>CM054381.1:68910658-73910658 GCA_028858755.1 Ara ararauna
TTGGGTTCCCTTGCGTTGGATGTGGTGTATACACATACAGAGCACACAGGGGTCATGGCTCTGAGCAGCTGATGAGTGAGGCTCTTGGGGCCACCCTGTGCTTTTACTGTGGAGGCTGTTTAGTTAATTTGCCCAAGATCTTTGGAAAACTCTGGTAGAGCTCATAATGGAGTCTCCCAAGCCCTAATTCAGTGACATCCTCACCAGATCCCTCTTCTTTTATGCAGGTCGGATGATTGCTGTGTGCCATGGAGTGACCGCAGCTCATCTATATTTTAACATCCTTGTTGGCCATGGTCAGGTAGGCACAGTACACGGGTGCTTGGAGGTAACTGTACAGGAATGGCCAAGTCACTGGACAGGAAGAGTACTTGGGCAGGAGCTGTGATAACTAAGGGCAGCAGCAGAGATTCCTGTGTGGTCTCCTGTGGAAAGGCCTTTCCACTCTGCTGGGGAGGGAGGACTTGTCCCTGTAGCTGCAGAGCAAGGAGAGCAGTGGGGGAGCAGGCGTGGAGCTGGGGTGCTCTTCCCCACCTCCCCTTCCAGGCTGGGATTTGTGGCAAGGGCTCTGCAGGTCCCATGTTCATCTGAACATGGCACCACAGCAATTTTAGTGCAACTATAACTGGGGGGTTTGTGACTGTTGTCACTGTAATTATCTGTCTGGTCAATAAAATGAAGGGTACTAAGCCCCAGCAGTTCGACGGAATGAAGACTGACTTAATTACAGCAACCAAATCTCTCACATCTCTCACATCCACTGAAACACCAGCCCACCTTCATGTGCTGCCCTCTAACAGAGCTGCCTATCATGCATCTAAACAAACAAGTAAGGAAGACAGAGGGGAGATTGTTTGTCAGGGATGTGTCTTTGCGAGGGAGGAGCAGCAATATCTGCAGGAGGGACTGAGGTGAAACCCAACATCAAAGGAAGAGGCTGTCAGCACATTTAACTTTACAGAAACCCTTCTCCTAATAAAAAAGGAATGACCTCATTACTACGGACACTAACAGTTCCCAGGGGAACACCGGGAGACTGCTGCCTGCACTTTTAATATTCACTTTACAAACAAATGGGAAACCTTGAAATAATTTCGGTGTTGTTCTTGGCAAGTTGTTACAATGTTGTGTCCTTATAAAAATAATTTCAGAATTTATATAGTGTGAGTTTACTTTTCATCTGCTGCTTTTCCTTGCTATCAATCTCCCTCCCTCTGACTGCCCGAGTCTCTGTGGGAAAGATCAGGATGCCCAAGGAGTGAGGCGCTGGCCATGCCAGGAGGTTCAGTAGGAGGCACTGTTAGGCTTGGCTTTGACTGCTGAGAGAGGGCTCATTTCTGAAGGGGATGCTCTAAAGCTGTGCCTGGACCTGGGCCGCAGACAGCAAGCAAAGTCCCATCAGGAGGCCGTGTCTGGGTGAAGGGTGGAGTGAGCTCTGAGCTGGCTGTGGTGCTGGGGCAGGGGTGCAGAGGGGACAGTGGGGCTGGTGGAGGCTGGCAGGATCCTGGCTGCTGCAGCCCTGCAGGCAGCCTGGTGTGAAGCTGTACGGGGATGCAGGGTGGGCCAGTACCAAACTTTTCTCCTCTCAGCTTCTCCCAGCAGGAGTCACCGCAGGCAATAATGCCAGGAAAGCTAGCGTGGAACAGACCTGTGTCTCTTCCAAGCCCCTGTGAAAGACTGAGGGAGACAGAGAATATCTTGCTGAAACTGAAAGAATACTTGCAAAGTGTAACGCTGTTCAGTCAGCCAAATACCTCTGCAAATTACGTAAGAAGTCTCTTTTCACAGCCTAGGCTTTCTCCCCAAGTTACCACAGCCCCAGTGACCAGAAATCTTCCCAAATGTTTCCTTGGTGTTACATTTCCTGTGTGGTACCTGAGGGAGGTTTGCCAGAACGGTTTCATTGACTCTTAGTGGGAGAAAATGCTCTATACTGGAAATAAGCCCTTACAGCTGACGCCTCAAACTGTTCAGTAGCAGTCCACAAACTCTCACACACACTTCAGCTAGTGTGCAGCCTGGGGGTACCCCTTCCTCTGCTGGTATCTGCACATATTGATGTGCAGCATCAGGTACACCCCAACACACCCATGAAAATACAAATGTGCATACATATACATAATTTAACTCCCATGTGCCCATCCACATACATACACAAAAGAGCTTGCTTCTGTGCATGTCAGTATGTTCCTCCTTAGTCATCTCCATTTGCTCATACATGGCCATCCACCACTGGTGCAAATTTGCTGCTGATTCTGACAGTTGTGTAGAACTCAACTTTATGCCTTGGGTTCATCCTTTGTACAGCCAGCCTTGAAAGCAAACTGTGGAAAAGGTGGCTCTTATTTGAATATCTGTAATTCATACTTTACCTGCTCTTCTAGGTATCTGCTTAGCCACACTTCAACCCAGATTCATTTGGTCTGAGCCCAGGACTTCTGACTGTGGCTGAAAGGCAAAAGGCAAGCACCTGCTGTTCCTTCAGGTTTCAAGCAGAAGGATGAAGTGCAGAAGAAGAAAATATAATGACGGCAAGTAGGCTGTGGGAATGACGCCATTTATTGATACTCCAGGTATGAAAGAACCCACTAACGAGCAATTTACAAAAGACACTTTTGAGCTATATTGAAGGAAATCACTGACTGCTGTGAGCAGGAAAGTGCAGACAGCTTCATGCAAGGATGAGCTGCTGCCCAGGAGCTGGCCTTCGCAGTTGTGAGCTATGCAAGAGCCACAAGCAGCTCTTTCCACATCCACACCCTCCTCTGTGGATGTCTGGGAGCAGGTATTTACCCTCTGCAGAATCCTGCCAGTCACCCACATCATGTGGGCAGAGCTAAGGTTGCTAAGCTAGCTGGCACCCCTATCTTCTACAGCTAGGTGACGATGAGGCATCTTTCCTTGTACCAGCTGAACATCTCTAATAGGCATGTGGATCTAGCATTTTTTTCCCCCGATCTTCTTTTGTCCCAAATATTAGAGGGGTAACAAACAAAAACCATTCCGAAGTTTTGTCGTTGTCAATTTGTTATTTAAATCCTTGACTAAATGATTCCTTGGAAGTGTAGAGAAAGTGCTCTTCAAAGCACTGCAACCAGATCCAGGCAGTCTCTGGCCAACTTCTACTTTTTGCAACCTGAATTTCATGTAGAGTGGAGCTGGAAATTTTATCTCCTTTGTAAAGACCTTAGAAATCTACACATCAGACACTATAAGAAAAGCCAGATATTAATACAGAATGATGGCTAGTATTCTCTTTCCTTGAACGATGTAAATATGTTGTCCTTGGTAAGTGCAAATGGAGTTATCCTGCATTAAACCTCAGAGCCAATGATATGAATCACTTCAATGCTGTCTTGCAAAGGTTCTAGAGACTTACATAAAAACATAATTCACTGGGGTTTTCCCTTGACTCGTTCTGGCACATTTGCTTATTTTGATTCTCTGTTATGGCAAGTTTCATCCAAACACTAACAGGAATTTGAAGAATTTAATAAAAGAGGAAGATACTTCAAAGTGCAACTGCACATTTGTGCACGTGCTCACATATTTGTAAATAATCCCATATGCACTGGTGATCATTTTGAGTCTCGGGGGGGGGGGGGGGGGGGGCACACTGTCACAGCTTAACCTGTTGGCTCACATTACTGCCAGCAAGTGAAAAGTAGGAGGATGGACTTGCAAAGACCATCCTCATTGACTTCACTGAATTCCCAGGTAGACTTTTACATGCACATCTAACCTTGAGCAAAGGTACAGCTGGGCAATGAATTAAAAAGTAGCCAGGTATGTGCCCAGAATTGCAAGTGCAAATGGGCATATGAAGGTCCATGTGCTACAGCATAAGGGAGGATGGCTTGTAACTAGCAGTTCAAAGAGACAGGAGGAAATCTGGGGTCACTACCGGGCTCTGCCACAGATTTCCATGATGGCCTTGCCCTGTTTACTTTATTTACTTGTTCTCTGTTCTTCAGCTAAGGCAAGGAGCCAATTATTATTATTAAGGAGCCTCCTTAACGGTTCTTGTACCTTGAGACTGTGAAAAGGGAGGACTTAACCTTCTCTATGTTTGTATACTCCTGAATGAGTGCATATTAGAACTGTCCAGGTCTTCTGGTTGTCCCCAAAGTAATGATATCAAATATCTGGACCAACAATAAAACTTTACAATGTCTATCCATTTAGAGTTGAAGGATATATTTCATTCAACAACCTGGAATGTAAAGTTTGCCTGTAGTTTCAAGTCCTATTTTCTTGCTTGTTTGTCATTTTAGATCGTTGAAGTAATATTCAAAAGGTTCACCCCCTACTTGTTTTAAGTCAAGAGAGCATCTAACTTAAAAAGCAACTATCTCAGTCAGATTTTCTTCCGGATCACTTTTGGGTCTTTCCTCCTCTAAACAAAAGGTTGCAGCACAGTGGGACACCTGGCAGAAGCTCTTTAGTCCAGTCAGCTGCAGTTTTCCAGAGAAACCTCTTTGCTGGATAATTCCTCATGAGGCTGGAGGAGAAGACTGGTTTGTCTGCGTTGACGGGGAAGGTTGCCCTCCTTCTGTGCCTGACTGCTGACTTTGAGAGTGTGGGGCGCTGAATAACTCAGCAGAGAGATATCACCTGTGAGCAAGGAGGTAAGAACAAGTCCTCTGGGTGAGATGCTCTTACTCTGTACACGTCCTCTGCCTTTCTAGGTGGGACAGTGTGGCCTCTTTAAAGGCCTCTTTAAAATTTGGGAGCACTGACCCATCCCTGGATCAGTGCTCCCAAATTAGTGTAATCATCCCACCCAAATTAAGCAAGTTGCTCCTGGCTCCACAATCCAGCCTTGGGCATCCCCTCTCAGCCTGACACCCGCATCCCCCTCTTCATCCCTCTCCCCTGTTTGTGGGCTCCTTGATATTTTCCAGTCCTTCTCTAATGAGCACTGCAGAATTACAGCTAATTAAGGATGTAAATGATGCTGAAGAGAGAGAGAGAGGGAGAGGATGGGAAGGGGCGGGGGGAGGGCAGCTACTTGCTGTGTGCAACTCTGCAGTAAAGTGTCTCCTACCTCAGCAGAAAAGTTATCACGGGAGACAATGTCAACTTTATGGAGGGGGGGAGGGCTCTTCTCATGGCTCCATCCCTGCCTGCAATAGCTGCCACCTCTCTTTTATGTGTCAGCGCTGCAGATGCTGATGTCCTCCCTCCCAAATGTTGCTTTGTCAGCCGGTGCTGTCACCGAGCCCTGGTCTCTCTCTCCCGTGCTTGCTGCTACTCTTGCCCATGTGCTACCTGTGGGGTGGAGGGCTCAGAAGACCCCAAAACTTGCAGTCACTCTGGGAGGGCAACCTGTTGTGCCCCACTCGCTTGCAAAGGAATATTGCCCCTGTGGTGTGGGCCAAGTCCACCTCCAGTTCCAGGGGGTCGGAGAGGACTCTGGTGCTCGGGGGGATGGTGGGTTTTGGCCACTTCTCCTGGCATCAGGGCACCTGCCTCTCTGGGCTGCTGCCTGCCAGCTCCAGCTCTTGGCCACCATTCCCTGAGAGGGGATTAGGGCTAAGCCTCTTATCTCTGCAGTGGTGGCTGGTGGGCTGGCATTATGTGCCCTATAGGGTGACTTGTGCCATCAGCTGGAGCTGGCAGCTTGGGCCACATGTCCCTGAGATACATGTCTGTTCACACAAGTGAGCTGGTCTGGTTTGCTTTAGGAAATGCTCCTGCAGGGGCACTGGAGGAAAGTGAGGTTCATCAGTGAGGGGGTGCAAGCTCCTCACTGTACCACAAGCCCCTGCTGGCAGCTCCTGCCCATGCTGGGGAGCCAGGAGCTGACCGGCTGGCAGCCCTGTGTCTGGGGAGATGGCTTTGCTGACACTGAGCAGCTGTTTGAACCCATTCCAGTCTCACTGGGTCCTCTCGACCACAGCTCCAAGAACTCTGGGTCCCCGGTGGCATATTTCTCTGTACATTGCCCAGCTCAATAAATTGTGAAGGCATGTTTGTCCCAGCACCACAGCCGGTCTCTCTGTCTGTCCACCTGCCCGGCTGAAGCTGGGGTGTGTGCCCCTGGTCAAGGGGAGACAGCATCGGGTGGCAGCGACAGTGGCAGTGGGTTTTGTTGTTGTTCCCCCCGATCGCTGTGAAATATATTCCGATTTTTTTTCTTGTCATTAAGCCAGTGCCTCAGAGATGATGATGTAGTCCCTATGTGGGCCGCAGAAAGCACTTCGAGCCGTGCTGGAGTCGTGCTGGGTGGCTCTGATAGCAGAGCTAATGGGAGCGAATGGGATGCAACGAACTGTTCTAATGACACCAGCCAGGGAAGAGACAACAGTAAGAATAAATAAATGTTAACTATTTTCCTCTTCCAGACATTTGCATCTATTGCCATTAAGTTCATTTAAATAAGAGAGAGAGCGAGAGAAAAGGGGAAACTTACTACTACTCTTAATAACAAGTGTCTAAAAATAAATTAGGATGCTGGGATGCACTTAAGGCATTTTAAAAATAAGTCTGATTTTTCCCCCCTTTCCTTTTTTTTTTTTTTAAGTGTTGGAGGGTTTTAATTTGGGCCGAGTAATTTTGGTGCAAACGCTTGGGCGCCTTTCGTTGGGAAATTGGGAGGAATGCAAACAAGATTTCACTTCATTAAACAGGGGCAAACAGTAGAGAAATTGCACTTACTTATGGAAATGACTTTTAAACATGAACAGCATTTACTTGCATTGCCTTGTGCTGAAATTTTTTTCTTTAAAAAAGATTATACATGTGAATAATTCACTGCAGGCCAATTAGATGATGACTTCATTTTTAACCTCTCTTCCTCGCCATCTTGCTGGCTGTCCCTTTCATTGCAATTTGCACCTTCTTCCTTCCCTTCAATAAATTAATAAAGATCAAATAATCCCTCTCCCTGCAGTGCCAAGAACTAGCTTCTTGGAGAGGGTGCAAGGGGAGAAATCAGAGGATCGCCATCTCTGCTGAACTGCCCTGGGATGAAGCAGGAATAACTCTGGGATTTCTACAAGCAGAGCTACACCCATGTGTTCAGAAAAAAGGAATGGAAGAAATGAAAAATGGCAGGAATGAAAAGGGGGAAGAGAGAAAAAAATCTCCATGCTTTCTGCATGCAGGATCAGATGGTGGAGAGAGGCTGAGCAAGCAGGATTCACCTTCTGTAAGGCTCCATTGACACTGGCAGGATAACACTGCTGTGAGTTTGCTCTACTGGGCTAAAAGCAGCACTCTAATGAGTGACTCCCTTGACACTGCTGGGAATAGACCCTCGGAGTGATACCCTGAAACCATTCCACATCCCTGGGTCTGAATGCAGGCAGCAAAGATGTGGGACCATTGCTTGAACCAGGGGAGGCTGGCCTGGGATGTGAAAGGGTGATGCTGAGTTTTGCCAGGGGCCTGTGGTAAGTGGACCTTATAGAAAGTGGATGAAGAGTTCTCCATGGGGCCTCACTGGTTTTTTCCACATAACAGATGTTAGATATTCTTGCTGTCATTAACGCGTGTGTCACGCCTTTTCCCAGCACATCATGGGGTTTCATGCCAGCAGGATCTGATAAAACTTTCAAGGTGGTGGGAGGAAATGAGCTCCAAAAAGTATGTGGTGTCTGTCCTGTTGTGGGGAAACTGAGGCACAGAGCAGGTAGGACACCCTATGCCCTGGCCAAGCAGAGGCAGCAGTGTGGGAGCTGGGACCCTGGTCAGAAGTAGGACTGTCCATAATATCATTTGGCCTTCAGCTCTCATTTAAAAGTTTATTTCAATGAAAGAGACTGTGCTGGTTGCTCTGGTCAGCAAATAAATGTTTGCTCTGGACACTGAGTAAAGTATCAAGAATGCTAGAGAATAAACAAGTCCCTTTTGGGAGTATGGTGCCAAGGCCTTGGCACGTGTCATGAAATCTTCCTGGGAAACTCCTCTCCACACAGCTGCTAGATGTTCCATGGCCTTTCTTCACTCCTGTCCCTGCTGCCTCTGAAGCATTTACCATGTTCCTCCAGTTCTTCACTTGCACTGTCCCAGCCTACTACCTCCAGACTGCTTCCCAGAATGTTTCGTGGTCATCTTGTCAGTGTGTCCTTTCTCATCAGATCAGATTCCCAGCCTTTCTGTGCCTCAGTTTTTTTATGGCTCTTTGCTGGTTACAGTTTTAGTGGGGAGGAGGCAGCAGTAAATGATGACCTGTGATTTCCAGGGAAGGGGGGAGCAAGGAAACTTCAAGCAGTGTGGCCTCCTGCTGGGAGCAGTCCCTTTTAGAGCCCTTGTGTCAATTATGGCATTCAGAGGCACTTCCCCAATTTATTTGTTTACCTTGGGGAAACCCAGCATGCCCCCTCCAGGGGTGAAGCTCAAGCAAATTCCCTCTCCCTGCAATGGGACAAAGGTCTTTCAGCCTAGACTCGGGGACTTTGCATTGCTCATTTCTGAGTCAACCTACAACATTAGGACCTCAGCTTCAGGAAAGAGGTAGCCTGATGAAAAGGGTTTCACATTCAGGCTCCTCTGGCTACTCTGTTGTACCTGGTGTCCTCCAGCTGAGAATGGAGCTGAGGAACACATGGAGAGCAGTGAGCCCACATTACAAGAGTCACTGTTGCACCATGCTTTAGCTCTGTGACTGGTGCTGCTGGGTGTAGTGTAGGGTACAGGACATTTTCTAGCCTCACAAGGCTCTTTTGGACAGCTATTCCAAACAAACTCCAACATAGATGCTTTTATCCTGGAGTATTCACACTTGGAATTGTTCAGAGACATCCTTCTGAAAAGTTCCTTGGAGAGATGAGCCCAGAAACACCAGCTATGAAACAGCATGTTGTGTGCTGAGCTCTCTCTGCAGGAGAGGCGCTTCCATCTGCTACACACCTCTTGAATTCAGGAATAGGACCCTACGGGCTGTTTGGTACCTCCATTGACCTCAGCAGGCTTAACACCAGGGACAAGTTTAGCTCCACGCACTCATTAACCTGCTTCCTCAGTAGTACCTTTGGGGCTGAAGGCTGTGTGAGGTGGGCGCCCACAGCAGTGGTACTGCAGCACTTTGCAATGGGCACCTTCTTGTTGATCTGCTTGTGAAGCACCTGGCACCAGGGGACAGTGATGGGATCTGACCATCCCCATGCTCAGGGGAGCCATTGGGTCATCTGCTGGCAAGGCAAGGCAAGGCAAGGCAAGGCAAGGCAAGGCAAGGCAAGGCAAGGCAAAGACATGGCAAAGCAAGGCAAGTTCTTTGTCCTTTGTGCAGTCCAAAAGCCTTGTGCTGAGGAGGACTTCAGAAGTTACTGATGTATCTGACTCTGAAATGAGCTTCATTCTTTTGTTCAGCCTCCTAATGACAGACACACTCTCTGGGCAGTGAATCAACAGCCTCAGGTAGAGCTGAGCATGTGCCAGATGCTGTTATTGATGTTCTGCTGACACCTTCCCTCCAGGCACTGCAGCCCTGGGGGCTGGAAAGCAGGAGGCCAGGTTCTCTGGACGAGGGCCAGAGAAGATGCTGGACTGAGGCCTCCCAGCAGGATTTCTAACTGCAGCCACAGCTCTTGAGAAGGAGATCCACCCTTGTTTTCCATATGGACTCTACAAAGAAGTGGTGGCAGTGATGAAGTACTGATGGCATTGGAGAGCTGCTGATTGTGCTGCCAACTACCATCAGGGCTGGAAAGGTAATGTCAGCACCAACCCACTGAGAGAGTTACATGCTTCTTTTCCAAGCCCAGCAGATATTAGCTCTGATATGGGGTAAGCACATCCATTTCACCCCGTCATTGGTGGAAACCATATTATCAAGGACTGACTGAAACATGGCATTTTCCACAGTGAGCTTCAAATGAGTTTCAGTTTGGGCAGAGAAGGGACAGCTTTCTCTCACCAAAATTTCTATGAGTGTGTATTTCTGGTAACAGATAAAACAATCCTTCCAGTAAACAAAAATTTTTCTTCAGCTTTAAAAATTTTTAGCTATTGACAAGTAGAAAAAACTTAATTTGGATGTTTTCTGGGTTATTATGTTTAAAAATCTAAATGCAGAGTATGTTTCCAGAAATCATCTACCATTAGAGAAAAAAACTGAAGTTTTGCGGGACTATGTAATAAAGCAGAAATGCTCAGGGCAAAGAGGAAAAATTATCAGTGTTTCTGGAAGAGTTTTGGAAAGAAACATGGCAAGTGGGAATTGGTAAGTGTAGAAATCCTCCCCTGCCTTTCACTCTTCAAATCTAGAGTGGGGAGACTTCTGATACTATCTTTGCTTTATAGAAGTGATGGAGCCATGTTGGTACTGTGTTTTCATAATGTGTATCTCTTCATATTAGAGAGCATGCAGGCTTTTAAATGTGTATTTTGTCTTCTCTCTCTTCTCTTCCTTCCAAAAGATCAATTTCTTTATCTGCTTTGCACAAATGTGAGGACACCAAGACAAGAACCACTCACAAATTGCCATATGTTCTACTACCATTATTGCACTGTCTTTCACATGCACTCTGTGATCATCATATCCTCTTGCCATCTTTGACAAGCAAAAAAATGGAGAAAGAAGCTGGTCCAAACTGACTTCTGGTGCTGCAGCACTGAAGTCCTTGCAAAGGGAGGAACTTAGAATCATAGAATCATAGAATAGTTAGGGTTGGAAAGGACCTTAAGATCATCAAGTTCCAACCCCCCTGCCAGGGGCAGGGGTGCCTCCCACTAAACCATGCCACCCAAGGCTCTGTCCAAACTGGCCTTGAACACTGCCAGTGATGGGGCATTCACAACTTCCTTGGGCAACCCATTCCAGTGCCTCACCACCCTCACAGTAAAGAATTTCTTCCTTATATCCAGTCTAAGCTTCTGTTGAAGTTTGAACCCGTTACCCCTTGTCCTATCACTACAGTCCCTAATGAAGAGTCCCTATCCAGCATCCCTATAAGCCCCCTTCAGATACTGGAAGGCTGCTATGAGGTCTCCACGCAGCCTTCTCTTCTCCAGGCTGAACAGCCCCAACTTTCTCAGCCCATCTTCATACGGGAGGTGCTCCATCCCCTGATCATCCTCGTGGCCCTCCTCTGGACTTGTTCCAACAGTTCCATGTGCTTTTTATGTTGGCGACAACAGAACTGCACACAATACTCCAAGTGAGGTCTCACAAGAGCAGAGTAGAGGGGCAGGATCACCTCCTTCTACCTGCTGGTCATGCTCCTTTTGATGCAGCCCAGGATATGGTTGGCTTTCTGGGCTGTGAGCACACACTGCCAGCTCATGTTAAGTTTCTCATTGATCAACACCCGAAGTCCTTCTCTGCAGGGCTGCTGTGAATCTCTTCTCTGCCCAACCTGTAGCTGTGCCTGGGATTGCTCCAACCCAGGTGTAGGACCTTGCACTTGTCATGGTTAAACTTCATCAGGTTGGCATCAGCCCACCTCACAAGCGTGTCAAGGTCCCTCTGGATGGCATTCCTTCCTTCTAATGTATCAACCGAACCACACAGCTTGGTGTCATGGGCAAACTTGCTGAGGGCACACTCAATCCCACTGTGCATGTCACCGACAAAGATGCTGAACAAGACCAGTTCCAACATCGATCCCTGAGGGACACCACTCCTTACTAGTCTCCAGCCACTGACCACAACTCTTTGTGTGCGGCCATCCAACCAGTTCTTTATCCACCGAGGGGTCCATCTATCAAATTGATGTCACTCCAATTTAGAGACAAGGATGTTGTGAGGGACAGTGTTGAATGCTTAACTTGGGGTACTTCTGGCTGTAGATGCCCTAGGTTTCTGAGAAGATACTGCAAACTGTGGCATAACTGTGGCTGTTTTTCCCAGATATTAGGGTTACATGCTAGGATACAAGTAAGTGGTGGGAAATCCACGGGGAAAAGACAGCTATTCCCCTGGGGCTGTAGTGTGAGGAATAAGGATGTTGGGGTTCCTGGGGTAGCCATGGAGAAAAAACCCGAAAGGCTTTATCACCCACCCATTCTGCATTTTCCACTCTGTGAGTCCTACTCCACTCTTCCTTCACCCTCCCCCAGCTTGCCTAGTAATTCAGGAAGAAGAGGCCAAGGAGAGTAATATCATGCTGGAGATAGGACTGGAAGGGCAGTAATTTAGAATCAGAGGCTTATAGTATTATTGCCTGCAAAGCCATTCATGGGAAATGATTCCCCCCATCCCCATTCCCCCCCCTTCCCATCCCGCTCTCCTTGCTCTGCAATAACAATAACAGAAATGCCTTCAGGAGGCTTTTCTACTCAAAATGCAGGCAAAGGAGCGCTTTTCTCCACCACCCCTCTTCTTTCCCTCTTCTGCACTCACTTGTCCCCCCTGCCTCCAAGCCTAACCGCTGCTCCCTCCCTTCTCCCTCCTCCCCAACACAGGATAAAAAAATAAAAATAATAATAGGGGTAATAAGAGAGGAGGTAATGGAACGTTCTCCAACTGGGCACATGTCAGAAGCCATTATATGTGGTGCAGATTTGCATAATTCAAGAAGCATCAAATTAAATTTGCATAATTCCTTTGATTACACTTGTTATTAAATGTAAGTGACATTGATTTACAAAATGGCCCAATATAAGGTTAATAGCAAATGTCACCTTCCAGCAGGGTGAATAGGGTGCGTGTATGGTGGTGGTGGTGATGGAGGAGGGGGAGAGGGGGGCCTGGGGAGGAAGACGAGCAGACAATTGATTTCTGCTCCTGTCTCTTCCTTAAAGGGCTCAGGTCTCCTTTGCAGAGGAGCCCTTGGCTCTCCAAGGGCTGCGTTTGGCTTTCATGTGGATGCAGTGTCATTAGGGGCGCCTGCCAAGTGGTGTCAGTGCCATGACTGCTACCTCCTGCTCCACACCAAGGCACAGCGCGGCTGCCGAGCCAGCTCCCGAGGGGAGCCAGGCAGGGTGGAAGGAGTAGGGAAGGCCAAAAAGCTGCTCTTCCAGGCCCAGGCATGCTCGGTGGGCAGGAAAAGTGGCTTGGAAGGCAAGAAAGCTCTCACTGAGGCAAGTTGTTTAAAATGGTGTGTGAGCTGGACCCACTGTCAGGACACCCCACAGATCTGCCACGGAAGCACTGTGAGGGAGTGAGAGTGATGCTAGGAGCAGTGCCTGAAATGGCAGGCTCTGATGGCTAAGGTTATATGGTAAAGACACATCTGTGTTTATGGCAAGACCTATTAGATACCTACAGAAGATCTGCATCCGCAAATGAAAGATTCTATGAAGGACATACAGAGCCAGTGGTGATACAGGCCCATCACCATTGTCCCTTTCCTCAGCCTGGTATGACAGGACCTGGGATCAAACACTTCTGGTCACCCTGGGGGCTGTGACAGGAGTAATAAGTCCATTTTGCTTGCATGGACCTCAGACCATACTGAGCACTCGCCTTGTGAGTAGATCCCATCTCTGAATATCTTTTTGCCTCTCTTCATTTTGGATTTTTCTCCCAACAGGGAAAGTGCTTTCATGCAGGGAAACTGACTGGTAAATTGTGGAGGCACCCCAAGACTGTAGTGATAAAATCAGTCAAAGTTATACATGTCCCAGAGCTGGGTGAATAGCAGACTTTCTAGTTGGAGGCAATTTCAAAGACACATACATATGGCCATAATCTGGTTTTGGTTCTGCTGGAGAGTGGGGGGAAACCCACAACATCCCTTTTGATTAAATGTCTTGTTCAAGGTGAAAAAGGATGCTTCTTTTGGTGACTGAGCTCTGTGAGCAGTGTCTATCAGCATCCAAATAGAATTAGAATTCCATATCACTCTGAACCATTCATAAGAAGGGTTTTCTTTTTTCAGAATGTCTCAAAAGAAACGGCACCCAGTTTTCTGGAATATTTTTTGTAGGATTTTTTTTTTTGTTACTTTGAGCAATGCCAGCTGCTGTAAATGTTCCAGTCAGTTGAGATGTGAAGTTTCCTAAGAAAAAGTGTCCCAAGGAGAAATATCTCTCAGTTGATGTCCATGTCTACATGAAAGAGGTGAAGACTAGCAGCAGGTAGGGAAAATGCCCAATCCCAAGCCCAGTAACAAAAGTGGGCTTGGCCATCTGCAAGGGCAGCCATGATGATAAAGCTAACATTAGTGACAGAGGCTTCAGAGCACCTACTGAATCTGTTGGTATTACAGCTTTGGCAACCACAGAGAAGCATTGTTTTTATACAGTAAAAAGGGTAACAATGACAAGATGTTAGAGCACATGGCCTTTAAAGGAATCACACACTTATAATAGCAGGTGCTGGGGATTTTATGAACATTCTGGGATATATACTGATGATAGGCAGTATTTGCAGCGGGAAGGGTACAGAGATTGATCTTTAATTCCAGTAGTGGCTTTTCAGCCATTTGCAGCTGATTGTCATATTCTGCTAATCAGCCCTCTGAAGTTCTAGAAGTCCATGCCCAAGATGAAATCAGTGCACCCAACTTTCAGATCCCAATATAATAACATGAAGCCAGGCCTAATAATCTACATGATCGTTTAGTGAATGAGAGGTGAAAACTCTTTTAGAGGCCTTTGGGTAGTCTAAAAGGAAGTTGCTGTGTGAACACTTCTAATGCTCTACTCATTGCCCTACACCCATCAAAGAACGTTGCCTTGCTATGTCCCAGGCATCCATCCGATGCTTACTTCGCAGCAAAATTTACTATGACCCCAGATTCTCAAAGGTGCCCAGCAATTTGTGGTGCCCAACTTCAGATAGTTGAAGATAATATCTTTTTGAGGTTAAGCACATTGTTAGTGTCTAATGGCTCAGGTCTCAGTCCCATTCCTGCTGTGAGAACAAGTAAAGATGAAGTGTCTGTATTTTCTGGACAGACATGGAAAAGTAGATGGAATACACAGGTCCTCTGCATACCCTGGGTTCCCTGGAAGCACGCAGGAGGTGTCTTTGTGCGATGCCAAGGGATTGCTCTTTACTTCGAGTATTTGTGTCTT
This sequence comes from Ara ararauna, assembly GCA_028858755.1. Lineage (NCBI taxonomy): Eukaryota > Metazoa > Chordata > Aves > Psittaciformes > Psittacidae > Ara > Ara ararauna. The sequence continues at coordinate 68,925,569 of CM054381.1, forward strand.
TTGAGCAGGTGTTGTGCTTCCCTCTGCAAAGCAGCATTCCCCCGCAGTCTGATGACAGGCCCCTTAATGCAGAAAATGCAGGTTGTATTCCCAGCCCTGTCAATCCAGCGCTCTCCACTGCGTTCCTCCTACACCCGGGTGCATCTCGGATGGTTAGCCGGCAAACCCTTTGGAGCACAGCCGATCCCTCCATGTGCTCTCACAGAGCACTCAACGCAGTCATTCTCAAGTGCATGCCTCTTGCCTCCCTGCCAGGGCTGGCAGTGGTGTTTTGAGGAGGAGAGAAAATATACCCAGACCCCACCAGGCTATGGTGACCCTTAACGCATTACCTGGAAACCAGCTGCTGGCAGACAGGTTTTGCACAGAAGGGTGTTCCCTTGCAACAGCTCTGGCTTGAACGTCATGGTCAGTCACATTCACTGGCCATCACACCCCCTCCGGCATGGTGCTGCTGAGTAGAATGTAGAGTGTGAGAGGTTTGTTTTAAACATGGATTAAGGGGCTGTGATATTTGCCACTAGTTTTGGAGGTGCAAAGGATCCCAGCCAGGGCATGGCTGGTGCTCACATGCTCAGTCATGTCCTGAGGTATTTTTGTACCAGCATAAGCTGTAACTCTCCCAGGTCAAAGTTGGCATGGGCAGCGGCAGTTAGCTCTGGCAGCTGCTTCTGCTGCTTTGCCAGGGGAGACGGTCATTTCTTTCCCCTTCTTCTTGCTACTTTGGCAGCTGCTGGGCTCTTCCAGGGCTCCACTTGCCGTTGGGAAGATAGGGAGCTGAGCTGGAGCCCCTGAAAGCTGGCAATGGGCAGTCAGGCAGAGGAGAGAGAGAGACTCTTATTAAGGGTAACCCTGGCTCTGGCTGACAATTGCTGACATCGTCATATTTAGCACCCGCACGCAGTGAGCCTGAGCGACGCTCACGCACTGGGTGAGCCAACTGCAAATTAATCGTCAGTTCATTACTGCTCTGTGCCTTTCATCCTGACAGCAGCCTTTCAAACGTGGATATAATTGGAAGGGTCCATGTGGCAGGGATTTGGTGAGGGCTGGGAGGGGGAGCTGAGGTCTCTGCCTCTTGCTCCCCCTCTTCTTTCCTCTCGCCCCCTTTCTCAGGCTGAGTTCTGGGAACAAACAGCAAGCTTAGGACAAGCTGATGAAGGAAATTAATCTCTCCTGCCCCTGTATCTCACTGCTGCCACCTACACCTCTTGACATACATCGAGGTCTTCATACTGGGAGATCTGTTTGTATCTGGGAGGTTCCCTCGAGCTATAATTGCCCTCAGCTTGCAAACAAAGTGTGCAGAGTAGCAGGGTCACCTGCAAGAACTTGAATATGTGCATCATTGTTAATGCTGGTGGTGGGTATTACTGTTATCACTGTGCTGCCGGGAGGCCTTGTCGCTGTGCTACTCAGTGTGAAAAGTGAATCTGCATCTAGGAAGGGTTTTGCAGGCAAGAGCCCAGGCTGAGGAGCAGAGCTGGAGGTGTGTGTGGGACAGAAATGATTCCCAGCACCACTGGGAACTCACTCTCTGAAAAAAGGAACAAGCCCTTGGATTTTATTCATCATGGCACAAGGCACTGCTCTGCACCTCGGTCTCCCAGTCAGTCAGGGTGATGTCAATGCGGACATTCTTGTCATGGGAACAGCCACACCCAGCATACTGAGAAGCAGAGTTAGTGTTTGCTCCTCCAGAGTGTATGGCAGGAGGTGGATGCTCTGACATGGCTGTGAGGAATGAAGTCCCACCTGGGGTGGACATCCAGAGCCCTAGAAATGTGGGGCAGGATTTATTTTTTGTCTTTTGACTGATATTAGAAAATGGTAGTAAAAGAAATTGTTGATGCAATCCCAACACCCTGTTTGCCACTCTTTAAAACAAATGGAAGCAGTTTCTCAAAACTCTGGTTTTGTGATCAGCCACTCCTGTGGGCAAGTGATGGAGCTGGCTAGAGGTGATCAGGGAAAAGGGCTCTTTTCAGAAACCCCTTTGGAGGGAAGCAGCCCTGGAGCACTTCTGAGAAACCGTTTTCCTCCTTTTTTCAACTTCTGCTATTAATGAGCAGGCACCTTCCTGGTAAACTTCTCTGATTCGCCCATCCTCTCCAAGCTCCTTCTGTGCCATGGTCAGGCTGGGAGATGTGGCAGCTGAGGGACCACATAGGGGACCTGGTCACAAGCTGGTGGGGAAGGCTGAGGGTCTGTGGTGACCTGGTGCCTGCTGGAAAGGACCCGAGAAGGGTTAAGCACTTTCAACAACCTGTTTTGTGGCTTCCTATGTTGTGTTAATTTGCTTCCCTCAATGGTCTAAAGGATGTGAGGCTGTGGTGCTTCTCCATAAGATAGAGGGAGTTATGCCATGGGGACTCTGGCTCCCCTTCACCATGTTCCCCCCTGCTCCTCCTGTGCTAAAGTTATCGTCGTATTTGGTGGAGTCTCAGGTAGGCAGATGAATGGGAAATGTTCCTCTCCATTACTAGCTGCACTTGACTGGAGTCTCATTACATTACGATGGCGCTTTAGCAGGCGAATGGGCCTTGCGTCTGGGTTCCCAGCACCCCTCATACCTCCCTGATAACGTAAATTACCCTCCGCCTCATTGCCTCAAATGATCAAACATCAAATTGCTAGTAAAGAAAAAAAAAAAAAAGAGGAAAAAAGAGAAGAGGAAGAGAGAGAGAGGAGGGAAAAGAGAAAAGCTGAACAGAACCATAGGTTGAATCTAGACGGCTTGTCAGCAGCAAGAGATGAGTCAATGGCTCTTAAACACTTGCAAAAGATGAATCCATTGAAGGCTTCGAGCACTTTAATTTTGCTGACATTAAAATACACCTGCAAAACCTAAACAATGCTTTAGAACTCCAAATTACACCAGTCAAGACCTGCTACTTCAGCACACCACTTATTTCTTTTGGTCCAGGGAGGGGGGACCCACGAGTAACCTGTGTTTCTCCATCAACAGACTTCAGCAATGCGGAGAGCACACTGTATAGATTTGTGTTGATTTTGTGGTTGAACAATGTGCCAAATCCTCTGCCCTCCCTTTATCCCCCCCTTCCTGCCCCCTGACAAATTTTGCAAGCCAGAAGGATGGCTCCAGGATGAACAAAACAAGCAGGAGAAAAGAAGAGGGAGAGGCATTGGGAGGGGAGGGAACAGAGCAGGTACATACAGGGCTGGTCGACTCCATGCAGAAAAATATGGATCTCGGCAGGGTAACGAGGCGCAGTGGAAAGAGGAGGCTATATGTCTTTTCTCAGTATTTAAACGTGTGCTTAATATGGCGCTCAGTGGAATGGTTAATCTGCTAATGCTGGTAGTGTTTGCTGTAGTACTCAGAGAAATGTTTACTGCAGTATTTCATGGGGATTGTGTTCTGGATGGCACAAAAGGAGGAATCACTCTAGCGTACCAGGAAAATGTTCATTGCAAAATATACTGGAATATTAAGAGGTTTATTTAGTGGCGTACTTAGTATAATATGAAAAGAGTTAAGTACAGAGTGTTTTATTAATATTTTTGGGGTGTGGATGAATTTCAGTGCTCAGGAAGGTTATGGAGAAGCAATTCCAGCAAAGGCTGGTTTTACTCATGGATTTATAGATCTTAAGACCATAAAGGACTCTTGGATCAGCTAATCTGACCTTCTGTATAACACAGGTATATACAGTGTGGACATACCTCCTGATTCAGCAAAGCACTTTAAGCACTTGCTTAAATATAAGTATTTGAGTTGCCCCATGAAAGGCAGAGAAAATAACCCTATTGAATCAATGGGACTATTCAGACCCTTAATGGGAAGTGGGTGTTTAGGCATTTGCTGAATTGGGACCACAAGAAGATAATGCAGCTAAATGAGTAATTCATAGCCACCCATTTATTCAACTGCTTTTGCCTTCTTTTCTGCTTGTGGATTGCTCTGGAGCCAATCGCCATTTCCTGCAATGTATTCATTGTTTGAAGTCATTCACTGAATAATTTCAGTGAAAACTCTTTCTTGATAGCTTGCTCATAAGCAGTTCATTGTGAATATGGGAATACATGCACATACATTTTAAGAATGTACGAATGCGCGCAGGCTTGCGCGTGTTTCCATTAAATATGTGAACACACATGCACATACACATACAAATGCAGGGTTAGGATTTTCAGCTACAATAAAATTCACAGTTCCCTGATGCTGGTGAGGTTATGCTGATTCTGACCAGCTCACTTACAGGCCCGCTTCCCAGTTTCAAGTTGCCTTTGTTTTGAGTGGACCTGGAATGTTTCTGACCCCTGACTACATGCAGTGAAACTTGAGGTCCAGTTTCCAATGCAAATATTTACCCAGGGAATTTTCTAAATGTGCTTTTCAGATTTTTCTCTTCTGCCCATTCATTACACCCCGGTTTGCAACACATCCTGCACTGTAAAGTGATCTGTTGGGAATTTTGCAGAAAGTGAAATGGAAGAAGGTATAAAATTATTTGGAGTGAACTCGGCAAATTATCATTGGTGTTGGTGTACCTGTGCCAGGCCCTCCATTCCCTCTGTTTATTCAATTGGTCATGAATCAGTTCTGATTTATTTTGAAAGCATTGCTTAGGGATTTTTCAAATCGGCCAGGGCGTATCTTCTTCAAACAAGTGTGTTTGCAAACCGCTTGTAGCATGGAATCGGTCAATTAAGTGACATGGCGTTTTTTTAAACAGGAACAAAATTGAAGAACAGGTACTATGAATGAGGCTGGAAGCTTTGCTGGCGGAATTGTGTTTGTGCAGTGGCCAGCTCAAATTCTCATGCAGGCCTCACTGTGCATTATGCGTTACAACATGGGAATTATTTGTTTCTGGTTCAGACTGCCAGAAATAGGCTCTTTCTAAAAGTCACACTGCCTTTTAGGATTCACTTACATTTTCAGGAAATCAAAGGAATTACTGTGATATTTAGGATAGAATATGAATGGCTACAAATTAAGAACTGAATGTGATGTAACTTGCATAAAACATCACCAAGTAGAATGCTGGCAATAAGGTCATAGAGTAAGTTTAAGGTTTCTGACTTGCCCACCAGACGGATCATAGAAAAATGATTTCCCTCCTACCTGAGAGAAAAATGATCTCTGGGGAATATGGACACAAAAATTATTGGCACTGACTGCTGCTATTGCTAGTCAGTAGTGTCCTAAAACTGAAAATGAACTTTGCCTTTCTAAATTTTATTTCCTTTCATTGTATTTATTATTCATTGTCACCCCTGTCTCCAGACCTTCCTTCCAGGCTACTCCCTTTTGGGCTCATGGAACGCTGTATAACCAAGTTGAACACAGTACGGTGTGATACTACTTTTTCTCTGGCTAAATAAAAAGATCCCTTGCATCAAATCTGCTTGCATGAACCTTTCTGAAGACATACTTGGTTATGTTATGAGACCTCACTTGGAGTATTGTGTGCAGTTCTGTTGTCGCCAACATAAAAAGCACATGGAACTGTTGGAACAAGTCCAGAGGAGGGCCACAAGGATGATCAGGGGACTGGAGCACCTCCTGTATGAAGATAGGCTGAGAAAGTTGGGGCTGTTCAGCCTGGAGAAGAGAAGGCTGCGTGGAGACCTCAGAGCAGCCTTCCAGTATCTGAAGGGGGCCTATAGGGATGCTGGGGAGGGACTCTTCATTAGGGACTGTAGTGATAGGACAAGGGGTAACGGGTTGAAACTTAAACAGGGGAAGTTTAGATTGGATGTAAGGAAGAAATTCTTTACTGTGAGGGTGGTGAGGCACTGGAATGGGTTGCCCAAGGAAGTTGTGACTACTCCATCCCCGGTGGTGTTCCAGGCCAGTTTGGACAGAGCCTTGGGTGGCATGGTTTAGTGGGAGGTGTCCCTGCCCATGGCAGGGGGATTGGAACTTGATGATCTTAAGGTCCTTTCCAACCCTAACTATTCTGTGATTCTATGTTTCCTGCATTTCAATTTTCCTTCTTTACATTCCCTTCAGCACCAGAGAATGATGTGATGGAAACTAGATATGAGCTAGGCAATGGCAGCAGTAGGGCAGTTCATCTAAGTGCAACTCATGTGTGTGAGATAAGCAACAGTTTGAGATGACGTGCAGAGAGCAGGGAAACCAGGGCCACTGTAGGACACGTGAGCTGGTGATGCTGCAGAGCTGATCAGGTGCTCAATGTTCTCCTCTTGGGCTCCTACCAGCCATGGCATCTGAAATTGCTTCTGAATGTCCCTTTCTTTCATTTTCTTTCATTTGTCCAACTGAAAATTAAGAGAGGTTTGGTTTTTCCTGGTGAACCTAAGGTGTGATTTTTTCTAGCTTTTTCAGTAAAACAGAAGGCCACTGTAATTTTTCCATCCTGAATGCGATATGTTTTTTACAGATGGCCACTGTCCTTTTTAGAAAAGCAGTTATGTTTTACAAAGGGAAGACATTTCAGCATGAAAAATCAATTATAATGATTTTTTTTCCAAAACAGAAAATCACATATTTTGGCTTTTCAAAATTACCTTTTCCTTCTCTGTTTTTCCCTTGTGGGGAATGATTGGCCAAATTCAGCAGGAGCTAGTGAACAGCCAGAGTCAGCTGAAAGCATGATTTATTCTGCAGATAAACTTTATTAAACTGAAACAAAAAGAGAAACTGTAAGTCCTGATGCTGCTTTCCAAAAAGTCTGGTTGGTTTTGCCATATCTGAGATATCTTAAAAAAGAGCATACATCCTTCTGCCAATATTTGCATAGCATCCAAAACAACAGGAAGCATTTGGAGCTATTTAATAATGAGGGGATAGGTTGCAAGCATGGGAGACATGATGTTTGACAGGGCTGTGTATGGGCCCTGGCAAAGGTTTATTTGCACTGTGGCTCAGTTGTAGTCCAGCCTGCCTCTGTCAATGTAGCTTTCTTTTTAATGCAGAGTACTTGTACATGCAAAGGCTCATTCAGGTGTTAGCTTTGTTTGCCGGTATAGACTGTCTATTAGCTATCTTAATCCTCTGTCTGTCCTAGCAGGCTGAATAATAATAAAAAAGTAAAAAAAACCCCAAACCAACAAAACCCATCTAAAATACTGTTATAGAGGAAAGAAATGCCCTTCCCCTTTTTTGTTTTCAAATAGAAATATCTTGAGTACTTAAATTTCTCCTTCTGAAAGTTAATGTATTTTTCACTGAAAAAATTGAAACTGCTTGCAGAGAGTTTGCAAAGGGAATAAACCCACTGCCTTCTTCCAGTGTTTTCACAGAAAAGGAAAACAATTTTTAGGAGCTGTTCTGGACTGAACTTTTTGCGGGTATGAGGATAAGTGGGACTTGTTTATGCTCATCCTACTCACTGACTTCCCAACATTGTTTTGGATGAAATGCAAAATCAGATCCTGCAAGATGTGATCATTTAGGGTACTGTGGCATATTTTGAAACAGTAGGGCTGTTAGCCCCAGCATCTTGGCCAGATTCCAGCCTGGATAATTACATTCTGCCGGCCTATGTTCCAGCCTGCACTTCAAACAGGAAAAAAAAAAAAAGGAGTTTTCATTTCTCCTCCGAGAAGTCCTGCTGTGTGATGGCTGATGCTTTTCCACCCCAGAAGTAGCTGCATTTTGGAAAGCATTGCCTCCATGTTCCTTGCCTTGCCCATTGGATAAAAACTGCTGTGAAGTTGCCCAGGCAAGCTCTTTTGTGGGAATAAAGCAGCAGAGCTGACCAGGATAGAGCTGTGGTTCTTTGCGCCAGCCCCTTCATTACCACACAGACTTCTTTCTATAATACCCAGAGTCCTATGTCAGGTCTAGATCTCTAGCAACCAACAGACCAGGGGCTCTGTCTTTCCAGCAGCCATAGGCTGGGAGTACTGAGAGGATGCACAGTGAAAGGAGAGGGCAGGCTGGCATCAGATGGGGAGAGGGAGGACTCACTGGTGGGCTTGACCCGTGCCTGTAATTTGTAAAGAGCATTTTTACACCAGATCAATGCTTTCCTCAGCATTTTAATGCACCCCATTGGTGTCCTTAAACTCTAATGATGCAGTCTGTGAGAAGCTGCCATTTATTACCCACAGATGGGGTGATAATTATTGACAAGATTGTAACTAATAATTAAACCCATTTGCTCCTTTAAACAAGTTGGTGTGAATTATTTGCGGGGAGCTCTTTAACAGGCCTGTGGTCACTGCTGCCGTGTGGTGAGGCTGCCCAGGAGCGGGCCCACCGCCAGGACTCATGGTGGGAGCCTTTCTTCACTTCAGTGTAGGACCTTTGCTTCTGGCTGTGTTAGTAAGAAGTGTGTGAGCACCACAGTGCTCCCACCCAGTCCCCAGGGCTGTGCCTTCTGAGCCCCAGCTCCTTCTAGGGTTGGGTCTGCTCAAGGGACTTGGGCCAGACGTGGAGCCATGGATGGAAAAATCTATCCATGAGAACTTTCCTGATGGCTTGTGCTTCTCTTTCTGAGTATCTTGAGCCTGCCTCTTCCGCAAGTGGAAGATCAATAGTCGCACATTCCCATTGTTAGGTTTATTGTTACTCAGGTCGAAATTCCATTTCCCATCCCAAGGCAAAGATGATGGGGGGAAAGCAGGAAGGATAATTTCTCCATTATTTTGTTTCTTTGGGAGCAGGTAATTCATAAAAGAACTGCTTAACTCTTTGTAGCATGGTGTGGTGCTCTCATTGTGCTGAGGGCTGAAACACCAGCTGCTGCCCAGCACTGATGGTGGGGTGGTGTGTACATGCAAAAGAATAAACCTCTAGTACTGGGGCTGGGATGGGAGTGTGCAGGAGCACAAGTGCTGCTCTGCTCACCATTGCCATGGGGCACTGGGCAGAGGAAAACCTGAGCACTCCTCTGTGAAGCTGAGCATGGTAAAGTTGGGGAGCAGGACAGCCTGTGCTGGCTGGTGTGGAGGCCAGTGGGGATTAGGCAGGGTGAGCACAGAGCAGCTTCTGCAGAACCACACTGTTTGGAAGGCAGCATGGGGGAGCTGCCTTCCCCTGGTGTACATTTAGAGGGAGGGTGTAAATCTAATCTCAGTGCTAGGGTCCATTAGCATTAGAGGGGAGTACTGTATATGCATTCATTCCCTGCTCTCACCTCTGGATGACAGAGTACCCCCCTCTGTTGTCTGCTTTAGTGCTGGGAAAAGGCTGCCCATTAATTCTCCAGCAGCGTTGGATAATGCCATCGTAAGTCTTAGGTGCCTATGAATTTTGTGAGCATTTTACAGTAATAAATACCCCACACTTGTGCATATAATTAGTTGTGTATCCCTCAGTTGTTCTATCTGCACTATGATCTATCTGTCCTTTTACAGAGGTGGGTCTGATTCCTCCCCTTGCACTCCTGGTTTAGTACTGGTGTGGCTTGGCCCAGTGGCAGGAGCTCAGGGCCTAGCAAAGAGATTTGTGTTCGGGGAACGAGAGATGTGACCACAGAGTTAGGGATTTATTGTACTTCAAGGGGAAACCTGAGCTGAGAAGCTGAATGCAAAGCAACCAGGTTGTCCCAAATAAGACTCAGGATATCTGTACCATCACTGTACCATCAGTGCCATCACACCCCACTCTCCATGTATACCAGGTTGTACAGGCTATGGAAAAGACAGCAAATTCATATATCCACAAAAATTTGTCTGCTTATTTGACTTTATCTTGAGTTTCTTGCACCTTCCCCTTCTTCAGTGAAAAAGACTATGGGAAGACAAATAGCCTCACATCTACACACTGTAGGATTTTATCCCCCTTTTTAAAAACTCCATGTCCTGGGCTCAGCAGTAGCAGTCATTTTTCTCCTCCTTAGTAGCTGGTGCAGTGCTGTGTTTTTGACTTTCGGCCTGGGAACAGCACTGATAACACTGATGTTTTTAGCTACTGCTTAGTAATGTTTACTCTGACCAAGGACTTACTGAGCCTCATGCTCTGCCAGGGAGGAGGGGAAGCCGGGAGGAAGCAGAGGCAGGACACCTGACCCAAACTGACCAAAGGGGTATTCCATACCACAGCACATCATTCCCACTATATAAACTGGGGGCAGTTACCTGGAAGGGTTAGATCACTGCTCGAGTTGGGCTGGCTATTGGTCGGGGGGTGGTGAGCGGTTGTATTCTCTTCCCTTGTTATTTCCCTTGTCATTATTATTATTGGTAGCAGCAGTAGTGGTTTGTGTTATACCTCAGTTACTGGACTGTTCTTATCTCAACCCGTGGGAGTTACATTCTTTCGATTCTCCTCCCCATACCTCTGGGAGCAGGGGGAGGAAGGGGGGGAGTGAGCAAGTGGCTGCGTGGTTCTGGGTTGCCGGCTGGGCTTAAACCATGACACTCCACTAGAGCCTCACACTAGCAGAACTTACTGTGCAAAGGAAGGAAATCACCCTGCTGTCTTACACCTACTGAAGCCTGGATTCCACAGGCAAAAGGCAGGCTGAGGACTCCAAGTACTGGGTCAGAAAGACTGTGGCCACATGACACAAATGCTGATCTGATGTGAAGCTGATCTGCTAATACAGATCCTTTCAGGGAGCGCTGACAGGTTAACTTCTCCTGGCAGACTCAATGTGCATTTGGTATTATTTGTCTGTGGCTCTGACTTTATACCTTAAAATATCACCTGTCATCCCCCCATAGCTTGCACAAAGATGGAATAAAATTGAAGGTGGCACAAAAGCTGTGCAGCGTGTGCTCTGGCCAGCAGCGTGGGCTTGCAGCCCAGAAAGCCAACCATATCCTGGGCTGCATCAAAAGGAGCGTGACCAGCAGGTCGAAGGAGGTGATCCTGCCCCTCTACTCTGCTCTTGTGAGACCTCACTTGGAGTATTGTGTGCAGTTCTGTTGTCCCCAGCATAAAAAGGACATGGAACTGTTGGAACAAGTCCAGAGGAGGGCCACGAGGATGATCAGGGGACTGGAGCACCTCCTGTATGAAGATAGGCTGAGAAAGTTGGGGCTGTTCAGCCTGGAGAAGAGAAGGCTGCGTGGAGACCTCAGAGCAGCCTTCCAGTATCTGAAGGGGGCCTATAGGGATGCTGGATAGGGACTCTCCATTAGGGACTGTAGTGATAGGACAAGGGGTAACGGGTTGAAACTTCAACAGGGGAAGTTTAGATTGGATGTAAGGAAGAAATTCTTTACTGTAAGGGTGGTGAGGCACTGGAATGGGTTGCCCAAGGAAGTTGTGAATGCTCCATCCCCGGTGGTGTTCCAGGCCAGTTTGGACAGAGCCTTGGGTGGCATGGTTTAGTGGGAGGCACCCCTGCCCATGGCAGGGGGATTGGAACTTGATGATCTTAAGGTCCTTTCCAACCCTAACTATTCTATGATTCTATGTGATGCTGCAAGGACGCCTGACCCAGGTCAGGTCAGTGCAGCTGGCTGATCCCAAACTGGGCACATCTGGCAGCAGCACCTATGGCCAGCCTCGGCCCTATCAGAGGATGTTTACGTTAACTGTAGCCATCCTGTTGAACTCAGAGGGATTATTTGCATGCTTAAAGTTAATCACAAGCATGCATCTCTGCAGGATCAAGGCTGCAGCGAAAACTAAGAGAAGACACTGAAGAGGCATATGTCAAACAGGACTGTGGTCGAGAGCTCGCTGAGACGTAAACATAACATTTGAGAAAATGAATCCAGTTGTTTCAGAGGCATCTGAATATTGACATGTGGTAGTAATTCTGTAATGGATCCATTTAACCAGTCCTATAGCTGAAAAATCCTTAACAAATATTTCCTTTAATAGTACTTAAAGAGGGAGTGCAGGGAGAGAAATTTTGAAGCACAGATGCATTATTGCTGAGTTCCCATTTTGAGGACTTTCAAAGTACCAAGGTAATTTTTCTCCAAATTTGGCTCAATATTTAACAAATCCAGTGAGATCAGGAAGCAACCTGAGGTCAACATTTTTGAGTTCTCTGTTAAAGTGCCCCAGCTCTGTAATAACTACCAAAACAAGCTCATGTCATATTCAAATTCTTGGAAACTTTATAATAAAATCATTGATCTGGAGAGCAAGGCTGGACCAGTGTGAACAAGGAAGAAGCTTTTCTGTGTGAGGTGGGAAAAGCTTGTAGATCTGAAATCAGAAGAAAAGTCAGATTCCAATCTTAGCTGTAGTGGTTAGCTACCTTAACCCTAGTAATTGTTAATGAGCGCTCAGCATGAGCCAAACCAAATTGGCATCTATACAGAAGCAACATGGTCAGGTTACACCCAACCCAAAGCAGCCAAGAAAAGGTGGATGAAAACCACATAGTATGGAAGCAGCACTCTTTCTTCAAAGCGTTTCTCAGGCACACGGCAACCTGCATGGTGGCTGTTGGACCACAGGGACTGCAACCCTTTGGATCACCAGTGTTAAAGAGAGGTCTTCAGGCACAGTTGGGTGCCCGCTTTCATAGAAAGCAGCTCTTTGCAGCCCCTCTCCTGTCAGAGCTGCCTGTGCTTCCTGCACTCCAGGATCTGAGAGTGAACTCTGTCCCTCAGGTCGCTCCAACAACTGCTCATCGGGGTTTATCAGCTAGAAGTTAACTGGACTGACCACATCATACGGACCTTTGCAGATCACCAGCAAGGGCTCTCTAGGCCACTGGTGGCACACGGCCCTGTTTCAGAAGCAACGTGCTATAATAATGTATCCCTAACCATGCTTTATACCAATAAGTAGGCTATAACCCTGTCAAGGTGTGCTGGTGACTCTATAAACCATGAGACCTGAATGGTCAATGGTCGAGTGGTTTAAAGCTGTCACCAGAATACTGAGATAGCCTTATAAGCCTTGTGCTGCATGGCTGGGGATACATTATTCACTATAATATATGGTAAGAAATACCTGCACAGGGTCTGAAATGAAGTGCTTTAGCCACTAGCCAGCATGGCTAGTGATCGGGGAAATCCATCAGCATTTTCATGTGTGACAGGAGGCAAAAAGAGATGGACACCAGGGCAGGGGAGCTCACCTTCCTTCTCTGTGTAAAGAAACTGCTTTGTGCAGTGGACAGAGGGTGAGCAGACCTGAGCATGGCTGAGCCCCTCGCCTGTGCTTCCTGCAATAGGGCAGCACTCAGCGCTGATGACCTTCAGAGCTCTGCAGCTCCATGCTCTTTCCCCAGCCCATTCTTCTGTTTTGCGGAGGAACCATGACGTACTTGGTCTGTCAGTTCAGAGCTGCTCAGGGAAGGCACGTGGGGACCACGTGTGAGGCTCAGCTGGGAGGTAGGGCTGTGTGGGCCATGGCCAGGGATGCTGTGCAAATGACCATGATCTAGAAAGGATATCCATCAATTCTGCATCTTCTTCCCTCCAGCCATGGGCAGCCTTGGTGTGCATGTACATGTACATGGCTGGAGGGGTGAGGGAGGAGAAGGCAGGGGTAATAGGGTGAATTTGCTCTGAATCAAACAGCCAGCGCACGGAGGGGGTAATGAGGGCTTTGATGAGGCACTGGAAGGGTTTATGGCAAAGCCTCTGTCCCCGACAACCTTGGCAAATAAAAGATTTCCCCATCTTGATAGCTTATGTGGCTCCAATCACAAGAAACAGTCCCTGACAGTATGCCCATGTGAGTACCCTTCGGTGGTGGGGGAAGAAAAGAGGAGGGCTTGGGGAATTTCATTAGGAGATGGGAGGGGAGGGAGGAAACCCTTCTCCTGAACAATAGACAGAGCTAAAATTGCCTGAAGGGCTTGGCTGGCTTGCTTTATTTACAGTATTACTCTACATGCATATATACATACATATATATTTGTATGTGTGTATATATATATGTATTCTCTCTCTCACACACACACACACACACACACACACACACACACACACACACACGGCTTTATTGGTCTTTATCAGGAAAGGACTCAGGGGCATCCCTTCCTACTGCAAAGGCTGGGAAACAATAGTGCTGCAGGGAAGGATGTGGGGAAGGGCACTGCTCCGCCTGGGATCAGTAGCTGGGAGACAAGAGCCAGGGCAGAGGAATCTAGGGGCTCCAAGCATGGGGCTGGCTACCCCCTTGGCTCACTTGTTATGTTAAGAGCCCATCGGCAGAGCAGGGGCCGTGGGCTGCAGGGAGAACAGAGGGATGCTCTCTGAATGCAGCTGCCCAGCATCCTTCTGTTCTCCATATGGGTACATTGTCTGGCCCCCTCCCTCCATGCTGCCTCTCCTCTCCCTACTGTTCTCAAGTCAAATGTTGTTTTCCCTTTTCATGAAAACCCTTGGAGTGGCCAGCAGGGTGACAGGCACCAGGAATTTGTGAAGGATGGAGGAGGAGGAGAAACAAGTTTGTGTTTGTCAAGTAGAAGCCACTTCCCTTCATTCTCTTCCCTGACCTCCCTCATGGGCTCCTGTCTAGGCTGGACCGTGCCTGGTGACAAGCTGATTTGGCACCTTGGGTGTATGAGGCAGTGGGAAGCCTGCCTCATCTCATTCACCCCATTGCAAACCCAAAGCCCTCTGTCGCACCCTTATTTGTGTGGGGTGAGGTGCTGCTTCTTATTGCACTACAGACCAAAAACCTCGGCAAATAAAGGTTTTCCCTGTAATACCCACCTGAACTGCAGCATTTGCCCCATAGTGCTAATAGCTTGATAGGCTCTCAGACCAGGGAAGGGCTCTCTGTCTCCCTCTGTCTAGTTCTTGCCAGGCCCCATAGTTTATAGGTTTTCAATCTGTTCTGGATCCCAGTTTCTTTTAAAACCTGCACCATATAAGATCTTCTTCCCTTTCAAGACATGCTCTTCTGGGCTACCCCATTTCTTATTTAAAACTTGTTTGAAGAGCTACTATGCCCCAGAAAATGCTTCCTGTGTAATTACCCACCCCAAAGTAGTACAAAATACATTAGAAAGTCTCTTCTTTAGTGATTTTTTATATTCGATGTCAGTGAAGATAAAACTAATGGCGTCAAGCAATGTAAGGAAGGGGAAGATTAAACAAAATCTATCCCCTGCAAAAACAAAGCAATCAATATAACATTATCCCGCTGCAGTGGCTTTCAACTTGCTTTGATTTGTGGATCCCTGGAAAATCTCTCATGAAGGCTTAATACTCCCCCTCATGAAAAGTCCCAAGCCCCAAACACTGTAAAGTCTTGGTGAAATTTCTTTTCCCACCCTCCTTACAATGAATCCATGTTCTCCCAGGAATCTACAGACCACAGGTTCAAAAATACAATCCTACAGGATACCAGTTCAAATGTAGCTAAGGCTAATTAAGTAGGGAACTTACTATTGTTATTGCAGTACTCTCAGATCCCTCTTAACCTGGAGAATCCATTTTGCCTACTCTGGGATACTCATTGCTCTGGTCCCATCTTGCAAGCCTATCTGCTGCAACATAGAAATACCAGTTCCTCTGTTCACCACATAGAAGAAATGCAACAAATTACAGATGGCAGGAAGATTTATGGACACGTTTTGCTTTTACAGGATAAAAGGATTTTGTTTTTTTGAAGGTACCTTCCCCAATAACAATATTAAGAAATTATTGATTAACATCAAACAAAATTTGTTATTCTCATTTCCATTTTTGCTTCTGCTTTGTATTCTTTCTTTCATTTTCTTTCTCAGACTTCAGGTAAACATTTCTGCTGGAGAGGGGAGCATCACCTGTATTTAACTGGCCTAGTGCAAGAAAAACAGGAAAATAAGAATGAAGGGGGTTTGGCATTTAAGGTACAAAATATTTTATTTCTGTAGGCCATATGCTGACTACCTCTGTGTAACACATGAGATGTTGAAGAAATGAAGGTGAGAAGCTTCAACAGCTTCAAAACTTCTCCAGCGTTTCCTTTTCATGAAAAGAAAAATGGAAATACAGCGGCACCTACACCTGAACCCAGGGCAGACAGCATTCAGAAATACTGCAAAAAATGTCGAAACATTTTTCCAAGTTGTTCTACAGATCTTTAAAGATGCTGCTCCATGAAATAATGAGTGGTTCATTCCCCGGCGCATCAGCTTGGGAAATATATGCAACAAAAAATCATTTATTTCCAGCTAATTGCACTTTCATTTCCTCCTCCTATCATTGCAAGGCTGTGCAGGCTGGGGTTTGGAGCAGTACATTCCATACCCCATCACAGCAGTACCTAATGCAGCTAGGAGACACAGCCACCTCCTTCACTTGTTATGTCCTTCTTGGCAAATAAACATACTGGGACCCATAAGTTTGGAGTGGACTGGCAATAGGTCCTCTTAACATTTTATTCCTGGCTTCTGTCATTGGCATGCTGTACGATCGCAGTCAAACAAATGAACTTCTCCACATCTTAGTTACCCTTTCTGTAAAAGGAAGGTAACAATATTTATCCAGCTGGGATGCTGCAAGGAGTAATTAATGTGTACAAATCACTTTGAATTCCTCTAACAAAGTGCAAATTGTATTAGTCCCCACAGAAGCTGGTAATAGGTTTGTGTCTTCCTTCACTGAAGGTCTGACCTCATTTCCCTAGGGTAATCTTGGGGAAAAACTTTTCCTACTATCTGTGTTTCAACAACACGTAAGGCCAGAATCCCCATTGTGCTCAGGGCTGTATGTTCACACAGTAACACCTCATACTCTAGAGACCTTATATTTAAACTGAGAAAAGATGGGAGAAATTAAGCATTAACCCTATTTCAAAGGTAAACAACCAAGGCACCGAGAAGCAGCATCTTGCTGGTAGAAAGTCTGTGAAGCAATGTAAGTCTTTCCAGGCGGCTGTCACCTCAGGTTGACTTCCTGTCACAAGCTGAATTCTCACCTCTCTTGTCTGGACACTAAACTTTCCCATTTTGGTGAGTGACAGATCAGCCAGGTGGCAATGGATGGAGCTTGATTCTTATGGGGTACTTGTAGAGAGCAGCATTAGGGCAAGTCAGGGTTTGTAGAGGAAGAAATTAAGTGGCTTCAGGTAGAGTAGGTGACCACTGGTCCTGTTCTTCATCTCATGCTCTTTTGGAGACCTGGACACATTCTGTGTTCTGATTTCTCCTGTGGAAGGACAGAAAGCAAGAGAATCCAAGAAGAACTGGTTAAGTTAGTTCTGTAAATATTCATGCATAAATATCTGGGCAAATGTGGATGTATCTCAAACAGCTCTTCTAGCATTTGCCATGTTCTTGTTTTGGCTGATATAACTGTTAATTTTTTGTTACTGCATGTGTAGCTTGAATAGAGCAGTTGTTTCACCACCCATATATTGGGATTTTTCATTTTTGGACTGATGAAATAGTCTAAAACTTCATTCCATTTTTTCTCCCCTGATGATAGAAATCAGTTTAAATTGTGCCTTTCCTGAAATAAAAATAGAGTGGAAAAAAAGGCATGTCACAAAATTCCCTGCCAGTGCCAATGATGGTCTGATGATCCTGTTCACATTCTGTATTTAGCTATAAAATATGGCTCTGTGAAAAGCTGTATGTT
Organism: Ara ararauna; assembly: GCA_028858755.1. Taxonomy (NCBI): domain Eukaryota; kingdom Metazoa; phylum Chordata; class Aves; order Psittaciformes; family Psittacidae; genus Ara; species Ara ararauna. The sequence goes on from CM054381.1 coordinate 68,942,951, forward strand.
TCACAAGCACTGCTGATATTTCGTGGAGGAGACTGGAGTCAGTGGTTAGCCTCCTGTCCAGCTGGTCCTCAGGCGCATTGCTACTAAGCCACTTCTAATGCCAATACTCAGATGGGTCAACAGACTTTCTGGGTGAAGACACCACCATTTCCAGTTCCCCTGCTCCCCTTAAAGACCTCAGGCACTTGTCATTTGGAAGTCCAAGCAGTAGGGGGAGCCCCTGATTCCCAGAGGCACCTCCCACTGGTTTCAGCATCCAGGAGGTAAGCTAAGGAGGTATGACCCATGTCATCTTGCTACCAATGGGATGAGATGAAGGATGAAAGTTGGCATGATCAGACAGCTGGGGACTAAAGACTCTGGTGATGTAAATCATTGCCATTCCACGGATTCTACAAGATTGTGTTAATACACACCAGTAGAAGACCTCAGCCTCTAATGCCGTTAAGCCATGGGCTCCTTTAGTGCTCAAGCAATCGTATGTTGGAAAGGAGCTACCAAGACAGAGGGCACCTTTGCTTGGGTGATCCTTCCAGAGCAGCCAGCAGAAGCTGAGCAGGACTTCCCTTCCTCCCCTTCCTTTGCCTGCCTGCTAACTGCCTGTGCTGCACACCTCTCAAAGCCAGGGTCCCTCCTCCACTGGCCGATGCTTGGCCGGAGAACTGAGAGCTGTTTATAGGCAGTATCAAGGGCAGCTTTTGAACATAGCATGTGTAAGGATGGGAGGATGAGAGGAGGGGGTGGGGGAAGAGGAGAGGTACAGACACAGCACTCCTTGGCAGTGATTTATAGACTGGGTCAGACACAAATTGACTCGTATGCAAGAAATGTAAATGGAATTGAGACTTTTGATGGAGAAGCTCATTTTCAGACTTAAACGCTTTAGATTAAACACACTCACACACAAATGCTGGCGGGGAGGGTGTTTTATATAATTTACATTACAAATCAATTCATTATCCACAGAGGCAGGTTGCACTGATTTTCAAGGATCGGAGATTTGATGAAGAGGATTCATTTCAAGAAATAAACCTTTTAAATTAACCGCAAGATGAGGGAAATTTCTTTATTTAAAAAATGCGCCAGCCCCTTCTTTGTTTCTTTTATTATTATTAATATTATTTTCCATCTGGCTCTGGGTCATTAAGGAGGGTCCAGAAGTCACAGATTGCCTTTCTGAAGGAGGAGAGCTGAGAACTTCGAATGTCACACATTTTGTCTGGCTCCAAACCCTTCATTTATTGCAATGCAATTTGTTACCTGTGGTTGGCTCTGCACACCACTGTGTGCTGTGCGCCAGGACTGATTTAGCAGGGAATGTCCTCTCCACCTTGAACTTGAGAGGGGGAAAATCTCTTGAGAGACGCAATAGAAGAATCATGAAAGTCAGTTTTCCAGCTACTTAAGAAGAGAAATGCCCTTTGAGGTCTGGGTAAAGTCCCCTCAAGCTTTGACAGGGTGTGGAATTCAGGAAACCCTGGTTATAACAAATGCAGATGGTTCTGTAAGGGCACGTTTAAGATGCGTGGTAAAGAAATGGAAAAAAAGAAATCCTGGAACCAACATGGGTCCTGATGTGCCGTCCTGCCATAGAGGTGTGCAGATCCAAGTGGACAATAGCCAGGGCTGGAGGCAAAGGAGGGGTCAAGATGATTAAAGGACTAGTGCCATGTTACCCTGGTCTTCCTTGGCAAGGCTGCAAAGTACCATCTTTGAGGATGGTAGTTTCTTTCTGAACCATTTGGGAATAGTTTGTTCCCCTCCAGTCCTTCCTGGCCACAGCTTCCTTATAACTCTCTGAAAAAGCTCCTGCAACCTGTTTGCAAATGTAGCCTCCCAGTTCCGCAGCATTCTGCCTGGCTGCTGCACAGAGAGAGGCAAAACAAGAGTGCTGGAGCAAGCATCTGCTGTCTTCCATAAGAAAACTTTTCTTTTTTACATAGGCTCATATCAAATCCCAAATGGTTGGGCCTCTTTCCCATTTGAACAAGAGCCAGCCCTTTAGAAACACAACTGCCCACCTAACTATAGGCAACCACCTCAGTTGTGTGGGATGAACCTCGACCAGAGGCTCTTCATAGGTGATGTCTGGGAACAATCAGCTTTTGGGCCCTGGAGCCATCTGCATCCCTCGGTCCCCGTGAGCCTTCCTGATCCAAACCCTAGTGTGGGGCCTCCTTGAAGCCATCCTCCTTTCAGAAAGATCCTGTCCACTGTTGAGACCACTGTCCTGGCATGAGAAGGGCAGTGTTTGCTCTACTGGAGATTCCCAGAACAGGGCAGGTGGGCAGCAGCAATTACCTGAGCTAGAGGGGAGCCAAGACACCAGGGTTAACAACCCTCACCCTGGGAAGAAAAAAAGACACAGGATCTTTAATGACCAAAATGGCTGAGACCTTTGTTTTATATCTCTTCCGAAAAGCAATCACGCACACTTTAGCAGGGGAGATTTTATTCTCATGCGGATGGGGTAGCCAGTGCAGTGTCCTCTCCCAAGCGCATCCAGACCTGGTCAGTCCAAGTGCACAGAAGAGCAACGTGAAACATGTTTGACCTTCACAACTTTCCTTTACAGACCAGCAAGCTAAAACCCTGAAGGAATTTTCCTGACTGAGTTTGTCCAAAGCAACGTTCACCACCTCATTCAATATTTGCCTGCAAAAAAAATGCCAATTATTGAAAGACAGTCCTGGCTGGGCATCAATAGGCAGCCAGGTGTGAGAAGTTGAAGAGAAATGCATCTCATTAATGTGGAATTGTTTTTAGGTTAATAATCTTGCGTTAATTTTCCTTTAAAATATTGTCTTTGACCGTTAAACGCTTGCACTGTTATAAAAAGAACGTAATAAATGATCTTGAAGCAAATTCTCCTGCCAAATGTCATAATTTATTTGCATAATTAGCTCTTAATTTTAATTCAATATGCAAATCCACGCTTCCTTTAAATTGCAGCAGCCTGTTTCCCGGCCGTGGCTGCCATGAATTTATTGTGAGGCGGCTGTTTGAAAAGGCAGCTTCACTGCCTTCTGGGGATGGCTGCCTGGGGGAGGGGGTGCCCACCGCCAACTCCAGGCACTTTTTGTTTGGGTTTTGTTTTGGTTCGCTTCTTATTAAGTTGGACCCCAACCTGCTTCAATCCCTGAGCGCCCTCCTCTTCCCCACAACAAGTCCTGTTTCCCTTTGTCTTCCTTCTGCATTCTCTCTCTCTTTTCTTTTCCTCTTTGAAGAAGACAATGTTGATCCTCCATGTTCCCTGCCCCTTGGTCCCCCCCCACTCCCTCCGGAAAGGCTCTGGCTCAACTCAACCTGGCAACTGCTCTGCTCTCCTCCCTGCTTTGGCTCCCTTTCCCCAGCCCTTGCTCGCTGTGCAACAGCCCCTGCTCAATACCTTTTTAAGGTGCCTGGAGGAAGGTGAGGGGGAAAGGCTTGGCTTCCCAATGGGGTTTCATTCCCCAGTCCCTGTCCATGGCCAGAGGTCCTGCAGATGGCCAGAATCCCATCTCACTTCCCTGGCTGTGCCCCATGGCACACCAGACTATGTTCCATGCGGAGCCACTCCAAGCCACTGGGCTCATGGCAGGGGAGCCTGCAGTGAGCAGGAGAACCCTGGGCAAGTCCCTGCTCCTGGAGAGCAGATGAGGCTGTTGCCCAACATAGTTATCTGCTAGCTGCAGAGCTGGAGCGGGAGTGCTCCCTTCCGTTGCTACCTCCCCATCACCAGCACCCCTCCATGTTTGTGCTGAGGCTCTGCATTCAATGGGACAGTGGTAGACCAGACAGCTCAGCGCCAGCCCACACCCAGGCTCAGGCGCAGCCCTTGCCCAGTACCCTGGGCTGTGCAGCCAGCTGGCAACAGGCACTGCTTCTCTGCTACAAGGAAAATATCCAAATGAAACAGCCCACAGGCTTCTGCTCCTTCCTCTCTTCCAGTCCAAAATGGAAACAGGATTTCAGCAACCACAGAGTTCCTCCAGGTAGAGAAAGTGGCTTGGAGAAGCGAGCATAGAGGTGTTCGAGGGATGACTCCTTCTCTCCTCTGTCCTCCTCCCAGTGGTGTAACCGCATTTGGGGTGATGAGGAGCCTAGGCATTGTTCCTGGCAGCTCACTCCAGTTGACATGGGGCCATGGGAGCCAGATCTCCAGAGGTTTTTCATCACCTTGTCTCTTTGACAATGGCTGATCAGTGAGGGCTGTGAGTGCTGTGTTCTTCCATTCCCTCTAGCTTCACATCCCAGGATTTGTCCCTGGAGCACAGGGAGCAAGGAGGACACTGAGAGACTCCTGCCCTTCCAATTCACAGCACGGAGAGAGGAGTGGGAGAGATGGGTGATGGAGTAATGTGAGCCCAGGGTTTCACACACAGGTTAGGGAATGGAGCAAAAGGGACAAATTAGCCTAGACAATAGGAGATCTTTTTCACTGGGGGAGGACTTGGGGGAGAGGGAGATAATTAAATGTTGCTCCATCAAAGCGGAGGCAGTTTGCAAGCTGCTCTCCCTTGTAACTCTATCTCCTTCACCTCCCAGGGAGGACCATGAGGGTCGACAGCCATCCCCTGTGCTGGTGTCGGGTGCGCTCCCTCCCCTGGGAGCACCGGGAGGCAATGGGGGTGCCTTGGCAGAGGGAAGGTCTGGGCTGGGGGCTGTAGGAAGGAGAGGGTGTTGGTATCTCATTACAGGCCTTAGATCTCTGGAGGGGAAAAGAAAAGAGAATAAAACCAAAACCAAAACCCCAAACCCAAACCACAGGCCTTTGTTAGAAACACTGTCCGGGAAGGAAGGAAGAGGCAGGAACAGCTCAAATTCAGTCCTTCGATAATTAAAGCTTGCAAGAGAATAAAAGGGGAGGGCAAAAAAAAAAAAAGGGCTTTCCCTCCTCCCACCTGCTCCCAAAACAGGGCTGCTGTGGCTTCCCTGGGAACAAAGGGATGTGGTGAGAATGGGCTTTTGCCTGGTCCTTCAGTGGCTGGGAGGGAGCAGCGGGACAAATGTGTGGCCCTGCAGATGGGAGCCCCTCATCAAAGCCAGGGAAAAATAGCAGGGAAATATGTCTTTCTGTTGTACTGCTCATCAGAGCAGGGCTCCGACTTCCGATTCAAGGAAAATTTGCCAAGTGAAGGCAAAAACATTTCAATTCCAAAACCAACCAGAAAGAAGTCAAACCCCTGTGCTTTCTGCTCAGTGAAATAAAGGAGATGAAAATCCAGCCACTGGGCAATGCGCAGACTCTCCCTGACGTGGTCTGGCTGATCAGAGCCTCTTAAAAAACAACAGGTAAACACAGGACTATTTGGGATTTGAGACAGCAGGGGTCTGGGGGGGCTCCCAAGGGCTCTGTGGAGCATGCAAAGGGAGTGGAAAAGACTTACCATTACCTTCAGTCAAGGCTACTCTTCTGCTCCCACCTGCTGCATGTCTTGGGACCTCATGTATGTCTCTGGGTTTAGTGATGTTGCTTTTCATAAGCAACCAACACGCACCTGTAACAGGGCTCTCAGGCAGACATCCCCTTTCTCAGCTCTTTCTGTGTCTGAGGTTTTTTCCCTTTTTTCCCACTCCATCTACTGCCTCTATTACTTCTTACAGCTCCAGACCTCAAATGCTGTTTTCCCCCAAGTGTCCTCTGCTTTTCCAGCTGAGGATGATGCTGCTGAAGCTGGTGATGAGCCTGTGGAAGACTGGGCAGGAAAGTTTTACTTCCAGATTTCCCTACAGCATTGAGCAATGCCCATCAGTCACTCTCCTGTGCCTCAGTTTCTTCACCTTGTTACTGGGGTAATATGCTCTCTGGGTCTGGGAAGTCTCATATAGGAACCTGATGGAAGCTAGCAGTTCCTTACTAACACAGTGTGCATAGCATTCTTGTATGTTATTTGCTTCACGAGATGTCAGGGCAGAATGGATGCTGTTCTCTGCTGTATGCCAGCACATCTCTGTGGCTTGATTCCCTGTCCATTCCTGACCACAGGCCTGTGATGCAAGCTTTTGTACCTCAAACCCCAAAGGACCAGGGCCTTTGTACTGTGTGGTGCATGTTGCTGAGATAGGATACGCAGCCAAATACACGTGGTGGGGAGCCACCATGACCCAAGTGGGGGGCTGCAGACAGAGCAAGCATTGCTCTGTGTTCCTGGCTGCTGAAATGGAGCTCTGTTAAGATAAAGATAAATAAAGCCCCCAAAGGAACTAAAGAAACTGAAAATAAGAGTGATACAAGGAGACCATTTTAAAACAGCTGATGTCATGGCTCCTGGAGACTGGTTTTGCAAGGCCAGCATCACCAGTTTCGCAGTGCTGCTGTGGGGTGACACCAGCCTGCTGTTGCACTGGACTAGAGAGAGACCAGAGCATGCTTTCTGCCCCTCCCACAGCCCTGCTGGGTGATCTGGGCTCATCACTTAGGTGTCCAAGGGCTTCCTTTTGCCTGCTTGGCCCATCTAAATCAGAGCTGCTTGGGTGGAAATGATCTCTCACCTGCCTGGGATGGACTGCAGTGGGTTCTGTGTGTCATCGGGGACCTCGAGGCTCTCTGGGAGAGCAGCAAGAAGCAAGCTTCCAAAGGTTGATGAGGTTGTGTGCTTTGGTTGCACTGCCTGAATGAGCAGCCTTGTTATGCTCTCAAACTCTGTATCCACTCCTAGGGACCAGGGATACTGGCATCCTTTGAAGATAAAGGAGAAAAAATGCCCCAGATTTCTCTCCACACCCTGCCTGATCCTCACAGGCCAGCCTGGTGCAGTTCAGTGGTTCCCTGGTGATTGGTGCCCTCTGAGTCTTCACACTAAGAGGGCTCAGGACATGAGGCTAATCAAGCAATTGGATTGCCTTAACATGCCTTAGTGCTTTATAATACCTGCCATTCTCCATGGTTGAGTCTGTTTCTGATGCTTGCCATATTTGAGGGTTATACTGCTCTGCTTTCCATGGTCCATGCTGCCCTTCTGCTAAATGCTGCCTTCTGTCTTGCTCAGTTAATGGTTAAAGTGGTTGCCACATCAAGCCAAGGCTGGCCCTTTGGCTACGTCCCTGGCTGGCCCAGCAGGAGGGGGCTGGCGAGACTCCCCAGCCACCCCGTCTCCCCAGGAGCGTTCCACACAACGCCTGTGGAAGTGTACAAAGTGTCAACCTCAGCGTAGTTTTTAACCTGGAGTGATAGCTTTACTGATTTGCCACTTTACTACTCTTGTTAATGAATTTTTAATCTTCTTAATGACATTAAACACGGAAAGTAATTAAGGAAAACAAGTTTGAAACTGCTGACTTAAACCCTTTATTCAGAACTATTTAATGTAGAATTAATTTGATTTTGCCCATTATTCAAATGAACACATTACCTTCCTGTGCACTGGCCTCTTTTCCTGTATATTTTTTTTCTATTTTTGTGTGTGTGTTTAGTTTTATTAAATATACCATATAATGCTTTGTCCTCTTTGATTGGAGGTAACCATGGAGTTCCTGTCTCCCAATGACAGAAAGGGTCAGCCTTTGGCATCTCTCATGGGTCTTGTAAAGTCTCCCTGCATCAGAAGTTCAGCTGTGGCTGGGAACAGAGGTAGCATGCCTGAAATACCAGGTTGCTTCCACCTGCTCGATTAGGAGAGAAAGGAGTTTTGCTTCTCAGTGAGAGCTGCTGGACTACATCCTTAGCACAGGATGTCACATCTACCGCAGGGAGCAAAGCCAGGCTGATTTACATCAGACTGTCAGGCCTCCACAAAGCAGAGAGCAGAGGCTGATGTAAACACTTAGGGAAAAGCAGATGCTCAGCTTTATCTTACAGTGGAAGAGAGGGGTCCTTGAAACTCATATTACCCCTTAATTGACACCACAGGCTAGACCCATTCTTTCTACCCTTCTTCGGCATTATTGGCTCTGACCCACATGTACGAAGACAGCAGAGATTCACCTGATATTGACCTCTCCAGCTGATCTTTTCTTTCTCCAACCTGACTTTTATGTAGCTATAAACCCTGCTACCACTTTGAGCCTCAGCAATCCAGCCTTGCAGCCCTGTTTCCATTGGGGTGAGGATTCAGTGCTATGAATCAGCTACACTCCTGCTGTGATTTTGCTGATTTACTGCATGGTGTCTCTGAAGTCCTGTTCCCCAAATGCTGGGAAACAATCAACAGTCAATAAGTTCTCATGTGTCAGTGGTCTCCAGGTCTCCTCCAGCAGCAGCCTCTGTGCTTAAGAAGCTCTGAATGCACCGTGTTGTTATCACAACCCCTTCTCCTTCATCTGAATTTGCTACCTGATCTCCTGTATTTGGAAGCAGCAGAATCTCTAAGGTTCCCTGCATTCATCCCCCAGTCAGCTCAAAATTCAGCTCTGCCTCAGGCAGATGCGGTGTTGATACAACAGCAGGAGCAGACTAGATTCCACTACCAATCAAGGCTGAAAAGAGCAACTGGTCCTCATATCCAGAGGTCTCTCATCATCTTTGCAATCAAGAGTTCCCTTTTGGCATTCGAATACACTGTATAAATAAGCCTTTTTCTCTGCAGCCACCTGCCTGGCGGAGTAGGTAATGTCAGTGGAGCCACACAGGCTGGTCTGCTGCTAAAACAATGAGAGTTGTCCAAATAATTGTGTGCACACTAAGGATTGCTGGATGACGGAGCCAATTTGGGGCCATAAATCTGGCAGATTTGGTGACAGCCTCACCTACAAAGAAGTGCAGCAAAACCACACTTCTGAATCCCCCTCTCAGACCTGGATTTGTACAAAGAGGAATGTCAAAGTTCTGCACAAAAAACTTCTTCTACCTTTCCCTGAGCAGAAGAGGAACATACTGAGCATTGCAGGGGGAAAAAATACGCATTAAAACTGCTTAGAGCTCCCAGGTGCTCCCCTTCGCCATAGACTTGTATGACACAGTGACTACAGGAGTGCAAGCTCCCCTTCGCCATAGACTTGTATGACACAGTGACTACAGGAGTGCAAGCCACGCATCTACAGCTCAGTATCAGCTGTTGGAGCTATGGCCTTCTTTCTGGGTCAGTGGTGAGCAGCCAGCCCCAACCACTGTGAGGTTTGCTTCTCTTTGCAAAGATACAGATTCAGAGTCCACTGGAAGTAATGAGACCCTTTCCCTTGGTTCCAGCATGTAACTGGATCATTCCTCAAGCTGGAATATTAAACATGCCGGCACATTGTCATTAAAACCCTTTACTTTATTATGTGGTTTTGCTTCAACAGCCAAAACTGGAGGAAAGAAAGAGAACAAATGATTTTCCTGCATGCTGGATGTAAGACACTCCATAGGCATTGAGCTGACTCTGGCAGGATCTTTTCCCGTCAGAAGCAGCAGTGCTGTCGAGTACCACATAGGATACGACCAATGTTTCAGACTGCAAAAGCTCCCACCATGGTACCTGACCTCCTCATAGTCAAGACCGCATTTTAATATGACAACAGATGTCATAATCCCCTTGGGCTTTTGCAGGCAGCAAACTGAGGCATTGGATAAATGAAATGACATGGAAAAAAGTCAGCTGGAGAGCAGGAGTGAGCTCAGGTCCCCAGAGTAGCTGGTGACTGATCTCTCACCTTCAGCCTCTAGTGCTCTTTTACTGACATACCTGGGTGTCACAGAATGAACTCAGCATGCCTGAACTTGGATCCTGAAGCATCACAGTAGTCTCTATGCCCTGCTCAGCATGGGCTTGGGGAACTTGCTGAAGAATGAACACCCAATTCTCCCCACCCTATGCCTTTATGACTTTAAGCTTTGCATAAATGAGCAAATTATTGTCATGGCATATCTGGCACTCAGCTGCTAACCAACACCTGCCATGCTAGATTATGTGCCAGGTCCTCAGGCAATGGGTCCCCTCTCTATGCCATCACCTTCATGTCTGCTGTTTGCTTTGTTTCTTCCATGTCTTCCATGTTTCACCCTTCCTCTCCCAACAGCAAGATGACACAAACCTGAAGACAGACCCAAAGCACATTGTCACTGTAATGCAAATTAATCCCCAGAGTTTAGAAGAAAAGCAATGGAAAGAAAGGGCCTCAGATACCTTCTCCCACCCTTATTCACCCTTTGGCCACCCAGACTGGCTGCCCTTGGGCAAGCTGGGCCATCCCCACCATCAATAGGGGTTCTCAGTATTAGAGGATGGCAGGAGCTGTTGGGAAAGTCAGCACCAGGGGATAAGCCGGGCCATGGGGAGGAGAATTTGTTGAGAGATGAAGAGGAGTAGTGAATAAGGGGTGGAAAGAAGGAACGATGGAGGAGAAAAAGGTGAGAGAAAAGAGTGGATTCCAGGGTGGCTGCACACCCTTCCTGGCACCAGGTGCAGCAGGCTGCTTGCAGGGTTCCGGCCTGCACTCCATTTCCAATTTGGCTTGTTTGAGAACATATACCTCCCTCCAGTCTGGGTGCCAATAAAAGAGGCAGCTCTGCAGAGTCTGCACTCCACTGTGGCAAGCTGCCGACTTTCATTTCTTTTTACTACTGACTTTGTGTGTCTCTCACCCTTTCCTCCCATTCTGGGGACTTTATGGACTGAGACGCAGTATCCTCCTTTCCCAGAACAGGAGCTTGCTCCAGACCTGGAATTCCAGGAAATTTCCAGGGTTGTCTCCTGACAGTAGCAGCAAGCATCGCTGCCTGCCTGCACCCAGCCCTATGCAAACAGGACCATGCCCCCCCAGTGCTGCCATCCTGTGAGGGTGAGATCCCCATCACAGACTGGCATGGGGCTTCTCCATCAGAGCCCTTCTTTCTCCTTCTGGAAGGTCATCTGTACATCCATGTTGCCTATCCCAGCTGTAAGGAGGCACCAAGATGCCAGGGCATCTTATTCAGCCCTGCTCAGATGAAGCCTGACTCCCCTCCCAGGGTGCACTGCTTGCCACAGCCAAGGACAGCTGTGCCCCACTGTTTGATGCCCCATGACCTTCACTCAAATCAGCTCCACACTCCAGCTGTGAGGCAGCTCATAACTTGCCTGCCGACTGTACGCCAAACTAGCAGACAGGAATCCAACCATCCCTCAGAACAGAAGTTTTGGGTTTTCCAAAGAAACGTGTCTGGTGTTCCAGTACTTTTCACCATTTTTTGTCTTTTCATTGGAGGTCCACTCCCTCCCCACTGAAAACAAGCACTTGTTTTCCTAGATACAAGCTCAAAGCTCGACTCTCCGCTGGTGTCCCTTTCCTACTTCAAAGTCTCTGCTGTGCTTTACTCCATCCAGCCCGGCACATGGAAGCAAATTCGAGAAAAATAGACCATGATACTGAGGACAGTGTGATTTGGGTTTAGCTTGCACACAACAACCAACCTACTGACACCATCCCACCTCCACCTGTTTTGACTGCCCTGACTGTACCAAATGCAGCCAAGCTGTCACGGGCAGCTCCAGAGCAGAGCAGAAGCAACAAGTTGTTGTGTTTTGGGTTTTTTTTCTGATAAAAGTTGTAAATTCTGAACTTAGCATTAACTAGCTTTGCAAATCTTGGCCTCCAGCATCCCTGCAGGCTGCTCCCTCCTCTGCTCAGCAGAACAGACGTGGACATATGATTTCTGGCACACGCGTGTCCTGTATATCATGACTATCACACATTTCATTATGCCCCAGTGCACATTTAAGGCACACTCCAACATGTATGTGTCTGAATCACTCAGCTTTTGGGATTACTTCAGTCTGGTTTTGCCATGCTTGCGGCTGCAGCTCAGGACACACGAGTGGAGATGCCCCATGGCAGTTCTGTGTATGAACACACATGAAGCTGCATTTTGTCTATGAGATCCTGTATTCAGGACCCAGCCTGCATGTACCTTATGGCAGATCATGGACAAATTTTGTTTAAAATGCAGATATTTTATTTTGCCCCGTCCCTCTGCTGTGTATCTTATGCGGAAGTATTTTATGAAACCATAATCTGTACTCTGTAGTATGCACTTCAAATAGATTTGCTTTGTGAGTGGAGTGGTTCTTTCTTTCATTTTATTTTTGCATGTGTACCGGTGAATACATGAATGGCAGAAGAGGAGGAAAGATCACACAGGGAAACCAAATACCTTGGTATTTGTGTTTGAGTTTCTTCTTCATGGGTCTTTTTTTGCCTCAAGGAGCCACTTATGGGGCTGAAATACTGCAAGATCTGGTCTTCCTATAGCATTCCTACCATCCAGGGAGTGAAACACCCTGAGCAAACAGATCTTACATTATTTCAGCTCCACAGAGTGCTCCCGGAGGCATCAGCGAGAAACGTAAGCACAGCTATAGAGGCACAGAAAATGCTTGCAACACAGTTGCAAGTGCTGAACTCTGAGTTCCTTCTTCAGTGGGAAGAGGCCAGATGCTGTGTTCACCCTGGCTGAGGCATGCTGCAAAGCTTGGGGTGGATGTCCTGCAAAAGGTCTGCTTCCAGTCTGGGTGACAGAAAGCCAAGCCCCATCCAAACTGCAGGAACAGGGCTATGAGAGTGTTTGCAAGTTCATGGTCCACCACTGGAAGCGCTCACACTCCCAGAGTGCACAGGACACAGCAGAGCCAAGCCTGCAGTCATTTACACGCTGCTCTTCCAGTGTCACCTCCAGGAGGGAACCGCAGTTTGGAACGGAGCCATTGCACATACAGCAGAAACCAGCTCACACACTCTGTCTGTGCCTCCCATGGGGCTGGCGCACATCTTAGCTGGAAGGTGCCCATCTCTGATACCATATCCCAGCATCCCAAGCTGAATCAAGACCTCAGTAAAACAAATGGTAGTTCTGGACTTGCTGTGATGTTCCTTAGAGCAAGTCTGCTCACGGCTGGGTGAGAGAGCTCACATGTTTTGCAAGCCAAGGATGAATTAATTTTTTCGTTGTTACAGGATGTCCAAACCACTCCCATGTACTCCAACACAAACCTTTCAAACACTTTATATACAAATTATCAAAACAACACTAGCAACTAATGAATAACACAGACACAGCTCCCAGAAATGTATGTACTTCAGTCAGCAAAGCCTATTCTGGTGGAGAGTGAGGGGTGCAGCCTCTCCCCTCCTTCCATCATCACCAGTGGCTGCAGTTTGCCAAATGACATGATTGGAGCCACACACTTACATCACAGCTCCCTTCACTGCATGGGTGGCTCTAGACCTCAGTGTAGACAAAACCCCCAATGTCCAACCCTGTTGGACATTGAAGGTGGCTGAGAGCTTGCTTTTTTCTACAATAATAAAAAACTTCTTTATGTAAATATTTTCCAAGTAACATCCTCTGTCTTGTCATTATGTTGGGGAAAATGTTCCATTGCCTGTTAGCATTGCTGATCTCTAAAAATGGCTAGAAAATAGAAATTCCAGCCTGCAGGAAATTCTGTTATTTTAACATTTATTTTCATCATGAAGTGTAATGAAAAATGAAGTGGACAGGATGGACTAGGATAGAATGTTAATTCTGAAACAAATTCAATGCAGACGCATGAAAATCATGTTAAAGTTTATGTTTTGATAACACTGAAAACATAAAATCTCTTATAAACATAATGAGAAAGGCAAAAACAATCCATTGCATTTTTGGGTCAGTTCAAATCTCTGCCAAAAAATCCAGTCAACATTTAACATTTTCAGAAAATGGTTCAATTTGGAGGGTTCTGCATTTTCCGGTGGAAAACTGGTACATCAATTCTTTTTTTTATCAGCTCCCTTGATTATAGTATGCTACTAAAGAGGGATGTTTTCCGCTGTAACCATTTTTTTCTAGCTGCAGGCATGTAATTTACACTTATATTTCAACTGACTAATACCACATTAAGCATCCTCTCAGAACTGGACTTTCATTATCAGAGATTACATAACAACAAAAGAAAGCAGCTATAATGGCCAAAAATCCTGGAGCCCATGGCAGGGGAGCCCATGATACTGTGCCCTGTGGGAGCCCATGATACTGTGCCCTGTGGGAGCCCTGCGCCATGCAGCAGGGCAGCCTGGCGATCCCAGCCCACAGCACCTCGCAATGCTGCAGCACCCCATGGGGGAGCAGCCTGTGCCCTAGTAGCTACACACTGGGCTAAACCTAGAACAGAAGTTACTCTTTCTCGCATCTGAATCAGCTAGAGTTGAATGGAAAAGCCATTAAGCTTTGGGCACTCTGGTCTTTCTCTTTTTCCCAAATTATCTTCTTCCCTTTTTCATGCTTTTCTCTCCCCCTCCTTCAAGCTCTCTTCTTTCTTCCCCATGATTTTCTCCTTTTTTTCCTTTTAGAGTCAAATGGTAGGCATTGCCCTGTCTTCACAGACGCATGTTTGCAGTTCATTGTGCTGGCTGCTTTTGCGTCCCCCCAAGGCCACTGGTCACCCCTACACCATAAGTGGGCTCTTCATTTCCAAAGCCTGGCTTTTGAAACACCAAGTTTCCCTTTCCAGTGGCTCTTGGGCTTCTGCGGTTCAGCAGGGACGTCATCCTAAACCCGCCCTTCAAGTGACACAGTGGTCAGCCCCAGAGAGGAGCTCTCCCCTCTCAGCCACCCAATTCAAACTGCATTTCTTCAGAAATAAAAAGGACAAGTTAATCTGTTTGGGCTGAAAACGAATGAAACAATGGGGTAAAAAAACGGTGAGAGAAATGATATTTCTCTCCTCCGGCAAAGGGGCACGTTGGGGGTGGGAAGGAGGGTGGGGGGGGTAGAGGGAAGGAAGGTTGCTTTATTTTATTGATTTAAAAAAAAAACCACACACATATCCCACAGGCGCGAAAAAGCACAGGGCAATGATTAATGTCCCCTCAGAAAAAGAAATTATATAGAATAAATTAAACTACTGTGGCAGCAAATTGAAAAATAAGGATGTAAATGAGGTTTGAATACTTAATATCTGAGAAGGGGAAGCGAGTCCCGGTCATGGAGAGAATGGTGAGAAATTGTCAGCGACCCAAGAGGAGACTGTCCCTTCTGCCAGGCTAGGAGCCCCTCTGCTCCTGGCAGGAGGCCAGCAGCAAGGGCCAGCATTGGGAGTGGAGCAGGGCTGGCTCACACCCGGAGATGGAGCCAGCCACTCTCAAGCCTGTTATTGCTCCTCCATCAAAGCCGTGCATGGGCCTTCTCACTCCATGGATAGACCAAAACTGGGCCCAGCTACTTCAGGTAGCCTCACAAACAGCATTGCATGGTGCGGGCCATTAGAGGGGAAGCCAGGGAGCTGCAGGGGTTTGTCCACATTTGTCACTTGGCATGCAGCCTTTTCCCTGAGGAAGTGTGGACTGCTTGGCATCAGTGTCACCTCCACGTCATGCCAATGGGGCTGTATGCACCACTGTGTAATAAGGGCAGAGGTTTTTGCTACCCAAACATACGTGTTTGCTCTGTAATGGATGCTCACGTTAGCAGCAGCCTGGTTAAAAGTTAGGGCACGCAGGCCTCTTGCTGTAATAAGCTAGCCCAGTCCCATCAGGCAAGGTCAGTGTGTGCCAGGAGTAAACGAAAGGAAACCCACACAAGACAGCGGTGAAGTGAAAGCCATGGCAAAGACATCCTATCTCCACATTGGACTTGTTTGTATGAAGAAAACAGTCCTTATTCCCATGACTTTCCCAGCTCAGTTCAGCCACGCTGCGAGGTGACCATGTTCAGATTTGGATGCAGGCTGCCATTAAGCCACACAGAACTGCAACAGCTCTATTAAACCTGCTAGCTGTCAGCTTGTGTTTCACACGCTATGTGGTGTGGAGTGGTGTGGACGACAGATTAGCAGGTCTAAAGAAATCAGACTTTAGCTCCCACCTCTGGCACCAATTCGTTGCCACTGTCAAGTCACCTCCTTCTTTCCTTGCCCCATCCCTAGCAGTAGGACAGTATGGTGCGGCAAGATCTGGCACTGGAAAGCATGGAGGAGATTGACCTTCATGTGACAGAGCTGTGGAGCTGGTGGTAAGTTCTGGGAGTGAGGAAGGATTCTATAGGAAACCTGTCCTTCTGCTGTGTGCTGCCATGTGTAGATGGCCCTTGGACATGTTTTCCATACTACAGGTGCAGCTGAAGGATCCTGACTGGGAATTACACGTTTTGTCAACATCAAAACAAAACACAAAGCACAGAAATCTTTCCTTGCAGTTCTAAGAGCTTGCGGAGCAGCAAGGGTCCAAGGAAAAGGCTGCTGATACCAGAGACAGCAAAGATATATAGTGGGAGTCTGGGGATACCAGGTACTGGTGTCCTGCTTCAGGCCACATGCTGTATTTCTGTCCTCCTGTGACCATGAGAGAAGTGGTGGAGTTGGAGAGAAAAAAGCCGGTTACTCACCAAAATGGGAGGAAAGAAAACTGCTACTCTGACTCTGGGTGCAGGATGGTGGCTCAGCCTGGAAGCTGATGGCACCAGAGCCCTGCAGAGCCAGGGGCAGCTCCTGCTCCTGGGAGTCGATGCTGTTTTGGTGTCAGGCACAGACCTGGCTGTGGGGAGTATTTGTCAAATGACAGAGAGGCAGAATAAGGAGGGGGCAGAGGACCCAGGTGACATCTCATGGCATGTCTGAGTTCAGGCTGAGGGACCAGTAATGGAGCAGAGCACCTTCCCTTGCCATTTCAGCTTAACCTCAGGCACAGCCATTAACCCGACCCAATGGGAAATTAATATTCCCCAAATTGCCAGAAAGCTGCTCACTCTGGCTTATTTTCTTTCCATCTGGCTGTGGTGGAGGAGAGCCCGTCCTCAGCTTGCTGCTCAGCTGGCTCTTCCTTTTTTATCTCTTGTCTCTCCATAACCCATTCAGCCCCCTCTATCTCTGCATCCCCTCTCTGCTTCCCTCTGCCAGTGTGGGTAAGTGTGTGTGTGCACGTGTGTCCCTCTCTCTTCCCTTCTGTCTTTTTTGTTCATATATATTTAGTATTTATTTACAAGCTTGATTTTTTTCCCTCTGAGTGAAGCCAGGCATGCACAGAAATCCTTAAGATGCTATAAAGCCGCTGAGGTATAAAATGGAAAGTGCTTAGCCTGCCTGTACAGAAATATCTCACTGCGCCGCACTGGAAGCCACCGAAGCTGGGCACTGTAAATCTCATAGAGTTTAGCTTGTTTGTTTACACCATGACGACAATCTAAAGAGAAAAAGAGAGAAAGCGAGAGGGAGAAGCTCTCTGTTCCCCTGCCAGGCCACAGCACACATCCCCTTCCCAGAGCATTTATTGGGCCTCACGAGCAGGATGCTGGGACAGCAGTGCCTTCCCAGCCCATCTGCAGGCAGCTCAATGCTTGGGTGGGGAGAGGTGACCTCTGATGCTGTCCTTTCCAGGACACAGGGCAAGGCAGCTTGTACATTTCCCAAGGCCATCCCAAGAGAGATATTATGAGGATCTCCTACTGCTGGGACAGTGGACTTTCTTGCTTCTTACTTGTTGGCCAGCCCTTTCAACTGTTCAGCCTTGGCCTAAGTGTCTTTCTGAGACCACCCTGAACAAACACCAAAGGTCTTCCTAAAGACTTAGAAATGGTCCTTGATAGAAGCAGTGTCCAAAGAAAACCTGAACTTGTGGAAATCAGTTAAAATTTGGACTCACCTGTTACCTTTCATGTACTAGGGTCCCTCTTTGAAAGCTGTCATGCCCCTGTTCCCAAAGCACAGCTCCATCACTCCCCTTCCTATCCAGCCCATCTCTACAACAGGGCCCATATAAGAACCCCATGTACTGACCACTGGTGGGGCTCTGGTCTTGTTCCCACTGTCTCCAGGTAGATTCATCTATGGCTCTTTGGGACAGTGGCATCTCAGCACACACCAGGATGGGCCCTGCCATTTGGTGCTGCCCCACAAAGTGACACACTTACACCTCTGCCACATGGCTGCCCTGGCAAGCAAACTGCTGGACCTGAGCTGGATTTGCGTGGTTTGCCCTTTTGGACAGCAAACAGTAGAGTCCTGGAAAGCAAACAGTAGGAAAACCCATTTCACAGCTCCCCACTGGAATCATGGAGGATCAGCAGCCAAATGATCTGTGTGCCAAACATAGTGGTCTCCATTGGAGCAAAAGATGGAGCCACAGTAGCAGAGGTGAGACAAGGATTGGGAAGGAAAGGAAAGGCAAAGCAGTCAAAATCAGAAATTTTAAGCGCTATATATAGTATAGTGGCAGAAAGACAGCGTGTAAAATGTGACAGCCTGCAGTGATGGCACTGTAAAAACATCTCTTGTTTAAAAAAACACACCAGGCTGCTATATTAGTTCTTACATCACATGTAGGGAATTCAGCTTGCAATGCTGATGTGATCTGACCCAAACCACACAGAGTTTGCTGTGAACATGGGAGTTGAGTTCAGGTCTCCTGTGCCCTGGATATCAGGCACTTTCTAACACGAAGCCTTGGACACAGGAAAAGAAAACTAAAAATATCAGAGGTTGTCTCAAGTATCCATGGGCAGAGAACTAGGAAGGAAAGAATCGTACCCTCTCCATGAGTGGCTACATACAGCTGAGGGTGCCAGGACTCCGAGGCTGCCTCCCAGCTTCCTGCCAGCTCCAGTGTCACAAGGCATATGCAGGGAAATTCTTGCTGTGCTGTCAGCCTGCATGGATACGCACTGTTCAAATGCAGAAGTGGGAGAGAAAGTTGGAGTTCAGTGTCTACTGGCATGCTGGTGGGTTTGCGCCTCTTTCCATGAGCATCCATTGGGAAGACAGTTCCATCCATCCTCTTCCCAAAAAACCCTGCAAGCATGAAATCTATAGATAAACAGTCACAGGTGGTTGTTGACTCAAGCTCTTCTGCATCCTGTTATTCCTAAGAGCTGCTACACTTCCAAGGCAAGGGGAAGAGAAATTGGAGGAAAGCGTGGAAGACATTGCTTGGGGTGCCAGCCTGCCACTGCAGTGTGTAACAAGGGTGCAAGAGTACTCCCTGCAGGAAGATGACTAGTTCATGGTCTTACGTTGGGCCAGAGTTGCAAGAGGCAGAGAGAACAGGATCTTGGAAGTCCCAGCTTGCAAAGCAGATTTGCACTGAGGCTTGTTGGCAGGAAGAGAATGTTTCAATAGGACCTACACAAAG
Source organism: Ara ararauna (assembly GCA_028858755.1). NCBI lineage: Eukaryota > Metazoa > Chordata > Aves > Psittaciformes > Psittacidae > Ara > Ara ararauna. The sequence continues at coordinate 68,961,929 of CM054381.1, forward strand.
GCAGTGACTTGTCTGTGCATCCCAATGCAACACCCCCCCCCCCCCCCCAGAAGCATGCATTTTGGGAAGGACTTTTCACCAGTGAAGAGGAGAAACTGGGTCCTGCCACAAAGATAAAGACTTCATGCACAGTAAGGGTGGATCAACCTTGAAATCTCTCCTCCCTGAGCTTCTGCTGAAATCCTTCTTTTTTGTTTGTTTTTCTCTTCCTTCCCAAATGGCTTCCTGGCCTCTTCTTTAAGGGGGCATGCCAGGGCCCAGAGTAGGGGCCTCCACAGCACTCAGAACAGGCCCCCAGACAGCTGCAGTGAAAGGGATGCTGCAATCCTAAATGCCCTGTGCGCTCTACATATTGTGGAAAAAGCTGTTGCATTCATCAATGTCAGACGCAGAGTTTGAATAAATTTGAATGCGCTCAAGCGTGTTCCCTGCAGTTTTCTATAATATCACTTTCCAGTTTGAATATTTCACTTACTTTTTTTCAAATTTCTTTTTATCCACCAATTTTTACTCCTTTTCATCCTCTCCCCCCTCCACCTTACCCCCCTTCTCCAGGTTTTTATGCTTGTAACCCAAGCAAATGGACAAGGAAGCCACACTGCAAGCTTCCTCTCAGCAGTGCCCTGGAAAAGGCAGTCACGTCTCACACTGTACTCATGCCTTCTCAGCTGTTGGCCAGTTTGAACATCTTCCCACCACATAGCAACATGGGACACTGTGGCTAGGAGAAAGGCATCTGTGCAGGATCGACTTGTAAGGGTCTCACAAAAGATTCTTGCTTGCCTTGGCCCCCTGGCTGAGCTCTGTGGGGATCTGGCTGTGGAAAGGGGATGATATGGTCCAACAGTGTCACCAGCCATAAACAGGATCCCACCCATCCATATGCCCTGAAGGTCAGAGCCAGACACTGAGAAGCAGCAGGTCTGCAACTGATCTGCTGGTGTTGCATGGTGGTCTCCCAGAGTTACTCCAGGGCAAATAAACTGAACTGAATTTATACTTTGTTTCCTCTTCTTTGCCACCAGAGTAAACCTATCAGCATCTTTGGTTTCCCACACCTCAGTTTGTCATCGCTGTATTGGAAACTATACTTATGAGTGTGTTCATAGACCACCAAGTGATGTGAGCTAGGCAGATCTGCTAAAGGGTTAATTACACTCTTGACCAGCCAGAGAGAAGGGAGTACTATTTGCAAACCTGCTTTTGGGCTAAGTTTCCATGCCTTCTGTTCAACTGGGAGGGAACAAGGAAGAGAAAGGTCTTGTACCAACCCGACCAGACCCACACCTCCAAGATGGCCAGCCCTTGCCCAGGACAGTGTGTCCTGGGGGCAGAGGGTGTGTGAGTGTTGGGGACCAGGAGGGGAGAAAGGGCTGACAGCACCAGAGAATGAACAAATTCTGCTGGTTGTATTGAGAATTCACTGCTCTCCCTTGTAGTGAAAACTCTATGTTCTTGTGACTAACCACTTTCCCCTTTCACTGTTTTTGATTTATATCCCATTACTTCGCCTGTTTGTGCCTTACAGACATGAATTTTTTCCCTGACATCTCCTATGCAGCAGCCACGTCAAAACCTTTGATAAAATAATAGTGGTAAGACGTTTGCATGGCGGTTTTTATGTTTCCAGGGATATAGACATCAATTAAAACTCTTCATACAATCTGATCCATCGTTATTAAAGGCATTAATACTGGCACGCCCCTCAGATTAGGGGTTGCTCACCGGGCAATGGAGGAAAGCAGAGAACATTCTCTGCATGCGTCCACTTTCTGCTCAGCTCCCACAGGGATCTCACTTGGAGGACAACCAGCACGGGCTTCCGAGGACATCAGTGGCTGTACTGAACTGTCTGGGGGTGGTACAGGGCAAATGTATCCCATGCACCAGAAAAGCACAGCACTGCCCTCCCAACACCTCTCCTATCACCACACGACCTTGAATAACAAACACAAGCTCTGTCACTGCTCCCCTCCCAGACCAAAGGTGTCTGAATCGATTCAATACATGCCCCAAAGGTGCCCAAAGAGGGCAGCTGAGATTGCAGCCATGGGGTGTTTGCTGCTGAGCATTCACTGAGTGAAAGGCAACATTCAACAATATATGTAAATTGGAGAGGGAGAGTTGAGGAACAGAGAGAATATGTGATTTCTCCCATGGCAACTCATTTAGCAGTTCCTCATCAAAGATGCCCACATATTATCAAAGACAAGAAACATCTCTCTCAACCAGGAGGAAACTGAGACTGTTAAATATGCCAGCACTGGTACCTAATTAGAGGAAGAACTGGGAACTGCAGTGGTCAGCCTGTGAAAAGTGTCAGTGCCGCACCCAGGGTTTCACTTGGTAAGGCAAACCAGAAGGTCTGAATCACAGCTTACTGCAGTCCTGCTCAGGACCGCATGTGCCCAGCTTTTCTCATACAACACAGCCTGCAACGATTCCTGCTGGAGCTGGAAACAGTTGGTGTCCCCACCTAATCCTCCTCACAATGCCTCTTATGGGGGGAAGTCTGAATTTGAATGTTTGAATGAACATTTTTGGAGGCAGCACCTTTCCCTTTTACCTCCAGCCTCACCACCACCCAGAACCTGTGTTCCCTCCTGCTGGCACTGTATGATACTGCCAAAAGCTCCCTTTGGTTGTGGTGCCTTCCTCAGTGCTGTTAGAGGACTCCATAACAGTAGCACTGTCTGTGCTAGGAAAACTTCCCTGCATGCAGTTTTCTATATTTTCATTTAGTATAGCAATGAGATGTAGGAAATCCCAGTTATTGCATGGTGGTTTATAGGCTACTGCTTTCTCTGCTGCAAATATTTGAAATAATTGACATTATTTCAAACTTTTTAGTCCTTTTTTTGTTTTCATCTCTTCCTTTCCCTCCTTGCACAGCAGGAAGAAACTGGTCCTTCTGCTTGTCATCTCCCATGAGAAAAGACAGTCAATATGCCCAGGCAATGAGTACAGAACAGCCCCTGGTCTCCTCTCCCAATAACACTGGTCACTTTTACCTCTGCCTTCCTGAGGGTCAGGCAAAATTGGTCGAGAGATGGTGGAAGAAAGGTGGGGACCATATGTTGGGAGAAAACCTCCACCAGCAGTGACAATCCATCTATACAGGTTCAAATGCTTTGAGATATACCAGGGCTTAGCAACAGCGTGGACCCTTGGAGGAGATGGCTTTTCTTCCACCTTGTCCAGGCACAGCAGGGTACCAGCCCAGCAGGCACTGCCTTGATGCCTCACCAAGCAGGAAACCTGCCTGGAGCATTGCCTCCCCCAGTTTTGCCTTAGGATGGGAAAGATGTCAGTGGGGGAAGAAACTCCCCTCTCTCATCTGAAGGCAACTTGGGCAACTGCCTACTTGCCAGGTACCTGGGCACATCCCAGCACGGCCAAACCCTGCCCCCCAAGTGTGTGCTATGGGTCTGCAGGTGAGACAGGCAGTGCCAAGGAAAATCAGCCCCAATATGAGAGCCGGGGGTGGCAAGAGGAGCAAGATGTGTGTGCATCCCCCATTTTGGTGTCTCTTTTTAAGCACCGGCTTTCCATTGCCCCAGGGGAGCCAGGGGGAAGCATGTGTCTCTCAGGCACACAGCAGCCCTGACTGGGTAACGGTGCAGAACGTAAAGTGTTGTCTATTAGGTAGGAGACTGGTTAATACAAAGAGTTGTTGGTAATAACAATGTCCTTTCAGCAGTGACAGAGACAAAGTACCTGCATGTGGCGTGTACCACTGCGTGCAGCGAGTGATGGTCGCAGGGAAGCTTTGGAGATCATTTGAATTTCACATCCAGGGAGAGTCGGCCTATCATTAAAAACCCCTAATTTCAGTGTCAGGTGGAGTTCCAGGTAATCGATCATGATGTCAGCTGGCACAGGCTCTCCTTGCCTCGCCTCCAAGTCAGCCTTGTTTTTTTCCTATTAAACTTGTTGCTGGGATCCAGAGGGAAGTGTGGGAGCGCAGAAAAGCAGACCATGCAACCCCCCTCATTACTGGTGAGATGCAGGCTGATGAGACCAGGAAGATGGGGCTGAAGACTAGTGTGGGACAGCTATGGTTAGGGGGTAACGAAAGGGGATGCTGGGAAAAGGATGTTTACTGCAGCAAGGTGCAGAAGGGACTTGCAGGGAGGGGGTCTCAAAACATCACTTCCTGGTAAGTGATGCTTCTTGGGGAAGGCACCGCAGGAGACCCTCCATGTGTTACTGATGCTGCTAAGCCCTACCAAGCAGTTTTGCTGCTTCCCGCATCCTCTCTGCCCCTATGAGTCTTTCAAACCCCCTGTGCCCCTGCGGGTCTCATCCTGCACTCACTACCCTTGCCCTCCTCATCTCAAATCTTTCCTCCCCCATCCCCACACAAGTATCTCCAACATCCCAAGCCCCTCTCAGCCCTCACCAGCCAGCTCTCCAGGGTCCATCTCTTTCTCTCTAGAGTCAGATTCCCTTTAATGGGTAGCATAAGGCTGCTCTCTACAGCTTCAGTTACCAGGGAAACATTTTTTGCAAGAGAATTTTTTGGTTACGAAACAACCTTCCTCTTCCCCCAAAGGTCAAATCTGCATGAAGAATTGCCACCAATAGAAACATACTCTGTTTTCCATCATATTTCACCCCAGTTTTAAAACTCATATCTGTAACCAAAGTTGACTTAGGAGGCTTCATACACGGGGAGAAAAATACTTCCAAAATAATGCCAATAAAAATGTGCTTTAGAAAACTGAAGGAAAATGCTAGAAAAAGAGCTTTAAATTCCTACACACATTCTGCTGGAAATCCCATTGCAATCGTACTACACATAAATGATATTGAAACACTTCTACAACATTTGCTCAATGTTTTGACTAGTTCTGCTTGGCCCTGTGACTGCTTCGTAGCTAAGGTTTAGGAGCAGTAATAGAGCCGCCATTTACTGCTGCTTTTACCTACAGATCAGAAATACCAGCCTAAGCAAGTCCAGGACTCCATGTCCCATGTGCCTGGTGAAAGACATCCATTGAGCCAAAAAAGCTGAAAAACACCAGGACCAGGCCTATCATCCTACCTGAGAGGAAGGGCGTGGACACACAGAATTAGATGCTCTGTTTTTGTAGGACTGAGGTGCATAGCCCCAACAGGATGGTTCAGCAGAAAGGGGTTGCAGCAGGGGTAATAGATGAGGAATGAGCGATTTTGGGGCAGGATTGCCCTGGTGGACTTCCTGTGCTCAGGGCTTTCATGCTCAAGCGATTTCTAAAGCCACAGCAAAGCAGAGGGATGTGGCTTTGAAGGTCAGTGCAGAGTGAGCCAGGCCTCAGCCAGAGATCACTGGGGCTGGCTGAATGGGTCATTCAGGGTTGAGGAGTGGGGCTTGGAGTGTGGCTGGTCAGTGTGGGTATGAGTTGGAGGGAAAACATAAAATTGCCCTTGACTGTGAGTGCAGGTACAGCTGAAGAGCAAGCCTTGAGGAGGTAGTTGGAAGGGTGCAGGCAAGCAGCTAGATTGGCTGTCTCTTTGGTGTGAGGACACTGCTTGTCTCCACTGAGCCCACTCAGACTTCTCTGGGCATCCACATGACAAGGAAAGGTTAAACTGGTCTAACTGCAGCACTGCAGAATTGCGATCTTTGTTTCCAAGAGAGAAACTGGGCAGCAGGAAAGGCATTGCTGTAACGCTTAACCATAAAGCTGGGCAGGGAGCCCAAATACAGAAAGTTGAGGTTAACACCATTCACTGTTGGATCAAAGGTCATTGCGGATCAGGAACATCCAGCCAAGACTGGAAATCTCTCATGCATAGTAAATCGGCCATCCCATTTATGCCAGTTCTGCAGAAGGACAGTGCACCCAGGGCCAGTGGCGATGTTGGAGTTTTCTAAGCTGTAGCTGCATGCTGTACAAGAACATGGTGAAGAGCCCTGCCTTCCATCTTCCTGACTCGGATCTGTGCTGGGCACAGGGCCAGGTGTGAGCAGCAAAGACCTTTATAGTGCTCTTCATGGCTGGGTACATGGGCAGGGCTCTCCTCCACACCACCCAGTCCCCCCAGGACCTGGGACCACTCTCAATCTTGAGGGGCATGGGTTAGGAACAAGTCTCCTGCAGCTGACAGTTTTGCGTAGATGGTGACAGTTGCTGTAGTGGCCATGTCAAAACACCTCTAATTTCTTGGCCTGGTTAGCCAGACTCTATAACCCAACTGACTGCAGACCTTCTGTGCTGAGTCTGGGCTCACTGAATCCCTAGTAAGTGGCCTGGACTTATCTGCCACCATGGTCTGTGAGCACAATGACTACTATTCATTTTTGCTAGACTCCAAGACAAAGCAGTGTGAGGAAGAGCGTGGCTCAGTTCCTACCTGCAAGGTATATTAAGCACTTCTCGCTACTTCCGAGCTTGCCGATGTGCAGTTGGAGAAGTACATTTCTCATCTGGCTGTGGGGTAAAGGGACCCCTGGCCTAAAATTGGCTGGGTGAGAGTGATAGTCCCAGGTCTGCTCCTCTCTTCTGGCCTGCCAGAACAATTGGTAGCTGCTGCAGCTCTGCAGGGGGCTGGAGGCACTTGGATCCCACATGATGCCCAGAGGAGAGGAGAAACCAATTGCCTTTGTGTCAAGGATACCAAGCAAAGCATAAAGAAGCTATGTGCAAATTGAATGGGAGGTATTAGGATATATCTTTGGACAGAGCACAGGTTTCATCAGCAGTTGTATGGACTATGATACATCTGACTTCTCCCTCTCCTGTCTCCCTCTGCTCCTCAGGTGGCTCCTCTGGCTCCCAGCTGAAGGGAAGGTACCATCCCCAGTCCCTCACAGAAGAACTGGCAATGGCTGTGGCTTGTTGAGGTTCCCCAGACAGGTACATACTGGGGTGCAAAACCAACGGTGCACAGATACCTGAAATCACAGGCAGATAAAAACTGTTTCAAGGGCTGGGGACTGGAAGGGGGACACTTGTGGCCTGAGGCTGGTTTGCACCTCAGATGGTGATTCTGTGTGTGACCTGGGGTGAAGCACCTCATCTCTGGGCTTTGGTTCCCTCTCCTTTTCACCAGAGGTATGGCCCACCAATTTAGTTCGTCTTTATGGTGCTGGGAATGGCTCCCTGTGTAGCCCTGCACTACATCCCAGCTCAGCCCATTCGCACTGATAGGAGCTGCTGCGGTGGAAACAGCAATGCTGGAATGTGTGATAATGCATAATAGGAGAAGGTGAGGCTGGAGCTGACAGGATCACCTCCTCAGTTTATGGTAACAGTGACAAATCTCTCATCATTTGTTCCTTCCTTGCCTGGCACTTTGGCTTCTCTTTAAATGGAGTTTATCATGGCGCAATGGGCTTTTTTCCAAGTTAATGTCTGTCAGCTACAATTTGTTCAAACGACCTTCGTAGGCTCAGGGGAATTTTAAAAATAAATAAAGAAAGGCCTGCTGCAGTGCTTAGGGAGGGCTTCACCTGACAGTCAGTGATAGAGACACCTCAGAGCCTGGAGCACTGTGTCCTCCCAGGACCAAGACAGGGGAAATGGGTTCATTAGGGAAAAGATTCTGGGGCCCCAGGGATGTGTGCTTGATAGAAGACAGGACAGGGCTGAGAGACAGACACAGGGCTGTGCTGGCAGGGAAGGGGAGCACATAGCACTCAGTTCCCTGAACCTTCCTCTGAGTCCTATTGCCCATACAGCAGGCACTGCAGTGGAGTGTGGGTTCACGCAATAGCCCTCAAAGAACCCACAAAGGATACAAATCCAGATGCTCTTGTCTTTGCTTCTCTCTTGAAACACACATCTCTGATAATGTCTTCTGCAAAGCTGCCCTGCTGTTGACTGAACCCACAAATCAGGGCTCCTTGGCTGGGTTGTTCAGGCTGAGGCTGGTCCTGGGGAACGGCAGACTTCATGTTCTGCCTTTGCAGGCAGCTGGGTGCAGTCCTCTGCCTCAGCTTTGCCTTGTGGAAAGGCTAAGGTCATTTGTCCAGAATTTAGCCCAGCCACAGCTGGCAAGCTAGGTGGGAATGTGCATGGACTTGAGTGTTCAGGAATAGTGATGGGGAAAAATACCTGTGGAAAAAATCAGGGCAGAAGAAAATTGGCTTGGAGGCTGCAACTGAGGAATGAAAAAAGTCAACACTTCACTGAGCTAAGGACATGAGAGAACAGGGAACGAAAGAGTATCCTTCTGGTCAGAGAAATACAGTCTAAAGCCAACCTCCTGGCTCTAGCTAGTTGTGGGCAGACTTTGCAGGGTTACCCAACCTTCACGTGCCAGCAAGAATCACACCAAAATCTATATGTCCAAGACCCACAAGAGACCTGAAAGGATGGGAGCTCTGGGGCATCTCTTATTTCACAGGGATGCCCCAACTGCAGCTGGGCTGAAGTTGCAGCAGGGGCCCAACTTTGAGGAAGTCAGAAATTAGTTTCTCTTCCCGACTCTGACACTGTCACAGTATGGAAGCTTGGGAAAGACAACACACATTTGTTTTCTCTCAGTGCATCTGTACAGTGCTCAGTGCAACAAGGGCCTTTGTTCTGAGTGGTGCTGGGAGGCAAGTGGTAATAATAATGATAGCAATAACAGTAGTGGTGCTATGGACTGAGCTGTTTGGGATCCTTCTTTGAAATGCTTCGACACCCAGTGCCTGGGAAGAAAAAGAAAGTGGTCATTCAGAGTATCACAATGAAAGAACAAGTAGGGTCAAAAGAGATTTAAATTAATGAGACCTGCTTATTGGATCTTGTTCTTATTCTTCTGCACACCTGAGCCCTTTCCCAGCCTGTGCTGGCAGTGCTTACAGCTGCCCTCCTCACCCAGCCTTCATTTGTTTCAGTTCCTGGCCTTTCCCTGTTGCTGTGTGGGATGTAAAGCAAGCTACAGAAACCACAGGACCATCAAGGACTATTCAACATTCATCACCTGACATTTGGGCATGAACAAGGCATATGATGCATAAAGACCCTTCCAGCACAGTTAACAATACTCCATGAGGCCAGAGCTCAATGACAATCAAGGCTTAGAATTAGCTGCATCTTCTGGCATGGCAGCAAAGACCCCTACCCTTGCAAGCTCTACCCCGTTCAGCTTTCCCTGCAGACCTCTCCTGAGTCAGCAGAGCTTTGCTGATCTTGGATCAGCAAAGGATCTTGGCTCCAGCCCAGATATGGGGGATCCAGCCCAGACCTGGACCCCAATGTTCACAAGGATTTGGGGGGTTCTTTTTGTTTTAGGGCTATCAGAACATAGGACATTTTTTTTCCTTCCTGATTTCCTAACTCTTAAACTAGGCAAGAACACACATCACCTGTTACTTTACACACACACACAAATGTGTACATCCTTAGAAGGGAGGCAAATAGGTATTTGTAGGGCCAGGAATAGGGCAGTGCAAACGTGCATGAGCACCGGGTGAACCTCCTGGTCCCAGATACAAGCCATAAAGTGGGCCAAAATGCAATAGTATTGCACTCATTGCAATAGCGTTTTGCTGACCAGTGTCATAGGAGAAGTCAAGGTGGGAGTCCGCTGCATCACCAGCCTTATTGCAAGATAGAGCCCAGTGCAGTCTGAAACAGTGGCACTGCTCCTGCTATGTGATGCCCTGTACCACCCAGGACCTGGGAATGGGCATACTCAGAGCAAAGAGATTTGGAGGCTCAGTAATCCTCTCCCAACGTGAATGTTTGTTTAATGTTTTTGCTGTACAAAAAGATGTGGACAGGCTAGAGGGGGTCCAGAGAAGGGAGGTAAAGATTATCAAAGGCCTGGGAAGCCTGCCCTATGAAAAAAGGCTGAGGGAACATGGTTTGTTCAGCCTCAAGAAAAGGTGGCTCAGGGGAGACCTGATCACCATGTTCCAGTATTTAAAGGGTGCTGCAAAGAAGATGGAGTCATAAGGAAAAGACAAGAGGTGATGGGCACAAGTTACTTGTTGGAAAGATTCCAGCTGGACACAGGAGGAAAATTTTTCACAATCCATTGGGATAATCTCTCCAGGGAGGTGGTGTTTTTCTCTGTATTGGACACTTTTAAGATTCAACTGGACAGGGTGCTGGGACATCTAGTCTAGACTGTGCTTTTGCCAAGAAAGGTTGGACCACAGGATCCTTAGGTCCCTTCCAACCTCGTATTCTATGATTCTATGAATGTCTGGGCCATACAGCCTGCACAGTAGTACGGAGTTTTTACTTAGTGCATTCCTGCTATCCCAGAAGTGCAGTTTTAGGTCCAAAATATGAGTATACCTGCAATGACAGCACATCTTAGAATCATAGAATCACTTAGGTTGGAAAAGACCTTAAAGGTCATTGAGTTCAACCACAAACCTAAACTTCCAAGTTCAACACTAAACCATGCCCCTAATTACAAATATGCCAGCATATTTAATGTGTGCTATTCTCTGTTTGCAATGTTAGGTGCATTTTTGGAGTGGGAATGAAAGGTTGATTTTTTTGCTTCAGACCTTCCATGGTTGTCAACACGACTATCAAGGGATTTGTAGATGAGTATTTAGTACTGAGCTTTGACATTATTGACTTTCCCAACATTAAGAAAAAAAAATCAGAACAAAAAGAAAAAAAGAAAGAAGAATAAAAAAATAAATAAAAGGAAAGAAAGAAAAAAGAAAAAATAGGAAGGGGAACAAATAAAGAAATATTGCCCTGATGAGTTGCTAAAGAGGTAAACTGAACATAAACACATACAGTGATGTCTTCCTGAGTATGCAGACAGGCTGGACTGTAGCTGAGAAAGGCACAAGCTGCCTACACCCATCTCAGTATGTCAGCTCTGAAACCTAATGCTGACACTTTAGAAAGAACTACTCAAATGGCTTTCCTAGCCACAAATTTTGCAGATGCCTGCAACTGTTTTAATTAGCCCCCAGTCCCAGGTCATTTTCTTCCCTCAGGAAGGCAAAACATTCAGCTGTCTCTCTTCAACAGCCAGACCAAGCCTGTATCTTTCATGGTACAGACATTTATGTTGCATTCAGAATGAGGCACCATCTCAAAGCATAGGAACAGCACAGAATAAAGACTTTACCATCAATTTCAATAAGTTTAGGAATCTTGGAATGATTCTATTGTTCATGATTCTCCTCAGTTCATCTCTCCTGGTATATAGATCATGCTGCAGTCCTGCCGGTGTGCCTTCTTTTCCTTAGCAGCAGGGATCACACCACTGCGCAGCTTATCATAAACTCAGTACTGCAGCAGTTGGAGCAGGACTGAAGGCTGCCGTCTCACCAGGGGGAGGCACTGCGGAGTGGAGACAGCAGGGAGATGTTACTGGAGGTGTCTCGGTGAGTATTGGAGTGGCTTTTAGGTTTGAAACACTAGGACTTATCGTGGGTTTGTGGTTCTTTTAACGATTAAGAACAGATTTTAAAGCTGAAAGAACTGTGAAAGTTGCTGAGTGCTTTACTGTCATGTTCCCAAGTTCCCTCTTTCCCTTGCATTCTGGTAACATAAATGAAATAAGATCAACCTGAGTCTCTAGACAGCCTGAAAAAAATACCCATCATGACTGTGCTTACTGCATTCAGCCTGATGAGGCACATCCACCTCAACTCTCACCTTTCTTAAGTGCCCCATCCATCCCTGTGTCTCACTGGGTTCAGCCATCTCTACCTCCATCCCATACAAATCCATCTGGAGGGCCATTAACATTCACATCTGTCTGTCCGTCCGTCCGTCCATCCATCCGTCCATCCATCCATGCATCCATCCATCCATTCCTAGCTGTTTGTCTGCTTGTGAGAACCGATCCTCCAGAGCATTTAATTGGTACAGCAAGGATAGCAGCAAAATTCACTTGAGCCATGTGGACTATCTCTGAGAGGACATTCCTCTCCCACTGGGGGGACATTTGTGTTGACCCACAGTCCTCCTTTTCCTCACCCCCCATTTGAATGGGACAGCCCTGCAGTGTTGAGAAAGGGGCCAGCAGGCAGTACCCCGCAGCAGGGTTATGAGTACGCAGCAAGGGAAACCTCTGTGCCAAGGTTTTTCCCTCTGTGCTTGCTCCTGGGGAGCCTATCTGGCAGAGCAAAGTCCGCTGCCCTCCCTCCCATCACCCTCCCTTTCTCCACCAGCAGCCCCCAGCCCGACAGAGAGACCAGCCTGGATGGAGAGCCTTTCTCTCCAGCGTGCCGCACTATGACAGATGATTGACTCGAAACAATATCTAAGGCGATCAGGATAAAGTACCGACCATTTCAAGGCTCAGCAGAATTCAAATTCTAATTAGACTTCTCACCACATTCCAAATAAAAATTGTTCCCCTGATATCCTTTTTGCCTATCAGGTGTCTCTCCCTGATCGCTGGAACAAAACGCATAAAGAAAGTGATTAAAGCCATAACAAAGGCATAAAATTGAAATTATCGCTGGTATCACATCTGGGAGCAGAGTGTGTCACCACACTGCCCCCCTCTCCTCGGTGCGCTCCCTCCCCAAACAGACACACACACGTGTTCCCCCATGGTTCTCGCCTTGAACATGAGCGACAGGCTGGGGGAAAGGGGGTGGAGGGGATGGGAGAAGGTCTCATTCCAGGTTGGAAGTTATCCATTCCTGTGGTCTGGAATGGGATCTCAGCCCACATCCCCTGGCCCCACCGCCTCCAGCCCACAGCTGGGCTGGAGTTGCTGTGGGCGTAAATCGCCCCATGGACATGGTGCTGCTTTACATCAGCTGAGGATCTGGCCTCTGGCATCTGCAAATGCAACACATGCAGACACCTGAAACATACACACCCAGGGAGATGAAAACACATAAGCACAGAGGCCTGCTTATTGCCAGGCACTCTCTAATGAGCACACAGACAAGCCCTTCTCTAGGGCATACACCCCCTTGCACACACACACATACATGCACATACACACAGAGTTGAGCCTTCAGTGTACCACACACGTCCTAGAAGATTCCTCCTGCCCACTGATGCCTGTGGTACAGCCAGAAAAACCACCACACACACACATAAATGCACAGTCCACACAAAACATGTAAGCCTGTTATCTATTCACTACACACACAGGCACAGAGGGTTATAAATCAGCATCCAAGCAAAGAGCCACCCCTGTGTTCCCCCAAACATGTATAAAACATACATATACACTATAAATTTGAGCACAGCAATACATGGAAACCAAATATTGCACACACTAATTTCTACTCCGTATGACCACCATGCACCTGCAATCCCAGCACACACACGTAGACAGGCTGCATATAACCCTTATGCAGCGTCTTGCTATTTCATTTTTTATGCCATCCATTTGCAACATATCTATATATAAATGTCAATTTACACAGGTATATATATGTACACACATCAAATATATATATATTTATCTCAATATTTCATATCCCCCCTGTAATGATCTCATGGTTACTGACACATGGACCTTATACACACACACATATGCACATGCACACACATGCACTTTCATGCTCAGTGCAGTGGTCACTCTGCAATCACAACCCTTCATGATCCAGACGTGAGCTCGTTCAGGCAGGCAGAAAACACACATGCCCTGTTCAGCAGGGAGGGGACAGCCTGATCCCTCTCCCTCCTTTTGCATGGATGCAATGCTGTAGGCTCACACAACCCCACTCCTGATTTACATCAGCATAGGGGCACAGGCTGCCCCTCTGCCAGGCTGGCACCCAGGGCTGCTGGAGGGACACTTATGGCAGCGGGTGCCTGGCTGTGGCAGTGGACACCCAGTGCCAGGGCTGCCCTTTTTCTGTCCTGGATCCTTGCCTTGCCTCGGCTCAGCTCAGGATGCCCTTATGAATGGCCCATTTCATTTTTCAGCTGCACGAGGGGCCACTCCAGAAGAGAGTTAAAAAGAGAGAGAGTGTGAGGGAGAAAAAGAAAGGGACTAAAGCGATATAAAATTAAAAGGTAAAAAGCAGGAACGCAAATGGGAGAGAGCTCTTTCAGCTTTCACATTATTAATGACTCTTCAAAAAATCGGCGAGTTTTCCAATCTTCTCCGAGAAGCGCTTGAAGGAGCTCACAGATGAAACTGACCTTCAAAATGTTCTTTGGTCTTTAGTTAAGAAATTCGCTCGCCATTATGGCATCATTAGGGAAACAAGGATAAAATTACTCCATGGTTAATGACCTATAGTATCTCCCCACCAAAATTTGTTTCAGATCTAATAAAACTGTGCTTAACACACTCGGATGAGTTATGAGGACTGTTCTGCAGGGTATTAAAATGTGGAAAATAGATTTTCCGAAGCTGGGGGGACTGGACTTTTCGAATCAGATAGCAGAATGGAATTTTCTGGGCAATAAATTCTTCCATGTCTCAATTTCATCTCGCTCTCGCTCTCTCTCTCCCTCTCTCTCTCTCTCTCATGCTCTCTCCCTGAAATGCTAAAGCAACATGGAAATCTTTAAAGTGCAGAAGCTTATATAAACTTTACCCCCCAACCCCCAAAATAGGGCCCCCACCCTTTAATGCTTTTTTTTGTCTTCCATCTGAGAAGAAGGCATAATCCCTCCATCAGGAGAGATTTGCCATCATTCACAGAGCCAATTCAGCTGTGAGGCCTTTTTGTGTTGCAGTGCTGCGGTTTGGAGTTTGCATGAGCCCAGCAGGCTGCCAGCATCCCTGCGCGGGTGCTGGCATGCCAGCCGGGAATGGGAGCAGGAGAGAGACGACACAGGGCTGCCAAGGGGTGCATGGAGGATCACTCCTCCCATCCCCACCAGTGCCAACCAGCGGCCTTGGTGGGAGCACGCACAGGACCACTGCTGGGCACTTTGTCCTTGGTTCTGCTGCGACAGGGCACCCACAGCTCATGTCTTGCTAAAAAGACACTCTGGTGCCTATAGAGCGGTACATATGGGGACATGCCTGCACACACGTGTTGGTCCCAAGCGTGAAGATGTGTGCACTCATACAGCAGCAGGCAAACGCATCTTTGCCGGAGCCACAAGCCCCATTGCCATCACTGCCTGCAGGTGGGTCACCGGAGCCCACGGACAGGCAGCGTGGGGCAGAGCGGGGGCCCGTCTCATCTGTCGTTGCCTGAAGCAGGAGCCAGGGACTCCAATGGTGCTTTTAGGTTAGTGAGGGCTAGTTACTGCCGCTGAGAGAGGTGGCTTGCGAGGTAATGGCATTTTGCTCTCTTTAAACTTTAATCTTTCCTATTAATTCCCTGCAACTGGAGAATGTATGAGAGTTAATGTTCCATGAACGTGTTTCTCAGCCGACAGTCTCTTCGAGCTAATTACCTTCAGGTGCTAAATGGAGGGAAATTGCAATCCATTTGGATGTGAAAAAATTTCGCCTTTCCAATCCCCTGTGAAACATTCTTTTTCCTGAGTGTTGCAGAAAGAATGCACTTGGCTTCTTTCTTTTTTTTTTAAATGTTTTCCTCCCCTCCCCACCTCAGCCCTCCTCCCCTCTTCCCCAAGCCCCCATCCTCACCAGGTACTTGTCTTCCCTCAAAGACTATGACTTCTTCAGGAGACTCTGTGTCATGCTCAGCAGATGGGAGCATCATCCTTAGCTCTGGGATGGGACAGCACACCAGCCAGGGAGAGAGAAAAAGTATGTGTATCTATGAAATCCAACTGCATGGCAAAAACATGGAGGTGAAACAGCGAGGAAGACAGCAAGAGACTTCCTTTGGAGGTCTGAAGTTAAAGTGTATTTACACGCTTAATAACACGCTTATTACAGCCATTTCCCAGTTGTTGAGTTTTGAATACAGAGATAATAGAATTTTACAAGCTACATAAAGCCATTATGCTTTTGGATCCAGGACTGGGGAGGGAGTTTGGTAGGACCCACAGAGAAAAGAAGGGGGAAGGCAAATGGATCCAAATAGGGGCACATGTGTTCAGGCTGGGCCTGGAAGTCAGTGTCTTCATGTAGGCTGACAAAGCCAGAAAGAATCAGTCAGAGTACATGTGACATAGGGGGTAACATGAACATCCCTCCTATCTGGAAGTCCCTGTCTCTCAAGCCCCACAGATGACCACTGGACAAGCTGAACATCAAAAATGGAAGTCCCTAGCAATAAAAAGTCACCATTTCCCATTTAGCCACCAAAGATTCAAGACATGTGGTGCCAGGCAGATTCATCAGACAAAAAAACCTCAGTGAGAATAGTTATACCAAATTCAGAGTGTTGTGAGCCATAACTACCACCAGTAGGTTTTGATCTACTTTGTCACTGGTGTTCATTATACACTTACTTCAGCATTATCTAAAAAGCTCAGTGCAACCTTGTCTCAGGATCAACCACGGCAATTACCGGGAGCAGAAGTCTCTTCCACAATAATGTAAATATACTCCAACTGGGAGTGGTGTCGCTTGAGAAAATTCCTTGGAGCTTTGCTGAACCAGCAGGATGTTCTTGCAAGATCATTCAAATGCCCCTTTTTTATGGCTCTGCTCATAGTCCAGATGCCACTGAGAGATACAGCTAAACCTGCACTTTGTCAGTAGACTGAAATTGAAAACGTTTATCAATCTCTGTAGACTAAAAGGCGTGCTGAATTCTCTTAGCATCATTTCAACCATTAGTGAGTGAAGGTGCAGATTGTCTGCTATTCGTCCCGCTGGTTTTCTGCAGAGACACATTCACTCTGACATGGGTGTGGGGAGCTTGTCTAGAGACTCCATCCAGATAAAGCAGTTCAGAGATGCTCTATCTTTGGACTCCCCTTGCTCAATCTGAATTACCATCATTTGACCAACTGCCCTAGATAGCATTTTTAAACTGTTTTTCCTAAAGCAATAAGGGCAATAGCAGGTCCAAAGCCTGTAAAGCATGAAAACATTCCAGCATACAGGGAGAGCTGGTTTGGTACTTGGTTCTGTTACAGATCACCAGGATGAGGTTAGAGGTAGCAGACTAGGAGGGGAACTTGTGTTACTGCAAAGATTTTCAAGAGTGTCCTGGCCACAATGTCCATATCCACCCTGAGTTGACTGTCTAAGCCCTTTTACTGCAGAATATGAACATCCCTTAGTCTCTGAAGGATTAACTCCCTATGGTTTACAGTGAGCCTATCTGCTGTGTGTGAAAGTGATTTACCCAGGGCCACTTGAAAGATGACAGCAGAACAAAGAGCTGTACCAGAGGTTTTCTGAACTTCTAAAGCATCCCTCCTGCCTGTCAGCCCAGTCACACAAGTGCCTATTTCTGTCACCTCCATGTTCAGCCACTTCTCCACACATGTATGACACACCTATCCATCTATCTGCCCCACGCTTCTGTGCTCTACCAAAGTCTGCTCATCTGCTTCCCACAGCCCTTTGAACATCAAGTCCTCTGCCTTTCCACATGGCTCCATCCACTCTGCACTTAATGGGCTTTGCAGAGGAAAGGCATTAGGTTTCTTAAAATTGTTGGGGCCTTTAATAAAAGTAGGGGGTTTTCCTGTGAATGACTAATTCCTCAAAACCTCATTGTTTTTCTTTTGTATTGTTCTTTTTTCTTCTGTGAGGAAGAAGGTGAGTGGAGGTGGCAGTGTGATTTTAACAGGGAGACAGTAATTTCAACAGCACTGTCACAAGAAAGCAGGGTTTCTGTCATATTTCTCATGGCTACACCTACTGTTTGCTAGTCAATATGGCTGAAAGGACTTTATTGACTACAACCAATAGTGTCTACATGATGCTTCAGCCTCAGCCAGAATTAAGCCATTGGCTGAAGAAGAGGGTTTAAGCCAGCAGATAGTCCATGCTATTGCCTTCTGCATGCACAGGAACACAAATTTTCACAAGCTGCACTGAATCTTTTTTAAAACACTGTGCTTGGAGTGCAGATGAAAATGGCCTACACAGGCTTCTTCCTTCTACCCTGGCTGTGTTTTCATACAAAACCTCACTTTCCCACTCCTGACTCCCTTGTTCCACATGTACTTTGTTCTTGTCCTCTTTTTCCTTCTTGCTCTCCAGCTGCACTTTTCTCTGCCCATCTTTCCTTCTTTGCTCTCCTCCTCAAATTTCCCTTCTCTATCTCTCTCTCTATATATGTTTAAAAATCTGAAATTAGAAATAATATTTAATTCCCAAAGTGGGGCTGATGAAAAGTCATTTTCCCTGACTCACTCTCAGTGCTGTGTTGTAGTCTCTTTTTAATTGGTTGCTTACTTTTTAACTTTTCTTATTTCTTTTAGTTACCCTGCAAATAGTCTAAACTTGAGTGAGTTTCAAAGAGCAGAGCAATAGGAACTCTTTATTTTCCTTCCTCCTGTCATTCCAATACTTCTCTGAAGCTAAAAAAGGTCTTCAAATTATAAAGAAGGGAAGAGCAAAATTAAACTACAGACTGCACATTTCACTTGGTGGTTAAAAGAGAAAAATGTGAAGAAGAAAGAGGAAAATCAGCATTCTTTGGATGCAAAAGCTCGTGTGCATGTACGTACATCAGTACAGAAAGTGCGTACATGGATAAAAGAAAGATTGCAGCTAGGAATCGATGTACATTACCAGTGATGGTTTAAATACCATCTTTTAACTTCTTTAATCTGCTTAAAAACCCCTGTGGCTAAATCAGTAGAACCCCCCTCAGACTGTGAGCACAGTTATACTGGTATATGTGTACCTAATACCTGTGTAGCTTAATTTCATGCCTATAAGAGAATAAAGTTAAACTGGTAAAAAGCCTATTTATATCCATGTAAATGCTGGAGGGAAATGTACTGTGTTTACCCTGCTGCTGCAGTTAAAATTTCTTGTACAGATGAAATCGAAATGGGAATCCTGCCCAGCCACTGTTTCTCTCCCATCCCTTCTGCATCCCTTCTGCCCCCATGCTTGTGTTAGCCTTTCCTCCTCTCTAGACATCACCCACACTCACACCTGTGGAATGACCTCATCTTGGAGTCCACGTCCACATCCACATCCCTCACCAAGGGACAGTCCCATCTCCCTGGAGAGCCCAGTGAGGTTGAATGAGTCCTGAGCCTAACCTCCAGCTCTGCAGTGCCAAGCAGGGGCAAGGGGAGAATGGTGCATACCTGTGAGGAGTAATAGAATTTGTTTTCCTCCCAGCTCAAAAATTCAGCTTTTCCTGCTTGCCTGCTTTAAAATCAGTAATAAGCCTGGATTTTGTGGGGGAGGAAGAAAAGATATTACATTTTAGCAAAGAGAAGAATGGGTGTTTGTGAGATATTTACTATGTGGGTCAGAAGAACCATGGAGGCTGAAACTGCAGGTGATTCCCCACTCTGGCAAATGTGTAATCCTCCATACAAAGCAGGATCCCTGGCTCATTCCCTTCCTGCACTTGTCACTCCTGGGTATTCAACTTACAAGGTTTTGAGGGCAGAGATTATCTGTACAGGTCTAACACAAATTCTTGGAGGTTTTCATTTGACTCTTTACAACTGCCTGGGGGGCAAAAAGGAAACTCTGCTTAACAACACACAACATAGGTCGGAGATGTAGCAACTCGACTCAAAGAAAAAGAGATTAAAAGGCTTTGCCAAAGTCATCCCATCAGGCACTGACACAATTGAGGCATCCTATCTGCCATGTCCTCATGTGACAGTCACGGAGACAGAAAAAATAACCTGCTACAATGACAGAAGCAAAAGAACCTGTTTCCATACAGAAGACTCCACAGCCTTTAATGGCTTACATTGGATGTGAAAGGCATCTAACTCTATGACTGCCTCCTCACAAATATAAATCCACTCATGCCTCAGATCTGGGCTTGTGAGCAGCTGACTAAAACCAGACCAGAACCTTTCAGGCCAAAATAATCACTGCAGCAACTCCATTGACTTCAGCGCTGCTAAACTGCAGAAGGATTGGACCTGCTGCTTTTAATTGTAGTCACAAACCCAACCGCAGCCTGATGAGCAGAAAATAAGATGCTATCAGAACCATGCACTCCTCTACCTTGCAGAAGAGAAAACATGCAGAAGCCAAGAGCCTTAGCTGGACTGATCCCAAGGCCATACTGTTTGGAGGACTGGGAATCTGGAACAGCCCAGATGTCGGTGCTCTGTTTGCACCAGCATCAGGTCTAAAGTACTGTGACATCCAGGATCAGTTCAGCATCAGGTGATTTGCTCATTAATTTAATCTATAAATCATGTTCCTGCTTTTAAAATGGCAATAAAACACAAAGTAAAAGGTATGAAAGACACACAGACACATACAGTGAGGGAAAATGTTTGCAAAGACAATGCTCTAAGTATAAAATAAAGTTACAAAACTACACAGAGGGCTTGTAACAGTCTTCTCATGAGAGTTGTCAAAGAAGAGATCATCTATACTGCCATACAAACTTCATAAGCTTAGGGACTTTAGTAGAGGTTGGCAAAATGTAGTAAAGGACCACCTAAATCATCACCAAAATACAGTCACTTTGGTAAGGAATTCAGCATCTTACTCACCAGTAGCGCTCAGCCATTAAGGTTCGTCTTTAAATCCTCAGCACTTAAGCATGTGCTGAAATCCTAGCACATGCTTAAATCCTTCAACTTTTGGTAATGGTTGAGTCCATGACTAAGGAAACAAAAAAGATGATTTAGGAATGTTCAGTCCTTCTTTGGAAGATTGGACTTAAATATGCAGCTCTCCTACTAGTGTCTTTAAACATTTAAATGCAAAAGAAACAAAACATCATAACTGAAGAAGTTTTAACAGTGATAAGAATTGGTATACCTGTTGTCTCCATGTTAGGATTTGCAAAAGCTATATAGGCATGAAAAATGAAGCTGAATCTGATGAACAAAATAACAAAATTCTATCATTTACAGGAACACACACATAAACACTTATCTATCTGTGTATATGTAATACACAGTACCCGGTATATAAAAATTTTATTGCCAAATTGAATACTAAATAATAAGTTAAGCTGACACAAACATAAAGATCAGCGTTAGATGGCAACCAAAGGAAGGGAGAATTTCAGCAGGAAATTGCTCACTACCCCATCATAGTTTTCGGGGAATGTGTAGGATACATGGGAATCACTGGGGCATTTTGACAGTGTGGTTATATAAATCCTGGAGGGATTTGGGTCCTGATGAAGGATGTGGCCTTTTTATTTTCAAGGCAACATCCAAGCTGATCTCAGTTGTGAGTACTGAGCCCTTGGACATTTCTTTCGCTCTCTAAGAACTCAGCAGAGGAGAAAATGGGTTTCTAGGTAGTTTGAGGAGAACAGGAAAGAGGCTGACAGGCTATTCTAGGTGCTGTGCTGTGGTACTGCATTGTAGCATTAGATTGGTACCGGAGGAAAGGAGCATGAGGCAGGAACCAACCACAAGGAGCTGAGAGGCTGCAGAAGGCCTCCTCTGTGCAGGTCCAGTGTGGCTTTGTTGGGCAGAGCATCCTTCTGCCTCGGGGCCAGGGCTGCCCTACAAGGGCTGTTATCAGGCCATGTGGACATGGTGCAGTGGCTGCCCCCAGATGGCAGGGTCTTAAACAAGAACCAGATCTCTGGGGACACAAGAGGGAAGAAGCTACATTAGCAGGCAGTTTGGGGAACATCTCCATAGCATTTGAACAGTTTGGCTGACACACGAGAGCCATCAGAGGACTACTGGCCTCACAGTGCATGTGAGGTGCCAGCTGACTGGGGGCTCACTTCCCCAGGCTTGTCACTCCCCTTTAGGTTTCTTGGAGTGTGTCTCTCTCTGGAGGCCCCCTTCTACCTCAGCAGCCACAGAACACCAGGCAGCCCTCACAGTCCCTGCCAGTGGAGCTTCCCTTGCCAGCTGGCAAAGGCAGCTGATGGGCAGAGGCAGCTGACTCGCTCCTGAGATGCAATGGCTGCCAGGCATCACCATCACAGACACCAAGGGATGCCCTTCCCGGTGTCCCTCATGGCCAGGATGGGTGGGAAGCCGCTGTCCTGTTGGTTGGAGCTGCCCAGCAGCAGGAGGAAACCCTGCAGATGACAGAGCACAAGAGACTGCAGGCAGACACAAGCTCCATTTAATAGTTCTAAGAGCCAGATTATTCTAAATCAGATTATGGATAAATTACTGATTGCACTCACCTGAAAAGTTGGTCCTACATATGAAGAGAAGGCAGTGATTTAGCCTGCCTCCAAACCCTGGTCAGTCTGGTTCTTTCATGGACAGAAATGCTTCTTCATAAACTTTGTCTGGAAATGAAGCCATCAGCTGTGTTATTCGGCATGGGTCCCACAAATTTGGAGTGTAACATGATGATGTCACTCAGGGGCCTTGACTGGTACTGCCTGTCCCTGCTGGGTTTCCTATGGACCCCTGCCCCTAGGTGCCTATAGTGCAGTGCTCTTGCATCTCCAAAGGGAAATACGCACCTCTGTTTAAGAAGGAGCATAGATATGAAACCTTTCCTGTCTCAAAAGGGGAGGATTAAGTCCCACGAGCCTGATGTTGGGTCTGTCCCAGTCAAAATACTGAAATCAGCCAGGGAACTTGTATTGTCTTTCAATATAAATTTTGGATCCTCTTAGATTGGGTGGAAATCACCCATGGGAAAGAACAGTACCTTATTCAAAGGCATGGGGAGAAACATTGTCGGAGCCCCCAAATGAGGGGTACAGAGATTTTCAACATCAGCTATGCAAGGCCCAGGCCTTCTATGCTTTCAACATAAGCTGCTAAAAATGGACCCTTCTTTCAGCTCAGAGGCCAGGAATTGAAAAAGGAAAAAAAACCATCTCCCTGTGCTTGTGCTGCCACCTCCCTCTTTCTCCTCTGCTTGCGACAGACAGCTCAGGCTCTGAAGACACGGTGCCGAGGTGGGTGAGTGTGTGTGTGTGTGTGTGTGTGTGTGTGTGTGTGTGTGTGTGTGTGTGTGCGCGCGCGTATGCACACGCCTCTTGGTGCGATTCCTCCTTCCTTGCCAAAACATCTCCTGCTGTTTATTTATTTATTTCTCCCTGATAACGGAGGGGATCGCGTTTCCGGAAGAGTGCCAGCAGATGATACGAGCCCAGGACTGATACTGCCAGCAAACCCATGCCAGCCCTTTCTGCCGGAAAAATTTCATTTTTTCCAGAAGGAAGCCACGAGTGTGAAGCAGAATCCAAATCCGATTTCTCGGCATTTTTTGTTATCACTCAGCAGCCCACCAGGTGGGGCAATGGAGGGAGCTCACTCAGCTGCAACTCAGTGCCTTAATCCAATTTACAGCTTCTCTTGGAGAGATAATTACAGCCCTGAAACCAGTTAGCACTGTACAAAGAGGCTCTCGAACCAAAGCCCCGATCCTGTCTTTCAAATATTTACCTAGAGTGTCAGGGATGCTTTGGAGAGGGAGGGGGGCACTTGAGCTAAGCCACTGTGAATGCAGAAGTGTGTACAAAATGCCCCACCCTGGGACACATGTGCCTCACTCGCACACTGACACAGATTTCCTAAAGCCCCATAGGGATTGATGGTGTGGGACTGTCAGTGTGGGACTGTCACTCCCTAGCTCTCCAGCTCTGGACAGTCAGGCAGTGAGAAGGTGGTCAACTCTTTCCCTGGTCATTACCCCACCGCTCTCCCATGAAGGCTGCTCCTGCAGCTACCCTGACGTAGCCAAGCCTGTTCCATTTCCCCCCAGTGATTAGCGATAGCACTTGGTTTAATACTAAGGTGCAACCTCGCTTTGCAAAGACACCATAGGTTATAGCATCTCACACACAGAGTCTGCCACCCCTGCAGTTGCTTGCTTACTTGCATTTCACAGCAGCTGGGCCTGAATTTTGCACACCCCCTTATCCCTCCACTTGGCTCTCACACAACTGGTCAGACAGGTCTAAGCTTCACAAAGAGAAGGAGTCTGAGGCACTCTGTAGCAAGGCAAAAGACATGCAGGAGCATCTATGCTCTATGCAGACATCCAAATGCCATCCTTTTCAGCATCACAGCTTTCCCGCATTGTGAGACCCATGCCCCCCCCCGTCACCATCACAGCACTGCCTTGTGCACCTAGAAAGAAAACATTTGAGGAACTCACTAGTGGTAAAGTCTGTGTGGCAGATACCTTTGAGATTTCCTGTTGTATTTCCACAGTGATGTGTGGGAAAGGGGACAAGCAGCCTAGCGATACTTAGTGATGGACATACTGGACTCAATATGCAAATTACCAGTGATGAAGCTTGGGGATTCAGTGGATTTCCTTAAGCCACATTAAGTAACTTGTAAGCTGTAAATTAACCTCCTGTGGCTTAAAGATCTTGATCTTCATCACTCTGATGTGAGTCGGGAAGATCTTTGCAGGTGATTTTCAGTCTGCCTGGTATAGCCCAGAGATATCCTTAGGATTTAAGCATTAAAAAGGAAGAGAAAAGACAAAATACAGATTCTTGGTAGGAATAGCAGCTGGTGTAGGAGCAATTGCAGATCAAAACATACAGAATGTAAGTAATTCATGGGGAAGGATGTAACCCCTCTCCCAAAACCTGTTTAATAGCAGAGGCCAAGTTGTTACCACCAGCTAAACAGACGGAAGTCCTGTTTTGGGAACTCCTCTAGATGTGGGTCTGAAAAGTCTCTGAGGAAAGAAACAGCCAGTATCACTGCAACTGCATCTGCCATGGAGTACCAGCTCAGAGACTGAGAGGGACTTTCCTTCCCTGCCATGTGCTGAACTGAAAGAGTCAGGCTAGCTCCCTGGCAGAACATCTTCCAACAGGCCAGAAAGGCCATGGCAAGTCTGCAGTGACAGAGCTTTCCCTGGGAAAAAATAACCTTTTGTTGCTCTTGTTCAAACATTCAGTCACAAGCGGAAAGTGTACTTGGTTGGCATCCAGGTTCAAGCCCTCACTCTTCTACTCCTTTCCTCTGTGTCCTTGGCTCAGTCCCTTCACTCAGCATCAATAATTGACAGCAGGCACTGTCTCTTACTGGGTGTGCCTGTGCTGGCAGGTACACTCAGAGCTGAGCTCTGAAGCATGGTGGTATACAGGAGAGGTCAGAGTTGGCTGGATGCAAAAGGCATGGCTTATTTGTTCATACGTAGCCCTGAAGGAACGTGCCTAGACATAGAATGCTGGCACTGAGTGAATTTCTCTCCTTGTGGACCTCTGGCTGGGCTCTTTTGCAGGGCAGACATGCCCCCATATGGGTTTCTATCTGAAAGGACTAAATGATGGATGTTACTTTGATTGGAGCCTTGCAGCTATTTCCTGGAGTCTGGGGCTGATCACAGGGAAGTTTGTCTTTACTCTAGCAGGAAAGGGAGGGGCAGAAATCAGATTTCAAAAATGGAGATACTCCATTTGGAAAGCCTTTGGTCTCTGAAGCATTTGCAGAAACATCTCTTTCTTGTAATTCAACCCCACTGTAAGCCTTAAAGTGCATATCTGCTGTGTACTGGATACTCACACACTGGACAAGTTTACGAACCCCCCAGCTATCCTGGCAGGTCCTCACTCTGGTAGTAGTTGCAATGTGAGGGCCATAAATATATTCCACGAGAGCAGCTGCTTGTGTTTCCTACCAGTGTACTAGCATCTAATCCTCTTAGCTTCCTCATTCCTTTTGCATAATATTATTGTCCAGTAATATTAAACATAGAAGGTCTATTTTGAACCATGGTGTTCCTCCTTTGACTCAGGTTGTCTGAATCAATGCTGTGGCACTTGGCTTTTCCATTGACTGCTCCTGTGGCATTTTTGACCCTCCAGGAATGTGGCTAAAGGGCAGCTGAAGCCTTCCTTCCTAGTGAACCTAGGGCAAAGTGTGGTCCATCTGAAGCACTGCCTACCACTCACGGGGATATCACCCCTTGTGCACATGACATTCATTTAGTTTTCATAGCACATCTCCATCAGAACCTGTCATCCTCCAAGAGTGTAACAGGGATATCTTACACACTGCCTGTGTAAACACCCATATTTTCACCTGCCTTTCTAATGTAGCCAACCTCTAATGTGAGATACAAGCACCCCATTAGCAGGTTACTGTATGGTTCCCTGGGAGGTCTATGAGAAATTAAGTATATTGGTTTCAGCAGTCAACAGTTGAAATCCATGGATTTCTTCACATGCATCCCTTTGGCACCTGAGACATAATCTTCTAACAGTGAGCAGTGGAGAGACCTAGACACACAAAATCACCATGCTGATTGTGCGAAAGTTAGAGAAGCACTTGCAGCAAATGAAAGCACTGGACCAATGCTGACCCAAAAGAGAAAGCAAGGTATTAGCACTCTGCTTAACAACTCTCCACATGCTCCACAATGCATGGCTGTACCCACTTTCCCTATCACAACACTAACTGCACCACAAACTAGATTGCATTAGGAAAGCCCAGGAGACCTTCCAGTCCTACATTATATCATGTCTTCAGAACAACTCTGACCAATGACACCTTCTCCTCTGGAAGACAGACTATGGGCTCTTCACCTCAGAGATATTTTCCAATAGATAGACAAAATCCATAGCCATTAAAAGAGTGCTGGTAAAGTCATTAGTATTAAATTGAATTACTATGCTTGGGCTTGAGGGTGTTTTATTGTTGGGTTTGATTTTGGGTTTGATTTTGATATCGTTGGCTGTTTCATCACTGAAGAAGCTAGGACATAAGAGGGGCAGGAAACCTTTTAGGTGAAGGAGCATATATCCAGTGGCAGCAGATCAGGAGGCTGGCTTTAATGATGACCTTTTACAAATAACTGCATCTTTTAAAGAGTTTCCTACACTAAGCCAAATCCTGGAGGCCTTGTTTATCTCAGGATGTCATGATTAGGCCTGAAGTCTTTTGTCAAAGTTGCATACCTGGATCCAGGGAGGAGTTCCACTTCTGCTGGAATTGCATTGCCCTTGAAAAGCAGAGGAAATACAGAACTAGAGATTATCAAAAAAGAACAGATAAAAATGAAAACAGTCACCTCTGGTCAACCTGGTGACTTCAAAGGGCACCGAATGTCTCCAGTCAGTAACATCTCAAAAGCTGTGGTTTATGCAGCCTCAAACCAGGTACCTACTGTTGGTTTGGGTTTTATTATTTTGAAACCTCACCTTATGTTTCTGTTCTAGCTTTGTCTAGACTCACAAAGCAGCAGCATATATAGGTGGGAGAAAAGCTAGATGCCTATGTGGAGTACACTGCTGAGGATCCCCTGTGCCCAGCAGCCAAAAAAGGGTTGGGAGAAAAGGACAACATGACTCTCTCTCAAACCTCCTTTGGTTGGTGTAAAGGACAGCCTTAAGGCTGACGGGAATTTCCCCCCTTCTCTCATTGTGGTGTGAATTGGCAATATTGCACTGAGGATGATGGAGCTGAGTAAAACAGCACTGCAGCCAGAGCAGCTGCCAAGTGGCCATCAGGCAAGACTTTGTCAAGATACACGGAGCTGGGCTGGGACCCAGCAGGTCCCTGTGGGGTCCTGACCCCTTCCACCAGGTCCAAGGCTCTTCCCCTCTCTCTGGTAGAAGCACAGCGCCCCCCCCCCGGAGTGCTGCTGACGCTGAGCTGTGAGGCTGGAGGGGATGGCACATTGAAGCAATTTGCCAGGCTGCATGACAATTACTAACACAGATGCTCCTGTGTCAATATGGGCTCTTCTCTCTGTTGTGGTTACAGCAATGGGTGTGCCTGGCGGGGACTCCTCTCAGCACAGGCCAGTAGGATTATGGGGTTGGGAAGGGGCCATGTCTGCCTGGGCTTGCAGGGCAGTGGCAGCCTCAGAGGCTGTCTCTGCTCCCTCTCCTCCTCTAGCCTGTTTGTCAGGGTCTCCAGCTGCCTTCCACACCACACATTTCCCTCTGTGTTTCACCTACCAGAATACTGTGGCTTTGTCTCTGCAGCATCCCTGCCTTGCTGCCAGTTTAGTGGTTAGGGATAAGGGAAAGGGGCAGTGTTCAACTCCTGCCAAAGGCTCTGAATCTCTTATGTCCCCTCCCCCTTTCAGTTTCTTCTACTCTTCCCCTGCCCCAGTTGTTCCCCTTTTAAAAGAGGTATCAGTCAATGCACAAGTGCCAACACATTACACCCTCTACAGGCACAAGAGAGGTGAGATGGGGCAGTTTTCACAAGGGTCAGGAAGGCATAAGGAATTACAGAGAAACCCCTTTGCTCTCTGAGCAGTTCTAGGATCCATCTTCACCTGTCATTTTTTGACCAGCTTCAAGGTCTAGATGGTTTTGCTTGCCAGAGCCTGAAACGTAGGGAAAATATTCATGTCCAGTAATTCAAATGTCATCAGACCCCATCCAAATAGAGAAATGTCATCAAGTTGACATAAGGACCTCAACCAGACGCTGTTAATGGTACACAGTGCCATCGCCCCGCTGTCCTCCTGATGATGCTGTCCTCCTGAGTGTCTTGGGAGACTCCAAAATCCCAGGAGATACGGTACAGCTATTGATCAGGTCCGTATGAACACAAGGGTCCTCCCCATGGATGCAGTTTTAGCACAAGGTGGAAAGATGAAAAGTCTTGGGCTATTTGCTGCCCAGAGCTGCCTGACCTTGCCTCTGCAGACATGGCCTAGAGGTGCTGTGTCCAGTCATGCCAAGCCTATGCCTCATGGGTGCACCCTTCAAGAGTGCCTGTCCCGAATTGAGACAAGGCAGTCACTGCTGAAGGCTGAGCCACAAAGCACTCTGCCACACTTCTGCCAGCCAGCACATCTTGAGGTGATTTGAGACACTACTGCTTTCAGCTGCTTTTCTTTGTTAGCTACTCCTTGTCCCCTCTCTCCATCACAGGAGCACATCCTGCTTCCCCCAGGCCGGAGCAGCTGAGGCACAGCCACGTGTTGCCCTCTGCCAACTCAGCAATGGCAGATGGGTCTCCAGGAGAGGGCCAGTAGGGCCAGTGAGCTGGGAGGAGATCATGTCTGTGACAGATTTCATTGCCCACCAAAGCAGTCTGGTAGCACACTCTACATAACACCTTGCTTTTCTCTTGCCCTGTAGGGATGGCTACTGTTGGCTTAACTCTAGGACAAAATCATCTCGGGATGTATCCTTGGTGCTTTCCTCCCTCTGAGGAGGCCAGCAAATGGGTCTGCAGCTCCTGCCAGACCTGCACCAAACCAAACAGGTCTCCCTCAATCCCAAACCAGCTTTCTTCTGCCTATCCTCTGCCAAAAAAAAGCTGTACTGCTCCTTTAAATGTGGTGCATGTTAAAAAAAAAAATAAATTGACAAGCTCCCTCACTCTCAAAAGAGTGAGAAATTTTCATTGATTGATTTCTTCATGGCTTCTTAAACAGATAATTAATTCACCGCGAACCTGCGGACACACCGTCGTGAGTCGTTAATATTGTAAATTCACATATACTTCAATAATCACCTGACCCCCCCGTCACCCCGAAAAACAGATAGCTGTGCAGCAAGGAGGAGGCGAATGGGGGGGAATCGATTTTCGAAGACATGAAGGGATCACCCAGCAAAGGGAAGCTATTGATTCTCTTTTATAAGACACCGCTATAATATTTATTCTTTTGTAAACAGAATTAACCCAGCATCATGGGTCATTCCTATCGAACAACTTTCCTCACATGCGCACAGCAATGCTGATTGTATCAGATGAGGTAGAAACATCCAAATTGCACCACCCACCCTGGCCCACACCTTGGCATCTGCTCAGCTCGTGCCGGTTGTGTCTCACTGCCATAGCACAAACCCAGCTGGTGCTGGGCTGGCCACAGCAGGGATGGGGATGGGATGTGCAGGTACAAGCAACCCAGGAAGTGGCCATGCTCTTATAACCAAGTGCTGCTTGGTACCATGGTGTTCCTGGGCTGTCTTGTGCTGGGGAGGAGGTGACTGGGGGGCTGCTGCAGTGCAGACAAGTGTGAGGACACCATCACATTCAATTGCTTCTCTGACCACCCATGGCAGGGAATGCAACCAAAGGTCCATGCAGGGCATCACATCCCAGAGCCCTGAGGCTTGGTGGTCCCTTGCACAGGGACAGCACAGAGATATGAAGCAACAGGGAGGCCTGTTGCTGAGGCACAAGTTGCTGCTTCTGGGAGGGACAACTGCATTTCACCCAAATTAAAGTTCAACCCAAAAGGAAATAAGAGCCTGAACATGAAAAGTGATGAGCAAAGGCCAAGGGGAGGATTTCAGATCAAGCATCCCAATGAAAAGCCAACAAGATGTGATCTAGTCTGGGAAGGACCTGTAAATCCTGGCTGGAGCTGCCTTCCTTGTGTGTAGCTGCATCACCCTATTCCATAAGAGGCTAGTCACACACATTCAAGTCTCTTGAAGATGCACCTGTGTGGGACATCAAAATGTGTTTTGCGTAGAAGAAGATGCAAATTTTTGCCTTAGATACAGACACATGTGAGGTCTGGAAAAGCCTGGGGGATATAACCCTGAAACTCCTGGCTGCCCATCAACTCCTGAATTGCCCACCAAGTACCACCACACAATCCAAAGCAAAACCAGAAATCATAACAACACGGTCTTCTTTTCATCTGCCTCCCAGATGTGAAACCATGTTTTCCAGCAAGGTCTTCCCAAGGACTTCTGTCAAGAGCCACCGCATGCCACGAGAGCTATGACTCGGATTTTCACAAAACGGAAAAAGAAAGATCACGCCTTTGTCACGTTTCATGGGCTAAACCCAGAGCCGCTGGTGTGGAGAGGTGGTATGGGGGTTTTAAGCTGACGGACGGACCCTTAGCAAGGCGGCAGAGCTCAGTTCGGCGGCCGCCAGGCGGGGTGCGCTCGCTCTGCCAGGGCTGCCAGCGACGGGACGGCTCCGAACCGGCCCCTCCACCTCAGATCCGGCCGTGCCAGGCCGCCGGCACTCCGGTTGTCTTCTCCTCGCCTTTCTCCCGTCCCCGCCGGCAGCCAGGACAAGCGGGAGATAGCGATAAACTGTGTCAAAGCATTCGAAAGCGGAGGGGGAAGAGGCAGACGGGGGCCGGGCGGCAGCGGAGGGCCAGGCGCGGGCAGCGGAAGCCCTAATTAAAAGCGGGGCCGCGGGCAGGCAGGGCTCCATTCAGAAGGCTGACAAAGGGAGGGTCTATGGAGCAGAACAGGGAGGCAGTGAAAGAAGGGGGCCCCGCGGCGCCCCTCGCCCGCCGGCACGGCACAGTGGCCCGTCCGGCAGCGCCCGGCTGCCCCGGCCGCTCAGGCTGCCATTCCCTGCACGTTAGCCGAGCCACGGCCTGCGAAGGGAGGGAGCGCCCGCCCCCCAGGTCACCCCCCAGCTGCCCGCCGGTAGACAAGCGCCTTTCCACTCCAGCAGTGCCCCTGAATGCACTAATTAGCCCCGAATCTTGGTGCTGGGGGAGCCCATCCCGGTCCTGTGACAGCCACGAGTGGCCTGGCCCTGAAGAGAGAGTCAACTCGGTTCTGTCTTCCCTGTGGCCGCGGGTGGGACACGGTGGGCAGAAGCCTGTGCTGGGTATGGAGCCAGCTCTGTGGCACCCCTCTCTGTGAGGGTACCCCGTGGGGGCTTAAAAAGGGGGCTGCCTGACCTTGTGTTTTCTGGGAGTCAATGCTATGAAAGGCTGAGGGGAGAAACTAACAAGAGGTCCAGAGCTTGTTGAAGGGCAGCCTGTACATCACAGTTAATGCGGGGCTCTTTCCGAAACAAAGGCTCTCTATGGCTTTCAACATGTTTACACGATAGTGCACAGAAAGAGCAGCGAAGTGCCATCTCAAGGATTCCCTCCCTACCTCCTACCTCTTTGCCTTCCCTCACACAGCACATCTTCAGCACTGTTTCCTTCTCCTCAGACTTTCTCTTGCTACAAATTCGTATTTTTCTCTCCTGACACACATGCTTTGCTTTCTAGGGGCTTCCCAAGGCTTTGCTGTGAGGCATTCACAGCTGTGGTGCCCCATACTCTCCCAGTTGAGAACACTCAATGGAGAAGGTCATGGATAGAGGAGTCCTAACGCAGTGAGCACATGTTAGGAAGCTACTGCTGGTGAAGGGAAGAGTCTGCCCTAGCTCTAGCCTCTCTTCCCTGGACTTGAACAGCATTAGAGTCAAGTCTTAGCAGAGATCACCCTATTACATGTCCCTAAGTGAGTTCTGTAAAAAGAGGGGAGAAGAAAACCATATGATTCAAGTAGGAATCCTCAGGTTAAATCAGTGGCTGCACCAGGGCCACATGGTCTCTTCCATCTAAAGACCAAGGCAGCTCCAGAGATGCACCATCCTTTGCTTCCCTAGCAAAGGGACAGAGAGAGGGATAGGGAGATATGTGAGAGCTCAGGGACAGCAGTGGGATCAATGAAAGAGCTGAAGGGAAAGATGAGCACACAGTGGTCTCACTCTGCTAACACCAGTTAAGCTAGGTTGACATAGAGCCTTTTGTCCTGGTGCCAATGCAGAACAAACCACATCACCTGATTTAGCTGGCTGTGTTATAAAGCTCAAGGATTCATCAGCTCCCAGACCCCCTGTTATGGTGCTCACAGCCCTCATAGCAGCATGGTGCCCCTCACTCCAAAAACCTGCAGAAGTCAAAGCCCCTCACAGGCTCTGACATGGTAGGGGGAAAAAGTGGCATGGTATAGAGGAGTAAAGAGCAGGCAGCAAAACAGGGCCATGGATTAACCAACTTATCTTTGATTTTCCTTCCCTTAGACATCTTCTCGATGCAGCTTCCAAGGGCTTCCAGCTGGGGCTCCTTTCTCACCTGTACACCCCCAAGCCCCAGAGGCCCTCATTACACTCCAGGACTCTGAGAATGACTGCAAACAGCCAGGAGGAAACTCAACAACCCCAGTGAGAGTGTAATTGCCTTCAAAGCTAGCAGTGCCAGCATGAGAGACTGTCTTCAGTATGAACAGCCTTTTCCACCATCACATGCCTCACCCAGGTGCACATCTTTTGCAAAGGCCCAAGGGACTGAAACAGCTCTGCAAGGCCTTAAGAGAAGGCAAATTGTTATCAGAGTCTCCTGTTGACTCCACAACCCACCAAGGAGGCTGCTGGCTTCTGCAGGCTGTCCCCCATCTGTTGGAATAGCAGGAAGTTTTGAGTTAGCAATAAAAAATACGAAATGCTGGAGTCCAACTGGTGACTGAAGTCTGGTGCCAGGCTCCGCTGCGGAGATATCACAGCTGTGTACAGTGCCTGCTCTCAAAGAGGTGCTTATTAAACATTTGCCTTGGGTTTATTTTCCCAGTTTGCTAAAACCAAACATTCACAACAAGATTCTGTAAGGGAGGGCTGCAAATCAGAAGTTTGATTTCAGAAAACAAATACCACCAGCCATCTGACTCTGGGTTCTTCTTCCTTTGCCCTCTGCTTTTAGCCTTTAGCTAGGTTACTTTGAAAAGCTTACAGCCACATGGGCTACAAGTGGTATTTATTTTCTAATTAAGAAACCCAAGCTTTTTAACTAAGCGATCACGCTTTTCGAGAAGACCCCAAGTGACTAATACACTCTTTAGAGCTGGCAAAAGGGGGTTTCACATGACAGAACTACCTCAGGATGCAGAAAGGACTGTTATCTAAGCTAGATATTTTTTGTGGTGTTCTTGCCTTTTTGCCCAGCTATCAAGATCCTTTCAGTAGCTGTAGATACCTTCTATGCATGAGCCAGATCAAGGCTTAGGAGCTGGTCAACAAACTGGACTGCCAAAATACAGAACACACATGAATGCCAGGCTAGTTGGAGGAAAGCTCTCATTAGCAAGACTAAAACAGCAGAGCTGTGGACATGATTCAGAAGTACCAACATCCAGATGTCAACAACACATCAGGTCTCCAGTGGGAGTGGGGCAGTTTGTAAGCTAAGTAGTACCCACAGCTTTGCATCATATAGCCCAAGAGTACATGAGCTTCTTCCTAATTAAATACTATTCAGCTGCATCTGAAATAATTTGAGAAGTTTATTTAGCAGGTTCCCCACTGAGTCTGGGAAGCTCTGGCTGTGTGCAAGCTCATCCACTGCTATACTAAGGGCTGAGCCTTCGCATTTCCCATTGACACGTTTCCCATCTTGGGAAGCTAGTGGTCCCTTGGCATCACTGCTTTGCTTGTGCCCTACACACAAGTACTGCAGTGCAGCATCCACTGCCTGGATGTGCATGGCATCTCCTGCCTGCAGCTCTCCTGGTGACTGGGCCGGTCCTTTGCATGGTCAGCACCAAGCTGGTCTCCTCTAGCCATCTGTGCACCCGGGCGAAAACTGGCCTCCCTGTGGAGCCACACTGTGAGGCACTGACACAAATCGATCCACAAGCCGCCCCTGATGTTCTCCACTTCTGATTGCTACATTTTTTGTGACAAATTGATAAACTGCGTCTCCACTCAGTTAAAGATTTGATCTCGCTCTCTTAATCCGCTATCAATAAGATATTAATCGTGCACCCGACCCGTTCTGTTCCCCGTCTGCCTGCAAATCCAATAATCATTTCAGAATTCACAGCCGAGTGGGGCACTCCCTTCAAACAATTAATTTCAGGGGAGTCTCATTTATTTTCCTTGTAACCATCTTTCACCCCACCCCTCCCCTGCTTCTCTGTCCTCTTCTCTCACCCCCATCTACACACTTCCCAGATGAAACTCTTGCTCAGCAGAGATGAGAGGTGGAAGTGCAATTTACAATGAGCTGGAGAGGTCCTGATGAGCTCCCTTCCATTTGCTGCTCCACACAGCTGAGTAAGCCCCTCTTGACCAGACCACAGACTTCTCAAAAATAACACCTTGTCCTGCAGCCAACCACCCTGCAAGGAAGTGGGGTACATCCTGGTCTGCATGGAAAGGTGGTGAGGTGGCATACAACTCCCAGGCTGAGGCTGAGGCTCTGGGTGCCCACTGCGTGTTCACCCACCAGCAGGACATGGGTGAACCTCTAAACCTGGTGGGCTCAGCCTCTGAGTATCCTTGTAGGAAAGTCACAGGGGAACTCCCTCCCTTCCAAGTCATGCCAATGTACCCACCCCACAGACAGGAGGGATAGCTCCAATGGCATTGCCCTTGCACCACAGGTGTTGCTACCCATGTGAGAAATTGAGCTCACTCACCGATCCCACAGTGATGGGATTTAGGGTACCCCTAAAATGAGGTAAGTACTGCACAGCTCCTCTCCCACCTCCCCTGGCCTTTGCTCTGCTAGTGGCTCCAGATCTCCACCCCTGGCCAGCCAGGACAGGGTTTGTCCGTGCCCAGAGCCACGTGCCTCAGGGCAGGTAAAGGCTAGTTGGGTGAGAACTGTGGGCCATGAGGATGGATGAACTGGTGACAACACAGATTTATCCACATATGGCACTGACATCTTCTAGTAGCCCAGACTGCTCTCTATGCACTTTTTGCTTTGGAGTTCAGGGCTTTTAGCTTCTCCCAACAGTCCAGAGGAGAACCAAGGTTCTTGGCCAGCTGTGCTCTCAGGCAAGATCTCACTGCATTGTTCTTTCACCATCCAGCCTTTTCTGGCACTGCATTTCAAGAGCATTGCAACAGTCATCCCATTTTAGATGAGGCTGGTAAGCCAATTAGTCTATGCAATAATTTCTAGCCACAACATTCATATGAAGGCCACATACACAGAGTAGTTTGTGCCTCAAACTTGCTACCAGAAGTGCTGAAGACCAAGCACAGAGCCCATGGGGAGGTAAAAGATTGCAGAGAGCACCACAGAACATACAAAGTCCTTCATTATCCATGCAACAAATTCTAAGGAAAAAGCCCAAATTAAAGTGTCCCTCACTGTCAAAGGACTCCCTGCTGATGCGCTTTTTTTGCTTTGTCCTCTTTGTTATCCTCCCCCTTTACCTCAAAACCCACAGGAGACAGAAGCGCTATGACCAGAGACAGGAAGGACTGGGAGAGCAGAGCTGTAGCTAGCAATAGCTGCTGTTGGCATCGGCAGGAAGGCCAGAGGAAAGAGCGTCTCTGCTCCTGTGCGGGGACAAGAGCAGGGCTCTGACAAGCTCTTTAAGCTCCCCAGGCTCCAGAAAATGCTGCGCAAAGTGTTTTAGCAACAAAAGTCTTGAGAAGAACAAACACTTTAATCCCTTAATGAGCCGGCTGATCCCCCATCTTGGCTCTGCCTTCTCTAAAGAGCCACACGCTCCCCTCCTCCCCTGCCCCCGGCCCCCTCCGGAGCAACCCGCCGCGGTCGCCTCAGAACCGATTCAAGGTGCTCTTCGGGATCCAATCCAATTACCCTGCGTCCTGCTGAGCGGCCCCACAGACCGAAGGCGCTTTCAGGGGTGAGTCTTATGGCCTGTTAATCCTCCCCTCATTAAAAGACCTTGTTCCTCCTCCTCCTCAGAGATGGAAAAGAAAAACATCCCCACACTGGGAAGAGTTTATGCAAGAGAGCCCCAGAGCAGGAAAGCTGGACCACAAGCTGTGGGCTCTCCCCACTCTGAGGGGTCACTTCTGCACAACTCGGGGGTGTCCCTGCCTCCTCCTGCCCCCAGACCTGGCTTGTGCATGAAGAAGACAGGCAGACAGCCGGCCCTCGTGCTTTTCTTGCACTGTGGCTTTATTGGCTTCTCTTTAATGGGCCTGTCATTAAGCCAGAAGGAAGCTGGGTGGGAGGGTTCCCATAAAACTAAGGCCTCACAGCTAATGAAGGCAGCACCCGGGGGAAAGGACACAGGAGCAGCAGTTGTAGTTGGTCATGCAGGACTGAGCTGGCCTTCGCAAGGACGGGGTCCCTCCTCGCTGGGAGAGGAAATGTCAGAGCAGCCCCTTCTGCCATCCACCCCTCTGATCCCACACGAGGGAGGGACTGAGGTCTCCAGCCCAGAGGGTGGCCATTCCCACACTCGGGAAGCTCTCCCTGACACTTAGCAGGAGGGATCAGCCAGAGATCAGTCAGCTGCAGCCACCTCCTAACAGACGTGCAGTGTTGCCTCCCTTGGGGTGATTTTGCTCCTCTCTTTTCTGCTTCCTTCTGTCCCAAATATGCAGTCGCAAACCCCAGAATTTTCCCTCCAGTTGCACATTGTCTAAAGTCTGACCAGCTCAGGTTCAAATCCACCAGTAGCTTCTGCTGCTGCTGATGCCAGCCCACTGATAAGAGTATAATGAAGAGCAGGACCGCCCCTCTTCTGAGGGAAGATCCACATATGTACAAGCCAGGCCCTCCCTGCAGTCTTCAACTCCCCTTATTACACAGGGCAATAGGGAAATATGGTGATGCCGAGAAAGTACTTCATAGTCAGCATTTTCTAAAATAAATAATAGTTCTGATTGTCACTGTCTGGTAAACTGGATTTACATCCCCGCCAGCACATCACAGAGCACAGTTTCAGTCCTAGGTCCCAGGAGTGTTAAAAGCATTGCTAAAAATGGAGACAACCCTGGGAAATTTGGGTGGAGAATAATAATAAAAACAGGGTTAGGTGGGATGGTAGGATAACAGCAGGGACTTCTTTTTAAAGATAAGGAGATAAAAATGAAGCATAATAAAATTCAGGGAGAAACTTCCTGGTAGTGAAACTCATGAGAAATCTTCACTGTTTAAAGGTTTTGAAGACTGCACTGAGGAAAAAGGCAACAGGGAATATTTCAGTGCCAGATGAGCCTGATGTTGTGGTACAACAGGTAGCACTGGTCTTGGGGAATCAGTTTTTTTCTTGGCCTTGATACCAGCTCACAGTACAGCCTCACCACAGACTAAATCTGACACACAGTCAGATGCTGCCACCATCCCTCCTACTGTCTACATATAGAAGTCTCTTGCCAAATTTAGCCCAGCCAGTCAGGCTCTCAGTTAGAGGAAGCATAAGCATCATGGCTTCTGGGTCCAGGAGAAAGATAATAATTCCCCCAAAGTCCTCTCAGAATTGAGGCAGTCCCAGCATTCACTTGAAAGCAACTACAGAAGTGGTCAGCCTGTCTCCAGAGCTACAGGTGATCCTGGCAGTTGGAACAACATGTACAAAAAGGAGCAACGAGAATGAAGCAACTCATTTTTGTGGGGCAAGTGGCTGGTCCCAGTGAGTCAGGCTCTGCTCTGGCCGTGCACTATCAGGAACATCTCCAGCAACACACCTGTGATGCTCTGATGCAACAGGGCTCAGGATTACATGTGACTGAGAAGGATTTCAGCAATAACAAGAGGCACAATTGGGTCTTCCCAAAATTTTGTCATAGCAGGAAACTGGAGCATGGACTTACTGAGCATTCTCACAGTCAGTATCTCAATTTTCCTCTTGTAAGATAGTCAGCAGGGAGAACACAGTAAGCTGGAAATGACATTTTTCATTGTGGTTTCATTTTGAGTTTAGTTTTTGGGAATAAGGAAAGAAAAAAAAGGTTTTTTAATTTCTAGTGACTTCTTTTTTCCTCCCCAGCAGAAAAATTCCTTACCAGTCTGTCATGGGCCCCAGGGAGGTGAACTGCATGATCTAATTGGGCATTATCTCAGTCTTCTCCAATTTCTGTCTTGTCACACAGTCTGCTTTTTGACCTATGCCAAGAGAAACAACATTGGCATGCACCCTTTTTGGCTTTGACAGAGCCTGTTTCTGCTCAGCTCTCTTGCACAAATTCCTTCTAGTTATGCCATCTCATCCGTTCACTTTGCACTTGCACATTTGACACCATAATTACAACACACAAGATTAGAAATCAGACTCACCTTTTCCCACCTAGTGCTGGTTGTTTCTTTGTACTGCCTTCAGCAGGACCAGTGAAACTCAGCTAGTCAGCTTCACCTTCTGTTAATGGTCAGGTTCATTTTTTATCCTCTTACTGAGCCCAGTCATCTGCAGAGAACTGCTTTGCTCCAGAACTTGGTCTCTTTCTCTGCTCACCAGTCATCTGCCATTAGGCAATAAGTCCTCCCATGTTGTTTGAAATGATTTTCTAAATAATTTCTGTGAATGGTTAAAAATATCTTGATCAGCTTTGACTGGATGGAGCGGTCGCACACTCCAGCTTCTTCCCTGTGGGTCTTCAGTCACTTTTAAAGTCATGTCTTGGGTGACAATCCTGCAATTTTTAGAACAAAATCATTTTCCATTAGCTCCCACTAGATTTTACTTGCAAGTGCCTTATTTCGCAAGTACTCTGGCTGATAAAGCTGCCTGCTAGAACACCATCAGGAGACACACATTGAAGAGAGAAATCCCAAGGAAATTTATTTAAGATTTTTGTTGGATAGCACATTAACAGAAAATGCTTTCTGTGTGATGACTGAAGTCATTACAGGCCGAGTTCAGCAGTGCTGCTGCAAATGCAGACCTGGTCCTTTGACACCACACAGAATGCTGTGAGCTCTGGACTTGAACCAGCAAAATATTTAAGCACATGAGCAGCTTAAGAAATGAAGTGCATGGTTAAGTATCTAGCTAGATTGGGGCCAAAACATTTGGCATCTTATAGGATTGCTCCATAAAAATGCTTTTCATTTCAAAAAAGGTCATGTTTTCATCACAAATGTATTCGGAATGACCAACTTCCTTTTCAGATGCAATTTACCATGGTTATCTAACTTAATATCATGCCTTTAACCATTCTCTCTGCAGGCAGTTATTTAGAGAAGGGTTCTTCTTCTATGTTGTCACTCAGTTAGTTACACCACGAAGCTCATTTCTTGCCGAGGTGTCAGCCTGGAAAGCCCCCCATGGTTGTGACCAGTCTCAGCAGGTTCCAGTAAAGAAGGGAGGGTGGGCTGAAGCACACAAATACGCAAAGACTCATAATCTACAAGGGGTATGTTCCAAAGCAGTGTTTGCAGCAGAACATCAAGGTGCTGGCCCAGATGTCAGATACACATGTATAAGCCAGACTTTCTTTGTCAAGCAATTACTTGCACTGTGGTTAGCACAGGAGACTGTGAGATAGAGATCAGAGCCCTCTGTGCTAACTACCAGCATGAACACAGAGTTACTGTCCCACAGACATTCTGTCAAAATAACCACAGCAAAGGCTGGAGGGGAAACAGCCTTAACAACAGGCAGAGTGAAGAGCTTACCATCTCTCTCTGTCCAGAAGCAGTCACTTTGGTTAGTGGTGGAGAAGACTACAAGACATTGGTACTTTCCACTTAAAATACCACCTCACAGGTTTAATGGAACTGGCACATGGCCCACCACATTCTCATCTGCCCAATGGCACCCTCAACAGTCTATTCCTGCACCTAGACACTGGGGACGCTGGAAGCCCATGGGGGCAGGGGGGTACACCAGTATCTCCCAGAAGTGATAAGTCAAGAGGAAGTCAAGTCAAGCTAGATAGCCTTTTACTGAATCCTCCTCTGGGGGCCATAAATAGCTCTTTCCTCGGTGACCCTCAGCCTCACACATCCCTTCCCCACCTCCTCCCCACCCCAACACAGACTGCTCCTTGCCCTCTGCAGATCATTGTCTCCCTGCTAATTGCCCTGTCTCGGAGGAACAGGTCAGCAGCTTCAGGTGAGAGCCAGAGAGAGCTGTTAATAAGTAAATGATAAAAAAAAAGTTACAGAATGAACTTGTTTCTTGCCAGGACTTGCCTTGCGATTTGGCAGCCACAACTGTCCTGTTGCAAAGGGCTCAAGATCTTTTTCTCTCTTGACCCAAAACTCTCACAGTAATGTTAAGCAAAAACATGGGGCTCCAATACCTAAAAGTGTGCACGTGTGTGTTGCCAACGCAGAGGCTGCCCTGATAAGCCTCACTGTATGTCCATGTCTGTGTTACTAAATAAAACAAAACCTGAAAACAGTGTGCCCCCAGATCATCTGTACTGTTTAACTGCAGGCGCCCTGGCTGGGAAATGGTTCAGGCTTTTCAGTGCCTGACCACAACATGTGCCACCAGCCGGTCCCACTGGACAGCATGGAGAAAGCCTCCAGCACCATGCCAGCTCTCTTGCACCCTTGCACACCATTGCAAGCTGCACCTCAGGGCGCCATCATGCTCGGAAGAGCATGTTTCCTGAAATGGAGTGGGGATGTGTGGCAGTTTACCATGATGGCCTTTCTCAGCATGAGCCCAGTGCCATGCAGGAGCCTTGGTGCTGCAGAACCTCCAGTTCCAGAGGGCCCAAATTTCCCCTGGAAACAGCACCCTGGGCTCCCTGTGCCATCTGGCCCATAGGAGATGCTGTGGCTCCTGCCTCTCTCCTGTTTCTGTCCTTTCCCAGGAGGAGGTGCTGCAGGGTGGTGGCCGCACTCCTCCGCTCCCCGCTGTTGTGAGCCTAACCCTGTGGGGTCTCGTAATCCTTTGAAACCCGAGTTGTGTTGATGGATATATTTGCTGGGTGCCTCCCGTCTCTCTTGGGATCGGGCTGCCCTGTCTGGAGGTTCTGTGAGGGAGAGGGGTCTGGAGTTTAAGAGCGTTATTGTTACCGGAGGAAGGAATTTTTGGTCCTATAAATCAGAGGCAGGCAGCAGTAGGGCCAGCATACTTGGGCTGTGTGAACAAACTTCATTTCCTGGGAGACTGGCCTTCAATCACCCTCTGTCATACTCCACTGATCAGAGGTGGACATGAGAGGAGTTCATTAAGGTGGAAGAAAAATAATATAATAGGTCCTCCCCATGCATGCACTATTCCCGACCCCTGGGGGTGGCAAGACACCCCTTCCTTGTGCTCAGATCCAAAACACACACGCACACACACAGAGTCACTCACCCTGAATATGCTGGTATTCATCTGCTTAAGCAAATTTCCTTCTAAAAATGGACACCTCGAACATAGCCTGAGGTTTTTTCTGGCTACTTTTCAGATGAACTCAATCTGTTGACTCGCTTTGTAATTCTTGGCTGCACTCTGCCGGAGAAGAATCAGGCCCAGCACTTGGTGCAAAAGGAATCGACAGTTTTCTGACCAAAATGGAAAAGCTCAAAGCTCTCCTTGTTGATTTTGTTTCCTGGCTTTCTGAATGGACTTTTTCTTTCTTTCCCTTTTATTAGGGGGATAATCTCTTCTGTTGCTCTTTACTGTCCTTCAGCACTACCAATTGGGAAAATTATTTGAATTAAGGAAAAAGGCAAGAATAACAAATAGGCAAAAATAAAAAAACACAGTGAATGAAAAGAGAAATCAGTTTCAGTAAAGGATATGGAAAAAATTTCCAAAGGGGACAGTTGTTTACAACAAGTTTTGTATTTTCAAGCACAAATCATGAGCCAACTGGCTACTGGAAACATGGGAAAGAATTCAAGTAAGTCCCAAGAGACTGAGATGGTGTCTGCCACGGACTGCTGCAATGGTGGTACTAAGTGGAGTAAGAGCTCTTCAGACTTCTGAGCTCAGTTGTGCTGATGGCATCCATTTGCACGCATCACATAAAGTATAAATGAAAGAAAGACATAATTGGTTGTCTCAACCACTTTGAAAACACTTTACTTAGCAGTTCTTATGCTTAGAAGATACAAATACAAAGCAGAGTTTGGGCCCATATGACTCAGGCAACTGATACAAGATAAATTATGTTATTTTTGAGGTGCTGCCTGAGTCCAGCTTGAGGCTTGTGGACAGCAAGTGCTCTCCTCCTCCTGCTTGGGAAATAGAGGTTTAGTGAGCTCCTTACAGGCAGTTTGAGTCGATGCCTAGTTATGCTGCTGGACTGAGTTCCTGGAGATTCTGTGGTTCTGACTGGGTAGACAAGGGAGCATAGGCACTGCCACTCTTGGGTCCAGTGTCTTCACTCTCTGTCTGCGATGTGGTTTAGAAGCACCAAATGCACCCAGAGGGAATCAAGTGAAGGATTTTGCCTGAACTGATTGTGGGAACAGGCAACCCTGGAGCCTAGAGGGTGCACTGTGGAGAAGGAGCCTTTGCTCACACCCTTGACTTCACATGGCAGCACCTCACTTTCCTCACCTTTGCACGGTTCTGCTGTTGACATTTGTGCACATCCCAGAGGTGATGGCCATCTGCAGCATTAGCGTTCCTTCGACCTCTGCTGCAAAGGGAAAACCCAGAGATCCACATCTTCTGTGAAGAAAACAGGGTTTTTATAGGGGCTGAGGGTTACACCGATTCAGTGCATCCTCTGTGAAGATCATAGAATCATAGGATCATAGAGTCATAGAATAGTTAAGGGTTGGAAATTCCTTTCCTTATGATCTCCTTTGAGAGGCATGGTCTCTAAGGAAGACAGCAAGGTTCATTCACAGCAGATGAGCTATCCTAACCAGCATCTGGTTGCTACTGGTTTGAAAAGCAGATCTTATGTTGGGGGGTATAAAATTAGTTGTTTCTGCTCAATGTCAAGAGGCTGAAGCTCGATGGTGAGGCAAAGCAGAATAGTATTCAATCATCCCAGAAAATGTTGGAGGATATTCTCAGAAGGTTTCTTGTAGGGACACTTACTGCATAGAAAACATAGAACTGTCTGGTACCAACATCTTCTCTAGAGAACTAGATCACACATTTCAGTGGCACTTGATGAATAGTCGGTGAAGGATTTTGCAGGCCTCCCAGATGAAAGAGGTTGTTGGAAAACAGGACTATGGGGTGACTTTTACACCCTGGCTGTTCATCACCAGACAGGCTGTTCGCAAATCTGCCTTTCTATTTACTGTGTGAAATCTTTCTGAATGGATATTTTACACTAGTATCTAAAAGGACAGCTGTGCTGTTGTTAATGGATGTACATCTCTGTTGGTTTTCATGCTGTTTAGCATATTTGCATTAAGGAAAAGTTCACTGGGTTTGTTGAGAAGTGCCAGAGAACAAGGATGAATTAACTCCAAGCTCTGCTGGACTGGAAAGCAAAGGGAATAGAAAAACTGAGCTAAAAAGCTGAGGCCATCACTGCAGCAGGGAGAGGAAAGCAGCATGTAATACTGGTGATGCACTGGGGCACACCAGCTGGGGTGAAGGGACTATGGCTGGAGGAGATAGCCAAGGGTGCTGTCAGAAGAAAGAAGGTATAAGACTAGGGCATAACTTATACCCAAACACAGCTATATGCCCCAGCCCACTCCCACTACATCAGAGCTCCGTTTGGGTCATTAGTGCTTGTTTTAATTTATTTAGCCAATTTTATTGCTGGAAACACACAGTGATTTACAACCTTTCCTGAGTGCACAGATTAATAAGCCTTCTCCTCACTTCCCCTAGAGACAATTAGCATGTAGCCATGATGGGAAATGACTATGAGGAACATGCAGGCAATATGCTGAGAGCACTAGCCATCAGGCTGAATCCCGCCTTCAGACAAGGTCACTTGAAAGCCGTCGCGATGCTCCACCTGGAGAAAAATGCCATCCCTGTCACTGGGCAGGGCACACAACAAAATGGACTGAGCAGCTCTAGGAACACATCTGGCTGTGGGGTGCAGTCTGAATGCAGAGTCCTCTGGGGAACTGGTATCTGTGGGACAGAAAGACAGAGAGACCCCAGCCTCCCTCCTGCCTGCTATGCCATTGATTTTGTGTGTATTCATGAAGACCCTTCTGCCTACTTAGACTGCTCCTGCTCCTGCTCCTGGAGAGAAGAGTGGCTTCTTACTTCCAACCTGAACTATTCTGTGACTCCAAGATACAAAAG
This sequence comes from Ara ararauna, assembly GCA_028858755.1. Lineage (NCBI taxonomy): Eukaryota > Metazoa > Chordata > Aves > Psittaciformes > Psittacidae > Ara > Ara ararauna. The sequence continues at coordinate 69,006,213 of CM054381.1, forward strand.
GACCCAAAGTTGTAGCTTAGTCTGAGGAAGAGTTGCAGCAACTGTCCTTAAGATTAATTACAGACTTGACTGCCAACTTCAGAAGGCCTTAGCATTAAAGATGAAACACAACCAATGAGAGATTGGGGAAAAAATAATAATCTGGTTATTTTCCTCTTTTTATTTTGGGTTTATCTGTTGTTTTCCCAAGCTGTCTCTGTTTTCCCCTTCCCTTCTTTTGTTTTGAGGCAGTGGTTTCTGCTGTACCAGCCAATGCCTGGTGTGAACTGGGCCCTCGAGTCTGGCCAGGGAAGGGCTGGCTGTGTGCTGTGGGCTTGTGCAGTGCTGTGGGTACCACACTGTCACTGGGGATTGTAGGTCCTGCCAGTGTACAAGCACTGAAGATGGACAAACCAGGTGCACATTGTGAGGAGGTGAATACCTGAAAATGTAGGTGTGTGCAGGGAACAGACGTGGCCATCAAATCAAAACCTGGGCTTCAGCATACATGCCAGGAATGGCAGAGATTATTCTGTGTGCCCGTGACACTTGGTCCACCATCCCTCTCACACTTCCAGGCAGCCCCCTCCCTGAAAGCACCCTTAAAGACTTGGATTTTAAACCAAGCACCAAGTATTCAAACTCACTCTTCCAAATCTAAGGGAAGAGAGTTGGCAAAAATGGGCTAACAATTTTCTCACATTTCAACCTGTTTGGGTTTTTCTTTAGCTTACTGAAACTTTTTTCCTCCAGTTCTGAGGATTAGAAAATAATTTTGCTCTTCAAAACAGAAAAAGACTCAGATTTTGAGAGAGAAAATAGGAGAAAAATTTTATAGCAAATTTTAGCGAACTTGTGATCATTTTTATCTCCACAGGTATGTTCTGATGAAGGTGAACATGGTAAACCCTACTTGACAAGCAGGAAAACTGGGGTCACTGTCACTCAGCAAAGCCCTTGGATGCATATGCCTGCTATCATTCTTCCCCCCTGAGCAGCTCAGTCTTGTTTCTCTCCTGAAACCCCATCTGTGAGCATCTCAGACTAAACCAGAAGCCTTAAGGAAAATCTGGCTGTGATTCCTGCAGCAGCCCAGCAACTCCTTGGAGTTTGCTGGCCTTGTGTGCTTTCCTGTGCCCCAGGGCCCTGGTCATTGCCCACCAGCTCTATGTGTGCTCACTGCCTTGCTGGCTGTGGCATCTCATAGGTCTTGTGGGGCATATGCCAACAACATTCACATAGCCTCTTGAATAACACTGCTGTGATTCTGCTCTCCCATTCAGGTTGCAGTGACTGCATTGTCCTGGCAGGTTGTCCATGACTTTCCATGGAGCTCATTGCTGTGGTTGGGCCTATAAGGATGTCTGTAAGGACTGTTTCTAATGCTCACTTCAAGACATCATTGAGGAATCCAATTTCTCTTTAGTCAGGCAGAGCCTGTTCTCTCCTGGGGGTGTCTTGTTCCAGCCAAGAGCTCTTCTTTCTCATTGCTCAGGCTGCCCAGGCTGCTTTTTACCCTTGTCTCCACAGATCCTCCTCTCCCTTCCCAGAGGAGCAACAAGGTCTTAGGCAGCAGCAGGACCTCAGTATGTTTCCCCAGCAGACGATGGGTTGGAGAGGCTGAGGGGAGCAGCTTTTCTGGTATAACGGTGCTGTCTGTGTTGCCTTTCCCTCCCCTCTGAACCCAGCCCCGCTGATAGATATTAGTGGGTGGGAGGCTGGCTCATGCCAGAGAGCCTTTGACAGAAAGGGAGTTTTCACCCCACCTCTCCATCAATCAAAACTTAAACTTACTTGTACCTATATGCTACTTCTTAAGTAGAGAAAATAAAAACTGGGTTTAGGAGAGTGCAAATATTTAACAATAAAAAAACCACATTAATTTACCCTTTTTCATTTCTACAGAAGGAACCTTAATGGAGTCACATGACTCTTATTCTAAGTGATAAACCACAGGTCATAAAGCACCACTTTATCACTCTGCACAAGCAGTATAAATAACAGCTATTACCCAACCTCACTCCATCTGATAAGCTCAGAGATTTTCTAATATACATTTCTGATTTTTTTAAATAATATTCATGATCATTTCCTCTTGAGCATTATGAGTCTCTGGCTATGTGGCCCTTGAAACCAGGGCCTGTAAGCCCTTGTACCATCTCCCTGATTTATGGCCATGTTGGTTGAGACTGACGCCCTAATGAAATCTGTGACACTGCATTAATGGGGCTGTTTGTTACCACCGGAGTTCAGCGGCTGGCTGTAGACTCAGAGCTGTGCTCAGGAAGGCACATGAAGAGTCCATAAAACCCACCCAGTGGACAGCAAACCTGCCTTACCTGCACATACTGTAGCATCACCCCACGCAGAAGCTGCCTGATGAGGTCTGTGAAACCCATGAGGGTACAGATAGTGGGTTGTGGCTCTCCACCACACACTGCAGCTACACAAGCACAAGTAGTAAGCAACAAACTCAGGGTCTTCCCCAGGACCACAGCTACTTATACACACATCTCTCAAGCGTGTAATTAACACCCAGCCCCCTGTGTGCAGTCATTCAGTTGCACAAGCCACAGCAAATGTGCACCATCACATTACCCACTAACAAGCACGTGTGTATGGAGTGTAACCGACACACATCCCTTATACGTGCAGGAGCACCAATTTGATGTGTGGACAAACAAAGATCACCCCACACCTCTCCACTGACCTGCCCAGGGCTGGTTTCCCTGTAGCTCCAGACCAAAAGCACAGGACAGCGTGCAAAGCCTGCTTGTGGTGTGTGTGTGCTTCTGCAGACATGTTTTCCAGGGTGATCTACTCCTTTCAGCTGAGACATCTAAGTCAAATAGCCACCCAGTTCTCATCAAAACTAATGGCAGTTTGGAGGACGATTCATGTCCTCAGCTCAGAAAAACTGAGCCAGCATGTACGCAACAAAGATCTCGTGTATCCTCCATGCAATAAAATACATCTGCAGGACAGTTATTTTAATACCAATATGCCCTATATAGAGACACATTATTGTGAACTCAATCTTGAAGCTACCATGGTAAGCAGAGAGAACTTCAGCTTTCTGTAAGCGGGTGAGCTGGTGCCCCTCCTTGGGCTAAGTAATCACCCAGAATATTTTAACATATGTACATGTTTGAGTATCTGGCCTTATTATAAGCTGGTTGAAGCTGTTGGCCCCTTTTTTGCAATCAGTCACTATCAGCACGTACTTTCTCTTGGGTTTTATTTGTTCCTCTTTGTTTCATTTTTCCTTTTTATAAACAGTTTGAGGAAACAAATGCAAAAAATCCTGTTCGTGCAATGCAGGCTCCTATGCAACGGGAAATTAAAATGCCAGAAGTGAATATTTAGCCTTAATTCTGCCCTGGGGTAAAAATCTGTCAGCTGCTATAACCGTGTATTACCTATCAAATAATGCAACGCAGTAGAGACTTTCTTCCACTTTAGGTACATATAGGGAAGAATCTTCATTCCTGTGTGTTTAATTTTACAACTTCTAATGCAGTCCTATTTGATGAATTAAAAGCCTTCTTTCAGAAACATTTTGGTGTGAGAAGTGGCAATACTGTGGAATATTTTGTGCCGATAAAATTCAGTGCCTTTTTCAGGATTGCTTTCATAGGACTTGCAATAGTCAGAATGGCCTACCAAAAAATCAGGGACTTGACCAATTCACATCTGCTGGAATTATTAAATAATTACAAATAATAAAGCATTGAGCTTAAAAATGACAATTTAAAATCGATAATATTGATATGGCTGAGTTTCATTTATCCTGGAAAGGAAACAGCTTTGACATGATCATATTTTTTAATAAAATGAGTGTGGTATTTTTCTATCAGGTCTCTTTAATTTCAGCATCATAAAAATGTGGTATATCTTTATTGATAGACTTCTTTAGCTGGTGAATTCTCTTCTCTACAGCATATATATGTTAATGATTTTCTCAGCACTGACATACAATATGTTTAACCAGACAATTTTTCCTTTCACTCAGAGTTACTTCTCTGAGCAGTAATTTAGTGGGCAGTTCTCAAGTGACAACTCTGAGAAATACACACACCACGTCTTGTTAAGAGTGCATTTTAATGATGTCTTGCTTGACCATGTTTCTTTTTTGTAGAATTGTAAATAATTCCTACTCTTCCTGTGATCTGTAGCTGGAGGGACACAAAGACTGGAGGAGGCCAACTGTGTGATCAAGTCCAGTGCATTTGCAATCACTTTGCGGCAGGTATTTAGTCCAAAGCAAACCACAATATCCCTCCCTATGCCACAAACCACAGAAGATTTCCTAAAATCCTCAACCAAACCCACTTGTGCTCAAAAGACACACAAAAAATAAAACAACCCTTGAAAAAAGTAATAGCACATCACAGGAAATGAGCAGAAGATACCTGGAGCCAGAGCATCACCCACTGCTCGGAGCTGCATGGGCAAGGGAGTGTGGTAAGTGAATAGTCACAGCTGATCTCAGCGCATTGCAAATGTAACTCTAGTCAGGCAGTAGATGTGCTCTCTTTAATGATATTACTGAACAGATTACATAAATGAGTGAGAATTTATGTACAGAATTTGCATGTGTTTGCAACTGATCTGAAACTTATAAATACGTTTCTGTATTTACATGCACAAGTAAATTAATATTGATTTCCAACCAGCAAGCACCACCAAAATGGCATTCAAGTGCATGTTTCCAGGGGCAGGGTATTTAGCTGGAGAGCAAAGCAAGTGAATTTGCAATGAGAGAAGTGAAACTGTGGATGCAGTTCTGGAAAGAATGATTTGCATTGTTTGTGTTGCAGCAGTGCTAGGAGGCTGCAGACACTTGGGCTTTCCTGTGCAAGGTGCTCTACAACAGTATTGCAAAAGCGCTTCTCCCCAGTGTGCCCTGCTGAGACAAGTGCCTCAGCACAGCAGCATGGGTCTAGTTCCCAACTTGGTGCTCATTCTTGCCCAAAAAGCTTTATTACACTGGGTGCACAGCTCAGCTAAATGGGTAGGCCATTAAAGATTTACACGAGGTAGCTTAGGGACATTGTGGCTACTGCAAGTACCAAGCCTGCTCCTGCATTGCTTCATTTTCAACCCCTGCACTTCATTACCTCCCTGGATAGCTGCTGTCTGCACACACTCAGCACCCCTGCTTCCCAGCTACTCAATCCCCAAGCCCTAACATATCCGTTAATTCCCCAGAGGACCCTCTCCCTGACTACCCACATTCCTGAGCCTGTGTCCATTCCTTCCCTCACCTTCCTACATACCCTCTTACCTTTCACAGAGCTGGGCTGCTACCCTGAGCACAGATGCCAGGGTGGCAAGGCACCATGCCTTGCACCATCCCTTACTGTCCTTCTGCTGTGTCCCCATTCCAGGAGTGAGCATTTTGGGACAGCTGTTGGGGCTGTGTGGGTCAAGTCTAAACCCTTCTACCCTTCACCAGACAAGGCAATTACTTTTCCCAGGCTTTGGTTTTTAACCAAGGTTTTACAATTACATCTCTCTGGATTTGCCTGTTTTTCCCCTCCACTCCCTGAAACTCCTCCTGATATTTGGAGCATTTTTCTAGGGTATGCTCTGTTGTTTTGGGATTGTTTTGTTGTTATTGTTGCTTGCAGCCACTGGAGAGTTCCCCTTCCTCTGGTTAATGGCCCATTAACTAGCTTTCTCCATGCAGGGATAGGGCCTGGGAATTGCTGAGTTCTGGAAAATCCTCACCAGCAAAGAACCTTTTGCCAGCAACAAAATCCTCTTTTCAGAGGGGGCTCTGTGAAATGAGTGGGGAGAGTCCCTGTGCAGGAGGGATGGGGACAGAGCCCAGAGGAGAGTGGGGTGCCGGTGTTGTTGCTGTTTCTTGGAAAAGGCGCTGGCTGTGGGGAAGAGGAGGGAGAGGAGACAGGAGCCGGATTGTTAGAGGATTCAATGAGCTGTGGCCAATGTATTCGAAAGGTGCTTAAGACAGCCAAAGCTCCTCACCAAACACACACTGCTGTGAACAGCACAGCGCGCCCGCTGGCTGCAGAGCCCCCTGCACCATGTACATCACACGCCAAGAAACAACCAGCATCCCCTCAGCCTGTGCCCAGCCCAGCACCACATAGCCATGGCAGGAATGCTTACATCCAGGCACACCTCCAACCACCCCGAATCATCCCTCGGATGTGCAGGCAAAAAGGGACAAAGAGGTGCCCATCTCAGACCCATCTCCTCCATCCCACCTGCACCTTTCCAGGTAGAAAGTAATTTGCATCTTTATGTTGCCTCATTCAAACAAATCTGGCCAGGCCAGAGAGGAGAGCTAGGGTTTTTCATAGACATAAAAAAGGGAATCCAAAGCAAGTCTTGGGATCAACAGGACTGGTGAAACCTGTTTTCTGATGGCTTTGTGGCCTGATTCATTTGCCCTCCCTTTGCCACCACTGCCATAACACCCTTTCCTCCCACTAATGCCTCCCACTGCCCCAGAAGGACACTCAGCTTAAGTGCTCACTGACTCCAAGGCATGTGCTGTTTGGCCACAAGGTACGGAGGTGTCAGCTGGCCAGCAGAGAAGGCGAGCAGAGTAGAATGTTATTGGCACCAATGCAAACCTCTCTTCTTCACCCCACCATTAATTTTGACACAGTTTGCAGGCACACAATAGTTTGCTGGGTTCTGTCCTTGTGTCAAGTACAGCTGACATTGACAGGTATGTTAAACATTGTAGTGAGGAAGGGGACAAATGACAGACAGTGAAATTGCCTAGGCTGGGTTACCTGAGCTTAAACTTACAAAAGGTGACAGTTTCAGTTTCATCAGTGTCAGAATATATCCTCATCTGCATCTGCAGAGCCCTAGCACAGCTCAGGCTCATGACCGTAAACTTGCCACAGTTTAATCAGGTAGCTCCCATCAGTGAAACTGCAGAAATCACTTTCCTTGGGCGTCTTGTGGCCCAGATGCAAAGATCTTCACCCTTGAAGGCTGAGCCCCTCTGGGCCTTCTGAAATACCACGGGGCATTCAAAAATGAGCCCACACCCAGAGTCACTCACTGTGGCTCAGCACACACGTCTGCCAGGTGATGCCACATGGCTACGTGGAAAAAAGCAGTGTCAGCATACTTCCTGTGAGTTTCCACACTCAGCCAGCCCATTCCGCACACTGCAAACGCAAGGAGCCACTGTCACTGTGGCTGGTACCATAGAGATGCCTACCTGTAGCATCTCCCAGTGTAGGAAATATTTACTTTCTCAGCATTGCTGTGATAGCCTGGACCAAGATTAGAAAGGCAGAACTAGGTCCAAAGGCCATATAAGAAGTCTGTCAAAAAGAGTGAAGCCTAAACCTGGTTTCCTTATCTTCTGAAGCAATCCTTAGACTGCCTGCATATACCAGAGTACACGCGTGTGACACACTGCAGTGGTGCTGGCTCTGGCGCTGAGCAGTACATGGTTGTACTCATCTGAAGCATAGGAAAGCCAGGTGCCTGATGATACTTTTACAGGGTGCAGAGTAAGCAAAACTGCAGCCCTCCTTCAGCTGAGGGGGGCTGCAACTTATAGCCACAGACATGCACACACAGCACCCTCCTAAGGTAGTTCACATACAGCATGAGGGGTACATGGTGCCGCACAGAAGACACCCTGCAGCAGGACCTGGTGCTCCTTGCATGTGCAAGTTAGATGCACACAGGTCATGTTGCAGCCATGCACGGCTGGTACAGCATGCCATTGCCAAGTGAGGACAACAGCCACAGCAGAGATGTGCAGAAGTTGATGCCACATGTACAGTGACCCTGTAGCAACACTTAGACCATTTGCTGCTCCCGGGCCACCTAACCTATGGCCATAGTCCCAGCATGGCCACCTATCTTGCTAGGGGACACTTTTGGGCTGTATGATACTAGCTCACCTACAGATTACCACAGATCATAAAAGCAATAATTTCGTACCTTGCATTTTTGTACATCCCAAAGGTAATCACAGCTGAAGTAATCATGATTACTCCCACTTTAAAGGCAGGGAAACTGGGGCACTGTGTGATGGATGACCCAGTCCAACAGACTGGCAGGGACCACAAAGACATCCAGGTTTCCTAAATTTCAATCCAGTGTGCAGGGACTGGATTAATATGTGGACAGTATTCATGGTGCAATACCCACACTGGTCTTGATGGCGGGTTGTGTTAAGACCGGCTTTAAACCCAGGGTGACCTAGAACTTGAGGGTGGCAGAGCAGGAAGGAAACATTCCCTGACGAGCTTTTGCCTCAGAGAAGGACTTGAACAAAGTTCACCTGAAGGTGCTGGTGAAAGGAGCCTGCCGGGCCACCTGCACCGCTCTCCGGTCACTCCCAAGCAGTGAATCCATCTGGCTGAAGTCATGGGGAAAGTGAAAAAAAACCCTATGTGGAAACAGAAACTAGCCCCACCGACCACTCACACTGCTTGACATTAAGAAGTGCTGACAGCGGGGAGGGAGGAAAGGAATGGACGAAGGGCCACTTTCATCTCATGACAGTCTCCTGCCAGCCCCAGCCACTGTGTCTCCCTCTCGCCCCCCTCCTGGCCCCTTACTTTCCTAAGTATTTTATTAAATAGGGTCACAGCCCACATTAGAGTCCCTCCCACAGCCCTGGCAAAAGGAAAACACCGGCCAGCCCCATGACCCCCACCCTTTCAGGTCCCCACTCTTTTGCAGTTTCCCCCCACTCCAGAATTGAGATGCCCACCTCACTGCAACCTTGAAACTTCATAGACAAACATCAAGGCAAAGGGCTCCAGGGAGGGGGGAGACATCCCCATTTTTTTCCTCTTACATTAATTATCTCATTTAGTTGAAAGAAAAGTCAAAAAATGAAGCTTTGCCTTGGCAATTTATGATGCTGGAGTAGTAATTTATAGCTCGATACAACTTTATTTTGCTCCTTCTTTATACACACACAGATACACATACATACACTTAAGGGGACACTAACCTGAATTTATCACACTAAATACCTGCCTGCTACAAGTAAAGGACTGAACATAATTTACAGGGCAGGATGGGGAGCAGTTCACATGTGGGGGGAAACATTTAGAAGAGTTAATGTTTGAAAGTTGGTCTTTGAAGGCAGGAGGCTCCTCTAGATAGAAAGAGTAAACCTAACTAATTAAAACTGATGTATCAGTTTCAAAAGAAGAATGTGCTGGTAATGAAAACTGTGCATGGGCAAAAATAACAGGCGGTGAGGTTAGGCACGACAGCTTAGACACCCTCCAGGGAGAAGGTCCTGATTTCAGCATCAGACCAACAGGGTCTGAGATCTAATTTGCTAAGCCAAAACCTGTTATCAAAGTGGCTGGTCTGATGCCGGACACACAACTTGGGTGTAGAAGCAAATGTGGGTCATCAGGAGGGTCTGAATCATGGTCATGGCATGCCAGCAATGTGACCCACTGCAGTGAGCCATTGTGTACAATGTGAGCACATTGGAGGAGGAGGGAAGGGAACCTTGCGCTGAAGATATTCTGCAGGAACCTTGCGCTGAAGATATTCTGCAAGTTGTTCCCGAAGCAACCAAGCACGGTGGATGGCCAAAGGAGAGGACTTGCCTGCTCCAAAATTCTGACCAGCAGGGCAGGCAACAAAACAGGAAGAGTAGAGGGCACAGAGAAGGGTAAGTGACTGGTCCAAGGCCACCCTGCAGGCCAGCTGTGGAGCCACAGTTACTGCCAGCGTGCACACCTTCCTCTGCCAGCACTGGGAGCCTCCTTGTGTGGTGCTTGCGGATGGTTGTGAGAGAAACCCAAACCTTGACTTGGAAGGGAATCCTACACGTTATCCCACTCTACCAGGGAGACCATCAGCAGGAATAGTTCATCCCAGGCCTGCCATAAAACAAGTGGCTGCACAAGGCATGGCTGAGCGCTGGCATTAAGGCTTTTGTTGGGCATCTCAAGTCAAATGAAAGAGGATGTGGGGCACAGTGGTCTTGGCAATGCCTGCATATGTGAATTGATGGGTCCCCACCAACGAATGAAGGCTCACCTTCCTCATATCCTGCTCGGGCTGAGACCTCCCATGTTGCCACATCCACATTTTTCCAGGCTTTACCACCTCCAGAGAAAATGGGGAGATGGAATAGGAAGATCCTGGCTTCATCTCTGCATTTTCCAGTGTATCTTCCTGAATTGTCCTTCTCCCACCTGGGGATACCTGTGGTGGCTCCTCTAGTGCCTTTCCCAGACAGCCCTCTTCTGCAAACCTCTGTGACTGATGCCCAGGGAGAGGTCCCTCCACACACTGTATCCAGTGCACCAGATAATAGCCCCTGCTTGTAAATCCACCCTGCAAATTTCTAGAGCCAACCAACAAAATCCCCACAAGGTGATTTGTATGTGTGCACAGAATACCTGCCCCCCTTGGTAGGGAAGGTGTTCTTTGTCTTACTGCTTTCGCCGTAGACATCAGCTTGTTTACAAATCTTACAGCAACCCACCGCTGTGGCATTAAACAGATATGGAGAATAAGGTTTTTTCTTATTGATTTAGGGATGGTTTCATTTGTAAGCGAAAGGGCAGCTGTCAATAGACTGCATGATCTAAGGCACCAATCCAGCGAAATCTAAGGCACGTGAGCACTTGGGAGCAAGCATGGGATTCAGGGCTGTTGAATTGAGGCCAGCAGCCTAACCCAGGCTTTATTTCATGTTGCATCATAACTGTATTGCACGAATGAGAGGGAACTATTATTAAGCAGGAGGATGGAAGGGGAAGAAGAGGAAAACATGTCTATTTCTTGTCCAGTAATGTTAGCAATATATTTATAAAACTGAAACAAGACTAATCTTCACTCCTCTGTGCTTCTCAGGGAGCCCTGTCTATGTTGTCTGTTTTGTTTAGAACATGCACTCTTCATGACAGATTATCTGTATTTTGTGTCTTGTAAAGCACTGGGCACTTTTATATAATAGTAATAATCTACAAAATGCACAAAGAAAAGGATCAGAGCAAGCAAGTGACGTTGCAGAATTGCTTCTGAAAAGAGCAGCAAAAACCCAGACAAAAATAGCTATGTTTACTTTGATAAAAAAATGTGTGTGTGTGATTGTGCATGCATATACAGAGAGAGCAAGATACGTGCATACAGTGGGGAAAAGAGTCAAGGAGGGAATAAGTTCATCAAATCTGTAAGTATTTGTCACCAAGGCATCATGCAAACTACCCTGGGTGCAATCAAAGCCTTCCAAAGCTCTGAGGGACTCAGTGGAAGTGTGCAGGATATTAAGAGTGACAAGCCATAAGGACTGCAGTATCAGACCAGTAGAGAAAGAAAACTGAAGCATGGTGTCAGCTCGGATTGTCGTTATCCCTGTTCAGGAAATGGTGTAGGGCGATGCAAAGTAGTGACAGGAAGAAAGGAGGTTGGGACATGTGGGGACTAATCCCCCATCCCCCAGGGATGCTGCACCCATTCAGGACCTGGAACCGACTGGCCTCTGCGTCACTCCTGGTCCTGCTTTTGTCATCCTGAACACTGATTGCCCCTGCTCCTGGGGTGCTCCGAGGAGGAAGAGGCTTCCCTGCACCCGGGAAGGTTGTCAGGGCAGCAGGAGGAAGTGTGCGGTGTGGTGGGAGTGCACAGCACTGGGCGACATTGGGATGGAGGGGAGGAAGGGAGGGTGGGGAGGGGAAGACCTATAATCCCCTTGGTAAATCCATGCCTGAACTATAAAAGGATAATCCATGTGCAACCCTGGCCCCACTTACAGGATTTAGCTGTTAGTGTAGAATACTAATATTTGGCTGTTTGTTTACCCCTGTGAACTAATTTGGCAGATTCTTACGATTCTCACAGGGAGAATTTATTTCGATTTTGATATTACTCAAAGCCTTGGGTCCTGGAGCCATAGGATTATATGCAAAGCTCTGAGCAGACTTTTTTAATCCTTTTTCTTAAGAAATAACTATTTGTCGTGGATGCAGCAAAAAGCTTGAAAGCTGGCCTGCTGTTCCACAACACAATGGCATCAGAAAAGAAGCCACTTCCTAATTCCTTTTCTTCTTTTTCTTTTTTAACATGGTGAATTTTAAGCCAGTTTTGCAACTGTGAAAGGTGAATGGGGATCAAGCCCATGATTTTCGAAGAGTCAGCATGGGCAAGCCAGGCTCTGCTTGTAGATTCCCACTGGCTTGGTTGCTTGCACCTAACGGGGTTGCCCTGGGAAAGCAGTATCACAGGCAGAAATGAGATCCTTCCAGCTAAAATAATATACAGAGTCTGGAGAAGAAGGAGGCACAGAAGAAAAGGGGCACGTGTTAGGATCAGGAATTCAGAGTCCAATTAAAAAGTAACTTTCTAACCTTGGACAATGCAGAGAATGGCTCGAAAATGTGATGCACACACCCCCTTAAAAGAGAGAGACAGTACAAGAATCCCAACTATGTTATTTTCATAGTCCTGCTGGTCTGAGGGCTTGCTCTTTGATTTTTGAACAGCTGAAGTTGTTAAGACGAGGGAAGACATGTCCTTTTTTCTAAATGCAAAAAGCCTCTTTCATTGCAAAGTATGAAGAAATGGCAAGAAAACAACAGTTCTCTAAATGGATTTGTATTTGTTCCTCTCCCAATGTCCTGAAAGAAATCAAAGGCTGCAAATGTAATCACCACTAGGAGCAGGGCAAGTTGGGATATTTGAAGAAGATTTGTCTCTCGATTTCGGAAAATGCTCAGTTTTAATTCTGTGCCCAAAAACATTTCTTCTGAGAAGATTTAAGCACATGCAAAGTGGAATAACTGCAGAAGGGTTCACCAAAAGCTGCCAGTAAAATAGCAAAGTTATCATGACAAAAAAATTGTCTTCCTTAGTAAAAGCAGAGGCAAGGCCTAAACAAAACAAACCTTCATAAATCAGGCAAACAAGTCAGGCAGATGAGAATCGTATCAGACAGTGGAAATGAGACAAAAATAATATAAACTATTCAAGTGTTTTGAAACTTTGCAAAGAAGAGAGGGTGAAATCTTGGTGTGTAAATCAGGGATACGAGCAAAATCTGTGCCCAGCAGTTCAAGCTGGAAACGCCACATACAGATCCTGGGAGCACAACAGCAGACAGTTTTTATAGGACGTGTGTACATCATTGGTACCTGCTTTATTTTTCTCCTCTTCAGACCCTGCTCTGTCTGGCTGTCTCGCACGACTCCAGTTCCTCGGCTGCCTCATTCTCAGAGCTGACCCGAGCGCAAACTCCCATAGGGGCCCATTCACTCGTCGCCGCAGTCAGGCTCTGCAATAAGCAAGCCCAGAGAGGGGGTGCTCCGGCACTCCGCAACCCATCCTGCAATTCCCACCAATACCCTGAAATTCTAAGTGTGCTTAAATACACAGATCTGTTGTCATTTTTACCCCTCACTCTAATGCTGACAGCCGGTTCCATCTCTGCTCATAGCTGTTAATAATTAAACTGAAATGATACAGAGATTGGGAAAACATATTTTAGACAAGTCATATTTTCCCAAATTTATTCCAAAGACAATGGGAAGGGAATCAATATATTCATGCAGACAAAGGGAGGGTTTTGCTGTCTGATTTTCCAAGGGTTTGGACTTATTTTTGTTCCCTCCTCTTTCCGTCTCAGCTTGTTTACTGGTGATAGGATTGAAGAGCCCAAAACATTACCCAAAACTGGGGGGAAAACATACTATAACAAGGATTCGAAGGGAGCAATTTATTTAGTTTATTAAAAGGATAAAGAGGTGACTTGCTTCCCACATATAAATATCTTCCTAGGGAAGAAATATCAGGTACTAAACAACTCTTTAATCGCCGGAGGAAGCTGTAACAAGAGCCAGTGGATAAATGCTGAAGCCAGACAAGTCCCAATTAAAAATACTGAACCTTCTTTATTTTGTTTTACTTTGTCCGAGGAAGTCAGGGTGATTAACCACTAGAGCAGGCTCTTACGGGAAGCGCTGGAGTCTCCCTTTCTCAACATCTTCGGCTCAAGACTTGTATTCTTTCGGGAAGGAAGTTATTGTGTTAAATAAAGAGGTGGCAGGGGGACAATCTCTGGTCTATGTTATGCAAGCAATCCAGTAAATAAGCAGAAAATGTTTCGTGAGCTTAAACTGGATAAACAACTTTACCTCCCTCAGCTGATTTTAAACAGGAGGATGATTTAGAAAACAAAACAAAACAGGAAAGTGAGAATAAAATCCTGGAGAACTGACCAATTACTGTTACTGCAGGAAGAGAAAATGAAAGTGAGTATTTTGTAGCAGCAAGGAGGGATCCGAAGCAAAACTGATGCCGGGATCCAGGACAGAGTGAGCCAGTGGGATCACTGCTGGTCGGGGCCGACAGGGCTCTCCCCCAGTACTGCCAGCCTTTGGGGAAGGAGCTGCTCAGGCTCCATGGAGAATTCTGCCTTGCTGATTTCCAGCTGAGCAGCTTTCCGCACTCAATGGCCGTCCCTGCTGCTTTCATGCAGGGATGTACTCTAGCTTGGAAGAGAGCAGTTCTGTTTAGATAGCCCCCAATCCTAGCTTCACCTCATCCCTTCCAGCAGAGTCACTGTAATTAAGATTTGGTAAGGTTTGGAAGAAATCTCATTAATGAGATAAGATCTGAACTTTATTTTCTTTTTAAAGACCCAATTTGATCTCTCTTGCTTGTGGTAATTGCTCTCCTCTTCTGACATGGAAATTCATTTTCCAGGCACATAAAACACAATAGATTTCCATTGTCAACAGCAGCAACCCCAGGAGAGTTAAAAATATTCATCCAAAAGCTAAAAAGAGTGTTGGGAGCAAATCCAGACACAGGCAGGGAGAGGGAGCACCAGACAGGCCGCTGTCAGACAGAGGAGGGGTGGGAGAAATGGGTTAGCACAGTCCCAGAAAGGAGCAGGGGTGCCCCAGGAGAAGGGAGAGCAGCAGAACCCCCACTGTGACCCTCAGTACATAGAGTTGAGCTGGCAGGTTCTACTGAGGGACCTGTGCAGAGAGAAGAAAAGTTGTTGCCACACCTGGTCCCTGACCTGGGGAAGAAAAAGCATCCTTCTCCTGAGTTTATCAGAAACCAGTACTTCAAAGAGCGATCAGAAAAGCTCCTGGATGGCTGACATTTCACATGAGGCAGCACCAGGATAAATGACACAGTGTGAAATATACTCCACCACATCAAATCCTATCCATCAGCAGGATTCCTGGTTTCTAAATGTCAGGTGTGGAATGGGAACTCCTCAGGAACATCTGAATCAGAAGGTGCCTCCCTTCCCCACTGCTTGCTCCCCAGCTCTGCTCAA
Organism: Ara ararauna; assembly: GCA_028858755.1. Classification (NCBI taxonomy): domain Eukaryota; kingdom Metazoa; phylum Chordata; class Aves; order Psittaciformes; family Psittacidae; genus Ara; species Ara ararauna. The sequence goes on from CM054381.1 coordinate 69,021,472, forward strand.
CCCACAGTGTGCCTTGATGGGCTCTGCCTCCCCATCCGACACATGGCACCACGCTGAGCCCAGGCAGCCAAGCGCGGGTTCCAGGCCTGGAGATGTGCAAGAATAAGGCATGCAGCCCTGGGGCAGGGCTGGGTGTAGATGTACCACCTCTTGCTCCAGGCGGGACAGCACAGGGGCATGTAGAATCCCCCTGCCCATCCTTCAGCCTCATCCACCACATCAGATGCTGGGCTCACCATCTTCCCCCTGCCAAGGACCCTGTGCCCTGTCACCCCCCACTGGCATGCCAGTCTCCCCAGCCTATGCCCTGCTCCTTACACCCCACCACCCCTGATTTCAGCCTGAAGCCCAGGTGCAACAAGAGGCCAGTGGCTACAAGCAGCCTCTGCTGCCCTGAGCTATCACAGGAAGAATAAAGCTGAGCTGCAGTTTTCCAGCACTTCCAGGGGCCCACGCAATGTTGGAGCAGCAGCAGCCTCTGCTATAGCTCAGCCCGGCCACCTTCCGGAGATGCTGAAACTTTGGGGGAGCAGATGGAGACAGAAGCCAATACCTGGTGCATTGTGGCCTCCCAGAAACAAGCTCTTTCTGGTGTGTCTCTTCAGTCAGGCTGGCTGTGCGTGACCAGGGTGGCCAAAGCAGAGAGTGCCCCACACTGCTGGCACAGGGAGGCAGAGACCAGGCATGGCTGGTACACACAAAGGTGCTAATAGAGACCTAGGGCGAATGTCCAGGCCCTGCGTGCCTCTCTCCTTCTCTTTGCAGAGAGAATCTGCAAACATATTAATCTCATCTCACACACAAACCCTCTGTCCTGATCCCAGAATCCATATATTAGGAGATTTACATAAATTACCAGCTATCAATAGGGCACATGAGGCACAGGGACTGAAAGCCAGTGCCCTTGCCAAGAAAACAGTACAAGAGGATTGGAAAGGAGGGGAGAGGAGGGGGCTGCAGAGACGGGCTGGGAGCACTGTGAGCAGAGGTCTGGGATGGCGGTGGCTGGCTGTGCTGTCTGGGTCTCCGAGCCTCTCGCTGCAGCCGCCATATCCTGCTCTGTGGAAGCGAAGCCCTCCTCCTGTGCATGCTGTGGCATCTTTCTCCACCTCTCCCTCATGAAGGAAGAAGGGCAAGCATCCTGCCCTGCGCCCCACTTCTTGCCCCAGTGGGTGCTGGGGAGCAACACCTGGTCCTAGGCCCGTATGCCCTGGTTGCAATGGTAGGTACAGGGAAACAGGGATGACTCTTCACAACACTGTCTTGCTTTAGTTGGGGCTTTGGATTTGCAGTCCAGGTCAGAGCTCGCCTTAGCCTCTGGCATCCCCAAGCCTTAGGAGCCCTGCAGAGCCAGAGCTGTGTGGTTTCACTGGGAACTTCAACAGATCCTTGACTCCCTCGTGTTTCTCCCCAGGGGGCTTTGCCTTTGCTGGGAGGAGGGGAAAGTTTGAGCTTAGTCACTGACTGTACCACCTGGACAGAGGCAGGACCGCTTTCCACCTCAGGTGCACTGAAAAGGGCATTCAAGCTCCTCTGAGCCATGAGAAACATAGGTGATGCTTAGTGAAGGTTGTGAAAGCCATGTACAGAGCCGTGGCATGCAGGTGCAGAGAAAACCACCAACACAGATCCCCTTCCAATGTGTTTCCCAGGACAGACCTGCTGTGTGAGGGGGCTGATGGCCACATGCAGGACAGGCATAGTGCTGCAACAGGCATAGTGCCCTTGCCAGGGCAAGGGCACACCAATGTCATGATAGCTTGCTGGTTCCATCTCCTTGGCATCAGGGCCTGGGGCACAGCCCCATTCCTACCACCATAAGACTCAGGCGTGCGAAATAGGCCCTGGGCAAGCCTGTGATGAGCCCCGGTCCCAAAGTGGACAGAGGTGGGTGCTTCCCGAGGCAGGCAGTGCGCCTGACCTCTCCCGCAGCATCCTCTGAGCCTGCCAGGCAGCAGCCCTGGACCCTGCCCTGCCTCAGCCTGTGCAGACCCCCGACTCGGGGTCCCTTTTGTCACCAGCCCGCGGCCACCTCAGCGGAGAGCCCGCTTCTCCCGCAGTGTTTTGCTGCCCTCGTGGGTCCAGCGCGCACATTGCAGCCTCCCAAACTCCCCGCCGGCACCGCAGCACCCTCGACGGCGCCCGTCCCTCGGGGGGCCGAGGCACCGGTTTTTCCTTCTCCGGCCGGGAGGAAGGGCAGGGAAGAAAAGGCAGGCAGCTCTGGGTTGGGTCTGGACCAGGAGAAGAGGGACAGGGAGCACTCAGGGAAGACATCGGGCAGGTCCCAGTCCCAACCCTGCTGGTGGTGGAAAAGAAAGTAAAGAACAAGAACCCCTCTGCACCAGAGTGCTCCCAGGAGCTAGAGCATTACCTCCGCTTTGGAAAGGGCATCACAGGTCACCTGCTCTTCTTCCTTTCCTCTGAACAGGCACACATCACAGCTGAACCCAACATGTCCACGGGCTGCTGGGGGTGTCCAGTAGGCAGCTGTGAGTACAGAGAGGCCCTGAAAGCTTCTTCCAAGCCTGAAGTGCAACCCAGTGTTATCTCTAGTGCTGGAAGAGATAGATAGAAAAACAGCAAGTGGTGCAAAGAAACAAAGCAATGCGAGCAAGGAAACAGGCCTGGACTTTCGACTTACCTGCTAGAAAAGCAGATTAAACAGGGGAGGACTTTTATTTTGTTTCACAGTAGTAGGGAAAAAAAAACCAACACAAAACACAGCAAAACACTATGGGAAATATGAGTAGCTAACCTCAGCTCTTGCACATGCAAGATATCCTCCCAGCAGTGTAACTAGGGTACACACAGACCTCAGCAGGATTGTGTTGGTATAGAAACAACGTATGTGGCACAATGAAAATGACTTGCATCATATACCTGTGTCCTGGGTTCAGCAGTAGCAGTCATTTTTCTCCTTCTTAGTAGCTGGTGCAGCGCTGTGTTTTTGACTTTCAGCCTGGGAACAGCGCTGATAACACCGATGTTTTCAGTTACTGCTCAGTAATGTTTGGTCTGACCAAGGACTCTCTGAGTCTCATGTTCTGCCAAGGAGGAGGGGAAGCCGGGAGGAAGCAGAGACAGGACACCTGACCCAAACTGACCAAAGAGGTATTCCATGCCACAGCACTTCATGCCCAGGATGTAAAAAAATGGAGAGCAGAGACCCGGAAGCATGGGGGTGCACTGCATGGACGGGCTGGGTATCGGGTGGTGAGCAGCTGTATTCTCTTTCCTTGTATTTCCCTTGTCATTATTATTATTGGTGGTTTGTGTTATACCTTAGTTACTAAACTGTTCTTATCTCAACCTGTGGGAGTTGCATTCTTTCAATTCTCCTCCTCATTCCCCCGGGACTGGGGGAAGAAAGAGGGGTGAGTGAGTGAATGAACTGCGTGAGGGGCTTAAACCACGACAACCTGTATCTGTACAGCAGCTAGCACAGCAGTCAACATCCACCCTGCCACACCAATGTTCAGGTGTAGGTACCTGTTCTCATGCACATCCCCAGTGCCTGTATGTATGGTGTAGAAGAGGCAAGCCAAATCCACCTCCAGCATCTGGGTTCCAAAGCTGAAGCTAAAACTGGGTTCAGGTTCGTGCCTGGTGCCTCTGCCACATCAGCGTTCAGTGCCAGGGGAGAGGAGTTTTATGGGAAAGCTGCTCCTGTTCAGAATCAGGTTTCTGACCCTTCTGATAGCTCAGCTTGAAACCCGTGCAGCAGCTCGGGCCCCTCTGCGGGCCAAGAGCGTCCCAAAAGCGGCGTGCGGGCAGCCCCAGCCCAGCGGGGGCCCCGCCGAGCTCCGCACGGAGCGCGGGCTCCACGCCGCGGCCAGGCGGCGGCAGCGCGCGGGAGCCGCGGGACCGTACCGCCAGCCCCGACCCGTCAGCACAGGCAGCGCTGCTGGGCCGCTGCCCGCTCCCCCACAGCGGCAGGTCCAGACCCCTCCCCTTGCCGTTTTCCTTAGGAGGCAGGGAGGTGGTTTTGTCTGCCTGAGCCTTCCTCTGCCGAGGGTTTGTTCGTTGCTCTCCTGCTCTGCTTACTCAGACACTTCTATCATCATCAACACTGGTGTCCACAAACCTGATCACAGCCCAGACACTTCAGGACTCAGATCCGAAGGGGCTGAGCTCTTCTCTCCTGGACCCATTACCTCACTCCCTCCCCAGTTATTCATCTGCCTTTAAGCGCTTGAAAAGCAATGCCATGCTTTGACCTGTCAGACGCTGGGGCCTTCATATCCCACCACAACCACCTCCTTTCATTGTACCCTCACAAAGGGCCATATAGCGGGAATTTGCCCATCCACCCCTGCTTTCTTGCTGTCCCAGTGTCTGTGGGCACTTGCAGACACATCCAGCATCAGGTGGGTATGTTTGTGCCAGTGCCTGGAAGCTGCTTGTCAGTGAATGTCTATTTGTGACCAGTGTGTGATGGTGCCTTCCCAGGTGTCCTGGGTTCAGCAGCAGCAGTCATTTTTCTCCTCCTTAGTAGCTGGTGCAGTGCTGTGTTTTTGACTTTCAGCCTGGGAACAGCACTGATAACAGCGATGTTTTTAGTTGTTGCTCAGTAATGTTTGGTCTGACCAAGGACTTTCTGAGTCTCATGCTCTGCCAGGGAGGAGGGGAAGCCGGGAGGAAGCAGAGACAGGACACCTGACCCAAACTGACCAAAGAAGTATTCCATATCACAGCACGTCATGCCCACTATATAAACTGGGGGCAGTTACCCAGAAGGGTTAGATCACTGCTTGGGTCGGGCTGGGTATTGGTCGGCAGGTGGTGAGTATTCTTTTCCCTTGTTGTTTCCCTTGTCATTTCCCTTGTCGTTTCCCTTGTCATTATTATTACTGTGGCGGCAGCAGTGGTTTGTGTTACACCTCAGTTACTGGGCTGTTCTGATCTCAACCCATGGGAGTTACATTCTTTCTATTCTCCTCCCCATCCCCCTGGAAGGGGGGGGGGGGGGGGAGGAAGGGAGGTGGAAGTGAGGGAATGGCTGTGTGGTCCTGTGTTACTGGCTGACTGAGCTTAAATCAAGACAGCTCTTTTTGGTGCCCAACATGGGCCACGAAGGACTGAGGTAACGACAGATCTGACTGGAGTGTGTCTAATTGTATTTGTGATAAGCATTCATTGTTTCAGATTAATAGTCACTCATCACAATGCTGATTTATTGGCTCTCAAAGTTGTTGCTCTTGATCTTGGAGTCTCAGCATATCGTACCTTACTTACAGCCGGTATTTGCTGTGTTAATCGGCTGGGGGCCTTGGGCTAAGGTTCTTGTTTCACTGTACTTTATGGTAATGACTTGTAATACAATAGACTCATTGATCATGAAACTGATCTGGCTTGCGTTCCCAGTGTGGTCACCACCTCTATACTTTGGGAGGTATATAATAGAAGTGTATCGCAATTACACACCTTTTTTCCCCTCCTCGGGTAGTCAGCCTGTGAAGGAGACATTCCCACACACCCCAGTGACAAGTACAGCAGCTACTCAAACTCTGACTGCAACAGATAACACAGCTACTCCAGCTCCAAGCACAGCAGCTACACCAGCCCCAGTGACAAGTACAGCAGCATCATTTGAGAGTTCTGAAGGTTTTGAATGGCCTTTGGGTACCCTTGAGACCTGCCTGCTGATTGTGATGGGGATCAGCACGTTGGCACACACACAGAGTGTGTTTTACTCACAACCATTTCATCTGATCTCGAGAGTTAAGCAGAGTCGTGTTTGGGTCTTGCCTAGGGTTAGACAATGATATAGGAAGACCAAGAGATTTTCCCCAAGGCTGGACAGTCATGAGTGGCAGGGTGCGTGGGACAGTATGGGCAAGTACCTAGTCCACTGGGCCCCCCCAGTGCTTTGGAAGTGTCGGAGATGGAAGGCAGCCGTATGGAGTCCCCAACAACAAGCTGCAGAAACTGCTGGAGGGGAGGGTAAATTATTTTGAGCCTGGTGGGCCCATGACACTTCAGGCCACCAGGGCAGAGATGCAGCATACAGATGGACTCATGATCAAGGGGTGGACTTAGCAATGGACACTATTGCCCAGGTAATTCACAAGTGTGAACACTGCACACAGCCTCTCCTGCTCTGAAAGACTGTTACAAGAGATGGAGCCCAACATCACGGGCTGGATGGACTCAGCAGCTTTATAGGGATTGGTCCGTGCACTAAGGAATGATCTCTCTCTCTCTCTCTCTGTGGATGTATATATATATGTATATATATATAACAGTGATGATATATTGAAAATGTGGGATCTGAGCATGACGTGAATGGTATGGAATAAGGGTTGAATACTGTCATGGGTTCAGCAGCAGCAGTCATTTTTCTCCTTCTTAGTAGCTGGTGCAGTGCTGTGTTTTTGACTTTCAGCCTGGGAACAGAGCTGATAACAGTGATGTTTTCAGTTGCTGCTCAGTAATGTTTGATCTGACCAAGGACTTTCTGAGTCTCATGCTCTGCCAGGGAGGAGGGGAAGCCAGGAGGAAGCAGACAGGACACCTGACCCAAACTGACCAAAGAGGTATTCCATACCACAGCACATCATGCCCACTATATAAACTGGGGGCAGTTACCCAGAAGGGTTAGATCACTGCTTGGGTCGGGCTGGGTATCGGTCAGTGGGTGGTGAGCGGTTGTGTTCTCTTCGCTTGTATTTCTCTTGTCATTATTATTATTGGTGGTAGCAGTAGTGATTTGTGTTATACTTTAGTTACTGAACTGTTCTTATCTCAACCTGTGGGAGTTACATTCTTTTGATTCTCCTTCCCATCCCTCTGGGAGTGGGGGGGAGGAAGGGGGGGGGTAGTGAGAGAGAGACTGTGTGGTTCTGAGCTACTGGCTGACTGAGCTTAAACCACGACACCAGGGCAGTATCTACTAAACCAGCAACAACAGCCCAGCCTCTTGGATACGGGAGGCAATACTGGCATCAGCATGTGCTAGCAGCAGCTCTGCCCTGCTCAGAAAGGAGCAAGAGGGTCCAACAGCCTTACAGTGGCTGCCAGAGGTGACAACAGTGCCTTGGCCAGGGGAGACAGCACATCACAGCTGCTCCTGAGGAGTGGAGCTGGAGAGCCACTTTGGGAAAGGCAGATCATCATCACAGCACCAGAGACTGCAGGCAGATAAAGGCAGCATCTGGCCTGATTGCAGATCCTCCTGCACACTGGGCCAGGCTGACCAGCAAGGTCTGGGTTAGGTTCAGCAAGGGCAGCTGCAGGCCAGATAAATCAGAAATCAGCACAGCAGGAGCCATGGCACCCAGGGGTCAAAGGCAGCCTGAGAACTGGGGACCAGGGGAGCGTGCCCATTTCTACCCAGGTTCCTGATGCTGACAGAGAAAGAGAAGAATCTACATAAACACAGGCAAATTCCAGTCAAAAGTGAGATCTGACGATGTTTTTTATATGAAGTGATAGGGGCCTTTCACCTCTGGAGAAAACTCCATGGAACAGCAGTAGATTTTCTGTCCCAGTACCTTCAGACCCTGACAGGAGGCCCTTTGGGAAGCAGGGGGTTAGACAAAAGAAACCATGAGAATTCCCTCAGTTACCTACAAGCTCACACCGAGTGACAAACAGCTGCTTCTTGACTCAAAATCTTTCCCTGGCTGTGCTTGAGCTGTACAGCTCTTTCAGGTGTGACAGGCAGACCTCCCTCCAGTACCATGGACTCCATGTGGGTGGGGACAATGGGACAGTGACTCAGGTGGCTTCATAATCTGTCACAGGAACAGCCAGCACATGCACTCTATCAACCCTACCAATTCTAGTTTGCCTATCTGAGCATCAAACCACCTGCTACAGCAAGCAAAAGGAGCATTTTTCTGCTCTTGACCTGCATAAAGAGCACCACCAGATGTCCATCTCAGAAGAGCGTTTGAGCCATAGGAGCAGTGCAGGTGACTGCACCTACTCAAAGAGAGCAGTCTGCTGGTTCACCAGCCATCTACAAGGTCTCTCACACTATTGCTCATGGACTCTCTCTCCTCCTCTGGTCATATGCCAAAAGGAAGACCCACATGTCATCCTCCAGAGGTCACCTCACCAGGCTGACAGCAGCCATACCATAACCCCTGGGCACAGAAGCAGCTGCCAATGCAAGTAGGACTGATTTGCACTTCAGGCCCAGGGGCAGCTACCCTGGGCCTGATACCAGTTGTCCACAGGGAACAATAAACTCCCCCCTCCAAAATACCTCACCTTTGTGAGCAGCTCAGCAAAGGCTCTTCCAGCTAAGTCCACATTTTCCCAGCAACTCCCTGAGGAAACTGGCACACGCAAGCTCAGAAGTGCAGGGCCCTGCTTCAGCCTGTTGTTTGTTCCCTCTTGCTGAAGGGCAATGCCATGACTAAGAGCTCGTGTAGAAGCCCCCTATGGTACCAGACGCACCATACCACACCTCTAGCTAGGCCACTGCATGCCTCAGGCAAACACACCACGATAAACAGCTCCAAGAAAATCCAACCATCACACATTTATTTCCATTTGCACTTGAACCCCTGAACCCCGGACCATAGCTCTGCTCCCTTCACCTGGAATCTCCCTGCTTACCAGTGATCTGACTCCAGCTCTAGGGCGGGATGGATGAAGTTACCTCTGACATATTTGAAATACAGGGAACTTGAAGCAAACATAGATCACAGTAGAGAGCCTTGAGCAATACATATGTCCTGAGGATGAATTTTCATGTAGCACCATGCATGTAAGGCTCACAAGAAGATGTAAATAATGGACAGAGAAGAGGCAGATATTAACAGGGAGTGATCATGTCAATGTACCCAGAAACGGAAAGCCTTACTGTTCTACACTCCTGCACTTCCCTGTGGAAACTGGGCACTACATTTCCACCCAAATGCCAGCAGACACGATCCTCTCTCTCAGCTGGCAGAAGATAAGAGCTGGCGTTCTCAGAAGAAAGCTGAGGTAGGTAGACAAAGACTCTGTTACTCTGGGCATCATACATATGTGGCCTAGGAGACCTCTGCCTCCAGATCTATATACAGACTGATGAGATCAAGCAGGCAAAAGGGCAGGGATTATTAATCCCTTTTTTTCCACATGGAGAAGGGAGGCTCAAACCCCCTGTGTTTAGTGCTGCAGCAGCATGGGAATACCCAGAGAAAAGATGAAGCTGTCAAAAACTACAGTCCATAGGTGGCAAAGCAGAGAGTGAAATAGGCAGGGAGCTAGTTGAAGCAAATGCAGAGCCCTTTAACAGGAGCAAGTCTTGAGAAGAGCTTCACGTTTGAATTTGACCACAGCAGAACACTTTGTGGATTTTCTGGGCAGCCCTTTGAGAACTGGCTTCATCTGAAGGCTATAACAACAGCAGAATTCTGCAGGGAAATGTATCTATACTCAGTAGATGTGGGCATGGCTCATCAGCTTGATTTGCTAGTAGGACAATGACTTCCCTATGGTATTTAAGTGCCAGCAAAAGCAAGAATGCTTATAGATGTAAACACCATGGAGTACCAGCAGGCGACACAAGGCAAGGAATATAGCATTTCTTTCTAATATACCACATTTAAGGAGATAGAGTAAGAGAAGGAATTTTTTAAATGGATAAAAGCTTGTAATAGACATTATTTAATAGCAATTCAGTAAAAGCTTCTCCCACCATTATTCTCACCAGTTCTATCCAGAGCTGAATACACAAGGGTTGCAGGAATGTTGCCTTACTGAAATTCAGCTTTAGGCAGTTTGCCTGGTGAAGCCCAAGACCCAATACAGGCCTGCCTGTGATTTCATTGATGTTATGCTTTGCTAATGATCCATGCACATGGGTCTCAGTTTCCAGGATCAGCTCCAAGAAAAGGCATCTTCTCATGGCTGTGTATGAACTAGCACCAAATGAAAGGTCCTATGCAGAGCAATGAAGAGAACCTACTGCTCTATTCACATCATCTTAGGGCCTCACTCTGTTCCTTACATTCTTGGAAAGCAGTTGCTTACAGCACAGAAACACTGATTTTGGTTATTTTTTATTTCATTTGAGCAGTTCTTACTGTCACTGGTTAGTTTGGGAAGATTCATCTCCAGGCAGGACTGGAATCATTCAGGCTTTGCTGGACCAAGCTGCCAATACCCTTGGGGTTTCCCATTCGGTGCCCTCTTTACTCCTCCTTCAAAAGCTATTCCCTCATCAATTGCTGAGCAAGTTTGGCCATCAGATCCAGCATGTCAGGACAGTCAGTTGAGCCACCAAAGCTATATTCCTCCTAGCATTAAAGCTGCTTTTCTGTGTCCCTTGGGAAAGATACAGCCAGGTAACACCGGCAAGGTACATTTATCCTCCCACTGACAGATAACCTTCTGCATGTCAGAAAAAGGTTAGTCAGCATACGGCAAGAGAAGAAAAACACCTTCCTGGTACTTCTGTCAGCAGCAATGATTTTCATACACTAGCCTGATATGCTTTTGTCCTCTGCTACAGTGGGATCAAAGCAGAAGGTATGGAGACAGACAGCTAGCTCTGGCAGCGAAGCCCCATGGTGTAAGATGTGAAAGATCCAAGCACAGCTCCAATAGATGACAGAGCTCCTTGGAAGTGTGCAAAACAGTTGCCCCAGGAAGGATTTGGACTGCTGCAGACTCTGCAGTAGCTTGGAAGGTTCTATCCCAGGCAGCACAGGCAGATGCCTGGAGGCACAGGAGGTGAACGGGACCCAGCTCTCCCTTTTTGGGAGGCCAAGACAGCCATTAACAGGCAGTGTCTCCACAGCTGCCAGCCTGAGCCAGGCCTGATCCACCTAGTCCATCAGTTCTGCCTCATTGGCCACACACAACCTCTTCCAAATGCTGCTGAAAACAGCAGGCTCCTGCAGGAGGCTGGAAGGTAGCACTGGTAAGGTTCATGGGCCACCTCCTGGCTCTCTGCTCTCCAAGCACAGCCACCTTGCCATGTGAAGGAAACTTTTGGCAGCTGTCTGGTGCTGGGAGACAGGGCTTGTTGAGCTTGGCTGAGTGATCCCAGCCTCTCTCGTCACTGCAGCTGCATGCATCCTCTTTCTCCCAACCCAAGGATCGCTGCCTCGCTGAATCACCCCATTAAATTGCTAATATCTTATTGTTCTTTAAGATTTTGAAACTTACTGCGAAACATTTACAGATAATTTTTTTTTTGCCTGCAGTCACTGTGCCTAATGCCCAGTCATTGAGTGCCATATGTGTTTATATGCACTGCAATTTTCCACTTGATTACATTTTACCACAAACACTTTCATCCACTCCGCAAAGACAGCAGCAACACATCCATAACGTTCAGAGCAGCCCAGACAGACAGAGCCCAGGCACAAATGTCTCCACTGGCCAAGGCACTTTAGAATGAGAGATTCCTAAATCCAACCAACCCAACCTCCAATTCTGAAGTCCCCAAGGGCACAAGCACCTCTGTCACCTAAAGGAACATGCAGAGTTAGCTTCATGCTCCAGCTTTCCCATTGAGCGCTGGGTACTGCTCATAAGGCTGGAACAGCTGTACAACATGGAGGTGCGTGCCAATAACCAAGGATATCTCAGATTTTCTGGCACACAGGGGATGACCCAGGCCTCTACAAGGATGCTTAGCACCTGAAGCTGCAGAAACACTGTAACAGTGCAGCATGCAGCGCAGACCAGTCCTGAATTTAGATCCTATACTCCTGAAAGCAGGAGCAAGCTCTTGTTCAGCCTCCAGCTAACCAGGCATAGCCCAGCTTGTCTGTAGAGGGGATCATAGCTCTTGATCACAACACCCTCCTATTTGCAATTAGGCAAGTCACCTCATCACAGCACATAGCAGCCTGCCTGAGAACATCTGGCTTAGGGCCACAGTGGTGCTCTTGCAACCAGGCTACAGGCTTCCAGCAGAGGATGGGCAACAGATACATCTACACAGCAATACTGGCATCCTCATGCAAGCTCACTTATGTTACCAGTTCAGCACAGCACCGAGCAGAGAATGCTGCTCAACTGCAGTGGTAAGGCCTCTGCAGTAGTGAGCTAAGCCTCAACAATATATGCTGATGTGGCAACACTGCTTTGGTTATGCAGTCTAACAGCTCTGTCCCAGCCCTTCAATGACCCACCTTCTTCACTGCAGGGAATGCACACTCATTGCAGGGAAGTGACAAGCATCAGCCATGCGATGATCAAGAGCTCTCTATCCATTACCATGTACCTGAGCCTGCCTTACTGACCAGCTCTGCTGACAGACACAGTGCAAGTTCAGTGAGGAAGCTCTTCATAACCCTGGAGACCAAAGAAAGTAGCCAACAGCATCCTGCCACAAAGGCTTTTGCATAGAAGAAAAATGTGATACTTCCCTTACATTCTGGGTTATCTGGGCTCTATAAGCATTCCAACATAAGAGGGATGTGTACCTGTTTGGGTGAATCCAGAGGAGGAACAAGAAGATAATGAGAGAGCTGGAGCAATTCTATGAAGACAGAATTCTATGAGGACAGTTGGGCTTGTTCAGCCTGGAGAGAAGACTCCAGGGAGACCTTAGAACAGGCCTAAAGGGGGCCTACAAGAAATCTGGAGGGGGACATTTTCAAGGGCATGTAGTGATAGGGCAAGTGGGAATGGCTTTAAAGTGAAAGAGGGTAGATTTAGATTAGCTATTAGGAAGAAATTCTTTACTGCGAGGGTGGTGAAGCACAGGAACAGGGGGCCCAGAGCATCTGTGGCTGCCCCATCCCTGGCAGTGTTCAAGGCCAGGTTGGATGGGGCTTTGATCAATCTGGTCTAATGGAAGGTGTCCCTGCCCATGGCAGGGGGTTGGAACCAGATGAGCTTTAAGGTCATTTCCAACCCAAACCCTTCTGTGATTCTCTGATTTTGTGAGGTGAGATGAAATACAGCACATCCGGTGATGAGTTCTCTTGGGCATACCCATAGGATCGTAGAATAATCTGGGTTGGAAGAGGCCTCGGGAGATATCTAATTCAACTTCCCTCTTAAAGCACGCACAATTAGATCAGGTTGCTCAGGGCCTTGGTCAGTCAAGGTAATATTTCTAAGGTTGGAAACACCACAACTTCTCTGGGCAAGCAAAGTTGAAGTTAACGATGAAAGCAACAGTGAGAACCCACTGCTGCACGCTCCCAGACTCCTCTTTCTGCGGTTTGATCTCGTAAGACAAGAAGGGAAGGCAGACAGCATTGTGTTCTGCTTCTGTTCATGGCTTGGGAGGGGAAAGATGCCAATTTTGGCACTGCAATGCTATGTGATTCAAAGCCCTGAGTGCACACAACAGGCAGGGCCCTTACAGACCTCGATCTCACTAGGACTGTTGATTTAAAACAGGCTTTCAGCACTAACTGTATTGGTTGGACTTAATTTCTGAAGATCTTATACGTTCTCTCTGAAAACTCCCAGGCCTTAGATAAACTCTTTAAGACCTCTGCCATGTTCCCATCATACATTATGTTCAAGGAAGAAATGTTACCACCTATCACTGGATGTAAAATGTCCACAGACAGAAAATTTTCTGCTGCTAAAGAAATGTCCCATCTCTGACCAAACATGAGGAAGCAACCATAACTACTCCACACTGGAGAAGAGGCCCTGAAGCCATTTGTGGTCACTAGCCTGGAAGCCCAAAGCCAGTGTTCCTCACCCTGAACACATGAGCACAGGCCTGCAGAAAGCAAGCCAGATCAGTGAGTCCAACTACCGAGGATGGCCACCACTGTTCTGCCAAGCACTTACTGCCTCTTGTTCAACAACACTGCTTAGCACCAAGAGCACAAAATCAATATTCCCTTGAAAGAAACACTAGTTTGGAGGAACTCCCAAGGTCACTCCTAAGACATGGGGCAGCATGACATGACAGCTCCCTCTGTCAGAAGGAGCACACACTGCCTTTTCATCTGCTAGAAAGTCCCTGTTAGCTCCTTTTTACTTTGAGTCTTCCTACCTTCCAGAGGTCTGATGCAGTCGCACACAAGGGGCAAAGATGTTTATTCCAGATGAATTCATTGCCCTCCCTTTGGACTTATGAGCTGCATCAGCCTTTAGATCTGTACCTGAAGAGCAACCTTTTCACAAGGAGAAAGCAAACAAATGGGAGGTGTAGGAGGAAGGTGGTTCTTTCTTAGCATCTTTACTGAACCCATCCAAGCCTGCTGCTAAAACCGACTCTTGTGCCTGTCATGCAGGGCAAGAACTTGAGCTCATTTGGTGAATAGTAAGCAGTGATGTTTTGTAAGGTGTGAGCTTCTCAGAGTCAATTAGGGGCTATCACCTGCCTGGCTGCTACTCCCAGAGGCAGAGTTGCGTTGAGCTAGGGGGTCTGGCCTTGGGTTGCTGCTTTGCCCCATCTCAAGAGGTTGCGAATTCAAAGCACAGACTCCTCATTCCATCTGCCCTGCTTTTTGGCCTACTTGAAGAGCTGTGGAAGTCTCTAGGGCCTTTTCCCAGGATGAGTCTATTCACTGTCTTCCAGGCTCAACTCAGGGCTTATTTACTTGTTTAATAGCAACACAAGACTAGAGAGGATCCCTTGAGTCACTAAATCCAGTCTCCTGCCTTAGGATACCTGACCACCTCATGCAAGATCTTCACGTCACATTCCATCTGAATTCCAGCGCATCTTCAACAATTTCTTTTCCTTCACTATCTCCTCCACTCCTGTAAATGTTAGTTACAATCCACTAGTCTGCACAAAGGGTTTCTAGACAACCCCAGAGGCCCTATGGTTATTCCTGGGCCTCTCCTTCCCACTGTGGAGGATATCTGCTTTTACAGTACAATGAAAAAGAGTAACTCTAGAAGTAAGGCATTCCTTGGTTCCATGCTGAGGGGACAGCGGATGCTGTAAAGTGTGATTAGAGTACTTAAAAGAGTCTTTCTGGGAACATCATGCACCCTGATCTACCCAATTTTCATTCTAGTTAGGTGGTAGAGCATTTGCAATAGCATGTACCGTGGCCCAAGAGCTTCCCTAGCTGAGGGGAACGGGAGGCATCCTCAAGACAACATGATGAATCCATGTGAATCATGACAGAGACTCAAAGGCAACTTCTTTAGTGTACAAGGCAAAGGGGAGTTTCCCAAGAAGGCTTCTACACTCGTCTGAAAAATCATCCCCATTCTTTTTCCCCTGATGATCCTAGCCCGCTCTTCCTTCTCCTCCGCCAGCTTTTCCCTCCAGCCACCCTGTTGGAGGCTGATATTATTCTGAGCAGCCTGATTTCTTCCCAACTGCCTTTGCACTGAAACCAAGATTTGAAGGGGAGCCTGAGGAGAGGGAAGGAGTGAAGTATGACACATGCAAGCTATAGTGAAATGACATATTCATCACAGCTAATGGGGTCCCACATGGCACCCCAACTGGATGCTGCCCCACTGCCCATTTCCCAGCTGGCTCTGCTGGAGTTTCCCCCCTGCTCCCCTCCCCACATTTCTGGTGGTGTCACTCCAAGCGAAGTGGCTGATCTGATTGGTGAGAGAACATGAGGGGTGTCAGAGAAGGTGCTCACAGACATTTCTTGGCCGCCTCAAGGAAATAAAGGCCATTGCTGAGCCTGTCAAAATGATTAATCGCTTACAGGGAATGAAGTGGAGGAGGGAGAAGGAGGGAAAAGGAAGGGGAGTAAGGAGGAGAGAAAGACAGATGGGATGGGGAGAGCTATAAACAAACAGCAAAAGCAGGAGACACAGGATTGCCTCTGTGCTGGGGAGGAGGTAGAGTCAAGGGGCCAATGAACTGATGGCAGATGCGTGGGTCCTTCATAGCCCCAAGCTCCACCTGGAGATTCCCACTGCTGCTCACACCCCAGGTTTGCACCACCCCCAAATACAGGCTCAAAGAGCACTAAGGTCTGCCCTGCCAGAGCTGTGTCAGACCTGACAGCACGAGTAACATGACCCTGTGCCTCCGCAGCTCTACAAATCTCTGCAGTTCACGTGAGCTGACAGACCAGAACCTTATTACCTCAAATGCCAAGCAAGGCCTTACTGCCCCTTGCCCTCCAGCTCCAGTGGCTGGCATGTGACTTAAATACCCACAAGCACCAGTAATTCTTTGCTGCCAGAAGCATTTTACCCCAGCGAAACACAGATGGATGGGAGCAGCTTCTGAGAGACTGGCAGAGGTCCTGGCAGAGGAACTTGGAGCAGAATCAGTCCATCGCCTACAGTACTAAGCAAGAAAGTGGCCCCTTGGCTGCTCTTATATCCCAATGTGCCCTTTTCGTGGGCACAGGGACTGTCCTTTTATAGAAGCAAATGATTTGACCTCACCCCTTTAGCTGCTTTCAGCTCAGCCAGAGCCCTCACACAGCTCGGTGCATGAGGCCAGCAGTCCTTAAGCACCTCAGGGAGCACAGAGCATGCAGCAGATCTCATAACACAGATTACCTACATACACTCTTCCCCCCTTCCTGGCTTCCCAAGGGGTTTCAAGTCACATCCAAAGGTCCTCCCTGTCAAGGAGTTCAGTGGTGAATCCTGACTACTCAAGAAAAAAAGCACAACGGAAATCTGAGATGGAAGTCACACCTGTGGCTCCTGCCATCCAGCACAGTAACATTGCCTACAGCAACAGCAACACCCTGCTGTGCTGAAGTGTGGGCTTTCTCAGTGTTTACTGCAAGTTTGTGAGGTGAATTCTGACAGCAGCCCCACAACATCACAAGTTGCATTTCACAAAACGCATGAGCAGCAACCCTCCAAATGTAAATGTTTTTAAAATGTTGCTGTGAAAGAAGAGCATTCCTCTCCTCATGTGCTTAAGAGGGAAAAAAAGTCACTGCCTGACACATCTCCCCACCCTGAGCAATGTGATCAGTGATGCTCCTAACTTCTGTCATGATGAGCACTGGATGAAAAGCCCTGTTAGATCCTGTTCTGAGATCCACTGTTTTCTCTTTCATTTTGGTTTCCTCTGCTGCACAACACTAGCCCCAGGAAGAGGCTGAAAATCCAAGCTGCTATCATTTGTCTGAGGTCAGAGCCATCTGGGAGCAAGACAACATGGCTTCAGCTCTCCTCTTTGGAGGTATCCACTTTGATTTCCAGTCACCGAAAGAATAATCACCCTGGCAGAGACCTCTGCCTCAAGTGAATGACCCAGCCTTACGAAGACAGGAATTGGCACTGAAATCATTGAATCCAGTAAGCTTAAGTTTTGAGATGAACCAACCAGCATTACATGCCCCACAGATAGTCTGTCATCCTCTCTCCCAAACTGTAGCTGTTGATCTAATCAGAGGCAGTGCCCCTTCATGTAAGCAATACCAAAATGTTTAATCTGTCAAGACTTTGAATGACAGCTGTAAGAAAAACAGATAACAAATCTCATGTATACTGATAATTTGATCAAAACCCACAAAAAACAAGTAAATGCATATACTGGATTGTACATGGCTGGATGAGGAGCTAAGCCAGTGAACGACATACAGAGAAAAGTAATAACTACCTTCTTTTCTTTACCTGTCATGCAGCCCATCAGGTGCCTCCTTGCCCTTGTAGGAAATGACATTGTCAGGGAAAGAGCCTGGAACTGCTTTGGCATTGCTCATCCTAATCTTCCTGATTGCCAGACAAGGCCCACAACTACTCTCCTCTGCATCAGAAACTGCAAGGCTGCATGCAAGGTGTGAGAAAAGCAGACCACACCAATTTAAGAAGTTGTTTCTGTTGGTTTTTGCTGGCAGTTTGGGGCCAGGCACTGAGAAGAAAACTCAAGGTGTTGATGGGACAGATAGATGTCATCACTGAACAACACGAGACAGATTTTGCCTAGCTGCCTTCTTCCACAAGCTTTCCAACCCAGCCAAGACCCTTGCTGCTGCTCTGTACCTAGGCACTGGGGGCTCTGTAGAGCAACAGTAGCACTCATAGTTACGCATCTCATGGACTTCACTGTGGCCCTAGCGGCTGCCTCCGTTGTTTGTGGGATATTCTCCCCCCGCTTCCTTGCTTCTAACAAAGATTCTGATTAATGATCGCTCATTCCTAATTGTCAAATTTCTTTTCCTTCATCCTGTGTCTAATCACCAGTGACAGAAGCCATTACGCAAATGAGAGCAGACGACTTCCCACAACTGTTCTCGTTGGTAAAAGCCTTGTAATTTAAAGCTCTGATTTGTAGAGGAAAGCTGCGTTTCCCCAAGGCGTCCGGGCATCTGTTCCACTTACACTCCAAGAGCCTCCACTTCCGCTCCCTCCCCCTGCAATTAGTTCTCTGCTTGCAACAAATATTTGACTTTGCGAGGCAGTAATTAGAACTTACTTTGCATGTGTTTGTCACAGCAACAGCATCTTCTTCCCTTCTCATCTAGGCAGCATCATTGCAGAAAAGTACTCAGATGGTAACTTCAGGACTTCCCAGGACACCGGTGAGAGAGGTGCCGTCTCCAAAACAGGAACAGAAGATGAAGACTATAAACCAGAGTGCAAGGAGCTCCTCACACATACAGAGGAGAGGCTTAGAGAAAAGCACTTTGAAAAAACCACACACACAAAGGCAGTATCCCGTTGCAGTTGCTGCTCTGCTTCCAGGGCTGGGACGGCAGCATGGGCTGCACGTGTATCAGCCTAAGGGCCTGCCAAGAGAGTGTCACAACCATGAGTGCACCAGCCCCATCCTAGGGTTTTAAAGAGCAGTTGGTTGTGTTCAAGGTTGGCTAATTCATTGATAACAGCTACTGCAAAGAAAGAAGCAGCAGTCCCCGCCCAGGCCTGCTCCTCTTTCCCTCAAGAGCTGCTTTGATGATGAGGGTCTCCCCCCTCACCTCCACCTGTTGGATTGCCTCTGCAGTGCAGCTATGTCTCATACCTCCTCAACCCCGGCCTGCTGGCTTCACCCTGAATTTGTTTTATCATTCCAAATTTCCTGGTTGATCACTGCACTGAGCCTGGTCACCAAGGGATAAAATAGTGCATCAGTCTAAACACTGAGGCTCTTCTCTTTCCATAAGATCATGGCTCTTCTACAGACATGATCTACAAGGATTATTTATCCTTGGAAAAAAATCCCACTTTTCAAGGAATAGAGAAATGGTGGGAACGAGAGAAGAAAGGTATTACAGGACCTAAGGTAATAAAGCCAGCGTGAAAGTGAAAAATCTTGGAGTCTGAACTGGTTTTCAAATGACAGTCCTCATTCACATTTCCTGTTTCTTTGCACAACCTGAGACATTTCTGGGCTTTGCTGCACTAGCCATGCATGTTATCCAAGAGACATGTGCATAACAGAAAGACTACAGGATCAGACTAACAGACCACTAAGGTCAGTGGAACAGAAGCAAGTGTGCATTCAGGATGATGATCCCAGCAGGCACAGCAGGGAAGGGTGAACACCCATGCTTACAGAAGACTCTATACACTTGTCTTTCCTACTACCCCCACATTCACCCTGCCCCCCAAGAGTGTGAGGGGACAATGCCAGTTGTTGTAGCCCAGGTTCAGACAGTTGTCTCTCTTTCCCCCACACCACATCAACATCCCTAATCTCTACTCAGGTCTTCCCCATTTTACTATGTTAGAAATTTGTTCAGATTTAGCCAACATTTCACTGATGGTGAGATGTCAAAATTGCTGTAGAGTTAATATTACCATAAGATAACTTGTGCTTTTATTAGGTAGAGGACTCCACCACCCAAGGCTGCTAACATACAGCAGAGGTACGCAAAGGAAGCCTCCTGACCAAAATCTCCTTGACCAATGTCTGAATTGGATAAAGGACAACATGGGGGACAAGGTAACTCAAAGGATAAGCAACTGGTAGAATACATTAGACAGGATTGTGTAGCTTGCTCCATCATTCTGTCAGTGACCAGGGCATGGTGACTCCATCCAGGTCAGCAGGGAGGGAAATGTGTTCCCTCCTCACACATACTTGTTGGTGACAGGGTCCAAGGATACCATCTTATTCCCAGCTTTCATTTCAGGCTTAGAGAAGTAGTATGCGGAAAGTTGTGAAGACACATGATAATGCAATTGGTATTTGTTTTGAAGGCATAACTGGAGACCAGCAGCTTTCACCAGTGAAGAACATCAGCGGAGTTACTAGAGGTAACTTTATACATGCATCTCTTATATAGCTCTCATATACAGCCACTCACAAAATAAAAGCCACACAGTTTGTTGATCAACATTGGTTGTATTTAAGAACTACACTTCAGAAGGTACCGTGTGTTTGTCACACCCCACCCCCTGCACACACACCCCTAGCAGAGAACACACACAGCTTCCGAATACCATGGCAAGGGGCATTGAAAGCACAAGGTGAAAAGGGAAGGGGCAGGGAGTCAGTCCATCAGTGCATTGTAAATGAGCTTTCACAAAGTCAAGTGCAGCAAAACCTGCTCAGACACTTTAAAAGTTAGACCTTTGGCAAATAAAGAAGAAAAAAGGATCCTAAAGTACCATTCTCTCTCCACATGGGATATGAACTCCCACCCTGAGCTTCAAGAGCTGATGGTGTCTAACAAGTAGTACTGGTGACTACTGTGTTAACAGCACAGAGATGGGATTTCATTTGAGCATATTTCAGCCAATGGCACGTGCCCAGGATTCCTGGGAGGGCCTGGCTTTTGGCAAGAGTCAGCAGCTTAGCCTTCTTCCTCACCTGCCCAAAGGCTGAACATTGATAAGCATCCAAATGAGTGACCTTCATCTGGGTCTAACCACAGCTCTGGAGAGTCTGCAACAAATAACATGGCAGTCAGACTACTCGGTGACACAGACATATTTCTTAAACAAGAACCCTGCACATGCCAATTACATTTCATTTGTTCTGACCTGTAAAGCAGCCACAAAACTAGCCCTTGGGATCTCCTGTTTGAGGAGCCTTTCACCTTTGTGCAAGACACGCTCACTGCAAGTGGTGCATGAGCTGTCCCACCAAAGGATGGGACGCGAGGCCAAAGACAGAACACTTCTTGAGTGCCATGTTCTCAAAGCTTTTATCAGAAGAACGTCAGAACAAGCCCCAGAGAACAACAGGGAAAATGCTGGGAAGTCTCAACAGAATGAATTCCCCACTATTCCCTGGGATGAGATATACGGGCTATGAAACAGCTTCTTTCACCTCTAGTTCTTGGGACCCATTACAACTGCATCAAACATACAAGACCTTTGCACCACCCCGTAAACAGGGTCAGCAGTGCAGCGCACCTCAGGGAATAAAAAGCCAGTCCCCATATGAGTCTAAGGCTTTTGTCTGCAAGAGGAGGAGGAAAGCAAAATCATTTTTGAGGGTCATTGCTGAGGATTCTTAAACAGAGGCTTGTCTGGTTCCTGTGCCTTGGTCTAGTCACTTCCCAGCCTGCCATGTCAAGTCCCAGAACACAAAAAGAATCAAGATAAACTTAACCACGTTTAAACAGAAAGCCCTGACCTCTTTCACATGACTGTACAAGGAAGGGAACCACACACTGGCATGGAATTAACTGATGGACAGGAGCCACACACCATCACACAAACACACGCACCTGTGCACAGCCACACACACTTGAGTTCTTGCAGTTTCAGTAAAAAGGGCACTTTCCCATGTTACTCCAAGGAGCCAGCACCCCTGTTGGGGGGAGAAGGGAGGCTCTGTACCTATCTGTTGCTGCATTTTGACAGTCTAGCTCAGCACCCCTGGGGAATTTAATTTGAAAATGTGGCTTAATCATTCAAGACTTAGAGAGTGCCCTGGCATTAATGCATCCCTCTACATAATGCTATATCCCACTTCAAGAACACTGCAGCTTCAAAAGAGTGGGAAAGAAGCCTTCACTCCCCAGAGAAAGCTGTTGGAAAGGAGCTTTATCTAGACTTCTACAACACAGATGTTATTTGGAGAGCATTGGATTTGGTGCTCACACACTAGGTGAATTCACTCTGATCTCTACCCTGTACTAAGTCCAAAGCATGGATGTCCTAAGTTGAAGAAATTGAATCATTTGTCCAGTTGATCATCACACACAGGCTATGTTTGTTTCCATTTTACCAAAAAGGTGCCAGGAGTTGAGCATGGACAGGTCTTCTAACAACAGACGGCTTTTAAACCTATCACTTCCCATCTTACATTCCCTGCAGTCACCAACCCATAAACCCAGCCAGGAGGTCCAAACCCCATGAGGCTGAGAAAACAAGATCATGCCTGGTTCCCCTCCAAGCTCTTCTTCAAATGCCTGAAAATCCTGGAGTAACACATCCAAATGCCAGAAATCATGCTCCTTGTTGTGGCAAACAGGGCAGAGGGAGAAAAAACAAGTTAGTGAGCATGAATCCAGCTTCCAGCAAGTGCAGACTCTTTCTTGGGATGTTCGGTTAAATGAGAATGGAGGATGAATGGGGTACTAACAGTTTTGCAGTTCCAGTAGCCCTCTTTATTGTACTGGGGCAGGGATAGGTCAGGAAACCCATCAGTCTGTTAAGTGCTGTGTGCAATACTAGCGCTCAGTATCTTCCATTGCTTGTGAACAAAGCAGCTCCAACATCAGCCACCCGGCAGCCAGGCATTAGTCATACCGTCCCTTAATCATCATATTCAACAAGGGACCCACCTGTTCAAAGCAAAACCAAATCATTAGCTGGGACAGATACACTGCAATGGCAACTGCAGAGCCTGCTCCCTCTGCAACACATCACCTTATGAGCTGAGCAGCCCAGGGCAGAGGATATCAATGCACAAACTGAACCTAAGGTACACCAAATCAATTTTGAAATATCTTCTGCATAAAACACTGGGGCACCCCTGAGCACATCCACAAATACCCTACCAAAATTTCAGGGCTCTCTGCCAACACCCAACTTTTTCACCAAAATACTGAATCACCAGTATTTGTTTGAAACTTTTTCACTGCCCACCCTAGACTTGAGATTTCTCAGTAGATGCTATTTAAAGGAGCCAGTAGACATCAGGGGTTGCTTTTTGCAGGGCAGAGAAGGAACATTCTTACTCACTGAATCCTCTCTGGTCCTTGGGGTCACTTGGAAGGAAGGCTAGGACTGACGATTTTGCTAAGGTTTTGTTTTCAGTCAAGACCACTCCCATTTCTCAGCACTGCCTGATCACTGAGGGAAGTTCAGCATTCTATGGCAGTAAGATAATCTCAGGGGAGAGGCACGATGAGTGCACCAAAGAGGAGTTCCTGAGCAGTGGTAAGGGTTACAGACCGTGAAAACATTTCTATTCACATCCAGAATTTCCACTTTCAGATGAGCAGGACATCTTCAAAAGCATACTCTTACAACTTCAATCTGTTTTTCTGAAATACCAGTTGGTTAAAATTGCAAAGAATTCAGAGATGACTGAAGCACATGGCTTAACAGAAGAGATTTCTCTTAGTCAAAGAGACTTGGATTCAACAGGTAAAACAGTTTTGGTAAACACTAGGCATTGCTGCTGCACAGAAGGCTAAGCAGCGTTTGGGAGCAACACTTTCCTGGCAGGACCCAAAGCCAAAGTAAACCTTCCCCCACATATAAGAACAATTACACTATTGTAGAGGTCCTCTCCAGAATTATAATTTAAAGAGCTTGCCTTTTTGCAGCCAAAGGACCTTCTGAAGACAGCAGGAAGAACCATTCACAGCAACACCCTGCTTTCTCCTACCCTCACTGTGACACCTGCAGAGCCAAATAGTTGGCATCTCGAATTCTGCAATAAGCCATAATGATTTCAACAGCAGTGACTGTATGTTGGGGTTTTCTTTTTGTACCTCTTGTGGATTTCCTAAGGCTTCTCCCAACATCTTCTCAATGTTCCTCATTATCGCCACTTTCTGATGAGCCTTTAACGGATACTCAATTCTCTTTGGGGTTGGGGCACCCTGAAATATCAAAAATAGTTCATTGCAGCTTCCTGAATTGGCAGATTACTCCACCTTCTCCCAGCCACCTAGTTCTTCACAACACTCAAAAGGGAGAAAGTAGCTTTCAGCTTTAAAGCAAAGGATTTGGTGCAATTAAGTTCTCATACTGACAACACATGCCAATACATCTCAACCTGAAAAAAAATCCCCTGGGACAGAGCTATCCAGGCTGCGCAGGAAGGTGCTTGTACTCACCTTGTACCAGAAGTTCACAGTGATGGTAATCCCCCCATTCAGGAGAGACTCAATGTGGTGCCACCTGCATGGAAACCACACAGAAAGGAAAAGAAACTATTGCTGTAACTTACAGTGAAATACCTTGGATGGATGAGTTCAGACAGCTCTAGACAAGCCTTGCCCTATCAAGACCTTGGAACTTCTGGAACTTATTTAAATACAGATCCTTTTCTTGTACATGTTAGTGGAGTATTTGCACAATAATGTGGTGTCAGGAAGAATTACCACTCCCGTCTGACAGATAGGAAGCAGAAACAGATTGGCCCAAGATATCACAGAAAATATCATACTTACTGATGAAGTCAAACCAAAATTCTCTAAGACCCAACCCAACAGTTTAAGCAGAAGGCATTTTAAACCTCTGTTTGCTGGTCACCAAATCCCACCAGCCTTCTTACCAGTACATAGGTATGTATAGCACATCCCCTGGACCCACCACCGTCTCATAGCCAACCACACTCCGGAAGTTCGGGAATTTCTCGTAGTCAGGATTGTCAAAGTCCACCTAATAGAAGAAAACATTAAGAAACTCAGAAGAACTTCCTGCAGTGACAGTCCTCATTATTGGCTCTCAGCATCGAACTATCCTAATCTTCTCTATATGTCTTTTACGTTCCCATTCATGTCTGAGCTCCACTCCTCAAAATACCACCAACATAGACAGCAGTCCTGAAATTTGTCTGAGCAAATCTGTATTTGACCAAGTGATCAGTGAAACGGAAGAGAGAAAGTAGTAACTGCAGTCCAGCTGTACTATCAGTAAGGAGATGTTTACAGCCCTATCACTTGCAAGTCAGGACCAGACATATACAGAAACACCACTAGTTTTTCCAACCGTCCTCAGTGTATTCACCAGTTAACAGATCCAAACACAGGTTTTGCAAAAGCTCAGCCAGTGGTGTGTGTCTTTAACTCCAGTGCAGTTTCCTCCCAACCAGCACCTTCACAAATGCCCTTTTTTGGCATGGAGAACAGACCTGCTACTCTCACCTGGCTCTGTCTGTCGCAGGGATGGTGCACAGGATAAGGGTAGAGGCATTCAAACTGATCAGGAGGGAACAGGATACACCTCTTATAACCCTTAATCTGAGCAAAGAAGTTCTGCTGCTCATCATAGTGAGCTGGTGTCACATTCCCTATAGAGAAAAGATGATAAACAAGACACTCAATGTACAGGTATGAAAGATAGAAGCAAGCTATATTCCTTGCTAAAGACAGCAAATACACTCCCACATATTCTGAAAACTAAATAAGGAAAATAACCACAGGAACATAATAAACTGATCACTGTATCAGTCAGCCTTTATTGAGCAGTTGCTACTCCACTTAATTTCCGTTCTAAATCCATATTCAGCAACTTATGCTCTACAGCTTGTTACCATGAACAGCAGATGCTGAATGTTGACTGGAAACTTTTTCATAAAACACTGTTTAGATGACAAGTTGTGGAACAGACTTTCAAAACTTATTAGTTTAGAAGTAAAAGGAGTAAACCAGCCTGATTTTAGGAAAAGTCACAGTAGTTTTGCAAGAAAACAAGTAAACCAATTTCTTTGTCACTGAGCTCCCAATAGCAGCACCTCCTCAGTATGATTAACAGTTCCGAAGCTTGGCTGTCACTACTAGAGCTTGAATTTTATCAAATCTTTAAATACAGTGGTGCATTTTGTCCCCACCACAATTACATTTTTCAGGATGTCTGCCAATTCTGATATTATGCTTTGAGCTTGCTCTTCCCATGTACTTTCACTAAAGAGAATTAAGATAACATTTAACCCCATAACTTCCCTAAAGAAATCACACAATTGCATGCTCATGTAAAGACACCCCTTTTTCTAGCACACACTGGTTCAAGATTCCTTTGTTCTTGTGCATAAGCTGTTGATAACAGGATTTTAGTGATCATGTTATAACCTTTAAGGAAGTGTTGGTGCAGCACTTCTATGTTAACTTCTCTTCCCTCAGCTAGTAAAAGAAGCAGCAAAGAAACTACTGTAAGTTGAAAATGACTTGTTACAAAGGGGAAAAAACATCTGCTGTGAGAACTGAACAGTCAAGAATGGCTAAGTAATTACAACTGGACAATTGTAACTGGATGTGATAGCCATGTGATTATAGGCATTCACAAAGCTGTGTACACTCCTTACCCAGGTACTGAGATTACTTTCTACTGGAATGCTCTCTTTGTCAACAGTGTAGTGGCACCTCTGAATTCTAACATGCCTATGAGTCAGCCTTCACATTGATTTAGAACTCCACTCTATCCAAACATTTCTAGGATTTATCCATCTTCAAGCTCCCCAGTGCCCTCTAACCTTAGAAGAAACTCAGATTTTAAATCAAAGAATTCCTCCCCACAGTGTACCAGTTCAAATAAGAACAAATGCTTCACAGAATAATCAACGCTTCCTCCTGGGTAGACATTGGACATGCTAAGAAAAAGCCCAGAATGAATTACCAAAAACACAGCTTTACCAGCATCACACAGAGCTTTTCCATAAGCAGATTGAATCCATGCATTCACAGTACATCCCCAGAGAAACCTGGGCTATTTCTTTGGCTATTTCAACTCTGTAATCCAAGTTAAGTTGTGACAACCCAAAGCTTTAAACTGTCTGCTCTGAAGGAACACTTTTAAACTAATGGAAATTCCATCTGAAAGACCTTATGGAACTGAAACATAGAACTGCTGACCAAATTTTCTCTCCTTCTCCTCAGCATAGAGGAAAATGCTTACCTTCCATGCCAATAAGAAGCAAGTTAGAAGTCAGTTGACCCCAACCACGTTTCCCTTGCTGCTTGTTAATCCAATTCCAGTTGAAACCAAGGAAATCCACCACAATCTTCCTTCCAACTGTGTCATTGAGGGTTTGCTGCAGATATAGCCTGTATTTTCCCAGAGATAAGCAGAAATCAAGTATTAAGCTTCATAATGAACATAAAAGACCTATCTCTGCATCTCTTTAGACAGATCTCAAAACAAAGGGACATAACTTCTCAAGATTCTGTTCTATCACCACATACCATAAACCCCTGTGAAAGGAAAGAGTTTCAAAAGGTCCACAGACTTTGCTGAAAGACTTTTTGGTACAGAAGGGAACAGAAATCAGTTCTGCTTGAACAATCACAAGGGGAAAAGGTCATCTTAGTGCAAAAGGAGGAAACTGTAAACAGACAGGCCACTCTCAAATACCAAACACACTCATGAATAACCCCCAGTAAATGCTACCACTTTAACTCACCTGTGATAACAGTTACCTCTTCTGCTAGAAGCATGTGAGAGCAAAAAAGGGCTCGGGAAACTGAGCACATTTCAGTACTGAGCTACTTTAAAACCATGTTTAGATTTAGACATAGGGAATCAATTCAATCAAACACCTGTATTAGCAATAGTGGCATTACAGACTGTCTGCAATGCTGGAAGAGAAATGCATTTTTAAGCTCAAGGACTGCTTTTTCTCTTTGAAAAAGCACACCCAAAGCTGAGAAAGAAGAGAAAGGCACAGATAACAAGTGGACACAGGCACTGAGTTGTTTCCAATTAAGTATCACTAAGTCCTTTTAAAGGGCTCATGACTGATAAAGTTAACTGAGGATTTAAGTACAGTTGTCAATAGTTACATTCTGTGTAAATGTGAATCTCCTCTCATCATCTTACAGCTCTGTTAGTAGTGCAGGCCACCATCACCACCAAACACAGAGCATATATGCAACCTTTCTCATGTTTCTGAAAGAGGGTTAGCACCAGCTGCCGTAGTATTCTGTAAAACAGGCTGAGTGTCATGGCCTGTACCTTTTATCAATACCATACTCTGCTAAAAGCAATGAAGCTCAAGGCTTTCTCTATCCAAACCCTGCCCTGGACAAAAAGGAAAGAGAAGGGGGGAAAAAAAAAATATCTCTGCGAGCAATGTGAAGAGTTTGATTAATTAGCGGGATGACTTTTTCAATCAGTTAACAAGGCTGCTTTCAACTAGCAGCCCTGCAGGATCAACACTAAAGAGAAACTTAACCTCAACTCAGACCTGCAGAAACAAAGAAACCTCCACACATCACTCACCTCTCAGCACTCCCTTTCTGTTGAATTTCTTTAAGTCTGTCCACAAACTCAGCAAACTTCATCTCTTCCCTGCTTGATTTGGGCTTGAAGTTCTTAAAATTGGCCATCTTCTTCTCATCGTAGTACAAGAACTTGTGTGTGCTGGCACTATACACTGAGAAGTCCCCGTTGCCAATGTTTTCCTGGAGGTAGTCCAGGTCCCATTTCAGAGCAGGATAAACCAGATTTGTATCTGTCAGCACCACTGGCTCCTAGAGAGAAACAGGAAGTCTATTGATTCAAGTACCTCTTGAACCTAATAATGATCACATTCATTACTGCAACCACACAAATGCTCCTTGGAAACAAGGAATTGGAAAGAGTAATTGGATACCTTGGTTTGGGCAGTAAAATCAGGCAAAACATGACTGGAAGCTTTAAGGAAGTGGTAGCCTGCTCCCACAGAAAACTCCTGGTAGCAATAGGACAGATTCCACTATCTACTTAGTTAATCTCTAACACATGAGGTTAGACAAACACTAGCTGGGAACAGTTTTTCCTCCTGCCACGTAGTAAGGAGACTCAGTATATTCTGTTTGTTTCCAGTCTCAGCTATGACAGGATAAATACTGAGAGAAAGGAATCTCTGAATCCAAAACCAGCACTCATCTATTTTTTCTCAGAGGATCACAGACAACCTTTAGCCACCAAAACCCTGACATTACCCCATCTCTTCTACACCAAAGAAATTAAAAATAAACCAGAAACAAACCAAACCCCGCAACACTACAGAAAGAAGAGAATGGACATCACCCGTCTCCTCACCTATACACAGTTAACAACCTAATGCAGGACAGCTGCTGTGTTTCCAAGGTGTGCATGCACAGCTTGTTTTCTTGCAGGCTTTCTTTAAAAACCAAATCATACGCCAACATTACGAGAATGAGACTGAGCTTATCCAGAACAAATGCAAGACCTGCTATTGCAAGGCAACCCTCACACCTGTGGCCACTCGCTTAGAATATAACAAACATGTGCCCCCACACATTTCCACAGTTTCCATCCCGACAGCTAAGCACTTAAAACAAATGTTTCCTGTAAACTTCAGAACTCAACTCTGCAGCATCACGAAGAAACGTCCACTAAGAGGCACGCGCCGGCAGCAACAACCAAGCCGCGACAGAGTGCAGCAACCCAGAACGACCGAGCCGGGCCGGGCCGGTGAGTGCCTCGGGGACCGCATCCGGAGCCAGGAGGCCTGGCGGGCAGGGCTAGCAGCCCCCGCGCCACCAAGCACAAGCCGCCGGCCCAAGGCCGGGCCGGGCACCGCTGCCCACCGCACCTCGTTCTCGATGAGCACCTCGGCGCGGGGGTCGCTGTGGCTGAGGCGCGGGATGGGCCGCGTCTCGAAGGAGTACCGACGGAACTGGGAGTCACTCCAGCCAGGCCCTGCCGCTGCCGCCACCGCCGGGCCCTCCCGGCAGCCCGCGGCCGCCGCCGAGCAGGAGGAGGAGGAAGAGGAGGAGGAGGCCGCCGCCATCACCTCCTCCACCACAGAACCCGGAACTAGAAAGCAGGAAAAGGAAGTTGCCCGACAATGGCGACTCAGGAAACGAGGGGAGAGGGAGGGAGGCGGTGGGGCACCATGGAGAGAGGAGGAGGGAGCGGCGGCTGCGGAGAGCAGCGCCCCCGTGCGGGAGGAGATTGGGGGAGGCCTCCGCTCCCCGTCCGCCGCTGTCCCGTCCCGGGGTTTTTGGGCATCCGTGGAGCTGGGAGCACACGAGGGAAATCCCGCTGCAGGAATCAGACGGGATCGCTGTGTTCCTCGTGTCTCGTTCCTTTGCCGCCCTGCATGCCTTCAGCTGGCGGCCCCGTCCCCGCGACGGGCGCTAGTGTGGCTCCTTGAAGCTGCTCCACCGCTGCATCCCTAGGGAAAACAGCAGGTGTTGTGTGACTACATCGGTTTAGTAAGATTTCATGAGCTGTGTGCCCAGGGCCAGAGCTATTGAATTTGTGTGCGTTTATTATGTGAGGCAAAGTCTGCATTTTGCTTGTAAGCTGCCAGCAGCAGGAACAATGATAGCTCTTTCCTGAGAATGAGTGCCATGTTGGCCATCAGGTCTTGAGAACATTTCCATCATTCAATGGTTTTCATCTTACAGTAGATGGATTTGGTGTTCCGGCTGTGTAGAACTTTACTTTCATGAGAATAACACTATCTATTTTCCTCTGCCCTTCCAAAATGTATTAGTATGCTTAGTTTATATGAAAATGCATGACCGTCACTCTTTAAATCTACAAAACCACTCCTGTACAGATTAAGAAAAACCATTACAACAGATTTGCAAATGTATTTGAATACTTGAGAAGCTTGAGCCACACCTGTGAAAGACTCAGACATAAGCCATATATACCCAGAGGTGAAGAGCCAATGTAAGGAGCAGATGACCACGACCCAAACCTGCAGCGAGCTCTTGAGCCCAGATTGACAGTGCAGCTGGAAACCCAGAGTCCCCACTTCCAGCATGACACTGCTGTCCCCAGTGTGCCGCACGCTGCAGAGGTGGGACAGGCACGGAAATTGCCAGCAGCCTCTGCAATGGAGGGTTGGGCTCCAGTTATTAGATAACTAACTGACATACTAACTTCACTGCAAACTCAGTTGCAAGGGAGTTGGCTGAATTAAGATACCACCCCTGAAACAATGTGATGAGGCCTTTCTTTGGGATAAGTGGAAGAATCCTGTTCTAGCCTGTGAAATTGCCCAGACCTCAGGCACACTGCATCTCAGATATATTCTTGTGGTTCATCGTTCTCTTCATTCAATTAGTAGGTGTACAATTAATGTTGTTATTAGAAGGAATGGCTTTAATGACAAATTGTCACTGATAGTTTTTGAGCTGCAAAAGTTTATAATGTAGATCGTTATAGAGACATTAGCCATTATGGCTGATGTGAATAACTGAAGGAAAATAAGCTCAACTACCACAGAGTTTACATAATGAAGTAAACTGCAAAAACCTTTAATGCTTATATCGATTTTATCTGCAATAATGTATTGCTTGTTTGAGGAATAGCATCACTAAATTAACGCACCATTTCAGCTGTTCGCATTTCCCTGGCTGCACAGGGATAAGACGATTACATTTGGGTATTAACTTTAATAATATTAATACTGATACAAAGCAGGCAATTTGCATAACGCCACCAGCCACAGCATCGATCCAGCTGAGCATCGACCCGGCGCCCCGCAGGAGGCTGCCCCGCATCTGCAAGGTAATACCTGACATAAATTCCCATTATCCCGCTCCAGACGATGACAGACAGAACGAAATATCGCACCAATGCCTTTTCCGTCCATTAGCTCTTATGTCCATATTACAACAGCAGCAACTGATTAATTAATTAATACCCTGGACCGGAGGGGGGGCGGGTGCTCCCCGCTCTAGCCCCGCCCACCCCCGCTCTAGCCCCGCCCACCCCGCTCTAGCCCCGCCCACCCCCGCTCTCCTGCGTCCCTACGGACCGCCGCCGGCCGCGCTTGCGCGGTGTCGGCGATGGCGGCGGCCGGCCTCCGCGGTGTCCTCTGGCAGCGGGCAGCCGCCCGGCTGCAGGTGGCGCGGGCTGCCGCGGCGGCGCCCCCGGGGGCGCGGGCGGGTGAGTGAGAGGGGTAAGAGGCAGCGGAGCGCCTTGGCAGGCGGTGGGCTGGTGGCGCCGGGGCCGGGCCGTCAGAGCGGCGCGACCTCCCGGGCCTGGCCGCGGTTGCTGGCGGGGCCCGTGCCTATGCGGCAGTGTTGCTCTCCCGCCAGCCTCGCAGGTGACCCAGGACATGTTGCCCGGGCCGTATCCTCGCACGCCGGAGGAGCGGGCAGCCGCCGCGAAGAAGTACAACATGCGGGTGGAGGATTATGAGCCCTACCCTGACGACGGCTTCGGGTGAGCTGGGGTGGTCTGGTGGCCCACAGCACCTCTGGCTCTGTGCGGAGGGGCTGTGGGCTTGTGGCTTCTGCTGAGCACCTGCAGGTGCTGTGAGCTTAGAGCTTGAAGGCACTTTTAATACAGGAACAAGTGGAATGAGTTGGAGACACGCATGAATAAAATGCCATATGAGAGGCTTCGTATGCCGATGTGATGCAGGGCTAACAGGGATGAATCTAAAGCCATCTCTAGAATAAAAATTTCAGGAAGTGTTTAAATGTTAGGGAATGCTATGGCATGGGCAAGCCAACTACAGTTCTGTTCTTCACTCTAGCTTGCATTTTCTTCCAGCTAGCATAGCCCAAAAGGCCACATTGGAGGAATGCTGTTTGCCACAGTGACATCAATGTGATAATGGTTGTGCTAGTTGCATGTATGCATTTATAAAATCATATTAATAGAAGCTATAAAATCAAAGCAATGCATCCATTTTCATAAGCCTATCCTATAGTGTCTCCTATAAAACATGTATAAATTAATACAGAATTTTTATACGTTTGAGGGTTTTTTATCTGTTTCTTGCAGTTATGGTGACTATCCCAAACTCCCTGATAAGTCTCATCATGAGAGAGACCCCTGGTACCAGTGGGACCAGCCAGACATGAGGCATAACTGGGGAGAGCCGGTAGGAATGCTAGTAGCATTTTTCAAGCTACTAATCCATACTACTATTATTAAATGCTAACATGCACATCTTTGTTAGTGCTTTCTGTTTAATTCTTTGTGTAATTGTATTGCCAAGTTCAGGTGTGTGTTCCCTATGCAACCATGGGCAGTTGGTCATTTGGAGGGAGGCTATAGCCCTCAGGGTGGATATTTCGAAAGCGCTGAGGACTCTTAACATCTTATTACATATGAGGAGGGAGAATAAAAAAGTTTCTCCGTAGGAAAAGTCCCATCCATTTTCTGTGCCTGATCTGACTCAGTGTGAGAGTTTAGTTCAGAATCATTTAGCAAAGAAGCCATTGTTTAAGTAAAGTCCTTTTAGTACAGTGGTAGTAGCTATTGCTGATTTATTACCCCAGGGTTTGTTTGGTGATTTCTTTTTTGTTTGTTTTTTTGTGGGCTAGAATACAAATAAGGTAGTTTTCTCTGAAGAAATTTTGCAAGATATCCTTTAGACTTTGAAAGTTAACATATGTGCTCTATTCATTTCTCTTAAGTTCTTCAAACTCTTGTCAGGACTAACTTTTCAGTTAGTGCCAGATCTTTCTGTGAATGACTGCTATCTAACTGTGATTACTGAACTTGGTGATTGACTTGACCTCTTCATACTAACAGTAGAGATTATGTGAACTTGTGTATGCAATATATCATAGTATAAATATGCCAGAGCATTGTAGCGTGTGTGCCATAGCAAATTGCTTGTTATAGAACCACATGAAGAAAACCATGGCAATTCAGAGTTGTGGTGGTGTCTGGTAGAGGAAGGTGAGTATAGGTACCCTTGCACATGGGGTTGTCAGTAAGGGACCAAATGGAATATACTGGTGCATTCTGGCTGTCAGCATGTGCTTCTGTTTAGGAAACAGAGTTCTGGCTATCTGGGCTTGACAGCAAATGGCTCTGTGTGCATAGGGGAAAGCTGGGGAGCTAGAGGCAGTGCTTAAACTGCAAATTAAGGAGTTCTTTGCTTTCAGTAATGCGAAAAGAGACTATAAGCCGAATATGCTTGGAACTTCCCTTTGTATACTTCAAGGCAGAAGCTTAAATGCCCATCTGCTTCCATCAGAAGGGCATTAGCTTAGTACAAGTCCTGCTATGGTCATGGAGTAACAACAGCAGCAGGTACCCTACCTGTTTTGAGGAACCAGCATCCAAGTGACAGGTAGTTGCTTCTTTGTTTGAAATTACACTGCTACTTCTGTTTGGGTATGTTCCATAAATGAGGGTACCAGTTTATACCATGCCTTTTCAACGGTGTTGGGAAACAAATATAATACAGTGATTATGTATACAGTAAAAACTACTGTAATTAAGCATATTACCTGGTGTAAGTATAGGATGGAATTTAAAGTCCCGAGTTTTACTGTAACTGACAACTTGCTATGACTGTAAGTAAATCACTTGCCTCCTCTGTGGCTTTAACTCCATTTTCAAGGTGGAGATGAAACAGCTTCTGGCAGTTTTGTGAATACTATAAAACACTTCTTCCATTGATAAAAGCAGCTTGAGCATGGTTGGTAAATGTCTGGTGATTTTCTTTTTTTCCATAGATGCACTGGGACTTTGACATGTATATTCGGAACCGTGTTGATACATCCCCCACTGCAGTCCCCTGGCACATCATGCGCAGACACTTCCTTATCTTTGTGGGTACCATGCTGGTCATGTTTGTTATTGGAGGGATGTATCCATCTTACATGCCTGTGGTGAGTGGTGCCCTTGGGTAAAGGGAGGGGAAAAGTAGCTGTGTTTCTTCTCACTGCTGGTACCCAGAAGAGAGGTTTTGCTGAAGCAGAATGATTGGTGTGAATGCAAAATCCTGCTGCTGGCAGGAGCTGGGCCAAGGGGTGTCCTCTGGCCTTGTCCAGCCTGAGTTGTTGTTGTGATTGGCTTGGCTCAGCTCACAGGTTCTTTCATAGTTAGCAGTTTGTGTTCCCAGGGAACTAATTTTAAGTTATGCTTTTTACAGTACCCCTTCTTTGATCTAGGTATTCTCCTTCACTGTGCTCATTTGCTGGAGGGTGATGCTTTAGCTCTTCTTTTGCCCTGTTTTTAGTTATATCTCATGACCTGTATCAGTTGGAATGTACTTCTGAAAAATATATGAATAATACACAAATAGCTTTTGCAATATATTATCCTTGTGCTGTGAGATGAACTGTTGGTTAAGTTTAAATGCAAAACCACTTTGATGTTCCTGTTAAAGGACATGGGTTTATACAAAGAACTCTGTCACTGAATTTACTTCCCTTATACTCTAATATTCCTACTGAAGCACTGAAGAAATAGAAATCTAAATTGGAAATAACAAGCTCTGATTTGGGTGGGGGTGTGATGGGATACCCCTTTGTTTGCTTGGTGAATTAATTTGCCTCTCTCTTGTAGGGACCGAAGCAATATCCCTTCAATGACCTGTATCTGGAGAGAGGAGGAGACCCCAATAAAGAGCCACCAGTGGTGACACACTATGAAATCTGAAAGTTGCTGGAGTGCTATGCTTTCCTCTGACACCGATGCTGGGGATGGCATTCTTCTCTAGTGTTCACTGTGTTAAAACTTGTCCTTCAAGGTTCAACCGCTAACTGCAGTGAAATAAACCGATGACACCTACTGTCCTAGTTGTCTTCTGTTGGTTTGAGAGAGCTGAACAGTGGCCAGTGAAATTGAATGACCTTTGCCATTTTTCTAAATGGCATTGTATTGTTGGGTAAACTTCTGAGAGCAGTCCTAGGACTGCTGCTAGTTTATGTACCTTGTGCACAAACATTCAACTAAGCCTGTCTGTGAAGGAGATGCTGCTTATTACCCAGTGGCTTACAGCAGGTGCTCGAGTGTCATAATTTAATGTGAAATGATCAGGCAGAACCAGACTGGCAAGTGGTGATGCCTGGGAGTCTCATAGTGTGTGAATAACTGTCCATCCTTACTGGCATTGATCTCTTCCTGGTTTAGACGCCCTCTCAAGTGAAGCTTTACACAACCAGTAGGGAGCACCAGTGAGGCACAGAGCCTTGCTGTGTATAGCTTGAAGCGTGCTGCCCAGCTATGGGCAGCAGTGGTATGGAAAGGCTAATGAGCAAGTCCAGTTCTGGCTAGACCTGTTCTGCTCTGCCTGGGGTTTGGTCCAAGAACACAGATGCCCAAGTTGCTCCTGTGTGGCCGAGTTCATCCACCAGTGTTTGCATTGCTTCTGACCCATGAAGTCTGTCTGTCTTGCTGCAAACCACTGGTCTAGGGTCTCCTGCATTCACTGATAGTTTGCTTGGGAAGGTTATATATGCAGATTGATTAAGCTCCTAGATGTGTTCAGCTCCATTCTTCCTTTACCATAAGTTTTTCCTCTTGCTACTGGAGGAGGCAGTACCCTCAGAACTGATTTACAGTGAAAGTTCTCTCAATTCCCCTGTGCTGTTTTAGGCCCTGCTGTTTGGCTGCAGGAGTGTGTAGCCACAGAAGGCCAAGGGCTTGGACTGTTCTGGGTGCCTCCTATAAACTGTGTGCTGTGTTCTCCTCTCAACACCCTATCATGACTCACAGTTCCTTGCTTTAAGAGAAGCAGGTATTTGGAGACAGTGATTCATGATTTTTTGATCTATAAAGATTTTTAACCCCAGATTGTAAAGGACAGTTGGCTTGATCTCTGTGAAGAGGTTTCTGTAAGCGTGTAAGTTCAAGAGAATTGCATGACAGAATGCTAGGACATACAAATATTTATGCATAATTAAAACTAACCTCTTTTGAAGGTGCTGAACAATCATCATTATCCTGGTGTCTGTAAACTGTCACCTTCTAGTTACAGAAATGCTTAATTCTTAATTATGGACAATACTGTTTTAACCCCAGAAGGGTTTTTAAAGTATTTTTTTGGGGCTGTAGGGACCTTGAAACTGAATTCTTTGAAAGCAAAGTATTTATGCAGGGGAAAAACACTTTTTAGGGGTACTCTAGTAAAAATTACCATTCCATAGCAGTTATGTGACAGCAGTATATACAATGTGAGAATTGTAAAGAGTCTTCTAGTAAAATGGAAATGATCAGGGCAGTAATGGGATGGGAGCTTTATCTTGCTGTATGCTAAATGATAATGCAGCAGTGGAAGAGGCAGGTTGAGGCCCATCCAGCTTATTTCACAGCATACCACATGGCTGCCCTGCCCCAGCACTGTGTGCTACTGCCTCTTTTGGAGTTTCACACCCAGTCTGTATCTAACCAGTGACTCAATGATGTGTTTTCTTGTTTTTATGGGTAAGGCATATGGGTTGGGCAGAGTATGGCCCAGAAATCCTTAAAAATTAGGTTTACGGCATGGGCAAATTTTCTCAGAACAGGAAAGTGGTGAAGGAAGGAGGTTTGGCTCCTTCTGTTTTTTATGTTTTATTTTTTCTCCCTGGCAACTAGAATGCTTTTAAGAAACCTGATTTCTACACCTTTATTTCTAAATCTTTCCCTTCTGCACACCCTCTCGGGAAGGCTTGAATCTATATTGAGGCAACATTCTGAGGGGTTGACTTCAGAGGCAGCAGACACACGCTCCAGTTATGGTGTCCTTGGCCTACAGCGTGAATCATTCCGGACTCGTGGATGGAGCGCATTTTAAGTACTGGTGCTTGGGGGCCCTGTGCTGAGCCCGGCTGCTGCTGAGGTGGCGGGTTGTGGTGCCGCGGCTGAGGAAGGGGACACCCCGAACCTGGGCAGCAGAGACCGAGTCAGCCCCCCTGACACACACACACACCCCTTCGGGTCACACCGAAGGGTGGCAGTGCCCCAACCAAGGCGCGGCTCCTGCGCCCCTGCCGCGGTCGCACCGCCAGCTCCCACCCGGCGCAGCAAGCCCAACCACACCACAGCAGCCGCAGCCCGCCTTGGCGCCTGCGCGGGCCCGGCGGGGGCGGGGTGTCGGGCGGTGCTTCGCGGAAGGCGGCATTTGGGCTCCTGGCGGCCACCGTTGGCAGAGCCCTTGGGTGCGGGAGCCGCTTGGTCTTGGGTCGGCGGCGCGGCAGGGACGGCTGGCGAGCCGGTAAGACCCGCCGCCCGCCTCCCTCCCTTCTTCCCCGGCGCCTCCGCTCCGTTCGGTCTGATGCGAGCGGCTGCTCCTGCCTCCGCACCCTTCAGCCCTGCCACCAGGGGCAAGGGCCTGGGAACGTCCACGGGCCGGGCCAGCTCCGCCTGCGGCGCCCCTGCCCTGCCCGCCCAGGGCCGGGCCCCTCACCTCTGTGTCCCCCCAGCCCTGGCCTGCTTTGCTACCTGCCGGCCCTGGTGTCGGTGTACCGGCTCCGGCCCCAGGTTCCGTTCCTACCCTTCTGCCCCGGTAGATTGTTTCCCCTCTGGCGGAGGGTCGGCTCCTGGGCAGCGGCGGGCGAGGATCGCCGAGGGGGGAGCTGAGCTGTTTGACTTGGGCCGCGGAGGGCCCTCTGGCGTAGCCGAGAGCCTGTTTGTGACACCCGGTGTTTTCGATCAATGCTTTGTTCCTGGACCTTCCCTCTTTAGCTATCACACAGTGCAATGCTGTAGGGCAGAGCAGGCTGACTCGATACGTGTGTACGCGCTGCCATCTGTACCGCGCTCTGGCGCTTTAGCGATAGCTTTCGAAAGCGCTCAGAGGGCAAGAAGTTTTTATGTACCGTGGGAGCTGTCATGGAGGAATGTGCAGAGCCCTGCCCTGCAACAGCCCTGCCTTGCAAACACTGATTAGCTGAGATTAGCGTCTCTGTGCCTTCTGTGATCGGGGTTTATAATAAGCACTTGTGACAACAGCCTGGTTTTAGGGTACTGGGGAGCTGCGAGAGGAGAGTGTCAGCACAATGCAAAGGGAAGGGGCAGTACACAGATTTCAAATTGATCCTGGGATGTGGAGGCAGTAGGGTGGTTTGTGTTTTAACCACTGTGTCATGGCTGAGAGGCCTTTTTCAATTCTTAGGGTGGTTGCTTTTCACCTGGGTGACCTTGGACAAATCTTTTCTGTTCTGCCCAAGTTCCACCTTTAGCTAAGTGGGTTCAGGCTGTCAGCTCCTTTGGGTGCCGCATGGGAAGTCCAGTGACAGCAGGACTGTTCAGAGAGAAATGATTGGGTGCCCAGTGGCAGGAGGAAGATTGGGAAAGTCAGTAGGAGGGGATTTCTGGTTGACAGTGTTTGGGTGGTGCAAGAGAGAGAAGTCACTAGAGTGATACCAGCGATGATTATCTTTTCAGCTTTGAGGGTCAATTAGTTGATACAACAACAACCACATAGTCTTTTAGAATACACTCTAAAGCTGCGTTTCAAGTTAGCGTAGATTAATTTGAGGGGAATTTTTGCCCCTGTCAGCACTATTTGCATGGTCCACCATGATTTGAGAACATGTGCTTTTACTTTTCACTGTTTATCTGCATGCTCTCCATTTCCCACTGGTGGGGAGAGCTCTGATCTGCTGGGTTTTGCTGTGCAGACACTGTTACCTTTTAAGGACACTGTGCAGGGGAAGGTGCAGGAGAATAATGTGGCTCACTTTGGGGCTCAGATTTTCTAATACGTTAGAGCTGTAATCGGATGTCTGTAGGAGAAGGAGGGATTGTCATGATTAATTAATCAGAGGTCCTGAATAAAGCATAAGCTTTCTCGGAAGTCTTACATGCTGGTTTGGGAGGTATCAGCAGGTGGCAACATCTCCCTAAAAATTCTCGTGTGAAAGAGTTGAATACTTGTGAATTTTTCTCAGGTAGCCGCAAGAGGTTGCTAAAGAGGGGCTTTTTCCTCCTTTAAGGATCGCGAGTCCTGCGCTGGGATAGATACATGGATACACACATGCACAGTGTGTAGAAGGATCCCTTACCTAAGGCTTAAATCAGGATTTTTATATTTTTTCTTTTTCCCTTTTTTTCCTTCCAAACTGACACTTGTAGCCTACATCTAAGGAAAGGGCCATGTGATTCAGACCATGGTTTAGCTGTCAGCACAGCTAATAAAAACAGTGTTAGGTAACCAAGGAGAAGTTAATCACAGCAAGCTGGCAAGATGCAGAGTGTTGTGCTGTGCTCCCTGCTGACAGCTTTACTTTATTCAGCATGGTACTATGATTGGATGGTTAGCAGCTCTGTTTAGCTAGAGTTAGGAGGCCACACTGCAGCCAAGCTCAAAAGATTTTGAAACTGCACATGAGAGTGACTCTGCTAGTCTGTAAATGACTACAGATGCACATCATTTATGTTGCTGACATGCCCAGAAAGCCTGGGCGCAGTCTGGGGTGGAGAGGTGCTAGATGCATTCTCCTCAGCAAGAATGAGATCCTACGTGGAACTATAATTTGCATTTATTCTCAGTTTTACAGCCTCCTGGCTGCCTGCTGCTGATGCTTGAATTTCAGTTATTCTGCTACATTATTGCCCAACTAATCTTTCTCTGGTGACATGGGGAAGTAGCGCTCCCATTTTACAGGTGTCAGTTGATCCATTCAGGGTAAATAAAAAGGATTGTTGTCAGAGCTGAGATTGAAGCCCAACAGCTACTTCTGGATCATTTCT
The DNA here is from genome assembly GCA_028858755.1 of Ara ararauna. Taxonomy (NCBI): domain Eukaryota; kingdom Metazoa; phylum Chordata; class Aves; order Psittaciformes; family Psittacidae; genus Ara; species Ara ararauna. Next base: position 69,061,708 of record CM054381.1, read on the forward strand.
TCTCACCTCCTGCCATTTACAAAGTCAAATGATTTTTTTCCATTTGCTTCTCAGAGGAGTGAGAACAAAGTACATTAACTGAATTGGCACATGCTAGCATTGCACTTTGTTTTCTGTTGCCACGTCACTTTTCTGCTTGGAATTTAGCCTTCCCCGAGATTCCTTTTGCTGTCCTTTTGCGTATGTGTATACTGACATCGGTTTGTTCAATGAGAGCAACTAGTGCTTTGCAGATACGTTTGTTTAAATTTATTTCTGCAGCTGATTTAAACCAGCCTGGACTGAAGACCTGAGTATGTTGTTTAATTTAGATCCCATTCCTTTTCCTGAAACTCTTCTGTAACTAGAGTATATGAAAGAGAGAGCTATATATGGAACAAAATCTGGAGTCAGCTGGGATTGTTTGAAGTGGTTTTTTGTGTTTTTTTTTTTTTTAATTAATTCCAAAATACCCTAATTCATTCCGGTAAAACTGTATTCACTACCTCAGGAAGTAGCAAGTAACTTCTTGAGTTACTAACAGCAAATTGTTCTCATGTTATCCTGGTAAGGGGGATATTTTGTTACTGATGTGATTATTTTTTGTGTTGATTTTATCTACCTGTTCTAACCACTGTGTGAAATTCTTTCTAGAGCCTGGAAGATGAAGTTAAAGGAAATTGAGCGAACAGCTGTCCAGGCATGGAGTCCGGCAAACCACCACCCCATTTACCTAGCGACAGGTAAAGTTCTTCACAATTCATGACTATTAAAGTGTGAGTCACAGGGAGATCTTATGTACAGTTGGTTAGAACTTTCAAGAGTTCCTACTTTAATAATCTCTGGAAAACCTACTAGCAATATACTGAGAATATTACAGCCATCATGTTTTAAAAGCGCCTGGTGGAGGATTACTTCTATGCCAAACTTTGACACCTTAAAGGCTAGTGTTTTTTCAAGGGGTGAATATGTCGGGGGTTTGATATAACTTCCAGTTAAGTCTGCATGAGCTCCATCACCTGCTTGCCTTGAAAAATACTTGGTATGTCTGTGGGGGAAAAAAAGTTCATTCCGGTCATGTTCATTCAAGCTCACTTTTACTTTGGTTGGTCTGCAGTCATTATCACATGGCTTGACAATCAAATAATAGAAACCTCTCCTCCCTAAAGTTGCCTGTTTTGGTTAACATTTAATTTTCAATACTTCTGCAAAACCTTACATTTGAATTTTGTTGATATTATTCATTAGTGTTAATTTTATTTCCTGAAGTGCAAAGTCGGTCTGTTTACTGAGTTGGCAATAGATGAGTTTAGTGTCTGTGTGGAACTGACAGTTTGGATTGTTGTACTGGATTTACATGGCAAGGTTTTGGTAGTGGGGGCCTACAGGGGTAGCTTCAGTGAGAAGCTACTAGAAGCTTCCCCTATGTCCAATAGAGCAAATACCAGCCATTTCCAAGACAGACCTGCTATTGGTCAAGCCCATCAGTGACGGTGGTAGTGCCACAGGGATAATGCATTTAAGAAGGGGAGAAGTTACTGTGTAGGAACAAATGCAGCTGGAGAGAAGAGTGAGAAGAAGCAGTTCTGCAGACATCAGGGTCAGTGAAGAAGCAGTGTGGTGCTCCAGGCACCAGAGCAGAGATTCCACTGCAGCCAGTTATGCATACCATGGTGAGGCAGCTGGGACCCATGGAGGTCCATGGTGGAGCAGATCTCCACCTGCAGCCCATGGGGGAACCCACGCTGGCGCAGGGGGATGCCCAAAGGAAGCTGTGACCCCGTGGGAAGCCTGCTGGAGCAGGATCCTGGCAGGACCTGTGGCACCATGGAGAGAAGAGCCTGCACTGGAGCAGGTTTCCTGCAGGATTTGTGACCCTGTGGGGGACCCAAGCTGGAGCAGTCTGTTCCTGAAGGACTGCACCCCATGGAAGGGACCCACAGTGGAGCAGTTCATGAAGAACTGTAGCCCATGGGAAGGACTTATCCTGAAGAAGTTTGTGGATGACTGTCTCCTGTGGGAGGGAGAGAGGGGAAGCAGAAGCAGGGTAAGAGTATGAAGAGTCCTCCCTCTGAGCAGAAAGGAGCAGCAGAGGCAACGTACTGTGAACTGACCATGACCCCCGTTCCCCGTCCCTCTGTGCTGCTGGGGAGGGAGGAGGTAGAAAATTTAGGAGTAAAGCTGAGCACAAGAAGAAGAGAAGGTGGGGAGAAGGTATTTTAAGATTTAGTTTTTGTTTTCTCATTATTCTACTCTGATTTTGGTTATAAATCAATAAATTCTAAACTGATTTCCCCAAGTCAAGTCTGTTTTGCCCATGACAGTGGTTGGTGAATGATCTCTCCCTGTTCTTATCTTGACCCATGGCTTTCATTATATTCTCATGGGTCTTTCATTATATTTCATTAAATTCTCTCTCCCCTGCCCAGCTGAGGAGGGCAGCAATAGAGCAGCTTTAGTGGGCACTTGTCAGCCAGGGTCAACCCACCACAACTGTGTGCACAGCAGTGCTATTTTGATCTGATATTTTTTCTCCAGGATGAATGTTGAAAGAAAGTGACAAATTTCCGACTGTTGCCTTAAAAGCAGCAGCATTATTTTGGGGGTAGATGGTCTATTTTGTGTTTCTGTAATGAGGCCAGGGTTTTGATTGGACCAAAGGTCTCGTCTTTCGTCTGCTTTAGGTCAGCAGCTGCATATTTTCGTAATTTGTGCTGCTTAATAGTCTCTTGGGCACTTTCTGTGCCGTAGGCAGTTACAAAGCATCCCTGTGGTAACTGGGTGACTGTTTGCCTGGCAGCATCTTATTAGACAATGCCAATTCAATTTCTAGCTTTTATTCTGTAAGCTGGGAGAAGGAAGGAAGCCACCACTGGGTGACTGCTGTCTGTGGGTCATTGGGGTGCATTTAGTTGGCTAAGGTTGAAGAACTTTAGCTGTAGACTAGGTTTAGAGGTTCTAATTAAGACTTCATGGTCATGGTTGAGGAGGAGTATACAGAAATATTTGGGATCATAATTGTATCTGGCTTTCATAATGTGACTGTACTTTTCACTTAGATAAGGACTTAATATCAGAAGCTGTGGCTGCTTGGAAAAGGGCATATGAATTTTATCTATCCCAAGAGAGTAAGCTATTCATGCAACACTGACCCTGGTGCCGAAAATTTATTGAAGAAGTTCTAATTTCTTTCAAAGTCTTTGTTATAATTATTGGTCTCTCTTTCTGAGGTATTCAGACATGTTCTCTCTTTGAACAGGTACACCAAAGTTGTGTTGGTTATGAAGAAATAGTTTCCAGTGCTTTGCTCTTTCTGTATCTTGTGCTCTTGAAAAAAGTGCCCACTTGTGTTGTCCTTGTACTTCTGCTAGGAACATCTGCCCAGCAACTGGATGCATCCTTCAGTACAAATGCCACTTTGGAGATATTTGAGGTTGACTTCAGGGATCCCTCCCTGGACATGAAGCAGAGAGGAACACTTCCTGCCTCAAACAGGTACTAGAGGCTCATACCGATATATCAATCAGTGGAACTGAAAAGGGCTTTTCTAGTACAAGAAAGGAGGGGAGGAGAAAAGATGTTGAACTTTTTTTTGGGGTATAAAATGATCTTTTGCATCAGTTGACCTCAGTCTTCAAGAAAGGAACATTTTTGTTGACACAAATTGGGTGTAAAAGTAGAGCAGTTGAAGCATTGGAGAAACCTCAAAGGACTTATGTGGTAGTCAGTCGGTAGAGTCTTTCTGTATTATGTAAGTTTGCTGGGCTTAATGATTTCCAGTAAAGACACTAGAGGCAGATTGAAACTTACTTTCCGGCTTTTTTAGACAAGGTGATTTTTAGGCTTATCAGTGTAGGTGACATTTGCACTCAGCATAAAAAACAGTCTTGATTTCTAACTAGCATATTCGTAAAAGGGGTAAACATAATTTTCAGACAATAGCTCTGGAAAAAAAGGCACATAGTCCTCTAATCTAAGTTTCTATATAGTGTAGGTTAGAGTATATCACCCATCAAATATCATGAGGCCCTAAACATTTTAAACAAACAAAACTGGCACTTTCTCTGTAAGTTCTCTTTAAAAGTCTGTGGAAGGAAGCTCATTTCTTTTCTTACATGTAAAAGCTACAATCCTCTTGAAAAGGGAAGTGGTTACTTAAGGTGCAGACTGATGGTTATGTTTGATAAGTTGGAACATGGATGTGGTTTTTGGTAATGCAGAGAACATCTGAACATCTTGATTTCCACCAGATACTGTGGCCTATAGCAGCTTTTTTCTTATTTTTTAGGTTTCATAAGCTGATCTGGGGTAACTTTGGAAATGGGTCTGCAGAGTCCTCCGGAGTGATCATTGGTGGAGGGGATAATGGTGTATTGACAATGTACAGTGTGCACCACATCTTGGCTTCAAAGGGCGAGCCTGTAATTGGGCAGACAGAAAAACATTCAGGTCCTGTTCGAGCTCTTGACTTCAACCCTTTCCAGGTAGGCAACATTAAGATACTTACAACCAAGGGAAGGTTAACCTCCATGTTAAGAAATATGTTTTTCCCTTGAGTATAGCGATTTGTAAACCGAAGAAATAGTTCTTAACTTGAAATAGTGTCATGGGTTCAGCAGTAGCAGTCATTTTTCTCCTTCTTTGTAGCTGGTGCAGCGCTGTGTTTTTGACTTTCAGCCTGGGAGCAGCGCTGATAACACCAGTGTTTTCAGTTACTGCTTGGTAATGTTTTGGTTTGACCAAGGACTTTCTGAGTCTCATGCTCTGCCAGGGAGGAGGGGAAGCCGGGAGGAAGCAGAGACAGGACACCTGACCCAAACTGACCAAAGAGGTATTCCATACCACAGTATGTCATGCCCAGGATGTAAAAGCAGAGAGCAGAGACCCGGAATGGTGGGGGTGCACTGCTTGGTCGGGCTGGGTATAGGTGGTGAGCGATTGTATTCTTTCCTTGTATTTGCCTTGTCATTATTATTATTGGTGGTAGCAGCAGTGATTTGTGTTATACCTTAGTTACTGGACTGTTGTTATCTCAACCTGTGGGAGTTGCATTCTTTTGATTCTTCTCCCCATCCCCCTGAGACTGGGGGAAGAAAGAGGGGGGAGTGAGTGAACGAACTGCGTGAGTGGCTTATACCACGACAAAGAGGCATGGTTAGTTGTGACACAAAGCTGGTTCAAGACTCTGATTTGGGTTCTGTTCACAGCTTTGCCACTGAATTCCCCAGTGACCTCAATTAATTCTCTTATCTCTCTGTAAAATTGTGTCTTGTAATACTGTAACATGTTAGACCATTACACATTTGAAATCAGAACCTCTTTTTTAAATTTGTTCAATTGGTGTTTAATTCACTGGGGCTCTGATCACACTTGAAAGGACTGCAACATAAGCAAGTAGTGAACAGAACACAGTTCTTGTGGTAATACAAAGACAGATTGAAAGTTGTCTGCAGACCCTTGTGGGGAGCCTGCATCTTCTCAGAAGAAATACCCTTGGTGCTGGGATGCAGGGCAAAGGCTCAATTGGCCAGAGGCAGTGGCTTCCATCCCTCTGCCAGAGTTTCATGATGACTAGCAGCAGTTACCTGCACATGTAGCTTGGTAGGCAAATTTTAAACTGTTCTGTACCATGGCACATCTGAAGGCACAGGGGCCAGAGATGTGCTTAGTTTATAACGTGGTTATTATCTTTCATCTTACCAGTGGCTGTAAAATGCAATTATTATCTGACAGTTATTTGTAAGAAATCTGTCCTTTTTCCTTGTGAGCAGAAACAGCTTTGCTTTTCTTTCCTCTACAGAGTAACCTCTTGGCTTCTGGAGCCAATGATTCTGAAATTTTCATCTGGGACTTGAATAACTTCAGTGTGCCTATGACGCCAGGGGCTAAATCACAGGTAAATAAGTTTTCCTCTGGGGAGTTTTACCTCTGCAGTTTTAAATCTTACTAGGCAAGGCAAAAAGATGTGAGTGTGTGGAGTCATCCTGGTCTAGTCAGGCTGTGAAGGTAGAATGACCTTGATGTCTGTCAGGAGAAAGATGAATCAGAAGTGACTGATTAGCTTCATTCTGGGGAGGTAGAAAGAGTGTTGTAAAGGGAGGGGGGAGGTAGGCTGACAAGTGCTGGAGTGGTGCACTTTGCATGGATGGGTAAGCTCTTTGTGGATTTGAATCAAGTAACTGACCAGTTTATCTTGTGATCCAGCTGGGGCACGTGCGATGGATTAAGAAGGTTTATTGGACCTTCTCTGAGGGATGAATTTATTTCAAGCTTCAGCTGAAGCTTTTCATATCTCATGAAAGTAATATCCATAGCAGAGTCAGTGAGCCATTTAATGCATCTTGGCTATTGCTCCCAGATAATGTTTCCTGAGTTTGAAGAGGAAGAAGCTTCTGATATTCTGGTGCTGATTGTGCTATTCAGGGCAATCAGCTACTGAAAGTGGAAAAAAACATAATAAACTTGCCTAAAAGCAGGCCATGTTTTGCTCCAGTAAGCCTCCTGTTTGTTTCCTTGCCTATCTCCTTGCATTGTAGTAGATACAGTAGCAACAATTAGCCTTGAATGCTTCATCATTTTCCATCTCACTGCACTTCTGAAATGTTGCACACATTAAGTTCATCCCAGAAGTCAGGGTAGAAGCATCTATGTTATCTCGGCTACAGTTCTCTATGGACTGATTTATAACACATATGGTCAGTGCAGAATTCAGCACCTGCCCCCAAAATGCAAAGGTGCTTTTCTAGGTGATGTTCCCCCATAGAATTTGACTGTCCACTGTACCCTCTGAGTAAAGGACTTCCCGTGCTCCCTAGCCTTTCTGGTCAGTGCTGCTGATACTTCCAGTTGATCAGTGATTGAAGAGAGAAATCTATATATCATCAAATCCCTTACGCTAGTGACAGAATCCTGTGATTAGTGTTCCCTCAACATGGGGATAACGGATGTGTGGCTTTTCCTGTCTTGGCAGCCTCATGAAGATGTTAGTGTGGTGTCCTGGAATCGGCAGGTGCAGCATATCCTGTCCTCTGCGCACCCGAGTGGCAAGGCGGTGGTTTGGGACCTCAGGAAGAATGAGCCTATCATCAAAGTCAGTGACCACAGTAACAGAGTGAGTGGAAGAGAGGCTGTGATTCTGACCAGCTTACAGCATGCTACATGTGGCTATGAAGCAGTGGCACAGGCTCTTGGGATCAAGTATTTTTACTGTGGGAGCTGTTGGTTCTCTTAATATTCCTCTTTTTTCACTAATAAAATGGAGAAACAAGACCCCCCACTGTTTCTAAAATTCGGGCACCTTTGCATTCAGTTTCTGTGTTCACAGCTCATTTATGAGAAGCCTCCTGTGATTTAATTCTAGCTGTCTTCCTAGGTCAACTTTCAACTTCAACTTCTGTATGGTTAGTGGTTCGGGGTTTTTTTTGCTGTGTAGTGAAGGTAGAAATACTTCCCGCAGCAAAACAGTTCTAGGTTTGCTTTGTCTTAAGCATTCCAGTCAAGTGCAGAATGATATGGCTCTGGGCTATTTGTGCTACTGCGAGCTTGCTTTGCTGAATTTTCAGCCTGTGCTATTTTTGTCCCTAGATGCATTGCTCAGGAATGGCCTGGCATCCAGAAGTTGCAACCCAGCTAGTCCTTTCTTCTGAGGACGACCGCTTGCCAGTGATCCAAATATGGGACTTACGTTTTGCTACCTCTCCTTTGAGCCAGCTGGAAGGGCACACAAGGTGAGGGTTTGCTTATTGTGTGCCTCTTCAAGAATCTCCATCTTTAAAAGGTAGACATCTGGGAGACTGGACTTAGGAGACCTATGATTTTTTGCTAGGTCTGCTTTGTTTCACAGACGAATGGTTAGTGATAGAGATGAGAACTAGTATTTCTGAGCTTAAGTACTGGTGCATGCTATTTTCTTGGTAACAGGGTGGGAGAGTGGACTGTTTATGAAATATAACTGAATTCTTTCTGATTTATTTTAGGGGAGTTCTCTCTGTCTCTTGGTGCCAGGCTGACCCTGAACTGCTGCTGAGTAGCGCCAAAGACAATCGGATCTTGTGCTGGAACCCAAGTGTGGGGGAGGTACATAACCACAGCTCTAAGTACACATGGTCTGCTTTATAGAATTCTATGTGTGTGTCCTTTCTCTGTATCCTTATGGAGTGCCAATGAATCTCTTCTAGTATGTCTTCTGCATTCTTCCTGTCTGGAGTGAATGTGAGAGTGTTGTCGTTATCCAAACTGAAAACAACAGAAACCGGCAGAGATTTTCTTTGCTGTATCTGTGTCAGAGATCATAGAGGGAAGAAAACTTTAGTTAAAACTTGGTTTCAGCTAGTTATGATTACTTTTGCTATGTTCACACCTGAGTGTTCTGTGTGTCCTTTTGATTCTTCTTACTCCTCCTAAGTTAGTAAGTTTTTTTTGGGAGAAACTTGAACGAGAATGAGGAGCATTTGTTAGGGTTATTGAGAGGGGAGCAACATAATTAAGTGTGTGTAAACTTTATTCATAGTGCAGTGGTTTCACATGTATGTGCTTATCTAGTCATATATCTCAAAATTACTCTCTTTGAAATGTTTAGGTATCACCTGAATTAAAATAGCACTGTGTAAAAATTTTTTTGCACACCTACTCTTTCAATGCTGTGTTTCTGCATAAAACTGAATTTTGAACTTTGAACAAAATTCACTCAGTTGGTCTTGATGATACCGTAGGGAAAGTACTCTCACAACACTGAAAAATGTTCAGCAGGAGCCCCAGGCTCGATTTGTTTCGTGGGACAATTTCACTTAGCCTTGGAGGCATGGAAAAAAACCAACAAACCAACCAATTTTCATAAAATGCATGAAATGCTGCTGTTGTGGTTTGATGGGGTTTGATGCTCATTCTGCACACTTCTAGTGGTTAGAAGAGACTCAGACTGAAGCATTCCTGATGTCTAATTTTACAAAAGTCTTTTTGCTGTGTTATTGCAGAAAAATCTAAAAAAAGACCAGTTTTAGTGCAGCTAGCTCATCTTTATGCATGCTGCTGTAGATTTGCACTCCAAATTCAAGTTAGACATATATGCATAAACTATTGTTAAGTGACTCATCCTGATCTGGTACTAATGAACAGAAAATCTTCAGTTGATACAAAAGTTGGGAAGGTTTTCAGTAGTAAGGACAGTGCAGTTATAGAATGGCCGGTCTGGTAAGTTTGGGGAAGGGTTGATTTCTTTGTGTTTTGGTGGTTTGTCTTGTTTGGGCTTTTTTTTGTGTTTGCTTGATTTATGTGTTTTTTTTTTTTTTGTGTAGGTTTTTTTTTTGTTTTTTGTTTGTTTGTTTTTTTTTGTTAATTAGCAATCTGGATTTTAATATAAGCGAATGCAGGGTTTTATACCCAGAACAGACAACACAGATCCTGTTCCTACAGAAACAGAAGCTGTGGTTCTCTGTGCTTTGTGCATGTGAGGCATAAAGGAAATCTCTTCATTTTGCAGACTGGAGGTTCAAAGTCAAGGTTGTGTTAGTGGGTTGCTCAACATCAGTCAGGAAGTCTGTGACTGGGTCATGAATTGAACTTTGGATTTTTGAGTACTAGACCAGGAACTTGTTGGCTGCAATGGCCTTCATAGTTCATCTGCAGCTGTTACAATCCTTTGTTGTTCTGCTTTTTTTCTATAGACTTATGTTTTCCTTGTAAATTTTTTTATTCCAGACTATTCTTTCTGTTTATGTGTTCTTGCTGATGACACTTTCTTGCCCTCCTGGCTTCTGTTTTTCTTGTGTTGTTTTCTGTGTGTCTTCCTTGGTTAACAGCAGGTGTGGCAATATTATACCACTGTGATACTGTAGTACTTAGGAAGCAGAGCAAAACTGACTTGTTGCTTTTGGATTTTGTTATATATACACCAGTCAGAGTCCTGTTGTATAGCAGCTTTCTGTGTCTTTCTGCTTTTGGGGCTAAATGTGCTATAACTCAGTTGCAAATGTGTCCTTCAAGAAGCAAAAATAAAAGATTCGTATACAGGGGTGATATGTAAATAAGGTGTGATACACTTGCTGTGGGGAAAGTGTAGGACTAATGTTGTGCATCTGCCTTCTCTCTTTCTGTGATAGGTGGTTTATGAGTTGCCCATTCGGAGTCAGTGGTGCTTTGATGTCCAGTGGTGTCCTAGGAATCCTTCAGTCTTCTCTGCTGCCACCTTTGATGGGTGGATCAACATTTATTCTGTTATGGGTGGGAGCTTAGAAGCTCAGCAGAAGACGCAGGCTGACAAGGTAAAGTCCTGTGAACACGTTACGGCTTGACGGATTGGCAGTTACCCACCTGACTTCTGAGGGTGCTAGAAGCACACGTGTAACCGTATGAATTTTATGTGATGCAGTCTGTTACATCCACCAGGTTAGATAGTTGCGTGGTGTGGGAACCAGTGTGGGGTTCTTAATATCCACCAAGTCCCAAAGGGACTACGTTGCTCTGGACAAAGGTGTCTCAATATTTCTTGTAAAATTCATTAGTGTGTAAAGACAACCAAGACCAAGTGTAGTTTTAATGTAATGTGTATTTTATGATTATTGCTGCTAGTCTAAAAATAAAGGAGCACACCTGTTAGCAACAAGTTTGTCTTGTCATCATGTTAACTACGTTGATATTAGTTGATACAATATGTGATTCTCTATTAGTTTAGAAGATAATTCTAAGAAGTAGTTTATAAGCCACTATTAGCAATTTTCCTCAAGTCAATTTACTATAATTTGGAGCATATTAATATTTTGATACTGAAACTCATTACTTGGCCAGTGAATAGATGGGCAATCTCTGAACAGATTAAATGTCAGTACTGTCTAAAATTTTAATCTGTTGTCTAGGCTTTTAATTCCCTTCCTCTCTCCCAGCCAACAGTACAGGTTTTAAGTGAATACATATGAGCTGGCTTAAGTATTATTTATATAGTAGTTTACAGCTGACTGAGTTCAGTTTCATAGGATTTGCAAGAGATAGAAAATACTTTATCAGGCAACAGTTGTAGGAGATTAAGGATTTATTTGACCCATGGCGGATTTTCTTTCTGTGCGTCCTTCATGACCATGTAGCACACTTCCACTGTTCTAAATTTGAGAACAGTATGGTAGAATAACCCCTAGATAAATAGAATAACAAGTAAGAACACAGATAGGAGAGGTCTTTTCTCCAGATTTCGTGGTATCAGGCAGAAAGTCCATTGAAGACCAAGTGACTGATGTTACTGCTACCCTGGTAGTGTGTATTTATTCTTTGAAGGTTTAGGCTGATTGATCTGTTAGGTATAGCTGTTCCTTCAGGAAATGGTCTTTCTTTGGAATTGATTTCCCCTCAAGAAAGACTTGAAAGGCAAAACATGTAGGTCTTGCCTGTGATTCATTGGCAGCCTTAGCTTGATTCAGCCTTCCTTTTATGCTTGGCTCTATTTTGGAGCTATGCCCTGTGGTCCAGTCAAACTTGAAGAGAGTTATCTTTAGCAAACAACAAATCTTGAACAGGATTATCTTTAGCAAACAACAAATCTATACCAACAATGTTAAAAATTAAGAATGCTTTTGAACAGCACTGTACGTATGCTGCCTGACTTCCTAAGTGTCAGAAATCCAGATCAGGGGCCACTTTCGACTGTCTTTTGTGAAGACGAGAAAGTCTGGAGAGATTATTTCACTGCTTCATCTAAGATATAAAAGCTTGAGATGGTCCTTAAAACTAACCCATTTGAAAGACCCCAGCAACAGAAAGGGAGACAGCATTCCTGTCTGAGGAAAACAAGAAATAAATTGGACAAATTTTGAGCATGTGTTGTCACGATCTTGCATGAAACAGTAATTTTGCAACTTCTGTGTTTTAGCTGGATGCTAGGCCAAGCAGTGTTTGTTAGGGAATTTGCATCTTGCAAGGGAAGAATTACTTGAAAATCTCTGAAAGTGAAGCTTTCTCGAGAAATTATGTCTGGAACTGTTTGGAAATAGAATTCACCTCACAGAGGGGCTTGGGGGTATTCCAGGAAGAGATGTTGTAATAGCCTGATATAGCCTCTTTCTTCATCAGCAGGGACAGCAACTAATTACTAAGCAATAGTTTTTTAGTGCTTACTCTGTGCTGAGAGAAATTGAATTATTTATTATTTCTTTTTCCATCTGATTCTAGATTTCTTCCGCCTTCAACAGTTTGGATCCCTTTGGGACAGGACAGATCCTCCCTCCTCTGCAGGTGCCAGACCAAGTAGCTCAGACCACCTTGATTCCACCATTGAAAAAGCCACCCAGGTGGATTCGCAGACCTGTGGGGGTTTCATTTGCAGTAAGTGAATGGAGCATCGTTAACTTAAAATGCAGTAGATGCGTCATCTTGCAGGACAGTCCTTTTCCTTCTCTAGAGAGACCTTTATCTTCCCATTACTAGTTGTTTAAATGCCTCTCTAAGGTGCAGTGTGGGGTCCCATGCAGCTCAACATTCATCATTCACATGTATTTCCAACAAGAGAGTCCTGTAGCAGAGAGTGGGAGGTTAGAAGTAGGAGTTAACAAAGCTAAGGAAGATTCAAAAAAGCTTTTCTTGTAGGCTATGACATGCATTCCTATTCTCCTCTTTCTCCTTCCTATCCAGGTATTTAATTTTCTTCACTTCTTTGTTCCTAAATCAAAAGGCTGAATTGTTCTTTTGGCCTGTGGCTTGACTTGTCCTCTGTCTGTTTAGTGCCTGACATTTGCATGATAGTTTTTATCATTGCAGCCTGCCTCTCCATGTCAGAAAAGAACAAACAGTTCCAAAGGTTACATTTCCTCTATGCCTCTCACACATTTGCCATTGGCTGGGCCTGATAGCACATACACAAGTGTCATGGTTTTCAGTTTTTAGCTGAAGGGCTTGTGATGTGAGCTCTCTCTGTGTCCCATCCATAAACATTAAACTGTTTGGGTTCCTTGTGATCACAGCTGGAGCTTGAATCTGCCTTGCTGATTGCAAAGCTGAGTGAGTTGCATTTACCTTCATTTGTAAGAATGCTTACTGTGTCTCCCTCTTGTCTTTCTCAGTTTGGAGGAAAATTAGTTACCTTTGGTCTTACCAAAACTCCTGGACAGCAAATGCAGCAGACTTACCCACACCAGGTATTCATCAGTCAAGTCACTACTGAAACTGAATTCCTGCTCCGATCCAGAGAACTGCAGATGGCCTTACAGTCAGGGAACCTTCTTGATTACTGCCAGGGCAAGATCCAGACAGCCAAGTTTCCATTTGATGAGAACCTGTGGAACTTTTTGAAGGTAAGATGGCTGTGGTGAAACACAGAGGTCAGTTCTTCTACAGTCCTGGGGTGGAATGTGTTCATTATGGTCCTCTATAGACGATTATATTCCTGTTCTGTAAGATATAAAATGGAACTGAATAGGCTGGTTACTTACTCATCCAAATAAAAGTGTTTGCTTTGGAGGTCTTGGAGGTTGTCTTATTTTTCAGTAGGGATGGGCTTTTCAGTGGACTCATCTGGGCCTCCTGTCGAGGTACTAAACTGGATTTTCTCATCTCAGTCCATTGCCAAACTATATCTGCCTGCTACCTGTGGACCTCTTATTTCTCAGGGCGAAGTCCAAATAGGCAATGAGATTCCCCAGTATTAAGGGAGAGAGCTGTGGTGGCATGAGGACTGACTGTCGCCCTACAGAGGACAATAGTTTCGTTGACAATTTGGTAATATGAAAGAGTTTGGTAATGAGGAGTGGCCACTTTTCTGGAGAGGCAGGGCTTAGCCTTGAAAGAGGCTTACAGACACTTATTGGCAGACTGTGTGTTTGGCACAATATTGGGATCTTTTCCACAGTGTTACATTTGCATGGGGAATCAGATCTCTTTAATAGGGCAGCCAGGTGTTACCTAGGTGGTGACAGTAGTCTTCATTGCAAGGGTTATTGTAACAATGTCTTCAGCTGCTTTGTATGAGATACGTTGAACTAGTGAATTTTTATAATCCAGCTGGCGTATGGTCCTGTGAGACCACTCTAGAACATAACAAGATTTATTACTATTTATTGTCTTAAACTTCAAACCACGCTTCTGTATGAAAGACTGCCCTGCATGACCATTTTTACATCTTCAAGAACAGTTTATCAGTTCTGTAGTAGGAACAGCCTGGGACTTAACTGAGACAAATTCTCCATGCAGAATGTTAGCTACACATTAAAGTATACAAATAGAACCTATGAAGTAGGCTGCGTGCAGCCTGTGGGGATCTCTAGGACTGTCTGAAGTCCCCACCCAGGGAGCTTCTGTGCCAGTTAGTTAACTAATTTTTGTGAAGCTGTCTAGGAGTTCAGGCAAGCACCTTGTCTCAGTTTCATCCAGACTCAAATCAGTCCATCTTTTCTATGCAGAAATTAGCTTGGTAATTCCTAGACCATCCAGGGAATTAATGTCCAACTACACTAGGTATGCATACAGTTATAGCCCTGATTTGCAGTTGTAAGTATGTGACAGATTTGAATTTCATCCTTTTATCGTGATTATAACTTAAATTACGTAGATTTTCCCACACTAATCATTAGGTGGACTTGTCATAATTGAGTTCCTTATGTATAAACTAAGCTCTAAACTTTGATGCTGACAACCATTGACAGTGAGCAGATGTCTAAGGTTTTACATATTTTCTTGTCTTTTTAATATCCTTTGGGACTCAGGTGAATCTGGAGCAGGAATCCAGGACTAAACTCCTCAAGCTGCTGGGCTACAGTAAAGAGGATCTGGAAAAAAAGGTATGGGGTCTTTACAATAGAAGGGAACCTTTACAGAACTGAAGCTGCTGCAGGAGAGTTGTAGGGTCCATACTGGAAATGAGTGAGTGATCTTACAGCACATAAAAGAAATTGCAGATACCTGAGAGGCACCTCAAGTACCTCTAATTAAAAAGCAAATGTGGGCATTTGTAAGGGTGTAACTGTAGCTGTACTGGTTCAAATCAAAGGTGTCTTGAGCCCAGGTGTCCTGGTTCCAGTTGCTGGAGCTCTGGGAACTGTATAATAATAGTGCAGTTGACAGCTGCTTCTAGCATCCAGCTCTCTGTGTCTTTAGGGGATTCCTTAGCCAGGAAGAAGGTGGCAGGTGAGAACAGTCTGACATAGCATTGATGGAGCTGCAGGAGAGGAAATTCCCCTGTGTGGACAGTGCTCTTGAAAAGGATAAATAACCTCTGATAGGCAGCCAGCCAGGAATAGAGAGGGGGAGGTTTTCAGGCAGGTGAAGGAGCTTCAGGAATTGTGTCTGGGGCTTTCCAGTCCTTTGGTGGCTTTGTCACCCAGGTGTGTAACTTAGATAGGGGCTTCAATCTGTGCATGTCTGTTACTTTTCTAGATCACGTCGTGTTTGACTAATGGAATCCCAGATACACAATCCCTTCCTGAGGCAGATGGGACAGATGCTGCACAACCAGATCAGGTATGTCCTGTATATCTTGCCAGCCTGGGAGAGCGGTGGAGGGCAAAATGAATGGGAAGGTTTAATTCCAACCAAAAATTGTTTGGCTCAGTGAGAGCATTGCAGAGGGCAGTTCACAGGTGCTCACAGGGTCAGACTAAACAATCATAGTGGTCCCTGCTGGCTTTAAAACAAATCAGTGAATGATGAAGACGGACTTCTGGCTTTTAGCACTGCAAGAAAGCTTGCTTCACCAGTGTTGATTTCTTCAGTGATAGAATTAACCTCACTCCAGCTTAATTTCATGCTTCAACTCTGGATTTCCTCTGTGAAGCTTCTGCTGTGGTATTTCTTTTGCATTTCTTTCCTTTTCACCTTTATCCTTTGAATGTATTCTCACATGATTTTGGGATGTCCATCTTCAGATGCCTTCCAAGGTCTGGTTCACCATGCACTGTAAATTTAAATTTTGCTCCTCTAAGGTACCTAAAACTGCTGTCCTCAAATTAGTAATCTTCACAAGCCTTAAATGCTGGCTGAAAGAATCTAGGGGTAGCAATTGTGTCCTGCATTTCAATGGAGCACGAAGCATGGCTGTAATCCCTACCTGTGAGTTACAGGTATCACTTGCTTGGCTTGTTCCTGTTCTGTCCAAAATTGTTTAGCTTGCTCAGAGGCTGGAAGTTGAGTTGATGAATGCTGGCCAGCAATACTGTTGGCACTGCATGTCTTATACTGCTCTTTGTTGCTGCCCTGGTGAAACTGTACAGGTTGATAGAGCAGTGACAGGAGGCATGATGGGTTTCCAAGTTGAAATCAGATTTATATGAGCATGCTCAATCAAATAGAGAGCAGCCCCACCCCACTCTGTAATCCACAAAACTGTTTTGGACAAGATCTGTATGTTTAATAAATTAATTAACCTCTTGTGCTCTTTGCACAGCTTTTGATAAATACCAGTGATGATGTAGCTGCTGTTTCCTCCTCTTCAGCCTTTTTTGACAACCTCATCCCACAGAATATGGGCACATTGGAGATTCCTGTCACAGAAGGTATATGAAGTGTGTTTCTTCCCTTAAAAGAAAAGAGGAGAGGAAGAGAAAAACAGAAAATTAGAGACCCAAAGAACCTGGTCCTCTCCAGCAGATGGATACTTTTAAAACACATGACCCTTCCCAGTGTCACAGTATCTGTCAACATTGTGCAGGGAAATGCTCTTTGTGGATAAGAGACCCATTGAAAATATAGGAGAATCTTCTAGATTATGGACTAGCAGTCAAGTCAGTGGGGTTTTTTTTGAAGTGCAAAATCTGGTTTGGGTTTCCAAATTATTCTTTTATTTTAATTTTATCTGGGCTTCTGTATGTTACTGTTATTTTTACTGCTGGCCCTTTAAAACAAGCATCATCAGCACATCTGGATGACGCTCCTGTGGGTTGTCTCTGCTTCTCACCTCTGTAGATACAGATGGACTCATCAGCCAGGCCCTTTTGTTGGGGAATTTTGAGGGTGCAGTGGAGCTGTGCATGCGAGCAGAGCGCTTTGCTGATGCCATCATCTTAGCAATTGCTGGTGGAGAGAACCTCCTGAAGGAGACCCAGAAGCGCTACTTTGCCAAGCGGAAGACAAAACTCTCTGTGGTAAGTGACGGTTCTGTGTACCCACTGAGCTGGGGAAGGTGTGTGATACCTTGGCAGATGTTCGTCTGAATAGATGTGGAAGTATTTTGGCAGGAAGTAGAAAGTCAGCAGAGTCTGTGCATCTCCTCTTGACTCAACATTTACTTTTGGTAGTTTTATGACAGTTGCCCACATAGAATGTCTGTATTCTCTGATCCTTTTTTTATGTAATGGTTTGTGCCTCAGCTCCACATACTTGTAACCTGTGGAGCGTACTGCCCCTCTGCAGTTCAGTTGGCAAGGTCCTAGCTTACTAATTTACAAATGGCGAAGTGCAACAGGGGTCAGCATATCCTAACACTGTATTCCCTGTCACTGATACTAGCTGCTGCTCTGAAACAAGACATGTTAAATAGGTCTTTCAGTTGTGCCTGGTGAAGCTATTCCTGTATTCTCTTAAGTAATTTATTGGAGGTTTTTTACTTTCTTTAGAGGCATTGAGTTTTGTATACTGTTAAGATTGGGATGCGGGGGTTGGTGGAACTTAATGGAATGGTGAACTAGTTGCTCACTGGAATAGTGTGGGAAGTGTGTCTGAAAGTGAGCTATCACTGTAGGTCTTAAGCAGACATCTTATCTTTGTCTTCAGTAATTGACAGACCTTCTGCTTTCCTTACAGCTGCTTTCCTCCATTGTGCAGCAGAACTGGCAAGATATTGTTCGCATGTGTGATCTGCAGAGCTGGAAGGAGGCACTGGCCATCTTGTTAACGTACTCAAAGCATGAGGACTATACCCAGCTCTGTGGTATGTAGCATACTGTTTTGATATGGTTTCCCTAGGTGAGGGCACCTCTGGACTACTTACAGAAAGAAGTGAATGCAGTTGATGAAGGAAAGCACTCCTTACTCATTACAACTAGCTGTAACTTAAGTGCGGACTGTTGTGTTAGGAGAATAATAAATGCACCTTGTAGCTGAGAATCATGTCATAAAGTTATATATGCTAATATATCCTGTCACCTCTACCAGTAGCATGTTTAAAAACAGGATGGGCACTAGGCTGAGACACTAAAAGGGTGATATTTATGATGTCATTTTAAGGAGAAATGGAATCTCTGACAGTAAAAGATCAGGTAGCGTCACTCCATGTGAAAGAGGTTTACCCTTCCAGCATATTACCCTCCCTTTTAAGCTCAGAAATAGGGGTTAATGAACGTTTGATGACTTCAGTAGTTTCCTCAGTTCTGTTAATAGTTCAACATGCTCAGCAGCTGGTGGTTCTGACAGGGTTAGGGGGCAGTCTAGTGACTGAATCTGATGAAGTTACTCATGTTGCTTAAGTGCAAACTTGCTTCTGTGTGATGGGAATAGCTAAGAGCTAAGTGCTGTTGGAGAAATGCCAGCAGTTTATACAAGTAAGATGACACAACTTGAAATGGAAGAAAACATGACATTTCTTACAGACCAAATTGTAGGGGTGGAACATGGCTGTTGTGGTGATAGTGAGATAGCTCCAGCTGATCTCTATCTCCTGGCATTTGCTAAACACTGACAACTGCCAGATTGCCAGTTGTCCCTGGTACTGGATGCTACTGTTGTCTGGAGATTCTCACCCCTCTTTGGGAAAAAGAATGTATTGGATTTGTTTTCACTGAATTAGTCTCTCATTTTAATGGGTTTTTCTTTCATTTATATATCTGGAAAGACACATAAAAATTGGCAGATATAAAAAAGAAATACTTCTTTTTCTCAACCAACTTGGCTTTGGGATTCCATAATGATGTCCATTTTTCTGTGTTATCCAAGAATTGTACAGTGAGGTGGGGGTCAGTCTGTTCTCCCAAGTAACAAGCAATAGGATAAGAGGAAATGGCCTCAGGGTGCACCAGAGGAGGTTTAGATTGGATATTAGGAAATATTTTTTCGCTAAAAAGGGTTATCAGGTATTGGAACAGGTTGCCCAGAAAAGTGGAGGTATTTAAAAGACATGTAGATGTGGCACTTAAAGACATGGTTTAGTGGGACTTGGCAGTGTTAGGTTTGTGGCTAGGCTCAATCTTTAAGGTCTTTTCCAACCTAAATGTGATTTTATGATTCTAATTAGCTGCAGATCCAAAACTGTCAACATCTTTTCATGTCAAGCCACGGTAGGATAGTTAAGAGATGAGCACTGGAGTTAACGAGCTCTTCAGAAAGACTGTGTTAAATGTTGGCTGTATTTCTTCCTCTCTAGACATGCTGGGTGCCCGCCTAGAGTCAGAGGGGGATGCGGCCCTATCCAATGATGCCTGTCTCTGCTATATCTCATCAGGCAATGTGGAGAGGTTGGTGGAATGCTGGGTAAAAAACCATGAGACTTCGTCACCCCTTGCGCTGCAGGTACAGGTGCTATAATGTTGGTTTGACTCCTCTTAGGCTAGTCTAGTAGCCTTGATCTGTCTGCATTACTCCATCAAACAGTACCTGGCTTCCAGCAGACAATGGAGACCTACCTGTTCGTAGTCACCAAGGTATCTCATTCTAGCCTGGGCTTACATCTAAAGGAGGCTTTCACTTTCAAACATTAACGGTTTGTATGTGTAGGGAGTAGTGATTAGATTGCACATAAATCCAGTCACAGATAGGATTTACAGCTCACCTTCCTGTCTTTCTATACTGATGTAATTTCTGAGCTTCCTTTTAGTCAGTGAAGTTTAGATAGTACCTGTTTTCTTGCTGTAAGTTGCCTGGGAGTGCAGTTGCAGTGCTTGTCATGTCTAACTGTAATGCTCCAGTTGTCTGACTACTTTCAGAACAGCCTCTGGCAAAATAAAGTCTAGACTGTGTTACTCCTACTGCAAGTAGAATGATCATGCATGGAAAGTCACAGCTTGCAGATGAATCAGGACTTCAGTCAGTGTTGTTACCTGCCTGTTACATTTAAACCAGTCCTGACTAAGTCACTAACCCAGGTTGTGTCCGTCATTTCCTAGAATGGTCTAGACAAGTCTTCCACTCAGGTATCTGCAGATAATGTCTTCTGATATGGAGTTTCTTGGGTTTGCAATCTGTCTAGTAAGTAACAGCAACAAAAAGGCATCTCCAGCATTCCTGGTTATGTCTGAAACTGGCCTCCTCCCAGTTATCAGTTATCAGCAAGTGACCTTTGTCAACCATAGTAGTTTTTGCTAGTGAATTTCTTCTGGTATGGTTTTAATTCTTCCTCTTCCAAGCTCACAGCTTGTAACTTCTGAAGTTACAGTAGTAACTTCCTATTGAAAAGGTCACAGTTGATTTGAATGTCCTTGTGGCTTCTGATTATCTTTTTCTCCCTTACCATAGAAGTAGTAGTGTCAGGGTTTGTTTCCTGGTTCCTGTTTTTCTCCGCAAAGTGCACCTTAAGAAATGGTGATCAGTGATAGTATCTGGGACAGAGTAACTTCTAGTCACATTGGACCTGATGTCAGCTGGAAATGGAGAGAGCCATCTCATATTGTTTCAGCATGAGATGGACCGGTAAAGCAAGTCAGATTTGAGTGATCTGTTTTTTCCCTCCCCCTGACTTACTCAGGATCTCATAGAGAAAGTGATGGTGCTGAGCAGGTCCATTGAGATGCTCCGAGGCACAGCAGTACCAGCACCAGGCCCTGTCTTGGCAGAACGAATCACCCAATATGCCAGTCTCCTGGCATCACAAGGATGTGTGGCAGCCGCGATGAATTACCTCCCCAGCAGCTCTAAAGAGGTGAGTGAGGAACAGGTTGTTGTGGGAAGGAGTAGTATGAGGGGAAAATGATACTTTGTATGAGAGATCTTGGGTTTTGACATGCATCAAGACTTAAGGTTTCACCTTAATTATGGTAACTTGAGAGTAGAGATGTGTTTGGTTTTGGGTTTTTTCTAGCTTTTGTCTTCATGTGCATTTTCTTTGTAGTGCCTTTGATCCAGGGAAAAGGAAGGGAGCCATAGAACTGTAAAATGGTTCCTGTAGGACAATGTTGGGAAGCAGCTCTCCAGGGAAGCTGCATTTATATCTGAAACTAGCTGGTAGAAGAAGGGAATGGGAGATGGTCACCTTGTAGTTTGAAACAAATCTGTCTAGTGCCCAAATGTAGGTAGGAGTTGGGAGGGAATGCTCTAAAGACTCGGGGAAGAATTGGTGAGTCTTCATTTGCCTAGGAATATGGCAGGTGATGTCCCAGATTGTTTGGCCTTTTGTTTTGGTTGGTTGGTTTGGTTTTATTTTTGTTTGTTTGTGGGTTAGCCTCTTTGTTTGTTTGTTGAGGAGGGGTTCTGTTGGTTTGGTTTTGGGTTTGGTTTGGGTTTTTTTATTCCCTGGTGGCTACTCAAGAAATGGTTAGTTTTGGAGGTTGATGCTTAGTACTTCGGGCCAGGGTCTGCTTTGAATGCCTCCCCAGCACCTTCTATCTGAGGCTCTCAAGGCACTTCTAAAGCAAGTTTGTTTCAGCTCCTGATCGAACAGCTCCGAGACCGGCTTTTCCATGCTCAAGGAG
This sequence comes from Ara ararauna, assembly GCA_028858755.1. Lineage (NCBI taxonomy): Eukaryota > Metazoa > Chordata > Aves > Psittaciformes > Psittacidae > Ara > Ara ararauna. The sequence continues at coordinate 69,083,211 of CM054381.1, forward strand.
AGAATGTGGGTGATCAGCAGCCACCCCCTTTTCCCTACACTCGTGTCAATGTAAGTGTCATTAAACACACATCTCCAGCAGCCAAAGGTGATTCCATCGCTGACAGAGCAGCCCACAAAACAGGCCCCAGACATCCAGAGAAGGTAGGCATTAAACTCAGGTGTTCATGGCTTGGGGAGAGGGATGAAGGCTACTGAGTTGTGGAAGGCATATGAGGTAATATGAGATGACACAGACTGCAGGCATTGAGGAGTTCATCGTGGTGCCCTTCACTGGAGGAAACATGGGCTCTGTGATAATCCAAAAGCCGGCTGTCTGGCAGCTTTTCACAAAGCTCTGTCCCACGTGCAGTCACTGGAGGAGACTGTTACATGTGTAGTGGTCTGCTGAGATCTCACATACTGAGGAAGAATGGGGCTGTGGTTCACATTCCTACGCCCATCTCACTTGCATATCAGTAAAATTAGTCTCAGTTCTTGTGAAGAAGACTGTTCAGGAAGTTTTATTTCAGCCTCTAATACTTCATAATTGTTCCTTTGTTATTTCCTCTGGTTGTGTTTCCAGAAAGTCACTGTATGGGAACTGGCTAACCCAAAAGGACTAACCCTTTTGGGAGCTGGAGAATAGTCTGAAGAATATGGTGCCTAGCTTATTAAGCAAGTTATGTGGTGGGAAAGGCCTTTGATGCAGTCCATCCAGGGCAGCAGCAGCAGCATCTTCTTATGCCCGAGAAGTGACAGGGATATAAAGTGTGTCTGCTTCTGTGTGTATGTGTGACTGTGTCATCCATTTACAAGTTCTTTGTTTTTTAATTGCAGCCCAACTATCAGTCATCGTTTGCCCCTTCAGCACCTTCTCAGCCTTCAGTGCCTTCCCTCTTCACGCCTCAGCCAGTGCCAGCAATGTCTATGACACCTCACCACGTTGCCCATCCCCAGGTCAGCATGGGTCCACAGACAAATGCCTATTCCAGGGGGCCACCGTACCCACAGTACAACCTGGGCTTCGTTCCAGCAACTGCTTCAGGGTCAGGTAAGCATTGTCTCATGGTCATGTCTGTTCTCCAGCATCTCTTAGACTAAAGCCTTCAACATGGAAGGCTCTGCTTTCTTCCTCACAGGCCTATTATACTTGTGAAGAACAAGTCAGCTGTCTGAGAGGCTTCTCAGTGCTTCTGACCCATCTCGTTTTAGCAACGGTTGCTGCACATTCACTGATGTTAAGCATATATGGGGTGGAAAAGCCACAACTAAGTTTGTGACTAAATTTGACTGATGTGGCATGGGTTATGGGGGATATACCTGAGTTGGATATTGTAGTGTATTGCCTGGAGAAGGGAAGACTCAGTAGCATGAAGGAGAGCATCAGGAGTAGTTCACATATGAAATAAGTGATGCTGATACCCTCTCTTTCTCATTTGTAGCTGTATCACAGTCTCAGCCAGTTGGACCAGCGGGAGTCAGACCTGTTGGTCCAGCTTCCTTCCCCAGCCAGCCTTCTCTGACAGGACAGTCCATGCCCATGACATCTCCTGGTGTTCCGCCACCCAGACCTACCCTCCTCACTCCAGCCTCAGTCCCATCATCTCAGCTTCCTGCAGCTTGTCCTCTCCCTGTGGCAAGCCAGTCTCCTCTAGGTTTCTCTTCAGCACCTCTTAACTGCTCCATGAATATGGGTTACCCTCAGGGAGGTCCTGGAGCTCCCTCTACTAAGCCCTTGCCAGCAGCCAGCATTCCTCCTCCTCCTACAGGTAAGTACTACTTGTGTGATTTGTGTGACCAGGACACTACTGGATGGAATTTGGAGTACGTAATGGATGTGGACCTTCTGAGGTCTGGTCTGTCACCATAAAGGCTGGATGTGGTGCTGAGGATAACCTCACAGATACACTGTGCTGAGTCTTGCTGTGGTGGTGGTAAAACACAGCAGTGATGAGAGTTTCATTCAGACTGTTCAGCTGCTCTGTCCCCCAGGCTGTGGTTATAAGATGCTGTCTTTTTAGGTCCTCAGCGCACCCTGAGTAGTCATCCATTCCAGAGGCATCTGCTCTGACTGAAAGGGTGGTGGTTCCCAGGGAATGACTGCTGATCTAGGCCCTGCTTATGTAACTGGAATCCCTTGCTGAGCTGTGTTTAACCAAGGATAGCAAATCCCACAGTGTGAAACCTGTGGGGACTATACGCAAAGGCTCTAAGCTACAGCTGGACGAATTCCTTCTGGAAATCTATTAGGGATAGTAGTCCAGAGACATTACTTGCTGAGTAAAAGCTATTGGTGATGATGACTCTTCCACCCTGCCTTGATTTTCAGGTTTCTTCCCTTGGCTAGATCCCCACGTGGATCATGCAGGTAGTACCTAGGGAAGCCTCCAGACCTGTTGCGGAGGCAATGTTGCTGCTTCCAGTGAAATGTGGGGGGTGTGCACGTTTTACTGTGTGTGCATGCGTGCATGCTTATTGCTGTTTGTTGTATCCTTGCATGCCTGGGGAGTTATACAGCTGGGGTAGTGGACATACTTGTCCTGAGGACTAGTAAGTGGCAGCTGGAAGTGAAAACAGAAGCACTGTGCTCTTACTGCTGAGTTTGGGTACATAAAGCAGAAGCTCTAGCTCCTTCCTTCACTACTTTCCCCCAGTCCTGGAGGAATTAGAATATTCTCAGTGTCTATCCCATTCAGGCAGTTGCTGGGCCAACGATTTAGAGGAGCAGCCTCTTTTCCTTTCTTGATTCTCTAGGCAAAGAACAGGCCAGTGGCTGTAACTCATCTCTTATTTTCTCCCTGTTACACTCCCAGCCTTATGCATGGCTTTACTTGAGCTCATGCTTTCCCCAGGTGGTTTGAAAGAAGTGGGTCCCAGCATGAGCAGTGGTGGAGTAGAGTTTTCCAAGCAGAGTCTGGGGACTATTCCAAGGGGATAAAAAGGCCTTTTAACTTTAGTTACAGGGCAAGGTTTGGCTTTGAAGCAGTCCATCTGCGGGTAAGAATTTGGTCTGTAGAACTTTTCTGACTGATGCTTTGTACTGATTTCTCTCGTTTGATTCATTGATGATGGAGAGTAGGTATGTTCCAGTCTATGTTGTCAGTGGGTTAAGGCTCTTAGTGGGCTGTCTCTGCACAGTGACTGCTGCTTGTGCCAAAGACCATCTGCCAGGCACAAAAGATTATTTAGAGAGTCTCAGCTTTATTGAGGAAATCTGAGTGCTCAGTAGCCAGTTACACCACCAAGCAAGCCTTGCTGAGTGGAGTGGAACTCTAGAAAGGGAGTTATCCCTTCAGCAGAGAAACTAAAGACCCCAATGTTTCCCTGTTAAAGGAAAGATGATTCCATGCCAAGGATTTCAAGCACTTCCTCAGGTTGAAGATGCCCTGTGGGAATGCACTGCTGGGAAGCTCCCTTCTGGCAGCATTTACCTCTAGTTTTAATGGCAGCATATGGCATGCCTACATCAGCAGTGCAAACTGCCTTCCTTGAGAGTGCTTTCTTGCCTGCTATTATTGTTATGGTTTTGGTGGGTACTTTAGCCTGGAAAGGGACTGTAAGATCACTTAGTGTGACTGGTCAAACTTGCTTGCTTTGGAAATTCCTGAACATGATCTGAACAGCTCACAAGCACATTCTCACTTGTGCAATGAAGAGAGATCTCCACTTTTAGAAATCCCACGCTGCTGGGAAGCGTCAGGGACAGGGTGAAGGGCAGCAACATGTTGGCTGATCTCCTTTCTGGCCAGGGTAATCCCTGACTCCAGTCTGTGACAGTCTTGTTCTTTCTAGGACCAACATTGCGGGAGACTGCTGCCATGGGGCATTCCTTTGAGGGCTGGTGAGAAATCCTATTTCACAAGTAGTATAGGCAAGATAGTCAGAGTTTCATCCCAGCAAAATGAAGCAGGGTCCTCTTGTCTTGTGTCTGATGATTAAGTGGCTGGCTTAAAGACTAAAATTTAAATAGCTGTTTCCTGTGAGGATTCAAAGTGTCACTGGGTTGGAATAGTGCCAAGGACTGCTAGGCCACAGGCTCAGTGGGGGCCAGCAGAGTTCTAGGGCACAGAATCCCCAAGCCAGAAATAAGTGCCAACTTAATTAAACTACTGTTCCAAACTCATCAGAGAGCAAGTCTTGAAATCATGGGAAAAGGGAGGGCAAAAAGAGGCTGCCAGAATTTTAATAATAAAGGTAATTAAAGTAATGAAGCACCTTTTGCATCTTTCCCCTGTGATTTTGAAAGCTCAGTTCAGGATCAGTGGCTCATTAAGTGTGCCACTGAGCTCCAGCAATTTTGATATTGCCCCTTAGAATTATGCCACTTTCTCAGATTATTCCTGTCTCATGGGCTTGAGGTTATTAATACTGGGGGTTTGTCCAGGGGTGCAGATACCCTTACAGGTCAGCAGCAGACAAGGTAGTTGGAATTTGACCTTTGCACAATGAAGCATGGTCACAATTCTTTTGATGTCATGTTGTCTGATGGATTTTTAATTCACTAGAGTAAGGTTAGAGGCTAGGTACCACAGAGGCATCTGCTCCAAAGCATTTACTGGATAAATCTATTTTATACTAGTTGGGAAGCCATCAAATTTTGCTAATCTTTATTCTGAACATGATTTTGGGAGGGGAAAATTTTAACCTGCCCTAACTTTTACCCCCTTTCTCACAGCAACTTGCATTGCTATAGGCTGCTACCATGAGGCACTCCTGTGAGTGTTAGTGAGAAGCCCTCTCTCACCCATAACACTGTGGTACCATAGTCCCAGATTCTCTGTCTTCCACAGCTTCTGCAGGATGCAGAAAGCTTCAGATAGTTGTGAAAAAGCTTTCTGTGTGGGAGTGGGTGTGTGCCTGTTCAGTATGATCAGACATCACCTCATGACACCTCTGCACATACTGTAATGCTAAGAATATAATTTAAAAGGAGAAAGGGAAGCAAGAGCAGTTCTTGGGCCCATGAGCTGGGCCTCAGTTGAAATGGTCCAAAGGTCAATGATGGGGGAGTTGCAACCATGGTCCCTTTTGCTGAGGGAAGTTCCAAATCATGCAAGCAACTATGAATTGTTGCTGTGGCCACCTCCTCTAAGTCTGAGATTTGTGTCTTGTTCTGTCTCCTGGCAGCTCAGGAATCTTGGACTGATTCTACTGCTGGAAAAGGAGGTCTTCAAAAGAAAAAGGTAAGATTTCAGCTGCAATATGTTCTGGTTGTCTTTTAGTGATGGAGCTCCATGCAACAGATACATTCCTATATATGTTCCCTGTTACACTCAGCCGGTCTCATTCTACACGGGTCTATCTACTTCTGCATTACATGCGTAGCCAGGACTGGAGTTCTATGTCATCTTGACACTTGCCATCCAAACTTGCATGCTGTTCTCCATCGTGGCTGTTTTGTAGCATTATTACCGTCTGTGATGCTGCATCCTCTGTCAGTGCTCCCCAGGCTATTTCCCAGTCATTTGTTTCTAGAAATATGGATTTAATCTTATCCCCTTGCCCACACAACATTTTTGATCATTGCTGGGGAGATCACACTTCACACCTGACAGCTGGGGGCAGCATTTCCACTCGGCACAGTGAGAGCCATGGTGATATTCCTCAGATGCTGACTGATAAGGCAGTTCTGAAAGAATCTGGGACAGATGTAGCTGTGAGCTGCCTGCCATGTTATTCCTACTGCTCTCTGTCTCATAGTGTTTGCACTGGAGGACCTGTGAGCTGAGCTTTTTGCAGCAATGCTCTCAGTAAACCATTTCTATCACTGCTGGCAGATGTGATAAGAAGCTGCTTTGGCACCATTCCCACCCCCCACTCCTTTAGCTAGAAACAGACTTCTCGCCCTTTTTCTGGCAGCATAGCTGGGAACCTGCTTCAGGCTGTGCTTACTACAACAGGATTAGCCTCTTGTTAAAGCCATCTCCTTTTGATCTAGCCCTGTCGGAGTGAATCTATCCTGACTCTCTGGCTTAGCAGGGGCATGATGAAGTGTTTGCAAGAGGATTCTCCCCCATGTTGTGGGATTTTCCCCAACACTTGCTCTGTTGGACACTTTACTGCTGCTAATCTCTACATTCAAGACTCGTGCCCTCACAGAGCCAAGGCGGCTTTCTGAGGACCAGTGCTTTCAGGGGCAATGGATCTGTTTGATTAAACAATTCCAGAGGAGTTTTCTTGCTGTCGCTTTGACTGTTCATCTAGGATGCAAGAGGAAGGGCCCCACACTCTCAGTCAGGGGACTGAAAGAACAGGGATGTGTTACACATCATCTTGAGAACTGATCACTCTGCAAATTAGAAAGGAAGTTGGATTTGACTATGGAGAGTGTAACTGACCCTCCTGCATGGACTTGGTTTTCTTGATATTTTCTTTGTTCTTTTCTCTCTTTTTGCTGGCAGTTGCCTGAGAAATTTACTCCTCCAGCCCCCATCACAGCTCCAGTAATGAGCCTGCCCTCTGAGCCCCAGGGGATCCATCCTCAGCTGTCCAGGTTGCAAGAATCTGGTCAGTCACCCCCAGGAGCACCGAAGGAAGGCAGCCTGCAGGTATCCAGGGAAGGTGGCACATTCCCCAGCCACCAGCTCCTTGTCAAGTGCAAAACAATTCAGCTTTTATGATTCTTATTACTTGGCAGCTGCAGGGCTTATGTTGCTCCCCAGCCCTTATAAGACACCTCTGCCTGTGTGTCAGATGAATTGCCAGGGTGGAAAATGACACCTGGGTATAGTTGGGAGAGAGGGAGGGAGGCAGGCCTGGCTGGCTGTCAGCCTGCTGAGTGTTGGGAATCCAGAGGCCTGAAGCTATAAGCACAGTCTGAAGATGATAATTGAACTCTGTGCTTCCAGGTATTCTGTGGATTCGCAAGGGGGTGAAATTCTTTCTGTCCATAATTGCAGGAGGGGAATCTACCTGCTCCAGCCTTTCATGCTCCTGTTGCATTTATTCAGCTGCTTCTCTTCTCTGTCAGTATCACCAGTTACCCGTGGAGAGGGTTGAGAGGAAGGAGGTGCCTCCTGAGCACCAGGCTCTGAAGACCACATTTGAAGGGTTGGTGCAACGCTGCTCTGCTGTCGCCACTGATCCAGTAAGTCCTCCCTTCTCTGATCTTTAACTTTTTTGCCCTCACAGAAGTTCCACTTTTGGCTGAGGCAAGAGAGGAAGAGTCTTGTCCTTATAACCAGGTTAATCTCCATCTTTCTCCTTTCTTTAGGCTGTAGGCTTGTCTGTCTCTTGGGAACTGAGATGCATTCTCTAGCATTTATCCGCTGCTTCTCATTGCCTCTCTGGAGCAATGGTTCTGTTCTCTGGCTGTTTTCTTTGAGGAAAGCTGAAGAAACAACCCAGCTATTCAGCTTCCTTTTTCACTAGCTTGATCTATAGATAGTTCCTGCAGAGCTGGTATTACCAGTCATCCTCAGAGCTTAGAGGGAAAAGCTGAGATATCCTGGCTGGAATAGAAAGCCAGATGATCTTTGTGTCCAAGTCAGTGTAATTTCTCCACCCTGGTTCCTGGAAGGCTGTTGGCATACACGTCGTGTTGCGTGAATGTATCAGGCCAGACTGTCTGGAAGCAGAAAAGCAGTGTTGGCAGTATCATGTTAAGTTCCTAAGTCTTCTCACAGTTTGGGGGCACCTTGAAGCCTTCCAGAGTACCTCTGCTTAGTGGATGTTGGGATGATCACCGAGCCCAAACTGCTATCCCAGAGTCAGACAATTTATGTGTAGCAGCAGCTTCATCGTGTTTGCTCTGTGCTTTAGGAGTACAGTATAGCAACTTCTGGGAAATAACCTAAAGGTTCCCTTTATGAACAGAAATGCCTGTTGGTTTGGGCTTAGGCACTTGGCTTACATGAAGGTTGAATAGCTGGGTTAGTACAGCAATGCAATGCACCTGAGCTCCTAAGGCTGCCCAGAGCCAGGCTGAGATGCAGTGAATTGTAAGGTGCTGTGGGAATAATAAGGGAGGGGAGGGATTGAGTGAGAACAACCTGGTTCTGGGAGAGATGGCTTTGAAGCTCTGGTGGAACTAGCAATACCTGTTTCACTTCAGAAAACCCGGAGAAAGCTGGAGGATGCATTGCAGCGGCTGGAGTGTTTGTATGAGAAGCTCCGCGAGCAGGCAGTGAGTAGATGCCACTATTCCCTGTGGTCCAGCTGGGTTCCTGATCCCACCTTTGCACTGGGTAGTGGGTCTTGGTGTCTGTCCCACTGTTAACCAGGTAGGGGAGTGCCAAACCTTATGACACACCTTGAATCCAGCCAAGCTTTATCTCTTCTGCCTTAACCTTGGCCCAGACATAGCATAAGGAAAAGCTGGAAAGGTATTTGCAGGGTGCTTTTAACCCCAGGAAGCATATAGGCATATAGACAAGTTCTAGATGGAAAGAGGCAGCTGAGGGTAGATGTTAAGTGTGAACCTCTAGCTTGAAAATCTGTGAAGCTGCTGATGGCAATTGCTGGAGGGATAGCTGTCAAGGGGAAGAATCCTTTTAACATACACCCTTTCTCTGAGTTGTCCATATTAGGCCTGAACAGAGACAGGATTCCATGCTATGTGGACCTTTGACCTCCTCAGGTACATCAAATGTTCACTTAATGCCTAAGTGTCATTACTTAGGACCTGCATTCATTGTAACCCAGCCTGGATATTAGATTAATGTTTGTTTAGTTTGGGAAACCGAGGGAGGAAGCAGGCTATCCTTCTTTGACTGTGTAGGTGCTGTTTGGTGAGAATGAGGTAGAGAACAGGAGGGAAGGGTATGGAGGGAGGGGGGCCTTTGTTACATGCTGAGCATGCTGACTCGTTTCTGCTCCCTCCCTGCAGCTTTCTCCAACCATCCTCATGGGTCTCCATGAAATTGCCCGCTGCATTGAGGCTAGGAACTACCAACAGGGTCTCCTGGTTCACACCCATGTGGTGAGCAGCAGCAGTTTCAGTGAGGTCTCTGGTTTCATGCCCATCCTGAAAGTCCTCATGACCATTGCTGGCAAGCTGAATGTGTAAAGTGTGGAGCATCTGGAACAGTGCAGACTGATTGCTGGTGGACTGCCTCACCTGTTGATATGCTGCAGGTTGTGGATTCTCCTGACTCTGGAGAATTAAGTCTGTGCCAGTGCTTGGAACTGTGCTGGCTCAGCATGCCTGGCCACATCCGCTCTCCAGACAGCCCACTGGTGCCTGGGACTCCTGGAGGCTGTTCTTTCTCTCTCTTTTCTTTCTTACTAGTCTGAGGCTGCTTCTCAGCTGAGGAATCTCAATTTCAGGCTGTCCAGGTTGCACAGAGATCCTTCCTTTCCTGTGTCCCCAGCACAAAGAAGAAACACCTTCCCTTCCAGGCTGATGTGGCGCCTTTCTTTAGGAAACAAACAGGGCTGGCACCAGCAGCACCACCAGACAGAAGAGCCTCAGGCTGTGTTCGCTGCTGCAGTGTGAACTGCCTGAGTGATAGCTGGTGCCCTTGGGACCTAAGCTGGGGTGCCCCTGCTCTGTTGGGCTGCAGTGAGGATCTCTCCTCTGGTTCTTCCTTTCTCTTCATGCTTATGCTTGACTCACCCTCTCACCCCTCTGCAACGATATCCTGCTCCAACTAGGGCTAACTACCAGCCTGCTCTGGGCTAACTTTGGTGTACTCTATTCTTCACCCAGTCCTCTCTTTTTCTAGTCGAGTCTGCTGTTTACCCCTGTATAATCTCTATTCCCCCCTCCTTTATATCTTTTCTTTATGTTTCAGGCCCAGGGTTGATTCCCCCTTCCACCTCTTGGGACTCTCCCATTCAGGAATGCTAGCAAGTTGAGCTGCTCTGTGTGCTCCTCCCCAGAGCCAGTCACATCCTGTTGTTGGGCTAAAAGCCATCCTCTCTGGCTCTTGGCCTTTTTCACTTCCTTTATGTTAGCACAGTTGTCCTTTTGCCAACTGGTGTTATCTAAAGGCTTCCTACATTGGGCTTTTCTAGGGGCTTTAAGAGCAGCAGGGATTGTTCAGATCCCATAAGAATCCCCTCAAGCTACTCTGAGCAGCCCAGACTTGTGCAGGAGACAGCTCATTGCTCCAAGAGTGGTGCATTCATTCTGCCTACAAGTAACGGATGCATGCAAAGGTGGTTCTCAAAGGTGGTAGGAATATGCTGCAGGAGGTGGTGCTGTCAGGTCTCAAGGATGTGGCTGTGCTGAAGCTTTTCATCACTGTGGCTTTTCCTTTTGGGGTAAAATAGATGAATGAAGCATATGAGTTGTGGGGAAGAAGTCTGGAAAGGCAGATGGGATTTTAGGGCATATCTGTGTGTGTGTCTTTCCCTCTCTTCCTCCCTACTTATCTTCCTCTCTCTGACCCTCTTTCATGCTTGCCAGGCAGTATAATCATGGGGCCTTAGCTGGGAGCAAGGCTTCTTCCCAACCTTTGGCTGCAGCCAGCTCCTGCTTCCTCTGCTTGCTGCTCGAGTGATAATGCCATTGTGGGCCTGTGGTTCAGTGACTTAGATGCATCAGCCTGCTCTACCATGAGACTTAGGGTGGAGGAGAATCAGAGAAGGGAGAGAGAGGACACACTCATTCTGTCCTTTCCAGGTCAAAGTGCCTCCTTGTTGCTGCTGTGTTGTTTCTATTGCTGTGGTTTGATGCACTGAGATTACAGAACAGTGAAATAAAAGCTGTGTTTTGTGATGCTGCTAGCTTTTTTTTCACCTCTGGCTACAGGGGATTTCCCTCAGTGTGCAGGGCCACCCACTGAGAGCTGAGTTCTCAGCTTTGGTGAGGCAGGCAGTTGAGAATGGTGTAGGGTGAGCCAGATTCTGGGCTCTGCTGAGTTGGGCAGCAACCATCCTGGTGTGATGAGACCTCAGGCCTTACCTGCTCTTTAAGGCTGCAGGGTCAGAGAACTGATCTCCTGATCACCTACCTCAGCTGTGCCTGTTCATCTAATTAGAAACAAGGTCCCTGTGATGGCTGAGGTTCCCTTGGGGAATTACAGCAGTGTTGGGGATTTTACACTTGGTATTGGGAGTTGGAAGTGTGTCAGCAAGTAAACAGAGCCCTTGATGAGATCCTCTCCTGTTGCAAATCAGTGCTACACCACTGAAGCCGTGCCACTTAAGCTAGGACAAGGATTTTACCTATGTGAAAATCAGGTTTATACCATTGAATTGTCCATTCTTACCATAAGATAATAACTTCTGAATCTGTTGGTTGATTTTGTTTATGCTTTCAAGCAGGTAAGAAGGCTGAAGTTAATAAAACATCAGTACTAAGTTAACTGGGGGGATCCACCTAGCTCTGAAAAAAGACTAATGTAATCTCAAAAAAAATTGTTTCCTTTTTGCTGTCTGCCAGCACTCATGAAACTATTAAGTAAGCAAGACTGTATTACTGGGCTTGTGCTTGGAGGGTATGGGAGGAAGTAAAGCTTGAGGAAGCCTGTTTGGATGGGGAAGATTTGAAGGGCCATTGGTGGGAAGGAACCCAGGCTTATGAGAGTTCTGTGGTATGGACCCAGCACACGCATTCAGAGAAAACTAGCCTTTGTTAGTTCTGCTGCTGGCAAAGGCAAACTCCAAGTGTAAGGAAGAGCTTTTGCAGCCTGGTCTGGGAGTAGTTAGCAACCAGTCTGGCTTCCTGGCTGTCCCCCACTACGGAGATGGAAGCTGATTTTCAAAGGCAGCACTTGTACAGCATCAGAAGGGGTCATAACACAAGTGAGCTGGTAGCCCTGGAGGTAGCATTTGCTTAAGAACTATATAAGGGAAGTCCTAGCTTTCTGAGATCATTTAACAAGCGTGGTATTTCTTAGATTGTGCCTTTCTGGATCTGGTTATAGTACCCTGTGCAGTCCAGCCCCTCCCTTTAACTCAGGCCACTTGTGCTGCTGAGAAAAAAGCATGTGTTTTCCATGTATTTCTCAGATGCATTTGACTCTAGTTCCCTCCAGCACACACAGCTCCTGCTACCCGTGGACTCATGCAGAGACTGGCTATTTATCCTGCCTTTGCTGTGAGTCCTTCCTGCTTGCCGCTTTGTCCTGCTGTTGCTCAGTTCTGCTTCAGCTTTACCCCAGCGAGCACTGTCCCAAAAAGTCTAAGCAGGGAAGCCAGGCAGGGGGAAGCAAGGTGACCCGTTCGAGGGTCTTTGAGAGGCTTGTGATGGAAGCTTGGTGGCCATGGTGCAGTATATGTCCTTGCAAACCCCACTGGGAAATGCTTCTCTGTTCATAGCACTATCTCAGCTGGCTGGTAACAGCGTCTGGTCTATGGACAGCAGCTCCTCAGCATTGCCTCCTCCCATGTGGGCATATGCTACCACAACATCCCCTTGCAGCTCGACAGAGAAACCATTTCTGTTGGGAGAGAAGGCCTTTGGGTTGACAAAGAATTGGGGGGGGGGGGGGGCAGTAGGAAAGATCCCTGGGCCCAGAGAACAGAGCTCTAATCCTGGTGCTGATAACATCATGTCTGCAGGCTAGGCTTGTGTGTGTTTGGGGGAGCTGGAGGGGCAGAGATTGTTAGGCAGTATTTGTTTGTAAAGCCACTTGCTCTGAAGATAATGCTTGCACTAACTTCTATTGAGGGAGCAGTGTGAGTCCCCACAAAGTCCTTTCCCAAAGTGTCTTTGAAGCCAAGAACCCATTGAAAAGAAGAAAGGCCAAGAGAGGGGATTAGTTTGTTCAGCAGCTGTGAATTTCAGTGGGAGGCTGATGAACTCCAAAGTCTTTGTTGAGATGTTTTTTGTAAGGAGCCCTGCTGGAGGGAGAGACCCACACGGGGGCCGCGGCCTTAGACAAGAAGGAATCCGAAGCGGCAGGGAGCTGTAAACGGGCCACAAGGACTTTTCCCAAACACTTTTCGGAAAAGGTGTTGTGAAGAGAGCGGAGGGGGATTAGCATGTGAAATGACACTTTCCATTGACTCCACAGAGGGGAGGGGAAAAGGGCTGGCTGGCTGATTTATTAGCATTTTGTTCCCTTCTCTATTCTGCTTCCCCCCAGCAGCCCCTCCTCCTCGAGCCCTCTAAAGAGGTTTGGATTGGAAAAGGGAGCGGGGGGCTGCTTGTTTGTGTGTCATCTGGGCGAAGGTGACCACCTGGGAAGCTGAATGTAAATATTTCTCCTCTGAGGAATGCGCCTTCATTAAACCGAAATGAATACATGGAAGCATCCAATCCTGCCGCACAATGGCAGCAGGGCTTTTACCGCTCGGGGCTCCTTGCGCCGGGGAGGGGGACCCTGCGGCCCCGACCTGCTGCTGAGGTCAGCACATTTTGCAGCTGCGGTGTCGCTATGGTCGCCCAGAGAAAGGAGCGTGTGACGGTGGGGTTGTGTTTGTAACGCTCCCCGCGCGGCCCCTGCACCGACAGGAGTCACTGCTCCCAGCGGGCACGTCCTGGGCTCTGCCGTGGCCTTCACAGGCAAACGTGTGGGGCAGTACTGTCGGCAGGGGAGGGATGGGGATGGCACTGTCCCTGTGATGTGCTGGGTGAGGAGGAAATGGGAAACGGCTTCCACATCTTCTCCTTTTCTTACCTTTCCAGCTGGCCATGGAATGGTGGGCACAGAGGGGCAAGGGAGTATACGCTGTCCCCTGCCTGGCAGTGGCCCTCAAGCCAGCCCGTGCTGAGCTTTCCCTGCTAAGTGACAGGCTCTCGCCACATCTTTGCTTTCCTGTCCAAGGATACATTCCCACCACAGGGACATAGAATCACAGAACCAAATAGGTTGGAAAAGACCTTTAAGACCATAAAGTCCAACCGTTACCCTAGGACTGCCAAGACCTCTTACTAAACCATGTCAATGGGTGGAGGAACTGCTGACAAATGCAAAAGCGACCGAGGGTGAGGTCACTGTATTGGTAAGAACCTGTGCACAAACAGCTGATGATTTGTGTGTGAAGTGGAAGTGTTTCAGGTTTCCCTGACAATGGGCCAAGGTTGTTTCCTGCAATTTTTGAAGGGCCAGATTGACATGAATGCTCTTGCTCTGGTAAGACCCCAGCTTGCCATAGGTGCACATTGCCACCCCCAATAAAGCAGTCCTAGAATCAAGGGAGTATTTGATAGCTAAAAGAGACATACAGGCTGCTAAGTGTCTTCAATGTAGCATCTCTGAAGTGGACAACTGGGCCCCTGTCTGGCCCCCTACCCACCCTCTTTCCTCCTGGCAAATGCATTGCAGTTGGATGTAACCTCAAGTGAGTTCAAGGAAAGAGCAGGCCCTTTCTCCTCCTGGTGGGGGCTGAGGTTGTGCTGTGAGGAGAGAACTGGTCAGCTCTTCTGATGCTCAACAGATGAGTAAGCAGCTGGGTTTTACTCTCCAGCACTGTAACTGTACATCCACACATATCCATCCACACAATTAGATGAAAAAAGACACCCAACTACTTAGACACAACAACGTTTTGCAAGCACTTGGCTACTGATTTATTGCATTGGCTATTGGTTTACAAATATTGGCTACAAGACAGGTCTAATGGCAAGTAACTTAGCTCTGCTGGCTTCTCATCTGGCTAAAGGACACTTCAAACAGCAAAGCAGATGATAACCTCACAGGTCAGGGGAGATCACTGTGATGGTGCAGTGAGCCTCCCCAGGTCCTGCAGCCTACAGGTTCTTCCCTCCCTACCACAACCAAGGCAAGGGAACAGAGGTGCTTCAACCAAATCTTCCTGCTTCTTGCTTAGCCTATAGAATATATACAATAAGTGGTAGAGGAAAAACTGTTATGTATACATCACAGTAACTGTGCAATAAATTAAACTTCAAAGTGCTTCATTTTCCTATTTACACCACCATTAAATAGTAACTGACATTGTTTTCTTAGACTAGGAGGAAATATTTAGTTAGTTAGCTGACAGGGTAAGAGTGCTTGGCAAGTACACCAGGAGGTGGGGAATGGGTTCAGCTGGCAGCTCTTCTCTGGGAGAGATATGGGAGGAAAGAGGAACTGGAGAAGTGTGAGGGCATCTTTATGGCATCAGTCAAGGGCTTTGGCAGGGATGCTGGGGTGAAAAGGGAGACCAGACCCGGATGCTCAGAAGATATAGAGAAAACATTTAAAAAGCCCAGGATGGACTCCTCTTTAGGACAGCTGTTTAATAGGCAGATCAAGCAGAAGCTTCAATCTCACTGCTGCCATCTCAAATTCAAAGTAAAGCACTGGAGAGCTTAGCAAAGCTGTCAAAGGATGAGAAGTGACTCTAGGGGACTTCTGGAGGCTGGCTTACTGCAGGAAGAAGTTGCACACCTTTTCTATTCCCTCATAATGTAGTATGTAATAAAGGGCAGTAACAACTTTATTTTAGTTCCTCTAATTTTTTAGGGTACTAGAAATATCTTCTGGTGTAGAAATTACCAGTCTGGGTTTCCCAACTCTGGTGGTGCCATCTCATTTCCTTGTGCTTTCCTAAGTGTTGAGCTCACTTAAAAGCCCAGAGTAGTTGGTTGTTGGGGAACAGACAAGCTCAAAAGAGCAGGAGCCATTGAGACTGCCTGTGTTTCCAACAAGAAAACCACAGTCACTGGAGAGAGTGCCTGAGTTGAACGGACCAAATCTCACCTTGCTTTGCCAACGCTTAAAGGTCTTCCCAGAATTCATCCACCCACTACACTAATGGGAAACACCATGTATGGCTAAGGCCTGCGGTCTCATATAAGCTGTTTACCCAGCCCCTTGTGTGGCAGCACTGGGGATGAGACAGAACTAAGCCAAAGAAAATGGTGCGGGGGGCTGCTGGGGAGGGCAGGAGAGGAGAGGGGCAGATGGGACCATGGAGGAGCAGAAACAAGTTAGAGCTTTCTCTTGAGCTTGCGCCCGGCCCCGCCACCGCCACTGCGCTCCCGCTTCTCCTTGCGGACACAGAAGTACTTGGTGACGCGCTTGCGGCACTGCTCGCACCGCACGGCGCAGCACCAGTGGAACTTGCAGTTGCAGCTGGACACCATCTCAGCTCGCCTCTCCTCCACTGCCAGCCCGCAGTCCCCACACAGCCGCCGGCAGCTCCGCTTCTCCCACTTGCTGAGCGCCTTGCCCCGCTTCAGGCACTCCCTGCCCTCCGTGCCCAGCAGCCCCAGCGTCTTGTTCTCCAGGCAGTAGTCAGGAGAGTCTTCCAAATGGACTAGCTCCTTCTTGGAGATGGAGCTGAAGGTCTCGGCGATGGCACCCCGGCTGGCAGCACTGTTCCCTGCGCCCTGCAGCAAGTCCACCTTCAGGGCTTTGTGGTACCTCTCCTTGAGGTAAGTGCCCACCTCCCGAAACTCAGGCAGCTGCAGCCAGCAGGTCTGGGTGGTGCAGCTCCCTGACACACCATGGCACTTGCAAGTCCGCTTCATGGTCCCTTTCACAGCCTACGGGGTGAGGAGAGAGAGGAGATTCAGGAAAAAGCCCAGAGGGGTCATTTCATGCAGCAGTGCATGGAGAAACATGGCTCCAGGCCCTTCAGGAGGGGCTTGCCATTGACCCTCCCTGCACAGTGGTCCTGCCCCAGGGGTTGTTGGCTTAAAGCTCACAGATTTGCTTCTCCATGGTACTCCTCTACTTGAGCAGGGAGAAAGAGGGCAGCAGGAAGACATTAACAGTGTAATCACGGAAGGTTTGCTACCTTACGCCAAACGCTACCCATCATGCCAGCACTGCTGCCATCTCCTTCTCCTTGACAGGTGGCTGTTTCTTCTGGATATGTGCTTTCAGCCACAGCAAGTTGTGACTGCACAGTGAATGGCCAGAGCCAATCTGGTATGCACTCTCAGGTCTGGGAGGAGAGAGGGGCTCACCTTTCTACCTGCCTCATTGTTATGCAGGTTCATAGCAGCTCTGGCATCTTGTCCAGTCTCCAGGGCATCCACAAACTGCTTGGAAATGGCTTCCCCAAAGCCCACGTTATCGCTGCAGCCTCCCCACAGCCAGCCTTGGCCCCCTGGGAAAGATGAGATGTGTAATGTTACGGAGCCAGCCCCTCGCCTGCCTGGCTTGTGGCTCTGGGGATGAGAAAGGGTCTCAGAAGTGATGTGAGGGAATGGAGGGTGTGGGGCAAATCTGGCCTTTTGCCTCTTGATACTCCCCAACTCCCTCCCCTTGGGCTCATGCATTTCTATCAAGGCCTGGATAGTAGGATAGGACATTGTCTCATGCAGCCGATGTCCTGTGTGACAAACTCAGGAATTTCCAGGCTTTCTATGGAGCAGGATTCAGAAGCTGTTTATTATCATGCATTAGCAGCTATATTGATAAAGCTCTGGGTCTTCATCAGCTTCCCTCAAACCCTGACTTGAGCCGGTTCAGTCTGACTTGCAGGGACACCATCTTGCTAACATGAATTAGCAAACTGATGGAGGCATCCTGGTCAGAGGGAACAGATTCCCCTCTGACAGCAAACAACCTCTGCCTGGCACACACATATCGAGGAGGCCCTCTTTTTGGTACACCCAGAATCCTGATGATCAGGCCTCAGAAGGCTCTGATTTACCGATTATCATAAAGAAACAAAGGAATCGGCACAGAACTGGGAAACTGCATAGCAAGATGTGGAGGGTACTTTTCCTAACTGCGTGGGAGCTCGGCAACAGTTTGGCTGATTGGAAGCATGTCAGGCGGTTTGCTTCTTTTCCTCCTAGAGAAGAATGCCACACTCTTTATGAAGATTTGAGATCTGGAACATTCTGACCCTAGCATGCCTTGGAGGTACATCTTGGGAGTGCTGGTTTAATGGCCTTGAGCCTCTCTTGAAAGCCCTGGCCCTTGCCCGGGCTTCAGCAGAGCATGGCGGTCCCCTCTCTCAGGGAAAGGCAAGGGTGTCTCATGGGAGGCAGGTAATTACAGTGGATAATGAAGTCCAAATCAAGTGCTTGGGACCAAAGGGAGAATGCAAATCTTTCACCAACTTGGATTCAGTGCAACGGCATTTAGAATTGAATCACACTGTTTCGGACAAACCCAAAAGTTTTCTTTGCTTCCCAAGGTTTTTGGTTTATAGTGGAAAATTTTCATAAACCCAGCTGTTCCAGAGGAAGGAAGTGTAGCATGACTAACCCAGTTTTCCCGAAGAGATAAAATTTGGTGTGTCATTGCTCTGCTGGAGATGGGCTATCCCACATCTCAGACACATAAGCACCAGTGGCTGTTTTAAAACTATTAGCCAATAAAGCAACTTGCTAAATACTGGATATTCCAGGGGAGTTTGTCATAAACTGACACATACCAACTCCCTGGTGCTGCTGGGTGAGGCAAGGCTTTTAAAAGATTTGGTAATTTGACATTAGACAACTTACATTTCAAAACAAAAGACTGAAATGTCAATGTTTTCCATGAAAGCTGAGCCAAGAGCTGGAGCAGTGCAGCTGGTGGTTCTCTACACAGGATTCCATAGTGGCTGCGGTCCTGGGTACCACTGTGATGGGAATGGGATGAAGGCTGTGTGCTACCACAGTGGTTCTGCTGGCTATGCTCTTGTGTGCCTGCCAGGCTGGCAAACATTGGAGGGGTTTATGAATGCCGCCCTCCTTTCCCTCCTGGTAAGTCTGCTCTGGGGACACCCTGGTCCTGCTGACCCTGGGAGTCCTGAGGTACCTGGTCAGCACTGCTCTAACCAGATCTGCCATTTAGATGCACGACATCAGATCCTCTCCTCTGCCTTATGGTACAGTCATTCCCTCCAGCAGCTTAAACAGAGTTGTTCTTAATTTGAACCAGGGAAACTGCCACCCCATTCTGCTTTCATGCTCATTTAGAAAGTAATGGAAAATATGAAGGGCTTGGCCTCAGCTGGTGTAAACTGGAGGTGGCCCCATCAGCTTCCACAGAGCTACTTTGGTTTGAGCCAGGCGAAGCTCTGCTCTGGACACTATTTCTGGGTGCAGGGACCAGGAAGAGGAGTTATTTGTTTCTGAAGGCCTCATCGGAGTAGAGAAGAGCTGTCTCTGCTGCCAGGGATGTGAAGAGGGATGGCCACTTGCCTCTCCTTACCCAGCTGTCCATTGCGGGAGTCGTCACAGCCACAGTTGTCAAAGTCCCCCAGGCTGCAGTTCCGGGTCAGCGTGTACATGACACCTGCGGAGCTGATGGCATGGACAAAAGCGGTCTCCCGGTTTGCTGCCAAGCGGGAATACAAGGAGAGCAGATCCCACAGTGAGACCAGTGTTGGGAATGACTCCTGCCATGCAGGAGACAGCGTAGGAAGAGATTTGCAACAGGCAGGGCTATGTGGAGTGGAGAGGAAGCCCTACACATCAGATTAGCTTTGTTTTGGCTTGAAATGCACAAAGAAGTTCCCAAATCCAAACCAGACTGACTCGTGCCATTTCCAAGAGTGTGGATAAATTTAGCACTTGGCTGTCCCCGTGGGAGCTCAGCAGTGGCGATATAGCACAGACAGCCAAATGTCCCCACATCTCACTTACACATCCCAGAGGGAAAGCGGCCTTCTCCAAGGATCAAACAGCTCCTTCCCCACAGCCCCCTTGAATCTTACCTTCTGCTGGACACTGCAGGGCTCAGAGCAGTGACCATACACCTACCCACCAGGATCAGTGTAGCGATTGCCTGACTTCGCTGAGCCTTTGGCTCTCATTTAATACCAGCAAGGCCTGCATCTGAGCAGATAACCTTGATGGGACCTGATCCCAGTCCCTGAGTGTTACCTTATGCTGTAATTGCCTCCGCAAGACCCCACTCTAAAACCTCTGTCCACCTCTGCCTGGGGCCCTGCTCCCTTGTCTGCTGCCAGTCCCTCCACACCCAGGCCTGCCTCCCGTAAAGAACCCCTGGGGCATTCCTGGGAGAGGCATATCCCAGGTGGGGACGGGGAAGAAAAGGAGGCACCTGGGAAAAGAGGGGTCCCCCCGGCCCTAACCTGCAGCGGGGGGTGCCGGTAGTGGTACCCAATGCTTTCCTTACCGCTGCGCAGCCCGCCGTGGCTGGAGAGCTGCAGTGCCCTCTCGGGGCAGTTCCAGCGGTCCCAGGCGAACTGGAACTTGCACTCCTCGATGCCGCTCTGCGCCCCGGCAGCCACACTGCTGGAGTAGATGAGGTAGGCCTAGGAGCAGAGCAGCGGGTCAGCAGGGGAATGGTGTGTGCCCTGCTCAGCCCCCCTAACAATGGGGCAAAACCTCAGGTGTTTGGGTGGCAAAACAGTCTGGGTGCAATGGCCAGCATGCAGAGGCAAGCACCACGGGAGACAGGAAGCGAATGTCCCCAAGCTACTCCTAGGAGAGTCACTCAGCAGCTCTAGCTTCCATCACACACAGTGCAAAGCTGGTGTAGCCACAGCCCCAGCACTGGGGCTGATGCAGGCGTAGCTTTCTTGCCCTGTGCTGCATACTGTGGGTCCTGCTGCTTTGGGGTCTAGATGGGTGTTGAAACACAGTGCAAAACAAGAGGCAGAACATGTTCCCAGGCTGCCCAGGAGGCTGGCTTTCAATCGAAAATGACTTGCATGCCATCTTGCAGAGACGAGATGTACAGAGCTGAGGTCTCCAGGCTTGGCTCCCTGTGGAGCACTGACTGCAGCGAATGCATTTTGTGCTGTGCTGGGTCAGAGCCTGAGCCTCCCGGGGGAGAAGGCTGAGCTGCTGGCTGTCAGCCACGTTAGGAGATGTGCCAGCCAGCCCTGCCATAGGGAACCCTTTATCTCCCCAGGATGACAGGAGACAGAGCCTTCTCCTCAGAGACCACGGAGCCCCAGGCCAGCAGCTGCCCCAGCCTGCCCTCTCCTTCACTGCAGACCCAGGGGGACAGACAGTGCTCTGGGGAAGGCCACTCCACTGTAGCATTAAGAACCATATGGGCTTGGAGGTGTTCCTGGGAACAGCCAGAACAAAAATGGGGTGAATTTTACAATGGGTCCTAGCTAGGAAAAAAAGCCTCTGAAAGAGGGGTACAAGGAGGCATGGGGTCAGAAATACTGAACAATCCTGGCAATTCCAGTTGTGTTCCTTGGGGACATGTGTTCTGCAAGCCCTATAGAAAGTCCCGTTCCAGCTCGATGAATGTAGGTTCTGACGCTAACCTGATCATCAGGAGGCCATAGATGGCAAGTGACACCCTCAGCTGGTGCCAACAGACAAATTCCAAAGTCTGGCCCCAACCAGCTTAGAAGAACCTTTGGTTGGGGAGCCCAAGGAATTGTAGCTCATAGCAGGTCACTCCAGATGCTCCTGTCTTGCTGCTGGAAACTTGGGGGTGAGGGGAGCTCTGGCTAAGGCTGGGTGGAGAGAAGTGGGAAGGAGCAGCCCCTCCCTCCCTGGGTTTAGTGGAGTCAGCGACAGAGATCAAAGGGATTTCTCTTACCTTGGGGCCCGTCATCAGGAAATTATTCACTGACCTGGAAGACAGAGACGGTGTCAGAGGGAGGGGGTGATGGTGGAGGGGCCTGGGGAATGCCTGGCATCCCAGGGCTCTCCTCTCACCCCCACAGCCTGCCTGTCTCCTGGCTGCAGGCACCTTTGGTCTCTCCCCTTGCTGCTCCCTGCAAGCCAGGATGCTGCCTTCTTTGCCCACACCCTGCTTCTCCAACCAGGCTGCAACCCCTCCGCTGCTCCCTCCTTTTGCTTTTCTCTGCACATCTACCCTTTATGCCAATCCCTCCATTTTTCTAATGTTTTCCTACCCCACCAGCCTTGCTTTTTACCTTTCGAAGCTGCTGCTTGGCTTAACTCAGGGTAGTGTTGCCCCCAGTGCCAGGAGCTGGACTATGCCAAGGGAAGGAGGAGGTCACACAACTGTTCCTTCACAGTGTGTGTGTCCTGGCAGCATCCCTTCAGCTCACAGTCCCTGGTCTCCCTGTGGTGCCAGCACTGGCTGCCCGCACTCTCCTTTTGGATTGGTAGCTAAGCACAAACAGGCTTATCCTCACCATCCTGATGGGCACTGCATGGGGGCCAGTGAGGGTACAAGGGGGAGGTGTGATGTTCTAGCCAAAACAACTTCCTGGAGTTCCCACTGAAGGTGTGAAGGGATCATCTCCAAGGGCCGCAAGGTTGGTCTCCATCACTCTCCTCAGGGGCTTGCAGAACAGAGCCAGTGCTGGCCTGTCCGAGCCTCTTCCTCCAGCAAGAAAGACTGTTTCAGTGCAAATGTCAGTCAGCATTAGGACTCCGTGGAGTTCAGTGACCACCATTAGGAATCCATTACTGGCCTTGTAGGGAGTGAGTGAGTGAGTGGGTAAAAAGCTAGAGCAGGCACTGAGAGAAACCGGGCTCTTCAGCTTCTCCTTGAGATTACGTTCTGCTCCAAATGCTGGATGTCTCCCAGTGAAAGATGCCTCTCCATTTCAGCTAGCCCTTGCAGAGCCTTAACCTACATCTGTCCCTTGGGTGGAGCAGCAAGCTCCAAGCTGAAGTTGGGCTACCTGGTGTGCAGTGATGTTTCTGCTTTTTCTAACTCCTCTCCATTCCCTGAAAATTCCAGTAGCTGGGTGGACCATGGACAGATGTAGGGGAGAAAGGTGCAGGTTAGGATAAGGCTTTTCTCCCTGAGTGTTTTCAAGTGATGCTGTCTGGAGCCACAGGTATGCAAGATAAAGGAGAGAAAGGCACTGTCCTGTTCTGCTATAAATCCAGCATGGAGAATGTGGATGCATCCCAGCGAGGGATCAAGCACAGGCAGGAGCAGGCGCTGCCACCCCAGACCAGGAGACAAAGTGTAGCCATGTTGCAGCCATGCCATGCACATGGGGGCAGATAGGGTGGCAGGACTGGTGCCCAGACATCAGACGTATGAGAGTTTTAGAGAGGACGTTTCCCTGCCCTGGTAAACCACTCCTGTGGTCAGCGAGCCTGTTCACCTCCACTAGAACTGCCCTCAGAGGTCCTCTCCAAAGTACACCACAGAAAGGCGATCTCACTATTTTAGCTCGGTAAAAATCACAAGAAACCCAACCTTTGCTATTGCTCAGTTTAGTCAGGACTGAGAGAACTGGTTTGCAAAGTTCTACTCCGGCAAGTGTCATTAATTTTTGGTGGAAATTCATCCATATTGATGAAAGTTGTGTTGGGAAAGATTCCCCTGGGCCAAAACAGGAGGGAAAGGGCTGTGCCAGAGCACTGCGAGAGCAGGAGATCTTTTCCCTTTGTTCCAGGCCTGGGATTCAGACCCAGCTGCACTCCAGCCCTCATGGGTACTTTAGCACGAAGTCGATGGCTGTTTTGCAGAGGAATTTTCCTTTGGGAGCTGCTTCTGCATTGTACAGCTAATTAAATATTTCCTGGGACTCGGAGAGACGGCATCTGTAGCCGGGTGATTAGAGCATCGGGTGACCTGAATCACACAGGGCCATGAACCTGGGGCTATTCAGACTGTGTAAGCTCCATGGGTCCCCATCCTAACGCAACTGGGTAGCAGCATGAACAAGTCATTTTTCCATCTGGTTTCCCTCACGTCTTTTGCCTTGACCTTAAGTGCTTTGCTATGGGGGCCACACTCAGGATGGTGTCAGTGTGAATCTGAGACCCTGGTAGCAGCTGTGAGAAAGCTCTGGCAAAATCCTCCTGTATAGGCAAGATCTAGTGAACTGCAAGTCCTTTCTTATCTTGCCGTTGTGGCCAAAACAAGAGATACATCCCATCTGCTTTGCTTCCTACCTGGGTAGGAAAAGCCGAATTCACAGCGTGCAAGGATTTGCTTCAAACCCTTGCTGGCCTCATCTTGGATTAGGAACATCTGAGCAGTTGCAAGGGTAGCTTTAGGAGGAGGACAGTAATCAACAAGTTCAGGGTTTACAGCAAACCAGCCTGTCAGCAGGTGTCAATTGATATAACTGCATTGAAGCAGAGGATCTGTTCCTCAGAGGATAAATCTCAAGGTTCACAAAAAGGCCACGCTCAGGATATGCCGGTTCATCATCTGCAGCTGAATAAATGGTACAGTAGCAATTTCCCAGCAGGATATTCTAAACATTTTTATTAAGTCGGAGAGACGGAAGGCATTTTCCCTGAGCTCTCTGATCCATGGGCAGGCAGGCTGCTGGGTGGGTTTGTAGGACTTAGACAAGTAAAGGATTCATTTAGACTGGTACACTTGACCCCCCACATTTAACTCCTGCAGCTGCAAGTGGGTTTGGGAGAAGGGGAGATGGGACTGTTGTGTGGCTGGAGGCTGGCTGAAATTCTTCATTTGTACACTGAGAGGGAAGGAAAGATAATAATGGAGATAAAATCTGTGCTCTTTGTCTTTGCTCATATGATCTAGCTGAGCAAAACGCATCTTTCTTTTGGATGTAGTCTCCAGCAAGGGCAGAGAGTAATTAAGCCACGGATGCAGTGCAAAACTGCTAATGCTGCTAGAGTCAGCCCTATGCTACAAATAAGAATCACTATGAAAATTAATCTCTCTTCATTTTTGTCTCTGTGGTGTGACTTTTATTTAGTTTATTTCTACTAATTTTCCATACGACTGTAAAGGAAAGCAGAATGTAATGCTAAAAACTAACCAGCCAGGTGCATCCACAGCAGGTGTAAACCAGCCCCCATGACTTCAGTGTCACCACACTGATTTAAAACTTCTGAAATCACACACTTCAAAGGAAACACTTAAAATTATTTCCTTTATCCAAGAAAGCTCACAGGGTTTTAGATATCTAAACCTCTTTCTCTCCACCTCCAAACTCCAGCACAGTGCTACAGGACTGAAGTGGAGCAGAGACAGACATCAGAAGGCAGACAGAGGAGTCCCACCAACCTCTTCAGCCCTATTCCCAGCCCATGCAGAGCCCTGGGAAGGGCATGCTGCTTCCTCACTGTAACTCCACACATCCAAGTAAAAGACAAATCTAGGGCAAGTGATTTTCTTTGCATCTGCTATCTATAGCAGGAGTTCCCTATTGCAATTTTATTGAACCTGAAAACAAATAACCCTGCCAAGCATCTGTCCCATTATATTTTACACATATCAAATGCTAATAAGCCTCTGACAATTTCTGCTCAGTTTCAACTTTAAGCAATAGCAACACCTCCCTCCTCAGTTTAATATGCCCCAACAGCCTTATGAAACCTCCCGTTAAAGTATTTGATAAGTTATCAGCTGCTTATGCTACTGTGCTGCTGGCTCAGCTCTTCAGAAAATTATAAAGCTGTATTTACACTAATGACATTACTGTTAATACAGAAAATGGATACAGTTTCACTTCGGATCTGAGTTTCATTCTCAAGTACCGCTCCCCTAAGTTGTTAGAAAACTAAAGGCAATGGCACAGATGAAATGTAAAAAACATTTAGAAGCGAGCCGCTGCATTAGAGATTGATAAATTATTCCCACGGGATAGAAAAACAGGCAGCAACTCAGGAGCATCTGGAGCCTTACTTTTTTCTTCTGTTTCATTTCTTCTATTCTGTTTCTTTTTAGGTTCCTAAATGCTACCCTGACAATTTGCTCATCTAGGAACACATTGACCATTCAACCTAGCTAACACGGCAGAATCTAATCCATGCTCACAGAAGGGAAGTGGCCACATATATACATATAAACCATTATCATTGAACTATATTGCCCCCCGCTCCCAATTCTCATAATTAAATCATAGGAAGAAACTATCTTCTTGTGTTTAAAGCTGTTGGATCAGATAAAGAAGACCAGCAAAATTGCAAGCAGATTATTGTATGATTCCCATGAACCTTGTTTTTTTTTCTCCTCAAGATTTAAGGGACAGGATCCGTAATATGATAGTTTTGAATCAAGTTTTCAATTTTACTTTCTCTTAGGAAATCATGACCTATGAGCCCCACGCAGAGAGAAACAGGGCTCTCTTGATAGATACAAACTTTCCTCTTAGATAAAAACTTCTGAAAGGCAGACAGTGAATTTAGACATCAATTTCCACTGAAAATGCCTGGGATTTCTGTATTTAAGTCTACTTGTGCTCTGAAATTTCTCCCCTTTGAACTGTTTCTTTAAAATGTTGGTTTAAAAAAAAATGTAATGTATTCTAAACCTGTTTATATTGAGGAAAGCAAGACAGACAGCAGAAAGATAAAGATAAAATCAGAATGAGTTCTCACCTATCTCTGCATAACATACATATTCCTCTTTTTCCAGAAGGGAGATTCATCTGGAGTTTGCTGCTGTATAATATTTAGACATATACAAATTGGTGCATATTCTTTTAATGAAGGGAGTAGAAAATCTCTGCAAGAACATAAATTTCACTCCCAGCCTAACAGTAGCGAGTTCCCATTTACTCCTGAGTTTCTCTCTCTCTAATTTTGGTTTCTCCATCCATGGTAATAACCCTGGAGATCTGCTATGGGGGAAGCAGGGGATTTTGGTAATTGAACAGGAGAAGACTTTCCTTGCTGTTAGCGATAAGTCTGTTACCTGCGGAGCAGATTCCCCAGGGCATCACAGAAATGGAGAATAAATTCAGTAATATTTACTAATACTCAGTAAAAACCACAAAGGAAAAAACACCTACAGAGGCAGATCAGTTTAGCCCATTTGGGTATGATATAAATATACCTTGCATGGAATGATATGAGATTTGATGCAGCTGTAATGCCTTTCTACTCACCCTTATAAAACAAACCTAAACCATCTTTAGGACAGAGCAGGATGCGCACAGGAGATGACTGAAGGTTTGCGCACAGGAGAGCTGGTCTGCCGGGGCCCAGGTGGATGGGAAACAAGCCATAGCAATCTCCACAGCAAAAGCTTCTCCCCAGGAAATCCTAATACGTGCATTTCAGACATGTGTAATCCTGACCCTGTGCCTGCCAAGGAGTCCGGGTCTCGGGCTGCTCATCCGGAGTGATGCTCCTGTGGCTCTAACTCACCCCTGCTGGCTCTGAGCTCTTAATCAGACACTGTCCTATTTGGGGAGCACGGCAGAAGCCCCACTTGATTTGATTAAGACCAGAGACAATCTGACTGTGAGTCTTTGGAGAAACAGAAATCCCTGGCTTTCCTGTTGGGTTATCTTCCCAGCTAGAAGTGAGGGACTAGATCCTCTGCTTCCACTCTCCCCTACTCTTATTTTACCCTGGCTCAGGATTTGGCCCATATAGTTATTGCTGGGAGGTGCAGGGGAAAACTGGATCTAACCTCTCTGCCTATGAGTGTGTTGGGACTTAGTTAAATATCTGGTCCCATTAAAGACTAGAACTGAGCTAAGTGGGAAAGGGGACATTTAGGAAGATGAAGAAGAATTTCCTTGGGGTGTCCAGGAAGAGCACCTGCCTGTGACACAGACTGAGGTGCTCTTGATACTCACCAGGCACAGCAGGATTGGAAGAAGGGAGTGAGGAAGAAGATGCCCAGATAAGGGTCCATGTGAAATATAAAATCCAAATAAAAAGAGAGAAAGAAGATCCTAAAAAAACCTTGGGTACCACCAGAGGAAAAAGAAAATTAAAAAAAAAGGAAACACAACAAAATGGGAAAGGGAAGGGATGGAGCTATTTTCCAACCGGCGGTCCTAGTGTGATGAAGAGGCGTATGCCTCCTGAATCCCAACTTCTGCAAAGGGTAACCAATCCTAAAGTAAGAGCTAAAGGGGGTTGGTGAAATGGAGCCGCAGAACTTCCTAAGAAGAGATTATCTACTTAATTAAAGATTTTTTTTTCCCTAAGTCCTTCAGCCAATCAGGACTCAAGTGCCAGAGAGAGATTGAACTGATGAAAAGAACACCCCAGGTTCCTCGAAGACAAATGCACCACGAAAGGGATAAGAGGGAGGGAAAAGGGGAAAACAAAAAATAAAGAAAGAAAGGGAAAAAGAGAGAGAGAGGGATAACGAAAGAGACAGCAAATCCCTTAAATAATCACTAGATTCTACCTCCACCACACTGCCCTGCCTCTCCATCCCCTGCAAAGGCAACTGGTGGGGCTGCTTTCGGCGTGCCCTCTCCTCCTCTTGACTTGGAGACATCGCTGGGTGTGCTGGGTGCTCTGGGGTGGTGGGCTTGGATTTGGGCTACCTGTGCCCTCTGCTTGGGGGCCATGCAGTGTGTCTCAGGGAGGTGGCTGGGAAACATATGTGAGCATTATCTCTGCCTCAGTCTCCCCTAGGAATTTTAGCAAAATCAGGGCCAGTTCCTAGCTCCATCCACTCCTCCTTCATCATTGTGACCTGCTCTTTCTTCTCCACGTCCTGTTTGCAACTTGCCACTTTCATCCGAGGAGAAAGGCCTCTGACTAAACCTTCCCATTCCTCCTTATTTTTTGACTTTTGGGGTTTCCTATAAAGTCCATGGGAGGGGTCTTTGGTTTGGGACAGTCAGCAGTCTCTCAGTGACATCTTATTCCAGGCCAATAGCTGCTGGAGCTACTTAGAAGTGCATCCAGCCTGTGCCCCTGGCCACATAGAGCATCCTAGTTACTGTCACACTGCCCACCACAACCACTCTAACCAGCCCCAGCTCAACAGGACCTCCTGTGCCACTCTGTCCCAGCACCATAGGAGCAACTTCTCCACACTACAGAGCTCATTTTTGTGCTGTGAACATAATCAGCTAAACCATGGGCTAAGACCAGTCAAACTCATTTCACCTGGGGTGCAGATGCTGGGCAGAAGAGCTGAACGAGGGCAGGATTTGAAGGGGAATGAGAGTCTGCAGCAGAGTCATCAGGTACGGCTGGCTGGAGCTCTTGGGACCACCTCAGGTGAATGGAAATCCCTCCTGGATTGTGCAGCTTTGGGGAGGGATCTGCTCAGAGATCTGCTCTCAGCCAGACTTTGGCCATCCCATGCCAGAGACCAGCTCTGATCAAGCCATGGTGATCCAGCTGGGCACAAGCAGGGCACAGCACACAGGGCACTACTGGCAAGATGCTACCTTTGCCCAGAGTGCTGCCCCCAGAGCTCTCACCCTAGGCGTGGCTGAGCAGTTTTCAATGACCTAGGTGAGGAGAAAATGCAATTATTGATTGCAGGGCCAGATGTGCTTCCCAGCTGCATCCTACTACAGCAAGGCTGAGGGTATTTGCAGTAAATACAGCTTGAGGAGCTGAAGCATTTTAAAAACTGAGGTATTATGTGCAATGAGAAAAAGCTTGAAGATTTATCTAGTAGAAAGTAAACCACCAGAAACTGAAAGGTGAGGGAAATAAGCTTTTTATTATATATTTATTTATTACATGGAAACAGAATTTCAATGCTGTGATGTTCAGCAGGGCTTAGTGGATTTGGTGGGTTAATTCAATGGTGTTGGTGGCTGTGCTCTCCCTCCCACAAGCGGCTGTCCCCGACTCAGTGTAGAGAGCAACTGCAGAGGTTGATGCTGCCTTAGGAGAGCTGAAGGGCTGCTGAGACTGCCTGCCCTGCAGGGGCTCAGCCCCACCAGGGCAGCGCTGGTGAGGCGCAGGAGATGCTGCCATCCTGCACTCGGCATTTATTTCCCAGGGCAGGAAGAAGAATTCCAGTTGTTTCCTGTAAGTCTCCAAATGCCTGCTTCATGACTCTTGAACCAGAGTTTTTTAATTCCTCAGGTCCAGCACCGACAGCATTTTGAATCACGCAACACATTAGACATGTCTCAGCCAACTGGAAAGGAAGAACACTATTGGGCTTATGGGGTGAGCTATTTTTGTTTATTCCAAGACAAATTAAGTAAAGGGATTGCAAAAATTAGGAAATAAATAATTGTAAGTGGGTTTAAATAAAGAGGAGGAATTTACTTTTTCTTATTAGCTGCTACCAGAGGCAACCAGGCCTTCCTCCATGCTCAGAGCAGCATCAGCAGCACCAGAGTGTTTCACAGCCAGCTGTTCCTCCAGCCAACTTCTAATTTTAGTTAAATGCAACAACCATCTTCCTGGAAACAAGCATGTTTTTTCCAGTCAAAGGGGCTGGAGGCAAAGCCTAAAACAAAACTGTCCCAAATGTATTTCAAAGATTTAATTACAGCTCTCAAAAGGTGTTTAAAAGGCTCTGGGAGGTACTCTCTAAAGATGCAAAATTGTTTAATAATGTTCCTCAAATTTTGTTATTGTTACTGATAAAAGCTCTGTAAAGTTTCTAAAATGGCCCCAAAGAGCATTAAAATGGCCAGAAGGACTGGTATATTATCACATCTGACCTGCTGGCCAATAAAGATCTCTGCTGACCTTTGCACTGAGTGCTGTAATGTGGTTTTGACTATTTGCTCCTCTTGCAGAATGGCAGACAGGGTTTGAGGACAACAGGAAGTAGGGAACCTGCCGCCATCTCTGGTAATTTGTTAAAAAACCCAACCCAAAGCATTAATATAAGATGTCCAAGTTTAATTTCCAGAGAACAGGGAAGATCTGAACTGTCTTTAAGCAGATAGTACAAGTAATCACAGAAAGAGTAATGCTCCTGCTGCCTTCCACACTGGTACCAATGCTACTGATGGATACAAAAAATGAGGTTAAGGACTGGTGGTAAAAATTCCAAGTCTGGCTCACAGATACCTCAAAAGTTTCCTGATGTGCCCAAATGACAGATTTTTTATGAGAAAATGACAATTAGAAAGGTTGAGAAGGAACTGAAAGTCTCTTATGTTAGAAGATACGTGAAAGGTACGTGATCACATTATAGAAATGCATGTTGTCTAGGAAGCACACAGAATTCAACCCTGAAAGAGCTGAAAAAGTCTCAGGAAGGTCTGGCTTCCCAGTGCAGTAAGCAGATTCCCACTGACTTGACTGCAGCTTTGCCTTCAGCAAAAGCTAAACACAGCTTCAAAGTGTCTAATGCCTGTCAGAACATCCCCAAGAAAGTGTGTTGTTCGCAATCCTGTACTGAACATGCCCCATGCTATTCTGGTCCTTCAGTCAAGCAGTTCCAGAAACAAAGGCAGACAAAAGGCTGGGAAATGTAATAGCTTTTATTAGATCAACTGATATGCAACGGAAGAAGCAAACATGTTTTTGAAGCATTTTGGGTCTGCAAGGACAGGAAAGGTGCTGGTGTGCCTAGAAGCTTGTCTGTTTATACTTTTTTAGCAATATCAATCTGAGATTGTGCCACTAAAGACAGCATCGACACACCCCCACACACAAACGTCTTCATGACCTCTTTGCTGCAAGCTTGACTTTGTAACCTTTGTTTCCTAACGCTACTCTCTGCATGGGTAACACATACTGAGCAGCCTTCCCTGAGGTCTGCTGTGCTTCACCAGTATCAAATGTATTCCCACACTTGCAGGTTCTCCTTACAGTTCATGCAGGAACAGCTCAGTGGATCCTTGCCTCCCGCAGTGAACTGTATGACTGGCCACGTCCATCACATATCCCATAGGAAGCGACTTCCACCAGACTGTGGGGAAAGGCTCAGATGTTTGGGCTGTTCTTCAGTTGCTGCAGTAAAGCTTAAGGTGTACACAAGACAATTATTTACATAAGCTTTAAGGGAAAGTCAAAGGTGTCTAGAGAAACATCCTCTTTAGCCATGGTATGTAGAAGTTGGCTGTGCTCTGGAGCAAGTGAGCTTAGAGCACTTCAAGAGTTCCAGTTCGTCCTTAGCCTGTGCTACAATTCCTTTATCACATATTCTCAGTTACAGTACTAGAGGATATTCCTCCTGAATGGTCTTGACTTACCATGGTGGTGACTTGCACAGGCTCAAGCTGTGTTGGCCATAAGAGTA
Organism: Ara ararauna; assembly: GCA_028858755.1. Taxonomy (NCBI): domain Eukaryota; kingdom Metazoa; phylum Chordata; class Aves; order Psittaciformes; family Psittacidae; genus Ara; species Ara ararauna. The sequence continues at coordinate 69,114,703 of CM054381.1, forward strand.
TTTCTTTTGACAGTCCAGAAAGCAAGTATGGGTCCAGGGCATTTTTTTCTAGCACTCACCAACCCGGCAGCTGATGACTGCAAGAGGGAAAGGGACACAAGTGCTGAGAGGTGGAATAGCCTGGGATGAGAATCAAAGGAAAAAGGTGTGCCATTAAAGGGCAAGCAGGATCAGCGTGGAGAAGAACTGTGAGGGTGGGCGGGGATTGATGTCTAGCTCTCCAGGAAGGTATAATTAGTACGAGCAGGACTGAGCGAGTCGAAGCACATTCCTGACTGGCTGGCAGGAGGTGAGATAACCCTGGGGGCAAGTGGGACCATACTGAGCTCCCAAGCCTAGCAACATACCCTGGCTGCTCACCAGCCACACCTCTCTCCTATCCCTGTGCACCTCGAAGGAAAGACACGCTCCCAATGGGAATAGCAGCTATGGCGCTCCCCAGCACAGCCCAGGCCACGCACTACTGCTCATCTTGGGCACTGCCAGCATCCTTCAGAGAGCTCAGGACACCACAGACAAGCGCAGGGTCATGGGAAGTGAATGTCACAGTCATCAATGCAGGTGGCTCTGCAAGAGGAGCCTCTTCTCAGCATCCATGAGGGCTCTGCTTCTCAACAGGGGAACATGCTTGGCCCCTGCATATAAAGATTTGGGGCATGGAAAAAAGTATAAAAATAAAGCCAGGCAGAGATAGCCTTCTATACTGGCCAGAAGCATTAGTAGCTGGAGGAGGAAAAGGCTATGGCTCTGAGGTGTATGGATGCCAGTGAACCAAAGGATGAGGCAGGTAAAGCAGGAAGGTGGCTCAGCAGCGTGGTCTAAATAATTGCTAGCTTGGGTCTTTGGCAGACCCGAGGAATCCAAGGAAAATCTATGCGGGAGCTGCTTAAAATGGCCTACTGTTGCACCAGAGACATATATTTTGTTCCCTTTCAGGCTCTCTGTGCTCTCCTCAATATTACCATTATTTGGAATATTTGGAAACAAACCCACATTTCAAATTGAAGAAAATAAATCCTTTTTACTAATAAAACTGCCCAGTGATATGCTTTGACCTTTTTTAGCTTAAACTGTCCACAACCTCTGCAGGAGCTGTAAATAGCTCCAGGTGACTTACAACTGGATATCCTTCACCCAAGCAATTTACCTCGGCTCTAGTGCAGAGAGACTGATTGGTTTGGCGTGCTTTTTGTAACACAGACAGGAGGAGGCTTAGCTGAGGGTTTTATGCAACCCTGTGATCTTTCTCACCTCCAATCTGCCATGTGGTCTAATGACCGTGCAGCGGCATACATAGCTCTGAGTTACCCTGTCATTTGTCCTCTGGTGAGCCAGCTCGCTTTTTTGAAGCCGGCAGATGGTGCTCCCGGCTCAGCCTGCAGCCAGGCTGGGGCTCAGCGCTGCTGCTGCTGAAGAGCATCCTTGGATCACAGAGATGCAGGGAAATGCTCCTGTGCTGGGCATTGACATGTACAGCGCAGACAACAGGTTCTGCAGGGAATCTCGGCTTAAAATATCTCCTCTCCTCCTTCCCGCTTCTCCAGACTGAGTACCCTGAGGCCTCTCCACGGGTTAAGTCCAAAGATGGTCACGAATGGTTCAGCGTCCACAGCAGTGGTGCGGAGCTGCTGGCGGCTATACCCAGGGGCAGAGGGCAGCAGTGTCCTGATGTGAGCTGTCCTGGTGGACCTGGTTGTCCAGTGTGCCACGGTGCCACTCCTGTGCTGTGGCGCACTTCTCCATGGGCCAGCTGCTGTGGCAGCCCATCAGTCTTCTGCTGACACCTGGCCTTAGCTTGGGAAGGATCAGGTGCTCATCAGCTCTCAGCAGGGAGGTGGATGTAAAGCCATCAGCAGTATGCACATAACTGGATCTACACTTTTTCAGTGGTGTGTCATCTCACAGATCCTAGGACAAATCCCAGGGTCAGGGACCTGAAAATCTGGTTCAGTTCTGTGCCCTAAAACAGTGGTAAAAATTGAGCTGGCATAAGTCCAGTAAGGTCTTTCCTCTTTGCCTACAGATGACTAACGTGCGTAACCTTCGGCATTTACCCAGAATGAGTCAGGCCTGCAAAATTATGAGACTGGCTTGAAAATAATATACAGTGGGAGCTATTTGTGTCCAAGGCTTTAGGGTACTCTTGGGGCTTGTTTCCTCTGGAATCGGCAGGGCTGGGAACATGCTGTTCTCTGGCATGAAAGGCAAGCTGAGACTCTTGGGCTCTGGGCAACCGGGCTTTCCAATGAACACCAAATGTCAAAAGGCTTGCCATAAATCACAGGAGGTAGGGAGGCTGAGAATGCATGTAGGAGCTCTCTGCATTGCCCCAAGCTTGTTGAGTGGGAGTCCTAGCTGTTTCCCTGAGTGATCTCACACATTCAGTGCTCATACATTAAAATACTGGACCTTCTCTGCTCTTTGGGCAACTTCTCTCGGCCTTCAGTGTGTTACCTGTTGCTGCTCTTCACGTTGGGAGTGGTTGCATTTCAGTGGTGAGCAACAGATCAGCCCATGAGGTGCTGTGGCCCCCAGTGAGCTGTAAGGAAAGCTGAATTGCTTCCCAATAAAAAACAGGGCTCAGGATTTGGCTCCAGCTTTCCCAGTGTCATCCGTACTGACTGGGACCATATACCCTGCCAAAATAGTCAGTCAGTCCCAATAAATGGTGATGATGAGAAACGTGGAGGCTGAATCCGACAGCCAAGATGAAGAAACAGGTCCAAGATGGTCCGGATAAACTGGCACCACAAAACGTATCACCAATCCCTTGCAAATGTCATTGCTGACAGAGCCAGAATTCAGCTTCCTGTCAAAATCTCAAGCATGAGGCACTTTTACTGACAGTTGTTGGAAAAATGTTGTAGATACACTGGCGTTGGACAACCTTGTCCTCTTTTTTAAGTGTCCCAAGAAAACAGGCTGCTGCATAAATAATATAGCAGCACTTTTTTTGACCTCTTGGGGAGGAGCCCCTTGGCTTTCATACTGTCAGCCTGGATGAGATTTCACCACTGATGAAGGCCACCACAAAGAGGTGCTTTATTGAAATATAACACTCTTTTAAGGAGGCATTTCTTGTCCTGTCTAAAGGGACCAAGACATTTTGGTTTCAGGCTCAGAGCATGGCCTATGTCCTCATGAAGACTTCCCACTGAGGCCTGAAAAATAGAGACCCAGAAAGTGAAGGAAAGAGATCTGTGGCTAGAAGTAATAACCCTTTTCTGAGTGCCACTGTTAAAGCACAGCTAGAAAAGTGCTTCATGTTGGTCAGGTGATGCTGAGGGAAATCAGTGCATGATGGCAAACTTTCTTCTGGCCAGTTCATTTGTCACAACTGACAGCAAGCAAGCTTGCTTTGTATGAATGTTATACAAAGTCATCCTTACCTGGCCTCCATCGCTGCAACACCCCAGGACTCAGTCTCTACTGCAACCCTGCAGTACACTTAGGAGCTGTTGGCTAGGGGCTGCTAACTGTGGCATGGCACAGATAGAGCCCTGCCCAGACCCAGGCAGTGGGATGGTGTATTGCATGATACATATGAGCTGCAAACAGACCAGAGCATAGCCTGCTAGTAGGGAGAGGAAGAGGGGGATGGGGGTACCCCTACAACATGTCAATGCTGAGAAGGGGGATACCCTAGCAAAGAATGCCAGAGCATCCTGGCTTCTGGACAGACAATGCTGTGGGCAGAGAGTCCAGTACACTGGGATGGCACCATCTCAGGAGCAAAAGAGGATGCTGTATAAAGTCAGCTCCTCCTGAACATCAGAGTTTTTATGGGGACCTGTATCTGGTCTCAGAATGAAAACGAAACAGGGACATTTGCACTGGTTTTACACTAACGCAAAGCACGAATGAGCCCAATGTTTAGAGGACAAAGCATTCATTACCACATCAAAAGAGAAGAAGGAAAAAAAAACCCCAACCATCACCACATTAGAAGAAAATAATGTTCATATGAATTCATCACTGGGTGGTGTTTTCTGGAATGATGTACTTTAGGCAGTTTTGTCCTTGACCATTGACACTGTAAAAGAAAGAAAGAAGAAATTCTGCTGTCAGATTTCATCCCAGTACCTGTTTGGAGGCAGAATCCCACCCTTCTTCTCCTCAGTTTTCAGAAAGAGAGCAACGTGATTCAGACCTCATGGCACCGGGGTGAGCAATGAGGAATACGTTACACACAGTGGCACTGAAGGCACCAACTTCAGGCACATTTTCCCTGCAGTTCCCTCTCCGACTCAGGGATGGCGATGCTGCCTCAGCTCTCAGTTCAGCTAATGATGCAAGCTGCGCTCTGTGAAGGGGTTTCATTAACACCACAGGGTGTGCTGATAGATGATTGCATATGACGGGAGTCACACGCAGAGCCACGGTCTGCGTGCTATTGCTATGTCCGAAGTTTTGCACACAGCTGCTGCAACAGCCCTTACCCGCCCATGGCTTGTAACCAGAGATAGAACAAAATGTCCTCAGGAATTAAGCGTGGCTTGTTTCTGGGAGGCTTTTCATTATGAGTATTTACAGACTGTACCGGCCTTTGGTAGGTGGTAATGCTAAGTGGAGATTGCAGATCCTGGCCAGGATACAGGGGCTCCTCATTCCAGCTCAGCCTTTGACCATGCATAAATTAATCCTCTTTGACATGCCTCTGTCTCCCTCCCCATTCAAGCATCTACTTAGACTGTAAACTTTTGGAGACACTGGGTATGTCCCAGCGTGGGTTTGTACAGCACTCAGCACAATGAGACCTTGATCTCGATGTCACCCATCACTCATTATCTTAATAGAAGCACCAAAGTCTTTATATAAATTAATTTACCTGAACAATCCTTTGGCCATACTGACTCCAGATTGCATGTGTGATAACAAGTGACAGAGGAAAGTGTATGTATGTAAAACCACTTTCTGGGTTTGGAGCGACTGAAGATGTAACATCTGGGCTGTGAGTGGAGGTGACTGCCCTCCAAGTGGCAGCACTGCACCTCAGACACCATGTGTACACTGTCTACACTGCCTGCTAGAAGCTTTCTTCTGTGGGGGAAGAAGAAGTCAACTCCTGGTCTTGGTCTTGGATCCCAAAGAGCGATTCTGTGGCAATTGTGGAGTACTCTGCAGAGATCAACATCTTAGGGAGCAGGGCTAATAGCACACTGGCACCTTCATTACAAAACCTTGACCTTCCTTGAAGAAGAACCAAAACCCAAAGGTTTAAGGAGACTGGACTCTCCGATCCCTTTTCCATCTTTATCCATTTTGAATAGAAGTTTTTGCCCTTTTTCCATGAATAATGTGAGGACTGCCAATACTACTACACCTGTCATTAAGAGAGTGAACTTCCTGTCTTGCATGGCAGAAGAGTGGACCCCACTGTGCACCTCACCTCCAACGGCATGTCTTCCAGCTTTGCTATGCTACAAATCTTTGTTATGCTACGGGTCTGTGTTCAGTCTCTATCAAGGAGAGCCTATTTCACTGGCTTACAACCTGTCTTGATCAAGACATTAGTCAGTCATCCAAAAGACTTGGTTTTGTTTTTCACTGTGCTTTCACAGGACAGTCTTGTGTCTTCTGTCTCCTCTGCCCCAGCTTAGCAGACACACATCAACACTGTGCAGGATCTTTCTGGCAACACTAGGCATCCTAAAGCAATAATGAACCTCTGTTCCTCATCTGCCAGCCAGTTTCTAATCCAAGACTTGCTATTTTTATTCAGTTAGGATTTCTTCACTCCCTTAATAAATATATAATGTGGCACTCTATCAAATGCCTGCCCAAAGGCAAAGCAGTTTGCAATCATTTCTGGCCATACTGGCCCAGAAAAGAGCTGACTAATCAAATGGCATCTCGTTTGCTAAGTTGACCCAAATAAGCAAAGTCTCCTATTGGAGGAAGGGTCTGAACATCAAGACTCTGTCTCTATCTCCCCCTTCTCTCCCAAAGCAACTGCATTAATGATGTAGTAGAGAATTCAGAAGTGTCCTACCATGTCCACCATCTTGCCCATGCACTGAAGGAGCAAGAGCCCTACATGTCACAGGGAAAGTTGTAGGACCTCCAACAAAACCCCTCAGTCCTCTGAGATTTCTGCACTCAATGCCCTAACAACTGAGGACAGTGCCCATTGCCATGTCCACTGCTGACCTCAGCCCCAGTGTGTCCTACATGTGATACCTATCACGGAGAGCTGAGTGACTCTGCTGGCTTGGACCACCAGCAGACACTGCAGGGGCTTCATCTGAGCTGAGTCAAAGCACACACACTCCAAATACGTTAAGCTCTATAAAAACAGGGTGAAGGTGGCCCCAAATATGTTCTTTGTATCATCAGCTAAATGGCAATTCAAACAATCATAGAATCATAGAATAGTTAGGGTTGGAAAGGTCCTTAAGATCATCAAGTTCCAACCCCCCTGCCATGGGCAGGGACGCCTCACACTAAATCATGTCACCCAAGGCTCTGTTCAGCCTGGCCCTGAACACTGCCAGGGATGGAGCATTCTCAGCTTCCCTGGGCAACCCATTCCAGTGCCTCACCACCCTTACAGTAAAGAACTTCTTCCTCATATCCAATCTAAATTTCCCCTGTTGACGTTTGAACCTGTTACCCTTTGTCCTATCACTACAGTCCCGAATGAAGAGTCCCTCCCCAGTATCCCTATAGGCCCCCTTCCTATACTGGAAGGCTGCTATGAGGTCTCCACACAGCCTTCTCTTCTCCAGGCTGAACAGCCCCAACTTTCTCAGCCTGTCTTCATAAGGGAGGTGCTCCAGTCCCCTGATCATCCTCGTGGCCCTCCTCTGGACTTGTTCCAACAGTTCCATGTCCTTTTTCCATTGAGGACACCAGAACTGCACACAATACTCCAAGTGAGGTCTCACAAGAGCAGAGTAGAGGGGCAGGATCACCTCCCTCAACCTGCTGGTCATGCTTATTTTGATGCAGCCCACGATACAGTTGGCTTTCTGGGCTGCGAGCACACACTGCCAGCTCATGTTAAGTTTCTCATCTACCAACACCCCCAAGTCCTTCTCTGCAGGGCTGCTCTGAATCTCTTCTCTGCCCAACCTGTAGCTGTGTCTGGGATTTCCTGTAGGATTTCCTGTACCTGTAGGATTGTCTGGGAATCTGTGGATTCAGAGCTGTTCCTTTCCCCACCTTTACTGGCCAAACAGCTAGTGATTACCAGCAAGTTCCCAAGAGCAGAACTCAGAAAAAAATCTAAGGAAAAAACCTCCAACCAACAGTCATAAAATCCTCTCTGATCCTGATTTCAGAAAAAATAGAGACCACGCACTCTGAGAACTGGGTGCTTCACGGTATCTTTGGCAGGATTTCCAAAACCAGCTTCTACATATGTAAACCTTGGTCTGGATGTTCTATGCAAGGCTAGGGTGGTGGATCATTCTGTTATGCTCATTCAAACATGTTAACAGACTTCTTTTAGGCATAGTTATGGCCTCAGCCTGGGCATTTTGGGGAGTTTGTACTGAAATTAGCACAAACTTGTCATTTCTCTGCTGAGGAAAAGCAGACTGAGCCCCAGCCCCTTCCGGATGGGATTCGTATGGGATAGAGGGCAGCTGGGCAGTGGGGCTCTCCTATAAAAGGAGCCTGCTGGGAGAGGAACTTCTGGAAGTTTTTTTGGGGGGTGAGAGTACACAGGGTGTTGCTGATACTATGTGCTAGGGAAATGATGGGCTGCAGCAAAACTCCACTGTAGGATTAGAGATTAAGCCTCAGAAATTCTGCTTGTGGCTTTGGCAGTTGTTCAAGGCTGGTAAAGCAGCTGCTAGAGAAAAGGGGAAGCAGATATATTTTGAAACTATTACAACTGGTACTGTGTAGGGGAAGGGGAGCAAAGCAATGCATGGCCTGCGCTCAGGAAAGTAAGCATGCTTTTTGAGGAGGGAGATATCTTTTGTTTTCTCCCTCGTTTCCATCTCTTTTCTAGGAATAGTTGTGCTCTGGGTAGTGAGAAAGAGGAACCTGAAGCAATCTTGAGGCTCCAGAGCCTGCAAATGGTTTTGGCACATGAAAAGTCCCCTGCCCTTGGGAAAACGGTGCCCTTCTCCACGGCCTTACATGCAATGAAGGCTTGTGAAAATCCCTCTTCTGATGATGACGTGGCAGTCTGACCTCCTATGTATCATTTCTATGCTTGTTTATGAATTAGTTCTGGATACACAGGTGCTATTTGAAGTGCCTTTGTGCCCTCTTCTAGGGGCATAGGAGAGTTTACTTTCTTAGGTCTCTGAAGAACTTAATAGTCAATCTCTAGGCTCTTCCCTATGCCAGAGCAGGTCTGCTGTGGGGTCGTTTTGGCCAAGCCAGGAATATCTTTCAGCTGATGACCTTGCAGATACTGGGGTGGAGGGGCAGAGTTCAAGAAGTGTCATCTGAGGAGCTGGGGGCTGAGGCCACCTATGGATGATGTCTGTCCCTGAGTTGCTGTCTTAGTTGGGTGATTTCAGACTTAGCGGTTGTTTGTGTGCTGGCAGTGCCTGCTCAGGTCATTTCACTTAAGTAACCCCTTGCTCTTCCCATGTCAGAGATCATGGGGTGTGCATCAGTCATCTGGTTTCTGTGTTGCCTGCCATCAGCCTTGTCACCCATGAAGTTTACTGTTCTCCTGTTTCTGCGGTCAGTCAAAGATGCAGAAACTCTCTGGTGTTTGAAGGCAAACAGCGCATCTGGCACTTCTGTCAGCGTGACTATGTCCCAGCAGTGGTTGGCAGGATGCCCTATCTGAGGGAAAATTGCAGATGTTTGATCTTTGAGCTTCTGGCCATCTAGGGAAGATCCATTTATTCCTTTAATGGGTGCAGCAATATCACATAAGCTGCAGCAAGGGTATATTGCATAAGGCGCAATGAGGTGGGGATTAGTCCTTGTGAAAGAGGAACCAGAGGGCATGGCTGAGGTTGCTCAGGTGGTCAGTGGCAGACTGGAAATGAGCATCCAAACTTCTTGAGCCCCTGTCCAGTTCATGCTTCATGCATGAGGTGAAAAAAAATAATGAACATTTTTATCCTCGTGAGACTGGCAGAGAGGAAGGGGAGTTGGAATTTCTACCCCACTGGTGAAGGACTTGGTATGTTCACCCTGTTGCAAATAGGCCCAGACTGGAGACTCTTCTCTGAGGGGAGGGAGGGGATGTCACTGGGGTTTAACCTGAGTAGGCGTATTGTTAATTACTTCATACATGTTCCCCCACCCACTCCAGCTGCACTGTAATTAATTTGACTCCTGAAGTAATGGGATTTAATCTTAAGGTTCTTGCTGGCTCCTCTCTGGCAAGACTGGTGATAGAGCCTTGGAGAACTCTTACTTCATACCCTATGGCTTTCTTCATGCCACCAGAGGTAGCATCTGCTTGGGTCACTGGCAGTGGTGGTTTGGAAACTTCAGCGGGCACAGGAGCCATGCCATCAGCTACCCTGCTTGCTGATGTGCAGGGGAGGTAGAGGGAAAGGCATGTTGCTTTCTCAAATAGGATCACTTCTAATTGAAGTGTGGGGATTTGATACTGTTTTGGCACTGGCAGAGAGGTTTGGAAAGGAGATCCCTTAGCTTTTCAGGTGCTGACATCCCATAGGTTTTCCTTGAAGTCTGAGGTACAGGAGAAACTGTCAAAGCTAAATGCAGTTTCCAGGACTGTCTCAGCAGAATAGACATCGCCCGTGTTTCACTCAGATGAAAGAGATACGAGGGGAAAAAAGGAAAGTAAGCTTTGAGGACTCTGAATGAGTAAAAATCATGACTAATACAATTAAAGCAGCGCTGAGCCAGCTCACTTTCCCCCTGTTCTTTGATCACACCCAGTTTGGTTTCTTTTACTTGGGCATTAAATAAATCCAACAGCTGTAGGCAACGCATGGGCTCAGGAGGTCCCACAGGCTGGGGGACCTTCTTTTGCCTTAGAGTGAGGTGCTAGGCACAAAAGCAAAGCGCTTCATTGTCTGCCTGAGCGGGCAGGTGACAGTGGGAAGTCAGCTGCTGATTGCAAATGTCTGCTGACCACAGCTCATTGGGGGCATCTGCTCTTGCTGCCTGAACCCAGAAAGCTCTCAAAGCCAGGACCTCATCAGTGATAACAATGGGGAGGGGTGGAACACTGGAAGAACTCTACTCCATGTCCTAGTAAATCATGGTGTTGCTGATATTGCTGTGCTGGGCCTGAAGGAGTTACTGGAGACAACAGGAAACATGCTCACCAAGCAGAAAGTTGTGCTTGAATGGTGTTTCAGCTAGGCGTGTGTTGGCACTGTGCTCGCAGAGGTCGGGTGTGCATGTGAAGTTTCAGTGATCAAGGCTGGAACACCACCAGAAAATCTGGAAGGAAGTTTCACCTATCAAAGCCTTTGTTGCTTTAGTTTAATCTTTTCCAGCATGTTTTGGACAGATGGTTTTCAAAATATATAATACAGTGTCAAAAGACTTTGTCAGATTCTCAGCTCTGCCACGAATGCTTTGGGATGCCTTGTGCAAGGCAGCTCTGTGCCGGCATCTCCTCATCTATGTGGGGGTTTTGCCTTTTGGGTTATAAACTCTCTCGAGGGTAGGAGCTGCAAGACTCTGTGGTCTGGCTCGAGCCTTTCAGCACTTACACGCAAAGAGTGCTTCACAGTGGATGAAGCTGTTGGTAGTTATTAAAAATACAGACACAAACTGACTGTACTTCTACAGGCCCCTAAGCATGTGCTGCTGGCTGTGGTTAGTCAGAGGATACTTTTGGTCTGACACAGGAAAGCTAGTTTTGCTGCAACAGTTATTTAAACAACCTCATATTCTTTTTCTAGATGTAGAAATCTGACTATTCCTTAAGTGGAGGTACAAACTTGACTGCCCTGTAAAGATGGAAATGCAGGTTACCTGGAGGCAGATTGAGGGGGATGCTTACAAGATAAAATCTTGTGGGTATTTTTATTCAGCAGTGTAACCTGCAACACTTGTTGGGTTTCTGCATTAGAAGTGCTGAGTCTGCATAGTTTCTCTGGACATCAGTGGCAGGCACAAGGCATCACCTATGGAGATGCTTTACAAAAATAAGCAGACTCAAGAATGACCCATGCCTGTAGAGTGACTAAGTGGCACAGTTGTGTCTGGCAGTTCATGGTCCCCAGCCAAGCACTGAAGCATGCAGAGAAGACAATGTGTAGGTGACGGAGCAGGCAGTTAGCTGGCTTTTACGTGGGACCTTTTCCCTTTGAACAGATCTCTCCCTTACAAACATGCACATGGCTCCTGTCAAGTCCATCCTCAGGGCTGGATTTAGTTTAATTTTGTATAGCACATTTCAGGAGAAGGAATGTATTCCTCAGTCACCAACTGCCTCTGGCAAGCAACGGCAAGGATTTCACTGGGAATCCAACAAATCATTTAATGGCTAGTGGCTTGTTTGGACAAAGAAGCTGCGCTGTGCTAACACCGTCTGTTCTAGCTTCAGGTCTTACCATGAAGAGTTATGAGTGTCACACTGTCTTTAGCATGTTTCTCCCAAACAGGTGGCATAAATTCCTTTTTCCTTGAGAGGGGATAGTATTAGGGGAAAACACAGACTTCAAACTGCTATTTCTTTAAACAGATTTTATTCATTAGCTGTTGTTGTTAATAGAATCAAGGTGTTGTCAGTAATAGCAGGTAACTATTCACATATACTGCTTATTCACATTCACTTATTAGCTGGAGCAGTCATTTGGAGGCCAACCTCAATGTGTGCACTCAGAAGCAGAGGTCATCCTCATGCACCACTGCCTTCCAGGTAGGCCTTCAGAAATTCCTTCAGAGGGCACTTTGTTTCACCAGGTGTATACATAACTCTGTATTCTTTATCTGCATATAGCAGCCACTGCCCTGCTGGGTGTGATCCACGTTATACAACCTGTTGTAGATGCTAATGTGTGCTGACAGCCTTGTATAGCATTAGTTCTCATAGCCTATCAGTTCTTGCAAATTCATTAGGATTAGTTGTTTCCAAAGCTTATCAGTCCTTGGGAAACTTCCACATAATATCTTCTTGGGCAACTTCCACATATTATCTTCTTAGCATCTATCTTTCTTGTCTTTGGCTGTGATGCCTTCTGATAAATATTTCTCCATCCAATCTATAGAAACATATAGCTTAAACACACAAACTTGCACAAAGCTGGTGTTTATGATACCAGGAGGGAGCACCTTCCTGGGGTGGTGGAGGATATGTGTTCTTGGAAGAATATGTGATATTGTGGCATGAGGTGGGCTCAAATTCACAGGGACTACGCTGGGTGGATCAGTACTTGGGCACACTGTCACCATCATCTTTATAGGGATGGAGTCACCATTTATCTACTCCAACTGGTCTAACAGCCTACATGTGACAAGAAGAAAGCCTCCCTGCCACAGCTCCCCTTTGTGTTTTGCAGGCTGTTAGGGACACCCCATCAGCTGCTGTTCCCTGGATCTCTCCATCCATGGAGATGTAATTTGCTTCCAGTTTTAAAGCACGTACTTGGGCTTGTGACCAACTGTATGACCACTATTCCTGCCTCCCCTTTAGACCAAAACTATTCAGTTATAACCTTTAGAGATCCATAAGCATGCGACAAATTCTGGTTCCTGATTTTTAATAGGATCCACAGAAAGCTGACCAGTTCTTGTTCTTTAATGGTATCCATGGACTTTTGTCCTGTCCCAGCATTTCTGTCTTCAGGACATTCCTTCTAACACTCTAACACTACAAAACTGAATCTAGACATGCAGAGGTTTTTCCTGGTGGTCCAGCTGTCTCATATGTTGTGTGAAGACCTCTTCCAAGAGCTGTGTGGTAATGCCCAGCCTGCCTGCTGGTGAAGGACAGTTTCTTGCAGACTCTAGAAGGATTAAAAGGAGCACCATAACTGAATGGCATCCAGCAGCTAGCAAATTACATCTCTGCCGTATATGGAACATAGTAGAGTGGGACGGCCCAAACTTTCAAACCAGGAGAGAGTTCTCTGGGATCTTAGCCATGTGGCATGCTGCACAGGTTGCTCATGAAAAGGTTTGTTTGCTTGGGGCTTTCCTATACATGTGGTTAATGAGATATTCTACTCCTTCAGCAGGTCTCAATTAGTCTGGCTCCTTTGTGAGCAGCACTGGCTGAGTTTGGCAGCTTTGCCAATGGTCTTGGTTGGTTTTCCCTGGTTTCGCCCAGATGAGTCTTGGTCTCCTGCTGCGGAAAGAGGAAGCACTTTTGCTGGCTGCACAGTCAGGGTCTCCAGAGAAGTCTGAGCTGTAGTCGGTGTGTAGCTGGCAAGCCTGGAGAAAGGAGTGTTTATCATCTTGGGTGTCCACAATGGAGGAAAAGGGTGAGTGCTCTGAAACTCTTCCTAATTCCAACCCTGCTGTTTTCCCTTCATGGAGTCTGACCTTCCAAAGAGGCTCCTGCCCTGAGCAGCCAAAGTGGCTGCAAATAAGGGTTGGGTAAAGGGACACTGTAGTAGAGAAGTCTGTGGGCTCCTGATCACCATTATATGGACCCTCCTGTACTGCAGAATGCCCCAAGTCTTGTTCCCTGTTTTACCAGGAGCGCTGGCTTTCAGCATGACTAGAGCAGTCAGCAGGGACAGAGGACCCAGTCAGACTGATCTGCCAGTGGCCCAATGCATTGACCCACATGATGGTCAGATGCAGCGGAACCAGGAAGCATGGGGGGATCTGACTAGTATAAGCAAGAAAACAGGAGGAGTTGGCTTTTCAGAAGGAACCAAATGAAGAATAATTTCATTCACCACATAACATTGTGTGGAAAATTGAGAGGGTTGTGCCACTGTGCTTGACAACTGGCTGTGTAGCTATTACCTGTGATGGTGGAAGGGAGGTCGATAGGTGAGTAGGCTAGCATAAGTTAGGTTTCAAAAACATTCAGAAGTCCCACACAGAACTATGAACTTAAAACAGATGGTGGTTTGCGGTTCATATGATAAAGAGTATATACCATCAGGAAAGCATGAAAATGCCATGCTGACATGTTGGTAAAAAAGGGTCAGTAGCTGTGGATTTAAATGCTAAGTGAAGTGCTACAGGTTGTTTCACAAAGCCAAGTTTCTTATCCAGCTTATTAAAGAACTGCCATTTGGGAAATCAGAGGCACGTGCAGCCTTTATTGACTGATCATGCTCTGAATACACTTTGCTGGGGGTTTTGCAGTGCCAAGTGCCTTCTCTCTTTATTTGTTTATGTCACTACGATAGACACCCTGCCAGCCACGGTTAGGGTGCCATTTGTTATCTGTTATGCCCTGTAACTGGAATTAGCTCCCTGCTGCCTCAGTCAAACAGCTTTTCAGCAGCCAGGTGATTTCTCAGCCTCTGCTGCCTGTTTCTCAGAGATGATACCCTTGTAATCCCTATTGTGCAGTCTGAACATTTTTGCATTGGTATCCCCACCTCCTCCAAAAGGAAAAACCGCCTCATCCTGTCCTCTCAACCATGGAAAAGCTATTTCCAAATACAGAAGGAAGGAGGCACTTCTTCAGGAGTTATAGATCTGAGCTTTTACTGGAAGACACTACCTATGCCAGCTAATCTAGAGTGTCTCCGTATTTTTAACTGAGAACAGGGTGAATCATCTCTAAGGGGGTGGATTATCTTTAAGTAACTCACTTATAACTGCTCTCTTCTACTGCTGCACTGGCCCACCTCATGAGCAGAAATGGATTCTTTTCTCTCCAGTAGCCTTTTACAGAAGAGAAGTGAGTGCATTATTAAATTAAGAAGGCTAATGTGCTCTGAAGTGGAGTTTGCATGAAAGATGCAATGCCTGATCCCAGACTGGCCTTATAAATATTTATATTTTATATACCTTAAGCAGTCCTATGCATTTAAGCATGGCAGTAAACAGCAAGCATGTTTGTAAGTTTGTGTGTGGTCTCACCCTTTGTGCTAGAGCTGGTGCCAGGAGGCCAGGAAAGCTATCTGCTCTACCTCTTGGAGACCAGATAAGATTGGAGACCACTGGCACTGACACCACACACTATGACCAGACAAACACTTGGGTTACAGATATATGTGTATGTGCTGGCTGTTCAGAGGGGATGTGTATTTTATTGTGCAACTAAAGGGCAAAGAGACTGTCTCTAGCATTCACTGAGCTTAGAGTTCACCTTTGCCCCCAGCTCAGTAACTGTGCTGCTGGGTGGCAGAGAAGTGCTGGGCAACAGAGAGAGAAAGGTTCTTCCAACTGAATGGACATCACAGCACAACATGATACTGTGGTTGAACAAAAGTAACTCAGGCAGACAGGAAAAATTCAGCTGAGCTGGTTACTGACTAAGATGTGTCAGGGAATTAGTGATCCTTGCAGTATGTCTTGTACCTGCTCAGGTAGAAGAAGGAGCTGACAGTAACATGTTGCTAAGGAATTAAATGTGTCCAGTTCCCATCGCAAAAGCATTTATTATTAGTCTGTGCTGTTCTGTTAGCTCAAGACATGCAGATGAGGATGCATAGAACAAGATATTAAGAGAGCTGTACCTCAACCCATCAATCATTCAAAAGCATTAAGTATTTAAATGTACAGTTAGAACTGATTTAAGTCTCTTGAGAGAAAAACCTGTGTAAGCATCTTCTGGGAAAGTGTCCTTTAGTTTCAGTGCTTCAAAGACTCTCATTGCCTGAGTGTTTGGTTCTGCAAGGGTGCTACAGCAGTAAAGGATGGGATACTATTCTGCTCTGGTTTCTCTCAAAAGGCTGTGGTGGGATGGCCTGAGGATCAGCCTTGTGAACCTCACAGAAACAGGAATGGCTGAACTCTTAATACAGATAATTAGTATGTTCCTACTGCAACCATTTGGGTTATACCATCCCTAACCACACTCTGGCTCCCCTGTGCTAGATGTGGAATGTGAAGTCTCTCCTCCATACAGCACAGCAGAAAAGCAGGGAAGGAGGAAAGCAGCATCTGCACCAATTTCTGGAGGATTAGGAGACCTGTACAACATCATGTAAGAAGCCAATCACAGAGTGTGAACCAAACAAATGCATTAGTAGTGACTCAGACTCCAGGCTGGTCCAGCCAAAGAGGTATAAAAGTGTATCATTCTTCTGCTGAGCTAAATTCCACTGAGGGGACCTCTTGCCAGCAGAAAATGTGGTCATCATAATTGAAATGTTGCCTGAAACCAGAAATATCATCTTAAGAGGGTAAAAAAATAATAAATAAATGTTCTGGCCATTTTGCAATGTTCTGGTTTGGGTATTTCCAAAATGAAATGCTTCTAGCTGTAGCTTAGAAAAGACACTTCAGCTGTATTTGTGTGCAGAAGTGCTGATTATGATGGAAGGAGTCAAAGAGAGAGGAAGTAAAACACTGCCAAGGCTGAAAGAGAAAACTGCTTCACAAACAAGCAACCAGACAAGACAGCTGGGAGATCATGGCTTTTTGTCTCTCTTCAGATAAATCCAAAAGGACTAGGAAGTTATTCCTTCTATTTTTCACCTTTCTGAATCCAAATAAAAGCTAGTAGTGATATTGATAATTTCTGTGAAACAAAAAAAATCCTTTTTTGATTCTCCTCTAATACAACCCCTTTTGATCTGCCTTCATATGACTCAGCTTAATTGGAATTGGAGAGATTAGAGACAAAGAAAAATCTCATAAACACAGAAAATAAATCCCACACGGATATTAAAACAAAGCTAGTGCATTGTTAGCAGAGGTTCTAAAGAGCCTTGATATTTCCTGAAAACTCCCATGTGTCTGCAATATCTTCCACAACATCAATAACAGCATGTTATGTGGTCATTAGTCCAAAGAACATATTCATTTATGAGTTTGAGATGGGCTCGTTAGCCAGGAGTAGCAATTTGAGTTATGAGTTTCATTCCCAAAGATTCAATATTTATCGTGTGCCATCAGACATCTCGATAATTTGATGGCTCAACTTCTCAGAAGCTTGGAGTATTAAAAACAAAGAGGGGGGCAAGTGAACTGGAAGATCTGGAAGGAATGACATGGAGGAATAGGAGTGCTGCCTCCAAAGCCAGGTAGGACCCTGGGGCTGTGATTCCAGCCCTCTGTGTTGCGGTGTTGTGGCAGGGGCCGTCACAAGAGCAGAATTTAGAGCAGGGTAACTATTGGCAACTATTCCTCATCTTGCTGTACCTGCCTGAGAATGGTGTGAAGGTTTCATACCAATGATCCACCCTGCCCCACTTCACGTTCCCCGTCAGTGGCAAACGGAGAGGCTGTTTAGGGAGAGCCTGAAAGCCTGGGGGCTGTTTGAGGTCTGCTCCTCTCAGACCTGTGTCCACAAACCTTCTGTGTTTGTGCGTGTCAGAAGGCACACCTCTGCTTTTACCAGCTGGCTATGGACCATGTTTATTGTGAGTCTCTCTAAACCATCTGTGAACCCATTGATGCTGTCTGCTGCCACAACATCCTATGGCAATAATTTCCAGAAGTTTATCATCTCCTGCATAAAAAACCAAAAGTACTCGTATCTGTCAAACACATCTAAAATTTTCCAGTTCCAAGTTTCCAGTAATTCTTGGGGCATTTTGCACCTCCTTAGCTCTGAACAAGGAAGCTGAGTAACAGCCCAAAGCCACCAAGATGCCTCAGATGACATGTTTCTTGCTCTGAGCACTCCAAGCCTGCACTTTTGTGGGTTGCTGCTGGAGAGTTGAGGGCTTTCCTTATTAAAATCCAGGTGTGGAATTCACTGCACCAAACTCATAATCTAAAAGGCAGGTGTCCAACAACTAATCCAGGTATCCATATATAGAAGCTACAGATGTACCACCAGGAGATGATTCACCATTTTCTAAAACAGGTATCTCATATTGCTGCTGTGAGTCACTGCGCGAACACCTCCCTGTCTCTCTTGACTCTAGAGAATGCTTATTTAACTGGAGTGGATTCCACACCAAAGTCCACAATTGCTGAAGTTAGTTGAAACCGGCCCCCACCATCTTTGCCCTGTGAAAAAAGACACCAGAACTCGGAAGAATTTTGGCTGCAGTGGGATATGGGGCAGGCAAGTGCAGAGTAGCCTGACACTCTGTCACCTGCTTGAGGTAGGAAGACATCCTGACCTCAGTCCCAGCTGCAGTCTTGCAGGGCTTTTAACTTTATTTTCTTGGTTTTCTAATGATGCACTTCCCAGTGGTCACCCAAGAACAATGTATCTAAGCATAGCTTCTTTGGGATTCAGGGTCAGGCCAAATCTATTTTAGGTGATAAAATAA
Source organism: Ara ararauna (assembly GCA_028858755.1). Lineage (NCBI taxonomy): Eukaryota > Metazoa > Chordata > Aves > Psittaciformes > Psittacidae > Ara > Ara ararauna. Next base: position 69,132,918 of record CM054381.1, read on the forward strand.
CAGTCAAGTGCATGATATCTGGATCACCAGTATTTAATTGGGCAGCTCAAAAGGGCAAGGAGAAAGAGCAATATTATGACTGTGTAAATCTCCTCCTGTTTCTGAATGTTAAAAATCACATGGCAGAAATTTTTCCTTTAATCACACCCCAGAATGGGGTGATTAGCTTAGAAAACATTAATTTTATATCTGAGTGTGACAGAATGTGAAACCTCTCTGGAAACAAAGGGACAAGGATTTATGACCATCTTGTCAAAATGTCAGTTTTGAGCAGTCGGTTTATAGAGTCACTGAAGGTCACAGACATTTCAAAACAGGCAGGCATTTCTTCAGACTCAGTGCCGAAGACCAGGGGTTTGTAAAAAGCTATTTTAGGAAAACTGAAAAAAAAAAGTAAAGCAAGCAGATGCGTGTTTGTTACAGAGCCAAACTGGCATGTAACAGCTGTCGTCACAATTGTCTCCATTATGAAATACTGTTTGTTCTGCAAAGCGCTGTATCTTTCCATGCAGTTTAAGAAGAAATGAAAGGCATAGCTTTACAGGCCGCTTCTCCAGTTATGACTTCTGAGTAAGCAAGGATTTGATTGTTTTCATGTAATGACAACTTTCAGTATAGACGCAAAGTGACCAGATTATAACACAACTAACATTCAACATTTTAAGCTTCTCTCCCAAATCTAAGCATCCCACTTTATAACTGATACTTGTGTTTATTTAAGTGTATTTGACTGAGGCTTATGTGTGTCCACACGCATACTGAACTATAATCTTTTGTCTCTTCCTTTTTTATTCCATCTTTTCAAAGCTAAAACCAGAGCTCACTGATAAATGAAAGCTGAGGGGCCTGTACTTCCCATGACGCCGGGAGCTGATGCTTTATGAGGAAGTGCTAACACAGGCAGCAGCTAGAAGCAATTGTGCTGAATTAAGAATGGGTGATGCTCACCAAGGGCTGCTGCCCCGTGGGAAAGGACATCTCACAGAATCACTAGGACTGGAAGGGACCTCTGGAGATCATGTAGTCCAATCCTCTGCCAAGGCAGTGCCACCTACAGCAGGTTACACAGGAACATATCCACGTGGGTTTTGAGCGTCCCCAGAGGGAGACTCCACACCCTCCCCGGACAGCCTGTTCAGTGCTCTGCCACCCTCAATGTAAAGACGTTCTTCCTCATGTTTAGGTGAAACTTGTTGTGTTTCAGCTCATGGCCACTGCTCCTCATCCTGCCACCGGGCACCACCGAAAACCCTGGCGCCACCCTCTGGCAGCCGCCTCTCAGGTACTGATATGCATTACGAGAGCCCCTCTCAGCCTTCTCTTCTCTCGCTCTCACACGAGGCAGACGCTCCAGCCCGCTGCCCTCTGGCCCCCGCTTCCCGCGCGCACCGCGAGCACGGGGCGAGACGCCGCGCCGCAGGCAGTACAGGCGGGCCCACGCCCGTCCCGCTGCTGCGCATGCGCCGTGCCGCCGCTCGGGTGAGGCAGGCTGAGCCCGGGCGGCGCGCGCGGATTGGCCGGCGCGGGTCAGGCGCTGTGGGCGGTGGTAAAGGCGGGCGGGTGACCGGCAGTAACCCCTGCCCGCTGCCTTGTGCCGCGTCAGCCGCTTGCGGCGCCGCCGCAGCCGGGGCTGCGGCACTGCCCTGCCAGCGCTCGGCAGCCGGGCAAGGGGCACAGCAAACCGCGGCCTCTCTGGCCAGAAGTGCTTGGGGGCACACCCTGGGGGACGGGCTGGCACCCACAGACCTGCAGCCGGCCATGGCAGCCGTGCACCAGAGCACTGCTGAGCTCCCCAGGAGAGGAGGCCCCACTGCGGCAGGACCGAGTCTGCTTGGCTGGGTGTTAAACAGGTGTCACCCACCCCATCCTTCTGGCACACGGTTGCTGTGGTGCCAACTCTGCACTCTCCTGGGACTTTGTTTCCCCTGTCAGTCTCTGGCCGCATTTCCCCCTGCTCCCCACGAGGTCCCACAGCCTTCCTGGTGCCCCGTTCTTTCTTGGAGGGTCAGAAGCAGTTGTTTCCTCACTGTGGTGGGAGCACATGGCGTGGTGCAGAGCTGGCACCTAGCCCTGCTGCTGGGCAGCTCCCTGCAGGACCAGTGCCCTCCCTGGGGGGGCCCTTCTGGGTCCTGTTCCCGGGTCCTGGGCTGGGTAAGCAGGGCTCCACACAGCTTTGCTCACTGCATCCTGGCTCTGAGGAGGGGGTTGCAGCTGGAACCTGGTGTCCTTCACAAACACCACACTGGCATCTCCTGTGTGGTATGCCTGGAGTGAGAAGATGCAGCAAACCCTCCGCTTGACTGTTGGCAGCCAGCAACCAAGGCCTACAACCCTCCCTGAGCTCGCTCAGCTGGGTCTGAACAAGCAGGCACTTGTTAGCTTGTCCTCCTCTCCTACCCAGCAGAGCTGGCTGGCGTGTTAACCCTTCCTTCCCCTTCCCTGGTGGGTGGGATGTCTTCAGAGAAGCAAAGTTGGGGTGCATTGGAATTGCAACCCAAATTCATGGGTTACATAGGCAACTGGGAATAATACTCATATGCAAAACACTCAGGCAATGAGCTCAAAATGCTGAGGTGGCACTGCTGAAGGGCCTGATAGTATAGGAGAACATATTTTGGGCAGGGGATTTAATAATAGTCTTTAACAAAGAGGGAGAGGCTGAGATTGGAGTTCCACTCTCATGAAGTTCAGACAGAGGGATCATTAACTTTATTTTTAGACTTGGCTGAATAATCAGGAGGTTTGAAGATTTGCCTTCTCTGTTTCACTTGTTTTAGGAGAGGCTGTGCCTGCATAGCTGGGATCAAAAGTGCACTGGATTATCAGAAGCAGCAGCTCTCTGTCACTTCCAGGGATGTACTTCTATGCCTCGGTGATGAGCCAGAGTATTTCATTTGACACTCTTCCAGAGCCCAGGGCAGTCACACATAACATTGCCTGGGCTGGTCGTACACCTCCAGCTGGGAGAACGTGGCTGCTGGAAGAGCCAACATCTTTCTCCTTAAGGTTTCTTCTCCCTTCCTCCTTCCCTCTTCCCTCCCTCCCTCCTTCCTTTGCTCTCCTTGTGCTCTGTTTTGCAGCACGCTGCTCTGGGGTTCCCATTCAAAGGACTTTCCAGCAGCCACTGCTGGATACAAAAGCATGGACCAGTTTTGCTGAGCAATTCAGCATGCCGGCTGGAAGGAACTGGCAGCACCAGCAAACATGAGCTGGACAAGGGGTCCCCAGCTCCTGCAGGTAGTACTATTGCTGTTCCCTCTGCGTGCTCCTGCATGGAGCGGGCTGGTGCCATGCAGTGGTGGCCTTATTCTCCACTATGACTGGATGTTCATTAGGTGGCGAGGTGGGAGAAACAGGGAAGCTAACACCGATAACATGAGATTTGGTGCAGGGATTTCCCCCTTCTCCTTCCCCTTCCCTCCCAGCTGCACGAGGGGTGCGGTGAGCAGGGACGCTCTCGCAGGAGGAAAACTCCCCCTCACTGAGGTTAATGAACCCGCCTGGCGTGGTGGTGGCTGTGCCTGGCTGGAAGACAGGCTGCCGGTATTACGTGTTACGCTGCATGTATATCCATCAGCCGCAAGGCTCTGGCAAGAGGCACCGGCTGGAATTAACCTGCAGTAACCCCGCTGAGCAGGAGCAGCCTTGGCGGGGTGTGCCTGCCCGGGCTGCGCTGGAGTATGTAAGCCATTATAATCCGCTCATTCATGGCGCTTAAAGAGCCAGAGGAGTTTTTTCCTGGTTCTCCTAGAAGGGAGGATGGTTTGGAAACAGTAATGCATAGCGTTATCCATCCTGATGGGGCATTGTGTGCTTTACCGAGCCCAGCTCTCCATGTCATCAGCACAAGTTTTAAAGTAACATTTTTATTATGAACAAATAAAATTTCAGATCAGCACAACCAGATATCTGTTTCCATATTAGTAGAAATTATTTCAAAAAGTTGTTTTTCTTTTCCAGTACACAAAACAGAGATACTACTATGCAGAAATCCCTACGCTGTGAAAAACCATATCCTACTCACATTTCAATAGTGACAGAGCTTAGACAATGTGCAGATTCAACTTTCCAATCCTTCCCTGAACACCCAACACTTGGACATCTGCGCTTTACAATACCAACGGGGCTGGGAATGGTTTTGGAAAACAAACCAGTCCATGCTTCTGCCAGCAGCGGTGTGCGTGTGGTACATATGCCTCCCTCCTCTGCGCTTGGCCTCACCACACCGCTGGGAGGCAGGGTGTAACCCCCTGCGACAGATAGGGAAACTGAGGCACCGAGAGCTTTTAAATGACTTTGTCCCAAGTCACGCAGTGAGCAGGCAGCTAAGCTGGGAACAAGTCCCAGGAGAACAGCTGCTCTAGCTACAAGGTCCCACTACTGCCTTTTGCTTCCACCTCTTACAGACTCATTTAAGCTAAACATACAGACAACGCATCCAGGATACAAACATGCCACCAAAAATATATATATATATTTATAGGTATATATATATATATCTCAAAGTTCTACTTAAAGTGTTGTATCTGTTTCTTAATCTAACAAAAATTCTAACTCAAATACATTCAGAATCACCTGCACCCACAGTTCAATGTAGGCAATTAAATAATCAAGAAACCCCTCAAATGTTCATAATTCAGCAAAAAGAAAAAAAATTATGGCAAATAGCTGTCAATACTCCTATGTATATTAAAGAAAGATTTAAGGCACCCAGAGATATTTGCCAGTCTACTGTTAAAGTGACTGCGCAAACACCAGGACTGTTTGGTTATACTCCTCAGCTTCCACCCTAATTCCAGATTATGGACCCAAATCAGCACTTGAAATTTCAAAGGAACCCTTGATATCAAACCGTGCTTCTCTGCTGAGAGGATGTGAAATACTGCAGCATGTCACAGCACGCTTCCCTACTGTGGGGTATGTCACACAACACCTTAAGGGCACCAGGAGCAAGGCAGTCATTCTCCTCACCTTCTCCCCTTCCCATACCCATTTCAAATTACTGGCAGAAGCAAACTCATCCTCTCTGGAGACTTCTGTGAGTTCAGAGAGATGTAGACTAGAGATGTAGACTATGGCCAAGCCAGCCTGCAATTACAGAGCTAACAGTGCTTCTCCTTTTTTAGAGGGCATTTTCTTCTTTTTCAATGGTAGGATACAATTCTAGCCACAACCCTCTTTACTTCAGCCAGTCTCCAGGCAGTCATGAGCCCCAGAGCAGCGAGGATGCTATCTCCTAACACTGGGAACTGAAGGGCTCCCTGTTCTATTCCTCCCTGGTGTACCCTCGGCTGAACACCACATTGCCGCTGTCTCAAAACCTTGACAGGTCCCATTGCTGAGCAACAACAAGGCCATGGTGGTAGCAGGGAGGGAAAAGGAGAGGAGAAGGACTTCTTTTCTGAGTAATAAAAGCGTGCTTTTGTTAAGGAGAACATCATAGGCTGTGCTAGCTCCTGGTGAGTTTCACAGCAGCAAGAGAAAGCAAAGGTGCAGAGACTCGCTCCCGTGAAGCGTACCTGGGTGGTACGTGTCAGAGCTGAGGTGAGGAAGTTGGCATCTGCTCTGTCTCTGCCCTCCCTGGCCTGCCTGAATAAGGGAGATGCTGCAAACCCCACTCCAATATCACCTCGTTCTAGCCACCTTTTGTGCTTTCCTCCAGCTCCGTTTGATGCATTTAAGCAACAAAACCAATACTATTACTACAACTAATAATAATAATAAAAATTAATAGTAATGGGGAGAGTTAAGGGGGGAAAAAAGAAGCACATTCAGCCCAGTGATGGGCTTAGGGGCCACAACGCCCAGAACCTAACCCACCACCTGAACTCAACCTGCGGTCTCTGCAACTCGCAGGAAACAACACCCACAAGGATTTTTTTCCCAGCACTCTCCAGCTTCGTGCCCACATCATCTCAGTGATATAACTGACCTTTCCACAGCCACCCTCACTGCCTGTCTCACCAGTGAATTAGCGAGGTGGTGAGATGGCTCGCTGAGGGGGCTGGGAGGCAAGATGAGGAACTTAGGGGGGAGCAGGGAATGGCAAACCACCCAAGTGGACCCCAGGCAGGAAAGCCCAGAGCTGGCAGACACTGGCAGCAATGTCTCACCTTGGAGGTCCTGACTCCCTTGAGCCCCCGTGCCACCTGGCCCCATGTTGGTGCTTCTCAGGCACTTGTTAATCGACTGAGCGGAGCCCCTGATGATGGAGGGATGCTCTTGCAGATACTCTCACTCCTCCCTGTGTCTGCAGGTGCTCCCTTGCCCAGTCCCTGCACTCAGCATAGGATGTGGATGCGCAGGGCAGGCATGGACACCAGGACATCTGCCTGCAACCCAGCGGGGACCCTGTTTCTCCAGCACATAAAGCAGCTTAACTCAGCGATGGAGCTTTGGTTTACATCCTTCTCCCCTTATCTTTTTTGGCAAAGTCCCATTCGCTGGCAAAATTCTCAGTGACAGTGGTGAACAAAACCACCCCACGCTGGTGCCATCCCATGGCAGCCAGTGGCACACCCCTCCAAATATCCCCCTCATCACTGTGGCTCTGCCTTCAGTCCCTGGTGGCACAGGGTACAGCAAGCAGTGCAGGGAGGGAGGCTGTGATGCCAGGGGGAGGAGGTAATAAGGCCACCAAGGCTCCCCCTCCAGTGCCTGCTGTGGCCACCACACATCCTGGCCACTGATGGACCTGGCTAGAGCTCGGAGAGATTCTGATGGCTTACCCCTCCCCAGCCAGACAGGCTGTGCATAGGGATGAGGGGGAGAACACTTTGCAAGAGACATCTCTTTCCAATGGCAAGAGAAGGAAATAGGGCTGCTTTTCCCAGGGAGAGCAGTTTAGCCATGCCACATCTGTCAGCAGCCCCTGAGAAAGGAGGAGGGTCAGAGGAAAGAATTTTGGGGGGAAGGTGGTGGGGAGAGGGCCATTGACTATGGCTCAACTCTTCAGCTGGCTGGTACAGGCTTCCTTTAACTCCATAGTATATAGCCGACTGCAGTGGGCCTCCCCCAAGCTGCTCCCTACCAGCTCCTATGCCAGGGAGAGACCAGGACGACATAAAGCAGTGGGAATTGGGGTAGAGGGGCTGGAGAGAAAGAACAGAAAGAGGAAGGAGAGGAGGGAAAGGGGTGGCCTTGTGTTATAAGAGGCAGAGTCCTAGATCTTAAGTACATCATGTAAAATACAGCATGGAAGGGGGGTTAAAACTTATTATCATTATCGTAAGCAAACTGGTAGCATTATTCAGTAGTCAGTAAACAGAACGTTAAATCTTTGTCCAGCGTGTTCAGAGGGGTCAGGAAGGGAGAAAGGAAGAAAAAAGGAGGAAGGAGAGGTGTGGATGTGTGTGTGAAGGGAGCAGGAACTCAGCCACTCTTGTGACTCCCATCTCCAGTCCGCATTTTCCGAGCCAGGATGACCTCCCTGGAGACCTTCTTGCGATCGCTGGCCAGCCCCAGGAGGCACATGAGGTCAATGAAGGCTGTGGTTATGTTGAAGCGCCAGCCAAACTCACTAGTGGAGTAGTCATAGGGGAAGGTGTGGTGGTAGTTGTGGAAGCCTTCTCCTGCAAAACATGACCAGGGAGAGGATGTTGCCGAGCTCTAGATTGATGGCCTCTTTAACTTGGCCCAAAGCATCACATTCCTGAAACAGGCTCTGGATTGAGTCCAGGCTCCTCTCAGCCCGATATCACCTATGCAATCTACCCCATCTCATTTGGGTGTGCTCCAGCATGCCCAGGCTAGCCCAAATGAGGCAATGACAGTCACAGAGGACCTATGGTGCATTATTGAAAAATGAATGTGTGGCGAGGAACTGCGAAAGGCCCTGGCTCACTGATTGCACCAAAACACCAGGGGAATCATAACAGTTTTTCCTCTGCCACCATGAGAAACCTAGTATTGGTTCAGCTACCAGCTAGACCTGCAGCAAGTCCCCAGCAAGCACGGCTAGTAAATACTTCTGCAAAACTTGGCAGTCCTAATGCCAAATCCAAAGGACATTTCTAGATGGGAATAGTGCAGACATACTTCTCTTAAGGGATCTACCCATCAGTGGCCATCTGCCCCAGATACACAACACTGGCTTCAGTGCTCCCTCATCCCTTCAGTGACATCGCCTGGACTCCTGCCCCTACCCTCCCAAGTCTCTGTAGTTCAAACCCCTCCCTGCTAAAAATTCAGGAGCAGATCCTTCAGACGTGGAAATCAGTGCAGCCCCAGTGATGTACAGTGGTGCAAACCAGCTCGGGATTTGGGCTTAGAACAGATCAGGGCAAATGCTGACCCTGGGGTATACTTCCCTAGGGCCCAAAATTTCAGGAAAACACATGAGATGATCTGGCTTGTCTCATCCTCAAATACCTCCAAAATCATCAGCTGCCCTGAGAACGTGTCCAAATGTGCATCACTGGTTTTCAAATTGAGAAATCTAAGACAGATAAGCAGAGACTGCAACATGGGTTTTTCAGTCTGGTGAACGCGGCAGAGAGACCTTCAAGTAGGGTAAATAAAATATTGCTATGAGATAAAGAGGTGCTAAGTGCAGCAGAGTCATTTCCAGCCTGGAAAGAGGCTGGTGGGAGCTGATAACCCCACTGCCCTTATGTACTCACTGGCCAGCCTGGAAAACACCCCCCAATGCAAAGGCTGAAGGGTAGTGGTGCAGGGGAAAATAGGGACACCTGCATTCACAGAACTTCCCAGAAGCAGCTGTAGTCCCAAGGGGCAGTCCACGCTCTACAGTATACCCGAAGCAAAAGACACGGATGCTGAACATACCTAGAGCCCCCAGGCTGACCAGGGGGTTCTCCCGTGGGTTGATGTACTGATCGTACGGCCGGTTGCCAAACATGTGGGCAGCACTGTTCACTAGCCAAGTGGCATTGAGCCCTATGGTGTAGCGCAGGATGGCTGGAATGAAGAAGCTGATGATGATGGATTCATCCCAGAAGTACCAGGGCACTAAGGTGGGCAACATGAAGCACAGCAATACCACCGAGGGCTTGTAGTATCTGGAAAGGAAGGGACCAGGAAGAAAGCGCTCAGTGGCAGCAGCAGGACAGCAAGGGCTGGTTCAGTCCTCCCTTTGGAGGATTTACACTCAGCTATACAGGGAAGACTGAGTGCAGAAATACCTGTCTCCTAAGACCTGTATCTTTTGTCCTGGATGTGCAGAAGCCATGCCTGCAGACTCCCAGATCTTATCACCAGGCAGGAAACTCAAAGTCAAATCCTGCTCTCCCTGTCTCTGTCTCACATGTGCACAAAACAATATCCCAATCACCATGAGTCCAGACACAAGCTGCTGCTTTTGGCCTCCTCTGCCATCAAACAGATCAGTATGCAGGGTCTCTTGCACTAAAGGCATGGGAGCAGAGAAAGCTGAACCACTCCGATCACCCATGAGAAAAATCAAAGGCACAAAAAGGAGGGAAGCCATAAACTTTGTGCAATGCATGTGGGATTGAACTAGGGACCTCCCGAGGGTGATTACTATATGGGTTCAGTTCCCCATCCCTGCAGCCTAGTGACAGGCTCACCTCCTCTGGGGATCAGCCCTACTATAGCCCCAGACAGTTAATAGATACCCCATCCAAGAGGCACCAGCAAAACAAGACTGTCCTTCCCAGTTACTGCCTCTTTCAAGCCCTCTTTCACCACACTTTCCAGAAGACTGGTGGGAGAGGGACCAGAGTAATTTCCTGGAAGGCACACCACATCATCTCCAAAGATGGCCCACAGGCACCTGCAGGTGGGCTGTCAGCCAGTCAAAGCAGCAGCTGGGCTGTGTGCAGGAAGGCATGGAGGTGCTTTGCGGAGGGAGGCTCAGCCTGCTGCTGGTAAGATGCTAAAGGACAAGTGGGCAAGAAAGGGGTGTGGGATGGCTGGAGGCATCACTAGCTACTGAATACTTCCTATAGGAGTGGCACAGCTCATTTCTCACAGTTCACCGCGCTGCAAAGCCTTGTGCAGACTGAAGACTTGTATTTCTCACATGATGCCCTTAATCCCTTCATGCTCCATCAGAAGCGCTTGGGGTCCCCAGCACATTTGTGGGATCCCTGCTCCATCGAACAATGGCTCTGTGCTGAGGCTGAACCCACCACTCACCTCCGCTGGAACATGACCACTTTGTCAGCCTTTATGTCACTCAGATCCAGCTTCTGACCCTTCTCTATGACATCTGGGTGCTTGCGCACCAGCAGCCAGCCGATGTGGGAGAAGAAGAAGCCCCGCATGGCATTGTGAGGGTCTGCATCTGTCTCGGAGAACTTGTGATGGACACGGTGGTCCCGGACCCACTCATAGATGTCATTCTGCAAGGCAACAGTAGCGGAGACTAAGGGCCAGGGCTGGAGATGTTTCCTTCAAACTGATAGAAGGGCCTAAACCATTTAGACACCCAAATCGCATTGACCTGAACTTGTATCAATCATTTTGTCTTTCATTAGCATTTGGAGTTTTTGGCTTTTAAAACAAAGTTTGGGTATTCTTTGCTCAAACTCTTCAGCTTTCTCTGAAATCTGCTTCTTTTGTGGGCTGCCTTTTCATCTTTTCCATTGGCTAACTTAGGGCTTTGGTTTGCACATCCTCTACAGCATCACAGGCTCTGGCTGGTCAGCCTGTTCCCCGACCCCTGCAATAGCCAGCCCTCAGTGGCCAGTCAGTGCCTCCTCCCTCAAATATTCTTGTTGGTCGCTTGTCCCCATCCCTACACAGGGCCAGCTGGGATTGATCAACCTGCCCCTCCCCTTCACCCTGACATTTTCTATGGGTCAACCTGCCTTGCTTTTCCTGGGATTGCCAAATCAGACCTGTTAAACTTGGGGGCAAGGGTTTTGTTATTTTTTTATTCAATTGGAAATGAAAACAGTCTTAAAATTAAGGCCCCTCTTCAGAAATAAAATGAATACACCATTTCAATGACAGTTGTCAAAAACATCCCCCTTCAGCCCCATAACCACTCTGGTAAGCTGGAAAATCAAATAGTTTGGAAAATGTCAAAGCTTCCATCATTTGTATTACAAAATGATTGCTTTGGCCACTTTTAAGAGGAGATATTAATGAGCCTATGCTCATTCCTTTATACCAAGATTTTGGTGAAACAGAGGTCCAAGCTCACCTCTATTGCCTGTATTACACAAAAGGCTCCTTAATCTATTAAGTACATAGGACTTTTCCTCAAAACACTTCGAAGGTAGGGAAGTGGCATAATCATCCCTATTTCTTGCCTGTAAAGACCAAGAGGCTTACCCGCACAGGGAGCCTGTAGCTGAGAAACAACTCTTCAAGTCCCTCTCAAGTGCTGTAACCGTTCCTTGTTAACCTAATATTATTTAACTGCAGGCCATGCAATAAGCCAGTGATAGACATGGGCCAGGATTCAACATCATTTGTTTCCAAATACTGCAAACAGCTGCCTTCCTTCCAGCCAAATCCTGAACACCTCGAAGTATCTGATCTATGTACTGCTGTTAGCTAGAGCATGGTCACTCAGCATTCCCCCAGAAGAGGGTAGCTCAGCAGCCTTCCCTGTCTAGTAAGAAGAGAAATACAACCAGTACCCATGTAGGAAATGTTTCACCTGTGCCCCAGGTTTCTCTTTCATGTTCCAGACCCTACACAGCATCATGTAACATGACAAAGCCCAGCCTTTTATCTTTCTATAGACCATACTTTGGGACCACCTCTCACTGCAACCCTGTCTGAACATCACAGCTTTCCTGGCCCAACAAGCAAAACCTAGGAGAATGCCTCCTTCCTTGGGAGTTACCAGCTACGGGCTATAACCAGAAGAGCTTCTGCTGTGCTGCAGCTGCCTGTCTTGCAGATGGAAGAGGCGACTAGGTGCACATTTCCCAAATTCTCTGAAATCAGAAGCCTCAGATCCCTGAACAGCCAACAGGCATTTTCTGGAGGACCTCAGGTAAGATAATCTTCTCTGGCCTTCAAAGTTACTGGTCTGGTCTCAGAGCTGCTGCCACTAACAGGAAGGAGATAAATTGAAAATAAACATCCTCTGGATCTCATTGAAAGTAAGTGTTTGGAAAAAAATCCATGGGGAACAGTACTGAATTTTCAGTAAAACTTTGGATTAGTTCCTGTTGAAGCTGAAATATCTGTCTCTCATCTTTGTCTACTCCCATCCCCTACAGCAATAGCTCAGCAAATTCTTTCCCCCTCTGCCCTGTAACCCTGTGAAAGAAAGATAGTCTTTGTACAGGACTAGCCAATGCAACCCATCCCGTTCTCTTGCTGAGTGCTGGACCAGGTGCTGGAATCAGCAGCTTGGTTCTTCCTCATGAAAGACTGGTTTGCTACTAACAGAGAATACGGAAGTCAGTGGTGTTTTAGAAAGTTTTTCAAGGCTAAGAAAACACCCAAACTCCATCCCACCCTTTTTTGATTACATGTCAATGAAGTGATATCCTCTATGTCTACGGGGTGGGGGTGGGGCAAACTCCATCCCACCCTGTTTTGATTACATCTCAATGAAGTGATATCCTCGGGGGGGGGGGGGGGGGGGGGGGGGGGAGAAACAAGATAACATCTCTAAAATACTTGGTCCACTTGGCCTTTTCCCTTTCCCTTCCCCCGTACCTCAGCTGAAGAATTACTGAGGTGCACAGTACTGATGCTTTTCTCTTCCCTTTTCTAGCAGAAAGTGCTGCACCCTGCCACCCTCCTGAGTACTTCCTACACACGAGCAAGCCTGTATGAAGCCCTCTCAAGCACAGTTGGAGGACAGAGTGCCATTACAGCTTCCTCCCAGCAGCAAACCCAAGAGGCCACCAGGATTTTTCTGTGCTGTGCCAATCTGGGTTTTCACTCTCACTTCTGAAGGGCCATCTCTTTTACAGTCCCAATTTGTTTGCTGTGTGGACTGAAGTGCTTAGAGTGGTTAGGCAATATCCTGAGGTGTTTATCAGCTGCCCACAGTCACTTGGGCCACTCTGAATAGGCCCACCCCTTCTCTCCTTGAAACATCACTGACCTGGGGTGACTTTCTGGAAGCCAGTGGTGTGACTTATAACAGGGTTATTCATAACTATCACTCTTCTGAACCAGAAACACGTCCCCCTAACTGCATAATCTCACTAAGTCTTTGGTCTTTCCTCAACAGCAAATTCCACAGCCTGACTCCCTGGGCTGTGCAGATGTTTCCCCCCCTTATCAGCCATGCAACAAGAGGAGGGTGAGGCACTAGGAGAGCACTTAGCACTTTCATGCCTTTCATGGAGACAGGAGCAAGCATAGGGAGACCACACCTGGAGGGAAGGGTACATTCCTGCTTTGGAGAGCTTTCCTAGCCCTGGTCTTGGCCAACAGTCCTCTCCTCACCCAGTTCTTCTCAGAGTCACGCTCTGATGGGACAAAGTGGAGACAATGAGACAGTCTCTAGCACATATTAGATGGAAAGGACAGGTTGTTTCCTAACAAGAAGTAGTAGGAGAGAGGAACTTCTCCATAAGCTTATGCCACATATCTGAGATAGGGGTTCAGGGGAGTAACTCCTTCTGAGGAACACAGACACATTGAGGAGGTGCTTACCTGGAAGGCCATGGAGTTTGCAATAGTCAGGAAGATCCGCAGGGGCAGTGTGGCTTTGTAGGACCGATGGCTCCAGAGGCGGTGAGATCCAGCTGTTATCCCAAGAGCACTCAGCAGGAAACACAGAAGAGCTGGAGAGGAAAAGGAAGTGGTGCAACAGTTAGAGCAAGTCAGCCTGCAGCAAAGTTTCAGGCAGAGCAACACAAAGGCAGGCCTTGGCCAAAAGCTGTATAAGCAAGAGAGGAACCTGTGGAGAGCAGATACCAGGGCAATGAAAATCAATGTGAGAGTGCACAAGCTACAACAGGCTTCATAAGCAACATGGAGCAAATCACTTCAGCTCTTCAACTCTGACAAGGGAGAAGGCTCTCCTCCACAAGACTTGTCAACAAGGGTTGGTTCTTCAGCATAGTGCCATCTGTCATGGTGCAGGATCATCAAAACTGTATAAAGTGACTGCTTCCATATAGTCTTGTGGTAACAGCTCTGCAGTCCACCTCAGAACAGCTTCTCCCTTCTCTCCCACCCATAATAATAACCTATCTCACTGCTCCTCACTAAATCTCATTTGCATTCTTTTCACCTCGTGGTGGTAGATGATCTTACAGTTCTTTGGAGGGACAGCTCAAGCCCAGGGGTAGGCTTCTCTTCTGCTCTCTTTCTAAGCAGAAGCTAGCTAGATCTAACCTACCATCCCACAGAAGCCTGGGCTTCACCTTCAGCTACACCACCCACTTAAAATCTGCCTAAAGGCTCCCATTCCCAGGATCTTTTTGACCCCCCATCTGCTCAACTACAGCACCATGTATGTAAGGCCAACAACTCATTGTGAGAGCGGGCATGGGCATTGCAAGTCATGCCCACTGCAGAAGCAGGTGTGGCTGGGCTTCGAGGCTGCTCCATGTGTTCCTTCTCCACACAGGTCAGAAGGTATGCCTTCTGGCAGCTAGTAAGCCACATCCCGTTCCCTTTGGATCACGTGTTTCTGTCTGCCCTGAGCTGTGTGTTCCCACATATCCTTCTGAGACCTCTGGAATAACCTGGGTCCCAGTATCCTGTCCTAGAACTAAAATGGAGAAAAGACACTTACAGAGTCATAGCAGCATTGCACTAGGAAGCTGGAAATAAGAAAATTGTATCTGAAAATTAACTCTTTCTCTAGGAAGCTTCTAGGTCAGGAAGTTTGGTGGAATGATGGACGGCATTCAACAGCTGTTTTGCTCTGCAAGCTCAGACGCTGAGAGGGACATCTGTGCATAGGTCAACTGATCCACCTTCAGTCCCCTGGGGTAAAGGATGCCTTCTTATCAGTCCCTTAGGGGAAAACTCTTCCCGTGGTGTAAAATTTGCAGATTTCAGCCAGTGGGATCAATCATGAAAACAGCTCCTTATTCTTACACATATACCCATGGATAGGAATTGCTGGAATGGTTGACAATACTATTCAGTCCAGCCAAATGGCTCTAATCAAGCTTATCTTGAACCCAGAAAAATAGATACTCTGCCAGAAACTTGTCTGAAATCAGAGATCTGAGACATGCACAAGGCACTGTTGCTCTGTTCTTTCATTCAAAATAATCCAGGCTTTATTCCTATCATCCTCTGCTCCCTCTTCCTCCTGTCACCTCCTTTTAATTCCAAACCTCATCTCTTATCTGCTAAAAGCCTGTCTCGGCTGATTTAACATCCTGTTCTGGCCCCTTAAACTTCCATGAACCCTCCTCACTCCCATCCCGCTGTGTAACAGTGATGTTCTCTGTCTGCTGATCTGACTGTGATTTCCCTTCTTCATCTTCTCCCTTGGCTCTCTCGCCTGCTGCCAAATGCAGTGCAAGCCTCAGACCAGCATACCTCTGCCTTGTGTTTCCCAGCACCTCTGTGGTTTCTTGGAGGGGCCAAGCAGTCACTGGTCATAGCTGATTTATAGTACATGAATAGGGGTGAAAATGCATGCAAATGAAGCGGGATCTGGGCTTTGCAAGAAACAACAGAGATGAGCAAAGCTCAAAAAGCCATCCAAGCCAGGAAGGGGTGAAGGCAGGGATGCTGGAGCAGGTTTCCCTTTGGCCTCAATGACAGGAGAGTACTTACACTGAACCCCCTGAAGTTCCATGATGCTGACTTGAAAGTTATGAACTAGCTCATGACCAGCTGCCTGTTTGTCTTAGATTTTAAACCCCATTTTAAACCAGTCACTGTCCCTACAGATTCATACAGAAAAGCAGTCCTTGAAAAAGCAGCTAACATATGACTTCAATTTGCAGAACTTCTGTGGTCTAAGACACTACGATAACAACGAAACCCACCCCTGGATGTTTCAGGCACTTCCTACTAGAGGCAGAAGTGTGACTTGCCACCATTCTCCCTTGAACATAAACAGCTATACCCTGCAAACCACATTTCATAACACCTCTGGGCAACTTTATACCTGCTGTGCACATCTCAGTAGCTGAGGTAGATTTCAAAGAGTGACAAGCAGTTTATGGCAGAGCTGAGAGAGGGAGCCAGAAGTTTGGATTTAAACTCTGACCTACACAAACTCTATGAAAAACACCATACAGGGAGTCCAGGATAAACAACAGCAGCTTGCATTGGATGTGTGGTGCAACTTGCTAGGGAAAGAGCCCAGCTTTCCACTGTGGGGCAAGTAGGCATGTGTTAATGGTGCACTGGGGACAGAAATGAACTATGCAATCTTTCATGGTCTTCAATAGCACTAGAACATAAATGCCAGGTTGGGTGAATACAGGCCCTATCTATAGCCCTGAGTTCAGGCTTCCCTCTCCGGTGAATCCTCACATGCTGACTGAGAATTTTTTGGTGAAAGAGGCCTCCAGGAAGATGACTCTGGCTGAGGACTGTGGTATTTAAGCTTTGCAAGAAGGAAACTCATCTGTATCTTGTTTATACAGGTAATTTGCCTGTAGATATCCCCCTTCAGGAGAAGATGATACCAGCAACAAAGACATATCAGCAAGCACAACAAATCACAAAAGAGTTGTGGTGGGGACACCAACAGACCCAGAAACCAGTAGAACCAGTACCTGCTTTTGGGTAGCCTTACCTGAAAACCTTTGTTAAAAATTTGGGAAAGTACCCCCTGCTTTTGGGTGCCCTGGCATAGAACAGTAATGTTCTTCATCCAAAGCCCCTAAGCCTCAGCAGCTTGTTGACTTCTCTTGGAGCTGCATTGCAAGCCACTGCAATAGTCACAACTCTCCAGTTATAATTCTGTGCTGCCTTGCCTCCTTCCCATATACAGCAGTTGTAGTTTATCTAAGGACCACACACTTTCTGTGTGAAAGGAGCTGATTCTTAGTCTATGCATATGTGGCACCCAGCCGCACAGACACCTAAAGCCTACTTGAGGACTATTAGCTCCATCAGCCATGCCTAAGAACTGTTGTGACAGTGACAGAAAGTCTGGTGGAAAACAGATAAATACAGCTCCCTAATGATTCAGAGTGGTCATCCCTGCAAACAGGTACAATAATGATCATTGCATAGCCAGGGAATCAGCATCACTCACAGGGAAGAAGAAAAATTTGTTGAAGATCATCCATTAAGAATGAAATTGGAAAGAAAGTAGAGAAGATGAAATAAAGTAGTACAGATTCTCACAGCTGCCCTGTGATGCTGCTCCAAACTGAAGGACTTAGGGACTCCATCAGGTGAGGCTTCAAAGTCATCTTCCACACCATGTTTTGAAGTATCCAAGATCGAAAAGATTGTCAGCTCACAGGTGATGTTTCCAATGACACATTTAACTGGGATACAAAGAATTATGACCACTGGCAGAAATATGCACTCAGTGCTTCAAAAATTACACCCAAAATGTTCCCGATTCAGTCATGTCTGTATGACTCACTATCCTTTACCTCTTTAGGGCCCAGATTCAGACCTCAAGCTATGATGGGAAGGCAGGAATGTGCTAAAGGTATTGTCACCCGCAGTTAACACCACGGATGTTTACATGAAGAGGTGTCCCTGCTCCAGCAGGTGTCCTTGGGCTTCTTGCTCAGTGCAAGGGAAAACCACAGCTTTAGACTGTTCCCTCCATGCCTCCTAGTCACTGCTAGCCAGGTGAGTCCTGCTAATCTCAGAAGAAAGATACCAAGAGCAAGGAAATGTGTGCAGGCAGCATAAGGGGGACAGTGTTTAGGGGAAGCAATAGGAGCTGCTGTTGCTAAAACCTAACTTCCCCTGCACGGCTGAGGAGAAGCACACCATCCACTAGTTAAGCCTGGAGAGAACACTAAGTGGGGAGGTATTGCCAGCATGGTCTTGAGGGGAATGTAACAAAAACCTTCTTTAAATTCTTTGCTGGACACATCCCAGGTGGAGAGATTTTCAGGCTGTCAGATTCGCCTGCATTATCCAGCAACATTCTCCTGGGTCCAAAGATGATGCAGCAACAAAAAGTAGTATCAACTCATGCTTCTGGCACTGCTGACACTGCAGGGGGATGACCTGAGCACTATGTCAGGAGGAACTGTCACTGTTTTAGAGACACTGTTGGCCAGGCCAACAGGGGTTAAGACAAATATTGTCAGTCTGCTGCACCAGAGGGCCAGGAAGACAATCTACAAATCATGTTTCCATGGAGGGTCAAAGCAGTTGGAGAAGAAATTGTCTATCCCCTTTGCGTCCTGCCCTTCTAGACTCAGTCTCTGTGCTGTTTGGCAAATGATGTGAAACCTGCCTGTGATCCCTGAAAAGACTGAGCAAGATTTTGTCAAGTGCGGTGGAGAAGACAATAAATAGAAAGGGAGCTGGATAAAAAGCCAGTGCTGGAAGGGCTTGGAGAGCTCTCATTGTGGCAAGCTCTCACCTGATCAACAACCCCAGCTCATTCTGGGAAGCTCTGTACCAGAAAGAGATCAGGGGATACAATGCGCACAGCAATGCTGAACAGCAAACAATGATGAAGGCAGGGCTGGAGAGCTTGAAAGACAAAGAGGAATTAGCACACAGAGAAATGGAAACAAAAGAGGACACAGTCACCGATATAACTGGTTTCAGAGGGACAGGAACATCAAGGAGACAGTGGCCTGGATGAAGAGTATAACCAGGGGACTGCTCCTTGTAGTAAAATACAGAATGCAGATAATCAGCTACCAGACACCACAGCTGCCTGTAGCATCACAGCAGAGAACATCTGGGGCCGTGTTAACTGTATATTATGTGTACATAGCCTAAGGAAGAAATTATCTAACAAACAAAGAAACAAGCAAAAACCTCAGCAGCTCCAGAACTACCACTGAGAGAGCTACTCTGCCCTAAGCCCAAGCTGTATTGCCGGGAGCAATGTAAGACTTTGCTGCTCTATACTTGTATGTAGAATGGGAACCAAAGTCTTCTTGCTACCAGTGGGTACTAGGGAAATAACAGCAAGTGACTGTGATGAGAGCCACAAATGCCTTGAATATGCTAAAGTATGAACAGAGAAAAGGGCAGTGTATGAAGGAGCAGGAAGTCTTGCTGAGACGCCAGACCCGTGGAGGATCAGGGTGTCTGAGCTCTCATATGGAGGAGAATGGAGGAGAACACTGGGGAGGAGAATGGACTGTTGAGGAAAGCTCTGTTTTGGCTGAATGGAAAATGGTCCTTTTCTAGAACAAGCACCAGTGATGCATGACAGGGAGCTCTATGGAGCTACTCCAGCTTTTGGTAAGGCAGGGTGGATCTTCAGCCAGTCCAGAACAGTGCAGTTCCCCCAAATTCCATGTTCATCTACCATTCCCAGAGCATCTGTGACTCCAGAAGCCACCAAGGAATCTTGTAGTGCCTCACAGTGGCAGGAGAGCAACTGGCACTTCATAGAATCAGAATGGCTTGGGTGGGAAAGGACCTTAAAGATCATCTAGTTCCAACCCCCCTGGCATAGGCAGGGACACCTTCCAGTAGACCAGATTGCTCAAAGCCTCAACTAACCTGGCACATCAGAGCTGACTGAAGGAGGAGAGCAGGAAGGAGTGGCATCAGGTAAAAAGAAAGGCAGATTCCTACAAAATGCAATGGGATGCCATACAGACATCCTGAACAAGTACGTGGTTGTAAAGACTGCCTCAGAGACCATTTTGGGGTGAGTGGGGCTTACCAGAATGCAAAGCAGCATTACTCTTCTGAATCAAGATGCTCGAGCCCACTTAAGTATCTCAGGGGAGCCCAAGGAGAAGGGCTAGATGGATTTGGAAATCACAGTGCATCTCAGCAGCTTAAAATGAAACCAGTAAACCCAACTCACCTTGTCCCAATGCCCTGAACATATCTGACTGGGGTTGGAGGACCCAGGCTGTCAGCTCAGTGAGTGAGAGAAGACAGCAGCTCCTGCCTAGCCTCCAGCTGCAATCCCAGGGATGGGACTCACAGCAGGACTGAGAGCCCTGGAATGCTCCTCCAAGGTCATGCTGAGGCTGCATGTTCTGCCCAGCGCTACCACGCTGGGGAAAAGTACAGCCTGTCAGGTTTTCTCACGGGAAAGGCCCAGAAAAGTCTTCTTTCATAATGTCCCCCCCAAAAGGCCATGCTGGCTGCACAGGGAACACATTGGTGCCTCTGCTTTTGCCTCTGATCAAGTCCTGGGGCCTCCAGTGATGCTCATCCCCTCTGCCTGTGAGAGCCTGAGATGATACAAGAGGAGAAGAGTCAATCTGGCCATGCAGTGGAACCATCTCTTTCCCAGTCCCACTGTGATGCTTGCTGACCACAGCCATCGGGAGGACACACTGACAGTGTGACAGACCCTGTGGATCCATCCTAGTCAGCCCTGTGCACAGCTGGGCTGACCAGGATGCTGCTCCCAGCTGAGCACTCTGCTGGAGCACCAGTGACAGCAAGAGCCATGCCAGCAGGTCTCAAATTAAACTGTCACTATTCATTTCAGGATGTTCTGTTTCACAGGAAGGCAGGGGCTGGACACAAAGTCTCGACCTCCCCACTGGGAGCTGTTTGGCTTCTTCACTCCTCCAGAGGTCCACACAGAGGCTGGTGGAAAGCGAAGCTCCCCTGCAGCTTGGGACCCGCGCCCAGCTGACTCTCAAACACTCAAAGAGGAGATTTGGCTCCTGCCCAGGGCAAGGTCTCTGAGAAGGGAGAGCTTCGCCTAGCTACTTTCTGTTGGGTTGTGCTTTCCACTGGAATTCGCTGCCTGGAGAGCTGCTTATTTATATTTTGAAAGTTGTCCGGCTTAGTTCCGGGACGATGGGGGCTAATCTGTGCTTTTGTAGGAATGACAGAAGACCTGAGCTTCACACTTAGTTCTTGACTTTTATCTCCAGCACAACTGTATTTTGACTCTCCTCATACACATGTGGAGGCTCTATGGGATCTACCTTCCCTTGGTAAGAACAGGAATGGCTCTTATCTTTGGGCAGCAGCCTCATACCAAATCATGCCCTGTACCTCGCCTCCCCAGTCACCCCTTAAAGTGCTGTTGCTAGCATCTTTTTCCTAACTTTCTGGGGCTGTCACAGTACTCCATCAAACATCTTCTGTGCTTCATCCCACAAGTGGCTGCTTCTAAGCCTAATGCCTGTGAATCAAGTTTGTTCTTTAAGCAGCCAAGCAGTCCCCTACCAAATCCTCCCCTCTCATGCATGACCTTACAAGAGACATTATCAAGCCCTCCCACAGGCTGCTACAAAGCTGGCAGAATAGCTTCTAAGAGACCTCCACTTCCTTTTTCTTTTCTCCCTGAGTCAGTGTGCCTGGAGGAGAAACCCAAATGCCACCCAACAGATCTGGGGTTTGCAGATGGCAATAAACAAATGGAGGAACATGCTTACCCCATGCCAATGTCTGGATCTTTGCAGAAGGTATCAGTGTCAATGCGAATAGGGCCCCTAAATGGAGAAGGCTCATGAGGATGATATTCCTCCAGACGTATCGCATGGGGGGCTTGGGGCCCTCTTTCTCCCGGTAGGTGTCATCAAAGATATCGTCTATCATGCCCCGGTCTCCTGCCAAGTCCTCATGATTGAGTACGTTCTTCTCCTTGATGGCATCCCCATTCTTGGTCACCCGGGAGGTGGCGGTGCCAACAGTGGTGGTGCTGGAACTGGAGGAGAACTCCTTGGAGAGGCAGCAATGGGCATTTTCAAGAAAGAAAAGAAACAAAACAAGAAGTTTGTGGTTACCAATGCAGGGAATAGAAACATGAGCACATAGGCTGGCAGTTCCAAAACTCGCAGCCTGCAGTTTACCTGGCAGGCTCCATTCTTTCAGATGAGCCACTGGCACCAAGAAGAGCCTACTCTACTCCCATGGAGTCATGGCCTGAAAGGGAGCCTGATCTTTCCAGGGAGAAGAGGTGAATGGTGGTCAGGGTGCAGAAAGTAAAGAAAAAGACTTTAAAGCCAGTTTTTTTCCTACCAGTGGCTTTGGTGAGATCATTTGCAGGCCTCACCTTCCAGGCTGGGATGTGGCAAGACCAACATGCTTGGAAATCAATGAATGGAAGCAGTCAATCAATGTGCTTCCAGTTAGATCTACAGCTTCTATCCCACACCTACTGCTAAGCCTCTTATCCCTGTCCCGCTTTCCACCCACAGGCAAACTGAGGCAAGAGAAGACAATCCTCTGAGCCAAGGCCACCAACATGCAGAGAGGAAGTTTGAAGCAGCAAGTTGGCTCAGCCTGGCTCCTGGCTCTGTCCGATAACTGTGACACAACATTCCCTCCGCACATGGTTGTTTGCCCTGGCAGAGGGACAGCCTGCCCGATCAGGCATGCATGACAAAAGGAGCAGGCAGGACTGACCCTAATGTGACAGGTCACTGAGCCCTGAATCACAGATTTCCATCTCCATCATGACAGCCACGTGCTTGCTGGTGCTCATAGTCCTTTGTCAGGCCTGAGCCCAAGCATCGGATAGAGCTCAACCCCAGGGGTACCAAGCATGTGGGATGCAAGCAGTGGGAGGGCATGCTTCCCCCATCCTATGGCCTCCCAGGAACCTGCAAAGGACATGTCCCTCTGGCCTGCACTGCTGCCTCCACATGCAAAGGGGCACTAAAGGTCAGCCAGCAGGAATGGGAGAGCCAGGGCCATGTGAGGGAGCATGGCCAAGTGGGAAAGCTCCTTTCTCAATAGAAACATCTCCTGCACTAACAGTAGATTGCCATGCACGCACCCAGGAGTCATAAGAGACCACCAACCTGCCATGGCCTAGTTTCTTGAGGGAGGCATTAAAATCAGGCCAGGCAGCTTACGTGGCCACCCCAACTCCTCCCTTTCCCAAGGGTAGAAACTAGAAGGCTACAGACATACCTTCCTACAGGGAGGAGCTGGCAAAGCTGACAGATTCCCCAGGCTTGGGAAGTAAAATGATCTCTACAGAGGGAGCTCTCTTAAGTTTTTCATTCTGGAATCAAAGGTTAGAAGGGAAAAAACCTGGACGCAAAGTATCCCGCTGCTTTCACTGCACCCAGGCAGCTGTTGAGCTTGGGACCAGCAACTCGGCATCCTGGCTATAGGCTGTCTCTGCCTGCTTTCCTACTTAGTGTTTTGAGGATATGATACTCTGAGTTGGTGGAGAATTTAGAGGCAACACACTCCCCAATTCCCCATCAAAAGAGCCATGAGAAATTGCTTTTAGTCCAGAGATTAGGCAAGCTAAAGTCCTGCCTATTCCAAAGTGTCAGATATTCTCATCTGGCATTTGGCAGGAAGATACTATTTTCTTCCTTGGCTGGAAGACAATCTACCAAAAAGACCTAAGACTTGTCTATGCAGGAAAAATTCCCAGCGGAGATCTGGTGGTATAATTAGATGGGTAACACTCCCCATATGGACATGCTGCTTCCAGAGTAAGAATGTGGGGTTGGAGTTGCATTTTTGTCCTCTGCGATAGCTTATGTCACTATCAAAGTTACACAGGGGCAGCAGGAGGAGGAGGGAGAGTGCAAAGAAAACAGCAGAGAGGAAAAAAAAAGGCTTCTTCCAGAGTCGTAGTAGCCACATGAGGAATTTTACCAGCACACCCATGCAGCTTGAATTACAGTGAGCTGGTGTAAACTGGTGAGCTGATCATTCCTCACATATACAGTACTCTTAAATCAAATGGGCTATAAACACAGCTCCACCGTTACAGACTTGGTGAGGGAGAGAATGGGGGGAAGAGGGAGAGTGGTCAGCTATTTAGCTGGAGACCAATGAAGTGAGGGGGAATGAAAGAGGATTTTGACCCCTTTATGGCCATGGTGGCTTCTGCATCTCCTACCAAGGAAAACGGAATGGGGATTGATCTGGGGTCTAGAGCTGAGAGGGGGAGGAAGCCAGCTAAATCATTCTCATGAGCTCTCCCTCTTTTCTGAGTGACTTCACAGCTCTCATCTGCAGAGCAGATGTGTTCCCCCACCTCCACCACCCCTCCCCAGCACTGAATACACCATAGGTGATCCTGGCACCTAGCCAGCTTATACAACCAACTGCAGCTCAAAGGCTCTGGTGCTGGGTTCAGTCCAGGGGCCCCAGGGCACTGAATCTCTGGTCCAGTATATTTGAATATGTCCAGCGTAACCCAGGGACAGGATTCCTTCCAGCCTCCAGGATATGTCCCAAAATACATGCCAAGACTATGAAACTTGGGCTGAGCACGCTGCCTTTGGCATCCATTTTAGGTAGGGAGAGGAGTAAAATTATTCACATGGCAAGCATCCCTGAAAGGTCATGCCACCTGCACAAAAGGGCCAGGGGAGATCCCGCATGCTGGCGACAGGCAAGAGAGCAAGGTTGTGATTTACCTCCACTCCTCGGGATAGACAGAAGAGGGAAGGATGAGAAGGCGAGCACAGAAATACCAGGAATCGAGCCCTTGCCTCCTGTTGGGCAAAGGGTGGCTGCCAGGAGGAGCAAAAATAAAAACTCTGAAGATCAAATAGCTCTACGTATCTTCCTGGTGCTGGCTTGTTATTCAGACCTTCGTAAGCCAAAAATGGGCAGTCTCCCTATTGTATGTTTGCTTGGCTCAGGCAATGCAGACACAGTCATTCATTTCATCTGGGCAGCTGGCTGCTTTCACCTTGCGTCTGTCCTAGAGACGCTCCCTGCTGCAACATTTGGCTTAAAACCGCTGCAAGTGAAAGCCCTTTCTTGTAAAAAAATAAAATAAAGAAAATAAAGACAACCCGGAGTGTGAGTGTTACCGAAACTCCCACTACCTCTTGGCACAAAAGGCTTTCCTGAACAGCCCTTACCAGCACGCTTAGATGGATGTTTTCAGGATAAACCTGTATTTTACGCTCAGTCTCTCCGAGGGCACAGGCTCCCGGGAGCTGATCCCAGAGGCGGGTATCCCCTCTTCATTCATGTCTCCCCATGAGGCTCGGGTGATGTCTTCAGCTAGCACCGAATGACTTCACCTCATGACTGAGAATCGGCACGGAGGGGACACACGCACACACATATGTGTGCATACGTGTGCATGCACGGACACGCGTGGATGCCCAGACCTTTTTTCCCCCAAGACATCAGCAGCGCAGCGCTGCCGGAGCCTGCGGAAATGGAGGAAGGAGTGACGAGAAGACAAAGCCCCCAGTCCCGCCGGCAGCCCCCCGCTTACCTCCTCCTGCAGCAAGTGCGCAGGCATGGGGCGGCTCTGTCCCTGCTCCTCGGCGGCGGTACGCGGGCGCGCAGGTCCCCGACGGCGACGGCGGCTGCGGGAGGAGGCTGCTTGTTGTCGGCCCCTCGCCCTGCGAGCTGTGCGGCTCGGGGAGGCGGGCGCGGAGGTATTTAAGCGGGGCTGCTCGTTTGCCGGCTGGCGGGGCTGGACTCTCCTCGCCCCGGCCTCCCGGTGACCCGCTGCCCGAGATTGGGATGCGCGGGGTCAGCGCGACGGGCGGCGAGTCGCGGCGGGGGCCCGGCTCCTGGCGTGCCCGGGAGGGGAGGCGGGGCGGGCCGGGAGGCGGGAGGAAGGATGCTGAGGAAGAGGAGGATGGCGCGGGCCGGGCTCTCGCATGATGCCTGCGCTTTTTTTTTTTTTTTAATGTTTCTTTTTTTTTTTCTTTTTTTTTTTTTTTTTTTTTTTTTTTCCTCCCTCTCTCCAGCCGATTGGCTGCGGGAAATTTGGTGCCACCTCAGCCTGCCCTCGCCATTGGCTGCCCGCAATCTGCTGTTCGCTCCCCGCGGCGCGCACCCTGCGCGCACGGCTGCGCGCACAGCCCAGGGAGCGCGGCCGGGGGGTGGCTGCTGGCACCTCGCAGTCTCCGATACTGCCTTTGGGGCTGCCCCTAAGGAAGTCAGAGGCCCCCGGGGGGTGAGGGGTGTCGGGGGACAGCGGAGGAGCCCCGTGCCCCTTCCCAGCCAGCTGCGGAGTGCAGAAGGGGCTTTGGCATCACACATTTACTTTGTATAGGCAGTCTGCTTGGATAACATTTTATATATATACATACATACATACACATACATATATATATATATGTATGTATATATATACACGTGTATATAAAGCATACATCACTGCAAAGAAAAGCACACCCACAGCTGTATCTGGATAAGCATGTGTATCTGTGTAGGTGTTTATCTCGACATGGAAAATGCTGGCTGTAACCTTTTGAAAAGAATCCTGGCTGCTTTCCCCCAGAAAACAGTGCCTTTTGGCAGAGGACGGAAGGAAAAAGGAGCAGCTCAGTTTGCTATCAGCTGTTTTCCATAACAGCCTCCTCACTAGCCAGTAATGCCAGCAGTGGAAAAATCTAAGCTCTATCAAAAGGAGACCTTCACCATTAACAGTGAAAGAGGGCCCTCACAAATAGGACCTTCAGCTGGCAGAGCCTGGAGCAGTTGTCCCAACGTCACCGTGTGGTCACCGTGCCAGGCACCCTCAGCCATTTAGCATCAAGTGCCCTAGTGCCATCACCTGAACCAGGACCTGTTTCAGGTCCTTACCGCACTTATGGTGTGTCCCGCATTCAGTGTCTGTCCCCTGCTGACATGAGTCATGCTGGGAGTGGAACAGGAATGTCAAAAGCCATTTTAAATTATGCCCACATCCCTTCACACATATCCTGTCTGGACAGCTATGCTGCAGCAGTGGAGCTGACCACACGAGATGCAGATGGACAACCAAGATCTTGCAGAGTCTGTCCCTGGACTGATCCTGCTCAGACACAGCAGGGCTGATTCAGTGGCAGCTGTCAAAAGTGAACTGCATTGTAATCACTGGGAGGGAAAAGTGACAATGAAAAATAACAGTAGCCCGGTTGTTCTCTGGATTTAGAGGTGTCCATCAAAGGGGGGGAAATATGGCTCTCCTTTTTCATTTCACTGTGATGGATGAAGGGGTCTGAGAGGAGTCTGTGTTTAGGCTTTATATTAGGAACTTGATTCTCACCTACCTTCTGAAACACAGTACTGAAACAGAGAGCCCACATCAGAAGATGTTCCATTACAGTGAAAGCTGACCTGAGTCAGTGAGGGACTTTTAACTGTCCCTTTTTAAGAGTTTCCATTAAATGTTTGGTTAACACTACTGAGGGCTGCTGAACACTGGGAAGAAATGATGCTTTAATTAAAGATTCTACCTGCTTTCTATGACTGGATGACAGCGAGGCTTTTGGGTTTCAAGGTTTTCAGTTTTGGAGGTACTCAGACTCACCAGAGCCCTTTCCTTTTCCACCAGCTTCTTTCCTCAGACATGGAGCATGGCTAAAAGGGAACATACAGGGCAGCTAAACTTTGTCCTCCTCTGAAATTAACATCATGACAGGCTGCTTCCATACAACAGGAGTAAGTTTTTTGAATATTCCCCTGCCAAGTTACCCTGGGAGATGACCATCACATTTTTTTCTTGCACAGAGAGAGTGATGGATCTTGACCATTGTTGGGGCTTCACTCAGCTGGCAGGTTTCAAGTCTTACATGCTAAGGACAGCCCTGAGGAAGGCCATCCACAGCATGTGCAGCTTCTTCAGTTGGCATATTGATTACTTTTGAAACAGGTTCAAGGCATTGACATCTTGACGAGGTGCACGGCACAGCTTTCCCAATGTTTCGATTGCAGCAGCTCCAGCCTTGCCTGTCAAAAGGCTTTTTGGCTGTTTGTGGGCTGGAGACTTGGCTGTGCTATGCCAACCAGGCTCCCTCCTGCAGCGAGCTGCTGGCGAGGGCGATGCTGGCACCCCCTGCGCACCCCTGGATGCCACCACTGGGCCCTGTCCATCTCACTCCCTGGAGGCTCCTGCCTCAGCTCTGCTGCTCAAGGCTTGGGACTAAAGGGTGATCCCTGGGCAGCCCAGGTGGGAAACCAGAAAAAGACATAGCAATACAGCTCCAGCTGGGCTTTTCATGCTCTAGTTTCTGTCTCTCCAGACAGGCTTGTCCCTCCTTCCAGAGGGAGCTGCCCAGCTGAACCTTCAGCAGAAGTATGTCACTGGTGGAGGTCACCAGCACTGCTTATCAAAGATTCGGCTTCAGCAATCGTCCTCAGGAAACTGGTTCAATTCTGCATCTGGTGACTGCTGCCTGAGGTTGTGGTCTTTCATAAATGAGCTGATGCAATGCCAGAGCTGTATCACAGGAGAGTGATGAGCAAAGCCATGCCACGAGCAACACAGGGCATGAATTCAGCACGAGGTTTCTTTAGAAATGCATGGTGTAATGTAAGGCTGTTTCCACCTTCTTGAGAACTCCTCCCAACAACACTGATAACCCAGATGAGGCACTGTGCCAGGGAAAAGCTCTTGCAGAGTACTTTTTGTCAGAGGGTCTCACCGTTTTTTATCAAGATTGGGGAAAAGACAGACACAAACCAGCAGTGGGCTTTATCACCAGACACTATCTATGAGCAGAGCCCATGTGTGAAAGAACTGCTGCATTCCTCTCCTGGGGTGCATTAACAAGCCTGGTTCTGCTACCACAGTGCCAGGGTGCAGATAAAAGCATCAAGGCTAAGCTAAGGATGTTTCACAAAACTGTTTTCCGTCCTACTCTCCCCTCAAATAAAACAAGAAAGAAGTGTTGCTTTTCCATTTAGCAGTAGGTTTTGCAAGGAGATTTCATCTGGTGTCGACATCATGGAAATTTTAGTGCATCTCCTCAGTTACCGCCTCCAATAATGTTGAAAAAATCACACACCAAGAGGCTGATGGCAAGAGCTTTGCAAGGTTTGTTTTATGTTTGTTTGTCTTCTCTAACAGCATTCCCTGTATCCCCCTTTTTCTTCTATTTTGTAACTGAAAGTTAAAAAAAAGGAGTCTCAAATAAAGAGGGAATAAGCTGAAAACTGTGGAAAAGGGATGATCCCTACCCCTTCTCCTCTGCCAAAAATAAATGTTTGCAAAGATTCTCCTAGGAATATCTTCTGCATCTCTTGTATTTTTTTCCTGAAGAAGTATGAAGCAGTTTCAGCTTTAGAGCATTTTCTAGGGATAGGAGAATCATGCCATGGGTCTTTCATCCAAGGAGAAGTGCAGGAGTGGCATTTTGTTGTTTCACCAGTCCTTTCTTCCCCCCGCCTTTAAAGAACCTGCTCTTCAAAGGCATCAAGCCCTCTCTGCAGAGCAGATGAACACCAGTGTCATTCACCGTTGCTGCCAGCAGTTTCAGAGATTAATAATGGTCCCTCTGGGTTTGACAGGTTGACTTCTGGGCACAGCTATGCATTTCAGAGAAATTAAGTCTTGGCCCATGCTACGGAATGAGTTGGGACAAGACCTGGGTCAGATTATGGGAGTTCAGAGTTAATGCCTGCTTGAAAGGTGTTGGCAACTGCAGGTGTTTCAGGGTTGTCAGTCATCACGGGATTTCCAATAGCAGCTTATGGGGTCACCACCCTTGTTTAATGTTGCTTTCTCCCCCATACTTTCTTTTGAAACCCAGTGACCCTGCATTATATTTTCACACATGCTTCCTTGGCTGGGACAGGTAGCAAATGTCTTTCCTCTTAGAAATGGAAAGCTGAGACTCTTGTGTAGTCACCTGGCTCTGGAAACTGCGAGTCTGATATCACAGCATTTATCAAAAGTGAGATTTGTGTTTACAAGAACTGGCATCATCGTGCTTGCTTTCTATCATGTTTCCCACCCTCCTTACAACATCACCTGCTGCTCCATAAATTCAGCAGATCCCTCAGACTCCATCCTCACCCTTAAAGCAATGCTAAATTAGGTATGGGTTACCTGAGCTCTTCAGTTAACAAGTTGGGAGCTCCCATAAGAGCAGCAGAGGCCAAACCCCCAGCTGCTTTCCCACAGCTGCCTGGAGAAGGGCCAGGGCTGAAAGGGAGAAGCTGGTGGTGCTCACTTTGCCACTCCACTGCTGCTGAGTGGGAAATGTGGGATTAGAGGGAGGTGATAAGGTAGCAGAAGTCACTGGTGTCTCATTGCCAGGGTCTAAGGGAAAGCAGATGTAACGGGCGTGATAGACCATGCCTCCAGGCTGTGACCAGGATGGCTACATTCCCTGCCACTGGTGCAGTAATCTTATCAGCACCAAGAATTAGGCTGATAACATGCTGGTGACTAGGATAGGCTGCTTATCGCTGCACTTTGTCCCATCTCTTGCCTGACTCAGTGCCAGACCCCCTGCCCATCCTCCTCCCCTCTTG
The DNA here is from genome assembly GCA_028858755.1 of Ara ararauna. Lineage (NCBI taxonomy): Eukaryota > Metazoa > Chordata > Aves > Psittaciformes > Psittacidae > Ara > Ara ararauna. The sequence goes on from CM054381.1 coordinate 69,163,023, forward strand.
TTACCCCAAACAGGCTTTGCTCCCAGTCCTCGGGCTGCCAGCAACAAGAACCCAGCCGGTATTGTCTAAACAGGGCCATACAATGGGCAGCATTGTTGACAGTGGATTTTTGCCCTCATTAAAGATGACCTCACAGCCCACCCCTTGGCCACTTCAGCCAGCCCCTCGGGACTGTGAGGCTGTCTTTTGAACTCGGGTAATAAATTGGGAGAGGAGGGGGTGAAAAGGATGGGGAGCAGGGGAACACAGCGGTCTTTGTGTTGCCACCCTCTCTGTAGCGCTGGTGCTCTCTGGTGTCTTTCTACCCACACCAGATACGGCAGGCCAGGTGCCAAGGAGCCGGCATGCCGAGCTCCCTTCCCCACCCTCCGCAGTCTGCTTGCTGAGCAGCGACACCCTCTGCGGTCCTGCAGCCTCCCGTCTTCGGGCTGCCGTTTACTCCAGTCCTCTCACTGTCCTTTCTTCTCCTCCAGACCGCCTGTGCCTTCCTCCCCACACCTGCAGCCCTCACCTCCTACCCTTTCCAGGCCGAGCCCATCCTCTCCAGCATCCCGTGCGAGCAGGCACCTGGGGAAATGCCGCCTCCTAGTGGCACGTCTGATCCAGTTTAGGTGGCATGGGCAGTGACTCACTGTCACGGGCTCCTTGGTGTCCCCCGGTTTACATGCAACTAAGATGCATCTAAGGGTGAGACTCCATCTATATGAGGAGAGAGGTGAGACTGTGGGGCTGTAAACGTGAGCACGGGGGCAAATTGCAGCGCCAGGGAAGTACGAGGGCACACCCAAGGTCAGTTTGCTGCTGCTCCTGTCGGGCAGAGCACTGCATCCCATGCCGCTGTATATCCTCTTTGTGTGTATGTGTGTTCTGCATCACTGCTTTCCATTGCAATAGCAGCCTGGGCATTTGGGGGCTGCCCAGCACCTATGAGAATGAAAATGATTTCCCAAAGTTAAAAATAACCTGGGTCTAGAGGCCAAGGAGACATCTCCCTTCTGAGTTCCCAGATGAATCCCAGGTTTTTCTTCTCCTGGAGAGGTTTCTGATAGACTTCTGTTAGGGAAAGCAGGCCTACCTGCAGGGAGAAGCTGCTGGGGCTGCCCTGAGGAAACGTGTGCTGTTGGTATGAGACACAGGAAGGACAAAGGGAAAACTTGCTGGACCCTCATCCCAACCTTCTCTACTCCAGACTTAGCAGTGGCACACAAAAGAAAACCTCAAAGATGTGGTGTGCCTCTCTGTGTCTGCCACCCCCAACTTTGCCTACATCCATACCTCAGTCTCCTTTAAAGTGAATGCCTGCTTTCCGCTTGCCAGCAGCATTAGAGCAGAGAGCTGTCTTTGTATTCCTCCAGAAGCCAGGCTTGCTTTTTCTCCTTTTCCTCTTTGCTTATCAGAGTGAAGAGCTGTATCCTGTGAGCAACATTTTTTGTCTATAATATAGGGATGGTACTTGTGTCCTATGAGTCCATTTACAACAGAACATCCTCCAGGATTCCCACCTGAGCAGAGTGCCTCGCCACCATGATGTGTGACAGGCTGTGGCAGTGTGTGCATGGCTGGCCAAGGAAAGGACATTCAGCGTCCTGAAGGAGAGAGGTGTTACAATCTCTTACATTTCTAGCCAGGAACATTTTTAGGTCTCCTTGCTGGTAAGGAAGCCCTTACCTGCTTGCCTGGTTTTCCTGCCTTCCCAGGTCTTTAAAGAACCTGTCTACCCTGTCTCCTTCAAGGGACAGAGCTGAAAACACACTCTTCCCTTTCCACAGCTGCTTCCTCACTTAAAGAAAAGAGCTGCAGACCTCTGGGTTCATGTTTATTTTGGTGGGTAAAATGCCACGTGTTCACCTGGTGTTTGTGTTTGGAGTGTTAACGGGGAGAGATCTGTTGCAAGTGTTAAGAGAAATCCTGGGTAGGTAACACTGAAGGGACCCTGCAGCCCAATATCTACTCTTAGCTATTTCTGATTACCTTTTGAAAGTGTCCTTGTTTTGTCTCTTAAGCCTTGTGAGAGTGCTAACATAGAATTTGCATTCAAAAAGTCAGTCTACAGAGATCTCTCGCAAACCTGGTCCTCATGGCACTGGAGAGCTGTAGCAGATGATGACCACCACATGCATTTACATATTCATTCATTCATACAGCAAGTGTTCACTGTGTTCTGAAGGGTACGTGTTTTGCTCCATCCAAGCTGTCTTTTGGGGGGTTATTTTTGCAGGAAATTTGGGTAGTAACTTCAAGAACAACCCACATTGGCACTGATATTACTGCAATCTTCCTCGATAATAATGCCAGGTGATTTTATCCCTGAGTCTTTGAGGAAAGAAAGTAAGGTAAGGGTGAAGTAGCAGAATTTTATGGCTTTTGGTATGGTTACATGACATTATCACAACTGTTCTTACCCTCCTGATTTTACCTAGATTAGAATGGTGTGGAGGTTTAGGGAGACTGGGCTAAGAGCATCCACTTTCAGTCTGAGGGTTTGCTGGAACAGCTCTGGGATCCATACCTGCAATACAGCTACTCTGAATTTCCCTGGTGATATATGTGATGGAAGACAGATCAAGCACACTCCTTCTGCAGACTGTACTAGGCTCAGAAGAGTGGAAAAAGGGGTTGGAGCTTACCCTGCTTAGATTTCCAGTAAGATCTTGACAAATGGGATACATGGACTGAAATAAATGGGATGCAATTCACTAGACTAATACAAAGGTGAAGGGAAGAGTTACACTGGGAGGATAATTTTGTGAGATAGCAGTTCTGCAGATAAGGATTTGGGGGCAACAGGGGGGTATGTGCTCACAACGTCATGATTCTGCAAGCAGAGCAAACTGTAGATGGAGAAATAGGAGCATCGGAAAGACACAGAGAGTAACTGTCTGGTTCTGCTTGGCACTGGGAGCACCTTAGCTCTGAGGTTTTGCTTTGTTTGTCCCTTGTGCCATTCTGCTTTTTAAATAGTTTGCTGGCTCTCTGGTGTTACAAACTGTTACATTTCTGTGCCTTGGGAATAACAGCTCTGCAAAGGGAATTATGTATAAAGATTAGCAATTCTAAAACCTGACAAGCCTCCCTGGACATAAAATAACACGCAGGGAGAATCCAGACAAACTTCCCCTGTCCTGCATCAGCAAAGCTTTGGTTGCATATGTTACACCCGGCTGCGCATCTCTGGCAGATGGATGCCTGGTCAGGATGGCACCTCTCAAACCACTAGCAGGGGACTGCAGTGTCATCCCACCAAGGATGTCCCCACCTGATCACAGCTTCTGTAATATGCTGAGAGCAGCCCACAGGGACCCCAGTATCCCAGCTAACATGCCTGAATGCTGGAGTAGAATGAGTCTGGAAAGTTCTGGAACACAGGTAACAGCTAGCTGGTGTGCAAACACACAACACTGCCAGTGACTGGTACGGCCCTGACTTCTCCTTCACCTCCTCTTTCTCAATCAGTCACATTTATCCATAAGAGCTAGGTCAAGTGACTGGCTCACCCCTGAATATCAAGCACACGCAGCATCTAATCCCAAAACTGATGCCACCTTCTGGCTTTTCACATGGCCACCTGAGCCTTTCTTAACTTATTTTCCTATCTATAAAATGGGACCTTTGTGGATTATTTGGAATTACATGGTCAGGAAGTAGAGAAAAACAAATACTGTGCAGCATAGGACTGTACAGGTTGAGTTGATATTACTGCACTGCAAACAAGTGATCTTCATCTAAAGAGTGGTTTGGTTAGAGAAAACCGATAGACAAAGGTAGAAAGGTGGTGAACCATTTGCAGTTCCTGAGGAATCTGCCCCTGTGCTCTCTATCCATGACTTGGCCAGCAGCATCCCCCAAAAGATCAGTGGAGTGAGCTCAGGACATGCTAGAGTAGGACTAGGGCAGCTTTTTGGTGCCCGGGGGTCCTGCCTTGGTTTCCAAAGATGTGAGGACTCCATGTTCTGCATTTCCTCCCTTGGGCTCATGGCTGGATCTCAGGAGGTGTCAGGCCCCTAGGTGCAGGGCCCCATATCTTCCTCTGGTGCTGCTGGACCTATTGCGGTCATTTCTTTCACCCTTGGGGACAGGGTCTCTCCTCTTCAGCACATGGCTGCTAATATGAGCCTCAGCTATGGACTAGGGATAAAACAACACCTACATATCAGCAGTTGACATCTGAGGGGGAGAGGGATACTCCTGCAGCAACTGGCAGAGATGCTTGAGGTTTTGCTCCGAACGTCCCTCATCTCAGCGTGTCTCATTGCTAAAGTTTGCTCCAGGCATGACAGGAACAGGCAGGGTGAGTTCCCCTGGCCAGAAATGAGTTACATGACAGTTAACCAGTGCTGAGGATGGAAGCTTGAATTTCTAATCCAGTTTTATCCCCCCAGCTCCACCCCTTGTGCTTTCCATAAATTATCTGCATGGGCTATCTGTGCTGTCTGCCCCTGCCAGAAGGCCCTGAGAGGTGGGAGTGTTCTTCCCAAGGTCGCTCATCCAGCCCCTCTCAACAAGCAATGACTGAACTGCAAAAAGCCTGGCAACTTTCAGCACGTAGATGCAGGTGGGGACGGTGGCATGTTCTCCATGGCACGTGTCTGCCACTCATGCTGCAGCATGTGGATGATGTGCAAGGAGCAGCACCCTGCCAGAAAAAGCTTTCCCAGGTGGAATAAATTGCACTCCCTTCACCCCAAACTGATTGATAGCAGGATTGATAACTGAGCGCTCTGCACGGAAGATTTTCTCCCTGTCACATGCTGGGCAGATGCCTCTGCTGCTCTGTCCCAGCAGTGACAGGATGGGTCTTGTTGGGGCTGTGTTGGCTCTGCCCATATTGTCTTTATTAACCAGGGTGACAGAGTAAGCAGTAATTGAGTTTGGCAGAGGACACCAGCAATTTGGTATGGAATATGAGTGCTGGTGGGACTGGGATTCCCAGTGCTCATAGCTGCTGGGGAATGCAGTCCCAGGCAGTAGGAATCAACTGAGTGGGGGGCCATGAGGGCAGGAACAAGCAGCTCTACAAAGGGGTTGGGGCAGTGAGTGCCCAGGCAGCCATCCTGTACTGCCTGGCCCAGAAGGCCTTGCGGAGCTGCAGAAAAACCCAAGTCAGCAGTGCCAGGGGGTTGCTAGATAAGCTAACAAAACTCATGCTGTGGCAGCAGAAGCAGCAAAAGCCACTATCTGAAGTCGCTTCAACAGCAGGAAGGCACCCGCTGGAGAAAGGCATTGAGTAGGGGGCACCATGCCCTTGGTGAGTGAGCAAATCTGTGGATAATTCATAAGGGAGTGAGGAAAGTAGGAAGGAATGCAAGGTGTGTGCTCAGACTGACAATGCTGGTTGGTGGCAGCCACAGGAGAAACGAAGGGAGGCAAGGACAAGGTTGCAAGGCAGTGGTAATCTGGTTCCTCTCTGCACTGAGCAAGAGCGAATTGGATTGGCTGCAGTGAGATCTGAATCAGGCCTAACATTGGCTCACAAATCGTGCTCAGCCTGCTGGGATGGTGGTCCAGCCGGACCTCTGGTCTGACATTGGCAGGCGTCTGGGGAAGTCAGTGGATGGGATAGATGGTTTGCCACCTCCCCTTTCACCCACCACCTGCCCAGGACTTGTTCTTGAGAACAAGGCAGCAGCCCTAAAGCCATGTTACTGTGTGGCCCGGGGACAGCAATACGGGTTTGTCCTCACACGCAGGCTTTGCTGTGTGTGCGCTGAGGTCTGGGACACCTCTGCTCCTGCAAAAGGACCACCCAAGGAGATGGTGGCTGTGGGAGAACGGCGTTACCCGGTTGGGGCGAAGAGAAGAGGACACGGCAGCCCCTTGACCCCCGGTTCACAGGCGGGTGCTATCCAGCCGGGCCTCTGGGCGGTGGGTTCTGCGGCTCTGCCGCCCGCGGTCAGCGGCCGCGGCACCGGGAGGATGGAGCGCGGCTGCCACCCGGTGGCCGGGGCCCGGCGGCACCTTGGGGGTGCCGGCGCGGGGGGCGCGGTGAGGGTGTGAACCCGCGGAGCGCACCCGCCTCCGGAGCGGGCACCGGCCCCCGCCGGGAGGGCAAGGTGGGAGCGGGCACGGTGCCGCTGCCGCCTCGCGTGCGCTCCGCCCGTGGTCTGCCCTTGTCTTGCCCAAGGGCTTCTCTGCTCAGCGCGGCCCTGTGCAGCCGCATTGCCCGCAGTTCGGGTGGTCATGAAGAATATTACATTTGCGTTCTACTCTTATGGGGAAAAGGGAGAAGTCGAGAGATAGGACTGGTCCATTGATTCCTGCAGGGTTGCCAAATCCAGCAAAAACTGGAAGTGTAGGACTGCAGCTCTTGAGGCATCCCACAGATCTCAGCTGCTGAGCTGTATCCTGGTCAGGGAGGCAAGTGTCTGAGGTTGGCTGCACCCAGATTTCTAGCTAGTTGAACACCATCCTCATGGGATGCATCCAGAAAGTCAGAAAAGTCAATGATGCTCCCAATGATCTTTCCCAAACAGGGCGGACCTGTGCCAGGTTGTAGCCAACATGCTATGAAATTCCTGGGAGCCATCCAGCAAACCTAGGTGGTCACAGTGGTGAGCTTAAGAGCTTTACTAAACTTGTGAGCACGTAATTGGTGAGTAGATGAAAATAACTGAAGGTAATAGCTAATGAAACCACACAATATTTCAATGCAAGATTTACTGTGAATAAACTGAAAAGAGTGTAGCCCTTACCTATGCTTCAGAGACTAAATGCTTAAAAAGTGCTGGTGCATCTAAAGGTGGGAATGCCAGCAGGAACACAAGTTTGGGAGGAGGGGAACAATGTCTCAACAGAGACCTTCTTTTACTAGTCTCCACTGTATGAATCATGACATTCTATAAGGAATCTGGATGTAGTGATGCCCTTTACCATTTTCTTGCTTCTGTTAACAAAGCTGATGGAAACTCCCATTTGCCTGAGCAAACTGAGACTGCCATGCTGAACATCCTAGGTGAAACTAGGAGGAAAGATGCCTGCGAAGCCTCAAGTTTGGAGAGGGCACAGTGACTGGAAGTGAGGGCTTTAATGCTTTTCAGCTGATGTGGAACTCAACAGAAAATTCTGTTGTAGGTGCTTGTGGTAATGTGCACACACATGCACAGCTCCATGTATTGCATGGAGGTTTAAGGAAACAACACCCTGAAGGGTGCTAGTAAAGGCTGTTCATCATCAGAATAATAGTAACAGTAGTCAAGCATATTTAATGACTATATTCTGCAAAAGAAAAATGACCATTATCTTGTAAAGGACCTTGTAACTTTTTCCTGTGCTCATTTTCTTCTGCTCAGCCACAGCTGCAGGTGCCGTTCCCTGTGAGTTTGCAGCCAGCCAGTGAAAACCACATTGAGGGCCATTGCACAGGTACATGAATGCAAGAGACCTCTACAATGTGTTAGGAAATATGTGTTATACATGTGCAAATGTTTAGGGAAACATTGGTAAGTTGTACTACACAGTAATAAGTTTCTGTTGCTCCATTTCAATCTGTGCTTTACTAAGATGCGCTTTGCTCCCTCTCTACCTTTTCCTCTTCAGACAGATTTATCTTGATCGGTTAGAGACACATAGAGGCGCTTACTAACCCAGTTCCTACATCTTGGGATGCAGATAACAGCTCTCACCTTTGTGTTTGTTCCTCAATAAGTCTCTAATGAGACGGTTTGATACCTTAGCCTCTGCACATTCTTAGAATAAGAATGGTGTCAACTAATTGGAGTGCAGGGAAAATTCACTTTTTTGATGCAAAGATGGAGAGCCAGGGAAGACTTGGCTTAAATGAAAAATGATGAAAACACATCTATGTTAATACATGATGCTGTGAAAAGTTTCAAAATGCAGCATAAACAGCTTACTCAGCACCAAGGTACTCTGCTTGGAAGTCTCACTTTTCTTCTGATGTTTAATGGTTAATTAGTACTGCCACCACCACTTTCCCCATCCTCTCACCCTAATGCAATCCCCAGCACTAACTCAGCTCAAGTTGCTGGGAAGTGGGAACCTACTGAAAATGGATTATCACCAAGAGAAGCAACATTGCATCATAAATAAGAAAACGGGAACTTGGGTGTTGAATTTATTCATCTATGGCTGTGTCTTCTTTCATTTCAGTTGCAGCAAAGAGTGACTATAGCATACTGTGTGGTGCCATAATGGTGTTGTACAAGGTTTCTCCAGGATGAGACTGGGAAACATTAAACCTCTGTGATGTTTACGAACCCCCTGGAAGAAAAATGAGAAGACTGTTCAAAATCCACATAGAAGCTGGTTATGTTACAGAGTGGACACTTCAGTCCTAGTCCTACAGTGATGGAAGTGAGGACCTTCAGAGTTGAGCTTCCAGACCTGCTCAGAGCAGAGAGTCAGTCTGTAACTGGTGTCCCAGCATCACCTCCAACTGAGGAAGGAAGTTCCCTTCAGTACTTCAGTGGTGGCTGATGAGCTCCTGGAGGGGCTGTCCTTTCAGGTATGGCAAGTAGATTCACCTCCAGTGCCCCAGCAAGTGTCTGCCCTTTATTAACAGATAGTGCTTTTTTCTACCCCTGAAATCTAAATGCTTTTCCGTTCTAATTTGGTGTTTGGTACTGTTGTTTTGGGAGATTTATGAGGTCTTTGGTGCTCTCTTCTCCATACATTAAAGATTGGATTTTCACATGGGAAAAAAACTCCCATGGGAAAAACTCATATGGGGAAAAAAGACTCAGGTGAAAAAAGATGTGCGTGGGAAAAAAAAACCTTGCATTGGAAAAAAACTTTCTTTGAAAAACTCGTGGAAAATACAAAGGTGGGGAAAAAACGGTGTGGAAAAACTTCAAGTGCATAAAACTTGCACAGAAAAATAATTACCTGGAAAAAATTCACATGGAAAAAAGTCTCACGTGGAGAAAAACTCCTGTGGGGAAAACTTGCTTCGAAAAACTTCTGCGGAAATAAAAAATCGTGTGGAAAAAAAACCTGCGTGGGGAAAAGCTCATGTGGAAAAAAACTTGCGTGGGAAAAACCTCACATGAGGGAAAACTGGTGTGGAAAAAACTCACACAGCAAAAGAATCACATAAAAGTTTAAAAAGTCATTGTTGCTTCCAGTGCGGAAGTACAGTTTTGTTCACAGGTGAATGCAAGCCACCTGACAGGGGAACTCTTCCATGCTTTCTTCCTCGCACCTCCTCAATGGCTTCCCCAGTGTCTAAGTTAAATCTCCATCCCTGCAGTCACAATGAACAGATTGTTTCTTCTTCACAGTGCCTTTTTATACAGCGGAACACTTACTGTGCTGTTTCCTGGTCCTTGCTTTTGCCCCAGGACAAATTTCCAGGCTCCCCTTGGAGCATCAGAACTGCCCTTAAAAACAAGCCAGCAACAAAAGGAGCAGCAAACCTGGAGTTCCTCTACTTAAATGTAGTGAATGCGTATGATTTTTTTGTCGTTTGGCTGTAACTGGGTGTGAGCAGTTCTGATGACAGTCCTTCTGCTACGGGAACCATTCTGTGCGGTGAGTGAGTGGTCAGTGCAGGAACTACCCTGACCCACGCTGTAATTTAAGGAATTTATTGACAGTAAAGCTTATGGGGCTGTGCTCCTTTGTCTTAACATGCTGAATTCCACTGTGATAGTGGCTTCTGGTTTTGGAAACAGTCCTTCCTGGGTACCTCCGAAAGGGTTCTTTTAGACCTGCTGTGAAATGGACCTCAGCAAAGAAGAAGAAGAAAGAAAGGAGAATAGAAATCTGTTGGCTGCTTTTTACAAGACTGAAAAGCAAATAAGGCCCAAGGCACTGGGAGGAATAAAGATGTGTGGTAAGTGCTGAAAGGTGCTATCAGAAATGTGTCGCTCCTTAGCCAGCAAATGCTGATGCTCTGCAGGGTTTTACATCAAACATCAGATAGGGCAACACACGGCATGGTAATTTGCAAGGTCCTAAAGTTTGGGTTGTATTCTTCCTGAGCCAACATATCTCCCTGTGCTATCTAGTGTAAAACAAAGCAGTTTCCTATGTGAAATCATATTCTGCCCTCTAGCAAGGAAATGCTGGCACCATTTTCCAAGCCAGATAGACCCACTTAGGTTCCCCTCCAAAACTGAAGTGTGCACTAACAGTGCAGATCAAGTTTACAGGGGGAAAGTGCCTTTACAGACCTGCATAAATGAGTCACCCCAGCCCACCTGCAGAGCACAGTGTGTTTCTTTAATTATAGGATGCTCTTTGTTCTGCCCAATGTTAGGCTGTTCAGAATCAGGAGACAGATGTGATCTGTCTGCTTGGCTAGGAAGGTGACTCAGTTTTTCAACACATGCTAAGGACCCCCCTCTCACCACCTGCTTCAAGCCCCAGTCAGCCAGAAGGCGCATCTGCAATGTACCTGGGCCCTGAAGGATGTGATGTTATGAAAGTGGTGCTGTGCCACAGGCTCCTCCAAAGCAGTAGTTCTGCACCATAAGCCATGCTGCCTGTACATGGGCAGGGGTATCTGCTGTATGGTCCTAAGGATGCGATTTGATGCCTGGCCCTGGCATGTGGCCCTTCACTGAGGTCTCATCCTTCAGTATTCCAGCTGCTTGAAAGCTCTGCAAATGCTTTCTGTCCATTCACCCCATTGGCGCTATTCCACTGCACTCGTTTTGCTACGGAGTAATAAAATACAACAGGCTGTAATGACACCAAATTCAGACCAAGGATTCAGCCCAGACCTCCAGTGACCAGCTGCTTCCCTCTTAGTACCCTGTGACAAGCTAGGTTTTGCCTCACTGTTGTTCAAGCAGTGCCATCATCAGGTAGGGGACATCTCTGCATCTCCCAGGTGGCGTGGCGTGGTAACATCGCCTGTACAAACATTATAGTCCAGAGAAAACAGCCTTGCTTGTACCCTTGAGTTCTGTGGTCCTATATATAGCAAGCATCCTGTTGCTACCCTGGGTAATGTCAGAAAACAGCTACCATTGGTACCTCTGGAGTACCTTCTCCCAAATTATGTGTTCAGACTCAAGGAAGGACCATGCTCAGGCTATACATTAATTTTTTATCTCATCACCAAGACAGAAGCCTGTCATCCCAGGGTTAAGCCATCACCTCATCCTCCAGCACCTGCAGGGCCTGGGACTACTTGCTGCTGCTGGCCAGTGGGTGAACGCTGGCAGCCCCTCTCTGTTATTATTTCCAGTTTTGGCTGGTATAATGCTTTTTTTTCCTCGGGCTTTCCTTAGGGCCAGCAGGCACCGCAGGGTGTACAGAATTTCTGCAAAAGCCCAAAATGAGTTTCAAAAATGAGTGTGAGAAGTTTACTCCCATTTTTTTACTCCTGCTTTAACAGTGATACAGGAAACAGGATGCTGCAGAAACGCTGATGAGGATCACATTCTGGGCCAAATACCAGCTTCTTCCCAAAGTATCTGTGATCTTGGCATAGGAGCCTGACAAGGGCCGGTGCCTGCCCAGTGCACACAGCTAGTGCCTCCTGGTGCTGTGCCTGCACAGCTCTGTGGTGCCGCAGCTCCCAGGGGGAGTTTCTGCTTCCTCTTTGGTGCCTAATGGAAGCTCAGGATTCCCCTAACCCGCGGAACAAAGGCTCCCCATCCGCCTGAGCTTCACCTGAAGTTGATCAGGGCTGCCTGAGGGGCCAGATTAAATCCCAGCCTACACTCCCTACAAATTAGGGGCTGTCTCCTAGTACCCTTTTCTTCTCATGGCAGCATCTGGGGCTCTTATCTCTATTGGGAAACAGAGAAAGTCTCCTGGATGTGCCAGTGTTCCCAGGACTGCTGTGATAACAGGGCTGACAGTGGTTCCTAACAACGGGTAGTGCCACCCCTCTGATAGGTGTCACCAGCTGAGCTGGTATAAAAGAGAAAAGGGGATGTGTGCTATCTGTGGGAAATTGTTGGTGTGCCAGCTTCTGGCTGCTAGGGCAGACAAGCTGTTTGGCATTGACTGATTCTCTCTCTGCTAGCTTACAACTCCAGCCTGGGCAGGCAGGTTTCAGTTCAAACGTACTTCTGCTGACAGTGGCTAGTCATGAGCTTAACTCTTCGAAACAACAGAACTAGCAGCCACTTCAGAGCCTCAGAGGAGCATGAACTGGAGGCAGTGGAGAAGAAAGCCTGGGACAATCCTGTTTACAGTGGCTCTCCCTCTGCCTCCTTGAAAATTCAAGCCATCTACAGCCCCAAATCCATCTTGGAAAATCCCTATGAGAACTTTGAAGAGGTGGGGGATCCACTGCCCTACCATGAAGAGCAGGGTAAAGCTGTGGATGGGAAAGCAAGTCCTTTTCTCAAGTGCTGCTTCTACATCTTCAGAGGCATCCGAGGTAAAGATCTGACTTCTCACTAGAAAGGCTTTACTAGTCCTTGGGAGGAGTGATGCTTTAGTTGCGGGGGGGGGGGGGGGGGGGTGTGAGTGTGGGGATGAAGGTAGAAACCCTGTGTAGCCCAGGAACCTGTTCAACATAGACTAGTATTACTCTAGTCTGGGAAGGATCATCCTCATTCCACGTGCCTTGCTGTAGCTCCAGGATCTGTCCTGTTACATCTAGTACAAGGCAGGAGGTGCAGACAGAAAGACTTTGTGATGTGCTCAGGGTCATGCAGTGAATCTATTAGCAGAGCTTTGGACAGAACTTAGGTGTCCTGAATCTACAGGAGCCATCACTCTGAAGAAACTATTCTGCCTCTGTGTGCATTTTCTAAATGGAGTGGTACTGGCCCCTGCGTTACAGTAACTAAAGAACTGATGTAAATATCCACCAGAGAAAATCTAGCCATGTCAGGGCTGAAATGCAGAGGATAGCAGCCTTGTGTCAAACAAGACTTAGCTTGAAAGAAAGCTGATAGAAAGAGGTGCTAGTTTCCAGCTTAAAAGACAAAGGGGAATGAAATATTATGAAAACTTATTAAGAGGCAATTAAAACCGTGGGAGAAAATTACGTCTTCTGGAAGGATACAGCCCCTGGCAAGAGCATTTGTTGAAGGGTTTCTTAGAAGCTGGGAAGCAGGGAAGACCAAGCAAGAAAGTGTACCTCTTGTGGACATTATTATTTTCTTGCCAGTGTGCCTTTTCTTCCTGACTTGGAAGGCAAGAACCTTTCTTAGAGCTGTCACCTCTAACAGTACATGTGAGAGAATAGCAGTATAGCTTGGTCCTGAATTTCATGTACCCTCTATGATCAATTCTTTCTTACTTGTCATTGTCATTACATCTGACACTTAATTCTTATACAAACCACAGCTGAGGCTTCAGAGGTTTCTCCTGACCAAGAAGCAGTGCTATGTGGAGGTGGTAGGTAATTACAGATTGCTCAGAGGCAGTGTGCCGTTTGCTTGATTTATTCTGATATCCTTTCTTCTTGGCACTGTCTGAGTCTTGAATAGGAAAAAAAAGAAAATCTATAACATCAAAATATATAATATTTGTGACATGCAAGGGTTGAAATCGGAGCATGCAAATAAAAATACCTGTCAGGACATGACAGCATATCCTTCTTCTAGGACTGTTTCAGCTGTGTGTCCTGCCAGCAGGGACACTTCACACTAGACCATGTCACTTAAGGCTTTGTCCAGCCTGGCCTAGAACACTGCCAGGGATGGAGCATTCACCACTTCTTCGGACACCCTGTTCCAGTGCCTTACCACCCTCACAGTAAAGAACTTCTTCCCTATATCTAACCTGAACTTACCTTGTTTAAGTTTAAACCCATTGCCTCTTGTCCTATCACTACAGTCCTTGATGAAGAGTCCCTCTGGTCCTCCAAGTATAATTTTAGGTAGTGTCTGAACCAAGTTTTCAAGGATATTTAAGTGTCCCTGAATTTAGGTGTTCCTGAGTACACTTCTACTCCCAAAGCAAAGAAAGCCTGTGCCTCTGTTTCCAACATGAGGATAGTAGGGGTTGCCTGCCTCATGAAAAAAGCAAATAAAATCTGTTCAAATACTGTGATGTTGTCATCTAGACATGAATGGGGTAATTTAAATATGACCTGAACAGATGGGTGGGTTGTTTCCCCTGTTTTTTTCCCTTGTGAAGATTCCTGTAGACCACATGATACTCTCTCCTGCACATGAGATAATCCTGATCTTCTCCAGGCTCTTGGTTTTTTTTGCTGCTCTGGCATGTCCAGAACAGGCTGCTGAAGTGAGGGTAGATGCTGCAATAGCTGAAGGTGCAAAAAGCCTTGTAGTCTGTTGAGATGCCAAAGAGCTATTGAAAGGATAGGTGTGTGTATATGCGCACGGACCTCTATATCACTTTTCATTTCTCCAAAGAAAGAAGTGCTTTGTCCTCTGCCAGGGATGACTTCAAACACATGACCTTTCATCATCTTTGATCCTGGCTTGCAGGAAGATGACTCTTGCATACTACCGGGAATGGGCATAAGTGCTGAGCTACCTAGGAGATGCAAAAAATCAGCAAAACTATGGGTATTATTGACATGGCTTCCATCACTAGGCTTTCAAGTGGAAGTTCTTCTGCCTTTCAACTTCAGGAGCATTTCAGAAATCACAACAGAAACCCATTACGAAAAGAACAAACAAATGCACTAATGGTATCAGGCAGTTCATCAAACCCAACATATCAAGGTTCCTTTTAAAAGAAGCATTTCTCTCTTTTTGATCAACCCTGGCGGCGTTTAATGAGTTGCTTTGACTGTGTGAAGAAATCAGACTGGTGCGATTGGCAGAACTCTACTGGAGTCAGCAGAGTTCCATTGTTAGACATCCTGAAGATACTTTGGCTCTAAATTTTATGCTGAAAATACTGAGTTGGGCTATTTGAGTCTTATGACCTACAAGAAATCTGCAAGAGTTTTTAGGTAAGCAAGGGACAAATATTTGGGGCCTGATGGTTCAATATATGTTAAAGAGACTAATAGCTGTAAAGCTGACATCAGATGTAGTTCTGCTATAAAAGTCCTAGCAGAAGGTCAGCTGTTGGCACATTGGTGACCGAGATGAAATTTTATGGTTTCAGGAATACTTCTGACAAAGACTGAATTTCTGCAAAGAGTAAGCTGTAAAACAGACAGGAAAAGATCAGTCCATAATGAACTCAAACAGAAAACTGGAGAGGGATATAGCAAAATAAAAATAGCTGATACATTTCAGTTTGTCAGCCCCAAACCTTTTGTTCATGCTAGGATGGTTCTTTTTAGGGGTTGACACATTTTTACAGCTCTTAATCAAGTTTTGAAATGAAAAGTGGTTTTGCCTTGAAGTGACAAAAATCCAACTCCCAACAGTGTTCTTTGGGAACACGACTTCAGCTTCTCACATGGCCTTTGAAAATGGCCATCAAACCTCTCCAATTTCTTCTTTACACCCAACAGGTCTGTGGGGCACTACGCTGACAGAGAACACAGCTGAAAACAGAGAGCTTTATGTGAAGACCACACTGCGAGAACTGCTGGTCTATATTATGTTCTTGATGGACATCTGTCTACGTAAGTAGCTGTCATATCTCACAGGTGTCTTTCCTGTGTGCAGCACGAGGTGAATAATGTGAAGTTTTACTATTACACTTCATCACTCTGTTGGAGATGTTAAATTTATTGTACACGCACTCACTGCATCAAGCTGGTGTGTCATTAACCTACAGAATAGCTGCTGCACACAGAGGTAAAATAACTGACTATTGCTTTAAACCTAATTGATATTGGTTAGGTTTAAGCAGTATTTCCTGATCCACATTATCAGTTCTAGCCATTGACTCTACCGTCCTGGGAGAATCTGAGTCCAGGGTCTTAGTTTCACAGCAAACATTCAAGACCCAGAGAGCAGCTCTAGAAATTTCCTGGGATCAAAGACACAACGTTTATTAAGATTTTTCCTCTCTGAGACTGAAGGGGTAGCTGAGGTGATAAAGCAGATGGCAGCTCACACTATTGTTCTTGGGTGGATTTAATGCATCCCTGTACTGAACGCTAATGGACTTTATGTGGGTAGAACAATGACTGTTTGCTTTGGGGGGAAGGTTCATTCATTATCACAAATGAGCACCTGTAGAATGGGACGGTGAAGAGAGTTATATTTCGTGGACCCTATGGCAGGAGAGATAGAAAGACAATGCCAACAGAAGTTATTGTCACAGTCACCCAGGGAGACAGTTTTGCAGTCACTCTTCCTAAAGAACCAAGAGACACACAGACGTGTGTGGTCGCACACTGCCTCATCCAGAAATGGTGGTGGTGGTGAGGGTCTTGAATGTCAGCTGCTTTATTTCCATGGTGTGCTTACAAGAGTAGGACGTATTCTTAATTATCACCATGATGGATGTTTTTCTGAAGGAGGAGCACTGAGGAGTTGAAACATATATATTTGTGGAAGTTAGAGTCTGCTCCTGTTTTCAGTTTCTTGGCAGATGAGAACTTACCTAGAGCTTTCACTTGGGAAATTGGTCTCTATACCTTCATGGATCACATAAGAAATTCAAACTACAGATCATGGATTTTGTTCTGAGAATGAAAATTTCTCCCAGAAACTTTGTTAGAGGACAAAAACCATTACCCAGGATGTTCAGTTGCACCATCCAATGATCCTCTCTTGCTTCTAAACTCTTATACTCTGTCAATCTGACAGTTTAAATTCTGGTACATGCAACACATAAGTTTGTAAATCCCTAAGAAAATATAAAGTAATATGATTAGAGTTCCCAAGATTTCTTCTTTTGTGCCTTGCACAGCTTGCTTTTGATGGTATATATTACACAAAAAGTGAATATGTAGATATATTTACAACAGGCTCCGATACAGAGGTATAAGGGAAGACCCGCCTCTTGTCCTTCTCTAACAGTGACATATGGAATGACAAGTTCCAATGCCTATTACTACACCAAAGTGATGTCTGAGCTCTTCCTTCAGACCTCTTCAGACGGCCGTGTCTCCTTCCAGTCTATTGGCAGCATGGCTGATTTCTGGGTGGTGAGTACAAATCTGTCTTCAATCTAGTGTCTTAATAACAGGCCTACATCTGTTTCCATTGGCAGTAGTGGGAACAGCGTAGTTAACCTGCCTGTAATTCATGCCTCAGCTGGTCTGATTTAAAGATTCCTTATGGAGAAGCTGGATTAAAACTTGCACTGACTTTTATCAAAGAGAATAAAGAGGTGAAAAGATGTCCGGGGTCTAACACATTTCTGTCAAAGAACTGTTGAAGGAATAATATAAACAACAGTGAATGCTGTTGAGATATGGCAACTGCTTATCTCTGACAGTCAGCCAGAAATTGTCACTCATCTTTGTCTTTTTCTGTTGCATTAAAAAAGTGCAGAGAACTATGTCACTATTGTCTTACACACACTGTTTCCAGGGCAGTGACACATGCTCTTTTGATAATTTACACCTCATGCCAAAGCAGTACCTTGAGATGTGTGCTCACTAAAGTGGAAGGGACAAATAGGCTTATAAGGGCTCGTCTCTTCATTAGCTCAACAAGGTGCGGCAGCTGTATTATAGGCTGTTCCCTTCTTCCCCTCCTTAGCATACATCCAGCACAAGCTTCTACTACTTTCCATCTTGGGAGGTGGAGAGGGATGAGTCAGGTCTCACTATCTCAAGCCCAGGCTAAGAAAATTCCTCTGATGTGGGGGCTATGAAGTTGTTCTCCTCTCCCTCTCTTGCAGTATGCACAAGGGCCCCTTCTGGATAACCTTTACTGGACAAAGTGGTACAACAATGAGTCCCTAGCAGCCCACAGCACCCAGTCATACATCTATTATGAGAACCTGCTGCTGGGTGTCCCGCGCATGCGGCAATTGAAGGTGAAAAACAATTCCTGTGTGGTCCATGATGACTTCAAGGAGGAAATCTCAGGCTGTTATGATGTGTACTCAGAAGACAAGGAGGAAAGGTTCTCCTTTGGGCTCATCAATGGAACGGCGTAAGTACATCTTCTTTTGCTCAGGATTAGAAAATCCAAATTAGTTTCATCTAGTTAAGATAAGATCTGCTGAGCTGCAGGATGCTAGGGATGAATTCCTTGCATAAGGCTGGAATTTCCCGTGCAGTCAGAGGCAGCAAGTCCTTTTTATCTGTCACTAAGGCCAAGTGTCTGTCCAAGGAAAAGCACAGCAGAATGAGTGGTAGAGTGGAATCTGTTGCAAAAGCCATAAAAAATCCAATGGAGAATAAGATAGAAATTGTTGCCTGGTTTTGAGAGGATAAGGATAAATAGACCTCTGGGACCAGATCTATCAAATGGGTGATGCTATCTGTTCCCTTCCTGGATTTCAGGAGCCAGAGAGAAGAAAGTGCATCTCTTATCTTGAAAACCTATTTCTCTATAATCATGTGACATAGATGAAGTTTCATAACTCTTTGCTTCCTACATGAGTCTTGGCTGTAAATAAGAATTATTCATAAGGAAATATCAGTGCAAGCGTGTTCTAAGCAGAGGGTTGTGTGTAACGTGGTAGAAGGTGATACAGCAGATCCTGGGAGTAACCTCCATGCAAACAAGGCTGTGGCATAGCCAACAAACCTGCAGTATCTTCCAGTATCTCTGCAGTATCACAAGTCATATTTTGTCACTGCTGGGAAGCAGTAGATCAGAAATCTACCAATGAAGAAGAACTGATGTAGGCTTAGATCTGAAATAGGGATTGTTAACTCTTTAATTAAAAACTGCTCTGTCCTTGAAAATACAGTCAAATTACGCCTGGCTACAAGGGCATATACAAGCCTGGAGTGGTGATGCCTTTGCTGATGGCTTGTCTCTTGCAGGTGGAGGTACCATTCCGAAGAGGAGCTGGGTGGCTCATCTCACTGGGGAAGACTAACCAGTTACAGTGGGGGAGGATACTACATAGACCTCAAGTTGACCAGAGAAGAGACTGCTGAAGCCCTGCAAGTCTTGAAGGAAAAATTGTGGCTGGATCGGGGAACACGAGTTGTCTTCATTGATTTCTCTGTGTATAATGCAAATATCAACCTGTTCTGTGTTCTGAGGTAAGCTGAATCCCACTGAAAATTCTTCTGCCTCTTGCTTCTTCCTCAATGCCACAGTTTCTTAAAACACAAATATTTTAGTGTGGTCCACCAAGGGGGTAGGACTGAATGGTTTAAGTAGATACTGTATTGATTAGTAAGACTTAGTCTCCCTGGCATAACCAGTCACATCTCACCTTTCACCCTTTTCTATCATGGACAGTGCATTAGCAGAGATAAGGCTACATAAACACAGGCACAGCTCTTCCTCTCACAGCTTGGTGGATAGCTCATGCTCAGGTTTGATGCCTCTCAAAATTATCTGAGAGCTTTCATTCCCCTGTTTGGAATCATAATTTTCTTGTCCCCTTCAAGGTTAGTAGTTGAGTTTCCAGCCACTGGTGGTGCCATTCCTTCCTGGCAAATCCGGACAGTCAAGCTTATACGATACATCAGTGCATGGGACTTTTTCATTGTTGCCTGTGAAATTGTCTTCTGTGTCTTCATCTTCTACTATGTGGTGGAAGAGATTTTGGAGCTGTGTATCCACAAGCTTCAGTACTTCACCAGCATCTGGAACATCCTGGATGTGGTTGTCATTCTGGTGAGAATCCCTGCATGCTTTGTTGGGGGGAGCAGTGGCAGCAAGGTATAAGAGCCAAAATAAGTATAGGAATGGGAAAACTGGTCTAGATAAGACAAGAGCCAGCACTTGTTTTGCTCTGCAGCAAAATGAACTAGCAGAGTAAATGGACACATGGTCTTCTGTCAGCTGTTAGGAACAAAGTCTTTCCATAGAGATGCCTGAGGGGCTGTGAAGTCAGGGCATCACCTGGCACATTATGAATTTATTTGCATCCCTCACCAGTAGACTGCAGTTGTGAAGTGTGATACCAACGAACTTAGTGACATTCTAATTTCTGTGAAAGACATAGATACAGTTGTCACTGCAGACTCTTCCTCCTCGGGTCCTGAAGGAGCTGGCAAATGAAGTTGCTAGGCCACTGTCCATCATATTTGAAAAATCATGAGTCAGATGAAGTTCCCGACGACTGGAAAAAGGGTAATATAACCTCCATTTTCAAGAAGGGGAAAATGGATGAGCCAGGGAACTACAGACCAGTCAGCCTCACCTCTGTGCCTGGCAAAATCTTGGAGCGGATTCTCCTGGAAGGCATGCTGAGGCACATGACAAACAACCAGGCGGTTGGTGACAGCCAGCATGGCTTCACTAAGGGCAAATCCTGCCTGACCAATCTGGTGGCCTTCTATGATGGGGCTACAGAACTGATGGACAGGGGTCGAGCAGTTGATGTCATCTACTTGGACTTGTGCAAAGTGTTTGGCACTGTCTCACATGACATACTTGTCTCTAAGTTGGGGAGACATCAATTTGATAGGTGGACCACTCGGTGGATAAAGAGCTGGCCAGATGGCCGCACGCAAAGAGTTGTGCTCAATGGCTCAATGTCCAGCTGGAGACCAGTAGCGAGTGGTGTCCCTGAGGGATGGGTGTTGAGACAGGTCTTCTTCAACATCTTTGTTGGTGACACCGACAGTGGGATTGAGTGCACCCTCAGCAAGTTTGCCGATGACACCAAGCTGTATGGTTCGGTTGATACGTTGGAGGGAAGGAATGCCATCCAGAGGGACCTTGACATGCTTGTGAGGTTGGCTGATGCCAAGCTGATGAAGTTTAACCATGACAAGTGCAAGGTCCTACACCTGGGTTGGAGCAATCCCAGGCACAGCTACAGGTTGGGCAGACAAGAGATTCAGAGCAGTCCTGCAGAGAAGGACTTGAGGGTGTTGGTCGATGAAAAAATGAACATGAGCCGTCAGTGTGCGCTCACAGCCCAGAAAGCCAACTGTATCCTGGGCTGCATCAAAAGGAGCATGACCAGCAGGTCGAGGGAGGTGATCCTGCCCCTCTGCTCTGCTCTTGTGAGACCTCACTTGGAGTATTGTGTGCTGTTCTGGTGTCCTCAACATAAAAAGGACATGGAACTGTTGGAACAAGTCCAAAGGAGGGCCACGAGGATGATCAGGGGACTGGAGCACCTCCCGTATGAAGACAGGCTGAGAAAGTTGGGGCTGTTCAGCCTGGAGAAGAGAAGGCTGTGTGGAGACCTCATAGCAGCATTCCAATATCTGAAGGGGGCCTATAGGTATGGTGGGGAGGAACTCTTCATGAGGGACTGTAGTGATAGGACAAGGGGTAAAGGGTTCAAACTTAAAGAGGGGAAGCTTAGATTGGATATGAGGAAGAAATTCTTTACTGTAAGGGTGGTGAGGGACTGGAATGGGCTGCCCAGGGAAGTTATGAATGCTCCATCGCTGGCCGTGTTCAAGGCTGGATTGGACAGAGCCTTGGGTGGCATGGTTTAGTGGGAGGTGTCCCTGTCCCTGGCAGGGGGGTTGGAACTAGATGATCTTAAGGTCCTTTCCAACCCTAACTATTCTGATTCTTCGATTCTTTGCAGCTCTCCATTGTCGCTATTGGGTTTCACATCTTCCGCACTATTGAGGTGAACAGACTGTTGGGAGAGCTGCTGAAACACCCCAACACCTATGCGGACTTTGAGTTCCTGGCTTTCTGGCAGACACAGTACAATAATATGAATGCGGTCAACTTATTCTTTGCCTGGATCAAGGTATTGTGGGGCGTCTGGGAGGTGCTAGGCTTCCATTGTCAGACCTCTTCCTCTAGATACCTTTGGGGTTGACTCTTCCATCCCTCTGAGTAAATGAGAGTAACAGCTATATAAAAGAGGATTTTCCTCAAAGTCATATGTTCTGTTTTACAGTAATGACAGACAACTTTTCACATTGCATTCTGAGCACTCTGGAGATAGCCGACAGGGAGATGAGCTCAGACGTTGTGGTGTAAAAGTGATTTTAGAAAATGCTGGGTACAGTGTAACTTTGTCCATCTTGTACAATTTTAGTACTTTGGAGGATAATCTGACATGTTTTCCTTTCATGAGGGCCACACAACAACTGGAAATTACTCATCTGCTGGCACAGACTTTGCATTTCAACCAAAACATCTCAGCATAATGGATAGCCACACTGTACTTAGGGCTCCTTGTTAGCCTCAAAACATTTGTCCTTATAGTATTCCCTCTTCATATGCTCTTTTGACACAGGAAACAAAGTCATATGTTTATGATCCCACAGGAAGATGGTGGCATACCTGGGACAAACATCCTGAACACCAAGCCACCGTTCCCCTAGCCTGGCTGTCATCTTGGTACTTGGGTACTGTGGTGAACCTCTTGTCTTAGTAAGCATGCACCCATATGAAAGACTGACCTAGCTCATGGTGTGGCCTATGTCCTTCTTCTTTCTTTTTACAGATATTCAAATATATTAGCTTTAACAAAACAATGACCCAGCTCTCCTCCACACTGGCACGTTGTGCCAAAGATATCCTGGGCTTTGCCATTATGTTCTTCATTGTCTTCTTTGCCTATGCCCAGCTGGGTTACCTTCTTTTTGGGACACAAGTGGAAAACTTCAGTACCTTTGTTAAATGCATGTAAGTGTACAAGTTAGAACCATATTTCCATCATTCATGAAAAGAATTTTAGCTGCTTTCCAACTTCTCTCCAAAGTAAAAATTTGCAAATCCGAATGTCAAACACCTGTCGTATCTCACTGCAATAAAGCCATTATAGAGTATTACAGCTCAGCTGATAATTCAGTTTCTATTCTGCAGGACCTTCTGTTACCTTCTGATCTGCTGGGGTCAGTAGAATGGTGCTGTCTGCCTGTCACTGAGACCCTGGCAAATTTGTGATTTTATACACCAGCAGATGGCTTTAGGCCTGGTTAGGTTAAACTTCTCTGTAATCCTGGTGGTAAGAACTAAATAGCTCAAAACAATTGTTTCAAGGTAGGCTCAGAGTGTTGGTTTGTGTTTTGGTTTTGGTTATGGTTGGTTGGTTGGTTTATTGATTGAGCTTTCTGTCTCATGAAATTTCAAGAGAAGGCTTCCATGAGTCATGTTTATAAGGGATAATTCAGGTTGTTTTTGTTTTGGTTTTGCCCCCTGTTTAGAAAAAGAAACCCACACTTTGGATCAACCATGGAAACCATGTTTTACTTTCAGCCAGCTTTTGCTCTACCCACATCAGTTCACTTCACCCCTGAAATACTATGGGTACATTTGACACACCAGTCAGACTGAGTGACTTAGACCCTGCTCTGGCTTTTGTCTGTGACCATCTGGGCTGCATGCAGGTTCTGGGTTCACCTCAGGACTGTCTGAGGATGTAGGATAAAAGTATGTGCCTTTGGGTGACCTTGTGCTCTTTCTCTCCTCCAGCTTCACCCAGTTTCGGATCATTCTTGGTGATTTTGACTACAACTCCATTGACAATGCCAACAGGGTCCTTGGACCTATTTACTTCGTCACCTATGTGTTCTTTGTTTTCTTTGTGCTCCTGGTAAGCAAGAAAGCCCTTGCTGCCTCTGTATTGACAGCAGTGTTTGACAGACCCCTCCTGACAATCCCCAAGTTAGGCACAGTGCAAATTCTTAGATAGAAAGGAAGTTTCTGTTATGATAGCTTTGCAGTGCAAATAGACCAAAGTACACAAAGACCCCATCATTGCAATTGGGGATTTGATGATCAGGGCGATTAAGGGCCAAATACACATCCTTTAAGGTGAAGACTAAAACTGACTGGAATACCACTAGTATTCAGGTCAGTGGTCTTCCAAGCGACAGCTGAATTCAAGGGGATCAGTACAGCTGCTCTGTAGCGGGCAGTGAACAAAGCATGAGGGACAGTCTCTGGCTTCCTAGGCAATGGCTGCAGAGGGATGCTCATAATGACCAGGTTAAACTCCCAGTGCCAGGAATCCAAATGTAACCTAAGATCTTGCAGGAAAAGCTACCAAAGATGGTATTTAAACTGGGGAAAAATGTACCTCCAGCCACTGCTTTAACTGTAAGGACCTCCTCCCCAGTGAGAAAGTACTGCATGGCTGAAGTGGGCCTTCCCTTCACCCACTTTATCTTGTCCAAGGGATGCCCCTATGGAAACAGCTCCTTGTTTTAACTAAGTCCTGCGTTTCTCTTGCTGCTTCAGCTGCTGAGGCAGGCAAGATGCCTCATGCTTTTTCATCTCTCTTCTTCCCCTTTTTCTAGAACATGTTTCTGGCCATCATCAATGACACCTACTCGGAAGTCAAAGAGGAGCTTTCGAGCCAGAAGGATGAGCTGCAGCTTTCAGACATTTTGAAGCAGGTGATGAATAGGGAAAGCTGTGCTACTTTCTAGCTAAATCCTGAAGCATTTTCTGGAAGTCCCTCACCTCCATGGAATTTACTAGAAACAGTGGTTTCCACCTCCAAATCCACCTTTTTGGTGCACACAGGAGTCACAATTCCTTTCTGAGATAAATCAAGCTCCCAGATCCTTTGGTAATGGGCAGATGAGAAAGCAGAGGTTTGGTGGATTCTGTTACTTGAGTATGCTGGCAATGTCTCTGAGAGACTTTTCTTCCCTATCTTGGGAAGAATCATAGAATCATATAATAGTTAGGGTTGGAAAGGAACTTAAGATCATCTAGTTCCAACCCCCCTGCCAGGGGCAGGGACACCTCACACTAAACCATGCCATCCAAGGCTATGTCCAATCCAGCCTTGAACACGGCCAGCGATGGAGCATTCACAACTTCCCTGGGTAACCCATTCCAGTGCCTCACCACCCTTACAGTAAAGAAATCCCTATCTTGTTTAGAGGCTCTCTTGTCTCTAGACAAAGCTCTTTTGGTCCTTGATAGAGTGAATAAAATGGCAGGTCCTGTTTTAATAAGCTGGGCATGTTACAGTGGTGCAAATCTAGTGGGTTACATCTGGATTTCCCATGGGCAAATTCTAGAAAATGTCCTGAAATGTCACAACTCTCCGTGCTGTGGGACCAATATTCTAAAAAGAATAGTATTTGAGACATTATCTTAAACAGCTGGTGACAGGGAGATCAGATAAAGGGAGAATCGGGAGGAGAAAGGCAAAGAGCAAGCTTTGCCATGGAGACCCTGGCTACCATGTTGGCACCACCTTGAAAGTGTGATCCTAGTTTAGAGATGGGGCTCCTTCAGCAGTGTTGTATTTTTGCTTCTGGAAAGCTTAGAATCTCCCTGTATCACTCAGAATCTGCTCACCATGTTGTATTGTCTGCTCTGCCCTATTTTTTACTGTTCTGCTTGCATAATTCTGTGTCTGTTTGCACCTTTGGTAACAGAGCTACAACCGGACACTCGTGAGGTTGAAGCTGAAGAAGGAACAGATTTCTGATGTGCAGAAAGCACTGCAGAATGGAACAAAAGAACTAGACTTTGAAGACTTCAAGAACAGCTTGAAGGAGTAAGTGAATCTGCTTGAGGGATGTCTGCTTAGCCCTTTCTCTTGGTAATACAGTCAATTTAAATTCTCTGGTTTTCAAGACTGGGAGAGCTAAGATCTGGGTGATGTAGGAATCAAAAATATAGTTGTCTTCCCTCACATGTTTAATACCCTGTTCTAAATAGGTTTGCGTTACTATATCTTTCCCATTTGGAAGGTTTAGGTTTGCACTGGCAGGAGGAAACAACACACTGATTTCAAAAAGGGTGCTTCCATACTATTAGAGCTTAACAATGTAATTCAGTGCTTTGAGCTTCCTCTTTCTATTTTTTTGCAGACTGGGCCATGCAGACCATGAGATCACAGCAGCCTTCTCCCGGTTCGACAAAGATGGCAACCTCATCCTTGATGAAGAGGAGCAGCAACAGATGAAACATGACCTAGAGGCAAAAAGGGTAAAAAAAGGGGCAAGGAAAGAAATGCTATTTGGTAGAGATCACTCCAAAGTGGCCTCAGGAATCTGGGTTTGTAGTAGAAACTAAGCAGACAACTCATACAGCTCCAGCTCTGCCTGGTAGCAGCTGAGTTTATCACTGCCTTTGAAGCTGTTATTCACAGTGAAGCTGGCACAGAGCTAGTATCCAGCTTTGCAGGAGTTTCTTTATCTTCTAGGTTGCTCTGAATACAGAGATTAAAAATTTGGGGAAATCCTATGGTGACAACAACGTGGATGAGAATCTGACCTGCATGGAAGCAAGGAATAACCACGTCACTAAGGCCAGCTGGGTCTCCAAGGAAGAGTTCCAAGTGTATGTTTGTGCTGGCAGTACTTTAATCCCTCTGCAATGGGGAGTCTGATTCCCTGCTGTTTCCTTCCCTGGTGTAATTGTTTGCATTGGTGCTGAGCAGTTTCAATATGATCTTGTCCTTTCTTATCTTGCACATGTGTAAATGAGCAGGTCAGGAGAGAACTGGGACGGTTCTGTCAACGTAATTTGCTTGTTCGCGTAAAAGATGGAGTTAAGAAATTTTGCTTTTTACCTCTTGAATAACCTCTGCAGTCACCAGCCAGCTGCAGGCAATATGATGTCATGTTTCAGGTCAGAAAGTAGCCCAGGAATCTGGGCCAGCAGAAGTTGATACCTCTACAGAAGGTCCTGTGGGAATAAATATCCCTGATTTATAACCTAGTTGGCCTTCATCATCCAGGTCTTGAGAATAACACTTGGCTGTTTCTTCCACAGGAGGAACATGGCATAAATACAGCACAGAGAATCAGGAGAACCTGATTCTGCTACTGAGAAACACAGAGCAATACACATAGGGCTGTATCAAAGGAGAGGCATGTATAATATGTAATAATGGGATTATACTGTGGCTGGACAGAGATCCAGACTGGTTGGAATCCATTCTAAGCAGAACCACTAATTACAGATAAACGCACAGTATAGAGGGAGTTACGTCTTCAGTGGGTATCAATCAATTATCTGATGTAGAGCATTCACTCCTCTTTGAGGTCTGATCCATTATCTGTGAGATGTACACAGCAAATCTTACTGTTCATTACAATAAAAAACTTGCAAATGACCTTCATGTCTCCCCCAGACTCCTGCAACGCGTGCTATGGCTGGAACAGTCCATAAATAGCATTGGCTCCAAGATTGATGCAGTGGTGAGCAAGCTCGATGTTCTGGAGAGAAACAAGCTGATGAGAAAGGACCTGCTAGGCAAACCACTGGATAATGTTACCAAGGTTGGTAGCCCTCCACCATGCACTTGAACCAGCTTCAGGGCAGGTGACCAGCTCTCTTGTGTGAAAGGGCCTGATATCATCTTTGCTTTCCCAATCTCCATTAACATAAGACAGAAAGGGTTGGGCAGAGCCAGCATTTTGTATGATCAAGCCTTTCCTGTTCAAGCAAAGTGACACAAAGCCTCCTGTTTTCATGTCCCCCCAGTTAGTCATGGAGCCTTTCAGTACACTTTCTATCTCCTTTGAGGACAAGCTCATTTCTGTGGCAGTCAATGAAATTCACTTGTCTTCAGTTACTTTGTACCTGCTTATCCTCCGGCATAAAGCAAGACAAATAACTATACTGTCTTTCTCAGAAACAGCAGCTCATGACAGTGTTGTGGACTCTGATGTTAACATCTTGCCTGTGGATTATTTATCACACATGATGGAGGAGACTGTTAGCGGTGTACCATAGCATCTCATTACAGAATTGTGACTTTTGCCAAAGACTTCCTATGTCCAGACAACCAGATATTTTGGGTCTTCAGCTTTAAAATCCAAGGCAGCAAGATATGTGGGAGCCATGTCATTACTTCATGTTTTTATGGCTTTGATAATGAGAACACACAAACAGCACAAAGTGACTTAGCTGAGTCAGAAAGAAGCCTCTCTTTTGCAAAGTAGTCTTGTGATCCCTTCCCATCTGAAACGGTGGGGTTTTTTTTTTTGGGGGGGGGTCCTACTTCTCATGGGAACATGCCTGAAAGCTTATTTGAGTGCTTTCAGATTAGCTTTACCACAGCATTTCTCTGTAGATTCTCATAGAGGGTGAAAAGGGATGAATATTTCCTTGTTTGTCTAATGCTTGAATGTACATTCATCAGTGTATTGCAGCAAACAGTATATTGGATCTTTAACAGACAGGCTTGCACTAATTTCTGGAAGAATGTGGGATGATATTTAAGTATCACGTGCACTTTGTCTCTGTCCTGGAGTGCTGCTAGACTTCTTGGTAGCTTACTGACATTGCAGGTCACTCTTTCTTCTGGTTCACAGGAGGAAGAACCCAGTCAGGAAGACCTGCTCCCCCAGAGCCTAGACCAACTAGGGAAAGAAGCAGCGAAAGGCTGGGGGATGGAACACGTACGGGGAAACAACACGAGTGGAGAATCTTACCAAAAAGGGGTCTATCCCATCTTGCCGAGGTCAAGTGTGCTGGGGTCTCAGGTGCCCAAGAACAGCCAATCACATTCAGCTGTGCTCTTCTAGCAAACAGGCCAGTGCTCTCAGTCTGGCTCACACAGTAGTAAGTCACTGTCAGTTGTTTCCCATTGTTAGAATAATCCAGACAGCTGGACACAGACAGCACTGTTGCCAGGAACTGGTGATGTGAAAAATCAGGGATGCTCTTTTTTCAGTGTAATGGTGTATAATGCCACAGAGCTAGAACTGCTGCCTCTCCCCACCCCCTGTATCTCTGGAGTAGGTGGAAATTTGGAACCAAGTGATGTTTTAAGTTTCTGCCTCTGAACAGGCCAACACAAAGTCTTTTATCTATCCTTTCCTGAAAAGTAGAAACCTCAGAACTCCGAACATCTGTGTCCAGAGTGGCACCTGGCAACTTGTTCTCAAAACACACACAATTGTCTGCAGGACAAAAATGTGGTTATCATGTAAACAAAGCAGAATATAATTGTTAGTGTGAGATGGAAGTGGAAAGTTCAGTTGTTTGTGTTTACCTTGTTATCAACAGTTTTGTTCTGTTGCAGTTTGTTTCCAGATGCTTTGGTAACCCTCTCTGTACTTTAGATTCAGATGTTGAGGAAAGAGGATACTAATACCTAAGTCAGGATAACTAAAATGAGAGTTGCCTCCCAAGTGTCACTGGGAGGAGATCTAAAGTATCAATTGTAACTGGTAAGAGTCCTAGGTCCCTGGTTAGGGAACAGGCTTCTGGTTATATGGTTTCTAACACAGCTGTTGACACTAAGAAATCTCTTTATGTTGTCTGTTTTCACACTCTCTAAATTGCGTTTTGCAGTTGAGATGGTTCTGTTATTTGTCAAGGAGTCAACCTGGTTTGCAGTTGTGAGTGCTGACACCATTTCAATCAAAGAATTTTGTGCAAATGAGGTGAACAACAGTTTTTCAGCCACACGCAAAAATACTTCTTTCCTAGGCATTTTTCATTTTGTTGAGACTTCTCTCGTCATTGGCACAGACTATTGCTGCTATTACAGGACTATTGTCAATGTGTTTCAAATATTTTAATTACTGGTATTCCACATTAGTTAACCTCAAATAGGCTCTGTAGGCTTAAAGCCAATAGAAAAGTGAGTTGTATCAGACTACTGTTTACAACTTTCGTTAGTGCTAGGCTGTTTAGTGCGCTATGCAGTGCAGTGATAGGTTTAGTGGGGACCTTGTGCACTGGCATTTTGTACTGCCACCTTTCTAAGATCAATGTGTTGCTGTGTTCTGGGGTAAGCCCCCCTGGGAATGTCTGAAAGACCTCGGGATTATCCCTGTCCCCAGAAAGCCTAGGCTCCAGGGCTGTCACAGCTACAGATATCATTGATGTACTGACGCAGAGGGTCATTCATCTATGACAGCCCAGCAGGAATTGTGAGACCTTGCCACCCAGCCCACAGAGAACTTAGATTTCAGCCAGCAGCTGTGGGCGCAGGAAACAGCACAGGGTTTCACAGCTCCCTTCCCATCTGCTGGTCCTGCTGTCAGCGACAAGACTTAGCTGTGAGCCATTGCCATGGTTCTTGACTTCCAGTTCCACTAAATTCAGAATTGACCAAGAACTTCTTACCTTCAGCTTTTCCAGCTGAATTCAAAACAATGATATTGCTTACTCCTACTCTCATCATGGAAACTATTGTCTTACTCAGGAGAAAACAGCCTATGTCAGGAGAATTTCCTGAAATAGGCTCTTTTTTTTTTTTTTTTGAATTTTAATTAAACAGAAAATCCATATGCTAAATTGTAATTGATCAAAGGAGCTACATGCTTTGTAATGGGCTTGAAGAGTGCACACAGCCCCTTGCAATTAATGAATTGGGTGCTTGTGTGTTGAAAGGCACAGAAGAAGGTTCTTCCTTAAATTCATTTGCAAGACCATTGGATAGGTCCTGGCTCAGTAGCAGACTATGGTTATCAAGGCCTAATTGCAAAGTCAAAAATATAGGCTGCTGTTCTGAAGTCTCTGAAGGAGTGCCTGCCTTTTCCACAGACTCAGAATCTATCAGGTGAGGTCCTGAGTAAGTGTTACTTTATGACATCAAATACTTGTGATATTGATCTCTAAAGAACTAAGTCTGGCACCATGGAAGAGATCTAACCAGCAGTTCTCTGCATCAGGAGGTTGATCCTGTGCTGGTAGAGTCAGTGGAAGATATGTTGCTGGCTGAGCCTCAGCTCCTTAATATAGCAACAACTACTGTGAGGACAACAGGATCTTAAAATGGGTCCTGGCAAGAAAATGAAGGTGAATATGATTATCTGTAAGGCCTGGCTTTATAAAGCCTCAGATTTCTCACAGGGAGAGTGTTGCTTGTTTGTTCTGCTCAACAGAAAGGTGGCACAAGACCTCCCTCTTTGCATTGCTCAGTGTTTCTGTTCCCCTCCTGAGCTATGCCAAAAACCCATGAGACCACCCCTATGGATAACTGGTATATGTATCTGTGCCTGCATTAATGTCTTCCCTCTTACTCGTACATACATCTCCATGCAACTGTTTCCTCTGTTTCTTTTCAACACACTGTCATGTTTATGATATGTCCTAGAGTAGGGCAAGCAAATTACTTGCTCCCAGCAAATGCTTGTGTATAATTGTCAATTGTGTCTTCAAGCTGATTGAGAAATAACATAAATTCACTGAATGGTAAATTCATACAGCTTCTATATTTAAATGTGTGTTGTCAGACCTTTCATCAGGAGCTGGTGTTTAGATGATATGTGTCTTATGGGGAAATAAAAGTATTCTTAACATGATAGTATGTGCGTGACTGTTTTGTTCCGATTTGCAGAGGGTAACCTTCCACACTGCAGTGTCACTGCTCTGCCTTGAGGTGGTTAAAATTTTCAGGAGGAGGTTTGGAAAAGTATAAGATGCTCTGAAGAGAGGTATCACCATCATGGTTACTTGTGTTGGCAGTCACAGTGGCTGGGGTCTGAGCCCCATTTTGATAGGTGTTGCATGTGCTCTGAAAGAGAGGCTGCCTTAAAGCACTCTCAGATCCAGCCAAGGGGGGGAGGGAAGAAGGCAGTGTCCTAACCACAGCGTCGAAGCACAGGTAAGGCACAGGCAGATTCACTGGTGTGTGTGGGCAGGGGCAGGGCAGAGATGTCTGAAAGCAGGCTCAGGCATAGAATCATAGAATAGTTAGGATTGGAAAGGACCTTAAGATCATCTAATTCCAACTCCCCTGCCATGGGCAGGGACACCTCACACTAAACCATGTCACCCAAGGCTCTGTCCAACCTGGCTCAGCAAAGGGCAGCCCCAACCAGTCCGGCCATGAGCTGGAGAGCTCCCAGCAGTGTCTCTTACTGTCTCTCCAAGTATGCAACGCATTTGTCTCAACAATGAGCAAGCCTAACTTTTCATGTTTAAAAGGAACATGTAAATCCCCAGACCTCTCACAAATATAGGCAAGCTTCTAGTTATCTTATCAACTGCGTTTAGTTTACCAGTAGATGTCAGTCAGCACCACTCCCAACCCTTCACACCTACAGCCTGCCTTCTCTGTTCCATTTTCAAGGAGCTCAGTACTGAATATCCCATTTGTTTTACTGCGAGAAACTGACACAAGTAGAATTACTTTCTCAGTAGCAAAAAGAAGCAGAATCCAAGGTTTCCAAAACATACTTTATGGTATTAGATCCTCCCACTTGTGTATTTGTTGCAAACTTTGTCCATCTCTGGCAGGTTACAGTTCTTCCTTCTCCAACCTGTGAACAGGGTGGGTATTGTGTTCACTCATTTTTTTGCAGTCTTGTGAAAAAAGTCCTTAACAAGTCCTAGAATTAGCCTACAGCTGCTGCTGACTGGTCAGCTTTTAGCACAGGAGGTTGGTGGCTTGAGACAGCCCTGTCCCTGCCTCTTCAACCACCATATCATGGGAGTCACCTATAAAAGGAGCAATACCAGGGAACAACTATCAGTATTCACAGAGTTTATCAGTAACTAGGGAAAAGGGAGGGGAGAAGCCATCATTATCTGATAAGCCTGCTGATTACAAACTAATAAAGTGCCATGCCATCATTTTGCTGGTCACAAAAACCTTAATTAAGGGCCTCCAAACCTGAAGACAAGGAAGGAGCCTGGTTCTGGGAGACCAGGTGCCAGATCCAGCCCTCCTCCTGAGCTCGGAAGCCAAGGGATGTCTTAAAATGAATATGCCAGGGTTCAGAGAGAGGTGGCCAAATTCAACACTTGAGGAACTGACTAAGAAGCCCTGCTCATGTCCTGGTTTCAGAGGTGGCAGATGCCAGGCATAGCCCATTGCCAGCCAGCCATGCTGCTCACATGCTAGGCACTAAGGTGGCAGAAGGGTGGCATCCCCTTGGTGCACTTAGCTAAGGGCCAGCCCGTGGAGTGCTGAAGATGGAATGCAAAGGCTCAGCTGAGAAAACAATGTGGCTGTTTGGGTGACATGACCCCAGCCTGAGGTCATGCCAGGTTTTGCTGAGGCATGCCACAGCATGTTAACATGGGAGCCCATGTGCCTGGCAGTGATAGGGCTCTTCAGCACAGGATCTCTCAGACAGCTCTGGATGGTGCTGTATCCTGGCCACTGCTGTCCCCAGAAGATACCAGTCATTTGTCTGCTGGCATGCTCATCTCTAGGTGCCAGGAGGCCCAGCAGCCTAAGAAGCAACATGCAGGGCATGAGCTTGAAGCCAGCTGTGCTTGTGCTGCCTGAGACAGGGCTGGGAAGCTATCCCAAGTGATCATTTCCATTAGGTGTGCAGATGTGCAACTTTATTTTAAACCAGAACTGACTGCACTCACTTCTGTTTTCTCACCTGCATACTCATGAATACCAAAAGACGTAATCAAATGGACTGTTTAGCATTTGGGCACCAAGCCCTGTGTCTGGGTGCTGTGGTCAGAGGTCCTTGTGATGATGCAGACACCAGTTATTGAGTTCTCATGTCTCCTGCAATCTGGTGACCATGGGTTGGTTTAGCATGTGCCTTTTCATATACCCTGCAGGAGACTGATAGTGTTCAGTTTCTTGTCCTTGTCCCTCCTCCCTGAGTCATCAAGATTTGCTCATTGTCCTTTCTCTCCCAGTCTGAGTGCCTGGAGGAGCTACCCCTAGATGTGTTGATGTCCTAGTGAGCAGCTAAGATCAGTGCCATCAACACCTGCCACTCCTGGTGTTCCACACCCAGACTCTCCTTTACTCACCACCATTCAGACCTACCTTACCTTTTCTATTATGATACTCTGCTTGCCCTGCCTTTCCCAAATTACTGTCAATTGTTTAATGTCCTAGGACACCTAGCTGCCCTGCAGTGGTTTTTGGGTAGCTCTGGGTTCCCTTTGCCCCTTTGCATGTACTAGTCATCTCCACTTACGCAGTGGTTTACAAATTGGGAGAGAAAAAATTCGGTCTGGAGAGGAGCAGAACATCACTGGCAAAGAAAAATTAAGATGCCCTGGCCAAGAAAAACACCAGGCTTGGTGTTAGCTCTAGTGAAATAGCTAAATATCGAGATGCTCCTGGACCCTAGTGGAACATAACCAGTCAGGCCATCTGGAAGGTGAGTGCAAAGAGCTCCTTTGGTATGCAAGCAGGTGCTTCCTTCTCTTCATCCTCCTCTTCGTCTATGTTACCGCCTTTATCTTCAAGACTAGTCTGGCCTACTGCTTTGGGTTCTCTGATAACGCTTTTTACTGGGTGATTCCCTGCCTTTCTGCTGCAGTTTCTCTTTTGGTGAATGCGATTTTCCCGCAGTCTGCTTCGGAGCAGGGGATAGCTGAGACTCCTGAGCTTTTCCACTTTTTCTTTCACCTGATGTGGTGCTCCGCCCTGTGTGGGAGTGGCATGGTGGTTGTCTGCCAAGGTCATATAGCACTGTTAGGCTTCTAGGGAGGCACAAAGGAAAGGGGAAGTTATAGACAGGAGAGCTGTTTTCTTATCTCTCCTTCTCCAGAATACAAGCTATTTACTGTCACACTATCTCACATTCTGCTGTTGTGCACTATCCCTTTGGGGAAGGACACTGCGACTCTGGATGTACAGCATCTACTGCAAAACAGTCTGAATCTTTTGGCGTCTGCCAGAAGAAATACTGATGGCAGCAGCTCAGGCCTTGGGAGTGGATAAAAGTTAAACAGTTTTTGGGAATGGCTGGTGGGGCAGCCTGGACTTTGTTCCTCAAGAAGGAGGTGAAATGTCTCTATAACATTGTGCACGCCAACATTCATGTGTAGGGAGGCAGCTAACCTCTGGAGAGCTGAGCTGGGACAGATAGTCCTAGGTTCTCTGTAGCATCACTAGCAACAGCAAGTTGGAGCTGTAAATATCTGAGAACATTTATATTTTAGATCTTTAACTGCTAAATCATAGAATGGTTCGGGTTGGAAAGGACCTTAAGATCACCTGGTTCAACCCCCCTGCCATGGGCAGGGACACCTCCCACGGGCAGGGACACCTCTCACTAGAGCAGGTTGCTTAAGGGTCTGTCCAACCTGCCAGGGATGGAGCATTCACAGCTTCCCTTGGCAACCTGTTCCAGTGTCTCACCACCCTCACAGTAAAAAGAACTTCTTCCTTATAACTAACCTAAATCTCCTCTGAGATTTAGAAGAACCGAAGAACTAGAGTGGTGTTTAGATATGCTAGATACTTTACAGAACAGCTATTATATCGTTGTCTGATCACCTGTTTTGCCCAAATAACACCTGTGTGTAGTTCTAGTGATCTTATAGTTTAGCTATTTGCGATTTCTGTCAGTCAAGCCCATGGTATCTCAGTGTAGCACACTGGTTGAACATTGATTTCATTTACTCTTAGAATTGCTTTAATCCTTTCTTATCTTTAACCAGTTACTGATTAAGTACTACCTTGAATTCAGATAATGGACTAAATGATTAACTAAACAAAGTCAGATTTCTTCTACATAATCTGCAAGTCTTGCAAAAGCAACATCCCCAAGGCAAGAAGTGCTTTAATCAAGTAAGGGAGGTCAGTCAGCAGGAGCTTTGACATGGTGAGCAGTCAGGGTGAAAAAGGCATGCTGAGATTTTTTCTTGCACCTAGGGTGGTGAATTTGTACATGCAGCAGATCAGCACGTGTACACATCTGTACAGAGTGTGTGTTTTAGAATGGTTTACTGGAGCTTTTGGAAAAGAAGAGCTACAAAATATCTCTCACTCATGCACCATGCCTGGTATTGCTGTCTTCTGCATTGATCTCAGAGCTGCTTTTGTGCAGGCAGCTTTGGAATCTGCTTCTTGCTGCATTCAGTAGAAAAGGCAATAGTACTCATCAACATGTAGTTCCTCCTGCACATACTTCTCATGCATTCTCTTGCTGGCTCAAGTTCCTGAAATATTTTACAAGTTTTATGAAATTCAGCACAAGGCAGGATTAAAAAACACCCTGGATCTTCAGGGCAATGAAAGCAGCATCCTGAAGAAAGCAGTGGAGAAACAGACCTGAAACTTTTGGTCTGGTGATTCTGCTAAACAAAGCCATGTCTGACTTGATCAATGGCAGCAAGCCTTGGCTCACATGAAAAACTGGAGTGGAAGGAACCCTCAACACCCCCTTCAAACACATGTTTTTGTGAAGCTGTGCTTCAGGCTGAAGGAAGACTGGAAGAAGGGACCAGAACCTTCAGTGGAGAGTGGAACTCGTAGTCCTCAGTAACTCCTTATACATTCTGTGTGCTGAGGCACACGCAGGGCATGTCTAGCATGACCAGAACCTGTTTGAAAGGACCAATGCCAGTTGCAGCAAATTGGCTGTAAATTAGAATTATGCTTTTAAGCAAAACCCCTCGAAGCCTCACTTAGCTAGGTCCCTTCCCCCGTGCCCAGAACAGTATCATGGTTGCTCCTGCTCTGTGAGCCTGTAAGGGGCAGCCAGATGAGAGGCTTAAGGCAGCAGGAGCTAAAGGGCAAAAGCAAAGACCTCAAACCTGTGCTGAAACCTGCATGAGATCTGCAGCATGACCCAGGTTGCTCTTGCCTTGCTACCACAGTGTATCAAGGCAAGGCCTACAGCGTTATTTGTTTAACATCACCCAGTAAAAGCAACAGGGCTTTGTAACTTACTGGTTTCTAGGGCTTTAGGCTGGGCTAATGGCTTTGGTGTCTTTCTGGAAAGGCCACATCCTTTAATCAGAAGTAAAGGCTGACAGTTTACAAGCCGAATATCCCTCTTTGTGGATGAGCAGCAAAAAGCAGTGCTGGCACCTAGCAATCTACAGAGTGGTGCAGTGAAAGGAAGATGGCTCTCCTCAGGCTTGTTACAAGTATTCATCCCTCTTTAAAAAACACGCCCCTCGCCACTATTTTCTACTGCTGTGGTGGCAAAAACCTTCCTCAGCAATAGTATGAGCTAGATCAACTAACTGGATAAGTAAAATGGTACAATACTCCTAACTGGGGTGGGAGACAAACAGGCAGAGGATCAAAAAGCCCTTTAAGAAGTCCAGAAGACCGTTGCTAGAAGAATGGGCTGGAGGAAAGCCAGAGACTCCAGCCAGATGCTGTAGTTGACAGAGCTGGCTTCTCCTCGTATCTTGGGTCCCTGTCTATTTCTTTGCCATCAGGATGTTCTCAGGCACAGGGGGAAGAGAAGTGTTTTTTCCCTTCCATGAAGTGTGGGAGAAGCAGGGCTGTCTTCCAAAATGATCAGCATGAAGGCATCCATCACCTCTGTCTGAGGAGCAGCTGTGCAATTGAAACTAACTGTCAAGAGTAATCTGAACCTTTAATTGTGTTTCCTTTAGTGCGCTGTTCTTCTGCACCACTGTGCAGGCACTATGTAGAGCAGCAAGTTCATGACTCGGAAAATGCTCACCTCTGTTCACAGGCGCATTTTCCTCACTGTCGCAGGCACATGACAAGAGGGTTGTCACTGCAGCACATTGAGGGGTAGTGAGTATTTAGAGTTGAAATATGCTTGGAGACAGAGAGATGTACATGCTTGGTGAAACACTAGGGCAAAAGCTATCTGTGACTAGGGCAAAATTCTTCTGTGTAGGCAGATCTTCTAAGAAAGAGGAAGTTAAATCACGAATGAAATATGAACTCAAGTCCACTTCTGACCCATAGAGTGACTGAAGATAACATTCTTATTCAGCAAGCCTGAAAATTGGGTGTACCTATGGCATGACTTGTTCTCCTGACAGATCTCTAGGGCTATTTTGTCCCACCTGCTGTGGACTCCTATCAGCCCTGTAGAGCGATGCAAGTGCTCGAGATGCGATTGTCTTCTGCCTAGTGCATCAATGGCATCGAGTGCACCAGCATGCCTGGAAGGAGGCAGGTGTTGGGAAGGGGATAGCTCAACCTTTGTAGTTTTTATCATTAGTATTGATTTGATAGCTACAGGCAGCTTAGCTGAGCCTTAAATTGATCTCGCAAGAGGTGTTAGAAAAAAAAGCAATGCTGCACAGGACTGCAGAGGGTAGTCAAAGCAGAGGCAATTATTATGGTGACTTGACACCTCTGCTATAAATCATGTTTATAAACCATGAAAGAGGGCTTTTCCTGCATTCACAACACCAAGGAGTCTGGGGAGAGTCAGCTTATTTATAAAGACAATAATGCTTGAGAACAGGAAGCTGAGGAGAAGTCTTGACAACAAACTGAAGGAAATCCGACCTTCCTGCTTTCACACATTCTCCTAGCTGGGTACACATGGTGGCACAGAGAGACAGCCAGATGGACCACCGGTAACCCCGGTGGGCTGCCATGGCCGCATGACCCAGCAGGGAGCCACCAGCGGAGCACATTGCCTCTGAAGGTGTGAGATCAGGGTGGTAGAAGCAATGTCACCCTTGGAGGGGCTCCCATGACCAGCTCCTGGGCGTGATGACCTTTCTAGAGGGTGGGAAAGTGGGAGAAAGAGGGTGCTGCCTCCCATCCCCCGCTGTAGCCCTCTTTGCTACATCTTTGTGTCTGATGCCCGTTCCCCCTTTCAGTGTGGGGGACAGAGAGATGGAGAAAGATCAGAGTTGCCCCCAGCCACCTCCTTCACTGCCCGGCCGTTGGGCGGGGTAACGGAGGGGTAACAGCGCGGGCAGCCCTTGGGCTCCCGGCGCACTGGGGCTCCGCCGCGCCGTCGGCCGGGGAAGGGGGATACGGCTCCCGCGGAGCGGCGCACGCAGCCGGGGGCGGCCCGGATCGGCGGCAGCACCGCCCCGGGGGTCGCGCAGCCGGGGCCTGGCTGCGCTGCTTGGCGGAGTGGGGCCCTATCGCTACCGCCTCTGACCGCGTCCCGGCGGGGTTTGCGTGACAGCACCGGGCACACCCCGCGCCCTGCGCCCCTTTATGTAACCCGCCTCCCAGACCCGGTTATAAAACTCCGGCAAGGCAGTGCCGTGGCCAGAACCTCGATTAGACTGGAGGTAAAGGAGCGGATCCGGCACGGCGGGAAGCGGTGCGGCGGGGGCCTCCAGAGCCCGCAGCGCTCCCGGCCGGGGCGCGGGGCAGCCGCGCTGGAGGGCGGGGGTTTGGGGAGGAAAGCGGAGCGCGGTCGGACGGGTCGGTTAGTGGCTCCGGCTGAGTAGCGGAGCCGTCTGGTTGGGCGAGGGTGGGTGGGTGGGAGGCCAGAGGGGCACTGCTTGTGAGGCGCTGCTGCTGCCTGGTCCAATCTGCAGCCTTTGCTAAGCTTTTCTCAACTTGCTGTCATCCTTGCACATACCCGCGGCGGTGGTTTGGTTTGTCAGTGCTAAGCAGCAGCTTTGCAAAAACCCGCATGGAAGTTTATGGGTGTAATAAACGACAGAACCCATCCAGGACAGATGTGAGTTATACAAAACAGAGAAGTGTTCAAAAGTCTAACAGGTCTTTGCCCCTGGTGTCACTGTCATCCTGAGGAATTTTTTTTCCCCCTTCTGATCTGTTGTGCAACCTTTCAAGTGTATAAGCCTTCTGCTGATGTAACCAGCATATCCTTTCTTATTTCCCATAAGCAAGGCTTTCCCCTGGGGAACCAGCTTTAGAGTTCAGGATGTGTCCAAGCTAAACAACCCTTCCTTCTACCACCACTTTTATTTTACTTATACAGGAAAAAAAAAACCCTACTGCAACTTCCTGAGCTTTAAGTGATAGAAGAGGCAGAGAGGAAAGGGCTATTCCTGTTCATTTAAAATGTGGCTCTTGTAGTTCCAGGCTCTTAAAAGGATGACCACCTCTCCCCCTGAGAAATGTAGCAATTCCTCTCTTCTTTGCTTTGTAGTTTCCTGGAAAGGGGACAGGAAGACTTATGGCTATGAGGGCACCTGCCTGAAAAGGCAAGGTACAGGTTATGGCCAGGCCTTACACAGGCAGTAGAATTTGGGGACTGTAGGCTTTCCAAGAGTTCTTCACATGCAATGTCAAGGCAAGAACTTGACCTTTTTATTTATTTTCATTTGCTTGTTTGTATGTTTTGTTTTTTGTTTGTTTGCTTGTTTTAATGGGTGAAAGGATCCAAACTTGGTCTCCATCAGTTACAGTAGCAGAAAGGGAAGCAGCCCCTTGACAGAAGAGCTCTGCTGCTGTGACTAATAAGTGACCGGTATTAATGGTTATACCCATATTGATACAGTTCCTACTATGTAGGCTCTGAAGTACGAACAGGGAAAACGGTTCCTTTGCTGTTCACATGTCCTCCCTTTCAGGCACTGAGCTCCAGAGGCAGCTTATCTGCTTTAACCAGGATGCTTTATAACTTTGTGATTATAAATAGATAGCATATTTAA
Organism: Ara ararauna; assembly: GCA_028858755.1. NCBI lineage: Eukaryota > Metazoa > Chordata > Aves > Psittaciformes > Psittacidae > Ara > Ara ararauna. The sequence continues at coordinate 69,202,964 of CM054381.1, forward strand.
TTTTCCTTAATGCACCAGTTTGTACCATGTTTCTCCTTACTGTGTCATGTCCAGATCTCTCCCTGCCGAGGCCTGGGGTGAAGCTCCTACCTACAGGGTAGTCCAAATTTCTCTTCCTATTTGTAGTTGTGAAGTATCTTGATACTGGTGTGACTGAAACATGATAAGCAGCATGTGTAACTGTTATTTTAGCCACATTGGTATCTTTGAAAAAAACTTGTACCAGGAAACAAGGTGCAGGTGGCTGGCCTTCATAAGCACAACCATCTTCCTTTCTGTGGTTCTTCATATAGGTTCATTAATAGGTTTTCTCTGCTGGCTCTGTGGTGGTGTGAGGAGAGTTAAGCATGTTGTGCCTGAGGGAGAGGAGCTAGAATCTCTTTGGCTTAAGTGGTAGCAGTTTGAGTTTGTAGTCCCCATTATGTTGAGCAAGAAGGTGACCATCACAGATGATCTTGGTTTTTACCTCATTATATACTCTTTGAGCTAGCATCACTCCAAAAACATACATGTCTTGTTCTTAAAGGCTGTGTGTATTGTTCTAAATCTATGGGTTTCTGTGCTTTTGGGGACTACTGGATGTCTTCCAGTGCAGATATCCATCCTTTTGGAAACTTTGCACATGTGAGGATTGGTGTGGTGTGTGTTGAGCTTTCTTTTCCAAGACACTTTCTGCAGGAGTCTTTGCTTGCATGCCTCCTTTCCTGATTCTATAATTCTCTCAACAGATGGGAACTGCTCAAAACAACAGTAGCCTCAAAAAACTCCATGCAGCAGAGCTTGACCAACATAACAGAGACATGATGGCAGACACATCTGATCACAGCATTATTTCTGTTGGAGGAGAGGAAGAAGTGGGCAACTTCCAACGTTCTCTTCCCACACGAGAGTCCCTCCGATCCCCCCGAGGCTCTGTTGTGAGTTTTCATAACATCCAGTACTCCGTTAAGCAGTCCAGTGGATTCCTATGTAAACGGAAAACTGTGGAAAAGAAGATCCTTCATAATGTTTAGTAAGTTCTTGCTTAAATAAAATACCAGAGGGTAGGAATTAATCTGCTTCTGTGAATCAGTGACCTCAATGTTACCTTCCAGATCCAGCTGTGCTGGTAAAGAAATGACTACCTTTCTGCCAGTCTGCAGTTCATGTGAGCACTTTCTAGTTTGTTTTTAGGTAAAATAGCTGGGATATAGCTGGAGCAGTTTCAGTGATTGATCTGAGCAAATTAGGATCAAACTTGTGTGAACTCTTCTGCAAGAAGATCTAAGGGTTCCCTTAACTATAGTTCAAGCTGCAGTCACAGGAAATGAGCAGCAGAGAACAATTGTTTCTTCTTTTCAAGACCTCACTCAGCAGGGAAGACACTTTCTGTCTTTTGTAGATTGCTTTTTATGTTCAGCTCTGGTTCTGTTCTGACTGTCAGTATGGGACAAGAAAGGAAAAAGTGCTTCTTGATTTCAGATTTAAAGAGAAGTTTTAAATAGTCTCTAAGTTTTCCTTTTGACAGCATTTTGTTCACGCCTTACCTCTACTATGATCCGCATGTGAACAGTCCTCCATTTGGAAATAACTTTTTCCTTCTTCCAGTGGCATTATGAAGCCAGGCTTGAATGCTATCCTGGGGCCAACAGGCAGTGGTAAATCTTCGTGAGTACTTTCTTCTGCTTTTTCAAATAGACATTCAGCTATTCAAAGAGGATTTGAGGTTCTGAGGGTTGGGGGAGATGTGAGTGATCTGCAGGCTCAGACCTTGCACGCGTATGAGAAATCTGGTGATGCAGTTTGATGTCATGTCCTTCCATCTGCTCTGCTGCAGTTCTTGCCATGCAGTGGTGTCACACTCCTCATCTGCTCTGATAGGTGGTCTGTATTACCGCAGTCACCTTTGGTGTTGGTGGCCTGAGTTGTGATACCAGGCTGAACTGGGGTGAATGGAGCTCAGGTGTATGCTCTGTCCTAGACCTCTAATGGGATGGTGAAGGGGCTGCAAGCTCCTCCAGGGCAGGAGAGATGTCATCCCCTGTGCAGTCACTGCAGCAAGACTTCCTTGAAGATGCTAGGCTAAACCCCTCTCTGACAACTGATAGGAATATGGTGTAATGTGAGTCTGTAGGATGCTCTGGATCCTCAGCCTAAACTTGGCTGTGGCCTGCTGGCGGGGGTGCACATGTGCTTGAGTTCTTTTGATGAAAGCACAGAGAAATACCATGCAGACTATCTCCAGCTAGTGCTGATGCTAGTTTCCATATAACTACGGTGAAAGAACTCTTTGTCACTCTGCCTTTCAGAATGTCAGAGACTGGCAAATATGGCCAGGGTTCACATAGGTGTACCTTTGTAGTGACCCTTGATCTTCCTCTCTTAGGAGACTGCTGGCTGATCAGGATGTTTTCAAGCACTTTGTCACAGCAGTGTTTACATACCTAGCAGACAGGCTGGCCTCTGCATTGGCAGCAAGGAGAATCCAGTGATATGTTAAAACAAAATTATTTTCTAGAATTAATCTTAATTCTAGTCTTGTTTATACCTATTTGGATTAATATCCTTGAGATCAAAGTAGATAATTCTGTGCTCTGTTGGCTGGAAAGCAGGCTGCAGCTACTTAGCAGAGTGGTTTTGTCTCTGTGCATTTGAGGATAGCTGTTAAGATGGAGGATGAGCTTGTGTCTGTAGGGGGTTGACTGCTGTGAATTGTGAAGATCTGTATACTACAGTACTGCTGTGGCACACCTTGTGCCTGAAAATACTGACTTTCTGTACAAAGAGCTTCCCCAGAGTAGAGGAAACCCCTTGCTGTGCCCTTTGGCTTGTAGCATGCCATTAGCAGCCTGTAACTACAGTTGTAAGTGGTGGTACTTATCTAGCCAAAGGTAAAAACAGCTATTATGGCAAAAACTAATGCCTGGTGTTTGTCTGAAGTCTCTTAGATGTACTGGCTGCCAGAAAGGACCCAGCAGGCCTGTCTGGAGAAGTGCTTATAGATGGTATCCCACAGCCTCCAAATTTCAAGTGCATCTCAGGATATGTCGTGCAGGTGAGTAACAGCCTTCAGTGGAGGCCTGGAAATCCTTGGGATGGAATGCTGCACAAGATAAGCAAAGCATGACCAACTAGGTTAGGTAATTTTCAGTGATCCCTACAGAGTCTAATTTGATAATTCAGATGTTACAGTATTTACTATTTTTCTGGGATATGGAAGACAAGAGGATCAAACCAGGTCAAGCATGGAGGTGTGTGTCTTCCCAAAGCCACATGGATGCCTAAACCACCGGGCAACTGTGGCTTTGGGCTCTGCCCTGAAGTACTAGCAAGGGTTTAAAAATAATAGAAAGGTGAGGAAAAACCCCACAATACCCAAAATCTCTTGTTGCAAAACTCAGAAGGAGTTCTAGCTGGCTGAAGTACCTTCAAGCTATCACACAATAATTCTAGGAAGTAAATAGATCCCTGCTGTTCTTCCTCTGATTCTGGCTGGCTGGGACAGAGCTTCGTTTCACTCGGAGACAGGAAAAGCCGGCTGAATCTGCGGAAGTGGGTGGAGGCCTGGACCAAGAATAGACCCTCAAAGCCCTGGGGGAGCTGAGGAGAAGGAGATTCTTGGCAACCATATGAGCAATCAAATCTGTAAACCATCCAAGCTTCTGACTACAGATAGATGTGGAATAGGCAGCTTTCCTGAAAGCCGCCAGCTGGGGGGCTGTAGGAGCATATGACGAGACTGATGCTGGGTCTAGGTCCTGCAGGTCAGAGATCCCCAGAAACTCCGTATTTCATGAATGGTCAGGAAGTTTCTTGCAAGTGGTCCCAGTTGAAGACATTTTTCTCTCAAATGACCTAAGCAACCAAACTTAACTTTAAAATGATAGGCAACTAGGTGAGACATTAAATGGCCTCTCTTCCTTCCCAGCCCTGTGCAGTACTCTCTAGATCAATAAGGATGGCCCACAGACTACAAACAACACTTAAGGCCTAAATACATAAATACATACACACTTACGGAATCAGTTTTACACAAATGAGCATATAGACATGCTAAGTCATGTGCTATCCCTATAAATCTGCTGGTGTTGCAGCACTTCTCCCATCATATGGTGACCTTGAATTTTGTGCCATGTAAATTTTGAAGCAGGGGTTGTCCCTCAGTCCAGTTTCCACTGTTGCTCACAAACAGCTTACCCAGCAACTGCCACTACAGTGATTCTGGTGCCCAGTCAGGTAGCTGAGAAGGAAGCTTTCCAACTGTCCATTTGTGCTCCTTTCAGGATGATGTCGTCATGGGCACAATGACAGTGAGGGAGAACCTGCACTTCTCTGCTGCCCTGCGACTCCCCAGCTCCATCAGTGTTAAAGAGAAGGAAGAGCGAGTCACCCAGATTATCAGCGAGCTGGGATTAAGTAAAGTGGCTGATGCTAAGGTGAGCAATGAGAACACCCTTCTCAGAAATCTTACTACCTCTGTGAACTGAACTACTTGACTCTGGGCAGTATTGCATATGTAGTGCAGCTGCACTAAGCTAAGAAGGAACCTGACTAAAGCATACTGAAAACAAGAAATCAGTCTCCAGCTCAGAAGGTGGCTTGGAAAGAGGTATGTGTGTTTGCTACTAAAAAGGGAGGATTTTGGACTATGTCCAGCATGTTGTATAAGTTCAGAGGGGAAAAAGTCACCTACTCATTACACCTTCGAAAGCTGCACAGTCACTTCCTGGCTTTGTGGGACAAGACAGGGAAACTGTTTTTATAGTGCTGAAAGTTGTGAGGGATGGAAAACTGGCCCATGATGGAGAAGTTCTCTGCAGATCTTGTTCCTCCCAGCTGCATCTTTACTCTCACTTTACTTTCACTTTGCTTGCCCCACTTTTACTTGAGCAGCAGGCAAGCTACCAACAAAAGGCATCCCTGAACACCAGTGCCACCTCTGACTGCTGTGGCCTCATTCTGGAGCTTCCTTGTCAGTGTCATCCTTGTTCCCTGAAGTCATAAGGTGCCTGGTACCTCTGAAAATCATGCTTTGCATACCGCTACAGTCCCTCACAGTGAGTCAGACCCATCATCTGCTGCTGGCCCTAGGGTGCCTTAATGGGGCTCTCTCGGTTGTGGAAAACCCTGAACTCCACAGCATGTGCTGACCAGGTCTTTTGTGAATGTTCAATTTCTTGTGCTTTTAGGTAGGAACTGAATTGATCCGGGGAGTGTCTGGAGGGGAACGGAAGAGAACCAACATTGGGATGGAGCTCATCACAGAGCCACCAGTCCTTTTTCTGGATGAGCCAACAACTGGCCTTGATGCCAGCACAGCCAATGCAGTCCTCATCCTCTTGAAGAAGTAAGAGTCAGTTCCTAATGGCTCTACTGCAGTTTTGTTGTCAACTCAGTTAAAAAAGGAATGCTGCTATGACTGAGTAGCTACAGTGCTCTTTTAAAACAAAAAAAACCCACTAAACAAATAGACTCAGAAGTGGTAGTAAATTATTTATTTGGGTCTTGTCCAAAGCTTTCTGAAGCTGATGGAAATCCTTCCACAGTATGCATTGGACTGGAGCCCCAAAAGATGTAACTTAGACAGCTGTCCTTTGCCACAGACAGGGGTGGACTTCGAGGTTAAGCTTTGTAATCATAATTTATTGGCCTTCCAACTGAGTCTATTGCAAAGTCTCTGCCTCCACTCTGGCAACAGCCTTGAACTCAGATCAGACTTCACCTGTAGATTTGCTGTGAGTGTTTACCATCATCTCCTATGTTTTGGAGATGAACAAGTCTTCTGGTACAAAGAGGAACAAACAAGACTGATTTAATGAGAACCAGCTCCTAACCCTCCTCCTGGTTTGTAGCATGTTTGTAGCATTGTTTGGTTTTGCCTCGGGGCACTTTTATCTCTGTTGTTTGTGGATGGAGGTCTTTGATCAGCAAGGATACTTGTTAAGCATCAGGGCTAAAGCACTTGTAAGAGCATCTGAAAAATCCAAAAGAAAACTAGTTTTGACTTGTTTTAGAGAGTAAATCTTCAGCAGAAGCCTAAGAGAAATCTCAGCTGGCCAGACTTATGCAGGCTGCTATATAAAGCCTGGTACTGCTCTTGAGTGCAGTAGGACCATTCCAGTTAGTCAGATTGCAGCCTAGTATAGAATACATGTGAGGAGGGTTTATACACAACTGTGGTCTCGACCTTTGCTAGGTACAGACAACATCATACTTAGTCTACCTCGACTGATGGTCCCTTGTAATGATAGGTGCTGTCCTGAAGATCTTGCAGGTAGCATCTGACATAGACAAGGGGAAACTACAGCTTTTTTGGGTCATTACCGTGAGAAGTTGACAAGTATTTTTCTTGGATTTGGATGCTTATTTTTTGTTCAGGTTGACATGACCTTCCTGAAATGTGAAGTGTGGTTTATTTGAGAGATGTTTTGTTTCTCTTTCAGCCTCTCAAGAAGAGGGCGAACCATCATATTTTCCATCCATCAGCCCCGCTATTCCATATTCAAGCTGTTTGACAGTCTGACATTACTAGCTTTGGGAAAGGTGCTGTACCATGGTCCTGCAAAGCAGGCCCTGGAGTATTTCAGTTCTATTGGTAAGTCTACTGTGCAAAGAGTGAAGGCAACTGGCTAATGAGTTTAATCTGTGGGTAGGTTCTGACCCTAGCACTGGATCAGTCCTGTACTGTTTTATCACTGGGATACTGGACACTGTACACATACAATCTGAACAGTGTTATGTTAGAACAGGAAGAGAACAAAAAATAACCCCAAATTTTTTTAGACAGCAGAACATGGCTCTCCCCCACCTTTGTTTTGCCTTGTATCAGGACAAAAACCCAGAATCACTTGGACATTTAGAAGCATCTTGCACAACAGACAAGATATTTATAGTTCTACCAGGCCTAGATGTCAGACCCAGTGGGTTGCGAACAACAGCCTGACTTGCAGCAATCTGTATGGGCTAGTGGAAGAATCTGCTCTAGTCTAAATGCAGGTGGGCAACCGAGAGGATAAAATCATGGTGCGTCTTAACATGGTTTAATTGCACTGTTGGGTGGCTGCTTCCTCTCCAAGAGTGAGGACTTCTGACTATAATGGACAGACAATGAGGAGTGGGTTTCCAATCTAGTTTAGATGCAGCCATGGAGACACACTGGATTGTAAGCTTTCCCTGGCTTTAAGGGAGATGCTTTAACCAAGCTCACTACTTTTGCTCCTCCTCTTGGTACCCCACCTCACTTAGTTTCTCACAGGAATGCTATAGTATAAGCATCCTTGCTTTTTTTTCTCTCCCACACTTCACTCCTGTCCCCGCCCATCCCATAGCTAGAAACCCTATTAGAAGAAGCTGCTCTTGGATAGCCCTTCCTCTTCCTTGTGGCCAAGGAAACACAATCAAGAGCTGATCTTCTAGAGCAAGCATCTGAGGCTGTAGAGCAAACATCCAGCAACCTCTAGTGAGAGACTGTGTGTCTCTCAGTGTCAGATGTTGTCAAACAGCACTCAGAAGGAGGAAAGAGCTGTGTATGCTGAGCTAGCTGAGTAGAAGCAACTTACAGATTTCTGCTCACCTGAAATCAGTGGAGAATAAGCAACTTTGAAGCTCTGTATAGATACCTCAGATTCACTGTCTCCTAAGTCCTGTCTATTCAACTTCTGTAAGCTAATGCTCATGGAAAGCAGTGAAGTTCTCTTGTAGGAGGGTTGCGGAAGGGTGATATAGTATTAGACCTGATTTTCCAATCTGTGGTCTGTGCAATACGAATACGTTGCATGTGTGGGTTTGTTTTGGTTTGTTTTTTTAAGGATATGAATGTGAACCCTTCAACAATCCAGCTGACTTCTTCCTTGATATCATAAATGGTGATTCAACTGCTGTAGCAGCAAGCAAGAAAGATCACAGTCCTGAGGACACAGGAAAAGGTAAATTGTGAAGGAGAAATTCACTGTTGGCTGGTGTAGAGGTCAAGATGTATATATTGATGACAAGCTTTTATTCTCTGGGTTTCCTCCAGTCTAAAGGCACATTATCTTTTTATTTTTCCTACTCATAGATATACTTTGATTTGGACTTTTTTAAAGAGATCAAACTTCTAAAGGGATTTTTTTTCTTCCTTCAGTAATATAGGAGAGCAGTGATAAGTATCAGGAATTCACAAAACCTATGTGGGAAGGACTGAAAAACTAGAATTGCTTAGTCTCAAGAGACAGCTGACATAAGGCAAGTTTTCAGTCACATAAGAGACTGCTGCAGGGAAGACAGGGTAGATAGGCTAAGGAGTAGTGGATTTACAGTCCAGTGAGAAAGCCTGAAACTAGATTAGAGAAAAACTCTGTAACAGTGAGTGAAATGTTAGGAAATGCTTCTTTGAGGATGCTGTAGCATATCCATGACTGAACATAAGGGAACGGTTTTCGTAATGGTGCTTCTTGGGGATGGAGAAATGGATCAGAGCAAACACTGATTTCCCCTGAATTAAGTGAAACAAAGGGTTTCTGGTCCCTCATTCCAAGAATAAGGCCGGTTTTCTGCCACAAAGAACAGGCAGATTAGCTAGGTTTGGTTAAAACTGTAGGGAAACCCACTCAAGCTATTCTTGTAAGATCAGAGCTAAGGCTTGAATACAGATTCTCTGGGCATTCCTGCTTTATTCAGCTTGAAAAGTCTATGAGCAGGTTGATAAGCCATGTCTGAAGGTTGGGTTCATGGGGAATCAGAAGCCATATCTTGTCTTTCTCACTCAGAGGTTAGCAGTGAAAATGGAGTGGCAGAAGGTAATGTGGACAGCAGTGTGGTAGATGTGCTGCACCAGAAATATCTCAAATCCAGCCTGTATCAGAGCACAAAGGAAGCCCTGGGGAACTTGGAGCTTGGACGGGGAAGCAAGCAGAAAGCATCCAAACAGGGGCATGAGATTACCTATGCAAATGGATTCCTCACCCAGCTGTACTGGGTATCTAAGCGTTCCCTGAAGAACCTCATCAGGAACCCACAGGCCTCTGTTGCACAAGTAGGTAACAATTGTCTCAGACTCCTGCTGCTCTCAGTCACACAATCTGCAGTTTGTAGGGTACATTTTTGGTTTGAAAGGCAGCTAAGGAAACTGTAAAGTCCTGTGCGGCTGCCACGGAAGTGGAGTGAGATGTCTAGCTACCTTTGTTGCCTTTGAAGAAAGTCTCCATTTCATCTAAGCACGGGACTACTGCCCTGAAAATTTGGAAATGGGGGAAATGCTCTATTCTCTGATTCACATGGGAAGCTTCTTGGATGATGCTAATTTTGTGCTTCAAATTCTTGTAATTCTAAGCTAGGTTATTCTTTGAGTGTCCTTCTGCTAACCTTTTCCAGCCAAAGAAGATCAGAGAAAGGAGAAGAGTGAAGAGGATAAACTCATAAAATTTGCCATAAAGCTTTCAATTGTGTGTGTGATTGGTATACATTGACTCACAACAGCAAAGTTCTAGGCAGCTGTGAATCTTAAACTCTGCATATGCCTTAATAATAACTTTGTCCCTGTTTACTTATCTGAAGGACTCCCTTTTCCCTTTTCTTCTTTCCACTTTTAGATTGCAGTGACTATAATTCTAGCCTTGGTTGTGGGTGCTATCTTTTTTGGTGTAAAATTGGATCGAAGTGGCATTCAGAATCGGTAAGTTGGAAAGCCACAGCTTTGCTCATTTTCTATCTGTAGCAGAAAGGTTTCAGTGATGGGGAAGGCCTTGGAATCCACTTGGGTCACAAAGGAGGGTAAGGTTCACAACCCTCAGTGCACTGCAGCATGGTATTGCTGGAGGTCTAAAAAGACTGCAGTTCTGTTGGGCTCACACATACGTGCAAAGGAGATGTGAAAGGGAAGATAAAGGAATAAATCTGGTTTTGCAGCAAAGATCTATAGTAGCACAATTAAATATCTCTGTTCTGTGGACAGAGACAAAAAAGCACTGACTTGATGGTATGCTGATGTCTGAGGATGACAGTGTTGATCTAGGCTGTTTCCTCACTTTTTGACTGTTCTGTTTTGTCTTGTAGGGTTGGGTCCTTGTTTTTTGTCACCACCAACCAGTGTTTTTCCAGTGTCTCTGCAATTGAGCTGTTCATCAGGGACAAGAAACTATTTGTGTAAGTAACGAGGCACTTACACCAGTTCATACCCTGTAGTGAGGCAGGGGGAATATCTTAAGGGCTAAAAAAAATTATTTCCACTAAAAGCTTGATTGTTCCCTTACCACATCAGATTGTAATAGTAATGCTAATTGGTCTGTAGAGCAGGGAGATGAAATACTAAGAGGTGGGGGAAGGAGGGGAGAAATAAAGTGCTTTTATTTGCATACTGTGTCACAGTTTACCGAGAAGTGCTTTTTCTGCTCACTTTTCACTTTTGGTAACAGCTGTTTTTGAAGTCTGCATGTGAATCCTGACTATGAACCCTGTGAACCCTGTCTGCCCTCTTGCTGATGTGGTTGAAATGCTGTCTTGCAGTGGTCCTAAAGTGCAAATATGAAGGGAGAGTTCTTGGAAAAGCTTTGCAAGGGATGCTTAGATGAAAAAGGCTGCTGGCTGTCTCACAAGAGCTACCTAATAATCAAACACATCTCTCTGTTTATATATATACATATATATATGTATGTATACATATGTATGTGAATGCATGTATATATTATATACACAAATGTAAATATTCATGCATGTTGAAAATGGAGTTTGGAACAGCCTCCAGCTAATGGGATGAAAAGTCAAGAGACAGATCCTATGCAGTAAAGAAGAAATTGGAGAGTTGTGCCTGGAATGCATATCCACCCACAGGTTGCTCAGAGCAGTTTAATATTGCCTCTAACAGCTGCTCAGGAGTGAATATTTCCCACAAGGACATTTCTTGCCAGTCTGCCCTGCTTGCCAGCTTAGCTTACCAGCTGTGATCTTGGGACCTCACCAATTAAAGGAACTTTTCATGAGCTCCATTAAGCAGCAAAACAATCACAGTGACATTTAATTGGCCTGTGAACTGGAGGTGAGTGGGTCTCCTTAAGGGTGTCTTTCCATTGTTGGGTATCATTCCTTCTTGCCTGGAAGCGGCTGTGTGAGCTGGCTGTGGACTAAGTGCTCCTCCAGTTAGTAGCAGTACAATACTTTCCCGTGTGCTTGTGTTAAGGATCATTCTCTTTGAAAAGAGATTCAGGAGCTTTTTCCCAATATGTAACTTAGCAGTCACATAGCTTTTAATTCATTTTCCTTAGAGGCTCTCAATATGACTGCAGGGCTGTGAGATAGATCAGCCTTTACAGAGAAGGAAGTGGCAGCACAGAGAGGATAAGCAACTTGCATATAGAGGAGTCAGTGGTAGAGAATGGAAACTACATCAGGATAAACCAGACACACATACTGAGCCTGCTTTCTAGGTAACCTGTACAACTCCCTTCCTGTCCTTGTAGCCATCAGTACACCAGTGGATATTACCGTGTGTCTGCCTATTTCCTGGCCTTGATGATAGGAGATCTGCTGCCCATGAGAACTGCTCCAGCCATCATATTCTCATGCATCACTTACTGGATGATTGGTAAAGAACTGATGCTTTTGTTGAATCTGTCATCTTCCAACACATTTGATTTCTGTCTTAGCCAGAGTTTAGTTCCTGTATCTATAACATGAAACTATTTTGAAACTGAACTGATTTAAGTGCTTGGCATCGTGACTTTGAAGGACTCTGGGGCAAGGGCAGAGACACCAGCAATCTAAGACAGGAATCTGCTTGACCGCATCTTTTGGTAATGCTCTTTGGGCCTTCAGAGCATGCATAGTTCCTGCCACCTCCAAACTTGGTCTTTATTCCTGCTTTCCCTGTCTTGTATAGCCATCCGAGGGTCCTCTCTGGGTTTCATAATGTGGTTGTTTACTGGACTCTTTCCTTTCTGTTTTTTGGCAGGATACCAAGCTGTTGCAGGCCGGTTCTTCTTCTTCATGCTGAGCCTGATGCTGGTGTCTTACACTGCCACGGCCATGTCTCTGGCTATCAGTGCTGGGATGGATGTGGTGGCTGTGGCCAACTTGCTCATCACTATTTGTTTTGTTCTCATGCTTGTAAGTATATAGGGGTGTGTGTGCTTCTTTGGTGGAGGTGAGGAAGTAACTCAGACAGCCTGAGAGGATTGGGTGCAGCCAGCCCTAAGCAGGCTGAAAATCCACAGGACAGCAGCATCTAGGTCTCATGCCTGTGATTTTATTGTCACTATAGTCAAAAGATGTATTTCTGCCAACTTGTAATCTAAGAGTCACATCATTGCTTGGGTGCAATTCAGTAGATGTGATGCCACCAGAGCTTTGCAGTGTGACCCCAACAGTGTTGTTTATTGTATTTTTAAAAATTTTCCCTACAAAAATTAAAAAAAAATCTTGCTTTGCCAGTATTAGAAATTTAAGTGATCAATTACATAATTGAAAAGGCAAAAAAGTTGAAATAAACTTTAGATTGATTTATTTTATTGAATTAATTTCTGTTACCCAATGGGATTAGCAGGAGCATACTCTTTCTTTATTTTAATTGAGTATTGTCTCCAGGTTCCAGAAATTACTTCAGTACTCTTCTTCAAGGACTTCCAAGGAAGAGAGCAAATGAGAAAGGAATTTTGAGTATTTACAGATGAGGCATGTGAATTCTCTTTCAAAGAGATGATGATGTTAGTAATAAAACTTTACTGTGAGGCCTATCAAGTTACATTAGAGTAAAAAGTACCTCCAGTCAGGTGATTCCTGGTAGCTGTCTGCATACATATCCTGAGCCCAAGGCACTTCCCTTTTTCTTTGATTTGCAATTTAACCTGCTTTTGCCATAAGCTAAGTGATAGCGTATCACTTCATATGCATGCTGTGGGTGAGAAACGTGCATGCGTAGTGAAGGGCAGCTGATGTACATCGAGTTAAGTCACAGTGTGTAAGGAATGGCAGTGTGTAAGGAACGCACAGCCTGAAAGATAGCAGGGTAAGCACAAAAACACTTGTGCTGAAGCGTAGCCTGAAGTGTCATGTTTAGCTACAAAATCCAATTGTGCTAAGAAGCAAAAGAGCAAACCTTGTTCCAGACAGGAGAGAGTACACATTAAAGATGTAGGTCAGAGGAGGAAGCTCAACAGTAACAGCCCTTAAGGATCCCCACAGTTTCCTTCTTGTTTCTCCACTTCCTCATCTTCCAGTCATCCTTCTTTAGCCTCTAGCTAGCCTACTATAGGACACAGTCCTCCACAGTAAAAAGTTGTTAGCATACATGCTTCTTAGCTCACGTGAATATAGAAAACCTTTCTGACCTCTTTGCAAGCAGATGAACTTGGAGTGCTGTTGGGCCAGCTGGCTGGGACCACTTCAAGGTTTGACCCTCATGCCTATAGGTATGAGCATAACAGCAGCAGGAGGTCCATCAATCCCAGTGCACCTCTGCTGGGCAACTGCAGTATCTGTCCAAGAATGGTACTGTTTGCAGTAAACAGAATTTGTGACTCACTAGTCTCTTCTGTTCTGTTTCAGATTTTCTCAGGCCTCCTAGTAAACCTCCCTTCTGTAATGGGCTGGCTGAACTGGCTCAAGTACTTCAGCATTCCCCGATATGGACTCACTGTGAGTAGAAAGCAGCACTGGTATCCTGTGAGTAATGTAGCCACACTGCTGCTTCCTGGAGAGGTTTTGAGTATAAATGAAGTTCTTTTAAAAGTCAGATTTGGTTTCTTCCCTTGCATGAACATGGTAAAAGAACAACAAACCAGACAACCCTCAAAAGGAAGCAAAAGTTAATGTCTGTGTGAGAGGTGGAAGTCTCAGAGACTGAACAAATAATTTGTGCTGTTTGGAAAGCAGCAGAGTGAGCTGTCCAGAGAAGCACTAATTCCTAATCTGAATAGTTGATCCCTGTAGTTTAGAATAAATTTAAATATTGTATGGCCTCTCCAGAGACTGCTGCTTGGGTAGCATGTTTTACATTAATGACTACCCAATTGGTTAAAGAATTTAGCACAATGCAGACTGTTGTTTTGTGTGGCTCCATTTGAAGTGAAATATGACTTACTGCCATTTCAAAATAATAAGGAGCTGGGGTACCAGAAAGCTAAGGGTGCAGCTGCTTGAAATATGGTAACTCGACACTGTCCCACGCTTGTCTCTAAGTTGGAGAGACATCAGTTTGATAGGTGGACCACTCGGTGGATAAAGAACTGGCAGGATGGCCGCATGCAAAGAGTTGTGCTCAATGGCTCAATGTCCAGCTGGAGACCAGTAACAAGAGGTGTCCCTGAGGGATGGGTGTTGGGACCGGTCTTGTTCAGCATCTTTGTGGGTGACATGGACAGTGGGATTGAGTGAGCCCTCAGCAAGTTTGCCAATGACACCAAGCTGTGTGGTTCAGTTGATATGCTGGAAGGAAGGAATGCCATCCAGAGGGACCTTGACATGCTTGTGAGGTGGGCTGATGCCAACCTGATGAAGTTTAACCATGACAAGTGCAAGGTCCTACACCTGGGTAGGAACAATCCCAGGCACAGCTACAGGTTGGGCAGAGAAGAGATTCAGAGCAGCCCTGCAGAGAAGGACTTGGGGGTGCTGGTCGATGAGAAACTTAACATGAGCAGGCAGTGTGCGCTTGCAGCCCAGGAAGCCAACCGTATCCTGGGCTGCATCAAAAGGAGCATGACCAGCAGGTCGAGGGAGGTGATCCTGCCCCTCTGCTCTGCTCTTGTGAGACCTCACTTGGAGTATTGTGTGCAGTTCTGGTGTCCTCAACATAAAAAGGACATGGAACTGTTGGAACAAGTCCAGAGGATGGCCACAAGGATGATCAGGGGACTGGAGCACCTCCAGTATGAAGATAGGTTGAGAAAGTTGGGGCTGTTCAGCCTGGAGAAGAGAAGGCTGTGTGGAGACCTCATAGCAGCCTTCCAGTATCTGAAGGGGCCTATATGGATGCTGGGGAGGGACTCTTCATGAGGGACTGTAGTGATAGGACAAGGGGTAACTGGTTAAACAGGGGAAGTTTAGACTGGATATGAGGAAGAAATTCTTTAGTGTAAGGGTGGTGAGGCACTGGAATGGGTTGCCCAGGGAAGTTGTGAATGCTCCATCGCTGGCGGTGTTCAGGGCCAGGTTGGACATAGCCTTGGGTGGCATGGTTTAGTGGGAGGTGTCCCTGCCCATGGCGGGGGGTTGGAACTAGATGATCTTAAGGTCCTTTCCAACCCTAACTATTCTATGATTCTATTATTCTACAACTCACAATCCCAGGCACAATTACATGTTAAGCAAAGAAGTGATTCAGAACAGCCCTGTGAAGAAGGACTTGGGGGTATTGGTCGAAGAGAAACTGAACATGAGCCAGCTTCATTGTGTGCTCGCAGCCCAGAAAGCCAACCATATCCTGGGCTGCATCAAAACGAGTATGACCAGCAGGTCAAAGGAGGTGATCCTGCCTCTCTACTCTGCTCCTTACCCCTCAGTAGACTGACTCAGATAAAAGTGGATAAACTGGAACTTGCTGCTGGCAAGACCGAAACCCATGACTATATCATTGAAATGTAACTTTGAATCCAAAGACACAGACACCAAACCATCCTGCGTGTGAAATCTGGACCACTTCCTCAGAAAGGCAGTGATTAAGAGCTTCAAAACAAAAAGGAACATAAACATACAATTCCAAGAATGGTGATAAGTGTCTCCTAATAATCAAGTTAGTTTAAGGTGTTTCAGTTTTAGCATGCCAAATCACTAACTCTGTAAAAATGCAATGTCTGCTCCTTTCCCTAGGCTCTTCAAGTGAATGAGTTCAGAAATCTCTACTTCTGTGGGGAGGAGAATCCAAATGTTACAGTGCCTGCAAGCAGTTGTCCCCCTGATATTTCAGGAGAAATGTAAGTCTCTAACTCACAGTGGCCTGAATGGTGACGACTTGCTTAAAGAGAAGTCTGACTGTTTGAAATATTTGTATTATTCACAGAATAACCACTCACAGGCCAGTCTCAATAAAAAATCCCAAGGTAATGCATTTTAGAATTATGTAGTAAAACTTCATAAATACCCAACAGTGAAGTAAGGATGAAACTTTAGTCCTAAAAGTAGGCAGATGAGCAACATTAAATTTTGGGGTTTCTAACCTAGCCATAGTTCATCAGTTTTCTTAAACAAACGCAGGGTCACTTAGCAAAGGAAATGCAATGTGTTGACAACTACAAAGCTGTTGGGAAGCAGTAGACCTGTGATCACAAACATGCCTGCCCATCAGGGCTTGTTTGTAAATATTAGCCTCCCTCCAGATACAGGAGAGTACCAAGGTATCTATCTCCCAGTGCTACTGCCCCATTTGGAATACTCTTTGAGTATTGATACCTTAAGCTGTAAAAATAAAAGTATTTTGTGACCCTAAGTATTCTATGATTCCATGATAGAGAGCTGGCAGACTGAAGTTATTGCACGAAACAGTGCTGGAGCACTGTTTTTACACAGCTTTTGGACCCCAAGCTGATGCTATGAACCTCCACTGTTTGCTGTGTGAAATTAATGCTTTTGTACTTACCATGGTTTAATGTGGTGCTGAGGTTTACTCATGAGTTGCCAGCTATCTATAAACAACAATTAGGATACTAGTGAAAAAAATATGAGAAACAGAGAACTGGATTTGTCCCTTAAGCTTATTTTTTTAATGATCGGTTATGAAGTTGAGAAACTTAACGTGAGCCAGCAGTTGTGCTCGCAGCCCAGAAAGCCAACTGTATCCTGGGCTGTATCAAAAGGAGCGTGACCAGCAGGTTGAAGGAGATGATCCTGCCCCTCTACTCTGCTCTTGTGAGACCTCACTTGGAGTATTGTGTGCTGTTCTGGTGTCCTCAACATAAAAAGGACATGGAACTGTTGGAACAAGTCCAAAGGAGGGCCACGAGGATGATCAGGGGACTGGAGCACCTCCAGTATGAAGATAGGTTGAGAAAGCTGGGGCTGTTCAGCCTGGAGAAGAGAAGGCTGTGTGGAGACCTCAGAGCAGCCTTCCAGTTTCTGAAGGGGCCTATAGGGATGCTGGGGAGGGACTCTTCATTCGGGACTGTAGTGATAGGATAAGGGGTAACGGGTTCAAACTTAAACAGGGGAAGTTTAGATTGGATATGAGGAAGAAGTTCTTTACTGTGAGGGCAGTGAGGCACTGGAATGGGTTGCCCAGGGAAGTTGTGAATGCTCCATCGCTGGCGGTGTTCAAGGCCAGGTTGGACATAGCCTTGGGTGGCATGGTTTAGTGGGAGGTGTCCCTGCCCATGGCAGGGGGGTTGGAACTAGATGATCTTAAGGTCCTTTCCAACCCTAACTATTCTATGATTCTGTGAAGTTAACTCTATTTGTGTCCTGTTTATGCAGAGTTGAGGGTAAAAGAATCTCTGTGGGACAGGAATAAAAATAACTACCTGAAGACTTGCACCACATAGCATTACTAATTTCTGGCCCGTGCTCTTCTGCAGGTGTTCTGGTGAAGCATACCTGTGCAGCCAAGGAATTGTACCTACCAACTGGGCAATGTGGGAAAACCTAGTGGCTCTCTTCTGCATGACTGTTATCTTCCTTATCATTGCCTACGCAAAACTCCGTTTCATGAGAAAGTTCACATAGACTCCTGTGTTGCCCTGCTTGCAGCTTCTCGTCTTAAAACTGCAAAGCTTGTTAGAGCCTACTGGAAGTTGCCAAAAGATTTCAACTGACTTTACAGAACTTCAGACAGGAACCCTGTCTCCTTGTTTCTGGAGCATGATCTCCATGTGATTGTTTGGTTTTTAAAAAGAAATGCGTTGATGTACATCACATAAATGACTTTTTGTAAGAGAATACAATTCTTATAATTCCTTATGTACATATCAAAGTATATATTGTAAAACATTATTCTTCTGTGGCCAACTTTAACAGGAAATGTTCAAAGGGAAACATGAGCTTCTTCATCACCATATGCAGGTGGTATAAGGTGATGATGGTGTTTATGCATTGATATGCTGCCCCTTGATAATGCCCGTCACACCTAAGAGCCAGAGACCATTCACAGCATGCTGGAAATGCATTTGAGTTTGAAGTCAGTACAGGGAATTAGCACTCCTTGCCAAGCAAGAACAGCTATACTTCTAGTAGCTGCTCACTGAAGCTACTTGCAGAAACAATTTTTGCTTGGCTAAAAGCTAAACTGCAGTGGTGGACAACATTCGTCTAAGAAGAGTGAGTTTTGTTGTAAACAACAAACCAACTCCCCCCCCCCCCAACCCAACCCAAACAATCCTCCCCAAAAACCCAACAAGAAAAAAATGTGCATTTTCTACTTAAAAGGAGAGGAGGGAATTCACTTATTATTTTTTTGTTTTTCTTCCAATAAAAATTTATATACTTGGCAACAGCACATCTTAATGATTATCTGCACCGTCTATATATAGTAGTACTTACATTATGGACCGAAAAAGCCCATGTAGATGCTGCTGTGGCAATCTACAGCAACACTTGCTGCAGTCGCCATGGAACAGATTGTAGCATGCCAGCAGTTGTCTCCTCACCACATCGTTAGCATCACATCTCCTTCTAAGCTGCAGTAAGACCCTCAGGTAGAAGTGGACCAGCTAAGCCAAAAGAAAACATCCTCAAACACAAGGCTAAAGGGTTTGCTTGTGAGGGCTGGGCTAGTGCGCAGCGGTTAAAGTGCTTCTGGTACTCTTGCAATACGTGGTTCAGTCGTGGTTTTACGACGAGTGTTATGAAGAGGGAAATGTACTGACAGCACAGCCACATGGGGCACACGCCATGCTCCCTCTGAGCTGCCTCAACTGCCTTGTGCAGCTGTCACGCTCCAACACCTGCTGTACGCGGCAGTGAAGGCTAACCCTTACGGTGCAGACAGGAGGTGAGAAGAGCAGGCCCGGCTCTACGCGCGGGGCACCGCCAAGCAGCAGCGCACCGCGGCCCGGCACGCAGCGGGCTGGGCGCCGCGGAACCACGCGGGACGGACGGGGCCGAGCATGCGCCGGGGGGGCCAGGGGCGGGGCTCGTCCTGCGCGGGGTCCGAGGCGGCCGCGGGTGCTGCGAGAGGGGGTCTGTCCCCATGGCGACGGCTGCGGAGGGGCTGCTGGAGGCCGGCACGCAGCCCGCCAAGCGTAAGGGGCTGGGGGGGCCGTCTCCGGGGTCGTCCCTCAGCCGCATGGCGGTGGCCGGGCCCTGCCGGGCCGCGGCCCTGTCCCGGCGGAGCAGCAGCCGCCCCGCCGAGGGGAGGATGGGGACCGGCTGCGGGGCGGGCCCGCGGTTCGCCATTCTCGGCCCTGGAACCCGGCGGCTGCGTCCCCCCAGGGTCTCACCGCGTGTGTCTGTCGGGCCCCCGCGCCGCCGCTTCTGCCGGCGGAAGCTGAGGGGCTCGGGGCAGCCTTCGTTTTCAATCCGGCAAAAGCTGCCTACAAAAGAAGGAGCAACCTGTCGGGTTGAGGAGGAGGTGCAGAGCTGCTGCCACGAGGAGCAGAGCAGGGGCAGTTTGTGTAGTAATGGCTTTGGAAAAGAAAAGCAGTGATCGTTGCTTTCTGTAGGTGGGGATCTGTTGTAGCTCTTCGTGAAACGGACCGGGGGGGTCTTTATTCCGATTCAGTGACTAGAAATAAACATCGGTAAGATTATGCACAAAGTCAGAAGTTATCTCCAACTTCGTTTTCTGTCGTATAAGCACAGGAGGGGGCTGCTGTTTGCCAGATCAGTCAGGCCGGGTGCCTATCCCTTAAATGCTTCTCAAAGTATTTTGTTGAAATTGTCTTGCTGGTACTTCAAGGAAACCGCCTAGGTTTGTTACTCCGTAGTCTGAAGTACACAACTTATATGGCAAGTAGGCATAGTCAGTTTGAAGGGGGGAAAAAAATAATTGGGACCCTTAATCTTTATGGTGTGTTTCTGTGCCTGCTACCTTTCCCCTAATCTTGCAATGTCTGTAACCTGATCAGAAGAGCCTGCTGTTGAAACAGCGGAAGAAGCTAAGGAACCAGCAGAGGCAGACATCAATGAACTCTGTAAAGACATGTTCAACAAAATGGCCACTTATTTAACAGGTGAACTGACAGGTAAGGCACAGCAGTACTGACCTACAAGTAAGTTTTTGTTTCTTTTCATTTTCTTTTAAAGAGATCTATTGTGTCGTTTGTCTAAAATGTACCTATGTAGGTCATGTCTTGCAAGACTGGCAGTTTGAGTCTGGCATGTTGCTAGAGTATTGACAACAGTAAGATCAGTTACATTAATGAAGTCCCAGAATAGCACAAATATTTTTCGAAAGAATTTAATAAGATATTGGCACCTTAAAAAAATAATATCTTTTTGGTCTTGGAGAAGATAGTACATTGGAAAACAAACAAGCAAAAGGGGTCTAGGTTAAGAAGGACTAGGAGAGGAGCACAACTGAGAGTGGAATGCATGCATTGATTTTGTTTCTGAGTGAGAAGAAGGGTCATACCCGTTTTCCAATATTCATGCTTTATTCTGAGGTGCTGTGCAATATTAACTGGACAAAGTAAACTGCTCAACATGTCAGTGGGTTCTATAGGCTCTAATTTTGAAAGCAGGCCACAGCACTACCGATTTGCGTGGGCTTGAAGAGTATATGGTACAGACTGCCAGTCTGGATTCGTGCTGTCAGTTTTGTAAATGTAAGTTTAACTGACAGAATAAGAGTAGAAATATGAATTAGTCCATTTTTCTCTTAAAAAAAAAATTAAAAATTGCATGTGAATAGGTATTTCTCAGCCCAGTTGATTTTTGCAATTAAAAAAATATCTCTCTTTCTGTAGAGCATTATACTAATAACCCATATTACCATCTAAACTATTCTTTGTTACATTTGGCTATTGGTTTGAAATCTCTTGTCCTGTTGAAGAGTCTGCACCCAGTTCACATTGCATCAACTTTTAATTAAAATAAACTTTGTTTATTTTAAGCCACCAGTGAAGACTACAAACTCTTGGAAAACATGAATAAGCTGACTAGCTTGAAGTACCTAGAAATGAAAGATATCGCTATAAATATCAGTAGAAATCTGAAGGATTTAAATAAAAAATGTAAGTAAACCAAATAAGGTGAGGGTATAATGAATAGTATATTTGCTTGGGAAGTGAAGCATTTAAGAGTCAGGTAGTTCACACTCCATTAGGTGCTGAAGCTAAGAAAACACTGAAATAGACATACTGCTATACAGTGCCAATCTTGTATATTTCTTTACAGCTATAGACTACATAGACTAGTATAAGAGAAATTAAATCTGATTTTATGTCCTGTTTTATTCCAAGTTTTGGGTATGATAGGAAATAATACTTCTTCTGATTCATGTTTTATTGTTACTTGTGTTGAGTCTAGCCAGTACTCTTAAACTTTTCATGCTTTCCTGGAAGAAGGCTATCTGTATCTGATTTTGGGGCAGGGGAAGGAAGAAGCTTTTAAATTGTTCTGTCAGAGGAATGTAATAAGAAATTCTTGTGTTTCAAATGTGAACTGTTTCTTGAAAGTGAATTACTTGAGAAATGACAGAAATGATTTTTCTCCTTTTTCAAGATGCTGCTCTTCAGCCATATCTGGAACAGATCAACCTAATTGAGGAGCAGGTTGCAGCTCTGGAGCAGGCAGCTTATAAATTGGATGCGTATTCCAAAAAACTTGGTAACTATTGTCCTCTACTGTTACTATGTAGCAGCGTAGTCCCTTGCAAGGGGATTTAAAAAGACAAAGTGAACTCCTTCTCTGTTTAATAAATCTGAGCTGCAGAGTTGACTGTGCTGCTTTTGAGCAATGAACATTGTATGTGATGTGGCAAGCCTTGGGAAAAGATTAATATCACAAGTTCTATGAAGGTGGACTAGTTACAGGTGTTATAGAAGTACAGCTTATTAGTGAGGCTTGATTTCTTTTTTACAATATGCACTGACTGAAATTTTAAAGGCAGATATTTAATCCTGCAAATAGAGGGATTCATAAAGTTTCACCAAGCACCCAAGTCCTCTTGGTTTAAATCAGTATTAGTTGTCTGACTTAAGAACGTTAAAAATTTTATTGCATAATCATACTTGCCTAAATGCTTTAGTAAAAAATCATCCTGAGTGATACTGCAAAATAACTTGAATTTTAAGATGTTTAACAGCTTACAGGATTCAAAGCTTTTGCTTATCCAAACCTAAATAATTGTTATTTTTTCTTCTGCAGAAGCCAAGTACAAAAAGCTGGAGAAACGATGAAATTACAACAGTCTTTAAGTTGGAGTTGGGCTATGAGTCAGACTGATTTCTGTCTAAGTTGCACAACAGGAATTCTGTATGTTGACAAGGATTTGGTTACAGCTAACATCAAAGCTGGTAACTTCTTCTATTGAATACAGTAGGCTGTATTCAGGCTTAAGGCTGGATAATATTTTCCTCTTATCAAGAGGTTCTGTTGCCTCTGTTGTTCTGCAGTGAAAAGTAGAAGCCTGTTCCTAACCCCTGTGTTGATACTGGCTGTGTGTTAGTCCTATGTCCCACATGAAATACTCTATCTAGGAAAAGCCCTTCATAACCTATAAAGGCCTTATCCCTTAGTAACAGCAAGACCCAAACTTCATTTTTATCTTCACTGAGCTCTGTGTTGAGAAGATACCCAGGCCTTTGGAGTTATAAGCATGGTATTGAGAGCACTTCATTTTGGTATCCACCTTTATCTGTTTGAAATAGAGAGACTAATTATTATAAATTTACAATAAAACAACTTGCTGCATTTGTCTCTCAGGAATCACAAATTCCTGTTGGAAAGATTATGTAAGGTGTCTTTTTATTTTTTTTTTCAAAGGGTCTGTTAATAAAGACAAAGTCCTTCCAGCTTCTGGAGATCATAGAAAAGAACATGTTTTAAACTCTGTGTCAGGTATTCCTGCAATTATATTCTTTTACTATCAGGACCTCAGGTGAATTGGGAAGGAGTATTGCTTTATCACATTCTCGGCTTACTTACCTGATCTTTACAAATGAATTTTGATCCTAATAGTTTTTTTGAAGAGGCATGCCCAGCACAGAAAGCTTCTGAACCAGATTAGCAGTGCTCCAAATTGCTAATTTAGCAGAGCCCTTCTTACTGAACAGATATTTCAAGTGGACTTTTTTATCCATACCTACTACTTCAAGCTGTCTTTTGAGTGAGTTGCAGTGTAGGATAGTACAAATGCTGATATAGGAAAGAAGTAGTTCAAACTTACTGCAGAATGTTGAGAAGTGTCTATTCAGGTGCCAGTGTGGTACAGATCATAATGCTATCAGCCAGTATACAGCCACTGTAAATAGGCAAGATGGACACTTCCCTAGTGCTGTTTAAAAGCAGTGAAGCAAAGATGACCTTTGAGAGCCTTCACCATCACTTTTAAAATATTTGAAATAGAAAGTACTATTCTGTATGGCCTTGATGTAGGAATTGAGAGAAGGTTGAGTTCACTTTGAAGAAAGGCCATTTTGGAATGGGCATCTTTAAAGAACAGGGTTAAGTCTGCCAGAGGTATCTACCCGTTTGCGTCTCTATTGCTTTTATCCATTTTTCTACCTGTGGAAACAAATTAGACATATTAGTATTGTTACAAAGCAGCATCCTCCAACTCAACAGGAAAGGGTACCAACAGATGAGTTATCATTTCTGTGTTGGAGGCAATGGTACCATATAGAACGGCAGCCTGTTTTAAAATCTGAGAGATTATCATCTTCTGAGGATTCATGCTGTGTTTGCAGTTCTGCTAGACAAGAGAATCTAGCCAGCCAGATCTGAAATCTTCCCGCCTAGAAACTGTCATTTGAATGGCAGCCTGAACAGTAGCCTGCTTGGTAATCTCTGATGCTGGAAAGTGGCACCACAAGGTGGTAGGTAATGTAGAAGTCCTGTTTTTCCAATGATTCTTGCATGTGTAGGTGATACAAGAGCTAAATATGACTAAGCCAAACTCACCAGTGTTCTTGATAGCATCATCCTTTCTCTTTGTGATTGTGGAGGAGAATCACAGATGTTTGGCTGCTGATACAAAAGCTTGAGGGTGCTGCTCGGGGCTCTTCTGTTCCCTGAAAGAATGAGGGTTTTCATTATGGTATGTAGCTCCTGCTTGTGGCTGGGAGCTTAGTCCCTTAATCACTGTAAGTCACTTTCTGGCCCCTACCTGCCTTTAAGAATAGAAAAGTTGCTGACTCGCATTAGGTTGGAAATAGTTCTGGAGCTGACTGGCCATTGGTTGTTTTACGACATAATCACTGATCTTGAAATCAAAGAAAGCCTAGGGAATCTTTGATTCCCAGCTTCTTCTGGAAAGATCTTGCTAGACACACACAGCGGATGCTGGCATACAGAGGGATTGTTCTCCATTGCAGGGATGCAGCTGGCCCTGCACTCTGGCTATATACAGAGGCTCAGATGAAGGGGTGGCAGAGTTGTGTCCAAGGAATTGCAATGGAGAGATGGCCATCTGCTGTCTAGAGAGCTGTGATCTCTATGTGATGAAAATACCAAGCCCTAGGTGCCAGTGTCTTGTCCCATCACATGGCAGCAGGCCAGTTAAGTTTGAATCATGGCAGATAACCTGCAAATCAAGTATTGAACACAGAATGGAATGCGGCCTGAACATCTTCATGCTCTAGTGGCAGTATACCGCCACTGTAGTTGAAAGTCCACTTCCTTATTGGGTGTGTGTTATGTGCTCAGACCCTCAATGAGACACAGACTCTACAGATCCAAGCTGGGTATGGAATTGGATGCATGGCAGCCCTGCTCTGTCTTAAGATAAGTCCCAGTCAGCTTCTCTTTTCCTCAACACCTACTGTCCACATTCCAGTTGGGATGCCAAAACTCAAAGTTCCATAGTAAGAAGGATTCACTGTCACTGGAATCATAACAACAGCCATGCTGTGTAAATTCCTGAAGTGGCCGAGAGCAACAGTGTGGCTCTCCTCTGTGTTAACAACTTCTAGCACTTCCAACTGCATTGGACCCAGTAGGACACCTTTTCATCTTGAGGCCGTGGGGAGGCACATAATAGTGAAGGTGTTTCAGGGCTGCTTGTCTTTCTTAAAAAGAGAAAACAGTTATGTGCCTCACCCTTCTCAAGCATGGTTTAACATACCCAGCTCATCCTGTGGCAGCAAGACTTTACTTCTGTAATGTGTGCCTAGAGCATGCTAGGTTACCAAAGGCAATTACAGACATCACAGCAGCCCTGTAGGAAGCTTTCCTAACATGAAATTTAGACATAAGAATTGTAAGAGTTTGGGCAGAAAGGCAAAAGATAGGCTGGTGCTAGCTAAACAAGAACATGTTCTCGGAGGCACTAGGGATGGAGTTTTTTCCTCTGCTCAGGAATGAACTGGAAGTTTGTGATTAAGCAGATTGTGACTGTACAGTCCGCCACTGGAGAATATGCATACTTGCTGTAAGCCCTAATTATCACTTCTCAGGTCTGAAGGCAGAGGATCCTGTCAGTGTAATGACTAAAATTGGACTGGTGCCCTCTAAGACATCATCCATGCAGCTGTTGTTAACAGCTATTGTTCCTCAAGGCCAAGGGGATTCAGGAGACTGAGTGACTAAGTAGGTAGATAAATATGATCACATGAAGGTAAAACCATTGTATCTCCATCTCTGTACTCACCTCACCTGGAGAATGCTCAGTCTGCATGGAGCTCCCTGGCCTGCACCGTCCCACCTTTTCATAGTCAGAAGCACAGTGTCTGGTTTGTATGTTTATAACAAGGCAAAGACCAGGCTCAAGAATAGGTGACAATCCTGTTTGGATCTGGTTTTGTAGAACTGCTGACTTAGCGGCTTAACCATATGTTGTTTTTATCATCTTTGAGGAATAAGTCCACTCACCACATACCACACAACATGCTGTTGGAAGGTCTAAGAATCTGTGTGATTGGGGCATAGAAAATGTCAAAGAAAAATTACGGCATTTGCCTGCTCATTGTCTTTCTTTGCTAGGACTGGAGGAAGGCCACAGGGGGGCGATGTGTCAGCAGAGAAAACTGCTACAAGAGAAAGCTGTAAGGGCTAAATAAGGATGAAATCCTGCTCCTGTTCAAAAAGTTACTTTTCTGTGTGTAGGAAATACAGCGCTATTTCAAAACTACAAAGATGAAAACTTCCAGGAACTCTGAAGATGGGAATCCATCTAGCCATGCGTTGCCATCAAGTGCTTAGTGTTTTCAGGTAAGAAAGCTAAGAAATAGCAAATTCCTTCACAACCTGTTGAGTATCCAACCTCCACGAAGCAGAAATCGGAAGGGGAGCTTGTTCCACAAGTGACTATTTACTGGGAGGAAATTTTAGGTACTGAGTACCTGGCTGGTTGGAGGATTGTGTGACAGTGGCATCCCAGTTAGGCTAAAAGCTTTCAGCTGTGTTCTCAGTTTTGTCTCTAAGTATTCCCCTCTCTGCCTGAGAGCCCTCTGTGTGACTGCTAGAATCCAAATCAAAGCAAGGATGGCACATCCTTGGGAGAGCAGCACCACAGAAGAGACGTAGGTAGGTGTCCTGGATTCAGCTATAGCAGTCATTTTTCTCCTTCTTAGTACCTGATGCAGTGCTGTTTGTGACTTTTGACCTGGGAACAGCACTGATAACACCGATGGTTTTAGTTGCTGCTTAGTAATGTTTACTCTGACCAAGGACTTTCTGAGTCTCATGCTCTGCCAGGGAGGAGGTGAAGCTGGGAGGAAGCAGAGACAGGACACCTGACCCAAACTAGCCAAAGAGGTATTCCATGCCACAGCACGTCATGCCCAGTATCGTGATTGAGGGGTGGAGTTAACAATGGACACTATTGCCCAGGTTATGACTGTGAAACATGTGCTGCAATTAAGCAAACTAAATGGTTAAAGCCTCTTTGGTATAGAGGACGATGGCTGAAGTACAAATATGGGGAGGCCTGGCAGATTGATTATATCACACTCCCACCAACCCGCCGAGGCAAGCGCCATGTGCTTACCATAGAATCATAGAATCATAGAATAGTTAGGGTTGGAAAGGATCTGAAGATCATCTAGTTCCAACCCCCCTGCCAGGGGCAGGGACACCTCCCAATAAACCATGCCACCCAAGGCTATGTCCAATCCAGCCTTGAACACCGCCAGCGATGGAGCATTCACAGCTTCCCTGGGCAACCCATTCCAGTGCCTCACCACCCTTACAGTAAAGAATTTCTTCCTCATATCCAATCTAAACTTCCCCTGTTTAAGTTTGAACCCGTTACCCCTTGTCCTCTCACTACAGTTCCTCATGAAGAGTCCCTCCCCAGCATCCCTGTAGGCCATGGTGAAAGCAACCACTGGATGGCTGGAAACATACACTGTGCCCCACGCCACTCCCAGAACGCTATCCTGGGCCTTGAGAAACAGATTTTGTGGTGACATGGCACCTCAGAGAGAATTGAGTCAGACAATGGGACTCATTTCCGGAACAGCCTTATGGACATTTGGGCCAAAGAGCACGGCATTGAGTGGGTATATCACATCCCCTACCATGCACCAGCCTCTGGGAAAATCAAATGGTACAATGGGCTGTTAAAAACTACACTGAGAGCAATGGGTGGTGGGACTTTCAAACATTGGGATACACATTTACCAAAAGCCACCTGGTTGGTCAACACCGGAGGATCTGCCAACAGCGCTGGTCCAGCGCAATCAGAACTTTTACATACTGTAGAATGGGATAAAGTTCCTGTGGTGCACATAAAGATGTTGCTGGGGAAGACAGTCTGGGTTATTCCTGCTTCAGGTAAAGACAAACCCACTTGTAGGATTGCTTTTGCTCAGAGACCTGGATATACTTGGTGGGTAATGTGGGAAGATGGGGAAGTCTGATGTGTACCTCAAGGGAATTTGATTTTAGGGGAAAACAGCCAATGAACTCAATTGTATGCTGTTGCCTGCTATGTAGCACTTCTACAGCCCACCAACTAGATGTCTTCAGGTCACCAGCGACTGGCCCTGACTTCCCTCCAGCCATCATCCCAACAAAGAATGAACTTTGTCAAAACCAGATGAACTAAGCAGTGACCAGACGAGATTCGTGGTATCATCATCAGGCAACAATCCAATGCTGCACACCGTCTCTCCTGCTCTGAAAGGCTGTTACAAGAGATGGAACCCGACATCATGGACTGGATAAATTCAGCAGCTTTTTAAGGATTTCTCCATGGACTAAGGAATGATATCTCTCTCTCTTTGTGTGTGTGTGGGGGTGTGTATATATATATGAGACAGATGGTATACTGAAAAATGTGGGATCTGAGCATGATGTGAATGGTATGGAATAAGAGGTGGATACTGTCCTGGGTTCAGCTATAGCAGTCATTTTTCTCCTTCTTAGTAGCTGGTGCAGTGCTGTGTTTTTGACTTTCAGCCTGGGAGCAGCACTGCTGTTATTTCCCTTATCATTATCATTGTTATTTCCCTTATCATTATTATTATTGGTGGTAGCAGCAGTGGTTTGTGTTATACCTTAGTTCCTGGACTGTTCTTATCTCAACCCGTGGCAGTTACATGCTTTTGATTCTCCTCCCCATCCCTCCAGGAGCAGGAGAAGGAAGAAGGGGGGGAGCGAGCAAGCAGCTGCATGTGTCTGCATTACTGGCTGGGTTTAAACCACGACACATGGTAACAGCAGTAATCATCCTTCTCCAAGACTTCCACAACCTTCTTGTTAAAGAAAGCTGATGTAATAAAGCTTTCAACAGCTATCTGCCCCCTTGTTCTTTGGTGCAGGGCACATGGGATGTACAGGTCATAGCAGTACAGTTCATGACAAACTCCTTCACCTACTCCAGATGCATTTGGGCAATGTATAAACAGGTATTAGGGTCTTAGTGAAATTCTATACTTTGAATTAAACAAAAAGATCGTAGAATCATAGGACAGGCCAGAGTGGAAGGGATCTTGAAAGATCATCTAATCCAGCCTTTGTGGGAAAGGGAGCCTACCCACTGCCTTCAACGGGCATTCATCCAGGAGGCACTGACATAGTGCCAATCTGAGCAGTGACAATAGCTGCCAAAGCAGCCCCTAGCAAAATTCAGGTTCTGCAAACACACCAATGTTGGAAGAAAACAGATAGGTATTTCAGGGTCAGGTGTTACTCAGTGAAGTTATTCCTGCATTTAGTTCTTGTTAAAAATCAGACTTGGTGCATTTGTAAATGTTGCAATCACGGCTTTGATATTTGAGTAATCAAGGCTTGCTCTAAAGTTCCCAGCTAATGATTTTAGAGAGAATGATCACTTCCAAAACTATCTTATTCCCTGCCTCCTCTGATTTACACCACACACCTTGGACAATAGTGACTTCTTAGAGGGCTTGAGGGATGTCCCCAGTTCAGAGAACAATACTGTGAGCCTGCAGACCAGCTGCAGGTTGCTGCCTAGAGAGACTGGCTCTGGAGACCCTTACCACTTTTCTTTTCTCCATACTACTGACAGGTTTCTGTCTCTCTGCTGGTATTCACCCTTCCCAGGTGTCCTGGGTTCAGCAGTAGCAGTCATTTTTTTTCTCCTTCTTAGTAGCTGGTGCAGCGCTGTGTTTTTCACTTTTGGCCTGGGAATAGCGCTGATGCCCAGGATGTAAAAGCTGGGGGCAGGGACCTAGAAGGGTTAATTCACGGCTCAGTCAGGCTAGGTATCGGTTGGCGAGTGATGAGCGATTGTATTCTCTTCCCTTGTTGTTACCCTTGTCATTATTATTACTGGTGGCAGCAGCAGTGGTTTGTGTTATACCTTAGTTACTGGACTGTTCTTATGTCAACCCGTGGGAGTTACATTCTTTTGATTCTCCTCCCCATCCCTCCGGGAGTGGGGGGAGGAAGGTAGGGGGAGCTAATGAACTATGTGGCTGATTTAAGGCTGGGCTTAAACCAGGACACCAGGACATTTGACTTTCTCACAGCCTTTTTGTATTCCCTCCCCACAGGCTCCAAACTCTCCAGACAGCTCTCTCAAACTGTGGCCAAACCCACCACGAACTCTTCCTCTAGAGCAGCTGATTTGCCACGCTTTGTCATACCACGTCTTTAATCCAGTTTTTCTGTGCCAGACAACACCACACAGCTTCTGGGTAGAGAAGAGGACTAATTACAGGAGCAACTGAACTGAAGACTCATATAAAAGGCCAATATTTGTCTAGGATGTTCAACTACTCAGTAGAACAGACCAATCATTGTAGAGCCTAATTCGTGCTTTGTAGGTGACGGGGTGTTGTTGAAGTTTCAGTAGAATTGTGTCAGCATGAGTCCTTTTTGGCACTATAGGAATTTTCCACAGTCCTTATGTGGGGAATTTAACAAATTTCAGCTCCCCCTAGTTCTTAGTGGGTACTGAATGCTTAATACCCTTCGGCAGATGAAACATCCCTGTTCTGCCAGTAGGTGAATAAAAAGTTCTGCTCAGGAGCTGACACTACATGGATCATTTCTATAGCATTTTGAGTCCTCATCGCAGAACTTGAGAAAATCTAGGGCGCATAAAACACGGGTTCCAAGCTTCCAAGAAGGACACATTTTGTGGTGCATTTTGTGAATGTGGGCAATGTATTGCATCCTTATGCTCCACAGAAATTGTGGAGCAACTACTTACATCCAACTGTCTCTGAGATTTGGACGATATCCTGTCAGACACAGGTCTAACCACCACAAAGACCCCTGACCTAAGAAGTCAATCTGTAGTTCCAGTCCTCATGCAACTGCTCCGACTTGGCAATGTAACAAGGTCAGGCAGAGATCTTAGTCTGCCACAGGCAGATCAAGAACATTCTAGATGTCACGTTAGTTTCTAAAAAGAGATCTAGCAGCAGGTAAGTCTAAGGAGGAGAATACACTATTAGCAGCAACTAATAACCCATCTGCAGCTAGAAAGTTTGAAAACGAAGAGCACAGCCTGTACGAAAAGGTGCCTATCTAATTACAGTGGGATCCCTGGCTCAACCTGCCAGTGAGTCTTGTCTGGTGACATCCTTCCCCAGCACTGTAGTCTTAGTTACCAAATGAACACAACAGCAGCTTGGATTTGGGGAGCTGGGCCAAAATACGTGGTTCATCCTGCAGGGAGCATGTCAGGAAAAAGCAGAAAACTAATGGCAAAACCAGAGACAAATGAATCTCTTCCAGAAAACCTGCCCCTTCTCTTTCTTGTGTCTTCATTATGGATCTTATAAACAGAGTAACATATAAACCCTGGTTTCTCCCATTGCCAGTTCCTTTTCTTTCCTTCTTCCGTGTACAAACCTGGATGCCTCTTATGTCAGTAGCTGCCTAGGAAAGCAGTGGCAAATGCTGGTCTCTGCTAGCAAATTCATCAGAGGCTTAGAGCTTGGGATGTGTCTCTCTCCTGGCTCAAGTAGAAGTGAACCTGCCATGCAAAACCACCAGTGCTGAGTATATCAAGGCAACAGCTGTGTCTAATGTCACCAAATAGGTGACACAGCCCAGTTCTGTCATTCTTGCTCAGTATCAGTAAGAGCTGCTCTCTAACAGTGCTGCTGGAGAGCTCAATGTGCCAGGAGGTGGCCAGTAGGAACAATGAGAAAGCCTCAGGCAAGCAGGACTCGAACATGAACTTGTGCACAGAGGGAGCTTCTTTGTGCCCTTCCACCTAAGCATGTATTTAAACCAAGAGATGATCTAATGCAAAGGCAGAAGTACTGAGTATAAGCCAGCACACCATACCCAGATGGCAGAGTTTGCATGTTTGGTGTCTGCTTCCATGTGGACAAGGAGGAATGAGGACTCTTTAAAACAAACAAGCAAAAAGGCATTTAAAACTTTAGTGGCAAGGTGTTGGTCCCAGCAGTCAGAACTGTGATTGATCAAGATTACCAGCTGTGTTAGAAAAGAGGACGTGGTAGGAGAAACGAGGGCTCATCTTGCTGCTGCTGGTATTGTCCATGTCTGGAAATAGATAGATTTTAATATAATATTGCTGCCCTCTAGTGCTCTGGAAAAGAATCTACTCACAAATAGCAGCCCTAAACAGATGATGGGGAAGGGAAGCATGCCTTTTCCAGGAATGGACAGAAAGCACCAAAATTATTAGCAAGATCTATGAAGGCAAAAGCTAAATACAGATCTGAGTGGGTATAATTCATAAAGGGTATAATTCATCAGGGTATAAATTCATAAAGCCATCACTTATTTCAAATCAGCTACATCAGTTTAGAACACCCCTAGAATTTTGCCCACTTGTGTTTACAGTATCAACAGATTATCAACAAATAGATCTTCTACCTTCTCTTTACTGTATCCTGAGGCAAAGGCTGGTAGTTGCTGAAGATAAGGTGGCATTGGAAAATCATCCACAACACCCAAAACAGCTTTTGGCACTGAAACTGACAGATGGTACAGGAACACTCAGCATAATATAGATAATAGATTATCTTCTGACCCCAATGATAACTTCAGGTCAGCAGCCAGAACATCTCTTATGGTCTCCCAAATACACTTCACATACCTCTACATTGCATTGCTGCACTTCTACTATGGCTAAGGGAAGCTCATTAAAATAAACTCCGTACAAAATAATCTCTACTCACATCTGCTTCAAAAAACACACCAAACCCAAATGAACACTTCAAACACTCTCTTGCTTCTGATCTTACAAGTGAGAGCACTGGCCTGTGTAGAAACAGCTGAAAATAGTCGCTTCAGCTCCCTTTCCCCCCTGCCCTTCCAAAGCAAGTTGTTGCATATCTGTTCAATTAAAAACAATTATTGTGTTAGAAATCACTTCACAAAAACAAAACCTGTACACCTCCAGTCTGTGGGGACGTCGGACAGAAGCAGCAACATTTTCTTCAGTGTCCCCATGTCACTGTATAGGAGAATTAACCTTCCCAGTGTTTGTCAGGTAAAGGCATACTCAGATATGCAGAATTTAATTCTTCAGCAGGTAAAGCTCTTCCCCCGCCACTGCTGAAGACAGTCAGCATCCTATCAATTTTTTGTCCATTTGTCTGGACAACTGCAACATCAGCTTTTACTTTGCAAGAAAAGTCTGGCAGTAAGAGAAGGAAATTCAGGTCTTGTGGTCAGATCACAGAATGGACACCCTTGTCTGAGTTTTGCCTCAAGTTTTCTGAGTGGTTATGAACAAATCTCTACAGATTATATCGTATGTATGTAGTAAGGAGTGCCGCCTTCTTTCTCTTCAGGGAGAAGACTTGTAATAGCTGATCTCCTTTGGCATATGGTGAAAAACTAGATGATGCTTTCATACATTGCTCTTTCATTTTTATTTCCTTGATTCTACGACATCTATGACTTTTGCCTTTGCAATGCCGTTCTACCAACTCGTGGAATATCTAGTATATTAATACTCTGAAAGGAAAGAAGTAGTGCCTGTTTCACATGAATAGTTCATGCTATAAACAATTCACTGGCAATTGTAATACTGCAAATATTACAGTTGCTGTCTCATTTCACATCACACAGATTCAGTTCTCTGTCGTCACTGTGATCACTGTAAATTATACATCACAGGGAATGTAATTAAGTAAGAAATGACAGTCCTACATCTGTACCTGGATGCTTGGCAACTCGTGTAAACTCTTTTTCTGAATTTTGCCCGCGTGTAAGATTGCTATAGTGATCTTTACGTACTCCATAAAACAGTGGGAATATGCAAGCTGCTGTTCAGGCAGGAAATGTCACTGGGAGGATCCAAGAATTTAATTTGCCCCCTCTTGTCACAAAGGAGAGCTCTGTAACCGCAGCTGGGGTTCTGGTAGGTCCTGTAGGGTCAGTCCAGCCTTCGCCCACATTGTTACTGACCGTGGAAGTTTCATAGGTTGTTGGCGGGTAAGTCTTCTAGCCATAATATGTTTCATATAAATGAGTGAAATAAAACAGATATGTACAAGACATTTGGGATCCTAAGCTTTGTAGAAGCAGGTTTTTCACTAAATGGTGTTCTTCTGGGATCATAGAAAAACATTTCAGCATTCTATGTCTTTATTTTGCAATATAAATTGTAATTACACAAAACTTCCTTATAATCACACAGGAGAGGACCCATCTGCCCAGTCATTGTTAAACTCCATCCCCACAATAGGAGACAATATGTACTGGGGCAAGAATACACTAGATGATCATCTTCTAACAGAAAAATTCCCACTGGTTTATGCTTTGCAGTACAAACAGGCCATGAACAACCTGAAAACACAAAACAGAGAGATGCCTGAAGCAGGGACTGTAGAAACACTGGAGTATGAGTGTCTGGTCCTGCTGTGCTGAGAGAAACAAGTGATGGGGACAGCAGCAGCAGTGCTCTCAGAGCACTAGTCCACACACCGTGACTTGTGAGCATGTCAGAAACCTCACCTAGGAGAGGTAGGCACAGAGGAGAGCCTGTCTCCTCTTGCACAGGGAGCTGTCTCCTTCCTTTGTAGTTGCCTACTCTGTCTCTTGTTTAGAGCTGGCCATGATGATTATGAAAGCACCATACCATTTTCTTGATTAAGCGTATTTCTCTTTATAAAGTATCTAGCAAATGATCTGAGTGTTTCAGTCTCAACAGATTGAGAAATGACTGTCGTTCAACCAGAGAGTTCATGAGTGTACTATGTGACAACAGTCTTCACTTGGTTAGCGTGGCACAAAAGAGACCTCATAAGGTCGGGGCAAATTTGCCAGAGTGGCGATTAATGGGGTAATGTCAACGTCCTTGTGATCCACAACAGGTTTCAAAGTAAAGTTCTGCAGGATGGATGTTAGAAATAGGAATAGCTCCATCCGGGCCAGACCTTCTCCTGCACAGATGCGTTTTCCTGCAAGTGGAAAATAATAAAAAGTGAGGGGAGAGTGGGGTATTTTTAACCATTGTTCCATGAAAGTTCAGGCATTTGAGAATGGATATGCAGCATCTTGGGTAAACAAATTAAACTAGCAGCTAAGTGTCGAGAACAATGAAAGTGCTCAGTAGGCAAAGGCAGTTTGAAGGCTTTGGTTTCTCAGTTTCTGCTTGGAGAGAGAATTGCGTGGATGAATCCCACTTTGTACATCTGTTCTTGCAGAGTGCATTGGAGGAGTTTCTGTGGTTGCTAAAAAGGAAAGTCAACTGAAACCCTAGTACAGGGATCAGAGCTGCCCAGAAGTGACCCTAGCGGATCACCAGCCATCACTGTACAGGCCATGGTGACAGAGCCACTAACATCTTCAAAGAGGCCTTAGGAGAGGATAGTCTAGGATCTGAAATAGAAAGAGATCTTACCTGCAGAGAATGGCATGAAGAAGTCACTCTTCTTAAATGTCCCATTTGCATTCAGGAAATGGCCTGGATCAAATGTTTCTGGATTTGGAAATTCTTTGCTGTCATGTAGGATGGGACCCAGCAGAGGAAATATCATTGTGTCCTGAATTAACAAAAAGAGGAGAAGAAAGTTACACTGGAGACATGATAAATCAAAGCAGCATTGAGAATTTCTCAGCGCTGAGTAGAAGGGTAGTCAAAATTTAACCAGTTTAAAATGAGCATTTGATGAATAAAAATGTAAAAATTTGGTTTTTTTTGTGGATTTTAATGGTGATTCTGATTTGAGTATTTAAATCTTCTTCCTAATAAATTGCAATTTTTGCTTCTATGTGCATAAAAAAGCTCTCTCTGACCTTTGGAATAAAATAGTTTCTGAACTTGGTGTCTTTGATCACAGCATGTGGGACATTAAGTGGAAGGAAATTAATGTATCTCTGGATTTCATGAATCACAGCATCTGTGTAGGGCATCTGGCTCCGATCTGCCATGCAAGGGCTTCGGTCTCGGCCAATCACACGGTCAATCTCCTTCTGAACTTTCTCTGTTAGGAAATAAGGAAGGGTTGAATGGTCAAGTCCCACATCTGTTTGCCTAAACCTCTCCCCATATTTACAGCAAAACTTGCTCTTAGTGCACCATCAATATATGAACGTACTTAGGGGTGGTATCTCTTTTCTGTGAACAGAACTTAGACTAATACACATGTCTACACTGCAAATAAAGGGCTCTTTAGTCAGAGAACCATTGCAACATGTGGCAGTGACAGGAACTGTCCAAACCGATCCCATGACCTGCTAAAGTTTTTATTTATTTCCTTTTCTATTACCTTGTACCTCTGGGTATTTCTGGAGAATCAGAAGTCCGTGTCTCAGGGTGGTGCTGGTGGTCCCTGTTCCTGCAAGGAACAAGTCGAGCGTGGTTCTGGCCAGGGTCTCAACGGTGAATACTGAGTGACCATTCCCTTTCTCCTGGAGGAAGATTTGGCAGAATGCTTTCAGAATGACACATCTAAGCAGTTTGTTTAAAAAGGAAAGTTCTGTACCCATAATGCATGTTTTTAAACACATCTCATGCCCTTCCACAAATATGACCCTCACTTTCCAAAGCGCCAGCATTGATGGAACTTTTACTAAATATTAGTATGAACTGTTTCTAGTACGGGAGGAGAATGGAATTCCATCAACCAGACTGGTCTTTAGTTTTCCTAACTTTGGCTAGTGCTTGTAATTCTGTGTTTAAGAGTCCTAGATAAGAAAGTGGAGAGGATAGAATGAAGTTGATGTGCCAAGGAAAGCAAGTTTCCTTTTGTATTTGCAACAGCCCAGTGCCCTGCCACAACTGGCAAGAAGGTGGGATTCAAGCAGTGGTTTTCTTATAAGTCTATGAATCTGTAGCTCATACATTACCTGGTCCATTTTGTTAAGAAAAGCATCAATGAAATCTCGAGGACAACTGGGATCCCTGGTTTCCTTGTGTTGTGCTGTGATTTCTAAAACAAATTTATCAACTTCTTCAGTACTTTTTATAATTTCTTGATGAGGCCCAGGTACATACTCCATGAGAGTTGGGAAGAAATTGTATAGCTGTAAAGTAAAATGGTGGAAAAGCACATTCTGATTCATATGGATACAATAAAATGTTCCTTAACTGTTAACCATGAAAAATTCCACTTTTTTGGAGGAGTTATTCAACTGATTTTAATGCCTTTTACTGTATGGTTTCACTGTAGTCAAGGATAGATTTCAGTTGAGCAACTTTTGCAATTTTATCCTTCTTTGGACACACAATGACAGTTCCATAAGGTAAGAAGAAACAACAGGAATTGGCTATTTAACTGGCATTTTGGCTTTCAGAAAATTTATCTGGATTTAGGAAAATCCACTCCAGTTAAAAATCAACTGGAGTTCATTTTTAACTATGTACCCATTAATAAAGTATTTTTATTCGTATCAAATGTGTTCAATATAACTGCACACACCTGTGTTTGTACACGGCTCTGGAGATCATTGTTTTCCTCAAGCAAGTTAATTAAAGTTAAAAATTTCTTGTCCTCATAGTCAAACCGATCCCCAAAGACAACAGAGCAGATGATGTTGGAGACAGCATGGACCAGGAATATGCCAGGGTTGAAGGGTTTCTCTGCAACAACAAAAAGAAGACGTATCTTGCTTTCAGTATTTCAGGCATCTTCCCCTCCTCTGACACTACAGGGAGCTTTGCATCCTCTTGAGACTCAGAGTTTTGCAGTCCTTTGAAAGGATGGTGAAGGGCTTACTCAATTTTTTTCACTGCTTGAAGTGAACTAGTGCCCCTGTATAAGTTGTTTAAGTATCTCTTTTGACCTGTTCTCAGGAGAACATTGGTCTGGGGGCTTGGTTTCTTTTCAGATGACACAAGTCTGTCTTGTGTCACCTGAAATTACAGTTTATTAGAAATGGCCTAAAGATTTGCATGAAAACAGCATGAAGCCAGAAGGACTTTGCCTGAGCCATGTCTTTAGGTTACTGGACCCTGTTTATGAACTATTAGTGTAACCTCAATTGTATAGCCCTCTCCTAGGGATTCCAATGCCTATGATACAAGTCTAGTTTGGATAGCACAGCTATCCAGACGGAGTGGACCGAGGCAGAAATATATGTAAATGAGGTCTCTGATGACCCTTTTCTTCAAGATCCACCTAGAGATTTAGGAGACAAGGCAAAGAAGTGCATGGTGCTTGGCTACGTGGCAGTCCCCGGCCTTGTCTCCATGGCTGAATTCCACCAAACTCTTGGCTTTGGGGCCAAGCCATTCCCTTTGCCACTTTCAGTCTTGTTCCTCAAACAGAACAGGTTAAAGGATGCTTTCTAACACCAGTCTCCTATATTTATCCCTCCATACTGTCACGGTGTCTTTGGTTGACCCACTCCTAGCAGTGGTAGCATTGGCTATTGGAGCAGGTAGCAGAATCTGCAGCCAAATGCCCACTTCTCAGGTCATAAATTTGGTGAAGCAGCACTAAACCCTCTTTTGTCTTACTGCAGATATGCAGGGTGCCCCAGTAAGCACAAAGCCCAGTCCTACCATGTGTGTTCCTGATCCTCTCCACCAGAAAATGAGCTTCCTCCTGGATTCGCTCCTCAATGCTCCTCTTCCCCATCCCAAAATCCCTCAGTGTGGTGAGTGCAAATCGTCGGAGCTGCTTCCAGGTCTCCCCATTGCTGGTCACAATACCTGAAGAAGGAAAAACAGACCTCCATGAGGAAACAAGTATGTTAGGATGGAAATAAGAAAGTAGCACTGGCACTGAATATTTCTTGGCCACAGGCACTGAAAATCAGCACAAAACGTACTCAGAACCACCCTAGTGAATAAATACATGGCCTAATCTTGAATGTGGTCCTGATTGGCACAGCCCATATTATCTCATCTTTGTTGTCTGTAGACTTCCCTTTTGTTAGTTTCTTTAGCTCTGTGTATAATGTCCATGTTTTCAGAAATGGGAGAACAAACCTAAGCTCTTAGAGGAGCATTTGATGAGCAAAATTTCAGCCAGAATTTGAAGCATACTGAAAATAGAAAGGCACTCAGTGAAACCAGCCTGGCAGCTGAGACAGTTCTCCAGGGGACCACTTTACTCAAGGGTCCAAGTAATGAGTTGGGCTTTTAGTCTTTTATTGCTAAGAGTAGTAAATGAAATCCACCTGTCCCTCCTCCACTGCCCTCTCAGCTGTTCCTCTTCAGTGTTGCTGAAGCACTGAAAGCCTCAGCTTTGTGTACTAGCATGACTGGTGACATACCTGAGCCTTTGAAGAGTCTTTCAATGAGTGGTAGGTTGCCTCTTCCACTGAAGTCATCCGCCTGATCAATCAGAGCTTCTTTCACAACATCATAGCCATACAGCACCACAACCTTGTGTGGGCCTAAATGTATTGTGAAGACAGGACCATATTTCTCACTAAGCTGTAGGAAAGAGGAACATAAAGAACAGCATATCACAGTTGTCCCTAAAACCTCCTGGGCCCCAGACCTCTGGAAATTGGATGAGTAAATCAGTGGAGAGTCACTGCACTTGTACTGATGAAGAGGAGTTGGGCCCAGGAGGGATGTAGTGAATATAGCAAGAGCATCAGCACCTTGATTGCAAATCCACTGCAAATTGCAGTACTGCCATGAAGTCAGCACAGGACTCATCATTACTATGATTATTGCAAATATATAGCTTTAGACGTGCACTACATAGACTGAGATATTATATTATTGGAATACACAGACCTCAAAAGCATGCACTTCTGGGAAACCTTTTGTTTCTGTTTGAGTCTGACATTTGGTCAATGCAAATTAAGCTTGTGAATTAAATTGAGACAGTCTAGACTTGACTTTGTTTTATAAGCAATGGAGACACCATAAGAAAGAAGGAGACAGTCCCTTACTTTTTTCAAGCTTTCAGGC
This sequence comes from Ara ararauna, assembly GCA_028858755.1. NCBI lineage: Eukaryota > Metazoa > Chordata > Aves > Psittaciformes > Psittacidae > Ara > Ara ararauna. The sequence continues at coordinate 69,242,661 of CM054381.1, forward strand.
AAGTTCTTTGGGTTCAGCTGGAGTAGGTTTCCAGCAAGGGGGAGCGCGAAGGGACCAGGAGGCTGCTTCCCACTTTGTGAGCTGTTTCTCCACATGGCGACGAGAAGAAGGCATGAGATGCAAATCAGCAAGAAAATAGTGGTCATTCCCAGGAGCTCCATAGTGGGCCGAGGAAGAGAATTCAAGTGTTGGAAGAGCCTGATGTTGGACCTGTAAATCCATTCTCATTTATATGCTGTGAATCCAAAGCACATGGATGAAATTAGCCAATAGTGCCTCCCTATTCCTTCTGAGATATGAGATTACTTATTAATCAGCTCAAGATAAGAATGAACAAACTAGGGATGAACTCTTTGTTTGCATAATGATTATTTTTTCCTTTTCAACTTTGAGTAATCATTCATGCAGGACTGAAGAAGTCATGTTCAAGGCCTGGAAATTAATGGGGTAATGTCAATGTCCTTGTGATCCACAACAGGTTTCGAAGTAAGTTCTGCAGGGTCAATGTCACTCAACATATTATAGATACTAGATTATTTTCTGACCCCAATGATGACTTCAGGTCGGCAGTCAGAACACCTCTTATGGTCTCCCAAATACACTTCACATACCTCTGCATTGCTGTGCCTCTGCTGCGGCTAAGGAAAGCTCATTAAAATAAACTCCTGTCATGGGTTCAGCAGCAGCAGTCATTTTTTCTCCTTCTTGGTAGCTGGTGCAGCGCTGTGTTTTTGATTTTGGGCCTGGGAACCTGCTACAAGCTCAGGAGTGTTGCATCACAGCATCACTCCCACGTCCAGACACAGTTTTTTATTGTTCATCTAATTGCTCGCATAATCCCTGAAGGGTTTAAAACTGGTGTTGGGATAAAGGCAGAACTCTCTAGAGGGTTCTGTGAGTTCCACTGGATCGAGATATAGTTTTGCAAGGGTCTTGGGTCACCTCCGATGGCAGAAACATAGGAATTATTTGAGTATGAAAGGCTCTTTGATAACAAAAGGCTTATTTGAGTAGGAAAGACCCATCCTAATATAGTTCACATTCAGAAGAAGCACTTGAAAGACTCTGCTTCCTTCTCATCGAGGTATAAAAGCAGATGCTGGGGCCTCTGCTCTTGTTATGAAATGGCATCATTCTCTGGGCCCACCTGTGAGTTTGAGCTCAGATTGACAGGGTGGGATGCCACTGCAGGAACTGATCTTCCAAAATCCAGGCCCTCCTCTGAATATCTTCTGGAGGCTGTTGTTTTTCTGGGCCTGCCTAGAGGCTTTTGAGGCCCAGCTCCTGGGATCCCCATCCTGTGTTTATATGTAGCACTTCACCTGCACTTGCTCTTTAATTCACCTGCTTCTGCTCTCCTCCCTTTTGGGTCTGTGTGAAAAAAGACACCTCCTTATCCTCAAACAGCGCTGGCATAATCCAAAACATAGACTTATATCAGCTGCTCTGAAGAAAATTAACTCTACCCAAGGCAAAACCAGCACAGCAGGTTAGCAGAGTAACCTGTGGAAATCACCTTGCCTGTTCTGCTGCAAATAACAACCTCTCAGCTACTGAGCTCATGCTACTTTCAAATCGGACTTTCCTTTGGGCCTCATAAAAACCCACAGTATCAACCTCTGCCATACTTCTGGCAGCAATTTGACACAGGATCTGTTGCGATCAGCAGGAATTAAGGTTCAATTCTAAGTTCAGCATTCAAGAACTTATGTAACAACACCCATATTTGTAACATGCTACACAGCTAGTACTGGAGATAAGATGCAAACCACATCATTAGTTTTCAGATCACAGAAATGCCCTTTGACCAGCTAGCTCAAAAAGCTTGGTTAAATATTAATGTATGAACGTACAGGACTCAAAACATAATTCAGTTGAAAAAAGATGAAATCACTGAATTTCTTTGGTCATTTGCGAGACGTGGCAGTGGGGGACCAGAGAAAATTGGGGGGCCAAAGAGAATTTCCCACCACTGGGTTTCTCCCACCCTCTTAATTTGTTCCATTATCTGCTTTATAACATTGCCAACATATTAGAATATTTCTAGCTTCTGCCTTAGCATTTTCTAGCAGCTGCTGTAAATTTGCATGCTCTAACATCTCTTTTACAAGTGACAAATCCATACCATACAAGGTGTAGTTTCTTATTAGCAACTGGCTAGTAAATACAGGTGGTTTATACATGGAATCACAGCCCCTGATAATAGCTATCTTGCAAGCACACATATTCAAATCGTTTCTTTTCAGTTGCCCTCAGGTGATGCTTTGCAAATCATTCCTCTTTCTCTTTCTCTGTCTCATTCTGCTCTGGGTCCTCAAGGCTAGCTCCTGCACCTGAGGCATTGGGTTCTTCAGCTTGTGTGTCCAGCTCATGGTATGGCTTGACAAGCTTTGCAGGCAGCCACCATGGACCTGTAGGTGGGAGGACACAAACATACCCCCTCCTTCAGCTTATCAGTTCCACTGGCCCTTCCCATTTCTGCAGGCCCAAAGGATCACAAGACCACATTCCCCTTTGTCGTGGTTTAAGACTAACTCACGCAGACTCTCACTCACTTCCCCCTCTTTCTTCCCCCCGCTCCTGGAGGGATGGGAAGGAGAATCGAAAAAAATGCAACTCCCACAGGTTGAGATAAGAACAGTTTAGTAACTAAAGTATAACACAAATCACTACTGCTACCACCAATAATAATAATGACAAGGCAAATACAAGGAAAGAATACAATTCTCACCACCTAATACCAAGCCCGACCACACAGTGCCCCCCACCCTTCCGGGTCTCTGCTCTTCCATCCTGGGCATGACGTGCCATGGGATGGAATAACCTCTTTGGTCAGTTTGGGTCAGGTGTCCTGTCTCTGCCTCCTCCCGGCTCCCCTCCTCCCTGGCACAGCATGAAACTCAGAAAGTCCTTGGCCAGACCAAAACATCACTAAGCAGTAACCGAAACACTGGTGTTATCAGCGCTGTTCCCAGGCCCAAAATCAAAACCATGGCGCTACACCAGCTACCAAGAAGCAGAAAAATGACTGCTGCTGCTGAACCCATGACATTATCCACCCCTTATTCCATACCATTCACGTCATGCTCGGATCCCACATTTTCAATATACCATCACACGTATATGTATACATCCACACACACACAGAAAGGGAGAGAGGTCATCCCTTAGTGCGTGGACCAATCCCTATAAAGCTGCTGAGTCCATTCAGTCCATGATATCAGGCTCCATCTCTTGTAACAGCCTTTCAGAGCAGGAGAGGCTGTGTGCAGAGTTCACACTCGTCAGTAGCCTGGGCCACAGTGTCCATTGCTAAGTCCACCCCTTGATCACGAGCCCGTCTATATGTTGCATCTCTGCCCTGATGGCCTGAGGTGTCATGGGCCCACCAGGCTCAAAATAATTCATCCACCCCTCCAGCAGTTTCTGCAGCTTGTTGGTGGGGACTCCATACAGCTGCCTTCCATCTGTGATGCTTCCAAAGCACTGGAGCCCCAATGGACTAGATACTTGCCCATACAGTCCCACACACCCTGCCACTCATGACTGTCCAGCTGCAGGGAAAATCTCTTGGTCATCCTACATTGTAGTCTAAACCCAGACAATGCCCACACTCCACTCTGCTTAACTCTCGGGACCAAACAAAATGATTGTGGGTAAAACCCACTGTGTATGCATGCCACCATGCTGATCCCCATCACAATCAGCAGGCAGGTCTCGAGGGTACCCAAAAGCCACTCAAACCCTTCAGAGCTCTCAAACGACACTGCTGTACTTGTCACTGGGGCTGGTGTAGCTGCTGTGCTTGTCGGCTCTCTCACCACCAGCTGCTCTTTGTCTGAGTCCAGATCTCCCTCCTCTGCCTTGATGGGAAGTGCTGCGGGGTCTCCTGCATCCTCCTGGGGCTCGGGCTCACGGGGCTGTGCCGGCGGCTGCTGGGGAATGCTCTCGGCCGCCGCGGGGCTCGGCTCAGCTACAGGGCTCAGCTTCTCCACCATCGTCTCCTCCCGCTGCTCGGCAGCCGTCGGGCTGGGCTCGGTGGGGGGGCTCTGCTCCTGCTCCCCGGGGCTGCTCCCCCGGGCCGTTTCGGCTGCCGGCAGCTCCCGGGGCGGCCGCCCCCTCGGCTCCCCACAGCCTCACGAATACGGAGGCGAAAACGAGGGCCAGGACGGTGAAGAGCAGCCGAACTGCCAGGTACACATCCGCCCCCCCCTGCTTCTGGAGCCCGCCCGTATTACAAGCCATTCCAACAAAGTACAATGAAACAAGAACCTTAACCCAAAACCCATATCCGAAAAATGCTAAGATAACAAATACCGGCTGTAAGTAAGGTACAACAGGCTGAAACCATGAACTCAAAAGAATCAAGAGCAACAACTTTGAGAGCCAATAAATCAGCATTGAGACGAGTGGCTATTAATCCTATCGTTATCTCAACCCTTCAAGCCCCACGTTGGGCGCCAAAAAGAGCTGTCGTGGTTTAAGCCGTAAATCACACAGTCGCTCTCTCACTCACTCCCCTCTCTTTCTTCCCCCTGCTCCCGGGTAGATGGGGAGGAGAATCAAAGGAATGCAACTCCCACAGGTTGAGATAAGAACAGTTTAGTAACTAAAGTATAACACAAACCACTGCTGCTCCCACCAATAATAATAATGACAAGAAAAATACAAGGAAAGAATACAATTCTCACCACCTAATACCAAGCCCGAACACGCAGTGCACCCCCACCCTTCCGGGCCTCTGCTCTCTGCTCTCCATCCTGGACATGACGTGCCGTGGGATGGAATAACCTCTTTGGTCAGTTTGGGTCAGGTGTCCTGTCTCTGCTTCCTCCCGCCTTCCCCTCCTCCCTGGCACAGCATGAAACTCAGAAAGTCCTTGGCCAGACCAAAACATCACTAAGCAGTAAACGAAACACTGGTGTTATCAGCGCTGTTCCCAGGCCCAAAATCAAAAACACAGCGCAACACCAGCTACCAAGGAGGAGAAAAATGACTGCTGCTGCTGAACCCATGACAAACAAGAATTAAGAAATTACTTAAAGGATTTAAGGCTTAACAGAACAATTGCTTTAATCAATATTATTTAATAGAATGTACAATCTTAAATAAATACTATGTTTCCCACTTCTCCAACAGGAATCCAACCCCCTACAAGCAGGGTGAGAACTGTATATGTTTTCTGGCAGAGAAATAGAGCAGATTGAGTCACCTGAAACCAAAGAGCTGACCTCAGGTCTCAGTTCCCAAATGTTGTCTGTACGTCATATCTGGTGTCTGTAGAGTCCTAATGATCTACTGTAAACTCTGTATGTGGACTCATACAGCCCCCACCATTCTCCCACTTTCTTCTCGATCCCAGCAACAAGGCATGGCATTAGGCTGTATGTTACCTTCTTCTGTGACTTTATGCAGGGAGATACTGATCCTTTCTTGGAGCACATTTGAATATGACAAAGGATTTGTCGATAACAGCAGGAATTAAGGTTCATTGATAACTTCAGTGTTCAAGAATCTGTGCAACAATATTCATATTTGCAACATGCTACACAGCTAGTACTAGAGATAAGATGCAGACCACATCATTAGTTTTAGATCACAGAAATGACTTTTGACCAGCTAGCTCAAAAAGCTTTGTTAAGTATTAATGTATGAACTTACAGGACCCATAATATGACTCAGCTGAAAAGGATGAAATCACTGAAGTTCCTCAGTCATTTGCAATACGTGCCAAATTGCTTGTTTAGTTTCCAAAAGGGCAAGGAAGTTAACCTGACAGCAGCCTTCCTGTGACCTGAACTGTGACTTCACCAGCAGTAAATCACTATGTTGCTGGAATACCACATCATAGAATCATAAAATCATAGAATAGTTAGGGTTGGAAAGGACCTTAATATCATCTAGTTTCAACCTCCTGCCATGGGCAGGGACACCTCCCACCAAACCATGCCACCCAAGGCTATGTCCAATCCAGGCTTGAACACCGTCAGCGATGGAGCATTCACAACTTGCCTGGGCAACCCATTCCAGTGCCTCACCACCCTTACCGTAAAGAATTTCTTCCTCATATCCAATCTAAACTTCCCCTGTTTAAGTTTGAACACATTACCCCTTGTCCTCTCACTATAGTCCCTAATGAAGAGTCCCTCCCCAGCATCCCTATAGGCCCCCTTCAGATATAGTAAGGCTGCTATGAGGTCTCCACACAGCCTTCTCTTCTCCAGGCTGAACAGCCCCAACTTTCACATCCTATCTTCATACAGGAGGCACTCCAGTCCCCTGATCATCCTCGTGGTCCTCCTCTGGACTTGTTCCAACAGATCCACATCTTTTTTATGTTGAGGACAGCAGAACTGCACACAATACTCCAAGTGAGGTCTCACAAGAGCAGAGGAGAGGGTCAGGTCAAGGTTCCTCTGGATGGCATTCCTTCCCTCCAGTGTGTCAACTGAACCACACAGCTTGGTGTCTTTGGCAAACTTGCTGAGGGCGCACTCAATCCCACTGTCCATGTCACCGACAAAGACTGTTGAACAATACCAGTCTCAACACCCATCCCTCAGGGACACCATTTGTTACTGTTCTCCAGCTGGATATTGAGCCATTGAGCACAACTGTCTGCGTGCGGACAGCCATCCAGCCAGTTCTTTATCCACTGAGTGGTCCACCTATCAAATTGATGTCTATCCAACTTAGAGACAAGGATGTTGTGTGAGACAGTGTCAAACGCTTTGCACAAGTCCAGGTAGATGACATCAACTGCTCTACCCCTGTCCATCAGTTCTGTAGCCCCATCATAGAAGGCCACCAGATTGGTCAGGCAGGATTTGCCCTTAGTGAAGCCATGCTGGCTGTCACCAACCACCTGGTTGTTTTTCATGTGCCTCAGCATGCCTTCCAGGAGAATCCGCTCCAAGATTTTGCCAGACACAGAGGGTAAGGCTCACTGATCTGGAGTTTCCCGTCTCATCCATTTTGCCCTTCTTGAAAATGGGGGTTATATTTCCCTTTTTCCAGTTGCAGGAACTTCACCTGTCTGCCATGATTTTTCAAATATGATGGACAGTGGCCTAGCAACTTCATTTGCCAGCTCCTTCAGGACCCGCGCATGGATTTCATCAGGTTCCATGGACTTATATACTTTGAGATTCCTAAGATGGTCTTGAACCAGATCCTCTCCTACAGTGGGCCCAGGGTCTTCATTCTCACTGTCCCTGCATCTGCCTTCCAAGACTTGGGTGGTATGGTCAGAGCACTTGCCAGTGAAGACTGAGGCAAAGAAGTCATTAGGAGCCTCAGCTTTCTCCAAATGCATGGTGGCCAGTTCTCCCGATAACTTCTGGAGAGGGCCAATGTTGTCCCTAGCCTGTCTTTTACTTGCAATGAACCTCTTGAATCCCTTCCTGTTATCCTTAACATCTGTAGCCAAGTTTAATTCCAAGCAGGCCTTAGCTTTCCTTTCCTGGTTTCTAGCTTCCAGACAACATCCCTGTATTCTTCCCTGGCTGCCTGTCAGCGAGGACAAGGTCAAGCATGGCACCTCTCCTTGTTGGCTTCCCTATTACTTGGAGAAGGAAGTTGTCTTCCACGCAATCAAGGAACCTCCTGGATTGCTTGTGCTGGGCTGTACCATCCCTCCAACAGATCTCAGGGTGGTTGAACTCCCCCATGAGGACAAGGGCTTGCAAGCATGAGGCTGTTCCCATCTGTCTATAGAGCGCTTCATCCACAGAGTCCTCTTGGTCAGGTGGCTGTTCTCCCTTTAACCCTGACCCACAAACTCTCTATTAACTGCTCACCTGTCCCCAGACAGAGTTCTGTACTCTCCAGCCTATCCCTAACATCAATAGCAAGTCCCCCTCCCTGCCTGCCAGGCCTGTCTTTCCTAAAGTGCCTGTAACCTTCCATTCCAACACACCAGTCATGGGAGCCATCCCACCATGTTTCTGTGATGCCTATGATATCATACGCCCATAAACGTGCACACATCTCTAATTCCTCCTGTTTGTTCCCCATGCTGAGGGCATTTGAATAGAGACATCTGAGCCGAGCTCCGATTAAAGCTGGCTCATTGGCCGGAGTAGATGCAGTATCTCTACATTGCTCTGAACGTTTACTATAGGTGCTGGCAAGTGACTGGGTGTGTTGGGACTGAATGATGCCCCCCTCCCCCAACACATCTACTTTAAAGCATTCTTGACCAGTCTGGCAAGCCTCCTACCAAATCCACTCTTCCCTTTCTTCGTCAGACCAGCTCTACCAGCCACCAGTAGACCTGGCCTATTAAAATGTTCAAGGTACCCAAACCCCTGACTATAGCACCACGCTTGTAACCATTTATTAACCTGCCCAAACCTCCAAGCCTTTTTAAGGTCCTCCCCTGAATCATGGAGAATTGACAAAAAGACAGTCTGTGCTCCAGAGCCCCTGACCACCTCTCCCAGAGCTCTGTAGTCCTTCTTTATGTTCTCCGGGCTATTGCTATCTATATCAGTAGCACCCACATGGATCACTAGAAGTGGGTAATAGTCAGTGGGACCAGCTAGAGCAGGCAGCTTCTCTGCAACATCCCAGATCCATGCCCCTGGTAGGCAACACAACTCCCTTGAGCCTGGGTCAGGCCGACAGATGGGTGCCTCTGTTCCTTTCAGAGCAGAGTCCCCCACTACTACGGCCCTCCACTTTTTCCTGGCAGCACCAGTAGTGGTCTTCTTTACCAGTGCACCAGCAGGCTGTTCCTGGTGGGAGTGTGGTTCCTCATCAGCCCCCTGCAGGACAGCAAAGCGGTTCTGGGTGGGAACAACAGATTTAGGGGGAAGCCCCTTGCTTTTAATCGTCCTCTTCCTCCTTTTTTGTTGGTTGCTTCTGTTATTGTTTCCCAGCTTCCTGGGTTAGTGGCCTCCTATGCCATATGAGCGACAGTAGACGCTTGAGGCCCCTGCACAGTCTGGTCCTGGAGCAAGCAATGCTGCTTCCCCTCAGCATCCCTGACAGCTTTCAGCCTAGTAACAGTGTCCCGCAGCTCAGCCACCTGCTGCAGGAGGACCTCCACCAGGGAGCACCGAGTGCAGCCGTGCCCATTGTGCACCCTCCTCTCAGGAGAGTAGTGCAGGCGCTCTCTACACCCCGAGCTCTGCACTGCAGCCTCCCCTCTCATCGGCTCTGTCTGGGTGCCTGCATTGGCCACCGCCGGGGCAGCCAGAGCAGAGCTCCCAGACTGAGCCCGGGTCATATGACGAGTGTTCACCATCCCGCTCGCCTGCCCATGCGAACTGCTTCGTACCCGCCCTGTTCGCCCGCCCTGCTCGTCGCGCTCCCTGGGGTAGGTTTTTACCCAGTCAGGGCTGGTGCCGCTCCTCCTGGCACCGCCCCCTCTGAGTCAGCTCCTCGCATCCGCTGAGGTGCCACCTCCTGTGCGAGCCCAGTCGAGGACTTGAGGCTCCCTCGGTGCCTGTTGCTGCCCTGAGTTGAAACTCCTGGACGCCGAGCCTCCACCCAATCAGGCACTGCAGGCGTCCCCTCTCTAGACAGTCACCTCAGCAAGTGATCTCTGAAGAAAGCCAAGGTGCTTAGCTCTAGACTATGGTCAGCATTAAGAAAGAACTGGTGCTCCCCCAAGCCAAGCAGAAAAAGTCAGGAAACAGGAAAAGTCAGTCCCAGTGCTATACATGGTGATGGGAGGCACCAAAATGAAGGCTGCCAAACTTCAAAGGTGTCTGAACTTAGCTGAGCTCCTGAGATTGCTGAGGGCAATGCGGATTGCCTGCATGGGCAGTGGGGTATATCCTGAACCAGCTGCAGAACCACCCTGGTGTACAGCAGATCACCCAAAAGGTCCATGTCCTGGGAGACGAAAGAAGTGAAGAGGCAACTTTGTCAGCTGTCCCTAACTATAACACCGCCATCATGAGCAGAGTTCTCACTGTGATATCTGCAGGAAAACACACCATTGACTATTCCTCTCATCAGCCTAATCTTCCAGACAAGTTCCACAAATGGATTTACATATTTTCTTACCATTTTGGAGGCTATTTTTTGAATGAAGGACTTTCCAGAAACAATCATCATTTTAACTTCAAGTTGGCAGGCATCAGGTTCTGTCAGTTGGGCTTTTCTCCTAACCGTGCCAAAATACAGCAAGTGCCTTAAAAATGTAAATCGTGTTTCTCTACTCCAAATGGTAATGGGGGAAACGTAGAATAAATTGAGGGAGAATTGGGTCGGGATCAGGAAATGGAAGAACGTGAAGGAAGTGCGTTTAACGTACAAGAAGTCAAGGAGAAGTGCGTTTAACACAAGAAGTCAAGGAGAAGTGCAGAGAGCCCAGGACAGGGTTGAGGGTACTGCCTCAGAGCAACCTTTCTCTATGGAAGCTTGCACCAAACTGGTGAGTCTGCAATGGGGCTATGGGATACAAGGACAGAGATGGGTGAGCCAGGGAGGACCAGTGGTTACCTTGACCATAGGCCCCAAGTCATTCCCTGTGTGAGGCCCTATTCCTGCCACACAGTGACAGAGGGAAAAGGAGAATTTGCAGGGTTGTGGAGGAGTTTCTAGGATGTCTTTTCTACTCCTGACAGTGGAAATCAGCCACGAAATGTTCTACCAGCAAATGGTCACCTGACGCATCATTCATGACCTGCATCCCACGAGGAACATGAACTTGCATGAACTCACAAGCAGTACTGGATTGTAGATGAACAGCCAGTGCTTCCCCTGCAGGACACAATCAGCAATAGCTTGGAGGTAACATAACAGATGAACTTGTCAATGAACCAAAGCCAGAGTTCACTTGATTAGAGCAAATTATGTGTGTACTTCCAGCTGAAGTGAGTTTTTCCATGCTAATCATAGTATTTTATTTTCATTTAGTGTTTGATAGTGATTGGTTTAGAGCCCACAGGACCATTATCTTCTGTGGCAGCTGTCCAGATTCACATCTTGATTCTCTTGCCCCATCCCATGGCCAAAGCATGCAACAAGCTCTTCCAGTCCTTTCCCATTACAGGTTTCATGTGTGGCACCACTGAGTGAACAGGGCCTGTGTAAAGCCTCTTCTGCTGCAGCTCTCATCCCTGCCTCCCTTGGCCATGAAGGTGGCTTATCTCCTCCTCCCAGTCACCGCCTTGTCCTGCACATATCACCTCCTCTGGAAATTATGGTGCCTAATGCAGTCTCTCTCATAACCATGAAAATGTCCCCTGTCATAGAATCATAAAATCATAGAATAGTTAGGGTTGGAAAGGACCTGAAGATCATCTAGTTCCAACCCCCCTGCCGTGGGCAGGGACCCCTCCCACTAAACCATGCCACTCACGGCTCTGTCCAACCTGGCCTTGCACACCGTCTGCGATGGAGCATTCAGAACTTCCCTGGGTGACCCATTCCAGTGCCTCAACACCCTTACAGTAAAGAAATTCTTTCTCATATCCAATCTAAACTTCCCCTGTTTAAGTTTGAACCCATTACCCCTTGTCCTAACACTACAGTTCTTTGGCTTAAACTCATTTGGAATAGTGGAAGTGGAGAAAATGAACTAGGAGTTATTTTCCCTACTTAAGAGGTGTGAAATATAAGATATTTCAATGAAAATTTTTCAATAAAAAAATTAAAACCTGTGTATGTACCCCTGCCTTCTTGCTATGCCACACGGGCAGCCCACTGGAACACCTGAAAGGTTCAGATCTGAGCTATGAAGCCAAACAGAAACCACGTCAATCACAGTGACTGTCTTCAGTCACTATAAATTCCATTCTATAAACAATCACGCCCCAGGCTGTTTCCCAGTCTGACCTTGCGCCCATGCACACAAACACTCTCTGGCTTGCTTAAGACCCAGGTGCACTATCAGCAATTCTTCTTCTTCTTTAATTACCCACATAGCGGGAACAGTATGGCTTGCAGTTCACACAGAGAGATACCGCTCAGTGCCCAGTCCAGGGGTCCCATTTCATTCACGCAGACACAGCCACACTGATACTGAAAAGCAAGGTATTTCCAAAGGAGGTACTTCTGAGGTGTTTCACCTTCTGCCACGAAGGGAATTAAATCTTGGGTGATATAAAGAGCAATTCAAAGTAACAAACAAACATAGAGGAGATAAAGCATGCATTTATAAAAGCAAGTACAGCTATCTGGATGATTTATAACAATGACATACAAATTTTAAAAGGACTTTAAACTCTTCTTGCCTCAAACATCAGTTTTTTTTGAAATTGAGTTTTTTGTTGATACAGATGGAAATTTGTCACCTTCTGTTGGCATGGATTTATAGCCTTGCTCTATCAGTGTGATAAAATGATCCTGCTCCTAAGACAAGCAGGTCAGTGAGCACACTATATTTCGGGCCAGTTCTTAGTGCTGCCATCTAAAACCAAGCAACTCTCTGTCTCCTGTTTGACCTAAAAATTACACCCTTAATCTCACGGACTAACCAATTAATCCCATTAAGAGTTATGCAATTGAAATTATTGGTACAGTGTCTGACACAAGCTCGCTCTACTCATCCCCATCTAGGGCTGTGTCTGGAGAGGTGAGGAAAACCTTGTCCACTCTCCCAAACTCCACCTTTGACTCTTTGTCAATACAGAGTACGTTGCAAGCACCCACAAGTTTTGCCTTACTCATTCATATACTCACACACTTCCAGCCACTATCAGACAGGCTTTGGCCTAGACGGAGCACTAGTATGACCCCCTTCCCTTCCCCCCGCCCCCCCCCTCCTTGGCTGCTGGCTCTTCCTAAACTCCTTCCAGACATGTTTACAGCTGTGTGCTGCTTTACAATTTAGGATGTGCTTAATCCTCCTGATGACATTTTCCTCTTGACGGTGATTAAGCACTGGAATGGAAGGAAGTTCACCAAGGAAGCTGTGAAGGCTCCATCCCTGGCAGTGTTCAAGGCCGGGTTGGACAGACACTTGTGACATGGTTTAGTGGGAGGTGTCCCTGCCCATGGCAGGGGTGCTGCAATTAGATGATCTTAAGGTCCTTTCCAACTCTAACTATTCTATGAGTCTATGTAGGGGGGAATAAAACTGCAATTCTTCAGTGGGAATTAAGAAATTGTTTTTATGCTAGTTTTCACCCAAATCCACCAACAATTTCTTAAGTAGCGTGTGCCACATTCTGCCTCATCAGCAGCAAGCTGCTGCACTGACAGTGGGTGTCACACATAGCATAGGGTAGGTTATGTGGAGCTGTGCTTTCCATGCCCAGCATTCAGGTTTTAGGAGGTATTTTCCATGAGAAGCACAGGCAGGGACAAGCAAAACTTTTTCAGGACAAGACTGCCTCAAGCAGGCAACTCTGCAGGACTCAGTTTCATGACCATGCCTTGGAAAATAATGCTGAAATTTACCATATGTTAGTGGTTAAAACTTTCAATGATGACACTTGTGGCATCTACAGAGGACACCAGATCTGTATCCTGTTGAAGTGAATGGCCAAATTCCCCTGATGCTGTTGAGGCTGGGATTTGTCCTGTGCAGTGACTCTGCATGAGAAGGGACTCTTTCCTCCCCCGTACTGGTATAAATACACAGAACTTCTGTGGTTGTGTAGTTAGTTGAGATGGCCAAAACTGCCACATTAAAGAAAGAAGGAAAGAAAGAAAGAAAGATAGAGAGTTCAAGCAGCAAGTGTCCTTTATTACGAGGAGCTCCTGCTTATATATCCTTCTACATAGCGTGGTACAATCTCATTGGTTAAGCGTGGCATAATGCAAACTTATTGGTCAAGCATAACATAAACTTATTGGTCAAACACAGCATAGCATAATACAAACTTATAGGTCAATAGGTTGTTATTTTATTCATGATTGGTTGTTGATGCCTGTTCAAAAATTTTTACTAGCGTCCATTGTTTTGCCAAGTTCTTCCTTTGCAGTTAGTTACTATCCTTATCTGATTCACTCCCCCAGATGCCTTCTGTTTTCCCACTCGGATGCCTCTGGTGCCTCATTTCTCATGGATACACTTTAAACTCTTCGAGACTGAGTTCTAACTTCGTGTCTTCAGTCAGGGAATCCACGGGCCTACCGTAGCCCCCCATGCTTTCACAATCCCCTACAAACTTCAATTCAGGGGAACATCAGACATGTCTAAGAGAAAATATAAGCTCGTGGAAGCTCTCAATCTGGGAACAGAGCAGATTCCAAGGGAAATCAAAGCAGCAGGCATCACCAGGGACAACTCCATGACTTGCTGAGATGTAAAGAAGGGTGATCTCAGTGGTGTCAGCAGTAAAACTCTATCAAAGAAGAAAATCCTATCCACATGCTTACACACGCTCTCTTAGAAATACTGTAGTGAGATTCCAGAGCATTCCCTTTACCATTCAGTAAAGATTTTGGGAGACCAGGTCTACTGGAGGCTGGTGGAGCTGATCTGACAGCAAAGGGGAAGAGTGGTTTTGGTAGGAGGCTTGCCAGACTGCTCAAGGATGCTTTAAAGTAGATGTGTTGGGGGAGGGGGGCATCATTCCATCCCAACACACCCAGTCAGTTGCCAGCACCTATAGTAAACGTTCAGAGCAATGTAGAGATACTGCAGCTACTCCAGCCAATGGGCCGGCTTTAATTGGAGCTCGGCTCAGATGTCTCTATACAAATGCCCGTAGCATGGGGAACAAACAGGAGGAATTAGAGATGTGTACGCGTCTACGGGCGTATGATATCATAGGCATCACAGAAACATGGTGGGATGGGCCCTATGACTGGAGTGTTGGAATGGAAGATTACAGGCTCTTTAGAAAACACAGGCCCAGCTGGTGGGCAGGAAGAGTTGCTATTTATGTTAGGGTGTGATAGAACAGACTATGATTCATGTTAAAAAGGAAATAGAAAAGTGATAGTTTGTCACAAAATATGGTGGGGAAAGTCATGAAACGAGAAACCATTAATATGGGGCAGAAAGTAACTATACGAGAGACTGAGTTATTATATCCACATAGCTAAGGCAATATTAATAAAAGGTCGCCATCCGTTACTTCTTTGGTTATAAGAAAAGCAAGTGTTTGGAAAACATGGGGTTAAAATACTTTTAGCCTAACTTGGAGGACAATGTCTGTGTTGTAAGTCTGTGATGTGATAGTAAGATTTAGTAGCCCTTCTACTTATCGGTCAGCTTGAAAACAGTGCCTCCCGGGCATCTGCTAAGCTTCAAACATTCCTTATCTGCCCGTATAGTGTTGCTTATCTCTTGTAAGGGAGTCGCAGTGCTCTAAATCTGTGCCAGTTGCCAGAAACTGGCCAATAAGGCTGGTTTCAGCTAACTGGAACTACTAGGGCATTCAACCGTGCTAAAGGTGAAAAGTGCATCCTGAGGAAGACTGCTTACTTCATCTTGAAGACCCCTGCCCACAGGACAAAGACTTCTTACTTCATCTTGAAGATCCCTGCCCACAACTGTCGGAGGGCAGTGCCCAAGTGCCAAAAGGGAGGAGACTTATGATAATGAGTACCTAAATTAATTGTAATATCCCCGCTGCTCTCTGAGCACAATAAAGAAATCAACGAGCACAACAAAGAAATTGGCTGCTAATTTCGGAGCTGGCTTTAAGTTATTATAACAAGGATAGGCTGGAGAGAATAGAACTCTGCCTGGGGACAGGTGATACATTAATAAGGAGTTTGTGGGACAGGGTTAAAGGGAGAACAGCTATGGGGGACATTACTGAGGGAATCTGTTACAGACCAGCTGACCAAGAGGACTCGGTGGATGAAGTGCTCTATAGACAGATAGGAACAGCCTCATGCTTGCAGGCCCTTGTCCTCATAGGGGAGTTCAACCCCCCTGAGATCTGTTGGAGGGATGGTACAGCCCGGCACAAGCAGTCCAGGAAGTTCCTTGATTGCATGGAAGACAACTTCCTTCTCCAAGTAACAGAGGAGCCGACAAGGAGAGGTGCCATGCTTGACCTCATGCTCACCAACAGGGAAGGGCTGGTTGGAAATGTGATGCTCCAGGGCAGCCTTGATTGCAGCGATCATGAGATGGTTGAATTCGAGATCCTCAGGACAGTGAGAAGTGCATGCAGCAAGCTCACTGCCCTGGACTTCAAGAGAGCAGACTTGGGCCTGCTTAGCAATGTTCCATGGGATATAGCCCTAGAGGGCAAGGGGGCCCAAGGCTGATATTCAAGGATCACCTGCGACATGCTCAGGAGTGTTGCATCCCGACTAGAAGGAAGCACAGCAAGAGGGCCAGGAGACCTCCATGGATGGATAAGGAGCTGCTGAGGAAACTTAGAGGGAAAAAAGAGGCTTATAAAATGTGGAAGCAAGGACAGGTGGCCTGGGAAGAATACGGGGATATTGTCCGGGAAGCTAGGGACCAGGATAGGAAAGCTAAGGCCCACTCAGAATTAAACTTGGCTAGGGATGTGAAAGATAACAGGAAGTGATTCAAGAGGCACATTGTGAATAAAAGACAGACTTGGGACAATGTGGGCCCACTTTAGAAGTTATCAGGAGACCTGCCTACCCTGGATTTGGAGAAGGCTGAGGATCTTAATGACTTCTTTGCCTCTGTCTTTACTGGCAAATGCCCTGACCATACCACCTAAGTTTTGGAAAGCAGATGCAGGGACTGTGAGAATGAAGACCCTGGGCCCACTGTAGGAGTGGATCAGGTTTGAGACCACCTTAAGAAAATGAACGCATACAAGTCCATGGGACCTGATGAAGTCCACCCACGGGTCCTGAAGGAGCTGGCAAATGAAGTTGCTAGGCCACTGTCCATTGTATTTGAAAAATCATGGCAGACAGGTGAAGTTCCTGCAACTGGAAAAAGGGAAATATAACCCCTGTTTTCAAGAAGGGGAAAACAGTTGAACTGGGGAAAGACAGCCTCACCTCTGTGCCTGGCAAAATCTTGGAGCGGATTCTCCTGGAAGGCATGCTGAGGCACATGAAAAACAACCAGGTGGTTGGTGACAGCCAGCATGGCTCCACTAAGGGCAAATCCTGCCTGACCAATCTGGTGGCCTTCTATGATGGGGCTACGGAACCGATGGACAGGGGTAGAGCAGTTGATGTCATCGACCTGGACTTGTGCAAAGCGTTTGACATTGTCTCACACAGCATCCTTGCCTCAAAGTTGGATAGACATCAATTTGATAGGTGGACTACTCGGTGGATAAAGAACTGGCTGGATGGCCACACGCAAAGAGTTGTGCTCAATGGCTCAATGGCCAGCTGGAGACCAGTAACAAGTGGTGTCCCTGAGGGATGGGTGTTGGGACCGGTATTGTTCAACGTCTTTGTCAGTGACATGGACAGCTGGGATCGAGCACACACTCAGCAAGTTTGAAATAACACCAAGCTGTGTGGTTCAGGTGATATTTCAGCATTCTAAGTCTTTATTTTGCAATATAAGTTGTAATTTCACAAAACTTCCTTATAATCACACAGGAGAGGACCCATCTGCCCAGTCATTGTTAAACTCCATCCCCACAATAGGAGACAATATGTACTGGGGCAAGAATACACTAGATGATCATCTTCTAACAGAAAAATTCCCACTGGTTTATGCTTTGCAGTACAAACAGGCCATGAACAACCTGAAAACACAAAACAGAGAGATGCCTGAAGCAGGGACTGTAGAAACACTGGAGTATGAGTGTCTGGTCCTGCTGTGCTGAGAGAAACAAGTGATGGGGACAGCAGCAGCAGTGCTCTCAGAGCACTAGTCCACACACCGTGACTTGTGAGCATGTCAGAAACCTCACCTAGGAGAGGTAGGCACAGAGGAGAGCCTGTCTCCTCTTGCACAGGGAGCTGTCTCCTTCCTTTGTAGTTGCCTACTCTGTCTCTTGTTTAGAGCTGGCCATGATGATTATGAAAGCACCATACCATTTTCTTGATTAAGCGTATTTCTCTTTATAAAGTATCTAGCAAATGATCTGAGTGTTTCAGTCTCAACAGATTGAGAAATGACTGTCGTTCAACCAGAGAGTTCATGAGTGTACTATGTGACAACAGTCTTCACTTGGTTAGCGTGGCACAAAAGAGACCTCATAAGGTCGGGGCATAGTAGCCACAGAGGCAATTAATGGGGTAATGTCAACGTCCTTGTGATCCACAACAGGTTTCAAAGTAAAGTTCTGCAGGATGGATGTTAGAAATAGGAATAGCTCCATCCGGGCCAGACCTTCTCCTGCACAGATGCGTTTTCCTGCAAGTGGAAAATAATAAAAAGTGAGGGGAGAGTGGGGTATTTTTAACCATTGTTCCATGAAAGTTCAGGCATTTGAGAATGGATATGCAGCATCTTGGGTAAACAAATTAAACTAGCAGCTAAGTGTCGAGAACAATGAAAGTGCTCAGTGGGCAAAGGCAGTTTGAAGGCTTTGGTTTCTCAGTTTCTGCTTGGAGGGAGAGTTGCGTGGATGAGTCCCACTTTGTACATCTGTTCTTGCAGAGTGCATTGGAGGGGTTTCTGTGGTTCCTAAAAAGGAAAGTCAACTGAAACTCTAGTACAGGGATCAGAGCTGCCCAGAAGTGACCCTAGCGGATCACCAGCCATCACTGTACAGGCCATGGTGACAGAGCCACTAACATCTTCAAAGAGGCCTTAGGAGAGGATAGTCTAGGATCTGAAATAGAAAGAGATCTTACCTGCAGAGAATGGCATGAAGAAGTCACTCTTCTTAAATGTCCCATTTGCATTCAGGAAATGGCCTGGATCAAATGTTTCTGGATTTGGAAATTCTTTGCTATCATGTAGGATGGGACCCAGCATAGGAAATATCATTGTGTCCTGAATTAACAAGGAGAGGGAAAAAAAGTTAAACTGGAGACATTTTAAAGGAAAGGAGCATTGCGAATTTCTCAGCACTGAGCAGAAGGGTAGTCAAAGTTTAATCACTTTGAAATGAGCATTTAATGACTCATGGTCATTACTATGGGAAAGGTGTGGTTTTTTTGTGGATTTTAATGGTGAGTCTGATTAGAGTATTTAGTATTTCTTCCAAATTAATTGGAATTTTGCTTATATCTACATGAAAAAAAACCCTCAAATAGAAAGCCATGTCCCTCTTAACACAGAGGATGAAACGTTCCTTTTATTTTTTTCCACTGTTTTCAGATATAAGGCATTGGACACAATAACATCCAAAATCCCCTTACAAACAAAATTATTCTAATCCTGGATCGAGCCTCAGTGTTTTTGAAAATTAAATAAAATACAGTGAATAGAACACATCATTGCTTTCAAAAGATTATGAACAATCTCAGACCTTTGGAATAAAATAGTTTCTGAACTTGGTGTCTTTGATCACAGCATGTGGGAGATTAGTGGAACTATATCAACGAATCTCTGGATTTCATGAATCACAGCATCTGTGTAGGGCATCTGGCTCCGATCTGCCATGCAAGGGCTTCGGTCTCGGCCAATCACACGGTCAATCTCCTTCTGAACTTTCTCTGTTAGGAAATAAGGAAGGGTTGAATGGTCAAGTCCCACATCTGTTTGCCTAAACCTCTCCCCATATTTACAGCAAAACTTGCTCTTAGTGCACCATCAATATATGAACGCACTTAGGGGTGGTATCTCTTTTCTGTGAACAGAACTTAGACTAATACACATGTCTACACTGCAAATGAGGGGCTCTTCATTCAGAGAACCATTGCAACATGTGGCAGTGACAGGAACTGTCCAAACTGATCCCATGACCTGCTAAAGTTTTTATTTATTTCCTTTTCTATTACCTTGTACCTCTGGGTATTTCTGGAGAATCAGAAGTCCGTATTTCAGGGTGGTGCTGGTGGTCCCTGTTCCTGCAAGGAACAAGTCGAGCGTGGTTCTGGCCAGGGTCTCAACGGTGAATACTGAGTGACCATTCCCTTTCTCCTGGAGGAAGATTTGGCAGAATGCTTTCAGAATGACACATCTAAGCAGTTTGTTTAAAAAGGAAAGTTCTGTACCCATAATGCATGTTTTTAAACACATCTCATGCCCTTCCACAAATATGACCCTCACTTTCCAAAGCGCCAGCATTGATGGAACTTTTACTAAATATTAGTATGATCTGTTTTTAATACGGGAGGAGCATGGAATTCCATCAACCAGATTGGTCTTTAGTTTTCCTAACTTTAGCTAGTGCTTGTAATTCTGTGTTTAAGAATCCTAGATAAGAAAGTGGAGAGGATAGAATGAAGTTGATGTGCCAAGGAAAGCAAGTTTCCCTTTGTATTTGCAACAGCCCAGTGCCCTGCCACAACTGGCAAGAAGGTGGGATTCAAGCAGTGGTTTTCTTATAAGTCTATGAATCTGTAGCTCATACATTACCTGGTCCATTTTGTTAAGAAAAGCATCAATGAAATCTCGAGGACAACTGGGATCCCTGGTTTCCTTGTGTTGTGCTGTGATTTCTAAAATAAATTTATCAACTTCTTCAGCGTTTTTTATAATTTCTTGATGAGGCCCAGGCGCATACCCCATGAGAGTTGGGAAGAAATTGTATAGCTGTAAAATAAAGTGGTGGAAAAGCACATTCTGATTCAAATGGATACAATAAAATGTTCCTTAACTGTTAACTACGAAAATCAGGCAATTCAATTGTTTTGGAAGAGTTATTATTCAATTGATTTTAAAGCCTTTTACTTTATGGTTTCACTGTAGTCAAGGAGAGACTTCAGTTGAGCAACTTTTGCAATTTTATCCTTCTTCGGACGCACAATGACAGTTCCATAAGGTAAGAAGAAACAACAGGAATTGGTTAATTAACTGGCATTTTGGTTTTCAGAAAATTTATCTGGATTTAAACTCCGTTATTATTAAAAATAATAACTTGAATAATTATTTTTAATATAATATTTTCAACATTAACATATGTATTCAACATAACTGCACACACCTGTGTTTGTATAGCGCTCTGGTACTTATTGTTTTCCTCAAGCAAGTTAATTAAAGTTAAAAATTTCTTGTCCTCATAGTCAAACCGATCCCCAAAGACAACAGAGCAGATGATGTTGGAGACAGCATGGATCAGGAATATGCCAGGGTTGAAGGGTTTCTCTGCAACAACAAAAAGAAGAAGTATCTTGCTTTCAGTATTTCAGGCATCTTCCCCTCCTCTGACACTACAGGGAGCTTTGCAACCTCTTGAGACTCAGAGTTTTGCAGTCCCTTGAAAGGATGGTGAAGGGCTTACTCAATTTTTTTTTTTCCACTTGAAGTGAACTAATGCCCCTGTATGAGTCGTTTAAGTACCTCTTTTGACCTGTTCTCAGGAGAACATTGGTCTGGGGGCTTGGTTTCTTTTCAGATGACACAAGTCTGTCCTGTGTCTTCTGAGCTTACAGACTGGTTACTAGGAATGGCCTAATGCATTATATGCACTGCTGCATAAGTTTCTATAGAGAACTACAGTGTGAGAAAAAAGCAAGATTAGACCCAGGAAAGAAAGGAAGGTTACAATTTCAGACAGTGATAGGGTACATTTCAAAGTGTCAAGAGGAGATACAATACCATGAAAAGGTATCAAATCCCAAAAGAAAAACAAGGAGTCAGAAAATGGCAACTTGGCAGTATTGAGTGTCAACAGCTTACAAGGAGCAATGGCAGCAACACCTCCCTGCCTGTCTGTTGACTCCCTAGCCACTGAAGACTCAGCAGATGTCTCCTCAGAGGTGGTGACTATATTAACACTGAGCCTAGTAGGTAACTAGTCCTAGCGGTTTATTATTTGTACTGAGGGTAAATAATGGCCTTATACTTTTAAATGTTATGTATCTTGCTTACAAAGCCTTTTAGTACACAGTGAAAGATGCCATAAAAATATGAGCCAGAGGTGGAGGCTAGCAGTAGCACCTAGGATGTACAGCACTGCTGTGCTAGTAAAAGCATAAGAGCAATGCAAATGAGAGTATTTTCTCTGATTTGTAGCAGGAATGTTTATCTGTGAAGCCAGAATGAATTTCCTTGGGGCTCATGGAAAACAGTGATGCTTCAGTATCCTTTTAGATCCATTTTCTTCGTCCCCCTCCCCACCCCCTGCAGAATAAGCACACATTGAAGACTGGCTGTGGAAAGGAAGCCTGTGGTCCAGCCTGCTACTGTGACCCTGTCAGGAGAGGTACTAAGAAGTAACATTGTCTTATTTACAACCAGAAAATGCACTCATAGGTTACAAACAAGGTGATTATGCCTTGCCCTCAAAAGCAGCTTATAGGCCATGTTTACATAGCACAGTCCCACCAACACTGGGAGGTATGGTCTAATCTTTAGATGGACTGGACCCAGACCCAAATACCTCTGAATGTGTTCTCTGGTCACCCACTTCTTCAAGATCCACTTACCTAGAGCTGCAGGAGACAAGACAAAGAAGTGCACGATGTTTGGCTACGTGGCAGTCCCCAGCCTTGTCTCCATGGCTGAAGTCCACCAAACTCTTGGCTTTGGGGCCAAGCCATTCCCTTTGCCACTTTCAGTCTTGTTCCTCAAACAGAACAGGTTAAAGGATGCTTTCTAACACCAGTCTCCTATATTTATCCCTCCATACTGTCACGGTGTCTTTGGTTGACCCACTCCTAGCAGTGGTAGCATTGGCTATTGGAGCAGGTAGCAGAAACTGCAGCCAAATGCCCACTTCTCAGGTCATAAATTTGGTGAAGCAAAACTACACCCTCTTTGTCTTACTACAGATATGCAGGGTGCCCCAGTAAGCACAAAGCCCAGTCCTACCATGTGTGTTCCTGATCCTCTCCACCAGAAAATGAGCTTCCTCCTGGATTCGCTCCTCAATGCTCCTCTTCCCCATCCCAAAATCCCTCAGTGTGGTGAGTGCAAATCGTCGGAGCTGCTTCCAGGTCTCCCCATTGCTGGTCACAATACCTGAAGAAGGAAAAACAGACCTCCATGAGGAAACAAGTATGTTAGGATGGAAATAAGAAAGTAGCACTGGCACTGAATATTTCTTGGCCACAGGCACTGAAAATCAGCACAAAACGTACTCAGAACCACCCTAGTGAATAAATACATGGCCTAATCTTGAATGTGGTCCTGATTGGCACAGCCCATATTATCTCATCTTTGTTGTCTGTAGACTTCCCTTTTGTTAGTTTCTTTAGCTCTGTGTATAATGTCCATGTTTTCAGAAATGGGAGAACAAACCTAAGTTCTTAGAGGAGCATTTGATGAGCAAAATTTCAGCCAGAAGTTGAAGCATGCTGAAAATAGAAAGGCACTCAGTGAAACCAGCCTGGCAGCTGAGACAGTTCTCCAGGGGACCACTTTACTCAAGGGTCCAAGTAATGAGTTGGGCTTTTAGTCTTTTATTGCTAAGAGTAGTAAATGAAATCCACCTGTCCCTCCTCCACTGCCCTCTCAGCTGTTCCTCTTCAGTGTTGCTGAAGCACTGAAAGCCTTAGCTTTGTGTGCTAGCATGACTGGTGACATACCTGAGCCTTTGAAGAGTCTTTTAAAGAGTGGTAGGTTGCCTCTTCGACTGAAGTCATCCGCCTGATCAATCAGAGCTTCTTTCACAACATCATAGCCATACAGCACCACAAACTTTTGTGGGCCTAAATGTATTGTGAAGACAGGACCATATTTCTCACTAAGCTGTAGGAAAGAGGAACACAAAGAACAGCATATCACAGTTGTCCCTAAAACCTCCTAGGCCCCAGACCTCTGGAAATTGGATGAGTAAATCAGTGGAGAGTCACTGTACTTGTACTGATAAAGAAGAGTTGGGCCCAGGAGGGATGTAGTGAATATAGCAAGAGCATCAGCGCCTTGATTGCAAATCCACTGCAAATTGCAGTACTGCCATGAAGTCAGCACAGGACTCATCATTACTATGATTATTGCAAATATATAGCTTTAGACTCGCACTACATAGACTTAGATACTATATTATTGGAATACACAGACCTCAAAAGCATGCACTTCTGGGAAACCTTTTGTTTCTGTTTGAGTCTGACATTTGGTCAATGCAAATTAAGCTTGTGAATTAAATTGAGACAGTCTAGACTTGACTTTGTTTTATAAGCAATGGAGACACCATAAGAAAGAAGGAGACAGTCCCTTACTTTTTTCAAGCTTTCAGGCAAGTTCTTTGGGTTCAGCTGGAGTAGGTTTCCAGCAAGGGGGAGCGCGAAGGGACCAGGAGGCTGCTTCCCACTTTGTGAGCTGTTTCTCCACATGGCGACGAGAAGAAGGCATGAGATGCAAATCAGCAAGAAAATAGTGGTCATTCCCAGGAGCTCCATAGTGGGCCGAGGAAGAGAATTCAAGTGTTGGAAGAGCCTGATGTTGGACCTGTAAATCCATTCTCATTTATATGCTGTGAATCCAAAGCACATGGATGAAATTAGCCAATAGTGCCTCCCTATTCCTTCTGAAGATATGAGATTACTTATTAATCAGCTCAAGATAAGAATGAACAAACTAGGGATGAACTCTTTGTTTACATAATGACTTTTTTTACCTTTTCAACTTTGAGTAATCATTCATGCAGGACTGAAGAAGTCATGTTCAAGGCCTGGAAATTAATGGGGTAATGTCGATCCACAACAGGTTTCGAAGTAAGTTCTGCAGGATCGATGTCACTCAGCATAATACAGATACTAGATTATTTTCTGACCCCAATGATGACTTCAGGTCAGCAGCCAGAACATCTCTTATGGTCTCCCAAATACACTTCACATACCTCTACATTGCATTGCTGTGCCTCTGCTGCGGCTAAGGAAAGCTCATTAAAATAAACTCCGTACAAAATAATCTCTACTCACATCTGCTTCAAAAAACACACCAAACCCAAATGAACACTTCAAACACTCTCTTGCTTCTGATCTTACAAGTGAGAGCACTGGCCTGTGAGAAACAGCTGAAAATAATTGCTTCAGCTCCCTTTCCCCCCTGCCCTTCCAAAGCAAGTTGTTGCATATCTGTTCAATTAAAAACAATTATTGTGTTAGAAATCACTTCACAAAAACAAAACCTGTACACCTCCAGTCTGTGGGGACGTCGGACAGAAGCAGCAACATTTTCTTCAGTGTCCCCATGTCACTGTATAGGAGTATTAACCTTCCCAGTGTTTGTCAGGTAAAGGCATACTCAGATATGCAGAATTTAATTCTTCAGCAGGTAAAGCTCTTCTCTCCTGCCACTGCTGAAGACAGTCAGCATCCTATCAATTTTTTGTCCATTTGTCTGGACAACTGCAACATCAGCTTTTACTTTGCAAGAAAAGTCTGGCAGTAAGAGAAGGAAATTCAAGTTTTGTGGTCAGATCACAGAATGGACACCCTTGTCTGAGCTTTGCCTCTAATTTCCTGAGTCATTATGAACAAATCTCCATGCAATCATTGAATCATAGAATAGTTAGGGTTGGAAAGGACCTTAAGATCATGTAGTTCCAGCCCCCCCGCCATGGGCAGGGACACCTCCCACTAAACCATGCCACGCAAGTATGGAGTGTCACCTTCTTTCTCTCCTGGGAGAAGATTTGTAATAGCTGATCTTGTCAGGCATATGGTGAAAAACTAGATGATGCTTTCATACATTGCTCTTTCATTTA
Source organism: Ara ararauna (assembly GCA_028858755.1). Taxonomy (NCBI): domain Eukaryota; kingdom Metazoa; phylum Chordata; class Aves; order Psittaciformes; family Psittacidae; genus Ara; species Ara ararauna. The sequence goes on from CM054381.1 coordinate 69,268,187, forward strand.
TGTTTCCTTGATTCTATGACATCTGTGGCTTTTGCCTTTGCAATGCCGTTCTACCAACTTGTGGGATACCTAGCATATTAATAATCAGAAAGGAAAGAAGTAGTGCCTGTTTCACATGAAAAGTTCATGCCGTAAACAGTTCATTGGCAATTGTAATACTGCAAATATTACAGTAGCTGTCTCACTTCACATCACACAGATTCAGTTCTCTGTCTTCACTGTGATCACTGTAAATTATACATCACAGGGAATGTAATTAAGTAAGAAATGACAGTCCTGTCATTTTTAAAATTTTCTGAATTTTGCCCGCGTGTAAGATTGCTATAGTGATCTTTACGTACTCCATAAAACAGTGGGAATATGCAAGCTGCTGTTCAGGTAGGAAATGTCACTGGGAGGATCCAAGTATTTAATTTGCCACCTCTTGTCACAAAGGAGAGCTCTGTAACCACAGCTGGGGTTCTGGTAGGTCCTGTAGGGTCAGTCCAGCCTTCGCCCACATTGTTACTGACTGTGGAAGATTTATAGGTCTTTGGCCAGCTCCGTTTTCTAGCCATAAAATGTTTCATATAAATGAGTGAAATAAAACAGATATGTACAAGACATTTGGGATTCTAAGCTTTGTAGAAGAATGTTTGTCACCTATTTCTTCTTGTCACTCTACTTAAATGTACCATTTGCTTTCAGGAAATGGCCTGGATCAAATTTTTCTGGATTTGGCAATTCTTTGTTATCATGTAGGTTGGGACCCAGCATAGGAAGTATTAGAGTGTCCTGAATTAACAAAGAGAGGGGGAAAAACGATATCCTGGGTAGCATCGAAAGAAACATGCCCAGCAGGTCGAAGGAGGTAACCCTGCTCCTTTACTCTGCTCTTGTGAGAACTCACTTGAACGATTGTGTACAGTTTTTGTGTCCAGTTCCCCCGCTCCACTGGTGCAGCGCCAGGAACAGAATTAGAGGGCAGCTTCCTCTTGAACATCGTTACACAACCCTATCACTCACTGGAAATGTGATGCTTCAGGGCAGCCTTGGTTGTCATGAACATGAGTTGATCGAGTTCGAAAACCTCAGGACAGTGAGAAGGGCACACAGCACACCCACTGCCCTGGACTTCAAGAGAACAGATTTTGGCCTCTTCGGGAACCTGCATAGCAATGTTCCATGAGATATAGCCCTAGAGGGCAGGGGGCCCCAAGATTGTTGGTTGGTATTTAAGGATCACCTGCTACAAGCTCAGGAGTGTTGCATCACAGCATCACTCCCACATCCAGACACAGTTTTTTTTATTGTTCATCTAATTGCTCACATAATCCCTGAAGGGTTTAAAACTGGTGTTGGGATAAAGGCAGAACTCTCTAGAGGGTTCTGTGAGTTCCACTGGATCGAGATATAGTTTTGCAAGGGTCTTGGGTCACCTCCGATGGCAGAAACATAGGAATTATTTGAGTATGAAAGGCTCTTTGATAACAAAAGGCTTATTTGAGTAGGAAAGACCCATCCTAATATAGTTCACATTCAGAAGAAGCACTTGAAAGACTCTGCTTCCTTCTCATCGAGGTATAAAAGCAGATGCTGGGGCCTCTGCTCTTGTTATGAAATGGCATCATTCTCTGGGCCCACCTGTGAGTTTGAGCTCAGATTGACAGGGTGGGATGCCACTGCAGGAACTGATCTTCCAAAATCCAGGCCCTCCTCTGAATATCTTCTGGAGGCTGTTGTTTTTCTGGGCCTGCCTAGAGGCTTTTGAGGCCCAGCTCCTGGGATCCCCATCCTGTGTTTATATGTAGCACTTCACCTGCACTTACTCTTTAATTCACCTGCTTCTGCTCTCCTCCCTTTTGGGTCTGTGTGAAAAAAGACACCTCCTTATCCTCAAACAGCGCTGGCATAATCCAAAACATAGACTTATATCAGCTGCTCTGAAGAAAATTAACTCTACCCAAGGCAAAACCAGCACAGCAGGTTAGCAGAGTAACCTGTGGAAATCACCTTGCCTGTTCTGCTGCGAATAACAACCTCTCAGCTACTGAACTCATGCTGCTTTCAAATCGGACTTTCCTTTGGGCCTCATAAAAACCCACAGTATCAACCTCTGCCATACTTCTGGCAGCAATTTGACACAGGATCTGTTGTGATCAACAGGAATTAAGGTTCAATTCTGAGTTCAGCATTCAAGAACTTATGTAACAACACTCATATTTGTAACATGCTACACAGCTAGTACTGGAGATAAGATGCAAACCACATCATTAGTTTTCAGATCACAGAAATGCCCTTTGACCAGCTAGCTCAAAAAGCTTGGTTAAATATTAATGTATGAACATACAGGACCCAAAACATAATTCAGTTGAAAAAAGATGAAATCACTGAATTTTTTTAGTCATATGCGAGACGTGGTTAATTGCTTATTTGTTCTCCAAAAGGTCAAGGGAGTTAACCTGACAGGAGCTTTGCGTTTATAATGTATCTTATTATTATAACTACTTATAATAGTTACTTCTGCTAATGATGAAACCTGCTTTAGGTAACCCTGCTGATCATTGTTGGTGGTCGCAGCAGTGGTTTGTGTTATACCTTAGTTCCTGGACTTTTTTTATCAAAACCCGTGGGAGTTACATTCTTTCAATTCTCCTCCCCATTCCTCTGGGGGGAAGGAGCGAGTGGCTGTGTTGTTCTGGGTTGCTGGCTGGGCTTAAACAGCAGCAATGTATTATATAGAAGGACAAAGGATCTGCTGTGATCAGCAAGAATTAAGAAATTACTTAAAGGATTTATTGCTTGACAGAACTATTGCTTTAATCAATATTATTTAATAGAATGTACAATCTTAAATAAATACTATGTTTCCCACTTCTCCAACAGGAATCCAACCCCCTACAAGCAGGGTGAGAACTGTATATGTTTTCTGGCAGAGAAGTAGAGCAGATTGAGTCACCTGAAACCAAAGAGCTGACCCCAGGACTCAGTTCCCAAACGTTGTCTGTACGTCATATCTGGTGTCTGTAGAGTGCTAGTGATCGACTCGTACAGCCCCCACCATTCTCCCACTTTCTTCTCGATCCCAACAACAAGGCATGGCATTAGGCTGTATGTTACCTTCTTCTGTGACTTTATGCAGGGAGATACTGATCCTCTCTTGGAGCACATGTGAACATGACAAAAGAACTGTCGATAACAGCAGGAATTAAGGTTCATAGATAACTTCAGCATTCAAGAATCTGTGTAAAAATATTCATATTTGCAACATGCTACACAGCTAGTACTAGAGATAAGATGCAGACCACATCATTAGTTTTAGATCACAGAAATGACTTTTGACCAGCTAGCTCAAAAAGCTTTGTTAAGTATTAATGTATGAACTTACAGGACCCATAATATGACTCAGCTGAAAAGGATGAAATCACTGAAGTTCCTCAGTCATTTGCAATACGTGCCAAATTGCTTATTTAGTTTCCAAAAGGGCAAGGAAGTTAACCTGACAGCAGCCTTCCTGTGACCTGAACTGTGACTTCACCAGCAGTAAATTACTATGTTGCTGGAATACCACATTATAGAATCATAAAATCATAGAATAGTTAGGGTTGGAAAGGACCTTAATATCATCTAGTTTCAACCTCCTGCCATGGGCAGGGACACCTCCCACCAAACCATGCCACCCAAGGCTATGTCCAATCCAGGCTTGAACACCGTCAGCGATGGAGCATTCACAACTTGCCTGGGCAACCCATTCCAGTGCCTCACCACCCTTACCGTAAAGAATTTCTACCTCATATCCAATCAAAGCTTCCCCTGTTTAAGTTTGAACCCCGTTACCCCTTGTCCTCTCACTATAGTCCCTAATGAAGAGTCCCTCCCCAGCATCCCTATAGGCCCCCTTCAGATATAGTAAGGCTGCTATGAGGTCTCCACACAGCCTTCTCTTTTCCAGGCTGAACAGCCCCAACTTTCACATCCTATCTTCATACAGGAGGCGCTCCAGTCAACTGATCATCCTCGTGGCCCTCCTCTGGACTTGTTCCGACAGATCCACATCTTTTTTATGTTGAGGACAGCAGAACTGCACACAATACTCCAAGTGAGGTCTCACAAGAGCAGAGGAGAGGGGCAGGTCAAGGTTCCTCTGGATGGCATTCCTTCCCTCCAGTGTGTCAACTGAACCACACAGCTTGGTGTCTTTGGCAAACTTGCTGAGGGTGCACCCAATCCCACTGTCCATGTCACCGACAAAGATGTTGAACAATACCAGTCTCAACACCCATCCCTCAGGGACACCACTCGTTACTGGTCTCCAGTTGGACATTGAGCCATTGAGCACAACTCTTTGTGTGCGGACAGCCAGCCAGTTCTTTATCCACCGAGTAGTCCACCTATCAAATTTATGTCTATCCAACTTTGAGGCAAGGATGTTGTGTGAGACAATGTCAAACACTTTGCACAAGTGCAGGTAGATGACATCAACTCTCTACCCTTGTCCATCAGTTCTGTAGCCCCATCATAGAAGGCCACCAGATTGGTCAGGCAGGATTTGCCCCTAGTGGAGCCATGCTGGCTGTCACCAACCACCTGGTTGTTTTTCATGAGCCTCAGCATGCCTTCCAGGAGAATCTGCTTCAAGATTTTGCCAGACACAGAGGGTGAGGCTCACTGATCTGGAGTTCCCCAGCTCATCCATTTTCCCCTTCTTGAAAATGGAGGTTATATTACCCTTTTTCCAGTCATCGGGAACTTCACCTGACTGCCATGATTTTTCAAATATGATGGACAGTGGCTTAGCAACTTCATTTGCCAGCTCCTTCAGGACCCGTGGATGGACTTCATCAGGTCACATGGACTTGTATACTTTCAGGTTCTTAAGATGGTCTCAAGCCAGATCCTCTCTTACAGTGGGCCCAGAGTCTTCATTCTCACTGTCCCTGCATCTGCCTTCTAAGACATGGGTGGTATGGTCAGAGCATTTGCCGGTGAAGACTGAGGCAAAGAAGTCGTTAAGTACCTCAGCCTTCTCCAAGTCCAGGGTAGCCAGCTCTCCTGATAGCTTCTGCAGAGAGCCCACGTTGTCCCTGGCCTGACTTTTGTTTGCAAGGTACCTATAGAATCCCTTCCTGTTATCCTTAACATCCTTAGCCATGTTTAATTCTGAGTGGGCCTTAGCTTTCCTAACCTGGTCTCTAGCTTCCCGGACAACATCCCCGTATTCTTCCCAGGCTGCCTGTCCTTGCTTCCACCTTTTATAAGCCTCTTTTTTCCTTCCAATTTTCCTCAGCAGCTTCTTATCCATCCACGGAGGAGTCCTGGCCCTCCTGCTGCACTTCCTTCTAGTAGGGATGTATCTCTCCTGAGCTTGCAGCAGGTGATCCTTGAATTTCAACCAACAGCCTTGGGCCCCCCTGCCCTCTAGGGCTATATCCCATGGAATCTTACTGAGCAGGTTCCTGAAGAGGCCAAAGTCTGCTCTCTGGAATTCCAGGGCAGTGAGCTTGCTACACACTCTTCTCACTGTCCTGAGGATCTTGAATTCAACCATCTCATGATCGCTGCAATCAAGGCTGCCCTGGAGCATCACATTTCCAACCAGCTCTTCCCTGTTGGTGAGGAGGAGGTCAAGCATGGCACCTCTCCTTGTCGGCTCCTCTATTACTTGCAGAAGGAAGCTGTCTTCCACACAATTGAGGAACTTCCTGGATTGCTTGTGCCGGGCAGTACCATCTCTCCAACAGTTATCAGGGTGATTGAAGTCCCCCATGAGAACAAAGGCCTGCGAGTGTGAGGCTGCTCCTATCTGTCTATAGAGCGCTTCATCCACAGAGTCCTCTTGGTCAGCCGGTCTGTAACAGATCCCCACAATGATGTCTCCCATTGCTGTTCTCCCTTTAACCCTGACCCACAAACTCTCTATTAACTGCTCACCTGTCCCCAGGCACACATCCAAACTCTCCAGCCTATCCGTAACATAAATATCAACTCCCCCTCCCTGCCTGCCAGGCCTGTCTTTCCTAAAGTGCCTGTAACCTTCCATTCCAACACACCAGTCATGGGAGCCATCCCACCATGTTTCTGTGATGCCTACGATATCATACGCCCATAAACGTGCACACATCTCTAATTCCTCCTGTTTGTTCCCCATGCTGAGGGCATTTGTATAGAGACATCTGAGCCGAGCTCCAGTTGAAGCCGGCTCATTGGCTGGAGTAGCTGGAATATCTCCACATCGCTCTGAATGTTTACTATAGGTGCTGGCAAGTGACTGGGTGTGTTGGGACGGAATGATGCCCCCCTCCCCCAACACATCTACTTTAAAGTATTCTTGATCAGTCTGGCAAGCCTCCTACCAAATCCACTCTTCCCTTTCTTCATCAGACCAGCTCTACCAGCCACCAATAGACCTGACCTACTAAATCGAGTCCCATGTTCAAGGTATCCAAGCCCCTGACTATAGCACCACGCTTGTAACCATTTATTAACCTGCCCAAACCTCCAAGCCTTTTTAAGGTCCTCCCCTGAATCATGGAGAATTGACAAAAAGACAGTCTGTGCTCCAGAGCCCCTGACCACCTCTCCCAGAGCTCTGTAGTGGTCTTCTTTATGTTCTCCGGGCTACTGCTATCTATATCAGTAGCACCAGTTCTGGGTGGGAACAACAGATTTAGGGGGAAGCCCCTTGCTTTTAATCGTCCTCTTCCTCCTTTTTTTGTTGGTTTCTTCTGTTACTGTTTCCCAGCTTCCTGGGTTAGTGGCCTCCTATGCCACATGAGCGACAGTAGATGCTTGAGGCCCCTGCACAGTCTGGTCCTGGAGCAAGCAGTGCGGTTTCCTCTCAGCATCCCTGATATCTTTCAGGCTATTGACAGCGTCCGGCAGCTCAGCCACCTGCTGCAGGAGGACCTCCACCAGGGAGCACCGAGTGCAGCCGTGCCCATTGTGCACCCTCCTCTCAGGAGAGCAGTGCAGGCGCTCTCTACACCCCGAGCTCTGCACTGCAGCCTCCCCTCTCATCGGCTCTGTCTGGGTGCCTGCATTGGCCACCGCCGGGGCAGCTGGAAAAGAGCTCCCAGGCTGAGCCCGGGTCATATGGCGAGTGCTCAGCATTCCACTCACCATCCCACTCATCTGGCAGCACAAACTGCCTCGAACGCTCTCTGTTTGCCCGCCCTGCTAGCCGTGCCCCTGGTCGCTCACGCTCCCTGGGGTAGGTTTTTACCCACTCAGGGCTGCTACCTCTCCTGGCGCCGCCCCCTCTGAGTCAGCTCCTCGCGTCCGCTGAGCTGCCGGCTCCTGGGTAAGCCCTGTCGAGGACTTGAGGCTCCCTCGGTACCTGTTGCTGCTCCGAGTTGAAGCTGTTGGATGCAGAGGCGCGCTGCAGGCGTCCCCTCTTGAGACAGTCACCTCAGCAATGGGCCGGAAATGGCCGATGATGCCCGGGTCTTTTCTTACTTGTCTGCTTGCCCTGGTAATCATCTTTCATTTAAACATAGGAACTGTGCAGGCTCCTTCCTTTTTCACATCTGCCTCATCTCCAGTGTTTGATTCTGACCCACTGGTCCCAAAAATATCTCCATTCCATGTCTCTGGGTCTCAATCAGGATCAGATACAAGGGCACCGACCCGTGGCCTCACTGCATTTGTATCTTTTTTATTGCTCTGACTTTTGGCAATGCAGACAGTGTATTTTTCTGCGATGGCGGCACCTGTCTTTTTTCCCCCCTAAGTCTCTCACCCTGCTCTGCAGCAGCTACAAATGCCTCCCTCTGCAGCAGTACTTCTGCTTTAACCCTTTCTAGCTCAGAATGTAAATCTGCTACTTGTTGCTCCAACTCTCTGTTCTTATCTACCATGCCTTTGCAGGCAAGCAGCAAGCAGCCTGTCATGCGTCCAGCTTGACTTAGTCGCTCCTTTGAGGGGGTATGGTAGGTTTCTACAAACTCACCCCAATACTTTAACACTCCCATGGGGCCCTTAGCTCCCCACCATTCAGGCTCTACATTAGTGCAAGTCTATTTTATCCCACAACGTGCTCCACGGCTCCTGCGTCCACCCCTGCTGCTCCACAGGAGGAGCTACAGCCCGAGGCTCTTTCCACATCTTTCTCCTGCTTGTTTCCATCCTCCTCACTATCTGATGTACTCCAGATGTCTCCATCCCATGTTTCAGGATCCCAATCTTGTTGGGTTACTACTGCCTGTACCCGCGGTCCCATATCCGCACCAGGCTTTGGGCAGCTCTGCCGCCTCTGCCACACAGTCTGCATGGCATACGATGTTAGTAAATTCTCTAGTTTTTTTTTTTTTGGCCACCCTGATGCTGCTTGGGTGGTGGCTAATAGATCTTGTTGTGGCATTACCGCCATTGCTTTTCCAGTTAGCGCTTCTTGTTTCAACTAATCTACATGTTCCTCCAAGTCTTGGATTTGTCCCCATGTTACTTTAAACACACTAAGCAGGGCTCCTCCAATGCACCCAGTGCATTGCAGGCACTCGTTGGGCTTTGTCTGCAGTATCTCCGCAAACTGCCCCCAGTACTTCAATAGATTGAGAGGACATTTTTCACTCCATGGCTCTGGCACCACCTGAGTGCAAGTTTCCCACCTATCCCACAAAGTACTTCACGTCTCACGGGTCCATTCTGGCCATTCCGTTGGGGGAGTGCCAGGAGCAGAACTGCAGGGTGGCTTCCTCTTGAACATGGTTATGCAACCCTATCACTTGTTGGAAATGTGATGCTCCAGGGCAGCCTTGGTTGTCACGAACGTGATCCGATCGAGTTCAAGAAGCTCAGGACAGTGAGAAGGGCACACAGCAGGCCGACTGCCCTGGACTTCAAGAGAACAGACTTTGGCCTCTTCAGCAACCTGCTTAGTAATATTCCATGAGATATAGCCCTAGAGGGCAGGGGGGCCCCAAGACTGTTGGTTGGTATTCAAGGATCACCTGCTGCAAGCTCAGAAGTGTTGCATCCCGACTAGAAGGAAGCACAGCAAGAGGGCCAGGAGACCTCTGTGGATGGATAAGGAGCTGCTGAGGAAACTTAGAGGGAAAAAAGAGGCTTATAAAAGGTGGAAGCCAGGACAGGTGGCCTAGGAAGAATACAGGGATGTTGTCGGGGAATCTAGGGACCAGGTTAGGAAAGCTAAGGCCCACTCAGAATTAAACTTGGCTAGGGATGTTAAAGATAACAGGAAGGGATTCAAGAGGTACATTGCAAACAAAAGAAAGACTTGAGAAAATGTGGTTCCTCTCCGGAAGATAGCAGGGGAGCTGGCTACCCTGGACTTGCAGAAGGCTGAGGTTCTCAATGACTTCTTTGCCTCATTCTTTACTGGCGAATGCTCTGACCATACCACCCAAGTCTTGGAAGGCAGATGCAGGGACAGTGAGAATGAAGACCCTGGGCCCACTGTAGGAGTGGATCAGGTTTGAGACCACCTTAAGAAAATGAACGCATACAAGTCCGTGGGACCTGATGAAGTCCACCCACGGGTCCTGAAGGAGCTGGCAAATGAAGTTGCTAGGCCACTGTCCATCGTATTTGAAAAATCGTGGCAGTCAGGTGAAGTTCCTGCAAGAGGAAAAAGGGAAATATAACCCCCATTCTCAAGAAGGGCAAAATGGATATGCCGGGGAACTACAGATCAGTCAGCCTCACCTCTGTGCCTGGCAAAATCTTAGAGCGGATTCTCCTGGAAGGCATGCTAAGGCACATGAGAAACAACCAGGTGGTTGGTGACAGCCAGCATGGCTTCACTAAGGGCAAATCCTGCCTGACCAATCTGGTGGCCTTCTATGATGGGGCTACAGAACTGACGGACAGGGGTAGAGCAGTTGATGTCATCGACCTGGACTTGTGCAAAGTGTTTGACACTGTCTCACATGACATCCTTGTCTCTAAATTGGAGAGAATTCGATTTGATGGATGGACCACTCAGTGGATAAAGAACTAGCTGGACGGCAGCATGCAAAGAGTTGTGCTCAATGGCTCAATGTCCAATTGGAGACCAGTAACGAGTGGTGTCCCTGAGGGATGGGTGTTGAGACAGGTCTTCTTCAACATCTTTGTCGGCGACATGGACAGTGGGATTGAGTGAGCCCTCAACAAGTTTGCCGATGACACCAAGCTGTGTGGTTCAGTTGACACACTGGAGGGAAGGAATGCCATCCAGAGGAACCTTGACATGTTTGTGAGGTGGCAATCTGATGAAGTTTAACCATGCCAAGTGCACGATCCTACAGCTGGGTCGGAGCAATCCCAGGCACAGCTACAGGTTGGGCAGAGAAGAGATTCAGAGCAGCCCTGCAGAGAAGGAATTGGGGGTGCTGGTCGATGAGAAAATGAACATCAGCTGGCTTCAGTGTGCACTCGCAGCCCAGAAAGCCAACCGTATCCTGGGCTGCATCAAAAGGAGCGTGACCAGCAGCTCAAAGGAGGAGATCCTGCCCCTCTCCTCTGCTCTTGTGAGACCTCACTTGAAGTATTGTGTGCAGTTCTGGTTTTCTCAACATAAAAAGGACATGGAACTGGTTGAGCAAATCCAGAGTAGGCCGCGAGGATGATCAGGGGGCTTTAGCTCCTCCCATATGAAGACAGCCTGAGAAAGCTGGGGCTGTCTAGCTTGGAGAAGTTGGGAAAGTTGGGGTTATTCATGCATCCTGGCTGCATTGAGACCTCCTAGCAGCCTTCCAGTATCTGAAGGGGGCCTATGAAGGTGCTGAGGAGGGACTCTTCATTAGGGACTCTAGTGATAGTGCAAGGGGTAACTGGTTAAAACTTAAACAGGGGAAGTTTAGATTGGATATAAGGAGGAAGTTCTTTACTGTGAGGGTGAAGAGGCACTGGAATGGGTTGCCCAAGGAAGTTGTAAATGCTCCATCCCTGGCAGTGTTCAAGCCCAGGTTGGACAGTGACTTGGGGGACATGATTTAGTGGGAGGTGTCCCTGCCCATGGCAGGGTTTTGGAACTAGATGATCTTAAGGTCCTTTCCAACCCTAACTATTTTATGATTCTATGATTCTACATTTTGTAATATCAAGTACCTATAGCAATAAGGAAAACAGATAAGAAATTATGCGCTTAAAACATGACAAGTAACTGATGCTGATCCCGAGTGGTATAATGTATGCCTTCACTATGCCTTTCAGTCCTGCCAGAGTCAGAAGCACAGAGGTAGCAGAGTGCGAATTTAAGGGAGGAAATCGAAAAACATAACATCCCTAAGATGTGATAGCTCTAAGAAGTGACCTGACCACAGTGGCACAGCTAACGCTGGATCATTCTAGTAGGAGGATGGTGGTGGGGGATGATTCTTCACAGTGGTAGCGTCATCTCCCTGATGATAGTGTAGAAAGTCAGGCTATAGCAAATTTCCTCAATATCAAGCAAGAAACCCCTAGTGTGATTCAACACAGGTATCTGCAGGAGAACACACCATTGACTATTCCTCTCATCAGCCTAATCTTCCAGACAAGTTCCCACAGATGGATTTACATGTTTTCTTACCATTCTGGAGGCTATTTTTTGAATGAAGGGCGTTTCAGAAACCACCAGCATTTTAACTTCAAGTTGGCAGGCATCAGGTTCTGTCAGTCGGGCTTTTCTCCTAACCATGCCAAAATACAGCAAGTGCCTTAAAAATGTAAATCGTGTTTCTCTACTCCAAATCGTAATGGGGGAAACATAGAATAAATTGAGGGAGAATTGGGTCGGGATCAGGAAATGGAAGAACGTGAAGGAAGTGCGTTTAACGTACAAGCAGTCAAAGAGAAGTGTGTTTAACATGCAAGAAGTCAAGGAGAAGTGCAGAGAGCCCAGGACAGGGTTGAGGGTACTGCCTCAGAGCAACCTTTCTCTATGGAAGCTTGCACCAAACTGGTGAGTCTGCAATGGGGCTATGGGATACAAGGACAGAGATGGGTGAGCCAGGGAGGACCAGTGGTTACCGTGACCATAGGCCCCAAGTCATTCCCTGTGTGAGGCCCTATACCTGCCACACAGTGACAGAGGGAAAAGGAGAATTTGCAGGGTTGTGGAGGAGTTTCTAGGATGTCTTTTCTACTCCTGACAGTGGAAATCAGCCACGAAATATTCTACCAGCAAATGGTCACCTGACGCATCATTCATGACCTGCATCCCACGAGGAACATGAACTTGCATGAACTCACAAGCAGTACTGGATGTAGATGAACAGCCAGTGCTTTCCCTGCAGGACACAATCAGCAATAGCTTGGAGGTAACATAACAGATGAACTTGTCAATGAACCAAAGCCAGAGTTCACTTGATTAGAGCAAATTATGTGTGTACTTCCAGCTGAAGTGAGTTTTTCTATGCTAATCATAGTATTTTATTTTCATTTAGTGTTTGATAGTGATTGGTTTAGAGCCCACAGGACCATTATCTTCTGTGGCAGCTGTCCAGATTCACATCTTGATTCTCTTGCCCCATCCCATGGCCAAAGCATGCAACAAGCTCTTCCAGTCCTTTCCCATTACAGGTTTCATGTGTGGCACCACTGAGTGAACAGGGCCTGTGTAAAGCCTCTTCTGCTGCAGCTCTCATCCCTGCCTCCCTTGGCCATGAAGGTGGCTTATCTCCTCCTCCCAGCCACCGCCTTGTCCTGCATATATCACCTCCTCTGGAAATTATGGTGCCTAATGCAGTCTCTCTCATAACCGTGAAAATGTCCCCTGTCCTTTCGCTTAAACTCATTTGGAATAGTGTAGTGGAGAAAATGAACTGGGAGTAATTTTCCGCACTTAAGAGGTGTGAAATATATGACATTTCAATAAAAAATTGTAAAAAAAATTAAAAAAACCTTGTAAAATATTAAAATCTGGGTATGTACCCCTGCCTTCTTGCTATGCGACTTTCAAATAGAGATATTAACTGAAGTATATTGCCCAGTAGTGATAAGGCAAAAGATGCACAGTAATTTGCCAGTGGTACAGTACAATGCATTCTGTTAGTATTCAATAGTTCTGACGATTACAGCCACTAGAAGCAAAGCAATGTATGAGTAAGAGCTAGCCAGACACATTGAACAGCCTATCTGGTATTTTACAAGGACTTGGCAAGAATGTTATTTAGCTTATTATCAGTGCAGATGGGCTGGTTAAATGTTACTTAATGAACTTGGTTAATCCAGGCATCAGGTGAAAGGATCCAACATCAGACTTTTCAAATACCTTGTACTGAAAATGAAGAGTGCACTCCCATGACCTCTTTCAATGTACTTTCAATGTACCATGACCTCTCTCACTGTACCTTTTAATGCGAGGTACATTGACTCTTCAGACTAAAAGCTATTAAAGAAAGACTGTTATTATTTGACCCAAGTGTACCTGAGGGGACCTATAGATTAAGTAAGGACGAACGCCTGCCTAAATGTATTTCAGGTCGCATTAGAGGGCATTTATCTTTAAGCAGAATACACTGATTTTTTTCTCTCCCTCTGGGTCCAAAGATCAAGATTTCACTCGATCTTTCCAGATCGAAGAGTTTGAGAAAAACTTCCACAAGACTGTATTGGTAAAACTCTCAGGATTTATTATCATCACCAAGAGCAGACAGTGTCTATTTGCTCTGCTTGTGTTTCTAGTTGATGCAACATGAGCTATGTCTAAGAACTCATTTATGAGCACGTCACTGCCTAAATTAGACAGTTCTATCTCGTCATGGGGTCTGACTGTGCAGGCATCATCTTAGATATTTTGAAGTAAAGCAACTTGTCAAAATCCTCACTGAATTGATGCACCTATATAACAAACTGCTGGCTCAACTCGCACCCAGGATAGACTGATGGAGGAAGTCTGGATTGATGAAGACAATCTGTCAGAAACTTGCACCAGTATTGTTGATCAATGGTTAATGTCCCATACTTGAAACTGCCTTTTTCCAAAGCTGTCACTCTCCTCTCCCTCTCCAGGGCCAAATAAATTTCAAATGAAATTAATCCCATGCTCAAACATGACAAGACCTATAATCTTACACTTGTCTATTCCCTGTGATACAGTTTGTTTCTTTTTTCTCAATGGAATGGGTTTTCTATGACGATCTGTGGTCTTCTTCATTTAGGGCAAAAGTTACAGGTTGTTGACTTCTACTGAAAAGCAACATTGCCACAGGAATGGCAAAGTAAAATTAGTATCAAACAAAAGCAGTACAATTCTCCTCAGCTTAACTGCAGTTACAAGCACGTCTGGAAGGATTGGTCTTTGTAGACAGCTATAAGTGCAACAGGGATAATTTTCACAGGTTTCTGCATGGCATGTATGTTGGTATCTCCACCAAGGAAATTCTTGTAACCATGGTAACAGCAGTAAGCATCCTTCTCCAAGACTTCCACAACCTTCTTGTTAAAGAAAGCTGACGTAATAAAGCTGCCAGCAGCTATCTGCTCCTTGTTCTTTGGTGCAGGGGCAGATGGAATATAGAGGTCATAGCAATACATCACAGGACAAACTCCTTCACCTATTCCAGACACATTTGGGCAATGTATAAACAGGTATTAGGGTCTGAGTGAAATTCTATACTTTGAATTCAACAAAAAGATCATAGAATCATAGAACAGGCCAGAGTGGAAGGGGTCCATCTAATCCAGCCTTTGTGGGAAAGGGAGCCTACCCACTGCCTTCAACGGGCATTCATCCAGGAGGCACTGACGTAATGCCAATCTGAGCAGCGACATTGCCAGCCAAAGCAGTCCCGAGCACAGTTCAGGCTCTGCACACACTCCTGTGTTGGAAGAAAACAGATAGGTACTTCAGGGTAAGGTGTGACTCAGTGAAGTTATTCTTGCACGTAGTTCTTGTTAAAAATCAGACTTGGTGCATTTGTAAATGTTGCAATCATAGCTTTGAGACTTGAAAAATCAATGTTTGCTCTGAAGTTCCCAGCTAATAATTTTAGAGAGAACGATCACTTCCAAAACTATCCTTTTCCCCACCTCCTGTGGGGTGTAATCTACCTCACACACCTTGGACAATAGTGACTTCTTAGAGGGCTTGAGGAATGTTCCCAGTTCAGAGAACAATGCTCTGAGCCTGCAGACCAGCTGCAGGTTGCAGCTTAGGTAGACTGGTTCTGGAGACCCTTACCACTTTTGTCTTAACTACTGGCAGGTTTTTGTCTCTCTGCTGGTATTCATCCGTCTCAGAACTTTTGACTATCTTACAGCCTTTTCTAGACATTTTGTGGTGCATTTTGTGGTGCATTTTGTGAATGTGAGCAGTGCATTGCATCCTTGTGCTCCACACCAACTGTGGAGCAACTATATATATCCAGCTATCACTGAGTTTTGGAGAATATCTTGTCAGACACAGATCTGGTCCTAGCCACCAGACAGACCCCTGGCCTAAGAAGTCAATCTGTAGTTCCAGTCCTCGCACAACTGCTCTGACTTGGCAATGTAACAAGATCAGGCAGAGATCTTAGTCTGCCACAGGCAGATCAAGAACATTCTAGATGTCACATTAGTTTCTACAAGTGTGTGCATTTTTTTAGCCAGATGTGAAAAATAACCATGCTAGGAGAGAGCAGATACATGTATCACTTCTGAGAATAAAGACTTCAAACCCAAGCCATTGTGGTTTCCTGTGTGCTGTCTCACTGAGTCCAGTCTTGGGTGAGAAAATATCGGTAAGCTTGAATACAATTAGAGCGTCAAGAAAACCCCCAGGATTTCTAGAGCATCTGGTAAGCTGCATCTAATCCTGTGTTTTACTTTCCCCTAGACAACTTGATATCATTATCACCTGAAGACACAGGTAACATGGGGGGGGGGGGGGGGGGCCGCACTGACTGCTTTTTCTCATGGTTTTCTGTTTCTGAATGTTGTTTCCAATCCATAAAGCAAAAAGGAGAGAAGAAATCATAAAGTCTGCCATTTATGGGAAGGAAAAGACACTTCAGGAGCAACACCTGCAAAAAAGATCTAGCAGCAGGTAAGTCTAAGGAGGTGAATACACCTTTAGCAGCAACTAATAACCCATCTGCAGCTAGGAGGTTTAAAAAGAAAGAAAAGCATAGCCTGCACCAGAAAGTGCCTGTCTTATTACAACGGGATCCCTGGCTGAACCTGCCAATGAGTCTTGTCTGGTGACATCCTTCCCCAGCACTGTAGTCTTATAGTTACCAAATGAACAAAACAGCAGCTTGGATTTGGGGAGCTGAGCTAAAATATGTGGTTCATCCTGCAGGGAGCATGTCAGGAAAAAGCAGAAAACTAATGGCAAAGACACAGACAAATTAATCTCTTCCAGAAAATCACTGGGGAGCTCAGTGTTTAGGATAGAGGTACATGTTTCACTGCCATTGCAAGAAATAAAGGTGACACTACTTACCACACCGTACGAGGTCCTGGCAAGTCCCATCAGGATGCCTGCTCCTTCTCTTTCTTATGTCTTCAATATGGATCTTACAGACAGAATAAAATATAATCCCTGGTTTTTCCCACTGCCAGTTACTTTTCTTTCCTTCTTCTCTGTGCTAACCTGGATCTCTCTTACGTCAGTAGCTGCCTAGAAAAGCAGTGGCAAATGCTGCTCTCTGCTAATAAATCCACCAGAGGCTTAGAGCTTGGGATGTATCTCTCTCCTGCCTCAAGTAGAAGTGAACCTGCCATGCAAAACCACAAGCGCTGAGTGTATCAAGGCAACAGCTGTGTCCAATGTCACCAAATAGATGACACAGCCCAGTTCTGTCATTCTTGCTCAGTATCAGTAAGAGCTGCTCTCTAACAGTGCTGCTGGAGAGCTCAACATGCCAGGAGGTGGCCAGTAGGAACAATGAGAAAGCCTCAGGCAAGCAGGACTCGAACATGAACTTGTGCACAGAGGGAGCTTCTTTGTGCCCTTCCACCTAAGCATGTATTTAAACCAAGAGCTGATCTAATGCAAAGGCAGAAGTACTGTGTATAAGCCAGCACACCATACCCAGATGGCAGAGTTTGCATGTTTGGTGTCTGCTTTCATGTGGACAAGGAGGAATGAGGACTCTTTAAAACAAACAAGCAAAAAGGCATTTAAAACTTTAGTGGCAAGGTGTTGGTCCCAGCAGTCAGAACTGTGATTGATCAAGATTACCAGCTGTGTTAGAAAAGAGGACGTGGTAGGAGAAACGAGGGCTCATCTTGCTGCTGCTGGTATTGTCCATGTCTGGAAATAGATAGATTTTAATATAATATTGCTGCCCTCTAGTGCTCTGGAAAAGAATCTACTCACAAATAGCAGCCCTAAACAGATGATGGGGAAGGGAAGCATGCCTTTTCCAGGAATGGACAGAAAGCACCAAAATTATTAGCAAGATCCATGAAGGCAAAAGCTAAATACAGATCTGAGTGGGTATAATTCATAAAGGGTATAATTCATCAGGGTATAAATTCATAAAGCCATCACTTATTTCAAATCAGCTACATCAGTTTAGAACACCCCTAGAATTTTGCCCACTTGTGTTTACAGTATCAACAGATTATCAACAAATAGATCTTCTACCTTCTCTTTACTGTATCCTGAGGCAAAGGCTGGTAGTTGCTGAAGATAAGGTGGCATTGGAAAATCATCCACAACACCCAAAACAGCTTTTGGCACTGAAACTGACAGATGGTACAGGAACACTCAGCATAATATAGATAATAGATTATCTTCTGACCCCAATGATAACTTCAGGTCAGCAGCCAGAACATCTCTTATGGTCTCCCAAATACACTTCACATACCTCTACATTGCATTGCTGCACTTCTACTATGGCTAAGGGAAGCTCATTAAAATAAACTCCGTACAAAATAATCTCTACTCACATCTGCTTCAAAAAACACACCAAACCCAAATGAACACTTCAAACACTCTCTTGCTTCTGATCTTACAAGTGAGAGCACTGGCCTGTGTAGAAACAGCTGAAAATAGTCGCTTCAGCTCCCTTTCCCCCCTGCCCTTCCAAAGCAAGTTGTTGCATATCTGTTCAATTAAAAACAATTATTGTGTTAGAAATCACTTCACAAAAACAAAACCTGTACACCTCCAGTCTGTGGGGACGTCGGACAGAAGCAGCAACATTTTCTTCAGTGTCCCCATGTCACTGTATAGGAGAATTAACCTTCCCAGTGTTTGTCAGGTAAAGGCATACTCAGATATGCAGAATTTAATTCTTCAGCAGGTAAAGCTCTTCCCCCGCCACTGCTGAAGACAGTCAGCATCCTATCAATTTTTTGTCCATTTGTCTGGACAACTGCAACATCAGCTTTTACTTTGCAAGAAAAGTCTGGCAGTAAGAGAAGGAAATTCAGGTCTTGTGGTCAGATCACAGAATGGACACCCTTGTCTGAGTTTTGCCTCAAGTTTTCTGAGTGGTTATGAACAAATCTCTACAGATTATATCGTATGTATGTAGTAAGGAGTGCCGCCTTCTTTCTCTTCAGGGAGAAGACTTGTAATAGCTGATCTCCTTTGGCATATGGTGAAAAACTAGATGATGCTTTCATACATTGCTCTTTCATTTTTATTTCCTTGATTCTACGACATCTATGACTTTTGCCTTTGCAATGCCGTTCTACCAACTCGTGGAATATCTAGTATATTAATACTCTGAAAGGAAAGAAGTAGTGCCTGTTTCACATGAATAGTTCATGCTATAAACAATTCACTGGCAATTGTAATACTGCAAATATTACAGTTGCTGTCTCATTTCACATCACACAGATTCAGTTCTCTGTCTTCACTGTGATCACTGTAAATTATACATCACAGGGAATGTAATTAAGTAAGAAATGACAGTCCTACATCTGTACCTGGATGCTTGGCAACTCGTGTAAACTCTTTTTCTGAATTTTGCCCACGTGTAAGATTGCTATAGTGATCTTTACGTACTCCATAAAACAGTGGGAATATGCAAGCTGCTGTTCAGGCAGGAAATGTCACTGGGAGGATCCAAGAATTTAATTTGCCCCCTCTTGTCACAAAGGAGAGCTCTGTAACCGCAGCTGGGGTTCTGGTAGGTCCTGTAGGGTCAGTCCAGGCTTCGCCCACATTGTTACTGACCGTGGAAGTTTCATAGGTTGTTGGCGGGTAAGTCTTCTAGCCATAATATGTTTCATGTAAATGAGTGAAATAAAACAGATATGTACAAGACATTTGGGATCCTAAGCTTTGTAGAAGCAGGTTTTTCACTAAATGGTGTTCTTCTGGGATCATAGAAAAACATTTCAGCATTCTATGTCTTTATTTTGCAATATAAATTGTAATTACACAAAACTTCCTTATAATCACACAGGAGAGGACCCATCTGCCCAGTCATTGTTAAACTCCATTCCCACCATAGGAGACAATATGTACCGGGGCAAGAATACACTAGATGATCATCTTCTAACAGAAAAATTCCCACTGGTTTATGCTTTGCAGTACAAACAGGCCATGAACAATCTGAAGACACAGAAGAGAGAGATGCCTGAAGCAGGGACTGTAGAAACACTGGAGTATGAGTGTCTGGTCCTGCTGTGCTGAGAGAAACAAGTGATGGGGACAGCAGCAGCAGTGCTCTCAGAGCACTAGTCCACACACCGTGACTTGTGAGCATGTCAGAAACCTCACCTAGGAGAGGTAGGCACAGAGGAGAGCCTGTCTCCTCTTGCACAGGGAGCTGTCTCCTTCCTTTGTAGTTGCCTACTCTGTCTCTTGTTTAGAGCTGGCCATGATGATTATGAAAGCACCATACCATTTTCTTGATTAAGCGTATTTCTCTTTATAAAGTATCTAGCAAATGATCTGAGTGTTTCAGTCTCAACAGATTGAGAAATACCTGTCATTCAACCAGAGCTTTCATGAGTGTGCTATGTGACAACAGTCTTCACTTGGTTAGCGCGGCACAAAAGAGACCTCATAAGGTCGGGGCAAATTTGCCAGAGCGGCAATTAATGGGGTAATGTCAATGTCCTTGTGATCCACAACAGGTTTCAAAGTAAAGTTCTGCAGGATGGATGTTAGAAATAGGAATAGCTCCATCCGGGCCAGACCTTCTCCTGCACAGATGCGTTTTCCTGCAAGTGGAAAATAATAAAAAGTGAGGGGAGAGTGGGGTATTTTTAACCATTGTTCCATGAAAGTTCAGGCATTTGAGAATGGATATGCAGCATCTTGGGTAAACAAATTAAACTAGCAGCTAAGTGTCGAGAACAATGAAAGTGCTCAGTGGGCAAAGGCAGTTTGAAGGCTTTGGTTTCTCAGTTTCTGCTTGGAGAGAGAATTGCGTGGATGAGTCCCACTTTGTACATCTGTTCTTGCAGAGTGCATTGGAGGAGTTTCTGTGGTTGCTAAAAAGGAAAGTCAACTGAAACCCTAGTACAGGGATCAGAGCTGCCCAGAAGTGACCCTAGCGGATCACCAGCCATCACTGTACAGGCCATGGTGACAGAGCCACTAAAATCTTCAAAGAGGTCTTAGGAGAGGATAGTCTAGGATCTGAAATAGAAAGAGATCTTACCTGCAGAGAATGGCATGAAGAAGTCACTCTTCTTAAATGTCCCATTTGCATTCAGGAAATGGCCTGGATCAAATGTTTCTGGATTTGGAAATTCTTTGCTATCATGTAGGATGGGACCCAGCAGAGGAAATATCATTGTGTCCTGAATTAACAAAAAGAGGAGAAGAAAGTTACACTGGAGACATGATAAATCAAAGCAGCATTGATTATTTCTCAGCGCTGAGTAGAAGGGTAGTCAAAATTTAACCAGTTTAAAATGAGCATTTAATGAATAAAAATGTCAAAATCGTTTTTTTTTTTTGTGGATTTTAATGGTGATTCTGATTTGGATTTTAATGGTGATTCTGATTTGGATTTTAATGGTGATTCTGATTTGAGTATTTAAAACTTCTTTCTAATAAATTGCAATTTTTGCTTCTATGTGCATAAAAAATCTCTCTCTGACCTTTGGAATAAAATAGTTTCTGAACTTGGTGTCTTTGATCACAGCATGTGGGACATTAAGTGGAAGGAAATTAATGTATCTCTGGATTTCATGGATCACAGCATCTGTGTAGGGCATCTGGCTCCGATCTGCCATGCAAGGGCTTCGGTCTCGGCCAATCACACGGTCAATCTCCTTCTGAACTTTCTCTGTTAGGAAATAAGGAAGGGTTGAATGGTCAAGTCCCACATCTGTTTGCCTAAACCTCTCCCCATATTTACAGCAAAACTTGCTCTTAGTGCACCATCAATATATGAACGTACTTAGGGGTGGTATCTCTTTTCTGTGAACAGAACTTAGACTAATACACATGTCTACACTGCAAATGAAGGGCTCTTTAGTCAGAGAACCATTGCAACATGTGGCAGTGACAGGAACTGTCCAAACTGATCCCATGACCTGCTAAAGTTTTTATTTATTTCCTTTTCTATTACCTTGTACCTCTGGGTATTTCTGGAGAATCAGAAGTCCGTGTCTCAGGGTGATGCTGGTGGTCCCTGTTCCTGCAAGGAACAAGTCGAGCGTGGTTCTGGCCAGGGTCTCAACGGTGAATACTGAGTGACCATTCCCTTTCTCCTGGAGGAAGATTTGGCAGAATGCTTTCAGAATGACAAATCTAAGCAGTTTGTTTAAAAAGGAAAGTTCTGTACCCATAATGCATGTTTTTAAAAACATCTCATGCCCTTCCACAAATATGACCCTCACTTTCCAAAGCGCCAGCATTGATGGAACTTTTACTAAATATTAGTATGATCTGTTTTTAATACGGGAGGAGCATGGAATTCCATCAACCAGATTGGTCTTTAGTTTTCCTAACTTTGGCTAGTGCTTGTAATTCTGTGTTTAAGAGTCCTAGATAAGAAAGTGGAGAGGATAGAATGAAGTTGATGTGCCAAGGAAAGCAAGTTTCCCTTTGTATTTGCAACAGCCCAGTGCCCTGCCACAACTGGCAAGAAGGTGGGATTCAAGCAGTGGTTTTCTTATAAGTCTATGAATCTGTAGCTTGTACATTACCTGGTCCATTTTGTTAAGAAAAGCATCAATGAAATCTCGAGGACAACTGGGATCCCTGGTTTCCTTGTGTTGTGCTGTGATTTCTAAAACAAATTTATCAACTTCTTCAGTATTTTTTATAATTTCTTGATGAGGCCCAGGTGCATACTCCATGAGAGTTGGGAAGAAATTGTATAGCTGTAAAGTAAAATGGTGGAAAAGCACATTCTGATTCATATGGATACAATAAAATGTTCCTTAACTGTTAACCATGAAAAATTCCACTTTTTTGGAGGAGTTATTCAACTGATTTTAATGCCTTTTACTGTATGGTTTCACTGTAGTCAAGGATAGATTTCAGTTGAGCAACTTTTGCAATTTTATCCTTCTTTGGACACACAATGACAGTTCCATAAGGTAAGAAGAAACAACAGGAATTGGCTATTTAACTGGCATTTTGGCTTTCAGAAAATTTATCTGGATTTAGGAAAATCCACTCCAGTTAAAAATCAACTGGAGTTCATTTTTAACTATGTACCCATTAATAAAGTATTTTTATTCGTATCAAATGTGTTCAGTATAACTGCACACACCTGTGTTTGTATATGGCCCTGGAGCTCATTGTTTTCCTCAAGCAAGTTAATTAAAATTAAAAATTTCTTGTCCTCATAGTCAAACCGATCCCCAAAGACAACGGAACAGATGATGTTGGAGACAGCATGGATCAGGAATATGCCAGGGTTGAAGGGTTTCTCTGCAACAACAAAAAGAAGTATCTTGCTTTCAGTATTTCAGGCATCTTCCCCTCCTCTGACACTACAGGGAGCTTTGCATCCTCTTGAGACTCAGAGTTTTGCAGTCCTTTGAAAGGATGGTGAAGGGCTTATTCAATTTTTTTTTCTCTACTTGAAGTGAACTAATGTCCCTGTATGAGTCGTTTAAGTATCTCTTTTGACCTGTTCTCAGGAGAACATTGGTCTGGGGGCTTGGTTTCTTTTCAGATGACACAAGTCTGTCCTGTGTCACCTGAAATTACAGTTTATTAGAAATGGCCTAAAGATTCGCATGAAAACAGCATGAAACCAGAAGGACTTTGCCTGAGCCATGTCTTTAGATTACTGGACCCTGTTTATGAACTATTAGTGTAACCTCAATTGTATAGCCCTCTCCTAGGGATTCCAATGCCTATGATACAAGTCTAGTTTGGATAGCACAGCTATCCAGACGGAGTGGACCGAGGCAGAAATATGTGTAAATGAGGTCTTTGATGACCCTTTTCTTCAAGATCCACCTAGAGATTTAGGAGACAAGGCAAAGAAGTGCATGGTGCTTGGCTACGTGGCAGTCCCCAGCCTTATCTCCATGGCTGAATTCCACCAAACTCTTGGCTTTGGGGCCAAGCCATTCCCTTTGCCACTTTCAGTCTTGTTCCTCAAACAGAACAGGTTAAAGGATGCTTTCTAACACCAGTCTCCTATATTTATCCCTCCATACTGTCACGGTGTCTTTGGTTGACCCACTCCTAGCAGTGGTAGCATTGGCTACTGGAGCAGGTAGCAGAAACTGCAGCCAAATGCCCACTTCTCGGGTCATAAATTTGGTGAAGCAGCACTACACCCTCTTTTATCTTACTACAGATATGCAGGGTGCCCCAGTAAGCACAAAGCCCAGTCCTACCATGTGTGTTCCTGATCCTCTCCACCAGAAAATGAGCTTCCTCCTGGATTCGCTCCTCAATGCTCCTCTTCCCCATCCCAAAATCCCTCAGTGTGGTGAGTGCAAATCGTCGGAGCTGCTTCCAGGTCTCCCCATTGCTGGTCACAACACCTGAAGAAGGAAAAACAGACCTCCATGAGGAAACAAGTATGTTAGGATGGAAATAAGAAAGTAGCACTGGCACTGAATATTTCTTGGCCACAGGCACTGAAAATCAGCACAAAACGTACTCAGAACCACCCTAGTGAATAAATACATGGCCTAATCTTGAATGTGGTCCTGATTGGCACAGCCCATATTATCTCATCTTTGTTGTCTGTAGACTTCCCTTTTGTTAGTTTCTTTAGCTCTGTGTATATTGTCCATGTTTTCAGAAATGGAAGAACAAACCTAAGTTCTTAGAGGAGCATTTGATGAGCAAAATTTCAGCCAGAAGTTGAAGCATGCTGAAAATAGAAAGGCACTCAGTGAAACCAGCCTGGCAGCTGAGACAGTTCTCCAGGGGACCACTTTACTCAAGGGTCCAAGTAATGAGTTGGGCTTTTAGTCTTTTATTGCTAAGAGTAGTAAATGAAATCCACCTGTCCCTCCTCCACTGCCCTCTCAGCTGTTCCTCTTCAGTGTTGCTGAAGCACTGAAAGCCTTAGCTTTGTGTGCTAGCATGACTGGTGACATACCTGAGCCTTTGAAGAGTCTTTTAAAGAGTGGTAGGTTGCCTCTTCCACTGAAGTCATCCGCCTGATCAATCAGAGCTTCTTTCACAACATCATAGCCATACAGCACCACAACCTTGTGTGGGCCTAAATGTATTGTGAAGACAGGACCATATTTCTCA
Organism: Ara ararauna; assembly: GCA_028858755.1. Classification (NCBI taxonomy): domain Eukaryota; kingdom Metazoa; phylum Chordata; class Aves; order Psittaciformes; family Psittacidae; genus Ara; species Ara ararauna. The sequence goes on from CM054381.1 coordinate 69,292,674, forward strand.
CTAAGCTGTAGGAAAGTGGAACACAAAGAACAGCATATCACAGTTGTCCCTAAAACTTCCTGGGCCCCAGACCTCTGGAAATTGGATGAGTAAATCAGTGGAGAGTCACTGCACTTGTACTGATGAAGAAGAGTTGGGTCCAGGAGGGATGTAGTGAATATAGCAAGAGCATCAGCACCTTGATTGCAAATCCACTGCAAATTGCAGTACTGCCATGAAGCCAGCACAGGAATCATCATTACTATGATTATTGCAAATATATAGCTTTAGACTTGCACTACATAGACTTAGATACTATATTATTGGAATACACAGACCTCAAAAGCATGCATTTCTGGGAAACCTTTTGTTTCTGTTTGAGTCTGACATTTGGTCAATGCAAATTAAGCTTGTGAATTAAATTGAGACAGTCTAGACCTGACTTTGTTTTATAAGCAATGATGACACCATAAGAAAGGAGACAGTCCCTCACCTTTTTCAAGCTTTCAGGCAAGTTCTTTGGGTTCAGCTGGAGTAGGTTTCCAGCAAGGGGGAGCGCGAAGGGACCAGGAGGCTGCTTCCCACTTTGTGAGCTGTTTCTCCACATGGCGACGAGAAGAAGGCATGAGATGCAAATCAGCAAGAAAATAGTGGTCATTCCCAGGAGCTCCATAGTGGGCCGAGGAAGAGAATTCAAGTGTCGGAAGAGCCTGATGTTGGACCTGTAAATCCATTCTCATTTATATGCTGTGAATCCAAAGCACATGGATGAAATTAGCCAATAGTGCCTCCCTATTCCTTCTGAGATATGAGATTACTTATTAATCAGCTCAAGATAAGAATGAACAAACTAGGGATTAACTCCTTGTTTATATAATGATTTTTTTTACCTTTTCAACTTTGAGTAATCATTCATGCAGGACTGAAGGAGTCATGTTCAAGGCCTGGAAATTAATGGGGTAATGTCAATGTCCTTGTGATCCACAACAGGTTTCGAAGTAAGTTCTGCAGGATCGATGTCACTCAACATATTATAGATACTAGATTATTTTCTGACCCCAATGATGACTTCAGGTCAGCAGTCAGAACATCTCTTATGGTCTCCCAAATACACTTCACATACCTCTGCTTTGCATTGCTGTGCCTCTGCTGCGGCTAAGGAAAGCTCATTAAAATAAACTCCTGTCATGGGTTCAGCAGTAGCAGTCATTTTTCTCCTTCTTGGTAGCTGGTGCAGCGCTGTGTTTTTGATTTTGGGCCTGGAAACAGCACTGATAACACCAGTGTATTCAGTTACTTCTTGGTAATGTTTTGGTCTGGCCAAGGACTTTCTGAGTCTCATACTCTGCCAGGGAGGAGGGGAAGCCTGGAGGAAGCAGAAACAGAAAACCTGACCCAAAACTGACCAAAGAGGTTATTCCGTGCCACAGTACGTCATACCCAGGATGTAAAACGGAGGGCAGAGACCCAGAAGGGTGGGGGGTGCACTGTTTGGTAGGGCTGGGTATAGGTGGTGAGCGATCGTTCTCTTTTCCCTTGTATTTGCCTTGACATTATTATTATTAGTGGTAGCAGTAGTGGTCTTGTGTTATACTTTAGTTGCTAAACTGTTCTCGTCTCAACGTGTGGGAGTTGCATTCTTTTGATTCTCCTTCCCATCCCCCCGGGAGCGGGGGAATGAAAGAGGGGAGAGTGAGCGAAACTGCATGGCTGCGAGGCTTAAACCACGACAACTCCGTACAAAATAATCTCTACTCACATCTGCTTCAAAAAACACACCAAACCCAAATGAACACTTCAAACACTCTCTTGCTTCTGATCTTACAAGTGAGAGCAGAGGCCTGTGAGAAACAGCTGAAAATAATCGCTTCAGCTCCCTTTCCCCCCTGCCCTTCCAAAGCAAGTTGTTGCATATCTGTTCAATTAAAAACAATTATTGTGTTAGAAATCACTTCACAAAAACAAAAACTGTACATCTCCGGTCTCTGGGGACATTGGACAGAAGCAGCAACATTTTCTTCAGTGTCCCCATGTCACTGTATAGGAGAATTAACCTTCCCAGTGTTTGTCAGGTAAAGGCATACTCAGATATGCAGAATTTAATTCTTCAGCAGGTAAAGCTCTTCTCTCCTGCCACTGCTGAAGACAGTCAGCATCCTATCAATTTTTTGTCCATTTGTCTGGACAACTGCAACATCAGCTTTTACTTTGCAAGAAAAGTCTGGCAGTAAGAGAAGGAAATTCAGGTCTTGTGGTCAGATCACAGAATGGACACCCTTGTCTGAGTTTTGCCCCAAGTTTTCTGAGTGGTTATGAACAGATCTCTGCAGATTATATCGTATGTATGTAGTAAGGAGTGCCACCTTCTTTCTCTTCAGGGAGAAGACTTGTAATAGCTGATCTCCTTTGGCATATGGTGAAAAACTAGATGATGCTTTCATACATTGTTCCTTCATTTATATTTCCTTGAAGGTGGCCTATAGGGATGCTGGGGAGGGACTCTTCATTAGGGACTGTAGTGATAGGACAAGGGGTAACGGGTTCAGACTTAAACAGGGGAAGTTTAGATTGGTTACGAGGAAGAAATTCTCCACTGTAAGGGTGGTGAGGCACTGGAATGGGTTGCCCAGGGAAGCTGTGAATGCTCCATCACTGGTGGTATTCAAGGCGAGTTTGGACAGAGCCTCAGGTGACATGGTTTAGTGGGAGGTGTCCCTCTCCATGGCAGGGGGATTAGAACTAGATGATCTTAAAGTCCTTTCCAACCCTAACTATTCTATGATTCTATGATTCTACGATTCTACAACATCTGTGGCTTTTGCTTTTGCAATGCCGTTCTACCAACTCGTGGAATATCTTCCATATTAATACTTTGAAAGGAAAGAAGTAGTGCCTGTTTCACATGAATAGTTCATGCCATAAACAATACATTGGCAAATGTAATATTGCCAGTATTACAGTTGCTGTCTCATTTCACATCACACAGATTCAGTTCTCTGTCTTCACTGTGATCACTATAAATTATACTTCACAGGGAATGTGATTAAGTAAGAAATGACAGTCCTATATCTGTACCTGGATGCTTGGCAACTCGTGTAAACTCTTTTTCTGAATTTTGCCCGCGTGTAAGATTGCTATAGTGATCTTTACGTACTCCATAAAACAGTGGGAATATGCAAGCTGCTGTTCAGGTAGGAAATGTCACTGGGAGGATCCAAGTATTTAATTTGCCACCTCTTGTCACAAAGGAGAGCTCTGTAACCACAGCTGGGGTTCTGGTAGGTCCTGTAGGGTCAGTCCAGCCTTCGCCCACATTGTTACTGACTGTGGAAGATTTATAGGTCTTTGGCCAGCTCCGTTTTCTAGCCATAAAATGTTTCATATAAATGAGTGAAATAAAACAGATATGTACAAGACATTTGGGATTCTAAGCTTTGTAGAAGAATGTTTGTCACCTATTTCTTCTTGTCACTCTACTTAAATGTACCATTTGCTTTCAGGAAATGGCCTGGATCAAATTTTTCTGGATTTGGCAATTCTTTGTTATCATGTAGGTTGGGACCCAGCATAGGAAGTATTAGAGTGTCCTGAACTAACAAAGAGAGGGGGAAAAACGATATCCTGGGTAGCATCGAAAGAAACATGCCCAGCAGGTCGAAGGAGGTAACCCTGCTCCTTTACTCTGCTCTTGTGAGAACTCACTTGAACGATTGTGTACAGTTTTTGTGTCCAGTTCCCCCGCTCCACTGGTGCAGCGCCAGGAACAGAATTAGAGGGCAGCTTCCTCTTGAACATCGTTACACAACCCTATCACTCACTGGAAATGTGATGCTTCAGGGCAGCCTTGGTTGTCATGAACATGAGTTGATCGAGTTCGAAAACCTCAGGACAGTGAGAAGGGCACACAGCACACCCACTGCCCTGGACTTCAAGAGAACAGATTTTGGCCTCTTCGGGAACCTGCATAGCAATGTTCCATGAGATATAGCCCTAGAGGGCAGGGGGCCCCAAGATTGTTGGTTGGTATTTAAGGATCACCTGCTACAAGCTCAGGAGTGTTGCATCACAGCATCACTCCCACATCCAGACACAGTTTTTTTTATTGTTCATCTAATTGCTCACATAATCCCTGAAGGGTTTAAAACTGGTGTTGGGATAAAGGCAGAACTCTCTAGAGGGTTCTGTGAGTTCCACTGGATCGAGATATAGTTTTGCAAGGGTCTTGGGTCACCTCCGATGGCAGAAACATAGGAATTATTTGAGTATGAAAGGCTCTTTGATAACAAAAGGCTTATTTGAGTAGGAAAGACCCATCCTAATATAGTTCACATTCAGAAGAAGCACTTGAAAGACTCTGCTTCCTTCTCATCGAGGTATAAAAGCAGATGCTGGGGCCTCTGCTCTTGTTATGAAATGGCATCATTCTCTGGGCCCACCTGTGAGTTTGAGCTCAGATTGACAGGGTGGGATGCCACTGCAGGAACTGATCTTCCAAAATCCAGGCCCTCCTCTGAATATCTTCTGGAGGCTGTTGTTTTTCTGGGCCTGCCTAGAGGCTTTTGAGGCCCAGCTCCTGGGATCCCCATCCTGTGTTTATATGTAGCACTTCACCTGCACTTACTCTTTAATTCACCTGCTTCTGCTCTCCTCCCTTTTGGGTCTGTGTGAAAAAAGACACCTCCTTATCCTCAAACAGCGCTGGCATAATCCAAAACATAGACTTATATCAGCTGCTCTGAAGAAAATTAACTCTACCCAAGGCAAAACCAGCACAGCAGGTTAGCAGAGTAACCTGTGGAAATCACCTTGCCTGTTCTGCTGCAAATAACAACCTCTCAGCTACTGAACTCATGCTACTTTCAAATCGGACTTTCCTTTGGGCCTCATAAAAACCCACAGTATCAACCTCTGCCATACTTCTGGCAGCAATTTGACACAGGATCTGTTGTGATCAACAGGAATTAAGGTTCAATTCTGAGTTCAGCATTCAAGAACTTATGTAACAACACTCATATTTGTAACATGCTACACAGCTAGTACTGGAGATAAGATGCAAACCACATCATTAGTTTTCAGATCACAGAAATGCCCTTTGACCAGCTAGCTCAAAAAGCTTGGTTAAATATTAATGTATGAACGTACAGGACCCAAAACATAATTCAGTTGAAAAAAGATGAAATCACTGAATTTCTTTAGTCATTTGCGAGACGTGGTTAATTGCTTGTTTATTCTCCTAAAGGTCAAGGGAGTTAACCTGACAGGAGCATTACATTTATAATGTATTTTATTATTATAACTACTTATAATAGTTACTTCTGCTAATGATGAAACCTGCTTTAGGTAACCCTGCTGATCATTGTTGGTGGTCGCAGCAGTGGTTTGTGTTATACCTTAGTTCCTGGACTTTTTTTATCAAAACCCGTGGGAGTTACATTCTGTCAATTCTCCTCCCCATTCCTCTGGGAGGAGGGAGCGAGTGGCTGTGCTGTTCTGGGTTGCTGGCTGGGCTTAAACAGCAGCAATGTATTATATAGAAGGACAAAGGATCTGCTGTGATCAGCAAGAATTAAGAAATTACTTAAAGGATTTATTGTTTAACAGAACAATTGCTTTAATCAATATTATTTAATAGAATGTACAATCTTAAATAAATACTATGTTTCCCACTTCTCCAACAGGAATCCAACCCCCTACAAGCAGGGTGAGAACTGTATATGTTTTCTGGCAGAGAAGTAGAGCAGATTGAGTCACCTGAAACCAAAGAGCTGACCCCAGGACTCAGTTCCCAAACGTTGTCTGTACGTCATATCTGGTGTCTGTAGAGTGCTAGTGATCTACTGCAAACTCTGTACGTGGACTCGTACAGCCCCCACCATTCTCCCACTTTCTTCTCGATCCCAACAACATTGCATGGCATTAGGCTGTATGTTACCTTCTTCTGTGACTTTATGCAGGGAGATAGAGGCTATGTCCAATCCAGCCTTGAACACTGCCAGAGATGGAGCATTCACAGCTTGCCTGGGCAACCCATTCCAGTGCCTCACCACCCTTACAGTAAAGAATTTCTTCCTCATATCCAGTCTAAACTTCCCCTGTTTAAGTTTGAACCCATTACCCCTTCTCTTCTCACTACAGTCCCTAATGAAGAGTCCCCCCCCAGAATCCCTATAGGCCCCTTCAGATATTGTAAGGCTGCTATGAGGTCTCCACGCAGCCTTCTCTTCTCCAGGTTGAACAGCCCCAGCTTTCTCAGCCTATCATCATACGAGAGGTGCTCCAGTCCCCTGATCATCCTCGTGGCCATCCTCTGTACTTGTTCCAACAGTTCCATATCCTTTTTATGTTGAGGACAGCAGAACTGCACACAATACTCCAAGTGAGGTCTCGCAAGAGCAGAGTAGAAGGGCAGGATCACCTCCCTCAAACTGCTGGTCACGTTCCTTCTGATGGAGCCCAGGATACAGTTGGCTTCCTGGGCTGCAAACGCACACTGAAGCCGGCTCATGTTCATTTTCTCATCAACCAGCACCCTCAAGTCCTTCTCTGCAGGGCTGCTCTGAATCTCTTCTCTGCCCAACCTGTAGCTGTGCCTGGGAAAGCTCTTACCCTGCTGCAGGACCTTGCACTTGTCATGGTTAAACTTCATCAGGTTGGCATCAGCCCACCTCACAAGCATGTCAAGGTTCCTCTGGATGGCATTCTTTCCCTCCAGCGTAACAACTGAACCACATAACTTGGTGTCATCGGCAAACTTGCTGAGGGCACACTCAACCCCACTGTCCATGTCACCGACAAAGATGTTGAACAATACCAGTCCCAACACCCATCCCTCAGGGACACCACTCGTTACTTGTCTCCAGCTGGACATTGAGCCATTGAGCACAGCTCTTTGCGTGCGGCCATCCAGCCAGTTCTTTATCCACCGAGTGGTCCACCTATCAAATTGATGTCTATCCAACTTTGAGGCAAGGATGCTGTGTGAGACAATGTCAAACACTTTGCACAAGTCCAGGTAGATGACATCAACTGCTCTACCCCTGTCCATCAGTTCTGTAGCCCCATCATAGAAGGCCACCAGACTGGTCAGGCAGGATTTGCCCCTAGTGAAGCCATGCTGGCTCTCACCAACCACCTGGTTGTTTTCATGTGCCTCAGCATGCCTTCCAGGAGAATCCGCTCCAAGATTTTGCCAGACACAGAGGGTGAGGCTCACTGATCTGGAGTTCCCTGGCTCATCCATTTTGCCCTTCTTGAAAATGGGGGTTATATTTCCCTTTTTCCAGTTGCAGGAACTTCACCTGACTGCCATGATTTTTCAAATGCGATGGACAGTGGCCTAGCAACTTCATTTGCCAGCTCCTTCAGGACCCGCGGATGGATTTCATCAGGTTCCATGGACTTGTATACTTTGAGATTCCTAAGATGGTCTTGAACCAGATCCTCTCTTACAGTGGGCCCAGAGTCTTCATTCTCACTGTCCCTGCATCTACCTTCCAAGACATGGGTGGTATGGTCAGAGCACTTGCCAGTGAAGACTGAGGCAAAGAAGTCATTAGGTGCCTCAGCTTTCTCCAAATGCATGGTGGCCAGTTCTCCCTATAACTTCTGGAGAGGGCCCATGTTGTCCCTAGCCTGTCTTTTACTTGCAATGTACCTCTCAAATCCCTTCCTGTTATCCTTAACATCTGTAGCCAAGTTTAATTCCAAGCAGGCCTTAGCTTTCCTTTCCTGGTTTCTAGCTTCCAGACAACATCCCTGTATTCTTCCCTGGCTGCCTGTCAGCGAGGACAAGGTCAAGCATGGCACCTCTCCTTGTCGGCTCCTCTATTACTTGGAGAAGGAAGTTGTCTTCCACGCAATCAAGGAACTTCCTGGATTGCTAGTGCCGGGCCATACCATCCCTCCAACAGATCTCAGGGTGGTTGAACTCCCCCATGAGGACAAGCGCCTGCGAGTGTGAGGCTGTTCCTATCTGTCTATAGAGCGCTTCATCCACAGAGTCCTCTTGGCCAGGTGGCTGTTCTCCCTTTAACCCTGACCCACAAACTCTCTATTAACTGCTCACCTGTCCCCAGACAGAGTTCTGTACTCTCCAGCCTATCCCTAACATCAATAGCAAGTCCCCCTCCCTGCCTGCCAGGCCTGTCTTTCCTAAAGTGCCTATAACCTTCCATTCCAACACACCAGTCATGGGAGCCATCCCACCATGTTTCTGTGATGCCTATGATATCATACGCCCGTAGACGCGTACACATCTCTAATTCCTCCTGTTTGTTCCCCATGCTGAGGGCATTTGAATAGAGACATCTGAGCCGAGCTCCGATTAAAGCTGGCTCATTGGCCGGAGTAGCTGCAGTATCTCTACATCGCTCTGAACGTTTACTATAGGTGCTGGCAAGTGACTGGGTGTGTTGGGACGGAATGATGCCCCCCTCCCCCAACACATCTACTTTAAAGCATTCTTGATCAGTCTGGCAAGCCTCCTACCAAATCCACTCTTCCCTTTCTTCATCAGACCAGCTCTACCAGCCACCAGTAGACCTGGCCTATTAAACTGTTCAAGGTACCCAAACCCCTGACTATAGCACCACGCTTGTAACCATTTATTAACCTGCCCAAACCTCCAAGCCTTTTTAAGGTCCTCCCCTGAATCATGGAGAATTGACAAAAAGACAGTCTGTGCTCCAGAGCCCCTGACCACCTCTCCCAGAGCTCTGTAGTCCTTCTTTATGTTCTCTGGGCTACTGCTATCTATATCAGTAGCACCCACATGGATCACTAGAAGTGGGTAATAGTCAGCGGGACCAACTAGAGCAGGCAGCTTCTCTGCAACATCCCAGATCCATGCCCCTGGTAGGCAACACAACTCCCTTGAGCCTGGGTCAGGCCGACAGATGGGTGCCTCTGTTCCTTTCAGAGCAGAGTCCCCCACTACTACGGCCCTCCACTTTTTCCTGGCAGCACCAGTAGTGGTCTTCTTTACCAGTGCACCAGCAGGCTGTTCCTGGTGGGAGTGTGGTTCCTCATCAGCCCCCTGCAGGACAGCAAAGCGGTTCTGGGTGGGAACAACAGATTTAGGGGGAAGCCCCTTGCTTTTAATTGTCCTCTTCCTCCTTTTTTTGTTGGTTTCTTCTGTTACTGTTTCCCAGCTTCCTGGGTTAGTGGCCTCCTATGCCACATGAGCGACAGACAGTAGACGCTTGAGGCCCCTGCACAGTCTGGTCCTGGAGCAAGCAATGCTGCTTCCCCTCAGCATCCCTGACAGCTTTCAGCCTAGTAACAGTGTCCCGCAGCTCAGCCACCTGCTGCAGGAGGACCTCCACCAGGGAGCACCGAGTGCAGCCGTGCCCATTGTGCACCCTCCTCTCAGGAGAGCAGTGCAGGCGCTCTCTACACCCCGAGCTCTGCACTGCAGCCTCCCCTCTCATCGGCTCTGTCTGGGTGCCTGCATTGGCCACCGCCGGGGCAGCCAGAGCAGAGCTCCCAGACTGAGCCCGGGTCATATGACGAGTGTTCACCATCCCGCTCGCCTGCCCATGCGAACTGCTTCGTACCCGCCCTGTTCGCCCGCCCTGCTCGTCGCGCTCCCTGGGGTAGGTTTTTACCCAGTCAGGGCTGGTGCCGCTCCTCCTGGCACCGCCCCCTCTGAGTCAGCTCCTCGCATCCGCTGAGGTGCCACCTCCTGTGCGAGCCCAGTCGAGGACTTGAGGCTCCCTCGGTGCCTGTTGCTGCCCTGAGTTGAAACTCCTGGACGCCGAGCCTCCACCCAATCAGGCACTGCAGGCGTCCCCTCTCTAGACAGTCACCTCAGCAAGTGATCTCTGAAGAAAGCCAAGGTGCTTAGCTCTAGACTATGGTCAGCATTAAGAAAGAACTGGTGCTCCCCCAAGCCAAGCAGAAAAAGTCAGGAAACAGGAAAAGTCAGTCCCAGTGCTATACATGGTGATGGGAGGCACCAAAATGAAGGCTGCCAAACTTCAAAGGTGTCTGAACTTAGCTGAGCTCCTGAGATTGCTGAGGGCAATGCGGATTGCCTGCATGGGCAGTGGGGTATATCCTGAACCAGCTGCAGAACCACCCTGGTGTACAGCAGATCACCCAAAAGGTCCATGTCCTGGGAGACGAAAGAAGTGAAGAGGCAACTTTGTCAGCTGTCCCTAACTATAACACCGCCATCATGAGCAGAGTTCTCACTGTGATATCTGCAGGAAAACACACCATTGACTATTCCTCTCATCAGCCTAATCTTCCAGACAAGTTCCACAAATGGATTTACATATTTTCTTACCATTTTGGAGGCTATTTTTTGAATGAAGGACTTTCCAGAAACAATCATCATTTTAACTTCAAGTTGGCAGGCATCAGGTTCTGTCAGTTGGGCTTTTCTCCTAACCGTGCCAAAATACAGCAAGTGCCTTAAAAATGTAAATCGTGTTTCTCTACTCCAAATGGTAATGGGGGAAACGTAGAATAAATTGAGGGAGAATTGGGTCGGGATCAGGAAATGGAAGAACGTGAAGGAAGTGCGTTTAATGTACAAGAAGTCAAGGAGAAGTGCGTTTAACATACAAGAAGTCAAGGAGAAGTGCAGAGAGCCCAGGACAGGGTTGAGGGTACTGCCTCAGAGCAACCTTTCTCTATGGAAGCTTGCACCAAACTGGTGAGTCTGCAATGGGGCTATGGGATACAAGGACAGAGATGGGTGAGCCAGGGAGGACCAGTGGTTACCGTGACCATAGGCCCCAAGTCATTCCCTGTGTGAGGCCCTATTCCTGCCACACAGTGACAGAGGGAAAAGGAGAATTTGCAGGGTTGTGGAGGAGTTTCTAGGATGTCTTTTCTACTCCTGACAGTGGAAATCAGCCACGAAATATTCTACCAGCAAATGGTCACCTGACGCATCATTCATGACCTGCATCCCACGAGGAACATGAACTTGCATGAACTCACAAGCAGTACTGGATTGTAGATGAACAGCCAGTGCTTTCCCTGCAGGACACAATCAGCAATAGCTTGGAGGTAACATAACAGATGAACTTGTCAATGAACCAAAGCCAGAGTTCACTTGATTAGAGCAAATTATGTGTGTACTTCCAGCTGAAGTGAGTTTTTCCATGCTAATCATAGTATTTTATTTTCATTTAGTGTTTGATAGTGATTGGTTTAGAGCCCACAGGACCATTATCTTCTGTGGCAGCTGTCCAGATTCACATCTTGATTCTCTTGCCCCATCCCATGGCCAAAGCATGCAACAAGCTCTTCCAGTCCTTTCCCATTACAGGTTTCATGTGTGGCACCACTGAGTGAACAGGGCCTGTGTAAAGCCTCTTCTGCTGCAGCTCTCATCCCTGCCTCCCTTGGCCATGAAGGTGGCTTATCTCCTCCTCCCAGCCACCGCCTTGTCCTGCACATATCACCTCCTCTGGAAATTATGGTGCCTAATGCAGTCTCTCTCATAAGCATGAAAAATGTCCCCTGTCATAGAATCATAAAATCATAGAATAGTTAGGGTTGGAAAAGACCTGAAGATCATCTAGTTCCAACCCCCCTGCCGTGGGCAGGGACCCCTCCCACTAAACCATGTCACCCAAGGCTCTGTCCAAAGTGGCCTTGCACACCGTCTGCGATGGAGCATTCAGAACTTCCCTGCGTGACCATTCCAGTGCCTCAACACCCTTACAGTAAAGAATTTCTTCCTCATATCCAATCTAAACTTCCCCTGTTTAAGTTTGAACCCATTACCCCTTGTCCTAACACTACAGTTCTTTGGCTTAAACTCATTTGGAATAGTGGAAGTGGAGAAAATGAACTAGGAGTTATTTTCCCTACTTAAGAGGTGGGAAATATAAGATATTTCAATGAAAATTTTTCAATAAAAAAATTAAAACCTGTGTATGTACCCCTGCCTTCTTGCTATGCCTCACGGGCAGCCCACTGGAACACCTGAAAGGTTCAGATCTGAGCTATGAAGCCAAACAGAAACCACGTCAATCACAGTGACTGTCTTCAGTCACTATAAGTTCCATTCTATAAACAATCACGCCCCAGGCTGTTTCCCAGTCTGACCTTGCGCCCATGCACACAAACACTCTCTGGCTTGCTCAAGACCCAGGTGCACTATCAGCAATTCTTCTTCTTCTTTAATTACCCACATAGCGGGAACAGTATGGCTTGCAGTTCACACAGAGAGATACCGCTCAGTGCCCAGTCCAGGGGTCCCATTTCATTCACGCAGACACAGCCACACTGATACTGAAAAGCAAGGTATTTCCAAAGGAGGTACTTCTGAGGTGTTTCACCTTCTGCCACGAAGGGAATTAAATCTTGGGTGATATAAAGAGCAATTCAAAGTAACAAACAAACATAGAGGAGATAAAGCATGCATTTATAAAAGCAAGTACAGCTATCTGGATGATTTATAACAATGACATACAAATTTTAAAAGGACTTAAACTCTTCATGCCTCAAACATCATTTTTTTTGAAATTGAGTTTTTTGTTGATACAGATGGAAATTTGTCACCTTCTGTTGGCATGGATTTATAGCCTTGCTCTATCAGTGTGATAAAATGATCCTGCTCCTAAGACAAGCAGGTCAGTGAGCACACTATATTTCGGGCCAGTTCTTAGTGCTGCCATCTAAAACCAAGCAACTCTCTGTCTCCTGTTTGACCTAAAAATTACACCCTTAATCTCACGGACTAACCAATTAATCCCATTAAGAGTTATGCAATTGAAATTATTGATACAGTGTCTGACACAAGCTCGCTCTACTCATCCCCATCTAGGGCTGTGTCTGGAGAGGCAAAGAAAACTTTGTCCTCTCTCCCAAACTCCACCTTTGACTCTTTGTCAATACAGAGTACGTTGCAAGCACCCACAAGTTTTGCCTTACTCATTCATATACTCACACACTTCCAGCCACTATCAGACAGGCTTTGGCCTAGACGGAGCACTAGTATGACCCCCTTCCCTCCCCCCCGCCCCCCCCTCCTTGGCTGCTGGCTCTTCCTAAACTCCTTCCAGACATGTTTACAGCTGTGTGCTGCTTTACAATTTAGGATGTGCTTAATCCTCCTGATGACATTTTCCTCTTGACGGTGATTAAGCACTGGAATGGAAGGAAGTTCACCAAGGAAGCTGTGAAGGCTCCATCCCTGGCAGTGTTCAAGGCCGGGTTGGACAGACACTTGTGACATGGTTTAGTGGGAGGTGTCCCTGCCCATGGCAGGGGGGCTGCAATTAGATGATCTTAAGGTCCTTTCCAACTCTAACTATTCTATGAGTCTATGTAGGGGGGAATAAAACTGCAATTCTTCAGTGGGAATTAAGAAATTGTTTTTATGCTAGTTTTCACCCAAATCCACCAACAATTTCTTAAGTAGCGTGTGCCACATTCTGCCTCATCAGCAGCAAGCTGCTGCACTGACAGTGGGTGTCACACATAGCATAGGGTAGGTTATGTGGAGCTGTGCTTTCCATGCCCAGCATTCAGGTTTTAGGAGGTATTTTCCATGAGAAGCACAGGCAGGGACAAGCAAAACTTTTTCAGGACAAGACTGCCTCAAGCAGGCAACTCTGCAGGACTCAGTTTCATGACCATGCCTTGGAAAATAATGCTGAAATTTACCATATGTTAGTGGTTAAAACTTTCAATGATGACACTTGTGGCATCTACAGAGGACACCAGATCTGTATCCTGTTGAAGTGAATGGCCAAATTCCCCTGATGCTGTTGAGGCTGGGATTTGTCCTGTGCAGTGACTCTGCATGAGAAGGGACTCTTTCCTCCCCCGTACTGGTATAAATACACAGAACTTCTGTGGTTGTGTAGTTAGTTGAGATGGCCAAAACTGCCACATTAAAGAAAGAAGGAAAGAAAGAAAGAAAGATAGAGAGTTCAAGCAGCAAGTGTCCTTTATTACGAGGAGCTCCTGCTTATATATCCTTCTACATAGCGTGGTACAATCTCATTGGTTAAGCGTGGCATAATGCAAACTTATTGGTCAAGCATAACATAAACTTATTGGTCAAACACAGCATAGCATAATACAAACTTATAGGTCAATAGGTTGTTATTTTATTCATGATTGGTTGTTGATGCCTGTTCAAAAATTTTTACTAGCGTCCATTGTTTTGCCAAGTTCTTCCTTTGCAGTTAGTTACTATCCTTATCTGATTCACTCCCCCAGATGCCTTCTGTTTTCCCACTCGGATGCCTCTGGTGCCTCATTTCTCATGGATACACTTTAAACTCTTCGAGACTGAGTTCTAACTTCGTGTCTTCAGTCAGGGAATCCACGGGCCTACCGTAGCCCCCCATGCTTTCACAATCCCCTACAAACTTCAATTCAGGGGAACATCAGACATGTCTAAGAGAAAATATAAGCTCGTGGAAGCTCTCAATCTGGGAACAGAGCAGATTCCAAGGGAAATCAAAGCAGCAGGCATCACCAGGGACAACTCCATGACTTGCTGAGATGTAAAGAAGGGTGATCTCAGTGGTGTCAGCAGTAAAACTCTATCAAAGAAGAAAATCCTATCCACATGCTTACACACGCTCTCTTAGAAATACTGTAGTGAGATTCCAGAGCATTCCCTTTACCATTCAGTAAAGATTTTGGGAGACCAGGTCTACTGGAGGCTGGTGGAGCTGATCTGACAGCAAAGGGGAAGAGTGGTTTTGGTAGGAGGCTTGCCAGACTGCTCAAGGATGCTTTAAAGTAGATGTGTTGGGGGAGGGGGGCATCATTCCATCCCAACACACCCAGTCAGTTGCCAGCACCTATAGTAAACGTTCAGAGCAATGTAGAGATACTGCAGCTACTCCAGCCAATGGGCCGGCTTTAATTGGAGCTCGGCTCAGATGTCTCTATACAAATGCCCGTAGCATGGGGAACAAACAGGAGGAATTAGAGATGTGTACGCGTCTACGGGCGTATGATATCATAGGCATCACAGAAACATGGTGGGATGGGCCCTATGACTGGAGTGTTGGAATGGAAGATTACAGGCTCTTTAGAAAACACAGGCCCAGCTGGTGGGCAGGAAGAGTTGCTATTTATGTTAGGGTGTGATAGAACAGACTATGATTCATGTTAAAAAGGAAATAGAAAAGTGATAGTTTGTCACAAAATATGGTGGGGAAAGTCATGAAACGAGAAACCATTAATATGGGGCAGAAAGTAACTATACGAGAGACTGAGTTATTATATCCACATAGCTAAGGCAATATTAATAAAAGGTCGCCATCCGTTACTTCTTTGGTTATAAGAAAAGCAAGTGTTTGGAAAACATGGGGTTAAAATACTTTTAGCCTAACTTGGAGAACAATGTCTGTGTTGTAAGTCTGTGATGTGATAGTAAGATTTAGTAGCCCTTCTACTTATCGGTCAGCTTGAAAACAGTGCCTCCCGGGCATCTGCTAAGCTTCAAACATTCCTTATCTGCCCGTATAGTGTTGCTTATCTCTTGTAAGGGAGTCGCAGTGCTCTAAATCTGTGCCAGTTGCCAGAAACTGGCCAATAAGGCTGGTTTCAGCTAACTGGAACTACTAGGGCATTCAACCGTGCTAAAGGTGAAAAGTGCATCCTGAGGAAGACTGCTTACTTCATCTTGAAGACCCCTGCCCACAGGACAAAGACTTCTTACTTCATCTTGAAGATCCTTGCCCACAACTGTCGGAGGGCAGTGCCCAAGTGCCAAAAGGGAGGAGACTTATGATAATGAGTACCTAAATTAATTGTAATATCCCTGCTGCTCTCTGAGCACAATAAAGAAATCAACGAGCACAACAAAGAAATTGGCTGCTAATTTCGGAGCTGGCGTTAAGTTATTATAACAGGGATAGGCTGGAGAGAATAGAACTCTGCCTGGGGACAGGTGATAAATTAATAAGGAGTTTGTGGGACAGGGTTAAAGGGAGAACAGCTATGGGGGACATTACTGAGGGGATCTGTTACAGACCACCTCACCAAGAGGACTCTGTGGATGAAGTGCTCTATAGACAGATAGGAAAAGCCTCATGCTTGCAGGCCCTTGTCCTCATGGGGGAGTTCAACCCCCCTGATATCTGTTGGAGGGATGGTACAGCCCGGCACAAGCAATCCAGGACGTTCCTTGATTGCGTGGAAGACAGCACCTTCTGCAAGTAATAGAGGAGCCGACAAGGAGAGGTGCCGTGCTTGACCTCATGCTCACCAACAGGGAAGAGCTGGTTGGAAATGTGATGCTCCAGGGCAGCCTTGATTGCAGCGATCATGAGACGGTTGAATTCAAGATCCTCAGGACAGTGAGAAGAGTGTGTAGCAAGCTCACTGCCCTGGAATTCCAGAGAGCAGACTTGGGCCTGCTTAGCAACGTTCCATGGGATATAGCCCTAGAGGGCAAGGGGGCCCAAGGCTGATATTCAAGGATCACCTGCGACATGCTCAGGAGTGTTGCATCCCAACTAGAAGGAAGCACAACAAGAGGGCCAGGAGACCTCTGTGGATGGATAAGGAGCTGCTGAGGAAACTTAGAGGGAAAAAAGGGGCTTATAAAAGGCGGAAGCAAGGACAGGCAGCCTGGGAAGAATACGGGGATGTTGTCCGGGAAGCTAGGGACCAGGTTAGGAAAGCTAAGGCCCACTCAGAATTAAACTTGGCTAGGGATGTTAAAGATAACAGGAAGGGATTCAAGAGGCACATTGTGAATAAAAGACAGACTTGGGACAATGTGGGCCCACTTTAGAAGTTATCAGGAGACCTGCCTACCCTGGATTTGGAGAAGGCTGAGGTTCTTAATGACTTCTTTGCCTCAGTCTTTACTGGCGAATGCCCTGACCACCCACCCAAGTTTTGGAAAGCAGATGCAGGGACTGTGAGAATGAAGACCTTAGGCCCACTGTAGAAGAGGATCAGGTTTGAGACCATCTGTCGTGGTTTAAGCCTCTATAACTCACGCAATTTTGCTCACTCACTCCCCCTTTTTTCTTCCCCCTGCTGCCGGGGGGATGGGAAGGAGAATCAAAAGAATGAAACTCCCACAGGTTGAGATAAAAACAGTTTAGTAGCTAAGGTATAGCACAAGACCACTACTGCTACAACCAGTAATAATGACAAGCCAAATACAAGGAAAGAATACAATTGTTCACCACCTATACCCAGCCCGACCACGCAGTGCACCCCCACCCTTCCGGGTCTGTGATCTCGGTTTTACATCCTGGGCATGACGTGCTGTGGCATGGAATACGTCTTTGGCTAGTTTGAGTCAGGTGTCCTCTTTCTGCTTCCTCCTGGCTTCCCCTCCTCCCAGGCAGAGCATGAGGCTCAGAATTTCCTTGGTCAGACCAAAATATTAACAAGCAGTAACTGAAAACACTGGCGTGATCAGTGCTGTTCCCAGGCCGAAAGTCAAAACCACATCACTGCACCAGCCACCAAGAAGGCGAAAAACGACTGCCACTGCTGAACACATGACACCGTCTTAAGAACCTGAACGTGCACAAGTCTGTGGGACCAGATGAAATCCATCCGCGGGTCCTGAAGGAGCTGGCAAATGAAGTTGCTAAGCCCCTGTCCATTGTATTTGAAAAATCATGGCAGACAGGTGAAGTTCCTGCAACTGGAAAAAGGGAAATATAACCCCTGTTTTCAAGAAGGGGAAAACGGTTGAGCTGGGGAAAGACAGCCTCACCTCTGTGCCTGGCAAAGTCTTGGAGCGGATTCTCCTGGAAGGCATGCTGAGGCACATGAAAAACAACCAGGTGGTTGGTGGCAGCCAGCATGGCTTCACTAAGGGGAAGTCCTGCCAGACCAATCTGGTGGCCTTCTATGATGGGCTACGGAACCGATGGACAGGGGTAGAGCAGTTGATGTCATCGACCTGGACTTGTGCAAAGTGTTTGACACTGTCTCACACAACATCCTTGCCTCAAAGTTGGATAGACATCAATTTGATAGGTGGACTACTCGGTGGATAAAGAACTGGCTGGATGGCCGCACGCAAAGAGTTGTGCTCAATGGCTCAATGTTCAGTTGGAGACCAGTAACGAGTGTTGTCCCTGAGGGATGGGTGTTGGGACCGGTATTGTTCAACGTCTTTGTCAGTGACATGGACAGCTGGGATCGAGCACACACTCAGCAAGTTTGAAATAGCACCAAGCTGTGTGGTTCAGGTGATATTTCAGCATTCTAAGTCTTTGTTTTGCAGTATAAGTTGTAATTTCACAAAACTTCCTTATAATCACACAGGAGAGGACCCATCTGCCCAGTCATTGTTAAACTCCATTCCCACCATAGGAGACAATATGTACTGGGGCAAGAATACACTAGATGATCATCTTCTAACAGAAAAATTCCCACTGGTTTATGCTTTGCAGTACAAACAGGCCATGAACAATCTAAAAATACAGAAGAGAGAAATATCTGAAGTAGGGTCTGTGGAAACGCTGGAGTATGAGTGTCTGGTCCTGCTGTGCTGAGAGAAACAAGTGATGGGGACAGTAGCAGCAGTGCTCTCAGAGCACTAGTCCACACACCGTGACTTGTGAGCATGTCAGAAACCTCACCTAGGAGAGGTAGGCACAGAGGAGAGCCTGTCTCCTCTTGCACAGGGAGCTGTCTCCTTCCTTTGTAGTTGCCTACTCTGTCTCTTGTTTAGAGCTGGCCATGATGATTATGAAAGCACCATACCATTTTCTTGATTAAGCGTATTTCTCTTTATAAAGTATCTAGCAAATGATCTGAGTGTTTCAGTCTCAACAGATTGAGAAATGCCTGTCATTCAACCAGAGCGTTCATTATGTGACAACAGTCTTCACTTGGTTAGCGCGGCACAAAAGAGACCTCATAAGGTCGGGGCATAGTAGCCACAGAGGCAATTAATGGGGTAATGTCAATGTCCTTGTGATCCACAACAGGTTTCAAAGTAAAGTTCTGCAGGATGGATGTTAGAAATAGGAATAGCTCCATCCGGGCCAGACCTTCTCCTGCACAGATGCGCTTTCCTGCAAGTGGAAAATAATAAAAAGTGAGGGGAGAGTGGGGTATTTTTAACCATTGTTCCATGAAAGTTCAGGCATTTGAGAATGGATATGCAGCATCTTGGGTAAACAAATTAAACTAGCAGCTAAGTGTCGAGAACAATGAAAGTGCTCAGTGGGCAAAGGCAGTTTGAAGGCTTTGGTTTCTCAGTTTCTGCTTGGAGAGAGAATTGCGTGGATGAGTCCCACTTTGTACATCTGTTCTTGCAGAGTGCATTGGAGGAGTTTCTGTGGTTGCTGAAAAGGAAAGTCAACTGAAACCCTAGTACAGGGATCAGAGCTGCCCAGAAGTGACCCTAGCGGATCACCAGCCATCACTGTACAGGCCATGGTGACAGAGCCACTAAAATCTTCAAAGAGGCCTTAGGAGAGGATAGTCTAGGATCTGAAATAGAAAGAGATCTTACCTGCAGAGAATGGCATGAAGAAGTCACTCTTCTTAAATGTTCCATTTGCATTCAGGAAATGGCCTGGATCAAATGTTTCTGGATTTGGAAATTCTTTGCTATCATGTAGGATGGGACCCAGCATAGGAAATATCGTTGTGTCCTGAATTAACAAGGAGAGGGAAAAAAAGTTAAACTGGAGACATTTTAAAGCAAAGGAGCATTGAGAATTTCTCAGCACTGAGCAGAAGGGTAGTCAAAGTTTAATCACTTTGAAATGAGCATTTAATGACTCATGGTCATTACTATGGGAAAGGTGTGGTTTTTTTGTGGATTTTAATGGTGAGTCTGATTAGAGTATTTAGTATTTCTTCCAAATTAATTGGAATTTTGCTTATATCTACATGAAAAAAACCCCTCAAATAGAAAGCCGTGTCCCTCTTAACACAGAGGATGAAACGTTCCTTTTATTTTTTTCCACTGTTTTCAGATATAAGGCATTGGACACAATAACATCCAAAATCCCCTTGCAAACAAAATTATTCTAATCCTGGATCGAGCCTCAGTGTTTTTGAAAATTAAATAAAATACAGTGAATAGAACACATCATTGCTTTCAAAAGATTATGAGCAATCTCAGACCTTTGGAATAAAATAGTTTCTGAACTTGGTGTCTTTGATCACAGCATGTGGAATATTAAGTGGAACTAGATCAACGAATCTCTGGATTTCATGGATCACAGCATCTGTGTAGGGCATCTGGCTCCGATCTGCCATGCAAGGGCTTCGGTCTCGGCCAATCACACGGTCAATCTCCTTCTGAACTTTCTCTGTTAGGAAATAAGGAAGGGTTGAATGGTCAAGTCCCACATCTGTTTGCCTAAACCTCTCCCTATATTTACAGCAAACCTTGCTCTTAGTGCACCATCAATATATGAATGTACTTAGGGGTAGTATCTTTTTTCTGTGAACAGAACTTAGACTAATACACATGTCTACACTGCAAATGAAGGGCTCTTTAGTCAGAGAACCATTGCAACATGTGGCAGTGACAGGAACTGTCCAAACCGATCCCATGACCTGCTAAAGTTTTTATTTATTTCCTTTTCTATTACCTTGTACCTCTGGGTATTTCTGGAGAATCAGAAGTCCGTGTCTCAGGGTGGTGCTGGTGGTCCCTGTTCCTGCAAGGAACAAGTCGAGCGTGGTTCTGGCCAGGGTCTCAACGGTGAATACTGAGTGACCATTCCCTTTCTCCTGGAGGAAGATTTGGCAGAATGCTTTCAGAATGAAAAATCTAAGCAGTTTGTTTAAAAAGGAAAGTTCTGTACCCATAATGCATGTTTTTAAAAACATCTCATGTCCTTTCACAAATATGACCCTCACTTTCCAAAGCACCAGCATTGATGGAACTTTTAATAAATATTAGTATGAACTGTTTTTAATACGGGAGGAGCATGGAATTCCATCAACCAGATTGGTCTTTAGTTTTCCTAACTTTAGCTAGTGCTTGTAATTCTGTGTTTAAGAGTCCTAGATAAGAAAGTGGAGAGGATAGAATGAAGTTGATGTGCCAAGAAAAGCAAGTTTCCCTTTTATTTGCAACAGCCCAGTGCCCTGCCACAACTGGCAAGAAGGTGGGATTCAAGCAATGGTTTTCTTATAAGTCTATGAATCTGTAGCTTGTACATTACCTGGTCCATTTTGTTAAGAAAAGCATCAATGAAATCTCGAGGACAACTGGGATCCCTGGTTTCCTTGTGTTGTGCTGTGATTTCTAAAACAAATTTATCAACTTCTTCAGCGTTTTTTATTATTTCTTGAAGAGGCCCAGGTGCATACTCCATGAGAGTTGGGAAGAAATTGTATAGCTGTAAAGTAAAATGGTGGAAAAGCACATTCTGATTCATATGGATACAATAAAATGTTCCTTAACTGTTAACTATGAAAATCAGGCAATTCAACTGTTTTGGAAGAGTTATTATTCAACTGGATTTTAAAACCTTTTACTTTATGGTTTCACTGTAGTCAAGGATAGATTTCAGTTGAGCAACTTTTGCAATTTTATCCTTCTTTGGACACACAATGACAGTTCCATAAGGTAAGAAGAAACAACAGGAATTGGTTATTTAACTGGCATTTTGGCTTTCAGAAAATTTATCTGGATTTAAACTCCGTAATTATTAAAAATAATAACATGAATAATTATCTTTTAATATAATATTGTCATCATTAACATATGTATTCAACATAACTGCACACACCTGTGTTTGTATATGGCTCTGGTACTTAGTGTTTTCCTCAAGCAAGTTAATTAAAGTTAAAAATTTCTTGTCCTCATAGTCAAACCGATCCCCAAAGACAACGGAACAGATGATGTTGGAGACAGCATGGATCAGGAATATGCCAGGGTTGAAGGGTTTCTCTGCAACAACAAAAAGAAGAGGTATCTTGCTTTCAGTATTTCAGGCATCTTCCCCTCCTCTGACACTACAGGGAGCTTTGCATCCTCTTGAGACCCAAAGTTTTGCAGTCCTTTGAAAGGATGGTGAAGGGCTTACTCAATTTTTTTTTCTCTACTTGAAGTGAACTAATGCCCCTGTATGAGTCGTTTAAGTACCTCTTTTGACCTGTTCTCAGGAGAACATTGGTCTGGGGGCTTGGTTTCTTTTCAGATGACACAAGTCTGTCCTGTGTCTTCTGAGCTTACAGACTGGTTACTAGGAATGGCCTAATGCATTATATGCACTGCTGCATAAGTTTCTAAGAGAACTACAGTGTGAGAAAAAAGCAAGATTAGACCCAGGAAAGAAAGGAAAGTTACAATTTCAGACAGTGATAGGGTACATTTCAAAGTGTCAAGAGGAGATACAATACCATGAAAAGGTATCAAATCCCAAAAGAAAAACAAGGAGTCAGAAAATGGCAACTTGGCAGTATTGAGTGTCAACAGCTTACAAGGAGCAATGGCAGCAGCACCTCCCTGCCTGTCTGTTGACTCCCTAGCCACTGAAGACTCAGCAGATGTCTCCTCAGAGGTGGTGACTATATTAACACTGAGCCTAGTAGGTAACTAGTCCTAGCGGTTTATTATTTGTACTGAGGGTAAATAATGGCCTTACACTTTTAAATGTTATGTATCTTGCTTACAAAGCCTTTTAGTACACACTAAAAGATGCCATAAAAATGTGAGCCAGAGGTGGAGGCTTGCAGTAGCACAGCTGTGCTAGTAAAAGCATAAGAGCAATGCAGATGAGAGTATTTTCTCTGATTTGTAGCAGGAATGTTTATCTGTGAAGCCAGAATGAATTTCCTAGTGGCTCATGGAAAACAGTGATGCTTCAGTATCCTTTTAGATCCATTTTCTTCGCCCCCCTCCCCACCCCCTGCAGAATAAGCAGACATGGAAGACTGGCTGTGGAAAGGAAGCCTGTGGTCCAGCCTGCTACTGTGACCCTGTCAGGAGAGGTACTAAGAAGTAGCATTGTCTTATTTACAACCAGAAAATGCACTCATAGGTTACAAACAAGGTGATTATGCCTTGCCCTCAAAAGCAGCTTATAGGCCATGTTTACATAGCACAGTCCCACCAACACTGGGAGGTATGGTCTAATCTTTAGATGGACTGGACCCAGACCCAAATATCTCTGAATGTGTTCTCTGGTCACCCACTTCTTCAAGATCCACTTACCTAGAGCTGCAGGAGACAAGGCAAAGAAGTGCATGGTGCTTGGCTACGTGGCAGTCCCCAGCCTCGCCTCCATGGCTGAAGTCCACCAAACTCTTGGCTTTGGGGCCAAGCCATTCCCTTTGCCACTTTCAGTCTTGTTCCTCAAACAGAACAGGTTAAAGGATGCTTTCTAACACCAGTCTCCTATATTTATCCCTCCATACTGTCACGGTGTCTTTGGTTGACCCACTCCTAGCAGTGGTAGCATTGGCTATTGGAGCAGGTAGCAGAATCTGCAGCCAAATGCCCACTTCTCGGGTCATAAATTTGGTGAAGCAGCACTACACCCTCTTTTGTCTTACTGCAGATATGCAGGGTGCCCCAGTAAGCACAAAGCCCAGTCCTACCATGTGTGTTCCTGATCCTCTCCACCAGAAAATGAGCTTCCTCCTGGATTCGCTCCTCAATGCTCCTCTTCCCCATCCCAAAATCCCTCAGTGTGGTGAGTGCAAATCGTCGGAGCTGCTTCCAGGTCTCCCCATTGCTGGTCACAATACCTGAAGAAGGAAAAACAGACCTCCATGAGGAAACAAGTATGTTAGGATGGGAATAAGAAAGTAGCACTGGCACTGAATATTTCTTGGCCACAGGCACTGAAAATCAGCACAAAACGTACTCAGAACCACCCTAGTGAATAAATACATGGCCTAATCTTGAATGTGGTCCTGATTGGCACAGCCCATATTATCTCATCTTTGTTGTCTGTAGACTTCCCTTTTGTTAGTTTCTTTAGCTCTGTGTATATTGTCCATGTTTTCAGAAATGGAAGAACAAACCTAAGTTCTTAGAGGAGCATTTGATGAGCAAAATTTCAGCCAGAAGTTGAAGCATGCTGAAAATAGAAAGGCACTCAGTGAAACCAGCCTGGCAGCTGAGACAGTTCTCCAGGGGACCACTTTACTCAAGGGTCCAAGTAATGAGTTGGGCTTTTAGTCTTTTATTGCTAAGAGTAGTAAATGAAATCCACCTGTCCCTCCTCCACTGCCCTCTCAGCTGTTCCTCTTCAGTGTTGCTGAAGCACTGAAAGCCTTAGCTTTGTGTGCTAGCATGACTGGTGACATACCTGAGCCTTTGAAGAGTCTTTTAAAGAGTGGTAGGTTGCCTCTTCCACTGAAGTCATCCGCCTGATCAATCAGAGCTTCTTTCACAACATCATAGCCATACAGCACCACAACCTTGTGTGGGCCTAAATGTATTGTGAAGACAGGACCATATTTCTCACTAAGCTGTAGGAAAGAGGAACACAAAGAACAGCATATCACAGTTGTCCCTAAAACTTCCTGGGCCCCAGACCTCTGGAAATTGGATGAGTAAATCAGTGGAGAGTCACTGCACTTGTACTGATGAAGAGGAGTTGGGTCCAGGAGGGATGTAGTGAATATAGCAAGAGCATCAGCACCTTGATTGCAAATCCACTGCAAATTGCAGTACTGCCATGAAGCCAGCACAGGAATCATCATTACTATGATTATTGCAAATATATAGCTTTAGACTTGCACTACATAGACTTAGATATTATATTATTGGAATACACAGACCTCAAAAGCATGCACTTCTGGGAAACCTTTTGTTTCTGTTTGAGTCTGACATTTGGTCAATGCAAATTAAGCTTGTGAATTAAATTGAGACAGTCTAGACCTGACTTTGTTTTATAAGCAATGATGACACCATAAGAAAGAAGGAGACAGTCCCTCACCTTTTTCAAGCTTTCAGGCAAGTTCTTTGGGTTCAGCTGGAGTAGGTTTCCAGCAAGGGGGAGCGCGAAGGGACCAGGAGGCTGCTTCCCACTTTGTGAGCTGTTTCTCCACATGGCGACGAGAAGAAGGCATGAGATGCAAATCAGCAAGAAAATAGTGGTCATTCCCAGGAGCTCCATAGTGGGCTGAGGAAGAGAATTCAAGTGTCGGAAGAGCCTGATGTTGGACCTGTAAATCCATTCTCATTTATATGCTGTGAATCCAAAGCACATGGATGAAATTAGCCAATAGTGCCTCCCTATTCCTTCTGAGATATGAGATTACTTATTAATCAGCTCAAGATAAGAATGAACAAACTAGGGATTAACTCCTTGTTTACA
This sequence comes from Ara ararauna, assembly GCA_028858755.1. NCBI lineage: Eukaryota > Metazoa > Chordata > Aves > Psittaciformes > Psittacidae > Ara > Ara ararauna. Next base: position 69,317,867 of record CM054381.1, read on the forward strand.
TAATGATTATTTTTTCCTTTTCAACTTTGAGTAATCATTCATGCAGGACTGAAGAAGTCATGTTCAAGGCCTGGAAATTAATGGGGTAATGTCAATGTCCTTGTGATCCACAACAGGTTTCGAAGTAAGTTCTGCAGGGTCAATGTCACTCAACATATTATAGATACTAGATTATTTTCTGACCCCAATGATGACTTCAGGTCAGCAGTCAGAACACCTCTTATGGTCTCCCAAATACACTTCACATACCTCTGCATTGCTGTGCCTCTGCTACGGCTAAGGAAAGCTCATTAAAATAAACTCCTGTCATGGGTTCAGCAGCAGCAGTCATTTTTCTCCTTCTTGGTAGCTGGTGCAGCGCTGTGTTTTTGATTTTGGGCCTGGGAACCTGCTACAAGCTCAGGAGTGCTGCATCACAACATCACTCCCACATCCAGACACAGTTTTTTATTGTTCATCTAATTGCTCGCATAATCCCTGAAGGGTTTAAAACTGGTATTGGGATAAAGGCAGAACTCTCTAGAGGGTTCCGTGAGTTCCACTGGATCGAGATATAGTTTTGCAAGGGTCTTGGGTCACCTCCGATGGCAGAAACATAGGAATTATTTGAGTATGAAAGGCTCTTTGATAACAAAAGGCTTATTTGAGTAGGAAAGACCCATCCTAATATAGTTCACATTCAGAAGAAGCACTTGAAAGACTCTGCTTCCTTCTCATCGAGGTATAAAAGCAGATGCTGGGGCCTCTGCTCTTGTTATGAAATGGCACCATTCTCTGGGCCCACCTGTGAGTTTGAGCTCAGATTGACAGGGTGGAATGCCACTGCAGGAACTGATCTTCCAAAATCCAGGCCCTCCTCTGAATATCTTCTGGAGGCTGTTGTTTTTCTGGGCCTGCCTAGAGGCTTTTGAGGCCCAGCTCCTGGGATCCCCATCCTGTGTTTATATGTAGCACTTCACCTGCACTTGCTCTTTAATTCACCTGCTTCTGTTCTCCTCCCCCTTGGGTCTATGTGAAAAAAGACACCTCCTTATCCTCAAACAGCGCCGGCATAATCCAAAACATAGACTTATATCAGCTGCTCTGAAGAAAATTAACTCTGCCCAAGGCAAAACCATCATAGCAGGTTAGCAGAGTAACCTGTGGAAATCACCTTGCCTGTTCTGCTGCGAATAACAACCTCTCAGCTACTGAACTCATGCTACTTTCAAATCGGACTTTCCTTTGGGCCTCATAAAAACCCACAGTATCAACCTCTGCCATACTTCTGGCAGCAATTTGACACAGGATCTGTTGTGATCAGCAGGAATTAAGGTTCAATTCTAAGTTCAGCATTCAAGAACTTATGTAACAACACCCATATTTGTAACATGCTACACAGCTAGTACTGGAGATAAGATGCAAACCACATCATTAGTTTTCAGATCACAGAAATGCCCTTTGACCAGCTAGCTCAAAAAGCTTGGTTAAATATTAATGTATGAACGTACAGGACTCAAAACATAATTCAGTTGAAAAAAGATGAAATCACTGAATGTCTTTAGTCATTTGCGAGACGTGGTTAATTGCTTGTTTATTTTCCTAAAGGTCAAGGGAGTTAACCTGACAGGAGCATTACATTTATAATGTATTTTATTATTATAACTACTTATAATAGTTACTTCTGCTAATGATGAAACCTGCTTTAGGTAACCCTGCTGATCATTGTTGGTGGTTGCAGCAGTGGTTTGTGTTATACCTTAGTTCCTGGACTGTTTTTATCAAAACCCGTGGGAGTTACATTCTTTCAATTCTCCTCCCCATTCCTCTGGGGGGAAGGAGCGAGTGGCTGTGTTGTTCTGGGTTGCCGACTTGGCTTAAACAGCAGCAATGTATTATACAGAAGGACAAAGGATCTGCTGTGATCAGCAAGAATTAAGAAATTACTTAAAGGATTTAAGGCTTAACAGAACAATTGCTTTAATCAATATTATTTAATAGAATGTACAATCTTAAATAAATACTATGTTTCCCACTTCTCCAACAGGAATCCAACCCCCTACAAGCAGGGTGAGAACTGTATATGTTTTCTGGCAGAGAAGTAGAGCAGATTGAGTCACCTGAAACCAAAGAGCTGACCCCAGGACTCAGTTGCCAAATGTTGTCTGTACGTCATATCTGGTGTCTGTAGAGTGCTAGTGACCTACTGTAAACTCTGTATGTGGACTCGTACAGCCCCCACCATTCTCCCACTTTCTTCTCGATCCCAGCAACATTGCATGGCATTAGGCTGTATGTTACCTTCTTCTGTGACTTTATGCAGGGAGATACTGATCCTTTCTTGGAGCACATGTGAACATGACAAAGGATCTGTCGATATCAGCAGGAATTAAGGTTCATAGATAACTTCAGCATTCAAGAATCTGTGTAAAAATATTCATATTTGCAACATGCTACACAGCTAGTACTAGAGATAAGATGCAGACCACATCATTAGTTTTAGATCACAGAAATGACTTTTGACCAGCTAGCTCAAAAAGCTTTGTTAAGTATTAATGTATGAACTTACAGGACCCATAATATGACTCAGCTGAAAAGGATGAAATCACTGAAGTTCCTCTGACTGAGGCAAAGAAGTCGTTAAGTACCTCAGCCTTCTCCAAGTCCAGGGTAGCCAGTTCTCCTGATAGCTTCTGCAGAGAGCCCACGTTGTCCCTGGCCTGACTTTTGTTTGCAAGGTACCTATAGAATCCCTTCCTGTTATCCTTAACATCCTTAGCCATGTTTAATTCTGAGTGGGCCTTAGCTTTCCTAACCTGGTCCCTAGCTTCCCGGACAACATCCCCGTATTCTTCCCAGGCTGCCTGTCCTTGCTTCCACCTTTTATAAGCCTCTTTTTTCCTTCCAATTTTCCTCAGCAGCTTCTTATCCATCCACGGAGGAGTCCTGGCCCTCCTGCTGCACTTCCTTCTAGTAGGGATGTATCTCTCCTGAGCTTGCAGCAGGTGATCCTTGAATTTCAACCAACAGCCTTGGGCCCCCCTGCCCTCTAGGGCTATATCCCATGGAATCTTACTGAGCAGGTTCCTGAAGAGGCCAAAGTCTGCTCTCTGGAATTCCAGGGCAGTGAGCTTGCTACACACTCTTCTCACTGTCCTGAGGATCTTGAATTCAACCATCTCATGATCGCTGCAATCAAGGCTGCCCTGGAGCATCACATTTCCAACCAGCTCTTCCCTGTTGGTGAGGAGGAGGTCAAGCATGGCACCTCTCCTTGTCGGCTCCTCTATTACTTGCAGAAGGAAGCTGTCTTCCACACAATTGAGGAACTTCCTGGATTGCTTGTGCCGGGCAGTACCATCTCTCCAACAGTTATCAGGGTGATTGAAGTCCCCCATGAGAACAAAGGCCTGCGAGTGTGAGGCTGCTCCTATCTGTCTATAGAGCGCTTCATCCACAGAGTCCTCTTGGTCAGCCGGTCTGTAACAGATCCCCACAATGATGTCTCCCATTGCTGTTCTCCCTTTAACCCTGACCCACAAACTCTCTATTAACTGCTCACCTGTCCCCAGGCACACATCCAAACTCTCCAGCCTATCCGTAACATAAATATCAACTCCCCCTCCCTGCCTGCCAGGCCTGTCTTTCCTAAAGTGCCTGTAACCTTCCATTCCAACACACCAGTCATGGGAGCCATCCCACCATGTTTCTGTGATGCCTACGATATCATACGCCCATAAACGTGCACACATCTCTAATTCCTCCTGTTTGTTCCCCATGCTGAGGGCATTTGTATAGAGACATCTGAGCCGAGCTCCAGTTGAAGCCGGCTCATTGGCTGGAGCAGCTGGAATATCTCCACATCGCTCTGAATGTTTACTATAGGTGCTGGCAAGTGACTGGGTGTGTTGGGACGGAATGATGCCCCCCTCCCCCAACACATCTACTTTAAAGTATTCTTGATCAGTCTGGCAAGCCTCCTACCAAATCCACTCTTCCCTTTCTTCATCAGACCAGCTCTACCAGCCACCAATAGACCTGACCTACTAAATCGAGTCCCATGTTCAAGGTATCCAAGCCCCTGACTATAGCACCACGCTTGTAACCATTTATTAACCTGCCCAAACCTCCAAGCCTTTTTAAGGTCCTCCCCTGAATCATGGAGAATTGACAAAAAGACAGTCTGTGCTCCAGAGCCCCTGACCACCTCTCCCAGAGCTCTGTAGTGGTCTTCTTTATGTTCTCCGGGCTACTGCTATCTATATCAGTAGCACCAGTTCTGGGTGGGAACAACAGATTTAGGGGGAAGCCCCTTGCTTTTAATCGTCCTCTTCCTCCTTTTTTTGTTGGTTTCTTCTGTTACTGTTTCCCAGCTTCCTGGGTTAGTGGCCTCCTATGCCACATGAGCGACAGTAGATGCTTGAGGCCCCTGCACAGTCTGGTCCTGGAGCAAGCAGTGCGGTTTCCTCTCAGCATCCCTGATATCTTTCAGGCTATTGACAGCGTCCGGCAGCTCAGCCACCTGCTGCAGGAGGACCTCCACCAGGGAGCACCGAGTGCAGCCGTGCCCATTGTGCACCCTCCTCTCAGGAGAGCAGTGCAGGCGCTCTCTACACCCCGAGCTCTGCACTGCAGCCTCCCCTCTCATCGGCTCTGTCTGGGTGCCTGCATTGGCCACCGCCGGGGCAGCTGGAAAAGAGCTCCCAGGCTGAGCCCGGGTCATATGGCGAGTGCTCAGCATTCCACTCACCATCCCACTCATCTGGCAGCACAAACTGCCTCGAACGCTCTCTGTTTGCCCGCCCTGCTAGCCGTGCCCCTGGTTGCTCACGCTCCCTGGGGTAGGTTTTTACCCACTCAGGGCTGCTACCTCTCCTGGCGCCGCCCCCTCTGAGTCAGCTCCTCGCGTCCGCTGAGCTGCCGGCTCCTGGGTAAGCCCTGTCGAGGACTTGAGGCTCCCTCGGTACCTGTTGCTGCTCCGAGTTGAAGCTGTTGGATGCAGAGGCGCGCTGCAGGCGTCCCCTCTTGAGACAGTCACCTCAGCAATGGGCCGGAAATGGCCGATGATGCCCGGGTCTTTTCTTACTTGTCTGCTTGCCCTGGTAATCATCTTTCATTTAAACATAGGAACTGTGCAGGCTCCTTCCTTTTTCACATCTGCCTCATCTCCAGTGTTTGATTCTGACCCACTGGTCCCAAAAATATCTCCATTCCATGTCTCTGGGTCTCAATCAGGATCAGATACAAGGGCACCGACCCGTGGCCTCACTGCATTTGTATCTTTTTTATTGCTCTGACTTTTGGCAATGCAGACAGTGTATTTTTCTGCGATGGCGGCACCTGTCTTTTTTCCCCCCTAAGTCTCTCACCCTGCTCTGCAGCAGCTACAAATGCCTCCCTCTGCAGCAGTACTTCTGCTTTAACCCTTTCTAGCTCAGAATGTAAATCTGCTACTTGTTGCTCCAACTCTCTGTTCTTATCTACCATGCCTTTGCAGGCAAGCAGCAAGCAGCCTGTCATGCGTCCAGCTTGACTTAGTCGCTCCTTTGAGGGGGTATGGTAGGTTTCTACAAACTCACCCCAATACTTTAACACTCCCATGGGGCCCTTAGCTCCCCACCATTCAGGCTCTACATTAGTGCAAGTCTATTTTATCCCACAACGTGCTCCACGGCTCCTGCGTCCACCCCTGCTGCTCCACAGGAGGAGCTACAGCCCGAGGCTCTTTCCACATCTTTCTCCTGCTTGTTTCCATCCTCCTCACTATCTGATGTACTCCAGATGTCTCCATCCCATGTTTCAGGATCCCAATCTTGTTGGGTTACTACTGCCTGTACCCGCGGTCCCATATCCGCACCAGGCTTTGGGCAGCTCTGCCGCCTCTGCCACGCAGTCTGCATGGCATACGATGTTAGTAAATTCTCTAGTTTTTTTTTTTTTGGCCACCCTGATGCTGCTTGGGTGGTGGCTAATAGATCTTGTTGTGGCATTACCGCCATTGCTTTTCCAGTTAGCGCTTCTTGTTTCAACTAATCTACATGTTCCTCCAAGTCTTGGATTTGTCCCCATGTTACTTTAAACACACTAAGCAGGGCTCCTCCAATGCACCCAGTGCATTGCAGGCACTCGTTGGGCTTTGTCTGCAGTATCTCCGCAAACTGCCCCCAGTACTTCAATAGATTGAGAGGGCATTTTTCACTCCATGGCTCTGGCACCACCTGAGTGCAAGTTTCCCACCTATCCCACAAAGTACTCCACGTCTCACGGGTCCATTCTGGCCATTCCGTTGGGGGAGTGCCAGGAGCAGAACTGCAGGGTGGCTTCCTCTTGAACATGGTTATGCAACCCTATCACTTGTTGGAAATGTGATGCTCCAGGGCAGCCTTGGTTGTCACGAACGTGATCCGATCGAGTTCAAGAAGCTCAGGACAGTGAGAAGGGCACACAGCAGGCCGACTGCCCTGGACTTCAAGAGAACAGACTTTGGCCTCTTCAGCAACCTGCTTAGTAATATTCCATGAGATATAGCCCTAGAGGGCAGGGGGGCCCCAAGACTGTTGGTTGGTATTCAAGGATCACCTGCTGCAAGCTCAGAAGTGTTGCATCCCGACTAGAAGGAAGCACAGCAAGAGGGCCAGGAGACCTCTGTGGATGGATAAGGAGCTGCTGAGGAAACTTAGAGGGAAAAAAGAGGCTTATAAAAGGTGGAAGCAAGGACAGGTGGCCTGGGAAGAATACAGGGATGTTGTCGGGGAATCTAGGGACCAGGTTAGGAAAGCTAAGGCCCACTCAGAATTAAACTTGGCTAGGGATGTTAAAGATAACAGGAAGGGATTCAAGAGGTACATTGCAAACAAAAGAAAGACTTGAGAAAATGTGGTTCCTCTCCGGAAGATAGCAGGGGAGCTGGCTACCCTGGACTTGCAGAAGGCTGAGGTTCTCAATGACTTCTTTGCCTCATTCTTTACTGGCGAATGCTCTGACCATACCACCCAAGTCTTGGAAGGCAGATGCAGGGACAGTGAGAATGAAGACCCTGGGCCCACTGTAGGAGTGGATCAGGTTTGAGACCACCTTAAGAAAATGAACGCATACAAGTCCGTGGGACCTGATGAAGTCCACCCACGGGTCCTGAAGGAGCTGGCAAATGAAGTTGCTAAGCCACTGTCCATCGTATTTGAAAAATCGTGGCAGTCAGGTGAAGTTCCTGCAAGAGGAAAAAGGGAAATATAACCCCCATTCTCAAGAAGGGCAAAATGGATATGCCGGGGAACTACAGATCAGTCAGCCTCACCTCTGTGCCTGGCAAAATCTTAGAGCGGATTCTCCTGGAAGGCATGCTAAGGCACATGAGAAACAACCAGGTGGTTGGTGACAGCCAGCATGGCTTCACTAAGGGCAAATCCTGCCTGACCAATCTGGTGGCCTTCTATGATGGGGCTACAGAACTGACGGACAGGGGTAGAGCAGTTGATGTCATCGACCTGGACTTGTGCAAAGTGTTTGACACTGTCTCACATGACATCCTTGTCTCTAAATTGGAGAGAATTCGATTTGATGGATGGACCACTCAGTGGATAAAGAACTAGCTGGACGGCAGCATGCAAAGAGTTGTGCTCAATGGCTCAATGTCCAATTGGAGACCAGTAACGAGTGGTGTCCCTGAGGGATGGGTGTTGAGACAGGTCTTCTTCAACATCTTTGTCGGCGACATGGACAGTGGGATTGAGTGAGCCCTCAACAAGTTTGCCGATGACACCAAGCTGTGTGGTTCAGTTGACACACTGGAGGGAAGGAATGCCATCCAGAGGAACCTTGACATGTTTGTGAGGTGGCAATCTGATGAAGTTTAACCATGCCAAGTGCACGATCCTACAGCTGGGTCGGAGCAATCCCAGGCACAGCTACAGGTTGGGCAGAGAAGAGATTCAGAGCAGCCCTGCAGAGAAGGAATTGGGGGTGCTGGTCGATGAGAAAATGAACATCAGCTGGCTTCAGTGTGCACTCGCAGCCCAGAAAGCCAACCGTATCCTGGGCTGCATCAAAAGGAGCGTGACCAGCAGCTCAAAGGAGGAGATCCTGCCCCTCTCCTCTGCTCTTGTGAGACCTCACTTGAAGTATTGTGTGCAGTTCTGGTTTTCTCAACATAAAAAGGACATGGAACTGGTTGAGCAAATCCAGAGTAGGCCGCGAGGATGATCAGGGGGCTTTAGCTCCTCCCATATGAAGACAGCCTGAGAAAGCTGGGGCTGTCTAGCTTGGAGAAGTTGGGAAAGTTGGGGTTATTCATGCATCCTGGCTGCATTGAGACCTCCTAGCAGCCTTCCAGTATCTGAAGGGGGCCTATGAAGGTGCTGAGGAGGGACTCTTCATTAGGGACTCTAGTGATAGTGCAAGGGGTAACTGGTTAAAACTTAAACAGGGGAAGTTTAGATTGGATATAAGGAGGAAGTTCTTTACTGTGAGGGTGAAGAGGCACTGGAATGGGTTGCCCAAGGAAGTTGTAAATGCTCCATCCCTGGCAGTGTTCAAGCCCAGGTTGGACAGTGACTTGGGGGACATGATTTAGTGGGAGGTGTCCCTGCCCATGGCAGGGTTTTGGAACTAGATGATCTTAAGGTCCTTTCCAACCCTAACTATTTTATGATTCTATGATTCTACATTTTGTAATATCAAGTACCTATAGCAATAAGGAAAACAGATAAGAAATTATGCGCTTAAAACATGACAAGTAACTGATGCTGATCCCGAGTGGTATAATGTATGCCTTCACTATGCCTTTCAGTCCTGCCAGAGTCAGAAGCACAGAGGTAGCAGAGTGCGAATTTAAGGGAGGAAATCGAAAAACATAACATCCCTAAGATGTGATAGCTCTAAGAAGTGACCTGACCACAGTGGCACAGCTAACGCTGGATCATTCTAGTAGGAGGATGGTGGTGGGGGATGATTCTTCACAGTGGTAGCGTCATCTCCCTGATGATAGTGTAGAAAGTCAGGCTATAGCAAATTTCCTCAATATCAAGCAAGAAACCCCTAGTGTGATTCAACACAGGTATCTGCAGGAGAACACACCATTGACTATTCCTCTCATCAGCCTAATCTTCCAGACAAGTTCCCACAGATGGATTTACATGTTTTCTTACCATTCTGGAGGCTATTTTTTGAATGAAGGGCGTTTCAGAAACCACCAGCATTTTAACTTCAAGTTGGCAGGCATCAGGTTCTGTCAGTCGGGCTTTTCTCCTAACCATGCCAAAATACAGCAAGTGCCTTAAAAATGTAAATCGTGTTTCTCTACTCCAAATCGTAATGGGGGAAACATAGAATAAATTGAGGGAGAATTGGGTCGGGATCAGGAAATGGAAGAACGTGAAGGAAGTGCGTTTAACGTACAAGCAGTCAAAGAGAAGTGTGTTTAACATGCAAGAAGTCAAGGAGAAGTGCAGAGAGCCCAGGACAGGGTTGAGGGTACTGCCTCAGAGCAACCTTTCTCTATGGAAGCTTGCACCAAACTGGTGAGTCTGCAATGGGGCTATGGGATACAAGGACAGAGATGGGTGAGCCAGGGAGGACCAGTGGTTACCGTGACCATAGGCCCCAAGTCATTCCCTGTGTGAGGCCCTATACCTGCCACACAGTGACAGAGGGAAAAGGAGAATTTGCAGGGTTGTGGAGGAGTTTCTAGGATGTCTTTTCTACTCCTGACAGTGGAAATCAGCCACGAAATATTCTACCAGCAAATGGTCACCTGACGCATCATTCATGACCTGCATCCCACGAGGAACATGAACTTGCATGAACTCACAAGCAGTACTGGATGTAGATGAACAGCCAGTGCTTTCCCTGCAGGACACAATCAGCAATAGCTTGGAGGTAACATAACAGATGAACTTGTCAATGAACCAAAGCCAGAGTTCACTTGATTAGAGCAAATTATGTGTGTACTTCCAGCTGAAGTGAGTTTTTCTATGCTAATCATAGTATTTTATTTTCATTTAGTGTTTGATAGTGATTGGTCTAGAGCCCACAGGACCATTATCTTCTGTGGCAGCTGTCCAGATTCACATCTTGATTCTCTTGCCCCATCCCATGGCCAAAGCATGCAACAAGCTCTTCCAGTCCTTTCCCATTACAGGTTTCATGTGTGGCACCACTGAGTGAACAGGGCCTGTGTAAAGCCTCTTCTGCTGCAGCTCTCATCCCTGCCTCCCTTGGCCATGAAGGTGGCTTATCTCCTCCTCCCAGCCACCGCCTTGTCCTGCATATATCACCTCCTCTGGAAATTATGGTGCCTAATGCAGTCTCTCTCATAACCGTGAAAATGTCCCCTGTCCTTTCGCTTAAACTCATTTGGAATAGTGTAGTGGAGAAAATGAACTGGGAGTAATTTTCCGCACTTAAGAGGTGTGAAATATATGACATTTCAATAAAAAATTGTAAAAAAAATTAAAAAAACCTTGTAAAATATTAAAATCTGGGTATGTACCCCTGCCTTCTTGCTATGCGACTTTCAAATAGAGATATTAACTGAAGTATATTGCCCAGTAGTGATAAGGCAAAAGATGCACAGTAATTTGCCAGTGGTACAGTACAATGCATTCTGTTAGTATTCAATAGTTCTGACGATTACAGCCACTAGAAGCAAAGCAATGTATGAGTAAGAGCTAGCCAGACACATTGAACAGCCTATCTGGTATTTTACAAGGACTTGGCAAGAATGTTATTTAGCTTATTATCAGTGCAGATGGGCTGGTTAAATGTTACTTAATGAACTTGGTTAATCCAGGCATCAGGTGAAAGGATCCAACATCAGACTTTTCAAATACCTTGTACTGAAAATGAAGAGTGCACTCCCATGACCTCTTTCAATGTACTTTCAATGTACCATGACCTCTCTCACTGTACCTTTTAATGCGAGGTACATTGACTCTTCAGACTAAAAGCTATTAAAGAAAGACTGTTATTATTTGACCCAAGTGTACCTGAGGGGACCTATAGATTAAGTAAGGACGAACGCCTGCCTAAATGTATTTCAGGTCGCATTAGAGGGCATTTATCTTTAAGCAGAATACACTGATTTTTTTCTCTCCCTCTGGGTCCAAAGATCAAGATTTCACTCGATCTTTCCAGATCGAAGAGTTTGAGAAAAACTTCCACAAGACTGTATTGGTAAAACTCTCAGGATTTATTATCATCACCAAGAGCAGACAGTGTCTATTTGCTCTGCTTGTGTTTCTAGTTGATGCAACATGAGCTATGTCTAAGAACTCATTTATGAGCACGTCACTGCCTAAATTAGACAGTTCTATCTCGTCATGGGGTCTGACTGTGCAGGCATCATCTTAGATATTTTGAAGTAAAGCAACTTGTCAAAATCCTCACTGAATTGATGCACCTATATAACAAACTGCTGGCTCAACTCGCACCCAGGATAGACTGATGGAGGAAGTCTGGATTGATGAAGACAATCTGTCAGAAACTTGCACCAGTATTGTTGATCAATGGTTAATGTCCCATACTTGAAACTGCCTTTTTCCAAAGCTGTCACTCTCCTCTCCCTCTCCAGGGCCAAATAAATTTCAAATGAAATTAATCCCATGCTCAAACATGACAAGACCTATAATCTTACACTTGTCTATTCCCTGTGATACAGTTTGTTTCTTTTTTCTCAATGGAATGGGTTTTCTATGACGATCTGTGGTCTTCTTCATTTAGGGCAAAAGTTACAGGTTGTTGACTTCTACTGAAAAGCAACATTGCCACAGGAATGGCAAAGTAAAATTAGTATCAAACAAAAGCAGTACAATTCTCCTCAGCTTAACTGCAGTTACAAGCACGTCTGGAAGGATTGGTCTTTGTAGACAGCTATAAGTGCAACAGGGATAATTTTCACAGGTTTCTGCATGGCATGTATGTTGGTATCTCCACCAAGGAAATTCTTGTAACCATGGTAACAGCAGTAAGCATCCTTCTCCAAGACTTCCACAACCTTCTTGTTAAAGAAAGCTGACGTAATAAAGCTGCCAGCAGCTATCTGCTCCTTGTTCTTTGGTGCAGGGGCAGATGGAATATAGAGGTCATAGCAATACATCACAGGACAAACTCCTTCACCTATTCCAGACACATTTGGGCAATGTATAAACAGGTATTAGGGTCTGAGTGAAATTCTATACTTTGAATTCAACAAAAAGATCATAGAATCATAGAACAGGCCAGAGTGGAAGGGGTCCATCTAATCCAGCCTTTGTGGGAAAGGGAGCCTACCCACTGCCTTCAACGGGCATTCATCCAGGAGGCACTGACGTAATGCCAATCTGAGCAGCGACATTGCCAGCCAAAGCAGTCCCGAGCACAGTTCAGGCTCTGCACACACTCCTGTGTTGGAAGAAAACAGATAGGTACTTCAGGGTAAGGTGTGACTCAGTGAAGTTATTCTTGCACGTAGTTCTTGTTAAAAATCAGACTTGGTGCATTTGTAAATGTTGCAATCATAGCTTTGAGACTTGAAAAATCAATGTTTGCTCTGAAGTTCCCAGCTAATAATTTTAGAGAGAACGATCACTTCCAAAACTATCCTTTTCCCCACCTCCTGTGGGGTGTAATCTACCTCACACACCTTGGACAATAGTGACTTCTTAGAGGGCTTGAGGAATGTTCCCAGTTCAGAGAACAATGCTCTGAGCCTGCAGACCAGCTGCAGGTTGCAGCTTAGGTAGACTGGTTCTGGAGACCCTTACCACTTTTGTCTTAACTACTGGCAGGTTTTTGTCTCTCTGCTGGTATTCATCCGTCTCAGAACTTTTGACTATCTTACAGCCTTTTCTAGACATTTTGTGGTGCATTTTGTGGTGCATTTTGTGAATGTGAGCAGTGCATTGCATCCTTGTGCTCCACACCAACTGTGGAGCAACTATATATATCCAGCTATCACTGAGTTTTGGAGAATATCTTGTCAGACACAGATCTGGTCCTAGCCACCAGACAGACCCCTGGCCTAAGAAGTCAATCTGTAGTTCCAGTCCTCGCACAACTGCTCTGACTTGGCAATGTAACAAGATCAGGCAGAGATCTTAGTCTGCCACAGGCAGATCAAGAACATTCTAGATGTCACATTAGTTTCTACAAGTGTGTGCATTTTTTTAGCCAGATGTGAAAAATAACCATGCTAGGAGAGAGCAGATACATGTATCACTTCTGAGAATAAAGACTTCAAACCCAAGCCATTGTGGTTTCCTGTGTGCTGTCTCACTGAGTCCAGTCTTGGGTGAGAAAATATCGGTAAGCTTGAATACAATTAGAGCGTCAAGAAAACCCCCAGGATTTCTAGAGCATCTGGTAAGCTGCATCTAATCCTGTGTTTTACTTTCCCCTAGACAACTTGATATCATTATCACCTGAAGACACAGGTAACATGGGGGGGGGGGGGGGGGGGCCGCACTGACTGCTTTTTCTCATGGTTTTCTGTTTCTGAATGTTGTTTCCAATCCATAAAGCAAAAAGGAGAGAAGAAATCATAAAGTCTGCCATTTATGGGAAGGAAAAGACACTTCAGGAGCAACACCTGCAAAAAAGATCTAGCAGCAGGTAAGCCTAAGGAGGTGAATACACCTTTAGCAGCAACTAATAACCCATCTGCAGCTAGGAGGTTTAAAAAGAAAGAAAAGCATAGCCTGCACCAGAAAGTGCCTGTCTTATTACAACGGGATCCCTGGCTGAACCTGCCAATGAGTCTTGTCTGGTGACATCCTTCCCCAGCACTGTAGTCTTATAGTTACCAAATGAACAAAACAGCAGCTTGGATTTGGGGAGCTGAGCTAAAATATGTGGTTCATCCTGCAGGGAGCATGTCAGGAAAAAGCAGAAAACTAATGGCAAAGACACAGACAAATTAATCTCTTCCAGAAAATCACTGGGGAGCTCAGTGTTTAGGATAGAGGTACATGTTTCACTGCCATTGCAAGAAATAAAGGTGACACTACTTGCCACACCGTACGAGGTCCTGGCAAGTCCCATCAGGATGCCTGCTCCTTCTCTTTCTTATGTCTTCAATATGGATCTTACAGACAGAATAAAATATAATCCCTGGTTTTTCCCACTGCCAGTTACTTTTCTTTCCTTCTTCTCTGTGCTAACCTGGATCTCTCTTACGTCAGTAGCTGCCTAGAAAAGCAGTGGCAAATGCTGCTCTCTGCTAATAAATCCACCAGAGGCTTAGAGCTTGGGATGTATCTCTCTCCTGCCTCAAGTAGAAGTGAACCTGCCATGCAAAACCACAAGCGCTGAGTGTATCAAGGCAACAGCTGTGTCCAATGTCACCAAATAGATGACACAGCCCAGTTCTGTCATTCTTGCTCAGTATCAGTAAGAGCTGCTCTCTAACAGTGCTGCTGGAGAGCTCAACATGCCAGGAGGTGGCCAGTAGGAACAATGAGAAAGCCTCAGGCAAGCAGGACTCGAACATGAACTTGTGCACAGAGGGAGCTTCTTTGTGCCCTTCCACCTAAGCATGTATTTAAACCAAGAGCTGATCTAATGCAAAGGCAGAAGTACTGTGTATAAGCCAGCACACCATACCCAGATGGCAGAGTTTGCATGTTTGGTGTCTGCTTTCATGTGGACAAGGAGGAATGAGGACTCTTTAAAACAAACAAGCAAAAAGGCATTTAAAACTTTAGTGGCAAGGTGTTGGTCCCAGCAGTCAGAACTGTGATTGATCAAGATTACCAGCTGTGTTAGAAAAGAGGACGTGGTAGGAGAAACGAGGGCTCATCTTGCTGCTGCTGGTATTGTCCATGTCTGGAAATAGATAGATTTTAATATAATATTGCTGCCCTCTAGTGCTCTGGAAAAGAATCTACTCACAAATAGCAGCCCTAAACAGATGATGGGGAAGGGAAGCATGCCTTTTCCAGGAATGGACAGAAAGCACCAAAATTATTAGCAAGATCCATGAAGGCAAAAGCTAAATACAGATCTGAGTGGGTATAATTCATAAAGGGTATAATTCATCAGGGTATAAATTCATAAAGCCATCACTTATTTCAAATCAGCTACATCAGTTTAGAACACCCCTAGAATTTTGCCCACTTGTGTTTACAGTATCAACAGATTATCAACAAATAGATCTTCTACCTTCTCTTTACTGTATCCTGAGGCAAAGGCTGGTAGTTGCTGAAGATAAGGTGGCATTGGAAAATCATCCACAACACCCAAAACAGCTTTTGGCACTGAAACTGACAGATGGTACAGGAACACTCAGCATAATATAGATAATAGATTATCTTCTGACCCCAATGATAACTTCAGGTCAGCAGCCAGAACATCTCTTATGGTCTCCCAAATACACTTCACATACCTCTACATTGCATTGCTGCACTTCTACTATGGCTAAGGGAAGCTCATTAAAATAAACTCCGTACAAAATAATTTCTACTCACATCTGCTTCAAAAAACACACCAAACCCAAATGAACACTTCAAACACTCTCTTGCTTCTGATCTTACAAGTGAGAGCACTGGCCTGTGTAGAAACAGCTGAAAATAGTCGCTTCAGCTCCCTTTCCCCCCTGCCCTTCCAAAGCAAGTTGTTGCATATCTGTTCAATTAAAAACAATTATTGTGTTAGAAATCACTTCACAAAAACAAAACCTGTACACCTCCAGTCTGTGGGGACGTCGGACAGAAGCAGCAACATTTTCTTCAGTGTCCCCATGTCACTGTATAGGAGAATTAACCTTCCCAGTGTTTGTCAGGTAAAGGCATACTCAGATATGCAGAATTTAATTCTTCAGCAGGTAAAGCTCTTCCCCCGCCACTGCTGAAGACAGTCAGCATCCTATCAATTTTTTGTCCATTTGTCTGGACAACTGCAACATCAGCTTTTACTTTGCAAGAAAAGTCTGGCAGTAAGAGAAGGAAATTCAGGTCTTGTGGTCAGATCACAGAATGGACACCCTTGTCTGAGTTTTGCCTCAAGTTTTCTGAGTGGTTATGAACAAATCTCTACAGATTATATCGTATGTATGTAGTAAGGAGTGCCGCCTTCTTTCTCTTCAGGGAGAAGACTTGTAATAGCTGATCTCCTTTGGCATATGGTGAAAAACTAGATGATGCTTTCATACATTGCTCTTTCATTTTTATTTCCTTGATTCTACGACATCTATGACTTTTGCCTTTGCAATGCCGTTCTACCAACTCGTGGAATATCTAGTATATTAATACTCTGAAAGGAAAGAAGTAGTGCCTGTTTCACATGAATAGTTCATGCTATAAACAATTCACTGGCAATTGTAATACTGCAAATATTACAGTTGCTGTCTCATTTCACATCACACAGATTCAGTTCTCTGTCTTCACTGTGATCACTGTAAATTATACATCACAGGGAATGTAATTAAGTAAGAAATGACAGTCCTACATCTGTACCTGGATGCTTGGCAACTCGTGTAAACTCTTTTTCTGAATTTTGCCCACGTGTAAGATTGCTATAGTGATCTTTACGTACTCCATAAAACAGTGGGAATATGCAAGCTGCTGTTCAGGCAGGAAATGTCACTGGGAGGATCCAAGTATTTAATTTGCCCCCTCTTGTCACAAAGGAGAGCTCTGTAACCGCAGCTGGGGTTCTGGTAGGTCCTGTAGGGTCAGTCCAGGCTTCGCCCACATTGTTACTGACCGTGGAAGTTTCATAGGTTGTTGGCGGGTAAGTCTTCTAGCCATAATATGTTTCATATAAATGAGTGAAATAAAACAGATATGTACAAGACATTTGGGATCCTAAGCTTTGTAGAAGCAGGTTTTTCACTAAATGGTGTTCTTCTGGGATCATAGAAAAACATTTCAGCATTCTATGTCTTTATTTTGCAATATAAATTGTAATTACACAAAACTTCCTTATAATCACACAGGAGAGGACCCATCTGCCCAGTCATTGTTAAACTCCATTCCCACCATAGGAGACAATATGTACCGGGGCAAGAATACACTAGATGATCATCTTCTAACAGAAAAATTCCCACTGGTTTATGCTTTGCAGTACAAACAGGCCATGAACAATCTGAAGACACAGAAGAGAGAGATGCCTGAAGCAGGGACTGTAGAAACACTGGAGTATGAGTGTCTGGTCCTGCTGTGCTGAGAGAAACAAGTGATGGGGACAGCAGCAGCAGTGCTCTCAGAGCACTAGTCCACACACCGTGACTTGTGAGCATGTCAGAAACCTCACCTAGGAGAGGTAGGCACAGAGGAGAGCCTGTCTCCTCTTGCACAGGGAGCTGTCTCCTTCCTTTGTAGTTGCCTACTCTGTCTCTTGTTTAGAGCTGGCCATGATGATTATGAAAGCACCATACCATTTTCTTGATTAAGCGTATTTCTCTTTATAAAGTATCTAGCAAATGATCTGAGTGTTTCAGTCTCAACAGATTGAGAAATACCTGTCATTCAACCAGAGCTTTCATGAGTGTGCTATGTGACAACAGTCTTCACTTGGTTAGCGCGGCACAAAAGAGACCTCATAAGGTCGGGGCAAATTTGCCAGAGCGGCAATTAATGGGGTAATGTCAATGTCCTTGTGAACCACAACAGGTTTCAAAGTAAAGTTCTGCAGGATGGATGTTAGAAATAGGAATAGCTCCATCCGGGCCAGACCTTCTCCTGCACAGATGCGTTTTCCTGCAAGTGGAAAATAATAAAAAGTGAGGGGAGAGTGGGGTATTTTTAACCATTGTTCCATGAAAGTTCAGGCATTTGAGAATGGATATGCAGCATCTTGGGTAAACAAATTAAACTAGCAGCTAAGTGTCGAGAACAATGAAAGTGCTCAGTGGGCAAAGGCAGTTTGAAGGCTTTGGTTTCTCAGTTTCTGCTTGGAGAGAGAATTGCGTGGATGAGTCCCACTTTGTACATCTGTTCTTGCAGAGTGCATTGGAGGAGTTTCTGTGGTTGCTAAAAAGGAAAGTCAACTGAAACCCTAGTACAGGGATCAGAGCTGCCCAGAAGTGACCCTAGCGGATCACCAGCCATCACTGTACAGGCCATGGTGACAGAGCCACTAAAATCTTCAAAGAGGTCTTAGGAGAGGATAGTCTAGGATCTGAAATAGAAAGAGATCTTACCTGCAGAGAATGGCATGAAGAAGTCACTCTTCTTAAATGTCCCATTTGCATTCAGGAAATGGCCTGGATCAAATGTTTCTGGATTTGGAAATTCTTTGCTATCATGTAGGATGGGACCCAGCAGAGGAAATATCATTGTGTCCTGAATTAACAAAAAGAGGAGAAGAAAGTTACACTGGAGACATGATAAATCAAAGCAGCATTGATTATTTCTCAGCGCTGAGTAGAAGGGTAGTCAAAATTTAACCAGTTTAAAATGAGCATTTAATGAATAAAAATGTCAAAATCGTTTTTTTTTTTTTTGTGGATTTTAATGGTGATTCTGATTTGGATTTTAATGGTGATTCTGATTTGGATTTTAATGGTGATTCTGATTTGAGTATTTAAAACTTCTTTCTAATAAATTGCAATTTTTGCTTCTATGTGCATAAAAAAGCTCTCTCTGACCTTTGGAATAAAATAGTTTCTGAACTTGGTGTCTTTGATCACAGCATGTGGGACATTAAGTGGAAGGAAATTAATGTATCTCTGGATTTCATGGATCACAGCATCTGTGTAGGGCATCTGGCTCCGATCTGCCATGCAAGGGCTTCGGTCTCGGCCAATCACACGGTCAATCTCCTTCTGAACTTTCTCTGTTAGGAAATAAGGAAGGGTTGAATGGTCAAGTCCCACATCTGTTTGCCTAAACCTCTCCCCATATTTACAGCAAAACTTGCTCTTAGTGCACCATCAATATATGAACGTACTTAGGGGTGGTATCTCTTTTCTGTGAACAGAACTTAGACTAATACACATGTCTACACTGCAAATGAAGGGCTCTTTAGTCAGAGAACCATTGCAACATGTGGCAGTGACA
This sequence comes from Ara ararauna, assembly GCA_028858755.1. Taxonomy (NCBI): domain Eukaryota; kingdom Metazoa; phylum Chordata; class Aves; order Psittaciformes; family Psittacidae; genus Ara; species Ara ararauna. Next base: position 69,336,817 of record CM054381.1, read on the forward strand.
GGAACTGTCCAAACTGATCCCATGACCTGCTAAAGTTTTTATTTATTTCCTTTTCTATTACCTTGTACCTCTGGGTATTTCTGGAGAATCAGAAGTCCGTGTCTCAGGGTGATGCTGGTGGTCCCTGTTCCTGCAAGGAACAAGTCGAGCGTGGTTCTGGCCAGGGTCTCAACGGTGAATACTGAGTGACCATTCCCTTTCTCCTGGAGGAATATTTGGCAGAATGCTTTCAGAATGACAAATCTAAGCAGTTTGTTTAAAAAGGAAAGTTCTGTACCCATAATGCATGTTTTTAAAAACATCTCATGCCCTTCCACAAATATGACCCTCACTTTCCAAAGCACCAGCATTGATGGAACTTTTACTAAATATTAGTATGATCTGTTTTTAATACGGGAGGAGCATGGAATTCCATCAACCAGATTGGTCTTTAGTTTTCCTAACTTTGGCTAGTGCTTGTAATTCTGTGTTTAAGAGTCCTAGATAAGAAAGTGGAGAGGATAGAATGAAGTTGATGTGCCAAGGAAAGCAAGTTTCCCTTTGTATTTGCAACAGCCCAGTGCCCTGCCACAACTGGCAAGAAGGTGGGATTCAAGCAGTGGTTTTCTTATAAGTCTATGAATCTGTAGCTTGTACATTACCTGGTCCATTTTGTTAAGAAAAGCATCAATGAAATCTCGAGGACAACTGGGATCCCTGGTTTCCTTGTGTTGTGCTGTGATTTCTAAAACAAATTTATCAACTTCTTCAGTATTTTTTATAATTTCTTGATGAGGCCCAGGTGCATACTCCATGAGAGTTGGGAAGAAATTGTATAGCTGTAAAGTAAAATGGTGGAAAAGCACATTCTGATTCATATGGATACAATAAAATGTTCCTTAACTGTTAACCATGAAAAATTCCACTTTTTTGGAGGAGTTATTCAACTGATTTTAATGCCTTTTACTGTATGGTTTCACTGTAGTCAAGGATAGATTTCAGTTGAGCAACTTTTGCAATTTTATCCTTCTTTGGACACACAATGACAGTTCCATAAGGTAAGAAGAAACAACAGGAATTGGCTATTTAACTGGCATTTTGGCTTTCAGAAAATTTATCTGGATTTAGGAAAATCCACTCCAGTTAAAAATCAACTGGAGTTCATTTTTAACTATGTACCCATTAATAAAGTATTTTTATTCGTATCAAATGTGTTCAGTATAACTGCACACACCTGTGTTTGTATATGGCCCTGGAGCTCATTGTTTTCCTCAAGCAAGTTAATTAAAATTAAAAATTTCTTGTCCTCATAGTCAAACCGATCCCCAAAGACAACGGAACAGATGATGTTGGAGACAGCATGGATCAGGAATATGCCAGGGTTGAAGGGTTTCTCTGCAACAACAAAAAGAAGTATCTTGCTTTCAGTATTTCAGGCATCTTCCCCTCCTCTGACACTACAGGGAGCTTTGCATCCTCTTGAGACTCAGAGTTTTGCAGTCCTTTGAAAGGATGGTGAAGGGCTTATTCAATTTTTTTTTCTCTACTTGAAGTGAACTAATGTCCCTGTATGAGTCGTTTAAGTATCTCTTTTGACCTGTTCTCAGGAGAACATTGGTCTGGGGGCTTGGTTTCTTTTCAGATGACACAAGTCTGTCCTGTGTCACCTGAAATTACAGTTTATTAGAAATGGCCTAAAGATTCGCATGAAAACAGCATGAAACCAGAAGGACTTTGCCTGAGCCATGTCTTTAGATTACTGGACCCTGTTTATGAACTATTAGTGTAACCTCAATTGTATAGCCCTCTCCTAGGGATTCCAATGCCTATGATACAAGTCTAGTTTGGATAGCACAGCTATCCAGACGGAGTGGACCGAGGCAGAAATATGTGTAAATGAGGTCTTTGATAACCCTTTTCTTCAAGATCCACCTAGAGATTTAGGAGACAAGGCAAAGAAGTGCATGGTGCTTGGCTACGTGGCAGTCCCCAGCCTTATCTCCATGGCTGAATTCCACCAAACTCTTGGCTTTGGGGCCAAGCCATTCCCTTTGCCACTTTCAGTCTTGTTCCTCAAACAGAACAGGTTAAAGGATGCTTTCTAACACCAGTCTCCTATATTTATCCCTCCATACTGTCACGGTGTCTTTGGTTGACCCACTCCTAGCAGTGGTAGCATTGGCTACTGGAGCAGGTAGCAGAAACTGCAGCCAAATGCCCACTTCTCGGGTCATAAATTTGGTGAAGCAGCACTACACCCTCTTTTATCTTACTACAGATATGCAGGGTGCCCCAGTAAGCACAAAGCCCAGTCCTACCATGTGTGTTCCTGATCCTCTCCACCAGAAAATGAGCTTCCTCCTGGATTCGCTCCTCAATGCTCCTCTTCCCCATCCCAAAATCCCTCAGTGTGGTGAGTGCAAATCGTCGGAGCTGCTTCCAGGTCTCCCCATTGCTGGTCACAACACCTGAAGAAGGAAAAACAGACCTCCATGAGGAAACAAGTATGTTAGGATGGAAATAAGAAAGTAGCACTGGCACTGAATATTTCTTGGCCACAGGCACTGAAAATCAGCACAAAACGTACTCAGAACCACCCTAGTGAATAAATACATGGCCTAATCTTGAATGTGGTCCTGATTGGCACAGCCCATATTATCTCATCTTTGTTGTCTGTAGACTTCCCTTTTGTTAGTTTCTTTAGCTCTGTGTATAATGTCCATGTTTTCAGAAATGGGAGAACAAACCTAAGTTCTTAGAGGAGCATTTGATGAGCAAAATTTCAGCCAGAAGTTGAAGCATGCTGAAAATAGAAAGGCACTCAGTGAAACCAGCCTGGCAGCTGAGACAGTTCTCCAGGGGACCACTTTACTCAAGGGTCCAAGTAATGAGTTGGGCTTTTAGTCTTTTATTGCTAAGAGTAGTAAATGAAATCCACCTGTCCCTCCTCCACTGCCCTCTCAGCTGTTCCTCTTCAGTGTTGCTGAAGCACTGAAAGCCTTAGCTTTGTGTGCTAGCATGACTGGTGACATACCTGAGCCTTTGAAGAGTCTTTTAAAGAGTGGTAGGTTGCCTCTTCCACTGAAGTCATCCGCCTGATCAATCAGAGCTTCTTTCACAACATCATAGCCATACAGCACCACAACCTTGTGTGGGCCTAAATGTATTGTGAAGACAGGACCATATTTCTCACTAAGCTGTAGGAAAGTGGAACACAAAGAACAGCATATCACAGTTGTCCCTAAAACTTCCTGGGCCCCAGACCTCTGGAAATTGGATGAGTAAATCAGTGGAGAGTCACTGCACTTGTACTGATGAAGAAGAGTTGGGTCCAGGAGGGATGTAGTGAATATAGCAAGAGCATCAGCACCTTGATTGCAAATCCACTGCAAATTGCAGTACTGCCATGAAGCCAGCACAGGAATCATCATTACTATGATTATTGCAAATATATAGCTTTAGACTTGCACTACATAGACTTAGATACTATATTATTGGAATACACAGACCTCAAAAGCATGCATTTCTGGGAAACCTTTTGTTTCTGTTTGAGTCTGACATTTGGTCAATGCAAATTAAGCTTGTGAATTAAATTGAGACAGTCTAGACCTGACTTTGTTTTATAAGCAATGATGACACCATAAGAAAGAAGGAGACAGTCCCTCACCTTTTTCAAGCTTTCAGGCAAGTTCTTTGGGTTCAGCTGGAGTAGGTTTCCAGCAAGGGGGAGCGCGAAGGGACCAGGAGGCTGCTTCCCACTTTGTGAGCTGTTTCTCCACATGGCGACGAGAAGAAGGCATGAGATGCAAATCAGCAAGAAAATAGTGGTCATTCCCAGGAGCTCCATAGTGGGCCGAGGAAGAGAATTCAAGTGTCGGAAGAGCCTGATGTTGGACCTGTAAATCCATTCTCATTTATATGCTGTGAATCCAAAGCACATGGATGAAATTAGCCAATAGTGCCTCCCTATTCCTTCTGAGATATGAGATTACTTATTAATCAGCTCAAGATAAGAATGAACAAACTAGGGATTAACTCCTTGTTTATATAATGATTTTTTTTACCTTTTCAACTTTGAGTAATCATTCATGCAGGACTGAAGGAGTCATGTTCAAGGCCTGGAAATTAATGGGGTAATGTCAATGTCCTTGTGATCCACAACAGGTTTCGAAGTAAGTTCTGCAGGATCGATGTCACTCAACATATTATAGATACTAGATTATTTTCTGACCCCAATGATGACTTCAGGTCAGCAGTCAGAACATCTCTTATGGTCTCCCAAATACACTTCACATACCTCTGCTTTGCATTGCTGTGCCTCTGCTGCGGCTAAGGAAAGCTCATTAAAATAAACTCCTGTCATGGGTTCAGCAGTAGCAGTCATTTTTCTCCTTCTTGGTAGCTGGTGCAGCGCTGTGTTTTTGATTTTGGGCCTGGAAACAGCACTGATAACACCAGTGTATTCAGTTACTTCTTGGTAATGTTTTGGTCTGGCCAAGGACTTTCTGAGTCTCATACTCTGCCAGGGAGGAGGGGAAGCCTGGAGGAAGCAGAAACAGAAAACCTGACCCAAAACTGACCAAAGAGGTTATTCCGTGCCACAGTACGTCATACCCAGGATGTAAAACGGAGGGCAGAGACCCAGAAGGGTGGGGGGTGCACTGTTTGGTAGGGCTGGGTATAGGTGGTGAGCGATCGTTCTCTTTTCCCTTGTATTTGCCTTGACATTATTATTATTAGTGGTAGCAGTAGTGGTCTTGTGTTATACTTTAGTTGCTAAACTGTTCTCGTCTCAACGTGTGGGAGTTGCATTCTTTTGATTCTCCTTCCCATCCCCCCGGGAGCGGGGGAATGAAAGAGGGGAGAGTGAGCGAAACTGCATGGCTGCGAGGCTTAAACCACGACAACTCTGTACAAAATAATCTCTACTCACATCTGCTTCAAAAAACACACCAAACCCAAATGAACACTTCAAACACTCTCTTGCTTCTGATCTTACAAGTGGGAGCAGAGGCCTGTGAGAAACAGCTGAAAATAATCGCTTCAGCTCCCTTTCCCCCCTGCCCTTCCAAAGCAAGTTGTTGCATATCTGTTCAATTAAAAACAATTATTGTGTTAGAAATCACTTCACAAAAACAAAAACTGTACATCTCCGGTCTCTGGGGACATTGGACAGAAGCAGCAACATTTTCTTCAGTGTCCCCATGTCACTGTATAGGAGAATTAACCTTCCCAGTGTTTGTCAGGTAAAGGCATACTCAGATATGCAGAATTTAATTCTTCAGCAGGTAAAGCTCTTCTCTCCTGCCACTGCTGAAGACAGTCAGCATCCTATCAATTTTTTGTCCATTTGTCTGGACAACTGCAACATCAGCTTTTACTTTGCAAGAAAAGTCTGGCAGTAAGAGAAGGAAATTCAGGTCTTGTGGTCAGATCACAGAATGGACACCCTTGTCTGAGTTTTGCCCCAAGTTTTCTGAGTGGTTATGAACAGATCTCTGCAGATTATATCGTATGTATGTAGTAAGGAGTGCCACCTTCTTTCTCTTCAGGGAGAAGACTTGTAATAGCTGATCTCCTTTGGCATATGGTGAAAAACTAGATGATGCTTTCATACATTGTTCCTTCATTTATATTTCCTTGAAGGTGGCCTATAGGGATGCTGGGGAGGGACTCTTCATTAGGGACTGTAGTGATAGGACAAGGGGTAACGGGTTCAGACTTAAACAGGGGAAGTTTAGATTGGTTACGAGGAAGAAATTCTCCACTGTAAGGGTGGTGAGGCACTGGAATGGGTTGCCCAGGGAAGCTGTGAATGCTCCATCACTGGTGGTATTCAAGGCGAGTTTGGACAGAGCCTCAGGTGACATGGTTTAGTGGGAGGTGTCCCTCTCCATGGCAGGGGGATTAGAACTAGATGATCTTAAAGTCCTTTCCAACCCTAACTATTCTATGATTCTATGATTCTACGATTCTACAACATCTGTGGCTTTTGCTTTTGCAATGCCGTTCTACCAACTCGTGGAATATCTTCCATATTAATACTTTGAAAGGAAAGAAGTAGTGCCTGTTTCACATGAATAGTTCATGCCATAAACAATACATTGGCAAATGTAATATTGCCAGTATTACAGTTGATGTCTCATTTCACATCACACAGATTCAGTTCTCTGTCTTCACTGTGATCACTATAAATTATACTTCACAGGGAATGTGATTAAGTAAGAAATGACAGTCCTATATCTGTACCTGGATGCTTGGCAACTCGTGTAAACTCTTTTTCTGAATTTTGCCCGCGTGTAAGATTGCTATAGTGATCTTTACGTACTCCATAAAACAGTGGGAATATGCAAGCTGCTGTTCAGGTAGGAAATGTCACTGGGAGGATCCAAGTATTTAATTTGCCACCTCTTGTCACAAAGGAGAGCTCTGTAACCACAGCTGGGGTTCTGGTAGGTCCTGTAGGGTCAGTCCAGCCTTCGCCCACATTGTTACTGACTGTGGAAGATTTATAGGTCTTTGGCCAGCTCCGTTTTCTAGCCATAAAATGTTTCATATAAATGAGTGAAATAAAACAGATATGTACAAGACATTTGGGATTCTAAGCTTTGTAGAAGAATGTTTGTCACCTATTTCTTCTTGTCACTCTACTTAAATGTACCATTTGCTTTCAGGAAATGGCCTGGATCAAATTTTTCTGGATTTGGCAATTCTTTGTTATCATGTAGGTTGGGACCCAGCATAGGAAGTATTAGAGTGTCCTGAATTAACAAAGAGAGGGGGAAAAACGATATCCTGGGTAGCATCGAAAGAAACATGCCCAGCAGGTCGAAGGAGGTAACCCTGCTCCTTTACTCTGCTCTTGTGAGAACTCACTTGAACGATTGTGTACAGTTTTTGTGTCCAGTTCCCCCGCTCCACTGGTGCAGCGCCAGGAACAGAATTAGAGGGCAGCTTCCTCTTGAACATCGTTACACAACCCTATCACTCACTGGAAATGTGATGCTTCAGGGCAGCCTTGGTTGTCATGAACATGAGTTGATCGAGTTCGAAAACCTCAGGACAGTGAGAAGGGCACACAGCACACCCACTGCCCTGGACTTCAAGAGAACAGATTTTGGCCTCTTCGGGAACCTGCATAGCAATGTTCCATGAGATATAGCCCTAGAGGGCAGGGGGCCCCAAGATTGTTGGTTGGTATTTAAGGATCACCTGCTACAAGCTCAGGAGTGTTGCATCACAGCATCACTCCCACATCCAGACACAGTTTTTTTTATTGTTCATCTAATTGCTCACATAATCCCTGAAGGGTTTAAAACTGGTGTTGGGATAAAGGCAGAACTCTCTAGAGGGTTCTGTGAGTTCCACTGGATCGAGATATAGTTTTGCAAGGGTCTTGGGTCACCTCCGATGGCAGAAACATAGGAATTATTTGAGTATGAAAGGCTCTTTGATAACAAAAGGCTTATTTGAGTAGGAAAGACCCATCCTAATATAGTTCACATTCAGAAGAAGCACTTGAAAGACTCTGCTTCCTTCTCATCGAGGTATAAAAGCAGATGCTGGGGCCTCTGCTCTTGTTATGAAATGGCATCATTCTCTGGGCCCACCTGTGAGTTTGAGCTCAGATTGACAGGGTGGGATGCCACTGCAGGAACTGATCTTCCAAAATCCAGGCCCTCCTCTGAATATCTTCTGGAGGCTGTTGTTTTTCTGGGCCTGCCTAGAGGCTTTTGAGGCCCAGCTCCTGGGATCCCCATCCTGTGTTTATATGTAGCACTTCACCTGCACTTACTCTTTAATTCACCTGCTTCTGCTCTCCTCCCTTTTGGGTCTGTGTGAAAAAAGACACCTCCTTATCCTCAAACAGCGCTGGCATAATCCAAAACATAGACTTATATCAGCTGCTCTGAAGAAAATTAACTCTACCCAAGGCAAAACCAGCACAGCAGGTTAGCAGAGTAACCTGTGGAAATCACCTTGCCTGTTCTGCTGCAAATAACAACCTCTCAGCTACTGAACTCATGCTACTTTCAAATCGGACTTTCCTTTGGGCCTCATAAAAACCCACAGTATCAACCTCTGCCATACTTCTGGCAGCAATTTGACACAGGATCTGTTGTGATCAACAGGAATTAAGGTTCAATTCTGAGTTCAGCATTCAAGAACTTATGTAACAACACTCATATTTGTAACATGCTACACAGCTAGTACTGGAGATAAGATGCAAACCACATCATTAGTTTTCAGATCACAGAAATGCCCTTTGACCAGCTAGCTCAAAAAGCTTGGTTAAATATTAATGTATGAACGTACAGGACCCAAAACATAATTCAGTTGAAAAAAGATGAAATCACTGAATGTCTTTAGTCATTTGCGAGACGTGGTTAATTGCTTGTTTATTCTCCTAAAGGTCAAGGGAGTTAACCTGACAGGAGCTTTGCGTTTATAATGTATCTTATTATTATAACTACTTATAATAGTTACTTCTGCTAATGATGAAACCTGCTTTAGGTAACCCTGCTGATCATTGTTGGTGGTCGCAGCAGTGGTTTGTGTTATACCTTAGTTCCTGGACTTTTTTTATCAAAACCCGTGGGAGTTACATTCTTTCAATTCTCCTCCCCATTCCTCTGGGAGGAGGGAGCGAGTGGCTGTGCTGTTCTGGGTTGCTGGCTGGGCTTAAACAGCAGCAATGTATTATATAGAAGGACAAAGGATCTGCTGTGATCAGCAAGAATTAAGAAATTACTTAAAGGATTTATTGCTTAACAGAACAATTGCTTTAATCAATATTATTTAATAGAATGTAAAATCTTAAATAAATACTATGTTTCCCACTTCTCCAACAGGAATCCAACCCCCTACAAGCAGGGTGAGAACTGTATATGTTTTCTGGCAGAGAAGTAGAGCAGATTGAGTCACCTGAAACCAAAGAGCTGACCCCAGGACTCAGTTCCCAAACGTTGTCTGTACGTCATATCTGGTGTCTGTAGAGTGCTAGTGATCTACTGCAAACTCTGTACGTGGACTCGTACAGCCCCCACCATTCTCCCACTTTCTTCTCGATCCCAACAACATTGCATGGCATTAGGCTGTATGTTACCTTCTTCTGTGACTTTATGCAGGGAGATAGAGGCTATGTCCAATCCAGCCTTGAACACTGCCAGCGATGGAGCATTCACAGCTTGCCTGGGCAACCCATTCCAGTGCCTCACCACCCTTACACTAAAGAATTTCTTCCTCATATCCAGTCTAAACTTCCCCTGTTTAAGTTTGAACCCATTACCCCTTCTCTTCTCACTACAGTCCCTAATGAAGAGTCCCCCCCCAGAATCCCTATAGGCCCCTTCAGATATTGTAAGGCTGCTATGAGGTCTCCACGCAGCCTTCTCTTCTCCAGGTTGAACAGCCCCAGCTTTCTCAGCCTATCATCATACGAGAGGTGTTCCAGTCCCCTGATCATCCTCGTGGCCATCCTCTGTACTTGTTCCAACAGTTCCATATCCTTTTTATGTTGAGGACAGCAGAACTGCACACAATACTCCAAGTGAGGTCTCGCAAGAGCAGAGTAGAAGGGCAGGATCACCTCCCTCAAACTGCTGGTCACGTTCCTTCTGATGGAGCCCAGGATACAGTTGGCTTCCTGGGCTGCAAACGCACACTGAAGCCGGCTCATGTTCATTTTCTCATCAACCAGCACCCTCAAGTCCTTCTCTGCAGGGCTGCTCTGAATCTCTTCTCTGCCCAACCTGTAGCTGTGCCTGGGAAAGCTCCTACCCTGCTGCAGGACCTTGCACTTGTCATGGTTAAACTTCATCAGGTTGGCATCAGCCCACCTCACAAGCATGTCAAGGTTCCTCTGGATGGCATTCTTTCCCTCCAGCGTAACAACTGAACCACATAACTTGGTGTCATCGGCAAACTTGCTGAGGGCACACTCAACCCCACTGTCCATGTCACCGACAAAGATGTTGAACAATACCAGTCCCAACACCCATCCCTCAGGGACACCACTCGTTACTTGTCTCCAGCTGGACATTGAGCCATTGAGCACAGCTCTTTGCGTGCGGCCATCCAGCCAGTTCTTTATCCACCGAGTGGTCCACCTATCAAATTGATGTCTATCCAACTTTGAGGCAAGGATGCTGTGTGAGACAATGTCAAACACTTTGCACAAGTCCAGGTAGATGACATCAACTGCTCTACCCCTGTCCATCAGTTCTGTAGCCCCATCATAGAAGGCCACCAGACTGGTCAGGCAGGATTTGCCCCTAGTGAAGCCATGCTGGCTCTCACCAACCACCTGGTTGTTTTCATGTGCCTCAGCATGCCTTCCAGGAGAATCCGCTCCAAGATTTTGCCAGACACAGAGGGTGAGGCTCACTGATCTGGAGTTCCCTGGCTCATCCATTTTGCCCTTCTTGAAAATGGGGGTTATATTTCCCTTTTTCCAGTTGCAGGAACTTCACCTGACTGCCATGATTTTTCAAATGCGATGGACAGTGGCCTAGCAACTTCATTTGCCAGCTCCTTCAGGACCCGCGGATGGATTTCATCAGGTTCCATGGACTTGTATACTTTGAGATTCCTAAGATGGTCTTGAACCAGATCCTCTCTTACAGTGGGCCCAGAGTCTTCATTCTCACTGTCCCTGCATCTACCTTCCAAGACATGGGTGGTATGGTCAGAGCACTTGCCAGTGAAGACTGAGGCAAAGAAGTCATTAGGTGCCTCAGCTTTCTCCAAATGCATGGTGGCCAGTTCTCCCTATAACTTCTGGAGAGGGCCCATGTTGTCCCTAGCCTGTCTTTTACTTGCAATGTACCTCTCAAATCCCTTCCTGTTATCCTTAACATCTGTAGCCAAGTTTAATTCCAAGCAGGCCTTAGCTTTCCTTTCCTGGTTTCTAGCTTCCAGACAACATCCCTGTATTCTTCCCTGGCTGCCTGTCAGCGAGGACAAGGTCAAGCATGGCACCTCTCCTTGTCGGCTCCTCTATTACTTGGAGAAGGAAGTTGTCTTCCACGCAATCAAGGAACTTCCTGGATTGCTAGTGCCGGGCCATACCATCCCTCCAACAGATCTCAGGGTGGTTGAACTCCCCCATGAGGACAAGCGCCTGCGAGTGTGAGGCTGTTCCTATCTGTCTATAGAGCGCTTCATCCACAGAGTCCTCTTGGCCAGGTGGCTGTTCTCCCTTTAACCCTGACCCACAAACTCTCTATTAACTGCTCACCTGTCCCCAGACAGAGTTCTGTACTCTCCAGCCTATCCCTAACATCAATAGCAAGTCCCCCTCCCTGCCTGCCAGGCCTGTCTTTCCTAAAGTGCCTATAACCTTCCATTCCAACACACCAGTCATGGGAGCCATCCCACCATGTTTCTGTGATGCCTATGATATCATACGCCCGTAGACGCGTACACATCTCTAATTCCTCCTGTTTGTTCCCCATGCTGAGGGCATTTGAATAGAGACATCTTAGCCGAGCTCCGATTAAAGCTGGCTCATTGGCCGGAGTAGCTGCAGTATCTCTACATCGCTCTGAACGTTTACTATAGGTGCTGGCAAGTGACTGGGTGTGTTGGGACGGAATGATGCCCCCCTCCCCCAACACATCTACTTTAAAGCATTCTTGATCAGTCTGGCAAGCCTCCTACCAAATCCACTCTTCCCTTTCTTCATCAGACCAGCTCTACCAGCCACCAGTAGACCTGGCCTATTAAACTGTTCAAGGTACCCAAACCCCTGACTATAGCACCACGCTTGTAACCATTTATTAACCTGCCCAAACCTCCAAGCCTTTTTAAGGTCCTCCCCTGAATCATGGAGAATTGACAAAAAGACAGTCTGTGCTCCAGAGCCCCTGACCACCTCTCCCAGAGCTCTGTAGTCCTTCTTTATGTTCTCTGGGCTACTGCTATCTATATCAGTAGCACCCACATGGATCACTAGAAGTGGGTAATAGTCAGCGGGACCAACTAGAGCAGGCAGCTTCTCTGCAACATCCCAGATCCATGCCCCTGGTAGGCAACACAACTCCCTTGAGCCTGGGTCAGGCCGACAGATGGGTGCCTCTGTTCCTTTCAGAGCAGAGTCCCCCACTACTACGGCCCTCCACTTTTTCCTGGCAGCACCAGTAGTGGTCTTCTTTACCAGTGCACCAGCAGGCTGTTCCTGGTGGGAGTGTGGTTCCTCATCAGCCCCCTGCAGGACAGCAAAGCGGTTCTGGGTGGGAACAACAGATTTAGGGGGAAGCCCCTTGCTTTTAATTGTCCTCTTCCTCCTTTTTTTGTTGGTTTCTTCTGTTACTGTTTCCCAGCTTCCTGGGTTAGTGGCCTCCTATGCCACATGAGCGACAGACAGTAGACGCTTGAGGCCCCTGCACAGTCTGGTCCTGGAGCAAGCAATGCTGCTTCCCCTCAGCATCCCTGACAGCTTTCAGCCTAGTAACAGTGTCCCGCAGCTCAGCCACCTGCTGCAGGAGGACCTCCACCAGGGAGCACCGAGTGCAGCCGTGCCCATTGTGCACCCTCCTCTCAGGAGAGCAGTGCAGGCGCTCTCTACACCCCGAGCTCTGCACTGCAGCCTCCCCTCTCATCGGCTCTGTCTGGGTGCCTGCATTGGCCACCGCCGGGGCAGCCAGAGCAGAGCTCCCAGACTGAGCCCGGGTCATATGACGAGTGTTCACCATCCCGCTCGCCTGCCCATGCGAACTGCTTCGTACCCGCCCTGTTCGCCCGCCCTGCTCGTCGCGCTCCCTGGGGTAGGTTTTTACCCAGTCAGGGCTGGTGCCGCTCCTCCTGGCACCGCCCCCTCTGAGTCAGCTCCTCGCATCCGCTGAGGTGCCACCTCCTGTGCGAGCCCAGTCGAGGACTTGAGGCTCCCTCGGTGCCTGTTGCTGCCCTGAGTTGAAACTCCTGGACGCCGAGCCTCCACCCAATCAGGCACTGCAGGCGTCCCCTCTCTAGACAGTCACCTCAGCAAGTGATCTCTGAAGAAAGCCAAGGTGCTTAGCTCTAGACTATGGTCAGCATTAAGAAAGAACTGGTGCTCCCCCAAGCCAAGCAGAAAAAGTCAGGAAACAGGAAAAGTCAGTCCCAGTGCTATACATGGTGATGGGAGGCACCAAAATGAAGGCTGCCAAACTTCAAAGGTGTCTGAACTTAGCTGAGCTCCTGAGATTGCTGAGGGCAATGCGGATTGCCTGCATGGGCAGTGGGGTATATCCTGAACCAGCTGCAGAACCACCCTGGTGTACAGCAGATCACCCAAAAGGTCCATGTCCTGGGAGAGGAAAGAAGTGAAGAGGCAACTTTGTCAGCTGTCCCTAACTATAACACCGCCATCATGAGCAGAGTTCTCACTGTGATATCTGCAGGAAAACACACCATTGACTATTCCTCTCATCAGCCTAATCTTCCAGACAAGTTCCACAAATGGATTTACATATTTTCTTACCATTTTGGAGGCTATTTTTTGAATGAAGGACTTTCCAGAAACAATCATCATTTTAACTTCAAGTTGGCAGGCATCAGGTTCTGTCAGTTGGGCTTTTCTCCTAACCATGCCAAAATACAGCAAGTGCCTTAAAAATGTAAATCGTGTTTCTCTACTCCAAATGGTAATGGGGGAAACGTAGAATAAATTGAGGGAGAATTGGGTCGGGATCAGGAAATGGAAGAACGTGAAGGAAGTGCGTTTAACGTACAAGAAGTCAAGGAGAAGTGCGTTTAACACAAGAAGTCAAGGAGAAGTGCAGAGAGCCCAGGACAGGGTTGAGGGTACTGCCTCAGAGCAACCTTTCTCTATGGAAGCTTGCACCAAACTGGTGAGTCTGCAATGGGGCTATGGGATACAAGGACAGAGATGGGTGAGCCAGGGAGGACCAGTGGTTACCTTGACCATAGGCCCCAAGTCATTCCCTGTGTGAGGCCCTATTCCTGCCACACAGTGACAGAGGGAAAAGGAGAATTTGCAGGGTTGTGGAGGAGTTTCTAGGATGTCTTTTCTACTCCTGACAGTGGAAATCAGCCACGAAATGTTCTACCAGCAAATGGTCACCTGACGCATCATTCATGACCTGCATCCCACGAGGAACATGAACTTGCATGAACTCACAAGCAGTACTGGATTGTAGATGAACAGCCAGTGCTTTCCCTGCAGGACACAATCAGCAATAGCTTGGAGGTAACATAACAGATGAACTTGTCAATGAACCAAAGCCAGAGTTCACTTGATTAGAGCAAATTATGTGTGTACTTCCAGCTGAAGTGAGTTTTTCCATGCTAATCATAGTATTTTATTTTCATTTAGTGTTTGATAGTGATTGGTTTAGAGCCCACAGGACCATTATCTTCTGTGGCAGCTGTCCAGATTCACATCTTGATTCTCTTGCCCCATCCCATGGCCAAAGCATGCAACAAGCTCTTCCAGTCCTTTCCCATTACAGGTTTCATGTGTGGCACCACTGAGTGAACAGGGCCTGTGTAAAGCCTCTTCTGCTGCAGCTCTCATCCCTGCCTCCCTTGGCCATGAAGGTGGCTTATCTCCTCCTCCCAGCCACCGCCTTGTCCTGCACATATCACCTCCTCTGGAAATTATGGTGCCTAATGCAGTCTCTCTCATAAGCATGAAAAATGTCCCGTCATAGAATCATAAAATCATAGAATAGTTAGGGTTGGAAAAGACCTGAAGATCATCTAGTTCCAACCCCCCTGCCGTGGGCAGGGACCCCTCCCACTAAACCATGTCACCCAAGGCTCTGTCCAAAGTGGCCTTGCACACCGTCTGCGATGGAGCATTCAGAACTTCCCTGCGTGACCATTCCAGTGCCTCAACACCCTTACAATAAAGAATTTCTTCCTCATATCCAATCTAAACTTCCCCTGTTTAAGTTTGAACCCATTACCCCTTGTCCTAACACTACAGTTCTTTGGCTTAAACTCATTTGGAATAGTGGAAGTGGAGAAAATGAACTAGGAGTTATTTTCCCTACTTAAGAGGTGGGAAATATAAGATATTTCAATGAAAATTTGTCAATAAAAAAATTAAAACCTGTGTATGTTCCCCTGCCTTCTTGCTATGCGACTTTCAGATAGAGATATTAGCCTCACGGGCAGCCCACTGGAACACCTGAAAGGTTCAGATCTGAGCTATGAAGCCAAACAGAAACCACGTCAATCACAGTGACTGTCTTCAGTCACTATAAGTTCCATTCTATAAACAATCACGCCCCAGGCTGTTTCCCAGTCTGACCTTGCGCCCATGCACACAAACACTCTCTGGCTTGCTCAAGACCCAGGTGCACTATCAGCAATTCTTCTTCTTCTTTAATTACCCACATAGCGGGAACAGTATGGCTTGCAGTTCACACAGAGAGATACCGCTCAGTGCCCAGTCCAGGGGTCCCATTTCATTCACGCAGACACAGCCACACTGATACTGAAAAGCAAGGTATTTCCAAAGGAGGTACTTCTGAGGTGTTTCACCTTCTGCCACGAAGGGAATTAAATCTTGGGTGATATAAAGAGCAATTCAAAGTAACAAACAAACATAGAGGAGATAAAGCATGCATTTATAAAAGCAAGTACAGCTATCTGGATGATTTATAACAATGACATACAAATTTTAAAAGGACTTAAACTCTTCATGCCTCAAACATCATTTTTTTTGAAATTGAGTTTTTTGTTGATACAGATGGAAATTTGTCACCTTCTGTTGGCATGGATTTATAGCCTTGCTCTATCAGTGTGATAAAATGATCCTGCTCCTAAGACAAGCAGGTCAGTGAGCACACTATATTTCGGGCCAGTTCTTAGTGCTGCCATCTAAAACCAAGCAACTCTCTGTCTCCTGTTTGACCTAAAAATTACACCCTTAATCTCACGGACTAACCAATTAATCCCATTAAGAGTTATGCAATTGAAATTATTGATACAGTGTCTGACACAAGCTCGCTCTACTCATCCCCATCTAGGGCTGTGTCTGGAGAGGTGAGGAAAACCTTGTCCACTCTCCCAAACTCCACCTTTGACTCTTTGTCAATACAGAGTACGTTGCAAGCACCCACAAGTTTTGCCTTACTCATTCATATACTCACACACTTCCAGCCACTATCAGACAGGCTTTGGCCTAGACGGAGCACTAGTATGACCCCCTTCCCTCCCCCCCGCCCCCCCCTCCTTGGCTGCTGGCTCTTCCTAAACTCCTTCCAGACATGTTTACAGCTGTGTGCTGCTTTACAATTTAGGATGTGCTTAATCCTCCTGATGACATTTTCCTCTTGACGGTGATTAAGCACTGGAATGGAAGGAAGTTCACCAAGGAAGCTGTGAAGGCTCCATCCCTGGCAGTGTTCAAGGCCGGGCTGGACAGACACTTGTGACATGGTTTAGTGGGAGGTGTCCCTGCCCATGGCAGGGGGGCTGCAATTAGATGATCTTAAGGTCCTTTCCAACTCTAACTATTCTATGAGTCTATGTAGGGGGGAATAAAACTGCAATTCTTCAGTGGGAATTAAGAAATTGTTTTTATGCTAGTTTTCACCCAAATCCACCAACAATTTCTTAAGTAGCGTGTGCCACATTCTGCCTCATCAGCAGCAAGCTGCTGCACTGACAGTGGGTGTCACACATAGCATAGGGTAGGTTATGTGGAGCTGTGCTTTCCATGCCCAGCATTCAGGTTTTAGGAGGTATTTTCCATGAGAAGCACAGGCAGGGACAAGCAAAACTTTTTCAGGACAAGACTGCCTCAAGCAGGCAACTCTGCAGGACTCAGTTTCATGACCATGCCTTGGAAAATAATGCTGAAATTTACCATATGTTAGTGGTTAAAACTTTCAATGATGACACTTGTGGCATCTACAGAGGACACCAGATCTGTATCCTGTTGAAGTGAATGGCCAAATTCCCCTGATGCTGTTGAGGCTGGGATTTGTCCTGTGCAGTGACTCTGCATGAGAAGGGACTCTTTCCTCCCCCGTACTGGTATAAATACACAGAACTTCTGTGGTTGTGCAGTTAGTTGAGATGGCCAAAACTGCCACATTAAAGAAAGAAGGAAAGAAAGAAAGAAAGATAGAGAGTTCAAGCAGCAAGTGTCCTTTATTACGAGGAGCTCCTGCTTATATATCCTTCTACATAGCGTGGTACAATCTCATTGGTTAAGCGTAGCATAATGCAAACTTATTGGTCAAGCATAACATAAACTTATTGGTCAAACACAGCATAGCATAATACAAACTTATAGGTCAATAGGTTGTTATTTTATTCATGATTGGTTGTTGATGCCTGTTCAAAAATTTTTACTAGCGTCCATTGTTTTGCCAAGTTCTTCCTTTGCAGTTAGTTACTATCCTTATCTGATTCACTCCCCCAGATGCCTTCTGTTTTCCCACTCGGATGCCTCTGGTGCCTCATTTCTCATGGATACACTTTAAACTCTTCGAGACTGAGTTCTAACTTCGTGTCTTCAGTCAGGGAATCCACGGGCCTACCGTAGCCCCCCATGCTTTCACAATCCCCTACAAACTTCAATTCAGGGGAACATCAGACATGTCTAAGAGAAAATATAAGCTCGTGGAAGCTCTCAATCTGGGAACAGAGCAGATTCCAAGGGAAATCAAAGCAGCAGGCATCACCAGGGACAACTCCATGACTTGCTGAGATGTAAAGAAGGGTGATCTCAGTGGTGTCAGCAGTAAAACTCTATCAAAGAAGAAAATCCTATCCACATGCTTACACACGCTCTCTTAGAAATACTGTAGTGAGATTCCAGAGCATTCCCTTTACCATTCAGTAAAGATTTTGGGAGACCAGGTCTACTGGAGGCTGGTGGAGCTGATCTGACAGCAAAGGGGAAGAGTGGTTTTGGTAGGAGGCTTGCCAGACTGCTCAAGGATGCTTTAAAGTAGATGTGTTGGGGGAGGGGGGCATCATTCCATCCCAACACACCCAGTCAGTTGCCAGCACCTATAGTAAACGTTCAGAGCAATGTAGAGATACTGCAGCTACTCCAGCCAATGGGCCGGCTTTAATTGGAGCTCGGCTCAGATGTCTCTATACAAATGCCCGTAGCATGGGGAACAAACAGGAGGAATTAGAGATGTGTACGCGTCTACGGGCGTATGATATCATAGGCATCACAGAAACATGGTGGGATGGGCCCTATGACTGGAGTGTTGGAATGGAAGATTACAGGCTCTTTAGAAAACACAGGCCCAGCTGGTGGGCAGGAAGAGTTGCTATTTATGTTAGGGTGTGATAGAACAGACTATGATTCATGTTAAAAAGGAAATAGAAAAGTGATAGTTTGTCACAAAATATGGTGGGGAAAGTCATGAAACGAGAAACCATTAATATGGGGCAGAAAGTAACTATACGAGAGACTGAGTTATTATATCCACATAGCTAAGGCAATATTAATAAAAGGTCACCATCCGTTACTTCTTTGGGTATAAGAAAAGCAAGTGTTTGGAAAACATGGGGTTAAAATACTTTTAGCCTAACTTGGAGAACAATGTCTGTGTTGTAAGTCTGTGATGTGATAGTAAGATTTAGTAGCCCTTCTACTTATCGGTCAGCTTGAAAACAGTGCCTCCCGGGCATCTGCTAAGCTTCAAACATTCCTTATCTGCCCGTATAGTGTTGCTTATCTCTTGTAAGGGAGTCGCAGTGCTCTAAATCTGTGCCAGTTGCCAGAAACTGGCCAATAAGGCTGGTTTCAGCTAACTGGAACTACTAGGGCATTCAACCGTGCTAAAGGTGAAAAGTGCATCCTGAGGAAGACTGCTTACTTCATCTTGAAGACCCCTGCCCACAGGACAAAGACTTCTTACTTCATCTTGAAGATCCCTGCCCACAACTGTCGGAGGGCAGTGCCCAAGTGCCAAAAGGGAGGAGACTTATGATAATGAGTACCTAAATTAATTGTAATATCCCTGCTGCTCTCTGAGCACAATAAAGAAATCAACGAGCACAACAAAGAAATTGGCTGCTAATTTCGGAGCTGGCGTTAAGTTATTATAACAGGGATAGGCTGGAGAGAATAGAACTCTGCCTGGGGACAGGTGATAAATTAATAAGGAGTTTGTGGGACAGGGTTAAAGGGAGAACAGCTATGGGGGACATTACTGAGGGGATCTGTTACAGACCACCTCACCAAGAGGACTCTGTGGATGAAGTGCTCTATAGACAGATAGGAAAAGCCTCATGCTTGCAGGCCCTTGTCCTCATGGGGGAGTTCAACCCCCCTGATATCTGTTGGAGGGATGGTACAGCCCGGCACAAGCAATCCAGGACGTTCCTTGATTGCGTGGAAGACAGCACCTTCTGCAAGTAATAGAGGAGCCGACAAGGAGAGGTGCCGTGCTTGACCTCATGCTCACCAACAGGGAAGAGCTGGTTGGAAATGTGATGCTCCAGGGCAGCCTTGATTGCAGCGATCATGAGACGGTTGAATTCAAGATCCTCAGGACAGTGAGAAGAGTGTGTAGCAAGCTCACTGCCCTGGAATTCCAGAGAGCAGACTTGGGCCTGCTTAGCAACGTTCCATGGGATATAGCCCTAGAGGGCAAGGGGGCCCAAGGCTGATATTCAAGGATCACCTGCGACATGCTCAGGAGTGTTGCATCCCAACTAGAAGGAAGCACAACAAGAGGGCCAGGAGACCTCTGTGGATGGATAAGGAGCTGCTGAGGAAACTTAGAGGGAAAAAAGGGGCTTATAAAAGGCGGAAGCAAGGACAGGCAGCCTGGGAAGAATACGGGGATGTTGTCCGGGAAGCTAGGGACCAGGTTAGGAAAGCTAAGGCCCACTCAGAATTAAACTTGGCTAGGGATGTTAAAGATAACAGGAAGGGATTCAAGAGGCACATTGTGAATAAAAGACAGACTTGGGACAATGTGGGCCCACTTTAGAAGTTATCAGGAGACCTGCCTACCCTGGATTTGGAGAAGGCTGAGGTTCTTAATGACTTCTTTGCCTCAGTCTTTACTGGCGAATGCCCTGACCACCCACCCAAGTTTTGGAAAGCAGATGCAGGGACTGTGAGAATGAAGACCTTAGGCCCACTGTAGAAGAGGATCAGGTTTGAGACCATCTGTCGTGGTTTAAGCCTCTATAACTCACGCAATTTTGCTCACTCACTCCCCCTTTTTTCTTCCCCCTGCTGCCGGGGGGATGGGAAGGAGAATCAAAAGAATGAAACTCCCACAGGTTGAGATAAAAACAGTTTAGTAGCTAAGGTATAGCACAAGACCACTACTGCTACAACCAGTAATAATGACAAGCCAAATACAAGGAAAGAATACAATTGTTCACCACCTATACCCAGCCCGACCACGCAGTGCACCCCCACCCTTCCGGGTCTGTGATCTCGATTTTACATCCTGGGCATGACGTGCTGTGGCATGGAATACGTCTTTGGCTAGTTTGAGTCAGGTGTCCTCTTTCTGCTTCCTCCTGGCTTCCCCTCCTCCCAGGCAGAGCATGAGGCTCAGAATTTCCTTGGTCAGACCAAAATATTAACAAGCAGTAACTGAAAACACTGGCGTGATCAGTGCTGTTCCCAGGCCGAAAGTCAAAACCACATCACTGCACCAGCCACCAAGAAGGCGAAAAACGACTGCCACTGCTGAACACATGACACCGTCTTAAGAACCTGAACGTGCACAAGTCTGTGGGACCAGATGAAATCCATCCGCGGGTCCTGAAGGAGCTGGCAAATGAAGTTGCTAAGCCCCTGTCCATTGTATTTGAAAAATCATGGCAGACAGGTGAAGTTCCTGCAACTGGAAAAAGGGAAATATAACCCCTGTTTTCAAGAAGGGGAAAACGGTTGAGCTGGGGAAAGACAGCCTCACCTCTGTGCCTGGCAAAGTCTTGGAGCGGATTCTCCTGGAAGGCATGCTGAGGCACATGAAAAACAACCAGGTGGTTGGTGGCAGCCAGCATGGCTTCACTAAGGGGAAGTCCTGCCTGACCAATCTGGTGGCCTTCTATGATGGGCTACGGAACCGATGGACAGGGGTAGAGCAGTTGATGTCATCGACCTGGACTTGTGCAAAGTGTTTGACACTGTCTCACACAACATCCTTGCCTCAAAGTTGGATAGACATCAATTTGATAGGTGGACTACTCGGTGGATAAAGAACTGGCTGGATGGCCGCACGCAAAGAGTTGTGCTCAATGGCTCAATGTTCAGTTGGAGACCAGTAACGAGTGTTGTCCCTGAGGGATGGGTGTTGGGACCGGTATTGTTCAACGTCTTTGTCAGTGACATGGACAGCTGGGATCGAGCACACACTCAGCAAGTTTGAAATAGCACCAAGCTGTGTGGTTCAGGTGATATTTCAGCATTCTAAGTCTTTGTTTTGCAGTATAAGTTGTAATTTCACAAAACTTCCTTATAATCACACAGGAGAGGACCCATCTGCCCAGTCATTGTTAAACTCCATTCCCACCATAGGAGACAATATGTACTGGGGCAAGAATACACTAGATGATCATCTTCTAACAGAAAAATTCCCACTGGTTTATGCTTTGCAGTACAAACAGGCCATGAACAATCTAAAAATACAGAAGAGAGAAATATCTGAAGTAGGGTCTGTGGAAACGCTGGAGTATGAGTGTCTGGTCCTGCTGTGCTGAGAGAAACAAGTGATGGGGACAGTAGCAGCAGTGCTCTCAGAGCACTAGTCCACACACCGTGACTTGTGAGCATGTCAGAAACCTCACCTAGGAGAGGTAGGCACAGAGGAGAGCCTGTCTCCTCTTGCACAGGGAGCTGTCTCCTTCCTTTGTAGTTGCCTACTCTGTCTCTTGTTTAGAGCTGGCCATGATGATTATGAAAGCACCATACCATTTTCTTGATTAAGCGTATTTCTCTTTATAAAGTATCTAGCAAATGATCTGAGTGTTTCAGTCTCAACAGATTGAGAAATGCCTGTCATTCAACCAGAGCGTTCATTATGTGACAACAGTCTTCACTTGGTTAGCGCGGCACAAAAGAGACCTCATAAGGTCGGGGCATAGTAGCCACAGAGGCAATTAATGGGGTAATGTCAATGTCCTTGTGATCCACAACAGGTTTCAAAGTAAAGTTCTGCAGGATGGATGTTAGAAATAGGAATAGCTCCATCCGGGCCAGACCTTCTCCTGCACAGATGCGCTTTCCTGCAAGTGGAAAATAATAAAAAGTGAGGGGAGAGTGGGGTATTTTTAACCATTGTTCCATGAAAGTTCAGGCATTTGAGAATGGATATGCAGCATCTTGGGTAAACAAATTAAACTAGCAGCTAAGTGTCGAGAACAATGAAAGTGCTCAGTGGGCAAAGGCGGTTTGAAGGCTTTGGTTTCTCAGTTTCTGCTTGGAGAGAGAATTGCGTGGATGAGTCCCACTTTGTACATCTGTTCTTGCAGAGTGCATTGGAGGAGTTTCTGTGGTTGCTGAAAAGGAAAGTCAACTGAAACCCTAGTACAGGGATCAGAGCTGCCCAGAAGTGACCCTAGCGGATCACCAGCCATCACTGTACAGGCCATGGTGACAGAGCCACTAAAATCTTCAAAGAGGCCTTAGGAGAGGATAGTCTAGGATCTGAAATAGAAAGAGATCTTACCTGCAGAGAATGGCATGAAGAAGTCACTCTTCTTAAATGTTCCATTTGCATTCAGGAAATGGCCTGGATCAAATGTTTCTGGATTTGGAAATTCTTTGCTATCATGTAGGATGGGACCCAGCATAGGAAATATCGTTGTGTCCTGAATTAACAAGGAGAGGGAAAAAAAGTTAAACTGGAGACATTTTAAAGCAAAGGAGCATTGAGAATTTCTCAGCACTGAGCAGAAGGGTAGTCAAAGTTTAATCACTTTGAAATGAGCATTTAATGACTCATGGTCATTACTATGGGAAAGGTGTGGTTTTTTTGTGGATTTTAATGGTGAGTCTGATTAGAGTATTTAGTATTTCTTCCAAATTAATTGGAATTTTGCTTATATCTACATGAAGAAAACCCCTCAAATAGAAAGCCATGTCCCTCTTAACACAGAGGATGAAACGTTCCTTTTATTTTTTTCCACTGTTTTCAGATATAAGGCATTGGACACAATAACATCCAAAATCCCCTTGCAAACAAAATTATTCTAATCCTGGATCGAGCCTCAGTGTTTTTGAAAATTAAATAAAATACAGTGAATAGAACACATCATTGCTTTCAAAAGATTATGAGCAATCTCAGACCTTTGGAATAAAATAGTTTCTGAACTTGGTGTCTTTGATCACAGCATGTGGAATATTAAGTGGAACTAGATCAACGAATCTCTGGATTTCATGGATCACAGCATCTGTGTAGGGCATCTGGCTCCGATCTGCCATGCAAGGGCTTCGGTCTCGGCCAATCACACGGTCAATCTCCTTCTGAACTTTCTCTGTTAGGAAATAAGGAAGGGTTGAATGGTCAAGTCCCACATCTGTTTGCCTAAACCTCTCCCTATATTTACAGCAAACCTTGCTCTTAGTGCACCATCAATATATGAATGTACTTAGGGGTAGTATCTTTTTTCTGTGAACAGAACTTAGACTAATACACATGTCTACACTGCAAATGAAGGGCTCTTTAGTCAGAGAACCATTGCAACATGTGGCAGTGACAGGAACTGTCCAAACCGATCCCATGACCTGCTAAAGTTTTTATTTATTTCCTTTTCTATTACCTTGTACCTCTGGGTATTTCTGGAGAATCAGAAGTCCGTGTCTCAGGGTGGTGCTGGTGGTCCCTGTTCCTGCAAGGAACAAGTCGAGCGTGGTTCTGGCCAGGGTCTCAACGGTGAATACTGAGTGACCATTCCCTTTCTCCTGGAGGAAGATTTGGCAGAATGCTTTCAGAATGAAAAATCTAAGCAGTTTGTTTAAAAAGGAAAGTTCTGTACCCATAATGCATGTTTTTAAAAACATCTCATGTCCTTTCACAAATATGACCCTCACTTTCCAAAGCACCAGCATTGATGGAACTTTTAATAAATATTAGTATGAACTGTTTTTAATACGGGAGGAGCATGGAATTCCATCAACCAGATTGGTCTTTAGTTTTCCTAACTTTAGCTAGTGCTTGTAATTCTGTGTTTAAGAGTCCTAGATAAGAAAGTGGAGAGGATAGAATGAAGTTGATGTGCCAAGAAAAGCAAGTTTCCCTTTTATTTGCAACAGCCCAGTGCCCTGCCACAACTGGCAAGAAGGTGGGATTCAAGCAATGGTTTTCTTATAAGTCTATGAATCTGTAGCTTGTACATTACCTGGTCCATTTTGTTAAGAAAAGCATCAATGAAATCTCGAGGACAACTGGGATCCCTGGTTTCCTTGTGTTGTGCTGTGATTTCTAAAACAAATTTATCAACTTCTTCAGCGTTTTTTATTATTTCTTGAAGAGGCCCAGGTGCATACTCCATGAGAGTTGGGAAGAAATTGTATAGCTGTAAAGTAAAATGGTGGAAAAGCACATTCTGATTCATATGGATACAATAAAATGTTCCTTAACTGTTAACTATGAAAATCAGGCAATTCAACTGTTTTGGAAGAGTTATTATTCAACTGGATTTTAAAACCTTTTACTTTATGGTTTCACTGTAGTCAAGGATAGATTTCAGTTGAGCAACTTTTGCAATTTTATCCTTCTTTGGACACACAATGACAGTTCCATAAGGTAAGAAGAAACAACAGGAATTGGCTATTTAACTGGCATTTTGGCTTTCAGAAAATTTATCTGGATTTAAACTCCGTAATTATTAAAAATAATAACATGAATAATTATCTTTTAATATAATATTGTCATCATTAACATATGTATTCAACATAACTGCACACACCTGTGTTTGTATATGGCTCTGGTACTTAGTGTTTTCCTCAAGCAAGTTAATTAATGTTAAAAATTTCTTGTCCTCATAGTCAAACCGATCCCCAAAGACAACGGAACAGATGATGTTGGAGACAGCATGGATCAGGAATATGCCAGGGTTGAAGGGTTTCTCTGCAACAACAAAAAGAAGAGGTATCTTGCTTTCAGTATTTCAGGCATCTTCCCCTCCTCTGACACTACAGGGAGCTTTGCATCCTCTTGAGACCCAAAGTTTTGCAGTCCTTTGAAAGGATGGTGAAGGGCTTACTCAATTTTTTTTTCTCTACTTGAAGTGAACTAATGCCCCTGTATGAGTCGTTTAAGTACCTCTTTTGACCTGTTCTCAGGAGAACATTGGTCTGGGGGCTTGGTTTCTTTTCAGATGACACAAGTCTGTCCTGTGTCTTCTGAGCTTACAGACTGGTTACTAGGAATGGCCTAATGCATTATATGCACTGCTGCATAAGTTTCTAAGAGAACTACAGTGTGAGAAAAAAGCAAGATTAGACCCAGGAAAGAAAGGAAAGTTACAATTTCAGACAGTGATAGGGTACATTTCAAAGTGTCAAGAGGAGATACAATACCATGAAAAGGTATCAAATCCCAAAAGAAAAACAAGGAGTCAGAAAATGGCAACTTGGCAGTATTGAGTGTCAACAGCTTACAAGGAGCAATGGCAGCAGCACCTCCCTGCCTGTCTGTTGACTCCCTAGCCACTGAAGACTCAGCAGATGTCTCCTCAGAGGTGGTGACTATATTAACACTGAGCCTAGTAGGTAACTAGTCCTAGCGGTTTATTATTTGTACTGAGGGTAAATAATGGCCTTATACTTTTAAATGTTATGTATCTTGCTTACAAAGCCTTTTAGTACACACTAAAAGATGCCATAAAAATGTGAGCCAGAGGTGGAGGCTTGCAGTAGCACAGCTGTGCTAGTAAAAGCATAAGAGCAATGCAGATGAGAGTATTTTCTCTGATTTGTAGCAGGAATGTTTATCTGTGAAGCCAGAATGAATTTCCTAGTGGCTCATGGAAAACAGTGATGCTTCAGTATCCTTTTAGATCCATTTTCTTCGCCCCCCTCCCCACCCCCTGCAGAATAAGCAGACATGGAAGACTGGCTGTGGAAAGGAAGCCTGTGGTCCAGCCTGCTACTGTGACCCTGTCAGGAGAGGTACTAAGAAGTAGCATTGTCTTATTTACAACCAGAAAATGCACTCATAGGTTACAAACAAGGTGATTATGCCTTGCCCTCAAAAGCAGCTTATAGGCCATGTTTACATAGCACAGTCCCACCAACACTGGGAGGTATGGTCTAATCTTTAGATGGACTGGACCCAGACCCAAATATCTCTGAATGTGTTCTCTGGTCACCCACTTCTTCAAGATCCACTTACCTAGAGCTGCAGGAGACAAGGCAAAGAAGTGCATGGTGCTTGGCTACGTGGCAGTCCCCAGCCTCGCCTCCATGGCTGAAGTCCACCAAACTCTTGGCTTTGGGGCCAAGCCATTCCCTTTGCCACTTTCAGTCTTGTTCCTCAAACAGAACAGGTTAAAGGATGCTTTCTAACACCAGTCTCCTATATTTATCCCTCCATACTGTCACGGTGTCTTTGGTTGACCCACTCCTAGCAGTGGTAGCATTGGCTATTGGAGCAGGTAGCAGAATCTGCAGCCAAATGCCCACTTCTCGGGTCATAAATTTGGTGAAGCAGCACTACACCCTCTTTTGTCTTACTGCAGATATGCAGGGTGCCCCAGTAAGCACAAAGCCCAGTCCTACCATGTGTGTTCCTGATCCTCTCCACCAGAAAATGAGCTTCCTCCTGGATTCGCTCCTCAATGCTCCTCTTCCCCATCCCAAAATCCCTCAGTGTGGTGAGTGCAAATCGTCGGAGCTGCTTCCAGGTCTCCCCATTGCTGGTCACAATACCTGAAGAAGGAAAAACAGACCTCCATGAGGAAACAAGTATGTTAGGATGGGAATAAGAAAGTAGCACTGGCACTGAATATTTCTTGGCCACAGGCACTGAAAATCAGCACAAAACGTACTCAGAACCACCCTAGTGAATAAATACATGGCCTAATCTTGAATGTGGTCCTGATTGGCACAGCCCATATTATCTCATCTTTGTTGTCTGTAGACTTCCCTTTTGTTAGTTTCTTTAGCTCTGTGTATATTGTCCATGTTTTCAGAAATGGAAGAACAAACCTAAGTTCTTAGAGGAGCATTTGATGAGCAAAATTTCAGCCAGAAGTTGAAGCATGCTGAAAATAGAAAGGCACTCAGTGAAACCAGCCTGGCAGCTGAGACAGTTCTCCAGGGGACCACTTTACTCAAGGGTCCAAGTAATGAGTTGGGCTTTTAGTCTTTTATTGCTAAGAGTAGTAAATGAAATCCACCTGTCCCTCCTCCACTGCCCTCTCAGCTGTTCCTCTTCAGTGTTGCTGAAGCACTGAAAGCCTTAGCTTTGTGTGCTAGCATGACTGGTGACATACCTGAGCCTTTGAAGAGTCTTTTAAAGAGTGGTAGGTTGCCTCTTCCACTGAAGTCATCTGCCTGATCAATCAGAGCTTCTTTCACAACATCATAGCCATACAGCACCACAACCTTGTGTGGGCCTAAATGTATTGTGAAGACAGGACCATATTTCTCACTAAGCTGTAGGAAAGAGGAACACAAAGAACAGCATATCACAGTTGTCCCTAAAACTTCCTGGGCCCCAGACCTCTGGAAATTGGATGAGTAAATCAGTGGAGAGTCACTGCACTTGTACTGATGAAGAGGAGTTGGGTCCAGGAGGGATGTAGTGAATATAGCAAGAGCATCAGCACCTTGATTGCAAATCCACTGCAAATTGCAGTACTGCCATGAAGCCAGCACAGGAATCATCATTACTATGATTATTGCAAATATATAGCTTTAGACTTGCACTACATAGACTTAGATATTATATTATTGGAATACACAGACCTCAAAAGCATGCACTTCTGGGAAACCTTTTGTTTCTGTTTGAGTCTGACATTTGGTCAATGCAAATTAAGCTTGTGAATTAAATTGAGACAGTCTAGACCTGACTTTGTTTTATAAGCAATGATGACACCATAAGAAAGAAGGAGACAGTCCCTCACCTTTTTCAAGCTTTCAGGCAAGTTCTTTGGGTTCAGCTGGAGTAGGTTTCCAGCAAGGGGGAGCGCGAAGGGACCAGGAGGCTGCTTCCCACTTTGTGAGCTGTTTCTCCACATGGCGACGAGAAGAAGGCATGAGATGCAAATCAGCAAGAAAATAGTGGTCATTCCCAGGAGCTCCATAGTGGGCTGAGGAAGAGAATTCAAGTGTCGGAAGAGCCTGATGTTGGACCTGTAAATCCATTCTCATTTATATGCTGTGAATCCAAAGCACATGGATGAAATTAGCCAATAGTGCCTCCCTATTCCTTCTGAGATATGAGATTACTTATTAATCAGCTCAAGATAAGAATGAACAAACTAGGGATTAACTCCTTGTTTACATAATGATTATTTTTTCCTTTTCAACTTTGAGTAATCATTCATGCAGGACTGAAGAAGTCATGTTCAAGGCCTGGAAATTAATGGGGTAATGTCAATGTCCTTGTGATCCACAACAGGTTTCGAAGTAAGTTCTGCAGGGTCAATGTCACTCAACATATTATAGATACTAGATTATTTTCTGACCCCAATGATGACTTCAGGTCAGCAGTCAGAACACCTCTTATGGTCTCCCAAATACACTTCACATACCTCTGCATTGCTGTGCCTCTGCTGCGGCTAAGGAAAGCTCATTAAAATAAACTCCTGTCATGGGTTCAGCAGCAGCAGTCATTTTTCTCCTTCTTGGTAGCTGGTGCAGCGCTGTGTTTTTGATTTTGGGCCTGGGAACCTGCTACAAGCTCAGGAGTGCTGCATCACAACATCACTCCCACATCCAGACACAGTTTTTTATTGTTCATCTAATTGCTCGCATAATCCCTGAAGGGTTTAAAACTGGTATTGGGATAAAGGCAGAACTCTCTAGAGGGTTCCGTGAGTTCCACTGGATCGAGATATAGTTTTGCAAGGGTCTTGGGTCACCTCCGATGGCAGAAACATAGGAATTATTTGAGTATGAAAGGCTCTTTGATAACAAAAGGCTTATTTGAGTAGGAAAGACCCATCCTAATATAGTTCACATTCAGAAGAAGCACTTGAAAGACTCTGCTTCCTTCTCATCGAGGTATAAAAGCAGATGCTGGGGCCTCTGCTCTTATTATGAAATGGCACCATTCTCTGGGCCCACCTGTGAGTTTGAGCTCAGATTGACAGGGTGGAATGCCACTGCAGGAACTGATCTTCCAAAATCCAGGCCCTCCTCTGAATATCTTCTGGAGGCTGTTGTTTTTCTGGGCCTGCCTAGAGGCTTTTGAGGCCCAGCTCCTGGGATCCCCATCCTGTGTTTATATGTAGCACTTCACCTGCACTTGCTCTTTAATTCACCTGCTTCTGTTCTCCTCCCCCTTGGGTCTATGTGAAAAAAGACACCTCCTTATCCTCAAACAGCGCCGGCATAATCCAAAACATAGACTTATATCAGCTGCTCTGAAGAAAATTAACTCTGCCCAAGGCAAAACCATCATAGCAGGTTAGCAGAGTAACCTGTGGAAATCACCTTGCCTGTTCTGCTGCGAATAACAACCTCTCAGCTACTGAACTCATGCTACTTTCAAATCGGACTTTCCTTTGGGCCTCATAAAAACCCACAGTATCAACCTCTGCCATACTTCTGGCAGCAATTTGACACAGGATCTGTTGTGATCAACAGGAATTAAGGTTCAATTCTAAGTTCAGCATTCAAGAACTTATGTAACAACACCCATATTTGTAACATGCTACACAGCTAGTACTGGAGATAAGATGCAAACCACATCATTAGTTTTCAGATCACAGAAATGCCCTTTGACCAGCTAGCTCAAAAAGCTTGGTTAAATATTAATGTATGAACGTACAGGACTCAAAACATAATTCAGTTGAAAAAAGATGAAATCACTGAATGTCTTTAGTCATTTGCGAGACGTGGTTAATTGCTTGTTTATTTTCCTAAAGGTCAAGGGAGTTAACCTGACAGGAGCATTACATTTATAATGTATTTTATTATTATAACTACTTATAATAGTTACTTCTGCTAATGATGAAACCTGCTTTAGGTAACCCTGCTGATCATTGTTGGTGGTTGCAGCAGTGGTTTGTGTTATACCTTAGTTCCTGGACTGTTTTTATCAAAACCCGTGGGAGTTACATTCTTTCAATTCTCCTCCCCATTCCTCTGGGGGGAAGGAGCGAGTGGCTGTGTTGTTCTGGGTTGCCGACTTGGCTTAAACAGCAGCAATGTATTATACAGAAGGACAAAGGATCTGCTGTGATCAGCAAGAATTAAGAAATTACTTAAAGGATTTAAGGCTTAACAGAACAATTGCTTTAATCAATATTATTTAATAGAATGTACAATCTTAAATAAATACTATGTTTCCCACTTCTCCAACAGGAATCCAACCCCCTACAAGCAGGGTGAGAACTGTATATGTTTTCTGGCAGAGAAGTAGAGCAGATTGAGTCACCTGAAACCAAAGAGCTGACCCCAGGACTCAGTTGCCAAATGTTGTCTGTACGTCATATCTGGTGTCTGTAGAGTGCTAGTGACCTACTGTAAACTCTGTATGTGGACTCGTACAGCCCCCACCATTCTCCCACTTTCTTCTCGATCCCAACAACATTGCATGGCATTAGGCTGTATGTTACCTTCTTCTGTGACTTTATGCAGGGAGATACTGATCCTTTCTTGGAGCACATGTGAACATGACAAAGGATCTGTCGATATCAGCAGGAATTAAGGTTCATAGATAACTTCAGCATTCAAGAATCTGTGTAAAAATATTCATATTTGCAACATGCTACACAGCTAGTACTAGAGATAAGATGCAGACCACATCATTAGTTTTAGATCACAGAAATGACTTTTGACCAGCTAGCTCAAAAAGCTTTGTTAAGTATTAATGTATGAACTTACAGGACCCATAATATGACTCAGCTGAAAAGGATGAAATCACTGAAGTTCCTCTGACTGAGGCAAAGAAGTCGTTAAGTACCTCAGCCTTCTCCAAGTCCAGGGTAGCCAGTTCTCCTGATAGCTTCTGCAGAGAGCCCACGTTGTCCCTGGCCTGACTTTTGTTTGCAAGGTACCTATAGAATCCCTTCCTGTTATCCTTAACATCCTTAGCCATGTTTAATTCTGAGTGGGCCTTAGCTTTCCTAACCTGGTCCCTAGCTTCCCGGACAACATCCCCGTATTCTTCCCAGGCTGCCTGTCCTTGCTTCCACCTTTTATAAGCCTCTTTTTTCCTTCCAATTTTCCTCAGCAGCTTCTTATCCATCCACGGAGGAGTCCTGGCCCTCCTGCTGCACTTCCTTCTAGTAGGGATGTATCTCTCCTGAGCTTGCAGCAGGTGATCCTTGAATTTCAACCAACAGCCTTGGGCCCCCCTGCCCTCTAGGGCTATATCCCATGGAATCTTACTGAGCAGGTTCCTGAAGAGGCCAAAGTCTGCTCTCTGGAATTCCAGGGCAGTGAGCTTGCTACACACTCTTCTCACTGTCCTGAGGATCTTGAATTCAACCATCTCATGATCGCTGCAATCAAGGCTGCCCTGGAGCATCACATTTCCAACCAGCTCTTCCCTGTTGGTGAGGAGGAGGTCAAGCATGGCACCTCTCCTTGTCGGCTCCTCTATTACTTGCAGAAGGAAGCTGTCTTCCACACAATTGAGGAACTTCCTGGATTGTTTGTGCCGGGCAGTACCATCTCTCCAACAGTTATCAGGGTGATTGAAGTCCCCCATGAGAACAAAGGCCTGCGAGTGTGAGGCTGCTCCTATCTGTCTATAGAGCGCTTCATCCACAGAGTCCTCTTGGTCAGCCGGTCTGTAACAGATCCCCACAATGATGTCTCCCATTGCTGTTCTCCCTTTAACCCTGACCCACAAACTCTCTATTAACTGCTCACCTGTCCCCAGGCACACATCCAAACTCTCCAGCCTATCCGTAACATAAATATCAACTCCCCCTCCCTGCCTGCCAGGCCTGTCTTTCCTAAAGTGCCTGTAACCTTCCATTCCAACACACCAGTCATGGGAGCCATCCCACCATGTTTCTGTGATGCCTACGATATCATACGCCCATAAACGTGCACACATCTCTAATTCCTCCTGTTTGTTCCCCATGCTGAGGGCATTTGTATAGAGACATCTGAGCCGAGCTCCAGTTGAAGCCGGCTCATTGGCTGGAGCAGCTGGAATATCTCCACATCGCTCTGAATGTTTACTATAGGTGCTGGCAAGTGACTGGGTGTGTTGGGACGGAATGATGCCCCCCTCCCCCAACACATCTACTTTAAAGTATTCTTGATCAGTCTGGCAAGCCTCCTACCAAATCCACTCTTCCCTTTCTTCATCAGACCAGCTCTACCAGCCACCAATAGACCTGACCTACTAAATCGAGTCCCATGTTCAAGGTATCCAAGCCCCTGACTATAGCACCACGCTTGTAACCATTTATTAACCTGCCCAAACCTCCAAGCCTTTTTAAGGTCCTCCCCTGAATCATGGAGAATTGACAAAAAGACAGTCTGTGCTCCAGAGCCCCTGACCACCTCTCCCAGAGCTCTGTAGTTCTTCTTTATGTTCTCCGGGCTACTGCTATCTATATCAGTAGCACCAGTTCTGGGTGGGAACAACAGATTTAGGGGGAAGCCCCTTGCTTTTAATCGTCCTCTTCCTCCTTTTTTTGTTGGTTTCTTCTGTTACTGTTTCCCAGCTTCCTGGGTTAGTGGCCTCCTATGCCACATGAGCGACAGTAGATGCTTGAGGCCCCTGCACAGTCTGGTCCTGGAGCAAGCAGTGCGGTTTCCTCTCAGCATCCCTGATATCTTTCAGGCTATTGACAGCGTCCGGCAGCTCAGCCACCTGCTGCAGGAGGACCTCCACCAGGGAGCACCGAGTGCAGCCGTGCCCATTGTGCACCCTCCTCTCAGGAGAGCAGTGCAGGCGCTCTCTACACCCCGAGCTCTGCACTGCAGCCTCCCCTCTCATCGGCTCTGTCTGGGTGCCTGCATTGGCCACCGCCGGGGCAGCTGGAAAAGAGCTCCCAGGCTGAGCCCGGGTCATATGGCGAGTGCTCAGCATTCCACTCACCATCCCACTCATCTGGCAGCACAAACTGCCTCGAACGCTCTCTGTTTGCCCGCCCTGCTAGCCGTGCCCCTGGTTGCTCACGCTCCCTGGGGTAGGTTTTTACCCACTCAGGGCTGCTACCTCTCCTGGCGCCGCCCCCTCTGAGTCAGCTCCTCGCGTCCGCTGAGCTGCCGGCTCCTGGGTAAGCCCTGTCGAGGACTTGAGGCTCCCTCGGTACCTGTTGCTGCTCCGAGTTGAAGCTGTTGGATGCAGAGGCGCGCTGCAGGCGTCCCCTCTTGAGACAGTCACCTCAGCAATGGGCCGGAAATGGCCGATGATGCCCGGGTCTTTTCTTACTTGTCTGCTTGCCCTGGTAATCATCTTTCATTTAAACATAGGAACTGTGCAGGCTCCTTCCTTTTTCACATCTGCCTCATCTCCAGTGTTTGATTCTGACCCACTGGTCCCAAAAATATCTCCATTCCATGTCTCTGGGTCTCAATCAGGATCAGATACAAGGGCACCGACCCGTGGCCTCACTGCATTTGTATCTTTTTTATTGCTCTGACTTTTGGCAATGCAGACAGTGTATTTTTCTGCGATGGCGGCACCTGTCTTTTTTCCCCCCTAAGTCTCTCACCCTGCTCTGCAGCAGCTACAAATGCCTCCCTCTGCAGCAGTACTTCTGCTTTAACCCTTTCTAGCTCAGAATGTAAATCTGCTACTTGTTGCTCCAACTCTCTGTTCTTATCTACCATGCCTTTGCAGGCAAGCAGCAAGCAGCCTGTCATGCGTCCAGCTTGACTTAGTCGCTCCTTTGAGGGGGTATGGTAGGTTTCTACAAACTCACCCCAATACTTTAACACTCCCATGGGGCCCTTAGCTCCCCACCATTCAGGCTCTACATTAGTGCAAGTCTATTTTATCCCACAACGTGCTCCACGGCTCCTGCGTCCACCCCTGCTGCTCCACAGGAGGAGCTACAGCCCGAGGCTCTTTCCACATCTTTCTCCTGCTTGTTTCCATCCTCCTCACTATCTGATGTACTCCAGATGTCTCCATCCCATGTTTCAGGATCCCAATCTTGTTGGGTTACTACTGCCTGTACCCGCGGTCCCATATCCACACCAGGCTTTGGGCAGCTCTGCCGCCTCTGCCACGCAGTCTGCATGGCATACGATGTTAGTAAATTCTCTAGTTTTTTTTTTTTTGGCCACCCTGATGCTGCTTGGGTGGTGGCTAATAGATCTTGTTGTGGCATTACCGCCATTGCTTTTCCAGTTAGCGCTTCTTGTTTCAACTAATCTACATGTTCCTCCAAGTCTTGGATTTGTCCCCATGTTACTTTAAACACACTAAGCAGGGCTCCTCCAATGCACCCAGTGCATTGCAGGCACTCGTTGGGCTTTGTCTGCAGTATCTCCGCAAACTGCCCCCAGTACTTCAATAGATTGAGAGGGCATTTTTCACTCCATGGCTCTGGCACCACCTGAGTGCAAGTTTCCCACCTATCCCACAAAGTACTCCACGTCTCACGGGTCCATTCTGGCCATTCCGTTGGGGGAGTGCCAGGAGCAGAACTGCAGGGTGGCTTCCTCTTGAACATGGTTATGCAACCCTATCACTTGTTGGAAATGTGATGCTCCAGGGCAGCCTTGGTTGTCACGAACGTGATCCGATCGAGTTCAAGAAGCTCAGGACAGTGAGAAGGGCACACAGCAGGCCGACTGCCCTGGACTTCAAGAGAACAGACTTTGGCCTCTTCAGCAACCTGCTTAGTAATATTCCATGAGATATAGCCCTAGAGGGCAGGGGGGCCCCAAGACTGTTGGTTGGTATTCAAGGATCACCTGCTGCAAGCTCAGAAGTGTTGCATCCCGACTAGAAGGAAGCACAGCAAGAGGGCCAGGAGACCTCTGTGGATGGATAAGGAGCTGCTGAGGAAACTTAGAGGGAAAAAAGAGGCTTATAAAAGGTGGAAGCAAGGACAGGTGGCCTGGGAAGAATACAGGGATGTTGTCGGGGAATCTAGGGACCAGGTTAGGAAAGCTAAGGCCCACTCAGAATTAAACTTGGCTAGGGATGTTAAAGATAACAGGAAGGGATTCAAGAGGTACATTGCAAACAAAAGAAAGACTTGAGAAAATGTGGTTCCTCTCCGGAAGATAGCAGGGGAGCTGGCTACCCTGGACTTGCAGAAGGCTGAGGTTCTCAATGACTTCTTTGCCTCATTCTTTACTGGCGAATGCTCTGACCATACCACCCAAGTCTTGGAAGGCAGATGCAGGGACAGTGAGAATGAAGACCCTGGGCCCACTGTAGGAGTGGATCAGGTTTGAGACCACCTTAAGAAAATGAACGCATACAAGTCCGTGGGACCTGATGAAGTCCACCCACGGGTCCTGAAGGAGCTGGCAAATGAAGTTGCTAAGCCACTGTCCATCGTATTTGAAAAATCGTGGCAGTCAGGTGAAGTTCCTGCAAGAGGAAAAAGGGAAATATAACCCCCATTCTCAAGAAGGGCAAAATGGATATGCCGGGGAACTACAGATCAGTCAGCCTCACCTCTGTGCCTGGCAAAATCTTAGAGCGGATTCTCCTGGAAGGCATGCTAAGGCACATGAGAAACAACCAGGTGGTTGGTGACAGCCAGCATGGCTTCACTAAGGGCAAATCCTGCCTGACCAATCTGGTGGCCTTCTATGATGGGGCTACAGAACTGACGGACAGGGGTAGAGCAGTTGATGTCATCGACCTGGACTTGTGCAAAGTGTTTGACACTGTCTCACATGACATCCTTGTCTCTAAATTGGAGAGAATTCGATTTGATGGATGGACCACTCAGTGGATAAAGAACTAGCTGGACGGCAGCATGCAAAGAGTTGTGCTCAATGGCTCAATGTCCAATTGGAGACCAGTAACGAGTGGTGTCCCTGAGGGATGGGTGTTGAGACAGGTCTTCTTCAACATCTTTGTCGGCGACATGGACAGTGGGATTGAGTGAGCCCTCAACAAGTTTGCCGATGACACCAAGCTGTGTGGTTCAGTTGACACACTGGAGGGAAGGAATGCCATCCAGAGGAACCTTGACATGTTTGTGAGGTGGCAATCTGATGAAGTTTAACCATGCCAAGTGCACGATCCTACAGCTGGGTCGGAGCAATCCCAGGCACAGCTACAGGTTGGGCAGAGAAGAGATTCAGAGCAGCCCTGCAGAGAAGGAATTGGGGGTGCTGGTCGATGAGAAAATGAACATCAGCTGGCTTCAGTGTGCACTCGCAGCCCAGAAAGCCAACCGTATCCTGGGCTGCATCAAAAGGAGCGTGACCAGCAGCTCAAAGGAGGAGATCCTGCCCCTCTCCTCTGCTCTTGTGAGACCTCACTTGAAGTATTGTGTGCAGTTCTGGTTTTCTCAACATAAAAAGGACATGGAACTGGTTGAGCAAATCCAGAGTAGGCCGCGAGGATGATCAGGGGGCTTTAGCTCCTCCCATATGAAGACAGCCTGAGAAAGCTGGGGCTGTCTAGCTTGGAGAAGTTGGGAAAGTTGGGGTTATTCATGCATCCTGGCTGCATTGAGACCTCCTAGCAGCCTTCCAGTATCTGAAGGGGGCCTATGAAGGTGCTGAGGAGGGACTCTTCATTAGGGACTCTAGTGATAGTGCAAGGGGTAACTGGTTAAAACTTAAACAGGGGAAGTTTAGATTGGATATAAGGAGGAAGTTCTTTACTGTGAGGGTGAAGAGGCACTGGAATGGGTTGCCCAAGGAAGTTGTAAATGCTCCATCCCTGGCAGTGTTCAAGCCCAGGTTGGACAGTGACGTGGGGGACATGATTTAGTGGGAGGTGTCCCTGCCCATGGCAGGGTTTTGGAACTAGATGATCTTAAGGTCCTTTCCAACCCTAACTATTTTATGATTCTATGATTCTACATTTTGTAATATCAAGTACCTATAGCAATAAGGAAAACAGATAAGAAATTATGCGCTTAAAACATGACAAGTAACTGATGCTGATCCCGAGTGGTATAATGTATGCCTTCACTATGCCTTTCAGTCCTGCCAGAGTCAGAAGCACAGAGGTAGCAGAGTGCGAATTTAAGGGAGGAAATCGAAAAACATAACATCCCTAAGATGTGATAGCTCTAAGAAGTGACCTGACCACAGTGGCACAGCTAACGCTGGATCATTCTAGTAGGAGGATGGTGGTGGGGGATGATTCTTCACAGTGGTAGCGTCATCTCCCTGATGATAGTGTAGAAAGTCAGGCTATAGCAAATTTCCTCAATATCAAGCAAGAAACCCCTAGTGTGATTCAACACAGGTATCTGCAGGAGAACACACCATTGACTATTCCTCTCATCAGCATAATCTTCCAGACAAGTTCCCACAGATGGATTTACATGTTTTCTTACCATTCTGGAGGCTATTTTTTGAATGAAGGGCGTTTCAGAAACCACCAGCATTTTAACTTCAAGTTGGCAGGCATCAGGTTCTGTCAGTCGGGCTTTTCTCCTAACCATGCCAAAATACAGCAAGTGCCTTAAAAATGTAAATCGTGTTTCTCTACTCCAAATCGTAATGGGGGAAACATAGAATAAATTGAGGGAGAATTGGGTCGGGATCAGGAAATGGAAGAACGTGAAGGAAGTGCGTTTAACGTACAAGCAGTCAAAGAGAAGTGTGTTTAACATGCAAGAAGTCAAGGAGAAGTGCAGAGAGCCCAGGACAGGGTTGAGGGTACTGCCTCAGAGCAACCTTTCTCTATGGAAGCTTGCACCAAACTGGTGAGTCTGCAATGGGGCTATGGGATACAAGGACAGAGATGGGTGAGCCAGGGAGGACCAGTGGTTACCGTGACCATAGGCCCCAAGTCATTCCCTGTGTGAGGCCCTATACCTGCCACACAGTGACAGAGGGAAAAGGAGAATTTGCAGGGTTGTGGAGGAGTTTCTAGGATGTCTTTTCTACTCCTGACAGTGGAAATCAGCCACGAAATGTTCTACCAGCAAATGGTCACCTGACGCATCATTCATGACCTGCATCCCACGAGGAACATGAACTTGCATGAACTCACAAGCAGTACTGGATGTAGATGAACAGCCAGTGCTTTCCCTGCAGGACACAATCAGCAATAGCTTGGAGGTAACATAACAGATGAACTTGTCAATGAACCAAAGCCAGAGTTCACTTGATTAGAGCAAATTATGTGTGTACTTCCAGCTGAAGTGAGTTTTTCTATGCTAATCATAGTATTTTATTTTCATTTAGTGTTTGATAGTGATTGGTCTAGAGCCCACAGGACCATTATCTTCTGTGGCAGCTGTCCAGATTCACATCTTGATTCTCTTGCCCCATCCCATGGCCAAAGCATGCAACAAGCTCTTCCAGTCCTTTCCCATTACAGGTTTCATGTGTGGCACCACTGAGTGAACAGGGCCTGTGTAAAGCCTCTTCTGCTGCAGCTCTCATCCCTGCCTCCCTTGGCCATGAAGGTGGCTTATCTCCTCCTCCCAGCCACCGCCTTGTCCTGCATATATCACCTCCTCTGGAAATTATGGTGCCTAATGCAGTCTCTCTCATAACCGTGAAAATGTCCCCTGTCCTTTCGCTTAAACTCATTTGGAATAGTGTAGTGGAGAAAATGAACTGGGAGTAATTTTCCGCACTTAAGAGGTGTGAAATATATGACATTTCAATAAAAAATTGTAAAAAAAATTAAAAAAACCTTGTAAAATATTAAAATCTGGGTATGTACCCCTGCCTTCTTGCTATGCGACTTTCAAATAGAGATATTAACTGAAGTATATTGCCCAGTAGTGATAAGGCAAAAGATGCACAGTAATTTGCCAGTGGTACAGTACAATGCATTCTGTTAGTATTCAATAGTTCTGACGATTACAGCCACTAGAAGCAAAGCAATGTATGAGTAAGAGCTAGCCAGACACATTGAACAGCCTATCTGGTATTTTACAAGGACTTGGCAAGAATGTTATTTAGCTTATTATCAGTGCAGATGGGCTGGTTAAATGTTACTTAATGAACTTGGTTAATCCAGGCATCAGGTGAAAGGATCCAACATCAGACTTTTCAAATACCTTGTACTGAAAATGAAGAGTGCACTCCCATGACCTCTTTCAATGTACTTTCAATGTACCATGACCTCTCTCACTGTACCTTTTAATGCGAGGTACATTGACTCTTCAGACTAAAAGCTATTAAAGAAAGACTGTTATTATTTGACCCAAGTGTACCTGAGGGGACCTATAGATTAAGTAAGGACGAACGCCTGCCTAAATGTATTTCAGGTCGCATTAGAGGGCATTTATCTTTAAGCAGAATACACTGATTTTTTTCTCTCCCTCTGGGTCCAAAGATCAAGATTTCACTCGATCTTTCCAGATCGAAGAGTTTGAGAAAAACTTCCACAAGACTGTATTGGTAAAACTCTCAGGATTTATTATCATCACCAAGAGCAGACAGTGTCTATTTGCTCTGCTTGTGTTTCTAGTTGATGCAACATGAGCTATGTCTAAGAACTCATTTATGAGCACGTCACTGCCTAAATTAGACAGTTCTATCTCGTCATGGGGTCTGACTGTGCAGGCATCATCTTAGATATTTTGAAGTAAAGCAACTTGTCAAAATCCTCACTGAATTGATGCACCTATATAACAAACTGCTGGCTCAACTCGCACCCAGGATAGACTGATGGAGGAAGTCTGGATTGATGAAGACAATCTGTCAGAAACTTGCACCAGTATTGTTGATCAATGGTTAATGTCCCATACTTGAAACTGTCTTTTTCCAAAGCTGTCACTCTCCTCTCCCTCTCCAGGGCCAAATAAATTTCAAATGAAATTAATCCCATGCTCAAACATGACAAGACCTATAATCTTACACTTGTCTATTCCCTGTGATACAGTTTGTTTCTTTTTTCTCAATGGAATGGGTTTTCTATGACGATCTGTGGTCTTCTTCATTTAGGGCAAAAGTTACAGGTTGTTGACTTCTACTGAAAAGCAACATTGCCACAGGAATGGCAAAGTAAAATTAGTATCAAACAAAAGCAGTACAATTCTCCTCAGCTTAACTGCAGTTACAAGCACGTCTGGAAGGATTGGTCTTTGTAGACAGCTATAAGTGCAACAGGGATAATTTTCACAGGTTTCTGCATGGCATGTATGTTGGTATCTCCACCAAGGAAATTCTTGTAACCATGGTAACAGCAGTAAGCATCCTTCTCCAAGACTTCCACAACCTTCTTGTTAAAGAAAGCTGACGTAATAAAGCTGCCAGCAGCTATCTGCTCCTTGTTCTTTGGTGCAGGGGCAGATGGAATATAGAGGTCATAGCAATACATCACAGGACAAACTCCTTCACCTATTCCGGACACATTTGGGCAATGTATAAACAGGTATTAGGGTCTGAGTGAAATTCTATACTTTGAATTCAACAAAAAGATCATAGAATCATAGAACAGGCCAGAGTGGAAGGGGTCCATCTAATCCAGCCTTTGTGGGAAAGGGAGCCTACCCACTGCCTTCAACGGGCATTCATCCAGGAGGCACTGACGTAATGCCAATCTGAGCAGCGACATTGCCAGCCAAAGCAGTCCCAAGCACAGTTCAGGCTCTGCACACACTCCTGTGTTGGAAGAAAACAGATAGGTACTTCAGGGTAAGGTGTGACTCAGTGAAGTTATTCTTGCACGTAGTTCTTGTTAAAAATCAGACTTGGTGCATTTGTAAATGTTGCAATCATAGCTTTGAGACTTGAAAAATCAATGTTTGCTCTGAAGTTCCCAGCTAATAATTTTAGAGAGAACGATCACTTCCAAAACTATCCTTTTCCCCACCTCCTGTGGGGTGTAATCTACCTCACACACCTTGGACAATAGTGACTTCTTAGAGGGCTTGAGGAATGTTCCCAGTTCAGAGAACAATGCTCTGAGCCTGCAGACCAGCTGCAGGTTGCAGCTTAGGTAGACTGGTTCTGGAGACCCTTACCACTTTTGTCTTAACTACTGGCAGGTTTTTGTCTCTCTGCTGGTATTCATCCGTCTCAGAACTTTTGACTATCTTACAGCCTTTTCTAGACATTTTGTGGTGCATTTTGTGGTGCATTTTGTGAATGTGAGCAGTGCATTGCATCCTTGTGCTCCACACCAACTGTGGAGCAACTATATATATCCAGCTATCACTGAGTTTTGGAGAATATCTTGTCAGACACAGATCTGGTCCTAGCCACCAGACAGACCCCTGGCCTAAGAAGTCAATCTGTAGTTCCAGTCCTCGCACAACTGCTCTGACTTGGCAATGTAACAAGATCAGGCAGAGATCTTAGTCTGCCACAGGCAGATCAAGAACATTCTAGATGTCACATTAGTTTCTACAAGTGTGTGCATTTTTTTAGCCAGATGTGAAAAATAACCATGCTAGGAGAGAGCAGATACATGTATCACTTCTGAGAATAAAGACTTCAAACCCAAGCCATTGTGGTTTCCTGTGTGCTGTCTCACTGAGTCCAGTCTTGGGTGAGAAAATATCGGTAAGCTTGAATACAATTAGAGCGTCAAGAAAACCCC
The DNA here is from genome assembly GCA_028858755.1 of Ara ararauna. NCBI lineage: Eukaryota > Metazoa > Chordata > Aves > Psittaciformes > Psittacidae > Ara > Ara ararauna. Next base: position 69,378,495 of record CM054381.1, read on the forward strand.
CAGGATTTCTAGAGCATCTGGTAAGCTGCATCTAATCCTGTGTTTTACTTTCCCCTAGACAACTTGATATCATTATCACCTGAAGACACAGGTAACATGGGGGGGGGGGGGGGGGGGCGCACTGACTGCTTTTTCTCATGGTTTTCTGTTTCTGAATGTTGTTTCCAATCCATAAAGCAAAAAGGAGAGAAGAAATCATAAAGTCTGCCATTTATGGGAAGGAAAAGACACTTCAGGAGCAACACCTGCAAAAAAGATCTAGCAGCAGGTAAGTCTAAGGAGGTGAATACACCTTTAGCAGCAACTAATAACCCATCTGCAGCTAGGAGGTTTAAAAAGAAAGAAAAGCATAGCCTGCACCAGAAAGTGCCTGTCTTATTACAACGGGATCCCTGGCTGAACCTGCCAATGAGTCTTGTCTGGTGACATCCTTCCCCAGCACTGTAGTCTTATAGTTACCAAATGAACAAAACAGCAGCTTGGATTTGGGGAGCTGAGCTAAAATATGTGGTTCATCCTGCAGGGAGCATGTCAGGAAAAAGCAGAAAACTAATGGCAAAGACACAGACAAATTAATCTCTTCCAGAAAATCACTGGGGAGCTCAGTGTTTAGGATAGAGGTACATGTTTCACTGCCATTGCAAGAAATAAAGGTGACACTACTTACCACACCGTACGAGGTCCTGGCAAGTCCCATCAGGATGCCTGCTCCTTCTCTTTCTTATGTCTTCAATATGGATCTTACAGACAGAATAAAATATAATCCCTGGTTTTTCCCACTGCCAGTTACTTTTCTTTCCTTCTTCTCTGTGCTAACCTGGATCTCTCTTACGTCAGTAGCTGCCTAGAAAAGCAGTGGCAAATGCTGCTCTCTGCTAATAAATCCACCAGAGGCTTAGAGCTTGGGATGTATCTCTCTCCTGCCTCAAGTAGAAGTGAACCTGCCATGCAAAACCACAAGCGCTGAGTGTATCAAGGCAACAGCTGTGTCCAATGTCACCAAATAGATGACACAGCCCAGTTCTGTCATTCTTGCTCAGTATCAGTAAGAGCTGCTCTCTAACAGTGCTGCTGGAGAGCTCAACATGCCAGGAGGTGGCCAGTAGGAACAATGAGAAAGCCTCAGGCAAGCAGGACTCGAACATGAACTTGTGCACAGAGGGAGCTTCTTTGTGCCCTTCCACCTAAGCATGTATTTAAACCAAGAGCTGATCTAATGCAAAGGCAGAAGTACTGTGTATAAGCCAGCACACCATACCCAGATGGCAGAGTTTGCATGTTTGGTGTCTGCTTTCATGTGGACAAGGAGGAATGAGGACTCTTTAAAACAAACAAGCAAAAAGGCATTTAAAACTTTAGTGGCAAGGTGTTGGTCCCAGCAGTCAGAACTGTGATTGATCAAGATTACCAGCTGTGTTAGAAAAGAGGACGTGGTAGGAGAAACGAGGGCTCATCTTGCTGCTGCTGGTATTGTCCATGTCTGGAAATAGATAGATTTTAATATAATATTGCTGCCCTCTAGTGCTCCGGAAAAGAATCTACTCACAAATAGCAGCCCTAAACAGATGATGGGGAAGGGAAGCATGCCTTTTCCAGGAATGGACAGAAAGCACCAAAATTATTAGCAAGATCCATGAAGGCAAAAGCTAAATACAGATCTGAGTGGGTATAATTCATAAAGGGTATAATTCATCAGGGTATAAATTCATAAAGCCATCACTTATTTCAAATCAGCTACATCAGTTTAGAACACCCCTAGAATTTTGCCCACTTGTGTTTACAGTATCAACAGATTATCAACAAATAGATCTTCTACCTTCTCTTTACTGTATCCTGAGGCAAAGGCTGGTAGTTGCTGAAGATAAGGTGGCATTGGAAAATCATCCACAATACCCAAAACAGCTTTTGGCACTGAAACTGACAGATGGTACAGGGACTCATTACTCAGCATAATATAGATAATAGATTATCTTCTGACCCCAATGATAACTTCAGGTCAGCAGCCAGAACATCTCTTATGGTCTCCCAAATACACTTCACATACCTCTACATTGCATTGCTGCACCTCTGCTGCGGCTAAGGAAAGCTCATTAAAATAAACTCCGTACAAAATAATCTCTACTCACATCTGCTTCAAAAAACACACCAAACCCAAATGAACACTTCAAACACTCTCTTGCTTCTGATCTTACAAGTGATAGCACAGTGAGAAACAGCTGAAAATAACTGCTTCAGCTCCCTTTCCCCTCTGCCCTTCCAAAGCAAGTTGTTGCATATCTGTTCAATTAAGAACAATTATTGTGTTAGAAATCACTTCACAAAAACAAAACCTGTACACCTCCAGTCTGTGGGGACGTTGGACAGAAGCAGCAACATTTTCTTCAGTGTCCCCATGTCACTGTATAGGAGAATTAACCTTCCCAGTGTTTGTCAGGTAAAGGCATACTCAGATATGCAGAATTTAATTCTTCAGCAGGTAAAGCTCTTCTTTCCTGCCCCTGCTGAGGACAGTCAGCATCCTATCAATTTTTTGTCCATTTGTCTGGACAACTGCAACATCAGCTTTTACTTTGCAAGAAAAGTCTAGCAGTAAGGGAAGGAAATTCAAGTTTTGTGGTCAGATCACAGAGTTGATACCCTTGTTTGAGTTTTGTCACTAGTTTTCTGAGTGGTTTTGCACAAATCTTTATAGATTATGTTTGTCTATCTGTGTGTATAGTTGGCATATATTCTGCAATATCTACTAGCACAGTAGACACCTCCTTTTGTGGTGGCAGTAATTTCTCACAGTCATGGAGAGGCCTGGCTAACCTTTCATTAAGCCTTCTGGTCAGCTCTCCAGCCAAACAAATGCAGGTTACAACTTTCTGCCCACCTGTAGTTCCTCCTTTGTCTGTGATGGTTTACCACATGAATCCACACTTCCAGTCATGTCACCTGTGTCCTCATGATATGTTTCTACTCCTGGATGCATGTACCTGCTTGCATAGGAGTTAAGACAAGGCAGCTAGCAGCCTGTTCCTTCCTTCCGCTGTATGTTGGCTGCACTAGTGACAGCAGGACCTGTGTGGGTGCATGTGTCTCTGCCCCTGGCAGGATCCTGGAGAAAAGGATTCCATGATGCACACATCCTGCTTTCTCATGCCTTCTGCTGAGAGCACTGCTTATGTCAGCTGCAATGTTCAAACTTGGTTCCTATCTATTTAGTGGAGATCATAGACTTTAGGAGGCAGCAGCAGCTGAATTTTGAATGTCAAAGCTGGTACAATAAAGAAGTTGCTGAAAAACCACAGAAACACACCAGTGTCCTCCAGTAAGGCTGGATCATCTGCGTGCATTCTGTATCTCTCAAGCTTGCTGCTGGTTGCAAGTAAACAACATGTTGTTATGATTTCGCATGCCAGAGACCTAAATCTGCAGACATACAGTTGCAAGCAGCAGGAAACGGAGCCTATGAAATAATGACTAAAATAGCCTTTGAATCATGGTCGATAGTGGCAACGGATAAGAGGATTAACAAAAGTCTTACAACAAAAGGCTTCAGAAAATAAATCTATTCCATTTACCAAAATAAAAGGGAAGGATGTAGCAGGCAACTGGTCAGAGAAGGATCTTCAGTCACATAAGGCTACTGCAAGTAGTTTTCTGTTACAAGAAGCAAAAACTGAAGGCACGCAGAACAGAAACATAGCATTGCTCTTTCACAGCAAGAGGGATTCATCAATGACACAAAGGACCCAAGCACCAGGGTGAACCATGTATTTTGGTAAATCATGAGTGGCTGCTTTTGCAGAAGATGGTTTCCTAGATTAAACACCCGTGTATTGAACTTGAGGAGGGAAAGGCTTTAGGGAAATCTCAAGACCTGTGCTAGACTGAAATCAATCTAAGCAGTCATAGTCATGTCTTGGGGCCATAAAACCCATGATGCAGTTAACCTGTAAACTTGCCAGCAGTGTCTGATTGTGCAATATTTATTCCTGCTTACAGTACAAATAAAGCAAACAAAGCACTTTGTGCTACTATCTCAGTGTGTGCAATTACTCCCTAGATACCATGTAGCTACTACTGCATCAGGAAAGGCCAGTTCCTGATTAAAACTTGGTGTCTATTCCGTGTTCTGCCCTATATGCAACAGAGCAAATAATTCTGAGTGGCCAAGCCTGAATGTGTTGTCTGCTCTCTAGAAAGCTAAAATTAGCATCCTGCGGGTAAACAAATGTCTTACAATCTTTCTGTGAAGGGGGCACCTCAAATGAGAGTTGATCTGCTGGATTTCATTGGTCTTGTTCCATTTCCCCACCTATAAAATGGGGGTTGACTGCAAAAAAAATTGGTAGCTTAGTTCATATGGGATGACTGAAGTACGTGTGATTTGCTTCCAGGGGCAGTAAGGATCATGGTAGCATTGCAAAGGGTTGATAAAGAGAATGTCCTAAAAGGAGTTTACAGGGACAAGCTCAGCTGCAAAAAGAGGAAAGCATGGGAACTAAATCTGGCAAATGATGTGACAGGTAACAGGGAGGGCTTCTATGGGTATGTAGCAAACAAAAGACAGACTAAGGATAATGTGGGCATCTCCAGAAGCTAACAGAACTGGCTACCCTGGATTTGGAGAAGGTTGAAGTTCTCGACATCTTCACCTCGGACTTCACTGGCAAGTGCTCCAACCACCCACCCAAGTCTTGAAAGGCAGATGGAGGGACAGTGAGAATGAAGACCCTGGGCCCACTGTAGGAGAGGATCTGTCTGGTTCAAGACCATCTTAGGAATCTGAAAGTATACAAGTCCATGGGACCTGATGAAATCCATCCACGGGTCCTGAAGGAGCTGGCAAATGAAGTTGCTAGGCCACTGTCCATCGCATTTGAAAAATCATGGCAGTCAGGTGAAGTTCCTGCAACTGGAAAAAGGGAAATATAACCCCCATTTTCAAGAAGGGGAAAATGGATGAGACGGGGAACTACAGATCAGTCAGCCTCACCTCTGTGCCTGGCAAAATCTTGGAGCGGATTCTCCTAGAAGGCACGCTGAGACACATGAAAAACCAGGTGGTTGGTGACAGCCAGCATGGCTTCACTAAGGGGAAGTCCTGCCAGACCAATCTGGTGGCCTTCTATGATGGGGCTACAGAACTGATGGACAGGGGCAAGGCAGCTGACATCATCTGTCTGGACTTCTGCAAAGCGTTTGACACTGTCCCTCAGGACATTCTTGTCTCTAAATAGGAGAGACATGAATCTGTTGGATGGACCACTTAGTGGATGAAGAACTGGCTGGATGATCGCATGCAAAGAGTTGTGCTCAATGGCTCAATGTCCAATTGGAGACCAGTAACGAGTGGTGTCCCTCAGGGGTCAGTGTTGGGACCAGTCTTGTTCAACATCTTTGTCATTGACATGGACAGTGGGATTAAGTGCACTCTCAGCAAGTTTGCCGATGACAGTAAGTTATGTGATTCAGTTGATATGCTGGAGGGAAGGAATGCCATCCAGAAGTACCTGGACATGCATGAGAGGTGGGCCAATGCCAAATAAACACCTTATTATTTGCATATATTTGCTTCCTTTCTGATGCCAGTGTTACTTTTAATCTCCTTACTTCTTTACACAGCTTATGCTGCAGTTGAACCAGACTGCTAATATCAGCCTTCAATTGCACAGTCGATTCCCTAAGACTCCCATTAACCCTACTTGTATCCCAGGTCCACAGGGGAACAGATGGAAGAGAACAGTCATCAGCCTCTCCTCCCATGTTTTGTTTCCTATACGGATACTTGATTATGCAGATCATTATCATATGGAAGCTGAGGCAAGAGGACATTTGCTTTACACGGGGGAAGGACAGGAGTTGGAATGTTGGCTATATTGCATCAGCCTGTTGCATTTTTTTGACCTTAAGTTACACCTTTTATCTTTTTAGCTTTTTCTGGTGGCTCACACGCATAATGACACCCTGATACCCCCTCGCTACACAACTGCTGCCTCAGCTCCTATAGTCATCACTTCTCATGGGCTGCAGTAAAAGGAAGATACACAAATCTTAAGACCACTTCCTGTTATTGAGGAAGTACATTTATCTTCCACATTTTTGTTGAAATTCTTTAGCTGGGGGCAGAAAAAGGGAATCAGTCTGCTGCAAAGGGTCTATTTTCACCTCTGTGTTTCATATGAAACAGAAAGAATGTATATTTTATTAGTATCCTTTTCCAAATCACACATGAACGATAGAAGTAACTATGTTTCTCAAAGTACAGGAAGTTCATTTCTCCACACAGCACATTGTGCTTATTCCTACAGGGTTTTCAAGACAAACAGCATTGCACATTGAGTTAAGAAATAAAAGCTAGATGTTCTTGCTCAGTTTTGGTTTATTAGCACAGGAAGCTTTATCTATTGAGAAAATACACTGTGCAGGATGGCAAAGCTAGTTCGAGGAACAAATACTGGGGAAAAATAAACTAAAATTGTTATTAATAAAGCTATGAGATTTAAATTTCCCAAACCTCAATTTTGTTTCCATTATCTCAGTGACTCTCTCAACTTTAAACAGAGCCCAAGCAGTTGAACTTAATCGCTTCTAAACAAAACAGACAAAACTATTTTTTTTTTCCTCAGGTGGAACATGCCAATTATACTTAACTGGCCAAACATAAATATTCCTCTGAGAGGTTGCAAATTAACCCTTCTCCACAACTTTTAGCATTATACAAAGTAGCCTCTTTATCAACTACAAACCAGAAGAAGCTATCCACGAAACCCAGCAGCCTCAGCAACGAAACAGAAATCTAGCATAATTACTGCTAGGTCTTTTTGGCATTGTGCTAAGCAAAACATTTGTCTGTACACACGAAGGACATAAAACTCTGCTGGTAGAGGCTGAAACAAACCTTCCTAGATTTACATAGAAAATATATAGGTTTATATAGGGACAAATTTTTCTTCTCATATGAATTAGGCTGTCTCATTTCACATGAACTCTGTAAGAAAGTGATAAAAACCCACCAGCTATGCTAAGAAAATGTCCTGCTTCTGTCTTCATCCTGATTAGGAAATTCACAGATGTAGTGAAAATATTTAACATCTGTTTTAATCAGACTAAAAACAATGCATAAACTTTAAAGATCATATTTTCAAATATTACCAGTGTCATATATTAAAAATAGGAAGGATTTTACAGATGAAACTCTCTTATTGCTTGTGATATTATTTTCATTGAATAAGTGAATCTGTGATTATGTTGTTTTGTCCAGGTGAGGGAAAGCTAACAGAAACATAAATATTGATATTCAGATTAACTAATAAATCCTGGAAAAATAAAGTTGTAACAAATTTGACCTAGAAGGTTGCCAACTAGGCTTTGCCTGGAAGTTCATTCATAATCAAATTTGTTTTGAAAGTCCAAATAGATGATGGATCAGCTGTAATGGAGGGGCTGGGTTTCTTACTTTATCAGTTTCTGAGAGCTCATTGAAAAGAAGCATATGTAGCAGGAAAGCATCATTAGTTTTACATGCCTCCAAGCTCTCCTGGGTATCTGCTCAAACAGCAACACTGTTGGGAATGCGATCTGGGGAAAGGTAGTAATAAGGAAGCTTTTTTTTCTTGTTGCGTTCAGCTATGGCGTTGACAATCTCATCCAGATTCTTGCGGAATTTTACCATAGCCTCTTTCACCAGCTTCTCCACAAAGTGTTCATCTGGGTACATGCCTAGAAACAGCTAATTGAAAAACAACCAAGAGATCATGCTTTGAGAAAGCAAAGGCTACTCTGTTTCAATATTATGCCATCCAGCAGAACAACACCCAGAGCCTTACACATGCTACTATTAAAATAGTCTTATCAATATTTAAGATAGCCTAAATTTGGCACTGTCAAAGAAAGATGCTGTGCCATCCTCCCTCCAGCTCTGGCTGCTTCTTTCCATCCCTGCATCTTTTTGTAGAGCTGGTTCGGATGTCTATGTGGCACCACGTCCACCTGCAGGGAGCTCATCCACTGAAAAATAAGCACTTTTATTCAGGCTAGTGGTCAGCCAGATGAGCTTCCTAAGCCAGATCTCTGCATAGCCACTCAAAACAGTTGTGCTGCTACAGAAAAGGACAGCATGGGAGGGGAATGAGCAGCCATGGATGAAAAAGGAAGATGACTGCTTCTTTTAGTGACAGTGGAAGTTTCTGTTAACTTAAAACTGTCCTTCAGACTTCAACCTGACAGCTGCTTTAGTCAGCTTAGACTCTAAGGGTGCCCTGAATACCACATTGCCAATATGTATACTGGCATATTACTTGCTTTAGGTAAATATTTTCCATGATGCTCCGTATTCTACAAGCTTCTCAGCTGAAATCTGCTTTCTTCTTAAAGCAAGACTTCATTTGGAGTACCTTCTGTCCATCATCTTCCATTTAAGGATGGAAAAATATCCAGACAAAGCCCGTAGGTGAGACCACCAAGGACCTAAACCTCATTTTATCATGCTTGTAAAGCCTCCATTAGGCTCGTTTTGTTTGCACCCTACATCAGCCAGACACGAGTCACAGCTGTAGCGCATGTGGCATGGGGGCAGACTTTCTAAAGGGACAGGACAAGGGGACACAGTGGTGCTGTACCTTTTCCACCAGCACTGCTGGGGCAAGGAGTGGGGAAAACTCTTGTGTCTCTGCAGCCCTCTTCCTCCCGCAACAGCATCCTTACTCAGCAACGCCATGCTTGAGTTAAGAAACGTTCATTTTGGCTGAAACACAGCCTCAGGGTAAAAATACAACTTCTTGCTCAGAGCTGGTTTGTATCTAGCAGAACAAGGGCAAACTGACACCTCTCCACACAAAGGCAAACATGCTCAAGCACAGAGCAGCACTACAATATCATGAGTCCATGAGTGGCATGGCCCTCATGTTCTCACCTATATCTCCACAACCTAGAGCAGTTAAGTTGACTTACTTCACTGTCCTGGAATTGGCTCAAGGCCCAGACAGCTCCAAGATGCCAACAAGAACGTCCCCTGTCTGGCAGACTCTCCACGATTTGCTCAATGGTGACTACCCCCTTTTCTGTTGGAGGAGGGCAGCGCATTGTTGGTGGGGCATTGGGAATCCAGGAACACCAGTCATACTGCAAAAGAGCACAGTGAGAAGATACAGTGGTTGGTATTTTGGAACACTGCAAAGAAAATCAGGAGTCTTGGCACCAGGGAGTTTGCTTCTGTAACATGGGCCTCTCAGAAAAAGAAGGCTAAAAAAGAAACAGAAGACTAAAGGACAGAGAGGTGGTCAAGAGAAGGACTGAAGGAGACAAAGAAGTCTCTACTGTCTTGCTCAGAATCTCACAAAGGACAGAGGTGGGTTGTCTAAATGGGAGTAGCTATTCTACTAAGCACAGGCATGTGCCACACAGTCCAGATTCACCAGCCAGGCTGAGGACTTAGCTATTTTACTGAACAAAGGTCTCATGTTAATCTGAGGAGATCTCTAATAAAAAGCCTGTAATTGATAAAACATCCTTTCCTCCAGTTGCTTTTTCCTGCAAAATTTGCCCTGAGAACATGCCTACAGTACTGTGGTCAGGATGTAAGAGAGGCAAAGGATACTGGTGCATCATGAAATATGGCATGTGTGAGCACCAGACTGGGAACTCAGAATCAGTTCTGGCCTGCTCCAATGCCGTGAGATGCTGATGTCTCATTTTGCCTCAGATATGACACTGAGGTTTGCTGCCATCTGAGATGTTGCACTTACCATAATTCTTTCTTTTCCAAGCACTTTTTAATTACCTTCATACATATTCCCTGTCCTGCCTGAGGGAAAGTCCGGTTTTCAGCTGCGTGCCATACTTACATGGTGTTCAGTCTATTCTCTCCATTGCACAACCATCTCCTCCTACCCTCAGCCTTTTCTCACCTGAATGCTTCAGCATTTCTGAAAGACATCTTAGCAAGCCATTTAAATGCTTAAAAAAATTGTTCCCCATCATAAAATCATAAAAACTAAACCAAACAAGTTAGAGCTTCTAAATTTGAACTTTGATGCGTATTTAGGACTCAAAATGCCATTCTCATCTTCCATTTCTACAGGCTTCATGTGGATTTGCAGATAGCCCTGCAGTTATTTTGACCAGACAGAGTAATGCAATGTCTTTACATCTACTAAAAAAGGTTTTTCAGACCTTGCTACGGTAGATGGACCTCCCAGCCTGGAAAGAACAGGCTTCCCATAAATTCCTACCTGACCAAAATTCACAGCTGCATGCTGGGCCGATGTGGTGAATATTATCACTGTGAGATATTCTGCTAGCTTCTCTCGTGTCCTGATCATTTTAGGAAATCCTAAAGGAGGGAGAAGAAATGCTCAAGTAACCCAGCTACCCAGTAATAATCAGCTACTCAAAAGGCATAAATTAGACGATTGTGCACCAGTCACTGAGAGCAGGGCATTGTCTTTCTGAATTTTGCTGTGTGGTCTAACAGGAGCTGCTCAACCTCTCCATATCTTGGGTGTCCAGCCATAAAAACAGAGTGATCCTGCCTTACTTAATATAGGCTTGTGGGGCATCACCACTATTTGCAAAATATGTGGTGTTCCTTAAGGGAAAGGCAAAATATAATTATACCTTTGAAAAATACTGGATCCCTGTCCTCACACCCTACCTACCCTGCAGTAAGGAACCCAGATTGTTCACAGAGCAGGGGCCTCAGATGTTCCTTTTTTCTTCAGTCCGCAGTGCAAGCAGGGAAGGTTCATGCCAAGTAGCAAATGATCATGTGCTTCTATTTATAAAGGTCTGAGGCTCAGCGATCAAGTGCACTGTGAGGAAGAGTGCAGGGAGAGCTTATTTGCTCAAGCAGGAAGTGAGGAAATGAGAACTTCTGAAAGAGACACAACAGAATGAGGAACAGAAATAGTTGCATAAAGCTGTCTTTGAAAAGGAATAATCAAACAGAGCTATAAAGAAGGGAATAGGAACCCAAGACATCAGGGACTAGGGAAATATTTTGCTATGAAAGTGCCACCAAGCCTGTATCTCTCCTATGCCCACCACATCACAGTCCTGTGCTTTACTCCCTGTCCCAGCCTAATGTGACCACTGGTTTCAGGATACCCAAAGACCTGTCAGCACCTCCAGGTGAGCTGCCCCTGCTCAAGCTGCCTGTGCCAGCTACTTCCCATCCCCACCACCAACCTGATGCAGATGTGAACTCAACCTGAGAGGTGGAAGAGGCACATGGTAGCTCTGGCCAGCCACCATCCCATCCTGTGTCCTACTATCATAAGCACACTGTGTTCATCTTTAAAAGGGCTTGGCATGATCCTAGTCAGAGCAGCCCTCCTAGGGCAGGAATGGAGATGGGAGGGAGAGCCCTGGGTGCAACAGCCTTTCCCCAATTTATCCTCCTTCCATTCTTTATATACCCAGCCAAGTCCCACTGCTCTCTGCTGCAGCCCTTGGAGTGGCAGCATTGCAGACAGAGATGCATGCCTGTCAGGTTTCCCACCTTTAGTGGCAGATCTGCCATCAGTTGTGCTTTTAGCATCCCACCCTGGCGGTAGCCCTGGAAAGGCTCAACCCTTGTCCCATGCCAAGATGCTTAGGTCAAACATGAAGTTCCTACTAGGAGGCCATTTCTATGCTTTTCATAAGAGATAACTAGACAAACAAAATTTACAGCAAGAAAATGTTCTCCCGTCCTTTGCTTGCCCAGGTAGGTAGAGCCCAGGAGGCTCTTATATATCAGTGCATGCTGGTAATGAGAGGAAACATCATAGTTTTGCCTGGAGGTCTCACACACAAACATTTGCACATGCGATGCCAAAGCCATCTGCCCCAGGTCACTGGCCAACAGGTGTTTCCGGATTTAAGTCTGTCAGGAAGTATGAAAAATCCCCATGCACCTGTATAGATTCCTGAAAATCTGGTTGGACAAAATGTGAGTGGAATAAAAAAACATATTTAGTGAAAGGCAGGAGAGTGTTAACTCAGGTGGGAGAACAGGGCCATGCTATGGGTGAGAGCTCCCACAGCAAAGTAATGGTTTGCAAGAGGCAAGAGGCAGTGAGAAGGGAAAGAGCAAAAGAAAATATTTATTGGAGAGAATTATGAGTATCTTCTCTTGAACAGAGCAGAACAGCTCAATGATGACACAGATGATGAACAAATGCAAAGTGCAGCAAGATACTCCTGGGGAGAGTCTTACTTGTTCTTATTTGGTGCAAGGTTTGGGGGAGAGGATTCAGGGGGGCTTTGCTGCTCCTTGTGATTTCTATCGTTCTGCCAGGTGGTTCTAACAGCACACACAGACAGCACCTCCCCTAATGCTTAAAGCTTGGGCAGACAAGATCAAATGACCAATCCCCAGTGTACTAACAGATTACATGAGTTGCCCCAGCTCATCATGAGAATCTGTGGCAAAGGAAGAAGCTGTCTCCTGAGGAAGGGCCTGATCCAGGGTCTCATCCATAAAACTGAGCATCTTTGGGCCAAGAAGGGGTAGGGTCTCCAACAGTTCAAGGCATGCTGTTCAGGCAGCACTGCTGTCAGCAGGGACTTGACAAGCTCCAGACTTGGCTGGGCCGTCACATCTTACCTGAGGACTTCACACCTCTCATCCCATAGATGTAAATGTCTTTGACAAAGGCCTGGAGCTCCACATCTTCACACACCACCTCATCGCTCTCATAGTAGATGTGAATGACATCCTCTACAAAACTGCAGACACCGGAACAAATGAACAAAACAAAAGAAAAAGGAGAGAGCAAGCCTGCCATTCTCTGAAGACCTTCTACTAATCTTTCAGAGGAGGAAGATGTTGTACAGGGAAAGAAAGAAGGGCAAAAGCAGGTCTCAACACCCTCCTACCTCCTTCCCACAAGCAGTATGAATGCACAGAGGCAACTCTGATTCAGTTCTGACTGCAGCTTTACTTTCTTCCCCAACAAAAAGATGCTGGACCGCACTGCATCCCCTGAACAGTCCTGTGCACTTTATTGTCTTGTTTGAGGCTTCACTCCTGCTTGGACCCTCTGTTATTACATCTACATCCTTTTCTTCACTTGATACAGACTCCCTTTGGTATATTCACAGGGGTTCCCAAACTGCGACAGTAGCACCATCCTCTGTCTGTGGGATACTTCAAAGCTGCTCTTGAATACCATTCAAATAGCTGATCTCTTCCTACTGTACATCCTTTTCACAAAATTCCAAAGTGGGATTGGCCCAGGAAAGTTCTCTTGAGGAAGAACAGGTCTAGAGCTTTCTCCTACACCCACTGCATACAGCAGACATCTCTTCCCTATTCAGTTCCTCTTCTCAAAATCCTTCTTTCTATAAAAGCTTCCCAGGCGAACTTACCTCAGAAAGTCTCTTAAAACATTAAGATAACAAACAGTTATGAAAGCAGTCAAAACAGGTAACCCTGGTTTCCTAAAAATTTACATTTCATGACTGAATGGCTGGTTAATGGAGATATTAACTGATACACTGAGATACTCTGTTAACTCTGCAGGTACTTCTAATCTCTTGCTAAATATTTTGACAACCCATAGGACAAAACATTTGACTGTGGAAGATGACTAATAGGATTAAGAATAGTTATCCAATATAGATTTCTCCCCCAGCAAGCTGTAAATGTGTTGCAATTCAGAGACTTTTACAAATCTGTCAATGCGGCTTCTATTAGCCAACCAAGTCAAAAGTTGTTACTGAGGCAGACAAACAACTGCATAAACACCAAGAGTTTAAGTAATTTTGGCTTCCAGAGGAAGCCAAAGGAAAAGAAAAATCCACAACATGCAGATATAAAACTGCCCTGCATGAGCTCTGCCTCCACAACCTGGGACTTGTGCCAAATGCATGCAGAAGGTAATCCTTCTCTTACACAATGGCAGCATTTTAGAACCCCTTCCATGCAAATATAAATTAGTATATGAAGTGTTGATAAGCCTCTTGGGTTGGAATATCTTTGGATGGAATATATCTCTCTGCAGTTAGATCAGAAATAAGAAGATGAGTGTTAGAAAAGGGGTTAAAAAATTTGCCATGGGAACCTCATTGTTTCTACAGGGACAACTTTATTAGGTTTCTTAAATCTAGGCCATCTACTACATGTGAAACAATGCCGGGTAAAGAAGTTACTTCATCAGAAGAGTGGAGACTACACCCCTATGTAGTGTAGGAGATTCATGGTGACTAGACATATGCATGACCATGGTTTCATGGGTCAGGGTATCACACACTCAAAAGGGTACTGCTCACGTCATTTATAAAGTAGATTCACTTATGAAGAACCTCTCAGCCAAGGTTGAGGCAGTGTAACATCTTCCTCTAGCTGGGTAAACACCCACAAACAGTCAAACTAAAATGAGTTGATGAAGTATTATCTGGCATTTGAAAAGGCATACCTTAATCAGCAAAGAAAACACGGGAAAGAGAAAAGGGATAAAAATGGACTCCATCAAGAAAACAAACACAGAAAAGTTATAATTTCCTTTTCTCTCAAATGGGCAGTAACATTTGCAGGAAATATTGCAAGATAGCCCCTTGCCAAAACACAGAAAACAGAGATGTACTCAACACTTTAAGCATTATGTTTGCATTAAAAACCTTCTACTTTATGTACACAAAAGATCTGACTTTTAATGAACATGTTTTTCAAAAGCCATGTGACCAGAAACAGCTGCATATTTAGCAAACAATTTATGCTGTGCAAAAGTACTTTGCTTGTTAAATTAAATGTTAGTGTAGAATAAAAAACAAATGAAACATTCCATTCTGAGGCAGTGTTTCATATCTGAAAAGGAGCCACATCTGTGTGGTCGAGCAGCCTTGAAGTACATCTCCTGACTCAGGAAGCTGCCCTTCCTGACAAAACATGGGCCTTGTAATTTTAAGGCATTTTAAAAAAGGTTTTGCTCATATCAGCTGATGCTTAATTTTTCAGTTTCATAACACAACTCTCATGCAAGGTAAGTTTACATTTCCACTCTACAAGAACCTTGAGGAGCTCATGTGGCTGGGTCAGGGAGATGGGTTCTCTCTTGGTTTGTGCATAGCAAAAAAAATTAAAAGGCTAACTAAATTCCCTTTGCAGGGCTAAATTCCAACTCACTGAACTCTGTGAAATCCCATAGAAGAGTACATTCTTTAAAGGGTCTTCTGAAATACATAATGCAAGAAAATAGGGATAAAAAAGAGCAGGAATTCAGAGTCTTTCAAGGGTGTGCTTGACTGTAAGTTTTTCCTCAGATGAGATACGCTGCATGGAAAAGGCATCACATGACTAAACAGCCCAGGTCCCATTCACACAGCTGTGGTGGAGAGCAAAGTAAGCAGAGACCACAAAAATGAAGTTGTGTCTCTGTGATAGTGACTTTATTAGCCACTTCTAGACCTATGGTCCCTTACCTCTTTACAGCCTCCCACACTTTAATGCCATCATCCCGGTAATAGTAGTAGGGGATATCCTCTTTGCTGTCCATCCCTTTAGCTTTGATCTCCTCAGGGAAGCAGAGGGAGCTGTAAGTCAGATCCTTCATTGCTTTCTGCACCATTTGTACATGTCCTCCTCCACCAGTAGCATTTGCCTGCAGGAAGAATGGCAGGACAGGAACAGTAGGAGACTATGTTCACTTTGTGCCATGACTCGCTTTCCAAATTTGTAGGAGATAGTACTGAAAATGCTGATGAATCTGTTGTTCTAGGAGAACACCATATCCCCACACAAACAAGTACCCAACTGCAGAGATCTGCTGCACCTGTGCATGCTGAATTCAGAGATCTCACACCTCTCCCACGAATCACTCTAAATTTCTCCATAGGTACAGCACCTGCTTATAATGGAATACAGTAATAAGGTACAGAAACATCAAAGTATTTAACCCAAAGCACTTTCTGCCAGCCCTATGCTCCAGAACCACTATGTGTGTGTAGAAAGGCAGCCAGCAGTGTGTTAGAACAGGGCTCTTGCTAAACCACCCACTGCTGCTTCAGAGTGGTTTAGGAGAAAGTGTTTAGGGATGCAGGCTACCATTAGCTACCACAGAATTTAAGCCAGGAGATCAATCCTGCTGGATGACTACTAATGAGGATTGGCCAGGGTTTCAATATGTATTACATTTTCGAAACACAGCCTGTCCATAACAAACAGCACTGCAAAATGCTTTGGATAATCACTGCACAAAAGCTCCCAAATGTTGCTTTTCTATCATATGATGCCAGTGTTGCAGCAGTAATCAGCTTACACTTACTGTCCGCCAGCTGGTTGCTCCTCTACATTGGAACCAACATATTCAGGAACTCCAGGATCCCCTCTGGCAGGTCTTATTGACACACTCATCCCATATGCACGGGATACAGGCATCATGCTTCTGTTCAAAGGGATGGGAGTGCCTGCCAGGTCTCCATAGTCAGCAGTGGAATACAGAAGACAAGGAAGGTGCCTGGATTGAGCCTCTCTTTTCTCCTTGGGTGAAAAACTATGGATCATGAAAGCTATTTTTGATCTGGTGTAAGAGGGACAGAGTTGTTCTGAAACACAGGTTCTCGCTTTGGAAGGACTTCTGAAACCTCCCCAAACTTCCCATTTCCTATTATCATGTTGTGATAGAGACTGCTGTGTGCCGACCTGCTGTGGATCCTAGATGCAGCATGCCATTTCTGGGGTAGCCAAGAGAGGAAGAGCTGGGTGCATGTGAAAGACCAGTGCAGTCAGATTTAGATGTTTAGATTTGACCTCTGAGCTGCACCGCAGTCCATGATACACGACTATGTTTCACTGACTCACACAAAGCTGAGTTTTAATCCTAGCAGATCTGCAGATCAGCTGTTTATGGCAATTCAAGAAGAAAGGCTGGATCTACATGCTGTGGGCAGTAGAATTGTGGACTTAGAAATCTATCTTGTCTCTACGTTTTTCTCTGATACAAATTTCCTCTTGCAGTCACAAATTCTTTTGCTCACCACCCTGCCCTGAGATGAATAACTGAGTACTTCAAAAAAAATTGGGGATTTAACTGTGTGCATACCTGTGCAGGGATGTATGTGAATATTATGTTACCTTGCACTCCTATATTCATACCCAAAGCCAGATCAGCTATGAGTGAGATACTGACTCACTACTGACATTGGCCAGTTTTGAATTGGCTACTTAGAGAAGAGGTAAAAGATACCATCTTTAGAACAGCAAGGCACCAGTTCTGTCTGCCGGTTTCTCAGGTGATATTAGTTACGTTTGCCCTTCAGTAGAAAAGTCAAGAAATAAGGCAATATGTGATGATTAAAGGATAAAACCACATATGGAACAATGAAGAATAATGAAGATTCACAAAAGCAATTACTTACCTTGTCAAAAAGACCACATTCACAGATAAGCTGTTCTCGGGCTTTGGTATTGATGGCTATCGTGAACCGCATGTGTGGTACCAACAGCTGTGAAATGGGACAAACAATAGAAGAAATCAATTACTCTGAATTCAACAGCAACCATGTGTAAAGTTTGAGGTCCTGGAAGTCCTGGTGGCTTAGCTGCACATTGCCTTGCCAGGCAGCCAACAAACTATCTCAGATGAGCTATCACTAGGACTTCCTTTTGGTTTGTCAAACTAATGTGATAACCACCCTGACCCACATACATTCATTCATGCAAGAACCAACCTTGAAGAGGGGATGTACAGCAGGCAGCTGCCGGAACATAGCTATGCTGAACACCTCTGAGACTAAGTGTGTTCGTAACAGATGGGTCACCGTCTGGTGGATGTGGAAATCAGATGAGCGAACCCAGATTTTAGCTAGCAGCCAGTCATATGTGGCATCTGAAGGAAGGAAGATGGGATTGTCTGGCCCAGGCTTTTGACCAAGCTGAAAGATGTAAGAAGAATACAAGACTCCAAGTCATTCATGTTTAAGATGAGAAAAAAAGCAATGTGACAATGTGTCCCTTTAACCTGACAATAAACCCACCTGGATTGCAATGGGTACAATTTTATTCTTCAGATTCTTATACAGCAGACAGATGGGTGCAGCCAAGTACTGCATTGTGCATGGGTCTGTTTTATTGGCATCTACACCATCCAGCAGCTCATAGTCCACAATGAAAATGTTTCCTTGCTGGGGAGGGGAAAAAAGAAGCATGATGTGTTTTAACAGAGCGCAAGCAGCAAGGCTCAGAACAAGGATCAGGAACTTTTGACCAGAGGCTGGCTTACACCCCCTTGCTCATAGAATCATAGAATGGTTTGACTTGGAAGGGACCTTAAAGATCACTGAGTCAGGGTTGATGCCATTGAGACAGCAAGCACCTTTAGACAAACCACCTGACTTGGGGCTGCTGAGTCCAATAGAGAGCCCTCTTGAGGTCCAAGGCAATGATTTTGCTGTGTGCCCTCTCACTGCCCTGAGGATCTTGAACTCCACCATCTTGTGATCACTGCAGCCACCCAACTGAGAGCCGTACCTTCACTTCCTCCTCCAGGGTTAGGTTCCTCTCCAGACTGCATTCTACCATATCCATAGTCACAGGCAACTTCTTGGGTATCTCTGTGCATCTCCGGATCAGCACAGGATTGCATCCATTCAGGAACTGGTAGCCAAACATAAAATCTTCCTTCCAGTGCTGCATCACATATTCTAAAGGAAAAACAAGCCTGCAGCATCAATATATGTGTTACATCAATATCCTACTGCCTTGTAAAATTCCCTCTTTTCTCCCACCTTTTCTTATACTGCACTGCAATGCTAACTAAAGTAAGCAGCAAGAAAAAGATTAAAAAGGTGCCATAGAATTTTAAGAAAAATCACTTAAATGGACAATGTAAACTTTGCTTTTCACTTTAAGAAGGGTTATATTGATAATAATTTGTCTCTCTGTATACAAAAATGATAAGGAGCAAAATATTCCAGGCCTATAAAAAATGCTCTTTTTGAAGACCACCTTCTCAGGTCGTCCATGATATTTTAAAATCCTCACTCTTCAGATCTCAGGGTATGCAATACAGAGGGATCAGTCTAAAAAAGATGGCAGAGGCAGAAGAAGGGAAATGCAGAGCAACATGGGTAGTGAAAGCAGTGGCTGGAGCAATTCTCTTAGATGGAGTTGGGTGAGGGGACACTTGGGGAAGGTTTTGACATTGACTCAATAAAACTCCTCATTCCCTCATTCATTGTTTTGTTGTTCAACATGTTTTTTACCTCTCTATATTTTTCAATTGCTAACATAAACCCAGATTGACATGTCTTCTTAATAAAATGCTAGTCTTGGCTACTCCATCTCTTTATTGTTACACATGTAGTACCACTGGATATTTTCCACAATTGCAGTGCTCTGTTTCCTAGTATCATGTTGCCAGTTTAGCTTACAAGTTTAGATTCAGAAAAAATGTGATTGATGTTAAAAATCAGATTGGTGTCTTCATGGGAAAAATGAAACAAGTAAAATTTTCCACTATTGCCTATTTTCAGACAAGGCAGAATTTTTTCCGAATGCAATTCTTCTACAAAGGGTGAAAAGATGAAAAAGATAGGCCTGAAGTAATGCAGTGATAATTTAAATTATGCCAACATTACAATGCTTTCTAACAGAGAGGAAAAAAGTTAAGTTTACTTAAAGTTGACATTTACATCATCTCTGTCAATTGTATAATGAGTCTGGAGCTGTATCTGAAGTCTACACCAAGCAAAAAATTACTTGGACAGAAACTGCATTGCTGAAAAACACCTTGAACCACCTTCCCCATTACCCCTGTCTCTGCCAAGGCTTGCAAATATGCAGGTACAGAGTTGCATTAACATAAATGTTAATCATTGGTCTCAGATAAAACTCACAGAATTGGACTTTTCCTCCTGAGTATGAAAATACAATCAATTAAATTAATTGTAGATCATATCTAATTCTTGTGTTAAAAGTACTTACTGAAGCACACATAGTAAATGTAACAAAATGCTTTAATCAGTTTCTATTAGCTCTGGCCACTTTGTGTGCTTTATTTTGTACTCAAGACCAAAGAAATTACTCTTATTTCTGTTATTTGATCTGTAGGCAGCCTGAAGAGGAGAAAAATTCAGAGCAGGAGGAAAAGTATTTTCCCCTGCAGAGTCTGAACAGGCTGTTCACACACATTTGAGGAGCCACACATTAACCAATTTATAGTACCTATGTATCTATTCTATCAAATAATACAGGGAAAAAAAAGTAAAATAATGTAACCATGGGCATTAATGTACATTTTCTACTGTACATTAACAGCAGAAGATTGGGTCTGGCTCACAGATCAAAGGCTTCCCAGCCCTGCTTTACAGAAATAACATCATGAACTTCAAAACCCATGTCTGTGTGCACATTTTTTTACTGAGTTTTCAAGTAACCGCTAAGATTTCCATATTGAAAAAGGTTAAAGAAAACAAGTGTTTCATCTTTGATATGTTAATACTACATCAATGGAGTTTTTAACAGTACGAAAGATCCTGCAGAAACTGAATATCTCTGAATACAAAAGAGAAATCCACACTCTCAGAGAGGGATTTAGTATTCTAGTAAAAAGACATGAATATGAAAAGGCAAGTGCGGCATTCAATGCAGTATCCACAAAAAAAACCCATGTGTAATTCTGACACATATCTGAAAAGAGATATAATTTTGAATAAATGTCACAAGCCTTTTCAGGCAAGTAAGCACTAATTTTCAAGAAGTACCATGGTTTCTCAGGTTGTGGTCTGATGGCCCATCCTGGCTGCAGCTGGACCAGATAAGGAAGTTAGGGCTCCCAGGTCACTCTCCCTTTGTAACCCATCCCCAGATCTATTGGCCTAACAGCATGGGCTTTCATGCCTGCAAAGAGTTCTGCCAAAGTGACCACCATTGGGAAAAAATTACCATTGAAGAGCATTTGAGCTGCCCCATGTCACTGACACAAATGGCCCATGAGAACTTACTGAAGGGAGCTACAGGTGAGGTTATGATTGCAGAACTGAGGCAGTGGTACCCTCCCTGTGTTGAGACAGCGCTGAGAAGCCAGGACTGTTAGCAGCAGTGCAACCAGGACTGAGCACATGGCTGGGATGCTAGGCAACAGCCTTTGATCTGGCCCGTATAAGAGGCAGCAGGAGTCACCCTTGTACTTGCCTTTAGCAGAGAACATTTCTGAATGTGCCCTTTTTGAGATTTTCCATGTATTTAGATAGCTGAAGTGGGGCATACGTTATCAAACTTTAAAAAATGCCTTAACAGCTAATATGCTCTGAAAAGCATTTCCACTAAGCTATTCTAGGTTTAGATGCAAATACTTATGAAAACTTGTCCTATGGGACTTGCACATTTCTGAAAATACATTTCTAAAAGTGAAAAGGGACTACGATGCCCAACTGAGCTGAACTCCAGCATGGCTCAGGACAGAGAACGCCACTGAGCAATTCCTAGGGATTTTAGCTTGTGCCAGATCTTCACTTTTTGCTCTTGCAGGCTGCTGCTGTGAAGAGCAGTCTGAAATTAGAGTTTATTTATGAAAAACCATGGGAGAGCAGAAGTGCGGGTCAGCCACTTGCTAATCTAATCAGATATATACAAGACAAGTAATTAGCAATTCAATGATGGAAACATGAACAAATGCTGATAAACACACCAGAGATTGTGTTGCTGATTCTGACAAAGATCCTCTCAAAATCTGCAAAATCACTCCAGGAAGACTGGAACATGTGCATGAAACGGTTGATATAAAGATTCTCCATCCTAAAAATAAAACAAAACACCTCTGAAAAAAACCCCACCAAATACCAAAAATAACTTCCAGCTTCCTCAGTATGCTTCCCCATTCTTTTCTCCCCTTTTGCATACCTACACACAACAATCTTTTCAGTGGTGGAACGTGAGATTGGTCACCCTACAGAATTAAACTTGCTGGCTATACCTTTACACCCAGGCCTGAAAGGCATCTCAAATACCCATTTACTAAACTTCATTCTAGAGTTGTTCCCAGCAGTCTACAATAGCAGTGCTTTAAGACCTATGTCACATAAAAGTTACGGACAGAAAAACTATGCTTTACACACCATGAGAAGTTAACATCAGCTGACAGTGCTAAAGTCATTATTAGCACCAGTTCAGAAACAATACAGTAGTACAGAACAGACTGTTTCTGCTGCCGTAGATGGCAGTCAATGTTAAGAGGTGCTGGAGGCATGTTATGAAGTGAAACTCAGGCAACTGTCAAGCCTCAAACGGGAGATGACCTCCCCAGATGTCTCTTCACACCTGACAGGGACACAGAATGATCATACAAAGATCAAAGGGAGGTTAACTACTGGGCAGGACTTTCTGGATTAATACTAGGTGTCTGAATCACAGATGAACTTTAGAACAGAATCCAGAGTGAGGGTTTCTGTTTGCTAGATAGTGTAAATCACATACATCTGATAGTGTGGTGGGATGTCTGAGATAATATGGTGTGACCTGGGCACATGAGACATTTCAGAAGGGGACTCTCTGGTCAGAAAGATCCTATTAGCCTCTTTAACCCTGCACTATTTCAAAGAGCTCTGCAAGGTTGATTATTCAGGCTTACCCAATGGCCAGCACTGTTTTTTTCAGTGACATGACATGTACGAGCGGATAGTGACTTTGTTGTCCCAGGCAGATTATGCTCAGGTGTGGTTAACTGAAGACCTGCTCAAAGCAGCTTTTCTTCAGCAGGGTCTAAAGGGTGTTTTGACACCATCTTCTCACATGTGACTGAAAGGCTTATTGTAGTCCGGGGAGATAAGTATCTGTAGGGGGCGACTCTGAGAACTAAGTCAAAAGCTTAAGGTTGCAGGTGCCAATAGTCCTCCTTCCTATGTTTTTCACCAGCGCTTCTTCCATCCACCTATAGCCAAAATAATGTCTAATAAGAATGCTGAGGCTCGGTCAGTTGCCACCATGAAAAGCTTAAAATAATGTTGGTTTGGTTTGGGCTTTTAATTAAAAATCCCTTCAATTCTTTCCTACTTTGATTGACTGCAGATACATCTGAGAGAAAAGAACCCCATTTTGATATTTCAGTGACACCTAAAAAGTGATCAGATCCTTACCCTGCCCCCAGAGAGATTTTATAAAACTCCTAAAGTTTCACAAACACTTACGCTTTGGAGTAGTTCAGAATGAAGTCAATTCCCTTTTCATTGTCAAACTGGATGTCACGAGGCAGATCACTGTGAGAAGTGGCATCAATGCTCAAGGGAAAGCCTGGATGCCACTCTTTCCAGCTGAGAAAACAAGAGAGGTTGGACTGATCAAATAACCTTACTAGCATGAGAACTGTGTCATTCCTTTACCTTCATTGCTTCTGTGACACACCTCTAGCAAGTGAATTTGTGGCAGACACATATAAGCCAAATCTAGTGACTTAGACCACATCAATACCTACCAGTACTCTACTGAATGCTGAAGCACAATGGAAGGATTCTATTTGGCCACCTACCTTCACAAAACTTGAAATGACTTAGTATCTGTGATATTTCCAAACACTTGTCATGTTTGGTTGAAATTGTCAGTAGCTTCAAATGTACAGGGAAGGGACAGAGACAGCTGCCCAATGCACACATGTTCTTGGGGCTACCTTTTTGCAGAACTGTGATACAGCAGCTAAAAGTACTCAGACATGCATTTCAGTTCTCCAAAAGGCAACTCCATCAAGAAGATAGTCTTGATTCAGCTTCTCAGAAGAGCCTTACCTCCTAATGGTCATGCCAGGCATTCTCTGCCATGTATGTTCTTGCACTGTGCTCTATTTTGACTTCAAAACAAAAGAAGGTGATTTATGAAGAATACTGTTTCAAAAGTATTTCCAAATTGCCTACCATGCACAGACTGCACTGTCTGCTATCAATTATGCATTTGAATTGTAAATAGTTATTTCCCTAGAATTACAAACGTACAATGTTCCTTTTTGCATACATAAACAAAATGTTGCACTATAACTCTAAACTATATTTTCCCTTCTCTATTTCCCATAATCTGTAAGCAAGATCTTTTCTTAGTCAAATGATATTAACACTGCATACACCAAGCCTCAATCCATCAGTTACGAATGGACCCTCTGTCCTGATCCTTAGTCTCGTGATAGGGAGATGCAAATCGAAAAAGTTTTTATTTTAACAGAGACATAAGAGTGTCTGCATGAAAAGGAAATGTCTAACGGGTTCTGGAGTTACCCACTGATAAAAGAGCATTTTCCCATTGTGACTTTTAGTAGGAAAAAATGTCTATGACAATATAAAGATGGATATCACAACTGAGTTCTGATAGTACATTTCAGTCACTAAAACAGGGCCAGATCTTCCACCGCACCCCAGTGTAGGAAACAACTGAAACTAGCTTGCTGTAGCAGCCAAAAGCTTCCAGTAAAAGCTGACATGTTCAGAACATTTTCCAAAACTGGAGTACTGCCTGTAACAGGGAAATGAAATCTGCCTTCAAATCGTCCTTGAAAGCACAACTGTGTGCCAGAGCGCCCAACAGAGACTGTACCACTGAATTCCCACTTAAGCCTTCCAGATAAACTTATCTAGGATTCATGTCTTTCTTAATGCCGCTTGCACCAGAATGATCATCATTTACAGTGAATTCCATCTAAGTAAAAACCATATAGGGCCAACAGAGTAACTTACTTACACTTCCTCTCATCCAGCAGACCAGTAATTAGAGCAGTATGACAATCTGGACATACTGTGACCCGATTAGAACAGGCCCTGGGCCTTCTGAGGAGCTGTGGCAAACTCACCGGTACGTCTTTTGACGAGTCTCAAGCTCTTTGCGTCTGTGCTGCTTGAGAATCTGAGTCTTGTCATCACGGGGGAGCTTTGCTGTGAAACAGGGGAAAGGAAACAGGGTTATGAGGTTCCTCTGCCCATCACTGCCCAAGTCTTGAGGAGGAGAACAAAGTTTCCAAACCTTCCAACTTCTGATCTATACCTTTACAAAGTTTCTGTGCAGAATACTTACACAATCATAGAATCATAGAATAGTTAGGGTTGGAAAGGACATTAAGATCATCTAGTTCCAACCTCCCTGCTATGGGCAGGGACACCTCCCACTAAACCATGCCACCCAAGGCTATGTCCAATCCAGCCTTGAACACCACCAGCGATGGAGCATTCACAACTTCCCTGGGCAACCCATTCCAGTGTCTCACCACCCTTACAGTAAAGAATTTCTTCCTCATATCCAGTCTAAGCTTCCCCTGTTTAAGTTTGAACCCGTTACCCCTTGTCCTATCACTACAGTTCCTCATGAAGATCTAGTACTTTAAGTAGAAGCATAGGTTTCTAGAGAACCTGTGGAAGGAAATAAGCTGCTAACTTGGTGCCTGCAAGGGGCAATTAGCTCAAGCTAGGAACACCTGTCTCAACTGTATAAAAACCCTGTATTCCTCGTGTAGACACTTGCTGTGCATATCCAATGTTAAATGGTATGAACAGAATCATGGGAATTAATTTTGCATTTCAGTATCTAAAGGAATTTTCATCAATAAATGGAAGCATGAAATTGTTTCAGCTAATCTTTTCTGCTACAAGACATCTCTGTGAAACACCTATCCTTTCCCCATGACCCGTGCTCTCCTCTGTCAGCTTGGGGTAATGATCATGTCTTCTCATCATGAGAACAGAAAGAAAACCCAGTGAGACTTTATTTCCAGGCAGCTTGCTCTTCTGACCATGTATACACTGTACCATTAAATAACACAGACTTCCTTAGTGATTACAGAAAGTGCAAGGTGTGTGACTCACTTTACATACACAAATGGGAAGGAAGATAAAGCCAGCAGGATGTTCATGGAAATGGTTGTTTGGGGTTTGGAGCTGGAAATATCAGAGGAATACAAGTGATAACATACGGCTAACAGTTTCCAGCTGGCTGTGTTCAAGCTACCAATAGGATCTCACTTGCTTTTGTTCTTCACCTTACCATATCTGAAAACCACACAAAGATGCCTTCCATGGCAGTGTTGCAGCTCTTAAAGGCCAAATTATGAAAAATTGAAAGCCTGTCTGGAGACCAAAAATAAACTGACACGTAGTTGTGACTGGAGCACAGAAGACTTCAAATGCAAAATTTCTCAGCCAGGAGCAGCCAAAAGCTTAATGGGAAGGTAAACATTTAGTTCCTACCATCACCACTCTTTGCATGTACTTCCCAAAATATCCACCTCAGCTGCCAGTGCCCAGACCAGCAACCTGCTTGGAAAGCAGTCCTAGTCAGCAGGGAAAGCCCATTCCCTAGGATGCAGAAGTGGACTGGCAGTGGGTCTCCATATAAGAGACAAGATTAGGAGGTATATGGAGAAACGGAAAGGAAGAGGAGAGGTGGAAGTACTCGGGATGTTCTGCAGGAAATAAGGTTTCTTATGGCTCTCACCTCTTCCATCTCGAAGGACAACCTCCTTTTCATCTGTAATCCAGCGGTAACACGGGAACTCCAGATAGTCACCCATTGGCGTTTTTACAGTGATATACCTAAGGTACCAGTCATCTTGGTACCAGTATTTCCGTTTCTCAATTTTTATTAGCTGAATTTCTCCAAGGTCTTCTTCCACAGTCACATCATAGGAGTCAACCTACAGACCAGAATACAGTCAATGACCCGCTGCACATGCAGGAAGCACAGCCAGCACTATACAACCATACTTGGCTTTTCCTGATATGGCATGGGTACAACAGAACTTTCCAGCTTCTGGTAGGTGAAAAAAGGAAGGCCTGTTATTGGACTTCAATGCAACAGAAAGATGCATAAAAGAACAACCAGGAACTTGCAAACAGCTCCAAAACCAGAGAAACATTTTTGCATTCAACCCATCAAATGGCAGTTCTGGTGGCACGTGCACTTATAAGCAGTGCCAGCATAAGCAGAAATGCGTAATCATTTCAAATATGACTAGTAAGACACCATGTGGTGCTAGGCAATTCAGAAGAACAGGAACTGATTCTCACTTTCCAAGAGTGTAAACAGCTCAGAGGAAACCTCAGTAGCCAAGTGCTCCTCATAACGAAGCTGAATTGTCTACGTCAACCATGGGAGCAGTAGCCAGAGCCTGCTCTGCTCAGGCAATCCTGCTAAGCTTCATGTGGTTACAAGTCGAAACTTCATTCTCTTGTGTTTTTTCTCGACACAGTCAACAATGTTAAAAACCAATGAGCTTCTGATATCAAAGGGATGAAGTACAGCGTCAACATGCTGCAGTGCCTGTAGACACCTGCCTGCGTGAGCTTTGTTATTTTTTGCCTGACCTAGGCACCATGTTCTACTTGTTCTTTTCAGGAGCACTTTTTTAGCCTTTCCCAGGCATTTGATATATGCCCACTGTTACTATCTTACTTGCTAGGAAAAGGCTAAGTCATGTAAGGATCAAAATTGAAAAGTAAAGAAAGATTAAATTCCAGACAGGAGAAAGCACAGGGAAAAAAAAGATAAAAGAAGAAATAATTTTATATGCTGCCAGATGGCACTTCTTATTTCAACTGTTACAAATGAGAGATTCATAGCAATTTCCACCTACATGATTGGAAGAACACACATAAGAAGGATCCCTTGGCATCCCTTCCTTTCAAATTTTAACCCAAGTTACCCACATTATCAACAAGGGATATTGTAGAGTACTGCACCTGGGCAGAAATAACCCCAAATACCCGTACAGACTGGGGGCTGACCCACTGGAGATCAGTTCTGCTAAGAAGGACCTGGGAGTATTGGTAGATGACAATTTGACTGTAAGCCAGCACTGTGCCCTTGCCCCAGTATCGTGGGGAGCATCAGGAGGAGTGTGGCCAGCAGGTAAAGGGAGGTGATCCCCTCACTATTTGCCCATGGTGAAGTCGCATCTGGAGTAATGCGTCCAGTTCTGGGCTCCTCTGTACAAGACAGACAGGGAGCTACTGGAGAGGGTCCAACAGAGGCCACTAAGATGATGAGAGGTCTGGAGCATCCCTCCCTCTCACAAGGAGAGATTGCAGGAGTCCTACACTGAAACTCATATGAGCCTGTTTCATACTAACAAGGATATTGGAATGTCTTCTAATACACAGCCTAATTCGATTTTAGGCCCAAATATTTAAAATAGGCATAGACAGTGCTTATTTTTCTTTGCTGAAATTTACCAGACTAATCTTAGTCTGAGCTATATTCTCCTCATGCCTATTAAAGCAAAAGACATTGAACTGTTCCTTTTAAAAAGGAAGCCCATCATGTCTCACATAAAAATTTGCAGTGTTTATGTCAATAGCACACCCATACAAACCAGGTGGCAACAAACTGCTTCACAAATAGCGTGGTGGTCCTTGGCAAGCTTCAGATGACAGTGTCTGTCTGTCTGAGAGCTAAAAATCACAGAGCTGAGATTTCAACCAACATTTTAAAATGATGCTTGTCACTTTTCCTCGCAGAAGAGAAACAGTTACTTCTCCAGAGCCAAGAAATACATGAATTTAAAACATTTTTTTAAAGTTTATGTTGCTGACTCTTCAATCCCCCATGCTATGCCAGAACAGCTGAAAGGATAATGAGTAAAAATAAATTCATTCCTTTGGTGATTCATGATTTTGAACCAGCTGTGGAGATTGAAAAACGCTTAGTGGCTTTTCTCAGAAATCACAGTAATAGTGCCTTGAGTCACAATGCCGACAGGCAGTGACTTGTGTCAGCGTGGCTAAGTGAATGGAGATTCCTCCCTCCTGCAATGCTGGTTTCAAACACCACCCTCATCTTTGCCTATCACCCCACGTCCAATATTCTTGACTTCAGTCTTGCCAGTTGGCACAAAGAATTTTGGAAGATGGCTAGAAAATATAGATAACATGCTCAGATTGTTTCTCATTCTTCAAACCCTTTTTCCAGAAATAGGCAGCACTTGAACCCTCTACATTTCATATTCATTCCCCTGCAGCTCCTGGTTTTCTCAACAAAAACAGCGTCAATAAACCATTTTCCAGGCTCAGGTTTCACTCTGAGTCAGTACTTCTGCAATTTCGTACATCTTTCCAGGACCAGATGACACTTTGCAGAAGAGTCTCTCATCATATGCTGTCATACCATGTACCTCAAACTCAGCCACATCCTGCTTGTGCCTCTCTGTATGCAATTACAACACAAAATGAATTCTCTCTTTGAAGAGAGAATTTCACCATGATCTTGTTGTATTTGGCAGTCAGGAGCTGGTATTAGCCGCCTTGCAGAGACACAGTCCAAATGAATCTGCAAACCTATGTGAATTATTACCCATTTGTGTTCATCACTATAAAGGGAATTTAAACTTGTAAAGACTAATGCAATAACCTACAGGAGCAAATCAGAAATTGCATCTGGATCAGATCTGCTTTGCATTCTATGTTCAATCTTCTCACTTGTTTCCAGTTGCAGGGCTAGTTGCATACAGAGGAAGAATAAGGTGACCAAAGACACTGTCTGGATAGGGGAAATATACTGCATTATTTTTAGCTCAAGTCATCATGAAAACCTGTTGCCATCAAGTGATTGGTATGGCACACAAAGCTACCTTCCCAAGGAGGTATAAGTACTCCTTTTAGGTGGATGCATCTTCTGCTGTAGTGCCACTAACAGCCACAAAATTCCGTTCATTGCTTCTTCACCCAGCAGGGTCCAACACTCACAGTACCCCTGCTCCTGCTGGACCTGGTCCCACAGCAGTTCAAGAGTTTCTGCTGAGCATATACTTAATGCTCACATCATGGAATTTTCTCCCTGTGGCAGGATCTCAGTCCAACAGGATGTTCAGAGTACCAGACTCTCCATCACAGCCGTTGCTTAAAGACAGTGAAACTCTCTTTTGTAGTCCAGGGATAAAAGCAAACTGTCTGGTCACTGGAGATGCTGGTGTTTATCTCTTCAGCTGGGCAGGACTCAGCCCTCCTAGGAGATCACCTGAACCCTAAGCTTGCATGACAATCTGAGGTCTTCTTCAGTCTGCCTTGCTCATGTTAAGCTTAAAATATGTGACCGTTCACCAGATAAGAGAGAAAGAATAATTGGATGTCTATTTGAATGACTCAGATAACAAGGTTCTAAGCTAATGAATGTTTAATCATGAAGGAAAGTAACTTCAACAGCAGCAGCTGGTAAGTCCTCACACCTGAATTTGCTAGAGCATCTCCTCAGAATACTGGCTATAAATATCTGAGACCATATCTACACGTCATCAACACTTGCTCAGAACACTGGCTTCTGTTAACCATAGCTGCAGTGTCTAGTGCAGAAGAGGCCGGATACCTAACTTAGGCTGTGAACCCCACGGTGAAAAAAACCCGACACACCTAAAAGCAAAGCAGCGTCATGACAACGAAGTCTCACTTGTACCTGCAGTGGCAGGTCTCATTTCCAAAGTGACTTATGAATGCTTCGTTAAAACTTCCAAGGTTGCTTAAATCTCATCAGATCTTTTGGAAACTGTGAGTTAGGTTTCCAAATTAAATACACATTTTGGGAGGTGAAAAAAATGTGCTCAGCCTATTATCTCCACTGTGGAAAATAAGCAAATGAATGAGATTCAAAACCAGTGCTCAGAGTATAAAAAATTACAGATGGATAGCCTAGGACAGGGCACAACACACAGCAGAAATCAAGGTTAGAAAGAATAGCATAAGGTCTTTTTCAAACCCTAACTATTCCATGATAGCCTGCTCCCAACTTCTTTCTCACACTTGCATGTTCATTCTGTTTTCCAACTTTCATTGAAGTTGCCCTACACACTTCTCTTGGCAGGTGTTGCAATTCCCACTGGGAGCTCTTGGGTAATTCCTTGGAGATATCAGGGCTCTACCAGTAACTACTGACCCTAAACATCACCTATAAACAAGAAGCACAGACTTTTTCTTAGTATTTGTAAGGAAAGTATGAGAAAACATGAAAGGCAATTGTGTAAGCCAGTACCAAAGGCCCCATCTCTCCCCATGGCTGATCGACTATAGCCAGGGCTAACTCCTGGGTTGCAGGGTTGTGCATGATTGGTGGCCAGGGGTGGCAGCTGGCACCTTGGTCCCAGTGTCCCGCTCCAGAGCACAGGCACACAGGGATGAGAGCTTCAGAAAGCACAACCCTGAAGCAGTCAATCCATTTCTTGGGGGACGGGGTGCAGCAGAATCATAGCACCATAGAATAGTTTGTGTTGGAAAGGACCTTAATCTCATGTAGTTCCAACCCCCCTGCCCTGGGCAGGGACACCTTCCTCTAGACCATGTTGCCCAAGGCTCTGTCCAACCTGGCCTTGAACACTGTCAGGGATGGAGCATTCACAGCGGCCTTGGCCATCCCGCTTCGCGGGTCCGGCCCGAGGCACCGCTAACCGAGATGCGCGACTGCCCGTACGCAGTGAAACCCCTCGGTCCCCGCCGGGGTGGGGCCGGGCGGCAGCGGGGGACACACGGGGACCTGCCCGGCTGCACTCACCGCGCCGCGCTCGAAGTCGTTGTAGAAGGGTTTGTCCAGCAGGTGCCTGTCGCTGCAGCCTTCCGTGCCCTCTAGGCTCAGGTACACGTAGTCGTCGGTGCCCGCGAACCACTGGGTGCCCGTGGCCACCGTGACCGTGTAGGATGGCATGGTACCACCGCCGGGGCTCGTCTCCGCACGGCCTCACCGATCCGAACGGCCGCTACTGAGCCGCACTCCTGCCTCGGACCCTCCCCAGCACCGCCTCCTTCGCCGCCGCCACGGCTCAGCGTTGCCCTCCCCTTCCCCAGAGCTTGACACACCTACCCGGGCACCCTGCGCAGCGCCGCGGAGCCCTCCCCGACACCCCCCGGCAGCTTGTGCTGCGCAGCCGCCCGCGCTGCAGCGGTGCCCCCGTACAGCCGCCGCGCACGGCGGCCTGCCCTGGCTCAGTTGTCCCGCTCTGCAACTCTGTACCCGTTACAGCCGCTCTGCACTGCAGCCCTGTCCCGCACCCTGCACACAGCCCCCACAGCGCGCCAGCTCCACGCCAGCACAGTTTGCAAAGTCCCCACGAGATACTCTACTCTTGGTATCTTTCTACAGTTGCACAATCCAACACAGCAGCCAGAGCTCTCTGCATGCAGCGCACTACTCTGCAGAGCAATCCTGCTCCTGCCAGGCACACCCCTGCACAGCTCGGTGTGGCTCACCACCTCCAGGGGTTTCACCCACACACCCTCAAACTGCTCTGCACTCTAACCTCACCTCATCACCCCCGTTTACAGGCATACACTCTCTTGCGTGCCCAAAACTTACAGGCGTACTACACTGACTCAACAATACCATGATCTACCCAGCACATACACAGCATACACCACAACCTCTTTATCTTCCAGAGTTACTCACTTTACAGTCACAACATACTGCATCCTCGTTATATACACCAAATCTGCAAATCCATGTGCAGCTCACCCTTTTCTCACGTCAAGACCCCCATATGCAC
This sequence comes from Ara ararauna, assembly GCA_028858755.1. NCBI lineage: Eukaryota > Metazoa > Chordata > Aves > Psittaciformes > Psittacidae > Ara > Ara ararauna. The sequence continues at coordinate 69,410,885 of CM054381.1, forward strand.
TACTGGTGGCATGCTTTATTCCCTGCATTCCTCTAAGGTTCTCAAACACCCTGTCTTTGCATAACCATGTGTAACACTAACTGCTGGCATATCTACACATCAGAGCTGTACATACACAGCCAACCCCACATTTCCACAAAGTGCTCTAAAAATCCCACAATTTCTCAATTCCCAACCTAAGTTTAAGAAGTATCAAACACTTGCTACCATTAAGATATTATCATTAAGACAACAGAAGAGCTGTCTGTGCTTCTGGGCTAGGAGTCCCATCTACCTCAGAGAAAATAGCCCCATAGCAGTGACACTGCACACTTGGCACTTAGGCACCAAGACCACCAATGCTATTCTCCTGCATTTTCATCAGATAACCAAATACCACATGCTGTCACTCATTACGTCACTGATGATCCTCCTTCATGCTGCTGCCAGAAGCAGTGCATGATACTGTGCTGGAAGGAGCCAGGCTGGGGCTTTTGCAGTTTCCCATGTCCTTCCACCATTCCTCTGTGATCAGACCCAGGTGCTAATTTCCTCTCTACTGGGCAATGTGAATTTCTAGTGACAGATACACGGGGCAAGCTAAATTAAAACCATCTCAGAAGTGCTTTGTTTGTGCTACACTTGCACCTCAGGTGCTGTGCTGGATTAATTAGTATATGACACTAATTATACTTCGGTAGCACTTTCAGTCTGGGGCACTCTGCCCACAGGTGAGGCTGAGTGGACATTATTAGCCAGCAACCTCCAAATACAGAGGAAGAGAGCAACTAGTTGACACTTTGAAGTTATTGGTGGCTCTGCCCGCCTCTGTTCTGGCAAGCCCATTTCAAAGTGCCTTGTGCCTCCCTCCAGCATGGCTGCTGCATCTTGGACTGCTGGCAACACTGCAAGATGTGCTTACAGATTCCCTGCTTCCGCTTCGAAAATTGCAGCTACCCGAGATGTGTTGTGATCTCACTTACGCACTGTGGCTGGTGGTGGTCACACAGCAATGGAGGCAGCCTGCGATGCAGTGGAAAGAATCCTGTTCTTCTTTCACAGAAGCGTGATGATACTGGGCTACACTCCCCCAGACAAGTCCGGAAAGGTCTTCTGCATCTCTTCTGTACAAGTAAAAACTCAATCATTCGGTATATTGTGACTTAGGTTTCAAAGCTCTCCTGAATTCAGGATATGTGTTTACATATAGGCATATAAAAAAACAATCACTGTGCCAGCCTTGGCTCTACTGAATTGCTCAGCAGGAATTTCTAGTCTGCTGCTGCTTTTTAAATAACACCCAAAAGTGTAAGATTGCCAACTGTCACATGGCACACCGAAGGCAGCTGGAGAATCCCAGCCCAGAGATCTGATTTCTCCTCCTTAAATTTAATCACAAGGGATTCTTCCTGCTGCTCTGTGATCCCTTCTGTGGTCACTTCCCCCACAAAAGTGCACGATCATAAGTTCTTCTGTGGCTTAAGTTCTTCTATGGTTTTATTTCCCTTTATATTAAGATTTCAAAGAAATCCGATTCACTTTTTGATGAGTCCTCTCAGCCCTAAAGTTTCTAAATTTAGGCTCACAGATTTCCTTGAGGATATAACTGAACCCCTTTTAACATGTCAAGTGCTTCAGAACCAGCTTTTGTCGGACACAAGGCCACCTTCTGGCCACCTTCATTATTGCTGCAAATATGAGGCAAAGTGGCGTTCAAACATTGATCCACGGGTTTCCATGCTTCTTTGCGTTTCAGGTCTGATGCGGCATTTGAACTCTGTCCCATTCCTCTGGGTTATCAGTTCTGCTTTCACACCGTTTGGTTCTCTTCTGTACAGAGGTGTGACTGAGGAGTCTCCCTGCGGCGTTGGAACTCCTCTTACCAGCTCATTCAGGAAAACACTAGCCCTGTAAATTTGTAGGAATGCTTTTGTTGCCTTTCAGCAGTTATGTTGCATTTCGGTCTGTTCTTTTAGCACCCCTCACTTTGTCATAACTTCCACCTTCAAAGGTTTGTTGATAATATTTACTGCTCATAGAATCATGGAATAGTTATGTTTGGAAAGGACCTGAAGATCATCAAGTTCCAACCCCCCTGCCCTGGGCAGGACACCTCACACTAAACCATGTCACCCAAGGTTCTGTCCAGCCTGGCCTTGAACACCGCCAGGGATGGAGCATTCACAACTTCTTCATCAAAAACCTGCTAAACAAAATAGCAGGATGTGTAAAAAACCCAACCATTTTATCAAGAGACTACATTATTTCACCCCTGAGGAGACCCACACTGTATGAGGCCCAGCACGATTCTCTTCCCTGTTTTATCTGATAGCTGCTTGATGACAAACAAGGAAACCACTATTGGAAATAGCAGCTGGATCCCATGACTGGATCCAAGGTGTGTATCCTAAAAATTAGACAATGGGATCAGACACAGACTTGCATTGCAGGGTTTCCCCAGCTCCCCCACCACCACTATGGATTACTCTTGGCTTGATGGCTAAGCTGCACAGGGGAGATTGTGCTGCGCCCTGCACATGGCACATCTCCCAGGGATGCAGAGTGAGGTTGGAACTGCTCTGGCTGAGGAAGGTCCTGATCCTAGGTCTCCAACTTCCTTTCTGAGACCACCAACACAATTTAAGCTAACCTCACCACTTCTGGATGCTTTTCCAGCTGCTGCATTTTAAAGCAGACTGTCAAGCCCTTAGGAAAGGTGAAGGGCATGAAGACCAAGGGAGATACAGCCTGTAAGACAGGCTTCTGGGCCAAGATGCCTAAGTGCACCCCTGCTCCAGGGATTGAGAACCCATAGGCTGCACATAGGCCAGGTGCTTGGACACCACTGCTGTGTCTAATCCTGAGGACTTTAGGCCAAGGGATTGATTTGAGAACCTCCAGTTCCCTCTGAACCATGGATAGATCGAAACCCTGCTATGTCCAAGCCTGGGAGTTAGCAGGGTCTATAGTTGCCATGCGGATAAAATACGCTGCATAGGTAGAGTGCAGTATTAATTAGCCAGTGTGAAAAATGCAAACTGTCAGGGTAATCAATTCCTAATCATTATCAATAACTGCCTTTACACCGGACAGGGCATGTGTGCACACCTGCTGAGACCCAGGGCTGGTTTCTGGCACTGCTTGCAAGCCAGGCAGTCCCATCCAGCTGCTGACCCAGGCAGCAAGCAGGCAGCAAGCCTAGGCTTCTTGCTCCCCAAGCTGCTTTCCTGAGGAGGCTGTAACCACTCCCTGTATCACCTCTGCACTTGAGCCCCCCTCTTCTCACCCACCTTGCTCCTCACCTGAAGATAATTTCATGAGGCAGTGGTGTAATCTGTGCACTTACAAGCAGGGAGCTGGGAAACTGGGCCCTTAAAACATGAGTAGCTGCTATTCTTCAGCTGGCCATGTGTTAATGGGAGGCTAGGACAGCCCCCCCCATGGGGCATGCATACTCTGCTGTGGATTTTGCTGCTCCCATTTGCCTAAGCATGACTCAGATTCACTACATGGAAATTCACAGTGGAAGTCAGCTGCTGCCTCTGTTTATCTCCTTGCAATGCCAGTGAAAAACAAGGTTGTTCTGTAAAGACGTCACATACCTTATATCCCTCCTGAGGCTACAGGCAATTTCAGTGGACAGATGGCTCTCTTGAAAGATGCTAATAAGGACTGGGAGCGTGAAGGAATGATACAACATGGTAATTAACAAATGACAGAGGAGATAAGCAAAGCCTACAGAAATTTCCAAGCTACATAAATAATCTAAGGGACATGGGCTTAACAGCTGAGAACATACAGATGCTAACTGCATATTGCTCCACTGAATCAGGAAGAAAAAGGTTCTTATACATAGACCTCTGTCCCAGCTCAGAGCATCCCAAAATTAACTCTAGGATTGCAAAGCTCAGCACAGAGCATCCTGCCTCTGCTATCCAGGCAGTGGCAATTCTGAAAACTGAATTTCTCATGAATCCCCAGTGGGGTTGTTGTTTCAACACTTACTACAATAACTTTATACCTTTTGTGCAAGGGATCATCCAGACTGCGAGGGACCGTGGGTCTTTTGCTCTCCCCATGAACTTCCTACCCACTTTTTGAGGTCGTGTTCCTTGGATCCTCCATCCTATTAAGTGTGGTGTTAGGACACCTTCCTCAGTCCTGAGGAGCGTGGGATCTGGCACCGCCTGACCTCAGCACTTCCCCCTAAATCTGCAGATCCTCTCACTGCCACTGTGGATGTAGCTGCGCTACTCTGGCACTTTGCAAGAAGAGGAGAGGATGGAGACAGAGAAAGCAGCCTGCTTTCAGGCTTCCCCTCCCCAAATGAGTGAAGGGAATAGCAGGTAACACTGCTGAAGAGGAGGAGAGAGCAGAGGCATGGGACAAGGAAGCCAAGGACAAGGCAAACACAAAGAATACTGCCACATTAGTGGCTGGTGGTGTTCAAGGCCAGGTTGGACAGAGCCTTGGGTGGCATGGTTTAGTGTGAGGTGTCCCTGCCCACAGCAGGGGGGTTGGAACTAGATCATCTTAAGCCTTTCCAACCCTAACTATTCTATGATTCTATGATTCTATGATTCTATGATATGCTTTTGGTATCATTTGGTCCTGCACATGTTTGAGAACTGCATATCTAGAAATGCAGTGGGAGAAGACTGGTGCAAAAAGTCCTAAGCCTCAGAGGCAAAGGTAGAGTCCTGACAGAGGCTTGTGCAATATTAGTTCTAATCTGAAGTCAGGCAGGTGCAAATCAGTCCCTGAAATAATACTTCAACTTCTAACACAGCTTAGTTTGTCCCAGGGCTGCTGCTCAATGGAATGGTTTGATTTAATCGCCATCTGATTTCTCTGGTGTACATCAACTGCTTAGCTGTGGCCATGAATGTAGTGTGGTCCTGAAAGCACATTTCTGGGATGAAAACCCACATCATTTTGCTGGCATGAGAAATGCTAGTTTACCTAATCCCATGATACGAATCAGTTCTCTTTTAATACAGCACTTTGAAAAGCAAGAAGTTAAAACATGAGAGCAAGACAAGTGGCAAGCCAGACTTGTCAGATCTCAGTTTATCTACAGGAAGGAAACAGTGGTACTTCGTGCTCAGTGTGAGGCAGGTATGAAGTACTACATACACTCCTTAAGACAGCTGCGCTTTCTCAGTTGGGATCAAGTCATCAGCACGAAACATTTCCTATTCTCTCCCAACTACAAGGGTAACTGTTTTCCCTGACAAAGGAACCTGCTGTCCTCAGCACCAGACCCTATGGCTCCAACAGTGATGAATTCTTCTCAGCCTGCTTGTCCTGACTTATTTGCAGGTGGCCTTTGAGACAGAGAAAATCAGAGCAAACTAGCACAGCAAGGGGCTCCCAGCAAAAAATGACCTGGAGGTTAATTTTAGTGAAGACTTAAAATGTTAGGAATTGCAAGCCTGATTTCCTGAAGCTTCACAATTTAACAAGCACACCCCGAGTGGCGATCTCCTCCCCCCCACTCAGTGCAGCCTTCTGGTATTTTATTCAGTTATTTCAAAACCTCCTCTGATGTTAAAGCCTTTGAGACAACTTCATTCAACTGCTTAACACTCTCAAGCAAGGTCTCCTCTCTGTTTTCAGCTTTCAATTCCTCTGCCACAAATCTTATGTTTTCCCTGGAATACACTTTAAAAAGAGTATTCTTAAAGTGTGCCCTCACTTGACCCTGTCTGAGCAGTATTTCCAATTACTCTATCCTATGTAACGCACTGAACTTGCTCCTGGGTTCTTTCACCCAGGGCTCTCATGACTTTTGATTTAAAAAAAAACCCCTCCCCTGGCTCCTTTCTGAATTACATTCCCTTCTCTCTCTGTTCAGACAAGATTAATAACTTTCCCCTCTGTTCAGTTCTTGTTCTATAATGATATAGTCTTGCCTGATTTTCTGATGTCACCCATGCATCCCAATACTGTGAAAAAGCATCCTTCTGCATGTCCATGTTGTGGTAACACAGTACAATCTCAAAATGTAAGGAAGCATCCTACACATCAGAGACTGCAGCCTACAGGATTCACAGGAATCGCAAGCGGACACTGAGCTTTATTTACGCAGTGTCACTTCTGTGTACTTCCATTGTCATTCCTATGAATCACATGCTGATTGCAATTTGGTTCCTCCTAGCTGTGCCCAGAGGCAAGCTGAGAAATAATGAACAGCAGTGAAAGAGGAAGGGGGGGGGGGGGGGGGGGAAGAGGAAGGAAATTTGGGTTGCACAAGGAGAATGAATGGAAAGAGGTAAACACATCATGGTATGGCTGAATAGGCTGGGGGATAGGGAAAACTGAAATAGAGGGGGTGTGTAACGGGAGAGTGGTCCATAGGGCAGCTGTGGGAAGAGCGGGATTAGAAGAGGAGATACAGTGTCTGCAGACGGGCTAAGCAGCAGTGCAGGCGCAAGCCTGGCTTTTGCAGCTCTTGGGCTTGGTTTCCAGTCAGAAGCAGGAGTTACTTCATTTACACCTCCTCAGCCTCCAGAGGGCACTCGGGAGGATCTTGCCAACCCCAGTTGCTGCCGCCCTGCCTCCCGACAGCCTCCCTCTGCCCTGCTCCGAGGGGCAGATACCGGCAGCTACTCACCAGAGAGCTCCCGTTCCTGAAAAACGCTTTTCCTGGAGCCGCAGCTGCGCCACTGGGCCACTGCTCTGCTTCGCCTCAGAGCTGTCACTTCACACAGCGGCAGCAATGCTCTTTCAGATGAAAATGAGGTTTACAAGAGGGAAGAAGTTATTTTATAATTAACTCGAGGTGCCTGAACCCGAGATGAGGCGGCGCTTTTCAATCAGCAGCCAGATGGCTCTACAGGCTCTGTTCCTTAAACCGTCTATCAGCTTTTCATCCAAGAGACTGTCAATCAAACAGCAGGCTCTGGAAATTGTCCTACCATCTCTCCAGCAAGGTGTTTTGTATAGTTGTCTTGCTGGTGGGTTTTTATGTAAGTAGCTTCATTTACTACAACCAGAATTGCTTCACTAAAAGAATACAGAACAGAGCCTTTTTTTTTTTTGCATGGGAGCCACCTCTCTAGGGTTGCAGTATTAAGATTCCCCTCCCCCCTTTTATTACCTAAAAGAAAATTAAAAGCTAATTCCTCCTTAAGAAATATAAATTAACAGATTTTTCTTCGAGTCCACTTGTGTCTGTTACAGACACAACTTTCCAAATCTTATCTGCACCACTGCAGACAGCTGTTTTCCTTGCCCTACTAATGCTAGAAACCTATTCAAGAGAAACTGGTGAAGACTTCCTATTCTAAGGCTCAGTCCTGGCCTAAAAACACACACAGCACTACAGTATGTTCATGCCACCAGCAATGAAAAATGAATGCAGCCATCCACCAACCCACACTCACACAAAATTATTCTTCTTCGAGGAGAATCATAGTAACGAGCATCTTCTGCTCTGCACCTCTGCATAGAAACCGATGCATGTGAGAACACTGACTTCAGACATGAAGCATTCTTAGCAACACTCAGTGTTGATTCCAGAAGGCTCATAGGAATCCTCTCTTCCCACCTCCTGCACAGCACAAGCCAGAAAATTCTCCCCATGATTCCTGCATCTGAGCCTAAAGCACCTGCACAGGCACATCTTCTCACTGCGTTGAAGGAGTCGCCCACTTATTCTGATAGTTAACTATCCCTTCATCATGATGAATCATTTTAACATCAAACTGTCATGGACTGTATTGGCCTGTTACACTGAAGAGCCATCAGGTTCTGTGTTTACTCCAGCGAAAGTAACTCACTTTAATCATCATCTTACTCCTGGAGAGCTCACTGGTTTCTCACGTGGGCCTCTAATGCTTTTTCAAACAAAATGGATACTGTAATGGTTTTGGTTTGTTCTGGGTTTTTTTTTTATAGAAACACTTTATTGCTGCAGTCAATAACCCTGTGTATCACACAAATAACCAATTACAGTTTAAGAAACTAAAAATAATTCTGCAAGTGGTAATACTGAGCAAACATACATGAAAGGATACAAAACTATACATTTAAGTTACTAGAAATTTACTAACTAAAAAATTCTGCAAAGTGTGAAGTGTCCTGTATAAACTATACAACACATGCCAGTGTAAAGTTGTTTAATGTCATACAATTACCTATCTACAAATGTTTTACCTAAATACAAGATCAGCTGCAATTTTCAAACAGTTATCTTCTATACAAAGACAAGTGCTTTCAGTACTTCACTGGAATATACACACACTGCAACATCTCAAAACTAAAAGATAATCACAAAATAAAAGGTCCCGCTTATATGCTTTCTTTGTGTATCTAACATAATGCTGTGAAAATCCAGCCAGAAATACCCTTACTCCTATATTTGCCCTGTGTCACCCATATTTGAGAGGGAACCAACCCAGAGTCACTGACCTCCCTTTCATTGCTGGCCAAAGTCTCCACAGCAGACTATACCAGAAATCTGTATCTTAACACGCTTCAGCGTTGGGAGAAATTTGGATCTGGATCCCACTTTGCAATAGATACTTATCCAGCCAAACACAGGGCAGAAGCAACCTGCTCCCGCATGTGGCCATATCCACACATCACTTCAAAGGTTTCTGAAGAGCAACACACCAAACAGACCCTGCCTTATAGCACTGCCACAAGTAGGACTGATGCTCTAACACAGTACAGGGAATTGGCAGAAGTAGGTTTGGACAGGAAGTTACTATTGCTTTCCAGGATTTTCCAGGTACAACACAGCAGCCCAGCACTTCTCTAACTCCTTGCAGGCACAGTGTAACCTTTGTTAAACCCCTCCTGCTGAAACAAAGCTAATCTCAATGACATTCAGCCACAGGAAGCTGTCCCCAGGTCTGGCCATCTCTTCAGAACACAGGGCAATGTTTTAAACACCATGACCACTTCCAAAATACACGGTTACAGCTGAAGAAAGTCCTGAGAATTCACAGGAATTTAACATCTCATGATCTCTTAAATGGGATCAACTTTCTGCAGCACAAACCTGTATTTCTATCATAATGTATGTTCATTACCTAGCAGATACACCAAATACGACACAGTGGGGAAATTTCCTTGTCACAGGCAGCACTTTTTTGGACAGGATTTAAGTCAACAGAATAGATGACTGGTCAGATGTCTAGGGCATGGGACGTATCAGCAAGGCTCTGGCAATCTAGGGAGGGGATCGTGGTAGACGGTATTAAGCTTGAGCTCCCTCCCACTTAAATTCTGGTCTCAGAAAAGTCCCAGGCAACCTGAACTGACTTTGACCAAGGAAGAAGGACCAAAAGAATTCAGATTTCTATTTCAGTCATTTCAAAAGCTGACAGAAGGAAGTGTTGGAAAGCCTGAACTGACAAAGGGTGGTCGTTGTCCTTACTGACATCTGAGTGGGAAGGACAGAGCTCACCCGAACTAGCATCAGTGCCTCACAGCTAGAAGCGGAAAACAAGTCAACAGTATCTCCTTGAGGAGAAAGAAGGAAAAAGCACCATTCAGCCTTCTCATACCATTTCACAGCACCATGCAGCAGAAATTACAGCTCAAAAGCCCACTGCTAACACCAAGCAAGAATCAGCGTAAGTGTGACCAGCATAAATGAAACCCCCTGACAGATGGATCTTCTGCAGCTCTTCCTGGCATGAGCATTCCTAAGCAGTATAAAGAGTTTAAATATTAGGCTTTTATTTTTGTTCAGGAAAGACCTGTGGGGAGAGGGAATGGTAAGCAGCAACAGTTTCATCTGCAAATATTTTCCTCCAGATGATTTTGCCGGAGATTTTCTTCCCAAGGCACACAGGGGCACAGCAAAAACCTTCAGTATCCTGAATACACTGAACACTACCTGGCATGTGCCACATGGAGCTTCCGAAACACCAAATGATATTTCACAATGTTTCACCAAGGATCACATATGGCCGTGATGGAAAAAGGACCAGCGTGTTACAGTATGCCTTATTGGTACTTGTTAGAAATTGGTCAGATACCAGTGCATCTTAGGTGTGAGCTGGAGAACGGGCTTCATACCAGAACTTGTCCATTTTCATTTCACCTACTGGCCACAGACTGGATGAGAACGCACACAGCATCAGCTGGCAGATGATTCTTCGCATACTGCAGTTGTAAAGTGAGCATCTTGCAGACAGGTAAGCCTTATGCATTCGGGCATTTCAGAAGAATACAAGGAAGGTGTGCAAGACCTGATATTTAACCACCTGAGTTTATCTAGTAAATCTTTTCACAGAACAAAATAGAAAACAAAACAAGACAGTGTATTATCTGGGTTCTAGTAATAGAAGAGGATGACCCACAGCAGAGTTCAGGGAACGGCCTGAGTAATTGCACTTTAAATTACGGTAGGCACAGGCAACAAACTCTACATGCGCATAACCATGAAGACTACCATCCTGATACTAGCAGGGTATGCAGGTTTTGTCTGCCTGTATCACATAAGCATGGGACATCCTGACACCACCACAGTACACAAACCCATGCCACTGCAGCTTTTGCTAGGACTGCCTAAAGGTCTTGGTATTTAAAAATATCTCTAGACCAAGGTACCATGGTGTTCATGAAGATCACAGGCAGTAAGCAGAGGCATGCACCCACATGCATGCTTTTCCTATAACGGTTTTTAGAAACCACTGGTGTGTGTTCTCTTACCATAGTCCCTTCTCTGCCTTCTTTTAACACAGTAATTTAGAAATAAATTAATATTCCATTTTAAGGAAAAAATCACCAGTCTCTTACTGTTATTCTTGGGGAAGTCTTAAAACAACTACCTTTATTATGCAAAGAACTTGCCCAACGAAAATTGTACTTGAAAAAGACTAAGTAAAACCTGAACAAGAGCTGAGGATTTAATTCAGTGTCTCAAGTAAACAGAAGCTTTTACCTAACTAAGTCCAGGTAGCTCCTACTAAGACCAACCAGATTATCATTGACTTTACAGAGATTTAGATGTGGCTCAGGTAGGGAAAGACAGCTTTGTGTGCTGACTTTTCATGGGGCTTTTTTTTTGCTCTAGTCACACTGAGACTTTGATTGAATGAGGGCGTGAGGCTGAATGGTGGTTCAGTGGTGCAGACTGGTCAAGCAAATTAACAGCAGACACCCCAGGCTTCAGGCAACTCTGGCTAAAGCCCTGCAAACAGATTTTAAAGCTGTCCCTCTCTTTTCATTAAGGCTGACTGATTGAAAAGCCAGTCCCACATTCAAAAGCACAGATAAAACTATTCTCTGACCATGTATTGCATTACATCAGGACTAAAACCAGGCAGGTGTTTTAAAACTCATCCACTTAATGCAATATTTACTTCCTAGACTTTGATCTCAGCATCTCCTCTGACAACATCAAATTCTTGGGTAATTCACATGTGACACAGCACTAAAGAAGGAAAACCAATCTCAGCTGTATTGACTATCTTTTTTTTCTGTAACAACTCACATTTTTACCAATATAGCAACAAACCCTTTGCCAATGGTTTGGAATGAAAGTTACATCAGGTATATCTGTGCAGGTGTGTTGATGAGCTGACTTGTTGAAAAAACAAAAAGCAAAACCAATTCCCAAAACAGAGCACTGAAACTGTTAACGCATTGAAAACAAATGCTGTACACATCCACTACTCCCCATACACAAGTGCAATATCCCTTGAAAAACATTGCTCCTCAAAGGAAACCCCAAAGAGGCAGAGTTTTTTAGTGTTACATTTAGTAAGATAATGTGGGCATGTATTGGAAATCACAGGCTGGATTTTTTTTTAATTTTCCTTTTCCTTGTGTAAGGCAAGAGGTTTACTTTCCAGAAGAAAAGATGGGGTAAAGAATGAAGAAATGTTTCAAAAATGACACACTCATTCAAGTTTCATTCTCATTTGACATACATATTACAAAATAAAGATTTTTAAAAGTGCTATATGCTTTGTAAGTCTCATCACAATATGTAAAGCAAAATTTTACACCTGCTGCCGAAGACAAAATGTTAGTGGCAGTGTTAGCAGTAGATTAGACCCTAGCTCTCTCATTTCCCTCAAGGTCTGGGACAACCTCCTTCATCATGCTTAAAGAATAACAAACAAACAAACCCCACTCTACACATATTCCAGAATCATTTAGAGTCATCTTCTAAAGTAACAGACTCCATGAAATTGAAGACAGTTCACTAGTGACTTGCTTGATATCAACCCAGCGCTCATTCTACCCAGTATCCTGTGGCTCTGATCAGCCAGTACGAGAGACAAAATGTTGAGAGGTATGCAACCATGATCACATTGACAGATATGCCAAAGGGATTTAAAAATATTTCAACAAAAAACAAATGTAAAAAAACCTCATCCACCAGCCCTCAGCTGTTAGCTGATTTTAAAAAGGTAGAGCAGTTTGCAGTAAACAATGATATTTTAAATCTTCAAGAACATACAGAAACACCCCTTCCACCCAGCAATCAGACATGAAGGATTTCTGCAGCACAGTCTTCAGGCTCTGTGTAATGTGAAGAGTTTGTGTCTGAATGGTGAACCCCAAGCACTTCTTTACTTTCGAAGTTTGGCTCCATTAGTGCAGGTTTTTCAAAAATATTCTTTTTGCTAGTTTCTGGACAGTTTTGTACATATATTACTCGGTTATAAGCTTTAAGTCTCTTCCACAGCTGTACGTACACTTTGCATTGTACATACATGAAAAGAAGTCCTCCAGTGAAACCAATAGCCACAACCACCAGCTTAGTCCAAAATGGCCACTCTAGAATCCCTGGAGGAAAGAAAATTGAAAAAGAAGAAAGAAAAAGGACACAGTCAGTATTGGATGGACTACACTGGATCTCTCAAAAAACACCCTGTAAGGAAACTGTCAAGAGTTTGTTCCACACAAACTATTCTTATTTTGCCATTTTTCTTGTTTGGCCTTCCCCTTCCTCCTTCAATTCAAACACATGCAGACTTCACTTGTCACCCACCAGAGGAAAAAACCAAAACAACTGAGTCTCTGTGTCTGAGCTCTTGTGCAGCACAATCACAAACAGAGTCAAGGCAACCGCCAGTAATATTTAGGTATCTTTACACCTGTTTTTAAACAAAAATTGGATCAGATTATGAAAAGAATTCTGTGGCATGGTTTCCGTTTCATAGCAGCAGGCTCAACTCAGCCAACCAAGAAGTCTGTTCCACTATGTGATCACACAGTACGTGCAGTCACAGACTTTAAATTCAAAAGGGAAGGACTGTTATCATCTAGCTTGATATCTATGTTACGCAGACCAGACAATTTTATCTGCATCAGACCCAGTAACTTGTAGTTGAACTAAAGCATCTAGTGTTATAGAGATTATGAAGCATTCTGGCAAGTTTACCCTCCATCATTAAAAATGACTATCATTACTTTTCCTGAGGTTGCCCAACTTGAACTTTTAGACATTGGATCCTGTTATATCTCTATCAACTACTTCTAAATGACAGACTATTCATGTTATACATCATCTGCTTACATAAGTCCCTTATCCACCCAGCCCCTCTCCTCTTTAAAGGTAGGCGGCATCACAAGCTGGATATGAAACCATGCTGAATCACCCACTATCAGGTTTCTCAGAGAATAAAATCAGGGCCTTCCAAGTCTTCAAAGTTTTTACCATGATATAGGCCAGTGTTCTTTTGGAAATGCACAGTAGCATGGGGCAAATGAAAATATTTTAGGCCCAAAATACAAAAGGCACTGCAGCGTGACTACTGACGAAATCCCACCCATGATTAATACCTGAACCTCTGATTCACAGGTGAGCTATTTGATGTCATCTGTAGGCAGTGATAGTATATGCTTGCTCCTGTGCAGACATAAATGTATACCCACACACACTCCACACACCCCCAAGCTCATTACAGCATCCCACAGATTTAGAATCCAAATGAAGGGAGCAAAGAAGGCACTAGTATGTACTAAATATTCACTCTATTCTTTCTATTGATGTTCATCTAACATGTTTATTGGCTAAAATAACATGGAGATAACAAATCTTTGAAAGTATATGCTTTTCATTATCATAAAGAAACCTTACACTGAAAGGCCAAAAATTTCCACCATGCGTGAAAGAGATAGGGTTGGACAGAACAGAAACTAAAAGATTTCATTCAAAGCAGATTCCTGACTGAAGTAATGAGCTATCAAACTGCAGCCCAAATGAGAAATGACAGCAAAAATGTTCAGTCTGAAGTACTATTCTGCTGTGAAGAGACTGTAACACCTCAATGGATTTGCAGGTTTATTGATGCTCAGCTACCTCCCAGATGATGCTCTTCAATCACCAGCAAAACATGCTCTACCTGCATGTCTGTTTGGGATGCCATAATCTGCGAGCAAGAACAGCTTGCCTCTTAATGGCTCCCAGCCTTGGCAGATACCTGTCCCTTCTATCCCGCCATGTTCAGGGATAGCTCAGCTGCCTGAGAAGCAGTTCTGCAACAGCTGCAAACCTGTAGCCCAGCATACCCAGGTAAACAGATTGCAGATCGGTAAATTTACAGCTGGTGTAATTTCAGAACGCCTGCTATTCAATAAGTTAATGTATGAGTGCACTGTGGTGGCAACCATGCCATGAACTGCAGTGCACCCAACTTCAGTTGTGCGAATTGGAGTCCTAAGAATCACCCTGATTTTTTTCTGCTTCAGGCACAACCATTCATAAAAATTTCTCCAGTCTAACATAGAATCATAGAATAGTTAGGGTTGGAAAGGACCTTAAGATCATCTAGTTCCAACCCCCCTGCCATGGGCAGGGACACCTCACACTAAACCATGCCACCCAAGGCTATGTCCAACCTGGCCTTGAACACCGCCAGCGATGGAGCATTCACAACTTCCCTGGGCAACCCATTCCAGTGCCTCACCACCCTTACAGTAAAGAATTTCTTCCTCATATCCAATCTAAGCTTCCCCTGTTTAAGTTTGAACCCATTGCCCCTTGTCCTATCACTACAGTCCCTAATGAAGAGTCCCTCTCCAGCATCCCTATAGGCCCCCTTCATGGCACTCACAAGAAATGTGTGCTAACCCGCCTCACAGATGACCCACTAGAAAGAAACCCCTGACGATTTACCTCAAAGATTTTGACTTAGGTTCTTCTTAATTCTTCTCTTTTTAAAAACTCTTCTGGCTTTGCCCAGTTAAAAAGTAGCCATAGCAGCAAACAAACACTTCCTTATCTACCCAGTACGCGTTCCAATTTAAACTAAATCAGCTAAGGCAGTGCAATTTTGTGTCTGGCTACAGTGGATTAGCTCTCATATCTGTGCATTTCACAATCACAAACTAAATTGACTTGAAATAGACTTAAAGAGCATCCACAGATTAATTTTTACTGATTTCACTATATCATTTTAGAACCATCCTTTAAAACTAACCCAACCTCAAGCTAAAGCTAACTATTCTCATATAAACACTACCTGCACACTCATGCTCCTCGTCCTCTCCATGTTCAGGATAACTAATTATTCCAAAAGAGTAAGAGGGAAGATAAGAAAGTAACATACCAGTAGTCTGTCCCTGTTTAATCTCTTCAGCGGTCCTGTCTATCAGAACATAGAGAGACCACACAACACAGGTGATGGCAATGACATGGAATGTTACAGAGCACATGATCTTCCTCCTCTCGCTGGCTGTCATCTGCAGCTTCTCCCACTGGCAAGGAACCCAGAAGAAGAGCAAGAGATTAGGTGTTTATTGTAGATACTGGACAGTACAAAGAAAGAGAACATTGGTAAGAACAAAAAACAGGCAGGAGACTGGTTTCCTCCTAGCATGGTTTTTAAAAGTCAGACAGCATCATGGCTCTGACCACAGCACATATGTGACAGCTGGTAGCTCACCCTGCTGTGATGGGAGCCATCCCAGTGCCAGAAGGGACCTCCAGTGCTCAGCTCCCATCTGGAGGCTCAGCACAATGTCATCGCACCCTTCTTACCCACACAGGGGCAACTCCAGCACAGAGGGACCCTAATGCCTTGTGCAGTGCAAGCAAGGCTGCTCTTTCATGTGTTCCCCACTCAACAGCAGCTACCCAGAGTGACAGCTGAGCACCGTGAGTGTCAAAGGGTAGCCTTGCTCAGGCATGCATTCAATTAAACACTGCAGAACAAGTGGAACAATTGACCAGTGTGTGTAAGACATCTCACACTGAGCTCTGTTAGAGTCCCTCTGTGCACAGTGAAGGCTGTTTAGCTCTCAGCTCACAGCTGTTTAGTTCTCACCTCCTACCTCTGGGGGTTTCATTCAATCTTCACATATATTTAACGCTACTTACAGCCGTGACACCCATATTTTATTTTCAGCGTTTCAAGTGCACTTAAATACATATGCCCTAAGAACACACAGCAGAAGTGGGATGACAGCTTTTGTAAGTGAGAGGATGCAGCAAATAAAATCCCCAGACTATTGATAATGTTTACACAGCCCACAAGAAACCACAAAGTCAGGTCACTGTATTTAGGAAAGACACAAGGAAATTAGAAAATTATTTTAGATGCTTCTAATATGCAAGGGATTGGAAAAAAACAGTGGTTTTTTTTTAACCTGAGACACCCTTTTTTTTAATTAGTTTTTGGAAATTTCTCCTATATGTACGATAAAAGTTTTTGCATGTGGGATACACATCCCTCAGCATATCTGCTTGGAACGGAAAGTTAAGATGGGTCTTTCTCACACTTTCACAAAATATATGCTGGGGCACACAGGCTTTTCATACATACCTATGTGTTTCTAGAGAAGTGCATTTGATGTCTCCTACAGTAATTTTCAGGAAAAAAAAGAGGACTTTGAAAAGAAGAAACAATGTGGAAGAGAGCAAGGATGACCTGACTGGTATGACTGAGATCACTCATTATGCTGAATTACTGTTTCCAGTGCTACAAATAAAAGAATAATTGAAACATTAAACAGAGACTTTGTGATCCTCGTTGTCTTGTCAACAATGCCTTTGTTTGGCCAGTCCAAGCCACATCTCCAGTTCTGCAGGCATCTAAATCTCACGATGAACACTTGAATTCAATACTTCTCACAATGACATGCTAGACTCATGTCATGCTAGAAAGCTATGCTCTTTCTATCTTAGAAAAAGATTGGACAAAACATAACATTTGGATGCTATTTTAAAGAGAAAATTGCTTTAGTGTCTAGACAAAGGTTTTTACTTTTGGTAGAAAGTATAAATTAAATTATTTTGTCAAAAAGTATGCATGTGAAATCTATTTGTGAATGCTTTTACAGAGCCATGAGGAATTGTGCTTTGACTGACTTATATTTCTCTTTTCTGCTGGACAATACCTCCCCTGAGCTGCTGGATCCACAACCACCAAACCAATGTGCACCACCTCGTCTCCTTAAGAGATATGACTGCACAGCAAAAGAAAAGATATTCTGCTAACTGTTTAAGTATGTAGTAGCCCAGAAAGGAAATCTCTATGCCTCTGATGCATTATTCTGATGATACAGCATTTCTGAGTTAAAACAGGAGTTCTTGGGTTTTGAAGTGTTGTTAAAACAAAACAAAGAAACAAAACAAAACAAGAAACAGCATAAAATTCGGATTTAATGTCTTCTTTTTCTTTCCATCAAGATTTTAAAATGGAGCATCCATTTCTCAGCTTCACTTGAACCTGACACATTTTGTTTCTCATTCTCTTCCCTTACTAACTTAGTGTTTGAACAGCCCAATGCTGCAATACAACCTTAAGATACTGAGGAAGTTTAATTCCATTTCTACCCTACAGACAAGCACAAACCCTATTATTTGTCCCATCGTGCTCATAATCACCAGTTCCAGGCTGTTTTCTCCTGACTGACAGGATACCATAAAGGCTGAGTTGAAGATACAGAGGCAGCTTATCTTCCGGCTGCAGCTGAATCTCTAAAAAGACTTTTTAGATAAATTTCAAAGGAAATTCCTTCTTCTGTTTATGGCTCTGTCCCTACCTTCTGGCATCTAGCCTCTTCCCTACAGATGACCTGTTCAGATATAACTAATGATGCTGAGTGATTCATTTCTGAAGGTGCCCAACAGCTTTTTCCCACAGGGCACAATACTCAGAAACTGCTTCCCACCCACTCCAAGCAGAGAAAGCACAGAAAAAAACATTTACACACAGACAGCTGCCAAGCTACAGACAGTTTAGCTACAATAGCTAACTCTCAGAGCTGGATTCCACTGATGGTGAATTTGCCATGCCGAGTGCTAATTTAGATCTTTCTGCACCCATATAAAACTGACCAGACTTACTAAGGAGCCACAGAAACATGATAAATACATGGGGGGTACTGTGGGCTCATGGGCAAGGGCTGCTTCTTTTCAAAGCGGACTTGTGTTTAAGAAAGCATTTCCTTGGGAAAGCAGGTCATATGCCTACCTTTCGCAAAGGCTTCAGTTTTGTCTCCATGATGAACTCATACTTGCACAGTTCACAGCATCGCGTATCTGAGCTCTTGATCCATTGCTGCAGGCAGGCTTGGTGCACAAAATGAAGACTTCCCGTGCAGTGACAGGGTGTAATCAAAGGGCTCTCATCATCTCCTTCACAGTGACATATCCTGAATCGGAAGAAAAGCTGCTCATTAGGAGAAGAGGAAGGAGAAAGGATGTGAAAGAGGCATGTAATACCTGTGATCACACACGGCTGCCCATTGAGTATGCTGAGAAATACATATCAAAGGAATGTGTTCCATAAAGGAGCTAAACTCAAGAATTCCATTGCTGTGCAAGCACATACACAGACACAAAATAATTGGGCACAGACACTGCTAACTAGAAAGCCGCTTTCTAACAGATGAGGCAGACACACAGAGTCTGACAGAAATGCATATCCAAAAGAAAAAACAGGGTAAGAAATGACAACATTTCATCTAGAACAATAGCACTTAACTGAAAATAGCACTTAAGCAGACAAGATAGCACTTCCCAAGACAAAATACGCAGAGAGAGATAGAGCTACTCACGGATTACAATCTGAAATGAAAGATAAACCAAAATTCCCCCCAAAATTGTGAAACAGCCCAATCCGGTATCATGAAGGGTTAATTTAGACAGCCTGGATTTTGCACAAGAGAAGTGATTTTGCACAAGAGAAGTACATGGATTTTGCATAAGAGAAGTGATTACTTCTAGTGCCAACTGCTAAAAGACAGATCCACACTGCAAAGCTACAGCACTGAATCTCCCCAGACTACACCTACA
This sequence comes from Ara ararauna, assembly GCA_028858755.1. Taxonomy (NCBI): domain Eukaryota; kingdom Metazoa; phylum Chordata; class Aves; order Psittaciformes; family Psittacidae; genus Ara; species Ara ararauna. The sequence continues at coordinate 69,430,083 of CM054381.1, forward strand.
GTAAATGGACATATGGGTTTGCTCTCCAATTCTTACTTTGCTAATAAGGAAGCATCAGCTCCGCAAAATTCCCCATTTCCCTCACAGCCTAACTGTGCAGACAGCAAGGACACCCAATATAGTGTCACTAACAGGTGCTGGCATTTGATTTCCAGGTTCATTTTATACACAACCCTTGGGTTGCATGATGTATCACTAAGCCCTTCTAACCATGTGGAAGAGGTCATGAATTGAAATGGGAATGGTAAGGAGCTCAGGGAATGAATATAAGTTACTAAGCATATGTGAAGTACATCCTGGCATGCTGCCATCCCTGTCTATTACTGAAATCTCTTACTGATGTGTAGCATCTTGCTTCTTGCGACCTTGCTGATAGCTGGCAAGTGGAAATGGAGTGGGTCGATTACAGCAGTGTCTTGCTGATGACAAGCCAATATAGAATGAGATTTTTCTGGTAATGAAGGAGGGAATCAAATAATATTGGCAAATACTAACTAAGCCAGCTTCAGAAACTGCTGTCATCAAAGAGAAAGATCAGGATAATAAAATGATAGATAGAGGGATGAGATGTTTGTTCTTGTACATGGTGACTCCTGCTCCTCAGCCTCATTTTGGAGCTGGAGCTGGGGCAGACCTGAAGACAAGTCACTACGAAGACAGTCCAGAGTTCCCTGTTCCCACCACCTGTGCATGAGTAAATCCTCTGCAGTTGGAACAAGGATACCCATCCGTTTTGGACCTTGCACTATGGATATCACAGCACTCGGACCCCCATTTTGTCTAAGGCATCCAGAAAGCCCTTTACTGTAGAAGAGCATGGTGGGATACAAACTGTGTTGAAACCACAAAAAAATATCTTAGGCTCTATCAGCCTGATCTCAGATGCAATTTTCAACCTGTTTTCCTCCTGACTCTCCACCATCTGATCAAACCAGCAATGACTGTCAGGTCAACACTTGGCTCATGAAAAGCCAAGACATGTCCAGTTTGGCCTTTTATATGTGTAGCTGATTCTCTCATGATATTCTCAGTTTGGGCAATGACAAGAGAAAAATACCATCTTAGAAGCCCAGACATGAAACAAATTGCAAGAGAATTTATTTGACTCCAGAGGAAATCATTTTGTTTAGTAGCCTTGTTAAGTGCATCAGAGGTGTGCAGGACAGCAGATAGAAGGCTGCATGCTTCAAATTGCACGTATTAAAGCAAGGTGACAGGGTGAAAGAAAAGACAGAAACAGCACAAAGGCAGGGAAAAGCAGAACAGTCACCACCACATATGGGAGAGCTCAAAGGTAGGTGGTTCTCTGGTAAACCAACCTGCAGGTATCCCCCGATGTGGATACAGGGGAGAGAGGGGGGAATTTTTCTGAGAGGGGGGAAGGGCAGTCAAGGTCACTGTCCTTCTCAACTGAACAGAGAGGTGCCCGCTGCTCTTTTGTTTTCAATTTTACTGAGGTGCTGTCCTCAAAGACGTCATCATCTCCCATATCATCAGAGCAGAAGTCTGTGCTTTCCACCAGCACGCTGGAGGATTTGTCAGCTTGGAAGTTACTGGAATAGTTCTCTAGTTCGTGGAACTTATGCAGGCTGCTGGTGCTGGAGGTGTGGGAGAAGGAAAAAAGGTAACGCAACAGTTTTTTGCTCCTTGAGGTGTCATGGTCCACTTTGTCCTCCAGCAAGGGGATATGTACAGCGCTGTGGTTCTCTGCTTCTCCCGATGCACTCGAGTAGTTGGAAAGGGAAGGGATATAGGAGTGCTTAGAATAGGTAAAAGAAAGAGGCCTGAGATTCAGCGGTTTCCTCTCGTTAAGATGAAATTTGTTAATCCTTAAACACTGCGCTTGAGTCGGGGTCAATCTGCCTTCCGAGCATGTTCGCTCCACATAGTCAAAGCACTCACTGGTGCTCTGCGCCTTCTGGTCCACGTCATTGAGAGACTTGGAGAATTTCAGAGTGCGGGTGGGCTTTACGTTCTTAGCAGACCTGAGTGCCTGGCCCCGATCCTGCTCACAGGAGTTTCTCTTTGCTGCATGTAACTTGTCCTGACAGATTACTGTCACAGTGACCCCTTGTGTCAGAGGGCTCTGGCAGTGAGGATTTTTCAAGACAACAGCAGACTGCACTGGACTGTGATGACAACACTCAGAAAACACTGCACTGGAACTGCATGCAGAACAGTGGAATAAAAGCACAGAAAGTAAAAAACAATTACAAAAGAGAACACACACAATTAAAAGTGAAGAAATGAGAAATTACGGCTAGTGTGAGAATGGCAAACATAGCGAGGCCAAACAGTCAGTGGGATTTGACAAAGCAGTGTTAGACAGCAGCTGAGTCAAACAAATGGGATGCTTCACATAGGAACCCCACATCACTTACTTCCCATACACATGCTTTCCAGGTTTTGTTTTTTCTTAACTTGAAGCTCACATGAGCCTCACTGTGGCCATGCAAACACCACACTTTACCTGCAGATGTCCTGGTTGGATGGTGTAACAGAAGTCCGAGAGAAGCTGTGAGGGGCAGAAATAGAGGTTGGACTGCCAGCCTGCAGTGAAAGTAAAATAAACAAACAAAAGTAAGTCACAGGTCAGAAGAGTTTGGTACACACAGGAATCACCTTCAGGCTCAAACACAGCATATGGAGTCAGATATCACTCCGCATCAGATATTCAAGGACTAATTGTAAGGAAGTGGTTTTATTTGCAAAGCTAGAATGGGAGGTCACACAGCCTCATCCTTAGGAAAAGTAATGATCAGAACAGAAACATTTTTCCTCAAGGTCAAATGTAGCCATCTCTGGAGCAGAACCTGCCAGCTGTCAAACACAGCACAGAACAGTAGCAGGAAATGAGCAACACTAAGGTAATTAGAATAATTAGGTGAAGGTGTGTGTATAGACTAGTCTGAATTTAACTACCACATAATAGCTAATCCTTCCATTTACAATGGTGACAAGAGATTAGAAGCTTGGGGCTTTTTTCACAAGACAGAGCCCTTGGTAATTTGGTGATTTAAATGCTATTTGAGGAGTTATTTGCGTACCATTATACACACAGGAGCACCATCTGCCAAACCAGACCACTCCCTGAAGTACTCTTTGTACTCTGCAAGGCCTTTCATCCTACCCTTACTCTGACAGGGTCTTTCACCTACCTGGAGAAGAGCTGTGGCAGCAGTCACATTCATAAGACCCAACAAGAGCACGCTGAGACGAAGAATAACCAAAGAATTCAGAATTCAGCTAAACTAACCCCCAGAAAAGGAAGATACACTCTTGGCATATTTAACACTTAATAGACAAGCCTCTAAAATCAATATGGCAAAAACAATCTTCTCAGAGTTGGGACATGATGGGCTGTATTCTATGGTTCACAAACAGAAACTTTTTGACTCTTCCTAGAGGTTTTGGCAAGGAGGACACCTGAATTGATAATCACATATAAGAGACTTTTTAAACCTGTTTCTCCCATCTTCCACAGCTGCTGGATAGGCTGTGCTGCTCACCCACTGCTGCAAAACACTACTTGCATTTCAAAATTCAAACAAAGGTTTACAGCCTTCTTGATCTACAGAGCAAAGTCTGAAACCCTGGAAGGAACAATGCAATCAGGACAACACTAGTGTCAACACCACCCTGGGCTGTACAAAAATCAGCAGAGCCAGCACAGACCTGGGCCAGGCAAGTGCACAAAGCCAGACTAGGAGAGACTCATGTTATGAAAGGTGTGTTGCCACAGAAGCATGCTGTGCCAGGCCCTGTACTTCAGCTTGAGATGACAGAGCTAGCTCAGTCATCACTGCTTTGATGATCTCTGGTCATGGTGCAACACACACACACGCTGTATCTCTCTCAGGACTCCTTAATCCTATACTTACTTTGTTAAAAGACCCTATGGTATATTTAAACAAGGCTGCTGCAGGCTTTCACACTCTCACAGCAAAAGCAGTAGCTTGTCACACATTATACTCTTCTTGTGAGAGAAGACGGGCATACTAGGATACACACACTACTTTGTAAATACAGATACAACCATTGTCTTCCATTTTACAGGGCTTATCTATTAAGGTTTTGTTTCTGTAGCCAACAGCACTATAAAGACCAATGTATCTGGCCTCACACTGGGATGCTTCAGGTGCATTGAGTCTGATAAAACGGGTATCCATTTACAGCTGGGTCTGCAAGAGATGAGGACAAGACCAAACACATGCCTCTTGATCCACAGTAAGACACTGTAACTTATTTCCCATCCTGCTCACCTAGGAACATGTATAGAATAAAAACCAAGAGATTGAGCCAGAAAGCAAACTGAACTATGTTATGACTGCAACAAAATAAAAACTTACACATCAGTTATTTGCTTTACCCTGGAAATTATGGTTCTTTACATTTTATACCACTTGCACAAGCTAATGATACAGAATGTTGATCATACAGTGAGGTAAATTCAGGTATTACTTGGAAATTTAATTTCTGTTTGATGCCTAACGTCTCCTAAAAAAAGGAACATCTCTGACTTCAAACCTTATCTTTTAAAGAGTTTCAGCAGTAATTACTTTTTTTTTAAAGACTGACGAATTAGTGAAAGACCTGACACACTATAATCTGCTGCTATAATTATGCAAATGAAAATTAATAAGACTTAAATAATTATTTAAAAAGACATATTTCGCAATCTTCTAAAACCAAAATATTGAACCAGCAAAAAACCATGTTGTGTTCTGCCATGGAAAGAGAGCCATATATTGTTGGAACTGGAGTCACAAATCAATTAACAGATCTGACTCAGGTTTTATGTTATAACCAAATCACAGAAATCGACCTGCTTAGAATGAATCCAATCTCTCTACACCTTCATTTTAACAATGAAGCTTTCCAAAAACAAGACAGTGGTATATACGATGTGACAGTATAATAGCAGATGACTAGATTCAATGATCCAAAATTTCCCTTCTGAAGCCATGTTACTGGTTTCTTGATCCAAATGCTCAGCACCAAGATGATGTCAAAGTCTCACCACTTGGGAAACTAAAAGGCTGGGACAAAAAAAAAAAAAAAAAAGAAAAAAAAAGAGAGAGAGGAAAAAAAAGGCAGAATTTAATTTGCTTTTCAAGCTTACTACTCTGTTTCTAGATGCCAGCACTGTTCAGAGCAGCTTGCAAAAGCCCCACCTCTGAGGCACATTTCCTCTTATCTTCCTGCTTCAAAACAGGAGGTCCTTTGCTCCACCTTCATACACAACACAAAAGCAACCAAAATACGAGCAGAAGTCAACACACTTGGAAAGGCACCATAAAGTAAACCACCAAAATATTAAAGGAAGTTACACTCTACCCTCATTTTAAGCTAATGTAAGCCATGGCTATCAACAAAAGCCATGGCTCAATGGTTCAATAGCTTTTCCCAAGTCTCTCACTCCATCCTCCTTTCCTGCCACGGTTTTTGCTCATGAAATATTTACAGAGCTGCCTTGCAAATCGGATTAGGATAGCAAGGTGAGGTAAAGCTAACCACTTCTTTTACTGAGCCTGTTTAATGTCAGTCACTTCCCTAGCTTCAGCAGCGAGAGGACTATCAGTTGGTTAGACCAATGAGCCTCTAATAGAGAGACACAACTCGCTGAGGAGAGTATAGCAAAATTCAAGCTGCAGCCAAGAGCCCAAGAAGTTCGCCCGTTCTAGAAGCAGAGGGGCGTGCTAACTGATGCTGGTCAGTCCACACAGCTTTCCTGGGTTTAATGACTCAGGTACAGAAACTATCAGGCAGAGAAGTGCCAAAGTAAAGAAGAAACATGGGCAGCCTTGGCCAGGACAAGGCAAAGAAGAGGCAATGTGATAGGAGAATGCAACAGAGAGGTGGATCCAGCTAGGCTGGAACTCTGATGTTGGTCCCATGCAAAACTCAGCTCTGATGAGGCTGTGAAAATAAGCAATCAAAGCCTTCCTCACTCTGTAGCTTCTGGCATACACACCACCCTTAATGCCCTAGCAACACTTCTGGCTGAACTGGCTACTCACGATGGCATCAGCAGTTTTAAAGCACTCCTTGCCATAGGAGGTTTCTGCCACGCACATTATGTGATGGGTATCCTAAGCCTTGACAGCCTGAATTCGACCCTTCTAACACCAGAATCACTTGCTGAATCTCTGTAGACTTCCATGCCCTTTGCATGGAGGAATATCACCTCCAATGACAAGCCTTGTAGCTATGTGCTAGTCAGTTACCCTGTAAAACCTATCTGGTTGCCTAAAATAGCTCAGGACTAAAGGTCAATATTTAGTTAACTGTGTATATTGACATTCCTACCTAATGCAATTCAGTGAGGTCACAGTACAGCCTTCTGCACTGGTGTTCAGATAACCAGTGATTCTGAAGATAGCAATCCCTGGAAGCTCTCTGGAGGGTTGCCATCAGGAGGATATATATACACATATATATATTAATAATTTTTATATATATACAAATGTATGTGTGTGCATGCATATATATACATGTTCATATGTGTGAGTGTACATATATATATATATATATATATATATATGCATGTGTGCTGCCATAGCTGCTGGTTCTCATTGTGCCCCCACTCCATGAACAGTGTGATCTGTTAGTGGAAGAACTTGGCCTTTTCTGATTACCTACCTGTGATTACATGCTGCACACTAAAGAATAAAAAAAACCCACCCTGCCTCAGAAAATAAAGTCATCTTTGAAGTGAGCCATAGTGAACACGTCAGTGGCTTGGGTGTACTCCAAAATAACCTGCTTATTTGAGATGGCACTTCTTGGTATAGTTGCTGTCGTCTCACTCTGTGCTGCACTTCAGTACTAGCAATTATACCTTGTTTTAAAGAACAGGGCCTGTCACACTCTAAAAACCTTATTACATTATTCATTAAAGCTAAGAACTTAGAAACAACTTTACTCCAGAAGAATACCTCCACTGATACAAAGTCTGAAGGAAGCAAAGAAAGGTTTTCCCCCACACCTGCTAACTTCATCATTTCTAGGTGGCACATTGAATAGAACCAATACTATGGCCCTACTGTTTGTGATATAAATGCACCTAGAAGTCCCAGCTAAGGACCTGGAACTAACATGCTAAGCACTATACATATTTAATAATAGAGCAAACCTTTCCTCTTGGCAGACAAAGAATTAGAGAAAAGCAGCACAGTTTAAAGTCTTTTACTCAATAGGAACTGCAGCACAATTTGCTTCGGAGAAATACAAATTTAGCGATACAGCAAGAAGCCAAACGCTCCACAACCCAAATTTCAACCTGGCATTTTGATTAAGGGTTTGTCTTTGTCTTTATTTTACACTGCGATGAACCCATTTCAAATGCTTTTCTGCTTGGCAAAATAAATATATAAAATAAGAGAGCAGTAAAAATCCTGAAAGGTAGCTAGCTACACCTGAGGCTAAAAGATGTCTCAAGCACCACTAGACCACTGCAGCATTCCTGTCTGCCTCTGTTCCCCACAAGAACCACAGGAGCACAGTGATGGTCTTCTCCACTGAGCCAACTCAAATCACCACCAGTCCCCTGGGGATTAGAGACACAGCTAACCATGGTATGTGTTCGCTAAGTGGAGACATCTCCCACCACTGCTCCAGAGCTGTCCTGTCCCAGGCACAACAAGTTTTCGAGGCCTGCTACCTTTAATATTCCCCAAAACCCTGTAATCTCCCTGCACTGTGATGCTTTTTCAGCACCAAGATCACAGTGCTTCTATCTGCAGTTGGCCACTGGGACTTCTGTTTGGATCAGATTTGTCTCTCCTGGTATTAAAACATATCACAACGTGGCAGCAGCACAGGGGAAAGGCAGAATCAGAGGAATGGTTATCACACCCTACGTTTTCGAAGAACTCTTTGCCAGAGAGCTATTTTCTCTCTCACACACAGATCTTATTTAAATGTGTGTAAGAAGGCAAGGCTGCTGCTAGACATGGACATGGCTCGCATTTATCTTGCATCCTACATCTCCAGAGGCAGCATAAGCCCAAGGCTCTGCTCCCCATTTAGCTTACACCCCAGAAACCGCCCCATACCTGTTCCTTTGGCAGGATCTGGGTACAGACAGTGATCTGGGAAAGAAAATAAGTGATGGGTGCCTTGTGAGAAAATGCACCAAGTGCCACTGCAAGGCTTTCCACAGCCAACCCAGCTACTCTTCAGATAGGGAAAGGACATCTACAAAGAGACCCAGGAAATCTGCCTCTCTTTGTGCCACACCTGGCCCATTCACCTCCCCTCCCTCTGTCAGTGGTAAAATCCCTTTGCTTCATCCCTGTCTCACTCACAGTGGCAAAATTCAGTTCTGTCTGCTGCGCTGAGAAGTCCTGAGCCTGGGCTGAAGTCAGGCAGGGAGATGTTGATTAAATCCAAGGGACACATCCATCATTTCTCTTGAGCACTGCAGAATAAATGCAATTGCCTGGCTCCAGCTATTCACCAGGATGCAACATATTTGTGTTCTTATGCTTTCAGCAGGTGCTGTATTCCACGTACACACTGGCTATGGCTCCGATGAAGTGTACTGCAGCTAGAAAGCCTCCAAAGCTCACGGGTGGAACAGACCTGGTTGTTCCACTGCACGCATGCCAAAGGAGGGCTCTGGCTGAACTAGCACACCCAGGCAGCAGTGCAATGAGACCAACCACCTGCTCTGAGTGTACTAACCTGACACGCGAGTCAGCCAAAACAGGCCACCTACAGGCAGACTGGATGTGGTGAACGGCAGACAGCCCTCCTGACAGGCCGGTTTTGAAAGCTTTTCTCAAATATGGCAGGATCAAATATCAGTAACGTCTCTTCTCCATTTAATTCTTCCTACCAGAATTGTGCCAATTTGATTTCCAGTGCATATTAAAATCAAGTGTCTTCAGCTGGGATAAATCAGCATTATTAGAATGGAGAGTGGTTAAAAAATCTGGGGGGAAAACAATCAAGAAAGAAAAAAAGACAACATGGGAGAGAGGCATCTGAAATTTTCATGACCATCGACTCCACCATACAATTTTGGCAACAATTCAATAGGAACCAGCAGTCAGCTGCTAGAAGAACTTTGTTCCATACTTTATATAAGGTATATGACTATAATTAGCATTATGTCTAGAAACCAGAAGCGAAGCTGAAGTCAGCTTCCCCTCATTCTTCCTAAAGAAATTTTAAATGAGGATTCTGGCAGGAACTTTCTCTAGATATACCAGAGCCAAAGCTGCTACAGAAAGAAGGCTATCTATACTTTCAAAATCTCCCTGCGTGCAATTCAACCTGCCTATAGCACAGGATTAATGTTGACTAAACCCAGTAGCAACTGCACAGGTTCTGCAGGAAAAAAACAACAGTAAAATAGGCCTCTGACTTTAAAATCTTCCTCAAAGTACCTTGAATTGACTGTGGGGACAAAAAAGGAAAGGAAACACCTGAAGGTTTGTCCTTCACAGGGTACCATCATACCTATATGAAGTAAGAATCCAGCCCCAGTACAGGGGATTTATCACAGCACAGGGAGAAAAATCACACTCCCTACGAACACAACTGCACCATGCCCCAGCATGACATTACTTGCTCTTGCAGGCAGGGAAAAGAGCATACCTTAATCTTCACACTGTACAATTTTTCCTGTCTTTTCCTTTCCCCAATAGCTCAGTAGAAGAAATTCTTATTTTTTTTAAGCAGCTTCTCCTTTCCTACTCCCAGGCTCATGCACCTGAACAGAACACCTCCGAGCAGCAATTCCTTTCCATGAGCCTTGGTCATCTGATAGACTAAAGGACAGCTAACTAAGCTCTGTGACTGAAAAACCTGGACTGCTTTTCTACAGACGAACACTCACTGAATCCATCAAAGCTCCAGGCAACAGTGGACGTGTGTATTCATATGCTTTCCTAAATCTGTTCCAAGCTGATGAACAGCCTAAATGGATTTTAAATTTCATAGCAAGCTTAGGCTACCACTTTGCATCTGCACTGGCTGTCATTCAGCCTAAGAATAATTTAAAACTTTACAGCGTGCTTCTGCTCTAAAGATAAAACCGTACAAAAAAGACAAAGCATTTACATTTTTGAAGGAATGCACTTTTAATTCCTTTGCTGTGATCCCAGTATTTGCATTTTCAAAGCTTACCCCTTAGAGGGCCATGAAAATAAGACTACAAAACGCTTCCCCACAACTCTCAGATCAGTCCTCCGGAGCAATCAGATGACCGGAACAGCACACAAATGACCTGAAGACATTTCCACACATCACATGACAGTTTCAGCCTATATCAGACACTTTAAAGCTAAACAATATCACTAATTTGAGGATAACTGTTCGCAGAGCCCCTTCATTAGTGACCTTGTTTAATCTGCTTGCAAGCACAATTCCTTTATCTAGGAGCACAGGGCATGAATTACTACCACTGTGAAAATCCCTTTTTCAGTTGCTTTTGGTGACTAGCCGTGTTTCAGGGTCAATTTCATCTGTATTTATAGGACGAAGCTTCTATAAAGCTCAATTATTTCTCTGTTTGGCTTGTATGATGAAGGCACTTACCAGTGAATGGTGGCTTCTTGGGAAAAATGCTGGCTTAGGGTAAATAGTTGAGATGTGGAGCTGGGCTACATACCTCTGTGCCAATATGGGGTGTTTCAATCAGCACCACTGTGCTTCAACAGGGCAAGTTGGGAATCAGGTCATGTCCCCTTCCCATGAGTAGATCCAAGTAAACCTGCCTTCAGCAATTTTTTTTTTTAATTCCAAAACAAACATAGAAAAGATTCCAGAAATTCAAGCATTTCATGTGGAGCAGATTTAAAAGGAATGTTTGAAGTATATACACCAAAACAGCAAGGAGGGGCCTGGAGACATGCCACATCCCCTGGTGTGCAACAGACTGCACAAAACCTAATAGCACCATATGAACATCCTCCTACATCTTATTCTCTACTCCTTCTTCTGCTGCTTCTGGCATCCATCCCATGCCAAGTATTCAGGTGACCGTTTCTTCTTATCCTAGCCACCTTGTACTAGCATCTCTCCAGCCTCTCTTAGCATCTGCCTCTTGGAGAACTGCCTTTTTTGGCCCTTCCTCCCAAGGGATGGCTCCACCTGGCCCGAACACTTGTGGTCTGTGTTTGGAAAGACCCTGCTACCTCTACCAGCTGATCCCATTTTCAGTGGCACCATCTGTCTGCCTCCCTCCTTGACCACTTTTAGCCATAAGGCATTGCTCTCCTTGGTCACACCAAGTGACACAGCATCCTCTCTTGGCTAGAGGCTGAGTTCTGACTCAATCCTCTCCACTCATGTTGCACTGTGCAACTGAGAGCAGTGGAAAGATACACAGTAATAATCACAGCAGGATCATAATGACATATCAGCACCAGAAAGGCTTTGAATCAAGTATCAGTGCCAAGCATTTGTAGCAGATTTGCAACAATGGTATGCTGCGAGCTAGATTTGCATGGAAAAATAATAGCTGAATGTGTCATTTGCAGGAAGCATGATCATTATTTCTTTACACACACACACATCAACATATCTAGAAATGCAGCATATAATTGATGAAACTCAATTTTGGATAAACAGCTCTTCTTAGAATGGTGCACTATCAACAAGCTCTGTGAGTTTCAGAAAGGGCTACACAGGCAGCCAAGCATTTCCATACTATTTCATTTACATGTATTCAATCTGCCTTATTGGCCACGATATTATACTATTCTAAACAAAAATATAAGGCACTTTCTTATTAGACCTCAGAACTGAGGAAAATATTTCCATGTACTTAAGCTTCTGTGCAGCATCCCACTACTGTAACTACTATAATTGGCTTTGTCCTACAAATTGCTTGCAGCAGCTAACCCACCTGTAGACTGCAAAAGTGTTGTAGAGCTTAGCGCTGAGCTGCCTGGATGTGCAAAGCAGCATTTTGTATGAGACAAAGCAGGGGACTGACATTACTGATGGGATTTCTACCTCTTGCCCTTGTTAGAAGCTATCCCCAGAGCGGTGTAGGTTCAAGGAATGGATCAGGCACAGAGGCAACAGAGGAGCCCCAAGAACATCAATACCTCTGGGAAGCTCATGGTTGCAATCGAAACATCTCACCCATTGACAAAGCTTACTTTTGTTGGAGATCTTTAGCTTCTGCAATGTGCAACAATCATGTTGAATGTTTCAGTGTATCAAGATGAATGCAAATATTGAGGTGTCACTTGCCAGCACTCCCAGGGACAGCCTTGCCAGAGTACAAGGACCTTCCCACTGCACTGCCACACTACCAGTTTCTAACGAATTAAGAATGAACTGTGCAGCTTCATTTGGGTACCGAATGCTGCCGCCAAAAGGCTTCTTGAGCTGAATTTCAGATACCCTGCAAAAAGTACACTTAATGATAAATTACCATCTCTGCTGAACAATGCCTGAAAACCCAATGAGAGATCCCTGAGAAGAGCCAGTGTAAAAAGGAATAGGCACAGTCCCATTTTAGAGAAGCATAGATGAGAAGTTATACTCACACAGTATTTATTTCACATCCTTTTCTGTGAATGCCCATTTTCTGATGCTGAGTGAAGAATACAATCCCACATCACTCAATGATAACACCACCTTCAGCTTGGTCAATACCTTGTGCATTGGACAGTTGCCCTACTCATTATTTAAGACACCCACTGTCATGGTTTAAGCCCAGCCTAATCTGGCCTTTTTGCTCCAAAATGAAAGTAGTCTGTACCCATATAATCCATAAATTAACTTCAACCACTGTTTCCTCTGCTGGAGATAGGCATGAATAGCTTCCTGTATCCTGAAGTGCCCAGAATAGAATGAGGGACTTGAGCCTGTCACAGGCATATGATTCAGTCTCTCATTAAAAGCCACTATTACCAGCAACATCAACTGTGGCAATGAAGTGTTGAGGCTTGTGCACCACAGAAAAAATACTGGTCAATCAGTACAGCTTGCTTGCATGAAGGCTTTAAGCAACTGTACTTGTGTAAGCAAAAAGGCATCAGGCTTCCAGCTAATTAAAAATCTCATCTGTGGTAATGCAGGAGTAAAGTTTGTACTGTACTAAGCTATCTGTGACAGAAGACACTTTTTCCCTAACTGCATAACAAAGCCATTGTGCTTTTGATGTGTCCATTGGCTATACTGAAGTGTGCCTGTACACTGAATGGGTAGAGCATCATGCATCACTTACAAGATACAGGCCCTGTAATAGCAAACATTTTAAAATACTTATACAGTCATGTCTTGACAGCAATGGATTTCATGGTTCTAACAATAATCCAGTGTTGAAATGACAATAAAATAATAAGAACACATCCAAGACATATTACAGGATGCATGGCTACACATTTCTTAAAGAGAGCATTACATCAGATAACTGATGGTGTAAAAAAACATACTTGAGTGATGTTTTTGGAGCAATTTTCTCCCCAGGATAAGATCTCAGACATTTGTCATCTGTCTTGCTCCTACCAAGCTAAGGAGGCTGACAGTGTGAAAGAGAAAACCTACTGTAGCTTCTATTTCGTTTGACCTGTAAAGAGTATCTACAAAATACCAGAGTTCTAATGTTTCAGGAGCAACTATCAATAACAGGCATAAGAAGTATTTTTTACTAGTCACATTACCGCATATATTACCCCACTTTTGAAATGAAAGAAATCCCAGTATCCCCAAGTTTATCAAAGTCTGAATTATATAGAGGAACATACCTTTGAGATGTTACTAGAGCGGCTCACAGAATGCCCCAAGGCCTTCTCATTCTGAAAGAGGAAGAACAGGATCGCTGTTAGCAACAGTGATCAGCAACAACACATCAGAGTTATGAAGATATTTTAAAGCTGGTATTAGAAACCAAATTCCACGGAGAAACACTTACAGCTGCTGCTTTCAAGGATGTTGCTTCTACTGACATGAACCTGATTTATGCTAAACACTAAAATGCTTTGTTTGCTTAACACGATATTACCTTGCAGAAAATCACACAAGGCAAGACAAGTACAAAGTGAGAAATACTAGAATAACGATTTATTCTATGAATACTGCAAACCTTTTTCTCAGATGAAGCAGATATGCTTCATCTATATCTAAAGGCAAACATCCAACCCTAAAACTGAAAGCACTTGCTTAAAGAAAAACAGAAGTATCACAGTGATGTCCAGGAACAACTGTGAATAACCACATGCATGCCATTTCAGGAGACAAAGCAGAATTACTGAGGAACATCCTATTTACCAGAGAACTCAAACTGGAAGATGAAAATGCAGAAGATGCAATTCTCAAAACTGGTATCACTGATGACTGTATATGTTATTCACTTTTCAGTGTGCACACCATGACTAGTAAGGATGACAATCTAAACCTCCTACCAAAATAAACTGTAAGTGTCACCTAGGTATTTCATCCTTTAAGGGCTCCTGGTTTCTGAACATCAGTTTACCGTACGTGTAAATGGACAAAACTGCTCCACTGGGAAGAGCCTAGAAATTGCTCTGCAAAAACTTTTTTTTTTCCTATGGAAATATTACGAACAGGGCAAGTCATCACAGTACGTATGTTCCTTTAAGTCTGTGAGGCCAGGATGCAGCTTGGTTTGAGATTTAAACCTTCTGAAAAAAGGGTAAATTTACTACTTTCTCCTATGGGCTCTATGCTGGGTAAGAGATTCTAGAAGTGCACCTTTTCATCTGGGATTTTAGGAACCAAACTTTTTCACCTTTATTCCTGAAGAAATTTAACCTAACAGAGACACTTTGACAGCACTCACTTCCAGTTCTCATTGGCACTGACTGATTATATCGAGCTTGAGCTCAGTAATCCTGTATATTAACAACTGGGGACATAAAAAAACCCAAACCCCTTAATAGTCAATTGCTGTTACTCCTAGAACAGCCTTGGGCATAGCACACTGATTTCAGACCTCCTGCATATGGTTTGCTGCAATTCGTGACCTTCAATGACTGAAGCCTGCATCAAGTCAGTCCCGCTGGCTGGGCACCTAGCCACACCCACACTTTGAGATCCATGCACTGTCATACACTTCTTCCTACAACACATCCCCAGGGCAACTTCAGAGCTTTGTGTTGAAAAAATAAAAGGCAAGGCAAAAAAACTTCATCATGTGCTTACAAAGCAGGCTGTCCCTGCCTTACAATACTGGTTGTCTCTTAGCACAGTTCCAGGCACTGCCTCAGCTGACAGATGTAAATTGCACTTCCTCCCTTAAAAACATGAAGAAGCAAATATAGTGTTCTGAAATCCTCTGTATGTAGGAGTTTGAATACCCAGAAAACAGTAAATTAATATTTCAGAAGAACAGAGGAGAAGCAACCAGGGAACCCACACCAATTCTGACTGAGGGACAACCTAAAAATCACCACGGATCAGTTTAAGGTCTGGAACAGCTGCGGCCTGCAAGGCTGAATTTTATTTTTCAGACGGCTATAAGCTTTTGTTACATAGGTAACAGTATTCCTGGAAGAGAAATAAACATGTAAAGACATCCAAAAATATGGACATGAGGCTTACATGAAGTTAACATTGGATGGGACTACTGCCAGAACCTAAGGGCTAGGGGCTAAGAACTAACTCCAACCGTAAGGGAAGGACCTAGCTGATTTCATCAAAGGCAGTGTAACTATAGCAACAGGGGAAAAAAAAGTTCATTGAAGCTACAGAAGTCAGAATGAAGAAAAAGGGGTCAGGGACATGTTCTCAAGCTATGATGATACGAGATCAACACAAGCTGGCAAGCACAAAGACCTGTCATTGCCTATGTGTGTGGTGTGGGGGGAAGCAGGCTGTGCTTGGCCTTCTAGGGACGTGTGGGAAGGTCAACAAAGCAAGGCTATGTGAGACAAGGGGAAATGATAGTGAACAGGGGTACCCGTAGCCAAGAAATCTGCCTGAAGCAACACATACAGCTCCACACAGAGGCCAAGTCTGAAATACAGCCATAGGTGTCAAAGACTTCTAGGTGAAATTCCTAAAGACAAAAATAAAAAGAGCAGAGGTTTCTTCACATTAACTCAATACTCCCCAAATACTGCTGTCTAGCTGAAGAAGCAGCCTGCATGGGAGTAAGAATGAACTTACACAGGAACCTGTGTTGAAAAGGATGTGCTAAAATTCAGTAAGCACAAATAGGTTGGAGGACAAGACTTGTATTTGCGCAGCATGGTAAATGATGCAGAACAAATGTACTCTTAGCTGTGCCACAGAAACTAGTCTTTCTGCCTCTGCTCCCAGAACTGATTTTATCTGATGGATGCCAGGAGCCTCTAAGAGACAGACACTCATATTATCTTTATTGATCTACTGTTGGAAACATACCTATCAAAGGTTTCAGTCAGTAGATAACTATGAACAGCTGCTTTTGTTATTGAAATAGTGACCATTTTTAAACAAAAAAGTGGTCTTGAAAAACATTCCCTTAAAGATTACAGAGTGCACACAAACATATAATTACGTAACTGTGATATTCCTAAAGGACTCCTAGCCACCTAAGTGCCCTTTCACATCCCAGTTTCTTTGCCACACAGAGCTGGCACATCAATAAGATGAACTGGAAATTCACTACAGCTTTAGCCCATGTTGGCCAAAATCTGTACTTTAAAGAGCTACTTACACCAAGGAGGAAAAGCATCAACTTAGCCATATTTTCATGGAGTAACACTAACCCCATAGCCACTACCAGATCCAACAGAGACTGGCAAATAATACAGTTTTCAGCCTGGTTGGCCTGTCAACTACCAAGCAGCCCCATCATCCAGATAAAACTGCTTCCGCCCTTGGACACCAACTGACCATTTCTTAGCCTGTCCTTTAATCGAGGACATTTTTTGAAACAGCTGCTCCAAGTCTCACAGTTTTGTACATGCATACTTCAAAAAGTGTTGGGCTGAAAAGAGATAAACAACTGAACCGTGCTGTGCAACAGTAATTTTCAGTTCACTTCGACCACACAAGCAGCACCCCTGCTGAAGAAAGGACATACAGTCCTTTCTTTTCAGCTCCTTGCAAAGGACCAAAACAAATATTTATTTTTTTTAATCCTTAAACATCTCTCAGTAATACAGTTCATGAAGCCCAGCTGTGCTGTTTAATTCTCTTTTACAAATAAAATAATAAACATCTATTCTTCAGGAAAAAGCACCATGGAAGCCATTAAATAGAGCCAGTGCTTGCTGGTGCTTCCCATGCTGTGATACACTGAGGATGCTGTTAAATTTTCCAGTCATTAAGATACAAAAGTGCTGTAAGCCATGGAGGGACTCCTGGGATAGGTGGATTTTAATGGCAGGCACACTTACTAAGTGAGGAACTGATAAACATTATTTTAAAGACAAACAAACAAAAGCTCACTTGTCATACTTCATTTATCACCACTACATTCATCCTGAGATCTTTTGTCAATTATTCACAAATTAACACTAGCATAGAAATAACAAGGCTAAGCTTCTATTATGGTACTATCACTACCCAACAAATAAATGTCTTTAGAGATGTTTTCTAGTATGTTCCATTGCACAGCAGGACATATTCTAGTCTGGTTATTACAGCTCCAAACAATCTCTCCTTCCTTCTTGCAAAAGCATTAGTCTTTGCACTTGAATGAAAGGTCAAGACAAAGCCAGCATGGACCATACAATTATCACTGGTTAAAGCAAGCGTCACTCTACTTTAGCCGATCGGTCTTTTTGTACGGGATAATTGGAATCCTGCTTTTTAAAATCATCCTACTCAACTAAAACCACTTGAGAGACACTTTAAAGAAAAACATCTAGATAGGAAAAATTTACAAGTACAACTTGTAACTTCTCCTGAGCCACTCACTGCCAGCTGCTGCTCTGACGTTCCCATCAGAGCCTGGCTCTAGGGAAACAAAGAGGAAGGCGTAGGCAGGGAAATGACTGAAAACCAGAAAAACTGTTACCCCTTCCTATGGTGACATGTTTAGCTAAACTTTGGATGCACTTGCTTGCAACTGCCCAAATCCCCCTCCCAACTTCCCTTTCCTTTCTATCTCTCCCTTGAATTGCTCCCTCCTGTGAGTGACAGAGCTGCCTACTTCCTTCAGCAGTTGCTTCAGCTCACATCTGCTTTCCCGCAGGCCTCTTCATCTTGCCTTCTCCACCTTGCTGGCTCATTTTCCCTTCTGCCACCATTTCTTGGTTACTCTTGCATGACACCTCTGACTTCTCAGTTCAGAGATCTAGAAACTGACACCTCCCTCCCATTCTCCCTTTTACCTCATATTCAGAACTTACAATTATTTTACTGTTGCTTCCCTACTAGAAGATATCCATTTCCACTAAGCACAACAGCTGTGTAACTTACACAGCCAAACCCACAAGACTTGTGAACCCCAAATCACCAGTTCCTACCACCTGAGCCAGAAGGAGGGTCCCCACTCACTGACAACAATTCAGGCAGCTCTTGTGCACTTACAAATACCAATGTACCATGATGACCCTTCTTCAAACTCAACTGTAGAATTAATGCAGCCTCAGCAAGTGGACACCCTAAAGATTCACAACTTGGATGTCCTTGCCAGGATGGAAAAGGGAAAGTTTCCAGGTAAACTAGTTTTGTGTTTCCAACACTTTGGTTTCCAGTCAATAAGGCAGGTAAATATAAGACAACAAAGGAACCAGCCTCATAGCTTGTGTAGCCTTCTTCTGGCTACATCCCTCACTACCACCTATGTTCAGTCCTAAAGTATGGCTAATACTAAACCCATCTTTATCTTTGCTCATAGACCTGGAGATGTTGTTACTGCAATGCCCCAGCTGCAGAACCCTACAAGGTAAGTATTAATGCCTCAGCCCAACACATATACAGTCAAACAAATCAGGGCAGACCAACTAGGGCACTGCCTACTTGTGGTTTTCTATGTGGAATCTAAAAGCCATTTTAATCTCATTTTGTCCATTACAATTGCATTTTACAATGATATATTAAGCACAAGATCGATATCTAGTAAAAATCACTTACTGATATCAACAAGTGGCACGGGCACCATTGCAACAAAGTCTTCTGTGTGAATGCATACTTTCCTTAATAAAAAACTTTGCAGAAGAGAATGGATTAGTAATAATTGCTCCCATTCATACAGCAATTCTCATTCTTTGATCTTATGAGAACTACACAATGGGAGACAACACCGTCACTTGAAATGGTGAGGTGCTGAAAGACCGTTGCAAAGCAAAGCAGCAAGTCAGGAGTGAAACTCAGTTGTCCCATCAAGTTCCATGACCAGATCATGAATGCACGGTTCTTCTACAAACACGCAGCTGTACACACCCAGGTATTATTTCAGGTTTCATAACTGTGTCAGATTTCCTAACAATCTCTTTTCAGAATTTCTCCTAATCTTGTCCTGCAACCCTACTCCTGGACAGTTGGAAATAAAAAGAACATATGCTTTTAGTCTAGGAAGAAGGTTGGTTGTTGTTGACAATATTGGCACATGCACTTAAATTGTCTGAAATGAGTAGAATGAGAGGAAAGAAACGGGAGAAGGCTTTGTGGATTATTTTCTTCATCTGTCAAAACCAATGGATTGTTAAATTACAAAAGCTTGGTCAGCACTAGATCTTGTGACTGACAGAACCCAACATTTAATTACTTCAGTAGGAAATGGCATTTTCATAGAATCACAGAATCATAGAATAGTTAGGGTTGGATAGGACCTTAAGATCATCTAGTTCCTTGTATCATTATCAACTGAATATGGCCTTTATTTCTTTGGCAGTCACCAGGTTATCATGGAAGAGCAATAAATTTACTTACAGCTTAAAAAGCCAGTGCATGGCAAAGTTTTTAAACCTTGCTAATTTCAAATTTTGCCCATAAAATATGATTAAATGTCATCAAGGTTTCGTCAATGATTTTTGCATGCAGCTAGAAGAATAATGGCATCTAATCAAAGAACCATAATGACATCTATACCTTGCATCTCTGCTCTTGTGCAGTATTTATCCCTGGACACTGGAAACCAAGGTGGGGGGAGGAGTGTGATGGAAATCACACCACCTATTTCCTTCTTTGCCTTCCTGAATCCCCAGTATAAATACTGAAAAAGGTATTCAAACAATCTGCTTCATCTAGCTCAGTATTTTCTGTTCTTGGATGTTCCCACTTGGTTTTCTTGGATGAGCAATTCACGAATGAGTGCAGAAACCCAATGTAAGATTTCAGATCTTCCATCACAGTGGAAAACCTATATCAAGTTCACTGCTGATTACTCAGCTCACTAACTTGCTCATTCATGTTCATATCAAGCCACTTCACACAGGGGGAGACAAACTCAGAAAAACAACCCAAAGGCAAAAAACAAGGCTGAAAGTGAAACATTGGAGAATTAACAAGCTTTGTTCCAGTGCTGAACTTACAGCTGTGCCTGGAAACATCAGCAACAGAAATAAAATCACGAGATCATGTGACTTTAACTGGAAAGAAAAACCAACAAAAGCAAGACTACAAGATGGAATGGCTTCAATGACAGACTTCAAGGAATTCAAAGCACAGGCTCCTTCAGGGGTTTGGGAAGGGAAGTCAAGGAGTCTAACAGATCACAGACAAGAACTGTAAATGAGAGGAAATTCAAAGAACAAGGTAAACACAGCAGAATGTTGTAGTTATATAAGAATCCCTTTCCTTGCCGTGTCTGCACCACAGTGTGGTCAGAAGCACAATGAGCTTCACGTCCAGCCTGCCTTGTTAACAGCTCTCAGAGCTCACATGTGCCTGATAGAGCTCAGAGCTCAGGATGTGCCTGATACTATGCAAACCTGACAGACATGCAGATAAGGTCCAACTGCGCATAAGTCCTTACTCATTGTGTATTGATGTGTGCTCAGCCTTGCCAGTCTGGTCTTAATGAGCACATGGGATACAATGTTTGGAGCCATTCTTGAGTCCAACCACACAGTGGATAAGGTGAGGAAAGCATTCTCTTCAAAAATGCCCTTTTCTCCATGGCTTTGTTCTCCAGCCTTTTTTCAACATACCATTTTTCTGGTTTTTGCATTGTTTTGCTTTACATCCAAAGGCTTCACAAAGCGCACCTGATTATGGATAACCTGCATCTCTAGCTGTCATTTCAAAATGGAGATCTTCCCTCTTTAATTGTCTGAGCTAGATGACATGAAAGCGTTCCTCTTCCCGAGCTGAGGCTGCTCCGCTTTGAAGAGCAAATTTTAATTTCTGCGTAAGACCATCAGTCTGATATATTTCACTAAAATGACATTTCATTTGCACACTTACTACCATTCACATGCTACCTGCCCCATTTCTAACAAAGAAAGTAGACTGCAAAGTTTGGCATCCAACATGTTTTAAGGATGTTCTTATCTTGCTGTTGCCAGACAACCTGCCTAAAATGGATGTATGCCTTTATGTGATGTAACACATAAAAATGAATCCTTCCCTCAGGGATCAAATTACATAAACTAAAAAAGACATGATCCAAAAATATACACCTTTCTTGATAATGGAAGCAGGATGCATTAGCCTTACCTGTGTGACAGCAAAAAGCCCATTTCAAACTATTTCATGTATTTACAGCAGAGATAGAAAGATACAAACTGAGGAAGCCAGCAATTATAAACAGATTAAGATGAAGAACGTTCTATCTTTTGTGAAGTAACTGCACTTAATGCAACTGCTGGAATTCTCATGGTACACTACACATGTCAATATGCCAAAGCAATTAACTATTTTAAACATTCACAGATTAAAAAACCCTCTAGGCAACTGGCAATTTGGAATTTCTCAAGCTGCCAACAGACACAGGAAGCTTGCAGCTCAGATGAACTCTCAGAAGAGCTGACCTTTCTCAGTGTTTACATGCCTTCACAGGTTCAGTTGCTTACTGTGGGACCACATGCTTCCTGGGGAGAGTGGCAGGGGGCTATGTGGTTTGCGCATCATGCGCAACTTGGATGTGACGCACATGCTTAGATCGTCGCCTCTGCTCAGCCAAGAAGGTCCATAAAGCTTCTCTGGTTTCCAACTCATATACCATCAATGTATACTGTTAAAACAGTGAATCACAGAATCATCTCCTAGCCAAGAACACAAAGGCTTCCTGAATCTGAAAATAGATTCAAAATAATACTAGAAAACTGGTTACTTCCAAAACCAAACTTGACAGTTTGAGTTGCTTCTATTTTGCTCAAGGATTTTATCTCATTTTTTACTTATTTATTTTCCTCCCTTTCCATCTTAAGATATTATGACTGCTTGTTAACTTATTTCTGACTGCATAGACCATAAAGGCAAACAATATTCCCTACAGCAATTAAGAGAAGTCACTTCCCAAATGATTCTGGGAAAGCATTCAGGACATTTCTGGTAACATTTAAAATGATGTTGCCAAAAGCGCATGAGAGAACAAAGAGCTCTCAAAAGAGCACTTGTTGGTATCAGACTTGTTTAGTAATACCTACTCAGTACAGACAAGCTTGGTTTTGCCTGAAATTTCATTTTCCCATTTTTATCACTTTGCAAAATATTCTGACCAGCAGCATTTCAAACTCCCTTAGCGTTAAATGATCACACAAACTTAGGTAAATTATGAACTGGGCTCCACAGACCCCATTGAAGTTACTTAGCCAAACACTGGTTAGAGTAAGATCCTTGTCAAATTCTAACCTGTGATGTTCCAGACAGCTTTAGGCACATTACATTTCTAAGGACCATTGTTTGTAAGCTCAGAGAACACACAAAGAATAGTATTTTAAAAAAGCAACACATTCAACCATCTTTACAGAAATAAACCAACACTACTTAAGGAAACACTTCTTTGGGAGGAAAGATGATTCACAGCTAAGAGAAAAGGTACTCTTCATTTAAAGGGTAGTGCATTTAAAACTGCAGAACAAGAATCTCTCAAAGCATATATCTACTACTAAAAATACATATTAAGTAACTATTCAGAGTTTCTGGCTAATTATCCAGGAAATTTGTGTGTCAACCAATTACTTACCCCAAGTCACTTAAAGAACATGCATGTGTGAATGCACACACTTATATACATTAAGTTCTTTAATAAAAAAACCTACCTAAAGCATATGCACAGCTAACTACCCTCTCTTTTTCCAAAACACAACTCTTGATACCAGAAACAAAGGAAAGAAACTCTCTAGGTGTAGAAGGCTACTCTAAGCAGGAAGCCAAGAACATTTTGTCAGGGAAGCACAGCTGGTCTCACATGAGGCCTCACCTGAGGCTTTGGGATGCAGCCAACTAGTGTATGTCCCGCAAAGTCTATCATTCATATCATTCATGAGCACTCACCGTGCTGTCAGCATTCTGCACTGTTGGTGCTGTGAGCATTTCAAGTCATTATGCTAGTAGAGTACTACCAGTGCATGGCAAGAACCTGGTAAGGCTGTGCTTTTAAATACCTGGCTACATCCCCAGCCTGCTATACTATCACTAATCACCCCCTTCCACAGCACAGCCCTGCCAAGTCATTTTTGCAATCATTTATTTCTGGGCTTTCTGCAAAATTCAGATCTGAACAAGCCAATGCTTTCCCAGGCCTGTCTTTCAGACCGTCCCCTTTGCTCACACTCCTGTGTGAGCAACAGTAACTCAAGATGGCCATTTCTCATTGACAACACAATTCTATGATCTGCACAGCGCTAAAAGCTGCAGAAGCCTCTCCTCTTAAACAGAAAGGATTTAACACACAATAAACGCACTTGGTTTTTAGTCTAAGAATCCGCAGTCATAGAATCCTAGAATCATAGAATAGTTAGGGTTGGAAAGGACCTTAAGATCATCTAGTTCCAACTCCCTGCCAGGGGCAGGGACACCTCACATAAACCATGCCACCCAAGGCTATGTCCAACCTGGCCTTGAACACTGCCAGGGATGGAGCATTCACCACTTCCCTGGGCAACCCATTCCAGTGCCTCACCACCCTTACAGTAGAGAATTTCTTCCTCATATCCAGTCTAAACTTCCCCTGTTTAAGTTTGAACCCATTACCCCTTGTCCTCTCACTACAGTTCCTCATGAAGAGTCCCTCCCCAGCATCCCTATAGGCCCCCTTCAGATACTGGAAGGCTGCTATGAGGTCTCCACGCAGCCTTCTCTTCTCCAGGCTGAACAGCCCCAACTTTCTCAGCCTGTCTTCATACCGGAGGTGCTCCAGTCCCCTGATCATCCTCGTGGCCCTCCTTTGGACTTGTTCCAACAGTTCCATGTCCTTTTTATGTTGAGGACACCAGAACTGCACACATTAAAGAAATCTTTTTGGTGGAAGACAAGTGCTCAGAAGATTTAGATTCTCTACATTTCTGATAGTTTTCCTACTCTCAGAGCGGATAACACAACATAGGAGGCTGACACGATGAAAACAAAATCCTACATGAGATTTATGTTTGTTTAGGAACGGCATTTCAACTTTTTTATTTAAAGAAGTGATTGAAGAATAAGAGACTCTATGGCCATAAAGAGTAAGAGGAAGGTCTGCCACAGCAGCACCAAAAGCAAAATGGTGAACCCTATTCTGTCAGGAATATATTTTCTAGTTCCATATTCAGCAACACTATTTCTTGAAAAGGAGACTGTATCAGATCTTCTCTCTCTTCAGAATGCAGCAGCATTCAACAAAGCAAACATGGAGAAGGAATGGGTGGAATACTGAAACCATATCAAAACCAATGGCAGGTCAACAGCTTTTGCATACGATCACTAGAGGTTAAATCCCAGCTTCATGTAAGACAAGGGGAATTCCACCGCTAAGGTCAATCCGGCCAGGAGTTTAGCCTCTGTTAGTAAGAGATGCTGCAGAAATACAAAGAATTTAGCAACAGACAAATGGAGTGACCAGCAGTAAGTCAATTCTTTATATGAAAACAGCTGAAGCAACAGATTATTAAAAGCGAAAGTAAACAAATAATGTAAAGTGAAGAAAAGTAATAAGACTTTACAGTTGTGTTCCATACCTACAGAACATCAGGAAGCAGATTCAAACCAGCTACTGCAGGCTAAGACACACGGACTTGGATGAATTATTTCCTGGAGGAAGCAATAAACCAGCACTCCATGTACACACAGTGGTCATACCAAAACCAACAAGAAATGTCTGCGGTCTCAGGAAAACTCATACTAAGCCACTATCAACATCCTGATCTGAAAAAAAAAGGTATTTCAGTAACTACAGCTGGTATTAGGCACACTGTTGCAGATTGGGGCCTAAAGCAGTTGCAAAAATACAGATTTCCTTAAAGTGTGAGAAGCAGAGAAGAAATTGCAGTAAAAGTCAGCTAGAAAAACATGCATTTGCCTTTACAAACAGAAATCTACATTTACTTCATGTTCAGCAGGGAGAGGCAGAAGCACTTCTAAAAGAACCCCTGTGCAAGAAGGGACAACTGTGCAATGCTGTCATGGTTTAAGCCCAGCGGCAACTAAGGACCATGCAGCCACTCACCCACTCCCCCCGTTCTAGTGGGACAGGGAGGAAAACTGGAAAAAGGTAAAACCTGTGAGCTAAGAACAGTTTAATAACTGAAATAAATAATAACAATACTGCCGCTACTACTACTACTAATGATGAAAAGGAGAGGTAGAGATGAATAAAACCCAAGACAGACAAATGATTCACAATGCAATTGCCCACCACCTGCTGACTGATCCCCCAGTTTATCAGGCCAACTCCACCCAATTTATATACTGAGCATGATGTACTAGGATATGGAATATCCCTTTGGCTAGTATGGGTCAGCTGTTTTGGCTGTGCTCCCTTCCCAGCTTCCTCTGAGCCTTCTTACTGGAAGAACATGAGAAACTGAAAAGTCCTTGACTTAGGGTAAACACTACTTAGCAACACTAAAACATCAGTGTGTTATCAACCCTGTCCTCAAATTAAAGCCAAACCACAGCACTGTACCAGCTACTAAGAAAAAAATTAACTCTATCCCAGATGAAACCAGAACAAGTGCTAACACTGAGCAACACTGAAGCCAATGGAGCAGTGTTGGCTAAATAAAGCATGGATGAGCCCAGTGACCCAACACAGTAAGACAGTCAACCTGAAGGCCAACAAACAGTAAACGTAAAAGTAGAACTTTCATTTTATTTTATTTATTTTATGTTTTTTTGAGCACGCGGTGTGAATATGGGGCACGGTGCTCAGAGCACCCCTAACCACCACTCCTGGTCAGGGCAGCTGCAGCTGAAAAAGGGATGTTCTGTGTAGGCAGCTTCATTTCCCATCACTGTAATCCTAAAGTCATCAGATTACAGCAGAACACTGTCTGAGGCAATTGAGGGTGACTAAAAACCTACCAGCTGAAGAGAAACCTTCCAGAAGAGCACTGCTCTTCACCCAGTTGGAAAACTTCAGTCTAATAAGGAGGTTGAGGTTTTTGCGTGTCTGAAGAAGCTGAATGCCAGCAGCTGCGTAAGAACTAAATTTACCACCGCAGTCCCAAGAACGCCTGCATTTTCTCCTAAAATAAAATCTCTGGTCCATTAGCCTATTGGAATAGAAGCTTTTCCTTCCACTTAACTGTAGACATTTACTCATTCTCTTTTCGCAACTCTCATGCTCCAGTTCCAGTAAATCCTGCTTGGTTTCAGAGTTTTTTATGGAAGCACACATACACATCAGCTCAAAAGTACTAATATTAAGCGAGTAGTATTAAACAATTCACTTCACTGGGTCCTTTTGCCTCTTGCATTTATTCCTATGAAACAGAAAATGAACTGCAGCTGTCAACAGTGCTGGCTGACCTACTGGGGACTGTACTGCATTCCTGCACACGCGCTGACATAGCATTTTCTAAAGTTTATTTGCCAGAGGAAAGGGTTATAAATAAGTCTCATATTCACAGTAAATCTCCTGCCCTTCATTCCCTAGAGCTTTGAGCGAGGGTGGTTTTGTGTCACAGGAAATTGCATCAAAGTTTTCAGAAAAAGTGTATTAGCTTATACAATCTGCTTTTGTCAAACTGCCTTTAAATTGACCTCCACCAAAACTAGATTTAAAAAGCTCAGTGCTCTACACATTCATTATCTCTGCAGCTGTTTTATTTTATTAAAATACAATTTGTATTTTATAACTAATTTTTTTTAAAGCCACAAAGTACTACTAAGTTATCACTTCTGTATACCTTCTGAAAATACATACAGTTCTGTACGGAAGCTGTTTTCTCTTAGGCTTTACACTTGCAACTGAGTGAGAAGGTGTAGCAATAAAAGAGGGGCTTCACCATGGGCTCCAGAACCCAGCAGAGAGGATTCACTTAAGGAGTAGGATCTTCAGTTTGCGAGCTTTTATGTCCGGGCATCACACTGAAAACATTTGCTGATCTGTTACACCAAGGTTCTGATCTGATCCAGAACTTGAACTTCCCAGTCCACATACCCCATCCCCCAAATCTATTTCTGATTCCTCTTAGTCTTGAAAATGCAAAAGATAAAATTATCCCTAAATATAAGCACTATCCTTAGTTTTAAAGGGGCCTTTCAGAAAAGAAATAACATGCAGGCATTCTCCATCAGATAAAATAGATGATTTTGCCAGATAAGTACTCTGGGGAAAAGTGGGAGTGCAGGGGAAGGATTAGCCACTGCTTAGCTGCATCTCACAGTGCAGGCAGTGGGACTGATGAAACTGATGAAGTAGCATGGGATATGGATGCAATCTGCAATAACAACTGGATTGTACTCCAAAATACAAAGTCTTAAAAGCATGAAGACTCAAAGCAGAACATCCTGGTCCACATTTAGACTCCCCTATACTGGAGATTCACAAATTGGGGTTTTCAGTACAGACATTTACCAAAGATGTGCAAGACCAATGTAATTTCGCAAGGAAAAGCTAAGGGTTAAATATGGTTTACACCATGTATTTTGCATTTTAACCCTCTACTTCCCTGTCAGCATTCCATACATAAGTGATTTGTTTTAGGGAAGTTGAAATGCTCCTGTGTTTTCACAGGCATCCAGGAGGAAATTCATCTCTGGAATTAAACAATTTATGTTAGGCAAGACCTGAGGCTGGGGAACAGGGACTTCTGCAACAAAACAAAAAAAAAATGACCACGAACAATGGGAACTGATCCACAGGAAAATGCAGGAAGGACTGGTGCTTGCAAAGGGAAATCACTTAAAAACTGATCAAAAGATAACAGTTCACCTGCAGTTATGATAGACTGATTTTTAATAATCCTCAAAATAGGGAGATGGGGATATTTAAAGTTAACGTCTGGCAAAAGCCTGTGGCTCCTTGGATATGTTCCTTATAGGCTTCAAGTAAGCTTACCTTGCGAACTCTTCACAACACATGGAAAGGAAGAAAACACCTCTCTAGTGAAAAGCAGCTGGACAAACCTCTTTTAGACATTTAAAATTCAAAGCTCTAAAAACTCAAAGTAGCGAAATCAGCAGTCTTATCCTGCAGGTAAGAACAAAGTAGCACAGCAGGGAGGTAAATTAGAAAAGCAAGCATTCAAAGGGACTAGCGCTCAATTCTCTATGAACACTCAAAAATCTAATACCTTTTTTGCAAGGCTCCTTAATACTATCTGCTGCTAGTACCCTGGAGGACAGAATAGATGATATCAAAAAGAGGATATGAACGTGCAAGGACCTCTCTTAATATAAACATGCATATGGGTAACACCCAAATCATCACTGAACACAAGGCTGTACCACAGGATTGCAGCACACAACAAACATGCTTCTTGTATAGCATCTTTCCTCCAAAACAGTTTTCCCTCTCCAGAGGGAAATACTGCACTTGTGCAGTGCTGAACAGCACTAGGGAGCAACTCAAAATAAGATCTGAGAGAATATGCAAGATAAACTGTAAGAGGGACAAAATCAGGCTAGTCTGCAATTTACAGCCTCTTGCAAAATATGCTTCTGGAATCTGACATCAGTATCCTGAAGCAAATGTGGCCATCACTTGGCAGAGGAGAAGCCTGAGTCACAGGGAAGTTACGCTGCCCTGAGTGAAATTCACCCCTACTTCTCCTACTCTTACACGTGGTGTTGCTCAGTGTCACAGCCAGCAGTTGTGTCCTCTTACAAGCGCATGGATGAATAGCACATGTGGTTTGCACAGGATGAGTTTTATGCAGAGTGAAGCAGTGCCAAAGCAAGGAGAATATGATTGAGATCTCTCCCTTTCATTTTTCTCAGTCATAGAATGGACATATCCCAAATGAGTCTTATCAGGGCATTAATTTTCATATGGCGTATCAGACTTTGGGATCTGCCTCCTGGAGCCCACCACCTCGCAAAGCACTAACTACACCTTAGTAAGTGGTTCCTCCAAGACAGAACAGTCTCACTCACCCCACCAATTCACCCCATCAATCTTCCCCCTGAAACTTTTCTATTGGTCCTCACCACTTGTAAATGTACAAATTCTCCTTGCACTTCCCTGGCCAGACAATGGCCTTCAGATCTCTAATCATGGTGGCCGATATGAATGCAGAAGGTACTCCACAACACCCTCATGCCGGGGCTTGGAGACAAGCAAACTGAAGGTGATGCAAACAATATATTAACCTTCGAAGATGCCTGGTTTTGGAGGGGTTACAAGTGAGGCACCACAGCATAAGAAATCTACAGGCTTTTCAAAGCAAGTTGGGATTTGGGATCTTGGGAGTTGTTAGGATTTTGGGATTCAAGATTAAAAAATCCTACTTCTGACACTAGTTGTGTGGAGACTCCTCATCTAGGTACTTTGATATTTAAATTTTTCCAACCTTTGGTATGCACGGAAACCCTTTTGCTCGTGCTCCCAAGCACACAGGCATAACTGGAGCATAGCAGTGGAACTGAAGTAAGAGGATTACATCTCAGGAGGGATGCTTTGGTGCCAGACTAGAGCTTAAGGGGATTAAAAGATAGGAGCTGTTTCACAGAGTGACAGGGTGAAAAACAGCAAAGCCCGTACACTAACAAACATTGCCTATAAGTAAGCATTGCTTCATATCCTTCAGCAGCAGAGATAGTGTGAGCAGAACAGCAGATGACCAGTGACCATCAACTGCATCTTCAGTCACCTCAACTGTCCATCATCTTAACTCACATCATACCTGCAATTTCTGTCTCTTTGTGCCTTTTATAACCCTTGTTTCTTCTTAGCTGCTGCTCTTCCTAAATGAATCAGCCCTTTTCTTCTTTCTATCAGTATCTATATTGTCTTCCTCTGAATCATTTTCCATCACCACTGGAAAACAATTTGGAAATACTCTCTAATTCAATGCAAGAAAAGATGTCGGGATGCTAAAGGAGGGTGACTTCTATATCAAGAAACTAGAATGGATAGAAACATAGCCATCTTCGTAAGATCTAATCCTGGCTACAAAAGGGAATTCCTGTAAGCTTCAGAAAAAAAGGACTGCAATCATTTTTAAATCCAGAAGGATTTTATTTTTCTGCTAGCTAACACTCCTCAAAGGTAAAGCATTAGATTTGGCTTCAAGTTCAATATGCCCTTCTAAGAAATACTTAAAGAAGCAGTGCTTTTATTCCCTGAAAGATATGGAGTTAAATTCACTAACAAGAGTTTCAAATGCTGGAGGGCATAGCATGAGTGGAACATCCTATCTGGATGCAATTTAGAAATCGGAAAACTGTGCCAAATTCAACTGATGCTTTCAAGAAAGAAGAAAATTTAGGAACAGGGCTGTATGGTGCTAAGTATTATAACACATGACAAAAGGCTGCAATTACTTCACAAAGTTTTTAACCTCATCCAAGAAAATTTAAAGATGAGTACAGCAACCTGGCAACAGACACTAAGAGGGATGGATACTGGCATACTGAGTAGCATATTTATGTCAAATGCGTTAAAATACACACATACACATTTAAATACATATATATTTTAAAAAAGCCCCTACAAACTATATTTTGATTTCATTTAATGGAAAGAATCTGCATTAGACAGGACCAGATCCCAAGAGCTACAGTCAACTAAGACAAAGTAACTCTCTCAGAAGCAAAGCTCTGCAAGTGTCATCTGAATTTTAATGACGATGAGGCTGATTCTGTTTCTATCTCAGACAGCATCAAAGAAGAATAACAAAGGTTAGGATGACCACTCAGGGCTGGGGAACCAGGAGGTGCACTTTCTGTAGTGAGAACTTTATGGCCTTTGATACTAATCCTTCCCAAAGCTCACTTCAAAAAAAAAAAAAAAAAAAAAAGGAAGTCAGAGATCACCTCTGAAAAGCGCTAACCGGTAAAACTGGTTCACATATATGAATGGTATAGAAGAGGACAGCTTGCAAAACTGCTCACACTACAATTATCCTCTTAAATTCTCTTCCCACTGCTGTTACGGAGCGCAGGTTTCCTCCTTGTGAAATTCACATTTCTTGATATAGCAGATGCTCTGTTTTCATTTCAAATGCATCTGTGTTCACCTTTCTTTCCTTTCAGTGAAAAGCATGTTAACATCTTCCCTGGAGTCAGACATGTGAAAAGGCTTCTACTTGGGCTTCCACAAATCAAAAGCAGCTGCCGCATGGCATGGCATGGCAGAAGTGAAAACTCTTTAAACTAAAAAGCAGAAGAGCAGAACGGGGAAAGGAGGATAAAGCAAGTAATAAGCAATATAACCTTCAATACAGCTGAGGAAGAGAAAAACAAAACCAATCCTCCTCTCCCTCTATTTTATTTTTTCTTAAAAGGCAAGACAACTGTTACATTTCTTTGTTGAATTTGAGATGAGAAACACAGGTCTTCTGATGAGAGACAATTTACAGAAACAATGAATAGCTCGAAGCATCAAGAAAAAGTGGACCGAAGAGCCTGCTTCACATGCTTCTTTATGGGCGAGGGGAGAACTTGCAATGGCACAGGAGAATGAGGAATTACCTTTCCAGCTGTACCCACCCAAGGAATGTCCTTGTCCCTGTTAAACCTTGCCCACCCTCAAGATAATGGGCTGCAGAAACAAGACTGCTAACATCCTTCCTGTAACAGCTGTTGCAGCTCAGAAATCCTTTGACAAAAGAACCTCAGCTCCCACCACTGTATCTCTTCCAGTTGTCATTTGCCATCATATTACAGTGAGTTTGCAGAATATGCAGACTTTCTTGATTAAAAGACAGTAAAATGTCTTTAAAAAAAGAAGAGACAAAAATTTGCCTTTGGGTCAGATTACCACTACATGTACCTAGCTTGAGCTTTTAATGGCATTGTACGAATTTGGCCTCTGTTCTATTTATTTGTTTGTTGTTTGCTTTTTGTGTCAATTTTTTTTTTAGTTTACCTTTATTTCTTGAATAATCACATAACATTGCATTAGACCTGTTCCTTTTCACCCAGGACAGCTTGTGACACTGTATGGTTGATAACCTGGAGACAGTCTGAATCTTACCTCTAAAAGCGCTTTGCTCTAGTATAACTGAGAGAAACAGAGAAGGGAAAGAATGGTTTATAGAAATGGTTTATTCAGCTTGCAATGAGCTAGAATTCTCCTTATCCATAACAGCACTGCTTACAGTTTATATGGAGGACTGATGTCCCCTTATTTTTAAATTGCACTGTAGGTTAAGGCTATCTCACTTAGGGAATTGGTTTGGTCCAGGCACCATTCTTCAACTCCCGTTTACATTTAACACAGCATTTTCTGGCAGACAAGAAAATGCCCAAAGCATAATTAAGAGCTTGGATCAGGCTGCAATTTGTTTAAATGTCACAGGTATGGCATGAAAAGCTGTGGTGCAAAAGCAACTTATACCCATACAGATCTCCCTGCCCTACACATCAAGTGTTAGTTTTCCGATCAAAATAAGCTTTATGGACAGAGATACCTTTGTTTAGTTTTTTCTTCTTCCTGTCTACAGTGTGTTTGCCATTTGAGTGCAGGTGTCATGGTAAATCATGAGCTTTCAAAGTACGGCTCAGGGTTTTAGTTTTCTTACAGCCAGGAAAAAAAATAAATAGTCTTTTAATTGTGAAAATGCTTCCTGTTGAAATACACAGGCAGCTGAAGCAGCTGGTCAAGTGAGGGCAAGGCACTGGGCTGAAATGCTGATGTGGCAATGACGGAGTATAGTTAACAGTAACTTGCCACTGAAATTCACTACTTTAAGGTTGATGAAAAACAACAAGGTTATAAACCAGTCTGCCTTTAAAACCCAGAGCTCCCAAGCTTTCCCATGAACAAAGCCATTTCAGGGATGTTGACTGCAGCTAGACTCGGCCTTTCCTAATTTAACAACTTCTGTCCAGCTGTAATAACTACAACAGACTACAGGATAGGCGACCACTAAGTCAACTCCTACTCTATCCCTCTTGATTGTAACCTGGGAAATGGGAAGCCAACAGAAGACAGGAGACTAATTTGACTTGAAACAAGGGAGATCTTTAGGGAGAACAATGCACAGTCAGTGCTCTCATGAAGAACAGAGTGGGTACAAGGCCACCATTATGGGAGAGGGAAGTATTTAAAAAAATAAAACCAAAACCAAAGAAAACCAACGCATTAGCAGAAGCATAGTTCGTGAATAAAGCAGAGAGAGAAAATAGTGATTATTTCTCTAACTATGACGGCCCAGCCAGGAAAGCAGAGCTGGTGCCTCAAATAGCCTAAGGTATTACATCTGGTTCTCCAAATTAATCTGACCCCTTTGAGATAGACAAATACTTCCTTGGGGAAGAGCATTGTTACATTTCAAAGTCCTAATGTTAACCATTGACTGTTAATCGAGATAAAACAAGCACCCCAAAGAGTCATAAAACACTAATTTCCCATTAGACAGCAAGAGAGAAACTGACGACAAGAAACAACAACAAAATTAGCTGTTAGCAGAAACCAGATGGAATGGCAAAACTGCTCAAAGAAAACTATTAACTTACTAGCAAGAGAAAGAAATAACTGTGTGCAGTAAACACAAAATATCCCAATATGGACACCAACAAACCATCAAGGTCAACATAAGGGAGCTTGAATTGCTTAATTTTGAGATTGGTTCCTGTTAGACTAGGCTAAGTTGTGAACTTGACATTATATTGAAAGAAAAAACAAGATCCCAAGGAAGAGAAACGCAAAACCCCATGCTGATGGCTGCCCAGCCGCCAAACACACAGGGCAGAAACTTGGCCCTGCAAGAACATTTTAAAGACGTTTCTTCCTCTTCCCAGCACTCTCCTGATACCTCAGTGCCACCTTCTCTTTTGAACTGTGAATTTCTACCACTGAAGGGCTTCATATTCACTTCTATTACAAAAAAAAAACCAAAACCCAACAAAAACCCCTCAACAACAAAAACCTCATGCATCTCCACTGTTCACTCTAGAACCTAGCATAAGCTTTGTCTAGAAATATATACCAATGCAAGTCACCAATTTGCCACTGAGGTACTACTGGACCTAGTACACAGAATCCAAACTTTCCACCACTTTTTAAACAACTACAATTCAATTTTGTCAACCTCTGATACACTAAAAAACGTGACTCAAGTTGAAAAATCATGAAATTAGTTAAAAATTCATAAAACAAGAGCACACATCACTGAGGCTGAGTACATCAAAATACACATGATAAAAATAAGTCAGCAACACTGCCTAGTAACTGCAAGAGACAGGAAGAACATCTTAAAAATACATGTTTCAACCATTAGTTGAAAAAAAATAAGTACGATTTAAAAAACCAAAAGGAAACTTCACCTTCATAACCTTGCTTTCAGTTATATGTAGGACAGATGCATGGCTATGGTGCTTCCATGCTCAATCTAGAGATCACAAGGTTACCGTTTCTTTTAACATAATCATCTTACAATTTCAGTACTGTTTAGATTTTGCTTTGGAAAGTGTTACATCTCAGGAAGAACCAACAACATGCCTTTTTTTTTTTTTTTGGCTGTGATTTGGGCATTTTTGGTTATTTTTTTTCTTTCCTGGGACTGAAACTCAGGGTGGTGGCTTTGATTGGTTTGGTTTTTGTGGTTTTGGTTTTTTTCTCCCTACCAAATGAGGCTGCTCTTCACAGGCACAAGGCACCTAGCAAATAGGTTGAAGTCATTCTGTCCTTTGTCAAAGGCAAAATGGAGAAACAAGAATGAGATAAGGGAAGGGGGAATAATCTGTGTAGTCTTTCAGCCCTGAACTGCTGACCTGAAGAAATTAAAAAAATTGCCCTCTCGCAATGCTTTTCTACATTACCTCACCTCCTGTGACACAATAAACTCTTTGGAGCACATCCTATGTCTTTAGGCACTTCTGGACAGCTTTACAGTACCCTTCTGGTGTCTGCAGATAACAACGAAATGAGAAAACTTGAAAGAAACAGCATCTGTGGATATGCTCAGTCCAGACATATGATGAAAGGCTTGAGTTGGGCCCTTCTGATTTCTTCATGGCTAGCCTCATGAAGAAAACACATGAATTTAATTAATTCAAGTACCTGAAAAATTCTATGATTCTATGAAAACTTATTCGCAACCAAGAAGGAGTCAAAGTTCAGGGTAAGGGTATTGTAACTCATTTCAAGAAGGGCAACTCCCAATGAGACTTTACAGAGCCTGTAAAGCTATAGTGGGAGAGACAACTGCTACCTCCTTCAAACCCACTGCAAAAGCTAAATCACTTCAGTGAGTGTAAAAGTTGACATGAACCTCACAGGTTTTGCTCCTAAGAGAGCTAGAGAAACTTTACACGTAGGTCTTTAGAGACCTGCTTCAGCCAATCTGACTCATTAAAGGCTGGTTTCTGAGATGACTGGCAAAGGCATTCATTGCTTGACTATTTTTGATCATCTCAGTTTAAGCACTGGAAGGTTTCCACAGACCTGTAACAGCCACCAGAGAAAACACATTTATAAGCAGTAGTTACTTGATGAAATTGAAGTCAATGTAATAAAGTAGCAACAAGAAAGACCCTAATCATTGTCTTTTGTCTTTCATCCATGTATAGCAGACAGGTGAGAAAGGGATATTGCTAACAAAGAAGCATATGGATTCCAAGACACATTTTGAAAGAGTATTTTCATCAAATGCAACCAAAAGACAGAAATGCATAGCTTAGCAACAAGTAGAAAGAATGTGTAAGTGAAAACAACATATCCAGAAGTGATGTTTAACAAAAATTAAACCCTGATGTCAAAAACACATCAAGAAGAGACATGAAAGGGAGAGCAAGCCACAAAAAGAAGACATCAAAAAAGAGAGGAGGTGGGAAGAACAGCATAATCTGAAATTCTCTCTGTTCTTTATAGATTTATGATTGTTAAAGATCCAGATATAAAAGGTTTCTTTTTCTTTTTTTCTTTGAGTCTTGTTTATCTCAGCAACTCAGTAAGAGTAACCTAACAAAGTTTAGCTCTACACATGTGCCACACAAAGCACTATTAACAAATACAGAAGGTACGGCTTGGTAGTTTTAACACTTGTGGCTGTGCTACATAGGACAAAGGCACAATTCTTTGTCAAATCACTCTTACAAAAGCTCTAGCAATTTAAGCCACCTTCAAAAAAGTTACTACAAGACACCCTTATTGAAAGCCATGGGGCCACCATTATGTCTTGGAAGAAGGAAAGCGTGGCCAGACAGCAGTACAGTTGAGTAATTTTCATGAAGAGATGACAAACTGTGCTTATCAGAGTCTGCAATGCCAGTTAGGACCTGACTGCCTTTAACAGGTGCAGTTAAAATCCACAGACACCACTCAGAAATCAGCACATGAAAGCTTTGAGAATTATAGTAATCACGTATGATTTTTTAACAAGAAGCTTAAAAGCTAACAAAATGGGCAAACCTGGAGACAAGCCCTTTCCCTGCATTTCCAGGTAATCCTAATATCTCTGCTGAAAGAGAATTTAGGCCTCAGAAGGGAACAGCCTAACACCAGTTCTAGTGAAGGAAGTGGTCAAGGATACATCACTGTTTTTTGAGTCACAGAATCATAGAATGGCTAGGGTTCGAGAGGACCTTAACAGCATCTAGTTCATGGTTTCATCATTGGTTTTGCACACTCCTTGGGCAAGCCATTTCAATTTATAATTCAGTTCCTCAGTGGTAAAACTGAGCAAGCAAAACTTTTTCTTGCCATATGAGCTTGCTTTTTTAGACTAGAAGTTTTGAGAGACCAAAGGGGTCCTCTTTCTACATATATACAACACCTAATACCTAGTTAAACAGGACATAACACAAGGACGCTTCAGTCCCGCTGGCGTACAATGACACCAAAAAATAATGCTTGAAGAATGAAAGTACCTGTTCTCAAAAGTGACTTTAAGTGAAGCCTTGCAAGGTTCTGTGGCTCAAAAGGAGTTCAAAAACAAAAAAAAATTACTGAATATAAAGATGTTTTTAACAACTTTCACTCCGGCTGTGCTCATTTTCCTTTGAATTCTTCTATCTTCAGTACGGGAGAATACACAAAATTTCAACACACTGATTACTTAAACTCATCTTTGAACCAGTTCTTAGAAAGGCCAGCAGTCCAGAAAAAACAACCAAACAGCTGTTTAGTGTGAGGTGTCCCTGCCCATGGCAGGGGGTTTGGAACTAGATGATCTTAAGGTCCTTTCCAACCCTAACTATTCTATGATTCTATAAAAAGTCCAAAGGAAAAGAGTCAAGATTTTTTCCAAAGGAAGTTCAGATACATGAAGTCACCAAAAATTTAGCCCCGTTACATTAGGTCAATAAGCTCTGGGAGCTTTTCTATTCTCTTTTCTGAAGGCAAGTGTGCTAAGTTTAAAATATTTGTCAGTCATATAATTTTAGCTTTAAATGAATACTTGATAGTTATATCTATCTGCAAATGGATGTTTGGTCAAGTAATCCTATATTTTATTACATTCTAAAAGTAGCTTGGTCACAAGCCTAAGGATTGATGGAATATAGTTCAACTGATCAACAGGAAGCACCAGTTCTTTAGTAACAGGGGCCTGGAAGGTGAGTAGTGCCAAGCAGTTTCTAGCAAAGGTGCCAGGAAATACTCAGGAAACTGCAGAGCAACAAGGCCAACCCTTACACTGGGGAAAGTTTAGTGAATCATTCACTAGCAGTCTAGTGAGCAGATCTCACATACTGCAGCTTTTGTAAAGGAAAGGTATTTCAGAAATTAAATAGTTCAGGATTTTTTTTTTCTCCTCTTTTCCCTTGAAAGCATCAATAAGCTCATAAATGCTAAGATACTTTGGGATGGGATTTTGTCAAATTCTTTCTGTAAACCAGGTAGTGTGGGCTGACTAGTGCTGTGTTTTCTAAGCGACCACAGACAGAAAGAAAGGTTATCACATGGTAAATATCTGACAAAACGTTAGGAAAGGTTTTTGTGTTTGGTTGGGTTTTTTTGTTGGTTTTATTTTGTTTTTAAATAACAACAGTTTTCACAGCAGAAGGAAGTCACCAGTGGAGCTTTACAAGGAGAGAGTTAATATGAAACAGCCTGAAAAGCAAGGCTAATAATGTGGTGTCAGTGTTTACTTTCTGTACAGCTTCCTTTCATTAGCCAAGACAAGGTGCACAACCACCTAACTGTACCAGCTAGTAAAATAGCAGATGACATGCAGGCTGGATAAATGGCAAGTGAAAATCTGACCTTTACATATACAAGGCTGGAGCGCAGGTACTAAGAAATACAATCACAGAATCACAGAACGGTTTGGTTTGGAAAGGACCTTGAAGGTCAGCTAATTCCAACCCCCTTGCCAAGTGCAAGGACACCTTCTACTAGACCGGGTTGCTCAAAGCCCAATCCAACCTGCCCTTGAACAATTCCAGGGATGGGGCATCCACAACTTCTCTGGGCAACCTGTGCCAGTGCCTCATCAACCTCATAGTAAGAAATTCTTTCCTCATGTCTAATCTAAATCTCCCATCTGTCAGCTTAAAGCCATTATCTCCAGATTTCTTGTACAATCTTCAGGTTATAAAAGTAATTTTACAGAAACAGAAGTTCAGTACTTGACAGTGGAATAAAAACCCCTAAGAGTTTGTAAGTATTAGAGAGCAAAGCAGAAAATCACTATATTCTACAAACCCAGAAATCCCATTTTAAATACTGAATGCAGTTCTCATCCCACAGAAATCAAAAAAGAATTACTAAGACTGAAAAGGATACAAAAAGGGTAACAGGGTGATTGAACATATGAATGATTTCCATGCAAGAAATAACTAAATAGACTGGGACTCTTAACATGGACAAGAGATCACAGAATCACGAAGGTCACAGAGAAAATAACTAGGAAACAATCTTCCATCTCTCCAGTAAAAAAAAAAACCATAAAACATCCAATGAAATGAGCATTTCAGAACAAAAGACACTGGGTTTTGCACAGTCCATAGTTAATGGTGGGAAACTGCCCCATGGGATTTTAGATGCTCAAAGTTTTATCTGGATTCAGAAAAAGCTATTGGAGAGATTAGTGGAACAGGAATCTACTGAGAAATATCAAATACAAATACAAGAGAGTCCTTGAGCTATAAATCAGTGAGGGCTGGGAGAGCTTTCTGCAGAGGCATCCTCATATGGTTGATGATATGCCTGGTTTTAAACATATTACATAATTACATGCCTGGTTTTGCACTAGTCCCTCAGCATCTCCAATTGCACACGGCCACATAAGTGCTTTGGTCCAACCTGGTATAGCAGTTCTTATGTTCTCAATTCTAGCTATAATCTTGACTTTGTTGACAACACTAGCATTCCTGTTCCCGTGAGCATAAGGAACTGTTTGAGTCTTTGAGTGGGTTCTCCAGAATAATCATCATTCACAAGATATGTATGCATTTAGTGCTGAAGGGTACCAGAAAACATTATTTCACACTCTGGTATAGGACACAATTCTCTTCAGAAATTGTATTCAGACCTTAGCAAAAAATAAGCAAATCAGAAAAATGATAATGCATGACAGGAAGGGAGCAGGGAGTGCCACCAGCGCCTCAAATACCTGTACTGCAGGGATGCAGACAGATGAAAGGGCTCCCGTCTGCAAGATGAGAAATCAGAAACAGCTCCCCAAATCCCAGACTGCAATAGTTGCTGTCAGTTCCTTCCTGACCTCCATTTTCAAGCTGCCAGCCTTCACTAGCTTCACACAAACTCCTCCAGAAGCACAGGAAAGGCACAATGGCTAAAGCTGAGTTTAACACATCAGTGGTCCAACTTGGAGAGGTCTAATTGGCCTGTCCATATAAAAGATTTTGTACCTATCTAAGCCCAAGGTTATAAACATCTGCATGCCAACATTTACAAACTGTGCTGAAATGTCTCTGTTAGTGTTAGGCTTGAATGTTGTGTATGTCCACAATCATCTTGCTTCCATATTGTTCTCTAAACATCGTTGAAAAGCAAATACACAACTGTGGAGCTCCAAAGCATAACTGCAATGACATGCTACCATTTACTGTACATAAAACCTTGTAAAACATCTAACCACGACTTCACCTCCAACTTGTTCATTTGCTGTTGCTTTAATATGAATGCATAAATAAAGCGGATGAAACTAGAGCTGTATAGCCAAATACCACGGCTTAACCCACAGGCAGTTAAATACCACGCAGCTGGTTGCTCACTCTACCCCCCATAGTGGCATGAGATAAATACTTGGGGAGCAGGAGGAGGGTTGATATAAAGACAGTTTAATAGGACAGAAAAAGGAAAATAATGATAAAAGAATCAGAATATACAAAACAGTAGATACACGTTACAATTGCTCACCACCTGCTGACCAATGCCCAGCCTGTCCCGAAGCAGTAGCCGGTGGCCAGCTTTCTCCCCAGTTTATATACTCCTCATGATGTCATATAGTATGGAATATGCCTTTGGCCAGTTGGGGTCAGCTGTCTCAGCTGTGTCTCCTCCAGCTCCCTGAGCCCCCCCAGCCTGTGAGCTGGTGAGGTGGTTAAAGAAGCTGAATAGTCTTTCACTTAGTGTAAATACTGCTTATCAGCAACTAAAACATCAGTGTGTTACCAACATTTTTCTCATCCTAAATCCAAAACACAGCACTGTACCAGCTATTAGGAAAAATAATTAACTCTATCCCAGCCAAAACCACAACACCAAGATAGCACACCACTGAGCCCTGTGCCTGAGGCTTGCTCAGAGAGATGCCACAGGTGTGTGGGTTGGCACACCTCCACACTAACATCATAGAATCACAGAATCATAGAACTGTTAGGGTTGGAAAGGACCTTAAGATCATCTAGTTCCAATCCCCCTGCCATGGGCAGGGACATCTCCCACTAAACCATGTCACCCAAGGCTCTGTCCAGCCTGGCCTTGAACACCGCCAGTGATGGAGCATTCACAACTTCCCTGGGCAACCCATTCATGGAACTAGATGATCTTAAGGTCCTTTCCAACCCTAACTATTCTACGATTCTATGATTCTATGTCATGTGGGACAGTGTTGAACGCTTTGCACAAATCCAGATAGATTACGTCAACTGCTCTACCCCATCGATCAGTTCCGTAGCGCCATCATAGAAGGCCACCAAATTGGTCTGTCAGGACTTGCCCTTAGTGAAGCCGTGCTGGCTGTCACCAGCCACTTTTTCAAGTTTTTCATGTGCCTTAGCATGCCTTCCAGGAGAATCTGCTCCAAGATTTTGCCAGGCACTGACTAGTCTGTAGTTCCCTGGGTCATCTGATTTCCCCTTCTTGAAAACATCACACAACTTTTGGACTGGACTTCTCTGTGCTGGCAGTCAAGTCCTGACTTGACTTACAGTCAATCCTTGGGAATGCACATGGTTGCCCAATATTATCCCTCTATCTCCGCCAAAGCTTACACAGGGTCACATCCCAACTGTAAGCTTTGTACTCCTGCCTGCTCTGAAGTCATTCCCAGGAAGGAGGAAAGGATGGACAACACAGCTTCAGTCATTTCTGCTCAGGTTATCAGCTCATCCTGTGCTTCTTGGACAATGAGACACAGAGGTCCGAGGAGGTGTGTTTGGGAGGAACCAGTCCCTCCTCTTACTGAACCTCACTTGTCACCAGTGGCCAAGACATGCCCATGATAAAGCGACCAAATCTATCGTGGTGTTGAGGCTGAAGCACAGGGAGATGATGGCATCCCCTTTGCCTTCTTCCACCAGACTGAAGTACAGAGATTTCCAGCCTGTTCCTTAAGGAAGTGTACAGTATTCTCCTTTCTGCAGCCCCATTGTTGTTTCTCCCCCAGGCACCTCCACAGGAGGAAGCCAGACATGGTCCCTTCCCACTACTGGCAACAGAGGGATGCAGAGGGCCACCCTTCTCTGGGGGAAGAGACAGCAGCAAAGCCATAAGGAGTCTGGCTGGCACACTGTGAAAATGCTACATGGCCTAGGGCAGGCAACAAAACTGACATGAATGCATGGTAATATATGTTCCAAATAAATTTTACATCGTTTGTCATTATGAGCAATTTGATTACAGCCCCACCATGGCACCATTACAGTGCCCACCATTCAGCTTCAAGGGAGACAAGCTAGTGGCAGAAGGACATGTATTGAAAATATCTTCATTTTGCACGACTGAAATAATTATTTTCAACCTAAATTCATTCTTCAGTTGTTTTTTTTGTTTAAATAAAGCCCCCACAAATCCAAACTAGATCTGTTCTCACCACAGACCTACCTCCAAAGCTTTTCTGCTACTTGATAGGTCCTACAGAGGCCATCATGCTTGTTCTTCCCTGGTTTTTAGTACTTTTGGTAAGGACATTACAGCTGCAACCATTTATTTAGATGTTGTTACAATACGATGCTGCCTTTATATCACAGAACTAGTTAATAACTCCTCTTTCATTCACTTCTTTAATACC
This sequence comes from Ara ararauna, assembly GCA_028858755.1. Taxonomy (NCBI): domain Eukaryota; kingdom Metazoa; phylum Chordata; class Aves; order Psittaciformes; family Psittacidae; genus Ara; species Ara ararauna. The sequence goes on from CM054381.1 coordinate 69,472,847, forward strand.
AACATAAGCATGCTCTTTGTTTCAGTTTGTGTCATTTCTTGCTGCTGCTAAATACTGAATATTTTAATTGTATTTCTAAATCTGCCATTAGGAACCTTTATATTCCATTACAAAGAGACACTGAGACAGGAGATAAAACTGGAAAGGAGTTTTATCAAATAAGTCTCAGTCCTGCTCCCTGCCACAGTCTGAACACAGAGTATGTTTCCTGTTCTGGTTCAATTCCAGCTCTTCACAGTGATGTACAGAAAAATAACCAGAAACTGGATTTGTGCTCTTTTCTTCCTTGTTAGCTGTTTGGGTTGGTGTCATTTTTTTTGTTCAGTGCAAATTCTCACCTTCCTGGATCTGTAATGCCTGAAGTGTTCCATTCAGTCCAAATATTTTCCTCACTCCTAGCTGATGGAGCAAATTACGTATTCCCAGACATGTGGAAGTTTCTTATTTTTTAATAACAACAAAGTCTGCATTAAAAAAAAAGAAAGTGGACACCAGAGTAAAACTCCTCTCCCCAAGAATGAGATTTTATGATCTACAGCATCATACTCCATCCAGGTCCCTCATGCCTCAGCTGCATGAGGATTCTGAGGAATTTTTGAAGTACAGGCATAAGCCAGAGCACTTTCAGATGGCACGTCAAATATGACAGTCTTATCTGGGCCCAAACTGGTTTAGGCTGGAGGTAAACATGCTGGATTTCTCTCTGTGCCAACAAGGCTATAATTGCTGTTTTGTGCCACAGTAATAGCATTAAATCTTATTTGATTATTTAAAACAAGCAAACAAACAGAACAAAAACCCAAACAAAACTAAAACCAGCTGAGTGGGTAGCTGGGAGGCTGAGTACAGACAAAATCTGAATGTGGATAGTTGAAAAATAACAACACAAAGATGCTTTTGCATAACTACATTTTAAACTATCAACACGTCTGCCCAGTACATTAAAAACGCAAGTACAGAAACAACTCTTCCTTCCCTATACCCTGATGACTCGACAACCTAACTCTGGCCTCCAAGTGTGAGTAATAAAGCAGTAAAATACACTTTAATGTTTTTTTTTAAAAATTGAAGTTTAAATCACACAATCCATCTCTCAATTCCACTGACTTCAACCAAATAACTCAACACATGGGACCTAACAAGTTTAATAAAATCAGATAAAGAATCCTCCTAGTAAGCTTCCATGAAACAACAAGCTTATGCATTGAAAGGTCGCACAATCTGTTGTAAAAGAGTATATGACAGTCACCTCTCTGTCTCATAACAAATACTGAAGCATCTATAAAAGCCAAGTAGCAGATCAATTCTTGCTGTATGTACAGCATATAAATGTCAAGAACTTTAACATGTGAAGCCAAAAGGAGCTTTTAAAGTTATCTAGGTTAATTAATTTTTAAGTAATTTATGACTCCCAGTGGTACTGGTGTGCTCCCCCTCCCCCAAAGCCACTCGCTGATAGCGTGTGACAAAATATCATCACCCCCAAATGGTTAACAAAAGAAAAAACAAAAGCTACTAAGTATCATACTGTCGTGTACATGCAAATTTTATTTAGATGATCAAGTCATCTTGGAAGACAACATGCTGTCAGGCAGTGTACATTTAAGCTTCACCAAAAGCACATGATCACTAATCTCCTCCTGGGGGATTTCATGTAAAGCTGACAATTTCTGCTTCCACCAGTAATGCTTATTTACTAAACCCCGGATTGGGCTTCAAGCTATCCTTTTTGAAAAGAAAACAACTTGTCTGCACTGCAAAGCACCATTTCATCCTAGTTGTTTAGCAGGGACTCCTCATTTTTCCACCTTCAAGTTGGGGGTTTTAGCAGCCTACCTAAATAAATAAATAAAGAAAATCCTCCCCAAACTGAAACCAGCCCCCCAAGCAGGGCAGGCGGGCGGGCGGGACACACACAGGCACCAGTTAGCAGCAAGAAGCAGCATACATACTTTAGACACACAAAGCAAATAACATTTGAACATTCTTGCCAAATGAGATTATGTGTTTGTATACCTCCCTCTCTCACACATGCATAAACCCACACATTACACAGCAAATAATGCTCGCAAAACAAAACAAAGACCCTTTGTTAATGTTCCATAAGGTTTTGCAAAATCCCCCTCTTTGTCTAAAACTGAACTAATAGTGTTGCTCAAGCCTGATGATTTAAATATACAAAGCTTGTATAGAGAAGGAATATAGATTTCTTTTAGAACAACTAATAACATTGGAAAATACAGACGAGCTTTTGAGAACAGAAGCCCCAATTTACAAGCATCTTTATTCAGAAAATTAAAAAAAAAAAATAAAAAATAGAAGTGGTAAATACTGCAGCCATTCAAATGCAGGCACTCTGAAAGGACACAATTGGAGCTTGAGGCTTATCACAGCCAGATGTGTTTTAACAGAATCTCTTATGGTTACCTCCTACCAACAAAAAGTGCTAATACCAACACAATTTAAAAAAACACCTTAATAAAAACAACCCCCAAAAATTTCCAAAACCCAGCAAGTTGCCTCTCTGCTTTTAATCCCCAGCACCTTCAGAAGAGTGCTGGTGTGAATGAAGGAAAGGTACTTTTTTCTTCTTAAAAAAAAAAAAAAAAAACAAACAAAAAACCAACAAAGCAGCTTTGCACTTCGAACTGAACAAAGTATCACACTAAAAAGGGTCATTCACATAGCACTCTATGTGGAGCACTCTAATGAGGAGCCTCTACAGCAGCCTCTCTTAGACAGGCTGCCCTGATGTACACATTTATTTTGCAAGGCTTAACAGCATCCTTACAATGAACTGTAAAGCTAAGATAGTCTGCTGACAAGACGTTCTCCTACCTGAAGCTTCATTTTCCAGCACGAAAGCATGTGTGTATCCTCAGTGTAGCTTCCCCTGGTTGCATGACTCCTATTATCCAGACTAAAGAGACGGAGCTGTGTAAGCAGAGCTGCTGACTGCCCTACATTTGCCTGCAGATGAAGAGAAAGAGTTGGTGCTGTACTTGTCTGGGCTTGTTTAAGCCCCCTAAATATAATACTAGTGTAGCTCAAACTAGACTACTTCCTCCAGCTGATTCCAGTGAAAGGATCTTGTGATGAATAATGCATGAGCGCTTCTATGAACATGCTCTATTCCTTGCAGCAGCTGATGTCCACTTCTCCCCCCTTCCTGAAAGCAGTCCCTAGCAATTTTTGTGCTATGAAGCGTAAAAATTCTCCCAATGTCCAAAAAGCAAGGAGGATGCTCCTCCCAGATGCATTTTCTTTCCTCTGTTCATTAGTCAAGCCAATAGATCTGGTGATTTTCTTCCTTTTTTAAAAGAAGAAGATAAAACTCCATGCAGCTGGGAATCAAAGATAAGCACAGAGCCGTATCTCTGGAGTACATAATACTAGTAAACTCAGCTGCTTAGTAATTATTTTTCTTATTCTTAAGGGCTGTGATGCAAGAGAAGCTGCATAAAGATGAACACCGAAGACAGAAAGAATGTGATAGTCTGGAAAACAATACAGCACAAAGAAGGTGGGAAAAAAAACCAACCCTGCTTGCTGTAGCTGGCAAGTTCAGTTGATTGTTTACAGAGAAGGGAGACTGCTTAGGAGAACTTAGTGGGTGGAAGAATATGGGAGATAAATTCACATGCTTCTTGAACAATAAATTCCATTATGTCAGTACAACTTTGTAAGCTAACTACAAAAATCACTTCCTTTCAGATATTCTTCCACAGAGTGAACAAACACAGGACAAACTTGCAATTACTTTATTTGCAAGTGCAATTACTGCAATAGGCAAATGTCAGTACATGCCACTTGCAGATTCAGTTCTATTTCTCAGAATTGTTTTCCTTTGATTTCGTTGTTAGATACATAACAAACTATTTGGCATCTCTTTATCAGCTACCTACTACAATCCAGGTGACATAGCTGTCCAAACACAACTGAAAAAGCTCTCACATGCTGTTAGCTTCCTGTAAAAGAAATGTGGCTTTAATATAGCGTGTGTGCAACTCCCTAAACCCTGAACTATGGCACTTCAGTTTGGGCATAACATAGAATCATAGAATCATAGAATAGTTAGGGTTGGAAAAGACCTTAAGATCATCTAGTTCCAAGCCCCCTGCCAGGGGCAGGGACACCTCCCACTAAACCATGTCACCCAAGGCTATGTCCAATCCAGCCTTGAACACCGCCAGCGATGGAGCATTCACAACTTCCCTGGGTAACCCATTCCAGTGCCTCACCACCCTTACAGTAAAGAATTTCTTCCTCATATCCATAATTCTCTAGACATCTTTGGGGCTGCATTTCTCAGGTCACATCAAAACTCAGAAACAGGCCCTGCTGTCTACCCCTGGCTTGGGTGACTTATGCAGAAAATAAGAGATAAAATGTGAACACAGCTGAAAGACCCCAAAAAGAAAGGAGTATTCAACATATTAGTCACCTAGTGCTCAATCATGAGTAGCTGTTACTTCTGAAGGACTCCTCTTTCACCCCTGCTAAAAGTGATACTCCTTCAACGCTAACCTTAGGAGTCTCTCCAGACTACATTTTCCAGACAGTTGCATTTATTGTCAGGTTTTCCCTGGAATACCCTAGGAATGCTGCACACACCACAAGGCAGAGGAGAGGATTTCCCTTCCCTTCAACTGCACTTTTTCCCAGACCAGCTCCATCTTCTCACCCTCTTCAGACAACTGTACCCCATTCAAAATTATGTTTTACCACAGCAGTACATGGTACAAACCTTGGGCCCAGGACCACCATGCCCATGCTTTGTATCTCATACTCGCCCTCTCATGCACAGTCAAGGACAACACCATGAGTTGGATGGACCTTTTGTCTCATCCACCGCTGCTGGTCCCATATCCTGAGCACTCTGCATAACTCACTGTTTCTCCCTCACAGACCAAATATTACTTTTTACAAAGGAAAAATCCAACACAAAATCAGCTCCACACACATTATCAGATTGATAACAAAGGCTGTGGGAACATTTCACTTATCAATCTCCTATGGTTAAACCTCAAGGAAGCAAACTTTCTTAATATTTAAAAAATGTGATCTTAATGTCTTCCTCCAGCTCTGCCATTACAATTTTAAAACTGGGAATCAAGAAGCTTCCAGAGAATTAGCAGGGCTGCCTAATGGAGAGGGCAAGGGCACTGCACAAGCCCAGCCTTGCACACCATAAACTACAAGGTAAGCAATTGGGCTGAACATGATGGATACAGGAGGACTATGGTATAGAGAGTTCTTCTGCTTTTGCAAAGGAAGCCAGAGGGACTACACCTTGTTAAAGGAAACATAATCATATGGCATACTCAGATTCTACACTATAAACAAACAGCAGCAGATTAAATATCTGAAATGAATCATTTAGACTGCAACACACTTAATAGTTTTGAAACAGCGCATGTTATGTTCATTTCTGCATGACTGAATTTCAGAAACCCCAGCAGATAGTAAATAATAAGCTGCGAGATTAGCTCTATCAATAGCAGGGTTCAAAACTCCTCTCAGTATTTTCATACCAGAAGAGCTTTGATTAAACAACAGAATACTCTTCCCTCCCTGTGACAGTCCTGTGGACTCTCATAGGGAACTAGTGTGAACAAGCACTTTACAACCAAAATTTCTGTCTTAGCTCAACCTGGGCAACTGCACTGCCATGAATTCACTCTGTAGACATTTTCTTTAATATCTGGAAGACATAGCTGAATTCTGAGACTATTTGTTTCCAGAGGCTCTAACTCTGAAGCTAATGGAAACGGAATGCTGGACGGTAGGCGGAAATCTTCCATAAATACACATTGCAAGGCTTTGTATGCAGGGAAGTATGTATTTAGGCTCAGTTAAGAATTTCACATAGCCCGTTGGATACTGACCCTTTTCCTCTTAGTACTTCAGGAGGTTAGGCCAAAGGTTGTGAAGGCTGATTTCTAAATTCAATAGGTGTATTACTGCCATTATGAAGAATTACGCAAACACAGCAAGTTGAAGAGAAACACGGTTTAATCACATTCTGTACCAGTGTTATGCCACTGAACTCTCAGCAGAACTGTCTGCACATGGCCAACGGGGCTACTTCCATGACACTATGTGTTACGAGTAAGTTTCTGGGAGAAGCAAACCAGAAGACAAACAGATTAGTGTGAGAATAATTAAACAGCTTTTATTATTTCAGACAGCTCTCTCCATTTGGTATTCAATTTAAAACATAAGAGAATTAAAGCATATCTGTCTTCTAAAAAGGATCTTTCTTAGGGATTAAAATGAAAAAAGTGTTTTCCTAACTTTTTAAAGAATAATGAACTCAATTATGTTCTGAATCCATCTGTTCACTTACAAAGTTTGTGTTTCGTAAAACATCAGCATCTAAAATGATGGGATTTTCTCTAAAAATCTCACTGTCTATTTAGAAACACACACACACACATTCTCAAATAGGAAACATGGATATTGAAAGTCTAAAGCCATGTGTCAGAAATGACATGTGATATTTGATTACTTAAAGTAGTATTAGAGACTTGCATCCCCAAAATAAAGCAACTTGTTTTTTGGTTGGGGTTTCCCCTCCTCCTCCCCCTCCAATATTAAATATTAAATAATCAAGTATTGGAATTGAAGCAACATGTTAATTGGTTATTATTTATGAGGATGAAAAGAGAAGTTTAAAAATTAAAGGCATTCTGCTGAAAAGTTTTATATTTCACTTAAAACAAACAGCATTTTGTAGCATTGACTTGCATGTCTGATCACGCTGCTACTGAGAAAGAGACACAGAAGTGGTCTCACCACAGCAAGAACTGTGTATAGCAAAATCACCTTTCATTCATGCACTCTTACTAGGTGAAACATGAAACGGTGTGCAGCATCAGCTCACAGACACATTGCTTCATTACATGCTTATGCTAGGGGACAAGCAGAATTATTTTGGTTAAGTACTTAGCTACTGGCTGGCCAGTTAATTTTGCAGACAAATTTTGTACAGTCTTTAGTTCCTCCCATATTTAAATAACTGCAACCTCCTAGGGTAATTCTCTAGGAGACCATCTGCTCGTTTCCTATAAATCCTCCTTTCAGACCTTACGCAAATTTCCAAGCTGCCAATCAGAACTTCTTTGATGTCTGGGTGAAAAAAACCCTCCAACTATTCTGAACTGAAACCTGCAGTACAAAAAGATTAGTTATCCCCGATCAGTAAAATAACGATGGCAAAGCAGGTCATTTCTCTGCAGCACATCTCACGCAGCAGGTAACTCCCTCAGTGGGATGAGCACTTGTGCTTTGAAAGGATGGTCACCATCCAGGGACAGTTTGTCTCACATTTTTAGCTCATCTTATTCTCTTCCAAGTTTCTGCTTTTCCAAACACTCTTTTCTGTGACCATCTCAGTTGGTACTGCCCGGGAACACCTGGTGGACACTTCCCAGATCTAACACCAAAGGGAAGATGGAGGGAAAGAAGAACCCATTTGTATGGCAAAAGTGTAATGGGGGAAAGCTAGGATGAGGAAATGTTAAATACCAAGCAGCATTTCCTGTCTGTGAAATCGCATCATCATGCCTGTGCAAGTGCCTGCGCTGCTCCTCTCAGGCTTCTGAAACGCTGCAGGCTGCACAGATCCAATGTTACACCAGACTTTTCCAAACAAACAAAGCTGGAGGGAGTTTCAGCAATAAGGAACACACTGAAGAAGCTAACAGACTTTGATCCAGCAGATATTTCTCCAAGCCTATGTGAATTTCACAGTGGAAAAAAGAAGTGATGATTTTGTATCTATTTTTAATTAAATTAGCACCAGTATCCAAAGTCTGTATCAAGCATTCACAAACACCACAGAACATCCCATGCTTCCATGGAACAGGCAGAAAGACAGCACCTGTGGGTAGGAGCTGACTTTCTGACTACTGCCTGTGCCCAATTCAAATGCTTGTCCCTGCAACAGCAAATTCACAATGCTGCAAAGCAATATAACAATGCTTACCCAAGTACTGTGGGTGTCACTAATGCACGTACAAACCAAGAGTGGCATATAACGATATGGCCTGAAGATGTTTTCCAGAAAGCATTAAAAGATCAATTGCAGAAAAAACCCCCAACAAACCAAATCCACAAAAAGCACTTCAGACTAGAGAAAAATGGATGATTGAACATGAAATGAAAAGACCACGCAGCTAAGGCCAGATTAAGCTTCCTAAACGGTTTTATTTCCCCTCACGTCTACAGCTTTGGCTCTTTGTTCTGCTTTTTTGCCTCAGAAAAACCAGTTAAGACACTTTCACAAACATTTGAGAAATCTAAGAAAAAAAGTAAGAACCAGAGCTTTGTTATAAAGAGGAACTGTAGGAGCTTCCTCAGAAGTTCCTCAAAAAAAAAAAAACAAACAAAAACTAAACCAAAAAAAACCCCATCAGATTCAAAACTCCTGACAGCTAAAACCCACCTAACATTGCACAGGAAGAACTCACCAGAAAGAATGCAACAGACATGCAGACATGGTGGTCAGGACTCTGCATTAAACATCCCCAAAAACTCTAGTTATAAACCAGAACCTCACACACGACACTTACTTCTGGCTTAACGACTGAACTGAAAAACAGTAGGGCCATAAAAAACAGGTTGATCTCGCCTGCCTTCCTGCACTCTCTAATCCACTGAGACTTGTGCGTGCTTTGGCTAGACTCACTACAGGTAGCCAGACATAAGCCAGTCTTAAGGAACCTCCATGTTCTACCTCTGGTGCTCCAGATGGTTACCTCCACGTAGCCTTTGGCGACAGATGGCATGGGGGCACCACAGCCTGACACCAAATTGCTGGTGGTGGACTGCTGGCAGATCAGAGTGGACATTCTCTGGAAGAGGATAAATTGTCAGAGTGCGTTTCAGAGGGGGTCAGAGGACAGACACCTGGGTTTTGCTGAATGACGTACTGGTGAGTAGCACTTTAAAAGTACTTCCTTTAAATGAGTAGCTGTGGCACTAGGGGTAAGAAGAGGTCAAACAAAAGTCTTTAAGGAACTTCAGGGCTCTTGTAATGATTAGCTACCTGCTTCACAGGTGGGCTGAAACCAACCAAGCTCCTAAAACATTTAAACCCAGATATCAAAACTCCTGAAAGCAAAAATTTGGATCTGGAGATGGCAACTAGTACATTCAGTACATATTTCCGATCGCTATTGGGGGCAGTGGGAAGATTCCTAGCAGTTGGGAGACAGAGCCACATGGCTGGGCAGAGGCTAAAGCTGGGAACACTTTCAGGAGATAAGCAGCTGCCACCAGTCCTACCCACCGTGAGACTGGGTGGATTGGGGCGAGGCCAAAACACTCATGAGCTAGGAGCAATAGCAGTGCTCTCCACTGTATCTACATTCAAAAGGAAACGGAGGTTTATAAATGATAAGGGGTAAAACCAGAACAGAACAGCATGGCATGGACACGATACTGCAAGTATGGAAGCTCTGAGGGGGACAACACAGCCCAGCCACACAGGCTGCCACTCTCCCTAGCTGCACTCATAGGAAAGGCCCAGTTTCCCATGGAAACTGCAAGCTTCGCTACCCGGTCAGTTCATTCTAGTAATCATTATAAAGCATGTTTCAAAACAGCATTATTTATTCAGGTTTCAAACCACAAAGAACAAATAGTGTAAAAGGTGGCCCTAATACCTGGGCACTCTACCCACTCACAAAATCCTCCCACTAACACTTGCAGAAGAAATGTCCCTCACACCAGCTGAGCTCACGACGCACTGGGAGAAACTGCTGTCTTGCTGCAGACATGCTCACCCCATCTGTTTTTTGGGGTTTGTTTTTTGCCAGCCTAGTGACTTCTGTGAACACTTCCCTCATAGTCTGTTTTAGCTCACTAAAACTCCCACCTTTAATTTAGTATGTCTGATATGGTGGAGTGTTCCCTTTTATTTCTTTTCCCATATGTTTCCATCTAAAAATGGAACAAATGATACCAACAGAAACCATGTTAAATGGTGAAGACCTGACTCCTCACAGATGTAAAGTCAGCCTTGTCAACTGAAAATCAAATTAAGATGTTCCTGCTGGTTCCACAAGACTGGGGCTAAAGCAGTCGTTAGTCAATATTTTCAATAATCATCTGGAAGCGAATGAAAAAACCCCAAAACATAGGAAAGTTGCTACCAGGTACATTTACAGGTGACACAAAGTTTAGCTGAGGAGTAAAAATTATGAGGTTTACAGCTACTTCATAGACACTGCACATCTGAAATTGATTTGAGGGGGGAAAGGCTGTACTAAAACTGCATCTTATTTTCAACAAATCAAAGTGACAAAGACTGTGACTGCAAGCTATAGAGGCTTCAGCCTGTAAAGCACAAACACAGTACAGAATTTAGGAAGGTGAAGCGACAACTGCAGATGAGAACCTGACTGGGGTTTAAGGACAGGACCAATGCCTTTCACCCCTGCATTATAGCAAGTAGAGATCAAGTAGAAACCAGTTTTCCTTTTGAAGCCCAGCATTGCCAAGTTAGGTGCTGGAGAAATGAGGGAGCACAACCACTGGAACACCACCAAAACCCTAAAAGCAAAAGCATCACAGCTTGCCTTGTAATCAAGACACTTGAATCTCACATGTCCCAGTCTTTCCTTTCAAATAGAAGGAGAGGGGGCTCAATAGGACCTCTTTCCATCCCTTATTCTCCCCAGATGTTTTCAAGGCTGTAGGAAACACTCTACTGTGAGAGAGTCAAGAATTTTATCTGTAAGTTTGTCTAAAAAGTAGATGACCAACTTCTTTGTAACACATTGATAGGTCTAAAAGCACAATTAAAGAGCCTGTTTTAATTAATGGAGAGTCACCAACAACCAGCAGCTGGGAGCTGAAGCCAGAAAAACCTGGACTGGACATAGCCTTGGGTGGCATGGTTATTGGGAGGTGTCCCTGCCCCTGGCAGGGGGGTTGGAACTAGATGATCTTAAGGTCCTTTCCAACCCTAACTATTCTATGATTCTATGAATTAAAAAATAAAAATAAAGCTGGGTGTGGTTTCTGTAAACTGTGATGGTGGTTGGCATGGAAACAAACCATTGAGTAAGACAGCAAATTTACCCTTCAAGTCAAGGGTGGAGGTTAAAGTGCCTCTTCCAAAATACCACAAGTTACGGTTTCAGTGTATGCTGCATCTAGTCACTCCTGTAATACAGGTCATTACAAGTCAGATGTGGTCATCCCTGCTAGCCTTCAACACCACAAACTTCAAAGGAGTCATTAAGATAAAACAAACCATTCTCAAACAGATTGATGGGAAAGGGTTTTGGGGTGGGAGGTGTTGCTTTTATCCTGCTGACTTCAGTTCAGACAATCAGCTCTTTATTACCACTGCCTAGAAATACATGAACGTATATTTATTTTAGATAGCTATATTCTGCTTTGCAAATTAAAGAATTACATACAAAATAGCTCCCTTTTTATTATTATTTATTCAATCTGTACTCCCCAACACGCCCTTTCCTCCTCCTTATGAACTTCACTATTTTATGATGATGAAGATTTTTCATTTGGTGATTTGAAGTAATATAAGCCAAATAAATCAAGGTTTTCATACTAATCACAAAAAAGAACTAGTTCAATTCTATTCCCAGTTGTAAGGGCAGAAGGCATCTTTTATTAGTTTAAGCACAAATTGACACTGCCAGTACCCAGTGGCCCTAATTTGCAAATATTTCCATTAAGTACCCCAGCGCTTCCCTTTTAAGTGCTTAACTTAGAACAGCCATGGTTTAAAGTTTACAGGTACTCATTAGCTATGTTACCCTTTTTGCAGGTGTCCCAACCTTTGTGCTTGGGAATAGGAACATCCTATTCTAGGGGTCACTTCCACATTTCTGCCTGTGGATGTCTGAGTAACTCCAGTATCTCCAGGGTACTTGATGCTTGTCAGCAGCCATAGAGGAAGGCACACTTAAGCATTTAATGTGGAATGCAGCTGATTAACTGCTGTTACATTAACCAGATCAGAGAAATTAAGATGCAAAAATCAGCGATTGTTTCACTTGGTTGCATATGAGCCTGCCTTGCAATCTTTATCCAAATAATGTACTTTCATCCATCTGCATTACAGTAAACATAACTAAAGAGGACTGCGTGTGTGTGTGGAGGGGAACCAAGAAGCAACTCCTATTCTGTGGGACTAATCACATGTTTCACTGTTGTTACACACAAAACCTGAAGCCATAAAATCTCATGTAAGCTGCTTGCTGAGGGAAACTATGGTGATGTTTCAAACTGAATGATCAAGAAACCACCTCCTATGGTACCTACTGCTTGGCAATAGTTATTAGAAATAGGCAGGCAGACGACTGCCAGAAAAAAACTTTACAACTGGTGTGGGGCTGTGCATCCAGTCACACCTGACTAAAACATTTCTTGTTCTGAAACTTTCCATTCAGGAAAAGCTAACAATATGTATAACAAGGCTATTCTGTGACCACTTTAAAAGGAAAAAAGCAAAACAAAACAAAACAATTTATTAGTTGGTATTCAAAAAAAGAAGCAGCTCCTACAGCTTTCAAACCACCTTTTTTAAGCTCTTCTCTCCAAGTCCTAGGAAAAGAATAATCTCATACTTCTTTCAAAAATTTGATGCCAACCCATAATTTTGATAAGATGTGGTCATGAGATCTAAAATATAGTATAGAAGGGAAAACAAAAGCTAAAGAAGAAAAGAAAAAAAAAGAAGTATTGCAGACCAGTCACTTCCATGGGCTGTATGGTTCCGCCTGGCATCAACAGAAGTTGCAGAGGTGATAGGACACAACTGCTCTTGCGTAAGTGACACCCATCCCTGTAGGGCCTCAGAAGACTTGCAGACATGCCTGCTTGTATCTGCCCTGGAACCAGGGTATTGAACTATGGTACTATAATATTCCTTTGTATACACTACTCACCACACACTAAGATGCACAGAGATATCTTGTTTCTAGCAAGCATCTTCTCTATTTAAGAGGGGTCAACATCTCCCACCCAGGGAAGCACCAATCTAGCATGAGAGATGCTTCACTTTAGCTCAAACTTGAGAGCCACCTCTGAAACGAGTCCTGGCGCTCACTGAAAAGCAATCCTGAAATAGCATGAAGATAAGAAGAGACAGCATGGGTTGTCATTCTTTTAACTCAATTATTGTTTTTCTAGTGACAAAGTACAGAAGAAAGGATAGTACATTGGCTCAGAAAATCCTTGTTCAAAGAATAAAATGCCTCCACAGAGATTTGCAGTATAACATGGGTAAGCTTTTAATGTCCATTGCTGACAGCTTTCTACAGAAATGAATTAATTAAACGGCTAATACAAAGCTCCACCTGCAGAAGGAAGATCAACTACTTTGTTGCAAAAGACTTCCATGACTACCATAAGTTCAGAAAAAAGTTCACACCTGACTATTACTTTACATGCTTCTACCTCCACACCACCTCTCTTTTCTGCATTCATTCCTTCACCAGCCTCATGAATCATGTCTGCTTTGATCACACTTATAGGAGTTACAGACAACTGATCAGCATCCTCAGGAGCCATGATCTCAGGTGCACTGCAGTGTTGCTAAAATTTGTTCTGGGTTCTTCCCTGTACATGCAAGGCTACTACATCTGTGGCTGAAATGGCTCCTAGCCTGGCCTTGCTGGTTGAGGTCACCTCTCTTTCGATCTACCATCATGGCTGTGCAGCAAGCAGAACTCAGCCCTCAACATTTACTAGATCACCACTGCAACTGCAAGACTATACATTTAAAAGTGCACCTGAACTAGGAACAGCATCTCAAGGATTTTTTCCACCTCACCTGCTCTGCAAGTTTCCTATCTGCTAATGTCACTCACTGCTCTCTGTATCTTCATCTGTGAATCTCAAGCCTGTTACGGGTATTAGCTAACATGAACAATCCTCCTGATATAACCATGTAGACAAAAAACCTGAAGGGTGAAGTATTTAAAGTGGTGACTGCCAGCAACAAGAGCTGGAGAGAAAGAGCTGTAAGATGTTGAGTGGCACACACACAGCTGGACGCTGAGGTTGGAGGAAGACAGGGACTCCCAGGAGGGGCTCCCACTCAGTCTCAACATCAAGGCTGCTGGGACTTACTACCTTATGCAGTAATGGGATAATCCCATCTCACAGGGAGGCCGCTCCACATTTCTGCTGGCAGTCTTAACCTCTAGGTTCGGAAAGCAATTTGGTACATCCTGGAGCAGTAGACAATGTCTTGGATAAATTCAGTGTGCATGTGTGAGTAATAGTATTTAATTATATGGTTATGTACTGTTGCCTGACTTCCTGAAGCTTGTCCAAGAAAACTGGGACAAAGGATAAACACAGTACTGTTACTAACAACCCTACATAAACATAGCAATGATCACTGAAATGAGCTGACACACCACATAAATCTGTTTCCTTTGTGGAAAGATCAAAATCTCTGTTAAAGCTGTGGATTACCTTGCACAAACTATCCTGCATGAACACAGTTGCTTGTAATGTATAAACCTAGAATATGACCTCTGCATTAAAAGGTAAACCTGAAATCAGAAGAATGAATTAATTGAAAGACTAGGAGAAACACATGGTTCCGATACTTTCCTCCCCATTGGCAAGATCTCTATGTTTGTTTGCAATAAGAATGTGATATGAAGGAGTTACAAAACCACAACAGAATCATAAGCAAAAGACAACTCTTGGTCCTATGCTCTGCAGACAGGACAATGTAGTCTCCAATGTTACAGCACATTATCTAAAGGAAAAGTATTTGGTACAAACAATGTGCTAAAGAGACATTAAATAAGGAACAGAACATTTACACCATTTTTTGTTTGTTTGGGGGTTGCGTTTTTTTTTGGTGGGTTTTTTTTGTTTGTTTTGTTTTTCTTTTTTTTCTTCCTTCAAGAATGGGCTTTAAGGTGAAAGCAAAGGCAAAAGAAGTATTTTGGCTTTTATATGAAGATACTGTGGATCTCAAAGTTTTCTTCTCATTTTAGAAGCACATGAACAAGTAAGAACAGATAACAGCAACAAATGTCTGCTTATAAACTAATTAAAGAACATCAAGCAGCAAGTAATTTTTCACACCTAAAGCAATTTAGAGAATACTTTAAAAACAAAAACAGAGACAAAAATTCCTCCAAACCACCACAGGTTCAGTGAGACATGAAGCACAATATATTTAACTAAATGGACACAACCACAAACTAATTCCAGTTAACTGAGAGATTTTACTTCAAAGTTAGAAACTAACTTTGAATTAACTAATTTGAATTGTACTTCAAAGTTAGAAAAAAATCTGATTGACATTTCAGAGATAAATAGCCATAAATAATTCTATGTCTGTGAGATCTAGAGTAGTGATTTTCCAAGGGTATAAATACTTAAGAGTAGGAAATGCAATTACCCTTCAAGCTGGTAAGGCACACTGGAAATCTGCGTCTCCAAATCCAGCTTTGATAGAGACTCACATAGGTTACACAAGAAATTTAAAGGTACATCCCATTTCTTTACTATAAGGTCCCTGGAAAACCTAAGCTTAAGATACAAACTTATTACTGAAAATGTTCTATTGTTAACTGTTTCCACATTCACAGAGTCTGAGTATATGAATATGTGCTAAACATGAAGACTTGCAGTTACACTGACAGATGCATAATATGTGTGCAAAGCATTAAGTAACGTGGTCCCAGGCTCTTGCCTCCAGGAACACCATGGATGCTGCACCCTTAAAGAATACGGTGGAAACACACAGCATTCACTCAGCACAGTGGTGAAGCCGAATGCTGCAGATGTGAGGACACAGCCACCTGTTGTTAGGTCCATAAGGAATCAGAGGCAGTCTACACTCAAGCATATGAAAAAATTATAAATGGGCCAACATCAAAGCAGTGCTTATTTAGAGGAAGAGAATGGGATTGTAAACAAACCTCCACAAATAGGTGATCTCATTCTTCCTTTTGTCTTTGAAGATGTCAAAACTCGGTTCTTGACCCCCAGAAAATGAAATTCTTAATTTCAGCCACTGATCTCAGGGAACAGACATGAGGACTTGCTCAGTAATAAAAGCACACTTTGACTTGTGGCTGGCATGAAAAGTCTACATGAGCAACTTCCTAAAGCAGGAGCAATGTCTGCTACCAAAGCGAAACATGCTTTGTAGCAGATGAGAGACCATCACTTCTGCGACCAAGAAAAGCTGAATGGATCACAAAGGTAGATTTTGTTTCTCGGTGTGAGGACTATTGACTCAGAAGGCTGTTCTCCTAAGAGCTTAGATTTCAGCAAAACTTGGAGGAGCAATTTCTAAAGAATAAATCCCCCCATCGAGAATTCTCCGTAAACAAAATAAAGGCCAAACAAGTTCAGGGTGCAAACATAAGCCTGTATATAACTTGTCAAAAGTTAAAACCTTAAACCACTGGGTGCAGGGTTTAAATGGACATCAGCAACTTGAAAGCTAGACACAGTTGTAAAAGCTCTTAAGTTCAAGGGTATTACACTACAGCACGCCTCCCTGCCAGAATTGTTAGTCTTGTTCTTCTCTCAAAAAAACCCTAAACAAAGCAAAAGCCCAAACCAACCCAAAGCTCAGCCTACTTTAAGTATTTCACCCCTTAAAGAAACACACCCATCTGAAAGAGCAAACCAACAAAGTCACTCACTATGCATCAACAACATCCAAAAGGAGGTAAAACCCCGTACTTCTGGTGCATCTCATTTAATAATCAAAGAACTTCAAAAATCAGTTTGCAGTAACCTGACAGTATCACTTTAAAGAAATAGCATAGCCACTGGATGATGAAAATCACTGCAAAGAACAATCAGGGCCTTGACTCATGCCTTTGTGGAGCTGCGATGATTTCAGTGGCACTCTGCACTGACACGGATATTTACACGCACATACAGCTCACTGTGGGATCAAGGCTGACACACGTTTCTTGTTAGAAAGCAAACAAGCAAGCATGCTTTTGCCAGGGAATTAAACCCCACTAAACTAAAATTAAATTTTAAACCACTAAAACTCTAAAATCACGTACTCAGATCCACGGTTCCCTTTACGGGAAGCTGCTGCACATTAACACACACCAGAAACATCAACAGACCTGCAAAAAAGCCACCATCAAAACATACTTGGCTATCACATAATTAAACAGCACCAGTACTTCTTTTACAAAATCATAGTTTTGAAAGAACAACTCTCAGCTTGTTCAAGTGAACTGCAGTGAAAGCTAGACAGATTTTGTTAATATCAGAGAGGTGGTTTAAAAATTCTGGTTAATGCAACAGCTACAGATCATAATAATTAACTCAAAGGTTCTGGTTTTGAGACACCAAAGCAAGGCGCTCACATGCAGTAAGTAAAGTCAAAACACAAGTTTTATGTAAATAAGTCTGATTACAAGAAAACAGCAAAACCTGAAACTTCCAAAGTTTCTTTTAATCTCTGAGGCACCACTAAGTAAAACTCTGTGGCTGTACCAACTGCTGTGAGGTTTTACGATGCTTACTGAATTTTTAGAAAAAGGGTTTTCTCCTTTTCTTCAAATCCCTTTCAGAAACCACTTCCCGCAGTTTGCCTTTCGTAATTCATCGCCACTCAGAAGCCATCTGCTCCTTTCCTCACACACATATGCTGTACACACTCCAAGACAAACACAGCGCAGAATCAAACCGCATGATCCGATTTTTTTTGTTAGGACTGCCCAAGCGGGAGCAGCTCCCTCCCATTCCGTCCCTCCCTCCCTCCCACTTCCCGCCTCCTCTCCTCCCTCTCCACTGGGGTTTGCTGGGAAGCAGCATCTCTAGCTTCCAAGAGTTGGGCTCGAGAGGGCCAGCTTCCCATTCTGCACTCAAGTCATCACTCAAGAGCAGAACGGATCTGGGAAGGTCACAGCATTTTTGCACGTTCACCACAAGCAAGATGAAGTAATGCCAACCTGCAAGAGGAGCACGCCTCTGCTCTCCATGCAGCCCTTTCTCCAATGGGCTGCAGCAGAGCTTTAGGCCAGCTCAGCAGAATCAGCGGTAGAGTGGACTCTGGCAAAGCAGTCATCTTGGAGGATCCAGAGACAAACCCTTCCAGATGTTCAGCTTTTATCCATACACCTGAAGCTCTTTACAAGGCTACCCAGCAGTACTAGTCCTTTTTCATAGATGGAAGGAAGACAGCGCAGGCACCCTAGGGACTTGGCCAACACCATCTAGCAGGGCAGTAAGAGACAGACAAATGCCAAATTCTAGACCACTGGTTTAATCCAGGCCTGCCTACATTCTGCTTCTTGCCAGCCTTCCAGGTACTACACAGAAGGGAATGATAGTGGTGCTCTTGCCGGGAACACACAGGAGACAAGAAGAAAGCCCTGAAGCTGGCAAGGGGTAGGAACGGTGGCAACTGACCGTAGGAAGAAGGCAGGCAGGCAAGAGCAGAAGGAGCACCTCAGGCACTCACACCACTGCCAGATGCCAAGGTGTTTATAGAGTAAAGAAATAGGCAGTGCCCCATAAGAGCATGTTCACGAGGGCACCCGACAGAAACTGCAAAGTGCTATGCTGAGGAAGGGTTTGATACTAGTAATAGTTGTCTTGACAAGCACAACTCTTTAATAACCAAAAGGAGAGATCACAAGCAGGGTGGTGTTCAAACGTGTGCAAATGCACTCATGGAAAAGAGAGGCAATGTGTGTGAAGCAGTTTTAAAGCTATTTTCCTATTTACTTAGTACTCCTTACTAGACTGTTTACCTGTTAAAAGCAATCAGAGTGGGACTAGGTTTAGGCTCCTGCTCCTACATAGAGATGTCCTAAAAATGTGTGGTTTAGCATAGAAATCAGCCATGGAAATACCACACTTTCAGCATCACAGCATAGCTTCAGGGATATAGTTTGGAAAGATGTTATAGCCACCTCAGTCACCTGGTGCATTCTCAAATGACAAGGTCTGGGAAATACTATCTGCTCCCAGACTGCGGAAATGAAAGCATTTCCACTGCAGCTTTTCAGGGGTGCTTCTGTCACAGGCTGTTTGCTCTGTCAAAAAAATTGTCAAATTGCTATTTTTTAAAAAGTAGGAAGCACAACATCTACTTTTCCTGAGAAATGCTTTATGATCCATTGAAAAACGTGATAACTAAAAGCCAAAGTTTGAATCGTCAGAAAATGACTTTGCTATTCCTACTTTGAGGCCAAGTCTGTAAGCAGTACAGCAGGACACTCATTCTGCTTCCCGTGGAAGAGTTAAAGGATGCTCAGATAAAAGTTCTTCCATAGTTCACCAGTTTGTATACAAAGCAAATTTAATAAAGGAAAAATGCCAGGCCCAGTGTTAATATACAACATAGCTACACATGAACACACAAATCTCAGTAGAAAAATATTAAGGTGAAATTCCCAAAGGATTTGCAGCCTGGCTGCTTAACAAATGATTTGCTTCAATGAGCAAGCAAAACCAAACACACACACACACACACCCCCCCACCAATGCCTGAATATTTGGATCAAGTTCAGCCAGTCAGAGCCCAAAAGTCCAAAAAGTGAATGGAAAAAGACCACAGAGTGCTTCTGTATCTTAAAACCAATATAATAGCTCTCAGAGTGTCACACTGGATTCCGCAATGCAAAGCATGCACTTTTATATTGAGTTACTGATCTATGACTAAAAATTCTTGCAAATGCATCTACCACTTTTTTTCCATCCTTCTTCAAGTAAGCCCTGCTTTTTCAGTATGACATGGCTTCCTCGAATCAATAGGCCATAATGCCTTTCCTGTTACAGGATACAAGAAATCATTAAGATGGTAGAAAAAATTTAGCAAGATGCAGCACAATGCATCTCTCAATGCAATTTCATCCAGGCAAGACAGGTAGTCATAGTATCTCCAAGATAACAGCTTTGAGAAGCATCTGGAGATATTTGAGATGATCACAGCATCCCTGCTGAGCACACAGCAGCTAGTAATACTACACAGCACGTAGAAGACAAGAAGATAGTTCCTCTAAAGCAGAGGACAGAAGGAAGTTTTGGTCAGTCAAGTAGAATTAGCAAGTTAAATTTAGACCAGAACATTCATCTGCTTCTGTGACAAATGCTACATGACCTTTGCTGAAAACTCAGTGTTGCTTTGCAGTACTAAGCTACTGCGAAGAAAGAGTACTGTGCACCCAAAATGACTTGCACCAACATCTCGTGATCCCTCATTTAAACACTGATCTTGTCCATCCCTGATCCGCTTACAAGATCTGCAGAGACCATAGCACAGGAAGTCACGGTTGGGAAGTACTCACATGTTTTCAGAAGAGCAATGTAGAAGCTATTGCTCAGGGAACAGCACTCCCTGTTACAGCAGTAACATCTACTAAGAGCTTGGCTTTGGCAAGCCAGGCACAAAGCCCTCAAACAGGCAACAAAACAAAGCCAGAGCAACACCTCAACCACATGCCAGCATCAGATCCTCATTTCCAGGCCAAATCCTGAGAGCTGCTTGCTTTTGGATACATTAGGAAACATCACTGCCAGTGTGTAACCCACCAAACAGGGGCGGGGGAGGTTGTAGCATCTCACAAACAATAGACTAACAGTGACACTGTTAGTCACTCTCCCTATTAGGTAAGTATCAAGCTATTCCTAGTGAAGCATAAGTAAGAAGCTAATGATGGTTATTAATAGCCCTTAAATCTAACAGTTCATCTGAGTTAGATGCAAGAGTCATAATCCCTTTATGACCTTCCCCATTTTCATTGGGAAAACAGACAAAGTTTCATAAAAGACTGCTACTAACCACAGTTTTCAATTATTTTAAATCTTGAAAATTACACTAACCTGAATCAGAATCTACCGGGCTCTGGTACTTACACGTACCACTGAGGACTTAAAATAGAAACAGCAGGCAGAAGCTTTGCTTTTTACCACCTCTTCAAATACAGCAGGATTTCTGCCCCAGACCTCCACAGGTATTGAATGTAAATGTTAATCTGCCATGAGGCATGCCTGGGGACTATAAATCACCCAGTTTAAGAAACTGGATTATAATGGTAAAGGTGGTAAGGATTTCTTGCTGTTCGTCACTGTTAATCACAAGAAAGAGTCCCAGAAAACTTGCTCCTGTAGCAAGAAAAACTATCACTAAAACAAGCCAATGCTTAACCTGAAATACAAAAGCTACAACTTGACCAGAAGTGTGAAAGAGAAGAAATAGTAAGAGATCTGAACTGTTCAGCTTGATATTTTTTCCTGTGAACCTCTACTACAAATGTGGAAACTTAACATATCCATAATCACAAAAGATAACAGAAGGGAATATAAAGCATTTTCCTTCTGGGAATAGGACAAACACTGATTTTTCACAGAATAGTGAATTTCTTTCTCTAGGCACATTGATACTTCATTTTCTGCTGCAGTGCTGCTTGAGCCTTTCCTCTGAAGGACTTCTTACAGTGCAGGATGCAGGTACAGACAAGCCAAAGACCTAGTTTGAAACAGCAAGAACAAAAGTAAGACAAAATCTCATCTGCTACTTGACACTCTACCTTTACTCACCTTGGCTTTAGCCAGAGCTTGGCAATAAGTAGGGGAGATAAGCACGAATCTGCTCAATCTACAAAGCACACACCTGACAATGGACTTGGCCTAAGAACTTAGCCTGGTATTATAAAGCAAGCCGACATATGTATCTTTGAAGTACTAATATTGGCTTTGCTTGTGGTTTGGGGTTTGTTTGATTTTGTTCAGATTGGCAAGTGGCTTTGTACAACTCCAAAACATTTTATGACCACAGTACACACATTTGTTTGAGGAGCTCACTATTGTTCCTACACAGAAAAGGTAAGCAGTGTTTCTATTACATAGTGAAGGTAAGGTAAGAAAATCATGGCACTTGAATCTAACTATGAAATGTTGCACTTGCTCCTGAAAAACTATTAGATGTTTCTACAGAAATCTATGAGAACTGTGTCTAGGCCATCCAGAACACAAAGAAATAACTGTGAGTGGGGCTGCATAATGAGAAGTCACACAACTGAAATATGAAACTACTGAAGTTATGAAACTGAACTGCAAATGCCTTCTTCCTCAGTTTTACCTAGTGTCCATCCCTTGTACAGCAGATGTTACCAAAGGCACAAAAATAATCTACAACTGCTCAGCAGATTTGCTCAACACAGGATCATGCTCCTCTTTATCTTGCAGTGGTTTCTATCTCAAACAGAAAAAAGGCAGTCTGAAGTAGATAAAAATATGGCAGTGAGTCTACCATTTTTCTCTTGCATCCTATCTCCACTTTACTGCATACTGCAAATATAAACAAAACTCAGTCATGGCCAGCAGGTCCTTATTGCACTCAAGAGATACAGGGACTCTGACTAGCAAGGAGCCTTGAGTGTCCTAACTGATGCAACAGGAAAATTTAATTGGATTGGTCAAAGTCAGCACATTAACAATTTGACTGCCCTCCAGCTCATTCATTAGTTCCAGCATTAAAGGTTAACATGAGAAGCAACAGTTTGCTGGAGTGGGGAAGAGCACAAAAGGGCCAGGCTGTGGCTCACTTGCACAAGAGCAGCCTCAGTGTCAGTAGAGTTGTGCATTGAGGATGGCAGGAAGTTGTGGTTCCAGTTCTGGCTTTGTCAGAATAGAGGACACTTGAGGGATGAATGAATATGCTCATGGAGACGGAAGGACAAGATTTGGGAAACATGAAACGTTTCCAGGTTAGCCTAATCTATTGTTTGTATAGTCACAGTCCCTGTTATTTCCTCTACAATACTGCATGTATTTAAATATTCTCTTAGGTTTCAAATATCCCAAGGCATGAAAATACAATAGCAGCCTGGCAAGGAAAACAATAATCCACATTACTAGTTATCATGAAAAAAACACAGGGGAGATCTGTTAACATTGAAGTTGCTGTGTCAGAAATGAACAAGTTCAGAAGGAGACATGAGACTTCCACTTCTGAGCTCATTGCATGGTCAAAGTTACCACAAGTTGTTTGCATTTTATCAGCCTCCTAATCCCCATCACCCCGGGGGGGTGTAGTTAATTCACAGCACTGTCCTGCTTTTGGCAGAGGGATTGTTTCACTCTCAGCATATTCAGTTTTCATACGGGAGCGGACTGGACGGAAGAAACAGCAGAACCCTCTTACCTAGATGGCAACTATGTGCAGAAGTAAGAGATTCCAGCATACTGCTGAGACAAGGTGATTTGTGGATTTGGAGCACCTCAACTGTGAGGATAACTTCTTGTCTAGCCTTGGCAACCAAAAGCAGCAGTATGCCAGCCTAATTAAGTACTGGTTTAAGAATCTGAAGGGCCAGAATCCATTTTAAGATGCTACTAAGGAAAAGACTCCAAAAAATAACAACAGGCCAACTTATTTTTACTGACTCACTGGTGACTTTGGTAGGTGCTATTTGGACAGCTGACAGGTGAGGAGAGTAGTCAGGGCAGATGATCCTAACACAAGAGGAACAACTTATGTTATCCTACCCAAAGTTCGTCTTAATGAATCCCTTCCTGTAACATGACAGTGCCTTTCTTATCCCTTACATGTAAGCTACACCCTAGATCTCCTCAGATCCTAGATCTACTACTGAGAAGTCCACAAAACAAGCACTGCTGTTGTACTATGATATGAGTGCTCTCTTGATCTGATTTTATGTTAGAGTAAACCTAAAAAAAACACAAAAAGGTTTCTATGTAACTGACAGATAATGTAAAATTCAATGCAGTGCAGGGTGCACTAAAGCATGATGCACACTAAGGTCTTTGGGCTGGATCAGAGAGACAGTCCAGGAGTAAATAAGGTTGACACGTGAAGACTAGACTTAGTATGCTATTAAGAATTCTTAAGTAGCCTATTGATTAGATTCTGTTATAATCATTAGATACTTCAGATATTTTTGCATTCTGGTTCTCATTACCACCACCACAAGACCTTAAAATTATTCTATTCACACACATGCTGCCAAGTTAAAAATACAAATCATATCTTCAGAAAACAGTATGTATGGGTCTGTATTTCCTTCCTTGTGAATTCTAGTCACTACAAACCGTAGCACAGCTATTAGATGCTGCCAAGAGCAAAGGAAAACAGGACATATGGCTCCATATAGGGGCTCACACCCCATACTATCTTCGAAAGGTAAAATACACCTGTAACAGGTTCTGTGACAACAGTAGTAGAGCCATCATCCAAAATCCCTGTCTTGAATTCTTATGCAAAACAGAAGGCCATGGCTTGCATTTTACAGAAGTTACTCAACAACAATTTCAAGAACTTTGCAGCCAGCTGCTTTAAAATAGCAAAAATGAGAATATAGAGAGAATTTAGTAACATTCATCGTCACTCAAGGAGTTTGGGCTTTGGAACAGAAGCAGGTCTGATTTGATCACCCCTGTAATTTTATAGATAGACAACTCCCTGTGAAAAATCAGGCATGTCTGACAGTACCTGTTCCTCTTTTTCTTTGGTCTTGCTCCTGGAGACTCTGGAAGAGGTAACATCCTGAGCTGGAATGACAGAGATTTGATGCAGTGGCATGTTCATCACACCGCCTTGTTTGGTCCTATCATTTACAGGAAGGAGGCTTGAAGACTGTGCTCATTCAGTGCCATTGTCAGGCCTTGCACCTAAAAATAAAAATATTAGTGATATTAAAGTAGCTTGAAATGCAATTATTTCTAAACCAAAGTTAAGCCATCAATTGGAAAAAGATGCACCTCTTACTTTCTCTCTGGATTCTGAACAGGAAAGTTTGGTGCACTGGCTGAGCAAGAAAAGATGCAGCAGTTTTAAAGAGCTAGAACTAGACAAGTCAGAGCACTACTTATGCAAATGAATGAATAAATAATCAATCAACCACTTGTGAAAGTGGTCCAAGAGCAGAGCCAGAGGGCAAGGATCACGCTCGAGTCTGCGTGGACAGGGAGGAGGAGTTGCTCCAAGCAGAGCACCTGGAACATGCTACCTGGAGATGCAGAGCAAAGCTCATGAAGGTATTTGCCTGAACTGCCAGCCCCGCCACACTGGATCAAACTGCCTCAGACATTATCCTGACTCAGGCTGAATGCTGTAGCTTTGCTTAAAAAGAATCACTGGCCTGCATTTGGCCCCAGTCATTCATAGAAACATGCACCACCTGGCAACAGGAAGACGCATCATGTGAGCTGTTCCTTTCTTAAGGCTATTAGAGAATAATATAATCAAAATCCCCTGTTAGAAATCAGGAATCCACTGGACTACACACACATACTTTATCCTGCTTTTATTAATACAACAGGGAAGCATTACACATAGGAAAGATAGTGATAGATGTAAATTAGCCAGAATTGACAACAGTAATCGGGAAGGCAGGCATATAATTAGCCACACCTTTTCTTAGATTAGTGAAGTTACTTTTAAAAAAAACCTTTTTGAAACATGTAGGATTGTAGAGCCTTTATTTAAAAGGTAACCTGCTACAAATGAGACACAATCTTGTATAAAGAAAGGATAAGAGGGGAATTAAACACAGCAGGGACTATACTAAACAGGACAACCACATGATGCACTGTTCTGTTTCCATAACATATCAACTTTTTTGTTGGTTGGTTTTGAGTTTGTGAAAGCATATAACAGTGCCCTATATATTATGTTCCTTAACAATTTGGAAATATTATAGCCTAGCACTTAAGTGCATATCCTTAACTTTCATTGCATACATTTTTCATTGAATATTTCATTAATTGGAAGTTTTGAAGATAGGCCAAGCTTCCTAGGTTTTTAATTCTGCAAAAGATGCTGGTCTGGTTCTATTTCCATTAATCTCCATAGGAGTGCTGCAGTTGTGTAAAATGAAAACAGGATCAAGTCTTTTGACTGCTTTTGATTAAATGGCTAGGAAAAAAATATTATATATCCAAGGCACTTTATACAGGGAATGACAGTTCAGTATCATCTCTGCACTGAGGGGAAGAGTTATCAAAGCTTGTAGAACAAGTCATGAGCAAAACCAAAAATGCAGGCAATGCCTGCTGCTCCCCAGTCACACACTCTCTTTGCTGGATGATGCTACCTGCTCATTAGAGTGCTCAGCCGAATTCAGAAACCTTACTGACACACAGTCAGGATTTATATTACTTCCACAGATACCAAGATGGTGCATCATAAAGCATGCATGCAAGCTTTAGAGGCAGTGCCTCCGTAACTTCTAGGCATCACTGATTAAAAAGATAAAACACATCTACATGCATAAACAAGCAACAACAAGGACACTTCCTTACTGGAGGACAGAGAGAAACATGGCACTTACCAGCACTATTGAATCTCAGCCGAAAGAGAAAACACAGAACCTCTCTAGGTCCTCCACACACCATACAGCTGTATCCTCTACAGGAGCCAAGCCAGAGTAGAGTTAAATGTGGGCTGAGATGGGAATATGAAACTGCAATAAAGAAGGCAGGAAGGGAAGGTATCTTCCCAAGAAAACATAAGGAAATGAAATCCAAGGAACTTTGAGCTCCAATGAAAATACGCCAAGTAATATGTTCTGTGCTACTGTCAGTGGTAGCTGAGATAAGGCGAAGGAGACGGACCCTGCTCTGTGTCCCCCCTCAAAAAGGGTTCTAGGCGTGCAGCAAGAACATGCTATTACCATAAAGAGAACAAGGAAAAATATTAGAAAACACAGCTGATTATGGAACTAGATGATCTTAAGTTTTTTTCCAACCCTGACTATTCTGTGATTCTACGATTATGACAAACAAGTTGAACCAGTTTTTTCTGAAGGTTCTTCGAGGATAGCATGTGTTATTATTCTTTGAAAGAGTTCAAGCAGCAGATATAATCAAATTAGATATTCAAAGATTATGTGAAACAGCCCTCCTCTGTAGAGAAGCCTGACAGACGCTCTAATAAAGGCTGTCTTTGCTCAAGGGTGGCTTAGAAAAACCTCTAAACATAACCCAGATGCCACACTGTAGCATCCCCAATCTGGACAGTCCCTAACAACGCACACACTCCAAGCCTGCCCGTTTCAATTCAACCTGAAGCACGTTAACTCCACAACACTAATAATGGATAAAGTTACATGAATCAACAGACCACCTGCAGTATCAAGTCCAAACAGACAAGGAGGCCAGAAAAGCAATGTCACTCAACACAAAGCAAGTTATGACAAGCTCCACAGAACATTTTCCATGGCTAAATTAAGACCACGTGTTCCCTAATCCAGGGATGAGGAGCTGGGCACCTGCAAAGAGGGATCCAAGCTTCAAGCACATCAAACTGGGGGCATTGCCCAAAAGGCCCCCAGGGAAGAAATGCTAAGGCCAGGGGTCTGCTTTTAGATATTCCGTTCTCTTCAGGACTCCAGTTAGATGCTCAGGCCATCTCTCACATAAAGTGGGAGTTCCTCATCACTACACTAACTCCACCCAACAGCTGAGTACACTCACCCAGGAGGTGTCAGATAAAGGCTCAGCTTCCTTCTCCCTTGTGTTGTATTTGGTTCATAAACCAGAGAAGTCCCATAACCACTAGTGTACATGCTGTTCTGTTCATGATGGAAGGACTCTCCAGCTCCTTTTAGCCTGGAAAGCTGAAGTAATCATGGGATAGCTGGATAAGGAGAGAGAGGGTACGTGGAGGACCAGACAGGATTCATAGGCAGGCTGGCCATCTATCTACCTGTGAAGGAAGAGGGATCCTATTCTCCTTACTCTCATGGCTGTTCACAGATCATTTACTGAAGTAAAATACTTAAATAAAACCTCTCTTAGGAGTTTGGGGATTCAGCAAACTATAATAAAAATTATGCCTGTTTTCATAGCTGGACCCTTTAGAAATTTCTTTACTGATGCTGCCAACAACCAGTGAGTCACAAATACAGAATACTGCTGTCGTCCAGGGAGGTTTCTTGAAAACCTCACTGGGACACATGGGAATGCCAGTACAGAGAACAGCCTGAAGCTCTACCTTCATCTACAGCCACATTGTTTCCTGCAAGATGGATTACAGGCATACTGCATATTGCAGAGAGCCTTCTGAAACCAATTCCATTACAAAAGACAAAAGAGGTCAAAATCCTGGCCTCAGAGCCCATGGAAGATCTTAGCTCAATGGCACTAAGATTTCACCCAACCAGGTAATCCAGTTCTGCTTCCTGCAGGACAGGAAAAATAGTTACTAAAAATGCCAGCAGACACCTGGAACCACATCAGCTGGGTCCTCATCACATTGCCAGAACCATGAAGCTGCAGCAAGAACAGTTAGATTCAAGGGCAATGAGACAGAGTCGCTGAAGGTAGTTGAGAAACAAAACAAAAAAAAAAGGAAGGAAAAGCATGCACATGACTTGGGTCTTGTGGCTGGGACATCCCCCTGACAGCAACAGAAGCAGAAAATCAGGTTCCCCTGGGTTATCAGCATTAAGTACATGAGGAGCGATTATCAACAACAGGTAACTTCAGTATAGCAGAAGCAGGTGGGAGACCACTTGAAACACCACTTCTGTCATCTACCCTGTCAGAACCTCAGTTTCCCCAGTGACAAAGCAAGAACATAAATCAGCCATGAAGTGAACCTAACAGTTATAACTTGCTGGACTGATAAGTGCCTCCTCCCAGGTGAAGCGAGCTATTCTGCTGTCCCTCACCTGCCACCCACTGCAGCTTCTTTGCTCATTACAGATTCCAAAGTAAAGGCTAAACTGCTTTTTGCCAAAGATTCCCAGCTAGACTGGGGCAAGTAAGCACAAATAATGGTCTTCTGTTTGTGGTTGGGAACCTACTGAATCTAAAAACGTGGAGTATGAACCGCAGATTTTATTAGGTCATTTACACTTCAGAAAGTCCACCGTATACCTTTGCTATATGGCATATGCTGGAGAACTTCAGCAGAAGCTCTGGAGCTGTACTGGCACTGGCTGCAGATGTTCACAGTCCTTACGAAAAGAAAAGCATCCTAAGAATGCATGTAGGTGTGTACACATGCTTTGCATTACTCACAGGAGATGAAAACAAACAAAAAAAAAAAGGCAAATATGTCAGCTGGTTTCCTATTTAAAGTACCATAGGCATTCTGGATTATAAAAGAGTCTGTCTTGATGTGATCGAAAGGTAAACCCTGGAACCTGAGGTAGAAACAAGATGATAGTCACTAATGGAAGGGAACTGGAAGGAATTTCACCTGTGAGTCATAGAATCATAGAATTGTTAGGGTTGGAAAGGACCTTAAGATCCTCTAGTTCCAACCCCCCTGCCATGAGCAGGGACACCTCCCACTAAACCATGCCACCCAAGGCTCTGCCCAACCTGGCCTTGAACACTGCCAGCGATGGAGCATTCACAGCTTCCCTGGGCAACCCATTCCAGTGCCTCACCACCCTTACAGTAGAGAATTTCTTCCTCATATCCAATCTAAACTTCCCCTGTTTAAGTTTGAACCCGTTACCCCTTGTCCTCTCACTACAGCACCTAACGAAGAGTCCCTCCCCAGCATCCCTATAGGCCCCCTTCAGATACTGGAAGACTGCTCTGAGGTCTCCACGCAGCCTTCTCATCTCCAGGCTGAACAGCCCAACTTTCTCAGCCTATCGTCTGCTTCTTATGCTTTTCTTCAATTTCCCTAGCCCCCATTAATGACAACAGCTGTATCACATAGGTCAATGGTCTGATAATCTGTTGTAGGATGGGTGGTTAAAAATAAACCAACAGATCACTGCTGTCCAGGTAATCCAGACTCTACAGTGCCATGTACTGCCGTCACAATCCTGCCATGGAATAGATGCAGTCTGTGGACTTCAGGGGAGCTAACTGCAGGCTGGAAAGCACTGCCCTAAGGCTTTGCGCATCACTGCCCTGAACTCTGGTCCTTCTGAAACTTCCCCTCTAGGCAACACAAAACCTCACCAACCCAAACAGGAATGGAAACCCTCTGAAGAAACTTGTGACTGTCACTAGATGATATAATAACATCTTCATCAGCTGGCTTACTTTCTCCTGTGAGACCTGAAATCATCTATTAATGCAGATGTGGAATCTGTTTTTCTGCTGGAGGCCTTCATGCAAAATCTCCAAGCCCCATTAAAAGAATTCCTTGGTTTTGTTGTTGTTCTGAAGGTAACAGAAGCCTTCATGCAGCGACCTTAGCAAATTCCTGTGTGCGTCTTAACTTTCCTTACCTTCAGTGACATATAGCTTATGTCTACTTTCTATACGCTACATTTTCCATATTTGCAAATATTTCCAATCCTATTAGCTTCTGTTGGCTCCAGTTTAAAGCTTTTATTTATTTTAGTTTGAGCTTGCCTGGACTCCTCCCCTACTAATGTAGCTTACATAATCCTTTTCTCGAGATGACAGATGCGTATTTTCAGTTAAGAGAATCCTGCATCTGTGTTTCACTTTGTTTTACTGTAGCTTAATCAGTACTTTGTTAACAGCATTATTTAGGAGATGTTATCAGGCCCCATGCTCTTCACATGCATTTGTTAACTTGACAAACAAATCTAATCAAAGGAGCTTAAGGGAGAGAAAAGAACACTTCTTTCCCTGCAGTACCTTTCACATTTCAGGGCTAGTTCAGTGTTTAAAGTCAAAAGAACCCTTGTACTCAGACCAGGCAGATATAATTCTGTATTACTGCTATTTACAGCTCTGCCCATATATCTTACAGTGCTTAGTAGCTCAGCTGCAACTTCTCCCTTTATTATCTCAGTTCCTCCTTTCCTCCACCTGCTAGTGTTCTAAAAATAATCAGCTTCAAGACTAAAAACCATTTCTCTTCCAATAATTAAAAAAAAATCATATTATGTAGTTGAAATCAAAAGAAGGGTTTAGAAAGGGGACAAGGGGGACAAGATATCCATCTGCATGGTACCCATGTACACTAAGCAGCTTCCAAAGGGAAGAGGAATATAAGGCTGTAGATTACACAAAACACATACAGAAATAGAGGTATCTGCCAGCTCTAGCTGACTCCTCTCAAAATAAGAATATGATTGTTTTTACAAACATAATACAACTAGACAAGCAAGTCGTTAAACTACAGCATCAATAAACAATGGTCCCAGAGCTCTTAGCAACCTCCTCCCTTGATTTCAATGGAAGCTGAGCAGGATCTGCACCTCTGAGAAACACATTCCTTAAAATCTGCCCCATTCAAATCAAATCAGCTGCTAAGTGCAGTTATGAACTAACTTGGTAGCACTCAGAAGAAAACAAATGTCACTTTCCTCTGTTCCAGTAACAAAATGTACAGTCATTACAGTCCCTTGAGCCAAAAGAAATTACTTTTGTCTGTTTATGCTGCTAATAGCGACTTACCTGCATCAGAAGCATCAGTAAACATTCCTGATGTCCTGTGGAAAGAACAAACTGCCAGATGCTCTACACACACGAGCAGTAAACTGCTGCTACAGAGGCAAAACTTCTTTAACTACATCAATGGTCAGCTAGATAATACACAATTTTAAGTACTCCTCCTGTATATTTCTGGATGAAACGCTCCATAACATCAGCAATGATCCCTGGGACAGTCTCTAACTATAACAAACAAAAAGAAACAGAGGTAAAGCAGAAGCTTTACTTACTACACTGGGAAGCCTTAATGGTGGGGGTCTGGGAGAGGTCAATGGCCAGGACTGCTATTTTCACAAGCAGCAAGCTGCTCTACCTGCTCCACCAGATTTCCAAATCCATTTGCATAAGGGGGTGCTGCTTGTTCTTTTGCCTAGATAATCACCATTTCACCTCACCCCTTCACATTAAACACATCTTCCTGCCCTGAGGTGCTTCCAAACAGCAAATCTAGCACATGAATCACACTGCAAGCTGTGACTCTTTACAGCTTTGCTGCAAGCAGTAGGTAATATATCAGCATGTACGAGACTTGTCCTGTTATCACTCTTAGCCATGATCCCATCAACTCCCACAATGAGACTGGTTTCCTGAGAAATTAATGCCCCCCTCCAGAAGAGGCATTCTTCCCTATGGTTTGGCACTGAAGCCATGCTGCAGAGCAAAAATTAGGCTGTCTTAATTACATGGCTGTAATGAAATTTGTCTTAAAGATATGCATGATGACTTGCTTCTTCACGACATTGCCGGATTACAACTTGCCACAGTACCATGCTTAGTTGCTACGGTTTTGGAAAAAAACTGTTCTTCCTTTCTCGTTACATGTCCAAAAGCATCGCACAGCAGTAACCTACATGAATTCCATCACAGTGTGCACACTGGTCAATACATGTTTTCCTTACCCACAGAATTGGTCAGAGAGTGCAGTTTCACAAAATTTGAAATTGTATGCAAGGTTTCATACAATTTGAAATTCTTAAAGGAAAATAAAAAGGTCAGATTACTGTAAACACAAGTTTGGGAATGGCCCAACCAAGGTTGCTGCAGTCAGTCCCCTGCAATTGGGTACAAAAACCACTCCCCCCTCCCTATTCATGGTCAAAAGCCAAAACCCGCAAAACATGACATGCCAGGTGAAGTCAGCAAGTGTTGTCAAGGACAAGGGAACACCCCAGACCTACAGAATAGTAGTAAATCTATAGAGAAAAATGCCCGCATGATCATTATGACTTGGTAAAGCACTCCATATTATGATCAACAGTTTTTAAAAGAAAATGCTAATGAAGGTTATAATCAAATGGAAAGAGAGACATACTAATACAGTGAGAGAAATCTACACCAACATATATCTGCAGGCAAATTTCTAGTCTAGTACACAAGCCCACAGTATAATGTAACACCTATGGATAATTTATGATCACTTCCCATTCTCTAGTGTAATCCCTTTGGGGTTCATGAAACACTAAACCAGTTCTGAAGTGCAGCAAAAAATTGCTCTGTACTTTAGTCTTCAAAATTAATGAATACTATTAAAAACCCCACGGCAGGGGGTCCTTTCCAACCCTAACTATTCTAGGATTCTATAATTCTATGAAAAACAAATGCATAAATTTAGATTGAAGACAATGAAACCCTGGGTTTCTCAAACAGAGTAAACATTTACAATGCAAGACAGTGATGAAACAAAATAATCTCGTCATTGTTCAGTGAGGACATTGCTCACATTCTGTACTGTTCATAGATAACAATGATGCATTTTTAGGAAATTCTTGTGCTGCATCACTTATTTTCCATTACATCAGACGCTAACAGTTATAAAAGCTATTTATGAATGACAGACGCCTAGGCAACATTATTCACTATTGTTTAACCGCTGCCAGGCAAAATATTCCTCTTAAGCCAGAATAAAACCAGTATACTACTGACTAAATGATTCTGTGTTTTGAAGTATGAAATCATTCCTTCTTTGTCTCTGGTTGAATAAGAAATTTCCAAAGTGGTGCACATAAAAATGTATTTCTTTTGAACGATTTATGAGTGAAATGCCAGGTAACTCTTTATTTACAGGTTTAAATTACAATATATCTTTGCTCTGGAATCTAGATTTCTGGATCATTATGACAAACATCTAAACTCTTTCTGAAGAAACAGCTATAAACCACATTCGTTAGGACCTACTGGAGAGGCCAAACCCAGTGTCTTCAAAAGTTCATGTGCAGAGCAAAAAGGGCAATGTACTACGCATCCTGTACCTTTTTCTTAAACTAACTCGCATGACATCAGTAAGTTATGTTGTCTCTAAATTGAAGAGACATCAGCTTGATAGATGGACCACTCGGTGGATAAAGAACTGGCTGGATGGTCGCACGCAAGGAGTTGTGGTCAATGGCTGAATGTCCAGCTGGAGACCAGTAACAAGTGGTGTCCCTCAGGGATCGGTGTTGGAATCGGTCTTGTTCAACATCTTTGTCCGTGACATGGACAGTGGGATTGAGTGTGCCCTCAGCAAGTTTGCCAATGACACCAACCTGTGTGGTTCGGTTGATACGTTGAAGGGAAGGAATGCCATCCAGAGGGACCTTGACATGCCTGTGAAGTGGGCTGACGCCAACCTGATGAAGTGTAACCATGCCAAGTGCAAGGTCCTACACCTGGGTTGGAGCAATCCCAGGCACAGCTACAGGTTGGGCAGAGAAGAGATTCAGAGCAGCCCTGCAGAGAAGGAATTGGGGGTGTTGGTCGATGAGAAAATGAACATGAGGCGGCTTCAGGGTGCGCTTGCAGTCCGGAAAGCCAACCGCATCCTGGGCTGCATCAAAAGGAGTGTGATCAGCAGGTCAAAGGAGGTGATCCTGCCCCTCCACCCTGCTCTTGTGAGACCTCACTTGGAGTACTGTGTGCACTTCTGGTGTCCTCAACATGAAAAGGACATGGAACTGTTGGAACAAGTCCAGGGGAGGGCCACGAGGATGATCAGGGGACTGGAGCACTTCCAGTACAAAGACAGGCTGAGAAAGTTGGGTCTGTTCAGCCTGGAGAAGAGAAGGCTGCGTGAAGACCTCAGAGCAGCCTTCCAGTATCTGAAGGGGGCCTATAGGGATGCTGGGGAGAGACTCTTCATTAGGTGCTGTAGTGAGAGGACAAGGGGTAACGGGTTCAAACTTAAACGGGGGAAGTTTAGATTGGATATAAGGAGGAAGTTCTTTACTGTAAGGGTGGTGAGGCACTGGAATGGGTTGCCCAGGGAAGCTGTGAACGTTCCATCCCTGGTGGTGTTCAAGGCCAGGTTGGACATAGCCTTGGGTGACATGGTTTAGTGTGAGGTGTCCCTGCCCATGGCAGGGGGATTGGAACTAGATGATCTTAAGGTCCTTTTCAACCCTAACTATTCTATGATTCTATGTTTCAACCATAATTTCTCACATTTTAAAGGAACCTGAACTTCAGATGCAAAACTAGCTACCCTGAAGTTTTAAATTTTAAATACATTTTAAATACAGGGGAATACCATGAGTCAATAGAGTATAACAGATTCCAGCAAGAGTTTTTTATTGGGAAGTATATTCTGGCATAGCATGTCTGCTTTATGGTGTTAGGGTTTTTTTGTTTCCACCTTTTTTTATGCTGATACCTTCTCTACACATTAGCCAGTGTTCAAGAACTCCCTCCCCAGAGGGCAACATGGAAAGGACCAGTACTGTGAGCTGCCCAAGAACTTGTGCTCCAGGAAGCTGGGAAGTCCATAGCCCCATAGACAGAAACACCCATCTTTATTTCAAGCATCACCAATACAGTGGTGTACTTGCTGGCTGTGGTTCAGGACAGCAAATCATTTAACTTCTTCAGTATATTCACTTCTGTGCAATGGAAAGCTAACTACTTCCACTTCCCCCTTCCAGGCTGCTTCAGCTGCACAGATAGCTTCTGTGGCAGTGGTATTCTTTCTCACCATGGCAATGTAGAGTGCATGCTACAACCATGAGCACAGACTGAAGTGCCACAGTAAGACAAGGAATAAAGCAGTACACATCTGAGTCACTCCTTCAGTTTCACACCTGCATCCTCACCAAAAATTGCCAGATCTGGATCTGAGACAGTTGCTAGCCAGACAAACTTGGTATTTCTCATAAATTTTAACGTGAAAATTATGCTACGAAGAGCTTAAGAACCTCTGTGTCACTGCATTACCATTAAGAAAAGTAAAGCAGTATAAAGCGTACAGACAGAATCCAAGTCTGTGAAAGAATTTGTTCTCCTCCAGTGCCAGAACAAGGCGGACTCTTCCAGCTGTAGCCTTATCATGGGATATGTTGCACGGTTAAAAAGGCTGCATGTGCTGCTCTTATCGCAAGAGTCCCTGCTGTAGTTTAGAGGGCAGGCAAGTAATTTCAGAGTGCTGACAAACAGCCCAGCTTCCCTCATCCTGGCTCCCCATGCCAGTGCTGACACCAACATGCACTGGCAGCAGAGAAGCATCAGCATAAACAGTTTCCTATCATGAGGGTGTTACTTCACGCAACTGTGCTGGCACATGCATGTTGTCTCTGCCTGTCCTGCCCCCACAACAGTGCTCTGTGCCACCCAAAAAGAAGGGCCTGGCATACCAAACCCCACAGACAAGGAATTCCTTACCATGGTCTATAAAGAGCCATTCATCCCCACTGTACCTAAAATAGCCACTGGATGCAATCATAAGATGAATACATGACTGTGGATTCTTTTAAATCAGTGCCTTCTTACACAGACAAGAAACCAGTGTCCAGCAGTTACATCCTCACTATTGTCCTCGTTCTCAGTTCAGTAATCAAACGTTCACCCTTTCTGTCCCATCTGGTATTAGTCCCTTCATTTCTACAAGTACTTAGAAGTTTAGAGATTTTATGAGAAATTTGGAGAAACAGCACAAAACTCCACCAACCCATTCCTATGCACCTGCATACAATCCTATTAAATCAAATCCATCACAGCTTTCTATCACCAGAACTATAGCAGCATTTCTGAAGTCCTTCTGTCATCCACTAGCTGTTCATTGCCAGTCAACCACAGCCAGCTGCATAAGGCTGCCAAGACAGAGTGAAGTATCCAGGTACAGAGAAATTGTGCCTATTCATGATAAACCCCAAGAATTGCACAGGTCTGTCTCTTGCAGATCAGAGGAGGCTGATTTGCAGCGCTCTGTTGCCCTACTCTTAAATGACTTCTAGCTTTTCCGCCAGCAGATGCTTCAAGCAATCTTCGAGTGCCTAGGAAGGGTGGGGAAAACACCATCAGAGAAACACATACTGTCAGATGGTTTAAAAGGAACCTGCTGGTAGCTGGGGCAATACAGTAGAATGGATTCCAGGATGCTGGTGTATATTCACAAGGCAGGTAAAAGAAGTTGATATGAAAAGTTGTCCAAACAGGGAAAGGTTTAAAATAAAATTCAGGATCATGGCCACAACCAGTACCAATTGATGCGCCACATTTTTCAACTCAGTCACATTTAGAAGCAGCGTTTCTGTCTTCTCCCCTAACAGATGTTCTTTGCTTTACATTAACTTAGACAGGAGCCAGAGAGATGAGCAAAGTGTGCTAAATATGGCCCATGCAATTCTGATACACAGGAACACTACTGTAAAATCTGAAACATGAAGACAAAAGCTGTAAGGAATAGCAGTTTCTACCAGGCATCTGCTGAAATGGAAGGCAAGAAGAAAAACTTGTTTTTAAAAATTATTTTAACATTAAAATCTCATCAGTCTTGGAGGAAAATGTACTGCTGGAAAGAGAGAAGCAGTGAACCTCCTGAGGTCACACCAGAATTTTGCATTGACTGCATTCAGAGCTGCAGTGGGATAAATCCACCCAACCTCACGCTACTCTCCTCCATACTGGACAGGACCCATATGTGCTTACCATGTGGTTTCCTTCTCTAAGTAGTTAGAATTCTCTAAGGCTCTTCCAAAGAGTAGACAAATAATCTGAATGTCTGCTGAATTAAGCTAATAGAGAGATAAGGACACACTTCCTTATTAACCAATTTGAAATGGCAAATGCAAGATTTATTTTTTTTTTATAAAAAAAAACCAAACCAAAAACAAACCAAAAACTACTCACTACTATAAATGCAACAGATGTTAGAAAATCAAGACAAAATCTCCTCAGTTTTCTACTCACTTAAAAGAGTTGGCATGCTCCACTCCAGAGACAGTCCCATCTTTGGTACAGGCTCCCATACATGGGCTGTATAACAGCATCAAGATGGTCACAGAGTATTTAAAGACGAAGGATATGAATTCTGCTATATTTTAAATGACCGGAATCCGCAAGTGACCAACACTGCTGCTTTCTCCTTGGAGCACCCAATCATTCCCTTCAGTCTCTGGTTACTAGAGGAACCAGCACTGTGCTTTGAACAGGCATGGTCCCCTCTGTGTCACAAGTGATATCATGCCTGACACAGCCCTTCTTCATTAGCTGTGCTCTCTCTGAATGAGGCATAAGGCCTCGGTCCTGGAAGAAGTTACAATTGTTTTACAGGGACATGTGCTACTCAGTGGATGGTATTATCTGGTGACAGCAAAAGTTCCCATTACCATACTCTGCCAAAGAAGTAATTTGGTACAACCTCACATTATCAACATTTCCTGCAGAGTGAACGCAAGGTTTACAACTCAGCAAGGCAAGGCCAACTGATCTTCTACCGACCCATTATAGAGGACAGTAGCCATCTAACTTAGAAATTAAATCAACAAGAGGCGAAAAAGTATTCACATCCAAATCTTGGGAAATGTTAAGTATCTCAGCTGAAAAGGCTCCCTCCTCCTTGTGCTGCTTCTGTAAAGCCAGGCAGCTGTCTTACAGTGCTCAACCAATGCTAACTAACAGCTTCAAGCATGACACAACAACATAACGCACATCCAAATGTCCATTTGTGTGCTCATGGATTGGGTTTTTTTGGTTGGCATGTTTTTTTAAAGAAAAAAAAAAAATCTCTAGGAAGAAGGTGCCCGCCAAGGAAGGCATCTTCTCTGCCTGGAAAAAAAACCACTGCTGGCAAAACTGCACCCAATGGCATTTCGCTGTGGCAAAGACAGCATGAAATCAGTGCAAAGTCAGTACCAGCATCCTTACATCAACTGTTCTCACTATGAAATTCCCTTCACAAACACTGATTCTGCTCAGACTTTCCAGACTGGCAAAACAGAGGCATCACTTCAGTCTGAACTTGTCCTGTCTGCAGGTTACAAATTCCAATACTTCTCTAATTAGAGATCAACTGTGCAATTATAAGGTGGATTATATTTAGCAATTGTCTGATTGAGCTGGAGCCACAAACAGCTGTAAATTAGTCATTGCTTTTTCTAAGACTGTGTTTTACACATCAACTTCCAATGCAATATTTAGTATCTCTTCAAAAGCCATAATGTATCAGTCATCTTTGCAGGGAAGAGAGGAAAGAGGAAGCAGCTACCATACAGCCACGTAGAAACTTAACACCTTCAGGTTCCTCATTTAAAGCCTAGAAAAAATGGCAAAGGGAGATGCAAAGGTCTGGAAAGGCACAGCTGCCTTCACACACAGTGGTGAAGACACAAGCTCGAGTAACCCATCTCTCTGACAGCTGTACTTTTGGAGTGGCATCTTTTATAGAAGGCTCAGCAAGAGTGTACGGTGCTGTTTTATTACTTGCCAGGTTAAAGCATGACACAGCCTGCTAGTGATTTTCTTCCTTCTTTTTTTTTGGCACATTCCAAAAAGGGAAGAAGAAAAGGCCCATGAAGAGGAGCTCAG
Organism: Ara ararauna; assembly: GCA_028858755.1. Classification (NCBI taxonomy): domain Eukaryota; kingdom Metazoa; phylum Chordata; class Aves; order Psittaciformes; family Psittacidae; genus Ara; species Ara ararauna. The sequence goes on from CM054381.1 coordinate 69,511,964, forward strand.
CTCAGAAACTTGCCAACTCTCCTTGACTCACAGGGGTTGCTGGAGATGGAGAATAAACAGCACCTCAGAAAAACAGGTCTGTGCTGCAGTATGTCCATGTTACTGGCCTCAGTGGGATGAGCCATGTACAATCCAGCTACTTTCCACTCCTATCCCTTGCTGACAAGAATTACTTTCAGACTGGAAACCAAACAGTTTCATCGTCATCTTAAATTCCCTGTTACTGGCTCATAAGTATCTCATACGCATTAGTTAGATTACATCAACCACAAAGACCTGTCCACGAGCCACAGTGGACTCAGCTCAAAGGAGGCCAGTCAGAGATTGTATCATCAGCTGTCTGAGTTTCTCCTCCTTTATTCATAGAAGCAGCAATGCAAATTGTGTCTCAGTGATGAGTACGTGCTTTGTGGGGTCATGCTGAAAGGGATACAATACCAAAGCACCATGTTGCAACTGGCAAAAATACCTCCCCTAAGCAGAGCATCCACCCTGCAGCAGAACTATCCCTGCAGCTTCCTCCCACAACCCCTTCACCACACACAGCCAGGCTAAGCCAAACCAACGCAGGTCTTACAAACTGTAGAGCAGCTTACAAACACCAGCTATGGAGGACCTAGAAAGGCAGCTGACAAGCAGCCAACCAGCAGCCTAACCAGCAGAATGCCTGCAGGGCATCACAGCCCTACCAACCCTGTGCAAAGCACCTGTAGCACTGCACAGTGAGAACACACCAGCTGAAAAACTTCTCAGTAGGCATTCAAAGATGGGTAAGACAGACTGAACACGTGTCCTAGCTGACAACTAGAGCTCAAGTACACAGAGAGAGTAAACAACCGTAACAAATATCTAACAGACACAATGGAAGATCACAGCCAAGAATAAAATGCATGATGTATCTAATTCCCTTTCTATATAAGGAACTGATCCTGACTCCACTTCCTTGCTCTCAGGCAGCTGGACCACACAATGCTATGCTCACCTCTTGCCAGGGTATCACTAACAAAGGAAAGTGAGTGAGAAATCTTATCTTGAATCAAATGTGTTCAACAGTAACTGAGCTGGGATCCTTGCCTTGTAGTTGGAGAAGCTGATATCAACACCTCTAGAGGATAAAAGTCTAGGCCTGGTGTAGCTACAAGTGCCGCAGGGTCTCAAAACACCAAATTCTGACCACAGGAGACTGATCCTGGGATGATGAAAACCACGAAAAGACTATAAAGCATACACCAGACTTACCCTGCTGCGTTTGGCATGTAGGGAGATGCTTCCACACTCCACTACGTGCACTTCAGATGCAGCTTTACTGAGCGGGAGTAAAAAGCAAGGAGAACTTAGTCAACCCTGGTACGAGGCACAGTGCTCTGGCAGGGCCACCTCCTGCTGCTCTGAATGTACAGTTTTGAAGCTGCAATTCTAATCTATCACTTGCACATTGCCTTGCTAGAAGCAAAGCCACACATTTCATTTAAGAAAGTAATCAGATAGATCAGGAAAGGTCAAACAGGAATAACTTTGAACCTCTTGCCATTTGAAAAATACAGCAGAGTTCTGAACCCCACCTTCTCAGTAATTTGCCTGGAAAACATCACAATGCAGTTCTATGCTCCCAGGAGGGTACATAAAAAGCATCTCATGCCTAAAAGGCCTTGGGAGCTGCAGAGCTCCACAGGTGTACCAGAGGAGGACTCTCACACCTGCCAAAGCATGCAGCAACATGTACAGAACAACACAGAGACCTTTCAAGCCTTGCAGTTTTGTGATGAAAGCAACTTGGTGAATATTTCTGCAATATCCAAAAGACTTAACTCCAGTGGCCACAGTCAGAAGTTTTCCTCCCCTGCCAGGTCTGACCTGTAAAGGGTACAAAACAGCTGAACATTGCTGTCACGAGAATCACAGAAACAAAACACACATCTCATGCAAAGGAACTGCTAAACACAATATACAATATTCACACCCAAAACAACAAGGTATTTCAAGACTACATTGTTAACACGCTGCATAAGAACACTGATGCATTTAGAAGGCTGAAATTCGATCTCATTTTCACTGGCTTCTGCTTTGTTATGCCAACAGACAAAATCCCCTTCCATCTTTTAATCAAACATGCTACTTTTTTTTTAACTCTCCAGATCAAGCCAGCATGATAAGGCTCCTGTAATTTTGCTTTCTCTCCTCCCTCCACCCCCCTTATGTTATCAAACATTAATTCTGGGGAGAGTCTGCTGTGCCATGCCAGCTCTAGTTTAGTAACAATGCTTAAACCTTTTCCCCTAGGCTCTTAGAGGCCCTGCAATAGAAGAAGGCCATCCCATGGGCAGAAGGATTAGCAGTGCTGTCTGATTCCCTACAGTTTGGTATCCTGTGGTTGCAAGCTTCATAAGGGCCATTCACCCATATGAACTATCTTGTGCCTGAAAAAGTGTTATCTCCATGCCCTCGCTGCAGGGTGGGGCTGCAACCCTAGGCTGCGACATTGCAATTTACATTACCTTCTTCCTGCAACACCTATAGTTCCACCAAATATTTGACATTTCGCCAACAAGTGACATGCAGTGTTACTGCATAAGCCCACTTCCCCTTGGAAAGCAGGCTAAAAATACGTAATTTAAAAAAAAAAATCCAAGGACCTTACAAAAAACATCATACAGATGACAACTGAGTTGCAGGAAACAAACGTACACACTGGTGAAGTATCTTAAAACAGAAAAATAGAGGCCAGAAGCAGGAAAGAGACTCAAATTTCCTGACTCTCACAACAAACCTTCAGCTGCAAAGTGAACTTCCTCTTTTTTTTAGAGCTAAGTAGGTTGGTTTGGTTTTGTTTTTTTCCTCGGTGCAACAGGACAGCATTTTGTTCACTATGTGTTTATGCTGTTTGGTAGAAGAAAACTCTCTCATTCAGAGATCATTTGCAATGTCAAAGGGCAGCAACTCCTCTGCAAGTCTTCAGTCTACTTGTTTTTAATATATTATATACAGGCACGTATATGCACATTTTAGCAGCAGCTTCAGTGCAAACAATTGGTCACAGATTGTGCTAGAGAAAAAATACTGACAACAACTATCCTTTCCAGGCCTGGTGCTTCCAGCTCAGATTTGGCAGGCAAGAGCTAGATGAAAATGACCCTGAAAGCTGTGAATACAATAATCACATTTAAACAGACAACATTTGGATGCAGAACTACAAGGGCAACTCACTTCATTTACCTGAAAGGAAGGAAAACACAAAGCCTCTTGTTAACTTCAGAAAGAGCCAGACTGCTCCCATGTGTATTTTCCTCTCTGTCATCACCTATGGTAAACTATTACCTAGTGCTCTTCATGTTGCTCTGCTAGGTCAGACTTCACTAGGCTTATCAAGAACAGAAAAGCCACTGCCAAGTTTCACTTTCTATTTATTGCAGCAGAGTTCATCGTGCTGTTAAGTGCAAGTTCCTTAGGAGTGGTCTGCTGAAGGAGGCCATGGGAAACAGGCAAAACGAGAACAAACCCCCACTCACACAGGGCAAGGGGAGACATTTGCAAGAATTTCTTGCTATAATGTGGCCCATGTTATGAAAGCATGGCAGAGCCCTGCATTGCATCACTCCCTGTATTTCAATCCAACAATCTTCTCATAAATATATATATACGTGTAGAAAAATACAGAAGCCACAAAATCACAGAATGGTTTGGGTTGGAAGGGAGCCTCAAGATCATCTAGTCTCAAAAACACACACACACACGCACACACCCTTCTTCCCCCTCCACAGGCAGGGAAACCTTCCACTAGACCAGGTTGCTCCAAGCCCATCCAACCTGGCCTTGAACACTGCCAGGGATGAGGCAGCCAACAGCTTCTCTGGACAACCTGTTCCAGTGCCTCACCACCCTCAGAGGGAAGACTTTTTTCCAGGTAAATATGCTTTTATCCTTTAAATATGCCACATTTTTCCATGAGCCTTCCTCAGTTCATAGTTTGTAGTTACAAGAGACTATAAAAAGGATTGGCCTAGTAGTGAATCACCCCCAACAGCACACTGCGCTTTTACAACTAGAAATAGAGGGATCAGAGAGATTAATCCTCTGTCCTGAATGACAGGAGGAACCAGTGACAGTGAAAGCAAATATAAACAGGCAGGGAATGCTCTTTGTCTTGTTACAGCCCCCTCTGGTTTCAGAGGAGGCTCTTCCACCACGAGATGCCTCAAGAGGTCATTATGAATGAAATGAAACAAAGGCATCCCTTTTATAAGCCCTGCAGGAAATAGGAGAGGAGGAACTCCCATTAATAATCTCTGTGACATCACCTTTCCTCTCCCAGGAAGGTAAAGTCCAGGTTCAGCCCCACTGCCAAGAGAAACAGTTAGAGTAGCAAGATTTGACTGACTACTTCCTAGGTGTTTTATTGGTGCTAAAGGGCAGGTTGTGCACAGCAATTCTGTTGTTTCCTATTCAGTTAATACGACTGAAATGATCCTCTACAAGGCAAAATTTCCCAAAAGACATGTCTAGAAGTCAGTAACCTTCAGTGCTAGGAGTCATGGCAATTCGTGGACCCCAACTGCTGTCCCCAAGCAAATTCTTGTGTAACAAGAAAGAGGAACTTAAAACCCAACTCTGGCAACAAGAACAAAAGCACATTTCCCCTCTCTCCCTCCTCTTCAAGCTGCAGCGATGTCACAGAGTTATTAGCAGTAAGTAAGTCTGAGTGATAAATTATTCTAGTCATTAGAATCAGCAGATCAGACCCAGGGGAAGCCTGTTTATTAAGAAGTGGGTTTTTGTTTGCTTGTGTTTTGCTTTGGTTTGTTTTTCTGCAGGTACTCTCCTTTGCAGGCTCAGCACACACAATAAAGAAGAACTGAAAGGCTTTTTAAAACAAAGTATAGAAGTATATTGGAGAGGAAGGCAGGCACCAAGGATTCACATGCTTTTTAAAAAATCAGCAACTTGGCATGAAACCTTGTGGTTTTTATTTTATTTTTTTAACTTCTTTTTTAGTTTGTTAGGCCAGATCCTTCTTTCTGTCTCTCGCCTCTGTCTTATCCAACTGACCCTTTAATTCAAAGATAAATGATTCTCAACCTGTGTACAGGACATGACAGAAGTCAAGCTATCTGCTCTGGGCAAAACAGCCAGGAGTATTTTTATTCCCTGTAATGAACCTTTTATCCTTGACGGTGTGTAAACACATGATCTTACTGAAGCCATGGCCAAAATGTGGGACAAACTCATCCTCAGTGGTTTTCAGTTGCCTGTTAAACAACGATCTAAATCCAATGCCTGCTTACCCAAGGAGAGACTCACCTGCACAATACATGGTGACACATGTTCTGTCCTCCTTTTGCAGGACACACAGAAACTTTAAGAGGCAGGTATCAAGGCATACCCATCTGATACATCAGATATACCTACCCCATAACAGACAATATTTATATTCCATATTGATTCTGGCCACATATTCTGCGAGGTTTACAACCGGGATCCTCAAATGAGTCTCCAGGGATGAAGTGCTCATCTACTAGTTAACATCAAACTATGGAAAATCTCAGCCATAATTTCTAGAATATTTTAATATTTTCCACCTACTAAACATATACCTGGCAACAAAATTTCCAGCACTGTTTTCAGCCAAGTTCAATCAACCACAACATTCTGCCAGGTCAATGGCTAAATTCAAGAGCTACCAATCTCCCCTTATTTGCCTGCAGGTATCAAATGTGAACTCCAGAGGGGCACCTATTTTACAAGACAGAGAAGCTTAACAGTCATTTTCATATATCTGTGATTTAAAAGGGCCTAAACCTGATAACCAGATGGACACATAATAAAGACCAGTCTTCCCCCTAGTCCCTGGGGAAAGAAACTGCAAGCACTAGAAACTACTGATGTTGCTGTTATATCTCTTGCTGTTTCTGAACTGTCTGGCTGTCTGGTGATGAGTTACATTTAAGAATAACACAGCTCTTAAAGCATATCTTTAATAGCAAAACAGACTGCGCTTCCAAGGGCTCTTGTCCATTTACCTACCCCAGAATCAATAAAAACAATGCAATCTATTATTTGGCATTTTTAATGCTTCATATGAATGTGGCTAGATATCTTGATAAAAGGCCCACAAATACACTGTGGGAAGCAGTAAAAATTAATCTGTTTTGGAAATGGTGAGACAAGTGGTGTTTTCAGTAAAATCCAGACAACAGAAGGAGTAAAACTGGCTCTAATTAAGTGAAGAGGGTTTCAAGGACCTGCAGTTGTGAAACTTTACAACAAACAAAGCCCACCAAGCAAGTTCAATGCCAGCTCTGCTATGCCAAAGTAAGCTGTCATCACATCTTTGCAGTCACTGCACAAGTCAGCAAAACAGAAATCACAATAAACCCTACATGAGCTCTGCCTCACTATTGAAATTAATACAGTCAATTAGATGCATGGCTTGCGTGGTTCACTCAGTTCCTGCAGCAGCTAGCAGTAGATGCCCCAGAGAAAGAACTGGAGGAGACAATAACTGGATAGCTTGTTCCCCAGGAAGACTCACCCTCTGATACCTTATGCCCTAGAAGTGCAGTTCTTACCAGACTTGTAGTTTTCCATTCTTTACAGCCTTCTACAGTTTTGCAATTCATTATTTGTCTGCCACATGCAGACACAGTCCAAGTACAATGATGTCCAGGTTGTCCGCAAGCACCATCCTTCAAACCCTGTTCGTTTTCTAAAGTAGCCCGGCTACAGCCTCTTACAGAATACTAGTGAGACATTTCTACAGGATCAACATTCCTTATATTTTGAGGGGAGGGAGGATGGGCAGGACCAGAACAAAACAAAATTAATAACAATAAAAATAATATATATAAAAAAAATATATATATAAAAGAAGAAAATTTAAAAAATTAAGGACACTTCATTCCTGTTTTCATTTTTCTGGCAAATGGCCATGCTCACTTTAGTCTTCACCACTTCCAAAGTGGCTATCAATGAGCTGCATTAGGGATGACTGCTTCCAATGGGTTATGGCAGGAAAGATCCATAGCAGTAAACTTCTTTTCCTTAAGCAGCAGAATCAATTCAGGACTCGTAAGAACCACCTACCACTCCTTCCTTGAGCAGCATTACTACTGGGAGCTGTCATACTCCTGCAATGATCAGCCTCCCCCACTAATATCAGTGTCTGGAAAAGCAGTAAGGAAATCATGCTGGCAGAGAAGAGACTTGGAAACATTGCCCTAAGCACATGTGACAGCCTCAGCAGCTGGGAAGACTGAACCCTTTCACCCCTGAACATGGGAGAGCTGCTTGTCCAAAGGTTAGACCTAAAATAACAGGAGAGATTTTTGTGGTTTTGTTTGATTTGCTGTTTAGGCTTTTTTTCTCATCCTGAAAATATGAAAAGTTCACCCAGTGTGCTGAATTAATCTATCTTCATAACACTTAAGACTGGGCAAAAGCAGACAGAGAACAGGTGGAGTTTCCAGCACTGGAATCATAACTGCCTCATCTGGACACCTCCACCAATTCTGGCCACACATTCATACACTGAGTCATAAAAGGATTGCAGCCTTTCTTCCAACATGACACCCCAAACAGAAAATTGCTTCTTTTCAGCTAGTTTACCTCTATAAGCAAAACTGCTGACTAGCGCTAGCTGAAAATCAAATTAAAAAAACCCAAACCAAACCCAAAACAACAACAAAAACCCCAACACCGCAGCATTAATACTCAATGAATTGTTATTTTTTTCAAATTCACACCAGACTGTAACCAAAATCACACACAGTCCCCAGCACCGGGGCAGTTGCTCAGGCTGCAGCAGTTCTATCAGTTTCAGCAACCATAGCAGAATCAAATCCTTGGGAACATCTCACTTTCCTTGCAACAGGGTTGCTCTGGGGAGTCTGGCACCAAACGGTTTGGGCCGCAGCTGAAAAGCTGCCAACGCCCCCTCAGCAGGGATTACCCCTGGATGCTGGGCAAACTCTTGAGCCAGAACCCTCTGTGTTTCCCACAATCCTGGTCCAGAGGAAGACTTAGCAGAATGCCACATCAGTGTAGGTTCATCAGTGCCGGCAGACCTCAAATAAAACATCTTACGTTTGACATGTGTTTTTCAAAAAAACCTTCTTTCCTCTGAATATTTCTGACTAGGGCTATTACTGGATCAACCTCAGCCTCATCTGACAGTACTTCAGAACTAATTTCAGCAGCAAAACTTCATCAAGGGGGCTGCTGCTTCAGCTGAAGTGTTACTGTCAGACCAGCTCTCCTCTTCCGCCCCCATCTTCCTTCCAAGACTCTTTCCACCTCCACTCAAGCTCTACCTAAACTGTCCCTGCTATGTTTACGCTGCTGGGTTACCGCACAGATTTGCTGTGCTTGGAATTCCTTTGCCAACTGCAGAGCCTCAGCTGTGTGCCCTCCTGCATTGGAATTCCAAACAAACTGGTTTCACATTGGCACGTTGTAATTCTAGCTTCGCCTGCACTTCCAGCCTACCAAAAAGTTAAACTGTTACAGCTCAGAACAACTCCAGCACTACTCTATCTGCCAAGTAGCTCCAGGAAGCATAAAAGAATTCTATTTCTCAGTGTGCCGTGAAACTTCACGATTCATTAGGAACACATTGCGACCAGTACATCTCGCGTACGGTTCCACTTCTGGTGTATCTTCGTTCCACATCGCTAACTGAAAGCAAATCGGGGTCCTCCTCCAAATCGGACGCCTGGTGCAAACAGCGGTTTTCCCACGCAGCCGAGCCGCTCCCGGTTTCTCCTCAGCACCACTAATACCCCAGCGCCAACAGGCACACCGACGAGCCAAGGCTGCGCAGACAAAGACCCCGGAGGTGGGAAAGCCTCTTACCAGTGAATCAGGTGCGGCTCCCTCAGAGGAACAGCTCTCAACGCTCCGAGGGGAGCCCCCGCACCGGCCATCAACGGGAGGCTCCGTCGCAGCCCCCTCCCCTCCGTTACACCCCCCCAGCCCGGCGAGACCCCCGCGGCCGCATTCCCTCCGGCTCCCCCCCCACACCGCTGCCTGTTGCTTGCCGTCGGCACCGAACGCCTCTCAGACAGCGGTTCACCTGCGGGCGGCCCCGCGGCCGGTCCCGAGGCCGAGGTGGTGCTCACAGGGGTGGGACGAGCGGCGGCCGCAGGGCAGCGCCCCGGCCAGGAGCACCCTGCGCCGGCCTCGCTGCACCGAGGGCAGCCGCCCCGCGCCACCGCAGCAGCACGGCCTCGCTCCTCGCAGCGGCGTCTGGCCCGGCCTCCCCGCACGGCCGGACCCAGCTTAGCCCCAAAGGAGGAAGCGGCGGCGACGACTCCTCACGGCCAGTGTGGCTGCCAAGCCTACCTTGGTGCCCCGCACAGGGTCCGGGCCGGCGACTCCTCCTCCGGCTGCGACGGCTGCTACTGCTGCCCATTCCCGGGGCCGGGACGCGGAGGGCCAGGGGCTGGGGCGCTCCTGCGGGTCCGGGGCAGCCCCGGCCCCCTGCCCGGCTCCTGTTTACCGCGGCCGGCCGGGCTGCCTGTCAGCGCACCGCCCCGCCCCGCCCCGCCTCCATGGCCCGGAGCAGGACGGGGAAGCGAGGCGGCCGGGACGCTGCTCCCTCCGGCAGCGGGGGTACCCCAGGCGTGCAGGGCCCGAGCCCCTGTCGGCTGCGTTGCTTACGGTGCCCTCTAACTTCTAATAAATGGATGTATGCTATAAACCCCAAAAGGGGTTACAAGCACCTTCATAAGGTGTTTTGTACGAGTTACACACCTGCCTGTATTGATTTATCAGCAGATTATGTAAACAGGTTCCAGTACTGAAACGGTACCACACACTCTTGCGATTTTACAATTTCATTTTGCAAGTAGCATGTCTTAGTCATTTCTTCCCAAAGAGAAATCTCAGGAGTCTCATAAGATATGCTGGAACAGGTGAACTGCATTACTGAGGTGAATTACACCAGTGGGGGGAAGAAAGCGAAAAAGTGAGTTTTGCAAGAAAGTGCCAAGGGAGAAATTTCCTCTGTCCAGAAGTGGTATCTATCCCACTTGGAAACAAGTGAAAAAACAGGAAGACAAGCAGCCTCACTGAACGGCTGCTGTCGGTGCAGAACAGACAAGAAAGCAGAAGAAACAGGTCGAAAGCAAGGAAAGCTCCTGACTTGACATGCAATTTCACTCACTAAACCTAGTCAAAGTTTTTCATCTCCCAAGTCTGCACTTTTTCACATCAATAATTTACAGGACTCCGGGGAGATGACATTTACCCTTAGGGAACAGTAAGAAATGCATAAAATGAGTAAAGCTACCCCTCTTGATGCAGAAAATAATGTTACAATAGGTTTTCAGAGCAGAGAGAAGCTGGGCTGGAATTCAGTCAGGACCCAGCACACTGATGTAGCAAAGGTGGGAGAAGCACCACCCACAGAGTACACATCCCGTCTTCTGGGAAGAGGAGCCTGTGTCTGCAACTCCTTTTTCATCTTATGTACACTGAAGTTAAAAATCAGATGCTTAGATTGTACCCCCTGATAAGATAGGGTATGGTAACATGCATATGTGATAATAATTATGTCCTCTTGATAGGCTATGTATCGCAATGCTGGCTTGTAAAAAGAATCCGTTTCCATCCTAAGCTATACTGCTGGCTTACCTTGAGGCCATGGGAGTACCTCAGAGGAGGCTTTTTATTGCTGTCATACTCTCCATCTGTTTTGTTGTGGGGTTTATTAACTATTTTTCAGGCTAGGATTGTATCCCACCGTGGGAACAGCATAGCCCACCAGCCAGTACTAGGTGCCACAGTAGGAAAGGGGCCTGTAGACACAACTGGAACAGAAGTAGAAATTATAGAGAAACACAGCGGTGCAGAGGGCAGATTTTCCCAGCCAACTGGAATAACTAATGATTAGGCCTGAAATGAGAGCAGCAGCAATAAGCCACCAGTACAAGACCCTTAATTCTCAAGCGGAGCAAAGTGCCTAAATTCCTTTGCAGAAATAAACCTCCTCTGTGTCTTGCAATTATTACTTGACACTGTTTCCCCAGAAAGCTTGTCTAGTACTTTAACTGCAGCTCCTGAGTTAAAAGTCTCAGCAACAACCTCTTGAACACAGGGCTGCAGAGCTTGGTCTAAAGCCTCAACACTGAAGAGGAAGCACTACTGTGGAACATCCTCTGCGTGCCTCACACCTCTCGGTAGAAAATGCAAACCTAAGCCTTTGCACATGTTCCCCCTCAGATTTGCAGCTAATTTTAAAAACACGGAAGAAAGAATAAACAAAAGCTGAAAGCCAATGGTCAGATGGAAGTCTTAAATTCTTCTAGCTAGCACTGGGGTTCAATCTGAGTAGGAGATATGAGGCTTTTAAAAAACTATGGGAACAAAACATCTCCACTTTGCTAATAGGACACCTCTGGCTAAAAGTTAAGGAAAAACCATAGTTGGGGAATGTGCACCTAGAAATGCATGTCACGCTTAGCCAAAGATCCTGATAGGTCTGTAGAAAGAGCTACTCCAATGCCCTCCACACAGAGCTGGACTGTGAGCATCCACAAGGCTTTTGTAGTTGCCATCAACAGATAATTCAGTTTGTTTAAAGTCACAACAGTGGAAGTACCTCCATGCTCAGAGGATTCCAGTTCTCTCTTAGAAGCAGCACAGATCTAGTATGGTTATTAAGATTATGACTTTTAGAAATACTTGTTTACTCCTTTTAGCAGGAAGACCTAAAAAATGTTACAGGGCAGAAACCTGAAACAGTAAAAAACTATTGTACAACTGTGCCCTTTTTGTCTTTAGTTATGACAGTACATACAGTAGTTATGTCGAAAAGCATAATTCTTTTTTCCCCTAGATAATTATAAATGATCTTTTTATTCCACACTATCAGTCTGAGCACCTGCATGTTTCCATAGCAACTCCACAATACTTTAAGGGATTACTTTAGAATTCCACTGTGGCTTGGGTCTCCACAGTTATTTAGTTTTTCTGGGGAGAATCTGTTTCCAGACATAAATTGAAACTGCTGCTATCATGTATTTAATGAGCTATACCAGTCTCCTATATTAGCACCTTAAGAAACTGCAATACTTCTTTGCAGCTTTTTGTACAAACCCATGCAGTATTTTATCACTGTAATCAGAACAACCATTAAGGGCTCAGGGCTGGAAGCATCCCCAGAAGTCTTGCAGGGGATCACACTTGAGGGTCTGATGGGAGACTGTAAATCCCAAAAATACACATTCCCAGAAGACCCCTTGCAAAGAACAGGCAGATGGAAGGAAGCGCCTTCATGCACTGAAGTACATATATGCTCATTCATTTCACATGCATGTATATGAATCTGTGTCTGTTAATTTAAAATGTAGAAAAACATCTGTTAGACTGGATAACAAACACTAAAAGAAAAGAATTCAAGTCTGATGACTAGGAAGCTTTAAATCCAGACATATGCGTATGTGCTCATACGGGCAAACACTGACATGCCTGCAAACAAGGCAGGATGTGCTCCTAAGGTTTTTTCTTTCCTAGTTTTTCTCCAGGTCAGCTCAGTTCCTTTACCTCCTTCCACCTGTGTCTTGCATATTCCTAAGCTGTGTGTTCCCCCATCTGTTCACTGTCTTCTATGAACACTCTTCTGCCAGTAGGCAGAGATGAAGGGAATTCCTCCAGAAGTTCCCTGATGACCCCTTGTTTTACTGAAGGTAAGCCCAGGCTTCACTCCTTCCTGCACTGCTGCGTTGCTGATTTCTGTCTGTGTTAGGTGAATAAAATAAAGTCTGATAAGAGAAGGAAAACGAGGTGCATTAAGGGAAGGTGAAAGGAATTGATGTGAATTCAAGTAGAAATATGGAAGGAGATACAAATAAAGTTTACATCCTTCCTGTTTTTAATTCATACAAATCAGATTTCAGGTTCTGAAAGGAAAATGAAAGAAATCAACTTACCTCTGTAAGATCTGGATTCCACAAACCCTGTTACCGATATGCTTCACACAGCATTGTGTTTAAATCTGCTCTATAGGATTGGTGGGAGAGCATGTTTTGCCATGCATTTTTTGCATTATGGTAAATACATTTTACAAACACCTGGCCTTGAAAATCACTAGAATCACAGCATAGTTTGGGTTGGAAGGGATCTTAAAAGATTATCCAGTTCCAAACCCACTGCTATAGGCAGGGACCCCTTCCACTAGACCAAGTTGCTACAAGCCCCTGCAACCTGGCCTTGAACACTGCCAGGGATGGGGCAGCCACAGCTTCTCTGGGCAGCTGTCTAGGATGAGATCATTTGAAACTCATCTGTGAGACAGTGGCATCAGCCATTAAAGTCTCACTTGTAAAGCCACAGGAGAAAAAAACATTCCCCGGTGCAAAACAAATTGTAACCTTTTTCTCAGTGGAGTGATGCAAGACCCTTGTACGGATTCAGCAATGACTGTAGCCAGCCCTACATGCAGCAGGTTCAATCGGACATGACAAACAGCCATATGACTACACACCCCAGCAGACTTAAGCAACTCTTGTCATGTTAGGGTGCCTTTGAAGACTGACAGGGTTGTATACAGCTTTGAATCTGTCTCAGAGCAGATAAGCTTTTGTAGTTGTAAAGCCAAACCCAGGCCTCATAAATGCTATCCTCTGTGAAAGTGTTACTAGGGATTTTCTCGCTATTGAGCCTCAAAAATAAAGGAACCTTTGGCAAATGCAGCAAACTGACCTTTTAAGGTAATTTCTCTAGATAAAACTAGGTATGCGTAAACTGGCACTAGGGAAATCCAATCAACAATGTTAAGGTCTTACCCTTGATCGAGGCTTATAAGCACAGTGAGTCATTTAGTTGCCAGATAAAAGAGAAGTCTTCACCTCAGTCCCTTCTTTGTACCCCAGTAAATTTAATACTTAGTCAAGGCAGGATGTGCAGCTCAGTGACAAGTGATGCATCTCGATGTCAAGCAGTGCTGCAGCTGGGACTACAGCTCACCATTTTCTTCCCCTACTTTGCAAAAAGAAAAAAAAAAAGTTTCCTCCTCTACTGATGAGAACTTGGACAAAGGACCTGACCAGTGTGCTGCACTTCCACATTCGTTACTCAAACCGCTGAGGAGTGTATAGAAAGTTATATTAACTTACTCCCCCCAAACCCAAATATGCAGAGGTGAAAAGACATTTTCTGAGCCTACCTCTTAGCAGTGGGTATTTCAGTTTTGGCTCTCCCCACTGCAATAAACAGACTGCATGCACCCAACATGCAGATGTGGTAAAGGTGTAAAAATAGTCAGCCTTTTGCTGTGTAACGGAACCAGACATCTTCCTCAAGGCACAGCTACTGTGCTGAACTCAAATAGATGTTCCCCTCACAGAGCTTTCCTACATTTTCTCCCCATACTCTTAACTAACGCTATTTATATCCTGTTCAGAGTACAAACAGATTAATACTACTAAGAATTTCTACAGGATATCCCTTGGAAGAACCATGGGCATATTTTACCAGATGTTATTTTAATTATAATTTTAAAGGCTTCCATTGTTAACAGCACCTTGAGCAGCTTAAAGCTTAAATACACAAGACAAGAAAATGGGAAGCAAGGAACTGAAGACGACAGAAGGATCTCTGAAAGTATACTGCAAAATTAGAGGAGATTCAGAGGACAACAAGCATAATTAGAGCTCTGGAATAGCAAAGACAGCGAATCGCTGTCATAAAAAAGATGAGTAAGCGGAGACATGATACAAACACAGAACATACTGAATATTCAGGAGATACTGGTCTTCCTTTCTCATAACACTAGACCAAATGAATTTCAATTATAAAAATGGTAGGAAATTCAAAACTACAGTGAAAGAAAATCATTTTCACATTACACAGATAGAAGCGAGACTGGATCTATCAAGATTCAAAAATAGTTTTAGACCTTTATGGGCCTCCAAATTAATATCGTACTATACACTGAGACAGCAAGTTCTTCACAGTTCAGACCAGTCATTAGCATAAGATCCAGTGTTGAAAACAGGTTCCTGCACACCTGATTACAAAAGAATTCTTGCACCTTCTTCTGAAATGTTGTGTTACCTCCTATTCTCGGAGACAGATGCTTTAACGGGTGGATCTCAGGCTAATCCAATATATGAGTCCTATGTTCCCCCTAAAGCAAACTACCTATCATCACTGGCAAGACAGTCAATGCTAAGTACAAGTCCTGGCACTCAACTCTCAGTCTCAAGACCATGTTTAAAACCAAAGATAACTCGTTATACATCTCTGAGTTGTATCTTTGCACCAGCCCGTGGAGGTTTTTAACAAACCACGACCACATCCCAAATAAGGTCCATTACGGGTAACAGTTCCAGCACTTGACATTAAGCACAAATCAGATTCACATAAAATTAATCCAAGTCTACTTCTCAAACATCAGTTCAAGTGAAGGAAAAAGACTGCACGTTAATTTTATGGATAGAAGGAAGAGAGAAGGGAAGAAAAAAAAGATAGTTCCACTTTTTTTTTTTTTTTTAGATCATATTCATTTCTCAAAACAAAACAAGCAAAATACACAAAACCCCAAAAACACTGGGAAAGAAGAGGGGGTGTTTGGAAACCCCTGATTTTGCACTTTAGAAAACTTCAGTGGTTTGTTTCCAACCCATTAACCCTCTTAATCACATAGCATGTAAATCATACTATTCCCATGGTTAAGTATTGTTTTGAATTTCTGGTGGTGGCCAGAACTCCTAATTTCAGCAATAAATCACCATGCAGGTGTGGTTAGAACACATAATCCTTATGTAGCTGTGTATACACACACACAGTATCATACGATGCATAGTAATCAGCCCTACTTAAGATTGGATTAAAAAGGATTGAGAAAAAGCCTTAAAGTGTGGTTTAGGAAGAAATATCTGTTGCTGAAGATGTGTAAAGCTTCTTGAGTTGCAAGGCCAGAAAATACAAGTACTAAGGGGTGGTACATTTGTTTCAGCAGTTATACTCCCCACAGTACACTCAGCAGTACACTCCCCACACACCAGTGAAATTATAATTTCATATCCTCACCCTGTATCCATAAGAAAACCATATTTATCATTATACCATATGAAGTCATATAGACATATGATGTTTACAGGACATATAGCACACAGCATAACTTAGCTAACCTCTGAAATTCACACCTGCAGGGTTAGTGGGGAGGAATAGAGGACGACTCTCTATTCTGCAATACATTGAGATTACCTAATAGTTTACATGATAAAAACCAGCATACAATCATATGTTTTTCAGGTGTTTTTCCATTCTTTTCAAAATTTTTTGAAAAACTTTGGAATTAGGGAAAGGAATTCCCCTACCGCTGACGTCCTCAGATCTGTTCAGAGTAGGCTGAAAAAGAGTCATAAAAAAAATAATCACAGTTTTCATTATCTATGTTTTCTTTGCAAATCTCATTACAGGACAAAACCAAACGTTTTGCCAGTCTTAAATGCCACCGCTGCCCTCTTGTGTCTCTCCTCTGCAGCTCCACACAGAGAGCTAATGCTTCAACAAGATCTCTTCCACAGAGTCCCTACCTAAGAGAAAAGTTACGCACAAACTAGTGAACCATGCTTCTAGATGCGGTCCTTCTGCAGACCGATGCTTATAACTTCTGAAAAAGATGTGATTATTAGGCAAGTCTTATTCCAATAAGACACTGCAGAACACATAAAAACTCTTACACTGAGCACTGCCAGTAGAAATTCCTTCAAATTAGCCAGAGCACCACTGAAGACTTACAATAATGTGGGAAATACCTTGTGTCTTCCTGTTTCATGCAAACTTCTGTAGATGCGCAATTGAACTGCTGCTTATGCAAGGGGTTTTTTTTTCCTTTTTCCTTTTTTCTAAAGAACTGTTAACAGTAAAGGCAAAACAATGACCTGAGCTAAAATACCTCCCAAGAAATATGCACACAATGGCCATAAAACAACATCAAGCGAAAAATTACATAGTTTCATTAACAAGAAACCCAAACATACTGGCTTATTTGTGTGTGTGTGTGAGTGGTAGAGAGGAATGGCTGGAATAGACAGAACCTAAGCTATAGACACACACTGGTAAAGCAAGATGCATGCTCTATTCTGCAGGTTTATTAAATAGCGCATTCCTTTTGATGCATTTGATGGCTTTGAAAAATTGCCTCTGAGTCTTTCTAGGAAGATGTAGCAGTAGTCCCAAGAGAGCTGTGTTTGGGTTTTTTAATTCATGGAATTAGTTAGCTGCAGGGAAGAACTTGGCTCAGGGAGTCAATCCACATGTGGCTGGATGACGTGGTTTCATCTTTTGAGAGAGAAATACACAGAAAATCTGGCACATCGTTCTTGGAAGATTGGAAAGGCTCTGAAGTACCACTTGTTCTTTCATGACACAATCATCTTAGTGAAACTTATCAGATGGAAGGATGCATCAGGAAAAATCCTGTAGGATCTCAGAAGGTCTGAGGAGTTAGAGGACCTGTTCCTTAATCTGTGGCTGTAAGTTCCAATTAAGAGAGTAGCAGATTTCCCCTAAGAGGAAAAATAAGTCAAGTATTCAACCTACTGTGAACAAAGCAATGGGGGTGAAAAAAGACCAGCTTCCTGAAATACTTTGCTCGAAAAGGCTACTTGATAAATAAAGGAATCCACTTTTCACTAATTAGGAAATAAGACAGGCTAGGAATGTAAAATAGATCTAAGCCAGACTCTTAATAGCCTAAGAATCATTAGAAATACCTAGTTTTTGACTCCATTTTGAGCATTTATCTGGTTTATCCCAAATCTTCTCTCAGACATTTACATCTCATGGGCTTTGGGCACATGTCATGGTTGAGACAGAAACCTCCTTTTCAAACAAGTGCTCTCTTCTGTGAAAAGGGGTAGAAAAGCATTTCTGATTAGTCAAAAGGTTTTGCTTGCAAAACTTTCGGTTTGTATATGTGCTCAGTGCGGGTAGGGAAAAAGAGGATAAAAACTAATATTATGAAAAGGAATGTACCTTTACCTGTGCATGGGCATGCTTGTAACATTCAATGGTACACACATAAATCACCTTAACATAAAATACAAGCTAGGAATTAAAACTACCTAAAGAGAACAGGAGAATGTTTTGGCAAACATCTGCTGAGAAAATTAATAATTACAGTTCCACATATTAAAAACAAGCGTTACCATCCACAAGATCCAAATGTCTCTGAACACACCTGCTTCACAAGAAACAGCCTAATTTCTTCTTTCTATTGAACACATCTGCGTTTTTTGGACAATTATCTTCAACAGGACAATAACTACAGGAAGATAATCACCTTTTTAAACTGTTTTTCACCCAACACTCCAACGATTACAAACATTGCAAAACTATCCCAAACCAAAATCAGGGTAAGAACTAAGTTAATCAGATGCAGCACAGGCCCACACAACTGTCCCATAGCTCCACACAGCCTTCTTAGTTACGTGACTGTGGCTCAGAGAAAGTGTAAAATTCTCTTGAAGATGAACCCCATTTATTTAAAAATTGGAAAAACATGACCCAGTACAAAAGCCACAGGTGGAAGCAACTCCTTACGGACACAAGCAACTCCAAACCCACAACTTACAAGTAGAAGATGATGCCCCATTATGAAAGTTGGAAGTACTTGAAAAGAAACCAAAGTGTCTAACTTACATGTAAAAAAGCCAGAAATTTTTCGTTTTTCTAATGCCAAGCATTAATAATTCTTGCCTTGTCTACAACTGAAAGTTGTTAGCAGAAGGCACCAGTGCAAGGGACTGCAAACTGAATAGACAGGAATTGTAAGCAGACAGATTTTTATCACCATGGCCTTCTAGAGATTTCAGAGAACGGAAATACTTCATTCAAGACCCAAAAACATTGCTCAGACCTCTGTGGTGCTTGTCAGTTTGACACAAGAGTCCTGCAAGTCATTCAACGAGGGTCCAGCCTGGTTCTGCCTCACAGATCCTCAAGCACAAGAGCAGCATGCAAAAAATATTTGACAGGATGGTAGAGAAACATACACCAGTCATTGTTAAACTTCCATTATGTAAATGCTTTATGATATAACCTACATGAACAAATACACAAAAGCTAAACATTTGTCTATAGCAGATCCATAGCACGACAGTGCACTAATATTCAGAAACCCAAACCATTTAGGTTAAGTTTACACAGTAAACAGTAATTAATCCATAGTACAGTCTAACACAGGATTTGGTAAAACCTTACATATATATATCCCTATGTGTTTATATTTATACATTACCAACTAAAACAGTAAATTACAAATTCAAGCGCTGTTAGGGCTGTACTACTGGTTGAAACTAAGACTGCCACAGTATTGGAAATGAGAACAAAACCAGAAGAGTTCTGCACAAGAAATGTCTGTATTAGGTGTAATCAAAATGAGGTATAATAAAAATTATGAGAAGCTACACATGTAGAAATTAAGATTATTACTATGTTTTGAAAAGTACTGTTGTGCACTTCAGTATGCATATGCAAAAACAGAGGGTCATAATTGTGATTTCACTCAGAAACTTCTTGCCACACAACTGTTATGTAGTCTTCTTAAAATCAGAGTATGGCGATTCTAATTCACTGCAAAATAATTTCCTGACAATTATGCAAAGTCAAATTAAGTGAAGACAGCCAGTATTATTTTAATTCTAATTCTTACCAAATAGATACTACAACTACAAAAAGAACAATACCTCTGTGTTTAGAGAGCTGCTGAGCTGCAAATAAGGAATTGTTGGGAAAACACCAGTACATTTGCCCTGTTCCTTACTCCTTCAGCATCAAATACTGTCCCTTGCTAGAGATGAAAAAAAAACCTACAGGCACTTTCACAGTACCTAGCTTGTAACAACACATTTTTCATACTAGGTGCAACTCCGTCCAGCAAGAATAAACCCAGAGGTCACACACACACAGTGTGTGCGTATCTTTTTTTCTTATCACTGCCCAAAAGAAAGATTTTGAAATTCTTTCCCCGAGGTCATCACTCTCTGAAAACTCCAGAAGGTTTAAGCTGCACGTGGACTGCACCAAGTGTCCTTCCTCCAAGGATGACAATTCAAGTTACTTCTCTCCCTCCTAGCAATCCTCTCATTTTTTTGGCTCAACTTTTGTCATGCTCTTTAGCTGCTATTGTTCAACTGGAATGTAGCACAGATCATTTTAATACCACAACAAATTAAGTAGGTGAGGACTCTGGCAAAATGACATTCAACTGTCTAGATGCGATAAGGAGAGATTTCTTTTGTTTTGGTGGTTCGTTGTGGGTTTTTTATTAATGTGTTTATACTAGAATATCTCAAGTAACATAAGATTACAAAAACATTTCAGACACATTAAGGGAATGAAAGACGAAAGGCTTTCAGTAGGTGTATTCCTCCAGCATCACTTTCTGCAGTAGCTGTATACTCATCAGTGGGGTCTCACAAAATTACTGAATTGCCTCTACAGAAGAAAGGCTGTAGGTTAATATATGCCATTTGTTGAACATCCATTTTTGCCTTTGTTAGCACATCTGTAAGACTTCAGGTCTAAAGCACACACTGTTGGTCACGTTACTCCTAATGAAGTCAGTGGGAATTATTCCATTGACTTCAGTAAGAACAGGTATGAGCCAGTGCTTCCAAAAAAAAGAAAAACAAACCATAAAATCCGCCCTGCCCCAATAACAAAGCCCAACTCTTAATTTAGGAGCATGCTGTAAGATAGGAAAAGTTATTTTGTGCATTTGTAAGAGCAAAAACCAGAATAAAATTTTATATTTATTAGAATTTCTTCCAGTAACAGCATTCAACATCTTAACAAACCAAATTGTGAAGTCTTTAAAAAAATCTAGGATTACAAAAGAAGTTAAAATAAATTGTTCCTTATATTTAATGGCAACAAAGGGGGAATTTTCTATTTTAAAACAAACTTAGTCATAAAAACAGTATTATTTTAAGAAATATGATTAACATGATATGTAATTTTCAGAATGGATACACTGTGTATGAATACCAATCTGAATGAAACAGAGGGGCGGAAAACACTATCCCCTTAAAAATCTCAAAATAGGCCATTTCAAGAAAGGGGAGGGAGAGAGGATCTTTCTAGTGAAATAACTTAGAAAATACCACGCAATGGACAAAAAACGCAAGAGTACAGAAGACATTACATGACACCCTCATTACAGCACCCCCTCAAGTCTGGTTATACAGTAAATAAAGTTAGTAAAGTGCATCTTTTAAAGACTTGTCTAGTGAAATAGCTTTTCCAAATATAAAACACAACACAAGACGTGCAGTAACATACTGTAAGTTTTTAAAAACTAATCTTTAACTTCTCATTCAATAAGGAAGAAAAGTTTTAACTGCAGTAGTGTTCACATTATTCTTCGATAGGATGCATCCTCGTGTGCTTTTGTTACCTGGCGAATCTTTAAATACGGAGCATGGCAAAATTATGCAGTTTAAGCAAGTGCTTCTCTCAGTGTAATACAATTCTTCAATGGCAGAATGGCCACATGCAGCACAACCATGTTATATTTTGGGAAGCTTTGGTGCACTAACGACGGGATTGGTCTCCTGCAAATACCTTCGCCCTGCACTCTTATAGTCGTATGTGCAGGTGTGAGTCTCTGCATAGCGGTGTGTTGCACAGAAGTTGTTTCCACATCTGAAGAATCAAGAATATTAGAAGTTAGATGCTTCTAGAAGCTTTTAACTCCCTGATATGCTAGAAGCCCTTTGGCTTAATCATGTCTTGTTTGTTTGACAAAGCTGCTTGGATTCTAATCATCCTTCACTGGTAACATTAGCTGGTGGGGTAATCAAAATGACATTTCTGTTACTTTGCAACTTTGACCCAACAGTCTCTTCAGCTGGGAAGTTAAGCAAGTTCAGTACTCCTCAAATTAGCTACCAAAGATTGAACAATCTTATAAATTCAGAATGATGGGCTTTGATTTATTTTATTTCTTTTCTAAAGACCTCACACAACATTGGTTGGTAGAATTCAGAGGACAAAATCATAGAACTAAAATAATAGCATCAGGTGAAATCCACATAATGCATTTCAATTAAAAACATCCACATCATTCAGACCACCAAAACAAGATGTTTAGTTCAACATAACTTCTGCCTGGCAAAAACTCAAATTAGTTGAGATTAATAAATACACATTCAGTCAGCTGTAAAAACATCAGACAGAATAACTGTGGGGAACACGACTTCCTATATGACTGGATAAAGGTGCATCTTCCCAATATCAGTTGCTATTTCAATGAATTAAGATTATGATTTTTGCCTTCAAGCTTGACAGCTCACCAGCTAAGACTCCTAACAAGAGAAAAGCATACTCTGCATGTTGTAACTGATCTTGACAAGTGCTTCAAGTGGAGACTAGTATTATTCAGCATCTCTGTCGGTAACATGGACAGTGGGATTGAGTGCGCCCTCAGCAAATTTGCGATGACACCAAGATGTGTGGTTTGGTTGATACCCTGGAGGGAAGGAATGCCATCCAGAGGGACCTTGACACACTTGTGAGGTGGGCTGATGCCAACCTGATGAAGTGTAACCATGCCAAGTGCGAGGTCCTACACCTGGGTTGGAGCAATCTCAGGCACAGCTACAGGTTGGGCAGAGAAAAGATTCAGAGCAGCCCTGCAGAGAAGGACTT
This sequence comes from Ara ararauna, assembly GCA_028858755.1. Taxonomy (NCBI): domain Eukaryota; kingdom Metazoa; phylum Chordata; class Aves; order Psittaciformes; family Psittacidae; genus Ara; species Ara ararauna. The sequence goes on from CM054381.1 coordinate 69,534,620, forward strand.
GGGGGTGTTGGTTGATGAGAAAATGAACATGAGCCGACTTCAGGGTGCGCTTGCAGCCTGGAAAGCCAACCGTATCCTGGGCTGCATCAAAAGGAGCGTGACCAGCAGGTCAAGGGAGGTGATCCTGTCCACCTACTCTGCTCTCGTGAGACCTCACTTGGAGTATTGTGTGCAGTTCTGGTGTCCTCAACATAAAAAGGACATGGAACTGTTGGAACAAGTCCAAAGGAGGGCCACGAGGATGATCAGGGGACTGGAGCACCTCCTGCATGAAGACAGGCTGAGAAAGTTGGGGCTGTTCAGCCTGGAGAAGAGAAGACTGCATGGAGACATCATAGCAACCTATAGGGATACTGTGGAGGGACTCTTCATGAGGAACTGTAGTAAGAGGACAAGGGGTAACAGGTTCAAACTTAAACAGGGGAAGTTTAGACTGGATATGAGGAAGAAATTCTTTACTGTAAGGGTGGTGAGGCACTTGAATGGGTTGCGAGGGAAGTTGTGAATGCCCCATTGCTGGCGGTGTTCACGGCCGGGTTGGACATAGCCTTGGGTGGCATGGTTTAGTGGGAGGTGTCCCTGCCCATGGCAGGGGGGTTGGAATTAGATGATCTTTCCAACCCTAACAATTCTGTGATTCTATGATTAGTGTCCCAATGCTTGATTATTTGATAAAGTTAGAAAACAATTACATCATTCACAATCAGAGTTCTCTTGAAATGGATTACGCATTAGAATCATACAAGGTTTGGGATGGAAGGGACCCTCAGGATCATCTAGCTCCAACCCCACTGCCAGATGGAGGGACACCTTCCACTAGACAAGGTTGCTCAAAGCCCTGTCCAACCTGGTCTTGAACAATTCCAAATGGGGCATCCACAACTTCATCGGGCAAACATGTTCCCGTACCTCACCACCCTCCCAGTAAAGAATTTCTTTGGAATATTTCATCTAAATCTTCCCTCTTTTAGTTTAAAGCTATTCCCCTTAATCTATCACTATATGCTCTTGTGAAAAGCCCCTCACTAGCTTTCTTGTAGGCCCCCTCTAGGTACTGGAAGATTGCTATAAAGTAAACCCACAGCCTTCTCTTCTCCAGGATCAACAACCCCAACTCTCTCAGGGTGTCTTCATTACTTATGCAACTTTCTGTCTCAGTATTAAACTATAATCTCTATCTATCTATCTGGGTTCATAATAAACTCTAAAACTGTTACTGAGGCTTTGTGTGCCTGCTATTAGATTTCCTTTTCTTTGGTTCTTGATCCTGTAATCACCAGTTCTCTCATACAACTGTATTCTCTATTTGGTTCATGTTCCATTCTAATAAAAGGTCATATGGTTGCTTCTTTTGAAACTAGAACAAGTGCTATTCTTGGAGATGTGCAATCTCCCCCCTTTTCTGGGCTTCATTTTTAACCTTAAGCAAGCTGCTTAGTTACTTCTAGAAGAGCTTGCAGCTATGTGCTCAGCAGGAAAATGTGCAGTGTCCAAACCTGTTTCAAAATCAAAGACTGAAGAGTCAGTAAGGAGGCAGTTCCTCACCCTGAACCTCTCCAGCACTATTCCCCAGTGGCAGAAGTCTTGCTCATTTTGCTTTTGACTGGCATGAACCAAGATCAGCTTCAAATGCCACCCCCACAGTGCAGCAGTTCTCAACCTTGACTAGATTATGGGAATTGATACTGAAAAAAAGAATATCTTGTGGAAAACGATACTTTAAGAACCAAGATCAAAGACAAAGTCTTCAAGGTTTTTTTTTTTTTGTTTTTGTTTAAGCTTCCAGTCATCACCCCCAAGCGTCAGGTCTCATTGTACTGTCCGCAAATCATGATTTGGGGGACCAGCACTCTGGCGTTCTGCTTTTGAGATGCTCTAAATGCTCAAAGGTGACTGAAGTCTCACAAGAAACAACACATGTAAAATTAAAAAGCTGTCAAATATAAATTCATATAAATTCACAAACTGTGCAGATGTGTTGTAACAGGGCCAAATCTGAGGGGGTTTTTCTGCAAAATTGTAACAAAGTCCATATTCCTCAAATTTTTAACAATTATAATAAGTTATAATATTATAATAATATGGTTGAGGAACTCTGCAGAACAGAAATCTGTAGCAAGTTCTCTCCATACCAGTATAAAATGTCATTGTTCTTTTTTTGTAATCATGCTCTTTATTTCGTGATACCTTGCATCCTAATAATTTCCAGTCCTTGATTTTCCTGGAGGAACATACACCTCAGCAGCAGAACAGGTACAACATGCCTGAATTTTAACTCCTAAAGTTTTGCTGAACCAAGAATTGCAGCTTTCTGGTAGGCTGACTTTTGATTTGCTATGCTTAAGGAAAACCATGCAGCGCAGGAAACCTTTTGGTTAACCCTGCTATTAATTTTAAACAAGAGCTGATTATACACTCTGCCTACCTGCACTCATAGGTGGTTGCCAATCCAGTTTTCTTGCCACAAAGAAAGCAATGCTTTGTAATTTTCTTTTTCGCTTGAATTGAGCCATTCACAGGTGGAAGATGGGTTGCTTCACCTGCTTTCAGAAGTAGAAACACAGCAAAGACATTTTATTTTTACTTATTCCTGATCACAAGCTAGTTACATCTTTTGAAATCCAGATTAATTTTGCATTACTTAGGATACTTCAGGTGGGAACCCCAAAGCCTAAATAGAGAGGAAAAAACCCAGAAGCTAAAACAGAAAAGACATCTCAAGCCTTTGAACACCTCTGGATGAGGTAAACACAATGCAGGAATTGAATACACTACTTTTAACACCTGTTAAAAGTTCATGTAAGATCCAGAAGAAATCAAGAAATACATCTTCTAATGGTCTTCCCAAATGTGAAATGAAAACACATGATGTGATTCGGAAAGCACTGTACAATTGAGCACTGAAGTACCTAGCATCTAGCATATTCAGTAGCTAATAACTCAAGTTTGCCAAATAAATATTGCACCGTTTGAAAATCTTGCTGATATTCCATAATGGCAAGAAAAGTAAATTATTAGACTACAGGCCTCAATTTAACTATATGATTGCATAAAGCATTTTGCAGATGTTTGTAAGATTTCTGTACTTAACAATTTACTTTGACTTTTTGACCTGTAATTCTTAGCTGTTGCTTTAGCAACTGAAGAGCATGTAAAGGAAAGGCATCTTCCTCCCCTTGGTAGAAGTAAACTGTCCACAAATTGCTTATGCATATTTACCATATGCTAGGACACTGAAGGTGAGCAAGGCATCCTCTCAAACATTCTTTCAGTGATTCTACCACTATAGTGTCAGGATGCTCACAAAAACTGACCTTTACAGTTTTTTTTTGTCCAACATACCTTTAATCTCAACAGTCCATTCTCAGCTGAGACACAGCAGGCTACATTCAATAGTACTGCTAGGGCTAGCAGTCACTACACATTGCAGTCATCACTATCAACCGGTACTATCCCATAGCTATCTAGCAGAGGAACTTCCAGGCAATGCTTGCCCATACTATCAATTTCACCATCTTAAAAGCATACTATTTCAGAAGCATAAGGTAGCCCAGTTTGTGAGAAAGAGCTTGAAGACAGCCCCCTGCCATGGACCATACTTGAACAGAAAAAGGAATATACCTGTCCTCGCATTTACGGTCCCTACAGCAATTACATGTAAACTGTATCTGTCCTTTGGCTAGTCATACAACAGGTCATTACTGGCCACTTCCATCTCAAGAGCCTAAATGATATGATGACACCAACTTTGGCTTTCTCATGTCTGGAACCTTTTGGAAAATACGCTTTTGTCTGATGTAAGATACATCAGAAGAGTGCCTTCAGAGTCCTATCCAAGATGACACAGGTGATAGCAGGCTTCGCCATCATGCAGACGTGGCTATTAAAATCATAGAATAGTTAGGGTTGGAAAGGACCTTAAGATCATCTAGTTCCAATCCCCCTGCCAGGGGCAGGGACACCTCACACTAAACCATGCCACCCATGGCTCTGTCCAACCTAACCTTGACCACCACCAGGGATGGAGCATTCACAACTTCCCTGGGCAACCCATTCCAGTGCCTCACCACCCTTACAGTAAAGAACTTCCTCCTTATAGCCCATCTAAACTTCCCCGTTTAAGTTTGAACCCATTACCCCTTGTCATACAGTCCCTAATGAAGAGTCCCTCCCCAGCATCCTTATAGGCCCCCTTCAGATACTGGAAGGCTGCTCTGAGGTCTCCACGCAGCCTTCTCTTTTCCAGGCTGAACAGCCCCAACTTTCTCAGCCTATCTTCATACAGGAGGTGCTCCAGTCCCCTGATCATCCTCGTGGCCCTCCTCTGGACTCGTTCCAATAGTTCCATGTCCATTTTATGTTGAGGACACCAGAACTGTACACAGTACTCCAAGTGAGGTCTCACAAGAGCACCATCTCTGTTACCATGCAGTAGGTAAGGGCAGACCTGTTAACTAATTGACTGCCAATTCAAAGCTGCACCCCTAGTTGTGAAATGAAGGCACAATTCACTATTTTAGCAACTTTTGCTCCCACGTCATTACAATTACATCATTTTGCCTGTTGCAGCTCCTATTTGAAGATCTATCGTCTAGCTCATTCTCTATACCAGATCCTGAAATTAATATTTAGGCACAACATATCCATTTTCAGTACACATCAAGCATTAAGCAATCCACAGTTACCAAGACTAGGGTAGAAAGAATGATGCCCACCACAAAAAAATACAGAAAAATCTGCACAGTAATCTTCAGCATCCATGCTTTTCTTGCTTCCTCCCCACATTTCTTTTGCCAAATCCTTCTGGCTCAGGCTGCAACCCTTAAGACAATAGCACTGATAAATTTGCCTCTGACTTTAGCACACTCAGAAGTATTCAGAGCACTGACCTTTTAGAACGTTCAGAGCAGAAATCATATTTATGTCTACAGATGACCTGCAGTATTCACTAAGTATTAAAAAGAAGCTAGGTAAGAGTCACAGTTATGTCTACCTAAGATCTGGATGACATCTGTATGTTAAATAGTCGCTTAAAACACTAGAAGTTATACCATGATATAGAAGTACAATACAGTGAAGACCTGGAAAGCCATATGCCTTAAGAAGATAAACTATTCTTGTCCTCTATATATGTGATATATCAGAAAAGATTAAAGAGTCATCTTCAATTATTATTTAAGTCACACTACTTACCTACTCTTCTCCCTACAGCTGCAATACTTCCATTCATTCCAAGCCCATGCGCAGACTAAAAAGAAAAAAATTTCCACAAGGGAATTACTAGCAGATGGAAATTAAATGGGAAGTTAGGTAGTGTGGTATCAGCTTATCTGAAATCAATGTTTCATCAATCAACATACCTACAAAGAGTCCAAGATGACTTCTGTACACAAAATTAGAATTCTACAGTATAAAGCCTTACTTAAAATGTCTATTCAATAGTGTTACCATACTTCACAACACACCAAAACAACAAAGTACATTAGAGATCTGAAGGTAGGCACGTACAGTGCCAGTCACAGTGCGAACTTTGGCATAAATGACAATTAGCGAGCAGCAGGAGATGTCAGATGACACTTCAAACATAGACACTCATAATTCTATTGTTATGGTAACTAATGATTTTAGTTGTGAACTGAACAACCACTTCAGTATTTATGAAAAATTACTTCTAGGACCTGTTCAGATTAAACAGGCAGTTAAAATACCAGCAGGAATTCAGAAAACAGTTTAAGATCTATCACAGATTTAAGTACACCTCCCCCTTCCCATCTGCCTTCCCTGAAAAGACATAGACACATGCACTGCAAGTAGAGTTTCATAATGCCAGTACCAGAAAAGACAGGAAAACTTCAAATTCTTTGAAAGCTTAAGTACTCACTAGAATATATTCAGCAGCTTCATTTGGAGGAGTAGTTTTGCTAAAGCTTTCTTCCTGACAATGCTGCAGGTTTGCAGGTAGTGCAATACCAGAAGCCCAAAACCGGCCTGTCGCACAGGAACTCTGTATACTTTCCCTGTTTGTGCTTCGGGCCAGCGAAGCCAGAAATCCTAGGTTACTTACAGAACTCACAGGTTCTCTGGATGCCTTGTTAGCTACATCTGTGAGGTCCCTAGCCTCTGCTTTAGAAATTACATCAGGTCTTTTGCCAAGTGACTCTACTTTCATGCTACAAAATCTAGCAGTCCTGGAAAAAGAGGAGTCTGCTAAACTGCGGACTTCCAATGATCGAAGCATGTTTGGAGAGGCTGTAGATCTCAAGTTACCAGCTTCAAAGCATTTGGGTTGTGCTTGTGGTTTCAGAGAACTGTGACGTGCCATTTGCGCTGAATACCGAAGAGGTGATAAAAGCAGATTCTTCTGAGGACTTAATTCATGAGTACGGAGAAGACTAGACCCCACTGCTGTAGTGCTCAGCACTTTGCTAATAGGTTTTCTATGCTGCTCTACAGCCTTAGATTCTTCATCTCCATCAGGCAGTTCCAGTTCTTGGTTCACTTTTCCTATGTCGTGTATCTCACTACACTGTTCAGTGGTGCTTTCTTCTGTTAACAAAGCAAAAGCATCTGTTTCAGGTAGAAGTTTTTCTTCTGTTCCATATAGTTCTATATTTGTTGGATTCGGAAACAAAACAGCATCATCCTCACTTGCTGAGGTCACATTTTCAGATGCTTTTTCTGAATTTTCAGGTGGAGATGAAACAGGAGTCAAAATACTATTAGTAGGTAGCTTTGCATTTTCTAGTTCAACACGAGATATTTTTGGTGGTAACCTGATGCTACTAATTGACTGTGACCAGGAGTTGCTCTGCCAGGTGTCATCTTCCTTAAGAAAGTCATTAGCTGTGGATGGCATCGTTCTACCAGCAGTGGCCAAAGTAGCCAATGCTGAAAGTGCATCTTGAGAAGACTCTGAGTGATATGAATTCCCTGGAGGAGGTAGGCAGGACTGTCCAATATGGGGGAGCACTCTTAAAAAACGGTGACGAGCAGCAGCCACTGAGCCACTAGATGGTCGAGGAGCCATCGGAGGACGAGATTTCACCTTGACAGTTTTCTTAGGCTATTAAATAAATAAAACAAAGACCACATAAAACTATGATTAGTATTTGAATTATGGTTGCATTTAAAGATCATATTGCCAGGAATTCAGACATTGTAAGGTTATTTCTACTCTGTTATCTGTTGCTAGTCATCAAAACCACACCCCAACATCTGAGTAACAAAAATCAAAATATTACAATCAGAAAAGTCTTTTCCTGATTAAAAACCCAGATATACTGGATATGAGGAAGAAATTCTTTACTGTAAGGGTGGTGAGGCACTGGAATGGGTTACCCAGGGAAGTTGTGAATGCTCCATCGCTGGTGGTGTTCAAGGCTGGATTGGACAGAGCCTTGGGTGACATGGTTTAGTGGGAGGTATCCCTGCCCCTGGCAGGGGGGTTGGAACTAGATAATCTTGAGGTCCTTTCCAACCCTAACTATTCTATGATTCTATATAGGCCACCACACATCAACAGAATAGAAAGGGAAGCCATAACGCCACCAAAGTTATCCAGCAGAGCTTAGGGTCTCAAACAAAATGAACAACGAAAGAAATCATCTTCATTTTAGATCTACTTAACCTAGACAGACATGAACACCAATGTAATGCTTTATCTTCCAGGTAATCTCATTCTCCTGTATACCTCTATAGGCTTTTCAGTCACAGCATTTTTAATGAAGCTTCATTTAAGAGAAACACTGATTTTCACCAGAGAACTACTGCAAAACAGCATCAAAGTATTGGAAGAAAAAGAAACAAGAAAAAAAACCAAACCCAAAAAAACCCAAACACAAACAAAACAGCCAACCAAAAAAAAAAAAACAAAAAAACCCCACAAAACAAAAAAAAAAAAAGAAAACCTAAAATCCCATATACCCACAAAAACCCCCACCCACACATATAAATCAGGACCAGTAGTGAATTGTCGTGAATTGTTTGAATGAGGACAGGTAGATCCAAGTAAGACCAATGCTGCACAGGAGAACATTTATACAACAGCATTTACTTAAAAAACAGGTAAAGAATCATCTACCCTTGATCCTTCATTTCCCACGACAGCAAAGTACCTGATCTGCTTTTTAGAAAAGCCAGCACCAGGAAAGTGAAAGCCATTTTACGGTAAGAAAATTTAAATCACAACTTCACCTTTTTACTCAGATTCATGTTCTCCATCTTTGCCTTCAGCAATTTCATTTTATTCATAGTAATTGAATTCTCAATAATCTGCTGGCCAGAAGGTGATGCCTCTGTCTCATCTTCATCATCCGCATACAAATTATAAACTGAACCACCGCTGAAAATAAAAGAAAGTTTGTATTCATCCTCTAGTCACATAATTCTGTTTGCAGTGAAGTAGTATTCTCGCAACCAGAGTCATATCCGTAGTTGATCTGTTGACAAAGCATTATGTACAGCTCTTTGCAAAGACATTTCAAATCCATTTAGTTTAGCATATAAGCATTCCTTATAAGATTCTCAAACAAAGTGATGATGCTGAAATCAGAACACAGCCACGCTTCTGGGAAGTTGTTATACCATATACAGTTGGTTCACACTAGCTATATATTTCCCCCACAAAGGGGATATTCAGGTGCACAAATGTCTCCTGAAGTCATGGCCAAAGCTGTTAACTGTGTGACTCAGACAATAAGCTGAACAGTTTTCAAATTAACCAGACACTAGCATGGAAGCAAAGTCCAAATTTCTACCCATCCTGAGGGGTGTTCTCACCATAAATGAAAATGGAGGAGTCACCCATGTGGATGTGATATTCTATTTCTGCCTTTCAAAATAAAACTAAAACAAAAACAAAACAAAACAAACAAGCAAACAAACGAACAAAAACCAAACCACCACTCAAAAAAAACTATCCAATTTTTTTTCTTTTTCTCCACTAATCAGAGCTGGCATCTTACCTGATTCACGTAGCAAAATTCTAAAGGCAACACAACTTCAGGAGACAGATATTTCAGAGCAAGATGGCAGCAAATTCAAAGCAGGAGTCAGGAAATAGCCCGGTCATTTCTTATCAAAAACTGAACAGATACATATGCTGACAGCAAACTTGGTAAAAGACTTAACACTTAAGAATTATTTCAGAATTTTAATACTGCAAAAACTTCACTTAAGACACCAAATGAAAACAATCGTAGAATCATAGAATAGTTAGGGTTGGAAAGGAACTTAAGATCATCTAGTTCCAACCCCCCTGCCATGGTCAGGGCCACCTCACACTAAACCATCATGCCCAAGGCGCTGTCCAACCTGGACTTGAACACTGCCAGTGATGGAGCATTCACAACTTCCCTGGGGAACCCATTCCAGTGCCTCACCACCCTCACAGTAAAGAACTTTCTCCTTATATCCAATCTAAACTTCCCCGTTTAAGTTTGCACCCATTACCCCTTGTCCTACCACTACAGCCCATAAGGAAGAGTCCCTCCCCAGCATCCTTATAGGCCCCCTTCAGATACTGGAAGGCTGCTGTGATGTCTCCACGCAGCCTTCTCTTCTCCAGGCTGAACAGCCCCAACTTTCTCAGCCTGTGTTCATGCAGGAGGTGCTCCAGTCCCCTGATCATCCTCGTGGCCCTCCTCTGGATTTGCTCGAACAGTTCCATGTCCTTTTTATGTTGAGGACAGCAGAACTGCACACAGTACTCCAAGTGAGGTCTCACGAGAGCAGAGTAGAGGGGCAGGATCACCTCCCTCGACCTGCTGGTCACATTCCTTTTGATGCAGCCCAGGATACGGTTGGCTTCCTGGCCTGCAAGCACACACTGAAGCTGGCTCATGTTCATTTTCTCATCAACCAACACGCTCAAGTCCTTCTCCGCAGGACTGCTCTGAATCTCTTCTCTGCCCAACCTGTAAGCTGTGCCTGGGATTGCTCCAACCCAGCTGTAGGACCTTGCACTTGTCATGGTTAAACTTCATCAGGTTGGCATCAGCCCACCTCACAAGTGTGTCAAGGTCCCTCTGGATGGCATTCCTTCCCTCCAGGGTATCAACCAAACCACACAGCTTGGTGTCATCGGCAAATTTGCTGAGGGCGCACTCAATCCCACTGTCCATGTCACCGACAAAGATGTTGAACAAGACTGATCCCAACACCAATCCCTGAGGGACAACACTTGTTACTGGTCTCCAGCTGGACATTGAGCCAATGAGCACAACTCTTTGCATGCGACCATCCAGCCAGTTCTTTATCCACTGAGTGGTCCACCTATCAAATTGATGTCCCTCCAACTTAAGAGACAAGGATGCCTTGTGGGACAGTGACGAATGCTTTGCACAAGTCCAGATAAATGACATCAACTGCTTTGCACCTATCCATCAGTTCCACAGCCCCATCATAGAAGGCCACCAGATTGGTCTGGCAGGACTTCCCCTTAGTGAAGCCATGCTGGCTCTCACCAACCACCTGGTTGTTTTTCATGCGCCTTAGAATGCCTTCCAGGAGAATCCACTCCAAGATTTTGCCAGGCACAGAGGTGAGGCTGACTGGTCTGTAGTTCCCCGGCTCATCCATTTTCCCCTTCTTGAAAATGGGGGTTATATTTCCCTTTTTCCAGTTGCAGGAACTTCACCTGACTGCCATGATTTTTCAAATATGATGGACAGTGGCTTAGCAACTTCATTTGCCAGCTCCTTCAGGACCTGCGGATGAATTTCATCAGGTCCCACGGACTTGTGCACGTTCAGGTTAAGATGGTCTTGAAGCAGATCCACTCCTACAGTGGGCCCAGGGTCTTCATTCTCACAGTCCCTGCATCTGCCTTCCAAGACTTGGGTGGTGTGGTCAGAGCATTTTCCAGTGAAGACTGAGGCAAAGAAGTCATTAAGAACCTCAGCCTTCTCCAAATCCAGGGTAGCCAGTTCTCCTGATAGCTTCCAGAGAGGGCCCATGTTGTCCCTAGTCTGTCTTTTATTTGCAATGTACCTATAGAATCCCTTCCTGTTATCTTTTACATCCCTAGCCAAGTTTAATTCTAACTGGGCCTTAGAATTCTTGGAATCTCTTTTTGTTCAAGGTAAAGATAGAGAGAAAAGTGATGCATCGCACATGTTTGGCTGGTTTTTTGCTCCATTGGTTGTTTTTCTGGAGTGGGTTTTTGTTTGTTTGTTTTAATGCAAAAAGAATTGTTATTCTTTTTCTTGCATTTCCTGGCTAAATAGCAGCCCCCAAAACACCACACACAACTAAAAAAAACCAAAAAAACAAACAAAAACCAAAACCACACACACAGAAAAAAAACCCCAAAACCCCAAAGAGTAACAAAAGAATTTTTTTACTTTGATTATAAAATTATAGAAGACAGACATGAAGCTTTGCTCTTGATCATACTTTTAGTTCATTTTCCAATGACTATACTTCAAATCTACTTTATCCATAGGTGTTAACATTTCTGAGATCTTGCTTGTAAATGTATGCCTCAAAAATGATCAGTAGCTTGCTGACACCTTTTGACACCAGCGCTTGCCAGTCCCCTACAACTTCAATGGTTTTCTTTTAATCCAGAGACAATAATCATTGTATTTACACCTTGTCAATTTTGAACCATTAACTTAACCACAGATGAAATGAAATGCTCTGGAGAACTATAAAACAAAACCCAAACCAGTGTCTCATTCTGAATTTGCAGTCATTAAGTTCTGCTCTACACATAAGCAATGTGAGAAAAGCTGATAAAGAAGTGCCTGAAAACTCTCAACCACCAGTATATGCACACATATAAACATATTTTACTGTCAGTGTCTAAATTGCTACTTTTCAGAGTGATTCACAGCCTTCTTCTATAAAGATGAAATGAAAAGTTCTGATTTGCTTCCATTCTCTCCTCTCTTTTTTACTGTTTCCATTTCCCACAAAGTCTGCTCAGCCATAAAAATTAAAAAACCAGGATTTCTCCTCCACCAAATCAGTGTCTGCCTTAGTAGAAAAGCTAATAAACCAACACCCATAGAAAGCACTGAACAACTGAAGCTGGATGTTTTCAACTCAGTTGGCTTCTAACCTAACTGGATAATTTAAACAGTGACAACACATTTCTTAAGTATAATGTATCTGACTTTTATACATGCTCTTGTGCTTTGAAAAGCTTACCAAGATGCGGTTTATTCCTCTGGTTTGCTACCTTTAGCCAATCTCAAGTAAACAGTAAATTACTATTTAATTTACACACTAGGATTATCTAATTGAAAACTACTAAGGGTTTCAGACAATTGCCTCCATGCTACTTTTTAAATGGGGTCTGGAGACAGAGGAAAAACAAAACCACCTCTCACACACAGGAATTTGAACACGTAGGCAGATACCAAAGTGCCCATTATACTGAAAAAAAAAAAAAAAAAGAAAAAAAAAGAAAATAAAAGTTCAAACTCCTTCTGAAAATTCCTTGCATCAATTCACAGCATCCACAGTTCTAGCTCTTTGGATGTTCATTTGCAGTTAAAGGTAAAAGGGAAAAATTTGGTAGTAGGCAGAGTATCAGTGAGTACAGGAATTACACCTGTCTGCTCTTCTTTTCAGAAGTTTATTTTGCCCAATGCAGCAGCAAGGTTCTCAGTTTTTGCTGCTGATGGTGGTTTTTTACCTATTTTGAATATACACAGAACATCCTAAGTGGCTATTTACTGAAAATGAGTGCAGGGCTTGAAAGATGATCACAAGTCTAAAATATTTGTGTATTTCCTCCTAGAATCATAGAATCCTGTTATTTTTTACACGATAATATTATTTCAGAAATTAAGGAAGTAAACACCAGCAAAACAAAAAACCCACCTACACCCCCCAAGTTTCTCCAAAACTTCAGACAAACCCTCTCAGGATTTTTCACTGCCAAGCTACTATCTTCCTGACAATCATTTGGTGAAGCCATATCCATATGAAAAAGTTTATGCTGTGAACAGAAGAATATTTATAAACTAAACAAATGCCTTAAGATGGAAGAGAAATACATTTATTGCTAAATTGACTCTCCTGTGAAATGTTCCCTCTAAGAAAGTGCTGGAATGCTGAGAACTGCCGTAAGCACAAGGTCAGCTTTATCTCACTCTATTGACACACATGGTGATAGATCACTGTCAGCATGGCTGCTGACCACAGGGTATTACTTTGTTGCTAGGCTTACCAGTTACAGCATTTTAGGGCATATTTCTTGCAGTATTTCAGATATTCTTTTGCTAAAGTCCACAAATAAAGCTAAAAATTATACAGCACCTGCCTTTTGAAAAATAATGTAGAGATTAAAACCAACTTTACCCCAACGATTCAGATAACGGCGTTAAAGTGCCATCTCCCCGGTCTACCACACGGAAGAAATTCAGCTGATCTCCTTCTCGATATACTAAGAAGGTAACTTGTTTGTTGGATGGCCCTTTCTCCCAAATCTCATCTCTAGTGGGATCCATGTATTCAGCCATTTCCCTGATAGGGTCTTCCACAGGAACTGTGAAGAGAATTAAAAAAAACCAACCCAGAGTAAAACCAAGTTATTACTGTTATTGTTTTGATCACCTCTGAGAGCTTAGCTCAGTTTCCAATGGGAATTCCCAATCTAGAACATATGCTGAGGCTTTTTTTCCCCCATGTGAAAATTATCAAGGGGGTTTCTCCATTTTCATTCCTCAATAGGTGATACACAGGTTTATCACTGGACTAAACCAATGCCTGATTCTTAATAATCAGATTTTAAAAACTATTTGCATAATGACGGTACAGTATAATTTTTTTCTGCAGGTAAAGAACTGATGACTTTAAGACTTAATGATTCTATGCATATAAACATACTTGTTAAACTAAGGGTAAACAAAATGAAAAGGATGGTGCACTTGGGATGTTAAAAAAGATAAAAAAAAAAAAGACTCCATTTTTGTCAAGTACTTTCCAATTGATTTGGAACTGAATTCTGCTAATCTAGAATGCTTAGCTAAGAAAAGCTGTTTCTGGTTATAAGATGTTGCATGAAACTATCTTGAACTCAGGTAGCACTTACCTCTTCTAGTGTTAATAGGTCCACCTCGCATAGCCAGAATTAATTTCAGAGTGCAGCCTTCCGAAATGCTGAAAATAACAAATAAATTTTTGTAGCACTGTGATTACTGATGCTAATGATTATTTAGAAACACTAATTGCCATTTATTCTATACTTACTTATAATCATTCAAACAATAGTCATCCCTCAGTTCTGTATTATTCCAAATTAAGTGCTGCTGAGAGACAGGAATACCTAAACAAAACAAACAAAAGATTATTAAAATTTAAGCTTAACAGCAGTTCTGCTTTTTCAAGAATGAATGGGGTAATGAAAGAGAGGTGAGAAAGTGAATTACAGGGGAAAGGCAAAAGGAAGCCGGACAAGGACAGGCACTTGAGCAGCGTTTAGTCATGATATCCAACCTCCCAAACAGCTATTAAGAACAATAGCTGTTGTTCTTTGAAAGTCAAAGTTAAGATTTTCAGCAGGCTTGTGTTCACAGAGTTCAATCTTTTGACTCAACAAGGGGTCTGTAAAAATATGCAACTGCTTAAGGCTTACTGAACACTTGCCCTTTTCCAGCCTTCAGATGAGAGAGTTTTCTTCCTGTTGTCTGTACCTCAGAGCTCTATGTCTACTGACAGGATAAAACGTCTAACTATAGAACTGCTGAATAATTTAATCACAGACTGATATTCTATATTACAGTAAAGAAAAGGTTGCATTAAGGCAGCTTTATTACAGTGGTGACAATTCTTTTTTATCATTGCCTGGTTTGGAACCAGAAGGCTCACATGTACAATATAGTACCATAGCAGGTAGCCAAACTTTGCACTACAAACATTTTTATTTTGTTGTGGGTGTACTTTCAGGCCATCAGAACATTTTATTACTCATATACAGTATTATTAATTTTCAACTCAAGTTCTGAGACAGATCTGGCTATTTTTTGTTAAAGGGAAGTAAGCATTATGACTATTTCCTTATTAAAAATCCATATTCTACACAACAATTAACTTTGTTTCTTCATAGTCAACTAATTTAGATACATATGTAATACACATAAATACGCATAAGCCATTACAACCTGCGGTCTTCACATATTTTTACTAGAATGCTACCACTTTCCAAATTTGGGTGAGAATACAATAGGAAAAGATGGGACAACTCAGATCACACAGAGAAAAAAAAATTCTTCCCTTCAGCATCAAAAAAAGAAGTACTGTTGTTCAATTTGTCCAGTGAAGTCCAGGTAATTAAGATCTCACTGTGCGTTCCTGACAAATTGTAATTAAAATGAAAGCCTAGAGAGGCCAGAACTACTCTTTCAAAAGGGTCTAAGCACTACTCTCGGCCTAAGAAGCAAAAGCTATAAATATATTTTTACAAAAAGGTTACATTAAAATAACCTTATCTTGTACTTTTATTTACTGCATGTTCTGGTATTCAAAAGGATATACAAGAAGCAATGCTACACAGTAGGGCTTCCCAAAACACATCTGGCAAGAGAACACAGAGATCAGACTCTTCCAGGTGGTTTCCAAACACACCTCAGCTCCCCAAAGCTTGCAAGAGCACTAAGCAAGCTGTGACAAAAGGTCATTTAAGTAGCCTCTTCTTAGCTGGAGGAAAGGCACAAAGCTACTAACACCCATCACTAGCAAAGAAGAAAAGGAGAAAGTCTGAACAGATTCAACAGGCAAGTAGGAGACATGCTATGTGGACATCCTTCTGCAGAAGGAGTGCACTTAGGAGGAGCTGTCGTTGTTATTCAAATTTTAGAGAAGATAACAATTTTCTTTTCTCACCACGGCTCACATCATCTCTATTATGAACAACCAACACAACTTTACTTCAATTGGACAGCATTTAATGTGAATCTTGTATCCTCTGAAGTCCACAAGACATTTCTGAGAGGAATATTTTCATATAGTAGACTAACATAAGTGCTAATACACTGCCAGATATTTAGCAGCTGGTTCTTGGTTATGATTCAAGTCAGCAGCATAAGCAAAACAAGAACAAGCTGGCAACAGCCAGCAAGTCTACAGTGAAGTTGTTTTCTGTGTTGTTTTGCAGTCTTCTGATCATGACATGCTTGTGAGGTGGTCTGAGACCAACCTGATGAAGTTTAACCATGCCAAATGCAAGGTCCTTACATGTGTGTCAGAGCAATCCCAGGCACAGCTACAGGTTGGGCAAAGAGATTCAGAGCAGCCCTGCAGAGAAGGACTTGGGGGTGTTGGTTGATGAGAAAATGAACATGAGCTGGCACTGAGCACTCGCAGCCCAGAAAGCCAACCGTATCCTGGGCTGCATCAAAAGGAGCATGACCAGCAGGTTGAGGGAGGTGATCCTGCCCCTCTACTCTGCTCTTTTGAGACCTCACTTGAAGTATTGTGTGCAGTTCTGGTGTCCTCAACATAAAAAGGACATGGAACTGTTGGAACAAGTCCAGAGGAGGGCCATGAGGATGATCAGGGGACTGGAGCACCTCCTGTGTGAAGACAGGCTGAGAAAGTTGGGGCTGTTCAGCCTGGAGAAGAGAAGGCTGTGTGGAGACCTCATAGCAGCCTTCCAGTATCTGAAGGGGGCCTATAGGGATGCTGGGAATGGACTCTTCCTTATGGGCTGTAGTGGTAGGACAAGGGGTAATGGGCTCAAACTTAAAACAGGGGAAGTTTAGATTGGATATAAGGAAGAAATTCTTTGCTGTAAGGGTGGTGAGGCACTGGAATGGGTTGCCCAGGGAAGCTGTGAATGCTCCATCACTGGTGGTATTCAAGTCCAGGTTGGACAGTGCCTTGGGCATGATGGTTTAATGTGAGGTGTCCCTGCCCCTGGCAGGGGGGTTGGAACTTCTTGATCTTAAGGTCCTTTCCAACCCTAACTACTCTATGATTCTATGATTCTATTACTGTCTGCATTTGTTATGGTTTCAGCAGCCTCTAAGGAGCAATTTCCAATTACTTTGATAAACCAAGAGAGCATTTGTTAAAAAGACTGGCTTGCAACTGGCTGTACTGCAGTGAAACATGGTTTTGTTCATTTAACAGTGACAATATATTTTTGATTAAATGAACAGACGAAAAGACTACTCTGCTTTAATGAAAAACAGTGAAGCCTTCATTACTAATTCCCTTTTATGCTGCTTTCTAAGAATTCTGTATACACAGAGGAAATACCATGTGCTTTATAGGTTCAGGTGCAGGAAAGTACAACCAACTGTCCCTTTTCTGGATCATATTAAGGCTTTCTTGAGAAAACACTGGTTCTTGGGATCAGCATGTAAAACTGGCAAAAATAATAAGAATTGCAAGACCCCATCCACTCTCCCTAAGCAGCACATGATACCGTATCACCAGCCTGCTCTAGATCGATTCCAAGAAGAGAGGTAAGTAGGGTAATAAGGTACATTTCATGCTCTAATGCACTTGGCCTAGATAGGCGATACTACAGAAGAATCTGCAAGCTTCTGGTGGTGCATTTGCCTGCCCTTTTCCTGTCTGCCTCCATCCCCTGGGCTGCTCCATTATCTCAGGAATTCCTGTCAGGCCTTGGCATTTGTGTAATGAGTTGGACAGTGAAGTGTCCCTTGACCATACCTGGAACTCTTGCATGGCTAATGGGGGAAGCACTGATCACATCAGGGACTCTTGTTCCCTGGCTAAGGTAGGAAAGGAGTGCAGATATAAAATCAGTCATCCCCTAACAGCCTTGGAACACTCCTTCCCATGATGTAGCCTGAGTAGAACAATATCATTGTTACTGGAGGTCTGAGAAATTTCTAGTAATTACCAACTCAGATTGTGGTCAGGATGGAAGTTCACTAATGACTAAAGCAAATCATCTCGTAATCCTATAAACAGTGGTCTCTACTGAGACCCTTTGAGCACTCCTGGAGCACAGCAGGCTGCAACCAGCATCTCCCTCTGAGTTCGATGCCTCTCAGAGCTTGCAAACTCTAAAGTTCGTGATAATTGGAGGACCATCACCAAAAGACAGGACCTGAGCTGAAGTCTCCCCACCCCTTGAGAAATTCTGAGACATTAGGAATATTTTAGTCAACTCAAGGGGAATTTTTAGAAGCTCTACCTTCATATGTCTTCATGTATGCGTGTGTAAGTTTTATATAGATTATATATGCCTTATAGATTTTTTTATAGATTGCTATAGCAAGTGTAGTAAATACTATTGACTTACTTTATAAGACCTACCTTAAAACTGCAAACTGCTGGTTGGTGAAAGCTGTGTATAAATTCCCTCTGTGGTGAACTGGTACACTTGTAACCCTTTAGATACATACCCTTGACCAAGACTAAGACTAAAACTAGACTCAGCCACACCTAGGCTCCTTTGGGAGCAAGGGTGTCTATTTCTGAAGCTTGTGACTCAACAGGAGGGTCTCCCTTACCCTTTTGTGCCTTCAGACTCTGTACCATTAATCTTTAGCTAGATTTTCCTTTGTATGTTTCACCCATGTAGTAAGAGTGAACCTTGCCATTAAATTTTGTTAAGTTGTACTTTTAGTAACTCACTATAAAACTGTTCTTTGCTAATATCTTTGATGGTCATTCTTTGAGCAACCTTATCCACTCTTCATGCAAGACCGTCTCCTGAAATGGCTGCAGATGCACTGACAATCTGACCTACTAAAACAGAGGGAGGAAAGGAGAGAAGTACGCTGTCCTGTCTCTGAATCAGCCTATCGGATACACTCTTAAGCTTCACTCCTCCACTCTTCTTTCTGGCATACTAAGCAGGTTCACCAGAGAAACTGATGTGGATGAGTCAGACCCAGAAACAAATAACCAAACCTGTGGATTTCAGAACTTGATTTTATGTTGTGTATAGAAGATTACTGTGTCTAAAAACACCACAAATATTTAGAAGTCAAAGTTCAAACACTTTACTTATCTTTGATCCAATGTCCAAATTGCTGGAAAGCTCCCTATTTGTTCTTGCTTGCAAAGAGGCTGGGCTGCCAAGTCATATTTTCCCCCACAGACTAGCTGCACTAGGGAAGAGGTGCAAAGATTCATAACTTACAGCAGCAGGACTGTTTTCACAACTCTCAAACCTCCCATCTTTCATTTGCACAACAGCAAGCTACGTTAGTGTACATGGCAATCAGTGCTGACCTGTTCTTTATTCTAGGCATTGACAGAAGAGACTGTAACAGCAAGTCACCATTAACTGAATACAGGCCCAATTTCCCGGCAAAGGTGACCTTATTTACACCCTCCAGATGCTGCTCTAGCCATCTGATCTGGGTACAAGCTTGCACTGGGAGGAATGCTTTCCCAGCTCAGACAAGGCATAAGCTTAAAGAAGCTTCACAAACTTCTAGTCTTTATTGGCACAGTAAATAGGCAAATAACTAAGCAAACAGGAGACACAGAGGAAAGTAGTAGACATAAGAAAAGCAAGTTTTTTTGAAAACTTGTTACCCTTATGGAATCCACTTACTCCAGTCCTGACAGAAACATAACTATTTTCTCTAACATTAGCAGTAATATAACACATACTCTGAATTCACAGAATTTAGAAAGAAATTACAACATCCAGAAGAAATCTGCTTGATATTCATCCACTTCCTTTGCTTCAGGTGAAGCTGCTGTACATAGGCAGCAAAATAATGACAGGAAAAAGACCAAAGTATCAACTGTCATGATGAATTAAGAGAATACACACATACAAAAATAAAAAAAAAATTGCTGTTGCATCTGTTGTTCCCTGCTGAACACAAGCATTCCAAATTAAGATGTACTTTAAAAGCTAGTTCTGTTTTTCCCCTTTACAATAATACAAGAACAAGAGAACAAAGCTTTCATCTAAAAAGGTAGATGTTTCCATGCATGCAGATCACAAAATTCAGTTGCAATCAGTCACTGAGCAAATCACAACCAAGTTGTTTCTTCTTATTTTAAAACTAGCTATGTAAATGAAGACCTTAACCCTCCAGCTGTAAAATGCAAATTAATTCCCACAAAATAATAATACCACTATCACCAAATCCCAACCTCCGCCTCCTCCCTTGAGACTCGATCCTGTATCTTACTGAACACACACATTTACAGGTATTATCTATGGTTCTTTAACAGATAAAAGAATTAGCCACTTCAGGAATACACTATCTGATTGTTCTTTCTATAAAATTCAATATAATAATTGGTGTTTCCAAATGATGAATACTAAACTTTGCCCAGCAGCTACAAAGACTTGTGCAATAGAGGCAGCAAGAAGATATCTTCCAGAAAAAAAAAGGCAAAAAAGCTATTTCCTCTTTCATTGAAGCCCTGCTATTTTTAAGCATCATTCATGTGCTAAAGCTCAGTATTTTGTGTCACCTTGAAATTCAGGTACTACCTTACCCATGTCCTGTTCATCCATATCCATCCAATACATGATCCTGCTTTCAAATACAAATACTCAAATAAAACCAGTGAAGCAGTTAACACTGCTGCCCACACTATGCTGTGCTACTGGCCGTGTGTATTCTAGCTTTTAATGCCACCGGTAGAGACAAAGGAAGCAATTTTTTCTCAGTATATAATTTTAAAAAGTTCATTCAGTGAATGTGAGAAGAGGAGCAATTTACCCTAGGTGGCTCCAAAGTCAACATTATAACAAATCTAAATTTTTGGATACCAAGTGCTTACTTTGCACAGAACATGTTTGAGGGTGAATGCCTGGATCTGATCCAAACACACGTCAGAGCTGCTTTAACTTCAATTTACAAGTAGAGTTAAGAGTTGCACTGAAATTTCAGATGCATTAGAGCCTATTAATAAATTTTTACTCGTATTCTTTACTGACTTAAAACCAACTGGAAACAAAGCTGGAGATCTGGAGCTCTTTCTTAGTGAGGTACCAATGTCTACTACAGCTGTCTAAACATGCTCTTCCCATACCAGATCATTAAACAGGCACTAAGAATGACAGGTATACAAAATTCCTAACATGCCATCCATATCATCCTTTCTTATTACAGTGCAGTCTACAGCTATTGATTTTCAGGTTGTTGACAAAGATCAGTTTTCTTGATTCAGTTTCATTATTACACTTTTACAACTAGACATATCGGTGACATTTGAAAAAAATTATTAACTTCTGAGACAATTCTAGATTTCATTCTTGGAGATACCAACTCTTAATTTTCCCCAAACTTGTCCTTTTATACGCTTACATACCATTATCCTTACACTCAAATGAGTCCACAGAGACCATACATATACTAGGTAGCCCATATAGTCTCCCAGCAGCGCAGGAAGCATTCTTCAGCCAGAAGTGCAGCTTAAATGCACCTCTTTGTTCACACCCCATGAAAGTTGACACTATACAATAACAAAGAGTTAAAAACAGCAGCAGAAACAGGAACAGATGTAAGCTTCTTACTTCCCATACTAAATCACAACAGTAAAATTACTTAAGGATTTTTGCTCCAGCTGGGTGATTCATTGCTTGCACTTGTGCACAGTAACAGGAACTCCATCAATTAAAAGTGGTTCATTATTTTTTACATGCAGCATCAACCCCAAATGCAACATAAAATTAATTTGTTAGTGTGTATCTGTCCCCTTCACACACAGATGATCAATCTGTCTTCACTCTGCCTCAAATAAATCATATTAATCAGGACACTGCAGGTATTTTAAACTCTGTTCTGGAGTACCATGGAATTTCAACTGACTTCTAACAATTCAATGGTAAACACCAGTGAAGTCTTATCTTTCATGTTTTAATGAAATTTACTTACTAATAAAGTCCATTCAGCAGGCACCTGAGCTACTACCTTATCATCCCATCAACTACAACATGTGAACAAAATTCTCAATAAGAAATATTATAATTTCATTACTGAGCTGTTCTTCTAATAAGAAACTAGTAAGAAACTATGATACTTTTGTAAGATAGGCACACCCAACCTACAATAATAAGCTATAGATATAATTCAGGATGTCTACTGGCAATCTCCTATTTCAGAGTATGGGAATTTAAAATTCCTCTTCCTCACATATCTTACTGTCTTTTCATGCATCCTTTAACACTCACTTCGTCTATACTGTCAGATAGCCTGCCTTCTCCTGTACTCTATTGCCTAAGCTCCCTTTTAATTCACTCTTAGCATTCTATCACGTATCTGCTTGCATCTCTCCTACGCCTGTATTCAGTCATGAAGAAAACACCTTTCCTTTTCTTGTTTCACCTCTAGCCCCCAGGAGCATCTCAACATGTTCTCAGACTTGTGATTAATTATGGCCCTGTCCACAGGAAACAAAAGCATACCCACATAGCTGCGCTAATGGAGCTACAATTATGTAAACTCCAGTTATCTGCATGGTGAAGCTTTTACTATGTGACCTTACTAGCAAAAAGTCACCCCTATTGTTGAATGCTTTGTGTTTAAAGACTTGTCAGCTACATTTTTTTCCATCCATTAGCACAGATTTCCATAAGAGAAGGACAGTACCTTAGATGCAAGTTTAAAGCATCACATTACATCTCCCGGAAGATGGGTCCCACACAGACAGAAGAATAAAAAAAAGTGTTCAGGTATATCGGGGAAAGAGAGGATCCCTTTTCTTAAAATCAGCAACTCTGGTACCCTCAGCTTGTGTAGCTACATAGTTCTTTAACTCGTCCAAAGTGAGGAAAAGGATACAGTGCTCCAAAGTAACTGAAGTATTTAGACACACGTGTTTTAAATTGCTCTCTTTCATGCAGGATCATCCTCGTTGTAGAGAGAAAGAGGTGAGAGAGGACTAAGCTACATCTTTTCTCCTCACATTAGCACCAGGACTGGACTCATAACTTTAAGGAGGTTTTCACTTTGCAAGATGTGCCAAGCTCGTCACGTTAAGGCAAAGCATTGTTCAGCCAGACTTTTACCAGAAAAAGATCATTCACCTAAGCAAAATTCTGACTTCAAACACCTTTGCATCTGCCTGCACTACAGCTGCTCTTGTGACTGCAGTATCAGAAACAAACCATAAACTGACTAGCCTAAGAAGCAACAACCAAAGCACCTATATTTAAAGTATGCTCAACAGCTACAATATGGACATACTGCAATATTCAAGTTTATAACCTTGCTAGTTAACAAGTTATGCCAGAGAACACTTTCAACACCAAAAATGCTATATCCCATATAACATCACAACTAACTATCTAACATAGACTTCAAAAGGTTTACCTTAATAATTGAAAAAAACCCCAAACAAAACCAAGCCCAACCAAAAAACAAAAGGAGGGAAAAAATACCAATTCCAAGGAAGTCCAAGCTGTGAACTGACAAGAAAATGAAAGAGCAGAAAAACCCCTCAACTCCAATTAAACCCAAGCCATAAACCAAGTGCCTAGTTTATATACATGACACTAAACAAGTCATTGATCTGATTTGAATAGCAATTACAATTTTTAAAACAAGACTTTTTCTAAAGTGATAAAGTTTATACTGAAATGAGAGAATAGTACCTTCCAGTCTTTGAATTTTAGCTTTCACAGAAATAACCGTTTCAAAGGGGGAAACTCGCAGTTCAAAACATGTTCCTGTGAGTGTTTCAATGAAGAGCTCCATAGTTTCATACAAAGGAAGCTTGTAGTGAAACAGTCCCATATTATCCTCATTGTAAAAAGGAGGCTCTTTCTTGTTGGCCATTACAAAGGATTTACAACTTCCTTGTACGAAGATCTGTCAGAAAACTACATTCCACTTCCAGCCAAGTCAGCTTTGAGAACAGGTGTGGTGCATCGCTGCTCATTTCTAGGATTTTTCACCTATAAAGCAAACAAGCATAGTGCTAACAACATCTGCATGTGGCTGTTGAAGAGAATTTCAATTTATTCTTGATGAACAATGGAACAGCTATTAAGAAGCAATAAATGACTATGTATGTTGTACAACAGATTACCACAAACGGTATTAGTATATTGTAGGTTTAGAACTCCAGTTTCAGTTAGCATTCCAGGTCCTACCTCCTACCTTTCTTATTTTTACTTTATTGTCACAAACAACCTATATTAACGCCCAAAGCCAACAAGAGCTGAGCCCTCAGCAGGATCAGACCCGAGGAAAAAACTCCAGGAAGGCATAAATACGGGGACCCATTCGGGCTCGGGGAGGACAACAGAACAGACAGCAGCTTTCCCTCCTCGGCCGCTCCATGCTCCCCCCGGCCCAGTCGAGCTCTGCACCGGGCGGCAGGCCGGACCCAGGCCAGCGGAGCCGAGCGCCCGCAAACAAAGGAGCGAGAGCAGCTGCCCACCCTCTCCCACCCCCCGCAGCCGCCGCTGAGCCTCGAAGCGGCCTCACACCCCGGGTAGTACGTGCCCCCCACCGCAAGGACCAGCCGTGCCCCAGCCCACCCCCAAGGGAATCCACCCACCTTCCCTCCAGGGACGCGCTTACCACCGGCGGGGACGCGGGAGGGGTTAGCGCACTGCCCCTCTCCTCGGGCCGCAGGGACCCCGAGGCAGCAGCACTCCCGAGGGCCCGGGGGCCGCCGAGCCGGTCCGCGACGGGAGGAGAGAGGGAGGGGTCTCATCTCACCTGCCGCCGCTGGGCCCGCTCGGGAGGAGACACAGCTTCCCTCCCCCCGGGCAGCGCCGCCCGCCGCGCCTCACAGGAGCTACGGAGCCGGAGGAGCTCGGGGGGCAGGACGAGGCGTGGGGCAAGGGGCTAGGACCCGGGAGCCGCCCCCAACGCCCGCACCGCCGCCACTCGCTCCCCGGCGGCCCCCGCGCCTACCTCTCGTTCATGACATCCCCCCCCCGGGCAGCCTCCTACGGGCCAATGCGACGCCCGTTCTCATGCGGCTCTCCCAATCAGCTCCCTGGAGGGGCGGTGCTCCGGGAGCCGCCGGGGGCGGGTGTCCGCGGGGCCGGGCGCGCGGCTGCCGCTGGCTGCGGTCGTTAGGACGCGGGGAGGCAGAACGTGCGCGGGGAGGACCCGGATGCAACCCCTGCCGCGAACAACTGCGGCCGCGTGACGAAAGGCCGCGGTGGCTCCTGGGACGGGTAGTCTAGCGAGGCCCAAAGGGGGCGGCCGCTCGCCCCGGCTGTAGCGCAGCGTTTGCTCAAGCAGAACGCTCAAAACCACCGTTTATACCTCAGACTGAACCCGAGAGGCGTCCAGGGAGCGCTAACGCCTACCAGCGCAGCTCTGGGCCCAGTCGAAGCACGAGTGGGACAACACCCTGCCACCGCAGGCCTTTCCCCTACCCTGAGGCAGCACTGGCATGAGGCGAGCGCTCGGGCACCTTTACTCAAGGTCAGCACACGACTCTGCTCTTGCTTCAATGTCAGTCAGTCACGCTGGGCTCCAGGAGCAGCTCTGCCCTCAGCCTATATAGGAGTCTTCCAGTGAAACACTAGACAAGCTTACCTTATTAGGAGGTGCTAATTACATTGAGCAGTTTATTTTCCATTTAGGTTTTAAATAATGCAAGACCTGCCCTGGGCCTGAAATAAAGCAGCTAGAGTCAGTTAAAACAAACAGAATAAATACTGTGTTTTACTGCGTGCAAGTAGCAGGTACGGAACCCTCTGACAAAGTCGCTGAGCAAGTCCTGGGTGCTGTAACGCTGAACCTCCAGCTCTGCCCTTCCTAGGAAATGCAGTTACGGTTTATCAAACTTGGAAAAGAGACAAACCAGGCCAAAACTCAGTTAAAAAAGCCACCACTCAGATCAATCTCTCCCGCAAGCAAAGGACTTAAGACCAGAATTCACAGTCTGTTACCGGGAGTTGAGGACCACTTCATTTTATAGGGGGAAAAGACTCTCCCTGTGCCAGTTTTTATCTGTGTCACACTGCAACTTTCTATCAAGAAGTTTTCTCTATTGAGAAAGTTAAGAAAACATTTAAAGTTTAAGAAACATTTTAAGGCAGGGGTTTTTTCCCCCCCTTCTACTCCAACAGCTTTTGGCCTTCAGGGCTCTTGGCTTATGAACAGCACTCTCTGCAATGCTAATAGAAGTTATTAATGTGAAGGGACAATAATAAAGGAGGATGCAGAAAAGAAATAGAAGAATTGACCATCTTTTTCCTCTTTCTCCCAGTATGTCTTTGAAGCCCTTCTAAGCACAGGAGAAAGGAGTAAAGCAGCAGTCCAAATCATGTATGTGGCATATGCAGCAGATGTAATGCCTATAAATAAAGTGCAAGTGCTCTCACTGTAGATACCCATTTGCAAATAGCTCCTACATTCTTTTCCAATCTGCTACTCCCAATTTAGCCCCCATTTAACATGAATCACCGCCAGGCCCACCTATGACTCAAATCAATACACAGTGTTTCTCCATTATCCCTTCCAACCTTTCATTCTGCTTTACCCTTGTTAGTGCTACTTTGGCTGCACTGTTTACTGTGCCTGATAAAATAAATCTAACTTGAGAAACAAGAGACTGAAGCAGATGTCTCAAGAACAAGGGCTTCAGTGAAAGTGGGAATTTCTCTCAAAGAAGCCTTCTGAGCACATGCAGAACAGTCTCAAAAGTTGAAGATAAAGTAGTATAGTACATCACTATCATTAAAACAGCACATCTAGTTTTGAAATCAGCATCACTGGCAGTCACTGGTAAAATAAGAGCAACATTTCATCCTTCTACATTTATGCATTTGCTCTGGTTGTATGCATGCAGGA
This sequence comes from Ara ararauna, assembly GCA_028858755.1. Classification (NCBI taxonomy): domain Eukaryota; kingdom Metazoa; phylum Chordata; class Aves; order Psittaciformes; family Psittacidae; genus Ara; species Ara ararauna. The sequence continues at coordinate 69,561,292 of CM054381.1, forward strand.
GAGCAAGTGTCTACCCCTGGGCATCAAATACAGATAATGGCATCAGTTCCAGCACGACAATCTAGAAAATACAGGAAGCAAGAAGGTTAAGACAAATGTATCGGACAGTTACATGGATTCTACAAAATAGAAGCCTCCTGCAAACAGCCTACATATTACAGATGAGAAAGGAAAGCAGACAGCAATCCTTTGGGCACAAGCAAGTCTTTGCACTAAGGTATGCACACAGGCTTGTTAACCTGGAAGCAACCAAGCATTCTCAGTTCAGACAGACTTCTTGGAAAGTGTTATTTGAAAAACTTGAGCAAATCCAGTTAGGTAAAAAATCTCATTAGTGACTTACAACTTGGATAGAAGACAACATCATGTTTCTGGTGTTTTCATAGAGCACTAGGTGCTCATCTATAACACACTCTTTCTGGCGGAGAAGTTTTAACCATTGTTATTTTTATACATTATACACATTAGCTGCCAGTATGAAATACCTCCTCTCTGAATGGTATCAAGTCCTGCACTAATTTTGTTAACTGCTTGATTACATAAGAAGAGAAGCTGTACCTGATAACAGAACCCAGTCTTACCCTAACATTAGCTCAGTTGATTGGCAGCTGACCCAGACAAGGCACTGTAGTGAGTTTGGTTGTTTTCAAGTCATGAAAAGTGGTCCTCAGCAAGTGGTAAAGAGGAAAGTAAGACATACAGACAGATCTGGTTTAACAGACTGCATTTACTATTTATCAGTTATTTTCTCTATAGATCTGTTCAATAAAACAAACTATACTTTGTATAATAGTTTACTTCATTGCAGGTATTGCACAAACTATATTCATCTGGGCATCATGGAAACAGCAGGAAGTTACTGTCTTTTTTAAAAAATATATTATTTAGAGCAGTCAGACGCAGCACAAGAGAATACTAACCATTTTAAATGGTAATCATTTAAATCCACAGTCATCTCATTTCAGCACTATTGGATTACAGAATCCAGATTATTAGTACTGTACAGGATGTAAGGAAAGTCGCTTCTCCGCAACACGCTCCTCTTGGCTACTGGCCGCCAAAGGCATTCAGCGGGTCATCAAATGTGCTCAGTGTCTTGTTTTCAGATTTGGCTTCTGAGGCTGCTTGGGAAGATCTGCTTTTGGGAGTGGGTATCTTGACTTGGCTGCTAGAGAAGATATCATCTAAAGGGGGGGAAAAAATTAATGTGAAGTAACTGCCAAACAGAAGTAACATTGTACATAAGTCTCCAGCACACAGCAGTGACTGCCAAGGACATTCTGTGATAAACAAATGCTTTCCTGCTGCTTGCGATTCTAGAGGCATTTGTAAGGACATACGTGGGAGCTGTTAGCTGTAAGTCAAATTAAGAATATTGTTTCTTCTCAGTAGAGCAGCATAATACTTGTATTTTGTAATGTGTTCAAGCTTTCTTGAGCATTTGAGAAGTACTAATAAATTAAACCTCCACAATAAATTCCATCGTGCAAGTGCCAGATAACATCCCTCTTATCTGGAACATTAATGTCTGAGGAATCTAAGAGATCTAACTGCTGTGAGATTGCTCCCAGAGAAATCAGAAGAGGAAAAGATGGTACTTGCTAGTGACTAATCATGACATCCACTAGCCATATAAGAATCTTTGATCTACAGTACTATGAGAATACAGCATACATCACTTGAGAAAAAAAAAAAAAACAGCTAAGATGCAAGGAGGAAGACAGCTACAGCCACCGTCCTGTTGAATATTCAAGAGTCTGTGCACAGTCCTGAATCAAGATCTCCCACTACCTTCCTCAATACAAGCATTTTTGTTATTCATAACTAGGACAACAAAGTGGAAAAATATCATATTGCTATTAAGACGGAGTTCTCTCCTGAAAGATATAACAAATAGAAATGAAACCTAACCCGGATACCCTGTGCTGACAGCAGAGCTCACAGACCTGCAATTCTTACTGTGCCTAGTGCTGCTTGCATTGAGGACTATGCTCATGGAAAGGGATGGAGCTGCTACAATACACATGCTGAACTGTTGCCCTGAGGTTTCCTGGGCACACACAATATCATAGCTGTTCCTATACACTCAGGTTTTAAGTTTACGATACTCAGATTACAAAGTTGGATTATGAGAAGTTGAAAATTACAAGACTGCGATATGTGGATTACTAGTGATTCACAAGGCCAGTGTAACAGGCACATAACTGGTCTCCAATCCCTATTAAAAAAGCCTACAGGTTTTACACAGAGGTTAATAGCCATTTACTAGTCCAGAGTATAAAAACTAGCTTGTCAGCCTTCAGCATGCATCCTAACCTTGAGCGGAGGTCAAGCATGAAGTGGTCTTGCCTTTCTCTTCTTGCTATTTCTTCCACTCCAGCACATGTCTTCTACTATGCTGATCACAGGGATTACATGGGAATAATCCAGGACAGTATTTCAGCACAAGAGCAGTTTAGAAAGGCAGTAAAACAGAGTAATCCCCTGCTGGCATCACTCCAAAGCAAGAAGCTATCACACGGATTAGCTTCACAGCAGAGGGGAAGCACAATGAGTGTATAAGCAGCAGAAGTATCATTCCCATTTTATAAGAAGGCTTAAGGAATAGGAAAGTTTTGGCTGTCAAAAATAGTATTTGTCAATGCACAAGCTTAGTCACCATTTTGCAGACAGGTAGATCAAACATCGAGATGTTTGTGTCATCAGCCATGAATTCACTGAGGAGGCTATGAGGATAAAGACCTGAGAAAGAGTTTTTTCTAATACTACCACCACAAGCCTAGCACAAATGTAGTAAATAGTGACTAGAAGCTGTGGTAGGAAAAAGGAAAGCAGCCTGCAGCCTCCACCCCCTCCCCAAACTGTACCCACTTAATGTTTTATTTGCAGCAGAAAGAATCCTAAGACAACAATATACAGCACTGAAAAAGGATCATGCTACAATAACCACTTAAATCAACCCTTAACCTGAAGTATAGGTAAATTCCAGTTTTACTACTCTATTGCCAGCAGGGCATCCTCACCCTAAGACATCTTCCCTATACCCCTGCTGGTGTTCTGAAGCCCCATAGCTTCGGGCACTAAGAGGCTGCATATTTACAGCTCCACCACAAAACACTCAATACTCTTGAGGAAGATCAAGTCCATCAGATACAGGATGCTGTAGATGTATCAAGATCAGATGTGACATGAAACAACAAGTTCTAAAACCAGAGTAGATGTCAAAAGTGAAAGTGCAAATGACAGGTTGAGTGGCTAATTTTCCATGATACTTTCAAGTGACATTCCACAACTGTTTTTTTCACGAGGTCTGGATTTTTGTGCTGAAATATTTGGAAGGGGTAGCAGTTTGGGCAATTCTTTCATTTGCTATATGCTACATGAAAAAATGTAAAATATTAAAATAAGATATTTTAACCATCCAATATGTATTTCAAATACCTTGCCTGCAAAGCAAAAAATTTGACTCTTATTTTTTATATCAATTGAGCAGGCTTTAAAATCTCAAGATGTTCATTCTCTGGAAGGCTTTCCAACACATCTACAGACTTCAATCAGGTCATTCCATCAGGCTGGAATGTTCAACAGCAGCCCAAGCAAAACAGTGATAAGTCAAATTCAATTTGAACAGGTTAGAAAGAATGATGACAAGAATCAGAGCTAGAGGAGAAGGGATTTTTTTTCTGTCTTATAGGAAAAGAAATATGTGCAATCCCAAAGAAGAGCTACAAACAGAAAGAGCCTGAGAACAAACACGCAGTGGGGGATCAAATGGCTTTCAATATCTCCACTGATGGACAACAAGAAAGGAGCATGCTTTGCATCATTTCACATTATTATATGCTGCTTTTTCAACAAATTATACAGGGCAAACTTTTGCTTCCAGGTGTAGTATCTGTAAATTGTTCTGGGTGTAACAAAATCTTACAGGTTCCAAAATAGTCACCACAATACTGAAGGTGGGGTGGGAAAAGATGTCAATTTCTTCATTTCACTGATTCACTTGAAAGTATGATATAAAAAGCTATACAAATTGAACCGGAGAATGTATCTCAGAGCCATAACAACATGACATTAGTTTCTCTAGAATTTTTTTTTAATTCCCACAAGTGAGAAAATCCCTACAGAAATTATACTATTCCTTCTCTCAGAAGAATTTTATACACTTTCTCAATTCTTTCAAATGCCATGCTAGTTCCACAAATCTAGGAAATTCTCATCCAGTGTTAAAATGCAAAGATGACCAAAGGTTTCAAAGCAGCCGAAAAGTTAAAAGAAAGTAAAGGGTTCTAAAACATCTCTGATAAATGCAACTTAAGACAATATTATGAGATTTGCAGTAAGACTTACCCATTTCATCATCAAATATGGATTTTTGTTCCACCTTTTTCTTGGTCTTCTTCTCTTTTGGTTTTACAGTGAGATCCGCAAAAATATCAATGTTATCGTCGAACAGGTTGGGCTCCGGCATTTTCTCTTTTGCTTTGTTCACTGGTTTAGTTGCCTCAGTAGCAAATATATCATCCTTGGAGCAAAGCATAGAGAAACTGTCAGTACACACCACACAAAGAGAACAGTCAAATTATCTGTACAGAGAGCTGAGATGCTTAGAAGACTGACAGCCTTAGGCTTCTCAAACCCAAGAAGTTTAAGTCCCTTCTCCCCATGGAGGATTTGGCAGAAGTGCCTTAGTATGGGACTTTGCAGAAGTCAAGTACAGCACACAGAGGCTTTTATCAGTTGCCCAGCCTGCAAACTTTATTCCTTTTGAAAAAGAGTTATTTGAGCTGCTGTGTTGACCAGAGAACTAACAGATAAGAACCAAATACTTTATTACTCTGAAAAAGGTCATAATCACAGGTATGTTGTCGCAGCACATTCAGTGACATGCCTGCTCTGTGTTAAGGCTCCATTTTTAATCCACTCTTATAAGGGGTGAACAACTAAAGAAATTGTTATTATTGCCCAGTAGCAAACATGACTGGACAGTTTACTTCATATCCTGTGCACCCCAGCGACTGGTTTAAGCAGTCTCCATTAAGCCTGTGGTTAAGTAGAGGGATCTGCATAAGGCCCTCGGGATCAAAAAGGCCAAGGTGTCAGGCTCAACCACTACCTCAAAGATATCTTGAACAGTAGGGTCCACATCTTGCCAGACAGCAGATTTCAACTCCTTTTTTCCAGCTTTCTGAGAGGTGAAGAGAGAGTCTTCCTCTTCCTCCAAAAAAGGTACAGGGCTGCTTTTTGTTAAAGATTTTTGCTGTACAGGTTGGAAGAGATTATTGCTGTCCTGATCACCTAGAATGGACAGATTAGGCTTTTTCTCCCTGCCCTTGATGGGTTTGTTAGCCACACTGTTTGGCATTTCCTCCTTTAACTTTGATTGTGCAGCTGGTCTGGATGTTGAGCTGCTTACAAAAAAGTCTTCAGATTCAAACAGATCATCCCCTTGGCCTGTGGATTCTGGAGGAAGGAGTTTGTTTGTCCCAGCAGACAAAACACTGCCGTGAGCTGGTAGCAACAAGCCAGACAGAAAGCCATTTTCCTTGGACTCCGCTTCAGTAGTGAGAGGCTCCTTTATGTTCACTACTGCTGACATCTGTTTTGGTAGAGACAATTGTGGTTCTTTAGCACTGTTCACCTCCTCATACTCTTCAGGCTCTTGGGCAGCTAGGCGGCGAGCCATTCTGCTAGGAGGTCTTCGTTTTCCTGTAACCTTGATCCTGGTCTGCAAGAAAGTAATAAAAGCAGAAGAGTTATACAAAAGGAAAAAAACCCCTTACACTGCACAGAAGACAGGTTAGGATTCCTGTTATGTTTCCTTGTAGCACTTTGTCTTCACAAGACTGCAATTAACATGCATTACCCATTTCATACTAGCACACTGAAATGGAATTAACTACAAGTTCTGCTCACAGCTCTGGTTTAAGTAACTTACAAAACAACATGTACATTTAAACAAATGCTCAGCTGGGAATCTTGAGCAAGGAATGCTGAGCACACACACAGATTTAGGCTGTAGGGAGAAGCAGCATGAACTATTCATTGCCAGCTCAGCATCATCCATTTTCCCCATTTTTCAGAAAGGGGAAAGATGGACAAGTGGGACATTCAAGCTTAGACTAGTTTGCAACAAGGTTCATAAAAATAACCCAGAACTTTTGATTTGCTGGCCTCTGATCATTCCACAACAGGTGAAATTGGGGTATAAAAGATTCGGCACTCACTAGTAGAGTCACAACACAGGTCAGCAAGCCACTCTAGTCCCTCAGCATTAGGTAGTACCTTGCTAATCCAGGGACAACTGCAGTACAGTTAGTCTGTGCAAGCCATGACTGATTAAGTTTTCCATTTAATTTCATTTTATGCATAGCCTGCTGTAGTTCATTGCTCTGCTGCTTTTAAGACATATATTCTCCCCTCCCCAAGTTTCCATTATAGCCTCTACCATATCCTACATGGACAGGTGTATTCATGCAGGTAGGAAAGAGAGCAGTACAACTTCCTCTTCCCTTTTGTTAATTGCTGTGTTGGAGTAGACAACCTGGATGGATATGCTGTAACACAGCTTAAAGAAGCCATACGCTTTTGTCAAAATCATTGTAGCAGCACATCTGCCTTCAGAGTGTGGGGCTGTACTGATCAGAGCATGGCTGAAAAATAGGAAAATTATGATTGAAGGGAGATGCACCTGAAAAAACCTGATCCCAGCTCCATGAACTGTTCTTTGAAAGGACAGCCAGAATGCTGGGTAGATTGTTTTGCTTCAGCCTTTGGAGAGAAGTGGATTTGCTATATATACTCACAGCTGAAACTCAAACCTGAAAGACTGAAGAAGTAATGACATGCCAAAATTAAGACATGTAATTTAAGCCACAAAAAACATTAACTGTAGTTACTGAGATGCTTCTTCTCAGCTTACTTCTGTAATCAAACATGCATCAATATTCAAGGTTGACCATATGTACCTTTATGAGCTCTGTTATTTTGCAAGCCTATCTATTTAAAAGTACCATGATAGAGAGGTTTGTCTGTTGTGCAGGACATGCTGCTATTGGAAACAACCATGCCTACATGGTAATGCCTTAGTCTGATGTATAAGCTTCAAAACCATTTGACGCTAAGGAGTTACGTCAGCCATTGTGGTGACAGCTGCTGCATCTTCCAAAGTCATCTCTGCTGCTCATCCAGCAATGAACAGCCTCAGCAGCGGTAAAGAAAAGAAGGAATCAAAGATAAGATTGAAGTCATCTTGGTCAAATCGTTGCTCTTGGGAAACCCAGGACATTTATAAAATCATAAGCACACAAACCGAATTTTAACTACATGGTTTTTGGGTTTTTGTGCTTCTTTTTTTTTTTAAGAAACACTAAATCTTTAATTAGAATATGCCTTTTGCAGTCCATAAAGAGAAAGGTATGAATAAAAAAGCCCAAGGGAGTCAGGAGGCAGAGATCTACCATGTCAGAAGCTGTAACATTTGTTTTGGTTTGGTTTTGTGGGTGTTTTCAATTTAAAAACAAAGTTTTTGTTTGAAAAAGAATTGGGAGTGACCATCCAGGACAACATGACATTTTTATCCTCAGAGGAGGTAAAGGTCAACCTACAGGAGGACTGTGTTCTTGATATCTTACCACAGCAGCTGTCCGTAACATACTTTATAGTTAACCTAGAGGTGCCTTTTTTATGGTTTTCAGGTTGGTGTTTCCTGGGACAGGACAAGACGTTATGCTAAAATACCTTTACCCTATAGGGAAAACCACTGTATTTGGGGAACGTGCCTCAAAAAGGCACAGAATTTCGCATATGCCTAAGCCCCTTACAGAGTTAAGGATGTAGTAGGCTTGATTTTCTCTTCAGTGGTCCAAGTGAGAGGGGATTAGATTTCCACACCTCTATTTCAATTCAGATAGACCACACTGTTAGCAGCACTTGCATACCAAAACACAAAGTCCTGCATGAAGACAGACTGCGTTTTTAATCTCCCTTTCTATCCTCCTAAATACCAAGGTTACCTTATTTGCGCTGTGCAAGGTATCCGCTTGCATAGGCTGATCAAAGCTTACACCCAGTTCTTCATTGTTTCCTGCAGCAGAGAAGGCTTCGCTGTTCTGTACATCCTTGGCCTCATGCAATGGAGCATCTGGAACTGGTAAGGGGGACTTTACACTGGAGACCTTAGGCATTGCACCAGGTAGTAAGGCTGCAGGGTTAATAGCTAAGTTAGCCTACAGCACAGAGAAGACAAAAACATACACACAAAAAAAGATCATGTTAATACTGCTTAAGAGCAGGTGTGGCTCCAAAGAAGCAGCAAGAATTATCATACATGGGCATTCAAGTTCTACAAGTGCCTGGTGTTTCTTACACCTATGCACTCCTGCATCTCCCACATCCTCAGTCTCGCTAAGCCTGTGGAGTGCTCAATACTCTGTGTAAGAGCTCCAGGAACAGCACAGTCACATTATGTCAGACCAAACTCCTACGTAGCTCAGTATCCTGGCTGAGGACAATGCTTCTGACATTAAGAGTGGTACTGTGATATTGACAGTTTAGTCATTTCATGTCAGAAGAGGGGCATAACCAAAACCCAAAGCCCCTAAGAGTCTCTTATCATAGTTAAGATAGTGCTGAGAACAATAGGAGGTCAAAAAGGAGCCCACCCTCTGCTCCCAAAATAGAGTAAATAGTGCTGCTGAGAATCAGGTCTGAAACAGGAGAGGAAATAATGTTAAACATGCAATGCAAAAACAGTAATAGAATATATGCCATTTGAAAAAGAGAAAAAAAATGCAAGAGCAAGGCAAGGAAGTAAAAAGATTTTGTTTCAGGGAAAGCCATCAGTGAGGCAAGGAAGATTGGTTTTTTTTCTTGAAAGTCAAAATGCCAGTAAAGTTAATTACTTGTAGCTTTTCAATCCGAGATGAGGGCTCTTTGGTTTTAATAGGAACAGGACCTGTAGATTTCTGAACAAAATTACACTGGATTAAACAAGTGGGCAAGTTGTTATCAACCAGACCATAGTTTGCATTTTAATACATCTATAGAAAGCAGCTCACTCCTTACCAATTTCTTCTGAAGATACCTTGCTATCATATTCTATTGCCAGAGCTACAGTCACTCAATTTTCAGATTCAGTGCCCCACATGCCATACCCTCATCTTTATTATATTTCATTCCACCTTCCTTCTACCCAGTATTATACTTTGCCATAGTATTCCAACAACTTACATCTTCTCCAGGTCACACACACCACCAGTCAAATCAAACTGTGACAGCTACCTCCTCGCTTACTGCCTCCCCTAAGACCCTCTGAAGCCACATTGCCAGATCATGGTATAACTAACTTTTTCTCTTTGTGACAGGCTATATAATAGGATCACAGACTTCAATGAAGCCCACGTGGAAGCTGAGAGCTACAAAAATTGTACCTTTCAGCCTGCAAGGAAAATAGCTTCAGTGAAATGAGTGCTCCTCTGTAGAAAGTAAGCCATTAGGGCCAAAAGTTAGACTAGTCTAACAGAGCAAGAGCAGCTGTTTAGCCCAAAGACTTGGGTCGATTCTAGGACTCGGAGATGAACCAAATCAGCCAAGGTGCTCTTCCCAGGGCTTGCTCTCCACAGGCTTATAGTCTACATGGTTCTGTGAGCTGGGCTGTACTGCTGTGGGTGTGACTGGGCAGTCAGAACTCCTTCAGCCAGGCTGCAGTAACTGAGGGTTCAAGGGTTAGGACACTGGTTTGAAGCTCTTGACAGCACAATATTGGAATCCTAGCATCTGAAGAGATGGTTCTCCACTTAAATGCACGTGGTGCTCAGAAGAACCTCAGATAGGCTGAAATCATTCCTATACCAAGCTGTCAGCAGCTACGAAAAAAAAAAAAAAAACCCAAGAAAAAGCCCAAAGGAAGACGAGCGTGGTTCTGCACTTCAAGGAGTACTTCACCATAAGGAGACAGCCTAATTACTAGCCCTACAGACTTGCTCTGCGTTCCTCAGCCCAGAGAAGAAAAACAACACCCACCCCCACAATGAAAAGCTAATCTCCTACAGATGGAAATCCAACAAGCAGCTCTTGTGAGGCATGAGCCAGAATTTAGATCCAGGCTGCCTCTCAGAGATCCTTGGTTCTGCAAGAATATGGACAGGAGTAGGAGTCTTGTTTGCTCATCAAAAGTCTTCTAGATAAGATTCTCAACAGCCACAGATTTGTGCTGCATGCCCCATCCTTTCTGAGAAAGGATATATACTTATAAGGCTTATACTTTAAGGATCACATTAATTCCAACAGCCACTGCCACTTCATAGAAGAAAGAACAACAGCCCATTTTCAGTGCAACTGGACCCAAGGTATAGTTCTTCACTGCCTTGTATTTTGCCGTTATAAGTATGTGGGCAATGAATAAAACACTGTATAAACAGCATTTAAATTTCTTGCTAGTAACAGTGCACCTGCTGATAAGTGAAAACAAGTTTGACCATGCATTGCCACTTTGAGCCAGTGAATCCAGACATTAGTTTTGATCTTTTCAAGAGACATAACTTAAAACAAAATGATACCTCTCCTTTTTCTTTGCCTTCTTTTCAAAGCACAAGATTTAAGTACTTGCCTCTGTAGTTACTGCCTTTAGAGCTTCATCTTGTTTGGCACTTAGAGCATTTTCTAGAAAGTTACTGCTCTCCAAGGAAGGTCCAGTACTGGCCTTAAGTGTTTTCTTCTCAGGTACTTTCTGAAAGCATTAAGAGCACAAGTCAACATGAATCAGGTAAAAAGCATGGTCTGCAGATCAAGAAAACCAAAATCAAACAACCATCCACAAAAAAAAATGAAACAAACAAAAAACAAAACAAAAACCCAACCAAAAAAAAAAACCCAACCAAAAAAAAAATCCACCCCAAAAAAACACAGAACCAAAAACAGCTTTTAAAAATCTTGCTTCTATGTGAAAAGAAAATTATCCACGTTTTAACTCTGCAATACATAGTAGGCATTGCTTCTTGGCTCTGCAGTGACAAGGGCCTTCCACTCCTCCATTCCTTCTCAACCTTTGCTGTCTATGCAAATGATAAATGAAAGTTTCAATAAACTTCCAAATGCATACATATTTCTTCATGCACAGGACAGCAGGGAAAATAAAAGCACAAAGCTAGCTAAGGAACACTGCTATTTTTATGTTTTCAAGCAAACAGGCTCCATATATAGCTGCCAAGAGCTAATTACTTAAGATCACCCCTTCCACAGTACTCAAAGAAACCGTTTCCAGGAACTATTGCCAGTTTTCTAGCCTAACTTCCAGCTATAGGCATGAAAACAGGCTAAACTGAAATTTGACTTCAATTGAGTCAAGCTATGTATATTAGAGTAGCATTTTAGAAAGCACGTTAGGACTTCGAGCTCAGACCACCTGTAATGCAGTCTGGTTCATTACTGCAGCTGCTCATCCTCTAAAAACCACCCAGTGCACACAAGGGTTTTAATACTGCATTTGTTACCTTAAATCAAACCAACCTGCAGAGACTTTTACATAAGTCAGAGAGCAAGGCTCATCAATCATGCATGAACTACAGGGAAATAATATTCGCAACTTAAACTGTAGAACAATTAAACAACACAAACTCTACTACTCTGATTTCTGCTCTGATGTGTACGCTTACACTTAAGCTAGTCCCAGTGGTACACAGAAGAAAAAGAATCCAATCATCTCATCCCAGCTTTGGGAGACCTAATGCACCGCTCTATTCCCTATTTCTTCACAGTTGCAACGGCCATTTCTGCTCTTCCCAAAATATTTGAGAAGTCACTTCATTCCTTGAAGGGATCCATATGGAAAAAAAAAAAAAATTCCTTCCATACACTTCTTTCCAATGTCTTTTATATAAGCCATTTACAGTAGAGGAACTGATACCAGAAGGTTTGTTTTAGCAGTACTGAAGAGATCATCCTCATCGTCATCTCCAAAAAGCCCTCCTCCAGATGATGGCTTCAGGATACGGTTTGCAGACTAAAGAGACAAAACATAAAGGAAAGATGTATCACAGATCACACACCTCTTTCAGGCCATGATGCCTGAACTGATATTAGCACTTGGTCCTCCCTGGAAATCAGTGATTTCTAAGCAGTGTTCAAACAAGGAACATCAGTAGGCTTCACACTTCAAAGACTTCTTAAGTAGCAGGTTCCAAACAGGACTCTGAACTCACCACTGACTTCTTGGGGCTGGCAAAGAGGTCAACATCTGGATCATTGTCCTTCTGAAGTTTGTGACTAAAGAGGAGCTCTTCATCTTGAAAGACTCCGGTGCTTTTGGACCGAGTACTTTTCGCAGAAGCCTGGAAGGAGACGAGAAAGGTCCACACAGTAAGAAACTCCTTCCTCATGAAGGTTATTTGCCTAGTAATACGGCAGGTTACAATTTACCTGAGGTTATACTACAACCCAGGCAACAAAAATACAACTTTAACTGACAATTATATATTTTACTTTGACCCAATTTGCAAAACTTACAATAAAAGTATTTGTATTCACAGTTCAATTTGAGGAGAAGACATTAACCAAAAATGTATCTGTGTCGGCTGACCTGAGACCCGGCTCCTACTATTTGCCTGTGAAGCTTCCTTAGGGGGAAGAAAAAAGTTTTCAGCATGTTATCATGAGTGTATAGAAAGGTTCATATTTCAGCAAGACTTTTATGCCTTATGAATTTTTCAGCTGAGGGTTTAGGACAGAAAAGTAAGAGAAGAGAATGTGGTTAATTACCTTACTAAGCTACTTTTTAAAAGAATAAAAAAATTAAAAAAAAAGAATAAAGTGGAAGGCCTGTAAAGCTATTTCTGTTGCTAGATTCCCCATTCCCCTACCATTAAAGCAAACACACCTCCACAATGAAGAACAGAACACTGTCTGCCTTTGGCAAGAACTTGTACCTTCAGTGGGGTGGGAAGGTTGACAGTCAAACATATCACCTTATCAGTCCTCCACTGTCTGGAAAACCAATCAATATCAGCTGCTTGGACACCAAAACCAATGCCTTTCTATACCAAACCCAGGTCACATTTTTAAAGCCCTCCAACTGCTGTTTATGCCCTGATACTTGAAAACCTAATGTACATCTAGAAGGATCCATTACTCAAAATGCATATTAAGCTAAGTGAGGAAAATAGCAGCACCTTTCAGATTTGCCTGTCAAAAAGATTAAGTTCCTAAATTACCTATTCTGATTTTTACATGAATATGTATTTGAGCACCTTAATCACATCGTGACTTACATGCTGACAGCTGAGTACTTTGAAGGAAAGATTTGAACAGATTTGTATCTTCCCAAATTCACAGGGCAGATGTGGCTTCTTGCAACCATCTCACAGTGTGCCCCCCAAAAAACAAGACACAACATATATTCACTAGAAGTCAATAAATGCTCAAGCTAACTATTCTGTTTCAACTCAGAAGCAGCTACAAATGGATAATTCTCCAAGAGCCATCTATTTTATTCATCTCCAAAGACTTCTGAATGAAGCGTGTATAGCCTTTAGGGTTGACAACTTTATATGGTCACACTAAGATAATTAAACCTTGTGGTATGCTGTAGTACACCACATATATATATATATATATATATTTTTGACACGACTTTGACTTTACAGAAAAAAATTCAGCACTTCTGCGTCCAGTAGAAACAAGAACATTGCCATGGATTCAAGGATATTGCTGCTGAAGATTCAAAGTCTATCTCTTGATGGTATATGCTGAATCAGGAAAGCCAGACAGCAAGAATATGGCAACTGGAGTCTTTTTCAAAGAAAGTGAACACACATACTTGAAAAACAGAAAACAGAACTAAGATGATTCTTGCTGAAGCCAAGTCTGCAGGTGTATATCCACCAAGCAAACTACAAAAGCATAAAGAAAATAAAGGTGTAAACCACAAGTCTTCAAATTCCACATCCTTCTACTTCCTAGGACCTCTGACCATGAGGGGAAACTATGAAATCAGTTCTGTACAGCAGACATCAAGTAGCTGCATCAAAACATCTGTACAGAATTTCTTTTCATATTAAGCATGTAGCAAAATGCTTTCAAGTTTATAGGATGGGAAAATTTACAAAGGGATTCAGGATCATGGGGAAGAGTAGGAATAATTTCCCACCCAAGAATTGGAAGTTTAGAGATAGAGAAAGATTAGCCTCCATGACATGAAGAGAGGGAAGGGTAAAAACAAAGCCTTGCCTAGAATAGTAGAGGTAGAAATACTATTTCCTAGACTCACCGCACAGTCTTTCTGTGCATTTTTAATGCCATCATTGTCTTCCAGTCTCTCATCTTCCTCTTCTTCCTCAAACAAGCTTAACACTTTCTTAGCTTGGGTCTTGACATCTTTCTCCAGGGCAGGCTGTGATGTTGCAAACAGATCTGAACTGCTGCCTGGCTCTGAGGATGCTGCTGCAAAAGGCTCCACCAAAAAAAATATTTAACACATCAGCCTCAATTTAGTCTGCCCCAAAACCCTCTAAAGCTTCCTTGGTTAAATGCTAGCAGTGGCCAGAGTTCCATAATCCATTACCAAGCAGACTATATTTGACTAATTTTTAAGTAGAAGGAATAGCAGCATGCAGATTAACAAGACACAGTAGATAAAGAACAAACTTTATGGCTTTCAAGGAAACACAAGTTTCTTCCTTTATGCTATACTGTAGCACTGTTGATAAGCAGCTTCCTGTATAAGGTTCCCTGTCATCAGTATGTCAGGTTGCATGTGCACCACAAAGCTGCATTAAGCAGTTTTGCCATTATCTCTGAGGTACCTATTCATGCAACTTGGAAATCTTTGGTGTGGGGAGCGTTACCTGAACCTTGAATGTGCAAAACATGATAATTACTCTGGAAACTCATCAGCTGATAATTCCCTGACACTCATTCAGTAAGACCATGCCCAAAGTCAAGCCCTGCTAAAGCTTCTTCAGTAATAGACTCAATAATACACCTTAACATTGTTCTGTAACAGCCTTGCCCAAGACAAATTCACAAGCCTGAAAGCCACAACTACCAAGGCTATTACTAACTAATCAGACAGTACACTGTATCCTTTAACGGAAAACTCTGTCCCTGTGACTAAAGATTACCCAATCCACTCCCCAGGAAAAAAGAAACAGATTCAAAGAGAAGCTAAAAGAAGACAAATCAAAACCAACCAAAACTCACCCAAAAACAACCAACAAAAAAACCCAAACTAAACCCCCAAGCACTGAACCCAAACAATTCGTTTATGCACTTCAGTTGGGAAAGAACTTCTAAATGCCATTTAAGAATCTGCTGTTTGACTGACATGTAATTTTGCTAAATGTAGACAGTTATTCTCTCCCTGGCAATAGAAGATGCAATTGAGAAACAGAATTCTGTTCCAGAGCATTACTGTTACATCATTGGTGGTTTTTTTTTTTACATGAGCCTTTACCAAACTTCAGATTAATGTAAGAAAATCCCTCACTTTTTCCTTTGTTTGCTGCCCTGCAACATCTGTTCCTCTAGGCACAGCAACTGCTCCAGGCTCTTCTAAACACCACAATGTATCTTCTACCTGGTTAGACTTGACTTTTCTTTCTGGCAGATCTTCCTTCTCCTCCTTTTCTTCTGTATTAAATAAAGGTGGCTCTTGTGCTGGTTTTACTTTCTTCTGCAAAATTAAGAAAGCATTGGTGACACACAACTGGCGGGTATATAAGTAGTATACACTGCTGTGAGACAGCAGAGTCTCAGCTGGCCTTCTGCAGCGATATGCTTGCATACTTGCTTGACTTCTACTTTCCTCCCATGGGACATTCTGGTTTGTGACTTTTGATTTCTAGTACTACAGGCTCTTCAGTCAGGTTGCAAAGTACCAGGAAACAGTTGCAAGCTTAGAGCAGATGCCCTGGGAATCTTGTCTGGTTGGTACACCATTTCCTATGACTGCCAGCAGCCAGACTGTGGCTTGCTACCTTCTTCTACTCCCAAGCCTATTATCTTTCTGGGCCAGTACAAGTTTTCCTGGCAAGCAGAAAGTCAGGGCACACACACACCCACACACGTACAGGAATTCTCACTACAGATACAGCTGTGCTAAGCTTTTGCATCTCTTACTCTCAGTTTAAAGAGAGCCAGACAAGTAATAACTATGGGCTAAAGTCCTAAGACAGCAGCTAGCATAAGCACCCTCAACAGAGGGCCAGTACGAAGCCTACAGACACATCTCAATTAGCTTGTGTTGAAGTGATACAAAGGGTGAAGCCCTAGCTTCACAGTCAGCCTTCCTCTTAATGGTATTTTATGGTTAAAAGCTCTCAAAATACCCTCATGAAAGGCTGTCAGCATAAACCAAATAAATTTAGGGTTGGTGGTGAAGAAAATCTTGAAATCTCTCTTAGGCTGGTGGTAGTAATAAGTTTTACATGGAAGAGTTCAGTCTGCCCTGTTCCCATTCCCAATTTGCTAGAACTACCATTGTCTAAACCAAGCTAAACTTATATTCAGTACCTAAGAAGGTCTAACTATAAAAAGGACGAAGTGTTCTGCATTAGTTTAAAAAGAAAGGGGAGGTACCACTGCAGCTTTAGCAGCTGAAGGAAGTAGCGTTGATTGGGAGCTGAAGAGCGACCCTCCATTAATAGCATCATCTTCAAACAACAACGACACCTTCTGTGCCTTTCCTTGGCTGCAAAGAGAGAGGGAAAAATGGAAGATTCAGTGCAAAAGTTTCAGAGGCCATGCACTGCATCTGTTTAAAAGTATCATTTAGGACCATCATTTGCATTGTGGGATAGCAGAGTCTCACTTGGCCTTCTGCAGTGATCAGCTTGCAGACTTGCACCACAGACGCAAATGAAGTAAAAGAGCCCAGCGCTGTCCATTCCTACTCACACACCTCTTAATTCCTCCTCAGCAACAGTAGCAAGGGACAACATCTGCAATATGCCTGGGTTTGTTGGGTTTTGAGTGTGCTGCCAGGATGCTCTGAAAAAATGTAGTCCCCCTGCCCTCTCCCGGACTGTCACCTCTCTTTAGTGATTGCAAATAAATCCTCCTCATCCTCTTCCTCAAAAAGGCTCGTCTTCTTCACAGCTTTAGCCTGACTGACAGTGCTAGCAGCTTTTGCAGGATCCTCTTTTCGGACACCTTCAGAGGGAAGTTTAGCTGGCTTGGAGACATTCCAGTGTTCCTTAAAAAAATAAGGAACCCTTAAGTTTTCTATTGTCTTGGCCATCTCAACAGTTTTATGCTTTGCCCAGCAATAAAGCCCAGTAAACCCTTTCAATCAAAGCTTATTCCTCAGTACCTCCTCATCACTGCTGAATAATAAGCTGGAGGCCTTCTTGAGTGGTTCTGACTGTTTCGCTTTATCTTCCAGGGGCTTTTCCTGTTCCTTCTTGGCAGGTACCACACCAAAGAGATCCTTAAAATAAAATACATTAAAAAAAGATAAATATAAAAAAAAAAAAAAAATCAAAAGCCAAAGCCACAATGAAAAGCTTACTGAGAAGTCATCAGCATGCAAGACACTGTGGCCATCTACTTCTCAGATGAGTAGGATAGAGAAATGGTGTTTTGTGAACCCTTTTGGAAGATAATTTCAAGTGTGATACAGTATTCTGGTACAGGGAATTCTACACACAGAGCATTTGATAGACCAGAAACTTGTAAGCACACAGCCTGGTTTGGTCCACAGATTCTCTACCATAAGGCTTGACCAGCAGCCAAAAAACACCATGCAGCAATTCTGTGGCACAGCTGCTAACACAACGGGACATGTTTCTACATCTACATAATGAAATAGAGAATTAATCCTATTCCGAGAGGACAGGCAACAGGCAACTGAACCACCACCACTGCGCAAGAACCAAGCCTTTTCACCAGAAGACGCTCATATACACAATAATATAGGGATCAAAATATACAAATCCATATGTTGACTTCACCCCCTAACATTTATTTATGCTTTTATCCACGCAGCTTGAACTTCAGTGCCATAACACAACCTTCATGGCAGATACCAGAGACCTTACCACATTACAAAATGTTTCACTATCCTGACAGCTGCTTCTGAACGGCCCCTGTTCAGAAAGGTGAAAGCAGCCTCCTCCTGAATAGGAAATCTTTATCCTGAGTTTGCAGAAGTCCCCTATCTTACGGCTCTGAGAAGGCCTCCTATTTGCCTCAGATTAAGACTACGAAAGATCTTTGGAGGGTGTGTGGGAGGAAGGAGAGGGTTGTACTTGGTTTATGTGGCAAGGTTTTGATAGTGGGGGAGGACAGGCAGGGCTACGCAGCTGGTTTCAGTGAGAAGATGCTAGAAGCTTCCCCTATGTCTGATAGAGCCAATACCAGCCATTTCCAAGACAGACTAGCCACTGGCCAAGGCCAAGCCCATCAGCAATGGTGGTAGTGCCTCTGGGATAACGTGTTTGAGAAGGGGAAAAGTTACTGCATAAGAACAAAGGTAGCTGGAGAGAGGAGTGAGGAGTGACCCTGCAGGCACCAGGTGAAGAAGCAGGGAGAGGAGGTGCTTCAGGCACTAGAGCAGAAATCCCCCTGCAGCCAGTGGTGCAGACTATGATGAAGCAGCTGTGCCCCTACAGCCCATGGAAGTCCATGGTGCAGCAGATCTCCACCTGCAGCACCTGGAGGACCCCATGCTGCTGCAGGCAGATGCCCAAAGGAAGCTGTGACCCTGTGGGAATTCTGCTGGAGCAGGGTCTTGGCAGGACCTGTGGCACCATGGAGAGAAGAGCCTGTGCTGGAGTAGGTTTGCTGCAGGAATTGTGACCCTGTGGGGGACTCAAGCTGGAGCAGTCTGTTCCTGAAGGACTCCACCTTGTGGAAGGCACCCACACTGGAGCAGTTCATGCTGTAACCCATAGAAGGGACTCTACACTGGAGCAGGAGAAGAGTGTGAGGAGTCCTTCCCCTGAGGAGGAAGTAGCAGCAGAGGCAATGTGTGATGAACTGACCATGACCTCAATTCCCTGTTCCCCTGTGCCACTGCAGGTGTGGGGGTAGAGGTGTTTTTAAGATTTGGGTTTATTTCTCATTATTCTACTCTCATTTGATTGGTAATAAATTAAACTAACTTTTCCAAGCCCATGACAGTGGTTGGTGAATGATCTCTCCCTGTTCTTACCTTGACCCATGGACCTTTTGTTCAATATTCTCTTCCCTGTCCAGTTAGGGAGGGGGAGTGCTAGAATACCTCTGGTGGGCACCTGATATCCAGCCAGGGTCAACCCACCACAAGGGTAAAAAAAAGATAAGAAACGAACTAATTCACTTTTTCATTAATTCAGTTTTGTTAAGTCCCTTGCACAAACTGTGCTCTGGTCTCAGTTTCTACAGTAGCAGCCACAATTACACACCGAAAAGCAAGAAAAGGAATTCACCAGCCATTACACAAGAGAAGCAAGAAGTTATCCATGCGGCAAATACCACAGGCCATGATAAACAGCTTCTTGAAGCTCATATTTCTTCTACTGCTCAGTGTTCTCTAGCCCTATCAGAGGGATAACGTCCTTCATGTTTAGGTCCAGAGATGATATGCACTGACTACAGAATACCAAAAAGACACCAAGAACTTGCAAGAGTCTCTGCTACCATTCTTCTCCATAATGCCGTCCACATGCTCAGAACTGGTAAACTGTGCAAGATTCACTTAATGCTCTAATTTACTGCCTCATTTAGAAGCTTCGTGTTGTAAACTTCTGAATATTTCCTGCTGCATTTGCAACAGGCTATGCAGGAGGGTTCCCGTACACAGAAAATGTCTGGAAGGGGTACTTACCTCTTCATCATCATCAAACAAGGACAGCGGAGCTTTTGTCAGGGACTTGCTGGTGGGAAGGGATGTAGCTTTGGACTTCACAGTTTTACTTGAAGAAAACAAATCCTGTGCAAACCAAAGAAACATCACTTTGCAAAGCAATGCTAGATGTTTAAGGATATTAAATAGGACATGCATATTTTTCTTTTAAAAGAAAAAAAGTGTTTAGTGGGCCTGTGAAGTAGGGAAAGATAGTCTTACTTGGCTGTACCAATCACCTACAACTCCATGAGGACTGCCCTCAGCTTTGAAGATTAATTACTAGCTGGAATCCAAGGACACAAGACTGAACATATGCAAGTCTTTCATGATTCTTGCTTGTGATTTGCTGATCTTTCCCATCTTCAGGTTTTCAATTTATGCCTGCGCATAAATCCTTATGCACAATCATATCACTATCTTTGAAGATAGGGAAAACATTCCCAGACATTTCACTCTTGCAGCGAGAAAGAACTTTCAGGATCGCTCAGAGTAGCTACATGGATGTCAGAGTTTCCAGTCCTAGATATAAATAAGGAGTCCCCAGGTATAAGTGGACTGAGGTCAGGGTGACTCACATCCCAAGGATTTCTGTAGGGATTTATTAAAGAGATACTCACTTCAGAATCCTCCTCATCAGAGAAGAGGCCTCTCTGTTTTGTTGGAGGTGTTTCAGATAAAGGCTTGAAGTCTTCACCTGAAGATGGTTGACTCTTTAAGACAAAAAGACACTGCATCAGCAGCTATTTAGATTCAGTAAGGGCAGGCACATCATATAACCCTTTTTAAGGGGCATGCTGCTTGCAGCACCTCAGCAGCTGAAGGGACAGAACACAAGCTTGTTACCCAGGGGCTGAAGTCCAAAACTCATGTGCTGAGTGAGCTCCTCATATGCAGACAGAGCTATGCACAAGGGACGTGCAGGTCTGACCATAGGCTTCCCCTCCACCATCCTTCTCAGTAGAAAAATGTATGCAGACACTCATGTCAGGCCCTCTTATGAGTTAAATTAAAATGTTTCTTTCAACAAGCTGTATTTCATAAAGGAAGAGGGCAGTTTGTGCCAGCCATCATTTCCTGCATTAGCACAGCACAGCCCTAACCTGCTGCCAGCTATATTGCCATTAGACTCAGAATGATTCCAGACCAAAGCATTACTGTCAGCAAGCTTGGAGGATAAAAAATCCTCACTTCCTGACAGGGCAGTAGTGATGCTGCTGAATCAGTATTCCTCCTCTCCTCTCAGAAAGCCAAGTGCTGTGAGATCAGAGCAATGGCTTTGGATGACCTCACACCACCACTCTTGCTTCATTGACCATGGATACGCTTGCATTGCACCAGAAAAAGAAGGTGGTTTTGGTCCTTGTACTCACCTGCTTCTTGTAAGCCAATATGGAGAAAGTTCTACAGCAATTTGCATTAGACATCCCCAGCACTGTATGCTTCTCAGTGCAGAGGGGAGAAGAGTCACTGTAGCTCCTTGGACAGCAAATACGTATAAAGTGAGTACACATAATCTCTGCCACAGAACTGAAAAGCATTACTGCTTTCCTCAGGACACTGCTCTGAAATTGCAGGTGGAGTGGGCATTAAGGATGCTTTCATAATTCTGTATATGCGTCCTCAGGACAGCATTTAGAGCTTTCTACAGATTAAGAGTTTTCAGCTGAAAAACAGCTTTTTAAAAACCCCAGGTATTGTATATGCTTAGGTAGAACTGTGACATCCACCTCACTCTTCCGCAGTATATACAAGCAATGGGTTACCAGTTAAGTTGCTATTGGCAGTTGGTGTAAGCGCTGACAGTTTTCACAGCACAGAACTGTGACACCAAAGGTTCTTAAATCAGGCTGGTTTCATTTCAGCATGAACTTCATAAACATTTTTCATTATTACAGGCTTCTCATTTTGTTTTCATTGCAATCACTGCCCACATGAGAAAAATCTCAAACAAAACCAAAGTTTGAGAGAAAAAATGCGTTTAAAGACCCCTGAAGAACCTACCTCATGGAAGACCCTAGGAACCCAGTCCTTTTTCACAAATATGGCACTTCCATAGTGTTGTACATAGAAAGACTACTTCAATTGCAGTAGTAATTTCTTCCTAAAACCTCATCCATATGATCCATTAATATGCAATTACCTTTTTTTCCATGACAGCCTCCCTATGACTTTCTGTTTCTTTCGTTGTGCCAGAAACCACACGAGGAATAACAGATTTTTCCTTGAATAAGTCACCTTCTTCATCATCGTCAAATAGGTCAGCTTTGGACTTGACTGCATTAAGACGCAAAACAAACAGGGAGAGATGAGAACAGAAATGCCATTACTGATCAACAGAAGATAGCAGAGTCTCCAAAGACACCATGCTACCTTTTCGAAGATGACCAACATCAGGAGTCTTTAAAAGAAAAAGCTAGACAAGCTCTCAAAATGAAACACCACTTACCTGAGAGTACTGGTAACAGACACTGCAGTCGACAAGGTGGAGTCAGTTAGCACCTCTAAAGCCAGTGTTTTGTGTTAGCTTGGCACCATTAAAGGCCTAGAGCCTGACAATAGGGAGTGTTGGGCACAGGGACTCAAGGCTGTGTGAATAATTTGGTACCATTTCCCTGATTCAAGTCTAGATACTGCCCTGACAGTAGAAGGAGCATCCTAAAAGACGAAAGTCAGTGGAGAGCACATACAAATAAACCAATCCCACACCACTCTATGGAAAAGAAACACTAGTAACAGCAAAAAAACCTTCAACTAAGAAGAAGAACAACAACAACAACAACAAAACCCTAAAACCAAACAAACAAAAAAAAACAACCCAAATAAAAAAACCCCAAAACCCAAGCAGACATAGCAGCAATGCAGGTTTGAATTTTGTAACTCATTGATTCCTATCAGTTTGGTTTTTGATAACCTTTAATGTTTCATTTTCCACTTCACATGTATAGATGTACCTGAATCAGGAGGCTTTTTAGTTGTTCCCACAAAGAAGTCATCATCATCATCATCAAACAGAACAACTTTCCCAGGCTGTTTCTGAATTTTCTCTGTGCTCTGTGCTGCAGAATGCTTGACTTTTTCCACAATCACGGTGGAACTGAACACATCACTTCCTCCTGCAGACCAGATGAGGAAAAGAAAAACAACCCACACAAACATCATTGCCAGAGTAACCAAAAAGCTGAACTTGTGCCATAGTAAGTGGAGCCAGGCAGAGTTTCCATCACAGCAACTTTTAATGAGCTTCTGCAACAATGCTGCATCAAAAGCATTAGCTAGAAACTTCCTGATAAAGCTGAGTCACAGACAGATAGCCCCTCACTCTCACTGCAATCACTTCTTCCTCAAACCCTCTCATTTCCCGAGGAACAACAGCCAGGTTCCACGTTAAAGCTAGAAGACCCAGCAGTCCCACACTGTTGCCCCTATGGACTTCCCAAACCATCGTCCTACATTACTAACTAGTAAAGCACGCAATGGTGGACAAATTGGTAAGGTGCTTGGAAAGGAAAGGACAGGTGAATGAGCTGTCCCAAGGAGCTGCACTTCGTATGTAAGACCACCAGCAGTACTGCAGTGTGAGGCTAAGTTCGGTCCTGAGATTCCTGCATACTTCAGGTATGGCAGTGATCAAATAAAGTAAGCTGGTAACAACTGTTTCTTCTACATCTGATGCGCAAGTGTGCAGCCTCAGTGATACATGCATGCCAACAGATGGTCTACAAGCACTTTTAGTGGTTTTGGTAAAAACTGGCAGCCTGGTTCTAAGCCTGTCTTTTTGTTTCTTATCTGCAGATACTCGAAAATGGCAGGAGGGAAAACACAAGTGAAACAACCCCCCAAAAGAAAGAAAAAGGAAAAATAAAAAAAAGTTTGGCAGGAAGTAGAACAACTGCTACTTGGTTAAAAGTCAGCAGACTGCATGACTTTTAACCAGCATTGCAGCAGTCTATTACAGATAAAGTTTATCACACAGTTAGAAACTACCACAGGTTTGGCAGGAATATAGCCATGAAGTTTGATTAATTATTAAAAATTCTCAAGTTCCTAAACAAACTGTTCCCTGCAAATGTGTTCACCAAGCAATTTTGAATAGCAAGGAAACCTCAATCTTAGTTTTTCTCTGGTGAATTTAGCCTGCCTACAAGTTACTGAGAGGAAGCAACTGAAGACTTTGAATAAATACCAGATATAACTTAATTCCTGATGAACTAGAACAGGACACTGCTAGAATGGTGGGTAATTCACAGCTTATGTAACAGTACCTCCAAGAGTGAAGGATACAGGAAACCTCCATCTGCCCTTTTAAACTTTGCTACCAAGTCTTACAATTATGTAGAATGACAGTTGCTGATGTATATCTTTGATCCTGAAGCAAAAAGGTTGTATTTGTCTACATCCTCTAAAAATCATGTTGATTGAGGGCTCAGTTAACTGAAGCTGTTGTCTTAAAATGGGCCTTTGTTAATAAAGGGTAAAACTTAAGATAACTCAGTCGGGTGAAGACCCTACAGAGAGACAGAAATCAAGGTTAGTTAATTCAAAGAGAATGATGACGTTCCTTTTCATTGCTCAGCTTGAAGTCCAATATGCACTGCAGACTTAAGCTGTATAGTATCAGTTAAAGTAACACACATCCTTAAAAGTCCATAGCACAACATGGGAAACTGACAGCTGCTAATACCTACCATCAATAACCTCTATCTTCAGAGCTCCTACAGAATCTTGATTATCCATAAAGCATGCTGCAGTTTAGGCGTAGCATGGTAGAAGCACCTGTATTTGTCACTAAGCGTATGATCAAGCAATGTAGTGCTGCTGTGTTTGGACAGTTTTCTTTAAAACCTCCCCAGTAGGTTTTAAAGAACAGAGCATTTTGTGCATGAAGCAATTTGCTATTGAACAAATCATACCTGGGAACAGAGATACTGCACCTGCGAGAACTTTCTTTAAGGACTTTGTAGAGGATGCTGAAATCATAGGAAGTACAATACAAATTGGATGCACTTGTTTTATGCTGTCAAAGCCTTCAGAGCACTAACACAGAAATAGGAATCCAAGAAGACTTCTGAGCTCCATTTTTTCCTCAACACTCAGAATTCTTTAGACGTTCTCCTTAAACTTTTGTTTCTTTGCATATACATATGTATTACACTGTTTTCCCCCATTAAAACTCCACAAGACAGCTCTACTAAACTGAAGCTTATAAACATGATATACATTTATACATAGCATTATTTAAGAGTTCACATTCACACATTCAAAACCACTTCAATACAGTACGCTCAAAATGGCTTAGTCTCCCAACCTTGATCTGAAAATTCACCAAATACAATGCTTCAATAAAAACTGCTGCAGTACAGAATGGGTGCTCAGACTCCTTAAGAGTCTAGATATGCAGCTAATGAGAAACGCAGACACACATTAGTCTGCAAGAACTATTTACTTTACTAAGTACTTTACTCCACTCCATCCCACAACTGGATCCCACAACTGATGTACTCTTCAGCAGCAGGAACCCAGTGCACACAGAGAGCTCTGCCAACATCAGTAAGGATATCCTTTCAGCTTCAGAGAGTAGGTGTGTGTAAGACATCATAATGAACAAACACATTAAAAATTCAAGGAAAACACAGCTGTTCTCTATTAAGACTGGGAAGAAGAGCTATGCCAACAATTGCTACTCTTTCTCTGCTAGACTTTCTAGTTCAGAAACAAAAGAGTCTACAGGACTAAAAGACACAACAATTGGTTCTTACCATCGCTTACTGGGACTCGCTCCTCTCTGTCTTTTGATTCTTCTTTTGGTGCTTCAGCAAAAAGATCACTCTGTAGATGAAAATGTAAAGGGGGGAAGTGCTGAATTTCTATTTTGTAGGAAAAGACAGCTGCTGATTTTTCCATGTCGAAGATTCACTTGTAACCCAAGACAGAGGAGGTAACCACCACTCCCTTCTCAAAAGGATGCCTGCACATATGTACTTATATCTGGGTATTCAAGCATTAACTTGAGTGCATATATTCAGAAGAGTAGCTTTCTGTCTTCTAAAAGTTAATTTATACTGATTATCAGGCTGTTTACTGCAGAGAAGGAATGACCTTTTATTTGCACATCTTCAACATCTAATATACAGCTGTTTAGGTTCTGATTACATCCTTCCATGCTTTCTTGTTGAAGCTTATGCAGTAAGGTTTGAAGGAAGAACTCAGGTCAGACCAAGCATAAAAATACTCTTCAACGACACATGATTAAGAACAATGATTTATATTGTTGCTAAAGAGATGCTAAGACACCAGTATGGTGTAAAGATATACATTATAGCTCAAAAGCAGTGCTGGACAGTCCCACAAAAGTCCTTGTGTTCAGATTACAATTGCCCTCTGCCAGTCCTCTCTGAGAATCACAGCCTAGATTCCCAGGAAACCTCCAAATTTGTAAGTACTGACCACTCCTATTTTTTGAAAGACTCGCTCTTATGGGAAGCAGGATATTAGAAGTTGCCTACCTGGAGGCTCAAAATGCATGGTCTTTGCAGAAAGCTTTATGGAAAGAAGGCAGCAAAACTTGGGAAAGAGTAGGAAAGCACAGGGCTGTAACTGGGATGTCAGTGATTAACTACACATTTATCAGTCACTATTTGCCTGTTGACCTTCTGTTGCTGCATTCTGCTACAGGCCTCCTCCACTGCACAAAGTAGGTGAAGAGAAGTTACCCTTCCTAGATGATTAACTGTCAGGTAACAGAAAACCAAGAACAAACATATGCAGGCAAGCAAAATCACAGAGAGATCTGCTTGGCCGTCCTGTGTCTACAGGATAAGAAAAGTACTCTTGGCAATAAGTAACCAAAAGGCTTTAATGCTAGCTTCATCTGAATTTGCACTGACACAAAGCCTCCTTCCAAAGGCCTTCTTGCAAATTTCAGTTTAACAGACCCCTTAGCTCCAAGGAACACCTGACTCATTCTAGTTGCAAAAAGTAACACCACATCCAACAAAGGCAGCAGTTTAGCTACTGTCCTGGACTAACCTCGACTGTTACTGATATCAGCTGCATGATTAAAATCAAAGGCAATCATCTGTTTTACATAGCTGTACTATCAGATTCTTAAGTATCCCTGACATAGGGCTTCTATCCCTTTTTATGCGCACAGTGTTAAAACAGAAGTAAAAATGCACTTTGTGCCATTCTTTTATCAAGTCAGCTCTAGATACATAGCACAAGAGTAATCTTGAGGTGCACTTTTCATGCCAATGCATTAATTAGATGAAAGAACATAGCACAATTGCAATAGAGAACTTTTAACAACACAGAGAAACCCAACAACATCACTGTCCCGATATGGTATGTGAAAGATAAATCGTGAAGGGCATCACATTCTCTTTCTTCTCAACCTTCTCCCACACCCAGGGAGAAAGAGAGAATGACAAAATTCAGTATTCACACAGGCATTTTAATAGAAATATGCTGTTCTAAAATAAACAAACTGTATGGCATTTGGTTTACTTCCAGAGATAAAAGTGGGTAAGCTCCGCTGGAATTAGACCCTGTCTAATGTAATGCTGAAACCACACCTGCATCTCTCATAAGCACCACTGTAGAAGACAGGGCTTTGTGTCAAGAGAAACGTAAGTACCTCACTCATGCAGTTCTGTTTCTCCACTGGAAAGCTATACTGTTCCTCCACACTTGAACACTACCAAGCAGTAAGATGCTGTTTCCCCTCCCTGCCTTTCAGAAGCAGGAATTTGTGGGGATCTTTTGTTTTGTTTTTTAAAGGGTGACACACTCAATTTCTATTCTTTTCAGCTTTCTCACCTCTTCATCATCAAAGAGACCTGTTCCACCACTGAAGAGGCCACCCCTAGACCCAAACGGTGTGAAGTCTTCATCAGTCAGTTTAGGAGGCTTGAAGATGTCATCTTCATCTAGAAAAAGAGCCAAGAGCTGTGGTGGGACTGACCAAGTTTCAGGAAACGGAATTAAACAGACAGCCAAAATAAAAACTGGTTTGATTCCATCCCTTCTCTCTCATAAACATTATATGTTCAGAAAAGTTGCTGTAGACAGACTGGGTTGTGTGGTTGTTGCTTCACAAGACCACATTTAAGGAGGAACTCTAATCTTACTTCTAGCATTGTTTTATATGCACATCACAACCTAGATTTGTTTACACACTCACCTTGAAGGACAATCAAATATCCTACCCAGTTTCTAAAGTAGATGCCACAATTTCCTCAGTGATATTTTACAAACCAGCCCACAATTCAAAACCAAGAGGAGGATAACTTACCATCTGATGGAACTCTAACTTCTTTCTTCTCTTTCAGGGTTTTCCTTGTTTTAGTCTCTGATGACAGGGCTTCAAAGGAGAAAATTTCAAAGTAAAACAGTCCACCTTTATTTGTAGCCTGTGATTAATCTATGATAAAAAGAACCTAAAAAATCCAAGTCTAACCAAACTGACCTATATTTTTTCATGTGAAATCAGCCCACTGAAACAATTCTATGAAGTACAGGTTCTAAAATTAGCACTTACAATTGTAATAGCACCATTCTGTCAGGCACTGGGGGTTCAACATAGTTGCCCACACACAGACTAGTGTCACCTGAGATGCCAGAAAGCAACTCAGCATTCCAAATGGTACAGATCCCACACAGAGCATGCAGAACCTGAGTATCTCAGATGACTAGACATATTATACCTTGATTCAGCTACCAAAAGCAAAGCCAGAGTTTTATCTTCTTGCCAACTCAATTTCAGTCTGCTATTTTCAACTGCTGCTTTGCTACAAGAATAACTACTTGAGAGAGGTCTTTTCCTTTGAAAGTGACACAAAAGTAAATGCAGTTTTTAGTCCAAAATATCACGGAAAACAGTAGCAAGGAAAAGTTTCTCAAAATGTAGTACATTTAAGCTACAAAAAGTTAAAAACAAACAACCCACACCACAGGAAAGCACCAATCTACGGCTGGAAGGGTTTTCCATTGTAGAGCTCACAGACTACAATAACCAGTGGTTTCCACATGCCTGAAACAACTGGAAGTACATGTGGTCAAAGATGCAGTTTTGCATGTAGAGAGAGAATGAGATTGGCTAGAAAACCTTTCTGTGTGCTTGGGGAGTGACCTGTCTCACCTAAAAGCAATGTGTTTTCCACTATAGCACTCAGTGAATTCCAATTGAATCCTTAAAGTTATGGATAAAAAGGTTCTCAGAACACGTAAGTGTCTTTATTTACTCTTGTT
Source organism: Ara ararauna (assembly GCA_028858755.1). Classification (NCBI taxonomy): domain Eukaryota; kingdom Metazoa; phylum Chordata; class Aves; order Psittaciformes; family Psittacidae; genus Ara; species Ara ararauna. The sequence continues at coordinate 69,590,360 of CM054381.1, forward strand.
AGGCTTTGACATAATACATATTCAAATAATAGATCCATCTAACTTCACATATTGTTACATAGGATCTACTCTCCGACTCTTGAGTCCCCTGCTATCTCACAAGAACTTATCAAAACTAAAGTTAGCTTACATGAACGTTCTTCATCCAGTTTGACTGGTACTTCTCCTTTGATGCGGGCTGCCAGCTCATCTGCAAATGATGTCGGCCTCTTCTTTTTCTGAGAAGTAGGGACAAATAACAGCATACTCCTTATACACAATCCGGTGTATAAGCTGCAATTACAAATACTGTATTCTACAGCCTCACTTGTACAATATCCCGTCTAGACTTTGACTGAAGCCCTCAGAAGAGGCAATACAACTTCCTATTAAGAAACAGATTAGGAGATTATGCATGTATAAAAAAAAAAATAAGCACTGTTTCTAGTCCCTTATGATCATATACATTTTTAATGTCACCTTATTTTGGGAGCAGAGCAAGAAGACTTTAACACACACAGATACAACAAGTAATTTCTCAATGACCTTTCAAGACAGCTTCAATGACAGTTTAGGGTGCAGGAGTCCCCTAGTTTAAAGGGGTGAAGCCTGAATAATCATGTTGAAGACCATTCAGGATTTTTACAGGCCCTCTTACAGGATCCCATTCAGGTAACTGAAAGCTACCATTATAATACCTCTAAGAACACATTTTTTTCATGAGGAAAGTCAAACCTCTCCTTCCAGCGAGGCAACAATTACGTACAGGCCTTGTGCTTTCATCTAAGTCTCCATCCTCATCTTCTTCTTTTTCAGAGTCAAAGAGATCACAACCATCATAATCATCTTCATCACTCATCTGTGCTGTCTTCTAAAAAACAGTAATACCCTGTTGTGTTCTCCTGAAGATGGCATGCAAAATAAGCACAAAACTATATCTGCATAGATAAAATACTCAAAGCAAATTTCCTGAAGGATGGGGAACATTCTGCCAGTTTGGGGAACTTCACTGCTTTTGAGAGGTAAGGAAGGAGTGCCATTAGCTTCAGGCAAGTTGTTGAATTCTCTAGTACACCGCTTTGCTGCATCACTGAACATTCCTATACCAGAGACGTAACTGAGGACATTAAGACCCTCCTCACAAGGAGTGTACCAGTACTAGACATAAGCCCAAACTGCTTTGGCTGGGCTGGTGCCCTTAGTTTATGAGCTGCTCTCTAAAGACACAGCATTTAGCCTTAACACAGGGACTTTGTGAACATAGTAAAAAATTGTATCATCTTGAGCTATTCCTAAGGTGGATGGCAGAATGACAGGCCCAAATCTTGGATTCAGTTGTGTGAATAACAGGTTGAAAAAGATGAAGTGACTTGCGAGCGGGGGGGCTGGCATGTGTAAAGCCCCAACACCCAAAGATACTTCCTCATCCTAAAATACATCAGAAATACAAAGTTACCCTATGAAGGTCAATACAGCCTAATGTAACAGCTGAGTGCTTTGTAACACTTTTATTAAAGTTACAAAGATTACATTAAAAAAGGGCTGCTATTTGAAACATTGTTCTTATGGCACTAAATTTCAGACTGAGGATACCCACATAAAAGTCCTTTGCAATAGCACATCTAAACACACATAAGATTGCTTCTTCTACTACCAGGGACTAAATTCAGGCTTGAATTTTTCAACTTCAACATTTCTTTTTCCATTTCATTTGTTATCCAAATGGACATACTTTTCAAACATTTAACACTGTTCACATCTTTGATTTCACATCATACCCAAACTGAACTTAAGTAAGTTCCTTACTTCCTGCATAGCAGGTGTAGAATTTTAATTATAAACCAAATAATCCCACCAGATCCTGGTTTTCCTGGACTAGATTCTCTGAACTTTCATAACTTCAAAGTAATTCCTGAGGAAAACACACAGCAGAAAATGCCATCCCATATACACTTTGCATCTAATGATGGCTTGCAAGCACATCTTTAAGCCAAATCCAGGTTCAATTTCACAACTCAATGCCATCTGGTCAGGACAACCTTCCCATACAAAGTTATACAAATCAGGCTTAGCAAAAGTTTTAAATTGTTGTGTAGAGCTCTTATTTCTTTCTTGCACCCTCACTGTGTAACATGTGGAAAATCTTTCAGTGATGTACCAGGGTGTATATAACCATACCGTCTTTTGGTCTTCTTCACTAGGGTTTCCAAACTCATCATCCGATTCCTGGAACACAAGATATCCAAGGACAAGTAACACACATTACTTGGTTCAGTGGTTAAGGGAGAGGGCTCAGAAACTCTGGCCTTACTTAAGTCTGGACATTTAGATCTCCCACCGTGACCTGACCAAAGAATTGCTTCCCCACTGCTGACCATCTTTATGAACAGAGCTCACTAGAATGTTATTAATCTAGTAAAGACAACAAGCTCCATCTGACAGTGTATTTGCGTAACTTGAAGGGGATTTAACTTTAACTCAGCACCAAAAGCAAACTCACAAAAGAGGGAGTGCTTCCATAGCATAGTTACAAAGCAGAGTCATCCCAGCCCAGGCAAGTGAAACATACCAGAAATTAATAGTTCAATGGAGCAGACTTGAGGCAAAGCCTAGAGGTGCATTACTAACACCTACTTAACCTTTAAACCTGCTCCTGTTAAGTGTCTATCCCATTCTTTGTCATGTAATTTACAACAGATTTGTTCTCCATAAATACAATTCTTGCTAAGAATCTGATTTGCTTCACATTGAAATTAGACTGCAATGAAACACTTCAGTTTGAAGTATTCTACTACAATAGCAGCTAGAGCCAGTACCACTTTATTGTTCCTCTGAAAAGCTGCAGAGGAAACCACTGCATAAGAATAATGAAAAGTACATTTGCCACAACAGACATAAAGAACAGACATTGTGCAATATTAACTTGAGACCCCACATGAAAAAAACAAAATAGCAAATGGCCTCACACACAACCAAGGACTCATGGATGCTTGTGCAAAGTGGCTGGTATTCTATCACTTGTCACTCACCTCTTCATCCTTGTCTTCACTATCAATTACACTTCCACGATCGCTATCTACTGATCCTTCTATTTTAAATGAAAAAGAAAAAAAAAGTTACGAACAGATATGACATCCACGCACAGAGATAGGGGTCACAGTATCAACAACATCTTTAAAGGCTTTGTGAAGAGCACTAAAAATCAGATGGAAAAGAGAGTGGTTTGGAAGAGCTTTGAAGGCTGCTGAAATTTTAGCACTTTGCGTTTCTAATACACAGAGCAGAAGATACTAAGAAGTTACTGCTTTGTGTCCCAGAAAAGTGGTTGTTACAGCATTTTCAGCAAATTGCACATTTTTTCCCCCAACTAATTACAGTGTGCATCTAAACACGCAAGAATACTATGCCGTGTAACCCAAGCTGCGAGTTAAAACAGACCTAAGTCACAGATTAAGAACTAGTTACTTGCTTAGGAATAATGGGTCATGCCAGCACATACCTTCACTAGAGAGATCTCCAAGGCCAACATCATCTTGTTCCATAAACTGCTGAGAACCAATCAAGTACGGTAAAGGCCTGTCAATATAGAGATCCTGGAAAGAGAACACATCAGGTCTTTTTGACATCTAGGAACAGCTCTGTATTGTTGACAAAGACAGAAGTCTTACACCCCTTTTTTAACTCAAGTAAGATACAAGCTTGTTTAAAAAGAGTCCCACCAGACACATGCTTCAAGTATGCCCACAAGCAGGTGGGCTAGCTGAAGTTTATTCCTTTCTACGACGGTGAAAGAAGGGGTCTATTTGTGCGATCACAACTTGTTTCTAGGTGTCATCTAACACAAGAATACCCTTGCAAAGGCTTGCAAGCACCAGCCTTATCCCGAATCCAGCACCTAGGGTTCTTAACTACCAGGAGAGTAAAAACCACCTATGAAGATATGGTTTGTATCTAAAGAGCATGAAATTTCAGGGCCCCACTCCCCCCAGAATTGAGGCTTCCCTTTCTAAGTTCACTGTCCCTAAACTAGGTCACTTTAGTGTGCCATACCTTAATGCTAACCCAACTGCAAGACAAGCAGGCTACACAAGGAATAGCTCAGCAAGGAGCACTTCTCCTCCAGATGTAGTCATCCAATCCTCTTTTTAGGTAACAAATATCAATTTTACACCAATGCACAAAAAATTTTACAGTGATACTGCTGACAAATGCAAAGAGCAAGTCCAACAAAGTGAAACACAAACCCATGCTCCCAGCAAGAACAGGTCTCTGTACCTTTGGCTCAAGTATCAGTTCCACCCTTTCATTACTTTCTTCCTCTTCTGAGTCAGAGTTGCCTGCTTTGATGTCTAGCTGTTCAAACGCACTGTCCAGAACTTGCAACCCATAATTCACTGCTTCTTGGATTTTGGGGATCAGATCAGCTTCTTTCTGTTCCCGTGTCTTTTCCTTTAGCAATAGCAACAACACATTCTCATTGCATTTGACTCAAGACTCAATCTCACTGCACCATGCATACGAAATTTTAACTTCAAAGTAGTACAATAAAAGCTTTTTCACTATATGCAAGAGAAAAACCTTCAGAATCTTTTTTTTTGTTTGCTTTACTTAATTAATCTTTATCACTCTTAGAAACAGAGATGTTCTAAACATCCACACCAGCACAGTACTATACTATTCATGCTTCCAGCCCATCAAGGGAATATTTATGGTATTACACACCTAGACTGTAAGATACATTAAAAAGCTCTCTGAGTTTTTATCTCTGGGAATTGTACTCAGATTCTGCTTCCCAGTCTCACACCTCTGAATCCAGTATGAAGGCCAAAGTTCTCTAGCTCAAAAAAAATGCATAGCCATTTGAAAATCAACACATAAGTCTTGACTACTGGACAGAGTATTAACCTTGGGGAGGCCCTAACAGACTGCCATATACTGTCGTAGCCCTCAATGTTATAGTCAATTTTATGTTTGAATGACATAGACTATTCAACAGAGATACTTCAAGGAGAAAGGCAACAGTTCGATTTGTAAGGTGTAAATGTCCAAAAAATAAGTTTGAAAATTAGAAGGCAGACAACATCTGCAAACACACTAAGAGCATTCAGGGCAGCTAAAGTTAATTACCTGCTCTGTTTTGTCTCCAGCATCAGCTTTGGGAATAGGTTCTTCCACTTCTTCATCATATACTCTCTAAAAAGTCAAGCAAAATTAATCCAAGTAAGAACAATATACGCTGTAAGGGCTAAACCACAGGCACCACCACCAAAATGAAATGCACTGCTTATGTGCTATTAATTGCATATTAATTCATTGCACATTAAAAAAAAAAAAAGAAGCCATGGATGATGCTCCTTCACACATTGAAGTCATCATCAGGCAGCCTCTTAACTCAACTGAGGCAATGCAAAACTGGAAATGCTCCTGCAGCAGCAGAAGACAAGCTGATCATTTAACCCTGTTCACAGATTGACTTGAATATGTTTAAATAAAGCATGTTTTAACTCCCCTAACATAAAGCTATTCTAGAAACCTCCAAAGTCAAACCTAAGTTTAGTTATGAGCTATTTTCCTTTTGTTCTCTGTCATTTATTAGCTTTCCTTCTTAGCCTTTACCCTTCTCCTCTACTTACAGAGAAGGCTTACTTTCTCCCTCAGCCTTCAGTTTGTTCTTATGATCCCTCCCATCCAGCTCTTTAGACACTTTTTTCTAGGACCAGCTATAAGGAAACATGGGGGAATAAAAAAAAAAAAAAAGAATTTCCTTGAATCTGCGAACCTAAATCTAAGTCTCTCAAACATGAGGGCAGCTGTCACCTGGGAAGAGACAGATCTCCCATATTAACTAAATTAAGAACTAGAAATGAGGACCTATTTCTGTACACTTAAATTTGGGAACAAACAGCTTCAAGCATCCAAGATTTAAGATGTTTGGCACAAACTGTTCTCATCAGAATCATTATGCTGAACAGCAAAGGTAGGCCAGAAAAGACATCACAGCACTGGAAAAAACCCAGACACCACCAAAAAAACCCAAAACAGAAATCCAGATTTCCATCATCTTTATCCTCTGCCAGTATCTTTCCAATAACAGTATTATGGCTTCAGATGAGACACATGTGGCCTGAGAACAATGCTGATCAAAACAAAATACCTAGTAAAACTTGCAGTGCTAAAAACACCTCCACAAATCTAAAAGACTATTAAAGCTCTATGTCTTAACTATACACGTGCTCCTTGTGATACAGTGTTGTAAGCAGGCTTTCAAGCCTAGCTTTCACCTTTCTAAAACAGCAATATTCATAAAGTGGAAACATTAACCAACAGAGATGCTCATCACCTAAAAAAGTAACAGACGACTGCTTGCAGTCCAACAGCTTTAATATCAACTGCTTTTAGCATAAAAAAACACCTCTGGCCAAATTTATGGCACCGTATAACATTCCTCTTATTTAGACAGCTAAGTGCAGACAGATGCTACACTCCTGCTGCCTGTAATGCTAGACCAAGACATCGCAGAGATCCCAACTCACTCACAGTACTAAAAACAAAACTCTGACTTCCATGACACATATAAACAAGGAAGGAAGATAACTCAGAAGAGGCAAAAGGGAATATACTGATATCAGATAGTGCATTACTCACAAAGGAATTAGGACATCCTCTAACAGAATACAATTAAAAACTAATTAATCTCTAACATCAGACTTGCGAAAAAGTCAAATGACTTACCCACATTATAGTAAGGGACAACACCAATGTTTGGAGTACAAGCTTGATGGCATGCAAGAACATACTTACGTTCTCTATGAACTGCGTATTGGACAACATAAGAAAGTCATTGAAGACATTATGAAGGCGACAGTCTGTGGCTTTTGTTTCACTAATCAATCCATCTACTTGCTTTTTTATTTCATGAGTCCTGGAAATTGTTTGCTGTGAGAACTCTTGCAGGAAATGCAGAAGCTGTTTACAACAGGGGAAAGCAATAGTCAGCATCCAGCTCCTTCTTCTCTTGGCACTGTTTATGACACACGGAGTTATCATGCACTTCAACGCGCATCAAAATAAACACAGCTTAGACGGAAGCACCCTCATGCACCCGGGACCAAGCCTTCCTCTCTGTTTCCACTTCATTCTGCTTCCCCTCTCGGGCCGACTCCTCATTTTATTTTTATCGCCCGGATCTGAAGGTTTAAGCAACATCAGGCCGCCGCTCGGGACGGCGGCGAGCAGCACCCGGCCCCACCTTACACCCCCCAAGCCCCGTTCAGCACCCGTCCGGTTCCACGCTGTGTCCCGGCCGGACCGCTCACCCCGGCATCGGAGGCCAAAGACCAGCTCTGGCTGCCCTTACGGATCTCCTCCAGCGACCAGGGCCGCTCCCACACTGGCGCCGGCTCCGCCGCGTCCCGCGGGGCCCCGTTCATCTGTGTAAGAAGGGAGGAAGGCCGGACGGCCAATGAGCCGGGTGCCGCCGACACGCCCGGCCACAGCAACCCCACAGCAACCCGCCTCAACAACCCGCCACAGCACCCACCGTGGCGGCAGGCCGCACCCCGCCCCTCGCGCCCGCCGGCGCCATCCGCCCGCCCGTCAGCTGAGCGCCGCCACGTGACCCGCCCGGCACGGCGAGCGCGCAGGGCGGCAGGGGGCGCGATGGCGCCGCGCGGAGCCCAGGCGGGGCGGGACCACGGCAGCCGGGCCAGCGCCTGCCGCCCCAGCGGGGTCGCGGTGGGTCCCGCCCGGCCTCGCAGCAGCCACCGCAGCGGGGTAGGGGAGGGCCGCATCTCCCAGGCGTGCGGAGCGAAGAGCCAGGTCGGAGATGGCTTCTACCGCCGCAGTGCCGCGAGGGTGTTGCACCGTTGGCTAGGGGGCTGTTCATGGCTCCGAAGGGGCACGAGTGGAGAGGCGCTCTGCTCTGCGCCGGGAACAGTCCGGGGTGGCAGGGGTAGCATGTCCTGGTCTGCAGCGCAGCGGCATTACCCACTGGAGCACAGCAATGGGGCATGGTGATGACCAGTCTTAGAGAGGTACACTTTTCTCCTATTTTCCTTGCAAAAGTAAGTGCAAGACTTACATTGCAAGTCAGGTAAAATCTCATTTGGCTTAAATAGGGATTAGTCTTGATAAACCCACACCACAATCCCAGGTTTTGCTAGGAGAAAACCCTATATACACTAAGACAAATAAATAGGTAGTGCAAATAGCCAAACTGGGATTCACAGCCAATTATCCCCCAGTCTTTAGAGGTCAAACGCTCTACTACACGCTCTAACTTCCCACTTCTCACTAAATCGATTTTTTCCCAATGGATTAAAAAACGTTATCATACCACTGTCCTTTGTGTGTTCTTCATTACAAGGGAATTAGCCAGAAATGAAGTTATAATAAAATAATCTGTTCTTCCAGCTGGCAAATAAATAATTCTTTGGAAATAGTCAATTTAGACCAGCCCTTGATATTAGCACATGGAGTTAATTTATTTATTGCACTTGACTACGCTGATACCACAGAAGACGTTGTGAGGAGCAGAGTGCTGCGTGATTTGCTGTTTTGAATTCTCAATGTAAATAAGAAAAAATGCCTATGATCTCCAAGTTCTCATATATTGATTTTAATGGCTACATCCAGATACTTGAAGGATATTGCTAGATTAAGGACATAGTAGCTTCTAAAAGCAAATAGTGTCATATTCCTTTCAGTTCTATTTTTCTGTGATTCTATAACAAGATACCATTACTGAACTGCCTCAGCCCTTCAACCTCAGTAGAATTTAAAGAATTTTAATATACTGATATTAAAGGAGAAACTAACAAAATAAAAGTAGAAAAATATTAGCCCAGGCTAGGTTCACAGCAATGTCTTCAGTAAGACTGTTAAAAACCACACAGATGGGATTAATCTAAAATTATTCCTCAAGGCTTCTAGTGTTCTAGTGATTGCTCCCTCCTCTATGACATTCCAAACACCAGAAAAAATTTCCTTTGGTTACTTTCCATATTCACCAAAATGTGAAATAAATTCCAACAGTCTATTGATAATGCAAAGTTCTACTGGCACAGAACTTTGTGCATCACAAAATGAGGCCTATATGTTCTATGTGTACTGATACAGCAAAATGTAGGGTCTTACCATCAGGTAGCTTCAGGACTGAAGGTCTCAGACTAGTTTCCATTGAAAACCAAACCAAAACAAAAGACATTAGCATGGATTCTGAATGTTTCCTTAGGGGAAATAGTTCATTAGTGACACATATACTAGCTTCTGAGCAAAGAGGGCTACAAACAGCTGTCATGGTTTAACCCCCAGCTGGCAGCTAAGGACCACGCAGCCATTGGCTCTCTCCCATGTAACCCTGGTGAGATGGGGAAGAGAAATGGAAAAAGGTAAAACCTGTGTTAAAATCAATTTCATAATAAAAATAATGTAAAATATAATAATAATAGTAGTGAAAAGGAGAAGGAGAGCAAGGATAATACCCAACGAACACAAGTGATGCACAATACAGTTGCTCACCACCCACTGACTGATACCCAGCCTGTCCCTGAGCAACAATCCATCTCTTGCTGGTAACTCTGCCCAGTTTATATACTGGTATGACATGCTGTAGTACGGAATATCCTTTTGGCTAGTTCGGGTCAGCTGTCCTATCTCTGCTCCCTCCCAGATTCTTGTGCCCCTCCTTACTGGCAGACATGAGAAACTAAAAAGTCCTTGATTTAGAGTAAACACTACTTAGCAGTGACTAAAGCATCAGTGTGTTATCAGCATTATTCTCATAGTAAATCCAAAGCACAGCACTGCACCAGCTACTCAGATAAAAGTTAACTATCCCATATGAAACCCGGACAATGGCACAATAGCAGTTTCAACCTAAACACTGCAGTCAGCATCCCAAAAAGCATTTCAGTCCTAAAATTGCTATCAGAGAAGAATTTAGACAGGTTCCTTTTAAAGGTTAGAGGGAAGATGGCAACAGAAAAATCACTTGCTCTTCTACTTAGAACATTCCAAATGAATATGTGATGTAAAGATATCAAAAATCACATGTTGCCTGGGACTAACTTACATATTAAGAACCAGAACATGAAAGACTGCATAGAGCTGTGCTCTCTGATATCCATGCTTACAGGCATGCCTTGGCTCTGTGGCATCAGTTTCTACTTGTACATGGCCATGAGCCCTATGTCTGTGCAGCTCAGATTCTCTAAGACCCCTCCAGAGCAGGGCAGAGTGCTTCTGGAGTCAGTCTGGAGGACAAATTCTTTCCTGCGTGGCCACAAGGACTGAAGTTACAGCAGGCTGGTGTTCCTTGGCATTCTGCCAGTCCCATGCAGCTGCTGAACTCTGTGCAGTGGAGCTGTGAAAATGAGCCAGAGGTCTTTTGGTGGGACTCAGGCTGCAGTGAAAGTGTTTAAGTGGGAGTCAGGCAGTCAGGTTACTAGAAGACCCCTGTGGGTGTGGATTGCAGAGGTGGGCCAGAGGACAGGACACGAAGGGTTTGAAGAAAATGTGTGCAAGACATATTTGAGAAACATAGTACATACTGCATTGCTGTTCTCTTCTGCCCTGCAGTTTCTGGAGAAGAACTAGCACAGCATAATGGGATGTGGTAGTTATGTAGACATGGTGCAAAAGGAAGCACATCTTTGTGGATCTCTTCCTGGTCCTACTTCAGTCTGTTTTCTGCAATGTTGCTCCATGGTGGAAAAAGCCACTTTCCATCCTGAATTTGCTTGTTAGCACTGTCTGAAAATTTACTACCCCAGACTGCTGCCAGACTATAAATCCTCTGGTTAGTTCTGATAAGCCAACACTTAAGCCTGGAGACAATAACGATGGAGGTTTGTTGCTCTAGTGTAAAAACTTGCTTACATACAGACTTGGCATTAGGGATATGCCTGAAATTGTAGCTGGTTCTGGGATTTCCCAACTGAGTTGGGGATGCAGACATAAATACGTGTCTGTAGCTTGTCTTTTCAATGTAGTAATGAAATTAGCTGAGTTTGGATTGAATAGTGGGGGCTGATCTTGGCATAGTTAGGGATTCTGTGCTATAGCAACCTGGCAGACTTTCTCCTGGCTTCGATCTCTAAGCTTCCTTCCTCTGAAGCCAAGGCATGGAATGGAGCCTAAAATTGGTGGGAGGGGTAGTACAAACAGTTGGTGTTATCCAAGCTGAAGAGCACACTAGGCTTCCTTAATCCACCATTTTAAGCCTAGGTTGTATCAGCTTCAAAGCCAACACAAGATGTCCACAAAGAAGCATCTGTGAATATCAGCACAAGAAGCAATTGCAAAGCAAAGGAGAAAATCCAGTATTACACTCGGGTACAGGCTGATGCCTATTCCTTCTCAGGGACCTGGTCCCGAGTGGGCATCCACAATAATTTCCAAAGGCCCATAGCACCACACAGAATGGCTGTAGAAGACTAAAGGTGCGATGAGGCAACCTTGAAAGTAATTTGGAGGCCAGTATTGCATGCTTGTTATGTATGATCACAGCTTACTGTTTCTTCACAACTTCTGCGGAGCTGAAAGCAAACATATTCATTTGGAATGGATCCTGACTACTCTCAGACCTAGTAGATTGTTTTGTCCAGAAAATATCCCTATAAACAGCATGGCCAGCTTTAAGGGAGGTATTGTGCCTGCTATACCCTTTCACTGCTAGGCCATATGCAACTCTGTTAAAGACAGAATGATTTTTAACACAAATACACAGAATATGAAATAACAAGAAATAATCTTTATTCATACAAGATTCTTAAGGGGATGTGATTTTCCCCTTTTAATAATTTTTTTAAACTGTTTGTTTGAAGTAACTGCTGAATTACCATAAGCATTTGCCTATGAGGAAGTTAGAGTTTAGACTGGACAATGATTTAGAGTCTTGACATGACATTCAATATAAATTTACATATAATTCTCTGTTCTTGATAATCTGGGTAATAATATGCCATATAGCTAGCCTGGGTAATTTTTCTTTTCCTGTGGGTAAAACTTGGCAGAAGTACTGCTTTCTGTTTCCTAACAATAGAAGTGTTAACAAAAGCTTAAGCAGATACAGCACTTGATTAAACTCACAAATATTTACAAGGTAAAAAATGAAAAAAGAATACCACAGCCAGCTTTCCCAATAACTCACAGAAAGTAAATATGTTTTTATTACTTTAGAACAGGATGCAAACAAAAGAAAAAGTCAAGTTTTAATTAGAAGATAAGCTTCTGTGTCACACAAGAGAGAACCTCAACACAGTTTCTGCATTGTTCTTCATTTTCCCTGCCACTCCTTGTTCTTATGCAAAGGTTGTGTTGTATAGCTTGGTACAGGTACAGAGAGATGTGGTTGTCCAAGCTCTGCAATTACCAGAAATCCCTAGCTCCAAGATAGTTCCAACACCTGCGTTATCTGGAGGCTCCAAAAGGAGTTGAGGGGAACGAGTGAAATCAGGGTTTGAAGACGCACACAGTGTAGAAAGGAGTGTCTGTAGCTAGAAATAAGCACAGGTGTTGCTGTCACTGGTCCAGCACAGGAGCCTGAAGCCCCCAGAATTCTTTCCCCTCCTACCTGGGATTCGCTGCTGGTTAATCATAGAATCACAGAATACTTAGGGTTGGAAAGGACCGTAAGATCATCTAGTTCCAACCCGCCTGCCATGGGCAGGGACACCTCACACTAAAGTGTGTCACTCAAGGCTCTGTCCAACCTGGCCTTGAACACCACCAGGGATGGAGCATTCACAACTTCCCTGGGCAACCCATTCCAGTGCCTCACCACCCTTACAGTAAAGAACTTCTTTATATCCAGTCTAAACTTCACCTGTTTAAGTTTGAACCCATTACCCCTTGTCCTACCACTACAGCCCATAAGGAAGAGTCCCTCCCCAGCATCCTTATAGGCCCCCTTCAGATACTGGAAGGCTGCTATGAGGTCTCCATACAGCCTTCTCTTCTCCAGGCTGAACAGCCCCAACTTTCTCAGCCTGTGTTCATACAGGAGGTGCTCTAGTCCCCTGATCGTCCTCGTGGCCCTCCTCTGGACTCGTTCCAACAGTTCCATGTCCTTTTTATGTTGAAGACACCAGAACTGCACACAGTACTCCAAGTGAGGTCTCACAAGAGCAGAGTAGATGGACAGGATCACCTCCTTTGACCTGCTGGTCACATTCCTTTTGATGCAGCCCAGGATATGGTTGGCTTTCTGGGCTGCAAGCGCACCCTGAAGCTGCCTCATGTTCATTTTCTCATCAACCAACACCCCCAAGTGCTTCTCTGCAGGGCTGCTCTGAATCTCTTCTCTGCCCAACCTGTATGTGTGCCTGGGATTGCTCCAACCCAGGTGTAGGACCTTGCACTTGTCATGGTTACACTTCATCAGGTTGGCATCAGCCCACCTCACAAGTGTGTCAAGGTCCCTCTGGATGGCATTCCTTCCCTCCAGGGTATCAACCGAACCACACAGCTTGGTGTCATTGGCAAACTTGGTGAGGGCGCACTCAATCCCACTGTCCATGTCACCGACAAAGATGTTGAACAAGACTGATCCCAACACCAATCCCTGAGGGACAACACTTGTTACTGGTCTCCAGCTGGACATTGAGCCAATGAGCACAACTCTTTGCATGCGACCATCCAGCCAGTTCTTTATCCACCGAGTGGTCCATCTATCAAGCTGATGTCACTCCAATTTAGAGACAAAGATGTCTTGCGGGACAGTGTGAAACGCTTTGCACAAGTCCAGGTAGATCACACCAATGGCTTTACCCCTGTCCATCAGTTCTGTAGCCCCATCATAGAAGGCCACCAAATTGGTCAGGCAGGATTTCCCCTTAGTGAAGCCATGCTGGCTCTCACCAACCACCTGGTTGTTTTTCATGCGCCTTAGAATGCCTTCCAGGAGAATCCACTCTAAGATTTTGCCAGGCACAGAGGTGAGACTGACTGGTCTGTAGTTCCCGGCTCATCCATTTTGCCTTTCTTGAAAATGGGGGTTATATTTCCCTTTTTCCAGTCGTCAGGAACTTCACCTGACTGCCATGGTTTTTCAAATATGATGGACAGTGGCTTAGCAACTTCATTTGCCAGCTCCTTCAGGACTCGCAGATGGATTTCATCAGGTCCCACGGACTTGTGCACGTTCAGGTTAAGATGGTCTTGAAGCAGATCCACTCCTACAGTGGGCCCAGGGTCTTCATTCTCACAGTCCCTGCATCTGCCTTCCAAGACTTCGGTGGTATGGTCAGAGCATTTTCCAGTGAAGACTGAGGCAAAGAAGTCATTAAGAACCTCAGCCTTCTCCAAGTCCAGGGTAGCCAGTTCTCCTGATAGCTTCTGGAAAGGGACCACTTTGTCCCTAGTCTGTCTTTTATTTGCAATGCACCTATAGAATCCCTTCCTGTTCTTTCACATCCCTAGTCAGGTTTAACTGGTCCATAGCTTTCCTAACCTGATCCCTAGCTTCCCAGACAACATTCATGTATTCTTCCTAGGCCACCTGTCCTTGCTTCCACCTTTTATAAGCCTCTTTTCCCCCTCTAAGTTTCCTCAGCAGCTCCTTATCCATCCATGGAGGTCTGCTGGCCTTCCTGCTGCACTTTCTTCTAGTTGGGATGCAACACTCCTGAGCTTGTACCATTGCACTGGTAGTGCAATGACTTGATTACCAATGTATTTATTAATTTCAGGGAATTCAAAATCAGCTTTTCTTTAAAATAATTAATTTTAAGCTGTGTGTCAGGAATAAGCAGATTATGATTACCCAGAGCACCTAAAAGACCTTGCTGCCATATACCCAGTCAAATGACTTACTACAGTAAGGTTTTGTGCAAGCAGGAAAAGGCAGGCTGATAATTCAGGTAACTAGGAATCTTAAGGGAGGAAAAAAATCTGGAAAAAAAGAACTGTTATCCTCTAAAGGAATCTGGACTTGGACATACATTATTTCATTGGCTCATGGTTTCCTCTACATGGCTTTGTTCCTTCTTTGATCTCAAAAGTTCATCTCTCATGGTAAAATCAGAGTCTTGGAGGACAGCCGTTACCCTAGTGTTCCTTTGGTATGGGTCAGAAATGCCTAGTGTGTGAGAAGAGGGAATCACAGAATGACAAAATCATTAGGGCTGGAAGGGACCTCTGGAGATCAGCTAGTCCAATCACCTGCCAAGGCAGGGCCGCCTACAGCAGGTGACACAGGAGCATGTCGGCGTGTGTTTCGAATGTCTCCAGAGACGGAGATTACACAACCCCCCTGGGCAGCCTGTTCCAGTGCTCTGCCACCCTCAGCATAAAGAAGTTCTTCCTCATATTGAGGAAGTTGACTTTTGGGTTCTGCAGTCAGGTAATAAGCTCTGAAACTAGAAATCTCTGACACACCTAAGGGAGACACCAAAAGTCATGCATCAAGTCAGTACCACAATGAAAAAATAAAGCAAGCTCCTGAATCACAGTCCAATGGTTTTTTACTTCAGTCTTTAACAAAACTTTGAAACATGAAACTCACAAGAGCAGTGAAACAGTGCTACCCTCCCACTATTGTAAATAGGTCAAGAAACTAAATTTCTCATATCAAGTGATATATCATAGTTGATAAAGCAGCATAGAAAGCATGGCTGTGAATTTATGTTCCAGGTTAGATCCAGTAGAGCCAAGTGCACGCTTGAGAACAGGGAGTGGCTCTGCTGGAGACAATGGAACTACAGATCTCTTCTGACCACAAGTGTCAAATCTAGTCTAGCAGATTATAATACGGTGTTTCTCTCCAAGAACATTATTCTCAATTCCTGCTGATACTCCAGAGTTCCTTAACAGTAAGGAATTTAAGTTAGTTTATTTAAGCCAGTGCAGAAACATTTAGTTGCACTTAAAATTAATCTCTCTAGCAGTTTAGCTAAGAGGGAATTAACTTTACTAGAGTTTGCAAACAATGCTTAATGTGACAAATAATGACTGAGTCTGGTCATCCTCGTGGTGAAATAAATTGTGCTTACTTATTTTACAGTTTAGAGATTTTTTTTTTATTTTATTTTGTAGGAAAAATAATTTTTTACAACTGTAAAACATAAAATCTTTATTAACAACAGTGGCTCTTGGACTTGGCCTTGTTGAACCCTCATGAGGTTTGCATGGGCCTGCTTCTCAGGCTTGTCCAAGTCCTTCTGGATGGCATCCTGTCCCTCAAGGTTGTCAGCTGCACCACTCAGCTTCGTGTCAACTGCAGACTTGCTGACAGCACATTCAATCCCACTGTCTGTCTCATCAATGAATATATTAAACAGTTCTGGTCCCAATACCCCTGAGAGATGCCATTTGACAAATGTAAGGTCTTGCACCTGAGAAAACAATCCAAGAATGCAACACAGACTGGGATCTACCTGACTGGGGAGAAACACTGTGGAAAGAAATCTGGAGGTCCTGGTGCACAAGCTCAATACGAGTGAACAGTGTGCTGCTGCAGCAAAGAAAGCCAACAGGATGCTGGGTTACAAAGACATCACCAGCAGAGATAAAGATCCCACTTTACTTGACAATTGTCAGGCCTCGCATAGAATACTGTGTTCAGTTTTGGTCCCTGCTATACAAAAAAGTTGTGGACAGGCTAGAAAGGGTCCAGAAAAGGGGCACAAAGATGATCAAAGGCCTGAGAAGCCTGCCTTGTGAGGAAAAGATGAGAGAAATGGGTTTGTTCAGCCTAAAGAAAAGAAGGCTCGGGGGGACCTCATCACCACATTCCAGTATTTAAAAAGATGGCTACAAAGAAGATAGACATACCCTTTTTAGAAGGAGTCACATACAGAAGATGAGGGGTAATGGGCACAAATTATTCCTGGGGAGATTCTGGTTGGACATGAGAGGATAATTTTTCAAAATTAGAACAGTCAGCTGCTGGAATATTCTCCCCCAGCAGAGTGGTGGATTCTCCAGTGCTGGATACTTTAAAGATTCAGTGGGACAGGATGCTGGGACACCTTGTCTAAATTGTGCTTTTTCCAAGAAAGGCTGGACCTAATGATCCCTGAGGTCCCTTCCAACCTGGTATTCTATGATTCTATATAAAACTGATCATATACTCTATCACAGTTACACAGGTCAAAGCCTAAACAGTCCCACAGGAGAAGCTACAGGCTCTTTATGTAAGAGGAATTCTTTTATTTTAGTTGAGAGGAGAAATGTTTAATGTGATCCATCTTTGGCTAAGATCTGAATGTTGAGAAGTTTTAGTATTGGTAATGGCCAAGTACCTTTGGTTATCTTACAGTGCACACTACAGCATTAAACACGAGTATGCAAAGATCTGGCAAAAGCTTCCTAAGCTGTTGATATCTAGTTCCCTACTTTAAAGATATGCCAGCCCACTGATAGCGGAAATGGTCAGCATACATTCTTGCCACAACTACAAATCAGGTAACCATACAATATTACCTACAGCCTACCTATCAATTATTGTATTTCATCAGAAAGGCATTTCTTCTAATCATAATGCTTCGAAGGAATAAAAAGTTCCAGGTTCAACCTTTTACCCAGGTCAGTGCTCTACAGAAGCAAATATTTTCTCCCTGCCAGATGGCAAAATTTCAGTGATTTCTTCAGAAATGTCAACATAACCGCATTCGAGTTGAGTAAGCTTTTTTCCCCTAAACTTGAATTGCTCAACATAAAGGCACCATAAAATATTTGCTCTCAGATTCCACATTAAGCACTTTCAGAGGTCTTCTGGAGACTTGGAGCTCTTTGGAAGCCAAGCATTCCACAATGGTAAGTCAAAGGTTTAGATTTATGTTTTTCAAATGAGGATAGAGATAGTTATTTGCTTTAAAACTGCAAAAGAAGGATATTTAAGAGAACCATGTAGCTATAAATTTTTAAACACGGATATATTCTATTAACTGCAAGATGCAAAGAAAGTAAGGCACCTTCGTGAATTTTATTCTTTGTTTTCTAATTCTTTGCAAGAAACTGCACATATATCGCTTGGTCTTTTACTTGCTGTTATCCTTTCCTCAGAAATGTTTGTGAAAATATTCAGAACTTGGTAAACATTTAGGACCATGCTTTTAAAACCTACAGATGTGAAATAGAGTTTTAAATATGGTCCTTTTACAATGAAAAGTGTAATACACAGTTATTTGTCTCCATTTCTGTTTTGTTCTATCAAGTTGTGTCCCATTTCAGCTCTTCAAGCCTCCAAATGTGTTTGCAGAATTTGAATCAACAGTTAGGCAATGTTAAATAGATAGTCAAAGTCCTATGGCCCAATTTTCTTCTAATTTATGCTCATGTAATCCCCAAAGTTTCAGACATCAGTTATTAACTTTTATGAGAATCTCAGGAATAGCGTAAGTTTTACAAAAGAGACAGTAGTTTCTGTAATATATGTAGATTCATGAATAAAGGGAGAAATTATCATCTACTTTTTTCTCTGCCTAAGCTTTTCTGAGGGCTTGTCTGTAATTGAACAAAATGGTTTGGTAGCTCATTCCACATTAATTCATCCACTTTCAAAGGACATTAAACCCCATTTAGAGGATTCTGTTCTGCAAGACAGCTGGTGGCACCCCCTATTTAAGAGAGCAAACAAGAAAAAAAGTTCCTTGAACTGCCTTGCTCACAGATAACTCAGAGCAACACAACTCTGATATTTAACTAGGAGCTCTTGGCATCAATATGACACTAATCTCTGTAATTTCTAATGAAGGTTACTGTTTCTGCCAGTGCTTTCTTACCTATTTGATACCTTCTACTTACATGTGGAATCATAGAATAGTTAGGGTTGGAAAGGATATTAAGATCACCAAGTTCCAACACCTCTGACATGGCAGGGACACCTCCATGTCAAGGTCCCTCTGCATGGCGTTCCTTCCCTCCAATGTATCAACCGAACCACACAGCTTGGTGTCATTGGCAAACTTGCTGAGGGTGCACTCAATCCCACTGTCCATGTCACTGACAAAGATGTTGAACAAGACCGATCCCAACACCGATCCCTGAGGCACACCACTTGTTACTGGTCTCCAGCTGGACATTGCACCATTGAGCACTACTCTTTGCATGCAACCATCCAGCCAGTTCTTTATCCAAGAGTGGTCAAAATAATTCTGTGCTCTCTCATGCTTCTGCAGTCCCTCTATCCCTGTATAACCATCATTACAAAGTTATTCAGGCTTTTCCAGAAAACTCCTGGTTGTTCAGCAGGTCCCGATGGACATCTTTGAAGAGCTCTTACAGGTGTTTAGCAAAAAACAAAAGGAAGGTTGTACTGTGACATATCCAAACCTGTGTGTGCATTGTTTGACAAGATGGCTCATGAGCTCCTAAGTAGAATGTATAGCTCTGGAATTTTGAATTAAGACACTCATTTGTGTCTCTCTCTTGCCTGCACAGCCACAACTTACTGGAATATGATTAGGCCTGTGATCTCCACTTCACTGACAAATCTAGAGGAATTGCTGTACTCAAGTGGAGAAATAAGATACTATACACACAGTGATTTACTGGATAGATAGTTGTATTTGACTCAAAGGCAATAAATATAACAATAATAAGAGTCTGACAGGGTTTTCAAGTGTATAATACTACTGTATCATTTTGTGATTTCTAGAGACTGGACTTCAGGAGGTGTCAGATGCTGCTGACACGTTTCTGTCGTATAATTTTGGTGGGGTTTTTTTCCACCTAAAGAAAAAGCCACCAAAGCAGTAAAATATCTGGAGTGCCCTTTTCCAGTATTTCAATGCACACATAATGTTATTTCTAATATTTGATTCGCGTTCAGTGACTAAGCTTTTGAAAATAAAGTTAGCAGCCTTCCAGTATCTGAAAGGGGCCTACAAAAATGCTGGAGAGGGACTCTTCATTAGGGACTGTAGTGAGAGGACAAGGGGTAATAGGTTTAAACTAAACAAGGGAAGTTCAGATTTGATATACGGAAGAAGTTCTTTACTGTGAGGGTGGTGAGGCACTGGAATAGGTTGCCCAAGGAAGTTGTGAATGCTCCATCCCTGCCAGTGTTCAAGGCCAGGTTGGACAGAGTCTTGGGTGACACACTTTAGTGTGAGGTGTCCCTGCCCATGGCAGGGGGGTTGGAACTAGATGGTCTTAAGGTCTTTTCCAACCCTAACTATTCTATGATTCTATGATAATCAAAGCAGAATTAAATTCATGCTATGGGCTTTGTGTTTTTTTTACAGAAGATCTTTCTGGCTTTCCTTGTTGCAATGGGCATCACAGTGACACTGGGTGATGCATACTGTTTTTCTAAAATAAACAAGCCAGGGGAGACCAATAAAGGTAAGAACAAGAAAGATTCTCTCACTTGATTGTCCTGTGGAAGCTTGACTCTATGTGGAGCTGCCAAGAAGGGCTCAAAATATAAGGGATGGAGAAGATGTTAGAAAGACATGTATTGGTCGCAGCACCAAGTTGCCAGAAGTAGGAAGAAGCAGTCTTCCCCTGGACTGGGTATGGCTGCAGCAATATTATTGCTACTGATGACAGGTTGCTATGGCTATTCCAGCACATGATGCTGATGCAGGAGTTGAGAGTAGTTCTGAACAGTCTGGTGCCAGGTGGGGGACCTAGCTGTTTGGTTGCTCACATTCATCCCAGGTCTGTCACACTGAAAGTCTCTAACAAGTGAGGAAGAAATAAGTTCATGCCTTCAAAATAGTCGAGATATTGACCTAGAGAACTTTACTATTGCCAAGAAAAAACATTTTCAGAAAACTTTAAATAATTTTAAACTTTTCAGCCTTTATGTGGAGCCTTCAAGAACTTCTTTTTTTTTTTTTTTTTTTTTCTGCTGTGTCATGCAGGCTGCGTCCTGGATGGAAAACTGTACCCCTATGGAGAGATCGCAAGGACAGAAAATTGCTTCAGATGCAGCTGTAGCAAAAGAGAAATAAGTTGTTGTTCCCTGTAAGTTTGAACTTCTTTGTAGCATCATTGTCCGTAGGAAAAGCACAGCTTTCAATTTCCTGGGGGTAAATGAGTTTTTAAGGGCACAAGAGAGCCTTTCGTCACCCATGTAAGAGAGCTAGGGCAAGCCACATAGAGCTTTTGATTATTTTTATCGTTGGCTGCGTTTACCTTAACTTACTTTCTGCTGACTGGGAGTGGACACAGGTCCTTCCAGACATAACCAGTTGATTGCCTCGAATTTATAGGAACTGGTGAACTCCTCTTGCACTGCAGTTAAGACTTGCTTTAGCAGGTAAAGTGGGGGTAGGAAGGAATTAGTTCCACAAGGGACTCAAGTGAAGCTCCTCTAGAGGGCTTATGATGATCCTTATGACCCTTTCCAGAGGTGCTTGTCTCCAGTTAATACGTTGATCCTAGAGTTACAAGGCTCTGCTCTGAAGTATCTATCTCTAATATCCTCCTCTCAGATTACCTTCTCTAAGAGCCAGAATTTCTTGATTATGATTATCACCTTTGCTCAGGTGACAATCTCTCAAGAAACAGCTACCACATTCTGAGCAAACTGTCAATAATGAAAAACTAATGGAAAAGAGATAAAAGATGCCAAAGCCATATTTATGTTGCTCTATAGAGTGATGTGCTAGAAATCCCTGTGCTAGTGCTGGGCATACTGCTACATCTGCATGCCACACTGCAGCAAGGTATCATTTGAGGTCCTGGAAGCTGTAGTCATGGGGGCTTTCAGGCTAGCTAAACTGGTCTTAGGCATAGTTACAGAGATTAGTTCCAGCTATAATCACTGAACCACTGAATCGTTTATTGCTCTCAATCTAACACTTGGTTTCTCTTTGCCAATGACAGCTTTCTTACTCCTACCGGTTATGACAAAGAGAGCTGTAGAGTCATCTTCAATAAAAAAACCTGTGACTATGAAGTGGTGCAGAAGAGCGATCCCACAAAGCAGTGTACTAACTATTCTCGTGTGGGCTAACAGAACATCTGTTCCAAACATTTCTGCACTGTGGAATTCCTTCCCTTCCTACAGATGTTTTTGCCTTCACAGAGAAGCTTAAAGACATGGGAGATCTTGTAAGAGAGCACTTCAACAGCTCACTTCTAATCTTCCAATCATTCTAATTCAGTACACAAGATGCATAATCATATATAATGTTTCATTTGTCGTTACTTGCATTTGTATCACTGAGCTTTTTTAAATATAATAAATCCAGATGAAACATCCAGAAATGCTTCATTAATGATGGTTCTTTTTAGGTCATAACATGGGGTAATGTCACCTTCTTTGAGAAAGGAATGAATCCATATCATTGCTCTGACATGCTCTCAACAATACTCCTAGCACAAGCCGCTCCCATGCTTTTCAGGGTCTGATCTAGCCAAGGGTCACAGCAGACATTTTAGCTCACTAGGTGTCAAGTATGGAAAGTATGCACTGTTTGGGACATGCTGTACAATTGGACCTACTCAGGACACACCTAAACTGCTGCAGGAGTTTTGGCAAGAGTCCTCTGAAAAAAAGAGGATGGAAGATCATCATCCTTCTTCTCTCCCCTACCCACTTATTTTCTCCCATATTGCCTCCTCCAAGCCCTGCTTCTGAAAGTCTGCACACACTGCACTGCAGCAGTCAGTGGTTCTTGCCCACACTGAAAAAAAGATCTAGATCCCTGCCCATGGCAGGGGGAAGGAGGGGAAGGGTGGGACTAGGTGATCTTAAGGTCCTTTCTCAACCTAACCATTCCATGATTCTGTGATCAGTCCCTGGAGACCTGCTCCCTCATAGCAGCAGAGCTCGAGGTACTAATAAATGGCAGATGCCTTCTGTCTCTTTAGTATAAAAATTCCCCACATCACTGGGGAGGGAAGTCCAGTGATGGGCTTCAAAACTGAATCTCACACCTGGCAATTGTTAACATCCAAAATCTGTCCACACAGGAGACCAGGCAACAATGCCCTATAAAATACTGCTTCTACATGGCCTCTATGCTCCAGAACTATTAAAACCCCACAACAGTCTGCAATTAACTGTTATATGTCTTAAAAAGAAACACATCTTCCAAGACAAATGGGCTGTTTCATGATGTTCCATGAGCACAACAGGTCTGTTTTCTTGTAAGAGTATGAGGCTACACACAGCTGAACACTTAGAGAAGGGATCCTCACATGGTCCCAAATCAATTATCAGCTTGTATTTATTCAGCAGAGGTACTCGCTTCTCAGGACAACCCATCTCAAACTCTGCAAGACATCGGTAGACTCAGAAGGATTTAAGTTGGTATGTTTTCTCTGGCTTTGTTTTTGGTAATTTGCCAGTGAAAACTGTTTTAAACTTTCTCATGGCTTCACTCAAGATATCTCCTTTTGGGAAAAGGATTCCAGCATTTTGCAAGCAGTGGTATAACATGCTTTGCCTTTTAAAGTTCTCTGTGCTGCAGGCTGGATATCAGTCAATAACTCTCCTTCTGTACAATTGGTTCCTCCAAGGCAGAAAAAAATGTGAGGGACCTGAATTAGTTCAGCTTTTTCCAGTATAAACATTTGCACATGCCTTTTTTGAGTCTTCCATTCACTGATTTAGTCATGTCATTCCTCTGAACAGCAGCTTGTGGAAATGAATGTTCTCACGTTGGTTAAGGTCCAAAGGTAAGTTTTCTCCATTTTGTATACTGCAGGAAAAGAACAATTTTGAGACTTGTCCTGACTTCTCCCCTTTTCTGCCAGTTCATGTCAAAATTACATAGAGCACAGCCTCAACTGGTACCTGAAGGAATGTTCTCACTTACAGAACAGCTGCAGCTTCTTAGAGCAAGTAATATTTTTAGCGTGGACATCCAAAGTCTTCCTACAAAGTTCACGTAACTGTTTCTTGAGAAAAATAAGAGGTTCGTTCCCCCCCCCCCCTTTTTTAAATCCTCATTTTAAAAATTAATTTTTTCATGGCTAACAAAAATGACTTGGAGGTTCCTCATGGTTTATTTGTTTAATTCAAACCACTGAGATGTGCACACATAAAGATTAACATCCAGTTTGTTGTAGTTTGAAGCTGTGCTATGTGATCCTGGAATTATTTCCATATTCCAAGTTTTTTCCCTACTAGCGTTTTACAAATTAAGACTACATTTTTCTTCTAAAACTTCTGAAACTTTGTTATTATCTCATAAGGTTACATTTATGGTTTTAATATTAATAGCTCCTCAGTAAGTCTTCATATTTTAAGTGATTTACAGATGCTGAATTCATTTTAAAATGAAATAGAATTTCATGCCATGATAGCTGTCTTGATGGTGTTCTGTTCTAGCTGCTGCCCATCAGGAACAGACAGGAAGGGTGCAACACAGGCAATGGAAGGAAGCAGGATTTTACACATTAAATTGGAATTAAAGAGAAAAGATCCCAACAGCCAAGATATCCCATGGGTTTGACTGAAGCATTCTGTGGCTGCCCTTCCCACCTCAGTCTGTTTTGAGTCCATACAGCAACAATATCCATGGAAACAGTGACTAATAAGTTTAGGAAATTGAAACAAGCTTATGTTCTCTAAATAGAGCTGAAATACGGTGTAGGTGTAGAATTAACTGAGCTTCAAAAAAAAAAAAAAAACAAAAACAAAAAAAAAAAAAAAAAGGCACAGAGTTCACTCCAGTACGTAACGGACAGCGACAATATAAAACTGAAGTTAAGCCTCCTTTCATTTAGTGCATGCATGTGCACGTTGTGTTAAAGATGGAAGACTGCATAAATTTGGTACCACCTGAAAGGCTTCCAGGCATGATTCCACTGCCAGCATGGCCAGAGCAGGGTCCGCTATTGCATCATGTAAGCTCCACAAAGCCAGAGGCACCAGTGGCAAGAGCTACAGCAATGCTCCCACCCACAACCCTTCCTATAGCTGACCTACAAGTCGCATCTCTAAAGCCTTTACTTTCTACTTAGCTTTATGATCTTAATTTGCTTAATCAGCTGCAGGTTGGGATAGCAAACTGTGTTAGGAATCATTGTGTTTTTTCATTTTCAGAATAAACTGTTCGGTCATTTCTGGTTCACTGAAGATTTCTAAGATGTTTCTGTTACTATGTGGCTTGAGTTGAATGCTATAGGAAATATTATATTTCCCATAAATTGCAGATCTCCTTTCAGCTAGCTCTGTCACTCCTATCCATTTTGGTTTACTGTCTCTTGACTTTTGTCCTCACTGTTGTAGTATCAGCATCTATGGCTATCTGCCTCAGTGCAGAGATTGAGGTCTCTTCCTTGCAAACGCAGCCTGGCATTTGCAGTTGGTTCTTTAGATCTTCTTGTCCGTCTCTGTGTTCGTGGCTTTTCACTTATCCTCAGCAAAAGGAATCTTTGCTTACCCACAGAACTAAACAGGGGAGAAAAAACCCTGAGTGTTTATCCGAAGTGAATTAAAACTGAAATTTGACCCAGGAATGGGGACTCTGCCACATATGGAAGTAGACAAGCATGTTCAGCTCAGGGGAGAAATGACATCTGCTTGGGCCTCACAGCTTGAACTGAGACCTCAATTCAAATTTCTGCTATGCCACATGTTACCTGGGACGTATCACTCACACCATCCGTGCCCCTTGCCTGTGAAATGGATACAATTCTTGGCTAATTCCTATGCCAGGAGAGATATGAAGACATAAGCTTTGAGTTTCATAGGTATATGAACCTCAGAGTTAACAAAAATGTTCCCACAAAGGTGAAACTTCCTTCTATCACACCTACAGACTGTTTCTGTGTCAACAGTGCTCTGTATATTTTAGCACAGTTTGCCCAGGCTTTTTCCTATAACTGTTGTTCTTTCTCACATGCAAATGTGGCAGACTTTGTTTGACAATTGTAAAAGCAATGTACATTGTACCTAGTGCTGTCAGTTCAAGGTCAAGACAAATTTATATGTAAAACTGTGTTTACTTGTGATCTAATATGCCTCATGCTTCCTCTTCTTGCTTTCTGCCTCTCAATGGTAGTCAACGTACTGGTGTTAATAACTGGATATGTGAACTTATCTTCTGTAAGGAGTCCTGCATTTACTCTCTCCTGTAGAAAGCTTATTCACCCTCAAGAATGTGAGACTAGTACTCTAATGCGGGGTAAGAAACAAGGTTTCTGGCCTGCTTTCATTCTAGTGGATCTCTTCTAGCTTTAAGTTCATAAATAACATTACTGCTCCAAAACCATGCTGTGCGTCTCTGTTTATTGCCTAGCACTAAAAGACACAGAAAAACCAAGGCTGACACTATTGCATTACTCTCATTATCTCTGCAATCAGTGACATGTAACTAGAAATCCCAGCTGAAGAATGGCTAAGTAAAATAGTGGGGTAAATCTTCAAGAAAGTTCCCAAGATTTTTCCCTGCCTTAGGAAGAAACAAGATACTCTGTTCATCAGCATAAGTGGAAAGAGGACACAGAATTGGGCAGAGCACTGATATTCTTAAAATGTTTGTAGTAAGAAGTAAACCAGTTGGGATGAAAACATAAGATTTCAACAAAGCAATGTTTGTTGGAGTTATCTGTTCCAAACACAAGCGATATATCTATCACTCTCTTCAAAAACAGCATGAAGAAACAACATAATATAGGCTGCAGATTACCTAAGTAATCAATATATGAATGGACTATCTTCATAGTTTGCTGCTCTGAGTAGTTTTAGCACCACAACATGTTGTTAGGGTCCTCTGGGTTCACAGATCACACAAGGGCTTCCTCAGCATGAGCAAGCTTAGACAGGTTACTCCCTGCTGCATCCCAAACAAAGCTGCTTGCAAGAACTTTTCTCTATACCTAGCATAGCTTGCACCTAGAAAACAAGGAGGGTCCTGCAATGGGAACAGCAGGGTGGTCACTGCTTGCCTGAAAAGTTGAGAGAGAAAACACTCATGCGCACTGGTTGGATTTTTGGATTTTGGAGTTGAGTGACAAAGGTGTTTTCTGTCACTCGGCACCAAATCAGCAACTTGACTGCATCCGGGCTGTAACAAATTCCAGAAGTTTCACTGTAATACACCAACATCAGAAACTGCTGCATCTGGTGACTTACATTCACATACAAGAACTGCTGAAGGGTGCCTTTCAAGCAAGATATTGCATGCAAGCTCCACAACATAAGAAAAAAAAAAAGAAAAAGAATGTAAGTCAATGCAATTTGATGATACTTTCTTTCCAAACTGTCACAGAATATTTGCTCCAGATTACCTTTGAGGACATGGAGGAGCCAATAACTTAAGAAAGACTCTGTGGTACTTCCCACAGTATTCCCAGCCAAATAGATATAGTTCTCAGAACAAAAAGATTACAAAGAGCAGACACGCAAAGCTCTTGCTTTTTCTTCTGTAAAGAGATTTCCAGTGCCTGTACTCATGAGCTGTCATGTTTTGTTGATTTACCAGTGATTAGGAGCCAAGGGCAGGAGCCTCATGGCTGTGATATTAGTCATCTCCTGCTTCAGGGCAGTGCATGCATCAGCATTGCCAAACCTATCTTATTAGTGATAGGCTGATTGTGGGTAGCTTTATCGAACCTATGGACTTCAACAGGCACTTCAGCTTTTTTATGCCATCCTGAAAAAAGATCTGGTAACTGCAGAAAAAACAATTTACCCAACCTACCGAGTTGAAAGCCAGCTCAGATACCCCTGTGAATAGTGGTCTCTGGCCTGCATTGTAACAATGCTGGCTTTCTCACATGGATTTCGTGAGCTACCTCTCTACTTTGTAGTTTGGGCAGAAGATGTAGAGTAGTCAACCCAGTTTGGAGTTCAACCTCTACTCCCAAGCCCACACAATAAGGGAACACAATTAGGCTTCTACATGATGGAAAACTGAACAAAGAAAATGGTTATCTATGACCCTTTTCTAAAGGCCTGCTGATGCCATCCACTCTCCACAGAAACCATGTTTTACATGTAACCCTTCCAACCACTACTCCTTTCCTACAAGAGCCTTCTTTCATCTTCAGCTGATAAAGACAGCTGAATGATTGTTCCAAGTCCCTCTCTTGAAATGTAGGCGGTTCAAACTAAGCATGCAACTTTTGTTGTCAGGGACAACCACAATGTCTCTAATAGGTTTCTCAGGGCAAGTGCTAAATACTCATTTTAGACTCGAAATTTCTTTCAAAGTACCTCCCATAACTGCTCTCCAGATCTGGTGTGGCACAAAAGCCACACCTATTTTTTCACTGCCTTTTAGAATTAAACCTTCCTGTATATAATTAGCTTATTTTAATAATGTCCTCCCTGTGAGGTCATTTTGCAGAAACCTCATTGGAGATATTCATGCATGTTCAGTTTGCTCAGTGACTGATATAATGAGTTCCCTCTCTATATAAGTCCTCTGAGAAGATGAGCTTCCTACAGGCTGCCTCCTTACTGAAAGCCTCATAATTCTGCGAAAATGGTGAGTCCTTACATTTTATACAGTAAAAAAACATGTCTTATTGCTATAGATTTTAAAGGAGGTTCTTTTGGATTTAAATCAGGATTCAGACATCTAAGCAACTTGGAGAAAGTAGAAATTCTGTGTTTTGAGAGCAAAAGTCAGACAGATAGGCACAGGCAGGTAAAACCTTGGATGTATATGTCAGGAGATGTCTAATAGGACTACAGCTAAGGCTTTTTATTATAACCTGTTTTCACTTACATGCATGTTTGGAGATACCTTTTCTGGCAGAAAGCAGCCCTGTTATATCTCAACCTCTAACTGGTTAGTTTTTCTGAAGAGACTGGATAACATCTGAGGGTTTGAGTTAAACTCAAAAATGTTGTCTTAATTTTTACTCATTTGCAGCTCTGTTGGTTTTAATCTCTCTTCTGCAAAAAAAATAATATGCTAGTTTCTCCTCTTCTCACCACTCAGCTACGACTTCTTTATCAGTCACCAGTTCTACTCTTTCCAAAACAAACACACATAAAAACGATGTGTGTGTGTGTCATTGTCTACTCCTGGTCTACTTTTTCTCTCACCGACATTTTAAATTCATCACTGCTAATTCCATCCTAGAGCTCTTCCACTCTTTTCCTTCATATCTCTAATGAAAACTTTTAAAATTAGGTTGAAATATTTGAAGTGCTAAGAGATTAGCTGAGAAATTTAAGCTGATCTTTCAGAAAAAGCTGCTGACAAAGGTTAGATAATATAGAGTTACCTAGGTTGGAAAGGACATCTGCAAGTCATTTGGTCCAGCTTCCTGCTCAAAGCAGGGCCAAGTCTTGAGTGCTCAACTGTAGCGGAAGTTCCTCAGCTTGTTCCTAGTCCTCCAATATTAGGTTGAAACTCCCAGTGGGTTCTTCAGACTCCGGTGAAGAAGTTTTTACAACTAGGAGTGAGGTTAGTAGCAGAGACAGTCAGTGACAGATCCCATGCAGAAAATAAGAGCAAGAAAAATTAAAGGGGAGGGGAATAGAGCACATTCCTTTCAGAAAGAGTTCTGGGTCTACGAGTTCTGTATCAGGCAATGCTTGCTTTTAACACCTTGGAAGAAAGACAGGCTTTTTTCGCCCCTCCCACATGATGCTCTGCTTCTGCTTCTTCTAAATGGTTTGTATTCCTGGTTGCATATTGAAGTGTCTAAACTGCAAAACACAATTGGATTTTTTATTTGAAACCACAATGTATTTTGCTATTTCTAATGGCAGTATTTATGATCAAGAGATAGTAATAGTAACTTAAATATTCCTATGAATTCTGCTCTCTCGTACAGAAAACCATCTTGGCCTGCCTTCTTGTTCTTACTGTTAGCATTCCACTGTCCAATGCTTATTGTGTCCGTCAACCATCAAAGCCAGAGATATCTAATGGCAAGATTGTAGGTAAGAAATCAGCTATCCTCAACCTGACAGATGCCACCACAAGTACTGCCTGATTTGATTTGTCCATTCCATGCAATTTATCAAAATTCAGAAGTAAATGGAAACAGTGGAGTGACAACTTTAGGAAAGAGGAGGAAAACGGGGTATGGAGAGCAGGGAATTGATAATGTTATGAAAAAGAAGAGGTAATCTGAGGAGCACCACACAGGCCAAATTAAAAATTACTTTTGTGTAGGGAAGTAGCATAGGCTCACGTTATCCATCTGCATGACTCAATAATTCATGCTTTCAGTATGGCAGCATATTTAGAAATACAGAGAAGGGGGAAAAGGGCCTTTGTGTGTGTGTAGACAGTATAAAGTAGGAATCAGATTAGCGAGTGTTCAGCACGCTGATTAATTTACTCATTAGTTGTTTCCCTATCGAAAACAAGTTCTTAAGAACTGAATGGCTGCTCCACTTGAGTCTGGGACTATTTCTCCAAAACATAGCTTCTCTCATCTGTAGGCTAATAGACTAGCTATAAGAAAATAAGTGCTCATAAAAGTAACATGCAATTAAGTGGGCCTATAGGGATGCTGGGGATGGATTCTTCATTAGGGACTGTAGTGAGAGGACAAGGGGTAACTGGTTCAAACTTAAACAGGTGAAGTTTAGACTGGATATGAGGAAGAAATTCTTTACTGTAAGGGTGGTGGGGCACTGGAATGGGTTGCCCAGGGAAGTTGTGAATGTTCCATCCCTGGTGGTGTTCAAGGCCAGGTTGGACAGAGCCTTGGGTGGCATGGTTTAGTGGGAAGAGCCCCTGCCCATGGCAGGGGGATTGGAACTAGATGGTCTTAAGGTCCTTTCCAACCCTCACTATTCTATGATTCTATGATTCTATTTAGACACAAGAAGAGCTGATACGTGCCAATTGGCAAAATAAACCAAGTGCCCCAAAAAAAGATTTTCTGGGAAAGAGAGTGCTACTACTAGAGAACTGAGTTAGCATTGCTAAAGAAACAAGAGATTTATAGGCCAACATACAACCTAGAAACTCAAAATTCTCCACTCTGTCTTGTCCTATATACATATAATCCTACTTTCCAGGTCACACATTTAGAAAGTGTATTCTGTGACTGTTGATGGGAACTTTATATACAATATGTGCTTTCTTCTTGCAGTTTGGGATTGGGGAAAGTTTTCCAGGCAGATTTAGTCTTGCTCTAAATGAAAAGTCCACAGTAGTTGGTGTCAGTGAGGGGCAAAGTCAAAGCCTTTTCTAAATTCTGACCAGGTCTGTGCCTGCGTGCTTCAATTCTTATACTTAAAGATTAACTACTCCAGGAAACCTGGTGCTGCTGATCACCACAGGAAACAGAAGCACCCAGGATACCCTTCTCCATGCATTAGAATAGTAGTAGTCCTGCTCTGTAGCAGTCTTTGAGAACCTACATGTTTGACAGATAGGGATGCTAATGTAAAAAGCCGGCAAAGATCCAACCCATGTTGTGCAAGCAGTAGTGTTGTTACTGCAATAGGTCTGACACTGAAGGCTGCTTGCACACTATGTTTTCAGGCTGCCGTGACTTGAATGGAGAGCTGCATGAACTTGATTCCCAGTGGAGGACTGACAGCTGCCATGATTGCTCCTGTTCTGAGGGTACAATTGACTGCTGCTCCAGGTGAGTTCAGAGCCACAGTGGGGGTTTTCCTCTGCTGCCATGATACAGCACAAAACATTCCTTTTTAAGCAGGGGTCCCTGCTAAAAATGACTGTTTCCCTTCTCTTGCTCACTTGATATCACAAAGTTACACATTAACCCAACACCATCGTCACTGAACACGCAAAAACCTCCTCTGACAAATATACCTCATGTTTAACAAATGATTCTTGATTTTAAGAAGAGTACTTCATCCTTCTTGGGGATAAAATTTCAGGGAAGATACAGATTCAAGAGAGAGCACATAGCTACTTAGGAAATTTCTACTGCTCCTAATCCAGGTCTTCCCAAAGCCAGACATTGCCCCTGGTTTCTTTGAGGGTGTCGTGGTTTAAGCCCAACTGGTAACTCAGAACGATGCAGCCGTTCGCTCACTCCCCTCTCTTCCTCTCCCCGCTCCCAGAGGGATGGGGAGGAAAATCAAAAGAATGTAACTCGCATAGGTTGAGATAAGAACAGTCCAGGAACTGAGGTATAACACAAATCATTACTGCTACCACCAATAATAATAATGATAAGGGAAATAACAGGGGAAGAGAATACAACCACTCACCACCCGACAACTGATACCCACCCCGACCAGAGCAGTGATCTTACCCTTCCGGGTAACTGCCCCCAGTTTGTATACTGGGCATGACATGCTGTGGTATGGAATACCCCTTTGGTCAGTTTGGGTCAGATGTCCTGCCTCTTCTTCCTCCTGCCTTCCCCTCCTCTCTCGCAGAGTATGAGACTCAGAAAGTCCTTGGTCAGAGTAAACATTACTGAGCAGTAACTAAAACCATCGGTGTTATCAGTGCTGTTCCCAGTCTGAAAGTCAAGAACACAGCACTGCACCAGCTACTAAGAAGGAGAAAAATGACTGCTACTGCTGAACCCAGGACAGAGGGGCAGCTCAAGATACACTGACCTGCCTGTAATTTTCTTATAGTGACATCCAATCACTCATGCAATTTTGTTTGATACTATGGCTGAAGAGAAAAAGCAGTGATAGTGGAGTAGCAAATAAACACAACAAACATTCTTTGGGTTTCAATGAGTTTAGTAAACTACAACTTTCCATTCATCCTGCTTAAGCAGTAGAGTAAGTAACATTTGAGATGGGAGCTTTGTGAGAAACCCCTTTCCTGCTCTTGAACACCCCCTAGTATAACCTCCTCCTACTAAATGTGTAGATATCATCTGAAACAGAAGCTGTTTACTTCTTGATCTCATCATCTCTTTGCCTTTCTTTTCCCGATCACAGCTTCTCAACTCCATCTGACTATGATGAAGAGAACTGTGTAAGCATTTTCAATGAGGAGACCTGCACTTATAAAGTAGTGGAGAAAGATGATCACTCAAAAGAATGCCCTGTACATGAGTGGGTGGGCTAATAAAGAAGGATTGTGGATTTGGGAATTATTTCTTTTTTGTTTGTTTTAAGGGTTCTTTCTCACAAATTGAAACAACCTGAAAAATGCAGCTGTAAAGTGAAATCTACTCATAAAACCTAACACATAATAAAACTGAGTATCCACTCAAAAAAGAGTCCATTGCTTTCTCTGCCTTCTGCTTCCCCATGAAGAAAGAACTGACTTGTTCCTTCCTTGAGGCTATAAATTAAACATTTTAAATTTTAAAGCATACTCAGTTATATTAATTCTAATTATTTGTCGTGGTTTAAGCCCAGCCAGCAACCCAGAACAACGTGGCCACTCGCTCACTCCCCCCTCCTTCCTTCCCCCCCTCCCGGAGGGATGGGGAGGAGAATCGAAAGCATGTAACTCCCACAGGTTGAGATAAGAACAGTCCAGTAACTAAGGTATAACACAAACCACTGCTGCTACCACCAATAATAATAATGATAAGGGAAATAATAAGGGAAGAGAATGCAACCACTCACCACCTGACGACCGATACCCAGCCCAACCTGAGCAGTGATCTAACCCTTCCAGGTAACTGCCCCCAGTTTATATACTAGGCATGATGTGCTGTGGTATGGAATACCTCTTTGGTCAGCTTGGGTCAGGTGTCCTGCTTCTGCTTCCTCCTGCCTTCCCCTCCTCCCTGGCAGAGCATGAGAGTCAGAAAGTCCTTAGTCAGAGTAAACATTACTGAGCAGCAACTGAAAACATTGGTGTTATCAGTGCTGTTCCCAGGCCAAAAGTCAAAAACACAGCACTGCACCAGCTACTAAGAAGGAGAAAAATGACTGCTACTGTTGAACCCAGGGCAGTATCCACCCTTTATTCCGTACCATTCACGTCATGCTCAGATCCCACATTTTAAATATACCATCACTTTTGTCTCATATATATAAATATATATATATGTATATATACATCCACACACACACAAATCGAGAGAGAGAGAGATCATTCCTTAGTGCATGGACCAATTCCTATAAAGCTGATGAGTTCATCCAGTCCATGATGTCGGGTTCCATCTCTTGTAACAGTCTTTCAGAGCAGGAAAGGCTGTGTACAGTGTTGGATCGTTGCCTGCTGATGATACCACAGAACCCATCTGGTTCATCAAAGTTCATTCTTTGTTGGGATGATGGTTTGAGGGAAGTCAGAGCCAGTCGCTGGTGACCTGAAGACCTTTAGTTGGTGGGCTATAAAAGTGCTACATAGTGGGAGTGGGCAACAGAATATAGAGTTCATTGGCTGTTTTCCCCTAAAATCAAATCCCCTTGAGGTACACATCGGACTTCCCCATCTTCCCGCATTACCCACCAAGTATATCCAGGTCCCTGAGCAAAAGTAATCCCACGAGTGGGTTTGCCTTTACCTGAAGCAGGAATAACCCAGACTGTCTTCCTCAGCAAATTCTTTATGTGCACCACAGGAACTTTGTCCCCTTCTACAGTATGTAAAAGTTCTGACTGGGCTGGGCCAGCCCTGTTGGCAGATCCTCCGATGTTGACCAACCAGGTGGCTTTTGGTAAATGTGTATCCAAATGTTTGAAAGACCCACCACCCATTGCTCTCAGTGTAGTTTTTAACAGCCCATTGTACTGTTCGATCTTCCCAGAGGCTGGTGCATGGTAGAGGATGTGATATACCCATTCAATGTCATACTCTTTGGCCCAAGTGTCTATAAGGCTGTTCTGGAAATGAGTCCCATTGTCTGACTCAGTTCTCTCTGGTCTTCCTTGTCACTAAAAGACTTGTTTCACAAGGCTGAGGATAGTGTTCCAGGCAGTTGCATGGGACACAGCGTATGTTTCCAGCCATCTGGTGGTTGCTTCCACCATGGTAAGCACATGGCGCTTGTCTTGGTAGGTTGGTGGGAGTGTGATATAATCAATCTGACAGGCCTCCCCATATTTGTACTTCAGTCATCATGCTCTATACCAAAGAGGCTTTAACCATTTAGCTTGCTTAATTGCAGCATGTTTCACACTCGTGAATAACCTGGTGTCATGGTTTAAGCCCAGTCAGCCATGTAGTTCGCTCACTCACTCCCCCCTCTTTCTTCCCCCCCTACCGGAGGGATGGGGAGGAGAATCGAAAGAGTGTAACCCCCACAGGTTGAGATAAGAACAGTCCAGTAACTGAGGTATAACACAAACCACTGCTGCTACCACAAATAATAATAATGACAAGGGAAATACAAGGGAAGAGAATATAACTGCTCACCACCAATACTCAGCCCGACCAAGCAGTGAACCCCCCTCTTCTGTGTCCCTGCCCTTAGTTTTTTACATCCTGGGCATGACATGCTGTGGTATGGAATACCTCTTTGGTCAGTTTGGGTCAGGTGTCCTGTCTCTGCTTCCTCCAGGCTTCCCCTCCTCCCTGGCAGAGTATGAGATTCAGAAAGTCCTTGGTCAGAGTAAACATTACTGAGCAGCAACTAAAACCATTGGTGTTATCAGTGCTGTTCCCAGGCCAAAAGTCAAAACCAGCACTGCACCAGCTACTAAGAAGGAGAAAAATGGCTGCTACTGCTTAACCCAGGGCACCTGGGCAATAGTGTCCATCACAAAAACCACCCCTCGATCACGAGCCCATCTGTATGTTGCATCTCTGCCCTGATGTCCTGAAGTGTCATGAGCCCACCAGGCCAAAAATAATTCACCCTTATGTTGCCAATCTAAGTCCATCTGTGCCACTTCAATCTTAGCAGCTTTATCCACTTGTTGGTTGTTCTGGTGTTCCTCAGTGGCCCGACTCTTGGGTACATGAGCATCTACGTGGCGTACCTTGACCACTATGTTCTGCACCCGGGCAGTGATATCTTTCCACAGTGTAGCAGCCCAGATGGGTTTACCTCTGCATTGCCAGTTGCTCTGCTTCCATTGCTGCAACCACCCCCGCAGGGCATTTGTCACCATCCATGAGTCAGTATACAGATAAATTACTGGCCACTTTTCTCATTCAGCAATGTCCAAAGCCAGCTGGATGGCTTTCACCTCAGCAAACTGACTTGACTCACCCTCTCCTTCAGCAGTTTCTGCAACTTGTTGTCGAGGACCCCATGCAGCTGCCTTCCATCTCCGATGCTTTCCCACAATACAGCAGGACCCATCAGTAAACAAGGCATATTGCTTTTCACTTTCTGACAGTTCATTATATGGTGGGGCCTCTTCAGTACGTTCCACCTCCTCTTCTGGTGACATTCCAAAATCTTTGCCCTCTGGCCAGTCCATGATGACTTCTAGAATTCCTGGACAACTGGGATTTCCTGTTCAAGCTTGCTGTGTAATTAGTGCAGCCCACTTACTCTATGTAGCATCGGTTGCATGATGCGTAGAGTAGACTCTGCCTCTGAACATCCAGCCCAGCACGGGCAACCGGGGTGCTAGGAGGAGCTGTGCTTTGGTGCCAATCACTTCCGAAGCAGCTTGAACCCCTTCATAGGCTGCCAGTATCTCTTTTTCAGTTGGGGTATAGCTGGCCTCAGATCCTCTGTATCTCTGACTCCAAAAGTCGACCTCGAGTCTCCCCTGGAGCTTTCTGTCAGAGGCTCCAGGTGGGATCATTCTTCCCAGCGGCGGTGTAGGGTATATTTTTTACATCTGGCCCAGCCCAGACTGGTCCAAGGGCTACTGCATGAACTATCTCTCGTTTAATTTGCTCAAAGGCTTGTTGTTGCTCAGGGCCCCATTTAAAATCACTTTTCTTCTGGGTCACATGATAGAGAGGGCTTACAATCAAACTGTAATTCAGAATGTACATTCTCCAGAATCCCACAGCACCCAAGAAAGCTTGTGTTTTTCTTATTAGCTGGTGGAGACACTGCTGTTATCTTGTTGATTGCCTCTGTGGGGATCTGGCAATGTCCATCTTGCTATTTTATTCCCAAAAATTTAATCTGCTGTGCAGGTCCCTTGACCTTACTTTGTTTTATGGCAAAACTGGCTTTCAGCAGGATTTGGATTTTTTTCCTCTCTTTCTCAAAGACTTCTTCTGCTGTATCGCCCCACACAATAATGTCATCAATGTATTGCAGGGGCTCTGGAACTTGCTGCTTTTCCAGTGCAGTCTGGATCAGTCCACGGCAGATGGTAGGGCTGTGTTTGCACCACTGGGGCAGTAGGTTCCAAGTGTACTGCACACCCCTCCAAGTAAAAGCGAACTGTGGCCTGCACTCTGCTGCCAAAGGAATTGAGAAAAAT
Source organism: Ara ararauna (assembly GCA_028858755.1). Classification (NCBI taxonomy): domain Eukaryota; kingdom Metazoa; phylum Chordata; class Aves; order Psittaciformes; family Psittacidae; genus Ara; species Ara ararauna. The sequence continues at coordinate 69,627,408 of CM054381.1, forward strand.
GCATTGGCAGTATCAATCGTGACATACCACTTGGCTGCCTTTGACTCCAGCTCATACTGAAGTTCTAGCATGTCCGGTAGGGCAGCACTCAAGGGTGGTGTGACTTCATTCAGGCCACGGTAGTCTACTGTCAGTATCCACTCTCCATTAGACTTTTGCACTTGCCATATGGGGCTTTTAAAGGGTGAGCGGGTCCTACTGATCACTCCTTGACTCTCCAGTCTACGGATCAGCTTATGGATGGGAATCAGGGAGCCTCAGTTGGTGCGATATTGCCGCCGGAGCACTGTTGTTTGAGGGTGATGGAATGTATTCTTTGTATAGCTGTGTGTGTTGAAGCAGTGGAATGCCAAAACAAAACATTGCTTTACTCTTCCCACTTTTGCCAAGCAGAACTTTGCATGCTCTGTCTCTGCTTTCTTGGTTTTTCAGGGGTTTTGTCATCCTCCCATGTTAGACTCCTTCAGACAGAAGAGAGCCAAGTCCTTGCTGTGCTTCTGGTGTTCCAAAACTAGATGCAACAGGTAACATAATTTGTTTCCATGTTGAAACTTGGAGCAGACAAGAGGAGAGCAGACTGCTCCCTGGAGGTTCTTTGGTTTAGACATAAGATCTTTCCTACTTCTGCATAGTTGACATGGTAGATCCACGTATTGCAACAAGACCTAGCAGATGGTAGAGAAAGCTGCTTGGGTGGATTGAAAATGTAGTTAAATAGGTCTGGGTCATGTAGGAATGCTGGTTCAGGCGGGCTTTTCCGGACTTTGGATGCAAACATCTAGTAGGCCTTAAAAAATATAAATCTTTGGTCATGACTTGAGACTTGGCATTCTCAATGGACATGCTTTAAAACGGAACCTGGAAGTCTCCTGCAGACAGAAAGACATCTACAGACTGGTTTAAGTTGGAAGGGACATTTTTGAAGACTGTCTAGTTCTGCTCCCTGCCACAGGCTGGTACACCTTCCATTAGACCTGGTTGCTCAAAGCCATGTCCAAACTGGTCTTAAACACTGCCAGGGATGGAGCAGCCACAACTTCTCCATGCAACCTGTTCCAGTGCCTCACCACCCTCACTGTGAACAATTTCTTTCTTGTATATAATCTGAATGTTTTAGTCTAAAACCTTTACTCCTTGTCCTATCCTTACATGCCCTTGTAAAAAAACTCTCTCCACCCATGCTGCTACCTTTCCTGTGTCACTTCCTCTAGTGGAAACTAGAAATGGAAACCCTAGAATTCCCAAGCACCATGGTGTAACTGAAACAAATGTACCCATAAAGATTATGAAGCATTACTGTGAGGGAGAGCTGGAGAGCTTATACTGGAAAATGTATCTGCCTCAGTTATTGCGTGTGGAATTGCCTAGCTTCTTCCTTGTTTGAAATATCTCCATCTAGCTGCAATCCTGCCCACTGGCCAATTTAAGAGCTTGAATTTCTTAGGGGCTGATCTGAATAAAGGACCTTTCCTTTTACTCAAACCCCGGGTTGAGGACTAGGTCTGCTGTGCTGTGGATACTATGGAAGTAAAGTGCTGGGTTAGACTGGGTAGCTGGTGGCTTTTGCAGTCCTTAGGTTGGGCAGGCTCCAGAGAGCCATATAAGATAAAAGATCATATAAGACACTTCCTTAGAAAAGAGAGTATTCAGAAAGCTTAAACTGCTTTTCAATTTTCTTTTTCTTTTTTTTTTTTTTAATATTAATTCTTTAGGTTTCCATCCTCAAACAAGAAAATGTCACACGAATTTCTGATGCTTCCTCTGTTTTCCTTTTAGCTGTGCAGAGATAGCAGAATATATTCCCTATCACTGAGGTATGACTACAGAAGAATGTCCTGGGGTCAGCAGTAGCAACCATTTTTCTCCTTTTTAGTAGCTGGTGCAGTGCTGTGTTCTTGACTTTCAGACTGGGAACAGCACTGATAACACCAATGTTTTCAGTTGCTGCTCAGTAATGTTTACTCTGACTAAGGACTTTCTGAGTCTCATGCTCTGCCAGGGAGGAGGGGAAGGCAGGAGGAAGAAGAGGCAGGACACCTGACCCAAACTGACCAAAGGGGTATTCCATACCACAGCATGTCATGCCCACTATATAAACTGGGGGCAGTTCCCAGAAGGGCTAGATGACTGCTCGGGTCAGGCTGGGTATCAGTTGTCAGGTGGTGAGTGGTTGTATTCTCTTCCCTTATTATTTCTCTTACCATTATTATTATTGGTGGTAGCAGCAGTGGTTTGTGTTATACCTTAGTTACTGGACTGTTCTTATCTCAACCTGTGGGAGTTACATTCTTTCAATTCTCCTCCTCATCCCTCTGGGAGCGGGGGGAGGAAGGAGGAGAGAGTGAGCGAACAACTGCATGATTTCTGGGTTGCTGGCTGGGCTTAAACCATGACATTTCTTTTTGGCACCCAGTGAGGGGCATGAAGGGTTGAGATAACGACAGATCTGACTGGAGTATGTCTAATCGTATTTGTGATAAGCATTCATTGTTTCAGATTAATAGTCACTCATCACAATGCTGATTTATTGGCTTTCAAAGTTGTTGCTCTTGATCTCAGAGTTTCAGCATGCCGTACCTTACTTATGCTGGTATTTGCTGTGTTAGTGTTTATCGGCTGGGGGGCTTGGGCAAAGGTTCTTGTTTTGCTGTACTTTATGGTAATGACTTGTAATACAATAGACTCAATTATCATGAAACTGATCTGGCTTGCATTCCCAGTGTGGTCACCACCTCTATACTTTGGGAGGTATATAATAGAAGTGCTTAGCAATTACACATCTTTTTTTCCCTCCTCCAGTGGTCAGCCCGTGAAGGAGACATTCCCTTAGGCTCCCAGCACACCCCCCACCCCCCACCCCCGACCATTTACAGCATCATTTGAGAGTTCTGAGGGTTTTGAATGGCTTTTAGGTACCCTTGAGGCTTGCCTGCTGATTGTGATGGGGATCACCATGTTGGCAAACATACAGAGTGTGTTTTACTCACGACCATTTTGTCTGATCTCGAAAGTTAAGCAGAGTCGGGTTTGGGGCTTGTCTAGGGTTAGACGACGATAGAGGAGGACCAAGAGATTTTCCCTGAGGCTGGACAGTCATGAGTGGCAGGGTATGTGGGATAGTATGGGCAAGTATCCAGGCCAGTTGGCCCCTCCAGTGCTTTGGAACTTCACCACTGAATAAGTGGAAAATCCAGAAAAATTAGTAAAACACTTAAATGAGGTGTGTTGTCATTCTGGTCATACCAGAGAGGGACAAATCATGGCAACGTGCTGGGGCTTGGCCTACGCTTACAGAGCCCTGTTCAACACTATCCAGCACCTTAAAATGGAAAAAAATGTCCCTGGATCTGATAGCAAAGCAACAGACAGTGCAGCTGCTCCAGCTCCAAGCACAGCAGCTACACCAACCCTAGTGACAAGTACAGCAGCTACTCAAACTCTGACAGCAACAGACAGCACAGCTACTCCAACTCCAAGTACAGCAGCTACACCAGAGGACCAATTTGTGCCAATATCGGTTGCCCCTGTAGGTGAGGGGCAAAGCAAAAAAGAGGCAAGAAAGATGAAGCAAGATGAAGAAACAATGTACTCACCACCCAGGACAGCATCTGACCAGGAGTTATTATTATGTGAATTGGAGGAAGAAGAGGAAGAAGAGGTGACTTCTCAACCCCAGGCCTCAACCCAGCTATGCAATATGTGAAAAGATTTTTACCCATCAACCAGGGGAGCACATCATCAGCTGTTTGCTCCGATGCTGGGACAATGGGGCTGATGGTCACAAACTAGAAGGTAGTGAAGCTAAGCAGCTGGGATCACTTGCTAAGGAAGGAGGAATTGACAAAGCAATTGCAAGAGAGAAAAAGTCCCTCAGCCTTTGGAAGCGGTTCTTGGCAGCTGTGAAAGAAAGGTTTCCATACAAGGACGATGTTATGAGTTGTTCGGCCAAGTAGGTTACTCCAGAGAAAGGCATCCAGTCTCTGAGGGAATCAGCCGTTGTAGAGATGATCTATCAGATCAAGTTGAATGCCGGGGATGTACCCATAGATCTAGATGAATTTGAATGTACACGACCCATGTGGCGGAAATTTACACGGAATTCACTGCCATCATATGCCCATTCATTGGCAACAGTAACCTGGAATGACATAGTTCCACTAACAGTGGATGAAATGATTCATAAGCTCAGAGAGTTTGAAGACAATCTCACCCCTTCCATCATTTCAGCTGTGGAAAAACTGTCCCAGGAGCTCAAAATATTGAGAGACGATCTATCTGATCTCTCCAGCTCTTCAAGTGAACCAACCCATGTCTCAGCTATTAACAAAAGGCATCCTACTTCTTGAGAGAGAAGATATAGAAGGTTTACGCCATGGGCCACTCCATGATTTTCCCTGCAGGATCACGGAGAAGACATAATGAAGTGGGATGGAAAACCCACCTCAGCTCTGGTTGAACGGGTGCGTGAATTGAAGAGGAGAACAAAGGTCAAGGATGATCATCCCATGAAAGCTGCAGCTTCAGTCTCTGGTGAGCTGGTTCCCAGATGGAGTGGAAGAGCTGATTTTACTCCAGCTCCTGTGATAAGGAAGACTAATCCCTGTCAACAAAGACTTGAGTGTCCAACAACGTGATGGCTATTAGAGGGGCCCTGCCTCCAGCCAGATGGAGATAGAGGACAAGCACTGAAAATCAATTACGTGATGTCAGTTGTGCTGCAGGGTCCAGGCAACCAACAGAACTTTCCTGGGATTCTTATCGCAAATTAGTACTGGAGGAGATGAGTGGCAGCAGCTGGTTACATGTGCACCTCCTGAGCTGTACATGGAATGTTGTGCTGTTTCTTGCAGCCAATACCTGTTTCTTTCAGCCAATACCTGTAGTCTTATCAGCTCTCATCTGCTGGTGGCTTTGGGAAGGGAAACAGTGTTGCGCAGACTAACTTGGTATACAAGCATTTGTTTTTCTGTTGTCTTCTTACTTCCTGACAGTAGGGCCTTTGAGGAAGTTTTGGCTGGAAATCTTGGGGAATGGGGTGCTGATATAATAAAATGCAGTTTGAGAGTTCTGTAAGAAGTTGGTTACCAAAATCCTTAAAGTATGATTGGTCCTATCAATGCTTCTACTGTTAAGAAAGCTTATGAAATTGCATCTCTTCCCAAGCAGAATTGACCCCAGCACTATTTTTCCTATGAACCAGCCTATTTCAGAATTTAATATTAGATTATCCATTTTATCCCTAGTGATGTTTTCACAAGCCATCACACCTGATTCAACTTGCACTGTTGTACTGAAAGGAGAAACTCATGGGTTCAGCAGTAGCAGTCATTTTTCTCTTTCTTAGTAGCTGGTGCCGCACTGTGTTTTCGACTTTTGACCTGGGAACAGCACCGGTAACACCGATGTTTATAGTTACGGCTTAGAACGTTCGGTTTGACCAAGGACATTCTGAATCTCATGCTTTGCCAGAGAGCAGGGGAAGCCAGGAGGAAGCAGAAACAGGACACCTGACCCAAACTGACCAAAGAGGTGTTCCATACCACAGCACATCATGCCCAGGACGGAAAAAACTGGGGGCAGGAACCCAGAAGAGTTCAGTTCGTGGCTGCGTCAGGCTTGGTATCGGGTGGTGAGCGGTTGCATTCTCTTCCCTTGTTATTTCCTTTATCATTATTATTATTATTGGTGGTAGCAGCAGTGGTTCGTGTCATACCTTAGTTACTGGACTGTCCTTATCTCAACCTGTGGGAGTTACATGCTTTCGATTCTCCTCACCATCCCCCTGGGAGGGGGGGGAGGAAGGAAGGGGGAGTGAGTGAGCAAACTGCTCGATTTACAGCTTAAACCACAACACTCTATTAACAGTCAGAGGTGCTAATGCAGCTATTTCCTGAATGAAACTTTGAAATAGTATTATTGTTAAGTTTTTTGTTCTCCTAAATTACCCTTCTCCTGTATCAAGGGTAATTCAGGCAGGCCACTTTATGTTCAAGTTCAAAAACTCTCTTAAAAGTACTCAGTCCCATCCATGATACCTCCCTGGATATAGACTAAATATATACACCAAGCTGTATAGATAATATATATAATATAAACACCAAGCTGTGTAGTTCAGTTGATATACTGGAGGGAAGAAATGCCATCCAGAGGGACCTTGAGAAACTTATGAGGTGGGCTGATGCCAACCTGAAGAAGTTTAACCATGCCAAGTGCAAGGTCCTACACCTGGGTCAGAGCAATCCCAGGCACACATACAGGTTGGGCAGAGAAGAGATTCAGAGCAGCCCTGCAGAGAAGCACTTGGGGGTGTTGGTTGATGAGAAAATGAACATGAGCTGGCTTCAGTGTGTGCTCACAGCCCAGAAACCAATCTTATTCTGGGCTGCATCAAAAGGAATGTGACCAGCAGATCAAGGGAGGTGATCCTGCCCCTCTACTCTGCTCTTGTGAGACCTCACTTGGAGTACTGTGTGCAGTTCTGGTGTCCTCAACATCAAAAGGACATGGAACTGTTGGAATGAGTCCAGAGGAGGGCCACGAGGATGATCAGGGGACTGGAGCACCTCCTGTATGAAGATAGGCTGAGAAAGTTGGGGCTGTTCAGCCTAGAGAAGAGAAGGCTGCGTGGAGACCTCAGAGCAGCCTTCCAGTATCTGAAGGGGGCCTATAAAGATGCTGGGGAGGGACTCTTCATCAGGGACTGTAGTGAGAGGACAAGGGGTAATGGGTTCAAACTTAAACAGGGGAAGTTTAGCTAGGATATGAGGAAGAAATTCTTTACTGTGAGGGTGGTGAGGCACTGGAATGGGTTGCCCAGGGAAGCTGTGAATGCTCCATCACTGGCCGTGTTCAAGGCCAGGTTGGACAGAGCCTTGGGTGACATGGTTTAGTGTGAGGTGTCCCTGCCCATGGCAGGCAGGTTGGAACTAGATGATCTTAAGGTCCTTTCTAACCCTAACTATTCTGTGGTTCTATGATCACTACCCTAAGGCTTCTTCCAGTCCTCTGTCACTGGGAAACAAATTTAAGTCTTACTGAAAACCCTGTATTTTCAGGAACAGCTGAAATCAAGACAGAGCTGTCATTAGATGAATGGATCCAGTGGATGCATTGGAGGGGACAAAAAGGTGAAAAAAACCTCAGAAACCTACTGGGAGCTGCTCTACTAGGCAGACCAATAATTTCACATTCTACACAAACAGAGCTAGTAAGTACTTAATGACTTTTGTTTTCCTAGCTAGATATCATCTAGAAGAGAGCTTTTATCACTGTTACTGAGGTTCTTTATTATTTTAGCTTCTTACCCAAAAGTATTTCATTGTCAGTTTGCTTTGGGCCATGGGCCAAGGAGGAGTCAAGCATGCAGCTCTGACTGCACTCAGTAGAGGAGAATACAGCACACAGAATGGTTGTGCTTTGTGGGTTTCTAGTCAAGCAAGAGACAAGGACTTCCCCAGCTCCTTCGCATGTTCAGTAAAGATAGGAAAGTTGATAAATACTGAAGTGTTGAGAGTTGTCAAATTAACAGACAGTGTTATGATATTTTAGCCACCTTCTGCAGTTCTAGGAAGTTGTCAAAATAGCTCACCGCCTACAACCAATGCTGATAGTCGAAACTCAGCTTAGGAGTAACTCTACTCCTTCAGAGTTTGTCTAGGATGGAAGAGACTCGCACAAGAGCAGAGAAGGATGCGAAATTACGGCTGGTAGCACTAGCTTAACGGGGAGCTCTTCCAAGCTCAGATAATTTAGGAGTACACAAGGGTAGCACCAGTGTAGTTGCTTGTCACATCCAAGAAGCTAAAGGCTCATTTCAGCTCTGTAATGTTCAACAGGGTCAAGGACATCTTCCCAGAGCTGCTATTACTAGCTCCCACAGAAAAGTTCAGGACCAGCATGGTGCTGACTCCATCTGCACTCACAGACACTAAGCCCTACTCCCAGCCCTCTGGAAGAATAGCTGCACTTTAGGAATCTGGGCTACTCTTGTCTTCGGGATGAGAAGGGTAAGGTCCATATGTTCATGAGAAGTTATTGCTCCTCCCACCCCCCAGTTGGAGCCCCTCAAGAAGTAAAGCAAGACACTTCTCTAGATGAAGGCAAGCAACAGCAGTGGTAAGCCATGTGCAGGCCTGCACTGCTGAAAGAAGGCAGAACTCTCACTGAGTAGGTCAAAGAGAGGAGGGATGGGAGGGGAATTAAAAAAATATTCACATTATTTTCCTCTGCCATCTGCACTGTGCTATCACTGGCACATGCAAGCTGTCCATGACAAACGTAGGCTAGGTTCAATAGCCCCTTGTATGGTCATTCAAGCTAGATTACACCAAAGATAGTAATGGATACAATAGCACTGCTGTTCCAGTATTTTTCTTTTTCACTGCCTAATGGGAAGAAAGACATTGCTATTCCAGCCTGGCAGAGCCCAGTTCATCCATCACTGAGCAGCGCCCCAGGGGAACTGTCATCCAAGTATGGCCATTAACTATCTCTTCATATTATGCCAACTCAGACATGCACATGTGCCTATTCCAGCTGAGGTTCCCTGTGCTTTGCAGTGTGTTCTTCAGGAGAAGGGAAGGAGAAGGGAGATGTCACAAGTACAGCACAGCCAATGAAACTAGAGGGAGCTGCTCTGGACTGTTTTATGGTTTATACAAGGGTTAATTCCTGCTCTAAGTAAGTGGGACCTTGGGACCTAAATAAGCTTGTGGATTGAGAACAAAATTGCCACCTCCGTAATCCTACTACTAAAGAAAGGAAAAAGCAACTTTTACCAATCTTCAAGGTAGTATTACACTGCCTTTATGTTATGTCATTTTGTTGAACAGTTTAAAGAAGGAAGTCAAGCCTTCTGTACACGAGAAGCAGTTAGAGAACTCCATTTTTGAATCAAAGGAAGAGTGTTCAGAGGCACACCAACCTGGACAAAGGACAGCATGCACATAGGCTAAATAACTTGAAGTAGTTAAAGTTTAAAATAAACAAATGCACACACATGCAAAAAAAGACCCAACAGCAATCTGTCCCAGACTAGTAAAGGTGGGAACTAATGGGTAAGGAAAGGGAGAGTTAGTAGAGAAATGCCTTTTAAAAACTTCCATTAGTGAGAGGATTTGGGCAAGGTGCATTTACATAACCTAAAAGCATCAGGAAGTCAATCTTGAATCCTTCCTGCAGAGGGAAGTTAATACCAGGGAAAACTGCAAGCTGCTATAGTCTCCATGTCTCAGAGCTATTCAGCCTTCTCACTCATCACAGTCAACAGCTAGGCTGGGAGAACTTAACCTTTCCAGAACTCCCAGAGGACTCCTGCTTAATACTGTAGCCCCAAAAGATAACTTCAATTACATCTACTTTAATATAAACTTCAGGTTAAGAAGGTAGAGTTGCCAGGCATTTCTGGCAGTAATAGCTTTGGTTTCACAACACTTCAGTTTCCTATTTCATACATTTTTCTATCTGAGAAAAAGCAAGTATTCCAATAAAGTTATTAATACAGTTATTTTCTCCAAGGAAAAAATTATAATTAACTAATTAAGTAAAATAATCACCTTTAATAAAATAATAATTTAGAATTCACTGTGCTCTTCAAGTCAGAAATTACCTGTTACATTTCCTTGCAACTATACCCTTATTAGAGAGATTATATGCTGTAACACCTCTCCTCAAGAAACAGCGCAAGATTTGTCCAGAAGGGGCAGGGCAGAAGTAGGTCTGGCTTCTAGTTACACCAGACCATAATCAAATGGTTTCAATTAAAATAAAACCAAATTCACTTCACATACTTAAAGACTTAGTAGTGCAAAATCTATGTAGCATTTTCATCTTGCTGCCTCTAATTGCTAATAAAGCAATTTTGAGCAACTCATTCCCTTCAAATAAAAATCAAGTCATTCAAGGGTTACCAGAAGAGGAGCATTTTATCAAGGAACTTCATTAGATACCACAACTGTGTCCTGCAGCAGAGCCACACTCAGCATGATCTACTAAAATCACAAGATGAACACAAAACTTGACAGATTCATTGCAAAGCTAAAAAGCAAAGTGTAACAGAAGCTCTAAAACCTCTTGCCAAGTACACAGAAATGAATAAACTAAAAGAACTTACATAAATCAGATCTTCTGCCACAACAAAGAGCAGCTACCTCCTCCACAACTGTCCCTTTACTCCAGATACCTCAAGAGACCATACTTATTCTGCCACTGCCCCTTTTATTCCAAAAACCCACTTCCAGTGCAGCTTTGTTTCCTTCAGTGGAAGCTAACAAGTTCAGCCATACCAATCAAGGTGTCTAATTAAACTCAGGTGTGCTGAAAGAGCGAAATTAATGCAACTCATTATGCTGGGAATACTTTGGTAGCTTCTAAAACTTGTTATGCCTGTGCTCCAATTCATGAAAGCATTGAATCCCTACAGCCCTTGATACATCCGCTGGGATCTGTGCTAGTTTTCCTGGCTGGTATTGAGTTGCAGCCTCACATACTGTGTGTTGCAACAGTCTAATACCTGAACATCTATGGCAAGATTTGTACTGAAAGAAATGTCCTCATTTCAGTGTTGCACAATCAACACTGCTATTTGTGTCAGAAGCTGTGTTAGAGGCAGGGCAAGCACACAGTGAAAGAAAACTATAACTTTTTCTTTCTTTGTTTCCCTCAACTCTTAGTATTACTGATGTTGCTTTCAGGAAGGGAGCCATGAGTGACAATCATCATGACTGTTATGTTCATTTCTGGGCTGAGACAATATGCGGCTCATCTCACTTTTGCTGCCAAAAAAGTACTATCTTGTTGTGGTGATCTGCCTCTGTTTCCTGGGCCTGGCTTTGCTTCAGAACTGGAAGATACCAATCAACAGCTAGTCCCTTCAGGTCACTACATATGGACAAAGTCATATGTCTTACATAAAATAATTGAAATTAAAATAAATCAGACTTTGAACAGTGGACTTTCCACACTACTGCCTTGTATGAATAGCCTGTCCTATACCTGAGGGCGATCTCCCTGTAGCAGGTCAGCTGAACAATAGTGTCCTGCTGCCTTGCATAGCAGGTGCCCTTTCCCCACTGTTACTTGATGGCCTGCCAGTTCTGGAGGAATAGCTTTCTGAGAATCAGACCCTTCCACTAACACCAGTGCTGATGTGGAGTAACTAGTCTGTCTACTAGAGTTTTTTCGGATTTACAGCAGCACAATGGAGATCAAGATGGCAATGCAAGACTTTTTGAGGTGGCACCTTCTGATTGATGATTGCAACAGGTTAAAGTGTCCATTGGCACCCAGGGTGCTCACATTTACGTCACCTCCCTTTGCACTGATCATTGTTTCCTCACTGTATATAAAAACACTACTCTTTGTTGTGAAGTGTGAACAACTCATGCAAGTATGGTGAGTTAGCAGCTTATAGTGTGTGTGTGTGTGTGCGTGTATGTACACTGGAAGTATTTTATATTCTAAGTTTCTTGGGAATAGTAGGATTCATCCTTAATTCTGTGCAAGTTAGTACACTAGACCTTTGAAAAAAGCTATCTAATTTTAAAGAAAGATTCTTGTTTCTTTTCTAGAATTTCTTGCTGGTATTTTGCTCGATCCTTCTCTTCTCAGGGACTCTGTGTGATGCTCGCTGTTACTTCAGACCAGCCAGCAAATACGGTAAGAACAGCAAACCTATTAGACATCCCAAAAGCATTAATTCAGAGATTCAAAGCCCTTTTTTTTTTTTTCTTAGAAATATTGGAATAGTATGATACAACCTTTGCTGAGGAATATTCCTAACAGCTGCATACTCAGGAATCAACCTGGAGGCATCTCTGGACACACAGAAGCTTTATCCCTGTTCCTCTGGGCTGATGTGTAACTGAAATTGCTCATGTGGCAAAACCCATGTACTTTTAAGCAGCATTGACTAACCTGAGGGGGGTACTTGACATTAAAATCAAAGTGAAGACAACACAGCTGGTGTTTAAGTTCAGTTTAGAAGACCAACTTGAAGTCTAATAAGAGGGAGGGGGAAGAAACTGAAGTCTAGACCTATGTGTTCAATATGAGAAAGGGCAGAAAGATCCTACCATAGTCATAATCTAAGGCATTTCTCATATCCATTGAAACAGCAGAATAACACTCTCTGGTATCTGGTTGCTACCACTTTATTATGCCATGCCATGCACTCATGCACACTAGATATGGTACCCTTTCTGCATAGCACTGGCAGATTCTTCCTTGGTGCGATTCTACAAAAATCTGTGCTCTGATTGCTAGTCCCCAAACAGAAGACTGTGGTCTATGCCTATTGATACCTGTTCACATTGATCTTCTGACTATCATTTGCTGGTGTGTACATGCAGGGTGCCTTTCAAACAGAAACCTCTATGTTTTTGGTGCGGTATGGAAGACTGATGATTGTTACCAATGCAAGTGTAAGATGACTGCAATGATTTGCTGCAGCTTGTAAGTTCACCCAAATTATTGTTTGCTTATTCAGGAACTGGTTGAAATGTTCAGACTTAAAAAGCCTCGTTGAAAATGTGCACTGGAATTTCATATTTGCATGAGCAAAATTCCTCTTTCTGTTTTCCAGTTAGCTCTGATCAGGACCAAGCAGAATAATCTGGCAATCTCATAGATTTCTTTGGGAAGAAACAAAATGTAACACAGTAAGGGTCTTTCCAGCACACAGCTCTTCCTCATCACCTAGCCATTCTTTTGATTCTGGTACAAACTGGGTGTTTGCTTCTGTTTAGCTGCTGTTTTCTTCCTCCTATTCAGCAGCTTGTCTCCAGATACCTAAACACCCCACAGCATTCATACCTGTGGGCTTCTGCTGCTCTGCACCAGCCCAGTTGCCTGCCTGCAGCCATCCAATCAGGCCAGAGCTGCTCCACATCCTACCCATGCTGCCAAGAACCCACTCTTCATCAGGACACACATGCCCTGCTCTGATAATTTGCTTTCTAAATCTTCTCATGTGTTCCTGCCTGATGAATGGCAGGTGACACATCAAAGAGAGCTGTGTCTTCCCAAATATAGTGGGGTGAACTGATTATACACTCAGAAGGCTGGAAAAATTCTTCAGGTGAGGGAGAAAGAGTTCCATAAATGATCTGTGAGAAAGGATACAATCCAAGGACCCCTTGGTGGGAAATAGTCCTGGCTGTCCTTAGCATAGGAGGGAGGGAGTTGTCCTGTGCTGAGAAGAGGCTTGGCTGGGAGGTATTCATGCTGGGGTGATTCAAGAGTCTTTAAAAGGTTTGTTATTATCAGGAAAGTTTTAGTTTGAATGTAAAAGACAGAATTAATCCCTATTTTGTCTCTGCATATACATCTAAACAGATCTCTAGCAGGATGACCACTGAGAACTGCATTTGAACCAGAACAAGCATTGTGAAATCACTTCATCTGTTAACAACTATGATCAGGGCTCTGTATTACTCCTATGATAATCCATAGTGCTTGTATTAATGAAATCTGTGAACCAAATCAAAACATGACATAACTTGCTCCAGGATGGCTGTGGCTCAGAGAACATCCTCCTCAGTCCATGTCTAGGCTGCTGATTTCCCTTTGCCTTTCTCAATTACAGGGTTTTAATCCCCAAGAACTATGACAGAGTGAACTGTGTTGGCCTATTCCACAAGAAAAGCTGTTCCATTAGAGTGGTGAAGAAGACTAATCCTGACATAAGCTGCAAAGTCTACAATGGAGTTGGTTAAGACCACATGATGTGTTTTTCCTCTTCTGTACCTATCCCAGAAGTTGAATGTGCTCTGGATCTCTCCTTCCGAGGAACGCAGCAAAGCAACATGGTTTCAGGAGTTCGCCTATGTGCCTTTCACAGCTCTAATTGTGCCACAGCTATCTCATTTCTGACACTAGGTGGTTTGTCTTACAACATACACATTTCTAACCAAGCTTTACCACAGATAACTTTATGACTTTTTTCCTGTTGGGATCCAGAGCTAAATAAATTTTCACATATATCAAATCACTGCTTTTCCTTCTAAGGAGTCACTGTTTGGTCTTCTTGAAAACAGAATAATTTACGATGTCTGTAAATGTTCGTAAATGTAATTATTGATTTAGAAATTATCTAGCTTTTAGAATATGAGGTATTATATAAATTGTTGCCAGGCAAACTGATTCATTATGCTATTACGCTCATTGACATTCCCCCACAGACGTGTATACTAGTAGAATAGGATAAAACAAAGCAGAAAACAGCCCTTTGAAAGCTCTCTCCTCCTCTGCTGCCTTGTGTAGATCAATCCGTTGGTGCAAACAAGGGAACATATTCTCCAGGAGATGACTGATATATTACAAAAAAAGTAAGCCCATGCCTGAGAGTCCAACCTACTGCAAAGTAATGCCATACAAATAGCTCTATAGTCTTCCATATCAGGGTAGAATTTCCTGTAATAATTTTATTTCGATCGAAGTCCACTGACAAACAACCCCATGAAAGCTGTTTGTATAGAAAACCTAGACTATTAAACATGTTTAGCCAATAGACCTCAGGCACTCTACTGTGCCTGGTGCAAAGTCCATGAAAATGGTTTATATGAGAAATATCCTAGAAACATATTTAGACAATATTAAGAGCAATTATAACAAGAGTACAGTACAGCTTAAAAGGCCCAAATAAATGATTTGAGTGCATTCAGTTTATTCAGCACTGGCATCACAGGTGTTTTCTTCTGCCTTTCCTCTACCTTGCTGAAGTGTATTACAATGAAATATATCAGCTGATGGAAACAACTTTTCTTTAATACCTATTTTGGAAAAACACAGTCAAATGGTCTATTTTCCAGTGCAGTGCTGAGAGTATGCAAGTAGAAAACCTGCACATACTAAGGAAAACAACTTACCAGTGGTTAGGAGAAAAACATCCACAGCTCCAGGCACTTCCAGAAAGTCATTAAGGTGATTCCAGGAAGCAGGTGAAGTTAGAAATACAACTGTAGTTTCTTAAACTTTTAGCCCTCAGGATTAGTTAGAACTAGCTAATTGCAGCTCACTTTGACAATACTCCCCTGTGCCTTCTTAAAAGTAAAGGAATGGGCATCACTGCAGTTGACTATAGCCCTTCCCACCTGTGAGTAGCAGACACTGGAGGGGCCCCCACTTTTCTGCTTGTTGAGGGTGGATCAGATGATTTCACCCAGTTATATGTATATATAAGGAGATTGGTACAGATTAGATGTAGATATAGATATGAGGAATCATGCTATCAGCTTCCTAAGTGCCAGAGGCACTTATAAGGGCCTGCCTACGGGGCCCTGAGTATCAGGGCTACTTTTGTGAAGTCTTGAACATCATTTAAGCAGTTCATAAAAATCCCTGTGAAGATACCTCCATTTCATAGCTCACTCCATGGAAATAGGGTAATGAAAAAACTGGAGAAGGCTGAAGAGGGTTAAAATACTTCTTGTAATTCAGAGAGAGTTAGAGATTCTGACAAAATAAAGCCAAATCAAACTTGTGCAAAATGCTTACAGGGATGCCATGTAGACCTGATAAGCTTAGCACACACTTGCACTATGTACTCTTCCATGGTACATTTTATCCATGTGCTTTCATCATTAACCACCTAGTCCTATTCTTTGTGGATGTTGTTTACTCACTGTTTAACAGTGCCAGACAGAGCAGGACTCCAGATGCTGGACCACAATTAGATTTGCTTAATGTACTGTAGGAGAATTGGTTTCTGAAATTCCATGTTCAGAGAAAGAAAGAGACAGAGCATCAAGGCTCCATCCATGAAGGCTGATATGGCTGAAGTTCTGACAAGACACTGGAGGAGCCCCTCAAAGCATCCACAGTGCAGCTGTAATCCCACTGCTGTGACAATCCTGTCACTCCCAGGGAAATGCTTAATTGCCCCCAGTGACTCTTTGTTAGTAGAGGCCTTATTGTCACCATAACAACTTGCAGGAAAGAGCTATTTGCCCAGAGCAGGGAAGACTATTTCCTCATGCACCTGTACCCCCTTGAAACACGTAGTCTCCATGGAGTCCGACTGTCTTATGTAATAAACATAAGCATGTAATATGTAATAAATATGTAGTAAAAATAAAGACATTTGCCCTGTGCCTTCCTGTAAGAGGAGTACATGTTGTAGGCAGAGTGGGAGCAAGCCTTCTCACTGCTCTGCGGGTAGTAGGACAGCTGCATGTCAGCTACAGTTTCTTTACTTCATTCCCTATCAACAGTGAACAGGAGATGGTCCTTTGGTTGGTAGAATCAATGCAAGACTGCTGATATGAACAGAAACAGCCAGTCTGACCAGCACGCGACTAGCAATAGCTGATAATACAGTACTTCAATGTTGCTTCTCAGCAGCAAGCATCCTGCATATAGATGAATTCCAATGCTTATGCACCCTCTTACAAATACTGCTTGTGCATTTTGCAGGAATCTTAATGGGTCAGGATCCTCACAGCAACTCTCCACAGTTGCATGCTCAGTAGTCTCCATTGTATAGTGAAATTAAACATGGCCAGATTCAAACCAACCTGCTTGAGTGCCAGCATCCCTTTCAGCAATGTGCTGCACCAAGCCTACATGACCCACCTCGATGAGGAAACAGGCATCTACACCTTTGTCTTGGTTCTGATGTTCTCACTCCAAGGTAGCTACAGTATTGTTCCCTCTATGCTATAGTCTAGACAACTACTGCATGGCAGCTCCAGCTCTGCAACATCTCCTAGCTTACACTCAGTGACTGCTGTGTGCATGCAAGTCCCAGCTACACAAACTAGGGCAGGGCTGGAATGACCCAGGTACTGTTCCCACATTAGCTTTTAATAGTGAGCATTTTCACCCTGCAGTTTGGACACGATGTGGAAAGAATTTGTGTGTAATAGGACTCTACTGCAGCCCCATGCATCAAAAAGTGGCCAGAACCTTACTGCAGTTGTTCATCCTAAAAATCTGTCAAGAAGAAAGTCCCAGATGCCATAGCAAAATATTGGTGGTTAGGGATCATTTCCTGATCCATGGGCAGCAGAGCCTTGAGCAGTCTTTTAGGAACAGTGCTACAGCTATTCTCTGTTGACTTTAAGAAGAGAGCAGATGCTAATTTCCTAGTTTGCAGGCTCTGCTCAAACGTCTGTATTGTGAGAATAAAAGTAACACGGCATATCTTTAGATGTTTGGAAGGTGTGGAGGTAAGACTGGCTAAAGGATACTGCAGGCTGAGAGGGACGAGAACAGCTTCTCAAATCAAAATAGCCCTCAGTAAAAGAACTTCCTATTTCCTAGTGGTCTTCCTCCCATTTCTTTAATGCTTTGAACAGCAGAACAAATAAATGTATGATAAATAAATTAAGGAAGAAACAGAAGAGAACAGGCCAGCTAAGTAAATCGTTTTAGCCTTTCTGGCTGCAATAAGATAGGAAGCTTCTACTTCCTAAGGAGCTGGCAAGAGGCTCAAGACCTATGTGGACTGATGATTTCTCAGCTGGAGCACAGACTTCATGTCCTCTTCCCTAACCAGATCAGAAAAGTCATCTCCTTCTCAGGCGCCCGGGTAAAAGGAAAATGCTGCGATATGGGGTGCTGGTTCAAACCAACTGGTAAATAAAGCTCCTGAAAAGCAGGCTGCAAAAAATAAGTAATACAAAATAAGAAGCAGCTCAAGCATTCCTAAAGAAAGAATCAGTAACTAAGGACAACACTCCAGCTTATGCCATTCATTACACAGATTCTGTTTTATGCTTCTCAGCATCGTGAGACATAAAAAATGCCAAAATAGCCTAGGAAGACCTCAAATAATTTTGCTTCTGCTTTGTTTATTTCTCTAATGATGAAAGATGTCAACTGAGATCTTGAAGTAGATGAGCAGAATAAGAGCTGGTACCAGAAAAAATAGAAGAAAGAAAGAATACAGTACAAATGAAAAATTATTCTCACAGTTTAGTTGATAATAGCTGGTAAGTTTAATTGATAAGAGTTAGTACTTATTTTGATATCGAACTGTTTGCTTTCTATTTACATATTACATGCCTATGAATGAAAACACCCATTTACTACAACTATTCATCATACCTTTAGAAGGGCCCCATAATAGCATTAGCCACTGGGCTAGATAAGCAGACCATAGCTTAAAACCCACTTTAAGTAAAAACTGAAATGAGGTTATTCTAATACAGCCTTTGGAAATATTCTGTTTGTGTATTTTCTCAATTCAAGAGAAAAATTTACAATTCTGATTTCTGCCTTGGCTTTTCATGAGGAAGACCTGGGAAAAAGCAAAGAAAACTGGCATTTCTGCAAATCTTTCTTTTCTTCTCTTTCCGTCTTGCCTCAGTGCTCTTGCATTTCTGGGTTATTTGCCTGGATAGCAGTGTACCTCTTCCACTTTCACAATTTCAGGAATTGTAGCCTGGATCATTCTAAAATAAAATTTCAGTATCAGTCTGTGATGGAATGGAAAAACTGAGAAAACTGATACTGGCAACCTTTTCATACTTATGAGGCAAAATTCTCTTTGAGCCCTACAGAAATCTTGGCTCAGCATGGAGAGCACGATTAAGCTCTGTTCCTGTATTATGCCCCTATGGCATACAAGCTTCCAATCGAGTGCAGCACAAGTGCATGTCGTGCTTCAGATAACTTCATAGGTCTTTGCTGAAGTCGCTATTCCCCTCAAGTGCATGTAGAATTTCTACATTTATGTAACAGCAGAGGGAGCCAGAACTCCAAAGTCAGACCGTAATCATAAAGCAGAATTCATTGGCTAAGCTGAAGGGAGGGAAGGAAGGAGGGGTGGAGAGAGAGGGAGGGAGAGAGGTGCCATCCAAATTACCTACAGAAACAGTGAGGAGAGCTTCTCTTCTGGATGATAGGACACAGAAGATCTTATTCTGCTGCTACAACACCCCTTCTTTCTTCCAAGATAGAAATACGCAGCAGCAGCAGTGATTTTCTCAATCAATAACAGGTAAGGATTCTCTCAATTATCTACTTCAGACTGATAAATGTTCTGGTATCTTTATCAAAATTATCACTTTTGATTGTAAAAAAAAGCAGGAGACTTTGTTTAACAAATGGATCCAGTCTGATTTGTTATCAAAGGTCCAACTCTTGTATCTACTAAGCTGAGCTTTGTAACTTTTCAGGGTGTAAGAAGGAGCTTCTTGAGGATCTTTGAGGTTCAGGTGTGCTCCTGGCCACCTTGCGGTGTGACAGAAAGCCTTCCTGGTTACCATGGGTCACTGGGAAACACTTCTGATCTCCTAATCCCTGAGACTTCTTGTTCCTCATCCAACCCATATAGTTTCTGGCAGTACACGTCGTGTTGCTGTCTGTATATCCTAACTGGCTGTCTCCTAAGGTGCCCTTTACAATGATTTATGGATTCACCACCTCCTTAATAAGGTTATTTTTGTCAAAATAAAATGTTTTTCTTTTGGGTACAGGACAAGTCACAATGGCCTTTACTCTTAAGGAATAAGGGACTAAGTACCTTTCTCCAGTCTGCTGACCATTTTACCTTTACCAGTCACATTTCACCCTTGTGAACTGGCTCTGTGTCTTTAGTAAGGTTATTAGGAATTTAACCAAGAAATAAAAAGTTGGAGTAGGTGCTTTTTCAAAGTGTCCCTGATTTCTGCAGTATCAAATCTCATAAGTTTATAACCTCTAAAAGGTTTCACTCTGAAAATATGAAGCTGTGAGAGGGTGGGAAAAATATTCGCTTTCCTAGGCATATATACCATCTCCCAATATTACAGACTTGTAACATGTTAATACACACAGGTCATTCTCTACCCTAAATTCTGCAGGTTTTAGAAATTTTTAACATATATAGCTTTTTCAGCGACCTAAGGTAGTTGCTTACAATATTTTTGTAACACACAGTTAAACAAAGATGGAGAGTCCACCATTAAACTTCATTGTACAAAATCCCTTATGGATTTTAAATTGCTGTAGGATGCCTTGGTGGCAGGATTCCTCGTCTAGTTCAGTGTTGCCTTCCTGGAAACCTGTGATGATAGCCAGACGACTTATAACCTTTCTCTAGGATATAACACTAAAAGGGCAAATCTATTTTACTGACAGAACATTAGTGCCAGTGAAAAGGGGATACCACTGTTAGTCAGTCACCATCACCTCAATTAACATCTGCAATATGAATTTCAGAGTTCTGTTAAACCTCTCCACTGCTACTTTGTTTCTAGTTTCTAAGAGGAAGACAATAGCTGCTTTAATCCAGAAAATTGCAATTACTGTTTAAATAAGTAACACAATCATTTAATGTTTTTAGTAATCATTTCTCTCAGGAATTCTTATGGACTGAAAGCCGCAAACATGACTTGAGCAACCAGTCAAGTTCTGAGCCAGTTAAGCAGCTGCTTCCAAGTACCAGATAATGAAGCCAAAAACTGTAAACTTTTTTTCCTTAGGCTTATATCTTGATGTGAAAATTGATACACATTGACCATCACAGACAGATGTGGAGACTGGTTTTCTGTTGCAGGGAGGGGATGATCATGGTTAGCTTTGCAAGAATGATACACTCTCAGTGAGTGCATAGAACACAGCATCAGTAATAGTCTCATGCTTTATCCTGCATTTTTATACAGGAGTATTCATAGGCTGTCTTGAATCCAGAAGTCTCTCAAAATGGCAGTCATGTATTAACTTCTTGGGGCCATATCATCTAGCAGTCCCCTTGAAACCCACTGGACATTTCATTTTCTTCCCAGATCCATCTCTTCAAATTCCCTTTGTCTTTAGGAATTTTCCTAGGAAATGCAGGATAGGCCCCTGGGACAAGGCTTGCAAGCTGCTTAGCGATGATCTGTGTCCTTTTTTTTCAGACAACCTGAGTTAAATTTGTTAGTTCAGAAGGCTGTGTTGTTCAGCAAGACAAACCCTTCAAACCTTGGCTGCTCTTCTTCCTTGCTTTCAACACAGACAGCAGAGTTATAAATGTGTATAAAAGATGTGAGTGGGGAATTTAACTTACATTTAAAAGAAATCTAAAAGCTCCTTCTTTTTTCCTTCTGTATCCTGTTAATTTGCTTCAGACTTTCGTGATACTTGCTTTTTATATAAATTATCCTGCATCAGAGAAGAACACCCTTGTATTTTGAGCATCTTAGCTTTTGTTACTGATCTCTTCCCTAAAGTTCATCAGGGGTTCTGAACAGGACTACTCTTTCCTCTTTAAAAAAAAACAAGCAATCAAAAATAATCCAACTTTTCCCTGCACTCCTCCAGCAAACTGATTTAGGAAGCATACTTCTTACTCCTACAGGCCAAATAAGTACTGCTTCACTTTCTGGAGACAAAAGTCTGGGGTTTTTTAGCCAGTAAAGGTTATGCCAGATTTTACTGGATAGTCAACAAACCTTCGATACAGTGAGGGGACTAACACCTTTGTTCCCACTGCATTGGTGATCCAGTAAACAAGCTAACATTTGATTCAGATGTCTAAACAGAGTATGTTTACACATTGGTTATTACTGGCTCTTAATTTAGACCAAACTGAATGCCCTCAAACACATGGGGATAACACAACTTTTGTCAGTGACTGACCTTGCGAATCTACCATCCGAGGATACCATAGCAGGATACATAAGTATAAGGTCATTGCTGCATTTATTTTTCTATTTTCCTATAACTACTTTTTGTATTATGGTTACTGGAGTAAGAGATAAGGAGAACTATGGACCTAGGTGATATAGGCTCCGACTTTTCCCAAGACATCAGGTTGGCAGGCAGTTTTATGTACTGCATAGTACATCACAGGTTCCCTTAAAACACTGGAAAACTCGTGCCTCACCTCTCTCTCAGTCCTCTTATCTGTGATAAGAGGGTGACACTTCCTTACTTGCCTTTGGGCAATACCAGAAGCATTAATGTCTAGGAAATGCTTGACAGTTACCTTGCAGAGGACACCATGGCATGCAAGGTGTTAAAAGGGTGAGCTCTTAACCCAACAAAATGCATTGCTGAACCTTCAGAGATGTTTTTTATCCCCATAGTGTTTGCCATCTGCCACAAACACATAGACATGCTCTGCCTTCTGCATTCTAATTGCAAATGTGCCCCTTAAAGCTGTGGGATCTGGTTTCTGCTTTTCAGGTGGCTCCACTACTTTTCTGTTTCGCTACAACTTTATAGTTCACCTCACTGACACCTCAGCATGTTCAAAAGTCACTGGGACCCTTGACAGGGTTTACTTTGTGTGGCACAGATGTTTGTAATAACTCAGCACACGTTTTTCAAGCACAAAAGAGAACCATGTGTTTGTTGTTGAGGATACTGTAGCGAAGGATGCCAGGATTAGACTGTAGTAAAAAGCTGGTGTGTTTATTTATAGTGGAGTCTGTTTGTCCTGTCCAAATGCCAAGACAGAGCTCCTTTGACTAATACCGAATAATACTGGGTGCTACATATCCCTTTTCTCTGCTTTGTTTCCAGCATCTCCACTGGCCAACAATCATCAAAAGCTAAGGAGCTGGTTGATGGGTTTTTATTCTATACCAATTTTCACATCAAAACAGACCAATATACACTCTTCATATGTAACAATGCAATCCATAAGTCATCATTGTTGCTTCTTTTAGTTACATTAAAAAAATCAATCTGTTCACACAGGCTGAATAACAAGACAAAAGTGAGTGGATAGAGTCCTACCTGCATCTACAATTTGGAAATTTTTATTTGCCTTCTTTTATTAAGATTTAAACTACTGAGGAAAGAAAAGACCAAGAGGAAGAAAGGTTATTATATTTTACTTATGACTATCTTGACTGTATCAGATAGAGGGATACAGATAGATAAATCAAGAGGTCTAACAAACAACAAAAGAATTCACTGTTCTAATTTTTTGCTGATCAAGCAGAACAAGAATCCCAAAATACCTTTTTATTTACTGTATACTATTGCCTTTGTTAATCTCCAAGAGACAATATCTCTATAAGCATACAATAAAATTTATAACAAGAAAGTCAAGCAAACAAAAAAGTGCAGGATGGTGGGTGCTTTTTTGTACATTACTGGTTACCTTTACACATGCAGTTGCTCAGCAATAAATGGTACTAAAACAAAGTGATAAGCTCACTATAGCATTTTATTTATGCATTCATATCATGGCCACTTGTTTTTATGAAGCTCAGAAGTTTTTCACAACCCCACAAACTTATTTGAGTGACATTTTATTGCTGAGGAAAGGGTCATGCAATGAGCAAATCATGTTGTGCCCAAAGTATTTATTTACTTTTCACATTACAAACCTTTGTACAGCACGAAACTGCCTCTGGTCTGAGGAGAACTCCCAGCAGAGTCAGACATTTTTTTCCTTCTGATTCCTGGACATAGACCATTTGGACTCCAGGGTCAGGATTATAAAGCAATCTATGGCAGATAATGAGAGTAGTCCAGAAGATATTTGGCAGATTTTAGCCATTCCTGTGGCTGAGGTTTCTAAAAGTGTGCAGCCTCAGTTAACTCTATGGGTTTTGCTCCCTGTCACCTCATTGAAAATCCCAGCTCAGGGCTTGCAACAGTGGTTAAGAAGCAGATCCATCTACCTGTGCAAAAACAGGAGATAGCACATACTATTACAACACTTGAATTTTGTTGGTTGAAAAAGCAAAACTATGCTGAGGGAGAATCAATAAGAAGCTTCTCAGAAGGAATTAAGAGATGTTGTTGAAATCATCCACTCTTAGAGCCAAAATCAGCAAGCAGGATTATATTTCTGATAAACCTTGTGATGGCCATATTAGCCACCCAGAGGGAGACATTAGTGCTTCATGGGCACTGGAGTTCATCCAACACTGGGAAGCAGGAAATTTGGACTGTAGTTCCCATGACCTATCGCAGCTGTGCAGAAGCTGAAGAATGCTGAAATGATTCTGGATTATTTAAACTTCATCAAATTGTCCCATGTTATCCCTCCTGAGGACATGAGCCTGAATTTTTGCGTGGTGATTGTCTCAAGGAAATGTGGGTTCTGAGTGCAATCACAAATGCATTTCACAGATTAACTCACATAAGATGTTTTAGCATTGGCTTTATGTACCTAATATGCCTTCTCACATTGATGTTTAACTCAGCCAAGGGTAAATGCAGCCCCACAATGTGTCTTCTGCTCAGTTCTGGATAAGAACCTTGTAAAACCCACTTTTTTTCCCAAAATGTGTTTTAATCCAGGTTTCCTGAATCACCACTCTACTGCCTGTAGATGTTCAAGGGACTGCACTGAATTAAATGATGAATTTAAGGTGTTTTTAAATCCATGGAACAACCTTACAAAGAGTAAAACCAGTCATAATTCAATACAGTCGCACAGGAGCAAAGGCAAAGGCTTCCATTTTGTGATCTAATGAACTATATAAATGGAAGTAGCAGAATATACACAGAATCCCTGGTGTGTGCTTCCCTATCTTCTCCCACTGCCTTCTGACTCATGTCTAATTGCATAACTAAGCAGTCTTTTTTCTTTTCCTTTGCAGATAAACCCAGTTTTTCCACAGCCGAACAGAACAGATAAAACATTTTTTAGATTGGCTGCAGAAGACCCAGATTCTTTTTGATTATCATCTTTTTTGGATAAGTATTTTCTGGTTCAGGATGAATAAGACAAGGGCTGTTAATGAGAGCTTTCCTTTCCTGAGCAGTAAGAACTTGAGCTCAAACCGAAGCTTCCCTGTGCACATTTCTAATCAGTGCAGGAACATCACTGACCTTACTGTCTTTCTGGTCATCTCTTACAGCCTGGAGACTGTCCTAGGCATTGTGGGAAACATCTGTCTGATTGCTGTCATCGCCAGGCAGAAGGAAAAAGCCAATGTCACCAACATCCTAATTTCCAACTTAATAATTTCAGACTTGTTTATGTGTCTTGTCTGTCTGCCTTTCACCGTTGTTTACACCATGATGGACTATTGGATATTTGGGGAAGTCATGTGCAAAATGACCTCTTTCATTCAGTGCACATCTGTGACAGTGTCAATTCTTTCCCTTGTCCTTATTGCTCTGGAAAGGCATCAGCTCATCATAAACCCAACTGGCTGGAGGCCAAGCATCTCCCAAGCTTATTTAGGAATTGGAGTAATTTGGACTTTGGCATGTCTCATGTCCCTACCCTTTTTGACCACATCCATCTTGTCTAATGATTTGTACGAGCAGCTCTCACACATCATGAATTTTTCCACTGACAAGGCTATCTGCATTGACTCTTGGCCTTCTGAGCAGCAGAGACTTATCTACACTACCACTTTACTGCTCTTGCAATACTGCATCCCACTGTTCTTCATTATACTTTGCTACCTGCGCATCTACTTACGTCTACAGAAGAGAAAGGACATGTTTGAGAAAAGTGAATATAGCAACCGAGCAGTTCAGCTGAGAAGGATAAATATTTTGTTAGCATCCATGGTTGCTGCATTTGCTGTTTGCTGGCTACCACTGCATGTTTTCAACACCATCGTGGACTGGAATTACAAAATCATTTCACCTTGCTACCACAATCTGATTTTCTCATTGTGCCACCTGGTAGCTATGGCTTCCACCTGTGTCAACCCTGTTATCTACGGTTTCCTAAATAGCAACTTCAAAAAAGAAGTGAAGTCATTGATTCTGAGCTGCCAGCATAATTCAGTAACTGCATCAATAGAAGAATATGATCATTTACCTTTATCCACCATGCAGACTGAAATTTCCAAGGGCTCACTGACGTTGAACTGCAAGCATAATTCTATCTAGCTACTAGTAAACATTTCAGAGGGGTGCCCTGATGCCACACAGCAATTATTACCTGCAGGTATAAAAAGCAACTCGTGATACCATAGCTAAGATGTGAAGAGGAACCCATTACTGCCTGATTTTTGGAAGAACAGGCAAAGGAAGGTCAGGAATGTATACAGTAGCTCCAATGGTACACAAGTTGTCCATGTCATTAAGATGGTAAAGACATTGAGGAGGCTGGTCTGATGTATATGTGACTGCTCTAACAGATCAGTGACTAAGCTGTGGCCGCATATAGTCTGACATGGGCTTCACCAGCTAACATCACATCTCTACCATGGTTGCAGTAAAAACCCAGACTTCAGTTTCAGCGTTGCAGGTAGCCAAAAGTTGCATTAGAGAAGACTCTCTCAGTTTTTCAGTATTAGATTTTTATGCACAGCTGACACCAGTGGAACAGAGACCTGTAAATATATGGATTTTTGTACTTTACCAATTCTCACAGCCCATTAGTTAGGTAACAGTAATCTTTCAACAGATCCAGTTCACATCAAAGAACTAGATGTTCGTAAGAGACTTCTCTCTCTGTCAAATTGGCTGGGTAGTAGCCATTTCCTCTGCAAGTAGGAACACAGAACAATGACCCTGGTATGTAAAGACTACTTATTTATTGAGGGATGGTGACAAATGAAAATGTTACTCAATGGATTAAACTCTAAAAATGCATTTAGATGATGCTGAGTACTATATTTAAACAAACGAAAAACAGTTGTAGAACTACATGGAAATGAGTCTGGTTGACTTTGCAATTCCAGCTTCTTGTCAGTCACAAAGCTCTGCTAAAACTGCATATTGTGATGGTGCAAGGCGGCCGGATTACTGGAGTTGTTCGAGGTCTTCGTAGCAAGATGTCACTTCTGCTTCAGCAGCTCCTTGATACTTTAACTGCAAAGTATCTCATTCAGAAGGTCAAGATGGACATGAAAACATGTTTGTAGAAGCCATGCATTTTCAGAGCAGGTACACTCCCAAAGAAATATGCGTATGCATGGAGGCTTTTCATTTCCCATTGAAATAAAGCCAGATGTCAGATACCAGTCCCACTTGCTGGCATCAGCAACAGAGATGGAGCTGAAATTCCAACTAATCAGTAGGAGGTCAATGAAAATACTAAAGTGGAATCCAGGTCAGGTTGAAGCCAAGCTACATGTAAATAGGTAGTATTGTCAATTGCTCTACTAAAGTGAAAGTCATGTTTTTTCACATGTGGTATTTTTAGTTTTGTCCACAAAACCTACAAACCACAAACTCAGTTTAACCTCTGGAGCCAGAGACTTTGCTCAGTGACTGTTGAGAAACCAAGATGTTATGATAAGCAGTTGTTACTTGTTGCAATCAATAGGTTTGCATTGAGTTGAAACTATCCAATGTATAGTTATGCAGACAACTAGAAATCCCTTAAGTGAATGTTCTTCGATTAGACAAATCAGTAAATAGGAGAAGAAAAAATTCTTTCCATGCAATATAGGTGCTGAACAGAGTATCTGAAGACAAGTGCATTATCTTGTGCTATAAGGTAGCCAGAGCTGTCAACAAGTATGAGACCATACCTTCAGCTGGCAGAAATAGGACTTAATCCCTTGCCACAAACTGGGTGTATACAAATCAGTGGCAAAACTTCAAGTTTGGACTTGAATTCTTGTGTGCAGAGTTTTAAGGCAGAAGTTCTTTTGATTCCGCCACCTTTCTATGTCTGTGCAGAACCTGTATATCTCAGTAAGAGAATTCACATGTGATTACATTTTGGATCTTCCTCGATCACCTGGCAAAATATTTCTGCTTCTTTCAAATGGACTTCTGCTTTCTTTTTTAGTTTGTTACTTGCCATGGTATGATGAGAAGTAATTTCTTTTGATGTGTCGGTGTACATGTTATTTCAAGACTGGACACTGAGTCTTAGAAACAGAACAAGAGGACTCTCATTTTATCTTATATGCAGCTTGAAGTTTGCTACTGTAGCTGAAACCAGAGCTGATACAAACCTGCAATGCTGAGTAGTACAGTAACTCCTCCTCATCAGCTTGATTTACACCAAAACTGTATTGTATTATTTGAGGACTTAAATACTGCTTAAATTTTGTACTGGTTTTGTATTTAAGATCTATTTCATGCAATCAGCCTTTAGTAATTCTGCGTATTTCCTGCATGTGTTATAATTCCAATATTTAAGATGTGTTGCAAGCTATTCTAAGAATACTCTGCTAAACATGAACACAGAAGAGTATCTGATTTATGATCTTAAATATATAAATTTTCAAGCACCAGTGTCTTAACTATAAACACAATTACCTTTAGAATCTGCACTTCACTTTTTAAGTGAAACCTTTTTGATATAGCACTTACAGTATATAAGAGACCGGCCACAAGAGCTATGTATTGGAATTGCTCCCAGTTCTTCCTGCAAAGGGTAGGGATATCAGGGGGATCTGACTTTCTTTAACTGTAATTCATGTAGCTATTTGTATCCATGATCACAAGTAAGCAGATCCAACTTCACAGTAGTCCAGACAGACAGAACCGAATGTATCTGTCTCTAGTTATTAAGGGAAGTCAAGTTTGGAGTCAAGTACTGTTTATTGCTAACAGACTTTGGACTGGATAAACTAAAGGATTTAAACACTAAAAGCCACTGAATCACACTCATGTATCTAACTACAAAAATACAGATTTTCTGAACTCCCAACCAGTTGCTGCCTAGCCAGCTGCTTATATACCATCCTGAGGTACCTGATTTTCAACCTGTAGAATTCCCTAGGTAACTAAATAAACTCTAGAGTAAACCCTGAAAAAAAATATATATCTAACTTCCAAAAGACTAAGTATCTGCCATGTGTAAACCCTATCTTCATTTACACACTAGGCACTGTGCTGGCATAAACAGCTGTAAAGGAAAGGTGCCTTTATTACTTTTTCATTCTGAGTGGACATCAAGTCTTATGGAGCTGTGCACAAGTGCAGTAGAGGATATTATGCTGCTAGTTTTTAAGGGCTGCTGTAGCAAGAGTTCCCTATTCTTTTTGAAGGCAAAAGCACAAGGCTAGATGCAACTGTGCCTCCATGGTTGAAAGAGCCATTTTATTTGTCACTTTGAGGCGTAAATGCCACCAAGGGGAGCTATGTCTTTGGTCCCAGCAGAGGGAAACAGAACAGAAATAGCTTACATACATCTTATCAATTTGCAAATAACAAATAAAGCTTGTATTTAGGAAGGATCAAGCATTTTTTGTGTTCGTTGTATACAGTGACGCTTTTGAGTATGCTTTTTATGAAGGTCTGCTACTGAGATACAAAAGCAATGTTGGGGAAATACACAGAAGTTGTGCAAATCATGAGTTTATACAATTCTAAGACTTTACCCTGACTTTTTTTTCTTAAAGCTTTTTATAACTGCTTCTTGTGACATGTTGTAAGAAGACAGCAAGTTTTTCAGAACAAGAAAATGATTGCTGTGATAAGTGGAATGTTATAGGGAGTCTAACAATAAAATTATATATTGCCTCTGTTGCTTCATTTCTCTGTGTCCACTTCTCTAAAAGAGCATAATACTAGTCACAGTATAAAGTACATAAGATTTATCACTCAACTAGCATTTATCAAGAGAAAACAAGTTATACAGTATAAGAGCCATTGATATATTAAGGATTAATAGCTTGATGCATTGCTCCTAAGAACAGACAAAGGTGCAGCATAGCCAACCAAGGAGGAAAGGACAGGGTAAGTATCAAAAGTTCAACATGGGATATTGGAATATTCTGATTCTAGGACCCAGCTCATCTCCACAGACTTTCCAAATACACAGTAAACTGGGTCCTGGAATCCCAACCAGAAAACAACAGACACTGCAGAGATGAAAACTGAAAATTAAAATTGTGTTGAACCTCCTAAATGCTTTGACTGGGTTAAAAGAATTGATAAATTTCTCTGACCTGGATTACCTGCCTTGGCAGAAAGTAAACCATGATAGTAGAGATGACCACAGGTTGTGCTATAACCAGGTTATGTTTGTTACATTTACATGCACATGGAAGGAGTGCAATAGTAGTATCTGCTACCTGTCTGCCATGTTGTTGCATGACATAAATGTGATTTAACCATCAACAGTGGTTCATAATGATGCTGTGACAACACAGGATCTGCACTATAAGTTTTCTATTTGCAAATGCAGCATACGTGCATATATGAAGTGTGACAGTCTAAGAGGTTATTGTAGCTTAAAACATCATAAGCTAAGGACCCCTTAAGAAATTCTTTTACTTTGACCTGAGTGGCTTCTCTCTCACAAGATCACCTGACATTGCTTTGTACAGGCCATTTTCTTCAAATTTCTAAATTCATTCTGGTTTTCAGACCAGTATTGATTTTTAACAAAAACTGTTGTTACTTAGCACCCATGGGTAATCTGGGTTTGCATTTCATGAGCTTCAACATCCAAGAGGCTTTTATGACCTTCCCTCACTTTCTGAGTTTGCTTTACAAAGTCATTCCTTTGAACTCAGGAAGTCATAAGTAGACTAAGCCGGAGACTTATACTTTTGAATAATGCCTTTTCCTTCCAGCCAATGCTCATTAGACCTAAGTCAGAATTGTTTTGTTGTACTTCCAAGAAATGCTTAGTAAACATGAAGCCCAATAGCAGCACAGAGATTATATAATAGAAATCTGGGATTAAATTAAATTCCAGAGAGGTTTGGTTTTTTTAATTTATAACTTAAACATACAAGACCCTACCACCCACTCAGTTAAATAGTGCTATAATATTCATCCCATATGATAGAAATACATTGTTCAGTAGCAACTATCATACAGATTATCAGCCATATTACTAAAAAAAATATTTAGCCATGGTACACAAAATATAACATTGCACATTTTTTTTCCTACTTACTGGCAAAATACGAAGGTTTATGTTAAACATGGTGACATCATAATGTATTTTTTGTAGAATATCACAAAGACAGATGCAGCTTAATTTTATTAGGCTCAAGATGCAACTTCTGACAATAGAAAGACAGATTTCATGAGTCAAAAGCTATGATGACATACAGAACATGAAACTTGTCCTTTAACTCTTAAAAATAGGGCTAAGTTTTGTACTTAGAGTCCCAGAAAAAAAAACCAACAACAACTCTGTCCTTTGACAGAGGATAAAATAATAATTTTAGCTAACAGAATACTGGGACCATTATCCAGACTAAAGGAATGCAAAGTCTCCCTTTTGGCAGCTAGTGAGCAAATAGTACTTCATCATTCATTAATCTTAGTCCTGGTTCCATTTCATTACAAAGTGACAGCACGAAGAATACACTTGTCCCATGCTATGCCTTTAATAAGGTAACGAGCATTGACTCCTATAGTTGATAGGCTGACTTAAAGGCTAAAAGTAATTACATGTACCATGCATGCCTGAAATTTCAAGACAGAATGTAGAAAAGTTCCTGATGTACTAAAGACCAGCATGACTACTTTCTGAAACACACTGTATTCACAGCAGAGAGACAACTGAAAAATACTGGGAAGTTCTGATCATCTCAGCAGGTATACTAAGCCTATAGGAATTAATACACTCAAACAGAGAGTTTTGTTTAAGCTAATAACAAATACACAGACTGATTCAGGAGTATAATGTACTTTTACCACCAGGCCTGGTTTTTGGGAAGACTCACAGGATTCAAAGATAGCAGAAGCTGGCTGGCACTGTGGTTAAGATTTTGAAAGCTGCTGAAATCATCTAACAACACCAGTTCCAATTGAAATTCAGTCCATTAATCAGAAATACAGACATAGTGGCGCAAGTTGTGAAGTATCCTTTCATAATAACCCACGCTTCCGCAAGCAATCACAGAAGTCCCACATGGCACAACAGACAGGCATGCAACTGCACACCAAGCAAGCTCATCTTCACTAGCAGACCAAAGAAAAGTCTGCTATTAAATATACAAACTGCCCATATAGTTTCTTTCCTTCAGAAATAGTCTATGAAACATGGGTCTTAGTCGAATTAATGTATTTCTTATGCATTGCAAGGGAGCTTTGTGGCAGTGTAGTTGCATTCTGTGTCTGGGTGAGCTGCTTATAGATTTTGGTCTGTAAGGACAAGGCAGAGAGGTCTTAAGTAAGGAGTATCTTACTATTTGCAGTAAGGAAGCAGTGAATTATGAGCCTGGGACAAAAGAAACTGCTCTACCTGTACTCAGAGCAACAGGCAATATATTTGCAAACAAAACCCTGATCAAGCACATGCTCAATTCTTTGCACTGCAAAATGAATGTATTGCATTCCAGATTTGCAAAGGTTAAATGAGGATACATGAGGTTTTTTTCTTCAAAACATTTTCACTTATCAGTTTTCCACACACCAAAATCAAGAAAACAATATGCAAAGTATTCCGAAATTAAAATAACATATATATATATATATAAGATGAATCATAAGCCTATATAATTTCTCATGATCTGGGCCATGGAACAATTGTACACTACGCGTTTAAAAAAGAATTCATTAAGAAAATCTGTTTTTTTATTTTGGTAATTTCCAAGCAGCAACTTACAAGGATGAAAAACAACTCCTCATTCTGCAAATAGGCTGAAAACAGTAAAAAATCTGTTTACTTGAAACCACGTCAGCAATAGAAGTAGCTTGGGTTTGATCAGTACTTCCTAGGTTAACACATTAGCTTCACTAGAAAGAACATAAGCAATTCACTGATGATAGAACTCAAGAGCACACAAATACACTGTTCTGACTGCGCTGTAAGTAAATTGTATGATTTGATGCTGTACAGAACAGCTAATAGCTTCTCTTAAGTATAATAAGGAATGTGCCTTTATTTTAACCAGCTTAACTCAGTATCACTTTTTACAAATAGAATTCACATGAAAGTAGTAGTAGCAGGCATCTGGACATACAGAGAGTGTATATGATCATAAGGAGCAGATTTAAGACATTAACCTTAATCCTCTTATATCCCAGAGATTGTGTAAAGTCTTTATTACTTTCTTTTAGACCTGGAACTAAATCAATTAATGCTGTTCCTATGATTCAGCCATCAGCCAGACTGGCTGCATAAATTTTTTGTCTCCATAGACTCTTACTAAAGTTAGGTAATGAAAATAACCACTGTGGTGCCTATTATAAAGTGTGCTTATCAGTGGCAATCTCCCATTTTGTACTAAGAGCAAATGATGTTTAATATTTCCTTTTAGAACTAAATACAAGTTAGTAAAAGGTAAGGGGCCAAAAAGTAGTACCAGCTTCCAGGAATATCCATTTTTTACCAAAATTTTTTTTTTTTTTTCTAATGACATCTATAATATCTATTCAGGAAAATGCTGTCATGTGTTTTGATAGAGGTTTACAAACCACTGTCATGTTCAGAAACAACATTTTGTTGCAACCTGTATTAACATGCATTAACTGTAACTACCAGCAGCATCTCCTACAACGAGTTCCAGGCCTCCCAGTGCTATTGTGGTGCACGCCAATTAAGTGTAGGCAGCTACAGAGAACTCAGCTACAGAGAACTTCAGGAACACGCTGACTTGGACACCACTGGGTGTTTTCCTATATGCCACAAACACTGATAACGCACATACATTCAAGGCTACAGTCACACAGCCGCAGATCTCCATGAGACAGCAATGGTGCGCAGGAAATTAACTCCCAGAAAAAAGAATACACTAACAAATAAAACAGGTTTATACCTTACCTTTCTCTTTTCAGAGGCCTGAAGACACAGCTGGATTATTTTGTTTCTCTAGATGTGCTACAAATTAGGCTCCCCTCTACAGCAAAAGCGAGAAATGGTCTCACACACATTACTCATATACATCAGCTATTCAGTAGTCATACAAGAGGAACGGTATTGCCTGGCCCAAGCTGCTGACGCACATCTAACTGAGCAGGCCTTTGTGGAAGCACAGGCTGGGCAGCACCTGCTCTGCAGACAGAAGCAGGGACTGTGAAGGTGACCTTCTCACCAGTGAGGACAAGACCAAGCAGATTCTGGAGATGGCAGCAGCAGGATTTCAGGTGGACCAGGGAAGTGGCAAAAAGCAGAGGTCTGAGGTCAGGAAGCACTTTGAGGATCCTGTTTTGGAGCAGAGGTACCTAAAATCCATCTAAACTTAGTAACAATTCAGAAATCTGAATCCAGCTGCAAAGTGACATGTCAAAGTTACACAAGGAGTTTGAACACAGTCCTACACCAGCATACTAGTCAATAATGCACTTCAACCTTAACTGAATCTGAATCTCCAAAACTGCAGCCCCAGCATCTTCAATTCAGAAGAGACCCAGAGAGTAAGAGCACTGAAGAGGAGATGGGGTTGTAGAAGGTGACCTGAATAAGGATAAGCAATCACACAATTAGAACAATTCCTCTTCTTGGGGAGTCACTTAATTTTATAATTAAGTTAGCTTGAACAGTTCATTTCTTGCAAGCTCTGTAGCACTAATGAGCCACCCAGCCCCGGAGGAACATGTACCTGTGCAAAACTTGCTGGGTACACTTTCATGCAATTCTAATTCTCATTTGGCTAACCATTAGACCTTCTCAACTGCACTTCAGGAAAGCATACTCCTTTATTTCACGTTCTGCCTATCGCCATAAGAAGAGTGCCCAAGAGATTCAGTCATCTGAAAAGAGATGCCTCATTTTTTTAATTAATATCAGATCAAAGATACTCTTGCTTTCATCAAGAGATATTTTATTATTGCAGAGTGACTTCCACTATGTTGGATCCAGGAGTCCTGGTCTTTTCCCAGCTTTCTCCACATCCACTTGTTCATCATCCCATGTGCTATGACAGTACATGCCAGCAGAGCTGGGAACTGCTTAGCTGAACTGACATACATTTAAAAATAACACTCAAAAAAATAAACATTCTTAAAAAAAAAGAGAAAACTTGTTATTTTTAACCTAGTCTTATCATTGATTCGGTTAATGTTGTGCCCTATTAAAAGTTATATCACTGACAGTAAAGAGACAGTGACCTTGCAGTATGGAAAAAAGCAGACGAGGGGGAACGTTGGGGACTGGGATTTCTTAAATCTGCTTCAGCAAAGTCAACATTAACCCTAAACCCTCAGTCTCTGGGATTGTTCTTTACCCATACTGATGGGAGTGAGGTCAGAACCCTGACAGAACGGACAAGGGTGAAAAGGACCTCCTGAAGTCATCTTGTTCAAACCGTGAGCTCGAGCAGGGTCACCATGTGCAGATGGGTTTTGAATACCTTCATAGTTGGAAATTCCACAGCTTTTCTGGGCAACATTGTACCAGTGCTGCGCAAGTAGATATATTCATGCTCCGATCTTCATTATGTCTGCACCAATTGCAATGGGGTGTCACAAATTTACATCAACTGGGATTCCATTCCCTACTTTGTTTTCTTTCATTCCAAGTTTGCCTCTATATTTGAAATTGCAAATTCACCCTAGTTCAACTGCAGATTCATATTGCCTGTGGTCATGAGAGTTCATGGGCCAAGATATAGTCTTGAGTTTGAGCAGAGAAGGTAGTGCCTTTGAACTTCTTATTGAAGTTTAGGCCTAACTTGCAGGATTCTATGTTACCTTACAACAGCAGCTCTTGCTTGGTTGTGGTATCTCATTGGGCAAGGCTGAATATATAACCACAATGACATTAACTTTAAAACCTAAGACAGAACAAATAGGTCATGAGCTTTTCAGTCCCTTCCAACCCAAACCATTCTATGGTCCTATGAACTCCTCTTTTAAGACTTGTTACTTGTTCCTTTATTCCATATTTTTGCAAATAGCTTTAAAACATGGAGGCATTTTTTGCTTTGTCATTTGTATTTTTGGGACTTTTTCCTGTAGGATACAGTATGAAGTTCACAGGTCTCATTTGCCAGGGTATTCTGGTTTAAGGACATGGCGGACAACA
The DNA here is from genome assembly GCA_028858755.1 of Ara ararauna. Classification (NCBI taxonomy): domain Eukaryota; kingdom Metazoa; phylum Chordata; class Aves; order Psittaciformes; family Psittacidae; genus Ara; species Ara ararauna. Next base: position 69,663,079 of record CM054381.1, read on the forward strand.
GCAGTAGTGAAGGTCATGCCTAGTACTTTCACAGTAGAATGATCATGCTTGTCTTCTGTTACTGTAAGGAAATCATCCCTGCATCTGCTTGAGCAGCGCTGCAGTCCAAACCTTTGGGGAATGGACTGGATGCATCAGACCAGCAAAATGTCAGCTTATCTTTTCCTCTGCTGGGGTCTTATTTTTTAAAAGCAATTTTTTTCCTAAGCTGCCCTGATTAGGTAGCACTAATAACATTAAGTTAAATTGGCTCCTTGGGAGATGTCCCAATTAAATGGCTATCCTAATTAAGCACATCCTGATTAAGCAGAAGATCCTATAATTATTATAATAGCATGTAATAAAAACTGGCCCATAGTTTTGCTCAGACAGAAAGCATTCTGAAAACCTTATTTACAGGAACCACTTTATCCAGAATTGAAACACAACCAACTCTTGGGTGAAATGCTACATCTGTCTAACTAGTATTCAGTAGAACTAAACAGTCATTCAGAGCAGGGAATGAAAAAATCCTTCACCATACTGACAATGCAGATAACGTTATGATAAGGCAGAATGTACTTAAAATGTAATTCGGAAAAAATATTTTGACTGCTTTTAGCAGAATTGCTGCAGTATTTATAATTGCTGCAAACGACCACAAGTGCACCCAAAAGGACTTTTCAATAGAAGCTACTAACACGAAGGTTCCATACTAAATGGAGAGAAAGTACCACATGTTGAACTTTTGCATTCCAAGTTCTGAAAAAATAACTCATTCGTATATTAACACCATGGACTTTCCTCAGTTTACAATACTAAGGAGAGTGCAGCACAAGAAGCTGGGTACGGCCTGGTAGAAGTACTAATGAGAATAAACCAGCAAGGCCACTTTCTCCAGTGAGCTGTAAAGCTGAGATCCTGACCCTCTGTAGTTATTGCAAATGTATGGCATGCATTTTTGAGTGCTACTGTGCCAGAGGGAATTCTTACTGTGTGTTTTGGATGCTGTTTATGCTCCAGCTTGCATAATTGCATTTGGCTGGCTCAGTTCCTCTCTGGATCACAGTGAAGTACGACAACCTCTTTTTTAGCGTGTCCTACACAACACTGTAGAGAAGATCTTAAGTAACTCTCAATAAGTAATGGATAAACAACTTGGATAAACAAATGTGAACAAGCATTTAGTTATTAAAATTACTTTCCTTTTTTTTTTTTTTGCTTCTTAGTGACAAAAATCAACATGAAGTTCAAATGCTCAGAATTGTCAGCTGATACTGAGTGAATACATATAAGCAGCCATCGAACAGAAGAGTTGCTAAAGTCCACCATAAAACATTACTCCAGGGAGTATGTGTAATAACTCTCTACGTCTCTTCTAATTGTCCTGTCATTGCAGTGTTTGAGCACATGAGTGCTGCAGAGATATAGCAATATCTGTTTATTCAACATTAGGTCAATACTGTGTGGTTATGGCAGCTATGGGAAATGAAACTGCCACCCAAGAATGCATAGGGCAGCATAATTGCAATACCTGACTGCAGTGTTGCTGTGCAAGGACCTTGTGCAGAACACAGGCACCCAAACTGAGGAAATCTACAGAAGCTAGGACGAGCTGCGAAGTAAAATTATTAGGATTAGAGAAACAGCCTATCTATGTACAAAAATAATTAAAACAGCTTTGCTGTTCAGGCTGTAATTGCCATTTGTACCTGCATAAGGCAAATTAAATCAAAGAAAAAGAAAAGGCAGTTCAGATAAAGGGTCAATGTTAACATGAAAGTAAATTAACATAGGGCTTGAAACTGAAGAGGCTTTCATCGAGGTACCTCCTAACCATATTAGCCTTAAGAATAAAGCACAACTAGCCAGTAAACAAGCTTGCCTGGTGCTGTAGCAGATGACAGCTGTGGACCAGCTGTTACAGTCTTGTGCTCTGTTGCTAGGTAGTTGTGACATCAGACTGGCCACTACAATCTCAGTGACAGCCTTTCTTGAAGTTTCCTTCTTTTATGCCAGACTGCTAAATCACTAACCTCTCTGTACCTTAACATATTACTCTGTGATGCACAGAGGAAAAATCTAACAACTTTACAGAGGCTACCTGTTGAGCAAACTTCCCCAACATTAGCTTAGATTACCTTCCTTTTTAAGTAATCATAGAATAGTTATGGTTGGAAAGGACCTTAAGATCATCTAGTTCCAATCCCCATAAATCTTCTGGCAGTTCATAGCAGCACAACAATCACTCCCTGTCCCCTTCAGGTAAGGGCAGGAAATGCTTCTTTTTGGGTAGAAACGCACCCTGAAGTACCCGATCACTAGAAGAATATTTCTATAAGTAACAAGTATCTCAGAAGAAGATACTTAATCCTCCCCCCCCCCGCCCAAATGTAAACCAACCAAAACAATAGAAAGTTGTTGGTTAGATCTCCAACAACAATTGCTTTATGGGGAAATACACTGTGCTGTAGTAGTAAAGGCTATAATAACTTCCTGTCTTTTTTCAGACTCATCTTCCCCAACAACTCACCTGAGAGCTCCCTCTCCAGCCCTTTAAGTAGCATAAATGAAGGGCAAGTCTTCTGGGCCCCTCCCTAGCAACCCCCAATCAATTATCTTAGATTGGAATTACATGAAGTTTGATTTTCTCACCTCTTCATGCCCTGATGTCTCAGGTGGTGTTTTTATACCCACGTGTACACATTTAAAAAAAAAAAAACTGAAATAAAAAAGCTACTTCCTGCAGAACATGAGGCAATTCAATTTTTTTACAAGTATTAATAAAGATTTTGAACAAGCTTGAAAGTACAGTGAAGGTCATGATAGATGAAGTGGCAGCTACTCAAGTAGTGAAGGCTGGAGGAGTGTTTTAAACCAAAAAGACTATTTCCAGGCAGTCAGGAGTTTCTCAGTCTTTGGGAATTAACATCTGGTTGAATTAAAACTGGATTTTCAGCTGCTGTAAAGCAGCAGTGCACCATTTGAGTTAGTGAAATAAGCTTCACTTGCACAAATGGCTTCTGTGACTCTACAAAGTCGTTATCATGGGGATAGCTGGGCCAAAGCTCAGTCACCATCCAGGCCTAGCCATTTTTGGATCATCCAGAAGTACACTAAGCTAGCAGGTTGCATCTTTTTTTGCTGAGGCATCCTGAATTGGGAGCTCAGGCATGAATATGTTATTTTTTCTATATATACATCATTAGTGCACCTGTGTTACAGATTATCTTTGTTTTGTCAAAGTAGTGATCCTTTCCACCTACTTTGAGATCTGCTCAGGTTTCCATTCTTAAGTGATTCTATGACTCTTGAGAATCTTCAGAAGACCCCAGCAATCCAAGAGAAGTTCAACAAAATCCATGATGCTCAGACCTAATGTTGAATCTGTCCAGACAAACCAGCTACCAGGACTGGAGTCCACATGAGCTGGCACGTTAATAAATCCTTTTAAGTGAATTATTCCTAGGGTAAGGTTTCAATTTCCTTTGCACGCTATATCGAGGTCTCGTTGATAGCCACATGCTAAAACTAACAAGAAACATCAGTATGTTTTTTCAACTGGCTTATTCTAGAGGGAAATGGGAAATATTTTAAGAGCTATGTTGCAAGTTCAGTCTGAATATCTTGACCCCTGGGATTCTTTAACCTTAAGCCTGAATGTAATAACTTCACCCTGCCCTCAAGACAGAAATGTTGTGTTTTGTAGGATGTCCATCTCAGCACAAACTTTTGAGGCTTCAGACTATGTTTTCACTGATCATGAGGTAAGGGAAGTGTCAGAGCATATGTTATAACAATGATTAGTGGGACAACCTCCTTCATTAAACTGACTCACAAACAAGTATTTTCTTAGATAATTTTGACTTCCCTTTGCAAGAGCCAGACTGCTGGCTTTGGCAGAGTAGCATCTGTGGAGGTGTTAAACTCTCCAAGTTTCTTGACTGGCAACTCACATAATCTGCAGGCCCTATGCAGACATACAACTATATAACTGGTGTGTGGGAGGGACATCTTGCAGGTTGTTGTATTGCCACCACATTGGGTAGTTTCACACGTCAAGCCCTTACAGGTCACCTTTGCACAGGAGAAAAAAGGTAAGCATAATTAACTTTATTTATACATTATACACAAGTCCTGTGAAAGGGTTGGTTACAAGCACAGATAATTTGAGAGTTCTGTGAGACAGTCCAAACACCAAAACTTAGTTTCCAGGGAGCACCAAGCCTCAAAAGCTGGTTCCAAGTAGACAGAAGGGCAAATTGTGCCACAGTTTCACAGGGTGGCAGGTTCCTTTAGAGCTCAAGCTCCATCACCTGATTCAGGGAGCATCAAAACCCAAACAAAACTGTTTGGTGAATCCTGCCCTGTAGGTTTTGTAAAAATTAATTTCCTTCCAGCAGACTTGGTGACTGTCAAGACCTCCAGTTCTAGGAAGCAAGGATTTCAATGTACCCAGAATACAGACAGGACTGGGATAACAACAGTACAAACCTTCACTTCCCTGACATTACTGCTGCTCTTACCCTGGTAGTGGGACACAGACTTACCTTTTAGTGGTCCCTTTGACAGCCATGTCAACTTAAGACTGATTCTTATGAAAGGTTTTTAGAGACTGTAAATATTTAGCTGGATCCACAAAAAAGAGGGAGATGCAGTTCACAGGGTACCAGCCTTGGACTCAGGAAGATGATATTTTGTTCCTTACATCACCATAGGTTTCCTGTATGACAACAAGCACAGCCAAGCCCTGCTGTAAGGATCAGCAACAGTCCCATATTCATTCAGTTGTATACTCTAAAACAGAAGTGAAATGTTACAAGACTTTATACATACAAAGAAGTATTCAGATACCAAAATAAAAGTGCCGGGTAAATACCTTTGAGTAACAGCAAGATTCTGCATAATTATCATCATGACATCCAAAACTCACTATGCCAGATTTATTTATCAGTAAAATACAATCATAAATACATGTAGCCTTTCAAGCACTGTGACATTCCCTTCCTGCAGAGGGCTGGAAATATTCTTAGATACAGTATCTGCAATTAGCTTGCTGATGAGATTAGTGCTCTGAAATGGTTAGTTTTATAGATGTCCATGTTGCTCCCCCTGTGGCTATTACTGCTTTAACCTTTTTGAGACCTTACCTGAGATCACTTTCTAACGACTGCAATACTGAGAGTGCAAGACAGAAAGAAACAGCCCAGCAGAAGCAGAGAGAACAGGTGGAGCCCACAGGTGGGTGATTTGCCTTGGGCTCTAACAAACTGCGTCCTAATCCCTGCTCCACTGCTGACCCCAGACTGGTCACTCACCTCTCTTTCTACAAAATTAGGGCAGTGCTACCCACTGTCTTCCACCTCTCCTGCCCCTTCAGAGGACACGCCATGGGAGAGCTCAGAGCTATCAGCACTCCCCTGGGGCAGTTCTGCCACCTTCTTTTTGCATGGGTAATCATCATTCCTGACATGTGCTGCTCTGCCCCTCTCATTTACCCAGCAGGAGGGTTTGGGGCATGTGTTCAAAACATTCAGGAAACATCCCTCCAACAACTGCCACTGAATTCCCCTGGGAGAATAGTCCTGGTTCACACACTGCTGGGGACTCCTTGCCTGCAGGCTGGAAGCACAGCAGTGGTGGAATGCATCCATTAGGAATAGAAGAACTTCATTGGTTACATCAAGGACCTCGAGGGGTCCGATATAGGACACATTTGCTTCAATCCACTTTGCCACTGTTCACTGCTTTGTGCCACTGGGATATAAAAGAGCAGCGTCTCTTCCATAGGAAGCAATCAGGAAACTCAGAATTTAATTAAGCTTGGATTCTTACTCTCTTTGCACCTAAGCCTGGCAATGTCTTGAGCTGGTTTCCACCTTTCACTGACACTAATTTGCTCACAACATACAGCTTCTCATCTGAAAGAGGACTGGCATGAATCAAAGCGGAAGCATGAATCAAAGTGGACTGGCATGAAAAGATCATGCTCATTTTTGACCACTGCATTATGCCTTGATTAATTGGCAGTGGCTTATGGCTCTATCAGCAGGACATGCTCCCTGGAAGAATGACACATTTCTGAGAAATCCTCCGCCAACCTAAGCATGTATTATTGATGAGCTAGGAGAAATCATCATTTAAACCCTAGGTTTAAATCAGTTTTGCTGCAAGGTCTGCCAGTCTTTTTGATTATGACTTCCCTCTGAAATACACTAAGTTTTCCCTGAAGCAAAAGGATTTAGTTATGGCACTAACCTACAGCTCAGGAGATCTGTACTCTCTCATTGGTTCTGCTTCAGACACCATGGGTGATGCTGGACAAGACATGTTGAAAAGGTTTTCTATGCCTGCTGATCTGGAGTCCCCTTTTTAAACGCACCTATATGGGTGCAATGTCAAAACTTCATGAAGGCAGCCAGTGGGCTGACTGGCATGGCCCTAACCTCCCCTCTGTCCACTCCACTGTCTGCCCTGTGGTGGTACCATCCGTCTGATGATCTAACCAGGACAGGAATCTGAGTCGGTAGGAAAGGAAGAAGGCAGGTTTGTTGTTACTGAGCTGAAGTAAGAGCCTGCTGAAGGGGGTTTCTTCCTTGCCTTGGCTATGATCTCAGTCTAAACTGATGCAACCCTTCCTGGGTGAAGAAGTGCCAAGGTATTTTTTTGCTGGTAGGGCTGGAATGTGATCAGACAAAGCCTGCAAGCAGCAACAGGCAAGAGTACATGGTTGGGAGTGGACCAGCTTGCTTGCACCATCAGTGAGCCATTCAGTTGGTGCAGGCAAGCCCTTGAAATAAATTTGCAGCCTCAGGCTGCAGATATTGATGTAAGTTGTCTACTGCTAGGGCAGCAGGTAGCTAGTGCAGCAGCTAACCTGTATTATTAAACCACATCCTAAACCAGTTGTTTTCCCCAGGGCTAGGTCTACCACCTGTCCCATACACTGCATGGTTTTTCTATTTAAACTAAGTTTTGGAGCAGGAGCTTTTCCTTCACAGGGACTTGTGCAATGCCTATCACCATGGGGATCTGATCTCATTTGTATGCTTACAGATCATAACTACTCTTTAAGAAGTCCACAAAAAATGAAAAACATTCAACTGCTGCCAACAATCCTGGCTATCCAGTAGTGCTCCCTTTTCACTGCAGTATTTGCAGACCTACTCTGGAGAACTTTTCCATCTTCTCCTGTTTCCTGCAGGGATATTATCTGTGTTTGTGAGGATTCAATTAATGCCATTGATATGGAATGTTGTCCCATTCATCACTAGCCACTGCATCTAATGAATAGGGAAATCTAATTCTCCCTAAATAAATATGACACCAAATTAAAAGAGTTCATAAACAGCTTCCAAAATGGAGTGAGTTTGTTTCAATTTATTGCCTTTTAAATTGCACTGGATCCCTCAAGTACCAGCCTAGCTATATAAACATGTCAGTTACTGAGTTTGAAAGTTTATTATCACTAATGTTTACCTTTATTTGTACTAGAATCTAGTATTAGTATTTGCTGGAAGAACGGCAAAAGGAACACCATCCAAATGTCACAGTTTTTAACCACAATTTTCCTAAACTAGCTTTAAGGCACAATGTATTCTAGATGATTATTTTGGCTGCGTTTACTGTCACTGAAACATTTAACAAAGTGGTTATGACCTATCATTAAAACCATGTGAAAAGTTCACCAGGAAACCAGAAAAAAGTACCAAGAAAAAGCAGTAATGCCTATTGGGTACTTGGCTAGTTCAAGAAGAGACTTGTCTTCCTATCTTCCACCAAAACCCAAAACAACAGTTAGCTTTTTGCCTGTGTCGTGGTTTAAGCCTAGTCAACCATGCAGTCCCTCTCTCACTGCCACCTTTCCCCCCCCCCCCCCAGAGGGAAGGGGAGGAGAATCAAAAGAATGTAACTCCCACGGGTTGTCCAGTTACCAAGGTATAACACAAACCACTACTGCTACCATCAATGATAATAATGATAAGGGAAATAACAAGGGAAGAGAATACAACTGCTCACCACCCACCGACTGATACCCAGCCTGACCGAGCAGTGATCTAACCCTTCCGGGTAACTGCCCCCAGTCTGTATAGTGGGCATGATGTGCTGTGGTATAGAATACCTCTTTGGTCAGTTTGGGTCAGGTGTCCTGTCTCTGCTTCCTCCAGGCTTCCTCTCCTCCCTGGCAGAGCATGAGACTCAGAAAGTCCTTGGTTGGAGTAAACATCACTAAGCAGCAGCCAAAAACATTAGTGCTATCAGCGCTGTTCCCAGGCTGAAAGTCAAAAACACAGCACTGCACCAGCTAAGAAGGAGAAAAATGACTGCTACTGCTGAACCCAGGACAGTATGGTATCATTTTATTTGGGAATCAGCTGTCAGACAATTGAGTATGTACATATAGACAGATGATCCTGTCAAGGTCTTCTTTGAATTTAGTCTGTTTTTTAGAATCCTGTGTTGTTTAACCAGCCATTCCAGAATACTTGACAGGAAAAGAAATAGTTACTATGGCTGTGGATTTCTTACAGGATGATCTAGATGAAAGAGGAAGAGAAAGGAAGTATAGACTTAGTGTGGTGCTTACAAACTACATCATATTGGATCACCAGTTTAACTGTGGACAGTATCTGGTGCTTCAGAAGAAATTATCTTGTGCTTTACTGCTTGAAAATCTTATTTGTTTAACAGCTTCTATCATGGAACCTGAACACTTTCCTGAAATTAATCATTTAACCTCATTACAGAGAGTCCCAGGAAGTAAAGGTCTTTTACCTGGCTTTTACAGTTAGCACATTACATATGGTAACACAGCTCTAGCTTAGAAATTTAGAGCAGTCACATCTGCAGAGCAGAATACTCCCTTGTGTGGAGATTTTCTTTCACTCCTAGAAGCATCACAAGCAGCGAGGAATAAGTGGATTTATCATAGAATCATAGAATAGTTTGGAGCTTGGGTTGGAAGGGACCTTTAAAGGTTGTCTAGTCCAATCCCCTGCAATAAACAGGGACATCTTCCTCTGGATCAGGCTGCTCAGATCCCCATTCATCATGGCTTTAAATGTTTCCAGGGATGGAGCATCTACCACCTCTTTGGGCAACCTGTTCCAATGTATCCCCACTTCTCGATATCTGGTCTGAATCTACCCTCTTTAGTTTAGAACCATTACCCCTTGTCCTATCACAACAGGCCCTGTAAAGAAGTTCCCTTCCAACCCAAATTATTCTATGATTCTCATTACCCCCCCGTAAATATTAAAAGGCTGCAATAAGGTCTTCCTGGAGCCTTCTCATTTATATAATGATTTTGAAAGGATTCAGGACATTTTGTGTTTCAGCCCTAGACTCAGCCTGAAGTCTGAAACCTTTCTGCCTTGCCTGCAGGGAGAGAGCTAAGGCTGAGATAGTGACTGATGGGGATAATCATGAGATCTGTTATATTTAAGGAGTAATTTCTTGAACTAATATAAATGATTGACATGATCTTAAGAAAAGCAGTGGCTCTGTTTATTAGTAAGTCATCTATATTTTTTAGCCTAGGATAACAGAGTATTGAATGAATATTCCAGTATTTTAGTTTAGGGAAAAAGAGTCCTAAATAGCTAATAAACTTCAGAACAATAAGCTGTGTTTGGAATTGTTCAACACAGAGTGTGCAAATTTATTTCTGCACTTCCCTTTTACTACTTTTCTACTGCAAACTAGAAAGTTGACCATGTCTTAGCACCTCTTACAAAAATATTTCCTATTCATGCTTTGTTGCTTCCTAACAAGGTAATGAAGTAAAGTTAAGGTGAAACCTAGGAAACTGTGCAAAGGAAAGGCTAAGTGATTAACACAGGAAGGTAGGAAAGCTGTAGGATGATTCTGAAGTGGTTTATAAGCTTTGAACAGGAAGTTCTGGCAAGGCTGGAAGTTGACATCAGCTGTACTATTCTTATTTTTTCTTGTTTAGACTTTTTGGGATGCTTAAAATCAGAACTTAGCCCCTTCAACACTGAACTTTTCTGTTGGAGAAGATTGCTAGTGACATTTAAAGCAATGACTCTTCCATTGCTTTTGAAGAACATAAGTCTTTATTTTGGCTAAAATAACAAGGGATCTTTCAGCTCAGTGGCTAACACAGGGAACTGACAGGGAATTCTTTGGATTAAACTAAAATAGAAATTTAGGATGTACTTTGGAAAGTAAAACAAAAGTGTTCTGAGGCAAACTGAAATGTTCAACTTTCTCCCCTCCAAAATGTCATGTTTCAGCTTCAGATAAAGAAAACCTTTTTAATAAGTGTTTTTCAGCTTGAAACATTTTTCAAAATTAAGTTGCCATTTTAAAATCAATACATGGAAAAGTTGACTTTCATTTTTTCCCTATTCTTCTGCCTGATATTCTTTTATAAGCCCAGTTAAATTACATTTATAGAACCATAGAATAGTTAGGGTTGGAAAGGACCTTAAGATCATCTGTCATTTTTCAGTGAATATACTACTGTCAATAACATTTTGCCCAGTGCTGACTGTGATTCTATGCTTCCCTAGAACATTGCTACACATGACTCAGTTCCTGCTTGGACTGTAACTCAATTTCAGACCTTGCTGTCATCTATAACTCCAAAGAGCAATTTCAGCTGAAATCCTAAATTGAATTGCAGATTTGTACTGCATTGCTCACTATTTAGTAATGATATTGTGCCTACAACATATCCTGTTCCTCATTACCACAGAGAGAACAATACTAGTTCTTCTGTGTAATCCAGAGCTATTTATTTCTCCAAATGTTAGACCCCTGAATGTACATAACCTACAGACATCTGCATTTCCTTTGTAATAAGTACTTTTACCTAGCCAGTAATGCAGAAAAAGTTTCTCAGGACCATAAAACCACTTGGATATATCCATATGATTTATATGTTATAGAAAAATATCACCATATGCATTCCTCTGGTTTCAAAGAAATACTAAATATTATGGGATAAAGTCCCTGGGAGCTTTGAACTCTCATACCAATAACACCCTTGAGCATCGGGGGTACGACTTTTGGTAAGAAATGTCAGTCCTAAGCCTCCAACAGACATAAGCAGTTCAAGGCATGATGCTGACACATCATCGCTAATTGAGATTTGGAACAGGAAAGGATATTGGGAAACCAGAAGAACAGCTTGAACAAATCACACTTTCCTCCAGACAGAAGCCCAGGTCCCCAGGGCTGACTGTTTCTGTCAGATTCTGGAAGGACAGTCAGATATAAAATTTAAAGTGCAAATTTTTTTTTCCTGCACCCTAACATATCATTTTAGTAAACAACAAATTCTATACTGATGACTTCTTGGAAACTCAGGGATGAGCCCTTTGAGTTCAAATAGATGACACCAGAACACTGAACAACTACTTAGAAGGCCAGTATTGGTTGCAGTGATGGGAGTGATGAAGAATCGGAGTGACTTTCTTGTTTACGTGTGGTCTGAGGAGGACAGCTCACTACACTGCATCAAGCAAAACATATCTGTGTTGCTGTGGTGTCCCAGGCACAGTGTGCCTGGGGTCTGCTGCATTTATTGACCCCAACCACGAAGGAAGTGAATAGTCTTCAGAGTCAGTTTGGGCATTCGGGTTCAAGGTAGAAGTTGAAGGAAAGCCTAACATAGCATGTCTTTGGCACAGTCCCATCTTAGCATCTTACAGCCTGGTACTATGTTCCCTGGAAAGGAGATACCATCCAATGGTCCCAAGGAAGGTCTACAATTTTGTCATCAGGTGGCCACCTTGTCAGCAGAAAGGGCTCCTTCAAGAAAACTGCACACTAGGAGACTCTATTATTCAATCTGGATGCCTGTGGGAGGCAGTGTTTTCTCACCACAGCATATTACCTTTATTGATCAACACTGTCATTAATTTACTAATTGTTGAACACTTAGATATATTTTATAAATATAAAATATCTTTATTTTATCTAAAAATTACTCCAAACTGTTGCAGAATAGAAATGCAAGTGAAGCCAGACACATCCAATCTTTTCTTCTCTTCAGAAGACGCAATAATGAGATACATTTTAAGCAGAGCCTTTGCTAACCTGTGGCTGGCCACTGTCTGCAGATCCTTTGGTCGGCCTTCTGTGTTTCAGGCCACATCTCTTCTGGAATGCTTGGAGAATTAAGCAACACTATATGAAGTCAGCTTTCTCTGGAATGGAAACCTTCTAGAGTTAAACATGATTTATGCACATTGGCATCATATCTGGAACAGCTTTTCATTAGTTTTCCCAGGTGTCAGCAATAGAGCCAATAGTTGGAGTCAGCTTTTCCTGTGTACACCTGGGTGTGAGTTGAGCAGAACACTGAAGCACCTACACTCCACCATGTTGACAGTTTGCACAGCTCCTGCTGTACGTGTGCTGCATCCAAGGACATGGGAGCATCATACATCTCACCCAGGGTGGTACAGCAAGGTGGTATTAGTGCAGCCACTGGAGACCCCCCCCCCCCCCCCCGCCCCAGGTCTTCCTGCAGCACAGGAGGTGCACCAGTCCTAGTCCCTGTTACCTTTTATTTGCTGAGCTGTTATCTTCATTTTTGTGCAATAAAATCATGTTAATTAAACAGTGAATGAATAGAAAGGCCCTAAGTCAATATTTGCATTTGGAAAAAACTGGTTAGAACAGCTTAGGAATTGATTCTGCTTTATTAAGGTGCTTGTTCACCCAGGGAACGTTTTAGCAGCAATCAATATGTAACTAAATCTTTATTGATGTTTTACAATTGTTTTGTTTCCCAGCAATTATGGTGATAGAATCAGCTTCTCTTGGCTGTTCCTCCTTCCCAGCTTTGCTATACTGATCTCCTGAGAACCTATTGGCAACTCATTTTATATCTCTCAGGTTGTTGTTAGTAAATTGGGACCACAGTCACACTGAAACAGCTCTAATCCTGACCCACAGTGCTAAGCACAGACCATCAAGATAAACCAACATCTGACCTGAATAACCTAACAACAACAAGACCTCTGAAGTAAGTGCTAAAGTTTCAGTGAAATAAACAAACAACTCTGAGCTAAAAATATTTTGAAGAGCTGAGATTTCAGTAGACTTTTCTAGTTAGATTTTAAGTCCCTCAAAGCTGGGATTACTTCTCACACATTGCCTGTCCAACTTGGGGAAACCCAAATGTCATGGGTACAACTGCATAAATCATTCACGTCCCCTGCGTAGGCAGTTACATTCTCCCATTTGGCCTTTCTGAAAAAACACCCCAAACACAGAGGGAATGGCTCAGTCTTACTGAAACTTCACCACACAGATCTGGTCAGAAGAGTGCATTTTTGCAGAGCATCTTAGCGGTACCAGAGCTAAGGGGCTGCAGGGTGAGAGCCCATAAGCAGGAGTCACGACGGCAATAGCTGTCAGCAAACGCATTCCTCCATTGAAAGCTTTAAAACGGCTGGGAGGGAAAACGTGCGCGGCTCGAAGGGGAGCAAAGCTCACGCACCCCTCCCCAGGCCGGTTCTGCACTTCTCCCGAGGGAGCCCCGCCCTGTGACCGAGGCTATCGAGTACTGCTCGGGGAGACGAGGGGTGATAGGGTGCTCCCTCCCCCTCCCCCTCCCCCTCCGGAAGATGGGTCCCGGTGTCCCTTTTGTCTTCCGTGAGCTCCGGCCGAGGAGTCGCAGGGCGGTCTGCACTGAACTCGTCCCCCACAAGGTGGCGGTGTAAGCACGGGTTTCTCCGCAGCAGGCATCCTGCCCGCGATCCTGCCATGCCTCTCGTTAGAAATCAACATCTGAGCCTGTTCTTAGGGAAAGACAGGAGAAGGCGGGTCATCAATGACTATGGGAACAAGCGGCTCTCCGAAAAATCAAGTGGGCCCTCTGGCCAGCAGAAGGGACGTGTAGATTCTCTCTCCTTTGATGCCTGGAGCTGCCCCACATACCCCCAAAAACTGAGTGAAGAACCTCCCCTTGATGCTCAGTCTTGAGACACATCTATCTCCAGCTCCTCATCCAGGTGTGAAAATGGGATCACTGAAAACACAAGCACGTAAAGAGCCAGAGATTTAAACCTCCTCCTCTTCATGTTCATCTGAGGAATGCAGATACCCTGACCCCAGGACTGAGTACTGGAATCCCCAAGGCTTTTTGAACCCTGCACTGGTTCCTACTCATTTCAGCCGTAGAAGGGAGGAACCACTCCCACTGCCAGAAAATTAATTCACTTGATCAGAAAAGCTGTTTCTCTGAACACAATGGCTTTTGGTAAATATGCATTTAAGTGAGTTGCTTTAAATGTGGAGAATCGTTGTCAAGGCAGACCTGAGCTTCTCAAAGCACTTCAACCTGTTCTCTCTGTATCACTGTGCTAGTCTGGGGCCTCAATCAGCTGGTGGTAGGTGCAGTCATGGAAGTGGGGGAAATGTCCAAGCAAATCCACTGACTTCTGTGAAGTTACTGTGGAACCAGGAGCAGAAACAGGTCTGCTTCCAAGGGCAGGATATCCTATATTCACCAAAACCAAATTATCTGCCCCAGTTTTGATTTCCCTATGATCTGACATTGATGTCACACCCTGAACTTGTCAGTCTTGCCCTACAGACATTCACACAAAGTGGAAATCAGTCACATAGCTTTTAGCTTTCACATGCTTATGGTCAGTTTGGCTGCGCCATTCCCAGCTCCTGGGAAGCCCCCACTCAACTTATGCAGATAAGGCTGCTAAAACAGCCCCTGAGGACTGACTTCTCTATCCTGACCCATGTCCTAAAGCCTCATTAATATCTGGCATTCCTTCCAGACCCACTCGGCTAGCATCAAATGATCACTGCTGTACCAACTTGTCCTAGTGAAGTTATCAAGGCTATGGGACAGCCCAAGCTTTGTAGGGCTGTTAAGACCTGTGAAATACCTACAGAGGTTTTAAAAAAGCCTTTAATTTTATATCCAAGTACCAGCCTTTACAGTGTGCTAAAAGACAAGGGAAATTGCGTAGAACAAAATGGAAGCAAAAAAGAAACATTCCCACTTGGGTTTGAAAAACTGTTGGGGTAGCAAATAGCATTTAGTGTGTAATGAGCACCCACATCCTCCAGAGAGCTATGGAAGTCTTGATCATTTATTTGATCTTCTTTTTTTTTGCTGTTGGATGAATGGAAAGATTTTCTACAATGTACATTTTCAGATCCTTGTTCGCTGTCAATTTTCTCTCTGTAACCGTTTCAGCATCTTCCTCCTAGGTGTTGTCAGTCAGTGCCACAGAGATTCAGCAAGGCTGTCTTGTAATCGCCACTGGTGTCATCCTGACAGGAGAAAAAAAAGGGAAAAAAGGTGAGTGTGGAAGTTCCTCTGCATGCTCTGAATGCTGACTTTGTCACTCCATGGAATATGCCCACACAGGAAAAGGACTTTGGAAAGAGCAAGCCAGACTTCTGCCAACTGACACACCACCAAGAGCGAATGGAGAAATGAGGCTTATAGCTGCCACCTGAAATAACATTTATCAAGTCCAATTCATTTCTTTGGAATCCAGGTGGGTAATTTATCAGAGCTACATCCTACAGAGTTTCACAGACAAAGTCAGCATGAACAAGAGCAACCAAGCCTGTTAGATTTCATGTCCCCGAGTATTTGCTTAGTATCTCTCCCCTACATGAAGAGAAAGGGCAGCATCACTCGCCCTGACACATGATGTCTTATAAAAAAGATGCAAATGTGGTCATTTTGGTCTAGAGGAGCACTACAGAGAATATCACAAGATAAAAAATTTGCTCCCTTTGAATGTTTTGTGATGACAGGTGTAAAGCCAGTTTCACTTTTCAGAAGGAATGAATATTCCATGCAGACCCTTGAAGACTGATCATTAATCAACATGACAGACACTGACAGTGTCAATTAGAAGAAAGAGCCTTCATTATAGAACCAGACTTCTCATGGGGACTGCTAAGTATAGGGCTTCTGTGCCATTTGACTGGGGGAGAGGAATGTCCCAGAGTCCTTAGGACAAATGGTAAAACCCAGCATTTCAGCCCTAATAGGGGAGGGACATTCACTCAGAACTGAGACTCTAATCTCAAAAGCTACAATAAGCTTTGACAAGGTTCAGTTTCTAAACCTATCTCATCACAGTATAGACCAGGCCTTCGTTTAGGATAAGTCAGCAAAAGGATAAGTCAAACCAACCAAAAAACAACAAAAACAAAACAAAGAAAGAAAACCAGGGCTGTTTTGATTTATATAGGACCGGCTTGAGGTAGTTAAGGACAGCACAGGGAAAGGACAAGATGGCACAGTAGTGTGGGAAAGGTGTAACAGAGAGAATTAAATTAATCTAGATTCATCTAGAAAATCATGAAGTGCATGGATACAGAGTATGGTCCATGAAAAACCTAGAGCATCTCTCCTCAGGTTTGGCTTTGCCCAAGTCACTTCCAGAGCATACAATCTGACTCACCTTTCAGGTGTGTATGTCTCTCAAGGAAAAGATTGTTAATAGGCTTAATGAAGGAGAGCTTAGCAGAAAATAATATTTTTACAAAAAACAACCATGGAAGCATCCCACAGTGCTGGACAGGTTAGGAATGTGTATGATGGTTAAAAACCATCATATCAAGATGCTGCTTACCATAATCATACTGGAGAGAGTCTTTCCTGCAATATGCTTGAATTCAGCCTTTATAAGATTTAGATCAACTTCACTTCGAGAAACGATCACCCTTATAAGAGTCCCATCATTGGTGCCAGCCCCCTGGAATAACAGATATATCAGTCTGTGATGTTGTCCTGGGTTCAGCAGTAGCAGTCATGGAGCATTGGGTTCAGTGGATGTTCAAGGGATAAGCTGCTGCAAACTGGTCCAAGACAGGAGGAGTCATGTTTCAAACATTTTTTGATGCATGTTCTGCAGCACATCTGCTGCTCTTTCTGGAGGGCCAACCCTCAGGGGTCACCATCAGTACCACAAGCCCATCATGGAAGAGTGCTATCAGTTTTTGCACACATCAAATGCAAAACCAAACATGTCAGCAAGTTTGCAGATGACACCAAGCTGTGTGGTTCAGTTGATACATTGGAGGGAAGGGATGCCATCCAGAGGGACCTTGACACTCTTGTGAGCTGGGCTGATGCCAACCTGATGAAGTTTAGCCATGACAAGTACAAGGTCCTACACCTGGGTCAGAGCAATCCCGGGCACAGCTACAGGTTGGGCAGAGAAGAGACTCAGAGCAGTCCTGCAGAGAAGGACTTGGGGGTGTTGCTTGATGAAAAAATGAACATGAGCCAGCTTCAGTGTGTGCTTGCAGCCCAGAAAGCCAACTGCATCCTGAGCTATATCAAAAGGAGCGTGACCAGCAGGTCAAGGGAGGTGATCCTGCCCCTCTACTCTGCTCTTTTGAGACCTCACTTGGAGTACTGTGTGCAGTTCTGGTGTCCTCAACATAAAAAGGATATGGAACTGTTGGAACAAGTCCAGAGGAGGGCCACGAGGATGATCAGGGGACTGGAGCACCTCCTGTATGAACACAGGCTGAGAAAGTTGGGGCTGTTCAGCCTGGAGAAGAGAAGGCTGTGTGGAGACCTCAGAGCAGCCTTCCAATACCTGAAGGGGGCCTATAGGGATGCTGGGGAGGGACTCTTCACGAGGAACTGTAGTGGTAGGACAAGGGGTAATGGGTTCAAACTTAAACAGGGGAAGTTTAGACTGGATATGAGGAAGAAATTCTTTACTGTGAGGGTGGTGAGGTACTGGAATGGGTTGCCCAGGGAAGTTGTGAATGCTCCATCCCTGGTGGTGTTCAAGGCCAGGTTGGACATAGCCTCAGGTAGCATGGTTTAGTGGGAGGTGTCCCTGCCCCTGGCAGGGGGGTTGGAACTAGATGATCTTAAGGTCCTTTCCAACCCTAAATATTCTATGATTCTATGGATGCCAGCATTGAATACATGTTGTCCTTCTGCAGCATCACCTATGCAACACCTGGCTTCAGCCAGAATTGATTAATCACTCGCAGGAAAATTAAGATCATGTTGATAACGAATATCAGTCATCTCAGCTTTCCACAAGTTTGGGAGAGCTGTTGTCTTTTACATATCAGTTAAGAGTTACAGGGCTACAATCTACAGATGTCTTATGTGTCCCCATTTGGAACTCTTTCATTTTAATACTGCCAATCAGAGAATTGTTTCCTAGAAAGTGAATATTGTGGTCCAATCTATTATATTAACATTATGGACAAAAATTCCACCATGAACAACCTCCTAGAAAAGCCTCTTCCAGAAGTTTTGTCCACATACCAGAAAGTGGGACTGGGCTCCTTGCAAACTCCTAAATCAGAGAAGCTAGACTCCCTTGATATTTCACTTTTAAGAGGTATATTTCTGCCTAAGGTGAATGAAGAGATTCTGTTATTACTTGCAAAAATAGCACTAAATTTGCTGGATTTCACCAAAATCTTGCCTCTTCTAACTTGACTTGGTAGAAGTCAGGTTACAAGTTCAGTCCAGTATGAAGACAAGTATGTTACACTGAAGAGTCTTACCTTTAAAGCATGATACAGCCTCTCTGCAAAGTAGCAATGGACACTCCTGGTGCATTTCACTAGGCATACAAAAAACCTCAATAAGAATCAACTGCCATTCCAGGTCAGAGCATCAGGTAACAAGAGATTCAACATCATTTCCAATAATTCAGTGTACCCTTGGATCTGAGTTTATCTTACTTAAGAAGTACCCTTATAAAGTAGATCCATCCCATAACAGTTACCAGCTGCAGGAGAAAATGTAGCAGACTCAGACAAAAGAAAGGGAAACATAGTCACTCTTACCAATAGCCAGCATGGCATCCTCAAGTGAACCACAAGTTTCACTCTTGATAGAATCTTCCATGCTCTTACCAGCCAGTTTCTGGTATTCTTCAAACACTGTTGGAAACATAAAGAACTTCATTTTTTACGAAGAAACTGCGCAAGGTTTTTGTGCCCAATATTTACAGGTATTGCTTGTTTGCTGAGCTAGAAACACATCCCTTCCCACTGAAGGAATGGCCACATTTTCACCAACTTCAGGAGGCTTTGGTCAAGGCCAGAAATCAGCTACAAAAAAAGATGGCAACGTTCACAGAAATGCAACCCATCCTCGGGTCTTAATTCCATGCCTTAATTTGAACATGCAAGTTCGGTCACTTCATGTTAGTTTGGAAATCTGCCCCTTCATCACTGCATTTAACCACAGAAATGAAGCAGACGACAGGTTAGGCACAACCCTATCATGTGGTCTTGTGTTTGTTGATGCCACTAGCTTCAGGAACCAAAACAAAATCAAATTAAATCTAAGACTATGCTGCTCATGGCCCTTGGACTTTTAAATGATGACAACAGTTTGGGAAAACTTACTATTTCAACCAGAAGGAAAAAAAAAAAAAAACTCAGAAAAGATGAGCAAAACACAACTGTAGATTCCAAGGTATTTAAATTCCCACATTAACAAAAGATCAACAACAGAGTTGTTGTTCACCTTATACACTCTAGATACTCCAGGGTTCAGATCTCAGTTTTGATTCCTAGCTTTCAGACTTACAACGAAGGAAAACTGCTGTGTAATGCAGTGGGCATCTTAATGAAGTTTGGCTGGCATTCAAGATCAGATACCTAAACACTAACACTAAGATAACTTTGGGGAAAGGTAATGCCGCATAACAGATAGATGGATACAACCTCCTCCACTCAGGCCTACTTTCCATATTAATATATATATAAATATATATCTGCATATATACATATACACACAGATATATATATATCTCTCTGCAACAATTACACCCAAGTCTCAAGTTTTAAAGACAAACAGTTAGAGGTTGCCCTAGGACAAAGGAAATTACTTGCTTGGTGATATGGTAGGTTCCAAAGATTGTTTGCATCCTGACAACTATTTGAAACTCAGTTCTTAAAGACAGGCAAAGCCGAAGACTAGAGATCACTTTTTTTGTTTTCAAATTTAATCTCCCAGCAGCACTTAGAAACACAAGGGGGAGCTGGCCTCAGGGCCTAGAAAACATCCTCAGAAGACCTTAGCTTGAAAAAGCTCGGACATTATTTATCACTGGCTAAATTTATCACTTTATGTCCACATAAAGTGACACATATGTTTTTACACAGTACATGTCTAACAGCTTAGATTCAACCAACATAACAAAATCTATCAATCAGTTTTGGGCTGCCTCAAAAGTCTTGAGATGTCAAGTCCAGGTCTCTGTTGCACTGGGCAGTACGGAGCTGAAGGCTCCCTTGCCTGGATCTGGGTTAGCATGCTTGCTTCCAGCAGCCTCTGATGCCCTCAGAAGAATCTGAGGCAGAAGTACAGGGTGCACCCCTGGCTTCTCCATCACCGAATAACCAGCTATGTTTCCTGTGATTTTTTTTCCCCCAGATGAACCCATAACCAAGAGGTCATGGGTCTGTCCACTGCATGCTCCTACCTGGTTAGAAAGGGACTGTCTCTCTCCTTGGGTTTATGAAAAAAGCTATACCATCCAGCCACCACCATTGTATAAGGACTCCCAAGTAAGCCACTGGATTTTCAGCAGCTGTAAGCCTTCATAAGTTTTCCTGAAAGCTGCTGGTGGCTTTTGGTCACTGAGTGACCAAGAATTAGGAAACAGAATCAGGAATTTACTTCTGATGGCCCATCTCTCCCGCCTATATCCCTGACTCTGGCTAGTGATTTCTCACTTCAGAGGCGAGTGCTCCATACCTTTCAGCAAGTGTATGGCACTCCTCTTGCACAAGATGGTGATAAACTGTACCTCATCGGTGCCCCGTATCTTCTCCCCAGCAGCATAGAGAGCCTGTAATTTAACACACATTTTTTAGAGAGATGTTCTCTGTGTGTAGCTGGTAAAGGAACAGAGTTCAGTTTAAGCTAAAGTTAAGATGATTTTAAGTAACCTAAAACACTGTGTGAACTAGACTCTCATAGAATTGTTGATTATGAAACCCCTTGACTGTGTGTTCTAGTCAAACTAGAGCAACCAGTATCTCCAGCCGTTCCATTCCCCCTGCAGCAGCTGGAGCAGCCAACAATACTCTTAAGTTTTCTTCCCTATTTGCTGTTCCACTCCACCATACATATACTTTTACATATTTAAAGGAGCTGAGCCCAAGCCCAGCTCTCATCATTCCTTTTTGGAACAGCAAGGCTCAGCAATGCAGGGAAAATAGAAGAACCCCAAGTTGCTTCTGCTTGAAGACCACCCCTTCCCAGGCTATTGTGGCTCCAGCCCTCTGCTGATCACGACTCTGCTGCCTACTGAAGTACTTTGAAGTTCAAGATAGATGGGATGTAGGCATATCATTAATCTCAAGCATTTGATAGTACCTCTGCATCTTGGAGAGCCAGTGCTGGGTCCACATAGAAAGTGGCATTGTCCCTCTCACCCTATGAGAAGAAAGAGAAAGGTAACCATTTTATTTCATGAAGAATCTTCCATATATAACTATCACAGCATACATTCTGGGCAAAGATCAATTATCCTGATGAACTATTTATTTCTGCAGAGTACTCAAGTAGTAATATTTCAGACAGCACAAGTACTAACTCCTTCACTGAAAGGCACTGAAATCAGTCATGTGAAACAGAGGCCAAAAACTGCTAAGTTATTCTACTGCTAGGCAGGGAAATTTGGAAAATGTGGTAAGATAAATGCATCCAAATGCACTCAGCATTGAGAAAACAGCCCCTAGAAGGATGGTGAATTATACCTGAGGGGCATTGTTTTCTAAGGCTTTTGTAGAGTGCAATAGCTTTATGTGTATGTAAAAGTGAGGTGTCTCCCTGCAGCAGAGCTGTTCCCAGCTGCTAAGAGAGGGAGGAATCCCTGTTCCAGTCACATTGAAGTTGAAACACAGATCCAGTCCAAGGCACATGTTTGTCTCTGCAGTTTATCTGGTGGTCATGACTGTATTGCCTCTTCTATTGTGTGTCTTCTCATAATAAAAAAAAAAAAAAAAAAGAGAAAAATGTGAAGAACTTCATACCGTCATTTCTCTTCTCTAGCATTACCTGAAGAAGGCAAACCAGTATCTGTTCCAAGTAGCCACTTGTTTCTGATTTTATGTCTTCTTCCAGATCAGAACCGTATTCTACCCAAGGGAAAAGAAGACAAGGGAAAGATTTGTTATTTGGGTCACATAGTTAGGATATTGCCAGTCACCCAAGACATACAATAGCCTGACACTAGTCAAGAAGATTGCTAGGGAAAAAGGACAGGACTGAGAACAGCTCACATCCTCAATGATACCCAGGTCACCATTTGCAGCTAACTGAGTCAGTAGCTCCACTGATATCAAAGGCATAAACACAAATTTAACATTAGAGACAGCAAAGAAATATAAAATACTTACAAATACATATTTGATACACTCTGGATGGAAGGTTATCTAATGGGGAGAAGCAGTCAAGTGTATAGCTACAATTTTGTTTGTATTCTGACAGTAGCATGTGGCCAAGTTGAACCAAACCTGTGATTTGCTGACCTTTTCCTGTAGTTGAGTAAAAATTTGGAAAGGGATTTTCAAATTCTGTCATCATAGCCATGTTATGTTTGCCAGGCTGAAAGCAGAATTAGGCTGCACCTTCTTGCTTTTAAAAACACCATCTACCTGCTGACAGTGCTAGTTGGTAACACCATCCCTGCTGTGCAATTAGGCATTCATACATTGCTCTGATCAGACAGCTCAGGCCCCAGGCAGTTTACCTTCTTTGTATGCCTTGATTATCTCTCTGATCTGTGCTTTTGTTCGGGATGCCAGGATCTCTATGATAACATCTTCACTTGTTCCCACACCCTTTAATAGAAAACATAGGGAAGAAATAAAAGTGGAGAAAGGCATCTAGTCATGGAGTGAAATTTATTGCTAGAAAAGTATGTTCAAGTGAGGAGTCAAAGCACATAACCTAACGCAGCAGTGTTAGGCTGCATGATGAGCTGTGAGAAGCCATCATGATGAAAGCTGGAGACACAAAACAGGTTTGGTCTACACATGGTTTCTTCTACTGACATGCCTAAATCATGAAGGATGATTTTATCCAACCTTTCACAATGCATTTCTGCAATGCATTTCTCGATTTGGATTTTTGATGACAGTGTTAGAGGGATGCAGGGAGACAGACCAATACTTGTATAGTCAGTCCATCTTTCTACCATTTTAATAGACCTCTCTGAATCTGAAACTTGAACTGTATTGATAGGTAGGATCTCAGCCAAACCCAGCCTTGCCCTCACACCACCACTCCTTGATTTCTTAAGGGTTTTGTGTCTCATTTGGGACATCAGGGCAGTAGCTTTGTGTCACTGAGCTCTGTTCAGGAGAAGCACATCAGAAAGCTGCAAAGAAATGTTTAAATAAAGAAACAATCTGTGGAAGTTCATTCCTTTCCAAAACTGACTTTAGTTTGCTTTTGCCTTCCCCAGGTTCTATGAGAAATGTATGTACAGAAACTCGTTCAGCCCAGATATTAAAGCAGAATTTCCCCCCAGAATATGCATTGACAATAATTAACTATTTCTCAAAGGCTAATAACAAACTTAGCCATGTAACAGTCTAGTTATTGCACTGCTTCTGTGCTACTACTTAAATATCAGCATGCAATTCACTTACCCTCATGGCATCATAGAGCTCCTTGGCATCATACTTGAATGGGGAGTACATGAGAGCTACAATGAGCCTCCCAAAGTTGCCACTCAGTTCAGACTTCAGGCTATCAATCAGATCCTGTTAAATATGCATCACACAGTTACATAAAAAGCCTCATGGGATCTTTTTACTGCCCAATGCTGTTTCCATCCCCATGGCCTACAGTAATGAAGCTGAATGACAGTATTGTGTTGATAGTTTATTAGAAAAGGTCCTGGAACTGGAAAAGGTGCCTATCTCCAAAACGAGAATTGTCTACATACTTCCACATTCCGTGTTGTCCCAGTACTCAAGCATCTCCCAGGTATTAAGTAATTCTACAGCAGGGTAGGGAAGATTAAAATGTTCCACCCTGTTTTACTCAGTGAATGGAATCAGGCAGTTGAAGGCCTTGAATTGAGTAAGGGATGTAGCTTCACACAGGGCTGGTTCCCAAAGCCTGCATATATACATGAACCCAGGACTTCTCCAGAATCAGGCATGAAGTCTGTCTGAAGATAGACTTCAATCTTTTCTATCCCTACAATGCATTTTTGTTCTGGTATGACTCACACTGTTTCAGTGGGATGTGAGCACTCTCTATTCATTGTCCTATACTTGCCACCCCCACGTTTTCTTCCCTTTCTGAGGCACTTGCATGGCAGTCGCCTTTCCAGCAAGGGTCATTGGAGACTCCAGAGTAGGGCTGGTTGCAGAGCTTGCTGATGGAAAAGTTTTCCCAAATGACAGTAAGATTTTACCAAAGACAGAAAGATAATCACAGGAAAACACGGCTGTCAATAACTGCAGTTTGATTCCATTTTCAGAATTTCCAAAGAAATGTAATTAAATAAGTCTTTAAATTGAGCTTTCTTTGGCATTTAAAAGGACCCCAAACTAAACCAAAATTTTACTCAAAATGCCGCTTAGAAAAATATCCAATTTTTTTACAGTTTCAAAAAGAAGTTAGACTTTAGGCTAAAATAACAAATAAAAATATTTTTTAAGAAATATTTCTAGTCAAAATGCCTTTTACAAAAAAATTACAAACTTTTTGGGAAAACCAGGTTTTCCAATCAAAAATTAATTTCACACATTCACCCCAAGCCTTATAAATAAACATTCATCCACTTATTTGCAGAAGACCTGCATATAGTTTGCATCATGCTTCCAGGATGAATTGTATACCCATTTACTACATCCATTTACTGCATGCAGTGAAACAGTGACTGAATATGATTTTGGTTTGGAAGAACCTTTCCAAACTGTGCTTTGAAGGATTTGGCAATCTCTTGACGCTGCACATTGCTCCTCTTGGTTAGGACATCAATTATAGCCTGTTCATCAGTCCCTGCAGAGAGCAACAAATAAGCCGTAAACACAGTGCACAGAATAAGTTGAGACTAGTCCAAAAAAATCCCAATTCAAATATTCAGACCTTTCTTGTTCATTGTCTTCATGTAGAATTTTAAGTGTGTACTGAAGAAAATTTAATTTCTTGATTTTCCACATTAAAAGTGATATATCTGGCTGCAATTTTCTTAAGGGATAGCTTTCAACTTGGCAATTAAAGCAGAACACAGAATTTACACATGAGTTTGGAGTCAACTCACCAAGCCCTTTCATGGCCTTGTACAGAGTCTGAGCATCAGGTGTGGGATCAAAGTTTAAAGCACCTGCCACAGACTTGCCCTCTGCTTCACTCTGAAAGAAGAAGAAAAACATAGGACTTTTCACCACTGCTTTTCATCAGCTGAAGAAAAAGTATTTTGAAAGTATATTAATAATATTCATTGCTTGCACATGGGGAGTGTACAGTAAAGTAAAAGGTTTGGTTCAAAACTCTCTCAGCAGAGCAGAACTCCAAAGAGAACACAAGTTTCCTGCCTCCATCTGCCTGTAGAAGCCTTTGGCTCCTGGCAGAAACATGAAGTGCAAATCATTAATAGTGACACTGCTGTGACAGTCATTATGTGCAGGCAGATTGCTGCTCACACACCATTTTCTAAGTAGCAGCTTTATTCTATTGCTGCTGCTCCTGCACAGCTGGTTTCAAGAAAGAAGCATCTCCTCTGAAAAGATTTGGGCCAAGAGATTACTTTGAAGGAGAGATCATCAGCAGGAGTGCAGGTTTTATGTTCTCACCTGAACCAAGGGCCAGCTACGCAGGAGCCCTCCAGACACCTAAGCTGCTGCCAGTGCCAGACTTCCAGGGCAGAAAGACAAGCTGAGACTTATTCCAGTCATTACAAGATAGTAGGATCATCAAACAGAACTCAGGCTAAGAGCTTCAATTTAACATCAGCTGTTAGTCAATGGCCTGGCTTGAATATATTTACACATCTCTAACTGTATGGACCTATCAACAGAAGAGTACGCGCATGGTTAGGCATAAGAGTCGTCACCACTTTATTCCAATAGTGGACATGATTTTCTCTTTGTTAGCAGCAGAGAGATTTAAGTTGCTCTAAGAAACTACTATATTCTTATAATCTTACTTGCAGAGATAGGGTTAATACTGTACTAATGATATCAGTATGATCTGATGGATTTTTTAATGCGGTGGTTTCACAGTCAGTGAGGTACCTTCAAATCAGAGCTTAAAGACCAGAAGGGATCACTTTGGTTGTCCCATCTGACTTTCATAACACAGACCACCAAATGCCACACAGCAGCCACCTGCTATGATGCAAATCCCTTCTGCTCTTATTTCCTGTGTGAAAGAGGTCTTCATCCCTATCTCCCAGAGCCCTTCCAGGTCTTCCAAGCCTTCCCCAGAGATAAAAAGCCTCCCCAGGGGAAAAAGCCTTCAAGTGATTCTTGACAGAAAAACTTGCAGAAATTTCCTTCAGGACCTGCATTTCTGGCTTTCGATGAGAGGCTGGAAGATTAATGGCTGTGTGCTCAGGAGTGTCTGTCAACAACTTCCAGGTCTAGCCTAGCTCTGCAGCTGAAGCGTGCCCACATTGTGCTGCACAGATGCTCAGGCTGGCTGAGTGCAAATTAGCTCAGGTGCCCTTGTCCAGTGCTTTACCAGTAGATGTAGCTGGCACATGTTTGCATGTCAGCCTCTTTGCTGGCCAAGCCCTGGAAGCAGTGACAAGAAACCAAAGCTCAATGATTATTATTGAGACAGGCAGTATGTTCATCAATCAGCAAGATATGGAGAAGTCTGCTTTACAGCCAGCACATAGACAGACTCCTGAGCTACCATATATTGCTCCCAGCTGAGAGAGCAGCTGTGGAGGGTGTCAACAGAAAACTTTTCAATAGATGCAGCTTTGAATCCCAGTGACTACTGAGCAGCAAGTTTAAGGCTGTGGTGAAGTTGTCACTGCAAAAAGAGCAGTGACTAAAGCATTGCCACCCCCAAGTTTGTCATCAGCCTGGAGCAGAGTTTGGCTGAGCTAGCAAGTGCTCCTTCTCTGATGCTCTGTGAAGCCAGCCAGCACCATCACAACTACCCTCAAAAGCAGGTTACATTTATCCATCTGATTTTGCTCTGAAAGAGATGGACAATCCTCTGTAGCTCCATGCAAGGACCGTGTGAGAGAAACACTCTGGACACAACTCAGTGAAAGACGAAGTGCAAAGCTGTGCTTTCATTTGAAGGCAGCAGAACAAACTGAACAATAGTCATCTTTGACACTAAGTCAAATAAACATTGACAGCCCATCAAGGCTCAAGTGGCACACTCATGATTCAATCATAAGACCTCATTCTCTGTCTACATAATTGTTTCAGCACAGGCTCAATCACAAAAGGTTTCCAGAGAAACCCTGTTCAGTTTGGTCTTGTTTCCCGGATGAACTGAGCCTACAGTTACCTAACTGAAATTACTCAAGCCATCTGTGCAACTTTCGTGTGAAGGTGAATAATTCACATGAAAGCAACGGAATCAGTGTACTTTCAGACATATGATGCCCTGAAATGTTTTATCGATAAATGAAGGAGAGAGAAATTAAGTCTTCCTACCAAAATATTTTCAAAACTGAGCAGCAGTTTGTTGAAAAGCTGCCATCTGGGGACAGGTGGGGGCACTGCTGTTTGGGTCGGTTTTTTGTTGTTTTTTTTTTTTTTTCCAGTGGAAAGCTTCTGAAAAGTTTCACATTTTTTTATTCTTTTTGCTTTTGAACTGTATTTTTTATGAAGGGGTTAGAAAATCAAAACAATTTAACATCCTTCCTTTGCCCTCTCATCTTTCATGCTTCTACCCTTTACAGCACTGACAGGTAAGAGATCACTGGAGCTTTCAAGAGCTTTTCTCCTTTTCTGATTCCGAGTTTTCAAATGATTTGCAGCTTTGGGCCTAGGGGAGAATAGATCAGCAGAAAGGGGAAAATTGAAGTGAGAGCTACTCCAAACCTTGGAATTGAGTTCATTCTACTATACTAAACTTCCAAAAGGAACTATGGAGGCAGACGGAAATGAGCAGAAAGGAAGATTACAATTTTAATCTTTTTTTTTCTTTTTTTGGGGGGGAGAGGATGTTGAAAAATCAATGTATATTTTGAGATC
This sequence comes from Ara ararauna, assembly GCA_028858755.1. Classification (NCBI taxonomy): domain Eukaryota; kingdom Metazoa; phylum Chordata; class Aves; order Psittaciformes; family Psittacidae; genus Ara; species Ara ararauna. Next base: position 69,691,216 of record CM054381.1, read on the forward strand.
AGGAAAGTTTCCCATCTGAAGACTACTGGAGAAAAGTAGGAATTAGCTTGGTGTTCCTCACCCCACAAGGTGTTTTGGTTTTGGTTTAGTTTTTTCTTGAGTTCCTACCACCCAGTTGTAAAATTGTAACTGGGAGCATGAAAAAGGTCATGTCCATGCTAAGTGGTTTCTCTCTCCTTGGTGATGTATTGCACCTGAGGTAATACAACTCACTGCAATACAGCACTCCTACACCTCATGGGTACCTTTGCTGGCAAGTGGCAGCAGAGGCCCCTTGCCACCTTCTCAGACACAAGTGCCAGAACTGAGAGAGGAGCAGTAGCACTGGAGCCCCCGTGCAGGCTCACCCCTTGCACAGGCTGCTGAATACAAAACCATCTTCACAACAAGAAGCCAGGGGACTCTGGGACAAATCTTTCTACAAACAAGACAAAAACAGTCCAGAGAAAGCCTGTGCGCATCCCAGTCCCATCACTGGCAGTGATGCTGAACAGGGACTCGAAATGGACTTCTCTACCAGTATTCTTCCACTGCATGTCTCCAGCAGATGTCTTCTAGGATTTAGCTTATAGTTATCTGGCAATAAAATCTGGCGGTGAACCTGACCTTCCATAGGGGATAATGGGAAAGCTGCCATAACTAGCAGCAGAGCTGCACACATCACCAGAGCTGCCTGGCACCTGGCCTGAGCTGTACACTACAGGCTGCATCAGCATACCCCATGAGCATCCCCCCGTCCTGCCACATTCCTCCCAAAGCCACAGGGGTTTAGAAGAGAATATGCACAGCATTTCTGGCTCTTTGCAGATTGGCAGGGCATTCAAGTCCACATTGTCATTGCGGTATTAAAAACCCACCAAGAAAAAAGACACTCTAGCTTGACCACATCTTCTGTGGCTACAGCCTGCCAGTGCAGCTGGGGGCAGGCCAGTGCCCTGATCTCACTGCCACAAAGGACAAGAAGCCGGCAGCTTGCAGACCACAGCTGTGGAACTTTGTTTTTCCCCAGTACCATCTCCCTGTCTACACAGGCACACAAACACCCCCTGCACCACTCTCAGCTGAAGGACCAGGGAGAATCTGCTGCTCTTCTTAAAGCCACCAATCATGTTAACGTTTTCCTTAATCAAGACTTTTGAAGTGCTGAATACTATTTTATAGTCAGAAACCCAGCAAATAGATCTTGCTGATTTTTAAAGAGAAACATTTAAATCCCACACAGTGCCTGATGCAACTTACAAGTTACCTTATTATGGTGCCAAAAAACCAGGGTGCCTTACTTCAATATTTCCTCTACTTACCCAGGCCTTCCACCATGCCATTGCAGTCTAAGTCCAGGTTCTGTTGATGAAGAAAAAACACACATATCACACCTCACAGTTAGGGAATCTGAGATTTGAAGGCAGTGGAGGGAGAAGAGGAAGAAACAAAAGCTCTTTTCTACAAACTTACCACAAGAAAGCTGGAATAACTGTACTCCTCAGGAGGCTTATTCCCTCTGGAAGCTGCAGAATGTAACTGGCCTCTCTGTGCTGGGAACACACAGGTATAAACCATACTTATCTACAGATTCCATGAGGCAACGCCCACAGACATGGCTCAACCTGTTTTTCACAGGGTGAGATCAAGTTGCTTAATATATGAGCCTTCCCTTGTGAGGAGCCAGCCCTACATTCACCCAGTTGACTAAAGCTCATTGTAATTTTTCCACTGCTTCTCCCTATACACACCCTTCCCTCCTAACATTTTGGCCTTTGGCACAGATACAACATGCAAATTACAATCAGGTGATTTTTCAGTATAAAACCCCACTGGGACGTGGTGAGTTCTGCTTCAACAGAATAAGCCGCTTACTCATTATTACCAATCTTTGCTATCTCTACCAATCTGGAAAACCAAATCAGGACTCTAAGACTTAGCAAGCCCTCCTCTACCATCCTTCCTTTGAAAGAGCTTTTTAAACACCACCACCCCCCCAAAACCAAAACCCACACACCACAAGCAGCCCCACCCCACACCATACCATGTCCTTCCTACCTACACCTTACAATAAAGCTCAGTAAAGCAGCAGACTATACAGAGATTGGGAGGTTCCCCCCATCCCACACCTAGACTTGCGTGGCGTGAGTCAAGAAGCATCTCTAGGCTAGTACAGGCCCAGCACATTAAAGGCTAATAACTTTCAGTAATGCCAACCCCAGCAAAGTTGTCATAGGGCTTGCACTAGCTGCTGTGACATGTTCAGGCTCAGAAGTGGAGTGTGAAATGTTTTGGGGTTTTTTTCCCCTTTTTGTATTTGTTTTAAAGAGAGAGGGACAGCTCTCAATGCTTTAATTTGGAGAAATGTGTCTGTGAAAACAGCTGAAATATCTTATGGCTGTAGCCATATTTTCCTGTCTAGACTTTTGTCAGAATCCAGCCATGACAGCATTTATTTATTTATTTTAAATGGAAAGCTGCCCTGATAGAAATGTTCCCACCAGTTACAACTTAACCCTTGCTATATAGGAGCCTTGTCACCTCTCAAATTTAGAGATCCACCTGGAATGCTGGATAAACACCAAACTATGGGCCTCCCTCATTCCTTCCCACACACGACTATTTCACTTTACCGAGCAGGGTCCCTGATGGCCTGGGAAGCTGCCCTGGCTATTCTCAAGAGAATGAGCTGTATCAGCTGCTTCTCTCTCAAACACATCCATCATATGGTGAGTACAAGTTGTGAAGGAGGAGGCCTTGCTCTTGGCATAATAAGCATGCTGCTAGGGTCTGCACTAGCTTGGGTTCTAGCCATGTTTGAGAGGCAGGTTCATCAGCAGCATACAGCAAGGAGAGCTCATGAGTGGTCATTCATTCCTCCTCCTCCTCCTCCTCGGGGTAAGGTGGATTCATAAGCAGGGTGGATTTGCTTTTGCTGGATCTAAGGCTGTGTCTGGCTGACTATCCCTGTGCTGGGATTTAATTGGGTCAGCTTGCCATAGAGGTCAGCTTTCTTAAGGACTCCAAGGACAAAGAAGCCCTTCTAGACAGAAAATCACAATTACAGCAAACAGCTGTAGGTCACAGAGGGGAGCAAAGGCCAAATCAAACAGAAAATGGGAAAAACCCCAAGTGATCATTCTTACCAGCATGAACTAAAAAGGCTGTGAAGGAGAAAAACAGGGGACATCAGTGCAGGGAAACACTGGCCATATTTTAATAAATCAGTGTGTATGGGCTAGGAAACATCTAGAGAACCTGAACCCTGCAGCACAGATCAGGGCAGCGCTGAGCAGCCTTCATACATACCAGCCCAGTTGGCACTCGCAGGCCAGTGGAACAGGAGGCAGATACTACAGTTCAATATCTCTTTTTTTTTGTGAGATGCTGTTAAACTGAGCAGCTTTAAACATGAACAGATTCATCTTCACTACACTTCTTGTCCCTCCCTTAACACACATGCTCTGTATGCGAGTAAGCTTATCTGTGATTCATGCACTTTACTACTCTATACCAGAGACACACACATCTTTGACAGCACTGGTAAGCTCTGCAAGGTACATCCTCACATATAGCTCAGTGATACCCTCAAGAACATGTAAAACTTCAGAAAAGGGGAAAAAGATGCTGCATGGGTTCTCCCAAGCCTCATTGTCTCACACCCCCACCCATTTTTGCATCTCAGGGAATACTTCTTTTTGGAAAGTAAACTCCAAATGCGCAAAGACTGCCAATAGAAACTCTGGCCATCATCATATTAAGGTGGTTAGAATTAGATATGGACCCTGATCCTGTTTGCTTGTATTGTAGGTATTGTGGTACCCCACAAAATACAGTCATCTTTCAGGCATCTGCAAGAGGAACACCCGGGCAGTGAGTCAATTGTGCTATGGATACAGGCACCTGCAGTGTCTGCACAGTGGACCTTTCTCGAGCCTCATTCATTGGCCTCCTCTAATCTTCCAGAGAGCCCTGTTTCTGATGATATACCCGCACAGCCTTCAGCCAGCAAGAGTGAGCAGAAATCTCTAGCAGAATATCATGCGCTGTAATCAGGTTTGGTCTGTGCATTTCTAAGCCATTTGGTCCAAATCAATTCTCAGCTAAGACAAAATGAATACACTACCAGCAGACCCAGCTTTTTTGACTCTGCCTTTAGGCCTTTCTAAGCTTGAATCAGCGACCTTGGGAGGTTCCCTTGATACATACTCAACCAGTGTAAGGAAAGTTAGGAAAGAAATCACAAGCAGGTTTTTTCTCAACCTTTTTCAAACTCCTCAAGTTCTTAATGCATGACAAAAAGCTGCTGGTAGCCTTAGACATACTTCAAGAAGCTTTTACCACCCATTAAGCTCTAGCAGCTCTGTCTTAGGCTGAATGAAGGCAGTCTAAAGGATGCCTTAATTTAGACTGAGAGTGACTCAAGTATTCCAGGGTGCAGAGGCAGCCCCGTTTCCCATCTGTAGATCTGTAGTCTGGCCCTATGCCTGGAAAGTTTCAGACCATGACCTGACTGCTTTGGAGCATGAAGATTTATAGAATTCAGGTTCTCAGCTGCTCAGCAATTTCACTTACTCCATGGCTTTTGCTTCTAATAGAACTTTTCAAGCCTATAAGGCACAGCACAGCCCATTGGGAATTTTGCCCAAAGTTTGAATTTGTTTTGGTTTTTTTTTTTTTTTTTCAGCCAGGAACTTGGACATCATTGTGGAAACAACAGATCAAACATAGAGAAATACTTCTGTACAAAGTGATAATCTGATAAATGTATGGTATAACTACTTAAATTTGGGGAAATTAGAGTATACCCTTAGGACCAAACAGGAGAGGTGTTCTGCTACAAGGCTAAAAAATGGATAACTTTCTCCAATCTGGTCTGTAAGTAATACCATGTAGAGCTTTACTTCTGATGAGGACCCAGTTAAGCAAAGTGCAGTGTTCTTTGGTTTTTTTCAGTGCATAAAAGAAGTCACCAAACTCATGCAGCGCTTTGCTTTCCAGGTCTGGACATTACCCTCTTACTTACAAGTCTTTTAGCTTTACACTCATTATGAACACTTTGCCCTGCTTTCCAGTGTCTTACACCAGTCTTTTGTCCCAGCATCTGCTATGTTTGCAGACAAGCTTGCAAGCTCATTGCGCAAACCACACTAGATTCATCCTGAAGATTTTAAGCCACTATGCAAACAAGTCCAGAGACCAAACACTACCTCATGCTTCTGCTGCTGCTCCCTTTTCTTTTTCTGCCTATCACTACTTACATGGATAGAAGCAGCTGAATACCCTCACAATCTATTAAGCAAGTACCCTTACATATACTAATCAATTCACCATCACCTGAAATCAGATAATTATATGAGAAAGCTGTGTAAATTTGCCAACAAGCCAAACCAAACAAAAAAGTTATTGCCTATTTATGAGAGAGGTGTGAGCTGGGGGAAATGAACAGATGGGGAAGGCAGAAGTCTGAGCAAGCAGAGCATCTGTAACGCAAAAATAAAGTCACTAAAGCCTAAAATACTTGTACCCACCTATATAGCAGCTCACTGCTCAACCTGCCCTTTCTTCTCATGCCTTTGAACCAGGTTTGACAGTGAAAACTACCTCAAAATAGGATTATTTCCATTTGAAGATCACTAGTGCAGCTCAATTTTCCGGTTTTCCTTCATTACTGTAATGCATTTCTCTTGCAATACTGTGCCAAGTATTAGAAGAGAAAATCCCCATCTAAATGTTTTGAGGAGTGTTCAGTCATAGAAGCAGCAGCAGATTAAAAACTCAGAGCTTGAGTCCTCTGAGAACCTTTATAGCTCAGCAGGATGACCCCAGGGATAGGCAGCGCTGCAGGCGACTGCACAGAGGTGTGCAGATGTTGATGAAGGGTGTGTTGGCTTTGCCTTTCCAGAGCACTTGCTGCACAGTGCCCCTCTGCTGCCCGTGGGAGAGCCAAGGTGAGGAGCTAACACAAACGCGGCAGAGCACGACCCTTGGCTTCCTCTGCCTGCTCTGCTCCTGACTCTGCTCTGGCTGAGCATTTTTCTGCTCATTCCTTTCTTGCGCTGGTACTGATGCCAAGGAATTCCTCCCAGTCACCGTAACAACCGTTCCCCACACAAAGGAGGTAATTGCTGCTCTTGTTTAACATCAAAGGCCAACAAAGAAAGCACCCTCTGAATCAAAACAGGCAAAGGCAGCTCGATTGGGTCTGATGGGGACATGACAGATGCCAGGAGTTCACATGCCAGCAGTGGGTGGTAGGCAGCTTTCAGGAAGCCTTTGGATGCCAGTGTGTGAAATATTTTGTGCATGCCCCTATCCACCTCTATGGGAATTGATTTTTTGTGTAGTCCTTGATGGAATGCACAGGTTTCTGCACACAATTAAAGCCAGTACTGTTCCTTGAAATGACCATGCAATGGAGACAGATTAATACAAAGCAGCCTGAGGGAGAAGAGAAAAAGCCCAACATAGGGAAGTGCAAGGTCCTACATGTGGGTTGGAGCAATCTCAGGCACAGCTACAGGTTGCGCAAAGAAGAGATTCAGAGCAGCCCTGCGGAGAAGGACTTGGGGGTGTTGGTCAGTGAGAAAATGAACATGAGCTGGCTTCAGTGTGCGCTCACAGGTCAGAAACCAACCTTATCCTGAACTCCATCAAAAGGAACGTGGTCAGCAGGTTGAGGGAGGTGATCCTGCCCCTCTACTCTGCTCTTGTGAGACCTCACTTGGAGTATTGTGTGCAGTTTTGGTGTCCTCAACATAAAAAGGACATGGAACTGTTGGAACAAGTCCAGAGGAGGGCCACAGAGATGATCAGGGGACTGGAGTACCTCCCATATGAAGATAGGCTGAGAAAGTTGGGGCTGTTCAGCCTGGAGAAGAGAAGGCTGTGTGGAGACCTCATAGCAACCTTCCAATAACTGAAGGGGGCCTATATGGATGCTGGGGAGGGACTCTTCATTAGCGATTGTAGTGATAGGACAAGGGGCAACAGGTTCAAACTTAAACATGGGAAGTTCAGGTTAGATATAAGGAAGAAATTTCTTACTGTGAGGGTGATGAGGCAGTGGAACAGGTTACCCAAAGAAGTGGTAAATGCTCCATCCACACAATGGATATTCACAACACAAAATGCAGTGTTCAAGGCCAGGTTGGGTGATATGGTTTAGTGTGTGGTATCCCTGCCCATAGCAAGGGGATTGGAACTAGAATTTTCAAGGTCCTTTCCAACCCTAACCATTCTGTGTTTCTATGATTCTAAATACATAATCACTCTTTGCTGAAAGGCTCACTACCAGACTCAGCAGATCACAGACTTATCATGACATTGTCATCAAAAGAAACAAGTATAGGATTATACACTAGGAAGAATGTTTTTCATCAGGTGCAGATGTTTCTTTGTATTCCTTTTTCACCTGTAAAATCAGTGGAAAATCTCCAATGATTTCAGTGAGTGCTGAGCCAAACACATGGCTTTCTGCTTGATTTTGGTTACCTTCCCACTGCTGCAGAATCATAGTGACACTACTGAAGTCAGTGTGACCATGCTAATTACATTGGTAATACTGGGGTTGGTATTCAGACCTCCATTTGTGTACATTCAGATGTCTTGGTGGACATAGCAAAGACATTGGAGTGTCAAAATTTTGACAATGGGGAACACAGACAAGGAGACATAAAGTATTGCTTTTCTTTCTTGGGGACATGGCATTAAGTCTCTACTCAGGTATCTATGATCTTCATCACCCAATGTTGTGGTTTAAACCCCTCACACAGTTCGTTCACTTACTCCCCCTCTTTCTTCCCCCAGTCCCAGGGGGATGGGGAGAAGAATCGAAAGAATGCAACTCCCACAGGTTGAGATAAGAACAGTTTAGTAACTAAAGTATAACACAAATCACTACTGCTACCACCAATAATAATAATGACAAGAGAAATAAAAGGGAAAAGAATACAATCGCTCACCACATATACCAAGCCTGACCAAGCAGTGCACCCCCCCCCCCCTTCTGGGTCCCTGCTCTCTGTTTTACATCCTGGGCATGACGTGCTGTGGCATGGAATACCTCTTTGGTCAGTTTGGGTCAGGTGTCCTGTCTCTGCTTCCTCCCGCCTTCCCCTCCTCCCTGGCAGAGCATGAGACACAGAAAGTCCTTGGTCAAACCAAAACATTATCAAGCAGTAACTGAAAACACTGGTGTTATCAGCACTGTTCCCAGGCCGAAAGTCGAAAACACAGTGCTGCACCAGCTACCAAGAAGGAGAAAAATGACTGCTACTGCTGAACCCAGGACACCTAAACAGACCATTGGGGACACTTTACATGAGCACTTGCTTGAGATTTTGGGCAGGGGCAAGGCTTTGACGAATGGGTCTGCCTGTGACAATTTGTCATTCAAGGTATAGACAGGTTACTGAGCCATATCTCACAACAATGGGGACACTTACACATCCTCCCCTGTCACCTGGATGCCAGTTTCTACAATTCACAGCTACTGGGAATGTGTGAGGGTGAGTAATTTTTTTTGTATTTTATTGTATGCTTATGCAATGGCTGTTGTTTCCTAAGAGAAACCAACATATTTCAAAAATTCATACAATCATGGAATAGTCAGGGTTGGAAAGGACCTTAAGATCATCTAGTTCCAAAACCCCTGCCAGGGGCAGGGACACCTCCCACTAAACCATGCCACCCAAGGCTATGTCCAGCCTGGCCTTGAACACCACCAGCGATGGAGCATTCACAACTTCCGTGGGCAACCCATTCCAGTCCCTCACCACCCTCACAGTAAAGAATTTCTTCCTCATATCCAATCTAAACTTCCCCTGTTTAAATTTGAACCCGTTACCCTCTCACTACAGTTCCTCATGAGGAGTCCCTCCCCAGCATCCCTATAGGCCCCCTTCAGATACTGGAAGGCTGCTCTGAGGTCTCCACACAGCCTTCTCTTCTCCAGGCTGAACAGCCCCAACTTTCTCAGCCTGTCTTCATACAGGAGGTGCTCCAGTCCCCTGATCATCCTCGTGGCCCTCCTCTGGACTAGTTCCAACAGTAAAAATGTCCTTTTTATGTTGAGGACACCAGAACTCCACACAGTACTCCAAGTGAGGTCTCACAAAAGCAGAGTAGAGGAGCAGGATCACGTCCCTCGACCTGCTGGTCATGCTTATTTTGATACAGCTCAGGATGCAGTTGGCTTTCTGGGCTGCAAGTGCACACTGCTGGCTCATGTTCATTTTTTCATCAACCAAAGCCCCTAAGTCCTCTGCAGGGCTGCTCTGAATCTCTTCTTTGCGCAGCCTGTAGCTGTGCCTGGGATTGCTCTGACCCAGCTGTAGGGCCTTGCACTTGGCATGCTCAAGCTTCATCAGGTTGGCATCAGCCCACCTCACAAGTGTGTCAAGGTCCCTCTGGATGGCATTCCTTCCCTCCAATGTATCAACTGAACCACACAGCTTGGTGTCATCTGCAAACTTGCTGAGGGTGCACTCAATCCCACTGTCCATGTCACCGACAAAGATGTTGAACAAGGAAAAAAGAGGCTTATAAAAGGTGGAAACAAGGACAGGCAGCCTTCATTATGCAAGTGACAGCCATGCCAAGGAACACCTCTGGCCTGGCATTGATTCAGATCTCACAGCATCCATGCAGGAAAACGCTCATCAGCCTTCACGGGACAAACACTACAACAACAGGCTCTGGGGTTGACATTTGCCCTTAGGCAGCTGTCTGAGCAGCAGCAGGCTTGCAGAGGCAAATGCTTCTCCACAGTTCATTCTCTATGTGCAGCTCTTCAAGAGCCAGATAGGAAAGAGGTTGCTGGGGCCAGATCCTGGCAGAGATATCATTCACTTTGCTTCTCTGCAGACACACTGACAAGCTATTTTCATACTTATTTCCTGCTGCTGGGTTGGGTCTGCTCCTGAACTACCAAAAATACCAGAATGCCAGACATGAGTCATGTGCATGGCCAGCACAAGGAGCCTCTCCCGCCTCTTTCCTCTGCCCCAGGGGGAGCTGCAAAGGTACCCAGAGAGGAAAGCCTGGCCAGGAGTGCTGAGCTCTACAGTTCGTACAGCCAGAGTTGGGCTCTGTCCTTACAGCAAAGGAAGCTGAGGCATAACAAAGGGCAAAGAAAGAGCCATAGCCTCATCTGTCTGCAGTAGCATCCCAGGAGGGAAGGAAAGGCTTAATGCTGGCTGTACCACCCCACAGAAACAAGTCTGAAGAGCTGGCGAACCCAGGGGTGCTCTGTCAACTCCTCAGCGCCCCTGTTAACGCACCAGCAGCCTGCAGCTCAGGACCCTGGTAAGCAGACAATCACCACCTATGCATGACTCAGGAAAATAACAGGATTCATGAAGGATGCAGAGCACTCACCCTCCTGATCTCCCTTCCAGGAGACCATGGTAAAGTGGTTACCTGCAGCCACCTGGGAGGCATCCTGCCTGGTCTTCTGGGGGCAGCGCTGGGTCCAGATGGTCTGGATTAGAGGCAGACTTGCTTGTTTGCTCCTGCATGTGGCCGGGAGGGAAATGAGCTATTTCCTATTTTGACCTGTGAGTCACTTCAGTGATGGAGACCATTAGTACTGGCAAAAATAGACATACGGCTGGGAAACTCCAGAGGCTGCAGTTACAGTCTCTCCCTGCTTACTTTTTCCCCTAGAGAAGGACAAGTGCTGCAAGGCGTTGGTAGTACCTGACTGAACCTGCTACCTTGGGAGGATTCAGACCCCACCAGGGTATCTTATGACTGTCCTGGTGGACAGGCTGCCACTTGTGGTGTCTCAGATATGGGCTGTGTGCATTCCTGGAGCAGGTGGCTCCTGGTGACACAGTAGATCCAAATCTACCATCAGGGTGACTATAGCTTGCAAGAGCTACTAACTACCTTCTGAAGGCACCTGTCTGCTGAGGACATGTCAGGATTTCCCAGTTGGAACCAGGCTTAACAGTCTCACTGCTGCATTGGCATCCCCTTATCACCAAAGTACACAACAGACCTTACTCAGGTGGATCAGAAATCCAGAAAACAATAGAAAAAAACCCTAAAGCTGACCAGGATTAAACCCTACCTCTAGGTATGTTCACTTTTTACTAAGCTATTATTAATGCACAAGGAAAGAGAGGCACAAAGGAGCCACAGTTGCGTTTTTGAAGAGGATGAGCTGCCACATATGCTTGCCATATTTTCCCATTAGTTTTGGTTATCCAAATATGCTTTTGATGATGAAGGGTTATCTTTGGACTCCTGTTTTCAGCTCAAAGCATCTTCCTGTGTACCAAAAAAATAGAAACTAGAAAACATTTGAGGGCTTTTAGTACTTTAACCTGACAGTATGTAAGCCATGATCAATGAGGAAGGAGCAGCTTTATTCAGTCAGCTGTGTCAAACACATGCTTCATTATTACATGTGGCTATGTCCTGACTGCTATGTTTCCCTGTGCCCTCTGGGAAGACTCATGCTTTAAATCCATATCCATCTGGCACCACCGGGAAAAGTGTTTATCTCCAATATGAGGTGTTCTGGGTCAGACTATAAGACACTTCTAAAGGGCTCCTATTTCTATCATGAAGAAACAGACAGTCTGAACCCAAGAATCATGGCCCAGAGGCAGGATGCAGGAGGACACCAGCATGGTGCTACATGGCACTGATAGGCTGGCATGAAGACAGCTTACGACAGTGAACTCTGTGGCAGACACAGATGGGGTTATCTAAGGACCCTCAGTGAAGATTTACCTATGAACAACAGTCCTGCACCTCTGAAAGCTTAAAAGAAAACATTTCTCAGTCTATGTCACAAGCAAAACCACTCAGCAGGATGTTCCATTTCTGTCAGGGAATTCTTTCATCTCAATCTCATCTTCTCACTGTTCTCCTGGGCTGCAGTCAAGCAGGAATCAAAGCAACACCTGGCTAGGAAACTTTGTGTAGCTTCCCTTGCAGTAGAAAGTGGGGTCCTCAATGTGCAGGACGGGGGGATCTTTGAGGCAGAACCAAATGAAACCTGACATGAGTACTAACCTAAAGGGCAAAGCAGATTCACAGAGTAAAGATCAGACAACTTCCAGCATGGGCAACATGCTCTGCCTGTGGTTTCCTAAGGAATGGGAGGATAGGGGGAAAAGGCATTTTTTTTCAGTTCCTGGCTCAGATTGCTGCAGCCAGTAATACTCTTGCTGCTGAGTTCCTTGTAGCCAAATATGGTATGCTGGTGTATGTTCACATGTAAATACCACTCCTGAGACTGCGAAGTATGTTTGATGAAAGATGCTTCATCAGCGCTAGAGGCTATTTATAGACAAATCCGAAACCAAAGCCCTGGATCTGCACATTCCCAAACTCCGGGGAAGTTCAGGTCAAATCAGAACTTTGTTGTCTTAGGCACGCATAAACCTAACCAACCACATCTGCAGCCAGTGTCAGGTTTTCATTAATGCAGAACAAAAATGCTCAGAGCCTTGGTTCCGGGACCACTTTTGTTTATCTGATCTCCTTCGAGAGCCCGGCCTTGCTTTTTGTGTAAGAAGCAGATATAGGAACAAAAAAGAGCGAAGGCCACAAAACCATTCTTTGTGACAATTGTCTTGCCAGTCTGGGGAGCAGAGTGAGAGCAAGGCAGGTTCTTTGTCAAAGCCCCTGACCCCACAAGGGAGAAGCACATCTCAAAGCAAAGGATTTCAGCTCCCAGTAGCAGCACAGTGAGAGTTGGAGCTCCCAAGAAGGGAGGGCAATGCCTGCCTCAGCCACCACACAGCTCCTACCTGACTTCATGTGGCTACCACACCTCCAAAAATCAGTGTCTGCCATTTTTGGAGATGAGGTTCACACAGATTCAGGGGGCTGCATGTGTGCAAGGACCAATCTCCTTTCCCATTGCACGCAGGGCTGTGGCTGCCATCCTGGGCAGACTGAGTGCATAGCACAGCTAAACAGCTCTGCAGCAGCCTTGATTACCCATAATTGCAGCCTGCTGGGGTTGGAGATTTTTGTGGCCTACCACTGTTGACCTTCTTGCCTGTCTTATGTTTCTATGAGCGCCGCTTCTCCCCAGCCCCAGTCCTCAATGAGGCTCAAAGAGATACAGAGGAAGCATTAGAAGCAGGGAGGGAAGAGAAAACTAGTTTCAGAGATAGTGAGGGAGAAAATGATCTTAAGATCCAGTCCTTCATCCTTCAGGCAAGACTCCTAAAACTCAGTAGTTGTGTTTGATACCTGATGACTCCATGCTCCATAGGTATAGGATTTGCCATAGTATTTTTCTTTGCTAAAGTCTTAAGCTCTAACATCTTGTCTTGGGTGGCTTCTACTTTCTTTCTACGCATTAGACAACTTTTCAAGACAGCAGCTGTAAGTTCAGACCCTGCCCCATGTGCCAGTCAATGTTTGAGCACTGATTCCAGTAAAATTTACTCAGTGTTTCTACCCTGCTACCTGAGATCTGAAAGGGTTTCCAACAAACAATGACTTACCTTTGAATTAATTAGGAAAACATTGAAATTCTCAGGCTAGAAACAGGAAACTGAGGCACAGAACATACCCTTGTCTCTAGTCAAAGAACGAATGGGTAGCAACTCGAGGATAGGAATTCTGACCGCCCAACCTTACTTTCTCCTCCTGACCATTAGGTGGCCGAGCTGATCACAAACGAAGTACAGAAGCTTATCCCTTCTTAAAATGATCCTGCAATGGAATTCTCTGTAGTGTTTAACCAGTAAGCACTTTTATTGTTGATTTTGAATCCATTAAGACTACATTATGTTGGATTATAACACTTAGGCTACATCTCCCACATTTGCATGCAGGCATTACATTTGCAAAGTTTCCTCAGAAAAATGGAGCAGGCGCATAAAATGTATGAAGATTATATGATTATAACACGGAAGCAGCATGTCAGTTACAGAACTTTGTACCACATGTACCAGGAACAAACCCACACACCCATGTAAAACATCTCTGTCCCCCCAAAAATCCAACTGCTTCCTCTGTCCTTCACCTCCATGCCCCAGCTATCAGCCCACATCCCCACTGTTTCTGAAAACACTTTTCTTCTTCTAAAAAAAGTTTAGTACAGTACATTTTTTTCCCTTAAAAACTAGAACATTTTTCCTTCTCTACCCCCTCCCCCCCAAAAAATGTAAAATCTATCATAATCTACACATCTGTTCAAGCACTGTTATATGTTAGGAGTCTATTGCATTATTCAAAAGTATCAGATCAGTAACAAACTTCTAAACAAACTAGATGACCCAAAAACTCCCCTTCCCTAAAAACTACAGAAAACTGAAAATGCTACACTGCATTATCACACTTGCATGCATGTATCCTGAGCCACCTGTATTTATTCACCTTAAGCCCCTTTTAATAAATAACTGTCCAGCAGTAACATCCAGAAGTGTGCTGTCTCCTCCAAATTAAACTCTATATTTACAGAAGTAGGGCTGTTTTCTCAGTGAAATGTGTTTTTCTAAAAAAACCCAAAATGAAATAACAACAATAAAACCAACATACAAATAAAAAGAGAAAACATATTACTGATCATGTTGTCTAAAGACCAACAGGAGTAAAAAGCATTAGGAGCACCAAGTGCACATGCATTTGAACTGGTACAGTTCAGGAAATATGTCATTCATTGTTATGCTCACTCATTCAGATGAAGAGCTGATTCTTTTCCTTTCTTCCCCCTCCCCCCCCCCCCCCTTTTACTTTTAGAACCGTCTGCTCTGCAGTCTACTCTCACAGATGGCAATACATGCACTGAGGTTGAAAGATGGCCATAAATATACTTTGATCAACGTGGTTCTGTATCAGATTTAAACACATGGGGTTTCCATCCCCACTGCTTTGCGCCTTGTGCCATGTCACATCTGTGTTGTTAGCCAAAGATCCTCCTAATCCGCATTTTTCTCTTGGATTTGGGGAAGCATTAGATATCCACTTTTTGCAAGTTTTGGATGATGCTATATGCTGGAAAATACAGGACAATCATCCCACATGAGAACATTTCTTAGCATTTACTATAATCAAAACTGAAATACAAGCACACCATAACAAACCTTGGAATACCAAGCCAGTTGGAGGGATTTTTGTCCATTTATTTTGAGCCAGGTCCCAGCTGATAGACACCAGTATTACTGCCTTGATTTCAGCTGGCCTATTCTGGTTTGATTTGCTCCAAGTAAGTTTCAAGCTCAACAGACAGTGAAGTAGCAATCATTTTCTCCTACTGCATTGTTATAGTGTCTGAGATCACTACAAATGGGTACATTTCTACAAAACTAACAGGCCCTTCTGTAGCCAGTGTAGCATATTCACTGCCCCCCACCTTTGCAAAGGCAATTCAGTTCAAGTTCACTTTTTCTTCTTCCCACTTTACTTGTAAGCTAAACCTGCAGCTCTCCTGTTGCAGAAGCTGCAGCCAAAACATGAGTTACACACCAAATGCTTGATTTTGTGCAGTGAAAATTCTGGAAACTCCATTTATGCTGAATCTAATTTTCAAATTGATGGTGCTTTATCATATAGAGATCTCATCACCTGGAAGTACAAACCACTCCTATTCTTGTTGCACTTGATAGGGATGCAGAAACTGTTAGTATCTGTTATCTCTGCAAGACTGCCAGCAAAGAATATTACTCCTGTCAACTGCAAAAAACAGGCATGTTGGATATGTTATTGCGAGAAACCCTCCCTAAGCCAACACCTCCATTCCAACTGGAAGTAAGTCTAGTTCTAGCAACATTAACAAATACGTACAAATCTGCAACAACTCTACTGACCGCCCTCAAGATCTGTACAGGTGCAAGACAATACAAAATCTGGCTTCCAGGCTTTTTCATTAGCTAAAGCTTACTCCTGTGACTGTGTGTCATACTGGCTGCAAAAAGCCTTCCCATTCATAGCAGTGCTACTCTTTGAGCAATTTTTGTAAAGGAAGAAAAACCAAACAAAAACTGACACAGCTCCCACACACAAACACAGACACACACACACACATGCACACACACTTCTTTCTCCTCCAAACAGAAGTCCATTCTTATGAACCAAATTATGCAGACCCTATTCAAGTGACTAAAAAGAATGAGGAGAGGGTTGAATGCACCCCAATTCTCCTTTCTGATTACAATGAATTCACAGGTCAGCAAAGTACTGGGCATAAGGATGTTCCTCTTGACCTGCAGGACATTTTAATGCATGCAGAAATGTTTCGCTGGCTTAGACCTAAATTAGGAACAGCTCCAAGGTCAGCAGGCACCTATGACTATGATGCCACTACTTGCACCAATATACATGAGGTAAGAGCATAACTCAAGAGCAGAGCAGTGCAAGAGGAGAAAGAGGCTCTGTGGTTCTTCTGAGTTTACATTTGACAGCCTCAGCTGCATACACATGGCAGGTCACAGTGATCAGCATAGGCTGATGAGAGCTTGGTATGGTGTTCTGCAAGCAGGACTTCCACTGGAAGCAGTAAGCCTGATCTCTCTTTGTACCAGTGCAATTATATATGCCTGTAACAACTGCATGAAGAGGCCTAAAGTCTGGAGTAAATGCATGATACTGTTAGTGTTTTATCTTAGACTTATGTGCCAGTAACTACTGTGATGTGCTACACACCTCCACCTACACACAGATGGAGAGATAGGTATATGCTGTGTCATAATGCAACATAAACATTATTTCTACAACTATCCTAATAACACAGCCGGTGGGAAAGCAAACCAGCATAGGAATTTGCAGCCACCCTCTCCAATACGATAGGTAGTGGCGAAGAAAAAGCAAGCTCAGGTGTTATTTTGATTCACTAGGGAATGATCTGGGCACAACCTATTCAGATATTGCTCAGTGAACACTATTCATGGGCTGTCCCACAATCCCGCGTCATAAATTCCCACCTCTGTGTGGGAGCTCGCATCATTTTCTGGTGACACACAGAATGGAGGTCAGAGGTGAGCAGTCACACTGTTTGGAGAGTACTCTAGCAAAACAATATATAAAACAGGGATAAAAGCTCATCCTGACACTTCACGCCATGCCTCTCGACCACACGTAGACTGCAAGGTTACATTTAGTGGGATCTGGGCTGTCTAAAGAAAGAGCTACTTATAGAGGAATTCATATTTTAACCACAAGAGGATCTAGTTCTGCTTGGCAGTAAGATCAAAAGAAAATTCATCCAATTAAACAGTACTGGAATCCCTCAATGCTGCTGATAAAAATAATACATGCTGTTTGCATATTACAGCATTCATGCTGAAATTACATGAATGTTGGCTCCATTTTAGAACTTCTTTTCTCTAAATAAAAACTAAACGCCTGGCCAAAATGTTTTTTCAAAATTCTCTGAACTTCGGACAAATCTGAACCCTGGCCTTCAGTGGCTATCCTATGCAACAGAGTCTAAACATATGCAGAGATGGCAGGCTCAAACCCAATTTTCTCAGCAGAAAAAGATATCCCTCTTCCACGCTAGATTACTGTTGTTCAATTATTGGCACATAGTCTCATTTTACCTCATTATTGTTATAGCCTTCTTATAAACTTCCATAAAAATTCCACCTGCAGAACCAAAGGCAGAAAGTTATTTTTTGCAATTATTGTTCCATATTATCATCTGGATGCAGTACTGCTGGGGAAAAGAAAGCAAATTCCTCAATGAACTATGTGTAACCAACTTGCAGGTGGCAGCTATCAAAACAGCTGATGCACATGTACCGGCGAAAGTTATTAATGAATGATTTGACATACCAAGCCAGACAAATGTCATATGTAAATAGATCTTCAACTGTATACATACAAAAGCTGCTACTGTATCTAGATGATCACTTTGGTTTGTTTCTATATCCCATAGCTCTGAATCTATCCACTGAATGTTTACTCAGCACGTGCAGTATAAATATATTCATACACTAAAATTGACACTTGGAATTTTTCCTCTTTTTTTTTTTTTGATTATTTTCTTCTTTTTTTGCTGACCAGCAACAAATTCTGATATCTTTATCTGTAAACCGATACTCAATAAATATGCTGTGTTCAGCAAAGAGACATGTTTTGTCGATCAGGCTTTTGCTGCACTCTAAGCCATGGGCTGTGGTGGTGGGCGTGAAGGAGGAGGTCCAGGAGGCACTCGGGATGGGGGTGGTCCAGGAGGCGGCTGCCTGGAAGGAGGCTGCAGAGACACATGAGGAGAATGATTCCTTGGAGCATTGTTGAGAGGAACCTCTTCATGCCGTGGCAGCTTTGGCGGTGGGCTGTAAGGGGCAGAGGTTCCATCCGATTTCACTCTAGTGAAGTTCATGCATCTTCCCTGGATGTAAAGAAAAATTCATTATTCATAAAACACAGGTGTTTTGACTCGTTAGCAGCTAGCCAAAAGGACTACAAGCAGAGGGGCCAGGCTGCAGACAAAGGTCTTCATCAAGTATCATTCACTGCATCCCAAACATGACATTCAGACCATACGATAACAAAGATCAGCACTAGAAACTAATGCTTCCAGGAACTGTGGTGGAACTGTGTATGACCACAGTCATACCTGCCTTGGTGAGACCCCTTACTAGCAAAGCTGTGCTTGAAAATAACCTCATAGTAGACACAGGATTATACCAGAGGAACAACCTTAGCAAAAACACTGTCTGTAGCTTTCCTCTTCGCAGTGATGCTAGCCTAGCTGCTGTCCATGATTTGAACAGTGCACTGGGATAGTGCATCTGTCTTCTGTGCTCCAGTGCAGATTTGGCTTCCCTCACTAACATCAACAAGGTGTGGGACTTGCACAGTTTTCCAATGAGTGTGTTTTCAGAATATATGTGGAATGCAGACAGGCAGAACCTGATGGGAGAACTGTGGATGGAGATTTTAAAACAGGAGTAGCTTGGGTTTGAAGAAACACCAAGCACTGGGAATGTCCTAGTCAATTAGGGGGTAAATGCAAATATGTCATGGTTTCCTTTAGCCAAAGCAAAGCTTTGCATATGCTACAACTAACCAAGTTCCAGGCAGGAAGAAAGACAGACCCGAAACACCACCTAAGCCATTCCTGTGGGGAGCAGCCAGAGGCTCCCAGGCACTTCAAAACTTACATGGCAACTTCAGACACCAAGATCTCTACTGTCTGCTCTACTTATTCCTTCCCATGACCCTTGACTTTTGCTACAAACTGCCCCACTATTTTTGTGGAGGCCACATGAAATCCTGCAGACATGACCTTGCATGATGAAATGCAACACTTGGCACCACTGTCTCCACCTCCTCACCTATGGAGGTGGGAGCAGATGCTTGTGCAAGAACCCAGCTGTCACAAGCTTGGCAGAAGCCTGCACCTTGAAGTCAAAAGGCTCTCATTGTCATGTACAAAGACTGCAGATGAAAACTGTCTGAAAGGCAGGAGTGACACAGCCAACAGCCCATTTACAGGAGCTGGGATGTGGTTTCCAAATAAGAACTGTGGGCTGGAAAGTACCCATCCCATCAGTGATGAACTCCATCTGCTAGCACCTTCTCCTTTGAGCAGCAAGACTGTTTTGTTCCTTGTAGCAATCATCTTAATGACAACAGCCTCTACAGCTTAGCATAGAGGAGAATGTTAACTCTTTCTTTCTTTTCAAGACAAACACTAAATGGGGAAAAAGGAGAAAAACTGTTTGGTTTGTTTAGAAAATATCTGTCCCAGAAGGCATCTTCCCTCCATTGATTTGAAAGACCTGCAGAACCATGATGCGATGACACCAGAGGTTTAGGTTGCACACTGGAATAAACAAGCCAAATTCAGCTCAAAGTTCTGCTGACATCTTCCAAGCAAAATTCAGGAGAAAGACTCCAGATTTAGAAGAGCTTATCTCAGAGCTAAGCAGCTGTAGATCATGATTCCCAGAGCTACTGATGGTTGTGATAACAGGGGAGTACATCAGTGACAGATGGCTGCTGAATCAGCGCTGCCTGGCATGACTAAACTCTGAAAATGCTTAGGGAATGGGATGAGTTTCTGTGGCAACCCCACAAATCACAATTTCCCCTGGAATACAGGCATAAGCCATCACAGACAAACCACAACTATCTGTTTTGTTAAGTGACTTGTTCATGAAAACTATTTCTTTAAAAAGAAGGGGATCACTTAAGTCTATGGCTTCTCTGAAGAAAGCCGAGTAGTGTATCAGGAGAAGCTTGAATGAGCTCAGAAAATGATTCAACAAATGTACTAACCTCCAAAGGGTAGCACTGTCCCACTTACTTGGATAGGATGGCTCAGGGCTGCAAAAGCTC
Source organism: Ara ararauna (assembly GCA_028858755.1). Classification (NCBI taxonomy): domain Eukaryota; kingdom Metazoa; phylum Chordata; class Aves; order Psittaciformes; family Psittacidae; genus Ara; species Ara ararauna. The sequence goes on from CM054381.1 coordinate 69,711,460, forward strand.
AGCTGCACCAAGAGTTGTTTAAATGGGCATCTTGTTGCCTGTATGTGAGACCTACTCAGTAGTTCTCCATCCTAGCTTTCACCATCACAATTCACCACTGCACTTAAACAACAGTATCAATAAGTAGGATAAAATCCTCTTTCTAAAAATCCAGGCTTGTTACAGTACGTTTTAGTTATGAACCAGGTGCAAGACAATACTATACTGGGGCCAGAACCTTGCACGGAAGCAAAGGGCAAAAGTCAAGATCTTGGTCGTTTCTGTAACAAAGATAAACCATTGGATCAATAAAACCAAGTCAATACTTCACTCCATCACAGAACCTCAGTCCTCACCAGCACTGGAGCAAGCAGCCACCCTCGTCAGCTATTTGTCTTCTGTTGTGCTCCATTGTATTTAGAGCACACTTGGAAATTCAGCAGTATTTACTGCCATGCAATGAATGTCACAGATATATTTGATAGCTGTACTGCAAATACATTTAGAAATATCAAGGCTGAGTTTTCTTAAAGTTATGAATTTAGAACAGCTAAATAATCACCCAGAAGGAAAAAAAAAAATCAGAGGTATTCAGATGAAGTGCATCCTATGGAGAGAGAAAAAACTAAGGACAATCTCCCTCATAGTAAAAGCAAAGCTACAAACCCAACACCAGTGCTTTTGCTTACAAGCCTTTCCTGCCTCTCTGTTGTGTCTCTTTCCCAAACATCAATTCCAAATACATTCATAGTCTATAATCAAAGGGGATCCCATAAATCTGTTTGCATTACTTTCACTTCAGTTAAAGTGATAGGCGATGTCAAACTGCTGCCAGTTTCTGCCACACTCACTGATTTGTCAGACAGATGGGTAATTTAAAGGCCATGCGCTGCATTGTGTCACGAAAAATACGGTTGGGTTGGGAAAGTCTGACAGATAGAGGCTTGGATGATCGATGTATGTATTGTGACACTTCCTCACAAAAGATTATTGGTGTTAGCCTACAATCTCATATATCAAAGACTTCTGGTGAACACTGGAGAAAATCCTCCTGAGTACTTCAAGCAGCCATTGATAAAATAAGGCCGAATCCTTAGCCAGTGTAAGTATTAACAGATGAAAGGGAAAGGGAGGAATAATTGGTAATAGATTGTAAATTGCAGTTTGGACTTATCAAGCATATTTCATCAAAGGATTTCTAGGTTGAAGAATTAAGTCCTCCACTCATCACCCTTCCCCAGTAACACAGCTATTCTACCTAACATGCACATCCCTCTGGTGTTAGTTTAAAAAAAAAAAAAATCCATGATGTTTTGCAAAGAAATATGCTATCCACAGGATTTTTAATATTCTGTGTTTGAAAGGACTAAGTGATTTCCTCTCCCAAGGCATATAAAGGCTTTTAAACCATACAGAACATGGACAGAAATCAGGCACGCTCACCTGTGCTCTCCTTGCACAGAAGATTAACAGGGATTAAGAGCCACCTTCACTTTAATAGTGGTAATAGCAGGTTTTTTTCCAGAAGCATGGTATACATTACGTGGTTTAGGGAAGGTGTCAGAGTTGCAAGGTGCCCTAATACCAGGATGATCTCAGGCACAACAGCTGCCGGTAGCTGCTGGAGTGTTTTCTAGGAAGCAGATGATCTGTGTAAATCCAGTTTTGTCTGGTTTCAGCTCTGCTCCCAGTACAGCATCCATCAGATGGTGCGACCTGCACCGCATACTGTCATTCATGCACTAACTGAAGGTCAGCATTGTGCCATATGGAGTGACACCCTTTCTTCAGCTCACATCTGCACAGTATTCCTAATGCACAATTATTTTGCCTCCCCATATGTCCATCGACTTGTTAGGCTCTTGTTATGCTGCTTGCCAAATTGGCTTTCAAAAAGTACAAATACTGAAGGAGCAGGATCTGCTCTTGTCCTGGCTCCAGCTTTTATCCCAGTGTAACAATCACATGTGCAATTCAGGCACTTTGTACTTCTAGGCAATGCCTCCTCGACCACCTAGGATGTGTTTTTGTGTGTGGTTTAAGGGGGGGGAAGGAAGGGAGGAACCTCTTGAAAGCCATTGCATCGTGTTTCTGGGTTACTTTCATCATAATTCTCAGTACCTCATCCTCCAGTGCTTGTTCCCCCAAATTTTTTGCTACTACTCAGCATGTTTTCAATGGAAAGGAAATACTGTTAAAAGAATCCAGGCAATTCAAAGAGCTCCCTGGGAAAGTCTCTTCACCATGACACTGGGAGCACTTCAGCAAAAAAGAACTTAAAAAATCACCCCATCTACCAGTAGCTGTCCCTTTTCTCTGCTCAATTTAATACATGAGTATTTATTCAACAAAAAACAAACCCAATTTGTTTGTGTACACAAAAGTATGTCTGCTTCTTATTTTGAGCTGCATGAGCTGACCTAATAAAATACATCATTCCTTTACAAATGATTTTTGCATGTTACAAATTTTGCTTGAGTTTCCATTCACTCCTGGTTTTATTTATAGAGTCTCAGTACTGTAATTTTGAGTAGCAAAGGGAGGTATCTGACTGAGGAGTTGGATTCTCTTAAATGTCTACTGAAATTTCTTTGCCTTTGACTTTGCAAGAATATGATACGCAGCTTTAGATTTTAGAATGGATTAAATAAAATCATTCCTTTAAAGTCTGAGATTAGCAAAACAAAACACCAGGCCATCAAATTAAAAAAAATAAAGTAGCTCCCAGTCAAAAGTGTTGTTACATCTAGGATTCTGGAATGTGAAATGAACATAATTTCCTTGGGCTCAAATAAGTAGTCACCTTTGTCCCCAATTTTGTTTATGGATATCACTGAGATGACGCTGCCAGCTTGCAATGGATGTGGTCCATCAGCATGTGGTTTTACTTCCTAAATATCTATCAATAGTGCAGTGTAAAAGAGGAGCTCTAAAACTCAAAAGAATACATCCAGGTTTTTGCTCTTGTGGTTACAAAACCACAGGAGCAAGCATCTACAAAAAGTCAGAATCACTTTACCTAAGTGAAGGTTTTGATCCACACACCTAGAAACCAATGGGATAAATACCTTTAAGATCAGTGACTTTTGCAAAAATTTAACCTTGGAAAAATTACAGGACAGGGTAATCTTTGTCCTCTAACAAAGAACAAAAGTGTTGTAGCAGAAACACCTACACTGAGTATCCTAAAACAGCAACATTATGGGGAAACTTGTTTAGCAAAGGTATTTATGAATGGCATAGATTGTGGCTACATTAATTTTATAGAGAAAGAGCTGAATTGATGTGGTACAGAGTTCCCACTATTCGAGTTCCCTGGGCAAGTGTCAGGATTAGCAGCTGGCTCCTCATGAACCAGTATCTATGCGCATCAGCCTTTGCCAAAAGCTTCCTCACACTGCCCTGCTTCATGCTGACTGTGCACTGAACATGTCACGGCTCATTAAAACCTTCATGGATTTCCTGGGAATTGCACTGATTACCCTGCAGCATACAGGCTAGAAATTAGTAAGCTGCTGAAACAGTTTGTCACATAAAACTTAAGACTGCCTGGTTTACAGGCATGTTCAAGTAACTTTTACCAACTCCTACTCTTACATTTGGGACTCAGATACTGGTTTTGTCTTGAAAATGAAAGTACTGGAAGCATCAGAGGTTCCCATATCAGCAGTTTAGAGGCTGATCATGATTTTGGGTCAATAAATATATAATTTATAATTAATTTATAGCTATATTGATCATATTAACTTGAATCATCACTGTTAATTATGTGGTTATTGCATTATTCATTATAAATGAATTTATTAGGTTGTAATTAATTTTTATATGTAGCCATTTAAAGTTATTAGGTCTCAAATCAAAACATTAAATATCGTCAACATAGAAGATTTGTTGGTACGAGAATCTGACTCTTCAAGTATCTTCCAGTTTAATAAGTCCTTTCCTGTCAATAACAATTTTCTGGAGATCTATTTGGCAGCTCAGCACTGACGCCTAAAATGATGATAACCTGAAACTATGATGAGGCAAGTAAAAATGGGGTTGGCTGAAGTGTGGAGATTTTCAAAAGTAAGGTCCAGTAAAGTGGCAGTGTCCCAACAATGAGAACATAATTATTATTTTCTTTAGTGCTGCTTTTAAAAAGGAGAATTAGTTCAGCCTGTTCTTTATCCAGTGTATTATCTGGCCTCTTTCTAAGTAAACTCATATTACTTCTGTTCCCTCCATCCGTGATAGAGTTATTGGAGGGGAAGGAAATCACTGCATTGTGGACTGTGAATCACTCATATGATAATAGCCAGGACCCTATAATGTCATCAAATTACAAAATGATGAATACAAATGCACACAGATGACCCAAGCAGCAGCAGCAAACTCTGTTTACTGTGCAGCATGAGAGAGGTGGTGCTGCAAGAGGTGTAATCTGCTGAGCTCACTCAGTGTGCTTCACACTGCAAAGGAATTAAATTGAGCTTTAAGATGTGGGAGGTAACACAACTTTAAACAGGGCACATGCCCTGAACCAGGGAGGAGCAGTGATATTTAAGAGGAACTGAGGCACACGCAGATGCTTCACACAGTCCACAAAGACACCTTATTAGCAAATCTTATGCATTTTTTCTTACATTTTAGCAACCAGACAAACCCACCCACAACCCAGTCACAGGCTCCCTGGTGCAGCACAAGGGAGACACAGTGCAGAAAGCTCAGCCCTGCTTCAGAAACTGAGGCCCAAGTCACAAATGAGAAGATAGCATGTTCCCTGCATACAGGCTGGCAACAGATCACAGGGTGACAGCTAAGCAGTGGTCTGGGTTAAAATCTGTTGGCTTAGCCAAGGCATGGCCCATGCTGCTGCCCAGAAAGGTGAGGGATGAGATACCTGAGACCCTCTCACAGAGGCAAAGGGCGACAAGGTTTGCTTTGTAAAGGGGCTGGGAGAAGAAATACTTCAAAAGCCCATATGCCCACAGACATCTTGGCTATGGGAGCAAATACCTGAGAAAGTAGGATTTATGGAGTGGGGAAGGAAGGAGAGAGCACAGGAGTTCTTTTTGCACCAAGTGTGTGATAAACCTGTCCTCCAGGGACTGAAGGAGCAAGGCTGCCAGGGCAGACTTGATCACAGGCCCATGGCATGCACCACACATAAAAGCAGCAATAAAAGTCATCTTTCGGTTCACTTGCTGGCCAAGTGAAAAGTCAATAACAACCAAAAATCTTTCAGGTAAAAAAAATATGTCAAAATAAGTTTCACTTGTGCTTGAAACATATGTTGTTCAATTCAAAACATCTTTGAGTTTTCTACAGAAAAGGTGTTTCAAAACAAATATTGAAAACATTGAGGCTTTTTCAAGGGTATTATTTCCACTTCAGCTAATTCCACTAACATGCAAAAATATTTACAGACTACCTAAAAAAGCAGTTTTTAATCGAAACAAAGAGAGTCATGTGGAAAATGCTGTCCAGATTTATTAGGGAATTAAGACAGGAACTGTTGTACAGTAAGATTAATAGCTGCAGTATTCCAGACTACTGTAGCTTCTTTAATCAGGATACAGATAGTTGAATATAATCCAGTACTGATAGGTTCTCAAGACACACACATCAACAAACACTCCTTCCCAGTTGACAGTCCCAGCTGTGCATGGCACTGCTTGAAACTAGGAATGAGTCCTCTGGGAGCAGTCTATTCAGTTTGAAGACTAGTGCAGGAAGACACTGAAGAGAAGTGGACTACTTCCAATTTACCCTTGGAGAAACAAGCCAATAATGAGGAATGTGAGAGCAATAGCTCAGCCAGGGTAACTGGCCTTTTAAGCTAGGATCACAACTTTTCACCAACATCCCCACCATCCAGCTCTCACACACCTGATACCACTTTTCCACCTTAGGCACACAAGGCGAGTGACATGGACACATGGAGAACCCATCCCGGTATTGAAGACAGGTCTATTCAAATGATTTGCATCACTCCATTCAGCAGGGAGCTGCATATTGTTTCCAGCCCTGTCTTAGCAGGAAAATGCAGCAATTTGCTACAGACACCTCCTGAAAGAATGGCCAGAGTCACAAGATATCTTGCAGGAATGCACAAAACATCACATGTCTTGGACCTTGCTGAGGTTGTGGCTGAAGTAACACACAGTGCAGATCCATACCAATGCCTGTTGATTCTGAGCCCTAAAAATCCTGAAGGGGAAAAGGGAACAGAAAAGGATAACACTGGACATCAAAGTTAAGGTCTATCAGGTGCACTTTATACTCAATTACCAATCTTAAAGTACAGTCACGCCAGACCAAGTCCCACCGAAACCTGAGAGGAATATCTTAACCTAAGTCTGCACTCAAAACACATGATTTACTCCCTTCCTCTTTTTTGACAGCTTTTATGGATGAGGCTTCCAGAGTGGAGGAAGTGAGGAGTGCCACTGTCAGGTCATGTCATCTACCCAAGGTTATGCAGAAGCTTTGGGTCAAAAATCCCAATATTTACAAGTTCAAGACTCGTGACTCACATCCCTTGTTTTAACCACAGCACCACACATTTCCACACTTAAATGCTGACCAGACTAGAGTGTGGTTCAAGAAAAAAAACAGTGGTGGTTGGTTTGAAAAAGATTTTTCTCTTTCCTTTCATGTTTTCAGGAGAAAGATCACCTAGAACGGGGATAGCTTTGCAGCATAGCAACAACAGCAACAGATCTTTAGTGGGTGCAACAGGCTCAGCTTTGAGGTATCGGTTACTTGCTGGTAGCAGCAAATTAGGCCACAGAGGACCATAACTGCTCTTGGTCAAACTGTAATTAAGTGTCATTGTGCTTTCCAACGTGAATGATTTGATCGACTCTTCAGGAGCAAGCTGAGATTATGGTGAGCACAGAGAAAGGGCACAACGCTCTTTACCTGCCTAGGGTGTAGTATAATGCTGGAGACTTGGAGAGACTTCTGGTGAAAATAGTTATTATTTTCTTTGCCTCTGCCAAAAATGTAAGATTGTGGCCCATCTCACAGGGGGGCTACCTCTTTGTTTGGAGTCTGGAAACAGATACAGCTATCCCCAACCCTTCTTTTTGTAACTGGTCCTTAAATGGCTCTGCTGCTGCCCAGAGCAAATAGGTAGTAAACCCAAAATTCCCAGGTTCCTCTTGCTTCTCTCGTAAGGACTTTCTTCTCCTGGGATGAGACTCATACAATTCATTATCAGCGCTGACATATTCTGTACAAAGCACAGAAATCCTCTCCTCCTCCAAAATGTCTTATGTTGGATGGAATGTAACATTGTGACATCCTTGTGACAGAACCACCTTATTCTTTCTAGGAATGAACACACCAGGGAAGCAATTTAAGTACCAAAGTCCTGACATGGAACTCTCCTTCCCATTCCAAGTATGTTTCCCCTATTGCAGCCTAACCAGTCCATCAAGTACCAGCTCTGCGTCTTGAAGCCACTTTTTAACACGACCAGCCCACTGCCACCTCTCTCACGCAAGCCGTTACACGGCCTGGCATCAACATACCAGAGACAGTGGCCTGTCCCTCAGCAGTAAAAAAACCTCTATTTTTCAAAAGTCTGCTCCACTCAGAGTGCCTGCCTGGCCTTCAGCATGGCAAGAAGGGACACTGCATATCCCACTCCTCAAGTTATCCAAAGATCTTAAAACCCCCAGTGTTGTTGCAAAGAGTGCAGAGTGTCTTGTTGTTCCAGAAACAGTTCCTATATGAGACTAAAACTGGCATATAAAACTGGAGGATATTATTATTAACCTGATGTTTATGTTCAAAACCAGATTAAATCAAGATGAAGACTTAACAGACAGTTCACAAACTCTTCAAGTTGTGCAGTATCTTTGTGTTACTTCTACAATGGCAGACTCAATTGTTTATTCTGCATACTGGGAAACAGATTCTTACATAGTTACTGAAGTATGTAAGCAGAGCACTGAGGAAGGCTGGGTAGGTTAATTTCTGGACTGTTATGCAACTCAGGAGACAATGAGCGATGTACAGCTCACAGGAATCCAACTGAAACAAGGTAACATGAGATTCAGCATTGACCTATGGGCGCTGCCAAGAAACAAACATTGGCTGCAGCACATCTGTTCATCTGCATATGCAAATCAGATCTGAACACACAGTCCTAGTAAGCAACTGTGTGTTTGTGCGCTTGTTTTCTCAAAACAGATGTACCTTCAGTTGTGGGCTTCCTCCTAAGCCCCAGAATAATCACCCAACCCTAAGCCAGGACTGCATAGCTTAGACACACCATACTCTAAATATTGTAATGGAACATCAATGAAGTGCTGCCTGGAAAATTTCAATAACAACACAAAAGAGCCTATTACCCCAAGGCCAGCATGTCAGTGTTGCAGTTAACCAACGACTAAGCCACCAGCTCTTATCCGAAAGTCATGCTCCCTATTAAAACAGGGAACAGAACAGGTTCATCAGATCCTTCACCATAAATATAAAATTAAAATCAAAGTGGTACACATGCTTAGAGGCTAGAGAAGAGCCCCCTGGCTACCTAAGAGAGTCCATCTATGAAATGTTCAAAGTGGTTTTAGGAACATGGTCTCACAGTCCTAGAATTTACTGTTAATCTCGTCACTGTGGAAATACAGTACAATAGAAATGAAGAAACTTTCATCAGATACAGCCAGATTCTCTGAATTCACATCTCAGTGTCTTAAGCACAAGGTCAAACCTTCTTCATCCTGCTGTGTGCTAAGTGGCACCAGCCCGGGGGTTTTACCCTATCTTCAGAAGAGCCTCTTGCAGTCGTTGTTACTGAGCATGCTGAGCGTTACTGAGCTCTGCCAATTACTACTTAGGCAATTACAACACATCTCCAAGCAAGTGGCACTGAATCCTATTAAACACCATTACTTGGTCTTGAAAAGAAATAATCAGAATGAGTTCCAAATAACAGTGGGAACTAGGCAGCTAGTGTGGAGTGATAGGAGGGTGCTGCCATCCCTGTAGGCTGTATTCAAACTGCTGACCACCTGTAGCTAGCAGCCAGAAAGTAATAACTAGCTGTTAATAATCAATAGGTGTCATGGGTTCAGCAGTAGCAGTCATTTTTCTCCTTCTTATTAGTTGCTGCAGTGCTGTGGTTTTGACTTTCAGCCTGGGAGCAGTGCTGATAACACCAGTGTTTTCAGCTACTGCTTGGTAATGTTTTGGTCTGACCAAGGACTTTCTGAGCCTCATGCTCTGCCAGGGAGGAGAGGAAGGCGGGAGGAAGCAGAGACAACCTGACCCAAACTGACCAAAGAGGTATTCCATACCACAGCACGTCATGCCCAGGATGTAAAACAGAGAGCAGAGACCCAGAAGGGGGGGGGGGGGTGGGGGGGGTGGTGCACTGCTTGGTCGGGCTTGGTATAGGTGGTGACTGACTGTATTCTTTCCTTGCATTTGCCTTGTCATTATTATTATTGGTGGTAGCAGCAGTGGTTTGTGTTATACTTTAGTTACTAAACTGTTCTTATCTCAACCTGTGGGAGTTGCATTCTTTCGATTCTCCTTCCCATCTCCCCGGGAGCAGAGGGGAAGAAAGAGAGGGGAGTGAGTGAGCAAAACTGCATGAGTTATAGAGGTTTAAACCATGACAATAGGTTTGGTGTCACACCATTTATCTCAGGAGTCCCAAGTACCTGACAGGACTTAACTAAACCTCACAGCCGCAAGGAAGAAAAACAAAGTATTCTCATGATTATTTTGCAGTTGGAAAAACTAAAGCACACTGTTGTTGTGGTCAGCATTAAGAGGAACCACTCAACATTTGAGGGTAATCAGACCTGAGCTTTAACTTCAGCTTAAGAGTGATCACTTTCAAAGGGACACACAGAATAAGGAACACAACAAATTCCTGTTCTCATTTCAGAGGCCAGTGTTTATAATTCTAGCTGCTGTGCCTTGTTCAAAGTCCCATAGTAACTCAATAGTGAGAATGTGAATGGACCCAGAAGTCCTGGCTTCCAAAATGACCAGCAGCTCATAGTTTGTGAACTTTTTGACTGCACAGCAGCCTTTTTACCTTCAGTTTTATGGAAGAAAGAAGGCAAAAAGGCTTTCAGATTTTTGTGCAACAGCCTGCTTCTAGTCTCCTTCCCGAGGAAAGGGTTTTGCGTGCACAAACCACAGGGTAGTACTGCTAAAGCATTGGTTTTTTTTAAGTCAAGTCCCATGAGTACGAAAGGGTGATGGTGACAGTAAAATCCAGCCTATGTTCCCTGTTGCAGGTAATTTTCAGTGACAAATATGAAATAACTTTCTAGAGTTTTAAAGTAAACAAGAGCAATTCTGCCTGTGGGGAAAAATGTCACCTCTTTTTTAATGAGGTTTCCGGTAATCCAAGCCCCAGAATTTCCTGTGACAGTATGTGCTGAAAAGCAGAATGGAATTGATTTGCTGAAAACAGTAACTAAGCAGACCATTTGAAGGAAGTATCTCACCTTCCTCTTTGCACATACTGGGGCTTTTAATGTTTACTTGCTAGTGTTCATAATATCACTGCTTTTGATCCATGAAGGCAAGGGGAAAAGCTTGACAATTCCTTTTTGCAGAAGCTACTGACAACCTGTCCCACCAGCTACTGTGGTTTCTACGATACTTCAAGATAGCCAAACATTAATACTTCACAAACTCCAGTCTTCATGGCAGCCCCCCGTCAAGCTCAGAACCAAGCTCGGGAAGACACCAACACAATGATGGGAAGTCCTCAAGGCAGCACGAACATCCCAAGCAACACACAGCTCACCAGGCCACGTGGCCACTCTGACACACTTCCTGTTGCTGGATGAGCAGTGTTCCTACCTCAGAGCTGTCAATCCTTTTCTTAGGCCAAAAGAGTGACTGTTGGTCCTGTAAGCCCCAAATTTCTGGGGGAGGAAGGGAAGAATAGCAGTCTTGCTCTAAGGGATCCACCACTTCAGTGGCAGCCCAAATGTCTATAACGGCTTCACCTTCATACGTTACTGCAAGGAAAAAAAGCCCATCACTCCAAAACAGAGCTGCTAGCCCTTTTACAATTTTTTGCTTCTCTACTGATGTTTTCTGACAGCTCAGCAAAAAGCCAACCCACAAATAGCAGCCTATCTGCTAATGATTGGGTAGAGCAAAGCGTGTTTATCCCTTGCTGTCCCATCCTAGTGCAACAGAAGCTTCTGGCTAGGGGTGACCTGCAGAATTTGAGTGAGCAGGGTCCTGTGACTCTTTACTGAGGTGCTTGTCAAACTAATAACCACTTTCACCAGTGGTGCAGTGACATGACCTTGAATGGAGACCAAGAGGAGGAGCTGTTTGCAGGGCCGAGCCAAACACCGTGGTCATAGCTCCCAGGAGAAGGAGCATCAGAGCTTGTGCTTGGCTGGTTTTCTTTAAATCACAGTTCCAAAAAGCACCTCTGATTTTCACAGCCAGTCCTATTAGTACAATCCTGCCTAATACTGATGGGTCATCCATCCCAAGATCATTTTCTTGGTAAGTGTGTGGAAGCATAAGGCAGGGCAGGGAAACTCTCGTTAGCCTCAGCCAGCTCTGCAGGGAGGCCATAACCCCTTGCTACCAGCAGCTCAGTTCCTGTGGTGTGAGAATAACAGAGGAAGGAGGCAATCACAATCCCTCTCTCCAAGATCACTGGCCTGTGGATGGCATAGTCCAGAAGAACACCATGCACAGAGGCATGTCAAGCTGTACTTTCATGTCTACCCAACAGTAAACCAAAATCCATTGACTGCTGTCACCACACTGTGGAAGAGTGACCTTGTCCCTGCCTGGCCTGGGTCAAATGGAGCAGTGGGCTTGCTCTTGGGACTGCCAGGCTCCTCCAGCTCTGCACAGCCAGAGCTCCAGGCTCTCCACACTGTTGGTCACTCATAGCACTGACCTGATCTCCCCATTCTTCAGGCACAGTGTGCATATGTGTGTATGTATACTCATACATACTTATGTGTACATAAAAGTATATTTATACATTCCTCCCCCCAAAAAAAGCCTAACTTACAAGAAACCAATTCTCCACTGACAGATTTTTTACTAGAAAAGTAAACCAAACAATAAATAATAAGATTGGTCTTTTCTGTGCTCACTTTCCCCATGAAATACAGGCCTGTGATGTCTTTTTCTAAAACAGCAGAAGGATGTCCAGTCATTTTCTTTTTTCGTGTTCAATATTCTTCAGCTTTAGTTAATTTCACAGGCCAGGGAACAGAGATGATCCTATTCTTCCACTGGATCTGGCTCAATAGAATTCTTTCCACCCTATTTCCCAGATGTACATTTGATTTTTCTAATGTTCTCGCTGATACAATAATCCTTCAGCTCACTCTGTTTTACATTGCCTCTTTGAGTCCTTTCTCCTCCCCATAGCAAGGCTGGAAGGCAAGGAACTGAGGATCCCTGTTTGGAGCCAGCCCCCTGCATGTTTCTTGACTGTGCAGGCTAACAGAGGCTCTGTTGTACTCTGCACTGCTAGAAATGTACCAACCAAGGGAGTGAAAGGCAGAGGATAGATTCATCCTATACAATGCTAGTGCTATCAAAATACATCTGGGCCTAAAGAGCCTATTCAGAAGCTCCAGATCGTGCTTAAAAAGTAAATAAAGTGTTTTGAGCACAGCTGCTTTGAAAATGCAGCTTAGTGAAACAGTTAAAACCATTTTAGAAAGTAGCACAGGAAGCTGAGTTTGGTCTTGTAGTTTCCCTATGCACCAAAAGAAAAATGGTAGAGACTAAACTTGAAATACTGAAGCTGTATGTTTGGTTAATAACCAGACAAATGTCATGATGGTATTTTGCCATAAACCACAGCAGTACAACTTGTTTGCCCTAGATGATGCAAGTTCAGGATATTTTTAAAGCCCGTTATTAGATATGAAGGTCACCCAGGAAAAAATCCCGCACAAGGGCCTCTGCACTACTCCTACCGCAGAACAGCACTTAGTGGTCCCTGCTGTAACTCTGTAGCCACTTCCGCTGGAGAGCAGAGGTGATGAAATGTATGGACTGAGGCCAGAGAAGGGCCACACTGGGGAGAAAGTTGCTGTCATTTCTTCTCAGTCCTCATGTTTCACAGTGCCACTGCAGAAAGCCAAACCTGAAGGTGCAACAGCGCAAATCAGCAGCACGCAATTCTCAGAGAGTTTTCCCCTCAGAATAACAAGACAGAACCATAATGGTGCCAGGTACTCACAGAGAAATTGTGAGAGCTCTCAGCTAAGCTATCACAAGTGACCCAGGGGCAGCACACAGACATCTCTGTGGCTCTGAAAGACACATACTTCCTGCTTCCTCCCAGGAAGAATCTACTTCTGATCAGTGTTCGGCTAATAGACTTTATCAAGGCAGGAGATACTCTCTGCCTACATACAGTATATGACCAAGAAATGTGTCTTTGCACAGAATTTTACAGAAAATTTGTTCTTTATTAACTTTGATGATTCGTTTTTTCATCAACCTGCACGTTTTCTCATGAGTTCATGATTTCTTTTATTATTCACTTAACTCTATTATTAAATCTGAGAAGTATTCTAATGAAGTTGGGTAGGAAAGATAATTACTGTTGTAAAATGACTTCTGCATATTAAATTCTAAATGAGTGGTCTCAAAGAACCTATCTCCTTTGACTTCAACATGTGTGCCCAGGAAAAAAAAAAAGTCTAACAACTTCCATGGCTGAAAAAGGTCTCATACAGTACTGTGGCTGGCCAACTTCTTCCTCAGTCTGCTCAGCTCATCACAGTGAAGACATTGATCTTTTGGGGCAATATTTTAAAATAGATGCCACAGCAAACATTTTAGCTCAGTTTGAAGCTGGAAGGGTGGCTGGAAGGAACAAGCATTGCTGCTGCTAACAGAGAAGTGACATGCCAGTGTGTTTGCAGCACCTTACCTTGTCCCCTGGTTGCGGTCTCATAAGAGAAACTTGATCATAGCCTCGTCGAACCAAAGCCCACAGTGCATCAAGTTTGCCCTGGAATATATATAAAAAAATAAAAGTAATGTGACCAAGAAATTTTGGAAGACAGCATGAAATTAAACTACACAGAGTTGGTTCAGCCTTTCTGTATTGAATTGTCTGCACAAACATTGCTCCTGTGCCCTTGCCCTCTGTCTATGGCTTATCTGGACAGCCAGAAAAGAGACCTCAGTGGGGTAACATGTACCCAATATGCAATGGGCCAAATTCAGCCTGCCTCAGTCCTCAATGAGTCATACTCACTGAGGATGACTGTAGTTTAATGCAAAAAACTCCCCTAAAATGCACAATTAGACAGGTATTACGTTAACAAAAGGCAGAACCACAGAAGTACTGTACTGATGGGAGGTGAGCTACAGCATGGATAAACAGCCACAAAACTACCTACCTAGGTAGGATTTAAAAAATAAATAAATAAATAAATCACAGCTACTTTCCAGACAATAAATTCAAGCACTCTTAAACTCATCTGTGAGCATGGTGGGGAGGGGAAACCTCATCCCACAAAGCACTGATTGAGGACATAGCTACAGGTTTCTGAGATGAGCATGGCTTGCTGCTCCCTTGGCCTGTGCTAACCCTCCAGCTTCCTCCTCTGTAAGTGGAGAGAATAGCTCTGCTCTGACTCCAGGGTTGTGTGAGGATACATACATTAAAAGACAGGGAGACACCAGATACTATAATGATATGGGACAAATGGGGATGAAAGTGTGGGGAGACTGAACGACTTGCCTAAAATCAGAAACTACATCTTGTGGCTGAACTAGAGGGAAACAGAGCTGAATCCCAACCAAAGGCCTTCGCCACAGTGCAGTCAAAAAAGGGATTGCACTTTATGCGATCCTCCCTCTATACTGCCTTGAGACAGCATTAAACATCATCTGACCTTCTTAAGAGTTGAGATGTCTGCTGTTAACAATCAAGGCTATGCAAAAATGCCTGAAAGAAGATATGAGCTGAGGGAGGGAAGATCTCTACTCATGCCTTCCAGTTTTCCTCAAGAAGCTATTGCACCACATTGCCAGGTGAAATGCATTTTCCAAGAAATGAGCAAAGGTGATGGTTACTGGCCTTTTTCTAAATAGGCTCCCCCCAGCTCCACTGGAAGAAAGGCTGCACTAAGGAAGCAGAGTGTAGTAATGTACACAACAGAAGAGACTTGGTAAAACTGAGGAGCAGACACACTACCTTGATTGGAGTGTACCATTTCCGCTGGGAAGGTGGTTTTCTCACATGGGGCTTCTTCGGCTTGGGTTCCCATGGCTCATACTCCTGTTCTGGCAATTTAATAATAGCATTTTTGGGCTTCTCCAATTTTGCTCCTTCCTCTGTTGACCCCTTGTCTCCCCATCGCACCTGAAGTCAGGAGAACACACTGTAAGTCAATATTCTTCAGCAGTCCCCGCCAGCAGGTGGCTTTCGCAGATGTCAGTCTAGTTCCTATCAGATGACCCAATACCACCAGATATGTAAGCCCATTTTACAAAGGCACCAAACTTGCACCATAATCAGAAATGCACATTTAAGAGACAAATAGTCTAACTCAAAAACTACTTGAACTACTATCTTTTGCACCATCCAGTAACCTAAGGTGTTGTGGGAATTCACAGCATCCAGGGCAGATTAACCCATTTCCAAGAGCAACCTGAAGCAGTCTGCCCAGCTCTGCTAGGGCACAGGTGTAATATGCTTCCCATTGCCTCATGCAAAAGGCAGGCAGCAGCCCCAGCTGAAGGCAGGCAGTCTCTACAGGCAGCATTAAGCAGCTCCTGTCATTCAGTTCAAATAGTGAAAAAGAGTCATTGGACAAGTACATGAATGGTTTAAGAGGATCAGCCCTCAAACTTGTATGGCTCTTCCAAAGATGACCTTGCACAGTCACAAAAGAGGTTAGCAACCTTAAGTTCACATGCTGCACACTACTCATTTCAAGATTAAATGCTGATTTTTTGTCCAACTTGCCTCAAACAGAAATGTGACCCTGCATTCAAGAGCAATATAGTGTTACTCAGCATCAATAATAAAATTCTACCGAGGAAAATAGTCAAGCATATTAAGATGCAATACTTCAACAGCAGACTTGAAGGGACTTGCTGTGAAGCCATTGCTTTCATTCTGTTAGTCCTAGCTTGGTCCAGATCCTTGGCTGACTTACATTAGAACACCTCCCTTAACTACCAATTAAATCTAGTGGAAGTTTCTGGTGTGACATCCCTAAAAGTAATTATTAGGCCCTCAGCTGATAGAGGTGAGTGATAATTCCCTGCCTTATATTATTCATGATTAGGAATATTGAATTGATTTCACTAACATGGTTATTTACAGGAGTTAGTAGCTGATCACAGCATTATCCACTGATTCCCCGAAACATACATGCCATAAGACAGGGCACAAGGCAAATTGCTTTCAGAGTAACACCTTGCTTTACACGTTAAGACTGGCTTGTGCATGAATCCCAGGGCAGAATTTGATTCATTGGCCAATTTCATCACATGGGGTTTTGTGCATTAGGAGTTAACTAAAAAAACCCAAACAAACAAAACCCCCCAAAACAAACAAGAAACCAAAACCAAACCCCCCCCCAAAACAACCAAACAACAAAAATAAACAACAAACCACCCTTCCCCCAAATAAACACCCAAAAAAGAACCCAAAAGAAAAATATGGGTGGGATGAAGAGAAAAAAACCCCACCCTAGTTTAAATTCCCCAAGTTAACTACTCCCAGCCAGTCAGGCACAGTGCAGATGGCGCCCTCAAATACTCAAAACCAGTGTGCAACTGCCTGAAACAAAAGAACTGAACCCAAATGCACTGAAGGGTTGATTCATTGATTTAAAACTTCTTTTGGTGCTTATCTCATTTCTTAACCTGCAAATTTTCTCTAGCTCATAATTCTAGGTTCATTTAATTATTCATGCGAATAATGGCAGCTTGGTGTCTGTCACAGGGACAGCAGGTGCAATCAGCTGGACAAGCCCTAATTAAATCCCAGTCTCTAGCCCATCAAGGTAGCTTTAAAAAAAAACCCAAAACACATAAAACCAGATTGTTACAATTTATAACTAAACGTGCTGATTTTTATAACACTAAAGAACAAGCCAAATACCTCCATCCTCTTAATCCCACCAACACCTCGACCTCCATAGTAAGATGCGTCCACGGTTGGCCACTTTTTCTTTGGCAATCCATCTTCATCATCTGATTCCTATGGGAAAGGCAGGGAGCTATTACTTCTGTTCTCACACAAACAGTGTAAACTATAGTAAACAACTGAACATCCTATGGTCCAGCCCTTGGATATCTGGCTTTGTGTGTTACACTTATTTGCTGACAAAAAACAAAAGTTTTTTGTCTCTACAGCTGCAATTTTAACCAGGGAAGCCAAAGAGGATTGCCTGTTCCTCTATCCAGGCAACTTTTATGCAGTCAAATATGCACTGAGCTTCAAAATCACAACTGATTTTTAAGAGAAGGCAAAGTAAAAATTAATCGGACGCCAGTAATAATCGTAAGCCAGTAATCATAAGCCAGTATAATACTGGCTTACCACTATTGCTATGCAGAAGGTGCAGCAACCAGTTGGCCTAAAGAAATAATTTATTAATTGCATTTTTAGAACTTAATGTCATCTAACAGGGAAAAAAGCTACTACTGTGAGTTTTCTAACATGGGCATCAGACCATTTTCTCATGGCAGCTGTAACTAGTTATTCTATGCTGCTTTGTACAGTCTGGCTCAAGCTGTACAGTTTGGAACCAGGACTGGGACTGGAGCATCTCCAAACTGTCAGGAAGCTCAGATCCAGAGTTTTTGAGCTGCACTTATAAAGACTGCAGATTATTTTTCTGGAACGTGGGAGAGTCTGAATCAGGCATTTACTTCAGGTTCACTGTTCTGTTCTTGCTTAACTAAAAGCTGGCAAATGTTTCTGGTTCAAGAACCCTGGGAACACTTCTGCTCCCATCATCAGCCAACAGAAGTCACTGGGACTTCTCAGACTCCCTATCATTACACTGAGTTGAGGCAGCTGAAAGTCACACCAAGACACCTGTAACTGAGGAAAGAGCTCAACAAGCATCCGACAGTACCATATTCCTTCCTCACATAAAGACAAATAACTACATTTCATGCTGACATGCAGATGTGCATACTGCTCTTAGGCTGGCCAAGCACAGTGCTTCTTGCACATTTTCGTCAGTACAAGCGTGTTTCTAGAAACACTGTCTAGACATAGTTTCTACTAAAAGAAATTAAAAAAAAATATCAAGTGAAATCCAAATACTAGAGAATGACACAAACGGTTGTCAGATTACTAGGTGATATTTTCTTAAAATTGCCCCACATGATTCTATTGGAATGCAAAAGGAATTGAGAGTCCAAAAGCCAACAATATTTGTTTTTTTTAAACATGCTGTTATTTTTGTTTGTTCATATTTAACTCTTAGGTTATGCCTCTGAGAAAGGTTATTTCCATCAGTTATTCAGTGACATCTGATCTCTCAGATATGGTACATAGAATCATAGAATAGTTATGATTGGAAAAGACATTAAGATCATTTAGTTCCAGCCCCCCTGCCATCGGCAGGGACACCTCCCACTAAACCATGCCACTCAAGGGTCTGTCCAGCCTGGCCTTGAACACCAACAGGAGCATTCACAGCTTCCCTGGGCAACCCATTCCAGTGCCTCACCACCCTCACAGTAACAATTTCTTCCTTATATCCAATCTAAACTTCCCCTGTCTAAGTTTTAACCTGTTACCCTTTGTCCTCTCACTACAGTCCCTAATGAAGAGTCCCTCTCCATCATCCCTATAGCCCCCTTCAGATATTGGAATGCTGCTATGAGGTCTCCACGCAGCCTTCTCTTCTCCAGGCTGAACAGCCCCAACTTTCTCATCCTATCTTCATACGGGGGGTGCTCCAGTCCCCTGATCACCTGCGTGGGTTCCTCCAACAAATGCTTTAGTATGGCCACGCAAGACTTGAATTGACCTTTCCATTAACCAGTGAGAGGGGTTGTTTTGGTTTCATTTGCGGAGTGAAGTGGAGGAATTGGTTGGTGAAGTGCTGTTTTTGGTGCTGGTGGGTTTTTTTTCTGGCTTTTTTTTTTGTTGTTGTTGTGTTTGCTTGTTTCATCCTAAGTCAGGGAAACAAACATACAAGGAAGGCACTGAGATCTGGTGTTGGGTTTTGTTGGTTTGGGTTTTGTTGGGTTTTTGTTTAATAAACAAATTTTATCCCACTTTGTGCCACACCTAAACCAGTACCCAGTGAAATACATCAATAGTTTTAATTAATTGATAGTTAATTTCATTGTGAACTTGAGTATAATATAAAATGCACTGGCTCTTACAGGCGATGTAACAGATTTCATGCGTTCGTGTTTTAACAACCTTTGTTACACCAAATATGCCCTACACTGAACACATAGCAAAGCAACAAAAACAGCTGCCACATATATTTTGAATAGTAATGGGAATCTAATGCTTGTGGTTTAGAACAAGTTTTAGATAACTATATTCAGTTTAATAGCAGCAATACCAGATGCAGTGCAGAAAGCCAAATGTATCCTGGGCTGCATCAAAAGGAGCGTGACCAGCAGGTCAAAGGAGGTGATCCTGCCCCTCTACTCTGCTCTCGTGGGACCTCACTTGGAGTATTGTGTGCAGTTCTGGTGTCCTCAACATAAAAAGGAAATGGAACTGTTGGAACAAGTCCAGAGGAGGGCCATGAGGATGATCAGGGGACTGGAGTACCTCCCGTATGAAGACAGTCTGAGAAAGTTGGGGCTGTTCAGCCTGGAGAAGAGAAGGCTGTGTGGAGACCTCAGAGCAGCCTTCCAGTATCTGAAGGGGGCCTATATGGATGCTGGGGAGGGACTCTTCATGAGGAACTGTAGTGAGAGGACAAGGGGTAACGGGTTCAAATTTAAACAGGGGAAGTTTAGCTAGGATATGAGGAAGAAATTCTTTACTGTGAGGGTGGTGAGGCACTGGAATGGGTTGCCCAGGGAAGTTGTGAATGCTCCATCCCTGACGGTGTTCAAGGCCAGGCTGGACAGACCCTTGGGTGGCATGGTTTAATGGGAGGTGTCCCTGCCCCTGGCAGGCGGGTTGGAACTAGATGATCTTAAGGTCCTTTCCAACCCTAACTATTCTATGATTCTATGATTCTATGTATCACTTAAGGACAACTCACTACACCTAGGAAGACTAGTGCTAAGTATAACAAGCCCACACTCCATACTGGATAAAGACAAGTAATCCAAAGTAAAGGGATGGATAACATCTGTATTCTGTGTTACTCCTGGACACTTAACATCAGCTCACAGTTGCTGATTACATCTAAAATCTCTGCAGATCAGAATAATCTCAAAGCATCTGGGAACTCTGCTGCAGGGGTGCAGCGCTCTCTAAAACCTCCTTCAAACACAGCATAGCTGCAATTGCATACTTCACAACAACACTAATCACCCTAAAACCAGCATGATTTTTGGTGTGTATTCTAAAGTTAAGTTGTCACAGTACTGCTGCCCAGGACAAGCAACAGGATCACATACACAGTAATGGTGGCCTCTGGCAACCTCAAAACAGCAGCTGTGGGTGCCTCCATTCATGCCAAGTTACAGCAAGTTAGCAGCAAACTGTAAGCTTCTCTTGTGGGTTAGGTAAGTATTTTTCCATCATTTAACTGTCTATGCATAGGAAAGAAATAAATGCAGGCATGAGTTTTCTCTGGAGGTACTTTAATTTATTACTATTATTTTAATGAAATTAGTACAGTGTAATTAAGCTGAAGTCAGGGCCAGTTAGGTCAGCATCAGTTACTGTCCCAGGAACAGCTAACTACAACTACACCTCAAATAGAATCATAGAATCATAGAATACTTAGGGTTGGATAGCTCACAACCTAAATGGAGAAATCCGAAATGTCCTTTCAAAGGTCACTCTGCAGCAAAAACACAGCTGGGGCAAACTCTTGTCTCCCTCTCCTGTAAAAAAGCCACAAGAATGTGGCCTTCACTGTCCTTTCCTTCAGCTGCCAAACTTTGTTCTGTACTGCAAAGCTGGGCTAAACTCCTGCTCAGAGGAACAGTAGCTTTGCTGGAGGAGGGACAGCTTTCAGCACAGCTTTAGAAGCAAAGATTTGCTCACACACCTCTTTGATGTGTAGCAGAAGGAACAAAATACCATGGGAACTCTCAGTCTATGGACTTCTGAATTATGCAACTATTTTCTCTGTGGATGGAAATACTTACTGTATGTATATAAAGCAGCCAGAAAACAGAAATAACTGTCCTGACCCAAGGGACTTCCTCTCACAGCCTTCAAGGTGTCATTAAGGCACCTACAAGGCTGACATTCTTGGGTAGCACAATACACTACAGTGGCTGCAGACAGTACAATAGTTCAAAAATAGCACACTTACAGGCTCTGGAGGTGGTGGTGGTGGCGGCTCCTTGATCACCTGGAAAGAAATCTGAGATAATGATAGGGTTCATCTTCTCAATGCTATGTCTTCTCTGCTTTTCTGCTAATATCTAAGATGGGTTGCCCAGCTCAATCAGCAGGCATAAAATAAATGTAGATGAGAAGTTAAATCCATTACATTGAACATCTGAGTAATCAAGAAGTGCCCTATTAAATAACTCATAATACAGCTTATTATTCTGGTAGTTCTGCCGTAAAAGCGTTATACAACCACCAAACTAGTGCAAAATATTCATGCAGAATCTGCAGCTCCTACAAAAACTTGGGCCCTGTCCATAAGCTCACTTAGACTTATTCACTGTCAAAATCACGTAGACTTTGCAACATTCGAAAGCCCAGACCAGAGTGACTTAACAAGTACATTTAACAGTCTGCTGAATCAGCGCCATACAAGCCTGGCAATATTTTTCTTAAGGTTAACCATCCACTCCAACAACTTCAACTCTGTGGTTTCAAAAATAGATGAAACCAAGTCAAAAGAATAAAATCCTGTACTTACCACTGTGCAGCAAAGGGGCCAGAACCACCACAGAAGAGCCAGAGCCAACAGCAGAAAGAGAACCAGGAGAGTAATGAAAAGGATGGTCCCAGTCAGCTGCAAACAAGATGATTACTTCCAAGTTATGTGGGCATGTCACAAACAAGGCAGGAGTCCTTAAGTTACACATTTAGACTGGGCAAAAGGAGCCAGGTTTCTCCTACTTGAGGTCTCAGGTAGATTATGCACTCAGTCACTATTATCATTAGGGTCACATCAACATTTGGTATGATAAATCTGTATTTGAAGTCATGATGCAGGGATGCACCTCCTGTTTGTGGTATGTACAGGTGTCATGAATATATGAATCTACGGTATGCTTATAGCCCACTGCATAAAATTGTGTTAATTTGTATAAAAACCATTCCCAAGTCTGTGCTGACAAGTATCTTAGTATTGTCAGAGGGGCATTGCAAACTACATGACCACAGACTTTCAGGTGAGTAATCTTTCATCATCAGAGATGTACAATATGTAAATACTGATATTCAAAGAATGGGAATATTTGGGCGAAGACTTTATAGGTCAACACCACAGAACAGAACACAATTTACTCAGCCTCATTAGCTCCCAAGCCTGCCTGTATTGCATCTTGACTCAAACTGCACCCACAATCCCTGTCTGAGTGATTATAGAATCATCGAATAGTTCGGGTTGGAAGGAACCTTCAAAGGTCATCTAGTCCAACACCCCTAAAATGAGCAGGGACATCTTCAACTATATCAGGTTGATCAGGCAACCAAGGAGAATCATAGCTTTGATTTGCCTGAGTAAATCTTAATGGATTCTTTGCATTCAGAGCATTTCATGCCAGGGTGTTCGGAAGAGTTATTAACTCTGTGTATTACTCTGATGACCACAGAGAAGCAGGTCTTCATATGCTGCTTGGCACCTGCAGAGCACACAGGGCACATGGCTTTTTGGAAGTTAAATATTTGTTGCAGTGGCATGCTGGGACATGCTGTTTCCTTAGACTACACTGGGCTCTGGGATGAGGTTAAGATTAGCACTCATGCTCTAGCCATTTCTTTTATACTGGGAAGAGAAACCTCTTCAATGGTAGATTTTCTGAGTTTGAGAAGAGGTCCAGTTCGCTAGCAACAGAGGTAGCAGAGAACAGTCAGAACTTGGCAGCAAACTAGAGGAGAGCCTGGGATTAGGAAGATGCACAAAAAGCTTGAAAAAAGGCCTGTGAATCAGGCTGAGGGAATAGGAATTGGCTAAATAGGAAGCTGTGAGAGATTTTCAAAGAAGGGTAGGTGGGAGGATAAATGGAAAAAAAGCAAATTCTGAAGAAGACTTCTGGAGGATAAAGTCTATGAGATTCACCTGTTAGATGACACGCTATCCAGCTGCAGTTCAGTACTGCAGCCACCCTCTCTGGCCCTCCTATGGACCCATGTGGCACTAAATGCACTTGAAAAGCAGACACTTGAAAGGCATGAATACCCAGTGAAGTCAGTTTGCTGAGAAAAGACAAGTAAAAGTCAGACATGACTTTAAGAGGCATTGCTGCACTCAAAATCAAATCCAAGCCCAGTAGCAGTGCAGTGCATGAGCAACAGATGCACGTACCACTGCTACTGTTACTCCAAACACACCTCACGGCCTTGTTTGGTAGCCTGTCTTCCCAGACTCATTTTTCCTGCACTAAGCGCTCATATAAGTTGCTGAGATATTTGCCTGCTGCTGCTCTGAAGCTGCTGGCGGCAAGGAGCAAAAGTGTCCTCTTTTAATGATTAAATATACAAAGCATTGTAGTGAAGGTGGACTTGGAAAAAGTAATAGCAGACTTCATGGAGCTGAACAGAAATAAGCATGGGGATCACAGAGAGGCTTTAGGAGTAAAGTGAAGGTACTTACTGTACAGAAAGGACAGAAGGGCCAGCACGGGAGGAGAGCTGAGCAGGCCAGCTGACTGCCACCCACAGAAAAGGAAACGAGAGAGGAAAGGAAATGGAGGGAGTCTCTAAAACGAGAAGCATTAAATGCATGAAATTAAGACAAAGTTGGAAACTGAACTGCCAACCTCCCTGTTTATGGGATGTAACCGGGCTGAGACAGCCTTTTTGTACTAACTGGGAATCAGGCTTCCTGCCTCCTTCACATTCAATCTGCAAGATGCTGATCAAAAGCTGTCAGATTGACAAGACTGGAGATTGGATTCCTCTCTTTATCCTAAAGCTACTGAGAGAAGCGCTTCCTCCATCCATGCTCTGGCCTGTAGGAACCCCAGCTATGGCTAAAACTTCAGTGTTCATCAGAAATAAGCTACATATGGGTGACTAAATGAACCAGTTAATCCTGTGTTTCACAAGGGGAATAAAATGTGAAAATATCTGCCTTCGGGGTAGAAAATTTGGAGGAAAGTTTCAGAAAAATAAAAATCAGGTGAAGCAGCAAACGTATCTCTGCTACATTCTGAGTTCCTGCACCCCAGACTGCCCCAGCAATCCCGTGTGAGATTTCCCAGCTTCATTGCTGAAAACATCAGAAAATTAAATTTGCAGGTTCCAGTCACTGCCCGTGTGTACATTCCTACCCTTGAGTTCTGCAGCTGTCAAAAAGGCCAACAACGACTACAAACCAATACCACAGCATTTGGCCTAGGCTATGAAAGACCTTTTGACACTAGTAACAATAAAGCTCAACTTTGATACAAAGTGCTTTCTATCAGGTACTTCAGCCAACTCGGCTTATTCCACAAGCGCAAGGCCACATCTTTTGCTACTGTTCTTGCTTGCATCAGCTGCAGGCGTTGCCTATTGTCACGCCAAAACAAGAAGGGCCACTGCTTATCTCATAGTTATTTCTTAATTTTGATTGATTCTAAAATCATATTTTTAATAAAGGATCACTTCCAGCTGTTGGCCCCTAATACTCTGCCTGGTCTTTTTGACCAGGAGATGCTTGTATCACAGCCACTGCTGTCCTGCAGCAGCGCATTCGCCCTTGGCTGGGCTGAGCAGTGGCCTTTTGTGAAGAAGCTCATCCAGATCTGAAGCTGCCGTCTCTTTCTGGTCATCTCCCATGACACCAAGAGAATAGCAGCCAGTCTCTGTCACTAAAACAGTAAAAACACCTTAGTAAATCCTGAACTAGTAAAGTCAAATTCTGGTGGTCTAAAAACAAATTCTGTAAGCTCCAACCAAAAAATAACCATGCAAATTCAGGGCACCTTCAATGCTGGACCCCTTCCAGATCCAAGTCCTGGCAGTTGCACCTTTGACCCCAGATCCCATAATGGAGCCCAAAGTTCAGCATCTGGAAGCAACACCCTGTTCCTTCCCTCATTTTCTCAGATTTCCTTCTACTCAGTTCCTAGTTTTGAGGATCTCTCTTTCCTGGGCTAAGAATGGGGAGCGTGCCTTTTGTTGTACTATTTTATTCAGTGAACCTATCATGACCTATCCATCAACGATAACAATTTAAATTTAACTAGCCCTGGTTATATTCCAAAGAACTGCTGGGATCCAGTCAATAACTGTGATGCAGTAGTTGCAGAGAACTCATGCTCACTCAAGGAGGCTTTGCCTGAAGAACCACTGTCTCACTGCAAGTTCTCATGGTTTCTCTGTCAAACCCCATTGCAATTACTTACACACTGTGTGCTGGTGATGCTGACAGAGCTGGAGATGAACGTTAGCCCGTTGTTCATGCTGACTTGTAAGAAAACCACCCTAAAGCACAAAACAGATACATTTATTTTTAGTGTCATCTTTATATCCATTGTTACCTTAATTCTGGCTGTGGTTTAACCATTGACTCATGAGCACACATGGATAGCATGTCCTGCTGAGTCAAGGCATTTTCATGGCTTCAGGTGCCCACCTGCATTTGTGTTTCTGCTTGCCCAGGAGCTACCCTTTTTATGTTGCCTTAATTGAGTTGGGGCATATGGTCTTTATTAAAAAACCTCCACCCCACCTGGGGCAAAGGGCACTAGGACAACAGGTCAAAACATAAGTCTCAGACATTTACAATAGTACCCTAGAGAACACAAGAAACTAAGACTTTATTTTTTAAAAGACTCTTTCTGCAGCTTTAAGAATGAGAATGTGTTTATTTTATATCCAAACAAACCCAGAATACCCACACTGAGGTCAAGGGTAACAACACTGAAATGACGGTGAAACTAAAGAGAAATCTGGCCTGAGCCATTCTCCCATATCAAAGAAATGGTTCAAGAAAACACAAAACAATACAAAAAAACCCTAAACAAACAAAAAAATACCCAACCCCAAATCACAAGACAAAAAAGCCCATAAAAACACCCCCAAAACCCTCAACAAACAACTTTCCCTCACCCATGAATAGGAAAAGGGAAGGAGGCATTCTCCCTCACCCCCAGTATGGTATTCAAGCACCCACAAGATCACTTAGGGGGAAGGAAGAGCCATGTGCCATGTCTCCCAGGAGTCTGCACAATTAAAACAGCTGGAAAATGCCAACACTAGACAGAGCAGGGCAGAATGCAGGAATCAACATCTACAACAGCAGCAAGAGAATTCAAATCAAGCACCACTTTTCAATCAAATTTAATTACCTTTTGGTCTGAAAAAACAGGATATAGGAACAGAGGACAAAGCATTGTTCTATAATGTGTCCATGGTCCAACAAGGCCTTTGGTTAAGCTGTTCTAAAGACCCACAGCGTTGAATACAGCTATGCTCGCTCATCCTAGGAGAGGATTTTGCATAAAGGGGGTGGCCGTAATCCTGCCATATGCACCAAAATTTATTAGCTTGGTGCTTTGGGAAAAATTCTGAGCCCTGCCTCAGTAATGACACCCTCATCCAGAAGTCCACTCTCTCTTGACATGTGCTAGAAACAATACTTACTGTCCAGCATCTTCTATCACTGGGGCAGGACAAAGTAAGTACGTATCATGAACAAGGGTCGGCTTTTCATCTGAAAAAAAATGAATATAACTGTCAATGATGAAAAAAAGAAATTTTGCAAAGCAGGCCACCCCTTGGAGAAGTGCTGATACCAAATGAGAGTCATAGACAAATTCAGTATATCAGCAAGTACCAACAATCCCCAGTGGTACCAAATTACAAAGAAAAGTACGGAAATGACCATTCTTGTTGATGCCAATATAATGTTATTAGGATGGAGATACTACATCAAAAGTATGGAAGTAGATACCTATTCCCAAGTGCAGATATCAGCCATTTGCAAGCCAGCTTTGAGCAATCTTCATCTTGTCTTTCTGAAAAGTGTATGCAAACTCTACTCATACAGAATACTCTGACCCCACAAGTTACTCAAGGGGTCAAAAGTATAGGGTTCAGTTTTTGCCCACCCACTTCAAAACACACATACAGGAGAAGCCAAGTGTGTTTGAACTCCAGGAAAAGGAAGGACAGGGGTTGGGTGAAGCTGATGTGAATAGACAGTAAAAAAAACCCAAACCCTGTGATTGTGCATATATGGGAGACAGGCAGAAAGGGGTCATGACCGATGTTACCATGAGGACCTATCCTGCACTAGCTGCTGCTTCTCCAGCTCCCAAACTCCCCTCTGAGGCAGTATCATCCACAAATAGCCCATGTCTATAGGGATATGGTGTAGAGAGAGTCAATTCAAGTCCATGGGTGTTGTCCCACCTCCTTGAACTCTGCTGCTCCAAGAGTCATCAGTACCCCAAGAGTCATCAGTACTAATCCAGTTGCTTTCAAAACTCACATCCAGGAAGTCCCATGAACACAGAGAGGAGGCCCAGCAGCAACTCTGCAATGCCACTCCACTAAAAATGTGTAAGCTGTGGCACAAGAGCGGAGAAGTCACTGCTGTGAATGCAGCTTAGCTCTGAATAGCCAGCAAAGCAGCTACAGCACTAGCCCAGGAAAAGACTAGTCACAAGACTCCAATCCAAGTGAATAAGGGGCTGGTAAAAGCTGCCAGCTTATTTATACTTTAAAGGCTTGATTACTGTTTCTACCTAGGAAAATAATAATAATAAACAACAACAGAGAGTTGTTCCTTCATGCTTCACTCCAAGACCACCCAAAGACAAAACTCATTTCTCTGCTTTGGCAGAGATGAGGCCATGGAAATCATAGTGATATGCTTTAGGGCCAGCCTGAGGGCAAAAAGCCAGCCAGCGTACATCAGTGTCTCATCACAACATCTGCTGCAGATTTAATGCAAGGAAAACACAGCATGGAGATGTGGAATGAGGGTAGTTTTCCTCCTGTGTGTTTCTAGGCCCAAGTCAGCCTTCACTGTGTGAAGTCCAGTCAAGGTGCTAGTAGATGAGGGACAAGGAAGAAAAAGCAAAAGTGTCTACCTGGTAAACCACAAGAAATGAATCTTTGGCAAAAGGCATCTGTAAGTGGAATGACAGCAAGACCACCAGAGTTTATTTAATGCAGCCTCCACATAGGTAACCAGGATGGGAAATGAAGGAACGATTCATGTGCTCCCTCTTGTAAGTGAATGCTAGGGAAGGCACCAGTCTCACCATGACAGAATATGAAAGCCTCTACTGTGCTCAGCCAACAAGGGTAGCACATACAGAAAAGGAGCAAAGCTCCCCTCCCCACACCATGCTTTACCCTGCCAGACATACACGGCTTCTCAGGAATAAGAGAAGACTGCTGAGAAATGGCACATTCGATCTTTTTTGGCCATTCAGTCCTTTGTCTGGCTGCTGAGATAGCAAACAAAAGACTGTTTTGTACAGCAATGATAGGGAGTTTCTGTGTTAAATGCTCGCTGTCATGAGACCAGCAAATGGCATCAGAGAGGAACAGAGCAGGCCTGGGAGGACCCTGCTTTATGGTGAATGTCTCCTGAACTGCTGAATAAAGACTCAGAAAACACTACTGGCAGATCAAGATAGCATTCTTTTTAATGGTGATGAACAAGGTAATAGGGAGCAATTTCATTTCTCCCTTTTAAAGCCCTATATCCAGTCTTCACTGGCTGTACGTTACCCACTTGCATCATTACAATGATGCTGAAGTTCATTGTGCAGCAGCATGCCCTACATAAGCAGTCACAACACAACGCCCATAAGGCACAGGATTGAACAAGGATGAATTTCAAGCTTCTGTTAGGTATAGATTCCTACCCAGCTCCTCCCACATCCACTGCAAGGACTCCCTTCAACATGGATGACAGTTGGCCTGTGTCCCATGAGGTGACACGGCCACAGGGAGCACTAGCATCCACCAGCCCGCAAACTTACTGATAGTTAGGCTGTCATTGAGCTTGAAGCTGCAGAGCACCTGGTCGATATTTCTTGCATGATAAAAGCCGTTGCCTCTTACCACAACTTGAAAGGATTCTGTAAGTAAAAATACCAGAGAGTTATGAAAAAAACTCAAATACAGCATTTCTATCCAGAGCAATCTGAAGTACAACATGACAAAGGCTGTTCTCTGTCCTATGCCTGGAACAAAACATTCACATTGTTACTCTCACTATTCAGTAGCAGGGGCCAAGAATGCTACAGTGGCATTAGTGCTGCACAGTGTCTCTTCTTTATCTCAAGTTTGTTCCCACAAGCATAGCACAGACCCCAGTGCATTAATTAAGGGTGCCACAGTAATACTGTAAGTCTGACTTGGCTGATGTCATCTCATGGTTCCTCCATGGCTTTTGGGACAGACACCTTTGCTAACCATAAGCACAAGTCCTTCCTCCTGTCCCTACAGCAGATGGCACTTGGCTTTCAGCAGCAGCTCTGTTCTGGCACATGCTGACAAACAGGATTCCACTTCTAACCTCCCTGTGAACCAGAGAGGAAGCTTTGCATCTGGTACAAGCCCTGGGAAAACATAATCCTACTGCCCGTACAGGAGCTGTGCCTGTGCACAGCCGCACTAGCATCTGCTGTGCATGTGAACAACTAAGGACCCAGGCACTGCCATCTTTTTTGTGCTCATCCTCCACATCCCTGCCCCAGCAGCACAAGAGACCTGCCACAATCAGATGCTCTCTCTGCTGGCCAGATCAAGTGATGCAAGCAACCTGCTCTTCAACTACTCACAACTTCTGTTCCTTCAATCCTGACAGGGAGGGCTCCTGGGGTCCTTTTCCTCATCACAGCAAGCACCTGTGATTTGTTCATTCAAGCAGGAGAAGCATTATCTTTTTTCCAGCAAACCTTTCAATAGTCTTTTAACTGATAAAGCAGTTTCACATTTGAGTAAAGCCAGTTAGGAAATAATTCTGCTGTCAGAAATAAGATTTTAACTGCACATGCCCTCCACTGTTGGCACCACTGATCATGTTGAAGTGCACTGAGCTTGCCCATACACCTGAAAAATAACTCTCTGTTTGTTGCCAGAGAGATCAGTAAGATGATCTGCCTGGCTGAGCATCTGGTGGGAAAAGAAATGTGCAGGAGAAGGGAAGCGATGGAGACAAGTAGTGATAGTACTAGCTCAGTTTACACCCATCATGAAAGCACCTGGAGTCATTGTACCCAGTAGTTAGACAGGGAAACTAATTTGAGGGAGAAGGTATTGATAAACCTGGGTTTGTTTCCTCAGCTTCTCCACAGCAAGCTTTTAATATTATTTCTTAGTGACCATAAAGGAAACGATTCTGCTTGGAACTCTAACAACAGCACAACACAACCGTTTGGTGCTCTTCCTTCTTAACTGTGCACAGCACAACACTGTGCCACAGTCTTCTCCATACTCATGATCAAGCAACCAAAACCCACACTCTGGTTTTCTTCATGGTAACTTTCCCTTAGAGCAGTGCTCTGAACTGACATAGGCTGCAGGGAATATGGGAATCAGAGGAGATACTTTGGGAGGGGGAAAAATTATCTACTGGAGCACATAGTAAAGTGGAACACATGCTTTGGCACTTTGCTAGAGAAAGATCATCAAATATGAGACCTCATTGAGTACATCAAGAGCCAACATCAGGACTTGGCCTCTTCTTTAAGGGAGGGATTATACCTCCTGGTTCCCACTGGGGGTGGAGGGCACTTCTTTAAACAAAATAAAATGGACTGTAGGGCAGAGTCAGCTATTTTTCCCCTCTCAGTTTTATATTATAAAAGCAGCTTGCTGAAAGAAAATTGCACTTAAATTCTACAGCCCCCCATCTAATTGCCTTAAAATATAGCAGCAATCACAAAGGTTGGATTGATAGCTATTTCAGTGGCTTTAAAAAGATGCAGCAAGTAAGAGATACTTTCAACTCAAAATATCAAAGGTAAAAGCTACATCTAGAAGTTTAGTCTTGTCAAGACAATTTACCTTTCCTGCCTTTCTTTTCACAGTCATTGCCACTCTGCACAGTGAGTTGTGAACAGCAACTTGTCCACCAACACAAGCTGACAACGCAGTTTCAATACCAGACTTGCATGGAAATGTAAACAGCTGGTACTGGGTTTAGTTGTGGCTGTTAAGAAGCCTGCCCCTTCAGACACTCCAGAGTATTAATGGGTTCTGGATGATGGTCTGTTGAAATGGCTAATTCCATTTAATTTTGCATCCTGGCTCTGGCTGCGTCCTTTTCTTCCTTAGTTACTGTCAGATCGTAGATTGTAGATTTTGACAAGACAGCGAAGGGAAAAAGGTCAGCACTGAAATAACCGGGCAGCGCTGGCAGCGAGATGGTAGGTTGAAGCTGGTGTGCACTGGCTGCGCTGTCGGCTTCGCTTCTGTGACTCTGATGAGAAGCTGACGGCTTGCATCCACACCTGGTAGTTGATGTGGCCAGTAGGATGCCACATCCAACAAATCCTTTCAATCCCGTCCGTGTACCGTAAGCATAATCAAAGCAATGATGCTGTCAAACAGGATATGAAGCACCTCCAATTCTGCACTGATAGCCTGTTTATGGGCTGCATCTTGGTCACTTTAAATCAGAGAACAGAGGAAGGACCCAACTACATTGATCCGCACTGGGGACAATGAATTTGCAGGGTCAAAAAGCATTAAGCATCAGATAGCTGCCACAAGGCAGGGAGATCAATTTGTAAGTAGGCTTGCCAGATAGCTTCATCACAGAGAGACAGAGTCCCAGCTGGAATTGTCGTCACATGGAAATTGTTTCATCAGCATTTTGCTAAACCTCTGGCAAGTCAAAAATGAAGTGGAGATCACCAGTAATCACCAACACAGTAGTAATTATGAGTGGCAAGAACAGTTGCAAGGAGTGGGTCAGATCTGTTGTGACTGGCTTCCACTGAACAACAGAAAGCCCTCATGATCTCATACCAGATTCTAAAAATTAGTAACAATACTAAAAAAAGCCAAACTGATTACCACCACGTCACCCAGATAAGTCTTATACAAAAAGCACAGACAGAGCCACATTTCAAGGATGTAAACCTTCTTTGCTGGAGAATGTGATAATATATTGTACTTTTTCAGAAGGTCTACTGTTTTTCAATCAAAATTTTGGAATGCACATTTCAATATCATACTAAAAAAACAACTTAGAAAAAGGGGGAGAAATGTTGCATTTCTAGAAAATCTTACGCTCTAGAAAATCTTACGTTCTTGTTTTCAGCTAGTTCTAAAAGTAGGTGCATATATATTTATATATTTTTTATTATTCTTATATATATTATTTATATTTATTATTCAATAGCTATATATCTTACCTATATATTTATCAGTAAATGATATTAGTAATTACCTAAATTTAAAATGTATTATAATTCTGAGATGAATTCATAAGCTTCAGTATTTTTTGTGTTGAAGTCCAACTAAAGTACATTGAAAAAAAATTAAAAATCACATTACATAGAGTAGAAGTATATCTGACTGTCCAGTGAACTGGATTCAGGATCTGGAATCACACTACCATGAAAAAAGTTGTTCAGTCCCAGGAGATTCCTTCCAGCAGAGAGTGGTACACACGGCTATAAAGATGAACCTCTGGCTATGTTGAAGTTAGTGGGATAATAAAGGATAATAAAGTCAAGCACAAGTGTAAATATTTGTAGTCTCGTACTGTATAACCTTTTCCAGGAGTTAATTTCAGCTAAGACTTGCAGGACTTGACTCATAACAAAAGCTATTACAGGCCTGATTCTTTGTGCTAGAGACCATTTAACACAACAGTGTGTAGCATTTGGAGCTGCCCTTTTGGCTTCCTCCCATTTTCAAGCCTCCTGGTACTATGGGCAAACCTTCAAGCGTGCAAGATCCACGTCTTCATATCCTGGTGATTCAGCACCACACTTCACTGTGTGCCAGCCTTTACTGGATGGTTTGTCAACAGGACAAACCTCAACATTTAAATGAAACAAGTGCTGGTATTTTGCTGAATCACGAGCAATACACGGAAACTGGTTCTCCCCAGTTTATATTGGTCTTTCTTAAAAGCCACAAACACAATGAAAAAACATTTACAGATGCAAGTAATGCAACAATATTTTATTATTTTATTCGGGTTTTTTAGGAAGGGCAAACTATTTTGAAGTGTACTTGTGTATTTTTAATCACGTTTGTGATAAGCTAGTTACTGAGAAAGCCTGGCAAAAATCTGAACTCATCATTCCTTTTGAATAAAAGAAACTTTACTCTTTTTGCTGAAATAACATCCAGTTTTGAGAAGCAAATATTTTCTTTAAAATTTATATCCTCAAATGCTTCTGAAAAATATTTTCAAATTTCCATTTGAAAAAATGGTTTCAAATTCATCTTTCCAATATTCTTAACATTTTCTGAACAATTACAGGACTACCACTGAAATCTCTCCTTTTGGAACACTCACATTAGTAAATGCAATTTTTATTGAATGGGAAAGCTTGCAATAAACTGTTGCACAAAAACCTGTCTGGTATACAATAAACTGCAAGCAAAAAAAGAAAGAATTTACCACTATGAAGTAAAAAAAAGCTTTGAAAAGTCAAAGCTTTAAAATTGTTTCTGATCATCTCCACAAATTGATTTTTAAAAGTAAAATCGTTCCTTTTTATATTTTTTCCACTGACAGGATTTTTAAAGCAAACATCTAGTCCACAATCATATACTTAGGAATAGTTCAGAAGATACATGGATATTTCATTTAAATTGAAATACTAAGAGCAAGATCATGCTGCGATTGACATGTGGAAATGAAGAATGAACCATTTCTCTTCTCTGTAATATTTGCTAGATTTTTCCTGATTTTCCTATTTTTATTTGTTTTCAAGGTCAGCTTTCATGCATCATTGCTATTTTAATGTGCTCATTATTCAGCATAGAAGGAAATGAGCACAAGACAGTAACATCAAGTCTAAATAACCGCACTGTAAACTCTACCTTCCAGCAAACTTATGGTGTCACTCTTGCCCTGCTGTAACAGCCTCTTCAGTAGACAAATACACAGCAAGTTAATTGCTAACACAA
The DNA here is from genome assembly GCA_028858755.1 of Ara ararauna. Taxonomy (NCBI): domain Eukaryota; kingdom Metazoa; phylum Chordata; class Aves; order Psittaciformes; family Psittacidae; genus Ara; species Ara ararauna. Next base: position 69,745,778 of record CM054381.1, read on the forward strand.
ACCAGAACAAATCCAAGTTAAATACACTACACATGAAAAGCATGATATTATCAGCAGTTCCTCTGCCGATTCTTCACGTTTACCATACACACTAACCATTCTTTTATTGTAAGTAGAACATTAGCAGTTTGGAAAACACACCAGGTACCCTGGCCTATGCAGCTCATTATATCTGGTTCAATAAACCTGGAATTTCTGTGCACGATTTGCAAAACCTTGTTCTAACTGCTGACAAGCCCTAGCAGACCCAGGAATGCGGTCTTTCCTGAAATTTTTGAGACACCATCTTTAGACTCTAAACCACTTCTGACAGTCTGGCTTTACATCACTTTAGTTGTCTCTTGCTCTTGGATGTTTTAAAAGTGGTATCCCCGATTACCGAAGTGCTACCTCAATCAACTCTCCAAGCTGGTTTTCAGGCACAGCAGCTAGATGTTTATTGGCACAATTTTTTTCTCAGGCTGAGAAGGAACATGCAGGGCTTTCTTTAGCCATGGCCTGAGGGGATCCTCTAACACATCCACAGGCTTCAGCTCTGATACCACATTAGGCAGTTACTGACATTTCATCAGTGTCGATCATTTGCCTTATTGCACTGTTCTTGTGGAAACTTACCTCCTGCACAAACACTCGATGGTTCAGCCGCCAGGATCTCAATGCAAGATTTCTTGAGAATCTAAAAAATATAGATAACAGCATTTTTTGTAATCATTTTTGTATATTCTTTATTAATACAGGAAAGGGTGTCCTTTTCTGGGTTTCGGAATACCCAACTTACTGAATCAATGGTGCCTCTTAGGGCATAAAAGCCTCCCGTAACTGGAAAAACATGATTGATGCTGTCAGCAATTGTTGACAGCTGCAAAGAAAGACAATCATAAATCATGAGGAAAACAAAATTACAGTGAACAAAACTGAGCCCTTTCATACTTGCTAAAAGACATCATACTGACACGAAATGATTTATGCCTCAAGTAATTAAATAAATGCCTTCTTCTGATGCTGTTACTTGTGCAGTAATGTCACAGAAAAACAAAACAAGAAGAAAGCAAGCAAAGTTACCTGTGTTTCATTGAAATCTTTCACTCCAACACAATAAACTATAGCTCCAAAGCTTCTGGCTCTGTTGGCCTAAAATAATAAAATTGCCATTAAGTGCAAAGCCATATAATCAGTGGAGCCAGCAGTTAATGCCTACAGGTTTCACATAAGCAGTTTGGGTGAATATGAATGTGACTTACTTCTTGTTCTGCATAATAAAACTGAACATCTTGCAATTCTCCATCAGTCAGAGCAATAATCACACTAGCAGTTCGAACTCCTACATGAAAGATAGTTAACAGATTGCTATTGTATGTATGACACAAAGATTCAACAATGAAAATTTGAAGTGAGGCATTCCTTGTTTTTGACAAATAAATACATCTACTGAGATTACATCTAGACCTTTTGTGTGGAAAAGTGGCAAAATAGATCTGCAGAGGAGCGGTTTCCCTTTTTCTCTTTGCAAATTTGTCTCTACACAAACCTTACTCAGAGATTATGGTAAGAGATGCCTGTGCAAAAGGAGCTTTGCTGCCATCCTACCTTCTCTTCCAGCAGACTTCCAAAGAGCAACCCAACAGAACATGGCACAAAATGTGCTTCTGAAAGGGGTTCAGTCCTACATTTCTTGAGCAACAAGAGCTGTCACTGAAAACAATACGACTTTTGAGCATGTGAAAACCTTGAGGTCCATTATAAAAACCTTTTTTTATATTATATTATTTTATATATATAAAAATATATAAAACCTCAGGTCCATTATAGAAAATCCACACCTTGTGGTAAGATTTTATATCCCACCTAACCTTAAGTAAAAAGGTTGTCTAGACTTCGGATAGCTATATGCATAATGCAGTATAGAATACAATACTACCTAAAAAATGTAACATGTTAACAAAATTAAACGTAATTAATGCGCAAACTATGGCTCTATCAACCATTCTGAATCCATGGTTCTTAAGAAAAGTAACTAATACACACACACACGTTACTTTCAGAGAAGTATTTCTTCTTTTTTCAAAACAATCTGTTACGATTTCAAGTGCCTTCCCCCATTCTGTCTGAAATTAAACACTGATCGGTTCTGACAGGTTTCTTATGCCATGCAGTCCTTCCCATGTCATGTCAGACACAGACAAATCTTAAAAAACAAAAAAAAATGACCTGCAACTTAGGGGGGAAATAGCTTGGATTCCTGTATTCCTCTTTTTTTTTTTCATTTTTTTTTTCCCTGCTCAGTATGCTTGAAAAGGGCTGGGGAAAAAAAAAAAAAAAAAAAAAAAGAAAGCTTATTTTGTTTTCTTTTGAACACTTGTTTCTTCCCTGATATTTTAGTTTATAAATCCAGATGTCATCTACTTTTTCCTTACAGAATAGTTGGTTAGTTCTTAGCTATATGTTATGATGAGGTAAAAGAGTTTTCAGTTATACTCTTCTGGACTCTGCTGACAGAGGTGCCTGAGAAGCTATGCAGAGTTGCTGATGAAGGCTCTACACTCACAGACTATGTTATGAAAAGGCACCGACGCATTTCTCCATTTTCCAGAGACCACCAGCCCACAAATGAGAACCACCTCATACCACAGTACAAACCAGGCAGGAAGGGCTCAGTTTAACTAATTAGGCCTTCTTTTGGCAAAGACAAAACCCACAGATACATTTCCCTCTTCAAATTAACGGAAAATTTACATTTTAGGAACTCAGAATCTGATCCTGAATCAGTCACGCTACGCAAAAATCTCAGCTGATTGTCTTCACCCCTATACCAATGAGAACAAGGACTTGGGTGCACAAGGCAGGCAGTGCTGAGTGCATCAGGACGAAAGAGTGCAGGAAAATCTGGGTATTCCTTTCCCCTGGGAACAGGACAAGCAGTTCTGGCTTTAATGCTTTGGTCTGTATTCTACACTGGGGCAGATCTGTGATCATACTGGTCTCCTCTGGTCTTAATAAACCATGAATCACGCATTTAAAAGTAGGACTGTAGTCAAAATGGAATGTAGTGATTGTGTAACACCAATTCCTTCTCCAACACTTTTCAGCGGGTTTACTGCAGGTCATATATGAACTATCATCACTGTCTCTTCAATGCAGATACTTAACAGAAGCAACATACAACACATACCTCCATAGGTTTCATGGTAAATCTGCTCATTTGCCTGCAACAAAGTGCAGAACTTCGTTAGCTCCTAAGTACACCAGAAGCAAGCAAAGCAAAGTTTATATGTATAAATCAAAGGAAGGAGGTACTGTGATATGTACCCTTTTAAATCCTTCATGCATGAATGTGTCTCCTCCAGGCACTTCAGACTGAAGAATGTTGAGCCCTCGTCTTATGGCTTCCCTTTGGATAAAAAACAAAACCAAACGAAACACTGTTAAAATCAATTTTATTTTATTTTTTCAAACCCCACAATTTTTCAGCTGAACACCCATGGGAGCACAAAACTGGATATATGATACAGTGTTAGGGTTAATACATTTAAAGGGTGCAATTCCATCTCTCACTCTGGTACACTGTCAGTCAGGATAAGATTGAATTAAAGCAAATACCAGATATTAAACTCTGACAAACTGCAGACGGAATGAGAATTTAAAAGCTTATGACCCTGTCACGAAAATGGGACAAATAAAACCCCAGTATTCAATCAATCATCAGGACAGTTGGAATTAGGACTTTTCCATTACAAAGACAGAGGCCAAAAGATAAGGGAACAGGATGAGAATGATGAGAATTTCCTATCCTAGACCACGGACTGATCAACCTTCCTGGGACAGCTGGCTGCCTAGTAAGAGAGGGACTTTGATACTACAACACCTCTTGCACAGCTTCTTACGCCACAAATACCTGTTAACCGAGAGGATCGCTCAGTGAAATGAGTAATTTAATCAACCACTGATCACTAAAAGCCCCTGACCCTTGTCAAAGTTTTCATTATATTAATGGAGTACAAATAAGGCAAATGAGGCACAAATATTCAACGGAGTATATGTAGGCAGTCCAACATCATTTCCAGATGCCATGGCATATTATTTTCTAAAGGATAGTGAGAGCTCCATTTTACAATTGGGTATTTTAGGCGGCACCACCCCAATTACAGAGGAAACAGAAGTCTATGTGGGATGAAGGTAAAATTAGGAGCTTGAAATTCGAGATTTGTCCTTTCAAAGTACAGAATGAGCTGAAAAAGCACACATGGTGATCCATACAGAGAACAGGAGTTAAGGGAGTGAACATTCTAATATCATGTTCAACATATTGCCACAGGGTTCCTGCCTGCTTTCCACCTTGCAAAGAATAAATCCACCTGGAAGAAGTAAGCAAGTTTGGGCTCTGTCACCAAGGTACAAGTTGGAGACCTAAACCAAAATTCAGCTGAGCCAGCAGAAAAGCAAGACCCCTGTGGGTATCTGGCTTTGGATGAGGCCCTGGAGTACAAAATGGAGGAGAGGTGTTGTTTCAAGACTGCTTCAGAGCCTCCTTTATTTATAGGGTGCACTGTACTACTGGGACCTTTTCACACAGACAGAAGCAGTAGCAAAAGCAAGGGCTTTAAGCAGAAAGAAAGTTCTTAGAAACATGTCCATAACTGGGATTTGGGTATATGAGGCAAATTAAACCCAAATTGTTTGGGCTGGTTTTGTCCATTTGGTTGGGTTTTTTTGCTTTTGAGGTTTTGTTTTGTTGGGATTTTTTTTTTAGGGGGGGAGGGATGGGGGGGGACACGGGAAGTGGGTGGGCTTTGGTTTGGTTTGGTGTTTTGGAGGGGGCTAGCTGCTGACATGAAGTTCAGGGCTTTGGGTCACTCTGAAAAGCACTGTGGGACTTCCATACAGTCCTTTTGCTCATCAGCTCAGGGTCTGAAATAGCTGACACAAAAACTGCCCTTATTTGGGTAGCTGGGGATAGCAAGGATGTACATGATTCCTTGACTGGAATGCAATTTCTCCTCAAAATACTGCAATAAAGAACATACAGCCCAGTGCTGCCTTTCTCTTACAAGGCTGAAAACAAAATGGTAATGGGAAACCCAAAGTCCTTCTAAGCCCTCTTCCAGCTGGGAAAGGTGGAACGGATTTTAGTTGCTGCTTGAGTTGGTGCCACACTGAGACCAAAACAGACCTGAATTCTGTTTTGGGGCCACTTGCTGCTTGAGAGGAGGGATGGAAGGTATTTCTGGATGAAAGCTGTAGGGAGTACTTGCCTGTTTTCAGTTAGTTTCATGATTGTAGTGCCTCGTGAAGAAAAAACGATGAAAGACATCCGCAACATTGGACTGAAACAGGAGAAAAAGCCAGATACACATCAAACACACATCACTTCAAATTTTCATTTGCTGACAAGCAGTGAATGAAAGAACAAATTAAGTATATAGCAGATTAAAATGTCAACTCAAGAAAACTTTACCTTATGAACTTCTCAGCTAGGCTTTCCACAAAAGAATATATCTCAGTCCAATGATTTCTAACACTTCCAGACCTGTGTACAAAACATAATTGATCACATAAATCTATTTCACAGTGAAATTCCTTGTTCCACTCTCACTTTAAAGCTTGGGCTACTCCAAAGGTGATTCAGGACACAAATTACATAGATGTCTATGGAGATGAGGCAGCCAGCTCTGTTGAGGTTTCTACAGCAGTTGTGTTGGAAGCTGTAACAGAAACCTTCATGGCAAAACCTACTGACTCAAAGAGAAGTAGGTCTGAAATGGTTTACCATACAATTTGAAAACAAAGTCAGTAACTCTTCCATCTGCTTTTGTTCCTTTTATAACATAACACATAAATATTTTCTTCTAGTTTAATTAATTTTAGTTGACTGTGAGCTGCAAGCAGATTATTTGACTTTCCTAGAGCGCACCTCTCCCCTTGCAGCCACACAGAAAGTCTTGACTGATCTTCTATTCTCCCAAAACATGTGGGAGAATGTTTCCATGAATTACTGTTTGTTTCAGAAGAGAAAACTTCTGGAGTAATGCAGAAGGGAAAGGCAGTACTTGTAGCTAATTCGCTGGACTAACATTCTGGCCAGTCAATCCCTGGCTCCTTTACAGATTTCTTGTGAAAACTTGGGCAACTTGGTTACATGCACAAACTTTTATTCATGCTGATATTCACAAAGAATAAAATGGAATTACTGGCACTCCCTGGCTTTTTTCTGCTTAGTCTTACATTCCCAGGGACCCCCACACTCAGACCTCAAAGAGACCCTTACATGCAGCAACTCTGTAGTAAATGACAGATGATTTCTACTGAGTAGATATATGCAATACATGTTTAGGCCATTAAATAAGCTACAAAGTATGAGAAGGCAATGGTTTTAAAAGCCCTCCCCAGCACTGTGGTGTTTATGAAAGAATGACTTATTTGCTTTCCTTGCTAGGCAAACTCATGTATCAGGTGTCTTAGGCATAAAGATCAATAAAACAACAGTCCATACAATGGATCACAGGGACTTAGGCAGAGAACTAAAAAGTTTCTGAAATTTAACTACTGTAAAACAGTAGGTTTCATCTAACTTGTTAGACATTTTTCTGTGTAAGTACATATTAAAAACTGAGAAAATGACCTGTATTACAATTCTCAGTTCTACTATGGACTTTCCAAGTGACTATGCCAGCTGCTCCTGCCCCTGTATGTCAGGTACAGGTCAGCATACAGAAGCCCATGTGTGCTACTGTTATGAAGAATTAGTGATTCGTTCACACATTGAACTGGTTATCACAGAATTAAAAAACTGCCAGGCACTTAAGTGAGGGCAACAAAGCACCCGGAACTGCTCAAACCAAGGGTCTGGAGCCTCTGCGGTCACCAATCTGTATGTGCTATGCAATGACATGTTTATATAGTCACACACAGCACCAATGAAAGTTTCTGTCACTGCTAGCACTTTTCTCATCATTAAAAAACAATCCATGCTGATATGAGGTATGTACTTTAAAGACAGCTTTTCCAAAAGGGATCTGAGGCAGTTCAATGCCCATAATTTTCCAGGATTTTTCTCAGCATCCCAGGCTAACTCTCTAAACATGATGAACTCAAAGAGATTTTCTTGAATCTCTGCAAGATGCATTTACAGCTCCAGATTTTATTTTTTAAATCCTTTTCCCCCTGGATTTGACACCACAGTTTCATTCTGAGTTTTCCGTCCCACTTGAATCCAACTCCTGCAGTTTCTAATGGAGTCACTTCACAGATTAGCCACAGTTTTTTACTTGGAAAAGACTGACCTATTTTAGATGAGGTATCAGATTTCTACTGCTGGCTGCAGAGGCACTGATGCAATCCAAAAAAGAAAGTAGCAATGAGTTTTCTTTATTACAGCCACAAACCATCATTTCCAGTACCTTCTTAGGACTGTCAGAATTACCTCTCCTTCCTCCCCCTCCCCTTCTTTTTCTTAATCTAGCCCTCAGGCAAAGAGCAGCTTGGTAAAACAGCCCCAACACTGGAAATTCAAGAAAATCATAAACCACTCATGGTGGAAAAACATGAAGACTTTTAAAGTAAAAATATACAGATAACCTTAATACTGCACACTTTCATATAGAATCATAGAATAGTTAGGGTTGGAAAGGACCTTAAGATCATCAAGTTTCAACCCCCCTGCCATGGGCAGGGACACCTCCCACTAAACCATGCCACCCAAGGCTCTGTCCAACCCGGTCTTGAACACTGCCAGCGATGGAGCATTCACAACTTCCCTGGGCAACCCATTCCAGTGCTCTGACTATAATGAAACACTCCTTCATGGAAAGGGTACAGACAGTGAGACTAATAATTGGCTGCAATCAATCTGTAGATGTCCACTTCTGAAAAGCTAGGGGGGTCTGGGGAGTGTACAGTTCCCTCAGTGTCTGGCTCCACATCACCAGGTTACAACCCTGCTGAGCAGAGGTATTTCAGCATGGCAGTGGGTCTCCTTGTCCCCTAGGATGAATTCTATTTCGCAGTGAAATTCCTTGTGTCATTCTCAATCTTAAGATTGAGATTCTTGATATGAACCTACATGTTGCTTACCAGCTGGGAAGTGCCAAAGTATTCCAATCTATCAACTGGGAAATGTCAAAACCAGACAGAAACACTAGCAAGAAAATATTCCTGTTTCAAAATCCCATATAAAGAGTACCAGTGAAGTGGTCAGCACTTAATCACTTCACCACCACACTCCTCCAAGCCCAAGTATGTCATGTCCCACTGCAAATGATGCCCAAATGCCACCAATGCCCATCATGTCAAACCTCTCATGAACACCAGTGGAGGTAGCCTAGTTTATAGAAAAACCTGATTTCCCCACCCTGCTACCCAAGCTCACCTCTACATATTCCCATTTGTAAAGTATTTTTATTTGCTGATTCATATATATGGAAGTTTCAGAGGCTGCTGGGGTTTGTCCTGATAGTTTCATCTGTTGCCCTGATGCATGACCCCACACCACCAGCAGTTTTAATGGTAAATTAAACAACAAGTTACCTCAATAAAACGGTTGCTAAACTATATACTGTGTTGTCAGATGCTGTCAAATACCGACAAACCAGAGCTGCCCAATACTGTTGAAGATACTGATGCATTTCATTGCTTTTGGGATCTTATCTTTCACACTCCAGAATCGCCTTTGCTGGCAGCATAAACTAACCTGCTGCCCTTCCCGGCTGGATCAGGCCAGGAGGTTTCTTGCCTTGGTTTCCCCATGACAAGTGGGAGGCTCCAAGCATACTCTGAGCTCCTATCTGAACAGAGCCAATGCTTGAAAGTCATACTCATTTTTAACTCCACAGTTACCAAGCCCAGAGAAAGCACAGGGTCTTTCAGTGTTTTTCTACACTACAGGTTATTGTTGGTCATCCACACAGCATGGTTTTTACAGCAGTTTTGGTGCTTTTGTTATTTCCCTTAGAACCTTTCAGTAACTAATAACGAACTTCTGCTAATTAGTGTGCCCATGCTAATAGGGGTCTCAGAGTAGGTGTGTTGTCCCAAAGTGCCATAAGTAAATAACCACAAACAGATTCCTTGCCTGGCCTGTTTGGCCACCGAATGATACATTCCTGTAAGATTTCAGAGGAACTATGAAGACTTCTGAATAATGAGAAAAGAATAAATGAAGCATGGAAAAGGTCAGTGCTGTGCAGAAAAAACACTGGGCACGCAACACACACATGCTCCCTCACCAGTAGTTAGGAGAAGCCATGGGGAAGTGATGCAGCCAGGGAATCCTATGTATCCTGCTGTGGAGGTTTATATCAGTGGATCCACCAAGCTGCCAGCAAAGAAAGGCTATGCTACAGCTAGACCTGTCTTGTTGGCTCACACCTTCAAGATTTCCTGCTTTCAGTCATCAGCTACCTGGTTCAACTCCTCGCATCAGCCAAAACAGCCACTGTCACTCAGCTGAGCCCCAGACTTCCTCCTTGCACACTCCCCACTGAAGACACCCAGTGAACCCCATGTTCTCTGCAAAGTACCAGCCCCCACAAGCCAAAGACCTCTGTGGATGGTGATCCACAGCTTATGAGCAGTGAGTGTGCCTTTCAGAGGCAAGCTGGATGATGAGGTTCCAGCCCTCAGAGGTTACATAATTCTCATAGTTAAGGAAAATGCAAAGCAATAAACAGCATTGTGGGTAGCCGGAAAGCCACGGAAAGTATTTCAGGGCCTGTATCCACTGCTGGTTCTGCTGGCATGAGCCTGGAACAGGTTCAGAGAAATGGCAGAATTTCCCCACATTCATACAGGCACAACTGGGATCAGAATAAAGCTCAAGCAAAGTGAAAAAACCCATAGGAGCAGTTTGTTGCGAGAGTGCTCCCCACTCCACGAGCTCTGTTCTCATTACACACGAGACAAAAAGGAGAGTCAGCAAACCACAACACAGGAAAGAATGTCCTCCTGGCCTCACTGGGACTCGGCTTGGAAGAGCGGCTGCTGCTGCAGCTCCTGCTGCTGCTGTTTTCCTGAATTTCACATTGCTACTGCTTGAAGGGAGGGGAAAAGAGGAGGTCAGTGAGTATTTCTGGGGGTGGAAGGAAGTGATGTGATTGCAAGGCTTGATTCTGCTCCTGCTTACTTTGGAGTGACTCCTTCTAGATTAGCAGAGCTCTATGTCAGTATAAAAATCAAGCATATTAGAGTCATGCCTACTCCAATCTGAGGTATTTCACTGCTGCTTGTGAAGACAACAAAGCATGAGATGGGTTGGAAACCTCTTCTTCACTTACAGGCTCCCAGAGGCAGTAGAAGCTGGAACCCTGAGAAATCAAGCAGCAAAATGCTGGCATATGGGGTGCTATTCTCAGCCCAGTTACTTCAGCAGGCAAAAGCTAGGAAGGTCAGTTGTAAGATGTCTGTCTTAGGGCATCTGTGATTCACAGTTATAGCTTAACTCACCAGCAGGAGCCTATGTAGTGCAACACACATCACTCCTGCACCTTAGCAGTGAAAGTTAAAACCCCAGCGCTACCTGAACAGTAAATATATTTCATTCTCTCGTGTACACAGAGGAAAGGCAGCAGGACCCACAGCCTTCCCTGCCTGCTGAAAGTGAGAAACTCCATGAAGATATAGGGCTGCTCCTTGTCCTATTTCTCACACATGAACATTTGCCTCTGTTACAGATTAGCTGAAGGCAGCAATTCCAGGAATCCCAGAGCAGGAAACAGACCCACTATTAATGATGCTAGGTTCAGTTTGAGTTTGATGTCGGGAGAGGACAATACTCATTAAGTTTGCAGGTCCCTACAAGTCTCTGTCCCCTAAAGCTAATGGTGGTCCTGTATAAGGCCCATTGCTCAGAAATATGGCGCTTTGTTGTTGTTATTTGGAGGACTCTTTATGGCCACAACCTTGCTGTAGACAACAGAATTCTTGCACATGGCCAATAACAGCTCTGCAATAAAAGCAAACCCTGAGGCATCTAGTTTGTTGTGGTTTCAGACATGCACACGCGCATGTTCATCCACCCCTCTGCTCCCTTCTGAACCAGCACAGCATTCAAAGTGACAAGAATCCTCCTCTCCCAAACAATGCTTCTTGCAAGCATATAAGGGACCTTGACTGGGTGATTCATCTAGGCAAGGGCAGACTAGTTTATATTACGTGCTCCAGAGGCAATTAGAAACACTGGTGGAGACAGCTATTCTGAGACAGGCCTTCCTTCAGAGTACTTGTAACACTAATTGACAAGACAAAGGCTGGCATGGGGAGGGGAAGATGCAGAGGAGTAACTGGTAAATGGATTTTAGTCCTAGGCCAATAACCTGAGCACAGGACTCAAAGTATTTGAATACAAAGGGTCTTACAAACAAAACCATTAATTTTATACATGGCTTTTCTTTAGTAAAATTACTGACAAAGCCTGCAGCAACATGGAGGACTTCTCTAAGTCCTGCCACAAACACTGCTCCTACGTAATCCATCTAATCCAAAAGTCCTGTCCACCTGCTGCTATAGCTCTTACTACATCCCCAGCCAACAAAAGAGCACAAAGTGAAATTCAAAAGCCATGCTGTAACCACTTCAGTTCTCCCTTTAAGGCTCCAGAGCTGCTCTGAGGAGCATCAAGGCTGGAAGACCCACTCTCAGCATCCCCTTCCTCTTCAGCACAAAGTGAGCAAAGCTCAATCCTAGTCACTCTGCAACACTTAACAGAGTGCAGATGATAGCCAGGAGCAGGGAAATACAACTCTCGAGCCCTGAAAAACTCCTAGGAGTCAATTAATCTTCTTTGCATTTGAAATTAAAAGGTTCTGTCCTACTATGCCTCATACAAACTCACACCAGCGTTTGGCCTGCAAGCTCAGACAAAAGTAATGAAATTCTCGATCACTGAGTGCACACAAACAAAAACCCTGGGTCACTGGGAATCTTACGGTTTACTTCCTTGGCTCAAGCCCCAAATAAATCAGATTTAGTTACATGCATAAATAGACGGCAAATGACAAGCTGCCATGGCTTTTTCTTCCTCTTAACTGTACATGGTTTATGTCAAATAACCGCTGCCCATTAACTTTGCCTTGTGTTTTATAAAGAATTTTTTTCTTGGGGCAGAAGGGAAGAGAATTGGTTTTCCTGAATATTTTCTTCCTGCCAAAAGACAGAGCTGGCAGAATAATACCAGACAAAATACAAACAAATAAAATTTGGTTCCAATAACATAGGTATGTCTGAAGCTGAATAAAAATTTGCTTTGGAACATTCCAAGCAATTATACCTGTTGTAAGAAAATCACAGTACTGTCTGAGATATAACCACAACAAAGAAAGATGCAAAGGCAAAATACCAGCAGATTATGTTTTGAAAACAATAAAGAATATTGCTTAGGGGCAGCTGGGAAATATGAGAGGTGTCACGTAGATGATGTGGTTACATTATAAAGGGGGGGAAGAAAAAGTCAGACAGCAAAGGTGGAAGACAGATAGACATAACCGTTTTTAAAAATGCATGCCTAGGAATCAATGCCATCTAAGGAACAAAACTGATACTTGTGTTCAGAAAGCAACTCCTCTCAATCTCAATAGGCAGCTGACTTGAATCAAGTCCTGTATTTTACAATGAACTGAAGTCAGCCTGCAGTAGGTAGATATTCTTATGGAAAAAAAAAAAAAAGAGGGACTTCAGCAGTGGTTTTAGTCAGTCAACACAGATTTTCAAATGCGATTAAGTTAGGTGACAGAATATGTGTTCAGGCACCTATCTTTGTCAGCAGTCTGATTTCCAACCACAACAATGTTCTTAGCCACACTCTTCCCCACCTCACGTGCTGTGTAAAACCAGCACAGAAGAACGACATCAGACCAAGACAGCGCAGGCAGAGAAGCTGCAGAAGTTCCCACAGGTCCAGCTTCATCCTAACATTCTTGGGCTGGGATTACATGGGTGCAGGAAGAGAGGCAGCGTGAGAGCCTAAGGCAAAAAATACTTGTTCTCACTATTACTTGTAATTCATGAGTGCTAAATTCATTCAAATCATTGGCAAGGAAACAGGGATAGGGAGGGACACAAAATGTGTTTACCAATCTCTCTTTCTTTGCTTTAAATATGACATATTGCAAAAAAGAAAAAACAAACCCAAGGTGGAGAACAACAACTCATTATAGTTGGTTTAAAATGATAAAAGCTGACCCAGAATAGCAGCTCCTGAAATGCCTTTTGTTCCAGCGGCTTATTTGGCTTGCCTGCAGTGACTTAGGAAGCATCAACCTGTTTCCCTCCCTCCTCCACAAAACTGGCTGTTCAAAGAGAAGTTGGGTAGGTTGACATAGACCCAAAACTCAAAACCAGGAAGGAGTTGAGACACAGTAGCTAATTTCCCACCTAATCAGAGGTTGTACTCTTCCCTACCAGCTCCCAGCCGGTAACTTTCACCTCTGGAGAGAGGTTTACCAAGTTTAAAGAGAGGAAGCTGGTAAATGGATTACAAGTGAGAGGCTGGCCATATTTTACTGATGTCTTTACCAAAGTTGCTGTTGACAGGGATGCTCTCAGGAGTACAGAAGAGAAAGCAAAATTGATGTGAAAGGCAATATTGTTGTGGGCCTAAGAGATGGGAATACCATGAAGAGGCACTATCCAGAAGTTCAGGGAGAAGATGAGGAGTGGATAAATAATAGTTAGACCAGCATCTCCCCCAAAAAAGCATTATAATCACTGCTCTAAAAGAAAATCAGCCAGGGCCTTACTCAAGACATTTGTGCTGCCATGGTGTCTGCTGTGGAAAAAGAAAACATTTTCCCAAGGCTGTGCAGATCAGTTTTCCTCAAAATAAAAACAATTCCTTAGCAAACATCCCAGCAGGAAAATGAGAAAATACTTCCCTCTATCTCACATTCTTCCCCCACCCCCAATTTTCCATCCTGTCCTAAAGTGAAAAAAATAATCAAAGACATTTCTTCGTATTGGGTAAATACAAAATACAGACAGCTCTGCAGCTCAGACCTGTCATGTCAAGCATTGCCAGCAGCAGATAGTTATAGCAGTTGTAAGTCCTTACTTTAAAAGGGTTTCTATTTGTTGCACTAATAAACAATCGTAATGATGCTACCAGGCACTGTTATAATTAGAAAACACTAGAGGTCACTCATCCTTTCTGCTGTGCAAGTGCATTTCAATATGATTACAAACAACAGCCAGATGTCAACAGCAAGGCAGGGATGGAAGGGAGTTATTTACATACTCAAGCACAAGGATGTCATTATAAGACCTGATAGTCAAGCACTCAAATCCCTAAGAGGACCTGTCCTCCAGCAGTTTGGGATGGGACTGAAACTATTTCTTCATGCACCCAGGTAACCAAAGCAAATGAAGAAATCAAAGCAAGTGAGAAATACAGAACTATTCATTATGCTGGGCTTCTGAGATGTTTGCTTAAAGGTAAGATCTTTGAGATCTTAGGTATCACATATGACTTGATCTTACTGCATGCCATAGGAGAGGTGGGTACGCCAGCCGCACTGTATACTGCCTTACCTCATGTAGAGCAAATGACTTTGCTAAAACCAGAAAAATTTCTGCTGCTTCAGTATGGTACATTGAAGTCTTCCACTACATCTCCCAAAAAGCTCAAGCCTCATAACTCAAACTGTGACATACAAACAGGACAAGACTGCAGATTTCAGGCAACCACCTTTGTGGCCAGCTAATATCCAGTTCTCCTAGCTTCAAGAGAAGCATCCCCAGAGACTAGGCAGTCCTAATGTGGCTCTGGCACAGTCAGACAATCCTAAGGAGGATGGTGGCAGGTCTTCCTGTCATACATGCTGCTTCTCCCTTTCACCATGCCAGCTTCTTGTGCATTCAAGGCTTAGTCCCACTGCTCTGATCTTGCCTATCCTATGGAGTTAACATAAAGGGCTGCAATCAACTTCAAGATGAGAAAAACTGTAAGAAATCAGTGAGTTTCTTTCACTAATTGGCAGCATATATATTATACCAATAACTTCACCAGCAGATGACCTTTTCCATCTGATGGTTGTTGCCGGCAGGATTAAATCCCCAGAGATTTTGCCTGGCAGAATGAAAAAGAAAAATCATGCCCCAGTAAAGTCATTGCAGTAACACACAGTGCTTACATGCGTAAGGAGAAAGGCTTGTTGTCTTCTTCCAGTTTGCCTCCTATTGATGTAAGATTACATCTTTCTATGGGGAAGCAAAGCAAAGCAGATTTAAAGTCATTTTCGTTCACACCCAGGCTGACTTTAGACAGGGCCTGTCCTTCAGCTAAAGAGCACACCACAGGGTCACAGGATTAAAGCCTGGAGTTTTCACAGAGCCAATGCTTCAATCCCATTGTTAGGCAGCTAATTAAGACTGAATGCATCTAACTCCAGACTGGCAAAGCACCAATGAAGGGAGGCAATACCCAGGCCATGTGGGGATACTCTGTGGTGTACAGGGCTTGTTTTTTCTGGGGATTCTCCCATTAGAAATTAGAGCCAGTATTCTTCCCATATATGTGCAGCACGGAACCAATTCTAAAGAAAAAAATAAAACATGCCCACTGCATTTTCAAATTTGACCAGCTGCTTCTGACCAGCTTCCTGCCTTCTCTCTACCAGGAATACCCTGACTCTTCTCAATACTGATGGATTATCTGGTTCCTTCCTGGTGAACTGCCTCAAGATCCAGTGCCAACCCACTCAGTCAACCCTCCCTGTCGCTATAAAGCTCCCAGTGCTGTGCCAGACGTCACAGAATACAGCTGGGACTAAATACACCCTCAGCTAGCATTGGACTTATGGCTTCTAAGGTCTGGCATTCTAATAGCATCCATATGGATAGCAATGCGAGCTCATTGAGGCCAAAAGCAGCTTTGGCACCACATTGCCACAGACTTGATAGGAGCAGGGATGGATTCTAAAACCACTCAGGGGCCAGAGGAACTTCTACTACCACTTTTTAACAAAGAGGAACTCTTTGGTATAAGCGTCATAGATTTTAAAGATTCAGTTTGCAACTGAAGCCAAAGAGAATTTTCCCACTGGAACTGAAGTGCACAACTTTTCCTTCAGCCATATTCGGGTCGAGTTTCCAATGGACCACTGTACAGAGTGGACAGCACCTGAGCCAGTATACAAGGCCTATAGCCCACTAAAAGAAAACACATAATTTCACATCCACAATACTGAAAATGAACTTGCTTATACAACCAATTTCCTATTGCTTGACACATCAGTAACTGAGCAAATTACTCTCTTCTCTGCCTTGATTTTCTGAAATACAAAATGAGTGATAACTGCCATCACCCAAGTAAAGCACTCTCTGATCACAGTGTGGTGCTTGCCAGGGAGACACAATGCCAATGTAAACAAGGAAACTGCACTGTAGAATCATGTCACAGGGACAACCACATTGTGATCACCAACATTTATTGTCACAGGGAACTCAATATGGGAAGTAAGCATAACAACAGTACGAGTCACTTCTGAAGAGCCTGGCAAGAATTCAGTTAAGAACTAACACTAACCCCCCACAGAGCTCTTTCTAGACATGAAGGTTACTTCAGGAACAAGTTCTTAGTGAAAGAAAACAAAACAATGACCACATGGTGTGTTAGTGCCTTTTAGAAAAGCAAAATGCCTTTGGTCTTCAGATCCCTTTGCACTAAGAACAGAATCACTACTTAATGATACTTCTTCCCTTGTTCCTGACTATGGAAATAAACTGACTCCACAGTGATAGCAGTTTTTTCCCTTGTGCGAGCTCTGCAAAAGGCCCAATGCACTGAACAGTTCTCCCAACCCAGAAACAGCACAATGCAGACTTCATACCTGGGTTGTGGGCAGGAATCACAAATAAAAGGCTTCAGTCTTTCATAATACCACATCTTATACATAACCCAGGACGTATTAGATAACTCAGCCATCACACTCCTTAAGTTTTACCCTTGGCTGCCAAGGCAAAGCGATGCACCAGGAGAAATAGAAATTCGTGCCTTCTGAAGAACACCTGTGGGCAAACCAGTTTACCTCTCACTTTACTACAGCTTGCTATAACATGCCTATGAATGTGAGCCTAACCATACCCTCTGGCCATGCCTAAATTGGGCTAACACAGTATTAAAGTATTTGCCAACCTATTTTAATAGATGCAACCCAAACACAGGTTTAGACAATTCCAAAGAAGTTGAGCAGAAACAAGTTTTATAGAACCTTGTAGTGAGTCTGTAAAAAAGCAACCACCCCCTAAAAGCAGTCCAGCCTTAACTTTAGGTAGGTCTGCACAGCCAAATCCCTGAGCAAAAAAACCTGCCAAATCCCACAGGCGACAACTCAGCACTTAGCTTGAGTCTTGGCACCAAACTCCAGGAGTGATGGGAGCACTAACCAACAACCCCTCAAACACAATGCTCACAGCCCATGCACCATACCTACAACCGGAAGGTGAGCCGGTTTCCTGGGTCTGTATGTGCAACTACCCTAGGACAAAGCACAGTGCTCCACTAAACGCTCCGCTTGAGAAGCATGCAAGTTTTGGGGAGCAAAAATAAGAATCCTGCCCTACACATCACGTTTGACACCAGGAGAGGTGGGGGAAGGCACTCGGGGAGACAGGGGAAAGACCATCCCCACCGCTGCAAGGAGGCACTGAAGGGTAAATAAACGTTTTTAAATGCGACTGTCACTTACTTATCCAGGATGAAGTAGAGATCAAAGGCACCGTGACAGGAGCGCTGCTCTTCTTGCTCTTCCTCCTCCTCCGGCCGGGCGCAGGAGGTTAGGATCCCCATTACCAGCAAGAAGCAACACAAAAATGCTGCTTTCTCCACGCTGCTCCTGCAACTCGCCATCTTTTCCCTTACTTAATTCTTCCTCCTCCCCCAGTCTCTCTCTCTTTCACTGCAAACCTCACTGATTCTTTGTAAGCACCGATAACAGAGAGGAAGAAAATAAAAGAAACAAAAAGAATCCTAACGTCAGGATCTCAGCTCAGCCCTGCGGGCTCAAGGCAGCCGTGTAGCGGTCAGTCCTCCGGGTAGCGGAATGCTGGCTCAGGGCTGGAGACTGAGCCAGCCGGATGGACCCCAGAGCCGCGTTCCCATACCCCGCCGCCTCTGCGGCTCAGTCCCGTCCTGCACGGAGTGAAGCGACTCCTTTCGCAAGGGCCAGAGGCAGGAAGGGGCAGAGGGAGGGGAGCAGGGGGAGGGAGACAGGATCTTATGGGGGCAAGCTGAACTGGGACTTTCCTGTTCCGGGATACCGAGGTGGGAAAGGCTGCTGCGAGTGTGAAAGCGAAGTTAGGGATCGCTGAGCTCTAGCCCAGTCACCACCCGCGGGCGCCTGGCGGGCGTTCCTCCCTCTTTTGCTCTTCGGTTGCCCGCGGGACGCTTGGCAGCCGCAGCGGGAATAGGACCGCAGCATCTCCCAGCCCGGGCGCGTTGCTCGGCGGCGTCCCTCGGGGCAGGGGGGTAGCCGGAGGCGGGAAGGGGGAGCCTGCCGCACGTCCCGCTCTGCCTCTCGCCCGCGGACTCGGGGAGCAGCGGGGGTCCCGGGATGACCGGGGCTGGGAGGTGTTAGCCAGCGAGGAGGAAAGAAGTTTGTGTAGGAGATGGGCGTTATTGCAAAAGGCAATATGACAGACCGGGCTGGGGAGGGGGTGGTGGGGTGGCAAAGAGAGGGGGATCTTGCAAAAAGTTTAGTTGCAGGAGATGAGTGTAATTAAAAAGTTTATTTCCTGGGGGCTGGGGCTAGGGCAGGTTTCCACGACCCTCTCACGCCACATCAAAATGTTTTTCTTCCGTGGCAAATAAAACCACAAACCCTTAACGCTGAAGTCTGCAGTACTCTGCTGGCAATGAGTGACGATGAAAAGAAATCTCTTAATGGAGGCTTTACACAGTAGCATTATCACTCCTCGCCTGATACACACAGGATACAAAGCACTGCCTTGAAGAGCTGGCCCAGCTCATCTGGATGCTGTCTCCAAAGTTTGAATAATTAGTGGCTTCCAGCCGCTTCCCCCTCCCCCACAGCCTCTGCAGGCCCTAATTAATGAAAAGAGCCACGGGGAGGGATGTGACCACAGTCACTTTGCATGACAGAGTTGGGACTAGACGTTTCTCTCTTTTTCTTGGGGGAGGGAGGCTTCTGAACACGAGTCAAGGTCTCGGGAATCCATTCCCAGTGGGGCGCTGGCACGCTGCCCCACCGGGCAGTAGCCCCCCGAAACACCCACTGGCTTCGCTGGGGACCTCTTCTCCCGGGAAGCCGAGCTATAACGCTCCTGCCAGGAGCCGTTTCTGCCTGCCAACAGCAAAAAGTGACCCCTCTCCCTCGAGGCAAAATGGTACCGGGAGGCTCATGACCCACCCGGGGGGGACTCAACCCACTGCACTGAGGGATGGAACTGGACGGGCTGCTGCCGGGGAGGATGTGTGCTGGGTATCCCCGGGCAGCACACGGCAGCTGTGTCCTGGCCCCCGCCGGTCCGGCGGTAGGGCTGCGGCCCAACTGGGAGGCTGTGGGATGCTCTTTCTCCCGACGTCCGACAAGGACACCCGTGGACGCGGGGCGCCTGCCCCCGCCGTGCAACACTCTTCCCCGTAGGAGTCGGTGCCCCCTCCAGCATCTCTCGGCATGTTTTGTGCAGTGTACTTTGCAACCCTCAAGTCTGAAATAAAGTTTGCACTGTGGGGAAAGCATGTCTGTTTCATTCCCTTGCTTCTGTGCTGGACCGAGTTCAGACACATCCAACAGCGGCGGCGGTCGGGGACTTATCAAGAAAAGATTAGAGGGCCCACCGGTTTTCAGCCTCTCTCCCGGTTTTAACTATGCACAGCTAGAAGTTGAACGTACTGCTTGAGCTGACCACTTTAAAGGTTTTTGTGCACTGGCCAGCTGAGACCCAGCGATTACTTAGGTCATGGAGAAATACAAGAAACCCACATCCTCCCTGATGACATTCACGAAAAATGAGCAAGCGGCTGCTGGGCGCAGGAATCCCCTGTCCACCCGCTCCTCCCTGCTTCGGCCTCGATGGTGCCCGCTAGCGTTGGGAGCCCGCAGGGGCCCCGTGAGCCGCCGCAGCGGCCCTGCCGCCCTCGCTACCGTCCCCCTCCCGCGGCCGTTCAGAGCGAAATAAAAGTGCTAATAGCTTCAGGCTCCTTCTGTGCTCCGTGAAGATCAGGTTGTTTTGTAAAATAACGCGGCAGACCTCAAGGGGCTGTCCAAAGCAGAATAAGACACTACAAAGAAAAATTTGGCTGAACTATTTTCTGATAATGTGTGTTGCCCTTCTCCAATCACGGGTAAATCATCTTACTCTGCCAAGGGAGCAGGCCGCCCGGTCTGCCTTCTCCAAAGGATGTGTGGCCCAGGCGAAGGGGGCATGCTTTAATTCTCGTTGGGCATAAGTGAAACACTAACGAGGGGTGAATGGCACAAATTACTCCCAGAGAGATTCCCTTTAGACAGAAGAGGAAAATTTTTCACAATGAGAACAATCTGCCATTGGAATAATCTCCTCAGGGAGGTGGTAGACTCCCCAGCGTTAGACCCTTTCAAGATTCAGCTGGACAGGATGCTGGGACATCTTGTCTAGACTGCGCTTTTGCCAAGAAAGGTTGGACCAGCTGATCCTTGAGGTCCCTTCTGACCTGGTATTTTATGATTCTACGATTCAATGAAAAGCGATGATACCGCCAGGATTAGCAACTGCCACTGCTAGTGCTGAGAAGGAATCCCACGGAGGGCTGTGGGGGTTCCTCTCTGCTAGTGCCCCTTCCCTGCTGGCCTGGCCCCGGAGGGCAGAGCCGAGCAGGGCTGGGCTGGGTGGGGAGTGCGGGTCCCCCTGCAGAGCCACCTTCCGCGCCGCAGCCTCCGATGTTCAACAAAGCAGTTTTTCCGATCTGCCTGAGCCTGTCCGGTAGTGTCACACGCACCGGGCAAGCGGGAAAGGTCCGCAACAGGAACGAGAGGAAGTGGTGGTGGTGGTGTTAGTGCTCTTGCCCAGGGGAGGGGTGCGGGGAGCCTGGCCGGGCCCGCAGAGCTGGGACTGCCGGTGAATCGGGCGCCCGAGCTCGTTTGCGCAGGTATTGCTTGAAGGAAAAACAGACCAACTCTGAGCTGAGCTGAGTGCAAGACGCGGGTCCCACCCTCAGCACAGGTTAGTTCTGCGCACTGCCTTACAGTGATTCGAGCCCCGTAGGGCAGTGACAACGTCCAGTTACGCCTTCCCATGCCTTGTCTGCATAAAGGCTGCAGAAATATGAGTCCGAGCTATACTAAGTGCAGTGAAAATTGTCCATCTCGGTTTCTTTCCAGATGTCTGCCCCCCAAAGCAGAAAGTGTTTCCAAAGAGGCATTAGGAGGTTCCCCTGGCATCCCGGGAAAAATGCCAGCCTTCCCACAGCAGTGAGTTGCCCCCACCTCCCACCCCGTGGTGCTTTGTAACTCTATTCCTTTTGCCTGAGCTGAAGAAAATACAAACTCTCTATTTCATCCTCTTTAATTTCCGTGGCACAGAACACGTAGTGATCTACTCTCTTTATTGATATGAGATTACCTTTTAATTGCAGCGAAAATCCGGCCTTTCAAAAGCATTAAAGACTTGACGTTTCTTTTCCCAGTACAAACCGATATTCAGATTACATGGACACTAATCAAATAACCCGAGTTATTTCATTTGTCAACATGTTCATAAAAATTTTCTACCAGGCGTTAAAGGCATTTATATGGAACGACATCTTTCAAAAGCAATGTTGCTAGTCCGTATTTAGTGAATATTTGATTATGACAAGACCTTTGATGGTTTTATTTTACATATCAGCTGTGCAACAAATCGTCTCATATCTCAACCAAATCCCTAATTTTGCGAGCCCTTTCTATGAAACAGTAATTTTCATTTTAAGCCATTGTTGTCCACACCTGCAGCTCCGAGAACAGCCTTGTATTCAAAAGTGTTGTCTTATGCTCTAAAGGACAACTGGCAAGAAGGCTTTGGAGGTGGTTTCTATTTGTTTGGGGTTTTTTGTCCCAACTTTGAAAGAAGCTCCTCTTTTTACAGCGCCGTTACACGGAGGAATCCCTCCCGCCCCCTGAGTCCTCCTCCCCGAGTTCTCAGACCTCCCGGGATGGCTTCTGCGGGGCCCAGTGGAGGGGGACGGTCCGGGGCAGGGGGGGTCAGGGGCAGGCGCTGCGGAAGGCGTTTCCCGGGGTCCGCCCTGGGCGGGGAACCGTCGCGAGGGAGAAGAGGGAAGGTGCTGGGGCTGTGCGGCGAAGGGGGCTGCTGGCGCTGCTGCTGAGGGCTGGCCTGCCCCTGCGGTGGGGTGAGCGCTCCTCGGGGTCTCGGACGTAGCGAGATCTTGGCAGCGGCTGCGCGCCGGGAACGGGGCACGGCGGGTACCCCGGCGCCGCTGAGCCCCTGTCTGCGGAGAGCCTGCAGCGGGACCCCAGGTGAGAGAGGCCCGTCGGGGTACCCGGGGCAGCGCCCCGCAGTCCCTCCCGCCCAGCCTGCGCTGCCGCGGAGCGGTCCGCTGTGCTGCCCGCCCGGAGAGGCCGGTGCGCCCCGAGGGGGCGGCCCGAGGGTGTTCCCGAGCAGCCAGGGGCTGACGCCGCACCGGGACCTGCCGTGTGCGCCACTGGGCTGCTCCGGCGGGGAAATGGGGTTTTTCTAGGGAGCCGGCGAAGGCACGGGGGTGCCCCGCGGCGACTAGTGCTTAACCCCGACCCTTCAGCGCCCGCTTCAGTGCGGCAGCGAGAAGCCCTAGGAGGGTCCTTCGGGCGGCCGGTCGGTACCGTGCCGGAGCTCCTAGAGGCGATGAGGAGGCGGCTCAGGGTGGGGCAAGACGGCCTCCGGCAGCCCCGAAGGCAGCGGCCCTTTCCCACCCTCCCAGCTCCTCTTCTCTCGGTGAGACGTTTCGAGCATCAGTTGTTCTTTTTACTGGTTACAGCTCTCCCTATCCTTCCGGCTTCGACAGGTGATCAGAGCATCGTGGAGGTTTTAGGTACTTATCCAGGGTCTAATCGCTTTTAAGAAATTAATGGACTTTCTTTGGAATAGCTCACATTGTTATTCTCTATTTATAGCTAATATAATATCTTAGTAGAAATTTCCTACTGGTTAACTAAGTTAGCAAGCTGCTGTTGTCACTTTAAAATGTTGCATTGATCTTTACGTTTGCAAATCCTTCCGTGAAAATGTTTCTGTATGAATTCAGTCCTCTAGAAATGTTTGAATAGGTTTATATTTCTAATGTAGTTGCTCTTAAATAAAAAGCAATTGCATTCATGCATGAATTTCGGAATTTAATAATAAATTATTGCTCAGAAGTTATCCCTTATTTTTACTTTTAAAAATGCAGAATTTTGTGCTTGATATCTCTATTTACCATTCTTTAAATATACTTGGTACTGGAGAGATGGATTTATGTAGGCAATAGGTAGACTGTGAGACTAAATTTAAGATTTACTTATTTTAATGTGTAAATCTACACCAAAGTGTAAGTTGCTTTTTGAGAAATCAAATTTATCTGGTATTTAAGCACCTTTCAGTATTGCAAAGCAAAGTAGAGCTGCCGTACAGAATTCTATGGAGATACTGTCTTACAGAAAATAAAAAGCTTTATCGCCATAGAAATATTGATGCAAAGTCAAAATATTACTTTAGCTTCTATTGTCTGAGCATAATATAACCTAGTGAGAAAGTATAAAAATAAATTTTATATAAAGACTTGTAGATTTTAGGAAGATTTTGCAAAATAAATTACTTGGCTGGATCCTAGTATGTTGTATGTGGATATTCTAGGTCTGTCATGCTATGAATCAGTTAATATAATTTTTCTACAGCACAGTCATATGTTACTTGCAAATGGTATCTGTAGGCATCAGGTCAAAGAACAAAGTACTTTGTTGGGAAACAAAATTATTTTAGGTAAATTTTGATTTACAACATTCACGTGCCATTAAAGGGTTTCTTTGCTTCATTGTAGAGCAAAAGTTGTTTATGTTGTTCCCCACAATTTCACATTACATAGTGTTCTTTAGCTCAGTTGCTTGCTGTTATTGGAGCAGACATTATGTAGTAAGTTTGGCACTAATGTAAATAAGATTAATGTTACTCAGTACTGTTGAAGAAATCTCCAGTGTTAACCATATGAAAGTGACTGCTAATAGTTTAAAAATATTTCTATTCAAATACAGATGGTGAACATGCCACAAAAGGTTATATGGCTGTATGCATAGCAAAATGTAGTTCTGAATGCATGTATGTGTGTATATATACGTGTACATGTACATATGTATATGCTACACAAAATACATTAATTTATTGTCAGAAAGAAACATTTGAACATGTTTTTAAATCTTTTTTAAAATTAAGAGCTACCAAACATAAATAGCAGGACTATTAAAGAAGAACTTGCTTTATGTATTTTGAACATCAGATAATGTAATTTCCCTTGATTTGTGAATACACATTTTGGCTCAGTCTGGTTGTGTTTGGATCATGTTGGTCAGTTGGTTGGTTGGCTGGTTCTTTCTTCATTTTGTCTGCATGGTTGTCTGGATGAAGGAACAAATGCACAAGTCTGTGTGAAAACAAATGTGTTAACAAGAAGTGCTGTGGTCAGGACTCCTGTTTGTGTGAATCAAACAAGGATTTTGCTGAAAGTGGAT
Source organism: Ara ararauna (assembly GCA_028858755.1). Lineage (NCBI taxonomy): Eukaryota > Metazoa > Chordata > Aves > Psittaciformes > Psittacidae > Ara > Ara ararauna. Next base: position 69,770,431 of record CM054381.1, read on the forward strand.
ACACACATCTGTGTGACAAGTAAGTTTCTTACATTATGTTGAGAGACAAGTAGTCAGCTACTCTGTCCCCCCCTCATGGAATAACTTTGCTGCTTTAAAAAGTGTTTGTTAGATGCTTTTTTTTTTTTTTTTTTTTGTGGGAGAAAAGTAGAGGCATTTTTACATCTGTTTTCTCTCCCTTCCTGGTTGCCCACTGTAAAATTCAAAACTCCTATGACATTTTGGGGCATTGTGTCTGTTCCTGAAAGGTGAACAATGCCAGAGCAGCAAAAGCAGAACCCATACTAAGTCTCTGAAGTGACCACTAGCCCAATTCAGGTCTGGAATATGAAATACTGTGTGCTCTGAACTGAAATATATCCACACAGTGCACTGCATGTACTATGCTGCTGAAATAATGTTAATTCATAACATTTACAGCCTGATAATCCTCAATCCTGGCTGAAGAGTTAAAACATGCTCCCTTTATCCTGCAAGACATCTAGTTTTTAGGTCTTAGGCCCTGAAACCACAAGAGCCAAGTGGTGGATAAAGGTAATGCTTCTATTAGACAGAACAGCTGTAGTCCAGTGAAGAATCAGCCCCTCAGTGCAGTACCCTGCACACAGAAATTAAGTCTTTGAAAGCAAGCACACTACACAGCTGTAGTCAAGTCCTCTTTACCCACAGGTGGATTGTCTGACTATGAATGTCTTGTACAAGCCAGTACCATCCACCAGGGCCCATTAGATCAGACACTGCCAGGCAGAAGCACTAATTCTGCCTCTAAAGCCAGCCCAGTTGGAAAGGAATATTGATATTTTATGTATCATGGAGCCAAACTCCTAAACACCGTCTGTCTGAACCACTGGGACAGCAGAAAACAAATGTATTTTATCCTTTCAAATTAGGGAAGCATGGTATTACTATCGCTTATTGTCCAGCTTGAAACATCAAGAGTTCTCCCAGTGTCTGCACTACATTTCTTACATTCAAGCACTGCGAGGTATCGAACAGAGACCTCAGCGACTCTGTTGCTCATGTTCCACCATGTAGAAAACCTTCATTTAGGTCTGTTAAATCAAAGGCAGCTTCATATAGACCTATGCAGGTACTGTTGCGTCACACATCCCAGCATATATATATTAACCAGGTTTTCCTGCTGTATGGGATAGTCCGTTCCTCTCTTCCCCAACCTATTTCTTGTCGTGGAAGATGGTAGCAGTAGAAATAGGTGATCAGTGTGGAAATTTCCTAAGAACACCGGGAAGTTTGGGGCAGAGCTACTCTTTGAAAGTCAGTGGAGCTAGGGCACACGACTCTACTGGGATTTGTTCACATCTCAGTTATTTTCTCATTGGATTAGACTTGATGCTCAATGTCAAGAATTTTATTACTTGGCTTCAGGTAAAAAGTGGGAATTACATCCTTGTGGTGGTCTTGGAGAAGCAAATCAATCTGCATCTACTTTGGAAAGGCACCCCTGAATGTCTGTGGGGCAGCTAACATGTATCAGAAGAGAGCCCACTTCAACTTTCCCTATTCTCAGAGAAAGTGAAAAGAAACCTGGAAGCTTTTCTTTTGATCTGTGTTTACAAATGGCTCCTGTATTTCATAAGACTTGCTTAAGGCAAGTGTGGTGCTTGAGGTATTTACTCATCGCCAAGCAGGGATTTTAGGTCTGTCTTCTTCATTATTCCCACTGAAATCTGAGAGATTGTTCATAATAAAAAGACTTGGCAGCTTCATGATTCACTAGGCTGGGTATCCAGCCAAGATATAATGATGGTTTATCAAGAGCTGTCAACTTAAATTGTACGTACTGGGGATTTCAGGTGATGGAAGACAGTCTGAAGACCATAGGGCCTTAAAATAGGAAGAACTGGAGAACTGTTCCCTGAAGATATCATGATAGTATAACAACAAAATTGTGAGCACCTCACGAGGTTTCTGATTCACAATAAAACATCCAGAAGGAGCCAGTTTCTGCAATTTCAAACCAGACACTACACTCTTCACTCCTAGCTGCCTCATGATCTTTTTCAGGGAATGCTAGGCAGTGAGTTTCCCTATTTCAACATGTTATTTTTAGGGGCTTGTCAGGTCAGAGTTGTGCAGCTACTGTACAGGAAGTTATGGTGAAAGAAAGCTGGGGATGCCTCGAATGCCAAGGGAGAACCATTTTTATGAATCAGGCTATGTCAGTCCCAATTTTATTCCACTCTCTTTAGATTCAGCTAGTCTCTGCAGTCAGCAAATTCCTTTTGGTGCATAGCTGCATTTCGTTCTGCTTGTTCCCAGATGCCTAGCTCAGGCAACCTTCAGGGATGGAGTCATTCCAGGAGTACAGGGCATATATTCAGACCAGCAGTATGTCAAGGACTATAAGAAAACAAGAAGAGAGGTACTCACAGTATGCCCCAATCATAGCCCTGGACATAAAAAATTCCAGACTCTACAGGTTTTATTATCATTATCATTATCTCAGCTAATTTATCAGTGCTAATTTGGCTGTTCTTAACACATAGATGGGAAGGGCCTCACTGGCAGGAAAGGGCCCTCTTTGGACCAGTGACCCTCTTGCTTCTATGTAGAATCATTGCTGAGATCCCAATTTGCTCAGTGAAAAAGGGAGGATGAAACAGCGTACTCAAAGATCAGAACAGCTGATCACCCCAAACAGGCTGGGAATGGCAGCACATAGCTATATCTGCCTGTCCTCTCCATGGACACTTGTACAATTTTCTTCATGTATGCAAGATTTTCAGCAGTAAAGGTATGAAGGAACCACTTCATGCCAAAAAGGAAACAGCTCCCAGACCTGCACCCAGCCTGAAGTACAGAAGCTTCTTTTGCAGTGGCAATGAGCTAAAAGCAATCACTTTCTTTTTGGACTTTTCATGCTTTAAAAGGACCTTCTCAGGTTGTAATATAATAGATTAAAGTTGCAGCTTCTTTCAGGATGTACTTTGCGGGTTATAGAATTACTTATTTTGTCTTTTAAAACAAGAATTCTCTATTCCTTTCTTTTATTTTGTGCCAGTTTCCTTCAGTTTTAGTTTTGATTCTTCCTCTTTGCAGTTCACATCTTGAATAAAAAGAGAATAAAATCTTGCACCGAAGGAAAGCACATCTATAAAACCCAGTAAGTGGATTTTCTCACTTTTTCATCTCTGATTCCCTTGGAACTCCCTTCACGTATTAAGAATCCTCAGTTTCTTATAACAACAGAGAATAATAAATGCTGCAGACAGAAGCACTCTGTCTGCATCAGCTCAATTCCTTTAATATCTGTAGTTTATTGTGCATGACACTGCATGTCTGATCATGGATTCCTCAGACTGACAGACCTCCTATTGAAATCAAAGGCAGTTTTGGCAGTGGTCACAGGAGTGCATTGGCATGAAGTCACAGGTTGTATGCTCCAGGGAAAACGCCGTCACGCTTTACAGTAGAGAGGATTAAGCTAAAAAGTGAAGGAAAGGAAGGTTCCAGTATTTAATATTTCTTTTTTCCTTTTTTTTTTTTTTGCTTTCAGCATTGTTGACATGGCAAATGCAGAGCTGTAGCATTTATATTAAACACTGCTCTGGAGAAAGTCTGAAGTAGATATAAAAATGGTTGGGGAAATTGTGGGATGATGCTTTCCAGGATCAAATACTTTCATTAGTTTTTATGAGTAATTTCTGTGCTGTTTTTTTTTTCCAATTAGGGCAATTGTTTTGAAAGTAATATCACTATGTGCAAATGAATCCATAGTTATAAGGGAATTTAAAGGTGAAATAGAAGAAGCTACTGAAATATAAAAAAAACAGATTAATTTGAGAGAAACAATTTTTATTATCTCCTTCCATTTATGATTATGGAGAGCTGAACTAGTTAATTAAGTTCTAGGTGAAAAGGTTCCCCTCTTTCAAAGGTGACTCATTGGTTCCCTTCATGCTTCCAAAGCCTATCATAATATTAAGTTAGGCTACCAGTACTTTTATGACCACCAGGAAACTCCAAGTGATGCCACATTTCAACATTGTCTGTGTGTTCTTGGGAGGAGAATTAGGCCAAGTTCTATGAAAATAAGAGGCAGGGAAGTCCTTGCTCAAATTGGTCTTTCAATTTGGGCATTGCTAGATATTTCTTAGAAGAGCTTGCAGTGACATCTGAAGGCCATGCAGTAGAAAATCAGGGATCTGAAAGAGCTTGGAACTGTTCCTATACCCTCCTTCCCTCCCCTCTCTAGAAACACATTTTTTTCAAGAGGCAGGGAAGCTATGTAAAAATTCTTCAGGGTGGCAGAAGTAACCCTAGTTAGTTAATGGGATGATATGCAAATGGAAATGGGGAGAGAGGAGGAGAAGGCAACCTGCAGGGTTACAGCTTGCAAGAGCATTTAGGAAACCAAAAGATGATTAGCAATTAGTGTGCTGCTCCTGGAAGCAAGCAGGCTGTGAGCAGTTGCTGTGAGCATTATCTATTTCATGTACTTTTTGATGCGCCATCCACAATTGCATAATCAATAGGGAGCTGCCTGCCCATAGGTACTTGTTGTTTGACAGATCTGTCACAGTTCTCAGAAATCAAGATGCAAAATCCATCACTCAGGGACATGGTATATGTGTATCAGATACTCTCTCGGGGATGAAGAGTTTATTAAGCAAGTCCCTAAATTCATCCATATGAAGAATTTGCATCTGTGACAGATAGAATATGGAGAATACCCATTGTCTAACAGGTGATCTGACTCTAATGTGCTTCTAAAGCACCATAAATATTAATTTTATTTCACTATCTCAGAGGCAAATTTGTGGGTGAGCCTAGAGGGATAGGAATTGCTTATGCAGAACATGAGCAAGAACAGCAGGATTAGCTTGCATGGGGGGGGGATCATGTCACTGGAAGACAATGGCACTCCCAGCATTGGCAGTTTGAGGCAAGCATATCATTGCCTGCACGATACAGAGCTGAAGATATGACCTTCACAAAGAAGCCTATGACAGAGTTCTGTAAACTTTGCTGCATAGTAGAAGAGTGAATTAGTCAGATGTGTGACAGCTGTTGAATTTATAAGAAATGAGGGCAGAGAAGAATCATTGCTCCTTAAAAGAGGCAGCCAAAAGATAGAAATCAATAACGTACGACAAGAGTAATCAGTTAGGTGAAGTCTTAGAGAAATCAGTTAGGTGAAGTCTTAGAGAATTCTTTGTCATAATAATTTTCCCTGTCCTTTGCTCTCAATGAAGAATGTGAAAAATTCGCCTACTTCAGCCCATCAAAGACAAATGCCAGGCATTCTAGTATACCTTCTCAATTTCTCACTGTGACTACATTTGTAGATTCTTAATAAATATGACTTTCCATGGACTATGAAGACTGTTGGCAAAGGTGTGACATTTGCACCGAGAGCAGACTCACAATTAAACAAGAGCTTAAGTACTGGGTTCATGGGTTAGTGTAGAATTCTCATTCAGGTTCAAGTCTGACATTCATGAAGACTAACGGAAGTTTTGCAAAAAATCCCATTCTTGGTTGTGGCTGAAGATCGGGCTTTAGATTACAACCAAGTGAAAAACATGGAGAGGTTATCCTAGATCCAAATCAAACTCCCATCCAAACTGAGAAGCATTTCAGATTTATATTCTGGCCTATTTACATGTGTCCTTACTTACTTTGTTTTACCTCATTTCTGTAATCTGTTTTAAGTGCTGCAGGTGGTGCTGCTGTATTTCAGCAATATTGAGCTATCTGCAGTGCTCTCAAGCTATGAGGTTGCACAGGGTGTTAAGCAGTAAGCCTTCTGCACTGTGTGCTGCCACAATGCAGTTACACACCCCTCAGAGAATCCAGCAAATGCCCTTCTGGCAGCAGTTGGACCTGACCTTGCACACAGCCATTTTTTGCCTGTATCTGGGTTTGCAGTGAGTAGTGGCAGAACTGAGTAGAGCTGATTAGGGTCCTGGGCAATCTCATGTCCATACCCTGTTGAGATTTACTCCTGTAAAGTGTCAGTGAGTATTTTACTGGACTTACTAGGGGAAGAGCACAGGGTAGATTTAGGCTTGAGGTACTTCCCTAAGCTTAGCTGAAAAGGCACCTCCATGTGCATTTTCCAGACACTACCATCATCAAACTCATGGGACAAAGGTAAAATCTATGTTAACAAACTTTCTTTAGAAGTGCCATGCAGCCTGATAAGCTTCTTTAATAGCAACAACCAATAAAAAGTGGTTTTGAAAAGTCTGCAATGTAGAAATAAATTGCCTAGGTTGTCTCTGTGTGTGTGTGCCCTTTTTTATGCTGCAGTTGTTGAGTTGCCCAATCCAGCCACAATATTGCAGGGATGCCTGTAAAACTTTAAGATGTTTAGTTTCCCTTCACCTCTTACTCCTGTTGTTCATGGCCCTTTTATCTCCCTTCAGCTCATCTGTTGTGCTTTCTTTGCTCCAATCTGTTCAGAAAGTAAATAAATCAAATTTCCGTCTCTCCTCTGAAGTCATGTTTCAAGACTCAATCTTTAGTTTTGAGAAGGTCAGTATTTCAGTTCTCCAAGATAAGGGCTACAGCCATCAGAGAACCCCTTACTATCCCTCACCTGTGCTGGAGGCAGAATTTGTTCCAGTAGTGTCCTGTGGATGAATCTGCACTCTGTAGTGGAGACCTCTGAGTGAGGGCTGGTCCAGGTCAGAAAGCCCACAGGTTGCAACATGTCCCTTTGCAGAAGTAACAGCACATTTTTGAAAGCATTACAGTCATGCTTGCTGTTACCACTCAGCTGATGAACTTGCCTCTCTAACACTTGCCTCTCTAACACTATTTGAAAGTGTCCATGCAGAAGGAAGAGCTTTCTCATGCTCTTTGGAGACTGTGGAAAAAGAAGTTCACCCTTTTTCTTCTAAAGATGTTGCAGAGTATCATCACTCCACTCTGAGTACCAGATGCACATCTTCAGCCAAACTTCTCTGTTTCAAAGAGAATGTTGAAAATTGAAATTAAACTCTCTACCTGGCATAATGCTGACCATACCCTTCGGAGAGACCTTCAGGCAGAGGGAAGCAGAGAGAAAATCACTGATGAGAGAAGGGTGACAGGGTTTTCAGAAGCTGCAGTGATATAATACACCAACAATATCAAGGACTTCGGTTTGTCCTGCTGTTGGGTTTGTCCTGCTGTTGCTTTGTTTTGGGACACTGTTTTATACCGAGATGTCACACTAGATGGTGCATTCAACAAGTTACTTGAAGAGATTGATCTTCCCAAGCTGAAAGCCTTCAGCACGAGGCTGACAGCAACAAGCCCATTTGCTGCGTACACACAGTGCAGCCTTTTCATAACTTTTCACAACTTTTCACAAAGTTGACCCTTCTGTGCAAGAGTTGAACATGACCACAGCTGCCAAGGCAGAACTTTGTGACTTTGGCATTTATAGGTTTTTTGCCCATCACAGATCTTTGACTAATTCACAAGTCACTTAGAAACAAGCAAACAATAGCATATTGAGTTTGAGGGATGCTTGTGTTTAGATAGAAGAATTTGTTAGAAAAATACCGAAATTCATTATTAACCTTCATTTCCTCCATCCCATCAATCTAGATGAATTAAACAGAACTGAAGATGTGCACGTATTGATTTATTTGCTGGAGAATAAATGTGATTTATTTGCATATTGCCAGATAGATTAGTCATAGGGCAGAGCTTCCTACTAGCCATCCAGTGAGAAGTGATGGCTTTCTTTCCCCTCTCCAGAATGGAGAATTAGCCTGCAGCCAGGCCAGTGGGACAGCGTATGTAGGCAGAGACCCCACACTCCACTTCGGTGTGTGAAAGCCCTTCTGTATTCAGGCTTTGGGCAGAAGGAGGCTCCAAAGGGGGACCAGACAGCACAGCAAGGAGCGCACTCATTGCTACGAACTGCTGACACCTTCGCAAGGAGCTTAGAAGAGCTTTCTGGGTTGGAGGTGTGTGCTCTGTGTTTGATTTGGGAGCCGATGGTCGCAGACCCATCTTGCCTTAGCAGTGCTAAAGCTTTCTTTGGGACGTATATTATAGCAAGAATCACTAGGTGGTGCTGTTACACATGAATCTCACAGTTTTTCTTGGTATTCACGCTCGTCTTGGTATTTTCAGTCTTCCGAGAGATGGTTCATGTTAGGGTTGGGTTTATGGCACTTCTTTGAAAAGCTGCTGAGGTAGAGAAAAGTAGCAGTCAGCAGTAGCTAGCTGGAAGGGACTGTAGCTTCTTCAGACCCTCATATCTGTGCTTGGGCTGAGATTTCTAGAGGAAGAGGCTGACTGTACACGGGTAGCACGCACCCTCTTCCTTGGAGAAGCATGTATGCTCAAATCCGGCATCCTTCCCCGTTGAAAACTCAGCTTTGAGGGCCCTAGATTTCTTTTTTCACAGCACTCTCTTAGTTCACATGGAAAAATTCACATGAAGTTCACAGAAAGGGAAATTTTAGTAAAGAAGAGTTGTCCTCTAGGGTCATAGGTGGCTAAGTAAAATAATGTCAGAAGAGATTAGGAATATCCTGAATGTTAATTCTTTAGAAAAGGAACTGGCTCAGGTTAAAGTGTATTTCTAACATATTTTCTTATTTAGAGAGACTTTTAAGCATTTTTAGATTTCATTTTTTTCTTTTTTTTTTTTTTTCCTGATTCATTTAGAATTTTTACTTTTGGTATTATTTAAAATACATTTACCTTGGTGATTTTAATTTATTAAAAATTTTTTAAAAATAAATTAAAATTTTATTTTAAATGGAAACATACCCATACATATGAATATGTTGTATTTATTTAGATTCTATATATTGTACAAATGTACATATAGATCCCATCATTCTGTCCTCACATCAATAGTAACTTAAGGAAATTATTGGAAAATCAGGCAATGAAACTCTTCATGAAGAGAAAGCAGAAACTGTCTATTCTTCTCTTAACAACTAATTTCTTGCAAGCCATCTGCTCCTTTGCTTAACCTTTTAGGTCCCACTCTTTGCCTTGGTTGTCTGGTTCAGGCCTTCATCCTTCAGATGTTTACTACTTACTGCATGTGAAACCATGTATTCTATCATTTTGAGGGTAGGGCCTTAGACCTTGCTTGCCAGAAAGAAATTATAATGAATTAAATGTACTGATTTAGAAACTGATTTAGTTAAATCAGTGCAACTCTCCTGAGAACTTCATACCACTTCAGTTTAAGTCATGAGTCAGTAAGTAACAAATCAATTCTGCTGAGTGAGAAAGATTAGGCCAGATCTTCAGCTCTTCTATCTCAGTATTTATTAGGCTAAAGCCTCTTCAGGGCTTGTTGTTGTTCTCCTTCATTTTCTCTGCCTAATGGACCTGATCCAGCTCTTGATGGCATAAAAGAGGGTTTTTCCATGACCTCCAGCTAGGAGCTGGAGATGGCAATATCTTCAATAAAACCTAGAGAAGTTACGAATGACAAATCGCTGAAACGTACCTCCTCACAGCATACAGAGTTCTCAAATTGTGGCTCATATTGCAGAAATTGCCTCTGCTCTGAATAATGTAATACTCTATATTCAGGGCAGGAAAATTCAACCTTTAAAGTCATCAGTTTCTACGAACATTATGCTAAGAGCATCACCATGCAGAGTCATAATCTGATTTAATTTTCCTAAACCAGCAGATAAATAAGATCTCTCATGTATTTTGATATGGCATGAAAATAATCTTTTTGTCAATTTCCACAGACTTTGTTCACTCAGGTTGAACGGACTCAGGACTCAGATTAATCCTGGTTTTGTACCGGCATAATCAGAAACTAGACTGATATTGCCCTTCCAAATCAAAGAGCATAGCTTTTTCAAAATGTGTTTAAAAAAGTGTTTGCTCTTTGTTGTTGCTGTTATTGTTCTCCTTCTCTATGTTTCTTCACACTTCTACAAACTACTACTAATAAATAGGAAGGATATGTGAGAATATGCTGAACGAGCATATGCTGAGTTCCACTCATTGAAAATGTTGCTTACTGTTTCCAAAGCTTCTTATTCCTGGCTCTTGAGAGTAGCAGTGTAGCAGGACTTGAACTCTCGGAGGATCTGCCTATTCCAGAAAAGAGGAACTTCTTTACAAACCTAAGATTTTGTTTTAGCGTGAAGTAATTTTTCTCTTTCTGAACTGGATGCTGACAAAGCTGCAGACTCTGTAACCAGCATTGCCCTAGCACACTCTTACAATTCACCTACAGCTCCTAGAAGTCCTTGCATTGGAAGTAGTGATACCCCCTTCCATTTCCATCTCTATTCCAAATACAATTTCTTGTTTATTTTGCAGGTCTGTGATGGAACTTACATCTTTGCCTAAATTCCTTTGGACAAGTGACAACAAACTTCAGCATCACCATTTTCCGGACATATTGGCTACTGTTCATACCACACAAGACATTGCTGAAGAAGTTGTTTTTGGACCATGCATGCTCCAGAACACCCTGCTGGACACTGTAGCTTTTATTGCTCTCAAGTGTTCCGATAGAAGGAACATTCACTATGTATTTAAGGTAGGAGAAAGCATCATTTAATTTTAGTCATATCAAAAAAGGTTACACCACACCTGGGAAGGTAACTTTGCCAAGGGGTAGATTTTTGTTTCGTTCAGCACAACTAACAGCTTCTTCAAACGGGAGAAGTAGCCAGTGCATTTCTGATTTATGAGCTGTAGACTGGAGAGACCTCAGTGAAAACTCTTTCCTTTGCAGGAAGAATACAAAGTCCCACTTCTATGCTGATGATTGATGACCTGCTTAAGCATTGACCAGGAATAGGAGGAAAGAGGGATAAATAGTTTAGAAACTTCATGCTCAGGTTTCATCCTTACAAAGGATAAAAGAGGCTTATCAGGAGGTGACAACCCTGCGAGAGCGGAGAGGGAAGACTGTGCGTGACATTGCACTCATTCATGCAGGTGGTAGATTCACAGTATTTATTGACAGATCTGAGAAAGTGTTAACTCAGTTTGCTCAATTGTCCATAAAATAAAATCGCAGTGTCTGTGATCTCAGCACAGGCTGTACGCACTATAGAAGATATCAATCAGGCAACCAGTCCACACAGTCTCCAGGCAGCCACAACTTACTGCTATTAGTACATGGATCTCCTAAAGTTAGCTTAGATATGTTTGTCTGTATTATAGCTGCACTTCTCAACCATAGAGAAGCCAGAGTGCAAAACAAAAGGGACGGTCATGTAGGGAAATTAAAAAACCCCAGGATTGTGATGGAGCGTTAACTTTCCAGCTTTACTTCCCCAATTTTTTGTTCCCTAGCCACTGTTTATCATAACATTTTCATTTGGACAATGCATATTTCTCTTACTGGACTGTTACCTTGGCTTTCTAGCTCCTGGAGTGTACTGCAGTCGTCATTGGTCTAGATGAAGACAGAGAAGTAGTGTTTTACAACATGGGGCAAGCAAATTTCCCACACTCTATGGCATGGATGTGTCTGGGAGAGGTTCAGGTTCTCCTAAGATTCCGGTGCCCTGGACAAGAGAAATCCCACTGACCTTTTGAAATATGGAAGATGCAGCTGTTGGGAGATACCTGTTTGACACTTTTGCTTTAAACAAAGAAAGAAGAGGCTTTGGGGTTTTTCTAGTTCATTGAGTCTCTGGCACATGTTTGCTTGCTTGAACAATGTTATTAGTACCCCAGGAGAACTACAAGCTCTTTGGAGAAAGATCTCCTCTGAAACAAGGCTTTATTTATGGAATGCTTCTGTATTTCTCCTGGGAGTTTTGGAATTGCTGTATACTCAAGAAAGAGCCTCAAAGGGTATTTTTTACATTGGAAGAGCCCTCCAGAAGGATGGCTTTAGTGTTTTGCTATACTTGAGCTATATAATTATTATGCAGGAGCGAAATTGGATGTCTGAGTTGGCTCAGATCTCTGTCTTTTGGCAGTAAATACCTCAAATTACGTGCAAGTAGCTGTTTCAGGAGCAATTGCAAGTCCCATATCCTGCTAGCTACTTACAATTAAAATCAAACCTGCCAGAAATCAGGAACTATTGTTAAGGTCCTAACTCTGTGTAGAGACAACCAGCAATTCAGTCGTGATACTATGTTATCATGGCACTAAGGTGCAATGCAAGAAATGGGTTTTCATATGCTGTCTATGGTACAAAAAGAATATATGCAGGAATAATTTGGCAAGGTGGATTCTTCACAGCTGAGGTTCACATTCATCATAGTTCAGAAGCACTCCTGCAAGACTGTGGGGAATATTATTTCTAACAAGGGTTTTCTCATCTTGGGCTTTCATGTTTAATCCCGAACAGAGTTCTATGTTTCTATTCCCATCCTCATGAAGACCCTAATTTGAGCTCCTTGCTCCAATTTGCACACTTGGGCAAAAAAATAATGCCTTGCCAACTGTTGGCATAGGTGGTTCTTTCCAGCCAGTCATTTACCCCAGCAAAGCAAACAAGCCCCTTACGAAGCTCTCTGTCCAACTGGGTTCTTCTGCCCCTTACAGCTTTTTGTGAGTTCCAAGAAACAGTCTTATTCTCTCCGTTCTCTTCCATCCTCTCTCGAGGAAGCCACTTTTCCTCCTTAGCCCAGCTGTGATTGAGTCTGCGGGGCTGTGAGGCCCTTACCTCCTATATAGATGTAAAGGATTCATTTGAGATGTTGCCATCTCCAGAAGAGGGTTGCCTTGCAGGGTTTATAATGTCTCTAAACACATGGGAAAACTAAAACTGAAGCATGCTTCGAATTGACAGCACCCAGATCTTAATGTTCTGCCCTTTACTCCTCCCCACCTTCTTTAATCTGTCTCAGCTCTTTCCCTGGGATCCTGGTTACTGGAGAAGTTGTGTTCTCTTTGACTTTGCTTAGAGGGCCAGGAGGATGCTTGGTATTTCTGAAACACAGAAACTAATAAATGACAGCCTCTGTCATAGTTATTACTTACAACCACCGTGTGTGGGTGGGTGTGCTTCTGTTGTTGTCAGGCTTCTGTGTTTCTCAATCACTGTTAATTATCATGGTGTTTAGAGAGAGCCTGTTACAGAGCATGCTAAATTATTTTCTCTTTTATATTAATTAACTCTTATCCTAACGGTCCCTTAATGTTTCATTCTTTTATTCAAGCTATGAAATGTGGTCATACTTTTCATGGTAGGTAATAGAGAGAGGAAAAATAGCCAGTGGAGGGGGGAAAACAGCCAACATGCTGTTTCTAATACCAAACACCAATGAATGGCTTTCCTGCAATTAGTAGAAAACAAAGAGCTATACATTGCTTGGGGTAAAATTTATATCATACCTGTCATGAGATATTTTTCATTTCCCATTTCCCAACTTCTTACTTTATGAACAATGACTTAGTGCTTAAAAATCAGTTGAGGCTTTTCATACATGTAAATGTTGCCATTGATTGCCCTGCATTTCAGCCTCCAAGCTATGAAAATCTTCCCCATCTTTCAAATACAGCAGAGGACATAGATCTGCTGTGGTAAACACCAAGAAAAAAACCTATAAGTAAATAAATCAATCATTCCTTATTCAGAGCAAATGTAATAACGTAACTAAGAAGGGAGTCACACACTAAATGAGGACAAAGCCAAATGTTTTATAGTTATATTGTTTCCAGAGCATGGTCAACCTGTAACTGAATGACTCAGGAGCCCTGTGGAGAAAAGAGTCTATGTGACTGAGGACTATGCTGTAATACGCACACAGAAGGGAAATTTAATTTGAGCAGTAGACTTAATATTATTTTTTTAACTTCTGGGTGCCTGACCTTGCAACCTAAGCAACATTTTTTAACTTAATTTGTTTTGTGTTTATGAATGCACACATCCTGAAAGCAAATCAGCCCCTTGCAGCCCTCAGAAATAATGTAATAAACAATATTCATCTGATGAGTTTTTATCTGTTTAAGTACAATGAAATTAATTTAATCAATCTATCAAAGGCAGAAATAGGAATATATAATTTTGTATCTGAAAAAAAGAAAGACATCATTTAAGATCTTCTTATTTGTATGTATTAAAAACAAACTTTTATATTATCTAGCCAAACAGTTATATATGCAGATTTTGTCTCCCTGGGGTATTGAATTAAATAACCGGGATTATTCTTACACCTCCTAATCCATATCCTCTTATATCAGTGATAAACTCCACATGCAAGTGCCCAGAGTGTGTGTTCATTTCCAGGCTCACACTGCATTGATCCAGGGGCTGCATATCTCACACCCCCCCAGCCACAGCACTCGCAGCCTCCTGACTCATATCCCATTTTCCCATGGGATTGAGACCCTTTCTTACAGAGGACCACAACATCTGTACCTCTGTGATTCACACCTGACACAGTCCCTTGGGACAACCTGCACTGGATGGGGTACACCATGCTTACCATGAGTGGGCTAGAGACTTACCGGCATACCAGCCCTGTCACTGCCATGGAAGGTTACATGTGAACATTGGTGTCTCCTTCTTCCCATGCAGCTGTATTTCCAGAGCTCTCAGCATTCATACCAGGGAAGCCTTTTACCAATGATGATTTTGGATTTGGTGACACAGTCTATGAACTGGGCTCACAGCTTTGGCATACTGGCTCTGTGTGAGGCAGGAAGCAGGCTTTGCTCTTGAATTTGATGGAAATCTATTTTGGGTCCCAAGACCTAGACCTTGCCTTTTTTGTATCCTGTCTCACAGGTAGATGTTACATCTGTGCACAGTCCCACGGGATTGCCTTGGATGAGATTTGTACAAGCAGCTGCCAATAGCAATGAGCAGAACTTAGAAGCTTACTTAGAAAACAGGCAGTTATATTATCGCTCTACCAGGAAAATCAACAAAAATGAGGAGCTGCTTGTCTGGTATGATGAAGAACTTTCCAGTCTCTTGGGTTTCAATGAGATAAAAGCTCAGAGCCCCCAGAATGGTAAGTACCAAGCTGCTGACTGCAGAGGTCACTGAGGACTGAAGACAGTCTGCAACTTCTTTAGTACGTGGTGATCTTGTAATACAGGAAGTAAAACCTGTCTAAATCCTTAGCCAGTCAGCTAAAGAAAAAGATTCCTGGTTCAAACTTCAAATCGTCATAAAGTCCATATGGTTTTATCTAGATCACTGTGTACTGCCCAATTTACGTAATACAAATTTGGCTTCAGACTCTAAATGAAAGCAATTTTGCAAGTAGCATGTGGAGGCAAATGCGAGTAAACTATTTTCCATAGCAGCAAGGGACCTGATCCCACGCTGGCATTAGCTTTACCATGTGTGATCTTGCATGACTTAAGAGATGTTTCTGTATTTTCTTTTTTGTCAATGGCAGGGTCAGGATCTGCATCCATCCATGATGCTACCTTTGCAAAACTCATCATTTGTTGTCTGTTTCTGCAGAGTTGCGATGCCAAGAATGTGATCGAGTCTTTAAATGTGAGCATTCCTATCTCTCCCATGTCCGCTTCCTATGTGTCCCAGAGAAGTGTGCCCTGCTATGGAAAAACTTCCAGAACCCTAAGACTGAAAAGAGCAACTTAGCTGAGCAGACCACGAATTTCCACAGCTTGGCAAGGGATCTAGAGGTGAAAATGGCAGCTCGTAAAGATGAAGCTCATGGTCTCACAGGGGAAAGGAGAGCAAAATCTGAAGGGACTGAGAACAACAGGAGCAGGAAAACTGTGCTGTTGGAGAAAACCAATAACCTGTGTGAAGAACATAATTGTGGGAGCAAGGAAGATGCTGGGGGAGAGCATGCATTGGCTGGTTCTTTCTGGAAGCTTAGTTCAGGGAGGCAGTTAGCTATGAAGGATGGTTTAGAGCAGAAGCAGAGTGCTTTCACTGAGGTCAGGAGGATGAAGGAGAAGGTGAGGAATGAGAAGATGAAGGAGCCAGAAGAGGAGGATGGCATAGTCCCACTTGGTGAAGAGCAGGTACCAAAGGAAGTGTTGTTGAACGCCTCTGGTAGTGCATTCTCCTTTGTGTGGCCCACCAGAACCAGAGGAGAACAGAAGAGTGCTTTCAGCAAACCCAGTAAATGTCTAATAGAAAGACCTGCGATAAATTCTTCTCATCCCATGAATGAATCACCAAAGAGCTTGGGAAGGCTGTCTGGCTTCATTGACACCACAGACATCATGTGCTGCAGCACCCTTCTCAATTCCAAGTTCTTTGTCAGTGATTTGTGTAATGCCCAGATGCTGCAGACAAGCATCACTCAGAGCAATGTTTTCCCATATACCTCAGAACTGTGGCTCAAACAAGCAGGACGACAGTTACAAAACACAACCACCACTTCTTCCTCCTCCTCCTCTTCCTTGACTCTTCTTCCCCCCACCTTCATGTCCTTTGGAGTGGCTGCCCAGAACTGGTGTGCCAAATGCAACCTGTCCTTTCGCATGACATCAGATTTAGTCTTCCACATGCGGTCACATCACAAAAAAGAATACTCCTCAGCTGAGTCCCAGTGCAAGAGAAGACGAGAAGAGAAGCTAACGTGTCCCATTTGTCATGAGTACTTCCGAGAACGCCATCATTTATCCCGGCACATGACTTCTCATAATTAGAGCTGCGCAGATACATCTCACCAAGGGACTGGGCAGGTCGGGCAAAGAAGGGAAGCACAGTACACTTGTATCCATTTCTTTTTGAGTTTACTTTTTACTTTTTAATTTTTTAAATTCTTTTAATTAATAATTTTAATTAAAATTTAATTTTTTAAATTATTTTTTAGTTTACTTTTTAATTTCTTGCAGGAAATCCCTGTTTACAGGAATTTATAATAGACGCTTTGCAAAAAAGAAAAAAAAGTAAAATGTTTACAAGAGTCTGAACAGGTTGCAAGTTTTGAAATCTCAGCCTCGCCCTTGTCAATCTATTTTTGAGGAAATAAAATAATGAAATCAATATGCATGCAGTATTAATTTGCAAGGAGTTGGGGACAAAATCATTGTTCTGCAAATAGTTTTCTTTCTTGGTATTTCATTTGCTGGTGTTGGTGCAGTACAACGTAAATACAGAAGTAATAACCACCTCTTTGAATGAGGACTATTTAAGCACTAAAGATATCAAAGCTTATGTGCTAAAAGAAAGAAGATGATGTTTCTTGCAGCTTTGGTGAACACTTGCTCCTTCATGTTAGCTGAATCAGCTCTCTTACCAGATTTGTGAGCCTAAGTAAAAACCTTGTATCTCACTGTCAGCTTGGCTGGGACTTGAAGTTACGACTCTGTCTGATATATGTGATTTTCAACAGCTGAACAATCGACTGCCAAAGAAGATATGTCTTGTAAATCAGAATATCTGAGTTCTGTTCTAGGCTCTGCCACTTTTTAAATACCTTTTATAAAGTCAAATCAACATTCTGCCCTGATGTGTGCTTGCAAGGTCTGTGTGACTTTAGCAGGTGAACAGATCTGATGGGGGTAGAGTTTGGCCTGTGGTTTTCAGGTTTTGGATATGCTGAAGAAAGCAACTAGGGCATTTAAGTTGCTACTAACTACTGATAGATTGAATCTGCACACCTTAGTTGTGGATGATAGGCTCTGTTCTGCTATCAGTGAGAAGAATGTCCTTCACAAAATATGAATAAATGACTTTGCAATATGCTCATTATTTCCACCATACTGATGATATAGTCCATTGTTTGTCTACTGCACAGTAGACAGAATTTTTCTTTGAGTTCCCATGATGATGCCTAGGCTGGTAACGCAAGTATTCGCAGATAAACACATTTGAGTGACAAAAGACAACATGAGAGTCTTAGGCTGTCCGCTGGGGTCAACATGTTACTTATTGTCATCTCTTGGGTGATTTCTGTAATTCAGGAGACTATATTTTTCCCAATATATTGCTGTTGATTATTAATGCTGTTGCATTAATAGGTGACTGTTTCCTATTAACATAAACATTTGACTTATTGCAGGCCAACCACAGGCTGTGCACCCCAGCTTTGTTTTCCCAACATGAAGTGAATAAACTGTTACATTATGCCTTTGAGTTCAGAAGACATAAATTGAGACTGGAGGTCTGGTTGGATTGTAACACAGTTTTCCAAGGTCAGTGGTGGAAGCTCTTTCACCGGAGTCATTAAAAAACAAATGAACAAAAGCTTTGAAACATGGAATGAAGGGAACAACCTTGCATTGAGTATGGCATGATGTGGTTTCCTTGTAATCTTTCCATCTCTATTTTCTGTCCAATAACATTAACTGTGTAAGGAATATATTTATGGCAAAGTTTAATAAGCCCAATTTCACTCCATCTGGTTTTATCTGGGTGCCAGCCAGTTTACTGTGAAGTCAGTGTCCATAAAGTGTAATGAGGGACTCCATGGTGTAACTGCATTCATATGCAGTTAGGGTTATAGTTCCCATTAGTAGTTTAGCCCAGATTGTGATCTCATTTATTCCAGTGCAAATCCAGAATAATTCCATGTTGCTACTCCTGATTTACATTAATTACATTAAGATCAGCCTGGCCCAGTATAAATAAGACTACAGATTTCTTGGTACCATTGCTGCAATGTGTTCTCTTCTGTACTTACTGAAAGATGCCATGTTTTCTTACTAGTTTTACAGTTAGAAACCTAGCTTCAGATTTCTTCTGGAAAAAGACAAGACCAGCTGTATAATGCGCCCCAGTATTAAGTTGGCACATCACTTAAACATTACCCTGCTCCAAAGGCCTGTTTTTCCAGTGTGCTACACCCAGTGCATCATCTAGATGAGAATGAAGCACTACCAAATCTAACTGCTTACATATTTTCACTGATTCTGCACTGGTGTAAGTGATTTTGAGAAAGTGTGGAGAATCAGCCACTGCTGAATCTCAAAACATCCTCCAATAGTGTGTTAGATCTACATCTTAAAAGTCTCACCAGTAAATCAGACTTCTTCATTCTGCTTATGATATGAAGCTTAAGCGAGCAGCAAGAGAGACATAGACTTTCTCTATCTCGTGAAGTAGTTTTCTCTGGGGGAAAAAAATAAAAAGATGCCTTCTGTGCACAGAAAGGCAAGAGAACCAGTTATGAAAAGTGTCAGAGCTGATTCAGAGTGCAAAAATGAAGAGGAGAGGTTTTAATTAACTTTATTTCTGGTACTGTCCTCCCCTCCTCCAGCTGCAGGAACAGTGCAGTTTAGTCATACCATGAAAAAATTGGGAATTTGCCTCTTGCAACATGGAAATCACACTGCAGGCAAATGTGTACAGTACTGCCCTTCCTCCTTTGCAGTAGGCCACTGGCATAAAAAAATAAGTGAACAAATTGCTTCTTATACTCGACTAAAGTGTTTTGCGAACTAAGACTTGTTTACACACACAGCTGACCAATACGACATTTTGCTGCCTACTACACCTGTGCTGACATCAGAGCAAAGCAGCATAGTTGCCAACAGAATGAGAACTTGATTCCTGATGGATAAAACGAGCCCTGGTGTAAAGCTCCTTGTGCAGGCAGGGTGAATGTCTTTTATGTGTCTCAAGTTTAACTGAGTGTCTCATCTAAGTTGGGTTACCTAAACCAGGGGGCTTATCCAAAATTTTTGCAAATTTTATTTCTTCAAATGAAAATACTCTTATTAAAGCTGAGCAACCCAACTACTGCAGAGGCAGAAGGAAGCCTAATGAGACAAAGTAAAACAAAATTCCCATAACTGAGTCATGCTGGAAGCTTTTTCCCCCTTATGTCTAGAAGTCTGAACATTTAAATTGGTGCAGATGAAAGGAAATCCTGCTGGAGGAAAGGTGCTCCAGTAAGGCAGGGGCTCTTGAAGAAATGAAAGGGCTTAAGGAATTCATGAAGGACTGCATTCTGTCCCAGTGCAATACAGTGGTTTTACAGCAGGGATCTGTGTCTTTTCTACAAGTAGAAATGCTTGGAATAAAAAATAGGAGACAATTTGAAGTCAGCTGACTGGTTCTCTTCCTCTCTTTGCTAGCAACCACCTGTGTCATTTGATCAAACTCTGTTTCTCATGACATCTGTTTCTGGATCAGTAGACACAATGCTGTCAAACTTAGCTGTTCAGGCTGTGTTTCTGCAGTGTGTTGTGATTTTACTGATAGAGAATGCCAGAGTAGGATATTTGTTCACTCATTGGACCCTGAACTTTCTCCAGTGAAGCTGGAGAAAGGGCAGCCATTGAAAGGGCACTCAAATATGCTTTCGAAGAATATTTATTTACTTGCTTTTTTAGGGCTAATTTTTCACTAATTGATGCAGTCCATGGGCCCCTATTGGTGTACAGTACAGTTTGAAAGTCACTGGACTAAGGCAGCTTTTTTGGTATGATCAGAGAAGGCTACACTAGAAGTACTCTCCAGACAGTCAGAATGCATCATTTTGTAGCAAAAAAAGAGAACAATCTTGCTGCTATTACTTGGTCAGAATTCTGCGAATGCTAAAAGGAGAAAGATCATACTGTTCGGCGGCTTTATACACCAAATCCTTTCTTCCTTCCTCTAAAAGGAACATGATTAGGATTAAACTTCAGGAAGTTGTTCTAAGTGGGATGGTAAGGAAATGGTGCTGTAACTGTTGAATGTCTATATCAGCTCTGGAATCCGAATAGAGAAGGGTGTCAGTTTCAGTGTATTTCATGTTGTGGAAAGGCACTTCTGAAACTGTTTGTCCCTCTCGAAGAAAACTACTGTCTAACTTTATCATTTAAACCACAAACCATGGATTTTCCATAATTAATTTTCATTCATGGTTTTGTGATGTTCAGACCTTTCAGTGCAGTGTGATTTTCTGTACAATTACTGCCTGTAGTTGTGTGAGGTCTGTTGATCACACTGTGTGTGTGGTCATGGTTTAGGTTGAGCTCAAAGTTATAGTGGTCACTAGAAACATAAAAAATACCAGATGGAGCCAAACCTGAGGGACATAAATACAAAGTGGGACATATAGCTCAGTATCTATGTCCTCCTTTACACTATAGAAGAAGATGGAAGATCCATGCAGAAAGCAGCTGTGGGAAAAAAAGGAAGTTCTTGACCACACAGATGATAGAGATCTGCTTTAGTTCAGAAAGTGCAGGTTTAGGTTTCAGGGAAAGTTCTGTTAGCTGCTGTAGTTCCAGATGTTCTAGAAGAGTTTGGTACCTCTAAACAGTACAGCCTCACTAGCTTCAGTGCCACTTCCCTCAGTAAGTCCTGAGGGCTCTGCCTTTACATGTACTGGGTTTTTGTCAGTACTGAATTTACCCCCTTTCAACTTCACTGTATTAAAATGAGATAGGATAGGATGTAGTTTATCTATCCTGCTTGTTATCTCTCCACTCTGAGATAAGCAATCTGGTCTTTTCAGTGTCTTCAAACAAGACACAGTCCTGCCTTGAGCAAAAAGTGCATACAGAATTTACGCTACACTGTATCCAGGTTCTAAGCTCATTGAGATGGGAATAAATATGACATAGCATTTTCTGAAGACAGGAACAAATTGCTAGTAGATTATCTATGGAATAATATATAATATTTTGTTGATTAATAAAATTTGTCAAGGTTGCACATTAATTTTCCAGTGAAACTGATCACTTCAGTGAACTAACAGCACTATTGATTTCAAATTGACTCACCAGCAATTGCAACTTCATTGTTTATTTTCTCAACTGGATTCCAATTTCTGGACATAGTTACTATTCATAAGTACTTACCATATTACTGCTGGAAGAAATTATTTGCTATTTGTGCCCATATAATATAGCTTTTGGTCCTTGAATGAATGGCTAAAGTTTTTAAATGCTGGCTTTAACAACTACTATTGTTTGTACATGACAGCACAACTGATTTTATTTAGGAAAACAAAGCAGTCTATCTGGACCATTTAGATATTAAAGAGGCTTAAAAGACAGTAGAAGAAATACATTTATGTTGTTTACTCATTTATTGACTGCTCCAGTCTTTTCCATATTAAGAATTTTTAACATACTTCATACATATATCACTTTACACAAAATTCTGTATGAGTTTTAGTTAATTGAAATATTTTCCACGACACTGAGAAGTTCAACAACTAGCTAGTGCATAAAAATCAGAACACAAACATGGCTCAAAAGAATCCAGGTTAGTGATCTCACTGAGTGTAGTGGATAAGACAAACAAGTAGTAAAAAAGATGGAAAGTTTATTTTGTTTAAATAATTTTCCTGTAAATACTGAAAGAGATTCTCTGCAATCAGATGTTCAAACATAATTTATAAAAAACCCAACACTGCAATAACCTACAAACGACCAAGCAAACATCAATGTGTAGCTACTCAGACTTTAAATGACTAAATTTTGGGGGAATTTTTTCCTAACTTAATTACTTTACAGCTGGAATTTTATAAAGATGAGAAATTTTGGGATCTAGATTAGAGTTACATGTACTGCTAAATAATTATGATTTATTTATTTATTAAATAATTAAAGACAGATAGATAAGAATTGTAAGAAAGACAATTAATGCTGTGCAGTAATTAAGCTCATGTCAGCATTCTGTTAGTTGCCCTGGAATACACCATTACCTAATAAGTGGTTTGCTAGCAGAGTGCAAAGGGTATTTCTCTGCTTGCTTTCTGTCTTTGTGGCAGGACACACGCAATCTGCTTTTAGCCTTAAGTAAAAAAATATGATTCTTTTTCATGAGCCTGTTGATCTGGGCACTAGGTGAAACAGTCAGTGTTTTGCCCTTCTCTTGCTCATTCCCCCTCCCTTTGCCAGATACTAGGGGAGAAGTCACGTACCTAGAAATACCAGAAGTCTGGGCAACTTTGAAATACTGTGGCTATTTTTGGTACATCTGGATGATAAAATGGTGAAGAGATTAATTCAGCTCTTCCAGTTTGGAAAACAGACTCTACCAACTAATGCTGATTATTCTTTAATATGTATAAATAGGAATTGTACACAATTTCCAAGGAGTAGAGGTGCCTTTACTATATTTGCTAAAATGCTTTGATATGGCTCACAAGCCTTCAGTGAATTGGACCTAAATTTAAAAAACAGACACTGCAACAATGAAAATTTATATATGACCAGAAAAGGAATCAGTAAAACCTAATGCATTATCCAAGTATCTCAACCATGCCCAGAAAGAGCTGGGTTCCACAGAATGGAGTAAGAAAGTCCGTGTGTTGAAAGAGAGTCACTTTGAGCTGTGTACAGGGAACCAACCACTGGCCATAGAGATTGAAATTAAACCGTTCTTTCTAGGGTTTGCATTTGCGTGTGTGTGTGTAGCATTCTTTGCTTAAGAACTAGGGGCGTGTTCCCTCACTGGGCTATCTAGAGCTGTGCAGGTGAGCGCTGAGCATCTCCTTTGCTTTGATAAGTGCTGTTTCAGCTGGTGTTTCTATGTGAGGAAGCACCCCTTTCCCTTCCCAAGAAGTGCTTTCTGCAGAGGTGACTGATCTGGAGGTGGGGATGATGATGTAGAAGTTGGTATCATTTACTTGATATGTCTGTGGGGAATGGCAGCCACCACTTGTCTGTTCCCCAATGATGAGAGCTCTGCCCAGTCTCTTCATTATGTATACAAACTCCTCAGCAGCCCCAGCCGTCACAGCACTGGTAAGGATTATTAGTCCCTTCTGAGAGCCATACCTCTCCCCTGCCAGACAGGACAAAAATCATCAGAAATGCAACCATTTTCAGAGATTCATTTGCATAATGAAGCAAGAAAAACCTTAGTTTCCGACGTATTATTAACAAAAGAAGTTTGGAAATATACTTTGTATCTATGATGGTATTAAAACACTTTTTACACTAGCTCAGCCTCTATACTGTAAAAACTATCATCCTATGTGGTGCTCTTGTTCTACATTTCTGGTTACAAGCTCCAGCAGCTCGGAGGCCAGCTCATGGTTACTACTGCTGGCTCTTCTGTGGCTTTGACTTATACAGGAGCTCTAGATCTCATCAGAGGACTGGTATAGGCAGGTAAGGAAAGCAAAATTTTCCACTCCTGCAGCAGAAATACTCAAAGCTGAGTAGCAGCATCTTCAGTTTCATCCCTGTTCTAGGAACGTGGCTGTCAGAGAGCTGGCCTGAAAACTGTGCAGGCGGCGTTTTATGAAATTATAATTATAGTGGTTTCCCACAGGCTCTTTATAGTCTATAAATGGAAGCTGTTGCATGGCCTTTGTCCCGATCCCTTCAACAAATACCCCTTATTAGGATCTGAGCCAAGTTATCTCATTTTCTTACATAAACCAGCTGACAGGAGTAGGAGGTTTTTCGCACCTATTTTCAATACACTAGAACAGCCTAGAGTTTTTGAGGGTTTAGTTCCTTTGAAAAAGTTGCCAAAGCATCATAACTGGGACCTAATAACTTGAAAACTGCTCTAGACTACTCTAAAAAAGTAATTCTTTAAGTAAGTTGCAGTATGACATATAATTCTTATATTAAACTGTAAGAGAGGGGCCAATAGCATGGTAATTAATTTTCACACCATCTTTGCTCTTCACATTTCACTATAGATGTAATATCTATCAGAAGACCTCTTTCACAGTAGATATGTATATATAATACAGGATCCGATCCAGCTCCTTTGAAGTTAATATGAGTCTGTCTGTTCTCTTTGATGGGAACTGGAATGTGTCTATAGTAATCATATCCCTTAGCACAGCCCACCTCTGACTGCCTGGGAAAATAGATGGACCCTGCAGCCTGCGATAAATTTTAAACATTTCAGTTTAAACATGCTCCAAGCCAGTAATTGCAGACACCATTGTGTGACACCATTTTTTTTTTGGTACTGCCTTAGCTTTAAAAGGGAAAAAGGATTAAAACTAATGTTTAAGGCTTCTTAGCACTCTAGCTGCACTCTGTGAGCACTCAAGAGCTCCATTTCTGCATGTCACAGCATCCTTTCAACTTCCGCAAACAGCAGCCAGGGTGTGTGTGTTGAGGGGTGTGTGTGATACATTGCCAAATAACCCAAACTCACTCACATGTGAACAAAATTTAGTGCTTTTCTTTCTCTCTAGCATTCTGTGAAAAAACTGGGCTATTGTGGGTGTTTTCATCTACTGAAATTGTGAATTACACAGGTAGAAAGTGAGGGGCTACATATAAAACTGTGAGTATTGGAAGAAGTATTACAAGAGGCCTAGGCACCACAGGATTTATTTTTAATTTTGGCAACTTCTTAAAGCAACAAGTCACAACCAGTGTATGCAGTATTCAGCTAAACTTCTGGGAACCAGTTTACAAAACCTCCGTGCTTAACATACTCCGTTCCTAGGAGCAATAAGCTGTTACTTGTAGATGGCATTAGGGAACATGGCTGAAATGCACATTTTTGGTTTTATATTCTCTGCACAGCTTGAATTAATAGTGGTCATGTGCTTTCACCAAATGTGTTATGGTGTCTAATGGCTGACTTTAAAATACCCAAGGAGGGACAGCTGAAATGAAAAGCTACTCTAAAAAGAAATTGACATTTTACCTTTGAGCTGTGGCTCAGTCCATATTTCCTTTACTGAGTCAGTGGGTCTGTCGTAAACTTTGTCCAAGAGAATTTTATGTCCTTCATCAAAGAAGTACGAGCATAGGATTGCTATGGAAGTGGTGGAGCCTCCAACATTGTACCTTTTTAGAAATTAAAAATATTAAGGAAACATTTGAAAATTTGAGGCAGACAGTAAATCTCCCTTCCAAGTATTGTTCCTTAACACCAGTACTGAAAGGGCTTATGGCTGTATATTTTTATGTTTACATTCATTCTCTCCCATCAGCATGTGTACGTTTATCGGAGAAACAAAATCCCATCTAAGAGTCTTGGATTGTTATTGCCCACAACTGACTTCAAAAGCAAACATAAAACTGAGTGGTCTCTTTTTTTTCTTGATTCAAGTTGGAAAAAGACAGAACGTAAGCAAAGACTGAATCTGCAGAAAAACATCAGATTCTTGTTATTCTTCTACTCTGAATAACCCATGCTGTTACTGACATATGCAGCAGGAGTAAATGCCTAAACCCAATTTAAGAAACATGTTTGTAGAATGTTGTGTTCTTATTTCCTGCTGCACACAGTGGGAATACTTGGTGCTTGGCACCTTATAATATCACGCCATTTCTTTTTGTGCCTAAAGACTGCATTAGCTGCTTCATTTAGGACAGTCATGTTTGCACACTTTGGTTGTAGTTTAATTTTATACCAGTCTCTGAAGATTGAATTCACTGAGGAGCCTGTCATTGGAGAACCCCTGCTATGAATACACAGAATGGAATACCAAATTATTTTTTTGTCTGCTCCTTTTCACTAATAGTAGAGCATATACAGCACTGGAGGTGTTTGTACTTTGATCACTCCTAGTAGGAGATAGATATAGTGCTTTTCTATAGGTGATATTCAGAGTGACTGGTGCAGAAATACCTTCAAAAACCTGCTAGAAAATGAGTTTTATTCAGTCCAGTCCTTAACTAAGTTTTTTCACCTCCAGAAAAGGATTAGACTACCCAGAAAGCCTCTCTCCCAAAGAGTGAAGCTACCCCTTTACTCTGCAGTATTTTGGAGCTGTATGCTGGGTTCACACTGTGACTGGCTAGAACTGAAATAAGCCTTTTCAGTGTGTCCCAGATAGCATTATGGTGTCATGAAGTCCCACTGTGCTCCTGCACAGCTCAGGAGGCAGCTAGTCCCAGCAGAGCCATGCTTCCCACAGCTACCGTCATAGCTGAAGTGAGTGACAGGCAGCTAGAGCAATGCTTCCCACAGCTGCCATCACAGCTGAAGTGAGTGAGAGGCAGCTAGAGCAATGCTGCAGAGCTCTTCCTGGGAGTCTCTTGCAGAGAGTGAAACGGCAGAAAATTTAGTCAGTAATAATGACTGAGCAGTTGCTAGAGGTTTAGCTTAACTTCATTACAGACTTCTTGTGTGACATAAAGGAAGCTGTTTGGTTTACCAGTGTCTCTTCCCAATGCTGTGAAGGTTAAAAACCAGAAGTTCAGGAGTGACATAGCTGTTCCAGGGAGGAAAACTTGTAAGACAAGGAACATCATTCATTATGGTTAATCCATGCAAAACTGAAATTATAAGTTTTGCCTTAAAATCGTAAGATGGTTTAGGGAGAAGTTCAGAAGGTAAAATGTTTGGAGTTCTTTTTTATATGCCTTCAGAGACTGGGTCTTTTGTGTACACTCAAAGGGCTAGAAATACATTAAATATAAAGAAAATCCCCCAAATCCCAAACCAAAACCAAAGTAACCCAAGAACAGAACTATGGTGATACCAGTTGGTACCTGGGACATGATTTCACCTTCGCTGTTTTATTACCCCGGCCCTGATATGAGTTTTAGACTGGGAGAAAACTGGGGCTAGAATGAGTAGTCCCAGTCTTATCTCAAGTCTATTGGAAGATGGTGGTGCCTTTGATGAATTTGAATTCAGTCATGGGTGTGTCTTGTTGATTGCTGCCCTGCCTCCTCTGCTCAAACAGTAAGATATTTCTCTCTGCTCTTATTGCCATGCTCATCTTTTCCTGCATATGCTGCAAGTCCCAGAAGAATATTAAGAAGACTACCAAATAACAAAAGCCCCACAGTGGCATTGGACATTAATGGTTCTAGCATTAAGAATGAAATCTTACAAAGGTCTTCTTTAGTTGATAATGGTAATATTCTGGGCTCACAAACATTAGGTCTGGACCAAAATAAGTGAATTATTTACCTAAATGTTGTATGGAAATGCGTATTTGTGATATTCATCTGCTTTTATAGCTGGCAGCAAATGGATCCTATCTTTTGGTTCACAAGATTTGGAGCATTGTTGACACACTGGAGTGTCCAAGAGAATCCTAAGTTCAGAGCAGGCATATGAAGCTGTATCTTGCAGCAGCATCATCTAGGAGTGCTACAGTACCTTTACGTCACCTTTGCCTCCATGCATAAGGGTCATTCTGTACCGAGCTCATTACCCAGGATAATTTAGCATTGCAGATATGGCAAACTAGATGTTGTAACACAACCTTACTCATGGTCTGTTTTTTTGACCGTTCAATCACTTGACCACTGCCTGCAGTGAAAGATTTATTTAAGCCACATATATAGATATTTTACATGTATAACTAATATAAGGCACATACAGAATTTGATTAGAAAGAAATCAGAGAAAGAAAACAGATGTGACATCCAGGATTGCGTTCTGCAACATATTTCCTAAATTTTTCTATTTAGTTCTAACATCTCAAGTGATAGTACAATTTGTCTTGAGACATACTTCCAGACTGTTATTGTTTTCCTTGGCTGTTTTCCTTTTCTCATTTAATCCCAGCAATTTTAGCCTGTAAACAGGACAGTAAGCCATGTAAAGCTAATTCACTATTACAAATAAAATGCTGTTTGGAAAGAGCTTTGGTTATTTGCCGTTCAAAGGTTTACCTCATGTCTATGATTAATGCATCTGTGTGAACAATTTTCTTCCAAACATGCTCTACCAGTAGGTCGGACACCTGGGTTAGAAGTTCACAGTCTCCAAACATATCGAATCTCAGATAACCGATGTTGTTTTCAAATACATTTGCGTGGAACGAAAATTTAATCATATCTTCAAATACTTCTGGGGAAGGGATCTGAAAGAGTTTGGGAAAAAAAACAAGCAATTTGTTGGCACTGACAGCTTGGTACAAGATTTAAAAAAAATTATGAGGGTCAAGTTTGGTCCAGGTGGGATATATGTGAGAAATGAGACCAAGTATGAGGAATATAATAAATGATATTCAGATTTTTGCATATTAAACATAGTTTAGCATTGGCTGCTCCATTGCTTGCCCAGCATCAAAAACATGCCCAGAATCTGGATCAGGCATCTATTTGTCAGGGTTCAGTTTATTTTTCAAAAATACAGGAATCTCCTTGGATCAAAGAAGCTGAGAAGGCTACAAGAACCATTCCCCAGCCTGCAGCATAGGCCACTATCCCCGGCCTGCTACCCAAGCCTACTTGTTTCCTTTAGCAGTTCTTTCTAAATAAGGCATTTTCTAAATAAGGTTCCCCTCTAAATAAGGACTTTTATAATCTCCTTATTAGCCTCAGCTGACAAACAGCTGCTGGCTACAGGTGAGGTTGGCCCCAGCCCCTTTTAATTAGCCAGTGCCTATGACAGTGAGAAACCTCATGTGTTGGGCATGTGCTAGGCTACTCAGGAGGTAGACGTGTTAAATCTCTCTTATGGTGGCCATGTGCTTGGAGTCTCACGTGTTAGGCTGTGATTAGTTTTATTTTGTTTAGCTTATGTTATTAAACAGCAGACTTTTTTTAGTAGTGATGTGTAGCCAACTAATGAAGTTATCATAGTAACCCCTGCATGTACTGGGACTTAGCCTTCTATTGCCAAACTTCTGTTTTGCATACATGTGTCTGAAAACTCTCCTTCAGCTTAAGAAGAAAAGACTTTGGGACGTATATGACTTATGTGACCTTCAGCAGTTTGGCCTTTTCTCCTCAGGGTTGTTGTGAAAAAGATTTTATACTTGTTTTTTTATCAATTGCCCTCTGCCATAGCTCAGCCCCAGACAATCCATACTTTTACATCCCAAAGTACAAGGATTCAGCAGTGAGCCATGTGCTAAAAGGTGTTCTCCCAGTCTGCAACATATCCTAGAATTTGGAAGGCATTTGGGCTTTCTGCAGCTGTAGAGGAGTCAGGCAAGCTGCTGCCCTACATGTAGTGCTCTGGCCTGGGGATGTGCCCCTGCCACAGGAGAAAGAGGGTTTGCAAGGTGTGTGAATGCAGCTGTATTTGACATAGCTCAAGCACTTTACATTTACCTGGGGGAAAATTACCCAGCAAATCACACTTCTAGCTGCCCTGAGATTCTTCATGATTCAGTGCCTTCTGTTTGCCAAAATATCAAATATTAATTTAAAAGCCCTATTGGCCAGTAGTTGTTGACCTGATGGTAAGAGCAAACTTTACTGAGTCCTTTTCTGTACACTTCTTTCTTACTGTACCTTGTGGAAATAACCATTATGTCTGGACTGTAAACATATCAGTCCAGCACTACTGAGTTTGTCATTTCCAATCCACTTCCCAGTGACAGCAATGCTACTTGATCTGCCCACTGTACTTTGATTAACAAATCAGTTTTGAAGAATATATCCAGCACGCTTTGCATTGTTCTGACAGAGCTCATATCTAGTTCAGAGGTACTGGTCCCCCCAGGAGAAAAAAATCATCACTCATTGGTAACATCTATAAATAAAACTGATGTGTTACTTTCAGCCATTTACTAATGATATTTTAACTGAACACACATTTCTTAGCTCTGTCTCCAACAATAATTACTAGGTGCATACCCATTAGCACGTTGATTAAGAATAACCTCTTTGTCTATGTCTGGTAATTTTTTTTTCAACTTGTTCTTTTACTGTGTTGCATCACATGTTCACTGAGGACTTTAGTACTTGTTGGCAGTGTTGCTAATTTTTTGAAATTCATTACAGATTTCAAGGGGGGCAGGTTGCTTTTAAAGACTTGGGACTCATGGGGTAAAATTAATATACAAGGATCTCAAAAAAACTCTTCTTTATCTTCATGGTTGCAGGGAAGGTATGAAAATATACCAATTCTAAAGGCTCCAGGACCAGAAGTTGTGAAAATGTAATTTTGGGGTGGTAAGCCTCCTAATTTTTAAGCAAAAGAGGTGAGTAGGCTGGACTGACAGTAGAGAGTTACTATCCTGAAAAAACGCAGTTTCATGACACTGGCGTGTAGGCCATGTGATGCCAGTACCTACGGAGGTAAGTCTAGCTTCTGAGAGCAGCAGCACACTCTTCTTTGGAAGGCATGACTGTTTGCTGGCCAAGGACAAGCTGGGACAGGATGCAGCTGAAAGTAAGATCTTGCCGCTCAGTCAAGCAATGTTTACATACAAATTACTTGGTGTTAAATACAAACCCTCAGGTGCCTTAGTAAGAATACTATAAGCAATGTGGCTAGACTAAAGTATCTCCAAGCTAACATCACTTAAGCCAAGGAAGAATTAGTTTTCACTAACTATATAGGGCCTCTAGGCCTATTCTGCAGTCTCCTTCTACAGGTGAGTGGCCTAACCGGAATAAGTGATGTGACATAAAATAGGACCTAGAATGTTGCATTAGGGCTCATGCATGGAGTTTCATCCCTGAATCTGCTACTGACACATACCCCAACCACAGGCAAATTACTTTTCCAACTATGTATCTCTTTGCTCTCTTCTCCCCTTTTACCTCTCCCCTAATTTGTTTCATCTGTTTAGATAGAGACTGTATTTTCACAGCAGTTTTGTGCTGAGCATTGTAACATAACTCTGATTTCCATTAAGGTTGCCAGTGCTGCCAGCTGTTAATATGTTATCAGCTAATATGCTTGTGCCACTGCAAATCCTGAGATTAGTTTAAGAATCATGAGATCTTGGGGACTGAGCGACGGGATTGCGACTTTCTCTCTTGGAATAGCATCTGAGTTCTTCACAGGCTGGAATGGAACTCTCCATCCTTGTAGGTCTCCCAGCTCAAGGCATGAGCAGGATCAGCTATATCCCTGACAGCCAATTCTTACTTGCTTTTAAAGACACCCATATCACTGGGTGATTTCCAGACAATCCAGTCTAGTACGACACCAGCCTTACTATTACAAAGATGTTTTTAACATCTAGTGTAAACATTCTAAGTTCACTACTTGCCACAGTTTAAATGCATTACTTCTTGGCCTATTTACCATGGATAAGGGAAAAGATTATTCTCTTCATATTTGAAATAGCCTATTACATATCTGAGGACTATTTTAATATCTTCTCTCAGATTTCTTCTTTCTGGAATAAACAACTCAAACCTTTTAAAATTTTTCAAGATTACTCTTATTCAGTCTTCTCTTTACTCCTGTTCCCCTTTTCTGCTGTCTCCCAACTTGAGGAACATCTTTCAGAAAAGCATTGCCAAAGCCTGCACATTATATACTCTAGATGAATTTTCTTTAGAGCTGAGTGTAGCAGAAGACTTCACGTATTTTAGTGATTATATTCCTCCTTATCCATCCAGTTTGTGGATTATTATTTTTTACTGCAACAAATTGACTCTATTAACTTGTGTTCAGTTCAATTTGTGAACTCTGAAGAACCCATATACTTTTTTAACACGACTCCCCACAGACAAGCTGTTTTCCTCCCAGAGTTGTGCAGTCAATTACTATCACCCTAGAAACTGTGTGAGAACCCTGCATGTGTTCTTATTTAACCTCATCCTTCTTTTCAGTGATCATTTCTCCAGTTTTTACCAGAACTATAGCTTTGAATTCTAATTCTGCCCTCCATTGTGCCAAGACAGCCAGGATTTGTGGGGGGTGGGGGTGGGGGTGGGGGTGGGGTGAGGGGGGTAGGGGGGAGGGGGGTGGGGTGTTACCACAAGCAAAAGCTGAAACCCTCTGGGACAGTGCTCTGGAAAGGATTAAAAGAGGTTATTCAAGGCTTTCAGTCTCCACTGAGGGAGTGTAGGGCAGAGTGAGAGCTGTTTCCACCCTGCAAAGGATGGCATTACAAAAGGGTGTGTAAGCCTGCTCTGACAATACGCATACTCATTGCAAGCCATTGAACTATTATGAACATGAATTGCAAAAGGTGAAGAGTCAATGAGAGTTAAACATAAGACATCTTTTTGGCTTGCATGAACTTGTACGGTTCCACTGACTTTACTGTGGTTGTGTTGATATATATCAGCATTGTATGGGCCCACAACAATTTTGTTCCACCTGTTAGCAACAGGTGTAGAAATTTTATTATCTATCTTGACACTTTGATGCTGAGTATTTTGATTTCACTCATTTATGAAGGGACATAATCAAGCTATGCTACTTTCTGGTGAAACATCTGTAACTATTTTCTCCTTCAGCAAGTACAATACTCTGCTATAGATACATATTATTTATCTGACAAAAGGACTTCAAATGGAGGAACAATTTCTCTTTATAAAGGAATAATTTTTGTCTTTGATCATAATTTAGAGGTTCTTATCTAAAATATTAATACAAAAATTCTTTCAAGTGTGAAGACTGCAATCAAAGTATTCGAGCATTATCAAGGAGTCAAAAGAGTCATTCAGAGAGAGTCTTGTCACTAAAAATTAACATAACCACATTTGCTAAAATTAGGCAGCAGTTCTTCTATATGTAGCAAACATTACTCAGATATTAATGAACACAAATGTTTCAGTATGGGAAGTAAGGTATGACTTGAGAGAGCAAACAGAGGAATAAGAAGTATGAATTATTGAATTGCACATCAGCAAGTTTACAGAGTTCTGCCTTATAGGCAAAACACTATTTTCTGAATCACAAACAATATATAAAATATTTGCCCCTGGGAAGTCTAACTTTGGAAATGGCATTCATGCGGCAGACTACTCTGGCTAGCATTGACCTTGCTCCTATCATAAAGGAGACATATTCACTACCCATATTATGCTTCAGCAACTATTCCAGTGTAGCAGATGCAAAAGTCTACATACATTTCACTTGTCTGTCTGCTATGTCCCATCTCATCCTTCTTGAAGTTATTCATCATCACTTTCACTTAATTGTGTTGGATCTGCTTCACTGTCAAGGTCATTGTCAAGAAAATCCCACAGTTAAGGGAAAGGGTGGCTTGGAAGGTAGGTAGCACAAGAGAAAAACTAGCTTTTAGGTGTTGGAGGAATAAATGTGATACAGATTAAAAAAGCCACCTTGTCCATTATAGGACTGTAAAAAAACCCAATAAAAAACCCAAGTGCCATCATGTAAGCTTCAGTGTAATCTTAAAGCATTTGCTCTCTGGATTATTGGTAGGGGATATTCCTGAAATATTCCACAGAAAGCATCCCTCTTGGCCATGCAAAAGCAAGGCAGGAAATGAAGATACTTTTGCTGCCCAGTGGTGAATATGTGGGATAGGTGAATTTTCTTTTACCTCCATCAAAAGGAAAAGCTTTTATTTCAGTAACTTCGGTGTCTTCGTTCACTCACTCTTTCACCTTAAAATGTGTTAACACTGCTCTCTTGTCTCTCTGTCTCCCAATTTCCTCAAGCACTGGAGGGAATGTATAGGCCTTTGGAAACTATTTTAGCCTCATGAGAGACCCCGTGCTTCTCCTCTTACATTATTTTCCCTTGAAGAAATCTCACATTTGTCCTGATTTTCATCTACGCTAATGTGATCTCTTTCTTACAGATGT
The DNA here is from genome assembly GCA_028858755.1 of Ara ararauna. Lineage (NCBI taxonomy): Eukaryota > Metazoa > Chordata > Aves > Psittaciformes > Psittacidae > Ara > Ara ararauna. The sequence goes on from CM054381.1 coordinate 69,804,553, forward strand.
ATTCCCAATATCTTCCAATCGTTTTGCTTGACAAAGAGCTGAGGTAAACATAGGCATTAATTAGTATAGTAGCTTTTTCTCACTAGCTCTACTAGGATCAGAATTTCACATCATTTGACAAACAAGATATTTGTCTTGCATATCCTGTTCTCAACATTCAAGGTCTGAGTAAAGGTTTGAGACAGCCTACAATATCTATTAACAGCCTTTCAGTGAAAGCAGTGACTAATTTGCAAGATTGGCCCACACTGTAGAATGGGAAGAAATTATGATATATCACTACTGATATGTTGGTAATAACTTAGCAGGGAGCTCTGTCAAAAACATCCTTAGAGCGAAGCTTTCTAAACCTGAGAAATGTAGGCAGGAAAAAGAATGATGAAATAGAAAAAATATTTATTTAATTAATTAATTAATTCAATTTAAGCTTAGAGGCAAGAATGGGGCCAGCATCTCTGGGTGAACAAACTTGAAAAACATGCCTTCCCCTGGCAATGTTTAGACTTTGTCCTTGAACTTAATGTTGGAGATAACACCTCACTTTAAATCATGCATACCAAAAACTTCAGAGGGTGGAAGCCCACAGATTTCCTTCCCCAGGAAACATTTAAGTTACCTGACACTTGGTATACTCTGGTTCATTGCAAAGGCAAATGCATTCTCTTCAGAAAGCAATTTTATAAATCCCTAGAGAAAAGACATCTCTGATAGCCATGCTAGAGCAGTAGCCAGAAAGAAGCTAACTCCATCCAAGACAGGGATCAGGTTATCCTAACCATCCTTTAATTTGAAGATGGGATTTTAGCAAGTGCTCCTGGTAGCTCTAGCCAGCACAACAACGGACAAGAAAGATTGCCAAGGCAGACCAGGGCATAAATACCTAGGCTCAGAACAAAGCACAGACTGTTATGCAAACCACACAGCATGGGCAAAAGTAGATTATTAAAAATCAATTTCTCCCTGGGGTCACATAACTTCCACACAGATACTTCTCCCAAAGTATTTCTATGTCACTGGGAAACTGTCTGATGCTGAGCCTGAGACACAATCAGAACAAATTTCCACCATCACTACCAAAGGAGCTGTTTGTTATTCTTGTGTAATACAAGTTTGGTACAGCAATTTTATATAGAAAAATCAATTGAAAAATATGTGGCTGCATGTTTTGTGGTGTATGCATGTACCCTGGTCCAATCAAATTTTTCTTAAATTACAAACTTGGTTTGTAACCAGCAGGATTCTGCATTAATTTATTATAACTTGAAAAGCCATAGCACTGAAAGAGACAGGATTACAAAGACAATGAGATATCTTCCCTCTAACCATGAAGCCTGGCATATTTGTTCGTGCAGATGGCAACTGAAAGAAATTCACAGCTTGAATGTTGTTCTCAAAATGCATGCATCCAGAACTATCATCTACTACCACAATATACTACTCTGACTTTCCTCCAAAATCCACTCAGTCACTGGTTTTTCTTCCAGGTACAGAATCATGGTGGGTTTATGATATGGCCTAGAAACATGATATCTGACTCAGTGCTCCCATTCTAGCTGGCATCAGCATAGCTGGATTCAAGAGAACTGTACCTGTTTTGGCATGATCCCTGGGATGCTGTCCTTGGCATCTTGAGGGATGTAGAGTAATTTCAGGTGCTCATCATCAGAAAGAGCTTGCAAGTTGGCAGTCACCTTCCTGGCCAGCTCCTCTTCTGTATTAATCCTCCTATAGCTGTCTTTGTTGATGTTCTTGGTGAGGTTTAATGCTATAACAGCCCCAGTGTTCACAAAGGCATAATTATCTGCTACAAGCTTGCCTACAGTTTGCAATGTCTGTGGCACCTGGGCACGCAGGTTGGCAGTTCGCTGAGCTACAGACACGGCTTCATTGGCCTGGACAGTGATATGTGGCTCCACCCCGGACACACTCCATACTTTGCCAGTGACTGGGCTGAGCACTACTTGGCTGGGGATGGAGGCATATAGGGAACTGTTACCAACACGATAAATGCCCACTGAGAGAGAACCACCTACTGTGGGCTCACCAATAACTGTGGCACGGTAGAGATCCTTCATAGAGCGAGTGAAAGCTTCAGCTGCTGACCCACTCATATGACTTGTTAAGATGTAGATGTCCTTGAGGGAGCCATACCGCTTGCCTGTGACTTGTGGGAGAGTCCATATCTCTGTGCTGTGGGAGGTACTACGATCGAAGATGGTGTAGAGGTGTTGCTGAGGCTCAGGCTCAAAGAAGTAGGAACAAAGTATTGGGATGGCAGTGGAATAACCACCTGTGTTGTACCTCATGTCAATAATCATGGCATCTGTGTCCACCAGCTTGTTCCACACCATTTGCACCAGCTGGGGCCCAATGGCCTTCACTGTTTCTGCCTCAGCCATCATATCAAAGCGAAGGTAGCCCAAGTTGCCTGGCATTACCTCAATTTTGAAGAGTGCCTCAATGATGTAGCTCAGCTCCTCAGGGCTGGGACTCATGCCGGGAAGCTGTTCTTCTGGTGTTGGTTCCACACGACTGTGGAAGACATGAAGCCGATGGTCCCCCGAGGCCTCCTGCAAGTCACTGGTAAGCTGGGAAGCCAATGTCTCAAAGTCTACAGCTGACCGATAACCTCCTTGGGCCTGTTTAGTGCTCAGCATAGCACTGGCCTTACCAGCCACTTCTGGGATGGCATAGTGAGCCTCTAGGAGTTGTCCGGTACTTTCCAAAAGTACTCCCATATTCTTGTGGAAAGCTAGCACCTCTACAGCCTTCTCCAGTGCATCCTCAGCCAACACAATGGCATCAGGCACAACTCCTCCACCCATCCAGCTTTCACCATGGTTGTCAATGAAGGTAATGACAGGAACTGTGATAGTCAGGCCACAGGTTATTCCCTGCTCAGGCTGCAGCAGAGGGAAGGTACGGGTGTGTGAGAGGCTTCCTGCTGTGATCTCACCAATCAGTGTGGCACGGCCCAAGGACTGCATGAGGTAAGCAAACTCCTCAGCAGCTGTAGCAGTGTGGTGGCTGGTGAGCAGGTAGATGCCACGCTGAGCCCCATAGGGCTGGCCCAGAAGTTCTGCCTGACTGTTATGCTCCTGTGTGTGGTTGTTGCGCCTGTCATAGGTTGTGAAGAGATGGACAGGGCCAGCAGTGGGATCTTGGAAATAAGAGAGCAGCACAGGTACAGCAGAGGAGGAAGGTCCTCCAGGGTTGTAACGTAGGTCCATGATCAAGTTCTCTGTATTTTGGAGGGGCTCCCACACTTTGTGGACGATGTAAGGTCCCAGCTTAGCAAGCACAGAGGCATCTGCAAACTCATCAAAGCGCATGTAGCCAACATTGCCTGGCAACACTGACACCTTGAAGACAGTATCCACTAAGGCATGCAGCAGTTGCTCATTGTCAGGTAAGTTGGCTGCCAGTGCAATTGGCTTCTCAGCAGGGGGCACAGCAGCTTCACCTGGCATCAAGACTCGGACCAACAGGCGGGGGTCTTCAGATAAGGTCTGCATCTCAGAGTTGAGCTTGGTGGCCAGGTCCTCTGTTGACTGCACAGAAGAGAAGTCAGAGTTGCTGAGGTGCTGCAGCAGGACTGGCACTCGGTCCACTAAGCTGTAATAGTCCTTTAATATGTTTGTGAGGTGGCTTAGGGTGCCAGGCACTGCTCTGCGTACTGCCAGGATGTCCAGGGATTTCTGCAAGGCTTGCTCTGCCTCAGTAGCCACACATGGCATCACCCCATTCACCTCCCAGCTCTGTCCACCCCTACTCAAGGGGCTCACAGATCGTGACACGGGAACCATTATGTAGAAATTGGAGGGGCCAATACGCAGCTTCTGGATGTCCAGTGAACCCCCAGCTGTCTTCTCCCCGACAGTGATAGCCCTGTTCATGTGCTTGAGAATGTAAGCCACATCTTCAGCCACTCCTGTGGTGTGGCGGCTGATCAAAACAATGACATCCTTGTCTTTGCTGTACCTCTCTCCCAACACCTTTGGAAGTGTCCGTATCTCTGTGGTGGAGTTGGAGGGCCGATTGTATACAGTCTCAACATGCAGCATCTTGTCTGCTTCATGCAGGTATGAAATGATGAAGGGGAGGCCAGAAATCTGTCCCCCAGTGCTGTGACGAAGATCTATCACCAAGGCAGATGTCTCTATCAGTGCCTTCCACACTTTGTCCACCAGAAAAGCTCCAACTTTCTGCACAACTTCCTGTCCTATGATATAATCAATCCTCAGGTATCCAACATTGCCCTCTAGCTTGTCAAACATGACCACATGCTCAATAAGACTAAGGAGTTGCTCACGAGTGGGGGAAGCGTCAGCTTCTTGACTGGGATCTGTATGTGGTGATGGCTCATAGGAAATCACCAGTCTTGGGTCATTCAGAGCACCCTGCACACCAGCTGTCAAGACGCTGGCCAGCATTTTTGGATCTGATATGTCCAGGATCTCCCCGCTCTTGATTGCTTGTTCAATGGCTTCTTGCATGCCCACTAGGTTTTCAGGATAGCAGTAGTTATCCAGAAGGACTTTAGCCATGTCCAGCACTAGAGTTGGCTGAAAGATTTCCTCAGCAGGTATGCTGAATATGATCAGTGCTGAATACAGGAAGAAATGTGTCCAGATCATTTTGTCTTTGAATGGAATAGAAATGAAGGAAAGAAGTCAGAAGCTCAAGGTGAATGTAACTCTCCAGTGATTCTCTCTTCATGGATCACACTGAAATCCCTGTGTTGAATCCAGGTGCACTGAACAGATAAAAACCTTTTGACCGCATTAAACCTTTAATCTCATTAAAATGGAGTGCATCATCCGAAGTGCACCAATAGATGAAGTTCAGCTAACTCCTTACTACTTCACAGCTCTCTTATGAAACAGTAATAAACTTCAGTCATCAAGGATGATCTTTCTTCCTCAGTTAATTATTTCCAAAAGGTACTAACTACATTGCCTGTTATGAATGTCCTGGCTTATGCTGACAGTGGATTTCTTAAATGCAAATCTTGGATTTCAACCACAATTATAACAGCAGTCATTCAGTCTTTTACCATTATTTATGGAAAGCTTATACCAGGAGATTCTTCAGTGACTTTTTATATCAATATTCAAATATTTTTCAAAAGTTGTTGACTGTATATTGTCTTTGGTGTTTTTCAGTCTGAGTTGCAAAGGACTGCTCTTACATTCTACGACTAAGGGCTCTAAACAAGGAACTCCAGACATTTAGAACAGCTCATAAAATCCAAGGTAATGACATCTTGTTAATTTCTGTGCTGAGAATTGCCAGCATTTTAAACAGGCCTTTGAAATACATTTGCCTCAACATAATACAGCTAAATCTGAGGTGACTTTAATCTTCACAATTTGCACTCAATTAGGATTTACTTGTAATGCCATTGAGTAACATATGGTCATGTCTGATGACAGCTTCCAGCCAATAGACTTTAGGCTCAACACACCAAAATAGAATGTGGGGGATTGTTTTCTTCTGCACACAATGTATTCAAGACCCTATTGTATTAGGAGTTTGAAGGAGGATCAGAATATGCAGGATGAAGCTGCAGGCTATACCCATGTGAGTTGTCAACATTCAGAGCCCCATTATGACACACCAAAGATACACAAGAACAGATTCTTGGCTTTAAGTCTGAAATGAGCTGCCACCCCAGTCATTCTGCTTGCTGGAGGTAGCTGCAAGAATAGACTAGCGAATCTGGGAGGTGCATGTTTTTGTATTGTTTTCAAAATGTCACTTGTTACTACATCTGAGTACATGTGGAAGGAAGTGTCTAAAGATGGTCTATCCTGGCTGGGTGCACTGTTCCTGTCCTGTGTAAGTGTCATATGTGAAGCTTGCCACTTACTTGAGCAAAGTTTAGGGAATTCCTCTGTCTAGGTTATTCAGTTGTAGTGATAAAGGAGTTTTGTGAAGTTCCTTCCTTTAATATTTCTGTGTATGAATGGCCTTTTCTAAATATGCTGGTACATTTCATCCCATGGTCGATTTGTATCTGTATGTATGTAAAAGTATAAATGTAAATCCATCAAAGGGAACAATTAAATTGTTCTAAGAGTTCATTAAAGACTGCTCTATAGCAAAAGCTGTAAAACCTGACATTATCACAGGTATCTCTGGCAACCAGGCTGTGCCATCACCTGTAAGAAGCCCTAGTTTAAAAAATATTCCCACTTCCCTCGTCAAAGGAGAGGCCTAGAATATAGTTTAAACTGTTGATAATGTATAAATAAGTAATTAAGCTCCAAGTTCTGTTGAATCTTCTTAATTTTGGGGATGGTTCTATATTGTGACAATGTGTGACATCCATCACAGACCTAACTCCAGGGTAATATCACCAGCTTGTATTGCTCTTGTTTTTTCTCAGCAAAGAATAATCCAGCACTCCAGGTCAAAGGCAGCCGGAATAAAAACTCTCCAGCATAAGCACACTTTGTCTAGAAATGGTCATTTTAGCCCCAAGATTTATTGCCAGAGTTGCATCAACTCCTCATGTTGCCAACACAGTGGAAAGGACCCTGGGCAAATTGATCTCTATTGCTTTTCTAACCCATGGCTCTTCTGTCTGTCTAGCTTGAAAAGGTTTGGGGCAAGGAATCTGTTTTGCTACTTTAATATCTACTACATACTCTACATTTACTTCCAACCTCTGATAGTGTCTCTAAATGCCATTACCACAGGAATAATTGCACACACCATAGTGTATGTTAAGACAATCAATTAAACGGACGAGACATTGTGCTTTATAAATCCCCAGTTTACTTCTCTGTGCACTGACTAAGACAGGGGATGTCTTAAATAAAAAACATGAGCTGTGAGAACTAGATGATCTGAAGGTCCTTTCCAACCCTAACTATTCTATGATTCTGTGATTCTATGATTCTATGAATTACTGCATATGACCAAAAGGGGGATGATGCATAGATAATCTTAATTCTGACATTTTTCACTTTGGAGTGCTTAACATTTTGATGTCAACTGCATTTTTTTGTGCGTTCTAATGCCTTCCATTAACTTGGAAGGGAAGATACAGTTTAATTTTGTTATGATGGAAAAAAAATATAAAGAAAACATACGTATGATCTAAACCAACAAAGTAAAAATGTGTAAACATGGAAGGGTTAGATATTTCATCTGCTGGGCTAGGGGGCTGGGTTGTTCAATGTGTCCCGTTTTTGTTTCTTATTTCTTTCTCCGTTTTACTCCTGCTGGGCGCTGGAGGAGGGCATACCCAGTGGCCAAGGAGCAGGGTTACAAAATGGACCCATTGTGACAGGAATTGGGAAAAGTAGTACAATAATCCATGTTCCTAAGAATATGTCAGGATGGATCACTATTTCTGTCTGTCTTTAAGTAGCTTTAAGAATGCAGCTTTCTATCCCAGAAAAAAAGAATGGCATTGCATGTTTATGTAGTATGCATTGTATTTTCTTTTTTAATTCTTCAGTGCACAGTACATAATGGGCACTTATATTTATATGAAACTCTTTACCAAGTATGGGATAATGGTAGAAATAAGGTAAAATTATTTATCATAAAAATTAGAGAAATTAACATTTTCTGTAATTCTTGAAAGTAATTCCATTATGGTGTTTAAATCACTGCAAGTCTAATTTTTTTAGAAGGGCCTTCTTTTTCACTGTATTTTTTGTCATTTTCTGCTTTTGGAATAGAAATTAATGAAGCAACAGGCATTTCTCAAATTACCTCAGTTTCAACTTGTTGTGCAAAGACTGTTATAGAGTGTTACAGATGTTATATATGAGGTATTAACAATATCCTCATCTTACTCTGAATGTACCAGACATAGATGAATTTCCATGAAGATCATACTCAGAAAGAAGACAGTAATAGACAATTATTGAGCTTTTTTATTCAGGGCATGTGCCAGCTAATTGCCTTCCATATCGAAAAGAGTTCTATATATCCACTGCTAAAGTCATTGTATGATTTTTTTTTCCCCTAGCATCTAAGAAAGTATTTCCACAGATTCACAATACTCTTCTCCAGTGAGGCCTTATTTAGAGGTTAAAAATCATGACACACTAAAAATCATGAAATGTCCGTTTCCTGCCTGTGATTGTTGTAAAATCATAAGACTAGAAAAAGAATTTTTCTGTTTTTCTAACATTTATTGTGCATTTTATCATGTTCTGAAGATTTTCATATCAGGACTGGAAGCTGTAGCTGAGGTTTTTATGAAGCTAGGGTTTTGAGAAACACGTACGGGATTTTGAGTAGTTATACTCAGTAAAAGCCAAGATACTGCAACACCCCACAGTTCAATTTATTCCTCAAGTTCAGATACATATTCTTCCTCATGCGCTTTATCATTAGCACACAGAAACACATCTAGCTTCACAATGAAATTGTAAAACAAATGCTTTTCCCACCATGCATGGCTTAAAAAGCTAGTATGGTGAAAATCAGTATTTTTCCACACTGGATCTGTTCAGTGATCTATTTCTCTTGCCCTGAATTCAATATGATATGTATCACTCAATATTACCTTGGTAATTCTTCACACATCATTTTAGAAAGTAACAAACCTTCCCTGTGTGGTCTGGATTCTTCACGGTTTGGAGAATGACTATTTACTTACTCATTTCTTGATATTTATAGTTTAAATTTTTATCAAACATATTGTTTAATGCAAGTCTGTTCACTGAACTCTGAGTACCTAAATCCAAAAAGTGACTGCACCATCATTTCTAATTTCTATGTAACCCAAGCCAAATTCCTATTTTGATTTTAGTTTTGAGCTAAAGTCAATAACTCAGGCCTAGCTCTATCTTATATAACTCATAAAAATTTATAATCCTTTAAAATTTGTCCACAGGTATTTCATTTTCTGACTTCCTGTGGGTATGAACTTCCCACATGCTGTAAGAAGAGGTGTTTTCTTTTATCTGCCCCAGACTAGTCTGCATGCGTGGTCTGCATCATTCAGATCACATGCTAAAAAGTTTCCACAAGAGCGAGATTAAATGTTTTGCTATATGTTTTTTGCTTTACAGATTTTGTTCCAGTTCTCCATGGTTCTCATCGGCGGCTGATCTCACCATTCCCCGTATAGACCATTCGGACACTGAGCTGCAGTAGCAGGAGGCTCATCTGAAGGTGGCAGCAAAGAAGTTTTTTCACTGGCAGAAATGCCAAGAGGATGAAGGTAAAATTTGGAAATTAGCTTTTGGTTTTAGTAGAGCTCTCTAATACAGGCATATTTAAATTACATATATGAATTAGAATTAATGTAAAGGTGATATGTGGCTTCTAAATACTGAGAGGCAGGGTTTATTAGCTCAAGCACAGGACTAAGCTAATGAAAGGTTAAATGCTTCCAGGGCTCTGGTAAGTATTTCTAGACAAACCTTCACTGCATTTTATAGATGTACAAGTCTGGGTCAGTGCTACTTCATGGCTGTCTGTGACAGGCATTACTGGATTGCATAGGTATGCTCTAGGACTCTCTTTTCTGTTCTGTTCTTGTACAGTTTGCTACAAAGGAAAACTTGTCCCTGAGTAGGCTTTCTGGGCCCCTTCATAATGCAAACAATGAATAATATCACCCTCCTATTCCTTTATAATTCCCATGTCAAAAGAAGTAACGTTAAGTTTCTGTGCCTAAGTTTTTCAGTTCTTATGCTGTACAAACACAGAATCACAGAATCATAGAATAGTTAGGGTTGGAAAGGACCTTAAGATCATCTAGTTCCAACCCCCCTGCCATGGGCAGGGACACCTCACACTAAACCATGTCACCCAAGCCTCTGTCCAACACGCATAGATTAAAATTATAGCTGTTGGAAATTTTCACTTCAAGTGAGCTCTTTAATGATTACATTTGTAATAAAAAAATATTTAAATCCAAAGTGTGCTGGATTTTTATTTTCTTTCCTTCCCTTCCCTTCCCTTTCTTTTTTACAGGGACCAAGAAAGAGAAAAGGGAAAAAAAGAATAATAAGAAAATTTATACTTTTATCGAAAGATTGGGGGAGGGTAGGAAATGTATATTCCCATTTTGAAACCTTTCTATCTTCAGCCAGGAGCAGGTGGAGCTCCCAGCTCACAGAGCCACAGATGTAATAAACTCACACTGACCAACTCTGCTGAATAGATGAACTGCCATATTGTAGGTAAGCAGAAGATTCAGGAGAGCTTCAGGAAAATTCATTCCAGCAATCCAACCTGAACTGATTCAGGAATATAGTTTTGAATTTTGGTCAGTAATTTTTTATTTTGATTTTTTTTTTTAAGGGAAACTGATGTGCAGTCCTTTGAGAATTGGTATATTATGCATTTGTATTATATAGTCTGTATCCACTAGATCCTACATTTCTGGTAGATTTACATGTGTGTTCAGCTTGGTGCATCAGAGTTAGCCAAAAATAAATAGTGAATATTAAATACTGTATCAAGAGCCCTCCTATCCTGAGGTTAGTATTTGAAACAGCGAGAACTGCAGTCACCCATGGCAGAGGATGTACAAACATCCCTTTGTTTAAAAGCCAGCCATCACGTACAGCTGACACCAAACTGATCTGATTCCTACAGACTGTGCTGCTGAGGGCCTGACACCTCTAATGACTGGTCAAACACATCCTGGTGCTGTTTTCCGAGAGGCTGACTTTGGATACAAGTGCCCAGCTGGTCGTGGCAGACCAGCTGTTGACATCTTAAGCTATGTAGGTTGTAAAGAACTAGGTTTTCACCCATTGTTGGATCAAAAATTTTGACTGCCAGCCTAGTACCAAGGCTGTCAGGATATGGCTTGCTCGTGCTGTGCCAACGTCAAGGCTTTCGTGAGGGCTAACAGCGGGTCTGCTGGGCTCCAGCTAAACCATATGCCTCAGTGATGGGACTGACTCAGGGCCCCCAATTTTCCAAGGCTAACACTTGAGCCATTCTCCTGTGAGGCCTTAAGCTGAATTATCACTGATGGTCCAGCAGGAGGTCTAAGAGAGAGGGCAAAAAAGAAACAGGAGCAGCTCTCAGCAACATGGAGGGCTGACGTGTTCCAGAGGCAACATGGGGGCAGCAGCCAGCGCAGACATGGCAGTGGGGCACTTTGGAGACGCGGTGAGAGCAAAAAAGACTGTGGACAGTCCAGAGGTAGACGGCAAGAGGCACCTTTAAGCTGAGAGATTTCAAGGTAGCATGCAAGGAAGAGTAAGAAAACGCTCGTCGACCGCTCGCGAGCAACGGGCAGAGCCGGCGCAGAAGCACCACACAGCCTGGAGATGGCGCCGAGGCAGCACGGAGGCCCCTCGTGTGCCCAGGGGTTGTGCGGCATGGGCAGCCGGGCCGCCCTCACAGCCCGGCAGTGGCGTCGCATCATGGAGGCGGGGCTGAGGGTAAGCGCTGAGGGCTGAAGGGCAGCCAAAGACGGTGTTTGTAAGCCTCATTCAGACCAGGGAGGTATGGAGAGGTCTGCAAGTCAGACACCTGCAGTTAGAACGTCCAGTCTTGCAGGTGGACGGGCAGAGCTTGCCTCTCGCTCTCTAGAGGCTGCCGAGGGACCTGCCTTGTTTTTGTCTCTGCTAAACACACGATAAATGGTAGGTTGGGGAGTTAACACAGGAAAACGGGGGTGGTTATTAGGGAGATGCATTGTCCTGTTAGCTGTTCAGAACAGCCACATGGCATGTGGAGCTGTTACATTATTAAGGATAGGGTCTTGCCTCATAGGCATTGTTCATTTACTACTTGTTGGCTTTGCCAGCTTGTTCTCTGTTCCCACCTGTGTCTTTCAGTTCTTCTTTGCAGTAATAAAATTCAATTTGGTGCTGCCTATGAGGAGTTATAGCAGCATACTGATGTCTCCTGAAGCTCACAGTGTGTTCCTATATGGACCTGCCTGGTGCATGGCCATGCACCTATGTCCATTACCTGTGCGGCAGTGGCCAGGCTCTGAGGAGGCTGGAGACAAGAATCAGATGTGGTCTGTGAGCAGCGTAAATTGTGTTAAAGGACAACTGAGTCTGAAATTAAAAGTCTTCTTGAGAGGCAGTCTAAAACCTATTAGCCTGAATATAAGGAACTGGCAATTCTAGGTTAACTTTTCCATATTGTCAGGATCTTTCCAGTCTGAGCAGATACCAGCTGAACACCTCTAGATTCCCTTGAGGCCATTGCTTCTTACCTGTGGAAAAGAATAATGAACATGGAGATCTTTTTGACTTTTAGTGATCACTGGTGCTGTGCTGTTAAGTGGTGTATTGCATCAGCTGTTCTGTGTTAGGACATAACACAGAGCAGTGGATGAGATCAGGGGACTCTGTGCTTGCTGTTTTCACAGACAAGGTGGGAAGCTAAGAATAGCAACAGCTATACCTTCTGACCAACTTCCACCAACTTACCATGTTTTGTCTATTAAGACTGAAGTGCTATAAGGTAGCCTTAAAATTGGCTGAGGAAGATGGTGATTCTGATGTTACAGGGCTGTTACAGAGATAGCTAATGGACCTGAGAAGGAGGGCATGCTACAGCCATGTGTTTGTGTTAAACATGTAAGTTTCATTTTAACTGTTCATCCGCCGGACAGTGCACAAGCCCCAGCCTGCTCCTCAGTAGCAGCAAGCTGCTGGTTGATGTTTGGAATTCAGTTATGTGAGAGTGTTTTTTTTCCAGTGTCTGATGGGGCCCATCTTGAAGCAAGGGGCAAGATGGTTTTCCTGCTCTTTGCAACCTATATACTCTCTAGCATATCTTGGCCACCTGGCTGATTTGTGCATCCCAAAGCATCTGAAACATGAGGGAACTTTAGCAATTGTTTTAAAATTGAATGTTCAAAACTACATAAATCAAGCTGCTAAATTTGCAATGTGAAACCAAACATCGATTTGACACGCACTCCAGACATGCTGTAGTCACTACTGGGTGCTTATTTTTTCTTGACCCTGAGCTGCACCCTATGGAAAAATTCATGTTTCATTTTAGTACTGTACCAACCAAAATGTTAAGCCTATGGAAATGTGATCATTAAAGCTGGCTGAAAGAGCAATAAATTTCTTTTGGTTGAAATACAAAAGTGACTTCTAGTCCAGTTTTGGGACCAGATCTGAAAAGCTTATCTGGAATTCTTATAGCATAGCTAAGATCTGAGGTTTTGAGCCAAAAATGGCTTTGGTTTTGTGTATCTGTGTTTTGTTTGTTTGTTTGTTTGTTTTTCTTTCTCCTCCAAGTAAGCTTGGGAAGCAAAGATCAATGTTTGACTTCAGATTGTAAAAACAAAAAAAAAGGAGAAGAAATTTGATTATTGAGAATTTCTGTCCATGAGGATGTGGGAACTGGTCTGCCTCCTTCCTGACTTTTTCATATAGTTATGGACAAAGTCCTGTATTAAGTGAAGTCGAAATATGACTAGGACCTGATGTTTAGATGACTTAAGGGCACATAGCTACAATTACCTTGACACATGGGTGAATAACTTTTCTCATGTGATCACACCAAGTGCTTGTTTGGTGGTTTCTTTTACTTAATTAAGAGAAGTTGAGAGTATCATGGGTTTAGGAGACAGGAACAAAACAGGAGGAGAATACAGGGGTTCTGAAAGAAGGAAGACATAACAATGATTGTAAGATGACAGAAGCTGCTGGGGAGTAGTAAAATGAGAGAATTGCTTTGAGAAGCTTAAGAGGTTAATGACATCCAGCTATGAGTGGATGGAGTTTGCATGGACCCCTTTACTGATCTCAGATCTGATCCACTTGCAGCCCAGTTCTGAAGAAGAAGCCTATAAATAAGTACAAGAATTCTGGTGAATTGTGCTATGTTCTCATGGTTTGTGATGTAACCAGTAGTTCTTGATGGAATTACAACTGCCAAGCTCACACTCACCTGCAATTTGCTGTGTATTAAGTTATCAATAGTAAATAAACTCTGTGTTAGATTTCAAGCTGACCTGTTCATGCCAAATGAATTCATCTTGCCCACCGGCTTCCCTAATTTAAAACATATGCATCGATTGAAATCCTGTTGCTTCCATACATTAAGCTACTGTTTAGATTTTTGCTTCATCAGTATTCTTTGCCATTTTGAATGGATGTGTAGTTTGCTGTGGGCCTGGATCAAAAGCGTTCTCTGATAGTGGTTTCTTTTTGTTTTTGGTTTTGGTTGGTTGGTTGGTTGCTTTCGGGTTTTTGGTGTGGAAGGTGGTGGAGGAGTAGAAATGAGGTGGATTATGGTGTCATTATACAGCACATACATCCATCACCGGAAACCAAAAGAAGACATTATGTTTGTTCTTTTACATGAAAACCCTTCATTATAATCAAAGGAAGTTTAATTGCAAGAAAGATGGGCTCCTTGTTCAGTGAAAATGCAACTGAAGTCATGAGAGCTGTTGTATGATATTATATTTCCCATACAGCAGTATAAGTCTCATAGAACACAGATAGAAATTTTCAGGTTTTCCCAGATTTCTAAGGGGCGAATTTTATTTGTAAAATAGAATTTCCCAGAAGAAGAAATTTTAAAAAACATCAGAGCCTTATGTCAGACTCCAAAGAACATATTTAGGCCTCTAAATAAGTAGCCTGGGCTTTTCAAAAGTGTTGAGCTCTGCCAACCCCCACTACTCTTAGAATATAGCTTCTAGGATACAGACTGATTGTCGTTAGACTGCATGTTCTTGCAAAGAAATACTAAGAATATGCAGTAGGTCAAAGTGGCTTCTTATCTTTGTACAGAGATAAGGGCTGCTGTTCCCCGTAGGAAACAGTGTCTTAGAAGCGGAAGACTGCAGTTCTTATCATTCAAGTATGTGCCATAAGGGGGTAAAAATAGGGACGTTGAGGATCAGTAAGTTGAAACCAAGGCACCTGCTACCCACAGAAGGAAACCTGGGAATGAAATATGGCTGAGAATCTCTTCTCTTTTGAATACTGCAGATCTTCACTTATAGGCATAAATAATTTGCCTGTGAGATTATTGATGTGAGAAAAGGCTTGCAGGATTTAGACTTCTGACTTTATCGTGATGACTAAATTCCATTTACTGAGTTTTACAGAAGTTGAAAATGTCAGAGTTGGCTGAACAAATTAGATTTCAATACCTGTTAAATATTTATAGGACATCCTGTATTCCCAGTGACAATCCTTTTGTTTGTGACCTAAACAGAACTGCTCGAACAGAAAAGTTGAAATAAGGTATTCAAATTGTATCACTGTTGCCAAATAATGCACAGTTCATTCAATCTCACAATACTTTAATCCAGTATCCACTTTGCCATGATATATATAATGCAGGCTATTTACAATGATTGCCATTCTTTAAATGCCAGTTTTCCTTTAAAACAAGCAGCAGCAACAACCAGGCCCATACCCTGCCCCAAACATTGTTTGCAAGGATTTTCATTTATATCACTAATGTACAGATTTACATATAACAGAAAAAGTGGGTATTCTTATTCTTAGAGATTCTGCTTTGTATACTACCTGCAGCCACATTCTGCCACTTTCATCCCTTCGTAGTTGTATATCAAAGTGGGCACACCAGCATCATCCTTATAAAGAATGGAGATTGAATCCAGTTTGGTTGGAACACAACAGGCCTTGGAAGCTTTCTTGGGGTTTTGGAGGTGCACCAGCGTTTGGACAATAGCATGTTTTGTTGGGGTAACATTATCTGTCAGAGGGAAGAAACAGCCTCCTTTGCACTCAAAAGCCTCATAATCTTTAGGTGCAATGATCCAGGAATCCCAACCAATCTCCTCAAAATTGACATGGAGGGAAGTTCTCCGGCAGTGGTTGGCTCCGACGCTTCTCTTGGTTCTGGAGAAATGCTGGTGGTGCCCAGTGATGGCCTTTTCCTCTCCCAGTTCTAGCCCTTCAGATGAAGTGTTGTTCTTCCCTAATTTCTTCAGCACACTTTCTTGTTCATGAACAATCATCTCCCGGAGCTCCACTTTGGTCTCTTTTGTCCCATTGCTGCGGTCATTGGAGAACACTATTAACAGGGGCAGATTTTTAGTATCAGGGTTAACACTGATAGCCAGCTTCCCGCAAGTGAAACCACCCAGAGCCTTACTCTCTGTAACAACCTCTAGCTTGTTTTTAGTCTTCAGTTTGTCTGCCCTGACCCATCTTTTCACAGCACTGGACACTTCAAATATCTTCCAACCACACTCCTGGATATTGTGGGAGACAAGGAAAGATTTGGTACTTTCTGGGTTTTCCCAGTGGTCACCACCTAGAATGTCATAAATGACCATGTTGCCTTCCAGCTTAGAGAGAGACGCAACTTCCCTGTGGCAGGAGATATATATTCTCAGTTCGGCTCTGGTGATTTCCTCGTATCGTGGAATGGAGACGTTGAAGAGCAAGATGTGTTTCTGAAATGGATTTTCTTCTGGTGAAGCTAAAGAAATAACATCTGCAATAGGAAATGAAAACATGGTTACAGTGCTTCTGACTAAGTAACTTGCTTTTAGAAGACTCAGGTTGTATTTTGGAGGTACGAAAACAGCTTGGCTGTCCAGTGCTAAAAATTAAAATAAAATATCATCTTCTGGCCAAGTTTCAAGGGCAGAGAGTGGAAAGAAGAAATGGAGGTCCCTGGTGTGGGTAATGTTTTCACCAAGATTGCGTGGTCAGATGAGTGCAAGGAGAGGAGCATAAGAGTCTGCCTAGAACAAGCTGTGGATGATGCTCATTAATATTAAGTATATAAATAAGGCATCTGGGGAGTGTTCAGATTATTGATTTCCTAAAGAGATTTTTCCACAAAGAATTCCTGAAAAACCCTATGAATTTCCTACTATTATCATCATGCAATGAGATGTACTGCCCTCCTAATACAAAGTAGTATTCTACACATTTAAGTGTCTCTAAGAACTAGCTGTGCTGAGGCTTTTGTTGTCTTCAGATAACTTTGAAAGCAGATTGGATTACTTGGAGTTTGGGGAAATAGAAAAGTTTTTGAAAATCCTGAATTGAAGCTTTAGGGTCTGTCTAAATTGGGACTTGGTGAGAAACAGCTTTTCTTGTTCAGGTCCCAGTCCATTCCAGGCTGGACACACTGAGCTTGTGTGGTTTTGTTTGTGGGCTTTTTTCCTGCAAAATTATATGCAGAACCATCAACTCTGGCTTGGGAGAAGCAGATACTTGGTTGGAAGATCAGATTGATAGTGTTTAAAAGTCGTCACTGACTGATGCCTATTTGATGGTCAGTGTAAAATAAGTACTCAATCATGACTGGGTTTTAGGGCAGTTTTAATTGGCTAATGTTGATACTTCTTCACAGTGTTTACCCACTAAAACAGAGAAGAGAGTGAGATATGGAAACTATAATCTAGCTCATTCTGTTAAGTTTTCTTTCCATTTCAGAACTAGTTTAGGAATTTGGAGTTCTTCCTAGTGCTCTTACTTCTGTATGTCTGTTTTCATATAAGCAGATCTTTAATTCTCCCTATCTTATTTTTATCACAAGAATTGCGTTTATTTCTTTTTTACTTCTTCCTTTCATGGAGCTTTTAAAAAGTCTATTTAATGTTACACAGGCAATGATCTTGATTTTTTTTTTTGGTTGACACAAGCTTGGCTACCCATTTCCACATAAATCTTTTCATCTAACCCAGAATTCTGGGGGAGCACTGCTGTTCCCTGCTTGGATCCCTAGACACATTTCTTGATTGGCTGCTGTGGTTTTTAAAGAAGAGCCCACCTGAGAGAAGAGCTCTCTAGCATGGATGTCTCAGTTATAGATGATGAAAAATTTGCATTCTAACATTAAAACTCAGCTCCAAATATCTAGTTTTGAGAAACATTATTCATGTAAACCCTCTTACTCAGTGCATCATCTCAGTTGATGCATTTGAGAAGAGAGTATTGTACAGTGAAAATATCAAAGAAGAAAATAAAAGGTAATTGTGTTTTTTAAAGGTTGAAAAAACCCTAAAGAGCAAGACTACAAACTAAAATTTTAATCTATTTTATTTCTAAATAATCAGTGGAAGTTTGGCACTCAGTTCCCTCTGAATATCAAAAGAATCTGAGTGCTGTCCATGTAATTCTTTAAAAATTCTAGTCCACATATTTAGGACTTTTCCTACCTTCAGTACTGAAGCTCCTTACAATATTGGATGCTGGGATGGAGGACTTGTCTGCAGTATATCTGTTGTATAAATCAATCATGAACTGTGGTGGTTCTTCTTTGGTCTTCAATTGCGAGGGGACTCTTGACAAATTCAAACTCCTTAGTAAATCCGTCTTCATATTCTCCAGGAAAGATTTAAAGTCAAAATGGGTCTCACCTTCCACTTCCTCAGGATCATGAAAGTGTGCATCAGACTTTCCCATAACTTGTAAATTGTTCCAGTCTTCCAAAGGCTTGCCTCTTGTCAAACAGGCAATGATGTTGAAAACAGACAGTGCAGCTAATACCCCAAAATAATGCATTTCTTCTATATTTGCTTTCTCGTGGAGAGACAAGAGGATAAGGGTATTTTAGCTATTTAAAAGTCTTGTTTCATTACAGACAGAGGAAAAGAGATGGAAGGCAAACAGCTGGAATACCCTTTGCAAATCACTTTCTTGTGTTCTTTTTGCAGTCTGCTTCAAACCCCAGCCTCTTGTCAGTTGTCAAGCAGATTGGTTGTACACTTGCCCTTATCAGAGTCATTGATGCCATGCTTCAGCTTCTGTTATCTAGCAAAGCTCTTAGTTAATGAAGATTCTGTAAACATCTGACAAACACATGTGGCTGGTGGGAAGGACATTGTATATTGTAAAGAATCCACATTTCACTTTAGGGTCATCATTGCTTAATTACACTCCTCTATCACTTCCTTGCCAAATACAGAGAGGCTTTCTTAGGGACGTGGAAAATTATACTGTTTTCATCACTACTAGAAAATAGAGATCTAGAAAAAAACCCCTCTATTAGCTATTAGTAAATAACATCTCACAAATCTTTATTACAATCCCTTCACATACTATCAGAGAATCCTTGATCATTTGATGGAGACTTGTGATTCTGCAAGACATGATCTTATGACAATGCAAACAACCTTAAAACTTCTTCCTGTTTATCAGCCAAGGGCAATTATTTGTACACAGTGAAATATCTGTTTTGTGTCAAGTTCTCTTCATGGTGTTTGCAGGCTTGTCCATTTTCAGTTTGATTCCTTTGGAGCATGGGAATTCAGTCTTGTTTTTATAGTATCTTATGTAATATATTTCTTAGATTCTTGATGGTCAATCCAGACCAAGAACAACCAGTCATTATTTCAGTGACCTCAGGCCACGTGGAAAGTTAAAGGTCTCTATGAAGATACAGATTCTCTATGAAGATACTGTTATCCACGAGAAGAATGGGCCAAGACAAAAATACAAGACTTATGATAGAATTTCTCATGATACAGAAGAAAAAACTCTAGCTTATTTGTAGACAAAAATGTCACTTGCTGTTTACCTTAATGAATGCATTAGGATTCAATCTAATGATACATAAGTGGTTTATCTGTACTCTTAATGTATCTTTTTTTCCTAAAAACCCTACAGTGCTTCATTTATTATTTCATCGTGCCTGGCTTTGCCTTCTAGACATGAGTTCTTGTAGCTTTCTAGTTGGCTTAAGGAGTCCCATAGCACTGGCATTTTTTCTCTGTCAGAGTACTTGTACAGTGTAATCAAGCTCCTTCTCAGTTTGCTTTCTGATAAAATAAACAGATTGTGCTTTTTAGGCACGTTATAAGACATTTGCTTTAGCTGTTTTTGTTTCCTTTCTGTGTCTCTTTCAGAGTTTGAATGTCTTTTTCAAAAGGTGAACACTGGGGCTATACATAGTTTTCTAGTGGCAGTCCACCAGTGCCGTATGCAGAAATAAAATCTCCATTCCTTATGTGGTTCGCTGTGTGTATCTTTTCATAGCTTTTATTTGCTCTCTTTACATAGCATCACCATGGATGCTTATACACTGCCATAAATCCATGGTAGCCACAAAAATTGTTTGAAGACTTATGGCTTTCAAGGATGCAGTCTTTTATGCAGCAGGGAAAGCTTCCACTCCTTGTGCTTAGGTACCAAGTTCTGTATCTGTCTACCTTAAAATGAATTTTGATTACATAAAGTGCAGCTAGATCAAGTGATCTATATAAATACCTCTCTCCTAAAGACTGTCTTCTGCAAATGGTGTGGAGGTTGTTATATACAGAATTCCAGTTCATATGTAAAGATGTCAAATAGTGTCGGGCCAAGTGTCAGCTTCGCAGAAACTTTACAATGAACAGTTTCATTCAGTGGCGATTCCTTTTAAAAGCTGCTCTTTTAAGTTTGGCAGTGAGACAGTTGTTAATTCATATGATACATATATATTAATATTTTCCAATGGTTTATTTTAATTATGCAGCCTTGTGCAAGCGAGTTGAACTGCTCCACAGAACCCTAGGTACATTCTAGCTGTTGCTATTACCTCTGGCAATTAAACTGTGGCCTTGAAGGGTGAAATTGAATTTGTTTTAGAAAAAAGAAAGTCCTTAACACTTTGCTGGGTAGTATCAGCTGTTCTCTGCTTTTAGCTGTGTCTTGAACCATCTCATATTAATATATCCTCAATTCTTTTAGGTATAGTTAGTGGAATTATCTTGACCTGCTATCTTAACTGTTTGTCAATAGTAATATTCTCTAGTGTCATGGGTTCAGCAGCAGCAGCAGTCATTTTTCTCCTTCTTGGTAGCTGGTGCAGCGCTGTGTTTTTGACTTTCAGCCTGGGAACAGCGCTGATAACACCAGTGTTTTCAGTTACTGCTTGGTAATGTTTTGGTCTGGCCAAGGACTTTCTGAGTCTCATGCTCTGCCAGGGAGGAGGGGAAGCCGGGAGGAAGCAGAGACAGGACACCTGACCCAAACTGACAAAAGAGGTGTTCCAAACCACAGCACGTCATGCCCAGGATGTAAAACAGAGAGCAGAGACCCGGAAGGGTGGGGGTGCACTGCGTGATCGGGCAGTGAGAGATTGTATTCTTTTCCTTTGTATTTGCCTTGTCATTATTATTATTGGTGGTAGCAGTAGTGGTCTTGTGTTATACTTTAGTTACTAAACTGTTCTTATCTCAACCTGTGGGAGTTGTATTCTTTTTGATTCTCCTTCCCATCCCTCCGGGACCGGGGGGAAGAAAGAGGTGGGAGTGAGAGAGCGAAACTGCGTGAGTTATAGAGGCTTAAACCACGACATCTAGAAACTTACATATTCTTTGGAATGGTTTATAGGATGTTCATAGAAATCAAAAGATCTGTTGGAACCAAGAAAGTAAAGGGATCAGTGCCTTCCAGCAGCACCTGACTACATTTGTGCTGATCAAATGCAAAGTTTCCTTCTCTAGAAGAAGATCAAACACACAGATACCAAAAACCCAGAAACCAGTGTCTTAAACCACTAAATGAATAGCTATTTAAAAACTTGTTCACATTATACAATTAACTGGTACAGGTGAACTTCAAATGAAATAAACTAATAAGAGAATTGTATTGCTTGTGTCGTAATGGTATGCCTTGAAAGCTATGCCACTTACAGGTATAATTTTGTTTTGCCAATCCTAAATTACATAGTTTTGCAAACAAACCTTTAAATGCTGACTAAACCTTTCAGGATGTTACAAGCATCCTCTAAGTACAGGAGCAGCATTTTCTCTTATGTCCTATAGTCCTTATAACAGATCATAGGATGGTATCTCTTTCCTAATTGCTCTTATCAGTACACCTTAGAAGGAAAGTTTATACCCAAGGACTAGTTGAAGATGTAGAAAAGATTCCTCAAGGAAAACAAAATGCAATAGATAAGAACATAAACATGATAGGCTGATATGTCATGCTGTTCAGAGTTGGTGCTAAATGGGAGCAAGGCTAGACCTACAGAAAAGAGTAGATTTTCATAGAGAACAGGAATGGCAATGACTTAAGCTATTTTGAGAAGTTTTATGCTTATGGCTGTTCGTAGGGATAAATGATGGATTTCTCAGAGCTTTTCAATATTTCTTTATGCCTTTGCATGACTTTGTCAACTGTAGTTGATTTTCTCATGATTTATAGAAACACAAAATCCTACATTTTTAAGAGAGATTTCTAACAGCAGCAGTTTACCAAGGTTTTCCCAGTAGTTTCAGTGTAAATCACTGTAGTATTTTGGGAGAAGAAGAAATGCCTAGCTGAATCCATGATCTTTTGTCAGCCATAACTGGCAGTCACTACAAGGTGCCTTAGAACTATCTACTTCTTTTTGAGAGCTGTTTAGGGGGAACTAGCAAGAACTGCTGTGAGTGTAACCTTGCAGAGACTCGCATACACACTAAATCTTGCTTTTATGTAAGTTAGCAGGAAGTACCACATTTACACACCTCTGTTGTCTTGGGAGTCTGTACCACATGAGTATGGAATATTGGTGGCAGAAGTCACCTAGCACCTTAGCAGCATAGCAACCTTCCATGTAGGCAGTCATCAGAAGTTAGTGTGTGTAGTATCCTTCCCCTAAAAAATACAGCTCTTAATGGGATGAGTTGCAGAAGGTTAGGTTGTCTCTTGAGGAGGAAACACCCTGTATCTTACACTCTGCTACCTCACAGACTTGAGAAGTTTCTTCTGCTCCTGGTCTGCCTGTGCTACTGTACAGCAGCTGGGTGAAAATGGAGTATGTGGCAAGTGTGTCCTGGCATGCAGGGACACTGAGAAATAGGATTGACAGGCACAGTAATGGAACATCAGCTCTTAAAGGAGTGCTGCAATTAAGAGGGCTACCATAAATCTATCAACAGAGGATTGTACAGGAGTTAGAGGGATGCAGAGACTTTATTTCTATAAAGACTTCTAACAGAACCACTGCCAAATATTGTGTCCCATTTTGATGTTCATTGTTGGAAAGGAAAGTTAATGAAAGTTCTGGAAAGAGTTCAGAAAAGAGCTGTGAGAAATTGTTTTGAGGCTTAGAATAAGAAATCGAAGTATCTGTTTAAAATCCTAGCCAAAATGTAATTTGACTCTTCTCTATATACTAAAAATACACAGTGAAAGTGTTTTGGATAATAGATAAAAGGGATCTAATAAAATAGGTTACAGTAAGATCCAGTGAATTAAAGATGAAGCTCAGCAAATTCAGGATTAAGCCACTGAATATGAACAAAGAGCACTAACTTTTGGAACAACTACTTGTAGTCCAGTAGATATATTCTATCACATGAAATCTTTAAAGCCAAATTTATGCATGTTTTTCAAAGATATTCCCAAGCTCCAAACAGAAGTTCCATAATGCATGGTGCAGAAACTACTGAGCAAGGTTCTTTAATCTATTCTGTGCAGGAGGTCAGTTTAAATGATCATAGTATTCCCTTCTGTCTTTAATCTATTGAGGTGCATTATGATGAGCTTAACATGTATTTACATGTTTCCATGTAATTAACAGAACATAACCGAGTGCATTTAGAGAAAGAAAATTCAACTATTTTTAGATACTACTGTACCTTTAATTTATTAGCTTTTGTTAAAAGCATGTAACAATCTAGAGGATATAAAGTATAATTTACAAAAATATAAATCTTGGTTATTTAATTTTTAGTATTTCAACATGTTACTATGTAGTATGTGTTACTTAGGGAATATGTTTAACAACCCGAAATGATCCAACAAACCAAAAGTGTGGGATATTACATGTCTTTTGTAGAACAAATTTTATATTAGGGAAGGGTAACCAAAAATGGCTATATTAACGTACTTTTTATATGAAAGCTTATGCAGTGCACTATACTTGAATCCTGAAGAAACTATACATTTTAAGCCCTTTATTACAGCATTTTCAGTATAAATATGCAAATTAAGAGTATGAGTGGTTTAGGCAAAAGGTTTTGATTTGTGTATGAAAGTGATAGCCTAAAAGAAGCCTGCCTTTGCAAGTTCACTTCCCATCTTCTTGGTTAACTGAAAAGATAAAATAGTAAAAAAAAATTGCATATAAAATGTATTTTAGTCCTTTGATTATGGAAAACTGTACACTTAAATTTCTTGCTAAACTCCAGGTTTCTTGGCTAGGTGGGTTAGGAAGATAATTGTGAAAGTACTGAAGTCCTGGAAGATGAATATGAAAGAAAAATGATGACAGTAAAACATATCCTTCCAGATGAGCATGTGGATCATTTTAATCTCTCTGCGTGCTTTGTGTAGAGGAACTGTACGCTTGCATTCATTCAACAGCACAAGTAGATTCTTTTCCTGTTTACAACATTTCCAATGTTGTTGGGCAGGATGTGCAGGTCTTCTTAAAGATGTGTTTGTATGAACTTATCGGCAGGCGCAAGTTTCAACCGACATATTGGGATATACCTTTAAAACAACATTTTTGTTCTCGTCTAAGAACAGGACACTGAGTGAGCTCATTTTGTCAGGGACACAGCAGGGTTCTGGGATGCCAGGAATGATTCCTACTGCTTTTACGATGCTCTGGATTGTAGCATGATTTGATGGCCGGACAATCTGGAAAAGAGAAAGAAATAGTTATCATTTCATTTATGAACAGTCACTTTCAGAGATGGATTTGAAATATGACACCACTTATGCTGTTTTATTTCTCAAAAAAGTGAATATATGTGACTGAGTCACAGGGCGATGAAGCAAAGTCAGTCTCACACTTCCAGCTTTCTTGTGCAGGGAGTATTCAAGAGATGTTTTGTGTTCCTTATGCTGCCTTCCACAAATACCAGAGGAGGGCACTGGTGGCACAGCCAGCCTCAGCAGCCTGAGGCAAGAATGTCCCTGACTGCACCTACAGGATACTGGAGGCAGGCATGCAGCAGAAAAGGACTAAGGTGGGAATGCTTCTTAGTCATAAGATGTTATCTTTTGTTTTCTTAACCTCTTATCAGACTTGGAAAATTGGCTACTGTAAGTATTTCCAAACTAACCATCCTTAAGTTCCAGTATTTCTTCTCATGTACACTAACCTGGAATTAGTTACTTTTTCCTGGAGTAAAGAGTGCTCCAGAAGTAGTGTCCACAGGGGGGAGTTAGTCTAGAATAGTCGGACAACCTGACAGGGCCCTACTGATCATAACCCTACGACAAACAAGTACTTCATCCCTGTAGTCTTTGCTTCCCTTTGCCTTCCTCACAAGGCTTCCCCCCTCCCCCTAGCTATCCTCAAAGTGGAGAAGAAAACAAAAGGCTGGGAAGGTAGGAAATGTCTGAAGTGAGTTTTCGTGACTGCTTTACATCTACATATTTTTCAGGGTACTGAGCCACAATTTTATATAATATTTTTATATACTAAACAGTACTGTTTAGTAGTTAAATATAAATTTTAATTTTTTTTTGGCTTTTATTCACAAGCTACATTTGACCCTTGTAGTCCGAGGAACAGAAGAGTACTAAGCAGTTTTCACCACTTCTGTTGCTTGAGGGACATACAGTCAAGCAGAGGTTTACTGGTGACAGAGTGACAGCCTTCCCTTGCCGCTGCCTCAGCATAACATGGAATGCATATGCTCCAGTTATATGAGGTGATAGTATGGCATGCAACCCATCATTGAGGCTGAAGCTTCAGTGACTCCTCTTCAGCTGTCATGTCTGAATACAGTCCGAGCAAATGAGTACAGTAAGAGTAGGAAAATCGTGTTAGTCCTATCAGGCTTTTTGCTACAGTTTCACAAGTTTGCTGCACAGATCTGGTATATGTGGTACACGAAATCTTTCCTCATTATTGGTACATAGCTGAATAATTATACCATGTGATGATTCTCAATATGCCAGGTATATTTCTATCTCCACTGTTCTAAAAGAGTACCTTGGAAACCTGTTGTTCATCACAGGTTGACTGTGCAGACCAAGTGAATAGCCTTAATCTTTGGATTAGGATCCTAAATCAAAGCCTTTGATTTAGGAGTGCCAATATCATATGCATACTTTCCTTGCCTAGGGATTATATGCAAGAACAAAAGCTATTTTGCCCTCTATAGTATTTAGCAATTCTTATGCTCTGACCTGGAGCTTGAATCATGCTGATGTCCTAGTTACTTCTGTTCATTTGGAAACAGTCATTTTAAAGGTTACAGTTATTAACCTGTCTCTTTTTTTAACCTCTGTGTAAAAATATGAAGCTAATAAAAACCAGACCTCTTCCAAATCAAACCCAATCAAAGAGTGTGTCAAACCAAAAATCCCCCAATCTATGTATCTGTGATTTAGTTTTAAATTTCTGGTTGGTTTTGTTTGTTTTAGGGTGGTGTTTTTTTTTTTTTTTTTTTTTTTTTTTGGCACCATGATGTTAATGCACCCATTTTCATTTCTCTAGAAAACAAAAACGTTTTTTTTTTTACAAGGGAATCTTTATTCTATAGGAAGTATACTATTTCTAGATAAGACATCAAGCTTATTTAACTATTTCAGCTAGAAATGGATCCACTCTCTTTTGTTTCTTTCTGTTTTTGTGTCGTGCTGCTTTGCTCAAAGGAAGCCAGATGTATTAAATGTAGGTTTTGGGGGTTGTTTTGCTTTGGTATGTGCGAATGGTGCATTAGACTGCGGTTCTGTGGCAGATGACCCATATTATTCCCAGGATGTATTTTGTTTTGGATTAGTTAAACGGTGATTGTGTTGCACATGATCTCTTTATTTTATGACAAAAGAGGGAAGTTGTACATGAGCCTGTGCATGCTTTAATTTTTACCAGACCATGTATCAATTTATGTGCACATGGTTCAGCATTGGCCAGCTACACAAGAACATGTGGTCAGATTTGTATACCCTTACAGTGATGTCTGGATTTCCACTGTTCCTGGACTTAAACTAGCCTGCATATCTACTCTTTCTGAAATCATATTACCTATTTCAACACGAACATACGTCAGTCTCCCTGTATATAAAGTAGGGTAGATTCCTGTCTCAAAGCTTTGAAATTCTCTCCTGTAAAACAGTATACATTATTTATGTTCTGAGTGATGGCATGCAAAAATGTTAGTAAAATAAATAATGAGGCCACTTGTAGGTAGATCTGCAAAATATTTACAGTTTCTAAACATGCAGGTTATGCAGTAGTTTAAATCCTCCCCTCCCCCAATACTTGAAAGCACTATCAAATGCCAGTAATTCTTGTGCTACATAGGATTGCCAGAATTTCTACTTCATGCCATAGAGCAAGTGAGTGGGAGTGAGCCAAATTGAAATTCCATTGGAGCAGGAGTTCATGTTTGCCTCTCTATTAACAAATTTCACAGTGCCTCTATAGGAGGAATTCAGTATGCTAATTTTAGAGTGTTGCAGACAGCTATGTGGCATTTCCTGCCACACAAAATAAATCGATGGTTTTGTTCCAGCAGGATTGTCTTGAGAATTTAGTAAAATAAAGAAACACCAGAGAATTCTGAGACACTATCAGCTTAACCAGTGTTATCATTTTCAAAGTGACAAGCAGTTTCTTAAAGTTAAAAATACCTCAGTGTCACTACTCTGCATTTTTCTCCTGAGGTATTACCAGGGGAATTCAAAAACACTCTGATAGAGTACCTTGTTTATTATTAGCATTTAATACTACCACAACAGAGTAGTTTGATGGTTTAGTGTGTGTAACCATATTGTAATAAGCTGCATAAATCTTCATGTTAAGATTTCAAGATATAAGATGAACAATCATAAGATAAACCTGAGAGATTTTTCTTATTCTTTAGATTACTTTTAAAGATAACTTGGGATCTTTTTGCACTCATAAATACATCAGTGAAAATGTTATTGTTTAAATTATTTGGGCTCAAAAAGGCAACAGAAAGAATACAGTAAAAGAAGTAAAATCTAAAGGAAAATCTGACTAAAGGAGGAGTTGGATAAGCAGTACAGTTGATCTACTGTTTGTAAGCTGACAGAAACAAAAAGGCATACTACCTTGGGCATTGGAAATTCACATGCCCCTGCACAGTAGTAGGCATCAAATGATTTGGGAGATATGATCCATTCATTCCAGCCAATGTCAGCAAAGTCAACTTTCATGTATCTTCTTGAACAAATCCTTGGCTCATTCCATTGTTTTCGCCTTGCTTTCTTCATTGTTTTCTCATCGAAATTTAGCACCTGCGACTTTGTAAGTGTTTCTGTGTTTTCTTGCCCTTTTCTCCTTCGGTCTTTGCGTGAAGCTTTTGGTTTCAAGGATTTGTAAGCATTCTCCCATATGTCATGTTTGTTATATTTATTGTTGTTATAATCTACTTCTGGCAACTCATTGTTCTGAATAGAGCTAGAGAGGTATGTATCCCTCCTCACTCGAGTATCAGTAGAAGCATTAGGGGACAGATTTGGGTCCCCATCATTGGAAGGGAATGGATCATAACGCTGTAGAGTGACTGCCACACTGTTAGGTTCAGAGATTGCAAGATCATTAGCATAAACTAGTATATAAGGTAAATGACTGGTGACCTGTTCAGGGAAGCCCTTGCGTTTCTCTCCAGAATCAAGCTCAGTGCAGAGAATAAGCTCTCCAGCCCGTTTTGATTCTTTTATGATGTGTGAAATGTCCTTTGCATGCCAAGCCCCTCGCCTTTGAAGAAACATGGTGATGTTCCCTTTCACTAGTCCATAGGCAGAATTCTGGTGAATGCTTTGGAAAATGAGGTTGAGCCGCAGAATCAGAGGCAGGTGAAGGAGGCGGCAGGATGAGTTCTTGGATCGTTTACAAAACACTTCCTGGTGCCGAGGGCGCTTGTCAGCATAGAAGTGAAAGGTGGCAGCAAGGATCATCTCTGAATCCTGCATGGATGTCAGATTGAAGCAGTACAAGGGCTTCTGGGCCAAGAATTCTAAAAAAAACCAAGACAAACATGGATAAATACCTGAGACCAAAAAACATAGTGAAACCTTTATTACTATATAAGTGAATTAACAAATTTTGCTTTTCACTTACCCACTTCAGATTAGTTCATATAGTGAGCTTGTCACTTCAGCTTAAAACCATGGTGAATAAGTGGAGGAAAAAACCCTAACAATATTCAATAGCAATATTACAATAACATCTGGACTGTCCAACACACTGGGCACCTTTTGTTTACATTAGGGATAAAACTCTTCCCAGAGATTTCCAGTTTCAGACTGCCTCTCATTTAGCCAGGCAGGAAAAGCAATCCTTGCTTCTATTTCTTTTATAACAAAGTCAAGTTCAGAGAAGCTTTCAGATTTGTCAGCGACAGAGCTCAGAATGGTACCCTACTCAGTGCACTAGTTGAAAACAAGTTCTACAGTTAATTGTCAAGATGATCCAATCTAAAGATGACTGCAAAGATTCATGAAAGATCTCTGGGTGCTTACTGTGTGGTAATATGAAGTTCATCATCCGTAAATAGTGCACAAGAGATGTTTCACAAGGAGGCTGGAAGTAAGCAGTGCAACACATTTTGAAGGCCATTACTCTTAGGAGCAATCGTCCTTTTCAGAATGAGTCATGAAGGAGCTTTGTTTCCAAGCACTGTGAAATCTACTTGGTTCCTAAGACTTGTGTTTTGATCTGCTTGAAGTTAGTGGCAACTACTGTTGAATAGAAGGTGGCTCTTAAAATTCAAACTCCATTTGGCATAACTTCTTTAACTAGTTGAACAAGTTCTGCTCAGGTTACATCTCTACCCTCCTCTCAAGGAAGATGAGCAATTTTACACTAATAACTGTTTACACCACGTTTATTTAAACAGTAGAAACCTAAGAGATAACATGTGTTAACATGTAATCCCAGGATCAAAAGACCATGCCTTCACAGTCTATCATGGTGAAAAGTTGCCTTTCTTTATTTTTTTTTCCTTAAACTAGCTCAAGAATATACAGGAAAGTGGTGGCAGAACCAAGAAATGATTCCTGTTGTTCCATGCTCAGATTGGTACTTGGAATGCATCAAAGGACTACAGTAGGTAAGTTCTCATCTTTACTTAACACAAGAGGGCAAACCCTCTGGCATCTCTTTTTGATATATCTGGAAATTCTCTGGCAGCAGGGAGAAGAAAAGGGACAAAACCAACAAACCCAGCAGACAGTCTTCGCAGAAACACTTAGGTTTGTTTTTCAGTGCACTGGGCATGATGAGCCACAGAAATTCTGGCAAGAACAGAAAGGCAGTACTATTAACTTCCACCTGTCAGAATGTTCTTCCTTTTAAGCACAGTTTCATTTAAAAGGAAGAAATTAATAGTGCTATGTCTCAGTAAATTAGTGCTTGCTATCTTCCAGTTCATGCTGCACAGAACCATCGTTTGAACTAAATCACAGCAGGTTAGGACTCTCATTAATCCCAGGCCCACATAGTCTGAAAGTACACGTGTTCAAGTATGCAGTTTCTGTCTACACCATGTGTATTTTTTTCCTGACACAGTGAAGTGAAACGGTATTCTGTGATGAGAAACTATTTATTTCTCTCAGTTCAGGACAGGATTCCTATCAGTAAACTTCTAATCAACACTATCTTACGTACAGATGCTCATACTATGAAAAAACTTAGAAGTTCAGATTCTTTTTAAGTCTTTGAAGCTTAGAAAATTCACAAAGCTGCTAGACTATTTTTCAGACCAAGGAAGAGAATAATTGTAGTAATTCCTGTACAACAACACGCTGTTATTGGAGTTTGCTCGTCTCAGAAGGCATATTTTTCTGAAAAAGAAGTCCATCCACTGCCTCTCCCCACCTGAGCTGTGTACAGTTTAATTTTTTAATACTTTCTTTTAGTAGTAGAATGCTCCTAGTACCATCAGTTCTATAGTTATGATTATGAAGCATATTCATTGCTGGGCTAAAGGCATTTCAAATGCCAGTGTCCCAGGGTTTCAGATCAGAATGTAAACTTGTAGCGATAGCTCAGAGAAAGTGTGTTTTAATTCTTCTAAATTAATTTGGCATTCTGGAGTGAACAAACCCTTCAAAAGTCAAAATTATTTGTAGAATAGGATAAGAATCTGAATCTGCACCTACTGAAAAGCCAGAAGCCTGGAAGTACAGGCTGTTCAAGAAATTGGAATCGAGTTTGGGGTGGAGCACAGTCATATTTATCATGTTGCATCAGATGTCTCAGGCTTTTACCAACCTGTCAACCAAGCATTGTTACATTTTCCAGCTCTACTCTGAGTTGAACTACACTAGCTGTGTACATTAAAGTTACTAATATTTTACGGATTATATCAGTAAAATCACTGATCACTGTAGACAGCTTCAAGTTAGGAATACAGTCAAGATGTGTGCAGCATACGCACAAGAGGAAAAAAAAAAGGCAAGTGGCCAATGAAAGAAAATATTAGCATTTAGTGTGTGATCCACATAGGAGAATATTGCATCGCAGTAAGCGAAGATTGGCAAAACAGATTTACATGGTATTCCTGATAAGACATTTGTGAGAAAGACATATACAGAGAACCTAATTTAACATGTATTAAGCTATGAAATTATGTTAAAGTAAGGCTCTAGAGGCCAGAATTACTGTTTCCTGGGTAATCTTGATTTGGTTTTCTTGCACATATGCGTTATAATATAGACTTAATTAAATATCTGCTATTTTCTGCTATTCACCAAAGCCTTTGCTTCATTTAGCACAGAGGATGAATAGTACTGGGGAAATGAGCCTGAGCTGCAGAAGTCCATTTATGGGGAAGTTTCATGGCTTAGGCAGCACATTGCTGCCATGGACGCCAACATCCCCAGTCGCAGCAACCTAAGTGAGGTAGGACAATCATGGAATCACAGACTGGTTAGGGTTGGAAGGGACCTTAAAGATCATTTAGTTTCAAACCCCCTGCCTCAGGAAGGGACACTTTCTACTACCTTCATATTTCACCTTTGGTCACAAAGCACTTACGACTTCACTGTGTAGCTACCTTCAGCCAATTGGTGCTGTTTTCTAAAGCTACAAAGTTCCCTGGATACTGGAAAGCACCTACAGAAAAAAAAAGAAGTTGAGAAATTATTTCACAGACTGTCTCCCTGCTCTTTGTCAGAGACATAATAAACTCTTGCAAACATGCACAGAGGTGGGCTGAGAGAATGTGATCAGATATTTGTAAAGCACCCTTTCTGAAGTGATAAATACTGCTAAAGAAACGTGAAGAAGTTGTATCTGGAATATGTGCAAATAGCACATGCATGTATATAGCAGGTGCCTCACACAGAATATGGAGAAATATCACATATTCAATAACCCAGTCAACACCATCTACACCCTACAAGGCATATATAGGATGGCAATATAACTGTGTAGTTGAGGAGATCTCAATAATGCATAAGACAAAGGAGCAAACTAAGGCTGGGCTGACATTTTGTGCCTCTGGAGCCCTCCTGTTTGACAATCGTAACTAACACTGATGCTCGAGTGTCCCTTAACAAAGAGCTTCAAGCTGTGGGGTAGGAATAGAAGGTTACAGATTTTCTGAAAGGTACATGTCTAAAAAAAGAAAAAGAAGTCCATTGCTTAGGATAATGAAAAGGAAACTATTGTAGGTGTAGTCTGTTCTGCTTATCTCAGTGGTATTAGAATTCTCATCCGTATTTTATAAAGAACAGACCCTCCACGTCTTGTTAGATAAAACATGCCAATTTGTTCTTTCAGAAGAAATTTGTTCTTTCAGAAGAAATTTGTTCTTTCACCAGAACTTCCTGGGGGAGATAAATTAAGACATTCTGCCAGATAAGGCTCTTCTCTCCTCCCTCTCATGTCATTCTATAGTTCATTTCAGACTGTTCATCACTAGGTTGATGAATTACAAAGCAATACAATTTATTGTCATAACAAAGGAACATTGCAGAGGAGCTTCTGCTTTCATGCCATGTCACTGGGGAGGGGTGGGATCCAGTAGATAAAATACACAGACGGGACACTAGGGCTTTGGACACGGGTGTGCTTTATTTCCATTATGTGGAAAGACAAGTTACTTCCAGGCATCTTTGGCTTGGTTTCATGATCTGACAGATGAGCAAAATAATATTGGTTTGTAATTGGTCAGTACAGTCTATTTTAGTGTTTAAAACCAGAATTTAAATCACTTGGATGCAAGTAACTTGTTCAGCAAATCAACTGAAAAATTAAGAAAGAATATAGTGCAATTCTTGCATTCTTCCCAAATCACTCTTGTGGTCCAGGGCCTTACTTGGGTAGCAGCCAGTATCAGCAGCTCAGTTCACAGAGAAATAAGAGTGGTAGCAGGAGGTCATGCAATAACCACCCACAATGGAAGTTCCTTCCCAACCCCTCTTAGCAGCTGCTAGCTAATGAGCTAGAGCATGACTATTTATTTCTTTCCCAAATGTCTGCAGTTGTTGTTTTCTAAACATTTTCATTTGCTGCTTACCCTTCAGTGGGATCTCCCCCTCCCTGAATATGGTTATTTTTAATGTTACATTTGACATAGGGTAGAAATTAAGTTGGGGGTGCTCTGGAGAATATGATTTATTGTGCAATTGTAGCCTCAACCACTGAATGCTGCATTGTATTCTATGTATGAAACAAATGTAGGCTAGCTAGACTGAAACTCACAAAAGCAAATTTTGAATTCAGCTATCAGATATGCCTATTACAAAATGCATATTTCTGGCAGTGTAACAAAAATTATATTCTAGAAACTGATTTAATTCTTCTTTTAAGAGCTAAGTTGTCAGCTGTATTCTGTAAGAGTTAACCAAAGAAAGAAGAGGTTTTCCAGAAAAGATAGTTCGGGTTTCCTTAGCACAGGATAACTACACAAACCTCTTCTTTATTACTTTGAAGGAAGACTGGGATAAGGAAAGTGCAGTTTTGACAGAGTGTGTGTGCTCTTCCACCCTCTCCATCAAGCTAAGCAAAGCTGGGGAAAGGTTGATCAGACGTGCGCCTTTCCAGGTCTGGGCAGTGCCTCGGACGCAGAGTCCCGGGTAGTTCTGGGCGGCCCCGCAGGCGGCACTCTTTCGACAGAGCGGGAGGCGAGCCTGCGGCAGGAGCGGACCTGCCGCTGAAGCCCTCGCGGCTACGTTTGTGCTCCAAGTATCTCTGAGGAGGTCTTGCGACCCATGCGATCTGCGCTGGGAACAGCCCTTCTTTTGCCGATGGTCTGCATCCACAGCAACCGCGGCTTTCTGAAGGGACATAACTTGTTGCAGATTCTCTTGGGAGAGGGAAGAGAGGCGGGGAGGTGGGAAGCAGCCCGCAGAGCAGAGAGCAGACACCAGGTCCGAGTTGTATGCAAGGATGCCTCCGGCGTGACACCCCGTGCAGTCAGTGACAACCTCGGCGCAAACCCGTTACTGTAACGCGAAAGAGGAGCGAGGGCCCCAGCGGTTCCCCCCCGCGCCCGGCCCGTCTTACCCGGCTTGGCTTTGAAGCTCCGCACAGTGTTGCCATCGCCGGGCCGGCTCCCTTCCTGATTGTACTTCTCGTAGAGCTTAAGCATGTGGACAGCTACCATGTCCTGAGCGATGCCGCCCAACGCAGGCGGCGGCGAGGAGCCCCCGCGGGGGTCACTGCTGTGGGAGGGCGAGTCCCGGGGGGCTGGCGGCGGGACGGGGCAGGCGGGCAGGCTGCCGGCGCCCTCCCCGGCAGGCGAGCGGCAGCCCACATGGCCCAGGGCCCACAGCAGGAGGCAGCAGGTCAGGCGGCTGGCCATCGGCGGGGCGGATGCTGCGGGGCGGCCGGGCACAGAGCGGCGGCGGCTCGGGCGCTGACTGCGCCTGAATCTCCCGGTTGGCCCTGCCGCACCGGGGCGAGGGGGCGGCGGGGACAGGGAGAAAGGGAGGAGAGAGGGTGAGGGCGGCCCCCCCCTCCCCCCCCGCCGGTGATGCCGCCTCCGCCGGGCCAATCCCCGGGCCCGGGGGTGAGGAGGTGCGGACCGGGGGTGACGGCGCGGAGAGACTCGCAGGAAGGGACGATGCGTTACTCCAATGTAGGGCTTCCCTGCTCTTTAAAGCGTAGCGGGGAGAGCATCTAAAGTAATCAGTGCACAGTCGCTGACTGGAGACATATGTCACCGCCGCCGCTGTGGCAGCGAGCGCTGCGGCAGGACGGCACCTTGGCTGCCTGCGCCGGCAGGGGTTGCGCGGGGAGTGGGCGTGTCTTGAAAATTATTTCTCAGATATAGAAACAAATAGATAACAAGCGGGCAGGCAGGCGGTGGGAAGGTGCAGGTGGGTGGCGGGACATCATGAGAAGGAAAGGGTGTGCACATAAGTGCGGAAAGAAGTGGAAAAGTCTTTTTTCTGTTTAGATCGGCAGAGCTGACAGTGCTGTCTTGGAAAGGCAACGCTGTAAATAGTGTTTGTTTCAAGGACCCCGGAGAAAACAGAAGTCGCCGGTGCGTCCAGACTCTGGAAGACCCGGTGTGAGCTAGGCAGGAGCGTGACAAGAGTCACTGATAATTCCAAGTATATTAAATAGTAGGGGTTAAAGGGGCTGTGCACGGGTAAACTTTCGTCACTGGGCTATTTCTATGTGTGATCTGAAGGAGAGTACTGGTGTGAATTTCTGAAGGATTTACATGGCTTAGGTCGGAGGGGGTTGATTTAAAAGTGAATGGTGCATGTTGTGCTTATTCACCATGTGACACAGGTAGTTCTGAATCATATTTTATAGTCACCCAGCGGGTATAAATGCTGCGATAATGAATAGCAGTTTTAAAGACAACTTATAAGAAGAGTGGTATATTTTAAGGAAATTTGTTCATTCTGCCTCCTTTTTTAAAGCTTGTCCTCCAGTAGCCAAGACAGTTAACTTTTCTCGGAGAGTATACAATGCAATAAGTGAAAAATTGTTGCAAAAAGGTACTGTTGCTGTGTATAACACAATTCTTTTGTGAATTTTTAACCTCGGAGTGTCAAGTCTGAGCAGATACTATTGAAAGCCTCTGAACCACAAGACTTGTAGTTTTGGATCACGGCAAAGAAAGGTTTGATTCATTTTTAAAGTTAGCACCAGGCCATGTTGCTCTCTGCCCTTGAATGTATGAAACAAACAATTTGCAAATACAAATTTGCCCAAATGTACGTTGCTAAAGTATCAAACCTCCTATTAATTAATCTTTGCTTATAAATAAGCCAAACCATCCTTTGATGCTGGGTTGTTTTTTTTTTTTTTTTTCTCCATGGTAGCATGCTCATGACCTCCACTGGGGGTGTGAGCAAACCTTTTGTTGTTTGTGGTTTTTGTCTGTACTGTTTCTATACAATCAAGGTCCTGTGAAAAGGAGGAAGAGGCAGCAGGAGGTAGGAACAAGCTGGGCTATTTTGGACCAACGTCCCATTAAAATGTTCTCTCTCTTCTTAACTCACACCAAACTCCTATTCAGGCATACACTTTGTATCAGTCTTTAACCTGCACTAAAACCTGTAGGACACTGATACTTTGACATTGTTGGAAAGAATTAAAGAATCAACCAGGGATGACTAATATTTCTTGCCTTATTTTATTGCAGAACAGCAGGAATTCGAAGTCTTTAAAGCTCTGGTACTTTGACTCTTTTATGCAGCTGAGATGATGAAATAAAAATGTGTTTGGTAAAGGAATTCAAATTAACACTGGGTCACATAATTCCCCTGTTCTGAATATGGCCAATCAATGGCATCTCTAAGGCATCTAGAGGCAAGAGCTATGCAATTTCTGCTCATGCAGAATAATATTCCTAGCGTGGAAATTTCTGCTAATTAAAGCTCTTGCCAAGTAGAGTCATTATTTTTTTTTCTTCTTTGCAAGCCAGGATTTGGAGACAGTCTCCCCTACAGTCAAAGCAATGCAGTCAAGATTTTAAACTGCAGATATAAGCTTCCTGCTAAAATTCTTGTGATATACGTAGTGTTAGACACCTTAAATAGCAGCTTATACATGAAAAAAAAAACCCAAAACAACCCCAAATAACGTTTAGTTATGGAATTAGAGACATCTATACAAAAGAACTATTGTGACCTGTGTTTGTGTTTTGTTGTAGAACATAATGTAGGAAATACATAGCAAATGTATAAGAGGGGCCACCAGGGCACAAGTATTAGTATCTATTCTATTTGTTCTAGTGTAAAGTAACTTATTAACTCCCTTTAGGGTTAGAGCTATCTATATTAAAACAGTGTTGCCTGATTTTATTTTTAATGATAAAGTCAGTAACTGAGATAATAAAGTTACAACTCCAGGGGAGTTAATGAAACAAATTATTACTGAATTTGGGCTTAAGTCCAAATTTCTGGTTACTACTTACTGTAGGATAGCTCATTCATTTTTTCACTCACCAAAATACCTTGCTATGCATCATGCTACATAATTAGCTAGGATCATACAAGACCATTCCTTAAGTATATAATTTATTAATTAGAAATCAACTGAATGAAATGCATTGGGCTGCAGGTTCTCATAGAAACTGTTGGCAGAACTCTAAAAACCCTTTTCACATTCAATCCAAAATCACATGATGTGACAAGAATATATGGTTAGTAAAAAGGCTTTTGTTTTTTGTTTAGTTTTCCTGACCAGTAGTGAAATTATCTTAATACCCCCAAAAGAACAAAGAC
This sequence comes from Ara ararauna, assembly GCA_028858755.1. Taxonomy (NCBI): domain Eukaryota; kingdom Metazoa; phylum Chordata; class Aves; order Psittaciformes; family Psittacidae; genus Ara; species Ara ararauna. Next base: position 69,842,016 of record CM054381.1, read on the forward strand.
TCATAGCAGCATGTAGGTGTTAGAGCAAGCAGAGTGCTCAGAGCTGATCCAAGGGCCCTGGAAGGCTCTTAATGTTAAGAGCTTGGCATGTCAGGCAGTGCTTTTTTTTGCAGGAAAAATTTGCCACTTAAGAAACATCACTCACTGTCCCAGTCCATTCCCTCAGCTTAAGAACAAGCTTTTGCCTTGTATTTCCATTCTGGATCCACACTCCCTCACATTCCAGTCTATTGCAAGAATAGTCTTTCCCCCTGCCAGGTACCCCATCCTTCATCTTTAGTGACAAAAGTTTTTTTTGTCTATCTATCTTGATTTGCCTCTATTCACATCCTACCACACTGTTACTGGTGCATAATTACAGAAAGTAGCAAACTAGAAACCAAGATGCACAGGCTCAGTCCAGTTAGCATCATTTGTCTTGTCCTACTGTAGATATTCTGTCATTGTTTGAAAGATGTCTCCTTACTGGGAGAGGATTCATTACAAGTGCCTGGCCATAGTGCTTCCTGGGATACATACCCTCTTCTTCCATGGGAGAGAGAAGCCACAAACCATGCAGGAGAATGAGAGCACAATGCAATCAAACCACTCAGGTTGTGGCTGAAGCAAAAGTAGACAGATTTAGGCAGGAAAGGGGGTAGGGGTTTTAAATCCAATTTCCTGTTCAAAAGCATTTTTAAAGAAGTATTTCAAGCAGCCCTAGGCACCAGTCTTGTTCCAGCCAGCAACCTATAGGGCTTTGAATTTCCTGTCCTTTTGCTCAGTTTGTTTCCTAGGCAGCAAAGACTCTTACTGAGGTCGGTGTTCAATACAAGTTCAGAGCTCAGCCTGATGCACTTAACAGGCAAGATCGATACTCACAGAGCAACGGTTGCCAGTGTAAACACTAGAGCTTTTCAAGAGAACAAGTGGGAATGGAGATGAGTTAGATAGGCTTGGTGAGACTACACCATGCCATTGTAGATTCTGCGTCAGTGCTAAGGTGGCCAGCTGTAATACGCATCTTCTGACTTCTGTTTACAAGTGGAATTTGAAGGCTGTGGAAAGAGGGTGGTGGAAAGGCAGCAGCAGCTGGGAACCATCCGTGACCACAGCTGGTTTTTCAAAGATCGTCTTGCAAATTGGGTTGGGATCTCTCCAGGATTTTCTTGGTCTGAGTAATGCTGCAGACGAGAGGAGGATGTATTGTGCTGATAGTACAGAAAGGTTTCTGCACATGGTGGACTAGACAAATATTGGGGATTTAGAAGCGTGATGAGCAGCTGCTGACCAGTAGGTGGCAAGCGTGCCCCTAAGTCAAGGCATCCATTGCCCTCCTGTTTTGTATGGAACGCTCTCGGGCCCTTAGGGTGACAGTTGGGATCACTTATGATCCTGTAGCATTTTCCCAAAGAGTAGATCTGTCAAGTAGCCTTAGTGTTTCCAGCTTGCATAGTCATAGCTTTCTAATCCTTTTGATGCTTTTAGCTGGCTTCCTGCACAGGGCTTGTGGGCGAACCTGTCCCAGTGAGATATGCTAGGTTCTCACAGGTCTCCCCCAAGCTATGACAGTTGCTTTCTTGGAATCATAGGATCATAGTAGGATTTGGGTTAGATCATCTAGTTCCAGCCCCCTTGCACGGGCAGGGACGCCTTCCACTAGACCAGCTTACGCGAAGGCCCGTCCAACCTGGCCTTAATCACTGTCAGGGAGCCACAACTTCTCTGGGCCACCTGTTCTATATCGCAAGTGACAGAGAACTCAGAACAAGAATTATATTTTCATTAATATTTAAGACTTATATGCTATTTTTATTTCAAAATAAAAGTAATTGTTGTGTTTTGGTTTCCTACAGACTTGGATACAGATCTTTTTTTTTTTTTTTCTTTGAAATGTAGTATGGTTTCTCTGCAAGAATAAGTGGTTCTCATGCTCTTTCCTGAAGGGGCAGCAATGCAGTTATGAGTAAAGGCAACTATGAATGTAGTAAAGCCTGACTCAGATCAGTGGTTTCTCTTTCATAGATGTAATTTGGTGTTGTTTTCAGTTCAGAGTGTTTTAAATATTGTGGGATGAAAGATGCTGCAGATATTTAAGCAGAGCTGATCCTACTCTGAGGTAGGGTGAAGAATGAAATGATCTCCTGTAAAGATTTTAGTTCCAAAAAATTCTGTAGTTCTATTAGTGGAAAGGATGATAATTTATACTAATAAAAAGAAATTGAATAGTAAATATGGCAGATATGTTAGGGCATTTCTTCTCTGCAAAAACTTACCAAGCATCTGTGTTTGACACTAAATCTATATTACATCTCTAAGCTTCTCTTAGTCTGTATGAGATGCAGGAGCATTTTCTTGCTTAGGTCTATTTGTCATCTTTCTAGAGCATGTGCTCTTTGTTCCACCACCGGAGGAATGAGAGTGTGTGGTCTTACTATTGTAATTGTCTGGATCCATGCTGACAGTCTTCCCTCAACCCTGCAAATCCTGCAAAATACATACTTTCAGATGCATTCTTTCCCTGAGCAGGTGTTCTGAATGCGGAGTTACTCAGGATAGATGAAAGCAAAGAGATTGAGAGGTTTTGACAAAAGGTTTCCAAGCTTTTTGCTTTTTTTTTTAATTTTGTTTTTTTGTTTGTTTGTTTTTCTTAATAAAATAAAACTTCTACAGCAAATATGTAGTTCCAGGCAAAAGAGTAGATGCACATGCATGTTATTTCGACCACGATTCCGTACCTCTATGTTGGTATTTTTGTTTGTTTGTTGGTTTGTTTGTGTTCGGGTTTTTTTAGTAGATCAGGATGCTTTTAGGAGTACAGGATCTGTTTGTAACTTTGTTCTCAGTGGTAATAATATAATGGCCATGATGATCAGAGTCAAGGCAAGATCTGAGAGTGGATGTTATATTTTGCATTAGATAACTAGCATAGGAAGGCTGAAAGTTTTTCTGAATTTTGCAGCCATACTTGTTGGTCTAATGAGAACTATTGCCTCTATCTGTCTTGCTTTTGAATCCATTAAGCCTCTTCTTGTTTCTTACTCTGTGTAAGCGCTTAGCTTCCACTTCAGGCATCTCAACAATTCAACAGAATTTATTTCTCCAGTTACATCTTTTCCATATGTCCTCGATCTGTATGTCTCTTCCTCATTTTCTCAGATTCAGCATTTTCAAAGGGAGATACCAACACCTCTCACCTTTTTCTGAGGAAATCCTATTCTGTCCTTCAGCCTTTAACAGTAATGTGCATGAGTGGGTAAGTGCATAACACTAGTTTTCCTGAGGATTTTACCATTCAGCTGTCTCATTTGAAAGAGTCATTCAGGTTATCATCCTATATTATATTCAATATCTTTAAAAAACAAACATTCAACACAGAAAGTGACCAGAGCTCAAAGTGGTGGTTTTATTCTGATTTCTGTAGACAGAATCCAGAGTAGTAAACAGAATTCACATATTGTTTATAAACTGACTCCACAGATCACTGCTGTGTCATTTGGGTTCATGTGGGTATTTTGCTTTTTTGTAAAAAAAATACTAAGGGGATGTTTTCTGTTTTTCTTTTATACTAAGTTGTGGGCCAAAATGTAATGTCACTACATTAACTTTGGAGTTGCACCCAAGATGAATTTGGCCTTGTCAGTTGTTAAATTCTTGCTATGATTGATCTCAGCTTGCTCAGAGCAGAATCGTGCCAGACAAGCAACCACAGAAATCATCAGTTGAAACTCCACCAGAATTCTCATTCCCTGTAAATTGAAAAATAAAGCTTTGAAATAAAGTGCTTTGTTCTTCAATCTCACACTAACTTTTCATTAACATTATAGAAGTCTTAAGCTATTAAGAATGGCTTGAAGTACTTAAGTGGAGGAAAATACAATCATGATTCTAAATGAGGTATCATACTAGTTCTTGGCATCTTGTGGCATCTTATCTCTGATATTTTCAGTTGCAAATTTCATTGCCCTCCACACCCATTTATCATAGACATACATAATGTAAGTAAATTAAAACCTATTCGTGGCATATTAGTTTTATGTATTCAAAACCACCCATCATCCATATGAATGACACAATATGAACGCTTTCCCAGCTCTTCCTTTTGAACTCTATGCAGAGGAATTTTTTCCACAGAAAGAAGAAATACCAGAAATTCTGTAAGGCTCACTTGAAATTGCTTTATAGCAAATCAATGAAAAAAGCTCATAGAAAAATATTGAAGCAGAAGAATCATGAAGCTAATACCAGATTATTTCTTTTAAGTACTTAGAGGTATAACTGCATGTGACTTCAATAAATTCCTACTCTGAAAAGCTGTTCTTCTGATATGGCTTTTTATATTACCAGTACACCAGAGGAATAAAAGGCAAAATCAGATTCTAAAAAAAATCTGCCATTAGTAATCATTGGGTTAGTCAGTATTGGATTAAAAGGACTGCTGATCTAATGACATGGCAATCCAATCCCTTTATAGATCCCTACTGGCTTTGCACGTTTATGGTTTTTCAAATGCCAGTGATTTCCACATCAAATAGCTATATCAGCATTGGTAAATTTCTGCAAGCTAACATGAATTCCCTGGGCTAGCTGTCTTGCATTCCTGTTGGGTATGAGTAGGACAGGAAAATTCAGAAATACGAGTAATCAACTTGTTATTAGAATCCAGTAAATTATCATACTGATTCTCAGGTAGGTGTAAACTCTACATTCCTAATGTATATAGACATAAAACTAGTAAATGTTTTTTTTTTTATCCCTAATGCCAGAAAATAAGAAGTACAGGGAGCTAGTTATTTTACTTGAAATTCCTACAAAGTTAGGTTGAAACTACTTATATGCATCAATAATATTCAGCATTGTTTTTCTATTCTATTTGTTCCCATATTCCAAGGTTTATTACATTCAAAAGAAGCCTGTGCAATTTCATAAATACAGTGTTTGCAGAAGCAGCATAAAATAGCTCTGTCAAATCTGCCAGATTTCCTGTCATTGAGAAGGCTAACAGAACCTTTTTACTGAAAGACCCTGAAGCACTAGGAGAGATATACTCTTAGAGCTGGGGCTTTTTATGGACATGAAAGACAAACATCTGTGATGAATCGTTAGGTGGAATTGAACATGCTGTGGGACAGGAGAATTGAATGGATGACCTTCTCATGTTCTTACCAGCCCTGTGTATCATTTGCAAATGGAAAAAATGAGTCGTATCCAGCCTTGTATTTATAAAGTGATGGGGAGATATGTACCAGTCTGGGTAGTGAACTTGGCAAAGCTGTATGCAAAGAAGTGAATCTGCAAAGTAAATTCCTATTCCAGCATTTGTTATTATAATAAGGTGGTAGCAGTCGCAAGCATAGGCACTAAATGTGTGGTGCGGTTGTGCCCAACAGAGCCACATTAAATGCTTTGTAAACTCTAGATCTTCAGTGAGATTGACTTCACTAAGATTAAGATAACTCTGTTGCAGAGTTATTAGCATTTTTGTTTAAGAAAAATCTCAGCAGCTGTGCAGATCAAATAAAATGATAAATCTGATTTCAGTTCTTCATCTGGCTTGATCTGTCATCATGACCTTCTTTAGAAAGATTCTGAAGTGCAGAACCAGTTGCTTATGGCTTGCATGAAAGAAAGGGATCTCAAAACTGCTAAATTTATTAGCGGTTCCAAAGTAAATCAAGTACCTTATTTTAAATCTTAATGATTGTTAGTGATAGTCTTATAGACACTTTCCTTACAGCTTCCTATCAGGTGGGTATCTGACTTGCCTGGTTAGTTCAAATCAGTTCAATAAAGCATTCAGTTGCAGTTCTTTGGCAGCATATCACCTTCTAGGGGTTTCAGGATTTGGAGGTTTCTTCAGGGATATTTGAAACAGTAGAAAGAACTCTGTGTAATTTGGGGCTACTGAAATCCCCCCCAGCTTTTGGTTTAAATGCAAGATTCATTTCCAAGGCATACTGCACTTTCATTTACATAAATAAAAGACCACATATATTGGCTTGTTTTTTATATATATAAACTCCAAACAAATGAGAAACTTGCACACCCAGAGAAAGAAATAAGTTTCTTCATTCATGCTTTTTTGCTTGAGGAAATACCGTAAAACCAAACAGAAGACATATCTGATCTCTGTTGCTTAGTATACCATGGGATTGCACTCTGATGCTGAAGTGATGTAGCACAACCTGCATAGGTTAGGACAAATAGACCTTTGTTTCCAGCATCTTAGTATCTCCCAGTGCCCCACTAAAGAAATAGGCATGATCTAATTAAGTAGTCCAAGTGAGATGGGCAAAGATTGCATAGTAGATTCCTGGTTCTACCAAGGTCTAACCTCTATGGCTCTGCTCAGTAAGACAGTTGTGAAGCAATGAAGCAATGTGTTCCGAAATTGGAAAGGGCTGCAAAAAGCAGTAAAAGTTTGTAGTCAAACAAAGCTCTAAGCCTCTACTTCGTGGTTTTGGTGGGTCAGGCTCCTTCCATAGAAGCTGAAAGCAGCCGTGGTGCCGCCATGTCCCAGAGCTGGGAGTCAGAGAGCTAGTAAAGCGGCTCAGCAGGGTTATGCTGGAGCAGAGGCTGCTTCCAGCAGCCCTGTCTTTAGTGAGGAGTGTCAGGTTTTTATGACTATCGTTACATTTTTATAGTTTAATGAGTTTCACTATTAAAGAATAACAAAGCACATTAAAAACTTGCCGTGGCTCATTTCTGCACTCAGTAGCAAGTTCTTGCTATTTGCAGCATGGGTCTCTAGGAAATACTAAATAACAAAGGCCAGCTTAATACAGGGTTTTTCACATCTTCCTTATCCACTTTAATCATCTTGGTCCCTTTCTATTTAAAAACAGTCTTGATTTGAGGCATGTTTTGTTTAGCTTCAAAGTTCTAAGCACAGCGGCTGGTCTGGAATTCACACATATGGGTTGATTTCTCCAGGAAAGGAAAAAAGATGGTAGCTGGTATAAAGGCTGCAGATGAGAAGAGAGATCATTAGAAAAAGTAGTTAAAAAGGCACTGTCATAGAAACTAAGGAGCACTGGATTAAAGAATAAGGTAAGAACTTTTGTGAAGAAGCAGTAAAGAATACTGTAAAGAAAGCAACTATGATTAGTTGCCAACACTGTAAGTTTGACAGAGTGGAAAGTGGTCTATTAGTTTTAAAAAGTGGTGCTGGCATCTTCAGTTACAAGAACTTGGAGGTGGATCTAGGCTGCAGTCCAAGGGAAGTTTAGTGTAGCAGCAATTCAGAGTTTACTCTGGCCACAGCCCATGAGATCTGTGAATCACTAAATAGTGTTAAAGTTAGAAGACGCTACTCCCAAGGATGGCAGTGTTAAAAAAAAAATGGTAGGGCACTTAGGTGCTCAAAGCTAGAGTGAGGCATCTGTGCTCATTGCAGTGGGGGGTTGGAACTAGATAACCTTACGGTCCTTTCCATCCCTAATCATTCTATGATTCTATGAAAGCTGACAGGGACTCCAATACTAGCCAGAGGAGCAAGTTCATCGAGGACGATGGAAAATATGGTGCAGAATATGAAGAGCAGTTCCTTAGGGTAGGCAAGGAACAGCACTGACTTTCTGAAGCTTGTGGATGTAAGATGGAATGCTCTGTGGGAACGTTTAATGTATCTCTTTCTACATTTATAAAGAAAAGTTAGAAAGTATGATAATTCAGATAAAGTCTCATAGGGGGGATTTTAGATGTCTTTATTTCTAACGGGCAGCTTCAGTAAATGGATGAACAGAATACTTGGAGCTTACATTTGATTTTGCTATTTCAATAAGGTCTTTGCAAAATAGAGTCTTAAGGTTTCTATTAAACTCAAATCTGAAAGACAACTTACATGTGGTAGAGCACCTATATACTTGTATTGTTTTTTTAAAGAAGTATTTAGGTATCTTAAGAGGCAGGTATATATGTTCCTAATGGCATTTTCAGAAGGAAGCTGGTATCTATATTAGGAATTTTGGAAAATCTTACTGGGTGCTAATCAACATTTTTTTAATCCTGAGTATGATTATAATTGGATTTCTTGTGAGCTTTAGGATCAAAGTGCTTTGGAAATATAAAATATTTTATTATTATTTACTGCCTTCACTTAATTTGCTCATATGTTTTATAAGCTCTTGAAAGCCATTGCAGACTTATGGCAACATGATCCAGACCTGGAATAAACCCATGGGTGATGATGCATTCAGAAGGGATGTATTTACCACAAGGCATTCCAGTGCTTGTCAGTGGTGCCTAGTCCCCAAAGATGGTATGTTATTACATATATCTTCCTCATAACAGCCTGCATTTAATACCACTTGCACTCATGAATCAGAGAACACAAGTTCATTATGGGGTTTCTTATTGCCAGAGAAACTTCACTCATTCTTTTCTCCTTATTGCCAGGAAATAAATAAGGATTCTAGCAAACTATTCTGAAGGGAACTGATAAGTTCAGGGATTCTCCTTCATGACCCATGTGTTACAGGATCTTTTACAGCAGAAGAGAGTTATAATAAATGTCACTGAAAATGTATTGCAGATCACTGTTAAATAATTCCTGGTTTATAGCAGTGAAAAGTGCTACAACAGTTCAATGATGAGCAGGGAAGAAAATTCTTCTAATGATAGGATATATGGCCTTTTTAAAGTTCTTAAATGGTAGCTGACCTTCCATGGGAAGACACGTAACCACAGATGACAAAGATCCCAGCTGGCAGATTTGAAAACCTTCCAGCTTAGGAAGCAAAGAGAGGGATCAGTTATGCAGCAGGTTTCTCAAAGGAAGGTGTCCCTGTCTAATGGAAATGAGGAGAAAGTAGCTGTTGTGGTTTAAGCCTCTATAGCTCACACAGTTTTGCTCACTCACTCCCGCCTCTTTCTTCCCCCTTCTCCTGGACGGATGGGAAGGATAATCGAAAGAATGCAACTCCCACAGGTTGAGATAAGAACAGTTTAGTAACTAAGGTATAACACAAACCACTACTGCTACCCCCAATAATAATAATGACAAGGCAAATACAAGGAAAGAATACAATCGCTCACCACCTATACCCAGCCCGACCAAGCAGTGCACCCCCACCCTTCTGGGTCTCTGCTCTCTGTTTTACATCCTGGGCATGACGTGCTGTGGCATGGAATGCCTCTTTGGTCAGTTTGGGTCAGGTGTCCTGTCTCTGCTTCCTCCCGCCTTCCCCTCCTCCCTGGCAGAGCATGAGACTCAGAAAGTCCTTGGTCAGAGCAAACATTACCAAGCAGTAACTGAAAACACTGGTGCTATCAGCGCTGCTCCCAGGCCGAAAGTCGAAAACACAGCACTGCACCAGCTGCTACGAAGGAGAAAAATGACTGCTGCTGCTGAACCTGTGACAGTAGCCTATTCTTTTATTTGACAGCAGACAAAAGATTGATTCTGAGATTTCACACCAGAGTGACAATACTACTTTGTCATCCCCAGTAGGAGTTATGATCTACTTAAGTGTGTGTGTGTTGGTGAAGTGGCAACAATTGACTAGACATCACAAAAAGTAAAGAAAAATCTTACAGAAACATATTGTCTATTCACTTGGTTTATTCAGTGCTCCTGAACAGTTTTGTCTTCTCTCTTCCCTTCTCCACATAGTAAGTACTGTTAGCTGCTGTAAATATGAACTGTGGTTTTACCAAGAAATGTAGAATGTAATTCCAGTTTTACTATGTATCTTGATATGGGGAGTCTTCATGTGTAAGTGGATGGGTTGTGGACAGAAGAAATGTGAAGTTGCCCTTTCTCATGTCACCAAAGCTGATTTTTCAATGAAAACATGTTCCAGTAGCAGGAGCTGAGATGAGAGGTAGGAAGAACTGAGGCAACGACTGCCATGGGACTAAATGAGAAAAGGGATGTGGCAATATGAGATAAGTGCAATGCAGGGAGAGAAGCTGCTTAGAATTAATATGATAATTATATCTAACTGTTAAAAGAATGGTGAGAGAGTATGTATACTATGATGTCACAAGTGAAGCAAAGGAAATGTTACAGTACTGATGTTATGGACCCACTGAAACTGTGGTTATCTAGAGAGCGAATAGCTGTGAAGGGTCTTCTGCTAACAGTGGTGTTTTTGTTGAGCTCTCAGCTCAACAAAAGATTTCAAAGTCCCATTGAAAATATCTGAATTGTCACAGTGAAAGGAGATTTGAATTTCCACTGAGATCTAGTTCCCCAAATATTCCAGCTTTTGAGGGCACAAGAATCTGAAGAGACAAGATTTGGTGGCTTCTGTTAGATATGGGCAAAGTTTTTGGTTAAGCTGAGTTATCTAATGCTTCTGCTTATTCTTAGCATGAAAAGTTTTCATCTTTTCCTTTTGTGCCTACAACCACTGTAAAATTGCCTTTGCAATGTAATCTACTTTTATCCTAGTCAATTTGTTAAGGTTTACTTCAGATGCCTAGCAACAAACGGCTAATGCGAGCAAGCATTCATTCCTCTTATTGTTATACTGCACATGCCAAGGAATTATTTTAGTGAGATTGATTTTTGCAGAATCTGTGGATGGTGGCTGGATGTGGCTGGTGGTGACCCCCACAGATAAAAGCTACAGTGGTCTGGGAAGATGAAGCATTTGGCTTTTGCATATCCAGCATTATGTGAGATGGATTCCTCCACACAGATAGCTAAGTTATGTGATTGAAACTGGATCCTGTGAATATCCCTGAGGATTGGGAACTACAGATGTCTTAAACTTAATGTATTAGTGACCATTCCATTTCCCTATAAACTGGCTAAATGGCAGCACTGGAAATGAAATCAAAGCTGAACAAGATGAAACTCATATGCTAACAGCAAGTGCCATCAGTGTATCAGGTATTGTAATCTTCCCATGAAATGTAATGCACTATTTGGTGTGCATTACATCCGTGAGCTGCCTACAGTCTTGTATCACTTGCCAGGCAGCTAGCACATCGGTATCCCTTACAGGTTGTGCCATCTATTAAGACACTATCACAGAATTACCGTGCAACACAAAATTTCTGAGAATTCATTCACTTGTAAAATAAAACAGTGAATAATTTTCAGTGACTATTTCCACCACTCAGACAGGAAATACTTTCTGTGCTATCTGCATATATGCAAAGGGATTTCCCATTTTTCCTGTATCAAAAACTGTTTCAGTACAGAAAATACCCTCATACATATATACAAACATACATTCATACCTGTATCATATATTTAACATAGGAATGTTTGTTAAAAAAAAGTCTCTGTATGTGTTTCTTTTCATATTCACTTTAAAATGAAATGGAAAAAGCTGCCTTTGCAAGGAATTTTTATTGGCGAAGCATATAATTTACTTTGGCTCCATAAATCAAAGGGCAGTCATGTTGCAAAATATGGGTAGCCCATTTAGAAATATTCCATCAGGAGGTATAGAGGTACAGTATATTATACCTGCTGTTTCAAATAAATTGCATTCTCAATCCTTGTTCATCTGTATATAATATCTTTTATTGCGATGTGGTGCTTTCCATCAAGTTAGGTAATTTTGTTCCTGCAATTCAAGATGTAATCGATCACTACAGTACTTGCCCTTGGGACAAAGTATCCTTTTATTCAGTGTGTTGTTTCAACTTTTCACCATTCTTTTAAAAATATTCTATATGAAATGTCGTAGCCTCTGCAATAAGTTTTACAGTTCTTTTTTAAATTATTTTTTCTGTCTTCAGCATATGTATGTAGTCTGTAATATGTACTACATGCATCTTTCTGTTCTCTGCCTACGTTCTGTTTTGCAAAAAGATGCATTTCAACATCATTTGCTTGAAGCTTGTAGATTATTTCAGTTAGCTTTAGACTGTAGGCTTCAGTTTAGCATATTACTTGGGTTTGGGCTTTAACGCTTGTGTTTATAGAGCTGCTCAGAGAGCAGCTGGGGTTTCAATTTTGAGCTATTATAATTTTATTTATAAACTATTACTTTGAAATAATTGCTGTGTTCTAGTGGACTTTTAAAATCTTGTAAATGTTTTATATATTAAAATTATTTTTGTTTTGAAAGTAATTCGGGAAGAAAAAAACATGAGAAGGCTGTGTCAGACTTTGCAAATGAGTCTTTATAAGCTAGGAAATAGCTCAGGAGGATTAAAGGTGTATATCTTTTCATGAGCTGCTAAAAGAAGTATTGAGTCACTTACTCAAGCAAAATAAGTCAGAATGCCTGAAGAGTGATGATATATTTCAGACAAAACCATAACGGATTAGAAGTGTAGTTATCTTACACTTAAAATGTAAACTGTTTGGGGCAAGGACTGTACATAGAATGGGTCCTCAAAGGTACTATTTCAGTACAAGTAAATCATCATCATAATAAATATCATAATTAATCCTGTGGCATTAGAGAGGACAGCAAGTAGTCAAAGGAGACTGAATGCTCAGTACTCAGCATTAGGGGGTATGCGTGTAAAACAGCAGGTGATATGCTAGGAAGATCTGAATGAGAGCAATTTCTGTGTTTGGGTGTCTGTGGATTGAAAATTTTAGCTCTATTTCTAAATTTCTAGATTGGCTAGAAAGAGAAAAAAAAAATGAAAGTTTTCTAGGAAATTCTATTGAAATTTTAAACAGTCATGAAAAAATAGAACAATGAAATTTTTTGCCACTTTTGAATTTATTTTTGGCCGACTAGTTGAAGTAAAGTAATTGGAGGGAGTTATATGGGTATATGTTAGAATTTTCCTGCACAATTCATTTTAATTTGGAGAGAATCCAAATTTTTATTGCTGTACTGAACTGGAGAGAAGGGCTTTCTCTTTAAAAAGAAAATGATATAAAAATATCCTAAGCTCATAAATTACTTCAGAAATATGAGTTAACCAGCCTTTCTAATGCACATATGCATCACTATTATAGCCAACAGGTTAAAAAGTAAAGAAATGGTTTTTAAGTATTAGAATTGAGATTTAATTAAGGCATAGTTATGTAATTTCCTGTTTGCCTTTTCTTAGGATTTCTAGCAATTGAGTTATTGGAAAGAATATTAATAAATCAAGGAAGCAGTTGAAAAATAGTTACTTTATATGCATCCAGCTTCTAATTCCGAATTTGGTAGCATTTCTGATTGGGGTGGTCAGTCATATGTCATCTACCTGGACTTGTGCAAAGCGTCTGACACTGTCTCACGTGACATCCTTGTCTCTAAGTTGGAGAAACATCAATCTGATAGGTGGACCACTCGGTGCATAAAGAACTGGCTGGATGGCCACACGCAAAGAGTTGTGCACAATGGCTCTATGTCCAGCTGGAGACCAGCAACGAGTGGTGTCCCTCAGGGATCGGTGTTGGGACCGGTCTTGTTCAACATCATTGTCAGTGACATGGACAGTGGGATTGAGTGTGCCCTCAGCAAGTTTGCCGATGACACCAAGCTGTGTGGTTTGGTTGATACATTGGAGGGAAGGAATGCCATCCAGAGGGACCTTGACATGCTTGTGAGGTGGGCTGATGCCAGTCTTATGAAGTTTAACCATGACAAGTGCAAGGTCCTACACCTGGGTTGGAGCAATCTCAGGCACAGCTACAGGTTGGGCAGAGAAGAGATTCAGAGCAGCCCTGCAGGGAAGGACTTGAGGGTGCTGGTCGATGAGGAAATGAACATGAGCAGGCAGTGTGCGCTTGCAGCCCATAAAGCCAACCGTATCCTGGGCTGCGTCAAAAGGAGCGTGACCAGCAGGTCAAAGGAGGTGGTCCTGCCCCTCTACTCTGCTCTTGTGAGAGACCTCACTTGGAGTATTGTGTGCAGTTCTGGTGTCCTCAACATAAAAAGGACATGGAACTGTTGGAACAAGTCCAGAGGAGGGCCACGAGGATGATCAGGGGACTGGAGCACCTCCTGTATGAAGATAGGATGAGAAAGTTTGGGCTGTTGAGCCTGGAGAAGAGAAGGCTGAATGGAGATCTCATAGCAGCCTTCCAGTATCTGAAGGGGGCCTATAGGGATGCTGGGGAGGGACTCTTCATGAGGAACTGTAGTGATAGGACAAGGGGTAATGGGTTCAAACTTAAACAGGGGAAGTTTAGACTGGATATAAGGAGGAAGTTCTTTACTGTGAGAGTGGTGAGGCACTGGAATGGGCTGCCCAGAGAAGTTGTGAATGCTCCATCCCTGGCGGTGTTCAAGGCCAGGTTGGACATAGCCTTGGGTGGCATGGTTTAGTGTGAGGTGTCCCTGCCCCTGGCAGGGGGGTTGGAACTAGATGATCTTAAGGTCCTTTCCAACCCTAACTATTCTATGATTCTATGATTCTGTATTTCTAATTCCCCAAATCTGTGTTTTTAAGCAGCTGGAACATAATTAGTGCAGCATGAATTGCAATAACAGATCTTCAGAACAAAGGGAAATCTATTGTTAATGGTAATGAAAACAAAATTATATTACATTCTGAACAATTCCATTTCTAGTATACTTTCAAGGGTAAAGAAAAATGGCTATGTAGTAATAGGAGAACTTGTATGGTTTAGTAGTAGTATATGAGCAGGAAAAGTTTCTATAGAATGTTCCAGAGTAAACAGAAGTAATTTCCCTTTTGAAAAATCCTGGTAGAATTGCCTGATTGTTTCATTAAATATCATTGGTGCAGCTTAGCCAGTAAGACTTTCTCAATTGAACCACATACTTAGCACTGGAGGTTTCTTGCTAGTATAACTGTGCTGGCTGGCTATAATTGTCTTGTGAGCTACAATGCATTGCATACATCCCCATTCCTTCAGTGAGACTGACAAGTGGAAGACTTCTAGGAAAGACTTCTTGTTATCAGGTGACCGCAAGTGTGTACTCAGAGCACTGAGCTCTAGGCTTGGCAGACTCCAAACTCGTATTGGTTTTGAAAAGTTGCTAGTTATTCAAATAGTACTGAAGTCTCAGACCAATCCATGGAATTGCATTCATTAATCCAACATATATAAGACTCTTTGGGAGTGTTTTTGTTCATTGGCAACAAATACTGGATTGGACTATGTGCTTACAGTCCGTGAGAGAACTTGGATGTCATCACCCTGCTATATGTATACAATAAGCTATGGACTGTATTTAAGTGTTCTTACTTTGGCATTTGATTTTGCTTCTGTAGGTAAGACTCCCAGGCTACTTTGCTATTACCTATTGTGGTTTCCTGTCTTTTGACTATGTTTGCAAGGTGAAGCTCTCATGGTCTTTTCAGAATGTTTTCCTGTTTATTCTGGGTGGGGTTAGAGAGCAATGGATTACTTTTCCTCTTTTGTTTTCCTCTCATCAGGTAATACACAGTATGTATCCATAAGCATTGCTTTGTAACTGATATCACCATTTTACCAGTGCCACATATATATACATATATATATTTAAAATATTAATAATTCAGTGAAAATATGTTGCCAGCAACGATTAGAGAATTTAGGGCTTGTAAAATAATACTTCATTTTGGAACAAAATGTTTCAGGAATATACCTTGCTGTTATGCATCCTATACCACTTCATAAACATTCATTACTGTTTCAATATACCATCAAATATTTAGGTCATTGCTGCTCATATACTCTCTTGAGTTGTTTTTACTTCTGCTGAGCTTCTAAAACAAAGAAGTTTTGTCTGTCCTTCAGGTGTTACAGGAATCTTGAACTGCTTATGATAAGAATAGTAGAAATCTACTTTTATCTTCTTGACAACTGACTGTTGTTAGGGTTGTCAAACATTGCACACTGTAAGTATGTTTTGCACTTTAACAATGAAGGCAGAAGTTACATGAATTTAAAATTGTTTAGATATTTTGGGGAAAAGAAGGGAATAGGTAGTGTGGGTGTGTAACTGAAGGATGCCAGAGGCAGAAGGAACTTGCATTAGCAGGTCTGGTGCTGACACTGTGGCTAGTTTGAAGAGAGAAGAGAGAAGAGAGATGGAGAGCTAGTGAAAGCTGGAAATGCCTGGAAAATGGGTTTGAGATCAGCATAATGAACTAAGCAAGGTGACTGTGTCTAGGATATAGAAAGACTGCAAAGGGAAGTCTGGAGGGATGAGAGATGCTGGATCAAGGATCCAGAGGGCTTCATTTTGTAATCATCAGCTTCATTCCCTAAAAAGCAACCAGCTTTTGCAATAAATTAGGTGGGAGACTCCTTTGCCATGCAGTCTTTGTGGAGCAGGCTGGCCTTGAGCATCAAATTAATTAGAAATCTATAAATATGATTTTAGATTATCTCATCAGATATACATACATAGAGTCAGAATCCAGGATAAGCAAGCATATTGGATTATAGTATTTTCACATATCTTCTGTTTGACTTTCCTACTTTAATAATAGTTCTGAAATATTTTTTTCTGTATATACCTAGAATGCATATCCATTCACATTGAGAAATATGCCTATTCAGGTATACACAGAGTGTACAAATAGCCACACCAATGGAAATATATGCACATAGGCACAGACATACAACTGAAGCAGATGAAAATGAAAAGATGAAAAGGGCATAGGACCATACATGCACATGTGCACCTCGAGAAACAAATTCACATATAAGCAGTGGGAGGCAGATAGCCATGAACAGTATTGCATGAATACACATATTTCATGAATACACATATTGCATGAATACACATATACACCTACACACCACAGTTCCCTTCACAGCTGTGTAAAATGACAGAAAGGCCTGGAGCTGTGAAAACATCATCAAAAGACACCCACACATCCATGGCTGTCTCAAGCTGGAAAAAAAGGAGTACTGAAAAATACTGTCTGGGAGAACAAAACAGGAGAGTCAACCCATCAACTGTCTGGAACTAAAATAATGCCAGAGAGTATACCCCAGCCAAAAGCACTGCCAGCAGCTAAGTCAGTCACACAGCAAGAGCAGTCATCTGCACATACATATGCTGCAAGAAAAATATCCACCACCTGCCAACAGGCTACTAGCAGCCACTATGTGTGTGTGTGGCCAGTGTGCTGGCACCAGTGTTGGAAGAGGAAGAGGAGTGGAAAGAAAGGAAACAGCAATAAGAAGTCAGAAACAACAGAGGTGAAAAGGAATCAATGCTCCCAGTCAAAACATTTGTTTAATAGAAACAGAGGTCTGGAATGTGTACAATTTATGTTTTACATGATGAAAGGTCCTGGTCATGTGTGAAGCTTCAGCCTTCTTGAGTAGCAGGAGGTCGTGTATGGGTGAAACACATAGCCACACTTAGCACATATCGCATGTCTGGAAAATGCCACACAATGAAACAGGTGGCTAATTGGCTTCCATCCTTTCAGTTCCTATTGCAAGAAGAGATTTGGTCAAGTGATGAGAATAGGATGCTCTGTCAGGTCTGTCTGGAGTTCTAGGCTCTCTCTCCTTTTGAAATGCTGTGTGATCTTGGGTAACTCATTCATGCTCTTTGTGTCTAAGTCTGTTAGGAATAAAAGAAGGATAACAAAGTTTCTTTACCTCTTAGGGGTGCAGGAAGATGGGAAGAATGGAAGTAAAACTTAAGATTCATGAACGATAATAAGTAGAGGATAGCTGAATTCTAAATGAAATTACTGCAAGTCTGTTTCTGAGTCAGACACAGTGTTGCAGGGTAGACTTGAGTGACACTAGCATTTAATGGCAGTCAAATTCCATTTTCATGCTGGTTCCATATTTATATCTCCTACATTTTGTTAGGATAGCTTTTTAGTATGATACAATGAATTTTTTTCCCCAGTATCACACTATCACTGTATAGCATCTCTCCACCTAAACTTTACTTTGAAAAAGCCCAAGTAATTGAGAAAAGCAAATTTGACCTTGTCAATTTCAGTATTTTCATACTTGCTCTCAATAGCTAATTGTCTTTTTTGCTCTATTATTCTTACCTATTGCTTTCTGAACACTTTTCTTTACAAGCCTAAATCCTGAAGAAAGATCATCCCATTAAGTTAATGGCTTTTGTGTTTCTCCCCAAGGGATCAGTTATAAATGGGGAGCTCATCTACTCATCTTTTCTTATTTAAGGTAGTATGAATCTTTTGTGTTGATATAGTGCTGTGCTGCTTTCACTCTCAGCTCAGGAGGAACTATTAACAAACCACCATAGTAAGAATCCTTTTAGCCATGCCAGGCTGCATGCCTTGGCTTCCCCTCTGTCATGAGACCTAACTTCAAGTCGATCAAGTCACTTATCCGTCCAGACACCTATCCGGAAGAATGTGGTTATGGCCAGAAATTCAATCCAAGATCTAAGAACACAGATAAATTTCTGTTGGAATGGTAAGCACAGTCAGTTTTGTTTCCAAGATAGTGAAGTATTTTTAACAAAAAACCCCAGCATTTTATCAAAATGTTCCAGACCAGCAATATACAATTTTTTTTACCAGGGGAATTCACCTCATGGACTAAACTAGAACTACTGAAAATTTATCAATGATACATTTTCTCATCAATGAGTGCTGTTCCAGAAAACTAAATATATGCAGGTTGTTGTTGATTTTAACAGCATGAGTTTAAGAAAACAAGAGGATGAGGCACTTTATTGAGATGGAATGTTACTTGATATAACTGAATTTTGTACTGAAATATATTTTATCTTGAATTTTTTGTCTTCAAATGGTATTTCATCATAGTGCAAAACAGCCCGTTTGAAAACTGAATGAGAATGATTTCTTTTGAGGCAGTGCTTTACTGGGTGAGTGAAGGCAGTTGTAGATCTGGAGGGAAGTTGGAGGGAAGGAATGCCATCCAGAAGAACCTTGACATGCTTGTGAGGTGGGCTGATGCCAGTCTTATGAAGTTTAACCATGACAAGTGCAAGGTCCTACACCTGGGTTGGAGCAATCCCAGGCACAGCTACAGGTTGGGCAGAGAAGAGATTCAGAGCAGCCCTGCAGAGAAGGACTTGAGGGTGCTGGTCGATGAGGAAATGAACATGAGCAGGCAGTGTTCGTTTGCAGCCCATAAAGCCAACCGTATCCTGGGCTGCGTCAAAAGGAGCGTGACCAGCAGGTCAAAGGAGGTGGTCCTGCCCCTCTACTCTGCTCTTGTGAGAGACCTCACTTGGAGTATTGTGTGCAGTTCTGGTGTCCTCAACATAAAAAGGACATGGAACTGTTGGAACAAGTCCAGAGGAGGGCCATGAGGATGATCAGGGGACTGGAGCACCTCCAGTATGAAGACAGGCTAAGAAAGTTTGGGCTGTTGAGCCTGGAGAAGAGAAGGATGCATGGAGACCTTATAGCAGCCTTCCAGTATCTGAAGGGGGCCTATAGGGATGCTGGGGAGGGACCCTTCATGAGGAACTGTAGTGATAAGACAAGGGATAAGAGATTCAAACTTAAACAGGGAAGTTTAGATTAGATGTAAGAAAGAAGTTCTTTACTGTGAGGGTGGTGAGGCACTGGAATGGGTTACCCAGGGAAGTTATGAATGCTCCATTGCTGGCGGTGTTCAAGGGCAGGTTGGACATAGCCTTGGGTGACATGGTTTAGTGTGAGGTGTCCCTGCCCCTGGCAGGGGGGTTGGAACGAGATGATCTTAAGGTCCTTTCCAACCCTAACTATTCTATGATTCTATGATTCCATGATTTGCTTTGCCCATAATTTGAGCTTGCCAGATAGGAGAAGTCCAATTCAGAAGCCATGTGCTGAAAGGCAAGATATATGCGCTCAGGCTTGATGCCATGTTCATATGGTTACATTGCTTTTCAATAGAGCTGGCTGTCATCTGGCTTTTATGGAGGATGGTAGAGTAAAATCCCTACTGTCTGCACCTATTCATCTGGATATACTCAACATCTGGTCATAGAAGCACGTTGTAATTCACTTCTTGGTAAATTTGATTCATTATTTTTCAGTTTCACTTCTGACTTGTGGACCTATAAATACAGGTCACATCCTGTGTTTACACAATATCTATCTTCATCGCTACAGTGTTCATCTCATGCCTGTCATTAATGTATCTAAAACATTGTGCAAATAAATCAAAAGTGTGAAGCTGCTCAAGATTCTTTCATTAAATTCTCAGAATAAAAGCTGACTTTATATCCAGTTGAGAATATTCATGAAAAATATGCTGGTTTGATTAGAAAAGAATTTAACTGAAGAGTTAATAAATCAGAAGCTGTACCACCCCCTCAAAATAGTTGTTCAGGAGAAATGAATCTTTTCTGGAAAAGCCTGGATGTCTGATACAGTTGATTGGTTTGGTTGGTTGGTTGGTTGGTGGTTTTTTAAATATACACACACACACACACACACACACACATATTTTTCTACTTTGATTTTCAGCAAAGTAAATAAATTGCCCAAAGGAAAAAAAAATCCTCTAAATTGTTGGTCGAAACAAGATCACTAAAATAACTATATTGGACATAAAATGCTTGGAAAAGTTGCAGAGTATTATGAAATTACAAGTTTTGTCTCTTAATCAGTTTATAATATTTGGGTCTCTTTAGGGAGAATGTGTAAAGCTGGACTGAAGTTAAGCATTATAAATTGCTGTAAGTCAAGAGCATTGACATGACTATTAAGGCATTAGAGCCTGGAAGAAAGAATACTGGTTAAGGCTCAGATTTTGCTATGCTTTAGCAATGATTTGCTTTTGTTCTTAGGTTAGAAAATTGTCAGTATATATTCATCAGTTTTTCAAGCAAGCCTGGTATGATGATCTGGGATTCTTATAATTCTGTTTAACAAAAGGTATTTACTCTGTTTTACTGAGCCCAAGATCAGGGTTTGTCCCTCTGAAGTTAAAAGCATTTTCTTACAGATGTGGCCTTCCACAAAGAGCTTTTTGCAGGAGGAGATTTCAGACTCACTTTGGACATAACTTTCTATTTCTACAGTTAAAGAACTTAATACCTCTGCAAGTGAAAGGCAAATGGTCCTAGAAACACAGTATAGAGGAATAAGGCTGTATCACTGGTGGCTGTAATACATTACCATACAAAGCTGTGTGCTGCTGAGGAGCCAAAACATATTACCCAAAGGCTCCAGGTCCCTTAAGCTGCCCTGCCAGGTGGTAAAGGCAGTTCCAATCAGTCATCAAAGCTGCTTCCTGCAGAAAATGCTAGAAATACTTGTATTTGATTGGAGCTGGCAGACAGCATGAGAGTTGCCAGTTTCACTTTGGAAGTAAATGTCTTGAGCTCGGTTCTGCCTCTTGACTTTCAGACATGGTGGCTTCCCAGCTGGAGACATCCCCCATCAATCTTATTGGCATGAGTGTACAAGATGGCATTTTAAAAGGCCAGTTCAGTGCCTCCTATCTTCTTTCCAAGTGGGCAAGGCAGGAGAGGGAAGCAGAAATACTGTACTTAGCACAGCCAAGTCACTGGGGCCCTTGCACACTGCTACAGTACAAATAATTGCTGTCTTTGTGCCAGCATAGTTAGTTCAGTATCATGTATGAGGGATTTTTGACTCAGTTACCTACAGTTCATCTTGAACCTCTTTCCTGCTCCTCATGAAGATTGTGCTAAAGACAGAATACTGATGTGGTGCCACATGGTGACAGAAGGCTGAAAAACTTTGTTCTCTAAAGGTCCAATCAGTTCCAGTCCATTCAATTCCAGGTATCATTTCTAGGCTGTTGTAACTGTAATGGTGGTGGATTTAAAAGGTAGAAAGGACTGAGCATCCTGCCTGAAGCTCCCCAGAAGTTTAGAAAGAAATCATCTTGAATCATAAATTCTATGGTTTTCCTGAATTATGGCTTCTCCTGTCCATAGAACAGACTCAGATAAATACTTGGTGATAGTTACAGTGGACAGCCTGTTTACAATGAAATAAAGAGCCATTCTCTGGTATGAAAAGCTGTTTCCTGAGCTCTGAACTGAATCCTAACTCCAAGAGTGTTCATGCTGAAAAGACATTGAAAAAAATACGTATATTTCTTACTGTTGTTCTTTTTTTTTTTTTTTTTTTTTTTTGTGGGAAGAGGTATTATTGGTTCCTGCAACAGCTATGTTTCCATGCTGTTGTTAAAATGCAGACAACTTCTTCACATTGTTGTAGATAATTGTCTTTAAGGAATGAGCAACTGAAGCTGGGCTGAAAATGCCTGAAAACACAGTACATAAACTAGCCAAGCCCATGGAGAAAGCTTACTCTGACATCCATATTTTAGACCATTTTACCAACAGATCTAAGTTCTGAGAAGCAGATGAATATTCAGAGTATACAATCCCATTTTCCTGTGTCCTTCCCTGCAAGCGAAAAGAAGATTCAGAACTATTAATACTTCTGTGAAGCATTGTGATTGCCTTGATCTGTGAAGTTCAGCATTTGTTTAAATAGTCTTGAGGCACTAGGCATGCTGGTGAACAAATTGAAGCTGAAGTGATTATTCCTATTCCTTGAATGAATTGGAAAAATCAAAAGGATCTGATTTAATTCAGACCAGATATCTCTTCCTCACACCTAGGAAAAACACATCATGCAACCAAATATGAGTGAATGCAGTTTCAGCGGAAACACTCTTCAATCTCTTCCTTGTTCATGGTATGCTGCATCCAGCCCTCATAAGGATGTAAGACCAGCCTGTATTGTTTCAAGTTCTGCCATATACTCAATGTATAATCTCTGGGTAGTAATTTAATCTCTTCATCCTTCTGTCCTCCAGACATTGAATCTTTCGTTTGCTCACCAAGATTACAAACTTTGGAGAGTAGCAATAGTTTCTATTTACCACCAAATGCAGCATGAATTTCTGGATGCAGGAGTAATAAAATTGTAATCTGTTCTTCTGAATGGCTTGTTCAGGATATTTTTTCAATTGGTGCTCTAACTTAAAGTGATAATTTTCCCTCTGTAGGGAGCTTTATTCTTCCATTGGCTATAAAGAGCCTGAGAATGAGAGTCAACTAATTTAGTCTGAAATTTGGCTTTGTTCATACTTCTTGGAGTTCTTATGAATTCTGAAAAGTCAGTTGTACTCAGTGTATTCTAGTCAGTGTTGTAAAGACTTACCTCTCCACCTATGCTCATGTTTGCTCATATGCTCATTGCACTTGATCAGTGGCCACCCTTTTCAATTCAATTTGTTTGAATTTTCAAGCTGAATGATTGAATTGAATCTTGCTATATAGTCTTTCCAACACTGGACCACCCTGGGTCCTTTAAAACAGACAAAACATCTAAGTTCTTTGCTCACCCTCAACTTTGCTGGTATTATTTTACAGCACAATCTTGTTTAATACCTGATAATTAGTGGTAATAGCCTTTTTAACTTCTGCAGCTGTCAAAACCACACATCTCTAGCAAAAGCATAAAGAATATTATGTATCCAGGCAGTAGGATACATTATCCCTCCAATTTGTCTCAGCTAAGAAAAACATCTCCATGATGTAACTCACATAACTTTGGTTCTTGTTACTGATCAAGTTGCTGGTTTTCTTTTTTTTATCTGTGTCCTAGAAGCATCTAACAAAGGCATCAAAGCAGACAGCTTCATAAAGGAAAAGGACACTTCTCCACGTTGTGCCTGTTCTTTTAAAGAGAATCCAAGGAGGGAAGAGGAAACTATACAGCAGTCCCTGCTAGAAACATGTCATATAGCCTTTATTGTACTGTCCTGTTTGTCACATGCCAATACTCAAAATGTGGAGTTATTAAGATCTGTGAAACAGGCTACAAACCCCACATAGTTTGCAAGCTATTGTACCATTTTAAATCTCTGCCCCCACAGCTGGTCCCCAGATCATAATAGAACAAAAGCCCTTTTGACATATATACTGTGTGTCTGCAAAATAGTTATGTTCTCACTAATGAGTTTGGAAGTGTCATTGTCCATGCTTTGTACACAGGTATGGGGATTCCGGGGGTTGGCATGGATGCTAATCTCAGTCCTGCAGCTAATGTATGGTATAACTTTAGCTATGCCATTTGTCTAAGTGTTGGACCTTAACAGAGGATAGCATAAGAAGGAAATGTGAATAAAACCAGCATTTCTAATGTTTTAGGGTGTTTGTCAAACATTATTCTGTGATTCTGGGTTGCACAGGAATAATTAAAGAAACCTGTCTTGACAGCAAAGAAGTAATGATCCACCAACTATTATGAGCCAAGTTTACGCAAGCCCAGGAAAATACAGGTTGCGTGAAGATAGATCTAATTTTGTCCATGTTGTCAGACAGACCCGTTTTAGCTACATTGTTTATAGAAATGGAACATGCTTAGCACAAAGCTAGTTGGAAACTAGGCTATTAGTGTCAGCAAAGCCAGAAGCAAAGGAAAGTTAGAATGGGTCAAGATATGATATTAAGCATGATTGAATATAAAATGTTTTATAATTGGTATGTTGACTACTATGTATGGAAATGTTTTATTCCCTTGATTAAAGCTTATTACCAACATTTTTTTTTTGAAAAATTTTAGATTGTAAAGAGATCACATGATGGCAAACCAAGTAAGCACCAAAAAGATGGGGCCAACAGTGTGTTTTCTTGGTTCAGTGTCCTAAAGCATGTACAAGAATGGGATTTTCTGTGGCCAAAAAACATAGAACATATCTCAGTAGATATCGTCATGCAGTAATTATGTTTGCTTCTAGAAGAGTGGAGGTGACAGATGATGTCATGTTGTGCAGCCTCTTGCTATTGGATCATGATTGGATATTACTGGCAAAGAAATATCAAGTTGGGCACTCAGTGACAGTATGTTTACCTGTGTGGCTTTGAATTTACCTTTGACTTACCTTGAGGGTCCCATTTCCGTTTTTCTTGGATGTTTCTTGTACAGGGTGTTGTGTCCAGCTCAACAGACTTTGTGGGCTGCAAAAGGGGTTGCATCGCAAGGCTTCACTTAGAGAAGTTAATGTGTGTGTTTGCCAGTAGTCCAGCTTGTGGATGAAACTTGGTGGGCTAGACTCCAGATAACTTTCCCACTATTTCTAGTGAGCACACTGCAATTACAGCTGGCATTTCTGATAGTGTCAATTATAGTAATAGTTTAGATTTGATACTTTCTAGACAACTTTTAATAGCTCAAAATTTGAATGCCTACATTTTTTGGCGTTCACATGAAGTAGTCATAGGAACACCATAGGAACTTTTGATTGTTCCTGTGTCAAAGAATTTATTCTGATTCATTGGTCCAGAATTGAGTTAATCCAAGTTAAGGCTATTTCATGGGAAGGCTCCATTCTGAATCTAAGAGTAACTTGAGAAACAAGTTTCTGATGTCCTAAATTCCATGTCTACATAAGAGTGGTTTCCATTTTCAGAATCAGACAAAGAGTAACATCACTATACAGAGCAGACATTGATTAGATGCTTTTTGGTGTTGGTATGTGACATAAACTATGGGGGGTTTTAGGCAAGTATTACCAAAATTTATGAATGTATTGTTACCTAAGGAGCTCAAAGTTTCTCACAGATATTAAGCTTATCTTACTCTAGGTTGTAATGTCAGGTATGTAATAAAAAGTTTGGCACAAATAAATAAATAACTAAAGTAAATGAACAGCTAAAATACATGCAGTGTTATTAAGTGAATAAATGAGGCCACATATAAATAACTCATCTCTGAACTGTGACAAAATGTAGTGATGGAAGATACAGTAGGAAGTACCCTCTTTTCCCACATTGGTAAGTTTATGTCTGACTACTCTGAATCTTTAAAGGATTTAAGCTAACTGCACAGAAAATGAGGGACTACATCTGTCCCTGCTCCTCTTACCTCTGGCACAACACAGAGTGTCCATCAAGCGTGAATTCCTACTGGCACAAAATGTGTGAAGGCCACCCACAGAAGAGCGAAAGCCCGAAGACTGACTCTCCCTAGTGAAATCCTGCATGTCGGTTGTAGAACTAGGATGCTGAATCTCACAGCTTGGTATTGTCAGCTCTTTCAGTGACAACCCATATTTAGATTGCCTAAGAGTTTGGCAGAATTTTTCAGTTGCATATCAAGCAGATTTGTGTTCTGAAAAAAAATTTTCATCAGATTCATCTCTTTACTAACTTATGAAGCTGCAGTCTTGCTTTAAAAATATTAAATAATATTTTTCATTTCCCTAAAATTGTTTTGATTTTTTTCTAAATGCAATTTCTTTAAACTTTGGAATTTCCCTCAATTTTGTTTTTACATGGATGAAACAATTATTATTTGTCAAATCTTAACAACAACATTTTGTTTTGGATCAAAGATGGCACTGTTTGGCTTGAAGTGGTGCTTCCTTTCAACTTTACAATGACTGAAAATGTTGGTTCGTGGTTGACCTGAGGCTAATTTGTTCTTGATATTTTAGAAATACCACCACCAAAAAAATATTACTGCAACCTTAGTTCTAATCTCCTGTTTTCTCCTATACACACTATCCCATACTTTTTCTCTTGTATTTCAAATGAACAGTTCTCTGATAGTCACTGGGTCTCACAGTAGCCCTCAATTAGAAAAATGTGCTTTCCAGAAGCAAAAAGAGTGCATGTAACATGGAATGTGAAAGCTGCTTTGAAATGTCAGATTTCAAGACCTGTGATTAAGAATTTGATTTTGAATAATTCATCTTTAGGGAAGTTTCCTTTTTGCTCAGATCCTGGAAATTCTCAGTGTAATGCCATACTAGAGACCATGTGTGCAGCAGCAAGTTGACAGCACAGTAGGAGGATTAAACTTTTGAAAAATGATTTCCTAATGAAAACCCTCTTAGGAAGTGATGTCCATTGCTGCCAATGTAAACATTCACCTTGTATCCATGCCAGCAAGAAAATTATTTTTTCCAGGAAAAAAAGACACTGAAACACATGCAAGCAGCATGGTGTGTGGCAAAAACATGAAGGGCATGTAAGCAAACTCTAGTTACACAAGAAACTGGAAAAACTTAGAAAAACTTGTTATCGAGGAGTGATGTATGGTCACTTGTATTTATATTGCAGCAGTTTTTAGATAACCCATCTTAAATCACTACCCCATATGATAAAAGCTGTTAAATTCATCTTAAGAAACAGTCTTAGCGCTCTTGAGTTCGCAGTAGCAACAGGACAGACAAGCAGACTAGGAGTCTGAGAGGCATTAAAAAAAGAGAATATACCCACTGTCATAAAGGAGAGAGTACCAAATTATAATCCAGGGCAGTGCGTGGACCTCACAGAATGTGATGCAGTTTTGTCATCTGGCAATAAAGCGTTAAGAATTATTTCTGGCCTCACTGTTCAGTGCCCTGTTCAGTCAGTTGGTTTTTTGACAGATTCCTAGCACTGGTTAATTCCTGTGAGTGTAAATGAATAAATCTTCATTTCATGAGAGTGGAGATTTAGAGTATCAATATTATGTTGCATGTTGCTGGATTGCTCTTCCAGGCAACTTGTCTCTGGCTGGTACACATTGTTATAAATACTGAGAAAATGGTGATACAGTCTGCTGAAAAGGAACATTTTTCAGAAATATTTTTATGTAAAGTTAATATATTTTTCCACCAAACTGTTCAGCTGAAAATGTTTTTATTGAAAAAGATGTTTTATGAAATGTGTCATTAATCTCTTGCAACATTCTGAATATAGAAGCATCAGCTTCCTAGTGATTTAATATCAATACTGGCCTCCTACGTGGTTAATGCTAATAGGCCTTTCTAAAGGTAGCACAACTGGCTGCCCTGCTGTTCCCATTCATGTCTTTCTGAGTGTGTCTCTCAACTGCTAGTTCATGAATTTATACCTTTCCCAGTTGAATCTTTGAGTGGTTTTTTCCCTTCTTGCACATAAACTACTTTACCTTGAATAGCAGCCAGCACATTGTATAGAGTTTGATCTATGTAGTTCAATGCCTGTCATTTTTAGCTCTGGAGCTGTGTCAGTGCAGAAACTGGCAAAGCAGCCTGCGTAAAACAGCTCATTTAATAATAGGAACAATTCATTAGAGGGAAAGAATTTTAAAACACCAAGCAGTTGGCATCCAAATTGCTCTACTTGCCTTTGTGCTGACACTTGTGCTTATGTGGCTGCACAGAGAGCTGAATCAGGGAACTGGATGAAAACTTCCTTTTGCAGAAGGAGGGGATTGGTCTTTCAGTTGGATTAGTTCCCTGACCCAAATTACTGTGCAACCACACAAGCATCCCTCTCAGTAGCAGCCTGCACATGGATCAACTTAATTTACTCATTTCACCTCAGCTTAAGTGGTTGGTGAACACTAGAAGATAATTTTTCTGCACATCTGTATTTCTGAAGGATGTTGTGGTTTTAGTTTTTTTTTTTTTCCCATGCTAAGTTTGCGTGTCCATTAGCATGTGCCAGAGGATACTTGCTGGCCTTTGCTCAGCCTCCTGATCAGGAGATCAAGCCTAGGTACTTGTATTGAATTTTATGCACCGTGCAGATAACTGATCACAAGTTTTAAAGTTTTTTAAGTGTAAATTATTGAGATGAATTCAGGATCTGAATAAGTAAGGTATGACCAGCTGATGGCTGTGTTAGTGCATCCTGATGAACTTAAGTGTCACTGCCCATCCAGTATGGAATGGCAGAAAACTGCCTTTTTTTTTTTTTAATCAGAAGTGCTTTGAACATATCTCTGCAGAGACCTATCAGCAGCACCTTCACTTACACTGAAGTTTCTGTGTTCAAGTCATTAATAAAACTAAACTCCAGCAAGAAACTACGTTCAGATAAAATACTGAACTCAATGTCTAGATATTTATACTTTAATTTGCATATAATCACTTAAACAGCAGGACATGCAGTTTCTATTCAGAGTTAGAGCAAACTTCAACTCTAGGTCTGTCCCAATGAAAAGCATTCTATAAGATATCACTTATATTCATAACAGTTGAATTGCAGGTTGTGCATCGCAGTGAAAAACTGCAGTGGTCTGTGTTGCTAACATGGTATCAACATTTTTTGCGCTAGTGCTGGAAAAGGATGCTATCTATAAGAATGGTTGCTCCATCAACCCCAGTTTATCTGTACAAAGCTTGATTAGGCCACATTAGATGGACTTATGATGCAGATATGTGTGCAATATACCTACTTCTTTGGGGTTGACATGTATTACAGACAGTTCTTCCCAGGCAGTTGTCACACAGCAAAATCCTACTAATGTAAAGATGGATTCTTTTTCCACAGTATGCTTTATTTGTATCAGCAGGATGGTGCCATGCTGTTATTTGGTGTGTTACCATCAAAATCTTGTCTTGATCAAAAGCTAATACATTATATATATATAATTAATAGTGTGTTGTTAAGACAGTTATTGTCTTAACAGTCTAATAGACCAGTTACTGTAACATGCACTCAGGGTGCAAATGAATACAGGAAGGTGATACAGCTGAAATTGTTATAGAGAAGGAAACTTTTTCTAATACTTCTGGTTTTCTAAGACTGGGATAGTTTTCTTATAGATTGGTTGTGGTAAAGACTGGTAGAGGGTTGCTTCTATGAAAGAGAAACACAGATCGCAAATTATGGGGGAAAATGGAGGTGAGTGATATCAGGAATTCATGCACACATTTGGTGCTATGAGGGCTAAATGGTCTGGATATTTACGTGGATTCCATAAACGGATTGCTTTGATTCTGTGAAATAGTTTGACATGAATTAAAAAGAGTCATGTATTAAAAAGACATAGTAATATGTCAAGTAAATCACCGATGTGGAAAGTTGTGAAGGTCTCCATTAAATTTCGGTAATGAAATGTAGAGCATGGGGTTGAGCAAGAATTATTCTGTAGATGCAGGCAGGGCAGACCACTCCTTGTTTTGCTAAGAAACCTAGAGAACTCCTGTCACCTGTGAGAAAGAAGAAAAAGAGGACTGAAGGAGAAAAAAATAATTGAAATCAGTTGGATACAATGTCATCTTGACTTGTCTTAGTGTAATAGATCTTGGCGTTTTCCACATTGTGACTACATGTTTTGATAGACAAATGTTATGAATAGTTTATGAATCCAGAGTGTTTAAAGGAGTGCGGGAATTTTATCACTACGTTGCAGGAGTTGACAAGAATTATCCATTGTCACCGTACAGGCAGTTAGCTGATAGAAAATAAAAAGGAGCCTTGGTCCCAGTCTGTTGTTGAAGCCATAAGGCCACAATGACTATCTCTTCCATTCTCTCCCCTCAGCCAAAATTCAAAAAATTATAGTTTCAGGACTTTCTCTAATTTGCCATAAAGAAAGAAAGAATTGTTTTGACTTCTGAGAGCCTTTTAATGACTCTGCTGGAGTTCCATTATCTTGCAGAACTCAACTCAGTCTCAATAACCTTTTCTCTGTTTCAATATAAATTTTCAGTGACCATACGCTGTCAGGGCTGGGATTTCACTTCTGAATATGTACCACTTTTTACTGTTGTCACTCAGTCAGTACTCAGCTATCATAGCTTCCAGGGTCTCTTTTCCTGCAGCCACTGATGACTGCTTGGAGGGATATCATCCAGATATATCACAAACCAAACCTGGTGTCACTGGAGCTGTTAAAGGATACTTGTTGGATCATTCTGCTTTGATATTTTGCCAAATAAATAAACAGGATGATGAAGACATGCTCAGTGAAAAAGGAAAAAATAGTGGTAATGCCTGAGAAGCAGGATTTGACAAATCATTATCTGTATGATATCCCCTGCTTCCAAATACAATTGAGGCCTCATTTTGTTTGGTGCTGGAGTTGGGCATGGGAATCTGTCTTCACAGCATAATAAACTGCTATGCAGATATATCCAAATTCTGTCTCAATAACATGAGGCTCTCTCTAAGGTGAGTGCATCTGGCTGTGTGCTACATGTCATATCTGGGCTACTTGCATAGGTTTTGCTTGAGGATTTGCATAGGAAAAATGATCCTCCAAACCACATTATATTCTCTACTGTCAAGGAGCACTTCCTCTGCTAAATCACAGAATCATAGAATCAGCTAGTTTGGAAAAGACCTTTAAGGTCATCAAGTCCAACCACTACCCCAGGATTGGCAAGACCACCACTAAACCATATCACTGATCTTGTTTCTATTAAAGTGTAAGAACACAGTCATTTTCTCTACATGTTTTGCACTGTCATTTACGTTTAATTCTTTAATAGAAAATAAAAGCATGACCTCTTTTTGCTCTTAGCTCCAGCTTGTCCCATCTGTAACAATTGTAGAATCAAAAGATGTAAGCATTTGTGAAAATTAAAAGCCCCTCGGAAAATATGTGTTTTCTATTGGCCATCACATTTTGTTTAAAAATCTCAATTTTTAGATGAAAATGTTTCTGGCCATAGCCATGCTATGACAGGCCATCAATATTTATTTAAAAGTGGCATCAACAAGACAAGGAAAATCTAATGTCACAACGTATTTGTCACAACATATTTGTCACAAACTGCTTGAAACTGAAGTGAAATTCATTATTTTTCTCTTTGAAATGAATGCCTGTGAGGGAAAATAATAAAAGACTTTTGTGAACAAATGAATCCAACTGCCACTACTCAAAGGAACAAAGCCTAACAAATTGGTATTAGCTAGAGATTCAGATTTTCTGTTGTGAAATAGGTTTTGTTGAGGTTTTCTTCCTTTTTCTTTTATATGCACTTGGATAAATTACTAGGCTGAATAGAATTGTAGACACAAACTGATTAAAAGTCACTTGATATATGGTGATGTTTAATGGTCAGTCATGTGGGTTCTCAGAATTTCTTTTGCTTAGTATTAGCAGCATGTGAACATGAAGGTACCTGAAAGAACCTGAGCCTTTACTTGGTAGGTTCTGTGCAGGTGTGATCTTATCTAGAGGAGCAGCTCACTATTAAACTTCCTCAGTACTAGGGATGGGAACTGAAGAGTTAAGACTAATGACGTATTTGGACAATTTCCAGCCATGCTGTGGCCCATGTGGTCATTTAGCAGTTTTAGGAAGAAAAATTGTTCCAATTCTATAATTTTATGGTTCTTTTATTTCTTATAGTGAGAGGGTGAAATACACAAAATCATTAGCTAGCAAAGAGCAGATCTAGTTGTTGGGCTCATGAGCAGGAGGATATTTATGACAGTAATAGATTTCTTAGGTCAGCAGATGAAGCCAAACCAGCACACACAATGCTAAGACATACATTTTGTTAAATATGGAGGTAGTTCAGAAATATAAATCCTTAACTGGGGTTCTGAAAGATATTCTGTGTTCTAGGGTAAGCACTGTAAGTGAATACTAGATGCCATTTTAAAAGGTACAATCTAGTTCATCTAGAAGTGACAGTCATCAAGCAGCAATGAGCTGTATGAATCTATTGACTGTGTTATGCAGAGGATCAGATGAGCTAAACAAGTGAACCTTTGTGCTTCCAAGAAGCTAGTGTACATTTTTTTGGTACTGTACAGATGTACAGAACAGGTAGTCCTTTCTGAAAAGTGTAGAGTTTAATCAAGATATTCAAAAGTAAACAAGTAGGGAGTGAATCTTTCAGTGTTTATTTTACATCATTATCAAATACAAACTACTTTTATTTGGGCTACAGTAATGTGATTTATAGGATGAGAGAACTGAAACTTTGTGGGCTAGAATGGAATTTAGTAAATTTTCCAACTTAATTATATTTGCATGGGAAGTGTGTTTTATCTCTATAAAATCACCAGAGCCACTGCTGGGAGAATGGAGATGTCTCTTACAGAGCATGCTTCCAAATAGTTCCCCTCAAAGTATACCCAAGCTTACTGACTGAGGGAAATATTTGTGGAAAGACTCCTCTGCATGTTTCCAGAATTTTATTTGTTGTGCAGTTGTACAGTACTGCAGTATAAACACAGCAGTTTCAGCTAGTATGACAAAGAATTGCAATTAGTTCAAAACCTTTGTAAGCAGCAGGTTGCCTTGCATAATTTTTCACAATTGCTAAGTCCACCAAATCCTTTTCTTTGTTTCTCAGCATATGTGGGAGGCCGTGTAAGGTATGCATACACTTTTCTGCCAAAGTCCTCAATAATGGCTCCTCTTCTACCTTAGCCCTGTGGAGTACTTCTTAGAAGTTGTATTGCACCTTCCAGGGTGTACCAAGGTATCCCCTCAGGATGTGAGAAAGTAACTGTGATGAGGAATACTTAGTTAGGGACTTGACACAGAGAAGAAAATGGGCACCTGTCCAGAATGAGGCAACTACACTTGAGAATCTGCATCGCTCCAAATGTCCGAAACAAATAACTGGTATTTTGGCCTGGTTATTTTTATTTAGATTTTTTTTCTTTATAGAAGTGCAATATCTTTATACACAAAGCAGCTACTTTTGGGATTATACTACACTGATTAAAAAGCTTAGGTGTCTAAAAAATAAAATAAATTGTTATTTATAGTAGTACACTTTCCCTGCAAATAAAAGAATCAAATAAACAAGAAAGTGTAGACACAGTAATTAACTCTTTTATGTTGGATAGAAAGTGCAGGAGTACTTCACTTGCCAAATTCTGAAATCAGCATTATCTGAGAAAACTACTACTATTTGCTCTTCATCAGCTTTTAGAGATTAAAAAAAGGAATCCTACTCTTCTTTTGATATGAAACTAGGTACAGAATGGTAATAGGACAGGATTTATTATCTATGATGTAAAAAAATGTGGTTGGCTCACAAACCTGCAGCAAACAGTGGAAAAATGAGACCTTGATGAACACTTTTATACTTAGGAAATGAAAACCATCATAAATGCCTAGCAGGGATGCTACTTAAAGCAGACTTTCAAAGGGAGTATAGGTAATGCCAATAATTACTTATTACAATCAAATAGATACAAGACAATTGTCTCAAAAAGCTTAACACACAACTGAGGTGAGTGTTAAAAGCAGTTCAGCTGGTAAGCCTTCAGCTGGTATAGGGACTTTGATTCAAAGGAACAAGGTATTCCTGCTGTTACAGAAAATATAAGCTGTATCTTTATATATGGAAGATAAGTTATGTATATATGTGCAGCTTAACACATGCACCTTGATAAACTAGACAGAAAACAGCATTGCGCACAAGTATTCTATGCACTCAGCCTTGCTGGAGTACAGTGAAAACAAATTATCTGCATGTGGTAAGTACTCAAGACAGAATATAAACTGTTTCCATGCATCTGGCCAACAAGCACCACATCTGTATCTAATAAGTCTAATCACCCTGTATGTAACTTAGATAAATCTGCATTACCATGTAAATGAATTACCATTAAAATATGACCTGACCATTAATCTTACATAGAAGAGGAAGTTTGCTGTGGTGAATTCTAGTAATTCTAATTAATAATTCAATTGAATTGCTCTCTGAAATAATAATTAGTATCTTCTGTTTTGTTTTAACTTGGTGGTTATCAAATTACTAGCAATATTTAACTGCTTCCTAAGAGCAAAGTTGTTCTAGATAAGGAGAATATTGTGTTGGGAGCTTTTCTAACCTACTAGCCTGAGACTCCATACTTGGGTGAAGTGATAACGGTTTTGTGGCTTTTGCTAAAATGGTGACAATCAAAATTTGAGCAAGGAAAAAACAACTGCAAATTATATGGCTTAGTACAAGAAAGGCTGATGGGAAATTTAGTAGGCTGTGCTGCACAGGAGCTCAAGATAGTTTAAAATCCATCTGAAGCATCTCTACATTGCACTGGGTTTTGCAGCCAGACACTGGAAATCAAGTCAACTATATATTAAAGTGGATCTTTACAGATAAGCAGAACATCATCAGTCCCACAGAAGTCACTGGAAACTCAACGCAGTCAGTATCACCTGTGATAATTCATTACAAATTTAAAAATAGTGTGAGTAACAAGAGTTGGAGTATGCATCTCCACAACTTAAAAAACACATATACAGTTATTGAGATACTGGCAGCTAGCAGGAGGAATAAGCCTCCATAGAAAGCCATATAGTTAAGCTCACATTTATGGTGTGGGAAGCACTTGAATCACACTCTGCCAAAACCTTTTTCACCTTTCCTCTTTTCTAACACTGTCTCAGGCTATTTTATGTAAACAAAGTGGCAAAGCACCATTCTCTGGACCCTGTGTCAAAAGGCATGACACAGCTGATGCCCATAATGCTTTACCCTCTTCCACCCAAAGCAAAGCATCCTCCTTCAAATTGTCAGCTGGAGACAGTCCCTGACTTGAAGAATTTCCATAGTATGCCCAGGCATTGCCTGAGATAGTGTCAATTGACATGAGCCAAAGTCATGTCAGGAAGTATACTAATAATTCAATGGTAGGAATGGTTGTATGCTTGAGCCTATGCATCAACCATGATTAGTTTACCAGCACAGAGGTAGTTTCATTATGTACATGTGTTAATCAGGTAAATATGTTCTAACAATATCGTGAAGGTGTCCAAAACATCTGTCTTCATTTTTGCTCCTCTGAAGCTGTATGTAGTCCAGCTTGCTACAAATGTGAAGTAAAAGGTTTAGGTAAGTTTATGAAGGCAATAGAATAAAATCCTATATATTTGTAAGCTGTATTAGAAGCACACACAGGCGTAGCAGAGGGCACTAGGAAAGTGCTGCATTATCAGTGTTCAAATAGTAAGTTGGATTTGCAAGGGATGTAAAAATCATGTCTACTAATTCAATGATTCAGAGGTTTAAGTATATTCTAATGGCAGGGTAAGCTCCCAGTCCAACTTGAGCCTGATTATCTGTGCTTAGTTCACAAGATATCCATGGGCAAT
The DNA here is from genome assembly GCA_028858755.1 of Ara ararauna. Taxonomy (NCBI): domain Eukaryota; kingdom Metazoa; phylum Chordata; class Aves; order Psittaciformes; family Psittacidae; genus Ara; species Ara ararauna. The sequence continues at coordinate 69,877,545 of CM054381.1, forward strand.
TCAGTTCACCTCTCAGCTGGTAAAGCAGAGTTGATGACATTTGGAAACCACTTTAAATCTTGCCAGTGAGAAGCCTGTAAAGTGTTAGCCAGTGTTAGCTGCTGTGAATGTCTGCAGAGTACTTCCTTTGCCTCTGTAATCACTGATTTGAGTTGCAAAAGAAGGAACTGGCAGCTGGATACAGATACAAACAGTACAGGAGAAAGAAAGAGTCATTTCAGCTGCAGGCATTTGTAAAACATTAAGGAACACAATTTCAATGGATTTCAGAGTGCTTTTCACCACATAACTCCCTTTGATTGCAATGGGAACTGACTACTTTTGAAGGCTAAGTTGTGTCAGCATAGCACAATGATGAGGTTTTCATTTCACAGTCATTTGCATGGCAATGATTTGTTCCTTCAAACAAGTCCTCTAAATAATGCAAAAACTGAATAATAGATTGCAATAAAAAATATATCCAGGGACACAATAGATACTTTTCAGTAAGCAGGCAATGAAAAGATGCATGTGCATTAACTGCAGACAAAAATCATTTCTCAACGGCCTGACTCTCAAGGATAGGATCCTAACGAAATGTCAAGTTATAGATCACAGTTCTGGAAATCCTCCTGCTGCCTGGTCATTGAGAAGAAAATATTATTACATTGACAATCAGCCCTAACTTTAGACTGCAGAGAAACTAGAAGTTAGTTGTGTTTTCAGATCTTCTTAGGCATAAAATCAGTTTGTCAATTTCTAATGCAAAGGAAAATGAAGAAAAGCTTGTCTGAATAAGATACTGTGGAATAGCTGACATGTCAGAAGTTCAATGCAAGTAAAAGCCCCAGAACCACACCACCATACATGTGCTCCTCAAAATGATCCACCCCCAGTATGTTTTAGGAATGAGAGTTTGGCTTCAGTGCTGTAATGTGACTCAGTGCTGTTGAGTGCTCAGTCCTTTTGGATTCATATGCAGCAGGTGCACATTAGTTTATCAAAAGAACTTTGGCCTTCTGTGAAAACATAGGCTTTAAACAGCTAAAATAAGGGTGCTGGTGGTCAGTCTGACCTGATATAGAAAATCCCACAGGTCTGCATCACTGCTCTTGAAAGAGCACTCTGGTTTTGTTTAAGTCTTGCTCTGGGGGTAGATGGGGCCTGGCTGCTAATTGGATTTATATTCCTGTGTGTGTGGTACAATCAGTGCACAATTGTAGTCAAATTACTTCCCTTCAATTTTAATTTGAGCATATTTCTCTCTGATGATATTTCTTTTGTCTGCCATATGTTTAGACAGTAATCACTGGGCAAAAACTCTTCTTAGTATCTGTACAGTGCTCTGACTAATAGGGCTTCTGATCAAAGATCATCTTTAGTACTGAGGCCATAGAAATATAGATAGACCCCTCTCTTTAACAGAGGTGAAGTGACAGTGCCATAAAAATAGTATGAATAATGGAGAATCCAGGTTTTTTCCTTTAAGAATTTAAAATTCTCACAGGAATTCTAGATGATGATTCAGGGTGACTTTGTCAGCAGTTGCAGATTTGAAGAAAGCACAAGCTGGAAATAACTGATTCCTGAGCAAAAGTTTTCATGGCATTATTTACTACTGAACATTTATTTTGGGCTATTCTGGTGGGTTTGGTGCATCCTTTCCGCAGGCATTGATCATTATCACAACAAGTACCAGTTATTATCTGCATTATTACAGCAAAAATGTCAGGGATGATTAAAAAATGACAAATCAGGAAGTTGGGAGCAAATTCAGAGAAAACTATAAACTAACATGAATGAAGAGATAGTCTGCCTTTTCCACATTTTCAGATTTGGACCCTACTTATTTTTTATTTTTTTTCCCCTTTATTTATGTATAATTTTTCTCCTGACAGAATGGACAAATATATCACTTCTATTATATAAACCATCAGAGACTGCTTATATAGCTTACTGCCTGAATGTTCCATGTCATCTTGTGCAAGGGAATGGCCTTTACAGAGTTCATTACATTAATTATTTTCTCATCAGTATAATTGATTCCTTACAAATTTGTGCTTTCTGCATGAAAGCTAGTTTATTATTTTATTTGTAATTATGTTTTGAAATAATTTACGTTGTGGCTCATGATAACAGCTGGCAGTCAATCTCCTGCTGGTCAGTTCCATTTTTATTGTTTCAGTCCTTTGATCAAAATTCATTTATACTGTGTTTTAAAATCTGCATTCAGTTACTTTTCTGTTAGGCAAAAGAAGGCTGATAATATTACAAGATATTGCCTTGTTTTTAAAAATTCTCCATTTTTTACCATTGTCTTTGCTGTACATAAAGTGTTGTTGAAAGCAATATTCCAAACTCTTCAGCATCCTCTTAAAATTGGAAACTCATTTTTGCTGGCATGGTCTCTTCCATGCTATGGAGCTCCTCCAGCAGTCTTTCGGAATATGTAATGTATCTGTTCTCAGCTTAGAGGATTTACAGCATGGTCTGACTCCAGTCTGGTGTGATAGTTAACTAGAGGCCATAGATAGAATTCACTGATTTTATTAGTGACCATGATGGTGAAGTCAGTGGAATGTATTCCTGGTCTATAGACATTGTCTTAATTTTACTGAAGATGGTGGTGTGCTGATTTTCACCAGATGACCAGATACAATGGTTTTCCACTGATGTGAAGCTGCTTTGTGACCATAATCAGGCTCCTAGCCTGTTTAAAGACAGACCCAGGTCTTCAGGTATGGAACCTGTAGATTACATGATACTGTGGGAGTGCCCCATGAATCTGGAGTGTGTACAAAAAGAAACTTATTTTTCTATCAAATTTTTTTTTCTTTGAGTGGACTTGACTGACCTGTTTATCCATAGAAGATGTGCAGCAAGGCAGTGAGAAGACAAACTCTTTCTTTCAATATGTGCACACTGTGCCTTTTCAGTCTACCTTCGTGCCTATCAATATATTTCCCAAAGAAAGAATTCTGACTGGAAGCCTGATAGAAAGAAGAGATCAGGTGCCAGAAACTCCATGATTCTCTCCTGCTTCTTAATCTTGAGGCCTTCATCTGTGCCTTTTCTAAAGTGGGACTCACTGCTAAGAAAATCTCTCCATTCCTTGTTAATTCAAATCAATAGCACTAAGTGCAACATAAGGAACTATAGACCTGACCATTACAGTTCTATTCCTAGCTATCTAGACATTGAGAAATCCATCTATTAATTTGTTTCTTCAATCGTTGCTGCTCCAAGCCCTCACTCTTAATCCAAACTAGACTGTCATCACATGACTGAAATCTGCTATATGAAATATTAAGAACCATTTCTCCTGGAAGCACTAGTATTCATCTTTTCAACCTTTCAGGCCCAGTGACTGGCTCTTATGCCTTTGTTGTCCTTAACCCTAACATAACCTCAGCCCTACCCTGTCTTTAAGAATAGCCCGAAAGCTCATGGTTACTTTAAGTCATTTGCTCCACAGATGCCAGCATGTCAATCTTGTTTCCTTAGCAATCTGAGCAGAAGAAGTGGTTGTTCTTTTTCGTCCGTAGTCTGAAACTGTAAGTCTAGCTCTAACCCTAACCTTTGAACCAGTGGTGATAATATCTTTGTTGTTTAGTGACAAATGTATTTTAAAAATGTTTTAGTGTATGTTAAACACTTAGCTCATTGTTAAGAGCCTTAATTTACATTCATGCTAAACTTAGCATCTGTGCTAATGATTAATCACTGCTCGTCTAAAAAGATCACAGGTGGTGGGGAACAGAGCTGAAAACAGCAGAGTGTCAGGAACAGGTCTAGAAACTGTCTCCTGTCATCCCTGCTCTGAGGCATGATCTTGGAGCCCATCACTGTTGATCAGAACACATAACTGCAGCTCAGGTTGGGCAGCATTTTGACAGAGTAATTGCCCTCTGGACCTGAGCAATATTTGGTAGAACTCTTGGCTATTCATTTGGATGGTTACATTTCAAGTGATATTAGCTAGCGTAAGTCAAAGAGATTCAAGGATTATCATATCTCCTTCTCCAAGGTGCATACTGATCCTCAGAGATCGATGGAGTTTAACTTCCCTTCCCATATTCTCAGTCTTGTACAACTGGCTATGACCAAGACTTTTTCTGAAGCATTTGGCAGGCTGCATGTGGAGTTTGGGGCCAGATGGTTCAGCGACCTCCCTCACTGTGGCCAACTGCAGTTTGTAAGGGGCAAGTGGCAGTAATGGCAAGGGGCAGCCTGTCAGTGCTGAAATGTGGCTGTCCTGTTCTGGTGGTATGCTCTCCAGCCAGGGGACTGCAGTGTAAATCACCATTGGAAGAATGCTGAGGTTTTGATGTCAGTGTTAGGAAGGGCTGATCCAAGATAAAATGTTACTAGAATATTGACATCTGGAAGTTTCCAATCCACCATTTAAAAAAGAACAAAACAAGGCAAAGTCAAAAGCCAGCCAGTTTAGCTTGGGGGGAAGTGTTCAAAGCAGAAATTAAAGAAACCACAAGACAGAGAATTGCCAGTATTCAAAAAGAGAAAAAGGGAGAGAGAAATGAGATACTGCATTAGCAAAAGAACATGTCCAAATGTTGTATAGCAGACAGTATTATTATTTTTCAACTCTTTTCAAGACTAATATGGTCAGATCTAATGGCTTGCTTTTACCAAATTTGGGTTATTTGGATTCTACTACTAAAATTAGTTATAGTTAGGAATTTTTGTACCAGTATGTAGGATACATGCTGAACAAGTGAAGAGAAATAAGAACATGGATTTTAACAGATAGTATATATTATTTGCAGAAAGCTGCTACTTCAGATGCTATGACTGCTGTTGCTTCGAACTTCCAAAGGCCACTAAAAGTGCAGATGTGTCTGGGTCTCTCTTATTTGGCATATGTTTTAGAATGTGCCTGTCTGTCATGCTATCCAACCGTTAAGGGCAAAATTATGTTTCCATTAAAGTAAATGAGGGATATTCTATAAATTCAGTGTTTCATGGCTCTACTCTGAACAGTGAAGTAGCTGCAGAATTTACTGGAATAGTTAACTTTCCACTGTGAAGAAGAGGGAAATTTCACACATCTCTCTGAGCTGTTTTTTATGAATTCTGAGACAGACACCTATTTTCAGGTATCTTTTTAGAGTATATATGCAGCTGTGAAAGATAAGGTCTTTTTGAAAAGAAACCATAGGAAAACATCTTGTTGCAAAAGAAAACTTTTTATAATGTAGAACATGTTGTCTTAGTCTAGTCTCAGTTGCCAATGGGAGAGTCTACAGCCACCCCAAAACCTGTCTCTGTTCATGAAGGACCAATGCTCTTATAGGCAACCATAGCCATAATGCTAAAGTATTCCACAATTGCAGTCCTAAGTACTACAATTACTTAAGAATAAGTAACTCCAGTGTACACTGAGGTCCCAGTCTCTGGGACTAGAATAATTCAAAGTGACTTCCATAAAAACAGAGAGATGACTGTCTGTGTACAACATATAGTCACTGAGTGGGGAACAGTCATTTAATTCCAGTTAAGGGAGTCTTGATTTTTAACCCAAGAGTTTCCCTTGCGAGGTTTTGATCTCAGTGTTCTACCCTCAGGCCAGTATCCTTTACAGTGGTCAACTCTAGAGATTATGCTACTAATAGCCACAGTACGGCTGTTAGTGTAACTGTGATTATTTTATGTTTCTTGGAATCACAATAAAATTGCCAAATTGAAATGAGAGTACACAAAGGAACACAATTTCATATTTTCCTCATTTGTTTGGAATAAAAAAGCTTTGCAAGGTTGCCTCAAAACTAGAAGGGATTTCACTGTTTCACACTTTACAATGTTAATAAATGTGCTAAAAAGCTGTTCCATTTTATATCTCAGTAGCTCTTCCAAGTTGAAAACAGAATGCAGACAAGGCACTTTTAGTTTTAGTGCAAGGTACTCGTAAAAGTCAGACTTTGAAGGAACTAATGTTCTATTTTTTTCATGGTGCTTTTAGAGCAGATATCTGATGGTTATTAATTAGCACTAGTTTTATCACCTAATTCAATAAAGGGAAGCCAAAACAGGCCTCATCCTTGCTCAACACAGTACAGCTAAAAGGAAAGGAGAAAACACAATTCTTTCTACCAAAAGGTAGCAAAGTGACCATAACTGAAAAATGAAAACAGAAAACTAGTTTGAGCAAACCATAGATAGCCAGTTTTGATTTATCCTCAGCTTTGTGTAACTTGGGTGTAGAACCGAGTGTCCTTGTAGCTTAGTAGTCTATTCAAGTACCTAGATGACTCTAGTTGCCTGTATCTGATTTATGTGTTTCCAATAAAACATGCTATGATTTAGGTCTGTCTTAATTTTACAGATATTGTTGGGAAGCAAAAACAGAGGAGAAAATTTTTAAAGTAACTGGGATTTTAGCTTCATTCCTGGGTAGCTCTGATTAGAGATGTCTTCACAGGATCAATGCTAGTTGCCTTTTGGAAGGAGTATTTTAAGTTACTTCTGGACAGTATTCTCACAGAACTGAAGGGTTGGTTCTTCAGAAAATGTAGACCTAAGTGACTTCCCAAGGTCACATAGGATTTGCAGAAGTAAACAAATATGCTTCACAGGCCTGCAGACCAGTCTTTTCCTCTTTGTCATTTTGTAAAGCAGGATAATTCCTGCCCATGTGAAGACTCAGAACTCTAACAGTATGTCTTTAAACCAGATCAAAAGGACCTAAAGAGCAGCAAAGCATTATTTTTCAATCTCGTGTGCAGGAGCAACAGAAGAACTCTGGCTTTAAGTTTGGGTATAAATTTATTTTAATGGGTGGCTTCAAATTCCAGCAAAAGATAGTTGTCAAAACCATGGGTGTTAATGTCAAAAGTGGAAAAGACACTTCTGTAACAGACTTCTGGAATAGAAGCATTAGCTTACAGGTTTCAAAGAGTCTTGGAAAAAACATGCAAAATGTAGTTTCCTCATCTGGCTGTATGAAGCTTTGGAATTGGACAATTTATATACTGTGGAAGTTAGACGGAGTTTCTAGGAAGTGCCAGTCAAGCATGCCATTTGGGCACTGTAAAAGACCATCACTGAGCCTGAGCTGTACAAGAAGAGGTTCCTTTATATTTGTGCTTTCTGTTTCCATAATCTAAATATAGTATGAAACATGAAATAACAAAATTCTGTTTTGCTGAGTACTGATGCTCATTAGAGCCCCTAATGACATGGATGCTTCTTTTGGTCTTAGAAAAAGTACATTTCATGCCAGACCTTCTCATGTCCCTGAGTAAAAGATCTTCATTTAAAATGTACTTTACCAGGAAAGTCTATTTCCACCAGTTTCAGACTATTAGTACCTACCTTTTGAAAAGCATTTCAAAACTTCTTGCTTGAGAAATATTTGGTAATATCTGAAACTTTTACTGAACTGTAAAAGTAAAAGTTCATTTTACTGAACTGATTTGGTCTTGCTTAGCTGTATTTCAGGAAATCAAGTAATTAAATGTAAGTGTGCATGGGTGCTGTCTGTGTCATATCATTTACTTTTTAGGGCTTCTAAAAATCCATTCTCTTTTTCCTGCCTCTGTGACAGGAAGTGCCAGAAGAATAGCAAGCTATGAAATGCCCTCTGGGAAATTTTAACTATAAACAATTGTGCATATTTTCCCCCAAACTGGAAAGAAGTTAATGTTGCTGTTTATATTTCATTTAGAATTTCCAGTCTTTTGTTATTGTTTTGTTTTAATAAACATTTTGAGGGATGGTCCTTCCACATTTTTTTCTTTTTCCCCCCATAAAACCTCCCAGGAGGCAAAGGACTGAGAAAAAAATTAAAAAGGAAAAAGAAAAAAAGAAAGAAAAAGAAAAAGAGAAATAAAAAGTGAGATTTTCTGTTAAGCTAACAAAATATTTTAAAGCTCACAGCATAATTCTTCTACCTTCACTTTGTCTGCAATGAGTTCTTCACCGTGCTATGCTGAGGGATATGAGCTTGACAGGAACATCAAATTCTCCCAGAAGCAGTGAGCCTGAAATTATGATGCCCTGTTGATGTTAGTAGATTGTTTAGGAAGCTTTCATCTGTTAAGGTGCATTAAGTTAGACTTGTTGTGACGCACTGAAATGGAATGGGTGCCTGGTAAGTCTAGACAGTGACAGTGCAGGTCTTTTACAAAATAACAACCTCATTTCTATTTTCAGTGTGCGTAAAGGGCTTCATGTGCTGATGTAGCTAGTCTGTGCATCAGGTTTTCAAAGGTCACTGGGAACCAATATGCACCCATGGCACAGGAAGAATAAACAAAGTTCTGTGACTGCAGCTTTTTTGTTGTTATTTGTTTATAATGGGAAGAGCTTTAGATGCATCCGAGCAAACCAGGGATGGGTTTGTGAAAATCTCAGAGGGAGTTAAGAAACAGAGAGGTCTCCACACTGAGCTGTGCATTGCTTATGTAGTATTGGTGGAAAAGAGTGGCAGCATTCAGAAGTAGAGTTGCAGGATAAGAGGAGAAAACATACATGCACTGACTGAGAGTTTTCTGATAGACACATAACAGTGGGGAATGGATAGTTGCATGTGTATTTCATTTCCCTTCTCCTTGTACAGACTGGCTGTATGCCAAGTCCAGGCTCTTTAGACTGTATAAACTGAAGGAGACTGTTATTTTTGAGCTGGAGCAATCAGGTTTCATCTTCTGCTCTTGCAGCCACTATGTGCTTCCATGGCTAACTGTGTATCTTTCATCACTTTCTTTTATTGGTTTGGGTCCAGTAGAGATGAACCCAGACCAAAACCAAAGAGGCAGAACTGCTACAGCAATCTTGGAACCCAGGGTCCTGGCCCAGCTGTTGCTGCAGGGTAGCCCTAAGGCTGGAACTGTGATGAGGCTTAGATCCCTGGCCAATTCCAAGCCCAAGGCTGTATGGTTTTACCTCAGCTACCCTTTTAAAACACAAATTTCTTCTGAACTAGCTGTTCCCAGTAGCTGCACTATCTGGCAAACATAGAGTCTCTTGTGCTGTCATCCCGAACAGTCCTGGAGGACAGAATCACACTATGTCATTACTGGGGAAACTGAGGTGTAAACTTATGCATGTCAGGAAAGCAAGGAATTTCCTAATACTTGATCACACATTGTTGTATCTAGTATAATTAATGCTTCATGACTTTTACATGCATGCGTAATGATACCAGAATGCATGTACCAAGCTAAGAGTAGTTTAAAGCTTGAAACGCAATTATGTGCAGTATAACCATGGTGAATAAGATCTGCATGAGCAAGCAGCTGTCTGACTCTCTCATGGAGACTGCAGAGATCGACTCTCATAGCCCACTTTTGACTATTTGCAGTGAGCATACATTTGAAGTAAGTTACTGACGCCAATCCAATTCAAAGTTAGAGTTACTGGAAAGCTGATACAATCAGCTGATGGCTTTCTTTGTCTGTGTTTTTCCTTTCTTTTCTATTCCAAATGTGATTCAGTGCAATCGGGCAAACCAAACAAATTGCAATTTCTTGTGACTGTCATAAATCTCACAGTAAATCTTTTGCTTTTTGGTCCTGTGGAAATCTCACTTCTTCTAACTTCTTGGGTACAATGAGGAGCTAGAAAATAGCTCAGAGAGCAGAAACTTGGGCTTGTCCAAAATCTTCCCAAAACTGACCCTTTGTGTGGGAATGGCAGCAGGCACACAACTGGGAGTGCTCAGCTTCTGTGCCAGCCACCATCTGTAGCAGGAACTCAGTGCATGAAAGTAGAAAGTAGAGATGGACATGTTAGGAAATGCTGAGGGTACAGTGTTCTGGTGTTGCCTTGCCTTCTTGTGTCAGTCTTCCAACAGAGCAGCTCACATTCCTGCAGCTTACCTTGGGGGTGAAATGAGAAAGAAGAAAGTGATAATGAGGCAGTAAAAAGGCGCATGAAACAGCCTGGAAGAAGTCAGTCTAGTCTTTACACTTTAACAATTTTTATTTTAAGAGATTTAGGATCAGAATGTCTTTTGAAAATATGTGGCATTGACTGCTGTTAGAGAGAGTCTATTGGACTAATTTGACCCCAGGCTCTTCCAGTGTGTCAGTGCCAGTGCTCACTTGAAAAAACAGAGAAGGAAATTTGAAGATGGGAGAAAGGCATCATTTGAGATAGTTCTGGGGAAGGGCACTGACCGGATGTCAGGAGATAAGGCTTCTATTTCCAGCTATGCTATTCACCTTCCTGACCTCACTCAGAATTCTTTGGTGCAAGGATTCTTGTTATGTGCCTCTGCAATTTTTAGTATTACTGGGCTCCCATATCACTTGGCAATACCATAAACTAATATATTTTTATTTCAACCTGACGTTGGCTCTTTTCAGGCCAATTTCCAGCTATTTTTTTTTTTTTTTTTTTTTGGTTGCAATTTCAGCTAAGAAATGAGAGAATCAAACCAAAGAGTGATGATGTAGCTCCAAGAACAACTTGCAAGATTTCATAAAAATGTTTATTCTGTAATCAAAATTCAAGTTACAAAACAGTCCTCTTGCTATCCCGTATTACCAGAGCTTAGTATAATAATCCAGTCATTTAAAAAAATACCAAAGACCTTCTGGGCTCACATATTTCAGCTCCCTGCCAGAAAGGAAACTATGGAATTGTATTTAAAACAAGCAAACAAAAAAACAACAAAGCACTACAACAGTATCAAAACTGTCTTTGTTGTTGTTTTTTTTTTTTTTTTAATTCAGACTCATACAAAATTTGTGGAAAATTTTCAGCGCTATTTTCTGCTATGGTCAACAGTTTTTATGTGGTTGCATATTATGGGATGTTTGAAATATCTTTGATGACTATGTAGCCTGTTATTTCTGTTATTTTCTTTTTGCTGTGCTGTTTACTCATACCAAACTGGATGAGGAAGGGAGTGTTGTATTGTAAAGCAACACAAGCCAACACTTCAGCATCCTGCTATGGACTATAAAAATTAGTGGACGTAGATGAAAACCTCTTACTGAATATTTCTTCCATTTTCTGGAATCTTTTTTCTAGCTCTCATTTCCCAATTTTTTGTGTGGGATTAAGTGCTAGCCCAGTGTAAGGTACTGAGATATGACATAGATGCAGGGGGCAGTAATTTCACCATAACATCCCTATGCAAAAGAACAAAAGTCTGGCACATGGGAACATACTTACATATTCATTAATATGAAAATACAGGCAAAGATTCAACATATTCCTGGAATATGCTGAGAAGCTGCAATGAAATTAAGCAAAATACATGGAGTATTATGATTACTAAAGCAAAATTAGGAAAGAACATAGCAGCTTGTGAAGTGGTACCATCTAAATAATCCCAGAATGTTTCAGCGTCATCATAACAATTATTTTAAACAGAAAACAATCTTTTTGAGCAGGTGTGATATCTAGTTAGCTACCAGGGGAACACTGGACTAGGGCCATAAATGCCAATTTAAAAAATGCACAATTGCAAGATCATTCTCTTGGGGCTTGGAAATAGATGATCTTAAGGTCCTTTCCAACCCTATCTATTCTATGATTCTATGATTCTATGTGTGAGACTGGAATTGAAAACCAAGAGGATCTTGTATAGAGTAATGTCATGTTTGACATTTATTTGCAGTAGGCAGGTCATCTAATGGACAAGTTATTAATAAGCTGAGTAGGCAAAGAGTCATCAAATCAAACCATTTTGCCCCTGTTTTACTGCAATAAATGACAGAAAAAACCTACTGACAAGGATTTCCTTGTAAAACTGTCAAACACTGACCGGCAGCCCAGAGCTCTTATTTAATTAGGATCTTTACCTACTCGAAAGGACACAGTGACTGTTCTAATCCATGTTAGAAGGAAAACTGAGATTGAGATTTTTTTATGCTAGCGAAGTCTAGAGACATGTGGATTCTATTTGCCCAGCAATTGTGAATAATAAATAAATTAAGTCACAATTCGTTGTTAGAGCATTTATGGACAAAAAAAGAAGACTGAGATTTGCCAAAACTGTTATTCTCATAGTTTAAATCCACAGATAGTTTAGTTGCTATTTCCTAGCTTTTCTGTAATGCTTTAGGCCAGCAGTTCCTAAACTGTGGTTTATAGGCCAGTGGTGGTCTGTTAAAACAATGATAAATGGGTCTGTAGCTGGTTTCTGTAACTACATCACCTTTGTTGTGTTTCCAGTGAAAACTTGGAGGGGAAGGGTGGGGCAGAGAGAATTCTGAGGGTTGACAGCGACAAAAATTCTAGAGTCCACTATACTGAAAAATATAATGTAACCTTTTACAAGACTGATACATTTGTTTCAAAGGTTACATGAGTTGCAAATGGCATTCAGGATTCCTGTGTTCTGAACTGAGCTGTTTTCTGGCCTTCACAGGTCCTGCTGGTGCATTCATTGTCATAGTGTCACACTGGAAAGTCTCAACTGCAGAAACCATACATTCTGAGCAAACTGGGTCTGGTGTTTCTGGCACTGACTGGTGCCTACCACTGGAGAAAGAACTGGACAGTTCATGGAGAAGGCTAATTGTTCGAAACTTTATGAGGTGGTAAAGGGGGAAAGAGAATGAATCTTGTTTTGGCAAGTAATCCATCGCAGATACATCCCACAGACAAGATAGTTTATGCCCTGAAGCTTGGTCCGATTAGTGCAATCATTATCTCCGCCTAGCACAACTAGAGATGTGATGGTCGTAAAATGATGCAAGCCTTTCATTAGTATCCAGCCACAGTTAACTTCACTGTGTGACCTTCTGGGGTGGTGAATTTTAACAGGTCAGTTTCATGCTATTCAGAAATCTTTCCATTTCTTGCTTTTAAAATTCACTGCACTTCTGTGTCAGCAAATGTGGTCATGTTTGGGATTCAAAGGGAGGATTGGTCTGCTGCGAATCAAATTGTTTCAAAATGCAAACCACTAATAGAGTTCAACTGCTGATTCTCAGTGTAGCTGAAGATACAGAACATCTTCATTGCATTATTTGATAATTAAACACTATTTGATAATAAAGCAAGATGCCCCTTGGCTCTAAGAAAGCTTGGTCCCCTGAGCTCTGGAACTATTTTGCTACTTGTTTTCCACTTTCAAGTTTCCAGGACTGACACTTTGTTCAAAGAGACAACACAGTATGTTTCAAAGGTGACATGCTATCTTTTTTAGAGACTGTATTTTTCCTTATTACTTCTATTACTCTAAAAGCATATAGAGTAGCACTGAAAAAAAAATATTTTTTCTCATATTCCGATGAAAAAAGATAAGAAAAACATTCTTTAAGGACATTCTCCTACGACTTACTCTATCTGTTCATGAATAGCATGGGGCATGGAAATAGTATGTATTTTCAGATCACAGAATGACAGAATCATTAAGGTTGGAATGGGCCTCTGGAGATCATCTCGTCTGACCCTCTGCCAAGGCAGGGCCACCTAGAGCAGTTTACACATCAACATGTCCAGGCGGGTTTTGAATGTCTCCAGAGGGGAAGACTGCGCAACCTCCCGGAGCAGCCTGTTCCAGTGCTGGAGAGGGAAGGAGGGAGGCTCTTGCTCATGGACTTCTCTTGAAAGTCCCTGAAGGAGTAAAATTTATTGCCGTGACTATTGCCTTCTCTGAGTTATAGTTTTAAATCACTCTACATGTAACCATTTCTGAATAACATATAAATTTAAAGCTCAGTAGCTACTGCACAAAAATTTCTATGTGGAATTCCTTTTTCTGAGTGCAGCTGGATCGTAGAATCATAGAATAGTTAGGGTTGGAAAGGACCTTAAGATCATCAAGTTCCAACCCCCCTGCCAGGGGCAGGGACACCTCCCACTAAATCATACCACCCAAGGCTATGTCCAACCTGCCCTTGAATACCGCCAGCAATGGAGCATTCCCAACTTCCCTGGGCAACACATTCCAGTGCCTCACTACCCTTACAGTAAAGAATTTCTTCCTCATATCCAATCTAAACTTCCCCTGTTTAAGTTTGAACCCGTTACCCCTTGTCCTATCACTACAGTCCCTCCCCAGCATCCCTATAGGCCCCCTTCAGATATTGGAAGGCTGCTGTGAGGTCTCCACGCAGCCTTCTCTTCTCCAGGCTCAACAACCCCAACCTTCTCAGCCTGTCTTCATACTGGAAGTGCTCCAGTCCCTGATCATCCTCGTGGCCCTCCTCTGCACTTGTTCCAACAGTTCCATGTCCTTTTTATGTTGAGGACACCAGAACTGCACACAATACTCCAAGTGAGGTCTCACAAGAGCAGAGTAGATGGGCAGGACCACCTCCTTCGACCTGCTGACCACGCTCCTTTTGATGCAGCCCACGATACGGTTGGCTTTGCTGGGCTGCAAGTGCACACTGAAGCTGGCTCATGTTCATTTTCTCATCAACCAACAGCCCCAAGTCCTTCTCTGCAGGGCTGCTCTGAATCTCTTCTCTGCCCAACCTGTAGCTGTGCCTGAGATTGCTCCAGCCCAGGTGTAGGATCTTGCACTTGACATGGTTAAACTTCATAAGACTGGCATCAGCCCACCTCACAAGCGTGTCAAGGTCCCTCTGGATGGCATTCCTTCCCTCCAGCATATCAGTCAAACCACACAGCCTGGTATCATTGGCAAACTTGCTGAGGGTGCACTCAATCCCACTGTCCATGTCACCGACAAAGATGTCGAACAAGACTGGTCCCAGCACCGATCCCTGAGGGACACTACTCGTTACTGATCTCCAGCTGGACAATGAGCCATTGAGCACAACTCTTTGCATGCAGCAATCCAGCCAGTTCTTTATCCACTGAGTGGTCCACCTATCAAATTGATGTCTGTCCAACTTAGAGACAAGGATGTCATATGAGTCAGTGTCAAACGCTTTGCACAAGTCCAGGTAGATGACATCAACTGCTCTACCCCTTTCCATTAGTTCCAAAGACCCATCATAGAAGGCCACCAAACTGGTCAGGCAGGATTTCCGCTTAGTAAAGCCATGTCACCAAGCACCTTGCTGTTTTTCATGTGCCTCAGCATGCCTTCCAGGAGAATCCGCTCCAAGATTTTGCCAGGCACAGAGGTGAGGCTGACTGGTGTGTAGTTCCCTGACTCATCCTTTTTCCCCTTCTTGAAAATGGGGGCTATATTTCCCTTTTTCCAGTCATTGGGAACTTCACCTGGCTGCCATGATTCTTCAAGTATGATTGACAGTGGCTTAGCAACTTCATTTGCCAGCTCCTTCAGGACCCGCAAATAGATTTCATCAGGTCCCATTGACTTGTGTATGTTCAGGTTCCTAAGATGGTCTCAAACCAGATCTTCTCCTACAGTGGGCCCAGGGTGTTCATTCTCACAGTCCCTGCGTCTGCCTTCCAAGACTTTGATGGTGTGGTCTGAGCATTTGCCGGTGAAGACTGAGGCAAAGAAGTCATTAAGAACCTCAGCCTTCTTCAAATCCAGAGTAGCCATTTCTCCTGATACCTTTCGGAGGGGGCCCACGTTGTCCCTAGTCTGTCTCTTATTTGCAATGTACCTATAGAATCCCTTCCTGGTATCTTTCACATCCCTAGCCAAGTTTAATTCTAACTGGGCCTCAGCTCTCCTAACCTGGTCCCTAGCTTCCAGACAACATCCCTGTATTCTTCCCAGGCTGCCTGTCTTTGCTTCCACCTTTTATAAGCTTCTTTTCTCCTTTGAATTTTCCTCACCAGGTCCTTATCCATCCAAGGAGGTCTCCTGGCCCTCCTTCACCACTTCCTTCTAGTTGGGATGCAACATTCCTGAGCTTGCAGCAGGTGATCCTTGAATATCAACAGTCTTGTCCCCCCTGCCCTCTAGGGCTATATCACATGGAACTTTGCTAAGCATGCTCTTGAAGAGGCCAAAGTCTGCTCTCTTGAAGTCATTCATATAAATTATATGAAGGATCATTCATATAAATTTGATTCTTGCTATGTTATCAGATGGGCAATAAAAAGTCCCAGCTATTTTCCTTTTCTCAGCTTGCTGCTCACATTAGTAGATCACAAAAATTTTCTCTTTCTCCACTTGTTCAGTAGAGTAATTCTTCCAGTCATCTCCTTTTATGTATTTTTTTCAGTTGCCTTGTGGCATGTCAGCTGTTGCAAATGCTCTGGCTTCACTTACAACACGTCCTAGATATTTCCTTTTTCTTTTCAGAATAACTTCAGAAATAAAAGGTTGCTGAACTCAGACTGATCTAAGTATTTGATTTAAAGTAATTCCATTTAATCCCTAGTACTTTCCTACAGCATTTATTTCAAAGACATTTAGACATCTGTCTGTACTTTTGGTAGTTTCCAGCTGTTACATCCATATAGGAAGATCGAAATTGCATAGTTTTGCAATTGAATTATAGATTTGGGATAACCAAATTTTGTTTAAATTATGGATGAAGTTGTTGCCATGTCAGCTTTGACTTTGATCTTTTAGAGGTATTTCATGGGTTGAGTGTTATTGCCAGTGCATATTAAATGACTTTCTTTTTCTCCTCTTCATTCCCTCTTTCCCTCACTAAAGAACCCAGGAAGCCTTTGTCTCCAAAATTTTTTTGAAGTGGCTGTGTGTCCACAAAAAGCTCAACATATTTTCAAAATAGTATTTGTCAGAAAACCCCCAAAGAGAGAGTTGCACTTGTTCAGCCTGGAAAAGAGAAGGCTTAAGGGAGACCTTATAGCCTTCCAGTATCTAGAGAGGCTTTTTACAAGGGCGTGTATTGACAGGAAAAGGGGGAATGATAGGCTGAGAAAGTTGGGGCTGTTCAGCCTGGAGAAGAGAAGGCTTCGTGGAGATCTCATAGCAGCCTTCCAGTATCTGAAGGGGGCCTATAGGGATGCTGGGGAGGGACTCTTCATTAGGGACTGTAGTGAGAGGACAAGGGGTAACGGGGTTCAAACTTAAACAGGGGAAGTTTAGATTGGATATGAGGAAGAAATTCTTTACTGTGAGGGTGGTGAGGCACTGGAATGGGTTGCCCACGGAAGTTGTGAATGCTCCATTGCTGGCAGTGTTCAAGGCTGGATTGGACATAGCCTTGAGTGGCATGATTTAGTTGGAGGTGTCCCTGCCCCTGGCAGGGGGGCTGGAACTAGACGATCTTAAGGTCCTTTCCAACCCTAACAATTCTATGATTCTATGATTCTATGAATGGCTTTAAACTGAAAGAAGGTAGACTTAGATTAGATATTAGGAAAAAATTCCCGAGTGGTGAGACACTGGAACAGGTTGCCCAGAGAAGTTATGGTTGACCCATTCTTGGCAGTGATCAAGGCCAGGTTGGACAGGGCTTTGAGCATCCTGGTCTAGTGGAAGGTTTCTCTGCCCATGGCAGGGGGGGTGGAACTAGATGGGCTTTAAGTTCCCTTCCAACCCAAACCATTCTATCATTTCTCCCATTATTTGGTTTAAGGAAACCTGAAGAAAACAAGGTCTCTTTTTCCATTGTCAAGCAGCTCAATCACATTTAGTTTCTGAAATTAGGTGTAGTCTCATTTTCAGTGTAGATTTGGATAGGTGAGAATTGATAACACAGTGAGTCTTATTATAGGATCAGAACATGAATACCTTTTCACTTGTACAGTCTTTTGCAAGCATTTTTCAATATTAAACCTGCCACTGATTACGATGTCAGCAGCCATCACTTATGCTGGGTCTGTTATTTGGACACATTCAGAGCAAAAGTTATGAGGAGCATATGCACCCAGGAGAGTGTAAGACTTTGGGCTGGACACATTCTATGTGTCTTTGAGCAAACATGCCACATGTATGAGGGACCATTTTTTCAGCCAACATATTATGTTAGTGGACTGCAGCTTGTGCTAAATCTCTATTTCTTAGAGTATTTGTGGGGCTGGTACTGATCAGTTATGCCTTTAAATGGGTAAGCCTAGACAATCTGAAAGCATTCTTATACCATAAAGGATGAGGCACTGTGTCTTCAGGAAAATATTTTTCAAAGCATTGAAACAGTAAGACCAGCAGTGCCTTTACAAGATTCCATATACTTAACAGTTTATCCACCTTTGAGTGGGGGAGCAGGAAAGGAAGGAAGAAATAAAGATAATTCTCTGATTATATGTGGACCAGATCCTTAACTACTGTAATTCATGTTGCTATGAATGTTTGAATCATTTGGGAATCTGAAACTCTATATTGCAGATTAGGTGGTGAAGTGGAATTAGTAGAGTTTGAGTGTATGCGGAATGCAATACTGAACCTCAGATGAATTTAGGGTTAAAGGTCATGTTGTTCAAATTTCAGTCTGAAATGCTCTTCAGCCTGCTGAAAGAGCTGGCCAAATAGAAATATGTAAAATAGTGTATTGAATTTGTGTCCACTTTTCCGTTACTTGTGATATCGTAATATGAACAAAAGCAACAGAGCGACCTCAGACTGAGAGGCGTACTCTATGCTTCTGCTTTTGCCTGCCTGAAAATTTCTTGGATTTTCATCTGGGTTCTGAAAACAGTATTTTCAAAAGTTTATTCCTTTTGCGGGTGAGATGAGAGCCATTCTTCATGCTTTGCTTGATAACTCTTGAACTGAAAAATTCTAGTTCATTTGGTGTATTATTTCTGAAAGTTTCATATTTGAAAAATAAGCCCAGGAGAACTTGCCTACTCCATGAGAAGGCAAAATGCAAAGCTTGGAATTGCTCTTCCCATTCTGGTATTAGTCAAAATTAACTCACTGGAATTACAGGGTGGCGTCAGATTTACTTGTAGGGGTGAGAGTCGGGAGTGTGATGGAAGGAATAGCTACTTCTACTCTTCCTAATAATTGCATCCGGGAGGTGCAGGGGCAGTAGTTTGGCTTTTATGAATATAAAAAAAAGCAGAGCAAGCATGAGGTAAACATTACCTTTTTCGATCATCCCAGCTTCCAGTCATGAGGAGTTTAAGGATCTCCCAAGTGAAAGATTGCAGCCATGCTGACATGTTTATTGCCTGATATGTGATCTATCTTTCATTAATGTGTATATATTTTTTTCTGACTCAGTAATGCTCCTGACCTCCACATGATATGTTTCACTACTGGATTATGTACTATGTAGTACTTTGTATGTACTGTGTATGTCCTTAGACATAGATGTAGGTAAGTCCCCAAAAGACTTATTATTTGGGAGGAGTAAGGGAGGGCCCTCTTATTTTTATGTTAGAATAGAATACAAATCCACTGTTCTGCACATTATTTGTAATTATACAGACTTCTAGCATATCTCTCCTCAGTCATAACATTTCCAACCTGAAGGTGTGTGCTACCTCTCACCATCCTTATCAGCCTTTCTGTGCTTATTCTTGGTGTATTCTCCTCTAATCCCTTTGTAGGTCATCCACCACTTATGGTGTCTTAAAGCTCTAAGCTTGAATCCTAAACCACTCAAAAAGAACGTAGAAAGTGTTGTGAAGGACTTAACATTTTTTTACTTAACTGGGCAGTGGATTAGTATCAGGGATCCAGATCCTCAGTGGTATTAAAATGTGCACTCTTATTAAGCTTAGCCTGACATTTGTGAGAATGTAGTGTGACTCTCTTGGGGTATCTGGGTTGTTGTACTAATGAAAAGTCCACAGCTTTAAAGATATGTAGGATAGAAAATTAATTTAACTATGTGCATATTTACCAAAATTTCTGTATTGCTAACCTCTTGCTTCTGCTTCATATTCATGGGTTTTCTTTCTTATCCTAAAAAACCAAAACCCTCTGCTGTTTAAGCACGTTGTTTCAAATATATTGAACTGCTTGGCTTTCAGCACTTTCAGAAGATATTATTTTCCTTCTTGTCTTTTATTGCCTGAATTCAGCCCTTGTTAATATTAAAACAAATATCTTGGCACCAAATGCGGTCTCCCTGATCCCTGTTTTTTGTTCGCCACTGTTTGAAAACCTTGTTAGCTTAGTGTCGGGCACTCATTAAACTTTCAACTTACGCAAGCTGCCTCCCAGCTCTGACAGATCGTCTGTGCTACAGTGTGTATATGTGTGAGCATGTATTTGTGTGTGTATGTGTGTGTGTGTGTGTGTGCGCGCGTGTGACTTACTGACCTGTATGCAAGGCAGGTCACTGTAAAAGAAACGCATACCCCCTTTCACCCCGCAAATCCAGGGTGTAGTTCCTCCCTTCCATCTGTGGTGTACAGAATTCAGCAGTGATCCCACACAGGGCTCCATTCTGCTCTCAAACAATGGGCTGCTGTTCAGTCCATATTATCATGTATTACCTTAGCTGTGGAAACTCCTCATTACCAAGTTAATAAAATATTTTTCTTCCTTCCCCTAAAATTTTTCACAACAGAAAGATGCATGTCTTTGCATTCACAATGATCAATATCTCTGCTTACATAAGCAGGTGGTCACATGGCCCTTGTTTTGTTTTGATTTTTTTGTAGGGTTTTTTTTAGCAGGGCTGCAGGCAGCACAGGAGATGAGGGGGATTCTGTTTTTCCAAAGGTCGGGCTTGGATATGCCCATGATTGCCTGGCTTACATATGTGGAAAAACACTGTCAAACAGCACAGTGACTCTTTATTTTTCAATCGCTACGTGACATTTTAATGTTTTACTTTAATTACATATCCCTTCTCCCAACACTTGCCTGCTGTTGTGAGGAAAAAAAAAAGAGAAAAAAGAAAAAAAAAAAGTCCTTAGAGAGCAATAAACCAAATAGAGATGCTTCTGTACAATGCATCAGAACAAAAGGGAGAACTTAAAATGCTTTCCTCCATCTCAATTCTTCAAGATCCTGCAACCCAACAGATTGCATTTTAGCAAAAGGAAAGCATCAAGAATTTGAAGTATATACATACAGGTCTTCCATTTCAGAGTAAATCAGCAGTGATATCAGTGCTGCTGTGCTGATTTACACCAGCTGGGAATGTTACCCATTGCTTTGGTGGGGTTGTACTGGGGTACACCTGCTGAGGAGACAGGCTGTAAGACATCTAGTTCTGCTGTATCTGTAAGGAATTAGACCCATGAAATTAAGGGAGCTTGTAACAATATAAGAGAGAGTTATATAAGGACCCTTCAATGTCTGCTGATTTGCTTGGCTTCTGAATTTGTTCCCTCTGCTGTTCATCTCTCAATAGCTACTTGTACTGCAAAATATCAATATTTACATTGGGATATGTTGCTTTAAGCCCAGTGGCTGATTTTCTTTTTTTTTTTTTTTTTTTTGTGGTTTGTGCTTGAGCTGAGATTCAAATTAATGAGGCTTCTCCCACCCTCTTTCTCACCTCCTTCTCCTAGTGAGGAGTTTCAGATGGTTTCAGCTGCAAAATAAAATAACCAGCTTTTGAAGGGTAAGCTCAAGAACATTCTGGCAATAGTTTATGAAATACACAGGACTTGGTCTGTCCTTTCCAGGGTAGTTCTGTCTCCAAAATAATCCTAGTTCTGGCCTTCCAGACAACATTTCAAAACAGCGGCAGGAAGGTGGCAGATCAACAATCTCTTCCCAGACTGTGGTCAGCCAGGCAATGAGGTCTAAACACCAGTAAGGATGTTCTTTGACTGAGGACAACTACCACAGCATATGTCATGTCAGGCCCAGATCCACTGTGGAAAGTGGAGGCCTCAGGATCTGAATGGTTGTAGGCCTTAAGCGATAATCCTTGATCATTTGTAAAGTCTAGCTCAGGACAAGGGATTGGATACAATTGCAATCTTGTTGGTTCTAGTTAGAGAAAACTTTGATCTCTGCAGTTCCTTCAGCCCTCTTTTTCAGCCCACTTCCTTTTGTGCATTGCCTTGCTTTTTCAGTCTGTGTGCATCTTGTATTTGGAGATGGTAGTTTTTGTCCAGGTGGATGCCTCTTGCTGTCTGTATGTGCAGAGCCTGGCACAATAGAGACAATGCCTACTTAGGAGTTCCAAGTAACGCCTACATGTTACTACCAGTACCTTTGAGTGGAAAGTATAGGATGGCTATAGTAGCTGAAGTAGGAAGAACAGCAGCAAGAATGCAGGAAGTATGAGACAGATGTTTTTCCCTGGCTCTCTTTCTGGGCATACGACCAAGGTGTAGCCTTCCTGACTCCTGCGGAGTGTGAGAATCTGTTGCTTAGACTGATTGAATTGGTTCACATGGTGGACATGGCTCTCATGCCACTGCCCAACATTGATAACTTTTGAAACCAGCCTTGTGTTTTGCCAGCATCACTGTTAGATATGTGTGCTGGTTTACCTGCTTGTTGAAACCCTGTACTTAAATTCTGAGGTCACCTAAATTAATAGCTGTGTCAAAGAATGAGACAGATCAATAACGAGGCCATACTTTAAATATCGTTTCATAACCTTGACTAACCAGTTGTTCCAGGAAAGCATTAGTGAGTCAGGATGAGGTCAGATCTTGCATGAATGAAATTCTCTTCACATTGCTGACATGACTTCAGGTTTAGCCACCATGATTTTTAAGAGAGACAGGCATCCAGATGGGCCAAATCTCCTTAAATCTCCTAGTAAAAAAAAAAAAGGGATGTGTGCTTTATTTACAGTAAAGAATCCCTTGCTTTTTTATTTTTTTCTTTTTCTGAGAGGCATATTTTTGTTCTTTATAACTTTTTTTTTTTTAAATTAATATAAACAAAGCTTATATGGGCTGATCTTGCACTGCTCTCTGGATGCATCTTACTTCTGTGGAATAGAATAGCTCCATTATTTTTTTTATGTTTGTCAAAGTGTCTTTCTTTAGCTCCCACAGTCATATGAAATTTCATCTCTAGTTATTTTAAATAACATCCTGCTTTTCTGTGTGCAAAAAAAAAAAGGTGTAACACAGCTTGACACCACTGAACTCTGATAGCTCAAAGCTGAAAACCAAATTAATTAAGAATGATATTTGCATTTAATCTCATTTATTAATACTCACAGAATTCAGTTTTAGGATTATGAGTTCCTGACTTTGAGATTTTAGCATGCTCGATTTGCCAGCAGTAAAGCTGACTCTGAAACTGGATTTCAGTTCTGGGAAATAATTTTGAGTCTTCAGAAACTGTTGTCCCAAAGTAACAGAAAACTTTCAGAGACTGGCCATAAAGCAGTTTAATAAGAATATTTTAATTTGTCTTAATCAGCAAGTTCTGAGGAATAAAGGCTTGGTGGAGTACTTGTGATCAGTTCTATTTTGCAGCACTACTCTTGACTCGAAATCCATCATTTTCTTTCTGGAACAGCAGTCACTCTTGGACAAACCTCTCCTTGTGCCTTCTTCAGTAATGTTACCACTTTTGCAAGATTCTACTGTTCCTTCCTATGAGCTTACTGTCTGTAGAGCTGAGTAAAGAGGTTGTTTGACTCATCAGCTGATTGCTGCCACAGAAATTCAAGGGGAGCATTGCCATTGCTGTCAGCGGTATCTGGTTGCAAATGAGTAAGTTTGTTGTCCTCACTATCTGCTTGATCCATTTGTGATGCTAGCAGATTCCATTGCTAATCACCAGCAGGAAGAAGATAGTTTTTATAGACCTTTTGGAAGCTAGACTGTTTTCCAAACAGGAGAAGAGAGAAAGGAAAATTAACTAAGAGGAAAAAAGGGCAGGGACTTTCTCTTTCCTGTTTTAGCTGTGACATAGAACAAAGCAGAATCCCTCATCACTACACCTCAGGTGCAAATATTTGTTGTCACAGGGGATTAATGAATATAGGGGTGGCAACTGTGGCCTGACCTGACCAGGTGGTAGCACCCCGAGTCTTAAGGATGGGGCACATGTATCAAGTACACTCGTACTGCTGGAAGTTTGTTAACGTAACAAACAACCTAAACAGGTTGCCTCAGAGAAACTAAGATGTGGACTTCTGGAAGAGGACTTCGGAGTGTCTGCATGCATGCAAATTGGGATTCCTGTATCTTATTTTTAATGGTGTTGAGGAGATTGCAGATTCTTTCAAACCCAAATAGAAAATTCTCTCAGAACTCTCAACATGGATTTTATCACCTTTTGTCCACGTTGTAGCAAATTATTGTGCAGTAAAAATACAAGAATTCAGGAATACCATACATCCCAGTCAGGGAAGCTCACACTTTGGAAACTGTATCAGTTTGTGTAGTTCTGTGTTATGATAGAGGTGAGTTATATACCTCTATGAGTTTTCTTATGTCCAGTTTCAGTTTTTTGTTCTCAGAAATTCTGTAAAAGTGCTGAAAGATGTTGCTGTTATTCAAGCCCAGGGCAAATTCTGTATTTTGTCATTGAGTTTCAGAAAGGAACACTAAGAAGGAGAAATCATCTGTGTTTCTCTGTTTTTCCTGTAACACACCTAAGACTAATATAAGGTAGTAAACTACTGTTCATACAGAAGTTGCAGCATCAGGTTTTTTCTCTATCTCTTTCTCTGTAATGACTCCAAACATTGGTTTACCATCCCCTGTCTTTCCTGCTGGAAACTGAAAAGGTAAAAGCTATTTAAATATGGTCTTCGTCGTTATTGCAGCAGTTCAGGCTTTTGTCTTATGGGATTTAACTTGAAGTTCTTGGTTGCATCACTTTTCCCCACTCATGCTGGTTCAATATCCTGTCTAGTTTCAAATAAATAAATAATGAGAAAGTAAGTTTGTTCTTGCAGCATACGAGTCAGATGTTTTTGAGACTGAAGGGGGGATTTTAGTGGAGTTGGGTCAGAGGAGTTTCTGTCGTCCCCCACAGTGATTAGTAAGGACAGAAAAATACCATAATCGTCAGAGTGCAGAAGCACTAGGCATTTTTAGTCCGGTAAATTCTAGCAGCATTCCTGCAAATACTTCCTCAGCTTGCTCCTTTGCTTCGTTTGCTGTTGTACTAGCTGGCCTGGCAGGTCCACTTTCTGCAAGAGCATGAGATTCTCTGTTGCACATGCTATTGGCAGTGGTAGTTGACAAAGGGAGAATGTAAGATATTGCTTCCTTGGATAGCACAGCTTGTTTTCCTCTCCTAGCCAGAACGCAGGGATAGAGGGGCCCAGTGTTCTTCCTTCTTTTGAAAGATGAGAACCTCCAGGTCTGCAGGTAAAATCACCGCTGAGCTCTTGTCAGTTCCAGGGACTGTCCTTGCCCTGAAATAGGAGATGCAGGAATAGGATATATCCCCTTGCCTTTCTTCCTTTCCTCTTGCTCTTGCCTTCTTCAGTATTCTTCTTTAATATGTCCCAACAGTAACTTCTGCTGCTAGCAGAGTCAGCTGAAAAAGGTGAGAAAAATGCTTCTGTTTAATTTTTAAATAGCTGACATTTATATTAAAAAAAAATAAAATCTAAGAATGTGTTAGAAATAATTGCTCTGGCATTTTCTTCTCTTTCAATGGGAGAAACGCAAGCAAGAATATCAGAAAATAGTAAATGAAAAATATAGACTACAACTTAAACTCCATGGAGAAGATATATATTCAATTAAAGTAATTTTCCGTCAGTAAAAACTTTGAAGCCAAATGTGTCAGCCAGCCTTTACAGCACATTCTCCTTCCCAGCAGTCATCCAACTGAGAGCATTATAACTGCAAGCTGTGGGGAAGGTGGATGTCAGCCCAGCGCCTCAGCCTGCATAACCATTTTTCAGGCAATATGTAATTATTAGAAGCAGCTCTTATGAGATCATTTGATGAAACCTGATGTCCTGTCTGACCTTCTCAGTACATAACACTTTGATAATTGTACTATTGTTTTATTTTATTGAATAAGGAAATTGTTGTTTGAAGGTCACAACTATGTTACCATCATGACCTTTTCATCTGCCACTCTTATACTCCCCCGAGTGGTCTATATTATGAATTGCATTTAATCACTCTGGCTGTTCAGCTGGTCTGAATATAGTGATTTTTGTGGGTATGATCCTGTATTCTTCTGAATCAGCTGGATGCCTGATTTTCTAGTTTCCACCAGGCTGTCCTATTGTAGCAGGAAGTTTGGAAGTGTCATTGTCTGAATCTGACCCTCAAGACCATGTTGTTGGCCACAGGTGGCTCAATGAGGGGCACTATCTGCTTGGTTTTGTCTAGATACCTGCTGACGGTTGGCCACTTGTTAGCATAAGCATTTGTACTGCAGTAGCATGTAGAGCTATCCACAGTGAACCAGTGTGCAGTACTGGTCAGAACAAAAAGATTTCAGCTCTGAGAGCTTGCAACCTATGAGTATACCTGTCTGTAGTCAAAGGTGTGACTGGAATTTGCATGAACCCAGGTAAGTTAGCTTTCATCTAGATAGTTTGTTATCTGTGTAGCTCTCGATGCAGTAACTGAAGCATAGGGTGATGAAATGATATTTCCAAGATTAATTAAAGCCCTAGAGTCTAGGAAAAAACCACAAACTGTAGTGTTTCGCTGTAATGCTTTGCCTACCAGGCTGCATATATACTGTTTGCTAATTCTACTAGGGTCCGATGCGTCAGTGATAAACACATAAACCCAGCAGAATTTGATTTATTTTACAGCTTTTGACAGGGGCATTTCCCCTATGTGGCATCAAAAGAGTAGAAAATTCTAGCAAGTAGACACCATTAGCACCAGGGGAGTTGTTGATCTGCAATCAACAAGCTTCTAGCATAATGATTTCCTGATAACTGGCTCATGTCTGGAAGTGGTAAAACACAGTAATATTCACCAGAACCAAAGGGAGTGATGGATATTGTGGGCCTTCTGTCACTCAATAACATCCTCATTGCTTTGTGTGTCAGAAGAAGACAAAGTCTTGGTCTTCCCTGGGGTTTCTCACATGGCAGAGGGAATGCCTGGCAGTTTTACATGGACTGAGTTGTTCAGCAGTGGAAGCTGGGATCATGAGCTGACTTCATCTGGTTTCAATCACTCACTTCTCTCTCTCTCTGCTGAATGTTCCTATGTTCATGGAATATTTTTCCAACTGCCAAATGTGTTCCTTTGGCATTACCTTTCCAGCCCGCAGCAGAAGCATTGCAGGAAAAAAAGAAGTGGCTTCATCAAAGTAGCTGTTTGAATCACTAAAGCATTATCAGCATTAGGGGTGGCTTTTTCGGCTGCCCTGGCAGCAAACTTGTTCAACTTTTCTTGCAGGGAAGTGCATCTTAACCTTTCCCAGATCTAGCCTCAGTGGAATTTAAAACGATCTGATTAGTATCTTTAAAGTTCTTAGCTAGCTCGTATGATTCTATCTTGCTGGTGCAGAGTTAAAGGATGTTTGAACAAAGAATGGAGTAGTGTTCTTCCAAGATATCATATTATAACTTTGCTTTGGGGAAGATTTTTTTAAGCCAGTAACAGTTGTGGTGGAAAATAACTTCTCCTTTATTCTTCTTATACTTCTGTCACCAAGAATTTAAGCAAATCTGTTCTTCATCGCATTCAGATAAAGACACAAGCATATTTCAGAATCACTGCATGTGTCAATAATCAAACAATATAGAGACCAAGGGGCTGGTTTAACTTTAACAGTTTTGTGCTGGGATTATTAAAATGCATGGTGATGTGTTTCACGAATGGGAATATCAAAGCTCCCTCTTTTATGTGGAGGAAGCAATGGCACATGTGAGAACACTCTAACCAAAAACTACTTTTTAAATAGAAACATTTCCAATATAAAGGCAGTTCAATCTGTGTGTGTCTGCTGCTGGGTCCCTTACTGACTCCAGGAAATAAATGTGCTAAGTGGGTCACTTTTAACTTAGAAACAGAAGAGCAAGATGATGTCAGCGTCTTCTGGCAGATCCAAAATGAAACCCATAGCTGTTTCAAGGGAATTAAATAAATTATGGAAGCATAAAATAGTTAGAATTGGAAGGGACCTTAAAGATCATCTAGTTCCAACACCCCTGCCATGGGCAGGGGCACCTTCCACTAGACCAGGTTGCTCAAAGCCCCGTTCTACCTGGCCCTCAAAACTTTCAGGGATGGAGCATCCACAACTTAAATGAGGACCTGAGCGTCCAAGTATGTGTGCAACTATTACTTTAGGTGAGGGCTACGTTTATACCTTTGAGGAAACGGCATTCAAGAGCTGTTCCATGTGGACTGATCACTAGAGAGGGCTGAGGACCTGAATTGTATTTGTGGGGTTCCACCAGCAAGATGCAAAGGGCCTTCAAATTGGATCATTTTCCACTGAAGGACAGGTGGACCACTGTATTGTGGAGGCTAAGGCAGTCCAAGAAAACAGCAGCAAAATATACTCTTTGTCTAGGTGGATTGTTTAAATCAGCTTTACAAGTATCTTTCATTCCTTAAGACACCCATGACACACTATATTGTCTCTTTGAGGTTTAAGAATCTCAGACTAAGAGGGGAGTGCTGTTAATTTTTGGGCGTTGCTATACTTGGCTAAAATGAACTGCACATACAACTGAAAAAAATCCTAGCAAATTTGAGTATTGCAAGCTAGATCAACAGAGATATTAAGCTTCAAAGCCACTGCATGCTGTAGAATAAAGAATCCCCACATAAGAGCATCTTCAATTTGTAATCTCATTGGTAGCTATCTGTTCAAACCTTATCACCAGTATTGCAGAGGATATAGCTGGAATAATTTTTCAGTTCAGAGGCAAAATCACAAATTTAACTCCAGGCTCTTAAATAGGGAGGTCTCTAAAGGTAAGTTAGAAGAAAGCAAAATGTAGAATAGAAGACAGTGGGAATAAAATGAATAGCTGGAAATCTAAGATGGGAGTTAAAAGTAGTATCAGCTGCGAGTGCTGTCACACAGCTGCACCCAAATAATGGCTGAGGAAGGCCTCTTCCTGACATCAAACAGCTGCTCTGCCTCACAGAGGGCAATGTGGAGATCAGTGTGAGGTGGAATAAAACAGAACAGAAAGTGCTTTCCTTAAAACACAGGTGGAAAAAGCATCCTGCAGAGCTTGCTGAGCACAAGCCAAAAGCTTACTTTGTTCTAAGGAATAGATATTTCACCTTATCAAGGCTTTGTTGAAAACGCATGTACAGATATTTGCACCAACTGGAATATATTATTGCTACAGTTAGTTTGGATGGTTAGCATCCCTATTGTGTCTGTAGCAGTGAGCAACACTATAGCAAAGCTATAACTACAAAATTGTTTCTTTTTCCATCCTTACTTTTTTGATTCTGCACTCTGCGTTTTCTGGGAATGGCAAGTCTTCTGGGAACATTGTACCGCAAGCTGAACATGTCTATAATTCTTTCTGCTTAAGGCCTTCCAATCGTTTTCTGTGTGCAGGTTACAATTGAGAACGAACATGCTGTCTGGTCCCTAGCCTATAACCTGGGGGAGCCTGTTATCCCATTTAGAAAACTGGGGATCATGGATCACATTAAAATGAAGAAGTAGGAAAGAGCATGGATTTGTACAATCCATGGATTTTGGTTGACATTGCAGTCAGCTGGACTAGGGTGCAGACCAGAGCTCAACAGCCCCCCAGTCCACACTACCTACATATGGAGTGCTTATAGCTCTGTGGATTTACCAGTGTTCCCATGGGAGCAGACTGTCTTCAAATACTGATCTTTTGTAGAAGACAATTTTAAGCCTTCTTTAGGAAGGGTGCCATGACACATTATCTACTCACATTGGCTGAACAATAAGAACAGATCTAGAATGGGGTTACCATGTCTCTTCCCCACTGCACATGGGAGGCAGTGTAGACCCGAGTTCTCTCTGTCAGGAAATATTTGTTCTCACATAGGATGTGAGACAAATTTCTCCTCGACTATAGTTTCAGCCCTGCTGTAGCAATCTTAGCAATGTTCTGAGTGTTACCACGTATGCCTTAGAAGGTCCCATCTTTCTCTTCCCTGTCCCTTGACTTTTTTTGAGGGTTCTTTTTATGTCAGAAAGGAGAATGTGTCTTTATTATCCTTTCTCCCCTTTTTCTCTCTAGAAAAAATTTCATACAGACTGTTCCTTATGTGATTTAGGGAAAGCTGGGCTTTTTGAGGGGAAGTATGATGCTTCCTGCTCCAAATACTCTGCCAGTCTAATCTCTATGCTATGGCCAATAAAGTCAGCCACTTTGCTCCTGTATATGTGCAGTTATCCCAACCCAACAGCCCCTGCTTGTCTGTAGCATTTTAAAGCTGTATGATTCCTGGGACTAACCAAAAAAACCTTTAGTTTGGGTGGGAAACTGGCTCACATACTGCACACTAACCAAATATAAGAAGATCTTTTGTCATTTGAGTATAACTTTGATAGCAGTTAAGTATTTTACTAAATATCTTCCCAGAGTATAAATCTGTCACTGTTAAAAGGTATCATTCCTCCATTTTACTTGGATTCATGAATGTCAGCTTAAGATTGTATTCACTAGGGGCTTTTTAGGTAACAAGGGAATAGAAACCTTGTAAAATGTGTCTAAGATTGCAGGGTTAATTTTTAACCTTCTGTAGGATAAAGCAGTATAAAATCAATTTGGCCAAAGCCATCTTAAGTGGGTAATTAAGGTCACAATCAACGAAAATGGTTTCTGAAACCATTGCAGCTAGAGATCGTTACATTTCTCTCCCAGCACAATGCAAAAAGACAGGCCCCAGCTAATGCTTTCATCTGGCTATCAATCATCATTACATTGTAAGCTGCCAGGGTGAGAGAGGGCAAAGCTTTGAATTCAGAGCTGATGGAAGTTCTATGACCTTGGGGCTTTCTTAAGCTAAAGGCTAATTAACCATAAAAGAGTCAAAGGTCTGCAAGTCTAACACATTAAACGATGTGCCTGCCTCTTTAGGTTCCATTGTATCAGTAAACATTAATTCCGTTAAGTGTGAACATGTCTAAAACAATCACTGCCTTCTCCCACCTCTCCTTCTACGTACTTAGTTTTATATCTTCGGATTTTCTCCCTCTTTGTGAACTGGAGCTTGGGAACTGTGCTCATGGTGGAGAAAGTTCTAAGCAACGCAGGCTACATCTGGAAGATGGATTCCTGACATTCTTCTTTCCTAATCATCTTGGCCAAGCTAATCACATTAGCTTCAGAGAGTGTATTTGGTCATCCGAGTCCAGAATAAACAAGGTCATAGTCTGAACAAGTGTGTTTGAGATTTCATAGACTGTGTGAGGCAGCTGTAAAACCACATGAATCTATATAATTAATATATGGATAGCAGCATAAAATTGAGGTAAAGATAAAAACTGAAATTTAAAGGTAGCAATATGGGACAAGAGAAATAACAATCATTAGATAGATCTACATTTAGGAGAGTTTGAATATTTTCTAAATAGTGTTTGTTTCTTTAACAAAATCTTCTAGCCAAAAGGGGATAAAATTGTTATTGCACAGTACCTGCTTTTGGGGCCTCATTCAAATGCCATTGAACTCAGGGAGAATTTACCTATGAACTCCCAGGAAAAGCTGGATTAGATGAAGTATGGTATCAAACAGTGTTCCAAAGCTCAGGAGATGTGTATTTGCCATTGTTATAATTGTGTTCTTTAGGGACCCTCTTCTCCCCTGCCTTCATTCTAGCCTGTCTGTCTCTTCCTGTGGTGTCGTGCTCCAACTCTTCACTTATATCACAAAAGTCTGTGGAGCCACTTTATTAACCAGAACTAAAATAGGGTTAAAAGTTTTCATTTTAACCTGACACATTTCAGTGGTGCAATTGGCAATGCTGAAGGGAGAGAAGAAGAGTTAGCGGGTGCAGGAGCAGGAAGGAACTTCTTAAGTCAGCTTTGGCACCAGAGAAAGTGTTTATCTAGGAACATCTCTAGTCTCTCATTGATTTGTCATTAGCATTTATCAAGTTCCTGAGGTTGCAGTTCCATTTTACAAATCATTTCACAGCTGAGTGTAAGGGGTTCCTGTTCCTGTCCCTGCCAAGCGTGCCTACATCGGTCAGCTGCTTGTTCTTGCCACCTGCGAGACATCACAGCCCATTGGTCATATCAATGAAATTGTTCATGTAACTGTGATCTAAAAAAGTCTAAGAAATTACCTGTTTAAAAAAAAATGCAACATGGAAAATCTCCAGTCTTCCCCCCAAATAGGGTAAAAGAACTTCTTATCACTCCAGGTATGTTGACTTTGCTAGATTTTTCCCTGGTGAGAATGAGAGGGGAAAATACTTTATGAATGTTACTTAATAAAGAATCTTCACAATATGCAAGTAAGAGGGTCCCTTACTGTCATCTGCCTTGATTGCTTGCCTAAGCCAGTTCAGGGTATTTTAGAGTATTTCTCTCCTTAAAACCAGTTTTGTGATTCTTACAGTGAATTTCAGAGTATTCTGAACAGCTGCCTTTAGATGAGGGTGAATATTGTAGCTCAAGCACATCATCTGGCCCATAACGCTGACTTTTTTTTTAATTGCGGAATATACTGAACATATGCACTAATTATCAGTAAAGTTCAGCAGCATGCAATCAGAGTACTACAGCAGAATGCAGACTGCGTTAGTAATGTGATTGTAGTGATGAAGACATAATGATATGACAGGCATAGTCTGCAGGGAGAAGTGCTGTCTTTTATTAGTTTCAGAGTGTTGAAAGAAATGGAGAAGTTTGGCATTTTGTTTTCATTATCAGCTCTCTGTATACCAGCAGTTGTGCTACAGTACTACCCAACAGTCTCACAAAGAAAGTGTAAAGGATAACAGCACTTGTTTTGAGTTTTTTTCAGAAAGGTCCTTCCTGTACTATGAAAAAATGTTGATGTATTAGAGGCAGAGCTTTATGGACTTTGGGCTGCTGTGGGTGATATTTTTGGAGAAACCCTACAATTACACCCTGACCATTTACTGAAAATTAAAGATGCCATAACGCCATTTTCAGGAATGTTAGTGGGTTTTTCCTTCAGTTCCACTGTGGAATACCACATTGTAGTTTTGGTCAAAAGTTCCTTTTTGTTTTCTCCACATGGCTTTCTCCAAGGCTTTTGATGTAGTTCTGATAGGCTTTGGCTGCATTTCAGAGTAGGTATTCTTGAAACTTCCCATCACCTTGCCCCTAATCCTTGATCACATCAGAACACTTACTGGAGTGCATGGAAGTTCCCTCCCTGCTCACTTATCTTTCCTTACACAAGACGCAGATGGAGAACAGGGCTGAAGGGTCCTTTTGTACAGATTGGTATTTGTAATTAAAATGATGAATTAATAAGTGTATCACCAATAAATCTCATTTATTTGTTAAGAGATGCTATGGGGGATCCCCAAAGCCTGCTTTTTGCTGTAATACCATTTAATATTTTCTTCAATGAACTAAATAACAAAACAGAGTTTTGAATGATAGTTTTGTAGTAAAGATTAATGAAATAGTAAATAATGAAGGCAAGTTTCTATTGTGAAGTGATAGGAATCATCTTGGCATGTGCTCTTCTAACAAACTGAGCTTTCAGACTGCTGACTAAGAAGGCAAGGTATTCCCACATGCTGTGAGACTCCGTTTTGGAAACTCAGAGGACTGAGATGTTGTTATAAATAACCATCCTAGCAAAAGCTCTTAGTGCAGTACTTAAAGTAAAAGGGACAGTGTGATCTTGTAAGAGGCTAGAAAGGCCATAAAATGGAAATATCAAACGGTCAGAGAGAAGTAATTTTGCTTCTTACGTGGAACTAATGAGATCAGTTTTGGTGTCCCTCTTTCCAAGAGGAATGTATAAGAAAGAGATTACTGGGAGGCAAGCTTACATGTGAGGTTTGAGAACTGCAATGCTCAGACATGTAAAAAAAAGATCCTTTGCCTGTTTGCCAGAGAGGTTCTAAGTGATATGAAATGTTAGATTGCATGATCCAATGGCTTCTTAAGGTCTCAGGTCCTGTGAAACAACTGCTCCTTCCCTTTCATTTCACCATTTATATATGCAAGATTGAGCTAGTTGCATTTTAAGTCCAGCATGGTGGCATTGGACCATCTGTGCTGACTGACCAACTGTCTTCAGAAGAGTCACACTAGTGTCAGCCTGGAGTAATGCAGTGGCAGGCTATACAGTTTGTACAGAATTTTTTGGGATACCTCAGGATAAAAGGCACTATATAAATGTAGGTAACTTTTATTAAATGCCTTGCAAATCGTTTAAAATGCATTTAAATATCAGAACAGCCATACCACATCAATAACCCCTGCACATGTGTTTACTTTATTTTAGAGTTTGCCACAGTTCACTATAAATGGTTTAGATATGTTCAGTAATTCAGTTATAATGAAATGCGCAAGCCTTCAATAAACGCACGTGTTGCAACTAGCCTCTGATGTAAATGCTTTACCAACTATATGTACGTTAGTGATGACTGTAGCAGGCTTGTAAATACTTTTTGTAATTCTTTGGCCTCTATTCTCCCTTACTCTAACATAAGCTTTATAGTGGTGTGTAATTCTAGATCCGCAGATTTTTAGGGCCAGGAGGGACCATTAGATCATCTAGCCTGACTATCAGTGTAACAGGCCAGAAAATCTCATCTGGTTACTTAAGCAATGATTCCAAGAACCATTTTTCTTGTCTAAAGCATAGCTTCCAGTCAGCATGTCTGCAACTCTTCAGGTGAAGATCCTGAGATGTGAAAAATTGGTTAGTGGCCTCAGAAATCTGCTCCAGTTGTTAACCATCCTCACAGTGTGTCTTGTCTTCTTCCCCTACTGTATTCTACATTACTTCTTTGTATACAACAGAAGATCTACTGAGGAGAGCATCACCTTAGCTTTGAGCCTCAGCCCAGATCTTTTCAGACTCTAACCTGCATGAAGTTTTTTTGGGGAAAAAAGCTTGTTTTAATTCTTACTAACAGACCACCAGACGTTCTTACTGTTTTCTTTCCCATAATGGATAAATTCTTTGCAGAGAAGCTGTGTGAAACCCATATGCCCTTTCAAATTAATTTTCAGCCTCTAAGCACATTTCTGAAAGAACTCCTCTCAGAATTTTAAGGCTTATACACCCAGAAAAGATGCCAGATTTTCAAGGGCCAGGCACCTCTGTAGGTATATACATTAAATCAATTCCATGTTGAGTTTTTCCAAGGATCTGAGTGTGTGCAAAGGTTGGTAAATAGAAGTTGGAGACCTTGAAAAACCTTCGCACTTTGTGTGGATGTATCTTTAAAAAAATACAGCTCTATTCTGATTCACGTATTGCTTGGTAGTTGTTTGTACAGACTCACTGGAAAAGAGTAGATGTTCCCCCTTTCTGCCCACTACCACACAGGTTTCTCACAATCATCATGTGCACTTCTCTGGACACTTTACCTGATTGCCAGCACAAGTCTTTTTACTCTTCCATGGTTTATTCAGCACCGTGAGAAAGTTTACAAGTTTCTAATAGGGTGGTTTTATTATCTGCCAAATGTATAGACTCATGGTATGGGTGTGGAGGAGGAAGATGGAGAGTCTGGATATAAATGTGGTTTAATGCTTTGGGAAATATTATTCTACTATTCCAGATTGATTCTGGAGTCTATAAGAACAAGTAAAAGTGCAGCATATACATTACAGGCAGGCAGAGGAACGAGAGGCAGGCAGGCAGAGGAGGAGTTTAGCTGGTAGATGGTTCCTTGGAGTTTTGTGCCAGTGCAAGGCACAGTATCAGGGAATTGCAGTCTGATAATTTAAGCAGAAACCAGTAATAGTTAATTATTATGGTAATGAAAGCATGAAAGCAGGAGAGATCTATATTCTTCTGACATAGCGATGTGCAGATCAGACCTGAATGCACAGGAAAACACTGAAAGCTCTTTAGAATGAAAATGCAAAGTTGAGACAGTGTGCATTTTTAATTGCTCTATTAGCACAAAATAAAAATGCACATAAACTTTAGTGCTTTTAATATTACACTTAGGAATGTTTACTTGCTGAAGGTAAAGTGCTTTGAGAAGGAAAGCATACTTCCTCACAGGGGCTGCTTCCCATAATTGGAGTATGACTGTTTAAATTGTAGCTCAGCAGAAATATTTTGATTCTGTGGGGCACCAGCAGCTCAGCAACAGTGCTGCCTTTCACATCCACTTCTTAAGTGTAACAGATCATTTAGACCCTGGGTTGGCTAGGCTCACATAAACCAGGTTTACAAAGAGTTATAAAAGCTTGGCTTTCCTCCTCCCTTCTCCCCCACATTCCAATTTTTCCCCTTATAATTTTACCACAAGGCAATGCAGTCAAAGCTTTTCTTGGATCAGATGAATCTAGATCAATAAATATCAGTTGCAGAATGGGAATCTATGCACAGGCATGTGCTAGAAGGATGAAATGGTTGTGTTAGTTTAAAGGAACCTCAAAGTTTGTTTTGTTCTCTATTTGCGGGGTATAATGCCTATGTTATATAGGTACCAAGCTGCAGCTGGAGTGGGAGTCATTTTATTCTGAAAAGCAGCAATGCTGGAATGTACTGTGGAGACTCAGATTGTTTTTCAGCTCTAGAGACACATATGGTAAGAAAAATGTTCTTAACTCTGGCCGGATAAGGGTACCACACACTATGGAATAACCTGCATTTCAGCTGTGATCAGATAGTTATTGTCTATATATATGCAAAGCATTTTACGGGAGCAAGATACTTGGTTCAACAACAGACTGTCAGAATCATTAAGGCAATTTTTTTCCCCAGTGCTCAGACCCTGAGTCTACCAGGCTCTCCTCCCCTCATATCGCCCCTGCAAGAGATAAATTACTTCACTAGCTCTGAAATGAGATTCAGAGTTAAATTCAACCATTTGCAAAACACCACTAGAAAGGTTAAACATTGTTTAGCAGAGATCCTGTGGGAGCCAAATGGTGCACAACACTTTTGTTTGCCCGGAGCCTACCTTATCTCAAACATACTAGGTTCAATAAATTTTAGATCAAGAACATGTTCAATGTAGTGTATGAAGTAACTCAAGTAGTGTATGAAGTAGCTCAATTAGTGATTCTGCCAGTAAACTGAACATCACAATATTATAATCAGAATTTCTCTAAATGGATATATGTCTTTGTATGGAGGTTCCTGTATAATGATACAGGAATAGCTGCAATGAGACCAAAGGCAGAGGGTAGAGTCGAAGGCATTGCACCTTTCAAATTACAGTTAACTCCTAAGAAGATACAGTCTTTCTGATCGTAACTAATTGAAAAAGTTTAACTAGAATGGTATAGAATTGTGCTGAGTCAGCAGTGATAATAGCAGCCTCTGAAACCTGCTAAACAGAGAAAATCAACATATGACTTAGCATGAGTTGTTGTAAGGGCAGTTGTTTCCCATATGAAAAAGTGTTAATTCTGTCACATTTTGCTTTGAAGGAAATAAGGTACAAGATCATGGTACAGGAATCATGGCAGCAAGATTTTACTTAGCCATCTCTTACAGGCCTGTTCTATGATTTTAAGCATTCACTTCCCATTATGCAGCCATCTCTTAATTTAGGAACTGAGAAATACTGATTCCCAGGGTGGGGGCTTGTGGGATTTTTTTTGTTGTTGTTGTTTGTTTGGGTGGGTTTCTTTAAGTTAAAAGGGATCATTATACTTATCTCACCCAACTTCCTGCATAAAGCAACCATAGAATTCCAGCTAGGATTTATCACTCATTTACAAAGTACTGTGCAATCTCTGGCCAGATGCAGCTGTATTCCTGATGAAGTGAATGGGTTACACACTGATATAGCTTCTTTTCATTCATCTGGCAAGGAACAACGTACCATATATGCTTAGAGAGAAAGTGAGGAGTAGGGTTTTTTTTTTAGCTTCCCTGATATCTCTCTCCCACAAAGTATGGCACATAAATGTAATTGTATAATTTTTCATAAAGAAAAGCAGTATCTCATTTGTCAGAAGTAACTTTTCATGAAAAAGCTCTTCTTTTAATTAATTAACAAGCTTTAGTCACATAAAAATATAATAAAAAATTAAGTATTTCCTCCCATGTTTATTAGCCTCATTGGTAGTAAAAGTAGTTTTGATTAAACTTAAGATAAATAATATATATATAGCCATGTAATGTTTATA
Source organism: Ara ararauna (assembly GCA_028858755.1). NCBI lineage: Eukaryota > Metazoa > Chordata > Aves > Psittaciformes > Psittacidae > Ara > Ara ararauna. The sequence continues at coordinate 69,915,301 of CM054381.1, forward strand.
TGCACACATTCTTAGCTTTCTATGTGCATGATCATATCTATCTGTACCAGAGTACCAAATAAAATCAATCAGGGGTGTCTCTTGGTCTGTCTCACGCACACACTTTCAAAACCTGAGAGTTTCACACTGCACAGTAAAATTGAGTAAAACAGACCTCATACTAACCAAGGCCAGATTAGGTCTTTAGAATCCAGCCCTGATGATTTGCAGGAGGCCTTCCACACGCAGATACCAGAATGCGTGTTTAGAAATTAGCCCTTGGATGCGCAGCCAGAGTAGGTGCCTTCAATAAAGCTGCTAGTTCTAGCATAGTAATAGTGACTCTTAGTATATTAATATCATGTTCTTCACATTCTAGGACACTTTAGTGAAGAAAATAGAGAAATTGTGTGCTGCAGCTTCTGGCTTTCAGTACCACAGGCATATTACAATATGTTGTTAATATAGAAGTCAATAGCTACATGTTGCTAAATTTCCTGTAGGGGTACCTTGCTTTTTAATTATGTCCAAAAGATGACTGTGGTTTGAAAAGCTTCTAACTGAGCATAATTTACATTTCATTGTCCATTAGCAAAGGGGTTTAAGTGTTCTTATTCTTTTGAAATGTGAAAACATAAGAGCTTGAATAGAGTATTGCAGAAGAAAAAGGAGCTTAAATTAATTTCAAAACTAGATTAACATCCATCTCCTCCTCTCCACTCTATGTTCTGCTTATGCAATATAACAGGAACACAGTCCTTATTACTGTTTTCAACCAGTGTGAGGAAGTCCTCATCACACATGGGCCCAGTGCAAACCCTCCTGCACCTCATTTCTATGGTCCCCACTGCAGATTATGTAGCAACAGCGAGGAGGCTCAGACCCAGCATAGAGGAATCTGAACAACAGAAATGGAGCTTGCTGGAGGCCAGAAAATGCATTATCAGCTAGTAGGCTGTTTTTTCTTGAGTTTGGTCCACACATAGGTTGATAGATCCCAGGTGCAGCGAGTTAGAAGTGTTAAATTTGCACATAAATCAAGGACATCAAAGCATTATTCAAGTATTAATAAGTTAAGCATTGTACTATATGACCTACCTGTGATGTAAGTAAATATTAATAGATGTATTTTACAAATGGGCAGATTTGAGTTTCATGAAACTACTTTGCAAACCTAGAATCAGGCAGCATTGGAGCTGAGAGCTGAGAAGGGACCTTGGGATTTGTGATACTGTGCTGCAGGTATTGCCAGCCAGAATCCAACAGCACCAGTATGAGAGGTGTTCCTTCAGTCTCTGAGTCAGCCTCTCAATAACAACTTGATTTTTCTCAACCTGCATCTGTGAAAGTTCCTATTCTGTCTGTCAGAAAAAAAGAACAGTGTCAGGAGAATGGGATTAGAGTAGCCTATTCCTCATCTTTCTCTGGTAAGCTAATACTTGGTAAAAAATGTGTTAAAAATAGAACACCATGAACAAGAAAAGTATGCTCAAGTCTGACAGTTTAAATCCCAGAATGCAGGGGAATCTGCAAAGCATGGACTGTTTATACGAGTTAGTAATTAGAAGAGCCATGGTAGAGGAAGTTGCAAGGAGCAGTTCTGACCCTAGGCAAAACAAATGTAGTTGCTTTGCTTTGTTCACATCTAAATTACAATTCAGTGGGAAGGACGGCCTGTGCACAGTTCTGGTTTGAGATGCACAAAACCTCTCAGGACCTTCTACCACCAGAGATCAATGTAAGAAACCAGGGCAAAGATAAGTCAAAAGAGCACAGACAGGTCAAAGGTTGAAAACTCAAATTTTTGCCGTTTGTAATCCTGCAGTGTTGTTACTGACAGAACCTGTAGTTGCTGCGATTACAAGCTCATACATGGCAGCAGCACAGATTGTGGGTGCCTCATGTTTTTAGAAGACAATCTTAGAAACATCATTACCCTATGTCAGGCTTTCTCATCACTTTGTTGCAAGAAATGTGAATGCTTCTACCAACACATACATGGACACTCGTGAAATCCCTTAGGTAGACATTTTGCTGTGTAAAGTCCTCATTAAATTGATCTCATTTGATTTACCAATTTATAACAAGTAAGGCTAATGATCCAAAGTAAAATTTGACCTACCTGATCAAGATAGGCTACTTCTAACAGTTTGAGAGAGCAGAATCAGAGGTTTGGGGATTACAGCAGACATCACTAAGCAGAATGCCCGGCTTTTGATATGATTCTGTGGATTTAAAGTTGCTGGTTTATAGTTAGTTAGTAAAATACGATGATTTGGCAAGTGCATTTAGGTCAAAAAGCATAACCCAAACAGAGGTTTGGGTATTTTTACTCAGAATGAATATTGTTTCAGCAGTATGCATTTCATAGGTAAATATATGACCAGCAAATTTTAAGAATGGTGAATCTGAAAAGTGGACGAGGGTAAACTGGGGCCCAGGAATAGGGAAATGACTTAATTCGAACTACATGGCAATTCACTGGCTGGCATCAGAACAGTGCAATGATCAAACTGTTGGGATGGTGTGGCTTTCTGTTTTCACTTCTTAATATGTCTGTATTTTTCTGCAGATGTAATGCTATATTACGGTAGCACTGCAAAAGCCACCATTAAAACTCCGCCCCTAATGGTGAGAAGTATTTCAGCAAAATAAAACTATAAAACCAGTCTGTGCTCTGCAGAGCTTACTGACTATAACCCCGGTTGTACAGCCCTCAGTAACCTCCAACACTCCACTGACATCACAGGGAAAATTAAAACTCTGCTAGCTCTTGTTGCAGCCCGTCTTACCTAACCCTGTATGAAAGTTAAACAGAGGGCCACATATTTTACTGAGAAGAGACAGCAGGCTGAATTAGGACCCCAGAGATGGTTACATGGATTGCTTGTTCAGGATTGTACCAAGCCTTTTACTTGCCCCATCACGATCAAGTAACGTTCTTGTGGCAACCACAGTAATTCCCTGCAGGGGGCAGGGATATTAAGAAAGTATGTTTAGAGTCTCTTAATGTAATTTAGCAGCAGGAAACTAGGAAGGAGTGCCAGAACCATGTGAATAGCCAGTTCTTTGTGCAGCATTTGCAAATGCTCCACCTAGGCCACAACAGGGCAATTACTGCTTCATTTGAATTTATTGCTAAGTGTTTGTCTGCAAGTACATTTCACACCTGATTTAAGGCTTTTCATTTACTTGTTACCTACGTAATAGTAAATTTACAGTTTAAGTGTGGTTAATGAAAATTAGTATTTGATTCACTGGAAACGCTTGTTTGACTTCCCAGCTATTGGCATATTTAAGCTCTGTAACAATTCCAAGCCAAAAGTGTTTCTCTCCTAAGACCAGGTAAGCCTGCTAGGTGATAGTGTTGTCAACACCTCTTAGTGCTAAATGTAGTATATAGTAGTTTTTTGCACCTGAATACTGTGGAAGTGTCCTTGTTATAGTTCTGTGGTAAATCATCCATTAAAATATTTCATTATAATAAACATTCACTTAGACCAAGTCAGTAAGCAGAAAACTCAAAGAGCTACTTAAGCATAGTGAAGAGGTGGTATCTGTATTGAAGAGCTTGTGTGAAAGGAATGATCTAGGCCAGGGATATGCAAAGGCACAGAGAGCAGGAGTGACTTGTCTCAGGTTATGCCACTGTTCAGCAGCTGGTCCTTAGTGGTAGTAACTCAGCCATTTGATGGTGTTGTTTCCACTCTTTACCATGTTGGTTACATGAATATAATGAAAATATTTCTTTACAGAAGATTAACAAAGTAGTTTAGGTAGCAAATACCAAATGACTGCATGGTAAAAAAACCCAACAAACCAAAACATTAACAAAAACTCATATCCTCCCTTGTATCCTTAAAAATCAGTTAAAAATATCAAGATAAATTTATCCTTTTGTTGCCCTTAAAGAAAAGACATCAGGGATGAATTTGGCCCCATTTTATTCAATTTGTACTCAATTTGCTAAGCTCACTAATTTTCTCTTGTTTTACTCTCTGTTAACTGAGAAACAGCAGCCCTTTGCAGTAGGCATTAGAAGCAGGAAATCTCCAGGTATGTTTCTAATTGCCAGACTTTCTTTCCCTCTTTCTGCTGTTCCTGTTCTTAAGGAAGCATGAGGGGGTGGTGTGAGCATGAGGTGCCACTAGGGAAACAGAAAGAGTATCAAGGTCAGGGTGAAAACCACACAAGAAGCAGGAAGAGATGCTTGCAGTTAGGTTCGTGACCTTTGTATTTTTTTCCGATTGTCCAGGAGAGGGAGGAAGGGGGTAGAGAAGGAGAGATAGGAAGTTAACATTAGAGCAGATTTGTGCATAACCCCTGCTAGAAAACATCAGAGAGTTATGAAGGTTGCACTGAAGCTGCTAAAAATTGTACGGTTCTTACTGCTGAACATCTGGGAAAATCAGAGGTATGTCTGGTTTTTGTTCCCAGGCAGCTGAGGTACTTCCAACAGGTAAAGGTCAAAGCCTGTGTTTCAAAAGGACAACCGGACCATCGAAAAGAAACGTTTGGTTATTCAAAAAATATTTTAAATATTAAAAATATTTTCAAAGCAAACCAATACCATTCATAACTGGTAAAACTGAAGTTCTTGCCAAATATAGTAATTTAAGATATTAATAAAAATTGGCAGGTACTAGCCTTAGTGAGCGTCTTCAAATTCTCGTTGAGACAGTTGCATTCTTCATCAGTTCTCTCTGTTCTAACTTGGATGTAGTAATGTACATGTCCTGCCCCACAAATTCGCAAATGGAAAACTGTGACCAGGTCAGAGTTCTACTTAATTTTGTCTGGGCTTGCTGAGGTCTCAGACATTTCAGTTTGGGCACATTCCCGAAGAACATAAAATCTTTCTTTCCAATGCCTTGGGGGACAGTTTCAGTGCATCACCACAAAAAAGTCTGTTACAAAATTCAAGCTCAATCTTTGCATTTAATTACATATGGAAATGCATAGCATTTTTTAATACCCTTGTCTTGAGACAAGACAACAAAACTCAGTGTCTCTGAGGCAGTGGGTGGTGGATCACTGCAATTGAAAGATGCTTGGTAGAATGAATACTCTATAAAACCTCTGATGGTTTTGTACGAGGTTGGAAGGAATGACAAGTCTTTTTTTCTAGTGGTCCACCAGTTAATAAAAGTTTGTACACTGGCGTGTAGGTGATCTTCTTCACCTCCCTGTAACTGCTGAATATATTGCCACCTGCACTATGCTCTAAGCCACACTTTCTGTTTCAGTAGGAAATGCTAAGAAGCTACTAAGCAGTCTTCAGCCAACTATAAAACCAACTCTGGAAATTGTAGTGACTTGATTTTTCCAAACACTATTAACAGAAAATAATTATGTAGAATAAGAGGAATGAATAGTTAAAATATTGGTGTTCTGACTGTGTGTAGCTGTTTGCCCATCGGCTAATTGCAGGTGTAGTCAAGATACTCCAGAATTTCAATGGCTTTTCAGACTCCATGTGTGATATTCTCTGGTGTTTCACACACACAAAAGAGTTGAGGTCTGTTTTCAAGACTTTGTACATTGTGACGTCCAAGATGATGACTCTTTTATGTGTTAGGGAGCATGTCAGGAAGCTCACAATAGTCATTTATTGGTAGAAGAGAAGATACTGAGTTCTTGGGGATTCCAGGTTATGTCTGGATGGGAGCCTGTCAACATCTCTGGGGAGTCAGGAAATTAGACCAGGCTTCATTTGCTTTTCTTCTATGTGACACTGGAGTCATATTAGTGAAAATCTGTTCAATTTCATGTATACAAATAATAAAGCATTATTGTCTCTGCTAGATTATTAGAAGATATAAAAATATCACCAAATGTGCCTGCAATGAATGGTTACCAGGGCTAATTGAAGTTTGGTGTGATTGGATTTTGCAAACACGAAAAATTGTTTTATTGAATGGAAATAAAATAAAATTGAAAAAGATCGTTTTATTTTTGTAAGCATTCATGAGGGTAATGATTCTTTTGGAGATATTACATGATGCTGAGCTTTCTGCGGAGTGCTAGTGTCAGGACACCTTTTGTAAACCAAGCAGATGATGTCCAGGTGTTTATTTATTGACATCAGAGAAACCATCAGCCTGGCTGATGGATTTCTGGGAGCTCCCCATTCAGTCATAAAAGCAGAAATTGCTGCATCTGGACTTGCATAACAAATTATGACGCACTTTCCAAAACAGGACCTCGCTTGAATTCTGGGCTTTACCAGCTCTGAAGATCAAAATGTGATCTGCAAGCAGAGGGGAATGAACTGATAATTACAGTATATTGTCATATTAGATGCTCACTTAGAGGAGAGCCGAGATTAAACCAACTGCTGGACGAACTGTCTTACTCTGCGAGAGCCTTGCTTGATATCTAGATATTGATGATCCGTTCTTTCTTCCTCTGCAAGTTTAATTCTTTGCCTATTTTCCAGCTCCTAACAGTGTTCTTTGTTTATGCAGCTGGTTTAGTTCTTCCATTTGCTGTACATCTTTGAATATTTCAAATTTTGCTCCAGTGAAGAACATATATTTGTGAAATGTCAGAATTTATCTCAAAATGGGATTTCTGTTGCCTCATTAAAAGTCCGTTTTCATGCTTCCTGTTCTAAACTGATGCCTTCAACTTGCATTCAGAAATCCTATCAATATTCATAAATATTCAGAGAAGAATATATCTGCTGAAAAGTTAAGTACTGTAATTATCACTTGAGAGGGGCTTAATTAATTTTTAATGATAAAGGATCAGGATCTGTAAACAGGGAGAAGTCACCTATGAGCACCTGCATAAAGCTGATAAGTCCCGAACCTAAGACACAAGAATGAGGATAAAGACCTGATCGTTTCTTTTTTGATGCTAGCCTAAAAATTACTATATTCTTGAGAATCAGAGGAGGAAATTAATCTTCTAGAAATCTCTGTTAACAGTAAAGAGAACATATTCAAGTACTCAGGAGCCATGTCCAGAGTTGGAAAGCTTTCAAACATTGCCATTTTTGCTAATGGTGCCTGAACACAGCAAAGCTAGCAATAAAAAGGGTCCCTGTAGGCTTCATCTACAAGTAAAGTAAACATTGCCAGGATGCATTCCTTGGTGTTGGAACTCAGTTCTCTGTGCTATAAGATTGTTGGAAAACTTCCTGGCACAGTTTCACTTCTATCACCTGGAAATCTCCTACACAATTCATGGACATGGTTCAGAAGTTAGTAGTTTGTAATAAACAGTGGGGATACGGCCACCCTGTTACAGGGTAAGTGAAACTAATGTCATGGAAGGGGACTGTTTCATGCTAGTTGACATTAATACCAAAGAACATGTTTGGGTACATATTAGCCCTCTTAGACAAGCCACATGCTGTCATAAATCCATCTCAATATCAGGAAATCATGGCTTGTTTACCTGAATGCTTCTGGGGAAATAAATTGTGCCTATAGCTCTACAGATGAGACTGGCAAAGCACCAGGAAAATTATTTGAGTCACTGTGAAAATTAATTGAGTCACTGACAGCTTTCACTGGCTTGCTACCATACCTTGCCTATGTCCTTCAAGGCCTGTAAGATAATTTCCTTGTGATGGGAACACTGCTGGGATATTCTGGGTTCACATTCCTAAAGATGAAAGTTCTTGTTTACCCATGGAGCACTTGCAATATAGGAAATGACTGTTTTCTCTTCAGAGCCTTGCCAGCATGACTTAGTCTTAAAGTGGAGTGACTGCTTCTAGACTCATAAAGCTTAATTTATTTTAGTGACTAATACACTTGTAGGCATCTTGATGTGTAGCTATCAGCTATGCTACCTAAAATTATGATTTTTGTTAGTCACTTGGAAACTCAGCATCTGGTGCAGAAGTTAATCTAAGTTAAGGTCACCTGCAGCCAGAACCTGATCCTGGCTTGCAATTATCCTTAGTCAAAATTGAGCTCTGTTGCACTGCCAATCTTGTAAGTCAACATGTTGCTCAGTGTTGGAATTTGACATAAAATGAAAGTCCATAGCGTCCTTTCTGGTGCTGTAACAAATCATTAGATCAAGTAGGGAAAAGAGGTAACATACTATCTTCTCCCATACTCACTATAACAAAAAGGTACCCAGGAAGTTGCTCATTTACCCTCTGCCTGCCATCGGAGGCTTTGCACTGCAGGGGTCACAGCTCTGCCATCAACTGTTGCCAGGGAGTCAGGAGGCAGTGTAGAAATTGAACAGGGAAAGAAAGGGGGAAAGAAAATAAAGTTTTGATTTTCAAAATGTACAGTTAGAAATGTGTGGGCATGGGATTCACTGAAGAAGAGAAAGAGTATTGGTCAGCTGTTAACAGCTCAAAGCCAAGAAGGTCCTTGCTGCCTTGTTGGGATTCCACTGGAATGGCAACACAGAAAGATGTTGCAAAATCAAAGTGACAAATGGGAAAAAGGAGGGGCATAGATTCCAGTATGAAGGAGGCAGAGAGCAAGTGAGCTTGCTGGGGAGGATAAAACAGGGTTGGTATTGTTTTGAAAGAACCCCCTGATTCAAAGGAGGATGAAGGGGTTATTGGTGAAGGTAGGTGAACAGAGAGGACAGGGAATGGTGACTAATAGAATAACTAGAAATGACAGTTGCCTGAATGACCCATGTGGTAGAGACCAGTAATGACATGCCTTATACTCCCAAGAGTAGTTGTCGTTAGCACCCGGTAGAAAATTAGGCTAGGCAAACTTAGCACTCCAAACTGCCTGAAGCTTTCTCTGGCAAAGGGCACTGATTGGCTCCCAAACTGCTGCTGTCAGGAAGGAGGCCAAGGACCAAATGCTCCTTTCCCTCTTGGGGTGGTCTCAGAGGTCTGAGTGAGCTGTGTGTGTGGCAGAGACCCTGTCCCTGCCACTGCTTGCCTTGCACCTATTCTCAGACAGAAGGCCTCTGTCTGCAAACTTGTTAAACTGGCATCTTCTATCAGCAGTAGATTCACTAAAAGAAACATGTAGGAAGGGAGAGTGTATTTTGCTGATGTTCTTTATTTCAATCATACAAAGAAAATGACAATTTTTATATAGAAGCCATTAGGGATGCAAGAGGCATCGGTTCCTAGCTCTAGGGTTCTTTCTTTTAACCAGACTGTGGCAATGCAAATACAGCCCATCATGATATTTATATCTTTAATTCTTGCATTCACCACATTACTAACACACTGATGGGCCCCTTGTTCTTCATTTGTCTATTTCCTTAAACTTTTTGCCCCCTTTTTTATTATTATTATTTTTTCTGTCATGTGTGCAGTTCTTGAAGGTCAGTCAGACGTCACGGATAGAGCCATTCTGTTCAGGGGCTCGCAAGCAGCTTGTTTATGAATGAAGAAGGCTTTGTGAACTTCCAAGGACCTGCTGAGCTTTTTTATAAAACTACGAGGGGGACAAGGAGCTTGGGAAAGTAAAGGCCTCTTACGGAAACAGAAAACAGAGGCATACTGCCAAAAAACCTAGGCTGACATTCTGGTTTGTCAGAATTGTGTCCAAGTAACAAGTTTCTAGAAAACAGACCAAGTATCTATATACCCAGGGTTTGAGCCTACCATATGTGAATACAGGGCAGTGTGTATGCTAGGAGACTGCCACAGCCAGTGGTTAAGTCAAGATTTGACCGTAAAAAGTGTCATAAAGTTAACAGATCAGGAGGACCAGAGCTTTGTGGAACAGAAAACAGAAGGATAAACAGAGCTTAAAGAAAAAAAATAATGGACTATGGCTGCAATGCACGCAGCAGCAGATGCATGCTGATCTAATACTGCTTGTCACAACTTTTTTACCAACTTTTTTCTATCTTAAAATTAGTGTTTCATGCAGCTGACAGGACATTCTTTTGTTAGAGGCATGAACAGACCCTTCTAAAAAAAGGAAAAATGTAGGAATCACAAATTATACACAGTAAAGGCAAACAAAGAGTTTTGACTCCACTGCAGCACCTAGCTCATGAAGATAATTTTGAGGTGAATATTTTCTTCATCCTGATGTCCTGGATATTCTGTGGCGTTATTAAACACTTGTCTGGCTTTTATATATACTTTTAGTAAGTTCAATGGAATTCTACACAGAGAGTTTGGTAGCCTTTTCAGCTGCTATCATCTTTATAGAAATTCATAAGTTTGAAAACATCTGAGAAGCTGAAAGTTTAGTTTGAGAAATTATCAGAGAGTTTTAGGTTAGTGAAGATTAATGTCAGGCAGGTGAAGATTGGGGGAGGGCTCAGAAATTAAGAAGCCATAAAATTGCTTACTGTATGCATTCTTAATTTTTTACTGTGTTATTTCTGTTTCAAAATTAGCAGCATCCCAATTGCCATTATTGGATGATACCAGTGGGGACCAGAGAAATCTGAAGGAGATGGCTCAACCCACTCACATTTCTACATCTTCCATTTTGTTTGATTGGGCATTTAGAGTCTCCTAGGGGAATAGGTTAATACTAGATATGATATGTCCTGCTCTGTAATAACCCTTGGAAGTGTACTACTACTTGGGTAAAGCCAAAGTGTGCAACTGGTTCTTACATTTTTTAGGCTTCAGTAAAACAATTATTTGAGTCTCATAGATTCTGTTTGAACCTCTTGGATTTTGTGGACTTCTTATGTGTATAGCACCCCTCCTGCATGTAACTGGAGAAAGAGTAGAGGAACTAGCAGAATTGTTTAATTGGCCTAAATTTCCTTTACTCCAATTTAAAATTTAGTTGCCAACAGAGTGGAAGCCAGCTGGATGTTATTTACTGGAACTTTCGTTGTTGTACTGATCATTCCAGTTCCTTCAGGGAAATGCTGATACACTTAACGAAAGCAGATTTAGGAGCGTATAGGAAATTCACAGAGATAGGCAAGCAGAGGCCTCAGTGTTCTTCCCTGACAATTGGCTGTGCAGCCTATAGGTGCTACATGTAGTCTTTCTCTGAATATCTTTGGTGTTTCTTTTAAACAACGGTAACAAGGACAAAACCTGAGGAAAAGCACATCATCTGTTCCCAAAGCTCCAGCGCACCAAACATCCAATACAGTTTGAGAATGCTTGCTAATGCCAAAGAAATAATGAGTTGTGGAAATCTTCGGTTAAATCTTTCTCTGACTTACTTTCCAATTCTTGCCTTCCCCTCCCTGCATACCATCCTCATCAAAATCGCTATCATCATTATTCCTTTTCTCCTTCTTTCTGCTGCCCAGATGGCCTTGTCTCCTGGGGTATTTCTAGTTCCATGCAGTCATGCTTTTCTCTTCTTATCTTTACATTTGAGTCAGGCTACTTTCACAGGTAGATGTGGCACTTCAGGGATATGGTTTAGTGGTAGACTTGGCAGTGTTAGATTTATGATTGGACTTGATGATCTTAAAGGTCTTTTCAAGCCTGAAATATTAGTGATTCCATATTCCATGACACCTGGGCACAATTAAGCCCTGTAGATAACAAGGGAGCATTCCCCTTAATGTCAGATTTGATGTTTTAGCCAGCAGGTTTGGGGAAAATTCTAACCAGCCCCTGAATCCTTCATTTGAAATTGGCTGTAGAATTTAACTGTCAAGCTGTACCACACTACTGTGCATAGGCACAATATTCATTTCTGCCCCCAGTGATTTAGGGTTTGGCCAACTATGAATTGTTTTCTGAGGGGAAGACAAAAGGCTCATCTCTGAAATAAGGGAAACTCATTTAAATTTCAAATCTGTTTTTCAGCAGAACTTTCTGAAAACAAGAAAAGTTGCAAGAATATATTTAACATGCACAAAACGATGTTTCCCACCTAATTTCATTGTTTGAAACAGCTAACCTTTTTCAGCACAGTGTGAAGAATAGAAGAATATCAATTCTCTGGCAGACATTTAGCGTGTGAAATTTTAGTTCTAACAGATAATTTTGGCAATGTCACGTAAGTATCCTTAAAAACAAGGATATGCCTAATATCTGTAAGATGAACATTGGTCACCCGGTACAACTTAAGGTAGAAAAATCACTTTAAAATATGGTCTTTGTTTTGACATTTCAGGATACTTTAGAAATACAAATTACATCTCCCATGCTTCAGCTGTACTCAGTGTGTGTCCTGCCCCTCTACTCTGCTCTTGTGAGAGACCTCACTTGGAGTATTGTGTGCAGTTCTGGTGTCCTCAACATAAAAAGGACATGGAACTGTTGGAACAAGTCCAAAGGAGGGCCACGAGGATGATCAGGGGACTGGAGCACCTCCTGTATGAAGATAGGCTGAGAAAGTTGGGGCTGTTCAGCCTGGAGAAGAGAAGGCTGCATGGAGACCTCATAGCAGCCTTCCAGTATCTGAAGGGGGCCTATAGGGATGGGGGGGAGGGACTATTCATTAGGGACTGTAGTGATAGGACGAGGGGTAACAGATTCAAACTTAAACAGGAGAGGTTTAGATTGGATATAAGGAGGAAGTTCTTTACTGTGAGGGTGATGAGGCACTGGAATGGGTTGCCCAGGGAAGTTGTGAATGCTCCATCGCTGGCGGTGTTCAAGGGCAGGTTGGACATAACCTTGGGTGGCATGGTTTAGTGGGAGGTGTCCCTGTCCATGGCAGGAGGGTTGGAACTAGATGATCTTAAGGTCCTTTCCAGCCCTAACTATTCTATGATTCTATGGTTCTATGTGTGTGTTTTTTCCACTATGTATCTATACTGTATTATATCCAAAATTATGCAGTTAATTTAAAGATGAGCTATTTTCTTAGCTGGGATTGCAGGCCTTGCAAAAGTTGGAGATAAGAAACCTACTAATCAAAGTGAGAGCAAAGTTTAGAGTGACTTAAGAGTTTCTGAGCTGGACTTTAAGAAGATCGATGCTGTGTTTCTTGAGAGGAGACCGCTGTACAGCTGAATAAGAGAACCAAGAAAGAAGCCATGGCAGGGGGATTAGAGCCAGATGATATTTAAGGTCCCTTCCAACCCTAACCATTCTATGATACTGTGATTCTTTCTATGAAGTTGTCTTCTTTATAGGTGTTAAGATGAAAGAAAGAAGACTCAATATTTATTACTTGATTGGAATCCCCCAAACTGACAAGCCTAAAATGTTTTTGGAGAGAAGGTTAACACTGCAGATGCCATTCAGTGTTATTCTCAAAAAGGAAGAATGTGATTTGGAAATCAGTTCAGAGGATCAAATCACCACGTGAATCACTTTGTGGATTTTGACTGACAAAGGAAGACTGAAGCCAAATTACAGTGACTCCTGCAAACTTACCTTGGAGGGCCAGGGGACAAAATCCTGATCTATACAGCTACTGTGCTAAGTGGAAACATTCTTCCTCTGCATAAAGAAAGTCTCACTGACACCCACTGAGCAACTCCAGTTGGCCTTAAAGAGAGGCCTGTACCATGGAGTGATAATTTTGTATTCTGTGCCACATCTGCCACCTAAGTTTCCTCCTGCTGCAAAGGTCCAGCCTGATGACTCTGCTGCACAGAATTCCTTCTGCACTGAAACTTGCCATATAAGGATTCAGTAGAGAGCAGTTTTTATTTATGCCAATATATGTTTTGCTTTTTGGAAGCTATTTGATAATGTTATGGTCACTAATTAATTCAATGTTTTTTCAGAAAACATCAGCATGATTGAAGCCTTGCTGTTTTTCACTGACAAAGCCAGTACCACAGTTTGTTTTCATTCTTTACAAAGGCTTTGCAGCACATGTGGTACAAACCCCTCCATCCTCTCCTTGTCTCTATGAGCTTAAAGTGCAGATGGCAGAGTTTTCTTAGGCATGTGCATAGTAGATTCAGAAGGGGGAGGCTCTAATAATCACACAAGGCTCTCCTTCCTTCCTTCTACTTCTGTCAGCTCCTACTCAGATCCTGGCTTTAAAACTCCTTGTCTTGTGACCAGTGCACTACAGTTGTCTCCATGTCTTGTAAGTGGCAGAAGGATGTTCACCCCATCTTGCAGCAGACAGAGCAGGAAATATTCCTGCCAGTTATACTGCATCTGAACTCCTACAGTACTATGGCTAGGAGACGTGGGCTTTCCCTAGCTACAAACACCAGGTTCCTGGAAGTTTTAAGGCCACTCAGCTGGGGTAGTTGTTGGCAGTAGGAATAATAAGGCTCTTAAAGTAGGGTGAGCATGAAAGGGAGGCAGTGAGCCTCCGCAAAAGTTTGTATTGTAGTAGCCACAGTAAACACCCCTGCCAATGATGAAGATATTGGTATCCCTTTGTTGAAGGCTGGAGAACAGTGATCTAGACCTGGGGGCTGTGAGCTAGAGTCAAGGAAAACTCTTAAGTAATGCCCATCTACAGAAAATGCCAGAGCTGATGCAGAATGGCAACCTGGTGCTGAGGTTAGGAAGGAGTCTCCTCCAACTTTGCGGAGGCCTTGGTAGAGGAAAGAACATGGTAGATTTCATAAGCTACATGGTAGATTTCTACATGGAACTGTACATGGTAGATTTCATATTTCCATTTCCAACTCAGAAACAGGTCCTTAAATCCACAAATAACTCTGTTCCGCACTTGAGAAATATCAAGACTCCGTCAGAATTGTCCTGTTATGCTTTCATCTCTTACTAGACTGTAAGGAACCTGCAAAAAGCTTTCCAGAAAACAAACATGTCCTGCTTTTTCTGCTCACCTCTTGTCCACAGTGATTCATGCTTTATTTACAGGTGTTGGTTATTTAAATATATTTTTGGCAATAATTATTCTTACAAGGCAGGGGGCTGTTCTGTATGTGGAGAGACTAAGAGTATGTCTATAACATCATGCTAACTTCAGGCAAGACTTTGACCTAGTCGTCCACATGATCTGTATTTTAGTTCTTATTCCAGCTCTGGTCTGAAGTGAACCCACTGACTGTAAATGAACTCAGGCGTTGGACACAGACTACACATGATTAATTTTTGTTCAGATGGTCAATTCACACACAATAAACCAGAAAAGGAGCTTCAACAAGCTTAAGCCCTGCTACCAAAGGACAACTAAGTGTAGCTGTAAAGATCTGAGGCTTGTGAACTTCAAGAGGCAAGAAGCAAGGAAAGGCCTGGCAAAAGTTGGAGTATTGTGTACAGTTCTGGTGTCCTCAACATAAAAAGGACATGGAACTGTTGGAACAAGTCCAGAGGAGGCCATGAGGATGATCAGGGGACTGGAGCACCTCCCATATGAAGACAGGCTGAGAAAGTTGGGGCTGTTCAGCCTGGAGAAGAGAAGGCTGCATGGAGACCTTATAGCAGCCTTCCAGTATCTGAAGGGGGCCTATAGGGATGGGGGGGAGGGACTATTCATTAGGGACTGTAGTGATAGGACGAGGGGTAACAGATTCAAACTTAAACAGGAGAGGTTTAGATTGGATATAAGGAGGAAGTTCTTTACTGTGAGGGTGATGAGGCACTGGAATGGGTTGCCCAGGGAAGTTGTGAATGCTCCATCGCTGGCGGTGTTCAAGGGCAGGTTGGACATAACCTTGGGTGGCATGGTTTAGTGTGAGATGTCCCTGCCCATGGCAGGGGGGTTGGAACTAGATGATCTTAAGGTCCTTTCCAACCCTAACAATTCTATGATTCTATGATTCTAAGTTTAGGGAAGAAGTTAGTGAAAATGTATTGGACACTTCTTTGAAAGCAGGGATCAAAAGGCAACACAGTAAAAATCACGTAGCAGATGATTGATCTGAAGGACTCATTGGTGCAGTTATCATGAAGACTAAAAGTTTACTAGGTTTTCAGAAACAGTTAGATGAATGTGAACATCCAGGGCAAGTTATGAGGAATATAAAATTCTTGGGCTTTGTAGAAAAAGCCAACTATAACAGAGAGTTCTCTTCAATTTACTATTGCCTTTTGCTGTTAAAGCAAAGCTGGTTACTTTCTGCTCTGATTATTCCTTTACTGCATTCTTTCTTTTTGGCATACAGTACTTCAGTCAAGACCTGAAATTCTGTGTGATTTCCATAGAGTCCCAGTTGAACGGTGACCTCTTGAGTAATGAGGCTATATAATCTTAACTGGAGTGTCCCATGTTAAGACCAGAACCTATATTACAAATAACATTATTTTCCCTAGCATTTTGAAATGTTTCAGTGGGTTTTTTTTATACTGAGCTAATGCTTCAGGGAGCTCCTGAGTATAAGTACTTGATATTCTTACATAGCGCTAATTGAAAGCACAGTAACTTTTGCTCTTAAGAAAAAAAAATATTGGAAAATTTCCAGAATGTCAATCTTATTCAAACAGGAGAATTTATTGAATGGATCATGTCATCATGCAATTTCGTGCCCTCTATTTCTGCAAAATTTGCATGAATTTAAAATAAATCCTTTTTTGAAAGTCTAATCAAATGTAAAAACTGTCATCAACATCATTCTTAAGGAAATTGGTGGCCTGTGGGGAAGCAAAATGAAAATCAGGATTTATTTTTTAAAGTTTTAAGCTGTGTAGGTCTTGATGTCTTCAGACATGGCATGCTTATTCTGCTCCTTGGTTGCAGTGACATAGATTGCACCTTCCTCTCCTAAAAAGATCTGATGGAACAGCTGTTGTTATGGGGCTTCTGTGACTACTAGTGCAATAATATACCTCTTGAGCTATAAATCAGATACAGACCTGATCAGATAATGTCATAAGCCATTTAGAAGTGCAGACAGACTCAGAACAATTTCCACCCTGACTCTTCAATGAAAGCACAGCAAACCCAAGCTATTTGAATGGAACATAGAATCATAGAATAGTTTGGGTTGGAAGGGACCTTCAAAGGTCATCTAGTCCAGCCCTCCTGCAATGGGACATCTCCAACTGTATCATATTGCTCAGAACCACATCCAGCATGGCCTTGAATGTCTCTAGGGATGGAACATTTACCACCTCTCTGGGGAGCCTGTTCCAGTGTTTTACCACTCTCGTTGTAAAAAATTTCATTCTCACGACTAGCCTGAGGAACATAAAGAACACTTGCTCTTTTATTCTATATTTCCCTCTCTGGATGACCCAGAGGCCCCATTATCCCAGGTGTCCTATGACTTTTCCATACCAACACAGTATCACTGCGTCTTAGGTGATCTAGAAGCATAGATGGTGCTGCTAGCTTGGCTACAGGAACAAGAGTAAGTGAAAACAATCTGTCGTACTAATATGCAATTATACACTGTTTTAAACTTTTCAGGTGATGATACTGATCATGTCATACCAGAGATCTGAAACAGTGCCAAGGATTTGCATGCTGTTTCTGAGAAATTCTCAAAAGCAAAGGTCTTAATTCTATAGAAGTAATTCTATAGCACTCTTTAGGGGGAGTGGGATTTTAATATGTGGGATAAGGCATAATGGGTAAAACAAACTATCCCAAAGTTCATTTGCTCTGTCTGAAGTGAATATGAAGGCCTTGTTTTAGCTCCTGCTTAGCAGTTTCTAGACAGTTGCAACTGTTACTGAGTTGCCATTAAGTTAATGGGAGCTTTGTTTAGTTTGAAAAGAGCACAGAGTTTGGCCTATGAAAACCCTGAGGCTTGGTCCTATTCTTTGGATGCAGAATATAGGCTGAATATAGGCACCTATCAGTCTTTTTCCAGAGAGCTAGTAGGGCTCATTGTTCTCTTTTGAAACACAACTACAAGCAAAGCAGGACATGCCTTTCATGTAAGAAGAGAGTAGCTAGTAATTTCACCTAGAAAGGGGGAGAGCCACTAAAATAGAAGTATTTTTATCTATAACATGTGGGGACTACAGAACCTCAGAGCTCTGTTACATTTTGCTTAGGTTTTTGTTCTTAAATTTTTTTTTGTTGTTGTTCTGATGTTCTTAAATCAAGAATTTCTCCAGGCTTTTGTATATTGTATAATTAAAACTTACAGGATTCAGATGGCTATTGAGAGAAGCAGATAAGGGAAGCCTCAAGAAATCATTCTTAATGTTCCAGCACCAAAAATCAGAGCCCCTAGCTGAATGAAAAGTTTCCTTCTTATTGCCTACAAGTAGTTTCTGTAATTGGCAAAATTGCCTGTTATTGTTTGAGTGTGTCTGGATCTCCTGTGGTAGGTTTTATATGTTTGAGAATTGACTGGAAAGAAAAGCAGTGGCTTTCCCAAGTCACTGTTTCATTCACACAGACTGGGCTGTAGGTATGAGATTAACAGGGTCTGACATGAATGGAGCTCCTTCTCTCTCAGGCCTACTGGAAAACAAAACACATACCAGCATACATTTGAGCGACTGTGAGTTGACTTTGGAGAGCACTGGTATTTTTACACGATAACAGTCCATTGGATTCCCTCATAAGTCTTTCAGTTCTTCATTACATAAGGACTTTTCCTGAACTGCAGAGCAGAGAGCAGCATGTATGTAATCCCTGTTTCACACTAATGCATCACATGTGCTTTGGATTTCAAACATCAATATTTGTAGGAACATACAGTAGGGCTCTTTCTATGAGTAGGGGTTGGATTCTCACACTTACCACCCTTCATAGACTCTCCATAATTCACTGAGCATGGGCTTTGCTTTCCTTTACTTAATTCTTGTACTTGAAAATTGCCCCTTTTTATTTAAGTATTGTAGAACCCTCCAGTAGCAATGCAGAGGACTACAACATGACATTTACAAAAAGAGTCTTATAGGTGAACATCACTAGACAGTTTTTATTTATCTCCTAAGATAATTGTTTTAATTGATCTTACTGGCTAGGTTTCCATCAGGTGTAAATCAGCACATCTGTACCAGTTTCAATGGTAACACTGATTTACAGCAGAGAAAGGATTAATCATTCCTGTCATACCTGTAGACAGTGAAATCTGTAACAATAGTTTTAGGAATTCCCTTTATTAAGTGGTTAATATGTCTAGAATAGGTTTTGTGGCCTGATTCTGTAACATTACAGAGGGAATTAACAACTGGTCTTATTAATTATAGGAGGTCATGATACAGAAAGAATTCCCAGGCCTGGATGCTCAAAAGATAGCTGTTGTAATTCCTAAATGTAAGTGCTAGGTCCTCTTGGTCGAATCCAGAATTTAGTGCTAAGTAGCAAGGTCCTGATACCTGGTGGGCCAAAGTAGGTGTCTCAGAATGGGAATCAAAGCAACCAGTGCTGAGAGCAGGAAGTCATGTAGAGTAACCGGTTGGAAGTGTTAAGCACAGAGCCCTCTCTGGAGCAGAGGTTTACATTCTAGACAGCACACAGGTTCTTCCATCCATTCAAGATCCAGTGCCATCACTCATCTGCTGAATATAGGCACCTATCAGCCTTTTTCCAGAGAACTAGTAGGGCTCATTGTTCTCTTTTAAACCCAGCTACAAGCAAAGCAGGACATGCCTTTTATGTAAGAACAGAGTAGCTAGTAATTTCACCTAGAAAGGAGGAGAGCTGAGTTCTGTGCCCCCTCACACCCTGCTGAAGTCTGAGGGAGCCCAGCATATCAGTTAATAATGAACCTATGTCCTGGTGTGAGAGGGAGTATCTTTTGACCCCTGCAGAAGCTTTCCCATTGCATTCAGACTTCACGAAACATTTAAATGTGATCAATTGAGCTATAAAAGGACTATATGCTTCTTTTAGTAACACCATGGCAAAACTAATCATATTAGTACAATTGCACAGCAGATGTTGGCCTTGTATGTCTCAATTATTTCACCTGCTTTGGTTGCAGGCTTCAAAGATCTCAACAGAAGAAAGTGTCCTGTTTCTAAATATGCTGTTTGCATTTATTCACAATTAATCTGTAAAGAAATAATGAAAACCTGGAAAGTAGCATTCTCAGAGAGAATTACACTCATTTTCTTTTGCATGCTCACAATGAAATGCTTGTGAATGCTCATAAGAGCAGACAGCTTCTGTTAGCTGCCTTTTGCCTGCTGAGTTAAACAGAAAGAAAAATGTTAATGGTCAGAGCTTGTCAGCAGTACATTGCCATTCACGTTTAGTCACACTTCACTATTGTTTTGCATAGTTGTTAGGATACAGATATTTCTGGGTTCAAAAGGGGAGTGGATTCATCCCTCTGGAAACTTCATTAAAGTTTCAGCTCATGCAAGACCTGCTATACACTTAAAAATTAGTTCACTGACTAATCAATGGTAATGATGGGCAATGTGAGAAATGCTTATAATTTCTGAATTATCTGCATGTAATATTTTCTACTCCTTTTATGAAGATATGTTTCTACTGTAGCATAGTTAAGAATATATTCTATTTTGTTAATTCTTTTTCATTAAGAGATCTCTAATTCCTTTAGAAATACTGATAAATATGAAGGAAAAGATGTAAGTGGACCTGAAAGCAGATAAAACTTAGTCATGGGATTCAATAGATCTGAGTTTAATTCCATTCCTTCAGTGACAATAGGTAATTCACTTGGACTTCCTGTGCCAGGATGTAAAATGAAGTGAATTCTTCTTTCCACTGTGCATCTTGTGTATTTGAACTGCAGGATCTTGGAAGCAGAGACAACTTCTTGCTATGTCCTCAGAAGGTAACATGGTGGGACTGTGTACATTGTCTGATTTTTTGTTATGTGGAAGAAAAAGTGATCAGTCAGAACTGAGTGAACACCATTCTGTAAGCCTAACTCACAATCTTAGACCCTTTAGTTGGGGACAAGATTAGCTTTTCTCTATAAATCCAGCTTTTACTGGCATCTCTGCTAAAGCACTTTCCTTCTTACTCTGTTGAGTTTCAAATTTGGCATGAGTGGGCTGTAGGCAGTTGATAATGTGACCGAATTTGTAGTTACTTGACCAAGCTGTTTCAAAGTCGCAGAGAGTGGTGACGGGTGGGAGAAATGTGTTTTATGAAATTTCTTCAGTGGGGTGTTTTTTCCCTTTGCTCTGGCCTACCGATCAAACAGACTGAGCTAGAGATTTTGGAGTGCTACGTACAATCTGATAGGCTGTACTACATGGACCTAAACAGGCTGTTGAAAAGCAAGTTTGGATAGTGATTGAGTTAGGAATTTTGGAATAGCATGCCAGAAGTCAGCACACTCCTAGGGGGGTAACCTATTCCGGTGTTTCTGTGCAAGTTCATTAGGCAGCTGGTTCAGCCAAAGAGGTTGCAAGCAGCACAGTCAGGGGTGTAGCAGAGAGTATACGACAGAGATGGTGAGGATGATCTTTCTAAGGCGCACAGAGGTTCAACAAACAAAATGGAACTTTACTTGAGTGTGTTTGTCCAGGAAAATACAGAGTGTTGTCAAATTGCCAAATCAGAAACCAACCCCCCCAAATCAGGAAATTAGCTTTTCATTACAACAAAAAGAGCTATAGAGCTTTTGAGCACAAGAAGTTTGGAGCATCATGGACTTCTGAAAGTAATGTTTTTTCCTCCTGCAAGAGTTAAAAACAGACATTCAGACTGGTAAGTCCTGTGTTGTACGTGCTTTTGCTGTTGTTTCATGGCCCAATGTGAGATGCAGCAGTGACATTCAATTGAGATCGTAGTGTGCTTTTAAAGATACCTCATGATATTACCACTGCTGCTTTGAAATAAAACAACCTTTTGGAGTCTAAATTGCTCCTGATGTTAGACAGATATGCCATCTCCCAGTTTTCTCTTGTCATGAGTGGGAGAGGCAAGGTGTGCGTTAGCATGGTCTAAGAGCCTAGCACCAGTGTCAGTTCTGTGTCCTCTTATAAGGAAAGAAAAAGAGATGGGGACTGGATTTTAGACCCAAACTTTTACATGCAGAAATGCAGTATGAATGCAAATACTAAAAAGTTGATTGCATAAATGTTTGCCCCATGGTAGCTGGTACCAAGGGAATGCAAAAACGTAGATTTTCCTATCTCAGAGTAACCAGTGTCTAACGTCATAATTTCCTCCATATATCTGAATCCAAACCATTTCAATATGTGTGAAATAACTTTAATATCAGCAACAGCTGTTTATTATTGAATTGTTCTGTGAACTTCGAGAATACAGTAAGTCATAGGTGGCAAGATAGTGCAGTTACTTATTCAGTTTTGAAATTTACCAGTCAAATGAAGAATCAGTGAGCTGGTACTTCGTTGAGCTGCTTTGGTCTTAACTATAAGCCTAACAAAAGCCCGTTTAATAAAGAGGGTGTGAGAACAGAAGCCGGGTGCCTCCATCTCCAGACTACTGTGTACAAAGCCTCTTCACAGTACTTAGTAGAACAAGCTGGTTGGCACTTCAGGCAGGTTTACCCTGCCCATCACACTCTCTGGCCTCTGTTCTGCACCTTCTGCCTGTAAGCCATTTCATAAGCCATATGAAAAAGGCTGAAGTTTTCCTGTCCACCTAAGGTTGAGTGAGCCAGTGTAGGAATGGTAAGATTTCTCCCTGTTCTTTCTGAAGGAGATATGCATCCAGTGATTTAGTGCAGAATAATCTAGAAAGAAACAGTGCACTTAATTTTTATAAAGAAACATGAAAAGGGAATTTTTCTTGAGAAAACCTTTGCAGTTGAAAGAGTTGTTTTAAACTTTCTGATTTAAATCTCTGCTTGCTGCCAGAATATGGTCACAGGAATGGCAAATAGGATAAGAGAAGTTAATTACTTCTGTTTGTAAACCTCATGAACCTCCACTGAAATATCTGGGGCTGAGCAGCAAATAAGAATTCCAGTTTTTAAAAATAGATGAGATATTTCAAATTTTGGTTTTGTGGTGCATTGCCATGCAAATGAAACATTCCAAAACAGCAGATCAAAAAAACCTTACCAAGGACTTGTGAGACCAAAGGTCGCATCCTTGATGCATTTGTCCTAGAGGAGAAACTTCTGTGTCATTTTTCTTTGTGCATGTGACTACCCTGTTGCAAAACATTGCCTGTGCTAAAAGCTGCTTTCACAGTTTGATCAGGAATTCTTCCCTGGACCTGAACTTCCTGCTTGAATTTTCATCTCAACCATTGCACTGCATGAGGGTGAATCTGTAGCTCTCAGCAAAACATAAGTGCAAAAAATAAAAATGCATTGACCATCTCAGAGTGGGACTAGTCCTTGTACTGATTCATTCAAGGGTATTGTGTCTCTTTTTCCAGTCCTTTGCAGTTTGAAAAGAATGATTGAAAGTTTTGAGCATCTGATGTAAATTGAGAGACTTCAGAAGCTCAAAATTTTAATCTTATCTGAGATAAAACAAAACACCAATGAGAAAGTGAG
The DNA here is from genome assembly GCA_028858755.1 of Ara ararauna. Taxonomy (NCBI): domain Eukaryota; kingdom Metazoa; phylum Chordata; class Aves; order Psittaciformes; family Psittacidae; genus Ara; species Ara ararauna. The sequence goes on from CM054381.1 coordinate 69,938,359, forward strand.
GTTTCTGTTTTAATCTGTTAATAAAAAAATATTTTAGCAGTTTATATGACAATGTAATTCACTAATGCAATAACTTGCCAGAAGTGTGGTGGATTCTCTACCGCTAGCAGATATTTGGAAAGACACCCATCACAACTTTAAAAGATACACTACAGATTAGCCATGTGCTATAGCATTGTTGCATGAATCATTGTGTGGATTTGTGTAGATGATTCTAGTAGTCCCATATGGTTTTAAGTTTGCCTGTCTATGAACCAAAAGATGCTTTGGATAATACAAGATTACGTACCCTGTAGGACTCTGCCTCTGTGTTGACACCATATCCCAGAACTTCCTTTAAGATTGCTGTTCATGAGATTAATTATTTGTGCTTATTCCTACCTGGCATTTTTGTTCTACCAGCTGTACACCCAGGAATGTCCTGCCAGAGTGCATAACATACCTTGCTACAGCTCTGGGTGAAGAGGATTCCAGATATGCTGTTGTTCTGTGTGTCACTGGCCACACAAATCATGTGCCTTGAACCACTTATGGAACAGAAAGCTTAAGGATGGACTTTCTTCCACTATTGCTATAGCAGTCACTTGATGAATATGGAGCTTGAGGCAGGGTTTGGATTTAATGCCCACACAATTCAGGTATGCTGGGAGCAGGGTTTGGTGCATATTTCCTGGGGGGTTTTGCCTCTCTGTTGTTTTATGTGCTCATTGGAGATGCTGAAGTCTGAATGAGGTAGGTTGACTGAGCATCTAGAAACTCTGTTTCATGATTTCTGGTGCCTGTAACCCCTGTTAATTGACAGTGTCCCTTCTTCTGCCTTTCTGGTACCATGTAGTTCTGCCCAGCCGCATTAACTCAGCCTTACATCTCCTGGCCTGTGCCTCCCCTGGGGCACAAGGCCACGTGTTCAGCTCCCAGCACTGACAGATGAAGGTAAACACTTCAGGATAAGCAAGTCTAATGCTCGTTATTTGCACACCTAGGAAAAAATCAAAGTCAGCCATTCATCTCTCCTGTTCAATAAACACAGAAGCTAACTAGGCTGCACTGCATGTGGTTCCCCAGGGGATTGTTTTCATAAGACTTCATGTGAGGATTTTTGTTGCTGATTTTGAAAATATTTTGAGGTTGGATTGCGAATGTGGTGTCCTCATTTACAGCCTTTCCTGAACCATAAATCAAGGGATATGTAATTAAATGAAACAGATAGTCAAAACCTTGACTAAGCTGTTTATTGAGCCTGGAAGAGAAAGGGATTCTGTGGTTTCACAAAGATCTTTACATAAAGATCCACTTATAAAATGCAGTTGTCAGTGTTCAGGTATGGCGGCATTAATGCATGATAGCAGCTAACACTGTATGCTGCTGGCTAAGAAACCCATTTGCCAAATCAAAAAAACTGTACTGTAGGACAGTAAGAAATTAAGAGTTGTTCAACTCAAATAACTTGCTTAGGCCTATAAATTTTTTTTGTTTTTTTCCATGAACCAAAACTAAAATCTGTTTTGTGCCTCCTCTTGCCTCCCCACATTTTTTCTAACTATTGTAAAAGGGGAGATAATGGGTTTTTTAGAATAAAATGATGTGCTGAGTCTTTTAAGGTGCTTTAACATTTAATTTCATTTCATAAAATTACTTTTCAAGCAAAGGGCTGTTCCTAGTTTAATGAAATTTTGAATGGGAGAAGAATGAAAATGTCAATCTTCTTGCTGGAAAGATTTCCAAATAGCTGTTCATGAAAGGTTTCAGTTGGAAGAGGCTGCACTTTGGGATTTTGACAAAAAGTTTCTGTGAAAAAAATCATCATACATAAGGACCAAAAAGTTGATGGGACTCTTGTTTTTCATTTCTCATTTCTGAGTTAGTTTAGATGAACTGGAAAACTTTCCCTTCTTTCCTCCATCTACTCCTCACTCCTGTGACATAATCTGTGCAACCAAAACACCGTGGTAATGATGGTCACTCTTACAATGGATTAAGTTGTTTTTTTAAGAGTTTAGCCTGTGATGGTGGAGTTTAGAACACAAGGTAAAAGGTCAGGAAATTGCCATTCTCCATGATTTAACCAATGGGGCACTTTGTTGGGTCTCCACATTGCTCTCTGAAGGAGTGAGTGCCACTGTAAGTCCTGGGAATGCTGGGGCTGGCTCCCTCACTTTTCCTAGCTGCTGGAAACATCCCATTGCATGCAGACTGATGGGCCCAGAGAGTACGCAGAGAGTCAGCAAGATCCATGCTATAAGACAAGTCTGGACACTTTTGCATCTTTTCCCATGTTATCTCCTGATGCTTGATTGACTGCATGAGGCACTTAAATGACACTTCCTGGTTTCCTGCATACATTTCTCTACATAAGTAGGTACATGTATACATGTTTGTTGTATTTACTGTACAACTATTCATGCAAGCAAATAGGGTTTCCTGTGGTTATTCTTCTGCCTCAGGGTACTTTTTCACTTCGACCAGTCAAGCTTCTTGAAGTCCAAATTATGTTCTTCATCTACTTTGCAGGTATGTTTTGAGCAAGATTGCTTAAAATCAGGGCAGTGCATCCCAGGGTAGTGTCTTTTCCTTTCTTTGGTCCTTCTATATTCTTGGGCCACACTCATCCCATTACTACTTGTTGGAATCTGCATGTAAGCAGTAAGTCACTACAGTTTTCTTCACCATTGCCTTCTATTTGCTGCTTCTTCCCTGTCAAATGAAAAAATTCTTAAAGGACCACACACAGCAGCTGATGCATTCTGAATGCCTGCTGCGGACATTTCCCCATGTTCTGGCCATTTGACAGTATTGTCAGCTATGAACATTTGAAAAATCAAAGTAACCCTGGTGTAAGGGGGTGTGCTCCCTTTTGTATCTCAGGAAATCCACACTTTCATAGCTGCTGATGCCACGGAGCTCAACCCTCTCCTTAGCTTTGGATTTACAAATATCTTCAAGATGCAAACTTTACCAAGGTGACCAATCCAAAGTTTTATGTGCATTTGGGATAATGTATGTAATGTATGTATGTATGTATTTGCTGTGGTTTAAACCCCTCATGCAGTTCGTTCACTCACTCCCCCCTCTTTCTTCCCCCAGGCCTGGGGGGGATGGGAAGGAGAATCAAAAGAATGCAACTCCCACAGGCTGAGATAAGAACAGTTTAGTAACTAAAGTATAACACAAGACCACTACTGCTACCACCAATAATAATAATAACAAGAGAAATACAAGGGAAAAGAATACAGTTGCTCACCACCTATACCCAGCCCGACCAAGCGGTGCACCCCCACCCTTCTGGGTCTCTGCTCTCTGTTTTACATCCTGGGCATGATGTGCTGTGGCATGGAATAGCTCTTTGGTCAGTTTGGGTCAGGTGTCCTGTCTCTGCTTCCTCCCGCCTTCCCCTCCTCCCTGGCAGAGCGTGAGACTCAGAAAGTCCTTGGTCAAACCAAAACATTACCAAACAGTAACTGAAAACACTGGTGTTATCAGCGCTGTTCCCAGGCCCAAAATCAAAAACACAGCGCTGCACCAGCTACCAAGGAGGAGAAAAATGACTGCTGCTGCTGAACCCATGGCAGTATTTCAGTTGCAGGAATTTCGAAATGGGAGCTGATCTCTCAAGATGAGCTTTTCCAGGAATCACTTGAGGAATATAGTTGGTGCTTGGGATAGGAAGATGGGAGGTGTATACACAATGATTCCTCTCCTAAAGAGGCTGCAGCAGTGAAGGCAAAATCTTGCTCAGTGTCTCTGGGAGGGTTAGAGCTCAATAGCTGCTACTATCAGTGAACTGAAGATATGTTTGGAGAGGTTATATTTTATCATTGGTTCCTCCACTAAGAGTGATACGTGGTTGAAGGTGAATAGAAGTTGTTAGGATTGAGATTGTATGGGAGGGTGTGGGAGAGCTGGCGGCTAAGCAAGGAAGTGGCAGCAGTGAGTTGCAGAGACAAACTGTTCATTAAATTTTCCACTGGCATTAAAGTTATTTCAATCTGATTTTTCAAAGTGCAATGGATGATAAAACACATATTTTAACATAGGGAGCAATTAAACCATCTTCTTAATAATCAATAGGGTCATTTAAGCTTTATCTGATTATTAAGTTACCAGTTCTGTGTCTTCAGTGCTCCAGTCTAAAAAGCATGTAAGAATTAAAGTTAAAAATCCACACACAAAATGTGTCTAGTTGGTAGAAACCAGAATTAAGCATGAGTTAACACTTAGGGCAGAGTTTTTTTCTAAGTACTGATTAAAGATGAGACATTGTCAGCATGTTTTTTTCTAAACCAAGTGCAGCAAAAAGCTCCACCCAAGATGGAGTTTTTGCAGTGTTTCTGTCCCGCTGATCTGTTGGTCTGTGATTAATTAGGATCTACTAGGCTACGTGCTGCCTGACACAATGCACTGTTTATCTGTGCATACAAACAGTATTAGAGACCAGATAATAACTAGTATTTTAAATACAGATAATATTATTTGGTCTCATTAAAGGGTTTTGCTGTAAGTTTAATTCATTTAAGTTTAAATTATTATAGATTCAAGCTTAGATAATGAGATACTTAGATTACTAGAACCCATGGGTTTTCATGGGAATTATACATGCAAATTATTTCTTAGAAATGATGGAACTTATTTTTAATTTCCCCAAGGGTGCAATTTTATACAAGAATTAAATTGCCTATACACAGTCTTTTTCACATACAAGTGACAAAGGCTAATATAAGATTTAAGTGCTACACAAAAGGCTGGCTTGAGGCTCTTTCTTCCCATTCCAGAAAATCATATTGAAATTTATTTTGAGTTCACCTTCCTAAAGAGAACAGTATGCTTACAAATCAGTAGGACTACTTTCTCAAAGAAATCAAGCAAGGCTTTTTAGGAGGAAAATTCATTTCAAGGTGTGCATCATGTAAAGTTGAGACACCAGTATGCCCCCAAACCCTGTTCTTCATAAGGTACTACATATCAGACCATGCACTTCACAGAGCTATACGTACATGTCTGGCAGGGAGTGACTTGTTTCACTTCATGCATTTGCAATACGTGTGTGGCACTGCAAAGTGTCAAAGGCTTAACAATCTTGCTGTGATGACCACGAACAGGTAGGCAAGGGGAAGAATTCACTGGCTGTGCCTCAGCTGGAGCAGAAAATCCAGCTAAGACTAAAAGAACTGGTGCACAAAGCTCTGCAAGGATATATTCTGACTGGCTGCTTCTTTTGAAACGTTGCCTTAAATCTAGATAGCACAGCTTATGTTTATCTCTTGTGGAGGGTTGGAGTATTAACAGGAAAGCTCTGGTGTGAAATGAATCACCCTGAATAACCAGAAACTGCACTAGAAATGTCTATATCATGGAGGCTGTACAAACAGTACTGGAGGCATGCCCCATTCCAGCAGTCCTTCTGTGCTCTGCAGAGGTTTTGAGTAAATACTTACAATTAAGCATATGTTGACAAGTTTTGCTGAACAGAGATTGATTTAAGTAATGCCTGTAAATGTTCTGTGAAACTTGAGCCTCTGTACCAGACTGAACATGCTCAAAATAAATAGCAGTAATTTAAAAAAATGTAGTGAGAAGCTGGCTTTAAAGAATATTGTGAAGGGTGAGAGAAGGGCATCTACAGGTAGAAATTCTCACTCATCTTGGGGGGGGGGGGCAGAATTATTATGCCATATAAATATGTACCTTAGAAATAGGTGAGGTTAGGGTTACTGGCCTCTAAATATCAGTAGGATGACAGCTGCCAAATAAGAGAGTGTGCACTTGGATTAGAAATGAAGAGTTACTTGGCTGTACAGTAGTCCTTTGGAAAAGGTCAGGAAAGTTTCACTGTGTGAGGCTTCTTCAGGTGTTGTACAGGGGAAGCTATCTGGAGTATCTAGTGTGTATTTTAATCTCCTGAGTTCTCTGATGTTTGTCAGACTGGAACACTTCTGGCTAGTGATTTGTTATCTTTGAACAGTATCTTAATAATGTAGGTAACTGCTAGGAAAATGTGTGCAGCCTGCCCAGCTTTTCTGTTTTCTTTTGGCCCGCAGGAGAGGAGGAGTTAGGCTGCCCAAAACCAAGAGTGCATCATTGTACTTCACCAGCTGCATGTGTAGTGTCCCTAGGACTCGTTTTTGGACTCCACTGGAGTCACTCCAGTTTTAGACCAGCCTATGATTAGGAATCAGGCTGTACAGCCCAGCAATAAGTGATTTCAGCTTGGCTCTGTCCTTTCCTTTTTAATAATTCTGCCCAAAGCAACTAAGCCAAAAAGCTATTAGAAAAATATGTAATCAACCAAATTTATTTTGAATTAATTTTGTGCATGTGTGGGTTTCTGTGGTTTAACTTTTTCATAGGTGGCAAAAAGCAGGAAGCACATGGATGTCTGGTACCATGTTCACATCAAGGGAGGGAAATGCCATAGATGGAGGGAGCAAGTCAGGAAGGGTGAAGAGAGAAACAAACCACATTCTGAACATCCACTGCCCAAAGGCCATGCAGTAAATTGGTGCAAATAATATTTGTTTTTTTGAAATGTCTTAATTTGGCTCAAAGTGGATAACCCTTAAGGTCATTTTGAAAAGTAACTCTTTCAAAAGTAAAAAATGAGACTTTTTATTTTTAGGTCAAATCCAAAATGTTTCAAATGTCTTGATAATTTTTTTTTTCATCTGTACCTATTTCAGACTAAACATATTGCTGAATTTAATCCAAATTGTCAAATCTGGTTTTATTAACTGAAGTTCCTTCACATATCTCTTTGTAGTATTTAATAAGATCACTGACATAAAATTTTCAAGTGACTCCAGTTCGCCACAGAACAGAGCATAACATCTTCGGATCCTTCTGACCCCAAAGAAAACTGCACAATAAACACAAGATTCCTGGTTTGGTTCTATTTTCCCCTGCAGAGCTTAACTGTTTTCACTGATAGCTATTATCATTAGCTGTTAGTAAATAGCTTACTCATTGAACCCTTTAAGATCAATGCCAGGATCTTTAAGTGGGTCTGTGATGTACCAGTTTATAGCAAGAAGCCCCAGTCAGTGCATCTGTCTTTCCCTTACCATGAAAGAGGCAAGTCGCTGTGCACTGTTGATTCAGCTGGAGCTCCTAGGTGGTCCATGTGCAGTTGGTAACAGGTAGAGGTATTGCAGACAAAATCCTGGATTATTGTGCTATGACTGGTTCCAGGAAGAAAGGTATATCCTACCAGCCAGCTTGTGATACATAAAATGTATTCTTGGCCATTGGTACTGTTTTGGTACTCAGAAACGGAGGGGAAACCAAGAAGATGTTGAAGTTGCAACACTTCAGTAGAGAAGAATGTCTCACCAGCTGTTCCCCAAGTCTTTTTCTATTTTTCTCCTATTCTGGCTAGATCCCACTGCTTTTTATCCAAATGTTTATTTTTATCAATTGATGATATCACAGTTTAATATCATCAAATCTGCTACATAGGGATAGACAGAGTGGGCTATTGTTCTTAATGTACTGCTTGCAGCAAAATCCACTGGCCTCTGATTTTATGTATGAAATATATCTAAATGGTGGATAAAGGCACTTTATACACCTTGCTTTTCTGGTACCTAATCTATTCTAGTTAACCAAAGAAGTCCCTGTCACTAATGAGCTTGAGGTTTTCATCACTGTGCTATGTAAAGCCTTGCTAAACTGAGGTCCTAAAACTCTTCAAAATGTATCTGATCTGGAAAAATCTCAGCCTGCATCAAGAACCAAATGCAGCACTGTAAACTGCAAACTTTCTACCTGGCATAATCTCTGAAAGTGATTTCCAGGGTTTACCCAAATACCTGCAGGCAGCAGGTAATACATTGCCCTTCAGTTTATCAGTGGAAGCATCGATTCACATGGTGTTATTTTTTCACCATATCTGAAATGAACAGATACCACCTCTATAGACACTCAGGTCATGCATTCCCAAATGTATACAGTGATACATTTTCATGGATCTCTGTGTCCACACAATATTCTGTATACCTACATATTCTTTAGGCTGAGTGCCATCCTTCAGATAGCTTCTGACATTTTCTCATGAAGAAAAGAGAGACACTCCTCATCTCTATGGCATCCTGCTTTAAGAAGGCCAGGATACAGGCAGGCTGTGAAGTCTCGCTGCAGGCTCACTATCTGATACTGAAAATAATATTTAAAACATTGTTTGAAAGGAGGGCCAAGATTTTTTTTTCCCTGGTTTCCACCAGTTTCCACTTTGTTTGTTGCTCCAGCTGAAGAAGTAAGGAATCCAGATAAAGCTAGTGCATTAGAGAAACAGGAGATAAAGGATCCTATGTAGAACTTTGTTACTGGAAGGATTTGCTGTCTTCTAGATACTGAAATTCACTCACCTTGCTGCTTTTGTGGATCAAATCAATGCACTAGGTGAAGTCCCTTGCAAGCCCTTTCTGTGTCACCCTCTTTCTGCTTTCTTACATTGCTTGGGTCCTAGATCACAGTCCTAAGGGAAAAACAAATTTCATTTGACCAAACATATCACCTTTGAGTTAAAGGGTGATTAGCTGGGAAGTATGCTACTGGGGTAGTAGAAATGATATGTGAGCTGACTCTGTGCAGTAGCTGGTTTTACAACCTCCCTGCCTATAAAATTATTGTTCATATAACCATAAAATTGTTGTGCTTGCAACATATTTAGATTTCTTTTCAGCTTTCCAGCAAGCACGTATCCTTCCCTGTAGAAAGACATCCCATGGCCAGGCAAACACCTGCAGAATCTAGGCTCATTGTGTGGCACAGTATCATTGTGAAGCTGTTCTGTCCTTTAGAGATGATGAGCTCTTCTAAGTTGATACCTGAGAGCTGGTATCTATTATATCAGGCACTTGGATGTTACAGGATTCACTTGCAGGGTAGAGCACTAAGAAAAAACACCTTTTCTTACTCCGTAATCTCATTGCATCTAATTGTACAGGTGAAAGAGTAAGGAGTTAATATTCAGCAGATATCAGTACTTAATTACAGCCTGCAGATACTAATAATCCAGATAGTCTAGAACAATAGAATGATGCAGCTGAAAATGCTGAAGAAAACCTACCAAGATAGGAGTCCCACCCTTCTCCTTTGTCCTTAGCTGATGAAACAGCTCCCTCTACTGCAGCTATGTCAGAAGCCTTGTCTGTAACAACCTGTGCTTCAGGTTCTTTGCCAAGAGCGTATTTGTGAGCTATTTTCAAAGTGCAAGGTAGGTGTTTTCAAGGCCAGGTGAGGTGGTGAACAGGTAAGGGGAGGACTTTTTGTCTATGTGCAGCATATCCCAGTTGTTGGCGGGAGTTGCACAAGTCACCATGATCCTTCTTTCGTACGGGAAAATCTCAGTATCTCAATGCTTTGATCACAATAGTTAATGAAAAGCAGACAAATGTTTTCATCTACATACTGAAGAGATTTCTAAATTTTTTTTTTTTTTTTAGTCTAGATAGAATATCTGAGATAAAGGCTTTTGGAAGCTGCAGCCTGTTCAGAATAGAAAGGAAATAATTATGAATGAGTCTGGTCTTGTAATCCAGAAAAGAGAAATTCAGTTTCTGACCATAAACTGATGGCTTCACGTCTCTGGGATGGGTTCAGTATTCCCTTGGGAAACAGGCATAGTACGAGAATAAGTCCTAATGACTGTAGACTGCTCAGAAGCACTGGTGAGTGTGATTTTGAGAAAAAGCATGCCTACAACAAGCCAATCTGGTGCCTCAGTGGTAAGACATTGATGACAAGCATTTGCTTAGTCCATTAAAAAACCCAAACCTTAACCATCCTGTTGATTTAATATGATTGGATTTTCAAGAGCATTCACCGAATAACTATGCAGAGTTGAGTTTATACTTTACCTGACCAGCATGCTAATTCTCTGCAATATAAAAATAGACATTAATTTTGAAACTGTCTTTAATCCATAATGTGAATCTCCTTGGTCAAATTTATAGGAGAGCTTCAGAAAAATAGAGAGGAAATGTGTCCAGTGTCTGATTATTCCCTCCCTTTAGTCACAATGCCTCGTTATAAAACTAGCTGAAAAGGTTATCATTTAATTTCATTGCACAGTGAAATAAAAGGCTGAATACACTGCATTATGATAATTCTGAAAAAAAATGGGACTGTCATTGTTTCAATCAAAATGTTTCAGCATTCAGAAATGAAAACATTTAATGTTTTTCTCTGCCTGATCTTATCTGGAATGCTTTGTTGAAACTACAGAGACCATGGGATCTGGAATACAAAGATACATATAACCATATGGTGGCAGATAAATGCTTTGAAATACTTTGAGGCAGCTCAGACAGAAATAACCTGTACTTCTTGCAGAAGAAATTGAAAGAAAAAAATTATTTTAGTTTTCCTACCTCAAAGCTGATCAATTTTTAAAGACTTCTCAAAATACTGTTATGAAGTAGACATTGTCTCATGCTTTCTGGCTGGGTCTCCAGCAAACAAAGAAGCCACTCCCACTCTCTTCCTATTACCCTACCACACCTGTGATCAGTTACAATATTAGGCTTATAGTTGGGCTCACTAACAGCTGACTGGGGGGAACATCAGTCTGCAGATAGAATCATAGAATAGTTAGGGTTGGAAAGGACCTTAAGACCATCTAGTTCCAACCCCTCTGCCAGGGGCAGGGACACCTCACACTAAACCATGCCACCCAAGGCTATGTCCAACCTGGCCTTGAACACCACCAGCGATGGAGCATTCACAACTTCCCTGGGCAACCCATTCCAGTGCCTCACCACCCTTACAGGAAAGAATTTCTTCCTCATATCCAGTCTAAACTTCCCCTGTTTAAGTTTGAACCCGTTATCCCATGTCCTATCACTACAGTCCCTCATGAAGAGTCCATCCCCAGCAACCCTCTAGCCCCCCCTTCAGATACTGTAAGGTTGCTCTGAGGTCTCCATGCAGCCTTCTCTTCTCCAAACTGAAAAGTCCCAACTTTCTCAGCCTAAATGTCTCAGATGTGTTGGAGAGTGTTAAAAAGAAGGGATGGAATGCCATAGATGAAATTCTGTGACTTCAATTGCTTGTGGGATGGGAGATGTTTATGACAGAGATTGATAAAGGAGAAATAAACAAACCCCATGTGCTGTCTTGCTATGTCTCTTTCCATCAGCAGAGGTTCTGTGGGGATTGAGAACTAAGCATGATGCCCACTCCTTGTGTGAGTTCTGTGAGGAGCTGGCAACAGGTGTGTATCTAGAAGCTGGGACATCTTGTGTTCCTCACCTTTTAGTATGTCTAGGTGGAAAGTATCACATGTACCTCTGGTCCTTGCAAACAAATAGTTCCAAATCAGTTTTGCAGGAAATGGCCCTTCAAGTGCAGAACATAGAGAAAGAATGCAAGGAGACCAACTGTGTTAATTCCTCTTCCAGCCTGGCAACTAGTCGTTAGAGATCCCTTCCCAAACACAACTTCTGAGGGAGGAAGAGATTGGATGCAGCAGTAGCTCTCCATCACTCAAGCAGTATCACTGGGCCCGGGGCAGAACAGACCCAGGAGGAGAGGAGAAGAACAAAGAATCAAAGATTCTTCCCCTTATCAGGACATCTATAATGTTATGTGAGCGTGTGAGAGCAAAAATATGGAAAAGATGGTTGTGACCCCAGACACTAATAAAGCTTTGGAAAGAACAGATGTGAGCTATCAATGCTGAGCTGGAGTGGGAAGAGAAGAAAATGGCTGTTGCTAAAGAAGTTTAGAAGAAAAGACAGATGATGAGGAGTAGGGGAAAGTCTTTAAGTGGGGGGAAGGAAAAGGAGCTGACTGTGTGCAGTAGCTGGTTATACAGCTTCCCTTCCTATAAAATTATTGTGCTTATAACCATAAATTTGTTGTGCTTGCAATATATTTAGATTTCAGCAGTCAAGAGATGAAGACTGCATGGGAAGAAAAGAAATAGGGAGTCTGAGAGGTTGAGAAAGATTAAAAAGGGGATCTCTTGCAGGAGGAGCTGTATGAATATGTAATGCAGTCTTCTAATTCGATTTCCAGAGCAACTCAGTTTCCATACCAGCTCCAGCAGGCTGACTAAATGCAAATTATGTGCAGCTAGCTGAATCCCTCTGAGAACTTCCTAATCAATCAGGGAGCCTCATTTGGGCCTGTTAACTTAAGCTGTAACTCCACAACATTGCTGCACAGACACAAGTCCAATGTGAGACAGTTGTGAATAGAAGTCTTAGTCAAGTCTAGAGTGAAGATTTACTGTGTGCATTTACAGACCATTTACTGCAATGTGACAATAATCTCAACTGGAACTATATGTTCCTAAGGTAGTACAGAGAATATTTAAAGGAGGAAAATTAATGTTAGAGAGGGAGGAGGAATGAAGTTATGCTTTTGTGGTCCTTGCTGCAAATAAATGGATAATAACCTTGCACTTCTTGTGCTAGTGGTTTTGACATGGAGAGTGGCTAATGAAGCCTTATTTTCTGCTTGAATGCAAGGAACAGACTTGCTGTTGGACTTGAAGAAGGTCATTCAGTGATGTTGGTGATTCATGGTAGCAGGACAGTGGCCTCCTGAGAGCAGTCATGAAATCTGAATTTGCTAACTGGAAATAATGATCTTGTGGTGGAAGGCTCTCATCTGTTGCCAGAGAGTCTTAGCGGAAGCTTGTTCCAAACCATGTTTACCACAGATGTCTCCTTTCCTTTCTCTCACCAAGATCCCTTCCTGGCACATGAAGATGAGAAGGGTCATGCAATTTGCCACTTCTGATGTCCAAACAACAAAAATTTTGAAAATTCTGGCTTTACCCAGAGGAGGCTTTAGGGGAAACAAATTAGCTCTGTTAACCTCAGTAGTGATTAAATGTCAATAAAAGTTTTATTTATGTGAAATAGAACTTACTGACAGCTAGACCCATATTTGAACCTCTCCAACCTCTGCTGGAGTCCGTGAGAGTTGGACTTGAGCTCCTTGTTCCTGCAGAGGCTGGGAGGTTGTGGAGACATTGTTGTGACAGACTGTGGGGACAGAACAATTAGGGACTTAGAGGGCAGTGGGAGGAATGTGAAACTGAACGACAGTCTTCTCTGCAACTTTTACAAGATGTTCTAGTGTTTTACAAGATTTACTTAAGAAGAATCAAATTAATGGTGCAAGACCTTCAAGTGCTTTGAAATGGGAACTGTTCACAATGTCCCATTTAGCTTGTTTTGATCACGATTGAAACCTAGCAAGAGGTTGCTGCCTCTGAAGTTCAAAGTGATTCAGAACAGAACCTGAGAAATATTCCAGATATTAAAAACAACCTCCTTTTGTTTCTCTAGTGCTTACTAATGCTTGCCATGCAAGTCAGCAGCTGACATCTTTATGATAATACAGGTCTCATAAAAAAATAACTTAATGATCTTATCTTCTTTAGCAGTTATATGGACTTAGAAAGATTTGTTTCTGTTGTGGTTTTTTTGCCGTTTGTTTTGGTTTGGGTGGGTTTTGTTTTTTGATTGTTTGTTGGGACTTTCTTGTTTGGGTTTTTTTGTTTGTTTGTTTTTTCTCCATGGGACATGAGAGGGGTGGTTGGACAAAATTTATATTTTAAGGTCAAAAGAAGGAAGTTGGCTTTGTAAAGCCATGAGTTGGTACACAGCAGAGCATACTTTGTGTCGCAGGTCCACCAGATCCTTCTTCTCAGTGACCTGAGGCAAAGGACCTGGTGTTCTGACTCATAGACATAGGCTACAGAGATCATCACTAGCTTCTGTCTTCTTCAGTTCTATCCCTTGGACTACTCCTTGGAGAGTCCTTACACCACTATATGAGTAGTTTAACTGATCCTGAAACAATTGCTGTATTGTTGCAAGTAAATGTGATATACTGAGGAAACTCAAAATCTCTGTTGGCTTCCTTCGTATAGCAAGCTATAATTTGTGGTTCAGGATGCTCATTTCTATCAGTTTAGCTGGCATACAGTACGTATGTCTGAGAAAAAAATAAGTTGGACAACTTTGGCTCTTATTTTAATCTGTTTGTATTTTTGTGAGTCAAGACCATCAGCGGGAACGCTCCCATTTTTCTAGGGCTTGTTGAAAGTCTTCAGCCTATATTTGGCTGAGGAATATTTTTGTACTCCCCTCTTTCACGACAGTATTGATTTTCAAGGATCCCACTGAAGTCCAGGAGCAGTGTTACCTCTGCTGATGTAGAGTGTATTATACTTGTTTTACTTCCATCTCCCTGTATGACAGTCTGGTCTGCTGGTAGCTGACAAACTGAGACTGAAGTATTAGTCCTATTTCCTTATTTCTTAGTGATAACTTGTGTTCTCCCAAGTACAGAAATAGCAGGAAAATTCGTTATATTCCATGAGAAAAGTGGCTATTTCTTAATATTTTCTCATCTTAGTGAAATAAAAAAGTGAAATCCAGAAAATCGCTAGTTGAAATAGAAAAAAGTAAGGTTGAATTTCTTGAAATGTTGTTTCAGCAGTTTAAAACCAGCTTCACTTTGATCTTTTAAAATGCCTGCACTTTGTACATAGAAATCAAATTTCAAAGCAAAATTTCACATTGAGAAGAAAAATAATATTAGAAAAATGTTAGTCAGACTTCCACATGTTTTGAGGTTTTCCCTCTCCAAGCAAACACAGTTGTTTTCCAGCAAGGTTGCTTCATGAAGAAAATATGAACAAACTTTAGAACATCATACCTGTTTTGTCCTCAAGACTGGAAAAGCATAACAAGGCTAATCACAGTATATTCTTCTCCTCCTTTGTACATTACTGTCTTCTATTCAACTACGGCCCTAGGAAATCAGACTGAAGCGTATGTGAAACATCCAGCAGAAGGCTGGGTGCTGTAGAGGGTGCAATAGCCTGCAGGGTTCAGAAAATAATCAGCTCATGTCCCAAAGCATGAAATTTGATTATCCTGTTTTTCTCAGACCACATCACTGTGGTTATGTCTAGCTGTTTAAAACCCCTGTCTCAGTGCTTTGCTGTGTGCCCCCCCCCAGCAGTGAATGCTGTCATCTGACTATGCTTTGTGTACAACAATCTCTCTTTAGATTTATGTCACAAGCCATTGAATGTCATTGACAGCCCCAGTTCATGTCTCATGACATGGGGTGGAAGGATGGCAGGTTAATTTTCTTCTATGTAACTTCAGTTATTATTTTTTTACTGCAGTGCTCCCCTTTTCTAGAATAAATAAGCAGAACCATGCTTTTTTTTTTTTTTTCCATCCCATATATGGACTGACCAAATTGGCTCACAGGGGAAAGTGAAAAGGCGAGTGAGGCATAGGATAACAGCTGTCAATTTCCTCTAGCTGAGTATGTATCAGTTCATTGAGGTCCATGGATTTGTTTATCTTTTACAAACAGAGAACCTACCCAGGACTTTGTGGAAAGCAATGTGAGATGATGGTAACCATGCTAATTTGGATAAAAGCCAAGAGAACTTCATGCAGGAGTAAGCCAGCATCTGAGTGTCGTTAGCAGGACTAGTCCAGTTCCCAGCTGGAGAAGAACATGTATTAGCCATAGCTTATAAAGCAAGAAATCCCAGATGCAAGTGAAACAGATCAGCACTTGCAAAACAAAGCTAGGAGGAAGGAGCACGAAAAAGGAAGCCATAGAATCATAGAATAGTTAGGGTTGGAAGGGACCTTAAGATCATGCAGTTCAAACCCCCCTGCCAGGGGCAGGGACACCTCCCACTAAACCATGCCACCCAAGACTATGTCCAACCTGGCCTTTAACACCACCAGGGATGGAGCATTCACAACTTCCGTGGGCAGCCCATTCCAGTGCCTCACCATCATTACAGTAAAGAATTTCTTCCTCATATCCAGTCTAAACTTCTCCTGTTTAAGTTTGAACCCCGTTACCCCTTGTCCTATCACTAGTGTCCCTCATGAAGAGTCCCTCCCCAGCATCCCTATAGGCCCCCTTCAGATACTGGAAGGCTGCTATGAGGTCTCCACGCAGCCCTCTCTTCTCCAGGCTGAACAGCCCCAACTTTCCCATCCTATCTTCATACGGGAGGTGCTCCAGTCCCCTGATCATCCTCATGGCCCTCCTTTGGACTTGTTCCAACAGTTCCATGTCCTTTTTATGTTGAGGACACCAGACATGGTAGGAGTGTGTTATATTCTAAGACCTGAATGTCTGGTTGCCTTCAATTACATAAACCATTTGACAAGAATGGAAAGTGCTTTTGAACACCAGTGAAACAATAACCACAAAGATTTTCAGGCAGATGTTACTGAACTTTGTACTGAAAGCAGTGAATGGAAGTACTGGGTGTGGAGAAATGAAAAGCAAGGACACTGGAAAAACATCTCCCCATCCTGCTCTGCCAGCATATACCTTACATGCTGGTAATTTTTCGGTATGACTGTCACCTTCTGAAGGCATTTGTACAGCCCTCGCCTGCAGCATAGCCATCTCATAGCTTTTCTTCTTTCACATGAAGTGAGGTAATACTACAATACTACGTAATACTGTACAAATTCCCATTGTACAGAGAACAGATACACTTTGAGCTTCATTCCAAGTGTCACGCAGTGAAGATTCAGTGTTACAATGCCTAACTCAGATGCCAGGTTATAAAATTGAATTGCAGTCCTCAATTAGGTGATCAGACTCCCTACACAATGCAAATAGAGCTAGATATCTGAAAATGTAGTTTCTGTTCTCCTGTCGGATACTCAGCAGAACCTGTTAAGCTGCAGAGTAACACAAAGGGAGGTCAAAACTGGGCTTTCTAAGGACTGTTGAACAGCTAAGTGTGAACTGGAGCATGGCATCACTGGTGTATTGGGCAGCCAGTATCTATCTGTTTCCTTGGTGTGATATTCCACCGCACAGGTTGGAGAATGCTTAAGTGGTGAATCCTACAGTTGTGTCAGATTGTGCAACATTACCATAACAACATCCACTTTCATGAGAGAAAAGCTGTATCATGCTGCTTGAAAAGCTTCTCAATCCTACTTCATATGTTCCATGCTATTTTTCTTAGTTTTCCTCATAATCTAGGTGCGGCTGGATCCAGACTTAAGCCCAGGCTTGGTCAACAATTTATGTCTACAGGGTTATATGTGTTCAGTCACTCCTTTATATCACTTAGCTAAGATTTCAAAGTTTAGCATGCTATTAAACACTTACTGAGAATCTGTTGTGGCAAGGAATCTCTCAACCTCAAGGAGCAGCCTTGGGAGACATCCCTACTCAAGGGGAGATCCTGGCATGCAGCCCACTGCCATGCACGAGGCCTCGATGAGGCCTGGGCTGTTCACTGTTTATGGAGTAAGCTAATTGGCTCATAGTCATATTTGCGCACTGACTACTGAATTTAGGTATTTTTTTCTTGAGTCAGACCTTGACCAGCATTATGGTTAAGGGGGTGCACATTGCTCAGATTAGCCCTTGGCTATTGTGTTGTTATCTGTCTCCCCTGAATCCACTTTGAATTCGATACAGCCATCATGACCAGATGCATCCACTGCCACCACTAGTGGTTATCAGTTGAGCAGAGCTACCAGAAATAAAGGTCAGGCAGGGAGAAAGAGCACACTGTTACACTTACAAAATAGGTCAGTCAGAAATATTCCAGAATCCCTCCTAATTTACACTCCACTGCTCTGATTCCACAGCCCAATGTCTCTTCCTTCTTAATGATCTTTTTCTTCCTTCTCTTACCTGGTTTTAAATTCTCACACATTCAGTGCTACAGTGCTATTAGCATTTCTGTGTTCCTGCTTAAAATGTGTTGAAGTTTTTTCTTTATATGTTTGTGAGATAAATACAGTAATTCTTTATCCAGAGGACTCACATGAAGCTCTCCTTTATTATTTTATTTTGGGATCTGCAATCTTTTTAGATTTTACAGGTTGTGCTTAGTAGGAGGTATAGTCTGTCTGCATAGAAGTCCAGTGACCCTCCTTTGTTTTTCAACACATTACTCTTGGCATAATATCTCCTAAAGATGTGTTATGTGTCTTCTTGTGTTCATAAGCCAAAACTGTATCTAGTCTATCCACTTAGACAACTTGCTCATGGTCTGCTTTTTTCCTGTGCACAGATTTTCAGAATCACTTCTTAATACAAAGGAAAAGAATAAATGATGTTTTGATCCATTTTACATGTTGATCTAAGTGTAATGCTCAAGTTCATACGCACAGTGTTACAGGGCGAGTTAGTAAATACTAAGGAGATGCACAGCTCTTTTTAAAATTACTGCCTCCCCCAACTACGTAAAAGGGCTTGTGTGTGGTTCTGAAGAAATCGAAGTTATGCCAGAACAACATGGTCATGAAAGAGAAGGCAGTTCCACATGGAAGTTTAACTTTATTGTTATAAAATTTAAAGTGAAGCAAAGAGTTAAAGAGTTAGGGAGGTGTAAATTGGATTATATTCAGGATGCGTGCTGTATGGGGCAGCATAGGCAAACTGGTCTGTCATCTTTTTCCTTCTTATGACCCATCATTAAGAGAGACTAACTTTGTTGCATTAAACAGTATTGCTTGTAAGAAAAAGTCTATCCCACAGTCTTGTTTCAGCATCAGGAGATTCCGGACATGGTGTGTTGGGGATAGTAAAGCAGGCTTCAGCAGCAGCATGTGTGTCTTACGACAAAGAACAAGCTTGAATATGATGATGTTATTCATCACAATCAGTAAACAAGACATTTGTTGTTAAGAAACTGCTTACCAGAACCCAAGCAGCACTCTGTAAATTTCAAGGCAATCACTGGCTGCACCAGCTTGACTTTTTCTAGGCTTTATGAGATTAGGTTACAAGCATGGAAACTCATGAATTGGTATGCAATGGGAGAACTTTCTTATTGTTCCTGGAACACAGCAGAAAAGCATGCTGAGAACTGGAAGAACAACTTAGCAATAAAAAAGGTGAATACAACAAATAGTTCCCAGGGTATGAGCTTTCAGGCAATGCAAATTAATTCCTTATCCCAACTGGTCTGCAAGTAATGAGTGAACCTCTAAATAACCAGAGTTTGGTTAAGACTTCAAGAACTGGAATCTCCCTGCAGTCACAATCATATGACTGTACTTTATCTCCAAAACGCCTATCCTCACAAAACCCAAGTAGCAGAGCCCTCATTAGTATATTGTATTAGATTTGTTCCTGAAACTAGAAGGACAACAATTACCACAGAAAAATTAGCACCATCTGCTGCAGTCTCCAGGTTGTCTTTGAATATTTCCTCTATCACACTGAACAAGGTCATGATATTGTTTGCTGATGAGGTCCAGTTAGACTCCATTCCAGTATGGAAGACTGGCTTGGAGGAGGTATCACATTTATACTTGATTCTGGAATTACAGCAGAATGCATCACTGGCAGAAATTGTTTGCCAAGGTTTGGAAGGTGGAAGGACTAAGCAAAGAGATCCTGACATAAACAAGTGTAAAATCAGTAGTACTGACCAGAATTATGTTTATGAGTTAGCAGGCTGGAAAAGCCTGACATTTCTCTGGGCATGTCTAACTGGTGTGTTTGCTGCAGATAACCCCAGCTGCCACTGACTTGGCCACAAAACACAAGACTAGTGTTTTCCTTTGTATAAATTGTTCCTGAGCTTTTTTCCCAAAGTATTGGAACATGCTTTTCAATGATACAGGTTGGCATGACTTCTTTTTCCATCTGTTTGGGGGAATGGGGCAGGGTGGAGTCAATATTTTAATTTCTAAAAATAAACATTCCAGTTACACAGCCAAAAAATGGGAAACCTTCACTCGACAATAGTATTTAGAGTTTCCATTTGCTTTGGCTTCCTCCTCTAGATTCCTGTGTTGTGGAAGAATATTTGCTATATGAGCAGTGCGGGTTTATGTGAACAAAAGCTTATCATGCCAGTCCAGCCAGTCAGCAGAGATGGCACCCCCTAATGAGAGCAAGATCCATTAGTTTAGAGAACTAAGTGGTAGGAGGGGCTGCTCTTCTTAGGACATCAAAAATCACAAGGTGGAGAATCCAAAGAGCAGCAGATCCCCAGGGCAGCCCCTGCAGATAATCACAGATGTCTGCTCATTGCTTGTGCTTGCTTTTTTCATGTAAAGGCTTTGGAAAGTGTATGGAGTGGGATATTGGCGGCACAATGACAATTGCAGTTGTGGGCGCTATCATCTGCCACCTACTGAACAGTAATTAATAAGGCCTGCCCTGAACAATACCACTGGCTTGTTGAATGCTGACATGTGCAACAAATTCTAAAGGGAAGAGACACTCGGTCTGGGGTCCCACCCATTCACTCCCCTCCTCCTCCTCTTCTCACCCTACTTAGAAGATATTTTATTTTCTTCTTTCTTTCTTCTTTTTTTATTTTTTTTTCCACAGCAAAGGTTACAGTACTTAAAAATGACTGCAAACCCCTTTGTCTCTTTGGTCTGTGTTTCAAACAATGCCATGGAATTCATTGGTGTGGTATAATTAGAGCTCCATTCTGAATTCACAAAGAGCGGGGTTTGTTTATGTTGACGCTTTGCAGCTATGAGAGTTTTGTATGTTGCTAAAAAATCACCGGTTGCTTTTCTTTGTAAGTGCAGCTTGCTTTGCTCAGTAGCCACCTTCTCTGTAGTTTGTCACATAGTTTTCAAGTGCCATTTTATTACAGTTCTTCAAGAGACATTATCAGCCAGAAATAAAAGAAAATATTTATTCTCTTTAATCTGAGGGAGTCATTATACTGCAGTTGGGTCAAAACATTCAGAGAGACTCATTGTTTTTAAGTAGCAATTCATTAAATTGCTGTCACGTTTTCAAGGTAACGGCTATATTACAGTGCCAGATATGCATGCAGTTCAATTAGTGCTCATCACACAGTGGGGTAAGTCAGGGGGGAACTCTCCCAAGCTGGGTGTGGTTATTGTTTTAAGAGAGCCTAAACTGTTGCTTCTACAACTGAACATGATATTCAAATTCTAAGTCCTGCTACAGAATGTAAATCTAGATGAAATAAATCACTTATTAACATCTAACATCCCAAATAGACAAAGAAATTTATGGCTTTACAGACATGAAACTCAGAACGGCATGAAGTGTGCATTTATCTCGCCCAGTATTGTGCTACTGTCCTGTACAGATACCCCAATCTAGTAACAGTTGAGCAAACTTCAGAGACTGGAAGCAATAGAGTCATGTAAAAGTGGCACTCAGTTAAACTAACTGTCTTGCTGACTGATAGTCTTCATAGCCAAAATACAGTCCGATATCAGCCTTTGTTAATGAAAGTATGACACTGCATCATTTAGAAGCACTGACTTGCACGATGGTAGCTGCATTTTATGGTGTAAACATCCCCAGGGTCATACAGGCTACTGCTATACTGCCTGACAAAATGCAGAAGAGCAAGCATGTTAAAGCACAGCCCCTTGAGCTGATTGCATTAAGCACACCACTAGGACGTAGGGTGCTTGTATTTCATAGAATCATAGAATAGTTAGGGTTGGAAAGGACCTCAAATCATCTAGTTCCAACCCCCCTGCCATGGGCAGGGACACCTCCCACTAAACCATGCCACCCAAGGCTCTGTTCAATCCAGCCTTGAATACTGCCAGCGATGGAGCATTCACAACTTCCCAGGGCAACCCATTCCAGTGCCTCACCACCCTTACACTAAAGAATTTCTCCCTCTCAGTGTGACATAGACACAAAGGAGGTCAAACCTATGCTGCCTACCTCCTCCATTATCCCTTAGCAAACACAGTGGTGATGCTTTTCTAGACAGAATATAGTGACTAACTTATCTTCTTAATGTGAAGTATGCTTGGGCCTATGCTGAGAATTAATGTAGTACTGAATTTGTTTCCTCATCATAGAGTAGCCTTACTATAGGGACATAGCTAAACACTTTGAAGAGAAAGTGAATTTAGACTTTAATATAGGAAATTGTCCATGTGTCTGTCTGTAAAAGCAAAAGTGAGTGTGACTGGAATTAAATTCGCGCCTATTCTTAATCATGCAGCAATCATTGTTTTCTATTAATTTAATCAGATGTATAAGATGTAATTTTACCAGATGAGTCCCATGAGATTATAGACAATGTGTGTTATTCCATAGGTGCTCTGTAGGATTTGGAAAAAGGTGGTATTTACCCACTCCTGTGGAATACAAAACTGAAAGAGAAGGAAGAGACTTTCACCTTCTTCTGCAAAATATTTAGATAGGAATTAACTGTCCTGAATTTGGCTACTTTGAATTAAAGTGAGAAAGTAAAGAGTATGTTTTATATACATACATGTATTTTCTTTTTTAGCAGTAGTGACTTATGACATCCGGAAACTTGGCTCTTAACCCAGCTCTGGCGGTGTGCCCACTGTACATAGAAGGAGTAAGAAGCTTTTCAATTTCTCCAATCCAATTCATTATGCAGCAGTGCACAAGTTGCCACATGTGTGTTGTTAGGAAGTCTCAGCACAGATGGAAATAGACTTTGTCACAAAATATGGGAATTCATCACTGGTGATGCTGTGCTTCCCCACTTGAAGAATGATTAGCTGTCTTGAAGTTCATTTGCAAACTGATCAAAGGTGTGAAATGGGGCTTACTGGCTAATCTTGTTTATTCCCTCATGCCATTTGAAACAAATTGGAGGAAGACAAAAGGGTGAACATTTTTGAATACCACAGGTAAGAAAGGCCTTTTACTCTGAGATTTGTAAATCTGCATTTCACTAGAATAAAAAGCTACTTTCTTACAATTGCATTCCTGATTCACATGGTGAATGGATTCAGCACAGCAAAAAAGCCCAACAAAACCCAAACCCAGAGTTAAATAATATATGGTCAGGCACTACTCAGAGCAGCCACTGACTTTATAAAACATGGAAAATCCTTAGAAGTTGATTATGTCTCGTGATGTGTACAATTGTACAAATTGCTGGGGTTTTTTTGTTCCTTTTTCTTATCTGGACAGTGCTAAGGACTTGCAACTTCCCTTGAGATCACTAAGATGCTTATGGAATATAGGCTGGTGGAAATCTCTGGTTTGAACTTACAAGGTTTGAGATTTATAATTCACCTCTGAAGACTATATGTCTGGAAGAATAGAAAAAGGAGAAATCGAAATCTTCACAAAGAAGTGTTGCAGTGTCAGAGTGCTATCTCTCTGTCAACCTCTCTGCTAGCAATAAGAAGGGTGGTGCTGAGTGAAGCCATCTCACTGCCAGCTCATGTTAATTTTCTCATTGACCAGCATCCCTAAGTCCTTCTCTGCAGGGCTGCTCTGAATCTCTTCTCTGCCCAACCCATATGTGTGCCTGGGATTGCTCCAACCCAGGTGTAGGACCTTGCACTTGGCATGGT
The DNA here is from genome assembly GCA_028858755.1 of Ara ararauna. Classification (NCBI taxonomy): domain Eukaryota; kingdom Metazoa; phylum Chordata; class Aves; order Psittaciformes; family Psittacidae; genus Ara; species Ara ararauna. The sequence continues at coordinate 69,961,650 of CM054381.1, forward strand.
TGAACTTCACGAGGTTGGCATTGGCCCACCTCACAAGCGTGTCAAGGTCCCTCTGGATGGCATTCCTTCCCTCCAGCATATCAACTGAACCACACCGCTTGGTGTCATCGGCAAACTTGCTGAGGACACACTCAATCCCACTGTCCATGTTGCTGACAAAGATGTTGAACAGGATCGGTCTCAACACTGACCCCTGAGGGGCACCTGCTCCTATCTATCTATAGAGGGCTTCATCTATGCTGTCTTTCCTAAAGAGCCTATAACCTTCCATTCCAACACTCCAGAGTCATAGGAGCCATCCCACCATGTTTCTGTGATGCCAGAATATGCATATGGCAGAGATTCCAGAAACCTTTTCATATTAAGATAATAATACCTTTCCCTATTCGGTAGTGCCATGACACAATGTTATACCACCTGCCTGCATTTCACCCAAATGGATGCAAACACCAGTCTTTCCACTCTGTTCTGCTTAAAACAATGTCTGCATAAATGGATTCTGTGGCTACTCTTGGCAGCTTGGAAAAGTTAGGTTCAAAGGGTTCCTTTTTTTTTAATAGTGATTCTTTTTCATGGCTGTCTCTATGGTCCCGAGTTCCAGCCGGAGTCTGAAATAGAAGTACTCTGTTAAAGCTCCACAGCACAGGCTGGGGTTTTCCAGCCCAGCCAGATGCTGGAAGTCCTGGAAATCTTGCAAAAGAGCCTGCATATATCTGCCAGCTCAGTTGTTGCTTGGTTGTCTACAGCTGTGGGGGACTGGCTTTGATGGTCTGGATGCCCCCTACCAGGCCTGTGTTCGCACATTCAGATTAAGATGGTTTGGTTGTGATCTAGAGACAGACAGACAACTTTTTTAGAAACTTTCCCAATTTTTACCCTACCCTCTCCACATAAGATTAATATTGGCAGGTTGAAATATATCTTGAGAATAAAATGGCACAAAGCTTTAAAGGCCAAGGCTAGAAGCAGATTGTCACTTCAAGAGGAAACAGTGGCTGTGGGTTCTTCTTTTTTACACTAAAACCACGTTAAACTTTTCCAACCATTTTTTTGGAGGTAGCTTTTTCTTGTGCCAGACCCTTTATGCTCATCAATGTACTGAGGAGGCAGAACTCATCTTTTCCATGCCTGGCCTTTTACACTTGTAAAGGAGAAGGCTAATGATAACTCTGCATTGAGAGTTCAAGTACATTATTCATCCCCACTGTTCTGAACAGTTGCATAGATCAGTACACTGCCTTGCAACACTAGCTTGGTACACGAATGCTACTGTTATTTCTTTATTCCAACTTTTTCTTTTTTTTGCGTCTTTATCCAGCAATCTCAAGTATCAGGCTGCTGCTACCTGTACGGTGAAAAAAGTGTAACTGCTGGTTGGTCAGAGAACAGCAGGAATGGGTGAGTATGGGCTAACAGCCATAGGCATCAGTAGTGCTAAATTCTGTTATGCATGTTAGGTCTGCAACTTAGAGGAGAGAATTAAAAAAAGAAAGCAAACATCTTACCATAACCCAAATCTAGGTGGGAACAGGGAAAATTGTTTGTACCAACCCTCCTCCTGTCTCCCCACTTTCCTCATGTCACTTTAGTACATATATACCCCAAACCTTTGGATCGTCTCAGCTATTGGAATAAGATGTTGTTTCATGTCTGTTTTCCATCTGGGTCTGGAGGCAGAAATGCCATAATACCACAAAACAAGCCTCTTGCATGCTGCTTCTGATCATGGACAGGAATCTGGCCTGCCCCCCAGAAGGGCCTAGCTGTGCTACAGGATTAGCAGGCACCCCCAGAGCTATGGGGAGTAATTCAGTGTCAGGCCATGAACTCTGTACCTACTTGGTTACTGAGCACGTGCAAACTTTTCCAAGCAAATCTATGCAGCACATGAGGGCTTTCCAAGTGCAGAATCAGGCCAGCTTGCAGCAACTTCAGTGAGCAGATCTTGAAAAGTATTGCCCAAAATGCTTAACAAAGGTGTGTAGATCTCAGCTGTTCTCAACTGTCTTCCAATTTACAGCTCTCCTCATATGTTGTCATTAAAGTTGCAAATATATGAACATATAGAAAAAGACCCTTGCATAAAAATAAAAATGACATTTCTTCAAACGTGCAAATCAGTTCAAGTTTCGTGGAGTATGAAGATAAGTAAGAATGTGTCGACGTTGGTTACGTTTGTTAGTTTAAGAGCATTCTTTGGGCTTCTGTATACATCAGCAAAATCCCTCAGTATCTCTATCTTCCCTTACCCTGACAAAGTGCCCTCATTAAGGGATTAAAGATGTTATTGTAATACTATTCATAATATATACACTTTGCAGCTCCTCACATCTGTTTTCTGCACTATTTATCTAATCATCAAGACCCTTGTCCATATTTGCCTTGGAGATAACAGGGCAGGATACCAAAGGATTCCTGGGCTGAGAGGAAATAACAGAGGGTTGGTGTAATGAACTAATTAAAGACTTCAAGGTCAGACTAGAGAAATCCAGAATTCTGTGGTGTGGGGAGACTCACAGGATATACAACACTACCCCATTTTTAATGGCACAGGCATGATCAAAACCACCTGATCATTCCATCCCAAAAAACATGCCTCTGCCAGATCATCCAGCTTCTGATAAGTGGCTGATGTTCTCAGCCACACATTAAGAGAGATGACAGGCTTTACTTTTCATGTAAGGAATTACGAGGAAGCCAGGCAACTTGTAAGAGCAGAGAGTTTACTCTCACTAAGGCACTAACATCCCACATGTGAACAAGTCAGACTTTGCTCTCCTCTTGCTGGCCTGTCAGTTGTTTGACTGTCTTGGCTCAAAGAGCTCTGATGGCAGAGTAAAATACAGTATGAAGTTGAAATCTATTCTTTTCAGTATGTACTTTCAGAAATGCCTCCCTATAGCACTTGTACTGCTGATATGTAGAGCAGAAGAATGTTTGCATATGTGATTTATGATAAATCCCTGGTTGGTATTTAGGTTTCATTTCAAAAATTCCCAGAGAAAGAGAATTATAGAATTCTTCACTGGAGAACAATAGATATACCTTATAAGACAACACTTTTTAATTATTTCATATATCTGCTCATCCAAACACATGTATGTGCTGCATGAAATGGATTAAATTAGTACAAATTATCAAGTCAAAACTCATTTATATAGAAGTTGAAATTATCTAATAAAATTTGCCTTCCCTGAATAGTTTTCAGGTGTTACTTACTTTGTTAAAGTCAGTACATAACAGTGAAACTCCTCCACTGGAAATATAGCATGTAGTTCTATATGGCATCTAAATATCACTCGTGAAAAGAGAGTTGAGTGAAACAGAAGGAAAGTTGTACAAAGTGAGATTTAAACAATAAGGATCAGTGTAATAAACAGTAATTAGAGAGTGCTGGCTATTTTCAGGGCCAGTGTGACAGGAAATGTGATCAAAAATAGAAGCTTCTGAGCTGATAGGCTTAATGAATTAGAGTCTTACTCAGAAGGAATGGCTGTAACAAATTCAGACTTTGTGAACTGACAGTGGGATACTTAAAACAAGTGCAAGGACATTTCAGCTGTCTAAACATTGTCCAATGTTTTGTAGAGATCTTTACAGAAGAGAGTTTTAAAGAGACATTTGAAGAATTTTAAGGTCATATGCTCTGCTTCTTCATCAGCTAATGTCACCAGCAAATCAGTTCTAAACAAATGACCGCTTAAGTGTGTATTTAAAGAATTGAGAGGACTTGCCAAATCAAAGAGTTTCAGAGTTTAGATCAAGATGGAGCTTCAGTCTGCAAGAGCAGTTTATCCAGCCCACAGGCTATTGCCACTTCTCTTTTTCTTGGGCATCTCAGCTGTAGAGATAGTGCTAAGTCAGGCTAAATGTACTGTTTTGACAGCCAAGTGCTTTCTTCTTTTCTTTGTCTCCAGACATCATGGGATAAGGTCAGCACAGACAAATGTCAGTGACCAGATTAGAGGGAGAAGAATTATTACTGCAGCAGCTAACGGGAAGAAACATTCCATTATCTCTGCAACACCAAGTTTTTCCAACTGTTTTGCAGCCTATTGATACGGGGTTCAACAAGGCCCAGTGGGACAACCAAAAGAATATCTGACTGAAGGGCATGAGATGGCTCCCTTTGAAAGTCGTGTCCTGTAGCAGGGTAAGTCCTACTATGGACTGGGGACGTATATTGGGCGACTAGAATTCTCACACTTTTTGCAATGTTACTGACTGTGCTCATTTGGAGAACACCAGCTGCTGGTCTCTAAATGGACATAGTTGCAGTTAACCAAGAGATGTGCCTCCATAACTACATATGAAGCTTTTCTACTTGGAAGGTTCCCGTCTCTGCTTTAAAGCACTCGGAACACAAATCCATTTAGGGGTTTTGCAAGCTTCTCTCACTGTATCAACAGCTCAGTTTGGTTATGGATTTAGGGAGGACTAATAACATAGAAGTGGTAATCATAAACTTCTCTGGCTTGGAAATATAGTAGGAACAACTGGAATTGGCTACATGCTGAAGTTTCAATGGAAAATCCCTTTTGAATTTGCTCTGAAGTTCTGCTTTCTTTCATCTTATCCCCACTCTGTATCTTTTTTATTTATAGTGGTCTGAACCAAACATCCCTATTTGAACTCTGCTGAACTAACAGAAGTTTGATAGTACAGATGAGAACAGCTATTCAGACATATTCCTGTTCCCTGATCAGTGCATTCTGAAGTGTTTGCCACTGTTCTCCCTCAGAAAGTGAACTAACATAGTGGCATACTGAAATAGTACCTTAAGGCCAGGGTATGGAATGAGCTTATTTTAGCCAGAACTGGCTATTGTCCCAGACTAGAAACTCTGATTTTCAGGGAGGTGGACAAAAGAGACTTTGGGCTGGAACCCTGTGATGGGCTAGCAAACAGTCCCACTGCAGTGAGTATTGCAAATACTTTTCTACTTCTAAATTTTCTGCATGTTTCCTGTCATCCATGCACGGGACCTCTGGAGATGGTTTACTTATGATACCATCATGGAAAAACATGTTATGCTAATTCTAGTTTTATTTTGATTGTCACAAAAGCAAATTACACTGGGATTTGTACAGTTTTCAACGTGCCAAATGGCAGGGCTAGTGGTTCAAAAGACCTGAATTCTGCATCTGCTTTTTTCCTGGCTTCCCAGGTGATCATAAAGAAGACAGTGTGCAAATTTCCTTTTTTTCTCTTTCCCCACAACTGAAGTTGGATGTTCTTTGTAAAACACTTTAAAATCTGTGGATGGGAAGTATAAGATACTGCGTGGTGAGAATATGGAGTATTATTTTATTAGCAAAGAGAGTGACTTTTGTGTAGTCTTCTGTACCTGCACAGAGATTAGAACCTGATCAGAGATGTGATTAGTCCATCACACCCTGACAGATCCAAGGCATCATTAAAGGTCAGAAGGCAGCTTCCTTACAGTGTTATTATCTAGTGATCTGAGGAGAGACAGTGACCAAAGTGAATGGCCATGATGAGCATCACACCCCACTGCCTGTCATAGTCACATGTTAATCAGGGTACAGTAATTTGGGAGAACATTAATAAATACACATCACTCTCTAGGGGACTGCAATACATTGTTTTACCTTCAACAATAACAGACCTTGTTATTGCAGAGAGAAGCTCCTGTCAGGGCAATCATGGATGGCTACTTTTAATGAAGACGAATGATCTCCGGCAAGCCTTGATTTGGCTTAATCGCTCTCTCGTATGAAGCATGGATTTAATCAGTGCTCCAGCTTCTGTCACGCATGAGCCTTGAAGTCAGGTAATTGGAAGCAGGTGCTAAGTACAATTTAAATGAAATGTCTAGTTAATAAGGGCAGTTTGAAGCAAGCAATTTATACCCTTCCCCCAAGCCGCAGCCATCTCAGGGACGCGAAGGCAGCCAGCTGTGCTCAGGAATCAAATGACTTAATTTCTCAGTGTTGCTTTTCTCACTCCCAACACTCTGTTGCTACATTTAGCTTGCCAGATGTCCCAATTGGATGGACAACTAAGGGACTGTTTGAGCTCAGTATGCTTTGTTTTCTGCTGGAAGAGGCAGCTAAGCCAAAATCTGGACAGAGATATGGTCCAAAAGATTCTGGCTTTCAAACTTCTCAAAGTCCAGGTTGAGAATGAGAAGGAACAGAGTATTGGAGTTTGCCCTAATACATTTATTATTGTTCACCCCTAAACTGTGGTTCTGAATGAGGGGATTTGACTCTCCAAGCTATATTGTGCAGGCTGTTTTAGATGGCCACAACTGCTATGTTGAAATTGGAGTACATATAACCCACAATGCCTCTCATAATCCAAATTGAGGAGCCTTCTGAAGAACACTGTGGTCCCTTTCCTACCTGCTAACCTGTTATGTTTCCTTCCGAGAACATCATCATAGTTCATATTTTTATCTTTTTCCTTTTTGGTGGTGATGGGGAGGGAAGGAGAACAGATCCTTTGCACTTGGGGGTAGCAGAAAAAAATTGCCTGCAACCCATGATCTGTGTGTAATTGCCATTTGGAACCATATAGGAATTGTCAGCATCGCTAAGTTTTCTGCTGTAAAGGAAGATCTTCCAACATTTGTAGTTTGTTTTGGTTTTTGTTTTAGTGTGGTTTTCTTTCCTTGAAAACCAGACTCAGTCATGTGCTTATGAAGTAAAGAATGCTTGTAGCCAGGGAAGAAAATCTGAACATGTTACCTAAAGCAACTGCTACACCACCCCCTCACCAAAAAAGAAATACTTATTTTTTACTTACAGTCTTGAAGAAAGACCTCTCATTTTCAGGCATTTGTTGCCAGCAACACTGAACCTTATATGGAATATAGGGATTTATAGGAAGTTCAGTGAATTATCACTAATACATTTGTTATAGCCTAGATTTTCGAACATAAATCAAACTGGGTTTTAAACCCTAATTTTCAGTTACTTAAAACAAGGGTCTATCAAATGGGCAGAACCATAATAAGAGCAGTACTATTGGTACTACAGGATCTTCCTTATCCCTTTTAGGTCTTTCTGCCACCTTTACACTTGAAACTAGCAGTTAAAATGCAGTACATTCATAACAAAAACAAGATTTTACTTCTGAGGGAGAAAGTAATTAGGCACTGGCTGTGGAAATATTTTCCATTAGCAATTTTTCAAACACAGGCTGGAATGCAACAGTGCCTGTAGGGACTGCATGACTGGTACAGACCACAAGCCTTCACTAAAGGGACATTTCTATGATCAGCTTCTGTGAAACTTATTTCTTAGTCAAGGAAGTACACACAGGCAGGGAAGGACCACTGGTGCAATTAAGGAGCCAGATATCTGTGTGCTTTCACAGGATAACATGTGCTGTTTGCTTTGCAGTGGCACCAGGCAACAGGTAGGGCTATCTCTCCACAGCAGGACCAAAGTTACTAAACCTGAGCCATGGTAGGTGCACCTATTTCTGGGAGCATGACATGGCAGTGGTACTGGAAATTGATTTCTCTCCATTAATATCTTATTAAAGCAGGACCATTCAAAATTAGGTGCCCTCTAAAGAATCTTTTTTAGAAAAGAAATAAAATAATCCCTGACTCAAATTGTTTATTGAACTGCTTGGAAGCATGAATTATTCCTGGGGGCCTCTGCAGTTTTTGTCTAGATTTCAGGAAACCAAAGAGGTTTTGGCTTTTCAGATCCATTTTGAAATTCATTGTTGATTTTTTTTCTTTTATTTTTGATTTTCATTCTTTTCCCTTCATCTGTTTCTTTAATTGGGAAAAAACTGACTGGCTATAATTAACAGATGAGAAATAGCACAATCTTGAGGAGGCAAATGGATCAAGAAATGTCAGAAGTACAATACAGGCTTTTTAGATTAGAAGTTAGTGTTCAACTGATCAGACTCCTGCTATCCTGCTTTATGGCTTTAATTTCTTCCAATAGCCCCAAAGGTGGAATATTTCCCATTTGCTACAAAATAATTAACAAGCAAAGTGTTCAGATGGCCTTTCAAGTCTGCAGCAACATTGTTCTTCTGCGTGTAATTGCAGCTCAGATAGCTGCAAAAGAGCTGCCAGCTCTTAGAAAAACTAAGTCTCTCTGAGTTGGGAACCAGAAGCAGTGGGCATTCAATAACACCAGCTCCACCACAAGCTGAACAAAGTTGGCTGCTGTGTGAACAAATACACTGTGTCAGTTGCAATCCTGTCTGTCTGTAGTGAAGGGGAGAAGCAGCATTCTGTAAGTGGCAGAGGTTTGTGCTTCCAATCCCAAAGTCACTTCCCATTCATGTGTGTTTGTCATTGGCATGCTTGATGATGAATATTGATGGCAGGAGAAAAGAAGGGTAATTTGATTATGTATGAGAAGGGGAAGCGTTGCAATGTCCACCTTGCCTTTTGAATGTTGGTTGTTTCTGTGTACCTGTCAAAGCAAGATGTTTATGGCAGGAAGAGAAGCTATAATTCTGTCAGAAAATGAAGCATTGGAAATGCTACGATACTGTATTTAGTCATTGGCCCAGCTAAGGAAAAAGAGAAGTTCCCAGAAAAGAAAAGGAGTTTGTGATAACGGTTTAATTGATGCAGGAAGAAACAGTGGAGAGAAAGCCCAGGCTGGGATTGTAGTTCCCCTCTCCTCCTCAGGAAGCGGAACTGGGACCACGTAATCATGGAGCAGTGAATGGTTTGTGTGTGTTCTGTCTGCAGTCATAAGCTGTTTTAAAAAGATATGAACAACCCTTAGGTACAATTCACACCTTAACAATGAGAATATTCCAGTTCTAGTTTGGAAGCTATTTTGGTAACCCAGGAGGACAACCTGATACTGATAGTTGCAATGGGCAGGAGACAAGGCTAGGGTTATCTGCTGAGTCACAGAAATAGCACATAAGACCAGCTCCTGAGCTGAATCACCCTGTGACTGTTGTCAGCTTGTCAGAGCACCAAAGACTAAGGCCAAATTGTGTTTGTTCCTCTGCATGCCTTTGGCTGCTATGTGCAATGTAGAAAGCAATGTGCACTCCCTTCCCAGCTACGCAGGACAAACAGGCTTTGCTATTCTTATGGACAAGGATCTCTTCATTACAACGTAATTTGTGAGGGCTGGTGCAATATAAAACAACTTCCATGCTTCCCTAAGAGCAAGGCTGCAGAAATAAAGCAGTAGGCCAGAGGTTCATTTATACTGATCAGGATTCACTTTCCCAGCTCTGCAAGTTGCTCACCATGAGGCCAAGTCATTTTGTCTTAGTGTGTACTTCAGTGTCTGTAAAAAGCCCAGAGTAATGCTACCAGCCTCTCAGAAATGAAATGATTTGAAGCCCTCCATGAAAGGTGCTATAGAAGGCCAAGCTGCCATAGTCAAGCCAGCCTAAACAATACCTTGTGGAATGTGTGCCTTTCATGTTTGTCCTGGGGCCATGGGGAACAATGTCCTTTCAGGACAATAAATATCTGTGATTCATGGTGAATTTCCTTCCCTTCTCTCATTAAAATCCATTAATTTCCAATTCAGCCTCTTCATTCTTAAACAGAGATCTTGGATATTTATCAACTTCTGTTCATTTTGCTTAGTCTCTGCATCTCATCTCTTTGAGACTAAACATTTCCTCTGATGGCAGAGCCTTAAGAGTGCTATTCTGCCAATTGGGATGCATTGAGGAGAGCTTCGCATCTCGCAGCCCAGCAAAGCCAACCGTATCCTGGACTGCATCAAAAGGAGCGTGACCAGCAGGTCGAAGGAGGTAATCCTGCCTCTCTACTCTGCTCTTGTGAGACCTCACTTGGACTATTGTGTGCAGTTCTGGTGTCCTCAACATAAAAAGGACATTTTTACTGTTGGAACAAGTCCAGAGGAGCCCACGAGGGTGATCAGGGGACTGAAGCACCTCCCGTATGAAGACAGGCTGAGAAAGTTGGGGCTGTTCAGCCTGGAGAAGAGAAGGCTGCGGGGAGATCTCATAGCAGCCTTCCACTGTCTGAAGGGGGCCTATAGGGATGCTGGGAATGGACTCTTCATGAGGGACACTAGTGATAGGACAAGGGGTAATGGGTTCAAACTTAAACAGGGGAAATTTAGATTGGATATGAGGAAGAAATTCTTTACTGTGAGGGTGGTGAGGCACTGGAATGGGTTGCCCAGGGAAGTTGTGAATGCTCCATCCCTGGTGGTGTTCAAGGCCAGGTTGGACATAGCCTTGGGTGGCATGGTTTAGTGGGAGGTGTCCCTGCCCATGGCAGGGGGATTGGAACTAGATGATCTTAAGGTCCTTTCCAACCCTAACTATTCTATGATTCTATGATTCTTGCAAGCTGGCTCATTCTTGGGTACACCCATATTTAAATAGTGAGACCTTAGCATTTAGCATTCTGCAAAACTCAGAAGAGAACTACTGCCTTGAAAAGCAAGATGCTTACTGGCAAGTGTTTTTCAAGATAGGTATGGAAAGTTGGCTTTTGTGCCCTATTTAGCTCATGGCACTCTATGTAGGTTCCTCTGTAGCCTGGAAAGCAGTAGCACAAACTTCCTTCTTGCACATACTATTGTACCTCCTGCCTGCTCTGCCACGTGTTTCAGGTAGAGGAGAGCAAAACTGTAGTGTTCGCTACTCATAAATGAAGGGAGATTGACTCAGATTGAACTATCCAATAGCAGTGAAATCATGGCAGCTTTGGCTCTGCTTATGTCATCCACTGTTTTATCCACTGACACAGGGAAAGGCTCTTTCCTCAACTCTACGTTTGCTGTTTTGCCCTGTTCTCTTCAAAAGGAAAAGGCTCTCAAGCAAGAGGCTTCTGCAGCCTCGACTCCAGAGATCCGTGAGAGCTTGGTGACATCTGGTGGTAATTGGAAGGATCACAAATAATGTATAAAAACAAATTTAAAAAATATTTCCCCCGAACTAGTCGTAAAGATTGCTGTTGATTTCATACTCAAAATAGCAAACATGATGTTATAATGGGGCATATTGAACACTGTATAATTTAGAGATCAAAGGGCTTAAAATGCTGATGGGACATAAGAGAGTTTAAATAGAAGGTATTTGGCATTGGGGTTTTGCAGGTATGTAAATACCATCTTTTTATCAGCCTGGTCAGAATATCAGTGTAAAAAGCAAATTATGCAGGTTACATTTGCTCATCATGCAGTGCCAGGCCCCTGACATGTAACCGATTTCCATCATGTTTATACTTTGTACAAAGCACTTATATGCCGTAGCCTGGGAAGTACCACTGTGGGTATGTTTAGCAACCTATTTGCAAGCAGTTAGATATGTGTGCCCAGAGTTTGGATTAGGCATGGGTCTGACAATTGGCGCAAAACTTCAGAGAAGGGAAAGGTAGTAAAGATAACTTTATATTCAGGCTGAATCTGGTAAGGAAAGAGAAAATGGGTTTCTTGAAGTTCAGACGATTTATCTCATCTGATCTGCATGCAGATGCATCAACAGACCTTAGGCCTTTAACATAGCAGACTATATGGAGTCTTTGGAGTTTAGTGTTGGGTATGCCCATTATTTTAGGTTCCCTGACCAACATTGGAGCAGAAAAATGTTCTGCTGACACTGAGGTGTTCATGGTACTATTGTGACACAGTGATAAGCTGTTAAGTCCTGACCCAGAGAGAAAGCCATGTTCACCACTGTGCTATACACATGGCATCTTCTGAGGCAGGAAGGTTCTCCTGCACAAAGCACAGACAGGACTAAAGACAAAATCCCCACTGACAAAATCTCTAGTAGCTGTAATGGGTCACTTAGTTGAATGTTTTTGATTCTGTTCTGCAGAGAGTGGTGTTGCGTTCATACACATTTGTGTACTCACAAACACACACATTAGGTTGAGGAGTTATCACACACAGTGAACACACACATAGGCTGAGGAGTGAATGAATGTCTTATTTTAGTGTAGATTATTCTGTGATTTGGCAGAGGGTGAGAGCAGAGGAAAGAGGGCATTTCTTCAAGAAGTTAAAGAAAGGTGAGAATTTCACGTGCCTGCCCCATTTCCTGCATAATCTTTTGGCCTGCTTCAATCATCAGTCTGTTCCTGTGGCATTGAAGTCTGGTGAATGCATCCACATTAACAAGGATATCTTTCTTAATCCTGCCAGTTTTATCCCAGCAAGTAGAAATCATGTGCATTTGTGATACGAGATAGATTGGAAATGGTATATGCTACCTCTTCCATAAGTCCCCAGAGCCTAAAGGTAACCTAGCTGCACTTTGGGTTATTCAAAGACAAAAAGCTGGGAATCAAAATGCACAATTGGATGTGGGGTTTACAAAGCTTTTGCCCTATTAACTGAACAACAAAGCGGGGAGAACTGTTGACAAAATGGAGGGAAGAAAAGTTTTATTTACTGGATAATTTTAATGTATTTACATGGTGGTGGTGTTCCCAGCTTATTCTGTGTCCTTCTCAGAGCTCCAAGGAGATAGCTGAGTTTCACCAGATGCTTTGGTAGAGTTCAAACTAGTGTTATGTAAGTCCTTGGAAAATTGAACCTGGCCCTTCGAGCTTTTTGAGTTTCTGCTGACAAAGGCTAACAGAAGACATAACCCAGCAGCCATCCACATTCTTAGCTAGAGATCTAAGTGAATGTTGCTGAGAAGTGGAGTAAGTGGAGAAGTCTCCATGAGATTGAAAGTCTCAGCAGGAGTTGGCATGGAGTGCTCTGGAAGGAGCTGCAGTTGTTTAGAGCAATGTTGCTCTGAAGGAGTTGAGCATCTGTATTGAGCTGAGAGATGTGGTCATCCCACTGCTCCTGGCATCCCAGGTGTTATCTGGATTCTGATTATGGGAACAATTTTACATCTTTTGGTCTAAAATTGCTGTCAAGCAAAAGGAATGATGCTTAGTCTGTGCTAAGTGGCTCAAGTTAGGTGATACTAACAGTATTTTTGCTATGAAATAACCACTTTGTTCCTACTCACTGTTCAAATGATAGGTCAGCAGAATCCTCCTCTTTCCAGGGGACAGGCACATGCTATGAAGGTAGCTCTCAGTCATGTGAACTGTTTCCCTTAATGAAGCAGCACAGATTTCCTAATAATAGAGACAGGTGCTTGCTACTTGTACTGTACCTCACACACAGTGGTGAAGAGGAATGTGTGATAGCTGAAAAGTGCAAGCATGGAGAATACTTTATGCTTTGTGCTGTCTTTTTCTTTGAGTACTTCCTCAACACTTCACAAACATTACCTGTGAGCCATGTATCCCCTCGAAGAGGACAAAACAATAGACAAGGAAAATGAGGCGTGATACTATTAAGGAATTTGTCTTGCAATGAATTATAGGTATGATGAAAAGATTAACCCAGAAGTTCTGGAGGAATATGTATAATGCTATTTCAAGTTACATAAACTATTTTTTTCTTTCTTTTATCTACTGAGTGTCAAAATTCCCCAAAAGTCATTCAATTATTTAAGTTTAGGATTAAAAAAAAAATTAAAAAGTCAGAAAGCACTGTCTGTGTTCCTGTTGAATACACAAATATGGGTTTTGCCTGGTTTCAGTGGATAAAATAAGTGTGAGGTCAAGGCAGGATAGTTTAGTGAGATACCAAGATTCAGTTCCTGCCTTGAACAATGGCAGCCTCCTGATCATCAAGGCAGTGTTATCAGTATGTGGTTCCTTTGGTGACATGGTGCTAAACTTACAGTGAAATCTGGAGCCAGCTGAGTGAGGTTTGGGATTTCCTTGCAAAGACTCAACAGTTTCGGAGGTTTTCTTTCACCCAACATTTCCAAAAGTGTGTGAGCTAAGTTTCTGGCTGCTGTAGGTGTGATTTTTGCATGTGCTAGGGGTTGTGGCAAGACTGCAAGCCAGGCATGCTCGCTCCTGACGCTTTAGCCCAAGTTGCTGCTTTATCAGCACCTTTACATATACAATTACAACATTTTCCTTGCACTTATGGTGGGGGTTTGCTTTGTGAATACATGTGTTGCTATAGCTACATTTACCTAATGTTCATTATTTCCCATAGTGTCTTTGTCACTTATCCAAGGATCCTGGCATTAAGCAAGCTTGCAGCATGTAATTTCTGCCTTGGGAGCTATTGGTAGGTGTACTGAATGGCCAAGAGGTACTGCAACTAGTTCGTTGCCTGGGCTAAACCTACTTCAACCATGAAAGAAGTGTTCAGGAAAACAGGACCTTTCTTACAGCAGAGTGATGGGAAAGACAAGCCTACAATCACTAGTGCCCCTTTCCAAGGGGGTTGAATGGGAAGGAGGAGAAGAAACTGTCATCACTGAAGGGAACAATTACAGGGAGGGGAGGGATCACAGGCAACTTCAGTTAATTGCTAGGTTGTGTAATGAGCTGGGGTGCTGGACAGCTACTGTATAGTCTCCATTGTGTCTATTGTGCCTGGTTGGGGGTGTGCTACTCCAGGGCATTTTAGCTGGTTTTTGTTTTTGAATGGTTTAATGAGTGAGCTAAATAGCTGTAAAATTCAGAGCAGGATCTCAAAAAGTTCACTTTCCCTCAGGCGTGCATGTGTATCTGGTGCAGAGCAGAAGAAGCAATGAGTTCTGACCAGCCACCTACTTCCTATGGGAGGGAGCTATGTACAGAACTCAGCTGCACAAAGAAAGACAGCGAAGAGTTAGCTAAAAAGTAGAGCTGGTCCCTGGCAGGTCCTGCAGACTGACACCCAGGAGATGCTCCAGACTCTTCATATTCTGGAATATCTGTCATATAAGGAGAAGCTGAGAGAACTGTGATTGTTTAGCATGGAGATGGGAATGTTCAGGGGCAATATGTACAAATTCCTAGAGGGGAGTGAGTAAACAAATAAAGAAGGAAGAAACAGACTCCTTTTAGTGGTATCCAGTGACAGGACAAGATGCAATGGGCACAAATTGAAATATAAGAAATTCCATTTAAACTTCAGAAAAAAAAATTTTTACTCTGGTGGTCAGATATCAGAACAGGTTGACTAGCCAGATCATGGAGTCTCCATCCTTGGAGATACTCAACACCCATCCGAACATAGTCCTGAGCTGTAGATGATACTGGTCTGAGTTGGGGAGTTTAGACTAAATGCTCTCCAGAGGTTCCTTCCAATCTCATTTATTCTGTGGATTTGTGATTCTGTGTTACTACTTCCATCTTATTGGGTCTGCAGAAGTGAGAACAAGTATGAGGTTCTGTTATTCCTGGTTTGCATTAAGTCATTGACCAAGACAAGAAAAATGGTACCTATATGACAATACAGAACATTTTTTCTGGTTTCACAAGCTTCTTTCTAAACCTACAGAGCTACATCAGTGCAAAATTATGTGCAAATCGCACTTCAGTGTTACGATATCTTCTATATAAGTGGTGTGCCCTTCCATCACATGCATGAATGGACATTTAAAAGATCAATCTAATAGTGGACTGTCACCCTCAGTCTGCTTAGACTGCAAGGGTGAGCTCTCTTTTCAGGGCAGGGATCTCAGCTATAATACTCAGTCAGCAGCCAGGCAATCTTCATGTTGAGCCCAGCTTTGTGACTTAACAACTGTGAGAAATACTATTGTCCTTCATGGTAACTGTTTTACTGGAGGTAAAACAGTTTACTGGAGCACTGGAGGTACTCTTCCATTATAAATCCCTTAAGAAAGGCACTCAGACTACGCAGAGTGTCATTTAAAGTGCTATCTATAGATGCTAACACTGTAGAGGAAGAGATGATAATACAGATAATCTTACGTCCCTTCAGATGCCAGGAACTCTGAGTTGTGCAGCATCAAAAAGGCAGCATATGATCTGGGTGCAGCCCATCACACAGACTTTGTCTGAAAAAGGGTTTCCCTCTTTTAGTCATTTGAATTACTATATGATTTTTCCACAAGAAAATAACTCAATTTTTCTACAACCCAACAGAAAGAGTGTTCACATGAGAAATTCTCGCTACACTTCTAGGTAAAGGCAAGAACTTGCGGGTAGTATGATTGCCAGTACCAAGTGGGAAATTCTTACAGGCTCTCTGTTACAATTAGCTGGCTATGTTTATTCTGCAGCTGAGATATTCACAGCACAACAGGGGCCTGAAGGCTAAGCTGTATGTGCAGCACAGTGTAGCCATTGGCCTACTGAGGTTACACTTTATGTGGATAGCCGTCCTTGATGTGCAATGATTGTGATCATTGCACTGAGACATATGACACTATCTCCAGTTGTCATTCTGCAAATGTATTTGCAACATACTTGACGAAAGAAACCAGTTTACATGGATTATCTTACTAATATACCCCAAGCCAATTAGATTCAGCTGCTCACAGGGTTTCATAAAACCAATTCTTGTGAAACTCCAGGAAGATTTACCATTACTCTTAATTTTCAGTAAATGAAGGGAGAAAGCACTGCATTGCAAAAGCACCACTGCTTTAAGATCAAGAGCAAGTTTATTCATAAATTAGGCTCTTGTCAGATTTGGACAGATCCTGTTCCTGAGGATGACGAGTACTTTGTTATAATTTATTTTAGGATCTGTAGGTCCGGCACCAGTATGGCTATATAGCTGTCAGCCGCATGCAGCCCCTGCCTGCCCAGGCAGGAACCTGCCAGGCTGAAGCCAGAGAGCTGCATCCTGCTGACCCTGTTCTGGTAATGCTTGTGAAAGAATCTTGGTGAAAATTCGTGGAGTGATTCTGTGCCGAGGACATGGGTGATTAACTGCGATGAATGCTGTCGCAGTGGCGATTTGCCCATAGATGGCAGCGTTTGCTGTCCTTTCGATATACTGGCGGTATTTCCATTTGCTGTATTTGTTCCACCACAGAAGATCCTGTTGCTCAGAAGGCCATAAACCCCAACTGAAAATACAGATAGAGAAAACTTTTTGACACATCTCTCAGGCTTTCTAAAAATAAAAATTTAAAGGAAGCCAGAATAGCATGACTAAAGAACACAGAAGTATGACCCTCACTTGTGCTGTGTATTGGAGAAGATGGTATAGACCTGCTCTTTGTAGCCAGATTCCCCTATACATAAATGCATCTTAAAAGTCTTCTAACTGTTTGCAGTTTATCTACACTTTGAGTTCAGTGGCCCCATCTGTAAAGAATATAAGTGTACCCCAGTAGTGCAGTGTAAAACAAGAAACCTGTGAGGTGCAGAGAATCCCATTTAAGTGGTTTGGCTTATTCAGGAAGTCTGCAGCAGAGCTGGAATTTGAATCCCTGAATCCTACCTTTAAAGGGGAAGCTAAGTACAGGTGGTTCTTTAGCATCTCCAAGACAGCATATACATCAGCCACATCTGCTGAGCACTTTCTGGTGATAACTTATTGTTTATTTCTCCAAACATGGTGTAGGAAGAAGATGTGTCTATCATTTCATTCCTTTCCTCCTCAAAATGTATCTGCTGTCTAGGCTGTCAGCAGTGGAGCTCATGAGCAGTACTAGTACTGAGGTGACTAGCCTTTAGCTTTAAACATGTGCAGAACCTTTGCAAGTCTTCAGTTTCCTTAAAATATTTTCCATCTGTGAATCAGATCGCTCCGGGACTGTGACAGATGGAGGGCCTGTCACCCAGCATGTAGTTATTTGTGTCTGTCTGGCTCCACTCAAAGTGGGTTTGAGTCTCTGAGATTTTCTGTGGGTGAAAGTTTGTTTGTTATAAAACAGATTACAAAATATCTGGAAGGACAGTTCTGTTTTATCTTACTCTGCTAGCAGCCTTAGAGGACAAGATGTGTGTAAGTTGTATGTCTCATCCAAAACAAAGTTCAGTCTGAGTGACAATGCCATTATGGGGATCACAACCATAGGATCTGTTTAAAAGCATGTAATGATTATATTCCTATAGGATAAGAACATGTGATATGGCAGAATATCTCAGAGGTCAGTAATACCTGCTTTACAGAAATGTACAAAAGGTAGCATAATCCCAAAATCTGCCTTTACAGGAAGTTTAAGCCCCAATTAATAAAAGATTGTTTTCCCTAGATCTCAATAAAAAGAAATGAAGCACAGTGCTTTCAGAAATCTTCGTAATATCCCTGTAAACCAGGAAAAACTTCTGTCAAACAGCAAACACTTCTGTTGAACAGCTGTAAAGATGGTGCACAAATGTGGATGAACAAATAATGCCATGAAGATTGTGTTCTAAATCCAGAATGCTTTTCCTAACCTACAGAAAAAGCGCTTTTGCATAAAGGACATCTTCACTGAGAAGCTTTTTAAAGCTGTTGTGATACATAAGGTGAATTGTGCATTCATGTGCATTCATTGCATAGTAGTACATGTGCAGTAATTAAAATCAAAATGAAAGGCCTAGTACCAAATGAAAGTAACAAAGTTATGAATGAAACTTTGACTGATGACAGTGGACAAAACTGCAAATAGTCCTTTACATGCAACATAAAGGTAGCAAATGCAGAATGTATGGAGAGCAATGCTTCTGGGAAGGCTCAAATTCAATGAATTTAAGACAAAACATTGAATTCTGTTTATGTGTATGCCAATTTGATTCCAGGGTTACTCCACTAACTTAGCGTTACTCTGGATCTCTACCAATATGGTTGAAATTATCATCTGACTCATTGTCATAATTTCATTTCTATCTTTTCCTGACTTCCAGCAGACAGAAAAAATGGCCCTCGGCATTAATTATAATTGTATTACAGTGGCTTTTTCTGAAAGTCATATTTTTAATTTCTATTTAATCCCTCATTCTTTCTGAACCATAAACCTTTCATTCATAATGAAAATAAAGAGCTATTTTATTGTCTTGTTTCTACTGCAGTTTTATATTCAAATGTCTCAGGATTTTGTCCTTTCCTGAAATCAAAGAAGTTTTAAAAATATGTACAATTGAGTTAAATAAATTCTGTTATAATATTCTATATTTAAAAGTTACTCTTCCAATGCAACCACCCCACCTTCTAGATAAAGAACTTAGAAGTAGCACTATAGAAACAAGTCTTAGAAACTTGAGCAGCAGATTTCTGCTCAATTCTACTCAAACTCACACTAGCAGAAACACTTTTTACAAGAGAAATACACTGTACAAAGAGTTATTTACTCTAAACTGAAACCAGTAGGACTTCCCATAGGTTGTTTCAGGTCCTAGATTAGAATTACAAGATAGTTAATGAAAACGATCAGGGAAAGATGAAATGTAAATGTGTGCCACACAGTCCTTTCATCTGGCTTTGTATTGCATTCCTTTTTACATGGATGCAGAATGAAAGAATACTGATTCTGTCTAAAGATGTTCATATTGCTGGGAAAAAAAAATTCTATCCAATTATTAGAACACTCTTTCTGCTTTGAAGAGAGCCAACTAGGGTTTAAAGGCATCTTATTTTTCTGTCAGTTTCTGAAAATATCTTTTGATGGTGGTATAAATTCCTGGGCTGAAGTGATGACTGGAAATGATTCTACATTGTTCAAGCAACCAAAGCTGAATAAACTGAGTCCTTCCACACAAAAGCGTAGCTACTGTACAAAATGCTGATTTGCAGTCCAGAAACCAATAGTGCACAACAATATGTAAGGGACAACTAATCTACAAACACCAGCAGAGCCTTAGATCTCCATAGATGCCTCTGGAAAGCGGAGCTAATTCCAAAAGCTGCTATCTCCTTGTCACAGTCCCAAAATATTTTCCGAACAATTGATATGTTATTTTACAGAACACGCAAATTCCATTTCAGTTTAACAGCCCTGTTGCAGCACTGGTTTGCTGTTTCTCCAAACTGTGGGCCAAGATTTAAATGACTTACGAAGGACATGTTAAGCAAGGTTTTGAAATGCTTCAGAAATCAGAGTAATCTAACAAGGCATGTAATATAACACTTGTCTGTGCTGGCTTGACATCGCTTTAAAGCAATTACAGAGTAATCCTGGGAGTCCAACAGAAACAGTAACAGGGAAGAGTCATATTGCAGTCAGTTGGTATCCATTGCTTGAAGGTTCTGAAGGACTTCCAGCACAGCTTCATAGCAGAATAAATACTCATCCTGGATGCAAAGACACCAATGTGAAACATCTGATTACATTCAACATAAATTCTAGACAAAGAACAATGGACTGTTTGAAGTGCTGTTTATAACACCAGAATCTATGTAACATGGATACAAAAACTTAGATATTTAAGAGAATCCTTGTTCTTTTTGTTCCATCACTTGAAAAGTTCATGAAAGTTTTCTTATTCAATGCAGTACCTGTAAGCATGTGCTCAAGCCTCATTTAGGTCAGTGAATGCTTAATTTTAATCACATGCTCAACCATTATCCTGAAGAAAAATATATCAAAGCATATGATAAAATATTTGTCCACAGGAAGAACGTACCCTGGTCTTGTCTGACTTTTATTAGCACCACTTGTTTGCTCAAAATTGAGTTAGCTACATCTTATCTTTTCCTGTGTGAAAACTCTTTTCAGGGATAGGTTTAACTCAGCAGTAGTAGGCTTTACTGAGGTGGTGATAACTCAGCAATAGCAAGAGTTCAGCTGAAGGCTGCAATTTTGCAGGATAGAGTTTATGGTATCTTACTGGTTTTGTTGTTGATCCCTGCTTTTCTTTCTGCTTAATAAAAAAGTGGGGAGGGAATGGGGATGGGACTGGGAACTGTACTATATTGGTGCTTTGCTTTTATTTCAATTAGTTAGTAAGGAACAGACCTTTCATATTTAAATCTAGACACCACTTGCCTGGAAGGGTGTTATTTTCCTCAAGTGAGAAGGCTAACTTTATGCTTTAAGACACAGATTTATCAAAGCATGTAGATATGTACCACTAATTGAGACATTTAAAAATCATATAATCTAGTTAAATACTGAAAACTTACCTTTGTTTGGATCATGCCAAATCGCTGATGTCTCAAGTCTCTCACTATCTGCTTGATGTTGAACTATCAGAAGAGAACAGGTTTTATTTTGTTGACATGCAAGTTATAAAGAAAGATTTAAGCATGTTTAGATGGGGAAGTTGTGACTTAGTTCTGTTACAAATAGTATATTTGCAGTTATTATCTTTGTTGTTTAAAACCACAAAAGCTGTTTTGTTCCATTTTGTTATGTTGAATTCTACCAGGAATTATGCTGGTCTAAGATACTCCCACTGTGTTGTTGACATCCATACCAGTTTGTAATACTTAATGACGATCTCTTTGATACTTACAGATAAATCTTTTTCTATATAGCTGAGCAGAACTTCAACACACAGCAAAACTCCAGTTCTCCCAATGCCAGTGCTGCAGTGAGCAACAATAGGTCCTGTACTGTGAGCTCTTCTCATGTAACAAATAAATTTTACAAGCTGCTCAGGCAGTTTTGAGGTATTTTGGTCTGGCCAAGTGGTAAACTGCAAATGACTTATAATGCGCTTCTCTTCTGTCTGGAAGAGCAAGACCAAAAACATTAAAAATGACCAGTTCTAAGACCAAGTTTCAAGTAATTCCACTGATAAATTTTCCATTAGCCTAGTCAATTGTTAGTCTACTGAACAATTCCTCAGCTTTTCATACTTGAGTCTATTAAGGTTTCTTTTAGGTCTTCAGAAATTACTCAGAAGACACTGGCCTAGGACATTTACTTCATAAAATTTTTATGATACACTGAAGTTACTCTGGATGTAGTTATCTTATTTGATTAGAAGGGGAAAACAAAAACACTTGTTAAATTAGAACATTCCACTACTGTTTGCTAAATTAGTTTTGTAACTGAACTAAGCCATACTAATAGAAGAGTAGTGATATGATAAACGTGATAGTAAGATTGTAAATGCTATTTCGGCTATGAGATATAAAAGAACACTTTGTGATTAGATACCCTAACATACAAACCAAATCAAATAAGAAAATTCTTACAAGAATAATCATAGTGTAGATAAAATAGAGTATTATTACCAGAATGGTCCTGGGACAGTACTTCTTGTTGCCAGCTTTCCAAAACATGTTAAGCTGAATGCAAAAGAACTACCCGGGTTTTTATGATCAGAAAAATGTGACTGCATTTTTGGATGTCTCCTGAAGTAAAACTCTGTCTTTCTGCAGTAATTTGATATTGGTCCAATATAGACTTAGCAAACTAAGATAACGATTGAAACAAGTACATATAACAGCTTATCTTCCCATCTTAATAATCTTTTGGGAAAACTCATATCAAATGCTTTACTATGCTTCACACCTAAAGTAAATTGTCTTTTCTTCATATAGAGATTTTTTTTATTGATGGAAAATGATCAATTTAGTCTGGAACAAGAATGAATCTTTTAATATTTTCATTAATTAATATGTCCTGCAGAATTTTTTGGAAAGCTTTACTTAATATTGAGGCAAGACTGATGGACTTTTGCCCCAATTTCCATGTTCTTACACCGTGATTCTCTATTTATAGTTTCATGTGTATTCATGTCATTTGACATTTCAAAGAAATATTAATTCTAAAATCTAAAAAAAACACCTTCTTCCCCTTTCCTTCCAGCCAGCATTAGAGAATGTGAATCCACTCTGGCAGCCCTTACTGATTTGACTTGATGAAAACAGTAAGCAATTCTGCAAAACACAGAATGCACCGGCTCTGTGACTATTAAAGGACTAACTTTTGGACATCCTTGTCTAACCTTAATTTCATGCCTGTTATTCAGATTTTTGCATTCCTAAAAATTACTGAGCAAATTTTACGGAAGAAACAAACAATAATATTAGAATATACTCATGTAAAATACCTAATGAATTTCGTCACATGAAAATATTAAGCCTACTGAACTTACTTGCTTGTTGATCATTTCTATTGTTCTAATTATGAAGTATTCCAGAATCTGGTAATTGTCTAGCCTGAGATGGAAATTAGCCAGGTCTATAGAGTCATGGGGAGGTTCAGGCCAGTATCGATGACATTTGATTTGCCCTAGCTCCACTTCTTTTGTCATCATGGCAATCACATCTGATTCACTCTCCCAGACCATTTGCCAGAAATCAGCCACAGTGGATGGCAAAGGCCCTTGGGTTGTAATATAGAAATGTTCCTCTTCTCCAACTTTCATTCTAATGTAACTTGCATTAATGTAGCCATTCTTTTCTCCCAGAGGAACTCGTGTCCTATCATCTGTACAGAAACAGAAAGTAGTTATTATGGATCTGAAACAGAGTTCTACCATCTCTAGCAGTCGGGATGGTGAACCTCAGCCTCAAGCAGTAAAGTATACCTCTGGATTTTCAAACACATTTGACTAGTACTGCTAGTATTAATCACCATTAATAGGAATTCCCACGGATAAATTGTATTGTTCACTTCAGCTTTATTTCTCTTAAGATACCTGTGTAACGCTCTGACAAGCCTTCTAATTACCATAGAATTGTATGGCAATGATTCAGAATAGTGTATCCAATATGGCTTTTAATATATGGGATGGGAACACTGTCACTGGATAATGCTGTTTTAAAGCAGGAAACTCCTGAGAATGCATGCTGTATCACTAATATAAAAAGGTGACTGCTACAAATGTTGCATGTGCTTTCCTGCTGCTGCAGTTCAGAAAGGCATCGAGGGTCCAGCAAGCGTTCCCCTTCTGTTGTGATACCTCTCAGGGAATCATTGGGTAGTACAGTAGTTTTTGGAAATCCTTGTTAACAGCAGTCATTCAGCTCTTGTATTGAAATCTTCTAAATGACTAAAATGACTTCTCATCAGTGAGCAAACTTGTTTCTGACTTAGAACAGAGATGAGCACCTAAAAACTCTGGTTGTATATTATGCTTCCAAACACTTCTGAAAACATCTTTATTTTTCCAAGAGATGCATACCTCCATGATTTCCACCATGCTTTCCAGGATTCGATTGTGTCACAAGCAGTAGATGTAGCTGTACATTTAAATATCTTTAAAGATCTGCTATTATAGTTCAAGTTACACTCGCCCACAGAAATGTAGATCAATATCTCTGATAAAAATCGGAAGGAAACACCCAGATAGCTGCCCCCCTGCCAAAGTCCCACCTTATGGAAGATGATACTTCAGAAAATTACATACTGTGCAATGCCTTACATGAAGTCTACCTCCTTTGGAAAAACCTCAACGCGTTTCATTGTTAATGTACCTCTCAGTGGCTAAGGATGCAGTGGGATTTGCATCTCCTACATATCAGTGTTATAACTGCTCCTCTGTTTTCCAGTTAACTGAATGTATGTTCTCATTAGTGTACATACTTACATGGAAGAATATCTCGGTATCTGTTTTTATCCCTGTTTTCTGGTGCTTTGCCAGTTCTGCAGTCATCTATTGGTTTCAAACGTTCTAAAGCCTAGACCAAAGAGAAATAGTCAATCTATGTTGTTCACATCCTTCATAGGCAACCTATACAGAGTTGGTGTGAGCAAATTGTACCACTATAAGTGACCCAAGACTGGTAAATAGACTTCTTACAGAAGGGAATCAGTCCCTCACCCTCTAAAATTCAAATTGCTTTCTACTTTCTTCAGTCTGCACAAAATTTCTGGGGTTTTCAAGTGAGATTTCCAACTCACATCCTCAACCCTTGTCATTACAAATCCCTGTTGTATACTGCTGTGAAATAGATGTTTGGAATAGTGTCTTGGTCAAATGTCAGTATTCGTAACTGATGACATACTAACTAAAGCACCAAGTATTGCTCTGTTAACAAGTAGTGAATGTCATTGAATACTTTTCAGTGACAGGGAAAGTGATGGATACAGAGAACAGCATCAATGGTGAAAAGTGTAAATAATATGGTTGTTGAGTACTTCATAGCAGATTTAGGGGAACAGTGCAGTGTAGCTGGAAGCAGGAATGTGAAAGTTAATTTCATTTACAGTTTTGAGTTGCCTTCACTTTTCTTTATTCTTTTACCTCTTTGGTATGTGCTGCACAATGCTCAACCATCACATTATTGCACTATACAGTGTATACGGACTGAAATACATGTGACATTTCTTTAATACATTCATCAGTTACTACAGCTTTTACTCAGAAAAAATATCCACTGGCTTTGGTAACTGGTGAATTCCCTGTTAGATATTTATGTTTTCTGTTCAGACGCATGTCTCAGCTCAGTATGCTATGCCTACATCAGTAACAGAATGCAATGAATGGAAATTAATACATGCCCTTGAGCCTTTAGGGAAAGGCAGCAAATCTTAGACGCTTGAACCAGTAGGATTTTCTACCCCGAAAGTCAGAGATATAAAGGCAAGTGAAAGGAACTGATAATGTTGTAATTGCTATGGAAAAGTGGCAGCAATCTATTTCCCTGGTTTTGAGTACATCCTTTAAAGGAAATTCTAGTACTGTGCTGAAGAGTTACAAAATAACCTGTTCTTTAGGAATTTGCTGATAACTGAGTACTCTTTTTATATCCTGAAACAAGAGACTCTATATGCTTCTCTAATTTTATATCTTTTCATGCCATCAGATGTAATTATGTGTTTTCATTATCTATGGAGGTACATTACTTTTTCTTTTAAATCTCATAAAGTTCCCAGCCTTAATAGCATCTTGTGGCAATGAATTCCATGGTTCACTGAAGCATTGCGTGAAACATTTTCCTTTCAACTAAGTGTTTCAGGACTAGTGAATCCCTAGCAGCACGGATTTTTTGCTTTAGTGCAGCCTCTAGAATAGTTCTTAGGGAGATGTTCAGCAGAGCTGAGGGGGTAATAGGAAGAAGTCAGTGTAGGAAAAAGCGATTAATACTCTACTTTAGTGTATTATTTATTTTTCATTCCGTGTGGGCTGTATCTTTGGACAGGGAATAGTGTAAGCCTGACCTGTGTGGAAAGAAAGATTCAAATACTGTAGCATCATCCAAACACTAGAGTAGAAACCCCGTTCTGGCTGGAATAATTCTCTGAGAAAGTAGAAACAGTAATGATATACAAGCCAATCCCCCATACAGTATGCAGAAGGCTGGTAAAAGTCACTTTCTTATCTCTGCCACACACTCAGATCTTAAAAAGGAATCACACTTTACCACAAACTCCTTTAACACCTCTTGAGTCTCAGTCCGAAACTGAAGGCCTCGAATAAGACCTGTGATGCCAGTCATTGGACCTATTCCAGCCAGTGATGATTTAAAGTTAATTAAGTGAGTCAGTTCATCTCCAGAAGCAAAGGTTCTGCCTATATATCAACAAAGAAAAACAAAGGAGTTTTTAATTATCATTGTTCATAGTGTGAATTCTTGGCTTTAAAAACTAGGGGGCTGCAGTACTTAACTACATTTTGATGCTTATACTGTGGAAGTGAAATGTGAAAAAATATTTTTGGCTTACTTATGTTCGCAGCAGAAAGAAGAGTAAGTCAGCACCATGGATATAACCAGCGCCACATTTCATGTCATTTGGAAGCAGATCCAACTATTGCAACTTATTGCCTCATACAGTTTCTAAATACAGTCTGCCTAAATAAAGTGTTCTTGCAGAATTGCAAACTTTATCGACAGATTCTATTGGTACTGGAGACTCTCGCCACATCTTCGCAAGGAATCATCTTCATCTATCCAACACTTTCCTGAAAATTAGTACTGCCACACCCCACTGCTAGGAATAATCACTGCAAATTCTTCCTCCTGGAAGTAAAATATCTTCTGTCCTTTTCATCTTACCTTACACTCCTCTTCAGAAACAAGATGCAAAGCATCTTTGGTGCAACAAAATCAGGATTCAGTTTTACTAATTTGCTCATCCTGAAGTATATGTTCTGATATGAAACTTGCAAGATTAAGAAGATGGATAAACATTTATAGCTCTAGAAATACCACTACTTTACTGTAGCAATTGAAAAATTTTTTTACCATGTAGAGGAAAACCAGTAGCTTGTTTGGTAAAAATAATTGTTTGAGGCAGAGAAATTATGAATTTGTCCTTTTAGTCATAAACTACTGTTGGCAAAGGATAACATGCCAACTGTCTCAAAAAAACCCTGTTCATCAGTTCCGCAGGTTTGTGGTAGGCTGAAGACAAGGAGCAGCGCTCTGTTTTCCTCTTGTAAGATGTCATCGCTATTCTTAACCAATCTCCGTAACAAAACTGTTGTGCTTTCTATGCTTTTGTCTGGGATACAACTTGTACCTGCCTTGCCTGAGCTTCTGAAACAATTTCTGTCCACTTTCTGTTCTCTAGCCATAAGAGATGCCAGGTTATTTCTATTAACTAGTTGAGAGTGGCAGTGAAGACAGATCTGCCACTCCAGACACAGTGTGCTATTTCCTATACACCTCTGTTTCCTTCCAGGTCAAGTGGAATAAGAAAGCTCAAAATCTGAGCACGTATGAGAGGAGAGACTGGTTATAATTTTCTATTTGCTAGCCCGCACAGTTTGGTAGTGTGAGGGAGATAACTGTGATTTACTTCTTCTAAGCGCCATGAGCAATTCATTGTTTCCACAGGGCAAGAAGAAGCAGGGAGAGACCTGTATTTCAGAGAATCTATGGGACACCACAGTATGATTCCTTTCACAGATTTTTCTTGTTTGGAGCAGAAGCAGCTTAATTTCCTATAGGAACAACTAGGCAGATTCTTTCTGTAAACCATCTTCTGGTATCAGAACAGCTGTAGTACCTGAGCTGTGAAAGTGCTTCAGTATGTGTTTGAGCACATCAGTTCTAGAGGTTTGAATTTCACTCATTATATGAAGTGAAATTAAAAGCCATCTGCTTTTATTTCATTCATTTTGGAACAAACAAAGAATTTCAATTTTTAATTATGCACTGGGAAGCTCCCACAAATTTGCTTCTGACCCAAATTGCACTGGTTTTGTTTTCTTTTTTTTGTTCTGCCACTGAGCCAGTGTGTCATTTCTTTGTACAATCCAATAGTGCATGACTTGAACAAATGTTATGAAGTTGCTCAAATTAATGCAGCAACTTTCTTTTCCTCTTATTTGCTCAGTTTGTACACCTGATTGAGTATAATCAAGGTAACCAGAGATTTTCCTTTGAGGAAGGACATGATATAGAGCATGGAAAAAAATTCTAACGAAAACCAAAATAAAAAAACACATTAAAAAAAAAAAAAAAAAAAACCAACAAAAAAACCACAAAAACAAAAGCATAGAAAGTTGCTCATCCTTTTGAAGCTGGGGTGCCAAAGCAGAGGCACTCTGAGCAGTTGTGAGTGGGTGATGGCCAGCACAGCTGCCCTCCCCGAGTTCAGTTAACTACATTCAGACTTGTGTTCCTTCCTTCTAGCAGTTCCCCAAAAGAGTTGGAGAGCTCCTGATGTAGGCTGCCTTCTTGTGGATGTTTCAAAGGTTTGATGGCCTTCATATGTATCATAGTAAAAAATGTGTCCTGAGTGCTCTGGTCTTTGAGACACAAAGAGCAAATACTTAGCTTATATATAAGTGATTAGTGTTGTTCTCACTGTACATATACAGAGGAGCTGGCCTATAATGTTAAAGAAACAGAAGTTTTTGCATGGTTACTTCTAGGTAGAACAGAAATCCTGTGGGGCATATCATTGTCTTCATCGTTCCAGTTGTCTGCCCCAGACTGCTGACTCTCTCTTCTGCAGCCTTCACATTCTGCATATTTCTGTGACCTGTAAAACAGCATTAGTTGAATGGTCTTACGGAAGTGGCAGAAACTTTTATAGTTTGTTTTTCTTTAATCTATTTTTTATCACTTTTAACTTTCTTCAGCAACTATTTTTAAGAATTAGCATGAACTGCGAAGAACATAAATTCAAGGAGTAAGAGCATAGTCAGGAGTAGTGTTTGGAAGTAAGGTTCGTCATAGTTACAGACAATTTTTCATGTATGATATTTTTCAGTTGTTAGGCAAGTATAGCTATATAGGCTTTGCTTCTTACTGTTTCCTAAACTATTTAGAAAATTTTGGAGCCCTTAAATACGTTTTAGGTAGAAGACATGCCTGCATCCAGCATACAGCTATAATGTATGCAAAGTGGGTCAAATGTTCCTCTACTGGCCAACTGATACCTGCAGACCTAACATTTAACTATGTTAGCAGGCTTAAGCATATCAGAGTCTTGCATTATCCTATCCTAGGTGTGATCATAATACATAATGTTAGAAATAGTAGAAGATACACTTAAGAGGGAGAATAAGATAATAAGGAGCAGCTTTCTGAATATTAGTAACTATTGCAGGCTGTGCATGTTCAAATTACACAAGGCTTTTGCAAGTAGCAAATAGGAACACTGGAAAGCACTGGTAGTAAAAAGATTCAGATTACATGACAGGGGCCAGAAAACCATCCTATTTGCAAAACAATCAGAAGAGATACTTGTTATCCTTATATGTGATAACTTTGTATTAGCCATAGATGCATTTATGCATCTTGCCCACAGAGCAAGACAACTTAATAATCATATCTAATTGCCCGGTATATGACAAGATAATGTTATATTAGCAATGAGATAATAGCAAGGGGCACTGAGCCTCTGTTCATATGGATGTTCTTACATGCAGATTCTCTCAAAGCATCTTGCAGCTCTGTAAGCAGGTGAGTTAGGGAAGATTTTCATCCCTAATTGGTTGGCCAAATACTGTTCTTATAGAATTTTAAGTTTTCTTACAAAATTTAAGTAAATATTTAGTCTTTTTTTCCAATTTATGTGGGTTATAAGTGAGAAAGAAAATAGTCATATTTCATCTATGCCGCATCATTTTAATTGACAAAACTGCCTATGTCTTAACGCTCCATTATTCTTTGGTTTCCCATCGTACTGTGTATTTAAAATTTGTAGTAAAATTCTTTTCTTCCTGTACTATGTACTTTCTTTGGAGTAACACTCTGAAATTCTCCTGACTCTCAGATGTCTGGAGTTCAAAATCTGGATTGCTACAGGCATAATAGCGCAAGGTCCAGCCCAGACTGCAAGTGCTGCTTG
This sequence comes from Ara ararauna, assembly GCA_028858755.1. NCBI lineage: Eukaryota > Metazoa > Chordata > Aves > Psittaciformes > Psittacidae > Ara > Ara ararauna. The sequence goes on from CM054381.1 coordinate 69,991,455, forward strand.
GAACACTTAGTAGAACCCACCGGTACCCTGCCCACACCAGAGTGATAGTGGCACCACTGTTCTCTCTCCTCCTCAGCTAGAAAAGCTAAAGCTAGCTTAGGCATGTCTGCATGAGCTGTTACAGCTAGAAGCTTGTGTTTCATTTGTCTTAGTAGTTGCGTGGAAGCTGTTTAGCATTTCTTACTGCAGATGGAGCTGTATTCCAATAGAACTGTATTTCTGTCGTTTAGGACACATGGGTGCATTTGCACTTCATATTTAGGACAGTTCTGGAAATAAAAGATAAATTAGCCATACTATTTATTTTAATAGTTTTAATTCATTTGAAAGACTTACCTGTCTGAAATGTTACTGATGGTATCCCTATAGTCTCGTCCAGCCACCTGACCTTGCAGAGGGGAATTGTGTGTGCTGTCTAGGTCCTACAGGTTTAAAATATGAAAAAGCTGTGAAAAATCAGTAAATAAAAACATCAACCATGTAGTTACTTTCATCGACATTGTTTCTTATATCTGTAAAAATGTGTCCTTCAATCAGGAATGGAAGGGAAAACAGAATAGTTTCCATTTTCAGAAGAAAGTATGTAACTTTGATTCAGCATTGTAGTATCTACTAGGAGTAAGAAGCCACTAGGTGTAAAAAGTATTTGTGAGTTTCATAACAATACAGTCTTCAGAATCCCTACAACTTGGAATTAATGACTAAACGTTGTAAAGTTTCATGTTAGTCATATCCTCTCCAATCTCATAAAGAAAATGCAATCACAGGAATCACGAGTCACACTCTATTCTTCGCCTCCTTAGCTCTTGGTGGGAGAAGGCACCACTGTCTGAGATGGAATTGTTTTTAATAATTTCCTTTTTCTATCTCAGACACAACGATGCCAGCCAGTAGAGCAGGGTGCAGCTGCTCTACTGAAGGAGCGCTCAACTAACAGAGAAGGCAGACCCTTGATCACCCTCCATATGCAGAAGTGATAATATTGGTGGCTGATTTTCCATCCTAGAGAATTATAACTGGATTCTGCATTTAAATAATGATTCAGGACATCTGCATCTGCATCATGTTTGTGGAAGTGGCTCCTTCTGAGTTGAAACACTTGATAGATAATTATTTAAATTCTAGTTCAGAGTGGTGTTTCTTTTTCTTTCCCTCCTTAATATTCCAGATGTACTCAGAGCACTGTGACATGTTACATAGTATAAACTACTGAATGCTCCACAGAATCTTAATGGTAGCTTCCACTTACACTTTATTTTCTTACTTTTGTGCTTGTGCTTTCCCATTAGAACAGGGAAATTCGTGGCTGCCTATTTAATAATGAATTCATTTACCCAGTTTCTGCATCTACTAACTACATTGATTGGAGAATGCTGTATAGATTTTTGTTTCCTAATTGCTAAAGAAAGTTATCTTGCTGCTGCTTTTTTGCATCTGTGATTTTTTTTCAATGGGTTGTCATTTTCAGAGTCTACATCTTTAGAGTAGATGGCAGCTGTGCTCTATAAAGTAAAGCATAAGTAGTTTCTATTCATAGGAAACAGCTAAAGGCAAGCTTGAAATAATGAACAGTTAATGAAACTAATTCAGCACAAAATTTTAGCATGTGCTTTAAGTTAACCATGTGCTGTGCTTAACTAGATAGACTTTACTACATGCTTAAAGCTACATTTGTGCATTAACACTTCGCTAACTTGGGGATCCAATAAGGAAACTGCAACCTTAGTACTATCTCCTATATTTCATTTCATTTTTTATCTCTTGGGTGTACTTCTTTGTCAAAATATAGGCATGACCTTGTTTTGATATTACATTTCATCAATTTCTAGTAGTTTAGTTCCAACACCCATTCCAACAGAGTATTTAAAACTTCCTCAAACAAATTCCAATTCAAGGTTTTCTCATCTTATTCACATCAAGGATTTATTCCATTTTTCTTTTCTAGTTTGATTATATTGGTTGAGGCAGGGCTTGGGGTTTTTTATTTGTTGTGGATGATAAACAGAACTATATTCCTCACATTTCCTGAGAAGAGGTTTTACAATTGTAAACTTAGAAATAACAGATGCTGTAAAATTTGATGTGGAATGTCTTGCAGGACTTAGTAAGATTCAAAAACATAATCATATTTGAAGAAGTTTGGGACCCTTGGAGTTATGAATATTAATAGAAGACAGTTGAATATAAATCTTTTAAAGTGCATTGTTTTAAAATACTGAAAGAATGGTAAAATTAATAAATCATTCATTCCAGTATTAAAAAGTACAAGAATTAGACTTGCATATGCAGCCTTCCACTTCCCCCAGACCTCCTTTTAGCATATATCTATTACACTAATTGTATGCTCTTATCGCAGTGGAACCCCCTCACTCATTCAAATGTTAGCAGCTCCCCTCATTGTAGCACACTTCCCTCACCTTAATCCTTTTTGTTGAGAAGGTGTGGTTCTTGCCTGCATTGCAGCAAACCCATTTTGTAAACAAACGTGAGTACACTGCCTGATAACTTCTAGAAGCCTGATTCAGATTTTACCTTGGTACGCATCTGGTTGGATTCTTCTTCCTTGAAAGTGTGAACAGGCTGAGCTCTCAGGCTTCCCTCTGCACTATCTGAATACCAGAAAACAAAATCAGAACAAAATCCCTATGAAGCATGAAAATATAGAGCCATTTCTTCTGTGCCACGCACACCAGAGGACTTTGATCTTGGAAGAAGCATTGAGATACAGTGCCAGAAACTGGCGTGGAATATCCCTTTCATGGATGCTCTGAGAGGGTTAGTACAGCACAAATGTTATATATCACCACTGAAGAAGCCAGCATAATTCAGATTGCCAGAAGGTACACTGAAGAGACCCCTGTATCAATAGCAGTTATAATAAAACTGAAACAGAATTTAATTCTGCCCTCTCTAATCCAGCCCATCCCTAAGGCCCAAATACTATAGATTAATGCCAGTGCTTCTATAATACCACTGGGTTTTGCTGGTCCAGAAAAACAGTTTAAACTTTCCAACAACTGTGTAATTCACCAGTGTCATGTGAGATGCAAATAAGTGTGCCCACAACTAATTCCTTGAATTTGCAGAGCTGGAGAAAAGGCTAGTCTTACTGAAGTGAATGGGAATAATTCCACAGACCGTAATAGAGCAAGAGCTTCAATCAGCCTTTTTATAATTGGCTATCCTTACTTTTTTTTTTTTTTTTTCTTTGCATCATTAACCCCCAGAATTAAACTCGTATAAAGATGGGCCAGCGAACATCCTCCTTTGAAGCTGGTGCTGAACATAGCTTTCACATCCTTATGGAAAAGCTTTGCTCTTGAAATGCAGAGGCAGCTTCCAATAAGTGAAGGAGTATCCAGTGCTTAAGGCACTGGCTAGAAGTTCAAGATAATTAGGTTCAGTCTAATAGATACTGAAAAAATGGAGATCTTCGAACCCTGTGGGGCAGCTGCTGCCTAACAGCAGAATTGCCTAAAATACCTATACAGGCAAGTTTGCATAGATGCATAAATGTTTGCTCTAAAATATGTCAAAAACCCACAGTCAGCTCAGCATCTCTTCCTCATCAGCTGAGGAGAAAGTAAATAGCAATGACACTAGCTTCTTGCCTACAAAGATTTGAAACAAAGCCTCCAATTTTTAACTGATGGGCTAGAAGGTATATTAAGAAGGAATTATATATTCTTCCCACTGAATTTTCTCCTCAGTGTTCAAGGAAATAGGTGGTTGAGATATATAAAACCATAATCTATTGTTAATAGCATACCCTTCCTTCCACTCAGAGCTTTAATTAGTATTTCAATTTTGAATATTCATTAGAGCTGAGCCTGCAGCACAAGTTTTTTTTTTCTATTAGAGTTAGTCAGGTCTCTAAGTTTTGCCCTGTGCAGGTTGATGTGCTCTCAAATTAGTAGCAATCAATCTGGGAGCAGAGGCTTCTGGATTTGCACATACACAGAAAGGAGAGGAGCTGTTTGTCAGGTAGAACAGGTGCTTCCTAGAGATAAGGCAAGAGTGCTGGGTTGTGGAATTAATGGAAAATGTATTTTAGCAGCTGGATCAATAACTGGCTATGATTCCATCAGTGGGTTGTATAAAACTGGGTAAAATCAGACCAGGATCCTCCATGACTTAAAAATAAAAGCTGAGTTAAAGGTTCTGTGAGGGTCTTGCTGCTTCGCTTCCAGTATTTCTAGACTTAAAACTGACACTTGGCATTCCTTCCCTATGGTCCTATGTCTTGAGTAGCTTATCCAGAGCTGCAGATCGGGGTGAAGAATGTGTTTGTATATGCAGCTATAAATCAGGACTAACTGTAAAGTTAGTACTGTTGAACACAGGCAACACATAATCTCACTTTGCCATCTACTGAGTGGATGTAGCTGCTTACCAGGCTCTGCTTTTGTGTTTGGAGGTGAAGGTATACTCTTGCTTTGATTGCCTGAATAAGCCCAATGCAAAGCCATGCTTCGACACACAGTGAGTTGAACAGTGCCTTGAGCCTTGCGCAGCAATTCTGTAACTGTTTGACGTGGCAGGCCAGACACAAAAGTCTCATTCACCTGAAAAAATACAATGATAGGTACTCTCAGGTTCCTGTAACAGAAAGATTTTTTTAATCACATATCCCAGCTTTGAGCACTTTGCACTTCATGTGTTCTCATCCCTTCCCATTTTAGTAACTCTCCTGTCCACTTCTTTATACCATGATTGCCAGCAGTACAGCACAAAAGTATAGTCTGCACCTCTTCTGAGACACTAAGAGGGCATTGTTCCCCCCAAAATTCAGATGGAAGATGGAGGAGAGATGGAAGTAAATGAAAAATAGAAAAGCAAACGGAACTACTGAAACTCCTGGAGGGGGAGGAAAAAATAATTTGGGGTAAAAATAAAACCCAAACAGCCCCCAAAAATCCAAAACATGATTTACATTAAGAAGCGGTTAAATAGTAAGATTTTAATTAAAGATTCAAAAGCTCAAATTCCAGTGCTTTTTGCTTGTCTTGGTAATACCTAACTGGCACTGATGATAGATTCCTCCCAGTATCTTCTTGGTTAGCTGTTATATGCATGCTTGGTCAGTTAACTCTTCCTTCCCTGTTTTTTTTCATGTGTAACCATGTGTAATCCTCACTGTGCACAGTTACACTACAGAGTGATTGCACTTTGCCACTTGCTCTGCTATTCTGGGTTTGCTTCTCTGCTTGAATATCCAACAGCCACCTCCAACTGTAGAGAGGCCCAGTCCCAAAGAAAGCTGAATGCTAGGCAAGGGATGGAGGGTAGGGAGGCAGAACAGCTGTCTGATCCCCCAGGAGCAGAGGGACACCATCTTCTGCATATTATTGTGCCAACCAGCCCCAGATTTCCAACCTGTGCAGCCTTTATACTGAACAGAATCATAGAATCATAGAATAGTTAGGGTTGGAAAGGACCTTAAGATCATCTAGTTCCAATCCCCCTGCCAGGGGCAGGGACACCTCACACTAAACCATGCCACCCAAGGCTCTGTCCAACCCAGCCTTGAACACTGCCAGCGATGGAGCATTCATAACTTCCCTGGGCAACCCAGTGCCTCACCACCCTTACAGTAAAGAATTTCTTCCTCATATCCAGTCTAAACTTCCCCTGTTTAAGTTTGAACCCATTACCCCTTGTCCTCTCACTACGGTCCCTCATGAAGAGTCCCTCCCCAGCATCCCTATAGGCCCCCTTCAGATAGTGGAAGGATGCTATGAGGTCTCCACGCAGCCTTCTCTTCTCCAGGCTGAACAGCCCAAACTTTCTCAGCCTGTCTTCATACAGGAGGTGCTCCAGTCCCCTGATCATCCTCGTGGCCCTCCTCTGGACTTGTTCCAACAGTAAAAATGTCCTTTTTATGTTGAGGACACCAGAACTGCACACAATACTCCAAGTGAGGTCTCACAAGAGCAGAGTAGAGGGGCAGGATCACGCCCCTCAACCTGCTGCTCACGCTCCTTTTGATGCAGCCCAGGATACGGTTGGCTTTCTGGGCTGTGAGTGCACACTGCCGGCTCATGTTCATTTTCTCATCGACCAACAGCCCCAAGTCCTTCTCCGCAGGGCTGCTCTGAATCCCTTCTCTGCACAACCTGTAGCTGTGCCTGGGATTGCTCCAACCCAGCTGTAGGATCTTGCACTTGTCATGGTTAAACTTCATCAGGTTGGCATCAGCCCACCTCACAAGCGTGTCAAGGTCCCTCTGGATGGCATTCCTTCCCTCCAGAGTATCAACTGAACCACACAACTTGGTGTCATCGGCAAACTTGCTGAGGGCACACTCAATCCCACTGTCCATGTCACCGACAACGATGTTGAACAAGATCAGTCCTAGCACTTATCCCTGAGGGACACCACTCATTACTGGTCTCCAGCTGGACATTGAGCCATTGAGCACAACTCTTTGCATGCTGCCATCCAGCCAGTTCTTTATCCACTGAGTGGTCCGCCTATCAAATTGCTGTCTCTCCAACTTACAGACAAGGATGTCATGTGAGACAGTGTCAAACGCTTTGCACAAGTCCAGATAGATGACATCAACTGCTCTACCCCTGTCCATCAGTTCCATAATGCTGATTATAGAATAGCTACAGAAATTGTAGGCCAAAACATTGAAGAACAAGCAGTACCTTAAGTAGGATGTCACCAACTTGAAGCCTTCCATCTATGTCTGCAATGCTGTCTGGGCTGATGGCTTTTATTAGGATAGCCCTGCCATTTCTTCCACCTACGAGTGCAAATCCTAGGCTTCCATTTTCTGCTTTTTCCAGCTCAATCTTAATAATGAAGTCCTAAAATAGACAAGGATGTATTATTAAGTGGAGTTTATTTAGGGCTGTGCTTTTTTTGCATTTTTAATACTAAATAATCCCATTATACTTCACAGTCCTCACTCACTGATGTAGATTATGGGATATATCCTTCTCCTGAATAGGTATATAGAGCTTCCATAAATTAAAATAGCAGCTGCATGTATGTATCAGAATGAAAATAGTACATACCTATTTCCATAATCTTTTTCAATAATTGCTGGAGGGGAAAATAACCTCTTAATAGCAAGGAAATATGTACTTTTGTAATCCTTTTATAACGTATCAAATACATCACCTTCACTGACAAACAAGTCACTCTTCTCTCCAGCATGACAGTAATGCAGTACATCCTCCGTTGTTTTATTATTCTGTAATGAAAATCTTAAACTTGCAACCCCAACATACCCATCTGTTTGGCTTTAGCATTTCATTCAGTTTTAAAACAAGCTGCTTTCTTAGGGTCAAATGTTATGTCAGAAATAGCAGCAACCTAAAAACATTTATTACTTGAAGCATGACTTGTTCCAATGTTGCAAATGTCGCCATCAGAAATTATTTTAGTATGTTGAACAGATAAACCATCATGGCTTAAATGGTGCAGAAGAAGCAGTAATAGTGATGACTTAATCAAAAGTGAGAAAATAGTTTCAATTTTTCTGCCAGGTTGGAGGTCTAATTTTAACAAGAGAACAGCCTTTTGCAAACCACAATCAAGAGAGAACTAGTAAATCAATTCCCATGAAATATCAGTCCCAATGTGGGTAATTTCAATTCCAAGTAACGTTATTTTCCACACTTTGCACACACAGAAGTGATGCTTGCACTTGTAAGAAGTTTGAAACATTGTATGTTGAGCATGGAAATTCTTTTTTTGAAGAGCACACGTGTATTTTAAGGAGTCATCATCTCAAAAATTGCATTAATTTTGATAAATTCAAACCATTAGTGTTTATGTCAATACTGCAAAATACTCTAAAGGTTTAGAGTAATTTTACACTCTTTTCTAATGCCCCCATCTGAGGATTTCAGAATGAAATATATTAACTTAGATTTCAAAAATTGTTGTGCAAAATATTTTACAATTACAGTTGCACTTATTTGCCCTTGAATTCCACGATATCACGCACTGAAAAACAGTAATAGAAGAGCCTAACTGCAGGACTGTTCAAGGCATTCTAGTCCATGAAGACTGAAGGAATTCAATACTTCACAGGACACTCTCCAATGCATTATATTCACATTTTCAAGAAAACTGGAGAGGAATCAAATACTGTTGAAATATCACTGTTGAAAAAAAATCTCACTCCATATAGCTCACTTCACTTGACGGACCACGTCACACTTGGTAAACTTGTCACTTACCTTACATTCTGGAGAATCAGGAATGTTTTGCTCAGCATCACAGTTTGTTTCCTCCAAACGTTTCTCTGTGAAAAAGCAGTGGCAGCAATTTTTGTGCAGTTGTACTGGTAAAATGTTCTATGGTAGAACTCTCAAAATCATATTCAGAGGCATAATAAAACATTTTCTACTTGACATGTAAAATACAAAAAAAAAAGTAGATTTGAGGATTTATGTGGGTTTACACTCCTGGACTGTGAACTTAACTTTCTGTGCATTATCCTGTAGACTTTTTATGTCCCAGTGAGCAGGTTCCAAAACAAGCTTTCAAAGCTGCATATTATAGGGTCAGATACTCTAGATGGATGACCAGTAATGTATAAATATTCTCTGAAACTCTGAGGGAGGCAGCTTTGTTTTTGAAGAATTAATCTTTCCCAGGTGTGGCCAGTACCACGCTACAGACTTATTTTCTTTCAAAAAGAAGGCACATAATTTTACAAACCCTAATTGAAAAATACTGAGTTCCTTACCATGTTGATGCAGCAGATGCTGTTCTTGGGAATTCAGGTTTTCATCTGAGAAAGAAATATTGGCTTTCTCTGTCTCAGCAGGTGGCCCTAAAAGCATACATGTAGGTTTGTTCTGACAGGCCTCCTGCTAACCTTCATATACACAGTGGAATGTAAACTCTCTGCTTAGATTATTAAACAAAGAATCAATATCCAGTATTGACGCTACGTGAGGCAGTTTGAGACACTATTGTGTTATTAAGTTCCCCAGTTTGCACAGTAATATAAACAATTCTGTCATGAATTGCAGAGATGTTGCATCTCAGTCATTGCTATTTTTAAAATTGTAACAACAATCAGAGATCAGACTGAGTCATTCTAGACATGTGGCAATGATCAGGCAGAGGAAGAAGCAGGGCGTGTTAGTATCTGAACAGATGGCTATGTAAGAAAACAATGTGCATTTCTTGACACTCCCACTTCTACCCACCCCTCCCCAGTTTTGGGGTTTTGCTTTATCATCTAGGTGATCTTCGTTGTTTTCCAAAAAGTATTCTTTATTGTATGATTTATAGAAAATGTACTGATAGAATAAGGGGTAGTGGGTTTCAGCTTAAACAGGGGAAGTTCAGACTAGATATAAGGAAGAAGGAATCAATAGTGGTGGCCTCATAGCAGCCTTCCAGTATCTGAAGGGGGCCTACAAGGATGCCAGAGAGGAACTGTTTATCAGGGACTGTAGCAATAAGACAAGGGGTAATGGGTTTCAACTTAAACAGCGGAAGTTCAGGTTAGATATATGGAAGAAGACCTTTATTGTGAGGGTGGTGAGGCACTGGAATAAATTGCCCAAGGAAGTGGTAAATGCTCCGTCCCTGTCAGTGTTCAAGGCCAGGTTGAACAGAGCCTTGGGCAACGTGGTCTAGGTTGAGGCATCCCTGCCCATGGCAGGGGGATTGGAACTAGATGAGCTTAAGTTCCTTTCCAACCCCAACTATTTGGTGATTCTATCAGTTTTCTGCTGGTTTTAAAGAAAAAAAACCCTCCCTGTTGCATTTGCAATTTTAGTATGCATTTTTGTGACTGAGAGTCTATCAAATGAAGAGTTGTTTCTTTAATTGCAAATTGTTATGGATTTTCTATTAATCTATCAAAGATGATAGCAACAGAACACCAAATACCAAATTACTCTAGATTTAAGTGCCTTAGAAAAGTGAAGAATCTTGTTTTATAAGAGGGGTGGGTAACTGTACTGTTGTAGAGTTCACAGATCTGTATCAGAGGTGGATTAGATCTGGTAACCTATTTTACAGGTGTCTTGAGAAATCTCAGAATCTGCAAAGCTCATGGAGCAAGGATGTGTAAGCAAGGTCCTACCAGGATATGCTTTTACCATGTTTTAGTTATACCACAGGAACTGAGAGTACATGTAACTTTAACTGTAGAAAATGCAAAGAAGTTTGTTCTTCAGTAAATTAAACTGCTTCAGATTATAAAAACAAACACATGACTAAGTTGTTTCAGGGTAGAAAACCTGTAACTGGCTTGACTTGGAATAATGTCTTCTGGTAGTCAGATGCTAGTATTAAGATGAGTGTAGGCACACGATTAATTCTGTTCTAGGGGTACTTTTTCAGGTCATCTTTTTTTAAAAATAATTATTAAAAAAATTCAGATATTGAGTCAGGTAAATGAAACTGAGGGTCAGGCCTGACTTAAAACTGCAGCCAAATGTACACTGGAAAGTGTGACTTGCATTGGTAAGGCACTTTCTGTGCAGTGATGTAGATGTGATACCTATCCTTCCATCTGATGGTGCAGATCCAACCTCTGCTTGCTGAGTTTTCTGCTACTGCTGGAGCAATTCTGGTCACGTCTTTGCAGTGCAGATGATTCCTGTAGTTTTGTGTCAGTTACAGTATTAAATATCCTCTAGGAATGCTGTTATATTAACTAAGTGATATTGGTGCCGCCTGTTTCTGATTTTCTATAGATTTACTGATAGCAGTTTAAAAAGTTGGTCTAGATGATGAAGTAGGGGCTCATATTATATAGTTTCAATCAAAACAGATGTTGAAATATGACCACTTAAGATTCCCTTTTAATATCAATTTTAAAAAATAGAAACTATGCAAAATACAATAAATGCTTTTTTTACAGAGAACTGTACATTTAATTTCTGTCTTTAAGGACCTACCAAATTTTCTTCAGACTCTTAGAATGGCCATAACAGAAATACTGAATGCCAAGTTACAATCTGTTAATAATGTTTTAAAGGCAATGAATCAATGCCTTATGCTTATTTCCAAAATCAGAAGTAGGTTTTGAACTAAAAAAAAAAAAATAATAATATTAGCCTTACTTACTATTTTCCTGCTCTATAGGAACCACTGGATTGCCATTTCTGGGGGCAGAAAAAGTGAAATATGTGAGCCATTAAGAGCTGCATGCTTTGTAAAGCACATATGAAAAATCTTTTTAGAAAGTCAGTTGTCTGAATTGTGGTTGTGCTTCTATGATTTTGTTAAAGGTGCTTTTTTAAAGAGTATTTATATGAGTATATAAACTATTTGAATGTAATTAACAACAGTGAAACGTTTTTATTTAATTCATTTATTCCCCTGGGTTGGGGAAATAAAGAACATGTTGAGCCATCGTCCCAGTATAGAACTGCTTTGTGGTATATTTTGAATTCAGCTTTGGTTCTTCCTACATAAAGTCGGAATGATCTTTCGTCATTTCACTCACCCTATTTCTGTTTGTCTCCTTAGATCATAAATTCTTACTATCAGGGTGTGTTGCCTACTAACTGCTTGTACAGCACAAAATATAATGAGGCTGCAGTTTCTCCATCTGCTAGACTGGTGCAAGTTAATAAAACATTAAGAAAAGTTTGAACTATGTTAAGATATCTGTGAACAACATACTATCACTCACCAGTCTGATTATGTAACTTAGCTATTCACATGCTTTTGAGTAACTATTTGACTTTGGAAGCTACTTCTGTGTCTGCTCAGGACCTCTGCTGGTGCTGTGTCAGACTTTAAAACACAATAAATCTAAAGTGCAGCCAAGAACTGGTGAGGGAAATTCTTAACTGTAAGTTATTGATCAAGCCTGGAATAACTTTTTGTTATATGATGAAGATTATATGCTGCATTTATAATACCTTTCTAAAATGTTTGGCTTTTGTAAGTAACTCAGAGTTTTCCATCAGAGGTAGTTCCTTGCCTGTAGTTGTGAATCTGAGATTGTATGCAGAAGGTTGGCACTAGTGGAGGATTTTCCATAGGGAACAGGATATCTGAAAATTATGGCCAGCCTCATGGTTAAAGGTCCACATTTGTATTTGGGTGACAGTTTGGAGGTATCTCATTTGTATTGTATAAGTGTACTTGTACTCGTGTTAGCTGTAATTACAAGGAGTGAAGATATCTTACGGATGTTATATATCAAGTGGCAATGTTTAGACCTTTGAATTAAAGCATTTTTCTTGTAGCTTGTCTTGGTTTTATTGTTTGACTTGTTTATGTAAAATTGAAGAACTTGCTTCAACATTAGGATGAAGGTTGAGTATGCTCAGATTTACCTTGTGGCTTTGATTTGGACATGCTGGGTGGCAGCTTCGCACACTCTCACTGCATCATCCAGGCTAATGCCCTCAGTCCACAGTCCACAGATGTAAACAATCTGATCCCGTGGCTGCAAACTGCCTTCCACACTGGCAGGAGAGCCAGGCACTATTTCTAGCACATAAATACCTTGTAACTTGCTTCCAGCCCCTCCTGTCAGCTTCAAGCCTAGAATAATGCAGAGAAAGCATCTTTTGCGGCAGCATGTTTTCAATTTCACTGTCAGTGACATACAGCCTAATGGGATAGATGTGGGTCACTGAAAGATAGGCTGAACAAATCACCGACATTATAAATAACAGTCACCCCAGTGAGATGGGGAATAAGAGCTGGACAGGGAGAGTGAAATGCAATTAGATGCTAAAAAAGTATGGAAAAAAACTTAATGGTATTGTCTACCTCTACACTTCAGCTATTCAATAATGCTTTATTTCACCTGATGTTGAACAGTCATTTGAGTAAGACACTCAGCTGCATAGCAGTAACTCCCTCATTACCAGAGTGCTTAAGTGCCCTGTAATCTTTAGAGTGCCATCGGCAATGGAGGCATAAAACAAATGAGGAGATACCTATACAGTGAAAAATGGAATTGTGCAAGAATATCCAAGAAAACTCCGAAGAAGCTAGTTTTGAACTTGCAACTGAATGCTGAGCAAATATAGCTATACTGTTTCCTGAGTCTACAGTTGTATCTGTGTACAGTACTCACCACATTCTGCAGAAATACCAAGATACAGCGTGGGGATTTCTTTTATCACTTGTTTTTCACAATGTAGATCAAATTTGTGTCTGTGGTTAATCAAGGATTTGAGTGGAGACTTTTTGAATAGCAAACTATTTTTTTCCTTCCCTCCAAATAGATATTTATGTATCTCAGCAGGTAGCAGACATTATTATGTACAACATTATTATCTACAACCAACAGCTTCTGTATATCAGTAGCATAAAAATATGAGATTAGAGATCTGCCAGAAATATTAGCTGATAAGTTCATAATACAAAGATCATTTATCCAACTATCTTCACTGGTCTAATAAGAGATATTGGTCTTCCCTTTAAGGCCTTACCCAAAATAAAGCTGTTCATCGTCATAGGTGATGGCGAAGAGCATAAAGGTGTCAAGGTCACTCAGGATCATATTGATCTAAGACCACAGTTGGTTATGATTACCTTATGATTGCTATAATCCCTGTCCAAAATAGCAAGCATATATTTGCTACACACCTAGCTGTCCATTGGCACCTTTGGTGAGAGTAATTTCAGGAATCTCATCTGGCCTAATAGAGGGGCGTGGATCACTGTCAGCACGACCAACCACAAGGTGCAGATCAGGAGGGGAGCTTTGCAGTAAAGTCAGGGCTTCATTGCATGGTAGAGATGTGACATCAATTCCATTCACCTAAATGACAAACCAGTAAAACAACGTCATAGATCATATTGACCATCATATACTTATCCCTCCACTCTGAATTTCGCATATGAACTTAAATTAGTTTCACTTTCATGTCACTGCTTTGGCATGGTATTTAATGTCAGTGAATGCAACAGTCAAGATTGCAGTGAGATTTCGGTTTTGGACTTTTGTTTTTCTAAATGCAGAGCTCTCATAAAAATAGCTCTTTTTTTAACTTGAAATTCAAGGTCTTGTAGCAAATAACCAAGGAAGACATTTTAATGTGAAAAACTGAAGATAAGCCAGACTGAAAACAGGCTTTATTCATAACTCCTGTATCCTTTGTATGTAATCTATCTTATGACATTCATTCAGTTTATTGGGAAAGCATTTAATATCTCGGTTGTCTTGCATTGCTGTTAGATGATTCTTGTTATATGCCTGGTCATACAATCTCTTCGGTGTGAAATGTGTCCTGCTGAAGTCAACAAAATTACATTTATTATATGATTTATTTGCATTTGCATGCCTAAGTATGTTAAACTGGACCCTATGAAAGGAAGAATCCTCAAGCTAAATGGCATTGATCTGCAAATATTTTCTCCTCTGTATAAATTCAAAGTCAATTACTGTACCATGATGATTCTGTCTCCCCTTCTTAGTCTTCCATCAGACAGGGCAGGCTCATTCAAGATTTCATCAACATAGAGGCAAGAGTCCACTTTGTTAAGAACTACAGAGAATCCATAACCATTGTTCTCTGACTTTGTCAAAGTCACAAAGATCTCCATTTCCTATTAAAATAAGCACAAGATATGTCTGATGTAGACTTTTCTATTGCTTCATTAATGTAGAATCATAGAATCATAGAATAGTTAGGGTTGGAAAGGACCTTAAGATCATCTAGTTCCACCCCCCTAGTGGAACTAGATGATCTCTAGTGCAGGGACACCTCCCACTAAAGCATGCCACCCAAGGCTCTGTCCAACCCAGCCTTGAACACTGCCAGCGATGGAGCATTCACAACTTCCCTGGGCAGCGCATTCCAGTGCCTCACCACCCTTACAGTAAAGAATTCTTCCATTATATGCGATGTTTTATATGCAGATGTGTCATGGGTTCAGCAGCAGCAGTCATTTTTCTCCTTCTTGGTAGCTGGTGCAGTGCTGTGTTTTTGATTTGGGGCCTGGGAACAGCGCTGATAACACCAGTGTTTTCAGTTACTGCTTGGTAATGTTTTGGTTTGACCAAGGACTTTCTGAGTCTCATGCTCTGCCAGGGAGGAGGGGAAGGCGGGAGGAAGCAGAGACAGGGCACCTGTCCCAAACTGACCAAACAGCTATTCCATGCCACAGCACATCATGCCCAGGAAGAAAAAGAGAGAGCAGAGACCCGGAAGGGTGGAGGTGCACTGCTGGGTCGGGCTTGGTATTGGGTGGTGAGCAGTTGTATTCTCTTTCCTTGTATTTGCCTTGTCATTATTATTATTGGTGGTAGCAGTAGTGGTCTTGTGCTATACCTTAGTTACTAAACTGTTCTTATCTCAACCTGTGGGAGTTGCATTCTTTTGATTCTCCTCCCCATCCACCCGGGAGCAGGGGGAAGAAAGAGAGGGGAGTGAGTGAGAGAACGGGCTGCATGATTTACAGCTTAAACCATGACAAGATGGTAATCAGATCCTCAGATGATACGAATAAGAGCATACATAAAGTCTTCTCTGATCTGTCACTGCTTTACTCCAGAATTCATTTTACTTCTTTTTACCTAGTGGAACTTCATGGTGATTGACTGATAGGGCCTAATAAGGCAGAAAATACCATAAGGGACTGGAATTTTGGTATTTGAAATGTGTAAAGTAAGGCTTGGAATACTCTGAGCTGGCAAGCATTAGAGTACTAGGGTGCAGAGATTATTATTGTTATTAATATTGCTATTGCTGTCACACTGACGGAAATGGCTGGAGATAAATTTTGGCCTTGGTGCTCTCAAATTAATATCAATTCAGAGCTAAATTAGTGTCAGCAAGAATGCAAGATGTTCTGCATTTGGCAAGACTGAGTCTTAGATTTTGAATAGTAATTAGCAGAAGGAAAGCACTTTCTTATCAGGACATTACAGTAGTATTGCTGTTACAAAGAGATTTTTCATATGGGTTTAAAATATGATAGAAAGAAACTCATGTAGCTGACTCCACCTAATTTTAGTGGCTACTAGAGCACTGTTAGGCCTTTGTAAACTGGGAATAATACTGCAGAATTCCGGAAAGTTGCAGAAATAGTAAGGTGGCGAGAGCAAGGACATGGCCTTTAAGGCAATTGGTAAAGAATTCTGGACAGCTGGATATTGCAGAAGGTCTGCTTTACTTGAGGATTCCGGACATTCAGGAAAGTAAAAAAAGCCATGCAGAAATAGCATAGATAATGAGTTGAAATTAATGTTTAAGAATGTTGCATTCTTAAAGTTGTTTTCTTTTTTCCCATGTATTCTACCTATTAATAGTTTGGTGCCTATCACATACCTTAGTGGAATCTTCCTTTTCTTCCTTCTCTTGTTCTAGTTCCTCCAAGTCTTCCCACTCATTGTCACTGTCATGTGTCTCTCTAGCTGGCATGGATGATGAGAAGGGACCCCAGACACGTGGTTGTGGGGTCACCATAGTTGTGGAGAGTGTCTCAGAGCTTCCTCCCCGTGAAAGTGAAGTCACAGATGTTGAGCTGAAAATGAAATACTCTTCATCAATAAGGGTTAGAGAGAGAGTTTCAGGCATACATTTTGTGTTCAACAGGTCATCATCACTCTTATTAAATATGTGGCTGGAAAATAAAAATATTGCAGTGCTGAGGTTTTCCTCCATATGGTTTATATGGCCACTGAAAAGTCTACTACTTATACATGACCTTATTTTAACTGAAGTACTAGTTATGATATTGAATTCCTGTCTGGGTCTTCCAGTGTTACTATAAAAATAAATAAGTAATCAATAGCGGTGATCTCATAGCAGCCTTCCAGTATTTGAAGGGGGACTACAAGAATGCTGGAGAGGGACATCAAGTACTGTACTGATAGGACAAGGTGTAATGGGTTTAAACTTAAACAGAAGTTCAGGTTAGATATAAGGAAGAAGTTCTTTACTATGAGGGTGATGAGGCACTGGAATAGGTTGCCCAAAGGAGTGATAAATGCTCCATCCCTGTCAGTGTCCAAGGCCAAGCTGAACAGAGCCTTGGGCAACATGGTCTAGGATGAGGCGTCACTGCCCATGGCAGGAAGGTTGGAACTAGATGATCTTAAGGTCCTTTCCAACCCCAAATATTCTATGATTCTATGATTCTACGATTATATGATTCTACAATATTTTGCAAAGCTAATTAAAAGATTAAAAAGCTTTCAGAATTTGGAAACAGTCTTTGCAAAATCTTGTACTTTTTTTAAGACATTAATTAGTACTTTAGTTGTTTCTTGAAAAGAATAATCAGACAGTTCCTAGGCCACTGCCATAAACAACTTAATTAACTTATCTGTTCAGTGGTATGTACATTACAGTACTACTACAATTTTTATATTTTGCATTTTTGTTGAAAGAGGAATGCCAGCCACATTCCTGGCTTCTACAGGTCTTTCCTTGGTAACTAGAGCACAGACCAGAAACGTTAAATATGATTCTTGTCTCTCCATAAAAAAAATTCAAGTCCTGACTTCTCTTTGTAAGCTTGCTTTTATTCTTATGCTTGCCTTGAAGCATAAGATTTGTCCTACAGAAATCAATGGATTTTTCAATTACTTGAATTAAAATTGTTATTGATTTTATTTCAGTACAGTGGAGACAGTGTTCAGCACTTTGGATGTTCAAGCCCAGACTAGAATCTTATGTGTTGTGTTTAAAATTGTTTTGGCTCTTCTCATTAATGAACTTTAATACAGTTCATTACTATAGCATTGACTCCCATTCAATTTAACATTAAAGCAAATAGAAATGCTTGAAACACTTTAAGTATGTATTTTCTTCATATCAGTCTTTATTGAAATATTGTTAAACCTCATTCATCTTAAAAACACTTAAAATGACACAACTTTTATTAATGCTTCACATAGCAAAAGTGCCATGCCATTTCATACAAGTCACCTAGGAACTTTCATTCTGATAGAACGGAAGTGTGTCTACCATCTCCGAAGCAAACATAGACATCTAAAATGAATACATATTGCATGTTTTGCGTGAAATCACAGATCCCCATTGTTAAGCTCTTCTTTCAAAAGTTATTTATGATCAGGGGGATAATACAAAGCACAATAGCAAAACAGACATTTTAGTTGAATATAGCTAGTAGCCCTCAATAGTATTTTGAAATACTGATGAAAATTAGAAAAACTTATATGCTCATGCTGTGTGCCCTCAGTGATGCAATCAAGCTAGTCTGTTAGCTTATATCTGTGCAGGGAGGAAATGAAAGAAGTTGGCCATCTCGAGTAGCACAGCAAAGCTGAGAATGAAGCTGTCAGTTTGTGCTGTAATAGAATCATAGAATCATAGAATAGTTAGGGTTGGAAAGGACCTTAAGATCATCTAGTTCCAGCCCCCCTGCCATGGGCAGGGACACCTCACACTAAACCATGTCACCCAAGGATCTGTCCAGACCAGCCTTGAACACCGCCAGGGATGGAGCATTCACAACTTCTCTGGGCAACCCATTCCAGTGCCTCACCACCCTTACAGGAAAGAATTTCTTCCTCATATCCAGTCTAAACTTCCCCTGTTTAAGTTTGAACCCGTTACCCCTTGTCCTCTCACTACGGTTCCTCATGAAGAGTCCCTCCCCAGCATCCCTATAGGCCCCCTTCAGATATTGGAAGGTTGGTATGAGACCTCCACGCAGCCTTCTCTTTTCCAGGCTGAACAGCCCCAACTTTCTCAGCCTAATAGCTGGACAACAGATACTTAAAGTACCATGGAAGACTGGGGTAATTGAAAGAACTGTTTAATACAGCAAATGCACTCTGCTCCTTTCTTTTGGAGACAGAAAAGAATAAGTTCAATAGACATTGATCAGTGTGGGTGTCATAGAAGTTGTCGCATGCTAGTGGAGAACCAGCTGTCCTTCGTTGTGTATGAAGGTGTTTGGCAGAGCTACATGAGCTCAAGGCAATAAGCCAGCACTGGCTTAATCATCGCACAGCTCTGCGCTGGTCTCCACATCACCGTGGGAAATAGCATGAGTCTTGGCCCTGCAGGCCCATGCATGAGCTTCACTGCTTTTGACTTTCCTTTGGAGACCTGTAACTGTACACCTGGAGTTCATAGGGAGAAAGTACAGGCTAAGGTTTTTCAAAGCGGCTTTTTCAAAGGTTCTTATTGGTAGTTATAAAAAGAAGAATAAAAGGAATTTTCTATGTGTTACCCTGAGCCAGGGATCTTCTAAAATTCATATCAGAAGATATCTACATTTGCATAAGCAGTTTTGAGAAATCTGAAGGAAAGAAATTTCCTCATTAATCAAAAGGAATTCCTTCATTAATGCCTATTTCTTTTTGAGGGTTTTTTATATGTTTCTAGCTGGAAGGATCATTTAAACTCATATTATATTAAAATATTCTTTAAAATGCATGCCATCTTAAACTTGTCTGCCTGCCTTTTGAAAATGCAAAAGCTGAAATTAAATGATACTGAGAATGCACCAAACAAATTTTAAAAAGCTGTATTTCAGAACTTCCTTCTTGGGAAGAATCCAAATTTTTTGCTGGAATTTATATTTTCCCACAGTAAACTTAGTGTTGTTGGAACTGTATCTCTTGGCAAAAATGTTTGCTACAGACATATTACTGTTGGCTTTAAGCAGTAAGGAAGCATATAGGTAAGCAGGAGCTTCACTCATAGTTGTAAGTGAAGGTTCTCTCAAGAGAGAAGAGCTAAAAGTATGAATTTCCATGATGGCCCAACTTGACTTGCAGTCAGCTTGGGCTGTGACTCTTGAGACTGGGATCTCTGACTGTCTGGTTCTGCGTTTGATGAATGTCAAGAGTAACAAAAAGATTTCAAGCAACTGGGTAAAAAAATAGAAATTAGTTTCTAGATAAAATTACTAAAGCTGTAAGTTAAAGGCTTCTAGAAGACCTTTAACTTGTCTTTCCATTAATCATTTCTGTTCTGACAATTTATGTTCTTTGCACTGGGAAGGATGATTAAAATGGGATGGATCATGTTTTGTGTACCAGTGTCTGGCATATGCAAAAGGGTGTTAAAGCAGGCTGAGTCTGTTTGCACCATATCTTACTGTATAACTCCTCTGGCTCAGAGCTTCTACCATTCTAATGGCTTTCAAAGACCCGAAAGTAGTTTGTCTTCCAAGTTTGTTTTATTTTCTCTGAAAAATTTTTAGATTAAAAGATCAGACAATAAGAAAGAAATTTTTGGTGCCTATTTAAGTCAACTCTGAGAAAAATGAAATTTAAAGATCATATCATAAATGAGAAAGTCTTTGGTTCCCATTTAAGCCGACAAGAGTCCTTCCACTGATTTTAAGCTGCAGCCAGCTTCAGCTGAATGGCAAAAATTATTACAGTAGTGCAGCACTCATACAACTATCTTGCAACTCAGACTTACGCAAAAATCTCATAGATCTAGATAGAGACAGAAGGTTAAGATAATCAGAATTGGATGGTAAAGCAAAATCTTCAGTAATCAACAGTGCTTGCAAGCACATAGTCCTGTGCTTAAATCCAAGCAATTCACTTGCAAAATTAAAAGAGCCAAAGGAAAGGCTGCAGAGCAAATTTCAGCATTCCCTACCTTTTGGCCCATCCAAATTCACATGGTGAGAAGCAGTTCTCCTTCATTTCTTCCTCTAGGGAGTGAAAGACTTCAGAACTGGCAGCTTTTTGATGAAACTTCCAAAGATGCTTATAGAAATGTTCCCTGGAAGTCATAAGTTTCTGTATGGGCTTCTCTGGAAGTTCAGCTTCTCCTGCTGAGCTGTCCTCCTCAGGTGGCTCACTGAAATCGGCTGACACTGGAGAATCCAGGCAGTCTTCGAGATCTGGAGAGGTGCTACCTCCATCACTAGTAGACTGATCCATACTATTTCCTAACCCTGTACTGCCTGGCATTTCTGCCACAAACTCCTTAACTGGAGATGGTGCTGGAGTCTATCAAAATAACAGAAAGGTTAGTGTAACTACATTTTATCTCTCATCATCTTTAAGAACAAAATAACTTGAAGAGGCAACATCAATAAGCATCTGAATGTGAAAGTATCAACTGGTAGCTGGAAGGGAGGGTCAAAAATAAGAGGGGAGGTACTCTTACTAAATAAGTGTTCAGTCTTTATGTGTTTCTTCCACATTCTTCAGGAGTTCCTGCCAGGACACTACTACACAATTTCATTTTCCCCAATATTTTTTTTTTTTTGCTAGAGATGGCCCCTTTTTATTTCTTTTCATATCATGTCTCAACTTTGTGTCTATATTCTCTTCATTGTGTAGAAGCAGCTTCCAGATTTGGCTGGTGTGTGGCTGACCACAGAAAGCAGTCAAAAGCACATAGCAGGAGAGCAACAAGAGACAGTTTGTTTTCTGGAGATGGTCCTAGCAGTAATTTCTGTCTGCCTATGGACAGCTCTTATAAATCCTGGTGGGACAGGGGCCATGAGTGAGCCATTCTGCTAGAGTAAAACAAATACCTGTTCATTATAAGAATACTTGTGTATGTGTTCATGAGTTGTGTTGAAGAAGAAGGAATAATAATGGTAACACAGCTCAGGGCACTGGTTTAGTCTCTGCAGTCTCTAATGTTTGGGTTTTTTCTCCCCCTTCATCTCCACACTCTCCCCCCCTGCATCTGCTAACTATCAGTAAGAAGCTGAATAACCAGTTGAAACCATAATATATTTAAGTTTATTAAGAGGTAGCCTGGATGGGAAAAGTTGTTTAGTTTCCTCCTACTTTTGGGAGCAATATAGCTACCTCAAGCCCACAAGTTGTAATAGCTGCAGTTGGGAATATTGCAGGTTTCGGCTGAGGGTTTAGTAGAGCATTTTTAGAAGCATCGCTAGAATATCTGCTGGGGTATGTGCTGTTTCACTCCAGTGACAGTACTGCAATTAAAAAGTTGTTGGACTGGGATAAACATGTTTCACATAATTCAGATTTCTATTTTGGTTACTAATGAAGAAACAGTTGAACTTTAGAGGTTGAGTTGAAGCTGAGAAGGGAAAGAAATGAAATAAAGGGCCTTGGGGAAAATGGAAGGTTGCCTTATTCAAAATTGGATAGAAAAGGCACTGTTTTCCAAGTTTACAGAAACAAGCTTGCTGATAGAAGCTTTGCCTTACCATGACACTCTGCTCTATTTCTGGAAGAACACCTTTTGGTGGTCTGCAAAGTAGTAGTACGACTTCTGAAGGTGCTCCTCTCAACAAGTGCAAGACATCCTAAGCAGGAAGAAGGAATATTATCTTTCTTATGGAACACAGTCTTTAGTACATGTCAATTTACCAACTGGGATGGAGACAATTTTTATAGTGAATGCCCAATTCCTAGTATTTGTGTCTCTCAGTTGTGTCTGGGGGACAAAATTCACCACTCTATGATTGTCATATAAGTGGACCATAGTTTTTATGTGTGTATCTAAAGTCAAGTCAGTTCTATTTACATGCTTTTGTTCCACCAATAAACACATAGGTTTAAATTCTTTTCTTGAAGAAAACAGGATTTTCAGGCAAATTCATTCAAATTGCATGTGGCAGTGACACATCCTCTGTCAGTTGTATCAGCGCACCTCCACAGGCTGCCGTTTTGACATAATCAAAGGGAGACTTTCTCAAAGCCCCTCCTTGACATAATACTCTTCAGTGGCATTCAGCTTTCAGCTAAAGTAAGAGATTAAATACTTAATATGGGAGAAGGAGAGGGGGGAATAATGCTTTAGGCAAAAACACCCTGTCTGTGCCTCTGTACAAACTGAGAAAAAAGGCTGTACGTCACAAAGCAAGATGGTGCTGGAAAGGGACAGACTCCAGATAAGAAAAAAAAAACCCAAAAATGGAGTACAATTGCAGCAGCTCTCCAGGTGTCTGGGACTTACAGCACGTTGACTTTTGCCCTAGCTATTTAGTGATACAGGTGACATGCCATTCAAGATTACATGATTTCAACATTTCTGTTTGTTACCAGCCTTATCTATTGGTATATGCATATTCACATACAAAAGGGGCATTTTTCATAAGGTAAACAGTTTACAATGAAAAAAATAAATCCACATGTAGTTCTTTCTTACCATGGCAGGGGGGTTGGAACTAGATGATCTTAAGGTCCTTTCCAACCCTAACTATTCTATGATTCTATGATTCTATGATTTAATTTCTTCATAGAAAGAATTTCTTATTCTAGGTAAAAAAGTTGAACTGGACTTAGCTCACGTGGTAGAGATCTGAATCTGGGGCACGGCATTACAAAGCACAAATGACCACGGGGAAAAAATCTTCCAGCTATGCAGAACAGCAATAAATATTCCAACTAATTAACAACTGGTGTGCGTCTGACAATAGACTTTGTGCATCAATAGTAGAAAGTTATAAACTAACTAACAAAGAAATTCTGTTAGGAAGGGTATTCTCCTTAAGAACGCTACAGAAGAATCCTACATAGAAATCAGATTAATTATATGCTAATTCTGACTCCCTCTGGTAGTAATTAAGTTCAAATGCAGTTTCACCCCATTATCCTTATTGTCATGTTACCCATCTGAAGTTCCAGTAGTAGTATTGCCCGGTACCTGGTACAAGAGACCTTGAATAGGTTTCCCATTCACAGCTAAAATGATGTCTCCAACTTCAATTTTGCCATTCTCTTCAGCTGGCTGCCCTGGAAACAGTCTTTTGATCCTGATGATAGATCCTCCGAGGTGTTCACAACCATCTCCTTCCATTTGCAGAACACTAAAGCCGAGGCCTCCCAAATTCTTTGTCAATTTGACTTCAAATATATTATCTGTTCAAAGTGGGGATTAGAAAAAGAGTGGGAGATGTGGCATATAGAATCATAGAATCCCACATATGGAGCTGATGTAAATTATACCTTCAGCAGTCCTTTTCCTTGTGTCCTGCAGAAGTGTACCTACTGGTACTAATGGCAAAAGAAGGGTTTGGTGTTGCTTTAACTTATGTGAGCCCTTGAAATAGCACAGGTAAAATGCAGTTAACTGGATTCTATTTCACCATGTCTTCACAGACTTTATGCCATCTGGTACGAGCTCATAAAGGAAGGCGCCTTTTGTGCCAACAGAAAGGTTCAAATGCTATTATTTTCTGATGTTCTTCTGTAAGTGTAGGGTATATCTTACTACTGTGTTGATACCTGATGTTAGTTTGGGCCCTGCACTAAACAGCATAACCTAGAATAAATTATACTGCTCTTCCCAGACAAGAACAAGAGAACAGACTTTTTCCAAATACAATACTTGCAGCTGAACCCCATTCTGCTAGAGACAATGTAGAGAAGTATGTCCATGAGAAAGCATGGTGTTTATGAGACAGCCTTACAGTAAAAGAAACAGCATTTATTTGTTGGCTAAATTCAGTGAGAGTGATCTCTGAATCTTCTGCTTTTGAAAAATGAAGTGATGGCAGTCTCCAGTCTTGTTCCTGGGGCAGCAGCTCACCCCGGCTTCATCATTGACACAGCATCAGCAGTTGTGCTGGCGGTGCTCTCTTTGGGTATCAGCCTGGCAACATCAACATAGCTGCTTCATGCCCAGAGATGCTATAGAGTACAGACAGAGATGTTCCCTGCCAGTCCCAGCTCATGGCAGTACAGTATTTATGCCTAAGATAAATTCAGTTATATCTAGCAACTATAACTCTAAGTACATCAGAAATATTTTGTTTGAAATTGATTATTATTGCACATTATATTTTTATTCAACATGTGGTTTTCCTTCCAACCCACAGAAATTTCATAGGATTATTTCCATTCATTCCTTTCTTGCACACTGTAAGAAGTCACCCTGAGATTTTTTTTTTAATCACTCACCATCTGTCAAAAAGCAGTAGTCCTTGGTACCATCTGTGAAGGATGTTGCTACAGAAACAACTGCACATTGGTCCTCCTTTCTGTCATTAGCAGTCAGGCACGGCTCTGCCGACTGGTAGTTTCCCCTTTCTAGAACCAGCTTGGCAATCTAAAATAATGATGAACAGGTTCTAGTTACACAGTACACAGTGAACCCTAAGTCTTTTCTTTTTACTTTTGTTTTTATAATAGGGTTGAATGGAGGAATGTGTGTGTGTGTGTGTGTGGGGGGGGGGTGGTTCTGGTCCAGCTTTGCTACTGTTCTTCATATTAAATGTGTTTTAGTCTACTGGGTATCTTATTGTGTTTTGCTGTTGTACAAACCTGGCCAGACTTCTTCAGGTGTTCCACAGCCTGTTTGTGGGTGATGCCACAGAGGCTGATGCCGTCTACTTCCAGTAGACGATCACCTGCAGCAAAAGAAAACAAAGAAGCAAACAAAAAGGGTTCAAGTTGCTTTGATGTTTAAGTTCAGTGGGTGTATACCTTGAGGCTACCCATGATGCAATAGATCTTCATGCTTACATGCGTCAAATTATGCTACTTTGTATGAAAGCAATACTGCTTGTTGTACAGCAATCTGTACCTACCACTTAAAACATACCAGCGTATTTTGTAAGTAAAATGCAGTGATAGTATCTGGTTATCATAGCAACTTCTGAAAGTAGATGTCAAAGTCACTAGCCTGATGTGCAGCTACAAAGAGTAACTGTACAGTGTTGGTATGAGGCTCCTGTCTTTTCCGTGGGATATCTATAGGTAGCACTGTGACTGGCTGATGAAAAATGGACTACATATAACGTTTCACAGCAGTATGATCTCCGGTCCCAAATAGGTTTCATTGTCCCTGTGGCAAGCATTCCTTGCTAACATTGGCTTCTGCAGCCCAGAATTTTCTTGAGAGACATGTTACCTATCTTTATTTGTCCATCCTTATCAGCTGGTCCCATGGGAATAATTGACTTCACATATATCCCACCGTGACGTACGCTAGTGTTAATTCCACCCTGCAAAACATACACCTACAGATTAGAGTCTTTACATGATAAAATCAAAGCAATATACACATGCATTGCAAAACAACTACTTCAGGAATTACATTTTATATAAATATAGGAAAAAAAGGAAAAGAGGATGTTACTCCAAAGTCCCATCTAGTTGTAATATACTTCCCTAGGCAGTAATTTTGTTTTTTCTCTGGAAAAATGCAATGCATTTCCACTTGGCTATATAAAAACATTTAGTAAATGTTCTTAATTTTTCCCCTGTGCTGACATAAAGAAGGTGTTGCATCTTTCAGTCAATCACTAGCCCAGATTCCAACACTATGCAATATTCATTCAATTATTATTAACATTTCAAACAATATATAAAGCATGGACCTGAACTTGTGCAGCCATGTGAGAGCCTACAGCTCAGAGGAATACCAGATTAATCCAAGAATCATGCTCTGCCCATCTGCATGCCCTGGCAAAATTTAGATGAAAAAGCAGCCCTCAATTTCTCCTGCAGGCAATGAAATGGCTGTTGCTTCCAACTCCATTTCAACAAAGACTGTAAAGATATCTTGGCCTGGAGGGGTAAACTCAACTTCAATAGCCAGGACAAGGAGTTATTATTCAAATGTGGCAGATGGTTTTCACTGCTGCGTTCTCTGGTCCTCTGAACATACAGTCAACGGTATTTCCTTATATTAGGAAATAAAATTGGCCAGGGCCTTTTCTCTGGCCTCCAGAGTAAGAAGCATGATGCCATGCTTGAGTCCACAAGCTAAACTTTCAGCATGGGATGGCTTCTGTTATTCTACTTGGTGAGGCACAGGCCAAAGCCCTACTGAGGGCTGTCAACAATCAAACAGTGCTTGTGGGCCACTGCTTGATTCCATGCAATGGTCCTGTACAACCTGCTTGTACAGACACAGCCTTTGAGTTACAGGCGCTCTAAGGAAGCAGCAAAACCAGTCATGACTTGGAGAATTCTTGAATTGCTGCATTTTCTAGAAGCCTTGGCAATATCCCTTGCTGACCAAACTCAGCATTTGGTGGTAGGTCTTGTTCTCAGATTGAGTAAGGTTGAAAAGGGCTTGTGCTGCCACGTGCTTTAGGCCGGCACACTTTCACAGCTTCTGCAGGCAACAACTGGGGAATGAGCAGAGCATATACTTCATACTTTCTCAGTCAGTCAATTGGACACTTAGGTTTGAAATGTGCCATGAGAACATCTGTTGCCATCAGCCTATCTCCTGTCTCTGTTCCACATAAATACGCTTTCCTATGTTTCTTGGTCAGTAACAGTTTGACAGACACACTGAAATATTAACAGTAACACTTGCAGTCACACTGATTCCAAAAGTTTCATCTTCTTTAACAAGCTCCACAGTATAGATTTCCTTTGAGTTAGTTTCAGATGGAGATGGTAAGTGCGAAGAATCAGCTTCCTGTCTCAAAAATATAAACAGTAATGAGAGTGCAGCATCTCAATAAAAAAGGAGGGAAAGGAAGAACAAAAAGGAGAGAGAGTTTCCAGGAGGGTTTGATCTTCCTGGCACTGTAAGCCTGGAGCAGTAACATTTATATCACTGACACTATTTTGAGCTTACAGTAATGTTTCTCAAAATATAATCTAAATGTGCATATGCTGAGTAATAGGGAGGTTGTTTAATAGTAGAAAATTAGACACAAATTGTTGCTGTTCTCTGTCAGGTTGAAAACTTAAGAGAATGCAAAGAAACAATCAAAATTTTGTACCCTCACTGGAAAAGGGAGGAGAGTTTTTAATAACATTTTCTGGAACAGTTTCCCTATTTTCTTTCACATATTCTAGACATGTCTATCATCTTGACATGTCCAATGTAATTTAGCAAGCAACATCTTCCGAGGTTTTATTTCTCCTTTACTAATTTTTTTAAATTTCTTGGTTACTTTCTATTCTTAATATGGCTGGCATGTGGTTAAGACACATGCTGGGCATAATATTACTGAACTGCATCAAAATCTCAGTTACCTCCGCATCCGGGATATCAGCTGAAGGAACTGGAATCCTAGAGCCCAAATTTGGTACTAAACTCCAGGAAAGGGCCTTCTCAAGTTCGTCTACATTTATGTCCTGTTCTTTGGGGAGGGCTGTATGACAATCCTGAATCTTTTTCCTCCTGTTGTCTGCACAAGAGATCTCAGATCCACTAGTGCTGTTTCCTCTCGATAGATTCTTTTCTTCATTTAGTCCTTCTTCACATATGTCTGTAAAGCCATAGCAAAATAAAGCACTGCTGAATGCAAACAGTAAGTAAACGTGAAGGCAAATATTATTATACCTCAGCACAGGGGGGCAAAATTACTTCCCACACCAGCTGGTTGTGAAATCAGATTTATAAAATGAGTCAGTCACTGTAAAATGGAGCGCTGCTATTATGAATGTGGAGAAATGTGTTTGCTTTATCATTGCAGAGGACTGTTTCTCTATGAGAGAAAGAAATGAAAAAATTCCCTTGGTATTCAGCAAAGCAGCCAATAATAGAACTTCTCACACTGACTGTAGAACAGAGATCACTTGATACCTACTAGAAGCTGACTGTTTTCACTGCTGGACTATGGTTATTATGACAGACACTGAGCAGCAAGAAAGTACTACTACATCCCAGTGCCTAATAAATAACCAGCGTCCTGAGTTAACTTGGCATTCCACAGGCAGGAAAGGCATTTTCCTTCATACCTTTGGGTTGAGAGATGATGAGCTCCACTTCATCAGGAGAATTCTGTATGATTTTAACTGCAGTATTAAATGAAACGCCCTCAAGACTAGTATTATTCACAGAGATGAGTCGTCCTCCTTAAAACAAACAAACAAACAAACAAACCAAAACACAAGGATAAAAGCAAGACAAAGGAAATCTAAATACAGAAATAAATCCAGAATAGCTAACTTTAAACCATGAAAATATTTTAATTCTAATTAAAAACTAAGGACATTGACCTGGTTTGATATTTCCAGCTCTGTCTGCAGGTCCCCCAGGGATAATTGAAGCGATAAAGATACCGAGGTCTAATTTTGCTACATTTTCTCCTCCAATAATTACAAAACCTGCAAAAATGAGATAGCATGAGAATGCAGAGACATGGGCAGTATTAGAAAAGATGAACCTTAGGAGCATAAAAAGCTCTTTCTCTAATGGCTTAAGTTTTATACATGGTCTGGAGAATGGGGAGCTCTGATTTACACGGCATTTGTAAATCAGGTAAAAAAAGGTCTTGACTTGGAAGAGCTTTAAATTTGTATTATATTATAATTAAAGTGTGCTGGTGACTTGGGTGGCTATGTAAGTAGAACTTCTCAATAAGGATACTTCCTGGCATGGGACTTTCAAAGATTCCAGCTTCTTTCTTACAAGAGTCATAAACTCTTTTATGTGGACCTTAGTATTTAACACCTGCAGGAGTAAAATGGTATAAAAGCTCATTTAATAAATTCAAACATTTTTCTGCATCATGTAGTGTAGGGCCTCTCAGGCGGGCCATGTAAATTTCTAATGGATACATAAAGTGTATCTAAGAAAATTAAATCTTTTGTCAATGAGTTCAATTTCATTATCCTAGTTCAGAATATTCTGCTTACTGCCGAATATATTCTTCTTTCTGGTAGCATAGTTGGGTTTGGGATGGGGATATTTCACACAGACATGCACCATTTAGAAACCTGATGTTTAATTGTATAAATGGTCAGCTGTGAAACGTGATGATCCCCTGAACTCATCCACAAGAACAGGATAGAGTGCAATAGTGTATTATGTAACAAAAAATGTTATCCGAATAAGAATCCAAAAGTCAGGAAACATTAATGTTAAGCTTGTGTACACATTTTGCACTTCCACAGGCAAAACCTGAAAGGTTTGCAGAACATGATCTCCCCCTGTGTAATGTCTAAGATAAATAAAATCACTGAGCTTGCATTTCAGATACAAAAATAGACCCTTGTTCCTTTCATTGTACTCTTAGCACTTGGTCTCCTTGACCTCTGTGGCCTTAGTTAATCCTCTGAAAAAATTGTGGTCTTGATTTATGTGCTTAGTCCTTTTCAGTCTCAGAAATCCCAAGTCCTTCACAAAGACTGGTAGTTTGATTCTATAAGAATAAATGAGGTGAAGGTTACAATCTTGGCCAGGTTGAATCAGTAACTAACGGCATCAGCACCAGGATCTGAAAGCCTTGGTAACAAACATAACATTCGTGTTCCTTACTTACCAAATCCATTCTTAGGGTCACGTTTTAGGTTGACACAAATTATTTCTCTTTCTAGACCACTTAGTAAAGATTCCTTTTGGATAGCTGGTGATCCAGGCGCTGCAGAAACAAAACAGCTAGAATAAATGCAGATTAATGCATGGAGACAATAGATTCACATAGCATGAAAAACTGGGGCTTCGAAATTAAAAATATATTTTGTCCTTTTCAACATTACCATCATTTCTGAAACAATATAATTCGAAGGAAGCTCAAACAAGTGTCTGAAAATTTGTATTCTTTAGAAAAGCGTATGTACACTAGCTGTGTAAGCTCTCCCTATAATGTTCCTTTCTGGGAGACTAAGCATTTATCTGCAACAGTTTTAAGATTAGGACATCTTAAGAGCCAGGCATGTAGTGCCCATTGAACGTGAGGGTGATTTGGAGACAAAATCTCCTATGGATTCCTTTGGAAACTCTAGCCTTCATCCCTGAGGGCCCTTTTGTCTCTGTAGGTGCAATCCAATCAGTACTGATTAGGATGGTGACTTTTGTAGTGTTAACACTACTTTATATCGTGCAATTGCCACAGCGTGACCAAAGTACAGTTCTAATTTTAAAATGGGCCACACAAATAATCATAGCTCTGTATTTCATGCATCTCCTCACTGTGTGCATGCAATGGTAGACAATTAGGTGTCCAGATCTTATCCTAGTTGGTGTCATGCGAACGCAAGAACAGAGGAAGAACCTGGAGCCTATGTCATCTCACACATTATTTACTGGGCTGTAGATCTTAATTGCAAATCAAATTATGACCTCTGAGCATTGGGGTATTGCCTCATGCGAGAGTCCTGGGTGTACTGAACCAT
The DNA here is from genome assembly GCA_028858755.1 of Ara ararauna. Classification (NCBI taxonomy): domain Eukaryota; kingdom Metazoa; phylum Chordata; class Aves; order Psittaciformes; family Psittacidae; genus Ara; species Ara ararauna. The sequence goes on from CM054381.1 coordinate 70,022,320, forward strand.
GTCTCTGAAGAGCGTTAGGCACCATTGATAGAATAATTATATCATTAAGTTCCCTACCACTAATCCTGATGGAAAGCAGGTGTGAAAGGGAAGAAAAGAGCTTGTCTTGCTAAAGTCTGGGTTAATTGCCAGGACTAGAAGTGCAAAAGGATATTCTTTAATCTGTAAGTAGAATATATTTTGGTCTCCTGCTATTAAAACAATAACATGGAAGGGTACTGTATGATTATTATACTCACCACTGATTGTGTTCTGAGTTGAATGGATAGACAGGTAGTCATAACTCCTTTGCTTTCCATTCAGATTGATGTGCATTTCTGACTGGGATAGTCCTGATGTGGACCTGCATGGCAGGAGGTAAAGACCTCATTATGGGAACAGATAGCAATGTTATTTATCACTCCTCATTGTCATTAGTCTGTCAGAGCCAAGTTGGGAACACATATCTTTATAGCCTTTCAATAATTATTCTGATTTCTAGGCCACATTTATTTGTAGGGTAGAGGGTGTCTATCCTTGCCAGCATTAGCTTCCAAATAACAGCTGCTATTAGGTCACTCACATCACAAATGATTTCGACCTATGTTTTTCTTTAAGCTGGGTACAGGCATCAGGAAAACAGAGCATAGTATCAGCATGATTCATTTAGCCCTGCTGTCCATATAAACAAAACCATGTCTGAAACTTTTACTGGTAGTTCATGTTCTTCTCTGCTCTATTCTAACTCAGTATTCTAAAAGGAACTAGAATTCATCAAAGGCCTTGAGACTGTGTGCAGCTATAGTAACCGCCTACACTGGTGAATGTACCAATGCAAATGAAAAGGGAGCTCTTACACTGTTATCTGTGATTTGCACCTTTAGACAAGGAAAAATCAATTAGGCAAGACCTGCTCAAAACCAGCTTCCTATGTGTATTCAGTTCACATACTGCCATTTCCAGAGAAAATACAGAGATAGTAAAGGTTTTTATTTTATTCTCCCTTATTTTTATCCTTCTCCATAACCCAGTAAGTGGTTCATTCCTGAGTCTAGTACAAATTTAAATGTCAGTCTTTTTGAAGTTCTCTGTTAAAGGGTTAGCTTCCAGCCTGTGTTTGCACTACTGCTGACACCATGGAACCTCAAGCCTTTTGGTGTGACCACAATAAAGGCTGCAAAAAAACCAGTCTGCCCCACAGCTTACCACAAAGGTTTGCAATGATAGTCTATGACTGAGTATTCTTATACATGTTTAGAGGAAAAAGCAAACCTACCTGCCAAGATTGCTTTTGTGTCTAGTCCTGTTGCTGGTTTCCACACTCAGGTTATCACAAGATTTGCTCATCATCCCAGCAGAAAGGTTTTCCAGGTTTGCTCCATAGAGCACATTCTCTGAACGAGACAGTCTCTGAATCAGGGCAAGGTGTTCATGCTGAGCTGCACATGCAGAATTTGATTTGTCCATTTCCACAAATTTACTTTCCTCTAAATAAGCAGGGAGAGAGAGGGAGGAAGGAGAGATAAATCCACTGATAATTTCCTATCTTTTTAAGCTCAAAGGCACTTTCTGTCTAACCTTTAGAACATGCCAGCAAAAAAGCTTAGCGTCACAGATATATTTGTTCTGGTATCATTGGGGATACCTAGGCCTTGGAGAAAGCTGAAAGGGTTTCCAAATAATTTCTTTCATAGAAAGTATATGCTGTATTTAGATTTCATTTCTATGAATTATATTGCAGATTCACTTTCCACAAAGAGATGAAATTTACAACCCTGTATAATTTAAATCTGAATATCTCTGTAAAGCATACTTTGGAAACGTTCGGTGTATGAGAAATACCTATCTGGCAGGGAGTGAATCAGTCAGGTTGGTAGTTTCCTGTCCTTCATGGGCCCACCACTCTGACATGCGCGTATCTGAAAAGACAGGAGCTACACTAACGTGTGCTCTCCTAAGCTCAGAGAGGGGCCAAGGAGCTGGCTGTTTGCTCTGAGTGATTTGCACAAGTGAAGTTGAGTAAGGGGCCATATTGATGGCAATGCTTTCTATCCAATTTTCCACATCTGTGTGAAATCTACTACTTGCTTAATGACATCTGGGCTCTGCTATGTACTAACCTGTCCCCTCAAAAGATTTAATTTCCCTGAAACAAGATAGTGCTGGGGGGATCATTATTTTATTTAGGCTCTCAGCTGGTGGGCTGGACAGGGTATTTGAAAGAGAGAGGGACAGCAGGCAATAGGAGGGATGCTGGAAATTAAAACAAGCTTGGTATAGGCTAGCACAAATATAGGCTTTAATTGTGCTTATACATGACAGCTGACCTGCCATGTGTTTTCCTAACAAGTGTTAGCCTGAATGCAACTTTCTAGAATGCTACTGTGAGGCATTAAACTGAGGCTCCCTCTTTCCTTAGTGACTTTGTTCAGGGGGAATTTGTTAAGGCGTAAGGCTTAACTGTCCACAATATTAGAGCAGTCTGAGAGTTGCCATGGTAATTTTAAAGCAGGGGATTGATAGCAATTTTTGGAGAGATGGTGACTTGTACATTTGAAGAGTGCAGCAGAAACAAGTTTCCTTCATGAAGAAAAGAGCCTTTTAATGTCTTACAGCCTCACAGTGGTGACTAAGGCAGCATTTTGAACTACTGTCTGTCATTGCCATAACAAAGCCTTTATTTTTGGGACAGCAAGCACATATCAAACCTCAGAACCTGCAGTCACATGGCTTGTGTAAGTCTGGCTTTTTTACAGTGGCTGGGGGGGGGGGGGGCTTCTAATCAAAACTTGGGTTATAATTCACTCAGCTCTCATATGTGGAATGTAGTAATTTTTATTAAGATATGTTACCACAGGCAAATATAACACAGAAAACTTTAAAATTCACTGTTAGCACTCATTTGTATGCTACAGATCACAGTCCCACTAAGTTACGTTTGAAGCTACAGAAGCCCAAGCAACAAAAGATGCTTTGAACCTAAGTGTCATCCTAGTGCCTTTGCCATGGTAACAAATAAGTATAGGTGGATTTTCATTTTCATGAAATAATTTTAGTGGGAAAGAAGCCATATATCAATCATCCTGTTATATTCCATGGTACAATTTTTTGCTTACACTTTTACAGTTTTACTAGAGAAAGAAGTATTCCAGTAGATAACACATGACACTTGACTCTCCTGCTATGACTCACTGGGTCAAATACTCAGTGGTTGTAAATGACAATGATTCTGTTCAAAACAGTGGATGAGCTAGTGAAAACTCATGTTGATCCACTGAAGCCAAGAGTGGTGACAGTCGTCAGCTTAGGCTAATTTTTTGTCATATGCCTCAGTTTCCCTATAATGATCCTCACAATGAGAAGTGTTATGTAACTGCCCTGGTTGAGCATAACTTTGTCTGAGAAACTAGAAAATCTGAAGTCTAAGGAGGTAGTAGTCATATCTTCCACAGACGTGCCAAAATCTAAGATAAAAGCAGCTAGCAGCTCTGTAGTTGAGTGAGTATAACTGATGTGCCTTGGGTTTAGTGGTTTTGACCTGGGACTGAACCATACAGCTGAACACCTGTCTTATGCAAAAATGGCAAGTTAACTAAGTTCAGCTCCAGCACACCTGGGTGCTCCTGTATTTATTCATTTTGAGCAACATTTCTCAGGATACAGTTGGAGTAAGCTTGATATGTTTCTTCAGAATTCTCAGCAGATTTCCTGAAGGGAAGTATAATCATGTTTCTGGGATTTTTTTTAGTCTGGGTTTAGCTACATAGTTTTTTATCATCAGAAAACCCCTCTCCACCCCCTGCACATGCCCACTGTCATCCAGAGACTAAGTTAGACTTATACACATCTAAGTTCTAGTGAGTAGGAGACATTATCTTCTAGTCTGCAAATGTGAAACTGAAGCAGAGTGAAACTGATGTGGCATGTTCTCATTCTCAGCTTCACTGAATGCACTTTTCCTAACAGCTACCTTTGTCCTGTGTCCTAAATAATGAAAAGTGCATTTATACGTCACCTGATGATGTTTGCCGAAGTTGCCTAGAATTCATCTGTGCATTGAATTTGTGCTGGGCAGAGCAGAGGTCCAGTAGATATTTACATGTCTTTGCTGTATCGGTAATGAAGGTGTGTTTCTTGCCACTGAAGCTGCTTTCAACCATGAACTTTTTTCTCTAAAAGGATAAAAAGCACAGCTTGCTTCATATATCAGTCATTACAGTGAGGCACTGAAAGTTCATTTTACATAATTGTGTTGGTTTGTCCAGTTGTATTTATGCCTGGTTTCACACCTTTGAGTACAGTAAATACCTGGCATAAATTCAGCAGTTGTTACTGAGGTGGCTGCCTTCTACCCTATGTCAAAAGTCAGGAGCCTTTGGACATTGACTACGTTGAGAGCAGGTTGATAGAACTGGCAAAATTTGGCCTTACAGGTGTTAAAATGATTAAACCAATTTAATGTAAAACCAAAAATATCTTCAAGGGATAGAAAGGCCATCTTGGGAGAGCAGGCAGGCTGGGAAATGTGATGCAGGTTGACACCTACGCTGTATGATGGTAGATTGATATACCTCTGATGGCAAAATACAATTTAGAAGGGGTCACAATCTTGTCACCAGTACCAGTTTGTTAGCAGGCATCAGTGTACTAAGATATGAGGATGGAAATAATGAGATCTGGAAAGATGGAGACGTGATCCCATGACCTGATGTCGGTAGGAAAACAAAAGGAGTGGGGTGGGGGAGGGAATGGGGGTGGAGAGAGAGGGGAAGATAGGTATGAATAGGGAATATGCCATAGAAAGACTTGACATAGTCTCTGTAATAGTCAACACCAGATTATTCAGTTTCATAGTAATTTGTCTCCAGCCTTGGCAAGAAACTGGATATCTTGGTAACTGCATCCACATCCAGCCTCGATTCTAGACTGTTTTCAAAAAAGACTTGCTTGTACAGAATAAGTCTAATTCTGGCTCCGAATGCAATATTTATCAAAGTGACAGGCAGAAGGGGAGTAATGTGGTAGGGTGGAGAAAAGATTCACTTGGTTCTAACTCACATGAGCTGAAATTCTCTCTGTTTCACGCCACTGGAATCTTAAACTGGCAATTCTGGTTTGATTTTTGACCTCATAAACAATGATGCCTTTGGCACAGATTCCCAGGATGATGTCCCCTGCTGCTCCTTTCTTCTCTTGGGACACACGGTAGAATAAGACTCCATATTCAGGAAGTTGCTGAGTCACCTTGTAGAGAAAAAGTGCATTTACCAAGCATTACTCAAAAAAAGGCATGGGAGGAAAAGGTAAGTAGCTGGGAAAGGGAATGGTTTTGAGTCTCTTTACTCAATATTCTTTCACTCCATCAAGAAACCTTTGAAAACCCTTATCAAATTTTCATATCTGCTGCCTCACAGAATCATCCCTTTATTTTGGTATATCATAGGACCATTACATGCATTCATTTTCCATGTGTTAAATTGAAGCAACACTTTCCTATGTACCTCATTTGAAGAGGTAGGAGGATTATACACCTTTCTCCACAATAATCTAAATATTACATTGCCACTGAGGTATTCAGTATTACTGCTACTTGGCACTTGTGTGCATTTCTGAATAGAAATCCATGCAGGATTAGCGCTGCTTGACTACTGTTAAACCTTGTTTCTTTCCATTTTCTTTTCTGTGTCTTTGTTTCCCTGAGCAAACCCAAAAACCATAAAGTACAGCAAATATGATAGTCTCAGTAAAACTGCTAATATTTTGGTGCAAGGGCTACTCTGACATTTTTATAGGCTTGTGTGGTTTCCTTTCAACAATAGTGATGTCCAACTGGACAGTGACACTACATCTACCTGCCTGCAACTATCTCACACATATGTCCATATAGGTACACATGTCCATTCCTTCATGGCCATCATCTTTTAAAATCAGACATTATAGATTTCTGTTGCCAAGGCCTTAAATTATAGGATTTGCTAATTTGTCCCTTAAATTATCTCACCCAGATATAGTGGTAACTTCTAAGGGAATTTTACTATCCCAGAATTCCTTTCAGTGCCAGACTTTTTAGTAGCAGACCTTAGGTGTCACTTCTTTCTTGCACAGTGCCCACTGCTAGGTAAAACATTAAGTAGGAACATGCCTCAAGGGACTGAAGAGCCAGCTTGTGCCCCTGCCATCTATCTGTGCAGAGGATGCTCTGAGGAACTCACCCACAGGTTCTGGGTTGCTGCCTTTGTACCTCCTGCGCTTGGCAACGAAATGTTAAAATATGGCTCAGACCCTTTGCACAGCTATGGAATATAAGGAGAGTTTTCTGTTCTGTTTTGTGATCTACAGATCAGTAACAGTGTATTCTAAAGCTTTTTTTTTTTTTTTTTGGGGGGGGGAAGTGGGGGAAGCTAATATAGAATCCCCAATTTACTTTTCGGTAACGAATAAGGATTTTCAGCTACCAAAAATGAAAGAAGATAAGTTTTTCAGAAAGCATCTAGAGCACAAATGTTTAGGTCCTGGAAACTAGGGCATCTATAATTATTAGCTGAATCTGGGTTTTAATTTTTAATCCTTTTTATATTTGAAATGTGCATGTTCTTGCCATGGGGGCTATCTTTCTCACTTTGTATGATGTGTTGGCTTCTTCTACAAACTTATTCATTGAAACAGATACTAACAAAGCTGCTTTTCTTCATTGGATTTGCCACGCATGATAGGACTGTCATTAAGGCTAAGCTTCAATCTATTTCTTCAATTCCACTGACAATACTGGAACTAACATATTAAACAGCAACTGAGCTAAAATTATGCTATAAATAAAAACGTGGCACTGCATCTAAATGGCTACTGATATTTATTCATTATCAAATCCCTGATATTTTTCATTTGATGGAAAGCAGGGAAGTTTGGGGGAGAATGGGAAATCGGGAAAGAAGAAAATACCTCACATCATCATGACAGTCTAGAGCCCTAGAGAGTCATGTGAGAAAATACTTCAGAGAACTCCTTCCTCCCTTCCAGAGTTCACAGATATTTTTAAACAAATAATCACTGCATGTTTAGAAAGTAGCTGAATAGCTGCTGTAGTTGATGTCAAGAAACTGCTTATTCCCATGCTTATAATCGTCCCTAATACATTCAGTATGTGTATTTAGAATCATCTGGAGCCCAGACATGTTGGTAACATGCTGGAAATTTGCATCAACCCTTGGGATGTTTAGAATACACTGAAATGTGTATTAACCCTTTATAAACTATCAGTGAAAGGGAGCCTACAATGAAAATGTCATGGAAGTTATTTAGAGTAGCAGTATCTGCAGCAGAATGAAATTCACAGGTTTTCATTGACGGTTCAAATTTGTTCACCATATCTAAAATACACTGTATCAGACAAGAAAGAAATAATAGTGTAAAGAGAGAAGGGCTTTCTATCTCAAAATAAATAAATGTTTGGGGTATGGCAAGTTACCTTTAAAAATTCTAGTTCAGCTTCATCCTCAAATAGGGAACAATTCATATGATGTAATTTAGCAAGCTCCCTCTGTACATATGCCAGGGTCATTTTCTCTATTCGGCTTGCTGGAATGTAGTCTTCAACACGAAAATAGCTTTTCCCATGCATCTTTAGGAGGAGAAAAAATGAAAACAAACAAAAAACAACAGAGAGAGGAGCTTTTTGTTCTTTCTTGACTTTTCTTTTTTGGTGTATTTCCATTTTCAGGGTGACCCATGTGCTGAAGTCACCCTGTTGCCATTTCCTAAGAGAAGATGTCAAACAGCAGGTAGTATGCTGACAGCCAAATGTTCCTCTTGTACTTGTGCTCAGCCAGGTGCTCAAAGTACACACTACTGTATGTATTGTGCATGCCTGCAGTTGTGCACGTGGAACTGACAGCTACAGCTGCCCCAGTATAAACTACAAGGGGAAACCCAGTGCAGGGATGGATCCAACCAGATGGATAAGACCACTCAGAGTTCAATTAATAGAGCTACACTAATTTGTATAACTGAAGATATGGCAAAGACCATGAATAGGTATTTTCTGTATACTTTAAAACTGGGATAACTAGTTCAGATGCACCATCAGTAATCTGTCTTTGCAGCTTGTGGATCTGAGCCAACACACAAAATAGCTGCGAAGTCTGGAGTGTTTATTTTTTTTTGTCCGTATTTTCTAACACCTTTAAACCCCTCTACACATCCAAGCTGTGCCTATGTTGAAATTTTTCTACAGATTTTTGGAGTTTCTGGCCTATATTATTAATTATGAAGGACCAAGAGTCTTTCATCATTCTGTCATATTTTCTACTAAATTCATCTGGCTTATTATTGCTCTTTAATCAGGAAAATTTTGTAACTTTTAAAATTAAATCTGAGATGTGATTACTAAAGGACTTAGCTGAAATTATGTGTTATTCACATTTCTCAACTCTAGGTGACAAACACAAGTTGTTGAGAGAGAGACCTCTGAGAAATATTGTATTACTTATCCACACCTCAGGAGCATAATTGCCAAGCTCTGCCTGCAAAGCCAAAGCACCAAGTTTCAGAGCAGTCTCATCATTGCAGTATAACCGCTCCTCCAAAATATCTTTACGAAGCTGAAGATAAAACTGATGCCTTGTCAAGCCATGCCTGGAACATAAAGAAGGTTTAGGAACACAGGGGAAGCCTTGAACAGTCACCTTAAATGCTTCTGTTTTTCCTGCCATCAGCAGAACCATACACTTACTGGATAATATTAAAGTGATTGACAAAGAATTTTATCCTTAGAAAGAGCGTGAAATTAATGATGGATGTTTTCTTCTTGGGTTGGTCATTCCAGCCATCTGGGGCCACTTTGTAGAGTTTGGTCTCCTCATCCAAAAAGAAGAATTCTTTACCTGAAATGAGATTTCGGATTCTGTGATAAATCTGGAGACACTTCAGTTGCTGAAAGTTCTGCTGTCTTTGTTCAGTGCATCACTAGCAATAAAAAATAAAAGGGATCATGGATGATAGTTGAGATAGTTGAGATACATTTCTCTGCACCATGGCTTAATTTACTGCTTCTTTGATGGAGAAATTAGGATAACTGTGTAATTTAGGATTACAGTTGTTTGATGTTGGATTGCGAGGTGTCTGTAGAGTTACTCAAAAATCAGTGGGGCTTGTATTCTGCTCACCATTGTAATCCTCATGTCCTACACACAAGATATGCTTCTTCCTAGTACCTCAGCTATGCTTACTCTCAGAAATGGGCTAGGGAGATGTGTGTCTTGTAGATGAAATAGCTGAGCCTGTACTCCAGTTTGTATCTAGGAATAGTCAGCCTTCCTCAGTACAGTGCTTCCGGGAATTTCTAAGGGAGCTATGTGGCTCAATATTATTCCAGTGCAGGGCTGGGACACAGCCTGTGCTGCATGAGAATATCAGATAATAACAGTATGGTCATGCTGATGCAGAGTCCATAGGGTAGACATACTTTACACCTCTGCAGTACGGTTTAAATCAACATACCTGACTTTTGCTTAAGCTTTGGATCTACTTTCATCTGAGGACCTTAAATGAACTTTTTGCAATTCATTGATAAAGTGACTACAAAGGCACTGAGGGAGAGAACTGTTATTCTAGTTAGCTATGTTTCATTACCTTTCAGGTAAGCCAAGCCAAAGTAGAAATGTTCCACCAAGTTTGCATATGCCACCACAGTGTTGAAAACATCTCTTGCCTTGGACTTGATGTCACATTGCACCTCAAGGCACTGCCCATTGAGTAGAATCACATTGAGATCCCTTTGGGACAAATAGGATTTCCCTTTTTTAGTCTAAGAACATGTAACAAAAAATGAAGAATGAGTGTCAAGTACAAGCAATGCAAGTTTATTGCTGAGGCCCCCTAGTCTCCTGTCTCTACATAACCTGATGGAGTTGGCCACAACACAATACTGTTCCCTGCCTCCCTTCTTGTACATAAGTATCCCAAACATTTCTAATTTTTTAAAACCCAGGGAATCCCAACAAAACAGCCAAGCATAGTCAGATTCTACAGTCACCCTTGTTTTCACTGCTGTATGCTGTCAGCCTTTTCCCTTATCTTAAAAGGTAGAGGATGTGCCTGCAAATTGGAGTCCAATACGTTGGCACTGGATGTCACATTGCATCTATACAATGTATGATCTTAATATATAATGTATAATCTTAATCTCAAAAAGTCTTGTGTTAAAGTAAGCATCCTTAGCTGAGAAGGATAAATTAAGCTATTTCACACCAACAGAAAAAAAATACATAGCACTGAAAACTAAATAACCTCCTTTCAAGTTTCAATACCTCTGCAGGAACCCTCACTTGTTTTGGAAGAAGCACAAGAATACTGAGTTGGGACTCATACGTATCTTACAAAAAGCCCCAACTAAAGGATCACCAGGTTAGTTCTAAATTCTTAACATTCATACTTACCACAATTGATCCAGGCAGCTGTAAGGTCACTGGTGGTTCACTAGACAAAATAACAAATTCTGGACCTGAAAACTGTAAGGAGGCAATTTAGAAGTTTAATAAATATTTCCTTAATATAATGAAGATCCCAAACACCAGTACCAAGGAAACCCATTTCTGTTTGTCTGTATGTTGTACCTAATTGACTTCACTATCTAATAAGGTAGAAATGCTGATTGAAGACTTCTCTCTGTTTGGGGTCTCTCCTGTATGGACTCTCTGGGGTCTAATTAGGTGTAAGGTCACGCTGAAGCCTTTTCTTCTGTAAAGGCACTTAACCAAGATCCATTTTCTTTGCAAGGCACCTATTTTCATGACACCCACAGAAACCTAATTTCTTCTGATACCTTCTGTCATTTGATTCCCAAGTTACTATAAGGACAGTCACAGACATATACATACAAACATACATGCTCCTGTGATTTTCATAAGCCTAGCTTCCATAGGGAACCAGACTGGAACACAGAGCTACTTTCTTCATTGTCATAAAGGTTGACTGATATATTAGCAGACACTGTATTTTTTTTCTTTAACTTCCACAGACTTTAACAGCACTTAGTGAGCTTTTTCTTCTTGACCATCCATCTCAAGGAATTTTGCTTATTGGGTTTTTTTTTAATATTCATCTATGCATTTAGATCCTTCAAGCAGACAGAAAAAAATGAATGTCTGCAAGCGGCAAGATGTGGATCCTTCTAACCATTCTCCATGACTCAGCACCTTGACCATTTAGATCTCTTTTTTTTTTTTAATGTTTTGAGAAAATATATGGTTAATTTCATAATACTAGTATCATCTACCAAGACAATGCAATTTTGTTTCACATATAAAGAGGGTCTAGCACTTTGTTGCAATGGTTGCTGGATGCCTGAGGAAATCTATTGTTTTCCCAGCAAAAATCATATTCACAAAGTTTAAAACTAAATTTATTTATAAAAAGATAATTTCCCAATGTATCTAACTGAAACTCTTGATCGAAGTTCTGCCACTGGTCAGTCTGGAACTGGTGAACTGGGAATAGGTTGAAGGACTCACCAGCCTGAAAACTGGCCAGAAAGCCCCATGGTAGCAGCATTGTGGAGTTTTCTGATTCAATTATTTATAGATTTTTGAGATCCAACTGCCAAAAAAAAAATTGTCCTTCCCATTTAACAGAGTCCTACAACAAATCAGCAACCAGGAATAGACTCTTAGGTGAACTATCGGTTTGGCACACTCACTGCTAGCCTATGCTTTCTGTCCAGGCATATACTATAAAAGCAATTTAAGCCCTTTGAGCACTGTTGACCAGCAGGTGTTTTTTTTTCCGTGTCTCTGTAATTTGTTTTACTGAACTAAAGCTCCTGTCAAAGTGGTTAATGAAAACAGACCATATGGTGCTTGATGCTTGCAGAAATCACACATGTAGGCCAGAGAGGGTTTGATTATAAGCTTTTGATTAGTCTTTAAAGACAAGAGCTTTCACTGCCTTCAGTTCTGAGTTCCCAGGACTGGATCATGGCTAACTTAGAGTTTGTCAATTTAGAATACTCATCTAATGATATGACTCATGCAGGTCACTGGCAAACAACAACTGGATAAGAAGTTTCTCTTTAGTGATATTTACATTTTTAATCAGCTTATATGTTTTTCATTAGTCACCTTTTCCTTCCTGTGGAACAAACATTTCTGTGATGTAGCAGCTGCTGTGTAGTCTTTTGTAGACACAGAGAAGGTGGAACCTAAACTTAGCAGGTTCTGTCTGCTGTTCTTCTGAATTCCGGTAGGGATTTCTTCTACAGCGCTGACCGATCTTCAAAAGAAATGTCGTAGTGAGCAATATATATATAGCATGCAATCAAAACAACACAGACTTGAGAACAAAGAGCGTAAGGTGCATTGACTGCACAAATATTATGAAATCCAGGACATTGTCAGTTACAAGTTGTTAAATGCTTCATTACAGAAAAAAAAAAAGAAAAATAAATCAACTGAGATTATATTACTGATACCCTTTATAAATGCATCTAAAATCTGCTAGGGGTTTTTTTGTTTTTTTGGGGTTTTTTTGGTTTTTTTTTGTCATTTGGTAAGTCAGATCTAGCTGGTTTAATTCCGGTGAAGCCAACAGGCAAAGAGTTTAGCCCCTTGTCCTTCTGTGAATTCTGCAGGATGAAGTAAATTCCTAATTTCTTATTTTCTAGAGCAAAAAAGCTTCCCAAAATCATAACATTAGTTATTGCATTATTCAGAGTTTTCCAGGAATGGAAACTAAATTATTTTAATACTAATTCATTAGAATAAATTAATGTCTGAGGCAACTGAGGGAATTTTCAATTTAATTAAGAGAAAGATGTGTGAAATCTCAGATCAGAAAGCTATCTTTACACTATACTTTTAATACATACAGTAATGGTGTTTTCCACATGAGCAGAAACGTGTGCTTAGAATAAACTTAAAGTATAATATATACTCTTATCAATGAGGAAAGATTGATTATGTGGTATAGGAGGAAAGATTTTGTTGAGGTAGGCTTTTGTTAATTACATTTTAAACAAATGCCAAGGTCACACATTTTTTGTTATTCCAAAGTTTTATCCTTTTGTTTTTCCTGTTGTAGAGTTGCTTCAGGGAACTATTCATGGAGTTTTCAAAACGTTTTTAGTAAAGTTACTGAAGTAGTTGCTGATCTCGATCTTTTCTCCCTGTTATCCAGTGACAGGACATGTGGGAATGGTTCAAAGCTGTGTCAGGGAAGTTCAGACTTGATATTTGAAAGCATTTCTTTACTGAGAGAGTGGTCAAACACTGTAACAGTCTTCCTAGAGGGATAATCGCTGCCCCAAGCTCATCAGTTGTTTAAGAGGCGTTAGGACATTGCCCTTAATAACATGCTTTAGCTTTTGGTCAGCACTGAGATAGTCAGGAAGTTGAACTCAACGATTGTTGCAGTTCTCTTCCAACTGAACTGAACAAACTATGCTGTCCTCCTCTCCTCTCCTCTCCTCTCCTCTCCTCTCCTCTCCTCTCCTCTCCTCTCCTCTCCTCTCCTCTCCTCTCCTCTCCTCTCCTCTCCTCTCCTCTCCTCTCATTTAAATTCCTGTTATAAAGTTGTCTAGATATTTTTGTTTCTATCTACACAATCTCTTAAAGATCAACATTTAACTAAGAAATATGCCTTAAAAATGACCTGAAGTGACTTTTGTGGATATGAAGATATTGTTAGCCCAAAACCCAAGATGCTCTATTAAGATTTTGTTTTCCTGTGGAAAACATTTCCTGTTATTAGTCCTGCAAGGTGGGAGATACAAGACTTGACATTTTTGTCCTCTTTATATATAGGCCAGAGTCCTGTATGTACTTCAAGCTTAACTCTGTGAGATGTAAACTCCATCAGTTGGATGGCTTATAGAATTATGATATTAGTAAGCTTTGTAGATAGTAAACCCATCACTAAGTTTTCTGTTGGCTGTCCTTCTGTATGGGAAATTAGTGCTTTCCAAACTAAATAAACTCCACTGTTGTTGGGGTACTTACAATAGGGCCTTGCAGATGCTTACAACTAAAAGTGAGGTTTACAATCCCTGAAATTCTATGGCAAACAGCTTGCTGGAAATTTGGAGAAATGAGTTCATCTTTCAGCAGAGGAGGGGAACATTTTCTTGGTAACATGATTTTAGGTCAAGGATATGGGGACAATAGCCAGGTTGGTAGCCAGAAGCATTGCATTTGCTCCAAAAAACTCAGTAAATAAATCTTCTGTTACTGATAGCATTCCCCGGTATGTAATGCATATATAGATGTCTGTCTACACACATATGAATGTTTTTGTGTGTAGTTAGACAGGTAGACAGAGACTTCTTTCTTCACAAAAACTGGCACTATCTTGCATCCTGCTTGTAGTTCTTTCTTTATTGTAGGTTTAGAGGTGTACTTGGGTATCTCACATCACACGGATTATTGTAGCTGATTTATCAGGAAGTTCAACTGTTTACTTGGGGTACATTTAATTGGGAGTTGATCTAAATAGAGCATTTCCTGTGGGCCTGAATTACTCATGCCATGGTTAAAAGAAGAAACTCTTGTTTAACTGGGTCAAGAACTCAATTTAAATGGGATGTCTGTAGGGATTACATGGTGCTTAACTATGGGATTCTGGTCTTTGTGGTGCCTACCGGCTCACAGTACGTATATCTCTTCTTCATTTGGAAACAGCCATGATTACAGCTTCACTATGCTAACACCTGTTTAGAAAACTCTCGTTTGGCAGCAGTGGTGTTTCCCCCGCTTTTGAAAGTGAGTTAGTATCAGCTGTACAATTCTCAGCTTTCCTTGCCTATGTCTACAGGGCTGCTGTATCGGCTGTGGCTGAAATGAGGCTAATCCTTATGATAGAGCCAAGTTCTTCACTGCTTGCATCCCTGGGTTACTTGAAACTCTTCAGTAAAGTGGCTGCACAGGCCTGGATATGGCTGACAAAAGTGAGACAAATCAATTTAAGAACTGAGATGAAAATGCAAATAAACCACTGAAAATGATGGATCATATACATGGTCTGTCATAACCCCTCCAGAACACATGGGGCCTCTGCTAATGTGATAGCAAGTCAGGACCAGGTCCAAAATCTGAATGTAGACAAATATAGACTCTGCAGAACACCTTGCCAGTTAAAGCAATGCCTGTTTGTACCCTCTCAACAGGTATTTCCCTTCCACAGTCTCTGTGGAGCTGCTTTGCAGTTGTTTCAGGCACAGCCAGCTATTGCTCCTTACCTGTCTAATTATGCCAGAGACATGCTAGGGGCAGCTGTTTTGGGAGGCCAGTAGCATTTGGCAGGACACTGTGGTAAAGAGCAATGGCAGAAAACTTCAGTGTGCTTGTTTTGCATGGGTTGTTCAGGACCCAAGCTATGTTTCACTAGAGCATTTGGACTGTTTCACTTGGAGCCAAACTGAGCCTAGGTGCACTTTAATTCTATGTAAACAGTGTCTATTATCAAAACGGGTTCAGATGGCAATCAGGCATTTTCTGATAATGACATTGCCTCATTAGTTGCTGTTTCACTTGGCAATAAGACAGCACCCATTTTTCAGGAACATGTGTTCTGATTACCTGTTTATGAAGAGCTTGTAGCTACTTTGTGTCCTTGACCCACTAAGGGTGGGGTCCCATGACCTGTGTGTCTGTGGAACTCTCCCTGAAATGAACAAAGGAAATTTCACAATTGAATCAAAAGGAGAGTGAGCAGCAGGTTGAAGGAGGTGGTCCTGCCCCTCTACTCTGCTCTCATGAGACCTCACTTGGACTATTGTGTGCAGTTCTGGTGTCCTCAACATAAAAAGGACATGGAACTGTTGGAACAAGTCCAGAGGAGGGCCACGAGGATGATCAGGGGACTGGAGCACTTCCTGTATGAAGATAGGCTGAGAAAGTTGGGGCTGTTGAGCCTTGAGAAGAGAAGGCTGCGTGGAAACCTCATAGCAGCCTTCCAATGTCTGAAGGTGGCCTATAGGGATGGTGGGGAGGGACTCTTCATGAGGGACTGTAGTGATAGGACAAGGGGTAATGGGTTCAAACTTAAACAGGGGAAGTTTAGATTGGATATGAGAAAGAAATTCTTTACTGTGAGGGTGGTGAGGCACTGGAATGGGTTGCCCAGAGAAGTTGTAAATGCTCCATCCCTGGTGGTGTTTAAGGCCAGGTTGGACAGAGCCTTGGGTGGCATGGTTTAGTGTGAGGTGTCCCTGCTCATGGCAGGGGGGCTGGAACTAGATGATCTTAAGGTCCTTTCCAACCTTAACTATTCTATGATTCTCTGATTCTATGAAGTAATTGAACCAGCACTCGGCATCATATCTTGGGACAATAACAAGAAAGACATTTATACTGGCTACTTCCTCTCATATCCTCACTTGGGCATGATAAATGGCTATTTGATAAGCCTATGTGAATACTACACCAGCAGTATTCCCAGTTCTCTAGTTATTGTTACTTCCTCTTCATAACTCTTCCTGTGAATGTAATTTGGAAAATAGCTGTGTAGGTAAAATGGCTGTTATTTCCATATGTATGGAGAGCTTTTGCTGTTCAGAAATTACCCTTAGTTTTCTTTGTTCTTCTATTTCCAGGCATAAAACTGGGAGGAGGGCTGGGGGAAGCCATGAAATTTCTCTGGCTTAATCAGAGTAGGAGATGAAATGAAAACTGTTTCTAAATATTCCAACAGTTATTTGCTACATTTTATATATTGTGAATGGTTTTACAGCATAAAAATCTGGTAAGAATATAGGCTGGCTTCTGAGTTATTATCAAATAAGTTTTGTATAATTTTTACCTTCAGTCATCTCTGCTGCTACAGAAAGGATAGGCATTGCTCTGTCCAAATATATGAAAGTTGAAATTTACAAGTAAAACCAGAAAAGGCTATGCAAGTTCTGTGAACATCTCTTATAGCAGCAGAGGTGTTTTAAATCCTGTAGGGAAGGGTGGGAAGGTTAAATTTTTCTTCACTTGGACCATTTCATTGATCTTATTTGAAGATTTGCATATCAAACTATTACATAAGCAGTGGCAATAAGATGAGCTATGTGGAAGCAATCATACAGGTCATCTTTTTCTCCAGATAAAATACCCATTAACTACACCCTGAGACCTCACTCTGAATTCCAACATGAAAATGTGACATTGAATTCTAGTGTACCAACCACCAATTGCAATTTTAAAAACTAGAAAATCTACACATTGATAAAATATGCATTAAATGTTTTTTCAAGCTGCGAATGGTATTGTCAAAATGTAAGATTTGACATAAGGCAAATACTCAGGGCTAGTTACCAAAGTTAAGATTCAGGCCTGTGTTCTGAAACTATGTGCTTTTTAACGAGAAAGCCTTGCAAAGTTCTCTGCTTACACTATAGGTTTCGCATAAATAATTATATTATTATATTATATTAAATTATATATTATATAATTTATATATTTATATACTAAATAAATAATATATTTTGACAAGCACATAAAATTCCCTTAGTTTTTCTGTCCCAGTTATTATGGCACTGAGACAAGTTGACTAGTTTCAGTGGCCAGACTGCTGTGCTTTTATCACAAATCCAACACATTCCTGATATTTAAGTAACATGTGGCCCTCCAAGGTGCTGATCCTGTAGATGATCTCCCTGATAATGGTGCTCTACTAGGTGGTAATATCTTTTTTCAGAGAAGAATGCATTTCTCTTGTACATTATCTCATGAAACCATGTCTGCAGCAAACAAGTTCTCATGTGGTTTTCTCATGTAATTTAGTTTTTTCTTACAAAATCCTGAGTACAAACAGCTACCAGTGTATCAGTGGAGACTGAGACATGCACAAATTCACTAGAATGAGCCTTTGTCAAGTTAATGTCCTTATTTTTTTAAAAAAGGACTTACAAAAGGGCTCTTGGGCTTCCCTACACTGTGTGCCGCTAGGTCTGTGACTGACACACATGTGTCACATAGGGAGCAGCTGCAACTTCAGGATTTTATTGCTGCTGATACTGAATGCAATTCTGGAGCTTCAGAAAAGGGCCTTTAAGGAGGAGTATCAACAGCAGTTGTATGAGTAGCCTTACCTTCCTCATCCTTGGGGCTAAAGGCTTGGGGCTGAGAGGCTGTTAAATGCTGTGTTTTGTGTTTTGTTTGGGTTTTTGCTTTGTTTCCCAGGAAGTGTTTGTTTTCTCTCTGTGAATCATCCCTTGGCAGGCTTCTGATAATGCAATGGGCACCCAGGGTTTTTTGCTGTCTTTCCTAGGGAAATTTGTGCCTTGAGATCTTGCTCTATGCCTTTTATTTTTGCATAATAAATTTTAAACTTTTCACATTTGGAAGAGTGTGAGTAATGTTCCTACAAATCTCATGACAATCAGCAGCTGGATATCATAAACCCAAGTTAATGCTCCCCCGTGAGAAAAAGCAAGGACTACTCAGCAGTTTTCTGTTATTTATGGGATCAGTGAACTAACCAGTCAGTGTGCGTACCTTGTTGCATCATAACTGAAAGAGTGGATGTTAGGATTATAGGGAGGAAATTTCTGGGATAAAAACCACACACGCTTACAGAACATGTTTAAATCCATGCCACAGGAGGACCTAGTACATATGGAGCCTACTTATGGAGGCTCATCGAGCAAGGCTGTAAACTCCAAAGTACAGCTTCCTGGGACTGGAAGCTCAGGTGAGCTGCCCCAGGCAGGATGGAAAAAAAGTTTGAAAGCAGAAGGGAGGGTGTGTAACTGTAGAATAGAGAACAGAAATGTGCAGGTTTCCGAGATGGGGAGCTGGCATGTAAGTTTGTTAGGAGATGCTGATGGCATTTGGCAACAGAAGCTTTTTGCTCTTACATGGGTAGTCTTACATTTCAAGGGACAAAAGAGATGAGTATGTAATTCATAAACATAATCTTTCAGGAAAATCTTACCTCTCCTGTGTCCTCGGTTAGACAGTATCAAAGACGCACTTTCAGAAATACTATTAGAGTCACTGTAGTCCACAGAAAGTTGTCTGTAATCTTCTGCTGACTGACTGTAATTCATTAATCTGGACCCTTTGTCTGGAAACAGAAAGGAAATATGGTGAATCATATACTTCAATTATCAGTCATTGTATCTGCATGATAATGTAAATAACATTTGGCTGGACTAATTTTTATATAGTCCATGTCTGCTGTCTTCTAACACTGACTTCAACTCCTTAAAGACCAAGGAAAGCTTGGTAACTTCATTCTACAACTTTCATAATCTTATTCTGACCCAAAATAGTTCTTATAATTCTCCTAAAACATTCTGAATAAATCAAATCTAACATATTACTTCTATTCTACATGTTATATGGAAAGGTTGCAAAGTGCAGATAGCCTGCAAAGTTCTCCTTTCTTACATTCTGAGACCCAAAACCTTCAGCTATAAAGTATTGTCTCTGTGAGTGGGATGGAGAATGCCCAGAGACAAGCCACTAGCAGTGTTGGCTGCAGAAATTCCATTAAGGTGTAATTCTAAGTCATGAGGAAGTGCGTGTTTTTGTTGGACCTTAACTTTATTTTAGTTGCATTGTCTCTTGTCCTTTTCCAGAACCAATGAAGGTTATAATTTTTAATTAAATACAAAGAAAGAAATTAAATGCTTCCTTGAGAAGTGTGTCTCATACATTCTCAATGTAATCAACATCCTGATCCATTGAAGTCCTTCAGTGTCAGCCACATTACCTGAATCCCTAAAAAACACAGAGATGACCCCAGATACACAATCATGAGAACCAGTAGCAGGGAAATGGCAGGAATTTGAAACTAATAGGTGGTTGAAGATGGGACTATCCCTTTTAGCAGTATCAGAGTTTTTACCAGCTTATGCAAGCGTGAATCTATAAACTCAGTTTCTGAATGAGTGAGCCAATGTGCCAATGTGCTTTGAAGGGTGGTTTATCTGTATGTTTTCAAAAGAATGTCATTTTCTTATGACCAGTAATATCTAATAGATAGAAATATTTTGCAGGTATTTAAGCATGTGTTTAATTCTAGCTAAAGTTAATGGAACATATATGTGACTTGCTGAATAGGAATTGGATTGTTCATATACCTAATATTGAGCATATAAAAAAAAATGCCTGCAAAGCTTTGTCTGACCTTCCCCCAGAATTAGAGACTTTTGTTGAAGTGAACAGTACGATATAGAGACTAGAAAAAAATAACTATCTGAACCTGAAGCTCGCATTTAGTTACAGCTAGTGAATTAGTCTGTGGGAAAAGAAAATCTTGAGTTTAGTCAAATGAAATGTGAAATTAGTATATGCTGGTTTATTTATATAGTGAGCAGGATTTGGCCTTGTGTCTTGAAATCACTCCAGCAATCCGTGTGTGAATTTGTAAAACATCTCTGAATACAAAACCAAAACTAAAATAAAAAAGAATCCACAAATCTTTGCTTGAGTAATCAATCAGGAAGGATGAATATATAGTCTTTAATGGCAACAGGATAACTTCACAGAATCCCACTCTTTACCTTCAGAAATACACTGGAGTATGCAAATATAAAAGCATACTAAATATAAAAAGCAGTTTTGAAATCAGGCTTTTATATATGCACAGTTTTTATGCAAAGTGCTTTAAGAGTTGAATCTGTGCAAGCTGATTCATTATCATTGCTTCACAGCCCTCAGACTGCTGTCCTTTGTGGAAATAAGGAACAGAAACCTTGCTGACTTGCCTCAGAGTCTTTCCATTATGAAGTCATTTATATGTAAAGCAATAAATATCCTATCCAACACTACTTGTAATCACCACAGCATGAAATTAAACAAGTCGCCTAGCCTGGGAAAGACTCAGAAAAAGCTGGCTGTATCCTTATTACACGGTTCAGATTGTAAGTCTTTTTTTACCTTGATGAAAATTCATCTGGGAGTACAGTGGTGAGGTGTCCGATGTTTTCTCATGCAGCCTTTTCCTTATCACATGACTTCTGTTAAGCTGAGAGGCTGTGCTGTCTTCGTTGACTACCCACTCTACCTAGAAGACAGTAGTACCGCAAGTCAATGGCATATGATATGTGGACTTCGGACTCTTGTATTGGAGTGATCCTTGCCCTCTGCTTGTCAGAGGCTGCTGATTGTGTTGGTATAAACAACTTCATCTTCTCAGATTAACATGAAACAGGATTGAGTTTTGATGGCTTTTTGCTCTCATGCAAGCTGTGTTTAAGAGGGGACACCCTGTTTTACACTGGGAAATAGAGTAATAAGGAGTGCAAGGGAAAAGGTCATCTCAGAATATGAATGAATACTGGTTGAAAACAGAAAAAAAATCCCGCAACCCTGCAGTGTATTTTCTTCCAGTTTCATTCAGCTTGTCAACAAAAATTCCTAGTTGATATTTCAAATCTTGAAAAAGACTCATGTGCTCACTTATTAAAGACTTCACATGGTCATGCATGATTGAACAGCAGATATTCAGTTCCACTCAAGAATGATGAATTAAATTCTCAATATGGTGTAAATGTGATTTCTTCAAATTTCTCAAAGTCTGCAACCAGAGGGGCAATGGAGAAATCTTTTTGCTTGTGTAAAGACAATTGGCCAATATGAAGGCGTTGTAATGGTTATGATTGCTTCAATATTAACCAAAGAAATGAAAGTACAAACTGGATTTGTATCGTTTCCCAGGAGTGTAAGAGTGGTGTGAGAGATGGCTTCATTGCCTCATTTGCTTGTACACATCGCCACACAATTTTCTGCTTAGAAGTCTCAAACCAAATCTAACTTCCTGAATTCATACAAGCATTAATTTCAGGCAATTGCTCACCTGTGCCCCATGATGCTGCTTTCCTCTCTCACCAAAGAAAAGATTACATGCGAGAGTAGTACCTACCTCACTGACACTTCCCACAGCAAACTGGACCATTTTCTTTATATAGACTTTGGCTGGTAAGAAAGCAGCTTCTTTCTGATGTGCCTCACATGCTTCCAGAATTGACTCAGGAGAAAGTCTTTTGTGTGGCAGATCTTCACATAGCATCAGCAAGAGCAGGTGTAGTTGTTCACTCAGCTGGAGGGACTGAATCGAAATACAGGTACTGTTAAATGATATCTCCCAGTGGTCTGAAATCCTCTGTAAACTGCAGCCAGGGATTTCTGTAAATCTTTTACTCTGGGTGAAAAATGGGCAGTGAACTCTTTTAGATTTTGGGAAAAATCCAGACAGGCAGCATAACAGCACTAAATGGAGCCGTTAATGTGATCCAGGATAGCCTTGGAGGGAACTGGAATCCACAAGGAAGGTCATCAGCCCATATAGTGGCTTGCTGATGACAGACAACAGCTCAATTTCTCCCCAGCTTTGTTAATTAGGCTGTGAATCTTAAAGATTCATACAAGTAAGATATGTGACAGCATTAGCTTCAAAAAGGTGAGGAGTTATACCAGCCAAAACTGTTACCATAGAGACCAGATACTTAAATTTTAGAGTCATTTAGCTTATAGAGCTTTTTCTCTTAGACCATGTATACCCATGAAAGGGAGGTTCGATCTACTAAAAGTTTGTGCTTTTCGGATAAAACTCATGCACTCAAAGGCATGGATACAGAAATGGAGCAAAATGTGCTACAAATCTTTGACAGAATTCTGCAAAATTTCAACTAGCAGAGATGCTGGTAGAATTTGCGCAGAAATAAGGAGAGGTACTCAGTTTATTTAGCATCCCATTCTTTGAAAAAGCACCTAAATGTGCACAGTGCCACAACCATGTGGACATGATGTTTTTCTTTTAGCCCTTCCTATTTTAGAATCATAGCGTCATAGTATCATAGAATGATTTAGACTGGAAAAGACCTCTAAACCATCGAGTCCAGCTGTAGCCCTTGTACTGCAAATCTGCCACTAAACTATGTCCCTAAATGTCACATCTACACATATTTTAAATATCTCATGGGATAGTGTCTCAACCACTTCACTGGAGAGTCTGCTCCTTATTAGAGCCTTGGAATAAATAAACTTCACTCTTAACAGCAAGGCATAATTAATTTTATTTGGAACAATTCTGTTTATTGAAGAAAAAAAGAGAAAGAAAAGGAAAGTAAAGATGAGGCTCAACTAAATCTCTGACTTGGATTAACTAGTATTTTTGGTGAAGTCTGGACCTTGACACAAGGTTTCCAATTTTTTCTAGTGGTCCAAAACATAAAGCCCCTCCCTCTAAGATTTCAGATTATGCCTCTCAATCTTTGAACCTACTAATGTAAAACAGAATAAAAGTTCAAACTTCAAAAGGGGAAGTTCAGTTTAGATATAAGGAAGAAGTTCTTTATTGTGATGGTAGTGAGGCACTGGGACAGGCTGCCCAAGGAATTTGTGAATGCTCCAGCCCTGGCAGCTTTCAAGGTCAGGTTGGATGGAGCCTTGGGTGACATGGTTTAGTGTGTGGTGTCCCTGCCCATGGCAGGGGGATTGGAACTAGATGATCTTAAGATCCTTTCCAACCCAAACCATTCTATGATTCTATTCTAAAACAAAAATGTGTTACTGGCCTGGTTTGGAGGAACCTGGTAGTCTGCTGACCAATAGAGGGTCATTCCTAAGGAATACACCAACATCTGTTGAAACAGAAAAGGAAACCCTTTATGAAGTCCAGATTAAATACAGAAAAGCGCTGTACTAGAGAGACCACCTTTTGTGTCTTTGGTCTCCAATGGCATAAGCCAAAGAAATATTAAAAAAAAAAAAAAAGCTAGACTAGAGGAAACGTATGAAAGTACAATAGTGACTCAGCTTACAGACTAGGTAGCATGCAGTGGATATTGTTCAGCTTGAAGGGTTGAGCCAGACTTACCCCTATCCAATGATGCCATGAGTAGGAAAAGAAATTTTAACTCCTTTTTTCGTTTTGAAGCAATCTTGTTGGTCATTAAAGCTCTCTCCTACCTGTGGAGCTGACTAGCACTCATGTCCATCTATTCCAAAGCTTTATGTTTCTGCATAGTGTCTAAGTGATTGGTTACATGGGAGTTTGAAACTACTGTGTTCTGCCTGAGGGAAGTATGCAGTTATGCTGTCCTAGTGTTTGTAAAACTTATAGGTACCTGAGTGTTGTATCTTACTGTCTTGCCAGAGAGACTTATTTGGCAGGGAGAAGAAAAGTAAATTGTTAACAAAGCTGAACATATTTCTGACTTATTGGGAGTGTTTCCACTCTCTGATTGTAATTACAATTACCATATCTGGTCAAGCATTATATTCGTAGAAATATTCTTTCTGTGGGCCTTTACATACAATATATTTCTGTAGATCTTGAGGACTGATGTTCAAAATTTATTTTGATGATGACATGCATGCTATCTAATGGCAAGCTGCAAGACACATCTAAATCTTTCTTACTGTAGCCTAATTAGTGTTATTAGAAAAGGAATTTGACAATAGATACCTGGTATACTGCATTAAAACCCACACGTTTGTCTTCATGAGGTACTATCAATATTTATTTTCTAATATACCTCACCTTTGTTAGTCCAATGTGCTGGTTTTTACTTTGTCTTTGGAGCAATTCTGGTGCACTGAAAGGTCCAGCTTCTGTCTGAGATGCATTGTTTTGGAAGGACAGATTTCCTTCAGCAGACAGTAGTACTGACCATGGACAAATCACACAGATGGCAGAGTCTGAAAAATGTTGAAGAAAATAATGGAGTTTTTAGTGTTAAATTTACTGTGCTCATAAAATTATATTGCTGGTGTCTCACCTGCATAGCCAAACCCATCAATGAAGTTTCATGGTGATGTACCCAGAAGTCAGTGGTATCATGCTCATTTGGGCCTGCCTTATTTCACCAGGTGGAATTCAGTGATGGTTAAAGACTTGATTTCTCTCTCACATCATCTCACACATGCAAACATATTGATTTCAATTGATTTCTGAAGCCTAAGGACAGGCACAAATACATCCTTTGTGAAGATTCTAGAGATACTGACATTTTTGGTAGATTTTTTTATTTAAAGCACAAGAGAGTATCTGAAGAGTAGAACACTCCTTCCAATAAAGCATGGATACTTTGAAGCTGGCATTTACAAAGACCTTAAGTGAGCTTCCATTAAGTTGCATGACCACGATACAAATCTCTGTGGTGATATATTTTTGTTCTGTGTGCTCCTTATAGTCAGTCAGTTCTGCATTTTAGTAACCTCTTTTTCAGTGTATTGTGTCCTGCAAAGCGAAGTTACTTTGTCAGAAAGTCAGTGTCAGGATTCAGTATCTTTATTTCTATTGTACAGATGAAGAAACTGATGCAGAATCCAGCTTTGATGACTACACCATATCAGTCAACAGAAGCCAAGGTAGCTTTCCAAGTCCCAGTGCTTTAACCTATGAAACTTTTCGTAAAGTGGAAACAGAATTTCCAACTAACCTAAAGTTTGGTATATATATTTTTTTTACCTGAATGCAAATATGAAAGCTAACCAAACTAAAACTTAGACTAGATTCTAGCAGTCTAGTAGAACTGCCACGATATTTTAGCTTTATTCACATTCAGTCTTTCTATCTGCATGTCAGGTCTCTTAAAAGAGGGGATGTTTCAAACAAATGTGCTTTTAAATGATAAATTCAGACTCCTAAACTTGGCAAGGTCCTGAGAACACTAATAGGCCTTAATGGCCCTGACCAGCCTCACCTGAGACCCCATCCTCTGCCCATAGTCCCAGGCTCAGGGTCTTGAGTCCCTGCCTGAGGTATGGTGAAGGTGTGCCTGTGTCCAGCTTAGCCACAGTTATGCCTTGCCTGACTGTGGACCTCGTTGATCCTGGCACACTACTAACTTTCCAAACGAACCTCAGGCTTGCCTTGTCACTGTGGACTTGCATGGTGATCACTGTGCTGTCTGACTCTGGTTGCTCACAGCAGATCTGATCCTCACTCAGCTTGAGCTCAGACCTGCCTTGCCATCGCAGACTTGTGTGTTGGTCTGGATTCTCAGCTATCAGCCCCAGACCTTCCCTGCTTGCCTTGTTTGGGTAATGTGGGACAGGGTCCCCTGCATCAGGAAAATGGATGGTAAAAATGGATGAAATGTTAATCTAGGAACTCATATATACCAAGGAGGTTTGTATAGCCAGAGGACCCAGAGATTCAAGACTAATGGGCTGCTGGTATTTGCAACAATTGTGGCATTTACTCCTTTAGAAAACTAAAGTCTTACAGATGTCAGCTAACCTTCTATTTTGCTGCTTCCTCATTTGCTGTAATATTGTATGCAAATGCAACTAGCATGTGCTGGGAAATTTGTCTGTTTTAGAAACAGGTAGCCGGCTTGTACTTAAGCATTGATGGAGATTACCCAACCTTCTGTACTGCCGGCCACCAGGGAGTGAGCATACCTGTCTAACCAGTTAGTGCCCAAACACACTGGAAATACTGCTATAGCAGTGTTGACCATCACCAGGTTTAGCAAGATTCAAGCACAGTGCAGCACAAATGTGGCAGTACTAGCCCAGAGAAAAGCCTGATTCCAGAAATAGTATAGGTGTAATTAAGAGATGTGGAGCCAGAGATATGCCTTAGTCAACTGGGATGATGCTATGCAGAGGCAGTTTACCTTCGCTGCCCTCCAAGAAACTGTAGCACTGGGGATTCAGCTTCAGAATGAGTCCAACTTGGCATCACTTCTGGACTTGAGCTCTCTAAAGAAATGTTTGAGCAGTCTTGTGCTTAACCTATAGACCAACTTGGTTCTACATAGGTACTTCCTCTTGGCTTACTCTTCATCTTCTGAGCATAATACCCTAAATTTATCTGGTGCAACATAGGGAACATAGGCTGATTATCTGAATTCAATAGATATCCAAAAAGACTTTTTGTTTGTTTGTTTCCTTGCTTGCTTGTGTTTTGGTTTGGGTTTTTTTAGGTTGGTTTTTTTTTGTTTGTTTGGTTGGGGGTTTTTTGGGTTTTTTTTTTTTTTTTTTTGAAGAAGAAATCAGGAGTGCATAGTGTCAGCTTAGTGTGGGGGACAGAATTAGTAAGCTATGATGGACCTGAGCTGAATCTAATCAGGTGGGTATCTCTGTGCTCCACTCCTTTGCACATTCCTGGTGCCAGACTTGTTTGTGATGTTCTACCCTCTTGTTACACTAGCCAACCTCCCATAGTGTTCCAGTCCATTAAAAACTAGTTGATAATAAAAGTTCACCCCTCCACCTGTAGCAGAAGTTACACATTACTGGTTTTCAGCATTTTATATTTTGGTTCTACATGCTCATGAGGTAAGAACACATCTCATTCATTCTCCCCTCAGAAGGAATATGCATTGTCATAAACAGTTCTCAAAATGTGACGGGGTTGCTCAGCTGTGCTTTTTTGTACAGCTGGCCTGTTTGGCAAGCATTCATCACGAAGACTTGCCTAGCTACTATGATAAGTCATTATTATCAAGGATGAAAGTATCTTACTAGCTGAATGAGGAACCATGTGGATTTGCCTGTTCTCCTCTACTGGAACATGAAAGACATGATTCTAGCTGGCACTGCACTTTCTGTAGTGTGTTTCTCAGACTTTAGGAAGAATTCTGTCCTGTTCTGCTGTGTATAGTTGTACTTAGATGAATTAATATCTGATGTGTAATTAAAAAAAAATGCTGTGAAGATCTCTCATGTAGGCAGTGGTCTGCATGTAATGGCAGCAGCACTGAAAGATTTCTCATTTTTATTATCAATATGCTAATACTGTTATTAGTGCTTTTTGTCCCTCTCCCCCCACCACCACACCCCCCCCGGCAAAGAGCTAAAAGAACTCAAGAATGAGTTTCCAACAGTAAAAAGCGTAAGATACTTTTCACCTCACCTTTGTGAAGGTCCTCCAGAAGCTGCTCTGTGGCCAGGTACAAGAGTGCCCATATTTCTTCTTCCTCCAAAGGGCTTCCTTTTGCCCACAGGACCTCGGCCAGTGTCACACAGGAACTGCTCATGCCTGCTGCAATAGAAACCAGATTTTTTGGACACACTAAAGTAGACTGCTCGCAACCGTATCCTTCTCTCACAATATTTTGTGAACCACCTTGTTTCTTTGTTCACTAAAGGTAGGTATCATTCATCCCCATCTTAATCTGAGTAAGAGTAAATAAAGGGGTCTGAACTGAGTGACTCCCTATAATCTTCTGAAGCCCTTTTATTCCGCATTTGAGACCCGTCACAAGATTATTTGGGGCAAATAGATTTTACTTGGGAGATCCTTCATGAATATGTGCTGTTCAGACTTTGTGAGTGGTTATATGAATAGTAGGGCATTGATTTTGCTGCTTAGTTGGATGCTTTTGACTATAAAAACATGACAGAGTTAACCTAAGAGAAAAAGAATTGCAAAGCAAAAGAGGTGCACTGTAACATGGAAGGTTTGTAAACACAGTCCAACAGAGCAATTGAGTTTCATTCATTGCTCAGCAGATTGATCAGTAAAAGCTTGTAGACTCTTACTGAATTCATTGATGAGAAATTTTCTTGGTCAGATACCTATGACTCAGGGCTCGCAATTCATCCATACCAATATACATATAAACTTGCTTTCTTTTACTAAACCAAATTAGAAGATTGTTCCCTTTGTGAGCCGCTGAATAGGAGTTTAGTGGCTCCCTGCACACTGTCCTTTCTGACACATTCATAAGACCTGGCATACTTTAGAAGAATGTTGGTGTGCACGCTCTCTGTTTTGTCTCAGTGCAATGCAGCATCAGAAAATTTAGAGAAAGGCATTCTGTAGTGAATCATAATTTAATGTCTTACCTATCAGAAAAGTATTTTCCTAATCCCAGCCAACTAGAAACTGACTTGTGACTTGAATTATCAAGGCTTCTTTTCCTCCAAATGTGTTACCATACTCAATATTGTCAAAGAAGGTTTTGTTCATCATAAATGGGTCTGATTTTTCCATTTCACCAATTTTACATTTTTATAATTTACTCATCTAGGCAGAGCTGCTCTAGGTCTACACATCTGTAAGGAAAACTCAATCCAAGCTTAAAATTTGCTAAAAACTTTTGAATTTCATTTACTCTTTTGCTGTTACTATCCTGTAACAGTGAGCTCCATAGTTTCATTGTATGCTTTGTAAATAATGAGAAAAGTTGGAAGTGATCCATCTTTTGCTTTGAGGTTTTGATATTGTCTAGATTGATGGACTGTCTGAACAGCAAGTGAGGACACAAGAGCCTAGGATGGTATTGTCACGTGTAGGATTATAAGCACCACTGTAAAATGAGTTCACTTACCGCCTGACCATTTCTTCCCCCTAACCATTTCTTCACCCTTTGTACACAGCTCACTGCTGCCATTTGCTGTTTGTCTGCCACAGAAACTACTGTGTTTTACAGCTGGTTTCTTTGCCAGCTTCCAGTTCATTATGCAGTCTTCAAGGGGTCACTGCAAGAGCATTATGAAATTCTGCAGGACCAACTTGTTGCTGATTAAGAGACTACTCAGACTTTGATTTATGGGGTCTTGTCTTGGCTCACTAGCTTCCAAACGAGGAATCACAACATTGGAAGAATGATCCCTTGCTGCAACCACTATAGGATTATGGACCAACCTAGCGACATTTTAAACAGAGCTAGTGTCCTAATTTTAGTCTCTGTAGCTTCAAAGGGTAGTAAAGCTTCTTAAGAACTTAACCTTAATTAGAAGAGACAGACAAATCTTCTTAATCTAAGCCATCACCATTTCTCTTAATAATAAATTACTGTGATAGTGTTTCACTTAACCCTGTGGTACTGGGACTAAGCAATCAATTCACATCCCCAGAGCTAGAATCTGTGTGGCTTCTCCATATGGGAAATCCACCAGACTGTGCCTAGTGCTGTTTTATTTGAGACAGTGCTGGGGAAGGAGCGCTGACTGCATCCTTCATTTTAGATAGAAGTGCTTATATCAAGTGATTCCAGTGCTGATATTTCTAACTAACATAAATTACTCAATAAGCAACTATGCAGATTGCAGGTGTTACAACCTCATAGAGCCAAAGGGGAATCAAAAGTAAGACCAGATCTACTTACCTTTTGTAGTGAATGTTTTTTCTAAGAGTAAAATTAATGTCTAAGTATGAATTAAATGAATACTGCTAGCAACGATGTGCAAACTTGTAAAAATTGTAAGATTTTAAGGCCATAGAAATAATAATCTCTTTAAAGTGTAATAAATTATTGCTTTAATGGCACATAAAGTTAAGGAATATGTTCATTTATATTTAAATTGACAATTGATTTTTAAACTCACTTGTAATGCTCTGCAATTTGGGGCTGTATCGAACTGTTGGAACAAGTCCAAAGAAGGGCCATGAGGAAGATCAGGGGACTGGAGCACCTCCTGTATGAAGATAGGCTGAGAAAGTTGGGGCTGTTCAGCCTGGAAAAGAGAAGGCTGCATGAAGATCTCATAGCAGCCT
The DNA here is from genome assembly GCA_028858755.1 of Ara ararauna. Lineage (NCBI taxonomy): Eukaryota > Metazoa > Chordata > Aves > Psittaciformes > Psittacidae > Ara > Ara ararauna. Next base: position 70,052,680 of record CM054381.1, read on the forward strand.
TCCAATATCTGAAGGGGGCCTATAGGGATGCTGGAGAGGGACTCTTCATTAGGGACACTAGTGATAGGACAAGGGGTAACGGGTTCAAACTTAAACAGGGGAAGTTTAGATTGGATATGAGGAAGAAATTCTTTACTGTAAGGGTGGTGAGGCACTGGAATGGGTTGCCCAGGGAAGTTGTGAATGCTCCATCTCTGGTGGTGTTCAAGGCTGGGTTGGACAGAGCCTTGGGTGGCATGGTTTAGTGGGAGGTGTCCCTGCCCATGGCAGGGGGGTTGAAACTAGATGATCTTAAGGTCCTTTCCAACCCTAACTATTCTATGATTCTATGATTCTATGAATTTTGGCTTTCAAGACCAGCATGATGTGGTATCTGGCAAAAATATACATTTCATTTCCTTTTATAGGTAGGCTACGCTATGTATATGATATGAGAGTAAAAGTGATATAAAGATGTTATCACTGTAGCACTGCACATATTCATGGTCCCTCAATTTAATAAAAGCTGTGATCCAGATCCAAACAATTCTGACCTTCAAACAAGCTACAACCCATAAGGCAAAGCAGATAAATCAGGAGGCATGGAGGAAAAAGTTAACAATAACCTTGCAAAAAGAGACTGGATTGTTTGCAGTAACCCTACACATCAGGTAATGCTGGTGGATCTAGTTGAGCCTGAAGGGAAAAATTAGAGCAGCAGAATGTAATCACCCGCTTTGGAGTTTGGCCAGGATATAGAGGTTAACATGTTGTGCCTGGAAAAACTAGCAAAGGGCTTTCAGTGCCAATCTGTGCTCTGAGGTCAAAGACAAATCTTCTGCTGACTTCTATAGAAGGTAGTACCATCCAAATATACATATTAGCTTAAAATATCCTCTCCATTCTAATATTTGCAATGCATTCATTCACTTCATGAACTGTCTAAAGTCAATAAAGTTTCCCGTGGGAGAATTTAATCTACTCTTCTTGCATAGATATGAAACATATGCTGAGGTGAGGCTGACCCATCATTTTTCCACAAGCATCCACCAATTTATCACATTTTTTTCTAAATTGTTTGATTCCATTTTGGTATTTTTATATTTCTTTTATCATATGTTCAAGCTTTCATCCAAAGTCATTGAAAGCTAGGGTGAATGAAAGAAATTGAATTAATTATAAAAGTTAATGAACTACAGCTTTGCATCTGAATTTAACTCTTAATAACAATCACACATTAGTAATTTCATATGCCATTATCACTTTACATGCAATTTGGTTTTATCAGATTTGGCTGTCTTAGTAAAATGTAAGGGATCAACTTTACTTTTGCCAACCTTCATCTGTACTTTGCTACTTTGTTGACTGTATAAAGAAAGCAAAAGAGCTAAAACCTTACTTTTGTAAGAAAACTGTCCTTCCCTTATCAAACATGTGAATTAGATATCCTCAAGAGGAATGGGACATCTGGATTCCTGATAAACGACAGCCCTTTTTGTGCAACCATACCAAAGGGAGTTTACTTGGGAGTTTGTCCAGCTGTAGAATCAGTTTCTATAGCATGAAAGTCTTAATTCATTACCTGGATGATGATGAAAAGAAAAACCCAGATGAAAAGGGACATCATAGGACACAGCAGTGAACAAGATGGTGAGGAAGGAGAACTCACATTTAGATTTTGAAAATATGGGGTCAAGTTTGTTTCTGGTCTACTTGTAAAGGCATGAAGCAGGATAGATTTGCCCTAGTTAGGCATCTTGAAGAAAAGCTAGAAATGAGAACTTTGGCAAAATGTTTCTGTATACACAGAACAGCAACAAAGGATTAACCTTGGGTAGGAACCAAGCATTCTGTGAACTGGAAAGGCTTCTGTCAAACCAGAAACGCCTTTCAATTTTTACTGCCTGGAAGTTGTTCTTTCAGTAGTCTTGTCTTTATTCTGATTGAACATCCAGTTCTGCTTCATTAGTCTATCTGTTTGTCAAAAAATACCTAGCTGGAAACTTAACCAGCTTTTAAATTGCTGAAGGCTGTAAATAGGCATAGATTTTGTAAGCAGTTGTGTCTGAGAAAGGTGTGTTCCCTATTTATGGTTTGGACATATATGCTCATCACAGCCCCTCTACCAGAGGTCACTAATTGATTTTGACAAGTGAGCCAGAGAGAAGCCACATAAGTAGGTCCTCTGACAGATGAGAGGTTGCTAACCTCAGCCACCAACCTCACTAACAGTGTGTGAGTGTAGGTTTCTACTGACAGGCAAGTGAGAGTGGGCCTGGGGTTTAACCTCTACGATTTTCACCACTATATCCAGAAAAAGTTGTGTACTCCTAACAGTATGTGTAAGCTGGTGTAAACTCTCTGCACATAAAGACATGTGAAGTTGGCTAATACTGTTTTGCTTAATATAACCACTACACTGTGGGAAAGTATCTGAATCCCTATTGGTCACTTTCAAGGGCAACTTTTGAGACCAGGAATTGTTTCTTCTAGCGCTACATTGAAGCAATAAAACTACACACAAATCTATAAAAAGATGTTTTCTAGCCAACTTTCTTTAGATACAGTATTTTTCTCAGCCTTCTATCAATTTCAGCTCTTGTAATTCAATTTCTTAGCTGTACTCTTTAAGCCTCAGGTACTGCCTGATAGTCTAAAAGCACCTCCTGTAAATAAACGACCAAAACCAAGGGGACGCAATCCTACTTCAGTATAGCCAAAGGCAAAACTTCTTGTGTCAGTGGTAAAAAAATGAAATAGAGGAAAAAAACACTTTTTAGAAGATGGACTTAGCCAGAGGACCTCAGGTGCTATTCTGAAAGATGTCAACCCAATATCTGCTTTCAAATCCAGACTGATTAAATGCCAGAAAAGATGGGAACTTGAAGTGACATTTTCCTAGGGTGCTGGACAGCTAATAGACTGATTTTAAAGGCTGAAAAGGAGTACACAGCAAACAGATTAGCAAGACAGACTTGCTAATTCTTAAAGATATTTAGAATGAAAGTGACTAGAAAAGTGCATTTTTAGTAAGCATCCTTTTGCTTGACATGAGGTGCTGGATAATGGGTTAATTAACATAGCAAGTAATGTAATTTCTGTACACACCCAGGTGAGGACTTTGACCTAAATAAAATCAGTCTGTCTGTCCTATCTCTTGCTTTTCCTCTGTGGTCCCACCCCTCAAAGATTAATGACTTACAGTACTTATTGCTTTGAAGTTCCCTATATTTAAGAATAGCCCAGTGATGATTTTGTATCTTTACATCTTTATGACATAGGAGTTCAGAAACTTCATCAAAAGGGACTGAAAATTCACTGAAGACTAGAAATAAATTAAAACATAAATAATATCTAAGGGCAAGACAAGTGCTTGCATAATATCAAATATTCCAGATACCCAAAAAATGTTCTTGCAGCCTATCTCAGGACTTGCTGTGCAATAAATCAAACTTAGAATACAAAATCAGGAGGATTAAAACTATGGCTAATATTAATATTTGAATTGAGCTATAGTTTTGAAATAATCATTGATAATTCCAAAGTAAATCTACAGAATTTTAAAAAGACTGTTCCTAGCCTAGGAGTATATTGATGTTACATGACGAAGGCAGAACACTTTCTGTAGTCATGTGTGGAAAAGAAATGGACGTAGCTAGCATTGATCTTGCTGCCTCCGACTTCCCTGATTTGTGGTGGCAGGGACAGTGTTTGGCACAAATCTGAAACAAAGCCAGAATCACCTCTCCACATTTTGTAGGAATTATCTGCAGGAAGATACTGAACCGATCTCCATTATGCCCTTAAATATTATATAGTTATAAATGTGAATGCAGAAATGTTTTTAAAATGAAAAAATATCCCAGTATGCATAAAGATTAAATATTTGATGTACAGAATCATTTCTGAATTGAAACAGGAAAATAGAGCTTGATTTTAATAGAGGCAAATGATTACTACACAGTACATATGTATTGAACGGATTCTGGATCTCTACAGACAATTTGGGATCAGGGAAATAATTCTGCCCCACTCAAGGGTGTCTACACTGGAATATTCTTAAATGAACAATTTTCACATGAGAATTACAGTCTTTTGATGCTGCAGGCTGCATGTTGTATGCTTCCTTAAAAAAAAAAAAAAAAAAAACAAATCCAAACCTTGTCATTTGGAATACTCTATGGAGACTTGGTGTTGGTCTCCAAAATAACTGGAACTAGGTAGGTAGGAGATTCTGAAGAAGCACTGAAAGGTGGAACCAAACTGTCCTTTAGTGAGAACACTAAACCTGTTCTGTTTTGCATCTGATTCCTAATAATCCATAAAGCTATGACATGCAATTGGCTACAGAGAAAAAAGATGATCACTTCAGTCTGTAATTGTGAGCTTTGGATAGGGTCTGACTGCCTCTATTGTGTTGATGACAGTTCTGGTTTAATACTTCAGGTTATATTTTGGTTTTGAAGAAGAGTACTCTTTCATGAGAAAAATTAAGCTTTTCAAAAATACAGTATAGAAATAATTTACTGAGAAATGACAACTAAATATATTGGTTTTATGGGTACTACTCATCTATAACATTTAAAATTGAAAACACAAGTAAATTGTCAAACAGTAAATTCTCCAAATACATTAAAATGTAGTTAAAATTGAATTAAGGGAATGTTGTTGCTATAACCAAACTAATGACTGCTACTGATAATTTTAGGGGAAATAAAGAAAAAACTGTATTGAAAATAAATGTAAGATCCTAATCATAACGGTATTAATATCTTAGAGAAACAATAAAGGAAAGACTTTGGGAAGATCCGGTACTCTTAGAGTACTTTAGACGTTTCTAAATGTCTAAATTAAACTTTGAGATTCTTGCGTATACAGTGCATCACAGGGCCAATAAGTAAACCTTTAGTATATCTAAAGTCAGTTCTTGATACATGGTATCACTCATAACAACATGGTTTTTACCTAGAAATATAATAACTGGATAAAAAAAAATTGAATAATTACCAATTACTTTGCTTAAGTACAACCTACTATATTTCAATGCTGCTTGTCCATAAAATACCAATAAATAATAGATGCATGAAAAGTTGGAAAAGACTGAAAAGAGCATGTTTTTTAAAAGATCTAGTTTCAAATGAATTTAAATCAAAACCATATTTATTCACATATATTCTATATATAAATGTTATACTCTGACTCTATGCTTTTTATTATAATTTCCGAGAGTACACACTGCATTCCTCATACGAGAGAGGTAGAATCATAGAATCATAGAATAGTTAGGGTTGGAAAGGACCTTAAGATCATCTAGTTCCAGCCCCCCTGCTATGGGCAGGGACACCTCACACTAAACCATGCCACCCAAGGCTATGCCCAACCCAGCCTTGAACACCACCAGAGATGGAGCATTCACAACTTCCCTGGGCAACCCATTCCAGTGCCTCACCACCCTTACAGTAAAGAATTTCTTCCTCATATCCAATCTAAATTTCCCCTCTTTAAGTTTGAACCCGTTACCCCTTGTCCTATCACTAGTGTCCCTAATGAAGAGTCCCTCCCCAGCATCGCTATAGGCCCCCTTCAGATACTGGAAGGTTGCTATGAGGTCTCCACGCAGCCTTCTCTTTTCCAGGCTGAACAGCCCCAACTTTCTCATCCTATCTTCATACAGGAGGTGCTCCAGTCCCCTGATCATCCTCATAATGAGATGAATCTCATTAAGTATGAAATTCAACTTTCTGAAATATGGGGTTGAAATTTCTGGGTTTATAATTTGAATAAAGAAATAAAATGACGTGAAAAAATTCTGTTCAAATGAAGTAGACAGGAGGAGCCAAATCTGTAAACACTGACAAGTCAATAAGGGAGTTCCCTTGTTGCTACAGCATGACTTTTCCTTAGATTATGCCACAAGAATTATAGCTGTAATGATATAATATTTTTTTCACCCTCTAATGGAAATTATTTCCTTTCTAGAAGCATGCACTTTAATCAATGGGAGAATTAACCAGATTGCTGCAAAGTATTCAGCACTCGGAGGAGATAAAATTTCATTGCTAATTAGAGCTAAGCTTCATTGGTGGGCAATCATAAACTTCTCATGGGTGGAGCTAGGCTTTAAAGAGTCTAATCTTTGAAGGAGAGAATTGAAATCTGATTCCTGAGCAGTGTGGTTATCTGCCTCTCTGCACTGAATTTCATAAGCTGAGTAGTAAGGGTGGCTTTACTACAAGATATATGCGCATTGTTTCTCAAAGGTACAAAATGTTATTTATGCCAAAAGGCAATATAGAACTTTGCATCTGACTGAATCAGACTTAGAGGGCCAAATTCTTATTTCTTTTACTTCAAATGGAGCCTACCTCTGAGGAGAATATTACACTGAAGTCAGTTTGCAGAAAGATCTTCTTTCAGTAGAAATATATAAAAACATCTGCCTGGATAAATGCATTCAAAAGAAAGTGGTGCTATGTTTGTTCTTGCTAAGCTTATGAGCCATATCCCCTCCACACTGGGTGATGTCAAACCCAAAAGACCTCATAGAATATCTATCTGTAACCGAAAACTACTGTCATGCTTTATTTTTAATGCACCTTTCATTGAAAACTCTACAAGAGACCATTATAGACTGATCACCTAGAACTGAATCTAATACATCTAATACATAATCTACATTCCAGTGCTTCAAAGAATGAAGCTTCAAAAACACTGTCTGCTGCTGCAGTGCTGGAAATAGTAAGACAGCAGAACTCAAGCAACACATTTGTATTTCTCTTCTGTGTTTATTGGCTTATGTCCTTCTTTATGGATTCTGTAAATTCTCTTCAATGAGGCAGTCTTGTTCGAGAGATAGGAATGAAGAATCAAATGGTTTGCCAATGCTGGGGTTAAAAAGTAGCACCATAACACACGTAAAATGACCTGAGCATGCTTTATTCTAGCTTCTTCAGGTGCCAGAGAAATATTAAGTCCCAAATTAAAGATGAAGAGCCATGATTTTAGCCTACACTCTCAAGGCTTCCCAGGTAGTTTCTCAAGCAGCTAATCCTACTATAGTAATGCTGCTGGTTTTTTGCCTATAGTTAATATGTTGAATGGGTACTCTGAAGTCTTTTTGAGTCCTGAAAGTGTTGCAGCTATACCTTTGTTTGCAGTAGAGAAATATCTAAAGGTTCTGATCTTGATTCTGATGCAGATTGGCTTTATCACCTGAGAAAGAATCAGTGCCTTCTTTCACCACATCACTGAGGGTGATGCAGTTTGCTGTCATCAGTGATCCACTGTAGATGTAAATAGTACATTACCATTATTTGTATTCCTTTGGAATTTTCACATTAAAATTGCTAAATCACTAATATTTGTGAAGCATATGCTAGAACTATATAAAATAAGGCTGCTTTTATTTTAGAAACTGCAAACTATAGTGCAGGGACTTGCCTAAAATCACATTAGAAAGCAGTAGAGAGAATTAGGAAACCAGTTTTTAATTGAGAGTCTTTAGTCCCAGGTTGTCATCACTGGTAATCTTTCTGGTGTTTGGAGTTCAGTCCTGTTTCCTAAATCATAGTACTCAGTATAAACCCATGAATAAATAACATACTTAAACATGGTTTCCAGAATCATGTGAACTGTGTGTTATACAAATGAAGACTTATCTTTGCCATAAAAGCAGTAACTATTCCTTTGCCTTCAATAGAAAATTAAAATAGGCTGAGGTACTCGGAATTTTTATCAGTGAAATTCTGCCATAGGTGAATGTTTCTAACTCCAGGAGAAGGCACGAGGGACTAAGCACTGACATTCTGTACCACAATCTGACCAGTTCTATATTGTTATTTTTCATACAAGCATGCAACCTTCTAATCAGAATTAGCTAATGACTTGAGAGAAATTAAATGAACTTTAATTAAAAAAGGGCAAATATTAGATACTGCTCTACAAAGCCAAGAAGCTGAATACTTTAATGCTTATTTATTTGATAATGAGATGAAGAGAAATATGCAAGAACCTACCTGTACAAGTTAGACAAATGCTGCATCCAGAGTAGTCTGAAATCTTCTATACTTTTGCCCAATACTGATTGTTTAGATCATCATAGTTGTAAATGTCTCATTAAACATATTCAGGACTTGCTTGGACTTCTGTTTCTTGAGGGTTTTACCTCTTTTTCTTTCTTTTCTTCTGTCTTCTTTCTTTCTGTTTCTCTCTGTCTTCCTTTCTCTCTTTCTACTGCTTTGTTTATATATTGTAACTAAGCACTCTGTGGTCTGGCAAGTGGCTAAGCAAGTAAACAGTAAGGTTCCTTCTCCTGCTTGCAAGCCAAGCCTAGCAGCTCCTGGTTTAAAGTTGAAGGTAACGTCATGACTGTTGAGGCTGTTTACACTCCCTCCTTTTCTTCCTTTTTTTTTTTTCTTCCCTGTTTTGCAGTTCACCTGCCAGGTAATAAAAGTCAGCTTTTAGGAAGTGCCTCAATATAAATCTCTGGGTCTGTCAACATGTAACAACTCAATTGGATTACCTGACGCACAAGGGAGCATTAGATCTAAAGCCCTGTAGACTGATGTCACTTTCAGCCCCCTGCCAATCCAGAGACAAGTGTTACACCAAAGCAGAGACTGATGATCTAAGGGTGTGAGCGTGTCTCATATGAGCAGCAAAATCCTTCAGATTCAATAAAAAATGTGGATAACATTTTGATGGGTCTGGCAAAACAAAACCAAAACCAAACAAATTAAATCCCAAAAACCTGAAAGAAGGGAAGTTGATTGTTTTTTTTTATTGCTCAGTCTGAAAAATGCCAGTTTATTATGGCTCTGTGCTCAGAGCAGAGCAAAGTGAGCTGCAGGGTGACTGTGAGCTGGCCATAAGAAAGTGAAGGAAAAAACCAACTTAGCAAAACCAAAGCAAGTTTGATTGGACTTGTTCAATAAGCTCTTCGCATTAATTGTTCCTCCATTCTTCCCAGCTCTGCTTCTGTTGGCATTCTGGTTTATTCCCTCTATCTTTAAAACATCTTTCTTCTGGTTTGAGCTAAACAGAAGTCACTCTACCTCCAAAAAGTATGAATTCATTAATTTACTTCCAAGTGTTAAAAACGAAATAAAAAAAAAAAAAAAACAACAACCAAGCAAACAAAAACCCAAAATTAGAAGAAATTTTTGGAATGTACATTAGGTATTGAAATGGCAAATATCCACTTTTATGATAATGTTAGTATTCGGATAGAGCAGACCGCATTTTATTTTTAAAGAAGACCCTCAAAAATTGGATGACACAACAGAAAATAGAATCATAAAAAAACCCAGAAGCTACAGCAAGAAAATATTAATATCAGGCAACCGTCTCTTTTGCTGTTCATGTCTATGGTAGACACAAGTCAAGATTATTTTACCACCAGAAGCTGAAATTGTCATTACCCTAGATCCTCATACTGTCCTAGATTCATCAGCTCACATTCAGCCGTGTTCTTCTTTATGTCTTGTCCTTCCTTTGACTATAGGTCTGTCTCCACTCCTGATTCTTGCTCTCTGTAAGTGCTCTTCTGGGAAGTAGTTGCAGGAGCCTTCACTTTCTCCCTCCAGCTTTGTATAGGCATTCTACAAAGCTGCATTTGTTTACTATTTCTCCCTATAATTTGTCCCTGAGCAATGTGATTTGCAGATGCAATTTCAGCTACAGCCTTTATGCCAGTGCTTCACAGATGTCTCCACTAATTGCTGTGGAGAGAAATTGAGAGAAATTGTGATTTCTGTCTTCATGTCCAAGTGAAACCTTTGGATTGTCTCTCTTTGCCTAACTTCATGCAACTAGTATTTTAAGCTCAATATGACCAAAACCCACCACCTTATTTCCATATTTCTCACTCCCTTTTCCTTTCTTAGTAACTGTGAATGATGCTTCTGTTATCTTTAGCCCATACCCTGGGTTTCATATTCAGTTTGGTCATCTTCCTAGGTCAACCCTTCCACTGTATCAATACCTTGACATGTGCTTTGAATAGAATCCACAAGCTGTGGTCTTCTTTATCTATTAAAAAATCCCAACCGAACAAAAAAAAAAAAAACCACAAACAGGTTTTTATCACCTCAATTGCTGCAAATTATTCTCTTCTGACACAAATGCAATATGACCTTATCCAAAATGTCACTGAAAACATCCATTTTGCTGAATTCTTACATTGGGCACATTACTCATCTTTTTTGTATCCCTTCTCTGGTCCCTTTTCTTTATAGCAGCAAAATAAATCTATTTTTTATTAAGTTTGGTCTTGGCCCAGAAGTCCTAAATCTGATCTGAAGAACAGTCTGCCAGGAATGCAGGCAGGAAATTAATTAGGTAGAAAAGTTTCACATCTGAGATGTCTCAAACAGAATATTATGGAGTTGGCAAACCAACATATAGTGATAAATCTTACCAATCCTGTAACTAAGACTATTTGTTTACCCTTTTCCTGTGATCACTTGGATTGATACTGCTCTTCATTTTTTGAACTCACAAATCCAAATATCAACAGATCAGCAAAAGGCTGTTGAAAAGAAGCTTTGAGCATTGATGCATGTTGGGATGTATTCAGCTTGATTGTCCAACACAGTCATACCAGCAGGAGAAAAGCAACACAGAAGTTTGTGGCTGTTCCTTCCCCAGATAATGAGTGGGGAGAAGTTATTTACAGTGGTGCATTTGTAGCTACCAGATCTGATTTAAATAGATGTGTGTATAATGCTGTTTATGGAGTTAATAGGGCATGTGGCTTGTAGAATCATTTTGCTAGAAATAATGTGTTGTGTGAATACGCTCCCATTAAATCAGGTAGAAATGTTGATTTGATTAAGTAATCAAAGTTCCTAAATACTTTATGCTCTATTGTTTAAAGAAAAGACTCAAATCATTCCTGTGAAAACATGGGCCCAATGCAAACCTGTGACAGTTCTGTTGGTGTACGCAAGTTTGTGAAATCAAATTCTCACCCATGATTCCTTCTCTATTCAAAACAGTCATCGAAAACCGACATTTTAGAAAATGATTCACATCATCTTGTCTGAACCAAAACAGTATTTCTTACATATAAACTCAAAACAGACAGTATGAGAGCTGCAGTTGCATTTGTTTTATTCATCTATTGAATCCTTACTGTGTACAGGTGACATGTTTGTAATTGTGGCAAAGTTTACATAACTAGATCACTATGAAAGAAGGTTAACAAGATGAGACTATTTATCCCAGTGAAGGAACTTCTGGATGGAGGCTTAGGATCTCCCTTATGTTCCCTCCAGCTTTCTGAGAACTGGCAACAGTTAGAATCCAATTATTCTCTGACATTAATGCCTTCATCCTACAGAAGCTGAAGTGTGGGAAGCTCTTAAAGTTTACATAAACGTGAGGATTATTTACTTCTCAGCTGATCGTGCTACGAGCAGGCTGTCGAAATTAAAACCACGTCAGGTGTAGGGTTACTGTTAAACAGAGAAGACTCACAGTGCTTCTGTAAAGGTTTAACTGGTTTTAGTTCAGATTCCCATGGAGTGAATCATAAACTGCCTGAGCTATCAGAGCTAAATGGAGATCACATGAGCTTTCAGAAAAATTGAGGCATCTCCCTTTTTAAGTTTGCTCAACAGGACCTAACTGATTCTTCTGATAGTGAACTTCCGTGCATCATCCTTATGCCCAGTACACATACAAATTAAAGTTTTATTTCCATAATGATTTCTAAGCAGATTGGAATTGGTCCAGTCATCTATATTTGGCTTAGCAAAATAATACAGGCATGTGTTCTTGTTCTGGTCTTTGCTGTCAGGGGTATTTCACAGTAGTATCTTCATGGGAATCAGATCAGATTAGTGTAGCCCTGATACCAGTTTTGAAGAAAAAGAGGCCAAGTAAGTAAGATCATAGAATCATAGAATCATAGAATGGTTGGGGTTGGAAAGGACCTTAAGATCATCTAGTTCCAACCCCATTGCTATGGGCAGGGACGCCTCACACAAGATCAAGCTGCCCAAGGCTGTGTCCAAACTGGCCTTACACACTACTAGGGATGGAGCATTTACCACTTCTATGGACAACCTGTCCCCATGCCTCACCACCCTCACAGTAAAGAATGTCTTCCATATATCTAACCTAAACTTACCTTTTTCCCCTGAAACTTAAGTTTAAACCCATTACCCCTTGTCCTATCGCTACAATTCTTGATGAAGAGTTCCTGTCTGGCATCCTTGTAGGCCCTCTTCAGGTATTGGAAGGCTGCTATGAGGTCTCCACACAGATGCAAAGAAAGGATCTATGTAAGGAAATCCATTTCAAAATAATTAACTGAACAAACATACCTGAACAGCCTGTTTCCCTTTAGGAGAGAAGTTCTAAGTTAAATAAAATAAAAATCAACCCACCCAAGCCCAAACCCCACTGAGACTGGAGGTTTTTAGGGGTTGGTTTGTAATTTTGTGTCTGAAGGAGGCAGGGAAGGCAGCATAACTTCTACCTGCTACTTGTGACAGTAACCAGTTTTCCTTCAAAGGAATAGTTGGCAAAGGCTGGATCAAACTCCTGGGAGTTTCTAAATCTTTAGAAAGTTCTATGAATGGACGGGAGGCAATTATAGTACCACTTTTAATACAATCTGTTTAATTTGGTTTTGCTTCTTACACTGCTTTTGAGATGTGATGTGAGGCAATAAAATGTGATTGGACAAGTAGCTCATGCTCATGATAGCTGATTGCAGCTCTGCTTATCCCGTAAGTAATGCAATGAGTGGCAGTATTCCTATGGTACATCCTCCAATACAACTTTCTAGGATACAAGAGAAGGTGTAAAGCAAGTAATTAATTATATGAAGTACAAACTGTCACTGTTTAATACCAAATGTTCTCAAACTGTAATGGCATTACTCTCTAAAGAACTGGAAGTTCAGGCCATTAATCTAAGGAAAGAAAATGTGCAACTTCTTCAGAGTTTCTGGAATATGGTGATGGAATTCCATGTGTGCACTCCATTTATAGTTTCACTAAAAAGTGCAATTTTAGCCAGCATGACATGGATGCTGGTATTATAAGGAAAAAAAAAAAAAGTCTCTTTTCTCTCTTGGAAAAGAGATTATATGCATGGTTTGCTCTTGGCCCCCACAATGAAACCTGCATACATTCAGATATGCTTGTGTATATTAGATTAACAATTTACCTAAAAAGTGAAAATATTTTCCAACTATGATCACCTTATAATTACAAGGGAGAAAGAGTTGATATAATAGTCCGTATGGCCTCCTTCTGAATCCTGGAAATGCCTTTTGTTTTGGAATTATTCTTAGAATTCCAAACAAAGTCTTCATTGATAAGGGTGCCGGAAGGGAGATCAGGCATGTCAGTACATAAATTAGAAAGACAGGAGTGTGGTACAGATACAAATTAGAAGTCTGGTTGGCAGATTGCTGAACTAAACCCCACCTTTACAATTAATCTATCACCAGTAAAGGAACCACAATGACTTGGTTGTGACATAGGTAGAATATTGCCACAATCCAGCCCAGTGAACACACTGTCTGATGTTCCCAGATAATGCTAAACTCCAAGAGCTTGTATGAGTTTCAGGGTTCATGCAAAATTTCAAATGAGTAGTTGTATAAAGAACACCCTATGCTGTGTTAATATCAGTGTATAGAAATATGAGGCATATTATACCCTAAATGCTGTTTTCTAATAGTGAAACTACACTTCCCTCCATCATTTCCAGTTGGCTGTGTATGTCTAATGCTTGTACATACTTGGCCGCCTGTTTACTTGCTATACCTATTAATATCAATTGGCTGTACATGGAATTATGGCAGCTCAGAAACAACTTTGCAGGATGAGCAAAGAAGTGGTTAATAGTATTAATGACATTTCAGAGAACACAGTTTCTTGACTAGGCACACAGAAATGTAATTTTTACTGAGCTTCAGTATCCCTTAGCCATGAATATGGCCCTCCTTTTTATGTTCACATTTATAACCTGTCGCATGGTGCCCCATGGTGGCTGCTTGCCTTCTGTGACATCTGTTAAAGCCAGAGACTGCTCAAATTCATCTTGGTTACTAGTAAAAAAATGTCATTCACCGCAGTTCACCATTATTTGCTAATAGTCAGAATTCAAGTATATAACAACATTTGTCAACCATTGACTGTTTCTAGTTCAATTCAAAGAGGGAATACAGTCCCTCTAGCTAGCTACATGAAGTTGATTTCACACTGCTTTTCAAGACTTAAATTAAAAGTCTAACTGTTACGATGCTTCTTTTATTATGATTTTTGCCGAAGTGGGCAGCTCCAGAGAGGAGCCTTCAAACAGAGAGAGAGGGGACACACCGTGTCCAGGAGCCTCAGTGCTGTGCGGCGAGAGCCACCAGGGAGCCTCAAGCGCTCCCTAGACCTTGCCCATGAGCCCGCAGCTCCACTGCGGCGAGCAGGGACTCACATGGGGCGGTGCTAGGAGCGACGGCCTCGCCCTGAGCGGGTAAAACCCACCCCGGGAGCGAGGTCGTTAGGGCGTGTAGCGGCGGTTGATGCCGCAGAGCGAGCGCTCGCCTTAAGGCCAGGGCCCGCTCCGGGAGCTCTGCTCTGGCTGCCCCGGCGGTGGCAGCGGCGGCACCAGACAGAGCCGATGAGAGGGGAGGATGCAGTGCAGAGCTCGGGGCGTAGAGAGTGCCTGCACTGGTCAGGTGAGGGGAGGGTGCGCAATGAGCAGGGCTGCACTCGGTGCTCCCTGGTGGAGGTCGTCCTGCAGCAGAGGCTGAGCTGCGGGATGCTGTTAATAGGCTGAAAGATCTCAGGGAAGCTGAGGGGAAGGAGCACTGCTTACCCCAGGCCTAAACTGTACAGGAGACACAAGTGTTCACCTTAGCGCATACAGAAAAGAAGGAGGGCATCGGTAAGGTTCCATGGGATAAAGCCTTAGAGGGCAGGGCGGCCCAAGACTGTTGGTTGATATTCAAGGATCACCTGCTACAAGCCCAGGACTGTTGCATCCCACTCCTGAGAGGGAATACGAAATGCAGCAGGAGGGCCAGGAGACCTCCTGGGATGGATAAGGAGCTGCTAAGAAAACTTAGAAGGGAGAAAAAGAAGCTTATAAAAGGTGGAAGCAAGGACAGCCGGCGTGGAAAGAATACAAGGATGCTGTTCAGAAAGCTAGGGACCAGATTAGGAAAGCTAAGGCCCAGTAGAACAGAGTCTGGCAAGAGATGTGAAAGGTAACAGGAAGGGCTTCTATAGGTATGTAGCAACTAAAAGACAGATTAGGGATAATGTGGTCCCCCTCCAGAAGCTATCAGGAGAACTGGCTACCCTGGATTTGGAGAAGGCTGACGTTCTTAATGACTTCTTTGCCTCAGTCTTCACTGGCAAATGCTCTGACCACACCACCCAAGTCTCAGAAGGCAGACGCAGTGGCAGTGAGAATGAAGACCCTGGGCCCACTGTAGGAAAGGATCAGGTTTGAGACCATCTTAAGAACCTGAACGTGCACAAGTCCATGGGACCTGATGAAATCCATCCACGGGTCCTGAAGGAGCTGGCAAATGAAGTTGCTAAGCCACTGTCCGTCATATCTGAAAAATCATGGCAGTCAGGTGAAGTTCCTGCAACTGGAAAGAGGGAAATATAACCCCCATTTTCAAGAAGGGGAAAATGGATGAGCTGGGGAACTACAGACCAGTCAGCCTCACCTCTGTGCCTGGCAAAATCTTGGAGCAGATTCTCCTGGAAAGTATGCTAATGCACATGAAAAACAGCAAGATGCTTGATGACAGCCTATGACCGAAGATGCTCTTCCCCTACTCTAACATGGTCCTCATCAGTCCACGTTTCTCAAAGCGAGGCTCATGCTCTAAGCAGTGGAACCTCTGGCTGTGCCACCAGTCCTGTAGCCATTTGTTGATTTGTCAGTTTTGACTGGCCCATTCAAATGCCTGCCCTTTGACTGGGAGGATCGATGAAAAAACTACCTGCACTCCAGAGTTCCTTACCACTGCTGTCAGGGCTTTGTAATCCTTCTTGATATTCCTCAGGCTGCGCCTGGCTGTATCACTGGTGCCCACATGAAACAGGAGCAGTGGATAATACTCAGTGACCTTACAAGGCTTGGTAGTCTTTTGATGACATCCCTCATGTAAGCCCCCAACAGGCAGCACAACTCTCTAGAAAATGGGTCAGGTTAGCAAATGCGTGTTTCCATACCTTGCAAAAGAGTCGCCTACTACTGTCACCCATTGCCTTTTCTTAGTTGCACTGGTTGTTATACAGGGAGCAGATCAGCCAGCATCTTTCCTGATGTGACAGGTTTTTCCTCTTTAGTCTGCGGAGTAGTGAAGCAGTCCTGCAAGGGCGCATGCCTAGAATATCTTGTTTCTATTTTCAGCTTGTCTAAAAAATGACTGTAGGCATAATCAGATATTTACTTGGAAAACAGCTATTGCAGTTTAAGCAGCTACCACCCCGTATCTGTTCACAACTGTTCCATTCAGCTGAAGCATATTGAGTTATTATGTGTATTTTCCTAATCGATTTTGGTGCAAAAATAAATCATTATTCTTCACTATAGATGTTTTGTGGGCAAAACTAACTACTCCAGGTATCTTTGGGCCTGTTACTTTATGCTATAGCTTCTAATTTTTTACCTGATTTTTGTACATCAAAATTTGCATCAAATACTCAGATCTGTTGCCTACACTCCAAAGATTTCAGCCTGAACTGTTTGCTTTGCAGTTTATAAACGTCAGTATGTTAAACCTGTGTTTACCACCAAGAGTGTGGTAATTGATACGAACTTAAAGAAAGTATTCAAATATGACAAAACTACATTTTTAATGCAATCTAATGACTGCTGAATCCATCTAGTTTAAAGCTTTCTTGACCAGCCTGGCAAGCCTCCTACCAAAACAGCTCTTCCCCCTTTTTGTCAGACCAGATCCACCAGCCTCCAGCAGACCTGAGCTCCCAGATTGAGCCCCATGTTCTATATACCACTATTCTAACCATTTATTACTTGCCAAATCCGCTTAGCCTTTTTAAGGTCCTCCCCTTCATCCTGGAGAATTGATGAAAAAATTATCTGAGCTCCAGAGCCCTTAACCACCTCTCTCAGGGCTCTGTAGTCCTTAATATTCTCCGGGCTACTGCTATCTATATGGCTAGCACCCACATGGACCACTAGAAGTGGGCAAGTCAGTGGGACTTAGTAGATCAGGCAGCCTCTCTGCAACATCCCTGATCTGAACCGCTGGTAGGCAACACACCCCCCTTGAGACTGGGTCAGGCGGACAGATAAGTGCCTGTGTGCCTTTCAAAGTACAGTCCCCTACTACTATGACTAGCCTCTTTTCCTGAAGGCACCAGTAGTGATCTTTACCAGTGCATCAGCTGATTGTTCATGTAGTGAGGTATGTGTTTTCTCATTAGCCCCCTGCAGGACGACAAAGAGGTTCTGGGTGGGCAGGTCAGATTTAGGAGGAAGCCCCCTGCTTTTAATTGTCCTTTTGGTGGTGGTGGGTTTTTTTGTTTGCTTGGGTTTTTTTTTGTTTTTGTTACAAGTTCCCAGCTTTCTGGGTTAATACCCTGCTTCTTTCCAGCAACAATGGGCGCTTGTGGCCCCTGCACAGTTTGGGCCTGGAGCAAGCAGTCCTGCTTCCTCTCGACTTCCCTGAGATCTTTCAGCCTATTGACAGCGTCCCGCAGCTCTGCCTCTGCTGCAGGAGGACCTCCACCAGGGAGCACCGAGTGCAGAGGGCTTTGCGCACCCTCCCCTCACGAGACCAGTGCAGGCGCTCTCTACACCCCGAGCTCTGCACTGCAGCCTCCCCTTTCATCGGCCCTGTCCGGTGCCGCCGCTGCCGCCGCCGGGGCAGCCAGAGCAGAGCTCCCGGAGTGGGAACCGCTCACGCTGCTGGCACCAACTGCCGCGCCACGGCCTGACAGCCGTGCTGTGCTCCTGGTGGCTCGCGCTCCCTGGGGCACGCTTTTACCCAGTCAGGGCTGGTGCCGCGCCTCCTGGCGCCGCTCCCTGCGGCAGCTGAGCTGCCGGCTCCTGGGCAAGTCCTGTCGAGGGCTTGAGGCTCCCTCGGTGGCTCTCGGCACTCTGAGTGGAGGTTCCTGGACGCTGAGCTTCCTCCTGGTGAGGTGTTGAAGGCGTCCTCTCTCGAGCTACTCACCTCAGCAATTCAACATACTTGTGAAAAGCAGTTTTGAAAACAATACTATAGTGATGCTCAGTGGCATTCTCAGTTTTGTTTTCCTATTTAGGGACTCGGTTTTGAAAAACTGATTATACATACAATCAAAGAAACCTTTGTCCTTACTTAGAGTTGTATTATAGAATCAGTCAATCATAGAATCATAGAATAGTCAGGGTTGGAAAGGACCTTAAGATCATCTAGTTCTAACCCCCCTGCCAGGGGCAGGGGCACATCACCCTAGACCATGTCACCCAAGGCTCTGTCCAACCCAGCCTTGAACACCGCCAGGGATGGATCATTCATAACTTCCCTGGGCAACCCATTCCAGTGCCTCACCACCCTTACAGTAAAAAGCTTCTTCTTTATATCTAACCTAAACTTCCTCTGTTTAAGTTTGATCCCATTACCCCTTGTCCTGTTGCTACAATCCCTGATTAAGAGTCCTTCTGCAGCATCTTCGTAGGCCCCCTCCAGATACTGGAAGGCTGCTATGAGGCCTCCACACATCCTTCTCCAGGCTGAACAGCCCAATTTTCTCAGTTATTTCAATATCTTGTAAATTTTGCATAGTTTACAGGAACTTTACCACCTATCTATCATACTATTTTCTTAAACCATTACACTAGAAAGCAACAAATTTACAGTATTAAATTCTTCCTTTCAGTTTTCCTTCATAAAATCTTTACATATTTTGGAGACCCTATTAAAATATATAATGCCCCTTCATCATATTTTGCAACAACACCAATCTGATCTTTTTGTGTAAATTCTGAATTATTATTTATGTTGCTTATCAGCTCTACATGCAAGATGGCAATAGATGCTGGTGGTGTAGAAGGTTGTGAGGACTAGTTTTAAAAAGTCATTCTCTGTTTGAAAGTGTCAACTTTGTAAACTATAAAGTCTGAATGAGGGTTTGATTATGCCCTGAAAAAGACAAATCTGGATCCTAAACAAAACGTCATTTTATACTTTAAAGGGATTGTTGTCTTTCTTCTATTGCAAATTTTTCCCGCAGAAAGAATGCCCTGTCCTTTCCAAAATACTGGGCACCAAACCTCCACGCATTATGCAAGTTATTACCCTTGGACATGCCCAGGATTTCTTTGGATGTGTCTCAGGCTTTTTATCATCTTCCTCTTCATCCTCTTTTTGCTACTTGGTTGTCTGCATCTGATGGACAATTGGTTTTCTATTTTCAAGAAGCTCCAGTAGGCATTGGTCTCAGCCCTTTCTCCTCCAAATCTTCACAACTGCCTGCGCAACTGAAATTTCTCGCAAGTTCAATATTTGGGCTTTTGCTTATATGGACGCAGTCTGAATTCAAATGGGATAGTCAGGAACAATAACTCTCCCCAAAAGAAAAACATTTGGAGAAATATCAGGGATCTGTAAGGCCATGGGTCTTGTTGCAAATAACTGAACTGGCTGAACATGACGTCACCCCACTTGTTTGCTATGCAGAAGAGACTGGAGATTAACACCAGAGGTCCATTAGCCAGTAGAAAGAAACATCTCAAGGTGCCGTGGTCTGCATCAGCCGAAGTCAGCAGGCCTAGTTTAATCTGCCAGTGAAGATAAATATGACCTACCCAGATTAAATTTTGCCTGCAGTGTATTTTGGGTATTCATATTGCCCCTTCTGCCAGCTGAGATTTGCCTTTGGCACACGTAAACATGGAAGGGAATGCAATATCTGGCTGTGATCTAATGTACTGCAACAAGAAAAAGCCTCAAAGCTAAAAACTGGCTTATTCATTTCTGGAGCTGTCCCACGGAAATGGTAAGAGGTGAGGTGGGAGGTGTGTTTTAGAAACATACTTAAAGCCCAGTGACATCTAAAGAGGACTGGGGATGGACTGTCAGCAATGGTTTTGTTTGAGGGTTTTGTATAGATACAAAAGAAGCATCATATATCTGTGGGGATTTGTAAAAGAACAACTTCTAACTTAGGGAGTGAAAATGGGCTTACTTAAATTGAGAATTTTAAGGGCAGAAAGTGCAGAGGTCTTAATAAAATGGTCATGTGAGTAGTATAAGGGCAGCTTTATGGAAGTGAAGATTTTATCACCAAGATAGCAGGCAGAACTGTAATACTCTGAAGCACCACCTTTACCAGGTAAAAATCCATGCTTATTATGGGAGGATAAAAGCTGCTAGCAGCAACAATCACAATATAATCTTTGTCATCTTAAAAAATGTGACATAGGGCACTCAGATGTTTGGCAATGAATTAAATGTGGAATGTCCATATTAACAGTGTCATATGCCTAACTGGCAGATTTTATGCATTGTTAAATATTGCTCATAAGACCTGTTTTATACAACATAGTAAAAATATACAAAGGCTTGCTTCAACCATATTGATATGGCTTCAAGGCACTGAGGGGCCTCCTTTTGTCTCTAAGCAGCGATACTCCTGGGGGAAAAAGGAAGGGGGGGAAAAAAAAAAAAGAAAAAAATAAAAAGGGACGATGCTATACAAAACATCAAAAACCAAAGAAGAGAATATACTCATGCCAGGTGCCAAGAGCCAAAGGCAGTGGTAATGAATAACTCCAAATCCCACAAAAGGCACTGAAGATTTAGAGGAAAAAACAGTGCCAAAACAGATCTAGAACAAGAAAACGTTACAATACTCCAGACGCCCAATAATGCGATAAAGCGCTGCCATGCCAGGCATGCAACGGGAAGCCTGGAGCTGCCAAGGCCGTGAAAAATGTCTAGGAGCAGCAGAAAAACCGATGCCAGTGATCGACGGTTGGGTGCCAAAGCACTGGCGGTGAGCAGGAAAGCAGAGACCTGAAAAACGCGATGTTTTAATGAAAGCCCCAGCAGGAAGGGAGATCTGGCTCAGGGGCGTCATTCAGGAAAGGAGTTGCTCCGCGGGAAAGGGTGCGGAGGAGACAGAGCGAAGCTGATGTCAAGCAGAGATGCGCGGCAGCCGGGGCCGCGCAGCCCCCGGAGGGGCCAGGTCGGCGCCCCGGGACGAAGCAAGGCTGCGGTGAAGGGCAGCGCGGGCGCATGACCGAGGGCAGGCGCGGGCAGCGATAGAGCGGAGCAGAGGCCGGGGGCGGGGCAAGGCGAGCGGAGGGGGCGGGCAGCCGCAGCGGGCGGGCGGAGCGCGGTGCGTGTGCGCGGCGCGGCCCCGGCTCATTACTCAGCGGCCGAGGTGGGAGGCGGTGGTGAGTGTGGGGTTTGGGGTCTGTGGTTTTGTTGGCGGGGTGAGGGTGTGGGGGGAGCGTGGCCGAGCCAGGGAGGAGCAGCGTACGGTGCTGTGTTGTATGGTATGGCACTGTTTCCTGTAGCATGGTGCGGTACGTGGGCGAGCGGCCGCGCTGCGGGGGCCGGGCCCGGTGTTGGCGGTTTTGTTTATGTTTCGGCTGGGCAGTGGTGGGGAGGAAGCTTGGGCCGTCCTGTGCACTTGCCCAGAGGCGGGCGGCGGTGCGGGGCTCTCTGGTCTGGTGACCTTCCCTGTCTGCTGGGGCTGGAGGTGTCTCCGTGGATAATGGCGGGGGCCTCTTTGTTGGTGTGGCAGGAGGGGCAGGAGGCTCGGCGCGGGGCTCCTCCCCCTCCTGCTGGAAGAGGGGGTACCGGGACAGGCCGGGCCGACGTTGCCTTGCAGCCTGGTCGCTCGCTCGGCCTTCGGGGAGGGAAGGGTCTGCGGGC
Source organism: Ara ararauna (assembly GCA_028858755.1). Taxonomy (NCBI): domain Eukaryota; kingdom Metazoa; phylum Chordata; class Aves; order Psittaciformes; family Psittacidae; genus Ara; species Ara ararauna. Next base: position 70,074,530 of record CM054381.1, read on the forward strand.
GAGGGGTCGGAATGCTGCCCTGCGAGCTACCTCTGCGGCCAACTTCCATGACCTTGCTCCTGGAAATGCTCCTCCGGGCAAAAAATATTTCTCTGGGACAATGTAGCTGCTCCAGATAATAGGTGCTTGGGGGGGGGAGTGCAGCAGTGTCTTTCATTTGTTTGCCTTTTTTTTACATTTCTTGGGAAAGGAGTGAGCTGTTTCTTTGCAGGGAATTTCTTTTTCTCTTTGGTTTCTCTGTGTTCTAACATTCAGTTTTGCCCTCAAAGCCAGTTTGCCTTTTTATCTGTGGTGGTTCCTGAGTTTGACCTGAGCACCACTAATGATAACCTACAAATGTAAATTCCACTTGACTTGTCCCCACTCACCATCCCCCCAGCTACAATAATGGTTTTGAGTGTATAGCATGTTGGATTTTTGATGTTGTACAGAACAGGCGTGCTGAAGCCTTTCAGACAATAAAAAAAAATCCTACACGCTTTAGCCTATCTGATAATATAAACAGAAAGGGTGTTAGGCTTGTTAGGGGAAGGAAAGTATTACTTGCCCTAGGGCGTGTGAATATGGAATTGAGCAAGCTTGCTGGCTGCAGCTGGGTTTCACTTACAGGTGTGGAGACTTAACCAGTGGTGGTCTCACCTGTTCTCACTTCTAGAGATGCCGCCAATTCACTTCTAGGCCAAAATAGTATGAAACCTCAATCTTAATATATTTGCAGGTATATCTGTATATTAGGTAACTTGAAAATGGTTAAATTGCAACATAGAAAGAAACTGGGCTGAATCTAGTTAAGGATACTGTCAGAGTGAGCTCACTGACTTATGTGAACATTCCTGATATATAATGAAGGAAAACTTGATTCTTCAACTAATAGTGAACAAAAATATGTTGAATATCAAATAGTCCCCTGCTTTCATCTCAGTCTGTGGGGGTAGCCATCTTGTCTTTCTTCCCCACTTGGTTCAAAGATGTGTAACATAGGCTAGCTTGATAGTAGGATGCAGGTATGGAGTTCTGCAGAACAGGTGATGCCAGTGCAGGACCAGACAAATTGCAGCTGCTTTTGGCTATTGACAGTTTGCAGGGCCAGCTGGCCAAAAGTATGATAGAAGGGAGAGAGAAACATCTGCTGAACAGAACTTAACCCCCAGTTGCAGAGGGTGTATGAAGTTGTTTTGTCATCAGTCTGAAAAGGGAATTTTAATATATCTTTCTGTCCTCCAGTTCCTGAACTTTTTGGGCCATTGGCTTGTATAAACATTCAAAGTAATCTCGTGGGCTGCCATATACTTCATGGAGACTTCTAGGTCAGAAGCATTAGTAAAATGATCTAATATGGTTCTGAGTCCTGAAGTTTTAGACTGCTTGTTCTAGGCAGAAGTAGAGTTGCCTTTTATATATGTGTTTTGTGCTTTTAACTTTTAACCCTGATCTTTAGGGACCAAGGCCTCTGGCTTTAAGGAATGCAGATGTAACCTCCTTTGCAAAGGCTTTAGGTAAACTTGTTATATTGATGAATTGCTATGCAAATGTTAGGGAATAAACAAGTGTTTAGAGATATTGACAACAGTTTATTTTCTGCCTGCTAGTTACCTGAAATGTATTGAAGAGTTTATTTCATGTTTTGTTTGTTTTTTAAACCATGAGCTAATGGGATGTATTAGAGTTTGTAATGCTACCTCGTTATTTGTTCACTGTAGATGTGGTTTCTTTCATCCTTCACAACTAAATTGTTTGAGTGCTTATTGTTTAAAAGATGCATGGAAAGTATGTGCTCAGCTCCTAATATCTGAGGATTGATTCAGTGTTCTGGACAAATATAAATGTCCTTGATAGTCTACATAGTGTACTGTTTCTTAAACTTAATTTCCCACTCACGTGCTATGGGGGGGGGGGGAAGTGCTGTGTGTATACAGTTTTACTAGATATTTTTGTTCATTGCTGTATCACTTTAGAAATTAGGCTAATATAGTTTTGATCCTATTTTTTATTAATAAAAATGTATTTTGTTGTGGTGACTGTTTCCTTAAAAAAAAAACCAAACAAAACCCTTAGTCCTTGATTCAAAACCTGCAGAAACGGGCTTCTGTTTATGTTACTGAAAGATCTCTTGGCTTTTGAAAGCACTTTAAAAATCCAGTTGAGACTACTTATGTTGTTTGCCTGCTGTGAAATTCACACCATTTGGACATGGATTCTACAAAATGCTTTTTACTTTGGTTTGATAATCTAAACATGTAGTTTTCAAATCAAGAATCGTCTTGTGAAATTCCATCTCTATTTAAACCTTTAAATTTGATAAAGGCCCTTTCTGGCTGTCCTTGTGAAAAGATGAGCTATATTTAGAGAAGCATTTGTTGCTCCATTACAAGGTATATTTGCATAAAAATACAGAAATAGTTACTTGCATACATTGTTTTTAGCAGTGACTGTAGTGTTAGTGAAAGATACTTCGTTGATAAAGTCCTTGTTTTCAGAGCAGTTATAAAGATTTATATTTCTATAACATTACACCATAGTTTCATGTTCACTGGCTACCTTAAGCAATTTCTCTTAGCTGCTGTTCCTTATCAGCTGGTATGTGGCAAAATAGATGAAGGAGCTAACTGGTCCAGCTGAAAAAATCTTCCTCTTGGACTGTTTTCCAGCCTGATTAATTTCCCTTATGTGTCTGAACAAACAGCTATACCATTGACAGGTTGGAAGGCAAGGAGGCTGCTTAGGTGGGGATTGTTATCAGTCATACACATGCACAAAAGTATTTACAAATCAAGTAGTAGTTGCTTGAAGACTAAAATGATGGAAGTGGACATAGCTCTTCTATGTTGAGAAGTGCTTGTTTAAAGGTCTGTTTTGCAGACTTTGTCTTCTGCTGCTGTTACTGAAAAGCATTCTGAACAAGATGTTTATTTTGGTTTCTTGAATGCACTGTAGAGCCCAAAATTAATTTGGGATGAGGACCCATTTGTAATGAATGTTGATAAAGAAGTTATATGTTATTGACTCCATGTGGAAGGACATCCTCTTGCACACCTAACTATTGTTTTAAAGCATATGTGTAGTATCAACAGGGGTCCTCAAATAAAACAGTCTGGAAATTTTTGGACTTGAGGTAGGGGGCTGGTGCAGAAGATGCATCCTCACAGTGCTGATAACTTTGTTTTCCTGCTTTCTTTAAATATTGCGTTTGTGAAGAAAAAAATACGAAACATTTTAGGACTGTGTTTTACACGTAGGAATGCAAATGCTCATCTTTTGTGACACTTCAGAAATATGTAGCATTTATCTTTTTAGTTATTCTGCTTGGTAGGGGCAGCTTTTAATTCAGCTTTCAAAACTTCTCTTAGTAAGCTGGGAAAAACTATAGTATATCTCACAAATGTATGAAGTCTACAGGGAAAAAAAAAGCTTGAAATACTTACTCTTCTGTCCCAACTCTTACTCAAAATAAGGGACTGCAGATATAAGTCATTGACGAGCTTCCCAAGTTGTTTGCACTTACCAACAACTTAGTGGAATTTTATTAGTAGCATTCATCTGTACAAATAACCATATAAAAAGTTGTTTTTAAAAAATGTGCTGCCTTAGAACTTGAAGATGTTGGTTAGAAATTCATGATAACTTTGTGGTGGAAGGAATACGTTGCCAGTACATTGACTTGAAATTTACAGGCAATAAGTATAGGTGTGCATCAGAACTTTAATTAAAGAAAATTAATATTTGAAGAGTTAAGTCACAGAAAAAATTGGAAAGAACCAGAATTGCTGGATACTTTAAAAGCATAACTTAAGATTTCCTTGGTGCAAACTTTGATGTATGAGCTCAAGGAGCACACCAAGCATGTGGTAGTGGGCCTCCTTTCCTGAGTTGGAAGACTACCATTCTCTGTAGCATAAGGAACTTATCCAACTTATCATACAGCTGACAATGAATAGCAATTTGTTTCTGCTATAGATTTTACGAAGCCTTGAGGTGAGAGCTCCTTCAGGTGAGACTAGATCTGAATGCATCAGATGCTGAGAAAGAGATCCATTACTAATGTTGAATCGAATCAGCGTGGAGAACTGCCCAACCGGCTGTTTATATAGTACCATTACCTTGACTTACTTATTCTGTAAAATAGTTCTGTAAGGTTTTCTAAGGCCTTCGTTTTCTTAGATTTGTGTGAGGAAAAGATAATTTTGGTGTACCAGGCTTATAATTAATAGCAGCACATTTCTTCTTAATGTCAGATGCTTTTTTCCTCCAAGTGATTAGAAACTAATTTTTAGTTCTTTTTCTGTACAAATTGGTTGCCTGTAAGCTTCATTCTAAATAAACCTCTAGTTGCTGCCCGTATTGTCACTTCTGTTGTTGGATAAATGCTGCTTGATATGTGAGCAGACGGGATGCTTATTAAATCATTCTCAGTTGGATATCATAGTCTAATACTAAAATGGTGACTGCAGAAAATACACTTTCACTTAATGGTCACTTGTATTGCAAATAAAGCAAATACTGTATATATGCTCATGTGTGTATACGCTTAAAATAAGAAGGGAAAACATTAATTTTCCAGAGCTGCTGGAAACTGTATTCACTAATTACTGATTTGGGGTATTTAAAAAGAAAAACAACCCCAAACCTTAGTTTGCTGAACAAAACCTGCAGTGTCTCTAGTCTGGGGTTTTGATTGTTGTGAAGTAAGAAGGACGAACATTAGGTATCATGTTTCTCATTGCAATCTCGAAGTCATGGAAATACCATATGTGTGTCCCTGTGCATGAAGGTGCATAAAATGAAAATACTTCTGCTGCTCTCAGTTGCTAGGAACTGCTAACTAGGCAGCAACTCTTGCAGAAGAGGACCTGGGGCTCCTGATGCATGTGAAGCTACCAGAAGTCAGCAGTGCACCTCTGTAGTCTTCAAGGCTAATTATTTACTGGGCTGCCCTGGCAAGAGCCTGGCTGGCGAGTACAGGGAAGGGACTATTTGCATTTGTGGGGCAGCCATGGAGCTCCACTTGCAGTGCTGTGCAGTAGATCACGTATATACATGCCCTGTGTGAGAGAGAAAAACTGGAGGGAGTCTAGCACTGGGTTGCTCAGATGGTTGGGGGCTGGAGCACCTGAGGATGAGGAGGGGGGACTGGGTCTGCGGCTCTGAGGAAGAGAATGGTAAAGGAGAGTGTAGTTGCTCTATTTAACCATCTTTAAGCAAAGGATTGCAGAGATGATAGCCACTCATCTCAGTGGCTTTTCTCTCAGACGTATATGGTGAAAAGATGAATCAATGGTTGCAAGACATAAGAATGGAAATTTCAGTAGTTCATGAATCATAGAACCACAGAATAGTTAGGGTTGGAAAGGACCTTAAGATCATCTAGTTCCAACCTCCCTGCTATGGGCAGGGACACCTCCCACTAAAACCATGCCACCCAAGGCTATGTCCAACCTGGCATTGAACACCACCAGCAATGGAGCATTCACAACTTCCCTGGGCAACCCATTCCAGTGCCTCACCACCCTCACAGTAAAGAATTTCTTCCTCATATCCAATCTAAACTTCCCCTGTTTAAGTTTGAACTCGTTACCCCTTGTCCTCTCACTACAGTCCCTAATGAAGAGTCCCTCCCCAGCATCCCTCTAGGCCCCTTCAGACACTGGAAGGCTGCTAGAAGATCTCCAAGCAGCCTTCTCTTTTCCAGGCTGGACAGCCCAAACTTTGTCAGCCTGTCTTCATATGGAAAGTGCTCCAGTCCCCTTATCATCCTCGTGGCCCTCCTCTGGACTTGTTCCAACAGTTCCATGTCTTTTTTTGTGTTGAGGACACCAGAACTGCACACAATACTCCAAGTGAGGTCTCACAAGAGCAGAGTAGAGGGGCAGGATCACCTCCTTCAACCTGCTGGTCATGCTCCTTTTGATGCAGCCCACGATACAGTTGGCTTTCTGGGCTGCGAGTGCACACTGAAGCTGGCTCATGTTCATTTTCTCATCGACCAACACCCCCAAGTCCTTCTCTGCAGGACTGCTCTGAATCTCTCCTCTGCCCAACCTGTAGCTGTGCCTGGGATTGCTCTGACCCAGCTGTAGGAACTTGCACTTGTCATGGTTTAACTTCATCAGGTTGGCATCAGCCCACCTCACAAGTGTGTCAAGGTCCCTCTGGATGGCATTCCTTCCCTCCAACATATCAACCGAACCACACAACTTGGTGTCATCGGCAAACTTGCTGAGGGCGCACTCAATCCCACTGTCCATGTCACCGACAATGATGTTGAACAAGACATGGTCCTTATCCATCCAAGGAGGTCTCCTGGCCCTCCTGCAGCGCTTCCTTCTAGTAGGGATGTATTGCTCCTGAGCTTGCAGCAGGTGATCTTTGTTGCATGGGAGTGGGTGAGTGTTGCATCAGGAGTCCAGAGGGACCATGCACTCTCCATCTGTGGTGACTTTTGACTGAACAAGGTCCAGAGCAGCCTGATAGGAATACAAATTTGAAGTCTGCCTGTTTTGAGCAGGTACATGACCTCCAGAGGCTGCTTTCAACCCCCATTATGATTTTACTCCTTACAGATTTTTTTAAAATTTATTTTCTAAGTAGCTTGAGGAAGTTGGCAAAACAAAGGCACAGTGATGTAGATAACAAGGCTGCTCAGAACTGTATTAGAGGCTGCGGAGGGAAAAGTAATGAGACATGATAAGGATCTTCATTCAAGACTGCTGGTGACAAAACTGGTGTTTTTCTGCACTGCATTGAACTTTCCAGCTGGCTAGGCCAGAAGTGCTTGCAGGCTAGCATAAAGTATGCGCACAAAAAAAGGTTGTGGTAACTATCATGCATGTGATCACTGTGATGAACATGAAAACCCATTTCCGAAGGAGCAGCCTGCAGTAAGCAACCTCGTAGCCAGCTGAAGTTTCTCCAGCTTTTGCTTTCTGTAGCAGAAGAGCATATTGGCAACTGCTGCTATGAAGCTTTGATCTTCTGCTGGGTGTGTGATGGTTCCTTAACACTTAGCTGGAGCATGGTTACTCGAGGAAGTGGCTTCATGGAGCAAGCCTGCTCTGATTTCCAGTTTCTCACTGTAGCAGCTCATGACTGCAGAGGTGATAGGACTAACGGCAGCTGAGAGAAGGTAAAAGAACCATGGCAGATCCATATGTCTTTCTGTATTAATGTCATTAATGCTTGTGTTGCCTTTAGAAGGCGGTGTTGTGCAGCTCATTTGTTTCTGTTAATTTTTACATATTTGTCCATTTAGTAATGTTAACAAGAAATCTTAAGGAAAGGGAGGTGAGCAGAAGAGGAAGTTAAACCCGAAGTGATTGTTCTGTGTCTTAGCAAAGCAGCTCTCCTGGGGTTTGAACCCATAGGTAGTTAAATATGTGAATACAGCTGCGCATGTGTGTCAGGTAGAGTTCGATGAGAGATCTGGTGTTGGGGATGACACATCCTTGCAAGCCCTAGATATAATCTTTAGTAGCTTTAACACCTAAGTTTATGTCGGAGCAAAGTTATCAGTAGTTATGACACTTGCAGGATCTTGGGTATGGAACTACAAGCATAGGCTTGAGCATGTAATCTTAATTTTAATTTTTACTATAGAAACAGTAAAAGCTAATCCCATGTTTGACATGCCAATCATCATGAATCATAGAATGATTTGGGTTGGAAAGGACTTTAAAGATCACCTGGTTCCAATCCCTCTGCCATAGGCAGGGACAGCTTCCAGTAGACCAGGTTGCTCAAAGCCCCATCCAGCCTGGCCTTGAGCACTTCCAGGGATGGAGCAGCCACAACTTATCTAGGCAGCCTGTTCCACTGACTTGCCACCCTCACAGTAAAGTATTTCTTCTTTATATCTTATCTCAATCTACCCTCTTTCAGTTGAAAGTTGAAATCTTGAGAAGTTCTTGATTGTTCATTGAGGGAATTTGGAATCCTGGAAGGGTAGTAACATGATATCCTAAAAAACTTTGTTAGAAGAGTGTGGGCTGGGTTCGCTTGTTTCATTTTGTGCTGAAAGTGAATACTCAGGAGACACACAGTAGCAGGAAGGTCCTTGTTAGTGCTGGGGTTCATCTTATGAGCAGTGAAGCCTTCCAATAGTGAGTTACTTTAATTTGCACAGTTGCTGCAACGCAAAACTCCTGTGTTGCTGAGCAATAGTGAGGGTTTCTTTTGCTGTTTTTTAAAGCGGAGCATTACAGGATTCTTGTGCCACTCATGTTGAGATGGAGGGAAAAAAAAAGTTCCGTTTCTAATAAGATTTTGTTGGACATAAAAGGGTTTCATTAATATTAGCATGACATTGCAGGGAAGTTAGAAATCTTGATGTGGCTGGAGCTACTTTATTCTCCCACTCTTTTAGTTTATTTGAAATTCTTTCTTCTGAGTTTTCTTCAGAAAATTTCTCATCACAACTTTTTGTGTCGATAGCCAGTAGCTCTAGTATATGGGGCAGAGCAATGCTTCTGAAGTGAGTTTTTGTTCTTGTTTAAAGAGTGGAAATTCTCAGACTCTTCCTAGTTTGGGAGCTTATGTCTCAGATATGTTTTTGCTAGGATAGAGCATCAGGCACTACCAAAGTATAAGAGAAATTGGACAACAGAACAGTTTATCTCCATCAGTAATGCATCCTGTATATTAGTGTAGATTTCTAAAAACTGCCTGGATAGTAAAGCCTTTATTTTGAACTGTTCTGCCTTGCTTCCCACCCCAGTCCCAGAAAATTATTGTACAAAGTACTGTATTGCATCACTAGAGGTATCTGTGAAGGAATTGTTAGGACTGAGGTTGTAATATATTTTGGAGTACTTTGTTCCATTCTAAAGCTCTTATTACTGAGGTACTGTATGCCAAATACTTTAGACAGGATTTCATGGCACATTAGACTGCTTGTACTTGACAGATAAAGGCATGAATTAGTGGAAGTAGCACATTCATAATTGGATTATAAGTTTTTGTAACTGGAATTTAAAGTTTAAATGTTTTGAGATTTTTTCTTTTCTTGGTGGAACTATTAATATAATTCTTCAATGTAGTTTTAAAACATTCTGAAAACATTTTTCCCAGGTGTTATGCTACTCCTTGGTTCCTCTAATGTTCTGTAGCTACTGTTCTCTTCATCACTGAAATTTAACAAGTATTTTAGGTCACTTGGTGGCTTTTGTTTGCTCGTGTCCTTTAAAAGAGAGAATATTTTGATCTGCTGCTTCTGCTGGCGCATGTAGCTTCACCTTCCCGTACAAGAAGAGGTTAAAGAATAAGCATTTCCTCCTACCTCAGAAGTACTCCTGGAAAGGGATTTCACTTCTGACCTTGTGCAGATCTCATTGAAGTACTCTGAGTTGTATTTACTGATTTATTTTGCTGGTGGTTTGCCTGTATTTGTATATTACTGGTTTGCCAGTGGTCACTGGATGGGCAGAGGACTAGCATATGCAGACAGACTCTTGTGGTATGGTTAGAATTAACAGTTCCTTAGGTAGTTAGCTGTAACAGTGTAGTGCCAAGATTAATAATTTGTTCTTATGAATTTCAAGTTAGACTAGGCACATGAAAAAAACAACAAGGTGCTTGGTCACAGCCAGCATGGCTTTACTAAGGGGAAATCATGCCTGACCAGTTTGGTGGCCTTCTGTGATGGGGCTATGGAACTGATACACAGGGGTAGAGCAGTTGATGTCATCTACCTGGACTTGTGCAAAGCATTCGACACTGTCCCAGACGACATTCTTGTTTCTAAATTGGAGAGACAGCAATTTGATAGGTGGACCACTCAGTGGATAAAGAACTGGCTGATGGCCGCACGCAGAGAGTTGTGGTCAATGGCTCAATGTCCAGCTGGAGGCCAGTAGTGAGTGGTGTCCCTCAGGGATCGGTGTTGGGACCGATCTTGTTCAACATCTTTGTTGGTGACCTGGACAGTGGGATTGATGCACCCTCAGCAAGTTTACCAATGATACCAGGCTGTGTGGTTTGGTTGATATGCTGGAGGGAAGGAATGCCATCCAGAGGGACCTTGACACACTTGTGAGGTGGGCTGATGCCAACCTGATGAAGTTAAACCATGACAAGTGCAAGGTCCTCCACCTGGGTCAGAGCAATCCCAGGCACAGCTACAGGTTGGGCAGAGAGGAGATTCAGAGCAGCCCTGCAGAGAAGGACTTGGGGGTTTTGGTTGATGAGAAAATGAACATGAGCCAGCAGTGTGTGCTCGCAGCCCAGAAAGCCAACCATATCCTGGGCTGCATCAAAATAAGCATGACCAGAAGGTTGAGGGAGGTGATCCTGTCCCTCTACTCTGCTCTTGTGAGACCTCACTTGGAGTACTGTGTGCAGTTCTGGTGTCCTCAACACAAAAGGGATATGGAACTGTTGGAACAAGTCCAGAGGAGGGCCACGAGGACGATCAGGGACTGGAACTCCTCCCGTATGAAGACAGGCTGAGAAAGTTGGGGCTGTTCAGCCTGGAAAAGAGAAGGCTGCGTGGAGACCTCAGAGCGGCCTTCCAGTATCTGAAGGGGACCTAATAGGGATGGTGGGGAGAGACTCTTCATGAGGGACTGTAGTGAGAGGAGAAGGGGTAATGGGTTCAAACTTAAACAGGGGAAGTTTAGACTGGATATGAGGAAGAAATTCTTTACTGTGAGGGTGGTGAGGCACTGGAATGGGTTGCCCAGGGAAGTTGTGCATGCTCCATTGCTGGTGGTGTTCAAGGCCAGGTTGGACATCGCCTTGGGTGGCATGGTTTAGTGGGAGGTGTCCCTGCCCCTGGCAGGGGGGTTGGAACTGGATAATCTTAAGGTCCTTTCCTACTGTAACTATTCTGTGATTCTATGATTATGGTTAAGCTTTTTCCGAGTCCCTGAGTAAGCTGAATGAACTATGGCATATGATTCTGCACAAAATCTAGTATGGAATAGCGTTCTCTTGAATGCAGCAGTTCCAGTCATTTGGCAGAAGTATGGTTTAAGTGAGATTTTTAACCCATTTTCTGGGTTCTAACAGCATGCATTCATTATGCATTTTTGACAGAGTGGAGTTGGATACTTAAAATGGAACAGCTTTTTGAAGTCTTGCTTCTCTAAATTTTCACTGATTTCAGATTCTAAGAATAGTAATTTTTTTTTTAAAGACATGGGAGTTACAAATAATGCCCTGCCATAAACCTGAATATTTTAAGCTTTTTTAAAAATGTTTACCTTGGTTTTCTGTTTACTGTCCTTTTATATAATCTTTTATGTGAAAAAGGATTAAGGAATTGAAAGATCCTTGCCTCATCCTATTATTTCAGAAACGAAGTTTTGCTAAGAATAGTCTTTTAATCTGCTGTCATAACAGCTTCTTTGCCAAACTGTAGAATTAGACAAGTTTTCTTTTGATATAGCCATTCTGCTTTATAATTTCTGCAGCAAAACTGACCTGCAAGAGACAGTTGGGAAAGTGTTACTTCATATATTGCGATAATAGGATTCATCATGGAACCATCTGTAGTGGAGCTTCATGTGACATTGCACTGAAGAAGCTGTAGAGATATTCTCCCCATGAAATACAGCACAGCAGAGTGTTTGCAGAGGGATTTTTTTTTTATTGTAGATATAGCACTATTCATTCTGACAGTGCTTCTTCTAGAAAAATACTACCTATTAATTTCTTTTTTTTTTGTTATTGAAGTCACAGTTAAAAAGAAAGGTAGGGTAAGAGTCTGCAGCAATAGAAATGCCTGTTTACAGGCTCTTTAATACTGCATGTTGCAGCCTGTCTTTTCATTTACATCCTGCTGGCATGTGGATCAAACCCATTTTACAAAGGAAGATAGTTATCTTAAAGAATCTCTGCTGAAGTCTAATCAATCACTTCTTAAAAACAATGTTTAAGAACAGAGGAATTTGCAGTATATTCCATTACAAATACATAATTTCACTATGCAGCCTCCTGTGTTGATCTCTGTGTCATGTGTATCATCATAAGATACAAAACCCCAGAAAACTTATAGTACAGAATGCCATATAGTAGCAGAGTGTCATTGTAAGAAAGAAAATCAGAAGTGATTTGTAACTTGGTGAGTATATGCATGTTAAGTAAGTGCTGTTGGCCACAGATGAGAGCTTTCCAGAGAGGGTGTGCTGGTATTCCAGGGCAGCTGTGTTGACTTACTGGTCATGTTACAGGAACTGACTTGGCAATGAGAAATGCTGCGAGGTTGTAAATGTTGCTGCTGTTGTTGTTGGTTTGGATAAACAGGGCTGATTTGACTATCACCAAAATCAACTCGCAAGCCTCAGATAAAGTTTGGGTAAATCTTAAACTTCATAAGTCTCAGTACAGTTGTTAGAATGTTTCAAAAGCTTATGTTGGTGGCTTTCTCTAGAGATTGCTTCATGTTCAGAATATGTACCTTTTAAAAATATATATTCCAGAAACCAGGAAATCTGGATAGCACCAAGTTAATATTCACAGATTATAAAGAAGTGACAGGTTTCATCTCCTTTGCCACAAACCATCAGACTTCCGTGCTTTCCTTCAAGGAGAGGGAGATGGCTGAAGGAACAGTAGAGAACCAAGCGCATATGTTCACATCTTTTCATGGGGCTGAGAGAATGCATTCACTTGTGCTTCTTTCTTTCCTTGCCTTCAGGCTACTGGAAGTCTAATTTTTAAACCATTTTTAGACCATATTTTGACTTGTTTTCTCATTCTTCTATTTTCTGAATCTTAATCGTGTTTTACTTCAGCTTGCCATGTTACAAAGCTAAAGCTACTGGTGTCTGTAATGTGTGTTTTATTTAATTGCCAGGCAGAGCCTAAACCAACAGGCTGTGGATAATTTTCTCCTGTGACCAGCTGCTTTAGTGATTGTCATAAAGGGGGAGATAAAACTGGGTAGCACTAAAAGTGCCAGAGGTGAGGCCAGTTACCTGACTGGTTTAGGTAATATGAGTGTGCAGACGATAAATAGAAATGTGCAGTTCCATGTGGGTTTTTTTTCTGTGCTTTGTGGCAATCTGTTATTGTCTCTGTGCCATTAACAAACAATACCTTAACTCATGACTACTGTATGCTAATATTTTTTGTAGTGTAATTGCTGTAGCTTATAAAGTGGCATTATGTGCCAATATTTTAGAGTATAAAGAAACTGAGGTGCAAGAGTAGGAAGGTGGCTTAAGTGAAATCCTCTCAATAAGAGCTTAATTGATAAAAAGCATTAAAGTCTGTTTTGAGAACAGAATCACTGCAAAACTGATGTCATTTGTAAGTAATTTACTGTGTGTGCCCATTTGTTACTTTGTTCTTAGTTTTCCTGATTGTGCAAGGTATGTGGTGTGTTTGGCTGTAAAGATTCAGTTCTCAGCTGCATTTCATTTGATATTAAACAAAACAAATGTTTTAGAAGCAGCAGAAATTATATTGATTGTCTTATTTTGGATCTTTTATATGAGATGTTTCACAGTATGAGAATTGTGTTTAGAAATGCACATAGCAGTTAAATATTGATTTTTATATAGAGGGTACTCTGAAGTTGTGAATATGGGTTCAGCATTTGACATTGGAGCTGCTGACCCCTGTTTAGGAGTAGTGTTTTCTTAAACCACTTTAGAAAATATTGCTGTTTGATATTGGGTTTGAATAAATGCATGCTGTGAGCTTCTGAGAAAAATGTGATGTGAAGTGGCCATGCTGGCCTCGCCTGTGCTCCACAGGGTGCAGTGTGTGAAATCGCTGTTGGAGCTTTGGTGGCTCTGTCTGTGCCAGCTGGCCGAGCAGTGCTGGGAAATAGTTCAGCTGGAGCAGTGCTTAACAACAGGAATTGGTTTTGTGGCTTTCTATGCATTTGCATGTGGTCTTATGCTACCTATTTCTAGACAAATGTCAGTATCTCAATATTCTGCTAGTTGCAGTCTTCATTTTGTTGCTGCCAATCATAGGTCTTTCTTTACTGTTAAACAACCTGTGAATTGTTAGTTACTTCTGACATTAACCTGACCTTTTGAAGTTACTTGAAACTTGGAAGTGGAAAAGCTCAAGTTCCAGTTGCTTAATACAACAATCCCTGAGCGCTGCTCACTTTCTCCAGCTTCAGGTTTACCCAGTTTCAGGTTCAGCTGTTAATATTTTGGCACTGATGATGGCAACCTGTGACTGATTGCTATTTCTGCCTGCCTAGTACACGATTTGATGGAGGGAATTCAGGCATGAAATGTAGTGTTGAAAATTAGCTGTTGGAGCTCATCCCTGGGTTTATTATTAACCTTTTACTGTGGCTTGTGAAACATTTGGGGTGAGGTTCCCAGAATGGCAGTAGAAACATCTGCTTTTGGCTGAGAGGCTAGGGTATTGATCAGATTAGTCTGACAGAAGCAGTGCTAGAGAACATGCCAGCTTCAAGTTCCTGGCTGTATGACTAACCCTGCAAATACAATCCCTAGGGTGTTGTAGCTTCAGTGACACTGCAGAACGTGTTCTCAGCCTTGGTGAAATCACCTTGTTTGAGAGAGGAGCAGCATGAAAAGGGAAAACTGAAGGTGCTGCATTTGCCAGCGGCTGCTACCGAAGAGCTCTTCTTGGGAAAAAAGTATGTTCCTCTTCCCTGGAGAGATCCTTGACTGACTGCCAGTAGTAACTGGCCTCTTCCCTTCTCTCCCTCCAAAGCAAACAAAGAAGCTCCCAAGTGCTGCAGGTGCTTGTAGGTCAGGCTGTTTACCTGCGCTCTATCCTGATACTGTGGCTGAGGTCACGGCCCCTCCATGGGAGTCATGTGCTAATTGAAATGACTAGAAGACGGAGCAGGTCTATTTAAGATGAGCAAATGAAACGTGAATTTGCTATCCTTATTTATGTATATACATACTACTTTTAATAGCAGCTAGTTTGTCCCTAAGCTGGGACCTGACTTTCAGTAGCTGTGAAATTTTATGGGTGCAATCTGCCCCCTTCCATAACACATTGGAATCATTTCTGTTCAGTGGGTAATGCAATGGCTGGCTTGGCCGTTACAATTCATACAATATGTAAATATTAGGCTGGGAAAGATTTAAATTGCAGGAAGCTCACTAAAAGTAATAAAAAGAATAAAAAATTGCTGGTTCTGTTTCTATGAAGAAGTTCTTTCCTGCTCCCAAATTCTTCCTTAAGATAAATGTTAAAGATAAAAGTTCACCCATATTTGAAAGGAGAAAATATAGAGGGCTGTGCCTGGCTGTCTGCTGAAGAACTCTGAATTATTGAGAAGTTGACTAGCATTTGTCAGCAGCTCTGCAGATAGCTCTGGTGTCTCCCTAGAAGATTAGTTCATCCTCAGTGCTCTTGGATTCTGGTCTCTTGCCTTTTCATCACTGTGTGTTTTACAGATGGGGAAAAGAAAGGCCAAATCTTCCTCTACTAATTCAGGCTTCTCTTTGTTGTTGTGTTTTCGGTTTTGGTGTTTTTTCTTTTTGTCTTCATGTTATCCTTAATAAATCTTGAAGCTGTATTTTTGCTTTGATTCAGGATCTGGAAAAGCTTTACTTTGTTTCTGATTTTTAAAACCATTTTTCTTCCATAATCCATAGTCGTTATTGGCAGTTAGAAAGATTCCTTTTTACAGGGTAGTCCAGGCTGCCTCAGCCCTTTTAGAAAACTATAGGGCAGATGCAGTTTCTTGCCTATGTGTGAAGTGCAAGGTCTGGAGTTTGTGAGGATTGAAGGAGCTGCTTCTGCTACGGGGCAGCACAGGAACACCTCTTCTGGAAGCTGGAAATGGAGGAGGTTGGCCCCAAAGCTGGACTTGCTGGAGCAGAGGATGCAAGGATTTTTGAGGCAGAAAAGGAAGTAAGAAATGGGTGGTGTACTGTTACGTCTGTGGGGAGAAGTATGGGTCTAGAGAGCGGAAGCAATCCAAAGACTGGAGAGATGTATGTGTTGCAAGAAGGCAGCCTGGTTTAGAGCATCTGAGAGTATCTCACCTGCAAAAGGTTCTCTGTCAACATGAAAGTGGCTGCATGTACTTCAGCATGCTCAGTCTTAAAAATGCTTAGTTTTCTCCATTTGAGTTCCTACTTTCAGTCACTACTAATCTGGATGAAGACTCAAAGCACCTCATGATTCTTGAGGTACTTTATAGTTCTTTTAGACATACATCTGGATATGATGGCTTTAAGAGAGGTCTCTGTATGTGAGGTGGTAGGATTACTTGTCTATTGCAAACAACTAGGATTTGGGGAAACAGATCAGTTGTGGAGATTAGGATCAGATTATTAGACTTTTTTTGTGAGTGCCTCTTTCAAAAAGTAATACAGGTTCATGGAATGCTGTTTTGAAGACAGTATGAAGTATTGAATTTAGCAGAATTTTGAATTTTACTAAGGGTATAGTAAAATATACCCTATACTATATCAGTATAGACCACTGATAAAGAAATAAGTACAGACTTTTTATTTACCAGGTTAAGAATTAGGAAAAAGAAGTTGAATTTAGGTATTTTATAATCACTTGCAAAACCAATTTAATGTAAATACTCTTTTCCAAGCAATGTAATTTGTTAATTTTCGTTGTCACAGGGGAGATGTACTTCCTCCTTTGCTTAGAGCCTCTTGTGCTCCCAATTGTCCTGCACACAAATTGTTTTGTGTTTAAGAGGAGAGCCCGTGTTCCTTTTAATTTTACAAATGTCTCTATTTTATTTCTCTATCGATGGGAGAGGGGTCACTGTGCAGGTTTGAATTGGAATTCAGTATGGAGTGTGGGTTGTTGTGAGGTGCGTAAAGGTGCTGTTTGAATGGTAGTCAGCTCCTTAATACTGACTGGGGCTCCAAGTGATTTTTTGAATGCAGAATTATGTTCAGTTCATTGTGTTCCATTCAATTAGGTAATCTTCTTTTTGGAAACTGTAATAAGTGAATATTGGTGAAGAAAAAGGCTGCTGGAGTTAAGGGGCTGGTTTATTTCCCTGAATGTCCTCCCCTTCTCAGTAGATTCCTCAGATTCCAGTTACTGTCTTGGTATTCAGATGAGGTGACAGAAATACATGAAGGAAACTATATCCAGAGAAATTCGTCATGTCATCTGACTAGAGCATGTGGTTAGAGCCAGTATATGAACCTGTAAACTGCAACATTAAATCACTGGAAAGATTGCATTAGTACTAATGGATTTCATGCATTGATAATTTAAGACAACTGCATAGTTGTTTCCTGTAAAAGCTACCTAGAACAGAACTGGCTTAACAAGAGAGGACTCTAAGTCTTCCCAACAAATTTATCAATCTGGCAATGATATTTGCTGAACCACTGAGAGATTTTTTTTGCATAAACAGATGGTATTATGTTCTCTTAAGTTTCATTTTGCTACTGCATACTTTGAAGTTTTTTGCTTTAAAACCATATTTATTTTTCTATATCAAACCTGTCACCTTTTCTGAATTTCCTCTTTAGCGTTTGACTTTCTGGTGGCCAAAAGATATGTTAAAGTGTTCTGTTATTTTAAGAAATGTACCTGCAGTGCAATTCAGACTTGTGGTATATAAGAATCACTTCAGGATATTTGTGGTTTTGTTTAGTAGTTGCCTGTAGAAAATAGCTCCTGAGATGAAGCTGTAGAGTTCAGATGTTGCGTTATGCCACTCCTCCTGTGAGTAGTGTGAGACTTCTGTAATGCTTACGTACATTAGATGATGTGCAAAGCACTTCCATATCAGTTACGCGAAAGCTAGAGACCTCATTAAACACGTACCATCATTAGGAGTAGTTTAGGCAATCATGTGGAAGTTGTTCAACTTAAAACCACCTGATTTGTGAAGTTGTAATTTGAAAGCCATGTATAATGTTAATTAATCCTATAGTCAACAATGAGAGTATTTCATTTTAGAATAAGCTTCAGGTTTTTCAGACAGCTTTAGCATTTATAATGGTCTGGTAATGCTTTGCTGCAGTGTTCACCCAGCTAATGTTTTTCTGAATTCCTTATCTGCATCAGCATTTAACAGGGCTGGAAGTAGTGTGAAACATAACTTTCAGTTTTAAGTGCAGTATGGGAAAGGAAAACATTGTTAAAACTGTGATTACTTCTGTGAATAATTGAATGACTTATGAAGTTACCTTTAAGAAAAAGAATGATTTTGTTCTTCCATTTCCTAAATTTGACCCTTTGAAGCATTTGTTTTATTAAATATCTGAAAACTAGGCTTTATTTGCAATACCATTTTAACAGATGTCTAGAAGCTTTTAAATGTGACAGCTGAAAACTAGACAAGCATTCAGAAATACATGATGCATATAAATCAGCTATGTGCGAACTGTATTTTCACAAAGAAATAGTATAAAAGTCATTAATGTCAGAGCTTTACATACAAAATGCATTTATTTTGCTTTCAGTAGCAATCTAGTGTATACTTGAATACTGTTGGCTTTCTCTAGGTCAACCATAGATTCCGACGGAATATTTATTTTGTTAGTGTTAGATCCTTTTCTAAAATGAGTTATTGAATCATCATTGATATGTGGCTTGTCATTATAATGTTGATTATATACTAATTAATTTGTTTATGTAATTATTTTATTTTAAAATTGCCTTTTCCATTTCTTCATCTCTTTAGCTGTCATTATCTTCATCTTTTGTCACCCTACTTCTGAGCAACTACTGCAATAATCTTCTTCTTTAGTTGTAAAACAGCTCTGCCCCGGAGCCCCCAGTCTTCAGCATGTGTAGGTAGATCACTGTCTCAGTTGGTATTTGTGTTTCACATAAGACACATCTTGCCCCAAAGGCTGTTTGCTGTCTTAGCATCCTATTTTTCTTCTAGGACTAAGCGCATTTATATTTGCTCTTAGGAAAGGATTGCTTTAGAAAACATGAGCGTGAGAATCAAGTCTGATTTCACACATAACTTGCAGCTAATGATGGTTGTTGCCTCTTATGTTTTTTCTCATTTCTTATATTGTATTACGTTTCAAGGTATTAGGGTATGAAAATGTCTTCTCAGCCGTACTTCTTCACTGCAGTAGGAACAAACGGAATACATATAATTTCTTACATAAAAGAATACTTAGGGTCAGGTATTGTGCGCTATGGCGTAGGATGAATCTTGGATTTTTGTTTTATATTGTCTAGTAAAGGTATAAGCCAGCAATTACCTAGCAGTCTTAGAGATCTAGCTGTACAGAGCATATGTTTCTCCACCCTTTTTTGGCACTGTTCTAGCCAATTCTGTTTCCATGTCCCTGGTGGGAAAATTATCTCTTGGGTTCCATTTCTTTGAAAAGGTGTTTCTCAAATGTAAGCATTTTTTTTTCAGTTTGCAGTGCAACCTTTGAAGCTTTCCTGTTGTTATTATCTCTAGTGAGGGGAAAAGCGCAGAAGAGGTCATAAAATATTTTGTGGTCTTATGTAAACTGAGAAATCCTTTCTTCCACAAAACCTGTTCCATTTCTACTTCTCTGTATGCCTAGAATGCATGCATTCAGGTCAGTGTGTGAGAGAAGCAACATTATGCATAATTATGTGTTGTTTTTAAAGTGATCTTTGATTTAAAAAGCACAGACATTGTATCTAATGTGAAGGCTAGCAGGTGTGATAGCCAAGAAGATATTATTTGATGGTAGTGCTGTGCTGAAGGTAAATAACTCAGATGTCTAGTTGAAAGCACACGGTTTTCCAATTAAATTCTAATTGTGGAAGCATAAACTTGCTGTGGTTAACTCAGGCATATAACACTTAGGGCCTGTGTTAGCTGGGCAAGTTGTTGTAATTGCCTGCTGTTTCAGCTAAACTTCTCAGAGTGCTGGTGCAATGAGCCTGGATTGATCTTAAAAGCAAAATGTTTTTGCCTAACTCCAGCCATAATAACATAGTGGGTGCAGGTCTGATAACTGTGTCTGCACTACAGGCTCTGCATAGCCATAAACCTCTACTGAGCCGCAGTAGTGTCAGCTCTAGTTCAAACGTGTTAAGTTCATTTACAGTTTGCGAAGGTGCTGAGTTGAAGCTCTGTTACTTTGGAGGCCCCTTTATAGCACCGCCCAGTGGTATAGATCTTAGGTATAAAAAGCATTAAATAAAAATGGATCTGGAATGAGCATCACGTCATATCTCTGCCTTCTAAAGAAATGAGTTTACACACTGTGCAAAGGCAAACTTACAAAATCCATTGCTATTGTTTATATAATTTTGCATTGCAAGTTTTTGTTTTATCTAAGGCTGAATCCATCTGGCCATTTCTAAGGTTTTAAATGAACCTGCAGTAGGATTTTTTTAAGTGAAAGCTGTGTGACCAAAGTATTAGCTTCTCTTTCCCACCCCATATATCCATCCCCAAATCCTGTTTCTCAGTTGTATTTAGGCTGTACTAGAAAAATATTTTAACATATATTGTCCATAGATTGTTCTGTATCTTTTTTTAATAAGTTGAATATTTTCAGTATTAGAGACAAAGTTTGATATTAGTATGCAGCATTATGTTATCTTCCAGATATCTTGAAAACAGCAAATTTATATAAAACGGGCTTGCTGAAAAATGCTAAGGTATATGCCTTTCTTTGAGCACAAGTAAATGGTAGAGGTTTGCATATTTGTGTATAAACATTGCTATATACATGGTTTCTTTTGTTCTAAACTCACTGTTTTTTTAAGTATGCTTATTTTAAACCTGGGTGAAGAAATATAGACAGTCCTCATTGTCAGTATTATTCACTTGTGGAGGAGGAGTAGAATGGGGTGTCAATAAAACAGTTTTTGCTATACTTGTTAAGGCTAGCCATCGTACTTTCATAGGTACATGCTACTTGTCTTTTCAAGGAGCTACAAGCCCAGTGCATCCATGTTGATGCTTTTAGAACTTAAACTTTATGAGGCTGCGTAAAAGAATTGATGAGTAGAAATTCTTGACCATCTTAAGTCTCCTGCAGGACAGTTGAGTTCTTGGTTGCTTTTAGTGGAATCAGACTAAAACTCACAGCCTTGCAGGAGCCCTAGAGGACTTTCACTGTATGGATATAGTGTTACTTCCATCGCCAACAATTTGTTGTGCTGCTTCAGGTAAATAGTACTTGTGGCAATCTGAATGATTAATAAGCTAGTGTGCCAAACCTTACCATAGAATCATAGAATAGATAGGGTTGGAAAGGACCTTAAGATCATCTAGTTTCAAACCACATGCCATGGGCAGGAGCACCTCCCACTAAACCATGTCACCCAAGGCTCTGTCCAACCTGGCCTTGAACACCACCAGGGTGTTCCCTGGGCAACCCATTCCAGTGCCTCACCACCCTTACACTAAAGAATTTCTTCCTCATATCCAATCTAAACTTCCCCTGTTTAAGTTTGAACCTGTTACTGCTGGTCCTCTCACTACAGTCCCTAATGAAGAGTCCCTCCCCAGCATCCCTATAGGCCCCTTCAGATACTGGAAGGCTGCTCTGAGGTCTCCATGCAGCCTTCTCTTCTCCAGGCTGAACAGCCCCGACTTTGTCAGCCTGTCTTCTTCATACGGGAGGTGCTCCAGTCCCCTGATCATCCTCGTGGCCCTCCTTTGGACTTGTTCCAGCAGTTCCATGTCCTTTTTATGTTGAGGACACCAGAACTGCACAAAATACTCCAAGTGAGGTCTCACAAGAGCAGAGTAGAGGGGCAGGATCACCTCCTTTGACCTGCTGGTCATGCTTATTTTGATGCAGCCCAGGATATGGTTGGCTTTCTGGGTTGCAAGTGCACACTGCTGGCTCATGTTCATTTTCTCATCAACCAACACCCCCAAGTCCTTCTCTGCAGGGCTGCTCTGAATCTCTTCTCTGCCCAACCTGTAGCTGTGCCTGGGATTGCTCTGACCCAGCTGTAGGACCTTGCACTTATCATGGTTAAACTTTATAAGGTTGGCATCAGCCCACCTCACAAGCGTGTCAAGGTCCCTCTGGATGGCATTCCTTTCCTCCAACGTATCAACTAAACCACACAGGTTGGTGTCATCGGCAAACACTGAGAGCACGTTCAATCCCACTGTCCATCTACCAAATTGCTGTCTCTCCAATTTAGAGACAGGGATGTCATGTGAGACAGTGTCAAATGCTTTGCACAAGTCCAGGTGGATGACATCAACTGCTTTACCCCTGTCCATCAGTTCCGTAGCCCCATCATAGGAGGCTACCAAATTGGTCAGGCAGGATTTCCGCTTAATGAAGCCATGCTGGCTGTCACCAAGCACCCTGTTGTTTTTCATGTGCCTCAGTATGCCTTCCAGGAGGATCTGCTCCAAGATTTTGCCAGGCACAGAGGTGAGACTGACTGGTCTGTAGTTCCCCGGCTCATCCATTTTCCCCATCTTGAAAATGGGGGTTATATTTCCCTTTTTCCAGTTGCAGGAACTTTACCTGACTGCCATGATTTTTCAAGTATGATGGACAGTGGCTTAGCAACTTCATTTGCCAGCTCCTTCAGGACCCGTGGATGGATTTCATCAGGTCCCATGGACTTGTGCACATTCAGGTTCCTAAGATGGTCTCGAACCAGATCCTCTCCTACAGTGGGCCCAGGGTCTTCATTCTCACTGCCACTGCGTCTGCCTTCTGAGACTTGGGTGGTGTGGTCAGAGCATTTGCCAGTGAAGACTGAGGCAAAGAAGTCATTAAGAACCTCAGCCTCCTCCAGATGCTGGGTTGCCAGTTCTCCTGATAGATACCAGAGGTGGCCTATGTTGTCCCTAGCCTGTCTTTTATTCACTACGTACCTATAGAATCCCTTCCTATTATCTTTAACATCCCTAGGCAATTTTAATTCTAACTGGGCCTCAGGTTTCCTAACCTTGACCCTAGCTTTCTGAACAACATCCCTGTATTCTTCCCAAGCCGCCTGTCCTTGCTCCCACCTTTCATAAGCCTCTTTTTTCCTTTGAATTTTCCTCAGCAGCTCCTTATCCATCCCAGGAGGTCTCCTGGCCCTCCTGCAGTGCTTCCTTCTAGTAGGGATGCATCACTCCTGAGCTTGTAGTAGATGCTCCTTGAATATCAACCAACAAATACCATGCTATTTTAGGATTCAGTTTTAGAGTATTCTTACCTTGAGTAATTATATTGAAATTTGCTTAGGCAAGGTATTTTCAAGGAAAAGCACAATAACTGATATGGGAGAGGAAATGAAGTGTTCTGTGGGATTCTTCCCCTGCTGATGGTTGACAGTGTTCTGGCAAGTTGACAGTTAATGGGACAAATGTATTATTAGTTTTCTCATTAATAATAGAAAGCTGGAATCTGCATCCTGCCTTTCTTCCCATATGTGCTTCTGCAAAATTGGTAGAAATTGGAGCTAAATGTCAAAATTCAGGCAGGCAAGTTTATCTGACGCAGCTTAATCATGCTTTAATGAAAGACATTGCAGTCATGCATTGTGTAAGAATCTTGAAAGTCTTGATAGTTTCTGAATTTAGATTTAGTTTAATATTTAAAGACTGAGACTTTTGATGTTGTGGATCTTAGAAGCTAGACTTCGTAAGAGTAGTCACTGGTAAATTAGCAGATAGGGAAGTAATGAAGTCATTGACTGTTCTGGGAGCTATATTTACAGAGCTGGGCAATATCAGGTGCTTCTGAGGATATGTTTGTGAAAGGTAAAGAGACAGGGAGCACAATGGATTCTGAACTGAGTGGGAGTAAACTTGCTTATAAAATGAGAGGTTTACACTTTCCATGGTTGATGGACAAAACTGTGTAGAAGCTATAAGAGACTTTGAGGCAAGGGGTGTAGAGGAGATGGATGTCAGGCTGAGGGATCTGTAATGGCCTGATGAAATGCAGGAGGGTTGGAGGCAAGGGGAAAGTGTTTTGTCTATAAATACGAAACATTAAATTTGGGGTGGTGTTCCAGAGCTGCTGTATGGAAATGTATATTAAAGTACCAAAATGTCCCAGTTGTATCTGAGTTTTCCTCCTGTGTTTTGACTGCTTTTATTTGCGCATTACGCCTTGACTTGAAGTTTCTCAGGAGTTCTTTAAACTTCCTTTTTCAGAAAGCAGTCCCTTCCCTGAAATAGTGCCTTACTAAAAGTGCAGAAGTAGTTTGGTTTTGCAGTATGTCAGAGCAGGGCTGTTTGTTTTTACTTACTTCCTCCTGTAACCTGTTCCTGCAGAAGGAATCTTTGCACTGCAAAACCCATCTCCCCAGTCTTGCTCTTTATTTATTTCTTAGGACTTGGAAATATTTCCAAGTAGTGGCCTGAGAAACTTTCAGTCTTCGCAGTCCTGCAAGGCTAGTGATGTATGGGGTCAATGTAGCAGTGGGATGTTTGAGGCATGGTCCAGGTAGATCAGATCTCTTACAAAGCACCCACAGCTTTATAAGAACATCTGTTAAAAGGAATAATTACTTAAGAAATTTAATGACTAAGGAGGAAGCGTTCACTGAAAGTTTCTTGTGATTTACTTTGTAAATAGATACGCTGGCAACTAGCAGGCTGAGATTTGTAACTGTCAGTAGAAAGAGTGCACTGTAGGCTCTTCAGTGTTACTTAAGCAATACATAGCATACTTTAACAACATTTTAAAAGGTTCAGTAGTAGGCAAAGTCTTTCAAACCATCATCTGATAATGCTTTTATAGAATGTTAATTTTTTTCCATTTTATTTCTTCATTTATTTACTAGTCAGGGTTTTGTTTGGGTTCATTTGTTTTGGGAGTTTGTTTTTAGATTTAAGTTCTAAGTGTCATGACTGACATCAGTTGGTAATTTTACAGCAGGGTAAATTTAATTACATCTGACTGTTCCTGCATCATGTCCCTCAATCACTTAGCTCATTCTTTTTTGAGTAACCCATAATAATTAAACCATCGACGGCAAAAGTTTGTAACTTGTGTTGAAATAAGATAGAATCACAGAATGGTTTGGGTTGGAAGGGTCCAGTTCTAACTTCTGTACCATGGGCAGAGACACCTCCACTATACCAGGTTGCTCCAAGCCCCATCCAACCTGGCTTTGAACACTTCCAAGGATGGGGCAGCCGCAGCTTCTCTGGGCAACCTGTTCTAGAATGGAAAGTTTAGCAGATTTATATTTTTTTTTTTTTTTTTTTTAATTTTTTAACTGTAGCTCTTAAAATGCCCTGAATTGTGGTACAGTGTATCTACAATATTTAGCTTTAGGAATCTATGTTGAAACAGTTTATCTCTTTTTTTTTTTTTTTTTTTCTCTTTTTAATAGCTACTTAAATAGATTTAGAATATTTGAATTTTTGAATGTAAGTATTTTTTGATTGTTGAAGTAGATATTGTAGATGTTTCCTTTCTCTCTTTAGGCAGTGCAATGAAAAACTTTGCCTCTAAACGATTTCAAGATTGGGGACCAGAAACATCATGTATTTACTGTGGGCCTTGAAAAAGCCTAGTTAGACATATCTTCTCTAGGTAGGCCTGCTTTTCTCCATGGGTATGGAAAGGCAGGTGTGGACACAGCTCTCTGAGAGAGGTGAGCTTTCTGTTCCTCATGCGCAGTAGGGAGTGGAAGTGGCAAAGCCAAAGATTGCTGAAGAGGGAGAGTCTCAGCCTAGAATGAGTGAGAATGATGGGCTGGTGCATCCTGTATGTTGTAGTCCTGATCGAAACTGTCTATTAGCCAAATAATTTGCCACGAGTGCTCATGGATAGGCAAAACTACCCTTTGTGCTTTCTCTCTGGCCGGTGGGCAGATTCCCCAGCATCCCTGGCTGGAGACATCTTCAGAGTGTGTCTTCTCTGTCCATGGTACAGTCGGTCACTGGTTAAAGTGAAAGAGGTAATTTATATACTAAACCTTGTCACAGACTTAGGGTTTTTTTAGGATCAGCATATCTACTGTAATAGTAGAGGTAGGGCTTTTCAATTATGACAGTGTACAGATGGGTTGGTTTGGGTTTTTCTTAATTTGTTTTTGAAGCAGAGAGGGTAGACTAAAGGCAGTACCTAGGTGTCTGCAAAGCTGATAGCTTCAGAAAGGTGCGAAATCTTTATTATAGAAAGATTACACATATATGCTGGAATATGTCAATATACTGGTTTGAGTTATAAAATAGTTAGTAAATATAGGTTTTCCAGTACATAATACCAAGCACATTTTGTAATATTGTGCAGCAAATGACAAAGCTTTAAGGCGATAAAATTTGCTTGGTAATAATACCATGTGTGGTCTACGTGTAAAATCTGTTTCTGAGAGAATACTGTCTCTTGAGATCCTTTTCTTAAACTATATTTGCTCTGTTTATGAAGTTTACCAAATTGAAAAAAAGTTCAATAAAATGCTTAGATTTGGCTACTCAAAATATTGACCTTTAAATGGGAAGGTATCAATATTCACCTGAAAACCTTGGATGGGGGGAAGCTCTCTTTCCTGTATTTGTTTCTTAGGATTTATCCAAAGTGGAGTATTAAACTCTCATTATCTTGATGCTGATACCAAACAGCTCTACCTACTAAGGTAGAACTCTACCTACTAAGCTGTTCCATTTAATCTTACATTGTTCAATGTCACATCTTAATACAGTTTCAGTGGGTAAACTCGGTAGTTCTTTTTCTCAGCTGATGATAAACAGATGTAGGATTGTGTGAAATGTTGTGTGCATTCTTTGTTTTCTGGTTTTCAAAAATTTGTTTGGCTGATTGCACACCTTCCATAACAAGTTTTCCCTTTCCTAATTCAGTTGGGGCTTTTTTTGTCATTATGTGTTAGTTGAGCATCTTTATTCCGAATCTTTGTGTGATTATGTCTGTGAAGAAAGTGTTAAGAAAGAGGCAGAGTCTCATAGTAAACAGGAATTTGTACTAATAGACATCTATTGCAGCTACACCCAAAACCCATGTAAAGAGAAAATTGTAAGTGCACAGTTATCATCAGAGAAACAGGAAATGATTCAGAAAAAGCCACCATGCAGTTTTTAGTTTTATCCTGTGGGCATGTGCATTGAAGTGTTGCCTGCCTTTTTTTTTTTTTTTATATATGGAGGGATTTTGGTGGACTACACATCCTTTTTTCTTAGTCCTGTTCTCCCTTCCCCAGATTATTACTTTTATTCATAGGAGTTAGTTTGTGAGATCCATGACAAGGACAATTTTTCCTTTTCTGGGCTAGATTGCCTGTATGTGTTGCCACATCAGTTGCAGGTATTCCTGCCAGCTGTGATCAAGACCTTTTTGATAATTGCAATGTCTGGAAGAGCTGTTAATGTTTTGTCCCTTTTGTGATTAGTCATGCAACAATCAGGTTGGAAGAGAGTTCTGGTGAGTGTATGGTCCAAACCCTGCTCCCTTGCTGCATGTGTGTGTGTGAACAGATGGCAGAGCTCTTGGAGCTCTCTGGATGACCTGTAGCTTCCTGCCTTTTAATTGTCTGTCGTTGTCATCTAAGATTTTTGCTACCATCCATTTACTTTTCTTATTCTATTATTTTTACCCTTTTAGAATAGTATCTTAGGGACATTCCTAAAAATAAAACATTTCAGACACATGCCACCACATTCCTGCAGACATTAAAATAAACCTACATTTGCATATGGAACTTATTTGGGAAAATGTCTTCTGTGCATTATAAAGAACTTTGCCTTTTGTCAGATTTCATAGAGTTGTAAAATCTTAGTTTTTCAAATTTTATTTATTTACAGGCCCGAAGCAAAATTTGGATGAAGTGATCTAGCTGAGTTGCCGTCATGAGCAGAAGCAAGCGTGACAACAATTTCTACAGTGTTGAAATTGGAGATTCTACTTTCACTGTATTGAAACGATATCAGAATTTAAAACCAATAGGATCAGGAGCACAAGGCATAGTATGGTAAGGTTTCTTTAAAATGGAAATGTGCTTGTAGGTTCCCATAGTAGAATTTTCTGAGTCCTTTAACTGTTGTATGTTACTGAGTAGGAGTGTGGAAAACAACATTTATGTGCAAAATGGCAGTAGTAGTTTTTGGCTGGTTTTCCTCAGCAACGGCTGTTGGTGTTGCTTTTTGGCCTATGTCCTTTCCTGATACCCTTCTGTGCACATTCAGGCAGCTGTGCTGAGTCCCACAAATTAATGGGGCAAAATAAAAAAATGGATTAAGAAATTAATCCTAATCACAAGACACACAGTTTACAGTGGAATAAAAGCCAGAGCTACTCTATATAACATTTGCTGCTTGTAAATCCTTTTACTTCTGGAAATGGTTTGTTAGGGGGCAGTTTCATTTAGTTTCATAATTGTACTGATTAGTGACCACTTGTCATACTGACTGTCATTGTAATATGTAAAATACGTGATGCAAGTTTAAGAAAATATGATTTTACAATGTAATTCTTTGAATAAGAGTTCTGTTGTATACTGAAGGATGTCTGATTGATATAAGATTGGAGACCAGTAGCTGCTTGTAGGCACTGTTTTCTGTGTGGTGATGTTGTCCCAAAGGTAGATGTTTGTTTAAGCAGCTTCTGAATTTTTGGATGTTCAAGAGAAGGATGTAGATAGAACAGGAACTTGCAGATTTTCCAGTTTATTATGACTCTTAAGATGCTAACTAGGGGCATAAAAATACAAAAGAAACATTGAGAAAGAGAAAAGGAGTGAAAAGCATAATCCTTTTAATCTTACTTCTCCCTGTAACCTCTTTACTTCCTTGATCATGTCTTTATCAGCATTTATATGTTAATATAATGAGGACATAGACAGTAGAGTTTGTTTATAGGAATACCTGCAAAAGCTTTAGATGTTATTAATGTCCTTCTGATTCCCAGTCGTATATTACTGCCTGTTTTCCAAATTTCTTTACCTTCTGAGCTCAGATCCAAAAACTGACCATGTAATTATTCTTGTATCATTGTGTAACTGCTGCTAGTGGTAGTTGAAGCCCTTTTAGTTAAACAACTCTGATTGTGCTGAGAAGGACTGGAGTGCTCATGTGGTTAAATTCTGCCCATGTCTGGAGAAGATAGAGTGTAATTCTTGTGATTTGGGTTGTGTTTTTGTTGTTGGTTTTTTTGTTGTTGTTGTTGTTGATTTTGTTTTGTTTTCTACTCTGATCTAAATTGATTTGGAGGAATATTAAGTAGATGGCCTAAAGGCTCAACCATATTTAATACTGAAACAGACTAAGTTTCAAAGCAGTACCATTAGGTACTGGAGATGCAGAAGTTTAAATACTGGTACAGGAGTCCAATGTTGGCAATCTTTCCTATCTGTCTTTCATAAGTATTCTTTATTTTGGGGGGAAGTGGGGGAAATTCCAGATAGTGGAATATCTAAACCAGTGAAAGTTACCAGTATATGTTGTTTCCATTTTTTCTATCTTCAGGAAGT
This sequence comes from Ara ararauna, assembly GCA_028858755.1. Taxonomy (NCBI): domain Eukaryota; kingdom Metazoa; phylum Chordata; class Aves; order Psittaciformes; family Psittacidae; genus Ara; species Ara ararauna. Next base: position 70,103,765 of record CM054381.1, read on the forward strand.
ACTGGAGGTTTTAGTGATATGTTAAAAAAACCCATAAAATACAATTTAAGCCTACATGCCATGTAGACAACATGATTTTGTTTGTTTTTGAAAGAGCGAGTTGGATTCAGTAGATGCTGATCGTTTACTGACAGATGTTTTTTATTAGGTTTGCTTACCATTCTTGATAAGAAACAAGAAAACAGTGTTTATGCTGCTGAAACTTTCTTAGTAACTGATAAATATCTCCTGAGTCTGCAAGGTAGTCAGCTGTTGTATTACTTCTTACAGGAAACAAAATCCATGCCTTCCTGTCATGGAAATGTGATACATTTTGGAGTTGGCCTCAGTAACAGCCTGTGTCACTGAATCATATGGCAATCTTGGCATTAGTCTGCAAACAAAGTGTTACTCCTTTTTTTTTTCCCCAAGTGAAAGCCAGTGACATCAAGATGCTAAAGCTTCTTTAACTTTTTCTGTTTTATCTTGACCTTGATGCTCTCATTGTCATAAGGATATTAAGCAACTGCATAAGTGAAAGCGTGAGACCTTTATTTAACCTACTTTTCCTCTCTCCTTCTCCGTTCCTTTTAGTGTGAATATTTTATATGCAATTGATGTACTTTTTATGTTTGAAGTGTTTTGGGTATTTTTAGGTGGTCTGTTCCTGAGTGCCAATAAGTGGCAAAATATCAGTATCTTTAGTGAGGTATTTTAGGAAGCAGAGATCCTGCATTATTTTGTGGAGATTGTCATGTGTTAATACTAGGAATCTGTGAAACCTTTCTAAATTTTGAATCACTCAGCTGTTACATACTTCACTATTGCACTACCTAAAGGTGAGTAGCAGTGGAAATTTGGTTTAACTGCAGACATGATATCAAGTATCTGGAAAAGGTGGCAACTGGCATGGCTTAAAGGATCTTTGCACGAAGATGTAATAATGTTATTTTTATTTACAGTGCAGCTTACGATGCTATCCTTGAACGAAATGTTGCAATCAAGAAGTTAAGCCGACCGTTTCAGAACCAAACCCACGCTAAAAGAGCCTACAGAGAGCTTGTTCTTATGAAGTGCGTTAATCACAAAAATGTGAGTGCAGTGTCCTGCTTTAAATATTAAAGAATTAACTAGAAGGTTATTCTTTGAAGTCTTAAAAGTGCCTTCAGAGAATGACATCCTCTCTAGATTATAGAGATTTTCATTGCATAGTTGTATCTCCATGGGAAGTACAGAAGGATCTTTCAGGAGAGCTATTATTGACTAGGTTTAATACCTGCCCAATCTTTAAATACCCCCTTCAAACTCAGGAAGGGAGTCAGTGTTACATTGCTACATATTACAAGCAACTGGCAAATAAGAATACCATGAGTGGTAAGTGCATCCTTTCGTTTCTGTGGCTGCTGCTAGACAAATAGGAGAACAAAGGTTGTAATAATTCTATTGCACCAGGTTTTGTCTTGGTGCATGAATGAGTTAGGAATCTTGTGTTGTGAGAATAGGAACTGTCTGATGCTTACAACGCTGTGAAGTAGAGCAGGTCATAGAAAGATCTGGTAGTTGGGGCTGTTCAGCCTGGAAAAGAGAAGGCTGCGTGAAGACCTCATAGCAGCCTTCCAGTATCTGAAGGGAGCCTATGAGGATGCTGGGGATGGACTCTTCGTTAGGGACTGTAGTGAGAGGACAAGGGGTAATGGGTTCAGACTTAAACAGGGGAAGTTTAGATTGGATATGAGGAAGAAATTCTTTACTGTGAGGGTGGTGAGGCACTGGAATGGGTTGCCCAGGGAAGTTGTGAATGCTCCATTGCTGGCGATGTTCAAGGCCAGGTTGGACATAGCCTTGGGTGGCATGATTTAGTGGGAGGTGTCCCTGCCCCTGGTAGGGGGGTTGGAACTAGATGATCTTAAGGTCCTTTCCAACCCTAACAATTCTATGATTCTACATCACAGGGGGAGAGAATAATAAATGATAAATTTATCAGAGTTGAACTACAGAAGGCTGGTATTGTCCATTTTCTCTTTCAGAGTTGGCTGTCTGCAGTTTTCCTCGCCTTCCCTCTTAATTCCCGTTCAGTAAGATAAAATGGCTGCTAGGGAAGGAAAAAGTGATAGACGACTTACTCTGTCTCTTAGCTATTTGGGAAAATTTTGTGTATTTTCTGTGTCAATGGCAAAGTTATATGTCTTACATAGTCTGTCAGTTTTTAATTTTATTTTTCCTCATAAGCAATAAAAATCTTACCAGCTGTCTTCAAACTGCAAGTAGGAGGCAGGGGAAAACTGACTAAACTTCCTTAGGTTTCAAACTTTTAGTGTCATCTTTTTAATGCACAGTGTTTTTTGATTATGTGATTTGTGGAGAATAAGTACTCCTATGATATTAATATTTATTACAGCATATTAGGCCTGGTTGAGCCACTGAGCATCTTGGGCTTCAGTGTGTACCAGGAGGATCTCATCAGAATAATGGATATCAAGTTTGAAATGTTGACTTTGCAACTTTGCTATTGCTATGGTGCAGTTATACTTTCTCTCCCTCTTCCTACAGATAATCGGACTACTGAATGTGTTCACACCACAAAAATCCCTGGAAGAATTTCAAGATGTGTAAGTCTGATGTGAAATAAAGCTGGGATTTAATTTAAAAAATACACAGAAAGATGAACAAGGGAAAGAATACAATAAAATGGCAGTATTACCTGATTATTATTCTTTTTTTTTTCATAAGCTACATAGTGATGGAGCTCATGGATGCAAATCTTTGCCAAGTGATTCAGATGGAGCTCGACCATGAACGAATGTCCTATCTTCTTTATCAAATGTTGTGTGGTATCAAACATCTTCATTCAGCTGGAATTATACATAGGGTAAGTGAACTTAAGTGAGGATAATTTCCATTGCACCTGGTTTGGCATTGAGTACTTAAAGACAGAAAAAATAAAACATAGGAGCAGAAAGGGTGATACATAGGCTGTCCCATAGGCAGAGAGAGAAAGCTGAAAGGAAATCATCACATTTCCACTGTAATTCTGGAATGAACTTTTTGAATGTTTGATTTGATAATAATCTGCACTGAACAAATAACGATTTTTGAAGCGAGTTACATTACCTCCTCTAATTCTATATCGTGTTCTATTTTAGTAGTCATAGCAGGAAAGAATATCTGAAAATGTCTCTGCCTTTATTGTTTTGGTAACCAAACCTGAAATCCCATCTTCTGAAAGAACTGCCCATTTTATTTTACTAGCAGAGTAATGAATAAATATCTGAAGTCTCCAGATAAACAGATGATGATTAAGACCTGTAAGTGGAACTTTCATATACGTGTATATCACAGAGCATTCACTAAGACTGTCCTCAGGCAAAACTGACTATTGCTTTTTAAATGGCATGTGTGTGTTGCAATCCAGTCAAGACATTCTGAATCTAAGTTGGCCTGTTCAAGTTGAACATTTCATATATATATTTATATGTACTGCAAAGATTGCTTGAGATGATCTAGTTATAACTTTTCAAATATGATCTCTGCTTTTTTGGGAAATTGTAAGCTTCTATTTCTGCAGTGCTACATTTTTCATGATAATTTTTTTTGGAGTTTTTAAAGTTTTCATTTCTGAAATTACGCAGAAGATATAATTAAACTTACTAAATATGTGATGTTTTCAGACAGTGCTACAGTTTTCCTCATGGGTGAAGTACACTGCCAAGCAAATCATGAATGGCAATTCTGCGTGCTAGGAAAGGAGTTGCTAGGTTAGGGTGCTTGTCCAATTCAGTAATCCACTGCATTGTGACCACCGTGTTGTATGGCTTGCAAGCTGTGTCTTGGCAGTACGACATTCCAGTTTTCTGTTTTTCTTTCAACAGGGACAACTGTTTGAATAGAGAATACAGTTTGAATGGGCAAACACTGCTTCCTTTTTCTCAGCTAGCTCTAGTACACATTGGCTGTCTCATTCCCATGAGGAGTTTAAGGAGGGAATGTGATGGCTTCCTTCTTGCTTGCAGTTTGCCTGTAACTGCCATGAGAGAGGTAGGCAAGGGAAGGTAGGCAGAAGCATAACCTGCAACCAGGCATTGCACCCTGTGTTTCTTGGTGGACACTGAGACAGGTCAGTGGGCTTCTTATGTTATTCTGGGAATGGTAGGCAGGACTAGGTTACTTCACTTACTGCAGTTGTGGTATTATATTGTATATTACTGAGATTAGGCAGCTTTTTGTGTCCTAATGCATGCGCCTGTGGGATTGAAATAATGAGTTTGTATGCAGCTTGACATTTCTGGTCTCTTCAGTACCTAGCTGTGCAAGATTAATGCTGCAGGTTCTCCTAGGTCGTATTTGTTTTTTGAAAACTGCGTATTTTATGGACATGCTGGAGTAGGTAATGTAAGAGTGTCTCTTTCTGTGCATCTTGGCGCAGGCAGGAGGGAGCTTCTAAAACTTTGCTTGAAGGGCAGTTTGTACTCCTATAAAGCAGGCGTCAAACCCTTGTGCCTGTAGAAGTCATGGATAAGTACAAACATTCATACGTTTCTAAAAAAGAAGTAACTACTCAGGTAGTTGGGCAGGAATAAAAACAGCTTTGAGGATAAAATTCCTGCCTCTGTAGATATGGGTGAAGTCTTTGAAATGCTCCATATTGGTACAGGGATAAGCTATTCCAAAGAGACTATAGGTACAATTGCTGTGTAAATAGTAACATACATATGCATGAATGCTTTTGAAGGACATGGGCAGATACATTTCACTTGCATGTCTTCACGGTACATTTTCAGCCTACAGCTTCTTCTCAGACTTTGTTAAAAGATTAAGTATGTTCAAGCAAAATGTTTGCCTTCCTTACCTGCTGTGTTTGCTATGCCTTTGTAGGTCAGGGTGTAAAGTATCAAAATTCTGTTTCTCTGTGGAACAAGTCAAACAAAATCTCAAAAGACAAAGAGGGCATGCTTGGAAAGAGGTCATGTGGCTGCAACAGTAACTCTTCATACCACTCTCCTGGGCTTTCAGCACTACTGTCCTTAATGGCTAAAGCTTTTTAGTTTATTGAAACTATATACTCCTTAAACGTAGTCTACCTTATTGTGGCTACCTGTGGAGCATTCTGTCTGTGAAACTAGTGTTCTTCTTTAGCGTCCTCTAAATCTTTAAGCTTTTTTTGGTGTTGGTACTTTCACATGGTTTTTAACTGGATTCTTCTGCTTTTAACACAGCTGCGATAATTGCAGCGTCTCAGCAACTTTTTGAAAGCTTGCTGAATGAGTGAAATTACAACAATGTGTGTATGTGCCTGCAGCACTGGATACTGCCTGCCTAGAAATAAGTGATTTTTTTATAGCAAACTGGCAGCACCAAACAAGGCAGATATCAAACACAAAGAATTTTAAACAATTTCACCTCAAAATTGCAGGGGCAAACTCAGCTGTCATATCACTGAACAAGCATTTGATTTTGGTAAAGATTTGACTGTAGCTTTACACCTGCTTTAACATATGATGGCAAATTAACATTACTGTTTTCAAAATATTTTGCAGAGACAGAGTTTCCAGCAAGTGTAGAAGTACACATTAATTTATATTTGCAGTCTGAAAAGGATGGATGATCAGCATTGCACAGTTACACCTCACTGGCTTGCTGAAGGACACAGTGTCTGATTAGTCTTGCATGGAGGCTCTGAAACACTGCATTCTGCCTGATTTTGAGCACTTAACGAAGGTGCCTAATTATGCAAGCCTTTCACACAAATCTTTCTTTAGATTTTTAGGCGCTGACATTTTACGTTTTAAGGTTAGGCTGGATACCTTCTGCTATAGGTTCTGGATATATTTATGCAGCCCATTTAACCTGATCACTCTTACAGGAGCTTTTGAGACTGTTTATTTAAAACATAAGAGGTTTTGGTCCAGCATGAATTTGGATGTAGTGTAAGTCAACTCTTGCCTTCGTAATTTTGGCGGACAGTTCTGTATTGCAAATTACATCATGTTCCTAGGCTTCATGACAACTACTTGATGTTCAGAAATTAAGGATGGACAGTACTGTGTAAGCTTTTGCATTTTGTCCTTGTAGTAATTTTTCTCTTCCAAAGTGAAGATCTTTTAGCATTTCCAGTGTTATTCCTGCAGCTTCGAGGAGGATGAGTATAGTTAATACTATAGGCATGCACCTGGGACTCAGCCTTCAAATAATAGAAGTGTGCAAAACTAAAGCTGATAGGATTGTAGCAGAATCTGAAACATGCATATTAAGTAGGTGGAATGCCTTATAGTACTTGAATTCATTCATAGTGTTGAAAATCTTTTAAGTCAAAGTTGTCTGCAGAGTTTTTGTGTGTGTGAAGTGCATGTGCGAATATGTAAGTATGCAAGACTTAATTACCCATTAAAATTCTATTGTTCTGAAACTCTTTTGTGGTTTCCTGTCTAATACAGTTTTCTTAGCGTTCTGAGGAGTTTGCTGAGAGCCATACAAGTACAAATGAAAACTAGTATATCTTGCAGATAGCCACTTCTAAGTCTTTATGAAACAGTGAAAGATAGGGCTACTTATCAAATGCCTGCAGCTCAAATGCTGGAGTTCTCTGCCGCATCTCAGGTTTTTCTGTCATTAATCTTAGTAGAGTGTAGGCAGAAAGGATCCAGGCCTTATCTATGTCAGTGTGTGTACTATGAATGATTTTATGATGGCAAAGTTATTCTGAAGTTACTCTGTAATATTTGATCTGTGACATTCGGCTGTGTGCAAGATCCTCCTGAGATAATGACTGAGTATGCCTACGTAGTGTTTGTATAAGTAGATGTAAAGCCATTGTGGTTTTAGGGTTTAGATGAAGAGAATACAGTTGCCAAACTTCTGAGATAATCTGAAACTGTATCTGGGGATTTCTCACTTCAATTCAATGGTTGTGTTAATTTCTGGCAGTTTTTCAATGGTGCGTTTTTGGTTTGGTCACCAAAATAAGTATAAACCCAGTTCCTACATGGGAAACTAAATCCCCATCCTCTGGGGATTTCCTTCCTGTTCGGAGAAACATCTGCATTGGTTCAAAAGAGGTAATGCAGCTTCAGCTAGCAAAGAAACCTTTTGCTTTTTATGTTCATGTTAGAATTTTAATAATTTTTGTATTCAAGATGATTATTTCATCGCATTATTTCAGCAATTGTCATGTTACTTGTGTTCTGCATCATAATAACTGTTGTTACAGTGAGCAGTTTCTAGACCTTTCCTCAGAGCTAACATTTACTAACTTAAATTTATTTTAGACATTGCTAACCTATCTTATAATGCTGTTGTCTTTTCCTTCTTTAATTGCTATATAAATCTACAGGCACATTAAGGGAGTTAATCTGTAGTCTGCTGAATGCACATGAACTAATGCAAGGGGAAAAGAAACTGCAGTTAAGCAATATCCTAGTTGTATATGTGGGGTTTAATGTTAGCAGTATTATCTTTTAAAAATGTGAACCACAGAGTACTTTGTGCTTGTCTTAGCAGTCATGTATGATGTTTCTTTTTAAAGGATTTAAAGCCCAGTAATATAGTAGTAAAGTCAGACTGCACTTTGAAGATTCTTGACTTTGGACTGGCCAGAACTGCAGGAACTAGTTTTATGATGACGCCTTATGTAGTGACTCGTTACTACAGAGCACCAGAGGTCATCCTAGGGATGGGATACAAAGAAAACGGTCAGCAACTATAGTCTTTCTTTGGCATAGCTTTATTTTTGTTTGGCACACCACATTTTACATGTTAATGTTTTTTTCAAGCTGTAGAAATTTTATAAATTAGCCTTGTGACCAAAATGCAGATTCCGGATACACCAATTTGTTTATTCAGCTCAACCCATTAGAAATGTTTGCATTTAATAGGAGAAGAAATTGAGGGCCTTGTTTGTTTAAAAATTCAAATAACTTGCCTAGTATATCAAGTTTCATCCAGGAAGAACTGGAAATATATTTTCTTAATTTGTGGTATGTAGTACCTTGATATACCTCGACGTGACTTTATTCCTGATGAGGATGTAAATTGTAATTCATCAGTAAATGTGTGTCCTAAATTTAATGTTTAAATAACTATATTCAGTGTAGCCTTTCAGGACATACGTAACTTAAAGGCTGCTGAGGAACAGACAAGCTAAAACTGCCTGCTGTGGCAACCAGTCTACTCCAGTCCTGTCTCACTAAGTCCTTGCTGAAAAAGAAATCTTGAGATAAGAATGCAGCTAGTACCTTCATGAAGTATCAGATTCTTTGGGGTCCATGGTCCTTGGATGAATTCTAAGGAAATTTGTTTATTTTGTCCCTCTGCTTGCATACATCCCTTGTCTTTATACTCACTCTGTGGCCCTTTTCTCAATATATTCTACGAGCATATAAGGAAAGGATACAGTATTTGAGGGAAACACATGATAAAGTACATTGCATCTCCTGAATGAAACAGCTGCTGTCCTTTAGGAAACAAATGTAATGTGTCATTCTTGAAATTCTGTTGTAGTGGCCCCAATTCTGCTGCCATTTCATTGATCTACTGTCACTGTGGTCAGTTCAGCTCACTTGGTGTTTTCACCTCAGGCAGGCACACTTCACAGAGGCCACCATTTGCTCAAGGTATTTTAAAGCCTCTGTTGATTAGTCTTCCAGAAAGGCCCATGAGATGCCGTGATGCTTGAGGTTTTGTTAGCTGTCTCCTGGTGATATGAGGCATGGCTCCTCAGGTTGCTGACACAACTGGGGCTTGCTCTCCTTTTCAGGATTCTTTATGTAGTCTGCAAACTTGCCTGGCAGCTGCATACCATTACAGCAAAGTAACTTCAGGTTGTGTGTAACCAATAGCTGCTATGTGCATAGATGTGCACAGTTTTGTTGTAATTTATAAAAGTCAAGAATAATAACTTCTGTCAGTGTTGACAAGGAAAAAAGCCAGATCAAAGGAATAAGAATAGACCTTTTTTGCAAGGCTGTGGTTTTTATATCTGTTTGGATCATTAGCTTGCATGAGAGGGTATGCGTTCTTCAAATGGCCTCCAGGGTTGGCTATTTTTCCCATAATTTAGAAGTCAGAAGTTGAGTGGACCAAGCTTAATGTCTTTTTTTTTTTTTTAACTGCTAAAGTTTTGTAGAAAGCATATATTTAAGTTTCTTTGTTTTTTCCCCAGCCTTTATGTTGGCCAGTTTAGAGAGACTAGATAAAAGAACCTAAAACTGTAATCTGAGTCGTGCAGCTGTCTTACAGAGGGAATTGGTACAATGGAAGTCACAAGCTTTCTGATTTAGCTTGCCCATTTTGCATTTATTTCTGTAAGTAATTTTGACTTGCAAAAGCGTGAAACATTCTTTCTACTAAAATGTTAATTAGGTTACGATTGAAGTTAAGTAGATTGTGTTCTAGAGCACCTTGTCATGCTAGTGCCAATCCTTTTCCTTAAGCAAGCATGTATTGTTTTGTGCAGAAGAATATCAAAAAAAATTTACTTTCTTATGAAAAACTATCTTGTCTTCCCAAAGCCAAATACATGGTTCTTGAGTTGAGAATGACACTTTTGGAGAATGTAAGTCAGTGGGCTGAGTCAGAAGCCAGTCTGCATTTCTGTATGGACTGTTGTCATTAAAAAGCTACTGCATAAATTGTTACTGTTCTAAATCACTGCCTGATGAGTTTCCTCACTGTCGAGCTACCCTGATAGGGAGGCAGACATCAAGGATGTACTTACAGTAAGAACCACGGGCCATCCAGGGTTCCCACCTTTTAACATCGATGTGTATTTTATCCCTTTAAAACCCATAGTTAAATTACAAGTTAACTTATTTAATTTAGAGTTAAATATTGAAAATTTACAGCTAACTAATGATTAACATTAACATTTAGTTTAGTTGAACAGGGTCATCTGGTAGCTTTATGCCGTTTCAGTGCCTTGCTGATCTTATGTGGGAGGATTGCAATGTATGTTTTGATGCGTGAGATACGTACTGGAGAGCACTATGCTTTTCGTACTGTGTGATACACATAGGAAATTTTACTTGTTTTAAAACTAGCAAAGATCCCAGAGAAACCAATTACAGAGTTAACTTCTGCATAGGTTTTGATACTGAAGAAGATAAAGCGCATTTAAGTATATTACATTAAGAAACCAGGCCTTGCAAACTCAAGAAATTCAGAACTGGACACCAAAACTGCTCATGCACACGTACCTTAACATACTTTGATTTATGTGCAGTTTTGTGCATCATTATCAGGAAGGAAGCTCTGAAAAGCAAGAAAACCCCTAAACCATCTGAAGCAACTACTTTTAACTTTCCTGGTATGCACACTGGTTTAACTTCCTTTGCACGTGCAATTTTTTCTCTTAGTATTATAGAAAATAGTAACTTCTCTCCAAACAAGGTTTTTAATGAAAAAATACACTCTGACAAGCAATAGGTTTTTAAAAAGATTTTTCAATTCCGTAATGATATTGCACTCAGTCTTTTATAGATTTATACACAGGAGCAGTCCTCAGTGTACAGTTAGTCTAGCTTAATAAAAAAGTTAGAGACCTATAAGTAGGCAGGCTTTGTTTGATTAATGAAAGCAACAACCCAAAACATCCCCAAACATCATAAGTTTGGTTTTGTAGGATGACCAGAAGAATGGTTTCTACTGTTTTTCTTCACCTCTGAATTAATTTGTCTTCTGAGGCATGAAGATAAGTCATTGACTCATGCTACTTCTCTTCCCAGACTTCTCCATGCAATTATGGGTGTCATATTTATCATGTTGGACACAAACTAATTATGACAGAGTTGGATATATTTTGTTTTTTGATGGCAGCAGATTGTTTTGCAGGTGAAAAAAACAACATAAAGAATTTTATTTTAAAAGTCAAATGCAAAACTTGGTTGCTGATCTTTGGGTCTCTAAGCCAAAGAATATGTACTTTTTTAAATATTTGAAAAGAATTTTTAAGGAAAAAACACCACTAGACATAAAAATGTTGTCAAACATTTTTTAAATGAACCAGGCCCTTAATTTTGACCTATTAATATGTACAACTATGATCTCCTATCATATGATTTGCATACTATTTTAGAGGAACTATAAATAAGGGGGATGGAATATTTTCAATAAGAAGCAACATTATTTGCTTGATATTGTTGAGCTCCTTCAGAGCTTTTACATGTGATTTTTAGTATACAACTGTTGTCATGAGAGTGTTTATAATAGTGCAATTTCATTATTATAATTTCAAGAAAACTTGTGCATCCAGAGTTAACAATGTCTCTGAAAGCAACCACGAAAGAAATTGGCATACCTGTAAAAAGTAAACTTTTGCATCTTTGAGTATGTCTTCTGAGTGATTTATTTTAAGGTATTGCAGAAAATATGCACTTTGTACCCCCCCAAAAAAAAACAAAAGGATTTTTTTTCTTTTGTACAAGATGTTATTTCAGCATAACTGGAGAAATATTTTTAAACAAATAATTTTAATTGAAAATCTTATAGGAGCATACTAATATTGTCATTAACTGATCCTCTAAAATTCTAAATGATCTTTTACTGATTCTATTTGCTTTTTATTTAAAGGGAGAGAGAGATGCATGGTAATCTGACTTGTAGAAAATACTTCATGGCAATTTAAATTCCTGTGTAATAACCAATTAATTCTCCTCCTAAATGTTTAGATGCACAATTTTTTTAAAGGTTGGTTTGCTTTGCTACTTCTAAAATTATTCCTACAGCTACAATGGAATTACTTCCATGAAACACCTCTGGTGCTCCAATCTAGTCTATTGGCAGAGGTAGCTTTGCAAGCCTCAGAGCTTGGAGAAGGGCTTTACTCTGCTTGATTCATGTGTATCACTCTCTCTCTCTCTCTGCTCTAGCTCTTGCTCTAGCACTGTGTTAAACAAAAGGATGTTTTTCTGCCTTGCATTTGAGACAGTTAAAAGCTAATCCTTATATATGGTGTATTTTGAAGTGTTTTCATTGATTAATATAAAGACTTGCTCTTCTTCCTGTGCTGTCTTGCAGTTTATAGAATGCAGTCATGTTATGCTTCTTTTAATTTTAAATGACCGTTTGCTTTGCTTTTCCTTCTTTTTGTGCTACAAACATAGTGGATTTATGGTCTGTGGGGTGCATTATGGGCGAAATGGTTTGCCACAAAATCCTGTTTCCAGGAAGGGACTGTATCCTTGTGCTGCTGCAGCAGGTTGAATTAGTTAGGAAGTGATTAACCATTTTATTGATGTTGTGTCATGAAAATGCGTATTGTACAATTTTTTTTATTAAATGAACATGGATTTTTCTTGTGATATACTTAAAAAAAAATTAAGATCTTCATTTATATTCAGGCTGCACCTAGCAGTAGGACATAGTCTCTGCTGGTCCTGTAGTTAGCATACATTCACCTTCACTCATTTTCATTACACACGCTTTTTATAGTCACTTCATGTTTGTGTGTCTAGATGTTTTTATTTACTTTATTTTAATAACTATCTTTTATGTTAATATCATTGCATTTTGTTTTCAGTTGACATTTGGTCAGTTGGGTGCATCATGGGAGAAATGATCAAAGGTGGTGTTTTATTTCCTGGTACAGATCGTATCCTTACCTTTGGCCTAGGATGTAGTTGTAAATGGTCAAAAGATACTGCAGCAATATAGTTCCAGATGAAGGTGGTTCTAATTTGTAAAATTCTGTTTTTAAACTGCCTTTTTAAAATCCAATTTGCAAGTCCATTATTTTGCCTCCAGGAAGCTGCAAAAATTTCTACAGTTATACCATTTAAAGCAAAACCTCAACATAGCATTAATGTGTATGACTGTCTTTAGAGATTAATACTAAGTAATATGAGCAAAATACCACTTGGGCAAACAGGCTTATTTTTCCTTGTTTTTAATTTGTTTTCCTCTTTTTTTCTTTTCCCAATTTAACACAGTGTCTGTCCGTTGCTTTTGGGTGTTGTCACATTTAAGATAGATTGTTTTGTTTTGTTTAGGTGCTTTTTTGCTGGTTCACATGCATTGCTTTTTGCTTTGAAGATCATTTCTATGTAATAACTTACTAATCTTGTTTACTACCCAAGCATGTTAGCGGTTGTTAACTCTTTACATTCTGTAGGAAATGTTTACCAAGAATTCCTAACTTGCTTCATTAGTTATACTCTGGAGTTTTGTATTTTTGTATGCTGAAATGATCCTGCAAAAAGCTTTCAGAAGTATTTGGCACTTCTGTCTCTGTTCCATGAATGGCTTTGTGGTATCTGTGTGTCCTGTGAACAACACTTCAGACAAAGGGTGTGCTCCAGGTGAATAGAGCTGAAACTTCTGGATCATTGCTAAAATTAGTGGATCTAATTGGAATTTGGCATCTTGTTTTACTGGTGGTTACACATCAGAAACCTTTCCTGCTTTTGCTGCAGGTTAACTGTTTAATAACTGATACAGTCCCATTTAGGATCAAGATTGGGTGAAAATTTTGAGGTACAGTGAAGTGATCCATGGCATTCTTACTTTCACACAGCTCTGTCATTGCATGAGCTGCACCATGCTTAGCTTTATGCATCTGGTTTGCTAGCATGGCTTTTCAATTTAAGCTCAGTGCCATACAATTTAAATACTTTTTTTTTCCCCTCCAAGGCCTGTACTAAAGCACTGTAGAGATTGAAAATCTCTATGTAAAGGTCTGCTGTTCAGTTTTAAGAAAGTAAGAGAAGGCCTGCTACATCTGACTGAAGGTTTATGTGTATAGGCCAGTATCCAGTTTATGGTGGTAGCCGAAAAGAAAAAGTTGGGGAGAATATATGAATAAGTGCGTATAATTTTTTTACCTGAGCTCTCTGCCAGTATCTAACCATCTGCAAGTAGGAATTCCTGAGCCAAATATTTTCTTATTCAGTAACATGTTTTAAATTCTTATGCTGAGAACAAGTCAATCTCCCCTGTACCTTGTGTAAACTTCTCAGTTAAGACCTTCCTTATACATCCTTGAAACTCTTTAACTTCTGCATTTGAGTCTCTGCCAAAATTGTCATTGATATGTGTGGGCCAAGATTCCATCCTCTGTGTGCCCACTGGTGCTCAGTGTTGCATGTTGTTGGTGACAGATCACCAACTTGAGAAAGTCCAGCTGGGCTGAGGTATCAAGATGAGAATGAAGGACAAAGCATCTTCAGGGGTAATTCTTACGAGTAGCTTGAGTACTGTGAATATGTGTTCAGCTTGGGAAGCAAGGTCTTCTCCAGAACCTAAACAATGTCTTTATTTAAATTTGTTTAATAATGTTTTGTGAGCCTTTTAATTTTCTGTTTCTTAGAAGTATATCCTTTGCTAGTTAATTACAGTTTTGAGTAAAATACATGTTGCCTTGACTACATTATCGTAGTCTTTCACTGTTTCACTGTTTTCTCCAAGATAGTCCTAATTAATGATGATGAACTTGATATTTTATTATAATTTTCTATGTTTTGTCTCTGTTGGTTATTTCATGTGGTTTTAACATAACCTTCTAGCCCAAAATTAGACACAGTGTTTTTCTTAGCTGTATAACCTTAGATATTGATCAATGGAATAAAGTTATAGAGCAGCTAGGAACACCATGCCCAGAATTTATGAAGAAACTACAGCCTACAGTCCGAACTTACGTGGAGAATAGACCTAAATATGCTGGATATAGTTTTGAAAAACTCTTTCCAGATGTCCTTTTCCCAGCTGACTCTGAACATAATAAGCTTAAAGGTAAGCTCTATCTTCTGTGTGTTGTGTATGTTAAAAGTTTTAAAACTGTGATGTACTGAACAGAAACATATCTTGGTTTTATTTACTATAACATTTTCTGTCTAAGGATTTGAATATTACAATATAATGGGAGTGGATGAGCGTGCTGGTGTATGCTTACCTCCACTTTCTCATTTCTAAAACAGCTGCTATTCTGGAGATACCTTTATAAAGAAAAGTAAATATATACATTCCTCTCAATGTCTGATGCCAACATGGTTTAGAGAAGAGTGGGAGGAGGGTGGCTTGGAAGCTGTGTAGGCAGAGCAGATCTTCTTTCTCTAGGGAGGAGAATAAAGGCTTTATATTCATAAAACATATCCTGTAGTTACTGAAATAACTCATTGGTTTGAAAAGTCATCTACTCAGTGGAGTCAGAGACTCACCATATTTTCTGTGAGTAACAGAACATGACAGTTTTTTCTCCATAAACTCTGAGAGGGGTAGTAGGTGTTTGCCCACTGCTATTCCAGACAAGGCTATGCTGCAAGCTGAGTTATATTTTACTTAAGAATGTCTAAGGGGTGCTTATGCTGTTTACATTATATACTTATATACTATAAGTTTATGCTACTAAGGGGTGCTTTATGCTGAAAATGTATAGTGAAACATGTCCATCCGCTTTCCCACCTGTGTTATTCTCTTCAAATATTTTTTTCTTCCGTCAAATGGACCACTTTCCTAAAACCCAAATTACATGAGGGTTGCATAGATATTAAACTGGAATTTGTTTACTCTAGGTCTCCTCTCCTTAGGAGCTTTGAAATACTGTTCAATTGCACTATGTGTGGCACTGATCTAAATAGAAAATTTCACTTTTGCAGCAAGTCAAGCAAGGGATTTGTTATCAAAAATGCTGGTTATAGATGCTTCTAAAAGAATCTCTGTGGATGAAGCCCTGCAGCACCCATACATCAATGTTTGGTATGATCCTTCAGAAGCAGAAGCTGTAAGTTCTTGTTTTAGGTCTCTGATTAGGAGGGTACTATACTAAAGCAAACTTGTGATGCTTGATATAACTGCTTGAAAGATTATTGACTGATCTACACATTTCACTAGAAGCTTAAATGAGCCATAATTTTTATTGACATGGATAGACATGTTTATTAGAAATAGTATTAGGAATGGGTGCAAACTGAAGTACCTGTATGTGTGTATGTTCATGTACAATTGCATATAATCTCCTGAACATGTTGCAATGTATATGAAATCTTTTATTTAGGGTTCTAATTTATCAAGCTTCGGTTTATTGGCTTGATTAGCCTTGATAGGTTTCTGAGGCATTTATTCCTGGGCGAGAGATTTTTTCATTAGTTTCAGCAATTGATAGTACTCATAAACTGTGTTTAAGCAAAATCAGAGTATGAGATTTTGAGCTTTCAGTTATTAACACTGATGAACAAAGGGACTAATTGAAAATTTTTCTTCAAATTAATTTCAGGAAAATTTCAGCTTGTGAAAAAAATATCCTTTTTTAAAAAAAAGGTGGTTGGTGAATGTGGTTGACCCACTAAGAATAGAAAAGGATGCTTGATGTAAATGGTGAAATTAGATTTCTGCTGATCTATAATGGCTAGAGGGAAAAGTTAGTAATTAGCAGTAAGTAGATAAAAAGGGCTGCTCGGACTGGAGACGGCTGCGTTTAGGATCTCTCACCAGACTGTTTAGTTTCTATTTTAATTATTACAATAATGTAAGCAAATCTGTTAATCAGAAGAACTGTAAAACATGTAGCAGCACCTAGAAAATAGGCCAAGTCCAAGTATAGGAGAATACGTGACCATGTAAATACAGTATTTATTAGATCAGGTTCATATTCTGAGTACTAACTTTTAATTTTTCATTTGTTCTGGTTTATATACATTTTAATTGTTCTAACCTGAGTTAGTTTTGTTTTTCAGCCTCCACCAAAGATACCAGATAAACAGTTAGATGAGAGGGAGCACACGATAGAAGAATGGAAAGGTAAGAAAGATATTTTAGGTATAATAAGGCTTTTGGGAATAGGCTAGGTCCCAGTGATTGCTGTTGTTAAGGTTCTTCTGAGCAACCTAATAGTATTTACTTAAACTGCTTGGATTGGCAAGGCAATCAGTGCTTCACAAGCTCTTGATTGTTGGGACACTAAAAATTTTCCTGCAAAGATGCTAAGCCTTTGTAGTGAGCTTAAGTCCTGCTCATTTCAGTCATGTTTTGCAAATCACAAAGGCAGTGTTTCTAGGGAGGGTAACTCTTCTGGACCAACTGCTACAACTGAAAAAGATACAAGAGCTTGAGTAATATAAGTCTGAAGTAGAAGCACTAGTCTTCAAGTGAAGAGCATACCAGCAATAACTATACTCCTTTTAAATCAAGCAGAGGATTTGAAAGAAGCTATAAAGTGTGTTAGTGATAGGCAAGGTAGATGAAGTTACAACTGGCATGGGAGACATTGATGGTTATCAGCTATAGGATCCTGAGGAAGTACCTGAGTTTGAGGTGTGGAACAGATAGTAGTATGACATAAGTCTCCTAGCCCCAAGAGCATGGTCTTTAGTGTTCAGTAGTGGTTTAGTATCTATATTTCCTAGTCATATATGAGTTGTAAAATGATAAAGTATAAGGGGAACATATTTGTTACTTGGAAAGCTTGTGCTTCATTTTGAAAGTACTTCTAAAAGGGTGGTATAATTGCAGAGGTTTTAGTTCTATAAAAATGCAGATCCAGACTGCAGGCTATAAATGCTGCATTTAAGAATTTAGTGTGATTGAGTGTTCTAATACTTTGTACTGAAAATGTCCAGAAAGGGATATCAGACCTCTGTAACCTTTTTGTCCCCAGAGGAAAAAAAAGCAAGGCAAATGTTTCGTGAGCAATTTTTGACATTGCATTGTGTTGGCTGGTAATGGACACTACTACCACACTTTTAAGTTGCTTTTTAGAAACTGACATTTGGTTGTAAAGGCAGAGATAAGGAAAATTGTGGAAATTCCTCCTTCCAAGCAATGTTATCTCTCTTTTGGGGCAGATGTACTGAGGGTATTTCAAGCAATATGGAGTTTACTTTTGAGACTCCCACAGCCCTTGAAATTGTAATTCTTAAATGTTTTTTTCTTCTAAACTGTTTGTACATTGCATTAGTGACAGTGACAGATAAGAAGTATTGTTCTGACCGTCAGCTCTTATGAGTTGCATTTAATATGTTTAGTCCCTTTTTTTCTATTGTTGCTTATGTAGATTCACAGCTGAAGTATTTTCTGAGTAATAAGCTGCCATTAGCCTGGAAACCTTCTGGCCAGTACACAGGGTGTATGATTCATTTGTGTTAGAAGCACTTCTAAACTATTTAAGGGTGAGGAATTTCTGTAGCTGGAAAATAAAGTTTCTTTCATTTGGAGTGGCTAGTTGTGTGCCAATATTGTACTGCATTTTGTGGTGATCTGGACCTTTAGATGTTGTTGCTGAAGAAATTTAGTGGCAAATGTGTGTCAGGAGGATGGCAGTGTTGTATGGGCTTGTTTCGACCTATTTCTTCGAAGCCTGCTGATGAGTTTATCTATACCAAAGAATCAATTGATAAAAACTGAGTGATTAAGACTCAGTTTATCCTCAGGTCCCGAAACAACATGAACAGAAGAGTCTTAGAGCAGTATCAGTGTGTTCTCGAGAATGCCAGACCATTGTAGCTCCAATTTAAAATAATTGTACATTTTTATATCACTTGCCAGTTATTCCGTAGCCTACAGCCTATTGTTCAAACCTAATTCTGAACAGTACTAAATCTATGAAATTCATGTACATTTTAAAGGGAGATGTATTATCAGTCCAGTCTTGGATTTGCAAATTCATTTTTTGTCTTCCTTTCTCTGCGCTTTCAGAGTTGATATACAAGGAAGTCATGGACCTGGAGGAGAGAACCAAGAATGGGGTTATACGTGGACAACCAGCCCCTTTAGGTTGGTTACAATAAAAGCATAGTACAAAGCTACGTTGAGTTGTAGGTCAGGAAGGAGTAAAGCTGTTCAATATATTCAGGAGTAAATGAACTCAAACATATGGCTCTTAAATTACCAGTAACCCCTTAAATTCTTTTTGAGGTATTGCATATTTGAATTAAATGTATGGGGTTGACACCTCTTTTTATTAATCTATTAAATTTCTCTATTATTGTCCCTGTGTAGTTGATGCTTCATTCATTTCAGTCCTCAAGAAACATCTTGGTAGGTAGTAGTGCTCTACTGCCATAAGCTGGTTTGATGCATAATGTGTAGCTGGTATGGTTTCAGATAAAGATATAACCAATATTTTCATACACTGAGTAGAGGTAGCAATAGATGTAATCTCTAGGTGGGGAAATTACGGAGTACTTTCAGAAACTGTTGCTGAATTTTGGAGCAAAATGTGTCCTTTAACTGACCATTGATAGGACTCATTTGCATTGCTGAAAAATGATGGTAAAAGTTGGACAGCTATCATAGAATCATAAAATAGTTAGGGTTGGAAAGGTCCTTAAAGGATCATCTAGTTCCAACCCCCCTGCCATGGGCAGGGACACCTCCCACTAAACCATGCCACCCAAGGCTCTAACCAACCTGGCCTTGAACACCACCAGGGATGGAGCATTCACAGCTTCCCTGGGCAACCCATTCCAGTCCCTCGCCACCCTTACAGTAAAGAATTTCTTCCTCATATCCAATCTAAACTTCCCCTGTTTAAGTTTGAACCCTTTACCCCTTGTCCTCTCACTAGTGTCCCTAATGAAGAATCCCTCCCCACCATCCTCATAGGCCCCCTGCAGACACTGGAAGGCTGCTATGAGGTCTTCATGCAGCCTTCTCTTCGCCAGGCTGAACAGCCCCAACCTTCTCAGCCTGTCTTCATACAGGAGGTGCTCCAGTCCCCTGATCATCCTCATGGCCCTCCTCTGGACTTGTTCCAACAGTTCCATGTCCTTTTTATGTTGAGGACACCAGAACTGCACACAATACTCCAAGTGAGATCTCACGAGAGCAGAGGAGAGGGGCAGGATCACCTCCTTCAACCTGCTGGTCATGCTTATTTTGATGCAGCCCAGGATATGGTTGGCTTTCTGGGTTGCAAGCGCACACTGCTGGCTCATGTTCATTTTCTCATCGACCAACACCCCCAAGTCTTTCTCCGCAGGGCTGCTCTGAATCTATTCTCAAAGAGCTATCGTGGAGTGTGCTCAGAGTTCACTGAAGTCCAGACTCTGAAAAAACACTATGTATTTGAGATTGAATGTATGCAGTCTGGCTGGACACCAGCTATTACCCAGCCTGAAGGGGAGGATCTGATGGGGAAAAAAAACAGGCCCCTTCTTCCTTTAATAAAATATGTAGACATATTCTAGCTTTGCATTTCAACATTTTGTAGGGCATCTCGGCTCTGGCTTTATGCGGTATGGTCTGTCTGTGATTATGCCAGACTATCTGTGATTTTTAACCTTCAGCCATCAGCATTTACTGTGATTTGACAGGTGTCTTGCCATGTGAGTTCTGTGGTTCATGACATACCATTCATTAAGGCCTGTATTAAAGACTTGTGGATTTTATTTACTTTGACAGTAGATTGAGACACGTCTTCAAACTTGCTGAAACAGGGGAAAGTCATAACTATTAGGAAGAGACAGACTAATGCAAGTACTGAACCATGCAACTGTATCTGCAACTGATTTGCTGTTTTGTTTCTCATAGCACAGGTGCAGCAATGATCAATGGCTCTCAACATCCATCTTCATCGTCATCTGTCAATGATGTGTCTTCAATGTCAACAGATCCAACATTGGCCTCTGATACAGACAGCAGTCTAGAAACCTCAGCTGGACCTCTGGGTTGCTGTAGATGACTACTTGGTCTTTTGGGGGGTGGGAGGGGGGTCCTTTTAGTCATTAATAGGGCACCTTTAAAATTTGGTGGTATTTTTGAGTGTTTTTTCAAAAATAATCGTAGAATTCATCATAAAGTGCTGTAATTTTAAACTGTAAGTTGTGTTAAAAGCAGCCACTTTTTTGCTGTAATTAACTGTAAAATATTAAACCTGATAATTTTTATTGTGGTTTTAAAATCTGCATATTTGCTTTACTATTATGCTGCTGATCTTTTTTTACTGAATTTGTAAGATTTGTTTTATCAAAGCACATATTAATGTTGTGGCCATTACGATATAATGAATTATTTAAGATTTTATAGGTTTTCAATTTTTTAGTTAGAATTTATTCCAGATGTTTTGTTCATGATATCCTTCAAAGTTTTATGCTTGTTCATATGTCCATGTCCAGGTGGAGGGGGAGGGAATTCAGTGCAGCCAGCTGTAGTTTTGGACATACTACTCTGGTGCTGGCAGTGAACAAAATCCTCTTTTATTTTGGCCACTTGCCTGTAATACTTCAGCAAAAGCAACAATTAGTGATTTGTTTTTTTAGAGAAACAGTATACAATCCTTGGCAAAGTAATCTAATCTGAACAGTTTTATGAACTTAAGAAAGCAAAGCATATCTTCAAAGCTGCAGAAATATCTGGCCTAACAAAGTAATGTGATATTTTCTGCAGTTGTGGCATGCCAAATCTTGTGATTGCCATAAAACACAAGGATACTTCATGAATAATACATTGCAATGCCAATAAACTGTTTAGCTTGTAGCCTGTTTTTGTACACACAAAACGAAGTGTATCCAGGATGTCTAGACTGCCAAGAAGGAAAATGAATATGCTGAGCTATACTTTCATGTAATATGTGATTATTGGGAGTTTTATTTCTTGCTAGTTTTGTCTACTAAGGCAAGTGCTTTTTGGGTAAAAGAGGGAATGACACAAATGCAGTGGGGCAAAACTTCAGCTGTTCTTTCTCCACCAAAAGTAACTGATTGCTAAAAACCATAGGAGAACCTCAGGATTTCTGTAGCTAATGCATTAAGTGAGCAATATATGCCATCCAAAGGAGGGAGAAGTACTGCTGTATAAATTAATATTTATCTTCTTCATTTCACCATGAGACCAGTGTTGCAGAAATCTTAATAATGGTTCATATTCAGTAGTTTACAGCACTGATGCTCTGGGTTTCAATACACTTTTTAAACAAAAGATATATTGAAATATATAGAACAGTTACTAAATAGTCATGTAAAATGGTGCTGCTCCTCACAGAAGTATTTTAACTGTTTACATTTTATATTTGCAGAATGATTTATGTGTAACTGACTTAAGTTTATGTATGAGTTTAACAATCATTCAGAATTTATTCCTTTGGAAAATGCAGATTTTTTTAGTGAAGCTAGGCTGTACAATTGATTGCCTTGTGTAGATGCATATTTTGTGTAGTGAATTAGAATGTGAAGAAGAATTTAAATTAGTAATGCTCACAAAAATGAGCATAAGAGAATACAGAAGTCTTGCCAGGCGCAGAGCAAAAGAAAATAGTATAACTGGCTACAGAGGTCATCCAGGAATGACAGATGTTTTTCAGTGTGGTTCCTTCTGCTTGTTGGGTTAAATAGGTATGTTTTTGAAGTTGTAATTGAAAGAGGAAAAATCATCTTTGCAGTAAGTTTCAGAAAAAATAGGAGTGATAGTAATGCTTCCAATATCTAATATGTCATCTTAGAAAACATGCAGGGTTACAAGGAATGGTAATGTCTCAGAGATGACTCAAATTCTGTTTTCCTGGCCTGGCTGGACTACTGTTAAGTGCTGTGTGCATATAATTTTGCTTTCCTCACTTGTATCTGATACTTCAATATTGCCTTTCTAAACTATATTTTTAAGGCAATTATTTTTAAAGGATCCTGCCAAACTGTATATTACCTCAGAAGAGGCAGGACATGTTTGGATTCATCAAGCACTGGAACATAGAAAATCTGGTCAAGTTCAACAGAGACCAACAGAACAGTCTATTTTGTAGGGTTTTTTTTAATCAAAGTTTAAGCTGTGAATTAAGGCAAAATTTTGGTCATACAACAGTACTGCATTGTTACATAGGATCAAATGATATTCGTGTCAGCCGAGCGTAATGAAGTCAAGACTGACAAAATCAACTTCTGATGCTGTAAATGCTGTTAAGAACAGAATTTGGTAAATATAATTGCTATGTAAATTTATTTTGGACCCCTCCAGATTGCAGCAGTGATTGAAGTATTTTGAAACTTTGAAATAATTTTTGCTATTGCTTTCCAGTGTCCCAAAGAAAAATAGCTTTAAAAATTAAGTTCCTAGGTTTTACCACAGTGTGCTATCTTTTAAAATGTCACTGAGTTCATGAGCTCTAAGAAGAATTGATTTTTTCTTCTTTTAAGGTAGGGTTAATCATAGAATGTTTTGGGTTTATGAATGGGTGGAATTGCCCACGGCAACCCATTGCAGGGTGAGTGGACTGTCCTTAAAGGGATTATTTCAGTAAGGTCAGAGCTTTGCCTGTGGAAACGTATAGTTCACTTTTGATACCATCTGCAAAGCAGTGTTGCTTTTCTTTTCCCCTCAGTTGCCTGAATTTTAGGCAAATCAAAGTGATGGTAAATTCAGATTCAGTAACCAAATTATCACAACAACATGCTAGTTTTAACTTCCCTTTTTATTTATTGAAATATAAAATTATTTCAGAATTAGTTGTACACTGCCACTGATAGCAAACAAATGGGCAGCTGGAGTTCAGCTGCCTTTGTCTACTGTTATGATGTTAGATTATATACTGTCTAATACACTGTACAATTTTATTCTTAAAGTATTATTAAGCTTTATTCTGGTCTATAATTCCAAAATCTCCTCATGACAACAGGCTTCACTAAAGTGCATGCAACTTTCCTCTCGTAGGGCTGTTCCAATTCACTGGGAGTTGGTAGGGATGGAATTACAGTGAGCCGTCTGATTTCTTATGTCAGATGAGGTTAAAAGTTGGACAACGACTCGATTAATTTCCATGTTCTCTGCTCAGAGCTGTGGCAGGCTTCAAGGATAAAATAGCTCCTCTCTTTTTGTTAGAAGTAAGTATGCCTGTGTGTGTGAGAAGCTGGACTGCCAGAGCTGTACCCATCAGCTGAACAGCCTCAAGGCCAGCTTGACCAACCAGGTCACCTCTGCTATATTCAGCCTGCTGAGCTGAGCAGATGTGGCACTTTTCATTGTGTGGGTACTGTGCAGCTTGCATTTTTGGTTTTGAAGAAGCTGACTATGCTATGTGCGGTAGTACCATTCTGGATAAGAATGCCAGCTAGATACAGAGATGGTATTAGCTTAAATTATTATCTGCGAGTCCCACTCTGTCAATCTGCCAGTGTGAATTCAAGGAGGTGGTGTGGTTTAGGCCCAGCTGGTAACTCAGGTGGGGTGAGCTCTATTCCAGGCGGTCGTGGCACTGGCACCCTCTGCTGCCTCTGTGTCTGCGTGAGCATGGTGTTACTGACATGGGTTGGTTTTATGGAGAATTGCTTCTCTGAACACAGGCTGTTTGGTTAGAGCACAAATTAAGCACCTTGACAGGCCTTTGCAGGAGTATAATGCCCTGCTTTATTGTATATGGCATTCATCTCAACACTGCGTAAAGGAACACGATCTAAAAGCTTGTGAAGGAGGGTGGTTCCTATCTAGCCAGGGATCCAAAGTCTATGACATTAACTGTTTCTCAATCAAGATTAGAGGGGAAAGGGGTGAGAGAAGGTGATTCACGTTACACTTGGTCTTACTGTTTCCAGTTGCTGAAGGAAGTGAATTACTGTTTCTAGATACATTTTTATTTGCTGTTGACAGCAGCTTGCCCCTGCTGTTACAGTTTATTTTCCTGTCAGTGTTTTGATTCTTACTTAGTTTGAGGACTGGAGCTGAGGCTAAATTGTCTGCACTTTTCAGGATTAGAAAGAGGGTTTTAATGAAGAAATGTGATAAGACTCTACTGACTACCCAAATTTTCACTTAATTTATTCTTAGTTAAAGGCACTGGATAAGAGTGGTATTTTAAGTGAATCATTTCACTGCCTTCTCCTCTTTATATATCTCTGCATTACAGAAACGTGTCATGAATCAGATCACATTGTGTTTCTACTTCTGCAGTTAAAAATTTAAGCTAGGTTTTCTTGAACTACCTCACACAAACTTTCTATGTTTCTTAAGTAAGCAAAGCTAACCCATGCTATTGGAACTACACTGAATGTGAATAGAAAAATACACTTCCTTTAGAAAAATTAAACCTACTGGCCAATGTTGAGACAGATATCAGTAAGTATGTTTCTTATAGATTTCACATAGAATGGTCATGTGTAATATACAGCTTGTGTACAGTAATGTACATCTAGAATATTGTGTTAGCTGTAAATCGGTGATTTTATTATTGTAGTCTGGTTTTGTAGGTAAAAATAGCTTACTAGTAATGTCAGCTCATCCTTTACATTTTACAAAAGGAATAATTCTTGGTAAGCTTTGCATACAGATGAATTACTTTTGTAGGCCCAATATCTAGTCTATTTTTGAGAGTTCTGTAACTTTTATTACTAAAGTTGAGAAAAAACCCTAATTACTGTGATCATTCCTTCTGCCCCTTTTGAAGTATATTCTTAATTTTATTTTGTCCCAAGAAATATGAAGGGGAAGATACACCATTAAAAATGCTGAGGAAAACTGTATTTTTTTTTTTTCTTCCCACATTTGATACCTTTTCCTGCTTTTCCTTTATTCCCTCCAAATAAGCTGTTGGTGGGGCATTACTGAGAACATTGTGGTTTTTTTATTCATTCATGCCATAGGTCATTATGTGTGCACCACTGGAATGTATACATTGTTATCTAGTATGTCAATTGGTTATAATGATATTTTAAATAAAAAAGGAAAAAAAAAGTTTGACCACTATGCATCTAGTGTTTCTTCATTGCTAGGCTGGAGTGGCTTTCATAATATGGCTGCAGTTGGAGTCTTATTCGAATCAGTCTTTCCTGAGAAGTCATCTGTTTTAAACGATACTTAAATTCCTGTCTTGTATGTGAACTCACTCATGGGCACAGTGACATGTTTCTTCCATTTCCCTATTGTCATGGGCTTTGGATGTGCCACAGACTTAATACCAAGAATATTTGTGACCACTGGGAATCCAGTCTTACTTCATTGCTCTCAACTGTAGCCACCTTTCCTGGAAATGCGGCTGCTGGGACCCTGCGTTTCAGAACAAGGTAAGCCATTAGCTGTGAAGCATAGGAAAGGAGGGCCCAGTCCTTGTGCTCTTGGGAAAAATCTTGTTCAAAACTTCATGTCAGAGCAGCCTGAATGATGTGCCTTTTAAAGAGCTCTTACTGGAGAGCTAACTTCGTGCCAGGACCAGTTCCTGCACTGGCACCTCTACCATGGGGCTAAATCCTAACATAATGCTTTTCGTTGCCTTCGTTTCCAGCAGGGTCTGCCCATATGTTTAAACAAAGACTCATGCTGCCTTTGAGTTGTGTTGATCTGCACATTCTTCGGTTGTGTTTGTGTACCTCTGTAATGGAAAAGAGAGTATTGCAGTCTGCTTTGTTTCTCTGGCCCAGCTATTTGTGAGGTACTTTTCCAGGAATGCAGTGAGGTTCAGAAATGCTCTTTTTTATTAGGATATGTTAGTATGAAGTGCAGCTGTTTTTCCAAGTAATATATATTAATACAGAGCAAGACCTGCAACGCTGTAGCTCTGCCAAGAGATTTGTGTGTGTGTGACTTAGGCCAAGAACTAAACCACTCCATTGTGCTTCTGGCTTGCATGGAACTTGCTAGTGAATGTAGATAATTCAGTAAGCTATCATTATTAATTTTCCTTTCCGTATTAGAAATGCTATGGAGATTTACAGGGTTTTGTTATTCTGTAATGCTACTGTTTAGCTTTGTTTTGTTGTTGCCTTTTTTTTAGCATATGTTTATGTTGGGTTTCTAGCACTGAAAAATTTTTATGGTTTTTTTGCCTTCATAGTAGTGGAAAGGATATTCCAGGCTTGGAAGATCACACAGGTAAAGCCTTTTGTCATGCCTTATTAATACTACCAAACCTGTATATTGTAAATGCTTGTAAAGATCCATGAAGTTGGCAAATGAAGTGGCAGAGAAGAGGGCACAGAAATGGGAGTTAAAGCTAGGAAAGAGTATATTGCCTTCTTCAAATAAGGAAATAGCATTCATGAGGTTGCAAGCACAAGTGTGTTCCATTTTTGCATAATTGTCCATGATGGGAAATGAGTGTTATTCCCCTGTTGCTGTGCTTTAGAGTTTGCATCCTACCATGGTGTGTTTTTTAGCATGAACTGGGTAGTTGTAACTTGTTGCAGGCTTTATTTACTGCAGTGGCTCATATTTAAAAGAACCTGAAATGTATTCCTCATGAACAAGAGGAATAGATGTTCCTGGAGCACAGTAATAAGTAAATGGTTAGTTCCATTAATCAGTTTGAGTGGATACAGTTTTGTTTGTGATACTGAAAAGAATTTTGTCCTGGATGCAGATTAATATTATGTAGTGCTACACAGCTGACATATGAGGCTAATCTGGAGTTGCAGATCTGGGATGGGTGGGCTTGTTCCCCAGTTCTGCTATATGTAATGGTTACCTGAGTTTAAATACTTAAAGACTATCTAGAATTGCAGCTTCATTTGATTTCACTGAGATTTAGCCAGCAAACCTGTTTAATGCTTGTTACGCATATTTGTTTTTTAGGCTTCTAGCCAGCATGGGTCTTTTTAAATTTGTAGCATGCCAGAAGTAAAGGGAGTAGTCTGCAATTGGTAATATTGCATTATTTCCTGTATGTAAGTAATCTAAGGGATGTGAGATGGATATAGCGAAAGGTGCCCGTGTGGGGGTAGGAATAAAAAAGGCATTAAATAACCTGGATTTGAATGCCTACAAAGGAACTTTCCTTTTACTGATGTTCTAATTGAGGAGAATTACTTATAACCCAGTTTAGGCTACTCTCTAATATTAAGGCTTATTTTGTGATGACTTAATGCTACCTAATCCACTGTGCTCTTCCAGGTCAGAATAATTTTTACAACAGTGGCTTCTCACATTATGCATCTTAATGCTACTGTTTTCAACAAGCCATCAGGTTCCTTGCAGGATCAGTTGTGACTACAAGGCAGAGTGGTGGTGCATAAAAAGGTGAGGGTGATGCTACTACCCGCAGGTGGCAGGGCTGTCTCGGCAGAGCACCCAGATACCGACCAGGCTTTCTCATGCCTGGGGCTGTAAGGAATCCAGCGCAGCTGGATATTTTGGGAAGAAGGGAAAATGTTGCGAAATATCTGAATTAACCTATCACTACAGCTTACTTTATCAGCTTCCTTGACTTGTCTTAACCTAATCTTTCCTGGTTAAAATGTTTGGGTTTGCTCATTTAAAATGGATTATATTTCTGTAGGAAGAGAAGTGTTACAGTGAGGTAGAAACAAGTTAACTTCTTGATGTTTAAATATTGAAAGACTGAGATGAAAAGAAAGTCAATACTGAAAGGTGTGCTATCTGCTGGAAGGAAAAAAAGCCCATTCTAAGGTTATTTCCAGACCTATAAGTTATATTCTTCCATAGTAAGAAAATACAGATTCAGGTAATTTTTTTTAAATACGTGAATAAAGCGAGCACCTTCACTCCAATCTGTAGTTTCCCTTCAGCCAGCTCATGTTGTCATGGCACTTTTCCATTAAAAATCTTTCTCCTCTGAGCTTCCCAAGCTGCCTCAGATGTCAAAGAAAGATATGTGCCAAGAAGGAAGGAACAGTGCTGTGAGCATTGCCTGGCAAACAGCATTCAGGCTGAATCTGGTGGAACAATTTTCTGTGTGCAGGTTCCATGTGGCTCAGGGAGCTACGAGTGTTAGGCAGAACTTTCCGAAGAAGTCCCTTGAATGGGAAGTCAGCCCTGGCTGTTAGTTACTGGAAATTGCAACTCCATTCTAATGATTTTTCTGCAGTGGAAGTGATGAACTTGGGCTGCTGGGTGGTTTGCTGCACTCCTCCTGTCCCCTCATCTCCCTGTGAACTAAGAACAAAAATACCAACTGGTGTAATGAAAATGTTACAAGGCAGGTAAGTGTAAATTGCCCTGGGAATGTTAAAGATAGATTTCCACCCTTCCCCCTTTACCTTGCCCCCTCAATTGCACTAATTTATCTTACTATAGGTTTTGCTATTGAAGTTTTATAGATAAAAATCCCTCAGCAATTGGAAGTGTTTTGATGGTAAGAACCTTCTACCTTTATGTCTGATCAGTATGTATCAACTCATGAGATTTTCTTGCAGCTAATACTGCTCTGTTTTTGGCTCAAAACCCCCCAGATACCTAGGGCAAAATATGCATATTTAAAGTTCCATGGAGTTTATGTGGCCAATCTGATTATTAATCACATACATACCCCTTAATAAATTGCATTTTTATGAAACACTAAAACTGTTTGCTGGGTAAGGAACAATTTTAGTAAATTACCAAGATTTTGGTATCTTCAGCTCCTTTGTAGACTTTGTTTTCACATTATCTTCATAAAATAATGCCACTCTAAGGAGTGAGAACAAACTTGAACAAACTTTATGCAGGGAGCGGGAAGAAAAGGTAACTCATTAAATCGGTATGGTAAACCACACTGAATGGTGTAAGATACTGGGACTGCCATCTTCCCCAGCGCAAGTGTAGGAGGCCTGCAGCTGCAGGCTCAGCCTGTCCTTCGATTCTGGCCACCCCTCCCATGTTGCAGGACTTTCCGTTGTCCTTGAGCCAGTAAAAAGTGCAGTAAATAAGAAGATGGCAGCAGTACAGCTATGGAGAACAGCATCTTTTGATTTGGGTTTAAAAAGGACTCTCACTCTTTCTTGGCAGTCTGGCACCTACACTTTCAAGCCTTACGTTTAGCAGTCTTTCCCAGCTGACCCAAATACTACAGCACATGTAAAGACAATGGAGCAAGTGTCACTGAGAGCACAATCACTGTAAAATTACTCATGATGCATGAGTATACTGGAACAAAATGTGCATTTTCAGTGGTTTTGCCAGAAAGAATTTTCTATGCTGTACATCAGCTTGTTCTACTTGGAGCTTTTAGCACTTTGACTCCCAACAGTTAAGCATCCTAATGTTGAAAAGAACTCTTCCATTTCCTTCTGCAGGAGGTGATTTCTCTTCTCAGCATCTTCACGGGCACGTTCAGAATTCCTCAGTTTTATCTCCAGCATCGTGTATTTCTTTCGTTCTTGGTCCAGTTCTTCTTCTAACCTAACCACTTGTTTCCTCAGGTCTGCACTTGTTTCTTCAATTCTTAAAACCAAGAGAGAGAGAGAGAGGAGAGGAAAACAAAAAAAGGGTTTTTTTTAAGTGGCTGGATAAATAGTGCTGATGATAGCTATAATAAATGTGAGTTTGTTCCACTTAGGTGTATTAACTCCTCTGGCTGAGGTCACATATTATTCTAAAATAATCTAACTTCTGTTTTAATCCTGATACTGTGATTTGCTGCATGGATACCCAGTACAGAGGAATATCCTTAGAAGTCAGGTAGGAATGAGGTCATATTCCTCCCTCACCATGCATTTTATGCTATATTTCTGTGAAGTCTGTCACTGACATTGTGGTGGAGGAATAAAAGTTTTTCATACTATACAAGATTTTACAAAGACCAATGTTACATATAAGAAACAATCCAAAGAACAGATCTTAAATGTATCTGGGCACAAAGCTCTAATGCCAGGCTTAAGATTTTAGAACTCAGGCTTTTCCTAGGAAAAGTGTCCCCCTTCTAACTTAACAAACCAAAGCAAACAAGGAGAAAACCAAACCACCAAAGAAAACCTCACCACAAAAAAAAACCAAACCCACAAAACCAGCAAACCAACAAAAAAAAAAAAAAAAAACAACGAAAACCCCACCACCTCTTAGGTTCATTGATCTCCATAATATCCAGCTGTGAAGCTGGGGTGCCTGACTTCCCTGTGAAACTGAATGGGTTATTTTTAGATAGGGTAGATGACATTCAACAGGGACATGCTACAGCATCCACAACAAAAAAACGGGGGGGGGGGGAGGGGGGGGAAAGGATGACCTTTGTGCCAGTGCCTGAAAGTGAGTTTTGTGACCAAGAGGCAATTATGCAGGCAGTGCAGTGCATCCTCTTAAACTGTTCCTTCACGCGCAGCTAGGAGTGACAATATGATAGTTGTTGCAACTTTCACAAGTTAAGAAGTCGCACACAGATGGGCTGATTATGAAGTCCAGCAGACTGACACCTGCATTAGTGAGTGAGTAGAAATGTGTACCATGTCTGCAAAAAAACACCCATCTTGATGGAGACAGACTTCTATCACCCAGCTAGTTCTTTTCTGTAATACAAGAGGACTTCTCTGAAGCCAGGATGCTTCTACACACAAACACATACCTTTCGTAACATTTTTGTTAAATCCTGCAGCTCTGAGATCCCGATTAAATTTTTCCACCACAAAGTTCAGATCAGCTACAGCAGCCTAAACTAGCTGTCCATGTCCTGAATTACATAGGGTCACAGTACTTAACTGCATTTCTCCATACACAACATCATACTCCCCTCCAAGATACTTCCAATTTCTTAAGAGTCCCAGGTGGTAAACATGAGTTACTGGAACTCAGCAGAGAATGTCTGATAATTCTAATAACCTTGAGGGAGAAATACTCTTGAACAGGATGGTTACAGGAAGGCCATAAAACTTGCCTCCCTCTGACTAAGAGAGAGAAAATGGGCAGTTGATGATGATAAATAACAGCTTTTCCATCAGCAAGTGCTCCTTACCTCTGCCCCAGGCAGGTACTGACTCTGCTTTCCCTCCCCTTATGTATGTGCCAACAAAAAGCTCATATTCCTTCATTAAAACATGCCCTGCTACACACACAAGAGTTCTGCAAACCACACAAGCACACATACAATTGTAAAGGAACTAATTATTACTTTTGGGGACTAAATTATCTTCAATAAAATAAAGCTAGTGAGGCAGCCCAAAGTTTTCCTTCTAAGCTGCCTCCTTTCTTTGCTAGTTAGATCCTGCATTTCCACAGGAGCAAACTTTCCTGCAGTCTCAAAAGGAGTATATTTTTGCACACGTAAATTGCTGCACATGTTGTAAAAACATTGCAAAATTTTTGAGAGCTGAAAAACTTGGCATGAAATTCTTAGACTTGACAGCACAATCCTTCAGGCTGTAGTCCTGAACAGCTGGAGTCATCCTGTTTAATACAAAAAGGCAGTGATTGCATCTTGCTTGGTTTTATGAAGCTATTAGTTCATTAGGCATTTTTCTCTTAGCTACTTTGCCCTGTGAGACCTGGCACATTTACAGTCCTCCCCGCCAGCCCCCGTACTCTCTGTCCATGCACAGCTGGAGGGGAAGGCAGGTGTTAGTGCTGAAGCAGCTGAAACTGCTCAACAGCTGGAATGAAAAACAGCTCTTCCTGGACATTCCCTGATGTCAAGAGCATAATGCCCCTTTTGGAATGGTTTCACTGATAAAAGGTGTAAAGCCATCTCTCCCCTC
This sequence comes from Ara ararauna, assembly GCA_028858755.1. Classification (NCBI taxonomy): domain Eukaryota; kingdom Metazoa; phylum Chordata; class Aves; order Psittaciformes; family Psittacidae; genus Ara; species Ara ararauna. Next base: position 70,135,972 of record CM054381.1, read on the forward strand.
AGGCAGCAGGTGAATATGTGCAGATACACATTTCCAAGTTTTACAGCCTTGTCTCCTGTATAGTATTCTATCCCTGCAACAAGGCCTGCCAGGGCAGCTCTACAGAATTAAATGCAAGTCCATACCTTCATTTCCCTCCCATTCTGCATCACTAGGGCATAAAAAAAAAAAAACAAACACCAGAAATTAAGCCATGAACTACCATCCTCATTCACAGACATTTTCCAACACATCATGCTAGCAACTGGTGGTGTTCTCAGCAGCTCTTCTACCTGGAATACAGCAAGGTGGGTTCTCCCACTCTGTGATGTTAGATGGGAACCAAACTGCTGCATAGTTTGATTCTCCTTCCGTCTTCACACATCAAGGCAGTACAATGCAGAAAAGCTGCAGTCTGACAAACCACAACCATAGGAAATCATAAAATAAAGCAGGAAGATAGCAAGTGAAATTCCTACTTTAAGCGCTGTCCCACTGGAAGAGATCACAGTTCAAATACATTTTTGAGAAAATACTCCAACAACAACAAAAAAAAGAGGCAACAAATGTAGCCTAAAGCTGTGCTATGCAATCCCTGCAAAGTCATATGTGCTTTGGTACCATGTTTGGGAGACTGATTGGAAATTGAGTCTTATAAACGCTACCAGTTTTTAATAATTAACACCTTAACACACACAAAAAAGCTGAGAACTGAACTATTTGTAAGAAATGGGACTACAACCCTTCTTCCATGTGTATGTGTGCTGCAGAGCCCAGGCCAATGATGATTATTCTGTATTGTAACATGGTGTGCAATTTTGCGTATGGCTGTATATTAAAACATATCTAATTCCTTTAAGCAACAATATTTCATTGTGCATAGTTCCCTGAAAGTCATTCTATAAAACACTTAACACTCACAAATCCTAATACACTAACTCACACGAATAAATATGACTTCCTTGTTATCAATACTTTCTACTTCCTGAAGCCTCTCCTGGAAAATTGAAGGAATTTTTCTGAGCACGGATCTGCAGTACAGCACCATCAGTTGCAGTTGTGCAGATGAGCATCAGAGTGGCCTAAGAACTACATAGTTCACATATCTGCTGTATAGGCAACACCTTTTTTGAGTCAGTGTGTGTGGCCTTATGAACAAAGGACCACCACAAGTACATTGGAAGTCAAAAGTGAGATTTCTAGAAGTTCAACCCAGAAGGGCTACTAAAAAATATTGTAGCTGAGATGCAATCCCAACATCACCACCCCCAAGACCCCACCAAAGCAGAGAAGAGCCAAGATCAGTTTCCTGAATAATATTTCCATTGGGAAAAGCAGCAAGAAGCCCTCAATTGGTGCCCTCTTGGCACCTGCAGACTAACAGATTTCCTTGTTCAGGCCTGGTCACCCTGGGTCCCAATCCCTCCAAGATGTTTGCTTTGCTGTTTCTCCAAGGACACTAGCTAAGAGCAGATTTTGGTATTACCTGTGCAGTTCTAGTTTCCAGTGAAAACACAGAATGTGAAATACTGGAATTCCCTGTTTGATAGAAATCCCTTTTTTTTTGATCCTCTCAGATCAGAGGGAGGGAAGTTGTATTCGGAGAGCAGTGAGGAAAGAACAGAACCACATCTGCTATCTCCCAAACCCAAACTCCGGGTCTGAGAACCTGATACACTTGGTATCCCACACCCATGTTCCAACAGGGGTAATGCTGGCAGACAACTGTCCCCCCTGCAGATGACATTACCTTTTGATACTAGTTTCATACTCAGTCCTCTGTTTGCTCAGCTCTGTCTTTAGCTCCGCCACCAAGCTCTGTAAGGCCCTAGAGCATTGGACAGAGTCTCTGGAAGCTGCAGCTGGGTTGCTCTGTTCACTGCTGCTGCTGCATGCTTGAAGCCTGTCAAAGCTGTTCTCCAGATCTGCAGTCTTGATCTCACTTTGAGACAGTGAGTCCTGAGTTATCCACTCAGTTCTGAGAGAGCTTAAAGCAGAAGAGTCACTGGCCCGGCAGGCTGCGCAGCTGCTGACCGAGTCCATCACAGAGATTTCACACGATGATGTAGACCACGTGGTGCTGGCCATACTGTGTGTGCTAAGAGAGAGGCTGGATGAAGGGACATTGTCATAAGTAGAGAGTCTCTGGGAAGAACAAGAGTCTTTAACTCGTTCCCCAGAGGCTGTCCGGCGGTGGCCTCGGAGGGAGTACAGTCCATTCATCAACCAGTTCCCACTGGAGGAGAGGTTGGGGATATCTAAGGATGAGCTGCCCAGCTTTGGACTCACAGACCGTGCTCCCTGCTGGCGAAAGGAGTATTTCCACGGAGGCAGTGTCTGCACTCTTTTGCTGGGGCTGGTGGCAGGCTGAGTCAATTTGCCAGTGTGCTCCGAAGGAGTGTTTTTCACCACAGGCCCAGGAGTGGTCTCTAGTGCTACAGCATTGCTAGAAGGCAAATCAGCAGGGCTGGGAATGTTGTTCTCCGATCTGCTGTCCTCCCCATCCTCCTCAGAGATCCACTCCACAGTACTGTGCTGGCGCATAGGTCTGATTTCCAGCTGGCTCCCCAGCACATCAGCCTGAGGAACAGCAAAGATTCGCCCCTGTTCGCTTATCAGCACTGTCATCAGGTGCTGAACTAGGGAGGTGCCTGTGTGGAGAAAACAAAGGCAAGCATTTGATGAGACATGGAAGACCTCAGACACCTCTGTCTGTGAGATGCCCTGTGAGGTCCTTGTGAAGCAGGCCTGCGGCCACCATGCCCTGCAATTGGTCTGCACAAACATCTGCTCTAGACCTTTCTGCACAGGAATACAAGAGAGGAATTGTTCCATTTGCTGGAAATGGGGACTGTGAAGGATGCAGGTGTCAGCCCAGCTCATGAATGTAACAGAGTACAAATGGTCACTACCAGTGATTAATAAGTTGGCCTACTTACTGACACTTTTGAGGATGAAAGATGAGGAGGACACCTGGAAAACAGGGCATGCCTGTAGCACACCAAGGCAGGGGTACACAGCTAGTATCAAAATCAGTGTTTGAATACATGCAGGACAGCATATCCCTGGGAAGATATGCATTCCAGGCCTGCACACACTAATGTATTTGTTGGGATAGAGCACTGCTCTGTCCAACCTCCAAAACCAGTACGTTTACAGAGCTACCTTTGAATCCAGTTTTGCAGTCTTAACAGGCCCAGAGATAGTGTTTATTGAAGAACCAGAACTTTCAGTTCAGGGCTTCTGCTGCACTCAGTGTATAGAGAAACTTACAGAAAGTATGGCATCTGTATGATCCATGCACTTGCAGAAAGTGTACTGCAAGTACAGAAAGTACTTGCAATTATTTATCCACAGAAATGAGTTGTCACTGTTTTCCAGTAGTTGAGTAGACCATTATGAACTAACGGAGAACATCACTTCCTGAACCTAATTCAAAGCATTTTCTACAAAACAGGAAAACCTTTAAGGGCAAATACGTAGTTCTGTCTTTAAGTGTTGTCCAAAATAGCAAATAAGACTAACATACTCAGGGGTCCAAGATAAGAACCTGAATTTAGTAATAAGGTTTTGGCCTGATAGCAAGAGGTACTGAGCCCAATTTCTATATTATGTCTGTGAATGCATGGAAGAAAAGAAACCTCTCTGGAGAGAAAAAATTCTGACAATTTAGCTGTCGCACTTCAGATATTTCTATTTGAAATTCATGATTTAAATTTGAAAACAAACACAACTGAAGTGCTTTTTATTAAGAACTGTCAGCAGTAATTTTTTGTATCAGTTGGTTGAATAGATCCATCTTACCCTTAAGCTAAGAAAATTTTCTGAGAGTCTTTTCACTTAGAATCATAGAATAGTTAGGATTGGAAAGGACCTCAAGATCATCTAGTTCCAACCCCCCTGCCAGGGGCAGAGACACCTCCCACTAAACCATGTCACCCAAGGCTATGTCCAATCCAGCCTTGAACACCGCCAGGGATGGAGCATTCACAACTTCCCTGGGTTCTCTGTTATTTCTGTTTAACCAATCTTCTATTCTTAACTAACAATAAAAGAAAACACTGCCATCACTGTTGCTTATGAGTATAATGATCAACACTAAAATTCCAGCCACTGGATCCCCATTTTTCTAGAGTTCAGGTCTGTCATAATGCAGAATTCCAGGCCAGGTCTCTGCAGTATTTTTATTTGATGAGTAAGAGAGACCATGAGACTACAGTATCTGTGCCACCTGTGCACCTACACACAACACAGCACCTCTGCTATCAATTGAACGGCATAATGAAATACCTGAGGTGAATGAACCTGAACTTGTCCTCTGTAGCAACAGAACATAAAGCATTTTGTTGGCCAAGGCTGAAAGTCATATCAGGGCTGGAGTGCTGACCAACTGGCTACTAGGGGAAGTCACAGCATCACGCAACAGACTGAGATCTCGGCTATCCCCACCTTTGTTAATATGAAACAACCAAGCACCTGCTCTTGCACCCCTTTTCTCCTCCCAACATGTTTGTACCTTTCTTGCTTCGAGTGGAAGGTCTTAAATCTACCCTTGATAATATGGCCCACATCTCTGCAGCAAACTTCGAGTTTCTGAACAACTACAGTATATCAGGCTGTGCTCTGAATTTGGTCTGCTGCCTTATAATGAGTTGCCATCTGGAGGGCGCACATCTGTAGTACCTTTCAGAGGTCATTTGTACAGAGATAAAGAGACTGCTGCTACTTATGCATCTGAAGGGGGGCCATATGGATGCTGGGGGGGGGACTCTTCATTAGGGACTGTAGTGAGAGGAAAAGGGGTAACAGGTTCAAACTTTAACAGGGGAAATTTAGATTGGATACAAGGAAGAAGTTCTTTACTGTTAGGGTGGTGAGGCACTGGAATGGGTTGCCCAGGGAAGCTGTGAATACTCTATCCCTGGCAGTGTTCAAAGCCAGGCTGGACAGAGCCTTGGGTGAGATTGTTTAGTGTGAGATGTCCCTGCCCATGGCAGGGAGGTTGAAACGAGATGATCTTAAGGTCCTTTCCAACCCTAACTATTCTATGATTCTATAATGTTGGTGTTCCATGAAGGATTTCCATCATGCAGAACACTGTATGAGCTGTTCCCTACAGCTAGGGAGCAGTGCCAGGGCTGAGTTCAGACATCCTGGGCACAGCATCTTCATCTGTGCATAATGCAAAAGAATTGATAGATTCATCCAGCAGGCTTACCAAGATCCCACAAAACTTGATGCAAAGACTGTGCTAAAACTTGCACCACAGTTGTGCTGCAGTGCCACCTTGGGAATGGGCTGTGTCCCAGCTCCAGTGTCAGCCAGCCAGAGATCATGGCCTGGGCATTTCCTGAGCCATATGGAGGTAGATAATTTTCAAGTTTCATATTTTTGCATCCAAAATTAGCAGTGATTTTTCAACTGATTTCTTGGGTTCTGTGAAGTTCTGACCCATACCCAGTCTGCTTAGAAGAGAAGACTTTTAAGACGCCCAGTTATAGCCACTGTAGCGCAGCAAAAATTACAGTTCCTCTTTCAGTGTGGACTGGATATCCTTTACAGGGAGCTGTCTAACCACCAAAATGCACCTATACCAAATGACAACAGTTTGGTAGTTAAGCATGCTCCTTCTGAAGAACATCTGAGCTTTCATTTTGGCAGTGGGCTCAAAAAGAGTTTCACATAATAACTTACAAAAGGGCAGAGGCGTTTTCATGTGGTGGAGAGAAGAGACACTCCCAAGCCAGTGGTGAGTGAAATAACAGAGGTGAACCTGTACATTCCCTCACAGGCACTGAGGAAAGGGATTGCTTCACTTGCTGCTGACTGTGCAGTGAAGTGATACAGCTACCAATGAATGTATGAATTTCAGCATACTCTTACAACTCCAAAACACAGGTGTTCTGTTATTTCATGAGAGTAGTACCTACCTTCCATCATGGTCACTGGATCTTCCATTTTGGGCCGTAATATATTTGGTCCAAATACTGTTGCCAGGTTCTGGACACTCATCTTGTTAATGCTGGAGTGAGCCTGAACTTCATCAAGGAACCTTGAAAAGCCCCCCCAAAAAAATCAAAGGAGGAGAGAAATAATAAGTAAGTCACTTCTCAGACTGTAGACATTTTGGAGGAGGGACAGTTTTGTTCTGTGCTTATGGAAATTTGGTACCTGAAATGCTTCTAGAGGCTAATGCAACTCAGTAATAACCTCAGATCCCTCCTAGTATGTGAACAAGAGAGGACAAGAGGGTTTATGTCAAAAGTACCAGTTTATCAGCCTACTGGGTATGAAATGACAGATTTTCACATTTTTATGGGAAGTCTCCAGTCACACAGATTGACTTCAGCCAGTTTTCACTTCCAAATATGACAGAAGTAAAAAGACATTTCAGTCATGTCCTCATCCTCAAACTATAAGCCTGTGGAAAGAGCTTTGTGACTTGAATCTAGTAAAATACAGATAAAGAGGTAGCCCAAATGCTTCTTCTGAACGCACCATCTGGGCAAACAAACACAAGAAAACATCAATGCAAGCCAAAGACAGCACATGAAGAAATCCAGAGTGGCTATCCACATGCATAAGCTGGAAATCAGCAGGTTTCTAACAGTTAATATTTTGTAATTTGGAACAGTCTCCCAATAGGAGCTGTAGTAAGAGAAAGGCTATAACAAACATCTGAATAGCTTGTACATAATTAGCCAAGTTGTAAAAAGGGCTATATGACATGCAAACCTACAATAGCAGGAAATAGGACTCAGTAGTCCCAAAAGTGGATTCTCACTCTGTCTGTACTCTGTTTCCTAATCTATTGATAATTTTTGGATGATTGGATGGTTTTTGGCAAGGAAAACGTTTCCTTGTCATTCTGCATTACTTGGCAAATTTCTGAATGCTTCTACCGGCAGCATGGCTTTTCTTGGCACTCCCATTTATTCTTCAGCTTTGCCCTGTGGTGGACACTGTGCTGAGATGTAAGAATCCTCATTTTTCTTCACTGAGAAGCAAATTCTACTTGCCTTTCCTTTCCTCAGTTCTTCACTTAGAAATATGTATCATTATATTCCCCTGCTTCAGCTATCCGTGTTCTGAGGTGCTCAGTTATTAAGACAAATGACTACGTGCTTCTATAGTAAAGCAAAAATAATTTTTAAAGCATTCAAAAATACATTTCAGAAATGTTATCTGTCTGTACACTTGGGAAGGGCTTGACATCTCTTGAATAACTCATGGGCATCATGTCAGCGTTTGTATCCACTGCCTGCTCCAGATGTGCAAATCCCACTGTTCTTAAAGAGACTAGCTACCAGAGAGACTAAAATATGCCAAAGTTCACTACACTGTATCTAGGGTAACAGACAGTTCCAGCTCCCAAAAGACATTCCAGCCCACTTTGCAATACTGAGGGAATCAGCCGAGAGATGGGAAGAGACAAGGCTGTGGAGTCCCTGGTACTCCAAGAGGAAGCCATTTCCAACTACCCTTCCAAAACAGAGCTGAGGCCAGGCTGGCTATTATAACCGCATCTGCTACTCAGCTGGTGTCATAAATCTTCCAAGTGTTTGGTACCTGGAAAAAATCCCTTTATTTACCAGTCTCTAGGTGCTTCTGAAATAAATAATATAACATATTAGTATCTTTGCTGTGGGTGACAGCAAATTGCTTGGTTGATGTTCTTGCATAAAACAAGAGCTTCCTTCAGGCAGGCTGCACATTCACCTCCACATGTTTTATAGCAGTAACTTACATGTAAAGTGATGACTGAATATTCATACTTTTTGGGTAAATTATTTGCATCTAAGACTGAGCCTCAAAAACTTACTTTTCCAAGTGTCAATTAACTTCACTTACTTGCATATGTATTTGAGAAGGTTGTAGTTGGCTTGGGGCAAATTCTTCACTTGTTTAACCAGTTCCTGGGTACCCTGAGGGACAGGAAAGACAAGAAGGAGAGCTATTAATATAAAGGATGCAAAGCATACATGACTTTCCTTCAGTACTACAAAGTCCTCTTTCCAGTTTCAAGACCACGAACAACAGATAAAACAATGAGACTGCTTTAAAAGAGGTGTCATCCAGTGCACTGTCCAGAACCTGATGTCCGGAACTTGATTTGGTTCTCAAAATCAGTGGAAATTGTCCTGTCAGCTTTAATGGTTAACATGGAAGCCTTCAATTAGTGAGGCCTCCTAGTTTTGTCAGATTGCTCACTGGCATTGGTATAAACGTACCAGCAAATGTGCCTTTTCAGCACCTGGCCTATTTGAAACTTTGAGACATTGAGTGTAGTACAAATACATTGCAGCAACGCTTAACTAAACAGAGGAAGGTTTTTTCTGAGAAACCCACATGACATTCCAATTCAACTACCTCCTTTTTAATAACTTACTTCCATTTGCAGTCATTCTGAGTTGTGACACACTTCCTTATAAAAATTCTGGTTTTGCATTAAAATGTAAGATGAGACATTGCTGGAGGAATGACTTAAAACCCTGAAGCTACTGAAATAATCTAATGAAAACCCCTGACTCAGAAGGCTATTGTTCTTCCACATCCCAAGCATCATTTGCTTGTTCGTGTCAATGCTGCAGTTGCCCTGGAGACTTGCTGGGTTTTGATAACTAAATCTTTTGTGGGAAAACAGGTACCCAAGCCCATTTGGGAAGAGCAAACCTGCTAACTAAAGATGGAAGGCTGCTAACCAACAACAGAGAAATTCCAGAAGCAACTGGTTCCAATCCAAAGAAGTTCAGTTGGACACTCAAACTTTCCTCAATTTCTAAGAACTGGTAGGGAGCAAAATCTGTTGGGCAGCCTCTTGAACAATCTTTCTGATTTCTCTGGTCCAGACAAGTCAGAGAGATCCAGACAGCACCATCTCTACCCTTAACATCCTGAATGTAGAGACAATTTTTTATTCTGTATGTCCCAACACAAAAAAAAAGTCCTTTAATAAAAAATGAAACCTTAAAAAATTCTTAAAAGAAGTCCTTTTTAATTCCTTAGCTTAAAAATGACGCTGGTTTAACTAAGACAACAATAGAAACACCAACAAAAGATCAGCCACCTTGAAAATCTCAATCCTCTTTTAAATTTCTGCAAACTTGAATCAAGGACAGCTGCTACTGGCCTGAACATTAAGGTCAGTTGTTCAGGTCATCCAGCTTTCAAGTGAGAAGTTTGAACTATAAATAGGTGAGCTAACGGACCTAATTTCCTCTTGAATTTTGCTTTGTAACCCAATTTATTTCAAACATTTGGCACTGTATCTCAAGTGCTCTAAATTAAAAAAACCATTTCTCCATCAGATACAAGAGAAGGCTTTGGAACAGAAAATGCAGGCAGTTATGAACAGCTGGGAACATGGCCTAAAGGTACAAGGGGCTACCTAAAAATAAAAAATGTTCTATACAGTTATCATTCTTGCTTTGTCACAAATGTGCTACTACACAGGGAGTATCTTCATATTTGTCAAGGTATGAACACTTTCCAGGTTAAAAAAAGCTGCAGCATTTATCAGGTCTGCCACAGTTTTGTACCCACCAACAGATGGCAGAAGGCTGAGCCTATTAACACTCCAGTGAAAGAGTAAAGGAAAATGCAAGCTAGAATCTGCTGCATTATTAATAAATAGCACCGACCATACTTATGGCTGCAGCATAGCAAGCAATAGAGGCAATGCACTGTAATTCAGCATGGTATTTTGCAGTATTAACTCTTACTCTGCTGAAAATGCTGCATGTGTAATTTGCCACAGATGCGTGCTTTCCAAGGAGCGATCCCAAAACCGAGGGTTTTGTAACATGTATAACAGCTCAGCAGCAATTAGGAGCTTCTAGTTGGGACAGCAACACTTCAGATATTCATTCAAACTCAGACCCCTCTTTAAAAATTCAAAGCCATGTGCTTAGCTCACTGAACTGCTGTGTGCACCACCAGAATACAGGCAGCAGTGAAGGTTAAAACGCTATTATATCAAATCAGCTCAGAATCAGATGAGTTTTTAGAGGTTTGAAGATCTTTCATTTGTTCTTATCCTAAAATTGTTTTTCATTTTCAATCACTCCTCCAAACCAGTTGGCATGAGAATCAAATCTTTTGAAATGATGCACTCCTGCTCAGATACCTGGAGGCCTCAGCACAGCCAAAGGTCTCCGTTACATTTCGGTTTGCATTTGAACACCAGAGATGAGCTGGGTACAGAATGAAGATGAACAGCATTCTGAATGAAAAATTGAAAGCTTAGGGCAGTGCTGGAGTACTTTTTTGCTGCAGATGGAAGTTAGGCCAAGCTAACATCACAATAATTCCTATCTCTGGTCACAATGTAGCAGCATGAGGTGCCAGCAATTTTATCTGAATGGCTATTTTGCCTTCAGTAATTCTGTTTTTATTGAGGAGAGGGTGTATAAAACTAAAGAAAATTATATTTTGAGTCCAAAACTCTCACTCAAAAAATCCAAATACTTTTTCAAAAGGAAACATTTTATTTTGAAATTCCCTGCTTATCATTTCATGTTAAGCATTATGGTTTCAGTGAAACTACGTTTTTGAGCAGTGGGATTTTCCATGTTGTAGGCGAGTCAGGCCCTACAGGCTGAGTATACTTTGTGCTACATTCTGCTCCACGTGCTACTGTGCACGTACTGCATCTCCACCCTTGGTGTGTGCACTTCACCTTTCTTTCTGAAAAAGTAAACAGCCCTTGTTGAGGTTCCAGATTTTCCTGACAAAATAAAGAAATATAAATTTTTATGTTTACAGCAGTCTAGTCAGACAACTATCCCATTAACAATGCTGTATTTTGTAAGCTTTCATTTTGGCTATCTAGTGCTCCACGTTGCCTTTCTAATCCAAAGAGAATATTGCACCAGGAGTCATTTGAGTCTGGCCTTGCTCCCACAAAACCAACAGAGATATTGCTTCCCAAACTGCTGCAGCCTGTGCAGGCAAAATCAGGCAACTACGTAGTTAATAAGCTGAGCAGTGATGTACAATTAGGTTTGCCCAACTTGGCAGGGTCTCTACTCTTGTGCAATAGTGCTTAATGGATCCAAAACTTTCCAGTCTGCACATCTTAAGACCAAAATGCAACCAGCTCCACTGTGTTAGGAAGGCTGCTGTTTCTTGTGAAATCAACCATTGTGCTGTCTGTAACACAGCACCCTGCAGAGTTGCCTGAGTATAAAGAAGAAATGGAGCAAGTCTGGGAGATAGTAGTCACATACCTGTACCCCTTAAGACTGCACTACTAGTGCACTGACACACTGGTGTGGCTGTGTCCAGAATGCAAATGCATATCCATGTGTAGCAATATGCTGTGTCACACAGAGAAATTTGCTTTCTCAGAGCTGGCTACAGGATACCTCATGTGAGTATATATTGAAGCAAACTTGCCTTATAACCATAAAAAAATGACATTATCAGATATGCTGCATTTGATGCATGCAAACAAGCATCTTCCTATGGGCATCAAGAAGGACTGAATCTCCCCAGTCTTCTTCCACTAGAACTGAAGGTGAACCGCAGGCTCTCAGTAAAGAAGCTTTTACAATCCCCACCAGACACAAAGACGTGAGCTCGCTTTTGAGGCCACACACAGAAAAGGGCAGAACTGTGAACTGCAGCTTACAACTTACAAGCCCTCGGGCCTTTGCTGCTTTAGCTGACACTAACAACAATCTTTAGAGCTTTAAATTTCTGGTTTAGAAGGTGACACAGTTCCACCTGCGTTAGACCAGATCCAACGTGCCTTTGCAGTCAGTAAAAAGGCCAGACATCACCACGAGAGGAACAATATGGATGAAACAGATCAATCAATCATATTGTAAATTATCCTGCTCCTCCCAGGCACTGAATCAAAATTTCCATGATTGCCACAGACTTAGACTTTTTTGTCAGTCCCTTTCCTTGCCTGGAAACCAAAGAGAGGAACATCAAAAGAAGGTTCTGGAAAAACATTCATAGCATATTTCCCCCTACTTTGGGATAATATCGTAAGCTGCCCTTTTGTATTGCCTTTCCTCTAGAAAAGGCAAAGACCATTGCACTGATCAACACCTCATCCACCAGAACTTTGGGAAGCTGTTCTGATATATGAAACTGGAAATGCAGAAAAAAGGGGTGACTTCATACAGCTTGTTAATGAGTCAACAGCAAGGTTTGGAAATGAACCCAGATCTCCCACCATGCATCTCTTGCAAATTATTCCACAGAATTTGTTCAGGAAAACCACCAGGCTACAAGACTGACTTCAGAAAAGCTCCTGCTTCAAGCAGGAGCCTGTGATATGAGGCCAAATTCATGGCTTCAAGAAAACTCAGAGGAAAGTTCTCAGGAGCTTCACTGATTTAAATCAGGACTGAATAGTGGTGAGAAAAAAGCTGTACTACGTTGAGTCTGGGGAACAACCTTTGAGGTAGAAGAGGGCAGATTAGAAGGATAACTGACCTCTCCCTCATCTTTTGAGAGTAGCTGTCCACAAGAAAGAAAGTCTTCATATTTGGCAAAGGGGATGACAGGCTCTGGCAGCTCTCGAAGGTAAAGCTTCAGGAGGGACGCCACAGTGTGAACATCAGTGTTGCTGCAATAGAGAAGAGGGAAGGAAGTTTAGAAACCCACACCAGCCTAAAGGTTGCTGACTTTCTCAGGAGGTGCATGAAGGTCTCTTGCAGGGACAGGGACAAAGTAGGCGCACGGAAAGAAGCTGTTTTGCCACACGCCTGTACTAAGCAGGAGGGTCTACCTGGGAACAAGGGAAATCTCCCATTTTGTCAACATATAAATGCATCTCAGGCAATACAGGTAGTGGAAGATATATGTCCATGATACTGCTTAAGGTAGGGTGGTGGTGTGGTTCTTCAGCCAATGTGGATCAAGACTGTGGGCAATACCGACCAGACAAGTGCACAGTGATCGCATAGCACTGACAGTAGAGCTCTGCATCCTCATGCAATCAAACATAACCTCTGATCCTCTCACTGATCATTCCTGCCTGATACTCTTCCCAGCCAGCACCCGAGTCTAACAGGCCAGGCTCTCAAGTATCCTAGTCAATCATTCAGAAAAAAATCAGGAAGCTGTGTTTCCTCTGGGCTCTCTATTGCTGTTTGGCACAGCTTTTAGGCTGGAGTATCTGACATTTCTTAGCCAATTTGTTATGCTGGGATATCAAGCACTCTCTTATCTCTTCCATGCCAGGAATTTCTTTTTCCTCTTCTCTCTCCTTTGCTTTAAGTTGGGGTTGAGGTGTCAGATCCTATGATGAAGACTCTTTTCAGTTTCATATCCAGCTTTTGATGTATGACAATACCCCTCTCATTCAAAATCTCATGATGTACAACTTTGTTAATCTTTTCAGATGACCACCTCGAAGGTTTTAACAGTTGGAAAGCTAAAGAGATTGTGTCACCAACTCCCCACTACCCACTTTTGCCCTGAAAATCTTTAAAGAACTCTGGGAAAAACATATCGGTAACCATGGAGCAAGAGCTTCAAATCCTCACCTCTGTCTAAAACCTGAATCTCTTCTGCTTAATATGTTTTTAAGCATTTTTGGAGCACAGAGCTAAAACAAAACAGGAAAAAATTACAATAGCTGCTAGCAGCTACCACTTGCTACTAATCCTGATAATGCTATTCCTGCTAAACAACTCCATCACACTTGGGAATACCACAGTTTCACATGGCTGTTTTCTTCAGCTGATTATAAATGCTGTACAGATGAGGTCATCACCCTTATGTTTTTTTTTTTAGTGTCAAGTTTTAGGCATGCATGGCAGATATAACTGCAACCCAGAAGTAGAGCCCAGACTACAGCTTCAGGTCTGCAGTTGCTGCTTCATTCTCAAAGCCATGTGAAATCCAGCCAAACTTGCAGCAGTGTGGAAGCACAAAAGAGAGACTGCTGTAGGTGCTTCCAAAACAGCAACACCTGTCCTTTCGTAAGAATATACATAGGCATTTAAAACTCAAATTGGAAAAGAAAGCCTTTTAAAAAATAAGTATTTTAATTAGCAGTTATCAAAGAGATCTGATCCACCACGGGGCAGGCAGGCTCTAGCGCCTGGAAGATCACTCTGGATACAAGAGCCATCTACATGCACTGACTGCAATGAGGAATAAAAACAAATAAAAAAGATCTTCCTTTCACTGCACCTGATTTGGAAATAAGCCCACAGATGTTACACTTGCAGAAAATATTTGCTGCTGTCTAGTTATCATAAGCCATGTATGGATAGTTTGAGTTATACATCAAGAAAATTATGCAGAAAAAGCTTTTCAGTTAGCTGAGGTGGAACTGCCTCTCCACTTATCTGTGATGATCCATATCAAAGACCGGAGACCTGGGCCTACAAGCTACAGAGTTTATGGTGGAAAAGAGCAAAAGGCGATGATGGGGGAACTCTCAACTATCACACTATTCGGGTCCCCTAGGCTTCACTCTTTTAATTCTGTACTGAACCTTCAGCTATCATATTTCAAATCAACTACCCAGAAGGCAGGCATTCCTTCATGGAGATCTTTACTGCCTCTTTTGAAGGTGAGACTTAGCACTGATCTAGTTAGCTAGTGCAAACGCCTATGGAAATAAGGGTGCTTCCTGCTTTAAAAATGCTGGGGGCAGGCTTGGCTTATCTTCATGACAATGAAGTTAGTACAGATTAGACTAATTAGACTAAAGATGAAAGTGAAACTGTCATTCCTAATTAATTCCTCCTGTAGATGCTCCTGTTCCAAAATACGAGAGTTTTCCAAAATAACTTTTTTCACTTCCACGAGCTAAAACAATTCCAATTCTAAACTAGAACACCCAGGCATTCAGTTAAAAATACAGAGATTTTGTTTAAGATGAAGTGAGACAATTTGATGATTTCAAACTTTATTTTTTCATGAATAAATCTCCAAATATTTGACACTTCTATTTAAAGGGCAAATACTGACTGTGGTTAAGAATCAAACAAAGAAGGATGGGTGGTCTGGGAAGTTGAGGGGAGGGAAGAATTAGAAGAATGTTCCCGATAAACTCTAAGGATATTCCTCCCAGGATAAGACCAAACATTGTGCTTCCTATGCAGCAGACTGCTTCCTCTTCCTGCAGCAGCAGGCAGGGATGCTATTGGCAATGTCAAGACTGGCTGTAGGGCCAGGAGAAGTGATCCCCTAGGTTAATGTGCCAGCGATACACCAGAAGCTGCCTCTATCACCTGAGAAACTGGTGCTAGTGACTTCCAACAAGAAATGGAGCCAGGTGTCCAAGTCAAGATCCCAAATCTGATCATACTTATGGACCTCTGATAGAGATTGGGCCAGATATACAAAATGGCCTTGGATCCAAATATCCCTGGAGTTCAAAGTCTTTGTTAAGGTCAAGGCCCATTTCTCAAAGCACTCTTCAGGTTAGCACAATACTGGTCTTCCCTCTGGGTAGCATGTACATATGAGAGAGGGAAAGAAATGCTACAGTTATGGACAGGATTTGGCTGCAAGGGCCCTGAGAGCATCCATCTCTCCTGATGAATTGACTGCCTGGGCTCAGAGCCAACACAGATAGCACAGCTGACAGCTGCCCCCCTTCCCTCGCTGACCTTGGACAGGAGTGCTCTGAGCCAGGGCTGACACTCTTCTCATGGGAGCCAATACTAAACTGAGCCTCTACTGTTCATCCTGCATCTGAGCTACAACTCCCACTGCCTCACAGCCATGTCTGTGCCTGGCTACAGGCCCTGTTGATCTGGATTATGACTCACAGATGGATTACCTAGCCTGATCTTGGAGCTGCCTCATCACTATGGACTTGCCAGGTGATCACTGGACTGTGTCACTGACTCTGCCAGCCTCCTTACCAAACTTGGCTCCTGGTTTACCTTACTCGCTAGAGCAGCTGGCCCTGCTGCTCCCTGACATTGGTATGGTCAGCAGGACAAGAAGGCAGCTAGCATATCTTTGTACCAGGCAAGGAGTGATTATGTCAACATTTTATACTGGGAAGAAAAATGCAAAATTGCTATTTTTATTTCAGAAACATTCGACTCAAGTTTTGCTGAAAATCAAAAGATATTTACTGTTTTGAAATAAATCTATCAACTGCTGAAATTGTGGACGAAAAAAATAATTCTTCTGCAGTCAGAAAATGCTTTGTTATGACATGATTACCAATTCTATACATTGCACACATCACAGTCAGCGAAGATGTGCAAGATGGTGGTGCGTGTTCTGAAACCTGCTGACAAAGGAAGGGAAAGAGTCAAGACATTGCCACAAACACAGTGGATCTGCCAGCTATATAGCTTAATGGTCTCAATTTCTCCCTCTGCTCAAGCACTTAGCTGAATGAAGGCCTCTGCACCCAACACCATGCAGGAATAAGGCTAAGTGGCACTTTAAATGAAGGGAATGATGGCATGGAAAGAACGTGTAAACTAGAACAGCCACTGCAAGGCCATTCTTGCCAGATTTTACATGCCACGGATAAACCAGCCTAAATTTGGTGATGTCAACTCACCTGTCAAAAAGGGGCTTCTCTCCACAGTCAAAAGAATCCTGAAGATCTTTGACAAGGTTGGCTTGGCCGGGCATCCGAAACAGCCCCTCCTCTGTAAGACCTCGCTCCCGAATAAAATCCACACACTGTTCCACCAGTAGTGGGGCCAAGCGCTGGCCATACTTCCTCTCGTACTGTACAGTGTCTTCCAATCGCTGTCCAAAGATCCCTGCCAAAAGAGAACAAGATACACCTGTGTGTCAGCTTAAACTCTTCTTGAGCTATGGATCAGGGCATACAGTGAGGGAAACTCACATGGAGGGGGTGAACCCATAAGAAGGTCCAGTTTCTAGAAGACTTTAAAAGAGTATTTTTAAAACCAAGAATTACATGCTGAGTGGGCCTCTTCCTGCTTAAGAGTGCTTCAAACTATTCTCTGACCTAGGCCGGTTTACATCTCACTATATGCAAGAAAGGTGGGGTTAATGTTATGTTTATACATAATGCATAAAATATGCAGCAGTGCTAAATCTGGATTAAGTAGTTATGCTTCCATTGCATCTTCTGTCCCAAGAATGCCAAAACAAAGGCCACACTAACATTATGAGACACAAATCCTTTCTGCAGGCACCCACCTCAGCTGTCACACAGTTGCCCTTCAACAGTTTGCAGCTGCCTGGCCCAACAGGTAGCAATCCCCCTAGCAGGGGACTGATAACATGACAGAATACAGTTGACACCATTAAAACTGGCCAGAGTGAAAATCCCCCACCATCCTGCAAGCTTTGCATTTCTTTTCCTTTAATTAAAATTCCTGAATAAGAATCAAAACAGAGTAAAATGTATGCAAAATTCTTACTAAAACATGGTGCTGTACTTCCTGCACCTTGAAAATATCAGAAGCAGCAGGTACTTTAAAAACAGATTAGCATAGGCAATTCTTTTAAGTCAGATCTATTGTAGACATATATCATCAAGTATGAAACACTGTCTTCCTCTTTGGGGACATTGGAGTTCCTGGTCAATACTAGCTGCTGAATGCCACTATTGGCACCAGATCTTATCAGCAACATAGAAGGGGCTCGGGATGTAAGACCCAGAGGTTTTAGTTTAATCCTTGCCACTAGGAGACTGCTCCATCTAAAGCAACAGCCACTGAGCTGCGTTGTGAAACCCTAATTCTAACACCCTACAACATATTGTGGAGTCAGGGAGGATAGCATCCAAGTTAATAATATTTTGGTTATAAGAATTCAGTAAATTAGAGAATCAAGAATCTACTCAATTTCAGATGAAACCAGACCATAGCAGATAGAATATTCTATTCAAAGATTTCTCAAAGCAACGGGAGGCTTTCCACCGATATCAAGGAGGTTTAGATAATGCATTCAGCACTCAATCCTGCAGGTCTGAGGGAAAAACAAACTCAAAGCAGCATGCAATATTTGAGTTATACTGTGTTCACAACCAATAGCCAGAAGCAGTGTTTAATGGATACATGCATGTGCTTACACCAGGCCAGGGGATTTAGTCCTGTCTTAAGGCTCTACTTACTTTCCTTATAATAACCACGTTTTCTATTTTTATTTTAGTGCTATATTCATGGGAGAAAAACTCCTGGCAGGAAGTTTCCTAACCACCATTTATTGTCCTTCATGGGAGATATCATGTCAAACCATACCTGTTTTCTGTATTCAGTCCATCCCTGCTGAGTCCTCAGGGAAACCAACCTTTCACTATCAGTTTCAGCTTCTTGAATGAAACATGTAAGAAAGATCCGAAAGTCCAATTTCCTTTCCCTGCCAGTTTGTTATACATTAGAAGACAGAAACCTTCCTTACACACTCCAGCCTAAACAACTGCATTACAGTATCAGAGCTGGAGGTCCAACAAAAGTCTTGAAGGAAATTCCCTCCTTTTTCTGGCAAGAGGGCATGCCCTGGAGCATGGGAGTGACTTATGTTTATCACTGCAAATATTGGTTTTCTTGAAGAGTAAATGTTTTACTAGTTCTGTTTTCTGATCTCTTTGAATTTTCACTGAGAAGGGTGTCTCTGAAGTCACGTTCTAGGACAGGGAATCTCTTCCTGCTTTTGCACAGGTTGCTTTGTAATCTCATCACGTAATCCCCGCTGTCATGATGGGGCACAGCAGAAGTGCTTAGTAGGTGGGGCTCAGCATTGTTTAAGTTTCTAGGGCACTTACAGAGGCTAGACAGCCATGAAAGAACAACCTTTTCAGCCCAGCTTCTCAGACAACTTCTAAACCCAGATCATAGCTGAAAAAGTGAAGTCTTCATGGCCTGTTCACCTCTCAGCCTCTCTGCTGAACCTGCTCATGGGGGAGTAACTCTCAACATTGCATATGATAGTAAATATATACAGGAATGATCCAGGAACATGCATCCTCTATAACCTCCCTCATGCTATTCTGCTAGTGACCATTTCTCTCTCTTCCTCTGCATGTTTGATCCTGGGCCACAGGTCAATGCAAACCAAGGTCTTACAGCGTTAGTTGTAGCACGCTTGGGTCAGATGCCAAGCTGGGCACCTTAGAGACAAAGAATTTCCTCCAACCAAACTCATATATTTCTTTAAAATTATACATAGTATAAAGGCATACAGGTTTAGGGAGGTCAGGCTATGGCAGATGTCACAGCAATTATAGGATAGCAGCCCTGTTTTCTCAATTCTCTACTTGTTGAATCACAGACCTGTTTCCTAAAGGACCTGTCTAGAGAAGGCTCTGGGAAAGAGGTAAATGCTCTACATTCCCCAGATGTAGACCACAGAGATAATGTTTTTCCAGAAGCTCACGTTCTGGTGTTCTAGACTGAAGATAGAGCAAGGACAATGATAGTATCAGATAAACACATCGGAAGCACACGCAGAACTACTGCATGCATAATGCCCACTTGCATTATGAAGCTTTGTCTATTTTTCCCTAGACTTGGCTGGTCTGTGGTTGGCAATATGCTCTGATGCATTTCAGGGAACATCAGTCCTTGCCTTCCCAGTCAGCTTGAATCACAGCAGCAGTAGCTTTCTGTAGGTACAATCAGTCCTCCAGTGACCTCATGGTAACAAGTGGACTGCAGCCAGAGACTACTGGCAGGGAGGTTAAGGAATGTGACAGATAACAGAGATAGAAGGGTGACCTGTTTTGAGATTCAGAAGCAGCAGCAGATGGAGCTTTCACAAGCACAGGATTAACATTACTGTGGGTGTTTGCTACAGAGCCAGATGCTGGGAACCCCGTCTTTTTCCCTTCTCAGGTATGCAGGCTGGCAATACCTTTTTCTCCGGGAGGGAGACAGCAATCTTTGGAAGAAGCAAAGACACTGTAATATTTTTTTACTGCAATATTACTCACCTCCCTTCACACCATTTCAAATGGGTAACAAGAAAAAACAGCCATGAAACCAAGACTGACACAACTGAGGATGAAGTTGATCTGCCTATCATACGATGAGTGAAAGGAGCTGGCACAATCTTGCGTTTCTTCTTGCATGAGAGTGTGTGCTGAAGTGCTGTGCAGGTGAGATCACACAGCTCTCACAGGTCATTTTTTGCCAAGGGGAAGAAAAAACCCCGTAGCCATGGCCAGGCTGAAAGACCTCTCCCAGCCCAGCTCCCTTGGCTGCCTCCTGCCGTGGTTTGGCAGCCCCACTCCAGCCCAACTCCAATTGCAGATCTATGCTTTCTCTTTTCCTCAACCCTAATTTTCCAGAAAAGCACTATAAAAGGTCACCAATCATTGCGCAGACAATGTGCATGCATTAGAGCACGCTACTGACCACAGAGGAGCCAAGGCTAGGGAAAAGTAGACAAAGCTTCACATGGACAGTTTTTCACCCAAGCCAAGTCTGTTGGTAACTGCAACTTTCCCTTTGCAGCCTGAATTATACCGTAGCTCTGTGCTTTTCCTTTCTCTCTATCCTAGCCCTCATATTTTTTTTGCTGAGCCATAGACAAGGATTCCCTCAGCTGCTGCTACTCAGAAGAAATACCGCTCTCAGGCCAAGTCTTTTGGCAATAAGAGCATTAGGGTTGGGGTTTAGAGGGAGAAATCAGAGCTGCAGCTACAGTGGGGCCAGAAAGTTCGCTTTGGAAAAATTCATCTATGCAGTGGCTGCAGACCTTGTCCATGGCTTAGAAAAGGAAATTAGTGATAGGGTTCAGAGAAGGAGCAAGCTAAGAGCTATCTTTGGAGTGGGGCTGGAAAGAGATTGTCACAGGCAAATTTGAGCTGCTGACAATTCTGCGCTTATGGAAATCTTTCATCTGGACATCTGCTGGGGGGCCTTGGTGAAGTCTACCCTCAGGAAAATTACTACCAGGACTTTCACAGCTAAGCTGGCAAGAGACATAGCAGATACACCTACTTCAGTCTCCCTGGGCTAAACAGGGGCAGACTGGGGAGGCAGTGTCCTGCCAGCTCTGCAAAACTCATCTCACTTCAGCTAGGTCTCAGGAGGGTTTGTAGAACAGATTTAGTAAAATATTCCTGAAACTACCAGCATATGACAGCATCTCTGGGCTGGACAGGGACTGTCCTGCTTTGCAAGGAAAAGCTAAATCTGGAGCCAGTCGCACACAGCCTCATCCCCCAGCTCGTCAAGGCACAGGCCTGTTTTTAATCACCAGGGCCTGCAGCTCGGACTGAACTTGGCAGCACTTCACTCCATTCGATGATCCTGCTGGAAGACATTAAAATTTTTCTCTTCATTCAGAAGAAGGGGAGCCAGTGCCATCCAGTCACACTCCCAGACAGAGCTAGGCTGGAAATAAAGCCAAAAGCTACTAGCAACCCAAGGGTTAACTTTGCTTGTCATATCTTTATCTATAGCTAGGCCCTTTTGTTTGGTTTCAAAGCAGAAAAAAAAAAAAAGCCAACAAAAAACCCCAGCGTGCCTGGGACTACAGCCTTAATCTAAGAAAGATTCAAGAGATACTAAAAGAAGAGGCTAGCAGAGCTGCAGAATTTTTTTCCTCTATTCCAACAAGCTGTCTCTGTTCTTTCAAGATTTAGGTGGCTCTTTGTGGAAAAAGCGAGCCAGGAATGATGTACTGACTAAGACACAGACAGGCTCTCTGTCCTGGCCTGAATAGCTCACCCACCAGCTCCAGGCATACAAAGCCTATATATTCAGCTATGCTGTCCAGACATGCAGTGGGCAGGAAAATATATGCTCCCTGTTCGCTTTTCCTCATCAGAGCTCTGATTTCAACCAAAATAAAGACAGAGATAATAAAGTCAGTCCTTGAAGAGATTTTTCTTTATGCGGAGGACTGAAGACTCTGTATGTGCTTTAAGTGGGAATAGTCCAGGCACATCTACATCAGCTGTATGTACAGCTTAGTACACACACGTTAAAAGGTGTGCTGTAAGATAGTCAGGCACACACTTGGATGCTGCTATACAGCAGTACATACACCCGCGCATGCATGTCTGTGAGGCATGTGGTGCCTCACAGACAGGCAGTTTATGGATGTGAAGATTGTGTACGTGCTCACCTGCACAGGTAAGCGTCTACTTTTACCTTCCCACATTCGTGCTTATGCTCCCATTTATCTGTCCCTCTCACACATGAAAGCATTGAAGAAAAAATCATGGGCAGACATTCAGAAATGCATATGTTTCCACAACACAAAACACACACAAACCTCTAACTCTTGTTTCCCCTCCTCTAGCCCACCCAAGCACACACAAATTACTGCATCAGCAATTGAAAAAGGAGTTCCATGTTAGGAGCTCTACGTGCCTAAGAAAAGATAGTCCTTAACTACCAAACGATCCAGCCAGACAAAGCACACAAGAATGGGGGGAAAGAAATGAAGTGACAGATAAGTAGGAATCAAGAGAAATTGAGGGAGTAACTTTCCCAAAGTCACACAAATGGGTCTGTGGTAGAACTTGGTATCTTCTGACCCCATTCCCCACAAACAGCAGTCTCCATATACTAGGAGATAATTGCTCTCATCCACATACACTCATTTAAATATTCAATGTAAAAGCAAACAGAACTCCCCAAAACTACTTTCAAGTGCTAGCTTGGCATCCGGTAGTGTTTTGGCCATAGACTGGAAGCTTCCCACTCTTTCCCTCTTTGTAAAGCCAGCTCCTTTTCAAGATTCTTAGCTTCTGTCTGAGGCTAAACTCAAATATCTGCTTTTCCTCTAGGAAAAGAAAACCATAACAAATCTGAACTCTGGAAAATCATCTCATACCTCTCGTTCTTGTGCAGCACTCCGCTACATGACAGGCGCTGAGCTTCAAGCAGAAACCAGGCAGTGTCAGACAGCAGGAGCGGCAGAGAAAGAAAGTCCTGACTTCAGGCATCAGACACATTCTGAGTCCCAGCACTGGCAGCTTTCCATTCACCCAGCGCTACAGAGCAGAGAGCAGCCGATCTGCCCTGGGAGATAATCTCGGCAGCACATCTGGTCTTAGCTCCGCAACTCAGCATTAATTATGACTTGTGCAGAAAGCATTTGAAATATCCAATGAGATGCAGAGCTCCCCAGCTCCCTCCACACAGGGAAGGAGAGAAGAGAAAGACAGGCAGGTAGGGTCTTGCCCACCCTCGAAGCGGTCGCCAATGTAAACAGCAGCAAAGTATGGGTCACAAGTTTTAACAAAGGCATCCCCCATC
Source organism: Ara ararauna (assembly GCA_028858755.1). NCBI lineage: Eukaryota > Metazoa > Chordata > Aves > Psittaciformes > Psittacidae > Ara > Ara ararauna. The sequence continues at coordinate 70,159,089 of CM054381.1, forward strand.
GGCTCTGTAATATATTCATGCTCTAATTGCTTGTCAGATCTACTCTAGATAGCTGGAAAAGCTGAGCAACAGTTGCTGTCTGCATGCCACACTCTGGATCCCTTCCTGATACAGGCAATGCCAGTTGTGCTGCAGGCAACCTGGTGCCCTGGTCTGGCCTCAGATCTTCTTGCAAAGCACCAGAATCAGAAACCTCATTTTGGAGGGGAACATCCCCCCACCTTAGCCTTGGTGTCCTCTGAGAGTATCTACAGAGTTCTTGGACATGTTAGAAAGTTTTATGAAGCTTAGGAGAAGTTTCAGTCTTTGACCTGTGCAGCTTTTTGTGCTTATAGCCTCTGCTTTAGCCCTTTACAGAGAAGTTGCCTGATGATGAATAGCTCAGCTGAGTAACTGGTAAGGAAAGGAATTACACATGAGTCAATCCCCAGGACTTATTTGCAGGAAAACATTTACCCCTTTGACTCCTGCTCTCAGGGTAAGAAGACTATAGCTAGGAAAAACGCTTATCACACAATGGTCCATGCAGTTATATAGAGGTCAGCCCTACCTTATTTACAAAATGCACTCATGTGACTGCAGACCCAAAACTTTTGCCCAAAGTTTCTAGGGAATTTTATCATGTCTGGCTAACTTCATCTCCTTCTGCAGGAAAAAAACCAGTGTGTTATCCTTGTGTGCAGCTGCTCATCTGCTTCTTTTATAAAAAACCATATCTGTGGTCACCACAGATAGCCCACACTCATCTGAACATAGCGTCTTACCGCCTTCTTAGTTATACTGTGGTTGAGTTTGAACACACAGGTCAAAGAAGATATTTTGTGAGACTGTTATCTCACAGCTTGGGAAACCTGAGGCCAAACTCCGTCTCTACATTCTCTATATTAATCAGAAGCTCCTGAAGAAATTACTGTCTATTATTACAGGGGAAGGCAGTACCAAAATCAAAAGCTCCAGTTCTTGAAAGCAAGGTATTCCTTAACTATTCACGGCATACCTTGTGTAGCAAGTTGTTGTACAACTGGACACCAGAAGCCCAGACAATACACTAGACAGTGTTTAAAGCCCACTAAAGAATATTGAAAAGTGATAGAGATCCTTAAACAAAAGATGCAAATGAGATCCTGGGTATTCTTCACCCTTCTATTTAATCTCTCTTCCTTTGTGGTGAACAGAGCAGGCTGCAAGTTACGGAGAGACTGCCCATAGTGCTAAGCAGCGAGCAGGACCAGTCCTCTTCTGAATGGTCGAGACACCATCAGGATTTTTGGCACTATTTTCTGGAACTATCCCCCAAAATGTGTCACATCTGTTAATAATATTATGGAGCCTGGGACTCAAAGTTTGGGATGGGAGCCCAGGAGATAGCAAATGCAGATTTTATTCTTCCATTCACTTCTCCATTTCTGCTTTCCAGCTCTCAAAACACAGGAACAAGGAGGTAACCAATAACATAGAAAGTAATGTTGTTTAACATGGATATTTTTATACCCAAAGTATAATTAACCCATGAAATTCACAGCTTCTTTGTGGCCAAGGACACAGCACGACTCAAAGCATAGTTAGACTTCAGCATAGCTTATAATACTGTAAGTTGTATGAGAGATTATGAAGATAATGTAAACTCTTCTCCAAAGAAAGAAAACAGCTCCCTGGTGAGACTAAGAAGCAGAAGGAGCACATGCGTGCTCATATAAGCATCACAACTAAAGCATAAAATGGAGGCTGCTTCCGTATTGTTTCCTGCACATGGTAACTGCAGCTATAGGTGTCCTGTGAGAAGAATACAACACTGTGTTTCATATCTACACACTCCCCAGTTACCACCTCTCTCCTTATATGAAACAATTCACAATCAATTTCAAAGTGTTGCGTTAAAAAATTGTGACTTAGACCACAGAATATGATGAGACTGAAATAAAGATCAACACATATATGCATATATATATGATGTATTTGACTTCTGTGTTTTGAATTTCCAGGTCACAGTTGAATCCCACTTTCTCTGTTAACCACATTTCTCAAAAATGAAATCCAAGATTCACACATAATCACTGGATTGCAGGGGCTGCAGACTCCAGAAGTATACTTGATACTGCAAGAATAGTAATAAAATCCAGAGAGTGGGCCACATTGTGTATAAACTACCATCAAAATTTTCACCTGGAGAGCTCCCTATATACATGTGCCAAGGACAGAAGGGGAGAGAAAGAGACTGAACTCCCTCTTTCCATATTGGCGTGAATTTATTTAGCTGTAGAGAAGTTTACCACTGGGTGGTTCTTATTTTCTAAAGAATTCAGGATTATAAAACAGTTTAGCAAGTAAATATCTTATGAACTTTCTGCTGGGGAGCTGGAGGCATTTTCTTTCCTGGTGTCTTTGTTGAAGAAAGCTCGCATGAGCTAGTAGCACCAGTTACGCTGCTGCAGGTACCAGAACAGGGAGAAAGCACCCTGCCTGTACATGTCACTACAAGCTTTGAGACTGGCTGGGAAGTTCATTACAGCTCACGCCACCTCTGAAAATGTAGGCATGTCTCAGGCTTGGCATCTAACTCAGGTCAAATTCAGTCTTGAATCTGGTTGCAACAGACAAGAATGGTGAACCCACATGAACTCAGAAAATATTCCTCCTCATCTCTGATTGTGAGCAAACTTGTTGGCTTGCACAGCTCTAGCAAGTGCCCATAGGGTATAGGTATTTTTAGACACTGGCTTACATAGAGTATTAGCTAATATACAGGTATACTCAAGCAGACCTGTCTGAGAGAGCTCAGATCTCAGAAACTGCCTCATCTATTTGTACAGAAAGAGACTTGTATCCAAGTTCAAATCGGAGATGAAGTTCTCCTATAATAAAGTAAACTGAGCCTTGCACAGACTCATTTTTTAACCCAGGCAAACATGGGCACACGAACATCCCTTGTATTTATTGAAAGTCGGCAGTAACGTGGTTACAGTTGATAACTCACAAGGGCTGAACCCAGCAGGGAAGACTTCAACAGTACACCCCTTGTACAGGAAATTTCCCTTCCAGATTCATACCTCTCCAAACAGTTTGGACAGATCCTTCTCTGAATAAAATGATGTCCCCACACCCCTCCCCTGCTCTGGGCTGGGGTCTCAACCTTTACTGGTAAGATGAAATCCTCTGAGAATAAACAGGCTCCTGCTGATAAAGAAGTTCTAACTGATAAAGAGTTCACCCTGGGTTAAAAGGTTAACAAACAGCTATGTTCATCCTTCTGTCACAGTAGATTCTACCTATGTGAGGTGTCTTCCCATCTCTCAAAAATATGTCAGGAAAGGAGCTGACTGAGCAGCATTCTAAATTATCCCGCCATGGACTCTGACCAGTTTATGCCTTAAAATGAGATTCTGTTTGTTCACAGAAAAAAGATGACAAACAGACTTAAACATCACTTAACCACAGCATTCTGAATGTAGAGCCAAACGCCTGTGTTTATTGGTCTATTTCTCTCTAAACAAAGGCAGAAAGCATTTAGAGAACAAAACATCAAGAGCAACAAAAAATGGCTTTTAGCAAGCAGTGATCTGTACAGATGTGCCTTGGAAAACTTCTTTCTCCCCACAATATAAGAACATCTTTTACAGAACTTTTTATTTACTCTTGCATATGCCTGTCTTCATTTGATAGATAGCTTCCATAGACTGAACTGAAGCTATGTCTGTAGAAAGCATCTGACCAGCAGAATCTCTCTTTCCAGTGTACTGCATGTTGATGCCTGCACTGCACAGAAAATATACAGAAAATTGCTTTACAAAAATTCTGGGTGTTAGTAACTAAAAGAGAGTTATGGCATAGTATAATTGCTGCCACCAGTGTCTCATCTCCAGAGAAGGATGAGAATTCCGGCTATGGGTTCAAATTCAAGGATCATGGAGTCTGAAAGCTGTTGCTGATCCTCATCTCAGGTACGGAATGAAACAAGTAACTTTCAGGATTTCTGGCCATCCTGAAACCTGACAGTGTCTGTGATCTAGATTCACAACCAAAATTTAGAAGACCAGCCTTTTTATCCATTCAGGAAACCAAACAAGCTTATGCCCTCAAGTCTTCCCGTATCCCAAGCCCAAGAGGCTGATAACCAATGCACAATCAGTTGCTGAGAAGAAGATGGGAACTACATAGAACACATGGATGCTTATCCAAAGCAAACTTTATCGTAAATACCTCTGTCAGTCTGTAACCTGTGACTGTAAATCTCACTACCAGGTAAATTGTACATGGTTTCACTTTGTTGCTTCCTCAAACTCATTCATTGATGAAAATTTGTTAACTAATTTACTTTCAGCCTCCACTATACAACTAAAATCCTCAATCTATACGAAACATAACTTATACCTTCACTAGCCAAGCATACGGTTGGGGATCTAAGTTCTAGCAAAAACTGAACCTGACTTGTTGCGCTTGGAGAAAAGATGGCATTTAGCTCCAATTTGTAAAAATGGATAAAACATCTCAGAAAATCAGGTAGCCTTCTAGAAAAGATTAAGGGCTGAATGTTCCCTTCCCTGACCTGCAACTCTGAAGGCAGAAAGGGGAAACTGCAAGATTGATTACGTGATGATGGAGCAACTGTGTGGGGTAGAAGGATAACATTCAGAAAGGATCTAAGAAAAGAGAGACAGAGTGGATTTCTTTGATTTCAGCTCCTAAATGGTTAAAACTGCAACTTGCAAGGAGCAGGCTACCAGTCCCCTTCAGTAAGCACATATTCTCGCAACATTCATCAAAGGACTGAAACAGAGAAATTAAATACTTGCCTGCAAGCTGAGAAACACCACAGCAACATATTTGTCCCATTAATCACACACTGCCAGGACATGCAGAAAGAACCATCAATGTTTTAAAGACTGTTAGCTTTCAAACATCAAGCATGAATCTAATGATTACAAGAATGGTCTCACTGAGAAACCACCAGTGCAGGAGGTGGTACTGCTCAGACTATGTGCTACAGGCAGTAGCCACCAACAACATAACAAATGCACAGCCACTATTACTTCTCCATAGCACTTTTAGCTGAAGAGAACAGGAAAACAATCTGCTATCAAAGCAAACCCAAGCTCCACCATATTTTATCTAAAGGTGGATTACTCTTAGCAATACAAGCTATATGACACTAATGACTCCCTCCAGAATTTTTCTTTGATATCCCAGAGGGCTTTACCTTCTATGAAGCCATCTAATTCTATTTTGAATCCATTTATTATTTTTGTTTCCAGATCTTGTGGCACTGAGTTTCATAATTTAATTGTGCACTGCATTAAACCCTTTTTCTATTGGTTCAAACTGCATGTTTGTGCACTGTTCAAATTTTCCATACATTTGTAATTTTATCCATCAGTTTTTCCTGAAATCTTCTCCTTTCCAAGACCATTTTCAAAGTCATTTTTTGAGGAAAGTGCTTCACTTGGGTAGATTTTCCATCTCAACTGCTTATACAAGCTCTAGAATACAAGACTAATTCAGGGCAGAGTTTGCATTAAAAATTCTACTCTGAACTTGAAAAGCCATCCCTAGCACAAGTTTCATTTGAATGGAGACATTCCCATGTGACATTTCATTTTATCAAATCAGCATTTTCATCAAGCAAATCCCATGAGAAGCTTTACCCTGCCAACTTGCAAATGTAACAGAAGTAATTTCTACTTGCATTTTTTCTGTAACTGCTGTCTGGTTGAGTAGGGGCACCAAGAAGGATTCTTGCTCAGCTGCCTGTCATTTTCCAGCTCTGGATGCCTGTTCTTTGGTGCTCAGAGCTGTCCACACTAACAAAGTGATACAAATTCATTCACTTGACGCTAAACTGCATCATCACTCAGAAGCCACTGGAGCTAAGCTGGTTAATGACAACTAGAGATATGGCATTGCAGTGCAGAACTTGTGCTGCTGCCTGGGGTTTTTAAAACCAGCAGCAGGGGACTTGCCCCTCTGACAATATAGTGACACAATACTCTGAAAATACCCCATTTCTGCTCTGCTATGACCAGGCTACTGCATGGTTTCCACTCAGAGCCCAGAAAAGCTTGGGCAGTGGTACTGGATGTCACTTACAGCCTTTAGCCAGCAGCTTTAAAGATGAAATATGTGCAAGTGACATGAAGGCTAGGAATTTTATATGGAATTGGAACAGCCATCTGACTTCTAAAGGTAGGATCTTCAAAAGTTAGTAAGGAATACCTTTTGCCCTTGACATGCTTTAGTTTCACACCATTCCGTCAAGTATTTACACAACACTGATAAGATCCACTCTGAAACTTCTCCAGGCTAAACAATCCCAGACTTCTCAGCTTCTTTCAGTATTTCACTTGCCACAATCCTTTAATCATCCTAGTGGACTTATGCTGGAATCACTTCAGTAAGGCCACATCCTTCTTGTACTGAGGAGCCAAGAACTGGGCAAAGCACTACAGATGTGGTCTCATAAGTGCAGAGGGGAAGGCTTACCTCCCTCAACCTGCTGGCAACGCTCTTCCTAATGCAGCCCAGGAATCTGTTGGCATTTTTTGCCACAAGGGTGCATTGCTGGCTCACACTCAACTTATTGTCCAACAGCATTCCAGGTGCTTCTTTGCAAAGCTGCTTTCCAACTGGTCAGGTCCCAGTATGTACTGGGAGAGAAGAGGGGTTCAGGAGATTTCATTTCAAGCATTACTTCCTCCAAGCTCAAGAACAGTCCTTCCCACCATGTGCAGGAAACCATGCAAGGTGGCAGGAGGCCTGCATGGATGAACAAGGTTGCTTATGTTTATCCGTCCGCTGGTGAAGGACTTTAACCTTCCTCTCTGTTGAACTTCATGGGGTTTCTGTCCACTCATTTCTCCAACCATTAAGGCCTTTCTGAATGATGGCACAACCATCTGATGTACCAACCATTCCTCCCAATATCATCTGCAAGCTCACTGAGGGTGTATTGTGTCCCATTATCCAGGCCATTAATGAAGTTGTTAAACAGTACTCGCCTCAGTATCAGCCCCTGGGGTGTACCACTACTGACTGGCCTTCAGATAGACTTTGGGCTGCTGATTGCAATTGTTTGAAAGCAGCAGTTTAGCCAGGTTTCAATACACCTTAATGTCTATTTATCTAATCTGTAGTTAATGAATTTTTAAATGCGGGTATTACAGGAGACAGTGCTAAAAGCCTCACTAAAGTCAAGACAAACAACTGCTGTTCCCTCATCCACTACTTCATTGTAAAAAGCTATCATGTTGGTCAAACACAACTCCCCCTTCATAAATCCATGCTGGCTACTCCCAGTCACCTTTTTGACTTTCATATGTCTGGAAATGATTTCTGGCTTTGTTCACTCCGTTACCTTCCCAGCAACAGAGGTGAGGCTGACCAACATGTATTTCCCTAGGTGCTCCTTCCTGCCCTTGAATATAGGAGTCTTCAGGGACCTCCCTTATCACCACGTCTGTTCAAAAATCATCAGATCTCCTGCTTCTTTCAGTAGTGAGTCCATATTTTCCCTTGTCTGAGTTTTTGTTGATATGCCTGAGGAAGCCTTTCTTTTTGCCCTTCACAGCCTCCACCAGATTCAACTCCAGGGGGGCTTTAGTTCCCACTTCTTGTATGATTCCTTTTTTAGGTATGAACTTTGCCAAGAGCTACTTTTCATCCATGCAGGCTTTCTGATACCTTTGCTTGGTTTCCTGAATATGGGGGAGGACTGTTCTTGAGCTTGGAGTAAGGAATCCTTGAAGGAAGATCTTCTGAACCCTTCTCCTCAGGACCATATCCCCAAGGACTCTTTCAAGCATATCCCTTAGAAAGCCAAAGTTTGCACCCTGAGGTCCACAGCTGACATCCTTCTATTTGCCTTGTTGAATGATGCTTTCAGAATGGCTCTTTCACAGACAGCCATTGTGACCTCAGGCAGGTTTCTTGATTGCTCAATACCTCAGATTCCTCTTTCACAAAAAAAATGTGGGCAGTAGCCTTTCCCTACCTCAAGGCTGCTTCATGATGACAATAGATGTTGGTAATAAAGCAGTAATAGAAACCCCAGATATACTTGACAGAGATAACTTGGAAAAAAATCATTTGATGAGATCTCAGAAACAGATCTTTAAACTTTCTCTGTTGTAAACAGTTTTGGCAGCAAGATCCACTTCCAACTTACTTTAACTCTACTTTGGGTCTCAGTTTCTGTATTCACAAGTTTACCCTTTGTGATACCTTTGCTTGGGGTAAGGATAACCAGCACCTCCTCAGATTCATGTATCCTCTAGTCCTGGACACATATTGAAACTCATAAACCCCATCATCTTTCTCTTCCTTTGGTTAGTCCCATCTCCCAGCATGAGACAACACTGAAGAGCAAACACTGATAAGCTGCATCAGGCGCCAGCTGTCTCTGTGCAGAGATAATGGCACATATCAGGCACAACAAACACCCAGCATCACTCCCCACACACCTGTGGGAGCCTGGCACAAGGGAAGCTCATCCTGCCACCAAGCGAAGGGGCTGCTCTTTGGCTGGTCAGGAACCCTACTTGAGTTTGTCACTCTTGGGGGCCCTCTGGCAATACATGGAGCAGATATGGGTGCTGGAAGAATAGCCCTATATAAGCCTAACCAGGGATCCTGTTTTAGATGAGTAAATGTCTTTCAGGTAACATCTGCATGAGAACAAAACATGAGTGCTTAGACGGGTCAGATAATGGTATTAGTTGCATGTTCACTAGGATGCCAGACTGTTTAGGAGCTAACATATGATGTTAAGTCTTGGGAATCTGATGCTTGATTTCTCCACACGTAAGATGGGGATTTTCCAGCAAGAGCATCATGAGCATAGGATCATATCAGTGAATTTAAGACACTAAGATACCACAGTAATGAAGAAGAAGGAGATGGCTTCAGTTACCTGCCCAGTATGAAGGCAGGGAGGAGGTCCATTTAGCGAGGTATTAAATTACACCCCAGAGACTTGTTCCTTAGCTTGCAGCTCTCCTCTAATACAAGACATGGTCTGCACAGGGCCCTGGTTGCCAGCAGAAATGTTCTGTGCATTGTTTTGCTGGCAAGAGAAGAAAGAATCCACATATTGTGTTTTATATAAATGGAGAAGAGGACTTGACTTAATAATGTGTAGAGTGGCTTCTTCAGTGGACAATTCTTTAGAGCCAGCCAGTTCAACAGCGACTATTCCTCCTGAATGGAGAAACCACTTGTAGAGTTCTTGCAGCACAATTACTTTGTCACAAGGCAAAACTTCCTGTGTTTGCCTAAGGGAAGCACATCCGTTCCAACTTCTTCACCTCCCCTCCATCACAAGGAGCTGATGAAAGCTTGGGATGAGGAGGAGGAAAAATTAGGATAAAGTAATGGAGAAAGAAAGCAGCTGTGACATGCATTTCTGGCAAAGGAGCAAGGAACTGCTCATGGCAAGAAAGAATATGTAAACAGAACAAAACAAATATAACACAAGATTAACACAGAATGATTCTGTCCCCATGCAGTGCTGGTCACGTGCTGGGCTGTTAGAGTTATGCCGCTCAGTTTTCCACGCAGGCACCAAAAGAACTCAGCTTTTTACCTCATGGCCAAAAAAAATCAGTCTTAGACACACTATGGTTTACATTTGATGCAAGTCAAAAATGAGGAAGGCATGCCAATTGAGAGGTGAACAGATGGAAAGCAGTTTCCTTAGGGAAAGTAGAAGTACAGCTCCACTGTACATGGAGAGTGAGAGACTACGTCTTCTCCCTCCAGCTACACCAAACATGTTCAATGTATCTACATTCAGAGGACACTGGCAGGTTCATTCTCACTCAAACTTATGGCCATAAACCCTTTGCATTTAGCACTATGGCACTGCTATAAGCACTCCATATTAAAAAGCAGCTGCAGAACAGAATGACTGTAGGGACTTTTCAAATGAACTTTCACTGGTGAAAACTCAGGGCAAAATTTGTTCATCATGGAGGTGAGAAGGGTCATGGGAAACTGTTTTAATCACCCTCTGTCAGAATGTACTCCAAAACTCACTTTTACCAAGCCACTGTGACAAATTCTGCTCTTAAAGGCATAATCAAAACATACAGAGAACTCTCAAATCTCAGTTTACAAAATCTGCTCTGAATGAGATGGACTAGACTCAAGAATTCAGGAGCCTGAAACCCAGGAAAACTTGTTAGAAATGATTTTCCCCATAAACAAGACAGCTCTTCTTCAAAAGACTTAGGAACTCTAGGATTTTATTTTAAGGCCACATTTGAAGTGTATTTCAAAGCACACATTCCATATGGCTTTTAAGCATGAATGTGTCTCCTGTTAATAATTTGGGATCCTCAGCAGCTTTGGGGAGTTTTCTGTTTTATTTTGAGAAGCCTTTGCTGTTCACCTTTAAACACAGTTCATGTGCCCACATCAACAAGCAAGGAGATACCTTCAGCCTTTTTGATTAATGTTTTTTCAGTACATCAGGAAAGATTAAAGTGTGGCTAAGCCTCCCCTTTTATCTTGGTATAATTCATTTTTACACCATATCAACCTTCTCCAGGGCTGGATATTTACATACTAATAATGAAGCCTGCTTTTTAATTCCTTCCCTCACCCCTTGAGCTTCATATATTAAAAAGTGTCAATAGATAAGACTTGGCCCTCAAATTAGTGGTGGTAGCACAGCAGAGTTCAAATTATTCAATTAAAACACTGAGATGGCTGTGTTTACTGTCCTCCCACGTTTGAGGTAAACTGGGATTTCACTCAGAGAAATTGTCCTGCTCTGATTCTGACAGAAGGAAAAGTAGGTTTGACCATTTCCCCAAACTGGCTAAAACCATTTGGAAACAATGGTTTGAAAATCTTCACTATTTCCTAGTTATTGACATTCCTATAAATACTTTGTGAAGCACAAAGAGACTGAGGATGCAGCTCCATGGTTTTATAGAATCACAGTACGGTTTGGGTTGGAAGAGATCTTAAAGCCCATCTAGTTCCAACCCACCTTGCCATGGGCAAAGACACTTTCACTAGACCAGTCTGCCCAAAGCCCTGTCCATCCTGGCTTTGAACACTTCCCTAGATGAGGCAGCCATGGCTTCTCTGTGTAACCTATGCCAGCACCTCACCACCCTCATAGTGAAAAATTGTTTCCTAATATCTCATCTAAATCTGCCTTTTGTCAGATTAAATTAACTCTCCCTTGTACTGTTCCTGCAAACTCTTGTAAAAAGACCCTCTTCAGATTTCTTTAAGGCCCCTTTTAGGTACTGGAAAGCTGCTATAACGTCTCCCTGGAGCCTTCCCTTCTCCAGGCTGAATAAGCCCAGCTCTCTCAGCCTATCTTCTCCAGAACACTGATCATCTTTATGGCCTCCGCTGGACTTCCTTGAGCAAGTCCATGTCCTTGCGTTTGGGGCCCCAGAGCTGAATGCAGTACTGCAGTGTGGTCTCACTAGAGCAGAATAGAGTCAATCAATGTGTGGGTTGCAATCAGAGTGAACAAGCATACTCTCTTCCACCCCATCATCTCTCCTTTACCCCATCATCTCTCCCCACTGTCCTTATTGTGTTGGAGCAGCTGCATAACCTCTAGCACTAGCAGAATGAAATGTGGGAACACGCGGTTGAAAGGTGGAAAAAGATGAATCCTGATAGCAGTTAGCACTTCAGTCAGCTCAGAGAAGCAACGAAACCAGAGAATAAGAATCTATTCATGCATCTTGGACTATAAATTAGACATAGCCAAACTAGCTTTAGAATGATGCATTTGAGCATTAGGGCAGCAAGCACAGGCCAGGCTGATCACCCAGGACGTGCCCATGTTCTTAGGTAGGTATTTTCCTACAGACAGAGGAAAGACATCAATATACAATCACAGTTCTTTCCAACACTGCAAATGCCATTGCTTCTCTTCTACAGGACTTAAGCCAGCTCTCACCAACAGCCGGAGCAACTGTTACACTGACATTGATGGAATCAGATCAAAACTGCAGTATGTGAAAACAGCAACAAACAGCAGCTGCTGTATTTCCCCTTTGTGCTGCTGTATTCCCCCCTGCATTGCCCAGCTCTCTCATTCTCACAATTTCATTCAATTTTTTTTGGTATCCTGCAAAACCCCAGTACCTGGAATCAAATGGAGGAGTAAGTTTCTGTTTAAAGGCAAACCAAATTATTACCTGACAGCTGCAGGGAAGTTTAGAGGTATAGAAAAAGAACAGATTAATTAGAACAATGCTGTCCCTATAAAGAAACAAACATCAAAAAAGAAATCCATCCCTACCTTCATGCTGTCTTCATGGCTTTGTTTTTAAAATGTTAGGATTTTTAATTATTTAGTATTTTAATACTTTAGAAAAGATGCTTGCTCTGGAACTATTCCAAGAGACTGACAAAACATGAACACTAACAAAAAAGAAGCCAAATTTGAACTGATACTAGCAGTGCTGACAAAATCATGCCCTAGAGAACGATGCTGTTGTGGGAATGTGTGCTATTTGTCATGACTGAATGTCTTCTACTTCCTCACAGTATTTATTTGATGCACACAGCAAAGCTGTAAAATACTGTAAGGTCCACTACACATGGCCACAGAAATACTGTCTCTGACATTCTAAGACTTCTGATGGAGTACAAGAAGGCCCTGCACTGAGCTCAGAGTCTAAAAGACCTTTCATGGTGGACTCAACTTCAGAAAGAAAGCAAAACAAGCACAGGCAAATTTTTGAGGAGAAATCATGGCAGATCAGCTTCTACTAGAGAAAAGAGCTTGTTCTGTCTACAACACAAAAGCATCGCACACAACCTCTCAGAATCAGGTACGTGCTGCCTTTTGTACATACACTTTTTCTGTTAAATGAAAGAAGGACCTAGGAAAAAAATTACATCATCAGTAGCGACTGTATCTCCTCCAAAAACCAAATCAGAGACTCAAAATCATAAGAGTCACTTTAAAAGAAAAAAAAAAAAAAACAAAGCAAACCTAAACCAAAAAACATCAAAAGAATCCAACCAACATAAAAGTTACTAACAAACACTGGGTCTTCTTAGTGACCTTGTGGTATTTCAGCCTCCCTCAATTGCACCAAGGTCACTTTTTCCCCTTCCTAGATCCAGGAAAACTAGCAACTTCATTTCAACAGAGGTAATCGTGTTACCTAACCTTTATCTGGCACTTTTTTATCTGTACCTCTCAAAGGAGGTCGATATCACTATCTGCAGATGATAGCACTATTTGAATGAACTCCATGAGCAGCACACAAGTCACTTCAAAGCATCGAGTGTCCAGTACCAAGACAGTAGCTGCTGTCACCAACAGCATACCCAGAAGAAAACATCCATGAAGGGTTCTATGGGATCCTTCTATGCTAAACCACAAAAAACACCTCCTATCTGGTCTACTGACTTAACAACTTGAAGATTGTGGTATAGCATGAACACTGAGAGTCTGGATTTTTTTTTGTAGATTTTAACTACAGGAATTGTCAACAGCTGTATGATCCTACAGGTGTTTACTCAGCCTGACCTTACTGTTCTTCCTCAGGCTGCACCCCACTGAAGCCAGCAGAAGCTTTGTCTTCCCAACTGGGCCCTACATTAGCTAGATGAAAAATTTTGCTGCCTATAGCTCTACAGAGGATAAAGATGGTCATCTGCTCTTGTGGTAGAAAGTTAGGATAACTAGGCACAACCCTTTATGTCCATAAGGATAAGAAAGGTCCATAGAATAGTCCATAATGAGCTGTAAAAAAATGAGTACTAACAATAGTGATATGCTTATTATCACCACCCATTTCTGAGTCAGTTTTATAGTCTGAATGTGCCCTCACTTTCCATTTCTTTCCATCCCCTGGCAAAAAAACCCAATACAATCCTCTTGCTGCAAAACATTTCAGACAATCAAGAGCTTATCTAAGCATCTCAGTGATTTTAAAGTGTTACACATATCCCAGTATCACAAGAATATGTTTTACCTTGAGGCAAATGTTTTAATTTATGTGCATGTGAGCTATTTGCAATACCTCCACCAAATGGAGCCCATATAACCCGTCGGATAGCTTTCACCCAATCTTCCATTTCATTCTGGGAATTAGCCATGAGCAGGAAAGCCTCATGATTGACAGGCATCTTTTCCCGGTCCCCTGCACCACCTGAAAGATAGGATACAAAACTCTTTTAACATCTAGTCCAGAAGAGAGCAACCAGTATTTAAAACCACCAAAAGTCTGGGTCAAAATGATCAAATTGTTGTTTCAAATGAGCAGTTTTACACACAATTCCTACTCATGTGCTGCAGCACCCATAAAGCACAGGTTCATAGAAGATTAAAGCAGAAGTGTAAAATGTGCATTTTCCAGTGCGGGAACCTGGAGATGTTGTACCTGCTTGTCCCAGCAATAAGCAAAGTGAAAGCACAGACTATAAGACTCTACGGGAAGAGTTATAAATTAATTCCACATACCTACTCTGAGGTATCGAGAAATTGTTACCCAAAAAGGTGACTAAATGAATTGCAAGACAATCTACTGCTTGGGATGCAGAAGTGACAAGACCATCTACTTCCCCCAAGCTCCTGGGATTCCTAGTTTCAATATTGAAAAAAAAAAAAAACAAAACAAAACGCACACAGACACACACAAAAGCCCCCCAAAACAAAAAAGCAAAAAAAAAAAAAAAAAAAACCAACAGCTGCCCCCCCCCCCCCAAAAAAAAAAAAAAAAGGGGGGGCAAAAGCAAAACAAAAACCCCAAACCCTTCATTCCGATTTTGGATCCCATCCAAAATCCCAGTTCAAAAGGAGCGTTTTTAACAGGAGTTAAGATGAGCACATGAATCTGACTCTCCTAAATGAAATAACTTTAGGAGCTATTACCATTGGCATGCAATATCTCAGGGAAGTACTGACCAGAATATCAAATCAAAAAGTACACACAGAATATCAAATGCATTCAAACTCTCATATGTATCTGTCACTTGTGGATACTCCAAGACATGAAATATTTTCACCCTTCTCCCATTTTCATTTTAGGTCAGCACCCAACTTCAGTGAGTTTAAATCTTCTTGCCCCTTGTTTTATGTTCCAGGACTGGATGCAATCTAAGAAGGACCACATAAACAAATAAAAGCTTTATTAAAGCAGCCTCTGTATAAAAAGGCTACTGATCTTGTCCAACACAGCAGCTGCATCACTAGCAGCCGGGAGCTTCTCCATCACTATGGAAACTGCCTTTGGCTTTGCTAAGGAGATAACATCTTAGCTGTTGTGTCACTGTGATTTCCACACTTACATGGCTTTCAGTACCTACTCGCAAGCTAAAGCTGTGCTGAGCAGCTGAGATTGCCTCTCCATGAAATTCAGAGATAAGAGCAGGATGATGGTATATAGTGGTTTCTGCAGAACTGATTTAGCGTATACATAACCTGTTCCTCCTAAATCCTTGGTAATCTAGGGAAAGGAGCAAGCTGGGAGCTGCCTGCAAGCCAAAGAAATACATTTCTTGCTATTGTTTCCTGGCCTAAACACACTTAAGATACACTGATTTGCAAAGCAAAAGGGGTAAACTGAGATGTGTTGGGAAGGATTTGGTAGCTCTTGAGAAGCAATTCACTGAACTGGGAACTTGAGGCAGACTTTCAGTAATGAAGAGAGACAACAGCCACCTGGGACTAGGCATGCAGGTTAAGAAACAGAAGCCATAATGCTTTTTCCCTTCAGATATCCAAATTCTGCTTCTTTCCTTATAGCATTCTCTTGGACAGTCTTTCAATTTGAATTTACTGAATTATTCATATTCATGAAGATATATGAAGCAGAACACCTCCCTATCTCAAGGATAGGATGCCAGCATCTGAATAGATCAATGTGCTACTATAGTCCAAGGAGGACATACTTTATCCTTTGCATACAGAACTTTGCATATAGAGCAGGAAATTACAGTATGTGAAACTCCTGTCACAGCTTAATTCTTTTACTAACATATTCAGCCTCATGGTAAAGCAGTGATCATGAGGTGTAACTGTTGTACTTTATCTGGCAGACACATTCCTGTGTCCTTTTACAACAAGTATCTTATGGGAGAGCTCATAGCAAGAAAAAGGCTTTTCACAATCCTCAGCAAGCGTCAGAAATGGCTTCAAGATCTGGCATCTGGTAGACAGATGGCCTTGAGCTAGCTTTTCAAAGGAGTCATAGAATCAACCCGGTTGGAAAAGACCTTTAAGACCATCAAGTCCAACCACTACTCCAGGACTGCCAAAACCACCATGAAACCATGTCACTGAGGGCCTCATCTACATGGTTTTTAAATGCTTCCAGGGTCGGAGATTCTATCACTAACCTGGGCAGCCTGTTCCAATGCCTGATCAACCTCTCTGTGAAGAAATTTTTCCTAATATCCAATCTAAACCTCCTGTGGTGCAGCTTGAGGCTGTTTCCTCTTGTCCTACCAAATGAAACAGTCTCAAAAAACCTCATGTACAGAATAGGTCACACCACCAGCAAACAACTGAGCTTAATCAAAGTAAACACAGATCTTATTTTTTAATTTAAAGGTACCCAGCTGAAATCTTGCCCACCCAAGCCAAAAGGGCTTGGATGGGCAAAAAAAGAGACCAGAATCTTAGCTTCAAATTATTTCCAGAAAAATACTGCAAAGTTAGTCAGAACAGTTGAATCAACCCATACAAAAATTGCTATATGAAGTATAATAAGGACAGAAAGATGAAGAGGATTTTTTACAGGACTTCTGCAGCAGCGGCATCTCAGCATCTTCCCACTGAACCACCATAGCATAGGGACCTGACTACAACTCCCCTTCCCTTAAGATGTGATTTTGGACCAGCCAGCTGCCTTCTAAATCTTCAAGGACATTTAGGAGGAAAAAAACCCAAACATTTATACTTCTATTTGAGTCTGTAGAAAGTAAAAACAGGATGGGAAAAAAAGATTTTTCTACATGTTAGACCTGAGACTTTGCCAGAAACTACATACAGCTTCTCTGTGGTTGGCTTTCCCCGCTGGAGCTTTAAATAGGAGCAAGGTCATGACCCTACACGCTGCCTGTGGGAGAATCAGTAGTAACTACTCACATAAGTACAAGCAAATAAAGACAACACACACAGAGGCTAGCTTAGAAACAAGAATGCACTTCAAAATTTCTTCTTAGAGAAAGCCTCATATGTTAACATGACATGACTATGAAGTAGCAGAGCATGCAGACCCCCCCCATAAGCTATTTAAAAAACCCCAACATTTTATTCATGATCCTTTCTGCACACAGATGGCTCCTTTCACCACATCGTTGAGGCAACAAGCAGAACTAGAGTTCCCTAAAGGGCAGAGTTAAGATACGACTCTTTATGCTATTGTAACATTCAACAGGCCTTGAGTCTTAGTCATCACAAGGATGAGAAATGATTGAATTCAAACACTTAGAAATTTTTAAAACAAACAAGGAAACAATGCCACATACACCTTCTACAGAAGTCCAGAATTTTACCTGAAGCTCACAGATGTTTTCTTTTCTGAGCTTAGATCCAAACCAGGATCTTGTTATGGGTTTCAGATTGGAGTTGCAATGCAACCCTGTATCAGTTCAAACATCCTAGCCTTTAGGAATTGTTTTGGGAAAACAATTGTAAACCTTCCAGCCTAGAAACACTTGAATATGGAACTTTAGTTTTGCCTCTCACAGCAGTATGAAGTTTGCATTCAGATACTGCAATCAAATCTCTTCTCTGCTATTAACAGAGCTCCAGCCCTTATTCTGGTTGCTGTCAGACACCAACTGTGAAGTGCGCAAGTGCTTCTTCTACTGTGTGAATCAAACAAGGCTCTGGCTACTCAGCACTGTGATAGGGAGAAACACTCAGCTAATGGTTCTAGACACAGACAAGGGCTTTTCATTTCCTTGAACAGAAGTTTTCACTCATCTTTAATCAAGCTCCCATACAAACAAGACTGGCCTTTAGAGACCAACTCAGGATTGCCACGGGCAACCATTCCAGTCCTTCTGCTCAAGGCTACTTTCATCTCCAGACCATAGGAAAAATAAAACTGTCTGCAAATACAGAGCTTAAGCACCTTAATAGATGTAGGGTGCTTAACTTTGGGGATGAGTAGTCCACCTGCTTCAGCACTAACCTATGGCCAGGGAATCCTGCATTGAATCACCTGCTCTGATGCACATTTCCAGTGCACATTGGACAAGATGTACTGGCTTCCATCCCAATCCACAAAGCAAGTTGGCAGTACTACCTGCCTCCCTCCCAGTTGTACCGAAACTGAACAGCTTCAAGACTGGGAAAGGTAACAGCAACCATACAACTACATACAGTAAATGTAATAACCTAGAAAGATTAAGGGACTTGTTTTGTCACTGCTCGCCATCAAAAGGGCTACAGATCCTAGCTGACTTCAATGCTTTGCCACCCCTCTCTCAAGGTACCTTTGTCAAGTTGCTTTACATATCCTGGCAGGTATCTTTGCCTTGAAGGAACAACATACCTGCAAGCCCCTAGCTGCATTGCATGAATACTCTCTCTTCCAGGCACAGACTAGTTAAAGCCGACAGAATTGCTCTCATATGCCATCTGCTTATGTGGTTTGTGCAACTGTATTTCATGTGGCCTTGGAGCCATCTGCTGCTGATGTCAGCTGTACAGTGTTCACCTCAGAGTAACACACCATATCCTAATCCTCAACAACAGTCCCCCTTTCAGCTCTCCCCCGTACTCCATAATAGGGAAGATGAAATACTGAAACACTGGGGCTAAGCGACTTTCTGAAACAACAGCAGCAGGAATCACAATCCACTCTTCAAAGTCCTATTTACTGAAAACTCTTCCCTTTTTTGATCATCCTTAGTCTGGTATGCATTCACTGGAAAGTGCAAGCATAAGGCTGCCATTATGCTGTTTAGCTGTCCTGACCTGTGTCCCTGTTTGAAGAACCTTTACAGTTGCATCTCTCCCTTTACACAGCTGTTTCCAATGAGGAAATACTGAAATTTTTTGTTTGCCTTGAACTTCATTCATAGAAGCTTAATGTTCTTAAGATCAACATTTGTGAAGCCAGGATCCCCTTTATCTGTATGGCAACAGAAGTTCAGGGGGAACAGGACTGGACTTCCTAGTAGATATTTCTGCCCCATTTCATGTAAAAGGAGGAACTTTTCTATTCTCAAAGTTGCTGTCAGGTTCTGCTGAAGTTGGCAGCTTCTTTTTTTGTTCATACCATTTCCCTTCCTTCCACCCCCTATCTAGTTTGCCTTTCACCCATTTTTTACATCATTCTGGATACGGATGAACTTTTGTATTGTCATTATCTCAACTCTGCTGAAAATTTACACAATTACAAATACTTGTATGTGTGTGTATATACTTACGTGTTTGCATTGCTTTGCTGTGGATAGTATAGCGCTATTTTCAGTAAGAATGAAATTTAGCTGCCCATGTGCATGCTGCTGCAGTATGTGGGGAGGCAAATGGCAGTTCAAGGCTGAATATGAAAAGGGTGCCTGGTGGGTAAAGCAAGGTCCACCTGACATGTTTGTCCTCAGTACTAAAGCAAATAGTGACAGGAAGCCTTTAATTGCAGACAAGCAGCAACAAAGATCTTGACAAATGGACAAAACAGCTGAAAAGAACAATTGCAATGATTCATGTTTAATGACCTTTTCTCTATGATTGTCTTTAAGGTATCACATTCAAGGTTCTCAGACCTCCCCAGTAATGAAAGAAAGGGAAAAATGAGGTAGATTAATTCTTGCAAGATTAAGGGCAGCTCTATTAGCTGGAATCTTTCTTTGCACAGCAGGAAAAAAAGAACAACATCCAACCCAAAACCCCAGTCTTGATGTTTACGTTAAGAAAAAAGACAATAGAAATATTAGTAGGCAAAAGGTCTTTATGAGTGCTCTAGAACAGTCACTTGAAACCTAATTCTATTTCTTCAGTCATTGCTTTTGATTCTAATTAACGCTGAACCTCTATCCTGAGGACTGTCCCATGAATCAAAGTTTCCCAAAAGCCTGAATGCTAGAGAGAGACCCTGTCTGTCATACCCGAATCTTGGGTTAACCTACCATCAACACGCAGTTTAAACCTTGCTAGAACCAGTAAGCCCACTGCTTTTCTGCTATTTTTTACTGGTAATCCTTTAACAGAAGGGGAAACTTGTGAATTGCAGCTGAAAGAAACAAGCTTCGAATCAAAATACATTTCTTGTTCCTCAGCTCCAGTAGACAACATAATGGCAATTCTCCCTAAGGAAATGTGTACCTTTGTAGGTGAAGGGTTTGGAAAGAGTTTGAGGGGATTCTAAAATTCAACTTTTATTTGGATGTGTCAATAAGGAAGATAAAATCTTTAATACCTTTTACTGCACTGAGTAAATTCAGCTTTTAAATTGACACAGTTCAGATTTTCTTATGGCAGGATTTACAGGCATGCACTAAAATCTCATTGACTTTTCCATCAAATATAAGTGCCTAATTTCCTTAAATACTTTCAATCCACCAAGTTTAATGATAGTTACAAGAAGAAGATGATAAAATTTTCAAATAAAACTCCTTGCTGAGGATTTTCATGAGTTCCTAAATGATTTTTAGATCCCAGATCTTAGACCTCATCCTAAAGAATAAAGAAAAGGCGGGGAAACACTCTAAAACTACTACCATCTATAAACTAACCCAAAGGCCCTGCAATCTGTTCTCCTAAATGATTTTTAGATCCCAGATCTTAGACCTCAACCTAAAGAATAAAGAAAAGGCGGGGAAACACTCTAAAACTACTATCATCTATAAACTAACCCAAAGGCCCTGCGATCTGTTCTCCCCTCACACCTTCTGTGGCTTCAGATGATATTAAACTGCTTTAAGAAAACATCAACAAAGAGATTAGACCTCAGAATTGTGGTTTCAGATGCAAAAATTCTGACAAGACTAAACATGAACAGAGGTACTACAGCTTTTTTGGACTGGTACATGGACTACAGAAAACCCTTAAAAACCTAAGACTAGTGCTCTATTTCAGTTGGTAGGATCAAGTGTATGCTAAATGCAAGAACTGAAGATTTGGTTTAATCTTTGGCCTTTTATACATAAAAATTTTATCTGGTTAGCTTGACTCTCCTGCCTGGAGATGGAATCATAGTACGTGTTGGAAAGGACAGTAAGATCATCTGGTTCTAACCTCCTTGCCATAGGCAGGGATGCCTCACACTAGACCATGTTGCCCAAGGCTCTGTCCAACCTGTCACACTCCTTTTGATGCAGCCCAGGATATGGTTGGCTTTCTGGGCTGCGAGCGCACACTGATGCCAGCTCATATTCACTTTCTCATCAACCAATACCCCCAAGTCCTTCTCCGCAGGGCTGCTCTGAATCTCTTCTCCCCTCAGCCTGTAGCTGTGTCTGGGATTGCCCCAACCCAGCTGTAGGACCTTGCACTTGGCTTGGTTGAACTTCATCAGGTTGGCATCAGCCCACCTCACAAGCATCCCTCTGGATGGCATTCCTTCCCTCCAGCGTATCAACCGAACCACACAGTTTGGTGTCACTGGCAAACTTGCTGAGGGTGCACTCAATCCCACTGTACGTGTCGCCGACAGACATTGAACAAGATCAGTCCCAATACTGACCTCTGAGGGACACCACTCGCTACTGGTCTCCTACTGGACATTGAGCTGTTGACCACAACTCCTTGTGTGCAGCCATCCAGCCAGTTCTTTATCCACTGAGTGGTCTATCCATCATATTTATTTCTCTCCAATTTAGAGATGAGGATGTCATGTGAGACAGTGTCAAGCACTTTGCACAAATCCAGGTAGATGACATCAACTGCTTTGCCCCTGTCCATCAGTGCTGCAGAACCATAGAAGGCCACCAAATTGGTTAGGCATTTCCCCTTAGTGAAGCCCTGTTGGCTGTCACCAACCATATCATTGTTTTTCCTGTGCCTTAGCATGCTTTCCAGGAGAATCTGCTCCATAATCCTGCCAGGCACAGAGGTGAGACTGTCTGGTCCGTAGTTTTCCAGGTCTTCCATTTTCCCCTTCTTGAAAATGGGTGTTATATTTCCCTTCTTCCAGTTATCCAGAACTTAATCCGACTGCCATGATTTTTCAAATTTGATGACAAAGATGCCTTTCTTGATAACGTGTGCGACCTGCATTACTTTAGATTCACCTATTAGTTAAACTGAAGAACTGGTTAAGGGTACCAATCATTTCAAATAAACCAAAACCTTGAAAATAAACAAACCCATATTCCAGGTAGGTCACATGCTGGTAAGTGACCACACTTCAAGAACCATGACAACAAAAAATTTGCAAGATGAGAGGTAGGGAGGGAAACAATTTCAAGTACTCTTAAATGAAAAGCAAGTAGCACTGCACACAAACTCTACCTTGAACCCCATACTTATAAAACCTGCTTACATGTATTCAGTACTTTGTAATGTTTAAATCTACTTAAGCTGATTTTTCCATGTGCTTTATCTGCCTTAGGCTGAACTGTGAGAAGTTGCAGTAAAAAATCTGATCACTCATTTTTAAGTTACACTTCTGGCATTAGAAACATTTATTGCAAGGACACTCCAATCCTCTTGTGACTCCTCTTTTTTTTAATTATTTGAAATTTCAGAGAGGATGTGCTGCACACTATGGCCACAAAGTACAGTTTAACTCCGCTAAAGTGAATTCACAATGTGGGAAAGCCATTTCTACGGCAGTAGCCCAATATTTAGGATTGAGATGAGCCCAGGCATAATATGCACCTGCTAAGCACATTGTTATTTTTTTTTTTCAAGGATGTAACATCTCTTTTGTACCAACACAGCTCATGCACCATTCCCTCCAGCTGCTGCCCACAATTACTTTGCTTCACAAAAGAAATGGCCATTAACAGCGATCATATTGCCTCCCTAACTAGAGTGGCTTTGGTAGCCTGTAAAACATGTTTCCAGCTTCATACAGTATCCCTAAAAGCAAGCTGTATTACTATTGTTTGAGTTTTGTGTTAGCTTCTATTAGGAAGCAGCAAGAGATGAAGTCTCTCCAACTTAGTCACAGCTAGTTTAGGATGCCAGCAGAACTATTCTAAAGACAAACTGATCAACAATAATTAACATGAGGAGCAACTACTACACCAGCAATTGCTAGAAGCTGACACCACTTCATCTCTCTGCTACTTATGTGTTTAATCCTGAGTGTGAAATCTTCACCAATGATATTCTAATTATGTTCATGATGCCTCAAGGGTTAGGCTGTTAAACAAGTGATAGTTTCCTCAATTAAACCCTTGTGGCTCTTGACTCAAATAAGGTCTCTTGATAGGTGGTTACAGTGGAGACTATGTTCACTTCAAAACTTCAGTCATAACAGAGATGGCAGCAGCTTATGTGGAACTCTCAGTGTGCAATGGCACAGTCACTAGCTCTTACCAGCAGTTATCTCCTGACAAGCAGAAAATTTAGGATATAGTGTTGCCTCTGCTGACACTGTTTTGCCTGCCAGGTTAACAGGTATCTGCCATGTTGGCACAATCTTCTCACTGGAAAAACAAAGTTCCTGTTGGAAAAGAACCTGAAGGTGTTGGGAGCCCAGGCATAGTTGTCATTCAGCTTCTTCCATTTGCACAAACTTGAGCCCCAGAGAACACAAACCTTTTCTTCAAAATTGGACTGACATGTCACCAGCTTTTAGGGAGCTGTTCACCTCATGAAGTATTTGTCTTAGAATGACAAAAGGACAACTTCTGTCCCTTTCTACATGTGTGCTGGAAAAAAACTCCCAAACCAATAAAACAGCCATTTCTTCCCCCCAACAAAATGTTACAATAACGCTGCAACAAAAATCCAGACTGTGATGACGACAGCAAGTAGGAATGGCAAGTGGCAGAATGAAAAGGTTGGGTAGTTTTTTCCTCCAGCATGCTCCATAGACAACCTTGTAACAACAGCAGGCTGCTTTCTCTTAAACTCCTTTCTTCCATTCTAGACAGCTAACCCCTGTAGTCTTTCCTCAACACATTTCAGATCTGAATTTAAAATGAGCCTAGCCCTTAATAGTGATGAAGTGCGGAAGTGCCTGGGCTATGCAGAGCTGCTGGTCATTTTTCCATGTCCTCTAGCCTGTATGGAAAGGAAATGAATTTTTCTCAAGCCAGAAGTCACACACTCACAGGGAGGTGACTCAGGCCAGCCCACTGGCAGAAGCTTTGTGCTTGCCCCTACAACGCACATTGCAGGAGGTCTCTAAATTAAGGCAACTGTCAATTTGAGGGTACAAAAAGTTAGAAATATACATACAAAAGACTTAGAAAATAGTGGCAAAGAAGGCCACACAGTTCCATGTGGTTCTGCAAAGCAACAAGTGCTCCACGCTTCTGAGGAATGTATCAAATTATATATTCCAACTGTGGTTATGTTTACATGCTATTATAAGGGAGGAAATTCCTTCCTGACCAAAGATGATGATACTTTGTTCTTTGAAATATCTGAATGAAAATGACTGGATAATTTTTATGCATTACCATGCAACCACAAGCAATTTTTTAATTCTCATAAATTTCTTCAAATCTGTAACATTGAAGACAACAGATGAGGGAAATTTTAAATCCTGACGAGAAATTACTTACCACAACATCAGAATGGCAAAGTCTGATCTATTTCTCTTTAACCATAGAATCATAGAATAGTTAGGGTTGGAAAGGACCTTAAGATCATCTAGTTCCAACCCCCCTGCCAGGGGCAGGGACACCTCACACTAAACCATGCCACCTAAGGCTATGTCCAATCCAGCCTTGAACACTGCCAGTGATGGAGCATTCACAACTTCCCTGGGCAACCCATTCCAGTGCCTCACCACCCTCACAGTAAAGAACTTCCTCCTCATATCCAGTCTAAACTACCCCTGTTTAAGTTTGAACCCATTACCCCTTGTCCTCTCCCTACAGTTCCTCATGAAGAGTCCATCCCCAGCATCCCTATAGGCCCCCTTCAGATAATGGAAGGCTGCTATGAGGTCTCCATGCATCCTTCTCTTCTCCAGGCTGAACAGCCCCAACTTTCCCATCCTATCTTCATACGGGAGGTGCACCAGTCCCCTGATCATCCTCGTGGCCCTCCTTTGGACTTGTTCCAACAGTTCCATGTCCTTTTTATGTTGAGGACACCAGAACTGCACACAGTACTCCAAGTGAGGTCCCACAAGAGCAGAGTAGAGGGGCAGGATCACCTCCTTTAACCTGCTGGTCACACTCCTTTTGACACAAGCTCAGGATACCGTTGGCTTTCTGGGCTGCGAGTGCACACTGAAGCCACCTCATGTTCATTTTCTCATCAACCAAAACCTCCAAGTCCTTCTCTGCAGACCTCTGAATCTCTTCTCTGCCCAACCTGTAGCTGTGCCTGGGATTGCTCTGACCCAGCTGTAGGACCTTGCACTTGGCATACTTAAACTTCATCAGGTTGGCATCAGCCCACCTCACAAGTGTGTCAAGGTCCCTCTGGATGGCATTCCTTCCCTCCAACGTATCAACTGAACCACACAGTTTGGTGTCATTGGCAAACTTGCTGAGGGCACACTCAATCCCACCATCCATGTCACCGACAAAGATGTTGAACAAGACTGGTCTCAACACCCATCCCTGAGGGACACCACTCGTTACTGGTCTCCAGCTAGACATTGAACCATTGACCACAACTCTTTGCGTGTGGCCATCCAGCCAGTTCTTTATCCACCGAGTGGTCCACCTATCAAATTGATGTCTCTAGTTTCATACTGGAGAGATAATATCCAATTTCTGCATTCTTCTGGAAGTGTTGTGCTCACACTTGCCAGGTCTGCTCACCAATGTGAATGAAGTGGTTCTCGTTTTCTAAAGAAGTCTCTGTACAGCTATATTCTCCTCCTCTTTGCCCCTCATAAACCTATTTTTTCTTTCCCCTAGTATACCATGAAACGAAAGACACCCTCACTGTAGTTTTAAAAGGGCCATCTTAGCCAATGCCAACGTCTTTGAACTAAAGAGAATGGAAGTGAAGCCATCAGCTGCTACAGCTTAAGCTGTAGATACCAGAGCTTTTAGCTGAGCCTGTAAGGGCTTTGGCTCTCTCTAGACTGAACACAGAGTTCTACAGAAATTCAAGCCAACCAATTACAAACATTATAATTTTCTTCAGTGAAATGAATGAAGATTTATAATCACAGTTTTGGCAGCAACAAATAAATGGGCTATCACCAAAGACTCAACAGTTACTGACTTTGTTTTTACGAAAATGAAGCTATTTGTTGTATTAATGCAGAAAAGGGACTAAAATGCAAAAGAACACATAGTGTAGATCTTTGGAAAAATGTTGGCAAATTTGGAGAAAACTCTCGCCAATATTAATTATGAGACAATGTAGATGGAAGTACTTCTCTAAATCCAGACTTAAGATCTCAGGGATATTCTGATCCAAGTGCATAGTTTGTTACAGTTTGCACAAAACAGCAGTTTTATAGCAGTCTCCTCTTGTATCTGGCTATGCATTGAGTAACCAATGAATCTTCTAAACATAACTGTAATACATCACACTTTTCACTGTAGCAACAGTGCTTTTTGGCAAAAGGGAAAATTAACACTTTTCTGTTGGGCCTAACACTGCAACTGCTCAGAGCACAGCTGTGGATGGCTAACGGACTCAAGGCTGTGCTGATACAAAAAGCAAGGGCCTCAATTCTTTGTGCTTTAGGACAACTGTCAATGAATGACTAGCAGAAAAATGCTTAGAAAAATCAATTCTGTTTCTCTCCACCAACTGGCAATATTCCTCCCAGTTAATAGCATTATCAAAAAGCCCATAAAATTTCCTTTGAAGTGGTTAATCATTAGCAGATGCAACCTCACTTTTCAAAACCATGATGATTTAAATCAGATTTAAACAAGAAATTAAAAGAGCCTCTTAGGTAAACAATAGCTCATCTGGGAGATGTCTTTAGCTGGTGAAACTTGTTTCTACTGAAATTCCAGGGGGTGCTGCACAGAATGTTTTTCTCTGAGACTCAGTGGATTTTGCGGTGGTAGTCTTTGTCTGCAGCATTCACTGCTACTATAGCATACTGAATACTACAGATGTACCCTTCCGTTGCATCCCATCATGATGCTTCTGTATCTCCTCCACGATAGGCCAAAGACCTGCACATAGGTAGTCTCTTCTGACAAGCTAAGATAGTCAGCTTTACAATGTAGATGCAGACAATAAAGCCATTAGAGGTCACAGCACAATTCAGGATGACTGCTTGAGGAAGTACATTTATGATTTGGGGCTATTCACAATCTTCATCACACAGCAGAACTATCTCAAGCATTGCCTTGCAAGCTTCCACTCCACAGCTCAGAAATCTCACCAGCACAAAAGCAATCAAGTCACTGACCTGTTGCTGTACAGCTCTAAACAACACAACCTTGCTTCTGAACTGGTGTGGACTTTCTTTTCTGTGCATCTCAGTACTTGTGGATTGGGGCAAACTCCAGTAAAGCGGCCTCATTCCTGCAGAAATTCTTGAACTTCTGTGGATTTTCCTAGATCTACATGGCACTGCAGTCTAAGTACTCTGTCCTGGTAGTCTTCCTCCAGAATGGTTAGCTGCCAGACAGGAAACAATTGTATTTGAAAAACTGGATCAGCAGCCTCTTCTCCACTATGCCAGCATGAATAGCATCTTAGCAAAGCGTGTTGTCACCTACTAAAGGCTACAGTATGCTGCCAGAAGCTCCTTCAGATCATCTTACGCTCTTTGATTGCTTAGAAGTTTTTGTTGTGCTTCAAGCAAAGGCAGGTAACCAAAGCTATTTAACAGTCACAAGATAAAGTCTCTTTACTAGAAGGGCAAACTAAAAGAATTTCCACAAGGGAGCATAGAAAGAAAACAAATGTTTAGGAGAGATTACAACTCTCAGGAATGTGCCCTAAAAGTCCTGAAATCTCAGTCAGGTGCAAACAGCAATAAAGTACGACAGTGCAGCTTTCTCCTCATGTGAGAGCGTATTTGCAACATAAACATTCACACTGCCTAGGCAAAAAATAGAATTACATTGCAGTTATCTCTAGAGCAAGAAATGTTACCTTATGAAAAATCTCTACTTTCCCTAAGCTTAGAATCAAGTACCACATAAAGGGACAAGAGCAGTTTTATCGCATGCAGTTCCCACACGCCAATTTATGACCCACATATTCTGAGGAAACCCAGCCATCAATATATTTTATGATGTTCAAATACAGAAGATGAAGTTCCTGTCCCAAGGAACAAAAAAGACTTGCCCAATGCACATTGAGATATACTACTCAGAAATACCAGGGTTGCCTATTTAGCTGCTTTTGGCAGAGTGATATTAACTGCATAAATTAGATCTAATTACACAGAGTCCTTTCCAACCCTAACTATTCTATGATCCCATGATTATGGCCACTGAGAACTAGCAGTTGGGTGACAATGGTGGAACATCATCCTCATTTCTTGGAATGCTCTCTATAGGCAAAGTATTTGGGTATTTTTACGCTTACAGAACCAGAAAGCCCATTCTGGCAATGCTGACATCAGTGGGCCTGCTCCAAAGATACATTGAGCCCAGTTGGTCCACTAAGTAAAGTGAGAGCAAGAAATAGGACGCATGTATATGCCTCATGAGCCTCCACCCTCTCCTCACCCTGCTCCTTTCTTGAGAGCACAGAAGTATACGCAGCCATTGCAGGCAGCATGTGTTATAAGAATTTTTTTCTGTGCAGTCAAAGGCAGGATAACAGCCAGAAACCAGGACATGCTCAGCCAATGACATGGCATATTAAAAAGCCTTCCAGCTTCTGTTTCAAAACAAAGAAACCTTGATAAGCCTGAAGCCAGCAGCTGTCACCTACCTTACCCTAGGGACACCTGCTGAGCTGCTGCCTGTCTACTACTGCATTAAAACAGCGTCTTTCCAGATAATGAATTATGTATTCACAGTGAAGCTATGGTACACAGGGTCTGGGGAGGATAAGGCTTGGAAATAGAAGAACCATTTGTGTAAATGGTCTGCAAGACTGGAAAAAAAGTCACTGATGGCTTTATGATTTGCCTGAGCCCCAGTCAGGTAAAAGATGGAACTGGTGAAGCATGGCAAGTGCTGCCTCCTCCTGCCTTCCTCATTTTTTATTGAAAGCAATCAGGTGAGTTTGATTGTCCCTTAAAAAAAAAGAAAAATCTGTGAAAAAATAACGGAACTATGCAGTTGCGCTTGTGACTGCTGCCAGTTTTATTGCCCTAGCATTAAAGACACAGAAGGTTAGCTTTTATCATTACTTTTATTTAAATGGTTCACAGTGTGAAAGCAAGAACCCAAGACAGCAGTAAACTATTGCCTTGAAACTCCGATCCCTGCCAGTTATCTCTCCTTAAGAGAGAACTCATCTACAGTCTCTGAAGTAAATCTGCAAGTACTTGCCAAAGAGACATTGCTCCTCCAGCCTTCCAAAGAGATTTAATACTTTTCTCGCCTAGTTTAATTCCAGTTAGGTGATCTGGGTACCTAAGCACAAAAGCATTAGATGAAAACAATAAGAGTGAGCATATATGCAAATGCAGTAAAACATGTAATCCTTAGATGCTGCTATCTACAGATATTCCAGTCCTGACCATATTAGAGCCTGAATATGAGTGAAGGCTGATTCTCAGCAGGCAGACAGTAAAAAAAACTCTTCATACCACACATCTTATCCTAAAGGACACCTTATTGTAAGACTGGCTTCATTCAGTCCAGCTCTGCTACTGCTGTCCAATTGCAAGTATCCAGCATGGTTCAGACTGACTTTTTTGGATAAAGAATAGTCACACCACAGTAACTGTAAAACAAACTTATGACAACTATATGCAAGTGGAAGTGATTTCAGTGTATGAGTTAGCTATTAATAAATAAAAGAGTTTCAAAAAAATGTTTGATTGCTGGAATATTCTACTCAAATATAACTAAACATTAGTGTTTCAGGAGAACAGGCACAGCAGAGGTTAAAATTACTTTCCAAGGTTATATTGCGCATCTGTGGGGAAATGCCTTCTCTGTATTAAAAAAGTGCAAATTCCACAGTGAGAAATTCCAACATACCAGTGGAGAGCAGCGGTACAGAGACATTAAATGATTTCCAGGATGTTATTAGTTAGTGACTAGCAGAACTAGGAATGAAAGACAGAACTACCACATCCAGGCACCCTGGGTTAATTAAACACTGATTCTTATAAAGCAAGGAATACTGTTTGGAAGGTCAGACATGTGTAACTGCAAAGACAGTGCCAACCCTAGAAAGCAGAAAGCAAAGAATGAGAGAGAACAAGCTGGACAGCATGAAGACTGTCCCAGCACAGGATGGAAAGCAAGCCACTGTCTCACCAAAGCAATGCTCTCAAAATGGGAAAGACACATCAGAAATTCAGAGTGTATTGTGTCTGAAAAAGCCATTCCTTCACTCGGCAGCCACAGTGGTTGCCTGGCATCTCCTCTATTTGGAGAGGTTTAACTGGTGAGCTGAAGTCACTGCTCTCTCAGCAGCATATGCACGGCTCATTGAGAGGCACAGCAGTGTGCTGGCCTCCTCTGCCTCTTGAGCACTATGCTTCTTGGCAGCGCTGGCCTCTCTGGCTGCTGAATCTCAGAGTCCCATGGAGACAGTGGCCTGTATCCCACAAAAGCCTAGATACTGGTTGGATAAAGCCCCAGTTCCACTCAGATTTTAATAGTGATGAGGGAGATTTGCAACAGAGCTACATGGCTCTGGAAGTTATTTGCTGAATGACAGACGCATCTCTGTGGTGCCCTGCCAGCTCCTTTCATATCTCCAGACCCATGGAGTCCAGCACACTGTTTCTTGAAGTCTCAAAATGCTCAGAGCAGCAGAGCGTGCAGCCAGGATTCAGACTGCCTGTGGGCTCATCCTCTATCCAAATGCCTTGCTTTGATCCCAGATACTTCACCACAACATGTCTGCACCTTGCTGCATCCCAAATCTATGGAATGAATTTATTCGTTGGGGGTTCTAAGACTAATTTTTAGTCAAGGAAACAGTCATAGAAAATAACACTCTCAACAGTTCAGTTCATAGCTATCCAGTCCCCTTTCGTGCCTCATGATGAGGCTTTTGTACTGGAGCATCCACCAGAAATATGGATAAGGAGTTTAGGAAAACACAAAGGGTTAAGTCACACTGCCTGGGCTTTCAGAATTGGAAGTAAAGCCACACACCACCACAACTCCCAGGTGCATGTAAAAATGGAGCTATACAGCTCCTCTTCTCTCCCTATTAGCCCTGCTAGATTGAGCAGGTGATGTATGACTGACTGGACAAAGTATTAACATAAAAGAAAAAAAATGATGGCCCCTTTTCAACACAACTCTTAGAGATGTAGAGCATCATCATCTCCAGTCCTGGCATTTCCTTCCCTCAAACCACAATGTACGGATTGAACACTTCTTTTCACCGAAACAGCCTCTCTCAACTTCCTTAATGCATATAAACCTACCCACCTGACAAGCACATCAGAGAGGGGAAAACAATCAGACACAGACAGAAAGGATCAGGAGAGGCAACGCAGCTCAGGCCCAAATCCTCCCTTTAGCATGGTCACCCCTGGAGGTCCACAGACAGTGGCCCTGAACATTGTGAAAGCAGATGCGGAAAGTCTCTTAGGTTGACGTAATGCAAAAATGACCTAATCAGCAGCCATCAGATATCCTGAGGTTGCTGGGTGTGGGCTGCTCTTCTCAGGCAGCAGCTAACAGACTCCCTCCCAGGAGTGGCAGCCACATCACTTGTCTGCTGCACATGGCATTTTCCCCGGCAGCTCTGTTTGCTGAATACAAACAGCAAGCCCACAACATTAAAGAACAACCCCTCCTTTGAAGCTGAGATTGTTTGGCTTGCCTGGCTACAAACTGTGCCTTAATCATCTGGCTTTGAAGTCCTGTAAATCTACAGCTGCAGCAACGTAAGGACCACTTGGCAATAAAACATCCATTATTAATTTTTTTGAATTAAAGAGGAAAAGGTTTTTCTGGAGCTGAAACTTTCTTTTTCCCTAACTAGAAATGAAAGAGCAGGTAAAAGTCAATGGTGACTTGCAAGGATCAGAGACAATTCTGACTGTATGACATCTTATAGCCCAGTTTTGAGTAGAGTTGAGCTGGTGTTCACTGAATGGCCGATGGAAAACAGAAATTTTACTGTAGGAAGGCTTATGAGAGAACAGTAGGTTTTAACAACAGACTGCAGAGGCTGATAAATACTTTTAACTGGTTTAATGTCTTATTTAAGGGGCATGTGTGCAACTGATAGGAGTTTGATGGCT
Organism: Ara ararauna; assembly: GCA_028858755.1. Classification (NCBI taxonomy): domain Eukaryota; kingdom Metazoa; phylum Chordata; class Aves; order Psittaciformes; family Psittacidae; genus Ara; species Ara ararauna. Next base: position 70,191,428 of record CM054381.1, read on the forward strand.
CTTAAAACTGGCAACAGGAGAAATAATGGAGTCTTTTCTTGTAGCGTTCCAGTATCTGTCATTGCTGTAGGTTTTACCAGAGTAAGAGTAGCCTAAAGATACATCACCAAATGAGAAATCTCCACAGGCACAGCAGTCTGCAAAGTGAAGGATGCACAGCAAGAGAAAATGCATTTCAGCTTGGCCAATTCATTTTAGGGGTGTCTGGAAGCTCTCTCAACCCCACAAAAACAGAGAGAGAATTAATCCAAAATGCTATGTAGCCTGGCCTGGCATGCTAGTGAGAAGATAAATGGAGCATGGTAAGAATAAAGCTCAGTTGGAGAGAAACAGGCTTCAGCTGCAACTTGGTACAAACATTGCTCAGAGAGCTGAGACAAAACCCTGCACTGCCTGGGATTTCAAGCTATAAGATTTAGGAGAATCAGATTCCAATTTCCAGCTCTTCTGGAAGCTTCCTGTATTAATCTCAGCAAGTTCCCTCTCCAGCCTGAATCAGAAGCGTTTATTTGGGACTTTTCTTTCCCATGTGACCAGTATTTTTGGCCATGAACTTGTCTACAGCACAGCTCCTATCCTTAGGCCATCTGAACCTGTGGGAAAGAGATCATGCACAAACTTCACTGCTCTTGCTGACTTGCTCTTTCCCTGTTCAGAGACAGAGAACAGCATGGACAGACCCATTGGAGCCTGTGGCTACTATAGTTTTTATGAAACTGCACTTTTGATGCTATGCCTAGGGCACTCTGCAAGCATTTAATGCCTTTTAACAACCACATTTACTTACTGGGAAATATGTTCGTACTCAGATCACAGAAAAAACCTCTGCAAATGAAGTGCTTTCCAGAAGGGACTGAGGAGGGATTGCTTCAAGTAACTGGATGGAAAGTGGCTCAAAAACTGGCAGGAGTCTGGCCTTTTTAAAGCAAGACTAGCAATAGACTGATGTTAAACATGGAGTTGTCCAGGTAACTCAGCACTCTCCACTCAGACACCCAGGTTCTCCCTTCCTGCTTTGGCACTTCACTTCCAAGGCTATTCTGGAAGCAACAAAAGAAAGGGTAGCACAGAGCACAGTGGCCATCAGAAAGAAACAGGATCCCTACCCTGCCACTATGCCTGGACCAGGAGTATCCTGGACAGCTAGATGGCTTTCATAGATCAGATAGGTTTGGCAGAAGCAGGCTCAGACAGGTGATGCCCTTTACCCTCTTTGGCTCATCAAGTTGCTTTTGAGGAAGAGGTATTTGAGGTGCTCAGCTGACAATTTTCACTTTTCTTTTTTCAACGTTGGTAGTGACTTTCTAAGAACAGCAACACTGGTTGCTGTTGGCTGAGTTTCCCTCAGACATCTCTTGCAGGCCCAGATCATGCTCATGTTGATTCTGGCTTTAAAATAATTACTTCATAGCCCCCACTTGCTTGCATGGGGGGGGGGGGGGGGGGGGGGGGGCTACTGCTGACAGTTCCTCACTGCCTACCCATCCATACAAGACTTTCTCTCAAGGCTGAACTCTAGGGCTAGGCAAATCACAGCCACTGCACTGTGGCACCAATGCTGGCTCCCAACAGATTCAGCGCCACTAAGTCTAGATCTACAGCCACAGCTCCTATCCCTGCCTGCTGCTTCTGGAGGCTTAGTCCTCTCTCACACCAGCACACCATCTGCCTCCATGGGTGAGAATGCCAAATTACAGCATGGCAGCAACAAGGTTCAGGTGACTAGACAAAGATTAAGTAGTGAATGACTGCTCCCCAGCTTCAAACTGTAACCTTTAGAGGGTCATGTTGACTCATGCTCGATGTCTGAAGCTGGGCTCCAAGCCTAAAGGGACTAATGTGCATCTAATAAATCACAGCTTCTTAGCAGAGGGTCAGGAAACATCTTGCAGCACATGGACAGGTATTCAGCAGGATGCGTACCCCCTACTCTTGTAGAGGCATCAGGGCTGAGGAAGTTTATCTTCAGGTGCACCTGCAAGAATAGCCTTCCTTACCTTTCCTGGCTGTACCATCAACCCTTTCCTGCTATGCCTTACTGCAGACATGGGTAAGGCAGGCATCTTCCCTCAACATCTGTCTAAAGAGACATTTCTACTGTGGCACATGCTATAAGAGAAGAAGCAGTGATCAGCTAAGTGCTCCCAGCAGACAAGGAAAAAAGGGAACAAAAACCATCCTATGCCGCCTTGCATTGTATCATATATATATACACACACAACACCACCATAAAAAAGAACCTAGCAAAAGCAGATGGAGAACTGAATTACAATATTTTCTCCTTCTTTCTAATGAAGACTCCTGACATGATTCTATCCTTAATAATCCCTGAATAATTGTATAAATTTGTGTACCTGCATATACATTTTGCTCAACAAAATACCAAAAGGTCAGTACCAGTGACTATAGGTGAGCTTAGCTCAATTCTCACATCCCAGCTGCTAGTTCTTGTTATGCCAACCTCCTTTCAAAATAAGAACCCAGTAGTAAACATTAAGGTAGGTTAAAGAAAGCAAATTCATATATCTTCAAAACCTTTTCTTCAACTTTCAGCCTGTGATGAAAACCTATACAATTCCACACTGTAGCTATACCTTAGAAACAATTTTTATTCAAACAAGGAATTAGGGAAATGCATATCTTAAATAAATACATATATATAATCATAGAATCATAGAATAGTTAGGGTTGGAAAGGACCTTAAGATCATCTAGTTCCAACCCCCCTGTCATGGGCAGGGACACCTTCTACAAGTAAATATATATATATATTAAAATGCTTGGCCAGGTAAGCAAGTGCGGTTCCTCAGATCCCATGGAATCGATGCATGTTCCAGCAACAAAAAATCACTTCTGTTTGCATTTGTGTAAAACCCACATTTGGACTGCTGGCTAGATAACAAACATCACGATAAATACACATGCAATGGAACAAGAAATATATAAGCAATATGTTTCACTATTAGGAGTTTACTATGTTGTCAATTCTGTAATGCTAGAGGCAAACTGCTCTCATGAAGAGTTTTATATCTACCTGGAGGTAGAACAATCAGGTTTTTCTGAAAAAACCCACACAGCAATTCTCAAAGCAAACCTTACAACAGCGAGCTGAAAAGTCTATGTCAAATCATGCACACAAGCAGCCCTACATAGGAAAGATGCTGAGGAATATGCTTTTCCTTCACTTGGCAATGTTCATTTTAAGTTATTATTACAGTGTAGATTTTTGTTGTTGTTGTTGTTTTTTAAAGCTCCTTTTGGACAACAGAAACAAAAATACCAGAGCATTATTCAGCTGCCTACTTAAACTTATCTGGAAAAACAAATATACATAGACATTCTGTTTCTGTTTTGTTCTGCATTAGGAATTCCACTCCTGTGCAAAACATATGCTCTATGTTTAAAGGGTTAACCTTTCACTTAGTCAGCTTTAGTGAATGTAAAATGCAAGATAATAACATACACTGTACCTTGAACCAAAAACGCACACAGCATAATAAAACCTCTGGTGCTAACCGACCGGCAGTATGAATAGATCCATTCCCACTGCTTATCAATTCCAAATAAATCCTTTACTATGATTTTAAGCAAAACAGACAATGCTAAACACACCAAAAATATAATGACTTACCCTTTCGGAGACACTTGCTTTTCTTAAGATATTTGGCAGTAAAAAATGGCATGGCTGAAAGACTAAGGTTTCAGCCAAAGCTGACCTTTTATTACCAAGTGCTAAGAGCAAATGACAGGACCAAAGAGAAAGCAAATTATTGTACCAGATCTTCAAAATGCTCAGTGATGAGCAAAGGGAATTTAGAGTGGGATAAAGTATGTCAAGTTGCACGGTGGGGATTGCAGATATCTTTCTGCTCATTAGCACTGCTGTTCGAGTTATTTAAAGTGTGCTCAGGGGAAATGAGGACAATTTCCATGACAATATGTACAGTATCATATAAGGAGGAAGCATTTTTTCAGGCACAACTTCTGCATTACTCAGCTGCTCCAGCAACCAGCAATATATTGAGAAGTAGGGAAAAAAAACCCAAACAAAACACATCAGGTTTGGAGAATGTAAAAACCCTGATTCTATTAACCAGTTCTCCTCTAGAGTGAAAAACGTATCACTATGAACCTGATATGTCAGATCACTGGGCTATCCCCTCATTTTCTTCTTAGGCACTTCTGGGAAAAAAAAGAATCCTTGCTAAGCAGTAAAAGAAATCATCAGGAGGTTCTGATTCCAGTCACCCCAGTAACTGATGCCTCAGTTTCCCTGCCTTTCAAATGGAGTGACAATGCAGCCATGTTTTTATTTGTAAAAATCTTTGAGGTTCTTGGGCGGTAGGTACTAAGAGAAGTACAAATACTTAAAGTCCATTACTTTGCCCTCCACAATTACGGCGCTGTCACCCTGCCATGCAGCTTTTAGGACCAAAAGCCACCTAAAAATCTCTTGTTTTTATTCAGCCAGAATGGTCTGATCTGGAAATTTAGTCTTATTCTTGTTGCTTCTGTTGCTCCCTCTGGAGAGCTTAAGGCAGTTTGATACCACCTTTGTATCCTATCTAATTCCATAAAGTTGAGACAGTATATTTAATGGCAATGATATTTATCCATGTCTGCCTCCTCCTAATCACCTACCTCTAATTCACTCTATCACAGCATATCGCTTGGGCAGGCAACACCTCCATCTTCACTCCTTGCAATAGAAAAGACAATGCCAGAAATCTTACTATGCACCCTGGGTCACATCAATTTCTCTATGCCTTAAGTCTTCTTCTGAGTAATGACTAGAATACAGGACTCACTCTTTTAAAAGCTCATAGATTTGTCATGGAAAACATGTAAAAGCAAGAGATCTATATTTCCATGGGTGGTTCAGCTCTTGGCTTTTACTGCTTCCAGCCTTTGGGATACTGCGAAGTCATCACTGTACTGAGATGCATGCAGTTACCTGAAAAGGAAAACATTTATAACCTATAACCAATAACCTATTGACTTGGCTGGATTTGAAGTCAGATTTCTAAACCAGCAAAATGTTCCAAATGAAATTAGTACTATTCTTATAAAAGAGTATACAATTCTATAATAAAGACTGCATAAACTAGGGGTGCACTCCACAAGGTAGAAGGCTAATAGCAGGGCCTTTTCTTGAACCATTTGCTGTCAGCTCACAAATATATATATTATTTATATATTATTTTTTTAATTAGGAAAGCCAAGCTTCATACTTGAAGGAAATCCATTCAGTGTGCAATCTGAAAATCTTCATCAGAGTTGAGCATTCATAAATCCTATGATGCTCAATAAAATGCCATTGTTCCTATATCTATACTAACATACCAAAAAAAACAAGTCTCTGCTCTTTCATTAGGCAGTTTGAAAATAAGCTGAGAAGCTTTCAGGCACACAATTCTTCCATAGTAAACTAAGTTAATCTGCGTTTAGCTTAATTATGTTAACATATTTGAACAAAAGTGTACTTAAGCACCTTGGAGCAGAGAGGACAGAAATGAGAAAAGAGTGCCTATGAGTCTTATACAGGCAGTTGCCACCTGTGAACTACTGCAAGTGGTGAGTTGGGAATTCACATGATCTTGGAATGGGGGGCAAAACTAGTTACTTCCCTGCCCTTGGACATGGCCCAATACCATCTGCTTCAGAAAGTGGAAAAATTTTGCGCACATTAATGTGTATGTACCTACATCTCTTCCATCCATGGTGCACATCAGACTGTTTCTGTGTGAGTATGGAAGGAATCAGTCTAGCAAAATTTATCCATACCATATTTAATCTGGAAACTACCTGAACCTAATCTCATGCTGTCAAGGACTACTCAGAAGATCTCCCAGATCTAACACAATCTATGGCCTCACAAATTAGCCATGAATATCTAGATTTTTTTCTTTTCTCTTTTTTTTTTTTCCTGGGGAGAGAGGTAGGAAGGGGCTTTCCACCACTGACAATTCCTTCCAGAAGGTCCCAAACAAATATTTACACTAGAATCCAGTTATGTTGAAGGAGAAACTCAGTAGTCAGGATGAACTCAGAGAGTTCCCTGAATGTCATGACACTTCCTCCTGCTATCATTGTGTAGTACATGGGAAAAGATGTGATGCCCAAACAGCCTTTGGAACGTCCTCTTTATCTTTCAACTTCCTCTTTGCCAGCAGACATGCCATGCCCACAGCAACACACCAGGCTGGAGTTTCTGCTGAAGTAAGTCTTTTTGCTCACAGTAAATTAAAACGACAAAAAAGAAATACCCAGTAAACCCACAAGGGAATTCCCTTCTCTGCCATTTTAACACAAGGTCAAATTTTGACTAATGCAGTAATCCTTCCCATCTGCCTAAAAATCGGCCATTTAATGACCTTGCACAAAACCCTACTGCTTTTTACTCCAGTACCCCTATATTCTGCCCCATTTCCAACTCGCTCTGCCTTTGGAGCTAAAAACAGAGGTTGCCATCTTTTAAGACTTTCAATTTCCAGAGGGAACTTTGAATTTATGTCAACAAACGTTTGTGTGTCTCATTCACTGCAATGAAACACAGACTCCTTTTCTTCCATTCCACACCTCCAACTGCCACAACCTACTCTGAGGAGCCCTAAAACCTTGTAACTTCATAATAGGGGAACTGTTTATTCTTTATTCCCTTGTATTTTTCTGTTTTTTAAGCATAGTTTCTTTAATCAGCTCTCCAAACAAAAAGAGATCAGGTGAAAATTTCTATCCTGACAAAAATCTGTGGACACCAAGAACAGACTGGATTGGATCCAACATAATCATTCACCCAGCTTTCAGTCTGCTTCTTCTAGTAGTGCTTTTAGAAAGGTTTAGTTTTAACTGGGACTACAAGACAGCTAAATATTTTTCTGTAAGGTGTCATCACTCCAAAAATGCATTAACATAGTTATTTGGTCTCTCATCTTCTGATCCTCCTTTCCACAACTTCAGATTCCCATTCACAAACACAGACTGACTATGCGTGCAGAGCACAAACACAGAGCACCATCTTTGCTGTTAACAGCAGGCTGACTAGTGTGGAGAAAAGCACCTATGACTCCTCATACTGCATTTTATCTAATAAGTTTCTGCATCAAAATGCTTCACTAGGAAAGTCAGCACCATCATCCCCCATCTTACAGATGGGAATTGGAGAAAGGGATCATGACTTCTGTACGATCACCACAAGATTAAAAAAAAAAGGGAACATGAGGAAGATTTTTCTGAATGCCTGCAAGTGAACAGTACACAGTTTTTTTGGTTCCCCTTCTCTCTCCTGTGGCCCAAGAGAATTTCACCACCTTAGAGGAACAGTGTAGTGACTGACAACAGACATGGAAACTGCTGCTTTCTATTAGACTGTTAGTTGTGGCCACGTGTTAGAATTTTCCACTGAATTACAGCCTAGGGGGACTTTCTGCTGTTATTTCCCACCTGGACAAAGTCTGCATGAAACTCCAAGCAAAAGGTATTAAGACTCTACCTTAGTGTTAAAGCATATGATCACAGCCTGTGTGACAAGGCTACATGGCTCTCACAGCCCTTGAATAGAGGGGATGGCAATGACTGGTGGGGAAGGAGGAGGAGTGGAGGTGGAGCAGTTGCCCTCTATCACCCACTAACGCAATGCACTACAGTGGCAGGCAGTGAAGGAGCAGGCACTTTCTCTTTGACTCCATGACCATGTCTGTGCTGGAAAGGGACCAAAGCTCTGCAGCCAAACACGGTAAATGAGCAGGCAGGTGGCCATCAGAGGATGGCATGGCCACATGCTGGACAAAAGCTGCCATGCTACGTGAGCCTTAACACAGGAGGGATACCAGATGACTGTCATAGCACTCATGCCAGTCTGCTGCCATACCCTCAAGTTCTATTTTATCAGATGGAAAGAGAATGCGCTCAGGGTACCCATTTAAAAGATTTCTACCCCTTAGAAATCTCTCATGGTCACTTTACATCTGTTGCTGATTGGGCTGATAAAAGCAGCCTTTTTTCCTTTCAGCAGTTTAGAACTCAGCCTGGCCTAAAACAAGTAGGGTCATTTTAGTCTGTGACCACATACATAAATTGTATCTGCAGAACAAAGGGATCTCAGGTTAATTATAAAGATCCTGTGGCTACAATATTCTTCTGGGAAGATGCCATCTACATATGCTTATTACAACCACATAAATCCCACCCTCTCACTTGCCTCGAGCAACTAATTGTCTTTAAAAGCAAGCAAAATAATTATTTTTCCAACATGGTTGTCATCATTAATTATGGCCAGAAGAGCCAAGTAGGAGTTCTTGCTCAGGCTTTTAGATGCTTGTAGCTAGTTAGTATGGCTGTCCGTAACTTTACAGCTTTTTGCAGTGTTAACATTAGCATACTATGGCTTCATTAAATGAAGGCACTCACTGATGAGCTAAGTATGATTCATCCACAGAACACCAATACCCTTCATGGTTATCTGTCCCAGAGCAAGAATGGGGTTTAATTTATGCCTATGTTATGGGTATATTCAAGCACAGCTGGCTATATTCCTAAAGTCACATTCAAGCAAACATGTTCCAATGAAGAAAAGATTTTCAAAATTCAAAGACAAGAGTTTGCAGGAATTACGTGCTAAAAGTCCCGAGTTAGAGACATTTCACTGCTCCATTTGTCATCTCTGCAAAGCCCTGTGGCATTACTGTGTGAATATATGATATTAAGTTCCTAAAAAATCAGAATGCAAAGTTTCCCACTGCAGTCAATGGGACTTCCCCTACATAAAGGCTACAGAATTTGTCCTATGGTTTGTTGTTTTTTGGCTTTGGTTTTGTTTTATTTTTTTCTCTCTAGTTTAACTGGACAGGGAGTAGGAGAGGGACAGATGCCATTTCCCTAGTACATCCCTGTACATCTTTATTCTGTACATCCAGAACTTCCTAAACATCTTAAGCTGAAGAGGGTGATGTGTTGAAAAAACACTTGATACAGAAGATTACAATGTAATCTGAAGTCCACTGATAGCTTCCAGGAGGCATTTTTATCTTGATTGTTTTTTTAAATTACATGTTTCTGAAGTAACAGTGACTTTTGTTTGTCAACCAGCCTGCACACAATCTGGCTTCTGAATCACTGTCACTCCAGGCATTCACAAATTACAGGTCAGCCCACCAAAATCAGGAGACTGGTTTTCAGCTGATCGGAATTTTTCATTATTTATCTTCTGATTTCTGAGCCTTTAGAGATCTTTATTTTAAATTCACAAGCAGCAAGAGACTTGTTTTTTATTAATGAAAGCTGTAAGATTTACATAATCGCAGTATTCAAAATTAGGGTTTTAAGGGAAAACACATAAGCCACAGCATATGAATTCAGGCCTACACATTTCTGAAAGGGAAACCCCACAATCTTGTTACATTTTGTAAATGAAAAAACACAAAATTATGTAGGTACCTAAACCAAAATGAGGACAGAAATCTGTCTATAGCACTAACAAAGTGGAACAAGACAAAGTGGTATGTCTGAAGTGCTGAATTAAAGATCTTGGTAACAAACTGATTCAGTAACATATTCTTACTGCTGGAACCGAATGCAAAGAATAGCTTTTTAGTGACACAGTAGATAAAATGGGTCAGAATAAATCATGGTAAAACTGCAAGTGTTTTGAGAGCAGCCTTTGCCTGTATCCTCAGCATATGAAATAGGTTTAATTTTGCTCCTAGTCATACAAGCAAAGAAGTTTAGCAGAGACATCTGTACTCTACGTCCCAAGCAGCATAATGAAAATGAAGACATGGACAGAAAGATAGGAGCTGAACAGACAGACTGCACATGCAACATAGAATCATAAAATCATAGAATAGCTAGAGTTGGAAAGGACCTTAAGATCATCTATAAACTAGCAGCACAGCTTCTGTGAGATATCCTTACCCTGCAGCTCTAGAGCCACAGTGTACAAGCCCCCAACAATTCCCTCCAGCACCACGCAGCCTCCCATGGCATCCTCCAGCACTGCTAGTAACAGAGTCACAGCCTTGCCCCACATGTGCAATCAAGACGATGAAAGCCTCTGGGCAGCACTTAAGGGAAAAATTTCTTTTTCTCCCCAGAGTAATCTCTGATTTTCATTCTCATTACACAATTGCCACTGTGCAGTCCTTCAAGCATACATAATGAAACATAGCAATGCCAGTCTCACCATGCAAACCTCCCCAGGCTTTTATAGGGGCAAGGCAAAGAGGAATAAAATGGTAAAATGCAAATCAGCCACATACTGAATCTAAAAGCTGCCTTTAATTATAATTTCTTCCTGTTTCCCTGGGTGTTGGGAGCACTGCTCTAAGCAAGATACCCTGGTAAACAGAGTCCTGATCATCTTATTAAACTCATTCAAGCGCATTACATCTGCCTTGGCAATTCATTGGATTTGAACGGAATCTGAATGCTAGGCTACAACCAGGCTCAAGTACCAAAGTTCTATACTTCAGTTTTTCTCTTTTCACACCCCTCCACCAGGCTGAGACTGAGACAGATCTTCTGTTTCACGTAAAAATGTGAAGAAACAGAAACAGTGCAGGGTTATACTACTGCTTGCCTGTGACCTGCAACCCCTTTAGTCCTTCACTCAGCCCAGGATTCCTTCTGTTTGTATGAATGCCTCCTCAGAGCATCATCATGTGGCTTGACATTTAACTTTCAGTTTTTCCCTTTCTCTCTAATAGAGCTGACAAGCAGGTAAATACCTTCTCTTCAGAACTGGCAATTACAACAGAAATTGTCCCAACTAGAATACAGACATATTCAATCAAACAGAAGATACCTGTATTTCAAGGGGCAGCAGGGGAAATAAATACAGTCATGACACTGAGCCAAATTCTCAGCAGGTAGAAGTCAATCACCTCTAATGATGTCAGCAAATCTTAATTTATCCCCAGCTGAGAATCTGGCTCTACTTCTTTCCTGTGCACAGCCACAGCTGACAGCTTTAGGCCTGTTGACTAAGCTCCAGAGCTAGAACTAAAAGTTCTTTCCTATGATGCCAGAGGGATATCAGATACAGACAGAAGTATCATTCTTCTACAACTTCAGCTTAGACTAACGAAGTTGCAGATCTGCTACCATGACACATCCTGTAGGTCATACTGAGCAAAAACCTCATGTGAAGATAGGTAACTGATACTTAACTGTGCTGGCAGTGTCTGCTAAGCCAGCTATGTTGACCAGAGAGCACATCTATTTTCACCCTTGAGCAGTAATGAGTGTACAACAAGTAACCAAAATGTAAAATAACAAAAACCCCACAAACAGCAACAAAAAAAAAAAAAAAAAAAAAAAAAAAATCCAAATTTTCCTTCTTTCACTAGCATCTAGATTAAAGCCTGAGAGTTCCTCTTTGTTCAGAAAAAGGCACTGCAGCTGTAGCATAATGCTACAGGGGCTCAGACAGCTCCTTTTCCAGTGGAGGATGGAGAGCAAGAGACAGTTATACGCTCTGTGCTCTGAACTGATTTGATCCATCAACACCCACCAGCTAAACATTTCACACCACTAGCCTCACTGATAAGGACTGTCAGCATCTTCATCGCTCCTCTACTGTACACAGGTCCACAGTCCATAGGCGTGGCTGTTGTGAGTTTGCATTACTTTGCTTTACTCACTTGTCTCTAGGGAACAAAATGTAGTCTCTCCACCTTTCATACTGAATATGGTAGATGTGAGGCAAATTTACCAGCATTTTGCTTTGAACTGCCCTGACTCCTTTGAGTTTCTTGCCCATTGCATGGCAGAAAATCATCTCAACATACCTGAAGCTAGTACGCACTCAAAAACATTTGAAGAGCCAGAAATCAAGATGCTAACTCCAAAAGCCAGTAACAGCAATGCAAATGACCTCATCTAACAGGTCAAGATGATTTGTTGCAAATCATTTGCACACAAACATCCCGGTGGCTTAGCCACCCAACCACCATAGATCACCAGCTGTACCATGACAATCTCCATTTTAGACTGGGGTCAGCTGCTCTCTACAGCAGCCAAAACTGATTGTTTTCTAACACAGTATTAAATATTTAAAGAAAGAAATAATTACTGATTAGATTTTATAACAGGGCATCAATGGTCTTGCCCCAGGGCAAGAAAGGAGAGGGATGCAGTCTCAGGATGGAGGAAGGACCAGAACAGGAGATATTTAAAAGCCTCACATGTTTTAGGCTGTGCAATATTTGCTTAAAAGGGTTGGATCCTATGGGTTTATCTAACATACTGGAAAACTGGACCCAGCCTGGGTCACCTTGATTCACAAGTCCAATCCCCAGTATCAGTGGTAAACAAATTGTTTAGGTCAATGTCTATCATACATACCACAACACTGCAAGTTAAAACAAGTTCCAGAACACTATACAAACAAACTTGAGGCTTAAGTTAAAACAAAGAAACAAAACTATAAACCAGAAGAATAGCCATGTTCAGTCAGATTCAGAGTTGGATGTAAAGGAAGAAGGTACAGAAAAAAGTACAACAGAAACGTAGCTTTTTTACTGTTGTATATAGAATATTCACATCCATATGTTACAGCTGTCCATAACAGCTACCAACAAACTTCTTATCCTATGAGTGCCTAATCCCATTCTGAAGCAATTCAGGTTTTAGCTCCAATAATAAACTACAGTAATGAGGGCTGAAATATAATTGTGAATTGTCAAGGAAAAAAAAAAAAAAAAGCCCTTTTTCCATTTTTAAATAGAAATTCTGATTTTTAAGTGATCCTACCTGCTGCGTTATGATTAGTCCTGAATAATTAATTATTCCCTTTTTGTTTGCCCATACTGTTCAGAGTTATATCCAGTTCTGTTGTACCCACCTCTCAATCTACTCTTATGACCTAGGCAGTTTCTTCCTGCATGGAAGCCATCCATTCATCTGAAACTATTCCTGTTGCTCTTAATTTTGATATGTCCCTTTTGGGGATTGTTTCACTTAGAGTAGGGTAGATCAAGAATATGACCAGTCTTAAATCTATGTCACAGGAGGGCATATGCCTATTGAGTAGAAATGGACAGATTACCTTAGGAAAAGGGCTACTGAAGTCATTGTCAGAAAGAAAGCATCTCTAATCGCATAACTGAAGGTATTTTCTCCAATTTTTAAATGGACGCAAAGCTGTCAATAAATCTCCAGCCATGTCCTGTTGTATCACAGAACAGGCACACTGCTATGGGATTTGGGTGAGGCTTGGGTCACAAAGTCCAGGACTGATGGTAAATTTGCAGATGAAAGAGGCAGCTCCCTAAAAGCTCAGCTTTCCAGGTGGCATTGATCTACTCAAGTCAGCAGTGCTATACTAACTTTTGTCTGTTGAGAGTGATACCTGTGAAAAAAGGAGTGCAGGGCAACACTGGAAATGAGGTAACTTTCTTTTGCAGTGTGCTCTCCTACGTGCCAATTTTTGCTTCGTGTTTTTATAAATTAATTCTAGATTTTCCATTTTCTGATTTAGAAGGTGTATGCAGAGAGGAGGTGAGAGAAAGTGAAGCCATAATGGTCCCCAGCATACACAATGAATGCAGGAAAAGCTTCTGATGTTCAGTACCAACATTATAATGAAGATGACTAATGCACTGTCACTTGAGAAGCTAGACCCTCAATAAAAGAGGACAAAAAGAGGAATAACATTAATATTGACTTATTCTTGCATTTCAAACTCTGGAAGAGCCTAGCAGTTTGATGATCTTTCCTCCCACGATATCAGCACCTTACGGGTGCTGAGGTGGAGAAGTGAAGACATCTCCTCTTCATCTAAATATTTTTGGTTTGCTGTTTCTTCCCCATTTCTGCAGTGTATACATGATTGTTTCAGAGTACAGAACTAGGATGTCTGCATTTTCAGTCCTAGCAGTCATGGCTTTGATCCATAGGTGGCTATTTTTAGGAGCTCTGAACAGGCTGCTGCAGCCAAACAGTGTGAGAACAATTTCTGAAGTAATTTTGTCTGCTTAGATGCTTTTTGATACAGTAATTAGAGCAACAGTGACCAGTACATTAGCTGAAAATGCTTCTCACTCCTATTTTGAGGCACATTGAACAGGATCTATCACTGTACAGCAGCTGACAACAGGCATGCTGTCACACTGCCTATCCACTGGGCATGGCCAAGGAGCTGTTACAGAAGCCACTGCTCAGATGAAGCCAGCTTTCCTGAAACTTTGTCTGCAGCGCTGCCACAAAAGGAGCATGCAACAATATTGCTCTGGATCTGACCAGCAAGCCTAAGCAGTATAACATGGTAATCCACAAAGCAAGAGAAGCAGGGTTAAAAACTGACGTTGCCTGGCTTCCCTGTCATCAACTCTTGCTTAAATGCAACATTTGCACTATTGCCAGGCTAGGAATATTGCTGCCCAGCAATATCCATTGCAAGACTCCTTCAGTTGCCTGCAACTGCCAAAACACAGCTTCTGCAGCAGGTTGCCTGAAACATGCAGGCTGGCAGTACCCAGGGCAGTAAGGGCTGCCTTGTCTGGGATAGATCCACCACCCCAACCTGGTCCTGATGGCTGTCCCATTTTTTCTGTCCTGGTAAAAAGGAGCCAAGTGAATTCTGCCGAGTCTGACTGGGTCACCTAGGGAGAGGGCCTGGGGGACGGAGAGCATCTCTGCAACTGATCTTTCTGATATAGTAACTTTAGCAGGAGATAGAGCCTTCTCACCATCTCAATGAGCTTTCAGATCTTTCCTTCTGCCTAATAAAGTGTTTTTTTTCCTCAGCACTTTCCTCTATAGCCCCTCCCCTATACTGACTCTTTAAGGTCAGTGACTAATTCCCAGTCTGGGAACTCTGGGAGATTTACCTGGCATTTAGCCCACTCTATCCAAGACCTGACAAAACCAGAGCTAAGATTGCTTGTTGGACCTGCAGGACTTCACACACTACTTCTAATAACTAGGCTTCCTAATTCTGCTGTAATGACCTTGCATGCATGACAGTGGGTTTGCTGGGTGGACATCAAACTGTGCTTATACCTGGCACTAACTCTACCTTAGAGAAACAGGGCTTGACAATCCCTTTGAAAATTGAAATCAAGCTTATGTTAACATTAAATGCAAAATTTCCAGCTAACTATAAAGCTTAATGTTATTATAATCTATAATTTACAAGCAGACATAGCAAAAAAGAGGGATAATTCATGTAATTACTGGCCTAAGCCAGACCCCTCCTCCAAGCAAGAATATAAGTAATAGGAAGAACGGGAAGATGGTAAACAATGGGTTTCAGAGATGGTGCTGGTTTATAAAGTGCAAAGTATTCCAGACAAAATGGATTGGGTTGGGTTGCTACAACAAGACTGTGCAACAAGGAAAGAAGTGCAGCAGGGGAAAAATGCTTGGATTTCATTACAGTACCATTTCCTGTGGCTCCTGAATTCCTTGCTGCAGTAACTCAAGTTGTCTGGAGCACAAATGCTGCCAGAGGGACTCAAAACTCTGAAGGGCTTCTCAAAAAAAGCTTTATCACAGCATGCAGGGTACTAAACTTGAGAACGGACATGCACTAGCAAGCAGCAGGGTAGGAATCTCAGAGACAGATGGCCAGTTCTGCTCTGAGATGGAACATTGTTTTGTTCCCTTTGCTTTAGCTCCCTTTATGCAAAATGGTGAAGATGACAGCTTCTTATTTCTATCTTGCTTAACACGGCAGAAGTTCCACAACAATTACTGCTGGCTCTAAGCTACCAAATCACTTAAGGCATGACTGAGCTAGATCAGGCATGGACACCATCACATTTCTGTCAAATTAGCAAAAGCACACAATTGAGAGTTTACCTCAGCTTCATGCCAGCTGCAGGAGAAAAGATACCTAATCCAACACAAAATTGGAATGATATAAGCAGAGCATATCTATATAAGCAGACCATATCTGTGTCAAAATAAAGCTTGCTGGTTTAGAGCCTAGGGAGATGTATTTTTTTTTTTGTTAATATGAATATGAAACACCAAAATGAACTCAAATCAGAACAGTGTGTTGAAGCACGTGACTACATCTTTGGTACTAACATCTCTAAAACCCTGTTGAATTCTTGAAACAGCCTCAGACTGTCAGCTTTTCAGTACACGTCTAATCTCTCACTACAACACTACACTAGGCTCTAGTCTCAGCTATGCTTCAGGTCTTGTATCTAGATTCGTGTTTGCATCAAGAGCTACTACATTTAGAGGCATCCAACATTTCTCTCTCCCAAAAGAGCACATCTTGTATTTTTTATTTAGTGTTCAGATAATATCTTCATAAAGATCTGCAAGGGTAAGTGTATGGGAAGATAGTGTGTTGCAAACTGCAATGACAAAACTAGAGCAAAGAATCTTAGATAGGTTATGAAGACAGAAATAGTCACAGGAGATTAAAACCAATGTATCATGTGAAAACGTAACGTAACATGTACGTTATGGAAAAATTAATCTTGGCAGCAATGAGGGATGACAGGGAATGGCTAATTACAATGGAATTTGTACGTGATAAAAGCAGCAAAGAAAGCACGGTTTGGGCTGCAAAATAAGTGACCTCACATCATCAATTCTATTCCAAGGCATTACATGGCTCTCTGAATTTACATGTTGTCATACAGTTACCTGCTGTATGCTCAGCTGAACAGCTTCCCAGCCTCATGGCCAGGACTCTCTCCATGCCATTCTCACCTGAATTAAGTGATTTTACTTAAACTGTAAAAAGCCTAATTTTTGTGCAAACCAGATTCCTGTCATAATTGTAGTTTTCAACAAAATTACAATGTAACTAATATTAGAGACCTACCTATGGAAAAGCAAGGTTACAGTAAAACTGTTACTGACTGTTCTGTTACTATATGGGCTTATACATAAGCTACTGTATATGGCTTATATACAAGCTACTGAAAACAGTTTGGCAAGGCTATCACAACTACATAAAAGACTCAAAACCAGTTCTACTCCTTCCTCCTGCACATACATAACATAAGGTTTTTTATAAACTACTGCTCTTCTTTCAAGTCTGCTGAGCTGCTGTTCAACTGACAGGCAGTTCTGGAGCTGTCAATAGTAGGTATAGGTCCTGCACTCGCACACATTTCTTACTGCTGTTTCACATTTCTCCAAGACTTCCTGTAAACCTATCCATTTATATTGTCAGGCAGCATCTTCTGCAATGGAATCTGAACCTCAGCATTAATGTCTACAATGCTACCCAGAAATAACCCACAGAACATTGTACAAGCCTCAAGCCATGGAGGATATACCATAGGAACAATTCAGGTTGATCCTCATCCTGAAGAGCATATCATGTCTATCAGAAGCATTTTCCCTACAGTATTTCATGGCTTAAAGACAAGAAAGAGAGCAGAAAAAAAAAAAAGCAGGTGGTGCAGAACTCACTAAAAGGGATACAAAAACATTTCAGGGCCTATACAAGCTGCTAACAGTAAGTCAGAAAAGAAAACCCAAAGCAATTTGAAAGCCAACCCAGAGCACCAAAGAACAAAGCTGTAAGGAGAGTGGGGTAGCTGGCCCTTTTCATGAGTCTGCTAGGACCTTCAATTCTTTCAAGATCCCTCCTGCCTCAAGCAACTGGGGAAGCACTTTGGGTTTATATATGGGAAAAATACAGAACAGAATAATAACGATTCCATGTGGAACCCACATTTTCCCCTAACTCCCTTCTTTCCCCCCACGTCCCATCTGCTCCCTGCCTGAAGGGAACGCTTGCTAGAAGTCACAACAACAGCTACTTGTCCCTGTAGCCTTTCCAGCTGCACTGGTGTTATTAGCAGTGAGGCACACACACGCTTCCTAATCAACTTTATTAAAGCCTTTCATTACTACATACACGCACCACTTGCATGTTTATGACAAAAGTGAACCTCAAAGGCTCAATTCCTACAATATTAACAAATCAATGTGGTGCAACAAAAAAATCTGCTTTTCCCAGTAAAAGCAAGATGGTGTCTTGAGTCCCAGGTTAAGGAGACAGACTTATCTCACTGCTGGTTTAAGACTAAATCTACTCTGGTCTCCTATTCTAGCAGCCTTTCTCTATCTACAAACCTCATTGCTTGTGAGTGGATTCTGCTTTCCCAATATCCTTGTATGATAGGGAACACAGCGTAAATCAGATAATTGACTATTAATGCCTCTGGCTTCATTGAATTAAGTTTTTCTAACTTCTCTGTCCCTCAAAACTTTTTTGTTTATTCCCAAACTTATTAGGCTGCCATTATGTCTAACCTCAGTCAAATACCCTTACAGTCAATTCCTTTCATCCCCTTAACTTACACGTTTATATAAAATATAGATGGCTATTTTTAACTCTCTATAGAAATGCATTTGAGTTTTAAGAGCTGTGTTTGAATACTGTACTCTGCTGAGCCAGGAAGGAGTGGTCCTTCTAAGAGATGCAAATTATTATGTTTATAGGTAAGAGCTAAACACCTGCTACCTACCGTCTGTATGCATGATGGCCCACAGGCCATCACCATCATAGAAACTAATGAAGCAGTTAACACTTCTGCCCAGACAGAACTAAAACTGAATCTCTCGTTAAGTTACAAATAGCAGGAAGTCTCTGGATCTTCCTAGAAGCTATTTAAAACACAGGTGGACAAAAGCTCATATTTGTTAAGAAGTAAATATATTCTTTTATCCTAATATCCCTTTAGTGTTCAGATACTTTTCAAGGTAGCTGGCAAACCTAACATAACTTTCCATTCCCATAGGTGTGGCAATCCTAAATTGGCACAGTGGACCTCTCAACTTGAGCAGTCCAGCACAGGAAACAGGGATAGGCAAAAAGCAACAAGGCTGCTCAGCTAAACTGTATGTTTTTTTTTCAGGATGTCAAGCTACCTTGCAGAATGAAGCATGAACATGCAGCACAAAACAGATTCACACCCTGGGTCTCAGGCCCTTCCATCCTCCTTGGGCTGGGTTTTTTAGTGTTATTTATAGAGCTTCACCAGCAGCAGTGTAAGCATAACCATAACAGCCACTCAATGATGTGGGCAACAACATCCATATATGTCATTCATCCATGTATTGATGCCAGAGGTTTTCAAAGACTTGCAGGTAGACAGGGTCACAGTAACAGATCCAGGACATACCAAAAGACAGTTTCATATTTTGTCACCAGAACATTTCCCTCTAAGTCCATAACCAATTTTGGATCAAGAAATAAGACTCTCCATTAATCTGAAATTTGTTGCTCCTAGGTGAAAAACACCCATAAAATTCCCATCCATTCAAAGAGATGGAATGTAAGTTTAAAATACAGTTAAAATGGTCTCAACTACTCTTTTAACACAAAAATTTCTCTGAACTTGCAACATTCCACTGAGTAATTTCAATCTTTAAAATTCTTCCCTTAATCAAACTCTGATGATCATGCTCTTTTTGACAACAAGTTAAATCTAGACATGGCATTTTTTGGACCCACAGAAGGAAATCCTATCCATGCCATTTCACATGCTTTGGATACTCCGGTCTCTAACTCCAGCACTGAAAGGGATATCTGCACTGAAAAGGACAGTAGTTACATGGCCCGAGCATTTCAAATTGATGCCTAAGGAAGGCCATCTTGAATCATCTCATTCACTAACCACAGCTGTTGCAAGCAAGCTCCCCCATAATGTGAGGGCAGCAATGGGAATAGAACCTGGCAGGTAAACATCTGGAGACAGAAACGTAATCCTTCTATCCACCCCAGCTTCCTCACATCCATCTCAGCTGTCCCAAGTTCCTCAAGCACCAAAACTGGGGTGGGAATAGCTGAGAGAGAATGAAAAATTAACTAAGTGATCTCTATTAATAACAGCTGAGAGGAACAAATGAAACAGACTAGGTCAGGGCCGGGAGAGTGAGAAAGGGCAGGCTGGCCCCAGCATGCCAACAAGGGCTTCACATTCTGAGAAAGAAATTTGGAATTAAGTACACTTAAAAATAAATCCCAGCCTCTGAATACCTCTCTCATGGCTGCAGTTGCAATGCTGAATTTCTGCCCACAACAACATATCTGGCTTTCAGCCAGAGTTGAAAGTCACTGTGATCTCTTTTCCCCTCCTCCCTAGCCATCCATAATTTTTAAACATTCCCACAGCTGTGAAAGAAACAATAGCTGGAAGGGGGCAGTACTTGGGTATCCAGAGGCTGCTCTCACATTTGCTCACAGCTGGAATTCCTCATGGTCTTTGGCACAATCCCTTGCTATCACCTTGACTGCCAGGCTGTCCCTTGAATGGGTGCAGCTATCTGAACAGTTTCAGAATTATTTCTAATTGGACAAATACTGGATTTTCCCATAAGAGCACATAAAAATGGGCAGCTCTTTACATGCAGGGAAAAAAAATGAAAAAAAAAAAAAAAAATAGCAAATCTATCTGGGGTAGAGGTTCATAATTCAAACAGATGAATATTACAGACTTCAGTTCATGAAGCACAGGCTGCATCTCAACCACGTCGAGGCCATGACACCACTTTCCTTATTCACATGCTCCTTACCTTGCAAAACTAACTCCACCATGAAGTTCAGTTTGCGGCACTACAGTTGCTGAGCATGTGGTGAGCTCTTGGAGAGGCAAGGGCAGCAGTCAGGAGTCACCATGGTCTCCCCTATCTGACTAGTTGTTAAGTGTGGAAACTGCCTGATGCTGTCTACCTCTGCCTGATGTAAAACACAAACAGTAACTCAATTGGTATGGAATAAATAACATTTTCCAGAGGCCCTCAAGCATTGTACCCCACCCCTATCATGTCATTAGAGGTCTACCGCATGACGGATAGCTGTCAGACAACAGGGACAAGTGACATCTTGTGATGGGATGCGCATGTATAGAGTCAAACGCAGGTGTTTCCTGCACTTTCCAACACATCAGCAGATGCATCATTATTGAATGCATAGGAGCTGCTAGAATTTTCTTCAACTGAAATATTTACTTTGTTCACATGTTGGGGAAAAAAAGAAATAATCTATGGAGCCTCTGGGTAAGAGCACAGCAGGGAAAGACTACCAGAATAATCCCTCCAGTCCTTGACCCACTTCCTGCCCACATCTGAAGAACCACCAACAAACAGAATGGGAGGAGAATGTTCTGGCCTGTGTGGTATATGCTTGGCATCCCTGAATTAATCTTTTTGAAACCTCAGGCTGTCCCGACAGTTTTAAAAAGCTGTAAATACTGGATGAAATGTCGTAAATTAATATGCCTGCCTAAACTGTTAAGATTTTACTTTGGCTTAAGAAAGTGGATTTTTTTTCTCCCTTCAGTTTTCAGGAAACGTCTGAACTCAACTTGTTAATTTATATACCACTGCTACTGTACAATTTGCCGCCTTAGATTATGCCTCAAACTTTGCCTCTCAACTTGGTTTATGAATTCAATACCTGAGATGCACTGGGGTATGGCTGATAACATCACCACTGAAACAGCTGACACAGATGCCTCAGTTAAAATTTGGGCCATAACTCCATGTGTCATACCACTCTAAAATACAGAGCTCTGGTGGAAATAGAATCACAATAGTGACTAAAGAGGCTCACTAAGAGTAGGCTGCAAAGTGCTAGGTGCTGTCTAAACATGCAGCTGGCAGTCTCCACTATCTAAAAGACAGAAGTAACAACTGGTTGAGACAAATAACTAAAAATAGTGTAAGGAGGGAGTGGCAGATAATAAGGATGTGCATGGCTTTTTTAGACCACAGCAAGAGATGGTCCATGTCCTGCAGTTTGTCATCATAACAGGCTAGAGAATAGGCAGGCAAGGAACTGCCGGCAGACAAAAGGAACAGTGTGTTCACAGTCACACAATAGGCATCTATAAAGCCAGGAGAAGGAACTCTTATTGCTCCTGTGTCATGCACCATCAACATGAGCCTGCCACACACAAATATACACATTCCCAGCAGATCTACTCGCTATTTTACATTCCAGCTGAGCTGAGCAGCATTTGCAATTTGCTTTCACAGATGCCCTTCATAGACTCTGCAAGTTAATCATAATACAAGGGGACTGGAAAGTATTCTCTAATAAACTTATTAACAAAGGAAAAATAAAAAAAAGAATGCTATGAGACAAAATAACTGATTGAGACATCTATTGTAATAGCACATCTGCAGCAAGGAGGAAGCAAAACAAAAGGTAGCTTTAACGCTGGCTTGGAAGTGCCGATTCTTATAGCATTAATATTCAACCATTTTGTGGCAGATTTTATAAAATAAAAATAAGCCTAGACGATGTTATCACTGACAACCAGGTGAAAAGCTGAATATAGGGTAAAACCTGAACTGACACAAAAACGAACTTACAATGCAAAACCCCATTATGAAATACTTGGAGCTTGTCAATACTCACTTTCACACTGATTTAACTAAATTGACATAAAACTCAATGCAGTTAAATAGCTGTAGCCCTTCAGCACAACTAAAGTCAGAGTACATTAGAAGTATATCAGCATGACTTGGTTGGATAGTGAATTAACTAAAAATCAATATCCATTTAGTTAAATGGGTTTAGTAACAGAGTGCCCATCAGACACAAGCAATGATGAATTCTATCATTCGATGTTCTTTCTTTCCTGGGCTCCAAGCCCCAGCTCTAGCACTCTGACTTACTAAATAAATTAGTCTGCAAGTTTGATTCATAAAAAAATCTTAGTGATGTTCATCTAAAGATGAGATACAATCACAGTTCATGTAAGAACCACTCGGCAAAACTGATTAGGTAAGGCTTAGCTAGACTTTGACCATCTCTAGCATCTGTGCTTTCCAGCACATACGGGCATAATGATGGGAGGAGTTCAGCTCCAAAAATATCTCTAGACCTTTGTGGGGCCTAAAACAGAGACACGAACAGAACGGTCACCATTCAGTTTCCTCTCTCTGCCGTTTCTCATGCTCTCCCTCTTGTGGCAGAAGAGGCTTGTTTTTTCTTTCCTTCAAAAAAGCAAAACCTTCTATACATTCAATAATCAACTTTCTGCAGGAGCTGGAACACATTGCTGAGTTAACACAGAAGAGAAAACCCAAAAGATTTTTGGAAACAAAGCAGAGGCTCTCTAATACCTCTTAATTTGTAATAGTGACACTTACATCAGCTGAAGTGCTGATACCAGAAATCTGAGATCCCACATCACCTCCTTTTCTTATAGGTATGGTTTTAAGATACCTGCCCCTTGATGCTTATATTTGCTCCATCATGACTGTGTTGCAAACAGTATTCATTATCGTGTAAAGCTCATTCTCTTGCCAGCTTTCATCTCTTTATCAGGAGTGAGATTTATCTAATATGGAAAACAGGCAGCAGCTGAGTAAAAAATGTTAGGAAAGTGGAAAACACAGGGACCAAAGGCCATTCTCAGCATGAAGCTGGGGAGAACAGACCGGACTACAAACATTAGTCCTGCTCACATACTTGCCAAGCAATTGAAAATGAGGATCCATGAACCGAAACCAACCTCAGCATCCATGAAGTTACACAGAATGAGATTTCAAGAACCATGGCATGTCAACACCTGTAATAAGTCTTTTGTGGCACACATTTCAAAAGAAAAATTAGCTTGTCCTCTCAAAGGTTACATTTCACCCACTCTGTTTCCAGCCCTATTTTGTATTAGCTACATCCAATGTCAACTCCTCTCAGTTAGTCACATTCATTATTCAAGCTAATCCAACATGCCCTTGAGAACTGGGATTAGAAAACAAGGGTATTGCGGCAAGGACAGGCATATCTTTAAATTGCTGAAGCTCTGAACAGAGCCTACAGATTGTTGAGTCAGGCCAAAAACTGAAAATAAAATGTATCCCCCAGATATTACCTACTCTCATTGTATCAGATTTTTATGCTCAAGAATAAATTAAGAACATGTTACTTCTATTTACAATAATTTTATTCTACTGTCCACAATTTACAGGCCTCATACTATGTGTCAACTTCTTCTTCTAAAAAGCTATAACATTTAATTTCCTTTAAATGTTTTTCAGATGAGTATCAAAGTAAAAGAAAGCAATCTGACGTAAATAACTCAATGAAGGTTCACTGAAAGAATTAAATACAGCAGACAAGAATAGAATAACACAGGCATAATTACTGGGTGCTTTCCTTCCCTATTTGATGTTTAGGCATTAAACATTCAAATTGTTAATTTAGGGTCTCTCCACAAGGCCGCAATGTCATTACAGGAGATGATCTGACATTCTCACAGTGGGTAGGAAAGCATCAGTATAAGCAAAGAGCATGAGAATCACGTGCAAATTAAATACTTAGATGCTACTTAACTTTAAGGTCAGAAATTGCAACCCCAGACAGCCATGAGAGTTCTAGGAAGATATAGGTCCTATGTAAAGGTAAGAACTGTTCATAAAGATGCAGAGATCAAGCCCAGCGCAGTTCTATGAAGAGCTGTACTGCTGCAGCTGCTGACTCCCAGTGTAGTGAGCAAGCGACACCTGGAACTTTTGCATGTGTCCTGACTAACATGTATATAAACTAAGAAGCGACCAGTCCATTAGGAATAACAATTGAAGCCTAGGAAGATTTTAAACCAATGCAGGAGGGAACCTCAGCAGAAACAGGAATTTGACACCACAGGAACAGGGAACACATCAGGACAGAGCCTTTTGTCATATAAAGATTTCCTGATTTGTCACTCTGGAATTCTAGGGCCTACAGAAGCATTCATCCATTTTTCTCCAGCATTTTACTTTTTTTTTTTTTTTTTTTAATTTATTTACACAGTAGTTTCCTATTCACTTTATCAGCCACATGTTTCCTTGGCATCTGCCCTAAGCATAATGGGGCTGTAGGCAATGACTAGGATCATTAAGTAATGCTACATCTTTGTTCTCCAAGACACCTTTTGATGGAGGCACACTAGATTTGGAGCAAACCTGGAAAGTCATCTTTTTCAAATGGTGCATGTTGTGCTGGTCCTACCTACCCTCAAAGCCACTATCAACTACACAGCAGGAGGAGGATGCAAACCCATTGACAAGTATTGCTAAGAAAGTTTGCCTGTAGGACGGTTACAGAGAGAGCTTCAACTTTCAGTTCAAGAAGTAATACTTTAAATAAATTTATTCAACCCATCCTGATCATGACACTATGGCAAGCTCCAATTGCTTGAACTTTTTCAATACAATAACAAGCTAAGAACTAGGGTTCCAATACCAAAGTTCCACCTCCTCAGCATGGATGCTACAGGTGGGTAGGAGGAACAACACTGCCATAAATCTGCAGCCTTGTTCCACAATCATTAAGCACTACCAGTTATGTCCAATTATAACAGCTCTTTGCATATACACAATTCAGCCAGTCCATTAGGGTAACATGAATAATATCAGCATTCACTTGGCACTTGAAATTACCCAGGTGCAATAACTAATTAAGAAGTTAGAAAAACTATAAAGAAAGAGCAGCCCATTCATTTAAGGTGGAGGAACTGAGAATCTGTAGTTGCTTTGTTTCTCTGTTTTTTTCCCCTTCACAAATCCAATTGCGAAGACAACGTGGATTACCTGCTAGTAGCAGAAGGAAACGCACCTTTTCCCTTATGGGAAAAGACAAAATCTGCCTACATTAGCACACTATGAGCAGGATGACACACAACACCAAGCACCACTTCACAGTTCATTTCATGAGTCTGAATTTGCTCAAAAGTAGTTTCCAACACTGTCAGTATCGCCAAGAGCTGAAGATGCTTTACATCAATTGCAAAACAATTTCTGTTAACTCTTCAGCTATCTTGCCCTAGACAGACACTTTGGATGACAGAATTTATATAATTGTCCTTAAAACAGTGCCTCATTTCAATAAGCAGCAGTTCTAGAAGAGCATCATGGTTATTGACCTTGGCTTCCCTGGAAACAAAGCATTAAAAGGATAAAAAAAAACCCAAACAGGCTTTGCTAGTTAAAGCAATCCAAACAGGCTCCCTGCTTGAAAGGGACGTGGAAACAAACTAGAATAATACAGATTAGAACTAAGAATAGCGAGCCCTTTCAAAAGCAGTGTCTACTCTTGTGGAATAGCTCCTGCACATTTAGTCTGGAGAGATTGATATGATTACTTTCGTCTGTACTGGATGTCTCCATGCCCTCATACGAATGAGTAATTACTGTAAATGAAAGTGAAGGTCTTTGATTCAAAGAAACAGATGAGAAGAGGAAGCTCTTCCCATGGACACACAATGACTAAGTGAATTTCACAGGTATGGTTATGGTTGAGGGTTGCAATGGCCAAAGTTATGATATAAAATTACCCCTCCTCCCTGTAGCATATTCTAAGCTGAATCTCAAGTTCTGTGTGTCTCAGGTTTTCCAGTTCATTTGCATGGATTCAAAATCTATTCAATTTCAAACCTCTGCTAATAAGCTTTTCTAGATCCACCAGTAGAAGTTGTCTCCCCTGCTTTTTCTGAGGATGGCATCCTCTCCTAGTGATGCAGAAAGCATTGAGATGCATGCAAGGCAAAAACACAGTCTAATACATTATTTAGTAATTTCTGAAAGTTCTCATGGCTGCTGAATTCTGTATGGCAACCAGGCCTAGCTCTGTACATACCTCAAAACATCAAACCCAGTATGTGGTAGTAGTAATTATGAAACTCCCGGAGGACCAGACCTTGATGGATGCTTCAATTGAAAGCTATTATCTAGTTCATATTGATTGCAATTAGCAATTAGGTTTTAGATCAGGGCAACCGGCCCACCAGAACAGAAAACTACAGGGACTATTTCTCTTAGAAATTTGACTGCACAGAACATTCTGACACTGGATGAGGATGTCAGAACTGACTCACTCCCTTCAGGAGAAACCTACACTAGAAAATAACCTTTCCTCTTACACACCGCCCCTCCCATCCCCCATCATACATTAAGGGAGATTCTCCACTCTATAGTTATTTTTAATACAGATTAGCAGGCCTCATATCACTGGCTTTGATGATGACGGTGATGTTTAGTCACATGAAGAGTATTCACTATAGAATCACTATTGATTGATAGCCACACCACAGCTGAAAGGGTGTATAGTCTTGGAAATCACCACTAAAATAACAACCCCTCCCTTGCAGATCACACACTGGCTGCTGAGACTAGCATGCCCTCCCAACCCATCATTAAGCCACACTGTCTCATTGGGAACCAAGCAGTAATAGCTGGCAACTGCTGACTTAAGGATGACTTTCCCTTAAGACTGACAGAGGATAAGATCTCATCCATTGTGGTACTAAATGACACAGAGCTGGACCAGTAAACTCTATCTCCTGGGATGATGAATACAGCATCCCAATGCTTTATGTCTTACCTGGATGGCAGAAGTTTTGTCAAGAAGCCACATGCACACATCATTTCATGCCCTGCACACCAGTTCAGCTCAGTTCCAAACCTGGACTGGTGCATTTAGATTGGAAGAAAGTAAAAGGAAAGAGATGCAGTAAAAACCACTGTGCTACAAGGCTCTGAATCTGTTCTTCACCTATACTTAAATGCCTTATTGAGCTCACTCAGTGACATTAGCTTCAGGGGCTGTCACCAACCCTGATGGCATTAAGTCTTCACTCTTCAGAGCTATATTGCACCTTAACCCAGAGAGGATTTTTATGCACAGTATGAAGGAAATTAAAAGCTGGACAAAACCAAATCATTTCAGGAGTTTTTCACTTCAATACAAAACTTTCCCAGTGTTCCAAGACAAAGGAACACCAAGACCCCTGGAGCATTGCTGTTATTCAGGGCGAATTGTCTCAGTATACTTCATTTTATCAAAACTTATCCCAAACATTCACTGAATGAACAGTCGTGCACCTTTTGATTCTCAAAGACAGCAAAGAAATTTGTTTGGATTAGTCTACATCAGTCTTCATTGATTCCTCTCTCCTCTGAGGACTCTGCATTCCTTCTACAAGTGAACAGATGGAAACAATCCTGCATTGTCACCCAGCAAAGCATAACGCTAAGACACCTATCTGCACTGTATTTAAACACATTTTTTTCTGGACAGGCTACTGAACGTTGCTCTATGCTCAGAGACAGGAATGCCAAGTTTTCTCCCACAGTTTGCCAAGGACACATTGCACAACTTTGAGCATGTCACATGGGTCTTGCTTTTCAGAGCTTGCATGTCCTATCTCCCAATGACTTCAGTGACTACGTTTCTGAAGGTCAGTCCCTTAACTGTTCAGTGTCCCAGCAACATCACGTGTAAAAAAAGAATAGATTAGATCTCTACTCTACCTGAATTATTCCTGTACACTGTAATAATATGCAGCATCATTTATTTTCTACTTTTATGTTGCTCTGAATCAGTGGAACACTCAGCTGCAGATTTACAGCTGCTGGGGGAGGTCTGTGCAAAAAATGCAGCTCTGGAAATCCAAGTTATTGTTCTAACTTCTTGTTCCAGCAGTTGGAGGATAATCACCCCAGTTAATATTTGCAAAAAAATAGGTCTTGCTGGAACCTGAATCCAAACTTCATCAGGTGATGACATTCACCTGGTGCTCAGTGTTAGTGAGGCTACTCCATTCTTAGACTCAGTGATTCTCCAACACCTTTTATGTACCTGAACTAACAGGTCAAGGTCTCAAAACCAGACTTTTCTTTGAAGAAGTAGTGCCCATTAGTGGACCACACTCCCTAGTTCAAATCCCAACCAGACAAATTACATTCTTGGTCTCTTAGTTTTCCTTTCTGTAAAATACAGACAATACATTTACAGAAATTGAACTAGTTTTACTGAACTCCAGCTAGCAAAAGATCAGAGTAGGTAAACTTGCCAATACTTCCAGAAGTGGCTAGGCTGCATCCAGGCAACAACACGTTAACACTGCTCAGTGGAGCAGCATCCAAGAGCAGTAGGTGACAAGCAGCACTTCTACCATCACTGCAGCAGAGCAGTCTTCAATAAAGAAGGAAACTGCTCTCTCATAAGAAAAAACGTTATAAACTTCCCTGAGAAGCTAGGAAGAGCCAGTGGAAGAACTGGCAGTTCTTCCTGCCAGGAAAAATAAACAGGAGCAGTGCTCCCCTTATGCCACCACATAAGGGCAACAGACCTTTCGAGGCATCAAACTGAAAAGGAAAAAAAAAACCAAACCAAACCCCAAAACACCTCCACAACTCCACAAAATTTTACAACTCAAAGGTATTGCAGATTCCTACTCCTAGCAAGAATGTCCAAAATGATCATTTCACTATAACAGACATTTGACAGCAATACTGAAAGATCTTTTCCAGAGCTAAGTTACCTCTAGCTGCTAAAGCCATGATAAAATGTAGTGTAGGAGTAGATTATCTCCCACCTGCTGCTGCAGGACCCTGTCACTTCAGAGACATCTGATGCTAGCCACCATCAGAGACAGAATACCAGACCTTAGGTTAGATCCAGTCTAGCAACTGTTGCAATCTCAGAAATATAACAGACTTGGATAATTTGATAAATAACAGCTCAGGAAGCGTTCTGTCCAGGGAAATTGAACTATCAGCAAAAACAATCCTTGATCATGCCTTGTTTTAGCCATGGTCAGAGAAGGCTTACTGTTGCAGAGATCTGTTCCACAAGTATAATATCCCTCCTACTTCAGATAACTCAGAAAGGAGTGCTGAGAGCAGAAGATGAGAGATGTGCAAACCAGCATTAGTCACGAAATCAGAGTATTTTGTTCAGGAGAAGCCACAAAATTCTGAAGGTTTACTTGTATTCCTCTACTCAGATGTTCATTGATCGGTTCTATGCTACCAGCCACTCGCCTACGACGTCAAACAAAAGAGAGCTGTCCTTAAGCCCTCCCTGCTCTGGCCAAGTCTGCCAGTAACACCAGCTTGGACTTCTGACTGGTTGAACAACTCAGGATGGATAAAGTATTGGGATGCTGTGAGTTAGTGGATGGACTTGATTAATTAAGACCACCATGACTTCACGTCAGGGGCTTGATAGTGTATACCCAAGAGGATATAGAGCTGTGGGGGACTGGATTGGGCAATGCAAACAGACTCACAAGGCTGCTCTCCTGTGAGGCAGTAAAGCAAGCTTTACGGCATTTTCCATTAGAAAATGTCCCAGCTGCACAGTGCAAAACAAGTGTGCCAATTTTGTCTGCCATATTCAGATATATTAAAATGTTATGAAAGGGTAAACTTCTCTTGAAGGTTTTATACTGGATCAGGCAAT
Organism: Ara ararauna; assembly: GCA_028858755.1. Taxonomy (NCBI): domain Eukaryota; kingdom Metazoa; phylum Chordata; class Aves; order Psittaciformes; family Psittacidae; genus Ara; species Ara ararauna. The sequence goes on from CM054381.1 coordinate 70,221,587, forward strand.
CTGCTCCCACAGGCAGTACAAGGCATAACATGGCGGCACAAAACCCTACTATGGGCTCTACCTAATCCAATATAATGATGGTTTCAGGGATCATGATCAGATTTATACTACCAGGTGATCTAGCAACACACATCTGGTGTTAATAAGCATGGAATCAGGATGCTTAAAAACAGTAATTCACAAAATATCTCACCAGCAGTGATCAGGGATGCTTTCCAGCCCCCTAAACAGCTGCCTAAGAAGCTTTGCAACTAGTGTAGCCCCCTTACTTCAGAAGAATAATTCAGGTCTCTCTCCCTATGTGTTTCTCCTGTACTAAAGTCTCCCTCCACCATACATATGCCAAAAATGAACATCCAGAATAAAAAATGGAAGCAAATTACAACATAAATAGAAACATATAGTAAGGCTCAAAGTCAATGCCACTGTAAGCAGGCACAAAACTGCCCAAGTCTGCCTCTGGCTCAGACTGGTAAACCCCTGAAAGTAACATCTAAGAGGACCTTCACACTGCTGCTGTTTTCAAGCAGATTCCCCTTATTTCCTTGGAATCTCATTCTACTCCCTACAGTAGTGGTTGAACTATATTTTGCCTCCCAAGAGAAAGTCAGATGCCTGACACTTGAATTGCTTACAACCAGCCTAGTCAAAGCCCATGAGAATATGCCGGGGGGAACAATACTGCATATGGTTTCTCAGCATTCCTGAGAGCCGCAGACAGAAAGGGATTGATGGAGCCAAAGCCCTCCCTCCTACCGTCCTTCAGCCTGACTCTTCACTCCAGAGGGGTGTCTGACCCAGTAGGCTAATCAGCAAGGCACACACATTGGCACACACATATTTTCCCACACAGAAAGCCAAAACACTGATTTTTTTCAAAACATTACTTCAAGAGCTGGACACAAAAGGCCTACAAGCTTTGGGCAATGGAAGCAAAGCCCCTGATTACACCTTTTTAGAGGTGCTTAAGTGGTTTAACTTCAGGAAGATGCTGCCTGCTACGTAAGAAGGAAAATTGTCATCACAGAGCATGAGGAAACAGTGGTGAAATGAAAGGTTCATCCAAGGGTTTTTCTTAATGTACTGAATACTCTCAGTCTAGTACTTTGCTTTGTACCTAGAGCAGCTCTAGGTGAAAGCACCTTTGGCAGCAGACTGTGGGGGGAAGCAAACTGCACGTACTCCACCCCCTACTTAGTTCCTTCTGTAGGAGCCCTGGAGCACCTTTCTGAGTGAACACTGGGGACAGCCTGGGCTATCATAGGACAAGGAAGGCTCTATCCCAAAAGCAAGTGCAGTTAGTGCTGACAGTACAGAAAAGAGGGATAAGGGTCCAAGGTTCAAGAAACAGGCCATGGTCCTAAAGTCAGGGAACAAGCATTAGAGAGTCCTGTGGTTAAATTTCAATAACCCCACCTTAATGAATAAATAAATACAGCTAGAAAATGCAAAGACATACCACCAAGCTTAACAGACAGACCCAAATTTAGCAATATGGCAATAACGGTTTTTATCAATTACACAGGTAGGGTGCTGGGTGTTGGCTGCAGGCTGCATGCACTGGATGCAGGGAATCAGCAAAAAACTAAAGAGGGACTACCAGTGTGAGCACAATGACAGTTTCTTGAGTGTGTAATACCCCAGAGCATGAGACGTAGAACACTTCAGGGTGTGGAGACCTCACAGCAGCCTTCCAGTATCTGAAGGGGGCCTACAGGGATGCTGGGGAGGAACTATTCATGAGGGATTGTAGTGATAGGACAAGGGGTAATGGGTTCAAACTTAAACAGGGGAAGTTTAGATTGGATATAAGGAAGAAGTTCTTTACTGTGAAGGGGGTGAGGCACTGGAATGGGTTGCCCAGGGAAGTTGTGGATGTTCCACCTCTGGCTTTGTTCAAGGCCAGGTTGGACAGAGCCCTGGGTGGCATGGTTTAGTGAGAGGTGTCCCTGCCCCTGGCAGTGGGATTGGAACTAGATGATCTTCAGGTCCTTTCCAACCCTAACTGTTCTATGATTTTATGATTCTAAGACAGCCCTGCAGTTGTCCATTTTCACTATACTTAAGGAAATTACTTCAGGATTGTTTGGGTATTTTTGTTGTGTTTTTTATGTAATATTGCAATTTTCATATAATGTTTCACTATGTTTTGGTTCAGGGTGGGTATTTTGTTGTTTTTTGCACACACGCACCCTCCCCCCCATTTTTTTATGATTTTTTTTTTTACAGCATACAAACAAGATTACTTACACAGCACAATTCACATAATCAAAACCGCACTCTTACATCTTGGATTTGGCAGATGATTCAAAAACAATGAGTAAAGATATGCCTACATTATTTTCTTACATTTTACATTGATTTTCCATAACTTAGAAGCAGGTTTGTAGCTTCTTGTAATTTTTATTTTACTTCCAATTACCTACATTAAAACCATAATCTCAAACACATCTGAAGTACCCCCCCTAAGGATTTGGTGCAGACCCAGCTATAACCAGCTCATGATGTCTTCAACAGTATTGTCAAATGCTTAATGTATCTAAGAATAAAATTCCAAGAAAATTTATATGGGCAGATCTCTGAACCTGGCTTCTTTTACCTATGTTCTCAGTACTTGCAACATGCAAGTACACACAGAGGGTGTTTTTCCAGAAATGAGTAGACAGAATTATCATGTTAGCACTTGAGGGAGGAGGGGCAGGAGGCAGCGAAGGACTGACTTTCTGAACCATTTCCACAAGTCATAACTATCAAATCTTACCAATGCTAAATCAGAAAAGTCAAGTAAGCTTTTCTAAAATAAGGGATAATGTCTTGACATCAGATACTCAAGAAAGTTCACAGGAATATTGGTAACAAGGAAAAGAAAGTATTTATTTTTATTCTTATTCTGTTCCCCACTGTTTGGTCTGATTTTTTTCAAAACTTTTCAATATTTAGTACAGATTTCCCTGAGATAAGGCATAAGCATAGAAAGCTTTCATCTCCACAGTGAATTTAACAAAGAACTATAAATGGTTGAAGATGAGGAGCAAAACGGCATTTACAATCACAACGCTTTGCAGCAAATGCAGAGTAAAAAAAACCAATTATAGATTGCTTACAATTGCTAAAATGAGCAGTTGCTGGTATGTTATTATATTTCTTCATGTGTTATTTGATGATCATACCATAAAACATTTACCCATACAATATAGAATTTTACGTTCTAGTCTTTATCAGCAGAACCTCAATGACAAGAACATAGATGAAAACACCGTGGTGATACATGATCATTTTCATTCCTCATTTTGATAGCAGCAGTTCACTAAGGAGTCACTGCATATCCCAGCAACTTCAAAAACGGGACACGTGGTAGCAAAGACCTTAGAGTCTCTAGAGATAACTTAATGACTTCCCCTACCAGCTCACTTGTGATTTATGTTGTGATAAAAAAAAAGGTGCTGGGAGACAAAGCAGTCTATCACATGTACTGCTAGGATACTGCCATAGCCACTCAAACTGGAGAGTCGAAGGGGGGGAAAAGGGAAGGGGGAGAGGGAGCAGAACCTTTCATATAGACATTTTTTCCTCTCATCCTCATGATACCAGTAGCACAGACCTATCTACTTGGTAGGTAATGGCCAACTCACAGCCAATGACCAGCTCATAGCTGGTCCTGCTACAGGGACACATGGCCAAGAGAAGACATACCCAAAATGACTAGGAAACAAGGGCTGCACCTCATACTCCTGGGTACAGCAGAGGCCTCAACTGCTAGCCCAGTGTCACAAGTTACTAATGAATTGGCACTTACATGACACTTCTCAGCTGACGCACAATAGCCTTCATATAGATTTGTTAGAACTGAGTTTATTTAAAAGGAGATTTTCAAATAGCTTATCTCATTCATTTCTCAACTCTGCACTAAATTCACTTGCTCAGTTCATTAAACTTGCCAACATAGTATGACTGAATATCTCTACTCAGAGATGTTGCTGCACTTGAAAGTTTAGAGAGAACATTTTTGCTGCAAAGGCTGTGGGAGGGCAGAGAGCCTCTCCTGCAACCCCAGCTGCCCCTAGAACCATACTGATACTCTTCAGCTTTGCTCTTTGAGGACCCAGTCCTCCCAAAAGCTTAAGCAAATCACAGTTGTCAAAGCCCCTACGAGAAAGAGCACAATCAACTGTCACTCCTTTACCAGCAACTTTTTCAGACAAGAAATTCCTATGAGAGCAAGAGGTCAGTCCTGTCTGTGGGGTCAAGCTACAGTAAACTCCAGTCCATCTTCCCATGTAGCATCTGCCAACTGTAGACTAGAAAATACAGCCATGGGGTCACCCACACCGTATACACTTGCTGTAATGCTCTATATGATATGCCCTTTTCTTGGTTAAAAAAAATGTAATGACTTACTCCTTTCCTTTCAGAAGCACACTGATGACATCTGAACTCCAAAACTTACCCTTCAGACTGCTGTTTCACTGCCTAGGACAGAGGCAACTGCTGAAATTAAAGTCACTAGTAAAACAGGTAACTGTTAGAGCAATAAAATGAAGAACCTATTTGCTACTACCAACTATTCCAAAGATCAGAACAGCTCCTGAACTTTTTTCCACGCTACTTGAAAAAAGGAAAAATAATTATTACACCTATCATACTATAATACCACCCATTGCTCTTCCACGTGCTCCCTTGAATAGCTAGTTTGCTTTATGTGTTTAAAACATAGATTTGATGGAACAAGGACTACCATCTTGCTTCAGAGTGCTGAATCCTGTTATGCGAGTGTGTTGCTGGGCAAACATATTTATTTGTCTGCTGGGGTTAAACCACGCTAGTATCACAGACCCAAAAAGCCGCTGAATCACAGAGGATTTGTGCATTTGCATTTAGAAGCATAGAATAATAGAATAGTTAGGGTTGGAAAGGACATTCAGATCATCTAGTTCCAACCCCCCTGCCATGAGCAGGGACACCTCACATGAAACCATGTCACCAAAGGCTCTGTCCAACCTGGCCTTGAACACCACCGGCAATGGAGCATTCACAACTTCCCTGGGCAACCCATTCCAGTGCCTCACCCCCTTCACAGTAAAGAACTTCTTCCTTATATCCAATCTAAATTTCCCCTGTTTAAGTTTGAACCCGTTACCCCTTGTCCTCTCACGACAGACCCTAATGAAGAGTCCCTCCCCAGCATCCCTATAGGCCCCCTTCAGATACTGGAAGGCTGCTATGAGGTCTCCACGCAGCCTTCTCTTCTCCAGGCTGAACAGCCCCAACTTTCTCAGCCTTTCTTCATACGGGAGGTGCTCCAGCCCTCTGATCAACCTCGTGGCCTTCCTCTGGACTTGTTCCAACAGTTCCATGCCCTTTCTATGTTGAGGACACCAGAACTGCACACAGTACTCCAAGTGAGGTCCCACAAGAGCAGAGGAGAGGGACAGGATCACCTCCCTCAACCTGCTGGTCACGGTCCTTTTGATGCAGCCCAGGATACGGTTGGCTTTCTGGGCTGCAAGCACACACTGCCTGCTCATGTTCATTTTCTCATCAACCAACACCCCCAAGTCCTTCTCTGCAGGGCTGCTCTGAATCTCTTCTCTGCCCAACCTGTAGCTGTGCCTGGGATTGCTTCAACCCAGGTGGAGGACCTTGCACTTATCATGGTTAAACTTCATCAGGTTGGCATCAGCCCACCTCACAGGCATGTCAAGGTCCCTCTGGCTGGCATCCCTTCCCTCCAGGGTATCAACCGAACCACACAGTTTGGTGTCATTGGTAAACTTGCTGAGGGCACACTCAATACCACTGTCCATGTCACTGACAAAGATGTTGAACAAGACTGGTCTCAACACCCATCCCTGAGGGACACCACTCGTTACTGGTCTCCAGCTGGACATTGAGCCATTGACCACAACTCTTTGCGTGCGGCCATCCAGCCAGTTCTTTATCCACCGAGTGGTCCACCTATCAAATTGATGTCTCTCTAACTTAGAGACAAGGATGTCATGTGAGACAGTGTCAAACGCTTTGCACAAGTCCAGGTAGATGACATCAACTGCTCTACTCTGTCCCTCAGTTCCATAGGCCCACCATAGAAAGCCACCAATTTGGTCAGGCAGGATTTCCCTTTAGTGGAGCCATGCTGCCTGTCACCAAGCACCTTGTTGTTTTTCATGAGCCTCAGCATGCCTTCCAGGAGGATCTGCTCTAAGATTTTGCCAGGCACAGAGCTGAGACTGACTGGTCTGTAGGTCTCCAGCTCATCCATTTTCCCCTTCTTGAAAATGGGGGTTATATTTCCCTTTTTCCAGTCACCAGGAACTTCACCTGACTGCCATGATTTTTCAAATATGATGGACAGTGGCTTAGCAACTTCATTCACCCATTCCTTCATTCTTCCAGCTCCATTCAATTGTTATTTGGAAAAAAAAAAAAAAAAAAAAAAGCCTGCTCTGCCAGCTTCTTACTGCTACATTTCTCCAACACCACCTCTTTGCTCAGTTTTCAAATACTACTGTAGAGTGTTCTTCACATCATACACTGGTTAAAAAACCCAGACAGCTCATTTGTTTCATTTCTATGAACTGAGCAAGTCCTGCATCATCCCAATCAGCAATAGCTAGTTATCTACCTGTGTTTGCTTTCAGGAATACTATTATTATCAATTAGCAACTTAGGTGCTCCAGACCAAACTGAAAGTGTGGGCTAGAGAAGAGAATAGACATATCTAACCTGTTTTCATCTCCAATTGCTCAATTATTTATAAGAGTGTGGAGTCCCAAGCATTTTGGGAGCAGAAAAGACAGTGGAATTGTTGTGCTCACCACACAACACAAGCTGCTGCCCTTTATCCAAAATGACACTGTAGGCCTCAAAAGTACTACTGTCTGGTGGTCTTTCTTTAAAAAAAAAAAAAACAAAAAACAACCAACCAACCAAACAACAAAAAAAAAAACAAACAAAAAAAACCCCTAAAAAAACAACAAACAAACAAACAAAAAAAACCCCCACCAAAGCCTAGACACTGCATGATTACTATTTTCTCAACTTTATTGTTTCACCGACTTTTTCAGATCCAGGCTGAAATTACAAGTGAGAGAACATTAAATTTCAGCATTTTTTAATTAAGTGTTTTATCTTAAGGGAGATTAGGACAGGATGCTTCAACATTGGTTTTTCAAACCTAAATTAAATAAATGAGGTTATTAAAAATGTTTAGACTGGTTAATACCTTTGAATTTTTCTTTAATAAGGAAACTGTCTCTAATCTGAAGTAAAGTGTTTCTACAGAGATTAAATAAAGGATTCCATATTTCCAATGAAAACGTGTATTTTTGAGTAGCTGAAGTTTTACCACACTGTCATCTCAGGCAGACCCAAAACAGCTTTTAAAAGAAAACAGGAATACAACAGTGTAAACAACAAATTATCTCAACACTTTCATCAAGAAACAAGAATATTGATATATTCTAGAGACAAGCTAGATCAGGCCAGAAAGGCTCATAAATCCTTGGTCAAGGATACAATACCTAAGTATGCCCTAGGTACAGACCTTTATAATTTCTTTTTATTAAGTTATCATTTTCATAAAATTAACCCCTTGAACAGACTTAGCAATATCAGATTCCATAAGCCTTTCCCACAGCACTTTTAATTAAACAGTATTTAATTATATGGCAGCTTGTTTGGGCACTTCATTAGGTCCCAAGAATAATGAATGCAAGGTTCTACCTGTGGCAGGGTAACAGGCTGAACAGCCTTTATGTATTGATGGACACTGTATTTAAGCAAAAAGAAAAGAGGATATAAAATAAGTCAGAGGAGAGAGTGAGCACATCTCATTTCATGCAATCTAGGAAGGTTTCCTGTTACTAGTGAGTGATGAGGTAACAGAGAGCAGAAGCAGTGTCACTGCAGGGGTCCATGCTGCCTTTATGAGCTTTCTCACTATGAGAGCCCAAAATTACATCAACAAGTAACAAGACTTTGTTGATAGTAAATACAAGACAGAGATTGTGTATACACAGCAGATGTTATCAAATCTTCAGGTGTTAGCTTCAGTTGTGTACAGATTAAACACAGCAGGCAGTTTAACCTATTAAAGGCAGTTCACTGAAGGGACACCCACACTGTTTGCTAAGAGAAGAGCTGCTTAAGCTTCTCAGCTGATGGAGTTGTTATACATTAAAAGCCTCTGTAAGGCTACCCTTAACACACTCATATTCCTTAGATCCCTGTTTTTATATACAGGCAGTGATCTGCTGCTTTGCTGAATCTCAGCAGTTCCATTTGGTTTTGGCCCCACGTCACCTGTCCTGCAAGGCTGCATTCCACTTCAGTTAATGTACCATATGTTCATTTTTGAGGACAGGGTCCAACATCACACAGAGTAATGCTTACTTTCTTGGGTAAAAAAGATAACCAGAATTATACAGCATTTTTAGGTGAAAATTATTAATTTTGCAGGAAGAAATGAACCTTCCTTTTATTGAAAATTATGTTACCAAGTCACAGCAACCAGAAACTGTGGAAATACAACTTTTGATTAAAAAGTCTTTTTAATGAAGCATTTCAAGATAAGAATTGCAACTAGCTCTGCTTAGATACCAGCCAGTATCTTCCATGATCAGGCCAAGAAAAAAAGACTGTGAATCAGACAAGAGACAAAACACATGCTCAAGCCTTTGAAATGCTATCAGTTTATTTTTAACTCTTTGGAGCATAAAAGGTAGAGACCATAAAAGTTAACAGGACTTTTCTATCAGCTAACACAGCAACAGCTCTGCTGTGCTAGGTCAAAGGTTACTGTTTGTTTTCATTGACAGAACCAGTCACACAAAAATTTTCTGCATGAGTAATAATCAATCAGATAACTTCAGGATAATATTTCCTCTTAAAACAAATCTATTTTTTCAAATTTCTAGTTAATTTTTTAATTTTAGCAAAATAGCCAAGTAAGTCTCCCACATGCCCCAAGACATGCCCTCCAAATGTCAGCCTTATTAGATATAGGTACATGGGTACATACCAGGGAACACTAGCTGGAGACACATGCAGGTGATATTCTTCAGTGTAGTCACTGACAGAATTCAGTTCACTTTTTCCTATATTTCAGAAAAGACTTTGAATCCCTCCTCCATATCATTCCCTACATCTTGGGTTTTCATAATGGATGTAGGATGTTCAGAAGACTCACAAGTCTTATTTTCTACTGCAGTTATCATGTAAACTGATCAACTTATTGAAATGAATTCACACATTAATTTTATATACATTCCTACCAAACACAGGCTGTTCTCACAGTGCTTAAGTCTTACCACACAAAGAGCTCTTTCTCCTAGGAAGGAAAGTGTGCAAAATAATAAACATACAAGTTTATTCATACACACACTTTCTCATCTTGGGGACTGCATAACTCTAAAACACTGCAGCTGTGCTACTGTATGCTTCACATGACTGCATAGGCTAACAAACTGCCTACAGGAGCTAAGCATATAACAGCCAAAACCTACTCAACAGTCTAAGTGAGACTTATGTCTCATAGCAGCATAAGTGAGAACTTGTGCTGGTCTTCTGTCAGAAGGTGTCTTTATAATTTACTAGGAAGGCTGAAAAAAATACAGGAAAATAAGTAGATAGAAGTAGCAAATTAATATTTGCTTGTTTGGTTTGCTGTTTTTTCTCTCTTCCCCCCCCCCCCCCTTTTTTTTAAGAGGAAAATTAGAAAGTTTTCAAAATTGAAAAAAGATTTAGGTTAGTTATAAGGAAGAAGCTCTTTACTGTGTGAGAATGGTGACGCACTGGAAGAGGTTGACCAAAGAAGTTCTGAGCACCCCATCCCTGGAAGTGCTCAAGGCCAAGTTGGACAGAGTCTTCTAGTTAAAGGTGTCCCTGCACATGGCAGGAATAGGGGGGCTGGAACTAGATGACCTTAAGGTCCCTTCCAACTCTAACCACTCTATAATTCTACGATTAGTCCCTTAACTGATGCAGTATCATGAACACTATGAGGACCACATTTCTAAAGTGTTTCAATATCACAGACTGGAAGATACTGAATACCTTTTGTATGCATTACAAATGAGACTTCCAAAGTACTCTTAAAGCTTTACCCTTTTTGTTCCTGCAGTGGAAGATACTAGTGCTATCTAACAGATGCAAATTACTTTCTCAATACTTCCCTTTCTATTCCCTTTACACAAAGAACAACTATCAAAAAATTCCTAACTAGCTTTCATATCAGGTAAGTTCCTTTTTCCCAATGTTCCCCATTTTACAAGCCTTACATACCTTACACTTCCTTAAGCACAAAATCATAACAGAAAACATGCCTTGGCAGCTGACATCAAACAAGATTGATAGGGCAAATATTGTTTGGCTGAAAATTGAGTTCTCCTTGATGCTTCCCCATCAAAGTAATTTAGAATCCACTTGTGTTCAAGTCACTTTTTACCATAGCGAACACAATGTTGGACTCCTTATGAGAGCTAAATTGAGCAGACCAAATTGATGACCAGGTTAAAGAAAGTAAAAGCAGTATTTGTTTACAATCTTAATTACATTACGTTACTGGAAAGTCACCAGAAATCTATGCAGCATTACAGTGAGATTTTTTTGGATCATCTGATTCGGAACTACTGCCAGCGTAAAAATGCCAAGGAAAGAAATACAATCACATTAAACAGGCAAGCTCAGGAAATAGGAAAGTGTGGATAATCAAGCATAGCACATGGAAAACACACTTCCACCAGCTTCAGATTCCAGCCTGGTTCAGGCTAGTAGGAGCTGATAGTAGTACTAGATGAGGTGGAAGGAAGACTGGCTTTAGTTTCATTCCGATTCCTACCAACAATTATATCCTTCTCCCGCCTTCTGAGTTCAGCACATAACAAATCATTGAATCTAAAGGAGAAGGTAAAGGGACAATTTCTAGGATTCCTACCCAGGTACTTTCTAGCCAACATAATTCTACTACAGGGACAAAAGTAGGTGGGTGGATAGGGATGAAAAGCTTCAGTTCCATTCTGGCCTTAAACAAAAGCAAATATCCCTGAAGTCCTACCCCCTTATTAAGCTTGCTCCTGCCAGCTGCAGATAAGCAGCTGTGTTCAGGACAACCAACATTTTAGCCTGTCAGTTGTTCTAAGAAATCAGAATCTACTCATCAGTTAGTCCTATCTGTGCCTGATGTGCTAAAAGCCTATCAAGGCAAAAGCTGCCAGGGCAAATGCAAAAACCTACAACACTGTTATCAGCACCTTAATTCCCCAGCCACGCCTCTCCTCCCACATCTGCTGGAGGTATTCTCACAACTGAGTAGGACTAGTTGAAGCTCATGGTCAGACAGTCAGTGCAGCAGTAGCCTAAACCATTCTCTGGAGCCAAATACAAAGACTTTTGTGAAATTCTGCCATAGGAGCAAACAGGTGAAAAAACTTCCACTTAGGCCACAGAAGGTGTGAAAGCAGCATGTGCAATCCCAGTCAATGGCTTCTCTACATAACTTATAAATCTAGGAGTGTCTGAAAAGCACTGGGAAATAAACACTGTTTTACAGGGGCCTACACCAAGCACCAAGAACAAATCAGTTTCAGCAGCATCATACAAAGCTGAATTTGGTCCCAATTAAGAATACAAATCACAGCTTAGTGCTTCAGGCCCTCCCCCAGAGTAACTAACCAGCAAGACAGGGCACTGACTTTTAACCTCCCCAATCATATTAGCCACAACAGAAAAGTTATATTAAATTTGAGACTTAAGTTTCATGTAGAGGGATGCACATGACCTTTGTGAAATACGTTTCAACCTTTTACATGGGTTAAGAGAGTTGGTCAGAAGAAAGATTTATAACATAAAATAGGAATGACTTAAAAATAGATTTTCAAAATAAGACAAAGATCATGACAGGGCCTTTAATGGACTACCCTTGAAAGAAGTCTTAAAAAAAGTCTTTCTTTCTCTACAGGTTAAAACTAGAAGCAAATGTAAAACCCTGTAGTATTTCCTATCCGAAATTCAGGGGTATTTTGCACAAAGATTTTTACCTGAGCCTTTCTCTATAAGGAAGAGTAACACACTTTCATCAGGTACCACTCAAAGTATCTGGGCATTGACCACTCAATAATAGACTGAAATACCAGATACAGCTTTACCTGATCTTTCTTACTCCTGATACATCTCCTGAAAAGGAAAATTAATTTCAGTGTCTATCCTTCTTTCTAATATAACCAATATTGATACTACCACAGGTCAGTGTGCTTTTCATTTAGCTTTATTTTCACGCTGCATTCTTTAAACTTCACAAACCTTATGTATATTGACAAGCTTTATCCTGATACAACTGTGATGTAGCCTGCATCCTCTTATTCACCAGATTTCCCCTAAAGTGTTTATTTTGCCTTTGTCTCAAAAAAAAAAAAAAAAAAAAAAAAAAAAAAAAAAAAAAAAAAAAAAGAGTGTGCTAAATTGCTCCATTTTTTTTGAGGCAAACTTTCAGTCTGGCAAGAGTACACTTTGCTTTTTCCAAAGTTTTGCACAAGAAATAACTTTTCCCCCCTCCCCCCCAGTTTTCTCCATAACTCAATTTCAGAGAACATTTGATTGCTACAAAAGAATTATTTTCAGCTGTCAGAAAGTTAAAACCTTTAAAGAGCTCATTTTTCAAAGTCCAAGCACATTAATGTTTTTGAGTACTACGTCGTTCTTTATAAAAGATTTTTATAATGGTTTTGAGTACTTAAAAAGAGATTGTTTTCTACCAAGAGAAGTTACACTTCTCTTTAGGCTCATATACAACCTGCCTTTAGAACTCCTGGATCCAAACTACGAACTTGCACCAAAGCAAACAGGATGTCGAGGGCTGGTCCTGACAGGCAATCTCCTGCAGAAACCACCTTGGGAGTAACTGATAATCCGTATGGAGACAGGAGAATTACAGTATCTTCAGGTTGGTCAAACACCGCCTCTCTGCCTCCTATATCAGCCTCTTCTAGACACCTGGGAGCTCAGCCCTTCAGAAAGTATTCAAAAGTCCATCAGGACATAGAACAGATGAGGAAAGACTGTAGCCAGTTTAACAGCCTTCCTGAAAAAGAACAGAAACAACTACTCCACCTTATGCTTAATACACAATCCATTGTTTCTTCTTTTTCTCCACTAAAAAGTTTGTGGAAATTTATGTTTTAAGCATAAGATCACACGCAGAGATAGTTTTTAGGGTTCCTTTTTTTTTTCAAAAACGAAAAAATGAACCACAAAAGAAGCAACGGCACCTTCCGGAGGACTAGACACTGAACACTGGGGGAAAACAGCCCCGTTTTCCGTTCCACTGTGTCCTGTTCAAACAGAAGGCAGTTCAGCCCGCAGCCGCAGCAGCGACAAGCAGGCGGATCTATAGCCGCCTCCCCAAGGGCTGAGAGCCTGCCCCGGCAGGACCAAGTCGCGCTGCACGGACCGGAGACAAAGGGGGAAAGGAGGGGGCCGGCGCCTCAGTTTCTGTGCCACCGCCGAGGGGCAGCTCGTTACCTGTGTGCTTCTCACCGCAGCCTCCGCAGCAGCACAGCCCCATGGCAGGTGACCGCGTCTCCTGCAGCCCTGCCCGTCCGCTGCGTGCCCGGAGGGGCCGCTCTCAGCATCCTGAGCTCCCAACAGGCTGCGCTGGGGGCGAGGGCAGACTTGGTGCCCTGGGGGTCCCCGCCTTTGGCGCCCGTATTACTAGCCGGCTCCGGGCAGACCTCGGCGCTTCACGGCTCTCTTTGCCTGTTAAGCCTCACCGGTTTATTTGCCCCTTCGAAGGGGTGAGAGCCGCCGAGCCTGCTTTATGTGAGTGGCAGATGCTTGCTCTCAGTTGGCCGGAGGGCAGCAGACGCCAAATGTAAGTCTTCAGTGTGAGTAAAAAGGTACTAGAAAGGCCATTTCACCTCTTGCAAATTATGTCAGCACAGGGTCATATCATATGCTCCCCCTACCAGGGTTAAACACTTAACCATGTATCTCTGAGAATCGCTGCGAGGATTGCATGTACTGAGACTTACAGGGACTTTGCATTCTTGCAAAGGTCAGCACCGTGCTAACAATATTCAGGTTTGTTTAAACACTTAACTGCATTAACCTAACTAAATCACTAGCCACAAAGACAAGATAAGAGTTTTGTTTTGGGGTAAGGAAAGAACAACATCCCTAGAACAGATGTTTGCTGGTTCTGTGATCATTCGGTGTATGTTTTCCAGACCCCGCAGCACTGAACTTAAACTAGCAGGGACCATGCTTATTGGAGACCCACTGCCCAGAAGCAGTAATGCCCTAAGCATTGCAGAATAGTTGCACAGATTTGATTTAAACAGCAACTCACAGGCAAACAGGGTTCCTTTGCAAAGCTTGGACCAAATATTAAGAGTTACATGTTGCAAGCAAGAGACTGAATGATGATATCTGTTCCAAGTTCCGCACTGCAGAAGAGGATGCTCCAACAGCAGCATGCAACACGCAAACGACAGTGCAGGCGGAAGAAGAGACGTACACAAAGAGAAGTTTGGCATGTGGAGAAGCAGGGGTGGTAACAAGGAGATAAATCTTGAAGTTTAGTTCAAATACCAGAAAGAGCCTGAAGCTGAAACCTGGTGACAATCTGCAGCTCCTGCTCCCATATATATTCGAGCCCTCTGAGATCAAGAAAATTCTTCAGACTGGGACTTCCAGAATAGAAACAGAATAAAATAAAGGATAGATGTCTACTGAGTCTGTAAGATAAGACTACAATACTGTTCTACAAAGAGGTCATCCTGCAGAGTATTGAACTGTTACTGCACACTTGAGCTACCCCAGATTATGAGCGTTCATTAGGTTAACACAAAAAACAAAGAAAATCAGATTCCCCACAAGATGATAGGTGGATAGGGCAGGAAACTTTTCTGCCCTGTCACTAAACATGGACGAGGAAACTCAAGATATTCTGAAGGAAATCCAGGATTCTGGCTTTCCTGGTTTCAATTTGTCCCTCTTGGAGGGGCGAGAACTCACCTCAATTGTTTTGTTGAGCCTCTAAACTTGTCAAACAATGCCAATAGCTGCTTAGAAATCTCTTGTGCAAAGTGCTACCTTCTGTTTGGCTAGAGGAAGATCTGATCTCAAAAAAGAGGCACATAAATTGCCTCCGGAGAGCACCCGGGGGGGGGGAAGGGAGGGAGATGGGGCATTTTCTGAGTTTCAGAAAGCTCACACAAAGTATTTACTAATGGTGCTGCCAGATCAGTGGTAGATAAAACATATGGAGAGAACATCCAGCTCTCCAGTATTTTCACCCTGGCAGCAAAGTCAGCTCTGGGGATTGACTAGATGCTATTCCTCAGAGCAACCCATAAACTAAACGAACTTTAACAACTAAAAGTTGTTAAAACTTGAACATTTAAGAAAGTTTTAGGACTACTATGCACATCACCTCCCATTGACAGAGATAAGCTGCTGTGGGGTTACACACACACACACACACACACATTTTAAACAACCAAGCTGACAGCTTCAGTAAAGCAGGTCATAAATATTTGCATTTCTGTTACTGAAACATTACAATTCTAAACTCCTTTTATTTATATTTGGAAAACTGACAATATTCATCTTCCTTTTTGATTATGTTACATTACTTGAGAGAATTAAATGGTCCCAAAGGGAAACAGCAGATATTAACTTACTGCAGTAACTATCACCATATATTTAAAGAGAATAATCTTCAGCTGCATTCATGGCAAGAAAGAGGCAGAGACTCTAATGTCCTTATCACATGGACATGATGTGACATTACTGAGAGCACCACTACATTAAATGGAGTTAAAGAGCACTTAGATCTTCCCTCACTTTTGCTCTGGATGGCAATAATAATTACACTGAAGTTCAGCAATAAAACAAGCCAATATTGACAGCTTTTAGATAGCCACTGGCATATGCACAAATCATCCACACTTCCGATTTCACAGAACAATAAAAATTTCATCCAAAATAAATCAGTTCAACACTGGTTCATCAAACAAGAAAAAAGGGTGATTAGTTTAAAAAACATTTTCACTGTCTTGGTGACTTCGATATATGTTTGTGTCAGAGGTCTGAGAGTAGAAGACTTGGGAAAACACCCAGGAAACAAAACCATGAAAGAAAAAAAAAAAGTGTGTGGAAGGGTGGCATAAGGCAGGGGCAGCACAGGAAAAAAATACCAAACCAAAACCACACCAAACCAACCACTTTAAGACAGCTGAACAATGTCTGGGAGGTGTAGAAGCCAGATTTGTCATCCCATGGGAAATTCAAGAGTCTTCCATGGCTAAACTTAATTTAGTTTCTCTTTTGAGCGCAGTCAGGCCCAGACAGACCATCTCAGAAGCCAGCTAATGAAGGTAAGAGTACAGAACTACCACTCAGGACCTCTAAATATAAAAGCAACCCTAGAAACTCTCATCCTGTACCCTAACAGCTTAATTGTCCAGTACCATTACAGAATACTGCTCCTGAAGGGTCTGAAGGCTCAGCACAACATTAGAGATACAGGATCAAACAAAATTGAGAATTTTGCATTTTCTAATGTCACATAAAGTATATTTATATTTACACACACTGAAAGTTTCAAGTAGGTATTAGCCTACTCTTATAATTTCTGCAATTGACAATTTGAACTTTTACATCTATGGTTAACTTTGCGTGTCTTCTTAAACTGCACATATCAGCTTCAGAATAAGGTTTACAAAATCAGAAGCAGAGTTCAATGTCTAAATCTCTATTTCAAGTACTAAACAATTAGGCTTATCATAGGCTGCATCAAAGTAAGTGTGATCAGCAAGTCAAAGGAGATGATTTTGCCCCTCTACTCCACTCTTGTGAGACCCCACCTGCAGTCTTGCATCCAGCTCTGGGGCCACCAAAACAAGAGGGAAGCAGGCCTGCTCAAGCAAGTGCAGAGGAGGCCACAAAGATGATCAAAGGGCTGGAGCACCTCTCCTGTGAAGACAGACTGTGAGAGTTGGGGTTGCTCAGCCTGGAGAAAGAAGACTCTGAAGACACCCTGTAGCAGCCTCTCAGTTCCTAAAAGGAACCAACAAGAAATCTGGAGATGGATGGTTTTCAAGGGCATGCAGTGACAGTACAAGATCTAATGGCTTTCAACTGAAAAAGGGTAGATCTAGATTAGACATTAGGAAAAATTTCTTGATTGTCAGGGTGGTAACGTACTGGAACAAGTTGTCCAGAAAAGCTGTGGATGCCCCAGCCTTGGCAGTGTTCAAGGCCAGGTTGAATTGGGCTTAGAGCAACCTTGTCTAGTGTGAGGTGTCCCTGCCCATGGTAGGGAAAGGTGGAACTAGATGATCTTTATGGTCCTTTCTGACACAAACCATTCTATGATTCCACTACTGACTTACCTTTCAAGAACTTAACACGTCTCTGTGAAATGAACTGGTGTAGAATGAGTGCCCTAAATTTCTCTGAATAACCAATGCACTTTGCACATTTTTTACTCCAGCTCTCGGCTTCATCATCTGAAATTCTTGACTTAAACTTATGTCATAGGTTCAGCAGTAGCAGTCATTTTTCTCCTTCTTGGTACCTGGTGGAGTGCTGTGTTTTTGATTTTGGGCCTGGGAACAGCGCTGATAACACCAGTGTTTTCAGTTACTGCTTGGTAATGTTTTGGTCTGGCCAAGTACTTTCTGAGTCTCATGCTCTGCCAGGGAGGAGGGGAAGCCAGGAGGAAGCAGAGACAGGACATCTGACCCAAACTGACCAAAGAGGTTATTCCATACCACAGCACATCATGCCCAGGATGTAAAAGAGAGCAGAGACCCAGAAGGGTGGGGGTTCATGGCTTGATCGGGCTGGGTATAGGTGGTGAGCTATTGTATTCTTTCCCTGTATTTGCCTTGTCATTATTATTAGTAGTAGCAGTAATGGTCTTGTGTTGTACTTTAGTTACTAAACTGTTCTTATCTCAGCCTGTGGGAGTTGCATTCTTTTGATTCTCCTTCCCATCCCCCCGGGACCGGGGGGGGGGGGGGGGGGGGGGAAGAAAGAGGGGGGAGTGAGTGAGAGAGCGACTGCATGAGTTATAGAGGCTTAAACCATGACAACTTAACACTCCTTCCCATTTTCTTAAGAAATACAATAGTGTGTTGGCTGCTGCTGAAAAGGAAAGCTGGCTGCTGAACACTGTTGTGCGAATAATGAACTTTCCTATTTAAGGAAGCTGAAGATTTGGAAACCAGAAGTGAAGATTTCACTTTTAGTTAAGCCAACGACCTATATTCTGGGAAAGGGAATTACAAAAACTAGGAGAGGGGTAAAAAAAAAAAATAAAAAAAAAATAGAGGGAAAGGGGAATATACTATTCTATTTCAGTGATTCATTCCAGATGTGACAGCTCACTGATGGCTGAGGTTATTTATTTTTCATTTTCTTACTAGGAGACAACTGGCTTTTGTGATTCCCAAATGCATCAGTGTTGCACCTCTAGAGCTGGGCAAATATTACTTTTCAAACTTTAAAACACAAGACAGGGATTCTCAAGTTTCGAGTTTCTCCCCCACCACTCCCACAAAAAGCACAAACTTGTCTGAAGAACACAAATATTGGCAACACCTTGAAACACCAGTATGAAAACAGGTGAGCTGTGTTTCACAGAGAACAGGTCTGAGTCACCTAGTACAAAAGAAATGCACTCGTGAAGAGCTGACAATTTGCATTAATACCCAAATTCACACTTTGCCAATAAATGGTTTTTTTGTCTGATCTGCAAAGTTACTTATACTATGAGCCTCCCCATATCATTAAAAAAAAAAAAAAAAAAAAAATCTTTAAGTCAAGGAGCTGGTAATCTACAAGCTTCCTCTTCAAAAATTAGAGTCTAAAATGGCAAACTTGCTTTTTATGAGAAGGCAGATTCAACCTGGATTATGCCCTTACTGGATTACCAAAATGCATGGTGGAGCTCACGTAAAGGTGGCTTGCCAGGCCACAGTGTGAACACCCTAAGACTATTTACAGAAATCCTAATAACACTGGATTTCAGGAAGAAAAGAGAAAATTTTGGCAATGTAATAACACAGACAGAAGAGTACAGTCAGTCTCAGTTCATATAGCTCTAAATAGTGTAAAAAGACCAACTTAATCTCTCATAAGTTGCCTAAAACTAGAAAGCAAGTTTTCTGTGCTACTATTTAGTAATAAAGTGACATGTTGCCTCCCTCAAGGCTTCTTTCTTGTGAGATCAGAGAATTCTAAGCCATCCTCCCCTCCCAAGCCCCTGTGTCTCCATCATTCCCCAACTCCAAAAGCTCAGCCTTCCAACTACACATTTCTAATGCCTCTACTATAAACTGTGAAGGAAATGTTTTTGCAAACTCCAGTTCTCCAGGTCAGTGAGACTCTAAAAATAACCTGTTGAGAGAAGAATCAGTCAGTTTAAAGGAACAATTTACAGTTCAGCTATTCCTCGTGGAAGACACTAGCCCAGAAGAACATGAGTTGGATGTAGCTATATCACTAAACTGCATGAGATGCAGACACTTCACGGAAGTGAAGTATTACCCAGAGGGACCTTGACATGCTTGTGAGGTGGGCTGATGCCAGTCTTATGAAGTTTAACCATGGCAAGTGCAAGGTCCTACAGCTGGGTCAGAGCAATCCCAGGCACAGCTACAGGTTGGGCAGAGAAGAGATTCAGAGCTGCCCTGTGGAGAAGGACTTGGGGGGTGTTGGTTGATGAAAAAATGAACATGAGCCAGCTTCAGTGTGTGCTTGCAACCCAGAAAGCCAACCATATCCTGGGCTGCATCAAAAGGAGCGTGACCAGCAGGTCGAAGGAGGTGATCCTGCCCCTCTACTCTGCTCTCATGATACCTCACTTGGAGTACTGTGTGCAGTTCTGGTGTCCTCAACATAGAAAGGACTGTTGGAACAAGTCCAGAGGAGGGCCACGAGGATGATCAGGGGACTGGAGCACCTTCTGTATGAAGATAGGATGAGAAAGTTGGGGCTGTTCAGCCTGGAGAAGAGAAGGCTGCGTGGAGACCTCATAGCAGCCTTCCAGAACCTGAAGGGGGCCTACAGGGATGCTGGGGAGGGACTATTCATTAGGGACTGTAGTGAGAGGACAAGGGGTAACAGGTTCAAACTTAAACAGGGGAAGTTTAGATCGGATATAAGGAAGAAGTTCTTTACTGTGAAGGGGGTGAGGCACTGGAATGGGTTGCCCAGGGAAGTTGTGGATGTTCCACCTCTGGCTTTGTTCAAGGCCAGGTTGGACAGAGCCCTGGGTGGCATGGTTTTAAGTGGGAGGTGTCCCTGCTCCTGGCAAGGGGGTTGGAACTAGATGATCTTAAGGTCTTTTCCAGCCCTAACTATTCTATGATTCTAAGTACACATTTTGTATTTACACATTGCCTTCTCCCAAGTGATATGACAGTTTAAGCCCATTAGCTAGGCTAGGCTAGGCTATGCTTATAGTAGGACAGAATCGTATTAAGAAAGAGATTCTGGATTTAAAAAAAAAGGAAAAGCAAAACCAAACCAAAAACAAACAAACAAAAAAACCACAAAACAGCCAAAACAGACACACACCAAACCCCCCCCCCCCCCCCAAAAAAAAAAAAAAAAAACAAAACACCAAAGCCTCACAGCATTTTAAAATGCAAGATCAAAAGTCACTTAACTGTTCAGTCAGGAACGATATTTCAGAACAGATGACCTTGTCCTATTAAACAGTTTCTAGTCAAGAGAGAGTCACAAGACAGTGTACATACAAAATATTATTCTGATTTGACTAGGTCTATTTCTTCCCCTTTTTCCCCTCCAAACTCTGTAATTCCAAGTGAATTTCATCATCTGCAATCATACCTTCTGGCACTCAGTTGACAATAACTTGCACTGGCACTTTGACATTTTTTCCATAGCACTGACCATATTTTAAAAGATATTCCCAAGTGTGCACCTTCTTTATTCCTTCCATTTAAATAAAGATGCTGCAACCCATACCACTTGTTGAAATAAAAAAGAAATCCCACAAATTCTGATGGACAACCTGTTGTACAAAAAAAGCTCACAGCTTCCTAAGCATATTTAATCAGAAGAAGTTTAGATACAAATATCAACAAATAAAGCAAGCTAAATTGTAAATTCAGATATATCTTTAAATATACTGTGCTAGAGAGTAAATCCCCAGGTCTTTTCTTCAGGGGCATTAGTATTCTCTTAGAGTTCTGGCATTGAAGTACTGAGGAAGCATGAAAAAAATCTCTGAAGAGTCAGCCTTACCCATGGGCCAAGTTCCTGTACAATGAAACTTCTGCACCTGGTCCTGGCAAGGCTGATGTCCTTAATGTTACATGTTTGTTGGTGGAATCATGGAATAGCTAGGGTTGGAAAGGACCTTAAGGAACATCTAGTTCCAAACCCCCCTGCTATAGGCAGGGGCACCTCACACTAAAAACTGCCTTGCACAAAAGGCAAGGTGTTCCCTGACTAAGGAGGAATACTAAGACAGCTCCTACTGCTGTGCTTTCCTTTCTTCCAGCAGCCGGTGAGCACACTGCCATCAACAACTCTTAACTGACGCCACACAGTATTTCTCATCAGTGACCACGTATCCATACAGTTCACACCCACTTAAAGCCCAAAGGGAAGATCAGCTAAACACATAGATTATAAGATATAACATAGATTATTATATTACTTCAAATATCTGAAAGCATCTTATTCCCCAACAGCACTTCAAACTGCTATAAAAATAAGAACTTTCCTTTCCGTGTTGAAAGATGACAAAGATGACAGCCTACTATTAACATATGCTAGTTTTTACACTTACTAACTTTAAAGAACCGTTGCTTCTAAAAAAGAAAGATGGATCCGCTTCATCTCAGAGACACACAACTCTGCTGATTGCAGAATGCAAAGATAATGGCAAGAAGGCCTGAGATGGACAGAAAATAACTGGACTCCTACAACCTGGAATGCCTTGGCAGAGGTGAAGAAACATCTCTTTATGTGTAGCTTAATCATATTTTCATTTAAGTTACTGAGACCAAACCAGAAACCAGAACCCTGTGATATTGTTAACATTATAAATGAAGGCAGAACTGCCCTTTCCAAGATGAAATAACTGTGACCTCATATCATCCAGAGGGAAGGACACCGAGTTCCCTCTCACTGCTCCTCCCCAATCTTTATGTATTCCCTGCAGTCACCTTACAAACTCCCAGCCATATCTACAACACCTTGGCACAGACTCCCACCAGCTTCAAAACAGGGGCTCAGGAGGGAATGTATCTCTTACCAAGCATGATATAGGCACAACATTCCCATTTGTACTAACTTCCTCTATTTTCCTCTGTAAAGTGCTCAGGTCACAGATATAATTAAAGGTAGGACATGTCTTTTAAGGTTCTGCAGTGTCAGTAACAGATAACACTGATGATCCATGTTCAAGATCTATGGGAACAGAAATAAGTTGCTTAACCATGGTTTGTCCACTCAAAACGGCCACGAGAAATTCAGTCTGGAAAAGATCTTCTGCTGAACCTAGCTGGAAGGCATCATTTTTACTCTCTGATTCACATACAAACCGCATGGTCTCAAAGCAGAGCCTTTACAGCCTCTGTGGAGTGTGAGGATTCTTACACTTGTGCAGGTAGAAGGCTGCTAATCTCTCTTTAACAGAAATATGAGTGTCTACAAAGTAATCTTTGTCCATGTTACACTAGTATGCCAGTACAGGCTTTCTTTTCACATAGTTATACCAGTGCAGCATTCTCAGTGTAGACAAGGCTCTTCACCTTCCAGGTTAGCAGCTGCCAGTGTGCTGGTAAATCCTATTAAAATCCACAACTCCAAATGCAGGGAAGCAACACAGTTTGTGCATTTATCCTCCAATGCAAAGAATATATGGTTGGTTATAACAGTCTTTCCTCATGGATTCACAGACACTCCGTTTTAACACTGTATACTTCTGATTTCATACCTCTTTCTTATCTCAAATTCCTCTTGCCCCTTCCCGCAAGTTTTCATGAGTGTCAGGCAGCTGGTGATTAAAAGCAAAACCCAGAACTAAAAACACTTCACGAGTTCAGCATGATATATAGAATCTTCAGTACCACACTGAGGCATGGATATCAACATCTTAAGAGGATTTCAGTTAGATGAGAAATGGTTTATTGATGTCAAATGCACTCCCTAATCCTGTAGTTAGAAACACATCGATCTCTTCTGGCTGAGATTCAAAGCCAGACTTTGAAAGAATGTGTATGCACTGTGCTGTGCACCTGCCAGAAAAGAGCTAGAAGACACAAACTCAGAGAAATTTAACATTTGTCTATTAAAAGGAAGAGTTCTATAATTACAAGTGACCTGAACTTTGTCTTCCTGATGGAAGAAATCACATCCATTTCAATTAGAGTGCTTGAAGAAAATGAGGAAGACTAAGCTTATCAAGATGTGTTACACTAGACAGAACATATTCCTGATCCCGGCTGCCTCACTGCTTTTATACAACAGTACCTGTGTACAGCAATCGGTATTGCTGAGATGCTGTGAAGCTTATATTAAACTTTATCCTCATAAGTTGCAGGAATGCCGCTAAGTTCAACACAGAATAGCCACGCTGCAGTAAGTGTTCTTAGTACTTGCTATGTTAAGCACCTTTTAAAACCTTCTTGAAAAAAAGACAGAAAGCTGCAAAATACAGCTTTTTCAGGTGCTTGTAGTCGTAAGAAGTATTTTCAATATCTGGTATAGAATCATGTTATACAACTCTGGTATGTTACACCTGTTTAGAAATGGACTGCAAGATAACAAAACCAGTATGATTTCTATCATCATTATCATAAACACAGAACTTAAGTTCTTTACTGGCATAGCTCAGGCCTATTAATGCAGTGCAGTGTAAAACTTCAAAGGGTATTGCATCTTCTATATAACAGAGGATACATCTTGGCATACTCATGCATGCTCTACAGGGAAGCTATATCGAGGTAACTAGCACAGAGAGTTAAAACTATTCACAGAAAAGGATAAAGAAAATATAATAAAAACCAACAGAAAAGTGAAACACAGTCATGCTGGTTAATAAATAGGTATCAATCAAAACTGTCATACTGTCATGATACCTCCTTTTTAAACAAAAAGTTTAATCAAATCAACAGGCTGTGTTCAAGTTACTTGAATTCAGTGGAATTAACTTCTCTACAGAGCATAAAGCCATCAGGAAGGAGGAATTTCTCCCAGTGTCCTAAAATGCGTGAAAATCCAATATCCAAACATCTACGAGATCCTATCTGTTCGAAAAGCTTGCATCACAAAAAAATCCCACACATTCTAAACATGCCAAGGATTCCCTCCCCTGTTTAATAAATTTCTTTTAACAACTGGAACTGATGGAAAAAGACTGGTAATTCTTATGATGTATTAAAACACACAAAATAAGTTCCTTAGTTTGCCACTCTACAGGGACACTGATGTAATAAAATTGCATGTGTCATTTTTCATGTGATTAGTGGCGGTACTTATCTTGGATATACTGGGCAAACCGAACTGCTCTGCTTGTTTCATATTTTACTGTTTTTCATGTTGCACTAGTTCTTCAGAGCCTGCATTTTTAACAATTCAGGTGCAACAGTAATTTGTTTCCCTACAGTCACTTGCATCTTTTAAAATCTATTCATCAACATTAAGCCCAACGGGGAACCATACGATGATGTAGTCTAAGTTCCTTCATAACACGGGTGAATCTTACAAGCAAGTTCACAGGTATATATTTTGTGAGCAACCAAGTTCATAGGACCCTACCCAGGGGTAGGGCCATGTACAGGCATGCGCCTAGGATAAGAATCTGAACATCATTAAAAAGAAGCATGTAAGTCACTTCAACACCCAGGCTTCCTCCACCATTCATCATACCTAATCAGTACTTTGGAAATAATTCAAGTAGCATGCTAAGGCTGAAGAAAGCTTTTACCATGTAGCATTAAGCTCCTGTTACTTTACACCATGACGACTTATTTGACAAAGTGTAAATCTTCAGTGTTATGCCCTAGGCAATACATCTTTGCCGTATTTCCTCCCCCAACCTGTGAAGTTCAGAAAGCCTAGTGCAAGCTGGCTCTCACCGATAGCACACAAGTTATCCCTCAAGCATTCCAAACACAGAGTGAGTTTTGCCTGTGAATGCTCACAGCTGTTTGACAGTGGGCCAGCTGCCACTTTAAACTGGCATTAGTGCATCATTCAAAGACATGGTTTCATAAACACCGCAGATAAAAGTTTCCCAATTATAATTCCTTTTGGATGCTGGAGCAGCACATTATCAGCTTTGTCTCCCTTCCCCCATATGCTTTTATGTGGGCTCTGTGAAAAGGAAATGTGCTTTACTTTTCTTACCTTTGCTCCCCAGAATGACTTCCAGCTGGTATTGTCAAGTCAAGACGTTATGCTGAGTAGTTAAGCTACCAGCACTTACAGGTACCTTAACAGCATAAGCAGTGATGCCTTAAGGATTGTCAGTACATAGTATAAGGGTGATAACTCTTATCTAGAAGAGAGAGGGGGAAACATTTTAAGAAGTGTCAAAATTCCCTTCTGGCGCAGTCTAAGGAACAAATATTTCAGTTCCTTTCACTTACGTGGTATCCGGCATTGGCTTAGAGACCAGTCATACTTCTTGCCCTCTTTTCAATGAATGAAACACAACTGATAGTTTCAGATTGTGTGTGTATGTGTTTATCTATATTCTGCATAGCCTGCACCCGCTAATCCCACCACAAAAATCAAATCCACACATCTCAAAGCAGACTGGAGATCAGTCATTAAATGCTACAGAATTTACAGCAGTTCTGTAGCAACAACATCAGAGGCATAGCAAGGACACACAAAAATTCAGTTACTGCTCCCTGTCCACAAATTTGCACTTGGAAACTAAGAAATGTTTTGGTTTTGCTATTATAGAACATGAAATCTGCAAGCAGATACATGCATCCACTGACAGGTTCAGGATCCACAGAGTACTGAAAGAAAAAAAAAAAAAAAAAAGAATAACCACCTCAACAAACAAAGAATCATCATCCATCCAAAATACAGCAATTTAGTTTTCCTAGTATCAGAGCTAAAGAAAACGCACTCTGGAGACATGCTAACCCTTAAAAAGCTCAAGTACAGAAAATAAAGCAGTCCCTGGGAACACTGAAGGAAAAGAGTGAGCAACCCTGAGTGCATATCCTCAGCTCACACAACCAATGCAACCCTGCAAATGCATTATATTTGTAATTTAACACTACCGTGCCAGATTAACAAAGGACAAGAATTAACCCACTGAACCACACAAGACACAGCAGATAAACAGGGCCCAAACCCACAAGACTTAAGAATCCATTTACCTCAGGAAGGCTGTTGAGCTGGTAAAAAAGTTGTGGAGTGGGCACCTGAGCAGTAAACTTCCTTTTAGCTTGATATTTTCTGTCTTCATGCTGATGTTGACCTCTAATGCTTATTTTTACTACCTCTAGAATTTGCTGTGTGCTGTGAACTATATTGCCATGTATCATGTGTCTTAGTTTATTTTACTTCCTCATGATAACCTGAGTAATTTTTTAGCATCAAGATTTATGCAATGTTTAGGATCTCTGAAGAGAATTCACCCATACTTATTGTAAATGAGAATACAGCTGCCTCTGATGTTCAACAAAGCTTAACCTGCAGCAGTGGCATTAGAGCCACAAGACAGCACTAAAGACTTGATTTTTGAGAAATTAACAAGAAGTACAGGGAAGACACAATGTAAGCGATCACGATGACAGTTCAGTAAACATATCTTATGGAACAAAACTGTTCTTACACAGACATGCTTAACCCCACCCACCCTTAACTACACATGCCCTAGGACTTAATAAATTATCCTTATGACAGAGAGCTTAGTGTGGAACATCTCATCAGGAAGAATTCAAAATCTTGCCTAATTTGCACTAAAAAGACAACCTGATGTCATCAGGTGGTACCTTGTACATTCCAGCAACAACATGCCATCACCTTAGAGCTACATTTCTATACCCAAAGGGCAGCCTCCATAAATGTTATGCAAACACATTTGATTTTGAGGAATACAACTGACTAATGAAAACTACTCAAGAACAGTCAGAGATTACGTCTTAGTGCTGCACACTAGCAGCAAAACCTAGTCACAAAACTCCTTAAGCCTCGTGCTCCTTTCCCAGCAGACCTCATGCTGTTAGAGTTGGAAGTTGTAAAATGCCAACATTCTTGCTGAAATCCAGCACATGTGTTGAAGACAGCTAGGTGTTACTGATCAGGGATCAGATGCAGAGCTTTTCCTAGAGATGCAAATTCCAGGATAGCAGAATATGTAAGCTCTCACAGCCCATTTCCAGGCCTATTTTAAACTGTTCAGGGCCCTAGAATGCTAAGGGATGTAGATAGTATAACATGGAGGAGATCAAATACTTCTAAAGTAACAAAGCCAGGATCTTGTTCATTTCATGAACTGGGATCTTTACTTGCCAACTGCAAACATAAGCCTTGGGCACTGCATATGCTAGAGAAAGAAAGAAAAAAAAACACCAAAAAACAATGCAAAAAAGCAAGTTACAGTCTGCTGGTGCCTCCTGATGCCCTTCAAGGTGTTTTAAGTGGACAACATAAGGTGTGCCAAAACATTCTTAACTATCAGAGAGCCGCATAGCCCTCAGGGAGAAAGAGAAACCTAATAACCTTTTGGTATAAAAGTCTGGATGCAATCTGAAGACCTTCACCAGCCATAAGTCATCACCTTAAGTAGGCAACAATGTGCTGGTCAAGTTGTCAAAGGATACACCACTGGACTGAATGCAACATTTTAGAAATCAATAAGGTTATACGAATCCAGAGGGCAAGATTCAGTCTTTCCCCCCCCACACACACACTCTTTTCAGAATTATTCACCAACATGCTACAGTCAAGTATTCAGGGAAAATACAGAACAGAGCAGTAAGCAGAGGTGCCATGCTTGCAGAACATCTGCGTTGTTCATGTCTAACTGCTTAAGGGAAACCAGGGCCCCCATGATCTTATGCAAATAATAGTAATTCAATTCAAATCCACTTATATAGCAAGCCTGGAAATACTGGCAGCTGATTGATACTTCTGTTGATGATGACTGATGTTGTCATGGTCCACATGGGCCACAGAAACTATTTTTGCAGTTGGATAAAACAATTTCAGTAGAATTACAGAAGGGGTAACCCTGTAGGATAAAATTAATATCTTTTGTATTTTTTCCCAGCAGATCCCTAAGCAGCAATGCAGCAGGAGGTTTGATCAAACTCCTTCACCCCAATAACCAGATGGAAGAGGCAAATTCCAGTTCCTTAAAACTGTACATTTAGACAAAGGCTCATGGTAGGGTAAATGCACAGAAATGCATGCAATACTATATTCGGTCTACAGAGCACAGTATTAGCTTCATAAGCTAGGCAGGAACACTGTTAGGGAACTCTTGCTTGCTGATTTGCTACTGAGAGACCAATGAACAATAGTGGCTAATTTCCTCTTATAGGCCCCGCTCACACTCAAGTGATTCAAGGCAGAGCCCACAACTAACTGCAAGTGTCCAGGCACAAGATGGAAAGAACCAGCACCATCTAGTGCTCAGGAGCAGGCGGAGCAAGCAGAAAGGCGAAGAGGTCAACAATTTTTCGGCACGGAAGTATAGAATACACACTTCCAAGGAGATTCAGGCTGCACTTACCTTGCAAGTAAAAAGAGACTCTGCAGCTGGCAGAAGCTAAGCAGATTCATCTGTCACTACCTTCGTGCTAAGACTTTATTAAAGGTCTTCAACCCAAGCTATAAAGTAATAATAAATAACAGTTTCCAGACTGTGACTGATCAAATTGCATGCTTTCTTTTCATTCTGAGCACTCCTTCAGAAAGGCAGTTTAGAGAATACATTTTAGGTTTCTCCCTCCTTGATAATGGCAAGTCTATCTCATGCTCCAAAAGACAGCTATCAACTTCTAGTGACATACAAATATTTTCATGATCTCAGCTGCACTCCAGACATCTAGAACTGTTAAGCACAGATCAGACAGTGTCCTACACTACAAAACCAGGACCATCAGTCTTCTCCTACTGGTCAGTGCAGTGCATGGACACTGGCATCCACAGATCTCATTTGCTAAGTGTTTCCACAGCACACTGCTGAAACTACGTTGTCTCATTCTTTCTAGTAGGACCCAGAGCTACTTTATTTTGGTGCCATTTCCCTAGTCAATATGCTGAGTGACAAATCCCAGAAGCCCAAATAAAACTCAAATATCAAAATCATCACATATTCAGATATGCACAGTCAGCTATCAGCCGTAGACTTCAGGAGAAAATTTAATTACCA
The DNA here is from genome assembly GCA_028858755.1 of Ara ararauna. NCBI lineage: Eukaryota > Metazoa > Chordata > Aves > Psittaciformes > Psittacidae > Ara > Ara ararauna. The sequence goes on from CM054381.1 coordinate 70,250,976, forward strand.
TTTGCAAGCTCAGTTTCCTGCTGTTAGTCAGAAGTGCAATTTGCATTGAATAATGGAGAGCATGGAATGATTTTTAATGTCTAAATTTCTAATTTTCCCAGCAGGTATTTTAATTACACACCATCTCAACAGGAACAGAGATAAAAAGGCCACAAAAATAACTTAATTGGTGTTGATCACCAGGGACACAGAAGTCTATCAAAGAGCAGACTGCTTTGCAGGCATCATTCAACCTACTAGGACAAGGCAAACAAGCTGTCACTCTGACTGCTCAGTACAACGCTGCCAACAACACTGACAGACTCCCTACAGAGCAAGTAGTCAACAATTACTGTCTCTCTAAGAGCTGGGACTCCCACCTTCTGATTCTGCCTTTCTTGATTTCCTACTTACTATACAGAACAAACAATGCAGTGAAATTGCTTCTTCACAAACACAACATGAAAGTTCCTGGATGAGGCATTTTACTATGTCCCAGCCTAACTTCTGGCCGAATGCAACCACTAGTCTAAATTAGTAACTCTTGAATGCCGGTCCTTTTTATCAGGCCAAACTGCCTATATTGAGCTAGGTCTCTAATTAACTGAGGAACATGCCACAGAATTCTGACCTCTAAGGTTTTGAGAATAAACCTTGTACATGCAAATCAAGCATAGGCAGTCATCTTTGCTCCGTCTGTCTGCAAAAACCTGAGACCACAGTTCTGAAGAAGACTGAACTGCCCCACTCAAGAGGGGGCTGGTGGCATTACTCAAATGGAGCACAAAAAGCCACCCGAAGGTGCAGTTTTCAACAAACTTAGTTGGATCAACCTGAAGTCTGTTTTTTGTTTTTTCCAGTCATAAGAGCTGAAGTGACAGATGGGATTAGATATTGTTGAAGAAGCAAGGAGGAAAGGGGGAAAGCAAGACCTACACCCCTCCATCAGCAGTTTCCAGTGAAATCAAATTAAGCTTATCACAAAACCACACTCATTTTCACAGGAAGGCCCAGCTAAGAGATGTCACTGCTCACCTTGTCAGAAAACACTGTTGCGTGACCCAAGAATTAGCTGTCATCAGTGATCAGGAAACACCAAGATGCATACCATAAGTTTTGGTCAGGAATTTTTCAGGCTTCTCATAACCATAAAGAAATCTTTTTGTTGAAATAGAAAAGGGCACATCTTGTTTGGACAAGAGCATTATTCCAGAATAATTTCAGAGTAAAAAAGAAAACACATTTTTCCTAGGAAAAAAAAAAAAAAGGCCCAACAAAACAGCAGTTATTGAAAGTACTTGCCCACTATGCAGGAGACAAATTCAGGTTTCTGGCCTAAACCCAGTGGAACAGAAACTGTTTCCTGCATCACAGGAGAAGACATTAGCCAGAAAGATACCAGATAATCCATGGAAAATTTCTTGTTAATTTTTCCATCTTTGCCCTCTTATTCTCCATTGAAAGACCACTTAAATCCAGCCTGAAGCATAACAGTAGCATCTTGTTAAAAGTCACCAGGTTCTCTACAAAGAAAAGCTATTCTCCAATCAGTTGGTAAGAACCCTTGCCATACCTAAAGATGGCATTTTTCACCTGCTAAATTCTGAACCTTTTCACCACTCCCTTCCATGACTCTGAAAACCTTGTTATATCAGAGAATTATCTCTGATTCTGCAAAGAAACTTGAGCATCTAATCTCATAGTGCTGCAAAGACCAGAGAGTAAAACTAAGCAGACTATTTGCCACAGGACACTAAAAGCAGCAGCTTCCTAAATGCCCCCAAGGTCTCAGCTTTTAAGCTATCAATACTCCTTAAGACATTCTTAGAGGTCAATCCCTATGCTTCTTACACACTGCATTACCCACCCTGAAATGCACTGTACTCGCAGGCTAACACATAGCTGCTTTGTTGCCCCTAGTAATCAGACAGCTGCTGTTCCTGTTACCAGATTACTCCTCTCCCAAGCAACCCACTGTAGTTATTTCCATCCAGAAATACCAGCTGCTGTGCAATGATTACCCTAAACTGCTAATGCTTTGCATCTGACCTCATACCAGCCTCATGATTTCACTGAAAACATTGCCCTTCTACCTGCTAGCTTGCACTGGAACACCAGAGCAATGAGCCTACTGCTTTTTCTGCCATTCTACTTTAAACTTCACTAGCTGTGAGGGAAGAAAGCAGAAAGAGGTTAAAAAGGATTCAGAAATTTACAGTTTCCCTAGAAAAAAAGATTGATAATATCTCTGCCAAAAGAGGTATTTCAGAAAGTGTTGCCACCAGATCCAGCACTGGTTTGACTGTTGAACTGTTCCACATGTCCCTAGTTAACCCTTCTTCCAGCTGCACTACAGAGCTTAGAAATGAACTTGATGAAACATGAATAACACACAATGCCCATCATTAGTTCTTGTTACTCAGCAGAAAATCAATACATGCTCTGTTACAGCATAGGACATGTTGTTACTCTAGTCCCTGCACTCTGGGAAAGCAGCTCCTACAGCCAAGCTTTACACAGCCTGTAGCAGAGGAAAGGTGGGAAGATCCCAGCAACAATTCCAGCAATGAGGATGTTGAAAACCCTAGCTATTGATCATGAAATACAGTTTTAGAGGTAACTGGTACCACAAACTTTAGAAAGCTTTGGATATTTCCTTACTGGGAGATCTCAGCCTCTCCTCTTTGCCAAATAGGCTAGAATCAGGACACTATGGAAACGTTTCAGGAATGCTGCATTCTGGTCTTAATTTTGTTAGTTAAAGCTCTGCTGCTTACAAGCACAGTAAAATCCCATATCCATGTTTACAACTGTGGAATGTACCTATATTTACAAGATCCCCAACTTAGTTGACTAACTAAAAAAACAAAACAAAAAACCTCACCATCCCTATAGAAACTAAAGTGGGAAAAATGAGGGACAATTAGGCAAAGATATGATCATGGCTGTACATCCAATACAGGGGAAGATGGAAAGTGATGGAAAATATTGATTTGGACCCTGCAAATTATTTGTGCTCCCCTTCCTATCTGGCATTCATTGATGAGTTGTTCATTATGTTGGGTGTCCTGCAGGCTGGCAACCATGCAGAACACAGTCATTTTAGGACACACGCAAAAAAAAGGCATTTATGCCGAAACCAGCACACAATAGATGCACTGTGAACAGAACAGGGAACTCTTCAGGCCCCATTCTCCACTGACATCTGTGCTGAGTCACATTTTGTATTGACTATTTATAGCATTTTTCAATACTTGCTACAAACATGAATGGATTTAGCTCCACAAGGTAGGAAAAGCATCTTAATTTTGCAGGTAGGACAGTGGTGACTAAGACAGAATCATTTGTCTAGACACATAGAGAAGAACAACATCAAAACCACAAGTTGAACACAGATGTCCTGGGATCCACATCTATGCTGTGAATAGTGTTGCTTTTTTCCACCCTTCCAGATAGCCTTTTTCAAGCAGCCATATGGCATTGCTTTACCAGCTCCAACGAAGCAACAGCCAGCTGGCAGCTCAGGACAATTCTTTTGCAGCCTATAGTAATAAAACCTGACAGGTTGGGAAAGAAGTGCCCACCTGGAACCAGAGGGCAAACTCAAGTCTGCAGGATAATCAACCAAGCCAGTCCATGGCTCAGTTAATTATTTCAGATCACTGTCAGAACACATGGGATCATTTACAATCACAACTGCACAAGTGCTTTCACACCCAATGTCCACAATCGTTCTACTAAGATATGATCTTCAGAAAATGGTACAGATGATGTGTCTCATTCAGACAGTGAATTGCAACTCCTAGGACATGATCTATACAAGCAACACTGTAAACCCAGCTCCCTGCTGTTTGTGGGACTCTGCCTATGAAGAAAAACAAAAAGGAGGCATTAGCAGGTGCAGTGATAAGGAAGAGAAAACAAAAATAACTTTTTCCTTTCCCAAGTACCTTCCTGTCTGTCAAACAGAATGCTGTGACAGAGTTATTGCAAACCCCTGCCTGCTGATATAATTGAAACCTTGCAGCACTGCCTATTCTTGCAATGCCTAATACACTCTTAAGAGGGGTGTGCAAAACAGGCATTTTAAGCAAACCTGATAGAGGGTAAGAGAAAGACCTTAAAAATATGGGTAAATGCACACCTGCCTCCACAACAGTAGCATTCAACTATAAGGACTACGTGTTCTCTGTGCTCTCCATTCAATTCAAAAATAACACAGTGGGAAAACGGTACCAAGAAGCATGGATAGGTAGGTCCATGTGGGAGAAATTGGCTGTAAAGCATGACTGAACCAGTGCACTCAGGTAACTTTTACAGTAGTCAGATTTGTCTCCCTCCTTGTTTTTGGAAACTCAGTCTTCAGGTATTGGGAGATACCTGTGGAAGGACTATCCTGGTTCATCTTTCTCACTCCCCTGAGTCTAACACCACTAGTGGTGCAACAGCTTTCTTCTCTGTAGATCCTGTCACCTGAAGCAACCTCCAAAACATCTACACAGAAAGATGATCCTCTCCCAACTACAATCAGAACTGAATAAAGTGAATACAAACAGTCCTATGCTGCAACAGGGAACTTAACTCTATATATATCCCAGAAATACTAAGCCAGTGCACAGGACACATTTACATGGGAGCCAAGATGCTTTCAAGAATTTTACATTAAGTTTGTGCTGACAGACCATTAGTTTTTCTGCCTAACAAAATTTCAACCTCTCTTCCATGGCAGGTCATTGATTCTCTTAAACTGTTTATCCCAAAGTGAAATACTTTGAAACTTTTTCCTCTCCATCTTGAACTAGGGAGAACTAGTATCTGTGAAAAAATACATCTGGATACTGCACACCCTTTTTCTATTAGTTCTGTGCAGTGCTGTTAGCCTGAGAGACCTCATAGCACTCCAGACAAGGAGCCCCCTCCAAACAGAAAATCAAGGAGCATGATGCCTCTCAACTACCATTTTTTGTGAGGTACCACAGTAGCTGTTACATCCAAACCAAAGTACACCAAGTAGTCTTGTCAGTTTCCCAGTCTGGCTAGTGTATCAAAATGTTTAGAAGTGATCAGTACAGTTCAATTATCATTAATGACAACCAATGGGAATGAGATGATGTTATGTTGAAAGCACAAGGAAATGCTGTCCTACCTGGGGCAATTTCAAAGAGATGTTTCCCTGGTTCATCGGGATTAGGTGGCAGCTCATTCACCTGATTGCCTTGCAGTAGTATCAAGCCCTGTAAGGGACACAAACACCAGTGAAAGAGGAAAGGCTACAGAGAGGATGGCAAAAGTAAGATAAACATAACAGACATAGCAAATTTAAGCCCCAATTTTCCACAGAGCCCATCTCCTTTCCACCCTTCTGAACAAGAAGAGATCAAGCTGGGCAGGCACCTGTCTCACCCATCTTTTCTCTCACACTGAGCTCTTCTGATAAAATGATCTTTCCTCTAGAATAATACTCTGGACATGCATAGGAGATTTGAATATTCATAGCTTATAGAACAATAAATATTATTCTATATCCAACAGATCTGCACCACCCCTCCAGTGCTGCTATGTTTAAAAAAACCCCAAAAGATGATAAAAGTTCCAGAAACAAAATTAGCCTACCCACATTGCATATATGCAGGCTGTTCAACAATGTGGATTACTGCTATTCCATCTACAGAATACAAATGCAAAAATTATCATTAAAGAAAAAAAGAGAAACTGTGAAGTTATTCTTTATTGAGGCCTTCAGTTTAGATATCCTTGGTTTTGCCTTAAGGAAATTATGTGTTTACATTTTTATCTCAATAGTTTCCTTATATTTAAAAATTAAAATTCTTTCCTTTGTGTAACAGCAAAAGATGAGGTTGAATGTTCTGTACCATATTGTAAATTTGTGCATAATGCATTTGACGCACATAGATTTGAAAGGGAAAAAAAGCCTGAATGATGACAGAAGAGACCCCTCAGAAGACAGCCAGTGATATTCAGCCAAACTCAGCAAGTGGCTGAAACCAGCACCTGCTGACTCCACAAAGCATCCTAGAGGGGAAGAGTGAACATTACGTATTTTTGTGTGCATTCCCTCCACATTATAGCTGCCTGATGCTGGTAACTACAGCAAACTGTGAGCAAGGCATGCTGAAAACAGTGAAAGACTATTAAATACTCTAGTCTACTCAGCCCAGAAATTTATTGTTCACCAAGAAATACAATAAGAAGGTAAAAGATGGAAGATAGAATAAAAAAAAAAAAAACCACTCAGGAATCAAAACTGATACTAAACTAAGCTCCACATCCTATCTAGCAGTACTTTCCTCTGTGCCCCATTCTGCAATAGACCTCACAGCCCAAAACAGCAGTGTCTGCAGACCCACTGGGCAGACACTTTCCTTCTTTCTTGCTGCAGCCCTGCACTAAACATAGATGTTGCAACTTACACAGCTGTTGTGCTCCAGGAGAGAGGAAGGAGAAGGATTAGTCCTGAATGACATTGCTCTTCCTCCCTTTCCTATGCTGCGGGAAATAAGGAGCATTGCCCACCAGAATTTCAGAGCAGAGCTGCTATGTGATCAGCTGGAGTGTGGGTAAAGGGCTGAGATAGAAGAGGATACGGCAGATGGGCAGAGAAGTACCTCTCTGCACTGTAACCTCCACCATGAATACCCAGCTTCTGAGTAAGATCAGATCAATCACGGAACAAGAATTCCTAAAAGGATCAAATCTTGCCATCCTCATAACTCTGACACCTTAACTAAAAGGACAAGGCATTTCTGATACCAGCACCCTGAAAAGTTAAAATTATATTATCAATTACCACCATATATAAACTGCCTTCTCCCAGAAAGCAAAGAGCAAAATTCCCAAGTAAATTAAAGCCCTATGCACACTGCTACTCATGAGACACATGAAAAATTGAGGCAGTGTCAGGGAGTATTATGTCAGACAGGAACAATGACCAAAACATTAATCATAGAATAGTCAGGGTTGGAAAGGACATTCAGATCATCTAGTTCCAACCCCCCTGCCATGGGCAGGAACACCTCCCACTAAACCATGCCACCCAAGGCTATCTCATCCAAAGCTCTGTCCAACCTGGCCTTGAATACCTCCAGGGATGGAGAATTCACAACTTCTCCTTGGGCAACCCATTCCAGTGCTTCACCACCCTGACAGTAAAGAACTTCCTCATTATAGCCAATCTAAACTTCCCCTGTTTAAGTTTTAACTTACTACCCCTTGTCCTATCACTAGAGTCCCTAATAAATAGTCCATCCCCAGCATCCCTATAGGCCCCCTTCAGATATTGGAAGACTGCTATGAGATCTCCACGCAGCCTTCTCTTCTCCAGGCTCAACAGCCCCAACTTTCTCAGCCTATCTTCATATGGGAGGTGCTCCAGTCCCCTGACCATCCTCATGGCCCTTCTTTGGACTCGTTCCAACAGTTCCATGTCCTTTTTATGTTGAGAACACCAGAACTGCACACAATACTCCAAGTGAGGTCTCACAAGAGCAGAGTAGAGGGGAAGGATCACCTCCTTTGACATGCTGGTCACGCTTATTTTGATGCAGCCCAGGATACGGCTGGCTTTGTGGGCTGCGAGTGCACACTTAAGCTGGCTCATGTTGAGTTTCTCAGGGACCATTGATCAAGTGAACACAGCACAATTTCCAAAGACAGGACCCCGAGTTTTGCTTCTACCTAAATCTGAGGGTTTTTTGACATTGAGCAGTTCTCCTTTGACAAGGCAGCTCTCTGAAACAAAAATGGTTTAATCAAATATGACGAGGCCCACACTCCCTCAAGCAAAACTACCCAGTCTCAAAGTGGGTAGTGCCTACAAGCCAGCACAAAATAAAAAATAGGTCTTCCTTGTCCTATAATGCAAGCATAAATCCCCATTTGAAACAGTTACCTAGACCTCACATCTGTAATCAAACAGAACTCAGGGTTTGATTCAGAGTCCTGTATTACTTAAGAAAAAGGCATGCTTTTGTGGCCTCCTTCAATGAGATAAACCTTTGGTATATGAGCATGATGTTTACTCCAGAGGAGATTGCAGAGGCATAAATTGGTTGAACCAGCATCCTTAACCCTAACATTTCTGAGTAAAAATACACTTCCTTTTCAATCCTTTCCAGAACATATTTGATTCCAAAGGCCTGTACAAAGTCGTCATTTGGGTGACTGGTTTCTTAGTCTCACTTTCCCATTTCATCAAAGCTGGTTAAAGAGGAAGACCACTATGAAGTAGAGTTCATTTAAAAAGACAAACAAAAAAACAAACCACAGACATGGAACAATGGAATGAATGCAGGACTTGCTGGGGACTGTTCTCCAGTATAGCTACTTCGTCCTTATCACTGTGCACCTCATTCAGCTTGCAATGAGATTGCAGCAAGTTGAGCTGGTAGCATAACTACTAGGAACAGGGAAATAAGAAAATTAGAAGAATGATCTTTCAGAAAGGAAAATTGAGGGATGCTTACTCTACCTGTGAAAACAAGAGAAATCTGCAACCTAGGCTCATCTCTGGAAAGCATTTTTAGGTCATAGGTGTATAGATAGCAAAGATCTTCTGTCATGGGTTCAGCAGCAGCAGTCATTTTTCTCCTCCTTAGTAACTGGTGCAGTGCCTTTTTTTTTTTTTTTTTTTTGACTTTCAGCCCAGGAACAGCACTGATAACACCGATGTTTACAGTTACGGCTTAGAATGTTTTGGTCTGACCAAGGACTTTGAGTCTCATGCTCTGCCAGGGAGGAGGGGAAACCAAGAGGAAGCAGAAACAGGATACCTGACCCAAACTGACCAAAGAGCTAAAGAGCTATTCCGTGCCACAGCATGTCATGCCCAGGATGTAAAACTGGGGGCAGGAACCAGGAAGAGTTTGAGTTCACAGCTCGGTCATCAGGTGGTGAGCAACTGTATCCTCTTCCCTTGTATTTCTCTGATCATTATTATTATTGGTGGCAGCAGTAGTGGTTTGTGTTATACCTTAAGTTACTAAATTGTGCTTATCTCAACCCGTGGGAGTTACATTCTTTTGATTTTTCTCCCCATCCCCCCCTCCCCCTCTTGGAGTAGGGAGGGAAGAAAGAGGGTGAGTGAGTGAACGGGCTGTGTGATTTACAGCTTAAACCATAACATCTTCCGAACACCTCCTTAAGCATGCCTCTCTGCACATGGCAGCTGATTGTGCTGGCTCTTTTATCCTGTCCTTTTAGAGGACAGGACACTTCTCCAGAGGAGATCATAGTACCTAGCTCACAACTGTCCAACCCTTTTGGCACACTGTGGAAAATTCTCAATAAACACTCTGAAAAGACAGAAAAACACCCAGTTCATATTTTCAAGGAGAGTGTATCAATTCTGACAGTTCCTGTCACTGGTAAAAAGACATTACTAAATTTAAGCAGATTGATGTGTCCTTGTCCAGCAGCCACTCAGACTGCATTAGCAATCTTGCTTGGGAAGGAAATTAATGATGGATTAAATCAGTTTAAATTCTCCAAGGTTTAACTTGACATATGCCACAGCATGCCCCAGAAATAAACTTCAATTCATGAGTAAGTTATTCCTCCCTCCCTCAGGCTTTGGGAGCCTGAGGTGGCTGAACACTCAAACAACGGGCAATATTTTACAGACCTTCCAGCAAGGTGAAGTTCCAATCCCAATTTTTGATGAGAGAATCAGCTTGTACCCTTTTGGGGCATTGATGCTTTTAGGGAAATCCTTAGGAGCACAGGCATTCAAACCTTAAAGGTATTTCTGTAAAAAGACCAATTGAGACATTCTTCACTGAACCAGGCTCTGGAGAGCCAGGGCTTGGAAAAGAAAAGCTGTGACACAGGAAACATGAATAGAAAGCTTCCTTTTCTTGACCAAGTCCCTGAACAAACACAGCTGGTGCCAGAACACTGATCATCCTAATTCTCATGCCATTACCTTTAACACAGCACAAGACACTGTTACAAATGCTTACAAGATAGGAGAGGGAGAAGAGTGGGGCTCAAATCTGCCCTCAGATATGTATTTCTGAATCCCAGGCCAAGGATGATGAACTGATTATATTAATTTCTTTATTTTAGCTGAACACAGAACAAAATTTCTACAACAGCTTTCTGAACCCAAATTCTAAGGATCAAACAGCCCAAGGTAACCAACAACTGGACTTGGCCATAGTCACAGATGATGGACAAGATGGAAGTCAAATTGCCCCTTAACAGGTTGAGGATAGACTGCCCACAGTTCAACTGATCTTAGCAGAGCAATTAATTAACTGATAAACTGAGTTAATCACTGTCTTAGATCCTCATGTCTCAGGCTAGGAACAGAGGGCAAAATAACTTAAGGAAGACGAAGTTCAGAGCAATATTGACATTCTGCTTACCTTACAATTTTCCAAAAGAAAGGAAAAAGTGAATGAAGATGCTGAGAGAAAAAATAACTCTCACCTCAACATTAATTTCTCTGTGTTCTTGACATCCTCAGATTTCCTTGTCATAAAAGAAAAAAAAAAAAAAAAAACAAAAAAAAACAAAACAAACGTCCCTCTCCCCCAACAAATCCACAACAAAACCAAACAGCAAAACCCACCACCAAAACACACACCAAACCTTTAGTTTCTAGAGTAAGATTCCACCTGAATTTATCTGACAGTCCAGTTTTGTCACAATGCTTTTAGAAAAAAAAATTGAAAAGTTTCTAACATCACTGGAACTGGATTTTGCTCAGGGGAATATTTTGTGAATAGCAAACCTTAAAAGCTTCTAGAGCCAATACTGGGAAATAAAGAGAAGACTTCTGAAGCTGAATACATGTTAGAAACCCCTAAACAAAGGGTATAGCAGGTTTCTGTTTTGTGGAGGATTTTGGGTTTGTTGTTGTGTTTTTTGTTGTTCTGGGTTTGTTTGCAGGGGTTTTTTTTTCTGGTGTTTTGTTTTTTTTTTCCCCTCCTGTCAAGCTATGCCTACAAATCACACTGGACCAGAGGGCTGCAGAAACACCTATGGGTGAGAGTAACAACAAGTAGCAAGTTCCACCTGCATATTGCTCATGGAGTAGATGGAACAATGAAATCTGGTTATTTCAAAGATTTTCCAGGAACTGGCTGCCTTTTACAGCCAAAACAAAACCCTCTTCATTAGAAGCTAATAATCTCCACAATGACTTGGAGGATGAAATTCCAGTCAGTTTCATATGTAAGTACAGCTTTGCTCCTTTGCCTTGCGAAGTACACCTCAGGCTGGAAAGAGAAAGCAGATAGTCACGAGATAGATTTTACTGACAAGAAATGCTCAGAAAATCTGTGGATAGTCTGAGAGGACAGAGATGTTCAGGCTCACACAGAACTCATGGAGAAGAGGGAGAAATGTCAAAATGTCCTGTTATTATGAGATACTGCCTAACATCCAGTTAATTTCCATTACCAGCCTCAAGGGTCACAGCTGTCTTTCTAAGGTAAGCAGCCACGCTTGTACTACTGTCCCTTCATTCCAGAGAATCCCAAACAATAGCCATCTATAGGTTTCAAAAGTACATCTCACATGTGGGATACATGCAGTCCTAGTCGAAGTCAGATATGAATCCTAATTTGCAACTGTTAAAACAGTCAGAGCATGGTCTTGCATCATCCTATACAAAATTTTTTCCCTCAGTGACAAATGCATGGCAACCCTGCTCCCAAAGAGACAGGGTTAAAGAAACTCTTTCCAACATGACTATTTGAGGCAGCTCCTTTCTCATCATGTTCATCGACACAATTCAGAAGTGGCCAGCTCTCCCCATGTATTATCTAAGAAGATAAGGTACTTGTCTTAAAAGTGCAAAATCCAGTTATTGTTTGCAGAGTCCTGAGCAGCAGCAGGTACTTCATCAAGTTCAAGTCTTTCTAGCCTTTACACAGCAGGTTATCCCTAATGACGGATCAAACCCCTGATTGGGTAAAAGCAAGATGCAGCTAACTAACATCCTCATGCACTTACCATGCATGTGTTTGGCTCACAGGGGAAAATTCATTTCCATTCTCACTCTACAGTGGAATTTAGGTGTAGCAGTTAAGGATAGAGCTGCATCAAGCAGTTTAATAATAGACTATAACAAGTGTGTGGATTGTGATATTACACAGGCTGTCTGCCACCCTGTAATGCTTGTACTGACTCACCAGGAGGCAGCAGTAGAGGGACATTGTCTGTCTTATTCAATTATATTCTCTCTGTTCAATCACTCTGGTTAAAGGCCTGACAGTCAAAACAATGACTACATGAAATATGCTGCATAATAGAAAAACCTTAGCTCAGATACTGCAATAATATTTTACAAGCATGTTGAAGAACCTAAATAAGAAATTCTTCACCTCAGCTGTAAGCTTTATCCCATCCTGCAACACACCTCCTCCCTGCAAGTGCTGTAGATGTAGAATTGTCAGAGAAGCAGAAATTAATCCTGAATCTAGTGCCAAGTCTAGACTGCCAACTACAATGTACTCAGCTCTGCATTTCCCCTAGGTACAGGAGCACTGTCCTTTTTTTTTTTTATAACTTTTCTAGGGACCACCTTTAATTGTAAGAAGTTGGTACTAGAATAGCAACAAACTTGCAGAAAGGCATGTGAAGAAGCAGGAAGTTATTCAAAAAACCCAATTAATTAACACTTGGCTTGAGACATACTTCTGCAATATTCACGTCATTAAGAACTGTTTTAAATATTCACTACCAAAAAGTTGCATGTTACATGCCCATGAGAAAGTAGCATGGCGGCCGTCTATCACCCTTTATGACCCAACAAACTGTCCTACAGCTACTCAGCACTTAATTAATTAGAATCTCCTAAATCATTTGCAAGAACAAATGTGCTTTGGAAAGCTTCCCTGCACATGTTTGTTGTCCTGTGGACAAACCAATGTAGCTGATCTATACTTCAAATTGAATTTAAATTACTAAATTTTAAGTAGCCCTACTGTGGTTCTATTTACTAAATTATCATTTAGTGGTTGCATTTAGTAGCCACTAGCCAATCTCTTCTCTCACTGCTCGCTCCTAATCATTCTGACACTCTTTCCTCTGCCAGTTTTCTTCCTACAGTCTACTTTGCGGTGGCTCTAGGACACTGTTTAATATGTATTGCACAACAGGACTTAACCTGTTTCCACCAGGAAAAGTGTTCTTTCATTCATGCTCCATACAGTATAAAAGTTTTGACAAAGGAAGTTTTGACTTCTGACAGTTTGGTCCCCACCCCCGCCCCCACCCCCCCCAGATGTTTTTCCCCAGTCTGCTAAATTAGTTTTCCCTATCAAACTCACACTTTTCCCAGACACAGACAACACAAAGCCTGCATACATTCTTTCCTCCTCAAAATCTGCATAGAAAAGCAACTGTTCCCGGGTGCATATAAAACACACTAAACCACGTATTACACAGACCATCCTCAAGTCCTACATGCTGGCATATAACAAAACCTACATATTCTGCCCACACAAGCCAGCCCTAAGTGGCTGGCTCATCTCTTGGTTTAACAATGGATAGTTGGGAGATAATGAGGCCCAGCTGACTAAACAAGGTTTTTCACTCCTGCCTCAGTAATCTGGGACTCCATAGCTCTTTCTGCCAAACTTCAGTTTCATAGCTGGCCATAGTAAGGTTTGGAGGTCAGTGTGCCCTAATGGGTAAAGAAACACCTTCTGATCTTTTCCCAAGCTGTACAACTTGCCTGGGTAGTACCTAAGACTCCCTGCAATGTCTCTTGCCATTGAGCCTCTTTAAGTGTGTATGGTTTTGGCTAGGACAGAGTGCAATTGAAATGAGCTGTCAATCAAAGCAGTGACCATGACCCATATGGGAGTCACAACCAACACACCCTACAGTTCTCTAGTCATACCTGAGGTTTAGTTTCTTCTTCATCCTTATAATAGAAGAGCTGGTCCCCACGCAACACAAACCACCGCTGCTGCCAGTTCTTCATAATGCTTCTCTGTTTCTTCAGCCAGCCACACTTCAGCACACGTTCTTGAGGGTTTGGAGAAGAAGGTCTAGGGGGAGGCCCAATCTGTTCGCCCATCACCAAACTCTTTGACCGGGCTGAAAAAGCAATTACAGAGCAAACGATACAAGGAAATAAGTATAAGACATAGAAAGACTAAATAACTGTTCCATACTTTCTTCTCAGACATGGACAGAACATTACATGCATGCTCACTCTGAATAGGTACCTGTTTTTCAAGCTGTACATTCAAGTTCTTGATAGTCAAACACAAGACAAACATTAACATTTTGGTGCTACTTATTCCAGCAACCTAAGTGACACAATACCTTCATCAAGGTTTCACTGCTCATGTCACCTTTTCTTGTGATAAATCATTACTGCCTTCCAGTTGTACATGGGAATAATGACATTGCTGTCTCCTAAAGGGATATTTACCCAGGGAGAATGTTTAAGTGTGGTGAGGGAGAAACAGAAAAAGAAGGAAGGAGAGAGTATAAGAAAATATTCTCGCTCCACACCCTACTCTCCAGAATGATTAAAGTCACCTCATTCTTCAGAGCTTTCTGACACTGAAGCAGAAAAATAATGAAAAATAATGAAAATTAAGAAACAAAACAAAAAAAAAAAAGGACAAGGTAGAGGGGAAAAAAACATGCAAATCGTAGAATCATAGAATAGTTAGGGTTGGAAAGGACCTTAAGATCATCTAGTTCCAACCCCCCTGCCAGGGGCAGGGACACCTCACACTAAACCATGTCACCCAAGGCTATGTCCAATCCAGCCTGGAACACCGCCAGCGATGGAGCATTCACAACTTCCCTGGGCAACCCATTCCAGTGCCTCACCACCCTTACAGTAAAGAATTTCTTCCTCATATCCAGTCTAAAATTCCCCTGTTTAAGTCTCAGGAAAGACTTCAGAAAAAGAAAATAATAGTTTTTCTCCTCTTATCCTCTCACAATCCTGCAGTAAGAGTACTGAAGCTTTGGGGCATTTGAAATTAATCTAGAGTAGAAAATAATGATTACATATTGCAGGCAGCAAGCTAGTCCTCTAGAACAGATCGGTTAGATAACTTCATAGGTCTTTTCTACCTCTACTTCCTTTGGATTTACAAAGTATCTTATAGTTAATATCTCATGCCATTTTCCTTCATTGCTGCCAACATGATCCTGTTTCTTCCCATTTTCTACATTCCACAATTAATGTAGAAATTTTATAACTGCCCACTTGAAACAGAGGTACAGCTTACAGGCCAGTACCACTGACTCTACATCATTGATGTTTTGTGTTAGCACCTAAAAAGCAGGCAAACTTCTTATTCAGACATCCCTGATACACTACAGCTAATTCAGCCTGTAACAAAGGGCAATCCGCTGCCTTTCAACATGCTGTCTAGATTTGCCCTCTTTTGAGGTCAGACAATTAAAACATCTTGCCTTGATATTACCATCTGGCTCTGGTTTCTACCACTGGTTCCTCACAACAGAGTAATGCAACTGACAACATATGCCAAAGAAAGAAAAACAAAATGGAGGTAGTGGTTAGGGAATAAACCACAAAAAAGTAATATCACTACAACAACATTAAATTTGATCCTATTTCTTCTCTTCCACAAAGCAAGCTGCAATAGAAGGAGAGGCAGATATAAAGTACTGAGGTCAGATCTTTGGAGAGCCTTCTTAGTGTAATTCAGTAAGGGAAATCATACTGGCGTTCATGATAAAAACCTATTTTGAAGTTTCTCATGACCTGGAAGCAAGGACATCATGTTCTGCTTTGTAAAGAAATATAAGCCCAGCACTTTTATACAATAAACATTTCTGTCAGGGGAGGGCAGATCTGAACGATAGCACATCATCCATTACCAAAAAGTCTCAATGACACCTATCTCCGCTTGTCTCATAACATATACTCTACTGCAGCTTAAAAATCCACTCATCTCTCTTAACAATCCAGTAGGCTCTCAGTCTGGCTTCTGACAACTTCCTAGTTTTATAGACAGAAGATGGCACCACTTTGTTAGTCTTAATTTTCAGTGAAAACCCTGTCTGATGGGCTGAAGGGATTGCTCCCACCCATATTTCTCTGAACTGATAAGCTAAATTATGCTATTCTCAACAGATTAATAACAGGTTTGCTTTGTGCCTCAACCAAGAGAAATTAGGTTTCACCCAGTAACTATTTAATGCAGTTAGAAATTAAGTTTTTATTTTGTTTTTAGTCTCATATTAAAACTGAATTAGAAACTGCAAATGTTATAAGAAGCACTGATACAGTACCACAGCTTTTTCAGAATTACACTTCTCTTACTTTTGGTTAAAATACCATGCTGAATTTAACCTGAGCTCGTATACAATATTGGTCCTATATTAGTGAAGTTTACCAGCAAATTTCAGATTCGTCTAAGTAACCCAGCGCTACTCAATTCGGATTTTTACATAGCCAAAACAATAATGAAAAAAATATTAACAGAATTCACCTAAAAAATCAGGCTTATTCTCTAATCTTACTCACTATAGCCTGAACTCTCACAGACAGGCATTTTCATTCCAGCAAAACTTATGAAGAACCACTTTTCACCAAGAAGTGAAGACCCTTATACCTTAATATATCCCTTTCTGGCAACACAGTGCCCTCTAGCAGATTATTACAAAATATACCAGAACAACTTCACCTCCTTCCCCATCCCCTATAACTGCCAAGAAATGGAGGATCCTATTCATACGCATGTAGTAAGAAAACTTTTCACATTTAAATCTCAATTGTAGAGGCTCATAAGGATTTAGCTAAAGGAACTACCTTGTCTCATCACAGGCCACATTTTACGACAAGGTCCAAACTGCAATCTGGTTTAAACCACCCCAGTTTTGCATTGCAACATACATTACTACAAGAATATCTCAAGAATCTGCTTTTCAAAATGAAACTATAATGTTTCTTAGACAGCATCTTGGCTATTAACCTAACCTGTTAGTCTAATAATATCAAAGCCCATACTACAGTAAGCTCCTCAGAAGTCTTCAGATTGAGTGCACAACTCCCAGCAGTTTCTAGTCTTCCTGACTTGCATGTAGTGATAGCAACCACCTCCTGCCTCACCCCTCCCCCTAGGAAGAAATAAAATTTATTTAAGTGGAAAGATACCTTTATTTTAGCACCTATACTGGCACAGACCTCACAAAAGACATCAAATATCCAGCTTTGGAATAACTCAAAGTATGCGATCTGATATCTCCCCCGCACACAACCTTTGGTAATATTTGTACAGCTCTACCTAGTAAATACTTATTAAAGTGCAAAATTAAGGCTTTCAAAATCAGTCACTGAAGAACATATATCTTTGTGTTTTTATTTTAAGCAGCACCATGTCTTAGTCAATAGCTATGGCTGTTAATTCTTCATGTTTAGCTTTCCATTTCCTTACAGTTTCTAGTCATGACTGCAAGAGTTAATTTAATTAGGGAGCTACTTAGCAACCTCATCTGTAAGTCAACAGCATGTATCAGATAGAAATTTTTAGGAGGATGAAATATTTATGGCTATTAACAACACTGATGTTTATATTGCATGCTTCACATAATACAATAATTGCATAGAGGTCAGAAGAAAACTTTCACAGATGAGCACAGTCTGCTTTTAAAGCAGCACATTTTTCATACTACTGGGATCAAAACGTGCTTTTATAATCTATTCAGTACATCAAGCCCTTGATTCTTCACAGTAGATATGTATTCTTATTGCTCATCCATTTAACAGAATTATGTAATCGGCAGAGCAGAAGGAAGAAAACAAATCAATAAATCAGACTCACAACAACTCATCAAATACTTTACATGCTCTAGAGCTCTGATCCAGTTATGTGTTTTCAATACCACACAGTTTGGTTTTGCTCTTTACATTTTCATTAATCGATTATTAATTCCATATACATTAAGTTCTAAACCAAAATCAATGTAGAAAAGATTCAACCCCTCCTTGGAAAAAGGTTTAGGATTCTTTTACACAGCACAGCAGTACTAAAATACTGACTACGTGACCTAGTCAGTAGGAGGGAAACAAGGCAATTACAACACAGCAAGATTACAGCAGACCAGGCAGACCCATATTCCTGCTGCCCCATAGGTGGCACTAACAATGAGACAAGCCTGGTTTTTTGCCATGACGCATTATCAGACAGCAAAAATCAGAATTGCAGATGTTGAAAATACTCCTGTGACTGGAAGTGACACTGGCATATAGAAGTTCTCATATCTAGATGAATATGGGAAGAGGAATATAAGGAAAGGCAGTGGGTGACAATCAATGCTCACTGTGCAACTTCCTGAGCTGCACTAAATAAGCTCCCCATCCAAAACCCCACACTAGGTTGGCATGTCTTTAATAGTAAACTCAAAGATTATTATAAGCAGTAGATAGATCAAATCAGAGCCATGTTGCCATTCTTAACAGAGATAGCAACCCCGATTCCCATCCCAATTCAGTGCTGTCTAAAGCTACTTTCTCCATTTCTCTTCCTTGCCCTATTAACAGAGCACCATATAGTTCTACAAGAGTTTCTCTGCAACTTTGACCTGCCTCCAAGCAACATACCTATTCCCATTTTCTCATCACATCTATTTTCTACCCTCAGCATGCACATAACAGAGGCAACTTCTTCCCTACCTATACCGTCCCCCTTCTTGTGCTCAGTCCTGCCTGGCAACATTATTCAGTCTTTAACACTGTCCTCTCACTCACAGCTCCAAACACCACTACAGATTTGAACAATCAATAAATCATGGGCATGGAAATCAATCAATTCAATGCAATTCAATATCAATTAAAGTTGCAATCTTTTGAACTTTTGTAAGCAGTTAGCTTAAATCAATACAGACATTAAAACTGATTCTGGCTGACAAACTGCCCTACAGCAAAGGCACTTGGCTCTAGAGTTTCTTCAGTCTAATGACAGCGACACTATATTATTTCTGATACAGTTTTTGTTTAAAGTACTAGCCACAAAGGGAAGTGGTTTCACATACAATAAACAAGATTTTCAGTTGTTCCATTTAATTAAATAGGTTTGCCTCAAAAATGGAAGCAACTTAAACACAAGAGTCATAGAAAGAGATACTGCATTTTCTTTCACCAAATTGTAGGTGATAAAATACTTGGTTTAGATTTTGTTTCTGTTTCCCATACACATCTGTATTTCTGTTTGGATTTGACTGCTAAGATACCACAGACAGCAAGTACAAATGAAACCAAGACACTTCCTCAACACAGTCTGAGAATTTAGCATCTTGAAACACAATTAACAAGGAAATTACAGGCAGAAGTGATTGGTGATGGGATGTGTTTAGGCAACTAGAAGGATATTGGTTACAAGAAACTGGCAAGGGCTTTTAGTTCCCTCAAGCCAAATAAAATAGCAACCTGTACAGAAACTAAAGGGTGATACACAGCCATGTGCCTGCTAACATTCTGTGACTTGGAGGACACTTGCTACATTCAGAAACATTACTTTAAGAGCAGGGTATGCTCCATTACTTCTATTTAATAAAACTACACCTGTCTGTTTCAGAACATGTGCCATGCTCTACTTACTTTTCTTGATTTGTTTTTCTTTCAGCCAAAATAAAAATTTCGCCTGCAAAATTATTATTCGCAGCCACCCATCAGATATTGGGGGAGGGGGGGATTTTTTTCTAACAGAAGCCATACAGGCATTACTCTGGAAGCAGTTGTGTTAACCTTACTGTCCAAGTGAAGGAAAAGTGGGGAGATGATTAATTTTGCGTATGTCTATCCAGTAACCCGTATTTTCTGCAGTGGTTGGGATACCAGACTACATGTACCAAAGCAGGTAGGCTTGCCAAGAAAAATATTCTGACTGTCTGAATGATGAAACTGCTTGTCCATATATTTACTTGACATTATTAAGCTTCTGCGAGAACAAATGCACTCCCAAAGGCCACTTTATATATCTGAAATCCAACATAAACTAGTACAATTTCACCCCCAGACTAGGTATGGCTGCTGTTAGAAACTGGCTATATGTACAGGGTAAAATACCTTTTGATATTTACCTGAAGGGCAGAAACTTTGCTTATAGATATTTACCTGTAGGTAACACACGTTCTGTTTAGAAACAAAAATCAAAACCAACCAAACAAAAAAAGCCCCCAGACCAACCACACAGAAAGTCTTTTACGTAGAAAGCATGAAAAGACTGATGAAGGAATATCCAAATAACAAAGGAATTACTAAAAAGAACATTTCAGCTGCAGAGCACATCTATGGCCAAAGAACTTAAGCCAGCCTGAAAGAATCTGAAATGAAATTCAGTATGAATCATAGCAAAAGATGCATCAAAACCCCCAACAAGGAACCCAAGTGGGCTGGAAAATTATACATGTTAATGAAAGAGCGCTCTGTCTCATCACCTCTCAGAACTCATAAGACCAAAAAGCTTGGGGCTCTGCTTTTAAGAAGTTTGCTATTTTATAAAGCTTGTTACCTCTTTTGCACTGCCAGATCAGCCAGTACACTTTCACCAGCAAAAGGGAAAGAAAAGGGAACTCACATGCACCAAGGAATTCTGAAGGATAAACCTAGTCTGCATAAATTCTCTATACCAGCATGTTTTAAGAACAGGCACACTGACAGCACCCAACAGAACAGGCAGCAATATTTCCTGCTAGCTAGCAGGTTAGCACACCAAACAGCACCGCTATACTACACATACTGCATCTGATACTGAAAGCAGTGTAGCCCTCCCATGCCGAGAGCTCAGGCACAGCAATGCAGATTTAAAGTTGCCTATAGCCTTTCTGGAGCAATCAGGGCTGGCTCAGATCTTTTCAACAGCCTTCCATAAGCATGTAGCATTTCCTTTGTAGATCATGTAGAAAAACTACACCTATTTCCCACCTCCAGTACAGCATTTACAGAGCACAGTCAGAACCAAGAGGCAAAGACACACTAATTTGAGGGCAGTTGTTGCCTGACTGGCATGAAGGAATTAATCTTTGTCTTCTTCATAGAGTCCAAGATAACAGTGATGACCTTTCACCGCCAGCAATGTTAGGCAGCTCTCTATAAAGCATGTTCTAAATCAGAAAAATAATTTTATACTCCAGTGACCTGTGCAATGTGACTATAAATTACTGATCAGAGTTACTTTACAAAAGTATGCAGGTAGCGCACCTAAAGAAAGCAGTCAGGAGGATCAGGCAGAAGGAAGACAAGAATCAGCCTCAATCTTGGTTATCTTTGAGAATGACATAAGAGTTCAAGGCTTCCATGAAATACACTAACAGATGACCTGGTAATGTCTTGGCTTTATTCCATCAAAGAACATACATACAATAGCACATATTGATAAACATTAATGCAGGGCTTTTCCAGAAGTCAAGAAAAACTCATGTCTATTTGATAATTAATGCAAGCCATCCCACAGTGAAAAAAAACAATAAAAAAAACCGCAACAAAACACATAATCAGTGGATCAGTTTAGCCCTTTTCTCCTGAAAAAAAATATACATTCATCTTCAAACTATGTTGACAAATTTGTATCATTTTGGATTTCAGAACAGGCAAAGGTTTTGGCAATTCATTACTGCCACCACGTAAGTAAAGGGGCATTGGTTTGTTGGTTGACATTTCACTCCAGCTCTGAGACCTCATTAACCTCTGGAGACCTTTGACCTATTGTACAAAGAAGTCCCAAACTCATTTTGCTGTCATTAACAGCAAAGCCAGCAGGTTTCAACACCACACAATATTAATTTTAAGATTTTAAAGTTGCGTTTTCAAAATTATTTCAATTACTGCCCCGGGTTGTGTGAATGTGGGTGTTTTGGCACCTATCAATGAATAAACCTTAAATTCCACGGGTAACCTGCCATCAGCTGTTCACAAAAGTGCCTTATAAATACACAAAACCATGCCAGCCTTATCAAACCACTAGCATTAGATTATGGATATGTGTCAAGATGGAAGGGTGATGGCTTAATTCTTTCTGCTACAATAGACCAGCCTACTGATTTACCACCTAGAGTAAAATGCTTTATTCTAAAAAACACAGTCACTTGCAGGAAACCACAGAGAACTATCAGCATTCAGATGAGGTAGCCTGCATCTTCTGTGCAGAACTGGGGAACTTTGCTAGGTCTATATTTCAAAGTAGTGCAGCACACTGGGGGTAGCGTGGAAGAAGTAGGAAGGAACAGCTGGTACCACAGACCCACCATCTACACAACACTTATTTCAGAGATTTTCTTTGGATTGATCATGGAAGCATACTGCACATGTAGCACATTTTCATTCAGAAGTAATTCAAGACTATGGCTAAAACACCAATCAAAGCATAGTAGATAGGAAATTCCAGGAGACCTGCTCCAAAAGCATCTCAGTTACCCAAAACTAAATGTACGTTTATGTAGACAACCATAACTACTCCAAATGAAGACAATGGGTGGGGTCCACCTACTGAGCCAGTAGCTTAGAATAAGAACAACTGGTAGAACTGACAATAGACAGTGATGTTTTTTAGATATTATGGCAGAAGCTAATAATTACAATAATTCCTTCATTGAAGTCTTAGCTGTTGAACCCAGCCATTCTCATCTCCAGTTTTACTGCTCCCAGTGTATCTGAAGTGGCAGGATGGCTGCGTTTGTACACTGTGAATAAAAATGCATACAGGACAGGCAAGAGAAACTATTGCAAAAATGTCTGCGGTAGGACAAGGAATAAAGAAATCATTCATTAGCACACCTAACTACTGGCTCTTTATTTCTCAACAGAAAATATCACACTCAGGGATACAATGCTTATGCATTCCGTTAAGTATCAGACACTTTACTGCAGAAAAAAAACCCTCAAGCTCATGCACTAGTATAAGTTAGCTTCTCTATGACAGAGCACACAAAATACATTGGAGCATCACCATTCAAATTTGCCTTCATCAAGCTCTGATTTTCTTCACTAACAAAGGCCTCTTGTCCCTCCTAGAAATATGAGGATGAAGTAGATTTGCATGGCCTGCTGCAGGTCATATTTTAAGCACGCCATTTAGCATAGCTTTCTCCAAGTCAATGAATATAAACACAGAAGGCAAAGAACAAGAAGGTAATACTATTTATTCTTGAGGCAGAGTTAGAGAGATACAGAAGCGCCATGAATTGAACACTCATTACTCAAGCAATATTCACATGCTTCATTTACTTGTTAAGTACTGAAAGGGATGTGTCCCTTTCAGAAGCTGGAGGGCCAGGCCATTATAGATGTATGCTAATCTACATTAGTAGACAGCAGGTTCAGGTAAGCTTCATTACCAAGATTAAATATGCTTTAATCTTTTCTGGGAGAGGAGGGGTGGAGCAGGTGGAATTCAAGGATATTCTCATCACTCACGAATGAACTCTGTAACCGGTGGGTTAGAGCCCCAAATCCAATTCACTATTGCAAAATCAGAGTTACAAACTATATTAATAAGCAGCCCAAGTGCATAAAACAGGTCACAGCACAAGACTGCATTTTAATTTTCAGGTCCTTTTGCCTGCATCATCCTCTGATAGTTCCCAGCTGGATCCACTGCAGGGATTCAGAAAACAGACACATCAGCACTTATATAGCCATTTGGTCAGTCACTTTAAAGTGCACCTACTCGTCACACGATGAACTACAAAACTATCTAGCAAACCCAAACACCAGTTCTCATTCCCAGTGAACCCTGGCAGAATCTCTTGAAAGCTGTACATCAACTCCAACTGGTTGGTTAGAACTGCCTACCTGACAAGCGCCTCTGAAGGCATCTCGGCTGCTGGAGCTTTGTACTGCCGCCGGCAACCAACCACGCCGAGCTACAGCCCATTTCTGCCAGAAGAGGGAAGTCTTACTCCCTTCTCCCTACACTCAACCCTGCTCTGTCCTTCTGCTGATACACCCAGCCTTTCATTCCTACACTTCATTGACGACGTGAGACCTTTCTGTAAGAATAGTTACCCGTTGGAACAGCAGAAAGTTATCTCAGATTTTTTTCTTCCTGCTATTTTAGTGAGTCAAATCGGGTCACAGAAGGAAGACTGAATGAATAACTTGTACTGCCTCCGCAGTCAGAAAAAGTCTCTTGTAATCTTTCCTACAGGTACAGCTTTAAGACTTAAATTTAATAACATTCTCAGCTATAATGGACTGAAGAACAAACAAGAAGTGCTGACAACAATAATATTCAGATTGCAGCTGAGACTGTAGCCTGAGCTCATACAGCACAAAGTACTGCAGCGTCCTGGTGAAGATGTTTGTCCACCACTCCCCATGTGATATCACTTCCCCAAATTATTCTGGACTGAAAAAAAAAAAAATCAAAAGGACAGAAAACTTTGTCAAGGCCTTTTGCCAGCAACTGGCTGTAAGACTGAAGCGATATCATGGCCAGCCACTTTCGGCAATAAACTCCCCCAAATTCAGGTAAATCACTGTATTTCATATTTCCCTCATCTGAACATCAGGAAGCTATTCATTCCCACCCAACTTTTCAGGGCACAGCATTGAGCCAACAGTTCTATGTGCCTGTTTCAACATTTGTTGTATCTATTTTAAATGTGCAAACCCTGCTTCCTTCTCTGGACAACAGGCAGCTGAGTGACTTGCCCTACTACCAGGATTGACAAAGGCAGAAGAAATGCAGGAATTCTTACTCCTACATTAATTATACTCTGAACA
The DNA here is from genome assembly GCA_028858755.1 of Ara ararauna. NCBI lineage: Eukaryota > Metazoa > Chordata > Aves > Psittaciformes > Psittacidae > Ara > Ara ararauna. Next base: position 70,275,646 of record CM054381.1, read on the forward strand.
TAGAGTACCCAACTTAGCTTATTTAGCCATAAGCATTTGTAATGAGATGTCACTGGTTAATAAGGGTGGCTTCTCCTAAACTAGGGGTCTACAGAGGAGCAAGTATTAAACCTGAACATACAGTCCTCCCAGAGAGATCATGATCAACTCAATCCTTTCCCCTGCAAGAGAATCAGTTCTCACCTTAGAACCAACATAGACAGCTTCTTGACATTTTGTTCCTTATACCATAGGTTTGCTCTTTAAACTTCTGATACCAGTTCACAGGATGACTATCCTACTGAAGCATTATAATGCTTAGCACTTGCATTTAAGAGAAAGGATATTACAAGTAACTTTTTTCAGCTGCAGCAAATAGCTAATATGTCCTCTCTTTAGCTCTTCATGAAGACCAATTTACCACCTTTTGCACACAAGGGACACACAGATGATGTCTGTAGAAAGACTACATATTAGAAGGACTGTCAGCCCCAGCTTTCCTCCCCCAGGTTAGTTTTAAACACATGCAGGCCTGGGCAGAGATTAGGCATAGATCATGTCCTCATCCAGTTTACCAGGTAGCTCATACTGCAGCCTCATTAAGTGGTATCTCCTTCCTGCCAGTGTGCAAGTGTCTTTATTGTTGCCTCAAGCTACCTCTGCCCATAATGCAAGGACCTAGAGAAAAGTTTTATGCTGCTGTGCTTGCCTATCAACTACTATGAATGTAAAGGGACAACCAGCAAGGAAAAACTAATTTTTAGCGGTAACCTTTCAATGAAGAACAGCACACTGATACAAGCACTAAAATTAGCAGGTGACTGTCCCTGCAGGAGAGAACTATTAGCATTTGTGGTGCTTCCACTGTGCTCTTCCCAACCCTGCCAGGTTCACCCTGTACTCACTCAGTGGGTGTTTTTCAAGCAATTAGAGAGCCTATGGCTTTTTCTTTTTTTAATATTTAATATATTTCACACAGTTTCTCTCCCCAGCAGTTCAGCTACCCTTTGAGCTGCATTACTGATTTTTCTCAAGACCCCTTACCCTCCCCAGGAGGTGAAGCCAGGGCTTATTATTTTAAGTTCAAATTGCCTGTGTTTAATAAGATAGTGCCTGCTTGCAAACATCTCAGGGCTTTTCTAAGCAAAGCTGTTTCCTGCCTAAGCCTTTAGGCAGCAATAGAAAGCTGTTATTGCTAAGAGCAGCGCTTAGTTCAGCACACACCATGAACCCTATGTGGGAAGGGAGAGGCATCTCTTTAGAGATAAGATTACATCTTTGAATAGCTTAGGTTCTCCTTCATGAGGCACACCACAAAGCTAGAGAAGGAATTTGAATCTGTGATTGGAGGAATCTCACAAATACCACTTTTTTGACCCTTTCTATACATGCACATGGCTAATGAATCAGGACAACAGACACAAAGTAATTACAGCACACAGCTGATAATGCAGCTTACCACTGCACACCCCTGCACAAAAACAGCACAGTGCCAGGAGACTGATCTAGTACCAAGGGGCAAAAGCAATCTCCAGCTTCATTCACCTCCTAGGGCTGAGATTGCTGAGAAGGAACACCCTCCTTCACTTCTCCTCCCATGCTTTCCACTTGAGTCTGGGCCTATTTATTCCCTACCTTCAGGAAAGTTAATCCAGCAGTGCATAAGCTCCAGCCCCAATGCCTCCCTCCACAGACTCTGTACCATTGCTTTAGGACTTTAAACTCCCCTCAGCGGCTTTATCTCAGGTTCCTCCATAGCAAAAATGATGAAATTCAGACCCACACCACAAAGAAAACCACCACCTGCTTCCCTCTAATGCCTTACAGACTCTTTCCTCCACCGGCTCACAAACTAAGCCATAAAACAAAGCATATTTACCAGCACTTCATCCAAGCCTTTCACCCACATACCTTTCTAGAGCACAGCTCCTGAAATTACTTCCTCTGCCCCAGAGAATCGCTTATTTAAGGGAGGGGGTAATGAAACTCCCACTCACAGCTGGGCTCCTTGTTAATGGTGGCTCTGCCATGCCAGCTGCAGCTAGTCATATTGATTGCTCCTGCTGGGGCTGGTGTGCTCCCAGCTATGTCAGTGGGCTTTTGAGGGCTGAAGGAAGTGTTTGAAGAAGTTCACAGCCCAAGGGCTGTTTACTTTGGTTCCAAAGTAAGAAGCTGAGTGTTATTATTTGTGTGATAAGCTAGAGGTGCTAAGGTGCTGTCATACCACGTGCTCTGGGATAGCTGTGTGCATCATCAGCCCTTCAAACCACAGCTACAGCATGGGGTTATAGAGACATGAGTGTTCCTCTTTGCAGAGCTAACAGGCTGCAGGTGCTAAGCTGTGGTTTGGTGAGGGGGACTAGACACATGGGAGAGTTCCCCTTTTCTACTTTTCACTGGCCGATGAAACAAGGCACTTCACACAGCATGATTTTGAAAGTGATACAGCCTGAGGAGCTGCGCCCACTGAGCAGCCTCTGAGGTTCAGGACTTCCTCCAGCAGCATGGTAGTGGCCTCTGCAGGAATTGAGGGGTAAGGTGCCATCAGTTCTCCCTGAATGCGAGGGAAAACAGAAACATGACAGTGAACTCCTGTTGTGCATGGGGCAGCAGAATTGCCTCCTCTCTGTGGAGGACTTGGACTACAGCAAGAAGCTGGAGAGTTGATGTATTGGTAAACAGAGAAGTCCTGAGTGCGCTTGGGACTTTTTTGCTGTCTCTGGGTCCCTATGAAATGTATTTATTTTACTGTTCCTAATTTCTTCTCTCTGCCACGTCCTTTCTCACGAACTGAATTGCACACTGCTTCTTTTTCTCCTTTTTGTTGAAATCTCCTTTAAATCACTGTTTCTTATTTCCTTGCTGGGTCTCACGTATTGTCCTATGCCTGCTACTGGAGTTGTGGAATTGTCTCTTAGATGAGGTTCAACTCCTAGAACCTGAAGTGTGTTGGTGATACTGAGGGATTATTAACTGGGCAGGCCAAATATGACACTGAACAAGCAGCATCTTCTAAGAGAGTCAGAGGTCACCTTCACTGCTCTAAAAATGCCTAATTCATGTCTCCTAAGATGTCATTCATCACCATCAAAGCTTACTCCTGAGCCTGGCAAAATCAGGATAGATGAGAACTCTCGAAAGCTATGACTGGCTGATAGCCTTCCACTGTGATTAAGACTGTCTTGAAGAAGTGATTAATAATGTAATTTCCTTCAAAAGACAAGAAATCTCTAGAGAGATGACCCCAATCATTGCATGTTTCTGGTATAGAAAAAAATTCCTTGAGACATCCCCCACAATTTCACAACAGTATGTTCATCCTATTATGCTAATGCCTTCCGTTTACTTAAGAAATGAAGTTGCAGGACTGCATTTATATGTCTAAACTGTTCCTAACTGGTGAGTTTTTATGAAATCAGATATGTTCTGATGACAGAAAATGGCCAGTGAAAAGTTGTGGAATAAGAAGAAAGGTTAATCCAGTATTTTGTCATGTACACTAAACTTTGGGAAACTTATTTCAAGCCCCAGCACTGCCTTGGACCTCATATATGACCTAGGGTTTTTCCCTAATCCATGGAATATCACAAGATGTTTACATTCAGAACTGATAATTTTATGTTAACCCATTACTTCAGTGGCCAGCAATTTGCTACCATAGTATCTCAGGACTTAACAATTAAAAACGTATTTATCTTGTACATGCCACATTTCAAAAATACATAGTTCCTTCCATATCCCCGACAAACTAATATATTCCTATATCTCTTAGCTTTTTGACAGAATTGACTATATGTGTGCTCTTACAGGACAGCCAGTATGTATCTTTTGGATGGTCCCTTGGACCAGAACATATCTTCCTTTAGAGTTCTATTTGACAGTTTTCCTTAGGCATGCAGATACAGTTATCTTTCCTTTGTCCTCTCACCATTTTTCTTTAAGGTTATATAAATCAAATACATCTTGACACTCCTTTTCTGCTTTCAAATCTGGTTGAATTTAGCCAAGCAGCTAAAAAATTGGTAGGACAGAGACTGATAGAGAAATCATGTAATCACGTATCCTTACTGCTAAGAAAGCAGTCTAAATATAGGGTATTCATGCTCCTGTAACCAAAGACACAGTACTTTCATTAAAAATACAATGACACTATTGCAAAGGCATTGAATGTTAAAACCTAGCTGTCCTCACTGCAAGCATGTGAAGCTTACATTGTAAATGTGCATGCTCCCAGAGGGTTACAATAGTACTTTACCCCCGAAAGACCCTCCTGGCAGCATTACTAAACACCATCCTTAGAAATGTTTTAAGTATGCTTAAGCCCACTTTTCATTAAAATTGTATTATGACAAGTTTCAGAGAAGGAAAAAAAGAGAGAGGAATATAACTGTTATACTACAGGTATGAAGGATACTCAAGGCAAAACCAGTTAGCCTGCAGCAGGCTAGCTAGCCAAAATGTCTCCCGTCACTTTTCAGACTCCAAGTTTTAAGTGAACAACAAGACAAAAGTTCAATTATTATGACTGTGAAGAAAATTTTCAACATATTGTAACGTAGGTATGAGCATGCCATAAATAGAACTAACAGGTCACAGAAGTGCAGACAATTCTGTAATGCCCACTGCAGGGGGGCTGGAACTAGATGGTCTTAAGGACCTTTCCAACCCTAACCATTCTATGATTCTATGTCAGATGCGCATTTGTACAAAGTCCCAGTAAGGAGACAAGGTTTATTCTTAGTACCCATACAGCTGAGACAGACTGTACTGAAGACAGAAATACTGTAAAGAGCCTATCACATCAGCAGGCCAACTTTCTTGCTGTAGAGGACAATCCCATCACACTACTTATTAAAAAACTGATGCATAAGCTTGTAGTCAATCCAGTTTCCATTTCCTAGCACATTTAAATAAAACTGGGCAGTTAGAACATGTTTGAGACTTTTCAAACTAACGAGCAAATGCTTTGTTTCATTTTTTTCATCTCTTAAAAACAGTGAGACAAAATTTCATTCCTTGACACTGATGGCTGTAGTCTGAAAACCGCTTTCCCTGCTCTCCATACTGAAAGTTCTCTTGCCTTCACTCTGGAAGGCAGAATTTCTGTGGCCCAGCACATAGAAAGAATGTGAAAATAGATATTTTCCACTGCAGTCACTTATCAAAGAATCACAGACTCGGCCAATTGCTGTACGTAAAACAGAGTAGATGAAAAAATAATGCAAAATCCATTCAGGCCTAGCCAAGATGAATGATTTTCCAGAAGGCCCATTTATGCACATTAAGATTTTCAGCCTGTGAGATTTTACACCTTCCTAGGCCTTATGAAAACATAATGTACCTCTGGACACACGTTTCCGAATTACAGATGTGAGCTTGCTGATGGAACAGCACAGACTGCATTACGCTGACAGTTACCTTTAGTAAGGCAAATTACCTTTGTTCTATACTATACCTTTCACAGATAGTAAGAACTATACCCCAGATGTCAGGCTCAATTTCAGATTCAGCATTTTTGAAAGTCTGAATGTCTTTAAACCCATGAGTTTTCTTAAGGACCATCCGCAGCAGAGATTTGGAAATACAAGGAAAGCTGATGAAGCATTCTATTTGCACAGATTCAGGAAGCCTGAAGCAAGGGTATGGGCATGCACAAAAAGTGATTTGAGTAATTCAACCTCAAGAAATCTACACCAAATACATTAACATCTTTAGGTGAACCTTCATGGCTGTCAGGACATGGAGCTGTTGGAACAAGTCCAGAGAAGGGTCACAAGGATGATCAGGGGGCTAGAACACTTCCCATACAAAGACAGGCTGAGAAAATTTGGGCTGTTCAGCCTGGAAAAGGCTGTGTGGAGACCTCATAGCAGCCTTCCAGTATCTGAAGGGGGCCTAAAACAATGTTGGGGAGGGACTCTTCATCAGGGGCTGTAGCAATAGGACAAGGGGTAATGGGTTTCAACTTAAACAGGAAGAAGTTCTTCACTGTGAGGGTGGTGAGGCACTGGAACAAGTTGACCAAAAAAGTGGTGAATGCTTCATCCCTGGCAGTGCTCAGGGCCAGGTTGGACAGAGACTTTAGGTGACGTGGTCTAGTGTGAGGCATCACTGCCTACGGCAGGGGGGCTGGAACTAGATGATTTTAAGGTCCTTTCCAACCCAAACCATTCTATGATTCCATCACACTCATGTGAAATCACAGGCTATACCTATAGTATCCTTCCTTGTCCCTTCTCTTCATTCTGTCTGCTCAGAGAAGCCACACTGCCTTCCTTACACAACTAAGCCCTCAATGGCAAAGTTAACAGCCACTACTCTGAGAAGCCAGCCAAGCTCATGCAGCAGTTTGCAGCAGATCTGCTGCCCTTATTGATACTCACTGTCAGCAACAGATTCTTTCATCTTTCTCAATACTTTACTTGCCTGAACCTTCACTAGCAATCCCAGCTGAGAGTCCAGGAAGCAGGAGCTACCATTTCACATTCAGCTCAGTCTCCCAAGTTGAGATACTTACCTTCAAGAAGCATTCAGCATCTTCAGCACTGCCTGTTTACAGGTCCTGTGAACAAGAGCTACAGAAGAACCTTACAAGATTAGGTCATACTTCAAACTTTTTTAAGAGGTTACCAGTGCTTTGCCATAGCATTGCCAAAGTAGAAAAATTCCCAAAGTTTCAAAAGCCATCAAGCCCGGTCTTTTCATGAGTTCTAAATTCACTTGGAAATAAAACTACTATTGGCAGTTAATGAACCAAACAGAATAAACCTGAATTACATATAGAGCTATAAACTGAAACTGAATGATAAAGGTACACTACAGTTTGTTCGCCAGAGCATCATTAGCCAACAGAGATCTAGAATATCTGTCCCTGACTAGACTTCAATAGATAATAATGGACAACTTAGTCTCTTGCAGATGAATTGAAGAAAGTGAAAGAATGACAGGCACACAGTTGTGAAAGCCCTCATCCCTCACCCTGACACAGACTTCCTGTACCACTATAGTCACATCGTTTATAGCCCATCAGAGCTATAACGGCCTGCAGAAATACTGAATAACAAAGATGTTAAAGACTGGAAGGAGATTCAACACCCCTTAGAAGAGGGATGGCAAAGAGACAGCACCTACAAAAGATCTTCTGAACTTCTACAAAATTGTGTAACTATAAATAAGCAGTCACTGACTTTACTGTGGGTGAGGCTGTACATATCTGATCCTGACACCTCCAGATGGCAGAAAGCTTCTTCCCTACAAGATACTAACAGCTATTTAATTGGCTGTTGGTATTTTAAGGACTGTTCAGTGTTTAATACTGCTTTTATATATATATGATGCAAAGTGACATTCAGCTGGAAGTATCCGTCTTGGATGCAGAATCAGTGACACTTTTCAGCTAGAATCAGTGACACTTTTCCATTTTATAATGTTGTCATGGCTGAATAAACATGTTGTCTTTACCTACCGTTTTGACTGTGTCTGCTTTTGCTCCTAAATGACATTAATCTAGCCTCTGTTTCAAATGGGCGGAAAGATATCCCTCTGAGACTGTCATTAGGCTGTGAATGGCAACGATGCTCAACAAATGCCATTTCAAAGGAGGCACTGGTGCTGCAGCAGGAGATCACACAATACATCCTCTGTCAGAGCATCTTCTCCAGAAGAGCTGGAGTGGAGATACTGGTTGTGCCCAGTCCTAGCTGATGGCTTTACAAACACTGCATACTACACCTCAAGGATCTGAACAACTGCTCAAAGCAGCTGTTGCAAACCCCGGACAGGTTTTCCTTCCTTTCTTTGTCTTGCCCACAGCTCACACAGGATGTTGTTTCCCACCTCCTGCTTCCAGCCCTGGAGAGATAACGCGCTACAGCAAACTGCTTCTCCAAGATGCTGCAGGTAAACTTGTCATAATTGTCTCCAGCTGTTATAAGGAATTTCAGCATTACAAACACAGCAATAGCAACCACCACAGAGGTGTAAATGTTCCCCCGAGTCCCAGGACGGAGTACAGTTTTTTAATTATCCCTGCTGCTCAGCCCTGACGTTGCAGACGATGTTTGTGACCACAAGCACAGGTGCTCCCCTCCTCCGCTTCATTTTGCCCTAACCTTTGTAAGCTCCGCTCACTCCCGCTGCCCTCCTCCCCTCCCTGGGCCGGCTTCCGCCAGCTGGGCAACAGTCCCACAGTGCGGGGTGCAGCCGATGATGCTCAGGGGCTGCACTGCCGGGAAGTTGCCCCGTGCCCAGGCGACGGTCCCTCCGCAGGGCGCGGGTCACACGGGAATGTACTCACCTCTTCTGGCCTGCCTGATCTTGGGGCTCAGCATGCTCCCGGCTGGGCTCTCCGCGGCAGCCAGCCTCAGCGCCTGGCCCCGGCCGCCGCCCCGCGCATCGCCGCGCCCGCCGCTCAAACGCCGCTTCCCTCCACTGCCAGCTCTGGCTCAGGAGCGACGCTTCACATGGGGCTAAATAAACCCTAATGCATTATTTATCCGGCCTCGAATTAATTCCCATCCAAACTAGGCATTAAGTGATTCAGTAATTACTGTCGATATTTCACTAGCACGCAGACACGAAGGCTGGACCTGGCTCCTTCTGCTAATTGGCCATGCATCAGTGTTATTAATATATCTCTTTCAGGGAGCAGGGGTGATCCCACTCTCCCCCTCAGCATCTTCCTCCGGTCGCGCTCAACAGACGCTTTGACTCGACAAGGATCACATCAGGAACTGAATCTCTCCAAGCCCACGCCAGGGGGGAAAAGGGCACAAGGCACAAGCCGAGAAAAGCTTGAGCATCTGATACTGTTGTGCGTTCCAAGAAATACCGAGTGCGCTGGTCCAGAGGCTTGCTGGCCTGCCTGCTGAGAACCGCGTTCCTCCGGGGGGTATGCCGGTGAGAGCCGGGGAGCTAAGAGAAACGACCTGCTGCTCTCTGCAAGGAAGAAAAATGTGCCTTGCCTGCACTGACAGCTTGGCAGGATGGGCACAGCGAAATGTCATCATTCCGCTTTAGCACCCATTATTCTTATTTGTATTCCTTGCTAAGCTCTCCCTCAGAAGGCGGGGGAGACAAAATCTGCAGTCAGTAATAGGGGGAGGAAAGGACAAACAGTTGATGAAACTGTTAGATACTATTAAATATTATCTATAAACAGGTGGATGAAAATTTAATCTGAGTAATTGACACATCCTGCCCCTGGGCTGTTCTTGGCACAACATACTTCTTCATCATCCTTACCTGCCTAGCAGGTCCTTCTGCAGTTTAGAAAAGGGGGTAAATACTTTCTTAGCAATGTGCATGCCTTGCAGTATCACCCTGAAGGTTTGTATTGCTGAATTGCATTGACAAAAAGCATCTGAGATTGGCAGCTTCCTCCTCTGCCAAGAAGATCCATCACATCTTGGATACTGAAAACTGGCCATCAGGTCATATCTGCAATAGTGGAAGAGGTTCTCTGGCCTTTTTTACAGAGGCTTTACTTCTCACTGTGCAGGCTGCAGCAATAGCCAAGATGTTTTGGACCTTTAGCTGCTTTACCTACTGGTAGAATTAGCTGCTTAAAAGTAATTATAAATCTTCATGGTGGCCATCTCACATTTAAGCACTTGTAAATGATTTTACAAGTGGGATCTGAACTTTGTCTCTGGTCTGAATACATTGGCTCCTATAATTACCTCCCCATTAATCATCTATATTAGGTGGGTTTCAGCACAGTGAAGAGTAGCTAATTGGTGATCCTGTGGCAAACAAACTTAACAAACGTCCTGATACTGTGGATAACCAGCAGGAACATTGGCTGAGGGAAGTTATGTTTCTGCCTGTCTGCCCAACCTCAGTCTCAGGATCAGAATGTCATTCCTACCAAACATTTAACAGAACCAGCTCTCTCCATATTTTTAGCATTTATTGTCTGCACTGGTGCTGTTCAAACACATTATTTTGCAGTTTGAGCAGGAAGGCAAAAGGTGTGTACAGTAAAACATGACAAGAGATATAGTTAATTGAACTGTTAACCTCATGGGCAACGTGGGACATCTCATCCTGCTAAGTCACTTCCCATGGAAGCATGATTTTCCCACTGGGTAAAGATGTTATATAGGGACCTATACAAATAATTATCATGTTCATGCGTAAAATAACAGCAAAATTCAACACTAAATGCTAACTCTGAAGGTTTTTGGTTAAATAAAAAAGTATTCAGTGCAAACAGAAATATTCCATTTGATCCTATTTGAAATGTTTTGCTTTGACATAAATATTTGCAGCCCCATAAAGCAATTTTCAAAAGAGCAACATCATTAAAATGATTTTTTTAAAAGCTAGAAATTTCCTGCTTTTTTTCCCCAGCTTTAACAAAATAAATGCAGACCAGAATTTCTCAGATGTACTCTCTGGGACAAACCATTGTTGGGGAAAAAAAAAAAAAAACTATAAAAAAACCCCCCACCATCTGAGAGAGAAAAAACCAGTCAGTTCCAGAAAGCAGTTCCATGTTGGCTGCACTGCTCTGCTCTGACAGTTTAAAGAAATACTTTCTTAAAGAAACATTGAGATTGGGTCCAATAGAAATTTAGCCTAACAAGTGCCTAAAAAGAACCAGACCCTATGGGAATGTTTAATCTCTCAAGTGTGTGTGTGCTGAACTAGTTAGCCCGAGCAGGATAATTAGGACAGCATATCTCAATGCTTTGCATTTACCTTAATTCTCCTGTGTGCTTCATAGCTCCTTTCCATCCCACAGCTTCTTTTTCAGGGTGTGTGCTCCTCAGCAGTACTGGCCTCACAGAACCACAGCCCACATGAGCCCTGCTGGTGCAGCAAAGCTGGGAATACACTTTACCTGTAGCCCAAATCAACTCTTCACCTGTGTCTATCCCACACCATTGCCAGCTGCCCCTTCAACACACATACCTGGCAAGAGGCATTTTGGAGCATATACAAACATATATATAAAGCCCTTGTGTAAAAGGTGTCAGAGCAGCCCATGATGATGCAGGAAGGAAAAGAGCTTGAGTAATGGCTGATTTAGCTAATTCACCCTACATCAAGTTTGTCTGACTCAGATGCTGCTTCTAAATGGCAACAGTATTGAAGCCTTTAATTGCTTGTGAAGGACAGTAATTGCAATCTGAAGAGTGCATAAATTAGGTATACTGAAGTTCATCTGGCAGTTCATCTAGGGACAATTTCAATGCAGTAATTTTTCTTCAAGGAAAGGATTGTAAAGACATGAAAAATGAAGGAGTAAGCTTTGAAAGCTTTACATCCAGTGTATTTGCATCAGGTCTCTTCATGAATATGTAATAATGTAGTAGAAAATAAAAGATATCTATCCCAGCCATGGATATATTAGCCCCATATTTCATTGCCAAATAAAAGTAAGTACAGGGGTGGTAGAACTCCAGAAAACAGAGATACAGTGCAGTAACCAGTTCTGTCCTCTCATCTAGGAAAGATACTCTTTGAGGGGAGTTTGAAAATACCCTGGTTTAAAGTTTTAGACAGAAACGCAATAAAAGGCACCTAAGGTAGACTCCCCAGCTTGAGAGTACCTGAAGTTGTGTGCTAAGTCTCAGACAGTCATTGCATCAGCAGTTTAGAGTAATGCCTGCCTGCTATTTCAGAACACAACTCAATTCTCTTTTCAATATTGAAGCCTAGGGCTATGATACTAGAAAAAAACCTTACATGAAGGGGCAGAAAAAATTACAATGGAATCATAGCAAGTATCAGATTTGTTCTTGTATCCAAACACACTCTACAAAGACTACGAAAGCCTTTTTTGTGGCTGTGAACTGCATAAATAGCCTTAGGAGCCTGACTAGCCTCACCTGGCAACCACCCACACCCTTTGTCCATAGGCTTAGAAGCTTCATTTAAGCCCAGGCTTGGACCTTTACTCCTAGTCTAAGTTATCTTGTAGGAGTATTGATCTTTAACTCAGCTATACATCTTTGTCAGTGACATGGACAGTGGGATTGAGTGAGCCCTCAGCAAGTTTGCTGATGATACCAAGCTGTGTGGTTTGATTAATATGCTGAAGGGAAGGAATGCCATCCAGAGGGACCTTGACATGCCTGTGAGGTGGGCTGATGCCAACCTGATGAAATTTGACCATACCAAGTGCAAGGTCCTCCACCTGGGTTGGAGCAGTCCCAGGCACAGCTACAGGTTGGGCAGAGAACAGATTCAGAGCAGTCCTGCAGAGAAGGACTTGGGGGTGTTGGTTGATGAAAAAATGAACATGAGCCGGCAATGTGCGTTTGCAGCCCAGAAGGCCAACCATATCCTGGGCTGCATCAAAAGGAGTGTGATCAGCAGGTCAAGGGAGGTGATCCTGCCCCTCTCCTCTGCTCTTGTGGGACCTCACTTGGAGTATTGTGTGCAGTTCTGGTGTCCTCAACATAAAAAGGACATGGAGCTGTTGGAACAAGTCCAGAGGAGGGCCACGAGGATGATCAGGGGACTGGAGCACCTCCTGTATGAAGATAGGCTGAGAAAGTTGGGGCTGTTCAGCCTGGAGAAGAGAAGGCTGCATGGAGACCTCATAGCAGCCTTCCAGTATCTGAAGGGGGCCTATAGGGATGCTGGGGAGGGACTCTTCATGAGGGACTGTAGTGAGAGGACAAGGGGTAAGGGGTTCAAACTTAAACAGGGGAAGTTTAGATTGGATATAAGGAAGACATTCTTTACTGTGAGGGTGGTGAGGCACTGGAATGGGTTGCCCAGGGAAGTTGTGAATGCTCCATCGCTGGCGGTGTTCAAGGCCAGGTTGGACATAGCCTTGGGTGGCATGGTTTAGTGGGAGGTGTCCCTGCCCTTGGCAGGGGGGCTGGAAGTAGATGATCTTAAGGTGCCTTTTCAACCCTAACTATTCTATGATTCTATACTGATGAGTAGGTTTGGACTATGGGATGTTTTCTCAGCTTGATCTTGTATCTGCCTTGCTGCTGTGGATCTATTTAGTAATTGCTAGATTGTGGCTGATACTGGTAGCTTTCACCCAGACTAATTCTGACTATGACATGTGGGTGACTTTCTTGGCTTGACCCTAGACCTGTTTTGTCTTCATGAATGTGATTGATCTGGACTCTTGATTAAATGTGACTATCATGTTGAAGTCCTTCTTCCTTACCTCACTCAGGTACTGTGGGAGCTACCTACCTTACTGTGCTGTTTCTCCTTTTACCTTAGGGAGTAAATGGATATTGCTGGTCATCCTATTCCTGAGCTAGGCTAAAGGTGTCCCACTATGTCAGGCTTCTCAGAAAGACTTAAGCTACTAGACTGTAAGTAATAAGACTTCGATGACTTGGACATAGCCTTGGGTGGCATGGTTTAGTGGGAGGTGTCCCTGCCCCTGGCAGGGGGGTTGGAACTAGATGATCTTAAGGTCCTTTCCAACCCTAACTATTCTATGATTCTATGACTGACTGATCTGAGGCAAGAGATTCCTGATGCTTTGAGATACCAATGTCAAGGCATGCACCAGTTGTTGGAAATCACTGCTGTCGTGGTTATCTCTCTCTGCTCATCCAAAGCCAGCCTGGCAGTCTAGCACTAAGTGTCTACAAGGCTAGCAAATAGAAATCAGCTGACTAACCAAGTGCTAGAGAAGCACTACTATTTGTCTTCTATTTGAATCTAAAAATAAATGTGCTCATTAATTATCTGATGCCCGTTTGGAACGTGTAAAGACTCATCTGTACATCACAAGTGTTTACCCTTGATTGTTAAGCACACATAATGAAGAAAGGTGTTATGGTGTAGGGATTAGAAAATATAAGAGGAATGGGGAGGTATGGTCTCCAGACTTAGTGCCAACTGATTTCCCATGGCTAAAGCAAGGTATTCAGTCCCAGGTCCCATTCACCTCCATGCAGTGTTTTGAGACCTGGGATTGCAAGTGCTATCTAGTTGCCAAGGATGATAATGATAACAAGTAACTGCAGCAGAGACACTCACTGAAGATATGATTCATCTGTTGGTGCCACGGCTGATGGTTGGAGGCTATGAAACATCTCAGGTGTTTGAGACGGAAGACTGCATGGGTCAGTGAAGTTGCTGAATCTGTGGGAGATTGAAGGGATCTGTTTCCCCAGGCTGTTCACACAGCATGTTGTCACTTACCAATTATTATATTACATATCCTTTTTTCCTCCTCCTCATCTTCTGCTTCCATATGCAGGCCAAGGACTTGTTGTAACTAGCTGATTCTTATATTTTCTTTACTCATCAGCAAGATGCCTCTGGATCTAAGCCCAAGATCTAATCACCCTGGTCTTTGGCACTATTGAAATCCAGAGACAGTTTATTTAGATTGCAACTTTGGTAACAATCTATTCTCATTTGGTATAAAATGGAATTGATGGAAAAGGGTCCAAAGAAACAAGGAGGACCATGATGTGCATTTTGAGATCAGTAACTGCAGCAGCATTGCCTCTGCAAGGCAAGCTAGAATAATTATCTACACGGGAACTGCAGGAATTCTGTTGAAAAAGCTTGGGCATAAATTGACAACTTTTCAAGTATCTAATGATCAGAAGGAATTTCAGTTTGATATGACCATTGTTTCCAGGCCAAGAGATCTCTGGTTAGAACTTCTTGATGATGATGTTAGGGTGGTGAGGTGCTAGAATGGGTTGCCCAGGGAAGCTGTGAATGCTCCATCACTGGCGGTGTTCAAGGCCAGGTTGGACAGAGCCTTGGGTGGCATGGTTTAATAGGAGGTGTCCCTGCCCATGGCAGGGGGGTTGGAAGTACATGATCTTAAGGTACTCTCCAACCCTAACTATGCCATGATTCTCATCTGGTTTTCCAGGTGAAAAGGGCCACTGGTCTCTCAGCAGCCAGTAACTAGCCATTTTATTGACAGTCTTTGGAGATATAGCAAGAAATCTGGAGACCATGGAGAGAATTCCCATGTTCTCCTTTTAAGATAGCCTCTATAGTACCAGGTAAAAAACTTTCTTAAAAGCAACAAATCTTCTATAAATTCAAAGATTCTAGGCTTCTCTAAGCCAAAACATGTTACTTTGTCATATTTAATTGTGTACACTTTCTAATCTGTATTACTCTTTGTGGTATCATCCTTATTGCACCAAAGGCAACACCAGCAACAGAGATAACATGTCACCTTAAATACCAGAAATTCTTTTGCTATTGCAGCATTCCTAAACATGTCTGCAAGCAACGTTTCCATTACTAATGAAGGCATAGGACTACTGAGACAGGGTGGATCCATGTATTGCACTTTATTTGCCTTTCACAGGGAAAGGAGAAAAATTGCATATGGAATGGATACTAGCTCTATGGACAGCCAATACCTATTTTAAATGGTGTCTAGATGACAACTTTAATAATGAGGCAGACAGAAGTCTTTTTACCTTTGCAATATCTACTGGAGACACCCCAAGGCAGATCAGAAATCTTCAATTAATTGTTTCTGCTCCATACGAGATCTAGTAGATATTTTCCGATCTGAAGCAGAATGACAATGACGCTACAACTTGTCTCATAGCCAGATAAAAATCTGAGTAACGTAATTAAGACAAATACAAATAAATTGTGAAACAGATTTCAAATCAAGCACAGTTTGGTAACATCTGAAGGGCTACTCGGATGTTTGAGGACTAAGGCAAATCACCTACAAGGGTGAGGGACACACTTGTTTAATCTTGCACAGAGGCTAATAGGGGATCTAATAGAAATCCACAACTAGGTAAGGGACAGCTTCAAAGGCTATGAAACCAAACTATTCTTGGTAGTGGTAGATGCTAAAACAAAAAGCAATGCACCCACATTTCAGGTTAGAAACTGAGATTGGAGCTTAGAAAAGCTTTCACCAGGAGAGTGGTGTAGCACTGGGGCAGATACCCACAAAGTAGGCGAGATATCAATCTTCAGAGATTTTCAAGATGGCTAGATTAATCTGGATTCGGTGCTAGCTCTGCTCCAAACAGAAGGCTGGCCTAAGTAACCTCCAAAGGTAATTTTTGTGAGTCTTTCCAAACCCCTGTTTTCTGGTGCTATATCTGTTGGTTGAACACAATGCTACTTTTCTCTCCAAACTTTGCCTTCCTATCACCTTCAGAAAAACTCTTTTCAGAAACTCTGTAAGAAATTAATTCTGATTTTCACTGAATTTAATTTTCTGATTCCAACACAGAAAAGCATTTAAAGGCTTACCTTAAACCATGAGAGACTATTCACATGCTTCACATCAAAATACATGGTTAACTGATGTGCTGGATCTGAATTTACTGGAGTAGTTCATGTTACTTGATTTTGCATTATTTACGTAAAGCATAAAGCCTCAAACTTCAAAGGAAGCTGCATGACTGTCACAGTTAACTGCGCTGTCTAGGCCAGGTCTCTGATTCTAGTTGTATTATCTACACAGGTATGCATCCAGATGAGCTTGACATCAGTCTGCTCCCACTGACATCTTCCAGTAAAATTTGTCTGGATTTCTCTGAGATTCCTGGGACAGGTGGGATGTGGAAGCCTGGAGACATTATTGATTTGTCCCTCATTCATCTGTTCCTCTATACCCCAAGACCCTTCCTGCACCTTTGAGAATACTGACAGCAATATACCCTGTAGTCAGGAGCTGCAGGACCTCATGAATCAGCCACATTAAGATGCGGTAACCTGGGCAATCACTTATCCTAGTTGTCATCTATGGGCTTAGAAGAAATGAGGTCCTTGATTCAGAGAGGAGATACAGAAACACATTATTTAAAACTTAAATGCTATCTCTGAAGAATAGATTTTTTAATTTAGTTTCTTTTATTTTTTTTCTTTTAGTAGCAGAAACCAAAGAGCAGTGCATGCATATTTTAAATACTGGGAACTGAGGCTGGCATCCTCAGGAACATATCTCCTCCTGCTGTCTCAGAGAAAAATATCGTCATTTAGGTAGATCTGATTCAAAATGAAACTAGGGTGAAAACTGGAAGCTAGGTGAAAAATGAAGTGAGCTAAAAATTTCAAACGTGCTCTTATTTTAACACTGACCCATTTTTCTTCTGTTTCAAATCGTTTTAAGCAGAGGAGGAGAAAATAATGAAATTAAAATAGACTTGCAATTATTGATTTCTGGACTTAGGTTTTGGAAGCCCAGTTAATATCTGTGGCTCTACCATTGGCTGATAATGTGGCATTGGGTATGTCACTTCAATTCTTAATGTCACTCTTTCCAGCCTGTGAAATGGAGATTGTAATATTGATCTCTCTGATAAACTTTTCAAGAGGTATGGAAGAAAAATACCCAATAAAATGGGTTTAATAGAAGTAATATTACTTAATAAGCAAAAATATGACCTGAAAATTTCTTCCTGTAAATATTTTTGGATCAAAATATAACAGAAAATTGTGGAAAGCATTTTTGCTTTTTAAATAATGATGTTGGCATTTCCATGGGTGGGGGAAAGGGAGATTTAGGGACCATAGTCTTTTAAAATCATCATTCAGTTTAGAGCAGATATAATCCTAATAAAAGTGATCTAAATTTTGGTAATCGGCATCTTGCTTACAATGATACTTGTTTCTCAGCAGTTGACAAATACTTCTTCCCTTTCGCTACTCCAGTATTAATATATAGAACATACTTATTTGGACTATCCAACTGTGTTTACACAAATGTCTGCTCAGAGACAATCTCCTGTGAAAGCTGTCCACTCATAGCAGCTGCAATGTAATGAGTCTGCATAGAAATACGTCATTTGAAAATCATTAATTTCTAGCATAAAATTCTCCCATGGTTCTAAATCCTTAGCAAAATAGTTCCTAAGTGTGTGTTCCTACAGGGAATTTACAGCCTGGGAGAAAAACATGTACTGAAAAACTCTATATTACTGGATTTACAGAGACAGAACCAAACTGTTAATTAAAGTTGTATGAATAGGATTTTTTTGTTTGTATGTTTAAAACCAACCAAATAACCCTCTGCAAATTATTAACTTCCCACAAATGACACTTATTTCAGGATAATCTGTTTCATATAATCATAGAATGGTTTGAGTAGGAAGTGACCTTCAGAGGTCATCTAGTCCAACCGTCCTGCAATGAGCAGGGACATCTTGAGCTGGATCACTTCAGCCAGAACCACATCCAGCCTGGCCTTGAACATTTCCATGGATGGCACATATACCACCCCTCTGGGCAACTTTACTCAGCCTCACTCATCTTTTTGTTCAATATTTAAATGAAAAAATGCCTTTTCAAAACAAAACATCAACTAGTTTAATTTTAGAAGTATTGAAAAATGCTCTTCTATTAAATATTCCTTTTTTTTTTTTTTTTTTTTTTTTGCCAAAGCTGACCCATTTCATTAGTAACTTGCTTTCCCCTAAAAGTCCATTCTTCATTCACAGTCTTTTATCTCCTCTGCTACATGCTGACACCTTTGTAATCCGTACACCTAGAGTAAGAGGGTCAAAGCAGATCACTGTTTTCCAAGTGGCTTCTCTGCTGGGTGCCCAAGTGAAACCTGTCCATTCCAGAGACTGGTGGGAGTTTGCAAGTATCATCCCATAAATGCTCGAATTGCTGAAAGTAAATTAACAGGGAAGTAAGTTGTTATCTTTTGTGCTACGATACTCTCCTGTCTCATTTAAGATGGACTGAGGAAAAGAAACAGAAGCTGCTATACCATGACAGTGAACTACATACCTGCAGCTGTGTATGATTTCTGCTGCCTCATGTAACGGCAGACCTTGATAGCCCTTCTGTCGTACTGCCATCTGGTGACGCGCGAGGAGGAAGGTGCCAACACAAAATGCCCAGAATTAAGGCGGCCCGCGTTACTGCTGAGATCCCAAAACCAGGTAATGTCTGGAGCTCTGGCTGAGGCTAAAAGGCCGTAAGATGTTGTTTTGTATTTTGTGGTCTGTATGGACAAAACAGGTGTATGGGAAAGGAAGAGCTCTGAGTA
Source organism: Ara ararauna (assembly GCA_028858755.1). Taxonomy (NCBI): domain Eukaryota; kingdom Metazoa; phylum Chordata; class Aves; order Psittaciformes; family Psittacidae; genus Ara; species Ara ararauna. Next base: position 70,294,568 of record CM054381.1, read on the forward strand.
TCTCTGCCAGGAATGCCTGTACTTTGCAAAGGCAGGCTGTTTGAATTTTTTATCTTTATTCTCGTATCACTTGAGCAACAAAATATGAAGTAGAAATAGAAAATAAATTTTTATTTAAAGGAAATTAAAAAGGATAATAACTTACATATAAATAAAACCACCATTATAGCCTGGCATGTTTACATTATTTAGTCATACACTTGTCATCTATTTTGGATGCCTTTTAAGGTGGCTCCGATCTCTGAGCTATTTCTACAATAGTACAGAATAAAACACAAACCATGGGACTGACTTTGGCAATTTTTTTTTTTCCAGTGGTAACTTGCCAATGGTGTGAACACAGGCTCTGGTATTAATTTGTTGTTACATAGTTGACATGAAGGAGGCAAACCTGGCAGATTACATTCTAATGGATGTTGTTTCCAGACTTTTACAAGGTAGACTTCTGCTTCATCCAAGTTAGAGGCATCTTGCACATTCCTCTAAGCATAGTACAGTGAGCAATATACTGCACTATGAAATAATTAAGTTTCACCTCATGACTGCTGTCTGGTTTTTAGGCAGCTTAACAGCTCTTACTACTGAATAAGCCTTCTTAGACCTCCATATGAAGCCTGCTGTCCACATTTCCCTGCCTACAGGCAGGAAATTTTTACACGCAGAGACAACCCTAGAGATGCTCTATCTGAACTGATATCTTAACATGCAGCTTTGCAGAAGGAATTTGCCCATTTGTCAGCTCTGAACCACTGTTCTCTGGGCTTGGAAAAGTATTACAGCTAAAAGGACTCCTATCTGAGCCTGTTGCACTTCCCTCTTGTGGTAAGCCTCTCTGCAAGGTAACTACAGCTTTCTTTCACCAGTTCCTCCTTTATCCCATGTGGTAGCAGCCTCTGCTCAAATGAGAAAGCCATGCTTTCAAGTTCCGCTGAATACACTGAGCTTGCAGAAGATCACACAGCCAATGACTAGCTTCTTATTGCTCTATTTGGCTTCTTTAACAAAGTTTTTCTGTGTGTTTAGAGCTAGGGTTTAATTTCAAGTCTAACACTACCTTTCTGCTAAGCATCAGTAGCAATTTTGTATATCCCTATAGGTCAAGTTCCTAGCACAAAAGAAAACACTAATATAGAATCTGAGTATAAGTTGAGATGAAGTTTTTTCTTATTATTTGCCAGCCTAGAACAGAGTCATCTGTGCACCTTAAAAGCAGTCCTTTCCTAGGAAAAACAGAAACCCCACTCCCCAGGGAAACCACTTGGCTTCAAGAAGTTTTTTTAAACCAGAGCATACCAGCTAGCAAAACTACTGGTTTCATCAGTTTGTCCCCATTCCTTCTGTCCAGAATTTTGCATGGCAAAAGCTAGCAACCAAATGAAATTGCAGTATATTAGTTCTATAAATAAGTAATTAAAGAGATGGGAAGAATACATGAGTATAGTTTGAGAGCTACAAGAATATTTGTAGAACTGCTAGACTCATCTATGAATAAGGTGTGACAGCTATTTAAGGGTGCTTATTAGCTATTTGAAAGTACCTGAGTAGTTATCACTGTGGGAAATCAGACGTCCTGAGTATCTGCAGAGACTCTTGGAGTACAGCTTATAGGAGAGCAAGGTCACAGGAGCAGGCATTTCTAAATGGACTTGGGAGCTGAGAAGAGAAAAATAATAGTAGTTAGTAGAGGACACATCAGAGATGGAAAAATGTCTGCTCTCATACTTGAGTTGCAAGGATTTTGTTTAATTCGTTTAGCCTGAATTTCAGGCTCCCTATTTCCTCTAAGACAACTATGGGAGTTGCTGTAGCTGTGCAAGCTATACAACCACCTTGCAGAGAGTTAAGAGGTGTGTTAAACAGGAAGTAGCGCCAGTTTCTGAGTCTTAAGGAAATGGTGTTTGCAGAGGTTTTGGTCCTGCTTTTGCAGAGAGAGTAAGAAGAGTAAATCTTCTAAGAAAACATCTCTTGGTCAATATGTACTTATGTAATTATATCTTTAGTCTGAGGCTGTGTCCAAGAGTGGTATTTCCTGATAAATACCATGTGCTAAAGTCTACCTTTCTGTTTTGTAAATATTCATAAAAAATTTCCTGTATCATGACTTTTCCATTTGATAACTTTTGAGTTGATCATGAAAACAGTGAATTCCTATATATCCTATAGTAAAAAGTTAATCTGAGGTACAGGAGAGGGGAGAAATAGTATGCCATTGTATTTTGCCTTTCAACTTCCTCAATCTCCTTAGATTAACATGCCTTCCAGTGGGGAGATCATGTGTTCAGTCAAGCTGCCTTAAAACTTTCTTGTACAACATTTTTGCCAGTCAGTAGGTGGCATTTAATCAAAATAGCAGCTTCCCAGAGGAATTTTCATATTTGATACTTTTTTCTTCTGGGGAAAAAAAATCCGTTCATTTGATCAAGATGTTTGGGCCTGACAGTTTGAAAAGAAGAGTGTTTTCACTTCTGTTACAAGCCAATTTTCAAGCGTGGTTTATTTTTTTGTTGTGTCTTTAAAAGCTGATATTGTTTTACTAGCTGTGGAGTAATTTTGGTAGCATTTAATTACACACAGAATTTAGAAAAATGTAGTTCAAAATTATTTAGGGTATTTCTGTGATTATACAGTCCAGTGATTTCCCCTCCTTCCCCCGCACAACTACTTTTAAAGGAACTAAGAGAGATGAACAAAGGGGGGGGGGGGGGGGAAAGCAGCAGACTTCCTCTTGTTGTGTAAGCGTTCATAAGAAACTACTTCAGGATTGCACAGATTGAAAAAGGCTGAAAATCATTGTTCCAGCCTGACCTTTAAGATGCAGGGTATTGGATATACTTTGGTTCATTCCTGTTCAAACAACAAAAGCACTGGAAAAAATCCCATTTTAATTTACAGATTTTTAAACTTTTGTTGAGGGATGGAATTTGTTCTAATTTCCAATGAAATGTTTTGAAATATCAGTGCGACCAGCAGGTCAAAGGAGGTGATCCTGCCCCTCTACTCTGCTCTTGTGAGACCTCACTTGGAGTATTGTGTGCAGTTCTGGTGTCCTCAGCATAAAAAGGACTTGAAACTGTTGGAACAAGTCCAGAGGAGGGCCACGAGGGTGATCGGGGAACTGGAGCACCTCTCTTATGAAGATAGGCTGAGAAAGTTGGGGCTGTTCAGCCTGGAGAAGAGAAGGCTGCATGGAGACCTCATAGCAGCCTTCCAGTATCTGAAGGGGGCCTATAAGGATGCTGGGGATGGACTTTTCATTAGGGACTGTAGTGAGAGGACAAGGGGTAACAGGTTCAAATTTAAACAGGGGAAGTTTAGATTGGATATGAGAAAGAAATTCTTTACTGTGAGGGTGGTGAGGCACTGGAATGGGTTGCCCAGGGAAGTTGTGAATGCTCCATCGCTGGCGGTGTTGAAGTCAGGTTGGACATAGCCTTGGATGGCACGGTTTAATGGCAGGTGTCCCTGCTCATGGCAGGGAGGTTGGAAGTAGATGATCTTAAGGTGCCTTTCCAACCCTAACTATTCTATAATTCTATAATTTCATGTAACAAAATTATACTTAACATGTAACACTGCTACTGCTGATCAAATCTTACCAATGCCATGGAAGGCTAGATGCCTGGAGACAAAGGATGGGTTGCAGGCTGCCTGGCGTTGCTCAGGTGGAAATGCCAAGGGAAGAAAATGGATCCCTTTCCAGAGACAACTTAGGAGCTTGAGTCCAGCACTCTGCATTACTCTGGCTTTTAACAGTCTGTCAGTCATGCTGCCAGAGTAGTCAGTCATGTAACTAGACCTCCGAATCCAGACTAAGAGTGCTCAAGTCCAAGGGGTGGTGGCAGGCAATAGGCAGAGAAACGTTGCTTTGTATATACACTGTATGTCTTTACTGGCTACCAGTCTCATGGTTTCATCAGCATGACCTCCATTTAATTTAAAACTGAGATTTAGTTATCTGTGCAGGTGTACAAATATGCAAGTTACATTGCAATCTGAATAATGTGGTCATGCCTAGCAGTACTGGCAGAAGCTGGCTTTTATTTCTCACCTCCCCAGGTTAGTTGTCCAGAGAAAACCAGGCCAAAGAGATAGGGTAGCCATCCCTGCTGCCCCGGGCCTCTGTACTGGGCATGATGTGCTGAGGAATGCAATGAAAGCATTGCATTCCTCTGTGTACGCACCAGAGGGAGAGGAGCTGAGCTGCTCAAGCACACAGCCCTGCGGCTTTTCACTTCACAGCCTGCTGCTTTCACTTCTTCGGGAAGATTTGCTGAAGGAGCTGAACATCTCTTTCATTTCAGATTTCAAGGTTGCTGAGAAAAATGATGAGTGAAAATGGTGGTTAGCAGATGGTTTAAATTTTTGCATTGCTTTTCTCTGTGGTCTCTCTGGCAGCTTCTGTTCTGCCATTGAAAAGAGAGGAGGAGAATGAAAGCCAAAGCTGCTTCCCTTTATGATGTTAAAGAAGTGAAAAATGATTTGAGGAACATTTTTTTAATCGGCATTTTTTTTACCAAGAAAAAAGATGGATTTTAGTAGGAATGTTGAAGGGTAGGAATAAAAGCCCTTCAGTTTACTGAACTTTTGGACACTGCAATGTTGAAAGGGACATGTGTTTAACTGGCTTTTTTTTTTCTAGATTGAAGGTTATGAATGTGCAATAGAAAAATGTAGTCTCAGCAAAATTAGCTGCATTTGATTTCTTACATCTACAAGGAGAAAAACTTGCTGAAGGGAGAGATACAGGTTTTTCAGCAAAACTCCATCCGGTTTGGGTTTGCAGTTGGGTTGAACTACTAGCCCCTGGGGCAATGGTAACTGCACAGCAATTGCCAGAGGACATGTGCTGCTCTTGGTGTAACTAGGCAGCCTGTTTGGTGAAGCTAATGCAACTGAAATGTACTGCAAGCCCGGTTTCTGAAGAAATCTGTAGTAGTTGACCTCTAGCCTTAAGCTGACAACTGCTGTGCTTCTAGATGTTCTGGACCACCAAGATGTCTCGGTGTGGGTGATATTAATGTAAATGAAACAGGGTTTTTCCACGTGTGTGTGGAGGTTGGAGTGACAAAGAAAAGAGAAGTTTAATAAGAATCAATATAAGGGGCACTATTTGTGCTACGAGACAGGTGGACCTTATAGTTATCTCCAGATCCTTTTCTCAGGAAGCCCACTCTATGTCCAGCTCAGACAGGACATCTCATCTCCACTGGCCTGTGCATGATCTAATGAAGAGTGCTGCCCCTACCAGATGGCAGTTTCCAATCGGCGCTGGTAAAGATATCTCTTGAGTGAGAGAAATTAATTAGTGATCTTTCTAGAAGCCTTAAACTAAGATGAGGGTTCCTTTGTACTAGGTGCCCTGCATACAGATACAAATGCAAGTATGTGGGAGACATGCCCTTTTCTTCTGTGAGTTTGGGTGAAAAAGGACAAAGAAAGGAAGGATTTTTCTCTCAATTTTTGTAGGTGGAAGCGCAGTGCAAAGGGTTGTAATATAAACAGCCCCAACTGACACAGAGTGTTGCGGCACTGTCTCCTACTACACTGGCTATTAGCTTGTCTTTGCCCCTTGAGTTATTTTTACCACAGATAATTTGGTTACAGCTGTTTTGCTCCAGTGAAGCAGAGATTAAGTGGGAGGGCATGTTGAAACTCCTGACTTTTAACCCCATAAGCAGTTAGTGGACAATGGAAAAGAGAAATGGTGCTTCCTCTGCTGTGTGGATTAGAAATCTGCTAATGACAGTGGGGCTGCTTGAGCCCTGACAGCATCTAGTGAAGGGAGCACTGTGGGATAGGTTTTCCGGGAAAGCTCTTGGGAAATAAACCTCTCTGATTGAACAGCATGGAGGGGCTGCTGCAAATGATCTTCTGTTTTGTGGTTTTAAACTGACACTAAAAGGGTGGAAATGGAGTACATTTAGGCTTGTTTCTGAGTTAGGAATGGGAAAACAACTATGTGCCAAGATTATATTAATATTCTTTTCACAGTGTCTGTGCTTCTGCCATTCATCTTGCCACCATGGTTTTGGCTAGATTGCAACTGGGAAAGTATCAGCTAAGAATGAATGACTTCAGGCAGAAAAGTAGTGGGTGTGTTGGTACAGCCTTTCTTAGGCTGTGTAAGCTTCTCAGCCTGTGCTCAGAGGTGCCCTGGGCCCTCACAGCCATGTTGCTGCAGTACTGAGCTCAGCCAGGCCTATGTGTGCTTCAGTGGGGTTCACGAAAGTGTAACATTCACTTGAGCTACCCTGGATGTGGGTAGGTCAGTTTGACGTTGAATTTGCTTGGAAAACACTCTGTAGATTATACTTGGCTTAACTGATGCTGATGCTTTCCAAAACCTGGTCAACTTAAGGGCTACTGTCTGTACAAACTGGAGTATTTTCCTCAGATTCTATATTTCTATTTGCAGCAAGGCTATATATCTGCTGAATTCCTGGTATGATCTGTAAAGCGGTGAACTAAACATACGATTTTGCTGCTGCCTCTATCGTTGATCTTCCTTTCAACGAGCATCTTTCCACAGTAAGGGAGGAGAACACCCCTCTGGAATTGTTCTGGCCAGAAACATTGTTGCATTGAGAGGACCCTGGGATGTACAGACATTCTCTGTCCTGTCTTAGTACTCAACCCTATCAAACAGTTGAATTGACCCCTTCATGGCTTCCCACTTTTACCTGCAGAAAGATCAGGAGTCTCCAATCTGGATACTGCTCTACCTTAGCTGGAAGAGAAAGCTAGTTTTCCTCCTGAATACTTTCTTAGGCATGTGAGTGAAGTAGGTGTTAACAAAACCCAGATGGCTTTAACCACCTAGGGTAAAATCTCCTCAGGTTTCAATCACTCGAAGGCGTGAATCACTCTAAAGTGAGAATCTAAGGTTCCAATCACTCTAAGGCGAGAATCCCACGGATTCTCAAAGTTATTGTGAAATTTGCAGGGAAAATCAGTTTAGAAAACACTTGAATTTCCTGACTAAAAATGTTTAAACTCTGCCTTCCCTTAAAAAGCATATATAAAACCTTTCAGATGTGTTATTATAGAGAGCAAAGAAAAAGCAACTAGACAACTGAGAAGTAGCCTTCTCCCAGCCGCGTAGTTAATCTAGACTCCTATATATTGTCAGTGAGCTTGTGATCTGAGTTGCTGTCTTGACTGCTTTGGTAGTGAGGTCAAGGACTTAGCATTCACCTCATCATTCAAATGTATTTATTTTAAGGATACTGTCTTTGAGGAAGGATTCCAACTGTTTCCTGTCCTTTGAACACAGGTTGCAAAGAAAGCATGAGCTTTGTGGTACTGCATTCCCGTAGCAGTCTGGAAAACCTTAAATTTAAAAACAAAATGAAACAACACCCCCCACACACATACACCTCTTATTTGTGAATATGGTATGTGGGGAAAGACCTGGTTACTTTTGACCCAAGGAGAAGCATTCAATGCCTGCCACTTTTGTGCATAAACTGAATTATTTTAAGTTGCTTTGGGAGCTTGGTGGGTCCTGAGCATGTGGTTCATTTGTTCTTCACTTCTGCTTTCCTCAGGAAATAAGTGCAGTAGCTAATCAGGTGATTCACAGTGGAAATTTTAAAGAGCAGAGTGGGAGCTTCATGCAGCAAGATGCCTAGTAGGACAGAAGCAGTAACACTCATTTCTCTGGATGTTGTTATTGACTACAACAGGAGCTGCTGAATCTAGGAGCCTAGGTATGTCAGAGATTTGTTGTGAAAACAGAAGGAAGAGACTGCTAACTGTTGACGGAAACTGCAGTACTGTCTGTAGCTCATTTGTTGTGGTAAGATCATTTTTAAACAGCAGCGGTTTCAGTCAAAGTTCACCCTAAACTTTAGTACAAGGAGGAAACAGGATCAGTGATTTGCTTGTATTTCTTAATCTAGGGATGATAATAGGATTGCTGCTGCTAGTGGAGACTTGTTAAATTTCATTTAACTGCATGTCTTTATCTAACGAGATGGTCAGAATTGCCCTGGTCTTGTTACGACTAGATTGTTTGTGACTCACCAGAAGTATTCTGTTTGCTCTTGAGATGGGGGCATTATTTCATTTCCAGGAAGACCACATCTCAGAATTGACTATACCAGTATCTTTATTTCTCTCTTGGCTGCAGTAGAGGAGTATGGAAGTCGGAGAAGAAACTGTTCTCAATTAGCTACTTAGAAGCTACTTTTAAAGCAGAAAAAAATGTAGAGTGGGTACATGAGGGAGGGCCAAAGTCAATTTTATAGCTACTTCTGGATTGCCTAAAGATGCTCTTCAAACAAACATGAAAAGCAATGTAGTTAAATGTTCAAAACTTAATTACTTGTGAGATTGTACTGCAGAAATGACTTGTCCAGCTTAAGTGTACTCAAGAAGGAAAAATATGCTTGGACATATGAAGTCCTAATGTAAAGGAATGCAGCTCCTTTGGTAGTGTCATATCGTCTTGAAACAAGTTGCAATTATATTTATATTGCTGAAAAAGAAAGGGCCATGCCCTACTAAAATGAAACTAGTTCCCTGAACACTATTCAATCTTCTCTAAGCAGACAAGTGTTTTAAAACCACTCTTTTATTTGTATTTTGTCAGCTATTTGTATTTCAAGGCACCAGTCAAGTTAGGCTCCTGTTTTCTAAAGAACTGTGCCAGACTTAGGAAGAGAGAATACCTTCCCCATAGAATTTATGATTAAATGGACTTGGCATGGATTGGTAGGGTATTGAATTTTGCTATTTGTTTTAATTCATTGCAGCCCCCTTATTGGAGAAAATAAGTAGAGCAACATCAAAGTTGAACTATTTTTGATGATGTGTTTAGGTTTGCATAATGAAATATGTAAAGTATGATGACTATACATAGAACTAATAGGTGTAGATAATTTACGAAAGGCAGTTGTAGATAATTTAAGAAGGACAGAGTTAAGAGAGTAGTAGATGGTCAGTGTCTGGCATAGTAGTTGTTATGAGGTACTGTTATTTCTTGTGAGCACAGAGTGGTGTGAGCCACAAAGAGTCATAGAATCTGTGAGATAAGATGGTTCATTAAAAAAACCTTTCTTCCCTTTTGTCTTTACAGTTTGAAAAAGCATGGCCACTTTGCAGTCTGATTTCATACAGGCTTTATTTAGATAGAACAAAAGGGAAAATACGTGAATAAGTTCCACTTCCTCTTTGTTACCTGACACTACTTTCTGAATGATAGCACCAGTTTTATTTTATATATTTTCACTTTTTTGTCTTTAAAAATCTTTATTGTTTAGACTTTACTTTTTGTATCATTGTGATATTTACAACTCATCTAAACTGAAATAAAACATTAATTTACACTGATGGTCAGGACAAATTGTGGGATGTAGGCAGGAGCCAACACGTAAAACCTTTTCAAAATATCTAAGCTATCCTATTAACTGAAGATATTGGAATGCTGGACTCTGTGGTGTTATGAGTAGTCTAGGAGAATAATTATCATCCAAGAGGAATAGAAAATTTGAAGGATTTAGGAGTCTGAATGAAATGGTAGATGCAGAAAAGGCTACTTGAAGAAGGGATATTTAAAGCAGGTAGTGCAAGTGAAGGCAACAGATTTATATCAGAAGGACTGGTATTTAGTCTAACGTGCCTCTTGTAGTCTGGACAGTTGGAGTAAATGAGGTAAATCATGATCCTATTTTGCTTTCATGTATTTCTGGAGATTAAAGATTTCCATGTACAGTCAAATGTCTTGCAAAGTCTGTTGCAATTAGGTCTTCATTAATGAAGCTCTGTGTGCACATTTGGTTTTAATAGTTTCCACAGAGAGGGGAAGAATTCTTTCATTACATAGATTCATAAAGCAAGATTTTTTTGAGTGACCAGCCCTGCTTGCCTTAGCTGTGCCACCAGCAAGAAAGGCCTGCTAAATAAGTTATGACTAGAAAGAGAGAAAATTTGTGAGCACCTTTACAGTGCCATTCAGTGTAGTACAGTTCAAGCAGTGCTATTGATTGGTCAGTCACTGACCTTCTGAGTCCAGCATAAGCTCTTCATTTCACCTCTCCATGCCTCAGTTTCACCATCTGTAAACTGTCTCTGTAAAGGACTTTGGGCTTCTCTGAACAAATGACTAAGGTGAATGTAATCACTGGGGAGTGAGTTACTTGTTACTTAGCATTGATTTAGGCTGAGCAAAGTGGCTTCCAAGGTGAAAGATTTCCCTTAGGAAGAGAATGGTGCCATTTGGGATGTAAGAGCAGCTTCATTAAAAAAGTAACTCTGAACTATGCTGAAGCCCCTAGAACTGTACCCAGGCTTTCTCAATGCACTGTATAGCTTAATGATGACTCAAGTGGGCTGAAAACCCATACCAGGGTTAAGTATAACATATGACAAATGTAACTCCCACACAGTCATGAGGAACAGAGTCTTCCTGTTTACTCTGCAGACAGTCATTGCACTTTTTCTGCTCACAGAGCTGTGTTGTCTTAACACAGATAAATAAGGAAAACGACAGCAGCAGAATATAAAGTGTTGTTGAGGTAGGAAGTTCCAGATTGACATCCTTGGAGGCTGAGCAAAATTTCATACCACTCCATCTCCCAGTGAAGGACAGAGTATGGGCTCTGGTAGAATAAATTTCCCTCTGCTGTACTGTGAAGAATCAGCTTTTACATCCAAGCGTAGGTGTCTGCTGGGACCATCAGCTTGCTGCAGATGGTGTGGTGCACTGTGACAAAATAAAGTCACCCTCTTCATCTCTGCTGTATGGAGCTACTGTGTGAGTGTGGAAATGAAACTGGTTCATCTGGCTTGGAGTGGGCAGGATGCAAGCAGTATGCAAACTGTGTAACTGTTGGTTAGTGAAGGAAGAGAATCCCAGATATAGTATTAGTGCTGACTCATAATTCCTAAACCAGGCTCGTAATAATTTTTTTTTTAAAGATTTAAGAGGTGTATGTCTTTGTAGTGCAGATCTGACTAATTTTTTTAATTAAATTTGCTTTCTGGCATTTTTATTGACAAGCTAGGATGGCAATCAAAGAGACACTGTAGAGAAGGAACCTATTTCCCAAAAATGGAGGTACTCTGGTGTTTTTCTTTGAGGGAGTGTAATGTTTCTAGGCTCTTAAGAGACAATATATTTAGTTAGTAAAGTGATGAGCTATGTTCATCTTGGTTAAAACTGCCCAACTGCCTGCCAACATTGTGATAACTTATTTGTCATATTTTGAGTAGTCAGATGATTTCCTAGACAACAATGTGCATATGCCTGATTTTGCTGGAAACTGGAGGTGCCTGATTTCCGTTGGGGTAAGCATTGTCATCAAGTAGGCTCTGGGTAGCATGTGAGTTCCCAGAAGGCTATGGCAAAGGAGTAAGGTTACTGTGGACTTAAGGATGTGTCAGTGACCTCCCAGAAGATGAAGGGTGAAAACAGGGTTATAAAATAGATCAACTCATCTCAACCTAGGGTTGAGATGAGAATGCCAGTAGGATTCCTCTACCTGTAGTGCAAAATGGACCCCTTATAATTTCAATTTGATGGAAATGAGGCTGTTGGAAGCACCTTGCTCCTTCACTGAGGCATATCAATTGCAGTTTACAGGACGAGCAGAACAGGTAATGTTGTGGTGAAAACACCTACCTCTTGTACAGAGCTGTACATCTGCAGTATAAAAGAGCTGAATATTGCTCTCTGTTTGGGCCAGCACACCCATGTCGGGAAACCTTGGCTTTTCCACTCAGTTCCTATTCCAGCCAGTGCTTCATCCCCGCTCTAGGTGTGGAGTGCATCAGAGATGTGCAGCTTAGTTTAGCATCTGTATTCAGTGAAATGTGTTAACCTGAGTCTTAGGTAGTGTTCTTCTGTTGCAGGTCTGACAGTGATAATAGCTATGACTTATTTTGCAATTGAGGTGACTGAAGTATATGGAGATCATCTGGCTCAGTGGCAAAGTTGGGGCTGAAATCCGTATTTTCTGCATGGTTTGCTGGGTTTACATGGTTTTTTTTCCCAGTTTGTCCTGCCAAAGCCCAATGAGTTGTGTAGCACATGGATGTGTGTCTCATGGGAGAGAACTTGTTCGTATGATTACAGGGTGGTAATGCTCTTGTCCAGGAGCAAAGTGTTTTGCCATCATAACTGGAAAAGAGTCAGTGGCGGCCAGTGTTTCCATACTTCTGAACTCCACACTTCCAATAGTTAAAACTGTTAATGACTAGTGTCATGGGACAGTTGGCTGGTAAGAAATGATACTGACTGTAAATAACACCATATTTTACCTTCAGGTCTCATTTCAGCATGGACAATGCAGCTGAACTCATGTGGCAGAGGGAAGATTCACCTGGCAAAGCAGAACAGCAAGAGCAAAGCCCTGATGATGGAGACAAAGCTGAAGTGCCAGGACAGCCTGTAAACGGCAAAGACAAGCCACCTCAGAGCCATACCCTTCAGTGGGAGACTCTAGGCAAGCAGTTTGTAGAGTATGTGCAGCTGGCTCCATTTCTCATCCCAGAAGAGCAACAGAGACGGCTGCTGGACTTTCTTCCTCTCTTCTTAAAGGTTTGTTCTCCTTCTTGTTTTTGTTGCAGATGCCAAGGGTGTAAATTTGAGTTTCTGTTGGTCTATCTGCCAGTGGAGTTAACTGGAGCATGATCCCTTTGTCTAGGGGATAATTACTTTTATTCCACTGCGAGTCTAGGGAAACAGTGTCTTCTCCTCTTATCTAATTAACCAGCTACGTTAGCATGCAAAGAATATATGGGGGAGCACTACTTTACTTTCATGAGTGGCTAAATTCTGTTCTTGGGGTCAAGGGATATTTTGATGAGATAGGCATGCTTCGAAGTGAGTACCCTGTGAAGAGATCACTTCATGTCTGCCCATCTATTTTGTATAATTAGTGTGGGGCTGAGTGCAGCCTGGGAAAATGTAGTTGTGGAATGCAGCCAGCTAGGGGAAATGCAGGGTTACAGACTTAAGATAGAATTTTGGGGTTAATGACAGTGTTAAAGTCTAATTTTAGGGTTTGAGAAAGGAGTTGTGTTAGAAATGAGGAAACTGTGGCATGAGGAGAGGAAGGTCATACTGTGGGTGAGAGACGCAGCTAAGAACTAGAACATTTCAGTCAGCAGGATGGTCTACCTCATGCCTTTCCATCAGCAAAGAATTTCTGAGATGGTCATACTAAAAGGTGAAACTGGAAGAGCTCTGTGTTGAATGGAAGCCCTGTGAATTGGTATTGCTTGTCTGTGAAACATACAGGAAGCTGAAGGGACCATACAGTGACAAAGTAGCGGAGCTTATACTGAGAGGAGCAGAAAACCTGGCCTATATTTAAATGTACTGTAGCCATATTGTAGTACAGAAGAATTGTTTTTCTCTTGAATTACCTTGGGTATTTATGGGTATTAAATCTGAGTTTTTACACTTTCTCACTGTGTATGTTTTTCAGTAAAAAAATAAAAACTTTTTTTGGTGAAACAATATTTTAATGATGGCATTTCAACCATCTGTACTTGTGAGTGACCAAACTCAGATCCGTCTGTTTCCTAAGTAGCTGAGTTGGTTTTCAAAAACCAAGTCAGTTGGTAGATGAAAAAATAAAATTTTAACGATATCTTACCCTGTTTAAATGGAACATAGAATGTACCATTTATATGGGACATAAAAAGTGATACTGTAGTGAGAGGGACATCTTGAAAAACAACAAGGTGGTTGGTGACAGCCAGCATGGCTTCACTAAGGGCAAATCCTGCCTGACCAATCTGGTGGCCTTCTATGATGGGGCTACAGAACCGATGGACGGGGTAAAGGAGTTGATGTCATCTACCTGGACTTGTGCAAAGTGTTTGACACTGCCTCACATGACATCCTTGTCTCTAAGTTGGAGAGACATCAATTTGATAGATGGACCACTCGGTGGATAAAGAACTGGCTGGATGGCCGCACGCGAAGAGTTGTGGTCAATGGCTCAATGTCCAGCTGGAGACCAGTAACGAGTGGTGTCCCTCAGGGATCGGTGCTGGGACCAGTCTTGTTCAACATCTTTGTCAGTGACATGGACAGTGGGATTGAGTGCGCCCTCAACAAGTTCGCCAATGACACCGAACTGTGTGGTTCAGTTGATACGCTGGAGGGAAGGAATGCCATCCAGAGGGACCTTGACACGCTTGTGAGGTGGGCTGATGCCAACCTGATGAAGTTTAACCATGCCAAGTGCAAGGTCCTACACCTGGGTTGGAGCGTCCCAGGCACAGCTACAGGTTGGGCAGAGAAGAGATACAGAGCAGTCCTGCAGAGAAGGACTTGGGGGTTTTGGTTGATGAGAAAATGAACATGAGCCGGCAGTGTGTGCTCGCAGCCCAGAAAGCCAACGGTATCCTGGGCTGCATCAAAAGGAGTGTGACCAGCAGGTCAAGGGAGGTGATGCTGCCCCTCTCCTCTGCTCTTGTGAGACCTCACTTGGAGTATTGTGTGCAGTTCTGGTGTCCTCAACATAAAAAGGACATGGAACTGTTGGAACAAGTGCAGAGGAGGGCCACGAGGATGATCAGGGGACTGGAGCATCTCCCATATGAAGATAAATGAGAAAGCTGGGGCTGTTCAGCCTGGAGAAGAGAAGGCTGCGTGGAGACCACACAGCAGCCTTCCAGTGTCTGAAGGGGGCCTATAGGTATTCTGGGGAGGGACTCTTCATGAGGGACTGTAGTGAGAGGACAAGGGGTAACCGATTCAATCTCAAACAGGGGAAGTTTAGACTGGATATGAGGAAGAAATTCTTTACTGTAAGGGTGGTGAGGCACTGGAATGGGTTGCCCAGGGAAGTTGTGAATGCTCCATCACTGGCAGTGTTCAAGGCTGGATTGGACTGAGCCTTGGGTGGCTTGGTTTAGTGTGAGGTGTCCCTGCCCCATGGCAGGCAGGTTGGAACTAGATGATCTTAAGGTCCTTTCCAACCCTAACTATTTTATGATTCTATGAGTCTATGATTTCCTGAATTGCAGTAATGCTCACAAGGAGGGGATTTTAAATTCCTAAAGGATATTTCAGCTACAGAATATACTCAAAATGGAGATGTGAAATTCTCATTAGCTTAACACTTGATTTTGTGTCCTAAGAGAGAGATTCTTCCCCTCCACTTTTCTTAGATGTATCAGTGGAGGTTCACAGTGCCTTGTGGTTGTTGAGGTTCACAGTGCCTTGTGGTTGTTTAGGTTCAGATGCATGGCTAGAGTAATTTAGCCTCACACCATTGATTTAGGAATACATTGTGGTGGATCTGGCCCCTTAGTTTTGAGTCATCATGTACTTCCCCATATGTCTTGTATGCCCGTCATGTACCAGCCTTCTATGTTGTGCTGAGGCCCTGGGCTGGCTTGGAGAAACACATCTCAGTTTGAGTTATACATGTTATGAAGTTCTTACAGAAACTACTTCACTTCCTCCTGTTTATCAGGGGACTCTGTATAAATCCTCTCCCGCCTTGGGGGATTTTCATCTCTTGCTTTTCCTTTTCTTGTTTGATTATGCAGATGCCAGTGCATCTCTGTCCTTTTGTTTCAGAGTGCTTTAGCTCTTAATCAGTTGGCTGGAGAGAGTGGTCACTAACAAGGAGCCCCCTGGGGTGTGGGGGCTCATTACTCACTGATTCTCCTTGATGTAGAAGGAAAAGGTTTAGGAGGAAAAGGTTAGTCATCTGCTTGTGATTCAGGCCTAGGCTGGGAGTAATTTTAATGTGCCTTCTATCTTTCCTTTGGGGGCCTCCGAAAGTATCAGAACGTTCTATTATATGGATGGATTTTGAGCTAGCGTCTGTCCATGAAACATGGAAAAGGAAGGACAGATGGCAACAGCAGACACGGGGAACTTGTGACAAAATCTTATACATGTAGAAACAGACATAAGAAGAAGAAAGAAAATCAGATTACATTGATACCATATTTGAGTTTCCTCTGAAGGCAGATATCCTAGAATGGAGTCAGGTTGATACTCTTCCAGATATATGCATTTTATAGGCTCAAAGATGACTACAGAACTCGTTAGGTCTGCTCTTAAAGGGGGGTGTATTCTAGAGGTTGATGTCTGAGTCACTGGAAGATCACCTATAAAATTGAATCAGAACATTAGTGGCCTGGCTTGTAGTGAGATGGACTAGCTAAATATTTGCACAGTGATAGCATTGCTATCAGCTGTTGATTATTACTGCTCTCATGCTGCATCTTTTAAAATTTAGTCTGCTCTTTCTGTTAGCAGAATGATTATAACAGGTCCGTACTGAAGTGTTTAGAGGGTGTTCCTCTTTGAGGCAGAGGAGCAGGAAATCACTGCTTTCTGATGAAAAAGAGTATAGCTTAAGATGAACATTGTGTATTCTGTGCTTGTAGGCTTCTTGTCATTTTTTTTGCCCAGCTTGCTTCTGTTCTTTACAGATCTTCCCTCACTTCTGATTCAGAAGTGCAGGAATTGGTGAATTTTGCTCCTGCAACCGAGGGTCTCTTAAAGCCATTTGTGGTCAAAACCTGAATAAAACTAGTGCTTTTTTAATAATGTTGATTGATTGATTGATTGATTGAAAATTAATTGATAGGCATTCTGTGTGATTGCATTTCACTCTTTTGTAGCCCAGAAAAAAGAGTTGGGTGCAGTTTCAGAGGTCAATGCAGTAAAATGAATACAGAGTAGGTGCTTGCCCGATTGCCAACAGATGACTGGCAATACATAAAGAAATAGCTTGTCCACAAGCTGCCATCTGCAAAGAAAGAACAAGTAATTAAAAGCAATGATAAGGAAGGAAATAATGTTTGTAGAGGATGCTCTTTCACAAAGAGTTGCACTGATTTTTCAGCAGACAGTGTTACCGAGCATCTGCTCCGAAGTATTTTAGGAGAACAGATGTCTTATTACTTCAGTTACCTTCCTTTCCTCATCTGGCCTTACATCTTGCTTTTTCTGAGCTTTTAGAAGAAGAAGACTTTTGTATACAAAATTTTCAAGGCTGCTAGTACAAAGGTGTCTTGGCCTTGTATTTAGGGGTGAATGCTGCATTATTGCTAGTACATTGATCTGTGTAGTGTTAGATGTTCTGTGTAAAAGTAATGGTACCTGATTCTCAGAGTTGGGTGCAATAGTATTAGTCTACTGCAATATTTTTTTATTGCTTTTGAATTTTCTTCCTCCCTCCCCCAAAGTCAAGGCCAAGAAACATTTGAGAGGGGATCTGTTTGTCATACTCAGAGCTGGGAACCATCAAGACTTACTCTTGTTCCTCTTGTCAGTTTTGCATTTAATTGCTTGTCCTTTCTTGCATATATACATAAACTCATGTACAAATTGTTTATAAACTTGTCTATAAATTTGTTTTCCTTGGCTAGTTAGGCATTTAGGCCTATACCTTCCACTCTAAATAGGGGTGCTTATTATAGCATAGGAAATATTTGCAAATCCTGATCTGGTAAACATTAACTGTCATCATCTCAGCATTTTAGAAGTACATTTTTTTCCTATTGGCACTGACTTGTACTAATGATGTAAACTGGCTCATAATGTCGCAAATTCTTAGTCAGACAGGGGTGTCACTCCAGGACTGGAAACCTACATCATTACCTCATAGACAGATTGGCTAGGCAACTCATGTTGCTGCAAAATCACATACATATCCATATGGTTGTTTTTTCAGCTCCTTTCCCCACGTTTCCTTTCAGAATCATAGAATAGTTAGGGTTGGAAATGACCTTAAGATCATCAAGTTCCAACCCTCCTGCCATGGGTAGGGACACCTCCCACTAAACGTCTACTCTGCTCTTGTGAGACCTCACTTGGAGTATTGTGTGCAGTTCTGGTGTCCTCAGCATAAAAAGGACATGGAACTGTTGGAGCACGTCCAGAGGAGGGCCACGAGGATGATCAGGGGACTGGAGCACCTCCCGTATGAAGAAAGGCTGAGAAAGTTGGGGCTGTTCAGCCTGGAGAAGAGAAGGCTGCGTGGAGACCTCGTAGCAGCCTTCCAATATCTGAAGGGGGCCTATAGGTATGCTGGGGATGGACTCTTCATTAGGGACTGTAGTGATAGGAAAAGGGGTAACCAATTAAAACTTAAGCAGGGGAAGTTTAGATTGGAGATGAGGAAGAAATTCTTTATTGTGAGGGTGGTGAAGCACTGGAATGGGTTGCCCAGGGAAGCTGTGAAAGCTCCATCCCTGGCGGTGTTCAAGGCCGGGTTGGGCAGAGCCTTGGGTGGCATGGTTTAGTGGGAGGTGTCCCTGCCCATGGCAGAGGGGTTGGAAATAGATGACCTTCAGGTCCTTTCCAGCCCTAACTATTCTATGATTCTATGTCACCCAAGGCTCTGTCCAACCTGGCCTTGAACACCGCCAGCGATGGAGCATTCACAACTTCCCTGGGCAACCCATTCCAGTGCCTCACCACCCTCACAGTAAAGAACTTCCTAATTATACCCAATCTAAATTTCCCCTGTTTAAGTTCAAACCCATTGCCTCTTGTCCTATCACTACAGTCCCTTATGAAGAGTCCCTCCCCAGCATCCCTATAGGTCCCCTTCAGATAATGGAAGGCTGCTGCTACGAGGTCTCCATGCAGCCTTCTCTTCTCCAGGCTGAACAGTCCCAACTATCTCAGCCCGTCTTCATACAGGAGGTGCTCCAGTCCCCTGATCATCCTTGTGGCCCTCCCCTGGACTTGTTCCAACAGCTCCATATCGGTTTTCTGTTGAGGGCACCAGAACTGCACACAATACTCCAAGTGAGGTCTCACAAGAGCAGAGTAGAGGGGCAGGATCACTTCCCTTGACCTGCTGATCACACTCCTTTTGATGCAGCCCAGGATACAGTTGGCTTTCTGGGCTGCGAGCACACACTGCTGGCTCATGTTAAGCTTCTCATCAACCAACACCCCCAAGTCCTTCTCTGCAGGACTGCTCTGTATCTCTTCTCTGCCCAACCTGTAGCTGTGCCTGGGATTGCTCTGACCCAGGTGGAGGACCTTGCACTTGGCATGGCTAAACTTCATCAGGTTGGCATCAGCCCACCTCACAAGCGTGTCAAGGTCCCTCTGGATAGCCTTCCTTCCCTCCAGCGGATCAACCAAACCACAAAGCTTGGTATCATCAGCAAACTTGCTGAGGGTGCATCAATCCCACTGTCAATGTCACCGACAAAGATGTTGAACAAGACCGGCCCCAATACCGATCCCTGAGGGACACCAGTTGCTACTGGTCTCCAGCTGGTCACTGAGTCATTGACCACAACTCATTGTGTGCAACCATCCAGCCAGTTCTTTATCCACTGAGTCGTCCATCTATCAGATTGATGTCTCTCCAACTTAGAGACAAGGATGTCATGTGAGACAGTGTCAAACACTTTGCACAGGTCCAGGTGGATGACAACAACTGCTCTACCCCTGTCCATCAGTTCTTTAGCCCCATCATAGAAGGCCACCAGATTGGTCAGGCAGGATTTGCCCTTAGTGAAGCCATGCTGGCTGTCACCAAGCACCTTGTTGTTTTTCATGTGCCTCAGCATGCCTTCCAGGAGAATCTGCTCCAAGATTTTGCCAGGCACAGAGGTGAGGCTGACTGGTCTGTAGTTTGAATTTTTATTTGTATTTCCAAGTTTTATTTCCTTAGTTTGGAGCAAAGATTATTTCTGTATGGCAAGAAATTCTGAATTTGAGCCTTACTTTCCTCCCAAAACAGAATAGAATTGAAAGGCAGAATCTTCATGAAGGTATTAAAAATGCCTACAACTGCAACCGAAAAAAAACACCCCAAACAACCCCAAACCAAAAAAGCTGTAACCTCTTGAAGGTACAGGGTGTTCATATTTTATTTTGAAAGGGGCTATCATGCTTTTTGATTTAAAAAATTAGTGATACAGGGGCTATGAGAAACACATTGTTTTGATTGTATTCAGTGTAGAAAATAATGTAAATGTTTTCTAGTTGGTGCATTACATGACTCAAAAGGTAGTTCCAGGTTGACTTCTATATCCATAGTGTCAGGACCCTGCCTGTCTGGAAAATACTGCTTCATGGACTACACTGGCTGGGGAGGGGATTTTTTGAGGGGAATACTAGCTTTGTGTTTGATTATTTATATTTATTAGTACTTCTCAATCTACCATAATCATGCTGTATCAGAAAGACCTAACAATTATGCTTGGATTTCAGGCCTGGGAGCAGTCTGCTGGAGTAATTGTATTCCCCAACATTCAGCTGTTAGCAAGTGAGGTTTCCAAGCTTCTGACAAAAGAAATTAAGAGGATCCTCAGTGGCAAACCTGCAGGTAATGATTTGATGTCATATCCACTGGACCCACTTCTGGCAGTGTGCTGTCATTCAGCTGTCCTCTGTGCTTGCCATGAGGGGAAAGAGGAAAGTGCTAAGAGTAGCAAGCCGGATCTTATGGTAGGCTTGAGCTAGCATAAACATCCTAGTTTTGGATACAGCATCCTAGTTTAGAATGATTACCAGTGAAGAACTGGCCTTGTATGTCATGGTGACTTTGGTTTTGGAACTCCTGTAGCTTGAAATGTATAATACTGCAGCTATGCAGTAAAAGAGTAGGCTATACACTATTCTGAAGAGCTTTCTTTAATGAGAAAAATACTGCTAGCTACACAACTTTCCTGGTGGCTATCATACGCTGGTCAGCTGGCAGACTTCATGTACTGAGCTGCTATACCCAGTGAAGCTTGTCAGTTTGAAATATGTAGCTTACATGAACTGACCTGAGCCTGATGCTGAATCAAAATCCTTTTATATCCTTCTGCTCACTTCAGTGGATTCCTGCTACTGTAATTTCGTTAAATTTGTCACATCTGTTAAGAAAGGATGAATACAGAATTTTCTTCTTTCATTAAGGAATTAAATTTTAATGTTTTTGTGGCAACAGAGGAAGCTCGTCTGGCTTTGGAGCAATGGCTGCAACAGAAAGGGGAAGCAGAAGATGGCCATTTGCTACTGAAATCAGTGTATCTGCTCTCACAGAATGACTTGGTAAGAAAAGTTACTACAGAGTGGGGGTGGGTTGTTATTTTGTCTTTGTTTTTTTCCTTTTTATTTGAGAAGCTGGGTACCCACCCAAACAGTGAAACACCTAAGTTTAATAATGTTTGTGTTATCTCCAATGCTTTGTTCTTCAGCAAGCCCAGGGTATGCAGTCTGACAGAGGGCACACCCACAGGTTTACAGTCCAGGTTTTTCTAGAAGGGGGAAGTAGGTCCTCTGTCCTTTCAGGTACCTTTTGTTTTGAACATCAGGCAGTTGTTTGCTCTAGTGTTCCCCTAAATTTTATTTTTTTTCCATTGTATATCACTGCTCTTCAACATTTCTTTGTCACTCCAACTTATGCATCAAAAAGATTGCTACTAAGGATCTGTCTGTCTGGTAATGCAGGGGTTGGATTTTTCATCCTGAAGCTTCTCACTTTGAAGCATTTCAGAGCATTTCACAAGCTCTACTCGTACAGCCGTTCTGAACACTGTATGGCATCAACAGTGTGTTTTTCCCTGACACTGAGCTGAGCAGCTTGTCTCTCTCTTATTCAGATGCAAGAAGATAAAATCTCACCGTCAGCTTGTAGTGGACATGGTCTGTGTCATAAGGAACTCTATAAAATTATATATAGCTAGTCACAGCATGACATTCCTGGTGAGGTTTGCATTTTTCATGGATGTAAGACATTGATATTTTTTGTAGCACAAATGCTCTCAAAACTTCGTATCACAAGCCTTATGTTACAAAACCCCTTATGTTACAAAACCCCTTATGTTACAAAAACCCTTATGTTACAAAAAACCTTATGTTACAAAAGGGGAGTTGTTATAGCTAAATTGCTATGGTGGGTCAAAGAGGAAATGGAAAATTTGTGTTTTTAATATACCAGGCCTCTATAGCTGCAAGGTGTCCTGTGAATTATTGATAAAGGGGTCAATGTCTGCTCCTGGACTTACTATTTTAGTTGCTAGGTAGTTTGAAGTTTGTGTGCCTTATTGACTGTAGGCCTCGTTATGCAGGATGTAGTAGGTACCTCTGTCAAAGTTGTAGTTCTGATGGAGTGGGAAATCCTGGGATCAGCTATGGCAACACATAGTGTTTACTTCTGACAAGTGAATCTGTACAGCCATGCTATATGTATATGTACACACAGTTGTATGCCCTAAAGGACTTGTATGGATACAATGCTCAACTTTTTCATCTGCTGTGACTACACTCAGTGTGTTGAAACACAAGGAAACTGTGATCACTTCTGGAGGATGTGATTTTTCTTTTCCTTAGAGAACTGTGTGGAACATCATTAGATCTGGCCTTCCAGCAGCTCTGATGCAGTGCCTGTACCTTTTCTCTACTTTTCCTCTGAAGAAAACCAGTGATGGAGAGACAAGTGAGGATGACACCCAAACTCAGGAAATGCTTGTAAAGGTGAGGTGAACTCTCAAGAAGGAGTTCATTTGCCCTGGGTATTGAGATATTAGTTTAGACTTTTAGCTGGTGATTGACTCAAACTGCCAGAAAAGGAATAAATTTGGGCTGAAAACCATTGAAGAAGCATAAGGAGAAGTATAAAACAACCTGAAATGATGCCACTTTATATCTTTTTTTTTTTTTTTTGCTGCTAAACAAGACACTTTTAAGTTTTTAAGATGACTTTTAAGTGGGAAAAACATCCATGGAAAATATCCTGGTGGTAGTTCTATTTGTTCATTTATCTTTTCTCCTCGTATTAGGACTCATTATTATTGCGCATTAGTACCAAACTATAACCCTCCAATACCCCAGTCCCAACCCCCCCCAATGGGTATTTCTTTATCTCCCAGGTATTTGTAAAGGTTTTTATTGCAGCTGATGTTTGTTTGCTTTTCAGATAATGCTTAACATGTACAGAGAGGAGGAAGGTGTAGAGGAACTTCTGGCAGCTGATAAGCTTCAGTCATTAATTATAGCAACTGCTTCCCTCTGGGACCAGTGTAGCCACTCTTGGAAAGTACCTACAGGCCGTGTGCTGAGAACAATTTCAAAGGCTCAGACCAAAAACAGCATTGTGTACCTACAAGGTTTGGCTTAGCAATTTGGCTTTTCCTTTTCTGATAGCTCCACTGAGAATGAAATCTCAAGAAGAGTATCCCTGGAATAGATTTTTATCTCTACACTCAATTGCAAAGCATGGGCTCTTGGCTTTCTAGACAGGAGCTTTATGTAGTACTGATAGCCATCTGGAAAGTGAAATTTTTTCTACAGGAAATAAATGAAATTACAGGCAAGGGGCAATCCCACCTGATCACAGTAATGCAGGAAAGTGTAATGATATCATGGTTTTCTATGGTTGCATGACTCAGTGTGTGAGCCTAAGGCTCATGCATACTCTAGAAACAAAGTTTAGGGCACTGCCAGAGGAATGGAGTCTTTTGGGACAACATTATGACTGGTTTAATCATATCCCCATTTCTTCCTAGGCTTTACTAGTGTAAGAAATTTTTTGTTATTAAGTGCAAAGACAGCAAGTCTCAATTTCTTAGAATTAAAAAAAAATAAAAGTTCTATAATCCAGACTTTACTGTCAGTATATCGTTTCATGGAGTAACTGCATGAAGGTAGTTTAATTTTTCAAAATAAAAATTTGGCTTCCTGGGTGAGATTGAAAGACTGAGGAACAATATTTCTTGAAGTACTAAACTGTTGTGGCATTTTGAAGCTGTCCTGGAAGAACTGGCCATCAGATTAGACAGGAAAACTAGGCTTCATTGCTCAGAGCAGTATGTGTATATTCCATTGCATATGCCTTACTGAGCAAAGAATTAATCTCTGAACTCTGCATAGAATGTGTGATTGACTTAGTACAAGACAAATAAGTCAGCCTCTACTTACCTTGTACTCAGACAGCTGGATTCACTGCATATGAATTTTGGTGAGTGGATGTGTTGGAAGCTTATATTCCTGAGACTGACTAAGCTTCTCAGGATTAAGTAAAGAAATGCATGCATACTTTAGAACCAGAAATGTTCTTCATATAGCCTCTGAAATGAGTGTGATGTTCATCTATCCTCTTGTCTTTTCTCTCTAGAAAAAGAGTTAACTGACAGCTATTTTACTGGGAAATAACTTTTCAGACTTGATGTTCTGTTGTTGTTACTGGTTTTGAACTTGTTTTTCTGTCAGTTCTTAAATACCTGATATATTGTTTCCCCACAGCTGTGGACTGCATTAAAATAGCTATTCAGAATCTCTTTAAAGTGGCTGATACCCTACCTGCTTGTGATGTGTGTGAAGCTGCTAGTATTGTCTTGTGCTTTGTGAAAGATTCCTATCCCATATCATCAGCTTTATTAACCGAGTTTGAAAACAATGATGGCTACCATCTCCTGCTAAAAATTTTACTGAGGTAAGTAGAGAGGTTTTGAGTGGAATTCTAGAGGGTGATAAAATGTTATTTTCAGAACGCACAGTGATCTTTTTTGAAATATGGCTCATGTAGGTAATCCTGTGTGGACACAAAGCCAGTAATAAAGACCCCAATACTGGATCTTTCATTGCTGTTTTAGGGAGAGAAGCAGTACCTAACTTCTTCTACTGAAATCATAACAGAAATTAACAGTAGGACAAGTTAATCTACAAGTGGCACAATGACTTACTGAACACAAGAAGAAGGTTCTTCAGCAATTAATATTAAAGGGGATGTAGGTCAGAGACACATGTCACAGTTAAGGTGGATACAGGAATACAGTCTTTTTTGGGGGGAAACCTAATCTCCTTGCTGTGCAGAAAACAAACAAACAAAACCCACCCAAACTTATATCTCAAAAGGTTGTTCTTCAGAGCTGTGATGAATATGAACATAACAGGACAAAACCCCGCTTGTTATCCTAATCAGAAGTACAAAGTGGAATCTTTTATTCTCCTTGTCTCCTTGCATTGTCTAACCAGGTTCTGAGTTTGCAATGTCAAAACAGTACATTATACCACTTCCCCAGAAAGCACTTAGGAACTTTCTTCTGGTTTTCTTTTATATTATATGAAGAGATCATCTCCAGATCTTCTCAGTTTAATGCTGTTTCCTTTCTGGCTTTGCTTTTTATTGTAGAATCATAGAATAGTTAGGGTTGGAAAGGCACCTTAAGATCATCTACTTCCAGCCCTCCTGCCAAGGGCAGGGACACCTCCCACTAAACCATGCCACCCAAGGCTATGTCCAACCCGGCCTTGAACACCGCCAACGATGGAGCATTCACAACTTCCCTGGGCAACCCATTCCAGTGCTTCACTATTCTCACAGTAAAGAACTTCCTCCTTATATCTAATCTAAATTTCCCCTGTTTAAGTTTGAACCCATTACCTCTTGTCCTATCACTACAGTTCCTAATGAAGAGTCCCTTCCCAGCATCCCTATAGGTCCCCTTCAGATTCTGGAAGGCTGCTACGAGGTCTCCACGCAGCCTTCTCTTCTCCAGGCTGAACAGCCCCAGCTTTCTCAGCCTGTCTTCACACAGGATCATCCTCGTGGCCCTCCTCTGGACTTGTTCCAACAGTTCCATGTCCTTTTTATGTTGAGGACACCAGAACTGCACACAATACTCCAAGTGAGGTCTCACAAGAGCAGAGTAGAGGGGCAGCATCAC
This sequence comes from Ara ararauna, assembly GCA_028858755.1. Classification (NCBI taxonomy): domain Eukaryota; kingdom Metazoa; phylum Chordata; class Aves; order Psittaciformes; family Psittacidae; genus Ara; species Ara ararauna. Next base: position 70,320,176 of record CM054381.1, read on the forward strand.
CTCCTTTGACCCACTGGTCACACTCCTTTTGATGCAGCACCGGGGGCTGCAAGTGCACGCTGCTGGCTCATGTTAGATTTCTTATCAACCAACACTCCAAAGTCCTGCTCTGCAGGGCAGCTCTGAATCTCTTCTCTGCCCAACCTGTAGCTGTGTATTCTTGTATTATTCTTGCTGTGTATTTCTTTGATTTCTTCTCCAACACGTGCAAGAACTTTGGTCCCTGGCCAGTACATTAGACTGAGTGGAGTATTTTGTAATTTGGATCTAGGGGACTGTAATTTGAATCATGAATCCAAAGGTATCTGTAGGTGAGTGTGATTTCTCATGATTTTTGGATAGCGCAAAATAATTAACTTAAAATTGGAAAAAGTTTTGTCTTTTTCTGGCAGTGTCTCCTTTAGTTACCGTAGATTGACTAACTCTCCCTTATAAATAACCTGTGTGCAGATGTATATTTCTGATTAAATTGAGACCACATAAGGACAGAAACACCCAATCTTTTATCAGTAAGGGATATGACTGCCCCCATCTTTTAAAACTGATGTGGGATAGAAATAGCATACAGGTGCTCAGGGCTTCTGGTTAATCGCCTTTGTCAGCATATACTGGCAGAAGGAGAGAGAGAGCTGCTTTCCCGAACATTTTGTGTGACGGGGTTTCTTCTTCTCTGATGTTTGGGATTACTTTTTCAGGTAAAAAGAATCTTGCTGACTACTTTCTTTCCTGCCAAAATGGATACTGGCGTTTGCCCTGGATTTTTTTTTTTTTTCACCCTCTCTTTCTTGTTTGGATTAAACCAGAACATTTGTTCTGTTTTCTTCCAAGATTTCCACATCTTCCAGTATCAGTCTGTTGCTCTACCACTGCCTATGCCTAGATACTGCAGTTATCTTTAGGAACTGATCCCTCTAAGTGGTACAGAATAGGATGACATGATAAACAGCTCTTTGCCTTTGACAGACTCTCATTTCAGTCTAAACTGTAGCAAATCTGGGGTTACAGTTCGAACTATTTCCTTACTAGGAGAGACATGCCATCTCCATGTCTAAGTCACAAAGCTCAGGAAATGCAATATTTTTTTGCTTTCTAAGGGCTGAGATTTTTCTGGTATTTATCTCAGGTAGTCCCTTACCTTGCCAACAACATGCCTACCTTTTAATGTGAAGTGTCTGTTTTAATTTTTTATTTCTCACAAAATTAAATTTTTTTCTCTCCAAAACAAGAATTTTTTGAGGTAATTACTTTTTTTTTTTTAAAGTCCATGAAACTAGACTAAATTTCAACATTTATCTTCCTTTTCTTCAGAAGACACTTACAGTGGTATTTCAGTTTACTTCTTCAGTCTTTGTTCTAATTCAGAATACGCCACCCAGGTGTGGAGCTACTGTCTGTAAGGTGATTAAACAAGTCACTGAATAAGAGAGTAAGACAGCAAGACAGCAAAATAGGCTGGGAAGGAGCAGGGACTAAAGTGGGTAGCTCCTATGTGCTCAGTACCTGGTGATATATCTAGAATATTTGCATTACTAAGGCATGAGCATATGACTGTCCCAAATTTTGTTCCTAGATGTGAAGGGTTGCAGCAAAAAGAAGGAGACCCCTGTCTAGATGAGATCTTGGACATGCTGACTTGCCTTACAACCTGTGGAAAAACAGAATTGAAAGTTTCTGGCAATATTGTACACCCGCAATTACCACACTTTAATTTTGAATGGACACGGTCTTCTGGTACAGTATATATATATGTGGCTATGTAGGTGGACCACAAAAGAACAAAATTCTATTCATTATGTGTCTTAATATGGTGGGAGGAGTAGAAGATTGAATCTTCCAATCTATGTGCTTAACTCTGTGACAAACTGAACTGACTGTATCTGCTGTAGGGTCCTGATCTAAGGTTGAGAATCTGCCTCCAGATCACATCCCTTGTGTCTGTGATTTCTTTTTCTACTCTCAGACATGATTTAATATTGTAGTTATGGTGCTTGCAGTCTTAAATAGCATTGACATAAAAATGATCTCGCCTGTTTTTATCCCACAGGAATGACGGTGAAAAACCTTCAGGCTTTTCAGGTGTTGCAGTCCGTTTTCCAGAAAAGTAATGATCAGTACCTGTGCGAAAGAATCTTGTCAGCAATCGGTACCATATGGGCCTGGGACACAGTCAACTTCTTTCTTCTGGAATGGACACTACAACCTATCAACCAGTTTATTGACATAATCCATTTCAAACCACATCCAGTCCAAGTCCAGTTCTTCAAACTGGTGGAGTCCATAGTGCTAGACCTGTCCTATGTCCCCCATGAAATTTTAAAGAAGGTTCAGTATTTGATTAAGGAAAACATAGTGCCGTTCTGCACCTTAACAGCTCTCCGGTGCCTTCTCACCATGACCAAGAAAGATCTGTTACTCAGTGATATATTCCGTGACTCTGGGCTCTTAGGCCTACTGCTGTCATTTTTGAGGAAGCAAGCTAAGATCCTGAGGAAGTCAGGTACAACTTAACGTTATTCATAATAACTGTTGAAGTAGCCTGATCGATAGGAAGAAATTAATCTCTTTCTACAGTCAAATTACAAATTTTATATTCTGAGTAACTAGATTTTGTCTGGCCGACTAGCCTAGAATGTATGGTACATTAAGCTGGGTTTTCTCTGAAACCTTCACTGTTTATCATTCTATTTACTAATGTAAACAGTTCTGGGCTATTCTTCACTAGTCTGTTATTAATCATTTTAGAGAGTACCATTCAGACTACACTTTAAAAACAGGTCTCAATTTGGGGTTCTCTAGAACTCCAGCTTGAGAGCAGAGGAAGAAAGAGATTTTCACAGCGCTTAGTTCCCCTGAAAATAAAAATCCTAAGAACTGATTGAAAGCAGATTCTTGAATTTTGGCCCTATATTACTACCACCCATTGTCATCTGACATAGATATCTCTTATTATGAAAACAGGAAGGTAATAGTCCTGATGTGGTAACTGTGGAGTATAGGTGACTTAGGGGACAGACTCACATAATTTAAAGTTCATAACTGCTATTTTTAAAAAAAGAAATGTGCATTAACACATTTCCTGTGCTGTACGAATTGGGAAATGCCTTTAAATTTCAGTGCCATAATTGTTTAATAAAGTAGGAGGGACCCAAAATACTAGGTATAACTTCTGATGTTCTGATATTCTGATGAAGCACAATTGCATTATTTATGCACATTTATTCCAAGCAACGTAAGGAATATGAATTGCAACAGAAGATCTGGAGTGCAGACATCCATTACTTGTGAGGACACTTAGATTTGTGTTCTTGATGTCAGAGCACTAGTTTTGTACAAGAATACTTAGATAATGATTTTCAAGTTTCTTGAAAACTTACCTTCTGCTTATGAACTGGTGCAGAGGGGCTTTATTTTGTCCTTGCATTAATTTCACTGCTTTAGAGCACTTGGTGATCTAACTTTTATAGAATGAGTGACTGAATGGCTACATAATATTTAAATGTAGGCACATAGATAAAGAGGGAGTAGAAACACCGCTATTGCCAGTATTGCCTGTAGTTATGCAGGAGGTCTGGACTGCAGAATGTGGAATCAGACCTATGTTTTCCAGTCCCAGACTAGACCCTAATGACCAGAGAATGTCTTGTCTGTAGTTTGTTGCTCATATTAAGGTTCAATATGAGCAGTATTTAAGAGAAAACTAGAATTTGCTGGAGAACTGGTTTTCTTTCTTGGTTTAATATATTCCACGTACAAATAACCAGGTCCTGTATAAATTGTATTATGACTTTTGATATACTGACAGCTGGAACCCATCTGCCTGGTCTGGAAGAAGGTACTGAGAAGGAATTATATGCTGTGATGCTGAAGATGGTGGCTGCTCTTACTGTGAGGTCTGTGAGGAACACTGGTAAGAAATGACATGACTACATTACTTTTGTGATATTTGGTGGTAAGTGACAATGCCTGTTAAGGAGCACCAACAAATTTTCCAACTTCCGTGCTTCAGTGAGAAGTGGAGGACAACTCTAGAAGAGTAGGGATAACAGTTTTTTACACCAGGAAGAAATGTGTCAAAGGTATTCTCATTCTGCTCAAGGAGCCTTATCCCAACAGTCACTCTTCTTCCCTCATCCAAAAGGATACTTCTGAATTGTTTATGTAGAAAGTACAAGTCATCTTGTAGAAAGCAAAACTGTGTGAGAAATTTATGTGCTGTTTGTTCGTCCAGATTTTCTTCCATGGTATCTATTATTTGAAAACTGGATGGGATCAGACACATGCTGAGTAACACACATGTAGAGCTGGCATACCTAACAGGCGTATGTGTAGGGAATCTTGTGGAACATAGTAATACAGAAGTGAACTCTTCTGAGTACTGGAATCCAGTCACTTAATATTCACTCTTGAATCCTAGAATCATTATGCTTGCAGCATCTTACAGTGTTAATACTGTCATAAATTATCAAACAGTCCCCTTAATAAACTGAAGAGATTTTTAAGCTGAAAACTAGTAAGGAGTCTTTTCATTCATTATTGTATTGGGAAGCTGTCATCTCTGATGATTAGAAGCTATGCTCATCCAGTTATTTGTTCCCTAGCTGTACTTGTGCAGTTCATTCTGTGTTGTCTTTAGCTTAACTAGATGCTCTTCTTGCCTCTCCTGCTGTATCTGTAGAAATGTGGCACTTCACACCAACACTGAAAATCTGTCTGTGAAAAGTATAAGTAAAGGATAGTTTCAGGAACAAATAACACTATTTCTGTCTCCAGTTATCCTGAAGGACTATGGAATGGTGCCATATATAAAGATATTTTTAGATGATGAGTGCTACAGGAGTGCTACTCTGTGCATCTTGGAGCAGCTATCAGTCATCAACTATGAAGAATATATGAGCATTATTATTGGGGCCCTCTGTTCTTCTACTCAAGGGGAACTACATCTGAAACTAGATCTGCTGAAGGTAATTAATGTGGCTTCCCACTTGGTTGCTGTTTTCTTGGGAAATTGCTCTTAATCTCATACCTAGCACTGTGCTTTTTTCAAGAAAGTAAATGCGGAACTTATAAGAGCCATGGACTAGTTTTTAGTTCTGGTAAATTAGGCACTTTGATTTTTAGCAATGCGCGTAGTCAACACCTTCATTCAGTATCAGATTGTGAAGTATTTTGAAGACTTAAATGGGAAGGATAGAGAAATGGAAATGGTGAAGGGCGCAGTTGTATGAGCAGCTCTATGTAATGTGACAGTGAAAGGAGAAACAGATGCAAATAGAAGTGGAGGAGAGGTAGAGGGAGGATGTGAGAAGAGGTAAAGGAGTAAGACTGGAAGAGACAGGGTAGGCATGAGATGAACAGCTTGATTCTCTTAGGTTTCCAAGATTGAAACTTTGCTGTCCTTAATTTTGTCATCTCTCACATACATCAGTGTCATGAAAAATGAGGTGTGAGATGATGGAAAGAAGGTGTTTTATGAATGTTTGGAGGAATAAATTAGAACTATTCATAGCCTGTATTGTGTTTATATAGGATATGATCCTGTTTATACAGGATCTGATAAGCAATGAAACAGGGGAAAGAATCAGTGTGCTTTATTTTGGTTTAGATCATGGGCACCAAATTGAAAAGCAGCAGTGTTATAAGCACTGGTTGAAAGTTTCATTTTACCTTCTCTACGAAGTGTGAACTGAATCCACCTTTCAGCACAACAATAACAGCTGCTTCTGTGATAGGAGAACCATGTTACTTTAAAAAAACAAAAATGTGACAAAGCTTATAGCTTTGATTTAAACAGTAAACTTTAACAGTATCTGTGGAAAAGTTGAGTACAGTGTCCAAACTAATATGAAAATAATTGCAGCTTCAGTGTCTAATTTTGACAAATGATAACTGTATTAAGGCATAATGTAAGCAAACGAATTTATTATCTACACCCACTGGAACTGTGATTGTGTTACACACAAATTCAGATTGATTTGTTAATATATATTTAGCTGTTAAAGCCTGAGCCCAAATGCAATTAGCACTGCCATATTCCAGAGTGGCGCATGGACAATTATGAGGAATAACAAATAATGGAATGTAAAATAAATTCTGTTAGCGTTAACTGAGTTAGGGGATTTCCAGCAGACATGAATTTTATAGATTCAGGACAGAGGAATACTAACTCATAGGTGATTAAATTCTAACTGAGTTAGAGCTCGAGGAAATGTGGTTACTGTTGACCTTCTCTGAAATGTGTTAAAACCATCCTGATAACTTCAACTCTGAGTTATTAAATTTACTCCCTGTTCAGAAGTCTCTGCCTGGTTTGATACATTATCATACAAAATTGAATGACAGTAATAAAGTTCCTCCCTCCCCCTCCAGTTCTGGTAACCCTTTCTCACAGTCCTAGATCCCATTACAGGGATATCTACTTGTGTTAAAACTGTTCCTCTTCAGCAGGTTGTGAAGTGGAATTCTTTCATGGGATATCTGTTGGGAAACTCTATGTAAAATAAGCTCTTTCCAATGTGAAAAGGTACAGCCTCAAATTTCAAAGGTCCTGGTGCCTGAGAGAACATTATATTTTTAAAATTAGTTGTGCAACATTCCCAAAACCTGGAATGGATTACATTCAAAGACAGTAGACCATTTCTTTGCAAGCTCTTTTTTCTCACTGATTTTATTTCCAACACTACAGATCTTAATACTTTATTTTAGATTTGTTTAAAATGGCTCATTTTAAAAATAATTCAAAATTTACAAGTGGCATAGGTTGGTTTTTATGCATGTGTAATATTGTCAAGTAGCATTTGCTTATAACCTGCTTTAAGCCCTTTGAAGTTAGAGAAAATCCAATTACTTTGTTATCTTGGGATCTGACTCTATGGCTATTTTCCCCTAAAGTATTGTGCAAACTTTAAAAATATGTCTGCTGAGAAAGAGTTATTCTTGCCTTTCTCAATGAGCAGAGCCTGCTGCTTGCCGTATTTTTCTGGTCATCCTGAGTCACTCCTTTTTTGAAAAAGGTCTGCTCAGTCACATGAGCAAGTCTAGTGTATTCAGGGCTGTAGGAAGATTTGGCTATACAGAGCTGTACCTTCTTGTCAGTTCCTGTATACGGTTATTTACAGTTGTATCACTCCTTTTATTTTAGACAAAGACTGATTTCTTGGAAGGATTCAAAAAGACTGATGAAAGACTAGCAAAGATCTGAAACTACCTCTGGCCAAACTGACTAGGACCTGTAATGCAGGATTAATGAATAATATTGATTTTTTTGCTCATTCCTATGAGCACTATTCCATACCTGTTAGGCTGATTCCATGGGTTGCTCCTGAGGGTGCATTCAAATCTCAGTTTGTTGACTTACTGGATATATAAGGGAAGGGAGGAGGAGAAAAGTCATGTGGGGGTGAGCTTTACTTTGACCAACTTTTTTTTTATTTATTTTGAAGAGTGACATTTAAATGAAAGAATTTTGATACAAACTTGGAATTTTAAAGTACTCTAGAGCTTCTTTGTCCCTTGGTTTAAGTAGGCTTTTTTTTTTTTTTTTTGTCCCCTTAACATTTGTAGTCACTCCTGAGGATACTGGAGAGTCCCAAAAGCCATTCAGCTTTCAGAACCTGCAGTGGATTCAATGGACTCCTGTCCCTTCTATCAGACATGGAAGGTGCATTGCAGGACCCTCCATCTGGGCTGTGGACATCAATTGGACAGAATTGTATATTGGAGCTTGTTTTCTACACGCTTCAGGGAATAGCAGCAGCCCTGCACCTGGACCCTGTCAACAGCAGCTTCTTCCAGAGGAATGGTTTCTTTGAAAAGATGGCAGAGGATCTTGGGTCACTTGGATGCTTCTGGACACAAGGGCAATATCAAATCTCTCTGAGCCTTGAGAAGACAAGGACGTTTGCAGAATTCTTGGATGAAACTTTCTGTTCTTCAGACACTTTCCCAATGTGGCTAAAGAACTGCATATGGATTCTGAATTTTCTTGATCACATGGTTAAAGGAACCCTCCATCTGGAGAGCTACTTCAAGGAGAGAAAGTCAGAGATGGGAGAGGCATCAAGAGATGATCAGGAGGGACCCCAAGCTCAAGAAGAGTATCCTGTTGCTTTCAAAACACCAGGCAACAAATTACCTACCTCTGCCTTTAGGCTATGTGGAAACCCTGAGAAGTAAGTCTTTATCTGCTACAGGAAATATAATAGCAAGACTGGTATCTGCATTTTATATAGCAATAAACTGAGGTAAGGTGTGACATAACCTGCCTAGAGCAAACAAATCAGTCCTAAAGTCCCAACTCCCAGGCCTGCCGAGAGCAGAAATCACCTCTTTTTAAAAGATAAATGATGGTAAATATTGGAACATAAGTTCTTGGTGGAGAAGTGGGTCACACAAACCAGAGAGTTACAGAGTTTGTGCGGGAGGTTCTGACACATCCAATGTGGAAGCAAGAATGGGTTGTAGGAAATGGTTGCTGGACTTGAAGCTTGCGTTTAGTCTCAGCTTGAATGTTCCCTGATCAATTTTGACTTTTTCAATTATGTGAAAAGATGTTCTATGTCACCTAATGCACTAGAAATAAAAGCTATTTAAATTATTTAAGTGGTCTCCCATGCAGGTGTGTACAGGCACACCTGGACAGACACACAAACTCTTACTCGTTTGTTCATATAGCTGAAATAGAGAAAACGGGAAAAGGAATAGTAATGCTGCCTGCCTGGATTATATAAAAAATATACGTCCTTTGCAGAAAGGGAAGACTACACCAGAAATCAACATAGCTGTCAGCTGTGAATCAGTTCTGAATAGCTTTCATTTCATAACTGGTGAGATTGTCTGTCCCTTCACGTATCTGTAGCTTTATCTTGGATCTCTCAGTCCTTTTCTCAAAAATGTTTCCTGTTGTAGTTGCACTTAAATGGCTAAATTTATAACTGAGATTCCTTTAGCCCTTATTGTAGGTTATTCCACAATCGTTTTCCAGGTTTGAAGACCAAGTCATTAGCTTTGCCACTCGTAGCTAGCAGTCACTGAAGTCAGCATAACTTTTGTTCCCTGAGTACTGAGGCAGGCTGAGTAAGTATTTCTGGTCATATTTATATGTATTTGAAACAATTTGAAAAAACTACAGTAGATTTCTTTGCTCCTTGTGCTACTGTTTGTAAATAATCATAGGTATGTTTGCTCTCTATTATAGAATCATAGAATAGTTAGGGTTGGAAAGGACCTTAAGATCATCTAGTTCCAACCCCCCTGCCAGGGGCAGGGACACCTCCCACTAAACCATGCCACCCAAGGCTATGTCCAATCCAGCCTTGAACACCGCCAGCGATGGAGCATTCACAGCTTCCATGGGCAACCCATTCCAGTGCCTCACCACCCTTACACTAAAGAATTTCTTCCTCATATCCAATCTAAACTTCCCCTGTTTAAGTTTGAACCCCTTACCCCTTGTCCTCTCACTACGGTTCCTCATGAAGAGTCCCTCCCCAGCAATCCCTATAGGCCCCCTTCAGATTCTGGAAGGATGCTATGAGGTCTCCACACAGCCTTCTCTTCTCCAGGCTGAACAGCCTCAACTTTCTCAGCCTATCTTCATACAGGAGGTGCTCCAGTCCCCTGATCATCCTCATGGCCCTCCTCTGGACTTGTTCCAACAGTTCCATGTCGGTTTTATGTTGAGGACACCAGAACTGCACACAATACTCCAAGTGAGGTCCCACAAGAGCAGAGTAGAGGGGCAGGATCACCTCCCTTGACCTGCTGGTCATGCCCCTTTTGATGCAGCTCAGGATACGGTTGGCTTTCTGGGCTGCGAGTGCACACTGCCAGCTAGGACTTGGAGGCTGAGAAGGAAAGAATACTTGTTTCAAAGTAGATCTTTCTAGCCCCGTTTGGGAGAATGTGGGTCAATGTCCATTGCCTGTATCTTAACTGTGTGTATAAGAGAGGCCCTGGGAAGACAAGGGAGAAAGAGTAGGTCTGTAGCAATACTGGGAAGGGTATGGTGCTCTCTTCTGCTTGTCTTTCTCAAGTTACTAGATCTGAAATATAAAACAAGGCTTCCTAGGTCCTTGTGTTGTTTTGCCTGCTGAGCTGTGAGGCTGTGCAATAAGTGAATGAATACCATTTTTGGAGTAAATAATAGTACAAATTGGGATCTATTCTGTTCACATTGTCTGGTTTTGAACAATTTGTTTTGGCTCTGGGATGTGAAGGCATGAAAAGAAGACCGATTAGCTAAGGTTATCTTAAGAGTGTCGAGGACAAGTGTGTGCAAACACAGCAGAGGAACAGCTGGCAAGCTGCTCATCTTCAAAGAATCATAGAACAATTTCGGTTGGAAGGGACCTTAAAGGTCATCTGGTTCCAAACCCCTGCCATGGACAGGGACACCTTTCACTAAACAAGGCTGCTCAAAGCCCCATCCAACCTGTCCTTGAACACTTCCAGGGATGCAGCATTCACTTCTCTGGGCAACCTGTTCCAGTGTCTCACCATCCTCACAGTGAAGAAATTCTTCCTTATATCTAACCTAATCTGCCCTCTTTCAGTTTACAGCCATTACCTCTTGTCCTGTCACTATATGTCCTTGTAAAAGGTCCCTCTCTAGTTTTCTTGTTTGTCCTCTTTAGGCATTGGAAGGCTGCTATGAGGTCTCCCCAGAGCCTTATGTTCTCCAGGCTGAGCAACCCCAGCTCTCTCAGCCTGTCTTCATAGGAGAGGTGCTCCAGCCCCCTGATCATCTCTGTGGCCTCCTCTAGACTAGCTCCAACAGCTCTATGTCTCTTTTGTGTTGGGGTCCTTAGAGCTGAACACAGTGCTGCAGGTGGGCTCCCACGAGAGCAGAGTAGAAGGGCAGAATCACCTCCCTTGACCTCTTGGTCACGCTTCTTTTGATGCAGCCCAAGATATGGTTCGCTTTCTGGGCTGCAAGCGCATATTGCCAGGTCATGTTGAGCTTTCCATTGACCAACACCCCCAAGCTGTCCTTCTCAGAACTGCTGTCAATTCAGTCTCCACCCAGCCTTCATTTGTGCCTGGAATTGCTCCAACACAGGTGCAGGACCTTGCACTTGGCTTTGTTGAACTTCATGAGGTTTGCATGGGCCCACCTCTCAGGCCTGTTCAGGTCCCTCTGTATGGCATTCCTTTCCTCCAACATGTCAACTGTACCACACAGCTTGGTGTCATTGGCAAACTTTGCTGAGGGCACACTCAATCCAACTGTCTATGTCACTGACAAAGATGTTGAACATGACTGGTCCCAATACCCATCCTTCAGGGACACCATTGTCATTGATCTCCACTCGGACATTGAGCACTTGACCACAACTCTCTGAGTATGATCATCCAGCCAATTGCTTATTCACTGAATGGTCTTTACATGAAATCCATGTCTCTCCAGTTTAGAGAAAAGGATGTTGTGTGGGACAGTGTCAAATGCTTCAGGCCACACAGCCTGTGTCATTTTCCAGCCATAAATTTTCTGAAAATAAAAATAAGAAATCAAGTTCTCAAAGTTCCTGCAAGCCTGTGGTTCCCCGGGTGCAGCTTCCTCTTAGCTGTGCTCCACAGTCACACTTCCTCCTGAAGAAGGCTTCAGCCTGGGGCTATGCAGCCTGAAAGGAGGAACTTGAGTGCAGTCAGTGTAACTGGCCTGTGATTCCCCATCCTGCAACATGTATTTAACATCCCCAAAGAGAGGGAAAGGAGGTGATCTTGAGTGAACCTGTGACTAAGATACAGGAAAATCATCATTTTAACTAGATAATATTCTAGCCCCTTATACTGTCCTGTGGTCAGTGGCACTGCAAGCTGCTGAGCTATTTGGGAAGCAACCCTTTCATTCCCATCTCAAAACTGGTCCTCTGTGTTCGTGCTCCTGCATTAATGTTTGAAACATCTTCTGTGACAGATGGAGTCTCTGTTTCTCTCTAGCTCCTGGTGATTAGAGATAGCTCGCTGCAAGCTGTTAATTGAGACTGATCTTTCTTTGGAAGGGAAACCTGTTCTCATGTCCACCCTAGCAGAATTGCTGCTACTGCTGCAGTTATCACTGTGTTTCACTGTGCTAATGGCTCTTCGCATCCTTTACAGCGCCTCATTTTGTCCCCAAAACCCTCTTATTTTTCTTATTTTTAAGTAGCAGCCAGTGCAGAGAAGATCTGGGATTCATACCGTAGTACTGGAGTAGTAGATGGAGTGGATCATGGGGCTGACTGCGTAGCCCCGAGGCAGGAATGAAAGAGATGGGTATTTGAGGGAGTAAGAAGTTGGTACGTAGAGACTGCTTTTGTACCAAGCCAGAAAATGAGAGCAATCACATTGGAAAACCGCACAGAAAGCTGGGGATAAGGCTTATGTAATATTCTTAGAGGGGAGTGAGTGTGCAGTGCTGGCAGGGAAGTTGAGGTGTAGTTCAATGCTGGCCAAAGACTCTGGATTTTCTTTAACAGCCTTGGAGAGTGCTAAACCTGCCAGGTAGTGCTCAAAAATAAGAAAACATCTCCTTATAGAGATGGTAACTTATTGACCATTTCATAATTTTATTTATTTTTTATAGGATCACTTTCTATTATTGTCTTCTAATAGTCACGTTTTGTTAGCTCACATTTTACCTTTACCTTTACTTCACATTTACTTAAAATTGGACACACGGCTTGGCAATGTAATTTTACAGTGTTAAGATAGAAGTTTGAGTTAAATTGGAAATTTGGGAAGTCAGTTCTTGAATATAAGGCTTCGACTCAAAAACGAACTTGCTCTGGGGAGCACAGCTACAGCGGGAAAACAGACGGAAATTTTATAGAATCTTTTAGGTTGGAAACAAACTTTAAAACTATTGATTCCAACTATTAATCTAGCACTGCCAAGTCCACCAATAAACCATGTGCCTAAGCTGACCACATCCTAGAGGTCTTTTAAATACCTCCAGGGATGGTTACTCAACCACTTTCCTGGGCAGCCTCTTCCAATGCTTGACAACCTTTTTGGTGAAGAAATTTTTCCTGACGTCAAATCTGAACCTCCCCAGTGCAACTTGAGGCCTATTGCTTCTTACCTGGGAGCAGAGACTGATACCCACCTCACTACACCCTCCTTCAGGTAGTTGTAGGTCTCTTCTGTGCCTCTCTCCAGGTGCCACAGTTCCCTCAGCCATTACTCGTGAACTCACTCCAGCACCGCAATGTCTTGCAGTGAGGGGCCCAGAACTGAGCACAGTATTCCAAGTGTGGCCTCACCAGTGCTGAGTACAGGGGAATGATCACTTCTCTAGCCCTGCTGGCCATGCTGTCTGTGATGCAGGCCAGGATGCTGTTGGCTTTATTGGCTGCCTGGGCACAAGCTCATGTTCAGCTGGCTGTTAAACAAGACCCCCAGGTCCTTTTCTGCTGGGCAGCTTTCCAGCCACACTTTTGGTCCTATTATACTAGTGGGCCTTTATTTTTGCTTTTAAAGGTGGTTAGGTTTTGCCAGAGATATGAAGAGAGTTTAATTTCACTGTACTTTTTCTTCTTTGGCATTTAAAAACTCATACATATTCATGTCAAGTAAAGGTGTATGTATCTACACTGGAGCCACTGCTGCAGTAAGTATTTATATCAGATCTGATTTGGATTCATCACACAGAAAATACCGCAAATAAACAATTTCTTTGAAAGTCTATTTCTTGAGAGTGCAGTAAGAATTATTGGTCACTGTGTGGCAGTGTGCTACACAATACTTGCAGCACTGATGTCTTAAATGAGCCTTTTTGAAAGTGGCTAATATGTTAATTACGGTGTTCTTACCCTCCTTTAGGTCCCTTGTAAAAGCTATTTTTTCAATGTTCACTCTTTTACTTGTACCCTTTGTTTTATATAGCACATAAAGCATACCGTGCTTTATTTATTTATTTATTTTCAGTCTAATTATGGCTGTTAGATGTTGCTTTTGCTTTTCTCATAATATCTATTTGGGGCAGATGTTTCTGACAGCGTTCATCACAACTCCAGTTCAGGGCTGCACCCAGAAATGCTGATGATACTCTGAATGTGATGAACCTGCAGTGCCTAAACTAGAATTACTGCTATGCTATGGCTTCATCATTGAGATATATCTGACCTCTGGCCTGCATCATGGCATAAGCAGATCTTCTCTGTGGTAATTCTAATACCTCAGTTCCCTGCTGTGCCTGAATATGTAAAAGTGGTACTCGGCAAAAATGAAAACTGGCGAGGAACCATCGGACGTATCCATCTGGTTGTCTGTTCTCTGTACTGCAAATACCTTCAAAGGTGAAGTTCATTTGAAGAGGCTGTGACACACCTTTAAATCTGCAGGTCCCTAAGACATGAGCTTATGAGCAGGTTATATCTTGTCTTTGTTACTTTAAGAAGATCTCCAGATGCTCCAGGTCATCTGTATTGTTTGTTTAGCTTCAAATGCTGACCCTGGTTACTTCCAGAAGGATTTAATGCTGTACTCATCTGGAACGGTGTTAGACCTTCTTTGCTGTTGTTAGTAATGATAATTATAATGGTATGTCTTATGCACCTTTTTCCTGCAGGTGGGAAACAGGAGACTACACTGTTGTACATCCGGGTGCTGTCTGTGTCATGGTGAGGTTGCTGCCAAAGCTGTACAAAGATGGACACTCTCAGGTGAGCATGAGCATATCAAAGTGCCATCTAAACAGCTACTTTTCTGTAGCTTCATTTCCAAGAATTGCTTGCTCTTTGTGGATGTGGATGCACTAAAATTTAACTACACCACTGGCTGGAGGAACAGCACAAATTTTACTGAGTCAGCAGATGTAAGAACAACAGAGACTCTTGGCTACTAGTCTGACTAAATATTTCTATACCAGTCTGATGCAGTGACTTGTCCCAGGCAGGCCTTGGTCCCAGAATACTCACTGTACAGGTATAAGTGTGTAAGTCCCTTGAAAATTATTTAAAATACTGCTAATGAACATAGAAACCAGAATAATTTGCCTTTCAAGGCCAGCAGTCCATAAACTTTCAATGTAGCTTAGAATCTGCTTTGCTTTTTCAAACCTTCCATACACACCCCCTCTCTGAACATTACATTGCCTGTATTGTATCTGCTATCTGGTCTAAAATACTTGAATACAATTAAAGTATGTATGGAGGGATTGAAATAAACAAAGATTGTTCATTCAAAGCTAAAGAAGGTGAGACTACAACTAACTGCTGGCACATCCCAACTCTGTGTACCAGAACCAAGCCATCAGCAGTGAAATTTTGTTAATTACAGTAATTAATTTCTGAAAACAAGTAGAACAGTAAATTGGATGAGAAAGCGTCCTCAAGAAACCAGGACCCGGCTGTTGGGCCGAGCTCTGTGAGAGAGAAGACCTCTCAGACCTTCAGTAGATGGCAGTGTTCTTAAAAGTATGAAGGACTAGAAAGCAAATTCCAGCAATTTCGGCTATATATTTAAGTGCATTCATCTTTTTTTTGTTTCTTCTTTTTTTTTTTAAGTCAACAATAAATTATAGCTCAAAATGTTTTTTCAGTATTGCTATTGTGAATAAGATTGCCTTAGGTAAAATAGGACCCCTGTCATGCAGGGTCTTGAGTCCTACTCTGGCTAGGAATTTCCACATGTTCTGAAGAGTTTTTCATCAAATGTTCCACCAAAAGAATAGAACAAAAATGGATTTTTTTTTTTCTCTCACAAATTCTGTTTAAAAGCACGTGAGAGAATGGGTGGAACCTTATGTCACATAGCTTGGGCAGCTCACTGATGCTGCAAGGTAGTGCTACAAATAACGGGACTTAGCCTCTTTACTCATAACATGTGCCACTGCATGACCCCTTGTGCAATCACATGCTACTTGGAACATGGGAGTCAGGAAAGATCTGATGCAAAAGGTGGACCTCAACAGCTAGTGAAGGGCAGATATTTGGTTGGATAACTGAAATAATTTCTCTCTGAATAGCTATATTCTTTTCCAAACAGGGTACTTTTCTTTCTTTTAGTGCAATACTGTTTGACAGCTATATGAGAGATTAAATAATTTCTTTGTGGATGAAGCTTTTTTACTGCAGACATTCACTCAAAAATATAGTCAAACAGTACGCTTTTTTAGGAGCAATGGTGAAGAACTTACAGTAACTCACCTCTTTCTGCTTGTTTTAGTGCTGTGAACGATCTTTAAGGCCCAGGTGTTCAGGACTAAACTGGAAAAAACTTCAGAATAAATTGAGGTCATGTGCAAGCCCTTTGCTTTCACATAAACAGCAATGAAAAAGAGCTGCTTTTACAGAAATGTTAATAGAACTCAACAAAATTAATATACTTTGATTCTGACCCTCACAGAAAATATCCATTTCCAGCCAAAACTGCAGCTTCTCAATGACCTTTGTCAAACCCAAGCAGTGATGGGCTGAAGCAATGTCAAGCCTGCAGCACAGAAAAAACAGTAGCAGACAGCAAAACAAGTGGTCTTGCACTTCAGCTATTTCTTCTGGCTGTCTACAACAATAATTAAAAGCTGAAGCAAATAGATCTGCAGTTGTATATTACTGCCATTCCTAGGTATGATCAAAAATCATTCAAATGTCCCATGGGTATGAAAATTTGCTTAAAAGCTTTAAAACCACCCCAAAAAGACAGACTTTGTGTCAGTAAGTTGTATATAGAGGATTTTGCTCATGTTCATGCCTAGGACTTGTACTAAGCTTCCCATCAGTTCCCGTCAGACTGCATACAGTTTGATCAAATGCAAGGTGGATTTTCCCTTTATGAATATGCTGCCTGTTCTGTGATAAAAGATAGCATTGTCACATTTTTCAAAAACTAAGCAAAGTGAGAGTTAGAGGTTAACATCCTACTTCAGATATGTGGCTCAGGATATTCACAGGGTTTTTTCCAACCTTAAAAAAAAAGAAGTTTCCCCTCAGATTATATCTCATTTTTTTCTGGCATTTTGGAACTGTGGCTTTTAAGACTCCAGTGTCATGTCAGGCCTTTCTCATTTGCAATGTCAGATGAGGAGATTTAGATCTAACAAGGCTAGGTAAGGGAAAGAAAAGAACTTTTTATAAGAGAATCAAATAATTCACTTCTGTGTCATTATCCTGCCAGGTTTCTTGTATGGACAAGAAAAATCCTCACATGATCAATTAAGTAAATTTGCTATACTTACATTAAATAATAATACTGCTTCCACAGCTGGATTTGTCTTGTACATTTTTATCCATGTCTCTACTAAAATGAACTGCTGCCATTCACTGTTATAAAACTAAACCACTGTGAATCAATAAGGACTATTCACCTTTTGTAAAATATCTTTATCCCTGTTTTAAATTTAGCCTGAGTTGTTCTCACTGCAGATATTAATAGCATAATTCTTGTTAAGTATTTGTATTTCTTAAAAGTGTAAACTCTTTCTAAACTGAAAAGGTCTCTGATAGAGTTAGATACAGCCTGACTCTGTGACATGTGAGACTTGTTTGCCTTTAGACTTATATTAGTGATATCACTGCTAATGTAACTGTCATTAATACAGTGATTTCCTAAATTACTGCACGAAGTTATCTGCACAAGGAAATTCTTTGGGTATTTAGCCTGAGCTTCATTCACCTTCGGGTTGTGCAGCCAAGGCACTAGGAGAAAGGAAAGGAGAATGGATCAGAGCTCTGGTAGGAGGAAGGAGAATATAAACACCCTGGCAGTGGGTCCTCCAGCATGGGCGGGTAACTGAAGGTCAGCTCTTTTTCCCTGAGCACTTTCCTGTAGGCTTTGCTCCAATCTTGTCTCCTGGGGGATTTTTATTTGCTGAGCCTGATTACTGTGTTGCTTTCTTTTTCTTTTTTTTTTTTTTTTTTTTAATAAGAAAATGCACAGCCTGTCTATATGTTCTTTTCCAAGGTTATTTTGGGCCTTCAGTAAGAAGTTTGTTTGTTCATTGATCAACCAGCTTCTGAAGCTTTCCCAGTTTATTCAGACCAAGCAGTTTTCTTCCTAAGCTTCCATCCACACAGCCTACCTTTTTATTTGTCCTGTTTCTCTTACTATTCACTTTATCCTTAAAAGGCAGCCAGTGTCTCTAAAGTTACATTAAAATCTTGATACCATACCCTGGATTGAAGACATAGGAGCTCTGCCAAGAAACCCTGGCTAACTATACCAGAGATAATTTTCTACTTTGTCTCATATCAGTTATAAGGTGGCACACAGGCACAGCTTTGCCTTCCTTTCGGGTGTCTGATGAACATCACATTATAGCACTGCACAGTAGCTTAGAAAAAAGAGGAGGCACTGCATTCAGCTAAAACTGTGGGAAAAAAAATATACTGCAACTAAAGGTAATTTGATGAGCAAGGGGTCCACCAAAATTAACAAAAGGATTCTTAATGTTGCAAAGAGATTTTGTTGCCTGGTGTCATTGGTTCAGCAGCAGCAGTCATTTTTCTCCTTCTTGGTAGCTGGTGCAGCGCTGTGGTTTTGATTTTGGGCCTGGGAACAGCACTGATAACACCAGTGTTTTCAGTTACTGCTTGGTAATGTTTTGGTCTGACCAAGGACTTTCTGAGTCTCATGCTCTGCCAGGGAGGAGGGGAAACCAAGAGGAAGCAGAAACAAGATACCTGACTCAAACTGACCAAAGAGCTATTCCATGCCACAGCATGTCATGCCCAGGATGTAAAACTGGGGGCAGGAACCCGGAAGAGTTCAGTTCACAGCTCGGTCATCGGGCGGTGAGCAATTGTATCCTCTTCCCTTGTATTTCCCTGGTCATTATTATTATTGGTGGTAGCAGTAGTGATTTGTGTTACACCTTAGTTACTGGACTGTTCTTATCTCAGCCCATGGGAGTTACATTCTTTTGATTCTTCTCCCCATCCCCCCCACCCCAGAGTGGGGGGGAAGAAAGAGGGGTGAGTGACTGAACAGGCTGCATGATTTACAGCTTAAACCACGACACCTGGCTTCAGATGGGCAAGTCTCTTTAGTGTATTACTAGGCAATAGGAGCCCCGATATTCATATGAGGAAAGCTCTGCAGCTTCTATTACACACAATCTGTACCTCAAGGGGAAATGTGAAAAGCCTGAAGGAGATTGTAAAATTTACGTGGGGCATTTAACTAGGCCCTGTGTAGGTCCATGGGGTTTTTTTAAAAGTAGAAGCAGTTCATGCAGTTCATAGTGCTTTTTCCCCTGTTTACTTGCAAGGAGTGCATGAGCACAAGTTATTGTGTAACTTTGTAAAACCCAGCTATACATACTGTCAGCAGAGTAAGTTTTGTTTCTTAAGGTCAGTGGGTGAGAATTAATCAGCAAAATATTGTGATAGAATGGAAATGCACTTGCAGTTGAGAACTGTGCATCAAGAATTTGAGCTGTGATAAAATTATGAATTTCTTTTATAGCATTCTAAGAAAAAAATTGCACAGATGATTTTCATAACTCACTCACCCTCTCTACAGACGATGGGTTTTAAGGTCGTGAATTTCAACCTTTTCTTTTGAAAACTTGATTTAAAATCCTGGGTTACTTGGAACCTTTTGAAAGCATTATTTTCAATGCCTAAATTGCTTCATTAGTAAAACTAAATCTCTGTGATATGATAGAAAGTTAATCCTAATTTTCTATGAAGGGCTCTTAGCTTTTCAAGTGTGACCCACATCCCTGGCAGTGTTAAAGGCCAGGATGGACAGGGCTTTGATCTACTTCACATAGTGGAAGGTGTCCCTGCCCATGGCAGTGGGGTGGAGCTAGGTGATCTTTAAGGTCCCTCCCAGCCCTAACCATTCTGTGATTCTAGGTGCTCTGAGATTGAAAAGTAAGTTTGCTTTTTGCAATTGCACACAGAATTATTGCAGTATAATTGTTAAACTGAAGGAAATTGCATCCTTTTGAAGTGAACACATACTGCCGAAGGCTCAAAGTTCATGCTCGTATTGAGCATAGCATAATCATCTTGAAGATGGGTGACAGTGAATTAAATACAGCTACCAAGTTTTGAATTTATGGGCTCTAAGGAGGAAGAATCTGGGAACTCCTTAAACAGATTGGGCAAATTGCTAGGTGATATATTGCACTTTAACTTTAATCTGAAGTAAAGCTGTGAGCTCAACTGCATTCTAACTGCACCTTCAATATCCTGATTCATGGTGCAAGTAATATGTGTTAGGAAAAATCAATCCATGCATATAGAAACACACAGCCTGGTTCCTGGCCACCATTAATATTTCCACTAAAATCTCATTTTACTGGAACTAAGATCCATGAAAACAGCACATTTTATTCAAAACAAGACAACACTGGTATTGACAAAGCTGCAAAACTAATGAAAACAATCAATTTTTTTGTATACCATTATGCTTTTATTGGATTTATTTTGGATTAAAACAGTAGTTTCACTTAGAAGGACCTGTGTCCTTCTCTGCTTTCTAATGGTTTTATACGTTAAGATACTTTCCTGCATTCAATCAAAAAATGAATAAAATAGTAATTAAAAGATCAAAAAAGATATAAGTGAGGCTTTGATATACTGTATCAGTAAGTGCCTTTCTGAAGAATAGTGTACTTTAGTCTGGTGGGTGGTTTCTGCATATAATGAGATGCACAGTGAAACTTCTGTCACTAGCAATGAACAGTCAGAAAAAAGAAAATGTTGTCCAAAGGACTTGCCCTTCAGATATCAAAAAGAGTTACGTTTACAAAAGCAGTAAGTATGTTCCGCTAAGTGTAGCAGTTGGGGGTTTTGATTGCTGAGCGCTTTGAAAGTAAATTGCTTGTTGGCTTTGAAGTTGTCCTGTACTAGTTTTATTCCGTCTGGATGCAAAAGAGCTGGATTCCTCTTCACACTTAATAAACTAGCTTATTCTGAGTCCAGTGAAGTAGCTTCTCAATCATGTTATGAAATCAAATACCAATAGCCTAATCTGTGTGTCTGACACCATTGCTGTCATTTTCTTTAAAAGTTTGCATAGATATTTCCTAGAATAGCATATGAGAAAGACAAATAGCTCTTGGGGGTAGGGAGCACTTCATCTTTGTAAGATTTGTGTTTAAATATATGATGCACTGTTACTTTTGTGTCAAATCTAGTTAGGTCCATAGGGTAGGCTCCATTTCTAATTCCTCTAAATATAATTTATTAGAATTGAGATACTTCTTGAAGACCATTAAGAAGCAATAATGAAGTAAAGTTTCAATTCAGCAAAACATGTAGAGAGGTGTATTTAAGAAGTATTTCATGGAATTGCTAAATACAGTTTTGTTTAAGAACAGTGCTTTTAGAGCAAAAAGTAGGTCATGTCAATATGACACTCCATATGCTTGATGTTAAGTATATTCTGAGTTACTGCTTTGGTCTTGGAGCTTATGCCTAGTAACCTGACCTTGATGGTGGTCCCTTTTGAATAACATCTGATTACTCTCTTCCTTCACTACCATGGGGCTGTGGCAGGAAAGCTCAACTGTAGGTGGCTGAGCAGCTACTCAGATGGGTATATACACACTGTTCAAGTCAAAGCTTTACAGGGCAGCCATGCAGTTGCACGTGAGCCTCTGACCTTAGAAGCTTCTTTTTTTGGGGCCAGATTTTTACACACAAAGATAAAAAATCAGTCACCACGTGGTTTTAGCTCCATTCCACTAACTTCAGCTCTATGTCCATTTCAGCTTTCACAGGAAATCCAATGTGCTGTGGTTGATCATATCCAGTCCCTGGTGAAGTCAGAGAAGAGTCGCCAGGTGATGTGTGGAGCTGGCTTGCTGAGCACCATCATAACCTGCTGTGAGGATGCCTTCCGCAATGAGAACCATCCACTGCATCTGCCCCTCAATAGAGTGTTTGAGAAGCTTGCGTCACAGGCTATTGAGCCAAATGTGTTAAGGTATCAAATTGTATCTAACAAAAGCAATTTGCTTCAGTGGTGCAAAATTTTTACAAAGTTTGTGTAATAATTAGATACTTCATGTACTGCTGTAATTCAGCAAGACTCTTAGCCTTTTGTTTCAAGTCTCAGTTTATGCTACTTACATATTGATCACAGGACATATGCTTAAATGACTTGCTAAAGGTAGTATGAGTCTGTAGCATTCTGCTGCTTCATCTCTTCAGCGGTTGCGAAGCTATTTATGAATGGTAACTAGTTAATTACAAAACAACTAGGGTTATTTCCCCTTGTTATTCATATGGAGAAGCTATTTCTTGAAGAGTTAAAGTGATTTTCTCTTAACTAGGATCCGTGTCAATGACAGATGTGTAGTCTTGTTTCTAAACCTCTGTTTTGACTTTGAGAATGTACTTCTTCAGTGCTAACAAATGCTAGGCATGACAGTACTTAATAGAGATTGGAGTGCAGATGAAATTGAATATGAAGTGGAAGGCTTTTACTCAAAAATGGGACAGAATTTCTTTGGGAAAAACAAACACACACACAAAAAAATTAGTAGTATTCAAACGTTGCTGGAGAAAATAAACCTTGATACCTTGATTGTGGGTTTTTTTTGTTTGTTTGTTTTTTGTTTTTTGCATTTTCTTTCTTTTTTTTTTTATGTTAGGCAATTTCTTTGGTTTCGAGGCTCTCCACCACTACCTTCCAGGCCCAGCACAAAAAAGACTGAGGTCCTTTCATGTCAGGGTAGTGATTCAGCTAACACAGCTCGGAATGAAGGTAAGCACACAATGAACAGCCTGTTGCTGATACAGTGGCTGGAATATAGATGTCTCTGTAATTACAGGAAACTGCTGTTGGAGTAGGTTGCTCCAAGACTGTCACAGTAAAGGTGGAGTATGCCTGGCTCTCTTAGACTGAGTGTTGCCCAGGTTGGCTGGTACTTGATCAACACTTAGCTAATGTAAGTATCAGCAGAGATCAAATTATAACACGTGCTCAAGATAGATGATAATATAGGCTCAGTCTTTGCTGGATCAGACATGGAAGTGATCTATGAAAATACTTATCACATTCCACAAACCGAATGGAGTGTCTTCTGGGTTTGTAGCATGTTTTCCCTGTGTGTTATAGCTAGAAATTGAATAAAGATGTGAACAAGCAACGTTGCTTTTTGTAATCCCTAGGGATATCCTAGTGGTCTGTCTTGCTTATACAGGCCATTTTCCATCCAAGTCCTTTCTCTGTTCTAAGATATTCTGTAGGTGAAAGGCTATAGCAGTAGTATTTGGTGCTCAAGCTATTCTCATGACTATGAGACACCTGATACAGCATGGTACAAATTTGAGTCTTATGTTCTTTGCAGTTATTCTTCAGATCCCCTTCCATATGTTAGTTTTAACTATTTTGTTATGGCAGAATTGAATGGTCTATGTAGAAATAAAATAGAACAATGCATCAGGAACTATTTTTTACAAGAAGTGAAGTTTGGAGCTGCCTTCAGATGTGTGGGGAGAAAATATGGCTATCAGTTCTGTAAGCTCATTCTCCTACCAGCCTCCCAGTTTGAAATCCATCAGTGCAATATTGCTAAGGATTTCTGCAGGTTGCTGAGGATGTGTTATTTGAAGAGCATGCAGTGCTATTCTTAGCAGTCATGAATTGAATATGGGCAAAGCCTGTGACTGAAAAAAGTGTTGCAGGCACTTATCTAGTTAGGCACTATGTTGATCTTCTAGGTTCAGAAGAGGACATGGCGGACAATAAAACTGATCCTCAGACAGTTGTGCCTGTCAGCAGCTCTCCTTGGGTGTCTAGGAGATCTGCATTGGCACTCCAGACTGCAATGAGTCTCATCTCCATGACGTCACCTAGAAACTTCCAGCTTCACAACACTGCTTTGGCTCCATCATTTGTGGAGTTTGACATGTCCATTGAAGGATACGGGTATTGCTGCTGTTCCTTTTCTCTTTAGCTGCTCTGCAGTCTCTGAGCTCTTATTCTGGACACAAAAACTAATCACTTCTCCAGCTTAGTCAATCCTTGTGCCCTATCGCTGCCTTCCTTGCAGCAGTGTTGCCAACCTATTTTGTTATTGTCTTATTGCTGATAGCTTA
Source organism: Ara ararauna (assembly GCA_028858755.1). Lineage (NCBI taxonomy): Eukaryota > Metazoa > Chordata > Aves > Psittaciformes > Psittacidae > Ara > Ara ararauna. The sequence goes on from CM054381.1 coordinate 70,344,154, forward strand.
GGTTCTGTTTTGCTGCCATGATTCCACACTATTAAGTCACTTGTAACCTTCATGGAGGATTTTACATTTCTAATGAACAGGTGCTTGCTTGCTTGCTTTTGTAGGTGTTTATACCTCCCTACCTTGGCCACAGTCATGGGACCCAGTGCAGAGAAATCTGTCTCAGGAGGAATTGGCACTGGTAAGCACTTTGACCCACCTACAGCTTCGTGAAACCACTCAACATTTGTAAGAAATGGCAGCAAATACATTGCGTTTGTCAATACATTTCTGCCTCGGTGCTCCACTCCAGATCTGAGCTGTATAACTCAGAATGCTAACCAGAATGTAGTATCTGATGCAGCTTAATAGTATGATGCATTAGCTTTAACATTAGCAACACAAACTTAAAGCAGGCAGCCAAGAAAATATTCTTAACAAGTAAGAGCCACCAGATTTAGGATAATCTCCCATGGAAGGAATAGAAACTGTCACTTAACATGAAATGTGATTTTCCTATAGACCAAAATCATCTATTGGGTGAAATGGGAAATGGCTGTAGATTTTGCTTCCTGATTTTTTGTGAATTTCAATAAAACTTGTTTCTGGCTTAATGCTTCCCAATTGATGAGCTAGTAGTCATTTCTCATCAGTCAATTTTAGGTCATTTAAACATGTACGCATGCTCATATAAGCAGCCTCTATGATATTGAAGATAGGCAATGAAATCTAATAGAATGGGACAGAAATTAAACTTCATATTCTAACCTAGGTTCTTACATGGTTTGGGCTACAAATGAAACAAAAAGCAGTTTGTTAATATGTCTGCACAGGGAAACCAACTCCCTTACAACATTTTTTTCCCTGTCTACAGGCATCAGAATGTTCCCTCCCTCAAGTGGCTTGACACTCTCCTGCTGGTTTCTGGTTAGCAAGATTGGTTTGGTGCACAACAGTCACCCACTCCGTTTCCTCACACTTGTGAGGCACATGTCAAGAACAGAGCAAGAATTTGTTTGCTTTTCAGTAAGCTTCTTCCCACAAGACCTTTCTTTGGTCATTTCCACGGAAGAACTAGAATTCCAGCCACTCGGTAAGGCTATTCTCAGTCAAGATGCAGTGCTGTGTCCCCTGATTATCTGGATTTTTTCATTAACAAATTTCCTCTTTTTCAAGTACCCAGGACATCAATGAGACTTTTTATCTCTTCAGTTTTATTCTGGCAGCCTTTAGTGATTGTAATTCTTGGTCATATTTCAGTTTTAAGTTTGCTGTAAGTATTGAGAATTATTTTGTGGCCTGCAGTACGTGATAAAATTTACAGATATTTTAAGGAAAAATTTTGGATGTCTGTTATACGGCTGTGTGCAGTTGTGGGGGCTGGACTTGAACCAGCTGCCTGTTCCGTGTGGCAGTAGGCTGGTTTGGAGATGAGGACTGACGAGTTTGAATGTGATCTAGCTTCCTAAGCAAACAGCTCATTTCCTTTCCTCACTTTTCATGCCAGGTGATTAAACTTTTTTCCTTGTTGCCATTTATCTCTTTCTGCTTAATGACTACAGTAGGTACTTCAAATGTGAATGTGATTGAACATTGCAGAGGAGGTTGGAAATAGAGTAGCAATAGTAGCTGGGATTTTTCATGCACAACTGACATTGTGTGAGCGCTCTGATTCCCTTGGATGACGTTAAAAACCCCAGCTTGACTCTTTCCTAAAAACTGCAAATTAATGTACAGAGTTTTATCTTCCCATAAATTCACTAGGAAATTTTCTCTGTGTCATCTAACTCAGTGAATATCCAGAGTGGTTCTCCTCCTAGAGAATATGTTGCCTTTGTCTTAGTCCACTCTATGTTTGCAGCATTGAGGCAGCCAGCAGGTGTTATTTGGGAGGACAGGATAGCACACGGTATGCTGGAGAGATCTTGCAAGTTGTGCAAGTCTCATGTCCTGATAATGGACCTTCAGGGTATGTCTTAAAGATGACTACACAAAGAGAGAGAGTTGTGTTCTTTTTGTCGTATTTGATAGTTGTGTTTCAGAGGCAGGAGAAGGTGAGAGAGACTTTCTGTTGACTGCTCCCTGGTTTTGCTGTTACAGATATCATGGAACCTGAGGATGAGGTCCTAAATCGCTCCCCATTTCCAGGACAAGTCCAGTTTGGCTGTGGCAAGCAGCTGGTCACTGGCCAGTGGCATCATCTCACAGTGACAGTTGCTAAGGAAGCAAAGAAGAACTGCATTGTGTCAGCTTATATAAATGGTCAGATGCTTGGCTCTGCAAAGGTAAAAGATGTCTGCACAGATCTTGTGCCTGACATTTGCCTTTTATTGTTTTTCATTCTCATCCTATGCACGCTCCATGACGTTTCAGTATTAACCTGACACTCACAGCATGGTGATTTACATATATGACATGTGCCACTCTGTGCATCCTAACCAGGATGTATTTGTGCTGCTTTTCCAAAGTATGTTATCAGCTTGTACTGGTGCTTTGAACTAGTTTACCCCATTTCCCACAGCATGTAGATAACCAGAGTAATTTTCAGTGGTGACACTCACCTGAAAATTGTGGTTACCTAGTTTGCCGGTAGCTCAGGGTTATGTTAATGAAATCCAGTTGTACCCTTAGGCCAAAGTTTTCTGAATTGACTAGCAATTTTGAGGATATCTCAGTTTAAACCCAAGATTTTCACAAGCTGTCAGCTACAGGAAGTGCATCACATTAAGGTGCGACCAGTGAATCCTGAACTGAAGGTACTGTGGATTTAGGCTAAAACCCGCAGATGTGATGGGTTATGTAGCAACTCAATTTTTTTGAAGAAAGGCCTGGAAAAGCAGAAGGTTGCAGAGGATTAAGCTTCTGTGACTGGCCAGCTCTTTGCAACAATCCCAAGATGGATACAATTTCCTCAATTAATTTACGTGGGTATGTTTCAAGCTATCCTCTTCGTGTTACACCCATTGAACAATCAATTGATGAATCAGTGGCTTTTTTCCCACTGGCATTCTAAGTATTCAGGAAGACAGATGTTCCTCCTGGTTAGAAGTTTTGTGAGAAAGCTCTTGAATTAAAATAATATTTTTTTTTTCAAGATAATAGAAATTACATAAATGTTCCAGTTAGGAGAAATTTGTAAATTTCAATGAAATCAACTCATGAGTTCATTGCAAATGTTGGTGAAGCTAGTATTTCCCCTAGTGTGCCATTTCTTGTGATCTGATTGCACAGGAGTCAATTCTCAAGTGGTGATTTTTTCAGGTTGTATGAGATATCACAAGAAAGCAATTTGAATGCACCTGAAAGGTTAGTAATCTACAGGATAACTGAGAAAAACCCTGGTTTATATTATCATTATTATCATGCTCCTGGTTTTGAAGTTAATCTGAAATTATTTCTGAAATCTAATTTTTGGATTTTAGATATTGCGTATTGTAGCTCTGGTTAGTGTAGTATGCTTTTTTATTTTGTTTTTGAATAGAATCCTTTTATTAATTAAAACTTTTAACCTTGTTCTCTTCTTTCTTTTTCCCATATTTCAAATCTATTTCAGTATATGCAAAGTGCACTTGTGTGTTTTATTCTTCCCTCATAAAAGCAACCTGTTTAATTCCAAATATTCTCTTTCCCATACTTGAGAAAAATGATCTGTCTTCTAAATACCTTGTGGGACCTATATCCTTTACAAGAATGAAAATTTAATTTAATTTGCCTTCCTTCAAATGAGACTGTGAAAGTCATCAATAAAACTAGGCCTAAGCATTGCAATTGATTAAAGAATTCACAGCAAATGTGTTTAACATACAATGAAACAGCTCATAATAAATAAAACAAGCCTTAGTAAATAACAGATTGTCCCAGTGCTGGGGTCTCTGACATGATGCAAGCTTTCATCTTGATGTGTACAGTAAAGAAATTATTATGTAAGAAATTGGAATTGCACAAAGGCTGTTAACAATTTTGAAAGCTATATTTGGGTGGTTTACTGCGTTGCTTCAAGCCTAATATTTGTTCACTTAAGTATCAAGTCCTGCCTCCTAATATTGACCAGCCCTGTCTTCCACATTTCAGCAGTCAGAGATCAGTAAATGCTAAGAGTCTGTCATCCTAACAGCAAATTATTAAAGGCAGGACTAAGCTCTGAAGTACAATATAGTTTCTCTATACCAAAATGTTAAAACCACTTCCTATTAGAGTTCTCCATATTTTAATAAAATTATAGATTCAATTTAGGAGGCTGAAGCCTTATTTTGATAAAAAAAGTCAATGGTCCAAATTCCTAAACTGTGTTGCTTTCACTGAAGCTAATTGATGCACTTAGACATTCTACACTCTTCAGAAACTCTTTATTCCAGGGATGCCCAGTGCAAGATGCGATCTGTAACTTGGCTTTCTGTATTGAATGCCACAGTCTGTGTTACAAAGTTTAAAACAGGAAAAATAAATCTGGGATCAAGATACAGTTTTTCTTTGGCAACACTTGAAATGACTTTGTGCTTTTTGAACAAGAAGTAGGCTTGAATTTTCAAAAATACTTACATTTGTGATACTTCTGAAAGTCCAATTTCTAAACAGTAGTTGATAACTGTTGCACAGCAGTCTGAGACTTCATTGAAGAAAGAGGTGGCAGCCACTACCTTCCAGGAAAAAGACCTTAAGGTACCACAAGTGTATTGAGTCCCCTAAGTGAATTCTTCTGTGTTGCAGATGCAGTATTTCCAGCCCTTACCAGGTACCTGTATTTCCATGGAACCCTCTTCCTTTATTGATGTCTATGGGTACATAGCTACTCCCCGAATTTGGAAACAGAAGTCCTCCTTGACCTGGCGCCTCGGCCCTACATACTTGTTTGAAGAAGCCATCTCTGTGGAAACCATGGAGGTGATTAGTAAGCTTGGCCCACAGTATTGTAGCAATTTCCAAGCAGTACAGGTTCAAGGTATGTTATAATTCTCATCTACCAGTATTTGTTTGTCAGGCAGTGCTCCTTCTATTCTTATAATCTGCCATTAGTATTCCAGCTGTGCCTTAAACTTGCTCTAAAAGCCTGGAACTCTGTGTTACTGAGTGCTGTACAAGACTGTAGTAAGATATCATAAGGAACTTGTAACATACTGCAAATTGGGAAGAAGAAGAAAGTAGAAATCAAGCAGCAGAGAGAAATGGAAAGTGAGGAGGGATAACGTCCTTCAGGAGACGTAAGACTGCAATTCCTGTTGGACAAATGTTAAAACAGCAACTTTAACTGAGATGTTCTGCATTTATGACGCTACAGAAAAAACATGTCAGAAAAAGCATTGTCTTTAATTGCAAATGTCTGCAGTGTAGGAGAGAGTGCAGAGGAAAGAAGGGTAGGGGAATAAGTTGCATTCCGTTTAATGAGGAGGCTTTTTAACTGAAGTATACTGTGAACTTCAATTATTAAACAGGCAGACAAAACATTTCAGTTATTGATTACTGTTTGTTCAACAAGTAGTGCATTCACCTCTGTACTAGAGCTTGGGATGAAATGGGATGGTCATGTCCTGTTTGAAAAAAGCAGAATAATCTCACCTGCTGACGCTCCAGCCTAAATCAAAGACTGTGCTGTCTATATAGACAAAAAACCCCAATAAAATCTCCAAGTCAAGCTTGGGAAGGGTTGTTGAAAGAGAAATTATATCAAAATAAAGCCCTAAAATAATATTACCACCAATAGAAGTCATAAAGATTAAATTTTGGAAGTGGTGAGTCTATGAAGTCTGGGATGTTTGTTCTCTGCATGGTGGTCTTCCTAGCTGAACTTCCCTACGAGTCATGGATTGTGGCTGTCTGATTCCAGCAATGCCCTGATGCAGGGAAATCACAGGGCACTATACAAGATGTAATCTTTTAACTGTGGAATTTTGCCTCTCTCCCCACCACAACTCTTTTTTTGGGGGTGTGCAGGTGGGATACAGGAGTAGAGATGGAATACGGTACCTAACATCTCCCTGATCTATGAAAACACCCAAAGAAGCTTTTCTAATGGAAAATTTTACTTAAAAAAATGTTAGCCTAAACCCCCAAATATCATGGTTCATTCGTTAAAATGGATTTAAGACCTTGTTGCGAACAACAGTTTGAATTGATCCAGTGGTGTTGTGTCCCATCTCACCAGTATCTCACTAAGCAGCAGCAGCTGTGCAAAGGCTTAGCCGTAAATCTGTGATCTACTGGAAAGGAAATAGGTGACACAGTCTTTGCACATTTACTTCTAGTTAATCTTCACGAAGGATATAAGCTAATTCTTTTTTGCCTATAAGGCTGTGTCACAAGCATTATTAAACAGTTTCATAAATCAACTACTTTCCCAGTCTATAAAATTATCAAAAATACAAGATTTTTTTTGAAGGTACACATAACTTTTGCAAGTACAAGCAGAAACAGAAAATTATTGAAAGAAAAGTATTTGAGAATTTCATATAATCATTAAGCTGCTGAACCTGGTAATTTTCAGAAGCTTGCCATGTCTTATGAGTTGACAGCTCTGATTGTTGCCTCTGTCCTTTTTCTTCTACATGAATCTTTGCTCCTACTCCTCCTGAGAAACCTCACAGTAAAATGGAAGGCCTCTGGAATGTTTTCTTTGTCCAGAAAGTTTGTTTATATTGTGTGGACAGAGAAGGTTTATTCTGGACTTTACTGAGCTTTCTGAGATACTGAGAGAAGTTGCAGGATCTATACAAAGCAGTGACCAGAGGAGACAAGTAAAGCATATATCATATTGGTGCTTATGCTGGCAAGATGCCATGGATTGTGTTGCAAAGTGCAAAGGTTCTTTTCTCATTTTAGGTAAATCAAAATCAAATTACTATCTAAACTTTGGTTAACTTCAGTTATTTTTCATCTCCTTCTTCTGTCTCACGTGCTGAGGATGCAAAGTGCCTCCAGAGGCTTACAGTCTCTCCTTGTTTTAGGTGAGGACCAGTACAGTGATCATAATCCAACTTCTCTGGTGGCAGAAGAGAAGATTTCTTTTGGGATCAATGCCATGTGCTCATCTCTTACTACAGTCCAAGATATAAAGAGCTTCTACAATGAAGTGGATGGCCGTCTGATTGCCAGAGAGGTCACACATTTCCCTAAATTGTCTTAAGCACACTTTTTCTTGTTTCTAGAGCAACTTTTGTGACTTTGTCTTAGTTGTGCACCTTCAGTGATCCCTCCCCCACCCAAGCTTCTCTTCCCATTCTTTAACTCCATTCTACATATCTGTGGAGAGGAAGAGACTGGACACTGTGAGCACAATATTAGAAGTCTTTCTTAAAACAGCAACAGAAGCCATAGTTTTTAGGATTAATGATAATTCATTTCAGTCTGTGATTTCACAAAATCTTCAAAATGATCTCTCACATGCTATTCAAGCATTCCTGCCAATTCCAGGCCTACTGACATATCAAAGTAATGGAATTGTGGGAAATTTTAGGTGGGGGAATGCTTGTCCTAACAATCAACTTTGAAAGAAAAATAAAAAGTTTTCATAGCCTAAAAGTAATAAAATAAGCTAAAGTATTAGAGTGTGTGCTCGTAACTTTTCTTCTTCCCAGAAGAAAGTTGTGAATGCTCCATCCCTGGCAGTGTTCACAGCCAGATTGGACAGAGCCTTGGGTGACATGGTTTAGTGTGAGGTGTCCCTGGCTATGGCAGGGGGGTTGGAACTAGATGATCTTGAGGTCCTTTCCAACCCTAACTATTCTATGTTTCTAAGTATGAGGGTTTTTTTTAAGATGTCTTTTATCTGTTTTAGATTGGGATTAACTCTCGGGACAGCTCAACTCCAATATTCCTAGCTAAGAATATCGCTGGACACCTCTCAGGTTCCTTGCGGACTATTGGGTCAGTTGCTGTGGGCCAATATGGTAAATGCACTATGCTTTAATGTTTCATGTTTCTTAAGAGTTGGGCCTTTCTCTGTCTGATAACAAATTTAGTCCATGTAACTTCCTGGTAGACTAACACTGTGATTTCCTAGGGGTAAGAGTGTTCCAGTCCTCTCCAGCAGCTACTAGCCTGAACTTTATTGGAGGCCCTGCCATTCTCCTGGGTGTCATTGCTATGGCCTGTGATGACCACACCATGTATGCAGCTGTCAAAGTCCTGATCTCCATCCTGAACAGTAGCCCAATGAGTGAAAAATTGATGAGGCACATGCACGGTTACCAGGTAGATACTCTTTTGTTCATTCATTCTGGTTATAGTCTTTCTCTTGGAGAACCTTATCCCAAAACCTGTTGATGGTAATAAATCAAACATATCCTGGCTCTTGGCACTTATGGTTGGAACTTAACCATAAATTAGGTCAGTAAGTTAAGTAAGTTCGAAGAGCTTTGAGAGGGTGATATAGGATAGGGCTCTAAATCCTGTGCTTACAGTCTCTGGGAACCTCTATAACAGTGTATCTGCTGATGGGAAGGTGGGGACAGATGTCTCCTGGTCAGACATAATTTAATAAACTAAATAAACCAGTGCAACAGATTTGCAAGCTGTGTACCCTTAACTTTTTATTAGATCCTCCCACAGAAGATCACTTCTCATGCAGATCTTCTCTCTCTTCTTGGTTCATCCAGCCTAAGATTCCTCTTTACAAGACTTCCCAGCGTAGGGCTGACAATGAATTCCCATGGTTCAGTCTTCACTGTGTGTTAGGAATTGTTCTGATATAAATAAGTGCTGTCTGGATTTTATTGATTAGGTCTTTTGTAAATTTCACCTTTCAAACTGGAAAGCTGTGCAAACTGAAGAACTTCTATGTATCTAAGCACTATATACATAATATTGCATGAGTTAAGGCTCACATGTGAAATTTCAGTTCAGTATCATTTACTTTATGCTGTGTAGACTAAGTAGTCTTGTGGAACAGAGAAGACTCTTCAACAGAGACAGTTCCAAATGAAACTCTTAACATTAGGGCTTCATAAATTATTTATTACAAGCTTTCCATTTTCCCAATTTGTGAACTGCTCATAAATTGATCCTGATTCATATGAATATATCCAGAATACTTAGGTATTTCTTGCCTAACCTTTTCTTGTAGGTGAATGCCTCTCTGTAGATTGTGTGCAAGCTGTTCCTTTCAACTTTATGGTATATAGCGTTCTTTCCATGTGACTGATCATCATATTGTAATGGATGCTCTTTGGTTGTCTGAACCTTTTTTTTTTCTTTTTAACAGCCAATTAACAAGCATGTCTTTATTTATTTCCAAATGAATTCTGTTCCTCCTACCTTATAAAAAGGTAGTGGCTTTCTGAACATTTTTTTTCTCACTGTGTCAGGAATTCATTGAATAATCAAAGATAGACTCAGTTGAGAAACTGGCAAGGTTTCACGCAAATGCCTCATTTGAACAGGTTGATGCTCATATTTGTTTCAAACTAACACCATTTACAAGCAACTAAGAGCATACCCATGAAGAATAGTGTAGAAAACCTACTGTGGTTACTTACAATTATACTTGCATGTTGCTTTTTATAAATTCCATACAGAAAAATATGGCATGTATTTTGCTTGTGTTCGATGCTAGAGAGCTGTCAAACTCCTTCAAAAACTTACCCTTTGACTTTCTACACAAAATTTCATGCCTGGACTGAAATTACTTTCTTCATGATGTTTATGTGCCTTTGTCTTGAATTAAAAAATAGTGTAATATGTTAGTTTATAAATACAAATTTGTACTCTGCAGATATTTAAGTTGAGTGTTTTTGTTGGGTTTTGGGTTGGGTATTTTTCAGTTGCTGGCTTATCTATTGAAGATGAAGACACAGCTATTAAACAACAGGATTTTGCAGTTAATTTTCTCCCTAGTAGGCACAGCTGAGCTTGGCATTGAGTCTTCAGTCATAAAGAATTATAGTGCATTCCAGTATGTTCTCTGCAACTTCGAGGTAAATCTGTTGATATTACTTTGTGGGTTTGGCCTGGCTTTTTTCTAATGACTCTATAGTATGAGGTTTGGTTTGTTCGTATCACCTCCTGGATCCAGTATTTGGGATAAGGTGATGCATGGTGATTTTCCATGCTGTGGCTCATGGTCATCTGTCACCATGGCTCCTGACTGCTCTCCGGTGCGGTTTCTGGAGTGTTCCTGCAGATCCTGAGGGTCTGCTCCTCAGGGCTAACTCAGGAGCAGCAACTCCTCACACTGGGGGGGATTTCCCAGCGCTTGCAGGTTATCATTGCTGACTGAGAGTTTATGACGTTATCTTCCCTGAAATACTTGTAACTGCCACAGGTACTGTCCTCTCAGCTCAGCAGAGCAGTAAAACCTCTGCTTTCCTTTGTCTTTCAGCTTTGGATGAAAGCACCAGAAAATCTTGACCTTGCCCTTTTTTCACATCTTGTGGAAATCTTGCAGTCGTCCAGGTATACTGCTAGTGTTTGAATCAGAAACATGTGGGAAAAGCTTATCTGTAACCTGAAGCTGGAACTGTGAGGTGGATATTAAGGGTCCTAGTTGGAATCAGTGAAATCTGGGAGTGAATCATTCCTATATTGCTCTTTCAAGGCTGGAGTTAGTGACTTGATCAGCCTCTGAGTTAACTGTGGGGCCAGATTGGGAAAAGCTATCTTGTAACCTGGTTCACCAGGTTACCCTGCTGTACAATAAAAGTTTAAATGTCTGCCGTGGAGGGGAAATTTGGGTGCTTGAACTGAGTATGAAATAATTAAAAAATAAATAAATAAATTCTTGAAGGTGTGTTTATATCCAAAACACAACCCAGAAAGATTTTTTTAAAACAGTATACTTTTTTAATCATCTGTACTGGAGTTAGCTGTATCTGAGAAGAGATTGCGTGGCAGAGGAGCTGAATAGAGCAGGATACTAGATTCTTGCTTTTTGGTACCAGAAAGCTTTATGCAGAGCTGTCTGGTCTTCCTGAGTTTTACAGGAACAGCATTTATTGCCACCAACTCATTGCTTGAAAATACAGTAAGGGTGTTTTCTTTGAACTCATTGAAATGCAGCAGTTTCTAGGGAAGAAGACAAATGGGAAGGTTAGAGAACACACAAAGAAGTTTTCAGGTCTCCATTGCTGACACATATTCAATTTGTCTGACACTGTTCGAAATGTTGCCAAGGCAACATTAGAAGCCGAAGGTACAAAGTATCAGAGCAACCTGAGAATTTTTTTTGCTGAAATCCAGCAAATTTAGTTCCTTCCAGTAAAAGCTTTTAATAGTCCCTGTGCTTTTTTACAGAGATGGATGTCAGAATGCTGCAGTTTCCTACCAGGTGCAAATGGTGCATAAGGTCATTTTCCTCTTCAATAATCCTGAAATTAGTAACTCCAGGATTACTGTGGCCTGCACTATTCTCTACCATCTGTTGCAAGGGTACTTTAACACAAGGGATGTTCTTAGGTAAGCTTCAAGTCTATAGCTTTTTCTCAGTTTGCAGATAAGCTATACCTCTGCCAGTGTTGGAGAGCACTCTACTATAGTAGAACTTCCTTCACCTCATCTTTGTCAGGAGCCCCCATATCTTTGGCAACTGAAGGATCACCACTGATGAAACCCTCTTTCATGCCTTCAAAACAGAGTTCAGTCCAACCTTACATTTGTGTGAAGATGGCTTGGGTGATGATCATTACAATAATGGTACAAACAGTTCTGCTGATATGACTAGAACTAGTCAATGTCTGTACTTTGGTTTCACTAAAGCCTGCCCTGAAAGTATTGCAATCGCTATAGTATTGCAACTTGGCCCCAGTCAACTACATATCTAATCTTCTTGGTTTGGCTTATATTCCAGTAACTATCATTTTTGTTCTTGAATTTCAGTCAGTTGAGATATGTTACTCAGGATTTCATAAAGCAAAGAATTTAAATCCTTGGTTGCATTCCACAGAATGTAAACTCCGTTCTATTTTATATTCCTAGTCTAGTTGCATCAGCCTGTAGCCTATGAACTGAGGAACATCTACACAATGCTGTCTGCAGCCACCTAACTCCACGGAAATGAACTGCATACATGACAGCTCTGTTTTTAAAGTGCTTTGTCCAAATAAAACATAGAAACAGAGTTGTATTTCAAACCTGCGGTCTCTGCAGTCAGCCTTTAGCTCTGTTGAAGTGTATAAGCACCTCAGGTAGTTACTGTGGAGTAAGCTAATATGTGAACTCACTGCCTGCCAGCTGTTTCGTGGAATTACCTGTATGCATGTTCCTATCCTGGGCTTGCATGTGTTAACGTATTATTTTTTCATACAGGCGTGAGTAGTGGATTTAGTATATCAAATTTGCCATGTAGTGTGAGTGTGAATGAGCATTTTTCTTAAAAGATCATAATTTTTTATTCCATGGTAATTTGATTGGTTGTCAGGCCCAAGAGTAATGAGCAAGTGGATAAAGACAGTCACAGTTCTTCCAGCTCCAGGACAGCAGAGACTATAGCACCCTCTCAGCATGCAACACTGAAAGGTGTTGGGGTTTCTGCTGGTCCCAGACTTTTGATACATCTAATGGATGTGGACACACCTTATGCATGTGGACTGTTCAGGTGTTCTGTTTCTTAACAAATGTCCTTGTGGGCAGGAGGAGTTATGCACTTTTACTACTTCACATTATCCATCCTTAGAACCTTACCTTAGGAAAGCTGTTAAAGCAAATTACAGGTGAAAATAGATTGCCGGTCCTCCCTGAGTATCTGCTGAGGTTTCTCTGCTCTTCTTTATGTTCTTGGAAGCCAAGTGGAGACAGCAGCGATACCTGAATGTCACAGGCAATTCAGTCTTTTGTATGAACAGTGCTAAACTCAATATTGCTTTTCTCATGGTGAAAGATCTTTAAATCAAGAAATATGCAAAAATGTTTCCATAGTAAAAATAGCTATATTTTGCATTTCTGGATAGATGTTATTTTTATTTGCTTCCTTGTGTATGAACTTTTGCATTCGTATTTCAACCCTATTTCTACAGTGATGAGAATTTCCAATGGTTGCTACTAACAGTCATTGTCAATGAGTACTGATATTTGCATGTAATCTCAAAGAAATTAAATGAATGTTTGTGTTTCTGCTGACCAAAATTGCTTCCCTCTTTCTCTGCAAGGATTGGATTGTTCCTTGTTTACACTTTGAAACCTTCTTCTGTGGATGAAAATCATATTTGCCTGGATGGTGTGGCTGAAATGCCAAATGAAGGTGAGAAGCTACCACTGGTGTATGTGTACCACCCTTCTTCCACAAGTCACAATGAACCCTAAATGCAACGTAGTTCTTTTGCCTGCACTGGCAGGAAGAGACAATTCAGATGGCTTAATATGGAAAGGGACAGGCTGCACTGAGGTGGTCTGAAATTGTAGGGAAAACTTCTGTTGCTACAAAGGCCTGATGTGAACAACAGTGAAATGACAGTCACTGTGTGCATACATATCTCTCCAAGAAGACATGACCTACTGCAAGATCCTCCTTTTGCTAAGAGAGCTTCCCTTTTGTCCTCTCTCTGCCAAAAAAAGCCAACAGTACTTTGGCTGCATTGTCCAGAACCAACATAATGTTAGATTTCACAGATATACAGAGGGATGAAGGCCATTAAATTAAAATTGCCCCAAAACTAATGTACTAGGCTGTTACAAGGAATAAGATTTCACTTGGCATTCCGGATTTTCTGTGAACACTTTGCTACATTTACAGTTGTAGCACATAATGATGTGGAACTCTGCTCCTTTTAAAGCATCCACATATTTATGTCAACTTTGTATGTGGCAGCTTCCAGCAACTGACTTGTGATATTTCATTTGAGACGATATCGGCTATTGTACCTCTAAACAATGTATTAAGGAAGCACTGATTACTGTAGTTATATATATAGACATCACAGCTAAGCATTGCAAATCAGATTGCCTATTTACATTTCCGTCTCTAGTTAAACTGAGATTGCTTCCTGTGGATTATTATTCAACATGTAGCCTGGATGAGTTTCAATTAACTCTGAAGAGAGGACTTTGACAATGTAAGCAGTGGTCTGATGTTAGCAGGAATTCTTATATCTAAAATCTGATGTCTGCATCTTTTTACTCTACAAAAGACTGATATAAATACTTCCACTGGGCTAATCTAGCCCAAACAAGGTTGTTCATCAAAGCAATGGAACATGTGTTTTGTCTCTTCATTACTCTTTATTACTTTCTGATATTTGTAGCCTTAAGCCAAACATCTGGGAGGACAATCTGGCTTCGAAACCAGTTACTGAAGATGCTGTTAGATGTAATGCTCTCAGACAAACTTCATCTGTCCTCTGAGTAAGTAGGAACAATTTAGGAAGGTATACGTAAGTGTCTCTGTCTTCTAGATTTCCTCCTTGTTGGTGCTTGATCAGGACACACTGATAATATTTGAGTCTCAGCAAAGTAGTAAGTAAATGCAAACTGGATTCAGAGTTATTTTTTGTCAGTGATTTATCTGGCATTCACACAGATGTGTAATAAAATCACACATCTGATACCCATTTTGAAAAAAATTTAGTGTTTTCAGAAAATGTCTCAAAGGAGGAACTTGTATATTGCTGTTTGTTCTGCATTGCAAGGGTTGAAGAAATCACAGCTGTCTTTGAAAATAAGTTCAAGCTAATGTGGGATTACTTGCACCCCTCTATTGTAACTATGAGCATGCAGTTACTGTTGTTCTACCTTGTCTAACTGAAACACAGAGGCCTTATTGCTGGGGGCTGAAACTGTGTATTTTTATTTGTTAAAATATGATGGACTTCAATATTTAAACAGGAATTTGAAATTCCATAGGTTGAAAAATATAGTCTTTGGTGTAGTTTGCTTCAGTTCTTGATGCACACTATCAGAAGGAGCTTTATGTAATGAACTTTTTTGTCTGACAGTAATATAAGGTTGGATTTAGTAGGAATTGAGCACCTTGAATTGTGTGTTAAATTTTATAATTCTTGTTGCGGTATGCCCTTAATCAGATTTATTTTTTTCGTAGAGAAACTGAGTTTCTAGATCACTTAGAGATAATTTTTAAATAAAATCTCCTTTCTGTCTTCTACCATGTCTCCTTTCATTTGTTTTAATTTCCCTGTTTGTCCTAGGCAACAAGAAGAGACTTTTTTGGCTCTGGGACCAGACTGGTTTCTGCTGTTCACGCAGAGCTACCTGCACTCTAGCACAGTTGTCCTAGGAATCAAGCTACTTCTATGCTTCCTTCACAATCGCTTGCTGCTGAACAAATTCAAGGAGGGGATAGTAGCTGGGCACTGGCTGGAGAACAGCTGTGCAGGAGGGACTATTCTTATGGGTATGTGTTGGTTTAATGTTCCCAAAACAATCCCTTGATCCAGCTCAGTGATAGGAGATTGATGAAATGATAGGAGAGTTCCTACTGATCCCAACAGACCAAGAGATGATACTACTTTCTAGGGCAAGGCTGCCCTAGTCCTTCAGCTTTTCTGTGCTGAAGGGTGGAGAGCTTTGTTTCTCCCTTTCATGACAGTTGGCATTTCCAATTAGCAGTTGCAGGGAGATGGCCCTTTTTGTCCTGTATAAAATTGAGCTAGTTGGTGAGCTTGTGAGGTGTTGAGACATCAGCTTGTGCCCTGAAACCTTCTGTTTCTGTAAGATTCGTTCAGCTTGCTTTTTGTTAACTAGACCTGTGGTTCTGAGAAGTGGAAGTGAAAGGAAGAAGGATTCAGGAAGAATCTCTTGTAACAAAAGTTATAGTTGGAAAAACTGTGATCTGCTAATCTAGGGAAGTTTTTTAAACTGTTGTTATTGCAGCTTAGCAGAGTACTACATGGCCTGAGACACGTACAAATGAGGATAAAAAGTTGGGTCAGTAATCCTTCCTCTGATATGACATTCATTTTTACACACTTCCTCAGAATGTTTTATTTTTCTTTTCCTTTAAAGATAATTTAAAAACTCATCCTCCAATGCCTGACAATGGCTCCTTCTTGATTTTTGGGTTTTCTGTGTTACAAAGATGTCTGACTGATCATGTCCACATCCCTGAGGTCTACTTGCTCGTGGCAGGGCTCTTTCTGGCAACTCCACCATCTGAACCACCTGAAGTGGCTAAGGTATGAAAAAAATAGTAGACAAGCATGAAGCTGTTATTGCTTCACTACTTTGGCATTTTGTGGCCTTTTCTGTGAGAGGATTCTCAAGCAAGTTGACCCTACTTGGTTTTTGTGGTACCTAAAATTAGTCATTCATACTTTAAAATGAAGTAAGTTAACTTTGTTTAAAGAAATCTGTGTTCAAATTGTTCATGTGGGTCTTAAATGCCATTTACTGTACTTTAGAATGTATTTTAGATTGGCTTCCTTGTCTGCTCTTACATTGTTAAGTCTCGTTAAAGTCTCAGAATCAGTGGATTTGGTAATTCCCTCCAGTGTCCTGAGCAACCATAATGCAGTTTTGTCCCAGCAGTGCCAAAGATGTATTTCAGAAGACAATCCATTAGTGCTATCATGGGGAAACATATTTAATAGGTAAAGGAAGAGCTGCTGGGATGAAAATGTTTTGGTGTTTTTTCTGATGTGGAGAGCAGGCATTTTTCTTGATGTATCCTATATAATTCACATCTTGTCTTGAAATAACTTTCTTCCTTTTGTAGAAAGATCTTGAGTCTATGTTGCAGTGGATCTTACAGCACCACCTTATGGAGAATGTCCTCAAAATTGGGTTGTGTCCAGAGGCAGCTGCTTTACTGCTGGAAATGGTTAGAGTCACTGTGGACAAGGTAAGCATTTTATTGCAAGGACAGTACAGTGTGAAGGGCAGAATAAACTGCCTGAGAATGTCAGATGTCAGTAGCAGTCTTCACCTGTAGCCACTAACCTTTCTCTGCCCTCACAGGGAGCTACTGAGCATAACAGTGAGCAGGTGCTTCAGAGCATCAGCATAACTATTAGTCTGGTTATGTACATAGCAGATGATGTGATGGGCTCATGTTTAAGAGCTTCTGAGCACAGAGAAGGATCCTACACACAGCATTGCCCATTTTTTTTTTCATTCTTGAGGATGAGGATATGTCATCTTTGTGATTGGATGTATCTTCAATCTGGGAGTTGGCTGCTTGTGCCTTGCCTGACTTCTATGTCCATGTCATATTTATTTAGTTGCTTAGGAATACCTAGAGAGGAGCAAATATGAGCTTATATGAGCAAGAGGAGTGGTGTCTTGACTAAATGCACATTTGTCTGTGTTCAGCCTGTTACAGATGCAGAAGCCTTCTGGGAAATAGCCTATCCAGGGAACGTTATCCAGTTTCTGTGCTTGATCTATCACATTTATACTCAGGACCCTGTTTGGCACTGTCCTGACTTCTTGAAAGCTTTGGCTATGGTTGCTTTCCATTCTGGACCACCCAAGGTATGTGTATCTAAGCCATCATGATTCCTTCAGATCAGAGTTGGGTGGCTAGGAGGAAAAATCTGTTTAAAGAGGAATTAAAATGCATTGCTATCTGCTTCCACAGGGAGGCGCTGAAGGCGTTTTGACTCCTGATGGTCCAGCCATTGCGGAAGGGAAAGGCTGTCTTGATCCCTCCTCTCTCCCACTTCTACCGCACCCTGCCAAGAAACAAGTCTGGGATTTTGTGCGAGTCCTCCTGATGGACAGTCTTGTCAACATCCCAGCAAACAAACAAGGGCATCCACTTGACCTGCTTCTTGAGGTCTCTACTGTAGTCATCAGGCTTTGCTGCTCTACCTTGCACTGGGGGTGGAAGGACAGGAGGTATCCTGCTAGTGTCCTAGTGAAAAAAGTGCTAACAGTGATGAAGACATGTATTCATTCAGCATTTTCAACAGTCTAGGAAAAGGATGGGATCACAGGTCTTCAAAAGATCCTGGCAGATCTGAACAGCCAGCTTAGTGGAATGGAATTCCTGCCTTTTCAACAGGGAAGAAAGGCCTTTTCTGCCTGCTCTGTATTCACGTGTACTAAGAAAATGCTGCCCCTAAACAACAACAAAGGCATTTTTCAGGCAATATTTAATATTGAAGTATGGTGTGAAAAAATTACTCTTTTCCCTAGTAATACCTGCTTGTCACTAGGGCAGCCCTTGGATTTGCTGAGAACAGAAATTTTCACGTAAAGCATTCCCATGTACTGTTTTTTGAGACAACAATTCTTTTTCATTGCTCAAATAAACCAAAACTGACTGTCTTCACTTTTAGTACAGATTCATACAAACTGTAGCAGCTGAGTCTGCATCATGGACTTCAATCAGTCAAAGCACCGGAAAGGGTCAGAGTAGCTTGAAGAACAGGAAAATGAAAAATCTGGGCTTCAGCTCCAATTGTCAATAGTCCTGGTGTTCCAGATGTGAGTTCTGATGCAGATATAGCTTAGTAATACAAATAGTAATGAGCTTAAGCTTGACTGCAACTGTAATGAGTGAAATAATTTTGTGGAGCAGCAGTCCCCAGAAGGCTTAGGCAATAATCCCAAGGGTTGGTACAGTTTAAAATAGAGCATGCTAATGGAGCTGAAGTTCCCTGAGAGCAAGATCTCCTGGGAACCACCTGTGAGCCTGGGTTATGGCTCTGTGCAGAACCTTGTTTGTATTCAGCGTGCAGAGGGCAACCGTGCTGGCTGTCATCTAGAGAATGTAAACCTGTGTAGGATTTCTTCCTGTTTTCCCAGCTAGGGTGTGAGGTTCTGTCATCTCACCTGCTGCCCAGTAATTTTCTGCACATGTACTCTTGCTTAACTCTACATGAGAGGTGCTATGCTGCATTCAGGGGAGCACACCAAATCTCTGCATTTATGTATTACTGTGGATTAGCTGTCAGAGAAAACTTCTCATCTTGCAGTAGCTGTTTCATGTGCTCACAGCAAGAGCTAAGGTGTGTGAGGTGGAGTAGTTGTCCTTGCTCTTCTTGCTTTTCCTTTCACCTTCCTAATCTGGTGTCTAGTTGTTTACGAGAAATATTGGGCATTTTGAATTATCTCAGATAGTACTGGGTATCGCTTGGAATTTCTACTTGTTTCCTTGAGCAAAACTTCTGAATCTGATTCTTCGACAGACATAATCTGTCAAAGATCCAATGAAATCAAACTGAATTTGAGTCTGATTTCCTGGCTGATTTCCTGGCTGGTTTCCTGCAGTACTAATATGTATATGGTCACTGTATAGGCTTCTCCAGAGGATGCCACCAGTGACCAGAAGAGACATTTTCAGACTAAAGTTTTGCTGTCTGCTATGGATGTTTTCAATGTTACCAGCCAAGGCGAGGGGAAAACAAGACCAAGAGGTGAGTGGTGAGAATCAGGTCATTAGCTAGCTGGTATTTAGAATGTAGCTGTAATTGCTCGAAAGTTTTGGAAACAGCAGCTAGAAGGACATTTCAGCTAGCAGGCTGGATGGTCCATTAACTCCTGCTGTAGGCCAGTTTGCGTAAATTACTGTGGTTTTACCATTTTTCTGGAGAGCCTCTCCACTTTTTTCTTTTTTAGAGAACAGATTTTGAACATTAAAAACGGAGTACTTAGAAAGAAACCCAGCTTTGTTCTTGAGTTCTTCTATAAATAACCATGATAATTTAGTGGTTGCTGCTTTCCTTTCTGGGTTTTTAGTTGCCCCAGTCCTTCATGAATTTAGTGAGACTGGTTCTGCCCTTAGAATGGAGCCATCATTTCCACACTGAGTGAAGCATTTCTGCTAGACCTGGAGTTTCCTTAGACATGTCCATGTCTGAGACATGGCATCAGACTGTTCCTTCTCAGCTCTAGTAGCCTCACGTATCACATCATGGGAATTATTGCATTTCAGCTTGTTCTGGAATAATCAACCCTCTTGTATCCTCTCCAGGGAGCAGTGATCCTCATGGCACTTCAGAATCAACTATGCCTGTATCCATGATAAATATTTCTTACTTTGCTCAGAAGCTGGTTGAGAAACTGAACAGCAGTATGTTTGCTGCTGACCCCAAGCAAATCCTAATTTTTTCTGCCAAACAGATTGGAGTGGTGAGTTACATGATTTTTTTTCCAACTGTCAGCATCTTGTAATGGGCTCTTTCACACTGACATTGTGATACCACGATTCTCAAAAAGGTGGCTGTAATCCGTTTGGTAATTGTGCATGTTCCTGTTTTCTTACATGAGCACATAATGCTCTAAATGACAATCAGAACTAGATGGTGCAGCATAAAGAAGTGATAGTTAGCTTTTTTTTGTGCTGCTGTCTGTTGGCTATGTGCATGTTGCTGAACACAAATAAATCTTTTCTACAATTCTGGGGACTTCAGCAGAAATACAGAAAAATTGAATTTGTATCCAACAGGAAGTTAAGAAGAATTTTGCTGAAATAAGTTTGCAGTAGCTTAAATGAAGTGAGACAAGAGGATCCTTGGGGAAGAAGTTCTTTGAGCAAGCCAAGTACTCTGCTGTTTTATTTTTGCAGGTCTTAGGAAGCTCCATTTCTCAAAAGGAAGTTCTCCTCAATACCCTGTACAACTGTCTAAACAGAGCCATCCTATACTGCCTATCCAGACCGCAACAGTCGCTGCCTGAACAGTTTAATGTCCTGAACACTCTCAATGTCCTGCAGGAGCAGTGGGACCTTATTTTTGCAACTTACAACTCAAACAATAATTTTATCATCTGCCTAATGTACTGCCTTTTCCAACTGAATTCGGGCAGGTACAACTATTCATCTCAGTATAATGTTTGTTTACATCTCTGTGCTGTTATCTATGGGAGTGTATGTAGAGAGGGAGCTTTCACAAAAATTGGGCAATAGCTGTTTTGGGGAATCACTAGAAGCTGAGACTGAGCTATGTTTAGATAGACTAAGGACTTCGGATGTGGTACATGTACTGCATCCTAGGAAGCATCTGACCCACTGGGCTCAGTGTTCTGAGGGTTTAAAGCACCAGTTTGCTTTAAATATGGCAAACCTTCCACTCTGATTTGGTGTCTGTTGAAGTGGCAGAGTAAAGCTGTTTAGGGAAAGACAGCTGTTTCCCTCACACTTAAAAATGAAAAACAATTTTTTGGCACAATTTTTTATTATTTAATTTAGAAGATGGGAAATTTACTAATGTGGGCAGTATTCTGGAGGCAGTGGATTGTCTTTCAGCAAGAAAGTGGAAGGGATAAACCGTTCTTCAGTATCAGAAGGCTATTTTTTCCTTGAAATATGGTAGTGAGCAGAAAGTTTCCTACCACCTCTCTTTCTCACAGGCAGACTAGCATGTGTGTTTGTGGGTGTAATGTGCAAGAGATATTGGATGGTAATAACATTTCCTTTTTGGGTTGGTTTTTTTTTCCATTTTGAAAAAGGCATCTCATTTCAGAGACTCCCAGACAAGCTTGCATGTTTGTCTAAGTAGAACTCTTCAATTTGTACTTAGGTTTAATTGCTACTCTTTATTAACCAAGGCATCTGTGTTGTATCTGTTTTACTCATCCAGCATTTCCAGCAGTTTACTCATTTCGGAGGAGTAACTGCAGTCAACAAGGTTGAACTGATTTCAGTGGAGCTGGCTCACAAGCCCATCATTAAAATTGGCATCTGGAAATCTTCCTGGGATGTGGCCTAGAATCGCTCCTTAAGACTGCAGGTGGCCAGTCTCTGAGACATCTGCATGAGCTAATTTAGGGAGATGTTTTTTCTGATCCAGCAGCTATTCTTGTGTGGGTACTTTTAAAATTTATATAAAATTGTGCACGGATCATGTGAATCTCTTATGGTTACTGTTACTTGGATCTGAGCTGCGAAGTCCTGGTCATACTGAAGTTGGGAGTTTTGCTATTGGCTTGGATAGGGCTAGAACATCCATATCCACTCTGTTCACTATTTTTACAGGTGATGTATCAGAGGTACTGTTGCTAATGTAAGAGAGGGAATTATTTTAGAAACTGTGTTTTGTAAAAAAAAAAAAAAACCCACAATATTAGGTAGTGCTTTATTTACTATAATGATGTTTGCTGTTTCAATTAAAACCTTCTGTGCTGCTTAGACAGTCTGAATTGAATCCATTAACACAATATCACAACAGAAATAGGCTGCACTTCCTGTGGTCTTTTCTTCATTGTTCTCATTCCAGTCAGATAATAATTTCCAGGGCAAAACTGTTGAGATGGGGTAAGGGTTGCTTGTATGTAGCAAGAGCAGAAAACATACATTTTATTTTTTTCTAATGTATTACAGTAGCGTTGGTGTTATCCAAAACCCAAACATAGCAAACCCAGGAAATCAGAACTGTGGTCGTTAAAAGAAAATCTAAAATTGAAATGTCAGCTTTGCATACCCAAGAGGTCTGACTCTCCCATGTAGTAGTGCCTTTTTGCAATTGAAAGAACGTAGTATGTTACTAGTGCTTCTATATAACACATATATTATTGACAGCACTTCTGTGACCAAGTCCAGGTTCTCTTCACTAAGCCTGTTGTATTTATTGTAAGTATTACTGCTGTGTTGAAATTCCTGGTATCTTTTGCCTAGTGACTGGTAAATTACCTGACACACATCCCACTCCCAAAGTACCATTAACTTTTTATGGCCATGGTGATGTTCTCAACTATAATCTAAGTGATACTAATATCATGGTGCTAAAGTTTGCAGCTTGTTTGTGTACAGTGTTTTATAAACTGAATAAACAACAACTGGTGCAAAGAAGTTAGACTAAGCAAGCAGTTCAGGCAGTTTTTCCCACATAAGGATACCTCTAGTGAAGGAATTCAGAGCAAAGTGACAGCACACAAGATTCTCAGGGGAAGTGTAAGAAATCTGGATGCAATCTGGCTATATTAGTACAGCCCCTGTGTTCTAGCTAATTGAGATTAATGGTACATGGAAGTGCACTAAGAGGTGCAGGGGTAAGGCATATATGTAACAGAGTGATCCGTAGGATCTTGGTGACTGCTCTTTGACTTCAAAAAACAGACTGGCAGTGGTTTAGTTCCCACCTCTTGTAAATCCTGCAGTATCATGTGATTGTAAGTCCTCAAACCTGGGAATATTGATCTACTAAATGATTTGGAGTGGATGTGTAAAAATAACTCATGTGCCCTCCTTTTTTTTTCTTCTGTTTTTTGTCACAGCTACTCAGAAGGTTTTGGGGTGGATGCAAAACCAAAGCTGGCTTCGTATCACAAAATTTTCCTCACACCCAGTGAAGAGGAAAGGGGCAACCTGCCTGCTCCAGATGATGGTAATTTATAGCACATGTTGCCTTTGGCTTACTGAGAAGGAAAGTGCCTGGCCTAAACAGTTATCGGAGCAGCTTGTGCAAGTGCTACTTAATTGCCTCTTCAGGGTATAGGCGCTGCAAGCGCAGCATAGAGGAAGTTGTGCTAAAAATTACTTGTGCTTGCATCATACCTCTTTATTCAAAATTCACACCCCACATGTTCAGGAGTGATGGGTATCAGTCTGGAGATATCTGCCCTTCTTGTGGCCAGTATAAGTGTCCAGATACATATTATTTGTAGCTCTATTTCTTTTCTCAAGGCCTATACAAAGCTTCTGTCTGTTGTACACGGGAAGAAACATTTTGCTCTTTCAAGAGAAAAGGCGTAAAATTTGGGGGCTGGATTCAGTGTGGGGGCTGTCAGCTGAAATGTAGAGCAGAGTGGTTCTCTTTTTTTATATAAATATTGGCTTGGATATGATGCAACCAGATAAGTCTGTTTTGAAGGGAAATACAGCAAAATAGATCAGCACTTCCTTACAGAGCATCCTGTTGCTATGTCAAATTATTCCATGACTCAGTTACCCTCCATCCACCATTTCTAATAAAGTTTGGCAACATGAAGGAATGTCCTTTATGTGCTTTAGCATTCGGTGTATGATAGACCATCAAAATTCTGATGAGATGGTTTTCAAAGGCAGAAACAAGTTATAATCATCTGTCTCTCCTACTTGTTTTTTTCAGGGAGTTGAAATATAGTAAAAGTAATGACCTGCTGTTTTCTGTTTTAGACTAAATAGTCTATCTTAGAACCTATGGAGGCGGTAGGCAAAATTGAGTAACTCCTCTGACTCTAGGAGTTACTCCAGACCAGTGCTGTTCCAAATGAGATGCTTTTCCTTTATCTGCTGCTTGACTTGTTACACAAAAAATGATTTTTCATTTGTAGTTTCTTTTATTTCCTAGTGCGTCAGGAGATTCTGAGAACAGTAGAAGTCATCTGGAAGCAGCTAATTTCTCAGAGGCGGCAAGCTCTGGAGGATGCTTACAAGATGGATCTTTCTGTAAAAGGAAATGATAGAGAAAGGGACATGAAGTTAACCGAAATCACTCCTTTGTGGGAAGAAATTATGACAAAAGCTTGGCAACACTTGATAGGTCTCTGTCTTTTATAGAACACTTATTGTAGTAAACAAAGACATTGCAGGAAATGTAGCACTCAATGGAAAGTCACTGATGCTTTGGTTATACCCTTCCTCTGCACATCATCTGCTAGATAAAGCAGATTATCAGTGACTGTCATTGAGGAATGTAATTGTTAACTGTGTCATGATGTAGCCCTTCTGTAACCACAGATGATGATGGGTGATGTTGTAGGGCTCAACAATTGTATCCCATAGGAGAATTTAAAAGGGAGGATATTTAGATGAAGAAGAGTGTCCCAGTGTGTGTAGTGCTGCAGTAATTCAAAGTTCATGTCTGTGCAATGAATCTGACCTGTGGCAGACCTCTGTGAGGTTTTTAAAGATTTGAGAAGTACCTGTTAATTCAATGCTTCTCCTATATATAGAAGGACAATCCAGCTGGAGTGAGGTACTGCTGTTTTCTTGTGCCTTGTGTAATGGGGATACAAATTCTCTAACTTCCCACAGGCTCAGCTTCAAGTCTCACAAGCTTTTTCTTTGTCTGTTCTGGCCCACAGCATCTGAAAAGAAGCTTCTCCAGCATAAGCCAGGGCCAGGCCTGACACAGAGCAAGCACAATTCCTGGAGTGGAAGCTTCTCTTCAGCTATGAAATTGATGCCTGGCCGAAACACAAAGGAAATTACATGCAAATCTGAGGTAACTTCTGCTCTTTTTCTTCTTTGACTGTGTCACCAGTCTGCCTTTTATACAGCTCTGAAGAGTTTGCACTTGGGAGGCTTCTCAGTATGTCTGTTGAAATGTTCCATTGTAAACTAGACACCCACTGCAGTTGAAGTTCTTTTTATAGACTACTAGAAATAATCACTAAGAAATAGTCATTGATATGAAGAACTTCAGTTGGGAGACTTAGTATATGACGTAATAATGCATATTTTTTTCATGAGGCCTAATTATTGCACTTGAAAGGAAAAACCTAAGCAACCTGTGTGTGTTTGTGCTCAACAAACAACCTAACAACAACAAACAACATAAGCAACCTATGTGTGTGTGCTTGGGTCAGAGCAAGGTGAGAGGATGCTGTCTTTACTGCTGCTTTTGACTTATATTGCTTATGTAAATCTTGTCCTTCAGACACTATATTAATAAAAAAATCAGGTATTGCCATAGTGCTGCCATTTCACTTTATACTCATTAAGAAGTATTAAAGGTCCACATTTTGGTTTAGTCTCAAGAGACAAAGAAAAAAGTGCTTATATAAATCAGGGTTGGGTCTGTAAGGTATACCGCATTCCCTCTGCCAGCAATACAGCTGGACTACGTATTCCATGTGTAAGCTACTTCTTTGCTGAGAGGGACATTTCCACGTTTTTGCTGGGCATCAGAAGTACAAATAAAAAGCATCAGTTAGATGTTATTGAAGTGGGTTAGGGCTACAGTAACTAGCTATAGGGTGGAACAGCAGTGCATTGAGAGAATATTCAGAGCTTTGGACTGAGCTTGTGTTATTGCAGTGCTGAACATATTAAGGTCTTTTTCTCTCCTGCTGAGGAGACAGTGAGTCTGCTACAGCATCAGTTTGCGAGTTTTAACCCTGTAACGCAAGTTATAGCAGATTGCAGCTTTAAACCAATGATGACTGTTTCAATTCCAGATATATTGGTGAGGAAGTTCATGATACCCAAGTAATGTGTCTGGTAGTACCTTACTGAGCTGCAAGCTTTTTCTCACCATGTCACAGCATCCCTCTTTTTCCTTAAAATCACTTTGCTGTTTACAGAGTGAGCAAGTTCTTCCCAGGTACATATGTAGACTGTGATGTCATACTGCAAAAGCATCGACAATTTGCCTTGGGGTCTGTTTAATTATTTTTTAAAATTAATTTTGATTATTACAGCTGATTACACCTCAGTGAGCAATGTAATTGATATTTGTAAATGTATCCCAAGGAACATTTTGTACAACATGCTTTTTGCTGTTGAAGGTTAAAGACTCCGTTATTGGTTTTTCCCTAAATATACCCACATCATTAGTTCCTCCAGTGAAAAGGTTGCCATCTGGAAAAGGCAGCGTGGAGACATTATTCAGGCACAAGTGCATGAAATTGGTGTTTCTGCATCTTCTGTCTCTCTTCTGCAAGGAAGCGGTTTGTAATTAAAGGAGCTGGTTTTGGAGGAAACATTACTCATTTGGTGCTATTCCTTATCATGTCAAAGACTGACAGCTCCACAGCTCTGATAAATTGTTCCTCTCAATGAGATATCAAACTACTGCTCCAAATGTTCTTCTCCCTCTTCCCCTTTCTCCCTCCAGCCTCTTTGAAAGAGTTCGATGCACTTTTCAGGGAGATGAAATCTAAGAGGAAGAAATTAATTTCTTTGGTCCTTAACATCCTTCTTTCTTTGTACACTTCACAAGTAAGGTATATAGTGAAAATTTCCGTATCAAAGGAAGTTGGGAGCACAAGTTGCATTAAAGGTACATGGTATTTGTGCTTTTAACTTGCATTTTTGACCTCACTTAGGTAGTTACTTTAGAAAGTGTTGTAACGTGATTTTGAATAATTTGCTGTGTGTCAAGTGCCTTCTGTATTCACTTGAGGAAAAATCTTCAGATTCTGGCCTCTGCCTTCACTATTACTGATATGAACCTATATGTCCTACAGCAATAGGCACCTGGCTGAAACATTGCAATACAAGAACAAATAGCAGCGTGAACTGCATATTGAGAGACAAAGCATTTAAATCCCATAGTGAAATAAAAAATCTTTGCATTTGCCAAGAGCTAAGCGTGACTGTTCCTAACTGAGCAAAATTTATTAAATTTTACAAAAGTGCGGAAATTCAGCCAGGATTTCAAAACTTCGCTCAATAGAAAAAAGAAATGAGTTGGTTACTGCATTATTTGTTGATTTTCAGTCAGTAAAGGAATCAAATCAGGAAGTTCAAGCAGTAGAAGCATTGGCTGCAGATTAAAAAACAAAAACAAAAAAACCCCAAAAAAGCCCACAACAACAACAAAAAAACCTCTTCAAAGCTACTAACTTCTTCCCAGATGTCATTTACTAGATAAAAGAATGCTTATGAGACCAAATCCTCAATCTGTAAAAAACAGCAAAATTCAACCTATTCACTCTAGCAAAGAGTCAGACCCCATGTTTCTGTTGTACTTTCACTCAGGATCTCCAGCACCAGTGAAGGCAATTCCCTGCAATTTGGTGACAAATGTCAGAGTTGGCAATCAAATGGAGCTGTGTTTTCCCAATATTTCTGAATCCACTTTGGTATCTCATGCTGTGATCTGGGCTGTGTCTGGAAGGTATGATCATTCATAAGAGAAAGCATGATCACATTTCTGGTAGTAGAATGTCAATGATCTGCTCTGGTAATTGCTTCTTTTTGCTTTCTTGGAAGTCTGAGTAGCCATGGAGGAGCACTGTAGAAAGTCAGATTTTGTAATGCTTACAGGTGACAGACAAATTTGCCAGCAGGAGGTTCTATAAGACTGAATGCAATGCCAAAAGCTTTCAAATCATTTGCTTTCCTGTTTCAAAGTGAGACTTCTGATCTCCTGCTTTTTGTCCTTCCTTCTTCCTCGTCCCTATATCCATATCTAGGATATCTATGTAATTTTTAGGTTAGCAATGGCCAATTGGTTTTCTCATCTTCAACAAGCTCCAAAAGCATAAAGAGACCACTATCACGATCATATTTCAATAAGCTATAAATCAGTTAACAGCTTCTATCATGCAGTGTCCTGAAGTTCTTCCTGAGGATGAGTGCCTGAGCAAGGATATAAGCAGCATACTTCTAATGACTGTAAGACGCACTGCTTCAGGAGTGTAGATGTAGTAGTTCTTCTATATAAGAAATATAAAGCCTCCCGAGTTTTACAGTAGGCCTGATAATGCTTTGTCGGCGACATGGACAGTGGGATTGAGTGCGCCCTCAACAAGTTTGCCGATGACACCAAGTTGTGTGGTTCGGTTGATACCCTAGAGGGAAGGAATGCCATCCAGAGGGACTTCGACACACTTGTGAGGTGGGCTGATGCCAACCTGATGAAGTTTAACCATGACAAGTGCAAGGTCCTACACCTGGGTCAGAGCAATCTCAGGTACAGCTACAGGCTGGGCAGAGAAGAGATTCAGAGCAGCCCTGCAGAGAAGGACTTGGGGGTGTTGGTAGATGAGAAACTTAACATGAGCAAGCAGTGTGCACTTGCAGCCCAGAAAGCTAATCCTATCCTGGGCTGCATCAAAAGGAGAGTGGCCCGCAGGTCGAGGGACGTGATCTTGCCCCTCTACTCTGCTCTTGTAAGACCTCACTTGGAGTACTGTGTGCAGTTCTGGTGTCCTCAACATAAAAAGGACATGGAACTGTTGGAACAAGTGCAGAGGAGGGCCACGAGGATGATCAGGGGACGGGAGCACCTCCTATATGAAGATAGGCTGAGAAAGTTGGGGCTGTTGAGCCTGGAGAAGAGAAGGCTGCATGGAGACCTCATAGCAGCCTTCCAGTATCTGAAGGGGAGGGGGCCTATAGGGATGCTGGGGAGGGACTCTTCATAAGGGACTGCAGTGATAGGACAAGGGGTAATGGGTTCAAACTTAAACAGGGGAAGTATAGATTGGACATGAGGAAGAAATTCTTTAGTGTAAGGGTGGTGAGGCACTGGAATGTGCTGCCCAGGGAAGTTGTGAATGCTCCATTGCTGGCGGTGTTCAAGGCCAGGTTGGACAGAGCCTTGGGTGGCATGGTTTAGTGGGAGGTGTCCCTGCCCCTGGCAGGAGAGTTGAAACTAGATGATCTTAAGGTCGTTTCCAACCCTAACTATTCTATGATTCTATGATTCTATGCTTGTCCTCTTCAGTTTTGGTTAATTAATCACATTCCTTTATGCCAGAGACCCATGTACCATGACAGAATGAAATAGAAAAGGTATTTTTAATCCAAGACTTCAGAATGAAGAGTTTAACTGAGACCTTCTAACTTGTACTTGCAAAACCAGAAACTTTAGGGTAGGATTTTGGTCAGCAAACATACACTTTTGAAGACAGCTATAGGTGACAAGCCAATATCTGACCACCTTTCTGCTAGTTTTGTCACTCTGTCCATTGCAAATTGATTCCTCCTAGTTAAATGATGGGAGATGGCAGCCTTTGAACTCTCAAGGATTTTTGAGCAGTTTGATGGATAGCTTGGTTTCTGCTTTGCTGCCCTTAGTGTATGCAATGTCACTGCAGAACTAACAGCAGAAAAGAATTTAATGGTGTAGCTCTATGGATCAGAAGATACTGGGTGCAAAGTTTGGCTTTGCTAGGAATAATTAATTTTTCTTTAGTTGTCTGTATAGTAAGAGCCCATCTCTTGTATTTACTTTTGTAAGTAACAGCCAGATTGTTAAACCCACAGCAAATCTGTAAAAGATAACTGCATCAAAATGTCAGTGAGAGCCTTCTCTATCCCTGTGAATTTCTTTCTGAAGTCAGGAACTTTAAGAAAAGACCTCTTGGCTGAGACTTAAGTCACTGTCAGACACAAAATCTATTACAGAGCAGTCTTGAACAAAAAAAAGCTTGCTAATTTGGGATAGAGGATGAACAAGCTCAACTTAGTTTACAATAGCTGAAATGAAGAAGATGATAGAAATATTTGAAACAAAATCACAATTATCACAAATATTTTTTTTACCACTTACTTGGGCTTTTATCAGCTTTTTAAGTTAACTAAGTTAAAACAACCAAACATAATGATATTTCTTAGAATAGTTCATCATTGGTGTAACATCTTTATCTTCATAATAGAAGAATAGTTAACATCACTAATTATCTAATTAAGTTCATTAACTATCCACCAACAGTGCACCATGAAGTTGACATTATGTTCTTCCGTCAACAAATGCTTTGATTTCTTAGGAAGTAATTAAAATGTAAATTAGCATGTCATTAGATGCACAAGGGAAGTTTGGAATCAAATATTCATTTCAAAACTGCTCATAGCACACATTTTTTTACTTTGATGAAAGTAGGCACTTTACTATTAATGATGTATATTAAACAATTTCCATTATAATAATATTGTCTTGTTTAATAACTGGCTCAAAGCTAAATTACAGTATGCTACAGCAAGCTGGAAAAAGTTTCTTTAACTTTGAACAAAGAAATTTTTATGTCCTTTTAAGCAGCTATCTGACACGCTGCTCATTTATCATTTTCAGATTGTTCACAAGATCATAAAGATATAATTCAGCAGGTCAATAAGTTAAATAAGAGCTGTGGGATAATATCAAATGCAGAGCTGTCTGATTTTATGCAATACAAATCGCTAAACTTTCTGTAATATATGGGAATAATTTCCATGTGCATTGAAGATAACTGTTTCTCAGAGAAATTGAAATATAAATGTTGCTTGTTTATGAATACAAATTATTAGGCTGAATCAGATCCAGAAGCTGCTCTCCTCACAGTCTGGCCCTAAAAATTCCAGTACTGTTTGTTGCAGAAGACGGTGTGTGACAGCACATTGCACAGTAAAATATTTATCCTAGCAAAATTATTTTTTTCTTAATCTATATCAGTTTCATATTAAAACCTGAAATCGAAGACATAATATCCCTTCCGAAACTTTTTGTGGGAAGCTGGTCAGAGGGAGTTCTGTGATTTTAAACTCAGTGGTGTCCTATGTCAATGAAGTCCCTTCATTTAATTAAAAAAAATGTACGAAAAGATGTTTTCTTTTTACTTTGAGCATACTTTTTTAAATATACTTCTGCCTTTCAAGCTAGAGATTATGTCTGGTTCAGGTTTAAGCTTGGATAAACGATTTCAGTGAGTAGGGTTAAATGTTTAAAGCTATTGATATTGAAATCTCATCTTTCAAGAGCTGCTGGTTGCAGTTTTATTTTTACATAACAGAAGTGATGCCAAGAGAGTTGAATGGTATTAATATGGATGAAAGCTGAGTTTTATTTGTTTCAGGAAAAACCCAGAAACAAGTGCTAGCCATTGAAATAGATTTTTTTTTCTTTGCTGAATATATAGAAAGACAAGTATTTTTGTCATATTTCTTGGATAAAGTATGTATTTTATACACAAAAAATTCTGAAATAAATTGTTTTAATTAAGTTGCTTTATATGGATTGTTTGATTCAGAAGCCTCAAGTGGAAACTTAAACTGAATCAAACTTAAATTTTTTTTTAAATCTTTGAGTGGAATCAACATTTTCATCCACAGTTTCCCACAAGAAAATTATTTTTCATTATTCATTAATTTTTAAGTTCTATGTTTGTTCTATTTTTAAATTAAAAGCATGCTTTTTTTAATCATGTCAGTTATTATTAGAAATCTTCATAAGGAGAAGAATTATGAACAAACTTGCTTATCAATAAGTTATGATTTTATATATGATGTCTTACCTCATGCAAGGAGCAGTACAAAATGCACACAGAAGTACGGGTGCCAAAAAATTAAGTATAAGTCTTTATATAAGACGGCAGGGACTGAAAACTGTGCAGGGCATGAACTGGATGGCGGTACATAGAGGTTATAGAAATCTCTCTAAGATGAAATTAAATGTTTCTTCTAAGTGAGGGTATAGTTCTCTACGCTGTGCTGAAGTCTGTGACCATTGATTTCTTCTTCTCATCCTTGTTAGCCAAATTAAGGATAAAGCTTGGCTATGCCTATCTGTGTTCCGTTCATGCTTTCTGCTTGTAGAGTTCAGGATTGCTCTACAGGCACTAAAAATCTCCAGAAGTAATCTTGTCACTTTTAAATGGATGTGATTTTAGGAAAACTGATAATTTTAGGGAGCATGGAAGAGGTGTTTCTTTGTATTCTGTACTCTGATCTCTAAGCATATGCTAATGTTTACAAAATTCTTTTGTCAGCTAAAGGATTAGAAGTGCACATTTTTCTTAAATAAAGGCCATGTTTCCATGACCCCGTTGCTCGTCCCCATAATGCCTTCACTTTCCCCTGCCACTAGAGGTAAAAAGTAATACTTCTGCTGTAACAGGATGGAAATATCAACAGGATTCCATCAAGAAGTTGAGTGAATTATCCCAAAGTCACAGAAGTAATTCTCAAAGATAGGATTAAAGAACAAACATGTCTTGCCTCCCATTGTGCTTTTTTAGTATTAGGGTACAAGTTATTGGTTCTCCTAGGAATTCACCTCTTCAATATTATCATCTGTTGAAGGAGTGTATGTATGCACACATACATACATACATACATACAGTTGCTATAGTAGTAATGTTGCTTCTGTGCTGCCTGAATTTAGCTGATAAATACAGTTTGGAAGTCTCAATACATGAACACTATACTTTGGGTTTATCGTCTTGAAACCCACCCCTCTGTGTGGGTACATTTATGATGCACTGAAAAATTGAGGTTTTTCTCATTAAGTTTGCTATTCCCCAACCAACTGGCGATGCCAGGAATCCATCCATGATCCTTAGGAGCAGTTGGCACTATGCATTAACCTCCTAGCGGGTTGAGGCATGAAGCTTCCATGCAACACTTAACTGCTGGAACTACAGTCTGTTGAAAAGCTAAATGAATTTTGGCAAAGCAACAATAAAATCCACATGGCAATAACAATTTTGTGATTCAAAAGAGTCGGCAAACAAACTGTAGCGTGGAGAGTGTATGCAAAGGACTAGCATAAACTGCTCTTTAATCTGCTAAGGAAAATGCTATCTCCCTTAGATTAATGCTTGTTACCTGGTGACTAATGAAACATTTTTCCTCTTTAGAAATGAACCTACTCGCTTCCTAGTGCATAGTCAATTACTTAAAAAGTAGTCTGATCACAAGATGGGTGGGTTATAGTTTGCACAGGGCATCTATGTCTCTGATTCACCATGCTAGATTCAGCAAGAGTAGTAGATTTGAAGATGTTATACACTTTGTCCATGTATCTGAATACAACAAGGGTGGTAGATTGGAGGCTTCACCCAGCTCTTGTAATTTACTCTAACACTTGCATTCTTCTCTGTAAAATTGCCATGTTAGCTGTAATCTTATCCTCTGCTTGTGATGCTGATGAAGAAAGGATTGATTTATTCTCTTTGATTTAGTAGGAAAGGAGCAGAAGTATTGGGCTTTAATTGTGCATGTCAGGAGGGGAAAATCTGGTTAAATGTATGGAAAAAGCAGGAGCATGACAACTGAAGTGAATACAAGATAGTTTTCAGACCTTAAAAGAGCTTGGGCTCAAAATTAAGCTGGTGATAATCTGTCTCTGTAGCCCTGTAAGTCATAGAGGTTTAAGAACTTTCCGTTAAAAAGAAAATTGGCTTTAGGTGGTGACTACAAAAATCAATTGTTTTTATGAGAAAGTGTCTCCTTCCTGACTAAGTCACATCATTGGTGACAGGATAGTCAGGATTGGTGCTGACTAGTGCTTGAAGTCCAGAGGACAGGACTAGGATGTGGGGCTGTCAAGAGGAACAATGATGCACCACACGTGGATGCCATTTAATGTTGAGCTGCTGGGAGCTACATACTTAAGTAAAACTCAACAGCTTGCTCTTTGCAAAATGGCATTTTCTTAGTGTTCTTCATCCAAAAAAAAAAAAAAAAGCAGATTTTCTGTTTGATTTGAGGTGGGACAAGTGTATCACATTAGTATCATGTAATTTTTCTCATTCTAATGATGCGAATTTCCTGTTTCCCTCTTTTGCAGTCATCACCCATAGAGGTTTTAAGCATGTTAATTTGCTGCTTTCAAAGTTCAGGTGATGTGTGTATGTTGTCTGTATGTTTGTGCCTTAAATGCTTGGGTTAAAGGCAAATCTGCCCCTCTTCAGTAGCAGACAACCTGCATATGAGTTGTGAAGTATATGCTTTACCTGCTCTTCAGTTTTTCTGTGCCCACGGAGCATGTTCCGAAAACCTAGTGATTGCTTGAATAGCTGTAGTTAGATCAAAAAAGCTTACATGTAGAATTCTGAAAGCACAAGTTAGAGGAAAAAAATATGTAGACTCTTCTTGTGACATAAGATTAAATATCTGGTAAATCAGCTGAATTAGAATATGATCTGGCACTGGAAACATAAGAGTAGAAGGGATTTCCAAATTGGATCATCAAATTCTTTCCCCCTCTCACTACTGCGTGTTGCCACTATATGCACCCTCTTTATTGAACTATCAGGCTGCTTCAAATTAATTCAGGTTGGATTTGCCCCATCACCAAACCCCCTTTCCCCGCAACCAGCTCATAGTGACAGGATGTTTCAGAAACTCATCTTAGTTTTTCCATCTGTAAGCTAAAGAATTTGGGCCATTTCATAAAGACCTCTGAGATGTACCAGTAAAAAGTGTTATAAAAGAGTAGATATTTTAGTTGTAGCTGCAACATTATATGAATGCTTTTACTGTGTGATCTTGTATATTTATAATATTCATTTTGCTCTGAAGAGCTAAAGTTGTAAACTAATATCAGTAGTTCTAGTCCTCACCAAGAGATGACTAAAGCACATGCATCAAAACAGGTATATGGGTATTCTCACTTATCATCCATTGGATTATTTAGGTGGCACAGTGAGGGATCTAGGTATCTGGGCTATCCTTTAGCTCTTTTTGAGTGTGGCCAAGTCCCAGCTTTTCCAAGCCCAAAATTGTTTTGCCTTGAGGTTTATTTTTATTTATTAAGAATTTTGGCAAATACTTTTGTGTGCGTGTGTGTTCTGTAATACAACACACAGCCTTTAATTCCCCAAAGACAGCCTCAAACTGCAGAGCTCCAATGACATAATGTTTTTTTAAGAATGAACTGCGGCATATGTGGTGTGTGTATCATGCAATGTGAGTTTATTATGGCAAGCCTGAGTATCTATGGGGTGATAAGGAGTGTTGAGTGAGAGATATATATATATAAGAATAATAAAAAATCAGACATAAAACATTCCAGAGCTCAGTAAAGAATTGTTAACTTAGAAGTGACACTTCAACTTTTTTTTTTTTTACTTTTTGTTTCAATTTCCTCTTATTACAAGCAGCCTTGCAATTGCTTTAGTTGGAAGAAATGATAGAAAATCTGCTCTCTGGTTTTGACTTGGTTTTTCTGCGTGCTGCTGTCTTTGTTTGACAGCATATTTCTTCTTGCTGGTTTTACCTTTCCCCAGTGATAATCATTCTCTCTTCTATTTGCATGAGGTCTCCATGCAGCAAGAGGAGAAATGGGTTTTGGTTCTGTGGTTTGTTTTGTTTTTTTTTTTTTCATGGGGAAATAGCTTATAAATTCCATCACCTTTTCAAGCTCTAAATGTTGGCTGTGGAATCTGAGGCAGCAAAACAACCTGATTCCACTTAGAATGTGATTATCTAAGGCTGTGAAGTAGAGAAATCTGTAAAAAAATACTTACAGAGTAGTAACATACTCAGATTTTTTTGAAAGGATGCATCAATGTGGCTTTTTAGTCTGCTCTTTCCTAGAATGCAGACCTTATTTCCTGCATTTACACCTGCTTTTATACACATAAAACTCACAGTTATGTTACCAATATTGCAAGTGTCAAAGCTGGCATGTTGTTTTGTTCAAGATAGATATTACAGTGTGGCACTATTGTATTTTATAAAGGGTTGCCATTTCAAAGGATAACCACCTACAATGGTTAATGGAAACTGTTTATTTGTTAGAAATTTGTTTGCATTTGTTGTTCATTAAGCATTACAGTGTAATTGCTCTGACTGAACACTTAATAAATAATAGCCTGATCTATATTCTCCATGTTTATTTCAGGTTTTGTTTTTGTTTGTTAGTTTTGTTGGGTTTTGTTTATTAGGGCTTTTTTTCCAATCACAGATATCTCCAATTCTGTTAACCGTTCATTTCGTTTTGCAACCGGATGGTTTTCCTGGGGGTATGTTCATCTGGTTGAAGATGGCTAGATATAGCATTCAGAAGCAAAAATGGTTAGTCTGCAGTTCACCAGATGCGGCCAGCGGAAATTTTCCTTCTTATGACCCTTCATATGTTTCAAAGGCTAGAAGCTGGGTCAGTGGAGTCTGTGGGAATCTTTCCAATGTGGGCTTTGACCTTAGGGGTCCGATCGCTGACCATGAGCAAAATACAAACTGCAAGGAACTTTGAAACAGATGCCAGTAGAGCACTGACTAAGCTTGCATAGCCTGTGGGTATCTGAAGCAGTTGTTAATACCTGGAGGAATTGGTTCTCTACTCTGAATGTCTTTTACCCTGCGTCCACATGGAGTTGGGAACTCGGCTTTTCTCCTGTACTGAGCCCAGCTCAACAGCACAGAGATGCTGTTGCTTTCTAGGTCAGCCTTTATGAGAGTTTTATATGAATTATGGAATAGTTTTGTGAGGCCACAACTGTGATTACAGGTTTAATGATGCTTTAAACAAACAAAAACATAATGACTTTCATCAATGTAAAAACAGGAGCTTCCTGCAGGGAAACACCAATAAATGTGACTTCACGGCAGGGGCACAGACCTGGCTGGCAGCCAGCAGTAATCAGCACACCACATAGACCTTGTGTGTTAACTTAATTATAGCACAGTGCAAGCAGAAGCTAGATAGTTTGCTGTGAGGAATCGCTGCCAGTGTGGCAGAGTCCATGCATTTAAAAGTTACCCATCTGATCCATGGCTTTAGGTAGTGAGAGGCTGGGAC
Organism: Ara ararauna; assembly: GCA_028858755.1. Taxonomy (NCBI): domain Eukaryota; kingdom Metazoa; phylum Chordata; class Aves; order Psittaciformes; family Psittacidae; genus Ara; species Ara ararauna. The sequence continues at coordinate 70,381,044 of CM054381.1, forward strand.
TTTCACAGCCAGTTTAGCTTTGTGCTGTGACTCATACCAGTATCACCTTTGTCAGGGAAGTTTAGATGGGCATGAGAGCCTTGGAATGGTACTATAACTTCTCTTGTATAACAAAAAAATGTATTAGCTATACTTGTGTTTGCATAGAAAATCTGATTTACAAGACTCAGACTTTCGTTTGGTTTGGTTACTTGGGTTTTAATTGCAAATCAGGGGATTGGTTGCTTAGACCATGGTACTTGCTTCGGGAGGCCAGGTCTACTGGAAGCAGATGCAGCCAGTCTGGCAAAGAAGATGAAGAATTGTTTTGGTAGGAGATTTGCCGGGGTGGTTGAGGCAGATTTAAACTAGATTTGTTGGGGAAGAGGGGCACTGATCCATCTCAGAACTACCAGTCTGATGTCAGCACCTGTAATGAATGTTTGGAGTGATGCAGAGCTGCTCCAGTCAATGAGTCAGATTTATTCAGAGCTCAGCTCAGATGCCTGTATACAAACACTTGTAGTATGCGGAATAAACAAGAGCAATTAGAGATGTGTGCACGTCTACATGGGTATGATATCACTGGCATCACGGCAACATGGAAAAGAGAAGACTGCTTGGAGACCTAATAGCAGCATTCCAGTATCTGAAGGAGGCCTACAAGGATAACAAATAGGGACTCTTCATCAGGGGCTATAGTGATAGGACAAAGGGTATGGGTTTCAACTTAAACAGTGTCAGGTCAGGTTAGATATAAGGAAGAAGTTCTTTACTGTGAGGATGGTGAGGCACTGGAACAGGTTACCGAAAGAAGTGGTAAATACTCCATCACTGGCAGCATTCAAGGTGAGGTTGAACAGAGCCTTAGGAACATAGAATCATAGAATAGTTAGGGTTGGAAAGGACCTTAACATCATCTAGTTCCAACCCACCCGCCATGGGCAGGGACACCTCTCACTAAACCATGCCACCCAAGGCTCTGTCCAGCCTGGCCTTGAACACTGCCAGCAATGGAGCATTCTGAACTTCCCTGGGCAACCCATTACATGGCCTAGTGTGAAATGTCTCTGCCCATGGCAGGGGGGTTGGAACTTGATGATCTTGAGGTCCTTTCCAACCCTAACCATTCTATGATTCTATGACTGTAGAAAGTCCCGTAAGCGTTAGACAGCCTGTTAAAGCAGAGTCCTGTGCTGGTTCTTCAACTAACTTCATGCAATAAGATAAAACAAGCCAGTAGCTTACTCTGCAGTTGTTCAGTGTTTCAGGTTTGCACACAGCCTTTCCATATGCTTTGTCTTTCTGATCAGGCAAAGTAAATGTCATGAGAACACTTTACTTCAAGTCTCTTTGGTAACCAGAATTTCATAAGTGGCTAGGAGAAAGTGGGGAACAAGCTTAACATTTTCAAAGCTGGAAACTTGTCTTTGATTAAACTTTAAATTTGATGAATTAGTATGTAATGAATGTCCTAGGTTGTATTTTATAGTTATTTGCATGATGATTTGGCACCTGAGATATTCCATTGAGATTAATAATGTTTCTGCTGATCTTTTCAAAAGGGAGGCTTGGGTAGCAAGTGGTTTGTGTTCTGTGTAGATCTTGGCTATGTGAACTTTGTGATCCCAAAACCTGTGGGTTTTGATGGAGTAGTTAAGATAATAAACCCCATTTCATTTCCCTATTCCCTAAGTTTAAGGATCCCACACAATAGTCCACTGTTCATGATTTTAGCATGTGTTATACTCTGAGGTTAGTATTATAGTCTCTGGCTTGTGGTTGGAGAGGTAGCGATTTAGGGCAATAGCATGTCTTGCTGAAGATCACATAACAATTTGCTTGCATAGTGGGGACTGCAACTTGTAATTTCGTGACAGCAGTTCATCAGTCTTGTACTTGCACAGAGACCCTTAGCTTGAGAAGTTAGTTCCAATAAAACATCAGATGAAATGCATAATTGTTAATGCAAGTTCATTGTTCCGTGAGTCTAGTGCATTCTCAAAAGAAAGATGGCCAGGAAGTTCTGTCAGACTGCTTTGGAAAACATGTGTTACCAGAAACACCTGAATAGCACTGGAGTTTAGGGCATGCCTGTGCTCTTTAGTGGAGCAGAGGCAGTTATTATAGGTATCAGCTCTACAAATTTCCAGTTATAGTGCTAGCTTAAACATGTCTACGCCACAATCCCATTAACTAGTGTATTTATACTCCAAATCACTAATTGCCAGAAGACTTAGGCTCCTAAATCTCAAAAATGTTTCTGGAAACAGTTGGTTTCCTGTCTGCAAAAAGGGGACATGGACTGTTCCTTTGCAGCTTATGTTTATGCAGCAAGGAGCAGGTCTATTGTTATGCATCCTTACATCAACTGGGGACTCTACATTAGTTCTCTTTTATGCTACTTGCAGTTCTAATTCAGCTCCAAAAGGAGGAGCCTTAAATTTTATTTGCTGTTATTTTTCTCCTTTTGAGTAGCTCCACTAATGACCCTTGTTAAGATCATGATAAGCTTATCTTTGTCGTGAAAGTGTGCAACTTTCAGATGATGGCCTTATCACTATACTGTCTGGAGAGTCATCAGACTTGCAGTCACAGGCCATATTCCCTAATTTTTCTTGTAAAAGAAAGGACAGCTAATGGCATCCTCTGCTCTTCAGAGTTTACACCTGCAGCACTTTGGCGTAATGTGTTGTAATGTTTCTTCCAGGGATTTGTATCATGTATGGAGCGATATCGAAGAACTGGGCAGGAGCTGTATGCCTCTTTCCACAAGAACCACATACAGGTAAAGAACAGGAATGTTGTGCTTTCTGTTGCTGAAAGGATGATCTTGGACTACCTGAGAAAGTGGGCATTTCAGAAGTGAGATGAGTAGTATGCCCAAAGGAATGCTGAGAGTCTATGAATCAATACTCCATTCCGGGTATCACCACTGAGGTGTGATATTGCATCACTCACCAATCAGATTCCTCACTTTATCTTCAGAAGCCTTTTTTCTTTGTCTTAAATAAATTATTCCACTCTCACAATGGCAGAAAAGAAAGTGAGAACTTTGACCTTGTTTTCTTAGTAGCCAGTAAAACTTTTCAGGAGACTTCAATCACACAGCCATTAAAATCTCGCTGTTTCTGTTTCAGGGTTGGGTATCAGAGACGAACAAGCATTTCATTCTTCGAGATTCTCACCTCTTCTCTCCTTTAAATTGCTATTTTAGTGCTCCCCAGCTTCCTGTACACACTTCCTAAGTAGAAATAATTGAATTTTTGCCATGCTTGGAGGGAGTACAGTAGACCTCTGACCTAAACTTTCAGACTGTGTTTGCAGTGAACATGGTTGGTGTCATTTGACACAAACATTAACCAGATAAAACTGGAGTGATGCTGTTCTCCTCGCTCACTGCTTTTGACTTGGAAATGTAATGAAAACAGCCATTTTCAAGGAGGCTGAGGTTTACAACATGTTTATGTTTGTCTCTGTACCTTAGTTTAAGTAGTAGCATCTCACACAGCACACTTTCAGTGGTTAGCTGGACCTATGTTTTCTGGGTCTGCATCCCTCCCTCTGTAGTAGTCCTATAGGTAGGGTAAATATATTATAGTAAATATAGTATATTATATAGTAAATAAAGTATAGTAGTCCAGTAGGTTGGGTAAATTCCTCTGAATCACTGGAGTGTTGCCACTGCTGGATGGGAGGAAGGAAGTGTGCAAAAGATGGCACAAGGTGGTTCTGTCCCGCAGATGTTGCAGTGTGGTTACAGTAAAGCAGCCAAGGACTGGATGATACTTGAGGAGCAACTTTTCTATGGAAGGGGCCCATGGAGAGATGCATCACGATCATTAGAGCCACGATGGATTCTTGATTGTTATGAAGGGCCTTCACGAATGAGGAGGAGGATTCAACTTGTAAACACCCAAGCAACAAGGATGCGAATGAAGAGTGAGGTAGAAAGCATTTGCAGGAGGCACACAATTTTTGTAGCAGTTGCTGGTGTCTTTTTTCCTCTGGCTCTCGTCACCTGACTCATCAATACGCTGTGACATGCATAGAGAACCTACTGAACAGGTCTGGTTTTGAGAGACTAAGAGGAGCTGCAATGTGCTTAGCAGCCACAGAATAATTTTTCCTGCTATCTGTTATAAGATCTCCCCAGATCTCCCCAGACACATGAGAGCATAACCCAAGCATACTTTATGTCTTGTAATCTCATGGGCATAGCACTTCCCAATGTATGCTACAGAGCCCAGTTAGAAGGCTGCTCTGTCTTGTTAGTTTTATGTTTCTTAGGGATGATCAAAAAGGGGATTATAGTGGTTTGAACTAAGCATTGAAATGTGTATGTGGGGTATTTACTACTGTCTGTTTGTTGAGTGTCTAAGTACCAAATCCTACCAACCTACCAAATGCTTAAGCATTTTAATATTATCAGGAAGTTCCCATCTCTAACACATTTCCAGCTTTCTTATGAAGCTTGGATTCTGGCAGGTTTTTGTAAGGTCTTCTTTGAAAAGACAATATTCCTTTTGCCTAACTGTTGACATTTGTTCCTACATTTGATTGTTCCTTTGGGTCTTTTCAAATAAGTTTATTTGAATTTCCAAGGCATATATTTGCAACATAGTTCTAAATCATGTTTTTCTCTGCAACAAGGTTCTGAATTATGTTTTCCTTTCTGCATATTGCACTCCAGTCATACCTAGTCTCTTTTCAGGTTCTCATAGGAAACAGAAATGAAACAACCTCCTCTGCTGAAGTGAATCCAGGTAATGTTTTAGGGCTAAAATCACATCATCAATAGGGTAGACACAAACAGACAAAGAGAATTAGAGTTAGGATATGGAGTTCTAGGTCAGAATTTAATCTAATGAAAAAGCCTTTGCTTCCAGTTCTCTGGACTAAAAAGTCATTGTAACACCAGGGGAAAAAACAATGCAATTGTTATAGGTGGTGTATAAACTGTCTTCAGAATTTGTTGCTCTCTTGTTGCCACCAGAAAGATCTCAAAGCAAAAAAGCTATCTTGAAATGAAAGTGTTGAGCGTTTTTGGCCACCTGGAAAGGTTCCACCTGCTTAAACTCGGAAGGAAAAGTGTGGACTTTCCCTCTGGTTTTAGTGGACACTCCAGTTCTATCTCTGAAGCAGCATTTAAAACCAGGTGATAGATGGCTCAGAGAAGTGGTAATGGGAAATGTAACTTTCTAAGAATGTGGAAAAAAAGGTGGAGAGTGGAAGGAAATAATCAAGAATATTAATATGTCAAATTGTTATACAGCATTCAAAGTAGAAGCAGATTTTTTAAAGTATGACCATTATGTCAACACTTTTCTTTTTCCAAGGCCAGGTTTTCTGTTACAAGAGATATTAAAAGAGGATATCATGGAGTGAAATATGGTATAGAAATCAATAGTGAAGGGGGGGAGAAGGCCCCAACATTGGGAAAGAATTGTAGTTTGGAAATGTTAGCCAGGTCTAAGGCTGTGGATTTCAGCCACCTTTATGGCTGCTTCACATCAAGCTTCTAGTGTATGTAGTTTAAACTGTTGGAAATAGGCAGTGCTGTTGTATGCGTTTTATTGTGATAGGGCCTAGCAAATGCGTGAGAATAGAGCTAATTGTTCAACAAGACTGAAGTACTATGTAGTTTCTGTATGAAAGAGATTATATTCTACCCCAATAGGAAGGCTGATCATGCCTTCCTTAACTGTGTGCACCACATAAAGTTGCAAAACCTGGGACACAGCTTTGACAAGATGTGAGTGGATTGTCTCTCCTTGGGTTCTTTTCAGATCCTGATCAGTGCATGTTCCCAAAAGACTACTATTTTCAGTTTCTCTTAATTTTTTAATCATCAGTGATTATAGGAATGTAAGTTGAATTATGACTGATCGTAGCCACATGGTTTTAGTTCCCTGAGCTAAGCATCCTTCCTTAGCAGTCACAGATTCTACATCTTTTTTGCCTGTTTTTTTCAGAAAAATAACGCTATTTCCCAAGGTAGAACAGATTGAGTTAAAGTCTAATTTGCAAAAGCTTTTGGTGTCATCCTGCTGCCACTAAAACTGCAATCTCTTTTATACTGATATAGGAGAGCTGACATTAAATGGAGCAGAAAGGGAGATGGATAAGAAGGGATTGGATTGTAACCAGCTAACATTCTTCCCTGCTCTACATGAAAGTTTCCATTCAGAAGACTTCTTGGAACTGTGTGTGGAGAGACAAATTATATTGCAGGAGTTCGTGGAGAGTGAAAAGGTAGGAAACATGAACTAGAAAATCTTCTCTGGAGAGATGGCATTTTAGAGGGTGAATTGGATGTGAAAGCCTGCCTGTTCCTTTCAGTTTGGGGTTCAGGTTTATTTAGGTTACAGTAAGCATCATCACTGTTTCCTAGAAGCAATCACAACAACTCCTATATGGACTTATTGTTGAAAAGTATTTAACATTAAATCTTTGAAGTTACAGAAAAAAATCTTGGCTTGTGACCAAAGTATTCTCATACCCGTGAGGCAGTATTATCTGAATTTGCCTAAGACATGGCAAATTATGGGACTGAGAATTCATGTTCTGCTTCCCCACCTTTACGCATGCTCAGAGCAGTGCTTGAATCAAATTTCTTTTTTTATTTGTTACCTCTAGAAAAGTACGCCAATTTGTATAGGCTGCTAGTTCAGCGATGTTTAAATCTCTTCCTGCTGAATACCACAACATATTTTCCTCCTCTCTTCATATGTCTTTTTCTTCTCTGCTCCCCCATGTGTACTGGAAAGATCTGATTTTTTGCAGTGTACCTGTTTTATCCAGTGGCATCATTAGCCCAAGAGTTAGCATCCCAAAGTAGAAGCCAAGGGTCAGACTTGAAGTATTTAAACTCAGCCATCACAGTGTCATACACAGATATCAAAATAATTTTTTTATTTTTGTCTCAATGCCATTGCTAAATTTTCTTAATGGTTTGCTAATGTCAAGGGGTCACATTAATGTTCTCTAACATGAAGGCTTCATCCTGCTATTAGAGCTGTTGGTACAGTCTGTCTATACAACATAATTAATTTCCCTGCCCCTCCTCCTTTTTTTCTCCTGACCCCCTTCTCTCCAGCAGAAGGAGACAGGCATGAAAATGTAAGGCATGTTTTCCATGCACTGATCTCATTTTGAGCCTTAAGGCTGTCTGTCTCTTCTCCATGTAACTCCACAGGAAGCCGTCAGAAACGCCAGGCATGTTTTTTTCCAGCAGCAGTCACCATGTTGCCGAGCTGACAGAAGTATTAAAAAAGGCAGTAGGGGGTGACATTAGCTGTCCTGCGCTCACTTAGTGCGCTGCGGTCCTGCCTCGCGAATGGCTGCCTCGTGGGCTGTTTGCACTTTAAGCAGGCAACTGGAACCATCTTACCTACTACACTGCACACGAAAGTCATTGCGATGCTTTGGCAGATACTAGATTGATTTTTGGAACACAAGGGTAGCCCTGGTCTGGAAAGTGGTAGTTGTTTTATAATGTTACCCAGTACTATTATTTGCATTGCTATTAAGCAGACACTTTTGTACATATTCAGATACATGAGATGGCTTTTTGCAGAAGCAGTAGATCAAACGATATTGGCGTTGTTGGTTCAGAATCTGTTCCTCAGCAAGTTAAATATAAAAAATATACAGGTGCAGGTGGGGTATTCTTATTGCTAATATCAACTAGACTTTCAGTTTATCTTACTTGAAAAATAAAGCAGAAAGCATTTCTAGACATTCCTGTGAAAATAAATTTAAGTATTCAAACAATATGAGTTTAGCACTTGGGCTGCAAGAGAAAGGGACTATAAAGGAGAAAGCAGACGGATATAGTTTGAGTATAGGCTAAAGGATGCTACTGAGTGGTTAATCCCTGAGAGAGTGGGGGCTAATCATGTGAGGAAGCAGTCATGCTCTGCAAGTTTGAATATCACCCAGACCATGCAAAAGAGGCCTTTAAATGTGTCCTCTTTTTTTGTCCCATTTTAAAAGCAGTATCTACCCATAGACTCATGTATTTCCCAGATTTCAAAATCAAACACTCTAAATTTAGAATATGCCAGAAATCAATAAATTAATGCCAGATCTGTGCAATTACAGTACTCAACGACATATTCACTTGCTGATTTTATTGTAAGACTATACATTCTTCTTTACCAGTACAAAGAGTGGAAGGCATGTATATCCAAATCCATACCTTCAAAGTAGTATTTAGTTGTATTAACCACAAATCTGTCTCCTCCAGCCAGGATCTTTGTAGTATATATAACAAGCTTCTGTGCTCTGCAGCTAGCAGGAACGCTATAGACTCCAGTCATCTTCCTTACACAGAGTTAATATATCACTAAAATATGTCCCTTCTGAGCAAACTCTATGAAAACATAGTATTTATTCCTGTAGTTACATGGTAACATAATACATATACAAACTGGCGGAATTCAGGCTGACATCTAAGGATATGATTTGCAATCATAATAATACTTTTTTTGTGCATCATTCCAAAGCTTAAAAACGGAAGCCTCTATCAGACCTCTCAGGAATAACAGACTAATGGCAGGGATGGAGGCTCAGGGCAGTTGCTTGCAAGCTAGAGGAGAATGGTGGGCCTATAGCTGAGATATTTTGGGGCTTCACCTCCTCCCATACAGATGGGTTGAGCAGAGACTACTTGTGAAAGCTGGGCAAGAGGATTCTTCATGGTATGCCTGGGACAAATGTGACTTTGACCTCAAAGCTGGGAATTGAGTCATGTCATTACTGAATGTTTGGAACTGGTGTTGTAGTTACAGTAAAGTGGTATCTATGGTATTATGCCCAAAGCACAAGGAGGTGGTTTTATTTCTGCATACAAGTTAATGTATCAGGATATGTCAGACTGCAGGTGCAGATTTACAGATTGTTTCTGTTAGGGTTGTCGTTCAGAACTTACTGAGCTGTCATGCTCTGCCTGCTTGGTTATAGTTTTTGCTGAGAAGTCATTGAAGTTATAGTATGTGAAGATTCTATTTTGCATTTAGTGTACTGAGACTGCACACACCATATGCATGGAAGGAGATGTTACAAAACGTGTTGCTGCTGAATTTTGCAAGAGAAATGCAAATAGGATCCTGTCCTGGCCTAATCTATCAACATGCCAACCAAAAGCAGAGCCAGTTCTTTAAATAACACTAGCTTACCAGCAGAGACAGGGAGATTGGATTCCTATATCTGCAATCTGAGCCCCCAAGTGTGAGATTACCTCACTGGTCTTTACAAGCCTAAAGAAGTCCTGCCAGGTTGTTAATGTGCGGTTCGCATGTCATAGATGAAGAAAGTGTTGGAAGGCTTGGGGAATGGTTTTGGTGTAGAAATTCTGCATTTTGGAAAAAAGTAGATCTCTATTTGACAGCAAGTCATGTGAGGCTAAGAGATCCAAGCAGCTGGGGCAGTGAATCTGCAGTTAACAAGAGGGCACGGCCTAGCAGAAATCTGGGCACAATGCCTTTCCTTGAAAGAGGGGCTGGAGAGATCACAGGAGATTCCAGGAGCAATAATAGAATGGACTAGCATAAATCGGAGGGAGTGGAATCCATGACTGGGAGAAAGGAGCTGATTAAAGAACAGGCTCAGTTGAAAGAGGGAGCAGCTATAAAGTTCTTCATTTAGGACTGGTGGAATGGTGTAAGGGGTCTGCATCTGCTTGGTGGAGCCAGTGTTTTTAGGAGGATCAGCACTTCCCTCTGCACTTCTTAGGAAGTGAAATGCAGAACACCAAAGCAATCTGTTTTCATGGGAGCACTCTTACACTTCATCTCAGCATGAGGATGTAACAGTACAGAACTTTACACATGCTGACATGCAGTAGGAGCAGAGCCTAGCTTTGTGGTCAAAGCAAAGAACTCGGAAGCCAGGTCCTTGTCACAAGCCATTTCCCTTTCTTATGTCTTAGTTTCTCATCTTCCCTCCCTACTGCAGGAGCAGATGCAGGAAGGAGTGCTAAGCAGTAGTAAGGGTTTTCAGTGTGAAACTCTGTCTGTGTTGAGATGGGAGCATATGAAGAAGGACATAGTGTGGCAGATGATTACTCCTCTGACTTGCTCTATCTGGGTTCCTGCTGTGGTAGGGAAGATACTGTGAGCCCCTTCCCCAGCCTGTGCTCCTCCACCCCTACCACAGCTCAGTGAACAACTTTTCTAGTAGGTGCAAAGGACAGGGTCTGACTCATGCTCTAAGAGTCATAAAAAAGAACCAAACCCAGAGCATCCTTAGCCAGATCTCTGCTCTTCTGGATGTGCTCCTTCACTACGCTATTTTGTTCCATACATATACTTCCTAGTATTCTCCCTTCATATCTGCTTCTGAGTTGGTTTGTTTTTTTTGTTTGGGTTTTGTTTGGTTTTGGGTTTGTTTGGTTTGGGGTTTTTTGCTGTTGTTTTTTTGGTGGGGGTTTTTTATTTGTTTTTGTTTTGTTTTTTTTTTTTTTGGGGGGGGGGGTTGTTGGTTGGTTTTTTTAAGTGTTCTCCTCAATGAAAAATGTCTTTCAATTGTAAGGCTGTAGCTGCCCCTGGATTTCTTCACAGATCCAAAAACCCAGGGCCCTGACTGCCACCTCAAGCAAGCGCAGCTGATCCCCTAACGCTTGCTTTCTGTAGAATGATGCAGCAAGGAAAGGAGCAGGCAGACTTTGCTGTGGTTCTTCCCTAGAGAGCCATAGGAGCAGTGGTAAGGGCCTGAACTTGTGTGAGCTGAACGAAGGGGGAATTTAAAGGATCATGTTAGTTTTTGGCAGCTTCTTTTTTTTTTTTTTTTTTTTTTTGAGAGGAGCCTGGAGTGAGACAGAGATGTCTCGGTGTGCAAGAGGTATGAGCACAATGCAATTGGAACTGACTTCCAGATGCTATCATCAGCTAAGAAGTGCCAGCCTCTCAGGCTCGTGATGGGCTGGGACAGATGTCAGCTTTCATTACAGAAAGCGAGTACGAAGAGCAGTCCCAGTGCCCACAGCCATGTACAAGACAAGAACCACCTTCTGCCGCTCTCTTTTCTCACAGATATCTGATATTCTTTCCTTGCAACGTGTGGGAAGTTGTTAAAACCTGAGAAGTGCACACAGAAACACCTCCTACATGGGGTTTTTGCTCCAGTGATGTAACAAAGGGAGGGTGAGTAGAGGCTATTTGCAAGAAAAGGGATGGGTCCTGTGTCTTCTAGAGCAAAGCTGTAAACACAAGGATTACTTTCTAGTGATTGCAAATGGCTTCACTCAAGTATGAGCAGAAGAAATTTGATCTTATGTTTGCAACAGTTCAAATGTGACCAAACTTGAGCCTAGAGCCCCCACCACTAAAGACTAGGTCAAGCGGATTTAGTTTGCTTTGATCACTGAGCAGCTGGTAAGAGTGAAGAAACCTTTCATGTATCCTTAAGTTGTGATTTATGAGACTTGTGTGTGACGGTTTAAAAGTAAGATGAGACTTAAACATCAATCAAACCAACAATCATTGCAGGGAAGGTCTTGTAAGTAGCACAGAGAGGAGGTGGGACTTTATTGCCCTTGCCATGATAACACACATTTGCTTCCCTAACAAAAGTTGTGAAAGCAATGTATTTGATTTCATCTATTCATAGTCATTTTAAACTCTGTGGCCCTAAATAGCATTAACCCTACTTTATGGACAAGTTCTTTGTAGCTGGTGCACCCTGAGATCCCTCAATACACCAGAGAAAGGGCAGAGAGAGTATATAATTGCAGGTTTCATCTCTGTGATTCCTGATACAGTGGTACCTGAATGTGTTGTTTTTACGTGTATCATGCAAGGTTATTGTAGTTTTTGCTGAGTAAGTGATCAGAGACAGCTATGAGTGTTTATAGAAAAACATACGATGTGACAATGAGTAAGAAGGGGCTTTAGGAAATTCCCTAAGCCACTGGTTGTTGAGAAGGTATATGAAGATCAAGAATCACTCCTTACCTAGCTTGTTTCTTATACTCTTTCCATAAGCTTTTGCTACTAAGATGCAGGATAGTTAATTAGATAGGAGTCTGAACTGACGTGGAGTAGCCATTCTTTTGTACTTATTCTGCAAAAATGCTATGTTCAGGAGATTTGTACGGGATGGGTAAATGTGTTCCACTGACATGGTTTTGTGACTTTAACTTCCTTGCATTGTATTTTTCCCTGGAGGGGCCATGTTAACACTACTACAGTCTGCAGGAATAGATGGCTAAAGCTAACCTCCTCCAGGGTTTTTGAAAACTGTGTGGAAACTGTTTGCACCAGGTAATTCCTTTGGAAATCTGCCTCTTTAACTCCAGAGCAGATATGCTTTTATTGATATTTGCTTAAATGCAACTGGAACATTTACAAACAGCTCTTCTGAAAAACAAGAAAGAAAGAAAAAGAAACCAAAACCACATCTTTAATTCCCACTTACATCTGAGTGAACATAGCAATCAAGAGATGTAGGGCTTTGGGCAATACCTTAGAAGGTAATTATTCAACTATTTTATGTCATGTTTGCTTCATTGAGTAATGATTTTAGTGGCTGGTGGACTGGATTTTGTTCTGTTTTGACAGAAAAGGAAAGTTTTTATTTAATCTATGGTAACTTCAGGCTGCTTGGTGTTTCAACGCAGGACTAGATACAAACCTGTTGTGGAAGAGGTTCTGTAGTACACCTCTTTTCCAGATCTGTATTACTCACCTGGAATAAAATGAGCACTGTTCTCAAAATTAGAACAATTGACTCAGCCCGAGGGCCTTAGGATTTCTACCAGTGCAGATGTGTTTAATTCTATTGGGGGGGATATAAAATTGAAGAAGTGAATTTGGCGCTGGTGGCTATTACTGGTTGAATAGTACAGAAGACAATGTACTGGGGCTTAGTGTTTTAAGGTTTGAGAAACAGTGGTACTTGCTCTCTCTCCCTCAAGGCCTGCTAAAGTGTCCTGCTCTTGCCTTAGGTGAAGTAACAAAGTGATTAGTGCCAGACCATATTAGTGATCATGAGCAGGCCCCCTTCACAATCCATGAACCTCCCAAAACCACACATACGATCTCTGGCACAGGGGCTGGATTTGCTGGAGTGGATTTCTTAGAGGTTTGGATTTCAACTTTGTGTCCATTTAGCCATTTTGCACAACTGCCTGAGGTTTCAATATTCAGTTACCTTCCTTTTGGGAAGAAGAGATCTTTCTGCTATTTAATTACTTCAGGAAACCCCGTGGTTTGCTAATGTGAGCAAAATTCCCCAGTACTCTCAGCACAAGCGTACATGCCTCTAACCACATAATGGCATGCACAGAGGCACTGCAGTTCAAAGACTTCTGTGTACAGAGACAGGCATTCCTTTGGGATCTGCAGGAGAGGTGATGGAAAAATGCTAGCTTCCTCTTAGAAATAATTTAGAAGGGAAAGGAAAAGAGATTGAAGGGGTTTTCATCAAAAATTACTTACAGAAATCTTCCATGATTGTTTTTTGCAAACCCAGAATAAAAAAATATCTTCTGTGCCTATAAGGTGATTTGAAAATGAAACCCCCCAATTTTGCTGGTAAAATAATTGCTTTTCAGCAGGAAAAAAAAAAAAAAGCAGAAGCAAGATTTTATTTCAATTATGTATCAATTTATCAATTATATTATGCTGGTATCCAAGACTGTAATCTTGTGTAGCAGTGCAGACCTGAATTAGCCTATGTGCATTTTGGGATGGAGGCAAGGAAGGTTGTAGACTTGCTTCCAGAAATAGTGAGATAGCAACAAAGGTAAAAAATGAAGGAGAACCATACTTATACTACACATCGTCGTGTAGACTTTACATGATGTAGTAGAATTTCCAGGTATTTTTGCCTGCACAAAAAATAATACACAACTTTTGTTCTTATGAAGTTTGGTAGAGCTGAGATCACTGAGTTCTTAAGAGTAAAACCAGGCTTTGTGATACTTCTCATACTTGCCAATCAGTTCTCTCAGGAGCATTGCACTAGATTTCAGAACCAGCAAGCTTCTATTATGTAAATACCTCTCAGATCTAAGCCCTCTGTATGCAGCAATTTTGTCATAGAATCATAGAATAGTTAGGGTTGGAAAGGACCTTAAGAACATCTACTTCCAACCCCCCTGCCAGGGGCAGGGACACCTCACACTAAACCATGCCACCCCAGGCTCTGTCCAACCTGGCCTTGAACACCGCCAGGGATGGAGCATTCATAACTTCCCTGGGCAACCCATTCCAGGGCTTCACCACCCTTACAGTAAAGAATTTCTTCCTCATATCCAATCTAAACTTTCCCTGTTTAAATTTGAATCCCGTTACCCCTTGTCGTCTCGCTACAATCCCTAATGAAGAGTCCCTCCCCAGCATCACTATAGGCCCCTTTCAGATATTGGAAGGCTGCTGTGAGGTCTCCATGCAGCCTTCTCTTCTCCAGGCTGAACAGCCCCAACTTTCCCAGCCTATCTTCATAAGAGAGGTGCTCCAGTCCCCTGATCATCCTTGTGGCCCTCCTCTGGACTTGTTCCAGCAGTTCCATGTCCTTTTTATGTTGAGGACACCAGAACTCCACACAGTACTCCAAGTGAGGTCCCACGAGAGCAGAGGAGAGGGACAGGATCACCTCCCTCGACCTGCTGGTCACGCTCCTTTTGAGGCAGCCCAGGATATGGTTGGCTTTCTGGGCTTCAAGCACACACTGAAGCCGGCTCATGTTCATTTTTTCATCAACCAACACCCCCAAGTCCTTCTCTGCAGGGCTGCTCTGAATCCCTTCTCTGCCCAACCTGCAGCTGGTCCTTGCAGGTGGACTCAGGCTGCAAAATTCTACACTCCTATCTGGATTGTGTATAGTTCAGATTGTGTGGATTTACAGGGGGAGCTCAGCAGTGAGAAGTTTTCTTAGTGTATAAGATAGTATTTCTGTTTTAAGATTATGGGAGTATTTGCATTTTGTTGTAGTATGAATGTTTGAAAGGTTTTTTTGCAAATAGAGGGTGCTTCATCTGAGATAGGCTAATAGGCTGATAATTAGCTGCTGCCTCCTTCCCTGCAATTGTAGGAGATACTGGTTGGGAGTTTTGTTCCAAACTGGGCACAGTCAAGAGAGGTTTCTAAACCATTCCAGAATGCTTAACTGAATCTTTAAAGCAACTAGAATCATAGATTCATATATTTTGATTTGCCTTCAGTATAATACAGGAAGGAAAAGTTCCAGTGCAAGGAGTTTTGTGTTACTGAGATTTCAATCCATTGTATGCTGATTCAGTTGGCCATGATGACTTAGATATTTAGTAGATATATTAGATTTTTTCCTTGTTCATTGCTCCTTGGGATCCCTTTTCAGGGTTTTTTTCAAGTATAGATTTCACTGGGATCTAAATGAAAGTATTTGCCTTTTCTCTATATTCTAAATATACATTTATCTATTATATGCCACTGTTTTTCTGGGTGTCACCTGTTTCCTTAGTGCTTCAACCTCCTGCCTGTATAACTGTCCATATTTGCCGTCGAACAAAGTTTTGCAGAGCTAACTCCTGCAACATTTGGAAGCTTTTCATATTCTGTATTCATGTTGCTAAATATAGCCAGAGAGAGGGGGAAGGAACAGATTTACTGTGGGGAAAGAGCATCAGACCATCCTACTACTAATACCACAGAAGCATGCACTGTCAGTCACATGGTGATTTTGTGGCTGCATCCCTATAGACCTCCCAGACAAGATGACAGCTGATTTAATACATACGTATGTCCTTCTGCACCATTGGGTATTGCTCTTTGCTGTCTCTGTCTCCTGCTTTACTCATCCTTTTCTTCATTGCACTTGCTTCCATACTAGGTCACATTCAAGTGCTCTGTGGCAGTTGTGCAGGGGCATAGAGCATTGGAAGGAGTGCTGCTTTTTGGAAAAGAGCACTTTTACATCTGTGAGTGCTTTGTGTTATCCACTCTAGAAGAAGTGTACTGCACACGTCACTGCTTGTCCAGGTGAGTCATTCATTCCTCCCAGGGATCTGCTTGTTTAACTTCAGTAGTTGCACATGGATATGCAGAATTTGCACAGACTTTGAGGGAATTTCAAAAGGGATATTTGCACAATAGTCTGCTATCCTTTCCATTTGTAATCACAGAATTGTTTAGCCTAACTAATACAGGTGCTTGCTCACAGGCTTTGTGAACTCTTATCTCCAACAGATGGAGATAGTGGGCAATCTAGCACATACATTGCTATTTTTCAATTATTTTAAAGTGTTGTTAATGTTTCTGATTGCCTTTTATTCATATGGAACAGACATTGTAGGAGTTGTTAGCTCCATTGTCTCATAAGGTTTTTGTTTGTTTCTTCAAGATAGAATTGTAATTGATACTTGGCACACTACTATCATCTTTGCCTCATGATTTTTGAAACAGATCAATATGGAAAATGAGTCTGTTAGACTTAGCTTTTTGTACATACTGTGTGCCCATGTGCAAAGCCTAATGAGAGAGTGAATAACTCAGTGTTTTTACTCCCTGTCTGTTCTGCATCTAATTCTTATGAAGTCCAATATCAGTCAATCTGATCAGGTGACTTAAGGATGAATTGAACTG
Source organism: Ara ararauna (assembly GCA_028858755.1). Classification (NCBI taxonomy): domain Eukaryota; kingdom Metazoa; phylum Chordata; class Aves; order Psittaciformes; family Psittacidae; genus Ara; species Ara ararauna. The sequence goes on from CM054381.1 coordinate 70,397,591, forward strand.
CGTCTGGTTGTTTTTCTCAGGGATTTGCTATGGGCTAGGCTGAGAACAGCAATAACAGTACATATACACAACTAAAGTAATAATGAGTTAAATAATAATGAGTTAACTACTTAATTATTAGATCCTATTAATTGCTATTTATAATAACTGTGTGTCCATATGATGATTGTTCTTGACAGAGGCTTTCAGGTTCTCCCACACAATTCCTTCCCCTGTTGCTTGTCAGACTTCAGTGTGTGCAAAACATTGCTGTCTGCCTATTTGCATGCACTAAAATGTTTTCAAACCTACCCTTAGCCTCCACAGGCTCTTTGTTCCATTTTGTGAACTAGTACAAAATCTGCCTTCAATATTTAGCTTTATTTTCAATTCATGTATTCTCCAGTTGATAATGCAATCTTAGTATTTTTTTCATTTTTAGGGATTATGTGGCTGTTCATTAGGGTTCTCCTGACTTTTTTTTGTTTCAAATTAATTTTAATTTTTTATGTTTTTCATTTCCAGCATCAGTGATCCATTTATTTTCAACTTATGTCATAAAGATCATGCTGTGGGAGACCAGATGTGTTCTCGTTATTCATATCATGATATAAAAGAGATTCATTTGATGCGCTTTCTTCTGCAGGTAGGAACACTAATGGAACTAATGCCTCAGTCATTTGAGGAAAAGCTGCAGCAGGAGTAACAACTTGTGACTGAAAGCTACTTGCATGATTTTTACTAAGACTGCTGAGATATCTTTGCTTGAGTCCCAAAATGCTTTTGCCCCCATCATTGCTTCATTAGCCCTTGGTAATACAAACTCCTGCCTATATTCACCAGGGTATTTAAGCATCCTCACTGAAGTGTTTGGCTTATTTGTTGTTAGGCTAACAATGTTCTTCACAGTTCATCTCCACGTTTTTGAAAACAAGACAAAGTCAATTTCCTGTGTTTAATGGAAATTCCCAGTTAGTGTCTAACTTTCAGTAACACTCAACTCCCACAGACCAGTAGTTTTGGACATTAGTGAATTTATGGGTATGTCTAACTTACTCTAGGCCCCTTGGAATAAATTTCAAGTTGTGCAAGTGAGTCAATAAATGAATAATAAATTGAAGCAGAGGCACAAGAGCCTGTACTTGCTCTAGAGGGTTTTGGTATAGCCAAGAGTAATTCACAGATTTCATTTGGCAAAAAATATGGAGTTTTGAAGCAGCCATGACCTGTGAGTTTGAACCCATATTTGGAAGGTTGAAATTCAAGACAAATAAGAAATCCCTTGGAAAACTCAAAATTTGGAGAAAATAAGGCTGATAACTATGGCCGTTATCCATGACTCAGACCCATTTTATTTTATATTTAATTATGTATGCAATATGGACAATTTTAGTAGGTAAGACTTGCTTCGGGATAGAACATATTTCAGTGGTTTGGTCACTCTCTAAGCATGTATAGGAATGTTAAGTCTTGTTCTGGGCAACTGCATGAAGCTTATTTTCTTACATCACTGATGAGCAACCTGAAGAACAGAACTGTAACCTTCTCTGGGTTTGTGAATAGCATCAAAGTTGGCAATGGAATCTTGACACCACCTCATATATTCACGTCTGTGTATGCATGGATTTTTTTAAACATGTAAATTGGAAATGCTTTGTGTGACTCAAAATGAAAAATGGAGATGAGTATAAACAGTCTCTGAATGCGCCTGGTGCAGAGGTGGGGCTTGTTGGTCTGAGGGTCTTTGTGGTTTCTTGGTTGTGGGGGGTTTGTTTGTTTATTTTGGTTTTGTTGTGTTTTGTTATGCTTCAATTAATGAACTGAAAACTCAGGCATCTGTATCAGGCTCTCAAAATCTTGTACCGGGACTCCATGCCACAAACTGCTTTGAAAAAAATTTGCAGTAAAAGAAGAAAACTGATTTCTTGTGCTTTCCCTGCAGGGCAGGTGGATCAGCTGTTTGGGCAGCTGCTGTGCCTCAGAGAGCTGATCTCCTGTTCATGCACATAACCCTGCTCAGAGCAAAGCACTGTGAAACTACCCAGCCCAGTTCTGTAATGGTAACACTTGAGCAGACTTGGTCTGGAAAGCTGAGTTTCAGAGCAAGTGGAGTAAGCTGTTTATTGTCATAGCTGCTCTCATATTACCTTTCTGCATTATACTTTTATAAAATATTATAAAATTTGTGAATCATGCATGGGGCAGTTGCCATTGTGGTGTTTTTCTAGGTTTGTGTTGTGCATGCCACATTTGGATTAAAACATGTCTGGGTTTTACTTGGCTGACTTTGGACAAAAAAGGGCCACTCACTGAGAAAATAATAGGATTATATGCAAAAGCCCAGTATAACAATGTGTGGAAACATTGTGGAAAAAAGGGGACTCATTTTTCAACTTTTATTATTTAAAGCATCAGTGAGAAATGCAACAAACTCACATGCCTACTTTGCTGCTTCTGGCCAGGAGAAACTACTTTGGCATTTCTGTTGAGTTCTGTCTTCATTTAGAAAGCCGCATGGGTGCTTTCTTGAATAAGTTGTTATTTAGTATTCCCTTTTCATATTATCTTTATCACTAATTAGAAATTAATGCTACTAGTGTCTTGTTAATCACATTGAGATTTCAAGAAAAATGCTTCAGAAGCAGCAGAAAGAGGCAGATGATGGAGCCAATATCTGGAGTTTGTTTTTTCCTCAAAGCATTTGAACTCCTAATCAACCCAGGAGGACCATTCTTACAGCTGGAGAAACTTGGGATATTCAGCATATTTTGCTATATTTTTTCACACTTGATACAAAGTCAAGACCTTTTCTTTTCATTTTTAAAGGCATAAGAATTGGACAGGCCATGATGGACTCTTTGCAGCAATAGGTTTGTTTTGCAGCTCTTCACACTGTAAATTTACCTTTCCAGGAGATTGCCTTGGAAATATTCTTCAGAAATGGCTATTCCAAATTTCTTGTCTTCCATGACAGTGACCGAAATAAGATATTTAAGAGGTAATCATTCATCCTGTCTTCAAATGTTTGTCCTGTTCTGCCCCAGGGGCTTTTTCTCCAATTGCAGCTCTTTGGTCTTTAACGAGTTAAACTTAAGCAAAGCTACGAAATTTTTCTTTTGCTGACCTGTAAGTTCTTCAGAGCCATTGATTTAATAAGGGAGCTAATGCATGTGTAGGACTCTTCTAGCACACAGGGATGTGTTGTATGTCCCTGCATCCCAAGAAATTGCAATTATAGATGTGTTGCTGCTTCTCACTGAGATAAGAGCCACCTCCATCTCACTTCACAGTACTGTATGAACGAAGGTTTTTTTCTTGCTTTCTTCTAATATAGAAAGTTTCATTAGATTCTTTAGGGATAAGATGTTTGGGTTTTTTTTTCTCTCTGGCTCTGATTTTGGTATGGAGTTAACTTTTGACAGTGGAATTTCTGTTTTAAAAGAATTCTCTTTATGTGCTTGTTTTGTTTGTTGGAACTTTAATGCAAGACTATGAAGTGAATAATTTGCACTTTGTTTTCTTGCTCTTTTTTTTCTTACTGCAGTTCTGATAGTTATATCAGGTTTACTTTCACCATCCTTTACACAAGAAAAATATTTCAGTATCTAGTACTTCTGGTAAATTCTGCATCCTGGACTGAGGACTGGCACTGTTAAATTCTAAACAATCATTGAAGTTCCTTCTCTGAGCAGTTTCTAATGGATTATTGCTTTTGCTGTGTTGTCTTGCAGCTCTATCCTAGGTTAGAGTCACAGTGAAATGCTGTGGTGTCTTTCAGAAAGAAAGTTGCTATCAGGACATGATAGAGATTACATATATAAATGTAATATGTACTGATAACCATTTAAATTGTTATAATGTGACCTTTCATATCTTCTGTAGATTTTGCTCTTTCCAACCTGCTTTGAAGTCAAAGGGGATAACAGAAGAGTCACTAAATATAAGGTAAAACATAAGAAATATTGGATAACTGTAGATAAGTGCAATTATAAAATCAGTGTAATTTGCACCTCAAAAAAAGCATCTAGAAATTTACGTATTTGTGCCCCTATTTTAAAGACTGAAAGATATCCCCAGAACTCTGAAAAGTATTCTGAAGTGCAATGTCCACAGTATGAAAACATGAAGAATGTGTTGAGTAGCTGCCTGTGCATAGTCGATTAATAATTATTATCTCCCTAATATGATTCATTAGTAAACTCTACACAGATGGCTAGTGTGGGAAAGACAGACAGTGAGCTGAGGTTAGGGCTAATCCATAACCCTTCTGCATAATGGACTCTTTATTGTGTGGTTAGGGCAGACAGTGATAGATGTACATATGGATGTTTTGGAATGTTATAGTAACTGTGTGGTAGAGATTCCAACTCGTTCCTCAGATTTACCACTGTAGTAAAAAAAGTTTTCTCCTGGTGAGACATGATTGAGAATATGTTCCATGCTGACCTTGAGTTACTTGCATACCTGTAGCTCTTCTCAGTTTGGATATCTGAGGAACACAACCCAAAGTGCTTACTTGGTGCCCCCTGAAGTGATCACCTGGAGGCCAGAATCTGTTGAGACGTGAGGGGCAGATTGACACTATGAGTTGTTGTGTCCTGTGTCAGCTGTACTCTTTTTCATTTTCATTCTCTATCTGTTGTAGATAATTACTGATCTTGTAAGTGAACATTTTCACCCTTAAGTACCAGCCACCAGCTTGCAAAAAATATAAGTGCAGTGTGCAGTCAACTCTGGCTAGAGCCTAATCTATGCTAGAGGTGATGGTTGACTGTATGGAAATGTTCTGTGCTGAGTAATCAGTAACTCTCCCCAGGATTTCCCTTCTCTGTGCTTGCTGGGTGCTCAGCAGGTGGGAATGTCTTGAGATAAGATCTACTATAGCTGCATTAACTTTGGGCTTTAGCTGGGCTCATGATTATTGTGAGAAACACTTGACTTGTGTATGTCGTGGACATTGAAGCAGGATATATGTCTAGGTTTAAAGTAGCCTGTCCTGAATTCCATAGGGCTCTGCCTTCAGTTTTACTCCACTTGCTGAGAGAGGACCTTATGCACTTTTAGCATATTTGAGAGTGTAAGCTGCCTTTTGCATAGCTTTGTCAGGACCACGTTAGAGCACGCCCTAAATTAAGATGAAGAAGATACTGCCACTGCCTAAGAACAGCAGCTCTTCAGCGCAAAGTTAGAGAAAATTACCCCAGTGGGCATGCTTCCCCCTACCAACCTTCAGTCTGGGAACTGAAGGACTGAGGACTTGATGAGTTTACTTTTCCCTCATTCGAATTCTGGAGCCTCTTCTGAGTTAGAAAAATTCAAGAGAAGCACAAGGGGCTCCTTCCCCATCTAGGAGGCAATGGCCATGTTTCCATAGCATCGCAGCTTTTCCTGCCCTACCTGAAACAGGGAGGCAGGCCAAACAAAGCTCTTTGCCCAGACACGCTATTAATAAGTGCACAGCCGATACATGGAAAAAAGAAATTGCTAGTTTGTTATATCATATGATGTTGAGGTGATAATATTTGTGGGAAATGCCATATATTTTTTTTCACCTAGTTCATCGGAATAATACAGAGTTCTGACTCGCTGACTCTACTTTAGCCATTTAAAAACAGTAATGGGCTGTTACTGGACAACTGGGTATTTTGCCCCTGGCACATTGTTCTTCATTTAAATATACTTACATGTTTGCTCTTACCATATGCTACTGCAGCCACAGCCAGCACCTCTTCTCATGCCATGCTTCATTGCTTTTATAAATTGCTCATTGCTTACACCTGTATATTGCTCTTTGCAGGCTGTCAGCACTCTCTGCCCTAGGGATGTGATTTGAGCAAGTGGATGCATGTGCTTAGGTGCACTTGTGCATGCGCACATATGAACAGACAGCTAAAAGTACTGTGGGGACACCAGACCTGATTTCATCAATTCACCAGCTGCCTCTTGCATCATGGAAGAGGGTGACTTTTCTTCTCTTAAGCATTACTTAAGTGATACACCCAGGACCCTTAAAAAGAGAAAACTTTTCACCACTCCTCCTTCCTTCTCTGTGTTCCTTGGAGAGAGAATCAGAGGCAGATGAAACATGATGAGTATAGGTAGTAGTGATGGTTGTGTCATGCAAGTTAGAGATCACTGCAGCCAGGTATAGCACTCAGAATCACACAGAAATTGCTTATGCAGAGTCTGGTCCCTTGATGGCAAGAAGAATTACTGGATTTTAGCTTTTAAGATTGTGTTTGCACTGCTTAGTTACTCCTGAGTGTAACATTTGTGTCTGCTGCCTATGCTGAATTGCAACAGGCTCATAGTTCCTTTAGTGATAGCGCCTATCTAACATTGTCTGAGGCATTGGAGGCAGCCACCAGCAGCAGAAGACTCCAGGTCTGTTCCTTTTCCCCAAAATGGTATTTACTGAGAGTTGTTCAACTGTGTCTCACCCTAAGAAAATGGACAGAACTAATGTTTAGTGTTCAGTGGAGTGCAAGTGAAGTTACCAGAAAAAAACCTATCTTTTTTAAAGATTCCTTCACCAGACATGTGCACACACGAAAGACAAAAAAAAAAAAAAAAACACCCAAAAAAAGTCCAAGAGGGAGAATATGTAGAAACAGGCCCAGATGGAACTAGTCCTTCCTTTTCCAAATGCACCCTTTCCCAAGTATCTCTCTGGTTTAGTTGGTTTGGAGACAGAGATCTGCTGCTTCTAAAACATAATAGATCTTTAAAGAAAGAGAACCACAGAAAAAGGGAGGAGGAAGGTCAGCTTTTTATTAGCTTGGGCTGGACTTCATGGGACATGGTCTGTGGAGTACCTTGGTATGTTTCAAGCCTGTGTGTCTTTTAATCTCCATTCTTCTTGGTTATCCTTTGCAGTGGAATTGGGTGTAAGGAGTAAAGGGAAACTTAGCGTCTTTGAAGAGCTAGGTGTCTCACTGTTTAACTTACTTAGCTTGTCCTTCTCACTCTGACACACCTTCAGGCAGGAAGAGCACAGGTCTTTCTCTTGTACTAAGTAAAGGGTTTCTATGCGTTTAATGGAGTTGGCATACCCTTCTTGCTGTATTGAATCTGAAACAGGATTTCTGTCTGCATTCAGTTTCTTGAGCTTGGGAAGATTTTTCACACTGTTTGGGATGGTGGTCAAAGAATTGTCAAAGAGACCTATCTCCTGAAGTTCCTTCAAGGCCCCAAGAGCGGTGGGAATACTATCAAGACAGTTCAAGCCAAGGTTGAGAATATGAAGGTTCTTGAGAAGGTTCAGCTCCTCTGGCAAATTTTTGGTGGTCAGCTTGTTGTTGGATATATTCAGGTAGAAGAGGTTCTGAAGTGTACCTATTACCCTGGGCAAGTCCTGAAGTTGATTACTATGCAGGTCCAGCCAGCGCAGTTTCTTGAACTTCTGGATGCTGCTTGGAATCTTTTTTAACATGTTTCTGCTCAAATCAAGTTCATCCACATCAGCCAGTTTCAGAATGCAATTGGGAAAGGTAGTGATACCCATCTTGCTTAAGTCAAGACGACGTGCTCCATCAGGAGCTATCCGGATGGAATTTTTGGCAATTTTCAAGGTGATCTTCTTCCCTTTTGGTTTCCCCTTGGCCATCTCTCACTGAAAGACAGACAGATACACCAGACTCTGTAGATAAAGTGTAGAAACTCCAGTAAAGCCTTTTAAAACAGTGCCTGCTTGTCACTAATTAAAAGCAAAGTAATCACATACTTAAAAATTTACATGTGACTGCTGGACTCTTCAGAGTTTGGTTTTATTTTGTGTTTTTTGTTGAGATCAGGACTTTTCAACCCTGAAGCTGCAACTCTGAAAGCCCTTCCTGAAAGCACTTCAAGTAGGTGAAATTCTAACAATTCACAACATTGTTTTATTGCATTGTAGCACCTATATTACATTAAAAGGTGAAATTATTGCTTTCATCCCTAGATACTGATTTGAGCTCAGCATGTAATGAAACTGAATGAAATGTGTTATTATCCATCAGCTGTTTGAGGACCTGAGCAAAATGTTTTGTGGGTCTCAATCCAGTCCTACACTTTAGGGCCTGCACTAAAAGAAGCTATCCAAAATTGTATTTATTATCCCAGTCTGAGTTGCCTTCTTACATGCCTGGCACCTGTTGACAGGTTGGTTAAATGTCCCGTTTAATGGACCTAAGTTTTGGGCTCTGTCTGATGTTGGAAGATTTAGATATTTAAAGCAAATGATTAAGAGTATTGTTTAAACCAGGAACATAGCAGGCTCCCAGATTTGCGAGACTTCTTGCAGTTCACACGTCCCCTGCAGGGCAGACTGTAACAGGGGGTCTGTGTCAGTGCTGCTTAACCTTGCCTTTCCAGCCATGCTGTGGAATAAATGAACTCCCAATACTAAAGTGCCCTGCTCCCAAAAAATGCATGTAACGGTCATGGTCAGACTTTTGATTCATATTGATGCTCTCAGCATGTGTCATGTGCTTTGTTGGACTGAGCCCTGTATGAGTAGTAGTCTACTGTAGTCTTAGGTTTGATGTACTATCTCTCTAATCAAAGGTCACCAAATATGGCTGCTAATTATGGCTAGTGACAAAGGAAATAGCTGATTTCCTGAAAATGGATGACAATGTCCCTCTCAGCCAGAACACAGAAAGGAGCATGGGTTACAGCTGGCTAATCTCAGGATGGTACTGGTGCTCTGGCATTTAACTGAGATAAGACTCAAATCACAGCTTTGATGAATGGTTGTTTAGGACAAAATGTGAATTTATCAACAATATATTTCCCTATTAGAAAGGCTTCACTACAAACCCTTGAGGCTTTTTGGCTACTCATTAATCATGTGCAAATACATGAAGGGGAAGTTCAGGCTGTAACTAAGGCACTTCAGCTCCTTTTCAATTATATGCGACAACCCAAAGTAATGCATAAGCAAGGAGGTAGTCTGTCAGTTACCACTCAACCTCCCAGGAGCTCTGTAATGAGGTAGATGTTTTAGAAAATCCTGGAAGCAGCACAGTCTTGCCCTAAGGTTATGTTCCCAAATTGAATCTGTGTTATTTTATACAAAAATATTTAAACACAGTCAAATCTTTCTGTGTCTGTCACTCCCACATTTCTATCTCTCACTCGTACTTACATGGCCACGTTACCATTGTATTTGAAGCTTTGAAGCTCTCTCACTCTTTGCTGTATTTAGCCTTAGAGTGTTCCTGTGGCAATACTAATTCTATTCTTTCTGTAGTGTAGACTAGTAACTGAAGTACTCTACAGTGAAAAACCAAGCACTTTTTTTACCTTTGTTGTTGTTAGTTTAGATAATTTGCCCAGGAGTGGTTAGGAATTTCTAAAGATTAAAAAAACAGGTTTTTTTATCACAGTTCACTCATTTTAAGGTTTTGGTGCAATATTCTTGCTGGCAATTCTGCAAAGATGAAGTTCAGCTGCATGGGAAATGCCAGAGCCGTACTGCTGGTACAGGACACCCTAAGTCTCTTACCAGTGCACAGAGTGTGACTAACATGCTTCAGAAAAAGATCTGCAGGGCAGTTTCCTTGCATTTCGGCATGATAGAAAGAGAGTTTCTGCTTCCTGCAATTGATGTGAACCTTGCGACCTGGTCCAGCTTTCTCTTTGTCTGTTTTTGTGTCAGATGAGTTGACCAAAACATTTTGATCAGTGAAGCTTTTCAGACAAGCTTGTCTTCAAAAATATGAAAGGGAGCCTCAAGGGAAATATTATTTTTTTAATTAAAAATTTGAATTTATTTTAAAACACTTTTTAAAACATCTTTAAAACTCTCAGAAAGAAAACATTTTGCTCAACTCCTAATAATTTTTTCTATTCCTTTTCATTTAAAATCCAAGGGGGAAACACTGATTCAAACCTGTTCTTTTCTGAAGAATACCAACCAGCCAAAAAGTCAGCCTGTTCTGCAGCTGTCTGTTAATGCTGGTTCCCAGCGTGGGCGTCCCTCCGTGCTGCGCGGGCCTAGGAGCACTAGAGGGAGCCTGGCGTACAAGGTTGAGTGCTGCAGGCTTGTCAGGCGTAGCAGTAGATAACCTTTTGGGTCTGACTTCTACTCTGTCAGTAACCTCCGCCAACTTGTTACGAAGTTTGAAACTGGACGTTTCAGATTTTTAAGAAGTCCAAATAAGCAGATCAGCGTAATTTTCCTGAAGATAGATGTCTTTGTGTGATGTGCTGGATAATGCCCGGACATCAGAGATTAAATACCTCCTTTAGTTGGATTTTTTTTAAATCCTACTGTGGACTTCTAAGATGCACTGATCAGGAAAACATGAGTCCCTAGGGAGTGTTCATGCTTTCCAAATGCTATTTCCTTTGGCTTAAAAGTTGGAGCCACGTTTCAAACTTAGAAAAAGGTGATTTGCCATCCCAAAGATAGGGATTAGAATTAGAAGTCTGCAGAAATACCGCAGCGCACCAGACAACTTGAAGGGGATGAATAGCTCTCTTGTCTCTGCATGCTAGTAAACAAATTATCAATGTTCCACAGGGCTGTAGCTAGAAATAATGGAGCTTACTTAGCCACATCTCATTTTCTTTAGGTCTATATATGAGGGCTCCAGTTCTGTAGCCACTGATATTAAAAATTCAGGAATCACAGGAGCCCTCCTTGCTGTAAATGTTAATTATGCCTGCTCAATCTCATGCTCCCAGTGCATCTCCTGGAATAGCACAGGGAGAGGTACATGTGTTGCCCTACTACCTAAGAAATGATGGTAAGAGAGAACTCTCTTATTTGCTTTAAACCCTCACCCCACTGCCAGGTTCAGCTTCTGAGTTGCTGGAAAGACTTTTCCCAGTGGTGGTATGTTTCTATGTGATATAAGGTCTTGCTAAAGAGGATCTTAACTAGAAAACACTTTCCTGTTTTGTCTGCACTTGGTAAAATCCTTGGTCTGGATTGGGCTTTTGAAAGCCCAGGGCTGATCCCAGAGCTTTAGGAGTGTTTCACAGGCACAAACCTTTGAGGCTGAACTGATACAGAAGTAAGCAGAAAATGTATCAGGGGCATCATCCCACCTGTGGTGCTCTGTGCTGCTGGAAGCTGAAGGAACAGAGCAGACCTTGAGCATAAGGGCTAGGACTGTCAGTGTGTCTCTGAGGAAAAGGAGGATTGGAGATTACGCCTTAACTGCACTTAAGCAATTGAACAGGGCCCTTTCATGACCAATTGTAGCTTAAGTCTGTTTTAAGAAGGAGATCCAGTCCTAGAGAAATACAGATTTGGACCCTGGTGGTACGTATCTTCTACCTGAACCTTTCTTCTTTTCTCAGTATACGGCTGGTAGAACGAGAACAAGCCTTCTGCCTGTGACACTGTCTGGGTGTTTCAGGACCTCCACCTCTGTGCTTGTTCTTTTCCTCTGCTTCCTACTTCACTGCACAGAGCCATTTTGATCTCATCTTGAACTAGTCTGTGAGAAAAGTTTTCTCTGTCTTTCCTCCTGAAAGCCTGTGTATTACAGAGCAGGCTTGCCAAGTCCAACAGAGCTACACATGCTCTGCACCTCTCTGGGGGCAGGAAAGCAGTGAGGTGACATGTTCTAATCCACCCATAGAATAGCTCTGTGGAAATCGTAGAGTCATGGAATATTTTGAGCTGGAAGGAATCTTAAAGATTTTCTAGTTCCAGCCATGCTGCCATGGGTAGAGACACCTTCCACTAGACCAGGTTGCTCAAAGTCCTGTCCAACCTGGCCTATTGGTACTTTCATATAAAAATTAAAACCAACATTCGTACAGCAAATGATTTTGCATGCACCAACTCAGTTCCAGCTACAGTAGGTTTTTATTTCCTTGCTTAAAAGCCTCTTACCATTTCTTTGTTGTTGAATACAACCTGTTGTGGAAGAGAGATTAATTCACTGACCATCTAAAATGCACTCCCTTGTTAAAAGGGAGGTTTAGACTAAATCCTGCCATGAGCAAATAGAAAAAAAGAGGTTTTCTTCCTTATTTTTCTTACTTTTCTAGATCACTTCAGAGCTATCACACAGTGCAAGGTCACTTATAAAACCAAGGCCCACCAAGAGTTAATAAAAACATAGTTTAATTTTTACAGTTCTGCCAGACTGCCCCCCTGCATAAGATCTTGCCGGCTAGCAGCGAGGAAGACTTACAAGGTGAGGTATAGATGTCACAAGCTCCTTGGGGATTTTTCAGTTGTGTAGGATGAACCTTCGTTACTGCGCAGTTGTCTTCTACCAACTCTTCTCTGAGTCATGAATTAGTCTTTCAGTCTGTAAATAAACATGTGAGCAGAGAGCACAGGACAATTTCCTTTTTGCAATCCTGCAAATTCCAAACCATACTTCCTTGATGGAAAATGGCAGCCCTTCAAGAAACTTGTCTATGTGAATGTGCAGAGGGAGCAGGACTGGCAAAAAGGACTTCCCCTGCTCCGGAGTCTTTCTATTCAATTCTTCTTCCACAGCCTGTGAAACTTCTGTTTCTAAGCAACAACAATGCTAAGTCCTTAGAGATCATTAGCATAATGTTTGGTTCCAGCATGCAAGTTCAAGCTGGAGGGAAAAGAACTGAACGACATGCACTGCCTGGAAATGCTAGATTTCAAACTATGCAGAAAGAAAAAACATCTGGACTTCATTAGAAGCTGTTCATCAGCTTCTGCCATTGCCTTAACTGTCCATTTTAGTCATTCAGATATTTCATTTTACTTGGCTATAACACAGTGTGAGATATTTGTATGTGTATTTTAAAACTCACATTTGTGATACCACCCTTGGCACATGCCAGATCAGATAGATATGAACACAGAAGGGAAGGTTTATTCAGCGGCTCAACATGGAGGATAGGAGCTGCAGTTTATATTCCTCTATCTGTGACCCTTCAGAAGTGCAGCTGGTACAACAATCTGCCTTTTTAGCATGTGAATTTGCTAGAATTTCTCTCTACAACTAGGGTTACCCAGCTCAAACTTCTAGTAGTTGATTGTAATAATTTCAAAATAGTATCTGGAAAAAGGAACTATGGAAGAGAAGTAGCTGTGTGTTTCATGGTATGTATTGTTCACAGGAGATGCAACATTGAGATCCCTCTCTTGCTGATAATGGGTCACAGATATTATCGGCGTCAGGAAACTGACAATGTTGACGTGCTTGCCTGATTCCAGGGATGGAGATTGCATTCTGCTCACCTCAATGAATTAATTGAACTTGATGTTTTTCTTCACAATCTGAAGTGTGCCTGAATTCAGCATTTCTGCAGTGGAAATGTTATCCCTTTTTCTAGTTTAAGCCTGTGAATATACATGGTGCCCACAGTGTTCCGTAAAAGAGGCAGATTCCTTTCTCCTTCCCTAGCTCCTTCAAGACATTCTACTTCAAGGAGTCCTACTTTAATATTATACTTGTTTATAATTTTTTTATTATATTGCTCTATTCTTTGAGCACAGAGTCAGAATACCTAGAAGGTAGACAGGTACAATCAAACAAGGAGGACACTGTACCTTTAGAATAAAGTAATGTAACCTATCACTTTTCTGAGTTTGAGAGAGACTTGATTGTTTCACAGAGAAAGCTGACATTGCCTGTATTCTCCTTCTTCCTCTTTTTGTAGTAGGATTTGGACATAGGTTGTGGCTTACCAGGAAGGGGATTTTCCTTAGAGTATTTTTGGTAATTGCAAAGATTCTTTAAGAGAAGTGGGTTAGGAGAGCCTTGGCACTGTTTTGCAGACTTAAGAAGTCTGGAGGATGGGAGAGAAAAAGAAAATGAAAGCAGCTTTGTGAAGTCTAAGAGTCCTTTAACTTTGCTGAGATTTTAGTATTAATTTCAGGGGGGGCAAAAATCTCATCCTTTGAGATTATCTCATCTGCAGTGAATCTCCAAATGCATTGAGGTCCACCTGTCTCTAGCAAATTAAGAGCACTGGCTATCACAAGAGTGAGATCACAGTCTGATGTTAATGGAAGAGGGATTAATAAATCACTTATGTATAGTGTGGCCAAAGGTGGATCATCATTAGTACACATCATGCTTAAATTCTGCCAGGGCTGATGCCCTACAAATACCTTGTAGATTTAGATATAGATAGCTATACAGGCACATCTCTTAACATCACATAACTTCCCCCCTCTTGAAGTTTAGTTATTTACATTTATAAAGCACTTGTTTCTTTTTCAAACCAGCCTTTGATTATCTATTTATTTTAAAATGCACTTACTGTGGTTGATTAGCTGCAGTTGATCTACTTTGAGCTTTGTTGTGCTGGCTAGAGAGGTGTTGGCAGGAGGAATGCTGATGGATTACCATGGAGAAGGGAGGAACAGGCTTGAGCTGCCTGTAATGTGATTCGTGTTCTGAGCCCTTGTGAGTCAACAAGGGAGAATATAGAATTCTAGATCTCTGGGGAGTTGAAGGGAGCATCCTGCTTTGTCCCCTGAGACCCAGGAGAGTAGCTCTTACAGTGGAGTGACTACATTTAGCCTTGCCTGTTTTCATGGCATAGTGAAGTTGTCAACATCTTGAGTTGGCTTCCAAAGTCCAATTGGAGGATTGTTTTGTCCCTTGTACAGTTCTTATTAACTGTTTAGGGCTTGTGACAAGTAGAGCAAGTGTTACACTAGAAGGTCATTGCACCCACAAGTCAGCATATGTATATTTGCATGATATACACACAGACTTGCCCAGTTTAGTCGTTCATATAGTATGTTATAATGCTTCCACTTTGAATGTTGGAGGACTGATGTATTGAGCAGGCTTGTACCTTACATTATTCCCTGCTTCCTAACTCAGCCATAAATCCAAAATAAACCTGTGTGGTTCTAGTTAGCCAGTCTGCCCTTGTAGAAAGGGAAGAACCTAACTTGATGACAAATCTAACTTTGGTGACAAACACCCTAATCCAAAACACTTCAAGCAATGTCAGGAATCCTGATCCTGTTCTATCTCTTTGAGATACACTCTTTGAGTTCCAAATATCTGTTGGATACCTTAGAAAGGGCAGTGGGGCAAAGCTCTGTGAAACCTATAATAGTTCCATATGCTGAGCAGGAGAACTAAACAAAGCTTAAGAGTTGTAGACCATACGCTAGAATTGGTCCTGGGTTTCATGTTTGTTCATGGAATAGGTTATGACTTAGGCCATGTAAAATACTTCCCTCAGATACACGATTTTCTCTGAAGAGAGTGTCTAAGCAAGGAATAAAATACTGCATTGAGAAAATGCTAGTGTTTTATGTACACTATTAACTGCTCCAGGACTGAATAAGCAGTAAAATAAGGAGTCATAAACAGGAGAGGTTGTTCGCAAGAATTTACTACTGCAAATTCAATAAAACTGTAATGATCATAGACCATTCTGATGTTTTATTTAGATCTTTGGGGCCGCTTTAAGCCTACCTTTTCTGTGGGTTTCTAGGGTGATCCAATACAGAGCACAAGAGTGCAAAGTAACAGCTAGTCATTCCTGTAGCAGTTTTATAATCTATGGCTGAATTGATTTCCTTCACTTCAGGAAGTTGGTAGTCCTGCCTCTGGCTGCCACCTTAGAATTAGTTTAAAAATATACACTCAAGGGGAGAAGCATCTCCTATCACCAGTTATATTGTATCACATCAGTAACCCTGTTTACTTTCGCAGATCAGAAGTTTCTGTAATCCATACACTGGTTTTGGTTGGGATAGAATTAATTTTCTTCATAGTAGCTAGTATGGAGCTACGGTTTAGATTTGTGTTGAGAACTGTTAATAATCCAGGGGTGTTTTATTGCTGAGCAGCGCTTACTCAGAGTCAAGGCCTTTTCTGCTTCTTACCCCAACCCATCAGTGAGTAGGCTGCGGGTGCACAAGGAGCTGGGAGGGAAGGCAGCCAGGACAGATGATCCCAACTGACCAAAGGGACATCCCATGCCATATTACATATGCTCAGCATATAAAGCTGGGGGAAGGAAGAGGAAGGGAGGATGTTTGCAATGATGGTGTTTTTCTCCCCAAGTAACCGTTGTATGTGATGGAGCCCTACTTTCCTGGAGATGGCTGAACTCCTGCCTCCCAACAGGAAGTAGTGAACTGACTCTTTGTTTTGCTTTGCTTGTGTGCACAGCTTTTGCTTTACCTATTAAACAGTCTTCATCTCAACCCATGAGTTTTCTCATTTTCACTCTTCTGATTTTCTCCCCCATCTCACAGTGAGGGGAGTGAGCGAGCAGCTATGTGGGGCTTAGTTGCCACCTGCGGTTAAGTCACGACAATCCAGAAGCTGTCACTTGTCTCAGTTTGGTCTCTAGGAATTGACAAGACCAAGTCTAGATACTGGTACACCTTCTAGTTCAGTGTAGGTGAAATGTGACTTTTGTTTGCTCAGAACCTTTAACCCTTTCATATTTTCAAATGATTTCCCCTGTTTAGAACCAGCCTTCAGCTGGTTTGGTTATTTATTAAAACTTGTAGTAAAAAGTTGCATTTTGAGAAAAAATGAAGTGAAAAAAGCCCCACATTTACTCTGTTACTTTAAAAAAATACAGAAATGGCAGCCCCCTTCTTAAGGACTATATTTGTTTCAAAGTGCTTTGTGCAAAAAGAACATAATTGATATGGAGACTGAGATACTTCTGTCTTCAAGCCAGTATTTTCAGAATGCTTCAGAAAAGCGTGAGCCTTTGAGAATCAGGCTTCAGAATAGAAACAGACAGAATTAATGGTACCTGTCACTAGCACTCTAGATCTACAATGAGATGAGACTGAGAGCAGACTGATTAACAGTGTGGATTAGCTCATAACAACTGAGGAGATTGCTGTTCCCATCTGTCCATCTGCCTCTGCTGCAGGGGCATATTCTTTGCCTGTGAGTCAGCTTCTGAATTCTTGCAGTTTAACATGTGGCATCACCACCACAGTTCACGGTGGTATCTGAGGGCAAAAAGAATCCATCCTTAGCACCACCATCTTACTTCCTTCTTTTTCCTTTACTAAATATCATACTTTAAGTGGGCAAAAAGAATCCATCCTTAGCACCACCACCTTACTTCCTTCTTTTTCCTTTACTAAATATCATACTTTAAGTGGCACTTCATTCAGGAGCAGACTGGCAAGTGGAAGAGTCAGCATGTCATAGGGAGAGTGACTGACAGTGATAAATTCATCAGCTATCTGAAGCTAGACTGTCTTTGTTCATCAGGCAGAGCCTTCCTTCCTAATGAAAGCAGTAACAAAATTTGATTGTGCAGCACTGACCTAACTGATAACCTTCTGGTTTTGGAATTATTTGGTCACTGATAAAACCTCAATATTCTAGTCTTGATGTTCTCTCATTTCTGTGGGATGAGAGCAGGGGGAACAGGGAGCACAGACTTTAGTGTTGACTTTTTCTTACTGTTCTGAAGCAGACTATTTCAATTGAATGCTTGTTCCATACAGGAAGCACTCAGGAGGGGAAAAGGCAATGCTCCAGAAGTGGCAGGTAAGCTAAATCTTGGCTGCACATGGTTAGGCAAAGAATTTCAGCACCTGTCTGCATGTCCACACACAGATACATGTGTGTGTGTATGCATGTACTTCAAGACCTAAGCTTTCGTTTCACTGCTGGAGGTGAGGTTATTGGCAAGAGGAGCAGAGTATTTACATCTGGTTATTGCAGAGGTTTTGCTCCTCCTGCTGTGAAACATATGGTCCTACTGTCTGGCAGATTAAGTGTGATTTTATGCACATTTTTAAACTGACACCAAAGATAGCCGCCTAGTTGAATGACTTCACAGATCATCTGTACATCTAAATCAACGCACCTCTTGTTTTCCCAGATGTTTTACTGAGCTGAGAGATGCATTTACTTTCCTGTACCCCTGATCTTGGTAACCCAAGAAACACCGAAGAACTCTATACCTTCTTGTTTATATGTAGCACTTAGTGCAGCCTTTTCTGTATAGGCAGCTGTCCAGGATTTTCCAATATGCAGACTACGTGCATTTGGCTCACTCTTAAATTGGGAAAAAGTGCTCTGTTATGCAAATGCCGCATAAGAGCACTATGTGATTATAGACAAATGCAAATGGCCTGTCTGAGGAAGAGCCAGAATAGGGACAGATTCAATTGAGTAGATCATTGTATAAGAGATACTGTGCCTATCTGAATGGCAATGGATGATTAATTACACTATTTATAATTCTTGTCCTGGTGGACCTGGGAACCACAGGGCTCCGAGGGTATCTTTGAGGCACTATGTTCAGGGGTGGAGTTAGGAGATCTTAATACTTGTTTCTTTTCTCTGGCAGAAAAGGGAGATCAGCAACTTTGATTACCTCATGTACCTGAACACATTGGCTGGCCGCAGCTACAATGATTACATGCAGTATCCTGTGTTTCCATGGGTCCTCGCTGACTATCACTCCGAGGTCAGTGCTTGCTGCAGCTTTCTATACTTTCTGTGGCAGCACCCATATGAAGGTTTGCTGAATGATGGCATTGAAGCAGAGGGGCCTAGACCAAGGGCTCGAAATTTGAGATAGTTAATTTGAAATTTATTGATTCTTTATAGAATAGCCTTATCTTCAAATCAGCATGCTGAGGAATCATGTTCTGCCTCAGAAAGGTGTAAGAACATCTGTTAAATACATACCTAATTAAGGAAAGGCTGCATTGGCTCAGCACACAGGCTGGGACAGGTTTCTGTGACCCCTGACAAAGACGTTTGAAGAAAAATGCCTTGAGAGCAATTTGCAACCTGGCAGATTATTTGTGAAGCTCCTTGTGCATCTTTCAGTGGCACATGCTACCACTCTTTCCAAGTGCTATCCGAGTTCTGGAGATGGGAGTTTTAGTAATGAATCTGTGACTTTCTTGTACAGGTGAAACTTCCAATGCAGCGGTGCTGTTATCCAGCATCACTGAGCTAAACATGATATCTAAGACTCTAAAAATCTACATCTTTGCTGGTTTTGCTTTTCAGACACTAAACCTTACTAATCCTCATACGTTTCGGGACCTGTCAAAGCCCATGGGAGCACAGACTGTGGAGAGGAAACGCAAGTTCATCCAGCGCTACAATGAGGTGGAGAAGAGTGAGGGTGAGTGGTTTAGGACATTAACAAACAGCAGAGGCTCGAGGCCCTCAGGCCTTTAGGGATGCTCATGAATCCCTTAAAAATGTCACCCAAAAACTTTCCAGAACTGTGGCTAAGGGAAGCACCATATCAAGGTGATCCTCTAACTTCTGGATACAAACTTCTTGAGGATTTGGATAAAAATTACTCTTGCAACTACTGCCTTATGTGCCTTTTACTGCTGCATTCTGTTCACTTCCCTTGGGCAGGAAGAGAGGCTACAGCAAAAAGCAATATTCCCTGGAAAAGACTGTGCTGTTAGCCAAGCTGAACACATTAGTCTCATTTGTTAGCTATGCTACATATAGAAGACTGCTGCATGCAGCTTAGCTAACAGCTACCTTAAGAAAAGGAAACAGGATGTTGAGGCTGTTGAACTGTGGAGATCAAGACCTTTTCCGGCACTAATGGGAAAAGGGATGGAGTGGAAAGTAAAAGGGTTTATTTTTCAGAAAATGAAATGTGGAAGGCAAAAAAAGAGCATACAGAGATGGTAGTAACTGTGCCCACTAAATGCAAATATGAAAGTGTGCTTTTGCTTACAGATCCTTGAGCATATCTGCTTTACAGACCTGCTACCTACTTAGTTGTGCTATGGTAACTGGATGCTATGGGCTTGAATTGGTGATATTTTGCACTGGAACATGATTTCTGTCCAATTTCCAGGCGACCTGTCAGCGCAGTGCCATTACTGTACTCACTACTCATCAGCAATTATAGTGGCATCTTATCTGGTCCGAATTGAGCCATTTACCCAGACCTTCTGTTCTCTGCAGGTAAGGGGGCAAGATAGCTTCAGTACTACACCTCAGTATGAACCATGCAACAGATTATAGTGGCTGTGTAATCTAGGGGGACTAATTCTTTTGCCATTTTCTGTGGACTCTGGGTTCAGCTAGGGCTCTCTGCTATGTCTGTTGAATTCAGTGAAAATAACTTCATGGGAGCATGATTGATGCCTGATGATATTGTTTTCTTCAAAGGGAGAAGGTTTATTTACTTTTGGTCCTGTGATGCCTTCTGCAGGAGCTGAGGCATATAATCACTTAGACAATGTTTTACTATCTGTCTAAACATAAGCTTCTGACTTCACATAAAAAGGACATGGAACTGTTGGAACAAGTCCAAAGGAGGGCCATGAGGATGATCAGGAGACTGGAGCACCTCCTGTATGAAAATAGGATGAGAAAGTTGGGGCTGTTCAGCCTGGAGAAGAGAAGGCTGTGTGGAGACCTCATAGCAGCCTTCCAGTATCTGAAGGGGGCCTATAGGGATGCTGGTGAGGGACTCTTCATGAGGAACTGTAGTGATAGGACAAGGGGTAATGGGTTCAAACTTAAACAGGGGAAGTTTAGACTGGATATGAGGAAGAAATTCTTTAGTGTAAGGGTGGTGAGGCAGTGGAATGGGTTGCCCAGGGAAGCTGTGAATGCTCCATTGCTGGCGGTGTTCAAGGCCGGGCTGGATTTAGCCTTGGGTGGCATGGTTTAGTGTGAGGTGTCCCTGCCCCTGGCAGGGGGGTTAGAACTAGATGATCTTAAGGTCCTTTCCAACCCCAACTATTCTATGATTCTATGATTCTACGACTTTGGGGCATGTGAGACTTTCATGGTAGGTATTCTAAAATCAAGTGTCCATACACTAATGCAGCTATGGGCAAGAATTTGGGGTTGGCTGTGGTGGCATAGAGCATTCCTGGGCCATTTGAGGATGCACAAGTTCTAGTGGGTCGGGAATGATAGGGATCTTGGGATCAGCCCCCGACAGATAGAGAAGTAGAGTGAGACTATATCCACTGCTCCAGAGGGAATATTTTATTTTAGCTTGTTTTGAACTTGACACTGTTTCACGGTGCCAAAAGCACTCACCATAAAATTTAATTTCATAGAAAATGAACTTTGACCTTACCTTTCCCAGCTGGTCAGCATAGAGGGGCACTAAATTTCCTGATTGCTCCCTTCAGCAGGCCGTTGATGATGCACAAGCACAGACGCTTTAGCAGACAGTTCCCCTTATTTCTGTAATACGTGTTGTGTTATAGCACGGTCTGCCAGGAGGACAGATCCTTAAAAATGTATTTTTTAAGTGGTATCTTGATGAAATGTACCTATCCTTATAGGGCAATGTGAGACAACAAGACCAGAACATTCCACACTCAGAAACTTCTGTATGTATGATAACGGCTGGCCATGCCTCCTGGAGCTTTCCAAGTGCTTTGCTGTTGTGCTGGTCTTTATTTTTTTCTTTTAATGAACTAATACAAATAAAGTGCTGTGCTAATTAAGTAATAAGCCCTATGATATCAGCTGTTACCAGCAGTAGCTGATGGGTTAGTGAACCACCTGAGGCAATAGTTACCGTCGCACTCTGTGAGCCATATGTTAGCTGCAGTCATGAATGCCTGTGGAGCAGTTATCTCTTGTTGTAAACAACAAAGGCTGCTGTATCTCACTGGCACACTTTTCATGCATAACAAGTTCCCAGTCTGAGTAGCGGCTCTACGGCTGCGATTATGTGTGATTAGCAGGTAACCAGTGTTTTTTGTCGGGGTAGTTGTCTTCAAAGGCTGCTGAGAACTGAAGCACTCAATTTTTTTTGGATATGGATCCACTGAAACTGTTGAACTTTTTCCATTCTCATTCCTTTGCTCTTATGTTGTTGCACACTCAGCTGAGCTCATTCCTGTCAGTTCCTGCAGGCGGCTGGTCCTATAGTGGCATAGGAACTGCTAACTGTGAGACCAAAGAATTGTATTATCAAGGCAAAAGAAGGTTGGAAAAGGAGTACTCCCAAACTTAAGACCTTAAAAAGGTGCTGAGCTGGGAGCTGTGAAGGCTTCTCAGGATCTTAAAAAGTTGAAAAACAACGCTTATAACTGCAAACTGCCAGTCTGAATGCACAAGGAAGTGCAACAATTTGGGTGCACACCTTGTGAGAAATTGGTGTTGGTGTAGCATCCTGTTTCTCAAGATTTGCACATGACCACAGAAGACAGTGAGGAAGCTTTGCTTCTAGTAAGGGAACTGTACAGGAGTTTACAAAACCTTATTTCATGTTTCATATAAGTGTATTGAGATCTGACTCTGGAGAAAAGTGTCTATGTGCTTTGCATTATTGTACTGGAATGGGTGAAAAACTGGCTTGTCAGACAGCTGTTGAAGGGTGCCTTACAATTCACCTTAGTCAAGTGCCCCCTGCAATCCTTTCAGGAATTGGTCTCAGTAGGACAAAAAGCAGCAAAGATTTCCGTGTTTAGTGTCTCTGTTGGAAAGGAATTCTAGAACTCCATGGCCTCAATAATTAGTGAGACTTGTTTTTGATTCAACTTGGCTTTTTTGTTTTTGTCCCTTATATTCTTATCCCACTGGTGCTGCATTTCAGCTAGCAGGCTGATCTTTCCTGGCATTTACCTCTCATAGCTACTTACAGAGAATAGGGTTCTGACTCTTCATTGTGTGCTGACTCTTGAGCCGGCATTTAAGCACTGTCTGAAGGTAATTGTTTCTTAGCATCTCTGGGCATGTGGTAAGACTTTGCACCTTCACACTTATCTCTCAGAAACACTTTGAGGTCTTTGGGTTTAAAGCACCACCAAGTATCAGTGATGCTTAGGGTTATAAGCATGAGAAGTTCCAACTTCTCTCTAGAGATCACTTCGACTAGTTGCTTTGTATATAACCCACTGAGCTCTAGTTTTAAAAAGCATATTTTGATAGTACTTCTGATGACAGTGTTAGGCCTCTACTGAAAGCAAAGATAACAGAGACTTGCTGTGTTTCAGAAAAGCAGTGAGAGTTTGTGTCAACTTGCACTCTAAAGGCATAAAGCAATTCTTGATACTCTTTTTCCCTTTCAGTGCAGTTTTTGCATTCATAGAGAGAGAAAACTCATTAATTCTGATATAAATATATGCAAATAAATTTATTAATATAGGAAATGGGAAAATCAGTTATTGCTTCCTTTATAAATAATACAGGCTTAAGTTTTAAAGATATTACTTTTCCCTAAAATGAATTAGACAGCCAGGGAAAAAATCACATTTTTTCATGGTGGTAATATCTTTAACCAGATTTGTCGCGCTAACAGCATTTCCTATGTATATATTATTTTTATTTAATACAGGTAATCTTTTTATTACAAATCATATTGTTTCTCAGGAGATTACCATCAGCTCTCATAAAAGCTGCAAAAAAAAAATGAAAAAGCATCAATCACCAACAGACACAGCATGCTGTGTGCAGATTAAATATACAAAGCCCTTTAATATGCTTCAATGAGATACTTGTTAGCTGTTGATTTATTTATAGTCCTTCTTCTACTCTGTTTTAATTTCAATTTGAATTTGACTCCAAGGGTCTGCCTAATAATGATCAAGAACAAGATGACCTTGTGCATCAGATTAACTCCAGCTAGGCTTACTCATGTGATTAGCCACTTTCTTACTCAATCCCTTGAGCGGGTGTGGGAAGGCTTCACAGTTGTCAGTGGTATAAGGAAGGACAAGGGGATACAGCAGAACTATGCTGTCATTTAGAAATGAGGCTGAACCAAAAGACAGGTCAGGATTCACCTCAGGGGAAAAAGGGACAGGTGTTTCCATCTGGAATATATGTTGACTTTTGGTGGGAGTCTATCCCAGAAGACAAGCAAAGAGTTGTGTCTTCAGAGTTTAGGGTTTATTGCCTCCTGTGTTTTAATAGATTATCCATGAGGGTAGTTTCTGCCTAACAAAAGATACTGCAAAAGTTATTTCTTGACTTGCAGTTTGCAGACTTAGCAGAGTTTGTAGGTCCAAAAGGAGTTGCATTGTAAGTGTGCAGGTACTCAGGGAGTCAAAAGGGCGGTGCTTCTTACCATCAAAAACCAATCTGGCAACTGCTGTACAGGGTTCATCTGGTTCATGGGAGCGGGATCCTATCCATACAGCATGAGGATACTTAGATACTATTTTTCTATTTAATACATTGCAAATCAAAGCTTCAGCTGACTGTTGTGCAGGACAGCATCCTCCTCATCTGACACATGCAACAATCTACAGGCAGAGAGAAAAACTAACCAAAGGCTATCAAATTTTCCTGAGAAGTCCACCACAGACAGAACCTGACTGCATCTCACATTCATGAACAGATTTACTCTTGCACCAGCTCTGGGTTTTAGTGTCTTCATTCTGCAGTCTCAGTGGCTTATTCATTTTGCCCAGTGAAACAGTTTGAGGATTCAATGGTTGAAAATAAACAGTCATTCATACATTTTCACTGCACTGTAGAACTATTTAAAGATACTTGTTCTATCTCTGTCAATCTCTCTTGAGCCCTGACAGTGCGATGTAGTGCTATGTTTGATGATGTATAATCCAAATTAGTTAATCCCAATGAGAAGTACCTATATTAGCTTGGGAGTTTGCAGCAGCTGGGCAACTATATTTCTGCTAGAACCTGACTTAGGTATTAAGAAATAATTTGGTTCTGCCACTTTGTACTGTAGAAAAGTCAGCTATTTCCTGAAACAGCTTGTTCTTTCTGGCAGACTCATTCAGATGATCTCCAAAAAAACCTGATCTGGATATTTTCATTATTATAGAAATTTTATGTTAAAATAAATCCTTTCATGCTTAATGTAGGAATCCTTATGTAAAGATAAACATGGATTTTCACAAATGCATACAATATCTGCAATCCCATTAGAAAAGCATGTATGGTTCCACTGTAAGGCATGTAGGTTTTGTTCACTGAGTTAGTTATTTTCACTCTTCTTGAGGCTTTGCTTCAGAGTGATGTTCTCTGCTACTAAGGCTGCTTTTGTCTAGTGTTTGACTCTCATTAAACTAAATGTGTTTAAATGTTCTCAGGCTGTGAGATAGTTTGTTTCTCCTTCCTTACACACCAATTCTGCTTGGGACCCAGGCATTCTTCCTTTCTTCTCTTCTTTATGCTGTCTCTCCATCCCATAGGGAAAGAACAGTCCCTGCAGGTTCCTACTCACTGTGCCTTTCCTCTTTGGCTGTATCTGATGAATGTTATTTCAGTGGTACCCCACCTTCCCAGAGTTTTTTCTCACGTATGATTCTTCACAACTGTTTGGGTCACAACTGAAGTGAAAGCACTGAAGTTGTGTCTACTGCTTGCAAATCACTTTGGGGAGAAAGGAATTAATTGCCCTCAGAAGCATTAGTGATGGGTATGCTGATATTCTCGAGCTGCCCATGATCGTTCCTGCTTGCCTTGTGTTGCTGAAATCTATGCTAAGACTCCAAGCTTCACGGTTTTCTCAACCTACATATGTACAAATCAGGTTTAAGGCAGTCCCTAATAAAAGATCAGTAAATAGAGCCAGGACAGATCTTGAGATATCACCTAATGAAATATGTGATAAGGTAATTATTGCAAAGTTCATTAGGATTCTTCACCGGCTTTTTATTTAACAGATTATTCACACTGCAGTCTTTCTGTCTGTCTCCATTTCACAGGGCGGGAGTTTTGATGTTGCTGACAGGATGTTTCACAGTGTCAAGAGCACATGGGAATCAGCGTCAAGGGACAACATGAGTGATGTCAGGGAACTCATCCCTGAATTCTTCTACTTGCCAGAATTCCTAACCAATGCAAATCACTTTGAGCTTGGTAAGTTCTAGAAGGAACTTTAGTGCTCTCCTTCCGCTCCCCAGCATCCTGCCCGGGAAAATGATGCAGATCATTTGTTGAGAGTTGGTCCCTTGACTATGTGGACTGATGAGGCTTTCCAGCAATAAGAGATCAATTTTTATCGAAATAAAGCTACAAGAATACAAGCTTCTGATAGCTGAATGATATCAGAAGAACCAAGTTTCTAGCTCAGAAAGGATTGTATTTCCTCTTAGGTACTGTGCAAAGGAATTACACATTTTGTCAGACAAAGGCAGATTTTTATATAAGCAATCTAGTTGGCTGCTTTTGAAAATTTGGGTTGTACCATTACATCTATGTTGCTGTGAACAATATATTAATTTGACTTTTGGAGGCAGATCAAGTATTAGATCGTGTTGATGAAAGGTGGGTTTTTTTAAAATCTGATGTGAGATCACAAAGTGATTAAATTTGCTAAATGTCCTCACTGTCATCCTGAAAGGTTCTGCTCAAGTCTCATGAATTTGACATGTTGTCCCTGACCTCAAGCAGCAGCATCATCCCTTCTGGACGTACACTGTCTCTAGACCTTTCTGCATTAGTCATGGAAGGTCAGAGAGAATCCAGAAAAAAAAAAATAGTATTCAGAAATAGGTATGGCAGTCACAATTCACTTCATTTTACAGGAAATTCACAACTCAGTGAAATGAGACATTCTAAGATAAGAGCAGAATGGAAAAAAAGATGTTAGAAGATTGTTAAAAGATAAGAAAGCATTGGCGTAGTTTTATCCTGAGAGGAGGCCAAGAAACAGAGCCTGGCTGAAATCAAGTTCCAGAGACTGACCTGGGTGGAATTAAGGGACCTAAAAAAGACATGAGAATCTTGACAGTAGAGGACAAATACAGAGGAAGATTTTACAACAGGCAAAGCCAAGAACCTGAGTCTGTTCATCGCTACACTGTCAAGAAACTTGCAGTTACAGACCTGAGCCTCAACTTAGATTTTAATTCATCCAGTTGTGCAACACTGCGCTCTGATCTAAGAACACATGCTTGCCTTCTGAAAGGAATCAGATTGCAAAAGACTTGAGAACATAATCCCTCTGAGTGGCAGATTTAGTAGGCATATCTGGCAGTTAGGCCCACAGGATTATGTATAAAACCAAAATTTTGCCAACAGGTTTGTCTTCTCTGAGTTTGCAATCTGTGCTAAAATGGTCTGTGCTGAGAACATGCTTATTTTTACTGTATTAGTGACAGTTACTGGAACATTTTTTCAGTGCTTTATTACTGGATCAGAAGTCCCAAGAGAAATATTTTCTGCAGTGTTCTATGGCACTATATTTGATGTACAACCTGAAACTTCATGTGAGAAAATCACCTCAATTTCCTTTGACTTCAGTGTTTTAGAAAAGCTGCAATGTAATTCTCCCTTTGTGATTCCTGCAGGCTGCATGCAGGATGGAACAGTGCTGGGAGATGTGCAGCTTCCTCCTTGGGCAGATGGGGACCCCCATAAATTCATTCTCCTACACAGACAGGTCAGTGAACATCAGGATTTCTGATAAAATACTGAACTGGGTCCCAATAAAAATGAAATTCTGAAGGCCAAAGTTGCAAATCAAAACGTTATATACAAATGCATCCCTCCAGTGTGGAGTTTGTGTGGGTTCTTAACTTTGCATGTCTACTCGTCTGCCTAACAATTCACCCTGAAACAAGGCCAACTTTCCACACCAGGTGAGGTTTATATCTAGGTCTGTGGTATGGAACTATTTCAGCCTATAAGTGGATGTGAAAATAACGTAATGCATACAGATAGCATTTATTTGCAGACAGTTCCATGTTGTTGCTAATCAGCTCTGGTTTTATTTAAACTATCTACTTCCATCTGAGTCATGCCAGGACTACAATTATATTATTTGGTTTTGGAGGGAAAAGCTAATGTGACTTCCTGCCTTTAATGGAGTCAGCCTTGGCAATTTGAAAGCAAACAGCTTTAAGGTCCTGAGACTTACTGCAATTAGTGCTATCTATTAATAGCTAGAAAGTCTTAACTTCTGTATGATGTCACCTGCTATGTAGTAGTGAGTGCAAACGCAATTCTGTATGAAAGATGGTGCATTGAACACAGGCTGCATCAAACTATCTTGATGCAAGTCTCTTCGTTACTGCTAAAAAGAGGAGGGGCTGTACTCCTGTGCCCTTGTATTACCTCATCAGATTTCCTCTGGCAAAAGGAGTCAATCTGTATTTGCGAGTGCATGCAGATTGCTGATGTGTACAAAAAGTATCATGATTCTATTTGTTAACATTTGTGGAACTAAACAAATAGCCCACGATTTTCAAGGCATTGCATCATCCTGCTTTGTCGAGTACCTACAGTTTCTGCCTTAGTGGGTTCTTCTCACCTCTCCTGTGCTATGCAGGTCCTGCCCTTGGAGGTTCAGCTTTCACTCTCTATGATCAATTCGTAGGTGATTGTATCCAAACCTGTGGGTACAACTATCTTCTCTATTTTGGTATCTCCAAATAAGCCTTTCCTCAGCTGACCTCTCCAAATGCTGTTTTAAATTCTCTGACCTGAGTAAACAGGGATATGATCTAAGCCTGTGCTTGTCACATTTTTGTGTAGTAGCCCTGCTGTCATTTCTTTTTAAGGACAGTTGAGTATATAGTGAGATATTTAATTTTTTGGCTTAATCAATTAAAAGGTTACTGTTAGTCTCTACTATGAATTCATGACCTGAACACTTCATATCTGTGTCAGAACAATAAAGCTAAAAAATATTTAAAATATGTTAAATTTCTGTCTTGCTACTTTACTTTTTTTGAAATTTATACCTTTTCCATATATTTATTAAAAATGTTTTTTTCAATCATTTGAAGATGTAATTGAAAGTAGACATCTACGACTTTTTTCCCCAGAATCCTGCCTCTAATATATGAAAGATTGTGAATTTCATAGTATTTCATTGGTAGTTCAAGTTATGTGGTGTGGAGAATAGCTGCTTACTATTATTAGCAGGTCTCAAGTATCTCCATGCCTAGTGACTTGACTGTGGTGTGCTGCCACACAGTTTAGTAACCTAAGCCAAGCCAGTACATTGAATTTACAACCTATTCAGTAACTAATTAGTCCCTTTGCAGAAGCTACATTAATCTTCTTGTCCTTTGTTTTAACTTCTATTTGTGTAGCAGTTACCTGTGTAACTCAGATCACAACCCTATATTACTGGGCTGACAAGCACATAGTGGGAATACCTGCCTGGGGAAAAAAATGTGTGGAAGAGCTTTCACCAGAAAACTAGCCAAGTTGAAATGGGAGTGTGTCAGTAGTAACACGAAAATATCTCAATAAATCCTTTCAACTTTCTCTGTTATCAGAAAAAATCAAAATGAATTTTTCATTGCCATGTTTATATTAACTTACAGGATGAACTGAAATAGTGTTTTATAATGTAGCTGTTATAACTAATACTGTATGGTATAGGTATATAGCCTCATTATTAGTAAAATAAAAGGATGTATTTTTTCCAAATTTAGAACTGGGGGAGGGAGCAAATTTTAATACATGAGAAAACTTGAGAGCTGGGCTTTTTGTTCTGATTTGGAAAGAAAACACTAGAATCTAATTCTCATTTTTCAGTCAGACCCTGACCCCTGCTGCCTTTCCACCACATACTAGATTGAGGGGATAAGGAGAAAATGTTTTTGCCAAAGAATGGAGATGCAGAATGATTAAGAGCCATGTTCAAACTGCTTAAGTTCCTGTACATGCACAGTAATAGGTATTACTGAGTCAAACATCTCTGAAGCTGCCTAGAGAGTGGTTTGGAGGCCCAAGGATCTAGTCACACTAAAGGATAGTGGAAGGGAAGACAAACATGAGTTTTCGTCAGTGCCTGTAACCACATGATGATACATCTACACTGAGGAAGGAGGTCCTTGTGTAAGTGCTGTGTGCGCTGCAGGCTTGCTGCTTAACATACAGTCCTTACTAAAATGAAGAGCTGAACTTAGGGAGTGTCCAATCCCTTCCCTTGCTGGGAAGCAAGTCAGCGCTACCCACTGCAAATAGGTTTTGACCACTGAGGTCAAATATGCAACAGTTCCCTGGTGTTCCCCAGTGACTCCAGCAAAGGCATGGAGGTGTAGGGGCTCTTGTTCCTTTCTCTGCTCTCTCTCATGCTTTCCAAGGTGCTTAGTCTCTGTTCTTCAGTTTCCCAAATATGGGACAGACAGCACTGTCCTTCCCTAACAGAGGTGCTACAGACAGAAAAGCATGGATGTCTGAAAGCTGCTGCGATTTTATGCTGATAGGTTTTTTTACAGAAACATAGGAAGAAATGCTGTTTCTTATATTGTGACTTGTTTGGAATGTGAAGTATAGAGCTGTACTCTTTACTGCTTGTGTAATTGTGAGCACTCTGAAGGCACTTACATACAAGGAGGAACATCTGCTTTTGCCTTGCACTTTGGAGTAAGGGTGCAGATTACAAATTATTCTGTCCATCATCCCTGCATAGCGTAGGTTTGCTCTCATTGTAGAGCAATATCAGATTGTGTGAACTAGATTTAGTTTTGATGAAACAAAACCAAAGGCTGCACTCCAGTTGTGCACTCCAGATGCTGGTGGCAGTCAGCCTGTTGAAGCAGACTAGACCCAGTTTCAAGTAAAGCTCCCACAGTGCATGTAATGGGGATACTGGGCCCTCTCTACCATCTGTTCTATTCTACAGACCTGCTTCCACTGAGCTGCAATATTTGATAACATTGGCACAGCTGATAAAGCCACACAACTTTTACAAATTAATTCAAATTTCAAATAGGAACTGTTCAGCACATGAAAGGTCATGTTTATAGACTCATGTTCTTAATGATTTGACAGACCTGATTACACCTTAGGTATGGTTGGTGCAATATTCTCTCTTCAACCAGGGCTAGTACTAGGTGTTACACAGGAGGGTGCAAGAAATCTTGCTGTGGAAAGAAAATTGGTTAGCCTGCCTGGGAAAGTTCACCAAAATGAAGAGCTAAAGTTCTTGAATTCTGAAACATGATAGTTTCTGTCTCCTCTGAAATCATCCACCAGATGGGAATGTACTTGTTTCTGGTATCCCAATCATTTTTAGGAGGCTTCACAGAAAGTTTGGTGCATTAAAGAGATTCAGGCCAACACTGTTTTTCAGGTTTGGTTATTGTTTTAAAGAATATGAGAAAGAAGAATTGTTCTTGACATACAACTCTGAGTAGCTCCTTGTTTCACATTTACTAAGTTAGGAATCTAATCTGCTAAAGAATTTATTTACTTCCTCCTTAGACCACAAGTTCTTCCTCCCTGGCTGGGCTTGTCATAGTGCTCAGTGAAATACTGAGGGGCTGCACAGTTGCAGCTCTGTTGGTTGCTTTGTTTTGCTCTGGCGGTGATGCCAGGCAAAATTTACAGTTTGTAATTCATAGACTAACTGCTTTTATTAACAAGGATGAGTTCTGAGTCTGTTCATAAGTGCTTTCCTGTTGTTTGCGGGGGACAGATTGTATGCTGTGCTTGTTCTCTGAGCTGTTGTGTGATCGTTATAGCTGTGGGCAGGGTCATTTAAACCAGCTGCACTGGGCTAACTGTCTGCTCTGTGAAATGAGCCATTGTTCTGTATCCCATTAGTTTGCTTATTTCTGCTGTGCTTTGGGTGCGATGGTCTGCTTGGGAGACCTTTAACTGATCACCAGGGAGTATTGCACAGTCAAATGATTCGGAGATAGGAAAGTATTTTTAATAACGCTTAACACTGCTGCTTGAATCATTGGGCAAGGCCAATTGGGAATGCACAAAATTTTGGTTAGGCAGGTGATGGCAGTACCATTTACTGAAGCCTCATGGGTAAGGCTGGCTAATGTGGAGGTGGGAAAAGGTTCAGCTCAGACTTGTGTCCGCTGCTTCTGAACTTGTTGTCTGGGTCTTCTGAGCACAAGTTTTCTGCTTGATTACGTTCAGTTTCTAGGGAGCCCACATTAGGGTGGATATATTACCTTACTCTTTACCAGTTTTCTTCAGTAGTAGTTGTTTCTTCTGGTCTCATTAATCCACACACCTGCCACTATGGGTAGCAAATCCAATCAAAATTGACCATGTCTTGTTTTGGGAAAAAAGATTGGAGTCCAAGTTTTTCCAGGGTAAGGAAATCTGATGCTGCAACTGTCTGCACTTGGGCCCTGCAAGAGTAGCAAATTTTTGATCAAACCCAGACAATCTTGAAATCTCTGTCATACAGCTGCCTTACTGTACCCCAGCTCTGCTGGTGCAAAACCCTTCCCTGTCTTGACTTGCAGCACTCCTCCAATTTCACTACAAGCTCTGTATTCTCTTTGCTGGCTCATGGCATGCATCCTCTTCTGATGTATCCTTCTGACCCAACTCAAAGCCCCTCTTCTAGTCATCTCACTTTCCAATGTATGTTTATATGTATCTTCTCGAATAAAGTCTCTGATATTCAGGGTGTGTCTTAACTAAGACTGACTTATTTCTACAAATAGAAATTCATCTGTGGTTTGTCTGTAGAGCCAAGTAGTGGTACCGAATGCTAATAAACGTTTTGCTCATTTAAACCATCTTGGTTATAGTAGCGGTATTGGGGAAGACATGATTGCACAGGATTTAATGTGTGCTGGAGGTTGGAGGATGCGCAAAGATCTGTGGAGTGCTTGCACTTAGATTTGTGGAACTTGTCTGTGTTGTCTCTGAGGATACTGCTCCTGCTGACTGTTAAGTCAAGAATGCTGCACAATGTTCTCTCTTTTTCTGTGGGGATCCATCTTACGTCTCTTCAAGAAGTCACATTCTGTGAGGATGTGCTGAGAATGTTAGTATTGTAGGAACAGAAAATGTGAAGATTTCTTGCCGACAATTTAAGTCTCCAGCAAGGATAAGAAAGAGGTAATGCATTTGTAACTGATACACTCTACTGAATTAAATAATTTTCTTTTGTTTTCAGGCACTAGAAAGTGACTATGTCAGTGCACACCTTCATCGCTGGATAGATCTGATTTTTGGCCACAAGCAACATGGCTCAGCTGCAGTGGAGGCAGTTAACACCTATCATCCTTACTTCTATGGAGACAAAATGAATCTCAACAACATTAAAGATCCTCTGATTAAGAGCACCATCCTGGGTTTTATTAGCAACTTTGGACAGATACCAAAGCAGGTACCACTTTATCATAAGAATAAAGAGTATAATTTATTTTGATGTTATAGTATTTCAACTGGAAAGCAAGAATAGAACCTTGTCTGATTTAAATCTGCTGCAAGACGGGCTATAGATGTCTCCAAACTGTACAACACGTTAGTATGCACCCACACATGTGTGATTCCACTTTTCAATCATGCTGTTCCTCTTGTATGCCATAGAACTCTGGCATCAAATTTGGGTTCTCCTTTAGTACAGCCACATGAGTACCCCCTAGTCTGGGACTGGTACAGTCAAATAAAAGCAGCTCAAAGTCTCACCTATGCTTTTATCTCTTCTTCCGAATTGCTGGGACTAGCTTCCTATTCCTGTGAGGAAGGGATGTAATCTGATGAAAATGTAATAAGGTTAAGATTTTATTGTAATGAAGAGGTTCATGTCCTAGAGTCTATGATTAAGGATTTAAACAGTGCCTCTCCTGCATGATCTGTCAAAGAGAGATTAATTTTTCAATGCCATTCATTTGTTCTAGCTCTTCACAAAACCACATCCATCCAGGAATGCCCACGGGAAAAGTTTGTCAGGAAGAGAGTCTGTGCTGTCCCTTCACTCAAGTGGAATTCTTCCTCCTTTCATGAGCAGCCTACAAAATCTGAAACTCTCACCAGTTATAATAAAAGGTGCTGTGGGGGTTGTGCTCCATTTTCTGAGCTAATAATTACAGAATTCTTGGATGGGGCAAATCTGGCTTTTCAAGAGCACAAAAATAGTCGCACAGCTTTGTATCAGTGAGTACAATCAAGATCCCTTCTGCCAATCACTATTTGTGTACTGTCAGTAGGCATTGAAAACACTCAAATAGTCAGGAGAAATCTTGAAACTTCTGCTGTAGAGTTCAGCACAGATTTATTTTATTTTATTTTATTTATTGTTTTATTTTATTTTATATTATTATTTTATTTTTTTTTATTTTTTATTAAGGCACCTAAATCTTTTATCTCTTCTACATTCTGAGTATGTTAAATTGAAACGTAAATCTCACTGTTTTCCTTTCACATTCTCTTTTTATATTTAACAGCAAAGTAAATACCGTCTGTGTTTCTCAACTTCTTGATCTTCAAATATTTTCTTTTTCTTCATCTTTTTCTTAGTCTGCTACTTTTCTTACCATGAATAAGCCTGAAAAATTTCAGCATCTATGTTTTCGTCCCGTGGTGGTGTTCTTTACATCTCACATCTTTGTGGGGACAGAGGGGCTGTACTACAGAGGCTGTGAGTAACACACCCAGCATCCTCTGTAGTGCATGGCATAAGACAAGTCTGCCAATGAAAAGAAGCTTAATGGCACTACTGTTAAACAGTGTCATTATCGTGTCCTCCTTTGGAGCACATCACTCCCCCGGCATGGATTTATGTGGTTCATTGGCAAGGAGTGTTTCCTCTATTCTGTCTGGAATCTCAGTTGTAGACTTCATTTCTGTCTGTGGACCTGGCCGCAGCACTGACCTCAGCTGTGGGACTTGCCAGTCTCACCACACAAGCTGTGCAAGGAGGAAAGTTAACTTAATTGCTCTAAACCCAACAGGATTAAATATTTTCTCTGTCTTGACAGACTGCCCCAAGGGAGCTATTGGGCACATTGTTCATACTGAGAAAGGCATTCTGGCTGTTGAAAAAAATAAAGTTTTGATTCCTCCTCTTTGGAGCAAAACATTCTGCTGGGGATTTGAAGATTTCACCTGCTGCTTTGGCAACTATGGGTCTGAGAAGGTAAATAAGAAAAAATCTGTGAAGAAAAATAAATTACTGATATGTTGTGGTCTTTGGCTGCTTTAGGCACCCATTTCAGAGGCTACTGGGAGCTGTTTTCAGAGGATATTGTATAGGACTTCTCACAGTCAGGCTTCTCAAGGTGGATATTCCAAGAGAGTACAAAGTCATTCTACATTGCTCAAAAATGTAGCATTTCCTCTCTAAATTACCTCTAGTTTTCCTTCCAGTGACTATGTTGTCCAGCAAAATGAAGGAGAAAACCCATTGCATAGATTGTAAGGATAATACAAGGTCTCCTAGCCACTGATTAGAAATTTCATTGTGCAAAATTTTGGTTGAAATTAAAATAGGACCATCTATCAATTCCCCTCTGGCTCCCAAGTTTAGCCCAGTGCATTAATTCAAAATAATATCTTCTGTTCTAGAAAGTTAATACTCTTATTTCTTTACTGTTAAATCAACAGTCTGTGTCATCATACTGCTTGCTAGGGCACTTGACGGATCTGGTTTCTTCCTCTGCCATAAACACACTGATTTTTAGACGTGTTTGGGACAATGTTATGACACGTGACGTTATTGGATTTAGCTTGGGTACCACAATAGCAGATTATGTCATTCAGCAAGATACTGACTCGGGTATTTGTGGAAGCCACACCATTATGTTTTTAGACATAACCACAGTCAATGGAAGTGAAAAAGCCATGAGATGTATTTTACTTTCTTCTCCCTGGTAAAAATTATTGAGAGTTTTCTCCACTGATTTCAATTACACTCAGTGCTTAGCAATTCGTAGTGCTGCTGTAGGTATAAATTATTTGTTTTGGCTTTTCAAATGTCAGGGTGTCATTGAGCCTAGTGACACCGAGCATAGTGAGTGTGACTTCTCATAGCCAACTGTGAGAAGTAGTTGAGAGTCCAACTTAAGTTCTCTCTGGATCAACCATGCCTCTGCAGATGAGCTTAAAAGAAATTTTTTGTCTTCCTTGTAAGTAGGTGAAGGTGTGTTCTGTTTGTGGTATGATTTTGTAGCTGCGCCATCCAGTCCCACCAGAATCATTAGCATCATAATGTTCCCATTTTGTGGGACAGAGCTAATGAAGAATATGAACAAAAGGATGTTTGTGCTATAATTGTGTCAATGTGTGATAGACCTGGCTTTGGTTTAGGCTTTTTTGGATGCTACTAATGGAGACGTTGGCACAGAATGGAATTTAATGCTTTGGCTTTTGGCTTTTCAATCCAAGTAAGTAAGAGGAAGGTTACAGAGCCAGGCACTGTTATCAGTGGCTGTCACAACCTGAACTTTCACTTTAATCTGCACTGAATGTTTGCATTCTGTCACTATATGGTGGCAGAATGAGCTTGCCTTATGTTATGGAGGACATCTGTGGCACAAGAGAGATTGGGACTCAGGTGCCCTAAGACATTAGACGCCGACTTTTGTCCAGCCTTCCTGTTTGGCCCCTGGAGGATGGCACAGCTGCATGCAGCCATAGCCTGTGCATGCTCCTATTATGCCGCTGTGCTGCGAGCAGAAAGACTGGTTAAGATGAGCATTTCTTTCGTGGCTTTGAAGAAATGGAGGCTCAGTTCAGAAAACTGAATCTACCCTTTGGTATTCGTAAAGGCATGGTATCGCCAGATGATCACTGATCATAAAGCTGCTTTCTCATACAGAACATGACTACGTTTGAGTGTATGGCAGACTGGGGAAAGTGCCTTTGTGCTGTGTGTCCTTCAGCAACTACCATAATCACATCTGGAACAAGCTCAGTTGTGTGCATCTGGGAATTTTCCTTGGTCAAGGACAAAGTGAAATATCTGAAGCTGAGACAGGTCAGTACTGTGGTTCTTTTGCTATAGAAACTCAATGAAAGCCAAAAGATTTGTTTCTTTCTTTCATATGACTGGCAGAGGAAATACCTTTGGGTGAATCAAGAGGGCAGAAAATACATCAATCACCAGTATCACGTGACAGCCTATTATCAGGACAGGAGCTGCTAATATGCCTTATTCCCACAGTTTACATTTACGAACATGGTTGTTTTTTATCCTGCCTTTGATAGCATTTCCAAAGTTTATTATGATCACAGAAACAGTGATGTTAAGGCATATGCTCTCCTCACTTGAAGTGCAGCCAGCCTTTGGATTACTTTCAAAACCCAGTATCATCTGGAAATGCTAATAGTTCTTTCTGGCCTGCTTCAGCATTGGGCAGGATGTCCAAAACACCCTGAAAACTTAGCTGATGAAGATGAAGACTCAGCTAGGCAAAGTTCTTGATTCTTTTCTCTCAAACTGAATTCAGAACATAAAAAGTTTATCTGTCACTTCATGAGGCAGGGTTGCATCCGGTAAGAATGATATACTTTGTGTCTTCATTGTCCAATGTCCTTTAGTTGTTGATTTAGAGCTCATCTATAGTCATCAAACAGCTGTGTAAATGCTATTTCGTTTACAAAAGCAAATTCTCATGCAAGGTTTGTGTGGTGTAGCTGTGGTGAATTCTCAGCTTTACAAGTAAAACTAGTGTACACCTCTATTATAGCTGAAAGGCAACACAAGACCCTTTTTCCCTAAGAAATCAAGAGGCAGAAAACACTGCTACTTTTAGGTGCATTAATGAAGGGTTCACTGGTCAGCAAGTTCTCCCAATGTTCAAAGCTTCTTCTGTTCATTTGCTCTGAAGAAATATTCAGCTGGTATTTCCGTGCTTTCTGTAGCCTGAGCCAAAACATGTTTTATTTTTCATTAAATGATGTGAAGACTTCAGTGTCTGTTGGGATGCCAGAGAAGGGTTTAGGTCTTCATTTATCTGAAATTCCTGTGTTTTGAAATTAGAGGAGAAAGTGTGTTTTGAGAATTCTCTCTTCTGAGGTTTACAATGTTTCCTGCTTGAGAAGAAGCCAGAAATATGAGACAAGATCTTCAGTGATGAGTTTTTAACCAGCTGATTATTAATCCAAAGCAGGATATGGATGCAGAAATAGAAAAGATAGTAATAGAGAAAAGCATAAGCAATAATCTTAATCAACATCAAGATGATACCAGTCAGGGGGTCAGTTTAGTTTCAGGCAACTGTTCGAAGAAGTTGTATTTTATCTTCAATATAACACCTTCCTCTTTAACAATCTAAAATCAGCTTTGCTGATGTGTTCCACTGTGATTAATCTGGTATTATCCGAAGTCCACAAAGTGGCATGAGATCATTCAATGACAAATACTGCATCTTTCCTTCTTCTTGCTAGCAGAAGCTGTTTTTGATGACCGTCTGGCACAGATGTAAATTTGAACTATGGTTCTATATGTCTTCAAGTGAATTATTTGCTGCTTTCACGTAATTCACTGTTTTGTGGTGGCTGCTTTTTCTGCTGAACAAAAAAATTGTATCATCTTTCCTGAGAGACGCAGTTTTGCTTAAGTAAAGCTGATGTGCTATAAAGTGGATGGTATTCACTTACCAGCTGTCTCATGGGACTGGCACATTCTGGTGTGGAATGTAGTAAAGTACAAAAACAACATTTCAGCAGAAAAAGACATTTCCCTCCCCCCCCACACCCCCCTTTTTAACAGGGGCTGCTTACACAGTTTTGTGGAATACTGAAGATTGAGCCTAATAGCCTCAGTATTGATCCATGCGATTTACCAGTCCCCTCCGTGTTCATGAGGAGAGCAACATGTGCAATTCAGACCCCAGAATTTCTGTGCCAAATGAAACACTAGACTGGGAGAAGCATCCAGGCAAGATGTGCTATCTGCCACACAGACCTCTCAGGGACATGTTGAACGTAGCTGTGCAGTGTCTGTGTCCATGTCAGCCAGTTCAGCAGGACAGTCAAACTTGGTTTAAATTTTCGTGGACTAAGTATTCCTGCAGTGAACCTGGCCTTTTTCTGTCTTGCTATTTGTGAATTACCTCTGGAGATAGGCCTCACAGTTCTTTCTGCAGGTATGCTATAGGACATTTCCCATTAAGGGAATACCTGAGCAAAAATGAGAAAATGGTAGAGAGCTGAAAGCATGCAGCAGTTTTTGCATGAATATGCAAAATTGGTGGATTGAAGCAGGGATTATAATTAGGCTCAGGTCAAACCCTCTGTTCCACACTCAGCTTTTATTTAAAGGACTTCACTGCCAGGTAGGATCTCACGGTACTGGCTTAAAAAAAAAAAAAAATAAATAAATAAAAGGGGGTTAATTAGAATTTGTGCAGGAGCTCAGCTTGGCTTGACTTAGCAGTTTGGATGCTGTGACAGTGGGTTTGTTTTCTTTCATGCTTTGGATGAAGGAAGGGAAATTTGAAGCCCTTGAACCTGCCTCATCCCAGCTCTTTTTGCAAAGGTCTTGTGCAATTCTTGGGCACAGGTGCTGGGTTATGCCCAGTCTTTTGTAAAAAGACTGTTCTAAAGCCAGTCCAAAAATCCCATTTAGTGCCAGGATTCTTAGTCAACAGGTCTTGCAAATGGAATAAATCACAAGCTGAAATTCATCCCTCGCAGTTGCAGTTTGCCTTCAGTAGTGCATAGACTGCTGCAGCTCAGCTTCTGCACCAGTGAACTGTTTGAATGCTGTTGTCCTAGTAACCTTGGCAAGCAGCAGCACATGTTAGCCAGAAGGATTTCAGTCTCAGAGTCACAAGCTGGAAAAGAGTGAGAGATGTGTTTGCAAAAACCATCTGGGACATGTGGCTCTTCTGCTCCATGCTGAACTGAGTATAGAGCCTGAAGATGTGCTAATTATGTCATGTAGAGAAAGACAGCAGGGTATATGCATTTACTGTTAAAACTAACATTAAAACTGGCGAGTCTGATTTTTCACAGTAAGGCAGCTAAAAACTGAGCCCTGAAAAGCTTTTCAGGAGAGCTGTGAAGGACTTTTTCTCTGTTGCCCTACAGGCTCTACTGTCATTGGTGGTTATGCAGTAGAAATGTATACTGTTGTCACTTGAGAATGCTGTATCAATCAATTGTCATCAGTATACTTCAAGCCATGACTTCTATCTCTGCTGTTAAATTGCTTTAAGTGTAGTCTGTCATTATGAAACTCTTTTAGTAAGGCTAAACTGGGCATTTCTTATGTCTCTGGAACCTATAAAACAACAAGCAAAAAGAGAATGTGGTGTAATGATGGAAGAGAAAGGAATTCTTATCTGGTTTTAAAGCAAAATTTCCCCCCAAATGCTCTTTTTCTTCTTAACTAAACTTGGAAAAATACTAGGACAAAGATAAAGACTGAGAAGATCACTGAAATGCATCCTGATAAGTTTTATTTCAAAATGTTTATTAAATATTGAGAAATAATAATTTCCAAGCAAAAATTTTACTTAAAACTGCATGGACTTCAGTGAAAAATGGTGTGTTATTGCTGAGGGCAAAGCATTGTTGTAGTCTCAAGTGTATGCCAAGGGCCCTGAGTTACTGTGTAACTCATATAATCTCTTGGAACCTCAACTTTTTTCAACCACAAGTTAAGAGCATCGGTATTTCCACTCATACCCTTTCCAATTCTCCAAAGAATGACTAAGTTGCTTGCTCTTACTAAGCAAATGACAGTCGGGCTGTGGTTCCCTAGTAAATAGCCAGCTTCTACTATGGTTTATTGGTTGTTTGTCCCTACCAGGCTTTGTATGGGCACACTCAGGCAGTGACCTGCCTTGCTGCGTCTGTGACCTACAGCATCTTTGTGAGTGGATCTGATGACAGAACCTGCATCATTTGGGACCTGAACCAGCTGATGTACATAAAGCAGCTTCCTGCCCACAGGGCCAGCCTCTGTTCTGTTGCCATCAACAATTCAACAGTAAGATCTTCATCTATCATCTTTCTTCTGATGCATCCATGAACATTTCATGATAATTTAATGGGTGCTCTTCCCAACATAAAAACATCCTGAGAGTCTGATACATTGATTTTTTTTCTTTCTACAGAGATTGCTAATAGTGTTCTTAATGATGAGATGCGAGCACTAAAAGCAACATCTTAGACTGAGTAGCTAAGTCGAAGCATCTTTGGATGGGTAGATAGTAGGATTAAACAGCTTTTAGTTTACAGAGCATGAAGTATGACCCTAGTAGCTCCTGGATTTGGCTCACCCGTAACCTTATTGCCTCCATTATTTCATTAATTTCTCCTGACATTCATGCAGCAGAGCCATGTCAGCTGAGACATGTTAAACCTCAGTCTGGTGCCTCAGCTAACAACTACCTTACACCTTTGTGGTGGCAATGTTGGCTTTTTGTTTTCCCATCTACTCTCAGGTTCAGGGGGAGCACTTGATAGCAGTCGGTATAAGTAAGTCTGTTGTGGTCTGTGTCTTGTCAGAATTGAATGCATGTTGATAGGAAATTATTCTGTACTGTATTTTGCTGTAAGCAGTCTGAATGCTTTTTTTTTTTCCAACCATCTACCTCCCAAAAATGTTGCTTGCATATTTGTATTTTCTGTCTCTGTTAATATACTAGACCAGGTTTCCAGCTTCTCAGACAAGTTGAGGTTGGATCCAGTAGTGGAGCTTGTACCAAGAGAGGCAAAATTGAGTTCATAGCAGCAAGAAACCAGGCAGACATTCTCTATTTAGTCTGTGCCAAAACAGTCATCTCCTATTAGAGTTTTATTAATCATGCAGTCTGATGGTTAATACTTGGAGTGGGGGGAGAATTAAGTAGTCTGTCCAATGCCAGCTCAGCTCCCAGCTCCAGGAGTCCTGGTTAATGTAAAATGTCCAGTGCAGCAGGCCAGTTCAGAATACCTCACTGGTGCCTTATGAAGTCAG
This sequence comes from Ara ararauna, assembly GCA_028858755.1. Lineage (NCBI taxonomy): Eukaryota > Metazoa > Chordata > Aves > Psittaciformes > Psittacidae > Ara > Ara ararauna. The sequence goes on from CM054381.1 coordinate 70,438,979, forward strand.
CTGAAGCAGTGTCAAGCATTCAAAACTGAGGAGGTGCGCTGGCACAGAGCATGGACTTGAGACCCAAAAAGGACAGAGTCTCCTCTTTCCTAGGTACCAGCCTACGCATGCCATTAGTTTTTTTAGCAATAGCTCCTCTTCTGGAGCTGTCCAAAAGAGAGACAGTGCCAGGAACAGACTGGTAATTGATCCAAGTGTAGTACTCCAGCTTGTTGGGGTGTAAATGGCCTCAGCAAGTTTACCAATGACACCAAGCTGTGTGGTTCGGTTGATACGTTGGAGGGAAGGAATGCCACCCAGAGGGACCTTGACACACTTGTGAGGTGGGCTGATGCCAACCTGATAAAGTTTAACCATGTCAAGTGCAAGGTCCTACACCTGGGTCAGAGCAATCTCAGGCACAGCTACAGGCTGGGCAGAGAAGAGATTCAGAGCAGTCCTGCAGAGAAGGACTTGGGGGTGTTGGTTGATGAGAAAATTAACATGAGCCAGCAGTGTGTGCTCGCAGCCCAGAAAGCCAACGGTATCCTGGGCTGCATCAAAAGGAGCATGACCAGCAGGTCAAGGGAGGTGATCCTGCCCCACTACTCTGCTCTCATGAGACCTCACTTGGAGTATTGTGTGCAGTTCTGGTGTCCTCAACATAAAAAGGACATGGAACTGTTGGAACAAGTGCAGAGGAGGGCCATGAGGATGATCAGGAGTCTGGAGCACCTCCCGTATGAAGATAGGATGAGAAAGTTGGGGCTGTTCAGCCTGGAGAAGAGAAGGCTGCGTGGAGACCTCAGAGCAGCCTTCCAGTATCTGAAGAGGGCCTATAGGGATGCTGGGGAGGGACTCTTCATGAGGGACTGTAGTGAGAGGACAAGGGGTAATGGGTTCAAACTTAAAGAGAGGAAGTTTAGATTGGATATGAGGAAGAAATTCTTTACTGTGAGGGTGGTGAGGCACTGGAATGGGTTGCCCAGGGAAGTTGTGAATGCTCCATTGCTGGCGATGTTCAAGGCCAGGTTGGACATAGCCTTGGGTGGCATGGTTTAGTGGGAGCTGTGCCTGCCCTGGCAGGGAGTTGGAACTAGATGATCTTAAGGTCCTTTCCAACCCCAACTATTCTATGATTCCATGATTTTATGACAGTAGTCTGCAGAAAGGTTCATTTAAAAGAGGAAAAGCCATAGGAAAATATGACTGAAACCTCAAGGAAAAAGGATGAAGGAGTCCATATATTGTGGATGAAGAAATTCTTTTTGACATTAGCAGAACAGAATGCTAAATTCTGAAATATGTTTTTGTTTAAATTTTAATTTTTAAAATGTTTCCATTGTGCTAAATTAAATATTTTGATTGACACAAAATTACATGTTCAGCAACAAGGTTCTTTCCTAGAAAATTCAGAGCAACTTGAAGCAAAGCTTTGAAGGAAGCAAATCTCTGAACCATATACATTTCTGCAAAATAAGATCCCTAAATCTTGTTTGTGATTGCTGATTTTTATATTCGAGCATCTAGAAGCTACGTTTATAGATCCAAATCTCATGGTGTTTGTATCACATAGATACAAAATAAAAAGGCTGTCCCAAAAACTTTATAAGCTGAGGAGGATTGTAAAAGTTTTCTGTAACTAATGCTTTCAGTTACTTTTAAATCCCTGGTCTAGACCTGAAAAACACTGCAGATCATTTCCAAATGCTTGGACATTGTGTGCTCACATGCAGATAAGGTAGCTGAAATTTAATCTCTTTAACAATTGGCAACTCTGTTTCAAATGAGCTATTCTTGTTTTATCTTCAGAATTCTGACCTGCAGTATGAAGAGCCCAACTCAGACAGGGGTGAAGTATGGTGTTAGTTGATCTTATCCAGATGCATGCTGCTAATTTAAGGGCACAGTGGCCTTTGCCAGAATCAGATGACTTTGCTGATGGTGTTCTATTTAGCTGGCTTTTAGCATGCATCAAGGATGGAAAGGTTAGGTGGAATTTCAGTTAGTAACTTGATCAAAATGCACTTTTAAAAAAAACATTTAAAATTGCATCATTTTCTCATGTTTCTTGCCCCTAAGGGATTAGCTTTGTATTTGTTCCTTACACATGCTCCTGACATGTGTAAGACTGCAACCTGTATGGAAAGGAGAGGAGAGGACATATTCAATTGCCAAGGATGTTTTCTGCATCAGAAATGCAGATTACTGAATGCTGAGCTGGTCATTGGTCAAATGCAAAACACAGTCTAAAAATGCGATGACATTAAACTCCCTGTGAGGGGCAGAGGAGGATTGTGAAACCACCAAAGGCTTCTCAGCAAAGCAGGTGAACGCTATGTCCTTGCTTAAGAGAATGCTTATTTGTAAAATTTAAGAGCACTTGTCCTGGCCCATTGCCTGTGCACAGTCCCTGTCAGTAGGTCAGTCTGACAGTCTGTTTTTTTACTAAAAGCCTGATTTTCTGGAAAATAGAAAGGGAAGGTTTAAATAAATGTTTTCATTTAAAAACATAAGAAACCTTCTGCATTATTTTGCTAAATCTGAGAAAGTTGGTTTGGATTTCTACAATACAAAAATGTCAGCATTTTTCATGAGAAAAAAGTGACATTTTTATTTCTCTGGTTTACATCATCTGCCCAGAAGTAAAACAAAGGTCAGAATATAAGTCAGACCAACACTGTAATTTATAATCAGCATTTATGAGTTGTGAGGAGGATGAGTGTAGGATTTTGAGACATTGCCTCTTGCTTTGTTACAGGGTGATATTCTCTCTTGTGCTGGATCTTACCTATACTTGTGGACAGTCAATGGCCAGCTTCTCACAAGCATTAATACCACATGCAGCCCCAAATGCCATATTGCTTGCTGCTGCTTTGCTGAAGTGATGGACTGGGACATACCCAGCATCATCATCACAGGAAGCACAGATGGAGTAGTGAGGGTAAGTAGATGGGAGAGAAGAAAGGGAATCTTGATTTACTGTAGAAGAGAGGCAGGATTTTGCACCCTAAATGGAAGTACAGAGCCCATGTCAGTTTCTTAACAGGGCAGCACAGGGCAGAAGCTGAGAATCAAAGTAAAATGCTTGCTTCCTATCAACTTTTATCGTCCTGAACTGAGCAGCTTTTGCCATTCAGGAAGAATTTTGAAAATGTGCTTTTCATTCTGGTGTGGTTTTAAAAGAAAGAATTATATAATCCACTGGAAATATGTTTGAGCCTGGTTTCTGAGACTTGATTCACAGCTCAGTTTATTAAGTCATAGCTTCTCAGGAGCAGGATTCACTGCTGGTTCTGCCTCCAGTCTGCTGGGAGAGCTTCCTGGGTTACCCCAGATCCTTGCATGCATTTCTCCAGTGTGACACCCTGCAACATAGTGCCAGAGGGACTGATGACTGAGAAATCCAATTCTGATGTTAGAAGTCCATTTTCAACCCCTTGCTGTGAAGCAGGCAGCAACTTCTCTCTCATTTCATTGTTATAATCCATGCTTTTCCACTTTTACCTCCTTGCTGGCACAGCTGTGGAAGACTGAATACACCAGTAACCCACACCAAGCTGCTGGACTGGGACCACAGAAAAGCGCAATGGAAGCTCCTGACAACACAGGTATGAACACAGGCTGGGCTGTGAACTGCAGTGCGATTCTGTGCTGCAGACCTTGTTTGACTGGAAGGAAGAAGAGGTGAGCATAGTAGTGTGAATGGGAGATGGTGCCGCTTACTGGTGCAATGTTGCTGGAACCACAGCAGAAGTAGTGGGTAGCCGCTGCCCTACCTCAGAGACAAAACACCCGTGAGCCATCAGTTTCATGGGCACATCTTGCCTGGATGAAGTTAAAAGCTTCTTTATAGGCTCTGTCATGGGTTCTGCTGAGCTTAACAGACCACCTTTCTGCATAAACCCATGAAACTAATCAATTATTCTGGCTCCAGACAGCCCATCCCCTTGGCACCTCTGCTGATGGCCTGTACTAGAGTGTCCTGGAATAATGTTAGAGAGAACAGTGCCAGATCCTGCCCTGGGATGAAACATGGAATTTTGTTGTCTTTGCCACCCTAAATGAGGTCAGAGGCCCTTCAAACTGGTTGGAGGCCAGCAGCAGCTGAGCCTGGTTTCTGTTAGCATGGAGCTGTTTATTTAAGGCCATGCCAAGCTGAAGCTGATACACTGGAGTCCTCACAGAGCTGAGGTTAATAAGATGATGGGGCTGCAGTGCTGACTGGTATTAAAAATAACTTGAGCTCGCTTCTCTGTTCTAACAAATAGAGGAGCTGAAACCTGCCAGAGAACTTTAAAGGCACATCCTAAATAGCACAGCTTACTTCTCTTCACAGCACATTTTAGAAGAAAAAGGAATTGTGGTGTTATCATGTATAATTTACACCACTTATTTGCTATGATGCTCATTACAGACAATCTCTATTACTTCAATTTTAGGCACACAATTTGCATAAATATAGAGATATAGATGTAGCATCTGCATAAAAAAATATTATACAGTAATTGGGCATTACCACTGAGATCTTCACAAGTGCCGTTCATGGAACATGGCATCTACATTACTTAGATTGCTATATGAAAATATTTATACATACAGAGGCATATTGGAAAAGCCAGACCAGGTGCCCATCCTACGTTTTGTCATGTCTCATTGTAGCTAGAGCCACATGCTTCTATGGATGGTGCAAGAACACCAGGGATGCCAGATGTGAGTTTGTCTGGCTGTGGTAGCTACATATTTGGTTTTATTGTGGTCTCTAATCAGAGATTGCTGTAAGTCGAAGCTAAAGACTTAACATTCCTTCCAAAATCCTTGTAGTATCTGTAGGCATTTTGCAGATTCTTTTTACATGTAGGAATATCCCATTTGTTTTAAGAATTTCCTAAGCTCTTGTCTATAACTTCCTGTGGCAGATGTTTCCATGTCCTATGTACTCAGGTACAACTGCTTAGGCATGTCTTCAAACAAACTGAGATTTTGGCTATTTTAAAAATGTATACCTTAAACAGTTTTCTAAATGAGGACTTAAAAGCTGCCCATGGGAGCACAGCAAAATACTCCTGTTTGTGCCTTTTTCAGAGAGCACCATAGAAGACATGCGCTGAGTGCAGGCATCTGTTGATGTGTAGACACACACATCTGTTCGTACATGAGCACTGTGTGTTCTCAGATGCATACAGCAACAGCATTCTTTATTAGAGTAAAGAGGTGTAATCAAAGCACTGACATGTTCTCTTTAACTATTCAGATGATTTCAGGATTATTTTAAATGGCCAAATATTCCCAGATTTCATTCTGTGCATTAAAGAAAATAAAATTAATACAAACCACAATCATTAAAAAGACTAAACTAACTATGATTATGTTAGGGGTGTGTGTTTGTGTGTGTGTATATGTGAAATGTTCTCAGCATTTAATTATTGGTTCTGTTATGAGCAGATTTAGATAAGTTGATAATACCAGGGCTTTATGTAATTTCTTTTTACTAGGCAATTATGGGCTGTATTATATCCTGGCAGCAAGGTATTGTGGGGCATCTTATTAAGCATAGAGCCAGTGAAAACTGATGAACAATTTTGCTGAACTAGGCATGCAATTTAGAAAGCAATAATACACAAATCCAATTTAGTACACAATTGATACAGCCACACGTCAGCACATGTAACTATCATAGCCACAAATTAAATTGGGATGGGCCTATTTTGCAACCGCACAGGCTGAGATTAAATATATTTGTTCTCAACTTAACAACTTGCTGACCGTAAATAATAACAACCCCGTCCATGCTGCCCCCAGATACTTTCTAAACATTTATTTTTAAACCACACAACAGGTAACAAGTGTGGAAAACATTTTGTTCTCTGTCGGGAACTGAATCCCAGCCTTGCCTTGACTGGAAAACCAAGTAAGACCAGCCCAGCAGTGACCGCTCTGGCTGTATCCAGGTACTGTTCTTCCCTTTGCATTCCAGCCGGGGTCCAGCAGAGGGCACGGTGCTGGCCTTAATGTCTCCACCTCTCTGCCCTAGATCCTCAGGAGTTTTGATTTTTATTCTGAAGCTTCTAATACTGATGGGGTTTTGTGTTTGGGGGTTTGTTGTTGTGGGGTTATTTGTTGTTTGTTTTGTTGGGTTTTTTTTAAATCTCAGCCAAATCACTTTTAGCCGAACACAGCCATTCTGGGAGCAGGTCAGGCAGGAGACAACCTGGGAGAAATAGCAGGTTTCAGCCAGAGTACTTGTAAAGATCTGTAGCTGCTACACTGTCTCTGCTTCATAGAAAAAAAAAAAAACGATCCTAGGAGTTGCTATTTCCTTAAAATGTAAACTGGAAGTTTTTTTGGCCAAAGGACAACTTTATTGTTAAACAGTTTGCACAGCCAGCAGTATTTTATTTTACTCAATCCCCCTCCTGCAGTTTCATCTAGCTGTAATATTTGTTATCTCCTACCCCAAGATGTTATGATATACTGTAAAACAGTTGCTGTATTTCTCTCCACAAGTGTTGGCATTTTGATAGTTGCCAAACTTATTCCTATATTCTTCATTCTCAGCTTTAGAGCACTTAGTGAGTGTGATGTTTATATGTATTGAAAGTGAGAAACTTGGGAGTGGGTTAGTTTCATTACTGTTGGTGGCATTGCATGCAGCAGAGATTTCAGGGGGTGATGATATGCCATTATTTACTAACGAGTCTGCATTCTGAATCTGACCAGTAGATTATTTAACGTTCACAGAGTCTCAGAGAAGGGTTAAGACCTTCTGATCTGGCTAGATTGTCCACAACTAACCCACATGAACTCCAGGAAAATCTGAATGCACTTCTAAGTTCAATCTTGGAAATACTTTGTCTACTTACAGTCTTTTTCTACTCATTGCTCTTCAAATTTAATGTTAAACATAACCTACTCCCCTGAATGTTGCATCCTCGTAATCACTACACATGCAGAAGAAAGCCTTGATCCCCTTTGTATATTGTTCTTAAACCTTTTCCTCTTTTATTTCTTTCTCAAGAAATTCCTCCAAGCTTTTAGTTGGTGATGACTGGGGAAGAGTCTGCTGCTGGTCTATGGATGGGTAGGAAGAAATAGCCAAGAACTCATGATTTCTCAGACTTCTGGATGGAGAGAAAATTACCCTACAGAGAGTGAAAGAATCAGAGAAACTGGAAGCCTATGCTTGGGGACTGAATCTCAAATGAGTTGTTGAACTGATCCTACAGTGAAGTCCAATTGGAATTTTGGAGAATGGACTCCAAAATTGTGTGAGATACTGACAGATGCATGGACAATGAGATTTTGCAGTATTTGTCCTCAGAAAGCTTTTGTATTTTAAATGTTATTTTAGATACAGAATGGCATAATGCATTGCATTTCATAAATAATAGCTAGCAAATAAAACTGCCTTGATTATGCCAAAGAGCAATGTAGCTGCTAATAAAATTAACATTCTAATTTTAATACAATGAGATCAGAAAATACTGGGGCTTCAAACAGATGTTAAGTGAGTTTGTTGCAGTGTCTTTGTTCTCCTTACGTAAAAGCACATTAATATCTCCATTACAATCTTCCTCTTTCTCTGCATGAAAATGTATGCATGCCTCCTGGAAAGCTATTTTATTTGCAAAGTGAAGGAAGGAATTCCTAGGTTGATAGTAGTGCTTTTACCAAGCCCCATTGTGAACACGTGTTATGGTGCGATCTTTAGTTTCCTAATCACTGACTTGTTCCTTTTCATAGTAAGCAAGGCACGCAACATGCATGGAATGAGTGAAGATGAAGATCTGACGCAGTTGGTCAGCATATTCTTTCATTCTCCTTCACTGCCTTCTTTCCTGGCCTTGTCCCAGTATTCTCTGGAATATCAATATATGAGACATACTTCAGGATTTACTTTCACAATCACCCTGCATGGTAGAAATGGGTATTTGTAATATAAGAAGGTTAAGGCCCTAGCGTAATAAATTTAAGTGCCATTTGTGTTCCTACTGGAAATGGAGAAAGTGTGAGAAATCAAGCTCCTTTACATTTTGTGAGAATTTGATGGAGCTAAACTGATAACTTTATTTCCTGTCTACCCTGCCCATCCTTGACCTGGTAAGGAAATTGAGTATCTTATCTTAAACACAGAAGGGCTGAGTAGCCACTTAGGCAGGGCAAATTCCTGAACACTATAAGCTGGGTCAGGGAAAAGCCAGGAAGAACATGAAGGTCAGGGATCAGTGTTGGGACCAGTCTTGTTCATCATCTTTGTTGGTGACATGGACAGTGGGATTGAGTGCGCCCTCAGCAAGTTTGCCGATGACACCAAGCTGTGTGGTTTGGCTGATACATTGGAGGGAAGGAATGCCATCCAGAGGGACCTTGACATGCCTGTGAGGTGGGCTGATGCCAACCTGATGAGGATTAACCGTGTCAAGTGCAAGGTCCTACACCTGGGTCAGAGCAATCTCAGGCACAGCTACAGGGTGGGCAGAGAAGAGATACAGAGCAGCCCTGCAGAGAAGGACTTGGGGCTGTTGGTTGATGAGAAAATGAACATGAACCGGCAGTGTGTGCTCGCAGCCCAGAAAGCCAACGGTATCCTGGGCTGCATCAAAAGGAGCATGACCAGCAGGTCAAGGGAAGTGATCCTGCCCCTCTACTCTGCTCTCATGAGACCTCACTTGGAGTATGAGACCTCACTTGGAGTATGAGACCTCACTTGGAGTGTTGTGTGCAGTTCTGGTGTCCTCAACATAAAAAGGACATGGAACTGTTGGAACAAGTGCAGAGGAGGGCCATGAGGATGATCAGGAGTCTGGAGCACCTCCCGTATGAAGATAGGATGAGAAAGTTGGGGCTGTTCAGCCTGGAGAAGAGAAGGCTGCGTGGAGACCTCAGAGCAGCCTTCCAGTATCTGAAGAGGGCCTATAGGGATGCTGGGGAGGGACTCTTCATGAGGGACTGTAGTGAGAGGACAAGGGGTAATGGGTTCAAACTTAAAGAGGGGAAGTTTAGATTGGATATGAGGAAGAAATTCTTTACTGTGAGGGTGGTGAGGCACTGGAATGGGTTGCCCAGGGAAGTTGTGAATGCTCCATTGCTGGCGATGTTCAAGGCCAGGTTGGACATAGCCTTGGGTGGCATGGTTTAGTGGGAGCTGTGCCTGCCCTGGCAGGGAGTTGGAACTAGATGATCTTAAGGTCCTTTCCAACCCCAACTATTCTATGATTCTATGATTATGGTCATGAAAGCCCCTGTGTTCATACCAGCAGTCACACCCCTGACAGACAAAGCGAGGATTGTTCCCTGATTTCCACTGCACTGGAACTGGGCAGCCCTGCAGGAGAGTGTGCTGCACTGGACTGTCAGAGATTGAAGAAGTGCCATATGCCAAAGTCTTGGTGCTAGAGACTTGCCAACATCATTAGAAAGAATCTGTTTTTAAGTCTTCCTTTAACTATATCATCAATTTCTCACTGTAGGATACTGATTTGTTCATGACTCTTCTTTTGAAATATGTTGCTGAATGAGCAAGTCTTCCTATGGCAAACAGCTTCCTTCCTTACACAGTGCTGCTATGTCCCTGCCTCAACCCTCTCCAAAGCTTGGTCTAACTTCCACAGTGAGTGAGGTAATTGCCTATGGAAAATGTAGTAATTAGATGCTAGCTTATGATGCTAGACACTCTAACCTGGAAGTTTGCATTATGTCTACACAGATGACCTGGCTGGTTATCCTTTCTAACCTCCAAGTACATGACTTGATGACTCTAATACTATCCTTTCTGTGCTCAGTGAATCGTACACTGGAAACAGGCCAAAACGCACCAGTGTTTTTGCAAACAAAGTAACCCTATGGAGCAAAGGTGGACCATGCCCATCTTTCTTTTTCCTGAGGACTGTGACAAGGTCAATTGTCATAGACTGCAGCAAAATTAACTACACTGCTTCTTCTTCTTCCCTCTCAACATTCCATGAAAATAAGCTGTGATTGGGATACAAGGAGAGCAAGACTTGGACTCCTGTCAACTGTGAATACAGCTTTACTGAACCATGATAAAGCTGATTAAGAGCCATGAAAGACACTCACTACCTGCGCTTTCATTTAGTGTTATTGAAATAACCAGAGTTGCTGCCAGACTATGAGGTGACTTGGTTGGGAAGGTAAAATCCAGTAACCTGGCATTTGTTGATTTGAGTTGTGTAAGGTCTCAATTGCCACCTTGCTGTGTGTAGCAGTCTGTAGTGTTCATGGTGGCTGTCTGAAGCTTTGGGAGGCTCTTGGCTTTTCAGAGCCCTGTTATGAACTGAATATATACTCTGTATTTGGGCTGGATATTTACAGGCCTTTCTATGGCAGTGCTGGGACTCTGATAAGTGGGAGGAGGCCCACTAGAAGTCTACTCAAGCAGGTCTAATTGTACCAAATAGAACAGCTCAGTAGAGTGGAAAATAGTCCTTATATATCTATCTGAAGAAGATAATGACCTTTTAAATAACAGAAGCAATTTTATTTCAATACCCCAATTACTCTGAACTCTCAAATGTCAAAGTGCCGAGCACTTTCAAAATAACTTAATTTAGACATTTATAGCACTTAGACATTGCTAGTTTCTTATCTAACCTAATTATGGGTTGTACAGGAAATTGCAAAGCATCCTAATTAATGTTATTTTTTATAGTGACATATAGGAGTGGCCTTTACCATTTGCCATCGTCATGTACATAGTGACTCACTAATTTTGGCTTTTGAGTTAGTTCCCTGGCAGATCAGAGCTCTTCTATCCTCTGGTTGATTTCTGAGAGAAAGCAAGGAGGAAGTCAAGTTAGAAGTGGGCATAACTTATGCTTGCTTGAGGATTATGAAGGGCACATGTCCTGTGAGAGTAGAGTGCATGTGCAAGGCAGGACCATTTAAGGCATAGAGGTGCTATATAGAATAATAATGGCTGGCTGTCAATCTTGTTGATCCAATCTGATCTGAGCACTTGGGTTAGGATTCACCACTTGCTTGTCTCTCACAGGACTAGCGCAGGGGAATGAGATTGATAAAGCTGCTTAACTGGCTGCCTGAAAAATCCCTTCACAGATGGTGCTGAACAGTTTCCCTCCTAGTTGCTATGCACAGCAGGCAGAATCAGAGGTGGAGGAAATTATGTAGCATGACTGAGCAGTATCCAGTGATTCTTTGTTTGTTTTCATTGTAAAGGGAGGACACATGTCCAGTTATCATGTTTGAAAGTGATAACTGTTGCCCATCCCCAGGTGCTTTTTGCCCTGTATATTTTATGTGATCTCTTGGTCCTGCGCTGTGCTCTTCTCTGGTGTCAGGAGAGAACTGTTAGCAGTTAGAGAAGTTCTGCAGGCCACCTCTTTCCTGAGAATAATCCAAAAGGATCAGTGACTAATTTCTTATAGAAAGATATAGGGCTGTGTGTAGCCACTTTAACTGCTGTCAACTCTGCCCAAGACCTTGCCAGCCCAGAACCAGAAGGCAAAAGCCCTCAGAGGTGACCTTGTCTTGTGCAGCTCTATGTACATACACCTAATGCACCACTGTGTTCTGATTCGCTTCCTTATGATAAAATCTTGATGCAGACTAGATAGATAGGATTTTAACACGGCTTAACAACTTAAATCCAAAAAGGAAGTTTGAGTTCATCTCAACAGCTTGCATTCAAGGGGGGCACAGGGAGCAGGCATGCAGGGAGCTAAGAAGTCCCTTTCCCCAAAGTTTTTCCCTAGCCAGGACCAGAACCCAGGTGAGCTTACCAGGGGAGTCTGTGCACATGACTTCCTGCTTTCCTGGTGCGAGATGCAGGACAGTCCCACGTCCTGCACGGCAGACAGAAATACAACTGCAGTGACTAGCTGCATTACGTACTACAACAAAAAGCTGAGCGTGTCTCAGCTACAGGCTCAAAAAGGGCTGCCAGAACATTTCTGACTGGGGTGGTCAGAGACTGAAAAGCCTCTTGTGGCATTTGCAAACAACCCAGCAACACTAGCAAGGAACACGAGAGCTTTAACAAAATATGGTGCCAAGACAGTAAGATTCTTGCCCTACCTATTGCTATGTCATCTGTAGAGTATATTGCTTCAGTGTTTAGCCTCTGAGTGGAAATGGTGGAATACAAAACTGCTGTGAATTTTGCTTGAAAGAGCAGGGACAGCCAGTGAGAGGATTTGTTTGAGATCCAAGTGTTGGAGCTATGGTGTGTTTTGAGAAGTTGTTTCAGCAGTTTTCCTCTGTGGGTTTACTCAGAATGGGATCTGGGAAGCCAGCTCAGAACCCAGCCTTAACCATCCCCTGAATTTCCAGGGCTGTTTTTTCTGGAATAATTTGTTACACTTTTCCGACACTGGGAATCATTTGTCCTTTACAAGAGGAATTGAGGTTGTTAATTGTTTGCAAACTTCCCTCCCATAGAGCAGGCTGTTAAGAGGAAAGGTACATGTTCTGAAGAAAAGGCAAAAAGATACAGCCTGTATCCTAAGAAACATGAATGATACCTCCACATGGCTGTGGAGATACAGTGAAGCAAGTATTGAACCTTATCACTGTAAACTTCTAAAAAGAGGTCAAACTCTTTTTAGATCAGCCTCTACCATGCTCACTCAGGCTGAGTTGGTCCAACCTTGGATGAAGAACTAGACTAGCTGACATCTCAAAATCTGTTCTATCCAGTGTCTTCCAACCAAGGCAGTACAAAGGAGTCAAACCAAGCGGTGGAACAAAGCGCAACAAATGAATGTATTTCAGATTACTGCAGGAACTCAGAGGAGCAATTGCTCTGCAATGGAATTTTGGAATTTTATGTTTTGCCCTCACAGGTTAGACTGAAGCCAAAAAGGATTTTTGCACCTTGATGTCACTCATCAGAGGTGTTGTGAAGAAGCCTTCAAAAAGCAGAATTTGACCTACAAGTCAAACATCACAAGACCTCACCTGGTCTGATTCTTGCTATGTCAGCAGAACTTGGCCAAACCCTGGCTAAGGACACAGGTTTACTGAACTTCTTAATGAAGGGAACCCCACAATTATGTTACAGTTATACTAAAACAAATAATTTGCTTGTAATTGCAGAGATAATGACATTCTGACCACATCTACCAATTAGAAAGTTGTAATAAAGAGTAATAAAAAACCTTTTCTTTGGGCTGCAGAATCAACCCCCACATGGCCCACAACACTAATATGATTTACTCCTATTTGCTGATGGAGGATTCTAGTAATAAAATTTAATGTGGAGGAACAAGGTGCATTTAACCAAAGCTGTAAACATCTCTAATTCTATTTAAAGCTATAGGGTGGAGTACATTAACGTTTAACATTCTGATACTAAATCGGTGTGAAGCTTAATAGAGCTATATTTGCTAAAATTTAAGCATTAGGTAATGTTTTACCAATGACAAACCAAAGTAGTATGACTCGGCAGACTCCAACTGCTGCTTAGTAAGGTATTAAGAGTCTTCATGGGAGCTCCTGTCATAAAAGAGCAGTGGACCACATTCAGCTTTGTTGCTGTTCTGCTGAAGCCTGAGGGAGTCAGGCCAGAGATTAATTCAGCCTTGCATTTCCTACTAGAAGGAGCTAAATCAAACTTATTCTTCACTTCTCCCACAAATGAAATTTTCTTCTTCATAGTGTTTCAAGTGAGTTGCTTTGATACTTAAAGTTGTGAAATTAATTACAATGTAAAGGATGATGTTTTTCTTTCTCCAGTTATATGATCTGACATTATTAAAGCTGGTGGACACTGCATGAGAAAAGGCATAGGAAATGTCTGCTCAGGAAGATGGGTGTACTCCTAAGAAATATTTCTGGCCTCCTTTCACTCAGCTAGTCTGCTGTCTTCCAGGTTTCTGCTGTCATCTGAAGCCAGTCACAAAAGTAAAATATTTTAAAATCATGGAATTTTCTGCAAAGTAAAAAATTCAGTTCCTACTTATTGGTATTCTCAAATAATAATTCTGAGTATGAGATCAACACATATCCTCGAATTGTTCTTTAAGGAGCAATAAATCCTCCCCAGACTAAGAGAACTTATCTCACAAAAAAAGGTAATTTATTTAGCTCAATTGACTATTATTTGGGTGAAATGGATATCAAACATAAACAAGAATATATAGACTATTAATACACAAAGAATGGTATTCATTAAAATACTTGGCATAAACATACAGTAGAGGATTTTTCTGAACAATGTGCACAATGGCCAGTTGTATGTAAAAGGAATGTCCATATACCAAACTTTAGGAAGCTTTCACAACTAAGTGGTCAACTCATCAATGTGTTAGGTTTTTATTTTGCATTCCAAATGAATCACTAATGATTTTTATACTTCTCTAAGGCCTTCCTTACAGCTGTCTGAGTAAGAGATGTCCTCTCTGAAAAGCCAGTCAAACCCCGGCTCTTCCAAAATTGATCCCTGAATGTTTGATCACTCTTTAGTAACAATTTATTTTGGTCAATGAGTTGATTGCTGTTTTCTTTGAAAGCCTATCATCCAATCAAAGAACAAGGAAATATACCCTGCCCTTTTGGTGGGTAATTAAACTCCTGGGGCAATGAAAAGGTGAAATGGATGTTTTCTTGACATCTCAAAAATTCATAAATTAAAAATGCAAATAATTACAAGGAAACCTATTGATAAAAGCTGGCCTTAGTTTGAAAAGAACTGTTTTGATCAGGGACTAGGGTAGGAATTAGTACTGTACATAATGGACAGCCTGAAAACTTTTCCTAAATTCTTTTTTTATACAAGAGGTTTTTGTCTAACATGGAAGGAGGTGACTGCATTTACACATCCTGGCTATACAGTAACAGATTATGCATGCTGCCTAATCTCTACCACATTCAAAAAAGTTAAAAAGCAGTTGATACAGGCTTGCTTAGTCTGGTGAAACCTTCTAAAAGGTATTTATGTGCTCTCTCCCATTGTCACATGTCCCCATCCCTGCATTGTCACCCCTGCCCTCCTCTCCTGTGCTCCCATGCAGTAACATGAATAAGAGCATAAGGTTTTCTGTGATGGTTCCCAGCTGTGCCTGAGCCCTGATAAGAAGTTTCTGTATCACTAAAAAGGCCTGACCTATAAAGGAGGAAGCAATTTGGATCATAATTTCAAAACCCAAGGCCTGCAAGTTCTACTCCAAAATCCACACTCAATACTGCTGAATGCATGGCCTGTCAAGCAGCTCCCTCCCAGACCTGGAGAAGACTTGCCACATGCCAAATATCATATCTCTATGGCCTGATGACGAGCTAAAGAGCCCATGCTTTTGCATCTCCATTAACTCTGCAATAGCTCAAGGGCTAAATCTTCCTAAGGGCTGAAAGCTGTTGGGTACCCAACTCTCCCTGAGCTTTGGTAGAACTTGGGTGTTGGAGATTTGGGAACTAGAAAACATCGGCCTAGCTATCCTGCATGATTGCAACACCCAGTTTGCCACAGAACAGCCCATTCTCCATGGATGTATATCAAAGGAAAACACCCTTCTCAGTTATCAAGAGGTGAAGAAAGAGTATTTTGTGTTCTCACCTTAGGCTTGTTTCACTAACTCCTGAGCCCTGGTCTTTCCATAAAAACTCCAAATAAGTGAGCAGGATGCTAATGGAGTCTGTTCTGTAGCAAAGGAGAAGCTCTGTAATTTTTCCTCTAGATCAGCAGTTCAGTAATGTAGGCCACAGAAGGAAGCTTTTGCAGGCCTGGGAGCACCAATCTAAATCAAGGCCAAAAGCAGTCCTAGTTCTGTTGAAGTATTTAACTCACTAATAAGTTTTTCCTGTTCCCAATCAGAATTAAAAAAAAAAAATAATAATGTTCCCAAGCTAAAAAAATTCTTCTTTAAATTTGTTGGGGTTTAACTGTGAATGTTTCCTCTGGATTATTTTGAAACGTTTGATTTCAAGCACCTAGGAATAACTTTACTAAAAGTAACGTAAGTTTTTAAAGATTACGTCATTTAGAAAGGGAATTTGAAAATATAGAAACCAAACCTTTTTACAACTATTTCTGGAGGGGAAAAAAGTCAGAAAAAGTAATTTTAGCTTTTTCTTTGCTGTACGAAAAATATCTCAGCTTTGCTGAGCTAGTATTTGTCTTACGGGAAAAACAGCATTAAACTGACAAATTTCTTGGTTAGTGGTCTTTGACTTCAAAAGCAGATTTTGTGCATGGACCCTGCCACTACTCTTCCTGAGGCTTGCTAAGACGTTGATGTTTGCAGTTGGACCTGTCGCATTAGCATCAAAGAAGGAAAAATTGAAAATGCCCCAGGTGGAACTTCAGTCCATTTAAACCAGGGGGCAAACTCTACAAAGGCTGTCTCTGGAATGTCACTTGTAGACCAGCTGCTTTTTCTATGATTACTTTCAATTAAATTTTGTTTAAAAGTCTCAGAAAAATAGAAGTGCATGAATGGAAATAAAAAAATAAGGATATTTGTATGATTTTATAAATAAACAGCACAGCAAAAATTAAATAGAACACAGACAAAGGACATTTATACAGGGATGAACTATTACAGCTTGTTCTCCTCAAAGAGTATCTGTGCGTAGACTGTCATACTGGGAGTGCCTTTGGCTTCCTGAATCGGCTTCATAAGTTCAAGTTCAGCGTATGTTAAATTCTCCTCTGCAATTTTTGGCTAGGAAACAGAACCAACAAATTAGTTATAATGTTATTACCACTGAATATAAATATTCTACAGAATGGGATATATTTCTTCTCTCACACATGATAATTCTACTATGCTATTAATCAGCTCAGTCTGCACTGGAGTTAGTTCATAGAAGATGAAATAGTAATAATATTAAAAATCAGAAACAGGAAATAGTAAGATTTTCATGTTCATTTCCAATTTCTCCTTGCTTCTCAAACACTAAATTAAATAATTGAAATATTGCAAATTTAAAAAATTGGCAAAATGTTCAGCCTCTTTAATCACAAATTTTCCAATTTAATTTTAGTTATTGTAGATTTTGCAATTTGAAATATATACACCAAATTTGCTTCCCATCTGTAAACCTTGGACCAGTTGCATCTCTAATCACAGCCATTCTCAGTGCCTCTCATTGCTTCTTAACAGAACCAAAAAGGATGTTAAAAATATGTGGAAGGCAGCAAAAATTAATAAATTGAGTTACTATCATTCTAATGGGATTTCACCGCTTCTGCCTCGTATAGATGAGTTCAGAGTTTAGAAAAAAGGCCATACCACCAAAGCTGTCTAATTCATTACACCATTGACTTTTAGACTTAAAACCATAAAAGTTAGCTAAGAGAGATGTTATCAAGAAAATTTGCTGAACAAATAAGAGCTGCCTACTGCTATTTGGGACTGGACAATATCCAGACTCAGAATGTGGGCTTAGAGGAGGAAAGCCTTGTCTTGTGTTCCTTTGTGTATGCTGGTTCATCACTTGGGAGTGGGCTTGTTCATATCGCAGTCACCTCAGAAAATGTGGCAACAAGCAAAAGAGTTGCTGTGGAATTGTATGTGTAGCCCTAGTACTTTAAATGGATTTCAGTTCATTGGTAGAAGATTAAAGTCTCTGCTCCCAAACAAAGGATGGACGTGCTAAGGAGAACTGGAGAATTTGTTCTTTTATCTTCTTGGGTACTGTGTGTTCTATCTGAATATAACTGGTCCTCAAGTTTAAGCCTAAAAAGGACAATTAAAAAAAAGCAAGAAACAAGACTGTACCTTATAAAAAAGGTTTAATCTCTGAGAAGAAGAAAGGCTTTTTCATTTGTAAACTAAAATCTGAGTCAAAGTTCATAAAGCAATGATTTTCCATACAGTACTTAAATCTTATAATAAAGAAATTGACAGTATTTTCCAAGAGTTTCCTTTATAGTTTATTTACTGCTATTTATTTCTTTCTGGTTTAACATAAATGATTTCTGCTTCCTTGAAATGTGTTTGAATACTTACTATATTGTCTTCTGGCTAAAAAGATAAACATGTAATATCCTCTGAAATCAGTCCCTGTGCTCCCCTGCTTCCTGTCTTTTCCACTGCTCTGGAATACTCTCATTTTGCCTTGACAGTTGCTCACACTCTGCATTTCAGATTGTTTCCCCTGGGTGGATCAGTTTACACTTTTCCAGCATTAATTTAATCTTATTTCTTCTCTGCAGATATGACCCTGAAATACTTTCTGCAGCTGCTGCTGCAAGTGGTGTCATTGAAGGCAGTTGATCTGTGCATGTATGTAAAGGCCATTTGCAGGGCTAACTGTTCGAAGGACTGTAATCTTTGCATTTTATTATTCACATGTTCTTCCCTCCCACACTCCTTCCCCCTCTTGCATGGGTACTCCTATTTGATCTCAGCTTCTGGTCCTCATTCACTATCAAATGCTGCACTGTTGACCACACAGAAAATTTCCTACTTTAGTTGAATTCTCTTGTTTCATGATATAAAAGGAGTTTCCGTGGATCCCAGCCTGATCTTGTATGTAACAGAAATAAAATCAGACATTTCTTTATTCATGTACTTGGACTGAGCCTAGACATTTGTCCTATCCTGGCTTTGGCTTAAAGAGGTAAAAAAAACCCTATGGTCAACTGCTCTGAGAATTAAATTTTGTATTCTCCTCTTCTTTCTAGCCTATGAGTATTAGGCTCAGTTTCTAGGCATTTAAGTTGGTTTTGCTTTTGCTTTTTGTGATATGTTGAAGATTCCTCTTGAGATTTCAAAACTGTATGTGCCCATCCACTCAGTAGCTAGTTTAGATGCTAAATACAGCAGTTGAGGCTGGACAGCACAGTAACACCAGCAAATACTGAAGATTTTATTCACAGTGTAGGATAGCACGTCTAGTCTCTATTTGAAGCTAATAGGAGTTTTGCTGCCAACTTCAGTGGGTGTCATCTCAGACCCTCAATACACTGAATGTGAAAAGCCTCCTAAAAATGAATCTGATAAAACTTAACAAACAAGTTGTTGGTCACTGCCAGAGTAAAACTCTACACTTCTGAAGACTGGCCCAGTGCATCTTTTGAAGTAGAAATATTTTCATTGTTCTGTAGAAATCAGTAGCTCAGGGCAAGCTGAATCTGTATGTGCTTTCCCCTTTGCTGTTTAATTCTATTTCATGTTATGTTTCCATTTAGAAAATGCCTCATGTCCTAAAATACCCACTCCAACACCCAGCTCATGTAAATTTTAGAACTAAGATTTATGAAATCATATTGTCCAGGTGTTTTATTATATTATCTTAAAATTGCATTGTTTTCCAGTGTAGATTATCTCTTTATTCTTACTTTATTCTATTACGTTTGGATATGAAAAATAACACTAGATTACCCAAAACAAGTCATTGGGCAGTAGTGGCTGATGTGTTGCTTTCATACATTTTTATGATGTTCCTATAGTAAACATAATTTAATAAAGCCAAAACACACTAAATAAATAATTGCATCTAGAAAAGCAATAAAACCAAATAAAATTAGTACTTTCATAAGTGGTAAAGGTACTTCAATTACTGCTACAAGCAACAGCAAACCATAAAATGTGTAGAATAATTTCCCTTATGCATATTTCTAGTATGTAATAATTTGATTGAAAATATGAGGAAACACACAGGAGGTTCAAAATTGTGAAAGGTATACAGTTTTCAGCAAAGGATGTGTAATAACAGCGCATGGAAGCCAACTCTACTTTAAAATACCTATGGTAGCCAGGGTTTTATTCCGTATACTATTCTGTACTTCATTTATGAACCACATGTTTAATTTAATTGTGTTTTGTTTGTCCAAACCCAATGGTTTTTTTGTTGTTGTTGTTGTTGTTGGTTTTTTTTTACAGGCACAGAAAGAAAACTTATTCTGTGATTTCATCTCTCATTTGGATTGGATAACGTGTTGGCAGCGTGAACCTGGAACCCTGCCACCACCTCCTTTTTGGAAGATAGCATGACTTTAATTACTGATGTTATAGGTGGGACTGATACTAGGGCAGAAGAGGAAGAGATAATGACTAACTGGCCATTCACCTCTCTCTTTCCATCCTGGCTCTTCACTTAGGAGGTCAATGGGATTTCTATGGCTACAGCAACCTTTCCTGAAACATTACATCACTGTTCTTAAATAACACTGCAATGATTTCTTCAAATAGAGTTCCATTCCAATTTGACATTTCTAGATACAGTCTTTGTCTTGTATGTCTGTTTTCTCATCTTGGGATCACACACTTTGCAGAAATATAAATTAGGAAGACTCATCGTTTTTCAGTGTATCTTCTGGCAAATACAAAATGATTCCTCCTTCAGATTTTTTCCAGTTTAATTTTAGTTCATTCCAGCCACAGGGCTTCCCATGGCAACAGTTTGATAGATTTCACTTATAGGAACATTTTTCTTAAGAAACAATCTGCAAAGTCTATCATGTGAATATTTAAAAGAAACTAAAGTATGCATATACATAGCTTTGTTTTTATGGGGTTTGTCCAATATATAAATGTGTTAGGAATTACCCAGAAGGGTTGGGTTTTTAATGAAAATTACTCAGATTTTTATGTCATAATTATCAGGAATGTCCATTTTGTTCTTCCTAGGCCTAGCTGGTTTGTTTCTTAGCAGTCTCAAGGATGCCTACTGTTAAGTACTATCAGGCTGAAAATTCTTGAAGTTTTCACTAAGGACACTTTAATCCAAACTTGCAATTACTTATGAAGAAAACAAGCAAATAATAACCTCATAAATTTAACTTTTCTGGAAAAATGACTGATGCCAGTGCCAACTTGCACTTACAGATTTCTGCAATGTCACTGTTTCATGACAACACCCGTTATCATGAACATGACAAAATGAATGTGAAATTTTAAATTTCTAATTTAAAAAATAGTAATTTCTCCTGATTCTTGTTTATTATCAAAAAGAAGCAGGAAAGGGCTCACTTTCAAGTTCACTTCAATCTTAAATATTTTTGTGACTACTGCTGCAGACATTTGCTTTGGAATTCTGTGTCTGTATGACCTCATGTGATGGAGCTTCTTGGATATGAAGCAGAATGACTTTAACACGAGACCAGGGCAAGAAAACTATATTTTCTATGTATATAATTTTCAGCTCTGGATTTTCTGAATTTAACAAGCTTCATATTATTTTTAACTCTAATTTCCTGCAGCAATGCTTGAAAATGAAACCCCACCCTCACTGGCATGCCCTTTGTAGTGGGTGAAGGGATTAGGTCAGCAAGGATAAAACCTTTCCAATTATACATATGTTTGCTGGTTTGATTACCAGTACATGGGCAATTGTCACCTGTGAACTGGCCATGCCCTGATGTTGGGTGCACACTGTGGTGCCACAGTGGTGCTGTAGGAAATGCAAATGGGAAAGTATAGCATCAAGAGATGGTGATGAGGTTCATGTGATCCAGTCTCTAAGAACTGCACTTCTCTCCAGGTTACCCCACAGCACAAAGTATTCCTTCCCAGCTGCCATGAAATAACTCCTTCTTAGCAAGCACATAATGAAACTACCATTTTTTCTCTCCCTTTCTCTTGCAAAAACCAAATTTTGTCTTTGGCCTTTTCTCTTTCATATTTAAGAAACATCCTGTTTTGTAGTCACTCTTGGTAAAGAACTCCAAAGGAAAAATGAAGATATTGTCCAGATGGCACAGCTTAGGAGCATCCTGTTTTACTGCCTGAGCACACTTAGAAGGTGTCTGGACAAGACTCTCCAGGCCAACTGGATAGGCTTTGGCCATAAGGACAGATTGTTGCTTCTCTCTGCATGCAGCCACAGATGGGAGGAAACTGCATACTGCATGCAGCCTAGGGAAAAGGGCCAGCCCATCTTCTCCTCTGCATATCTCCTTTTCTTAAGCATCATTTTTGAAGCTATGGGAGGGGATGGCCTTTGGATGCTAGACTGGCCATCACCAGAGGGTCAGTTACATTGGTGAGGACAAGAGTGTGCTGAAATGAAGATTCAGTGTGTTTGGTGGACAGGCTGCAACTCCCTTATCTGGGCCACCAGGCCAGGGGAAGACCACACATGCTAGCAGTCAGATTAGGCAGGATTTTGCAAAGTTAAAAGTGGGAAAAATGAATGTAGCTTCAGAGAGAAAAGGACTAGCCTTTGACAGTCCTGTTTTTTAATATACACCGGAAAGCCTCTCTCTCTAGAATGCGTAGATTCAGCTGTGCTGAAATGAGTAATGCTCCTCAGGGACATAGATACACTTGATGCTCAAACCCTATGAACTTTAGTGGTATGGCTCCCTCATTAAGGTAGTAACTTAACTCAGGAGTCAGAGAGGTTTTTTTCTTTTAAGAGCCTTGGGTGTTTACCAATGTCAATGTCCTGACTGCAGGCAGAGAGCCAGAGATTCCCCTGGAAGAGAGAATCTTCAAAAATTACTTCTGCAGACCTTCATGAAAATCTGAAGCTAGATCTGCAAGATCATAGAATCATAGAATAGTTAGGGTTGGAAAGGACCTTAAGATCATCTCGTTCCAACCCCCCTGCCAGGGGCAGGGACACTGCCCACTAAATCATGCCACTCAAGGCTCTGTCCAACCTGGCCTTGAACACCGCCAGGGATGAAGCATTCACAACTTCCCTGGGCAACCCATTCCAGTGCCTCACCACCCTTACACTAAAGAATTTCTTCCTCATATCCAATCTAAACTTCCCCTCTTTAAGTTTGAACCCGTTACCCCTTGTCCTCTCACTACAGTCCCTCATGAAGAGTCCCTCCCCAGCATCCCTATAGGCCCCCTTCAGATACTGGAAGGCTGCTATGAGGTCTCCACGCAGCCTTCTCTTCTCCAGGCTCAACAGCCCCAACTTTCTCAGCCTATCTTCATACGGGAGGTACACCAGACTCCTGATCATCATCGTGGCCCTCCTCTGGACTTGTTCCAACAGTTCCATGTCCTTTTTATGTTGAGGACACCAGAACTGCACACAATACTCCAAGTGAGGTCTCATGAGAGCAGAGTAGTGGGGCAGGATCACCTCCCTCAACCTGCTGGTCATGTTCCTTTTGATGCAGCCCAGGATACCGTTGGCTTTCTGGGCTGCAAGTGCACACTGAAGCCACCTCATGTTAATTTTCTCATCAACCAACACTCCCAAGTCCTTCTGTGCAGGGCTGCTCTGAATCTCTTCTCTGTCCAGCCTGTATGTGTGTCTGAGATTGCTCTGACCCAGGTGTAGGACCTTGCACTTGACATGGTTAATCCTCATCAGGTTGGCATCAGCCCACCTCACAGGCATGTCAAGGTCCCTCTGGATGGCATTCTTTCCCTCCAGGGTATCAACCGAACCACACAGCTTGGTGTCATCGGCAAACTTGCTGAGGGCGCACTCAATCCCACTGTCCATGTCACCGACAAAGATGTTGAACAAGACTGGTCCCAACACTGATCCCTGAGGGACACCACTCACTACTGGTCTCCAGCTGGACACTGAGCCATTGAGCACAACTCTTTGCATGCAGCCATCCTGCCAGTTCTTTATCCACCGAGTGGTCCACCTATCAAACTGATGTCTCTCCAACTTCGAGACAAGGATGCCATGTGAGACAGTGTCAAACGCTTTGCACAAGGCCGGGTAGAGGACATCAACTGCTCTACCCCTGTCCATCAGTTCCGTAGCTCCGTTATCGAAGGCCACCAGATTGGTCAGGCAGGATTTCCCCTTAGTGAAGCCATGCTGACTGTCACCAAGCACCTTGTTGTTTTTCATGTGCCTCAGCATGCCTTCCAGGAGAATCTGCTCCAAGATTTTGCCAGGCACAGAGGTGAGGCTGACTGGTCTGTAGTTCCCCGGCTCATCCATTTTCCCCTTCTTGAAAATGGGGGTTATATTTCCCTTTTTTCAGTCGTCGGGAACTTCACCTGACTGCCATGATTTTTCAAATATGATGGACAGTGGTTTAGCAACTTCATTTGCCAGCTCCTTCAGGACCCGTGGATGGATTTCATCAGGTCCCATGGACTTGTGTACATTCAGGTTCCTAAGATGGTCTCGAAGCAGATCCTCTCCTACAGTGGGTCCAGGGTCTTCATTCTCACAGTCACTGCATCTGCCTTCCAGGACTTCGGTGGTGTGGTCAGAGCTGAGTTACCCCTTAGAAATGCAACTGCTCACCAGTAAGAGTGATGAAATATCAAGGGAGACATTGTCTTCCTAGTGCTAAAGCTGAAGAATGTGACATTGGAAAACATGGGAAGTGGGAAGTATGACTTTTAGTGGCACTATCTGTTAAAAACTATGGGTTCTTTCCATTAAGTTACCTAATTTTTTACTCCCTAGAGTGAAAAGTACTTCTCAGACTCCCTAGGAACAATATATACAACAATTTGCGAAGTCTCTTTCATCACTGCATCTGTATTTTGCTTTTCAATCCACACAAGTTATGATAACAAAGTCAGGGACAAAAAAGATTTACTAAGTCCCATTGAATGATTTTATTCTAAAGAAACAGAATCCCACAAATGCAGGGCAGGTGGCGACTCTAAGGGGTGAGCTTGTCCATCTTTCTTTATTGATAGAATTAAATATAACTGGCAGAATTTTGTCCGGCCTGTTTTAATGGCTTTTAGGGAACATCTTTACTAACACTTTATTTCTTTTACACTTGCAGTTATTCCCAGATTCTAAACCAACATTGCTGGAAATCAGGCTGTTTTCTTCTTATCCTTCACAAAAGCCCAAGGAAGTAATTAACATTCTCTGGTGACACTTTTATTACTACAAACGTGTCATCACACAAAAATCATCTGCTGTGTGATTTTGTAAACGCACAAGTCTTGACACAATTCCAGCAAGAGATTTTCTGTATTTATACAAACTCTTCCTTCTTGGGGTAAATATAGCAACCCATGATCTGAATGGGAAAGCAGCCATATCTCAGTAGTTTTGAATATGCTGTGTTCTGAGTGTCAACATGAATGTGAGAAAAAAAAAAAAAAAGAAAAGGAATATTTGTTTTTGGGAGAGAGAAATTATGTGGACTGGATGGAATATTCAAGACTCACAGGGAGTCAAGGAAAAAACTGTTCACTCCTTTGTATATCATATATACAATGTTGCTTGACATCTGTGGAGATCAATAAAGCTTTAAGAAATTGGGAGCTTAAATCATCACCCATTGTTACATATTGTGGAGGAAACAACTCTTCTAACGGAGGGTGGCACAGCTTTTAATTTAAAATCATCCAGGAGAAAATCAGACCTGATTGTTTCCAGATCCATAATCCACAAATTACTAAACAGATGTATGCAAGTTCCTTTTTCTTTCTCTAGGAAAGGGCCAATGATACCTACAGGTTAAGACTAGTGAAGAATTCTACTAGTTGTGCAAAAAAATTATTAGTCCATTTTTCACAGCTAGCTTTATTCATATGGTATAAGACTGCTTTCAATGATGCAGTGCTTAATTGTAATATGAAAATGAGAACAGGGAAAAAAGTCAATTCATCCATCAGGAACAATCTTGCACAGGGTAAATTTGTTGTGAGGCTGAAGCTGGGGGACAACACGCTGGAGCACAGCTTAGAAGGCACAAATTTGCCAGCAATCAAAACCTAAAGCATCTCTTTACATTTCACAGCTCTGACACTGTAATCACTAGCCCACCTAGACCCCTTTCCAAAAAGGACTGCATGGTCACTGGTTCTGATGTGCAGTGGATCTGGCTGTTTTGTTGTGCAATGGTAAATGCACTCCTGAAACATAAATCTTTCAGGTAGAGTAAATTTAAGCTTCTGGGCAGCTTAAAGGGCACCTGCCTTCATTGCTTGATTGAGGAGTATACACTAATGTATAACACTGAGCCAAATGTGTAATGCTGAAAGCTTGATTTTGCTGAGTACATGCAGATGATGAGACCAAGCCACAGCCTTCTTAGTTCCACAGATGAAACTTATGCCAAGTTACTGCTCAGCACCCTTCTGCTTTAAGGACACGGCAGTAGCAGGGAAGCTGTCCTTTGAACAAATACTTGCAAATTTCAGACTTTCAGACATATTACAGAGTAAGCACTTTCAGTGCAGGGACTATCCTGTCCTGCAGTCACTGGCACTCAGTACACTTTCAGCACCTGGTCTATAAAGTAAATAAAGGTGGAATTCTCAAAACCGCTGAAAGAAACCTGAGCTCCCCACTTGTTACATCTATAAACAGCTGGGAATACAGATCTCTGAGCTGGCTTTGCAAATTTCAGCATAAAATTTAGAGGTGGTGCCTGAAAAAGGCAGGTAGAATGGGTGCCAAAGATCATGCTTTCACCCGAAGTAAACAAAATTACTTCCAGAAATTTCCCTCCACCTTAAATAACCATAAGTCCTTCCTGTTTCTCAAGCAGCTTTTACATCATTATCATCATCAAAAGAAAATCTCAGTCATCACATGGCACTGGGCCACTGGTGATCGAATCAATTCTGAGATAAACAGCCCTGCCTATGTTGTATGAGCTGAAGGTAAAAGGATGCTTCCCTTAATTAGCTCAGCTACCCTCACTGAGAGTACTCTGCTTCACAAGTCATATAGGACCAATACATATTCTGTGGTGGGGAACAAAAGAAGCCAGATACACTCCAGTAAAGAGGTTACTCAGTGTAGGAACAGCAGAAGCCAACTCTTACATACTGTGTGCTTTACATGTACAGCATGTTTGAAGAACTAAGATCATCTGTAACACAGGATATGTTTCCCTGATTTCAAAGTGGGATGATTATATGATTTAGCAGAGGCCACATAAGTCAGCAGCAGAATTGGGAAGATTCGATATAGCCTGTCTTATCGGTGCTTATATTCCTCTCCTTCAAATTTAGTGCATAGATGATGAAGTCAAAGAAAATTTTGCACAAGTAAATATTGCAGGATTTGGTCTAACCTGAAGTCTCATCCCTTCCATTGGCTCTAGTGAATCACACAGGAGCTCCTAACCTTTGGTGGTGCAAACCTTCAAGAAAAGACACTGAAACCTTTTCATTTAGATGATGTTCTGCAACTGACACTCCTGGGCTATGACAACTAATCTCTAGGAGGCAGTGAAACGCTTACTGGAAAATTTGTTTGAGGAAGTTTAAGATCCATCTCTGCCAACTCAAAGGGCTAAGGCTATAGCAGAACAGCCCTTGGAGAGCAAAAACTGTGGGCCCCTGGAATTTTCTTCTTCCTAATGACTCCCTGTGCTTCTTGCATGCTACAAAAACCATCCCTTTTTGCATTTCAGCATCTCTATTTCTTTTGATCTGTACACATTTTTCATTGATGCTAATAGAGAATGACACTGATGGGGAATATTTTTGCAACAAGGGGAGCATAGAATTATTATTCTGGCTACAGCAAAAGCAATATGACTTAAGAAGAATTTTAAAAAGACTTTACTCAAGGCTGTGTAATTGAACACAATATTAGGCTTTCTCTCTTTTTTTTTTTAATTTTCATTGAGATTATGTCCATATTTTATCCAGGTTATTGTATTCTTGTAAAATTATACTGCAACCCACTCCAGCACGTTAACAACAAAAGAAATTCTCTAGCTTATTATAAACATCTTTCAAGAAACCAGAAGCACATGTCCTCTGGAAATAATTTTGCTGGTATTTAGGTTATTACAAAAAATTTCCCAAAACACTAGAATTATTTTGTAATGTTCCCTTATACTATTGCTTGTTTGCTTAGGTTTTCTAGAACATTCTCCTTGTGCCTTCTAGCTTCCTTGGGTTGCACAAGGAAGTTGCAGAAGTCACCCAGAAATACAGCAATTTGAGTCTGTCTTTGTAGTGACCATTATCATGTGCCATCAGTGAGAAAAAGACCTAGTGCAGACACCAGCTGTGCAATAGTTATAGCTGGAAAAAAAAACCCAACTTAATCCTGCAGAGATTTGGCAGGATGATGGTTGGTTTTTGTTTGGCTTTATGTTCCCCCAAAGCAGACTAAGAACTTGAAATCTGAGAATTTTTTGAAAACTAAAAAAATAAGGAAGCAAGTTTGTTGCAAATCAATATAATGCTTCATTTAGATGAATTTATTACCATTTTGTACCGTTGTAGAAACTTTTTTTGCTTCAATTTGTTTAATTCCCTCACTGAAGTATCATTTAAAAGCAGAAAAAATGATAGTGGTTTTTTTTTTTCACTGATAATACTAAACCATGGAGGTTTAACCATGTTGTAAAGGGAGGCAAGAGGAACAGAAATGGAAAACATCTCTGGGGAGTGTCCTGCTCAGCTGCTGAATGCAGCCTTATAGACTGACTTGGTTTTAGTTTACTTTGCCCTTCATTGAACTTTATTGATGGGTGAGTTCAGGTCTTGAAAATGTTTTGGATAATTTTTCTTTGATTACTTTTTGACTTAAAACTAACTCACGTCCATAGATCGTGTGTTTTCTGCAGGCTGCAATATCTCTCTGGGTGCACTCTGAGGTGAATATGAAAGGGAAAAGAACAACATATGGAAAGAGCTGCCAGACTCGAATCCAACTGCAAGACATCAAACTGAGTCTGCTAACTGGCAGCGTGTGGATCCTCAGTCACACTAGGGAAGACAAAGCTGATTTCATTGTCTGAAAAGGCTTACTCTTGCTCATCTCCAAGGAGGTTGAACCTTGACTAGGGTTGCATAGGAAGAAGGGAAGAGCCAACAGCTATTTGTGGCCTATATCCTTGGATTTATTCCAGAAAGAAAAAGCATCTGGAAACAGATTTACCTCAAGTTCAGCATGTGTTGATGTGCTTTATTGACCTGCAGGAAGAGTTTGAGTGCTTTAGCTGATGACAGCTTTTCCTAGGAGGGCTGAAGACTGATTTCTGATGTAGCTGTGTGCCTTCGCACAGTGATTAATGTAGTGTGTGCACAGCAAAAGGTGGCTGTCATTCTCTGATGCCAAGTGCTCTCATCTGTGTGTTTGTACTATTAGCATAGCTTTGGCCTAACACAATTACCTATATGGATATAAAGGTTTTATCATAGACTTTGAGAACTCTACCTCTTCCACTACTGAAATCTGACCTGCATAAGCAGTGCCTGGGCAAGGAGCAATCCCTGCAGGACGAGAAGATGTGAACTTCATCCCCAAGCAGCAATATCACCTAAGTTCTAACCTGAGCTGCTCTGAAGTCACCAGGTATCCTGGGTTGTACCCTGACCATGTTAAAAAGGGCAGAGGGTATTTATTAACAATTGGTGGGAAGGTTCCCAAGTCTAACCCTCACTTGAAAGTCAGTCATCATAGGCACTTCTGGGTTATTCACATGGCTTAAATTTGGCACATACATTTTAACTTCATTGAAGTTAGGCAGTTACTCACTCTGGGCTTTCTGTATTGCCAGAGAAGAAAGGAATCCCAAAACGCAATTCAGAGCCTCTAGTCTGAATTAGTAGAAGCACCGGGCTCCTCCTCTCACTCACCTCTCTTTCTAATGACTATATAGAAAGTCTAGAAGACTACCCTCTTTATAAAGGCAGCTGAAGTTAGTTATATAAACTCTATGACCCCTGGATGTCTTGCTCAGGTATTGCTTTGTTGCTATAGCAGAGAAGCACCACTCCATCTATTTGTTTTGTCTGGCATATATCTGCACGGGTTTTTTTCAAACAGAAATTCATATCAAACAGAAATTATCATGTGAGGCTTTTTTCCTTTGTATGAGCTACATACACCTTATACCTGCAATTCAGTTATTCCTGACTTACACCACGGTAGGGTAGAATCAGGCTCCCTATTTCTGACTTGAAAAGTCTCAAAAGCAGTACGACCAGTACAGTTGTGATTCCGTCACTAACTGGTGTTTTTTTCCAAAGCATCAGCTGCCAGAGGCATATGAGAATCACTAGCAGGTTTTAAGAACAGGATACATTTGTAGACATGATGACTGCTAGAAAGGTGGAAAACATCATCCAGTGTAACCTAATGCTCATTGTGAAAAAAAAACCCACAAAAAAAAGCGCCAAGATAATTAATTGCTCTAAAAAGTATTACTTAAAAAAAAAATACTTGTACTATTTTTTAAGCCAATTTATGATTTCTGAACCTAAAGTTCTGGCACCAATACAACCATTGTATTGCAGGAGAAGAATATGGAGAAACTGATGTCAGAAGATTACTTACCAGGATCAATTTTCTTTGAGGTTTCAAGAGCTTGGTCTTAGGAAAATTATTGGCTATTGGAGCTACAGAAATAAATATTAAGGGAACATTTTATATCATCACCATTCACTGACATTTTTAGTATATATATTAGCAGTTTATAAAATACAGATTAATAGCAGATTAGGAGCAAATGCATGTATTTATACCAGATTTTAACCACATTTCAGGTAATATTTTAAAATGAAGCATAGGGTTTACAAATTAGAAAAAAGAGCCCCATAGGATTAACAAATACAATATGCAGAACATGCTGTTTGTGTGCAGAATCCAAAGCAACTATACCCCTTGAGAACTGGCCACTTATGATCTAACCCACAGTAAACATTCAGGTCCTTTCCCTCCTCTCTCCCAGTGGCTTGGTAGTGGCAGTAGAGCTCAGAAAGTATACCTGAGTGTTTGTGAGACTGACCCCAGAGGCAATCGCAAATCTTCTTTGAAAGTGAGGTCCCCAAGATCAACGCAAGCAGTTGATCATTGTTTGCTCAGCTTGCTTGACTTCTCAAGTGACCTGAAATTTTAAGAGTGCAGTGTGCTGGCTTCCCTCAGTCTACCTCCAACATGAAATTTCATCCTGCCTGAATATTGCTATAGAGGTTCCTCTCCCCCTTCTGATTAGTGAGAGGTGAGACCTTTTGCTTGGACTTGGTGACTAGCTTTTCAATAGCTAAAGCTGCAGGGAGGCAAAATCCTGGTCCCAGGAGCAGGCACGGACCATTTCTTCCCCCACTGATGGGAGCATGAACAGGTCACATCCCACACTGCTGTCCTACTACAATTCTGCTCAGGATCTGAAACACTTCTGCTTCTCTGTTTTCATACCTTTTGCTGGGATGGCTGGTGGCTGCTCCAGCTTCTCTTTCTTTTTCTTTACCTTCTTGGGCTGTAGTGGGGACATGCTTGTTACACTGGTAACTGTCTCCCCAGAGCTGCAAAGCAGAGGCCCATATATGAGAGAAAAGTGAAGGCAATGCAGGGAAAGATTGTTCATTCCAGTGAGTTCATGCAAACACATCACCTCCTACTTGTAAGAGTCCCTGCCCAACAACTTGGATTTTGACCTGGGGATATACTGAAAAACTTCTTACAGGGGCTGGACATGCTCTGAGTCTTGCATTTTTTCAACCATACAAGCTGAGAAACAAGAGTGTGATCGGTCCTGGGGCAGAGAATGCAGTGTCAAACATAAACAAGAGTCATTTTATAGCACCTATTCCTTAAAAACATGTATGACCCGTTGCTTCACCCAGGATGAGCTTGCACCTGTCTGACCTTGAGGGCCAGAGGTGCAAACAGATTAGGTGACTTGAATAAGTTCACATGGGATTTTTAGCCTTAGCATCTCCAAAAGCCTTAGATCATAAATCCTGCTTTGAATATCTAGGGTTTGGATATACAGATTGCAGTCACTATCACCATGTGTCGGCTGAGCGGTGGTAACAGTGCAGCGCTCCTAGCTTGCAATTAATGTGAAATAAAATTGTATTTTCTTAACAGGTAATAAAAGATAGCTTACAGCTGGGATGGGAGGAGAGTGTATAGCAGTTAGTTATGATGACTACGGTAGTGGAGGTGACTTGGTAAAGCAGTTGTTCCTCAGGTGCATCTGACCATACCTGGGACTCTGGGAAAAATTAAGGCAGTATGATTGAAGATACCTTTCTGTTCTGTGCTGGTGAGTTACACCACATAATGGGATCCAACCAAGGTCTCCACAGTCATAACACTGACAACACTGATTTCACTGAATCTTAAACAATTTGTCCCAGGTTGCTGTTCCTCTCCAGGTTCTTTTGCCTAACGAAACATTCTCTTTATATTAATAGAATAAAATACTCAAACTGGGCCAAAACCTTAATGAAAGTTAAGACGTCTCAGCTCTTGCCCACACAAGAATAACAAAATAACAGATATTATCATTTTACATACACTTCCAAATGCATGTCACTACCATTGGTAAAAATCACTCTGGAATTACACTTGTGTAGATTACAAAAAGACTGATTTGCTGATTTTCCTGAGTTCTATTCCATGTACTCAGTCCAAAACCTAGGTTTGCTGCCAAGCTTTTTTTTTTAATGTGTTTAAAAGGTAAAATATTTTCATGATGTATAAATAAATCACACCCATTATGTAAACTGAGGGTTGCATTAAAATAATTTCAAAGTCTGCCTGCACTGTTGTGAACCTATCCCACAACAACCATTTGTTTCTATATTAAAAACAAAACATGAAATGGTTTTCAACCAGCAGGAAATGAAGCTGTCCTGACTGGCTCCATTGCCCAAACCCAGCAAACTGCAAAGAACAAAGAATACCAAAAAGGGGACAAGAGTGCTTTTTTTAATGCTTTTGGGTTTAATAATACAAGGTCATTAAGGCAGATGTGTAGCTTAAGGATATTATTATTCTGATATAGCTACTTTAAGCACAATATATGAAAAGGCTTAGTGTCAATTCATTGCATTGGTTATTATTCCTGCTTTGCCACTGAAAAAAAGTGAAGCTACAGAGAAATGCATCTGTGGCTTGCACTTTTCTTTTAAATGCCAGGGCCACACAGGGTTAACTAATTCTGGGAGATACAATAACTGTACTTGCTGTCTTAGAACTGAGCTCCTCAAACTAAACAAGAAGGCTCAGAAAAGACTTCTTGGCTCCAAAACACTGCCTCTTTGTGAGCCTGTCTTGTTCTATTTCTAAAAGGAAAGTTAGTTTTTTATCTCCAGCTCCTTCTCCAGCCTCCTGGCTTCTATTTCAACAGTGTCACATTGTGCATTTCTTGTGGGATCGAATGAGTTTTCTGAGAGCAAGAAAAATAACATGAGTTTGGGGGAAAAACCTGCGGAAGGTGTCTAACAATCACGCCACTGGGGCAGCAGTTTCTCTGGAGGTCATGGCTGTCCCAAGAGATGTCAAACTACTACAGTTTTGGTTTTACTAGTCTTATTAGAGTCAAGGAAGTTGGACCTTTCCTGTTGTCATCTAAGTCAGCTATTTTGTCTTGTCAAAGGTCTGCAGAGGGATGACAAAAAATCCACTTGAGTGAACTAGGAGCTGCTTTGATATTTTCCAAAGAGGGGAGCTGTGTGAAAGATGCCAGGGATGGACTGGGTTCTCAGTTCTGGTTCAGCCTGGCAGAATTTGCCCCGGCAGTGTTGGATTGGCAGCGTGGAACCAGGATGTCCGTATGGGCAGATTTCTGGGTGAATACTTTTTTCACCTCAAGTTATTTGTTTCCAGAAGAGCAGTCACCAAAGGACTAGGGAATTCAGGCCAAAACAAATACAAAAGACGGAAAACAGTAATGCCTGTTTTCAAAGCTACACCTCCTGAGGCTTTCTGGATTTGAAAACTGACCAAATGATCTAATAACAATGAAGAAAATAAGCAGGATGATATTTAAAGGGGAAAAAAAAATTGAATTGCTTGGTTTAAAAAAACCAAAATAGCTATACTTTATATTTAGGTATTTATTTTAAAAATGTGGGAAAGAGATGGGTTTATGTTAACTCATTTTTTTTCCTTAACTTGTTATTGGTCAAGTAGCAAACCAAATCCTAAACATTTGCTTTATTCTGCCCAGGAAATCTGGATTTAATTTTCTTTTCTACCAAGGCCATTTTGTGAGACCTGGGGCAAGTCATTTAGCCCTTTATGCTTCAGATTCCAATAAAGTAAAAATGCCATTATGATGTCAAGACATAAAATATTTTAAGATGCTTAGGTATTACTGCAGTGGGAGCACAGACATTTCTTAGACACCAAACTTTCAATGTAATTTTGAAACTGGATTCTACTTGGAGTTTGAAATACCACTAAGGGAGTTGGAGCTGAGCCTCTCTAATCAAGGCTGAATTTTGCACAGCATAGTAATTTTGAATTACAGGAATCTCATACAAACGAGTTCATCATTTTGGCCTAATGGCTATTTAGACACTAGGGTTTGGGTCTAAATGTGTGAATCAAGTTCCAAGACAAGAAATGCAAAGGTGAAGAGAGATGAGTTCAAAGGAATTAATGGCTTGTGTTTTGAGCAGAGAGTATAAAATAAGTGGTACCAAGTGTGAAAAATTATGATACTGGTAAAACTTTCATAGCTGTTTAATTTGCAACCCTGAAGTCAATGCACTTTACATGTGCACTTATGGGAGTGGGGCTTTCATTAGTATATCTTGTCACACTTACATGCATGAAACTATATTTTTATCCATATAGAGTTATGCATTTCTTGTGCTTACAGATATTCCATTTTACAGTAAAGAAATCATGTTGGCTTGTTTTCCCCCTGATATTCAGCCGTTTAAGTTTAGCATTTGCAGTAGTATCACACATCATCTATTCCCACAGAGACAGATTCTACAGCACAAGCCCTTTTATCTGAATGCCATGCTCCATAGTTTCAGTCATCTTTTCAGTCTGGTCTCATTTTCCCCTCTTCTTGTGTTCTCTACTGATTTACTTTGATTTCCTCCCTCTTCCCCTTCATTTTTTTTTTTTTTTTTTTTTTTTTGTAATTCCAGCATTGTCCCAGCAGCAAATAAAGAAGAGGAAAGAAAAAACATCCAGGGGAAAATGAAAACTGCTGAGCTGTCTGTAAATTTTTGGTGTGGTGCAATGGCTGGTCAGGGTCACAGAACAAAGATCTTTCCATGAGTAACATGAAAGTTTCTGTTTATACTGGCCTTTCCTGAACTCTATTTTATTGTGACTTTATTTATATCTGAGTGTCAGACTGAATACAGAGACAATCCCATGAGAATGCACTAAAAAATACACTATTTGAGGATAAAGAGTATGCTCTACTTGGCATTGAATCTCATAGAATCTTTCTAGATGCTATGAGAAATAGTATCTGTGATACCAACTGATACTGGGTTTAAACTACAAGATTCAAAACACATGTTTTATGTCACTGAAAACTGCACAACAGCTGTTCTTCTGAGTTGTTATAAAGCACCCCTCTTTAATCTTTTTTGTTTG
The DNA here is from genome assembly GCA_028858755.1 of Ara ararauna. Taxonomy (NCBI): domain Eukaryota; kingdom Metazoa; phylum Chordata; class Aves; order Psittaciformes; family Psittacidae; genus Ara; species Ara ararauna. The sequence continues at coordinate 70,474,064 of CM054381.1, forward strand.
CAAAATACTTGTCTTTTTTTTATTTTTTTTTTTCTTTACTGCATTTCCAGCACAATTTATATCTCAGGAAAATCATATGATGGAAATCAGTTTTATAGCACCATTCTATCAAAAACTTGTGGATGTTGGTACTATTTAAAGAGACAGAGATTAATGACTGAAGCAAAAGTAGAACTTTTCCCATCGCTTGGAGTCTTTAACTGGGAACAGCCTGTGGGCCTTGAAAAGCTGCTTTTGAACTCCAGTGTGTGTTCCTGGGTGTAGGAATCACTGGGTAACATTGTGGTTTGTCCTATATACATGGATGGTTTAAGTTATTACCATCTAGTGAGGTTTCAGGAAAGCCTGGAAAATCATACAGGATGAAAGTAGGCTTCTCCAGAAAATAACTCAGAGCCTCAAGGAGAAGCTTGTCACTGAAGCACCTGCAGCACCTACAGCTAGATAGGCCAGATAGATCTCCCTTATCATGCACAGCAGATGTTGGCTTTCAGGCACGTTCATGAGTCATGGGCCTGGGACTCTTTATCTTCTTGTAAGCATTTTGGAAAACATTACTCATCTTCTTCAGCACAGATAGCAAAACAAAACCAAAACTGGTGCCTTGGGTTATAGCAAAGAGAAGTGTACTCTCCTACCTGTTCTGAGGGCATTTCACCAGGTAATGTTTCACTGTTAAAGGAAAGAAAAAAAGAAGGAAAATGTGACTTCACACCAACACAGTTTACGAGTTACATGAGGCACTGCAGATAGACCTATGTTGCTGAGATGGTGGAGTTGCCAGGTTGTGAACTGAGAGAGCTTCTAATCGTCACCATACATTATATTGTGCATTAAAAAAACTGACTAAAACACATAGGCTTGGGAAAGAGGAATGTATCAAACAACAGCAAAAATCTGCTGTGGAAGTGCTGGGCAACACATACTCCAGTGGTCAGCCCAGCCAAAAGACAGCTTGGTAAGTACAAGCACAGCAGGCCAGTAATTTTACTTTGAAGACTTTTATTTCCCTTGTGGTGCCTCTATTTAAATTTCCAAAAGCCTGAAATAAACCATTCACCCGCAGGAGCCACTACTGTTCCTACTGTAAGCTAGACTGTGGCCTCAGGCATAAAGGGATTGGCTCCTGGGATCAGATCAGAGGTCCAGTCCAGCCACTATCCTGTCCCTAACAGCTGTGTGTGTGTGCTATATAAATCCTTCTGTTTCACATTCCTTTGACTCAGTAGTCCTGAGCAAGGGCAGCTCCCCCCACTGCAGCCAATCATGAGCCAGGGTTATTAAGATGCTCTTTGTAGCTTAGTGGCTTCTGTGCTCTGCCCAAGCTGCGCAGCATGCAGAGACATGCAAGCAGGAGGAGAGGGTCTGGCTCTTCTGGTCAACCTACTGCCAACTTATTTATCAGAAGGAAATGAGGGTGCATCCCTGGACCATGATATGAAGTTGGATACAAAATAGACACCACCCTCTCTTTATGTTCTCCATTCTTTAAAAGGCCATGGAAACCAGACAATAGTGCACTACATGATCATACTCCTCTCTACAGGAAAGGTTTCATATTTGGTCTTACCTCAATTCTTCCATTCTAAAAAAGCTCCTAAGGGGTGTATTTTAGTTCTAAGGAAAGAGAGCTGAGAGCACTAGGAACTGGGGCTAACACAGGGGCCAAGTCTAAGCTAGCTTCTATCTGGCAGCGCTTCCATCTATCTGTCTGGCCTTTTAAAGATACACATGAGAACAGTAGGTCTGACCCTTCAGGAGTAAGGGGATGCTCATGTACGTTTTTGACATGCTTCTATTGAGTATCTCTAGGTATGTATTATTTTGTTTTGCCCTGCACTAAATAGTCCAAGCCTTTGAACCAGGGACTGGGAAGAGCAACCACTCCAGTAATAAATGGGCATAGGCTACTATATAATCACAAAGGAGTTGCCAGCTGCAACCACTGCTGCTTCCCACAGAATCTCATAGCTGCCCTGTGCTGTGAGCCAGCCCTAGCTGCATTGTCCATCCAGTCAAACTAAGCGACCTCCTTTGCTGAGGAACTGAGTTCAGTATTATCTTTCTCACGTCAGAGCCCTGAGGTGAGCCAGAATCTGCTCAGGTTTCACAGACAGACACTCCAGAGGGATCATTTCCAGCTTCCTCTATTGCAAGCCTCAACTTTAAGTTTGGGTACGAGCTGCTCTTTATCCCAGGCTGGGCGGGCTGTTCTTGTAGAGGGCTGGGCAGAGTTTTCCCTCCCTCTTCTCCCCTTACTTGGGTGTCTGCCTCCACTCCCTATACACAGTGCTAGGGCAGGGCAGGTCATCCTCTTTGTGGTGTTAGGGCTCAGGAACTGGGAGAGGAAGCTGGAGTGGTGGGAGAGCAGAGGGGGCAGTTGTTGTCTCTGTGACAGGGGTAGGGTGACTGAAAGGGTTCAGGGAAAAACCCTGATGGAAATCTGCCCATCAAGGTGAGGTAAGGAGATAGTTTTGGCTGTCTTGGGCCCCTGACCTGGTCTCAAGGGGAAGAAGAGCCAGGTGTTTCTTGAGGGGCCTCAGAGGAAGGTGATGTGGCAACAACCTCACTGAAGGCAGAAGGCAGCTGTGCCTGGAGCCTGCCTTGAGGTTTGGGGCAATGCAGAGGGAGAATTGTTTTGCTGTCCCTGTCTTTTCTCCTTATCTCAAGGAAGGGTAGACTTCATGATTTCACTGCAGGCTCTTTTCACATGAATACTAGCATCTGCCTAGTCCAGCCCAGGATGGACATACAGAGTGCTGAGGATGGAGAGGAGGTAAGATAACACTTTTTGAGGAGTGATGCCTTATTCTAACAGTCTGCATGAGAGAGTACTGCTGTTGGCTGGCAGCGAGGTTATCTTACGGTCAGACCCTAACCCCTAGAAGGTGCTTCTAGAGGGGCAGAGGAGTGTTGGGAGAGCAGGGAGCAATTTGTGCCCTATGCCCACATGGCAGAGCAGAAACAGCAGCGTCCAGGAACTGCTGCTCCCTGGGACTGAAGTTCAGGGCTGAGCTTGCTGCCGTGGCCCAGAGGCTGTGGGGAGAAAAAGCAATATGGGGCTGGTGGAGACTGTGTCTGTCACTGCTGCTTCTTCCACTGCTGCTTCAGAAATTTCAATTCCCTGATGCCTGACTGGATGCTGAGGCAATTAATGTGATTACGGAAAAGACTCTGATCAGATGGTCCTGGCTGAAAGACTTGCATGAAAATCTTATCATTGTATCCTAAGTGTCTGTCTGCTAAGCTTTATTCTGTCATATTTCCATTGAATCCACAAGTTTAATGTTGCCAGTGTTTACTGGATAATGTTCAAAATCTAAATAAAAATTTGATGAAGCCTGCAATTCTTCAGATATTAAGGTAGTGAAGAAAGGATTCAACAGCTCAGAAGAAATTACTTTTTCTCTGTTGTATATGCTTATTCTGTATTATATTCTATATTAGTTCTATATTCAACCAGTATTGGTTCAATGTAAAGAGACCTCTTCTCCAAGATGCTTCTATGCTTACACTAACGTAAATCAGCAAAAACAGAGGCAAAGTCTAGCCCAATGTCTGCTCAAGAAACAAACGGATACATCAGCATGTCTAGTGCTTGGAGCTTCAGGGTGACTCACCATGACCAACATACTTGAGTGTGGGTACTCCCTTGGCACAAAACCAGGAAGGATAACGTTGATCTTGCTCCTTCCTCTTGGCAAGCAGAGTTGTTGGATTCAGTTAGAATCAGTTACTCTACTGAGTGCACTACTGGGAATACGGGGCCACAGCCTGAAATGTGTTTGTGGTCAGGCGAGGACTTCTGTATACGTCTATTTTTGGTTTAAATGTCTTCTCCCTTGTGTATCTGAGTCACTCATTCCTTCATGGTATATGTATGGTGCTGAAGAAGCAGCAAAGTCACGACTCTCCTGTCATCAACAGGACAAATCACTAAGCAAACTCTTTTTGAAAGCTTCTGTGCAGAGATGGCCCTTACGCTCTCCTCTGTCATGGTGGCTGCTAAGTATGCTGGTATCTCATCCCCACAGCTTGTGTGAGGTCTCCAAATAAACCACTCTTAAATCAAAATTGAAGTAGAGCCTGAATCTGTTACTCCACAGATCTGAAATAGCACTTTTGATTATAACAGAGCTGCTTTCATGCAGATGCAGCCTCCTTGAGAAACTCTCTCTGAGGAAGAAAAGAATGAAACAGTAATCCTTGATCGTGAAAGATTACTATGAAAAGTCAGATCCGAATGATGAAATGATGCTTTAGTTTCAAAGAATGTTACAAAAGAGAAAGGGCTAGTAACAACCCCCATATTCCCAAGAATATTGCCAGCTAGTCCGGAAAGGAGAATAAAACAGGACAGAATAAGACTCCTTTGAAACCCCTCTAAATGTCTGCAGAAATGTCACTCATGCAAAATGTTAGCTAGATCTGATCAGAATGCAATTTAATGATACAGCATTTTGTCTTCCTTGAAAGACGTTCCAACAACCTTCAATCTATGTTTATGCAAAGCTGAAAGGTTTTGAAAAGCCCAGTGCAAATTTGAAATACCTTTGCTCTACTCTTGCTGGCAGAAATGTGTTTTTTACTACCAATTTGTTGTTGCTGTTTTTATTAAAATCAAGGCAAGGAGTTCCTGCTTTCCTGCTTTTTCTGCATTCTATTTCTACCCCCTCTCCGTCTTTGATAAAGGCCTTGAAGACAGCAAGAATGACATTTCACTCACCTGTGGACCTCCTCCTGTTCAGAAGTGACTGACAGAGAATGACAAGTGTAAAAAGGAGGACGCTGATAATTCCTATTGAGCACACAAACACTGCATACACGTACAGATCTGAAAGCCAAGCATAGATGTCAGTCAGAGTTGCAGCTGTATGCTTCATGCTTACAGGATAGAAGAAAGTTACATCTACAAGACCTAAATTGGCTCAAAAGATTTAGTGCAACAGTTCAAAGTAATTTGACTCTCCTGAGACTTTCATACAGTATCCTGCTCAGTTTAAAATTTGGTTGGTGTTTCCATAAATGCAAACAGGTGTGCTTAAAGTAAAGTAAGAGGGCTTACTTTCATGAGGGAGGAAAGAAGTGTTGACTTGGTGGAGCTTTTTTCCTCTTCTTTCCCTTTTTTGTTTGTTTGATGCCTGGTTGGTTTTGTGCTGGGTTTGGTTTGTTTTGTACACCAACAAAAATCTCAAAGGAGCTCAGTTGGATTACTTCCCAGTTAAAACAGCGGTACTTTTTAAAACAAAGAAACCAAAACACCCAACAAGCAAACACAACAAGAACAGTGGCAGTGGTGAGAGTACTGAGTGGCTGAGGAAGAAGAAGAAAGTCTGCCAGCCATTGCTTCTTCTGGTAGCAGCACTAGCTTGAAACTTTTGTATATTTTTTTTCTTTTCCAATTTATGGCCTCTGTCTCTCTTTACAGCTTTCATTTGGGTGCCATAACATATTCCCAGTGGAGCTGACAGGAGCTGTACCATGGCAGATCAAGATGAAGTATTTTGTTCAGAAGGAGAAGAAATTTTTGATGACTTATTTCTGCTTTTACTAGAACTCTAAATAGAGTACTTTAAGGATGCTCTACCCATTAATGTCTTGAAATGTCCTTAGGGAGCTTTACTGGCTTCTTTCCTGCTTCACAGAGAGGAAACTAAGCCTCAAAGGTCAAGTGTTCTTGTAAAAAACAGCATTGCTGGAACTAGACCCCTGACCTACAGTTCTGTACTTTGTTCCCCTTACACAGTACAACAATATAGTTTGTAAATTGTGGTTTAAACAGCAAGGCTCCTCATAGAATCAAGACCATCCTGCAAGCAAGTCATCCTGCCTGGCAGGCAGCGCAGCGGCTGCAAATGCTGTGTTGGCGCTTTGCTGATGCTACGGGTTGGGGTGGGAGGAGGAGAAGGGAATCCCAACTGCGTGCAAATTCTGGATTTCAGTCTCCTGGGCAGAAAATACTGCTTGCCTTGAAAATCAAGGGAGCTTTAAGCTCCTCTTGTGGTGCAGAGCATGTTTAATAAGCAGTTTCTAAGGCTAGCAGGAGCATAGTGGGCTTGGTACCACTTCAGGCATGCTCAGCACCTTCCCGAATAAAAGTTTGCATTTGTGTTGTGTGATTAGCCAGGCATAGGTTATTTTCCCATTGACCATCACAAATATATGAGAAACTGAAGCTGGACCTTCCATTCTCTTTTCTCCATCATGCCTTGTAACTTGTGGGATGGTTTCTCAGGCAAGGCCTGAGTTTGCACGGGAACTAGCAAAATTGATCCTGACTGGGGCATTTTAGTTGTCCTGTAGCACTGGACTAAATTAACATCTTGCATAGAACCAGTAGCAGTTAGATGCATCTTTACCTTCGAAAAACTTCCAAGCTTCATGGTTTTTCTTGAAAGAGGGATCATCATCAGATTTTGATGAAATCACTAAAAAAAAAAAAAAAAAAAGAAAAGTCATGACAACAACTGAAATTATATGGCATAAAAAGTTGGGATCTCTTGAAGGAAATGTAGCACTGCCTTAGACTTCAGCGCACCATGATCTTGTTTTGTCTGACAGGACATTTACCTTCCAATGAAACACTTCTGAAACAGCATTATAAAAATGCCTTCCAGTAGATCTCATCTGGCTTAGCGCCCCCATGAGGGCTTCATTGCTTGATACTGCCTCCCTGTTGTCATCTTACTCATTTACGCATGCAATGTGTGGCTCTTCAATCGAAAGTTAAATTCGATGAAGAACAGCAAAAGAATAGAAATGCACTTCAGAAGACCCTAGGCCTTAGAATAGGATGGCATGTGCCTGTAAGGTCTGGCTTTGTGGGAGTCTTGAGTATCCAACGGAAAAAGCTGCCATTATGTATGTAGCTGGCTCTGTAGTTATTCTGGCTCTGTTTTCTAAGTTAGCCAGAAAGACTGCATGACCACAAGTTGTACCGGCTCACCTTTACAGCTTAGAAAAAGAGCTGACTGAATCACTATGTTCTAAGCCAGTTAAGCGGGAAAATAGCTGCAGAGTTTGCACAGAATTCTCTCTGTTTTAGAAGTAGGAACAGATTACAGAGCTCTACAGAGAGCACATGGATGAATGTCAGTATCACAACAGCTGTACAACCTAGCACTAGAATCCAAATGCTCTGACTGCTGGATCACTGTTCAAAACGTTCTCTACTCACCCCAGCCAGACTGTCTATGCATGCTGACTTTTCTTGATGACATCAGATTAGATGATGTCACTCATGTTAATCCATGATCTTTTCTTCTGCTAGCAACCATTGCAATGCAATATCTAATGTTGTCCTCCACATTGCCAGTGAAGTCTGAACATCCAAGAGTTTCACATGGCAAAGCATTAAAGAACAAGTATCTTACTGGAAAAGTAATCCATTAAGGCGTGTTCTGTAGAGGTGTGAGATGTGGAGCTAACTCAATGGATATGGAACCGCTTTCAGGACTAATGAAAACTTGTGTTCAGTTGTGATGGGAAGCTCATCCTGAGTATTTTAATATATCTACTAATTCATTACAAGAAAGTATCACACGTGTAGATTTTTGGCAAGTGTTTTAGAATAACTGCCCTGGGAAAAAAAGGCTTTTGTTCATTTTTGGAAATAAAAAAAATCTTGTCTTCCTGTATCTTGCAACATTTTTACCGTTAGAAAATGTCACATGCAACTAATATTTAGTGTAACTCAGACATTGTTCTATGGGAAACTCTGACACATAAACTTTCCAACAAGACAGATTGTTGCGATCATCTCTACTTGTTTGTGTTATCCATGCCAGTAGGATTATAATTGGACTGCCTGATTTTCTGTGTTTGTCCTCCTACTTGTAGTGTCTTCTTCTGAATTGTAAACCATTTGGAACATGTATTGCTCTTAGGAAATGTGCAGTACCTTGCATAATGGGCTTGAGGGATTACTAAACTCTAAATGATGGTTTGAAGGTGCTGCATATTATTATGAACAGACTACTCACTATTTTGAGTTTTCTGATAAAAAGGCAGTGGGGCAGTGGGAGAACCATCTCTCTGATGCAATTTTTTCCTCAATTATACTGTTTTCTGGTGTATTTTTTACTCTAATAAAGATCAGTAACTTGGTTTTAGACTAACATTAACCACACATGTCCAGGAAAAGGACAGATGCCTTTGATAAGAAGATGTGGGAAGGGGAGAAGTTTGACCTTAGCTTAGAAGGAAGATGCTGCATGGCTGGAGTAGAAGACACTTCTTGGCAACATCAGGACATGGATTTCTCTTGGTTTTACTACTAAGATTTAACAATAACCTTTTTATAAATCCTACTTGATATCTTGTGTTCACTACACATAAAACGGCAAACCAACAGTTCAAATTTCAGCTGGGCCTTCTGAAAATACTACAGAGTTGCTGTAGCTGATATGTGAGTCCATGAACAGAAGACTGTAAAGACTCCATCTCCATCAGATGAGGCTCCTTTTCTGAAGAAATGTATTCATAGCATCCTTCCAATATCTGAAGGGGGCCTACAAGGATGCCGGAGAGGGACTCTTCATCAGGGACTGTAGCGATAGGACAAGAGGTAATGGGTTTCAACTTAAACAGGGGAAGTTCACGTTAGATATAAGGAAGTTCTTTACTGTGAGGGTGGTGAGGCACTGGAACAGATTGCCCAAAGAAGTGGTGAATGCTCCATCCCTGGTAGGGTTCAAGGCCAGGCTGGACAGAGCCTTGGACGAACTGGTCTAGTGTGAGGTGTCCCTGCCTATGGCAGGGGGGTTGGAACTGGATAATCTTAAGGTCCTTTCCAACCCTAAACATTTTATGATTCTGTCCCTAAAGGAGAAGCCAGGTATGTAGCTAAACTTTTAACTGCCATCATCGCACATTTAGAAACTATCGCCTGTAACTCAATTGTTTTTCCATAAGTCCGATATGTGTATCTGTATAAATTTATGTATTGCAAAAAAATGTATTTTCAACTTCTTAATGGCCTGCATAAGTTCACACTCGCAAACTTACTACCAAGTAACATCTGAATAGGTTAATAGCAGAATATATTATAGACCATACTGCAATCTGGTAAAGTATGTTGCTTTGTACAATGCTATGCTAGGTGGATGACAAAGGCTATGTACTGAACTGCTACAGGCTTTTTCTGCTTCAAGATTCTGAAGAAGCCAAATGACCCTTTTCCATTTTCTCTGGAAATTTGTCTTACACAGTCACCTCCTCTTCCTGTGTGAATAAGAACGGATATAAATGCTATTTCTGCATCCATATGATACACAATGTTGTAAGAAATTTACCTGGTGCTTTAACGTAAAGATACTATTTTGAACTTGGGCATAATGTGGACACATTAAGTGGAACAAAATATTAGACAAGATGGCAACCGTGATGTGTGTGAACACTGTTACCTTATTTGATAAAGCATAAGCAGTACAATTTAAGTATCAAAATGCTTCAGGCAATTTGTATTGCTCTGGATCTAACTGTAATATAAGTAAATCCCTTTGCAATAAAAAGTGCAACTAATCATAACATAAAATACAAAATGTGTTTGGAAGAAAATTTCCCTGAAAAGCCCAAGTGTTACCATTGGGGAAACTGGAGACTTTATCACCACTCTGGAAAGAGTTGCTTTCCCTCTCATGCGTAGCAATCCTGTACACTCACAGTGCATTAACGGAATGCTAGCTAAGGAGGTCCTTTGTTTGCAGTAAAGAGGCTTTTAGCAGTGAAACAGTTGCCATGGCATTTAAAGATATGTCATTTTTTAGATGTCTTTTAGCATCTTCAATCTGGATGTAGAATTAGAATAAATACTCTTTTTTGGGGGGCTGGGGTGGTGATGTCTGCCTCATATCCCCACAGGGCTTATTGTTGCTGTGTTTAGTCTACAGGTGGGCCTGCCTTCCTTCCTTGTCTCAGGATTCTGGCTCTGCTTTGGGTCACGTTCGAAGCATTGAGAAGCAGTACAGCTGACCAGTGTGAGAAAGATGAAATCATGAGCAACGTGGTGTAGTGGAAGGTGTCCCTGCCTACGGCAGAGGCTTGGAACTAGATGGTCTTTAAGGTCCTTTCCAACCCAAACCATTCTGTGATTCTGATTCTCAAATACCCACCCTGATTTTGTATTCATAAATCATACCAAAAATCAGGGGAGAGAGGGGAGGGAATGGTATTTAAGGGGTAGACTGAAAATTTACAGTTTCACTTCTTTGCAGTAGCTAAATTGATCTGGACCACACTTTGGCTATGACGAAAAATTAGAGATTTCTGTGTTTTACTTAATAGCCTGAGCAGCAAAGAAAGATGCAGAATGGCTTTTTGTAAGGAGGGGTATGACAGGTGATCTCACGATATTTTATATTGCTTTCTTTTCTGCCATCCATGCTGGAGCATGTCTTTCCCTTTCCAAGCACTCCTGACAAATCCGTATGTTCCCCTATTGGCATTTAGGAAAGTCCATCATTCAGTGAATGAGAACACTCTTTAAACTGCTGACCTGCCCCAGGAAATGACATTATCACAAAAAAAAATCTAAAAAATATTCTCCACCTGATTTTCTCTCTTTTTTATTTTTTTCCCATACGCCTGCTTATTATTCTGCACCCTTTGGGTATATCTATTGGTCTATTTTGCAGGTTCTTCATGCAAGAAACACATTACTTGCTATCCATTGTACGTTTTAGTGTACTGCTCTTGGAGACAGCTACCTGTTCTGGTGCAGCTGAAACAGCACTCTCCTCCTTCATTGCTTCTCTCTGTCTCTTCACATCATATCTGGCCTTCCCTTCCCTCAAATTACCCTCAGAAATTCTCCTTTAAAACACTGGAAAAAAGCTTAGTCTATCCTCTAGAAGACTGGGATTGAACCACGGCCTCCTAGCCTTGCTTGTAGGCTTGCAAGCTTCAGCCCTGACCATCCATTCAAGGCACTGTTGAAAGTGGCCACATTTGATAGTTACTTTCAGCCTCTTCTCCTCTTCTCCCCTGGCACAGCATAAACCACTTGTTCTTTGTAGGTTGAGATGAGAGCCTTAGCTTCCCTTCCCCACACCAGTCACCAGCTTTGCCCCTTACCAAAGGTGGGAGGCTGAGGCAGCTGGGTTGATCAGAGCTCCTGCTTGCCAGTTACTTCTTGCCAGTGGCTGAATCTCCCCTTTCAGTCAAATCTAGAGGAATGAAGGAAGAAGAGACGGGGAGAGGAGGAGAAGAGCCAGTTCCTAGCCAAGTGCAGGAACAACAGGGAAGAACAGCTGCTGAGCATGAAGCAAGCCATGCCTGAAGTCTGTAGGGCTAAATCATGCATGCAGTAAAATTTCATTTCATATCCCTGTGTGGTTACAAGACTAACCACTGTGTCTTGGCTCCAGCCACTCAACATGGGGTCAGTGCTTATAAAACTTAATGCCCTCCAGAGATTAAGATGGCTGAGTTCAGGAAATGTTTTTACTCTAGTGTTTTTACTCTTCCTTGTTTAAAAACAGAAGAGTGAAAACAGCAACAAAAATCAAGCAAGAAACTGTTCTTTCAGCTGTGAAACTAGTTAATCCTGCAGTGCATCCAGGAACCCCAATTACTGACTGCAATGTGGAAAGTCACTGGGCAGAAAGATGGCAGCTCAAGAGCAATAATTACCTTTTTTGTTCTTACAGCTTTCCTTCAGTGAGGAAGCTCATACGGATCTTCTCCCTCCCCCCCCCCCCAGACAATTTCACATTACTTGTACAACCTTAATATCTTTAAGACTGCTATCTCAAAAATCAGTCCCTGGATTCAGAATGGTGCAGACTAGTTGATAGTGTCATCATGTAGGCTTTGGTTTCTTTAGGATATCAGGTTATGGATTACAGATGGCATTGGGCTGCAGGATTACATTTCTGACCGTACTGATTGCCCTGGTATTTAGTATTATTTGTATTTAGGAGTCTAATGTACTTTGGTGGAGTTTTCTTTTAAGTCATGGTTCTGTAATCTTCTGTGCAAAAGAAGTGTGGCTGGGTTCTGGGTGTTGGAGGGATGGGCATTTCCCTGGTGGAGACAGGTAAAGGGCTGGTGTTCCCATTTGGACTTTGGTCCTGCTTTGTTGCTATTTATATTTTTGACTGTCTGCAGTCAGGAAGCAGAGGAAATCCAAAATGAATGCCATAGAGGTTTTCCAGACAGGTTTTGCGTGCCTAATAAGACAAAATAGACTAGGATTTTCTTGCTGTTGCTTATAATTGATCCATGGTCTTTGTCACCAATCCAAACAGAACTTCAGCTTTGGATCATTACTGTCTTTCATCGTTGCTAGTAATAATCAGCTAATTACATTATGTTAATACCATGATTCCTCAAGGCATATTTAAACATTGCTGGTCAACATGAAGCTGCTCTTTATCTCTTGTTATATCATATTTTTCACATCTTTGTTCTCAAACTTCTGATAGATCAAAGTGAAAGTTTGTGGTACCTGAAAGCAATCCATGGGAGATAATGCACTCAAAAAATATTATTTTGTTACTGTCACATTTCTCTCCCTGCTGTGTTTGTAATCCAGTAGTAATACAAAAACCTGAATGACACTTGTGAAGCTGGTATTAAGGGAATATGCTTTAGATTAAGACTACATAAACATGTTCAAATCCATCTTGAAAAGGCCTGTAGGCAGTAGAGTTCCCTCAGACCAAAACTGCTTTCAGAGGAGAGCTAGGGCTATTTTCACCAAAACACAACATAGATAAACAGGATTAGGGTTTTCCAACAATATGAATAACCTTTTGGGGTGTAAACACAACAATAAATTTAGCACGAACAGGAATGGCAGAAAGTTTGTGAAATACAGCTTCCTCCTACTAGTTTTTCTGTGCTTGCTGGATGAGCTTCTTGGATTTCCAGACCCATGGACCAAGCAGTCAACCTTGATTTTTGGCAATATCTTTAGAGATGGTCCTGTGGTAAGCCAACTTTATGTTTAAGAGGCCACAATCAGGGGGCTAGTTTGCCAGCTAGCCCTAACAGCACAACTGCTGAGCTCAACCACCTCTTCAAAGGCATCTGTCCTCTAAGTCCAGTTTCGCCCATCTCTGAATGCGTGGGTGTGGTGGTGGTATATATTTGAGCTGACCCATCCCAAAGAGGAAGCTTGTTTTCAACTTGGTTTAAACCCACACTTGTTGCTGGTCATTTCTTTATCTGAAGTTCAATATCAGCAGGCATTCACTGCTTTCCTAGCTCTGCTTTGTGGCTATAAGTACTATGAACAAAAATGAAAAAGTGATACTAGAAATGTTACTTGCCAAGTGCTGCTGGACTAGAACTAAAAGCAATGAAAACACCAACAGAGATGCCAAAAACATATCTAAAATATAGTGTTTCTATTTCTGGCTGACCCACTGCATAGTCTTCAGAAAATAAGTTAATTTTTCTCTGTTTCTCTTTCTTTGTATTAAAATAATAATGGCATTTGTTTATTCCCACTAGCAAAGTTGTAGAGACCTTGTATTGGGTCTGACTGAGTTCATTTTCCCCACAGCAACCCTCATAGTGCTGTACTTTGTATTGGTAGCTAACAAGGTGTTGATAACACACCAGTATTTTGCCACTACTGATCAGTGCTCATAAAACATCAAGGCTGTCTCTCCAACATTGCCCCCTCACTAGTAGGATGAGAATGGGCAAGATCTTGGGAGGGGACACAGCTAAGACAGCTGACCCAAACCAACCAAAAGGATATTCCATACCGCATGGAATCTGCTCAGCAATAAAAGCTAAACAAAAGGAGGAGGGGGGATGGCATTCATAATCACAGCATTTGTCTTATAGAGAAACCAGTACCCATACTGAAGCCCTGCTTCCCAGGAAGTGGCTGGACATTAACTACTGATGGGAAGTAGGGAATAATTTTTTTGTTTTCTTTTGCTTCTGCACATGACCTTTGCTTTTACTTCATTAAACTGCTTTTATCTTGACCTGCAAGGGTGTTTTCGTCTCATTTTCTCCCCTCCCTGTCCTGCTGAGGAGATGAGCAATAGAGCAGCTTGGTGTGAAGCCAAGCATCCAGCTAAGGTCAACCCACCACAAACCTGTAGTTGAACGCAAAGGAATTTTAATTACTGCTATTCTGGTAAAAGGCAAAGGAGACAGACTATCTGCTACAAATCTATCAACCTTCTCACTTCTTTGCATTTTATTATGGGCTGAATAATGTTTAAATTGTAATATATAAGTAAAGAAGTTGAGTATTAGGTTTTCTTCTCACATCCTCTTATAACACTTTAAAATAACCTAACTTCAAATGTCTTATGGATGAACTTGAAAGAAAATTTTAAAAGTCCTCATGGGACAAGAAAAATAAGAAAATTGAAATCAGTAGTCTCTCACCTCTTATTTCAGTAGCTGCTGTGCCATTTGACCATGCTGTCCATTTATTCCTGTGTTTGCCAATTTCCTGGACTTTGCATATGTAATGTCCTTGATCTGTTTGCTGGAGACTTAGAATAAGAAATTTGTACATAGTTCCATGTTTCTCTTTAAGAAGATGAAGTCTTTGCTTGTAGAAATGATGAGTATAATTTCCATAATACTGGACAGACCCAAACTTTGTCATTTTGATCATTAGATACTCCTGAGTAGGTGATGCAGCGAAGACCCACCGCACAGCCAGCAAATTGTCTGTCTTTCTCTTTTGAGAAATGTGGCAGTAGAGGGTAGCATTATCTCCCTCAGAGTATTGCACTGTTGGTCCCGGAGAGACTGTCACATTTAAAGCCTCACAAACATCTGCAAAGGAGATAAAAGATAGTGAGAGCCCTCCATACTGGCACAACAGCATCTGTCCCAGTGTGCAAGTCCACAGCAGGTAAACTGCTGGCATCCATTCAGTATGCAGCAATTTAATGAGCTTTTAGAACCTGACATCATCTGCCTGTGAATATTTAACTTGGTATGAGGCCCTCCTTCAGTGAGTCTCCTCTAGTATTCTTGCTGTTGCTAATAAATAAGATGGAGCCGAAATGGACACCTTGCTGCTGTCATAAGCCCAATGTCACATAATCTTTTATCAGTCTGAACAAGTGTTAGTCTAGAACTAGCTTGGAGCAAGAGCCAAGAATATCTTTTGCAATGCTGTTCCACGACCAGGTATTCCAACGATTTGCATCCTTCTTAGGATTTCCAGACTAAATTGTTTCAATAGCCACCTTATGCTCTTTTTTCCTGTACCACCTTTAAGCTTAAATAGTGTTTTCTTCTCTAACCCTTGCTTCCTGAGTCCATATAGAAAGCAATTATCTGGTGCCTCAGCCATTGCTTTGTTGAGCTGAAGAAGCAAAGCTCTGTTAGCCTCCTTTAGTGAAGTAATGTCTTCACTTCCCTGTTCACCTTAATAGGCCCTCTCTGTATTAGTTCCTGTTTAAATTTTGGGTTTGATTGTAATTATTTATGCCTTTTTCTAATGTGGGTGACTGGAATTATAGGCAGTGTCTGGAAAGAAGCTCTCCAATGTACTGTGAAATAGTCATGGTACTTCCCAGATTTGTGTGGGATATACCTTGTCTGGTATATCCCAGAATTATGTTGTCCTTTCTCATGATATTTCCAAATGTGATTATATGTCAGTTTAAAATTAAATAATAAACTTAAGCATCTTCCCTTCTTTGTCAAATTCTTACTAAAGAAATTCTTACTAATCAGGAAGTACGTGACTTTACTAAGTTCTTCTCCACTTTTGTTAATTGGTCCTCAGTTTTTCTTACATGCTATCCCAATCTAATGCTAACTTTATAAGGTCACATAATTTCAATGTGTATGCTTCTGTCTACTTCTTTTAGATATCATTTGTGCAAACCTTACATGATGCTGTTGCCGAGATTATTGCTGAAAGTGCTAACATCCCTACATGACTGTAACCAGCTCCTCACTTTGCAGTTCTCCATGTCCTCTTCCTCTTGTTATCAAATGGTCACCTCAAACCCAGGTTAAATCTGCCAGACTAGTCCTTCTGACTACAAATTCGAATTAAACTGATGTCATTTGCATGACAAAATATGACATGAGATTATATTGGGACAAATTATTATTCCATTGTTCCATTTATTTCTGACTCTTGTTTTTCTGTTCCTCATCATCAACTTAGCTTAAGACAGTTATTTGTCTCTCTGCTTTACTCCTAACAACAGCCAGTATAGATGAAGGTTGAAAGAAGTCCATAGCTGTTCATTACAGGAAAATTTTCTTTCCTGACCTAACTGATTTATGCTGGACTGGTTTTCTGAGCCATGGGAATCAACACTCGTTTTATTTCCTTCCTAATGCACATTAATAATGTACTTATTAGTCATATCAGACTGATCTTTTTTTGACCGATGGTATACTGTGGCAATGTGTTTCCTAAATGACTTGTAATGTGTAATCTACTGGTCTGATGGCATCCACTAGAGAGAGCACCATATTTCAACAGTGAGCAAGCATGCTCTGCAATGCACCCTGCAAAGCATGAAATGTCCTCTAAAATGTGAATATTAAGATTCCTGTTATGTGAATATACTGTAGTCAAATACTAATGAGAATTGCAACTCTGGGAGAATTATTTTTCATTTCTAGACACTTTTCTAGCACATCAGCTAGGAACATTTTAACAACGGGATGAGCGTTTTGGCAGTCTTTTGTCTGACATCAGCTCCTGAAACACAAACGTATATTTATCTTCAAAATAAGCAAGTAAAGTATTTTTATGCTATTTCTGAAATAGTATTGGAGACAGAGACACTGTTTTTATGTTCCCAATGAAGCCATGAAATGGAGTGGTGAATTGTAGCACCTTACTTAAAGTAAATCCACTAAATTAGTTACATTGCACGTGTTTGAGAAGAACCCAGTGAAAATTAATAGTACAATAATTATTTTGGTTTCATTTCAAATGCACAGAGTGGTATATTTTTTCCAAGTAGACATTATTTTTTTCTTTAGGAAGGAGAAAATAAGTTCTATAATGGAGGAGTTTCTAAATTGCTTTAAGAAAGTACTACTGAGAATGGCCTAGATTATTGTTATAATTATTTGTGCATGATGCTTGTGTGTGCAACTCATGTAAGTGCCAAAGCAAGAGATTATTTTGTATTGTAGAAAGCACACAAGTAGAACAAGATGTTGAAACTTAAAATTAAGGCTGAATACCACAAAGAGCTTTCCAGGCATGAAACTCCAGTTATTACTTGCTGAAGTTACCTGACCTTGATGTTTTACAGGCAGATGTGAAGATGGCTGCCCCTGCCATCAAAATAAGATCAGATTTTGAAGGTTATGCTGCTCAGTAAATAAGGAATAAGTTTAAAAAATTCAGCACCTTTAGGGTTCTTAAATACTTGGGCTGTAAATATTTAATAACTCATTTATAAAAATGTGGTTTGGGTAAATGAAGAGCACAGACTTTTTCTAGTGAAATTATGAGTATATCGTGAAAAACTGTAAAGAAAAACAATTATGTCATTTTCCTGACATGTGAACTTCTTGTTTGAAAAAGCTGGCTAGGATTAACTGTGGAATAGAGTCCCAAAATAAAAGGCCAAAGAATCATTGCTTAATTCAAAACGAGGCAGAACATAGTGCAAAAAGTACCCAAGAGAAAATACAGAAGAACTCAGATACGGCGATGATGGAAGCCTATGCAAGAAGATAAAGAAGCACTGTACACGGAGTCTCTGATCCCTTTCTAGCTGTTTACACTCATACAAACGTTAGTATTTTATACCTAAGGCTCCTACTTTTCCTCTGGGATATGCCTTTTTCTAAGGAAATATCAAATTTTGAATGCTTCATGTTGTCTGATTAGTGGGAATACATCTCCTTGTCTTCCTTCTGCAGCTTCAATTGGTGTGGCTGTACAAGTGCAGCAATGGGCAGAGTTCTGGAAATTTCCTGATGCTTTTACCGTGATCTCATCTTATGTTGAACAGTGTCAGGTGATGCTTTCTATAAAATAGAAAAACAGCGTCCATTTGACTCTATCATCCCACTGCCTTTGGAGCAGGAACAGTGGTGGGTTTTGGAGGAAAGGGGTCATGTATGTCTTATGTGGAAAAGAAAAGTTTCATTTAGGGCTCCCAAACACAACTGGAAATGCTCCTTTTGTCTTTAGCAGGCACTGGATCAGCCCCAGCATGAGGTTTACCCTTGTAATGGGTGCCTTGCCAACACAGGAAACTCCTTCACAACTTGAGAGCAGGCTTGTGTGCCAACAGAGCACCGAATTTCTAGATTTCAGATTACTGCTTCAAGTGAGGAATCACTGTTTTTCTTCTCCTGCCTTCCCAGTATAGCATGATGTAGCCACTCAGGTGGAGCTCATCACAAATTTTAGTTGTGCTTTTGCTTAGAAACGGAAACTATTTATAGAAAAAGTGAGAAGAGTGAGTCAAAGACTTTGCAGTGTGCTTAATCATTAAATACCTGGTTCCTATTTGCAACCAGCTCACTTAGTTGCCCCCATCCAAATGTTTTAGCTGTTTATTTCATTGGTACCCTTCACCTGCATGGCTCACTAGCCTGTAGGGAATCAGGAAAGGTTATTGCTGGTTAAAGTCTGTTTTGAAAAGTCATATTTTGAAAACAGTCCACTTCTGCTTACACCAGTTCAATTCCAAGTATTAGCTAGGTTTGACTTTGTTGTCTGCCATATTACATTGCAAAGCACTTTGACCACACTGTCAGGAGCAACAAATTATACTTTTAGGAGCCAGAAACCTGTCATTGCCAGGGTTGTCCCCTCTTTCTGTGCTAGAATTGCAGCAGAGGACCCTCAGTCACTGCTGGGTGCTTGTGTTTGGTGAGTAGTTTCAGCGTGGCTGTGTTTTAGTGGAAGAACCCCAACTACATGAGTGGAGATAGGAGTAGAGTTGTCTCTATGCGCTACTGCTCACAATCCAGATTTAGTGTTCTGTATCAGCCCCTCTTCCTTCCCACATGGAGTCTGACAGGCAGAATCTACAACCCATCATCCTTCAGGGCTGAGAGGACTTTTATCCTCAGCCTTTGGTGATAGCTGAGGGGTTAGAGAGGCATGCAATCTGGGTATCTGTGATCTGATCTCAGATTTGCATGACCAGAAGCATATGGGATGGCTTTCTTCTGTGTTGTAGTTTGTTCTGTGAAACAATGTTACTATCAAAGCCTGCTTTATTTTGACTCCTCTACAACCAAAAAGTAAGAAGAGCAGATGAGCCAGGAAGAAGCAAAGCTCTTTGTTTAAATGAAAATAATTAGGAGCTGGCTAGCAAGATCAACAACAGCAGCCAGCTGCTTTCAGTTGAATTGATCTGTCTGCAAGTTTCACAAGTCTGAGGCTCCTTCTCAGGGAAAGCTTCCGCACTGACTAAAGATGGACTAGAACCAAACCCCTGCCTCCACCATCTCCTGCCCTTTTGAGGTGAGGATTACAGGCTGAATCTTGAGCTCTTGAATAAGCAGGGCTTCCTCACTCCTCTAACCCTCACTGCGCCTTCAAGTTCAGATCCGGCCTCTGTGTCTCTTTTGCAGCTTTAGGACACAACACTGGCCAATGCACCTTTGATTTTGGAGGGATAAAGGACTTCAACGGAGAAAGTTTTCTGCAAGTGACCTACGGGTTCCGTTTCACTGGATGTCTATGGGACCTAGGCACCTGTGGAAAAAAACAATGCCGAATCTCTCTTTGATTCAGCTTTGCCTGCAGTTCCCCGATGCAGCTCAGCGCGGTCCCGCCTGGCACAGCAGCCAGCGGAGAGCGCGTTTCCATAAACTTCTGCACGGGAAAGGTTTTCTTTAAGTCCACAGTTGCAGGTCAGGTCGCTGCGCAGAAACGCTGCCGCCGGGAGCCCGGGAAGCGGCGGCACAGCGGGGTGCGGGACCCCCCGGCCCGGGGGGATTACCCGCCGGCTGCAGGGGACTGCCGGGCTTCCCCTAACATCTCCGTAAGCCCCCTCTCCTGGCGCCGCCGCTGCTCGGGGCCGCTGCGCCAGCCCCGCTGCCGGGGGAGCCCGGACACAGCTCCAAGGCACGAAGGGGAGGGCGGCAGCCCGCGGCGGAGGGGTCTGCCCAGTACCGGCCGCTAAGCGCCCGCGGTGCCGCTTACCTGGGGCCGGGGCCGAGGCCAGAAGGGCGGCCAGCGCCGTGGCCAGGAAGCGCATGGCCCGCGGGGCGCCGGTCCCGTCCCGTCCCTCTCTGCGAGCTGCCTCCCTTCTCTCCTCCCCTGCCTCTCGCCTCCTACTCTCCCGGTCCTCCCTTCTCTCTTTGCCTTTCATCTCCTCCCCTTTCTCCTCCTTTTTTTCCGCTTTCTTCCTTCCCTCCCTACTTCTCTGCTCTTCCCACTGTCCTGCCCCCCTATTCAGCTTTCCTCTTTTTCTCGACTTCTTTCCCTTTATTTTCTCCCCACTGAGCTCACGCCTGTGGGGTGGCACTAGGGCTAGACAGGGCTGTGACCCCTTTCCCATGCACACACCCCCTGCCTAAGGACACGATCTGTGCAGATGGTTAGTGAGAAGCTCCCCTCTGAGCACAGAAAGCCTCTTTGCAAGGAGGTGAGAGGCTGGCAGTCAGGGGTTGTGGGGCAGGGTGGTGGGATGGGAAAGGCTGTTATGCATCTTCTCTGCTTTCCTGGAGGTGTTTGAAATTCTGCAGGCCCTCATGCCTGTTCCCCACTCCTTAACTGGAACAGCACCACCATTTCTAGGCGTTTTTAGTTAGTGCTGTCACCCTTTCCATAGGCTCTCTTGCTGGCAGCATGGGAGCAAGAAGGTCTGGTGGGCAGGAATGAGCCATCAGCAGGCATGGGTATGGATGTTGTAGGCTGTTCGGACATGTGTACCCGGACATTACACATGGTGCTCTGACGTTGGGAGGATTTTGCCCTCTGCTGTGGCAGCAGAATTACTGGCCACTGGCATCCACCCTCTGTCTAAAAAAGTCCTAAATTAACTGATGTTAACATCTTAAAGTGCATCACCCCAAGGTTACTGTGTTTATTTTGCCAAATGAGTATATAGTTCTAGGCAGAAAGGACAAGAGAAGTTGCCACCTGGCAGCCTACTCCTGCCCATTCCCTTTGCTCCTTTTGAAAGCGTTTGTCACTTGAAAGCCCACAAATCTCCAGAGACATAGACTTAATCCTTCTACTAGCAGATATGATGAGTTATGACTGTTTTTAGTATTCATGTTTTGAGAAGTATGGATGATACAAACACTTTGGCACTCCTGCTTCCCAGGATAGGGCAAGCAGGACTGATATAGCTGCCCCACCCCTCTCCTAGTAATCACCTAGGCAGGATAATACATGTCTGCTTTTAAGCATCATGGAAAATTTAAGGTGTGTTTCAAACAATACTTATGAGGCTGAACACTACCTTTAATATAATGCAATTCATTTACTTCAGGAAAGGATTTTTGTGTCTGTACAGCAAACACTCCTTGCAAGGGAATGACACATCTGGATTATGAACAGAACAACCAGCAGACCTGAAGAAACAGGGGGAGTTGTTAAAAGTTGTACTGCCTGGGAAGCTAATTAAGATTTGTAGATTCAAGTCTACCATAGTAAAAGGAAATCCTAACAGAGAGATGAGCTAATTCAAAAAGAAACAGACAAATTCACAAAAGATGTACCAGCAATTATTTAATTTGATGGTCCTGATGAGAGCTTCATCTCAGGAAGTCATTGGACTGCCAATTGAGAGGAAAACCAGGGATTGCCATTGTTAAAGAAACATATTAGTCTGGATAGACATTTTAGACCTTCTCATATAACTTTGCTAGGTTCAGTCATGCCTTACTCTATGTCTCATAATTTCCTTCAGTCTACTAATCTTTTAATGGCATGTACAAAATACTGATGTAAAGATATCAATAAGGACTGCCTAAGGTCTCTTGTGAGTGCCTGGACAGAGCTTAAATATGCATTGTGAGAATCAGTACCAATGTTTGTCATTGTTTATCAACCATCCCAGTTACCAATGGCACTAACAGTTCTTTTAACTGCATCAAGAAACCAAATGAGCTCTGGGGCAGAGCTAGATCGATCAGTTGGTGAGAAGGCTTCATATGATGTATTTGCATGTGATAGAAGATAAATAGAAAAAGAAGAGTCAGAGACACAACTGGGCATCTACAGTCTCAAGTGTTTGCCAGTTTACTGAAAATATAGTCTTTCTGGTTTGTAACTTGTGATCTCTGTACCTTTGACAGTTCCCTGTGTGTTGTGGGTTCTCTCTTTTGTGTAGAATTATTTAGTTAATTTCTCCCCCATTGGAAGATCTTCATTAACATGAGAACATGTAAAGCGTTCCTTATTTTTAAAGGGACATTTCTTTTAAATTTCAGAATATGCTTTTAAAAGTGGTTTAGGCTGAAAGTCTTCTACTTCCCATTGCATAAATAAGCTCTGATGATTCTGGCCTTTTATTTTTTTTTACCAAGGGAGAGTTTTTATTTGCATAGCTATGAACAGGACCCACAAGCTTCTATGCACAGATTTCTCTCTTGCCCCTGAAATGTACCACTAGCAGCATTCAGGCATCCCAGCACCTGACATAAATAAATAAATACACATTTTGCCAATCTCTTGGAGTATACTCATGGGCCAGACAGCACTAGTCAGGCTGGTGAGCTGTGGGGAAACAGGCTGCTGACCTCCCATGTTCTCAGATTTGCTGCTGACTTGTTGGATAATTTTACACAAATTGGTTCCAACCTCTGGGCTGCAGCTGAGTGATCTATAGCCTTCCATTGTCCTTGGATTGGAATGGTTTGCTAATAGAACTGAGGCAACCTGCATGAAAGGTTGCAGTTATGTGGTTTTCATTATTTCACTGTTAAAATCTTTCATCCCTTCAACCCATTTGTAGCAGCTGAGATGTTTCTGCTTTTGTAAAATGTTTAAGCTTGTTGCAATCTTACCTGATACCATCACAGTTTACCCATACACCAAAAATTCCAGAGCTAAATGAACATGCAGTACAATTCCCTTTTTCTCTTTCACCCGCAGGCCAGGCACACAGCTCTGTAAGCCAGTAGACATCCCTTAGCCTCTCTGGAAGTGTGCTGACGCACATGAGAGGAGCCTCTGACCCCAGGATATGGCTTTCTCAGCTTTGGCAGCGCCTTTGTGGCCTCATTTCCTGCTGGAATGGGTCTGTTCTGATGAAGAAAAGTGCCTAATCAGCACTCCAGTACAGCTGACACAGCTCAGAATGCCTGTTGGCTCAGAGCTGGGATCCTTTGCTCCCTGGGGCAGTGTTATTGAAGTCATCAGCCTCAGACACTCTGGGTGAGACCTGCTGTGCAAATCCCCTTTGCCTCTCTGCAAGGTCACATCTATCAGGAGAGGTAACCACAGCCTCTTGGCTTGTGCTGTCCCATCCTCCCTCCCTGGCTGCTATTCTTAACTTTCTTTCTTCTATTGGAGGGTTTTACTAGTGTCCCCAAATCTGTCTCCTGTAGGATTCCTGTGACCACAATAATGGCTTGCCCTTACAGCAGCACTGCAGTGCAGCAGTAGGATACAGTCGCATCCGCTGCAACTCACACAGGGCTGCTTTGGCTGTGCTCTAGCCCTGAGGAAAAGATCTCCATGACACTGCATATCTCACCATGTGTAGGTAGATTGGGGTGGGTTGTTCACCTGCTTGCATACCTGATATATTGTTAAGGAGAGTTATGCTTCTTCTGAGTGATGTATGAGAGTTCGCTATGCACCTGCAGCAATAAACTGTCTCTCTGAACTTCTCTGTTTTAGGTCTCAGAATATCATGTAATGTTTACACTGTGTTTGGGGCTTAGATGCTAGTTTACTTGTTGCCATTTATTTCTGACTGATTGGCAAGTTGATAGGTAGGGTGATGTTGTTACTGAAGATATCCTTTCTGCCAGTGTAAGCTGTCCTTCCTCCATTCCCTTTTCCTTTTTCTTTCAGGATTATGAAAGATACTGATATATCTGAGTAGGACCTGATGTTTCATGTTGCGCAGCCATACTTTCCTGGATAGGCGAAATCCTTGCTATTGATGTTGTAATGTTATTTTTCCATTTTCTCTTTCTTCAAATCAGAGCACATTTTTTTAGTTTGGGAAACTTGCTTTTGTTACTACTTTTATGATTATGTTTGGGACTACATAAAAGCACATGGGATTTATGATGGTTTTCTTAGCTCTTGCTTCAAGTTTGATCATTCCAATTTGCAGGGCACTGCTAATCCTGGAGGAAAAAATAAAAGAGATTTGTGGATGTTTTGCAAGAGTGTCATGTGTACTTTCTGCATTCTTTGGTTTGTGAAAGAGTTGAAACCTGATTAAGTCTTACTCTATGCTCTTCATACAGCCTTTGCTGACATCATATTTTAAGCTTCATGTCCATAATTTGCCTCTGGATCTTCAGTCTAAGAGAAGCCCCACTGCTTGCTTGTCAACAGGAAATGTAAGAATGATTGGGAAAGAGCAATGATCCAACTCGCTCGGTGCCCTCTTTCTGGCAGTAGCCTATAGCAAGTACTTAAAGTGTAGTATGGGCAGGGCAAACACAATACCACAATACCACAGGAGACTTCCAGCTTCATATGGTTTGCAGCACTTGCTGTCTCAGCAAGACATTGCATCTCAGGCCATCACTTATCAGACCCAACCACATTATGTGCTTCTTTGTCACTTCGTTCTTGGCTGAAGGGACAGAAGTTTTCCAGTGTGTCCCTCCTTCCTAGTTAGAGTGGCTCCATGGCTCCCACAGTACTAGACATGGCCCTGGTAGGAATAAAGCTTAGTGATTACAGAGGAAGAATTTTCCGGGATAATCGTGAAAGAATAACTGAGACCGCACAGGGACACTCAGACAGCCACTGCTGTCAATTGGCATTACATGGCTCATGAAAAGTCACACTACAAAAGCAGCAAACTAGTATCAGAAGGTATAGTGCTCTTGTCTAGCAGTTGCTTGGTTATGTTTGGATTTATTGTCTTAAGTTTTCAAACATTTCTTCAACAATTTTTCCAAGTCAGCAAATTTAGCCTGCACATATCTTAAGAATAAAGGCTTTCACATAAAGTCCTTGGGCCTACCTGTTCCTGCTCAGGCCAGAAATATTACAAGAAATGCACCTCTTGCCTGCACTTGGTATTTCAGATCTGCCCTTACTCAGCTACATCGGTTGAGAAAGATGAAAGTAGTGTCCAAGCAGAGAAGTGATAGTTGTGGAATTCAGGCTTTGGATGAAGGTACATTAAGGTGAAGGTGTGGGCAAGATGTGAAAACAGCTCAGGTATTGCTCCTAATTGATATTGCATTACATTACGTACTTTATTTGTATACATTAGTTATCCTTACCTGCAGAGCTACGATGTATGCAGAACCTACCTTCTCCAGGATGTCTGTTTGGAAAATTGACTGCGAAGCTCGTATAATTCTAACATGTAGAAACAAATTACTCTCTGCACTTTACAAACTTCTAACTCAGCTTTCAAAAGAGCTGAAGTTCACAGCTGGAAAGCAAATAGGAACTTGGAAAAAACTTACGCACCAACCAGGAGACCCCAGAGAAGAGCCCAGCAAGGAAGATCACAGCTCTAGAAAACACAGCCTGTGGGGGAGCATTGAAAAGCTGGGATTGCTCAGTGAGGCTTGGGAAGCATAATGAATCTCCAGGTACTGTAATGCTTTTGCAAAGAGAGAGAATAAACAACCATCTGTCTACTGAGAGTAGAATGAGAAACTGTGGATCTAAATTGAAGGAAGCAAGATTAGATATTAGAAAATGTTTCCTAACTGTGAGGTTAGTTAATGGCTGCAATAAGAAAACTTCTCATTATAAGAAGGATTTAAATACCGATAAGATAAATATTTGTCAGAAGTAGTCTAAGTATCACTGATCGGCTTTTCAAAAAGTTGTCAAGCTAAATAAGACCTGAAGAGCTTTTCTAACATTGTTTTCTTTGATACTTTATGTTGTGTCCTTTAACAGAAATACTGAATCCATAAACACAACAGAAAAGATATTTAAGGTCTTCACATCCCAAGGAATAACATTTTGACTCTGACATACTTTGTCCTACTCAGATGCAGATAACATCTTGCCCTCTTATCTCCATTTTCTACCATGTCCCCTAAGATTTTCTTCTGTTTCTGCTTTTCCTAAGTTTGGATAATAAATTCTGCATCTCTGTGTTTTGCATTTTTTAAAACATTCTAGGCTGGAAACAAAGTACCCGCACATGTACCCACAGTGCAGCGTTTGTTGTCGGAAAAGCAGGGAATCCTTCACTAACCTCAGGAATGTCCCTGGAATATGTGTTTGCCTTTTGCTCTGTTGTCAGGAATGGTGTCGCCACACTTTTGCAGCAGCTAACTTAAAAACAGATTCTCTAAACTTAAAACCAGAAGTAAAAGCCTACTGTTTCTTAAGGAATTCTTTGAGTAATGATTTTTTCCAGACACTACTTTAATCAGTAAGCTCCAGTCAAATTTTTTATGCTATATAGGGTTGAGTAGTGGTTGAACTTTAATCTCTGAGCTTCGGGAGGGGTTATGGATGAAAGAAGTGGTTACATTTCCTGCTGAGCAGTGAAATAATGAACAAATATTCATCCAAATATCCAGCAGGTCCATGAACTACTCAAAAAGTTACCTCACTTGTGTTTCTAAGATAATCTCTCTGAAGAATTTTTGGCACAGCTTTGAATAACAAAATATTTTATGTCCCTCAAATACTGAGTATTTTAGGATAGATTATCTTTCATGTTGTAGATGTGGACTTATAGTATCTGCATTTAAGTGAAAAACATGCTGATACTATAAGAAGTTAAAGGCATCTCCCTTGAGTAGCTGCCAGGTGCTGAATATTGTGTGTTCTTCATCTTATTTCCTTTAAAGGTAAAAATAAGGAGCAAAAGAAATGCTTTGACTGTTCTTTTTTAAAGTACAGAAGTTCAGGTGCCAGTTGTTAAATGATTCTTTGCAGAGAATGTGAAAGAAGCCACATATTGCATGCCGTACATACCGTATGCTTGGATGCATCCTTTAACCAAACATAGACATTTTTCCGAGCAGTGTTGTGGCCATGTGGATAAAATGTAGGGTTGCCATATCACAAAATTAGCTTGTATTTTGTTCTGTCTGAAAAGTTACCTTGTATAAACTCTCAAATTTGCACTACTTACTAAAAAAAAAAAAAAATCTGATTTTCTTTTCCTGCATTCCTTTCCTTACATGAGAAGGCAACAGGCAAAATTCCTCATTTATTTCCTAAAGCAGGGAGAAGACAACTAACTACTCCAACAGCAGGCCTTAGAAAGGCACTGAATTATTTGTGCTGTTTGATGGAAGAGGGGAGGTCCTGACCCATTACAATTAGTGATTTGATGAGGTGAAGTAGCAGCCAGATCCTTTATGGCTGTGCTCCATCTGATTTGCTAGCTCCATGGCTACGTGGAACAATAGTCTGTGCAGGGCAGCAGGGACATGGGCAGAATTACAAGTGAGCACCCATCAAATTCCTCTGTGCAAGTTCAAAAAATGGTTTATCCTCTGTACTTTTTAAATTATGGAAAACCTGTATGAATGATTCTCTGTGACTTGGGCAAGACAGCTTTGAACTCAAGATTGTCCCCTGGAAGCATGGCAAATGATTTTTCTTACTTATAAAGGTATTAAAAGTTTATTGTGTTGATTTTAAGTCAGGTGTTGGCAAAGCTCCCTGTTTAGTTCTTTTTTTTCTTCAAATGGGTGACTAAGATTTGCTCAGTTTAAAAAAAAAAAAACCAAGCAGGTCCCTGTGGAGAGCCTGCGCATAGAACATTTCTACTCTGAGAGTTACAGTCTGTCAAAAGTCATTAATAATAAAACTAGAAGGTTATGGTGGGGATTGAAAATGGAGAGTGACAATAAACAGAGGCTGAGTGCAATGGCAGAGGTGATATGGCAATGTGAACTTCAAAATACGAAATTTTAAATGGTCAGATACTGAAAACTTCAGGGAAATTGCAAGCAAAGATTACAACAGCACCGCTGAGAGTGGGTGTCCCACGCTTGGGGTTGACTTCACCAAACTAATGGAGAGGCTCATAGGTTTGTGTGTCCCTTAATGGCTGTGGAGGGACACAAATGGAAAGGAGGGCTCAGCTCCTTCTCTGAGATTCACAATCATCATGCCGATCTTTTAGAGAAGTCTGTATTTGAACATAGGAAGCCTCTAAAATTAAATAAGATAGGGGGGTGAAAGCATCTAAATTCTGCTTGAACGGCACATAGGGTATATTAATACCTTGTTCAATGTCTGCTGGTGATTCTGTTGTTGAGATCTGTTTGGGGTTTTTTATATGGACTCCTCTGACTGTCAGTGCAAATACAGTCAACAATTTGACTGAAAAGAAAAGCTAGCTGTACAGTAGATGACCACAGTGCTAAATGACCATAATAAAAGCCATGGCATATGCAAGTAATTTTCAAAAAGGAGTGTATTTGGACACTGCTCTGAAGAAACAAAGATTGTAGGGAAAAAAGAGAGGCAGGAT
Source organism: Ara ararauna (assembly GCA_028858755.1). NCBI lineage: Eukaryota > Metazoa > Chordata > Aves > Psittaciformes > Psittacidae > Ara > Ara ararauna. The sequence goes on from CM054381.1 coordinate 70,502,560, forward strand.
ACTATCTTTTAAAAGTAATAGCACACCATGCAGTCTCCAAAATGTTCCATAATTGTTTGTGGTGTAGCCTCAGGGTAAGGAAGTATTATCATTAAAAAGAAGTAATTTGAATGAAGCTGGAGATCATAACATTCCACTTAGCAGTTGCAAATGCATACTGTCAAAACACAGGTTTACAATAATACTCAGAGACTTTTTATGGGTTTTTTGATCTGCGTGTAGCAAATATGCTTTCCTTCTCTGACACTGAACTTAGGGAAGTAAATAAAATCAAAACCACATTTAAAGCACTGACTCACAGAAAACATTATGCTCATATATGTTAAAGGCATATGTTATATTAGTCATTATAATTAAAATAATGCACACATCTGTTTTACAATTAAATGTGAATAATGTGCCACTAATTACTAACATCTGTAGTTCTTTCTGGCTATGATATTTCCATTTTTAAATGCTGCATATTGTGTGGATTAATAAAATGTGCAAAAACACATTTAAAATTTAAGCTTAAAAATTATAATACCCTGAGCTATACTTTGATTTCACTTATATCAGCATTTGTTGTCAGGGAGTTCCTGGCTTTCCATGAATTGTCTGTTTTGTCCCCTACAGCAGCCAGAACAGATGTTCAACAACTGGACTGCAATTTCTTCCCTGCCTTCCCAGAGAAACAGGCCTAAGCTTAGCTCCTTTTTCGGGGAAGGGTAGCTTTCCTGGGGGCCTGTGTCTTGGAGTAATTGTATTCTTCCAGAGCTTTCAGCACTCTTTGAGAGCTTCCTTATTTCTTGAAAGGTGTCCCTAAAGCCTTCTTTGAGTTGTTTTGGTCACTCCTTCTCTGTGCTCAGTCTTACTACCTTAAGATCAGCAATAAGATTTTTCTTCTTCAACAAGTCTTAGAAAATTGTCTTGTTTCCAATTTGTTAACTGTCTATACATCTGATTCTCATAGCTCTTTAATGGTCTTTGCCTTTGACCTATTTTATCCTTAGTGTAGTGCTAATACAACTGTTCCTGGCATCATATTGACTTGCAAATCAGAGAGAAAATTAGCAAGCATCCCACAGTTGGCAGCCAAATTATGTTTTGTGGCCACGCTGCCCAGATTCCCCCAGAAGTTGCTGTGTTGGTGTTGCCATTGTTGAACTTGCCAGGCCTTGCTTACCATCTTGTCAATAATTACAGCTCTCACATAGTTGTAGAATCTGGGCATGATTTTGACTCGTGTGCTGAGTCACGTACTGCTGTTTTGGCCTTAGAGCTCCATGGACAGGTTCTGTCTTCATTTCTTTACTTACGATGCTTTCTGCATACTGTCATGGCCACAATATCAGAGCAGCCTGCACTCTGTAAGCTTCAGCTGAGTCTGGGTGACTTCCTTTGCTTGGCAGATTCCAGATGTTTCACCAGACTTTAATTCTGGGTCTTTCATGAGCCCATCTCTGACTTCACGTTGTGTGTGTGAAGAACTGTTCTCTTATCAGGGTCTTGGTCAGATAATTACCATCCTCCCCAATTCCCTTTTTCCCCCCTCCAGAAAAATTGTTCATCTTTCCAGTCTTAGGTTTGTTCTTATAAACTTATAAACAATTCTTATACTTTTAATTCCCCTTGCATTAACAAATCTTGTTCCATTTTTGCATGGAATGCAGTCCTCCTTAAGATTCTGCAATCCATTTTCATTGTGAGCCTCTTGGCTGTCTTAATTGAAAACTATCAAAAACCTCAAGCATTTGAGATCCAACTTTTATCAGAAATAAACTGACTTTCTGCCTAGTATCCTTCTGACAGCATTCATTGTTTGTAGGTGTATAAACTGTGCAGGTCTTCTCTAAGGGTTTTTCCACTAGTAGGGAGTTTACCCACTCCATTATTCACTCCTGCAGAACAGTTTGCTTCTCCCCCAATACCGTACTTTGTCCTGAGATAACGCCAAGTCTGGGAGTCTAACAGACTGTAAATGTGATGTGCAAACATGTCAGCATAGCTCTGAATGAACCTCCATCAAAATGAACATTTCCTTCTACATGTGTTAAATCAGCACTTTTTAAAGGCACAGCTCCACACATGCTGTGAACCCTCCTTTTTCCCTGGGATATTTACATTTCCACCACTCTTATCTATGCCCCACAATAGCATTAAAAAAGCTTAATGCAGCCTGCAGCCCAGGGCTGTGAATTCCTCCCAGCTGCTTGCAGAGCGCTAATGGACACTCTGCAGACCAAAAAGGGACAGAGGGAATCTGTCCTAATAGTTCTTAAAGCTTCACCTCTGCTGCTAATGACACCTTTGAGAGCTAAGGAAATAGTTGTCAGACATGGGTCTGGTCTCTGCTAATGCTCATGATTATGAGCATACAAGTAGGATTGCATACTCCAATGGGAAGTTTACTTGGGCAAAATTCCCACTGAGGTCAGCTGGGCTTTCTCCAGAGCTATGCTTGCCTAATAAATCCCTTAATGGCAATAATTATTGAGTTTAGGGTTGTAGTTAAATATAGGAATATTTTAAATTAAAAAATACACAGGCTGTGCTCTCTTCTTGTCTGAACCTGTCTTTCCTGCAGTAATTCCATCAAGTTACTCCCAGTCTTTACTGGTGCATAGCTGAGTGCAGAATCATGCCTTTTATTACCACTTGAAATAACTCATTAAAACTCCTCAGTTTTATACAATTTATTTAATGTATAAATTTATGCCTTTAAACTAGTGAGCAGCATGGCATCTAATGAGTTCTGGACTATCTTAACCATAAAATAAAATTAAGGAAAGTTCTTATTTTCCCTAAATGAAGGTGTGATGCCAGAGTGCTTGCAACATCTGGCTTTTTGCCAGAGGTATAAGCTCCCTTGTTGTGCTAGCGATGACTGTTTTCAAGACAGAGTCAGATCTTTGTTCTTCAAAGCTTTTTATTCACCAACTCAGCTGTAAATGGGTACCTGTCATTCCAGCTGAGAGTCAGATAGGCAGCTGTCTGAGATAAAAACCTTTCTGTTTTCTTAAAAGTGGTTTACCACAGAGTTGGCAAGTAATGGCTATGCCACTGTGATGGGCTGAACTGGCTTGTTTTAAATTGTGGCCATTTTCCTACTACTTCTGCTGGGAGATGTGTATTTCAACTGTAAGCAGATGCATCTTGTGAGCAGCAGAACTGATAAAGTCTGCTTCCCAACAGATTTGTGTTATATACTTGGTTGACATTAGCTGAATAAGGCTATGGCTACTATTAGGTGTCAGATAATCTGTAAAGAGAGATCTAGAGAATGCCCCAGCCTTTCAAAAAGCTTCAAATGGGGCTTTGTGTCTTCTTAAGCACTAGGATCCACACTGTAGAGAGGTCTAATACGGTCTTTTCCTATCTGCTCATCTTCATAAATGTACTGGAATGTAAGTGTCTGGGAGGATTCTGCCCTTCTGTTGAGTTGTGATAGAAACTGGCCAATCTATTCAAACAATGGGAGAAGGCTGCCCTAGCCTGAGCCCCAAAATTCTCTGAAAGAAAAGATTCTCCAAATCTTAGCATTTTATGATGGATTCATACTGTCAAACATGAACCCTCAAAGAATCTAATGTGGTCAGGTTACTATGAGGTTTGCTAGGAAGTACCCTGAGTTCTGTTGTTCCTGTGACCAGCTACAATATTCTGAATCCATGCTGCAGTCAGGCTGCAGCCAGCAGTGTGTAGGGATTAGTCTGGTGAAACTGACTCTTCACATTCAGTTTAGGCAAAATCTCTGTGACCCTGCTATGGTAAAGTAATTAACATTGCTTTAAAACTGCATCTGCTTCTGCTGTTATGCCTTTTAAAATCCACACAACTCAATTGCTTTGGTTTTCTCTTTATTTCCCCCCAGCTTGAAAGAGGCTGATTTTCACTCTCCGTATGAAGTTGCATCGACTTCTTTAATGTCATTACATTAGTATCAATTGGCATTGCCAAAAAAGACTGAAAGGCATAATCCAGAATGAATCGGAGGAGAAATTCTCATCTGGCAGGCCACAGTCAGGTCCTCCTGTTGGACGCTAGAATCTTCTCAAGAAATTGCAGTATAGAAAATAGAAACTTTGAGAACTGTGAGGAGAGTTAAATTCATGTATATTATAAACTTCCATGGTATGTAGAAACTCTGAAAATAAATATGTAAATATTTCTCATTGAATACTTAGAGTTCTTATCCAAGTCAGAGAAAGCCTCCTATTCTCCAGAGTCCTTAAGTATGTGCTTAACTCACAGAAGAAGGAATTTTAAGGAGAATTTTTTTGGAGTCCTGTATACTTCCTATCATCCTCTTCCATGTGGGAATCAAGACATTTAAGTATACAGTTCCTGACTCAGGGGCAATTAAAATCTCAGCAATAATGTTATATTAACACGGAATCTGGTATGCCTAATGACATATTAAATCTTCCTAAATTATAGCTAAATTACAAAAAGAACTAATTTACCAAAACTAGTTAATAAATGTTTAGAAAAAGAAAGCTAATTGAATCATCTCTTGTTTGTCAGAGACAGATAATCTCCTTGAGAAAAATCTCATTTTTTCTGAAGCATGATTAATTGGCCTGACAAATCAGAGATTATGACAAATTACTCAGGAGGAGATAAAAGATAAGTCAGTAAGAAGGCTTAGGAGCAGAGAACTAGCAGCTGTTATTTGGTTTGAGGCTTGATACCTTCTGGATTCACCCTGAACTTTGTGTAGTTTCCTTGCTCCTGTTGCAGACAAGCCATGCAGCAGCCAAGCCACCCTTTGCTCCTTTCTCCCACATGTTCTAAGCCTCAGCCCGATCCAGATCAATAGCATCACCTCCCCAAGAAGGATGCCTGAAAAACCACATGCTTCTATGCTAATGACTGGTTTCTACGCACTAAATCGTAGTAAATCAAGGACATGAGATGAATTTTTTATTTTTCCTTAGTCATGGTGGGATGGCATTTATGGCTCACGCAGAAGATCCAGGCACAGCTTCATCTTGTTCCCCTTAAATTCATTGGAGAAATAAAAATCAGTTGTAGCTGTGCCCAACTCTGAATGCAAAGTGTGTCTAAGCCCTGCAACATGGTGAACCTAAGGGACTACGCTGTGCAAGTCTATGCACCCTTAGGAGAAGGTTTCACTGAAACAGCTCAAATTTAGCACATGTTGCTAGGTCATGGTTCTGTTATGGCTCAAGCTGCAAGCTCCATCAATGAGCAGAGAAAAGCAAGGGTGGGATGTGTGCTGGTGCGCCAAGCTGCAGACTGCTCCATCCAGGCACAGACCGTGGATGTGGCTGGTGCTGAGGTGCCAAATAAGGTCTATTGCTCTTCCTCTCATGAGCATCTCATCTGATCTGAGTGTCTTTCAGTCTACTTCATGAAAAGCACAGGGCAAGGGTGTTAAAAGTTGATCTTCATGTTTGAGCTCTGCGTAAAATGTTTCCTGAATTCATCATCATCTCCGAAAAGCCTGGCAGGGGGTAGAACTGAATGAAAAGTTTATTGGTTTTGTCGATGTTATATCACATGGACTTGAGAATTGTTTTCTATTTTCACCCTCTTGTATGTGTAGATCATGCTATTTAACAGCAATTAGATTTGAGTCATTGTCTCATTAGCATTATTTGGAAAATGTTATTAATTAGATGCAAATTATCAATGTGCAGCATTGGTATCTGGGCGATTGTACTCAAGGAAACTGACTGTAGGAATCATTTCTATGCAGGGGATGCAGGACTGAGGCAGTGATCTTGTTGGGTAAGTGTAAGAAAGGTCTCAATATAGTGGGGGGGAAGAGAATGGAGAAGGGCAAACTCACTACTACTGACACAGCCCATAGTTATGTATATATGACATTTACATTTAAATGCCAATGCAATACTTTTCATTTAGTCTACACCTCTAACTCACTTCTCCCAGTCTCTGGTGGAAATCATATGCACTTGAGTTCCCAGCAATATGCAGTTTCTTTCTTCTGGACTTTTCCTCCACTACATCTTGGAGTAATTTTAAGAGGAGATGCAGGACTAGGCTTTTGCCCTCTGTAAGCCAGAAATCTCGTGGGCTTGGGGTTTGTCAGAGGGAAGGAACTGCCTTTTGAGAAGAAAGCAGGTATGAGCCCCTTGTTTACTGCACTTGTGTTTGTAACCCTGAGAATTCAAAAACATATAAGCACACTCAAAATAATCCTGACAGTTGAGAGGTTTCGGGTTTTTTTAATTAGTACTACTGATCTCCCCGTTTCTGAGCCTTCATGATGTAGCAGAGATCAGAGTTTCTAACTGTTCCCTACAGAATCAAGAGAAAGGTATATTTTAAATTAAAGTGGGGATTGTCACCACCACATGATTTGAAGACCTAATGTCTCAAGTAGAGTATCAGACAGTGCAAAACTTCAAGTTAAATAATGACTGTTGGCAGCACTCTGCTTTTTCTGTTGTTCCTGATTCTGCTAAAGCAGTGATTTGAGGCGATTGCAAGTTCACATATCCTGCCTTTCCTGTGCAAGCACTTTTTTTACCTTCCCAGCATAAGATAGTTCTCTCTTATATTTAGTACTCCTTTATATCATCAGTTTGCTCATCTGAAAAAGCAATTTACCACGCATCCCCAGCCAAGTCCCTTCAAACCTGCCACTGTCCCCAGTCCCATATCAAATGCATCCAGTCAGCCTCTCACACCAGGACCCCCTAAGGTACCTCAGAGCCTTTCCCGATCTACTTTGGGCACTGCATCCCTTTGGAAGGAAGGAGCAGAAGCCTCCAGTGCGGACAGACCCAAAGGAAACAGCTGGGTACCTCTAGTCTTTGATACGTGAGGTCAGGAGACTGACCCAGGACAGAAACTTTCCAATAGCCTTCCAAAGAGGGACCTGGGGTGGAATAGCAAGGTCCTAAAGCTGTTAGAGATAGCAGATGTGTGAGGGGCAAATTTACCAACCAGCCTGCCCAGGCTTCATGGTTTCTTTACCAATTGCTGTTAGAACTGCTCATCCTGCAAATAGGCAGCAGCCTTTTCTTCTAAGTAGCTGTTTCGTGTTTTATATGTATTTCAAGGTAGCAGCTCCTTTGAAGAGGTCCCTGCAGGAGCCCTTCTGCACTCACTACAGGTTTCTGTTTCTTCCCTGGTGTCACTCTCATGAGCTTAAATATCAAGCAGCTTAAAACATACAGGAGTTGTTGTTCACCAAAGGGGTGAATAGTCAGTGATTTATATCCATTGGAGCATTTCAGACAGTTTTAATCACAACAGAATATATTTGCATCTGGTCCCAGCCCTGTGAGTCCTCCCTTAGTACTGTGGAATAATTAAAGAATCATAGAATCATAGAATAGTTAAGGTTGGAAAGGACCTGAAGATCATCTAGTTCCAACCCCCCTGCCATGGGCAGGGAATAGAATCATAGAATAATACAATTAAATATAATTATTTTAATTGCTCATTGACTCAGAAAGATTCCTGATAGTGCTGAGTAGAATCTGGTTATAAAGGAAAGAAAGGCCTTGTGGATTGTCTGCATCAGGACAGACTGCCATTAACAGTGGTGTGAGGGATCCAAATGAAACATCGCTAACCTACTGCAAGCACTGCTTGGATTACAGCAACGGGGAACACATTTTATAACTGAATTAAGGAAACATAATGTGTGCAGTGTGCCAGTTTCCCTATGACTCATTAGGGCTTGTTATTAGTCCACACAGTGTTCAAGCCCAGTGTAATATCACTGACTTTGCTGAGGCTCCTGTTTGATGCAGTTGTGAGAAAAACACTGGTTCTTCTAGGGCTTAAAGCCTGAAATATGAGAATCGAGACCGTATATATTCAATAAGGTGAAATACTTAACACCTAACCATTCCAAAAACAGCATTTTTGTTGAAGGCTGCAGTAAAGAAGAATGATGGTCTAATAACTAGGTCACCCACGCTGAACTTGGAAAGCATTATCTGTATTCATAGAATCACAGAATCACAGAATAGTTAGGGTGGGAAACGACCTTAAGATCATCTAGTTACAACCCCCTGCCAGGGGCAGGGACACCTCACACTAAACCGTGTCACCCAAGGCTATGTCCAACCTGGCCTTGAACATCGCCAGCAATGGAGCATTCACAACTTCCCTGGGCAACCCATTCCAGTGCCTCACCACCCTTACACTAAAGAATTTCTTCCTCATATCCAATCTAAACTTCCCCTCTTTAAGTTTGAACCCATTACCCCTTGTCCTCTCACTACAGTCCCTTATGAAGAGTCCCTCCCCAGCATCCCTATAGGCCCCCTTCAGATAATGGAAGGCTGCTATGAGGTCTCCACGCAGCCTTCTCTTCTCCAGGCTGAACAGCCCCAACTTTCTCATCCTATCTTCATACAGGAGGTGCTCCAGTCCCCTGATCATCCTCATGGCCCTCCTTTGGACTTGTTCCAACAGTTCCATGTCCTTTCGATGTTGAGGACACCAGAACTGCACACAATACTCCAAGTGAGGTCTCACAAGAGCAGAGTAGAGGGGCAGGATCACCTCCCTCAACCTGCTGGTCACGCTCCTTTTGATGCAGCCCAGGATACGGTTGGCTTTCTGGGCTGCAAGTGCACACTGAAGCCACCTCATGTTCATTTTCTCATCAACCAACACCCCCAAGTCCTTCTCTGCAGGACTGCTCTGAATCTCTTCTCTGCCCAACCTGTAGCTGTGCCTGGGATTGCTCTGACCCAGGTGTAGGACCTTGCACTTGACATGGTTAATCTTCATCAGGTTGGCATCAGCCCACCTCACAAGTGTGTCAAGGTCCCTCTGGATAGCATTCCTTCCCTCCAGGGTATCAACCGAACCACACAGCTTGGTGTCATCGGCAAACTTGCTGAGGGCGCACTCAATCCCACTGTCCATGTCACCGACAAAGATGTTGAAGAAGACCGGTCCCAACACCGATACCTGAGGGACATCACTCATTACTGGTCTCCAGCTGGACATTGAGCCATTGAGCATAACTCTTTACGTGCGGCCATCCAGCCAGTTCTTTATCCACTGAGTGGTCCACCTATCAAATTGATGTCTCTCCAACTTAGAGACAAGCTGATCCTGATTGGCCTTTGGTGCAGCACTAGCACTGCTCCATGTCTCATTTCCCCACTCTGTAAAGAAATGAGAGATGTGCCTTCTTAGGAGTGTGCGAGTTCCTTTCTCTCTGTGTTAGTAGTGACCATGTAAATTCACTGATGTAGTGACAGGAAGGGCAAAGGCTTTTGTGATTTTTTATTTCTTTTTTATGTATAAATATATAGTGTCTGTGGAATAAAACACTTCTGACTATGGAAGGAAAGTACATTAGAATATAAATAAAATTAAGAAGAACACTTTTGGCTTAATGACACTAAGCAGAAGCTTGCTGTAGGATAGTGGGGTCTTCTAGGAGAGCACTGACATATGCTAGCAATGCTTTTAGACTTCATCTAGATATTTGCTATTAGCCCCTGTGGGAAAGATGCTATTGGAGAGGATGGACTTCAGTCAGATCTAGGCTGGCTATCCTAATATTCCCTGTGTGTAATGAGTGTGATTTTCAGAGGTGTGAAGCCTGTATAAATCCTATTTGTATAGTATAAACATCCTTTCTTTATCAGGTTTGCTAGGTAGGTACTTCATTTTGCTTTTGTTTTTCCATATTTTGTTGGTGAGTCAAATAATTTTTGTCTTAGTCTTTTGTATTTGATTAAGTGCAAATATAAGAAACAAGCAAACAAAAAAAAAAAAAAAAAAAAAAAACCACATAAGGACACCCAAAAAAACCCCTCTTGACAAAAATGACCTGATCTTTCATTTATAGGCACTAGAGAGGCCAAGAATGATTCAGGTTGCAACTGTTTTGACTATTACATTTGCCATTCATTCTGTTTGGAAGGAGCTGACTCAGACTCCTCCTCACACTGCTCAGAGCTGGTTAATATTAGTGAGATCTGATTTACAGGACTTCTCCCACAGGCACTTGTTTTCAACCCATGCAGTTATACTTAGTCCAGTGGATTTTTGTCTGATTTATTACTATGTGAATGAGTAATGTGCCAAGCTGTGTGACTCCTGCAGTTAGTCTCGATTTGCACTGATGTAGCTGACAGCAGCATTTGAGCTGAATGATCCCACTGTTACTGTGGCACATGCATTGTAACCAAAGCCAATGCTGCATCGTTATCTCTTTAGAAATGAATGCTGTGTATGCACCTCTTAGCTCACTTCTTGTGTCTACAACTGTCTTCTCTTCTGAATAACTCTATTCACAAGCATCATTATGTCGCTGTGCATCTGTCATGAGGAGACGGTAGGTCCAGCCTGACATAACTGAGGCATGTTTCCAAATGCCGACTCCAAAGGCTGTCCCACTGTTATCCATTCAAGGGAATGCCAGCAAGCTCAGAATGCTCAGCATGGGCTGGCGTAACCTGTGCTGGACAGTAAAATAGGCAAGTGCAGATGTCTATTGTGCTGGTTGTGGAATGCCAGAGCTGCATCCTTGATCAAGAATTAGTGAAGCTTACAGCTCCTTTTGTCTTTTGACTGAATGACTCAAAAATTCTCCCCTGTCATCTAGTTTTTCTTTACTGATTATTTCCAAGCAGTGCCATGTTACTTGGCCCAAATTCAGGAGCTACTGATGCTGCAAGCAGTGTTGGTAAAACTGGTTGTAGGAATGGGCAAAACAAGCAGCTCCTTGGGGTGGCAAAGGGTTGCCACAGCAGCCCTGTGAAGCAGTGGCAGTTATTAAGTGTGCCCAAACCTCTCAGTGGCAGCACAAACAGCAGCTCCGGGGGTCTCTTGTCCTCAGCTGTCTTTCTCAGCACTGTCCATCCTTTTCCCATACCCAGCAAGCCAAGGCACATACCACGGTTTTGGGAATTCATAATCTACTCACCATCCCAGTACATTTGCCTGATGAAGATTGCTAACTTTAATTCTCCAGGCTCTTCTCTTCTACTGCTTGTAGCTTAACATTTTTGGTTTATTTTCACCTTTATTTTCCATAGTGTACTGAAATGATGTGAAAGAAACATTTGCTCACACAAATAAGGGAAGGTAATAGCTTCCCTCCCTGACCACATGATCTCTTCTGTTCTAAGTCTTAATTAAATGGTACTAAAGAAAGCAAATCAATTAGCAGATACCTTACAAAATGGAAGTTTAGATTGGCTATGAGGAAGAAATTCTTTAGTGTAAGGGTGGTGAGGCACTGGAATGGGTTGCCCAGGGGAGTTGTGAAGGCTCCATCGCTGGTGGTGTTCAAGGCCAGAGCCTTGGGTGGCATTGTTTAGTGGGAGGTGTCCCTGCCCATGGCAGGGGGTTGGAACTAGGTGATCTTAAGGTCCTTTCCAACCCTAACTATTCGATGATTCTATGATTCACTACACATGTACACATACAATATTACTTACAAGTATCACATTACTGCTTTAGTTTATCTGTTAGCAAATGCAGCTAATGAACTGCAGTGTTACTGACCTGGGTAACAGACACCAAGGAATCCAGGGAAATCTATTCTTTTTCTCTGAAAATAAACCTTATATTTTGGTGTTCAAAATGTACAAAAAAAAAAAAAAGATACCATCCAGTTTTCTTTGCACATTTGGAAAATTACCTGCTTTGCTAAGGTCAGAACAAAGCCATATTCAAATCCTTTCAGTTACAGTTACAAGTAATACACTATCTTATTCTTCAGAGAAACAAAATTCTGATATATCTGCTTTCATGATCTGAAAATGTGTTCACTTTAAGTCCCTGACTCAGCACATCAGCTCTGGCTTTAATGTGCGGGGTTAATTGCAGCTCTTCATGGTCTGAAAGTTGATTATTGGATGGGAGGCCCTGGTTTCCACGAGTTTTTGAAGTTATATTTCTTAATAATACACAGAATTTCTAGGTTGAATTATTTTTTATAAGTTGGATAACTACTGTTACATTACAGTAGTGAAAAACTGGAAAGAACTTTATTATGATCTGCCACATGGCATAACTGAGAGCAAACACTGGTTTAAAAGTTAACTTTAGGAATGTATGTTAGATGAGGGATTAAACCAAATCCATATGTCTGCAGGCATTGGCCTGAATGTAAGTTTAGGAAGATCCAATGTATTTATAGTTTGCGGTCTTTGGATCTGGATAGTGGGTTTTGTAAGTTGCAATAAAATAATGTAACATCCCGCTTGGAGTCATCCTGTAATGTTACAACATAACAGCTTTGCCTGTGAAATATTGTGACATTACTTGAGGCTGTGTGTGACACCTACCTGAGGCTCTCAAGCCTTTGAGTCCTGCTGGGTTTCCTGAGAGGAGCTGCAGGAATAGCAGGGAATGCTCAGTGTATTGCTTCTAGCCAAATAGCATTCGCTGCACTGTCTTCACAAGCTGAAAAGAAAAGCTGGCCTGAAATATAAAAATCGTCCTGCTTTTCTCACGCCTTGTGATGAAAATATCTGCTGTAATACAGCATTCTTGAAAGAAGTGGGTTAAACAGAACTATAGCATTATTTTCTGAGCTACAGGCTCACAGCTTTTATGAAGGTTGGAATGTGTTTACAAAGCAACTTGGGTTTAAACCACTTAAAATTATTTAAACTATTCTAAACATTCTGAGACAAAGCTCTATTTTTTCTTCTTGTCACTCTCACTATAATTGGAGTCAGGTAAAGTAATTATGATGAAATCAAATTCAAGAGAATATATATTGCTAGAACAAGAATGAAGGAGCTGGGAGACTGAGATTATTCACAAATTCTGATTGAATTTAGTGCATTGTTTTATACTAAAAAATAGGGTTGGGTGAATTTTGGAAGTGTCAGATTATCTTGTTTGTAGAATGATGGCATTAAATGTTGTGTTTCAGGTGCCCAGAAACTTTTTTTTTTTTTTTTCTGAGCATACAAAGCTGTTTTTATTTCAATGTTCTAAAAACAAAACATAAAAAACATTATTTCGAAGAGGAATTTTTAATTTTAAAGTATGATTCATTAAAAAGGCTGAGATTAGAACTACCAGCTACAGTCATACAAGACATTAGTCCTAGAGCTAAAGAGGATATAACTTTGGTGTGAATTAAATGTTTTCCTGTTAACACAGATCATGTGTTTCCTGAAAAACTTGAGAAGCCTTGTTCTGCTTCAACGTCAAATGAATGATTTTTTTTTTCAAGTTACTTCAGACATTATTTACCTATCTTGAAATATGGGTGTGACCATGAATTCTGCTGCTGAAATGTATTCCTACCTTGATTTAATTGATTCTAGAAATCAGTTGTATACTTAGCACAGACTAAACAGGATCTATTAATGAGCACAGCTCATCTATTTGATTTTTCTCATACATTTCCTTCATATACATGCTGTTGGGGATTACAGGCTTCTTGTGTGCAGGTCAGCATGCACCATAAGCTCTTCCTGTAATCAATCAGTCTTTCAATTAAAGAACAAAGAAAGTAATTGGTATTGGTGAGATTCCTGTCTTTGTACAAGAGATTTTTATTGATCCTCAGACCAGGTAACTGTTGATTGCAAAAGGTTTATTGATCATTTATACTTTGTTTTCCTGGCACATTGATGTCATCTCTGAAAAGAAAGAAAAATCACAGGTTAACAATAATTTGCTGGCTTTGGTTTTACCTGGGATGATTCATAGCATCATTGTAAAAGCTGAGCTAAGAGACACCCACGTAAAAATTAGAAGAATTCTAGAAAATTATTAATAGAGTTGCTGAAATTGCATTCATGAAGTTCCTTCCACTTAACTTTTCCTAGATTTATCTATGTATCTTTGGAGGTATCTGTTTTTCCTAAGTGAATTAACGGAACAAATGTATGTTTCTTGCTGCTGTGATGACTTCCCAATGCCTTCTTCGCTGCCAGGTAGGAATCCACTAGCAGCAAGCAATGCATTTTAGAGCAGCATCCTACTATAAGAACTGCAGACTTTGGATTATCATCATTTGGGCCGCTTCCCAGCATTGCCTTGCCACATAAGTAGAGAGCAACTGAGCAGCTCTTGGATCCATATTATACCTGCATCTTTCCAAGAGCTTACTAGTTGGAGTACCTGCTAATGTTGGGGGAGTTGCATTGCAGCTGCATAGGGCAGACAGTCTTGAAGTATGCCAGGGCCTTATGTGAGGGTATTCCAGGTACACAGCTGGGAAGGATAAGGCAGTTAAATTACGTACCTTAGGCTATGCAGAGTGTCTGGCAGATCTGGGCTGTCACTAGGAAGTTAGGGTAGCCCCACAGCCTTTATTGCTGTGCAACCTTTCCTTTATCTACATGAATGTTAACCTTTCCCTACGTTGATGTGTTTTTACAACATCTACGTGTCTGCCTAGTACCGTCACTCCATCTCTCTGCTTCTCCAGCCTCCCCCTTGTTCCCGCACATACCTGTTTTGGCTTGATCCCATGTTTGACCTGTAAAGTACAGAGAGTGAGATATTGTGACTTTCAGAGCAATAATCAAAGATCGACATTCAAAGAGGCAACACATTAGGAGCTGGGAAAATTCAGGAACTTTTCTTCTTTATTTTTTTCTTCGCTGCTCTTAATCTTTCATTCAGTTTTACTCCATCTAGCGTCAGCGTTTGGAAATAAGATCTTGCCTTGCAGCCTTCAGCTTATTTATATTAGATCTCATGACTCTCCTGAGAAATAGTATTCATCATAGTCCCTTTCCTTCAGTACTACTTAAGCAGTTTTCTGGTGACTTTGCTAAAGACAGAACTCACAGGAGGTTTGACAGGCAGGGAGGGATATCCTTCTTATTGTTTCCCTCAGTCTTTTTTCCTTCTCTTGAGAGGAACTTTATCATGTGTCTTCTAGAAAGCTGCGCTGAAATTTTCTGTCCATGTGAAATTTACTGCACTAACCGTTAGTGCCTGTAAGAAAGTTAAGACCTGATTCTCATTTTTGTAGTTTGAACTGGTCATAAAACCCATGGGAGACCATATAGTGGGGCATATATAGGCAGGAATCGGAGGGATTTTTTTCTGCTCTGCTCCACTTCCTCCTTTATTTCTTTCTCCAGTTTGAGACTGGGGTGAGTTAGCATAGGGCTATAAGGTGGCAGCACCTGCACTGTCCTGCAGCGCTTTCACAGCTGAATTTCCACACTGCCTGCTTTACAAAGTCCTCGAGGAGCTTCCAGAGAATCCAGAGGTGTGTGCTGAAATGCAAGGAGGGAAGCTCATCAGCACCTAGCCAGTATCTGCCTGCCAGCCCACTTTGCCTGAAACCTGGTGACCACACTGGAGTTACCTAGGGGTTTTCTCAGCCCTCTTTTGCCTGCATTGGTGTCTGACACTTCACACACACAGGGATTTCTTTTAGTGATACAGCACTGATGTCACTCAGGGTGTCACAGTTACACAGAAATGTTTTTTAGTTCCAAACAGTTTGTGGCAGCTCTTTCCCAGAAAGGGGAGACATTTCAAAACATAATCAGGGGACCTGACATGGGGTGAGCTTATGAGCTTGCCAAATTTCTTCAAACAAAATAGCTTGAGCATGTGAACCAAGTTATGCAAATTCCTGCCTGTCTGGAACTGCAGCCATTAAAAACAACAATTCTATCCTCTTCTTCTAACTGTGATAACAAATTAATGCAAAACAAGGCCAGTGCAAAATGATTTGAGCTAACTGGGTGAAGCAGCAATAGATTAGGTTCAGGGGTGTTCACTTTATCCCTTCCCCAGCCTGTGTCTGAAGAGAAGGTGGCAGGGACCTACTGGGAAGGGCATTTTCTGTCAGTTTTGTTTCTAAGTGATGTCCTGCCTGTGGCATAATCTTAAGTAACTCAGTCCTCTGCGTACAGAAAGAATAAACATAGAACGGGATGGGAAGCCAATGCTCTTCTCCGTTTAGCCCAGTGTAATTGGTAAGTCATCTAAAGAGAGTGGCTTTCTTGCTGATGCTTTCAGGCAGCCTTCCCACTGTTAACAACGCCAATGCCAGGAAAGGATGGTCTAGCCTTCCCCTGCACCTCAGCTGTAATACTTTACTACTTCCCTTGTGACAGATGCCCTTGAACAGCCTGATCTCTCTGAAAATGAATTTTTTGTTATACCATATAGATTTTTGGCAGGGCCAGTTCCACAAGGCCATGGAGATGTGTGACTGCCTGACCAGAATATGCGCCTGCACAGGGAGGCAGGTGGAAGCAGAGCAGAACTGTCTCTTGAGATCAGACACACTGTTGATCCCCTGCTTTGATATCATCCAGGGAGTCATGGAAACTCACTCAAAAGAACGAGTTCACAAACATTTTAAAAGCAGTATTTGTACCTAAAAGGGTAGTTATTTTTCAGCACTTGTCTCCAGCTCCTGGCCCTCTCTCCCACACCTCTTGTGCCCACACAAGTATTTTAATGTCTATGTAGTAAATCACATTTGAGAGTGGGCCAGGTGTTGTTTTTAATGAAGAAAAACAAACAGACATATATGACCCCCCACCTGGTTACTTTTCAGCCAGTGATTTTTTTGTGTTTTGTCATTTACAAGTCCATACAAATTTTCCATTGAAGCTGTGGGCCTCTTTGATGTATCTTTAAGGCCAATTTAAATCCATATGGAAAGCCTCTAAGCCCATGAACTTCTGTTAACCTATGAAAAATACTCCATGAGTCCCCAGGTATTTTTTAGCCTGTAAGGCAGAAGTCATCATCACTGATCATTTCTTTCAGCTTGCTATTTGCTCTCTGACACCAGGCTGTAAAGTGCCCACAGAATATGGAGATGGACAGTTATAAACAACAACCAGAAAAAACCCAGACTTTGGATTTGTTTATACCTAGTACAGGTCATTCAAGGAAGAACTCTTGGAGAGTAAAAGATCATGGAATTGAAATAAATTATCTGTCAGATTACATACATGTGTTTAAAAAAGGATCTATAAACAGTATTATTGACTGAAAAAAGTTCCATCTGAAATTAATGATTCCTTTTTCATATGTTTGGTGTGAACTTGCTCAGAAATTAAATGCAGTACAGGAAATTCTGTGAGTTGGAATATGCATGAGTTCTGTTTTGATGCTTTTCTTTCTGGCTAAAAGCTGTAGAACTCCGAGTCCCTTGCTTCAGGAGGCCTTGTTTTGTTTTGTTTTGAAGCTGTCCTTTAGCTATGGCAGCAGCTTTCATTCCTAACTAATCCCTTGTTGTCACCTCCCTGACAAGCCCTAGTCAACATAAAGCTGCTCAGTCTGGATGGCAGACAGGTGCTGCCTGGGAGCAGGGGATTCTCTGCTCAGTGACATCTAATATTTGAGTTACCCTGGATGTCTGTTGACAGGAGTGAAGAGGGTGCTCTTCCAGAAACATCTTTTTTCATCCAGACTCACAGCAGCTCCAGGGAAAAGTAGAGTCACTTGTTTATTGCACGAATCAGTGGCACCAGCAAGTTTGCCAGCAGAGACCACCATGGCTGTGGAAGGAATTCCCTCTAACAGGTGCTTGAGTATTACTAGGAAAGTATTCTCCTGAATCAGCAGGTTTGGCACCAACTCTTACAATCAAATGATTCACAGACTAGCCCCGAACAGTTGTGCAGAGGGGTAGGAAGGAGTAAGGATTCCTCTCTGTTTGGCAGCTGTGAAAAGGTCAACCACAAATGCAGCCCCCATATCTGAGGGGAGCACAGGCATCCTGGGCCAGATGCTCTCCTAGGGAATGTGGAGGGTGGCCAGGGAGGAGCAAAAAATAGCCAGAAGTGTGGCTCTGCCCATCAGACTGGTAGCTGGCATCAGTGAAGTATGCTGTATCCTGGAAATGGGTCTAATGAATTAATGAATTAATCTTACCCTAACAATCTGGGCTTTATGTGTGTGGATATATATATGTGTATATATATATATACATATATATATATAAACTGTCTCTGTGTGCGTACATGTCTGTATATGAAGTATTCCCTCCATTCAGGAATGGTGCTAAGAGGAATTGAGAGCCTGAAAGTGCCTACGGAGTGTCTTAGTACTGCTTTTTAAACCTTGGTGTCCCCAGCACAGAGCAAAACTTAATGTCCGTGGTTTTGAAATGTGTGATATAAAGATCAATTTCATTTTATGGAAAGGGTAACCTGAGCCAAAGTAACTTGTCCAAGGTTGCTCAGAAGAACAAGTTTGGCTAGACAGGACAGTGACAGAACCTGGTAGAAAATCTCTAGTCACTGGTGGCCACTGCCTCAACCCAGAATGGGTATTTAATTTTTTTTTCTACAAATATATTGTGTGCAAGGAATTGAGACATTTCTGCTGAGATCATGTGCTCATTTTTTAACGCTTAACACAGACATGCTTGGAGTTGTTTAGGCCATCTCTGTTCGTACTTGCATTTATTTGCAGTATCATGCATTATTATAGCATTTGTGCGTCTTTAAACTCATTAAACTCAGTTCCCAAGATGTGTACTGAGAAAACCTAAGGCACTGAATGCAGCCTTCGTTCTATCAGCCATCCACTAATCCCTACAGTGCTAAGCGAACTGAGCCTGCTCTGGTGCATTAGGAGGGCCAGGCTCATCTTATGCATGCGGTATCTGCTTCTTCGGCAGAAATGCAAAAACACTTCACTAAGATGACTGTAGCCTTCCAAGTTGTCTTCCACTCCCATTCCCCCAGTAGTGGATATTTGGCCATGGTGGTGGTCAATAGTGGATATTTGGATTAGTGGATATATTCCCCCAGTAGTGGATATTTGGCCAATGTGAAAGGAAACCCTGCAGTCAAAGCAGATCAGAAAGGAAAGGAATCTTTTTGTCTGATTTACAAGGCTTATTGTGGAGGAGGCCAAGTCTTTGCTGGCTGTGTTTATCCTTCTTTGTAAACCACCACCAACTTATGAAAACTTTATGTTGACCTGATGATTGGGTTGTCTGTAGAAAATATTAGTTGGTAGAATGAAACACCCTGCAAAGGGCTGCTTGGAGAAAAAAAATGTGGCAAGTGAAAAACCAACTTCAGATTTAGCTGAGGGGTGTTAAGAAAAAACACTCAAGTCTTTGACCCCAGAGGAGTCAAAGATTCTGCTGAATCTATATGACCACTTTCTCCAAATCCAAGAAGATGACACTGATTGTCATAGGTTAAAAGGAATATTCCTGGGAGAGGAAAAGAAAAAGGAAGCTTGTTTTAGGAGAGCAAAGACAGATGCAGGCAACTCAGTGGCTCTAAGATGAGGATTACTGAAGAAATCCAGGAAGTTGTCTGGATTACTGTGGTCTTAGAGAGAACAAGGGTGCATGTAGGGTATGGCTAATTTTTTTTCCCTTCAATGCTTCATTTCTGTTGTTGCAAGATGCTTAACGATCATGCATGAGAAGGCTACTTTGAACTGGTCACAGCTCCTGTAAGGAGAAACTAGAACACTGAAACTCAGTTTTGCCTCTTCCACAAGTCCAAAAGATAGTTGGAGCACACAGGAATGGAACTGTGAAAGATGAAGACTTAAGGCACTCAGCCCAAAACAAGGTCAAGGATGTGGTCAGTCTGTCCAAGAGCAGTGGTCTGCAAGGTGTGGGGGGGAGCTATGGCATACTTTGCATTGTATAGGCATCACCATTTCTAGTCCTCCAAATAGGAAGAAATAGGTGTAGGCTGCAAACAATGGGGGGAGAAAGCTCAGGAGGCACTGGGAAAGATGGCCAGAATGGAGATGGAAGAATTGATGGATTAGGAAGCAACAGAGCTCTGCAATTTCCATCAGCTACAGTAATGGTCATAGGCAGGTGAAAACTGGATAGCCTTTGAAGCTTTTTGGTACCTTCTCCAGTTCTGTTTCTTCTCTGTTTTCCCATATTCCTCTGCTGAACTCTTTTCCCGTATTCCTCTTTCCAGACCAGACAACATTTTCTTTCTACGGCAGGAATGCTGTGGCTGCACTCAACAAGGGCAGAACAGAACTGAGTGGGGAAAGAGAGGTAACCAGTGGGCTGGGGCAGATCCACTGGGGTGTGTTTTTTGTGGGACTATATGAAGTGATTGTTGTTCCAGTGAAGCCCATCCATGCTGCAGTGTGAGCTGGCTTCTGCCGGGTGTCTTCCTGGCAGGTCTAGTTTTTGATAGCTGAAGCTCTGGGTTTTGTTTGCTGTTATAAAGCAACTTGGAGGATTCTGTCTGTTCCAGGCACTGTTCTGCTAATGCAGAAATATGAGACCGCTCAGGAAGGACTGCCCACATCCAGTGTCAGTGGTGTTGGATGGCTTCTGATAACAGTTGTGCCTCTTCTATTCCAGTAGTCACCATCTTTTGGATGAGAGTTTTTCCTTGTTACGTGTCCAGGCTGGGAAGAGACCAAGCAGCTGGGACTCTACATGAAAGACTATGCCACCTTTCCAAACTGTTCCATACCAATACTTGCTCTTCTGGTAAGACTGGTAACACTTGAAAGACTTCCTCGGAATAGTAGTGACTGTGCTTAACAAATTCCTTTCCTATGCCTGTGTTTGTTACTTGCATCCCATGTGCTGAAAGAGGTGAATCAGAAAGATAAAGTGACAACTGATAGCAACTGAAGGAGCATGTATAAGCAATCAGAAACTTGGAAGGTGCAGGCTGTAATCTTGCAGGTAAAGATAGAATGCTGTAGTGCCAATTTCCTGGGGGCATATGACAGACATAGGTTTATGCTTAGGAAAATGTGTGCTTCTTCAGCTTCTTCCACAGCTGCAGCTGACAATGTTTGTTAGTACTTTGTAGTAATAGACAATTCAGTTGTCACATTTTTTGTGTATTATGTCATAGATTCAATCTCCCTCTGCAAAGGTGTCCAAACAAATCCTGTTACCCTCTTAATGGTGGTCTTACCAGGAAGCCCATAGCTTGAACAAAATGTGGAGAGTGAACTAGCCTCATTCCAGTTGTTCCAGGCGGCAAAATGAGATAACTTACTGCCGGGAAAAATGTCCTCTTAAAGTCAGGTCAGTGAAAGAAAACAAGTTTCCAAGTCTGATGTATTTACAGAGGAGGAAATTACTTCATTAAACAGTAATTAAAGCCCACAAAAGTTGTAGCATGGCTTAAAACACGCAACACCAGCTCTTGTTTCCTTTTCGTATAAAAATCTTTTGTGGAAAGGACATCTTAGTTACTCTGATTAGGAACTGTATAAAGACAATTTCTTTGCAGATTTATTTTTGGCATTTTGCTATTTCAATTACTTTTGCCATTGAACATGCCTCTGGTAGAGCAGCAGTATGTTCTTGCATCTTAAGCAGATATACTTTCAATGGATAGTAGAGTGGCTGAGACAGTATCGCTCCCTGGCTGCAGATGGAATGTATAGTGTTACGTGCGAATAGCTGATGCAGTATCTGAGTCACTGTAATGCATTTCAATGCCCAGTGTCCTGTGCAACCTGTGTTTCTAGAACACGATCCTTTTTTCTTGTGCACTACTCTTCCAATGACATGTTCAGACAAGGCCAAAATCTCTTTTCTTTTAATATGTGTGGATTTTTATTTGTAAATTTTGGGCTCATTTTTGAAGGGATGAACTCTTGTGGCGCTCTCAAGTACTTCTAGCATCAAAACTAGGTCTCCAGTTAAGTTTACTTCTGAGCTCAGACTCCAGTGATTAGACAGGTTGCATCTCTCATTTGCTGCTGATAGTATCAGTGATATGACTCATGCCTGCTTGACTGGCTTCCTGTTTGGTAAATGGTGCAGTCTGTAATTCACAGCACTACAAGACCAGTCTGGACTATTTACATCAGAAGGAACTGCTCTCCGCTCCAAAACAGAAGATTTGTCTTTCTATCTGACTTTAAACGTGTTTGAAAGATATAAAATTTTTAGATCAGATCCTGTTCACTGTCTGCCTGTCAGTGCAGCTGGCTACAGACCTGAACTTGACAAAATGCTAGGAAAAAGGTTATTGGCTCAAATATTTAGGCTAAAGCAGTTATGGAAGTTGGAAGAAACAGCAGCTCAACATTCAAACTTGCATGTGATTGCCCCTTTGTTATGCCAGTCACCTCTGATGTTTATATTTTCCAAGTGGATGATTTCACCTAGTGTATTACCATGGTGCTGTTTTTAGAGTTAGGCAATGAGAAGACTGGAGACTTGTATTGTGCAATAATATTCCAAGCCTGCCTCCATTCGCCTAAAGAATGTTCTGATTCTCAAGAGTATCTTGTGTGTCCTAAGCATAGTCTAGCAAGGAAAGAGAAGTCGGTCCTTTGCAAGAAGTCAAGTGGGGAAAATACAAGAGAACATCTAGATGCTGCTTTGGGTAGCAAGAGAAAATGACTGATAAGCTTTGCACTTAGCTGATGCACCTTCCAAGCTCTTCCTCTCCTCCACCAAACACCAGAATGACTTGTACATTTCATTTAAAACCTGATCTCCTAATGAGTGATTTATCTGGGGGTCTGTAAAACCCAGTGAGTGGCATGGGGAGTTTTGGTGTGTGCTGTTGACCAGGGTGTGTTGAGGCAACAGATTCCTTTTTGCTATTGAAGTAAGTTTAAAATATGTACCTTTGTCTTTTCAGCAACCATTCTCTCTCTCTCCATTCTTCTCCTTGTCTTTGTATGTCTCTTTTTTTGTCTCCTGTCAAAATAAATCTGTCTGCCATGCACTGTAGTTAACTCAAAATACTGCTAGTATTAAATGTGCCCAGACATTTTTATTAATACATTAAACTTGCATGAAATTTTTAGGCATTATAATTTACCAAGCTTACACCAAGATGGCATTTGAAACTGACATGAGCTATTAATTAAAAGAGAGGACATTAAATAATTGTCAGTTGACATCTGAATTACTGTTCTGTTAGCTGACAGAAGCTTGCCTCACGCCTCTTTCTCTTCTCAAGTGTTAGTAAATATCCCACTGAGTTTAAGGGCATCCCATTATGAATTGATTATTTAAATCTTAACATTATATACCTGACTAAATAAAATTGTAATTGTTAATCATTTCACCATAAGCTGTCAGTGTCATGTGGGTGTAGAAGCACTTCTGCTTTGTTTGGGAAAGTATCAAGGGGGACACATCAGAATGCTTCCTGATTTTAGTGGAAACCTGTTCTTGCAAAGTGTTGGTTAGGTTCAGTACCAGCTAACTGGGGTTCTAGCATAAAAAAATATCATCTGCATCAAAGCCTTCAACTGGTATGAGGCTGAACAACTCCATTGGCTATGATAGTACTGTGCTGGATTAAACCTACTCAGAGTGTATCCCAGCTAGGGAGAGAAATTACTAAAGGGCTTGAGGCTCTTGTGGGAATAATGATGTGAATTTTGCAACAAAATTTGGCTAAAGGTGAGTGCCCTATCAGTTGGATTAAGGTTCTTTCCTGAACAAACACTAATAATCATAACTGGTCAAGAGACAACAAAGTTGTCTGCAGAAGATACACCAGCTCTCGTCTCCAGTCCTAGAGAATCGGAGATTATCTTGACCTTGATTATCACTGAGGGTTTCAGGTTGCCTGCATCTCTGAGTGATTCAAGATGGCTGTGTGACTGTAATATTTAATATACATAGCTTTACCCTCAGACATTGTGGAATTATGGCTTCTTTAACTGGTCAGTGTCAGTAGTTCTAAGCAAAGAGTTTGCGTATTGTGTCACATTTCCAGCTTTAAAACCAGGATTTTGGCATGAAGCTGGAAACTTCACTCTTACCTTTTAGCAAATGCTTGTGGTCTGGGACAAGTAATCATAAGGGGTCAATATAAGGTCATCGCTAAAGATGTGAAATTTTAATGTGTGACAAAGTCAGTTGCTTTCCCTAGAAATATCAGAGTATGGTATCATAGATGTTCAAACTGTCTCAAAGGAAAATATCACACATTATAAGCAGCACAGGGAGGTAGAAAACTAGGAGCAGTTCATAGATAGTCTGATCTATCATACCATCTGCATTTCACCCAGGCAGTAAATTTATTGCCTTCTGTGTCTGATCTTGACTTTGTGCCTCTCCTCCTTTTATTTCCTTTTCTCTTGGTTCTGGTCTCTGGCTTTTCTGCTTTGGCTTGGCTCTTTATGGAATCATAGAATATCATGCCCTTCCCATTGTTTTTCTGTCTATACTATCCTTAAAGTTTACTTACACCAGAAAGTTTACTGGGCTTTCAAGGTTTGTTCCTCTGCCCAGATAATAATCTATTTTAGGTTAATACACAGAATTTTTCAGTGTCTTATAAGAGAATAGTATGTTACTGGAAAGGAAACATTTTGTGACAGTTGTGTTAGTTTGGGGAAGTTTCTCCTTGGTAAAATAACAGATGCTTTGCCTTTCTCTGTTGGGCAGGCAAAATATTGAAGTGCTTGCTGCAAGGTGTGCCCTTGCTTTGATCTTTAATTGAGCGTAAGGGCAACAAAAGAAGCAAGAGATGCTTTGCTCTCTTTATGAAGAATGACTGTGACAGGGACATCCTTCTATCCAGCTGTCTCAGGGAGGCCAAAAGCCATTTCTTAGGTCACTGAGTACAGCTGTTGCCTTCAGTTCACGAAAATGCTGATTAATTAATGTCTAATTTTTTTTTAGTCACTTATGAAATGTCTCAAAGGGACACAAAGATGTATCTGTAGATTATCATCAGTCAACAGACAACTTGCAGTCCAAATTCCCTGCTCCTGTACATCTCAACCCTGTTGCTGGTCCTTGGAGAAGATGAGGAGTAGCAGTTGCCTAAGCAGTCTAGAACTGCCTCTTCTACCTGTGAATCCATCACGTGCTCAAAACCTGAAATGGTCTTGTTGTTTCTAGGTTCAGGGATGGCATGTGAAGGTCAAAAATACATTGCTTCCAGCAGGAATGATCACTGCATGACCTTGGCCTGTAGTTATGCTTTTGAAACAAGGCTTTTGGCTTTCATCCCTTAAAAATGCCTTTTTTTTTTTTAATGAATTTGCTATTATAATACATAGTGCAAACACAAAAAAGAAGCTTAATCAAAAGTGTTTGAAAGATTTTCTTTTTAAAAAGAATCTCAGTCTGCTGTGATTTCCTTCGTATTTCTGAAATGTCAAATCCATGCTACAAGAAATTTCCTTTTTCCACACAGATCCACTAGATACACTTCGTATCACGGGCCACTAAATGCTTTCATGTATGTTATGCGTTATTCAAATCACAGTTGCGGGGAAACATCATTCATAAAGAGAGAAGTTAAACATTACAGTTTGCGTATCGCACCATCTCAAAAAAACGTATGGGACAATGACTCTTACCTTCTATCCAGTTTGCCATCTGACTCTATAAAGACAACAGGAAAACATGGTTAGTATAGAAACCAGGAACAAAATGGTGATAGGCTTGCTCAGAAGTTATGAGGATGCAATCAGGACATAGTTGTAGCTGATAAGATCCACCCATTCTTTCTGAGGCAAAGCTCTTTGATATTAGTAGTGTCATGCAACCTTCCTAAAGTCCTTGCTTCTTCCAGTTATAATATCTTACATCAATTTTCTCAGAGCTGTATCTCTGCTAATATTTTGGATGTTTTGAGTATGATTGTAGCACATTTCCAGAGCATCATGAGAAGCAAATTTGAGGGCAGATGCTTGGTGAGAATGAGGTGGAAGCAGTTTCCCATTTGGCCTGCTATATAGCGCCACTAAAACAAACATTTGCCATTTGTCTTTCAGGAAGCGGCATTATGTTGTCATTTGTATCCTCATGAGGTACCTGGGCTGTCTGTATTCAAAATTACCCCTTAAAAGACCACTGTGTACTCTAAATGGGATTAAGTTAGATTGTGATTGATAGGCTGAGCTCGCTGTAGCAGTACTGGGCCCATAGAGCTTGGTCTGGTTCACTCCAAGCTTAATAGTCAAGATCATTGCTCTCCTCTTTACCAAGTCATGGTGTGCTAGTGGTTTAACAGAGTTAGACAGTTCTGGATGCTAGAAAATTACCTCTCATTTGTTGCATGATGGTTAATACAAAGACATAGCCACAGAAGCAAACTTTTCTGCATACAGCAGATGGACAAGCAGCTCCTAGTCCTGTGCTGCAGCAGCCTGTGTTCTCTCGCTACATTTTCCTTGTTTAATGCCTGGTTCATCTTTTGTGGTGGAAACTGGCTACATTTATCAGACTAAATGTTTTTTTATTATGTTTTTAAGTGGACTGCAAAACCTGACATTTTGCATGCAACCAGAGCTGTAAAGGTGCGTTTTTGAATTTCAACATGGAGATTTTTAAATCTACCATGGCAACCCTGCCTATGGCAGGGGGTTGGAACTAGCTGATCTCTAAGGTCCCTTTCAACCCAAACCATTCTATGATTCTATGGCATACAGAGAGCAAGGCTTTCAGTCCCCAAACTCTTCTTATAGTTCCTCTTCTTTCAGTAAGGATTATTTCCCCACATATTACATGAGATTGCCTCACTGCTTCCATTTCTGCTATGGTTTCCTTCTAAGCCGACTTCTTATGTACTACTAAGAGTACAGACCTCTCTTAACAAGCAAAACATAGGTTGCAAAGATTCGCCTTAACAAAGCTCTGGAGCTCATCTCTTGCAAAAAAGAATAACTTATACAGAAGTTCCAGTCAACCTGCTAGGGCTTCGATTTTCCTCATTTGCCACTAACTGTTGTTATTTTATGTGCTATGCTCTTTATTTCTAGCTCTTAATTGCAGCTGAGTGTTACTGTGTGCTGTAACTT
The DNA here is from genome assembly GCA_028858755.1 of Ara ararauna. Lineage (NCBI taxonomy): Eukaryota > Metazoa > Chordata > Aves > Psittaciformes > Psittacidae > Ara > Ara ararauna. Next base: position 70,529,170 of record CM054381.1, read on the forward strand.
CACAGATGACTGTTGTATTTCAGCAGTGGAAGAAATCATGGTATTTCTTCTGTATTGCTCTGTGAAGCACTTTCAAGTCCTGTCAAGCAAGACAGCATCTGAGGATGGAGGGCAATGGGACAAATTCTGCCTGTCACTAACTTCTGCCTACTGAAATGGTGGTCATTATTCAGTTTAAGATTTTGGTTTTGAATTCAAAAGTATGGGTTGTAAATTGCTAGTACAAACTGAAAAGGAACTGTTGCTACCAGCAGTTATGATTTTACATCAAAGAGCCTTTGCCTGTTTCAGATGAAAAACATGCTTTCTTGTAACAACTTGAAAACCAGTCACAGTGGAAAACTTATAGTTTTGCTATGTACTCTGATGGACTCTTCATACCTTAGAGTCAGTGGCATTTGAAAGAAAACTCCAGAACCAGTGAAATAAATAGTAAGTTTGGTTAGAAAGTGTGAGCAAGCCTCTTGCCCATTCTGAGATCCAACAGGTTCATTAACTTATGTTGAACAGACAGAATTCTGTTTAAAAATTAATTATTCTAGAAGATACCTCAGCAGTATGCTGAATTGAATCTGTTTCATAGAGCTAAAGAGCAGAGTTGGTTATACCAACCCGTGAACCTGCGGTTACAGGGACTCCAGCACTTCAGATGCTTTTTAAAATAGTTCTTCAGAGAAAAACTAGAGCTGTGGCACATTCACAATTCCTAACACTGAAGCTCAGATCTGCTGTGTTGGAGCATAAAGAGATCTAGATCTCTGTCTAAGAAAGCAGGAGTATTTTTCTTACCTCCAAAAACATTGTCAATCATCTGGGTTTTGATCATGCAGATTATTACTGCTATAAAAGCGATTGCTAGAAACACTCCCAGAGTAACTCCTATAATAACATATGTGAAATCTACAAACAGATTTGAAAACAAACCAGTGAGTATACACCCTTAAGTAATATATACAGTCTTTGTGTTTCAGATGTGACGCAAAGTTTCCAAAGTTTAAACGCACCTCTAAATAAACAAACTTATTTATTCTTCAGAAAGGCTTGATAATGCTGAGACAGACTAGGTAGCGGAGAAGAGTTTACTCTTTCAGCCCTCTGCATATCGTGAAACCACATCAACTTGCAGCTGAGGGAAGCAAAGCCATTTTATGACAATGAATAACGTTAGCCTTTGGTATGCGCAGGTTTCAGATGAGTTGTTTAGCTAAGACTGTACTTCCCACACCCTCCAAAAGTCAAATTCCCCATTCTCACTCCCTTGCCATTTTGTATCCTGCCAAACTCTTATTCCTGCTTCCCACAGCTGCATTCACTTATCTTCATCTCCACCTCCCACTCCCCAGCCTTATGCTCTACCCAACTATATTGCCTCTGTAAATCCTCACTGAGAGGAAGCAGGAGAGTTTTTAAGTGTAAATTAGGTGCAATTTTGTGATTTTTTTTTCCCCCCACCATTGTGTGTATGTAAGGGTCCACTTTCACCTGTCAGGCAGGAGAATGCCTGTGTTTAGGGCCTGTGCTCAGGATCTGTCCTCCCTATGCTCATTTTATTTATCCAAAAGAGCTTTAAAAGCTCCAGTCACACAGCAGGACTCTGGTGTGCTAGGCAAAATACAAACATGCAATCAGATGATTATCTTCTACACATAACAAGTATGTAAAGTTTTCTAAGCACATTAATTTTTGCTGTATTTCTTTGTCCCTAATTTCCTGTCTGGAAGCAAAACTCTCATCATGGACTCACCTATTTCCTCCCCTGAGTTTCCAGAAGCATAAACCTTTGCTCTCCAAAAATCTGAAATAGAAACATTTTGTCCTGTTAGGATATCAAGGAGAATAATCTACATTCAAGGAGAATGCCTTATCTGGATATATCCAAGGGGGTGGTTGATCCTGGTAAAACTTAAGAAAGGATCTGAGGCTTCCTGCAGTAGTGAATAGTTATCAGTCAAGTTAATAAGGCCATCCTAGGAATGTGAGCACCACATGCCAGGTTTTGGACAGAATCAAAAATACAAAATTTTATATTTTATGTTGTGTTAGTACTGTTTCTATTCCAGAGTTTCCTCCATGCAAGCTTGGAAGCTGAATACAAGAAAAGTTGCTATAAATCAAGAAAAAGACTATCAATGCAGTAAATCTAATGACATGCTAACAAGAGAGAATATAGCACACCCCAGCACCCCTCTCCAGAAAATTTGTGAGCCAGTCCTTTTTATAGTTCCAGGCTCCAAATGTGATTTATTGCTGGTAGACAAGAGAGTCTTTTGCGAGAGAATCTTATGGACTGGAAGCAACCTCTTCAGAGACTCTCATGCCAAGTTCCCTGTGCATCAAGAGAACACTGTCCTGGCCCTTCCCTTCTCCATAAAGCAGTGAGCTGCGCTGCCTGATGCTCAAAGTCTGCAGGCCCTCAGCACGGAGTGGATTTGAAGAAAACAATTCATTCCCACATAATTTTTTGAGGAAATATTTAAAATTTCCCAAAAAAAAAAAAACAAAAAAAGAAGTCAAGAGAAAGGAGAGGTTGCACTTAGTTTTAATGTTGCTTGCTTATTATAGGAAATGGCTAAGAATGTACACTCACATTTTCTTTCTCAGTGATGGGCATATTTCCACCGAAGTCTTTACTAGTAGCTCCAAATGATGTAACTGATGTGTAGCTGCATGAGGTGCCTGAGGCATGAGAAGGGTTTAAAGGCAGATATAACTCCTGCATTTTAAAACAGCATGCTTCTTGAAGTTTGGGGAGCTGTGCTTTCATTTCTTATTCCTTAAAATGAACACTAGAAATACAATTACTTTTAAACTCGAAGCACAGTCCTCCCACTCCAAAACCAGCCTTTTTGGTACCTTTACAGAAATCTATCTTGTGTCTGCTTTTCAGACTGCTGAAACTATTGAGCTGAGTGTGAGCTCTGGGGCTTCCATGGTTATGTCAGAAATATCTGATATATTGGGTGGCTTGCAACAAGCTTGGTTTTATTTCTTGGTCTTAATCACATTTCTAATCCCAAATATTCATAAATTATGATCCAAACCTCAAAAATCTGGAGACCAGCTTAAAAAAAGAAATGTTGAGTTTTAAAGCAAATATATTTTGGGAACTATAATTCTGAGCTGAAAGTCCTTTTTTGCCAAACTTTTCTTCCTAATTAAAATGTCTGGAAACTTGCTTTGTACAAGCAGAAATGTTTTCTCTCCAAAACCCCCATGACACTTGGAGAAGGGAGCTGGGAGGGCTGGGGAATCCAATTGCAGCTATGATCACAAAAACTGCTATCCCAAATGACCAAAATCAAAGTTACAAAGAAAAGGAAATTTAAAAAAGAAAAAATCTAAGACTATATAGTGGGTGTAAAAAGCTCCTGAATTTCCAGATTAAAAACCAGTCTCTTTGCTCTCGCCTGCGAATTTATTTCATTATAAATTAAAAAAGAACAAACCACCTTTCTTCTATCCCCTTAATTATTCTTTGTGTTCATATGAAGAATGTTTTAAATTCAAATATAATAAAAGTGATATTGTAATACTTTTATTATCCTAATGATCATTATACATAGACCTTAATGTATGCTTTCTAATGGAATTAAACCAGTGACAGATTATGTGTTTTATGGCAGAAATACTATTTTACATGGAATATTTAATGTAGGTCAGTTTAATATATTGGAATTAAGTTATTAGTTTCTTTTTAAAAAGGGAGGAAAGGAAATCTCTGAAAACCCACAGGACTAGAAAGAACACTTCCAATTCATATTTTCAATATGGTTTTAATTAAGGTTTAATATTGTTTACTGGGTGCTGCTTAAATACAATTTGCTGGTGAGGACTGTGTTAGATAGCTAGCTTCTGTCTGTTTCAGGTTCTTCTTAGGTGAAAAGGAGTGGGTTGACTAAATCAAACACGTGTTGCTGTTTGACCCAGATCCCATCTTTAATTTAGATTTTTTGGGTACGTACACAAACCTCCTGCTACAGAGACGTTAGAAATTATGCCTTAAATTCTGGAGTGCTCTAGTCCTAGTGCTGGCTTCCTGACCCCTTATCACTGTATTTAGACAAACTCCCACATCTTGAACAAGTCCACTGGACTTGCAGAATGTTTGCTTTTGGGTGGAAGAGACTTGCAGGTGAATGCGGTATCTATACTTGAGTGATTCATGGATCATTTTGCAAAGGGTCTTGACGTAACTGATGGTGCTTTCTCACCTCTCTCATGTACCCGGCTCAGGCATAGCATGCAACTGTCACGATAATAAGGATGTGCCCTCTGGGGCCCTGGCTGCATCAGGAGGCTGGTGAAAGGTGTGGGCTGCATCTCTGACTGGACGTGGAACGTTTTCTCTGTGTGTGATGCTGGCAGAGAGTCTGGAGATGAGATAGCAGACTAGACAGGTCCTCCATTAGAGGTGCGGGGAAAGAGAAAGAGTAAGCAGGGTTGTGCTGCGGCAGCCTGCCTGAGGAGCTGTGTTTGGTGTGGTATGCTGGAGCCACACACTCAGTTTAGGAAGCTTTTACTTCTGCCTGCCTGCTACAGTCCTCTGCCACTGCGGTTACCTCCTCCAGAGCAGAGCTCCTGGTAAGGTAGTGGACCTGCAAATAAATACACCAGGCTGGGACTCGGCCGAGCGCCCTGGTCTGTGGTCCCAGTGTATCCCTGGGCTGGTTTAGCCCTCCTCAGATGGCACACAACACTGAGCAAAGCAGAAAACAGCTTTTGAGCCGCACTGAGGGACATCCTGTTCTCTCTGTGCCCTCTGCTATATAACTGTGCTCACGAGGTGCCTTGCCCATAGGTCAGTGCAGTGAGGAAAGTGGTGCAGAATGCAGTTTGCACATAAGATCATGGAACAGGAATAGCTCACTTTCCCACCTTATTACATACTGTGAGCAACTCCCAGCCATAACCTGCAGGGACAAATGGCAGTATGTGCCTCGCCTTTCTCAGTGCACAGCACTTGCTTTAGTCCCTTTGCTCACTGCCTCTTGCTTCCATGTGACTTTCTTCTCCTTTCCTCCCCATCTCAGATTTCTCCTCATTGCAGCACATAATGGCTAGTCCTGTGGCATTGCAGCAGTCCGGGGTTCAGGACCATTTCTCTTTGGGGCAGCAAATGGGAAAGGAAGCAAGTATCTGGGGAAGCCTGAGATAGGCTGTAAAAAGGGGTGGCTCACAGTGGGTGTCTGAGCAATTCCAGAGTCAAATAAGGAATGTGCATGGTAACAAAGAGGTTACTGGCAATGAGCTTGCTGGACATTATTCGTGAAAACCGTTATTAAAAGAAGTATTTTGGCTGGTATTTAGTGTAGCAAAATTCCCAGCTACATATGAATTTCATAAGATAGGCACTGTTGGCAACCAGGTAAATGAGGTCCTTCCTTGGTCTTCAAATTAGAAGCAAAATCCTTCTCTGTAGCAATAGATGAAGACAGGAACCACTCTTACATGGAGACAGAAATTGTTGAGCTCTAGCCTTTGCCAGGCACCTCTCCATCCAAGGTGTATAGATTGCCTGCACCTTTCCATGTGTCAGTTGGAGGCATGTTAATTAATTTTCCTTTTATCTATTGCAAAGTGCCTTTTGCTACGGAACATGTTTTGCTGCCCTTGAATCTGCATCTCTTTGCTTTAAGCAAATGCTACTGTATTAATGGGACTTGTGCCATTTGATTGGTGAACAGTAACTAGTCAGTAACTGAGGAACAGATGTTGCTGACTCCACATCTGTGAGAATGGTTGGTTATCTATGTCCTGTGTGGTGGACAGTTTCTATTTCTCTGGAGACTTGGAAGTGTCAATAGAAAGGTGCAGAGGGCTTGAAAGGCCAACAAATATGATAGTGAGAGCGACAACATCCTGTGTGTACCCTGAGAACGACTACAAGAGGATAAAGCACTGCTGTACATCTATGGATAGCTTTGCTCACAGAAGCTGAGGCAGGATCAGGTACCCAGTGGATGCAAGCAGGAACAGCTGGCCTGTATGTCCCAGGCAGGAGCAAACTGCCCTTGTGGGACTCCCCAAGAGTAGGTGATGAGTTTGTATGAATTTCTGCATAAAGTAGATAGTGTGGGAGGTGTTCATTAGGTAAAGATGAGTCTTACTTAGTGTCTCAGAGACCTCAGTAACCACTGTAAACTTGTGCCTTTGTGGCTGCTGCCCGCCCCATCCTTCCCATTACTCTACATTAATCCCAGTGTTAATATGACCCCTGCTGACACTTGCTATCCGTGAGCCCCAGTTCTTCCCTGCATAAATTAGATGTAACTATGAAATAACAAGCAAATTGTGAGAAAGCCATGCTTTGGGCTGGCAAGAAGCGTTAGAAGCAGAATGAGTCAGAAGTATCCAGTTCTGTGAGTGACAGTTGCAAAGACCAAAACTGGCTTGCAGACAACATGCACATCAATCAAATTTTTTCTTATACTCTACTGAAGTACTGTTTTCTATACAGTGCCAAACAGGATGTTCAGTACCTCTGCCATCTAACCTGCAAGGATGCAGGTAATTAAGTTCACGGTGTCTTCTGGATTCACACAGCAGACCCTTTAGCACTCAGCCTAGGAAATGCTAGCTGAGAAAACTCAGCAAAATACCTCACTGTCTCAAAAAATGTTCTCCCCAGGAAACAGAGTTCTAAACAAAGTTTTAAACTTCACACATAAAACTGGGCTGGAAAATAAATAACCCCATCAAGCTCAGGGAAAAGAAAAAGCCCTCAAAAAGGATTGAAATGAAATATGATAGATGACTTACGTAAGAGAAGAAACGCCAGTAACACTGATACCCGGCTTGTTAAGCAGGTCATTGTGAAGTTTTGACGCAGAAGCTTCACCCAATTTTATGAATTTAGGTCTTCTGCAGTGTCTTCTTAAAAAATATAAAACCAAAACCACCCCCAGACATCTGGTCATGTGACTATACTGGGAAACTTCAGCCACATCCTGAGTAGTTACATTTGCAAACAGGAGGTCCCCTTTCTGGGTTTCAGTTAAACATATAAATAAATTCCCCACTTGCAGCTGTTCTGTGGAAGAGGTGGACAGGAACAGTCACAGCCTAGTTCAGTTGCTTTGCTCTCTAAGGTACCTTTAAACACTAACCTTTATTTATTAAAAATTGAAGAAGTCCTACCGCAGTTAGTTGGTCTTTGCTCATTTCTTCTAAATCCATGGACATGCAAGTGGATTTTCTGTCTCAGAAGGAGGACCTTCTAAGGCAGTCTCTATCAATGTTGCAGTATTTTTTTGAATTCAATATGAATGCCATTGTAACATTTAGAAGAGTACTTGGCTAAACATTTCCCTTTCATAATCAGCTTTTTAGGAGTGGAGTGGAAGAAATCCACCATGGCTGCAAAATCATTGCAAGCCAGTTCCTGGAAAAGAATTTATACCTAAGAAGAATGCGCTGCTGTAGTAGGAACTAAAAAGCAGGAACTCACTGGCAGGTGATGCTTCTGATAGAAGTCAAATTTATTCTTTGAACCACAAACAAAGAAGAGAATTTTCTTCAGGAAAATTCATCTTTCAAACAGATTAACCTGTTCCAAAAATGAATGACAGCAAAGCATACAAGTATATTAGCCTTTTTTGCTAAGTGAACTCATTCCTCTCAACTCATTTCAGGTCCATTGTTCAGAAAAGCGAGGCTCAAAGAACATGAGCCCCATTTTTTGCGGCAGAGATCTCTGGAGGATCTCTTGCTTTTACTTCTTGCCTCTTTATATACCTTCCTGCTTTAGAATAGTCCTTTGCTGTCTGGTGTCTTCATCTCATGTAGATACTTATATACACCAATCAAAGTAATCTGGAACACATTTTAAGTGAGAGGTTTTCAGAGAGAAAACTCTTGGATACTTATTTTTCCTGCTATTGGTGAGGGAATGTCTGAGCAATCTGGTCTCAACAGAATCTTGCATCTTAAGGCTGGATGAAACATCTGTCTCGCTGAATAAATTACACTTACAAACCTCCTTCCAGAAATCTGTTTTCTAATGGGACCATTATAGTCCATAAGGAATGCCGGTGACTGCATATGTATGGGTACCTTGGTGGAAAAATGTGACTGCAAATGAGCAAGATGTTCACAAACATTTAGTTGTTGTGACAAGCTGTGAGTGAAAAATTGTATTTATGACTACCAGGTGTTTGTGGATGATTAAACAAAACACTGTGTTAGCCAACAAATAAGACTCTTGAGGCACTAAAAATATAAATAGAGATGACCCATGTGCCCCCTGAGGTGGCCTCACTTCCTCGCCTATTCTGCTGTATGAAGCATAGGTAAAACTGGCTGAGTGCAGTAGATGTGGTATAAAGTATTTTTTAACGCTTAGACCTATTGTGAGTGTTTGTATGCACACATGCATGTTTGTGTAATTCATTTTTGCTGTTTCACTGTTCCTGGCTCTCTCTGGGATCAGAGTGGAAAACACCAAAACCAACAAGAATCTCTGCACCAGCAAGATAGAAAAGATCCTTGTAAGAAGCCCCCAGCGTTTTCATGCCTCATTGTGTTTCGTCTGCAAATGATCCCATGCTCTAAGGCTCCTGAGAAACTCTTATGGAAAGGATAGTACAGATGTCAACTCTCTCTTTCCCCTCCCCCATTTCTCTTTCTTTTTTTCCCTTTCTTTTTTTTTCTCTGTTTCTAATTTTGCCTTTTTCCCCCTTTCTTTTTTATTTTTTCCCTTTCTCTTCTATCTTTCACCCTGGCCCAAGCCAGGGGTCTCAGGGGGCTTACTTCAGAGAAGCAGCTAAACATCTAAACTAAACATTTGGCTGAACTCTAAAGCTGCTTGGTTTATTCTGTTGCTACTTCTCCACAAAATGCTTCAGACAGCTCAGCTAGCTGCCTGCACACTGCTGACCGCGTATGCTTCACTCGTTTCATTCACAGCATACCTCCAGTAAGGAAAAGTACTGATCAGAAAAAGTCAGGCTTAATAAAATCCTCTTTGCAATAGGTTTATTCTGTTTCTTGACCAAACTGGGGAATGTGATTTCCACCATAGTCATCATTATCAGCCTTTCCTCTATTACTCTCCACCATCCAGCCACTGGGCAGGATATATATGTTTAATTAATTCTGCTTTTACCTTCGACCTGTAAATAGTGGAGTGATGTCAGATTTATATGTTATATGAATAACAAGGATTTCTCAGGAGACCCTATCCTGGTGAAAGAGGCTAACTGTAATTTTCAGCTGTGAGTAATTGTATATAATATAATCCTAAATGATTTTTCTTCTGTAATTTCATTAGAGTTTAGAAATTTAATTAGATTTTGAATCACTCTGAAATAAAGTAGCAAAACACCCAGAGACTAAGAGCAGTGGTTATTTTGTCCTCTGAGGCCAGAATTCTTGGTCTCAAATTGGCATGTGTTCATTAGGAGGAAGTTTGCAGAAGTTCTTGATATATTATTGTCTTTCAGAATGGACTCTAAATAGGTCTTTGGAGAGCATTAGAAGAGCACACAATTATTATACAGACTCTTTTTGAGGTTTAAGATCATCTGCCTTGCATATACTTAATAAAAATATGCCTCTAAAGTTGTTTAAGAAACTGTGGAGATAGGAAAGATGCTCCTCCAGTGCCTCAGTGCTCTTCCTTGTTTATTAGCAACTCTAGTACCTGTGTATGATGATACAGAGAGGAGTTGTTTGCTTTACTTTAATGATTAGGTAGGTTTATGGTTATTTTTATTGCTACACATATGAACTGTCATGGTGGCTGTAATCAGAGGAGCACTAAAGTCTGTTCCTTCTCTTTCATCCCAGGTTCAAAAGAAATCTGTCCTTCTGGCAAACTTTGATTCTCTGTGGAATTTGTCCCATGTGCAAAAAATTGAATGAAACTGCTCTGAACAGGGCAAAGCAAAGACCAGTGCAGCAGCTTATGATTGCATGGGATGTCGGGATAGTTGCGGTGGATTAAAAAAGGATATCCTCTTAGAAGATTCTGAGGGATTAAATATGCAAGTGCTTGTTCCCTTTTTTGTTTTAAGTGGTGCAATGTGGTCTGTGTTTGTAGAGATTCCTAGATTTATATTGCTTAACTAAAAAAGGGAATTGATCATTTAGGAGAACATTCTCCAAAGCCTTTACCCTCATAGCAGAATCTCTTTTCTTGTTAGAGTTAGTTGCCTGAACCAGGACTATCCACCTGATTTTCTGAGAGTAGGTCTTTGAAGGGCAGAACGTGATAAATTGAGGAGTTAAGCAGAAAGGAAAAAATTCAGATTACTTTCAGCATGGCAACAATATAAGGAACCATAACAAAGATATAGGCAGCATGAATTAAAGAATCTAACAGAAATGAGCAAGGCAGGAGAGAGCAAACATTGTGAAATGAAAAATTTCAGTAAGACAAATCAAACGAATACGAAATCTTTAAACCATGGCAATCCAACCTATTTTAAAAGAAAGAGGAAACTCCAGTGGAATGGGATGCATATGAGTCCCAAAGCAAGAATTTAAAAGGAAACCTCCAGGATGACGAGGATGTTCTGTTATTGATTGTCCTATGTCACCATTGCTAGAATCCTCTCTATTTGCCACAGTGGGCAAACATGGAGTGGAATGTTCATCGGTCTGATCCAAGGGGTCATTTCCTTTGTTTCATTAGCAGGTCTTGATAAGAGTTCATCATCACATAAATCCAGTCCTCAGGCTCAAGTATATGCTCTTAGAGTGTGGCCAAGCAAGTCCTGAAGTCCGATTGAAAAAGATTCATGGAAAAAGATTGACAGTTTTTGCGCACTTGGCTTGGATGGGTATCGATGGATATTAGGCAACATTAGGGCAGTCTAGTGTGCATGGACATGCTGCCTTCTTCCATTAACGTGTCATGTCATACCATGGAACAAATTGAAGAAAACATGTTCAGGCTGATTACTGCCAAAAACCAAGGTGCTTTTGCAGTGGGCATCCGGAACAAATGGAAACTATGCTGAAAAATCACAGCTGCTCTTCATTTGCTATTTTCTCCATCTCCTCCTCTGTCAGGACTCTGAGCTGCTGGGACAACTGGGAGGGATTCCGCATCTCATGAAGCAGCAAAATCACAGATGTTGCATGTGTTAACAAAGAGAAACACTCCTGCACCAGTTATTTAACGCCTTCCTCCCTTGACATTAAGGAATACCATGTGAAACCATTCAAAATTTCAGTCTCGCTCATTTTTTTCCCCCTCCATCTCTGCTTCTTTTTCAATGTGAAGGAACAGAAATGCTGGTACACTTTAAAAACATGCTTTCTTGATTTTACTTGAGGAACACTGAGGCTCAGTCTTATTGCCAACTCAGTGAGATGCAAGGAGGCAAAAAAAAAAAAAAAGCCTTGGGATGTGTACTCAAGTATTTTTGTGCAACATCAGGAAAGAAAATGCCAAACTAGTCCATGGCTCAGCTGAGCAGCCTATTCATTTGCAGGAGTCCTGCCCCAGATCTTGCCCTGTTCCTAGGTTTGTAAAACTGTGTGGTGTCCCTTGTAGAAGTTAGAACTTTTGCCAAAGTTAATTTCTTCCATACCAGGTGTATTTTAGATTATTCATTCAGATGGTCTGCATCTATTCAGTGAAGAGGATTTTTTGTATTTCTAAGCCATAAGCTAATACATTTTTTGTATTTCTAAGCAGCAGGATGAAAGGGTATTACAATAGAGGGCAATTTGTTTCATGGTGAAGGAAAACACCTGCAGATCACTTCTGGAAGCTGCATATCTTTCAGGTTAACACATAGCAATGAACATATGTGTTGGGATGAAACACAGGTAGGCAGCAGACATACATTTGGGTTGAGAAATAAATCTTTTTTGTAGGAAACCTGGCTAATTTGTGCTTGGAAGGTGCACACCAGATATTTGCACAGAAACAGTCAAATTCATTCCAGGCTGAGCTTCAGACTCCTGCCAGTGTGCCATAGGTGTGGGTTAGGTTCTTAGGGAACCTACTGATGCTGTTTATTGATGACACAGTTTATAAGTTAGATTTGAGTATAAGTCAGACTTGAGTACAGGCAACAGAAGTGTTTATGGTTCTACTTCTCGGGTGTGCTTTCCCACTACCCTTCAGCCAGAAAGCTTTGGCACTTACACATGGTGTAGTAGGGCTTTCAGTGAGGTGATATAATGGCCAGGGTGGTATGTGTTTTCACTCTTCCTCTGTGTGTGTACTTGGTGAAAGGACAGAGATCTGTTTAGAGCTATCCATATTATAAGCCATTGAAAACCTTTCTGTCCTTTCTGGATCTTTCGCTGCATGGCCATTGCTCTAGCATTTTCCTTGTGTCTCTTATTGTTAATTTCCTACAGGCTGGGATTACAAGTAACATACAAGAGCATCAGTAATGGCAGCATTTTTTCCCATCTTCCTCTGCTTTAGACCAGAGGATTTAAATTTCTTTTTGGTTTCAGCCAGAAATTTTCTAGGAAAGGTATCAATCTCCAACTAGTACATTTAGACCCATAGGTATGTTCTTAGGATTACCTTTGCTGACCCTCAAACATCGTCCACAGCCTCATATGTAGCTGTAAACCACAGCTCAGAGGAATGATTTTACAGAAACTTTTGATCTTACTTGTCTTGTCTTAGACAGACATAGTCCGATCTGTAGCCTATTGTATAAAATATTTATAAAAGTGTGAGGCAAATAGTCTACTATGAAATAGTTTATTTAAGTTAGAAAGATTAATAATGAAGACACTTCTAGTATTCTCATGAAATCACCAGCTGGCCTGTCAGCAAAGCCAGCCTCAAAGTAGGAGGGTGTGTTCATGCTTGGTATGACTGGGAATTGTTTCAGTTAGCTAATGAAATGGGAAAGAGATCTAGATCCTGCCTTATAGCAGTCTCTGAGTAACTGGGAAGGATGAGTTTGGGAACACAAGGAGCAAATGTTAAACAAGCCAAAAGCAAAGGAAAGTTAGGCCTATGTTTCTCCAAAAGCGAGTGTTGTAAATAATAGTTAACAAAGGCTCTGTTTCATTTTGTAGACTGGTCTTAGTTTATTTTCAATAGAACTAGATCATATTTTAGTAGCAACCTGAAACCACCTGATTTGACTTGCTTTTTCCCCTGAAAGGGATTGGTTTTTCTACTCTGATATCTTTCAGAGGGCTAGCAGGTGGGAAATTGAAAATTACAAAAGTTCACCAACTGAAAAAGATCTTAACCCTCTCTCAGATTTAGTTGAAATTATTCTGTAAGTTCAGATACATGTGGGAGGACTGAGACGCACACAGACAGTATGATCATGTAAGCCTTGTTGCTGTATGGAAACATGCCATAGTGAACCTGTGGCTCCCCATCTCTCATCCACACTATGTCTCACAGAAATGTCTTACAATATTTTTGTCTTGGTTGTCTAAAGAATGTGTATACTACAACGTGGATGACCCATTGCTTTTTTGACTGTGTATCCCTTTTACTGCATGGGTGGATTTCTTGTGTTAAATAGAAAATATTTATTAAAGTATGGGAAATTCAATAGTCTAACTCTGCTGATGATACGTGAATAGATGTTGTTCTGAAGTCAGAGAACCAAATATGGATTTTTATTTATCAATTGAAAACCAAAACACACATCTAGGTAACACTACCAAAATGACATTAGAAGAACTGTATTGTGCTAAGACAAGCTTTTAGGAAATGCTTTTTTATGTTGCCATGTGAAATTTCAGTTGTGTTAATTCAGCCTGTTGCATATTTCCATGATTGTGTAGACTTTAGTAACATGGTCTGATGGTAAGAGCCTTCCCTGTCCAGTCTTCACCTACTTCAAGAACAGATCCTCATCTCATTTGAAATGGATAATGAATGAGGCAGAATGAAGAAGGCAGTTGTTCAACGTATCTCTATAATTCCATCATTCAGTGAGTCTAACAGGCCTTATTTATTACCTACCGCCTGTGCCAAACACAGAGCAAATTTGTATTAATCCCAACAAAGCTACTCATATTCATCAGCAGATGCCTTTCATCACTTTGTTCAACTCCATCAGAAAGCTAGCTTTGGCTGGGGAAGGAGGTGTCTGCTTGTTTTCCTTGGCTGGCTTTGGCTAGCAGCTCCTCTCCGTACAGGTCAGCTAGAGGCTGCAGTCTACCCAGGGAGAGAAGGGACCCTCCTTACAGAGCGTGTGGATTGCACGTAGACTCAGCATCCGATGGGAAATCCTCTCTACATTGCATTTGTCTCATTGCTCAAATCTATCTGGGTGAGCTACTGGAGGAGAAGATTCTTTTGCATACTGTATAGTCTCGGAAGCACTGTATATCACAGTGGAGATACTCCAGCATTTGGAAAGATGCTAGAGAAGCTGAGAAGCTGCAGGAGGAAGCAACAGTCCCACAAATCTGATTAAAGATGTCCATGGGAGAGAGTTTGGCTCTCTGAGCAATGAGTTAGGACTTGATGACCCTAAATGAAGGTTCCATTACTCACTGGATGACATTGCCTTCTCCTTTGACTATCAAACATCTCAGCTGCTGGAGGGCTCTGTGCTGATAAAGTTCCTTTACTGAGGCAGCTAATTTTTCCTGGGTAAGCTTTCATACGGCATAAACAAAACATGCCAGGCAGTCTGGCTTTGTCATTGTTACACATTCTGATGCACTCAGCTGTGTCCTAAAATACCTTTGACAAGTATGATGATAACTTAGAAAGTTCCTAAGCAGCCTCTGAAAATGGCTGGGTGTTTACTCTTTGAAGGTGCCATATGTGGTGGCGGAGCAAAATGCTGTGCCCAGAAAAATTCAGAGCAGGAGAAAGAAAGGGCAAAGTGTGTCCAATTTCTGTCCAATATTCTTGCATCTCCTGTCCATCTGTACCTTGTACAAGCATGCTGGACCTTGTTAAATTGAAGCCACTGTGAGTAATTTGTATCAGTAAAATGGGGTAAGCACTTTCACGGGCATCATGGTTATTGAAGTAAAAAAAATAAACAAACAAAAAAAAAAAAAGCCAAACACTAGAGACTGAAAATCTGAAGCTATAACTTTAGGGAAAGTTAAACCATCAGAAATTTTGAAGTAGCTGCAAAGGCACAAGGTTTTTCTTAGCCCTCTTCAGAAATGATGCAATTCTAATGCAAAGGAAAACTTGGGTTTGTATTTTTCAGATGATGTTTAGAGTTCTGCAGTTCACAGGTTCAGGACTGAGAGGCAGATCCCAGCCATTCACAGGCTATGTCCTGTTCACTGTAAATTTCTCCTGCTGCTCCTGCTGTCACAGTACAGAACAACATTATTTTCTGCTCTGTATTTCTGAAAATTATCCTGTTTTTTCTACTACTAACTCAGGAGATGGAGCACAATCTTTAGCCAGGATTTGTAAGAATATGAACATAATGTTAATGGTAAACCTAAGGGTGCCCAGGAAAGAAAATAAGGAAGTCAAATGATATGAAAGTAATAGCACCATAGCGAAAATTGAGTGTTTCTGTTGCTGTGTTTCTAAAACACTTATGTTTTTCTGTATTAGTACTTACCTAATTTAAAGCAGGACACGAAATGAGCAAGATGGGACACCTGGTTTAATCATGGGTCCTGTTTTTTAACTTTGCCTTTTCTTGATGTGTTTGCCTTCTAATTGTACAGCATCTTAAGATATTCACAATGTTAAGTTTTTAGAGTACTAAGTATCCTTTTTTTTAAGGGTGGACAATATAATGGTGGACAATATAAGGATAGCAAAAATAAATTACCCACCTGTAATAACACTGTTTTTTAATGATTAATTAGGCTCTGAAAGGAAAAAACGAAGTGAGTGGGAGAAGGTGGCAGAGTTGACAGATTTGCTTTCAGTTGCTGTAGTGGAGGCGATCTAGTGCTTTGCTCTTGCTCTCATGTGTGTGTTGTCCTGTTTTAATCATACTGGTGTCAGAAAAGTGAAACAAATCCTTGGAATCCTGCATAGGGCAGGATGAAGTTTTGAAGGTGATGGGAGAAGTGGAAAACTTAATTTAACCATTTTTGCTAATACAGCCACAGACACCATTTCTTCCATGCCACAGCTGCAGCCTAGGGAAGCATTTGAATGAACAGCCTCATTGTTTCACAAAGGAGGATTTCTGGCTTCTCACCACATTGATCCAGGAGAATCTACGCTTGGTGGCCTTTGTGAGTAGCAAAAAGGTCACTTGCTGCGCTGGGTGCTGAATGTGGGGAAAGCGGCTCTTCTCTGTGTGATTCAAGCGGTTTACTAGTATTTCAAGAAAAATGGTGTCAAAGGCATGGCATCTATCTCCTTCAGAGAGATTACAGAGGATTTCAGGAGATAATGTATTTTTCAATGAGATATTGTTAATTTCTCTCATAAAAATTTTGCTGACTGTAGTTCCCCTTAGTATCTCTCAGAAAGCACAGCTGTCCTTGTGTCTCTTCAGCTTAGTAGGAAGAAAACTGTCTGTTGTTTGTCTGCCTACATCATGTCAAAACCCAAACTTCATTAAGGTGAGAATAAATGTAAGTGGTCATGGCCGACATGACCACATGGCAGATTAAAGTCAGTCATGTAGGAAATTCTGGGCCATATCTAAACATGAAAATGACAAATGCATTAACACCTGTTTTCAGGAAGTAGCATCATAACACACTGCTTGTAGCTAGTACCTGCTGTTGCAGGTGCAGAGTACGTACAAGGTGCGAAAGTCTCTTTGCATCGTTATTGGCTAGGCAATGTATGGAAGTCTCAGTGTCAATTGCTTCTGGGCAGCAGCAGCCTGTTTCTTTATGGCCAAAGGTCTGCAGGTCGTTTCCTCCAAATTACACACTAAAGAATGTGGCAGTTGGAATGGATAGAACTTTTTTTGTCTCTTCTGTTCCTAGATGTAAAATAGGGTTTTCAACAGAATAAAACTGTTGAGACTTTCTTCTTTAAAGAAAATGTGCTGTACATGTGGAAATGTTGAGCTACTATCAGGAATGAACTTCTGAAATACACCAGTTGTAATGCAGGTAGTTCATGCCCCTGTTATCCTCTCTTGGCTGGGTCACCCACTGAATTGCATTCTCATGATGTACGGTAACCAGAGGATAGAATGATCCATTTGATCCACTGCACTGGCACAGAAAATATTTGATGCGCACAGAGAGGGTGTTTCTTGTTGGTTTTTTTTTTTGTTGTTGTTGTTGGTTGGTTAGCTTTGTGGGGTGTTTTTTGTGTTTGTTTGCTTTGTTTTGTTGTGGGTTTGTTGGTTGGGTTTGGGTTTGGGGGGTTTTTTACCCTATTTTGTTTTGGTTTTTTATTTTGGTTTTGTGGGTTTGGGTTTTTTTGACTAGTCAATTCAACCATCAAAAGAGGGGACATGAAATGTCAGATACGTAATTCCACAAGAAAGCCTGGCAAGTTTCTCAGGAGAAATATTCACCTTGGACTTATTTTGTGGGGGTGCGTTTGATTGTTTTAATGATAAGGGAATTATTTGATGTCAGACAGCTAGTCAAGAGCAGTACAATAGTGGACAAGCAGGCGTCTACAGCACGTTTGTATTATTCTTCGAAAGTATGAACATGTTGCACTTTACTCTTGAAATCCTGTTGTTGGATGAAAATATTTGAATGCACATTAAGCATCCTCTTGAATAAACTATCCAGTTCTGCTTCAAAGTAATTGCCACTTACTTTGTTAATGATATGAGCAGTGCTGGTGACATGACATTAGACTTAACTGCACCCCATTTTGGTGCCAGCTAATATTTGCCCTTACACTAGGCATGAATAAGCTGGGACTTCTTTTGAGATAAAGCACGTATTGCATCTTTAATGGAATATAATAGGCATAAATGAGCCAATTGGCCTGCTTTGGGATATGTGATTTTTCTCCTTTTACATTTAAGAAAACACAGAAAAGCAGTAGAAATCATTAGGCAATCTTCGTAAACACCAAGTTAATATAAAACAACCATTTTTCATTCATTTCCATGCAGATTGACCCCAAATACATTATCTGCCTATGAAGACGGTAATTTTGTTCTTTGCGCGTGAAAGCTTTCAAGCCCCTGACGGAGGTTTCATAAAAATCTCAGTCTCTGCATGGTAGGGCTGTGCCTGCCTTGCTCTGGCATGCCAAGCAGAGTGAGTGGAGAAATGTTTGTGGCCAAATGAGGAATAAAGGCACCAAAATCCAAATTTGGATGCCTGAAATGAGAGATTTAAATGTGTTCCTAGTTACATCCCTGCTTTCTTTAAGCACTTTATATATAAGGTGTGTAAACATCTGGTTTAGTTACTTCAATAGGGATTTAAGCACCTACATTATGATTTAAGGTACTTAAATTAGGTTAGAGTATCTAAACAGTGTTGTCTTTCTGGTGGATCAGTCCTGAAGTCTTTCCTATGAAGGCAGTGTTAGTGGTGGGCAATTAACAGAAACAGCATGTCAGTGCATAGTTACTTTGCTAGTAAAATCATCACTATGCATAATCAAGTGGCAGCCAAAGCATCCAACTTGGACTATATTACTAACATTTGCCTGCATCACAACACAAATTTATCTTACGGGAGGGATCTCAAACAAAATTAACTTTCCCACTAAACCCTTGAAGCACCACAGTTTCAGGGAGATGATATTCCCCTGCACTGTCGTTCTCTGTTGAACATGCGGTCTCCCACTCTCATGTTTTGCCTCATACAGAGCACTTTTTGAGTTAGTTAGATTGATTTGAAGGTGTCCTTAAAAGCTTTATGTGGTGGGCAACAAGTACAAGGTGGTTGCTGATCGTGGCTTATGTGAAGTAAATGCGTCCTCTGGTCTTCTTTGCTCTGTGGAAATCCAGCCATTGGCCAAAACAAGGTTGTTTATTTCCTCCCCCTTGTTTGTCACTGCCTTTGTTTGTCAATCAGAAGTATATCAGATGAACCGGTTTAGGAGCAACACAGGGTTACTTAAAGATGTTGATGTCTGGGGAGGAAAGAACAGAACCAGCATGTGAAATATTCAAGGGCTGACTTTGAACTATGTGAATTTGTACTATGCAAGCTGCACCAGGAAAGGGAATGTGAGGTTACTGCAGTCACTCAAGCCTCAGCAGATATTTGTCATTCCAAAACCATGCTGTTGAGGATTTTGGTTGAGAGGGAACATCAGGGAGAGGAAAATAGAAAGTGGTATGCAGGATCTCAGGATTGCAGTCTATTAATAGGTAGAAGTGCCATCATCACAGACTCACCTATTTCTTCCCCAGGGAAAAAATAAAAACATTACAGATAACAGGTCTCTTGGTGTGAATTTTTCAGGGTTTGTATAAATCTGGTCTAGTGTACCTCCATGCTTCTAAATTTAGGATGGGACTCCTGTGTTCAAGGGCAATCTGAAGTATACTTTTGCCTCACTCAGGCTCTTGTTCTCTTTGTGGGCTTGCTGTAATCTGAGCCTTCCTATGGACATCAAGTCTCTTAATGGATTCAGCAACGCATGTTTGCAGGGTGAGGAGTGCAGAAGAGGTCACATCTACATATGCATGTGTTGGACACAGAAAATCAAAATCATCCCCCTTTGGTGATGAGTATACTTAAATGCCACCATCCACCACTGGGATGCCAGGGAAGAGGTCTCCACAAAGGTGTCACTACTCCGGCCTTTGGGGCTGTTTCAGCCTATAGTGCACAGCTCTGGGTTCTGGCTGGCAGCCTTTCTGTAAAGCATTTCAGTTTGTTTTGTTACACAGTGCTAAACAGACAGGAGGCATCTGTCATGTCTTCAATGTATGTGCGCAAGTTCCTGTGCCCCACACTGCCGGCACCAACTAGGGGTGTGCAACGGGTTTGACTCTGCAGGGTGTGCAATATTCTTCATTGTCAAGCAGCCTCTCTGTGCCTCACACCATGAAATGCTTCAGCAGAGGCACTTCTGAGGGTCTTCACTGGCATAGGTTGAATAGCCTGATACCTGGACATCAGATTTGAAAATTAATTTTGAACCTCCAGTGATTTTTTTTTTTTTTTTTTTAACTTTTACAGCATTATGGGTGAGGAAAAGAGAAAATCAGAGGTAAGAAGAGTTATCTGCCCATATGAGGAAGCTGATGTTCACTAAGCAGAGGCAGGAACACCTTCTTTGGCTATAGCAAAAGTGGCAAGGCATGGTGAAGAAGAAAGGAAATGCAAAACTGAGGGTCACACTAAAGCTGCAAACTACGAAATGCCATAGCAAGGCACAGAAAGGCCCCTATATCACGGTTTAAGGACCAGGGATTTACAAGTAGATATATTTTGAAAAGCATCTTTTGGGGCTCTTAGACTATGGAAATGTCAGGTCAAACAAGGGAACAAAATCATAACATTGCAGGAAGCAAGGCTGGAGTTGAAGGTCATGCTAAAAAGCATCGTGATGTTAGTCTGAGCAGAGATACAGTTGGAAGGGCTTGGCTTCTTCAACAGAGCTACAAAACTCACATAGTGCTTTCCAAAAAAGGCCCGTAGCAGTCAGGTAGCTATAGCATTGCATCCCCTCAACTGGACATCTGTATCCCCTTGGTTCTTCAAACTATCCTCTGTTCTGTGAACTCTTGCTATCCCACTTGGTGCGATAAAAGAAACTGCTTAAACTGAAGGCTGCTGAATGCTGTGCTGCCTCTGTTCAAATCTCTAATGAGCTCCTCCTTGTAGCTCTAGGTTTAATTAGTTTTCATTGCAATATTAATGATCCAAACAAACCATTTTAACTTTCCTGTTGCACAGCTGGAATCTTCTTATTTAGCATTCTACTCTATAAGGGAATCGCACCAACTTCCTTTCCCCTCCCCCATTTGTCCCATTAATATGCATTAAAATCACAGTCTCATTGACACAGAGTTTCAGACCTGCTATAAAACTCTAATAATTTCTAAAAATGGCAAGGTTGAACTAATGACAGAGCCACATCCAAATAATGCAAAGATAGATTTCTCCCAGAGTTTGATGGCAGTGATGATTAATACTTCTTTTATTTATTTCAGTCTATCAGCACTTACAAAGATTTGCTCATTCCTCTGGGCGCACATACAATCTCTTTTGAAACTCCATGGTATTACAGCAGAAATGTCTAATCTGTTAGTCTTCAACGAAAATGCCTTCTTGTTCTTTTTTTCCTCAGGAGAAGGGCATGTGCTCTCCTTCCCAGTGTAAATCTGAAGGCTGCGCATCTCAAAGTCTACTTCTACCACAATGGAATAGATGCATCTTGCAATTCCCTCAAAATCCCTGATAGGAAAGACTTAGAGGAAAGTTTTTGTCACATTCTAGTGTGTTTCAGCTCACACTGTAATTTGTGGAGACTGAAGTAAATTGGTTTGCAGATAACCTGGAAATTTTTGTGTTGAAGGATGCTAGAGATGACTAGACTCTCCCATGATGAAGGACTGATGTTGAGTCTTGCCAACACCTTCTCCTTCCTGAGCCATAGAAATCATGGGAACATTAGTAGCAGGGAAGCTCCAGGGTCTCTTGCCCAAGCTCCTTCTCAGAGCTTGTCTATTGCTAACACTAGAGCTGGTCGGTTTTGCCTTTGTCTTGTTTAGAAATTAACATTTTCTAGAGCCTGCGGAGCTGTGCTCTGCAGAGAGGCTGTCAACAGCTGGATAAGAGGGTTTGCTGGCCATACTGCACAAGTAAAGGTCAAGATACAACTCTGAAAGTGCCAAAGCGATTTAGTGACACTTGCAGAGTCATTTTCCCTGGGACTTACTCTCTAAGTGCTCACAGTTTTTGAAAAGAGGACTTTGGAGTGTGAGTATGTCTGATTGCTTGCTTTTGCATTGCCTGCAGGCTCCAAGTTCAAGAGAGCAATGAATGACTTGATTACAGAGTGCCAGCCCCGTGGGCCAGGCAGTGGGGTGCTGGAAGTATCTTACTCCAAGCTCCTGCTCCGGGAGCCTGATGCAGGCAGTCTTTCCTCGTGCACGACCCCCAGCTCACCAGGTCCCAGAGGTATGTCCTTAAAGAGTGTTTTTCCTTATGAAGCTGTCAAGGCAGATGTGAGGTAAACACACGCTGCTACATCTAAATCAAGCATTTATGGCATTGTAGACTGACTTAAAAATCCAAGCAATTCGGTAAGTGTGGGAAAGAAGATGCATCATCAAGATCTCCTCTGGCTGCCCTTGGTGTTGGGAGAATTGTCCAGGACATAGATTGAGGGTCAGGACTTCACTCAGTGGGCCCAGGGCTCTCTCCAGATATATAGGATTGTGAAAAATGAAACTCGCTACCTACATGTAGCTGTTTTTAAATGTATTTTTTTCTGTCTACAAAGCTGAGACCTTTAGGGGGTGGGTATCTTGACTGATTGGATTCATGACCCATTTTTTTAACTTTTGTGATCTTACAGGGGATAGACTTCAGTGTGTGGAGTTGTTTTGCCAGTACATTTCTCTGCAGCAGAAGTTTCTTGAAGGTTTATATCAGTGAGCTGGTTTTGGTAATGTTCTCATGCTCATTTCCTTCATGTTTATGAGAGTTTGTCGTTCATTTGTTGTGCTGGGGTGTAGCTGTGAATGTTAACCTACAAAAGCACATTGTCAGCAATGCTGGGAAGTTGTAGGTAACTAACTTGTTTTTGTAGGAAAGAGAAAGAGCATATGTTATCACTTCAGAAATTGTGAGAGTAGAAGGGGGAGAGAAGAGGACAGGAAAAGGAAGGATGCTATCTCCTTGCTCATCTGCAGAAAAAGGAGATAAGCCTCATATGAACTGAAAGCAGTATCAAAACCGTATCCTGACAGTATGGCAGGGTTATGCAACCTGCACCCACAGGTATGTGTGGCATTGTGGAGGACCGTTCCCTGGTCTGGAAGCACAACTCATAACCGAGCCATGTCCTGGTTGGACGGGTACCACCAAGAGAGGAACATAATAGCAGCTGGGAGATAACTACCCCAACGTTTCATGCAGCTAGAGCTGCCTGTAATGCCTTGCTGCAGTTGGCAATACCACATCATGAAAATGAGCAGTTTAGATGTATTTCTTACTCCAAATACAACTGTTGTTTAAGATTAAAATCAGTAAGCTCTCTTAGCACTTTAAGCTAGGCACAGTTTACCACATAAATGTATCTCTTACTCGGTTTCCTTTCCCTGTAAATGAATAGCTCTCTCTACCTCTGGGAATATGCTGGTGCCTCCCAAAAGCCCAAATTAAATGGTTTGCTAAAACCAACATTGCAGTGAATATGTCTGTTAGCTAAAACTGAACCCAGAGCATTGTAGCTTCTACTGGTATTTATGGTTAAGCATGCCAACAAGGTTTCAAACAATAAGAATATGTCCGTACAGGTCAGTGTGGCTTAATTTAAATGAGTTTAATATCACTCATTTCACTGAAATTTAGGAAAACATATCTTACTTCATATTTACTGTAAGCTGCAGCAATGAGCCTATGGCTGGTTAGCATCTTTCAGTTTATATGTGATGGCAATAATAAACTTGTAACATAGTTTGCCAGAGGACCACATCTGAGTGCAGGTTTAGTGTGTTACACAAAGGTTTGTCATGAGCTATTGAACCAAGTCAAACAATATGCCACGTTTCAAGCAGGATAGCTTAGGGCTCAGACTGATGTCTGAGTTCCTACAGCACATGGGTTATGACATATCACTAATTACTTACCCAGGGACTTATTGTCCTCTCTGCCAACATAATTATGTGTGGTTTCGACCTCACTCTGTTCCATCAGAAAGATGAAGTTTAGTTTAAGTTCTTACTGGGAGGACTTTCAATCTGTGCTGTTTCTGTGGGGTCAGGCTTTGGGAATCTAAAGGGGCCAGTAAGATCCAGAGAGGGGAGATGGGGTAGTAAGGTTAAGCCAGAAAACTGCTGGGCACTAACCTCCTGACTGGCTTGGCAACAAACAGCACAGCATGTGTAATTGCAGCTTCAGTGACCTGCTTTGCTCTTTTCTTCAGTCAGTTTCTTATCCAAAAGAGTGCTGTCAAGCTAAAATCAAAGTATCTATACCAAGGGATGGATCTGTTTTAACAGAATTGTTTTCTAAATTGATTTAAATTGGTGTTCAAACTGTGTGCATGGCTTTCTTCAGTGGCAGAAGTATGATTTTACCTCTTTCCATTCCTGGAAGCTTTGCAGAGCTGAACCACCTGAGAGGGAACAGGCTTCTATCTCCCCATAGCTGGGCATTTCCACTGAAACTGAGCCAGCTTTTGATAACAAAATTGTAATTGCCAGTGATGATTCAATTAAGAGCTTT
The DNA here is from genome assembly GCA_028858755.1 of Ara ararauna. Lineage (NCBI taxonomy): Eukaryota > Metazoa > Chordata > Aves > Psittaciformes > Psittacidae > Ara > Ara ararauna. The sequence goes on from CM054381.1 coordinate 70,553,353, forward strand.
AGGTGACTTTCTGCTCCCAAACTAAATTATATGGCACTTAGAGAAACATCATTTTATCTCATACCAGAGCACATCTTTCGTTGCTGGTAGAGCTGACAACACCTCCTAAAAAAGAGCCCAAAAAAGCAAACAGAAAAAACAATTCAGGAGAGCAGATACTTCATACTATTTCTATTTATTTGGCATTTGAACCTTTGCAACACCAGCCAGCTTCAGGTTTTTCTTCTGCAGCTGTGAATGTGACTTGGGTGCATTTGGAGGAGGGGTGTGAGGTCTGACTGCCTTATCTAGAAACTATTTAACTGCACTGTCCTTTTTTTAAATGAAAGAATCATTTCTTGTGCTAGAAGAACCGTTTCTTCTACTAAAAGAAACATAAAACATAATATGTTTTGGGGACAAGCTGCTATGTCTGCATTAAACACTGAATCTTTTGACTCTCAATAAAAGCATTAGGGCCAGAAACCTTGCCTTAGGTGCAGATGAAAGAAAAAACCCCAGACACCTACCTGTGATTTCAGCAAGGTCATTTCCAAAGATGAAAGGTACTGCCGAACCTAGGTGCATTTGTAGTTGTTTATGAATAATTAATAGTTATATTAAAGGTGTAGGGTTGACTGGGCAAGCTTCCTCTTCTGGAACTGAAATCTTGTCTCAAAATCTTTAGCCATTTGACTTGTGATTGAAAGCTGCATGGCGTTTCTACATTGGAGCTCATTGCAAGGAAAAACTTGAAGCTGTCAATTGTTCCAAGAGCTAATGGAGGCATTAAAAATGCAGTAGCTTACTGGGGAGAAAGCAGAGTGGGTGTGGAACGCTTGTTACTAGCGTATGTTGTAACTGGACTGTAAGCGGTCTCCACATATTCATGAATGATGGCTGACCTCTACTCTGCTAGGGCACATGTGTGCACGTCCATCATGACAACACACTCTGAACTTATGCCATCAGAGGCCTTTGGTTAGCATAACCCCTGTATCTGCCTCCAAATATAGCTCTGCTGGTCTGCAATATAAGGCAGTGCAGAATGCTGCTGGATTGAGGAGCTGTTTGGAAACTGCTGCAGTGATATCCACTGAGATCTCTATGCCTAGCTGGTGACCTTCTTCACTAAGAGGCAAATGTCCGCAGCTTGTAAAAGAAAAAGATGCCTCTAAATGCCTTTCCACTTTTAAAAGCCCTCAGTGCCGGCTCAGCAGAGCAAGTGAAGCCTGCAAGTGAAACCCACAAGTGGCAGTGCTTACTGTACTTGTACTGTGTGAATGTATGCAGACATACATCTGGACAAGGAGGCATGTCCCAAGAGGGAGCTGGAATAATTCCTGGAGCTGCTTCTGACTCAGAGCTAGAGTTTTGACCTGTGCCAGATCAGTAACTAGGAATTATTTCAAAGTTAGTTCCCTTGAAAATAAGGCCAGTAACCCTTCTCTGTCTCAGTGTCTTTTTTAACCCCTTTGTAAAATAAGACTGCCTAACAGATCACAAGGGATTAGAGAAGTATATCAGGATCCTTGAAGAAAAGTCCCTTATTAGAGCAATAATGAATACAAACCATAATAATAATTCTGTTGTCACTGCGAAATTACAGGGATTTGGTCAACATCACTTGACTATAGCTCTGTTTGTACTGTAGATTACAACAAAGAACAAATCCTCTCTCACATCCTCTCTAACTGTTTTTGAACACAGAGGATGAAAATGATATGTTGCTATCTTTTAAAGAAAATTAAAACTTTAACTCTAAGGTGTGTGTAATAAAATGGCACTTTAATTCTCCAGTGTGCCATGCAGGCTTCTGTTAATTTATTCTCTTCTTTTCTTTTTGTGCTTCATCTAATATTCTGAAGTTATTAGTGTGGCAATATATTTGACCACAAAAACCTGCCTTCTGGTGTTGTTAAGACTGTGAATTAACTCCACAAATGGAAGGCATTTCTGACATCAAGGCGAACAGATCATGCTTGGATAAAATGATTAACAATGTGACAGATATGCAAGAACTTCTAGGGGAAGATTTTCCTAGGTGTCTTGCTACAACCTGTGGGCTTATGTCTCACAAGCCCATGGGACTCCAACTGTCAGTAACATGTCTGTGGTGCTTGTGAACATCACCTCCTGAGTTGCTGCAGGCCCTGGGACAGAGCTGCTCGGTGCAGCTGGTTCCCCCTGAACAGCACTGCCACTGGTGTGCTTGGGTACCTTCCAGTGCCAGGATGAGGGTGCTGGGTGCCAGGTTGAGGTCCCTGCAGCACACCCCCCCCCCCAGTGAACCACACATTTATTTGGTAAGGTGGCACCTCAGCCCTTTAATGGCTTGGATGTCACCTGTCTTAGCGGGGTAACCCAAAATCCAGCAGCAGCCAAAAGCATTCAGTGGGGTTGAATTCAGTTCAGTGCAATCTAGATCAAATGCTGAGAACTCTGCAAACGCTTCCAGGACTAACATGTGGACCTAGAAATGATCAATCTATTTTGTCGTGTGCCTATGAGCTAAGTCACCAATGGCTGATAGAGTGCTGCACCTTGTAGTGATTGTAGCGCTGAACCCAGAAATCACTAGTGCCAGCCTAGGTTGTAGGTGTTTGCAAATAACTTTTCTCATCTGACTCATTCATTTATCCCTATTGACAGGACTCATCCTGTATCAGTGGTACAGTTTATACTGAATACAAATTAATAGGCGTTAAGTTCAGTGGTCCCTATCTGTGGGGCTTTGGCAATGAAAGGCCAATTAATTGGAAAAAGAAACAGCTTTTATTAGGATTAATATCAGGCATGGGGAATAGGGGTAGTTAATGAAGTCATGGACAAGCTAAACTGAGTGGTGTATTCCACACATGGCATCAGGAGTTACTATGGCCTTGATTTTGCTTTGTTTGCATCACACACTCATGGAGTAGCCTGGAGAGGTGTTCTTGGAAGAGATCTAAGAGGAGCAGGGTTTTCCAAGATGCTTTGCTGAAGTGCACTGCTGCGTTGGCTTTAATGTCTGTCTCTCTGTGCTGGTTGACTAGACCCATGCCTCCAAAATGTCTGCTTCACACTCAGCAGTTAGAAAGGCAAACAGAAGACTGGAAAAGGGATCAAGAATACTGTCGTGTCCCCACATAAATCCAGTCTGAATACTGTCTATGCTAATTGCTGTCACCTCAAAAAATGTCAAAAGAGTAGATTAGAGAACGTACAGAGAATAGAAGTGTGGAGAACATCAGAATATCTTCTTCCATGGGAAGAGATTAAATAGGATTCTTCAGCCTAGACTCTTGGCACAAACAAGACAGTGGTTGATTGGTGTTGTCTTTGCCAGTGGTTGGGTAGAGGCAGGTTGCATCACCCTAGCCCTTTGCTGGACTTCTGAAGAACGAGATATGATTAAGGCAAATTTTTCATTCGATGAACGAATAGTTGAACTGTAACTACTCATCTCCTCACTGCTTCCAGGCAGAGAGCTGCTGAAGTGGGGCCAAACCACTGCCACCCTCTCCTCTGTCCTCCTGCCCTTGTGCTCAGCACACTGAGAGCCAAGGACGTGCACCTTTTCCAGGGCTGTCAAATGGACAGTGAAAGGAAACAGACTTAAAGGCTCGTTCAATTGGAAAACAGCACCTGTCTTTTTAGGCAAAGGCAGTGTTTGCTTGTGACTCCTGTCAGCAGCATGGGTCCTGCTCGGAAGGCCCTTTAGGCACCCGGTTATGTAAGAAGGGGATCTATGTTGTCATGCTGCAGCACTCGCAGCACTGACAGGCCTTGGGGTGAGGGGTGGCGGGTTAGTGTCAGTTGAGAGGCATATCGCTGCCCATGCTGCTCAGTACCTTTCACTCACAAGGCATGCTGTAGTGGCCCTACCGGTTCACACTGTGCTAGCCACAGTGGGGAAAGGAGGGTGCTGACACTGGCAGATTTTCGCTGTGAGAACAACCATGTGTGTATCTCTTAAGTTCATCATTGGGGTGAAATGGCATTTCCTGACCGATTTTTGAAGTGAAATGTAACACCCTTCATGTATGTAAACTTGTTGCTGGTGAGGGATGGCACCCTGTCTCGCTCAAATTTGCCAGTAGTTTCAGGGTCCACCTTCCGTCTTCCTCTTTTTAGCCTAAGTCTGAAATCCTGTGTTATTGTGGTGATCAAGAGTGACACTTGTGTCTGAAAGCAAAAGTTTATGGCGAAGGCAGCCTGGGGATATGGTGCTTACCCAGCACTGAGAGCACAGAAGGACCATTTATAGGGCTTCTCAGGCAGAGTGACAGCTTAGTGCACCTTGCTTAGGAAGGCTGAAGTGAAGAGGCTTAGAAAAGAATGCTTAAATTTTTTAGGCTCCTTTGACTGATGATATAAAATCTTAATCTGCTCATATCTCCTGCTGGAAAGTTTGCAGCCAAAAGAATTAGGACCACAACCTCAAAATTTTGAAGAAAAATAACTACTACTTTGTTGTTGTTGTTGTTGCTCCTTGTTTTCCATTTATTCCCTTCATTCTTTCCCTACTTTTTTAGGACTTTCCCAGTATTCCCACTCCCTTTACATCACCTTTTGTGCATACTTCATTTATATTTCCATGCTCTGCAGATCTTGGCCATTGTTGGGTTTTGGTCCCTTTTCTTGGGGCCAGAGTCCTGCCATCTCTCTTCAGCTGTCTCAGCACCTGGTGCCTAGGCTAAGGCAGTCAGGAAGGCTTTCTCTCTCATCTGCAGGGAGGACTGTGTCCTGAGACTGTGATCCTTCCTGTGGGAAGAAGGGCACTTCACCTCCCAGAGGTGTCTGCTAACCACCATTGATGAGAAAGGGAGCCTTAATGGCCAGTTTAAACTTGTAAAAGGCCAGCACTGGATGTGATGGATTTGGTGCATTGGATCTCTTGCTCATACAAGATATTTGCACTAGAGCTTTTCTCTTCCTCACATCACTGATTGTGAACCATCCATGAGCTCAGATGCTGAAACAAGCATTCTTGAGTGTCTCTGTCCTGAGGGTGAATTGTTGCATTCCTGCCCCCTCCCAATAATAATATCTTCTATTTATAGAGCTTCAAAGTTTCCTAAATAACCACCTTTGGGATGGAACATACCAACAGTTAGTGCATAGCAACCCTAGAAAACAACAACTTAAGACAGATGAATGTATCCAGTTGAAGCTGAAGATGAGATTTCATTTGGCGGAAGATAATTGCAAAAGTTATTAATTATTATTGTTGTTGTTTATGCAGCTCTAAACTCAAGAGGAATAGGCACTTTTTAAATACTACCAGTAGGTAGACAAAAGCACAAAGGCATCATGATTGTACCATAGTAATTTGCAGAAGGCAGAATGTGCTAATAAAAATCCTCCCTTGGAGGTTTTCCCATCTAGGGCTCAGCATAAGCCGGAAAAGGAGAGAGCTTCATGGCTTTTCTACAGGTTCCCAATGTAACCTTAAATATGTTGTCTAGTTGCTCTGTATTTAACATGTCTACACAGCATGTTGTGGATGTTCAACTAAAGGTGAGATCTGGAAAGTATTCCAATAGAAGTATTTGATATGAGTCTCTATGTGTTTTGCAATGTCATTTCATTCACATTAACACGTTTTGGGTTTTTTTGTCATAAGCAACAGGACCAAGTTTACATGGATTTAGGTCATCTGCTCTGAGTGCAAGGTTAGGTGCTTGCTTGCTGTGGTACTGGACACAGTGAAAAACCCTAATATATTTGATGTTTATTATCAAAATCTCATGGATTTCACAAGCTAATGTAACTCAAATAGTAAACATAAGGACTGTGTGATTATAACTGAAGTATCCTGTGGAAACAGTGATTCTGCAAAAGATTTTTGAAGGCAACTATGAGAATTTGGTGACTGTAGCTTTTTACATTGATGCAAAAATAAATAGTAAAGCTGTTAAAGGTACAAACCAAACTGTAAATCAGGACACTCTAATTAACCAGACATCAAAGCATCTAATGTTGAACAATGTAAAAGTCTTGTTGCTTAAATGATGTTCAGCTTTCATTTCTAGTTATGAAGAAAGCAAGCAAGGTGGTGTATTTTCTGGTCTTGCAGTATTAACATGGATGTTTTCTATTTGTTTCTTCAATTGTTTTACTAAAATTCTGTAAACTTTCAGAATTGGTGGAGATTTTTTTCCACTGAGATTCTTCATACATGTCATGCTCAGCTAGGCTGGAAAGGGACCAGTCCAAGGTCACATCAGCATCCCTTCTGTGAGGACAACACAAGCTGTGTCTAAAACAGTAGACAAAAAAGAGCGTGTTCCAGCTCCCACTCATGTCTCTGGAAGGGTTTCTGTTGACTGGAGCTGGCTCAGTCACATCTGCCAAGCTGTTCTGCCATGAACTTCGATTTCTTAAATGTCCAGCTTCCATACATCACATTGAAATGTCTGAGGGGCTGTTGCCTTTCAGCAGGGTTGGAATATTGAAATCAATGGGACTTGTGATCCCAAATGATATGGACACTGCTGAAAGCGTCATCTGTGGAGACATTGAACCCTGCCTCCTTGTTCAGGCCTGCCTGCTTAGTCGTCTTCTTAATGGATTTGAGATACATCTCAGATCTGGGAATTGCTGCTGTATTTTGAAAAATACTTTGAAAGCAATACTTTCTGACACTATCAAAACATTGAAATAGAAAAGCACTTGGAGCTTGCAGTGCTTAAATGCTTCAGTCTGTGCTGTACACTGCGTGTAAACACTCCTGCTGAAATCACTACAAGTGTATTTGTATGAGTGACTTTATGGAGTGTATTTGTATGAGTGACGTTATGGATTTGCTTAGAGCCTTGATTCTGTGAATGTGTTTAATTTTGTTCCAAAGAGAAGGGCCCCTGATCTCTGCAGGAAGATAATTAACCACATACAAGTTTGCAGAATTAGAATTTTCGTCAGTAATAATTTTGTTATTTGTTTTATGCTTATCTTTTTGCCTAAAATTCCTTTGTAAAGTTTAAAGAAAACCAGTTGTGACATCTTTTTTTAAAAAGACTATGCTTATCTCTTTATTCACATTGTATTTTTCGTCAAATATTTGACAGAGTAAATTTTCTAATGAGTTTTGCAGACTGCAAACATTTGAAAAGTGCCTGAAGTCAGCAGTTTATATGATCATAATTCAAAACACATGCCTTTTCCTTAATGGAATGAGATTAAAGAATTCTTTTGTTTGCATTTGTCAGTTTATTAATACAAGGCACTTTAGTACATTTAGTACAGTAAATTTCAGTCCCAGGAATCATTTTACTGCTAAGACTAGTCTCTAATTACCTAGGGCTCATCTGGTTAGTCCTCGTTAAGGGGTTGTGACATAGTTTTAGGGCTGCAGGATTCCTATGGGGTTCTCTGTCTTCCTATCTACTTCACATATCTCACTAACCCTGTTCTCCGAGTTTGGCTACAGGGAAAGGATGGAGATCCATCCCCGGTTTTCCAGCAGACCCATATCCCTAGCCAGATTGTGCCAGATCCAGCCTGTGTGGACCAGCCCAGGCACACTGGAGGCAGAATAGCTGGGACTGATTTCTGCAGTGAATCTGCACAACTGAGCCCTGCTTCTGATCTCCACATTTCTGTTTCCTCGCTTGTTGCAGAGGTTGCTTTCTGTTCCTCATTTGGCTCCTTTCTACTTCGTCATTATTTAGCACCATTCTGCAGAACACATTTGCTATCTTTCATACCAGGTTTTTTGCTGTGGCAAAACACGGGCTTTTCTGTGTTTGAATTCCTCCTGCTAACACTGATAATCTCACTGTTTGTTAATCTTCCATTCCTGATATTCAGGAAAACCTTCAACAATTACACATTGTCTTTTTCTGAAAAGTTCTTGCTCTGGTGCTTCCTATTTTACTGAATGCCAAATTTAGATACTCTTTTAAAACATGACTTAAAGTAATTTCATTTTAGAAATACAGTATTGTAATTCCTCTGCTAGTGGACTAGGTTAGGCAATTGTGTTTGCTGAGGCTTGCATACTAGTGGTGCCCATTTTTCTGCCAAGGTATGCAAAACAGAAATATTTTTGAAAACCTCTGTGGTTTCCAGTGTTCCTTTTCTGGGAAGGTTTTTGAGCTAGGAAGAGATTTGATTTGAGGAAGCACAGATTTAAATTCCTTCCCTGTCTGATTTATATCTGAGCTGAAATCTCTCTCCTAAGCCAAGCTGGCCTTCACCTCACTGCCCACCAGTGCTCCAGCACAAAGCAATGCAGGTAGATATTTTGCACCTCAGTATTTTCTGAATGCATTCTGCAGTGCTATGTTTTTTTCAGACAGCGTAGGTATGTTTTGAAACCTCAGTGACTGCTGAGGAATAAAATCTTCATATTTTCTTCTGCTGTTCTTCACTGTTTCCTCTTTTTGGCCCAGAGCAAGCGTATTCCACAAGCCACAAAATGAAAACCCATGCAACTCATGCAAACTCATTAGCCTGCAACAGGTTTTAATGTTTCGTTTTTATTGTCTTCACCCCTCACCACCCAGAGAGAAGCCTGCATTTGAAAAGCAGCTACCTCTGTAGCACCAGTTGTACTGCAGCAAAACATGATTTCTTCTATTGATATTCCCCAGCATCTGGGGGGAGTCAGCCCTGCAAACACTGCCCCAAACCCATCTCTCAGTTGCAAAGTAACCTGGCACAGGACAGGGACAGTGATTCTGTGGAAACTTCATTGGAAATTCATCTAACTTGTTGTGTAAAATGCAAAATATTGCATTTAATCTGCATAGGGACAAAAATCATACTGGCTGGTTCACCTTGTGTGTGCTAGGGTGATACAGTGCAAGGACTCTAAGAGCAGCCATGTGACACCTCTGGGTTGACCAGATTTGTAGCTGCTCTCAAACAATCCCATAAAAATAGGACCTTATGCTTCCCATCATTGCTGTCCAGCTATTTTAATTAGCCTGTGGTCTCTGGTTTTTGCTTTGTGGCTTGTACATAGGAAATATTTACGCTAGGCCAGTAACTCCACATTCCTCCAACCTCTTTTCTTAATTTAGATGGATTATATGTGTTAATAAAATACCTAATGCATTTGTCTTAATATCTTTAAATACCATTGGCTTCTACATACTATTTTTAAAGAGAACTAATTTTTAGATCACAAAGACTATTTACAGGGATTTTTTCCCTCATCTGACCTGTCACAAGTGTGTTCATTTAATCTTTAGTTGAAAGACTGATTCACTATGTGTCTCCAAAAAGGCTGAACTTCAGCAAATTGCAAAGTCCTGTCAGTTCCTGCTGATTTCATTGACAATTCCTGATGGGAAGGAAAAGATTTCAAAGGTAAATCGATGCTCAGAGGGCAGATAGGTACCTAATATGGGTTTTTGCTATTTTAGTAATACAATCCCTTTGAAAAATTGGCCTGGGTAGAACAGAATAATTTAGCCACTCTGCCACGTGTGTCTTCTGCTCTTAGCAGAGTGCTTAATACAAAAGTATCTTCTGGGGGTCCTGCAGATATGGCCAATGTATGTGAGGCGGCTGTCTTACTGACAATAGCAAGACAGCTCCTGACTGAAGAGTCAGATTTATTTGGGGGAAATAAGAAGGATGGGGTTGTGACTGACATCCTTGCCAAAAATGTCACTGAGGCTGTGTCTTTAGACTCCTTCTAGGCTGTGTTCTGTCCCTGAAAGCCATAAGAGAGCTGTTGAGCCCCAGCCTGGTGCCACAGCCAAGCTCCTCCCAGTTTTAGGAAGTTTGCGGCTGGAAGCCAAACGAGTCATCTCTGAGTCAGCTGAGTCTGGGTGGTATTGATGGGACAGCAGCAGGAAAAGCACACCAGGCTGTAGAATTTCTTTTAAAATGGAATTTAAGGTCGTATTCACAGATGGACAAAAGCATGGTAGAACCAATCTCTGCCAGTGGTCACAAATGCAGTCGAAGTTGAAATGTAGTAAAGTGTGTTAGTTTCATGAGAAATCTGATTTCAGAGAAGAAACATAGCATGTTTTTTGTTGAAAAATAATATCTTTTACTACTTTCTGAAGGCAGGATGAAAATAATTTTTATATTGTATTTTATTAAACACCATATTATGAAATTCTGAATGGTGAAACCAAGAAAATATTTCTTTTTGCTTGTACCATGCTGAAACTTCTTCCAGAGCTTCCTTTTGCAGTGGATTTTTACTTTGCCAGGCTTCATTCAAACCTGCAATAAGGACAAATAGAGAAAGCTCCAAGGACTTCAAGAATTAGAATTTCTTTCTTTCCCAGAGCTCTACAAATCCCTGGAGTTGTGACTGATAAATCACAGCTACTGACAAGTTTTGATCCCTAAGGCATAGCCCTGGAGAGAGGCTATGGATGAGTCCTGCACCATTCTCACTGCACAAATTCTGCACTAGGAGTGGATAAGGAGCCTTTTCTGCAAGGTGGAGAATTTTCCCCAAGGGAAGAAGCTGCAGGACTGCTACTGGTTCTCAGGTGCTGGGGACCTCTCTGTCCTCACCTACATATGCTCAGCTGGGTTTGAAACTGGTTCAAACCCAGCTGTGTAAGGGGTTGGACCAAGAAGATGATACAGGCAGAGAGGAATAAGACAGAGATCTGCTTGTCATTTCCCCTGATAATAGGTACAGCATGGCCTGTATTGGCTAACAGGAGATGCTGAGCAAAAAATACAGCCTTGATCTTGTTCCCCTTTGGGTGAGAAAATACCAATAGCAATACTGAGACATATTCCTCCCTTAGGACCCTCAGGTCTCTGCTGCTTCCTGGAGACAAGGAAGAGGATTAGGTGTGGCAGAGCTTTTGCACAAAATGCAGCTGCAGGAGGAAGCAGTAATGCTTTCACATTTAGTAAAAAATGTGGAGATGCTCAGGAAGTCCAGTGCCCCCTAAAGAAGAATGCAAAACTGGAGACCTCAACCTGTTTACAGTTATTCTCTTTGTTTAGCTAGGTGGGAAATGAAAAGAGTGCAAGAGGAAGAAGAAACAAGAAGCACTCCTTTCCCAGAAAGCGGGAGTATTTCCATCATCAGGGGACATGTGTATTCAGATCATGGAAGGAAGGGATTTTGGTCCAGATTGATGACATCCTGCAAGATATGCGATAGAACTGGCAGCCATCTCCCCATTCAGACAGGACTCATGGAGGTGGAGCTCTATTGCTGAAAAGCAAGCTGGGGGGGAGCTTGGGCTGTCCCAAGGAGGCAGGTGGAGCACCATCTCATTTGCACCATGACTCATTACTTAGCACTGTATTGTTACTGCATTCCTGGGCACACACTGGAGCAGACATACAGGTGCTAGAAACACTCCCAGAGAAATGTGCCTTGCGAGACATCAGGTGGAGCACAGCAGGATCTACCTGCAAGTGTGGTGATCAACATGCAGAGCAGATGAAGGTGTTGTCCTGCTGCAGGACATGTTTTAGTCCTGGTTCACTGTTTTTGTTCAGCTCATATGATTCTGGATTTGCTTTGTCCAGCTGATGCTCTGCACTCATCTGTCCAATACCCAGCGATCAAGTTATTGCACTGACTGCAATAGCAGTCAACAAATTATTCTCTGTGTGGCTGCCAAGTAAGGGCTGAACCTGCATTGCTCTGCTGGACAAAAAGTGCCGTAAACAAACTGAAAACTCAATATAGTCATATTGCTCTCATGGGTTATTAAATAGGCCCCTTGCTTTTTAATGCCATGAGAATTATAAACCATTTACTTCCTACAACCAAAACAGTTTGATGTTTGCATTTTGCTAGTCTACGGTAGCACATTTTCATTTCTGTTTATAATCAGTTCCACTTTTTGGTTTCCATGTACCAGGGACTTTTCACATGTGATTGGTCCATTGACCCCTTGGGGTCTGCATACTGCTTCTCTGGGATTTGCAGCTAAGGTAACAAAGGAAAAAACTGCCTCTCCCAGTAGGGCAGAACTCCATTTATGTCCTTGGAGAAAGTGTTAAGGGATGGGATACAAGCCAGAAAAGGCTGAAAACTACTGCTCTTGCGTAAGGCTGTCATGTCTGTACTTCCAGCCTTGCTAAGCAAAGTTTCATGTGTGTGTGTGCAAGAGGAAGCTCATTATACATACATACATTAATTTTCCATTGACATATTTATGCAAATCGCATACTCGTTTCACATAAATTTAGGATTTCAGTCCAAATTGCTGTCTACAAAAGTTCAGTGTGATCTGTTATTGCACTGCACTCACTGAAAGGAAGCAGCAGGAATTTTTGCTTTTTAAATTTCCTGGGAGCAGGGTAACAACATCTAAGTGCCACTGGGTTGTGTTTGCTGAGTGTTATTCAGTAATTTTCCTCAGAAGTGGCTTTATTTTAATGACAGGCCATCTGATCCCAGAGTCTCATCTGAGCGCTGAATTTGCAAATATGTGTATTTATTATCATCATATTTGAATAAGCATAATGCCTATCCCAAGATTTGAGTCCTTTCAAAGCTGGAGTGTGTAAAGCACATTCATCATTGATGCATAGCGTTAACCCCAGCTGCTTTCTGGTGAGAGGCCTGCTTTGGATTTTCCAAGCAACCAGCCACCCCTCCTTCACCAGTAGTTGCAATTTCCACAGGGCTCTTTCTAGTCGCAATTCAGCCTCTAAGCAGTTCACAAGTTCATGGGCTTACAGAAAGCAGGGCTATACCTGCCTCTCTTCATAGACAGCAAGGATAGGTTTATTTTTAGCACAAGTATTCCAGAAATACATTCCACCCCTCTTTAGAAACATGTGGGAGAGACAGACACACATATACAGACGGTTTTGCCTACATCAGTGGCAGTGAGTACCTGAAAACTAGTCTTCCACTGTCTGTTTTTATCCCAAAATTGTGGTTTTTTTCCCCAGCGTGTGCTAGTTCTGTCCAGTGTCTCAGTTCATAAGTGCCATGACTCCTGATGCATCAAATCTTTGTGCGTAAATGCTCTCATGGGTGCAGGGCATAGGTAGGTGTTGGAAGTGTGCAGTTTGGGACCAGAACTTAGCAGAAGAGGTCTGATGATTGTCAAGACCAGCATTCAGTTTGGGATGAATTAGAGAAGGACTTGAGCACCAAAAGCCCAGATCAGGAGTTTAGGAGAGTGGGCTTTGCAAAATCTTCCTGCTGTGACCTAAGGTGACTGATACACCTATCCCAGGTGGGAAATTCAAAGTTGAAGATTGCTTTGGAGAAGGCAGTTCATTACCTCCGAGGACAGGTAAACTTAGGCTGCTCTTGGGTCACAGAGAGGACTAGTTCATCACAAGCCTGCTAGTGCTTGAAGATTCTCAGGCTCCAGCTCAGTGGATGGTTGTTGCCTTATTCATGCTGTAGCAATATAATTAGCAGCTCTTTTTAAAATGCAAATGTGCACTGGGCTCATTGAAGCCCTGCTCTGCCATGGACGCAAGATTTGGGCTGTAATAGTAAGGAGATTCAGCTCTTTGCTGCAGGCTGTAGCTCAAGCCCAGTGTGATGCTAAACCCCAAGAGAGCCCCACAACTTCATTAAGGAGCAATGTGCACTCAGCATGGGACAGGGTGCAATCCATTGTTTATATTTGCAGTACAAAAACTTAGCTTGTTGACTTCATGGGATATTACCCACATTATTCAACATCCTATTGTAGTTCTCCAAATGAAACCCAATGCTGGCATGTGCCTCCCAGGATGATGGCTGCTCTTGTTTGCTTTGGAAGGACAGTGGAATGGAGCCCTTACTCCAAGAATTCTGGACACATTTGTCCAGCCTTGATGATGAAATGAGCTATTTATGAAAAAGCACCAGCAGGACAGTAATGTGTTACTCGTTCATACTTATTATCATATTTTTAATGGTTACCTTAAAAACATTTTGACTCCCACCTGTACATAAAAAAATGCAGTGCTTTAAGGTTTGAATCACTGGCAGTAGCAAGCCAATCACACAGCATTACTTTCTGTATCAGTTATCTCTGTAGCATTACCAATGGCGAATCTGAATGTAAAAATAGCTGATGACTGTTTGTTTCATCTGTCTTGTTACTTGACACCGCATGGTTATTCCAATACGTATGTTTGCCTCTTCCCCACCATGATCTCCGCTTGGTTTCCCCTTGCCTGATAACTATTTAAATACATTTTAGTAACTTTGGATTCCTTGCTCACTTCACCTGGCTGGACAGGTCTGCGAGGGCTCAAGGGTTAGCTCCTCCACTTTTGTTGTTTTATTTATTTTTCAGGGGTTGTTTCTATTAAGGTAACCATGTTCAGAGAGTCCGAAACACATAAATAATGGGAAGTGCTAATAGTAAGCAGGCTGCTGTAAAATGTGTTGGGGCTTTGACCTAAGGGAAGAAAGAGCAGCACTGCACTGTCTCTGATCAGGAAGCTGGAGCACAGAAGGTAAGGGGGAAAGTGAGTGGGTGTTTTTAAAGTAGGGAAATGGTGAAGAATGGTGGTGCCCGAGTGTGTAAATGTGTGTGCACTCAAGGATCAGTGGTGTAATTGATCGGATAAGAGAAATCAAACAGCATTCATGTCTTATTTTCAATAATTAGAGGAGGAAAGTCCTTTCACTTTGTCCAGCTTTTTTCTGCTCTGAAAAATGCAGGACTGTCTCTGAAAGTCTGACTGTGGAAAGAGACATACATATAGATTTGTATGCAGTAGTTACTGTTTATGACATACAAGTATTTGGTAAAGGAGTATAATCTTTTTGAAAGACCACTAAATTGCTATGAATCTTCATTTAATTGTCCTGTGCATTGTGCTGTAAGCAACTTTAAGCAAATATACATTGGTTTTATTTTCTAGATGGTTATTGCCTACAGATAAGGTACTCTTAAAAACTTTAATGATTTATATAATGGTTTGAAGGTATTTTTATTTCTTCTTTTTTTAACAAATAGGAAAAGAATTGTTTAAATATTTTATAGAGAGCAATTAATATGCTACAGAGCTTGAAAAAGTAAAATAGTTCAAATACCTAGGCAGTGCTAAGAGGCCACTATAAATGACTGTGGCTATGACTTGTATCCAATTTTAATCACTGGAAAATTTCTTAAATGGCATAAGCTTTTCTGAGTCCAGTTGTTGCAGAACTTCTTAATCTGCCATCCCAACGAACTGCATTTTATTAGCCTAGCTGCAGAACTCAGCAGCAAAATAAGAACAGAAATCATTAAAATCAAACTTGAGAAGCCAAACTGCTTAAGCTTTTTTAAATGGCCTGTAAACGGGCAATTTGATTATATCTGAATAGAGAAAAGTTTTCCAGCAGCAGGCCAGAGCAACCAGTTCACACTGCCTTTGGAAAATATCGGTTAGAGAGTTCCTCACTAGCCTTTTGCCATTGCTAGGGGGAGGCTGGGGAGAAGGAAAACTGAGAAGAAATAAGAAGGAGAAACAAGCTTTCCAGACAGGATCACAGCCCATGGCTCTTTTCCTTTACTTCTTTAAGGAACTGATCATGTATAAAGCAAATGCTTGAAGGATAAGGCCTGTGGAAAATACTAACAATTTAAAGATTTGTAGTATAGTGGAGCCCTAAACAACTAAATTTCTGCATCCTTCCAAGTTTGTCACTAGGAAGGTATTTATGTACTTACTCACAACTTACTTACAAAACCAGTTGTAACAGGCATCACCAGTGAACTTGAAGGCCACAGCTGGGTCGAGGTACACAGGTGCAACTGCACCCCTGCACCACAAACCAAAAGCAAATGGAAATCTCACTCTGTAGCCTCTCATTCCTACGTGCTTCTCTGAGATGTTTGTCTTATCTGTGCGTACGTTACTAGAGCTGCGCAAAGTGCCCATGAAAATGTAAATCCCTCCAGGACCAGGAAAAAAGCCAACTAACCCTGTGAGCCGGGTTGGGAGAAAATACCATTTGTGTATCAGTCTTTCCTTTCTTTACTCTAGCTGAGTTTACACACACAAAAAGCTGCTGTCAGAGGCAAATTCTGCAAGTGGAGTTTAGCTGCAGGCTTTGCTCTGCTGGCTTGCCTGCAGCCAGGGTGCCAGGTCACACAGCTTTGTCTACTATAAGCAAGCGGGTGAACCCACTGCTTTTAGAGCTAGTGTGCATTGCTTGAGGTAGGGTTGCATTTGGGACCAGCGGTCTGTGAGCCAGCTGACAGGTGTGTGGGGAAATGGACCATAGCGGGGACTCCATGTGTGCACTGATAGGGGAACTTTACCCTTGAGAAAAGGCTGTCTCTCTTCAATCAAGCCTGCGTTATGTTTAGGGTGGGTTGGTGATTGTTTATACATATATATTTAAAGGTATATACATGTGTATATATATGTGTATGTGTTTTAAGCTTGGTATTTTGCAACTATGTTACTGGTTGACAGATTTTTATGGCTTTCAAGTGTATATGATCAGAGAGGCTGCCATCAAGAACCCCCGTCCAAGAGAAACTGAGGTAGCATTGAAGCCATAAGAGGACAATGCTCCCCCAGAAGAAAAGTTTCCCTCTCTCTTGTGTTCTCCTACTAAATGATCCTCTTTGGACAGGCATAGAAAACAGACATTTAATTATAGTCCTAGGCTTTTTTAACATCCATTTCTCGTGCTTGCAAATAATGGTACACAAGAAGGCATCAGCCAATAGTGATTAATCTAAATCTATCATCTGGTAACAGTCAAACCAATCTTTGTATGAGTCAAGCAGGTCAAATAATGATACATATTTATTTTCAGTCACTCAAACAGCTACTTCCCAGTAGTTTCAGGGGTGCTTTCCCTGTTGCTTATACATTGTGTCTGAGGCTGTTTGGGGAACTGTGATAGGGCTGTGATAGTCAGGTACATGAAGGCCGCCTAACTCATACTTTCCACTTGGAAAAGATACAGGTGAAAACCCCTGCAAAATTTTGTTTAACTCTTTCAAAGAAATGAATGCAGTTAACATTTGGCTACACCTTAATATGCAGAGTCAGCAAATGTGAAGTATTTTTTAATTTACAGTTACAGCAGGTCCTCAGTCTCAGAAGTGTCTCAATCACTTTTACCTGGATTGGACATAAACTGGCATACTTAAGGTCAGCTTGGCTTGTCTGTCAGCTTCATTATAGACCCTTATACAATTCTGAGCACTTCTGATGGCTTCTGTTGTGTTGAGATGTATTTCATGTCCCTGTCCCCATCCTTTGCATGCTTCAGAGCATAGGGCTTTCAGAAATTGGAGTAAGTGCCCAGGTCTGTCTGGGATGTTGGTGCAGAAACAATAGCATGCTCAGAGTGAACTGGACCTTGCAAGCAGCATCCAGGGTTTGTGCTCGGGCTGTGGGGCTGATCATGATGAGGTTGTTCATCGAGATTCTTTGTTTTGACTGATCTGTTTTGAAGTAGTGACATCAGATAAGTCTGTTTCTCCAAAAATAAGAAATTATTCTTTAACCAGGCTTGTGAATTAAGTGAAGATACAGACAAATATCTAGAATTGCCTCTTGGGGTGTGGAGGAGAACTGAGGAGAAGAGCTGGTGAAGGAGTGTCTGGTGACAGCACTGGGCTGCAGATGATGCTATTGCTTGCCCGCACTGATCTTCAGAGGGTCTGGGTGGTCTGGGAAAGCACTGGGATAACAGCATTATTGAGGCTGCTGAGAGACTGCTTCAGCCAGAATCATTGGCCTGTCCCTTAGGGAACAAGTGTCGATTCTGCTTAAAACTCTTGTATTTTCCTTTCTGTCTTTTGCATACATCCTTTACAGAATAATCACAAGAAATGCCTTAGCATGTGCACTAACTATAAAGGGATGAGGAATTGCCTTGGGGATGCACCATTAAATCATAACAATGAATCAACCTCTGAATAGGAAGAGGGAGTCTGCATTTCCCAAAGAGAAAAATAAAAGCCTGAAACCAAGCACAACTCCTTTTGCACAGTGAAGAGGGAACTGGAAGGAACTTCCTTCTTGCTCAGGACAAGACCACTGTCTGGTGTTTGCTCCTTAAAAGGAGAAAAACAGTATGGCCTCCAAAGGTAATACCTGCAGTAAGGGTAGGTGGGCTCTCCCCTAACCTCTAAAAGTCCTCACATAGTAAGGATATCTCTTCCATGGCTATCTTCCAGATAGCAAGCAGGAGTAAGGCAAGCCACGGCTTTTGTCCTTCAACTGAAATGGCTCTATTATAATCACAAATGGTTGAGGAGCAGTTTGTCATCAGAGGAAAGATGTTATGTGAATGAATGGCTGTGTGTTTGAGTCATATGCTCTGGCATATGTGTGTATTTCATTTCCCTCCCTGCCACACTGCTTGCTCTAGAACTGGGATCTTCTAACTGCACTTGAAAGCACTCTGGCAATGTATAAGTAAGAAATAGTTCTGTTCCTGCAGCCTGAGCCAGAAAACTGAAAACCAAAGCCTCCACCTTCTCTTCTCCGCTGTGGTATATATACCTATTTGTCTTTGGTAACATAAGACAGGTATTTTAGGATATTGCATGTCCCTAAATCCCATGGAATTCAGTGGGTGAGAAAACCACTCAGAACTTGAAATTATTTTGAACCCAGCATACGGAAATGGCTTGAATTCTTTTCTTTATAGAAAAAGGATTCACTAAAATCCTTGTCCAAACCCTGGTACCCAGAGGATAAAAAGGAAAGAAAGAGGTAAGGCTACCAGTAAAAGAGTAATACTTGTTTTCTGCAAGCCTGTCATTTCCTGAGTCTGCATCCTGTGTGAGTGGGTATGGATCAGACTCTCCTTATTAAGAAGCTTAAATGGTCTGAGTGTAAACTTGACAGTGCAGATTGTATCAGTGTCCTGGGGCTGATGAGAAGAGCAGTGTAAGTGGGGGATGGTTTCAGATTCCCCAGCCTGGAAAGAGAAGTGAGGCATGGTGTGTTACTAGCTGCAGATTTCCTTGTGTAGGTTACAGAGAAGAATATGCCTGCTTCCCTTTTGTGTCTAACATACTTGCTGGTATCATTACAATTTTTCTGTGATGGGCTGGGACTGTCCAGCTTGCTCCTTTGCAAGGCATGCAAGCCATTACATTTGTTTTCTTGTCCATGTGTCTTTCTTCCCTTCCCCCTTTGTCATCTCCCATCTCTAGCTATTGCAATGCTGTGGTACTTTACAACTCTCCCTCTGCTGTGGGAAAACCTCGTTTCTCCCACTGAGGAAGTGAAAACTCAAGCTTTCATGCTCTAAGCTTTGCTTAAGACTAAATGAAAGGAGATGAAAGCCAGTCTCGTGAGCCAAAATCCTGTTAGCACTCAGTGACGGGTCTGTAGCAATGTAAATGTCAGTCATCACCTTGAACTAGTGAGGAAGGCTTGAGTCTTCATGATCTCAAAAAGATATAGATATCAAGCACTTGAGGTGGAGCTGAGATCTTTGCAGTAAGGCAAAGTGAAGGGCAGTGGGAAGGCACATTTTTGCTTTAACTGACAAAGATTAAGCCTTTAGTGTGTGATTCAAAAAATACAGATTTGGTTCCCGGCACTGCCACAGATGCAGTATCTTGGGCAAATTAGTTCATTGAAGCTGGGCCTTAGCTGTTGATCTGTGAGACAGAAATCCTGCTTGCAGTGGGAAGTTTGTAAGGATAAATAGCCACGAGGTGCTCATGTACCGTATTACTGGAGAGCTGTATAAATATCTCAGTGTATAATCACTAACCTAGTTACTGACTGGCCTTTTACAGTCAGACATTTAATGCCAAGAAATGCACTGTTTGGGTTCAGTTGCTTAAATGTCACTTGTCTGTGCTGACTCCAGGTTATGGGAGGAGCACCATCCCTGGGCCTGGTGATTCTCATAGACTTGCGGTGTTTATCAAGTGCTGCACCTGCCCCTTGCCTGTGTTAGTCATGTGCTCTGTGCCTTTGACTGCTGCCATCATGTCTGCATGTTACTGATTCTTCAAAGGTGATGGATAGGGCTCAGGTAATGGAAGGAGTGAACAGGAGTTTCAAGAAAGCCTCAGTCCAGGTACAACCTTTTCTGAGAGACATCTCCTTCCACACTTGACAGGCCTCTTTGCAGGATGGGGCATTTGGAGGACACTGGGAAAGACAGTCCAGAGATCAGCTGGAAATAACTGTTGGGTCTTTGCCATTGAACCAGAAAGGGAAAGGTAGAGAGACTTGCCATGATTCTCCATAGCTGTCACAAGCAGTCTCTGTTCCTCCCATTTTAATTCACATGAGGTCTTCATCTTCCATTGCTTGGAGCTTTTTGTTCTAAGCTTAAGAGATAAGCATTCCAGCTGGAGCCTGGAAGAGGTTCGCATCCTTTGAAGATAGGACACAGTGCAGAATACATAACACATGGTCATTAGGTAGGTGCAGACTCTCCTTGCGTTCATGCTCCACCAAGCTGCGCTGACCTTCCTCAAGCTGCGCGTCTGATGAGTCCCTGGGTTCAGCTCCTATGGCAACAGATGCACTAGCTTCAGTAGAGCTCACAGGGAGAAAAAGACATCAGATGTCTTTTCTTCAGAAAAAAAAAAAAAAAAAGAAAGAAAATCTTGTTTGATTAAACAAATAAAATCACAATCATATTCATTTTAACATTTCCCCTAGAAAGATAATTGAAAATGTTATATATATGTATACATACATATTTTTATCTGATACTTAGGAAAATTTCAAAACAAGATCACACTCTTTTGCAATACCACAAGATTGTTTTTTTTACATAGAAAATAAAATTAAAAGTTTCAGTTAAACAGCATTCACCCTCTCTGACTTAAGGACAGTAACTATTTTCAGTAACACAATTTTAACTATTATGGTACATGTTACATGTTACTTCCATTTATAATTTAATTTCTCTTCAGAATCTTTATTCCATGTGAAATTTCAAAAACAGTCTAAATGAGAACATCCTCCCATCACACACACAAAAACACATTTCTAAGATATATTGTCCACAGGATGGCAATTCAGATTGGCAGCCAGCTCTCCTGGCATTTTCTGGGACTGCACAATGTCTACCACACCAGGTCTAGGTATTCTAGTTAATACTGCAGAAAAGAACAAAACTATTTTATCTCAAATGCACTGCTATTGTCAGTGGGGAGTGATAGAGGTTAGAAAATCAGAGTTGTCCAGACAACACAATTTGGTGGCATAGCAATGTGGTATCGGTTTCAAATCCCTTTCCTTCACATGCTGGTCTGAATGCCATATGGGGGTGAGGTTTGGCTCTTCAGAGATGCTGGATTTCACTTTACTGTGGTTACAGTTACTTGTGTAGCCTTGTGGATAATGCACCAGTGTCAGCTTAGGAAGTAGATGTATTTAGAGTCACCAATTCTGTTCTCAGTTATTCTACTGACGTCAGTAAAATGACTCTAGATTTATACCAGTGTAACTGAGAACAGAAGTTGGCCCAAAGTCAAGAACAGTGTCTCCTCTTCTCTGGCCCAGAACAAGCTGTTCGAGACACAATTTCTGGGCCAAATCCTCAAGGAGAATGGACCCAGTCTACACTGGTTTAGTTCAAACACATGGTTCCTTCACCTTGCTTTCCAGTACAATGACCAAAGGTCTGATGCTAGAATAGCTGAGGTCATTTTGTTTTATCCTACTCATTCCTGTCAGTGCTTGGGATCTTCAGCCTAAGATGAACAGATCCGATGATCCTGCCCCTCTACTCTGCTCTTATGAGACCTCACTTGGAGTATTGTGTCCCGTTCTGGTGTCCTCAACATAAAAAGGACATGGAACTGTTGGAACAAGTCCAAAGGAGGGCCACGAGGATGATCAGGGGACTGAAGCACCTCCCGTATGAAGATAGGATGAGAAAGTTGGGGCTGTTCAGCCTGGAGAAGAGAAGGCTGCGTGAAGACCTCATAGCAGCCTTCCAATATTGGAAGGGGGCCTATAGGGATGCTGAGGAGGGACTCTTCATGAGGAACTGTAGTGATAGGACAAGGGGTAATGGGTTCAAACTTAAACAGGGGAAGTTTAGATTGGATATGAGGAAGAAATTTTTTAGTGTAAGGGTGGTGAGGCATTGGAATGGGTTGCCCAGGGAAGTTGTGAATGCTCCATCGCTGGGGGCGTTCAAGGCTGGATTGGACATAGCCTTGGATGGCATGGTTTAGTGTGAGGTGTCCCTGCCCCTGGCAGGGGGGTTGGAACTAGATGATCTTAAGGTCCTTTCCAACCCTAACTATTCTATGATTCTATGATCCACCCTCCATCAGCTGGAGCAGTTATTTGTATTTCAGCAAAGTGATTCTCCTTTCCCCAAGCAGAAGAATTCAGTTTGGTTGTCTTTTATGTCCACAAAGCATAGATGAAAGTGATCTTGTTGGATGAGGGAAATGGAGGTTTGTGCTAATCACTTTCATTTTATGACCTTCTTAATCCAGCAGTTGCCTTTCTTGACAGCTCAGAGAAATGTGGCTGGAGCACCACTGTCTCTTTTGACAGGCAGCTCCCCTCCTTGGTGAGAGTGTTATGATCCTTCCCCCATCCATGTGCCCCAAGGGCTGTCCAGAAAGTCAGTGTGCCTAGAGCAGCCTGAGCAGCAGGGCAGATCAGAGAGAGCATTTGGCTCCAATGAAGCCCAATATGATCAGCTCACACCCCCTTGGCAGTCCAAACATCCCAGCACAAGAGACGTTCAGGCATTCTACACCAGATTGCAGTGTTTTTCTTTTATCCTGGACATCAGCCTGGCTCCTTGTTTCTAACAGGGACTCACAGCGTGACTTTTAACTTCCCAACTCCTTTTTGTCTGTTTTCCTAAATGCACAATGAAGACAGCGGTACTTCGATCACTGACTGACAGCAGCACACTCAATAGCCATTCATGTACTGCCATGCAGGATTTTCCAGTGATACGCAGGAGACCTCCTCAGCAGCCCCTGCTCAGGCTGGCGAGGAGCTGCCATCAGCTGGGAGCACTGTCTTATCCTGATGACACATAACTGAACAGGCCTGTTTCATCCAGCCCTCTCATCCTATTATGAGCTTCCATGTGTGCCGTGGACAAACATGCACCTATTCAAAAAAGTCATTAATTCAGGGATTCTCCTATTTCCCATGGTAAGGAGCACTAGCTGTTCATTGCCATGATGAGCCCATGAAAGCCCAGAGCAGCAACATCTGTGCAGATATGCCACTGAATTAAACCTTAGCTAGCAGTTACCACAGGGCTCTGAGACTTGGAGCCGTGGATGGATGGCTTACAGAAAGCACCACATGGAGTAGCCAGCTCACAAAGATTATAAAAAACAGATAATAATAAACCTTCCTTCCCTCTCCCTTCTCTTCCCATGCTCAAGCAGAATGCAGTGCTGCTGACTTCAGATTGCTATACAACTCCCAAAGGCACTGCCAAAATGCCACCACGATGTCTCATGGCACAACATTTCAGCCAAATACCAGCCCAAGGGGCATGGGTAAACCAACCAGCCCTTTATATATTGCAACAGCAGTGATGTCACATGCTCCAGCCAAGTTTGCTGGTTTGCCCAGCTCCCGCCTAGTGAAAAAAGTTGACATTCAGTCTGTGCCAGGCCAGGAATAGTCTCTGTAATTCAACCTCCTCATCACAACTTGCTAGGCACTTAAGAGCGCCACTGAAAAAAAGTCTCCTATTTAAAAGAGGGGAGGTTGGTTTCTGATTGAGCTCCTTGAAATCTGTACATTCACGCAAGCTTTTCTGGTAGCTCGTATCAGATGATGCCTGCTGCAAACCCCTCACATATTTCTCAGTATTTCCCAAGCAGTTCCAAATGCCCAGCGTTGCCTTCCTCTGTCTTGAAAATATACTAAATTCAGACATCCTTAAATGTTTGAACCAACTGGATCCTGGTCTAAGCTCAAACATTGCACCTTGCTTGCTCTCTGCCATGTTTGTCCAAAAAGGTAAAGAAATGGCACTTTACCCGGTTACTAAACCAGCCATGAACAGCAGCTTTGCCTGAAGTTCAGAACCTGCCATCATATCACAAGAGAGAACTAGATCAGTACAGTGCTGCTATTTACATCCAGTCCCACTAGTGATCTGTACCTTGAACACTTGGTTTAGATACAGCTTTTCCAGCTTGAAACATTACACTGCCCAAGTACTAGTATTGGCCAGGCAAGACAAGGATCTTCACAAGGGTTTCAGAGATAGTGGCAGTCACTATTCTTTTTTTAATCAATGACACCAAGTTTTTTTTGTAACCGTGACTCCGTCTAGGAAAATAATCTCTGAGATTACATCATGATCTCCATGTTTATTGTTACACTACCCACATTTTCAGCAAGTGATCTCAGGTTACGAGAGACAAGATGTTTCTTCAGACCTCTGTCCATGGGATCTGAAAGCCATCCTTCTTCCTGGTTCAGGCACTACCACCAATAGTGATAAACATTGTGCTGCTGGAATTTAGTCAACAGCCCCTTTGAAGTGTGAGCCAGAACATAATCACAATCTCCCACCGCTGTGTTGGATTTGCACAGTGAAGAGTACCACAGAAGTAGTAAAATTGTAATTTAGCCTCTGAGCAAAGAGATAACTGAGTACTCATCTCTGTGATGAGAATGACCTTTTACATCTGGCTGCAACCAAATGTTGCAGAGGGTTTTTAATTTATATTTAATTTTATTTTTTTATTCAGACATTTTAAACAGATGACAAAAAGCTCTGATTGGTACAGACTTGTCCCTAAACTAACATTGCAACTGTCCTTCCTCAAAGTGTAGGAAACCATACCAGTGGGTGAGCCACTTTTGCCAGTGTGTTTTGAATACCATGGACTGACACAAAAGCCTTAGGAGAGACCCTTGCTTCAGAAAAAGTCTACAGTACCAAGTACATCTATGTGGTATTTGCATTACCTAGGGCCAGGCAGTTATCTGTAGGAAATTGATATATTCTTGCAAAGGTTAAGCAAACTAGTCTGAACCTTGGGGGTCTCCACAGCAAAAACAAAACAGCAATCCATGTTTGCCATAACTGATCTTTCCTTTAGCATCTTCTGACTCTGGTTCGTGCATGGAAGCAAACTGGATGTTTTGTTTACTGCCCCTCACCATCCCAAATGTCCACCTTTCCTCTCCTTTACAACAGGGACAGTGAAAAGGATAAACTTTCAAACCTCAACTGTGTTAGTTCCTAGTCCACCAGACCGATGTCTGTCTATACTTGTTTGCAGTAGGAAGTCATATACAGGTGAAGTAGAGGCACATATTTTCCTCTGCAGTCCCTGTGAAAGTGTGGCACAGCAGGGGTGTAGACAGCAGCGAAGAACTCACCCGCACAATCCCTCTTTTTAGCCTAGAGACATTATCCAGCCTTTGAAATGGGCAGACTGCCAGGAAACCATTGCTCACTCAGCTGTTAGTCCCTGCTGGGGCTACCAGAGAATGCTGGAGGTTGCTATAGTTGTTTGCTTGGAACCTGACTGCCCTCCACAAGCTACCAAAGCCTGAAGGTATTTGATTACTGTAATTTTTGGGTGGATACCTGTGACTTTTGGTGAGAAATCCTTTAAGTCACTCCTAAAATGGTTGTAAAATGTGAATGAACAAGTAAATGAATGAATACAGCACAAGACAATCTTCAGATCATGCAAATAAATGTCTTTGTTTTCAAATTGCAGAGTTCATTGAAGATCAAAAAATGCTGAGGGTCAGAAACATCCCAGGACACTACTTCTGTCGACTCTACATCACTGGACTATTTCTACCTCCTCACTAAAGATGGTTAGAAATGAAGCTAAATGCAAGCATGAGAGGAAGTTCTAAATATGAGAAGCAAAGTTACAGGGCAGGCAGGTATGTACCTATACTTCCCACTCATATGAGAGTTAAGTATCAAAACCAAGAGTGGTATGGCCTTTCATTTGTCTTCTCTTTTTCTTTTTCTTGCTGCATTATACATAAAAATATATGCACCCTAAGAGGAGTGAAACTCACTTTTTGAAGTCTTTGTGCAAAGTAAAATGGAGAAGGTCTGTTAAGCTCATTTTATTTCTGGTGTAAATCTACTATAATTCTGAATAAGTTACTGGAATTCTGTTGCTTGAAGGACAGAATCAAGATTCACTACGATACTTTGAGTCTAAAAATAGGTTAGCTGAGATTTTTTCAATAGAAAAGGAAGGTGAGGAGTATTTTCAGTTGAAGAACTGAGCCTGAGTAATTCAGCCGATTAAGCCCAGTTCCTCTGACTTTTCAACTTTGACCAGCACTGAATCCTCATAGAGAAAAATGTGTGCTTTACAAGAGTCTCACTGAGCTGAGCCTCTGGAATTATGGATTTGGACAACTGCAGCGGTTGATATCTGGCTCTGTATTTCATTGCTCAGTTCTACAGTGGATCCAAGATTTCAAGTGGAGCTGAAGGGTCTGTTTAGCTTTTACTTGTTCTACCCAAAGATTTCACCATCCTGTCTTCAGGCTAATGTGGAGTTGGACAAAAACTACCTTGCTGTAGGCCCTGACTGCATTGTGATCAGGGCTTAACGGAAGGCTGTGATATTTTGTAATTGTGTTGAATGGGTTACCTTTTTCTCTCAGCAGTTCTAGAACTGAAACCAAATGTTCCTTGAGCTCCTTTAGTGGGTCTGCTAGAGTCCCCTAGGCACTCCTGCCTTCTGCTGGCTAAGATGATATTAGCAGCCTCTTCAGTTCCAATGTACCAACCCAACTGTATTTGGATATGGGTGGCTAAAGGATTTTACTCCAGCAATATTTGCTTGGAACCTGCTAATGCACAGTAAGTCCTCTTTACCTGTGGTGCCATTCTGCTTTCTGAAACAAGGGTTCTGCTCAGGGTAATTATCACAGGAAACCTCCAGCCTGATACAAGGAAGCTCATCTCTGTAGACTATAGTTTCCACAGTCATGAGCTAATAGATGAGTGAGGATATAATCTCCTATAATTTTTTTTCACAAAATATTTTAAATTATAATTATGTTGTCTTGCCAAGTAAGTTTTACCAACTTTTCTTTCATTTTGGACATAGTGTGCAATGATGTACCAAGTGGCATTCTTTTTTTACATAAATTTTCCCCTTTTTATCACTAATTCTTCCTGCCCAAAAAACGGCTAACCTTCTAAGCTAAATACATGCACAGAGCTCAAAAGTCCTTATGTTTGGAAGTATGGAAAGGGAAGTACTGAAATTTGGTTCTTATATCCTTGTTTAAGAAAGAACCTGAGGTGAAACTACTTTTTTTAATGGTGCTTTCAAGAAATTAAATTATGAGCTACCATAAGCTACTTGAATTGTCAAACATAACAATTATTTCTTATGTTATGTTATTCATTGTATTGCTAGCATCCTGCTTAGAATACATGTAGGAGTAAATTAGTCAGTGACTGAAATATCTGGAAAATGCTCACTGTCTAATTGTGCTAATATAGAAAAATTATTATTTACAATTTTTTGCTTTGCAGAGAAGAAAAATTCCTTCAGCTATTCCATAAGATGACTCAATGTGCAACAGCAGCACCAGGAGAAATCACTTTGTGATTGTGAATTGCTAACAACTGGAAGAGCTGGAACCACCCCACACGGTCATCTGCCTGAAGTTAATCCTTTGGAGAATTTATTCATGATTCTCATGAACAATGCAGGGAAATAAGAAACATACAGAAGGACATAGTGACTCCTCAAGTATTGGGAGTCTCCTGGATGAAACAGACAGAGAAGTGAGCAGCCTCACAGACCGGGCTTTCAAAAGCTTGTGCGTGGCAGAACTCGAAGACTCTTACAGTGAGTCAGATCTTCCCATTTCACCCAACTTCGCCCTCCAGTTCTCTGCTAAAATTCACCCAGGGACATTAAACCATGCCATCAAGAAGAGCAATGTCTGTAACAAGCTAACAGCAAGAAACAATGAACATACAATATGGGCTTCCACATTCCAGCAGTTACCAAAGTGTGCTCATGAGGAGAAAAAGGTTGCTAAAAATAACAGCTTTACCACGGAAAGGAAAAAAATGGATTTACCAGTTCCTGGTCCAAGGAACAATAAACATGCTTCAAAAGTGTCCTCATTGATTAAGACGTTTGATAAGACTGCAGACCAAGGGTCAGGGGGTTCCCTGATAGCCGTTAAGCAGCCCACTAAGAATAGCTTTCAAAAATGTAAGTTAAATCATGGAAATGATATGGCTTGTTGGGATGACACAGACATTTTAAGCAACCACAAGGAACTTTCTGAATATTCTGAGGCTAGTCAAGGTAGCCACTCTCTCAGTAGCAAACATGAGCCACAGAAAAGACCTAACAAAATTGACCTGAATTATTGTGGTTCTGATGATTATTATCCTGTGCTGATTGAGATGTCAAAAGTAGCCAAGTCAAATTTCTCCCATTCTTCTAAAAAGGCTTTAAAAAACAGAAGTGTGAAAGTTAATGAGCCAGCAAAAAAAGGTAATTTTCTTCACAGTGAGAATAGTGCTTTTGAATCATGGAACGTTCATCATAAAAAACTGGCTGAAGAGGAGGAATTTGTTGATATAAAAATGAGAAAGGAAGGCCTTACATACCTGGAAGAAGCACCATTTATTAAAGGATCTTACACACAGGAACATAAATTGCCACCTGTCAAGACCACGGTTGCTAAGAAACAAGAGAAAGATTTTCAGACGAAGCTAATACCAGAAGCTGCTTTCAGCATCCCTCTCCCAGCTGCATATGAAACTCAAGACCCCTTTCCTTCAAAAACTGAATTTCCTGCTGCTCTTCCTCCTACACCCCCCCCTAGAATCCATGTGCACCAGGGTCCCCCTCAGCCACCACCTGTCCCACACCTTCCACCTCCAAACCAGAAAGGCCATCCCCCAACACCCCCTAGCCCTGAAGCTCCTCCTGTGCCACCACCCCCAGTGCCAGCTCAACTTTCCCCCCCTGCCATATCCCCAGCCTCCATCTTACCCCAGTCCATGTCCCAAAGGGTGGTTTCACCTATGTCCCAGGCACCCAGCCCACCTCCACCAGGACCCCTGGACACCTTAACTGAAGGGGAGCACCTCAGTCCCCAGTTGGGCAATACCTGTCCTCCCTGGAGAAGGCAGAGGGCTGCAAAAGGGGCAGCAGAGAGGAGACAGACTTCAAAAGAGAAGTTCACAGCCAGCGATGAGACATGCTCATTGTCTGAAAAGGCGACTGGTGCCAAACCTGGTCTGGAGGTGACTCCTCTGCCTAGACAGGTAAATTCCCCCGGTTCAATCAGTCCCCCTTTCAACATCACCGAACTCTTAACACCCATCATACCACCAAAACAGGAGGTGGACACTGTTGAAAGTGAACTGATCTCTCTGACACCTCCTCCCACTGCGAACACAGCACTGAGAGACCATGAGGGGAACGCATTCGACAATTACAGGTCTCGGGATAGTTACAAATCGAAAGCATCAAGTCTGTTATTCAACTTGAAGGACGTGCGTAAACGTGTTAAAAGCATTTATACCCCTTCTCCTCTGTTAAGGGCCTTGGAGGAGAAAAACAAAATGAGGGAGAATATCCAGGAAAGTACAAAAACAAATGCCTCACTCTCCACTTCACAAGAAAAAAGTAACAAGAATATTGCAGACAAAGATGAATCAAGTGATATAACCTCCATATTGTCTGGCAGTATTCATGAAAAGGACAATAAAACTGATTTAACTGGACACTTTACAGACAATTACCTGACTATGAGTTCACCCCAGACAACAGGGGACCTTTTATTTTACCAGACTGGAGACAACTTGCAGCAAGACAACTCAATACATGAAGATTTGGTTAAAAACACAAGGGAGAATGAAAACTTCCCCTTGTTCAGACATGAATCAAAGGAACCTGATTTAAGAAAACATCTGCACTATCCAGCACTGAAACCATTCAGTAGAGACAATGCAGACACAACAGCTGGGCAAAATCCCAGTGTCCAGGGTGAGAAAAATGAGAGACAGGCTGCTATTCAGAATGAAAATCTTGCCTTCAAAACACTCCAAAATCAACTCTCACCAGCAGAGGATGTGCCTTACAGTGACACCCAAACCGACATAGTGGGACCCGACCGTGAAGCACAAGGCAGAAGAAGCACTAGCTCCTCAGAGCAGTCTTTTGTCTCCACGGTAGAGCAGCCACTTCAGGATGAACCATTTCCACCAGTGCCCCTGGTGCAGAAGGCATGCATTCAAGAAAGCCAGAGGACTAAGAGTGAAATGGGTCCAGACAGTAAGAACAGACACAATGAGAAAGGGGAAGAGATTGAGGAAGATGAATTGCAATATTATGCTTGTATCAACTCTGGTACTGGTGCAGCAGAGAAGAGGGAGGGGAAGGTTACTGGGAATGAACAGAGGAGCTCAATGAAAGAGAAACTGAGGAGAGAGAAAAGCAAAGAGGCCAACAGCATAGATTCTGCTGCCAGCAGTGTAAGGGACATGTCCATCCCCAAGACTGAAGAACCACAAATGCTGCCAACTTCAAGTGCAACCAAACCCAGTCTGTTTATGATTAAAGATAACACATTCAGGTCACCTCAGGTAATAAGGACTGTCAAGCTGCCTCTGTTCAGGTCTTTTTCCCTGGATGATGCAGTGAGCAGCAGTTATAAGGAAATGGAAGGTAGGTTTATGCCCCCAGCATGGCACAATAAGCAACACCAAAAGATGTTGCATGCTCAGGAGGTAGGCTGGTCGGCATCGAGGCACAGAGGTAAGCAGAATGTGAGGGATGGAGCAACCGACGGAGGAAAAGAGGCCAGTGAGCCTGGATCTACTCCAGCAACACTGGATCCCAGTCATCTGGATGATACAGAGAACTTTTCATTAGAGAAGCTGATGGAAGAAGATAAAGAGGCTTCTGCTTTGTTAAATAAAGTTGGGAAAATGAATGAGGAAAGTGTCTGCAGAAGGAAAGAGAAGACCCAGTCTAGGAAGGCAAGACACGGCTTAACACATCCAAATTTAGGTCTGGAAAATGACCAAGAGCAAAACAACCCTAGCTATCCCACAGAAAGAAAGACAAATTACTTTAAGAATCATCATCTATCTAATCGCAGGGGTGGATATTGTGCAAAAAAAATAATCACTAGGGAGACAATTTCCCCCATGACCGACTCCATATCAGAGGACCACTCTTATTCACCTGTATCCCATGAAGCTTTAGAGGACATCCTACATACAGAAGGTGCACCAGTTTTGTTAGATAGTCTTGCATGCTCTGCTGTTGCAAGCCCCAGGTCAGGCAGCACAATGCACTCTCTTTCTGCCAGTTCGTTGTCAGATAAACCAACAATTTCAGGCCTTAGAGAGACAGAGGATGTTATAAACCCTGCCATGCTGAATATGGCACTAAAGAGCCAAGCTGACATGGCTGCAGGAGAGATACTTGATTCAGCACAGAGAAATCTGCTTTCTGATTCTGCAGGGGAAGCCGGCGGACTGGAGCCCAGGGACCCTAGGGAGAGAGCAGCAGGCAAGCCTCCTGCTGTGCCACCGAAAACAGAAAAAGCTCTGCGGCGCGCCAAAAAGCTGGCAAACAGGAGAAAGAAAATGCAAGAACAACAGAAAAAACATCAGACTGAGCATATAGATGCTGTAGGGAGAAAGTCTTCTCATTCTGGACAGGCACTAGCATCTGTTTCAGCCTTGGGATATTCTCCTCTCCACCCTGCCCCTCACTCAACTTTTACTCCCACAGAAACCAGTACAGGAAGACCCAGTCGTGCATCAGCAGTAAGCCCTTCACCCTCTTTAACCCACCGTAAAGTCCTCCAAGACCCTGACTCTGGTCAATACTATGTCGTTGATTTACCAGCTGAAGTTAATGTAAAGACATTTTATGACCCTGAAACTGGCAAATATGTTCAAGTCTCAGTCCCTTCCTCAGAAGGGAACTTAGACCAACCCTCCTCTTTGGAAATTATGAATTCTCCCCATGTCTCCTACCCTAGAGTGCTGCCTTTACCAGCTTCGTCTGTAGCAATGCTGAAATCACCTTCTCAACTCTCTGAACCTACCTGGTTAATGCCAGCTGCACCAGGAGAACCAGCTGAACTACATGAAGACGGCCAGCAGGTCTGCAGATACTCTGAAGCTGTGGATACTCAGCCCTATGTTGAACCAGCCTCTTACTCGTACAGTCAAAACAGTCAAGAAACTAAAGTTCACTTAGGAAAGGAAATGAGCCCAACACCAAATACTGACATAGTGTCTATCACAGATTTAGACGATTTTGCTGCTGAAGGAGTATCTTGAAAACTGAAGTAACAAAATATGCCAGATAGTGTTAAGAACTGTTTGGACAGACACATGCACACAAAAGCACATGCAGATTTGATGTTTGTACAACACTTTATGTCTGAATCTCATTGTGGTTTGGGTGGGAAGGAAAATGAAAGCTGACCACATTGAAAGATGTGAGGTGATGATCACTCTGAACAGTGAAATTGAGTAAGCACCAAATTATCAGTGAGATGAAAGGGCAATGCCAGCTAAACAAATAAATACAACAGTATGAAGCCACTGCTTGCTGCTGCTGCTGCTTTGCCATTATGGTGGCTGGGATTACCAAAGCAAGTGTCCTTTTGCCCAGATGTGTTGCATGATATATGACACAAAATATAACCTGTAAGACCATCCTGTGCACCCTGTGAGACCTAGGACAGATGCCTCATCTACTGAACTTTCCTCACTCACTGCCTTTGAACTATATTGACAGGTAGAAAACATATGGCTACAAATACGCCATAAACCCAAGATTCATTTTTTGTACACATTGATTGCCCAGATGTTATTGACAAGAAGATTGTATACTGGATGCGCAATACAACAGCCATGTCAAAAAACATTTAAACAACAAGAATACAGGTAGAGCTGCTCTAGACTTCTCAATATACTTTTGCAGTGCCCACTAACATGCTGCTGAATGCTTTATATTTCTTAAAAATCTTCAAAGAAGTTCCCTTAGAGTCAGGGGTTATTCATAATACAGCTTAAAACTTCAATTTATCTTGATACTTGGCCTGAAATATTATGGTAAGGGGCAAAGTTTGAATGAAATCCCTTAACAGTATTTAATTGTTCATTAGGATGAGAAGACCTTTGCTTATTATAATTAAAATGCTTTTAGTTTTGTTTTTGTTTTCGGGCTCCCACTGAAATACAGTGCTAACTTTTAAAATCTGAAATATGTACCTAATTTTGGTCTTCTGAATTCTGTGATAAAAAAAAAAAGACACAAAACATCTGAAGTATTAATTTCTAGAAAAGTGTTTCTTTGAATTATCACTTTTCCTTGAAAAATCTGTATTAAAATATCACTCATCCTTTCATAAGCTCTTTTTTATCATCATAGATAATGATAGAACCTTGGTGAAATGATGGAAAAATTGAATGTAATGTGCCTGCTTTAAAATGTCCATATTTGGAGTATTGGTTTATTTTTTCTCTGTCTCATTTTCATACTGTTTTCCCCCAATTAAAACTGAAGTGCAGAAGCTTTAATGAAGAATTATACCAGTGACTTTCAGCCTGATTCACATCTGAGGCTACTTTCAAAAGACTCTTTTCAGTGAAGAGATTCTTGATTTCTTGAAAAGAAATGGAAGAATCAGACCTTTTGTTAATAAATCCAACATGAAGATGGGACACAGGCACTGCTCTACTCTTCCAGTTTTAATATTTATGATAGAGGTTTTCTTCAGTAAATCCTTAATTTCCCAGGATTGAGGCTGCTCTCAAGGACATAAACCAACACTTGGTGGTTTGACTCCTTCCCGAACCTGAACTCAGCTCTGACTACAGCCGTGTGTTCAGAACCTGTCCTGATCCCATCTGACACTTCCTTTTGTCAGTGCTATTTGCTAAAACATTTCCCTTAAAGCAGCTAGTCAAACACAAAGGGCATCTCTTCATTGATTTCAGCTGGGATTTGATTTGGCTTTTAATGATTTTCTAAGGTTCATTTCACCTTTTATGCAGAGTTGTGCCTGATTTGCCATTTTGTGATTCATCAGGGAGGGTTGCAGCAAAGATGTGGGGTGGAAATAGAGACGTTAATACTAGTTTGATTTAGGTTTTGAGCATATTCAGCTAAATGCCCATATTTGAATAAGCATTCATTGTTCAGTCTTCACCCTTTAAAATTTTGAATGTCTGAATGGATAAAGCCCTGAACAACCTGGGCTGGCCTCAGAACTGACCCTTCTTGATCAGGAGGTTCATTCAGAGACGTCCTAGAGATCTCCTGCAGCCTGAATTATCCTGTGCTCCTATTCTGCAAACATCAAAATTTTCAACCAAATTTGACCTGGAACTCAAAAAATGCAGTCTCTCCTGGGAAAGGGCTTTAGAAACAAGAAATAATTTTCAAGTTGTTAAATTAAGGGAATTTTTTCCTATTAAGAACATTTTGCCTTTTATTTTGGTCACAAATACTTTGCTAAACTGACTTGGCACCATTCATGTTGCACATATCTGTTGCTGTCACTGTATAAAGCAAATTGTCTTTTCCAGTACAGAGCAGAATGCCATCTCTATGTTAAAATATAGATAAATACATTTATTAAAGTATTCCATGGTATATTTGGACAGAACCTATGTAATCTGAAAGCTTGTCAGAGTGGACAAACTTTTTGTTTCTTTGTTTGGTAGGCAAGCAAAACTGAATTGCAAACTTAAATGCCTTTAAGAGACACAAGTCAAGAAGCAAGCAGGGTCTTGGAAGACAGGATAAAAGCTTGCTTTCCAAGGGGAGACTGTGGATACAAAGTATCAGTGCACAGATATAAAATCAATGGAACTTTGATAAGCAAAATCCTTTTTGCTTGGTTCACTGATGTTTGTTTTCTAAATGTGCACACTTCTGCACCCTTTTTTGAGGGCCTTCTTAAATTCTGACTGCGGAAAATAGGATCCGCCAATATGCTACTTCTAGGTATGCAAGGACAGCGGAATATATTTTTTACTCTACTGTGAAGGTAAACTGAAATGTGGGCATCTGAAAAGGAGCCAGTCTTAACTTGGATACCAAATGCATTTCAAGTAGGACTTTGTTATTTTGGCCAATCCTTTCTGCTAGCTCAAGAAAGCTGCATTTGCATTCACATGTGCATTCATCTAGACATGTACATGTCCCAGAGGGAGTTTTGACCTAGAGAATTTGTAGCTAAATGAAACAAATGGAACTGGGAAATTTTGAAAACAAATACGAAAGGGGTTCTCATCACGTACCCAGAGCTTTCTCTAGAGCACTTTGCCACAGGGAATGAATGATATTGTAAGTGTTGCTCCAGGTCCCAGCCTGGTACTGAGTCCATTTGAGTATGAACCCATCAGCAAACCTGTCTCTGGCCTAGACCACACTGATGCCCAACTTGTTGCTAGGCCACGGGAGTATGTGTGTCCACAAACACACACATGCACACCCATAAGCAACTCTCTCTCTATATATAAACATTATGTATATGAAATATATCTATAAAATTGCTATTTGCATATTAGTATAAGACAGCAGTAATGCCTGTGATGATGAGCACAAAACGTTTGTACACTAAGAGAAAGCCAAATGACAACTTTTCAAATCACAAATATTTTTCTTTTGTGCCCTTTTCCTTTTGTGTTTGTTGGGTTTTTCTTTTCCATTGCTGCTGTGGGAAACCATGATGGAAGAGGTCAGTACTAGGCAAAAGGACAGCTGTGAACTGAGTTCTTTCTTTGAGTGGGGACTATGGGAAATGTGCAATAGTCATGAAGTCAGTTGTAGGAAAGCCCTGTTTCATGATGCAAACAACAGTGACATTAAATCATAGGTTAAAGAGGTGCTGAGGCAAACTAAGCTGAATTCTGCCTTGCCAGCAGACGGTGCTTAGGACTAAAGAATACAGCAGGCTCTTTGCATGCACAGAAGCACAGCAGGCTGAAGGGAACAGAAGGCCATTGGTTTCACAGTTCCCTTTTCCTGCATGTGGCCTTTTTCACATGTTGC
The DNA here is from genome assembly GCA_028858755.1 of Ara ararauna. NCBI lineage: Eukaryota > Metazoa > Chordata > Aves > Psittaciformes > Psittacidae > Ara > Ara ararauna. Next base: position 70,589,181 of record CM054381.1, read on the forward strand.
ATTTCTTGGTGCCCTGAGGCTCGTTTACAGTGGTGGTTCTTGCTTGGGAGGTGTGACTAAGGCCAAACCTGGCTTACCTAGTCTTTGGCTCTAGGGCCAGAACCACCTCCGTTTGAACCTTCTTCTCCTTCTGGGGCAACTGCAACACCTTCCAGTCCAGTTGTCACACAGCAGACTTGGACTGCCACCCTGCAGACCTGGCTCTTTCCCAAGAGCACAGATTTCCTCATGCAAAATGTTTTAGAGAGTGCAGTTTAATTGAAATGAGTTACATGGGTGGATTTTCATCAGTTCCTCAATGGGTGTTCAGTGCCTTCCTAAGTCATCTGTGAAGAAAATGTTTGTCATCAGTATGTTCCACCAATGCAACTGTATTTGGGAATAAGTAATTATTTATTAATTAACAAACAAAATAAATGAGATTTGGTTTACAATACTGAAATGACTTCTAGCCAGCTTTTTCATTGTGGTTATGTCTCATTGTAACTTTTCTCCGGTTATAACAGCAGAAAAAGTTGACAATGTGGAAGTATATGTTTGTGCGTGCATGTGTGTAGTACATAGTTTAAAAAATCTAAGGGATGACTGGATGCAGGGCTTCATCCCGATTCCTTCCCCTCCTAAAGAGAGGGAGTAGGAAGATGGACAGAAACACCTTTGGCCCAGGACCCCTGTGATCATTCCCACCCCTCCTTGCTGTGCAAAGGCAGCGGTCTTTTCGGGGGACCTGGGAATATGGTGCCAGCACCCAGTCCAGAAGCACTGGAAGATCATCTGCTTGTCACCACCCGGAAGATATCAGGGCTTTTTTGTTCCCTGTGCCCATTACACCTGGGGGATGTTACAAGGTGTGTAACTTGATGTAACTTGTCTTTTTCATGAGTAACCAGCCCTGCAGACTCTACGTACTCTCCAAAGTCTTATCAGTGATGGTTTTATATTTCTCCTCAGTTTCTCTTATTATCTGTTGCACTATAATTATATACTCTTTTTGATCCTCTGTCTCACTGAAAAACAGCATCAGAAGCTGTTGATATTGTACATGATGGGTTACATGGGCTCTAGTGAATACATACAAATGCGTAATTTGGAGCAACTGGTGTACATCAGTCATTTTTATTAAAGAAACTCTGCTTCAGAGCCTTATAGGAGATAGAAAGAACATGGAACATTTGAGTAAATTGAACTTCAGTGTGGGGTTTTTTTTGTGAAATGCTCATTATAACAACAGAGGTCAATGATTAATTTATTTTGTCTTTAGGATGATTATTCTGGTCTTACGATGATTTTACATTCACCACTGTCCCCTGATGTTAAAGATAATACTGCAATTATGGGGTTTAAGTGGGTAGGGAATGGCTGAAAATGACCTGTGGTCTTCCCTTGCTTCTTTTTGATATTCTCAAAGTTTTCATGATGTTGATTTTTCACATTAGATAGTCAGATCTTCGGTACTCTATGGCTAATTAGAGACTTGTTTCTAATACGCTATTGAACATACTTAGAAAGCAACATTTCAATAGTGCAGAAGAGAAATCATTTTATGTCCCGGTTGCCTAAAGCTCTGTGTTTTTATTAAAGCAGATTTAACTCAAGCCTTCGGGGAAGCAGCTTGCAGTGCTAAAAGAGTAGTATTTTCTCATGTCAAAGTCCATATGGAACAAATTGAGACCTGGGGTACTTTGAAAGACGGAAAAAGGGAAGACTTTGTGAGAACTAGGGACAATCTTTGAAGTCCTGCTAGTAATGGGAAGAAGTTGAGCTCCAGCACATAATAAAATGCATTTGTAGCTGGAGACAGGCTTTGATAAGCCAGGACTCATCAAAGCCAACCTACCTGATGGGCTGTCCCCTACACTGGGTAGGACTCCCCTGTCCTGGATCTCCCTGGTGTATTTACACTCCTGTCCACTGGCATTCAGTGTCAAAACCTCATTTCTAACAGCTGCCCCTCCAGCTGCTTAAAACTGGCATAGGGAATGGAAGTATTCAGAGCACACAAAAATGGCTCCCTGCTTTTTATGGCAAGAATGCAACTATTATCACCAACATCATGAAGCATTTCAGGTGAGCTAAGGTGGCCTTCTTCAGGATCTTCCTTACACTGACAGGCTACAGATGGCAGACAGATTCTGAGATAAACAGAGATTCTTCTTTCTATTCCCAGCACTTATAAGCTGCAAAGGATGCAAACTGGATGTGGCTCAAGAGAGACCCTTTCTTTGATTGCACTGAGATTGCTGAAAGACTGTTGGCAGAACTGGTTTCTGCTGGCAAGTGCTGCCTGCCTGGATGAGGTCTCCTGATGCTGTGTCCCTTCCCAAAGAATGTGGATGAAAATATTTCAGAATTATTCCATGCCAAAACTGGCTGTGGCTTCATGAACTTTCCAAAAAGAGAAGTCAGAAAGAAATTACAGGAAAACATATTGCATTATAATTGAAAACAATATTATTGTGGGTAATACATCCATCCATGGATGTATGCCTATGGAAAGATATATCTAGGTATGTCTACACGTCTATATATAATTACAGATGTAGTCTTCATGTTTACTGAAGTGTCCGGACATGATCTAAACAGCGCCCTTGGACTGGCCTTTGCATCTCCTACCTGTCAGTCCATGTGTCTTGTTACTTTCAGGGACTGCCTCAAGGGAATTCCATTTTCCCCTGGGCTTCTCATGCTCCACTGGGGAGGAGAATGACTATACTCTTGCCAGGACTAGGGTGTGTACCTGGGATGTCCCCATATTCCCATCTCTCCTGCTGGCGGAGCAAGTGGTCGTCCTCACACAGTCTTCTTGCTAAAAGTGGTGTGATTGCTGAGTCCTGAGCAGTCCCCTAAACTGGGCCATGTGGGACTGTAAAGGGAGATGGAGAAGTCCTTTGGCTTAATACTCCCCTATACTTCATGAAACCACTGCGTTATCAACCAAGACAATAAGCACTTCTCCTGGCAACAGGATCAGCCCCAACAGTCCAACCCAGCAGCACAACCAGCCCTAGCACTGATCCTACTGACAGTAAAAATCTCAGCTTAACAATCATATGAGCCCTAACATAAACCAAGCAGCTGGAGAGCTGGAGTACTGGCCCATAAACCTACTGACACAGCCAAGTCACCAACTGCACCTTAGCAGGAGTTTTCCAAAACAGTTTCTAAACTGAAATTAAAAAAAAAAAAAAAAAAAAAAGCCGCTTTGACAACACTGGGAAAAAAAATAAAACAAAAAGGCACATTTGGGGTGTTTGGGTTTTTTTTCAACAGGTGTCTTCTGAGCTGGGAAATTTGCTGAAAAATCATTGAGAATTTCTTATATGCTTACATGTATGCATGAGTAAACAGTCCTAGAACTGTTCTTTTTTGTTGAAACAACTTTTCAAAGAAACCATTCATTGCAAAACATGTATTAGAAAGTTGAAGCTAAAGCACAAGTTTTCAAATACCTCAAAATGTTTCCAGTAGTCCGAGTTGGTTTGTTACTTTGGGGTTTGTTGGGCTGAATATTATTTTGGCTCTTTTTCTTTTTTTTTTTTTTTATTGTTTGGATCTTTGGGTTTTGGGGTTTTTTGGGGGTTGGTTTTGGGTCATTTTGTGCTTTTTTGGAATGAGGAAGAGATGTCACCATCACCAAAACGGCTGCGTGACGAGAAAACAATTTCTGATCTATTCACAGACTAGTGCTCCCAGCACCGGCTAACGCTGATGTATAACACTGTGGAGCTCCCTCTTGTGCTGGTCTGTCCATCCCTAGATACAGCTGCCATGCAATCAGCTCCGCGCTGACAGTCTTGTTATTAACACTGAAGGGAACTATTCCCACTGATAACTAACAGTGTTTTCAAATGGTAGAGGAACCTGGTTGTAGTTTTATATCCTTCTGGGCATGCAAGACACATTTAATGGTGTGCAATATTTGCATCCCTGGAGTATACTAAGAGAGGTTATCAGATCGTGCTCAGCAGGACATTAACCACGTGGTTTACACTTGTCACTTTTTATGCTTCTCATCTGAAAAACCCAAACAACAGCCTGGTCCTTGAAAAGCTTCCAGCTACATTCATGCTGTGAGAGTGGCACTAATGTAAGAGCAATGGTATACTCATACTGTGCTTGAAGCCCTTCTTCAGTAGGCACAGCTTTATCAGTAAAGTTGGGCTTTGTACCATGGCAGTAAGACCACCCTGTAAATAAATCTGACCCAAATGGTAAAACAAAGATTTTATACATGTGGCTGCATCTGTACTATGGGCTTTTGCTGGAAAAGTATTGACAGCCAAGGTTACATACACCTGATAGAGCTGGGTAGGAAGAGGCCTGTTATGCTCAGAGGCCATAGATAAAACCACACAGATCCCAACGTGTGCTTTTTATTCCAGCTAACCATAAATCCAGCTAATCAAACTAAACTCTTGCTCATTCCTATTTCCCCCAGATTAATGCTCACATTGCTGTGGATATGCTGGTAACTAACACAGCACACAGCAAACATCATCTTCTGTACCATGCTGGGCTGTTTGAAGATTTTCTGCCCCTCACTGCTTATTGCTCTCTCTGCCAACAGAAGCACCTCACAAGGGCTTCCTGGTCTGCCTATAGCAACCCCAAAATGCTTCCTCCTGCTGATAGGCATGGGAGGACCTGAGTTCGGGAAGAGAAGGGTCCTAAGCAGAGGGCAGGAGTAGAGGATGAAGGAAGAGAGAGTAACATTAGCCAATGCAAGCCCCCTTTGTGGGAGGTACTAAGACCCACTTTCCTGTGGGTCTTGTTAAACTGTAGCCCACATATATCCTCTCTGACATGGCAGTAACTATTTCAGTTGGGTGCATTTAAGTCCCAGAGACAGAGACTATGAAATTAAACAGGGGAAGTGTAGATTGGATATGAGGAAGAAATTCTTTAGTGTAAGGGTGGTGAGGCACTGGAATGGGTTGCCCAGGGAAGTTGTGAATGCTCCATCGCTGGGGGTGTTCAAGGCTGGATTGGACATAGCCTTGGGTGGCACGGTTTAGTGGAAGGTGTCCCTGCCCCTGGCAGGGGGGTTGGAATTAGATGATCTTAAGGTCCTTTCCAACCCTAACTATTCTATGATTCTATGATCAAGGCTAAAACATGTGCCCATAATGTGGCAGTAGGAACAAGGTTCCTCCTTTCCTTGTTTATTAATGTAATTATAAAATCTAATTAATAACAATGACTTATTTATTCACTAATTTCCTGTTTTCACAGTGTCTGGCAAATGGTAAATTGCAGAACAGAGGAGCACCAACGTCACTTAAGTAATTTTAATATGTATCTGATTCATGAAGCTGGTGAAAAGGCATAGCTCTCAGCTCACTGGATTATTGTTTTATAAGTTTGATTTGATCTAAACTGAGTAGAAATTGGAAGATTTCCTGAGTTTCCCATAAAGAAGAGAGTTCCTATCCTCAGCAGCTCTCTAGAAGCTTGACAGTTGTACAGAGCAGCAGGCCTATGGTATTTTAACAAAACAAATTTAATCCAACCAACACTACCTCAAATGAAAATTTCAGCCCAGATCTAGTGATGCCTTTGTGTGGGGCAAAGAATGTCACTTGTATCTTCAGCTGTACATCTCCTCATCCCTGGTGACAACGTGATGCAGCCGAAGCAGGGTGGCATTAAGCAGCAGGGTGACACAGATGGGTCCAGGATGGCTTGTGAGCGTGCACTGAGGGGATAGCCAAAGCTATGGAGGGTGGTTCAGTTACTGAAAAAGGGGATACTTTCACAAGAAATACCTCCCTTTGGTATGTCTGCACTTTAAAAACCAGAGTTACATAGGGTTCAGGATTGTTGGGCATGCGAGGCAAAGGAATCACTAATAAGGAAACCTCCACCTTCCTTTCCTTCCAGCTTGGGCCCAGGTCGTGAGCTCCATCCCACAACCTCATAGTGGAGGTAGAGATAAAATATTGTACAGTGAGTCCTGGGCTTCACTGACAAGAGAAATGGCTCTATGAGGTGCATGAAGCTGGCTCACCTCATGCAGGTTCTGAGCCTTAAGGAGGGAAATCCCACCAAAAAGAGGGGTTGTACACAATGTGGCTTGTGCACATGCCCCAAAACACACACAAATGCCTGGCTGCTAGTTGTCTGTGTTATTTTTCCGAACAGCTAGCTGTATCATCAATCTGGACTAATCCCAGGTTCAGCCCCACAGGAGAAGTATTCAGGTATTTGGCTTTCTGAAGGGGATTTTCACACTTTCCTTTCTGACCCCTGTTGGATGGTGATTGTGAAATCCTCCCTGGAGAACCTCTGGCTCAGTTCCAGCTAAGTTTAGCTCTAAACACAAGTAATGGTTCAGAGGAGAAATAGGATCAGCTCTTTTCTGCTGTACATCTTTCCTCCCTGCCAGCAGCCAATTTCTTGCACACTGCTACAGAAATGTTTCAAATAAAAACTAACAACTCCCAGAGATGATCCTATCCCTTGCTGTGCCAAGGACTGGTGATAACATCAGAATCTTGGTTCTCAAGCATCTGCCAAAACCTGATGGCTTCAGCCAGCACAACAGAGCAAGGGTGAACCAGCTGTGATATAACAGGCAGAGTTTAGGTTCCCAGGGAGTCTTCTTTGCAGAGATGGGCTTCTTCATTTAATGGGCTTTGGATCTTATTTAACACATCGGCTCATGTACAGTGCGGGCGAAAAGAAGCTGTATGCATATAATAAAAAACCTCAGCCCATTCAATACCTAGGGGAGTCCTAATAAATTTGCCACTATAGCAAGTCTTAGTCTCAAGGGCTGATACTGAATGCTGGAGTTTAATAAACAAAATTTCTGAAGCAGAAGAACTGAAAGGTAAACCAGTTCAGCTGACAAAGCAAACACAATTTAATTAGAAATTTAAAGTTTTCTCCTGGCCTTGACCAGTCCCAAGGACCAGCATCTTAGACTGATTGTATCTGGGCTGCCTTCTGGTAGCTGTTCTCAAGGTGCGTTTTCTGACTATACTATCCAAGGTCTCACAGCCAGGGCTGAAGAGCACTGCTCAGGGTACACAGGAGCACCAGAGTAGACCTAGGCAGCTAAAAAGCCATAGAAGTCCAGGCCATCCATGGGGCAGAAGATGGATAGATTGTGAAGGATGACATAGTTACAGATGTCCATCTATATAAAACATTACTGTGGTTTGTGCTGGGGCTTAGAAAGCAGGGCAGTAACAGTCACCCTGCCGTTAGACAAGCCCGGGCATTTCTTCTGTATGGAGCTGTCACAGTCTCAGGTGCTCCAGGGGACTGTAAGGTGACTTAGGTAAACTGTTAACTGAGACCAGAAATATCTCCAATGCTGAAAGGCAACTTCCATGCCCATCATCATAGAACGGGGGGGGGGGGGGGGGGGGCATTAGATCTGGAAGTGATTCAGACAGCATAAAAGAGCTGACTTTTGTTGTTCTGCATGTGAGAACTCTTCTTGGCTTAAACAACACAGGTGGTGGCAGGTTTTATCCTTCTCTGCTTCATGTTATGGATATTTACAGCAGTATTGCAAAAGCACTGACTGCAGAAGAAGCCATCAAAGTTAAATACTGGAAAAGTTATGCAGGACTATTCTTTAAATCCTGGTCAGTTTTAACCAAGATGAGTTTACCACAGAAGACTTTTCACAGCTCAAAAAAATGATGTTCAAACTTCCAAGACAGCAGACCAGTACATATTTGTCTTATGTCAGAGAGCTTAGGGCAGGCCACAAGGCCACTGTGGTTGTATTACTAAAATATTGTTGACACATCACTCCCAAATCAGGTTGGATTTGCTATATGCCAATGAAATTTTCATTCTCAGGGGCCAGATCTATCTAATGGCTTCTTTGCTTTTGATCAGTAAAAGATCATATTTTGTGGTAATATGGTCACTTGAAGTCAATATTTTATGCCAGTGCAAAGGAAGTTTTTAACTGGAAAGAATAAAGCAGTGTTTATTGTACTCTACTGCTCTTTTATTTATGGCAGGGGTGTCAAACTCTTCAGTGGCGAGGTCTGAATTATGTACTCAGAGCTTGGGTATCAATTCAGGGCTTCTCACTTCCTCTGCTTCACACACTGCTTCCACCACACAAACAGACAAGCACAACAGGATCTTTATCGAATAACAGCTCTTTTAGAAGGAGAATCTGCCACAGCAGCACACCACAAGCATTTCATCTCCATCCCCTGCTCCCTCGTGGTCCACCAGCAGCAAATGACTTCCTCCCACACTGCGCTGGCTTCTTTCTGCTGCAGGGAAGCAGAAAGCCTAAGCATGCAGCAGAAGCAAACTTCCCAGAGACACAGCCCTACTGACAGGCTTTTCTCCATGGCATTGACATAGGGTGGGGGAGACCTCTCAGAGGAGCAGAGAAGGTCACTAAGGGCAGCAACCTGTGGGGAACACTGAGGGGAGGGCACCAACTGCAGGAGGGAAGAGTTTAATGGTATACCAAGATCTTTTTCTGCATGCACATGGCCTTCAGCATCACTGTAAATAATACTCTTAATAAAGAGCCAATTAGCCTAACAATCTCATTACTATCCAGCATGCAGTGCAGAAAGGACTAGCCTACGGCGTAACTGAGCAAAGGCGTATCCTCAGCTCCGCATCTCCTGCTATAATGATGTCGGCATAAGGAGGCCTAAATAGATGTGTACAAGATAAAAAGCATGGAGAGCTGAGAGAATGGCATGCAACCTTATAAAGAAGGTGCCACAGCCTGGTGCTTTGCATTAACCCTTGTTAAAAAAGCCCAGACCAATGTGCTGCAATAACCCCGCACGTACACCTTGAGCACCAGCTCCCAGCTGGCTCTGCCTGGTGCTGAGCTCAGCACTGGGGCAGGGATGTGTCCAAGGCCAGAGGGGCTGGGGCATGGGAATAGCACAAGCTGAGAATCAGCACCAGAGCTGAAAGCAGGACCCCAGGCTTTCTGCAAGCTGTGAGTGAGGATGTTGGGAGATGGCCTGAGCAGGGAAGGTGGGGGATCTGCGGAAATCTGGCCATTGTGGATGTCTGTGATTTCTTTAGAGAAGAGCCTGGGATGGGAGATGCTTTGCCAAAATCATGCAGGTGTCATATGCACAGGGTCCATCTATGCTATGAGTGGCTCTTGCTAGTATGGAATTCACCGAGAAGAGGATCTAGTGACAACCGTAAGCTGTTAAACAAAACATCTTTGTCTTACATCCCTCCCTCAAACCTTGGGCTTCCATTTTTCCTTCACAGAACTGAAAAGAATATCACACACGCTGATTTTGGAATAGCTCACATGTAAATCATCCCCTTGGGCTCCAGCCTCTCATGCTGGAGTTCAGCCTGAATGAATTTTTATAGTCAAGTTATAAACTTTTAAATGCTAGACTTAATCAAAGCTACTGAGATGGTCATTAGAGGAGTGGTTTAAGTGGCACAGCCTTGATATATGATAGTTCAGAAAGAAGGGAGGTGGCTTATCCACAGTGGACAGTCTATCTGGAAGGGAGCAGGGTCTGGTGACTAGAAGCAGGAATGACAGAGACACAGATCTCTTGAGTTTTGCTCTTGCCCTTGTGCTACTGCTCAGTGACCTCAAGCAAGTTCCCTTGGGCTGTGCTGCCCTGAACAAACTGGTCTGAGACCAAAACCTGAGAGTAAAAAGTGGCTCACCATGCCCTGGATTCCCCAACATGATGATGAGAATGCACATGTGTACCTGCCTCCCCTGGAGATGTCACAAGGATTCTTAGCAATGTAGCCTAGGCTTTAACCTGCCGTTGTGCAGACTCAAGATACTCAAATCTGAAAGCTTAATTTACGGCTGACTTAAAGCAACCACCCACAAAATCATACTGAATAATTATAATCACAGACACATCAGACACTGAAGACTCTAAAAGACTTTGGGCTCAGGCTTACAGGGAAATAATGCTGCTTTGCCCCTTAACAGGAGGTTCTGAAAAACTTTGAGCCCCCTTCACTTTGCAACTTGAGGGACACCCAGCAGCTTCCAGCTGTGAATCTGAGAGTCTCCCTCACTCCGCAACATCTTTGTGGTCTAAGCAGAACTGGACAGTCATCAGTGTGAGAGCAGATGCTTGGACAAAGAAATTGATCTGAATGAAAACAGTACAGGAACTTTCAGGGTCTTTTTCCTAAATTTATTCAAGTATTAAACAAAGAGGAACTACAGCATGCATCAGATACTTTTCTTTGTTGTACAACAAAACTATGGACTTGTTTGTATTTGCAGCATTTCCAGCAACATCAGGCAGACTTGTCGATGTTATCCAGTTTTGCACAGTCACTAGAGTGTCGCATCATGAATTATTAAATCAGTGCTTCGTGGTAATACATAATTTCTTATCAATTATTCATGCTAATGTGTGTGTAGTTTACTTAATTGTGTTATTGACGATCAAAAGTAATTTCCTGAAAATCCTCAAGGACAGAAAATTTAATCAGCGTAACTACTTTTCAGATGCAATGCTGTTAAGTATTCTTAATTTGCTCAACAATTCACTTATTTATGTACCTTTCTGGAGGAAATACGAGTTTAATCAAACAATTAGATTGAAGAGTTAGTGTACAGAAGGGCTGAAGTTCAACTGAATGCAAGGTAATTATGTTGAAATGAAGTTGGTCCTGCCTCTTTGGAGTGGAAATTTTATTTTAATCTTTTTTTGAACAGGGGGCACAAAAATATTATGACAGGGAAGATCACTAGAAAAACAGTGATTCTCTCTTCTCCAACCACTCCCCACAACAAAGCACACAGCCATCTATTTTATTTTGGTGGAAGAAAAAGGTTGCTGCACCAATTAAAACTAAGCCATAACTTGCAGCCAGAGAAGCCACCTCCACCTACAGTTCAGCAAAGCAGCTCCTGAAGCTGGAACACAAAGGCAGATCACAGACAACTGCATGTTCTCCCCTGCAATTAGGAGAGTACAGGATTGTTAAAGGAAACACATGGTATGGCAAAAGGAAACAAAAATTACTCCCTTTGATGAATGTGGGCCCTGTCAGACTTTGTTTTGTACTTGGATCCAAGGACAGACCCAGCAATGTCCTCGTGGCTTGTGTCCAGAAGACACAAAGCCCACCCCTGGATGAGTGCCTGGCATCCTTCACTCCTGGAGCAATGAAGGTGCTTAGTGCTGCCAAACCACTCCCTGAAGACCAGGGCTTGCACCCTCTGAATGGGTGCTGACACCAAGCCCTATCTCAGGAAAAGGAAAGTGCGCACCAAGGGTATTGGAGGGTCCTGCAAGCACCAGAGAAGCCCCAGGTTCTGTAAAATTCATAGGATGAGATCGTGTGGGGGAGAAATTTTTGCTGCCAATCTTACTCAGTACTGCCTTTCCAAGCACATTCCCAAGTTCAGACCCTGTGAGAAGCCAAACACAACCCCGTGTAAAAGCATGGGCTCAGCACATTGCAGGAGGTCCTCAGTACAACATGTGGGATCAGAGCTGACAGGAATCCTTCCAGTAACCTCCAGGTTTCTTGGTCAAGTCTCAAAGCAGTGTTTTCACCCCGTTCTTCAGGAACATCTGTGGACAAGACTAAGGAGTCTGCAAAAGGCACCTGAGAAAAGCAAGTCACTAAGTTTGAATTTGCGTGTGCATTTCACATGGAAAAAATGTGGGGCATCCCATATCAAAATGTCTGCTCTAGAGCATCAGATCTTAGTCTGCTTTGCTTTGGGGAATTTCGAGTCAGAGATAAGACTGCATTTCCTGAAGCATCAATTTCTCCTTTGCACTGTGCCCATTTGGTATAATTAAGACATTTTCATATCTAGATTCATTACAACAAGCCTTCAGTGAATGGAATAGTCGGATTTTGGATGGCATAAAGGAATATCCTTCCAAGCTTTATTTCCTCTTTATTGAAAACAAAACACGCAAGGACATATTAGCAGTGTTGCAATGCAGGATTATTTTGTTTTCTAGTCTGTCTTTCCAAGAGAATGGTGCTAAAATACCCCCAGCTTTGTGCAGATTTAGACACAACTGCACTCTCTATTAAATACCATTGTTATCATTTGAAGCTACGAATGCTGCTCTGGAGTCATGTCTTTTATGTCTAACCCAGGGAATGGCAAGAGTAACAGACTAATGTTCACATAGAGACTAGTGCAAGGATTTTATTCACAGGTAAACTGATCTCAGCAATCTCCCAGTAATCTACTCCATGGAAAGTTTCATTTTCAGGGGGAAAAAGGGAGAAGGAAAAAATTATGAAGACATTCGTTGTATTTTCTGCTTCGCTTACACCTGGCTTGCCTGAGATAGGTTGGGTTGAAGTCAAATGCCATCAGAAAACAGTAGGCCAAATTGGCATATACCTGCAGATTTCTTCACCTCTGATGTGCACGGTGGGATAAATGATGCCTGGATGCCTCTCCTGCCTCTGACCTCGCATTTAGAAGTGCTGCCCTGCTGCCAGCCCTCTATCTCATGCAGGATAGGAAGCCAAGATGTTCAGGAGCAAGCCAGGATCCTGGGTGTTTCCATGTCCCTGGGATGTGGAGCGGAGGAGCTAAAAACAGTTTCACAAACATTTCCAAACACAGTGCCAATAAATCAGGGAAGGAACCTACAGCAGCGCAAGAGAAGCAGGGGGGCATGAAAGCAGCCACATGGATTTGCTGGGTCCCTGGTGGCCCCATGTTGTCCTGGTGGGGCACAGCCACACTGCAGTTCACCCCGTGGCAGAGCCTTGGCAGCGGGTCCCTGCCCTGAGCTGAGAAGCTGGCACCAGTCTGGTCTCATACGCTCTTCTCTCCTTCCATGTGCTCCTTGGCTGGAGGAGGCTGCTTGTCCTCGGTGCCCTCGGGGCCAGGTTTGGTGGGAGGAGTGGGGCTGCTGCTGGTGGCGGGCAGGAGGTTGGCAGACTGGAGTACAGCCTCTGAGTGCTCCCTGGCCTTCATACGCAGCGCTGCCACGCTGGCAGTGCGGTTGCTTTGGCAGCCGTAGGTGGGCAGGAAGGAGAGGCCCATGGGGTCTGGAACGCAGCACGAGCACAGTGGGCTCCCTGGGGAGGAAGGAGACAGAGCAACATCACTGATGGAGAAGGTCTGACTGTTCCCTCCATGATCAATATGGGGAGGGCAGAGATGGGGCTGGGGTCTCAAACGGCAGCAACTCCCTCCCCTGTGGACCTTTAGTGAGTACGTAGGTGTTCTCTGTATAGGGACTAGAAAAGTCAGATCCTGTTCTGTGAAGAACGTTACACTGACAGTCATCCAGGGTGACAAGCAGAGTGAGTGAGGCCAAGCAGAGCCAGAAATGAACAAGGAAGTTTAGATCACACATGAGATTTGCCACAAGCAAGGCTGAGCTTGTCCCCTGCTCTCACACCAAGTTGATGTTCTGTGGCTACCACCAGTCCTATGTTGGAGGCGTCCCCTGCCCTCAACCTGCACACTCAGGCCTGATCAATTTGGGCAGTTGCATACGTTGGGTCCCATCACTCATCTACACCTGAAAGATTACTGCAAAGAAAAAGGTGAAAATATTCTGGTTATTATGCAGGAACTAATGAGCTTCTCTTGCATCACTGTGAGGTGAGGTAGGCTTTTCCTTGGCCTGGCCTCTGCCAACTATTGGTATCATGCCCATATGGAAGAGTCTTAGTCTGTTCTACCTCTACCCACCCAGTGTCTGGGCTGCTTACACCTCAAAGAGAACAGCTTCCAGAAGTGGGCCAAGGCCACCTAAAGCTGGTGCTGTGGACATGGCTTAAGAGTCCCATCAGGAGAGTGGAGCCAGGCCCTCTCTACCCTGTCATTTGAGGAACATGGGCTGTTCCAAGTGGGCAATAAAACACTGGAGAGAGGGTAAAAGTAGTATTCTTCTCCCTGTAAGCCCAAAGCATCCCCTGCAACCCACTGACAGAGATAGTCCTCACTCCACCAGCTACCCTCCTGAGCTAGACCAATACAGGCTCTTCCTCTGGCTTATCTTTGATAACACTGGGATTTGGGCCAGTTACCAAAAAAGCATACCTGGAAATATAGGTTGCCCACTGGCAGGACACACAGTCCATTCAAAAAGCCACCCTGTACCTAGCTTATATACATCTATTGAACGAAGAAGAATGTATCAGAGGAGTAGGGAAGGGAGACAGGGTGAGATCAGATGAGTAGGGAGGGGAGACAGGGTGAGATGGCTGAGCTACTACTTTGATTTGCTCTCTGGCGAGAAATGTTGTGACACCATTTTTCCAGGAGTGTCAGGCCACACAAACTCCACATCCTCTTCTACCCCTGGCAGAAGCCCATCCTTTGCTGATACACTACCTCCCAAACGGAAACAGGCCGGCTCTGCACATCCTGACACAGTGCAGTGTGTTCCTCTGATCTTTCCAAGCCAAGGACTCACTTTAATTTCTGCAGTTAATACTTGAGTTAAATGGCTCATGACTAAGTGATGGGACTAATAACCTGCTGGGAGCAGGTAGTCTTTCTTTTACACTTCTGCTCTCGGTAGCAACGGGTCAGCACCCATCTGCTAGGGATGAAGACAGACAGTTGTTTGTTTTTAGGATGTTGGCAAGACTTCTCCACAGCAATTGTCAGAGATTAGCAGCTTGCAGGTAACATTCAGGAAAAAGTACCCTTTTCTTTTTAAAAACCAGAATCTGAAAAGGACAAGTTACTAATGTAACTGGGAAATCTTGTTTTCTTTTGTAATACTTCTCTGACAGAGCATGTGATCAGCAGGCCAATGTTTCCATGGGACCAGGCATGCAAGTGTATTGCACAAGCAAGTTTCAGCACTTGACTAAAATCCTCCATTTTTTGCTTTAGCACTAGGAAGCTCAATCTCTGTCTGCTTTGATCAGCTGAGAAGGATGTTTTATAACAAAATCCACTCAGTAACACAACTTACAGATTTTGCTACCACCAGCCACACTCATAAAGTCATTTTTGCTCTGTTTAACTGCAGCCACTTCAGTGGTACTGAACAGTCACTGCTTTACCAGGACGGAGGAGAGGAAGATCCTCACTTCAGAGTCCATACAGTTTGCAGCAGGTCTCTCACTGCAGAAACCACAAAGTCTTCTTTTGTCACTACTGTTAAGCCCCACTGACTTAAGGTTCAGATATGAAACATGGGGGCACGGAGGCCTGCCTGTGCTTCAGCTCTTTGCACTGCTGCTTCCTAACAAACACTGAGTGAGACTTTCAAAAGTGGTTGTTCAGATCCCAGGCTGAGGGAAGGGCTGGCCCATCTGCAGCGCCTAATATGGAACCAAGCACAGACACTGTCTGCTTCGTGGAAGGTGGGGAGAAGTGGAAAAATGCTTTACCTCTTTTAAAAGAGCAGGAATCAGCTCCATCCTCTAAGAATAATTTTAATTCCATTGTTGGGGTAAAATATTATCACTATTCTATACCAGTCTAAGATCTTTGATTAATAATTAGACCTGATATTACCCAGTGGCTCTGCAATCTGAGGGTGCAGTTACCTGTGGTGGAAACTAGGCTATCTCTAGAAATAATTCACCCATAAGCCATTCCTTTCATTTCTCTGAGTTCACACTTGCAAACAACAGTTCACACATGAAAAAAAAAAGGTAAAGTAACAAGTGTTATTCATTCCAGGATCCAGCTAGAATACAGGAGAGTAGTATTTAGCCCTACCTTAATATAGGCTGTAAGGAATGCTGAATCTATCTTACAATTGCCTCTGCCTGCAGGTAGTAAGTCCAGAGAAATCTATCAGGTTTTGCTGGCACAAAAGACAAAAAAAGCTCAGGAGCCCAAGATCACCACCTGCCCATCAGTCAGCCTATGATGGACAGCAATGTGACTTTCACCAAGAAAAAGGCATCTGCATAT
Organism: Ara ararauna; assembly: GCA_028858755.1. Taxonomy (NCBI): domain Eukaryota; kingdom Metazoa; phylum Chordata; class Aves; order Psittaciformes; family Psittacidae; genus Ara; species Ara ararauna. The sequence goes on from CM054381.1 coordinate 70,605,016, forward strand.
AGCAGATGTCAGTGGTTTTTTACATCTTGCTGCAGTATCTCTAAGTCCACAGTGGGGAAGGAAGGAATTCTTCCTACTTATTTCAGATTCTTAGAGGAGTTTAGGCACCTAGCTCAAACCAAAATCTGTCAGGGTTAAGCCATTAGCCCTAGATCTCGCTCCAGCTTCCACTAACATCTATGACAGTCTGATATTACTTTAATGGGATTTAGATCAAGTTGCTACAATATGGACAGGGTACCATTTTCTTTCTTTCAGGAACTTACTGCCTGCTGTACACAAAATTAAAATACACAATTAGATTTCCATTAACTTACAGTAAATTCTGCTGAATTGATCTGAACCTCCTTGTATTCCTATATGAGATCATACTTTAAATGCTCAGCCTGAACATAAATACTTAATGTAATAAATACAGCCTGAAATATTTGATCCACTTGGCAGTTTAATTGATCTACTACAGAGACTGACAGGAAAAATTAAATTAGCTCTATCTTGTCTCTGCCAACATCACATTTGAATTGTAACGATATTTCATCTGCAATTTTGGTTGCGGACCCTTTTCTGCAGTTCCAAGGTTCAGTTTTAGCTCAGAAGAGTAGGGTGGAAGCTGGGCCCATATTGGTATACAAGTATTTAAAATATGTATTTTGTATTTTGACTCTACAATTTAAAGAACTTAATAGATAGCCTTTCCAAAAGGCAAAACCCCAGTTCCTTTCCTCTTTCAGTACTTGTGCATATCAGCATTTGATGTGGATAGCTGAACAGCAGCCTGACAAGGAGGGAAACAAGGAAAAATTCCCATTTAAAATCCTCACCTATCAATGAATGCTGGCTAGTTTTCAGAGAAAATTTTATGCTTGATTTAAGCATTTTTTTTCTTCTCATAATAGTCACATAGGTTTGCTTGCACTCTAAATCCTAATAAACCTGAAATCACTTCCACAAGGGTTGGAAGGTCAACAACCTCAAGTTCATAGTGTCATTTACCGGTGAGAGCTGATTCACAAGGAGCTCCATCTTGCTCTCAATACGTGACACCAACACTCTGTCTATTAAAGCCTGAGGCACAAGCATTAAAAACAAAAGTGGCTTTATCCAAACTTCTTGAGTTCTGAATCAGGAGGTTCAGAAGATCAAGCCATGAACTTCAAGTTTGAAATAGAGAGGCACCAGATGATCCCCGCATATTTTGGGTAGCCTCAAGGCTGTTTAAGTTGTGCTAGATGGTTTCTCCTAGTGCTTAAGCTGGTTGAGGTGCAAGACATCCTGTGCCGCCCAGAGGCTGGAAAAGCACTTCAGAGCTGACGGCAGAGTCCAAATGTTTTTATTTCACATCTCCTTCCCTTGTGAACCCCATATGCCCAATGCAGACAACAAAGAGCTGACGATGTGGCTCTGCTGTTCTAGTAAGAGCTTTTTTGTGTAAATAATTTGACACTGGAACTGGAGGGTTTCATCCTCCTTCATTTGTGCCATTAGTACTGTTCCAAACAATTCAATAAATAAATTCAGATCCAGAACTTTGCCTGTTTGGACAGGAAATGTGGCAGCAAAGCCAAAGAGCTAGGAGAACAGAACCAGTCCTTTGAATACTTTCAGTTCTGCAACCATTTACCACTCTTCCCTTCCACATCAAAAACATGATCTGACCCTAAATACTACTGTCATGTGTCACTGCAAGAGTGGTCAATAGGAACCCCTGCCTAGCTAAGGCCAACTAACTTAATTAGGATTTGTCCTGGCGCAGCACCCATTTCCTTCCTATTGCTCTTAAGGCTCTTGGTATCTGCATATTCCCTGATATTTGTGTTGAAGACCAAAAAAATCTACCTGCAAAGTAGGGCAATGCTAGAGTTCAGGACCTCTAATCAAAGTAATCAAAGTAATCTGATCAAGGTCTGTGCATCTGCAGCAAACTAAAGAAATGTTTTAAATTCTCTGAAGTCACAGTAGCAGGTAAACTACAGAAAATGCCAAACAGAGCCCACTTGATACATTTGCTATATTACATGAGAAAAGTCAGTCAGACCATAATCAAGAATGTGAGAGACAATAAAGACACCAAGAGTTTTCATTCTTGTTACCCAGTCTTTTGGAAAGCAGTGGTGCTTCAATTCAGTAAACACCAGTTTAGGTAAGGTAGGTCCTTGAACACTTTTTTCTCAGCCGTGGCAATGGGAATTGCCCAATGGAATCAGGCAAATTCTCTTCATCTTTCCATAACACAAATTGAGATTTAATGGATGGGCAGTTCTAGTTATGCTTTTTTTTCCTGGATACTGCAATTAAGCCTCCCTATTATGAACAACAGCAACCACATCAGCAACAAACCGTAAAAGAGCCTAATCAATGGTGCCCTGAAATATCCACTTTGATGTGCATAATGCAGTCCTGCTTCTCTATCAGTGGTGTGGAGGTGCCGTGAAAACCAACTGAGCTATAACTTGCACAGAGCAGAGCTGTGGGTGAATTATGAAAGTAATTCCCTGGCAACTGTAATTATTTCTCTCCTCATACACTTCACTCATCAGGGGGGCAGGGGAAATTTCAGTGGAATATCACAGACACTCTCTTGGCCTCAGCCAACAGAATGGTAGAACACTTCCGCTAAACAGAGGAGATTCTTGTTTACACCCATTAATAAGATCTTCTACATTAATGAATTGCATTCATGCTGTCATCCATTAAGAAGCTACTTTGAGGTCTTTCTCTGCACAAAACTCTACCTTCTCCCGATAACTCTTTTGTTATATAGCCCATAAATAAAGCAAGTATTTTCCCTTCATATTTGAGGTCTGCAATTAAATCTGCTAAATGGACTGCAGATGCATAGTTTACAGTAAGTGATTCATCTTGGAAGATCATGGAAATGTCGAAGTCACCACAATGAAGTAGCATAGTTGTCAAATTAGGACAATTTCAGAGAATAACAAACACCAGAATTCTCATTGATGCAAGACAACCTTCTCCCTGACTGTGGCCAGTGGTAAAGAGCTAAAACCCTGATGTAAGAAAGCCTGTATTCCACAGAAATTAGGATCTTATTCTAATTTATCAAATGAGATGCTGTATTTCCTGAAAGAACAGTATGTAGTGAGATGACACGATAGCTAGCAGATGCTTGCTACTAAGTACAGCCTCCAATATGCTAAACTTCAGAGAGGGAAAGAACTCACTTAAGGAAAGAAGAAGTTCTGTTGTATTACTGGTTAGAGAATATTTGATAGAAACAAAGAAAAACTGTCCAGTAGTAATATGCTTTTCTCTGGAACAGTCAATGCTCTGAATTACAGTTCTGATTGCTATTGTATAGCCGGCCTGCTTTTTTCACAGAACTTCACACTATTTGTAGTGGTAATACCATCCCTTTGAAAAGAAAAAAAAAAAATCTCAGTTTCAGAAGCATCAGCGTTCATTTGTCATAGTGCTTAGGGAGGACAGCTTCCTTCTCATTCAGCAGAGCAGACATAGTCCTATGCTCCAACAACATCTCCCATTTACCTAGAAGTGGCACATGTGGGATTCAGATGCACATTGCCTGTTGAAGAGTTTCACTGCCACACAAAGCATGAAGCAAACCTACAGTGCACTGCACAGAAATTTCAAAATCAAAGTTGCAGGCTCAGTCCCTGCACCATGCTAGGATGTCCTGAGATTTCTTGTCTCTACTAGACCAACTTCATCATCAACTATTATACCTTTATACTACAAATTAGATCCAGGAACCATGTGCCCTAGACACTTTATGCAGCACTGGAAATCTGGGTGTGAAGCCAAGCAGTCAAAGTCAGAGAAGGAGAAAGAGAGTTATTAGTTTCTTTACAGAAGACAGAGAACTCTCAGGTGGCAGAATAAAAACGGTCCCTGAGAGCATAAAATAATTATTAATTAGTTACATTACCATCATCACTTGTTATTCACTGTATTGATTTTAATTTTCTCCTTCTAAAGCATCAGTCAAATATTACTCACTGACACCAACAAAGTCTTGGCTCACAAGCCAAACAAAGCACATCTTGTCTCCTCAAAAGAATAAGAAAACAACCTAGACTTCCCAGTAGCATCTGATGTGCTGAGAGTGCTCATTTGTCTGCAGGCAGCTTTTATGGCCTTACTGAAAATTATGATTCCCTTTACTGGCCAGGATTACTCTCCCAATGGTCGGAATACATATCTATTTATGGGATTGACATAGAGGGGCTGCATTTAATTTGACATTTGCATAGAAGAAAGTGGGGTCATGCAGCCATTGTTAGGGAAATGATGCTTTGATTCTGGAACAATAGGTTTGCTTTCAAAAGCAAAAAGAATTCCTAGTAGTTTCAGAACAATGTCAACACAAGAGAAGTACCAGAAAGAGCTCTTGATCATTTCACTTTTAGATAAAACTTGTGAAATCTTGGAAAACCTTACTAATTGCTGAATTTCTCCTTATCCAATCAATCCAAAAACCAAACAGCTCAGAATTTTATGCCCTGTACTGAGTTTGATGAGATTTCAGGTAGCAGAAGAGCCCTATGCCCTCAGAATCACCGTGTCAGTCCTGTTGCCATTTCTGCTGCAAAATGCAACCGGATTCTCAAGGGAGAGACTTAGGTCTTTTCATTAAGACACACAAGGACACGGACTAATGCCCATCTAAAGGTAAAGTTAGTTCTTCTTTGACAGGCCTGAAATGTACGATTCACCTCCTAGCTCAAAGGGGGAAATGAGAAGGGAGAGTCAAACAAACTGAATTGAGCAAGACAAAGAAGGTCATATGAAAGTTTTGTGAACACTGTGTCCCTCCCTGTCTTTTCCTTCCTTCCTTTCCACAATCATTATTCCTTCCTTCAGACTGAAATGTGAGCTTCGTTGTGCCCTTACATGCCTTAGTTTAGATGAACCATCATTCACCTCGTGTTTCCAAACCAAAGATAGAATGCAAATCAGGCCTGTGGTACTCTTGGTCCACTCAGAATCTCTAGCAATCATCCTGTTCACCATTGACAATTAATGAGACCAAAGCTCAAAGTCTGCTGTTCACAGCCCCTACCTCAGCTCAAGTGAATTGCTGTTGGAAAAACAGGCAAAGAAGAACTTTTGGAAATGAGCCAAGGAAAGAGGAGACAATAGTACGTATATAAATAGAAGAAGGATGCTACAATTACTTGCTGCTTGTATAAATCAAATTTACCACCCTGCAGAACAAATTCTTCCTCTTTAGCCTGAAAGCCAAAATTTGACATTACTGAGACCTAGCTGCAGAATAAAAAGATCTCACATCAAAGCAGCTTAGTCTACCAGCTCCTTGCAAGTATAACGAAATGCTGGCAGGCATAGGCAGCTCCACAAAGCTCCTGTTGGGTGGATATCCAGCTATGCAAATCTGAGCTGGATTTCTTAAAATAATATACAACATTATCACAATCCTCTTGCATGTATCTGGAGATCTCTAGTATCAGGCAGGAAATATAAACCAGGCATCACAGCAACTGCATATGTAGCTGACAACATTTATCAAGCAAATACACATGCATCTGATAATGGACCATCCCTTATACAAATGATAAAAAATCTATATTTACATTTGGAACAAATTTTTCAAGGACACTGCCTCTTAGCCTGGGCAAACAAATGTCTAATAAGTATCTCTTTACAGAGATTCAGGAATAGGATTTTTTCTGCCCCTAGGTTGTAAAATTGCTATCAAGCAAAAAGGAGCAAATTATTAATTTCTCAATTTAGAGGCTGAGCTGTAAAATCATTGAAAAGAATATCTGGAAGTCTTCCAAATAAATAAAACTTAAAAAAATCCAAAACAAAACAAAACAAAAACAAAAACACAAAAAAAAAATCCCTCATGGATTTTTTTTTTCATGTATTTTTATTTCATTTTGCTTGGCTTTTGTATATTGTCATTATTTTTCTTAAAATTTACCTACATTTAAACATGGAACAGGTGAGAACAACGTATTGATTCAGTTAGTTTCGAAAATGCTTAGAAAAAAAATACCTTCCATCTGAAATTATTCATTGAACACAACCCCATTTCCTTACCTTTCAACCGGCCCAGGACTACATTTACCAATGAACAATCTTTTCACCTGAAGAATTTCTACTCCAGAGATACTACTCCTGCACAGTGGAAGAAGCTGAAAGTCTCTGCACTGAGACTTCAGTAGCCATAGGGCAGAGATCAAGAGAACTCAAGCAGTCAAACAGCTGCTGCCTGCTTACAGGGTTTAGATTGACAGTCATCCTTTAAGGGTTCAGGTCACACCTGAGTTGCTTTTCTCAATTTAGAATCACAGGTCCCATACCTATCAAAATAGCAGTAGCTGTATGGTGACTCTGGGTTTAGCTTTTTTGGAAAGATGGAAGGGAAGAAGTAACAGGACAGGACACTGGACTTCATGCAAAAGTCAGCAGTTCCAAACATTCGCTTCAGGAATGTACCTTGGCAGTGCTGATTTAACTGGGAATACTCACAAAGAGCATGAGGTACGCCAGAGAACATAGTGAGAGGCATTAGAGGACATTTGTGTTCATAGTGGAGGGTCTTAAACTGGGAAACTTTCCACACAAATTATTGCATCACATTGAGGCATAGAGTAAATGTATGTGCCACTTTGTGCTTGGCAGCACTATAAGGCTTTACATCCTATAAATCTATAAATTGAATTCATCCTGCTTACACCCTCAGTCTTATAAATTGTCAGACTACAAACAGCTAATGGATCAGCTGGTGATTTATTTTTAAAAGATGCATACTCCCACTTTTTTGGGAACTGAAAAGGATATGGGCACTGGACGTACCCTTCCTGAAGCCTGAGACCCAGGTAATGAGGAATTACTTTGTATCCTTCCCCTGTCCCCACCCGCATGCTTTATTCAAGTTCTCAGAGGGAACCTGCTGCTCAAGAAGAGAAAGGTCTGGTATTGCGCAGAGATGTACTGCAAAGGAAACCTCATGCAAAGAGCAGATGAGGCATCAGTAACAATGCCAGGTAATGTATAATGCAAAAGGATGTGTATAACTAATTTATTAGTATAAATTTGACTCTTTAAAAAAAAAAAAAAAACCATAGGCAAAGAAAACTATAAAGGAGTAAACCCTTCCTGTCTTGCTCCTTGAAACAAACCTGGACCTCACTAAAATTACCTGGGTAAAATGAAGGAGCTTCACCACAAATAATGGTACAAGTTATAACAGACCTACTCCTGTATGTGCAGCATCAGTCAGTGCAAGTACTGCACATCCCAACAGAAAGAAGGCTCCATCATTTCCCAAAGGCTTCCCCACTGCCTCGAAGTGGGACCATGCTTGAAAAAGCCACTCTTTGCTCTTATCCCTGAACTTAAACAAAGTCACTTACCTTTCAGAGAGGCGACATGGGATAAAGCTTGTGCATAGGTGGCTGTGTTGAGAAGAGTCCCCGGCAGGCAGGAAGGGAAGAAAGGTCCTGTAGGACCCACTGCTCGACTCAGGCTGATGGAGAAAAGAACTTCCTTACAAAACCAGAACCAACTGCTTCCAAAGACAGCATTTGTCCATGCACAAGAGCACATTGGTGTGTCAGTGTCCTGACACTAGGTGGGACCAAGCCTGAATAATATTAGCTTCCCACAGCCACCAGGTTCTCAGCACCTGCACAGGGAACAGTGAGTTGCATGAGAAAGCTTAGCTTCTCATGACTTGGGCTGAAGATGATACTGTCTAGGGTCAAGATTTGGCAACAGGCAAGTCTGTATGCATGTACATACATAAGTATGATGAATGCTTGCCCCAAAAAGAGGAAGTTGATAACACGTAGTACTCTTACCTCTGCTGAATCTCCAGACTCTCTTTTTTATTCCTGGTTTGATCTGCTGGAGAAGGGGAATTCAAATTCCTTGCAGGAGGTGCCACCTCAGACATTGTTTCCTTGGAGCCCTCTTGGTCAGAAGCACCTCTTTCTGTTTTCCTCCACTTAGCTCTCCGATTTTGGAACCACACCTGGAGCAGGAGAGAAATTGAGGCTGAATAGCATGTTTAACTGAATGCAAAGCAAGGAAGTTGTAAATTGTTGCTCTAGTGAATCAGTCATTTAGAAGTGTGACTAAGACTTGCTCTTATTTTGTGTCTCTGTTGATATTCTAGTTGAGCTTTAGGATTACAGTTCTATCTGGGATATTTCTGTGCCTGGAAAACAAGCCAGGAATGCCTAAAGACATTTAAAAAGCATGTTAAAATTAAAAAAAAAAATAACAAAGTGAGAGATATTTCATGTAGATGTGTCAGCAAAACATGTAGATGTGTGCTTGCCTTTATGTATGTGTGTAATTCTCACAGGTTTCTATGCTTTAACACATCTAAAAGCCTTTTGTATAGGGATGGGCTTAAATACATATCTAAGCACTCTGCTGAATCCGTATATAACTCTTTAAAATGAGCTCCTACTAGAATGGGAGAGGTCAGAAATTAAAAGGTACATAGTAGGCCATCTTATCCAGCCCATTTCCTGGAGAGGACTGATACTGGATATTATTCCTCTGATGTATTTGTCCAGTCTGCATTTAGAGGACTCAAAAGGCAGTAGATACTAATTTTAGATCATCCTGCAGCTTAATACACATCAGTTTCCAAAACTTTTTTCCCCTGTAATCCAATACAAATATTCACTTTCTTTATTTTATCCCCTGACTTTTAGTACAACACTTCAGGGTTTTTTTGCATTTACCTTGAGGCTGATGCTTTGAAAGCACGTTATTTGAGGTAGAAAATGCCAAGCCTCTCTTCAGGTCAGGAAATCCACATTTTAATACATGACTTCAAGAATAGGAGAGATTGTTATTATTATTATTATTCGCCTCCTACAATTCCATTTTAGTTAGCTGCCTTTTAATTGCATGTATCAGCAAACGTTGAATAATGATTTTATCTATATTCTAAATTTAGAGCAGTTAAATGCAAAGCAAAATGCAGACACTTTCTTGTGTCTTAATTGAATGAAGGTCACAGCTATAACAACATTTAATTGAGCTATTTTTCATTATCATATTTTAATGACTTTGCACTGACAGTTCGCCTGCTTCTGAGGAAAGAGCATGATGAAGTCGTTTATTTCCCTATTTAGTTATTGTTTGACAACATCATCTTCGATTAAGACTCTGCTTTATAGCACATTAATCATATTTGAATGAGCAAGGGGTATAAATGTAAACATATCTCACATCCTCTGTGTTTCCCCACGTCCCTGCATGAAAGCAGGCTAAGCAAATGCTTGCATCTATTGTCTGTTTGCATAATAGCCAACAACAAGGCTAAACACCAGTCCTCAGCAATCTAATTGTCACCACCCCTATCTCACCCTTGCACCTTTCAGGAAGAAGTTATGATCTTCCACTTCTGAATGCTCAATAATTGTCCCATTTATCTCAATTTGCAGTTCAGTCTTTAGGCACCAATAGCCGAAATGGCATTTTTTATTATTTTTTTTAAGCCAGTACCTACAATGCAGTGGCAAAAGGAGATTTTCATTTCCAAATAATAATCAGTTTAATTTGCCCGCATATGACCAATGATTCATGTTCAGATTTAATAATCAGGATCGCATAATCTGATTATAGGAGAAATAATTTGTTTACAATCCCCAATTTACTGTGGTGAATTCCATTATCTCTCTTCAGCCATTGGGTTTTAAGAGATACTAACATGACCCTAGGGAACAAAAGGCAAGCTATTATATTTCCTACAATTAGATCTTTGCATAGTCTTAACCCTGAGCACCTAAATAAAAAAAAATATATAAAAAAAAAGAGAGAAGCATCGCGCAGAAAAGCTCCATAAACAAAATGAATGCATAATCGTGTTCAAAAAATGGTTTGCAAGTCTGTGGTGGATGCCTGCAGAGTTATAGGGATCCATCTCTGACAGTGGCGGGACTGCTGTTCTTAGCAGAGCTTGTAGACGCACAAAGTTAATAGCTGCATATGGGAAAACAAACACCTGGATTTAAAAACATAAAATAAATAAAAATTGGGGAGCAGGAAGGAAAGGGTGGAAAGAGAGTAATCATGGCCAGTGGTGTTTATTGGATCATATTAAAGGTGTGGGAATTGCTCTGTAGGCTCTTTAGCTGTCTAAATTAAGTGTTGAGGAAGAAGGCGAAAGGGAGGAAAGTTGAAGCGGTACAGGCAGATTTCTTCCTGGCAGCTGGGCTCCCTGCAATTGCCTAACCCCATTGCTCGACAGTGGTCATAGTTGCTTTGGAGAATCACGTCTCAGCTCTTCTCCACACACACCCCCTCCAAAAGCATGGAAATGGATGTGCATTGATGTAATTTAGTACCTTGGAGACGCGGACAAATTAGTGTAGAACATTATCACTAGTTAATTATGAATGACCGATTAATCAACCTAATCTAATATTCCACATTATGTTGATGTTATTAAAGTGCATCATGAAAATGACAGATCGTCTTCATTTGCGTTCTTTGGCCAAATGTGCACTCTGCAGACATGATGTCAAAAAAAAAAAATTAAAAAAAAAAAAAAGTTTGCCGGTTTGAATACCCGAGAGTTAAATAATTCCCCAGAATGTTTACCTGCACCCTGGCTTCCGTCAGGTTGATTTTCATAGCCAGCTCTTCCCTAGTGAACACATCGGGGTAGTGGGTTTGAGCAAAAACGGCTTCCAGTGCCTCGAGCTGGTGGAGGGAATTGGAGCAAACATCTGTCAGGGGCAGGCACGCGGGATCTGCCGTCTCGGGGAGCACCTCTCCACCGGCCCTGCGAGGGATGGGGAAAGCGGGGCCGGGCGGTGCGGGGGCAGGCAGGGGACTAGAGGTGGGCAGGTCAGGGGCAGAGAGGAATGGGCTCCTACCTGCTGCAGGGTGAAGGTGGTGCGGTTGCGGCGCTGCTTCCTCCGCAGGAACCCGTCGTCAAACTCGCCGGCTGAGTGACCTCCGAAGGGGGCCGCGCCTGTGAACGGAGAGCAGCGTTAGGGACCGCAGAGAGCGGAGCCGAAGTCCCCTCTGCGCCCTGGGGTGGGAGATGAAGGGCCGGAAGCCGGGGCCACTTCAACGGTACCGGTTCCTCGGAGACGTTGGGAAGAGGGACGAAGCGGGGGAAGTGCTGCTCCTCCCGAGCACCTCGGCCGGCCTTGGAAGCACCGCAGGGGGTGCCCCACTGGGCCTGGGGATCCTGCCTGTCTGAGCTCATCCAGCAGCGGGTGTGGGAACACAGCGGCCCTTTTCGGACATTTGTGTTTTAAAAGGAGGAAGAGACGAGGCTTTGACCTAGGCATGGTGACAGCTCCCAGAGCTCCTAGAAGCCCTGCCTGTCTGCGGGGAGACTAAAGGTTATTTTGTAGGAACCTTCTTTTCCTTGCTTGGAAGGAGTGGCACCGGGGCCCTTGGCAGTTTTCTCCCCGCACCCCCCCCCCACACACACACGGCAGAGCCGCCACCCGTGTGCTTGCCCTCCTCACTGGAGGCGAACAGGGGTTAGTACCGCGCCGAGCACCGGGAGCGGCGACAGCGCTCGGGGCGCTCGGCTACGGCTGAACCTCCTGGACTCGGCAGCGGGGATGGAGGAGGGAGCCCTGCCCTGCCTCGACGGCGTTTTCGAGGCGTCCAGGGGGAGACTGGGGCACTGGGAGTTCATCCCTGGTCGGAGGCGGGGCAGGACAAACGGCCCACAGGGATGCAAACGGAGTGCAGTGGAGCAGTCCCCAGCCTTCGCAGCTCCCCCAGTTACACATCAGCGGTACCCGGGCTGAAATGTTCACTCCCTTTCTGTTCACTGACAGATTAGGGTAAAAAACCCAAACCAAACAAAAAATCCAAACCTAAAACGAAACAAAACCAACCATAAACAACGGAACAGAAAAGTATCCAAACCCACAGGAGCGTGGCTGAGTGTCTCCCCGGCCTTACCCGCCGACCTGCCCTGTGGGGAGCGGACTGAGCCGGCCCCGCCGTGGGGCACGGGGGCTGCGGATCGCCACTGATCTTGCAGCATCATTAGGAAGAGAAACACGGCCCCAGCCCCTCCTGCCACAGACAAGACGGTTCGCTGTGGCCCTGGGAGATGCTCATCAGAGAATACAACACTGTCCCGGTGACCCCCAGAGCCTTGTCACTTCCCTCCGGCACCGCCGGGCCTCCCCGGGTGCGCAAACACACCGAGAACAATGTCTGAAAAGGGCTTTTCTGTTGTCGCTTCTTCGGTTTCGTGATGGTTGGGTGGGGGTTTTCTGGACGGCAGGCTGTGTATATATAGATTTTCTTTTACTTAGGATGCTCTGTGTTGTTTTCACCCTTTAGCTGACCAGACACACACCGCCCGCCGCTTCCCACGCCTGCGAAGCCGGGACCAGCGGCCGGGAGAGGCGGCAGCCTGCGGGGACCGCTCCCCGCCTAGGGCCGCCAAAACCAGGCACCAGCCCCAAACTGCCACCGGAGACATAAACAAGCAAGCAAACACACAAACAAGAGTACGCTCCCACAGCTGCTTCCCGAAAACTGTAAGGAACAAAGGCGCCGTCGGTGGCACTGGCCGGGGGCAGAGCAGGCTGGCGGGGCACGGAGGGACCCTGGCACGGCCCTGCCATGTCTGGCTGTCCCCCCCGAGCCGAGGACAACTTTGCTGAGAGAAGTTTCCAGCCGGCGATGCGCTGCCCGGCTTGGGTCCGCTGGCCCTGGAGCGGCCTTGTTCAACGCGGGGATGCCCCTTCCCGGAGGAGGATGAAACCGCTGAACCTCCTCTTCCTTGCAGCGCTACCGCGGGGAAAGCCCTCTGCCCGCCGGGTGATGCCATGCAAGGAGCGGGAGGTGCCAGCAGGAGGATTTTATGTGAACAGCCGGCCCGGGGCTGAAGTTGTGCCTCTGAGGCTCCGGGACTGCTCTCGCACTGCGAGCGCTGGCCGGAAGGAGCGGAGCCGGGGCCCTGGGCATGTGGGAGGACACCGGGAAATCCCGTATGTGCCGTATTTTTCAAATATAAACAAATAAAATAACAAAACCAAATAAATAAACAGACCCCTCTGGTCAATAACACAAAGGAAAACATCCTCCCAAGTAGTTATTTTCTGCTTGCTTGCTTTTCTTTTTTCCCCCACTTCGTGACGCCTCTTTCCCCATCCTCCCGCAGAATGTTTGCAAAATAGCATTAAAGATTTATGAGGTCCCTTTGGCTGGAAGGAGGAGACGTGACCACGTCCTGAAAGTGTCCCGATTACAGCCATGACGCCAACATCTGTGCTGGGAGGGGAGAAAAGCATCTCTTTCGTAGCCCGAGGCTCAACTGCGGGATCGCTATCCACAGAGGGGAGGCAGGTGGCAAAATGACGAGGTGGGGGTATAAAAAACAAGGCCTTTCAAACAGGAATCAAATTAAAGAAGAATGAAAATCATGCAATCCTTCTTTCCGTCCTGTGACAAGAGGGGAAAGCTGGGAGCAGGGAGGGGGGGATAGGGTTGCGTTTTCTCAAGGAGAAAGATGGTGCGCTTTTATATTTATCTCTCTATAGATCTGCCTCTTATCTCAGCACTTATCTGTACCCCGGCAACCCTGGAACAAGTCAGACCACACTTTCTTCTTCCATTCCCAGTTCACCCACACACACCTCCAAGTTAATTTCTTGTACTTACTCGTCTCTGTGCGACAACACTCACCCTCTAGCTGCGGGGGGCAGTGGAAGTAGAACATGGCCCTGCGGCGGGAGGGACGCCCGCTGCCCGCCGCTGCGAGCCCGACGGCGGCCGGGGCCGGGGCCAGCCCTCGGGGCGCGAGGCTTCCGCCAACCCCCTGCACCGACACACCAACACCAGTTCCCCGGCCGGGCACCGCCGAGGTGTATCCTGCAGACCTGAGGACAGAGAGGGGAGAGAACAGAATAGGTGAATAACCAGACGGAAGCACCCAGAGAAACTCATTGATAATCTTAGGTCCCATCCCAGAGGAAGCAGCGAAAGTGGCGTCTAACCCTGTGCTACGAGGTGAAAAAGCCAAAGGTGGAAAACTCCTTGGTAGGTGCACAGTAATCAGAATTAGTAAAACTTTGTTGCTTCTGTTTGTTTTTCTTACTTTTTTCTTTCCTTTTTTTCCCCTAATAGCAGATTCTACCTCTCTTGTTTATCTGTCTGTCTACGTACCTATCCATCCATCCATCCATCCATCCATCCATCCATCCATCCATCCATTAATACATTTATTCATATCTATCTATCTATCTAATTCTCAGATATTTCTTTCCGCAGCAAATAATTACATTAAAAATAAATAAAAGCAGCAGCTTATAGCTAAGAATAAACCGTTAAAAAAAAAAAAAAAAGAAAAAAGAAAAGAATATTCTGCCTAAATGAAACAGCAATAAAACCTAGAAGTGTTCTTCTCGTTAAAGCATCCAGCACAGTGGGAGCTGTGTTCAGGTTGGAACCCATGTCCTCGGCAAGAAAAAAGAATAAAATATCAGATTTATATGCAGTCATATAAAAAAATCCAGAAGGCAAATAAAAATAGTAATCCATACCTAAACCGAAGTAAGAATCATCAGTAAGGTCTGGGGGGCATTTTGCACTGGAGTGAGGCGCTGTGAGTTGTTGGCTGCAAAGACAGAAGGGCTCTGTGGAGTTCTGGAAGTGGCCAGATGTCTTTATATCTGTCTACAGCATGCTCTGCCTCTCAGCACTTGCCTTTATAATCTCACGCATAATTGGCCTTAATCTGATTATTTCCAGCGCTGTCTACAGTGAGTAACTTGGATAGGTCTATTGGGCCCTACAAATGGCCCACGTGGTGTGCAGAGTAGGGGGAAAAAAAAAAAAAAAGAAAAAAAAGAAAATCCCATCATTTCTCAGCAAACACCAGGAATGTGAACGGCAGCACCAAAATCCCATTATTTCCTGCGCCTTGGCTCTCCGGGGCACCGCGGCCCCCGGCGGGTCCCCCCTTCATCACGTCCCCGGGGTGCGCAGGGCTGCGGGTCCGGGAGGTGGGGGCCCGCCGTGCGGTGCGGTGCCGAGCCGAGCCTAGCCGTGCCAGCCCTGCCCGGCCGCCTGGACCCCAGCGCTGACAAAGCGGCAGTTAATTGCAGCCGGGTGGGTTTTGGGGGGCCGCTCTCACACGCCTTGCCTTTCCAAGCGATCTTACCGCGGCAAAGTTTGATTTTGTTCACAGCGAGGGGTCTCTGGATTTATGCTCGCTTCCCGTCTGCAAATGATATGCGGCGGGACCCTTTGCAATTACTATTAAAATGCATCCGAGACATGGGCTCAGCGGAGAGAGATGGCCCTTGCCTCAGCCCGGGTGAAAATTAGACTTTAAAGTACCCAGATGAAATTTTCAAGTCAGGGACGCGGGATTGGATCAAATCACATAAACTGCAAAAAAAGCAAGTATAATGGCGCATAATTGGTTCTGTAATAGCATTACACAAGGATAATAGCCTGTTATGGCCCCCTGCACATTAAGTGCTTCCCTGGCGTAAAGCCTTTATGATATTAAAGGGGGAATATAATGATATTTTGGTTATTAAATGCATGTAATTAATTTATGCACCACTGAAAATAAAGTTGGTATTATGACCCACTCAAGATGCATCAGAAGATGTAAGTCAGACAACTGTTGATAAGTTCTGGTGTCTATGTTTCGTCTAGACTGCTGATTTTATTTTGGAACAATTGCTTCTCCGTCAGACTACACAAATTTAATATTTTATAAACATTGTAATGTTCTGTGCAGGAAGGGTGAGCAAATCTGTACAGGGTCTCTTAGATCTGATAGGAGTTTAAAGACATAGCACGTTCATGCCAGAGCAAAGGAGGTGGATACAGATGATAGAGGTGCAGAAACAGATATTTTGAAGAGACCGTGTCTTTGTGAAGTTATTCTGCATATATGATCTCATTAAATAAACACTAATAAGCCTTAGAAATATCATCTGCTCTATCTGCCTTTTACACTACACATAGATGTGGAAATTCCCCTAATGCGTATTCAAGGCGAAGTTATGTTTCAGTCCTGTAAAGCATTATTTTAGCAAAGCAAGGCAAAAATTGATTGTATCTGAGATCCAAATTGATTTGGTTTGATTTTATCTTATCCATTCACCTATAACTTTAGCATACTAGTAATAGATTCAGAAAACTGCATTCAAATATGGTTTTATATATATACACATATGTCTATATATATTTGCATCTGTACACATACATAAATGCTTTTGGTTATCTGTTTGACAACAGATACTGACTTACCATCTAGGCAAGTGCTTGAACAGCAAAGTATAGTTTGAATTTAGACAGCTTTTGCAGCACCTTGCAAGATGCAAGACCGATGTTCTGAGTTCAACTGCACTCCTTAAAAAAGCAGCACAAGCCTTAGGTCAATTAACCATAAAAAGAGGGACATAATCCAGAGGTGCTGTCTGAACCTACCCTGCCAGCCTCTCCATCCTCAGCTTTAAAATCCACTCAGGACCAGTACGGCAAGACCCCTTTGTACAGAGACAGATGTGCCTTTGCCTTTTTTCTTTGACGTTGGGAAGAGAGGAGTGAGAGTGGTTTATCATAAGAACATCTAATAAAATAATAATAACTTTATTATGGTGCTCTCAGGCCTTGCTTTAGTCAGGGGGCTGCATTGCTGCTTTGGCTCCAACACTCACTTTCCCCAGCAGTTTGAAGCCTGCAAGTTCAGCAGGATTGTGGGAGGCAGAGAGGGTGAAATGGAGCACGGGGAAATGCTCCAAGTCGCTGCTTTTTAAACAGAAGCAAAAAGGCATTACCCTGGGTGCAGCTCAACTTTCTCCCAGGGAGCAGCAGCTGCAAAACAAGGAGATAACTAAGCACTATATAATCCGCCACCCCTCGCCACCCCGATGCCTGTTTAATTTTAATGCACGAAACGTGGGGTTGACATAATTAAAAGTTGGCCCTACGGAGTCTTGGGTACCGATCTCGGGTGGTCGGAGGCCGGGGCCGCCGGAGGCGCCTCTCAGAACCATGGAGAGCGCCCATTGCCCCGCCTAACGGCCAGGAGCGGGCCGAAACTCCACGGCCTGCTGGGGTGTTGCACAGGGTTAGTCCCTTCCCGAGGAAAGGCTGTTGTCAGGGATGTTTCTAGGTTTCTCCGTGTAGAGACGCTTTCCTGCCAAGCTGGGACTACAGGGAAGAAAACCCGGAACAGTAAATTGCTTCAGATCATGGCTAGTATTTCTTTGGTAGTTCCTCTCATCTAGCTACCAAAGGCAGGCGCTAAAAACAAGCTCTGGCATGAGATAACACACACGTAGAAGCTAAAATATTAAAAAAAAAATAATCAAGAAAAGCCCTTAAAGTCTTTCTCGCATACCTCATCATCATAATTATTGTTGCTATTATCATTATTACAATTACTACTGATATTACCATTATTGAATCAGTATTAGATACTAGGTCTGTAAGGAAAAGTCCCACTAAACATAACTCTGGATAGATGTTTTGCTGATTGTGCCTGTTTTACAGTAGAACTGTTCCTGTGCTGCACACACAAGCACACATCTTCTCATTTCCGCCCAATGACAATAAAACCTAGGACTGAACTGATGAGCAAAATCACTGAATGGATGTTTACCTTGAGAGTGCTCAGTTTTGAGGGAATCATTCGTAAACCTCAAGGAAGTCTGAATGGCTTAAGTTTGATGAAATGGCTTTCTTGCCTTTCCGTGTCCAAACACTTTCCTTTCCCATGATTCTTAATACCTGACCACAAAAAAGAGCGAGCATCTAAAAGGTTATTTTACCCTAATTCATGTGCAGTAAAATGTATTTTCTAATTAACCAAATTTGCCGATTTGTCCCGCTTGGACACTCTTATAATTTATAATATAAAAGTGTTCTTTCTTTATCTAAAGACCAAGGTGACTGCTTTTAATTTTCTGTAACCTCTTTACACTTGATGTTCACCAAACTCATAATGTTAATTGGCTTCATATACGGATCATCAGTTTAATGAAGGAATAAATCCTATGTTGCTTTATGTCCCTCTGTTTTAACAATGATTGCTTTAATGAAGAATGTGACGTGTTTGAAATCAAAGCTGCAGGAGACATTAGAGAGGATTTTTTATGATGACAGAAATGCTTATTTAAAGCTAAAACCATGAGGTTTCCATATTTCAAAAGCTTTTCTTTAAATAATTTTCAATGGAAAATACTGACACGTTCTTCATCAGATAACTTTTTCTTTGTGATTTCATGAGCAGAGACTGAGAATAACTCTGTTTTGTAATATAAACATCTCAATTAGTTCATGAAAATATCTGTGATCTGACTTTAGAACATTGCAGTTTTCATTCTGAGTTTGAGTAAAACTCCTAGTGAGCTAAAAGGAGTTATGTCTGCCTAAATAAGGAGTATTTAGGAGTAACTAATACATCTCTTCTCAACCTACTGTATTTCCATTGTTCATGTGTAGATGGAAAAAATTATACGGGAGAAAGAATTGTCAGTTCGCACACAAAAGCCCTGGATTGCTGTAATCTATTTCTCCCCGTGGGGATTTTAGGATTTCAGGAGCAAGGGTAAAATGTAATGAAACATGGGCTCATAGAGGTAGGTGACTGCAAATCAGAGCATCAATTAGGTCAAGCTGGAAAGCATCAATTAGACCCAACTGCATGTGCCAGTTATACTAGCTACAGAAGGTTTAAAATGTACAAAGCAAATGCATTCTGGTAATTGAACTTTTACGTTCGTGGTCCCACTTATAATGAAAGTAAGCTTTCTTTTTTTAATCTTTCCCTCTCTCTCTCTTTTTTTTTTTTTTTTTTTTTCTTTTGTTTTCTTTTGTTTTGTCTAATGGAGACTGCATATACTGGATATATTTTTTTCTCATTTGAGAGCTGCTGTCTGGACTGAAATTACATGATCCTTAGATATGGGAACATGCAACACAGAAGAGGAAAGTCTCTAATCCAAGTCTGGGCCAGGGTTGAGCAACCAATGGATTTAGACAGAAATTTCTTGACATGGCAGAGGAAGTGCATGAGAAGAGAAGAATATTAGCTTAAATTACATGCCACTGAGAAATCATTCAGTGTGCCAGGCACGCCTAACCCCATGACCTCTTGGATTTATGTCCCCACAAGTATTATATTCATTCAAAACAGGTCACACCAAGCTTCAGGTAAATACATACACATCTTCCCCCCCATCTGCCATACAGTATTGTGTGTAAGAGAGCTGTATGTTGCCTTTCAGAGATAGCCAGGACTTCAGTCCTATGGCCAGAACTATATGAACACGCAGAAGACAACCCATATCATACCTTCCCTCTCCATGGAGAACCAGAAGGCACCTTGTGGCATCTCTAGTGGCACAGAGGGTTAATCTCCCAGAAGCCCTATTCAGTAGCAACAGTTCTCTACTGGAAGCATGCCTTTACCAAACCTGTGCGTGGTCCCCACACTGCTTACCATTTGAAGTGATTCATTGTGCAGGCTGGGACTATGCCAGGATTTTCTGAGGCAAACCAACACTGGGTTTCAGGGGAATTGCTTTGGTGAAGATGTCATATAAAGGATTTTCTTCCCAGATGTGCTTTTTCCCACTAAAATGAGTCTTCTAACTAAGATCTGTGATAAACAGATTTCCAAGGGAGCAGATGCTATTGTGAGAAAAAGTATTAACATTACTTGAAGGTAGGAAAACAAGATGTGGAAGATACGATTATTGACATTATCTACCCTGGTCAAGGGCAGAAAAGTGATTTTTTTTTATTGCATAAAAGATATGCATTGCTACTAGAAGTTTGAGAGCTGTTGAAGTCAAAGTTAAAAATTCAAAGATGTACGATATCTCAAATTTAGGTTTGCACATTTTTGGGTACTCCTTATTTTCCCATGGATTTACCAGTTTATTTGGAATTTTCCATATGCTTGGAACTCTGCAGGAACTGGCCCTTGAATATATATCAGTTGTACTACTGTTTATTCCTCCCTTGTTCTGAGAGAATATATTTGGGAACAGTATAATATTCTCAAGAATAGCTGCCTAGTTCTAGATTCATGTAAAGCCACTAAAACAATAACCTCCTTTTCAAAGATGTTGACTTTTACCTGGGACTTCAGAAATCCTGAAAACAGCTCTCTTTTTCCAGAGAAATGGTGTCTTGTCTTCTCCACAATTCCTAGTGTTAACAAGGCAGGCTAATTGGCTTTCTGGCAGAATGAACTTGTCTCAGATCTCTAGCTGAGCACAGAGATGGTCCAATGCCATGTTTATGCTAGCTGGATGGGTATTCTGATGCTGTCATGGTCTTGTTCATTGCCAAGTATGATAAAGCAAACTCTTTATGTTAGTATCAGCAAGATAAACCCTTGTGCTTCTTCTGTGAAATAGCACAAAGAAAGGATTAAAACTTTCTTTTTTTCCTTTTTCTTCTTTTGAGAGGTGGTGACAGTTTATGTGTATGTAACACCTCCTCAGTCTTTCATCACACCCTCCTAACCGTGCTTACATTCAGGCCTATTCCTGCTCCACTTCTTAACATCTGATTCAATGGGAAAATAAGACTAGGTCTTTATCCAAATCCCTCAGGAGTTATTTCCAAGGATCTGGATGCTCTGTGCTAATGAAAGGCATTCCTGAAATGCTGATAATGGTGTTCACTGATGTTTAGAGATTTGTTGATCCAGAGAGTGAGGTGGAACCATTTAAACAAACTGAATACTACATGAATGAGGGATAAGAGGAAATTGCAATTCATTCTTTGGACTTAAGAACAAGGCAGTGCAAGGTCATGTAAAATTTAGGGGCAAGGTCCTAAAGCATTAAAAAAGAAAAATCAACTTGGGGTATCAATCCATATCGTTTTTCACCTCCAGCTTCATGAACCTTATCTTTCCCAACCTATTTTCTTAAATCAGGATCACAAAGCCCTTCCTCCACTCTTTTGTATGCCCACCTTCAACTCCACCTAATTTTCTTACCTTAAAATACATGTCCTAGCACCATCTCAAGCACCTTGAAGCACTGGTGAAACAAATATGGAGATGAGACTTCAAACAGGAACAGGTTATCATACATCATGGAACTTGCAAGGTCTTATCAAGCAAGAGCCATAATCTACCCTGTGGGCTCCTGCATAGAGGAGTTAACCAACAGGGATTACCACAAAGAGCTGTTCTCATCACAGCGTGTGGTAAAGAAGGTGGCTGGTCTTGACGAGCACAGAGCTCTGGGGAGCTGAAAGACTTCTTGTGCCTAAGGTTGGCCTTGCTTGAGAACCAAGTGATATACTTATGAACTGTCATCCAAGAAACAATAGGAGAATGTCCGTGGTCATGCTGTTAATTGGTTTGTTTATGCTGCCTGGCTGGCTGGGGGCAGAGAACCCTGCTCTCATTCTCTGGAATTCATTTAGGGTTTGAAATGTTCAGACCTTCTTTTTAATATTTTTTTTTTAAATAGGTTTGTTTTCTTAGCCTGTCCTTGGGCAATTTACACTCACACTTTCAAAGTCTGCATTCGCATTTTATACGTGCATTTGAGTTACAATCACAAGTCTCTGAACATATATCTCTTGCTGCCTAGAAAAAGAATGAACCTGTTCAGATTAGGTGAATTATTTTAAAGATTAAATGTTGAGCTTTGAGCACTGAAGCTGTTCACAGAAAAAAAAAATCACCACTCCCTCTTCACATTTTGTTCGAAAAACAATAATAGTTTTCAAATTGTCCAGACGGTACTTGCGATGAATAAAACGCTTTCAAATTACAGATGTAAAATTGCATTGTTAAAATTAGAACAAAGGATCATGGAACTCTGAAAAAAAGAACTGAAAAATTTTTGTTTCAGCTTTTTGACATGGAAAAATTTGAAAGCTGGTTGGACTGTTTGTCCCTGAATATTCCCAGGCAATGGAGAAAAATATTTCTGCACAGAACCTTCTGCAGGAAAGCAGTGAAGCTAACTGGTGTGAGCCACACAGGCAGTGGTGTTCTGGTGCATGACCGTGGTCTGTCCTGTCAATTTACCAAAGACTGCTGCCTTTGAAACAGCTTCTGAGTTGTCACATTGATAAACCAATATGTAAAGACATATGGTGACTTCAGTGGCCACAGACCCACCTCTAAGGCTGCCAGGCTCTTGTAGGACTCCAGATAAACTACTCAGTGGAATTAATTTGATCACATGCTGGTGCCCGTGTTGTAGATATCTGAAGTTGGGTGAAGCGAAACCCAGCCCCATTATCTCTAGGTCTCAGCCACTGGCCAGCCCACACACAGAAGCAGCAGTCTAATGTCCAGGTCAAAACCTCATCTTGGTAGAAGTCACTACCTACAGTTAGTAATAGGACCTGTAAAATAAGGGCTGAAACAGTATCACCTGTAATAATGCACCTATGTGAATCAGAAAGACTGTTACTGCAATAATAGTTATAAATTATATTTGGAAACAGGAGATTATTGTAATCAATAAGAAATAATCCTAGGAGGTCTCAAGACATCTCAGAAACTACATGTTAGCTGCCTGCAGACTCATTTCCCACCAGAAAAACAGAAAGCAAAGTTTTACAATACCATGAAAATAAATTAATTACTTTCATTTTGTAATCTATGCAATTATTGAGCCAACCTGTGTGAACTTTCCAGAGTCATATGTAAACAAATTTGCATAGGAACTGTGAATTTCCAGAACAACTTTCAAGAATTTAGAAACTTTTTTGCATTGTCCATCTTAAAATAAATATGAAGTATTGAGTTATTTTTTTTTTATCAAGGCAAAATCTTCTTGACAAAAGAAGCAGAAAAACTCTGTCAAAACCCAGTGCTTGTAGTAAATACCACATTTATAAAACTGAAAGTTATTCAGGATAGGAAGCAGCAAGAACCACTTGGAGTTCATCAAATGCAGTCTTGCTTCTAGAAGGGAACAAAATATTGGCACAGGCCAGCGGCTGGCTCCTTAGGTTATCAGGGGATCCTTGCAGATATGGCTGCTGAAAGCTAACCCCCAACCTCCTTTTGGGTTGCATTAACAAAAGCACAGCCATGAGGTCAGGGGAAATACACTGAGGGTGGGTGTGCACTGGGACAGGGCCACGAGACATCAGATCTCTGTCTTTTGGGATATTCCTAACTCACCTGGACAGGGTCCTGAGCACCCTGCTCTGACTTCGAAGTCAATCCTGCTCTGACCGGGAAGTTAGGCAATGATATCCAGAGGCTTTTTCTGGCCTATTTTTTTTTCTGTGATTCTGTTCTTGGGTAGTTTTGATAAATCAAGCACAGGAATATTTTTCCAATGACAAACTAAATAACTTCTTCCATTCATCCAACATGGTGCACAGTCCTTTTTGTGGTACACAAAGCATAAACCTTACAAAATAAACCAAAACAGTTCTCAGATATCTAGTTAATTTCGACACCATCGGGTTGTCTAACATGCTTATGTTTGATTGGGGTTTTTTTAAACAGATGATATCTTAGTTCTAACAGCAAATGTCTGACTCTGGTCAAGAAATCACTTTTACCCCCTATTGCTCAATTCTTTTTCTCGCAACATGTTCTCTTCTAATTGTGATTTTGAACTACTAAAACCTTGACACCTTCCACTTACAGCCTGCACTCCAGCAGTACAGGGAATCCCAGGAGTACCAGTGGGGACCCAGAATTCACTGCTTATTCTGAAAATTGTGATCATTTATTCCCAGCAGCACTTGGCCCATCAGGCTTTCACTGTCAGGAAAGCTGTCCCAGTGCTTTAGCTTGATTTAACCTCAGGGAATTTTAGACATGTTTGGGGAAATTAGGCTTATTTTTTTTTGTCTATAGCTTTTGAGGACACGTTCCCTGGCCGCCAACACTGGCTCAGCACATTCAGCAGAAAATGTGGCACGGACAAACAATTGATTCCTATGTTGATCACAGTGGGAGTCTATACAGATTTTGAAGTCCACACACTCATTTTTATGCTGCCTGCTAACTCCATTTAAACTGATAGTCAACCAAGAGAGATTTCTGTGAGCAGATCTGAAACAGTGCACAGGGATTTATTCCATAAAGCGGCTTTGTGCCATGAGACCAAGATTTACGGCATCACAGAATCATGGTTTCAGTTAAAGGACAAACACTTCTCAGTAAAAGGTAATTCTCTCCCTTACAGGCTTTTGCTTTCAAGGAACAAGACAGGCTGTGATCTAGCTCTGAATTAGGGCAGTTAGTATCTGCATGAATCTTGCATCCTTGCAACAGCAGAAAGTTAGCTGTCCCTTTTATTTCATGAATGGCTTTTAGCAATAAACCCAGTAGGAAGAATGAACACATTTGGTAGTTGCTATAAGGAACAATTGTGTCATTCACCAAAGTTCAATTCACACCTGCTAACTACTCTCCTTGGAGGTGAGCTACATTCAAGTCCAGAAGGGAAGAAATGACCTAGGTGTGACATACTTTTGCAGAAAGCCGTTGCACCCTCTGTATGTGGCAATGTCCTCATATTAGCCCCAAGCATTCCACCTCAGTAGCAGTATCCCTTGGAAGCCCTTTGGGATGAACGAGGAGGGAGGTTGCCTCTGAACACGAATGTATGTAGCTATGGGTGTACAGAAGGAAGAACCCATACAGGTATACTCATTTACCTGTATATATTTTCATGTGTGATCGCAAGGTGCCTGGAGGCAATCTTGAGGGTTTGGTATCTGTGGGAAAGTCCTGGAACTCATGATAGGCACTCAGCTTCTCTCCTCTCTTCTCAGGAAGTAAGGCTCCAGGACCGTGAATCTTCCATGGATCTTTCAAGTAAAACACATAAATGTCCCATTTCCTACACAGAGAACAGGAACCAAAGTAAGTACCCTAGGCAGTCTGGAAACAACTCAGACATTTCTAACTTTATGTCTCATACTGAGGATCATTTTCAAGCCTATAGGACAGACAAAACAGAGCAGAAGTTTTTCAGCTACTTACAACACTGCTGTGCTCCAGCTTCCTCAGGGCAGGCACATTTAAGTTATCTCCCACCTCACAGAGGAAACCATCCCAGATCAGTTTCCCCAAGCCCATCCTTTCTGCTTTACTAGCCTAAGGACACCCCCAGCATATCCCTCTCCTGTTTCAGTGCCAAGCAGCACCTTCTTGTCATTTATACCTTGTGACAAGAGCCCCACGGAAATCCCTTAAACATTTCTATGAACAGGAGTCCATGGAAGTCTGATCTATTGTAGGCTTGTGCTCTTTACCAGTAGCACTCCCCCCAGCATACTCAGACCCCACTACCATCCCACTGCAGCATTGTTGAGGCCAGGTTTAGCACTCCCCTCACCTTACATAATAACGAGTGTGACTGCACACACCTGGATCTCTTTAGTCCCAAACCTGGGCCAAACTCTTTATCATGGGGTTGTTCATAACCTTACCATAGATTTGGATTCTCTTCCTAGGCATTCTCTGAGTTTTTCTGCCTCTGAAATCCTGTTTTGCATGTGCCTGTGGGTATAAAATGCAAGATGTGTTATTTACCAGAGGAGAATTACATTGATCCCATGCTATGGAGAGGATGCAGAGGTGCATGAGCTGTCCAAATTGAGGGATCCAACCTGGCAGACCTTGAATTGCAGAGCTGAGCGCTGTACTGATGCACCACCATGAATAATAGGTTGCTCTGCTTCCAGCCACCAGCTGAGCTGGCTCAGGGAGCACGATGCCTGCTATAGCAGTACTCTCATTGGGACTTGGAGATGGAAACGGGAGAGATGCTGCAAAGTTCTCTGTCCTTTCAAGTGGGACTCTTTCTCTGCATACTTCCAAATTTCAGGCTCTGGGGTGTCAGTGCTCTTGGTAGCATCCTGCATACAAAATCTGCAGTCATTCACTTTTGTTTTCACTGTGCTTCAGAAGGAGAACTTTTCAGGGCCAGGTGTACTCCTCATTGGTCTTGGTACTATGTGGTTTACGTCCTCTTGCCCCTGTTGCAATGCAACACGATATAGCAATGTACAGCCTGAGTTACTAATCCTTTTCCAAACTGTCCATGTTGAAGAATAACTATTCTCTCCAAACCCCTAGCTGTCCCTTTTTGATATGCCACCTAAGCATATGATGTTCTCATTAAACCAAGACTCCAAAGTGTATCATTTTTTGTTTTGGAATTCTTACTTATTTCAGTTTATGAATAACAAGAAAATGTACCTTTATTCTAAAAAACAAAAACAAAACCAGAAAACCCAAAGAAAGAAAGGAAAAAAAAGAGAGGAGCATACTTGTGCTTAATTGTTACTCTAATTACAAGTTCTAGTGTAGTGTAAATTTTTTCCCTTGGCATTATTATGAACCTCATTTCCTTACAAAGTCCAGGATAAACAATTCCAATATATTTTGTTTTAATTATCAGGGTTTAATGGAGCATAATGAGACTATGTTGAGTGGCGCAGAAAAAAATAATTTAATGTGTGCAAAACTACTGAGTGCTCCTAGCTTGACTATGCGTATTTCACCTACTGTAGGGCAGCACTATGTGAGCTAATATTCAGTGTGCCCATCATTTATTTATTAATCATACTTGGTTTTGAATTAAAAAATATCCTTTTTTTTTCCTGGCATCTGAAACAAGAAGAATCCCATTAAGATATCCTGGAAAAAATGGACAATTCTCTGATTTGAGCAGCAAAGGATGCAGCTGATACACAGCTGATGGTGAAGCATTTATCATGTCATGGCCTGAAGACTGAATGGAGCATGTTGGATGCAGAACCTGCCTCAGCCAGTCTGTTCCAAATGCAGTCCTTCTCCCAGTGTTATTTGGCAGCGAAGACTTCAGTTCTTTGGGGCCCTCCCAAAAGAACCGTAAATAAATGAGCTGAAGTCACTATTCAGAAATTACCCTGTCTGGACTCTCACTGTAGATATATTTTCTCACTCCCAGTGCGTGGTTCCTATAAACTTAAAAAAACCCACAGTTACTTCTGCAGTGAAAAGGGAAAAATACAGAAGAGCAGCCTGAGAAATAAACCAGAAAAGTGAGATTATAACCCTTTACACTTTCCAAGGTCCCCTTGCCAAGGCACTGAATCCAGTGACTATGTGTGGCTGATGCAGCGGCTGTCACCACCTGGCTACCACATTTATACGCTGCTTTACCAGACCATATACCAAGATCAAAACACCCTCCACCCCCGCTATGCATTTTACATAGGCAGCAAATACTGAACATGATGCAGTGTGGTCAGCATGGCGATGATGGGCTGGTTCTGCAGAAAGGACAAACACTTTTATTCTGCCATGCTGAGCATATACAGCAGGTTTGAAACATTCAGTTGTACTGGAACCCCTGTCCCGTACAGCTCACATATGACCAGTTGAACACATGATCTACTGGATGGAGATACAGGAGCCCCATCACAGTCTGTTTCCCTGACCTGGGGGAATCCAGCTGCAACTGACTAACAAGTCCTTTGCCTTAACTGCTGCTCCCAGCAGCAAGGTCTTCTCTTGAAGCTGTTCTGATATCAGAGTGCCACAGCTCCGCTGGTCCTTATAACAGCCTCTGCAGCCTCCTAGAGAAAACAAATAGGCAGGAGAAAACCCTCCTCTCCACACTGACCCATGCATACTATTCTTTCTTTCTAAATCCTTGTCTTGCTCAGCCTCCTCTACTCCACCTATTCCAGGCTGTAGTTCTGATAAGCACATGCCTGGCCTACACACATGGGGCACAGCCTTCTCATCTATATATTTTACCTGTGAATAAAGTATTTCTTTTGTCCTCGCTTTCTAACTTAGTGAAATTTTAATGAAGGCATCCCAAGATATTACAACATATATGAAAATAAGACCTTACACATCAAAGAAATTTAAACCATACCAGGTACTTTAAGTTCAGAACCTCCATGAGGTGGGCTTTGCTACAAGCACTACTGACATGAAGGGCTTTAATCTCTATGCCTAACTCAAGTGAGAGTTACAAGGAGCTTCAATGTGAATTTCTTTTCAGGAATAATTACCGGATCATCCTTGAAGGGAAAAAAAATTATTTGGCTTATGTATTATACTCCTTGACATGGAGTCAGAAGACTTGATACAGTGCCCACCGAAGCCATCATGAATGTCCTTTCATCTGGGAAAGTATTTGATTCATGCCTCTAGGAAAGAGGATCAAGTATAGAACAAAAAACCCAGAACAATGTCACATTACATTTATTTGCATATTAATATTTTATATTACAGATTAAGTTAATATACAAGTGTTTGTTTTAAATAAAATTACAGACATCAGTATTTACAGAGAGAAAAACATTTACATATATTTTTTTTTAAATTTCATTGGAAAAAAAATTCTCCATGAAATTTCTACCCACAGGAAATGTCAAGTTCTGTGAGAAGTCAGCCTCTTTCAAGGATTAATGGAGACAAGAAACCTAAGCAGGCTTACATTTCAACTCGACGAGTTGATTGAGGAACTGCGATGGGCTTGTTACCTGCATTAAGTTGTAACAAGGCTGAAAGTACTTAGGGGATCCCTTCTGCATCTATGTCCTATTCTTCAAGGAAGAATGGAAGAGCATCAGTGAGTACCTTCCATTAAAATTGCCTCAGATATGGGACCAGGCCAGCACCCAGCATGTTCTCATGGACCTTAAACCTTAATGTTCTTCTTTTTAACTGCTGAAATACTAGGATTCTGATCCAAACTTATGGTGCCATTGTACAGCTGCTGTTATAAATACAGGCAACCTCTGCTGCCATACAGCCCAACAACCACAGCAGACCATGGTGGAAGAGAAGGATTTTACAAAGAGGGGGACTGGCTGACCCTTCATCATATGTATGTTTTGTACCAGTATGACCCCGAGTCAGAGGCCAAGTTTGCCAATTCCCAGACAAATACTGACCTACGTGTTCCCTCAGATTGGCTAGCAAATGCCAGGGAGACTTACAAGGAGGTCTCTGCGTTTGGCAGACCTGCATGTAGAACAGGGGGAAGAACTGCATTTCTCAGTAATGCATGAGCTGCAGATAGTAGAGTTCTCTCAGACTAGCTCTGGGCAAACACTTATCCTGAAAGCTCTACTTAGGGTTGTACATTGCCACTGGATCATGCAATCAAAACCGAGTAAGTTTGTGTTACTAAGAGGCCTGCACCCCATCCTGGACTGAAGCAGAATACCTGCCTGTTAAATCATAGGAAATTCAGAGCCCCAGTATACAGAAAAAGCCCTTAATTTGGATGATCAACTTAATGTGTTTGAACTATTTCAAATAACAAATTCCAAATTTTAATGGTTTCCCATGGTGTACAAATGCTCCATGCAAGTCAGCATACCCCCCAGAAGCCCACAGCTCTTGAAAAGCCATCCTTGAACATCTTTCCATACAGCCATGGTGAAGGGAGAAGGACTTGAAGCACAGCTGAGTTTCTGGCTCTTCCGCCCTGTGAACTGAAATGTCATCTCCTTTGGTATCTTCAGTGGCAAATGAGGAACTGAATCCAAGTGCACAAATGCAGACAAGAAAAGGTCCTGCTAATGACAACCACACCTTGTTGCCACCATGTCTTTATAATTTTTAAGGACCACATTCTCTTTGTCATCAAAGTAGAGGAGATTGAGGGACTTCAATTCATCTGGCACACAACAGGGTGTGCTGATATCTTGAGACAGTTTAAGTGTATGGACTATGGACTGAACTGTAGCATGGTTTGTTGCATTTAGACTTTCCCCCAAGGGGAAGAGACAGGATCCTTTGCAATAAAATGCATTGTATCCACTTGGGTAAATAATCCATCCTGACCAGCCAATGGCATGGAAGTCAACGTAGAGTTCCCTTCGATGACACACTGTTACCTGGCTTTTGGCAGAAGGGATTTCAGCAGCTCGAGGTCTCCTGCTCACGCCTGCATTTCTGCTTTCGATGACCTGAGTTTCGCGAGGCACGTGTGAAGCATCAGTTTTGGCAGGCTTCATCTCTGGTTCTGAAAGGAAGTTGTATGTTGAACTTTCTCAAAATGAATTAATTTCCTAATTAATTGTCCTTAATTTCCAGTGTTCTGCATGAAACCCTATTCTGTAAATCTACATTAAAGTCTTCAGAGTAGATTTTAAAAGTGACACCTAAACTGTGAAAGTCCCAAAAGGGGTGTGTATTCAATTGCAATTTCAGCCATAGTTCAAAACTTGCCAAATGTTGTGTTTCTGTTGGTGGTGGCATGAAAAACCAAAACTTAGCAGAAATGTAAAGAAAAAGCTCTGTGATATGCTAAACACATTCTGTGAACTCCACATGGCCCTTTTAAGGGCTGAATCTGGTAAATAATGGTATTAATGGTCTTTATAACACCACACCTACAACAGGTATCACACTGAGCAGTGTCAAAAGAGGGTGGAGAGCACAGCCTTTTTCTCTCCCCAGTATTCTTCTCCCAGGAGCTCCACCCATACACTTGCAAAACAGTGTGTGTTTCTGTAAAGGCTTTTTGGTAGGTTTTTTTTTTTTTTTTTGTTTTGGGTTTGGGTTTCTTTTCCCCCTCAATTTTTTTGGATCCGAAAAGAATTAGCGCCAGGTCTATGGAACTTTGCTAGAGAATGAAGCTTAGTGACAATAAGGTTTGCTTTCTTTGGGTATCTTCTGGGAAGCCTTGTTAAATGTGTGTGCATACCTCAAGATCCATGTGCTGAAAAAACACTGATGTACAGGCTGATAGCAGAACCGCCTGCACAGATTCACTGACCACAAACAACAGGCAGGTCTAGGGAGTTTCTTCATTGAGGAATGGGTATAAATTTCTCAGCTCTGACACAGTATCCCATACAGAGCTTGATGCTCATTACACTGGGATCTAGAACTTCGCTATAAAAAAGTTCTTTGGAAAGCAAAAATAAACAGGCCAGCCTCATCTTTGGTTTTAATCAGTTTCACCACCTACTTAATACTGATGCAGGTACTACCTGATTTCTAATATGCAGGTGCAATTGTTTACCAGAAAACCCTGCAAACCCAAAACAGAATCATTTTTGTGCCTCCTCCCAGCTTTTGCTCTTTCCATTTATCAGGCTCTAAAATCCAACCTTAGCTGGTTTTACTGGAAGACCAGTGGGGGAGGTAAGACACTGTGTTTTGTAATTTAAGGGATGAGGGTGTTGCCTGTGATGAAAGCAGTCTTTAGTCACAGCCTTTAGTCACAATGCTAAATAGTCACTTAAGTTAAATAGGTGCTTAAAAACCAAGCCAAGAACAGAGAGGTTTAAATTGCTAATTTAACAACCTTTTCCAGTCTTGAACACTGCACTTGATAACTCTACTTACAGTTACTTTACTAGCATTTTCACGAAGTTTTTCAGATCACTGAGATTTTTTAGCATAAACCTAAACAACTTTCACACAAACTTCACCACTGCAAAACTAATATAAATATTAATTTTAAAAAAGTAGAATTCTCACTCATTTTCAAACAAAATAAACCAGGTTTTCCCTAAGCTTTAAGATTATTTCCTGCAAAAACAGTTTGTCTGAGAGGAAAGGCAACTTAAGGTGCTGGGTGACCTACTAGCAAGAACTGTCAAATCAAACTGACTAGTGACAAAGCCGAACTGTAAACCCGTTCAAGACTGAGATTAGGTATACATGAGTCAGCAGAGGGGACCTGAAGATAAACAGGGAGTTCATACTCTAAAACAGATCACTGCTCCTGTGTGAACTTACTTGTGGCAAAGGGTATGAAGCTGGAAGACCTCCGTTTGTTACTGTTGGTGAAGAGGACAAGGAGAGCATTTCTACTCTCCCGCAAAGTGCCATGGCTCTTAGCAAACCTAACCAGGTTGTGCTCAATTCTATTGTTGAATACATGTGTTGCAGTTATCAAAAAGCCATGGTTGGAGATGCTGTTTCCAACCCACTTGGAAACCTGCCAATGACAAGGAAATGAAAAAATATTGTTTCAATATTCTTATTACAGCATTACAATTAAACAATGATTATATTAGGAAAAGGGAACAGGCAACAAACTAGGAGAGTGTAAGAACATATATTGTGACAGAAGTGAGGTAAATGTAGAGCTGAGACTCAACTGAGTTTAATATTCTAACCAGTACTTCAACGACTAAAAATACAAAATACTATATGCATTCCCCAAAGCTACATTTACAGGAAGATAATTAATTTCTGAGAATATACGAGTGAATAGATGAGTCTGGGAGTTAAAATTGGCATTAAAATAAATCCTCTCTGACTTTAGCCAGGAATGTATTTTTCATAGCAATCTTAGTAACAGAATATGAACTCTTCAGACTTTCCATACCATTAAAATTCATTTAAATCTAACAAACATGGCATTTGAAGAAATTAACTACCATCAAGCAAATTTACTTTCTCTAACTGTTATAATTACAGACTAATAGATAAGGCCAAGCTATTTTCAAGCAGGGCTATCATGACTTAAGATGCACCTCAACCAATCATCCAAGCATGCTGCTGATTCTGACCATAAAGCTTAGGCAACAAAAAACACTGTCCGAGAGTACAGCTTTAAACTCAAGAAACTATATGTTTTAAATAACATTTGGATTTTTACTATAGAAAGGCATTCACACACTGTTACAGTTTGAGGATAGCTACAAAACAAATCTTGAAACTAACAAATAAGGAAGTCTACAGAGGAGGAAGTTAAATGAAAAACAACCCAACCATTATAAATTCTAGAAATACAACACTAAAGCACACTGCTCTGTAGTAATGTCACCAGAATAAAAGGAAAATGAAAACCTACTCTTAGAACACAATCAGTGTCATCTACTTTGGCAGCCAAAGCACTAACATGTTTTAATCACAATGACATACTTGGCCTGATGTCTCTTCAATCTACTAGGTTTGGGTTACTCAGTTCCCATCATGCCCAGGCTACTAGCAGCATATAAACACTTCTCCTTTAATTCAGGTAGCATCAGGTGTACTTTTAAGTGTAGAGAGAAAGCTTCTTCCTCTGCTGCTGTCCTTCAGTTCAGATGGACCACAAAACCCAGCACAACGCTAGAGTCAAGAGCTGACTGTCATCTTAAGGAGTTTAGAATTAAGTCAGAACTCTCTGCTTACTGTCTGTGTGACGTTGAATACTTCCCAGCCTTCTGTGTATAGGGACAATAATCTTGAAGCAATGAGATGTTTTTTTTGTGGTTTGCTTCCACTCTCCAAGAGCTCATACACTTCCACCTTGATGAGAGCAATACAACAAAGCAAGAAATGAAACCAATTATCTTCCCAGCAAAACCAGGAGGACAAAGATTATGCACATTTCTGCCAAATCATAGCTGTAAATTATACTACCATTCTAAACCAGGCAAAAAGGATTGTTAGGTACATCTACTTCTATCTGTGTTCAGAGGCAGGATACTGGACCGTTTGATACTATAGAAAAATATACTGACCATCCTTTTTACTTCCATTCTGAACACCTGATACCATGGAATTCTTCTCTTCCTCCACATCTTTGTCTTCAGGTTTGCGAAATGTCCAATCCTGCCTTTTGCCAAAGAAACAGATACGCTCGAGGTCGGAGTCCTCTCCCGCCCTATTTTCCTATGAATCCCTGA
Source organism: Ara ararauna (assembly GCA_028858755.1). Taxonomy (NCBI): domain Eukaryota; kingdom Metazoa; phylum Chordata; class Aves; order Psittaciformes; family Psittacidae; genus Ara; species Ara ararauna. The sequence goes on from CM054381.1 coordinate 70,638,550, forward strand.
CTGCTATCACGACTTTTTAGAACAACTCAAGCAGAAAAATTTCGATTCGAATCCCAAATCCCAGAAAAGCACGATGTGGTTTTAGATAGGTCCGACATAGGTATCTTTAGGGAGAGCTCACTGCCATAGTGGCAAAGGACAGCATATATACAGCCAAAGCCAAAAAGAAATAAAACAAGTTTAGGTGGTTGCACTCCTCACTTCCAGTATCATTTACAAAGAAACCACAAGTGAGTGTTCAGCTGACAGATTACTTCCCACTTACTTTGCAGAAGTGTTTCAGGTCAGACCTCATAGACACATGTGTCCTCTTCAGCTTGAAGACCCTAAACTCGGCTTTCAGCATCTGCTCACCCTTCTCCATCGCGCTGATGTCGAAGTAGAAGTGGTACTGGTCCACGTGAACTGGAAAAGAGCCCCCTTTAGGAGCCATGCAAGACTCCGCATTCAAGCTGCGCCCCGCGTTTTCCACAGCAGCCGCCGGTCAGCTCCAGCCTCCAGCGGGACCCAGGCAGCGGGCACGGCGGCTGCTCGCTGTTCGGGGAACGCCGTAGCTGAGGAGAACTGCCCTGCCGGGTTGGCCCCGCCGCCCCCAGCTCCCCTGCCGGGCCCCTGGCCCACCTCGGTCCTCGAAGCTGCGCACCACGTCGCTCTCCAGCAGCCCCGGACCGCGGGTGATGCCGTTGGCGTCGGCCACCTTGTTGAAGAGATCTATCATGAACTGGGGCGGCTTCTTGCGGGGAAGGACGTCGGGAGGCACCTCCTCGATGTCGAAGACCTCCTGCAGCTTCTGCAAGGCCGCCGCCAGAACCTCGTCCCGCGGGCCGGGGCGCAACGGCAGGGCGCTGGCGGCCGGCAGGCTCAGCAGCCCTGCCAGGGCCATGGCCACGGCCAGCTCCAGGCCTGCCATGCCTCAGGGAGCCCGCCGCGTCTGTGACCGCCCTGAGGTAAGGGGACAGCGGCCCTTCCGCGGGCCCCGGCCCGCCGAGGCTGGGGGCGGCCAGGCCAGCGCTCGGAGCTCTGGGCAGGATGCTCAGCCCTATGGCCGCTGCCCCGGGGGTGGGCGGCCGCGCCTCGCCCGGGACATCAATGCCCCTTAAAGACTCAATGGAGCTTCGCCGCTGGGTTGTTAACATCAGAGGGCCGCCGGCCGCGCTCGGGGGAATGGCTCTAGGTTTGACGGGAAGCCGCAAAGAAAACCGCACCTGCGACAACCTCATTCTTTAAATTCGCTTTGTTTTAAAAGGCTTTGATTTGGGCATTGCTAATCGCAGGTGCTGCTTCCTGCCATTGCTACAGGAGTGAAGCGTACACTCGAAAAGGAGCGGGAGCCCCCGTACCTTCCAGGTTCACAGCTTGCAGCATCCCCCCGGTGCTCGGCTGGACGGAGCCTGCCGTTACCCCGGACTCTAACCCCGGGCCTTCAGCTGTCCACGGTCAGGGTTTAGGGACAGGTTCTGGGTTTCTGCTACTGCAGTGGAGCCAGAGCAGCCAAGCTGCAAAGGGACTAGCGGTGCGGGGAGGCATTCTGAAAGCTATCCTAAGGCTAAACTGAACCAGCTTTCAATAACTTTTTTTGCCCCCTTTGGTTTATGATGGGTGTTCTCCCCAGAAAAGCCCCAAACCAAAACACCATCCCTCCTCTAAAAGCCCAAACTCTAAGCACCTGCATACTAGTCCTTTTCACAGACTGACTACTTACTGAGAAGCACATTCTATAATTTTTCATGCACCAGTACCTTTTCTGCTTGTGCCACATAGCCCTGTGTTCCCTTTCCAGGCAGGAAAGCAAAGAGAGGCAGGTTATAGGGCAGGTAGAAATATCCTCTTCCTTAGGCATACTGTGTTAGACAGGAGTACTTGCCCTGAGCAAGCATGTCGGCCCACTGAGGAATGAGATGGTTACGAAGAGGCTACAGCTCCACAGGCTCCCAAATTAGCCATCTGAAGAAATAAGCGGTTTAATCTGGATTGTTCAAACAGCTCTGATGCAGGAATTTCTCACCTTCTGCTACTCCAAAGCTGAAGTTCCCATTCAGCCATGCAGCTCTTCAGCTCCAGACTCCCTCCTCCTATCTCTCATTCCAGCCTTCAGCTACTGTAGCCATATGCTTGGGAAAAGAAAAAGAATAGTTATTATTACTATGGTTTTTTTCACCAAGAGGCAAGCTTGTTGATCCAGTTTGCCACATGAGGTGTAGAGCACCGATGGAGGAAAATGAGAAGCAGTCATGGGTTAATCAGAGCAGCATAAAGCGACTGTTGCTGCATGTAAAGCTACAGCCGGCTGATTCTCAGAACTCTCCAACTGTCTTCTAAGGGTTGTAGGTGTCACAGCTCATGGCTAACAGCAGTGCTGGATAAAAGAATATCCATTCAACTTCCTGCCTGAGAGCATGGAAAGAGACTAGTGATACATGAGAAATCATCACTAGACTGTTTTTCAGTCATTCAAAAAGCCTTCTTCCCCTCCACTGCTGTTTCACATGCTTATTCTCACAAACCCTACCCTGCTCTTGGGCCTCTTCATTTACTCCTAGTATCCTCCCTAGGCATATACCTCTATTTCTACTCTCCTGGTGCTGCTTCCAGACATTAATGTCTGGGAACACATAGCTAGGGTTCCCAAAGAACCTTTACTCTGCCCTAGAGACAAAGATTTATGAAAAAAACCCTCTCTGTTTAATGTAAGCTGGGACCACAAACAACGAAATGCCTCAATCACAGTGGTGCTACTGCAGAAATTCCAGTGTACAGTTAGCCAAACGTAACCCACTGAGTGCTGTGTTCTTTTATTTTCATATTTCTGATTAGGCAAACAACATAATGAAAGCCTTGCTCCCTGTTCTTTCGTAAGGCTGTATGACTCACCACTTATGTAAGCCTTATGCAGGAGTTGGTCATAGCTCCACTGATGATACTACGTACTGGTTTGCAATTAGTGCAAGGCTTCAACCTCCCTGTTCTGTACAACAAAATTAGGTTCTCTCAACTTACATGTTTTGAGCAGTGTGACTTTGGGAGCCCAGGAAAAGCAGGGAATCTGTAGGAATCTATGATAGATAGTTAACGACTCAAAATTTCAGGTGGATTCTCTAAAGAGTTCAGCATTGGCATTGCTTTTCCTTCTCTCAAATGACTGGATAAACAGCTTGGAAGGCCTGGGGAGTTAAAAGTCATCTGGTTTTCAGGTAGAGCTTATGGGTAAAAACAATGGGATTTATTATGTTGCCTGCCTCATCATCTTTCATGCCGTTTTAACTAATACAGAACAGCAATATTGAAAAAGCATGGTTCTTGCATAGTATTATTAGTGGGCAGGGCAAAATCTGATCTACTTTTTAGCATTCTTGTGCATTTCAGAAACTTAGCAAGTTTGGCCTTAAATGCAAGTCCAACCCTGCCATTCAGAAATGAAGAGCTCAGCTCAGAATATACTCACCCTTCTCCCATTCATTTCATGTTTAGCACACACAGTAAGAAACTAGGGGATAGAGGAGGCTGGAAGTTGCTGCTTTCTCAACACAGCTGCCTGACCCTTCACTGTATGCTGCCTGTGCAGGTTCTCTAGTTCCTAGTTTAATGACTCAACATGGGTGTCCTGGGTTCAGCGGTAGCAGTCATTTTTCTCCTTCTTAGTAGCTGGTGCATTGCTGTGTTTTTGACTTTCAGCCTTGGAACAGCACTGATAACACCGATGTTTTTAGTTGCTGCTCAGTAATGTTTAGTCTGACCAAGGACTTTCTGAATCTCATGCTCTGCCAGGGAGGAGGGGAAGCCGGGAGGAAGTAGAGACAGGACACCTGACCCAAACTGACCAAAGAGGTGTTCCATACCACAGCACGTCATATCAGACTCACGGATGGTGGCAAATGCCCTGTGAGGGTGGTTGCAGCAATGGAAGCAGAGCCACTGGCAACACAGAGGTAAACCCATCTGGGCTGCTGCACTGTTGCAAGATATTGCTGCCCGGGTGCAGAACCTGGTGGTGAAGGTACGCCACGTAGATGCTCATGTACCCAAGAGTCACCAAGGAACACCAGAACAACCAACAAGTGGATAAAGCTGCTAAAATTGAAGTGGCTCAGATGGACTTAGATTGGCAACGTAAGGGTGAATTATTTTTGGCCCGGTGGGCCCATGACACTTCAGGCCACCAGGGCAGAGATGCAACATATGGATGGGCTCGTGATCGAGGGGTAGACTTAACAATGGACACTATTGCCCAGGTTATTCATGACTGTGAAACATGTGCTGCAATTAAGCAAGCTAAACGGTTAAAGCCTCTTTGGTGTGGAGGACAATGGCTGAAGTACAAATATGGGCAGGCCTGGCAGGATGATTATATCATACTCCCACCAACCCGCCAAGGCAAGTGCCATGTGCTTACCATGGTGGAAGCAACCACCGGATGGCTGGAGACATACGCTGTGCCCCACACCACTGCCCAGAACGCTATCCTGGGCCTTGAAAAACATTCTGTGGCAACATGGCACCTCAGAGAGAACTGAGTCAGACAATGGGACTCATTCCCGGAACAGCCTTATAGACACTTGGGCCAAAGAGCATGGCACTGAGTGGGTATATCACATCCCCTACCATGCACCAGCCTCTGGGAAGATCGAACAGTACAATGGGCTGTTAAAAACTACACTGAAGGCAATGGGTGGTGGGACTTTCAAACATTGGGATACACATTTACCAAAAGCCACCTGGTTGGTCAACACCGGAGGATCTGCCAACAGGGCTGGTTCAGCGCAGTCAGAACTTTTACATACTGTAGAAGGGGACAAAGTTCCTGTGGTGCACATAAAGAATTTGCTGGAGAAGACAGTCTGGGTTATTCCTGCTTCAGGTAAAGACAAACCTACTTGTGGGATTGCTTTTGCTCAGGGACCTGGATATACTTTGTGGGTAATGTGAGAAGATGGGGAAGTCCGATGTATACCTCAAGGGGATTTGATTTTAGGGGAAAACAGCCAATGAACTCAATTGTATGCTGTTGCCTGCTATGTAGCACTTCTATAGCCCATCAACTAGATGTCTTCAGGACACCAGTGACTGGTCCTGACTTCCCTCTGACCATCATCCCAACAAAGAATGAACCTTGATGAAACCAGACAAGTTCTGTGGTATCATCAGCAGACAACGATCCAACACTGCACACAGTCTTTCCTGCTCTGAAAGACTGTTACAAGAGATGGAGCCTGACATCATGGACTGGATGAACTCATCAGCTTTATAGGAATTGGTCCATGCACTAAGGAATGATATCTCTGTCTCTTTGTGTGCGTATGGATGTGTGTGTATATATATATATATATGAGACAAGAGTGATGGTATATTGAAAAATGTGGGATCTGAGTGTGACATGAATGGTATGGAATAAGGGGAGTGGATACTGTCCTGTTTTCAGTGGTAGCAGTCATTTTTCTCCTTCTTAGTAGCTGGTGCAGTGCTGTGTTTTTGACTTTCAGCCTTGGAACAGAGCTGATAGCACTGATATTTTTAGTTGTTGCTCAGTAATGTTTACTCTGACCAAGGACTTTCTGAATCTCATGCTCTGCCAGGGAGGAGGGGAAGGCAAGAGGAAGCAGAGACAGGACACCTGACCCAAACTGACCAAAGAGGCATTCCATACCACAGCATGTCATGCCCACTACATAAACTGGGGCCAGTCACCCAGAAGGGTTAGATCACTGCTAGGGTTGGGCAGAGTATCGGTCAACTGGTGGTGAGTGGTTGTATTCTCTTCCCTTGTCATCTCCCTTATCATTATTATTGTTGGTGGTAGCAGCAGTGGTTTGTGTTATACCTCAGTTACTGGACTGTTCTTATCTCAACCCATGGGAGTTACATGCTTTTGATTCTCCTCCCCATCCCTCTGGGAGTGGGAGGAGGAAGGAGGAGGAGTGAGCAAGTGGCTGCGTGTTTCTGGGTTGTCGGCTGGGCTTAAACCATGACAATGGGGAAGAACAGTTTCTGCTCCCTGAACCCAACAATGATGCACCACAGTCAAAAACACAGTGTTTTTTGCAGGCAGGGAGCAAGAACACAAAGTACGTCACTCACTTCATAGCAGCTGCCTCAGACCCATTTAAAAAAGAGGAATGGCCCTCGTATGAAAGATGTCAGATTTGTCTAGTTTTAATGATAGTAAAGGCAGCAAAAACCAATGTTGCCAGCAAAAGTTCAGAATTAATAATGAAAGCTTTATCTTCCGAATTTCAGCTGAAGGAACAGGACTGTACCACATCAGCGATATCGCGTGAAGGACTGTTGACATCACCCCAGAGCCTAGAATAGCAATCCCTTGAGAGCTGGGTAGATGAAGAGAGACCCTGAGTTAGTAAGCATATATTCAGCATTTAGCTTGAATGTTGGAACAGGGAAATTATAAATGGCCCTAAGTTGCAGACAGTGTTTTTACCATATTTCTAATATATATATACCTTTCCCAGAGGAGATGAACTCCCAAGTGCAGACTCGCCAGCACATCCTGACTCTGAGACATGTGCCTTACGCAAGCCCTTCAAAAACTGGTCTCTCAGCAATTTGATGATAGTTTTGTGCAAACTACAGTTGATGAATTAATGGTCTAGACAACAAGATGCCATATTACTTTTTTTTTTTTTTTTTCCCAATCAGAACTTCCTTGAATGGTGCTATCATTTCCCAAAGCATTTCCAAGTGACTTGAAAGGTTTCCTGCCTTCCTTGTAATGCTGCACCCGTCAGATGGGGAAACCAATGCAGCAGGCAGTATATTACCACATCCAAAGTTACCTGAAGGTTTATAGCAGGAGAATCTAGATCTTCCCTCTCCTAAAAGATCAAACAGGTAGATTAACTCCACATTTTAACCATCTCAGTGACTATGCCTAATTTTAAGACCTTCCTAATTTTTTCTTATGTTTTTTTGGCCATAGTAAGCCAAGTTTGGAAAAGCTGTTATGGGGTCTTTTCACATCTAATCTTTTAGTCATTTAATCTAATCTTGGTGTCCCTGCCCATGGCAGGGGGTTAGCACTTGATGATCTTAAGGTCCTTTCCAACCCTGACTATTCTATGATCTTTATGTATCATGTGAGAAAGCACAGCCATCACCAGCAAAAGAGACTTGTCCTTCTTTTCTGAACCACTGAGATATGGCTGTCTCAACACCTCCTCACCCCAAGAGAGGAAACTGCTTAAACTGTTATTACTCGATTTGACATAGGAATCACACCAGTTTGAAAATAATAAAAGTCAGGTATTAACCCATGAATTTTATTATTAATCTACTCAGTTTCTTCTTTTAAGAATAAAATGATTTTGTGTTGGAGAAAACTATCACCCTTTTGGAAGAACATTATTCAGGTTACTTTTTTCTCCAAGACTGTTTTGTCAAACTAACTGCTTAAATTACTACTTCCCATGCCAGCTCTCACCCCAAGGATACATCCTGTAAGAGTAACTTTCACACTGCTTTTTCTAGTACGTGAGGCCTGCCTAGATATCTTCATCCCTAAAAAAGTATGGTTTATCATTACATGTAGATTTTTTTTTCTTGATAGATCTCAATGTGCAACATTTTCAAGTCTATTAGAAAATTCCCCCCCTTCCCACCAATGCTGTTATGAGCATTCCCCTCTTGTTCTCACACTGTTACACATCAGTGTTATTGTTTACTGAACAGATTTTGTGTATCTGCTCAGACTCGGCAAATGCAAAACATTCTCCCTTTCTGAAGAGACTTTTTCTTCCATAGTAGTGATGGGGCATTATGGGTCCTGGCAGTATTCATCCACTACCAAACTGAGTTAATTGGTAGATGAGGAGAAAAGCTCCAATTCAATTGCAGGCTAACATTAGTATAATCAAATTCACATCATGCATAACTTTAACTGAGGATACAAAGTTCTGTTCTGATGGCTACCAAAATCATTGCCATCACCAATCTCCAAAATTTTTGAAAAGCACATCTCAAACTGTATCTGGAGTTCAGCCAAAACTGAAGCCCACATCATTCTTCATGAAAATCAACTAAAACCTGTGCAACAGACTATCCCTTTTCACAAACAAAACACCTCCAATTATCCTTTCCTTACAGCAGTATCAATAAGCAATCAATAAGAAACTGGAGAAAGGTTAATGTTCTGTGTTTCAGCCATACACATACAGCGTAACACATTTTGGCTCTGGTGAAAACTAATATCAAAAGGCTAGGTCCTTGAGGAACAGCGTTGGCTTGTCCATGTAAGTGGAGCTGCATTTACAACGGCCAAAAAACCAGAAACAACTTAGTCCTTATGACTCAAAAGAAGCCCAAAGAAAGCCCAAAGAAAAAGATGGCTCAAAGAAGGAAAGTGCTGCAGGATTTTTTGAACATAAAAATTTCTGAAAGTCTTGTCCTTTTGTTGTAGCTATTTAGAAGGCAGAGAATTGCACTACTAGAAGACAGCCAAAATAAGGCAAGATTAGCAATCTTGGAATCCAAAGAAGAGCTGACCTTGTGACTTGAGTACAAACTGTCTATAGATGACTACTGTCTGATCTCAAAATTGACAGATATAAAAGCCCAATTCTCTGCATCTTCACATGGGAGGGTAACACTTATTAGCTGCAATAGACTCAAATCTCCACATGGTGTAGCCCTTTGAGAAGAGGTTGAGTCATGGGATGAAGTTACAGGTTTAAAAATTCACTTCTCCATTTAAAATCACTATTTCTATCAATCTATCCATTCAGCATCTCGCTAACATTTCTTTTGTGGTGGGTCATCATTGTTCAGAAGAGACAAAGGCCTACAACATTTAGCAGAATCTTTTTTCTCTGGGTCTGAATTTAGTTCTTACACCAGCCATGAGTGGGTCAGCTATGCAAAACTTATGTGTTCAGCAAATGGATGAACACAGGAAAATGAACACTTCGAAGAATGTAGGAGGAAGATGGAATGGGTGGATGGTGGAAAACATTTAAAAAACAATGAGAGAGGGTTTTTTCTTTACTCCCACCATCCCCCTCACAAATACGGTTTGAGACCAGAATGAACAGCTATGGTAAGTTTTAACTTCTATTGTTAAAATACCAGAGCACACAGCATACACAGTTCCTATAACTGCTCATAGACAGCCCAAGATTTTTGCTATTTAGCTCTCTAGATATCTCTTCAACTGCATTTGTCTGTTCAGCTGCATGTGTAGTAGGTCACTCCAATCTCCATTAGCATGACATTTTTGGAGTAGCATGGTGCTCCGCTCTTAGCCTCGTCATATGAAAGAAATTTTTCTTTTGGTATATTACTTTATTTATTAAGATTACACTCTCTGTTTCATGCTGAAATGTCTTTCCTCAATAGGATTTAATGACTTTTTTTCCCCCCAACTTAATTCCTAAATTAATCTATTTTCGTGGTTCGTTATCCCCTTTTTACTTGGGTAAGAAAAAAAAGTTATAAAAACATAAGCGCTCCACAGAAGTGATTTTTGGAATCACACACAAATAAAAAAAGCAACTATCAACTGTGACACTGAATACTTGGAAACTGAGAAGGCTAAAATACATGCTTTTAAAAATATTCTGTATCTATAAGCTATTTAATGGTAAACGTTTGACTATGCAATAATCACTAGCCAGGAATTGTTTCAGATACTCTTTGAAGATGTGAAAGGAATTGACTTTACACAGGTAAAGCTAAACAAACAAAAAAATCAGATAATGCTTTATGGAATAAAAGTATTGTTCTGAAATAGCTCTTCTACTTCAAAAGGTACAGCAGCTATATCACATTGCAGAACAATTTTTGCCTATAAATAAGCCTGTAGACCTTTAATCACATGCTGACTTTCGACATTAAATACTTAAAACTATTTTTTTTACTATTATACTAATATTCACTCACTCTTTAACACACTTTAAAAAAAGAGCAAGCACTGCAAGAAAATCAAGTTGGTAGGATGCATAATATGAAGTTGCACGAAAAATAATATCAATCATTTGGTCAGAGCCACACCATACAAGAAAAGATGGCTCTCTAATCCCATTCCTCCCTCCACCCCCAAAGATAACTTCTAGAACAGACTTCTTTGTTTTACTTTTTTATTAAGTGCATAAAAAGCCAAGGGTTTATAAAAAGCACATGCAAGTCCATTTACATTAACGTATTACTGAAAAGCTGCAAACTTTCCTTAGTACAGGAACTATGTCTGTAAGACTGGAAGCAGTAAATAAAACAAGACACCACACTCAGGTGACAAAAGCAGCTTTGCTGACAGCTGAATTTCTGGTTTGCTCTGAGGCATAGGGGTGTGGCGGGGGGGGGGGGGGGGGCATGACACCCAAACCCAATCAGAAATCCCTATAGCTTTGGAGAAAACAGAAAAATTGATTTGTTTTTTACTGAGGCATTTTAAGTCGTATCAACAGACCTATGATTTAGGTCAAGCTTAGAGTCTTGGTATCATCTTTCTCCTGAAAGATGGAATGTAAAGGAATATAAATGGGATCAGAAAAAAGAGATGTCAGCAAAAGGTGCAAAAGCTCCACCTTCAAATGCCATGAGGAGAAGAAACAGTCTTGGACTGTCCGTCCTCTCCAACTGCAGTTTGTGAAAAGCCAACTGACCAGTTACTGAAACACTGAAGCACCACTGTCTCCCTATCTCTACAGATCCTTTAGCACTTAGCAAAAACCAGAGGAAAAGCCACTGGAAGTTATTTTCAAGACTTTTTTCTATGAGAACACAGTAACAATTTGTATTCTTGCTTCACCATTCATCTTGCAGTAAATACTTTCACAGTGAACAAAAAACAAAGTAGCTTAGCCTTCCCTTTTCTCAACAGTTTAGGAACAGGAAAGACATTAGTCATATTTAACTATTCCTAGTTTTTAAGCTGTACAGTAATTTAATGTTGCTGCAAGAATCTGGTTATTTATCCGTTCTTTTCCCCTTGAAGATCTTCTTACATAGCAGGCTGGCAATTCGAAGACAGACCCAGTGTAGCACTCAGGTTTGCTACAAATAATCCAATCCTTCCTTCCTTGGAAGGAAACGGGTATTGGAACTTGCCTCACTGTCAGGAAGACAGAGATCTTTCCCTGTATCTATAGAATAGGTATAACCTGCAACTTCTGTATATGCTCCAATTATGTCTCTTCCCAAATGTGATTATGTTTAGTAAAATATAGTGAAACCATTCCCCCTCTGACCAACTAATACCTCAGTCTTCATTAAGGTATAAAATTTTAAAGTGCTAATAGGGAACTGTAACATTTTTGACATCAATTACAGCGAGACCCATGAACATTTCATGGGATTTCAGTCCACAGCCTATGACAAACATAACAGTTACTGTCACCTCAGTGGAAAGAATTCTACCAAGCAATTGTCAGTGTTGTATGGGACTACAACCAAATTGACAATTATGGTGTAAATGGGTTTTCCATAATATAATGAGTTTTCCATAATTATTAACTGTCAATCATCTCAACACCCTGCCAGGCTTTCCATTTGCTGTGATTAAACCTCTGTGGCAGTAGAATTATTTCCCAAGTTAATTAGTGATGTAAGTTACACTGCATATGCTAGATGGTGGCAACTATGAAAGCACCGATACTGGAACAAAATTCTCACTGCCCATGAAAGGGTCATACAATGACTTTGATGCACTTGGCAGTACAAGTGAATCTCTTACGCTGACCACTGTCATCTCTTTTTTCTTTGATGGTACACTCTGCCCTGTGACCGTTCAAGTAACATACAGAAAATCAAGAAAGAAGTTCTTGGGATTTCACAGAAATCAAATGAAAGTCTTGCAACCCACAGCAACATCCATGGTTCTTATTGCAATAAAAAGTCAGTAGGTACTCTTCATCCCATTTATATTAAGAATTCTTCTAAAGAAAAGGTGCTGATATTTTGTATTGTTTCATTTATGAGGTAGATGGCACTTTCATATAAACAGTGTAAATCAGAAATCAAGCTCTGAGCCTGCAACAATTCTTCAGTCAATCCTTAAATCATGAACATGAAATAGTTCCTTAATTTAATAGATAAACAGTCTCTAAAAAAAGAGTGGTGGTCAAGCGACTTTCATTGACAAAAGTCACCGGAATTCTGGCTTTAGTCTCCAGACACCTTCACCATTTGGGTTCCTATGGAAAGTGCAGAGATTGCGGAGAAGTTCTCTAAAGACACAGGACTGTGCTGCAGGCAGTTTGGACTCAAACTGGAGCAGTATTTCCTGAGTGCTAGCCTCGCCATCCACACGGGCCTGGAATGCTATGAAATTGCGCACATCCACGAGCAGTTCATCGTATTCTGTTGAACACGGGGGTGGGGCAGATGCTTGCTGGTAATTCTCATCTCCCTCATTCCCAGTCTCTGGAGGTAAAATAAGGTGGTTTCTTGCCCTCATCTTCGCTAATAAAGATGAAGAGTCCAGTGCACTGGATGACGATTCTCCAGATTTTCCATCGAAGTACCCATTGTAACTACACTTCTTTACATTTTCTTTCTTTATTGTATCTGCATCCTGCAAACAAACATACAGACTCTGGAGAAAGTTGGATTTTGCAATCTACCCAATCTGTTAAACAAAATCTGCCTGCTGTGTAGACTTAAAAACCAAACATGAACAGTCAGAAGCTAGTCATCTGAAATACACAATAAAGAAGTAATATGTTCTGGTCTTAACTTTAGAACTTAGGAAGTGAAAGAAAAGCAGTGCTGGTCTTGAGACAGAGAACCAGATCGTGCTGCAATTTGTGACTGCCGTATCTAATTAGATTTCATCAAGATGCTATATCAAAATATGAAAAATTAAATTCATGGGTAACTAAAATTTATAGAAATCTACATAATCATAGAGCAAATGGGTATGAGATCTACAGTATAAACCAGGTTTGTTGCATATATCAGAACATTTCACATGTATCAGCTATTAAAAGAGAAATGTTAGCCTATGTCTCATACCTTGCACTTCTTCGCAGGTGATGCACAAGTGGAGTGTGAAGAAAGCAGCATTGGGTTTCTTTTTTGACCAAACCGACTTCTAAAAAAAAAATCACAAAATAATTAACTCCATAAAACATCTTTCTCAAAATGATTAGGATAGTTTTGCCAAAGACACTGACTGGGTTTGCATTTTAGGGTTCTCAAGAGCTCTCTGCCAAACTCTCCTCTGCTGCGCGACAATAATGCTTTCTTTATACTTTGTAATGGACTTCCTAGGCTTGTAATATGCCTTCCTGTCTTTATTAAATATAGGACACAAAACTCCACTTTGATACATGTTACTGCAAATACCAAGCAGAAGAAAGAAGAAAATCCTAAGGAACTCCTCTGTTTTTGGAAAAGCAGCATGAGAACTGAACTTACTTTATTCCTGCTGGTGCACCTGAAAGACCACTCATGCCTGTCCACGTTGGCACACCAGAAGCAGCTCCTAAACATCGCTGTCGAGAGACTTTTAAGGCTCTTAAGGCATCCTGGGCTACTCTGCTTGCTTCTGCTTCTACCAGCACATGATCTGCACTGGAAGCTTCCATAATAGCATCATGCTTCATAACACTGTGTACCCCTAAAAAACAGAAGATAAAGGAAAAGCTGAAGGAGGACATCTGTTTATATATCTGGTTAGCTGTAAAATTAAATATTCACCATTTAAGTGAATGCCACAATCACATTTTTCCTTTTTCAGGTTGATTATATTCAGCACTTCAGTATAGTAATTTCTAATAAGAGAACCTCCTTCTATATCAGTTAAGCAATCAATTTGACAGCAAACCACTTCTGGTGTGCTGATGAGGTCATTATTCAAAACAGACTTGGCAATTATGTGGGTAAATCGATCATTTCTATTGTTATGGACAGAACAGACAAAAGTGAAACCCTTGTGTAAATGAAGGTTTGTTACATCCTAATTTCCAGAAGAAACACTGCATTACTTCTATATACAGAAGCATTTCTGGAAGGTTGCAGATCTGAAATATTTGTGCACAGGTAATTAACACATTCATAACTACAGCATTTCAACGATGAACGTTTTAATGTTTCACTACAGTAAAAGAATAGAAAAAGACCAAATGTTTTTATTATAACTCTAGCTATCAGAGTAACAGAACTGCTCCTTCCCTCACTTGCAAGTTCTATATACCTCTGTTTGAATAGTCTGATACCACTGAGCAGCCAAATAAGTTACCTGATTTTTTGAAAAGTTTCTCCAAGACATAATCATCATTTTTCTTTGAGTCTTCCTCCTTCTCTTCACTGTTCTCCCTTCTGTATTGCTTTTGTTTCACTAGATGAGGAATGCGCTCTCCTTCAAACTTGGCATCTTTGTGCTGTTTCTTCTTAGACCTATCTTTGTGGCTCTCGTGTGACAGCATATCTACCCTGTGCTTTGTTTTTGAGGTACATTTATAATGATTATTACCTAATTGCCCATCTTCAGTTTTAGTAACCTGCTTTTCCCAAGAGCCAGCTGCACCACACATAAGGCTAAAATCTCCCTTAACATTTGCATTAGCTGCTCCAGGTATTTCATCAGCCACCATGGGGTCCAGACATCCGGTATTCTCTGAAGACCCTGCATCACCTGGCAATAAGTGGGATGTAGATTTGTCAGCTCTTTCCAAGCCTTCCTCCTTGCTTTTATTCAATGAATTTATATTAGTAGCAGCTTGTGCATTGTCTTTTGCATAGTTGTTTTGGTCAAAGGCTTCCAAATTGCCTGTGGTCTCCTCACTTGTCTCTCTTGCTTTAGAAGAAGAATTTGTCATGTCGGTGGTTGGGTAGGAACTGGATAACTTGGTGCACTTTGGTGAACTGCCTTCTGTAAGATGAAGATCACCTTTAGAAGTGTCATTATCAGGTGGCTTTTCAAGTTTCTGTTTCAAGTGGTGTTTTGGGACTTGAACGTCTGATCCAGTACCTGAGGGGTGAATTAGTACCCATTTATCAAACACTTCAAACGTTCTTCTCTTTTAAATAAATAGAAAAAATCCTGTACCTGCAAAAATTGCACTTGTTTCTGTCCCCTGAGATCCATCTGGGCTGCTCAGAGTAAAAAGTTCATAAAGGTCATTGGATTTGAAAAAGCGCCTCTGCTTAGGGTCTTTCAGCACTCGGTTTGTTAAAAACTGTTTGAAGATTTGTCTAGAAAAGAAAATAAAAAAGTACTTTCACATGAAAAAAAGTCTAGCTATGTGTAAGTACTGAATAGAGTACTTAAGCAGAAAACTGTGTAAACACAAACATTACCCTGTAGAACAATTAAGCAGTGGGAAGATGTTAGTTGACAAAAGACAATCTTGAGTTAGTAACTTTCAAACAACAAACTAAATTGTTAAACACAGGGATTTATTGTTCTGCAACAACTCCATAACACAACAGGTAACCACCACCCTGAAATGTCCTATGAGACGTTCCTTAACTAAGCAATAAATAACTTTACAGCTAGATTTTTTTTGTGTGTCCATTAAAATGGAAACGCCTGCTTATATTACAGTAAGACTGTCAGAAAGCTCCTGAAAGAAAAACAAGAGCTTGCCAAAATGACAACATTTTAACTGTTTAATTGGTTGGAGGAATCAAAAGGAGAGTAGCTCAGTCTGATGGTGATGACTGGGTGACAACCACTGAAAAGGGAAATACGAGTTGTAGTGGAGAGGAAGACAAGAAAGAGCCCATCTCTATCCTTCCTGAAAGGAACAAACCTAGGGGAGTACTAAGCTGCAAAAAGTCTTCTAGTACTGGTAAATCTACTTATATGCCATGTTTGTACCTTGTAGCTTTTGATTGCAAGTTCTGAGCACTATTTTCCTGTTCAAAAGATACATCCCTAAATAAAGCTAGAAATGAGTTCTCAAGAAAGGTTTTAATCATGGTTTTAGCTCTGCTGCCAATAAGCAGGGAAACTATTTTTAAAACCAATAGGCAAAAGACAAGTTTAAACATAGGTACCAGCTACTGCAGTGCACATATCAGAAGACTTTAAAGTTTTTAAGAATTAATTGAGTTTCATAACTTTCTGTAGGGATGAGCACATATTTGCAGGGAAGAGAACATGAGCAAAGAGAAAAGACAACTTCCTCAAAGTTCAAGGTCCACTTTACTGTTCTGGAAAGAAATTAATTTCTGATGGCTGTCCTGACCCTTTGAGCCCACTTCCTTGATGTGGTCAGTGCTGTTCAAGCAGAATTATGCCAGAGGGACACAAGCCAACCAACAGCGGATGCTTTGTGTCCGTGTAGTAAAACGGATTAAAAAAGGCACTCCATAAGTGCAGGTATTTCATTATTTAGAGCTTTTCATTCATCTTCATTTTCAAAGAGGATATTCCACTTCTGAAGAGTAATGCCTAGTCAGAGGATTCCCATCTACATTCATTTGGAATTCATGTGAGTGAAGCTAACTACTGAGAAAGCTGAATGGGAAAGCAAATCAAAAAGGTTTCATTGATTTCAAAATACAAGCACTTTAAGGCTTTAGCTACATTTTGGAATAAATAATGTGAATGCGACTGGTGATTCTTGGGATTTAATTCTGTCTTTGGAATGATTTGGGAATAAAATCAAACTGGGTTTGCAAAGTAATAAACAGATGTATGTACCACATACATCTTTACATAACCTAAGAACAATATAAATAACTTGCTGATTTCAGTTTACATTTCAGACTTGATGAGTCTCATGTTCTGAGTAAGGGGTTCATTTTTTTCCTGGCTATGCCTCACACACTCTCATATACAGTGAATTCTTTATGTGCTAGACAGAGCTGCTGGAACAGATCAACGAGGTATATTTAGCATATGGGTCTTGGAGCTAGAGAGGCAGCAGCACAGCCCTGCAGCTAAGAGTCTAGTGTTATAAAAGTTTTCCATGACATACCCGTGATGACCAAGGCTGGGGTTTACCAGCCGTGTGTACACATGCACAGGTATGTCACTGTTACACCACCTCAGATTCTCTACAAACATTTTCTTGAGCATATAGCTGTATCCAAGAAACTGTTCTGACTGACCTGTGGTATATCTTCTCTTCAATAGTACCTGCAGTGAGAAGTCTGTACACAGTCACATGTTTCTTCTGGCCTATTCTCCAAGCACGCTCCCGAGCCTGGAACACGAAAGGTTTTGTTACCAGACATTAGCCTCTTAGACATTTGTTTGACAAAGAGCTATTGACACCGCTGTTTCAAACCTAGTTTGGACATTCAACACACAGTTCAAGAAGTTACATGGCAATGATACCTCTACAGTATTAGGACAACTAACTCAGTGGAAAGCAGAACAATTTTGAAAGTTTACATATGTAAAAAGACAAGCCTCCAATTGTCCCAATTGTGCAAAAAATTATTGAAAAGTAAATTATGTTAAAACTGGAACTTGTATCTATGATACATACTTTATATAGACTTATTCCCAAAGAGATCTATTTCACAATAGAGCTTTAATATACACACTTCCTTTGAACTTTTCTTCTTTTTCCAAACTGCAAGCTTTCCTATAAACATCTTGAACCAACTGCTAAAACAGACCACTCTAGTCAGGGTACATACTTGCAGAGCCCAGAGCTATGTAGGATTTTCATCAAAATAGTTTTCTTTTCTTCTTAAACATATAAGCCCCAGATACTGTTAAGAGATATGACAAACCAGAGTCTCATCACACCATCAGATAGAGAAAAAAAATTTAAGGTAATGACTTAACAGCAGCTTCTAAGGGCATAGCTACATATTATTTAGTGACAAGGCCAATTTGAGCAGCATTTGCTCTGCTTTTCTTACCCTACATTGCCACCAATCACAGTCAGGCCTGTTTAAAAGTTTGCACAGCTGTACTCTCCCTTCATAAATATCTACTGTGTTTATTTATTTATTTAAAAAACCCAGCCCATTTCAACTGTTCATTTGGCTACACTCTAAGCAGGCTATGTGAATCAACAATATTGAAGAGTGGTAAGGTTTAACAGCATAAAGGGGATGTGGTGGGAACCACTTCAATTGGCTTTGCCACAAGAGTAATCCTAATGTGGAACTGCACCCTAAGTGACCACTGCTGGGAACAGCAACTTAGGGAAGAGCAACATGGTGTGTTAACAGTATTTGAGGAGATAGATGTCCTTCTGTCTTCAGTTTTATTTCAACTTAGCTGGTAAATGGAACGTAATGAACCAAACTCACCTGTGTGTCTGTACTGGGATTCCAGTCAGGATCATAAATAATAACCCGATCAGCACCAGTCAAGTTAATTCCAATGCCACCAACACGAGTTGTTAGAAGAAAAATAAAGATGGATTTGTCCTGTAATATGAGAGAGAATTTACTAAAACAAAAATTACCAAAGCAATAACTTTTTTTTTTCCTGGATTCTTTCGTTATCAGCATTATTTGCGAAGATGCAAAGGGAGACAAGAGAAGTAACATATTCTTTGTTTTCTCAATATCTCTTCTCACAAATAAAAGTAGTTGATCTAACTTTCATCTACTGTTGTCCAATAAGCCTTCTTTTGCCCCCTTTTCAACTGTTTTTTTTTTTTCTTCGCAGAAAACCCAATCTAACTGTGAAAGAAGTGGTGACCTTTTCCCCCTCTCACAAAGAGAGTGATTTCATTTGATTGAACTCCCCAGTTTTGTGTCTCAAACCTGAAGCAGTATACTTAAAAACAGAGAAAAAAGGAATGCAAGAATTTGACTATACTCACTAACAGGCATTAGTGTGTGGGATGCAACATCTCACCTCATTATATCTTGTTATAAGAGGCTGTCTGGAAGCTATTGTGGTGCTGCCATCCATTCTGAGGTAGGAATAGTTTCTCTCTCTCACAAAGACTTCAAGTATCTGCAGCATCTGTTGTGACGGGAAAAACTTAATAAAATCCAGACATGAAGACTGAGCCACTGAGCAACTGTCTGATCTAGTCATAAGAATTTCTCATACTAACTGCAGTGCCAACCAAACAAGATGACAACCAAAAACATTTTAGTCATCAAAACTTTTTACTTTTTTAGTCTTAGTAGCAACTAAAACCAATTAGCTCATCTTACCTGTCTTGACTGAGTGAAAAACAACACTCTGTGACCTTGCTTGTGCCATATTTTCAGCAAGGATTCTACCACTATCATTTTCCCTGAACGTTTCCAATATCCAAATTGATCTGCTTCCTCCACTTCAGCATCTGGCACACCCTTCAAAATTTTGGGACCACCGGAGAAGAGGTCAGGGTGGTTGCAAATCTTCCTCAAAGCTACTAGTCCTGAGAAAATCTAAAGAATACAGGAGAAAAATATTTTTAGTTTCTTGACAAATAGCTGTATCCATATAGTAGAAAAATAAACAGCAATGGATTAATATATTCATCATCAAGAAGTTTGTTTTAAATAGTGGTCTGCTCTTTAGAGAAGCCAGTGGATGCTAATACTTTTTGCATGAAAAGTTTTAGGAAAAAAAATCAGTACAATAGAAGGCCAATGAAATGTTGTGCGCTTGTGAGCCTATTCTGGTTACAATGTCGAGAAAATTCTGCAACAATATCCACATTAGCAAAAGTAGTCCCTAGCTGTAACTCACAGTCAAAATTATTTACTACTGAAAAGGAAAAATACCACCAAATTTGTTACTTGAAATTATTATGTCTTTCCTTCCAACTCCTGCCATGTTTGCAGGTAACTTAAGACAGACCTTGAGGATAGCAAGCATACCCACCAGAACGCATGGTAACAAAGAACAGAGAAGTAAACATATTTGAATGTATGACGCCGAAAATCATCACTTTTGATGCCATGTTAGAAGGATTCTATTCAGTTATACATTCAATAATGTTACAAGTTTTATTTACTCTTCTGATATAATGGGCACTCATAAAAATGAACTAGCTTGAATCAGCAAATCCCTCAGTCTTCTACCACTACAAGTTGGATAAGCCTGCTTATAATTTATGGGTCGACTGCAGAATGGAATTTTTGTTTTTCAGATGGGATTCACTGCTGTCATCACAAAACATTTAATAAAAGCATTGACATGCTTGCTTCCCTTTCTGCTCAGAATCCAGCTAGAAGAATGTTAAGATCAGTCCATGACTTTATCCATCAAAGTCTACCTGTCTTTAACCTTAGTTAATGCCAACCTGCATGTCTCCATTGAGAATCTGGTAAACTTCTTTAGAGTTTATGAACTTCTGATAGACTTGACGCTGCTCATCTGTCAAACGGCAAAATAGGACCTACCGAAACAAACAAACAAACCACTCAAGCTCAAAGACTGGATTTTGGAAGAAGGAAAGGGCTCAGATCTAATAGTAAAGATAAGCAAACCTGTTCGTTTTTATCTGGAAGTGAAAGGCTCATTTTTACATCAGCTTTCATTCTTCGCAGCAAGTAGGGGTTTATGGTGTCCCGTAACACACAGGCACACTTGTATGCAGTTTTTACCTGAAAAAGGAAGAAAAAGCAAAAGTTGTATTTTAGTTCTTGATATTAATTTTAGCAACAAGCAAAGTTCCATAAGCAGTAATACAAAAATCCAAATAAAATGAGATGGTTTATGATTTATGTGGATCTACTTAGATATTTGATACCACATGAACTGCAATGAAATTCATGTTAGCAACAATAACACTGAGTAAGTATTTCTCAGACACCACTAATTTATCTCTCCTAATTTAGTGGACTTTAAAAGAGACTAGAAATGAGATATTTCTTTCAGAAACCAGTCTAAGAAGTGAATGAAACTTGCACAGAACCAAAATCCTCATGAAAAGCTGCTCACTCATATCCTGAAGATCAAAAAGAGAGCCTGCAGCAATGGTGGTTACTAGACAATAAGTGAAGATTAGTGCACGCCTGAGACTATTAACACACACACACACACACACAAAAAATCAGTACAAGAAAATCCCCATGATCACAGAAACTAAAGGTCACTCTGGCCTTAAATGGAGCATATGGTTCTATAATGGGTAATGGATGTGTGAGATGGGTTTTATCTGCACATAATGGCTAAAAATACCTTCATTTCTCTTAAAGCAAAACAAAGAATATAATAAATTATTGATATATATATAAACCAAATTGGATGTCCAATTTAGTAAACTACTAAGCTTTAGACAAGGGAAAGACTTGAACTCAAAAAGAAAATAAAACTTTAGAAATGCATGCATGTAAAACATTACAAAAAATATTTTACAGGCTACAAGTTTATTAGCATTTATATGAAACAACCTGCAGCTTATTATGCAGACAATTTGTCTATCAGCTAATTTGAAAAATGCTTAAGTCATAAATACTAAGAAACACAACTAGAGATTAATAGACATACTTATTAAAAACTATTCAAAACTATTTTTTCCTTTCAAAATTGAATAGCTTATCTACTTTCAGACTTCCAATACTTACACTTCAGCTTTCAAAACGAAAGATTTCAATTTGAATTTAATTTGATTCCTCTGTTTCATAATTCATTGAAGCTTGATATCAAACAGGAAAGTTATATTTAAATATATCAAAGTGTAAGATCAGGTACCTCCCACCCCAATTTATTTATCTTTACAACAAAGAATACTTCAAATTAATTACAATTTTAGGGGTTTTGACAAAAACCCTTGTATAAATGGAACAGTCTCATTTAGTTGAACAGGTGTTTACACACACCCAGCAGTAAAACACACATGCAACTCTCTGGTTATTGTCTAGAACACACAGCATGAAGTGTGTTTAAAAGACAGTTTTCATAAAACATAATAGTTTCCTTCACACAAAGCAATATTTTTGAAGCATTTACCTGGACAGCAGAGGCATTGGAATATCCTCCCATTGTTATTGGAACAGAAAATTGCTCCATGAACACAGGTAGTGTTCCCAGTTTCCCTGGGTATACAAAGTCAAAGAGGGACCAAAGCTCCTTTAGGTTATTTTGCATGGGGGAGCCAGACAAGATGATTCGATGTGGTGTGCGGAACTGTTAAAGAAAAAAAAAAAAAAAAAAAACAAAAACAAAACGCCCAAAAAACAGAAAACCAAAAGAAAGTTATTTTCATGGTGTAACCTGCCTCCTGCCTCACAGGATATTCAATTTCACCATCAATGAATTCTTATCTCAAAATACATGGCCTCCTATTCCCGAAAAAAATAGCTTTTGCAACATATTGTCCATAATTTTTTAGCAGAAAATGAACACCAGCGATCTGACATTTGTCCCTAATGGTAAATTATGACACAATTTAAAACTTCTGATATTTTTTTTCCCTCTACCAGACTTCTGTAAAATTTTAATGTAAACTCATTCGAAATATTAAGCAAATTAAATAGTCATATACAGACCACTGTAATTTTCACTTTTATTCTTTATTAATGGTCAACTATGTATTTTTATCATAAAGTAATACAGGCTATTAGATTCTGGAACCACCTTCCAGAGTGCTTAAAATCTTTAAGTACCTGCTTGCATGCAAGTGTGACTGCAGCATTTGGATTTCGGATTTTGTGACCCTCATCCAGAATCACATAATGCCAGTCATAGCTGTGGATGTTATCCTGCATCAGTCGAATGTATGAATAAGATGTAATTAAAATTCCATGGCATGAAGCAATTTCATGAATTAGTTTCACCTAAAATCAGAAAGTGCTTGTGGTCAGTAACAGTGAGACAGAAAACTCAAACCTACTGAATTACAGGTTTGCTGCCAAAGGTTCATGCAAACAGTTTTGAAAAAGCAGATGTATAATTTACTTAGCAAAGAATAAGTACAGGCAAGATTTTGATTATATGATTCTTAGCTCATCTGTAAAAAAATGAAGCACTTGAATCCTGTGTTGCAACAGATCAGAATTTGACCTGAAGGCTGGTCAGAAGGATACAGTGATTTATTTAAGTTTTTTTTAAAGCAGTGTCTGAAAAAACAAACACTAAAGTAACCACTTTCTTCAAGTTCTCTTATATTCACCTCACAAACCCAGCTTTGAGTACTGCAAGCAAGATCTAGAATGTTAGAGGAAAAATAAACAAGCGAAAAACAATCACAAAAATCTATTCGGTTAATCCTAAATTTTGTCCAATCTCTCTCATTAATAGGAAGCATATATTTGTTATTAATGCTCACATTTTATGCTTCTCTTATAAGCTACATCCTTTCCCCAAGTATTTACTAGCCTTTATAGCTGTAAATTATGTAGGGCAGGGACAGTCTATTTCATTTTTTGCAGGATTGACAGTATTCAAGACTCATCGCTCCTGCATTTATCCTACATATGTAAATCTAGAAGACTTAAAGAGAAGATTATGGTCTGGGAAGCAATTCTGGATGAAACAAATGTAAAAGAATAAAAGAAGTAGAAGCACTATTGAATTTGCTAAAAGAAAGACAAGCCCCTTATTCCTAGAAGTGCCTTTAAGAAAACAAAAGGAAAAAACCCAACAAACAAAAAACCAACATGCACAAAAACCCCCACCCTACCCCCAAACATCCCTCCACCCCACCCACCCCCCAAAAAAACCCCACCAAACTCAGAACCCAATAAAAAAAAGAGAAAAGTCCACCTCAAAGACCCAGATGGTCTTGAAAGTCCATCTCTTCTTGTAAATGTTTTTGCTCAGACACACCCCAAGATTGAAAAATCTCCTCTGCATTTAACTGCCCAAGAATTTCTACTTTCTGATTATCATCTCCTTATAAAACCATGAACCACTATTTAACACTGACATCTTGATTCTCAAGAGAATACATAATCTTTAGAACAACATGTATTACAGACAGAGTAGGATTTCTAGGTAACTGTGGACAACCAAAGCTTAATTTGACTGGTACATTGCCCATACTCTTCACCCATGTCCTGCAGTCTCAGCACTGGCCTATCATAGAATATTGTAGACATCTCTACCCAAACACTTTAGACAAATCATCTCGGGCGATTTCAAATTAAAAGCTTGTAAAATATGTAACCTCTCCTAGTTTTTGCAATTAATAGGGTATGTCTGCAATTAGCCTGACTTACAGAATGCTACACTGTTGTCATTAAAAGATGTTTTGTGAAAGTGCTGCTGTTATTATGGAGGCTCAAGAGACCAATCCCTCCTAGAGGGCAAACAGTGGACTAGTAGAAAACAACAGCCATAAATCACATTGTCAGGTAGCAGAGAGAACAGAAGTGAAACACAGGCACATGAAGGCCATTCACTGTAAACACACCACAGCAGAATCCTAGTCAGGATTTACTGAACCTGTAATTAATTAAAATTTCCTTCAAGCTAAATTTTTAATAAACAAGGATTTGTGCTGACAATGAAGAAATACAACACCACAATTTTATCAACTCACACTGCAACACTTATTAACTCTCATTTTACTGCTCTGGGTACTTTTTCAGAGGTTGCCTTCATTTTATTTGCTGCTCTTGGAATAATGTTAGATATTTTAAAATATGATAACAGATTTAATATTGATACACACTGGTTTGAAGCTGTGGCATTCCAGAATTTATACTATTTTAACACGTATTCTTAAATTCACAATTTCTGTTTTGGTTAGATTCAGATATATTTAATACCCCCCCCCCCCCCCAATAGACTTTAATGAAGTATTTCAGGGCATGCATTTTTAAACAAACAAAAATTATTAACAACAACAATAATAATAAAATAATAATAACAACAACACAGCTTAAGAAAGACAAATCCTACTAATGCCAATAGATTACACAGCAGTTTCTAACTTTGAAATTCTGAACTCTGGCATTTAAAAGATGCTAATGAATCTAGGAACATGCAAGTAGATAGAGTAATTCTGATCTTGCATTTCTGTTCAGCACAGTATTTCAGGCCTTTATGATTAAAGGACAATATCTGCTCCTAATTTAGGGTGATAAATTGATTGTGTTGCCTTGTATTCTCTGGGACACATGCAATATGCACAGACTGGAAGATATTTGGCAAGCACTGTTTCTTAAGGCTAAAATGTTTATGGTTTATTCTAAGGATACACCTCAAATGTTTGTTTTCCTGTTGGCACCTTGTTGGAGCTACAAGTTTGTTTCTGAAGCTTCAAAAATTGAGCAGTTTTTTGACTGATGCTCAAGAGAAATAAGGTTTATCTTTTTTTAGCATAGCCTTTTAAAAATTGTTTAATTCTGTAGTATTATGTATTAAAAATGTAATTTTCTTAGAAATGTGTATGTTAAGATTGAACTAGACTACTGAAAACTACAAAATTCTCTAAACATTCAGATACCTTCAAGAAAAGTGTGAACTTAAAGAGATAATATCTAGTCACTTACACAATCATACATCACTTATGAATCAAAAATGCTTTCTTCAGCAGGCTTATCACTATCTCATAACCAACCATTAAGCCCAGAGATCCATAAATTCAACCTATAAAACCTCTATTATTTCCCTGCCCCCAACAAAACAATCTAAATGGTACCATGAAGAGGCTTCAAAAGAACACATTACAATGTTTAATAATGTAAAAGTTGTAATAAAAACAGTTAAAGCACTTATTACATATTTAACAAGAACGCTACTTCTTGTGGCATGATACTAAGTTTATCTGAGTTTGGTCCTCAACTCAGAAATAAAGCTTCCGGCTAAAACAGTTGCTCTGTATGCAGTCATACCAACAAACAACCTCTGCAGCTTATTTTCTTTACGTGTTGATCGTGTACTTTACTGTGAGGTTAGAACGTCTAAAAGCTTCAGTGCACAGTCATCTTCAAATACAGGGTTCTACTATAGAAATAGAGGTGCAAGCATCATGAACTGATATTTGCTTTTGAAGGCTGCATTGTGCCCAGCATTTCACCAGATTAAGCGAATGTAAGCTTATAACTTCACAAATTGCATGTGATTACCACCAGAAAGAATTGTTAAGCTCAGTGATACCTGTTCTAAAGGTCAAGAAATTAAAAGTTCAGCCTTGATCTTAAAAAATACAGCTGTCTTCCACATGTAATATGTTGAACCAAGATAACCAAAGTTCATGTTGACTCTTACATTCTATGATTTACAAATGCTCACATGCCATCAGAAGTTTTGAAACAACAGGACAAGATCTTTGTACAGAAGGCTTTTATCCCTACACTTACAGAGCTTTCTTCCTCTCATGTTCTGTTCTATATCATACATAAAACAGTATTTATGACACACTACATCAGATTCACTTCTTCGTTTTCTCTCATGTTTAAAGGTCTCAGAGTACTTGATATTTACAAGTCACTTTAAGCTACATCAGATACAAGTGTAAAAATATAGTGTAAATTCAAGATTAATAGCATTAAGACAGCACCACAGAACATACTTAGCCACAAATGCAGTACCTTGTTCAAACTGAAAGCTGACTTCACATGGGAAGACTACTGCTTAAATCTGGTTCTTCTTACTGCTTCCAACTTAGGCACATTAATCATCATAAAAGAAACAAATGATCTTCTGTGATCATAAATAATAGTAATAAAAAGGCAAGTTTTAAATTTCATCCAAATGCCTTAAACTAGCTCTAAAGTCTTGGAAATGTATCCAACTTTCTATTGTATCTTGCTTCCATCATCTAAAATACCAATCTGCCTTCCCTTGTGGATAGCTGAAGGCCTTTAAACTATTAGTCATATTTCAAGAGGCGAAACTGGAACTTTACACTTCTTTCCCCTCACTGCCAAAATTGTCTACCATTGTTATTTTAGCAAAAGAGTGAAGTGGTCTCTTTTGAAGTACCACATATGCCAAAAACCTACACGAATACTATAGCAGCAGAGATATCTAAACAAGATGTCTCAATGACACATCTGAAACAGGCTGACAACTTTTGCAGTCAATCTGGTGCTTGCAATTCAGGCTGCTACTTCATATTATTATTGTGGAAAATCCTAAAGTTGTTTCCAAAGAAAACCAAAATGGACAGGGAAGAGAGGATACACTAAGGTAATGATTGGTGAGCCTTTCATTTGTCACACTGCTCAGAAGTCCTTGTGTAACACTAAAGAAGTGTCACTAACCAAAAAGATATGCAAGGTATTGTCTAGTACCAATTTATGATAAAACAATTGGAACAGATGTCTTCCCCACTCCACTGTCAAGCAAATACATCTGTGGGAAAGTCTAAAGAACTGGAAGACAGGATTTTGTATTGATGCTTGGGTACCTTAAAGGGTGCAACAGAAAATACCTATTCATAAAAGCATATATTTCACCTGCTAAATAATTTAATATTTGCTAATATTTCAAGATTCCTGACAATGTTGTTGTAATAATTATGCAGATCCACCTCACTGAAAAGATCAACTTAAGTTCTAATAGATTCAGCTATTTCTTCAGTTATGGTCTCTTTCTGCTTTGGAATACTGTCTTGCCTTATGAGAAACTTGTCATTGCTTAACTCTTTTCCTCCGAATGTAATGATATAGGTTATAAAAAGATGGAATTGTCAAAAGATCAGATCAGCACTAACATATCCATAGAAAGAATGCATACTGGAAAGAAATTCTAGGCATGAGTGAATTTCCCTGGCCTGTATTTTATGTAATAAATTTTCAGTGTACAAGTGTTATTTATGCTCATAAATCAGTAGTAAAATTTCCTTGCAGGTATAAAGACAACGAAAATGGGAAAGGATTTTTGTTTGGCTTAGTTTTGGTTTTTAACTTTAGTCATATGCTTGCTGTTCTTTGATCAAAAGGCATCTAGGAAAAAAGATGCACTAGGTGAAGATCACATCAGCAGTGACACTTGTTTAAAGCATACTGTTGCAGCTCTCAGAAGATGAGGCATTAGGGCAGAATTAGACAGCTGAGCCTATCTAAAGGGATCATACAGTACCCAAATTCCTTAATTTTGTTGAGTAGACATTTGTGGGAGGACAATGGGTAGGTGACATCCTGAAAAACCTGATGATTCCTGTAGATGGAAAAATTTGAGCCAGTCTATCAAGTGCATTAATTAACAGATATCCCAAAATGAGTGCACATAATTTAATTTAGGAAGACACGCAAGCATGTTATTGAGGTCAACACACTTTCAGGGTTCAAAAACATACCAAGTTAATTGAACAACAGGAAGCTATTAGCACATTAGAGTGTGCTATTCCTTTTTTGCCATGTACTGTAACTGCATCAATTACCTCAGAATACGTTTAATCAAGTGCAATTAAGCACCATATTATTTTAATGTTATTACAAGAAATTCAATAAATATTTAAAGAGAAATTTAAAAAAGCTTTTCTAAATCCTGAAAACCCTTTTAAGCACCTGAAATATGAGGTCAAGGGAAAACAAAAATCTAAGGTTTTTTATTTTTTTGATCCTTCAAGGTATCAGTGAGTGAACCTTCAGACAAGTCAGGCTTGTCAGCTTAAGAAATGGAATAAGAACATGCATAGTAAGAGACTGGCCAAAAAAATAAAGGCAGAAAAGGCACTGCTGGGGGAAAAAAAAAAAAAAAGAAAGAAAGAAAAGGAAAACCAACAAAAGTAACACTGTCATTAAAGAAAATGAGACAGGTGATATCAACTGACAACTGAAGTGCAAGGAAAGAATTCACTGGTACTAGAAGCATGTATCTGGTGCACGAGCAGTCTAATAGTGAAATTCTTGAACACACTACTGTACAAGCAAAGCTCAAGTAAGAAACCTGTTACTACATTTAATTTGTTCACGCAACACTAGTCTGTATCATAATATGGAAGTATTTTGTGTCATCCCATTTTTGCCCAGCTTCCTAGAAAAATCTGTGCATGACAGCGAACTTTTTCTTTCAAGACAATGAGCAAAAGAGCACACGCTTGCTGACAAACAAGCACAAACAGGGCACTGAGGTTTTTTTTTTTTTTGTCTGGCTAGCATAAAAATGGATGTCAACCATTACCTTTTTGTTGGTATAAGAACCAGTTTCATGGAGAACGGCAACTCTAAATGGAGGCCACCAAGTGTGGAATTCTTTTACCCATTGATGCATCACAGTCGCTGGACAAACAATCACTGTTGGACCCAATCCCTCATACCTAAAATAAAGTAATCAAGAACAGCAATCTTTAACATTAAATAAATACTCTATACAAAGTGGCTCATCAAAAATACAGAGAGATTAAAATGACACATTATTGTTCAAGTGGTATATGAGAGCTAAGGAAATTAATTTGCACTTTGTTTTTCTGGAAGTCTGTTTTTTAAGGGAAGATGAAAGCGGCACTGCTGTAAGAACCTATTCTCTGAACAGTTAATGGATGCATCTATCAAGATAAACACAGAAATAGAAAAGCTCCAAACAATAAGGGCATAAGGGAACTTCCTCCTATGGTAATACAAATCAGGTTTGGGTGACTGCTGTTTCTATAAGAGAAAAGAAACATTAACAAACAACTATTTTATTACTTCTATTAAAAACAATGTGTAGCTAGTCTCACAAATGCACTTAAATGCAGGTGTTCTGTTTCATGTTAGTAATAAACTGTACTATTATCACCATAATTTACAGATAAGGAAAAGACTCTAAAGCAGCAGAATACCTCATACATGGAAGTTGAGGTCTGAGCTGGGCTTAAACTGTCTCATAAATTTCTTGTTCATAATCGTATGATTGTTTCTGAGAATTACTAAGGACATTTGAAACAAAGTCTTTCTGTATGTTAAGTTCAGAGCTACTCTTAAGGTTAAGAAGAAAAAAATCTCTTGCACAACAGCCAAACAAGAAATATTACCATCATGAACAAATACCAGCAGTCATAGGAAACACACTAAGTAGTGGTTACTAGTAGCTATTTTTCAAATATATTTGCTCTTTAAAAAACAGAACAAAATGACTTTGCAAGCAAATGCAAGAGCTTGTTATCGCATACTGATCTGTGCCTGGTGGACGAAGTACTATTCAAGTGGTAATAAATAAACAATTCAGAAGATCACAGTATACATTCAATATCACATGCATACAGCTATAAGGAAGGATTTCCAAAACACCATCAGTCCCCTGCTTTAAAAAGCCCTGTTAATATCTTCAGAAACTGTTGACATTAAGAAATAATATTCTTTATTAAAAGCTTATATATATGCAGAATAACAACCTGGATGCTGCTTATCTCTTTCATTATGGAAAAAGCATTATATAACAACCTCACATAGTCTAATTAAAATCTCCCAGCAATCCAAGGGGAAGTTAGAATTTAGAGATGCAAAAAATAGCATAAACTATGCTATAAATCCAAATAACCACTGCTACTGATCTATTTACAGCAAAAAAGCCAACAGTTCTTAAGAATATCTAAAGCAAGGGAGACATCTTTCCCCAAATGTATTAGTTTCCCATTCTTCATGAGTAGTAACAATTTACCTCTGTTTATTCCCCTGGTCTGCATCAAACAAGCTCACATGCTGGGTTTGCCTGGGCTTTTTTTCCCCCCACTCAGCTCATATAGAGTTCACACTTCCTTTGATCAATTTTCAGAAAATCCACTCCGTTTGGCTGTTGGAAACCTCTGCTGTGCCTAGTCTGGCTCTATTCACTTTCCACTAGCCAACATTTGATTCTTGTCTCGAGTTTTTTTATTTATTTATATAAAGGAGTCATTCTAACGTCTTCCAGTCTGTGCCATTTCACAAAACTAAAGAAACCATGCACTTCTGCTTGGTACACTTAAGAGGCATCCTTCATTCTCCTTATCACTGCAAAAGATTTGCTCTGTTGCCCTTCCAATTTACATTTGTTTTCCTTGAACAAAGGTGACAATGAAAACACTCCAAAACAAAGTTTTACTGGTGCTTCATACCAGTATACTAATACTGCCCCATTCCTACCACAAATATATTATTGGATGTTATTAGAATTGCAAGCAACACCTATTCCTGCAACTTACTACCAAGAGAAAGGAAGATGCAGTCATACTATATTTATAATCTTCACGTATTATAAAAATGAGCAGAGGAACACAATCTGCATTATAACCAGCTCTACTGCCAAGCACCAGCAAATCATGCCTTCAAAATGAAACTGAAATGACAACTAAAACCTAGCGAAAATAAAAGAACAGAGCAGCAAGAGCAATACAAATTTTCTGGGGCAATGGATTTTTATTTATGTATGCACCATGGAAATTAATCTCTCTGCCACTCATAGTAGAGGCTGAGCCTTAAAGAGCACATTTGAGTAAATAATCAGTGTCTAAACTTTTCAGCAGACTTTCTCATCTGATCTCTCAAATAAAGCAAAGTTTGTAATGAAAGGTAACATCTTTGTTAAACAAAATAAGGTATTTGGAAACAAGTGAACTTGTGGATCCCCAAGCCCTTCAACAGGTTTCAACAACAGACTTCACTCCCGATAACAGCCTAGAGATGGGTTTCTTGAGGTTTGCTGCTGCTTTGGTTTTTCTTGTGAAGGGACCATTGGTCTGAAAGCTGTTGATTGTTCCAAACTCTCTCAGCTTGTCTAACAAAAGACTTTTCCCTCTCTATAAATCTTCCTTCCCTTATCTTTCTCCACCATAGCTGAGCACTCCTACTGATCCTTCACATGACATTTGGCTTTCCCCAGCTGTATGGCTCACTAACTTGTAATAGTTATACTTTATGTAACAAGTATTTCCTTACTCCAGCTAGTCTACAGGCTCCCTCAGAATCAGAAAAATTGTGTTAGATTATATATTCGCCCTTATGAGATTTTAATACAGTTTCACTGCTGTATCTTTGGTCTTAAGCTGTGACTGTGTAACAATGTCAAGAGATGCTCCTGAAGGATTTCCATCGACTCAGTGGTTCTCCAATGGGGTCAGGGAACATATCTACACAAAATAATCTGTACAGTAGCATCCTTATATCAGGCAGCCATATCAAAGTAAATTAGCTGGCTTGAGTGATGGAGGACCTGGAGGGTTTTTAAGTAAAGGCTATAGTAGGAAGCCACTGGAAAAAAGGAAGTCCTTTCTCTTTAAAGAATTATTTTACAATTTATGTACATGCTGAATATGATTTAAATATGCCTCCATATAAAGTCAGTTATTTTTGTTTAGCATAGTACCATGATATTTGCTTGACTGTATGCTGTAATTCACATCAGGTAAACAGGCCAACAGAGACAGAAAAAAAAAAAAATCAAGTATTATTCATGCATGCATTTGTAAATCCAAGGACACCAACAAGTATCTTTTCCAGTAATTTCACCCACGAAGAAGGAATTTAAAGCATTTTTCAGTAACTAAAAAGCATAAAAGATCTCATAGGAAAGGCCAGCCACTCTAACATCATTTTGAAAAGCAACAACATCATCAAAAAAAGCAGATGGGAATTCCTTTGTATAAGTTACTGTTTTACTATAACTACTATTTTTTTTTTTTTGCCATGGATAATTCTGTGCCGATCAGAAACTCTGGCTTTCATTGCAAATCAGCTTGGTACTTCCTGTAAAGTATCTACCTGGTGGCTTGCCAGAACAAATACTTTAATGTAAAATTTAATAAATGGAACTACAGGTATTACACCTAATTTAAAATTCCATATTGTGTAAACTATTGATATTAACGTAATTGAGTTTGTAAACAATCCATTTGTGGAAGCTAACCTTAGACACTGTATTGACCCAAAATATCTAGTGCGGCTCATCTGCAAAATGAAGCATCAATGCCTGGAATTCATTAAAAGTGTTACATGTTTAATTTTTCCTGCCCTACAGCTCCGTTGTCTCGTAAAATTTTTCCTTTGATGTCCCCCACTAAAAGAATTAAAGGAATATTGTAATTGAAATGTCATTAATAATTCACAGGAACCTCCTCCACCAGCAATACATCTGATGAAATATTAATTGAACTCCACAGACTGACAGTCTACAGAGGAGCACTTGCCTGTAATTTGAACCACGAGTCCTGATCTTGCTGTAGCTCAGACCTGCCAAGAAGGCAATTATCTGGATGGTCTTGCCCAATCCCATCTCATCTCCCAGAATTCCTCCTGCCTGCTGGCAGTGCAATTCCCAGAGCCACCTAACACCTGTCTGCTGGTACCTAAAACAAGGAAAAAGAAGATGGCAAATGTTTGACAATACAGATCATAACAGAAAGTACTCATGAATTAATCATTTGGCAAGGTTCTCGTACTAGTTACAGTAACATGCTGGATGTGTGTTTTACATGAGTGCTGTATTTACTAGGTCATACATTTTTGATGCACGCAGACATTACATGCAACTTTCATTCTTTATGCGACACTAAAACATTTCTAATTAAACTGATAGTCATGCTAATTAGAGAGTATTTTATTTCATGTATATTTTAAGTGTTAAAAGCAACTTGGAAAGCTACTCTAACAAAGCATTATCTTTTCAGAAGAGACAACATGTAAAGGTCCAGTAAATTATGTTATTTGGAACATACACCTTGAACTGAAGGAAAAGCTTGACTTGTAAGTGGTACAGAATTTATACTCCATTGTGAAAACAGATCACATCTGCCAAAACATGAGTTCTTTTTACATAAACTCATTTAATAACATTTAGTCTCTTTCAAGGAAGAAAAAAAGCCAACAAGGCAAAATGTTTTGGAAAAGAAAATAACAGAAACCAGCAGAGCATTATTAAGTGAGAGTATCTGGGCAGTTTCTACTCCTAGTCATTCACTGAAAATTGTATCAGCAACAATGTAAAATACATTCCAATTAAAAGACATAGACTAGAAAGCAAGATTTACATTGGCAAGCACATAGGTGGCTGGAAGATGCTGCACTTCGGACCTGCCTTTTTAATAATGATACAAAATAGTCAGACCAGTAATAATAAACAGCACGTGTGTGGGTTAAATTGAAAACAGAACAGAAAAAATGAAGAGACAGTATATTTAAATTACAATTAAAAGAAAGAAAAAAAAAAAAACAACAAAAAAACAACTCCAAACCCCACAACAAAACCAAACACATTTTGGCACTTTTGTGCCTTGTAACTTAGAGGAAGAACAAGGTTACTGATACCATTTTCTTGATGAAATGCGTTACTGGAGTGCAGAGAACAGCAAAGAGGAAAACACTTTTGGTTTTGTTTGTTTTGTGAAATAGGGATTTCTCATTTCAGCACACTGTCCTGTGTTCATCTCAAAAATCTTGTTTCATTCTTTGAACGAATAGTATTTAGGACTACTGACAGCTAATGACACGAGTGCCTACAAAGTACTATTAAAAATCAATTTACAATGAGTTCTATATGGATTTAGAGAATGCCAAATGGAGAAAAGCAACTTGAGTAGTTAGAAAAAGATGATCAAAGAACACATCTAATGGTTCATACATCATACTATCTGCTGGTGTCTCAAATGCATTATTATACCAAGCAGCCCTTAAAAAGGCCCTTTTATTAGAAAAAATGCAGCAATCTAAACCCAACTATGAAATGGCTTGCAGGATTAGCTATGACTGTGTTAAGATGCTACCATTACTGCACTTCATGAAGAAAAAACATTTTCTGACAGAAATACTGAAGAATTTGAGAGAACATTAATTCCAGACAGAACTCCAATTCCAGTCAGAACCTGCTTCCACACACTAACGCCCAGCATGTCTCCTCAGAAGACAGCCATTCAAGAACTTCCCGGTATATTATTTCTTAGGACTACACCCAGTACTTAAAATCTAGCTGCATTTATAAGCATCTTTCTCCTGAGAAAGATTCACAGGCAAGAATTAAGTTTGTGAAAAATTCTGCTCCAAGGTTAATTTTTATCATTATATGGAGATAATAAATTCTTGTTAATGGTGCTTTCATTGCACCAATTTTTAGTTTGTTTTTCACTCCAAAAATACCATGGAAGTAAAATAAAAATGTTGCCTGCTCTTCCAAAATAGTTACATTTGGACTGTATTTCACATGAGCAATCATGCTGTCCTGTGATGTATCCCTCAAAATTCACCACAGTGGCTAGGAGGGTTTAGCTGCGTTTCTGCTGAGACAAAAATCGCATTTTCAGACATGTCAGGGAAATCACGTATTGGCAGCAAATAAAGAAGAAACCTGGTTTGTAAGATTGCATTATCTCAGGCTAAGTGCAGACAGTATAAGCCAATGTCTGTAAGTCACTCTTGCTCACTTTATTTGGTTTTGTTCCACAGCAGCACCAATGGCACTCTTGCTGAATGTTTCAAAGCAGACAAGTATATAGGGAAGAAAGAGACTGTCCACTTTAATAGGCTTACCAAAGAACGAACTTAAGAGTCTACTATTTCTACTGTGAGCTACCTACTTTGGAATTCAATTCAGCTATGCAGGCAGATCCTTAGAGTATACTGCTATCCACCACCTTGGGTCAATATACTTCCATGCTTTGCACTAAACTTGCTCAGAACTCAGTTTAATGCCTATTGACTATGGGCCTTCCTACACTAGAGATTTCAGCCTTTAAGTTACAAGTCAGACAAATCATTCAACAAAATTGATCTAACCACTTAAAAAGTTTTGCCAACTGACTCATGCTTGCAGGGATACCCTTCATTAGTGAGGCTGTTATCTCTAAGATTAATTTTTAGTTGTCTGCTTTACCTTAATTCTCTTTGGGTTGCTCAGACCACACACATCTGTTCTCTTCTGTACTACCTTCGCATAAACAACTGGAGACCACATATTGGCTGTGTATGGTCCTGGAAACCAAGTCATTAATTCAACTCAATTTCAGAGCTAGTACTGCCCTTCTGAGGGACTGCAGGACAACAGTATTAATTTCTTTGAGGTTAAGGCTAAGTGATCCTGTTGAAAGGGATACCAGGCACACCCATTATAAACCAAGGCTTCCTACTCCACTAATTGCAAGACTCTAGAGAGTTAGCTTTACAAAGAAAAGCCATGTTTCCTGCTGTGTGAGATGTTGCCAAAAAAAATGAATTCAAGTCTACTATGCATGGAATTTAAGGGAGAGATTACGGATGAAGTTAACTTGTCAGTTGCTAGCTTGTTTGGGCTGCCTTTTGTAAATGGCTTTTTGAGAGAACTTGAAAGTGTCACTGGGCACCACGGTCTCAAAAAACTAAAACAGAAAACAGTCATGTCCAAATCTGTAATCCAGCATTAAATAACCGAAGAATAAGCTGTAGCGTGTTTTCCATCTACTAAAGTAATTTAGGAAGCACTCTCCATATTTTAAAATCTTACTGGACAAAATATTCAAGACTATTTTATAATACGAATTATAAGTAGTTACTTTGAGTATTTATTTTAAAAGTTGCCTGTTTTTTACTGGCAGAAAATTTCATTCATTCTACCCAATTATAAAAACACCTACATCTCTTGTTTTCATCTACCACAACTTGCCAACACCTTATGCTTCAAAGTTATTCCAGCACTCCACACCTGAATTAAAAGCAACCACTTACCAATAAAGAAAGCATTTACAAAAATAGACAAGGAGAGCTTCCCAATTTATAGTTTAACTAATATGCATTCACAATATTCACATCAGCCATTTATCACCTGTATTTTCATGTAATTGCATTTTGTGTTTGTAATAAATTAGTTTCTTTGTGGTTTAATCCTGGAGCTTTTTTAAAAGAAATAATCCTACAGAAACAACAGAAGTAAAAGTTGAGGCATCACTGAAGTCAATGATGCCCAAAGTGAGTGTAGAAGTTACAGTGAAAGGCATCCAGAAAGCACCATGACTATTACTACTACTATTATTAACAGCATAAAGCAGCATAATGTTAAAATAGAGTACACAATACATACTTAAAAAGCTTTTTGAAGAGAAATCCTGGTACTTTGAAACCCTCTTCAAATTCAGTGTCACTTTCCTCAGAAAGTTCCTCAGCTGTTTGATGCTCTTTGTCCTTCAAACTTTCTTTTTGCCACCTCCTAGAATGACACAAGGATTCAACATTTAATTACGGCATAGAAGAGATTCCATATGGAAACTATACTGAATTTTTGAACAGGTAAAAAACAAACCAAAACACATTCTCCAGTGTCATATTTAAATAGCAATCATTTGGAGGAGAGAATTAGGGAAGTAAATGCTCAAAAACTACTTACACACTTTCATTATCTTGATTTATATCCTGACCAAACTAGCCAAAAGGAGAGAGACAGAAGTCACTGTAAAAATTCTTCCTCAAACAACTTCCCCAGAGACAGATACTCTCCCTGACATTTTGCACTACCAACCTGGCAAACAAACCAGAAGATACTATAAAACATCTCAAGCACTGCTTCAAGTCCTTAAGACTTCAGCCATACTCTTATGTAGCTCAGTCATTTCAAAGCAGGTACTACTGGCACAATATCACAACACCACCATAACTCCTTCCAGCCTGATATGAGAAGTGCATTCTCCACTAGAGAAATATCCTGTCAGCTAAAACTGCTTAAAATAAAATTTGATTTAAGGTTTCTACCTTGAACTCATCAGTGAATAAAAAAAAATAAACAACAAAAAACACCCACCAACCAAAAAAACCCAGGCAATAAAGGTGTAGTGTTCTCTTTGTATTTTTTAACTACATAAGCATTCTGAGGGAAATTAAACCAATGGTGCCTGTCTTCTTAAGGACACTTCTCTGCATTCTCTCATATGAAATGAGGTGAAAATACCAGAAGAGACTTTTCTTGCTGTTAGGTCATTCAAAATCAACTTCCACAGGAACTGCAAACTTATCACAGTGGCAGCATTAATAGAGTTTCTCTTGCCTTCCTGACCACTTACTCCAGTGAAACTTGAACTTCCACTCACAGGTTTCTGCATCTCTGGCAAACTTGTTTCAAAAACCCTTGGGTCAGGAACAAGAAAACAGGTGACAAGTTCAACACTTCGTATACAAATCACACAATCATATGCCCCTTCTCATGAAAGCGAGCTAATTATGGCAGGTTTCTACATGAGATTTCACTAGTAACTTTCAAGAAAAAAAACAGTCTGCCCTTACGGAACCAGTCACAAACTTGGAACTGTGGTACTGTTTTAATAAGTGAAAATAAACACCACCATCTCCAAATATACTCAAGTTAACCGTAACTGCCAAAAATTATTGCACTGAAAAAATTAAGACAACACGATGCTGGACAGGTGTAGTAAGCTAGCTTCACTGGAATATACTTTGATCTCTCAAGTCAGCAAGCTTTCAGAAGCAGAAAACATTACGGAGAAAAAAAAGCAGCACATGCAAGATAAAAACCCAAGAGGGATAGTCTTCAGTTTTCTCATTAAAAACTGATGAGTTGCTAACATTTATAATCAATTGTTCTTATTTCATTATATGAAACTGTGTATCGAGTAGTAAAAAAACCCAAACTATTTACTAAAAATATATAAAGTGTCAAAGTTTTCCCCACAGATGCTTTTACCTATCTCTCCTAACACAGGAATAAAAATCTGTCTCTTAGACTAGCAGTCTGTTAAATGCTTGGTTTAGGAAAGTAACATTCATGCTCTGGAGTCTAGCAGGCAGATACAATACATTCTAGGGGCATATCATAAAAATGCATTTATTTTTGTTCAGTACTACAATGCTGTGCTATGAGACACAGATAGTCAATTATTATTCTCAGTTCCAGAAAAAGATCAACGATACAGACTGACAAATGTTGACAGTCATTGTTTCAGACTGTCATGACTGGAACTGAGATATTTCAGAACTTAATTATTTTATCTGACTGAGTTATGACAAGACTCAAACCACGGAAGCATACTCCTACTTACCATACTAAAATCAAAACAATTGTACATAACACAGATTCCGAAGTGACAGCTTAGTAAAGAATCTATACTAAATTCAAACTGGCCAATAATCGGTGCAAGAGCTTGCGTCTAATTCTATACTCCAATATGAATTGTCACCAGCCAACAGACGAGCTTCAGCCTCCCCTGGGAAGAAACAGATTGCCCTCTAGTGTACATACAGAAAAAGTGATCCAGCAGCAACCAAGAAACCAATTTCTGAGATCAGCTTGTTGCTGTCCAGGGATTTAGGCTCTTCACCTTAATATAACTCTACATTTCCTGCAAGAAGTGTGATCAATGTTGGGATTTCTCTTAAAATTATTAGAGTTATTTTATTTATAGAATTATTAGAACTATTACCTAGAAAAGATGTATGTCTCAAATTTGAACTAATAAATCATGTACTTAGTTTTCCTAAATACAAGCTTATTTTATAGACACTATTTTACTTTACTGAAGTGTATAATTATACAAGCCATAGCATTGAAGGCTCTAGTACTACTACTACTCTTCCAGAGGTCTAGGGGACTTTTTGTCCTCAACTACCAGTTAACAGAAAAAGCAGCAATTTTTCGTTACCACTAACAACTTTCAAAGTTTGAAGAACCTATTCAGTTTTCGAAAGGCTGCAAACTTAAGGTAAGACACTGTATTAAGATATTCTACACTAGAATTCCATTACCTTCTTTAGAAAAGTGTAGATATCTAAATGGCTGAAGCAATGGGAGGACAAACACTGTTTGCTAGACCAGAGCAGTCAGTCAGTTATCACTCTGGTCCTGTACCTTTCTCCAGAAGTGAAACTTCATAGGGAAAACCAGCAGTAGCTTATGTTTGACTAAGTACACAGTAACATACTGACTATTTGGTCACTATATTCCTTATGCGCCTCAGTTAAACATCATTAGTATGCATGATGAATCAGAAAATACAGGTTTTGCTATACCCCCGGAGCCTCTTGAACGTAAAAGTAAGACCCTTGAGAAATCTATTTCATGTTGTCCATGGTCACAGACACAAATACAATTTTATCCTGCAAGTGCAGTATGAAAGCCATATATCATACAATTAAATCTTTCTTAATATACGAATGTATTCTGATACTAAGCCCATTTCCCACTTATTGCAATACCCTAGAAAGAAATTCTGCTTTTGAAACAGTAATGAGCACAATTTGAATTTTTTAAAAAATGCAGTTAGGAACCAAGCTGAGTGTTTAATATAGTTTGCATTTGTGAAGTACAATATGTTTTCTATTTTATACAGCTAAGAATCCCTTACAGATTATTCTAATTTGCTAAATTGAAGCATTTAGCATTACTTTCCTGATCTAACTTTTTATGGCCTATATGGGTGGATTTAATTGGAATGTCCTAACAGATGAAATACATGCAGTTAGTACCACAAGTCTCCATAAGTAAATTAAGACTGATGTAGACAATTACACACTTGAGCTTAGAATGAAAGGTGTACTTGGCAAGTGAGCCAAAATATATCTTCATTTGTGTCTTGGCTTTGTCATTTTAAAGAGCAGTTAGGATGCTCTAAGAAAGTATCTTTCAGGAAAGGTAATATTTAATCCTTCTTTAATTTATAACTCTGAAACATTAAGAGATTCAGTGACTCAGATACTTCAAAGACAGCTAGCACATGAAAACTGATCTGAGAAAAACAACTTATTTCAAAGCAAATTTTATTTTTGGTTTGATTCCTTGTATCAATTACTTTGCGTACTGATAACCACAACTTCCAGCTTCTCAGCTGCCTGGATGTCACTTTGGATACATGGAAGGAAACAGCTTTGCTTCTGAGCACTTGACAGCAATTGAAGGATTCAAACAACTGCACTCCACAAACTATACAGAACACACAAGACAGTGCAGATATGGCACTTATCCCCCATAACATGTAATTCTTTTGCTGAAGCAGCAGGCAGTTTTATATTACAATTGTTATGGGAATAGTGACCAAAACACTGATCATTTTTTGTTTTGAATCCAAGCTATAAGCTTATGTAGCTAATGTATTAGTGATGTCAAAAATGTAACATATAAACTACTCTACTTCATAAGCAGCAAAAATTACTTGGTTATACATATGCTTTGCATTTCAGTATATGTAAAAGAAAACTTTACCATGCAAAAGAACAATAAATCTCGATAAGCTGCAGTTTCCACATCTGCAAAATCTTGAGAATAATGTAAGAAACCCATGCAGCAGTTTTCTAATTGAGAACAAAGAAAAGGTTGATTTCCTATATATTTAATCTGCATACAAGGTTACTTTTATTTTGTGACCCTATGCAAAAGAAGCTGAAACCAGGTGCATTTTCACTCATTTCATAGTCTTTAAAGAAGCTGGCTCCGCCATGCTCTGACCATTCCACCAGGCAGAAGGCAACAGGTCAAGATTCCACCAGCACGAGTTCTGAACACTTGTAGACCAGTGTGGTCAGTGTTGAGCATGAAAAGATTTACACCGATAACTTACATGTTGATGGGGATCAAGTTTCTAAGACCTTTAGCACCATCTTTGAGATCTGATTCTCTGAGTTCAGCTGACAATAGCCAGTATGAAGGACAGATGGGAATGACAATATGCTACTTTACACTGAATCTTAACCTTATAGATGCTTTATATTATCCCACTTACTTACCTTATCCTCCATAATCCTGATGTTCCTTGCAACTGGCCATTATTCTTGCAAACTATGATTCACCTCAGACATTAACCTTTTAAGAACAGATTTTTCCCCTGCATGTCTGCAGAGCAGCATGCCTCCAGTAACAGTAACTAGAGAAAGACAAGATCTACACAAGCGGAAAGAACTGAAATTACTTAGAGTGTGAGCTGAATTCCATATAGCTAACTTTTCCTTTTTCACATTCCACTGATCTCATCTTGCTTTGAGTATTTAGACCAACCAACACCAGTATCCTTTAGAAAGAAAGGAAAGAGCCAGGTGCTCTCCCACCTGCCCTGTTTACTGCAGATAACATGAGCTCCTGTTCTGAAAGCAGTCTCTTGTTCTAGAGATGCTTTGCGGTCCCTCAGTCAGCTAATTACCATGCTTTAACAACATCAGTGAAGCTTCCCC
The DNA here is from genome assembly GCA_028858755.1 of Ara ararauna. Classification (NCBI taxonomy): domain Eukaryota; kingdom Metazoa; phylum Chordata; class Aves; order Psittaciformes; family Psittacidae; genus Ara; species Ara ararauna. Next base: position 70,680,277 of record CM054381.1, read on the forward strand.
TTAACACAGACCAATCTCTTCAAATCCCATCTGTGAAAAGTTTTAATGTTAAGAAAACTAATTTTCAATCTTTAAGAGTGTAGGGCTGTATTTGGCAGCAAGCACAAGACTAGATGTTCAGAAGACTAAAGTAATCCTAAAGGATTTTTCCCTGCCTCTCTCAGGGGTAAAATATACCATAATCTCACCCATTTGTTTGCATTCAAAAGTAAAACTGACATGAAACAAGACATAAATGTAAGCAAATGACAGCATTTCTATAGCATTCTTAATATGTTTCTTAATTCACTACATTTTATTTTCTCATGGCATTTCCCATAATGAAGATTACCTGGGGGTGTCAGCATAAAAACATCAATGTGGACAGCTGCAGCTTAACAGCCACAATAACTGTAGCTATAAAATTTTTAAGAGATGTAGTGTTTTGGTAGCAATTACAGTTATTGATATTTCTAAAATTCATTTAAGCTTTTATTGTAACTTTAGTAACCAAAAGAAACGTAGTCTATGATATGACTTTGCTAAGGATAAATTGTCACAATCTTAACGTTATTAAAAAACGTGTTTGAATGAATTTAAACTGTGAGTCATATTAAAACTTTCAATCAAAATAAATTACTCTTGATGAAAACACTGAATTAAAAATGATTTAATATTGGTCTAATTTAAATGTGAAGAATACAGTTTTATTCACTAAAATAGTAAATATTTCACCAATTAAGTACAATTAGTTTTTGTTAATGCACCCAATAAAAAACATTTATTTTTGATCCTTTGGACATTGTTCAGATTCGCCTCTTAGAAAAGCAGCATCCTAGGATTGCAAACCTACTGTCTCATATCAGCTCCTATCTGCCTTTGTAATCTGGGATGTGAAAGTGAAGTTGGACTCTGAGGTTTTGCTACCAGTTATTCTACAACTGTACCTCTGCTATCAGAATATACCTCTTCCTCCACAGCAAGTCAGGCTTGATCGCTCCTCTGACACAGCTTCATCTAAACCCAGAAGATTTTATATTTTCACAAAAATGTAAAATTCAAGTCTCCCAAGCATTAACAAAGTTACTGTGCTAGGCCTTATCACTACATCAATCACCTTTCACTGGCTGCCCTAATATATATTCTTCCTTTCACGATAGAGTAGCTTTTTTCAGGTTGGAATCCATGATTTTCTAGAGGTTTATTAAACTATTTGAAGGACATTCACTAAGGGTAATTAATTAAAAGTAAGCAAGTGATCAACAGCCTGAAGTTCATTATATGAAGCTCAACCCTCATACTAGAAAACACGCCCGTGGTTAGACAACAATTACAACAAACCGTTTTAACGATCTTGATCTTTTGATTCTAGTATGTGCAGAAACGTCTTTTAACTTCACTGACACATCAAGTTAGCATTTTTAACAGCTTAAAAAATGAAATGTTTGTTGCCCCTTCAAGATGTTTCAGGCAGTTGTGAAAACGGAAACATTGACTGTTAGGCACTCAACAGCTATGCTACCAGTAGAGAAAACATTTCAACAGCACACCGTAGCTACAGGTATACAAAGTTAATAAATCACAGATGAGCACAAGGTGTTTCAGCTGCCATTTACAAAAATGGCTTGTGTTCTTAGTTGTATTTCCCCACCTAACATACTGCATTCTCCTTAGAAACTTCAGTTTAATACCTCAGGTCACCAGAGCAACAGAAAATGCCACTACTGCTACTACCATCATCACCACCTCTTTAGATAAGGACATTTTTACCCTCACTCTCACCCAGCACAGAGAGACGAAAATCGCTGTTTAACAGAGCAGCTCTTTTAGACTGGATTAACAGCAATAAATGTCCACTCTTCATTACTTATGTCTTGTAAGTTAAGCAAGAGATACCATGTGCTAATAATAAAATAATATAGATGTCAAAAAAAAAAAAAAAATACTTGAAAGGACAACAAGTTTAAATTCAAAAGACCCTTTTAACACTGATTTTCAAATAAATGTTAGACATATAAAGTATATGTAAATGCCTTCACATTTTGGTAAATGAACAGATTCTACAGAAATAGTATGTAACCAGTTTAGTCAAATGATTTCTTCTTGACTAGTAGTTAACTACTTAAAGCTGAAAACTAAGCATCTCACCCCATCCCAAAGATTCCTCTCTCAGTGGAAAAGTGCTCTCCCTCTGAACACAGAGGGCTTTGTCTGCCTGCAATGTAATTTTGACTATGAAACAGAGGATGCAATTTTTTGTTGTTGTTGAAAGGTAGGTACATTATCTACAGACAAAGGCAGCCCTTAAGTATAAAGCTGTCAATTAATTATTAAATAATTATCAATTATTTTATATATACTCAATTTTGGGCACATTCATAGTTCTGCAAACAACAAACACACTGATCCACAAATAACTTATTACTGAAGGATCTGTAACAATCAGAAAAATCTAACAGCAAAGTCCTAGTAATTTAAAGGTATGTCTTATTCCTTTTGGAAGGGTATGATCATTCTGACTGGCTTGCTTTCCTTACTTTAATTCTTAGCAGTGTATTACAATCACTACCCTTTGCATGTTCAACATCGTTTGTTAATGTTACTAATAAAAATATCTAGGACTAACCTTAGTCTCTGTTTATAATAGTCTTCATCTCCATCATCTCTCCATCTCTTTACTTTGCGTTTCTTTGATGTAAGCTCTTCGTCCTCAGAGCTTGGAAAGAAGTCGGCATCATCTTCAGATTCTTTAAAATCTACCTTTACCAAACATTTTCTTTTTCTTGGCAAATTCCCAAGTTCATAATCAGAATCATTCTCAGCATGAGAAGATGCCTGCTTTTCCTCCTCTTCTGCTGCATCTGGATCAAAGAGCTCCTCAACAGGTACATACTCCGACTCTTCACTGTCATCCTCCTGTTCACGCCTGGGCTTCTTGGCCTCTGGATATTTCTTTTCTCTTGGAATCTCTGCCTTGGACTGAATCTGAAGGGCATGCTTCTGAAGTTTCCTAAGGTGTTTTTTTAAGCGCTTATCTGTTTTTGACAGAGCTTTACACCCTTTTTCCTTTGTAGCAGATGTGGGAGCTACGCGCTGAACAGTTTTGGCTTGTAATTTCTTCTTTGCTCCTTTGTGAAGTGACAATTTCTTTCTTTCAGATGACAGCTTAGCTTGGTCTGCTAAGTATTTTTCAAAATCAGATGCTTCATTTAGCATTAATTGTCGTGTTTTCCTCTCTGGCTTCTGCGGTATTTTAGTTCCAAATGGAGTCATCTGGCCAGTACGAATAAGCTCTTCCCACTTTGCTTCCTGAACAGGCATAAGCATACTGCCAAGACATGAGGGACCAGGTTCTACAACAAAAATCAGAACATCAATCATACCTTTAACACTTTCTCAATAACACAAACACAGGAAGGAACAAGGGTGTTTTAGTTTCTTTCCTTCCCCCCTGCCCCCAAGCTATATATGCATTCAGTCCAGTTTGTGAATACCCCATCCCTGGATGTGTTCAAGTCCAGGCTGGACAGCGCTTGGAGCAACCTGCTCTAGGGGAGGGTATCCCTGCCCACGGAAGGGTGCTGGAACTAGATTATATTTAAGGTCCCTTCCAACCCTAACCATTCTATGATAACTTAGAAGTCCAAATTATCATCATACATAACACTTGAAACTCAAAAAGAAAATATCCAAATAAGGCCCAAAAATTCAGACTGTAACTTTTACTTCAAATTACTTCTCAAACTTAACATAGGAAACATTACACATGCTATCAAAATGCAGGTCCTTCTGAAACAAAACACAGCAGAAACTACCACAAAATTACAGTCCCCCACGGCATATGAACTTTAATGTGCTCTCTATGCTGTCAATTCAAACCATGCCACCATGTTCAGTACATGAAATCACTATGCTCCCATACGCAGTAACATTATCCATTTCTATTTTACTATTGCTTTTTCAGTCCTATTTATAAGCTTGAAATTTGACATTTCCATTACCATACCAGGACAGACACAAATCTTACAAAACATGTAAGACTCTCTTCCCACATGCTTCAAAAAAACCAAAAAAACAAAAAAAACCCCTCACCTTCCTACTCTACAAAACTAGTATTAGGATTATGACTTTAAAAGTCAGATTGGCTGCACAGCACATCACCATAAAAGAGCATTTTAGTTAAACTGCATGCACTATTTACGACAGATACTAACACAAACTATAACTGTCGTCTGAAACAAAGGATGGGAAAAAGCTCTTAAATTCAGGAAGCTGAAGAGGATTTCAGCCTGAAATCAGTAATTAGGGTCCAAAATTTCAAAACAGATGCATAAGAACTGCCAGCACAGCATACTACTGTATATGGTCCCATTTAAAGAACTGTATCTATCACCAAAACCTGTGTAAAAAGTAAGAATGATGCATCAGGCATGAAACTCCTCCCTCTTCACCCCCTTAGTTTCTCCAACTTCTGGAGCTGCTTAACTCCATTTTTTCTGTTCTAGTCTCCATTCACTTCCTAGTTACATTTCATCATACTGTGTGCCTGAGATATACTGCATGAACCCATGCAAACAAAAAGGATTAAGGATGCTTTTCTACTAAGAAAAGTTTACTGAGTTTTTGACTCCTGTAAGTTTTGCTGAATCAGGAAAGAAGCATGAGCTTCTGTGAGATCTGGAATCCACTCCAGACACATCTGCAGTGGACAAATTGCATGAAGGCTTTATACCTCTGCAAACAACGTAACTTAAAAGTGAAGAGCAGATGTCAATGGGGTCCAATCTTGCCTTGCAGAATACTGCAGGTTAGTGACTATGGCCAAGACACAGCCAAACTGGAGTTACAAAATCCACACTCAGTTTGCAGACAGCAGTGAGAAAAACCACCTAGTGAAATTCTAAGAGAACAAATATTCTCCTTTGGAAGAAGCCTCATTTTTATTTATTTTTTTTTAAATCACAGTGCAGCTTGACAAAGAGAAGCACTTCCTCCTTCCATTTCTAGTGATACTTCCCAACAGTAAGAAAAACCAATTTTGTTAATGCTGATTGATAGCATCCAGCATATAGAATGCAATTCAATCATGATGTTAATCATCTTTATCAAATTAGCTATGAAAAAACATTGAGATTTCCAATTTATTAAGCCCAATACTCTAATGTGCTTCAGCCATCCCTACTGAGCTGAACATGGATTAACATCCATTTTTTAAAACTTCCCACATGAATATGTCAAGATCTGCAAGTGTGCAGGTGCACAAAATAAGTATTCTTAATTCTGTCTTTGAAAACAAACCACTGAAATGCATTTTCTTATTGGCAAAGATCTTGCAAACTAGCTTCAAACAAAGAAAGGCATTACATCAAAGTAGAACAGAACTTTCATCCTTCTCCCATACCTTCATCTTCCTCGAATTCAATCTCATTTACTTTATCAAGAATCTCTGTTCCAACAAGAATTGCTTGGAGGCGTTTTTGTTTTGCTTTTATCTTCCTTAGCTGTTGCTCCTTGGATGACAAGTAGATACATAATTTAGTTTTAATCTGGTTTCATAAGCATGATTTCCTTTTAAACAAGACTTACATTACTACATTTATCAGTTTTTTTCCCAGAATCTCATATTCAGATGTTCACAGTACAACGTTTGAAACAAAAAAGTGCAAAGAAGTGTCACCACAGTATCTGTAGGTCTCCAACCAACACAACACACACAATTTTGTGTGCGCAATCATGTTATATGTACAGTAAAATCAGATTATTCATACATAAAAATTTCATGTGCACATTACACATTTTTTTGCACATATTTTGAGGTAATTTTATGAATGTGTTGATTCTAGTGAGGAAGCCCATTAAGCAGATTAGTGAGATGCACAGAGAACACCAAGACTGGGTTAATAAGCCACTAGAACCAGCTATAAGACTTAATAAGACTTATCTATCATCCCGTAAGTTTTGGAATGTTTTGTTAGAAAGAAACTGAAATTGTAAATCAGTCCATCAACCTAATACATGTTCGTACACACTTAATTCAGGAATGGTGACAGCAAATTTATCAGCAAAAACTACAAAGCAGAATGACTTTAAAAAAAATAAGTGAAAAAATATCAATGCTACAGATGCCATAACAAGTACAGTTCACTACTGCTATGAAAATAATTCATAGCTAGCTTTTTGCTACACCTTTTATCTGAATGCAATATTCACAACTGTATATTTACTGGTGACATTGCATTTCCTTGGTGTTGGTAACTTTCGTTTATGAAACAAGAAATTACAACCAGTAAAACAAAGACATAAGCAGTGTAACTTTACATATTTGTAACTCTATTCTTTGGAAATATTTTCCTATCTAGAGAGGCACATATTTCAGCAAAAATTAATTTCATGGCAAAATGAGCAAATTTTTTTGTTTTCTTATTGGTGAAGAACAGTCACTAGCCTGCCCATGTCTTCATGAGCACTTTTTAAACCACAAAGGGCAAGTGTATTAATGCCTGCTACAATGTATTATCTCCAGTGTATGTGCTATTATCATTGCTACCAGAGTACTTAATATCATAAAACACTTGCTGTATGACAGCTCTAAGGAAATAGCCGTCTTGTACCAGTCATTAATTTCCCATTTGTCTCAATAACAGAAGAATTCAGTCTTCTTTAACCATTTTTTTTTAACACTACAAAAGGAAGAGTACTGAAAGTCACTTCTCCATGCAAAAAGTAGCCCAAGAGCAGCTTTAAATACACTGCCTGAGTCCAAACAACCTCCAAAATTCGTGAGGTTCATAGGACTACTTTTACAGATTACAGTTTTCATAAAGGATCTACTGTTACACGTCAAGGACTGTTAGAGGTGACCAACAATGAAAACACGAGGTTGGAACTTCCCATGAAACTAACACATAGTTAGTTATTAACTAATTATTATTATTAACACGTAAATTACTTTTACTTCATAATAAAAAGTAACATGAAAACAAGTAAAATACAATTACACGATCACTCTTTAGTGGTACATCTGGTTTAATGCATTTCTTCCCTTTACCAGTTCCTACTCCTGTGCCGCTGTTCAGTACTGCCCCCCTCACTCTGTTCATAAGCCAAATTGTGAGAACAATGTTACCCAAGTTGCTGAAATGATCAAGGTTAAAAGTCATACAACTGAATGAGTCGGTGACAAATTGCCTGAAACTGGGAGGAAGTGTCTAAGGACAAAGGACAGTAAGTTTTTCAGTCAGGTTTATCATTAGGGAAAATATTAGGATGAATTTCCATCAGAAGTGAGCTGATCAAAGCGCTACATTCCTGACAAGGAGAATGTTATCCTTTTCTCAAATCTCCTTCTTCCTATTCACAGCTGTTTAGGTCTATTGCTTACGTTACACTAGTGCCTGCTAGACTGCTCTACGAGCTCCTTCAATTTGCTACTTTGGCAATAAAAAATCTGCAGCAGTTTCCGCCAAATCAATGAATTAATATGGTTCACAGAAAGGAATGATGTGTACCAGTACAACAAAGATACAGACAGGATCAAGGAAAGGAAGGTAAGGAATAAAGAACAGGATAGCTGAGATTCAGGTCAACTATTACATCACACCCTAACAATGCTTTGCTAAGTCTCCAAATATTACTGGGAAGGACTTAATTAAGGTAATGAAATTAACACAAGTCAGTCTTCTGAGCAGGTCCTGGAATTTCAGTTTTACAGTTTGTTCTGAAACTAATACTAACAATAAGAACGACAATAATAATCTCTCACTTTCACATCTTTAAATTATATATTTTTTTGGGTACAAAATGAAACCAGTTAAAAGGGCAGGAACAGTAACTGTTGACCGACTCTGAACTATATAATTAAACAAGAATTGTATCACATAATCCAAACCTTAAGCCAAAGTACAAGCCAAGTATTGTCAGCAGGAAATCAATGTAATCCAATCACCTTGTTATATTTTTGCCGTTTTACAGAATCTAGTTTTCTGTTTATATCTTTGTTGCTGGCAGCTTGAGGTGAAAGTTGCTCAATAATTTTATTTATTTGCTTCAGAGATGTTGTACATGATCTGAAAAAAGAAGATTGCAATGTACTGGTCAACTCTAGAAATAAAAATAGCACATTCTCAACTCAGACAATTTAGAAATTCCAGGAGATTTAAGGTAAGATTTAAAAAAGTCTAAAGGTAAGTGTCTAAATAAGTATCTTGTACTTTAACAACACTGGAAATAAACAATTTAAAAGACTGTACATAATAAAATATTTTTGAACAAAATTTTGCTAATAATATAATTCCAAAGGCAAGGAAACTGAACAAACCACTGCAGTATTTAGTGCTCAAAGTTACAAGTCTGATGATGACAATAAGCAAGTGATAGTGGTTGCATTTATTATTCAAGGTAAACAAAACACAAACAAAAAATCTAAATGGGAAATCCCATGTTTTCATTTTCCGAATCTGTTTATTAGTTTGATGCCATTATAAAAAAGACTCTTTCTTTTACCTTTGCAATGTCTATTCCAAACAAAGAGCAGATTACATAATACAAACAGCTTCACGAAGACAAACTCAAAGAATTAACAGCACATCAACATTAATCTTTCTTTACTCATGCGCTACTGTTTTTCATTTTTGCATATACAATACGAAATCCAGGTTGAACCACATACTGTAACTCGGTATCTGTTTCTGCTGTTAAATTCCACTGTCAGAAGCAACAGATTTGTCGATTCAAATAGCAGAACATTTCATAAGGATACACAAATTAGCATCTCAAATCATAATGAAAAATATCAGAGAAAAATCTTTACAAAACCTACAAAGTAGCCATTATTTCTCTCATATGTAAAGAAAAGCACCATATAAGTCTCCTCAATTGTCAGTAAGGAAATTGTTGGGCCACATTTTTCTCCAGCTGTAATCTGGATTCTATCACTTTTGCCCTAGGTGAGATATCCTACCAGCCCCCCAGCTATCACTGCCACATCTTCACTTCTCCATTCTCTTTCAGCAATTTTGAACCATCCCATCTCCTTTCTCAGTCTTTTGTTTCATTGCTGTGAAGTACACCATCATTTTGCACATCTCTTATCTTTCAGCTCTTGCTTCCTTGGCCCTAGGGTGTCTTGACACATACCACTACTGTCCGCTCCCACAGACCTTCATTTAACAGTACTGTGGGATCCAAACAGGATTTAATTTCAACTATTTTTATTCTCCTCCTTCTGCTTAAATATGTATTTCAGTCATGTCACTTCTATCATGAACTTTGTGCCAACTACTCAAAATCTCTTCCTGCCTGATTCTACCTCTAGTCATGCATTTACCATGTTACAGGACTATGCAACTCCATCATGCTCTGCTCATATGTCTTTACTTCTGTAAGTCCCTCTGCTCAACAAACCAGCTATATCTCTGCTAATTTTCTCCAAAATCAACTTTCAGACATGCACATTACATCTTATGAGGTTCTACAGGTCTGCATAAAACATTTGCATCCCCTAGCGTAAATTTCATTTTACAACTTTAAGTGGAAGACAAAAATAGAGGGTTAAGAAAAATCATAGGATGCCTTCTAAAGAAAAACAGGAAAACATCAACTAATTGACATGCCATGTACCACTCTTTTAACAACCACATATTCTAATGCAGTGGTTACATTGCTCCATTCTTCTTCTCAGTGTCCATCTTATCCATTATAACATCTGAAATTAGGTTCCAATTTTTCAAACTCCATTTCACATCTGCACTCCCAAACCGGAAAATTAACAAAGTGCATTAAATCAAGCTTATGCATAACAAGAGCTATGCAAGAGTTCACATAATTAATGGAGGCCTACAGCACTCTTGAGCACAAAACCTCAACATTAATGCAACAGAGTGAAAGATACACTTGTAAAATTACTTACCTGCACTAGTTCACACAGTAACTCCACAATGAGACTAGAAACAGAAGTAAAATCTAAGATCTGAACTCAAAAAATTTGTAGCTCCTATCCCACAAAGTCTTTTACTACCTATATACCATGTTAATTTGGCATTTGATTATTTTAAGATGTCATTAAGTACTTAATACAAGCACCTGCAATAAGGTTGTTTTGGTTGTAGCACACTCATGATATGGAGTCACCCAAGTTACAGAAAGCACATAACCAGAAGCAGATAACCCTATGAAGCATACAAAATTGAAGAAGTGGCACTTTTTCTGACTATAACTTTCAATGATAGAATATAATGTTCTCCTCCATGGCCCAGAAAAAAAAGACACACTTCTTGATAAGATAGGAGACAAAGATGAAAAAGGAGATGTGTTGTCCTCTACTGCATTGATGCATGACTAAATTATTCAAATAAGACCAAAGAAGCATTTCTCTGATGTGAAAAATATTTTCTCCTTTTTTAAAAGGTGGGTGACTCAGAACATGTTATCTAGTGATTTCAAAACATCTTCATCTTCCAGCTTTTAAAAACACAAGACACCAAGCTTTATCAGATAGGAACAAAACAGAACAGTAAGAAAGAATACTATTTACCTTAAGTCATCCAGCACTGATCGATACTCTTTCTCTGCATCACCTATTTTTGCTGCTTTATTAGCTTCATTAATTGCATTATCTACTTGCTGAAGAACTCCTTGCTCCAACACATCCTGGTCATAAACATCAACTCCTAAACCTTTGAGCTCAGCAGCCTGTGCACTATATGAGATGGACTGAATCTGCTGCCTGTTGATCTGTAAAATGGGTTGTCCTCTTCTGGGCACCTCCAAAGGAACATCCATGGAAGTAGACGGCTGGCTGGCAGAGCTGGGAACTCCAACACTACTACCCAAGTCACTGTCACAAATGCCATTTTCTTGTTCAGTTCCCAATTCCTCATCATTATGCAGGCAACTATTGCTTGAAGCGGTAACAGGGTCTTGTTCTTGGACACTATCAGGCAGGTGGCTGTTGTCTGTTGGCATCCTCTGTGCAAAGGCAACAAAGAAGAACCAAATAATCATAAGGATATTCACATACACAAAGCTCCTCATGAAGACCGTGCCCACATAAAAGTAAACAAAACAATGAGCATGTTCCTTGAGAAATCTTGTTTCAAAACACCTACTAGTCTACTCCTCCATGAGTCCTCCCCCCAAAGGCTTCCTCACACCGATTTCCACAATCAAAAGGAAAACATGGCCAAACCTTCCTGAAGACAACTACATGTAGTACTACTGGAAGATGCTGATATCAAGACAAATTAAACAACCTGCAAAAATTCCTCACCTGAGATTGAACTCAACCTTGTGTTTAAACAGTCATGCTCCAGAACACCGTGACATAACTAAACCATGTGCAACTTAACATACCTAAAATAAAAAAAATTACAAGCGGTCAAAACAGGATAAGACTTGCCAGTTAAAGCTCCAATGAGCACAGCTGTCTGTAGGCTTTAGTTTGACAACTCAGCCTGAAAAGGAACATAAAGCTTCAAGCTTAAACAGGGAAAGTTCAGGTTAGATATAAGGAAGAAGTTCTTTACTGTGAGGGTGGAGAGGCACTGGAATGGGCTGCCCAGAGAAGTTGTGAATGCTCCATCCGTGGCAGTGCTCAAGGCCAAGCTGAACAGAGCCTTGGGCGACATGGTCTAGTGTGCCTATGGCAGGGAGGTTGGAACTGGATGATCTTAAGGTCCTTTCTAACCCTTCCTATTCTATGATTCTATGATAAATCATCTTAGTTGTTAGGAAATTAACACCAGGCTGACTTACCGAAGCCAGCCTAGAGTTGGCCTGGTTTGGAGCCTTCAGGGCGAGGCCGTCCTCTGAAAAGATGTATTTTTATCAACTTCGGGAGAAGCAAGCGTTAACTTGCAGGAAGACAGCAGTGAAACAGGTGGTCTTCCTCAGCAGCTGCTCCCTTCATGGTAGCCCGTGGATCCCAGCCCCAGCTCACGGTTTCCTAACGCCAGCTCTGAACACGCACGCCACACGCTTGGCTCCGCATTCAGGCGGCAGGAATCATAACAACTCCGCGCACCGGCCCACCGATGACGGCCCCGGACCCCATACACCCCCAAGTGCACCGGCCCTCAAGCTCGGCCATTTCATCGCGCCTCTGTACAGGCAAGGACGGGCAGGGAGGAGGCGGGGAAGGCCGGGCAGGAGGGCCGCCGGCGGGAGCTGCACGGCCGGTCCCGGCACTCACCTCACCGCTCGGCACACCGCGAGCCGCTGCGCTTGCGCTCTGCTACTCACCCACCACGCACGCCGAGCGAGCCTGCGTCAGTTCCTCAACACCCGCGGCCTTCGAGGTCACGCATGCGTGATGCAGGTGCCGGTGCGGTGGCGTGTGGCGGGGCGCGCGGTGGCGGTTCCCCCGGGCCTGCCGAGGGGTGCCGCTGTGGAGCGGGCAGCCCCGTCCGGCTGCACGGGCGTTAATGTAATGCGTCTGCGCTTGGCAGTGCGTGAGCGCGCTGCGGCTGCCTCCCGTGGTGGCGCGTGGGTCATCTGCGCCCGGGCGCCCTGCCCGGGGTTGGTGCTTGTGGAGAAGCGCCTGTAGGTCACAGCCACGGAGGAGCTGCTGCCAGGGACCGCTTCAGCGGTTCTGTGTTCTTCTTTGACATGCCTTAATATAGTGTGGTTGTCCTTTAAAAGGCTTAGGGGAGGGTGGGCTGGTGGTTGCAAAGTGAGCATGGGGATCAGAAAACGAGTGTTGAGTAAATAATATTATTTGAATCCACCAAGGCACAAGGGGAGAAGGATACTATGCAGCTTGGGCGTTGCCAGCAGAATTGCTTACAGGCCTAGTGATTAATTGCAAGAGGAGTAGTCTTGTAAGAGCTACTGGTCTCCTCTCTGCTGGGCTCTGTACCAGCAGTTTGTTATGTTTTCTGCATTCCTTTCTGTTTTCCTCATAATTCTCTGATAGTGACAAAAGCAGAAAACCAGATTTTCTTCAGGAGTCCTTTCACTTCTCTGCTTTCTTTTCCCATCCTTCTGTCTCCCCATTCCAGTGGCATGAGCATCCTAGACACAGCTCCTCCTCCTTTGGGCCGCAGAACGGAATGGGCCAACTGTTAGAGTATAAATACATAGCAGACTACATTTGGAAATGTGTTGCTAATTAAATGCTGAGGCAGATAGATTTTAATTCTTGGCTTCACGGGACAATTTGTGATTCAGTTTGACCACAGAGCTGCTTTTTTCCGTTGCCTTTCAGTTGTCCTTTTCTGTGTGTTCTTAATGCCGTCTTTCTGTGGTGAATGTCTTGAAATAAGATGCAGATTTAAAAAAATGTATTATTTTCTAAATTGCTCAGGAGTGAACTCAAGGCATATGTGACACACTTAATTTCAACAAAATGCTACAGACTGTGAGAGAAAGAAAGCTTGTCCAGTAATGATGATACATTTATAGTGCAGCTTTGATCAAGAGAAATCCCAGATCCAACAGATGTGTCACCCTGCATGTATAGGGTTGTGAGTCTGGCTATGTAGAAATGTCACAGTTGTTTAACAGAGGAATAGCAGAGGTGGGATTTGTGTATGACTAGATGTAATGTTTTAATCACAGAAGTTTAAGGATGTAGGTTAGGGCATAGAGGGAGAGAAAATTACTTTAGATTTTGGGCTTCGTCTTCTTTATACCCTGCTTTTAGATACTTGTACACATGGATGAGATCCTCCCTCCTTCTTTAGGCTATTCAGTCCCAACCTTTCCTCACAGGGGAGATGGTCCAGTCCCTACTCGTATTAGTGGCCCTTTGCTGGACTCTCTGTAGTAGCCCCATCTCTCTTTTACATGGAAAGCCCTAGTCTCTGTAGACATTGTTTGACATTTTCTCAGCTGTCTTCCTACAGTGCACTGGTGGAGCCCACATTGCAGTAATAAAACACTGTTGATAAATGAAGTACACAGTGGTTCAAGCATTTCAGATGTCATGGATTTTTTTTTTTTTTTTTTTTTTTTTGCAGGATTTGTGGCATACGTAACACACCCACTGTATCCTAGCAGGTTCTCCATGTTCTCAGCTCTCTATGACACATTGTACCATTTCTTTACTACCCACTGGTGTGAGTATTAATAAATAACTCTCAAAATTGTTGGTGGCTTTATTCTGACTTTATTCTGAACTACAGTTTCAGGTCCTTGACTGTAGATGTTCTTTTCCGTTTGCCTTTTCGCTTTTCTCTTTTCATTTTCTTTTCCCTTTCCCTTTCCCTTCCCCGCCCCCCCCCCCCCCCCCCCCCTTCCTTTCTATTCCCTTCTCTTCAATATCCTTATTCGCTCCTTCTCCCAGTGTCTGGAACTCTCAAGAAAACACACAAAGGGTTCTCTAAGGTCTGTAAGACCAAGACCCAGAAAGTTAGCAGGCAAATAAAACAGTGCTTAGTTGATATACTCGTTTGTTTCCTTTGGTCTGAAATATGCTTTTATTGCCAATATCCTTTACTTAGTATTTAATAACTGGAATGAGAAGGCTCATTTTAACACTTGTTGCCATGTTCTAAGTACAAGGAACAATGCTGTGCGATTGCTGAAACAATTGAAACTATGAAGTGCCAAGTTTTTCAGCAAAGTGGGAAATGCAGCAACTGGGGGACATTTAAGGACAGAGCAACATCAAGCTGTTGTCAAAACTAAACTGCTGTATGGAGGGGTAGGCTCAGTTTTCCAGAAACTGATTAATGAGAGGGAAAAGATAGAATAGTTAGGGTTGGAAAGGACCTTAAGATCATCTAATTCCAACCCCCCTGCTATGGGCAGGGACACCTCCCACTAAACCATGCCACCCAAAGTTGTCCTGGAAGAAGGAAAAAAAAGAGCTTTGTATTATTTGCTAGGAGAGGGTTTTCAAATGAAAGGCTGCTTCTTTCCCAAGCTGGAGAGGAAAATGAGTGGAGGTTTTCCTGGATGTTAATGGCTTTCTGTGTTTTAAGAGATTACTGACGTGGGAGATAGTCACTACTAAGTCCAGAAGAAGAAGCTATAATCCAACATTAAGTACTATTGCTTCAAGGCAGGTACGTGTAGAACAATGAAGTTACACTGGTATCCTGACTGTGACTCCAATCTGTAGTAGAGCTTGCTCATAAAGATCCCTGTAGTGCTCTGCTATATGAGGGGATATACGGGACTGAAGATGATCATTGTGGGAGTGTTCTGAAACCATGATATAAAAATGTGGGAGACCCTTCAGGCAGACACTGTTCAACGTTACCTGTCTGTGAAACACCATATACACTGGGAATGATGCATAAATAATAATAGTCTGTTGCAAACTGGGTCAGGCTCCCTGGTGGTATGAATGAAGGCTGTTTGACTGAAGTCTGCTGAAGCCAGGTCTCCTAGCAGTTGAAAATCAATATGGATCCATTAAAGTCATAGAAGAGATAAATTCAGTAGGCCTTTAAAGCTCATTCCATGGTGGTCCATCCTTGATGCATTTGCAACACTGAACTTTTCTATTATCTTTTCTATTACTTCTACTTCAACACATAGTTTTGCCTAAGCAGCTGAGATCTGTGCTTTTGATCTGTTTTCAGCCTCAGCTCTTGCCTGGAACTGTCCATTACAAAGGCTGTAAAAGTGCAAAATCTGTGTTATGTAATAGAATGAAGTTATATTTTCAGTACAGTCATTTTCACACAAAAAATTAACCCCTGATGAGGCAAAACTTCAGTTCTGCTCTTGGCTACATACATGTCTTCTTTCCACATAGTATGCATGCATGTTTATATTTTGCAGAAATATGTAATTGTATTTATCTTATTTATTTATTTTCTACATGTAGATGATTGTTAGCTGCAGTGCAGCTACTCTGCTAAACTGCTGGCAGTGTGGTTTCGTGAATAAGATCTGCTGGTTTGGTTAGCTTTTTAAATGTTGTTAATGTAGCCACAATCTTCACCCCCCCTTGTATGCAAGCATCAGTGGTGACACTTAATTCTTGCTGGAGCTGGCCCTGGCAACTTTTGACATGCAGTAATTATGCTCTTTTACTTGAACTGGTAAGACGTGGAAATTAAACTGCCCTTTCTATCAGTATTACTGGAAAGGATCCTGGCAGAATGTACAAAGCAGCAGCTCAGAGCTCAGCTGTTAGTTCTGGAGTGCTGTGAGGAAATGCAAATAGGCTTTCAAAGAAGCTCAAATAGAACAACTTGGAAAGAAGGCTGTTTGTTAATGTGACTCTGAATTGGGCAATGGAAAATCAGGTTCTGTAGATTATTGTCAGAGATGAGGGGGAAAGGGGCAGTGGTTTAATTTTAGTCCATCATTTTTATTCAGTTCCCTACTCTAAAAAGTTATCCTGAGAGTCACAGTCTCTGAGCTCTACGACAAACACATCTCAGTGCTACAGCCAGTGTATTTGGTAATAACATGCCATGTCCCTGGTTCATAGCAGATGTTCCTCTCCAGCCCTGTAGTGGCCTGGCTGTGCCGTTAGGGGTGTGCCCTGCTGACAGTTGGCCAAGCCTTCTGAAGGTTTTTCCTCCACAGATTGTAGTTTGTATTTTGCCAAACTGAAGGCCAAAGAAGGGCTTTGTGACAGATAATATTTATGGATTTTGTTCTGAGGAAATCCTGCACATGAACTATGACTGATTGCAACAAAACAACTGCACAGAGAGGCCTGGACTGACCGGCTAAGATTACTTTTTGTAATCTGAACCATTACATTTTCAGAGTTAAGTGACCCCAGAATTTGAACATCTTCAAGCTCTCATCACACAAGTGTTTACATGCATTAAGGTGACCTGAGATGGCTGAGCCTCAGCCATGTGACTGCTACTCTTATTTATGGAGCAGTCCCAGTGGACACAGTGCTTTGTTAAATATTTAAAGATGCTCCTTGTCCTGAAGTGCTTAAGTCTAAGATTTTCATAGGTTCATAGAGCTTAAGGCCAAACAGGACCATTAGATCATTTTTTTCTGATCTCCTGTGTGACATACAGCAAAAATTCTCACTCAGTAACTCCTACTCTGTCATGGTGCTAAGGTAGCACAGATGTCTTAGCACCATATCACTTTTTTATTTAAATACATTGAACAGTAGAAAATGTACTACATGACTTGGTAGATTGTTCTAGGGGCTCATTTCCCTTGCTGTGAAAACATGTTTCAAGTAGCCTGAAACAGACTAGCTTTACAAACACAGCCAGGTTGCTAAATAAGAGGCTGACCTGTTAAACATGGTGGAGGGGAAGACTCCAGAGGAGTTTTGGAAGAAGCCTCAAACACAACTTTGTAAAATCGGGAGGCTGAATTTCAGGAGAACAAACTTTCCCTTATTTACAGAGGTCTGTAATGGGCTGGACACCTCAGATTCTACCTAAACTCCCCTAAGCAGTTATGTGCTTCCCTGTGCTATGGCTATTCCTAGAAATGGTGCTTTTGTGGCTGAGCTAATCATCTGGGCACACTTGTCCTGCCTGAGGCCAGCTTAGAAGCTGAGAATCCCAACAGTTAGGTATGATGTGTCCTCATGCCCACAGGCAGCTCTGTCCTGTTAAAAAACAGATGGCAGTGGCAGCTTTTAGTGCATATCAATTTAGCTTCTCTAGTTTTCAAGCCTTTCCTGATGAAGTATCCGCTATGGGACTGAGCCAACACCCTAGGAGGTTTCTATATGAATGGTGAGAATGCTATAAACTCAGGCACACTGACACTTTTAAAACAAAATGCTAAAACTGTGAAGTTGTGATGAAAACAGATGATAAATGATCTGTGTTACTTCTCAGGAGGGCACAGAATTGCAGGCAGTGTTGGCAGAAAAGAAAATTTCATCCACAGTAATAAAGCATCTGTATCTCTGTACCAGTGAGTTGAGTGGCAAGTATCTCTCAGAGCCATGCCAGTGTAATAAAGCTAATATATCAACTTGAGAGATGCTAAGCTCCTTGAAAATAACTGTGTAGTTGGCAAGCAGTAGCTTTTACTCATGTTACGGATAAATAGAACTGTTTTGTTTTTTGTTTTTCTCCCTGCTGTGGTGCATTTAAGAAATTAAATGCAGAAATCTTTTTCTATTGCACTGTTAAGTTGGAAAAATCATGACTACAAATCTGAACACATTCCAGAAGTGAAGGTTTCTCCCACTGCTTTACTGTGGTTAGATTGTTCACCTGTTTATTTCTAACAAATATTGCTGGACTAAGGCTCACATGTAAGGAATTTCTTGACAGTTCAATTTTTTTAGGAAAGCTCTGTGTTTGTGCTTATTTGGGGGGCATATTTCTCCAGAGGAAGAAGAAAGTTACTCTCTAGTTGAATCTGCTGCTGCTCTTAGAGGACTGTTTCTGAGCTTGCAGCCAGATCATTGTTTCACATGTCTTTGTTATCAATCTTTTATACCTATGTACACAGCACTTTTTAAAGCCCCATATAAAAAGCAAACAAATATATATTACTTGTAAGTACTGAGTAAGCCTGTAATAGCATGTTGCCAGAGCAATTGCATCAATATCCTGCAGGCAAACAGGGAAGCTGAATCTGGAAGTTTATTGAGTCTTTGCAACCAGCCATTCCTATTTTGTGTACTTCATAACTGTTCAGTGGGAAGCTTATGACAAGGTTCTGGCCTTTGTTTTCCAGAACCAGGATTTTCTGCTTCCATCTTACCCAGGCAGCTGTAGGCTGCCACTTTCTCACCTGCTGGCAACCTGTGCTAGGTCTCCTTGCCATAACTAGCACTAGCACGTATAATGATTCCAAAAATTCGCTGACAGAATCATGCTAATGTTGTGTTTGAACTGTCAGGTGGGGCCAGGAAGAGAACTATATATATATTCCAGTACTCGAAAATCTTTCACCTCCTCAAAAACTGGGCTGACAGATAGCCGCCTGCCTGCTTTAACACTAGAGGGAGGCATCGCCTAAAAGAAATTGCAAAGGCTTCTGAAATAGCACAATTTAGAACGATTTATGTCTTGGAAGGGAACAAACCACTGATTTCTTTTTAAAGCCTCTGTTTTTATTGGAATACATTATGGGAGGCCTCATTTGTTGCCCAGAATGCTTTTGGCCAGAGTGAAATTCAACCTTCCTGATGAGGCGGGCAGATTCAGCTTTTGCTGCTCTGCTTTGTCTTAGCTCTGTTCTCCTGGGACAACCTTATGCACAGGGCCTGGAGGTAGTTCAGCCTCTATAAATAGCTTATTGCTGAATGCTTGTGTGAGCAAATTTGGAAGGCTGTGCCAAAGGATGTAGAGTTGTGTTGTTTTAGTTCACTTTAGACTGACAGACTCAAAGATTTCCCTATCTGGCCTCAGTTTCTATTCAAAGCAGAGGCCAGGAAGATGAAATGTCAGTGCCTCACTCTGTATTTATTTCTCCGTAATTGCAAGCCTATAAGCAAAATAATAGTGATTGACTTAATGATGGTGGCTATATAGGGATGGCTGTGGTCCCTGAGGAGGCTTTCTCTCTCCCCCCATTACCCCATTATCTTCTCCTCTTGCAGCATGGGTCCTGTACCCTATAAGGGGTAGATAATGCATAGCTCCATCATTCATGGTAAGACTGCTTCCAGGCCTGTAAACTGTGTTTTGCTAGGTTGCACAAAACGACCATAGAACAATGAGAATAGTTATTTAAGAGCTTCACAGCAGCTGACAGTAACTTGAGAGTTATATAAAGCATTTATTATACTGAGCAGAGAATTGGAAGTTACATTTCTAAAGTAAGGACCAGGTAGCGGAAAATTCTGCAAGTTAATTCCAGCAAAGTAGGAGAGTGTATATAATTACCTGTTCTTTCCTCCATTCCTTATTGTCAAGAGTAAGGGTGGTTTATGAAGAAGGGAAGTGATGTGGGAGAAACAGCCCAGGAGCTCTGGGTATCCTGCCTAAATCTTTCAATGAGCTTTGTTCAACAAAAATGCTTATTTCTTCTTCTCCTAGACTTATATCTGCCTTGCCTTAGCTACACCTAGCAGGGAAAGGGGTGAAGAATGTGCTCTGAAGCAGTGTTTTCCAGTCAGGTAGGAGGGATGAAACACCAAAGATGGGCAGATCTGGGATGTGCAGATGGAGACAGAAACAGATGTGAGAAGGAAATGTGTAGAGGGGGACTGGAGAGGAAAGAACAGATGTGAAGAGTGAGGGAAGGTCTGTCTGTTATGAAACCTGGGGACAAGAATTAAATGCTGAGCAGGACTGTGCAGAGACATATGTGTGGCTGTTTTGAGTGGCTGCTTTGAGTGGACATAAATCTTTGAATTTGAGCTATAGCACATGTGCTGATGGGCCCAGGTGCTCTAAGATCACTGTGATGAAGGTCTTGAGAGATAGAAGGTCTGTTGTCAGCAGGTGGAACTTACAGACTCTTCAAATGAATGGCAGGAATTTAAAATAATAAAATGTATAAGTTGCAGCTATCAAGACCCTGTTAAAGTCACTTAAGCTGTTCCGTGAATTTATCCTTCAACAAGTTTGAGATAGTGCCTTTTGTCCTTTTGGCAACACTTAAAATGTCCTAAGTCTTGGCTGAAGTGGGACTTGGTCCACTGTTCCTATTGCATCATGCTGCTCCAGCTAAGCCATTTACTGCTTCTAATAAAGGAACTTTTGCAGTGTCAGTCTGCAGATTTCATTGAATCCCTTGGACACCTCATCATCTGTGATTCTCACCAAAGGCCTTGAGATATGTTTTGTTAAAGAGCTAGAAGAAAATTGTGCTGGGAAAGCTGCTGATGTAGTTCCTTTTGCCTTTCAGAACATAAGCCTGCAGACCTGTAGTTATTATAGCAGATCTCTGCTTAGAGCTAGGAAGATTTCTCAAGGTGCTGTTTAAGACTTCCTGTTTTGTGCTGCAAATTGTTAATCAGTCCATGACAGCATAAATAAAATTAAAGGGTTTAATTAAAACTAATGAATGAGTGAACGGAGAATACACAGCATGTTCCACTTGCAGAGCGCTGGTGCTGTGAATAATTAAAATGTCACAAAGTAGGAGATGTCTTAGTAAAAATGTTGGAGCTGCAAAAATAGAGGCCCCTGAACTTCGGTAGTTTGGGAAGGTTTTGCTCTTTAAATTGGTTAAAATCAGTTTATATAAGCTAGGGAAAGATACAAAAATATATACAACTCTGATTTTTGTTATGATGGACTAAAGGTGGAATTTTGGTGCCAAGCAAACTCTACTACATTTTGGATCAGTTTGCACATCTGAAGATCTGTTTTCATACTGCATTATCATATTCATATCACCCAGATTAGTTTCTTCTTTTGAATCATGTGACTGTATTCTTGCAAAGTAAACCTATTACAGGCTATTATGTTGTTACATATTAATGCTCTGTTTACTCAAAGCACAAGGATTCATTTGATTTAAACCCAAACCTGAACTACAGCCTGAACTGCATCTGCCTTTGGCTTGGGTTTGGTGTATGTGACATTGTCAAATAGCAAGCCAAGAAAATAATTTTAGCTGTATTGTTTTAAACAGATCCAGGGGGCATGAGGTGGGAGTTAGATGAGAATAAGAGGCTGATCAGACTGCTATAAATCTCGGGATTACAGGTTAGACCCAGAATATCAGTTCTAGAGCTAACAGGGAGACATCTTCCATGTTGCTGCTCTACAGTGGCTTGCTATTTTCCGTGGTACGATGTGTTTGATACTACCCCTTTGTGACCTATTCCAAGTTTGGTGTCCCCCTTATTATCAGCTCTGTACTTTTCCCCAGATCTCCTAACCCTATGACATCTTCTGAGGCAAAGAGCCTGTTGGAGGATGAAATAGGATCTGGAAAAATGTCCTGGCTACTGACATTAGTGATGAAATAGTAAGGGCCTTGCAGCCTGCTTTCTGTATCATAATGACCCAAGGTGAGCATCAGTGAGGGACCTTACTCAGTCTAGGGATTTAACTACATGTGTTGGGAGGTTTATAAGGTACCATACCTCCATCAAGTGTCCCTAGAAGCCATGATCTAATGGTAGGCAAGTTGGAGTGGGGTGAAAAGGTGAAGATCATCTATGAGATAACTGACTATGCTGTTGTATAATCCGAGCTCCATATCATGTAATGTCTTTAGATGGCTGAGTAAATAAATTTACCTTGAGAATTTCCACCAGTTTAGCCTGGTAGGTGAAGACTAGAAGAACAGTGAAGCTTCCAAGTGCCACCATGGAATCTTCCATGGCCAAACTGGGTATGCGAAGCCTCACTACTACTGATATACACAATATATCCCACTTCAAAGCTTGGCTGTCTCTTTAGTGGAAGATCAGACTAGATTATGATAATGGTCCCTCTGAGCCTTAAACATTTATAAAGGAATGAGTAGACTTTGCCAGGAACTCAAATGATTTCTGAATGTTGCATTAAATACTGTTTAAAAGTATGGCATAACCCTAATGTATTTGCCGCTGCCTTAATGCTTTGGCATTATGAATAGTGTGGAAAACATGTATCTCAAAAATGCATATCTCTCAGGAGAAATCTTTTGAAGAATATGGAGTTTTATGCTGAAAATTTTCACTTTCCATGTATGGTTTTGGCTTATTTTGGTCCAAATTTCAAATATTTTGGTGGCAGAACATTGAGAGTCTCCCTAAGAAAAAACTTAATTCTCCCTGCACCTCACTTTGGATGTGTTTGAATTGAGGGAAGTTGTACTGAAGAACATGTGGACCTTTCAATATGCTACAAATCCCAAATATCTTTATGTTATCAAATCAGAATAGGCTTTCTGGCTCACCCTATAGCATTAGGGACCTTGGTTACCCAGAAAAAATAATAATTATTAACCAACAATTGGAGTTAATAAGGTATGGTCAATTCCTCAGATAAATTATGCTAATTTATGTGACTTCTTAGACTTCCATGGTTACATTAATAATTAACTACAAATTAAAAATAATCACAAGTGTAACTGAGAAAATATCTTTCCACTGGTTACTTTATGATTCAGTTTCAATTAAAGGGTTTGGTATGCATTTTCAATCAACTGGGGCTTGTAAGCTGCTCTTGGTGACATCACTGTAAATCTGGGGTGAGGTTCTTATGAAGTCAATGGCATTACTCCAGATTTACGTAGACCTTGCCAAAAGTAAAATAGAGTCCATCAACTAAAGCATTCCATTATCTTCAAAGGGAATTGGTTTCATCTGTAATAAAATATCTCAGGGCAGCCTAGGCTAAGCCTAGTTATTTGGCTTCACTGAGGCTCTTTGTTGAATCTTTTCAGATTTGAACCTCAAAGGTTGAAATCCATAAGCAACCTTCCATAGACACTGGAGCAGATCCAGGCTCTCTAGAGCCTCTGCTGAGAGGGTTTTCATTACAGCGAGATAGAGTTAAGTTTGCAAAAATTTGTTGGGCTTTTTTTGCATATAAAAACTTGTATTTGCTAAATTCCAGAAGCACCAAATATGATTATAATGCAGCTAGAAAGAGAAAGGGAGGAGGTGTTTGGGGCTCTGTCTGTGTTAATCTGTTTTTGCAAGGGATAGTTTCAATTAGATATATTCTGTTGTAAATATCAGCACAATATTTCTTTCTAAATGTGGATCAATCAGTTACCTCATTAGTTGGTTTCTCAGTTACATGTGAAGTGATCAAAAGCCAAAACTGCAGATCAAGATTCCTCAGTGAACAGTCCCATGTTTTTATCTTAGGCTTATTGAGTTTAATGCTTGGTACATGGTAGGGCATATGGTGTATGCTACAAAAGCGATACCTTTTGTATATACCTAAACAAAGGTATTGCTCTGCTTTCCTTCAGGGCACATACAAGGAACCATGAGCCAGTAAATTCTGCATTAAAATATCTTTGCTCAGTCCATTCAGGATGTTGGCACACCTTTTCCCCCTTCCTATATCTTGCTGCAAGAATAACGTAAAGCAGATCTAGAACTGGTTTACAGAACCCAAGATTTTTATCTTATGCATTATTCGCATCCTTTCTGTGTAGGGGAATTGTGGCATGGTGCAGCTTTTCTCCTACCTTTAGGTAGGCTGGTTGATACTTCTGGAAGCATCTGCCTTACTGTACTGGTATCACTATTGTTGGCATGTGTAAGGAAAATAGTGCTCCCAGAACTGCTGGATGAGAGTAAATGTCATCACAATGCAAAGGAAAGGCTGGAAAAAAACCATCTGTGGATAGGCTGCTGACACCAATATGAATTTTCCAGCATTCAGTATGCTTTCACGTTGTTCCCAGGAGTGGTCCTAGTAAATTGTCCTGGAAGAGTCCACAAGCTGATTTAGCAGTTCTAGGAGCTTGTGACTCCTGCATCAAAAGAAAGCTTGGAAGAAGTTTTTCAACTTATCCATGAACAACCATGTCAGGAAGAGGGGTTTTATCCTTTGATTGAATGGGATCCACCCTAGACCTCTCACCGTTAGGGAAACCTTTGTGTTCTCTGAGTATTTTGGGTAAAGATACATTTTTTATAGCCCTTCTCCCTTTATAGTATCTGGGGACAGCATTCATGTATAACCAGAAGTATTGTAACAAATTAAAAAAAAAGGTTAAAATATCAAAGAACTTTGTGACAGCTAAATTTGTTACAGTTAGGTCAGCCTAAAGTAACATCACAAACCCTATATTGTGGGTCACATACAACTGCGATATACCAAAACCTGGGACAATATTGTGTATTTATTCATCATCCAGATACATCTAAATTAGATGATGTATCTTAGATTTTAGATTGATACATCTGGATGGTGAACAGAAAGAGCAGTAAGGAAAGTAAAGCACTGGGGCAGGAGTCCAAAGGGGCTCAGAAGTCTCTATCCCTAGTATCTAATTGGTATTGCCTTTGTTACATGTTGTGTATTGCTGCTCACACTATTAATCTGACTTTAGACTGTTTATGCCAGCAGGTGATGGAGTCATGCAGCTTTAAATCATCTCAAATATCTAGGGTAGGATCAATACCTAATTCTATAAAGAAATCCTCTTAAAAAGGACAGGAGACCAAAACTAGGATTGACAGACCCTTGCAGTGTATGCCTCCAATTTCACATCAGTGTTGTCAGTTTCCCTGATACAATTTACACGGCATCAAAACCACAAACCTCAGCAAGTACAGAAAGTGAAAGCAGTTTTGAAATGATCTGTGCTAGAGCAATTCCCTCCACAATAGGTCTAAGCTTACCCAAACTGATGCTTTTTACACAAATGATTATAAATAGAAGCCAAACTTTTGTCAGACCAATAGTGCAAACTTAACATATTGGCCCCTTGGTGTCATTTGAAGAAAATTAATGCAGAGGGCCAAAGAGACAGAGTCTGCAATATGTAATGCTCCAGAGACATAGCTGAGATTTTGTTCCTAGTGTAGCAGAAATAAATGCTCTTGTCAAGTCATAGGGGAGAAATAAGATGTGCATAAGTAAGATTAATCAGTAAAGCCAGTGTCTATCTCATGAGTCATATCTGACATCAAAAAGGCCAAGGTTGTTGCATGTTAAATTTGTGCTACTACAGGAAAGGAAAAATAACAAATAATCTCCTGTGCAAATTGTGCTGTAGATTTGGAGAATGTGCCAGCACTAGTGAGAATGGGGCAGCGGAAGGAGGAAGGGGGCCTCCTTTTTTCTCTCTCAGTAGAAAACAAAGTGTGAAATCATGACCTAAGCGAAATCAGTGACAATGCTTCTGTGGTTCTTAGTGGGGCCTGGTCCTGCACCTGATTTATACATACTGGGTTACAGTGCAAGAGCTGAATTTCTCAGCCTTTACTTAGGTAGACTCTCAGAGAGCTAAGTGGGAGTGACAGTTGGTCAAAGACCCTGATTCTCTGCTGAAAGTGGTAGATATTTAAATCAGAGGCAAGGGAATTTTTTCCTTAGTGAGGGTCAAATAGGCTTTTCCTATACTTCTGTGATCCACCATAGCGTGGTTGAATAATGAGGGGACCAGGGCAAGAAGTGGCTGCCAGAGTGTAGAGCTGCGGTCCCAGGCTGTAGCTCCCCTTCTCACCTCCCCTTCCATGCAGTATGCACAGGAGGGACCTGATACAGCAGTGCCTCTTCACTGTGTGCTGACCAGTGATGGCCTGATATGTGCTGCTTTGTTTCCTTTTGCAGCAAACCACTGGGCCAGCTGTCTGCTCTTTCTGCAAGGACAGGAAGGTCTGTAAGCAGAGGTACTGGATTTCTGCAGCATTGTTCTCTGGTTTACTCCTAGATTTCCTGGCACAGTTGGACTTTGTGATGCACTGGGCATGTTTTTGCTCTGCATGAAAAGTAGCCCTTGGCAGGGTCTGGGGGAAAACACATCAATGGAAATAAAAAGGTGTTTTTTTCAGGACATGGGGCACAGATACCTAGTCTTGTTTTTTTAAAGAAAAGTGTGTTGAAGCAGGCAAATACAAGAACTCTATCCATTTACTGCTCTTTTCCTGCTGGTCCTGTCCCCAGCAGTTTTCTGGGTCTTACTTTAAGGGCTCAGTGGACTTTTCAGGCACAAGTCACTTTCCGTATAGCAGAGATGACTGGCAGTCAATGGAAGGACTGCGCCTCCTCTTGGAGAATCACATTTCTTGCTTCTACCCATGTTGCGCAGCTCAGTTAATGCTCCCACATGGGCCCAAGCCTTCAAGGCACAATATGTCTCTGCTAGTTTTGTGGCAGTGATTGTCTAGGCCAGTTCCCCTAGGACTGAAATAAGAGACCTCCTGTGATGAAAATACTTGGGTCTCTAAAGACGGAGCTAAAGTGGGCTCTGTAATTAAGGTTTGTAATGGGCTTATATCCTCAGGGAAATGACCACAGGGCCCAGGAGGGGGAGAGAATAAAGACTGGGCAAACAGTGGCCTGTAGGAAATGGCCACACAGATGTTGGGAATCCTGGGCACCAGGGCAGGAAGGTAGCTGGATAGGGGTCCTCATTTCATTTCCATGGCAGGACGTGGAAAGCGCTGTGGAAGAACATTTGTTGCTGCAGTGTCAAACCTGAGCTGCTAAGCTGGAGTTCTCTCTTTCTCTCTGTCTTAGCAATGCTGTCCTGCTCCTCTCTGGCAGAAGGAAGGCTAACAATTGTCCTGCTTTTCAGGATGACTTTTTCTCTTTTTGTTCAAGTTTATCTTCACTTGCCAGTTTCCCCAGAACAGAAAAACCAAGTTTTACCCTAATACAGTTTAGGAGATGAGGCACTGCAAAGGCAAAATGGCACTGAGTGGAATAACATCAGAAGGGGAGAATGCTCCTTGCTTACACCACAAACTCATCCACTGTGGAGAATTTCCAAAGGGTTTTGGATGCTGATGCCACTAGGAAAAAAACAGCACCCCTGGGGTCCTGCTGGTCAGGAAATAGAGGGAAGGGTCAGCAGGTCTGGTTGGTGAGCCAGTGGTAGTGGCAAGTGCTGGCTGCAGGCAGAGTGCTGGGCTCCCCAAATGTGCATTTACAAGGCACCAGTGCCCAGTTCACTGGGGACGCTTTGTGAGCACTACACCCAAAACTGCGTGCAGATACAGAGCAGCTTTTTAAAAGCAGCAGGAAGACTTAAGGCTAGCTCTTGTGTGCGTGGGAGCTATTAGCGTAGGAATGTGCTAGCTGTTCTTCTGCTGGCTCATTTGTATTACATATCTTAAATAGAAAGTGCAGACAGAGGGGCTAGTTGCCAAATGCATTGCAAGATAAAAGATGTAAAGATGGAGTTAAAGGTGAGATTGTGTATCAGTCATTTAAAGGTTAAAATCATGTTGTAATTAGCTGTGCAGTTCCAGGAACTTCTGAATACAGATTATATTGGCAAGACAACCTGTCATGTTAACAGCATGCAATTAAAGTTTTTTTTGCCTTCAAGCGTTGAGGATGAAAATCTGACACAGACTGTAGACCCAGATTGAAAAATCACTGTTCCCAGCCCTGACCTGCAGGTTGTGAGAAGAAAGTCCCACACATACGGTTAATGCATGGATTTGTGCAGTGAATGGAACTGTTAGCTGCCCTGCAGTTTATTTCTTTGTCTGTGAAGAGGTGCTCTGTGCTTCTTGGATGCTGGGAGGGAATGAATGGATGACTGTAAGTGCAGATAAATTTATCTGCTTCTGGAGTCCCCACGTAGTGCAAATGCCTTGGGACAAAGTACTTGCCCTGTGACAGAGAGTTTGGTGACTTGTGCCTCCCTGTTTTCTGGTCCAGCTTTGTATCGTCTCATAGCAGAGACATCCTCTGCTCTGCAGCTGTCATAACACTTGCAAACCACCCGCTCTTCACAGGAGCAATTACATGTAACCCAACCCCTTGCCGTATGTGCAAGCTGATCTCTCTCACTGCCCTAATTCGGGCTCCAGAATCCCTTTGTTTTGCAGCGCTGTCACCTCTATAGCAATCGCAGCAGACCAGCTTCATTATTTTCCAATTTGTCTTCTGTTCCTTGAGACCTCAGACCTGCCAGTCTTCTCCCAGGGGAATTCCACTTCAGCAGCTCAGACAGGGTGCTGTCTGCTGGATGTTCCCTCGCCTATGTCTTTTGGAGTAACTAACAGGCTGATTTATCTTTCTCCTAATTGTATCAAGCTATTTGTCAGCCAGAATTTTTGCTTCTGATTTAACTGTCTCCTCTCTACTCGGCAGCAGAAATTTGCCGTAGAGCTTAGCTTATTGGTGCTGGTTTATTTTAGCACTTGTTGCAGTTTATCATGGCCCACCTTTCTATTTCTGCACTGCCGCATACCTTACTGTATCTGGGGCCAGTTTGAATAGTCATGGGGAAGAGGTCTGACAAAAGAGGACCCTCTCCCTCCCATGAAGTACAGTTAGTTTTGTATTGTTTCATCCTGTATTTTTAGATCAGGAAATTTGCTATCATGTGCAGACCTTTCCAGAGATGTTGGGGCTGCGGTTGTTGCCACTGTTGAGTTTACTTTCTCAGTGTTTGATTTGAGCTGAGATGTTCTGATTGGGATCCAGATTTTGGTTGCCTGAAGTTTGATGTTTGTATCCACTCAGAACTTAGCGATGAGCTGCCTCACCCCTCAAAAAAAGCCCCAACAATCCACTAACAAATTTATTTATAGAAAAAAGTATGTACACAGCCTTGACTAGAACAGCTGTTCTGTTTCTGAGGAAACTTCCATTTTAGTTCAAACCAAAGCACAGCCTGTACTGTCTATTTAATTCACTGATATCACCAATAGTTTCATTCATGGCTGTCGCTGATAACTTTTATTTATCCAGCTTTACTCTGTACAGCTTCTGCAAAAAGTCTCTGGAGAACTATTGGAGCTGGAAATGCTCCAGAGGCCTACATGTGATGAGGACAGTCCCTCTGTGACTTACTGCTTGAGCAGTTCAGAGCCTCCCTCACAGCCAGACAGGATCTGATCCACTCGGCTTCTCTGCAGCAGTGCCTTGCTCTGCTCTTCTCCCTAAGTTTGTATCTCAGCCAGGTCCCTCTGACCTTGCTGGAGGTGGGCAGTGAGACCTTTCAATCTATTTGACTTCTAAGGAGCCTTTTCTAGGAGAGCACCAGTGCCACAGAGTATGGTAGTGACCTGCTTTGTTGGGTGCAAGGATAGCATTAACTTCATTTTTATACCTTCATGGTGTTTCTAATAAACACAAATAGCAATTAGGCAGAAAGTAGTGAAAAGCTACTTAAGATTTCTTTCCTGCTTTGCTGGCCAAAAGTGTTAGCCAGCTCTAATAAAAGTGTTCCCCAAGGAGCTGTGTTTCACAGTTAAAAGTAGGATTCATAGGCCAACCCTTGAAATCTAAACTTAGTCATCTAAGTAGAGATACTCCAAAGATAAGACCAGCTTGGAATTGGAATCCTTAGAAACAGAATTCTGCAGTCAAAAATATACTTTCTGGAGAGTACAGCCTTTAATGGGGCTGTTGACGGTATGTCACAAAAATACAGGCACTGATGTAGGCTGTCTCTCTCCTGCCCTTTCTGGATGAAGACACACAGAAAATGCTGTTGTGTGAATGGGGAGAGAGAGGCCAAGGGGCTGATGAATTTGCTCAGCACCATGTGGAGACAATGGCCAGGTACCAGTTTGAAATTCGTTTCATGGATCTGGGATGCTGCTGTTATGTGGTATGGACCTTCAAGTGAGGGGTCAGCGGTTGTCTAAAGCCAGAATAAGAAAACACCAGTAGCTTAATTGTGCCATGAAGTCACCGATACCATGGGTTATTGGCAGGGAGGAAAATGACATTGAACCTGCTTGAGCGAGTCCAGAGGAGGCCACGAAGATGATCAGAGGGCTGGAACACCTCTCTTATGAAGACAGGCTGAGAGAGTTGGGTTTGTTCTGCCTGGAGAAGAAAAGGCTTGGGGCAGTCCTTATAATAGTCTCCCCATACCTAAAGGGGGCTTAAAAGAAATCTGGAGAGGAACTCTTTGCAATGTAGTGGCAGGACAAGGGGACATGGCTTAAAACTGAAAGAGGTAGATTTAGATTAGATATATACTCTGCTGTTGTGAGACCTCACTTGGAATACTGTGTCCCATTCTGGTGTCCTCAACATAAAAAGGACATGGAACTGTTGGAACAAGTCCAGAGGAGGGCCACGAGGATGATCAGGGGGCTGGAGCACCTCCCATATGAAGATAGGATGAGAAAGTTGGGGCTGTTCAGCCTGGAGAAGAGAAGACTGCGTGGAGACTTCATAGCAGCCTTCCAGTATCTGAAGGGGGCCTATAGGGATGCTGGGGAGGGACTCTTCATGAGGGACTGTAGTGAGAGTACAAGGGGTAACAGGTTCAAACTTAAACAGGGGAAGTTTAGATTGGATATAAGGAAGAAATTCTTTACTGCAAGGGTGGTGAGGCACTGGAATGGGTTGCCCAGGGAAGGTGTGAATGCTCCATCGCTGGCGGTGTTCAAGGCCAGGTTGGACAGAGCCTTGGGTGACATGGTTTAGTGTGAGGTGTCCCTGCCCCTGGCAGGGGGGTTGGAACTAGATGATCTTAAGGTCCTTTCCAACCCTAACTATTCTATGACTCTATGATTAGGAAGAAATTCTTCACAATGAGGGTGGCGAGGCACTGGGACAAGTTGCCCAGAGAAACTGTGGCTGCCCCACCCCCGGGGATGTTTGAGGCCAGGCTGGATGGGGCTTTGAGCAACCTGGTCTAGTAGGAGGAGTTCCTGCCCATTGCGAAGGGGGTGGATCTGGATGAGCTTTAAGGTCCCTTAAAACCCAAACCATTCTGTGATTCTATGATTGAATGAAATAAAGCACTGGGACTGCCTGAACTGTCCTCCTCTTAGCAGCTGGCCCTTGGGTCACATACATTCAAGGCAAAATTTCTGCCCTCAGTGCCAAAGATCTGCCCCTGCTCAGGATCTGTAGGTGTGCGTTGTGTTGGAGTGCCTTCCTTCTTCCTGCAGGGCTGCACTGCAGCTGGGCATACCCTACTACGCATTGCCAGGAATCTGCTGGTGAGAGATCTGGCCTTCTGCTGTGGTGGAGGGTGTGCTTGGCTTTGAGTTACAGAAAGCCAAAAAATAGCAATACAGCAATTTTTTCTGGCCAATAGATGGTGCTCTCCAGCTGATTTTCATTCTTGAGTAGGAGTTTGGTATGTTTTGAAGCAAGCCCTTTTGCATTGTTAACTCCAGTAAATTTTTTCTGGACTGGGTTGAACTACCCAATTATCAAACTAAGAACAGGCTTTGGAAACTCTCTTCAGAGCAGACCTGGCCTGACTGACCAGGTGATTTTGGTTTTCCACTTGCAATTAAGATTTTATTTAAACAATAGTTAAGCAACAAAAACCATCGGCCACCATATACAGTGTGCTGCTGGCAACCTGACAACTTATGACTCTTAAATCACACAATGATGACCTAGTACCAAATAAAAGCAGAGCATGTACTTAAACATACTATGAACTAGGAGCACAGCATGCTCTTAAACTCCCTGCAGCCTTGAATAATCAGATTGTGACAAACTAATACAACCAGGTGGCAGGTAAATCAGAGCAGAATAGTTTCTTCCTGGCACTTGGGACCCTTGTATTGAAGATAGAGGTTCACAGCTAATTGACAGCTGTGCTGTGGGTGAGCTGGGTGCTGTTGTGCACCCCTCTGCTGCTGACTGGCCATTTGTACCCTCCGTGTGAGCAGTGCTGGTGCTGTGGTCATTGGATGAAGAGGGTCATCCTCAGACTGGTAGACTTGGTAGATCAGTTAGCTGGTCCAGTCTGTCTCACTGCCACTCAGCTGTCTGGCCTAAGAAATATGGGAGTATTTGGCTATTGTACTTTCCTGTTTTTCCATCAGCACCACTGTTATGCAACTACTCCTCAGTTTTGCCTCATATTTTGAAGTCTTCTCTGGCAGTATTTTGGTTAACACACTTCTGTTGAGAGGTAGCGTGTGTGTCTCCTGCTCTTGTTCCTGGCTGTGTCACCCCTCTTTCTCCTGCCAGCAGTGCTGTGCATTGGGTCCATCTGTGACCAGATTTGGTTCACTAATATAGACGAAAATTATTGGTGGAGAGGGTCAGCAAGACCCTTTTCAGCAGCAGTGAGCCCAGGGATCAGTTTAGTTTGCTGAAGGAACTGCAGCTGGAGCCTTCAGGAACTTAATCTTGCTCACAATGAGGTTGACAGCAGAATTCCACCTGATGTGGGTGCTGCAGGAGCAATCTCTGGGCTCCAGTCTTGTACGTGGTAATATGGAACAGCCCAGGCATAGGTTTTGTGCCTCCCTGGAGTTAAGCATACCAATATGTGCTTCAGATAGCTACCTGTTGTCTGTGTACATCACCCTTAGGAAAGCAATATTTTAAAGGACTCACAGCTGCTTATAGGAATGAAGTATATCACAAGGGAGAGATGTGTTGCATCAAAGACAATGTTCTGCAAATGCTACATCTGAGATTAACTTCCCAGCTGTCTCTTGGTTTACTTATAATCAAGGGCATGTGAGCTGTGACTTCCTTCCTTTACTCTTCCTTGGCAAAAGGACCTGTTTAATGCAAAGCTAGGAAGTATGACAGGGCATTTCTTTATGCTTTGGTGGTAGTTTATGTGGACAGCGTTAGCTTGAGTCAATGTACTGAAGGTGTGGAGCCCATCCTCCTGCATTAGCTCAAGAGAAAGTATCTAATGTGTCCAAGCTGGCAGGAGTTTCTTATTAACTCCCCTTCCCCCAAAAGTGTTATCACAGCAATCTAATGTGTTTTTATGGGTATGAAATCTTCCCCTGATTACTGAGCTGAAGGGAACATGAGAGCAATTTGTTCTGGTTAATAACCAGGAGGCTTAACTTGAAATAAGTTGTAATGAAAGCAGGTGTAAACCAGATGCAGAGAGAACAGAGTTGCAGTCTGTTGAAAAAGTGCTTGAGGTTTCTTGTGCACATTTTCTTCAAAACAAATAATAACACGTTGAGAGTGCATGTCAAATCCATGCTGCTTTGTCCTTCCACTGTGAAAGCATAGCTATGTGCTGCCGAGGACAGGGAAAAGCTTTGCTTTGAACAGCATGTGTGGGAGCAAATGATGATGGTTGGATTGCACTGTTGTAATTCTGGAATGGACTTCTATAGTGGCTGTTTTGATGTTGCCAGATGACCACAGACTGTTAGTTTGTTGGTTTTTGTTAGGTTTGTGGGGTGTTTTTTGTTGTTTTTTTTTTAACTCAATGGTCAATAATGAAAGTTCTTATCAAGATTATCATGGGTTTTGCAAGACTTTGTTACTGGTTCTTATAGCCAGTGTCAACTGATATACTCAGAGAAGGAATGCAGATTTATACCTTAGTTTCCATCCATCTGCAAAAGTAATAGATCACAATGAAATCAAATCAAATTGTTTGTTTTGGGTTTTTGGTTCAGTTTTGGTTGTTTTTTTGCCCTTTTTGTTTGTTTGTTTGTTTTGGTTTTTTTTCCTCCAAGATGTTGTCTACTTTTCATATCCAGAAGGTTTACATCTGCTCAATTCCCTGGTGATATTCCAGAAGTAATTGGAATGATTCAAGGACCAAGAATACAACTTTATTGAGGTGAGGAGGGGAAATTCTCTACACTGCCAAGTCTTGCCTGTGTTACGGTTTCCATCTTAGAGAGCATCAGTCACATGTCCTGAAAGAATCTAAAGCACAGAGCCTTGCTAATGACAAATCTGCTCTTAATTCAACTAAGAGGTTCTGTTGCATCCTGTTCTGTTAAGTGGTTCCGTTAAGTGTAACTGCAGATTGGTCTGAGACACAAGGTTGGTCACTGTCTAGATTTGACAGAGTTTATAGAGGTTCAGATCATCTGTTCAGAGGCAGATGTTAGCAGCAGTGTGTAGGTCCAGAAGCTAGATGGTGTTGACAGCTGAATTGGAGTTGCATCTAACAGCAGCATTTTTCTAAGTACTGGATCAGTGCCAAGAGGGGAACCCCAGCTCTGGTTGTCTTAGCAGCACATATGACCAGTGGTTAGCTCTGTGTATTTTGCTGTTACCTTACAAGTTCACTGGTGCTGCTGTTCTTTGTCAGAAAGTTTAATGCATCCCAGAGCACGCCATCAGTGTCTGGGTGCTGGAGGCGGTGTGTCCACTTTGCAGTGTTTATTTCGCTGAAGCTGAGTGGGTGGCAGCCATAATGAGGAGGCTTCACTAAAATCAGGGTGGTTTTATTTTTTACTGCATACTTCTTTCTTGAGTCTTCTTCAACACAGTCTAAAAGCTCCTCTTACTGGAAGGTAGTTGTGAGGCATGAGGGCACATCTGTCTTTCCATAAATCACAGTCTTGATAGAACTTCACATGATGGCTGACACAAGCTAAGGAGGCTACACAGCTCTACCTTCCAGGAAGCTGTATATAAGCAATAGCAGCAGATGCTTTAAGACCAGGATTTTATTTTCTGCTACCTTCTCTTCATTGAGAGTAATGTTGTAGCTACATCTCTTGCCAGCCCAACCACAGTTTGCCCTAGGGGGATTAGCCAGCATAGAGCATCCCTGGTCTTCCTGGACTCTGCTAGCCCAGATCCTGTGTCAACACACAAGGATTTATTGCCACCAACAGGTTCAGTATTTTGTTTAATCATCAAAATTTTTTGTTATCTAGGTGGGAATGGCCAAAATTACTTAGCTGCTGTAGATCAACTATCTGCCAATTATTTGGATGAATTATAGATATTAGTGGGTCTGCAAAAACAGTGGTTAAGGCAGAGCTTACTTTCTTCCAGATCATTAGCCATTTAGCATTGCATTATCTCCAGTTCACACCATATATATAATAATCTAACCATCTCTGTTTGTCAAAAGCCTAAACATTTATTGAAACACGAAGCAACCATTTTGTCTTAGTCACCTTTAGAGGTGCAGGCTATTATATTTAACAGAAGGAACGTAAATCTAGGCAGAGAAGCTTTAGAAGTGCTGTGGGAAAGCAACTTTTACAGTAAGGCCACCTTCTACTGAACACTTGGGTAAAACATTGGCTGAAGAAAGAATTGATTGGTTTTAGATCCTGAGAAGTTCCTGGTGTTCCAGGTGAGGTCATGAGTAGAAGTGTGATGCTTTTACTCACATAGTGGCCCTTTCCTCTGCACCATGTGCAGCACAGTGCGGATCCAGAGATGGTGGGGTGGGATGTGAAGGAGGCACAGCATTTATCTATGGATGTTCTTCATAGTGGGGGAGACTTTTTCTGTAGAATGTGCGATGGCTACATGAATGGTACATGCTGTGGAAGTGGTTCATCTCAGAAAGCTTAATGGATCACAGATTCTTCTGTGGTCCTGAAGATTCGTTTCCTGAAAATATTTTCCCCATTTCATCCACCCACTCTTTGGGAAAAAAACCAAAAGATTTCTAATATTGTTGAGAAGATGCCCACAGACATAGGAAATGAAATCTGTTAGTGGGACTTGCCTGTTCTGAAATTGTTATTCTCTTTTCCTTTGGTCTGCCCTTGCTAGGGCACTCTGAGCAGCACAGCAACCCAGCTTATTCACTCAGTCGCCTTTTCTGCAGTTGCTTTTCGCAGTTGTTTGGAAATCACTTTGCATGTGAGTTCATTTTTAAAGTAGAGAGCAGAAGAAAAACACAAGTGAGATGCAGTTGAGAATGGACTGGGACAAGAGCTGTGTAGAGACTGTGCAGTGTCCTGAACCGATGGGAGCCTGTACTCTCCTTCTTCAGTACAGTTATTCAGACTAGTGCTATACATGTAAACCACCAGAGAAGTATAAAAAAATATTCAGTTGTACTGCCTAGCTTTGCATTAAAGAGGTAATTTCAATAAGGAAGAATAAGGGAAAGTGCAGCTCACACCGCCTCTGATTACAGGTAAATTAAGAGACAGCTGGGAGGGTAGTGTGGTCTGTTGGAGAAAATGGGGATGTAAGGAACTCAGTGGATGCGGAGAATTTTTTGAAGTGAAATGTTTCTTCTTGACTCCCTCCATGCTTCCCTCCTCTCCCCAGGCTCAGTTCTACTGACATATTTTTCCAACAGAAAACCTAAAGTTCAAGAAAACTACCTTTTCCAACAGCAGAATACTGAGTAGGTACCACAATGTCCCTGCTGACCCTGCTACTTGACCCAAAGCCAGAGTCAGAAGTGGATCGTTTGTGAATTTTTTGGCTCAAGCTCAGCTTTTCTCTTTCTTTTCTAAAAGGAAAACAGGTCATTGTTCAGGAGTCAGCCCTGACTTCTTACATTCAGTCCAGCACCCATGGAAAGCGTTGCCTGATTTAGCCCCATGGTGACTGAGAGAGGAATAAAATAGAGAGGCATTTTAAAATACACAATGTGATGTCTCAGGTTTCAGACTGCTGTTTTTCTGGTGCAACAAATACTCTGTAGGGACAAGTAATTTTTAAGCAAGGTTAATCAACATTCTTTGCTTCTACTCATGAAGCCATTCTTTACCTGCAGAAACACCATGTGGGTCAATCTGCTCCATGAGTT
Source organism: Ara ararauna (assembly GCA_028858755.1). Lineage (NCBI taxonomy): Eukaryota > Metazoa > Chordata > Aves > Psittaciformes > Psittacidae > Ara > Ara ararauna. The sequence continues at coordinate 70,717,078 of CM054381.1, forward strand.
CATCCTGCGGTTGGTGCACAAGAAGACCCTGAACCTACAGCACATGATTTGCTCCAGCAGTGTGTAGGTAAACATCCTCTGAGAAACTAAAGGATGGGGCTGAAGGAAATGCCCTGTGTCTTTGTTGCTGCAGGAACCAGAGTACTGTTTAGTCTCCCATTTCCTAAATGGAGAAGTGGTCAGCCATGACCCAACATTATTGTCATCCAGAAGATTTGAGACTGTTTAGTAGGTCTGGTGTCTGAACTGTAAGTGAGGGTCATACTTTGCAAACTGGATCTTCTCAGGCTTAAGCATGAGAGGAATTATGACAACTAGAGATTCTAGATCAGAGGATGCCAGATAGGAATGTAGCTCCTTCCTGCAACTGCCTTCATGATATCTACGGAGAGGACCTAGGCTAAGGTGTACGTGGTCTCTATGAACATGAAACAAGATCAAAAATGTCAGGCAGCCATTATTGGCATCAGAACTGCCAGGCAGGCTAGCCTGAATGTTGTCAGGGTTTTGGTAGCGTGGTTGCTTCTCTTTCAATTACTGGGACAGGTATCCTGTGTGGTTTAACTTCACAACATGATGTTGTCATGGCTGAGCTGCATATGATGTTTGAAAAAAAAGATACAATTTTGAGTGAAAGGACAAGACACAGTTTAGGCCTAGGTCTACTAAATCCACAGTTGTTTGTATTGCCACTAGTTACGTTTGCAGCTACTAGGCAGTGAGCAAGCACTCAAGACTTAATAGAGGTTGCAGAGGTCAGAAGCTGTTGGGAAAGCTCTGAGGCTGTCCTGGGAGGTGGTGTGAGACCCAGGCATGCACACGCTCACGCACACATGCTGGCCAGCATACTACAGTGTTTCCCAAAGGGCTGTGCAAAAAATAACTTGAAAAGGGAAATGGTGTTGTTGAGAATATTTTCAGAATGCGAAATAAACTCTGGTCCAAGAAAAGGTATTACTTTGGAAGGAAGCCAGAAAGCAAATGCTGCCATGACCTGCAATGACCATAGCTTGTCCCTTCTGATCCTGGCTGGCTTCTGGCCTCCTCAGGGAATACAGTATTGATTAAAGAGAAGGCCAGCAGCTTCTGCTCTTATCTAGCTCTACAGTGAAAAAATCAGACTGTCAGGGTACTGGGCTTGAACAGTGCCTTGGCTTGGTAAATAGAGACCCTGCAAAAAAATCCCACTCTGCACTTACAGGCTTCCTTGTGAAGGGGAGGAGGTGGAATGCTGCAGAAAAATCTGCTCACTTAACAAGAGCAAAACATGTAAGATCTGTCTCTTTTGTGCTTTTCCAAATACAAATTCACTATAGTCATTCAAGGATATGGTTATTTTAGTAAGGAAGAGTAATTTTTATTGGATTATGTCAAAGCAATTATCTTTAAGATAATTCACAGAAAGGGGAAGCATTACAGGATTCAATCAAGAATTTTTCCAAGGAATAAACCAGTCTGTAAATGTAATGTATGCATCTTTAATCTTCTCACGCTGCCGGAGTCAAACCACCAATGCGTCCTTGAAAACAGACCAATGCACTGTTCTTTGTGATCAATGGGATTCTCCCTCCTGATTTAACAAGTCTTAGACAAAATCTTATCTCCTTTTGTTTAAGGATGGAGAAAATATGAAACACCCCAATGAAAACAATCAAGCAACTTGGTGCAAAACTGCAACACTGTGGTGTACTATCTCAGCCACTTGAATTGCTTACAGAGACTCCATCTGAGGTCATAAGCAGTGTTTTCTGAGAACAGCAGTCTTCCAAGTATGCCTGTTCTCTCTGTCTGAGCCTCTCCTCTACTGGTCTTCCAGGTGGCTTTCACTGGAGAGCAGCCAACCTGCATGAAGGTTAATACTGCCTAGCCTTCAGTGGTGCCTGCTAATGTGTGCTCCATCTTCCAAGGCTCCATCACTGGAAGAGGTGGAGATGGCTTTTCAGAAAACCTGGACTTAGGCTTGCATATTTCAGCTATGACTGGCTGTTGCAAACCGAGACAGGTTGCAGCAGCAGTATAGGGCTGTATCTAGTGGGCAGAGAGGAACTGATACAGTTAGAAAGTCTGGGGGAAATACTTCTGATGAGTATGAAATAGTTGTTAAGACGTCTTTGAAAAAAATCCTAACGTCAGCAGTTTTGCCTCAATGACAGCACAGGTGGTCAGGCAGAGTGTTTTGTTATCTGTGTTCTGGGAGTGAGTGACTTTTCAGAGCCCTGACAGTATACACTCAATTTTATTGGAACTAATTAGCCGCCAATGGAAAAGTGTGTTCAAAATGATGCATTCCTCTCACTGAAGCCAAAAAGCTGCCCTTGTTTCACATCTGTGTCTGATTATGCCTCTTGAACTTTAAGGCAGCTGTCTTATAGGTTCATTTTTTGTAGGAACTCAGGAAATTACTCAGGAAAGCCACTGACACTACCTACCACTTACTGCCAGATCTCTTTTACTCCTCATGTGAAGAAGCCTATTACCAGGAACTGTTGGCATGAGCATGGTCAATGGCAGCCTAGCAATTAGAGTGAAATTTATAAAGAATGATTGCAATAATCCTTAAATGTTGCCAATTGATGTGTATTTTCATGGCTTATGAAGCGGTCCCTGAAGACTATGGTCCTTCCTTCCCACCGACAAATAATAAGGGATTCTACAAATTACATTGAGATCACAATGGGATTGATTAGGTGTAAGGGAGATAATATATGAAGAAGGGTGTAAAGTGGTACTTGCAGGTCATTAGTATAGTGACAGAGTTGACTGTTGTAATATTGACTCAGAATTTTGGCATTGCTTTTTTTACCGCATGTAGCAGCCTTCAAAGTACTGCAAAAATGTCTGTTTCACTTTTTCCTCCATTTTAATCTAGAGAAAGATAAGTGACTTGGAACAACTGAAACTCAATAGTTGTCTGGTTATTTTCCTGATAAAGATGAATCGAAGGACAAAAGGTGATTTCTTAAGCACCTTGCCAACAACTATATGGTAATTACTTCCAAAAGGCATGTAGCTCACCAGTGTCGACTTGAATGACAATTTAGGGCTTCTGATGATGTTGGTTGACTCCATCCTTTAATTCTCAGCATACGGGTGTGGGTTATGATCTCATCAGATCTCAATGCTAAGCAAAAGTCAATCATGCCAAAACCTGGATAGGAAGCAGACAAGAAGAGGTGTTTCAGGAAACGGTGTTCATTTATTCAGATATTTTATTTAGTAAATCAATGTCCCAGCAAAGTTCTACAGTTACTGTGCTACTGAAGTTGCTTTGCTGGCAATATAAACACCAAAGTCATTTTTCTTCTGGTGAAAGGAAACCATTTTTTTTTAAAAGCATGTCCTTGTTTGCTTGACATCCTTGCCAAATAAGCTTTGGTAACTTTTCTTATGAGTTTTTTTCTGCACTCAGTAGCTATGAAATACAGTCTGTGATTCAGAAGATAAACAAATCAGAGGCTGAAATATGTTTATATGAAACATTGACTGAATGGATGAGAAAGGTAAATCTGTAAGAATAAGGGACAGTGAGAATCCATAGAGCCACCACTGAGACTGTGCTGGCCACAAACTGGCCACACATACGAGGGTTGGGTCCCATATATAAAATGTAGTTGTGTGCAGTCACGTGTGTGTGCCAGCATGTAAGCAGTAGGTGTTCTGAGTACTGTTATCTAGAAAGTAGGAGTATCTGTTCCACAAGGGAGATAGCCATTAACATTTATGTCTTTTGAATCATGTTTTTGTTATTTTATCATGTAAAAAACCCAGCATTAAGCAAATGGAAGTGACAAGAATATAAAGAGGGGAAAAGTTTCATATGAAAAAATGTGACTCTAAAACTAAGATCCTCACAAACAAAATCCTGAAATCCTGATCAATACAAGGAATAGAGACAAAGCGGGCTGTGTGGAAGAACTTGCTTGGCAGGAAGGGATAAGGAAAAATATAAAAACTGTATTTCAGCATAAAATGAAGACTTATTTAAATACCACAATTTTTCTAGAAAATCACACAGATACTATTTGCTCTTATTCAGAAAATAATAAAGCATTCAGGGTTTTGATGTTTTAAATTTCCATCCTCAGGTCCATTGCACTGGATGGCCCTTCTCTCAAACTAGCAGTACAAGCAGCCTTTGACATTGCTGTCAAAATAGATCAGGGTTTTTTGATATTTGGTGGACAGTGGTGTACCAATAAGTGTTTCAAAAGGTAAAGGAGGAGGATCAGGGGAGTGCGGATAGATGAAACTTTTTGATCCACCTGTGACTGATGGGTGTTTGTCTGTAAAATACAGGTGGGAGGAGGATGAAAGTAAGCATGCAATTTGCTCCATGAAAATTCAAAGCTAGTGCTGTGGTGCTGGGTCTGTCTCTGTGCCTGCTAACCTTTCTGATGACTACAGAGAGTGTGGGATGAGTCTTTGACAAACAGCTGTCTGGAACGAAGCACCTGAGAAGGAAATTCAGTAACTCAAAAGCTTTATGTAATGTTGACTGGAAGACGGCATTCAGCTCACGGATCTCAACTGTAGGCCAGCACACCCTATGGTGTTGAAGGAGCTTGATGCTCTAGCAGCCACCAAGCACTCACATACAGTCCAACCTGCAGGAGCTGAGTCTACTGTAAGCCTTCAGTTTGAGAACATGTCTGGAGAGCTTAATTTCGTACTGCAGTGTGTGATGTTTAGCTGCAGAATTTCATATGCTTGTCGAGATGGGATCTGTTTTCTATCTCTTTGACTTTCACCTCCTTTCAGCAGGTTTCAGTGCATATCTCTATGCTAAAATTGGTGCAGACTTGGGCTGGAGAAAGGCAAGGCAGGGCTGTAACCCCAAAGGGCATCAGAGGAAAGCTGAAGTTCGCATGTCTGGCTTTGCAAATTTCCCTTGACATGATCAGAACTGAAAAGGGGCTTGGGGCAGACCTCTGAAAAGGAGGGCGGTGCTGGTTTCAGGCTACAAAAGGCAGGCAAAAGTGAAAAAGGTGAGTCCTTTGGACTGTCAAATGATTTGCCTGATCAGAGGGCATATAGAACAGAGGAGGTCAAGCCCAAGTGTCCAAAGAAATGGTCCAGAAGTCAGTAGTGTTAGTTGACCTGTGTGTAACAGGTGCTAAAAACAATAGTAGCTCTACTATTTGGGGTAAAAATATGTATTTACATTCTCCTCTTACTTCTCCAGTGGTCCTGGGGGCAGGACCAGGAATAGCTTCTACTGCCCTACCAGTATGGAGCCCTGTATACCCACAAATATATACAGGATATATATTTGGTTATGATCAGTTTCTATAGAGGCAAGGACTCCCATCTCCCTAGCTGACTGTGATTGGATGTGGTGAGCCCTATTGGGATGTAAGTGAAGGGAGAAACATCTGCAGAAGAGAAGAATTCATGAAACCAGTAACAGCTGTCTGGCTTTTAAAGCTTTCCAAGATTTCCTGGAAGCAAGAGAGCTGCTGTAATCAACCAAGCCTGAGCACTGGACAAATGCACTGCAGTGTTTGGGTTGTTTTTCTTTCCCCCTTTTTCATTTAATTTAAAAATTATTTGTTGGAGGGACAGACTAAATTGAATCAAATTGCCAGAAGACCACAGGGGAGCTCTAAGAGGTCTTTTTTAAACCAAGTACATAAACTTTAGCTCCCATTGGTTGGGTGACTTTGGAGTCTTTAATTTTTGTTGCTGTTTATTTTTCGTAGCTGTCACTCTCTGTAATTCCAATTATTGGTTTTGTTAGTGGAGACATGAAGTGTCCTGTTGGCTCAGAGGCTGATGCTTGGGAACCTTAAGCTGACTGACTGAGTCATGACAACTGCATATCACTCAAGTCTCCACAAACTCCTCTGCAGGATTTGAAACAGCCTTGACAATTATTTGGCCAGCTGAAAAAGAGACAGTACCAAAATTAATAAAATATGTTCCAGTAAAGCAATTTCCTTTGCTTTTCCCCATCCTACTTCCTTACTTTATTTCACCTTTTGTCCCCACAGAAGTTAATTTTAAAATTAAAGAATGCATGCTACATGATACAGCTTTCGGTTTTTAAGTGAGCCTGGAGCTGAAATCAGAGAGGCAGTGGGAATTTAGTTTGACCTCAGCACTTGCCAAGCATGTAACAAGCACGTAAACACTGAACCATCACCAAGGTAAGCTGAAGAGTAAGTGTGACATGGTGGATGGAGCAAGGGTTGCTGAGTGGACCTGGATCCACCAGATAAGTAGTATGTGAGCTGCCCTTCCTCTGCAGGCTTTGCACCTTGCAGTGCACATCAGGGCTGTCCAGGTTCTGCTGCTTTTCCATAGTTTTTTAAGCTTCACACAAAAAAAGTGTATTTCAGATTCCTTCCAGAGTTTCTTCAAGGAAGCAATTCTATCTGAAATGGTGTTTCACCTTACCCTTGCAGATTTACTACTACTAAGGGGAAGGTGGAAGAGGAAGTGGGGTGCAGGGGGCATGGGAGTGAGGTAGAATTGCAGGGGATCTTCTTGGACTGATGTCCTGTGTTCCTGAGTAAATTCCAAATACATAGTAGACCGGACAAAGGCTGGTCCTGACTTCTTGTCTGAGGGCTCAGCAAAACTCCCTTGTCTGCACCTGATGATTGTGACAAGGAGTAAGGGGGGTTTGCAACTCAGATGGTGATTGGATCGTAGCTTAACAGTGACCTTGATGCTGATCCCAGTAATCGGTGTGGACATGCTGTTGGACTTTGGAGCCCAGCCTTTACTTTCAGCTGTGGTAGAGGTTGGTATATAAGTGTCTGTGTGCTGACTTCGGCAAATGCTGACAAGTCTCACAGTCTTACACTGTTTGCTTTCTGTATTGCTGCTGTGCTGCTAAATCTCAGATGTTTCTAATTAGTCCAGGAATTAGTACTAGTGTGCTAGTATAACAAGCATTTAATTATCACATGACTGCAAGCAGGCAGAGCCAGAGATGTAAATCTGAATGAGTATCTCAGCCACGCACAGTGGATTATCAACCTCAAATGGAGGTCAGAATCTGGTCCTGTATATCTGTCCATGTATTAGTGTGATACATCAAACGCTTTTAAATACTTAGTGTACTGATGCATCCAGATGCAAATGGGTTCATGGCTGTCTGTACCTCAGCTCTTGGCCACAGCATGAAGATACTTGCAAGTCTTGGTCCATCATACTGAAATTGCCTGGATTGTCCTGGCTGTCTATCCAGATGCAGCTGTTAGCCCCCACCCAAGAACATGTTTCCTCACATTAGAGGGCATATGAATATGATGTCCTGTGTAACTGTAGCCTGCTCTTTTTGCACTTCACTGCAAGCTTAGACACTGGCTTCAGCAAATTATCACCTACTGCTGACACAGGACAGTCCTGAGCACCTAGTGTTAGGTCAAGCCAGACCCCACATTTACTTCTACTCCCCCGCCTGTTAAGAAGTAAGGTTGTTAGTTGTTATTTTTCAACACTACCAAAGCATTTAGGGATTCTCAATGAATTAGAAGGTAGACCAACAGAATTGTAGATATCTACAAAGAACTTTTAGCTGAGATTAGTAATTTTACTTACGTGTTGAACTTGCACAGCCCTAGGCAAACTGTGATGAAGAGCAGGTTGGATAAACAATTAATGTTGCTAATATTGACCCAGAGCTCCATTTAGCTTTGCAGCTCCCTTTAAAAGGAAGCAATCAAAAGAAAGTGCTGTGAAATCCTGAAGGCTGCTTGTTTGTTTTTTCACATGCTGCTCAGCTTGGGAGGTGAAAATACCCACCGGTTTGATTTCCTCTTTCTCAGGCATTGGTCAATTGTTGATGGCTTTGCATTTTCGGTATTGGAAGGGCAGTGTTGAAATACACCTTCAAAAGATCATAGAAAACATTCTGGTTGAAGAAAGTTTTGGACTCTTTTTAAAGTTTTTATTTTTTCCGGATACATTGCTGAGCCTTGTTTTAAGGTTTTTCATTTTAAATAACTGGATTATTACTGCACGTGATTGTCACTCATCAGCTCTGGTGACACACTAATTGTCTAGCATGTAATTTTCCAGTCTGAAATCTACAAAGTGGATTTTGCAAAGCTTTTGCAGCATGGTGATGCTTTCTAGACAATGGTGTGTAAATGCCATTTCCAAGTAGACAGCTGTTATTATTCCCAGATGTTCCAGTTCTTTAGTTGCCTAAATATAGTTGTTGGTGAGGGGTTTTAGGCTTTCAGGGCAGAAGGTCAGCTTGAAAGGGAATTAGAGTTGTAAAGTAAGCAATTTCTGGATTTTGAGCCTTATCAGCTCCCACTTTGAGTGTGATGGGAGAGCCTTTAAGCTGCCTTTGTCAAGCTTGGAAGATAAAACTGGCATTTCTAGGGTCTAACTCGTAGAAAAAATGCTAAGGTTTGAGCCAGTTTGGGTCACAAATTCCGCTGGTGTAAATTTTCCCCACTATATTGACATGAGTAGAGCCAACGTGATTTGCTCTGTATAGGTCCTGGCAGCATCAGTAGAAGTATTTAAATGGGAAATGTCAGAAATATAACCACTTCCCCATTTTGTCATGTGGGGAAAGAGCATGTGGAAAGATAATGCCTTCTTTGGAGTGGTGGCATTCACATCCTTAATTTAAAGAAACAAACCTAGGCTGACATGGAGTCAGCGACAGAGGAATTTTGGATTTCAGTGAATCTAAGGGAAAGCTGTGCCCAATCTGATGAGCTGCAGCTTGATCTCCTGTCACACTTCAATATTTATGTACTGAAGGCTCTTTGTTTAATGGAAAATAATGTCCTTTTCCCATCATGACTGTCGTAGCCATCTGTGTTAGCTAGGTTTGCACCTTTTATATATCACAAAAAATGTGCGTATTGTAGTTTAATATGCTGGCGCATAATAACAAGGTATGTGCAGTGAACAACGCTGTAGGAAACATGGGCTGAGATCTTGTCATCAAAGGAGGCAGTGAATGTGTGGAAAAGGCTCTAGTCTTGTCCAAAGGCCTTATTCTGACTCCTACATTAAAAAAGCACCGACTTTATCATTGTTATCCACCTCATTAAATCTGAGTTAGTGCTTTAATCATGGAATCACAGAATCATTTAGATTGGAAACGACCTATTAAGATCATCGAGTCCAGCTGTTAACCATCACTGCCAAGTCAACCACTAAACCATCTTGTAGAACCATAAAGTCAATGGCTTGGTTTGGAAAGAACCTTAAAGATGATCAAGTTCCAACCCTCCTGCCATGGTCAGGGACACCTTCCACTAGACCACGTTGCTAATTTTACACTTTCTTATCTCATTCCCTTCTCAGGATCCTTCTTCCCTTCTCATCTGTAGTGGGGGGGTGGGGGGGGAGGGGTGTGTGTGGTGTGTGGAGGGGGAAGGCATTCTGTGGTTTATTTTAAAATCTTTCATTACAGAACGGTAACTGGACCCCTCCCTACCTGACCCTTCCTCTTCCCCTTGCATCTCCCTTTGAAACAAGACAACTTTTCTCCTATAAGCCAAAAAGTGTTAGCCAGGATCATCTGGCAGAATCACTTTCTTTTCAGTCAAAAGGTTATGACAAACACCCTATTTTCTACAGAAAGCACACATTTTTCATATACTCTAAAAATTTCACTTACTGAAGGATCTGAATTCTGTCCAGAAACGAATTCCGATAAATTTTTCAACCAGCCCTCATTTTTCTTCATCAGGAGTTTTTGACCAGTCCTAATTTTTCTTCATCAGGATTTTGTTTTCTCCTCCATCATTTCTCTTTCTTTAGCCTCTTGAGCAAAATAAGATCCCAATAAACATTTGAGTACTAGATAAACTTTCCAACCTGTGGTATTTAGGTGGATTAAAAATTAGGTGAAATAAGTGCCGGTGCCCTATTTTTGACAATTCTGGCCTAGACACTTCCTTTATAGGTCAGTAAAAGTCTTGTTATGTGTTTGTAGAGTCAGCAGAAAAAGCTGGCTTTCCTCAAAGACTTAACCAGTGCAATCCTGAAGCTCTCTGAAGTCACTGAGATAAAGACCAGGCCCTGAGAGAGAGCACGAAAAATGCACTAAATGCACAGTTCTGGCCCTTGGATACATCAAAATCTTCTGAAGCAAGCAGCAGAGGGAAAAAATAGAATCCTGCACCTCCATCCAGACCACATCAGACAGCTCAGCATCACTCTCAGCTGTAAATGCTGCCATCAGGGATGAATTCTGGTGCGTCCCCATCACATCACAACATGCAACACCCATGTCTAAAGGCCAGCCAGCGAGGTCATCTGAGAAACATGGCAAGCTGAGAAATGGGGAAAGGCTATATGGCTTTTTGTCTACAACAGAGGGCAAGGTTCCTCCCCTCCTCCTCTGCCTGTGGGATGCCAAAAGGTATCTATAGCATGCATATATTTTTGGTCACTTACTCCCTTCTAGCCGATATCTAAAGACCACAGGTTTGATCATGGTGTGGGATATACCTCTAATACTTGCAGGGTATTGTGTAGTTTTCAGTCTGTCTCCCTTTATCTTGCCTGAACAGCTTAATCTGATTTCACCATGTTTCTTTTTCCAGCCTGGGCTTTTTCTCACTAGCAGTGTATTGTTGCTGAGGGGATCTGGGAGACAATCAAGTAGGAGAATATAACCCAAACCTGGGAAATGTGTATAGTCTGTGTTAAACAGACTTATTCCTTGGGAGAAGAGTGGTGCCTAGTCAGTAGAAACAGTTTCTAGGGTACACAAGATGAAAAGAATTTCTCTATGAGAAGATTTCTGGTAATTTAATTACTACTAACTACCATCCAGCGCTGCTAGCGGAAATGGCTGCAGTTTTCAGCTAACTTGCTGCGAAGACTGAATGGGGCATGAGGGTAAATTTAATATATTCTGCCTTAGTGATTAGCGTTTGTGTTCAGTTTTGCAGCCTTTAATAGGAGCTCTGTGCCTGCGTGCTCTCTGGTAGCACTGGTTTCCATGACAGCTTCTGTGTCAACTGTTTTTCACACATGCTTTATGACTTATTGTACAGCACGTGTTGTTTAGTTTCAAAGCCTGTGCTGCAGCTTTCAGGAAACCTGTGACTCTTTAACATCTCCATTGCAAGGAGCAGTTGCCTGCCATAAGGAATGAGAGAACAATGAGCAATCCGTATAGGAAAGGTGGGGAAAGCACGCTGGTATGTTAAAAATTTGGATTTGTCACATCAGAATATAGCTGGCAGGAATGACAGGCTGGGGAGGATCTATAAGGCCTTGGACTCAAAGGAGCTGGTTGTTTGTGGTGGTTTTCTGTCCCTTTGTGAACTCACCAGCATTAGATTTTCAATCTCTGTCACATTCTCCAAGCGCCTTGTCAAGTGCTGCCTGAGGGCTCTCATGTGTATGCCTGCTTTGTTCCCATGCCCTGTCTGTCCTATATGAAAAGCTCCTCACCCGTGCCAAAAAGACATTTCTAAAAATATCAAGGGAGGCCCACGTCAGGCTGGGCACTTCTATTCACGCCTGTGCTGGTCCAATCTTGCTACCTTGGCTGAGTTCACATCATGTCCATCCTGGGAAACCTCTTCCAGGAGCTTGAAGGTGCCCAGATTTGTTCTTCCTCCCCCAGGCACATGGGCAGCTTGGGAGGAACAGCAGCTGCAGCTTCTTTTGGGGGATTCCTCTGCTGAGATCCTCCTACTGTGAACCCACAGGCAGATGGGGTGGGTGGGAGCATGTGTCTGCATCTCTGAGGCTTCATCGCAGATTGTCTGCGTCTGAGCCGGGTGCAGGCTACTCTGCTGCGGCACAGCCGAGAGCATTGGTCAGTTGCTCTCAGAGAAGGATGTACCAGAGGACAGAGGTCAGTGAGAATTTGCCTGAAGAGAACCTGAGGAAAATGAAAAGGCAAGCGTGCAATAATGCATTGAGGCTGGGGTGGGTGTACGTGCTGTGCCCGAAATAGAGCAGCCAGATTGGAAATGGTCCTTTGGCCAAGTCCTTCAGAAAGGAGCTTTCCAAAGTGGCATGGTGTGCTCACTGTGAGGCGATGGCAGCCCTTGCTGGGTTGGAAGAGAAAGCCTGCTGCAGCTTGCTGCCTCCCTCTGAGTAACGCCCGGCAATTAATGCTACAGCAGGAAATAGGTGGGAAATTAACAAAGGGTTTGTTGCTGAGCGGATTGTGTGGCCCTGTCAAAAGGAGCTGTAATTCCCACCCAGTCGGGTTATTTCTGCCGTGGACTGACCCTGTTACTTGCTTCTCCTTTCAAAGAAGGTTAACACTTTCAAAAATTCGGAACTTCCTAGAGACTTGGAGTCTGCTGGAGACAGTGGTTTCCACCTCCCCTGGGGCTCTCTGTACCGTGTTAGGAATTGGCAGGGTTCAAGGGTGGAAAGGATTCTGGTCTTTAGGCTGAGAGGGGGACAGAAAGGCAACTGATGGAGAGCAACATTCCAGCCTGGGATGGGCTCATTTGTCATCTGCCAGGTACCTTTTAGATCTTGCAGTCCCTGGGAGAGTATTTGTTAAAAAATTAAAAGCTTTCTGGTGTCTGAAGATTAGCAGAGCCTGGTGTAGGAAATCTTGTATACCCGACTAACCTAAGGTAATTTAAAGAAGAAGAGATTGCAACATAAACAACTTAAAACCTAAGGACCAGTCAGGAACTCTCACACCTAAAACTGTGCCCTCTTTCCTGGCACCGATAAGGCCTTGGTTTTGTGTTTTCCAACTCCCATATTGCCAGACTTGTTGCTGTCACAGCTCCAGAGGAGAATGCAAAATCTGAGACAAGCATTTGTGGTTAAACATGGTCATTGAGAGGGCCTGGGTCTCCCAGTGAGCCTGCACCCCATCCTGGCTCTGACTCCACCAGGCACCCATGCCCCCCTCATGAAACTGTTGTCGCAAGTTTGAAGAGCCTGTGCACAAAACCAGTCCTATGGTCACTGGAATTTATGTAACTTGTGTTAAAGCCTCTTAAAATGTTGTGTTTGTTGCCTGGCAGCTTGTTATGTGGAGGTTATGTCCTGGCATGCTGCTGGGAAGGTCTAACACCTTCTTTTCTTTGGGCACCTGGTAAGGTGCTGTCCCATGTATGTGCCAGGCAGGGTGATGGTGGGGAAATGCCACTGCTAGTGCTGTTGGAAAAACACAGGATTGCCTCAAAACCAACCTGCACAAGACGCCCAGGATTGGGAAGAGGAGAGAAGGACAGACATCCCAGAAGGGAGTGGTGTGCTGGCGGTATGTGGCTTTGCGGCAAAGCAGCATCATGAGGTGGACTTTGGGGAAAAAAGAGGGGTGAGACTCAGGACACAGGGACTGCTTATGGGAACATGCTGTGTGGGAAGGAGGGTGGTGTGGGTGCCGGCACGTGGGTGCAGGCTGTCTGGAAGCACTGAGCAAAGTAGGATGGGCTGGCGCGTGGGAGCGGAGCAGGGGCTGCTTGTGCACGCGGTGGGTTTCTGTGCAGGAACGGGGATGAAGTGTTCACCAGAGCTGGGCCGAGGCCAGCCGGTCGCTGGGTGGGAACGCAGGCTGCACTGGGATAGGGCAATGCAGTGGCTGCCAGGCGGGAGGGAACCTCTGAGCTTGGGGGCTGTAGCTCTGCAAGGAGCAGCTTGTGGCCACAGCGTGGGAGCAGGCTCTGACCTCTGAGTCCTTCTCCTTGTGCTTCATTTTGCTGTGTCTTATCCTCAGGGCAGTTGGCATTGCAGCCACAAGCTGTACGTGACAGATCCCCTTGGGTGGCTGGGCCAGGGAGGCTCTATTCACCATCTCTGCTCTCAGGTTGGGAGCCCAAAACCATGTGTGGCTGCAGCTCCACCCAGACAGAGCTGTTTATTTTTGAAGCAGCTGGGAGATGCTGTGAGAGAGGTGGGTAAAGTTCAGCTGGGGTTATTTTTAATACTGTGTGTCTAGAGGGAAATTCAGAGTTCCATTTGATTAGAGCTGCTTTTCCCATTCCAAATGTGTCTGCTTACATTGCGTGAAGTCCCTGCCATTTTCTGTACCTCCCCATCCATTTCCAATCTCCCCTTTGTCTTCCCCTCAGAACACTCAGTTTGGGGCCAAATCCCTGTGGCTGGTGATGCACTGTGCCTGATCAGCAGAAGGACCCAGCCCCTCTCCCCTGTGTTACTTCTATGTGCTATCTTTACAGCTTGTTCCTCATCTTCTATGCGGGTTGAAATCTGTGTTCTTGCAGGCAATTCATCATGGTACTTGGTGACAACACAAAGCTCTTCTGTTGAGGTATCTGAGTGTGTCCTCTGGCTGAGATACTATTTTACACAAAGCTTGGGGAATTAAGCTCTATTACTGTATTTATTCTGGACCCTTTGCCAGTCTCCAGAGCAAGTCAGTAAGCATGGAATCAGCAAGCAGACTAGGCTGAATGGTGTTGGACCTACATTCAACTCCTCATTCTGCCCCTTTCCTGTGTAGCACTGGGGCTGACTCACTTGGGCTACTTTTGGCCTTTGGCTCCACAGCTGCGAAGTGAGGATGACAGTACTGCCCTGCCTGTTAGGGATGCTGAGGAGATAAAGGCATTCATGTTGCTATTGCTTGCTAGTACTTGTCATATTTGCTGTTAAGGAGAGCCAAGTAAATAGTAGGTGTGGGTTGATGGTCAGCCATATTTTTCCCTCATTCTTACCTTTACATTCTGAAACCACTTGGATGTCACCACAGCCTGATATTTGTAAGCACTTGATTGTGTGTGTGTATGTTCATGTGTGACACACACATCTCTTACTGGATTCGAAACAGATGTTGAGATGACAATTTGATCCCCTCCTGCTCTGGCTGAGCTGAGTGGGTGGAATCTGGGCCGTAGCTCACAGTGCAGTGTCCAGCCAAGAATCTCCAGGCCTTTTTCTGACATTAGCAGGACCCCCTGGAAGTCTGGGAAATGTTGCTATATCAATGTGCAGCTGGAGAAGCCAAAGCGCGTGGAACAGAGCAGTGTTGCTCAGGGTGGAAGGACGAGCAGGGGCACGGTGCGTAAGGCTGCCTTCCCTGGCCGGACCACTAGATGGAGACGTCCCTACCAGATCTGTGAAAAACGCGGGTATTTAGGAAAATAATTTCCCAGCGGTTTCTCAGGGCCCTGCCGCTGAAAGTGCCGACACTCTTCCCACTGGGTTCACAATGAGTCAGATCTGGACAGTGGTATGGAAGGGGCTTCTTGGTTCAGTATGAGGAGCAGCTCATGTATTCCTCACAGGGTATGAGGAGCAGCTGCTAGAAAAACTGCTCATTTCGAGCTGTCTCCATTTACCAAGTACCCTCTCTCCCGTGCTGGGAAGTACAGCAGAGCAGTGCAGAGATCCCAGACATCTCGATGTCTACTTCACAAGGGTGCTCTGCTAGCTCTGCAAGTCACAGGGAGCCCAGAGGTGACCACACTTGCAGCAGCACTTCGTGCAGCTCTAACTGTGGCACAGTAGTGGTGATACCCCTAAGGCCCAGAGCAGCTCATTTTCAGCCACCTCCACCGTGCATCTGGCAGCTTGCTTCACTCTGCCTCAGCACTGAGGGTCATAAATATGGATTAGTCTCTGCCTAGAATTTTGCTTAGATAAGGGTGAAAAGAACGCAAGTATTGCTCTATGACTTCAGCTGTGCCTGGTGGCTATTATATCACAGTACTTTAATATACATTTGACCTTACTTGCCTCTGCTTTCTGGACTCATTCTTCAAGTAGAGGGGTATTAATGATTTTGACTTCCACCCAGTTCTCCCTTCCCTCTTTCCCTCTTTTTCCCAAAAGCTGGTGGTGAGGTCAGACATAAACTCTGAATCAGTGTCCAGTCACACACTGGTATGTCTGTCCCTAATGCTCTGCAGAGCTTCAGGCTGAGATGATTGAGGTTGCTCTGAGTCACTGCAGCTCTGATCCTTTGGGGAGAAAATGCCTGGAGGTGTTCTGCCTCTGGAAGGCCAACGCGGAGCAGTGGCAAATGTGCAAATTCTGTCTGTTCTTATGGAAGGCGAATCTTAAGTGCACTGAATCACAGATGTTAGAAATATGGAGGATGCAGGTTAGTTAACCCCTGCCAGCTGCTGGTCTGTGGCATGCTCATGTCCAGCTCTGAGAACTGATAATCCCACAGAGGAGGAATTGTAACAAGTGTATGGCTTCCAATACTTGATTTGGCTAGATACCCAGTAGCCATGTCTTATTTCACAGAAACCAGGAAAATAAAATGTATTGCTCCAGAAGCTCAAATGCCAGCATCTTGTATGTTAGGTAAATGATTTGCCAACATTTGCAATACACAAGATTCAGGACAGTTTTGCTATCCTGCAGTTCTGCTCTCATCCAGTTCAGGGTGCAGGCACTTTCCTGTGACTGCATACACGCATGTGCCCACCACCAGATTCAACACAGCCCACTAACTGGTATGGAGTGACAAACTGTGATTAAATGAAGGAAGCAAGTGAGGGATGTGAAAGGGAACGTGCTGTTTTAGGGAATACAAGCATTCAGGAAAGTGGGTTTTAAGTTTAGTTTTGCACTTCTCTAAGAGTGATGTCTCAGAGTTGAGATGAGGGATCAGGGGCTGTGCAACCTATTTCCCTAGCTGGAGGTAAATGGGTGTTAGTGAAGGCACACAAAATGTCCCACAGGGTTGTATGTCGGTATGGATCTTGCTTTCACTGACGCATGTTAGCTGGAGATCCTTTAAAGTCATTGATAAAGGTGGATGTGATGGAGACCCCAACATCAAATCTTCTTCCTTGCTGCTATCTTTTTGCTGTATTCTCATGAAGGGGTGGATTTTCCAGAGGAGATATGGCGCAGGGGCCTGCAGCTTTCCACTCCTTCTCCTCTGTCAGCTCTTCTGATTGATTAATGCAATGCTTATACTGGAAGACCAGTAATACAGTGGCATACCTTCCCCATGTCTAACTAAAGACAGAATGCGTGCTCAAAATGTCTGTACTTTTTCTTTCTTCGAAATGGCGTGTAATTCACAGTCTTTAAATACTAGCTGGAAAGTTGTGAAGGTTTTATTTTTTCTGCCTTATTTTTTCCTGTTGACAATACCCATTGGCAAAAGTCCATCAAATAACAGATGAGGTGAGGAATGCAGCTGGAGTTCAGCTCCAGGACTGAAGTTCCCCCGTGTTTGCCTTTGAGTCCTAGGGGTACACGCGTGTCCGCAGAAGGAGTAATGTTCTATAGAGGGAGTAATATCTCCACAGTTTCTGAGGGATCACAAAGTGCTTTGGAGCTTGGAAATAAAAGAAACAATTAAGTTCAGGAATTACTTTCACCACTGTTGAAATACAGCCCCACCTCTGGGATACATCAGGGTAGCCTATTTACTGTCAAGGCTGTATAGCAAAGCAGGGTATGAAGGGAACTGAATCACCAGCAGGAATGTGGAAGGGGCACTGACAGCAATTCCCTAATCCTTACGTGGTCAGGATATCAGTGTTGATGTCATGCCACTCACATGTGTCAAAAGATTACTGATAGCACAAGTACTTAAGACTTTATTGGCTGAAAGAAGGTACTTGAGGTGGCACAAGTCCCCTAATGCTGAACAGGATCCTGTAGGTCTGATGAGGAATGGGGTTTTGCTTCTGATTTGTTTTGGAGTTGGGGCACATCAGCTTTGCAAGAACTCAGAAATTAATTAGGAAATGCACTTGCTGTTTTATTGCCCTCCTCAGATCCCTGCACATCCATGTTGGGCATTTCCAGAAATGGAGTCACTGGGAGAGATTACTAGATGTGAATACGCAGCGGTCCTGCTGCATCAAGGCTGTAGGTTTTTTAAATTCTCTTAATTTCTAAATAGGACTTTCCAAAATACCATGAAATACTGAGTTACTATCAATCTCCTCAAATTTCCTTGAATTGAGCTCAAAATCCAGGGTAAAGTTGTACTAGAACCTAACAGTATGACAGTGCATCCCTAAAGCCCTGTCTGTTAAGGAGGAATCAATCACTACAGAAAAAGACTTTGTGGCTGGGGCTTTAGAAGTGAGCAAGGTATCATGGCAAGACCAGAAGATAAGGACTGGAGCCCTGAGTTCAATGCTCAGCTTTGCTACTTGCCTCTGAGGTAGCTTTGAGCACTAAGTCCCTGTCTTTCCCTTCTCCTTTATTTCTTGCTTCATTTGTCCTCCTATCCCAAAATATTACTGACTACATCTCTAAAATGTTTTGATCTTGAGGTATGATCTGAGTAATGTAATTCACTCTCTGGTGGCACCGGAGCTTCAGAACAATTTCTTAATATAAACACCCACCTCATCAAGTTGAAGATAAAGTCTCTCACTGTTTTCCCACTGGGAAATAAACCCTTACACTTCTTGGTTTTTAAGGTAAAAATTAATGATTTCCTTCCTGTTCTGAAGGAGGTTCTACTTCCGGAATCTGGGAAATTCTTTTCTTAAACATTCCATGTAAATATAATTCTTTTAAAAAATAATACACATGGCTTAAGTCATCATAAGCACAATGGTTATTGTATATAAAAGAATTGGGGCAGTATTATATAACTATGTAAGTGCTATATTTAAGAAACAGAATAAATCACATTTGAATTTGCTGGTGTTAAAAATGTCAGGTGCCCCCAGGGAAGGTGAAGAGGGTGTGCTAAGGACCCTGAGTGACTGAGGAGCAGTCTCATGGAAGTATTGCAATACAATATGGAATATATTTTATTAAAAAATAATAAAAAATTGAACATTGTTTCACTGTTTCCTGCACTTCTGATCCTGAAGACTTGTATTGTCCTCATCTGTACTGTAGTCCCAAAGGATTTTCAAAGATCTTTCATAGGAAGCAAACTTTTACTTATTACTTGCAGTATTATGGAGGTCATTTGAGGTGTGGGAAGGACAGGGCTGGCAATAGATTTTCTGGAAGCTCTACCTGGCTATTCTGGCCACCACTTTGGTGGGGAAAGCCCTTTTCTTTTGAAAGCCTGGGCACCTTACATGTCAGCATGGCAAAGCCCCCAGAGTGTCAAAGCTGTTAGCATAATGTGTAATTCATGCTGAACGAGAGACCATGCTGTGGGGGCCTGGTTCCAGCTTCAGAGTGAGGCAGGGCTGGGTTTCTCCCTCAAGAGCAACCAGATCTAGCCTAGGAGAATGGGAATTAAGACCAAAAGTCATATATCTGTGTAAGGAGGAGAGTGTTTCAGGAGTTTGCAGGGGCCCTTCAGCTCTGACCTTTTGTGGATATGCGTGGTGCAGACATTCATTGTGCAGACTAGCTCTGGAGCACAAGTCTGTCTGAAACCTTGTGGTTTTGTTTCTGCAGAGCTATATAATCACTAATATTGGCCGCAATAGCTAAAATTATTTCAGCATTGTCTGTGAACAAAAGGGTCCCAAGGGGATGAGATGATAACTCCCAAAGGACCCACTACTTGCGTGACTTTGCAGTGGTGCAGCACAAGAGGATTACTGGGGCTGTTGGGCTGCCTTCCAGAGCCCAAGAGGAGCTCAGTGGATCAGCAAACCTCAGATGAGTGTCTCCATTCGCAACTGAATGCTGTGGCGTGTCTTTGGTGTCAGTGACTCCTGTTTAAGCCCAAAGCATGTCATAGGCTTTGTACTGCCTAGAGAAGATACAGCCTTTGTTTGAAAGTTTTGTACCTGTAGCTGTGGGACATACTGCTATCTGAAAACTACGCTAAAACAAGGTACCCCATTTTCTCTTCAGCTTGAAGATCCCAGACCTGACGTTTTCATGGACTTAAACTATAGTAAATAGTATTTAGTGACAGAGCTGACGCTGTCCAGTTTTGTTCCACATATATTTCTCTCATTGTGTTTCACAAAGGTGTGCATGTGTGCCATTCAGTGCAGCTTAAAAGACTCATCCTTACAGAGACCATAGAATCGTAGAACCAGAGAATAGTTTGGGTTGGAAGGGGCCTTAAAAGTCATTTAGTTCCAAACCCCTTCCACTTGACCAGGTTGCTCAAAGCCCCATCCAACCTGACCTTGAACACTGTCAGGGGTACGTCATCCACAGCTTCTTTGGGCAACTGGTTCCAGTGTTTCACCACCCTCATAGTGAAGAGTTTTTTTTCTAACATCTAATCTAAATTTACAATTTTTCCGTTTAAAGCATGTTTTCTAATCAGTTAGCTGCAAAAATAGTATTTGGGATTGTAATCATGAAGCATCAGTGGAATTAAGTTGTTAGAAACACTCTAAATAGAAAGCCCATACTCATCTGATATACAGTTGGCATCACTTCTGAAAAGGATGAACTTTGCTCCACAGTTATGAAGAAGACCACGACATGAAGCTTTCAGTTTGGAGTGTGTCCAACCTAGGTTGTAACCAAATCTGAAATACTTTTTGTGCGAGTAACTCTTACTCACCCGAAGAGCCTTGTTCACTTCAGTGGCATTACTAATGTGATTATGGGCTGCAAAGTTGAGTGTCATGTATATGATTTGTAATTTGTGGAGGGAGGCCCCTGGAAAAATTTTTTCTTATTTAACTTCAATTTAGTCTGGCAAGACCTTTTACTTCAATAAGACAACCAGACCACAGAAGGAATTGGTGAAATAATTGTGGGCAGTCCCTGCCACACATCATTGCATGTTAACAACACATCACTATATGCATCACTAATCTTTGGGTGGTGGGCTGGAGAGAGGCCTGGAAAAAACAATCAGGGATTTCAATTGAGAGGCACTTAACATGGGGAAAACAATAAGGTTTCATCTTATGTAATAATATACAGCAATTTTGTTTGAGTTAAGGTTGATAGATGTTTTCTGCCTTAGGATCTATAAGTCTCTAGCATTTCAGGCAATTAGTAGCTCTAGTGTAAATCATAGCAGAATTGCTCAGATAATCCTAGCAGCTGGTCGCAAAAGAAGACACCCTTCAGGCTGCAGCAGCAGCAGATGTACAGAGCAGCATCTCACTCCCTTGCAGCTGTCTCCTGCACAGCATTAGCATTAGCTGTTTGCTGGAAGATAAAGGACAAGGAGGGTGCCCCAGGCACTTCTCTGAGCCACCAGTCTCTCTTCCTGGCAGCACATTCAAGACCTGGTCTGCTAGTGCTTTCTCTTCTTCCAATTCAATGCACAGCTGAGCTCTCTGCTGAGAGACCTGGCCTCTGGACAAAGCTGAAGAGCTTGAGAGTGTTGAGTCACTGGCATCCTTGGGGTGCAGCTGGAATGGGTGGTGAAACTACTGTTTGACTCATCCAACACAGTTGTCTCCAAGTCTCCAAGATTCATCTCGGAGAGTTTGACTCTCCAAGAGAGATTGTTTCTAGGACATCTGGAAAAGCATTTAAGACATCAGGCAGTAAACTATAATAGTTAAGGAACATCTTCAGGAGCAGTTAAGCCACCCGTGCTACAGTGGCAACAACCTCTGAGAGAAAAAGGGAGTGGAAAGGTGGGGAAGGGTAACCCAATTAGCCACCCCAACCTTCTGCTGTTGCTTGTGAGTGAGGTCTCCTAGCTCCCACCCCAGGCATTAGGGATGGTGGGGGATATAAAGACACCTCACTAAGGTTACTTTCTGTATGGTTAATGTCAGCTGGAAAAACATCTAGGACCTGTGCGTACATGTAGGAGCATCCTTTAAGGGTTGGCTGGTTGGGATGAAGGTGGTTAGGAGCCATAGCACATGTTTTGCATTGTGAACCATTAGGCCAAGGCACTGGCTGTGTTTTTGGGAGATAAAAGCAACACTAAGTTGCCTTTACTTAGTGGCATCCACAGTAGTTCTATATTGGCATAAACTGCAAATGGCCAGACTTCCCTCCTCCCAGTCCGTTGCCTGACTGAGGAGTTCAGTGACTCAACCACAGGAATCTCGCTAGACAAATCTTGGAGACCAAAGTCTGGGAAAGACAAAGAACCTGGAGTGTAAGTCTTTAAAAACTGATTAAATCTACGATAGGGTTTGTTTGTAGAGAGATTCGGCATAGTTCTGTTGGATCCCCAATTGCCCTGGAATCTGCCTCTTAGTTACCTCACTGAAGTGAGTAGGGAGATGAGCGAAGGGGGAAGGTTCATAAGAAATTGCATAATGATGCAGACATAAGTAATTGCATGGTGAGTTCTTTCTGCCTCCTGAATGTCCAACAGGAAAACTATGACTCTGAATTGTCTCTTGCCTATTAATACAAAAGTGCCATTCTTTCCTGTTGCAGTTCAGCTTTACAGGTGTCTGACCTGGGGCAGTCTTGATTCAAATTGCCAGGATATAGATTTCACATGAGAATGTAGCTCTAAAAGAGAACTGTCTTAAAGGCACTAGTGAAAGTGAATTAAAATGGCATTCTTACACAAACACGATGGAAGAGCCCTGTGGTACTTTTCATTCTTGTCATCTGTTTGCTTAGGATCATAGGAATATTATGGAGAGCACATTGTCTTCCCATCATCATACTGTGTCTGCATTTCTGTTGTAAACCCCATTTTGACCTTCTCTTTCTGAGACTGTAATTTCATGAGAGCTGGATTAAGTTGCCCTGGCTTAATGCCACTCTTTTCTGCCCCCAACATGTCTTCTTGCTCCCCTTCCTGCTTACCAGCACAGCTCTTTGGATGTCCCTGTGGAGAGTGGACTGGGGAAATGATCAGGGTAAATATTATGTAATTTTTGCTCGGCTTAAAACCTTCTCTCTGCTTTCACCAAAGCTTTCCTCCATCTAAGTTCAACATCTTGGATAGATGCTGTGCAAAAATTGGATGTTTTCTCTCAAGGGAAATCCTCATATATCACTATTAGTTTTCATTCCAAGGTGGGAGACAGATAACTCATTCGTTTCTCACAGAAAGTACCATTAAGAAGCATGTGGATCAGAATTCTGTAAGTGGTTAAGGGGTACAGTCTGCAAAGCATTCAGGTGTACTGCACCCCGCTTTGTTCAAGCCAGGAGGCAACAGTGCCAAAGGCAAAGGAGCATTAAACTGACTTGAAGCAGAAAAGCAGAACGTTTTGATTTCAGCATAAGGACCCCAAAATGGAATAGCCAGCTCTCAGTTAACTGTGGGTGGATTATCTTTTGAAAAAGAACCTTCTGACATTGTATCATATGAACAGCTGGATCTGGAAATTAAGTTTGTGGCTTTTACTTGGCCACCAAGAAGCCTGGCTGCCATGAAATACATTGGTGTGCTTAACTGTGAAATTGTTCAATCTGTCTTCTGATAACATACAATCATAGTGTGTTTTGCAGCACTTCTAAGTATCACAGTATCTATTTACTCTCTTTTAAAACCTCACTTGCAGGAATGGGGTGACTGAGAGCATTTCAGTCCCTCTTAAAATGCATAAATAAACCATGATAATCATAAATAGAATACAAGGGGAACTCTAAAACAGGAACTTAAACATTTGTGTCAGAAGGAAGATTAATATTTAATTGGCTTTAAATGTCCTAGTTTTTGAAGGCTGGAGCAGAAGGGACATCTCAGTCTGATTTTGGTGATTTGGAATATCAGTAATAATTCATGACCCAAGGAGGACAATGTGACTTATTAACCAGCTGAATAAAGGTTCAGATATACACAGAAGTTAGTGAGTGATAGTAGAACAGTACGTGCCAGCTCAGCTATAAGGACTGTGTGTGTGTCTTTAGTCCTAAAGTGGAAAATGTGATATCATTTCAGTTAGCTTAGCCCCCAGAGAAAGAGGATATTGAGCTAAAATTAACAGATTCATAGCTCATGGCCAGAAGGGACAATTATGATAATCAATCTGACCTCGTGCATCACAAAGGTTGCAGAAACTCGCCCAGAAATTCCTTCAACCAGGCTATAAATTGTAGCATTAAAAAAAAAAAAAAAAAAAAAAAATAGGAAAAAGAAACAAGATATGCACTCTCTAAATAAAGATTTAATGTGATGACGAATTTACCATGTTAATTTTTTCCTGTTTGGATATACCTCTGGTAAAATCTGCAAACTCTTAACAAAAGAAATTTCATTTATATGTTGCTTTTGATTTTTTTTTTTAATTGAATTTTCAGATAGAAATATTTAGCACTGATTTTCATTTTTATTTATGGGACATAAAATACTTCTGTCTAACACTAGAAATATATATACGATTGCACCATAGAATCATAGAATCATAGAATAGTTGGGGTTGGAAAGGACATTAAGATCATCTAGTTCCAACCCCCTGCCATGGCCAGGGACACCTCCCACTAAACCATGCCACCCAAGGCTCTGTCCAACCTGGGTTTGAACACCGCCAGAGATGGAGCATTCACAAGTTCCCTGGGCAACCCATTCCAGTGCCTCACCATCCTTACAATAAAGAATTACTTCCTCATATCCAATCTAAACTTCCCCTCTTTAAGTTTGAACTCGTTACCCCTTGTTCTCTTACTACAGTTCCTCGTGAAGAGTCCCTCCCCAGCATCCCTATAGGCCCCCTTCAGATACTGGAAGGCTGCTATGAGGTCTCCACACAGCCTTCTCTTCTCCAGGCTGAACAGCCCCAACTTTCTCAGCCTATCTTCATATGGGAGGTGCTCCAGTCCCCTGATCATCCTCGTGGCCCTCCTCTGGACTTGTTCCAACAGTTCCATGTCCTTTTTATGTTGAGGACACCAGAACTGCACACAGTACTCCAAGTGAGGTCTCACGAGAGCAGAGTAGAGGGGC
The DNA here is from genome assembly GCA_028858755.1 of Ara ararauna. Lineage (NCBI taxonomy): Eukaryota > Metazoa > Chordata > Aves > Psittaciformes > Psittacidae > Ara > Ara ararauna. The sequence goes on from CM054381.1 coordinate 70,741,649, forward strand.
AGGATCACTTCCCTCAACCTGCTGCTCACGCTCCTTTTGATGTAACTCAGGATACGGTTGGGTTTCTGGGCTGCAAGTGCACACTGAAGCCGGTTCATGTTCATTTTCTCATCAACCAACACCCCCAAGTCCTTCTCTGCAGAGCTGCTCTGAATCTCTTCTCTGCACAACCTGTAGCTGTGCCTAGGATTGCTATGACCCAGGTGTAGGACCTTGCACTTGGCATGGTTAATCTTCATCAGGTTGGCATCAGCCCACCTCACAAGCGTGTCAAGGTCCCTCTGGATGGCATTCCTTCCCTCCAACATATCAACCGAACCACACAGCTTGGTGTCATCGGCAAACTTGCTGAGGGCGCACTCAATCCCACTGTCTATGTCACTGACAAAGATGTTGAACAAGAACAGACCCAACACTGATCCCTGAGGGACACCACTCGTTACTGGTCTCCAGTTGGACATTGAGCCATTGAGCACAACTCTTTGTGTGCAGCCATGCAGCCAGTTCTTTACCCACCGAGTGGTCCACCTATCAAATTGATGTCTCTCCAACTTAGAGACAAGGATGTCGTGTGGAACAGTGTTGAGCACTTTGCACAGGTCCAGGTAGATGACATCCACTGCTCTACCCCTGTCCATCAGTTCCGTAGCTCCATCATAGAAAGATTTTTGCTGTGGTAGATTATGCAGCCATAACAGATTTACAGTGGCCAAGTTTGGTGTTAAGAGTGTAGTGAGCATATGTTAATGAAGTCCCTGATGGTTAATATGGCCATGAGTGAATTTCTGAGCCAGTTCATGGGACCCTTGTAATGAAATTGGCTGGAAGAGGAAAGTGAAACAAAGAAATCACCCTTTATTCAGAAGTCAGGTTTACATGCCAAAGGTAAGCCTGTGCTACCAATAGGCACAAGTACATTGTAAAATAAGTGAAGGTTGTGAAAGTGCAAGAAATCAGAAATTGTAACAAAGTAATGAAACAAAGTATATCAGCTTATATATAGAGTGCTGTTTTTGTGGGTATCTATGTGCGTGCTTCACAGATAGCACACGGCCGCATGTGCATCAACCACTGCATGCTACTGTATCAGAGCTGAATCTCATCAATAGTTTTTGTTTTGACAACAGTTTCTGGGCTTTAAAGATTTTTTCACCAGAAACCCCAAATCCCAAACCCCAATCCCAAACCAAAACCCCAGAATTAAGTGTGATAAGATGACATATGTTGAAATGACAGTACAGCATCACTGCAGCTGGAGCAATGTTCAGGTCCTGTGGGAAGTGATCAAGTGGCTGAAGCACTGTGGTGGCAGCACCCACCTGGGTCGTGGCTTTTCTGTGGACTCGTAGTGTGACCTTGGGTGCAGCAGCCATATCCTCCATGTCGGGATGATGCTTTGGTTTCACCTTCCTGGTGACTTGCTTCCTCTCTCAAGACTGAAAGGGCAGCAAGGCCTTGTCACAATGAAGTCTCATTTCTGATCACAGAACATCAGCTGTGCCATCTCCTGTTTTCTCCAATATAACTTAGGTGCTGGAAAATAACCCAGCATTAAACAGCATCACAGTGCTGGAAGCCTTAGTTAACACAGGCCAATCCATATATCAGATCAACACCAGGAGATAATGAATCATGTGGAAGGCAGTTTTAATAGGAGCCTAATTCCCTGAAGAAGTGGACAGTACCGGCATTTTAAGTACATGTGTGAGGTTGAAAGGGAACAGGCGTCCAACTGGGGCTGCTGCGGGGAAGGTAAGTCTGCAGGGCTGCTGGATTTCCAGAGAGAAACCTGTTTTGACATCTTAATGGCAGGAGTGTCTGGCAGTGGCCAATGAATAAATACTGCGTTGCTCTGCAGACAACTGTTGGGCAAGACAGGGATGCTCTCAGGTTCAGCATGTCTGGCAGAACACCTTCACCACCTCGCTGGGGTCCTGAGCAGGTCAGGGCAAGAGGGCAGGAAAGCTGTAGGAGTGACTGTCTGGAGAGCATGAGAAACTGAAAGGGAAGTGTAGATGGAAAGGAAGAATTTCAGGCTTTCCCACCACAGCTTCAACTGGTAACTTGCCAGCAGCCCAGTGCAGAGTGCGCACAGGGGAGCGGAGAGAAACTGCCGTCCTTAATACAGCTGAGGAATGACAGCACAAATGGCAGGCCCCAGAACTGGCTGTCGCTTAATGACAAGCTTGCTGTGTGTGGGGTGGTTGGTCTTCCTGCAGGGCCTTCCATGGCTATTCCAGCTGGGAGAGGCAGCAGCTTGTAAGTAGGATATTAGGGCTGCTTTCAGTTTCCTGCTCCCAAACTTGAATATCTGCTAGATAAGTGTGGCTCTGCTTTGAAAGGTGAAGTAGCAAAAATGTGCCTTGGTTACTGCTGCACAGAAAGCCCAATTTCACATGTGCCCCTTTACTGGGATGGAATTATGGTCCATTACAGCCACCTGCCCTGCAAATCCAGCTGGAATCTGAGAATCAAGCTGGCTGGCATCTTGCACAAAAAGATCAGCTTAATCTTAATAGATAGATCTCATGCTAGTGCCTAGGCAGGAATAGACTTCAGGTTGCCTGCTCTTGGGCTAGCTAACTCACTGGCACAATTATTTTGTGTGTTTGGTTCTGTGAGGCTAATTGAAGCAGTAAAGTGGAAATGTATTCTGGAGTGAACTGTTGCAGCTCTGTTTTTTCTCAAGAGGAAGATCAGATTTTGCAGGGAATCATCACCCCTCTAATGAATGGTAATTAATGGGCCTGAAGAGGGATCTCAGAGTGCAAACTCCTCCAGTTACTGGGACTGCAAAGCCCTTCTGTGCGATCCTTCACACAGATGCCTCTCTCTTGCTGAAGCAGAGGCCATGAGGAGCCCTCTCCCTTGTAATCAGCATTCTTAGTGCTCTGTTCAGTAGATTTGGAGTGTGTCCAGCTCCTGCTCTTCCTGAGGCATAGATAGTGATGGGCTATAAAGGAGGTAATGGAAAGGAAACTATATTAAAACTGGGGGCTATTCCAGTATTCCATCAGGGCCTTTCCAGTATTCTCCCTATCTTCAGCATTCAGTGTGTTTCCCACCCATAGCTATGCTACTCTGGGGGAAGGAGGGGTGGAAAAGAGAGGATTTGGTACAATATATTTGTGAGAGCACTGAGCTATGACATCCTTGGGTCTTCAGCAGGGGCTGCCATGACTTCACTCTGTGAAGCATCTGTGAGTTCATTAGAGAACCAATCTCCCAGCTGAAGGGTAATATCACTTAGTGCTGGAGCAGCAAGTGGTATTTTTTAAAGTCATTAATGAGCTAAGCTATTGTTGAGTGTAGTAAACAGATACACTGGAAAAAAAGGGTATGTTTCAATTGCATCAGAATTCAGATCTAGCTGCAACAAAATTGCTCTGAAGTTAGTTTGCTCATATTAGAATCATTTTACTTTTCTTTTTCAAGTGTAGGTCATTTTAGTTGAAAATTTCCACTTTGAAAACAGAGCTCTAAATATAATTTTAAAAGAAAAATGTTTCAGCATTTTCAAAACTGCATCTTTTACTTTTAAAAATATCATTAGAATATTTTTTTTAATCTTTTTCCGTGTCCAACCTATTTAACCTTTGTCAGCAGCTGTGAAGCTCTGTTGAGGATCTGATCTGGTCTAGAATAAGAGGGGAACATGTGATGTAGAGGTTAGCCCCAGGGTCTCTGTAATCTCAGTAATATGCAGTGGAAGATGTAAGTATGTATAGACTTGATGTGGATGTATACTGTGGACTGCCAGTTCATTGCTTTGTGAGGCTTCTGGGGGATACAAATGCAATAAGGAAGCTAAAACCCCAGCTTTTATGAAAACTTCAATGAAACTTTCAGCCACTGGTTCCCCCATGAAGACTTCACTGCATTCTCTTTAAAGAATACTTGGCATTATAAATCATTGCACAATCTGCCTGCCAAAATAGCTAATAGCCAGATCATCAGATGACAGACCTATGCAGCTGTCCCTGCATGCATCTCTTACAAGACTGAAGGCTGCTAGTCCCAGCCACCCTGAGAATCATGGAAGCCAGGAGAGCAAGGCACCAACTGCCTCTGGTTGAAACTCCACTCAGTAATTCTGTATTTTAACCCACAGCGGTATTTGCATTGCCAAGGTTCTTATCCCAACCAAAGTCCCTTTGCAGAATCTCCTAACCATTGCCCTGAGGCACGAGGTATCTCACTGAGGGATATTGCTACAGGGGTGGCCAGGCAAAGATCTAGTTTTCTTTTTATTCTTATTCCTGTGGTTTGTCTCCAAGGACTGCATGTGTTTCCACCCTAAAGCAGCCTTCAAGTACACAGTATTTAGGAATAGGGTAAAGGACCTATTTTGGTTTATAGCACATAACTTCTGTTTCTCCCTGGGGTCTCATAAACAAATTTCTCATTGAGTTACTCCCAAAATAGATCCTGCTCTCTTGACTACCCAAAAGCGATCTCTGCATTTGTTTCTTCTCTCAGATTGTGGGTTTTCTTTCACCTCAGCCCCATGGGTAGCAGGAAGGCTCACAGAGTACTTGCAATGCCCTGCCAACCAAAACGGGATTTATTATAGATTAAATTAAGATTTGCCTGAATGACTTCAAAGTTCAGGGACAGGAACTTATGAACGCTTGGCAAAGGCACACAAGAGGATCCCCTTGTCTGCAGATCTGATCAGGCAGGGAGTAACAGATTTTTATAAATAATAACTGTAACAACTAGTGTGGAGTGGAAAGGCCTAAGTGGGGAACATTTATATTTGGGCATGGTTTGAAGGGATATGTTCATGATACTTGAAACCTCATATAGGGTTTCTTTCCAGGCTTCCCCCACCCACAGCTGGTAGCTTTGCTTTAGCAAAGCTCACACTGCAATGTATGTTTGTGGTTTTGTTTCTTTGCCAACTTCAGCCCTGTAAATGGCATCAAATCCAAGGCAGCTCTGTAGACAAGAAAGAGACCAGCGTCTACAGAAAGGTATTTTCAGAGGTGCCCAGATATTAATTATCTGAATAGACTCTGGAGGAAGTACTTGTGTCCTCCCCTGGCTCTATTAGAGACCCCTAATAGTTGCTTCAGGTATGACACTTTGCTTTCAAGTGGCTTTCCTAAGGAGAATTCCTTGAGGATAATTCCTACCTTAGAGCTCCATCAGTGCCTGATATAGCTAGATGGGAGATTCACCATTTGGAGAGTTAGTTTTATCATTTCCCTGGGCCTTTATTATAGTGTGTTTTTTCATAGTTCATAGTTTTTTTCAAGTTCAAACAGCTTAGGGAGGGTGAGTGTCAGGCAGCACTCAAGCAGTAGGGGAGTCTTTAGGCCAGATCCATTCCCTTTGTGCTAGTCCAGCATGACAAAGAGATGGAGCAGACAAAAAGTACAGAGCCAAGCATTTTATGATGGCTAGAGATTTTCCCAGAAGACCTTACTGAAAGGCTGGATCAGGGACATATCCTGGGACTGTAGAGTGAGCAGGATTTTTGTGGCTGAAATTCAGAGTACTCTGGAAGTCCCAGGTAGTAGATTGTGCCCTGCAGTCTCCATCAATGTGGTGGGAGGGTAGGGGAGATATGGCACCTTCCCTTCAGACACCCTGGAGAAAGGCCATGACTGGGTCCTTCCCCTGTGATCAGAGTTGCTGAACGGGCTGGAAGCCAGCAAAAAGATGAAGAGCTTAAGACTCATGGTGCCTTTAACAACATATTTCTCCTGTAAAATGCTGAGGGTCTGTTATTTCAGCCCTCCATCTTTGTAGTGTAACACATGATCCAAGCAGAAATGTGCAGTCAATATTCTTACATTAGTTTGAACTTGGGTTGCTGGGGGGACACTGCTAATTGAAGCTGTCCACAAAAACAACGGGTAGGGTTGGGTAGCAGATGTTGCACTCACGTTGCTTGTTTAGATAGTCTTGCTTATGAAGCATTTCATAAACGCAGTGCTGGCCAGGTGGCTGTGGAGCACTGCAGGAGGGAAAGTGGTAGCCTGGCTCAGTGTCTGGGGCTGCAGGATAGAGTGGGGAGGCAGCACATAGAGGCATCAGGGGCTGTGGTCCATGCCAATGGCTCCATCCTGCTGTGCCAGCAGCCCTGGGGCGGAAGGGGTGGTGCATAGGGCAGGAACAGATCTTGCTTTCAGCAGGGGAAGCGATGGCAAGAAGTGTGAAACCCAGGATGAGACATGGGTACAAAACTCTGTCTGTCAGCTACCTGCAGAAGATTAAAGGTCATTGTAGGACGGATGCAGCTAGTAGAAGTGGCACTTTTCACATTAGGTTTCCCTGCAGAGTCCAGACTAGTGGTGTGGTTTGGATAGCAAAGGCCCTACTGCTTCAGGCTGAGCAATCAGCAGCTCTCCTTTCCAGTCTCTGCAGCCAAATTGTGCCTAGCCAGATGGCCAAGCTTAACTCTAGGGCTAGCAGAGTTGTCTGTGATCTGTGTGCCTGAAATGCTGCCTACACGACTGGCTAGGAAGGGAACTGGGGACCCCATCTGCCTGTACCTAGACCTCTGCAGTTCAAAGCCAAGGCTGTTTTTATACCAGAGTAAGAGCAAATAGTCGACTGGTATTTATACTAGTATGGGACATTGTCTTCTTTGGAAATAAGTCATAAATTTGTAACACGTAGTAAGTAAGAAGTAACTGCACAGTTGGCATCTTACAACCAAAATGTTGTACATTTTGGAAATGGAACTCCAGCTTTGTTCATCTCTGGGTGCCAGAATGGGCCAGGCTTGCATGGGTGCCCTGTGAAATGCATTTGGGACTGCAGGAATGCTTCTACCCCCACTGCTGCCTTTTCTGCACAGCCAAATCTCCCACTGACTTCAGAAGAGGACCCTCCAAACTTTTATATTAAATCATTTTGCATTATTAACCAGAATAATTCATTGCTGTATTAGGAGAAAAAATGTAAACATTAGATAAATCTGCCACTCTAACATGTTTCTAAGATAACAGATCAAATATTAATTTAGTCCCTGGGCCATTTTCTTTTTCTTAGAAAAAAGAATAAAAAAAGGAATGCTTTATTTACAAAAGAGGCCTTTGATGTATAGCTTACATTTATTGCAAGTGTATTTTTTCCAACAGCAATAGGATTTTCAACAGTGATAGGATATGTTTTAATAATTAAAGGGATTTAGCCTCTCTACACAGCCAGACAGCTTCTGTTCTCACTTACAGACTGCAAATCACATATAGATTCAGTGATGTTGTTGCTATTAGCTTGGTGTAAAACCGAGGTTTGTGAGACTTGAGGAGGCCCTTTGTGGTTTTGATTTGTGGCCATTTCTGGTTGCTTTCCAGTGTTAACTCTAGCAGAAATATTGCAGTGCCAAGGGGGAGCCAAGCTTGCAGTGGTTTCTAAGCCACTACGCAAAGTACAGATGCTGGGATAAGCAACCAAGCTGAACCTCAGGTTTTCCCTAAGGGATCTAATGTATGGAAGAAGATCAAGCACAGAACTTGAGTCTGACATTTTTCTCTGGCCACCCTGTAGCATGGGAAACTCAGACAAAAGTGTGGGTTCGCCCTCTTTAGAGTGGGTGCTTGTGGGGCACAGATCTAGGGACAGGTGCCCTTCAAAACTAGGTAATATTTGGATTGGGGGGTTTGATTTAGGCATGAATGTGAACTCTCAGTTCAGCTGCGTCATCACTACTGTATCTTTCCTCTGTGGAGACACCCTTTGCTCTTGTTAACTTTTCCTGACTCCTTTTGAACACCAGAAGGAGATCTTTGCCTCCTGAGTTCACCATCAGGAGCCCCAGAAAGATGATACCCATCCTACATCATCTCTGGGAGCAAGCTGGCTGAAGTTATACTGATGCATATTTCCCGGTGCATCTGAATTAACGGATTAAAACAGATCTTCTGTTTATTTGTCGTTGCCACAGTGTATCAAAATGGTTCTGAGCCGAGAATCAGGTCCCCATTTTGCTTGGCATAAGAGGGCCGCAGGGCATTGTAAGTCTCAGGAAAGGCTGCTCCTGCAGGGAAAGTGAGGTGACTGAGAGGATTTATTATTAGTGCTACCACCATGAATCTGCTTTTCTTCAGTATTTGACTGGACACTTGGCTGATCCCCTTTCTTCCCTGTAGGAATGCAAAGTGGCAGGTGGAGAGGGCCCTCTCACCCTTTGTGAATCAATATATTTTTCCTTCCCAAAGGATTTGTGAAGTGACAGATCTACTGTGCTTGTTAAATAGGTGGGAAACTGAGACATGGGGGCCTTTCTTCATGAAGGCTCTTATCTATGTGCATGAACCAAGGCTGAAGCAATTTAAACCCTGCTTCTCTGGTCATGTACAGAACCAAGCTCTCACCAACATCATCTAGGTGCCAATGTGTTCTTTAAGTGCTGCTGGTGGCTTTTACTCAAATAGGTAGGAAATAGAAATTTTTCATAAGTTCTGTCAAACAGTTTGTCCCATCTCCTCTTTCTGCAAATAACCAGTACAAAATGCTGTGAAAAAAAATCATAAGAAATCATAGAAAAATTCTTAGCAAACAGTAATGGAACAAAAATAATGACCAGTCAGTGTACCATTATTCTAATTTCTGTTAAATTTTTCCTGGCTAATTCCCTAAAGTGAGTCAGGCTTATATCTCTTCTGCATTTTTAAGTGATTTCCAACTAGTCTGACTGTGGTTGTTCCCATTAATTGTATGTGTGTATAGTTGGCTCCTGATTCCCATGATCCCGTGGAAATGAGTTCCAGAGGATAACAATGTGTTTGGTAATGACACTTATGCCACAGGGAAGAAATGAAATAAGGTCACTGGTGTGTCCATCCAGCATGTTCCTACTATTTAGTTTCCTTTATAAATAAGTCTTAAGGCAGGTAACAACTGCAAATTCTAGAGTTCAGGAATTTGCATTCCTGAGAGAATTACCTGGCAGGTCAGCTATGAAAGGATATGGATTATAAATGGGACATTTTAGAAAATATTTTCTTCAATGGGCAATTTCACAGTTCTCCTCCTTTACCGCTCACAAAAACAAAATAAAAGACAAAAGAAAAATCAGATATTTTCCTTAGGTGTAGTTTTCCCAGCTGGGAGACAGTCGTAATGTGGCTTCTTGAGCCAAAGGGCAACCCAAGAAGGACAAAAGCTGGTGTGTGAAGCTGTTTCAGGCTGCAATGTAGCGCCTTCCTTTACAGCTCTGTAATACAGGAAGGCTTGAGGGCTTGCAAATATCAGAGCAGGGAGAGGAGGAAGGTAATGAGTGGTGGCATGACCTTATGCAGGAGCCAAATTAAGCAAAGTTTGCAATCCATTCAATTGGACTTACAGAGAGCAGCTATTCTTTAAAGACCTCCATCTGATTCCACATTCTTCCTATCCTCTGCTTTAAGACCATGGCTCTGCTTCTCTAACATGGCTAGGAACTGAAATCTTTAAAGCTAAGCCTTTTGTTTAGCCCGTGGGTACAGGCAGATTAATTCAGGGATGCCCTGCTACTGACTCCTAGGTAATAAAGAGCACCTTCCTTAACAATTCAGGGAGAGTTTTGCACTGCTAGAGGACTGCCATGACTTTCTTAGAGTAGCATCTTTTTTAAGCTAAGGCAGTTAAAGACTGGCATTTTTGCTGCATTGGGAACTTGGCACCTGACCTAAACCCCTGCTGTTGTCACATGAACTGCTTCATTTATGTCTTTATGTTTTGTGCTTCTGACTTCTTATAACTGCAGAGAAAATAACCGGAGTCTCTTTCCCACTCCAGTCATAAGAGTAACTTCATGGGGTTTCCCATCCCTTTTTCTGTTCAGCGGGAGGATCCTGTGCATTTGATCTGCCTCTGATCTCCTGCTGGAGGGACCAAAACATTCAGAGCAAACCAGTTCCAGTGGGAAGGCTGGTCTTCCCAGCGGGAGCAGCAGCAGAGCACGTGTGTGGCTGTAAATAATGCAGGCTGGACCTGCCATGGGTCTTGCAGGCACAGTGGCTGTTGATATGCCTATAGCGGAATCGCCCTCAGTTCTTTTGTGCCGAGCAGAATGTGATGTGAGCCAACACAAATGGCTCTCACATGTTTTTACTAGTGTAAATGAGGCATTCAGGTATGAAACGAAGCAGTTGCAAGCTGATCAACTTGAGAGCTGAGGCAGAAAGCTTTGGAAAAGGGTAATAGCTTTGGACAAGGGTAAAAGCTCTGGACAAAGTAATGCATGCCTCACTGATGAGCCCTAGAAAGGCTTGTGCTGATTCGTGAAACAGATCGTTAAACTATCATCTGTAGGCAGAGATGGTTACTGTGAGGTGTCCCTGCCCATGGCAGGGGGGGTGGAACTAGATGATCTTAAGGTCCTGTCCAACCCTAATGACTCTATGATTCTATGGTTAGAAAACCTTTTAAATGAAAGTAAATTCTTTTTGTCAATAATAAAGATTATTCACCAGAATGAAATAGGGTATAATTGCAGGTTTTGTTTCTCTTAAAATAATTTCATTTCCATATGGAAGTGTTATTTCTACACAGAAAGCAACACTCTGTTCCAACTGGCAAGGTTAGAATATAAAAAAATTCGTTAGTTTTCAACTTACAAAACCTTAAGGGCAGTCAGAGGATGGGGAACAAAGTGAGTCTTTGTTTTCTCACCCTCCCCCCTGCCTGATTTTTTCTAATTTTCCTACAGGGAAGCCATTATCTCTTGATGGGGTAATCTGAATTTAAGTTTTCTTAGAAATTATCTTTTTCCTAGAGAACAGAATTTTGTTTATGGGATCTCAGAGATTCAGATTTAGATTCTGGACTCCATCTCCTGGTAGGATAAGTTGCACTCCAGGCCTGACTAAAGACCTTTTCTCACTGAAATTCTTCCATTCAGTTAACTCAAAAATGATCATCAAGCATTTCAGTCAAACAAATGCTGGGTTATCTGCTTGGTTATTCAAGAGATCAGAATGTCTCAAGCCATCAGAATGTCTCTTCCCAAAATGGGAAGAGAGGAAAATTTAGGTATTTCTAAAGAACAGGAAAGTACTCTGGATAACTTAATCAGGCAGTGGTTCAGAAGTATTGTCTTTCATGAAGTCAGTCCAGCTCTGCCCTGGCTGTACCTTTGTGGAGCTACGCCTGAACTAATGGTAATGTGAACTGTTGGCTTCCACTGCCATGAGACCTGCCCTATAATACCTTCTTATTCTACCAAATTGAAGATCTTTTCTCAATGACCTTTCCTTTTGCTACTACATATCATATACTAATTATACTACATTTCCTTTTGCTGCTCATATACAGTGTTCTGGCCTTCTTTACATACATTTTATTTTATACATGTTGGTGCTTTGTTTAAGTCAGCCTTCCCCCATTACTCTGGCCTATTATATGTTATTAATCGTGCAGTGATCTTCAGGCTGCTGGTGAATCTAAGACACAACTGAACTGATAAATCATGTAGAGCTAGTAAAAATAGCATATCTCTTTCCCACCATGGAAACTCATGTTTTCAGAAAGCTGCCTCAAAGTCTGGAAACTCAAAATGTATTTGTTTCTGAACATTTTTTCTCAGAAATTAATTCCTCTCCCCCAGACATTACCAGTTGCTGTCTGCCTCCCTTATAAATGCCTCTCTCTAACAAATTCTCCTATCAATAAATTTTGGCAAAGATTTTAAATTTGTTAAATTACAAGCTTTTGCAGAAAAAAAAAGTAAATGATGAGACATTTTCTAAAAATGCTGTTAAATTCCAAATTTCCAAAGATAAAGGTTTGATGGAAGTAAACCACAGTAACAGCTGTCATGCTATACTTGTTTACAGCTCTCTTACAGAACAAAGAGTCAGAAAGAAAGTGAGACTAGTTTAGTGGATTGTGATGCAGAACTCTTGAACCAGAGATCTCTCTGCATCTCACTGTTACAAAACTCTCATTTGGCATATCGTAAATCTGGACTGGAACTTTAGCCTCTGCCTAGGTCAGTCCCAACAGGAACCAGACCATTGAACCACTTGGAGAAACCTTATGTGCAAATTCAGCAGGAAATGATGGGTCGACAATTTCTCTATACTAGAAGTTTTTGATTATGAGCTAAAGTGGCCCATGGACCACTTTCAAGAGCCACTTTTGACTATACTGTCCAATTGCCGACAACACATGTTCACTGTAACTCTTGCTTATGCCTTAGTGTGCTTGTTGTGGTTCTTAAAAGCAGCTTTCCACCCTCAGTAAAAAGGGTGATGCAGCAGTATATCAGGAGATGATGCAAAGACAGCTTCATATTATATACGTGTACACTGTGATTCTGAAATTACACTCAAGTTCCTTTCCCCCTCAGGGCAAAATCATGAGATGGGTAATAAACCATTGCTGTGAATACGTGTCTGCCTGAATTCATAGCTCTCACTGTGACATGCGAAATGGATAATTAGTACTTCATGGCCTCAAGATCAATATAACTCACATCCTCTGGCTAACTCTGTAGAATATTTAAGTATTTTATAATTCTGCCTGTATAGCTTCCTCTGTTTCCCTGCTGCTTGTAGGCTCTGTGGACAATCATTACTAAGGGATGAATCAGCATCTGTGTCCAGCTAGAGTCCCAGGATTGCTCATGCTGCCTGTTACCTCCAGATGGTCCTGAATTCCACAGTAATCACAGCTAACCCTCTAGATGCTAGAGAAAAGAGCCACCTCTCCAATTTGGAGCCATGTTCTTTTATCTAAAGATTTAACCAGGAGAAAAAAGGCTGGATTTCCTTTCTCCCCAAAGCTGTCTGTGACCTCTATTTACTTGATCATGGTTCACATTCTCCTCTGGGATCATAATGCAGTTCCAGGTTACGGCAGGTAGGTACTGGCTATGTGCCCATAAATTATTGTGCCTCCTGGCTTCATTAATGTGACTGGTCTCACTTTGTTTTTCCCACCTGTCTCAGGGCCTAACTGGAGGACAGGATGACAAATGTAGGATCGGTAATACACATGTCCAAGGAAGAGCTTAAATTCTTTTTTTTTTTTTTTTTGTTATTTTGGTGTAAACTTTTACAGTATTTGAATTTATATATATTATATATATTATATTATATTTATATATTTATATATAAAAAAATCTTGCCTTTCCCTCTTATTTTGATAGTGAAAATAAGTTTGGAGAGGCTTTCATTATCCTTGTGCTCTAGAAGCTGCTGAACATTGTGGTCAAACTTTCAAATGAGTTTGCAAAAGTAACTGAGTCTGGAAGATTTCAAATGCAAAAAAATAAAGTTTCAGAAACCATAGTATACTTTACTGGGAATTTACACCTGGAAGCTTATATAGCCTTATCATCAGAATTTACTTGTATGCACTGAGTGGACAGAAGGGAATTTTTCATCTGCATTTAGAGCCTTGTTCTGAGACATCATAGTTCACTTTCCATTAACAGGGTTACACTGGATAATATGTCTGGAGCAAAAATCTTGACAGCTCACCAAGAAGTCCTGTGAGGCACGGGTTCAAACTCAGCCAAACTAATTAAATCACTGTGAGGTAATATGGTCTTACTAGATCAGGCTACAGAGAGTAAATTGGGAAATAAATTTTGACTACATACAGTAAGGTAGTGCAACATTCTGATTTAGATTCCTTCATGTTCATTTTCTTGTTGATCTGTTCATGCCCAGCCAGTTCAGCTGAGGATCTACATTGGTGCAAATTCATCTGAGTAGGTCTCCTAATTTACAATGTTCTCCACCATCTTGCTAGCTGTTTTTGCGCTCTGCTTGGTGTGAGCTATTGGCATGTGGCACCATATACGTGTATGTAGGGGAAGTGGTGCCAGCAGACAACCTTCTGTAAAGATAAGTCATATATTTACATGGTAGGAAGTGAGTCCAAGTCTAAACAAAGCTGGAGAAAATGTGTTGGAATGATAGAGGGAGCTGACAGAAGCTGTTGAAAATAGATGTTATGCAATGTTGTAGAGTCTCTCTTTGATTTTGGCCCTCATGAATCTGGTAACCTGTCTAGAATTACCAGCTCCATCTATGACGGAAATGAGATCTACAGTTAGGAGCCCTTCCATTTCAGTCATCTCTGTGACCTCATCAGAGAGATAAGTGTGGTCTTGAGGACAAAGGAAAACTGCTTTATAAGCACCAGAGATTGGAATGTACCCCTGAATTACCCTTGCTGCACGACTCTGAGTCCAGAGAGGTAAAACGTATTGTGTGTCTCTGTTAGCATTTTTTAGGAGCAGTTTCATTTCATGCTGAGGGAATCTAATGCCATACTGCAGACAGAGTAAAATGACATTTATTAGCACTAAAAGTTGGTTGTTATATGGCTGAAAATGTTTTGGCTCCACTGGAATTTAAACTTGTCTGGCTGCTTGAAAAATGTTCAGATTTAATATAACTGATTCAAACGTGAAGTCAAAGTTCTGTGTAAAATCCTCTTGTGAGATAAGGATCTAAGTTTACAGCATCTGAAGAATGATTCTAAGCACCCTCCAGCTCTAAAAACCACATAAAGGTGCCAATTTCTACAGAGATCATATTGCTGCTAGTGTTGAAAATGCAAATCAATGTCAAAGTTGATAAATAAGCATTCTCTACCAAGGGGTTCTGCTGGGAATTATTAGTCAGACTCTTGCCTTAATGTTATTTTTTTTCATAGGCTGACGAACATTTTATTTCATTCAAAGACAAAGTAAAGCAGTGATGAAGTGAACAAACAGAAAATAGAAAGAAATACACAGGAACTAAGCAAAGGATCTTTCATAAAATATTTATCTTGGTTTATGTACTTTTTCCTTATAGATTGTAGGCCAGAAGAAATCACTGTGGTCACTTAATCTGTTTACTTTCAGAGCACAGGTCTGAAAGCTCACTCCGTGCATTCGACCTCAGTCCCACAACTTCTTGTTTGGTTGTACCTATCCAGAGCAGGGAACTTGACTCTATTTTTTATCTCCTGTGTCTGCATTCTAATATGTCCTTCCTAAAAGCTAAAGCCCCTAAGGACAGACAGTGTTTTGTTTCTGTCATCATAAATCAGAGCAGTCTCTATAGAACCAGTAGTTGCCCCATATTTTCATTTGGGGAAATTCTGATCTCATGCTATCCTTAGTTAAGAGTAGAAAGAATGGAATTAAACTCTGAATTGCCCTGTTATGTGACCACGTCTCCCTCTTATGCCTGATCTCTGTGATTACAATCCCAATGACAGAGAAATGAATTTTCCTTCTCCTACAAATGATTTGAGCTGTGGTACTGATGTCTGTGGTCCTTGCTGCACCCAGAACACAGTCACATATGTTTGTTCTGTGTCCAGTTGTGCCAATAAATTGCTTTTGGTTCTGATTGGGTCAAGTGGTGTTGCATATTTGTGGAAACTGAACAGAAGGCACCTTGCATGGAAAAACATTCATCCATAAAAATGTTAATTTTGCTTTAGATAACATGTAAATCTGGGGCAGAGGGGGGATCAGGATTCATTGGCTACTGAAGAACATGTTTTCTCTTTTGTTGAGAGCAATCTATTTTTTTACTGACAACTCTTAGAGAAAGGAGTGCAATGCCGGGTGAAGCAGTCAGTCATCTGTACTCCACCAGGGGAGGAACAGCTCGTTACTGCAGGCGAAGCTGGAGTTCAGGCTTGCTTATTTTTGGCATTGAGTTCCTCAGTTGTGGGAAACAGTTTTTTTGTTCTTGTACTTTTAATAAAGTCCGCACATTGTTACATGCGTTGCTCTGATGAGGGTCTGGATCGATGCTGTGATGTGATGTTTGCCAAATTTGTAACATTCTTTTAAATATATTTATTCTTCTTCCTACAAGGGCAAAGGATCTTAGTTTGAAACCCCAAAGACTTTCACAGCATATGGGGGGATGAATAAGTACTCAAAATGTCTACAACTGCCGTTACTGCTACAGCTGCCAGCTTTAGAAATGAGCAAAGTGCGTGCATGCGTGTGCGCATGCGTCCAAGTGTGAAGAGGCAGAGAAAGAAATACAGTGTGGGCACTCTTGGGGTCAGAAGAGATCTCAAATAAGAAACACATTTTACAGGCAGCAAGAGAATTATTTTTACTGTGCACATTTACAAGTCCTCAGGCAGTGAATTTTGTTGTGTGGATATTTTTAAGGCTAATTATATATAGCATGCAGGGCTTGAACCTGCAGATCTTAATTTGGCAAAACTCCCTTTGCTTCAAGGGGTGCTCTGCATGGTGTACCCAGTGGAGGGGAGGGGTGATAGACACATCTGGCTGTGAAGGATTGTAGGAGACCCTGCTGACTTCAGTGAGAGCTGAGCTTCTGTCTCCAGTGGCAGATTTTACATGAGTGTGGGAGCTGTGGGGGTGACCAGCCCAGGGCTAGGGTGGCCGAGAAGAAAAGAGTGGTTTGGAGGAGTGGTTTTGTTATCACTCCCATGCAACTTGCCTGATTTTTAACTCAGTTTTTGGCGTGGCACTTTAAAGTAAATTTTATGGGATATCCTGCACAAATTTTATGGTATTCCCACACAAACCACACTGGGTTTGAGTGTTTCAGTCTTTAGATTTTTAACACTGTGATTCTGAATGGTGTCCTCTCATAAACAAAAAGAGGGGAGGAGCAGTCTCTTTTAAATTTCCATCTAATGCCAGCTATTTTTCATTGAGAAAGAGAATTCAATCAGCTCTTTTGATCAGGGAGATTTAGAGGCTGCAGCAGAATACAAGGGGGACTAGGGGCACTACTGAAGCTTTCTGAATTAGAAACCAGTTTATCTGTACTGTATTGAGCATGCTTGGCATAGGCAGATCCTCCCTAAGCTGGATGCTTCTAGGCAGTTGTGATGATGGGGATATTGGTTACACCAATTAGTTTACAAGGGTTTTGTTTTGCTAAATACTGTGAGCATCTGGGTGCTTTCAGTTTTTAAGGAGCTTTTAATAGGGCAATTTTCACTGGCATCAGTTTGTGCAAACCACCTGCAAATGAATATATTGATTTCCATGTATAATCAGCATATGTAGAATTTGTATCCTCCAGAAAAAAAACTTGGGTGTCTTCTCTTTCCAATCAAAGCTAACCAAGCCAGGTTGTTTCTCTTCAGTCAGTAACATTTAAAATAATGCCCATTCAGTCAGTCTGTGGAAACAGATTTAAGCCCACTCAATTATTTAATTATTCCAAATAATTTGGCCAACTTCAGTTACAAAGCACTGATATATACATCATTTTCAGGAAAAGAAAGAGCTCAGTTATTTTAAGAGTGAGCCTAGCTCATTGCATTTTGTTTGGAAGAGCAGGTAGACAAGGAGCTTACTACCAGTTGGATGGAAAAAGATCCACAGGGAAGTATAGGGTGCTTGAGGAGCAGTAATCTTAGTAAGGTAAGTTACTGCAAGAGAAGCATGGCCTTTATTATGAAGAATTTCTACTAGAGCATAAACAGTTGAGAAGAAAAATAAGAAGACTGCCTAGTGAAATTTCTTTTTACATTGATATGGTATGACTCCCATGTCTCTGAGTGTAGCTGGAAGTCGTGACTCTTACACTTGTGAGTGCAGCAGATCTGTTTTTCATTCAGCAGATGAGGAGACTCAGTTGTGCTGTGTGAGGCAGAAGGGCTACCCTGCATCTAGAGCCCAAGGAGCTCACTACTATGGGGCTTGTAGGGAGTTGTCAGGGAAGCTCAATGATTCTTTCTTTTTTTTCTAGGAGAAAAGCAGAAATTGGAGGAAATGCCAGTGAATGGTCTCTCTCCCTTGGAAGGAGCTGCCAGAGGTTTCATGACATTCTAGATTGGATAATACAGAGCTTAACTGCTTTTAATATCCAACATTTGAGTTTCCCAGCTCGCTTAAAAAAAAAAAAAAAAAGCCACATAAAATTTTATATATATACAAACTCTTTGTGTCTTCCAGCTCACTTTGTTTTGTCTGTCAGAGGTATGAGGCCTGGAGGTGACTTCTTTCCACTCCCATAGGGCAGAGGCTGAATGGGAGGCTGATTTTCAGAACTAAAGCTATTATTTTTGCAGGGGATACAGCCAGTTAGGCAGCCCACAGAGTAACTGGTCTCTCTCTGGGCTGTTGGTTACCCAGGCCAGCTTGCTTTCTCTGCTAAAGTCACCAGGGATAACAGGATGCTCCCATGACACAGGGTCAGGTTCCCACTGCCTGCATCCATGTTGCTATTGACCTAAGAGAGCTCTCTTGAAGGTTGAGGTTTCCTATGGAGTTGTGGGTCTCACTGCAGACTTTTTCTCTGACATGGAAGCTATAGCCTCAAATGGAGAAGATCTTTTTGTCTGGGGTGGTGGCTAGAGATATTTTCTGTTCCTAGGATTCTGACAGCTGCTGAAAACCTGATAGGACAAACAGCTCCAGAACCTGTGGAAAGAACTCTTCGGTCCAAAGGCAGAAAAAACTCCAAATGTTTTTTTTTTTTCTGTAGTGACTGAGGCTCATCCCGTCTTACACATTACATCTAGATGTCCCTAAGAGCTTCAAAGTCCTTCTGGAAAAGATAAACTGAAGCATGTGTGAACCTTGAATCCCTGTAAGAGAATAATACCTTAGCCCCTCTCCCAGTCCTCTTTCTCTGCTCTGAACCAGGGTAGGCAATGCAAGAGAAGTTTTAAGTAGCTGCAGGGTCAGTATCCCTGGATGCTGCTGCTTCTCTGCTAGTCTATTTTTGTCATTTTTATACCTGCCTGAAATGTGATCTCAGTAAATGTACCTACTTTTTTAATTTCTAGCTTATGTAAATGTTGTAATCAGCAAGAGAAGGCAGAGTACGAGACAGAATCAAACATTCATCCAAAAGTGTGAAAAAACATTTTGTAGTGACTTTTCTTTCTTCTGAACATCAGATATAGCATGTCAAGTTAGACTTTCCATTAGCAATGTTGCCGTTGCACATTCTGTTTTTCAGACACTTGAATATTCTAAATTGAAAACTTTGAATGAACAGATTATGGCATTTTCATATAATATTCTTGACCCATTTTGATTGTTGTTATTTCTGTCCTTTTAGTGCCTACTGATCTTAATCAAGATCAAAATCCTCCTTCAACAAGTGACAAGTTATGTATTCAGAATACACCATGCTTGTAATGTCCTTCTTTTGTCAACTAAAGAATTAGTTGAAAATCACATTATGGAGTTCTATGAACAGGAAATGAAGACACATGTCTTGGATCCTAGGCTGATTAATAAACCATTGCACCATCCTGGTCCTAGATCAACACTGTTGATCCTAAACAATTTGTGCTCTTACTTCAAAGTTGAATAAACAACAGCTTTCTTTCCTTCAGTTCCCAAGGAAAGCTATGCAGATTCATGGTGAAAGGGCTTCTGTTTTAAATGCTTTCTTTGGTTTTGATCCACATCTCCAAGGTCTGAGGGTTAAGCGTACTCAAAATCAACTGTTTTCTGAGGGTTAAGCATATTCGAAATCAACTGCTTTGAGGTCAAAAGAGGTAATTTCTCATAGTTCTGACCTGAAGCTATAAACTGATCCAGCTTTACTCAGCTCTAGTTTGGGGGAGGCAATTGTCACTTGAAAATGCCCACAGTCTTTGAGGAACTTCATGTAAATCATTAATACATAGTACAGCTGCAAGGACAGTTCATGATGAGTTTTCATACTGCTGTATTTCTAAGCTAGTCTACCCATAGCAGGAAACAAAACTGAAAGAGTATTATTTGAAAAGTGCTACACCTCTAACTTAGAATGTGAATTCACTTTTTGTAAGGAGAATCATATGAACTTCTAGGTGATGATGGCTTCAGAAAGAGGTGACTGATTAGATTGAAGCAGCCTAGGAGAACGAACAACATCCAGAAGACAGGTGGTGCTTGATTTCAGGCCTTGTAGTTGAGATTTACCTGAATTCCTTAGGATTCAGCCTCAAGTGATGTTTATCAACGGGTCTTTTATACTTTATAATAGTGCAGCAAACCACTGCACAGACTGTCTGCTGTACATAGAGAGAGTGCACGTCCTTATCTGCAGGGGAAACTTCTTGAGACAACATCCAATCTAGTGCAAAGGAGACTATACCTGTGCCTCAAGCCTCCAAGGTAGTTTTCTGCCGTGAGCTGTCTGTGAGGGTTTAACTGTGCCATTTTTCTCTCTCATCTCATTTTGCACTTGTCATCTGATCAGGACAGATTAGGAAAAACACCATTATACACTTTCATATGCTATAACAGTAGAGTCATGTGAGTAATTAGAATGGGTCATCTCTTAATAGATCATTTTTTTAATGTGCCATTTGTGGTCAGCTAATCTGGAAATGTGTCTCAACTGTGAAAAAGTTTGTAGTTAGTACTTATGAGCAGAGTCATACCTATCTGGGCCTTTTTAAACTTGACTTGGGTGTCTAGCTCCTGAGCCATCTGCTACTGTCATACTCATCAATCATTTCAAAACTACACAGTTGGTGTGTCCCCCCCCTAAAACTGCCTTGTTTCATTTTGGATATCTGATTTCACTCAGTTATAAATCCAGGCTAAGCAGGCTTCGGACAACAACAACAAACGCATCAAGGATCAAAATTCACACCCTCCACCCAAAATCCCATGCTCCAAGAAAATGGCTGTACATGCTGCCAGAGGAAACTTCTCATAAACCACTCTGTTGGTTTATATACTGCAACTCCCACACTAGGTATTAAAAAAGGTAGAGTCCAAGTCTGAGATGCTATAGTGAAAATGAACCTCCAGAGGAATGAATATTTAAGCTTTTTACGTAAACATCACATGACACTGTGCTGAAAGATGGCAATAAGTAACAGCAGAGGAAGCTGGGTATGCCAATAAAATACATTGTAGTGGCTTTGTGTGTGTGTGCTCCAAGGCCTTGTTAGCAATCCAGTGTTTGTCAGGAGTGACTGAGCAGAGGGCAGCTTAGCACAGAACAGCCCGGGGAGAGGGGAAGATTTCCTTGAGCTGTTCCTAATAAAATTGCTGTCTATGGAAGATCCAGGTCAAGTACCATTTAGCTGTGGTAGCATGCAGGTACTTGTGTGCCAGATGTGGAAGAGCTTGGCTAATTGGTTCTGTCGGAACTGGTATTGAGCTTCCAGCCAGCAGGCATAACATCTTCCAAGGAGTTAAAATAGTAAATGTAACCTCAAAGGCTTTTCCTCCACCTGGCACTGAAGTGGGAGCCCAGCAAGTTAGCAGCTTCATAAACATTGCCAAAGCAGGGCAGCAAGTGTGACTTGTAGAGCCATATCTGCTTGCTATTTCATTAAAGTCAGACGAAGAGGGGGAGGATTTCCAGCCCGGCAGTAATTGTGCACACGGCCTCCTTGCTAAGCCCACGAGCAAGGCGGAGTGACAGAATACATTGTAGAGCAAATACAGATGTTAAAGCATTGAGGCCACCAGTACTTTGGGGCTTCAGCATTGTCATACGTCACCTACTCTTCCTGCTTCCTTGCCTATACATGTGCCTTTTGAAAGACAGATGACCAGATGGCAGTTGCCTCACACTTCCTGAAAGGTTAAAAGCACTGCTATTATAGGACATCTAGGTCATACTGACACTGAGAGGAACAGTATGGTTCAAATTCAGCGATAAGAGGGCTGCTGGTTAGTCTGGCTCATTTGACCAAAAAAGCTCTGTGATTATATTGTTACATCAAGAAGTCCCTGGTTACAGTGGCCAGTCTTGGCAGATGTGGGTTGACTAGTTATTAAGATTAAATATTGGCGAGATGAGATCTCTGCCTATCATTCTCACAGTCCTCAGAGATGCCCTACTTTTTTAAGCCTCTTCCCCATCTTTCTATTTATGCTGGGATTATCTGTAGTTGTGCTGATCTTTTTCAAAGGAATCCTGTCTTTCTCCAGGCTCCTCAGTACTACATCCCACATACATTTATCCCACGTAAAGACCTTTACATGAGATACTGAAATCAGGATCTCTGTTGCCTCCCTCCTTCTTCATTCATGGTGAGAGATGGTAATAAATGAGGCAAGTCCAGATGTGAGTTGGGCTGAATGGCATTAGTATAACTAAAAAAGGGTTAAGTAAAGATTTCTTTTAATAGCAACTACCAGAGTAATAACTGAAACTACCTGTAACCAAAGTGTTTTGCTCTCCAGGATTTCACATCTCAGCCTCCCTCTACCCCGACCCACACTTATGTGTGCACTGCTTAGTGCTCCCCCGATCCTGCCTCAGGTTGCAGAGACTCAGATGCTGATGCTGCAGCAGAGCCCTCTCAGACAAAGCATGGTCACTAGAGCTCCTAGCAGCAGACCTGGCTGCAGGAGTTGAGCTCTAGTTTCTATGTTGTTCATGACCATAAGGCATGTTATGCACACCTAGGTGCCCTAGAAATAACAAACATTATCCATAAACTAGAGTTGAGATGGAAACCACCTTGGAAAATCATGTGGTTGTCATAGATACTCCATAACCCAGGTTAACTTCTAGAGCTAGAGGCACTGTCTACAGGGTGAGTGAAGTTTCCCAGAACGTGTGAAATGCTGACATAAATCCCCAAATGGACTGAACTGAGCCTTCACAGCCTAGCCAAAGCCCTCCAGCCAGATTTCAATAGTATAAACAAGACTAGGTCACCTGCTCTTTCATTGAACTATAGATGGTAATAGTCAGCAGCTGATTGCATGCTATCAATCATTCAGGATGCTAATTTTTCTGAGTTGGCACCAGAAAGAAAGCAACCAAGGTTGAGAAGGAGCCTGAGTTGCTGTTCTGCCTGTGTCATGCTGCTTGTGAACAATTCAGCAACAGCTTCATGCCTCAATCAATGCAACTGTTAAGCTGAGGAAAAGCAGGACTTTTTTACAAAAACAGATGTTTTGCACATGAGCTGACTTACTTCAGTTAATGCCCCAGATAGAAAAGAAAACAAAGCCCACATATATGCACACACAAACAGGCATAGTCAATGCTTGAAACAGTATTTAGGAAGTGCAGATATGGATATTGAGATATGTTGAGAAAAAAAAATTCTATTTCAAAGTTACTCCATATACCTCTTAGACTTTTTGTAATGCCAAATGGCCTTTTGGCATATTTTGGCTCTTTGAAGCACCATGTATACATATGCACCTGTATATGAACACAAATACTTACATATATGATACAGGACAACAATGACAGCATTGAGGCTGATTTGCATGAAGTCGTGTTGAAAGTTCCCAGAGTGACTGGGGCACATGCTTGCAGAGTTGTTTTCATCAGTGTTTTAGGTGATTCACTAAGAAGGACGTGATTTCCCGGTGTCTGGTTAAGAGATTAACTGTGTCAGTATTAAGAAAATGGTTTCTAAAAATAGCAAAATTCACCACATTTTTATTCATCAACTTAATTAGAGTTTGAGCTTTCAGAACTACAAAGATCCCATGTGGTGGTGATTTTGAATGCCTTAGTGTTTGAATTTCTGAATGGGGATACTGCAATGAGGCTGATTTCTAGGGCATGACTTCTCAGACCTTTCTGAAAGCTGGTATCTGGGATATACTTTAAATTTCATGCTCCTCTAAATTCCCAGTCACTGTTAAGAAAAAGTGGCTACAGCTTCTTTGGCATTTTTTGTGTCTTTGGGATCACTGACCGCTTTGTTAGAGGTCAAAAATAAGAAATATAAATAAACAAAGAGCTTGCAGCTCTTTCCGTTTAATACACCAGAGCCTGTTTTGGTTCTGTGCAGTTATACTGAAGAGGTGAGAATTAGAAACTACTTGAGAAATTGTTTATTCCCCCTCCCTCCCCCCAGTTACTTTTTTTCAGTTTTCTGGCAGAAATTACAATACTTTATTATTACAATTGGTCTCTGTTTAGTAATATCTGATCTCACCTTTCTAAGGCATGAAGAACGAGGATGGGAATGCCTGAAATCACAACAGGAGATGTGGTCATTAAGTGTGACCAAAATCAGCATTTCTGTCTCTTAGGAAAGTTTTCTGGGATGCAACTATTTTCAGTTTCCAATTTGTTCTTTATTGTTGTGTATTGGAAATTCAGAAAACAAGCCTGAGAAATGAAATTCATCTGGAGCTCCTTAGCAGTATAGAACTATTTAAATGTCAATCTCTTAAAACTTAGCTTTGTCTCAACTTCAGCAAAAGTTGATCAAACGTGAGATGCTTCAGATGAAACGTTCAAGGAAGCAGTGTTTACTGATGAAACTTTGTTTAGTCGGAAATTTGTAAACCAGCTTTAGTTATAGTCTTATATCTCTCACACACAGATTTTTTTTCCTTACACATGTATTCACATAGAGCTTGTGTTAAATAGATTTTATCAAGTATTTACTTAAAAAAAAACAATAAGTTTTAAACTGTTTGACCAGAGAGCCTTTTCCTCTCTTCTGATGCTGCCAAAAGAATTTATATAGGAGCTAAAATACATGTGGAAAGGGTCATGCCTGGAGTTTTATTATAATTGATGTATTTTTATGCTGAAAAACAGCTGCCCATCAGTTTAAAGGGATCACTTGAGAGCCATTACATGCTCTCCAGTAACATGGCTGAACCACTGAAACAGTAACTCACTAGAAAGTTACTTCATATAGCTCTTCTTCCCTACCTTTGGCACAGGCCAATCCAGTAATTTTGAGAAGAGCAAAGTCATCTCAGAACCTGATTTGCTAAGCTAAATGGACCAGAACAGCTACCTCCAGCTCTGCAAAGCCCTGGTTCTTCAGCTCTGTCTGCACCACCAAGTCGCCCACCTCCAAAGCAGAATTTCACACTCTTTTTGACATTTCTGCTGCAGCAGAAATGCAAAGACAGAAGTGAACATTAGGACAAAAGAAATAATAGAAAAAAATATTATTACTTTTCACCATCCAGCCCTACAAGCTCCATATAAAGTGTTGATGAAGCTTCCGGGATTGTTGTGCGTATGCAAAAGTCTTACTTCTTCGAATGTTTAACTTACTGTATTTATTACAACATTTCTAAGTTACCACTATCAGTTCACCACATGGAAGCTAAGATCTCCATGTAATCCCCTAGATCAGCAGGATCTGAAGCCACTGTTTCACTGATGACCACTAAAGCAATGCCCACAAAGAGAACCTTGCTGTGCTTACACTGAGCTGCTTACACTGGGCAAGGGCCCAAGTACAGCTGAGTTGACTGGTAGTGAAAGAAAGCATGGCTCAGTTGAAAAAATGAGATCTGCAAGCCCAGAACTTTAATCAGGTAATTAATTAGCAATAGACTCCTTTTTATTTTGTGCCTGAAAAAGCACTAAGTGTTGGCTGGGTAATGTTAAAGTCTGCAGTATTATATGTTCCTGGTGGTCACTTCTATGAGCTCCCAGTTAAAACCCCCCTGATAGCTAGTGAGGAAACTGCATTCACCAAGTAAAGCGATAGGTATTAAAAAACAATTAGGACTTAACTTCCAAGTGAGCTGCTGGCCGTCAGGCAGAAAACTGTGGGAAGATAGATGATAAATGACCAAGAACTGTTATCTTGATAGGAAGATAAGACAGGCATTTCTGAGAACAAGTCTTCCAAAGAGCTAAGCCCTGATACAACTGGCCAGTTTCAACTGTAAAGGCAGCCCAGAAAACCAGAGTGGGACGGTTTCCTGAGTGCTGGGTGTCTTGGGTGTCTCTTTGAGGTTTTGGCCTGTAGTATTTGCTGCAGGGGAGGGGTCACCCAGTCAATTGTGTTGGCAGTGTACCAAAAAAATGATCAGACAATTTAATGGTTGATAATAGCATGGTAGTTATGTCCCTGAGACAAGAGTAACCAGATACCTGGGTCTGAGGCTTGAACAGACAGTCTAACTTGAAAGATCAAGTGATCTTTAAAGTATTACAACAAGTTGTGGATGCTGAACGTTTCCATTTGTGACACCGCTGCTGATGCCCGTGGGGCTATGCAGGGCAGCAGGGATGCAGAGCAGCTGATACTCCAGCACTGCCTCGGTAGTGTGGTGTTGCTGGGCCTCATAGAGAAGACTGGCATGGTGGTTTTGGCTGCTTGCCCCTGCCTTGTGCAGCAGCACAATGCTGGCTCTGGCAGCAGGAGCTCTGGGAGCTCAGTGAGGCTGTGGCAGGATTTGCCCCTGCAGATAAACACTCTGCTATTGTGAGGGGTGCACCTCTGTGGTACACAGCAGTGAGAGCTCCTTAAATGAGGAGGGCGTGGGGAACGGGTGGCTGGTGTATCAGCAGATCTCAGGGTCTGACAGTGTGAGATTGCAGGTGCCCTGAATTCATGTCACAAGGTCCCTATTAGCAGGTGAGCCTACTAGAGGAAGCCATGGGTTTGCCAGCATTGAGGACTAATGAATAGCCAAAATTAGCTGATGCTGGTATTTTACCTTCTAGCTTTAGAGTTATTCACCAGCAGCCAGCACTATGAGATTCAACTAGAACTCTCTCTCATTTGGCTTCGGGGAGCCCATGAGAGAAAAGTCTTCTCTATGTCCGGATTAACCCAAATGCCAATTTCTTTCATGACTATTCTTGGTCACAGCCTCGTCCATGTAGCTCTCAAATACCTGTCTGTGTTTCTGTGTTGTCTAACACCTCCCGTATGCAGCAACCAGATTGCTAGCAAACTGTGTTCATGCACTTCACTCGGCATAAAACAAAATAACAGGCACATTTCAGAAAACATGCTTGCCAGAGATGTACTTATGGTCCTAAAGTACAATGATCCCCTATGTGCCCATCATCTCCCCCACAGACACGTCATACTAACTTACAACATCCTCTTCACATGCTTCCCTTCACATATTGTTATACAGAATAAATTCGCTTAGCACAACACAACAGTCTCTCTCTTGCAAGCCTACGCGTTCTTAGCTCATGGGTTTTACCGTAAGTCCCATGAATATTCTGTGAACCTCCAGCTCCTGGATTCATGGGAACAATAAAAATCTCAATGTATTTTTTAGTTTTTATGGTTGCAGAAAAAACCCACACATAAATATGATCTAAAAAGGCCCCAAACCAGAAGGCAAATAAAAATAATCCCAGAAACTTTGTTAGTATGCTGACAAATCCAGTGATTTTTAAGCTGCCTTCTTCAGGATGTCTTGCGTGTGGTTTTGGAATGGTAGGGTTGGCCACACGAGAGACACATACTTCTCCACACCCAGGTCTCACAGAACTTTTTCCTTCTAAAGCTCACACAGGCTCTTCATAGCATGGTAATTCACTGCCTTGAGATCTTCTGTAGTATTAAAATGTCTGGGGTGAAAGTCTGTGTGTTTAGATTCAGCCTGCCTAAGAGAGCTCCAGTCATTACAAAGATCAGGGTGAGAAGTAGAGTCGCTGGGGAGCTGCAAAGGTCACATCCAGTGTCTGCTGTTTCTTTGGCTTAATGAGGTGCATGAGATGCCAGAACAAACAGCCTGCTCCCCCTCAGGCTTAACTGCTGAAACAGTGAGTCCTGCCTTGAAGTAACTGCTCACACCAGGTGGTTCCCAGAGCTCGCTCTGGCAGCTTTGCACCCTGTCCCATTGCACATGAGGCATTCAGCGCTGGGCTTGTATGTGAAAGTCATGCTTAGTGAGGAGATGTGCAGGTCTTTGCAACAGTTCAGAGATCATAGAATAGAATCATAGAAGAGTTAGGGTTGCAAAGGACCTTAAGATCATCTAGTCTGATGAGTAATCCAGTCTGCTGACAGTGGTCCCAACCATGGTGGCTGTGCGGCTTACATTATGTGCGTATGCATTATGTGCCTTCAGGAAGCACCCCTGCCTCTTCATCTGGCTTGTTTCATGCCAAGTGGTCCCCTTGGCTTGGAGTTGGCTTTGTTTCCCCTGCTGGGCTGTTTTATCTTGGCATGCGTAGGGGCAAGCTGTGGATCCAAGGAGGTCTGGACCAGTGCACTAAAGGCAACTTCAGCATCACCTCTCTCCTGACTAGACCGAGATGTCAGGGTGTTGCCTAAAGTCCTGGCTCCATTGGACATGACTAGATGTAGACAAGGTGATGATGGTTTTGAGATGAAGTCTCTGCTCTCCTTTGCTGAGGGAGAAAACACAGCTGATGTTATATGCTTTATTCTAAGTGGCTATAGCAGGTTCAGATGAATTCCCACCTCTGCCACCTTCATCTATGACTGATTTCAGGGGCAGTAGTCTTCTGAGCAAAGATATGTGTATGTAGACAACAACCTCTGCATTATATCCTTGCTTTTTATGTCCCTAGCTGGAAGATTGCTCTCCAGTCTGTTACACTGGCCAGTGCATCAAAATGGGAAGGGAGCAGAGACAGTACTAATCTAATCTGAGAAGTACTCCGAATTTTTGTGGCTATGTGATCCTCTTCTGCTTCTACTCAGCCCTATGACAGCTGGAGAGGCTGGATGTGGTGTTCTACTGCAGCTGGAGGGGCAAGGGTGATCCGAATGAAAACTCTCTTCTGAAGAAGAATTTCTCTAAATCCAAAAGGGCATCCAGTATTTTTTAAGGTCATGGATGTTTTGCAAGAGTTATGAGTGATGGCAGAGACATACTTTGCAGCCGGGTCCTCTGGGAGTCAGTTGGGAGTTTGGCTGAGAAAGAGTTGGCACTAAAGTTGTGGATTTGACCCAGAGCAAGTATTGAGCCTGTGGGTGAGGCTGACCCTACTTGAGGTCTGAACTTCATGGCTGGTCCACATGGGATCAAGTCCAGAAGACAAAGGGAACTGCCACTAGGACCTTGTGGGGGCTGGAGCAATGGTGCCCTGGAGATTCCTCATATCAGGTCCAGTCAGGGCTTACTGAAGTTGGAGAGAAAACTGAAACAGGCAGGAATGAGGTTCACAGGAGCTGTAATCTGTCTGACATAATCTCCTTTTTTGTTCCCTCTCCTTTATACCACAGCTGCAGTCTCTGTATGCTCTTGAATGCCAAAACTTCTTTTTTAGCATCCTTGACACTAGAGCAGAACTGAGAATTATACAGGGAACTGGGCAAAGGGCTGGCACTGAATCCAGGCTGGAAATTATTTTCTCAGTTTTTGAGAATTTCCAAAGCAAAAAAAAATCCTTTTTGTCCTGGTGGAGGCCAGAAAGTAAAAATCTGAAACATATTGGTGAACTGAAAATCTGGAAAAGAGCAGTGAGGTTGGGGTCAAGTGCAGCACTTTGTTTAGATAATTTTCAAATGCTTTGCTTTAGTTCTGGATATTTATAAAGGGATTCCAGCCACTACAATTAGCTTAAATGTGGAAATTAAAAGCTACTTTGAAAAGTAGAAGTTTGAGCAATTTGGAGGAGAAAGAAAATTCAAGCTGGAAACTTTAAAGAAAAAACTCTTTCCTAGGGAGAAAAATAGTTATAACAAAATGGCATTGCATTATGAACCCCTGAAAAAAAAGTGATCCTCCCTGCCCGACAGCTGTCTCAGGAAAGGGATGGTGTTCAGCCTCTACTTCCAAGAGTTCATCTTGAGGCAATGCAGCTTGTCACACATCTCCCATTTACTTCCCCAGTCTGTCCCTGTGACTCTCTTTCCCGCTCGTGGAAGGGTCTGTGTTGTCTAATAAACACTGAGCAGAACCATATGTGAGCTGGGCTGCATTATGCAATAAGGGAGGATAGGTTAGTATCTGCTCTTCAACTTGTGAAAGTTTCCCTTTTTGGCCAGATCTCAAGAGGTAGGATTGAATTACATTGCATTTAATTTCTGATTGACATTGGATGCTTAAAATTTACTGCCAGTGCAGACACGGATTTTTTTTGTGCTGAAGGAATTCTTATATTCCCTGAAATTTCTTGATCAGCATGAGCCTGCCAATGCCAATTCTTGCTTTACAAGCAACTACTAGATCCTAAGGCTGAATTTACAGTATTATTTCCTTGTAAATGTCAGATGTAATTTTGGGAGAATGCTCAGATACATCCGATACTGATCGACTCTCCGTTTTCATTAGGATGTAGTCAAATCAGATGCAGCTGAGATCCTTACCCATAGCCTTAGGGAAGCCTATTGACGAGGTTTGGAGTCAAGCTTTGGAAATAATAGACATGAAAAAGTATAAAACCTATATTAAAGTTTAAAAAGCTTCATTATATAGTGATATTCCAATTGATCTGTGAAAGATTTGGATGAACCTATGGGAAAAGAAAGATGCAGGATTCGCTGAGACTTTGACAGCTTTTTGCTGTGCTTTAGTTCTGAATTCTTCCTTTTGATTAGAAATAAGAAATCCCATCAGCTGCAGGGGAAGCACTAGACCAATTTGCATTGGAAATGAAGATCTTAAGGCGCATTACAATAATCACTGATTCTAGTTAATTCCAGTAAATTTTGAGCCTCTGCCACCTTTATGGTTAATCCCATGGAGCAAACCAAAGAGTTATCTTCTGCTTCCCAGGAAAGTAATTGTAATCTCATGTTACCTACCAAAACTCCTTATCCAGTGTGTAATGCCTCCAAATAAGGCCCAAACTGAAATTTTGGGACGTTGGGGAAAAAAAACAACAAGCCTGTGAGCCTTTTCCTTTCCATTAGTTTGTTCCCTCCAAGGCAAATGTGCCTTGAAAAAGGGAGAGGACATATTCTCTCTTTATTTCTTCTTCAAAAATACGTGTGCAAGATCCAGTAGTGCTGTGATTAGAGCAGTCTGCAGAATAGACATGTTCAGAGTCAAGACCAGATTGGCAATCAGCACCAGGAAAGGATTGGTGTCTTCTGAGGAAGGATATTTGACCAAATCCTGCTTATATTCACATCAAAATAGAATATGGTGACTTCAGAGGAGCCTGGATTGAATGACCATAGTCCTGTATATATTTGAAAATTAGATTGTATTTTTAAATACAGCCCTTCCTATGAGTAGAAAATATCACCTACTAAACTATACTTTATATATATGTGGCAGGTTGCAAGCGGTAGCCAGATTCAATGTTTTCCCTACCATAGAAGTACAATAATTTCTGGGGAAATTAAAGCACCAAGGGGGAATGACAGTCTTGACTGTAAGCAGCTGTGAAAACCAGGGTAAGGCTCTGGAACTGAGAGTGCTAGCCCCTCTTTCTGTATTCGCGTTGCTCCTTCTGATTTTTACAACAAATGCACATTTGAAAATGTGGAAGGACTCTTTAGGGTCTATTGCTCTCTAACCCTCTTTCTGGACTACAATTATGACTGTAAGGGTAACAGAAGTGAAGCAACCTGGAGCCTCATAAGAAAATGGCATGCAAGTTTTCACATGTACCCTGCATTCACTTGTAAAAGACCTTAGCAGAACTACAAAACAGACCCGACAGTATCGTTGCCTACAGTAGCAAGAAGCTGGTTTTCTTTCCCAGCCTTCAGTTCAAAGTACTTGACCTTTATCCTCATGTCTTCTGTCTTTAGGAAGGGCCATGCTAAATCCTCATTCCTCTCCAGTTGTAGGAGTCATGCTTACAGCTATTAGGTCTTTAATTGTGCAAAGCTGTACCCAGAAACGCAGTTTCAGAACTGCCTTTTACTGAAGTGAACAATAAGGCTTAATATAGAGCCTGGAGTGATATTATAGAGTCAGAGGCAAATCAGAGATTAGTACATTGTTTCTGCTATAGAGGATTTCTTGCTAGCACATTAATAGAAAAGGCTTTACCTAATAGTATTGTTTTCAGGCTTGTTTTGTTTTGCCAAAGTGATATGCAAGTCCCTGACTGTCAAAGGGGAGCAAAGTTCAGCTTCCCATTTTCCACTACTGCCTAATAATGAGCCTTGAAAAGCACTGAGGTTGGCTTAAGACGAGTTTTACGACAGTGGAGACATGAGTTTTCTGTTTCTTGCAGCTGATTTCTTAGCCCTTAGGAAACCTGAGTTACATTTCTAAGCATGGGGGCGAAAAGTCTTCATGAGGAGAGAGAATGCTGGATGAGGTTCACACATAAATCCTGGGATTTCACAAGCTGGGCTTTTAAAAAATCACCAGATTTTGCAATACTCACAATCAGATTGCGAGGGATGGTGACCCTTTGGATTTGAAGCGATTTTTTTCAGTACTGTCTCCGTTGACTTTTAGCTCTGGTATTTTCCTTTCCTTCCACATGTGATCCTCTTTTTCAGGGTCATTTATGTGTTGCATGGATTGTATGTTGGTAAACCTGTTTTTTTGGGGCACACCACTCTGCCCCATTTTCTGCAGCCATTACAACAGGTAGGACAGTTTTCTCTGCAGCCCTTTGTTCCCATCTCTTTACATAGATTTTGAGGCTGTTGAAAGCAGTTCTTTACTCTTGCCATCTGCTATTAATTGCTCCTGTCTCATGCTCTGTAGCTAACTCATTGCACCTTGTGCACCCCCACTTTGGAGGCAAACTTTGGGAAGAAATTGCACTCCATTAAAGCCATCTATTGCAGGCTAAATCCTCCTCAAAGAGAAACATCGCCATTCTTGCTGTACTACATCTTGCTCTTTCCATGCCAAGGTTTGCTCCAGGAAATCCCCCAGATGAATTAAAAATACTGTTTTGTATTTGTTGGGACCTCTGCCCAGTGCTGCTTGCAGTGCACAAGCTGTGTTTGGTGCTAGTTGGGTCAAGATATCTCAGAAAAATCTCATGCTTGGGTATTGGGTCTTCTAAGCTTATTGGCTCACACACATGCGCACATACACACACACATACATATGCAAAGTTTCTCTCTTCTTTAAACAGGAAGCTCAACTCAGCATGTGGTGAGTAACTGAATATAGCAAAGACTTTCTTGCATTTTAAAAAATTCCATTAAAATAAAAAAAAGAAGAAATTGGAGAAGGAGAAAAAAAAAAAAACAATTCCTGTGTTAAAATAAACTCTTGGGTGTAAATAGCTCAGCACAATCAAGAAAACCGTGTGTATAATGGAGAGATTCTGGCCAAGATTCATTAGTGACTGATTCAGTTGCAGAAGTGAAGTTTCATGGTGCCTGCAAGTTTTTTAGAAGTTTGGGAAAATTTGAAGAAAACAGCAGATATTCTGTGAACATGGGATGCAGGCCCACGATGTAAGCAGGCACAACTCCATTCAAATGTACCGGAGCTGTGCAAACGGTTTGGCTTTGGCTCTGGAAATAGCACAGGTGTAGGTTAAACAAGGCCTGATTCATCGTGTTTAAGGCCATAGGGTTTTTTATGGTTGTCTGGGTCAAGTCCCGGTATAGCATACATCTGAGATACCCTGTGATTCATCTATGAGGTCTAAGTTGTGGCAAAATACATGTTTTTAAAGAG
The DNA here is from genome assembly GCA_028858755.1 of Ara ararauna. NCBI lineage: Eukaryota > Metazoa > Chordata > Aves > Psittaciformes > Psittacidae > Ara > Ara ararauna. The sequence goes on from CM054381.1 coordinate 70,774,737, forward strand.
ATTTGAAGTCTTTGAGAAGCAGAAGACTCACCAAGTGCTTTGGTTAGATTAGCCAAGGGTTAATTACCTCTACTAGCCTGAACATGCATCATTCTGCTCATTGCTGCTCATGATTGTCCTCTGCCCCCATGGCATTGAAGTGGCTTTGTGTGACTGTCTCTCATCAGCCTCACTTGCTGTATCACCAGCAGTGCTATTGCGATGTGAGTGCTGCTTTTGTATCAGAGGTGATCAGCACAGAATGAAAGCTTTGGACATCTACCATGCTTCCAGCTCAGTGTACCAAGCCTGTGGTGATGGGAAACCCGGGTACCCCCCAAAGGGAAAGGACTACAAAAGCTGGAGCATGGCTAGGTAGTCTCTTCTTCCCAGTTTTGCGCAGGGAACATTTCACCCCATGTGGCTATTTGAATATCATCCTTCAGTGTTTGAGGGCAAACTGCTAGAAAGAAGCTTGATATAAAATAAGAGGTCTTTATTATGCATCTTGAGAGAGTCTGGTGATTATATTTTACTTCATCTTGGCTGAGCAGATGTTTACCGTGGCCAGTGAGAGTTCTGCACAATGAAAAAAGCTGAACATCAACATCAAGGTATAGCCCATTGATTTCACCAAAGAGAAGGTATTTCCTGAATGGGGAGCAGCAAAAGCCATGCAGTTCATACAAACTCCCGGCAAGAACATATGATGTTGCTGTTTGCAGAAAATCATTACCAGATGGTACAATGATGGTAGGTGTGTCCAAACCCACAGGGTGCAATAGAATGGATGAATAACAACTCTCTGCGGCACATCGAAAAGTCAAGGTGATGGCAAGCATAGATCTTGCTTCACATTTGTTGATCATGCTTCACTCTGCCTTCGTGCACTGGGTTCTGTGCAATGGGGAAAGTGTTGTGGGAATAGCCATGCCACCCAGGGCTTGAAGCCTCTACCTTGAGCTTAGCAGAGGGGAGTAATAGCAGGGACAATTAAATCTTGGTTGGTCTGGTGTGCTCAGCATGAAGGAGATTTCTCTGGGTTTGTTAACACAGCTCTGATTCATAACCTTGAGTGGAAGGAGGCCAACAAGCACAGCATGCTATTCCTCTGAGTGAGCTGTTCCAGCTAAATGGAAGCAAAAATTGCAGCATGCTCCCCCCTGAACTACTAGAGAGGTCCTCTGAAAGTTTCATTAAAATGTTATGCCATTGTAATGCCTTCTGTGGTAAAGAGTGGGTCACTCAGATTGCCGGGAAAGTTAGTATGTTACTATAGTATTTTACTAAATCCTGGCTTCTGTTGTCTCGGTGGAAAACAGTCTGTATGTCCTGTGAAAAGTTTTTTTAATGGAAAAAACCCACCAGCTTTTGCAGATGGCATGGGACAAAATAAACATTTTTCCAATTTTGTTTTCATGAAAGCCCTAAATCAGATTCATGTCCTTTCTGGAACAGGGGCTGATCTGGGAGCTGAGGCATTCTTTGCCCAACCCAGCAGAACAGGCTTTTCGACTGGACGTGGTGGTAGGAAAATGATAAGGCACTTCTCAAAAGCAGACTCTGTTTCTGCCCATGATTTTTCTAGGACCAAAGCCATCGTCTTTCTAGATTTGTTCATTTCTCGTAACGGATTGGCTCATGCCTTAAGCAAATTCATTTGTGTATGAACTACCTCCTGTGTATGTCTGTGAAGGAATTTGCACCTTATACCTGGTCAGTTGTGTAATTTGCAGAGTTTCTGATGGTGCCACTACAGCTACTGTTCTTCAGAAGAATTAAAACATCAAGATGCTTGTTAGAAGGACTGCCATTATATGCTATTGTAGGAATGTTCACAAACGAGCTATTTGTGAAATCTTGTTCATAAAATGCAGGATTTGCAAAAGGTCTTTAAGAATCTTTTATGACTGGGAAGCACTGATCTCACTGAACTGGAGGAGGGCACACAACCTAATTCACTGATTAAATGCTGCTGATTAAATGATTAAAAGAGATTTTTGTCTACTTGCTCTTATACTATCTCTAAAATAAAAGCTATTTTTGTAGTTATAGATTAATCTCAGTCAGCTCCCCAAAATGCAGAAAATCAGAATTTTCTTCTTCTTTCAAGTATCAGTTTTGTACAATTGTATTCCATTGATCTAAGAGGGATTTAGGAAAAGGTTTTAATGTCCCATATGGCTTTGGGATTCAAAGAATTTCCGTGTAATAAAGTATTGTCTTCTGGACTTTTCCCTTTCTGCTTTATACTTAGCAGGCGGTATTACAACACTAGCAGCTTGGGGCAGTTTAAATTTCGTATTAGAACCATAGGATCTGAACTGAAATCCCAAAGGGGATTTTCATCCCTTTTCTTTTCAGCATGTGTCAATGGAAATAATCCTCTGAAGGTCAAGAACAAGTGCTGTCCCTAAATATAGAATTCCTTTGGTTATCACAAAAGCAGTGTTCACCACAGGAAGGGACTGGACTTCTGAGGAGGGTGCAAGTTTTGATTTTGTGAAGTTTATTTTGCAGAAGGGTTGTGGACAGAATCTTGGAGACTGGTAAGAATCAGTGAGATATTATCAGTCCAAAGCAAGGTTTTATGTTCCAAGGCTCCTAGCATGTAACCTGTGTCCTTAATTTCCATGCTACTGATTCTGGTATTACCTTAAGGGTAGAGAAGACTTTTTATAACCATGAGCTCCATTGCAGACATAAAGCAGATCATTCACTTTGGTGTAAAAGGGGCAAATATAGCTTATAAAATTTATTTGAGAAGGACCTGACTGAAAGCAAAATTATCTCAGTGCTCTCGTCTGGAATATTACACTAGTGTAGCAGCACCTCTTTTTTATTATTAGGAATCAAGTTGGCTTGATTTCATATGGAATGGCCACCTCGTAAATATGCTGTAATCCTTGTCATGAGAAATTTTTAAAGGCTCTTGGTGGGAGCTGGTCACAGTTTTCTTTCTCACTTTATTTTTTTAATTTACCCAAAGATTGCTGTAATGAAAATATTAGGGTATTGATGTTGGCTTTTTAAGAGTTTAGAATTTTTGATCTTCTAGAATTCTTTAGTTACCATTATCTAGAAATAATATAGTTTGCAATTTTTTTCACCATTCTTTTCCTGCTTTTCTCTCCTATTTTTTCTATTCTTCTTCATACCTTCCTGAAACAAATAGTGGGGGAAAAGATGAAAAGATGTCTAAGAGTAAACTAAAATAGGGGGAGAAAGACCAATTACAGGAGAGAAGCCTGGGTCCAGAACTCTGCTATGCTACACATCTGTGGCTTAGATTTTGAGAATGAATTTGGGCATGTATTTCAACCCAAATTTGCCTAGTGTCCAAATGATCTGGCATCAGGTTTAAGTGAGATCCAGAGTAAAGCTGGGAAAAAGCTCAGACTTTAAAGAATACTCCTTTATAGACGGCAACAATCTGGTGCTGGATCAGGCAGCTAAGTGGGGAAAATGCTGAGCTGCAGTTACCTAGAAGCCCATGGAGGGCAGAGATGGTTTTCGTCAGTTCTCTTGTCAGTTCTCTGGGAGGTCCTGTAGACTACATCTATCAGATCCTCATGTTGCTTTATGAAACACAGATGCTGGTGCTTAGAACCAGTTGTCTCCACCAATTACTCATATATAGGTGCCATGTAGCTAGCCACAAACTGAACAAGTACCCTGCAGCAAGTAGAGGTTGAGGTGAGTCTTTCAGAGCAGGTTTAGCCTGACAGTAGCCAGATGACAATGGGAGGTAGTCCAGTGGCAGAGCTCCTCCTTCACTTATTTGCATGCTTCAGATGAAGTGCAAAAATCTGTTTGGAATTTCTTCCCGAGACAATGCTCAAGAATTTGTCAGCAGCTTTGTTTTGTCGATGGAGCAATCCATGGAGTCTCAAAAATTAGCATCCTGTGGCAGCCAAGCTATAGGTAGAGAGATCACGATGCAGTGTGGGTGATGCAGTCCAGCCACCAAGGAAGGCCTGTGCAGGTAAGTGGGGCTTGAAAGCCCAACTCAAATTGTTCAGCCAGATGCTGAGAAAAAAGCTGATTGCAAGTGAAATATTCTGTTTAGATTTTCCACAGCATGAAGTTCCTGTAGTGTCAATCTTCATCTATCTGCTTGTGAGGGCCACTTGCAGGATACTATATAGGGGTGAACCTGCTCTTGGCTTTTTCTTCGCTGGGGTGAAGCTCAGCAGAGGAAGTCTCCTCTGGAGTTGGACACTGTGCTGAGTACAGGGACTTTCAGGTTGCTGTTCAAATGTCTCTCAGTAGGCTTTCTTTTCACAACTTCTAAAATTCCCATTAAACCTCACTATAAGTGTTGAAATCAGCTTAAGAAAGTTAATCCATTGTTTGCAAAATCATTGAGACTGTCAACTTGACGTTGTGTGTAGTCGTTCAAGTTCAAAAGCCCTGAAAAATAGAGCTCACAAGAGAACTGGCAGCTGACCCTTAACTCCAAACATCATTGCTTTTATACTGCAGTATGAATTATTTTCTGCTTTACAAACTTGTGTCATTGACTAAAGACCTTGCTGTGAACTGGAGTTTTCAGATATATTAGTGATGAATTGGACTTGCTCTGCAAAACCGCAGGTCTCAGTGTTTGCTAGGTCTCAACAGCTGTAATCATTTCCCCAAGATATATTTGAAAATATTCTCTGGAGCTGCTGTGAATCACAGATGTTTGTTCTAAAGGATAGGGTTGGTGGTCCAGGGCCATATGTAAGGGCACCTTGATGAAATTCAATGTGGGGGTCAGTTTCAGTGATGGTCAGTCTCTGAAGAAAACCTTTTACTTACTGTTGCCCATCAGCTGGAAAATGCTAATTGAATTTTGAAGCCTCAGTCCCTATTGTAGAGAAAAGCAACAGGAGGCGGAAAAAGGTTTTGTTGTCTTTCCTGGTAGTTCATTTTGCAGTCTTTAAGATCCATCTGCTTTCAGGGAGTGGGGGACATTTGGGAAGAACATCTGTGAATATCCCATGTCATTACACTTCCAAAGCCAATGGCAAAGGCCTTGGCGAGATCCAGGGTTTTCAAACATGAGCCTTTTCTGCAAGTGTTTAGACAGATGGTTTGCTACTGTATGGAGCATCTTCAGGGAATTTATGCCTATTCTCAACGTTGCAATTATTGTAGGCTCGAGATTGGCTGTCTCCTGCTGAGTTTCTGAACAGTGTTTGTTTTTGCTTGATGAAATTCTGTCTTAGATTTTTTAGTGATTATGCTATATTGTGTTCTGCCAGGCTTTGAAATGAGATCGAATTGCTTTTCCCTTAGCATTTACTTACAAAACATGTGTCGGCCAAATCTTGAAGTTCCTACTTGTATACCACTCACCCACTGAAAGTCAATGGGACCTTTGCCTGAGTAAGCATTCTGTGAAAACCAAGTAAGAAGGTGGAGGGGTTTCTTGGCTCTGGAATAGCAGCCTGCAGCAGCAAATGGCTTATCTTCTCTCATTGATGTTGCTTTGATGAGACACTTTCAAGACAAGGGGTGGCCAGCTCATGGTGGAAGGGGACACTAGAGCTGAACAAAAACTGCTTTCTAGTTTGCTAAAATGTTTATGCATTTTTTAAGGTGATTTCAGTTGAATCAAATAAGAACCCAAATTCAGAGATACTTACAGTGATCTGGAGAATCTGCTCACCAAAATTGCCAGTTTCTATGATTTTTAACAGAAAATCTAGCTGTGAAATTGGTAAAAAAATCAATTTCAATGAGGAGCTGTGGATCAAGATGCATCAAGAATGCATGTTTGGGCAAAAGTCTTCTAACTGGAAGTGTTTCACGCAATATACTTTGTGCTCAGTTAATTGGTGTTTTTAAATTATGTTCTTGTAACAAAATCTTCCACTAATCTCCAAGAGGCACAGTCCAGATCACATCCTAGCACTTCTACTTGCCACACATAGTGCAAAGCTGAATATGAACTTTGAAATTCTGGCCCTTTGTGAGGGTTTTTTTTAGCATGATCCCTTGAATTTCACTAAATGATCTTAAGCTCCTTTCCAACCCTAACTATTCTACGATTCTATGATTTAAAGAGCTGTTGTAGAAACACATTTCTATCAGAACCACTTCTTTTCATAATCAGGCAGACCTGACCACACAGAAAGGATGAAGCTCATTGCTGAGAAAATAAATAGCACAAGACTATTTAGATCCTTCAAAAACAAACTTGGTGGTCTTTGCCCTGGTCTGCTGAGGAAGAAGAATAGTACATTTTCTTTCCCATTCCAAATATTTAGTAGATCTCTCTATGCTGCAGTCACTCTCCTAGTGTCTGTATTAATTAAAGCAGGTAAGGCTGATTTTGTGTTCATGTACCATATATGACTGCTGTGATGTTAGTGAAGTTCGTGTCAGTATTAAACAGGCATGTTAATGGACTCAAGTCCGACATTTAAACTGAAATAGTAATCACCCCAATTTGAAATTAATTATTACGATAATTCAATAATTGTAGAAGGCAAGTTTATGTGCATATAATTTTTTTTAGATTTTTCCATTAAGTCTAGGGAAATAAGCCCTGATTTCTTGCAGAGAAGGGGATTGTATGTACATGCATACGTCTGTGTGTGTCCTTGACACCTTTTGAATTCATTGGCTGACTTCCACACAATTTGTCAGAGGAGTAAAGATGTTTAAGATAAGCAAGCTTCTAAAAGCAGATGGTCAGGTGAAAGAAAGTCATGTTGGGAGGATCTGACAGTAAGGAAAAGAGCAAAACAAGAGTGAACATTATTAGAAATGAGAGAATCCATATGGGGAAAACCCCTTACAGATGTCTCAGTTGTAATAAAATTTTAGATATCAAAGTCACTCATCCATGTGACACAATCAAAAAGGAACTGATTTCATTGATTCTGGTGCTTTTGTTTTTGCAGCATACCTAGTTTCATCTGCATTTGAGGAGGGTAAGATTAAGAAAACATTCATCGCTGGAAAATAAAACCACCTCAGCATATGGGTGATTATGCATTCTCGGAAAAAAGAGCAATATTTTCTGTGAGCAGAGAATGAAGCTGGCTCTGAATAGCTGGACTCAATAATGGATTACTGGATGATATTGAGTTAAGAATCTTCTGTTCTTCCATTCTTGGGACCATTACCTGTTTTAAAAATGGGGTTAATGATACTTAAGTGCTTTGGAAAGTTTTTTGACTACTGCAAAGAAATTGTCCTTCAGATAGGTGTAATTAAAAGCTCCACATCCTTTAAAATCTAGTTCCTTGCTGATGTGGCATTAGACTGTAAGATTTTTGAGTCACATTACTTTTTAATTATTTTTTTTTTAATATATCCAGGAGTGGCTACTTTAATTGATGCTGAAATGTGAAGAGTCACAAAAAGATTGAGCTTCTCTTAATGCTGTTCTTTGTACTACTTTATAAACAATAAAGTCAAAAGATACCATGCTAAAGGTGCAAGGCTTAAGAAACATTTTGGTTTAGCTCTCAAACAAGTAAGGTTTGATTATGGATGTTGATGATCAGTATGATCATAAATGGTGGGTGAATGTGGGTGTATTGTCACAGAGAGAGAGGGGGGTTTCTGAGGTTCACTACACTTTTGTCAACTGGATCTATACTGGTACAAGGCATATGAGATATTTCTGTCAGATATTAGTATATAGGAAAGCTTGAACTCTATGTTTTATGTCTCTCCAAATAAGTCTAATAATTTCTTTTTATTTTGTTTGAAGAAAATGTCTGAGGAAAATTCTTTCCAGAGAAACATTTTTGGAAACTTTTAAGGAACACATAAAGCTTTGATAACATCACTGGAGACATTAAAGATGAGTTTGAGTGAGGGTTTCTGGAAAGGTTTAAACCATACAGTGCTCTAATCAGCTGCAGAGAAAGAAACGGTTGCTGGATGGCTCTGTTGATTCTCTGTGTCACTTGAGTGTGACAAGTTTTTATACCATATGCAGAATTAAAACCTAATTTGCTCTGGACCTAAAGTTCAGGTGTTAGATGGCAGAGCTGGGTTACAGCTAAAGGTACACTGAAGGATGTACCATGGCTTTGTCCCAGCTCTGGTAGGAGAGCCACAATGGCTTAAGGGGTAAAACGTGCAAACAATTTACTGGGTAAGAAGATCTACTTTAACGTTAAAAAAATCATTCAAACAATGTGTTCTATAAACAAATTAATCAAATACTGGCCAGATTTTCCCCAAATTCATGTGGTTACATAAAGGTCAACTGGGGCCCAATTAACTTGTGTTAGCTTCCCAGGGTCATCTGATCTTGGCAATTTTCATCATTCCAATAAAATTAGGTTTGATTTCTGGTGAAGAGAGAACAGCTGTGATTCCAGGTCTTTGGCTTTGTCTAATTCCAGGGAGCAGTGTGCAAACAAACTAATCATCTGAGATCTCAGCAGTGAGCAGGGGAAGTGTGAGTTACGTGCATCGATAACTTGTGCAAGGGAACTAATTAGGAGCAGATGCTTACACTTTCCTAATGTTTATATGAGGAGAACAGATTGTCCACTGGCAGAATTAGCCATCTGTAAAAATGGTGTTCAGCCTTATAATTAGAAAAGTTTTCCTTATATTCCTAATTTGAATGTACAAAATAAATTGCAACTATATATATTCAATCAGCAGTGAGCCTGAGTCATGTGAGGTTTAAGGTCTGGACCATGTCATCCAGCAGTTCTGTAAGACCATTACAGATTCAGCTGAAGATTAGATGTCCATGAACCACCGCTGAGGGGAAAAAAATCCTCAAAAACTGACATGCATGGAAGAACTTACAAAATCAACATGAGTAAGAAACGAAGAAATGTTATTCTTCTCCAATTCCTTAGAAATAATAATAGGAATTTGCTGGTAAATAAAATTCTCCAGACAAGAGAATATAAATGAGCTGTTAAAACATTGGTGTCATGTAAAGGAGTAATGCTCTCAAGGTATGAAAACATATTCCCTCCCCCTTGCAGTATCCAGCTTCTTTTAAAGATAATGAATACTAAAGTGTTTAGGGATCCCTTCACATAAATAGTGTATGTCCCACACCATGAAAGACCTGTCCATTCCCACAGATGTCAGCTGGGACATAAAAGCTTATTTTGGCTGTGCTCACTGAGTCCTCCTACCATGGGCTAGAATGCTTCTCTCCACCACCTGTGTGCTGCACTGATTAATTCAAAATGAGACAACACACCATAGGCCTGACAAGCAATTATGTGTTTCTCAAAGTCAGTCTACTATAGCTTAAACCTGATTTTCCAGAAGGCTTAGGAGAAGACCATTATGAGGAGCACTGGGGTAATTATTGGGATAGTTATTCTGGAGAAACCTTGACCCCACCAGCTGGGCAGCATGGTGATGCTTGTCTGCCTGCTTTTACCTGCCAAAGACTAAAAAAACACAGTTGCCTTTAGATTACTGGTATTACTGCAATACTGCCAAGCCTGCAAGGGAGTCATCGAGTCTGATTCCTTGTACATCACAGACCACTTCAGTTTGCAGTTATTCCTGAATAGAGTTCAGTAATGTGTGCTAGCAAAAACTGTGTCTTCAAGGGTGGGCTTTAGCTGTGATCTGAGTACTTCAAGAGATGGAGAAATCTTCCAATTTTGTAGGTAATTTTCTTCAACATCTAATGACAAACACTAATAAAAATACGAAGTATGACTAAATTTCTAACTGGAGTTTCTATGACTTTGATTTGTCAGTTATTGGTTCGTGTTAACATTTTCTATTCAAGATTAAAAGGATCTGTTGGTGACTGATATATCCTCCATGTGAGGATATTCAGACACCAAAATGAAATTGCCACTAAATGTTCTTTTTGAGAAGCTGAGTGTGTGGAATTCTTTAGATGCCTTGCTACCAGGAGAATGTTTGATGATGAAATGTTGAGGCCTTCAGCCTGGGGACTTCCCCTTCTGGTGACACCTCTCAAGACCTGTGCTGGACAGCCTTTACATCATTTCGGAGGTTCCTTTCTGCTTCCTTCCCAAACATGCAAATTGGCAGCAGTGACCCAGCATGTGACTAATACAGACATGGGGAAAGTCATCCCTCTCCTGCTTCGCATATCCTCCCGTTGCACTTGCTGCTATTTTTCGCTAGAGGAGCATGCTTAGAGCTTAGGCTGAGCTTGTCTGCTCTGACTGTATAGTCCTTCAGTAAGGACCCTGGTTTCATATTGCCTGTTCTGTTGCTCTGCTTGCCTGCCTTCCTCCAGTCTATGGAACAAGTCTGTGATTTCCAAGGCCTCAGGGGATGCCTGGTACTCATTTCTCAAATAATTACATTTTCCCTGTGCATCTTTTTTATCTCCAGTTAGAGTCATTAAAATGGTCTCAGCTTAACAACTGATCCACCTTTTCATGTCTTTTTTTGCAAATCATTAAGAAAAGTGCTTAGTAATGCCCAGCCAGTATCAGTGGCTTGGGTAGCCCAGACCCTGTACTGGTGTTTCTCAATTGTTAGCTACCTCCTGAAGTAGGCAGCTCTCCATCTCTCCAGCCTTTTAGTATGTGCTTATGTCGTGCCAGGGTAGATGAGGTTCCCATTGTGTTAAATCTCCTCTTAAGAAGAACTGAGTAGTGGGCGGGTCCCCAAGGAACTTGCAATAAGGTATACAAGAGTTTGGAAAGCACTTGCCTACATCACCCAGAGGGATCAAGACCTTGGTTTTCTGGGCAGACTCTGCCATCTGCAACATGAAGATGGTTGCTGCTGTTTGTCTGACCATTGGCTACAGCTCTCAAAGAGTAAGCAGTTACACTGGGCAGTCTGTACTGCTCAGAGCATCTCCAAGTAGCCCCAGAAATGCTTATCAACCCAGGAGGGGATCGTGGTGGTCTGGGAGTCTGAAGAGCTCAAGCCTGCCCATGAGCACCAAGGTGAGCCTGGGGCAACCCCGTGAGCCCCCTTGTGGAAGGCAGCTCCTGATATTCAAGCAGGGAGCTGCTCTCCTATGGCTCCTGGTGCTTTTGTGGCTGGTTTCCCTGTGGGATAGATCAATGTTTTTCCATCGATGCTAACTGAGGCATACCACACCATCCGTGCTTTAAATTAATACCTTTGGTTAATCTTTTTTATATCTTTATATTCTCCATAATCTAATGCTGCGTTCCCTGGGATATGCTGTTACTGGGCCTCCAGGGATGTAGATCAGGCCATTAAATACTCTTCTTCACTCTTTTTCAGCTCCTGAAAAAGCTGAAGTGAAGGTTTTCAAAGCCTCTGGAGAGATCCGCTTGTTATTTCTCAACTAATTAATTTTTGTCTGAGGTAGTTTTGACATTTTAGTCTGCATCACCTTTTTTTTTTTAATCTTTTTTTGCTCAGGAGCAAAGCAAGGAGGCATATCCTCAGGAGGCAGGAAGTGGCACAGATCTATTGAGTTTAAGCCAGAGAGCCTTGTCCCAGGGCTGAATCTAAACCAATCTTTCTACTCTCCCATTCTTCAAAGTTTCCTTCACCTAGGAGGAACTTCACTGAAATCAATGGAATTGCATCAGAATGTTCAAAAACACAACAATTTTTATCAGGGAGGATTGTCAGATCTAGGAAAAAATTGCTAGGTGAGGTCATAACCTGTGAACTCTCTGTCAAAACCAGATACCTTGTATTAGATATACTCTGTATCAGCCTGTTCAGACTAATGTGAAAATCACTGTGTAAAAACCCTTAGCCAGCTTTGAGCAGTTCAGAATTGACTGTTATAAAATCCCATGCCTTAAAATCTCTGGATCACTGTCACTAGCATGGACAGAGCCAGTCAGAAGCAGAATTTTGAGTGAAAGACATCTAGGAAAGGGCATGTAATTTTCCCACTACATTACTATAAACTCTAAAAAAAAAAAAAAAAGGTACTAATAGTGTATGAGCACCACTAAATAGGTTCTTGGTTTACCTAAAGCCATGTCCTACCCATTCTGGGCAAGGTCTGCACTTTGCACACATTAAGTTGGATTCTCTCAGCTGTCTAATCTCATTTTCTGCATTTTTTTTTCCATTTCAAGATATTGTGATTCAGTTTTGTCATGTTCCTATTATCTTTTTAGGCAAAGGAAAGAGTTGGCTACCTAAGGGTTTTCTGACCTCTGTGTGTGTGCTAGCTGCTGAAAAGGCCAAGACAAGTCAGGGTTAAGTTCATAAGTCGGTCGAGTTTAAAGATCCCATATGTGTGGTTTATGGAACCATGTTTTTCAGGTTTAAAAGATTTTTATTAAGTTTTCGCAAAATACAAATGAAAAGTCATAAACAAAACCCAGGACCCTGCTCAGAGTTACTCTGAAATAAATCTGGAGTAACTGCCTTGGAGTCAAACAATGACTCCAACTTTATTTTGCTGGGGCTAAAAGGAGAGCCTGACCCCATGAGTACTTTCAAACATGCAGTTATAAAGTATGCAATGCTCTCTTAATAATTTAGGCTAAAAAATTTACTGGCTGCTGTTCACTAAGGATTGAGTTTAACCAGTGATGTTTTGATTTAAATGCACTTTTGGATTCAAGTGTCAGAAGAATGGAATGTGTCCAGTGACCCACACAGGCTTTCCTGTGCCTGTTACCAGTGTCACAGCTAGTGGTCCCCAGGCACCAGGAATTTGTCCTCATGACACCTGAGTCAAACAGGAAAGCATTGTATTCTCCGGAGAAACTGAGGTATGCAGCGATGAGGGACTTCCTCAAGCTCACAAGGGGGAAGCTTATTGTAGGGTGAAGGTATTGACAGTCGCAATTACTGACTTTGTCATGGGTAAGATTTCACTTGGACTTCCCAAGTGAAGTCTCCACAGGAGACTCAGTGAAGCGTTGAGCTGGAGAAGAACCATCATGACAGCTTCTGTGAAGGTTTCAGGTCAGGATTTTTCAGTTGGTGAAACCAAAGGAGGACTGAAAACCTGTGTCGTTCTTGCCCTTCAGACACAGCTGCTGCGTCTGTTCCATTTGAGAAAGAGGCCCTCATCAGATGTAGCATGAGCAAGCATGGGCTGTGAACTCTTCCACTGCTTTTAGACCATCAGGTCCTGGGACTGACCTTTTTTATCCTCTCTGATCTGGATTTGGTTAGCATTATTAGGGTTTGTTTCCCTTATTTCAAAACTGTATAAAGACTATCTTCTCTTGAATCCTTGCAGTCTTTTCCTTGACACTGGAGGGATCTGCAGTATATTGTGGAGGGTGAGTCTCCCCACAGACTTAAATTACACATAGAAACTGAACTCCTGGCCCTGCTGCAATGAAGGGAAGACTTGGCAGCTAAGCAGGGATTTCACCCAGACACCAGCCCTTTCTTCTGAGCGCTCTGCTCTGCAGGATGTACTCTTTCCATTAGAGTCTCTCCAGGACTTCACACGGGTACTGTGAGAAAACCACTGTTGTCTCTTTTATCAGATTTAGGGTCTGCAGTGCTCGAGCCACGAAAGCTCTACAGAGGCTGGGCAGTCAGATCCACGGAAATCAAATGAGAATTTGAGTAAAGCCCCTGGTTAATAAGTCATTCCCAAGTCCAATAAACATAACTGGAAATAAATTGCATCCATGCATTTCACAGTTTGATTTACATTAAATGAAAACACGAGAAAGACCTGCCATTGACAAGTTCAAACAATGCAAAATTCTGAACAGTTTGTGTTTATTCAACTGTAATATATGGCTCAAATATTCCATTGAGATATAAATAAATCAATAATAGTGCACTACTTGTGATTTATCTTGAAGTAGTTTAAAAAAACAGATTACTGTTTTCCTATGGTGGTAGTGTGGGCCTATCATAAAAACCATCACAAGTATAGCATTTTGCTGTTCAAGGCCCAGGCAAAATGCCTTCTGACAAACGGCCTCTTTTCACAGTTCAAACAGCTTCACTTCTGTTCAAACCTCAACCTAGCCAAGTTTCTCATGTGCTCCATATCCGAAATGAAACTGTCACTCAGCTCTAGATTTAATCTCCAGGTGGATTTTTGACAGATGGAGTTCAATCATTGATCCCCTTAGTGCCAACATTGTGCCAAGGAAGTCAGTTTGGAAGCGGTGGAGGAGCATGTTTGTGCACCACCTGACCTCTGTCAGAAGCAGTGATTCAGAGCTGGTAGCATTGTTATTCAATAAATATTATTGGACACAGAAGAGAAAGGAATTCTCCCCCCAGTCCCTATGGCTCCTATGACTCTTGGCAGCATTTCTGAGGTGAGTGAGTCATTAGCAGCTGCTTGGGAGTGGAGGGAAGGCTGAGGAGCAGCCAGAGTGCCACCTCTCCTAGCTGTGCTCCTCCACCCTTCCAGGAGTTCAAGGCTTTTTTCATTTTACTAAGTTATAGAAGAAGCCTTGCTGTTTCAAGATTGTGTGTTGGTTTTGGGCTTTGCTTAGGTGAGTGAACTCATTTGATATTTGTCAGAATGGAGATTTTTAGACTCACAGAAGAAATTAGGCTTGAAGGGACCTCTGGAAGTCATCTAGTCCAACCCCCTGCTGAAGCAGGTGAGCCCTGAAGATCTCTGGGGATAGATTCCAGGACCTTTTTGGGCAACTCTCAAGGCTTGTTCTCTGGGTTGCTCCTGCAACAGGGACTAGATAGCTATGGATTTACACACCTAGATTGATCAGGAAAACTCCTAAAGGGCAAAGAAATAATAATGCTGTTTTTTTGTCCTAATGTGGCAAGCTCTGGCCTTCCAGGACTGGGATCCCCTCTCCTGCCTCTCAGCCTGGGGTGGATACTGTCCTATTTTTGGGGGGAGGGAGGAATTTACTGAGAAATCACTTGAAGTCCACTGTCAGTAGCAACAGCCAGCTTTATCAGGTCTGGACTGACTTGGAACCCAGAATTCCTTTAGGCCATTCCAGCTAAGGCCAAAGCCTTGTTGCACTTAGCATTCGCTACCAGGGTCCAGATATTGGCCCTGATGTCACTGCTGGGTTTTCCCAAACCTGTGGCTGTCAGACTTGCTCTCAGAGCATATTGACAGCAGGTTCCAGTTGTCAGGGTACCAAAAGTGCTGTTAACATAGCATCCCACTCCCTTTTTTGCATCAAAACACTGCCTGCTATTTAGCTGGGTTAGCCCTTTTCAGAAACCACTGCACATCTGCACATCTTGCACTCCTCTGGGGGCTCCATCTCTCTGGCCTCTGTGTGTTTTCCAAATGCCAGGCGGTCCTTGGTATCTGCCCACAGTGCTCCTCTGCCTGCTTTTTGGCCACTGCCTCCCCCATCACCTCTCCTTCCCCAGAGCCTTCCAGCATAGGAATTGGGCAGGATTTCCTGCTGCCTTTCAACCCATTCAGAGTTTTGAGGGTGTGAGGGAGCCAGTTTCTTCTATGTGCTTGTCTCTATGCCAGTCAAAGCCCTGGGGACAGGGCTGGCTCTCGGCATACCTCCAGCATTCACACCTCTGCCCTGGGTCTGCACACCCCCATGGTTGCTGCAGGCATAATCTGTACTTGCAAGAAAACAAGGTGACCCCTGTCCTGGACAAATGATTTATGCTTTGTATTCAAACATTCACAGCAAATTTGTTTGCTGCCCTTCTTCTCCTCCTTATAGTTTAATGCCCCTGCAAGGGTCATTCATAAAGCTTGTACCTGGATCTTTCCATTAAAAGCCTGTTTCTCTCATGGCCTGGAAAATGCATTCATCTGCCTCTGTCTCACACCCGGGGTGGGTATTTAGCCTTTTATTTGAGTCTGTCACCAAAGTGGACAAAAGGACTATAAAGCCTGTCAAAAAACTGCTCCCCTGCCCTGGCAGCTCAGCTTGGTATTTCAGAGTTGGGCAGAGCTTTTTCTGCTTCACACACTGCCATCAGCGATAGAAGTTTTGAAATTCATTTTAGTGGGAACTCTGCATATGGCACATGAGCCCACATGAAACAGCCTTGCCTGTTATTACCATGTCCTGCTTCTGGCGGGCGGAATTTGTCTGGAAGGACAGCTACCCTACTGAAAATTGCAACATTCGCCCAGGTAATTTGTGAACGAAGCTGAATTTGTCTGTGACGTTGTTCCCTGTGTCTTGGCTTTGTTTTGCAAGTATTTCCTTGTTGATATCACCACACTGACACTGTGCTGAAGTTGGGTTGGGATTTGGGCACCCATTGGATCTTGTTGAAATCATTCTTGGGTGTCCTTCAGCAGAGAGAGTAACCTGAAAAGAGATGGAGCTGGGCACATCAGCATCCCGCTGATGCTTTTTGCCCTATTCCTGTACGCAGATATTCCAGGTCACCAGTTGTTCTTATTTCTCTTCCCCTGATTTCCTTAGATATTGTTGACATATTTAAGATTCTCTTTCAGTGTGGGAAAAGGGAACTTGGGCCCTTGCTCTACTCAGCTTAATCCAGGCCCTGCAGGCAAGGAAGGTACCTCTTGCTGAGGTCACTGGGTGGGATTGGTTACTCAAACTTTCTTTTTCCTTTCCCTGACCCAAACAATCACATAATTATCTATACTGTGACCATGGGAGTTTTAATTAAACAGGACTTTGTAACGGTCTTTGAAAGTTATAAAGTTTATTAATAAATTATGGACCTGAATTCTTTTAGTAGGAACTTGCTGTGAAGTTGAATATTGAAATTTTGCTTTAGCTGGGCTTGTTTGCCTCATACCAGATTCATGACAGATAGCAAGAGTTTGCCATTGGTAAGGACTCTGTACTGTACCTTTTTCTCAGTAGACTAATTACTTAGATACCTACTCTAAGTGCAAGCATAGCCCTATGGAAGTCAATGGGACCTAAAAGGTATATGCTCTGTACTTCAGGCAAATCCACACATTTCTTGCCAAAGTGAAATCCAGAACCCACTTTGTCAAGTGAATAACTCATTCACTTAACATATTTCATTTGTCTCTTGTTTCTTTGTCTTTGTTTCCTTTGAAGAACTAGTTCTCTTTGTTTCATTTGGTGAAACCATGGTTTCACCAAACTGATGGTTTGCCCTTGATCTTCTTGCTGTGCAGTATCCTTTCATTTCTGTTGCTGTCTCACTGTATGGACTTTATCTCTCTCCTCTCTGGTTCATTTGCATTTCACCTACAACCCTTTCCAGTTCACTTTTCCAGTGATTCCGGTGCTGCTCCATGTAGTACATATTTTGTCCAAGAACTAGAACCATCTACATTTTGTGCTACTAAATGCAATAAACTCAAGCTTGTTTGGGAGCTGGAAATTTGGTGAAATGCTGTTGTTGGAACAAGATGTTTATGATACTGTTCTGGAGTTCCACTTTATATCTAAAGTCTGTCCAACTGCCCAGTTCTACCTGTAGCCAAATATTTAATGATATATTTACCTCTGGCCATTGCAGACAATTCCTACTCTGTCAAATTTCATCTGATTATCCTCTAGAGTTTTACCTACATAAGCTTCAACACACTCTGTGATGAGTAAGAAGTTGTTTGCTGTGGTGCAGGAATGCAGCCACTTCATACGAGGAGCACAGCAGCTGCATAAATTTACTTGGCACTCAGTCATTGGAAACACAGGATATGGATTTAACCAAGCCATAACAGACTTTCAGGAGTCAAGTACAAACATTTAACATCTTGAGTTACAATTCTGGTAGAAGGTCATGTTCCTGAAACACTCTTAAGATAATGCCACAAGATACTCATTGCAAAAAAGACATCTGCTTCATACCTCCATCAGACAGGTGACTCTTCTGTAATACAACACCCTTGTGAAATATGGTGGGGCTTATGATCAGTGCTAAGGAAAAAGAGCTTTAGTTTCGTAACTGCATTTATGTTACTTGTCTATTAAAAATACAGATCCAGCTCCGTTAATGGAAGCTGACATGATCACAGCCGAAAGTCATATGCCTGCAGGCAGGCCAAAAAAATATTTATAGCCCATCATTAAGATGATTTGGGAAACTAATATGTGTTCTGTGTATACATATTGTACTTAATTTTTGTCCAGAGCAGATGCTTATCATGGATTTTCGCTATGTCTGTTGCAACCAAAAAAAAAAAAAAGAGAAAAAAAAAGCGAGGAAAAAATCCCAAACTGACATTATTTATTATATTGCCATTGAAAAAAGATCATGAAAGTAAGTTGTAAAAGCTATTGGGCAACATTAAACTTGTGCTGCTGAGTTCACAGGCTATCTCAGGGGACTCTGTGAACTCCTGCATGCTCTGAGAGCAGGAATCTCTTACACAGTTCTTGGGCACCAACTTTGTTTTTGCAATTTACAAATTAGTGGGCTTGAGGGTAAGATAAATTATGAATGGGGGGAGATTTCAGACTAGCAAAGATTGTGGGTCATTGTGTTGAACTTCAGGGTCATTGTTTCTTCTGTCATGGCTAAGATCTTTCGAATAACAGAAGCCCAAGATGGGGAACCAGTGGTAAAATTGCAGCCAGAATGGATGTGCAAGCAGAGCTATGTGAACTTCTCAAACAGTTGGGCTTTTTACATTGGCAGTTGTAGGCTTGGCGTGACTGAAACACAGAAATTAGTGTTAGATTTACAAAATTGCTTTGCACAAGTCCCTCCCTTCATGAAAAAATGAAAACATCTCCTTTTGGCATTTTCTGAGCAAAACATTTTAGTTCCATCATTATAAATGTCCTATGTAAATGTTTAATTTGGTTTGCTTTAAAGTAAATACTTTAAAAAAAAGATCAAGAATGAAACAAAAGGTGGTTTGGGGTCAATCCCAACATGTTTTCTGTATTTTTATTTTTCATTGAAATGAAAATATTTTTTTTAT
Source organism: Ara ararauna (assembly GCA_028858755.1). NCBI lineage: Eukaryota > Metazoa > Chordata > Aves > Psittaciformes > Psittacidae > Ara > Ara ararauna. The sequence continues at coordinate 70,793,416 of CM054381.1, forward strand.
CAGGTGGATCCACATAATGTTAAAAAAATGTACTTAATTACCAGAACAGCAAGTGAACTAGAAGTCTGTTATTCACTGATTTTGCGTGCAAAGTGGCCTCAGAATTAGTTCAAATGAAACAGTAAAGAGGTACAAATCAAACCATACATTTTCTCTTTCTTATTTTACAGAATAGAACAACTCTGCCCTTGAGGCAAGAGGCAGAGGGGAATTTGGGGCCAGTTTTCAAAGCATTTATCATTGATAGTTACCCTGGGACAGCTAAGTGGGAGCTGAAAATTGGGCCAACAGAGTCATACAGCGGGAAAAATGTTTATTGCATTAACAAAGGTATAAATCACAGCGCACCAAAGTGTGTGAAATCACTGAATTCTCAGGGGGTTAGAGCTTTTAATTTTGTTTCAATAAAGGCAACAGAAGTAAGGAAAGAAGATGATTCTTCTGAGGTTACAGCCTCTGGTGTTGCTAGAAATTACCAGGAGAAACAGTCCCACACAATTCGCCAGGACTGCAAATGGACACCGAGAGAAATCTTAACTTAATCCTGCTTTTTAAAACTCTGCAAAAAGAAATTTGCATTAGAATGCAATGGAGGAAGCAGGGTAGCACACTGAAGCACTCTGAGGAGGTGCTGTCACCAGAAATGATCTGTTGTGGAATAAAAACTTCCTCCCCAAATCCAACCAAGCAGCAGCTGACTGGGTGGAAATGAAGCCAGTCAGTGCAATATTGTCCTCACTCCTTGATTGGATTCTTTACAGAATTAATTAGGTTTCTAGGTATGGCTGTTTTTTAATCAAAAACATTCTGTCAGGAACAAGAGAAATAGCCTACGATTTACAGACACCACTGGTGGCCTACGCTGTAAGGATGGCAAACACCATTTTACCACCGTTATGCACCATTGGTAACCTGAGTGTCACAGAGATCTCAGTTGGGGCTCCACAGAGAGAGAGAGTTTTACTTTGTACCTAATGTGATGACCCGAGCCTCCTAGAGAAATATGAGAAATATGAGAAATACAGCACATCCTCTAAAAATTCAGCGTTGTTCCTAAAGGCAAAGGGTGTTATTTCTGAGACTTTACAAGCAAATGTGCTGAATAGTTTGTAAGATGAAGTTAACTAAAACCTGGGTCCACTGTGTGGCACCTACAAATTTTGTTTTACCTAAATGTTCCCAATAAAATGAAAAGATCCACAGCTCTCAAAACTTCAGATTTATGGAAACATGTTCCCGAGCTGTGCTTGGAAACATCCAAGTGTAATTATACTCAACAGCAACTATATCTATTTGCTGTGAGTGAAAGGACTAAGGGTGAAGTCATGTCACAATGTAGGTGAGTGTAGTTATCATGCCTCCAGGGAGAAATTCAGAGCTCAGCAGCTCTCCATCGTGGCTATTTTGCTTTGCTTATACTGAGTCCACTCGCTGTAATGCCTCCCTGCCAGCAGTCACTAGATATTATCAAGAAACTAGAAGTACCCAAAGGATTTCTTAAGACAGAGTCATCCTGTAAATGACACGACTTGAACCATCACTAGGCATGGGAACATGACCTACAGAGCTGAAAGCCTGAGTATGCCTTGTTCAAGAGGAGAGATGAAGCTTAAGACTTAACCTTTCTCAGCTTCGTCTGGATTTAACCACTAGAGGGAACGATGGCAAAGTTTGTGTGTTTTGTTTAAAGTCAGACTATCTGTTTTATGATCAGGCATGGCTCCACCAGCCCTCCACTGCAGCAAGGTGTCCTGTCCATGGGAGCAGTAATCCTCACCCATGGACTGGACTCATCCATGCAAAGCTTCATTTACTCCTTCCTCCCCATGCACTCAGTGTCATGTTTCCTTTGCATGTCAAAGAACACTAGCAAAAAAAATCCTGTCCACAGACCTGAAGCATTTTTGTTAGTGAAAGCCATGAGTCTTCACAGAAAGCGTTCTGTCCTTGTCATCTCTGTCTGGGTTTATTTTGATGTTTTAGGAAAGTTTCAGTCATCCAATCAAGGAGGCAAAACACTGCCATGGTGCAGAACAACAGAGTGGAGGAGAGATGTGGAACAGAAAGATGAAGAGAGATGGTAGGTGACTAGCTGGCTGGAAGCACATCTTTTTCACCAGTTACAAGCTCTGATATTCAGTTATTCTAATATTCAGTTATTCTCACAGTATTTACCAGAAGGAATATTCACTGGAGAGACGCGTTGTATTTCCAGCAAAGTGAATGTACATCCACAGTAACAAAAAGCAGCCCTAAATATCATAAACATTAACCAAGGCTCAACACTGAGTGCATATCTAAATCCTGCTAATGTAGTAATGAAAGCCAGCTTTTTACTGTATGCATTCTATATATAGAATAAAGTGATACATATGTTTTTTGTGTTCATAATTTCTTCCAAAGCAAACATCTTAAACACTGCAACATAGGTGCTATTTGAAACTCAAACTGGTCTAATAAGACAACTACAAGAATGCATAAGCCACATGGTAGGAAATAGCAATATTGTAGCAACACAAAAACACATACAAATATATAATTACTTATGTTACACAAACATGCTGCCAGAAATGGCTTTTCAATTTTCTGGGTCACAAAAGAAGCATTTCCTACACAACATTGTGACCAAAGCTATTGATAAATATAATAAAAACGAATTGCACACCCTTCTGCCTATCTAAATAATTCTCCACAATTATGTTATCGTTTTCTGCTTGTTTCCATTGAACCTATAAGCCACACAATTCCTCAAAAGCACTCTAAAAGTAGTTGTCTCTTTGGAAAAAATGTAACATAACTTTTAATATTTTAAAATGTAGTGTTTCACTGGTGTTTTGGTTCTCTGGCAGGTTCTGTCTCTGGAATGACATCTGCAGTGAAGGAAAAGCTTTCAAGCTTTGCTGGAAATTTGCAATATCAGCTCACTGGCTGGATGGCCACGCACAAAGAGTTGTGGTCAATAGTTCAATGTCCAGCTGGAGACCAGTAACGAGTGGTGTCCCTCAGGGATCAGTGTTGGGACCGGTCTTGTTCAACATCTTTGTCGGTGACACGGACAGTGGGATTGAGTGTGCCCTCAGCAAGTTTGCCAATGACACCAAGCTGTGTGGTTTGGTTGATACGTTGGAGGGAAGGAATGCCATCCAGAGGGACCTTGACATGCTTGTGAGGTGGGCTGATGCCAACCTGATGAAGATTAACCATGACAAGTGCAAGGTCCTACACCTGGGTTGAAGCAATCCCAGGCACAGATACAGGTTGGGCAGAGAAGAGATTCAGAGCAGCCCTGCAGAGAAGGACTTGGGGGTGTTGGTTGATGAAAAAATGAACATGAACCAGCAGTGTTCGTTTGCAGCCCAGAAAGCCAACCGTATCCTGGGCTGCATCAAAAAGAGCATGACCAGCAGGTTGAGGAAGGTGATCCTGCCCCTCTACTCTGTTCTCGTGAGACCTCACTTGGAGTATTGGGTGCAGTTCTGGTGTCCTCAACATAAGTAGGTCATGGAACTGTTGGAACAAGTCCAAAGAAAGGCCACGAGGATGATCAGGGGACTGGAGCGCCTCCCGTATGAAGATAGGCTGAGAAAGTTGGGGCTGTTCAGCCTGGAGAAGAGAAGGCTGTGTGGAGACCTCATAGCAGCCTTCCAGTATCTGAAGGGGGCCTGTAGGGATGCTGGGGAGGGACTCTTCATGAGGAACTGGAGTGAGAAGACAAGGGGTAAGGGGTTCAAACTTAAAGAGGAGAAGTTTAGATTGGATATGAGGAAGAAATTCTTTACTGTAAGGGTGGTGAGGCACTGGAATGGGCTGCCCAGGGAAGCTGTGAATACTCCATCTCTGGCGGTGTTCAAGGCCAGGTTGGACATAGCCTTGGGTGGCATGGTTTAGTGGGAGGTGTCCCTGCACCTGGCAGGGGGTTGGAACTAGATGATCTTAAGGTCCTTTCCAACCCTAACTATTCTATGATTCTATATGTACAAAACTTTGAGCCTTTTAATTGTTCCTATTCTTCAGGGAGAGGGGCTTGAAAGGAAATGTGATTGCTGCGTGATGATAAAAAATACCCTCACATTGCAGAGCTTCTCCTAATTGCCTGAAGGATCTGGCTGAATTTCTCACTTTACTTGTGTTCCTATATCCAGATTGTCCTTCTTGCTGAGACAAAAGGGGCCTGGGCCAGCATTGCACAAGGGTGACTGGGCTGACCAGCATCACATTCTTCTGGTGCGCCTGGCACTGTGCAGAGCCCTGCCTCTATGGGATTAAATGGTGTCACACTCTCATTATCACCCTCCAAACCTTTTGTGTCCCTTGTGGTCGAAGGCAGGAGCTCAGATACTTGAATACAAAACCCACAGATGTTGTCATGGTTCAAGAAAAAGAGCCAGTGCAGATTCACATCTTGTTTTCTGACCTCATCTTTCAAAGGCCAGTTATATCCCCATTGTCACTGGTAGGGCATGGGGCAAAAACATTGAAACAAGAGTTTTGCCTGAGATGCAGTGAGTTGGATGTTTTATTTGCTGCTTTGATTCTCCAAATGAATGCCAGTTACTCCACCCTGTGATAGCAGTTTTACATGTCCATTCAGTCAGAGAAAAATGCTACCTCAAGAGGACAAAAAGGAGTATGTAACCTCCCAGGATTGGCTGTATAGGTTCAAGGTTGTGGGGCTGCTAATTTTAAAAGGAGTTGTTAATAACTGAAGCCAACTCCTGCTGCCAGCAGCACCTTGCAAAATTATTCTGTGTATGTGTTACTAGAGAGCATTTGGACCAGAAAGCACCTACAGGCATCGCTGAGGTTGGGCCCTACTTGCTGGGGGATACCTGGGTCTGCAAATCACAGTCCGATGGGGCTGCATGTCTGAAAAGCAAGACAAAACAGTGAGAGAAATGGGGAGTGCAGTAGGGCAGGGAAGGTAAATGAAATAAAAAATTTCAGAGTGGCTGGACTGATTTCCAGAATCATGCTGAATTTGATAAGCAGCATGGAAGAAAAACAACAGGGTAAGGTTTAAAACACCAGTCCCTTTCCCCTGGATAGCTGCAAACCAAAGTTTTTTTGCTTTTCTCTTTGAAAGGAGATTTTTCATTTGGAAACAAGCATGATAAAAAGCCACATTTACAAGAGTTAAGGAACATGAAAGCAAAAAGAAACTCTGGATTTAGGATTTAGTAAAAATTATTCCTCCCCTCCATTTATCACATTTTTTTCTTTTTGTTTCAGTCCAAGCCTGCCACTCCCACTGCAATTTTTCCCTGCCTGTGATTTTCCAGTTGTCCACGAGCCAACCCTTCATTCAGCTCTCCATGGCCTTTCAGCTGCATTTAGCACAGTTTAGCTGTGGACACGTCCATCCAGGAGGAGCAGCAGTCACAAGCACATGCCCAGCACGTTCCATGCCTAATGCCAGATCTGTAAGAACTAAACACTTCATGCGAGCTGTTGTTCTCAGCTCCTACAGCTGCTGAGGAGACAGAAGCTTCTCCAGAGAGTGTTTCCTCTTCCCTGTCTCCAACTGGAATGGTAGGACATGTGCCCATGTCCCTGTAGCCTATGGAGGGAAGCTCCATTCCTTGCTGCAAGCGGAGGTCTTGGGAGGCTACAGCTAGAGATGGCCTCCCTCCAGGGTATAACCCTGCTGAGAGGGAAGCAGGCAGGAGGTGCCTGGAGGGGAAAAAGTATGAGTTAAAGTGAAGCATTGGGCTAATGGAGTTTTCCTTTATGCCTGGTGTTCCTGGGCTTCTGGAGATGTGGTTGAAGCTGTGTTTGCTTGGAGGTATGGCTTGGAGGCTCTGGGGTGTCACTGGAGAAGGCATGTCAGGCAGGTGAGCTCAGGGCTGCCCAGGGGATGAGATGGGACATAGAAGGTCACAGGAACTGGAAAGGGCTGTGGGCTGTGAAGGGAATATTAAGTATGAAGCATTGGGGTTTTATTTGTTGTGCTCATTGATCAACTTACAATCGTTGCACAGGGCAAAATCTGCAGTGGACTTCAGCAGGTTTAGACTTAATGGGCACATTGTAGTCATAAAAAATTAAAGCTTTTTCATCAACTAGACCACAGTGGGCAGGTAAGTGCTCCTCTTCCCAAGAAGGATGTCAGGGGCATCATTGAAGAGCTTCAAGCGCACACTACAGGAACTTCTGCTGTCACATGCAACCTCAGCACAGCCATTCATCTGGCTTCTGAGCCACGAGGGTGAAGAAATGGTCCTGAGGACCAGGCTGACATGTGAAGCATCAACTTCTTCCCTAAATCCACAGCAGAATAATTCAGGTTATTTGGTTTCATTGTGCAGCCCAGAGCTAGATAAAACTGCAGCTTGGCTATTTCCCTTCTCCAGCCTGGTCATCCTGGGCTTTGTTTTGCAGGGGCTGAGGGGAAAGGCTCCCCTGAGCACCCACCCTTTGCTTTACTGCTAGTCTTTTCCTTCACTTGTGGGTGATTCTGAAGCGGAGATTTACCTTCTTCCAGTGCAAGGGAAGACCGCTACAGAGATGCATGAGCTCTGTAGCCTTGTAATAATAGTAATAAACTAATAAACCCACTTCTCCTAAGTTTGCTATTCCACATAGTTATGACCAAGCGGTTCCTTGTGCAGGAAGCTGAGCAACACACAGTCTCCAGGATTGTTTCCATGAAGATTTTAATCTGCGTAATCTAAGGAGCTTTCTTACAATAAACCATTGAAATCAACTCATCAGGTCCCATTCTTGTGTTTAGAGTGATTCTTCCTTCGCACATGCCTGTGGTGTTACACTGGGCTCACCAGACACCCTGTTTGTTGTTTTGTGTCACGAGTCCATCCTCAGCAGGACTGGCATTCCCTAGCCTTTCCGCCTGATGCTTCCGCCTGCTCCAGGGAGCCCTTGTGTTTTTCCATGCCGCTGAGATACATCTTTCAGCTAAAACCCAATATGGCCAGCCAGGATTCCTGGCTGATGGAAGCCTGACAGATGGACCTCACTTGCCCTGTCAGGGTGGGATTTCACTGCCCCAGTCTCAGACACAGTTTAATATGTTTGGCTGTTTGCACTTTGCCCCTCTAGTGTGGAGCTGGAGTTACTGCCCTTGCTGGAGTCAAGCAGGCCATGGCAAAAGACTAGTACGCAAAAATGTTAGTTATACCTAGCACACATCCTGGCATGGACTGATAGGCAGGATGCTCAGGAATCCTTTCAGCTGTATCTGCAGAGTATTACTTCTGGTCTGAATCAGACAAATGTGCTTCTGGCCTAGGCATTTCGGAGTACAGTATTTTTTTGGCAAGAACCTGTAAGTCTTTTATCTAGAGGTTTAATTTGCCATTTCCCCCTCTCAGCAGTTGGCAGAGGTTGCTTGCTGACCTGAGGAGAGATTTTGCAGCCCCAGCATGGTCCCTTGCCTTGTAGTCATGGTCAGGGGTGCTCAGAAACTCTCCTAAGTTATGCCAGAGCCATGGTGCTAAATACCCTTGTGTCAGCTCTGTCCCCTTGCCAAAGTAGCTTAACATTGGCATTGTTTGCTGCAAGGAAAGTGCTTAGGACGGAATCTGAGCAAGGAGACTGATTTATCAGTGTGGGAAGGAGATGCAGCCTGGGATAGTTTATGTGTGCTCACGTTGCTCCATCATGCAAGAGCTCAGGGACTCCTGCCTGACAGTGAGCGTGCATCTGCACACCCTTGTATGCAGGGACAAAAGTCTGGGTTCAGCCATCAAGAAGGCACAGGCGAAGGGTGTGGGTGGGAGAGAAATGACAGAGACCTGTCTCGCCTATTATTCTGCCCCTTGGCAGCACAGAGAAGCAGGCAGTGGGCTTAGCTGTGAATTAGCACCAGGATATGTGCCACCAGAGACACGGGAAATTCTGCATTCTCTGCTGCTACTGCTCAGGCTGTGTGTCATCAATTCCAAAATTGCAAGCCATAAAGTAAAACAAAAAGACAAAAGTTTTGAAGGAAATAAAACCTTCCATTCAGATGCAGTCAATTTGAAGGACTTTTTATAAAAGAAAGAAGCAACGAAATTTTGTAAGAGTAAATTCTCATTCAAAAACCAGCGTTTGACTTTTGCAAGAACAGAATTAATTTCCCCTGGCAGCAGCACTTTGGCAGTTTGGAGACAAGTGTGTGAAACATATTGAAGACACCGAATCTTCTTTTTTCTGCTTTAAAGGATGAAGTCTTAAACTCCGTGATCTTTCTAAGTTAAAATGTAAAAAAAAAAAAAAAGGGTGAAAAAGAGCTCCTCTCTTCTTTTCATGTCAAGCAGACTGTGCTTGCAGACTGAATGCCAGATCAGTCTTGACAGTATATCAGCTACTTCGGTCAACTGTGAAGTCTTAACTGTGAGAGCAATAAATTCACAAATCAAAACTATCTTTCCTGGGACTGAAAGAACTTTATTGCTGGAAAACAGTCACACACTGGTTTTCTTTCATAACACTGTGATAAAGTCCTCAAGACAATGAGGTATTTAGTCCAGGTTTCCTTGGTTTAAGAAAACTTTCAATGCACAGACTTTGTAGGGAGTGCAACGCTATTTATATTAGGCAGAAGCAATAATGGTCTTAGATAAGGTATGCTCCCCAAATAGGAATGATGTGTAGCACTCAGAGTCCCTGAAAGGGAACAGGGCTTGAATTACCAAATCCTGATATTAAAAGCACTAGCCTGCCTGTGGAAACGTTGGGCCAGTCACCAAGTGGCATGTTGCAGGCTTGAGGTAATGCTCCGTGTCCCCATTGTCCCAGCATGCTGGTGCTGCACCTCATCGGCTAGGAGCTTTTGTTTCACACAGGAAGATGACTGCATGGCTGTCCTTGCTCTGTAACTCCTGGAGTTTAAAAAAAGCCTTCCCTTCATGAATCACAATATGCACTCACCAGCCAATTATATTTGGCTTCCAAGCTGTTTACTCCTTAGCTGATACATTCTTCTCCCTGGCTCTACCTCCACCCTCCTTTTATGTTCTTTTTAAGGAATAGTCTGGGGAAACCAGGACAGCATTTCCAAAATTTGGCTGTATAAAATAAAGAGATTTTATTTTCCAGCAGGTCCTGTTTTGCTCTGGGTTGCCTGTTAACACCAAGCTCCAGTGCTGCTCAGGTTTAGCTAGCATGGTACCAAGGGCAATGAGAGCTTGCTCTCAGGGCACATCTGTCTGGGCGCAGCTGTAGCATTGCTAGTAGCATTCTGAGAGGAAGACAGTGCAGGACAATGAGGGTACAGTGAGTTTCAACAGTTAAAAGAGTTTGTGTGTGGAGTAGCACAGATTTATCTCTCAAAGTCATAAAATAGACATAAAAGACAAAACATGGGAGGGTAAAACACAGCATTTCTGCAGTGACTTGGTGAAACACAGTATATTTTTTCAATTATAAAAATACAGTGGCATGAAATTCCTAATGGCATATAAAAACTGGAAAGCCATTTTGAACCAAAGTCCCAAATGGCTTGTTTAGAAAAGGATTAATTGGAGTGCTTCATTTTTCCTAAATGCCTTTTGCAGTACTCTTTCCTAAATGACTATAGCAGCAGAATTAACATGAGCTTGCAAAGCAGTTTGTGGACTCCAAACCTACATTTTTCTCTAAAAGGGGATTAAACCTATTTTATGGAATTCTGCAACCTTAACTATTCTGTGATTCTATATGAGCTCTGCCTTGCAGGAGGAACGACTGAAATTTCGGCACATCCTATTCTTCAAATGCTTCCAAACTGACAATCTTGTTCAATCAGGTCAAGTCACCTTCTTTACCTGAATCTTTGCCCTTCTGCTTTGCAAAATGTTGGGATTGTCTCCTTGAAGCAGCAAGAGGTCTTGCTGTGTCTCAGGAATGAGCCTGTTGGTGCCTTGCAACTCCCTTGCCATTCATTGCTCCATGCCTAACTCATGGTTGAGCGTGTTGCTTTGGTATGTAGGGAAATCTCTAAATGCTGACTTCTTCAGGTCACAGCTCTGGTGGTTTGTTAGCACGGTACGTACTTGGCAAGCTTCACTCTGTGGCTGCAAAAGGAGTCCTTGGACCTACAAGGATGTGTCTCTGTACATGACCAGGCTGAGCGCTATCAGAAGCAAGGGATGCTTTAAGCCCACCAGCACTAGGGGATGTGGGATTCAGCCTGCACATCTCTGCAGAAACAATGGATGGCCTGGAGAGACTGTAAAACCACTCCTGTGCATGATGCCAAGTCTGCAGGAGCAGCATCTTAGCTAATGGGCTTGCTGTATGGCTTTGCAGTGGCAAATGATTCAGAGAATAGGAATGTGTCATTCAAGAAAGAGAATTAAAAAACAAGGAGGAAGGGAGAGGGATAAGGGCAGACTGGAGGTCAGGAAGGGTCTTGTCCCCACTTTAAGGAGAATATGATTTCAAACGGGAAGTACTCCTTCAGTACTGGGCCAGGTTTCTTCCTCAGACATCAGTGCAGAAGAAAACCCTTTCCAAAAGAAGCTCCTTTTTCATAGGAGCTTTACCTGAAGAGGAGGGGGCTGCAGGACCAGGCTGGCCCAAATGTGGATCCTGTGGGTACCACCACACCTGGAGCACTCAGGCATCACTGCCAGGGCTTCAAGGCAACTGGGAGTCACCCTCATAGCTCTTCTGCCCATCCTCCTACTGTGAGAAACTGAGTGTTTGCAGAGCCTGAAAACTATCCCTTTCGCATGGGAGAGCTGTAGTTTGGATTTTACAGCTGTTTCCTTGATGGGACCCTGCGAGAAATCATTTAGTAAATAGTAATAAGGAGATTGAGCCTGGATGAGAGCTAGGGATAGGTTGAGTTATGCTTGTGACTCTTCACAGCTTTTGTGGAGTCTGTGCTTATTCTGAGCTGAGTGCTAACACTGCTGAAATCAGGGCAATGTCTTCTCTTGTCTTTTAATGGGGTCCAGATCTTGGTTTCCTGTGGTGTTTGGAGCACGCCTGTTTCCAGGCTGGCTTGTTCTCTTGCTTTGCAAGCTAGAATGTCAACTGAACACTAGTTAAATGTGCCTGGAGGGACAGGAGTGTTGGAAGACTAAGTGTCTGGGTGGTAAAGTTTTTAATTGACTTCGGCCCTCCAGCTCCTCAGGTGGACAATCTGGACAAAGCAGGGAAAGGAGATGGCATCACACTTGATATAATTACTTTACAATTACAGAATTTTTTGATCTTCCCTTAAGAAAATGAAGGGAAAATAGGGCTCATTGTTCGTCATGGATACACCACTTCCCCCCCTTTTACAGAGCTAATTTTGAACTGTCCCCAAAAGCTATCAGGCTGTGTCCCAGCTGGTTCCTTTTTCTGATGTCACCCAGAGTCATGTTAGTGCCCCAGGGACCTTTCTGTTGGCTTTTTCTTTGGTGACCTCCTGTGCCTGCCATGCTGCCACACAGCCGCCTCACTGCTGGAGCAACACGAAGATGTTCAGCACTATCTCCCAGGAGGGATCAGACCACATGGAAAAGATCTTTACTGCTGCAAAAGAAAAGAAAAGAAAAGAGAAGAGAAGAAAAGAAAAGAATAGAAAAGAAAAGAGAAAAAAAGGGAAACTTTCCATTCCATTTTGGTTATTTATTAGCTTTTGACCAAAAGCCAAACTTTTCCAAAGAAAATAAACAATTTTCACAAAAACTTTCTATTAATTGCAAACCATGTTTTCAGTAAAACCTCAGTATCAACAGTTTTGCATCTGTCCTACTTTAGGCCTTTCAGAGGAGGAGACCTTTCAAGCCCATATACTGTTTTCTGGTGGGAAAATCTGTGAAAAATGGAACAATTGTCAAGTTTTGGTGGTTATCTGCATTTCCCACCACTCTGTGAAATAGCACTGGGCTCAGAGCGAATCCAATGGCTTTATGGTTTTGGGCCAAGCAGACCAGTTTTCTCTCTATCTAAAAAGACTCTCGGCCTCCCACCAATCTGTTAATTAACCTCTGATAAATGACGGGTTTAATCCTCAGTGGGGGAGTGGGGTTTAATCCCACTGCTGTCTGGCGCAGCCCCCAGGGGCTGCACAGATGTACAGCTGCTCTGGCACTGCATGTGCTGGTCCCATACAGCCATGGGTATTTACATTTATGGGGAGAAGGGAGGACACAGTTTTACAGCAAATCCAACCCTTGCTGCTCTAAAAGCTGCCTGTTTTTAGCAGTGAGTGTCCAGATGAGAGGCACATTTGTCCAGTTCAAGCAAAGTCTATTTTTTCCTGGTGACAAGCATCTAAATCACTCTGGGACGTGCCAGACATCCCAATGCCGGCGTCGCCAATTCCCAAGGCCTGGCTCCACCTGGCCACCCAAAGCCTGAGCTTGGGATCTCCCTCTGCAAATCCGGACAATATACAGCCTTGATGGCTTGAGTGGTGCCAGACCTGGAGCCTCTGCTTACTTCCCGCTGGGAGCTCTCCCAATAAAACCCTTACTCACTCAGGAGTTTAAAACCACTTGTCGAATTACCTTTGTCTGCAGCTGAGACCGGGGTTCCTGCATTTGTGCTGACCTTGTTCCTGTCTCCTGCTTGTCCCTTAGCTGCCTGTCTCTGCCGGTTTCCTTCTCTTCCGGAGGGCTGGGCATGAGAGCCTGCATGCTGTGGCTGCCTCATCCCCTCGTGCCCTCCCAGGCTGGAGATGTGCCAAGGGGCTGTGCCATACCACCACTCTGCACGTGTCCTGCCAGGCTTGATGTAACAGTGCTCCCCAGGGTGCCTGCTGGTTGGTACATGAGGAACAGAAGAATAGATGGTACAAGCCCAGCTAAACAGCTAAACAATAGGCTTTGTCCTGTGCCTGCTCTCCCTTGAGAACTACTCTCTCAGTGGTGCAAGCCCAATCCCATCCAACTTCATTTAGGAGGTGGCAGGCTTGGGTCCCCTCCAGGTGCAGTGTGACACACTTGTTGCTCCTTTTCCTTGCTAGAAGGGGTTTTGAGGGATGATCATGTTTTTCTCCTGCTTCATTCCCTCACTGGCAGCACAATCCTCATGTGCACAAGCCAAGATGAAAGCTGCTGTGGCAGAAAGCTGGCACCTGCAGGGATTTGTGTGCAGAGGGGCTTCACGTGCAGCTCGGTGGGCTTTTTTCTGCTGTACACGCTGACCTTGAAGCATTGGCTTTGCCTGCTGTTGAGTTCAGACAAGCTGATTTCTAATAACGTCTGTAACCACTGAAGATCGTATATCTATCTGGGTGTATTCTCTTCTCTTCTCGCCCTTTCCCCTTTTCTCCTTCCACATTTTAAATCTATGGAGACAGAGAAGCTAAAAATCTGTGGAAAGCAGGTCTTCAAAACTCCCTCCTCTGGAGGAATCGCAGATCTGTTCCCTTTGCTGAAGCCCTGTTTCCACAGCTCCTGCTCCACGGAAGAGCCATGCAGGCAGCCTGCCCAGCTGGTGCCTGGTGCTCTGCTGGCAAGCGCAGTCAGCAGCAGGAGCACGATTTTAGGGTAGCATGTGCAAGTGGGATCCCCTGAGAGACTTTAAGGGCACCATTTCAGTCTTGGCTTCATGATCTGGGACAAATCTCAGCCTAAGCTGTCAGCGATGCTCTGCTTCACCAAATGCTCACGCTCTTTGGCTGGAATATTTTCAGGGCTGCTTGGCATTGCATTTCACTTCAGCAAGTGAACTAATGCCACTATGGTCTTTACCAAATAATGAGTTTCGTTCTGGTTTTTTCTTCCCATGACTGTTGTAAGTATATATAAAATATGTGTATCTGTGGTTGGATCTGCATTGGGTAGTTGTGGGGAAGAGAAGGATTTATAGTCAGGAAAGCTGCCTAAGCAAGGAATGGTACCTGAAGATTGCATGACAGTTATGGAAAGTCAATTTTCAATTCAAAATTATGTGCCTTTTTCTTAGGGAAAAACATGACATAACAGAGATACACCAATGATTTATTTGTCCAGTCAAAAGTGCTTTGGTTTTTGAAAGCAAATGCAGAATATGCAGTGAAACTCACAGCAATAACACAATTACCAGCCATTCACAGGATGAAGTGTGCCTGTGAGAAGCATTCATTAAGCTTTCTGTAATCATGATCTGATTGGAAGCGGGTCAGGCAAACAAAAAGGGCTAATTTTCGTTAAAGAAATAGTTTTATGTGAGTAATTAGGATATGTATTCATGGGTAAAGCATTTTGCAAATGTTAGCTGCTATGCAAACATAGTCATAGTTGTTATTAATGGGGTAAGGAAGTGTTTTGACAGACAGCAGTCAACATGAACTTTTCCAAGCCATGGTGTTTTCTATAGAGGAATGTGTATATGGAGGGAATATGCATCATACATAGAGAGAAGACAGATGGGGTTTTAGCCAGTTGAAGTAATACCAATAATGCTGCAGTTTTCTTTGTTCCACATATCTTTGCGGTCACATTGGGACCACAGCAGGTGAAGCCTTGCTCTTGCTTGTCCATTGCCCTGTGGCTACAAAGAGGAGCAAGCCAAAAGTCCATCTGAATATTTAAAGTAAGGCAGCCTGCGGCTGCCCAGACCAGCAGCTCTCCTGCCCTACAGAAACCAAGCAGCTGGTCCTTGGACATACCTCTGCTCTGCCCAGACTCCCTGCCTTCAGCCTGGATGCCGAGTGCCGGGGTGTGCCCCCCTGCCTGCTCCCGTGGGAAAGGGAGCGCTGATATTTTGAGGAAAACACGTGGTTTTTTAGGAGGTGTACTATTTTTGATCAGAAAATTGGAAGCCCTTAAAACATCTGCCCCGAACTTTTCCACTTTGGTTCTGATGTGAGTTTCTTTTTATCTTCCTCAAGACATGAATAAGTGTGTGTGGAGTCAGTAACTTTCTTTTGTCCTCCACAGGATCTTGAGTTACTTTTAAAATTTGTTTTTAGTGAAAAATCAGTTTTTCCTGCTTCAGAGAGGTTTTTTTTTCTGACGCCCTGAGTCTAACTCCTGAGCATAGAACATCCACTCTTGGAAGATGTGCTGCTAAAAAAGAAAAGGAAGGAGGGAAACTACAAAGAAATATCTGCCCAACTGCTTCTTACTAGAACCAGAGATCCTGCCTGCAGGTCTCCTGCTGAAAGGGGTGTGAGAGTTGGAATATTTGTTACACTGAGAAGGGCTCATGATTTTCTTCTTGGGCTGATTTCCCTCTGCTGGCAGTGCAGAGGAGAGCAGGTTTGTGGCCTCAGGCACTGCAGCGGCTCTCCCCATCAGATGCATTGGGGTGCACAGTGCCTGGTCCCACTGGTACCAGTACTGGTAGCAGGGAGCACGGGTGGAGGACCTGCCTCAGTGCCTCTCCTCACCACGCAGAAATGAGACAGAGGTTTTCACATCCCCAGTCAGACACAAAGAACTCACAAGGATATAAAGTGTTTTGTGCAGAAACACTTCTGAAATGTTCTAGGGACTCGAGCTGCACAACATTAAAAATGTCCAGCATTGTCACACCTTGTTTGCATTTTCAAAAGCTAATATATTGAGTTTGAAGTACTACCTCTCATAAGGACACTTCTAAAAAAACCCATGGTTTCAACTGAGGATGAAATTTCCTTATGACTTTGTTTGAAAGATATTTCAAGTCTTGAAGTTGAAGAAAATCGGAATTTTCCTGGGTTTAATTTTCATTTTCCTTTTTCTATTTGTTTTTTTCCCTTCTCCTTCCCTTTCCTGTTCTCTTTTTATTTTCTTTTTCCTTTTTACTTTTTCTTTCTACTTGCATTTCTTTTCTTTTTACAGAAACAATTTGCCTAAATCACTGAGGATTCCTCAAATGTTTCTGTGACATAATTTTCTATCTCTGCTAGAACAAGGAGACGATTGCTGGAGATGGGCTACATGCTGCAAGATCGTACAAGAAGCGTGGGCACAGGAGTCAGTGACAACAAATTTATGAGGTCCCACCTTATAAATTTATGTGAAGAGCAATAAAAGTGGTTTTAAGGGTGTATCTGTACATCTAAACTTCAATATGTGACAGAGCCACAAAAGCCCCATTTCCTCTGTTAGCACAAGAGCCCTCTGAACCACAGAGCTGATGGAAAGGTGCTGAGGTCAAAACCACTTTGAATGAGGGAGTGTTTAATGGCCATATAAGCCAACCTGGGATTGTGAGATTTCTATTAGGGCACTGCGAGAAGCAGCCTCCTTATCCCTCCTCACTGTGGTGACCTGCTGATAAAGTCCAGCTGCTGTGAATAAGAACTCACAAAATATTTGTATATCTAAAATGACAAATTCGCCAGACCTTGATAAAACAAGATGGCCTGCAGAAGCCTGGCTCAGATGAGGCATTCTTCATCCTTCTGCTTCCAATGATGAGAAAAAGCCTTTTTAAGTAACGGCAGCAATGCCTTTAGAGCTGGACAGAGCTTACCCAGATTTAGCCATCTAAATAGTAATAGTCTACTTAATCTCAATGCCTTGGTGCTCTCAATAGCCACCTGATACACATAACAAGCATGCCATTGGAGGTGGGACGAAAAGTCCCATGGGGCTGCCTATTGCCCTTTAATTTAGATGTCCAGGTCAAACTGCTAAACTTTTACACTGGTGGAGCATAAGTAGCTCGGAGTAACTCAGCTGCCTGTTCAGGGTTGGTCCAAGCAAATACTCACCCATAGCCTCGATTGGGTTTGAGAGATCCCAGGTGAATATTTGGTTAGGAACAAAACGAAAACATAATTGAATCTAGAGGCTGCACCACTTGATCGGGTCTTGGGAAATCTGTGTTCTTCTCCAGTGGTCCATAGATCAGCAGGTGACTTTGTCCAAGTCCCTTTGGCCTAGATGCCTCCCCGCCTTCTGAAGAGTCAGCAAATCCTAGTGAGCCCTAATCGTTTGTTTCTGATGGTTCAGAAGCACCATCTAAGAACTAATGATTAATGAGAAAGAAATTATCCACCTCCAGGCTGAGTTATTGAGCCAGCACAGCTTGCTCTTCCAGAAAGCGAGCAAAAAGCGTGGCACAGACAATCATTCAGTACCAGCTTGCTTTGAAGATCAGCCATATTCTTCCTTCTAGGTTTCACTTCTTAGAGAGTATCCATGGCCTTTACTCAGCCTCCTGCCCTGCACAGGCAACAATCCATAGGTGCAGCCACTTCACTGTGCCTGCCCAGCTCTGCACAAGCTCAAGCAGCTTCATGGGATTTACCCTGTGAACTGGAGCTTGGGGACTTGGCTTGGAGCTTGCTCACATCCTGCTGGGTAGGATTCACTCTGCAGACCACCCGATTTTTAATATTGAGCTGGGGATTTAACTCAGATCAGAGCAAATCTGGGCCTGGAATTTGCCCTCACATAAATCTTCTAGGCTCTTAGTGCTGTCATAGCTTCACAGAGAGTGCCAGAGAAGAACTGCCCTTGTCTCACAGGGAGCAAAACTATGGCACCTCATGATACAAACCTCTTTCCCTGGATGGAGAAAGCTGGACAGTTCACTTGGCTCGCTTGCCTCAGCTCCAACCTGTCAGAGAGCACAGGGTGCCACATGGGAGGATGGTTCCTATTATCCAGCTTTAATAGCTGCTGCTATAAAAGCAGGCTGACAGCTGTTGGAGAAGCCTCTGCTTTTGCCCCCTCCCCTCTGCCATGGGCTAGCTGCTTGCTGTGAGAAGCCAGATTTGTTCTATTAAAAGAGCTTTCCCGGATGGAGAGAAGTTCTCATGCACTCTGCCCTGGCCACCCCTGACCTGCACTGGCTCCGATGTGAGTTGCCTTTTATTCAGCACGGCTTGGTGATTGGAAGCAGACCTGAGTGGGAGACCCACCCACGTGCACCACGGAATGAATAAGGGCACTGAGCATGTTTGGGGCAGGCGGAGGTGGTCTTGCTCCTGGGGCTGCATGAGGAGAGCCACCACCCTGGCTCCTTGGGGCACCAGGCCTGTTTGGGCACTTTCTGGTGAGCATCTCTGGGCTAATACGTAGGTTGCAGCCTCAGAAAGCCTCTTCTGCTGCCTATTAACTCTTGGAAACAGCAGCTGTATCAGCAGGTAAACTGAAGTTGGGGTTTCTCAAGGCTTAGGGACAGAAATTCAGAGTTTGCAAATTTAGCTCTGGGTGGTTTGCAGCTGCTCTGATGTCACCTGTGTGAGAATACATCCTCCTGTGGGCTGCACTAATGCTACCTCACTCCTTTCCCACCATCCAGCTCCTGCAGAAAGCCTGTCCCTGTGTAATGACACCCACAGCAGCACAAGGAGGTGTCAAATGCAGTCACAGACCTCACACCTGAGCCACTTCCCTAGGTCTGGTGAAGGGTGCTGGCCCCAGTGAGGAGCATCAGGCTGGTACACTCTCCAGTCTGGCAGAGCTTGTGTGTTACAAGGTGCTTGCTGGAAGCAATTTTGTCATGGAAAGCCCACTGGGACTTTTTTAAACAAGACTTCAGAAGAAAACATCTGGCTATGCTATTTTAAACAGAAGGATTTGGGAGTAACTATAGCTCTAAGCTTCAGTTAATAAAGAAAACTTTCAAAAGCTAAAAACAAATTAAGAAACCTCCCATTTTAAAACAGCAAAACAGTGTGTCAAAGGGTCAAAAAAACCTCTGAAATGCATAAATTGTTTATGAGGCAAGGCTGGGCGGGCAGGCCATATTGCTGGTAAGCTCAACCAGATACAAGCTAATTCTATCTCAGGATGGCAAACAGAGCTGTGAGGACTGGCATCACCCCTGCTGAGCTCCTTCATGCCTGCTGAAGTGTGATGCCAGGATATTCACCGCACCCCCTTCTGAGTCTGGTCTGCAACTGAACTCAGGAGCTGATATTCATAACCCATGTCCCTAGCAATATTTTTCTATGGAGCCAGTGGGGCATAATTTTAGCAGGAGATATTTAGATGTAAAAGAGGAATTCTCCAGCAAGTACCTCTTGGCTGGCCGATGAGCAGCAGTCTTCTAGCAGGAGGCAGTGGTCAGAGCACAAGGCAAGGTGCCAGGAGCTTGTGAGGTCTCACAACATAGCTAAATGAAGTGATTTTCTCAGTGATGCAGACTGCTGTGGCAGTGAGCAATCACTTCATTTCCCTGTGTCTTTTCATTGTGAGTTAGAAAGATTTGCTAGTTTCTGAAGCCAAAATATTTTGATAGTAAAATGTCTCATGTTCTCACATAATTTTGACAAGATCTGGATTCTGGGAGTTATTTTTCAGAGTCCCTTACAAAAGGCAGACTCAGTTTCTTCCCAGGGAAAACTCTTATCAGGGAAACACCCCTCCGATGAATTTCCTGTGCAGGGACATATCCTGAGAAGTGGACTTAATTTTCCCGTTGTTTGTGACATCTAATTTAGACAAAGAAGAATTTTCCATCTGTCAGCATTTAAACGTTCCTTCACCTGAACAAATCCCACTGGCCCCTTTTCAGGACTGTCCTCTGATTCAGATACCTGGTGAAAACTCTCTAAGCAAAAGGAGTTTGTTTGAACTCCACACAAGGCACCTTGCATTGATCCTTTCTTGAAAGGGGAGCCAGGCAGTGCTTTTAGCCTCCATTTACATTTGAACAATTGGTGCATAAGGTGATGAAGGAACTTGACCAAGGTCATTTGGTGAGATTGTGGCAGAGCAGAGGTTGGAATTGAAGATTCAGATTACTGCCCTAGATTCTGGTCACTTTTCCTTCTTCATATTCTTGGGCACTGTCAAAACAGATGTCCACCCAAGAAACAGTTAATTTTCAGTGAGAAGCCCAGAATGTGACGCTTATACCGTGAAGAGTTTATGGGCAAATGGAAAACTTTGTGCTCTTTTCATTCCTTCAAGACTACTTCAACACGTTCTCCAAAGGACAGCGTCTACACTGTGCAAGATGAAACAACCACATCAAGTCCTGGTGAGCTGGAGTTATTGTGGCAGCCATGGTTTAGGTCACTCCCACAGCCCTGGTTTACCGTTAGCAACAAACCATGAGCTGGTGCTTTCATGACGGGATCTCTTCATTATGTCATTTACCAGATGTCACACTTAACAGTCCACATGTTGCCTGTAATAACTGCACTTTGCACACCCCTACAAATTACAAATGTTTGTCTGAGGCTAAAAATGTGAATCCCAGGGCATTTATATAAAGACTTTTATGCATCCCTTGAATGAAAAATGGTGCAGTGTGTACTCATTAGTTTTATTTGTCATACCGAGTGAACAATTGACAGCCCAAGCAAATTCCTGCTTGTTAGCTAAGAACACGGTTACTCCAGCAGCGTTTTATAAACTTCTTTTGGCAATGGCACAAAACACGGAGAAGTTATCAAGGCGCATTCCCTGCAGCTGTTGTAATCTTTACAAACTGATTTCTTATTTTACCAGGGGAATAACAATAATGATATTCACAATAATAACAATGATGACGATGATGACATAGTTATTACATTTTCATCAGACAATCTCTAAGCACTTTATAAACTATAGCTAAGCTTCAAAATAAATAATCCTGCAGGACATATCAGTTTTATACTGTATTTTACATGGTCCCACTAGGGTACAGTAAAGATAAAACAAATCCTAATTTATGGATTACCTTAACTTTAAATTTTCTTCTTATCATATTGTTAGAAATAGAACTATTCCTCCCCCCTCCCCCCCCCCAGCACTTTTCACAATTAAAATTTCCATCTTGAAATATTTTGGAAAAGTCTAAATGTGAGTCAGAAAGCATGAGGATGCTTGGGAAACCCCCCAGCCCTTCCTTTGTTCTTTTCAACATATCTACTTCAAGATGTCTTCCAGTATCTGAAGGGGGCCTATAGGGATGCTGGGGAGGGACTCTTCATGAGGAACTGGAGTGACAGGACAAAGGGTAATGGGTTCAAACTTAAACAGGGGAAGTTCAGATTGGATATGAGGAAGAAATTCTTTAGTGTAAGGGTGGTGAGGCACTGGAATGGGTTGCCCAGGGAAGTTGTGAATGCTCAATCTCTGGCAGTGTTCAAGGCCGGGTTTGACATAGCCTTGGGTGGCATGGTTGAGTGGGAGGTGTCCCTGCCCCTGGCAGGGGGGTTGGAACTAGATGATCTTAAGGTCCTTTCCAACCCTAACTATTCTATGATTCTATGATTTTATGTGAAAAATGGGAATTTTCATATGTTTGAAGGACTGCTACAATGTTAAATAAAAGTATCAAAGTTCTTTGATATGTGTAGCTCTTCTCATCCAGAAAACACTTTTATTTAGAACTATTGGAAAGTTTATATTTTCACAGAAATCCAGAGATGATTTCTTCTTACCCTCTTCACTTTGGACAAGATTATCTACTAAAAAGTGTCTTTCATAATTATTTTCTCTCACCCCAAATCCCTGTGTTTTGGTTGGTGGTTTGTTTTTTTTTTTTTTTTTTGGTAAAATCTCTATTTAAATTATAAGGTAGGGCAATATTCCTCACCATGTCATGTATTTGTACAGTTTGCTTTTCCTTGACTGCTTGTTTAAGCACTGATCACACAACTATGTACATATGCAATTATGTACTGTACTAACTGGTGACATGCTATTCAAATAGAGCATTTAAGAACATAGCCTGCAGTATATGTAAAACTACTTGTAGAATCCAGATTATTACTTTCCTCTGATGGATTGTTTGGGTATTCCGTATATTATGAGAGAGAATGAAAAAACCTCAAACCCTTTAAATCATGAAAAAGTGTTTGCAAAAAAAGAGACTCCCTCTCTCCTAATCATTCTAATAAAAAGTAGCAATTGCTATAAAGCCATAGACAGTAAGTGAGCCCAGGCAATCGAAACTAATAATTACATATTTTCCTTTAAATGATTTTCCCAAGGTCACACCGCAAATCAATGGCAGATTCGATAAATTAACCCAAGAGTCCTGAAACCCAATATCCTGCTCACACCACTAGAAAACCACCACACAACTGGCTCCCAACTGGGGAGTGATAGATGACGTAAGGAGAAAAGCTATAGGACTTTTCCCTCAGTACCGTTCATTTATATAAAATTTCTGTTTTCCTTGGTCTAGGATAGCAAATGCTTAGACATATTGCCTGTAAAAATGTCTTGAAGCGTTGTCAGAAGCTGCTGAGTTTGTCAGCTGAAAGTGACATCTTGGGGCTGCTGTAAGAACTGTTAGTGTTGTGTGTGACTCCTGTCCTTGCTTGAAGAGCAATCTATAGGTCCAGCTGATAAATACCCAAGTAATAACACAAACTTGAAAATTACCTTTTTCTGTCCATTGAGGAAATTTCTCAAAAACTTTTTCCAATCTGCTGGCAATACCTTGACATTGACATTGGTGTAAAGAATCATCAGACTAGATTTAGATTTATATCTGGTTTTTTCAAAAAATTCAAAGTATTTTTTTATTCCAAAATTAATTTTTCCCCGTCTTATTTTCTCACTATTAATTGCAATAGATTGAATAAGACTATGTGACTCTAATTTCTCACCTTCTTCTCCAGTCCACATGTTCCAAAGCAGAAATTAGTCCAAAGGAAAAGCACTAAGAAAAAATATCTAAGATTTGGTTTCTTTGTAATGTTTTAAACCAAAATGTGAATGTAAAAATGAAGCACTAACCTCTGGATTTCCCATTAGAATTTTAAAACAAAAAGGAAAATTTTTGAATGAAAAAGTTGTTAATGCATAGAATGGAAAAATGCTACATCTGTCCACTGGAGATCCCTTGAAGAACCTACCCTGCAGCAGTTTTGGGTGTGCAGAGCTGTATAGAGGTGCATCTGATGATATGATTCCTCTCATTGAGCTTGAGGACTGTCACCTCCTTCCACACCACTGACGCATCTTGGAACTTGGTACTAAATTTGTTGCACATTCTGCAGGCTTCAAAACCCAGACCACAAGCTCACCCTTAGATGCCTCCTCCAGGTGTGTGGTGCAAGGTTGTCATCAATTGTCCTGCCATCTCTGCTCTCCAACAACCTCCTACAGCAGGTGTTCCTCAAGTCCACCTGCCCAGGGCCTACCAGCTAATTTTTCAGTCCTGAACTCATGCAGCAAAAGCTCTTCCATGCCCTCCAGAGAGAATCTGTGGAGGGAACTATAATTAGAATGGATTTAATTGTGAGGGAGGAAAAAAAAACACTTAGCTCTACTAAAACAGGGTCATAAAAGGCCCTGGCCAGTAACAAGGTTATAAGGATGCTTTGAAGAGACCAGTTAGAAACTGGTGGCCTGGTGGTGTTGTTGGATGGTGCCACGCCATTTCAACGCCCACCCCCAAGATGGCCAAGGTTTGAGAGAGTCTCCACCTGCAGATGAGGAAAAGCTTTCTGTCACTTTGGTACCTTTCCGCATATCACTGGCACTGGACAGTCCTAAACCCCATGGCTGCAAGGTACTGGTGAGCTGAAACAGTGTTCGCACTGTCTCACAACCAAAGGGAAAATCTTCCCCTTTTGTCTTCTGGGATGCTCTGC
Organism: Ara ararauna; assembly: GCA_028858755.1. NCBI lineage: Eukaryota > Metazoa > Chordata > Aves > Psittaciformes > Psittacidae > Ara > Ara ararauna. The sequence continues at coordinate 70,816,745 of CM054381.1, forward strand.
CTCCATGACCTTAAGAGAGTCTCAGGAGAAGGAGTTACTTGGCCTCCTGAGACCCTCTGATGCAGTAAATCACCAGGGACACATGGAGTTAGCCTGAAGGGAGTTGGTGTTTGGGTACCAGTGACACTGACAAATCAGCATCATGTGTGCTCCTGAAGGGTACAAACCTGGGCTCTGCAGAAGTACAGCTTGCTGAAGCTGCAGCAAAAGCAGAATCTAATTACTCATAGAAACTGGGTAATGTGTGTAACAGTAATCTGGGAAGGTCAGGTCATCCTGTGCCATGAGGGAAGGAGAGTGTCTTCCTGGCCTTTCAGGTGAAGTAAGAAGGGCAGTAAAGTGTGGTTTGGAAGGTTGCAACAAGGAGCCATGACTGACTATACCCCTCCAAAAGGATTACTTGTGTGTACTTGTCTTGAGACATCTTTTGCTATCTTGATTTTAAGAAGGCAGTTAACACATGGGCCTATTTAAGATGTATTAGTGCAAGATGTCTGGTAACTGAGAATCTCAAATCACTTGTAATTTCTTAAACTCTTGGCTAAGCTAAAAACTATCATACTGGAGCTGTAAATGGGTAGTATAGCCCAGGGGCAGGATGCAATGGAGGTACAGCCAGCAGAACTAGCCCCAGGTGGTTCATGCAGACTGCATTGAGCAGACATCATCTTCCAGTGTCAGGATCTTCATAGCTGCCGTGGAAATTTCCCACTGCATGTTCTGTATGAGCCAACATTACCAATTTCTTCACACCAAGTTCACTTACATTAGGCAGGGGTAAGTTCGCTTGGCTTGGTCGTGGGTGAGCAGTAAGCCATCAAACAAAGTAGTCTTTTGGCCTTTTATTGTTAAAGATGGTCTTCAGCGTTTGTGTATGCCAGATATATCGGAGGGCTGTAAAGCAATCCGTGGTGGACCTGGTGAACACAGCCATTTTTCTGCACATCTTTCTCCTGAAAGACAGCAGTTGATTGTTCTTGTTGTCTTCCAACACAGGCTACATTAGCAAATATCATTTGTTCATTTTAATGCCTTTCAACTCTTCCAGTTAGAAGAGCTACTCCAGTGCACTACACGGTATTTTCCTTAGAGCATTAAAGGGTTATGGTTAGGGCCATTTGAGACTTCAGATGATAGAAAGTAGTGCAGAGCAGCCAGTTTCTGGGCATAGCTCTCTGCCAATGCATGTATTTTGTTGGTTTTCAGAGTAGCAGGAGAGTCTGGGAAGCAGAGTAGAATTTTGGTCCCTCATCTAAGACTTGTGTTTATGTAGATTTGCTATCAAAGTAGCATTATGAGGACTGTTCTTTCTCAGTCTGGTTGTAGGATTTAAGGCCAGATCTTGCTCTTGGATACATGTGCAAATATCCCACTGATGATAGAACAGCCACAGAGGTCTTAAAGGAAGCCAGGAGAGAAAGGATGGAGACAAAGACATACCCAAACCACAACATTCAGAACCAGGATCTTGCTCCCCTTTAACCTGCTTTTTCACAAAAAAGAACTGCAGACAGTTAATGAAATTACACTGTTGCAGAAATAGAAGATCAGATTCCTGGGTCAAACTTCGTGGCTTCACAGTTTGGGGGTACTTTGATCTGGGCTGTCGAAAAGCCCAGACTTAGACTCTGAGACCTAGCATTTAATCTTTGCCCCAGGGGCATCTGGAGCTGAAATCCTCTTCAGGCTCATTTCTTGTTTGAAATAAAATAAGATATGTTTATTCCACAAAGTACAATGGCAAACCTTGAAACTTAAACAGACCTATGCCCCTGTATGTGTTCCCTAATATGCTACACATTATGAGAGGAAACACCATGGGAGCTCTCTCCCCACTGCAATGTGTCCAGCCTGTGTCAGGCATGCAGAACAGTTCATCCCAGGAATGTACTATTTAAACTTCATCACAAGTATAAACACCAAGGACAAATTAGCTGAAGTCTCATTAGTTGTGGGCCTTCTGTGATATCAGTAGGAGACATCACCTGATAAGAGGCTGCTTTGCAACCCAATCCTGCATTTCTCTTTATCATGTGTCTAGGCAATGCTTGGAGAGCATGAATCTGTTAGCAGCCAATTTACTTGTGGCTTGCCAGGTCCATCTGCAGGCTTCTTTTTCACTGTGAATTATTGTAACATCAAAAAATGCCACCTGCTCCTCCTTGGGAAAAAGCCAGTGTAGAGTGAGCAGCCAGCAAAGCTGTCTGTGATCCATCAATCTTCCTTGTAGCAATAGTGTCCTAAAGGATGCGAAAATTGGGAGATGAATGCCTTCAAGTGGGATGCAAGGTCCTCAGCCCCCACTTAGGGAATGTCTTTCCTTAATCACTTGTAATTACACCATATTTTCTATCAAAAGAGATTAAAAGCCTGTCCTGGCTCCTGAGACACTTCACCACTGTAATGAATTTGGAAAGCAGCAACCAGTCAGTGAAGTCTGGAAATTACTCCAGAGGTAAGAGCAAAATTTAATAAAGGATGGTAAGGATAGATATGGACTGCTAATGACATGTGTTTAATGTCTGTAGGGCGCACCTGCTCATCTCAGCTCAACATCACCATTTGGCTGCTTTGTGCAAAATAGCAGAAAACCCAAAGAAATCTTCCCTCAGTTTACCTTATTTCTCAGATCCAGAAGCAGGCACACACTATATTTGCAACTTAGTAGTAATTTTACTGAAAAGGGTTGATGGAAATGTTGTTCCCGATAACAGGGGAAAGGTTTTGAAGCTGACGCCTTGAAATGAAATATTTCATGTTGTTATTTCAACGTACTTCAGCTGTGCGCAACTGCTCAGGCTCAGTGCTTGCAGCATTGTGTGGTATTAGCTTATCTTGCACATTTTTTTTCCTTTCCACTTTGATACAAAACCATGTTTATAAAAGGAGCAGACAAAAGATTGCTTTGGTCAGACTTTTGTTCCAGCAGGGTGGTATGCTGGGACTGAAGTGAAAGGTGACTGTTGCTGTTTATTTAATAAAATAAGCCAAACTCCAACCACAGATTTAGATAAATTACAGCTCTTAGCTTTAAGATTTATTGTTTCTGGGAAGAAAACCAGAATTTTTCCCAGGCTTATTTTTGCTACTGACAGTGCATTCTTTCAAAAATGTATCTTTGGAGAAAAGACTTCTTTCACCCATTCATTTGGATTCACATGAGCTGTGCTCAACACCATCTTCTCCTGATGAGATAGGTCCCATTCTAATGGGTCCCATTTCTCTTCTAGACTGAAAACTTCCCTGCTACATCTCCAGATTAGGTCTCCCAGTTCTGGAGAGGTGTCTACTCATCTGGCTGCAACACTTCTATCTGTACTGAAAAGGTGCAGTATCTATCTGTAGAAATGGTGCGAATTACACAGCCTGATCTGGTTAGCTCTGTGCAGCAGATGGGCTCATCTCGCTGCCATAAGCACCTCACTATATTACAACCAAAATTTTAAGTGTGGCATTCCTTAGTTTTTCCTTCTCACAAACAGCAATGCCTATTATTACAGTAGCTACACAAGCAGGACTTTTTATGAGATCCTAAAGGCCACCAGACAGAACGCATCATACCAAGGAAAGGATAGAGCTTCTAAGCTGAGGAATTTCTGCAGACAACATTGCACTTAACTCTTTTAGCCTAGAATGTTATTTGCTGTCCAAAAATTACAATAAACTCTTACAATAGAGCAATAGCAATGCAGCCTACCTGGAAAAAAGATACTCTATCAGAAAAACAGGGTAAACCACCAAGAAAACCTAAGAATACCCTCCCTAACCAATTTGTATCCTTCTCATTTCACCCTCCTGTTAGGAAGTCAGTGACAACTTCCTCTCTGAAAAGCCCAATTAGCTCCATAAATAGCTCAGCTGGCAGAAATCAGCAATGTTGTAGTCAGAGCTGTAAATCAGAGAGCTGCTGATTTGTCCTGGGTGAAAAGCTGCCCCTGAGAGTTACTGCCCCTTAGGATTGATTAGGTTGTGTTTCAAAAGATATGTATGGAGTATCTTTATTGCTTTTTTTTTATTCAAGAGGGTTGGGCAGTTTGTGTTTAGAATAAGCAGGCCTTCTACTTTAGTTGGAAGTCATGTGTTCTATAGATTTCTTAATTTTATCGGTGTTTCTGCTGTTCTGAAAGTAACATATCTGGTTGGTTTGGTTGGGGTTTTTTTTGTTTAGTTGTTTGGTTTCGGGGGGGGAGGGTGTAGGGAGCAGGGATGCATTATGGAAAGCTAAGAAGCTATGTAAGAGAAGTCTGGATGAAGCAGATGTTCTGTAGCAGAGGAGCTGTCCTTTATGGCTGGATCCTGCTTCCTCTCTGCTAAATGGTGCAGAATAGGAATGAATGCGGATGCTAAAAGAAAAAGCTGAATAACCTCAAACCCAGACAATATCATGCTAATTATTTCACATAAATCAGAGCATAGGAAACTTTGGCATGCTCTGCTCAGTCAATAGGAATAATTTGTTACAGATTAGAAAAAAAAATGGCCAAATTGGATCTCTGGTTCACATAGGAGTGAATTCATCGATTAAATACAATTGTGTTTGTGTGTGAACTGAGTTGGAACTTTTCATAACTCTGTGGTCATTATTGTTAAAACAAAGTGCATCCTTCAAAATGCAGGCTGCAGGATGCTTCCCTAAGTGGTTGTGCCTCATGCAAAATTAAAACCTTCTCTCAAGAATAGGCTGGAGACATTGTGACAGCAGGGTCTCCTCAAAGAGGTCCAGCATTTCATGCCTTCAGTTGCAAAGGGAATACTGAGTAGTTTGTTTTCTTGGGCACTCTGTCTCTTTTCCACTGGGACACCCACAAAGTATTGAGCAAACCATGTAATGTAAAACAGTCACCCAAAATACAGGACCCCACTGGATGTTACAAGTAGAGAGGAGATCTGCAATGGACTCAGACACCTTTTCTTCACTTCTGTTCATTTACAAGGGCATACAAATCCTGCTTCCCTGGTGCAAGAGGAATCATACAATTGGAGTCAATGTCTCTGTGTGCAGTCTCTGGACATCTGCAAGGTCCTCAGCCAAAAGCCCACCTCTTCTCTTGAGACAGTATCTGGGTGAACTTCAAGCCAGAATAAAAGTTTTTTGTCAGCCTTCTTAGTTTTTTGCTTCTCATTCATCCAGGTCTTCTTTCCAGAAAAACAAAACAATACTCACAGCCTTCTGATTTAGAGTAACCAAGAAGCAGTCCTATTTCCATCTCCTTTGCCTTAATAAGGAGAAACATATAAACCTAGTGTTTGTGAAGTTCAGTCAACATACCCCAACAATGTCACTTCTCTTTTCTCTGTTCTTTGCTTGTTACTTGATGTTTTTACAGAATGGGGGGAAGTTGTGAATGCTCCATCCCTGGCAGTGTTCAAGGCCAGGTTGCACAGAGCCTTGGGTGGCATGGTTTAGTGAGAGGTGTCCCTGCCCATGGCAGGGGGGTTGGAACTAGATGTTCTTAAGGTCTTTTCCAACCCTAACTATTCTATGATTCTATGAAACATGTATGGGGCCAAGGAAGTGTTTCATGGTCAAAAATCCAGTATTTGCATCTTGTGAAAGAAATAAATATTTGTACCCATCAGCATTTTGACCTCAAATGATTTCATTTTAGGATTCAAAATTGTGGAGGGAGCATTTCACTCTGGCTTTGCTGATGTACTCCAGTTTGTGTAACTCTTTCCCCGGCTGCGGATTGTTATGTTGGTAACTTTCAGCCTCACCAGCTGATGCTTTTCCCAGTGTCACGCTGATTTATTTGTCTTCATTGGAACTCTGATAACATTTCACCAATAAATTAGTTTTAAATTAAACTTTCTGTTGTCTTTTATGTTAGGCCCAGTGCTGGAAAGGAAATTTCATTTCAGAGATATTTTATTCTTCTTTTTATCACCCTTTTCAGTTACAGACTCACCAGTTGTTATATTTATTTTACTTCGGGTGAAAGTTGTAAAAGCACTGCATATATTATGAAAAAAAATCTGCTGCTAGTGAAGATGAGCAATTGTAAGAACCATTTTAAATAGCTGCAAGCCAGAAGCAGCTGTACATACAACTAAGGGTGCAGACTAGTACTCTTAGAGAACCTGTGCCTACTTTATGTTACCTGATAACAGAATGAAAACCTACTGTGACTGTCACTCCAAGCCTTCCCATTTCCTTGCTGCTAGATGAGTACAAACACTAAAAGCAGCACTGAAGCAGTCTGGCTCAGAGCCTGAACCCCTGCTTCATTTGTCTTTATTCCTTTATTTGGGTACATCATTGCTGCCCTGAGGGCAAGGAGCGCTCTCCCTGAGCATCTCTGGCAGGGCTGGGGACACTGTCTCTCCCAGGACTGGTTGGAGGACCCCTCAGGGTTGCCCCCCCTTACCTCCCAGCTGGGTGCCCCAGCAGCCTGCCCTCACCAGCACACCCTTCCCGCAGTTCAGCCTCTGCTTTTCCTTCACTTCCCTGTTTTAACAGCTTTTAGTGGTTAAGTTGAAAGCAGACTTCACCTGCTGGGGTTCCTGGGGAAAGTGAGCGTGAGACACACAGCAATCCCAGGTGTTTATGTTTTCATGTTTTATGTTTTATGTTGTCTTTTACATAAATGTTACAGCAAACCTGAGCGAAGCAAAGCGCTGCAGCAGTTTGTTACATCCTGACCTCCACAGCAGTATGGCCCAACTGCAGTGGGCATGGGTAGAGGGGAAAAAAGGAAGCATAAGACTGAATTTTGTTTTGCCTGTGCCAAGCAAAGCTGAGTTTGCTTTTCCCCAGCGTCATGCTTGCCACTTCTGTGCTTTTAAACAAAGCAGGAAGTTGTTTCTCTCTGCAGCTCATACATCAGGCAGCAGGAGCTCCACCACTGCATGGGGTTGCTGGGCACCTCGGGCATGCTCCAGAGGGACAATTGTGGGACCCTCTGAGGCTGGGCAGCTGCCTTGCCAAGGGGAGAGACTTGACTCACAGGTTGCACTGAGGTCTTTCTATTTTAGTAGCACTCTGAGGTGATGAGAGGAGGTGAAAAATGCATGTTTGGCTTAACTGAATTCCAAAATGGAGGATTTTATGGTATAAAATATAAAAGCACTGAGCACCATGTCTGTTGGAGTTTATTTTTGTAGCAGATGCCATTCATTCTTCTCTTGCCCCATCTTTTCAGCGCATTGTAAGTAGTAGTGATGTATAGTCTTCTTGATGAAGCACTTATCTGGGCCCATTACTGTAATGACTGAGGCCTCCATACTCTTTTGAGGCTCTATTATCAGAACAACTGCCTTGCTTCAAGCTCATTTTCTTAAATCATCATTTTCTCAAAAGCTTAAAGCAAAAAAAAAAGGTTTTCTGGAAAACTGTGACCTACTTTATTGTGTGATTCCTCACCACTGATCCAGCTGCCAGACCCAAAGGCAGAGTCACATAAGCTCATGGTTTGCTTCCAGGAGATTACTTTATATTATTACATTATTTTATAATCTTCTGGATTTGAGTGGTCTTGTTTACAAGCACTTACAGTGCCTCGCTCAGTACTATAACTTTGAATTCTGCACAGAATTGCTGCCAGACCCTTGCACACAGGAACTATATCACAACTTCAGACCTTGGATGCAACTTCATGTTCCCAAGGGGGCAACATGTCTCGGTCACCTTGTCCTTCAAAGCGGGGAGGTCATGTGGGAGGTGTTCGGTCAGCGGAAGGAGAGCAATGCTCCTTGCCTGAGGAGGTGCTGGGAGGAAACCCTGAGAGGACACAGACCTCACACCAACCAGTGCCTCTTGATCAGCTCACTCCATCTCTGCCTCACAGCAGAAAAAGCATTCATGCATTTTCTTTTGTAACCTCTTATTATTTTTGGATGGGAGATCCAGAGGAATTCCTAACAAGCATGGAGCAAAACCAAACGTCTTTGTTCTAGTGCCCAGGGTAAACATTTCCACCACTGGAAGAAAATCAGGGCTCCTGAGGTTCTTAACCCACTCCTGCATCCCAGCACTCATGTGCAGGGCAACCCCATCTAACTCTCCTGATGGTGACATTTCCCAGAGCAGATCCTCCCCTCATGTCCCAGCTACTTCTCACCATCTTGCTTGCATATGCTGCCTCTCTGCCATGTGGGACTTCTTGGGCCCCCTCTTTTCTGTCCCACCCCTGTTGCGTTGAAGGGCCACATCTCACAGACTCAGGGGTCACTTTCTGCCAGCCGCACATGATGGAGCAGCCGCTGTGCCCACCTTCCTCCAGCCGTGAGGGAGGAGCTTCCTCCCATGCTTTCCACTGGGCAGTGTTTTCCTAACAGATAATGCAAAGAAATCTGTTTGCATCCCCTGCCGGCTTCAGTGGCTCTGGGTTTTCTCTCTCTGTCACAGGAGTTTTGCAACTCTGCATTTCCCTAGTGTTTTATGTCTCCTTATTTCCTCTCCTGGCTGGTGATCCTAGCAATCTGCACGCCATGCAGGCTGCTTTGCTCCTTGGTGGGGCACACCGTCGGGGCACTTCTGCCTTGGAATCAGCAGGCATCCTGCCCATTCCAGTGGCTGCTCTCTTTCCCAGGCATTGAGTCATTCCTGTATTGGGCCTTTGTTAAATCTTTGGATGCAGTTCATGTCTGAGTGATGATTTGATCTGATATTTTTGGATGTTAGTTATTTTAAGACTTAGGGAGATATTTTTTTTTTTTTTTTTTTGGCAGATGAACTTATCCCACTGTACAAACACAGGGAAATCTGAGATATTTATGAATTTGGGATAAACACCAAAATATTGCTTTCCTTAAGGAAAAATATGAGTCTTTTTAAACGTTAATGTTTATTTTCCACTTTTTTTTAAACAGAAGAATTATTTTGTTTCAGAACTACATTTTCTTTGTAGATTGGCTTCAGTTACAGAAAGATTGTCCAGAAGCTCTCATAAAAGTACCCAAATGAGCCATTTTTGGTTTCAGGCAGAGTCTTTGTGTTTTGTTTGGGTTTGTTATGTTTTGTTTTGTTTTCCCAGTTCCTTACCAGAACCCCAGCAAGTCCCTGGAACTTGGATTTGCATACCCCTGTGGTGTGAAGAGCTATTCCCCTGCTTTGCCACAGCAGCTTTCTTATCCTTAGCATCTGTTTCATTAACTCTTCACTAACACACAGCACAGGGACTGCTGCATGCTAAGGCCCTTCATGGCTGCATTGAACTGGAAGGGTCCTTCCAAGGACACCTCTGTCTTCCACTGAAGCTGCTGTCAGCCACAGTTCCTAGGAAAGAAATTTATTAAATTTCTTCTTCTGGGCTAATCCCGTGTGGATTTTGCTGCTCTTTTATCTTTCTGCTGATGGGCCTCTTGCATCTCTATTTTTTTAAATATACCCCTTTTTCTGCTCCTGCTTTTTTTGTCTCTGGGACAGGATTTTATAGCTGATGTAGATGACCAGAGCTACACCAAACAGATAATGGAGACACATAAATAAACCTTCTACTATTTTGATTCATTTTGCTTTGCAGTCTGTAGACCACTACAAAATTGCTGAAGGAAGCACCTACTCCTGTGTGGTAAATTCAGCCTCCTGCAATAGGCTAATTCTTAGTTACTTTTTGCAGACCCCTTTGAAACTGTGTTTCTTAAGCCTCTTAGGGATTTCTAGGCCACTGGTTGAAGACAGTGGTTTAGTGTGCTGCACTAGTGATGGAACTGAGGGTGATACTTGTGTGAAGGGGACACATGGTCCCACTAGCTCAATATTGAGAGCTCCGTTGCCCAGGTTCTTCAACAGTGCTTCTTAAATATACACTGGATCAGCAGTGCTGAGGGGAGCCTTGTATACACAAAATCGACATGCAAAAACCTTAGAGAACTGGCCCAGTAATGTCTTCTTGATACATTCAGCCCTCTCCAAATCAGTGGGATTAAGGAATGTAGATCCTTACAGCCAATGGAATTAGCATATGCAGATTCTCTCTAGAGGAAACCAGATGATTGGATGAGCTTTTGTTGAAGTCACAGTATTCCCTGTCTGCACTTAGATACAAAGATTTTAAACTATGACTAGTTTATTCAGCCCTTGTCTGTGTGCAAAGTTTCAATTAAATTTGACTGGATGGAACATTTTTGTGGTCTGCATTATTTCATTGTTGAGATGTTTCAAACAAAGGGACAATTGGAACTGATTTCTTAAAGGACCAAGTTTCTAATTAGTTGAAAATCACAAACTAACAAATTACCAGACCATTTATCTCGTACCCAGAGGGATAAGTGCTGCCAATTTAAGGAGGATACTGTGTGTTTTGAACATAACAAAGAAGCTGAATTCCTGTTTTCAGGGCAAAACGGAACTGTGCTTTAGTTGTGAAATCCAAAATCATGTCTGTGTTAGAACAGTTCTAATTTAACTATAAAATTCACTTATCCACTGATGATACTCTCCCATTTGATTCCTTTGCAGAAATTTCCATCATTTCCCTAGTACTATCTTTGGCCATCACCTGGAGGCATCTGTTCTAATGACCGCTGCCACTTCTCCTCTTCATTAGTTTCCTGACAGCCTTGGGTTTTGGCACTGATTTACATCATTCAAGACAGGAAAACAGCCTGAGTACCTTAACTCAGTGTCACTTGCAGTGATACGACAAAACACATCGTAGCCTCACAGGAAGTAGCTGGGCCCCCACAGAATGTTTCTTGTTCACCAGATGTGCTAGACACAAGCAGTTAAGAAAACAAAAGGTGGCACTGAAATAAATCAAGCAGCAAAATTCCAGCTCTGAAATTTTGAATTGAAAAAAACCTAAACATGTTAGGTTATAAATTTTTAAAAGATACATAAAAGCATATTAAAAAAGAGAGGGGAAAGACAGTTTCAATTAATTGACTTAATTTATCCTGTTTTCTGATCACTTTTTTTCTAACATGGGGAATAACAAATGTTGCAGTTAAATTATGCCTGGCTGCATGTTTATAGTGTGCATTTTTGAAGGCAGGTGATTCTGGCAGGGCTTTCCTCCCTCCTCTTTTTACCATGCATGGAAGGTGGTATTCATTTCTGGACCCTCCTGTGTGCAATTTGGCATGAAAGGCGCCATCTTGTAAAGTATAAAGGACGGTTGGAGAACACTGAGCCCTTTCCAAGCAGTAGGAGCTGAGCAACACAGCTGCTGAGAGAGTTAGGGTCTCAGGAGGTCACAGTTCCTCTTAGAGGATCAAAGGAGCAATGGCAATGTGAGAGGCTGTAACAGGACAAGGCTCTGCACTGGACGCAGATGTGACCATGGCCACACTGTTCCCTTCCCATGGGCTCTGTTTCCCCCCCTGCTTTTGCCCAGATAAACCCTTGAGGGTAAGGATTGCTTGGGTGCCTGGGTCTGCCTGCACTGACCTGCCAGTGCTTCAGCTGGGTCCCTCTGTGGTCCTGAGGGTGCAGACTGAAGGCCTAACAGAGCATGCTGTGAATCCCAGCCAGGATGCAGACCAATCCCTTTCATTGCATTTGTGAAAAATGGAGGCAGCATTGTACCTGGGTTTTGCCTTAATGTGGATTTGGCATGCTGACAGACTATGTACCTGCAGCTATAAAAATGGACATACACTTGGTGTTTATACAGTAACCAACACCGGGTGTTTTTGCTGCCAAGACCTGCTTGTGCTAATGTAAGAAAATCAGTGGGCATTAATTTATTTTATTATATCTGTCTTACCTCCCCAGCAGCAGAAGAAATCTGATAGCCAGGAATATCTGGCAAGGGTGAGCATGGCTGTTTAGTCTGATCATTACTATATATAAAATCACTGCTATTTAAGCAGTTACAGAGTTACTGCATTATAGTAGCAGAGATTACACAAATGCATCCTTAGCCTCAAAGATGCAGGGACCTCAAGCAGGAAGGTACCTCCAGAGAGAGAAGGTCTCTTTGGGCTCAAACTAGTGTGTTTTCTTGTTTCTTAGAAGTCATTTGCCTAATCTGTACCTAAGCCTCTCCAGTGAAAGACAATGGACAACATTCTGCTTCTCTGTATTGACAGATAGAAAGCTTTCCCCAGGCTCCAGCCTAAGCAGCCTTTTGCTGCATGTTTAGCTGATTTTTTCTTGTCCTTGCTTCCAACCAGAGCAATTGCTTTCTGTCACCTTTATTAGAGTTTTGTGTGCATTTTTGGAATGAGAGTCTTGCCTTGTCTTCATCTTCTAAAGCTAAACAGTTTTCTCTAGACTAAACAAATGCAATTCTTTCTACCTCACTGCCTTATTTTACAGATCTCTGATCATACTGGTTGATCTCCAGTATATCTATATCTTTATTAAAGTACAGTGTCCAAAACTTGATAAAACTTTTCAACTGAGATCTACACACCAAAGTACAGAGCAGAATAATTGCTGCCTCTGTCTTACGTGTCATGCTTTCATATGTACAACTCAGGTATTCATATTTTTTGCCAGGACACTGCACTGTTAACACAAATCCAGCCTGTCATTCAGTACATCCCTCTGACCTTCTTCTACTATCTCACTGCTTACAAATTTCTTCCAGCCTTGTAGTTGGGAATTTGATTTCTCTTTTCTGAAAGTAGCAGTTTATCCTAGCAGTTACTTAATCAGGTTGTCTGTGGACCATCTTTCCAGATTGTTTCTGTACTTTGATGCTCTGATTTTGATTCTCTTGTAACCTCTCCAAGTTTAATGGTAACCACAGATTTCATCATCTACATCATTAGCGAAAAGAATGGAAACAGGCCCAGAGAAGATCCCAGAGGAATCCCACTTGAACAACTTCCTTTTTGATAGGAACAATTGATAACTGTGTTTTTTGGAGTGAAGTTCACCCAGTTGCTCACCCGTCCTGTTGTGATTGCGTTTTAGTTCATACCTAATATGACCATAACGGAAGGCTAAGATAAATCACATCCACTTACTCTTCTTCATTCACTAAGACAGCTAGTCTGTTAAAAAGGGAAATGAGATTGATTTGACATGACCTATTCTTGACAAACTCAGGTGACTGCTTTTTATCAACATAACATCTTCTGGGTATTTAAAAACTGCTTGTGTAATAACTTATTCCAGATTTTTTTGAAACCAGGGTGAGTGGTTTATAGCTTCCTGGGGCCTCATTATTCCCTTTTAAAGATCAGCATTATAGTCACACTTCTCCTGTGCTCTAGGGCTCATCCTGTTCTGAGTGACTCCTTTACAATAATTGCTTTACAATAATTGTTAGCGATTCACAGATTACTTCATCTTATTCCTTGAATAAGTTCAGGTGAACTTTATGAGGCCCTGCTGATTTGTATACAGTTGGCTTATCCACGTATTCTTTAACGTGGTCTTTTCCTGTTTTGGCCTGCAGTTCTATCTAAATTTAAAAATAATTTAGTTAATTAGCTGGTCACAAAAAGCTTGTTTTTTAATAAGGGCTGGATCAAGAGGCATGCCAGGCTTCTCTACATCATTTCTTATTTCCTCTCTTTTCCTGTTTAGCAATGGATCAAGACTTTCCTTTTTCTTCCTCTAATTAAAATGTATTAATAGAACTTTTCCCAGTTCCCGTTTATGTCCTTTCCTAGTTGAAATGCCTCCTGGGCTGTAGCAGCTCTGCTTCTGTACCCAATTGTTTGTCTTATTCCCTTGCGCTTACTCTTAGCTATGTGTGTATTACTCCTTTCTATAGTATCCACTTTCTGAAGTCCTCAGAAAGCTACTGATGCCACTGTATATGAGGTATGAGAACACTCTGATGTTCTTCTGTGTAGGGGTAGATTGCTTCAATGTTTTTAACACAGGATCCACTCTTCTAAATCTTCTAGGATCTACTCCTTCTTCTACCCCTCAAAAAAACCTTGGTTATCTACTTGAGAGATTTTAGTTGCCTTATTGTTTTTCTACACAGTTTTGGATAACTAAAATCTCCTATTTCCACCATATCTCATTGTTTGAATGTATTGTACAAATTCTCATAAAAGAGTCTTCTGCTTTGTATTACTGATGAGATGGTCCACAGCAGATCTCTGTCCTAATCTGCCCCAAGGTTAGCTGTGTCACAGCATCTGAACAAAGACTTACAGTTCTTTCTGTTCCCCTGGCTCCCTGCATTTGCCTACAGTGGTCAACGCATCTGTCTTGTATTTACATTTTGTCTACTTTATAACTGATGTTTCCGATTCCCAGACTGCAGTTAAGGACAACACATTTTTCAGTTAGCTGAAAGCTTCTGTAAGCAGATTTCTCTGAGTCTGCTTCAGAGGCCACTGTCAGATTATTTAATAGTTTGGCATAATTTAAGACCAGTTTGGTATAATCTCAGCCACAGGCATTCCTCTATACCTCTGTGGGGCTGTTCTGGTTCAATGTGCAGTTTAGCCTCAATGAGTTGATTGCAATTTGACCTAACGCCTTCTTGAAACCGTAAGAATAAGCACAGCTCCTAGAATGGCATGTAACATGGCTGTTGGCAAAACCAAACAGCAGTCCACTTCAGTGTGTAGCAAGTCTCACCTTAAAGAAAAGTAGCCAGAGACATCATGATACATGAAGATTTGATACCCATCATTATATATTGCCTCCTGGTGCTCTGCTGGTACATTAGCTCTTTTTGATCTCAGAGAGAAACCATGACACCCTCACCTCAGACAGACCCCTTCTGGAAGGTCACACCCAAGTTGTCACCAAGCCCACAGAGAAACTAAATTCTCCCTCGACAGGACACTAGCATGACTTCAGAGGCTCTTTTATGGTCCTCAAGTTACAGACATGCCTGTTCAAGATGGTTTCATTACGGCTTGCTTTGGCTCTTACTGAACTTGGGACCCTAATGACATAATCAGTGCAGGATCAGGCCAGGGGAAATGGAGTTAAGCACATGCAGAAGCCTTTGAAAGGCTGGAGCCGAGACTGCAATTCTTGTTTGGCCTGGCGCATCGTTTCTGACCCATCCCATTGTTCTGAGCTTAATGCTTAATCATTTCCTCTTTGCTGTGTTTTCATATATTATTATTTTTAATTGTGCTTATTTTATTTTAGAGAAACAATAAAAATAAACTCCCTTGGGCTACAGAATGTGGATCAGCACAATAAGGTCGGGGACTGCTTTTAGTCTCAGCACTGACCCTGATGCAAACATGAATTCAAGGTGACAGCTTTGCCTAAAAACTTTCTGATCAATAGCTTTAGTCCTGGTGTGCTTTCTCGGAATGCAAATACTCCTGTAGCAGGAATTCAGAAGGACCATTATTCTAGAGGGAAGGACACTTTTGAGAAGACAGCTAAGACATTTAGGGGTTCTTCTTTATTGGTCCTCATTGCAGAACATTTTATGTGCTTCAAAAAACTGTAAATATTTAATTTTCCATATCATCATTAAATTAAACTGACTCATTGCAATTGAAGCTTAAACATAAATTGAGGTTCTTCTCCCCTATGTCACGTCTCAGTAGTGGAAGTGAAGTTTATACTGGGAAGGGACTGAAAGGAGTGGAGGAAGAAGAGGATTGGAGGAAGAAGAGAAGACAAGAAGACCATCACTTTCATAATTAAAAGATCAGTAACATAATGATAATTTCTTTAGATTCCTTACTTCCTCTCTTTCAGGGGAACTTTTGGGAAGAGTTACAGTGGAACAGACCAGGTGGCTGTGCAAATTGAAGCTGTGGTGCAGGCATATACCTTCTTCCATTAAAATGCTGAAATGCAGTCTCTTTGTGAGGCAGCTGCAGTTACTTAACAGTCAGGCTGAAAATTAGCAGAATGAATAGGTATTTAAGCAATGCCAGGACACTTTGATTAAACGTTAAAGACTGAAGGGTCATGCAAATTATACTTTGGTTATTACAGTTCCACCAAAAGCGTAAAAAAACCGTGATGAGGTCTCCCTTAGGCAAACGCAAAACATACTTGGAAGCTGCTGTTTTGAATTGTGATGACACGCTTATGGAAAAGAGACAATGTTGATACCACAAAAATGTGATGGGTACCATTAACAGTGACTATCACACAGCAAACCACGAACCCCAGTGCCTTCAAAATGTAAAAAATTCAAGTCAGAGGATTTGTTTAGGGAAGGGATTAAAAGCATGTAACCCTCCCTGTGTTATTTCAGCCTTTATACAGTTTGCCAGGAGCTCTTTAAATAGAAACTAAACAAGCTATTATGCCTTTGAAAATTAATAAAACATATGCCCTTCTGTACAGAATATAGTAATAGAACAATTGTGCTGCAAAAAGAGACAGAAGCTGCTGTCCTAAGTCTTTTCTGTAAGTCGTTTCTGTAGCCATATTAAAAGAAGTGATGCCTAATCTAATTTTTGAGTAATAGGTTGCAGAACCACCTTGATCTTTTGGCTGATGGTCCTTATTTGAAGCAAGTAGGTAGTGACTGACGCCAATACTGATGAGGACATGCAAAAGTTCCTTAAGCAGGCATTGAAAATGTTGGAGGAATTTACATGCAAGAAGAGATTAATAAGAGTGGACATGATAAATGTATGAAGGGAGTGGGTGGGATAGATAAGAGAGGGAGGAATTAATATTCACATTGTCTTTAAAACAAGATTACAGAGATTCAGTGAAACTCAGCAGCAGGAGCAAAAGTAACAGCGATAAGGAGAAGCACTTTTTCACACAATATGGCAACTAGACATGGGAACCCCTAGTTACAGGATGTTTTTGAGGTTAGGAGTTTATCAGGATTTATGTAGAGAGCATGAACATGCCAAGTCATTACTGTGAATGCTAAAGAGAGCCAGGAACCAGAGCAGCTTCCTGCAGTGGTGGATAAACATCGTTTCTCTCCCAGAGGTGGTACATCTCCCACCTCCTTATGTCAGCTGCAGGACCCCTGCCCAGAGGACCCCACGGTGGGATGGGCTTTGGCAGCTGCTCTCTCCTGCTTGGCTGAGTTTGGTGGAGTTGGTCTGGGCCTTGCTGAGTTCCCACTTGCAAAGCAGCTGGTGCTGGAGAGAGCCCCTGGCAGGATCAGGGATAGTATGGACCATGGGAAGCATGGCTCCTTCAGCCTGCAAGATACCCTTCTTCCCAAGGCAGACAAAAATATCTTATCTCTACACAGGCAGAAGACTTAAACACCATTTTTTTTTTTTCTGGGAAAATCTGTTTCTCTGAAATCAGAAACAAAGCCAGGTTCCACTCCTTTCTTAAAACACACTGATGCAGGTGCTGATGCAGATACCTCTATGCTGCAGTCTTGACTTTCTGTGATGAAATGAAGCTGCTTGGGAGCTGTGCAGGAATGGGAAAGAATCCCTTGCTCCGAGGAAGACCTATATTGGGCTTTTCATTCCAGGAATCTGTGACCCATTTCCATGACATTGCCCTGAATTTTGCTACTGGGAAGCAATCCTTCACTCTGAAATCCCTTATCATGAGGGAGAATGTAATATTTATGTTTTTTTCCCTGTTTACTGCACATGTTGATAAGCTGCTCTGGGACCAAGAGCTGCCAGACTCTATCCCTTTTTCCTACTTAAAGACTGAATAATTAAAAAATAAATAAATCATTAGTTGAACTTTTGGTAACTGTTTTAAAAAATTCATGGAGTGTTGGAAAGGTCAATGTCCAAAGTAGTTTGGGATTCAGATCCCAGCAGGTCTGATGGCTGCCTGGTTCCTCCAGGGAAATGCTAAGTGGGACACCTGACGGGAGGAGGTATTGGTCATTAATCCAGGAGTCAGCAGCTGGCCAACTTCAGTGATCTCAGTAGAAACAAAACACGTGCATAGTGTGTGGTTTCTCAAAGCCTGGGTTTGTTGCCTGGCCTGCCAGTCTGAAGAATTGCTTGCTTTTGCAAGTTTAACAGTAAAATGGATGCTAAGGTCAGGGAATAGGCCAATGTTTTAGTCATCCAGCTGGGAGACCTAAGGATGCCTCACAGGAATTAACTGGACAAGAGGATTTTGATGGATTTTATGTGAAACTGATGAAAAAGAGCTGGTTTTGGAGAAAGGTCACATGTAAAGTCACTGCAGGCAGTCATCTTCATTACCAGTGTCTTCTCCATGTAGAAACATGGGCAGAGAAGGAAAGAGCTTTGATTTTGACTAATGATCAGTCAGAAAAACTCCATGATGGGGCAACATGAGTTCCCAAACATAGCATATTTGCTTTAGGGGAGTGTTTCTTTTCATTTGATGAAAGCAACACTGTCACAGTATACCTGTTGGTAACCTCGTCCTCCTCCCCTGGTTCTCCACTCATTTAATCTCAATTGCCACTCTTTATATGGGAAATGTAAGAGAAAAAGCATGCACAGCTTATCAGAAGAAGAATGTGTAATTACTGGGATTAGACCACTTTGTACAAAAAGAGATGGGAAGTTGCAAAGGTATTGCCTTTAATGATCCAGCAGGTGCGCTCTTCTTGCTACTGTCCTTGTTAATCTGTATTTTCCAGCATCACAGTGAAGTTAGATACAGTGATGATGTACAAGTATGAGAATACTCATTGACTTTAACAAAACCCTGTCTGTGGCAGCAGCCTATAGACATGTCCCTTGCTCACCATGACTAGAAGGTAATTTAAGTGAGTTTAGTTACCCGTCTATTTTCTTGTGTCTGCTGCAGAGTCAGAGGTCCACAACGGTGCCAAACAGAGAACATGTATGCCCGTAGAGAGGACAAACTGTTCTCCAGCATTCCCCAGGTACATCCTGCAGCTCAGCATTTTCTGTCCCCCATTGCCATACCCCATCTTTTCTGCAGGGAACAATAAGCAGGCAAATACTAAAACTAGTTATTTCCTGATCATGCGAATTGATGCAGCCTGTTTTTCTATGGGATTTCTGTATTTCATCCGTATAATGACAACCAGTGTAACCTTTTCCCATGATCACATGTTTCCATGCATTTTTGCGAAATACCTCACAGTCCCCTAACTCCTGGAGAGCCAAAAGCAGCACGTGCCATGGCCTGTTCTGAGCCATGTAGTGCTGACTGGCTCTCTGGGATACATTTGCTCTGTGCCAGCTGGCAATGAAACAGGACAGATAATTACTGCTCTCACCTCACAGTCCTTTCCTCACTCAGGACACTAACTGGTGTCTTCATCCTCCAGTCAGGCCCTGGTTTTCCCTGCTTTATAGGAACTTACCTTTCATATCTCTCCCGCTTTATCAAATGTGACTGAAAGCGGCCAGAGGATTCAGAAATGTAGGGGAAGAGGCAACTGCGGGAGTAGGGATCTAACCAACAGCATATGCAGCATGCAATGGTGTGGCACAACTGGCTGCAAAAATACATGTCTTCGGAAAAATATTCCCCAAACATGTTGGCTTTGTGTGCACAACTTTCCCCTGGGAGAGAATGTGAGAGAAGAATCCTCACATGGGATGGATGAGCCACAAAGATTCATGGGCAACTGCAATATGTCCAGATTCCCTCACGAGGAAGGTACAGGGAATTTGTGTTGAATTTTGGGCTTGTGAACATGATACCTGCCACCAGCCCTAAAATAACTTGAATGTAAGAACATGCATTTAAAAAATTAACAAGATATAGCAGTTGCATATGGCATTTGAGGGAAATATTTTGTTCCCTTTCAGAGCTGTTAATGGACAGGCTGCACAGCAGGACCTGCTTGGAAGTGCTTAAATTTGAAATAATATTATTTGGAGATTTACAGAAAAGAGTAAACCAGTTCCACTGCCATCTGTAAGACAACGAGGAGATGGATAATGCTTGGATACTGATCAAGGCTGTGAGAAAAGTCCCAAGGTTCTATGGGAAAATTGTAATAAGAAAGAAGAAAAATAATCTTATAACAATTTCTTGCTTCTAATTCCTGTTGGTTGTGGTCTACTGGCCATCTTTTGCTAAGATATGAGACTCACAGCCTGCCTGTTGGCCTTTCTGTGGGCAGGAGACCACTACATGATGCCTCTTTACATCTAAATACAATTCACCTTTGTAGCAGGAGCTTCCTTCGGAAACCCTGCAAACATAAAAAAAAAAAAAAAAAAAAGCCATATATCAAAGATTTTGTAAGAGAAACATTTAACGTTTCTGTCTAGAAAAACGTGTAGTATTCAAACCATATGCTGATGACTATGATACAAATTCCTGAAGGACTTGATGTTGCCTCCATTCTGCTGGTAAAAAAACTACTACTTTCTGTTTAGGCATTTCAGTTCAGCACATCCCTTTAAGAATAAGCTTGCCTATCTGACTTTGAAAGAATCAGAATTAACAAATGATGGCATTGCTATTTTTATTGCCATAATTTCTAGGAGCCAAGTTCATACAAAAGCCCATTGTGACTATCTCTTTTCATTACACTCAGGCAGAATATAGCCAAGTTCTGCTTTCACTTACAGCCATATAAATCTAAACTACCTACCTATTCCTTGCCAGTAGTACTTGTGTATGCTGGAGTGACTGTTCTATAGTATTATTTTCCCAGAAAAAGCAAAACGATAATTCATCCATGTGACTTAGCAAGTTCCAAAAAAAGTTGCAAACACAACCAAAAATGGAACATGAAGTGAATAGGAAGAATTCAAGGAAATAAGAAAATAATTTCAAGATTTCCAGTCTTGAACATAAGTACGCATTCACGTGTATGCATACTGAAAAGATCTGTTAGTGATCAACTCCTTTGTCACTTACTGCTTGAGTGCTGGATTCAGAGAGTCTGCTGCTATGAAACAATGTGTGAGGAACCATGCAGAATGAGGAAGCAGATCCAAAAACATCCAAGACCTAGCAGCCCTGGGGAGAAGGCTTGTTATGCAGCTGTTCAGTCCGGGAGGTGCTCAGGCACTTCGGCAGGAGAAGCAGGACTGAGAAAGAGAGAGGGATAGAAAGAGATAAGGCTAGCTTCTGATCTATTTTGGGTGCATAGGCACCATCCTAGCACAGGCAGAGCTATTCTGGCCTTGGTAGTGAGAACACCTTGCGGATGGGAAGCAATGGGGACTCAGAAGCTGGAGTGCGGCGGACCGGAGGCCGTGGTGCCTGGAGGCTTTTCCAATGGGCTGCACGCATTGCTTTCTCAGCACAGACATGTTTGTGGTGTAGGTGGATGAAAGCCAGCGCTGACTCCTTGCTTCTCAGCTGCTTTGGCATGGTCCCGAGGCTCCCCTCTTGACAGAGCACAGGTACTACCGAGGCTTTCAAGAAAAAGCTATTTGAAATGGAAGTAATCCCTGCAGCCTGGAGGGATGCCTTGCAGGGAAGTGTCCAGGCCCTGGCTGAGCCAAGACAACACGTGCCAATTTGGCATTTAACACACATAAATACATGCTCAACCTCTGTTCGTATTAATTGCAAATATTAGAGGGTTTAAAATATGTGGCTTGATACCAAAACGGAGGGTAGCTAAAGCAACTGCACTGAGCCTATCTGCACACAGAAATACAAGCCAGCCAGCAAGAAAGCATATAGCAAACTAACGGAGATGTTCAAGAGGAAAAGTTTCCCATGGATTTGCAGGAGTCACAGCTGGAAAAGACATGATGTTCCCTCTCTTTGCCAGCACTAAGCAGTTTTGCAGTGTTACATGCCTACAGCACGTGCACTGTGCTCTGTAGGGCTGGTTGAAATGTTTAGTAAGAGCACAGGCCAAGCAGTCATTACATTTGGTATCATCAGGTGCATCTCCACAATACATGGGTAGGTGGAAGTGACAGCACAGAATCTGAAGCTTGGCGCCTGGTATGAATGTGATCATTTCTTCTCTGTCCCTTTGCTTGTTGTTTGTGAGGCGAGACTCCTTTCTGCCAGCACACTGTGCTTTTCTCAGGTTGCTCCACTGTACTAACTCGTAAAGTCTTCCTTGACTATGCAGGACTGTGGTGTCTGAGTCACATACTGCTGTTTCCATCTTGGTCAGAGGGATGAAATATTTACAGCTGTAGTATACCAGCCCTCCAGAGGACTACAGATTCCTTTCTGAAGGTCTAATCATGCCTTTTCCCACTTCTTCTCCCTACATGCAGTTAACATGCTTGAGAAGGCCACCTGCAACATCTCCCTCCAAAAATATCTAAAAGAGAGTAACAGTGAAATAAAGCTTAACGTTATATTCTAGTGCTCTCACTCATCTGGCTTAGACCAGGAATGCAAGGGGGCAGGAAATGGGGAGATATAATACATATTCATCTCATTTTCCCCACTGTATTCACCAAAAGAAAAGGTTTATTTCCGCTTTCTACTGTTAAAAAAAATAATCTAAGGAGGCCCCTCTCCCCTGTTGTCCCTGTTAGACTGAGTGGAACCAG
The DNA here is from genome assembly GCA_028858755.1 of Ara ararauna. Taxonomy (NCBI): domain Eukaryota; kingdom Metazoa; phylum Chordata; class Aves; order Psittaciformes; family Psittacidae; genus Ara; species Ara ararauna. The sequence continues at coordinate 70,838,918 of CM054381.1, forward strand.
CACTGCTGTTGAAGCTCACCCCAGAAGCTCCTGATGGAGGGGGGCAGCTAGCTTACAAAGGAGAGGCCAGCACAGACCTGTGGGTCTCTGAAATGGGCTGCTAGGAGAGTGAGTGGAGAAGGCAGCAGTTTCTTTCTGGAGCTGGATTCCAAGGAAGCTAAACTGGACAGAAAAATGCATTAATGTTGCTTAGTTCTTAGTCCTTGCATCAACTTAGTGTCTGGAGCTGCTAAGCAGCAGGGTAAGTACAGAACAGAAGAGCTGCTCCACAGAATCTGGACCTGAAGCCAACAAAGTTGTGTATGGCTTGAGGGTCAGGCAGGCAGTGCATCTCCTCAGTACAAAGGTCCCTGGGGACTACTTTTTCACAATTTCTGTGTTTGCACTACATTGCCCACTGCAGCAAAGTGGTTCATCAGCAGAAATGGGAGGAGGTGTCCCTCTGGACACAACAATGGGTCAGGCTATAAGTCATGCAGTCCTGGGTTAAAGAAGTTGCACGGACATCATGCAGCATCTCCTGCTGATCTTTGTTGTGTGCCACACAACAAAGTACATCCTTTGCTCAGTGGCATTTTCCATACCGCACGGAGTTCACACAGCTCAGATCTTTTCCCCAGGCTGCCACCGTGGGCTAAGCTTCCCCTATTCCTTGCAATTCTGGCTCCTCAGTAATGCTGGTGATTCCTGGCATATGAGTCCTGAGTGTTTGAAAAGAGACCATGAAATCCCCTTGGTTTGTTTCAAGTCCTCCAGAAGTGCTTTATTATAAAGACCTCGCAAAAAGAATAAGCTCAATCCAAGCTGCTAGAGAGAGAGTCCTTGGGAAAAGCTGGTGTACTTGGCCTGATGAGAGTCCAAGCATGGCAGGGGAGCTGGGGAGCAATTATGGAGAAAGTCTGGCTCCTCTCACCCTACAGTGACCCATAGGTGCTCAGTGCAGGCAAAATCTCTAGGACAAGAATATGATTTTAGGGAAGTTCCTGCTCAGTAACAGAGAACTGAAATGTTTCAACCTCTCATAGCTTGTCAAGTACTGGCAAAAACTTCCTGAGAGCAGCAAAAGCACTTCCCAGTGTGTGTGACGAGCAGGCACCAGAGTTTCAAGACCTGAACTCCAAGTAGATCAATGCTAACTGACAAAGTGGTCTTCTGCCAAAACCATTCATTTCTTCCCTTTTACTCATATTTTAATATAGAGCTGAATAACTTCAGATGGCAGTCCCCTCTATTCTTAAACAGTATATTTCTTTAAAAAAAATAAAATAAAATAAATAGCATCCTGAGGTGACATTTATCTCCCCAACATGGAGAATGTCAGCTGGCTGGTTCAAGCACAAAAGAGTAATTTCAGCCATACCTAGGTAACACCAAAGAATGTTTCAGGCTCCTCTAACTACATAGAGCACTGCTTGGATGTTCATGCCACAGAGACTCTCACACAGTGATAAAGGCCCAGTACAGAATAGACCATCAGCATCCCTGAGTGTAGGGCTGTAATTTGTATCTGAGGCCCATGAAACAAAGCTCTGGAAGTGAGATGCTGGGAAACATGCGCTTGGAAACGTATTTTGAAGACTACTTTGATGATAGCAAAAGAAACAGTGGCAGTGATTGCATGTTGAATTATTTTATTCCAGTGTGTAGTTTTCACAACTTGAATGGAGGTGGTTAAATTTTCTCATGCAATGCTAACACATTCATCACTCATGTTTGTAGCAAGTGACACAGTAAAAGTGGAGACAAGGAGCAGCTTTTCCATGACCAGAGCATGGCAATCCCATATGGAGGGAGCCTGGGGAAATTTCACACCGGACATACATGAGTGGTGGGCAGACGCTGCAAGATACTGAAGATCTTTCACTTCAGTGGAAATGACAAATGCTGAGAAAAATCAATGCCTTAAAGGTTAATATTGACAGGTATTTCCAGATTTCCTCTATATTGTGGGAAGCATCTTTTATTCTCCAACGAATGAAGTATGCCTTTTATTATTAAGCAATTTTTGTAAGTGTTCAATTCCAACAAATATTTTCAGCAAATCAAAATTCACCATTTTTATTCAGTGTTGCCAAGCAAGCCTTTGACCGGATTGGCTTTTTTGTATTAAAATTTATGAATCTTAAGTATTGTTTCATTGAATCTCTTACTTTCTTGTGAAAAAGAGGGTAAAGGAATCAAACAAGAAGACAAAAAAAGAAAAAGCCTTTGTTCCTTCCTTATTTCACACATTCCTCCCTCTTTTTCTTCTACTGTAATCCCCCAAGAAAATAGGGAGAAATAAAATATCTGAGAAGATACATTGAGAGACCTGAAAGCTGACATTTTTCTCCCATTTCTCTCCTCTCCATTTCCTTTATCTGTGGGGAAAAGGAGAGGAATATGAGCCTTTGTCCTTCCACTTCCCCTTCACAAAGATCAGAGAAGTTTAAAAACAAAGGGAAAATCAAAACCTGGGATTGAAAGTCAACAGAATTACTTGGATTACTCTGTTTCAAATATTTTTTGGCAGAAAAATGTATTACTTGGCAGGAGAAAACTTTGCCCTGTTTCATTTATTGGTCAGCGCTATTCATTAGCAGTGTGTTAAGATTTAGGCGCTGCTTGTGTAGACCAAATTATGTCCATGATAGCTAATTAGTCCAATCCCACTGAACCTCATGGGATTTTCTGATTTTAAGCTAAACTAGTAGGATTGTATATTAAAAGAAGGGAGAAATAGGGGTTGAAAGATCCGGTGAGGCTGAAGTCTGCGAACTGAAGCTGGATGCATTAGCTCTGACAGGAGTGTCTGCAGTCTGTGACAGCCCCCCATCCTTCAGGATTGGGCTCTTTTTCTTCATAGAGGTCACAACAGCAGAAATGTAGAAAATCCCTTTATTCTGGGGGTGAGCTGAATGCCAGTTCAGAGGTTCATATTACGGACAAGTATTTATTTTGCACTGATGACTAAAGCTGCCCTCACTGTCTGCATGGTCCGAGGGTTCTGTGTAGCTCTGACCAAGGATAACGCTCTTGCTGGGAGCAGAAGAACCCAAAATTCATGTACCAGAATCTCACAGCAACATGTCATTTTTTCTGCATGCTGCTCACACAGCAAAGAAGATAATTTGCAAATCTCAGAATAACAACTCAAACTGGTTATTCTCACTGCATTTATTTTCACTTCTGCATCCCTAGCGCAGAAGTACCCAGAAGCACTTGGAGGAAAGCTGCCCTGTGCTTTGTCCTCCTCTGCTGACCCCTTCTGTCCGGGGACTCCTTAATGAGGCAGGTGCCAGTGTGAAACAAAGCTGGTGTTCAGAGGAGAGGAGAGATCACATTAGGTCCCATCACTTTTCTCTTGCAGTGAGCACCAAACACAGATTTCCTTGCTCCCAGTGGCATATGTTGTAGCCAAGGAACCACATCACCTCCAGTTCTTAACTTCTATTATATCATCACATCCCCCTATCCCCCTGGACAGTTCGTTGAACCACCCTTTTCCAGTTTCTTCCACTATAAAAGGGTGACAAAGAGACTTGCCAGCCCCACTTCTGTTGCAGGATTAAATGTGTGCAAAATTTGATGAAAAGACAAGGTATGAATGCTGACTGCTGCCAGCAAAGGAAATAGGGCAGGTTAGCAGGCTAGGATACCACCTATAACTTCTGTATTTACTGTAGCCAGGGACATAGAGTTGGGTTCTTGGTTCCGGGGTTATATACTACTTGATGGTGTGCAATAAAATATTAGAGTAATTTTAAGATATATCAGAGGTACAATGCTGGTACTGATGGACACAACAAATATCAAAGACAATAACTTAGTGTTAGGCTAACCATGTCAAACTCCACCCCACTTCAAATGCTTTCCAGGAAAATAGATTTCTGGTTTTAAATATGAGGATTAGCAACAGCAGATTTAGGGCTTAAAATAAAGTATGTATTTTAGATTTATTTAAGGGCCTTTAACTCCCAAACACTTTGCTTTAATATATTGCTTTCTGGGCTGACATGGCTTTCATTTTTCATCACTACTTTACATTCCAGTGTTTGAATGTTTTACGCAGGGGAAACCTAAGTTTTTCAAAAGCTGAAATTCTGCTGCTGCTGCTGTTTAAGCAATACTTTCCTTTCTTCTCTCTCTGTAGCAGGTTCTTAGCAGAGAGAACTGTAATTCAGAACAATTCAATTTTCCATCATTTGCAAGAAGCAAGAGGCAAGACACAGTAATGGCTTAATTCTGATTATACACAGCCTTTTGTGAGGACTGACTTCCAGATGTTCATGTTCTTTTATTGATTCTTTTTCTTTTTAAATGTGAAAGTTATTCATTTCTTTGGACTTGGTGCTAGGAAAGAAATCTTTGAAATTCCCAGGATAGAAGCACTGATCAAACTTCAGTCAAACCGTAGTCAGAAAGCCACCCTGAAAGTCTAAATATTTGCTGGACAGGTCTAAATCAGGCTACAGCAATGGAAATTTTTCTGTCCTATATTCTGCCCTGAAGGGAATTTCTACTTGGAGAAGAGCATGTTCATGCTTCACTTTTCCTTGGACTCTCTGTAGAGATAGCTAAGTACAGTGAGGTCAGAGCTCTAGGATCTGGTTTGCATCCAACCAGCTTTGACCTTGTGAAGGCATTGGCTGCATTGCCAGCCAAGATTTCATGGTTAAAGGTCAATTAAGATTATTCCTTAAGTTCCAAAGAATTGGGGGGGGGGGAGAGAAATTAGGAAGAAGACAATGACAAAGTGTTTGAAAGCCAAAAATGAATTTGGTAGCAAATGTTCTGTGTATACCAGATTTTAGATCCCATATCTTCTAGAGTCAAATGTCCAAGTCACGCAATCCCCATAATAGGCCTTTCCTGTAAACTGTGCTTTCTGGCTCAGTGATGCAGGCTGGCTTTTGAGATGTGAGCTGTTCTCCTCAGTCTGTTTCAAACAAAAAGTGCCTTTTTAAATTGAATTTTGGTGCTATCTTTGCACACACTATTCTAATCATCGTGCTGGGAGGGTTCTCAATATAGAGAGACCAGGAGGTTCATGCTGAGGCTCTGCTGTGAGGATCCAAGGGATAAAGTGGAGTTCATGCAGCTGACTTGAGAGCAAGCTTGCTAAAAAAATTTAACTCTTAAAGGAGACAGCTTGGTCCTGACAGCTCTGATTGCCTTGGCACACTGTGATGGAAATGCAATTACAAGGTTGGACTGCTGTCAATTTGTTCTGGATAGAGAAAGGGAAGGAGAAAAACTGGGGTTTTAATTAAAAATAAATAAGTAAGCCCAATTTTGAGAGCTTCTTGCTTAGCTCAGCATTGTCCTTACATTTCTATTATGGTGATCCCAGGTATGTGTATTGACAAATTTTCTCCACTTCAGCAGGTGAAGATGGCCTCTTGGCCACAGTCTTGAGCTGGCCAGAAGGACTCCAGCAAGTACTCTCTCTGAGGCTGTCTCATTGGCTTCCTAAGATCTCCCAGTGCTGTACAGTGGTCCCTGAAACCATGGGGTTTGGCACAGTAGCTCATAAGAGCATTATGATAAGTCACTGTTGATTATAACATAGCTATACAATAAAAAATATGGGGCCTTTGTATTGTACATGAAGGCCTCTGCCTGCCAATTTCACCTGCTTGGCAGCAGTTCTGATCTGCTCAAATGGCAGGAATGGCCAGCGTGCTTCCACTACACCAAGATGCTGTGTAAGGGAGCATGCTTCTGAATCCCACCTCTGCCTTTGAGGACTGTGTAACTACCACACCTTGTCTCAGTCCCTGCCAGCAGAGCTCTCCCTCAGTATATGTCAAGTATTAATTACTGCTCGTGTGCTGCCTGCAAAGATCACTTACTGCACCATGAAAAAAATGCCAAATATTATTGCAGCCTCCCTATGGGTGACTGGGCTGAGCTCTCCAGCAAAGCCCTGGCTCCAAGCAGAGGTTGTGATTGTGGGGAGCAAAGCAAAAACAAAGCATAATAACCCAGGAGGTGCTTTAACACAGCTGCATAAAGACACAGAACAAACCTTCCTGATAAAAGTAGTGTTGAATTGGTGCAATCTGATCCCTAAGCTAGCTATGGAGATGCATCATGTTCATTACCCAGGAGAAAGGAGCCAGCATGGAGCTGGGGTGGGGGGGTGGCATGGGCAGTATGGATAATTGTAGAGGCCTGCTGGTAGATGGAAAACATCTGGTTTGTGTTTGAGTTAAGAAGGGATATTTAGCTCTATTACCTAGATTTGTATCTGTCCATTACTAATTCAGACTTATTAGCATAGGCTCACGACATCAAGGTTATGCAAGGCTGAGAAGTCTTTGTGTGTTGGGAGCCACAGAAAGTTGACGTTAAGGTAGTAAAGTTACAACAAACACCTGCAGGTCTCTCAGTGTTGTGAGCAATAGGACATGTGTGCATTGGTGCCTGCTGATGTAAATGTGGATGATGTGGATGCTGTGTGTGGGATGTCTGAATAGGGAGGCACCTGCCTATGTGCCCAGGGGTCAATGTGGACAAGGGGATGTGAATGGACAAGGGAATGTAGCTTAGAGACACTAACACTCCCCAGCCAAAATACAAATACAAACACAAACACAAATACAAATACAAATAAATACAAACACAAATACAAATACTTTGTGACCAGCAGCTCACAAATACCATGAGTAGGGGTGCTTTTAGTGACTTTCGTCAACACTAAGCTGCCTCTACATTTCAACTCTCCTGTGGCAGTGTTTACCCCTTCATAATATCTACTTACAGCACCATCCTCAATATCCCCATGTCCTCTGCCTTGTCATGCCCTACAGGCTGTCAATTCCCTACCTTCCTCTTCCAGTGCTCCTCATTCCCAGTCTCATGTCTCTTTATCCACTTTCCTAATGAAACATCCTTACTGCTGCATCCAGATACCCAACCTTTCCTTTTGCCCTTCTCAGGAGTATTCTGTGCAGTTCTGGTGTCCTCAACATAAAAAGGTCATGGAACTGTTGGAACAAGTCCAGAGGAGAGCCACAAGGATGATCAGGAGTCTGGAGCACCTCCCGTATGAAGATAGGATGAGAAAGTTGGGGCTGTTCAACCTGGAAAAGAGAAGGCTGCATGGAGACCTCATAGCAGCATTCCAGTATTTGAAGGGGTCCTATAGGGATGCTGGGGAGGGACTCTTCATGAGGGACTGGAGTGAGAGGACAAGGGGTAAGGGGCTCAAACTTAAACAGGGGGAGTTTAGATTGGATATGAGGAAGAAATTCTTTCCTGTAAGGGTGGTGAGGCACTGGAATCGGTTGCCCAGGGAAGTTGTGAATGTTCCATCCCTGTCGGTGTTCAAGGCTGGATTGGACATAGCCTTGGGTGGCATGGTTTAGTGGGAGGTGTCCCTGCCCCTGGCAGGGGGGTTGGAACTAGATGATCTTAAGTTCCTTTCCAACCCTAACTATTCTATGATTCTATGATTCTATGACATGAGATGTGTTTGATGATTTACAAATACTCAGTCCCCTTGAAAAACAGACCCAAAGCATCTCAAACCAGATGTCCAAGCTGAGGGGCAACTTCAGAAAGGGATCTGAAGGTGTCTTTCCATAGGTGACCCAACCTGACAGCCTTGGGACCTGTATTTATAAATCCAGGGCACCAAAACACAGTGCACTGAGCCTGACAGTAACTGTGGGATTATTCTTCTACAACCTCCCTCCAGCTTCTAGCTTGAAAGTCATTCTGGGAGCAGGGACTTCGCTAGGTTTCTTAAGTGATTATCTGCACTGTAGGAATAGCAAAAAGTGAAAGGAAGTAGGTCACAAACCACTCCTAGGCTGAAATTATTACCCGTGCTGTCCCAGGATTCCCCATGAGGACTGAAATGCAAAACACAAGTGCCACAGATTTGTGAGATCATCCCCACTCTAGTTTATCAGCAATGGCTTCAAAGACTGCTAGCCAGCCAGTCCCTGGCAGATGTAAGCCTATATTTACCATTGCTCAATGCCAGTTGTTATTTAAATGTAAATAGGGACCTTTTTTTCAATTTCATTTAATTCCTCCAAGATATTAACTATAATTCATCATGTTTATAACTTCTGAAATTAATTTCCCTCCCACAGAGTTCAATAAATAACACTTTTCCTGAGTAGTTCATTCACAGTGCAAAAACACCTTCTTCATATTTTTCACTTCATAGAATGAAATCACATGAAGTGGTTAAGATTTACATGATCAGCTCTGGCAGACTTTTTATATTTATTTGGGTTGCAAGATATAAATCAGTACTGGGCCTTTCTCCAAGAATGAGTTATTTGTTATCTTGCTACATGTGTGTTTCTGGGTCAAAATTTGATAAGGTGTTTTTAGCATTATTGCATGGGGTAGGTAGGGTTTACATTGTTCTGTGCCAGCTTCTGTGTTTTGACTGCAGAACATTACCTTCAACTGCATTTTGTCACAACGGATCAGTGGAAGTTTGAAAATTTTCCCAAGTCAGAAATAACATGTGTGATGGTGAATAAGATAGTGCTCTTCAGAGACAGTCCCAGTTTACTGAATAGTCCATAAACATATGGGTGAGCAGCAGTAGAATTTTTTGATGATTTAGAGCTGTGATTTAAAGTCACATGAATATGGCTTCCTTAGAAAAATGATGCTCTTTAAATCTGTATGAAATCTCACTGTTTTTGTGGGGAGCTTTCTGCAGGACCAGATTTTAACTTCATGCAAGTCTTTCAGGCATGTAGGGACATGGGGGCATGTGGGATCTTTAGAAATGAGGTAATAGACCCCTCTAGTTTAATGTCTATGATAATTGCTTCAACTCAAGTAAAAAGTCAATGGTTGTTGCATGATACTATTGCTGAATCAGTCAGGAAGTTTCTTTATCTATTTCAAATATCACACATGGGAATCTCGATCCTTTGGTGTAAGCTTGAGCTACAGGTAATGCACAGTCCAGGAACCGGACTTTGGTGGCCACCAGAAAAGTAAGTGACTGGGGATTTAGGAACCTGGCACTTCAAGCAGCAGCTGGGCAACTGAACTGAAATCATGGCAGAAAAATGTCTTGGTAATTGTAGGGGCCCAAAACCAAGAATGCTCAAGATCTAAGGCCTGACCTTTTGTACAAACACAAATATGGAAAATTTCCATGGGTATTAGCGACTCCTGATTCACCCCTGCTTCGCTTTTGTAGACTGGGTGATATGGAAGTCCTTGAACTCTGTTTTCTATCACACCTGCTATCCTAAGAGGTTTGATAAAAATAAACAAATGTAAACTTTGGAAAGTCATGTCTACATTCATAGAGACCTAAAACTACCCTTTAGCCTTGAATCTATGTGGAACTCCTAAACTAGTGCTTTTTCTTCACATATATCTCTCTTGTGGGCACGTCATGAAAAATATTAATAACCCACAGACCATTTTAGCTTTGCCCAGAACTTGTTCTCTGCAGCAGGACAGCTACGGGGTGACTTGTGCAAATTAGCAAGGTCACCTCACTCATTACGTGCAGAGCTCTCCAAAATTCTCTTTGTGAAAAAACCTAGTTTACACAAGGGTTTGTTCTGAATTCCCTCAGAGGAATAACAAAATACTTCTAAAGTCAATATGGTATATGATGACACAACAAAGTAAAAACAAGCTATATTTTGTTCAAAACCTGACATCTATAACCCCACTTTCTCAGAATCTTTTATTCCAAATATGATGATTTTACTCTTCGTGCTGTCATTGGCACATCACCTTGTTTTGTGGAGTAGAATTTCTCCACTACATGAACCCCCTGGATGTTTTTCCAGCTCAAGGTCTGCATCAGAAGTGAATAGAAGCAAAATGCCAGTGTTGATTCGGTTTGGTCTTTCTGCTGTGAAAAAGGTTTGTAATTTGATCTCTTTTTCACTCGACAAAAATCTCTTCCTCCCCTGCAGAAATATTCTCAGATCTCTTTCTCACTTTCTCTCTTCATCTTCAGTTTCACTTTTCAGTTTGTTCATTATCTCTGGAAGGAAACCCTTGAAGTTGTTCCTGCACTTGAATCTTTGATATGCCGAAGTTTCCTTTTGTATCCCATATTCCTGCTCTGGGCAGCCGCATTTGTTGACTCTCTGATAGCAGACATCGCTGTCTATGTCTTAATCAGAAATTAGAAGAAAAGAACGCAAAAAAGAAAGAAGCAAAATGCCTAAAAGTTTGGTTTGGCAAATAATTCAAAGCCTCATATCTGTTCAGTCACGACCTCCCCTCTGTCATGAACACGTTTCGCTACAAATTACATTAAAATGGTGTTAAATGAAGACTTTTATCTTGGCTGCGCACTCCGAGAACGTTCTTTCCTGCAACTTTAACCTCATGCTACTTGTACAGAAACACAAGGAAAGATTGAAGCCCCCATGCCTGATGGCTCTGTTTTGACTCCATGTATAAAACCCCTTCTTTGTAGGCACCATTGTTAATTGATGGACAGTGCAGGCAAAGCCATGACAGGCACAATAAGAGGAGAAATATCTACAAGGAAAACTGTGTCACTGCAAAGGATTATGCTTTTTCAGCCAAGAGGCTGAAGCTCTGAAACAGTTGTACCTTATGGAGAAGAGGCTGAAGTAGAGAGAGATATTTTTTATTAACGCAGAGTTACAAAAAACTATCCCTAACAGTAATTCAGAGATTACATGATGAGATGTGGGTTTGGTTAGGAAAGGGATTTCCAGGGCCCCATACTGCTGTGTACTGAGCATGTTGTCATCTTTCCCCAGTAAAATAGCCCACTCCTATAGGTAGCTGTGATGAAGGTCAACAGTTGGATCATTCTGATTCCAATGGGACCTGCATCCAGTCTTCTCACTGTTTAGAAACTCCACATTTTACACAGCACCAGAAATTCATCAGCATGTGGTTATTAATGATGCGTACTAATGATGTACACAAACCAGAAGGGCTGGGTGTCTCTAGGAGAGGGGGAGGTGTTAATGTGACAATTAACTCCTAACTATTAATGTGTTTTTTCCTTGCCTTCACATGCCCCCATACTCAGGAAGAACTGAACTTTTATATCTGTTTAAGATAAATGTCTCCTCAGTAAACTGGAGATACTAAATTCAATTAAGCCTTTGCTTTCTGGCAGAGATTTTCCTTCCCTTTGAAAGATTTAGTAATTTCTCAGACTTAGGAAGTGTGATCTTTGTGCACAGTGATCAGATGCACTTAGTTGCATCTTGCATTTGTGATATTTACCGACTCTGTATTTTACAGGTTACTCAGGTATTTCGCTAAAAGTGATCTGTGCTTTATGGGTCTGTAGCCCCCTGGTCCCTCTCTTCTTCTGCAATATCAAAATACCCCTGACCCTCAGAGATTTGGATTACTGTATTCTTTAGAGGTAGGTTGAAACATAATCCACCCTGCATGAATGGGGAATTGAAGCACACTTTAGATGAAGTGATTTAGCCCAAGGAAGGAAGTCTGTAACAGCTCCACAAGGAACTGAATGTGGGTTTTCCTAGTCCCAGTGTGGTATCCCCCACCCCAGACAATCTTTCTCATGCCAAGTGCTCCAGCACTAGATCTGTCATTAGGCACCAAGACCCTCTGTACTAATGATGCTTGAACCCAGGCATGAGTATCACACAGTGCAACACTTCTGAATAAAACCCTGATCTACAAAACCTGCAGTAAAGGAACAAGGCAAGAGAAAAAAAAAACAGGGCTGGACTTGACACACTTTGATTCCAGTATGAGCAAGGCCAGGATGCAGCTCTAGAAAGTATCACACAACATTATTTTGAGCAAGGGTTGTTAATGAGACCACAAGTAAACTAGAGAGGACAGAGTGGGTGTACAAGAAAGCAGACCTAGGCTGTACTGGCTTAATATGCTTTTCAAATCATTCTCCATTAGCCAAAGAATTACTGTTCTGCTTACTACACAAATGGAGCACTGAAAATAAAAGCCATTATCTGTCCAATCAGCATCTGGGTCACAAGTGTTTCAGTGTGGGTGGGTAGCTGCGAAATATTTCTAGGTATTACTGCCAAGAAGAGCTTGAATTATCACCAGAAAACAAAAATTGCACTAAGGATAAACTAAACAAAAAGGTCAAAAGACCCCCAAATGAAAACTCTTTACAATGAAACATTGATAACTTAGATGGGAGAGCAGGCAGGGCTTTGTGGTCCAGGAATATTTTAGAGATTCTCATCACTTTTGAACATGTTTGACAGATTGGTTAGTTAATAACAATAAATTTGGGAGGAGATCAAAAATGTAGGAGGTAGAGGTAAATGCAGATACCAAATAGGAGTGCTGAAATAGTGATAAAAGATTGTAAAAGTCAGGTGTGGGGACCTGGTGCATGGTGCTTTCTGAGGACACGGAGAGCATGGAACCTGATGAGAGCTTTCTCTGCCAGTGACTTTTCACTTGCATATCTACTGCAGCTCCTGAGCCTTGGAGCCAGGCAGGAAAAGTAGGGTTACATGGGATATTTATATGAAGCAATAAATCAAAATTCTCATGGCTTGAGTGCAACAAGTGATGCTCTGGCTAGAAGAAAGCTACAGGCAACATGTGGGTAATGAGCACAACTGTTTTCTGAAACTTCTGTGGTACAGTGAGGTGCTGTTACTACTCACTCCCCACATGTGGAGACAGTACTTTGAGGGCTGTAGTAGCTGTTCTAATGTGAGATATATCAGTTTTGAAGCACCTTATTTTTCTGCAACGTCCTAGTGGAGGCTGCTCAGCTTTCTCAGTAGTATCAGTAAATGAATGAACTGTTTATGAAATAGTCACAGATTAACCCCATACTAGAAGAGGTTTTGGCTTGTTTCTGCGTGAGGCAAAACACATGCGCTCAGTATTACCAAAATATTTCAAGAAATTTTTCACAGAATTGGTCACTTCTAAAAATCATTCACAGCAAAGTCAATATTTTTTGGGATTTTTGAAGCAAAAAGTAATTTGAAAGCTCTTTTTTCATCTTGGAAAAGCCTAATTTCATTAAAAGTAAGTTAAAATATGCTTTAAAAGAGGTTTTAAAGGTTTTGCAATTTGTAAAAAAATTTAACATCATTTCATTAAAGATCAGGCCAAATTCAACAAACCCGACTATTCAGCAAGGCCAACCTCTAAAACTTCAAATTTTAAACCAGCAACTCACGACACCCTCCCACATCACTGTTTCTCCCACAGCTGCTGAAAAGCAGTGCTACCCCTGCCACACAAGTATCTATCCCAGTGTCTACCGGCAAAATTCCTCCCTGGGTCCTCTTTGTTGTTTTGCTGGTTGCCACCTCAGGGCTACGCTTCTGGTGCTGAATATTTTGCGTGTTGGGTGAGACAACTTAGTAAGGATCAGCCTGGGGCCAGAAAGTGTGTTGGATATATGAGAAACCCATTTCTCCAGTATTCCTTCCATTGAACAAAACAGAGCTTTCTTTAGAGTTTCTTAGGAAAAAAGCCTTATGACTTCCATGGGCACAAGGAGCCTTTCCAAAGCAGCTATGACTTGCACTTCTGGGGGGGCACAGGAGTTATGTTTTATACCTTATATGATCCTGCTGAGGTTTTTACACCTGTGTATTAGATAACCAGCTTAGACACTGCCATTTAAAGAGAGAACCTACTTGAAACAAAAGATTTAAAACCCCCAGAAGGATTTCCAGGCAGCTCAGCGCACTGATGTATTCCCCTGGCTTTCTTTCTCCTTTCCTGTTCTTTGTGCACATTTACCTGCCTTTCCACAGCATCCACACGGCTGTGCGGTAATGCACAACACTGCAGGCGAAACCAGAGGCAGTGGAAGGGGAGGAGAGAGAACTGGGGGTGACCCCCGAGGATCCAGGCAGCCTCACTGCTTCTGCTGTAGAGCCACGTGGGATGATCTAATACAGCTTCAACATGTGCAAGAGGCATTGTCTGTATTTTTAAGTGTGCTTTATTTAGGTCCAGGCAGCCAGAGAAGGGAAATGAGTTTTGACAAACAATAAGAAAGCGTAGACATCTAAAAACAGATTCTTTCCTGGGTTGTATTATGCCACTCCATGTTCCTGCAAAACCTGAGGATTTTCATGTGAAGGCAAAATGGTGGATGTAGCATCACCACTGCTCAAGTTTGGGTGTGCAGCTTCCCTGATAAGGCTGGCAGCCCATATTACCTTGCATCCTGGGGGATGTGCCTCAGCCCATGGAGGAGAGTAGAGAAGCAACATGAAGCATTCCAGCAGCTGCTGTCATGAGGTTTCACAACAGCTTTTCAGACCAGCAATGATCTGGCTTTTGGCCAGTTAATTTACCCTTTTATCCTTAATGAAAAATTTCCTGTAGAATATTAACTGATAGACTGTTTTTATTTTTTAATTGACTTTTTCTACAAAAACTCCAGAACTAGTGCTCCAGGAAGCATCAGAACCATCAAGAAGCTTAGATTCTTCCTAAACTGTAAACACCAGTGCAAGCTGAGCTACTGAGTTGTTCCTGTGGCTTCAATTTTTTAGCCTTTGTGCAAAGATGTCCTGCTCAGATCCTAGTTAGCACCTAGCAAAGGAGGACTTGGCAGGGGGAGAGCAAGGGCCATGGGGAGAAAGGAACATAAGCTGTGGTAGATCTTTTACCATACTGCTCTGTATCTGGCAGATTCAGTTGGCTTAAGCCAGGCCTTTAACCTCAGTTTCTAAGTCTTCCCCTGTGTAAAGGGAGAGCTGGTCCTGGAATGCTGCATTTGGCTGGCTTCTCTCATCTTCTCCAGTTAACCTCTTGAGAAATTTTATTAAGGAGATATAAGGAAACTTGAGGCTTTAAAGCAAAACAACAAAAGGGAAGCAGCACAGTTTTAGAGTGCAAGCCATTCTGGACAAGTCAGCCTATGACTTTGTAATACAAACAACATAAAAGGCCTCTGAGAATGGAGCCTTGCTCTAATAAAGCTTTCTTTAGGAAATGCTTTGGCACAGGGTTTATCTGTTTGCTGCACTGTACCATTTTGATCTGAAAGAAATCCAGTAATCGCATGGAGTCTGCCCCTCTCTGTAGGTAATGAAGACGCCTGCATGTTTCCACTGCTTGAATGCAGCCAAAATGAGTACACGAGCTTTTGCGTTGCAAAACAGTTCTGTGCTGTTACTAATCCTACCAAAAAGGCACGGGGAGATTTATGGAGAAACGTTTCTTGGCTGGTGCAGACCTGCTTGTGCCTGCTTCTCATTTCTGAGTAAGTCAAAGGAGGGATGACTCATGCCAGAGTCTACTGAAATCCAACAATCTTTTGTCCCATAGGGAGCCAGGGGCCAGTGTTCAAGCCTGAGTGGCTAATAGAGCAAAATCCATGCTGGATACCCCACCAGTGAACCAGGGAGAGGGCTACTGAGGAAAGAGATTTCATTGGCTCTGGTTTACCTTTATCTTCAATGAGATGATGGAATCTGGTAACCTTGTGCTCAGTAGCTTTGATACTAATTTTCTATACATTAGATGATTAGAGTTATCACATGTGCTCAACAGACCTGTGTATGACCATTTAAAGTTTCTGGAGAAGCCTGAGGTTTTCTTTTCCAAGAAGATGGCAAACTTGGATCATCCATGTCTTGAGTCTGTATCTGGGAGTAAGAATAGCTCCCTATCCTCTGTACAGGAAGGTACTTATGTCTCTAAATACAGAAAACATCCTCAGTGGTGTCAGATGTGAACTGCAGGCTCCTCTGGACTGAGCTATGTCCGCCAGGCACATGGGCTGGGGCACAGTCTAAACATGTCCACAAATCAAATATACATTAAATAAGTATTTGTTTACTTGTTGCTATTTTTTGACAAGTTTCATGTCTGAAATATAACCACTACAGCCTGAAACCTTACAGATAGAAAAGCTGTCTGTTCTCATACATCAGGCAAGTGGGGGAACACTACTACTGCAGGGAGAAATTCACCTCTAGGAAGCATGATGAGTCTCTCTAACTTCACACGCAAGCAGCGAAAGAGGTGCTGCAGGACAAGGAGCTCTGCTTTACTGTTTTGCAGTAATGAATATTTCTATGGCCATAAAGGCTTTACTTGGTGGGTTTGTGTTGCTATTGATCAGTGTGCTGTTTGGAACATCTGAGTGTTGAGCAGACAGGCCTTCATCAGAATGGTACCTTGTAGAAAGGGCTCTTTGGAGTTGTTGCAGAGTAAGTCCTTGAGCCTCAGCTAACTACCACCAAAAGAAATTCAAACTGAGGGAAGTGTTGGATTTAAGTACTGGGACTTAACGTAATTTAAAGAGCAGGGACCTTCTGCACAAAGTTGAGACAGGTCTTGAGTAACCAGAGGGTTATAGGAATGTGCTACTTGCAAAGACAAATGACGGACCATGGCCAAAGGCATCTGTTTCTTAGGCTTGTACTAGGGACTTAGTCAATCAACTTTGGAAAGTGCTACCGCAAGGAAAGAGACTCATTACTTTTTTTTCCTATAAGCACTGGATGGTTCTGACCTTTCTCTCCCTATCAAAGCTCTTGTTAATAGTCAATTGCTGCCTATTAAAGGCACCCAGAGAAGCTATGTAATGGGCACAAAATGTCACAGCTGGAGCCCATCAGTGGTGGCTATTAGCTTGAGGAGGGGCCTTATCCCCCCTCCCTTTTCTGTTCAATCCTGGTCCTCACTGCCAAAAGCTCCTTGCATATAACAAGAGCTTTGTGGTTGCCAAGGAGAGTCCACACCCACAGAGAGGAGGAGAACGCGTGGAGAAGAAGTAGCAAAGACTATTATCATCATTTATACAGCAATGGGAGACTGGCAGCCAAGTGCTCTTGGCAGTAAAGCTTTCAGCTGCTCTAGGAAGATTGAGAGTGTTCTCATAATGATTCCCAGACATCTGCTTCACAGCAATTTCTTGGACTCATTCACTTTCTGGATTGTTTTCCCCCTCTGTTTTATTGCCCTTCTGAAGGGCAGGGGCTACCAAATGGGCACAAGATGGAATCTCAGAAACAGGGGTCTGGAGGAGGCCACCGTGTCCCAGGCGCACAGTTGCTAGTGGAACTTAGGAGGGCACGGATCCCCTGACCTAGCTCCAGTCCTTGCGCTGGGACTTCCAGTCATCCATTCATCCTCACCTTGGTTTTTCCAGCTGTCTGCTGGGGTACTGCCTGTGTCCTGGTCTCTTCAAGCTCTGGGCAGTGTAGGCAGGAGAGGCAGCAGAGAGGCTGCCCTGCAGCAGAGGAGAGATGATGCTTTCATTGTAATCTGCCCTTTTGTGAGGAAACCCTCACTTCCCATTTACCCAACGTCAGCAGTGATGTTGCAGTTTCCCAGGAATGACACAACAGCCCATCTCTGTGGACAGCAGAGATGGGGCCCAATCCACAGCCATTGTTCCTTACTGGTTTGTTGTTTTTAAGAAACTAGGGCAAAGTTGAGAAGACTTACTCTTCCCTCCCCCCCCCATAAATCTACAACTGGGAAACAATCACAGCCATCTCCTTCCAAAAATGTGCAGCTCAGACTCCTCTCTAGCTGAGACAGGAGTGACGTGAGGTTCCCCAAGCTGCAGCAGGCTGGACAGAGCAGATGGACTCCAATTTTAATGAAGGCATAGAGAAGGGGGAGGTGTAGAGCCCCAACACACAATGGAAAGGGCTCTGGAGGAAACTAAGGATTCTAAGCAGACATCTTTGCTAATGTATAATTGCTTAAATGCAGCTTGGCTGAAAGCTAAGTTTATACTAGGGATTTTTGCTTTCTGTTAACTACCTGGAAAGTGACATTAATTTCTTTGTCTCTTGTATTCCTGGATAGGGGTGCGAAGTAGAAATTTCTCTGATAAGGACACAAGTCCAGGCATACAGACCTTATTTCCTGGTCACACAGAAATGGACTAATGGGACTAGACTGCAATTGTTCTGGCTTTTAGCCAACACTGCCAACAGCAGAGTTTGACCCAGTGTCACCTTTCTGTTATAACATGTTAAGTAGCTGCGATGCTTTGGCTAGTACAAAAGCCCTGGGCACCACCTGGTTGTGGTATATATCTTGGTGTGTATCGATACCACCAACAGGCAGGGAGGGGACCACGGAGCATCCTGGAGGGGATGCTGCCTCATGGGTGGCTTTGTGTCCCTCTCAGTCCCTGACCTTGCAGGCTGGGCTGCCAGCCCTGGGCCAGCTGGCACCAGGTGGAAGGATGGTCATGGGAACCAGCCTGAGGCCACTGGATGCTTTGGTACACGATGGCAGCTCCCTTTTAAGGGTAGGGACAGGGCAGCGAGGGTCAG
Organism: Ara ararauna; assembly: GCA_028858755.1. NCBI lineage: Eukaryota > Metazoa > Chordata > Aves > Psittaciformes > Psittacidae > Ara > Ara ararauna. The sequence continues at coordinate 70,857,136 of CM054381.1, forward strand.
GGGTCAGAGAGCTTTGCCTCTGTCTGGTCTGATGACCAGATGTTCTTTACTGGAGGTGGCAGCGGGTTGGCTGCCAAAAGCTCTGTGGGAGAAGGGATGTCATTTGGGAAGTAGTCTTCCTTCCAGCTGACACATTTGGGCTGGCAGTCAAGAATGTCAGTTGTCCCTAGGGCTCTTTTTAGCAGCTACTATGGCCAAGAGAGGTGTGAAGACAGAGATATGAAGCCTTAATAGATCAGAGACCCAGTCAGCTTCAATTAGACCAGCCAGATGACATCAGAGATAGTGTAAAATAATATGAGGCCTATCAGTGTATCAGCTCTGTGAGAGGAGACATGCAACACTGGCAGGGAGAATAGGCTAGATCCTGTGGATCATTTTGATCATAAGTTTTATGGGGCCAAAGCCCATAGAAAGAAGTTAGTCTTCCCCTTAGGTTCTCTGATGTTTGGGGTATGTCATGGAAAAAATAAAATCCCCCTTCTGCTAAACATATCCTAATCTTAAGTTGTTCCTCCTGCAGTTGCTGTGCCTGTATACTGGAAAGTTAGGCTGTCACGGAGCTCTGCAAATATGCAGACCATCTCTGAGCCTCTTAGGGAGTCTTTTGCCCTGGAAAAATGTATGTGTGAAGATATTGATTTATCTAGTGCAGGACTGCAGCTCTGAAAAGAGAGGTCTTGACTTCCCCTTCAATGAGATTCAGGGTATTTTTGTTATCTACATATTTATCCACTCCCATTTAAGTACTGCCAAATATTTTATCTCAGTGTCTTCTCGGCTTTAGAGAGTATGAACAACACAGTTCATGTAGTGTGTCTCCTCGTTTTCTGACAATAGCTAGCAGGCACCAGTGCTTTTGGGAAAGATGCCCTCCAAAGAAGGTCTCCCTACATGTCCTATTAAAGATCAGTTTCAACCCTTAAATGAGAAGTTTTAATAATGTTTCAAAACAAGTTTACCATTCAGCTTTTACAACTTTGGATATGCTTGTTATTTATAGGGAAATCCGTTCTTTTTAGGATCCAAACTGAAACAGGGGAAGTTTAGATTGGATGTGAGGAAGAAATTCTTTACTGTAAGGGTGGTGAGGCAGTAGAATGGGTTGCCCAGGGAAGTCGTGAATGTTCCATCGCTGGCGGTGTTCAAGGCTGGATTGGACATAGCCTTGGGTGGCATGGTTTAGTGGGAGGTGTCCCTGCCCATGGCAGGGGGGTTGGAACTAGATGATCTTCAGGTCCTTTCCAACCCTAACTACTCTATGATTCTATGATCTTGCTATTTTTGTTTTGTTTTGTTTAACAATACTAGGGGAAATTAGCTTTGTAGCTTGCTCATATATTGGCTAGAGAAGTGTTTCCTCTGGTCCATTTTGAATTTGCCCCTTCTTTTTTCTTTACTTTTATCATGTGGATTAGCCTCTTATCCAAAAACTTTTCAAAATCCTGCCACAACCAACATCTGCTCACCCCCAGGGACCTGCAGGAAAAAATGACAGGTCCTACTGAAACCCATCTTCTTCATGAAGTGCACTATGAAAATTTACAAGTGAAGGACTATATAGTACCTGCTTTTTGTGATGTGAAGAGTGCCAGCTGGCAGGGAAACAAACTATTCTATACTCATTGCCCTGGAAAGCTGGACATTTTAGCTAACCAGAAAGGAGTTAAAACCATCGACTGAAAGAACTCAGGGTAACAATAACACCCCAAGAGAGGGCAGGTAGCTGTGTTGGGTTTTTTTTTGTAGAACATTGTACAGCTTAAATAACACCAACATAACCTAAAACATTAACATGAAATTAATCTAGATTTGTAATATAATCAAAAAGCTGATATGAATCAGAACAAGAGCTAAAAAGAAACTCTGACACCGCTGAAAACTGGTTTCTGTTTAAATTGAAATATTTTTACGACCCCTCCATCACTCCCCCCCTTCTTCCTTCTCTCCCTCCTTTCTTTGAACCGACTAGAAATTTTTCTGCTCAGAGGTTTCCAGACAGCTCAAGATATTCTGTAGAGAAGGAAAACATTGTAGCTATGGCCAGTTTCAGTTGCAAACAAGAGCTGGGTAGCCTGCCCTCATGTATATATACTGTCCCTGGCTCCTGAAATAGGGCAATATTCTGTGATTTGAGCAGAGTTCCTGGGTGGTTTCTGCCCTAGGCAATAAGCAGAGCATGGAAGTGATTAATGTGGTATGAAATAACCTGGAGATAACATGGCATGTGGTCATTCAGGCAGTTAAAAATCTGTCTGAAGTAGGTTTGGCAGCCCCTCTGTCCCCATCAGCATGAGACAAAGGTCTTCCCCACTCTTAAAAAACCTTGTATTGATTTAATTTAAACCACGTGCATTCCCACGGACATGTAGCTGTCAACCCAGACTGCACCATCCCCTGTAGGTGTTATTTCTAGTCTAAACAAATTACTCAAGGCCTGGTCTCTGTTATACTCTTCTAGTGGTGTTGAAAAGTGTTATAAAAACGCACATTATGATCCTCTCCTCCATCCTTCCCCTGTTATTGCCTCTGACAAGGTGCTGCTCTGGAACTTGCTCCTGAAAACCTGATGGCTATTCATCAGTAACGCGGGGACCACGGTCTGTGGAGAAAACTTCTCCTTCTCTATTCATCTGAGAAAGGGCTTGTCATCTACCTCACCTCACTTGGATGCCAGGTGAGGCCTAGGAAGGCCAACAAAATGTTCTTGTTAGGATACATGTACCTGCTCTTCTCAGTAATTCTTTTCCCTACAGGACAGCTGGGTGGAAAGCATGCAGCCCTAAATTCACAGAGAAATGAAATCAGCTCCTTGATTCCTGTGCCAGACTGGAAGAACAAGACTGCAGAGCTGAGTCTGCCCTGCAAAGATGTGGCAGGGAAATGGTGAGCCCTAAAATGAAAATGGACTCCTATAAAAGGAGCCAGCATCACCTTGACTTGGTCCATGTCCCTCCCCCCCCCGGCAGCGTATGGTATTTTTAGTTAAAGTCATTTTTGAGAAATGTTCCTCTTGAGGCTTTTTGGCAAAGAAGATCCTGCAACGACCCCAGACATCTTCCCTGGTGTGTCAGTAACCATGCCCTAGAAAGATTTTCCTGATACCTAACCTAACATCCTTTCACTGCACGCTAAACACATTAGGAGCCTCTAACTTGCAGCTGTCAATGGGCTCTCTCTGACCCACGAGGTCCTGATGGAGGGGCACAAAGAGGCCGGACTAGGGACCTTAATCAGAAATACTCATTACTGACGCCACTGAGAGGGGGTTTTCTCGTTGTTGTTTCTGGCACAGAACTGCAGGGCAGACGGGGGCCATACAATGCCCCTGAGCATTGGGAGATTTCTTACCAATACCAGTGGGAGAAGTATGGGGATCAGGAGTCAGACACAAGCCTTTGTCTCTTACCTGCCCCAGAGGGTCAAGTTTCCTTCCACTTTATAAGTATTTATTGTTTCAGATGAAGGATGGTAGGGGTCACAGGAGAGGGGGAACAGTGAGATAATAAAGGATAATATTGCTTCCAAAAGTGTGTCTGGTTTTTCCAACAGTATTAGCTACTCTAATAAAAGATGTTATCTCTCCCTACAAAACTTGACTAGCTTATATCCTTTCATCACTGCTTCAACAATGTTACTACTGCAATAAAAATATTTTCAGGCAAGTGAGCCTCTGGTTCTTTAGTGATGGGTTGCATCAGCAACTGGAAGGGAAGCTTCCGCAGGGAAATGTTCTTCCACAGTCCTTTCAGTCAGCTCTATTCCCAGAAGAAACACAGCCAATCTGACATATACTGGATTAGGAAATCAACAGTGATTTGATTATTTTTTGTTGTTGTTGTTGCAGTACTTGTGTTTACATAAGAAAGGAAGAAGGAACTGAGGGACAGGGGGGACCTGGTCTATTGCTTTCAGCATTAGGCCCAGCTTCTGCCAACATGGGCTGTTCGTTGAGCTGCAGCCTAAGCAAATATCTAAGCAAGTGAGTTGTGAGGGGAGGAATGAATCAGGTTCTATGGAGGGTACAGTAATTCCTTAGGAGATCCTTACTGGTTTACTTCTGAGTACCCTATAGGATTGCCCTTCTCATTCAGAAGTGGCAATGGGACCATTACAGCTATAGCTGATAAAGATGTGTTTCTTCCTACAAACCCGTAACAGCACGGGCTTGGTGCTCAAGAGACCTCTGATCAGTCTTGACATATTAGCCATGGTGGGGATTGTGTTGCATGGGTTAAGGGGCAAACAGGAAATTCAGGTTTGAGATTAGAGCTATGCAAACACCTCTGGAATTTGATGGGAAACAATTCCTCTGTGCTTTCTGCTGACACCAGATCTCTTTCTTTTCTAGTTTAAATTCTGAGAAGGTCTTGTGCTAGAATTTACCCATCTATAGAACAGGTTTGTATTCATCACTTCTCTGAAAAGGAAGAATTGAGGAAATAGGAACAGCACAAATGGACTGAAGTGGACTCTGTATGGCTTAAAGGTTCAGCTGCAACCATAGGTTCCTGAAGAATGTTGTGCTAGGTCAAGCACCACCAGCGGTAGAGCTTTACTGAGTTTAAGCTTAACAAATTAACTAAGGTGGCTTTAAAATATATGGCTTCTGTTTCTCAGGGGAATATGTTTTAATTCCCCATTCTAAAGCAAACTTGGGACCATGGTGACTGATGTTTCATTTCTTTAAAGAAAGAAAAGTTCCAGAAAGGTAAAGAATTATTGCTTCTGAGCAGAGAAACTCCCGTATGACTGGGGATCAGCATACTTTTGAAAAGAAGGTATATTTTTCATTTTGGGATGACCCCAGATCTTTCTTTTAGCAGCTATAGCAGAAAGTCAGTTTTTCACAAAGCTCCTCTCTCTTCTTTGACTTTAGTTCCCAGCACTACTCCAATGGGAAGAACAAATCTCACTCCAAGAAGATGTAAGAAACAGTTAATGTATGCTCACTGAGTGCTTCGAAGCTAAGAGCCAGTCACACACATCAGGTCTGAACAGGGAGTCAGAGACCCATATACCAACTTTGGATGAAAAAATCCTTTCCCAGAAGACCATGCTAAGAAGAGTTAAATGCAGCTGCTATTGCACTGACTTAATAGATGTCCTTACACAGACCACTTCAGTCAAGATTTGTTTCCCAGCAGAGATGTTTCACCCGTTGGATATAAGGCCATTGACCAACTTTTCCCAGTCAGGAAGCTCCAGTCATCTGTTCGCAGCTATCTAATGATAGAGAGGAAGGGCACATTTTAATTAGAACATTTGAACTCAATTTGAACTCCACAAAGATTGGTGAGGTTAAAGATGCTGGCTCAGGTGCTGTTCATTTTACAGAGCAAACGCCAAAAGGAAGTGAAAGAAAGAGGGAGAGAAAGATCCTAATAAGGGCTGTGTAGACAGGAGTTTGACTGCATTTAAGGGACCCTGGTGGGCCATCATAGCTTTGGGTGACTTATCTCTTCCTGACACATGCTGGAAGCTGCTCACATGCTAGATTTTATTTTTAAAATTGAATGATCCTTAAACATGAAATGGATCTAAGTGATTGGTGGGGGCCTGCACGGGGACTGGAAGATGGAAACAGTTTATGAATGGGTTCGAGCACTAAGTTGTTCCAAACTTCAGAATAAATGTTCCTGCAAATGTTCCCCGAAGCGTGTTTACAGAATCAGGCTCTCACCTTGAAGACTTGATGGAGTCCCTGAACTGTGCCCGTAGTTCTTTAAAACTCTTTGCTGCTGTCTGGCTTTGAAGTGGGGGAATTAATCATGACAGGCCAGAACATGATGACATAAATGGACTTCACATTTTGCTGATGAGATGGCTGTCACAACGCTGTGCTGATTTACACCCAGAAAACAGTTACATGGCTCCTTCCTAATAGCAGTCAGGAGACCTGACAGCAATGTTCATCCCTACAAGTTGGTTTGCTTAAAACCTCAGTGGAAGTGAATGGAGCAACCGTGTAGCAAAAACAGTGTCAGTGCACGGAAACTCAGGCTTGGAGTTATGCAATATTCCTCATTTTGCAAAGTAGCACTGGGACTGAGTCATTGCCTTTCTCAGTACCACAGCTTGAAGTGAAAAATCCACCTACTTTCACAGGTCTGTCTGCAACAGCCTATTAAGCTATTTCGTTTGGACCCAGAAGGGGAACTTGTTCCACTTGCTTAACAGTGGATCAAACTACAGTTTTTCACATAAGGAATTTATTATTTCAGAGATGCAATTAACCAAATAAAGGGCTTCCTGATGAAGTGACCATTCTCTATACCATATGCATTGGAATCATGATGCAATATTTAAAGAGGACCTCCCTTCTCCTCTGTTCTACAGAAACACTCCCTGGTTTCCATAAGGTCTTTCTCAGTTTCTACTGTTCGAAGTGGGTAGGGAATCAGAACCACAGACTTCATTTAAAATGGTTCTTTACTAACATCCCCTTGTGCACAGCTCCCTGACACATCCCCACCAGCTCGGAAGAGCATGTCTGGACTTCCCTAGCAGCAATAGAAATTCATTCATTTAATCAGTGTAAACCCTATGAAAAACATTTCTGTGCCCAAACTAAGCCAGGAACATGACTAGCTAATTTTATTCTGTGAATGAAACTGGGCTCATCAGAGCAACCAGCCCAAGGTACATGTCTCAGCTACTGACTGCCAAAGCTGCATCATTTTACTGAACTGCATCTGCTGCGCACAAGGCCTGCCTTCCTGATGGTATGATTGCAAACACTAAGGAAGTGGTTTCATCTTCAATACCAAAACTGAGGGAAGAGTTTCCGAGTGTTGCCTGCATCTGGGCTCTCTCAGGGGTGTTCAGGTAAGTCCACCACATAGCTTGTATTGGTGAAATTACCCATGTTGCCAAAACAAATCCATTGTTATCAGGGCTGCAACCAAAAGCTGCAATGGCAGGTGAGCGAGCAGATCTGCCAGAGCCAGAAGCTTCTCAGGCCTGTTTTGTCACTAGGCACAAAACAGGGAAGTCTCTGCATTTGAACTCAGAAGAGACTCCAACCTGCTGCTGGATGCTCCTTGGTCTACAGCTGCAGGAGGATTTCTTACTGGGTGATGCGGTGTAATCCAGTTGAACAGTACAGGCTTACCACTATTAAAATGGCTCATCATCAAAAAGTCACCCTGTGTGAAAGCAGAGTCAGAGCCTCTGTGGGCAGTCCTAGCTCAGATGTTGTGAGAGACTAGGCTGTGCAGGACTGTGTTTCACTTTGCCTGTTAATAGGTGGCAGTAGCTGTATTTCGGGTCTAGAATATTAGGGCTAGATTATGTCCCTCATCTTGGAGGTGGGATTTGGAAGAACTGAACTGCAGCTAAGTCAGCTATGAATTTAGCTGTAGAAGTGCTGGATTTATGGCAGTATAAATAAACTCCAAACCTGTCCCACTGCAAAGTCTGAGAGAGCAGGATCCATGTGTGGGTCTGAAACTGTAAGAGCCTCCTGAGGTAAGTTTTAAGTGAAAGACAGCCAACTGCTATAAACCGACTGCCAGAAGTCTGGAGAGTGGCAGTGATAGCTTATGCATGGTGACAATCTCCTGCAGCCACATCTGCCCTCCTTCTGTGACCAGCTTCCCCTGCACCTTTCCTCAAAGTCTGGGCTTTGAGTTGATGTTTAAGACAAGACACTCTCTTCTGCCTAACTTCACAAGCTCTTCAGAGTAACCAATAGCCTTTGGTCATGTGATTTCTTTTCTTTTGTATATTAAAGAATCTTACCAAGAGAAGCACCACAGTGAAATCTGGGTGCTGCTGAAGTCAGCAATTAAACTGCAAGTGACTTAACAAGGCCAAGGCTGCAGCGTGTAAGTTTCATGTGCAGTATCAGTAATGAATACCAGATACTGACATTGAAGTCACTTTGTGCACTGATGATATAGAATCAGAAAAAAAGTTGTCACTAGTAATCGAAAGCCCTCAAATACCTGAGCAAGGTTGTAATCATTAATCAAAGTCTTCTTTACATCCACATCAGAATGGATATATATCAAACACATGAGCTAATCTGGTATTTGAAGTTAATTAATTACATCTCCTTATACATTTCAGTGGATCCAGGACTTGTGCCAATATCCTGGGGAAAGAGGGAATATGGCTGCATTGCTTTCCTCCCCCTTTGCTGAAAGAAAACACAGATTTTAAAATTAGATGTCACATATTTGTTAGATATATTGTGTAGTTTCCCTTCCTCCCTCTCCATCCTATTGACTACCTCTTCCAGAAGGTTAACATTTCATCCAAGACACAAATACCCTGAAAGCAATAAGTAAGTTATAATGAAGAAAGCAAATACCTATGAGCTGTGGGACAAATTAGGCTGTTGTTATGATGAGCAATCCAAGTAAGGCAAGGGGCAGAACTTGGCCATGTATCTGAAATCAGGTAGTTGAATATACAGTATTAGAAGTTGGCTCAGCATGAGCATGTTTCTTAAATAAAGTAATTATAGATATGCTAAAGGAAATTCGCAAGGCTAGCCAAGAAAATTAGCAAAGTTCCTTGAGCCAGTATCCCGTATTCTCCTAAGATAAACTTAAGCAATATTTCTATTTATTGTTTCCCTAGTCTTTTGATAGTCCTTATCAAAAGGCAAAAAGAATTAGAGAAAAGGACTAGAAAACAACTCTGTAACAGTTGCAAGGGCAGCATTTTGAAACTGGATCCTACAGTACAGTCTGTACCAGCCTGAAGCGGACAAGTTTTGAAATAAATTGGAGAAACCACATTCACCAAGAGGCATCAAGTGGGCTTTGGGCTTGGGGACAGAAGACTTCTACATGCAATCACAAAGGCCTGGGGAAGAGCAAGAACAGCCACTTTTTCTGTGCCACTCTGTACAGAAAGTTGAGCAGAACAGTTGCTTCTGCTGAATGGAAGTCAGTGCTTCATGCTCCATCTGAACTGAATGACAGATACAGAAGAATGGCAGAGAAGGACTTACCTATGTCCTGCTAGCATATGCAACTGGCTTTTTCTCTATGTCTTTCCTGGTCCCTTGCTATAAATGAAGAATATTGCAAACTGGAGTCACAGTACATTTGTAACTAGGGAACACAGAAGAACAGACCTGCCAGAATGTGTAAACATGCTGGTATAAAAGAAGGCACAAAGTAGGCTCCCTCTTGGTTTCTAAACGAAAGCTCCTTCATTAGAAAATTGTATGCAGTGATGCGTGTGGCACAAACCCAACTGTACTGGTGCTTCTGTCTTCCAGATGTGCCATTAAATCACCCACAGTTATTAAAATACCATGGCAACTTCTGCAAGTGCAGAAATGCTCAGTGTAGCACTGTGGCCAGATTCCAGCTCGCAGTGCTTCACCCTTCCTGCTTCTTCAGTCTCCTGCACTCAGCAGCACTGCTCCACTCCAGCTGTCCTCTGGAGGCTGCAACTCAAGCGCTGGCAGTGCCCAGGATCCTACAGACCCTGAAAGTCAGGTTTTCACCAGAGCATATGTAGCCACTGCAGCTCAAGGCTCACTCACATTTACTTTCCCTATGCAGGTGCATAAGTCAGAGAGCCCAAGAGCCTATGATAAATGAGGCATTTGAGAAGAAGCAGACCTCTGTGGAGAGGAAGCCCTCCAATGCCAACTGCATCTTCCCTAAGGTGTTTTCCACCCCTGAAATCATGGAAGGAAAGTGGCATGAACTTGCTGGCCAGAGCCAGCAGTACTATGTGTAACAATAAAACAGCAGTTTCCCATGCAGGGAGTAGAGTTGTCCCAGGCAGGTCCATTGTCAACTCTCTGGGTGGCCATCATTGTGCTAAGCCACTGTCCTCTTTCTAGTACACTATGTCTGATGGGAGAGTCAGTTGCCAGAAGGACTGATGTCCCTACTGTGAACCCAAAAATCTAACTGTATTGTTAGGTTTGGTTAAACCACTCTACTGTGAAGTCAAGAATAATTTTATGCATATGTTGAGTGAACTCTTCTCTTGGGTGATATCTGAGTTAACACTGGGATGCTATGTGCTATATGACCTTCTGTAAGTGCTTGTACAGGACGTCTATAAATGTTTGCATTTCCTCTTGTTTTTGAGTCAAACAGGCATAGATATTCAACCCTGGCAGCAACTCTGCTTGCTTGTGAACACAGAATTCCCATCCCAGCCTTACTGCGATGCCTCTGGCTGCAGCTGCCTGTGGCTGACCCAAGGGACGGGACCGGCTGTAGATGCCTCCAGCTCTCCTGAGGATTCTGTAATCCTCCAGGAGCATCAGGAACTCAGCTGATATTTGCTTTACCTCCCTCATCTGTTACTCCTGGTTCTTGCTGTCCCCACAGTGCATTCACATTGGGGCAATGGTGCAATAAGGAAACGTTCCCACAAAACCTCCAAGAACAATTTGGGAAATGAAATATCCATAAAGGAATTCAGAGATATAGCACCAGAAGCAAAATATTAATTCACCGAAAACCCAGTTTATTGCCAAGTAGCAATTAAACCAGGACTGATGTACTCTGCCCATCAGCTTAAGCCAAGGCAAATGTTATCACTGCTAGACTTAGTACTTTCATCCTGTGACTTGTTTTCCCCTGTGTGCCTACTGAAACTGCTAAATTGAAGATGAAAAATCCAAGTTTTCTCTTTTTTGGCTAAATGCAGCTGTTGCCTACCACAGGACACACATGTTCTTCACAGACATAGGAGTCCAGTGGAAGCAGATTTGCCCTTAACAAGATGTCAATACTATCAAAATCCTTGCTTATCAAACCCAGTTTACTAGGCTGAAAGGTGTCAGGGAAACCGAGGCAAAACAGCCCTGCTTGCTCCAGGACCAGACTGCACAGGGGCCTCAAGCATCTACTGTCGCTTATGCGGGAAAGGAGGCCGCTAACCCAGGAAGCTGGGAAACAGTAACAGAAAAAAAAAACAAAAAGAAAAGGAGGAAGAGGACGATTAAAAGCAAGGGGCTTCCCCCTAAATCTGTTGTTCCTACCCAGAAGCACTTTGCTGTCCTGCAGGGGGTTGATGAGGAACCACACTCCCACCAGGAACAACCGGCTGATGCACTGGTAAAGATCACTACTGGTGCTGCCAGGAAAAAGCAGCGGACCGTAGTAGTAGGGGACTCTACTCTGAAAGGAACAGAGGCACCCATCTGTCAGCCTGACCCAGGCTCAAGAGAGGTGTGTTGCCTACCAGGGGCTCGAATCAGGGATGTTGCTGAGAAGCTGCCTGCTCTAGTCGGTCCCACTAACTATTACCCACTTCTAGTGATCCATGTGGGTGCTACTGATATAGATGGCAGTAGCCTGGAGAACATGAAGAAGGACTACAGAGCTCTGGGAGAGGTGGTCAGGGGCTCTGGAGCGCAGATTGTCTTTTCGTCAATTCTCCAGGATACAGGGCAGGACCTCAAAAAGGCTAAGAAGATTGGCCAGGTTAATAAATGGTTAGAAGGGTGGTGCTATAGTCAGGGGTTTGGGTACCCTGAACATGGGACTCAATTTAGTAGGCCAGGTCTATTGGGGGCTGGTGGAGCTGGTCTGACAAAGAAAGGGAAGAGTGGATTTGGGAGGAGGCTTGCGAGACTGGTCAAGGATGCTTTAAAGTAGATGTGTTGGGGGAGGGGGGCATCATTCCATCCCAACACACCCGGTCACTTGCCAGCACCTATAGTAAACGTTCAGAGCAATGTAGAGATATTGCAGCTGCTCCAGCCAATGAGCCAGCTTCAACTGGAGCTCGGCTCAGATGTCTCTATACAAATGCTCATAGCATGAGGAACAAACAAGAGGAACTAGAGATGTGTGCATTTAGAGATGTGTCTGTGGGGGTGTGATATCATAGGTATCACAGAAACATGGTGGGATGGCTCCTATGACTGGTGTGCTGGAATGGAAGGTTGCAGGCTCTTTCGGAAAGACAGGCCCAGTAGGCAGGGAGGGGGAGTTGCTATTTATGTTAGGGATAGGCTGGAGAGTATGGAACTGTGCCTGGGGACAGGTGAGCAGTCGACAGGGAGTTTGTGGGTCAGGGTTAAAGGGAGAACAGCAATGGGAGACATTATTGTGGGGATCTGTTACAGACCGCCTGACCAAGAGGACTCGGTGGATGAAGCACTTTATAGACAGATAGGAGCAGCCTCACGCTCGCAGGCCCTTGTTCTCATGGGGGACTTCAAGCACCCTGATATCTGTTGGAGGGATGGTACGGCCCAGCACAAGCAATCCAGGAAGTTCCTCAATTGTGTGGAAGACAGCTTCCTTCTGCAAGTAATAGAGGAACCGACAAGGAGAGGTGCTATGCTTGACCTCGTCCTCACCAACAGCGAAGGGCTGGTTGGAAATGTGACTCTCCAGGGCAGCCTTGATTGCAGCGATCATGAGATGGTTGAATTCAAGATCCTCAGGACAGTGAGAAGAGTGTGCAGCAAGCTCACTGCCCTGGACTTCAACAGAGCAGACTTTGGCCTCTTCAGGAACCTGCTCAGTAAGATTCCATGGGATATAGCCCTGGAGGGCAGGGGGGCCCAAGACTCTTGGTTGATATTCAAGGATCACCTGCTGCAAGCTCAGGAGCGATACATCCCTACTAGAAGAAAGTGCAGCAGGAGGGCCAGGAGACCTCCTTGGATGGATAAGGAGCTGCTGAGGAAAATTCAAAGGAAAAAAGAGGCTTATAAAAGGTGGAAGCAAGGACAGGCGGCTTGGGAAGAATACAGGGATGTTGTCCGGGAAGCTATGGACCAGGTTAGGAAAGCTAAGGCCCACTTAGAATTAAACTTGGCTAGGGATGTGAAAGATAACAGGAAGGAATTCTATAGGTACATTGCAAATAAAAGACAGGCTAGGGACAATGTGGGCCCTCTCCAGAAGATATTGGGAGAACTGGCTACCCTGGATTTGGAGAAGGCTGAGGTTCTTAATGACTTCTTTGCCTCAGTCTTCACCGGAAAATGCTCTGACCACACCATCCAAGTCTTGGAAGGCAGACGCAAGGACAGTAAGAATGAAGACCCTGGGCCCACTGCAGGAGGTGATCTGGTTCAAGACCATCTTAGGAACCTGAACGTATACAAGTCCATGGGACCTGATGAAATCCATCCACGGGTCCTGAAGGAGCTGACAAATGAAGTTGCTAAGCCACTGTCCATCATATTTGAAAAGTCATGGCAGTCAGGTGAAGTTACTGATGACTGGAAAAAAGGAAATATGACCCCCATTTTCAAGAAGGGGAAAATGGATGAGCTGGGGAACTACAGACCAGTCAGCCTCACCTCTGTGCCTGGCAAAATCTTGGAGCGGATTCTCCTGGAAGGCATGCTGAGGCACATGAAAAACAACAAGGTGCTTGGTGCCAGCTAGCATGGCTTCACTAAGGGGAAATCCTGCCTGACCAATTTGGTGGCCTTCTATGATGGGGCTATGTAACTGACGGACAGGGGTAGAGCAGTGGATGTCATCTACCTGGACTTGTGCAAAGCTTTTGACACTGTCTCACATGACATCCTTGTCTCTAAATTGGAGAGACATCAATTTGATAGAAGGACCACTCAGTGGATAAAGAACTGGCTGGATGGCCACGCACAAAGAGTTGTGGTCAATGGCTCAATGTCCAGCTGGAGACCAGTAGTGAGTGGTGTCCCTCAGGGATCAGTGTTGGGACCGGTCTTGTTCAACATCTTTGTCGGTGACATGGACAGTGGGATTGAGTGCACCCTCAGCAAGTTTGTCGATGACACCAAGCTGTGTGGTTCAGTTGATAGGTTGAAGGGAAGGAATGCCATCCAGAGGGACCTTGACACGCTTGTGAGGTGGGCTGATGCCAACCTGATGAAGTTTAACCATGCCAAGTGCAAGGTCCTACACCTGGGTTGGAGCAATCCCAGACACACCTACAGGTTGGGCAGAGAAGAGATTCAGAGCAGCCCTGCAGAGAAGGACTTGGGGGTGTTGGTTGATGAAAAAATGAACATGAACCAGCAGTGTTCGTTTGCAGCCCAGAAAGCCAACCGTATCCTGGGCTGCATCAAAAAGAGCATGACCAGCAGGTTGATCCTGCCCCTCTACTCTGTTCTCGTGAGACCTCACTTGGAGTATTGGGTGCAGTTCTGGTGTCCTCAACATAAGAAGGTCATGGAACTGTTGGAACAAGTCCAAAGAAGGGCCACAAGGATGATCAGGGGACTGGAGCGCCTCCCGTATGAAGATAGGCTGAGAAAGTTGGGGCTGTTCAGCCTGGAGAAGAGAAGGCTGCATGGAGACTTCATAGCAGCCTTCCAATATCTGAAGAGGTCCTATAGGGATGCTGGGGAGGGACTCTTCATGAGGAACTGGAGTGAGAAGACAAGGGGTAATGGGTTTAAACTTAAACAGGGGAAATTTAGATTGGATATGAGGAAGAAATTCTTTCCTGTAAGGGTGGTGAGGCAGTGGAATGGGTTGCCCAGGGAAGTTGTGAATGCTTCATCGCTGGCAGTGTTCAAGGCCAGGTTGGACAGAGCCTTGGGTGGCATGGTTTAGTGGGAGATGTCCCTGCCCATGGCAGGGGGGTTGGAACTGGATGATCTTAATGTCCTTTCCAACCCTAACTATTCTATGATTCTATGATTGATTCCACCTGCAATGTAATGAACCTAAACTAAGGACCCTGACAGCATACAGTGAAAAATGAAAACCAAGCCCATGCGCACCACTAGCCACAGCTCCTGATGAGAACCTCTCGTCATCGCTAGAGTGAGAACATTTTACTTCTGCGCCCTGAACACTGCAGTCTTCAAGTGATACTGCTACGCTTTAATAGGGGCCCTGAAGGTATTCTTTTCCTTTACTGAGTAGTAAATTATAAAATTAAAGAAACTGGCCCACAATATGTTTTTCCTCTCTCCAAATCAAATAGCTCAGAAAACAGAGTTCTGCAGTCAGACCACACACACAAAACTCTTGACTTTTTTGGTTTGTCTTCCAAATTAAGTGCATTTGGCCACTATAAATACTTGGAACCCTACCAGCAGTTGCGTTGGTCAGACTGCAGCAGGTTTATAACAGGTATGGCTCAGTAATCTCTACAGCTTGTCTTTCTTAAAGAACTGCTACAAGTTTCTGTGGTAAAATTAGTTGTTTTTTTCCTTGTTAAAGCCTATTTCCTGACTTTGATCATGAACCTTCTGTGTCAAGAAGAATAATAGGGATAATGAAGCAGAAATACACGAAACACACAAACACACACACAAGCACACGCATGCACACACGCACACACATATTTCTGGGCAACAACAGGATGGGGCAGCAAGATGACAAGACTGAGAGTGCGTGTGCAGGACTGTACCATTACTAGAAATATTTTCTGGACTGTTTGGACCACATCAGTACCCAGGAAAAGAAATTAATAGAAACAAGGCAAGTGTCACTGTGCTCTGGTATCCTCATTCTGTCGAAGAAAAAAGAGAATATATTCTACCTAACAGTGAGCTAAAAAACAGAAAGGACCTTTGGATGTTTGGAGTGCTTTTATGTAAGCTGTCCAAGGCACAGTGGCAGAGTAGGGTATATACAACACAGGATATGATCAAATGTGTGCAACTGAAAAATTATCCTGACAGAAAACACAGCCTTATCGAAAACAGAAGCTCTCTGAAGATATCAAATGTCAGGAAAGTTAAATTTTCCAGATAGAAACTGAGATGAGAATCTGTATGTTGGAAAACCAGTTTAGTGATAATTTTTGACTGAGACATACACCCTTCTGGCCCCATATCTGAAATGTGAGCTTTATCTGGAACTAAGGTTTGAAGCAGGCAGGATTTCACTTTTCCTCCTTGCCCACCCCTCATTTTCACCCTCTTCCCTCCCTTCTGCTCCATCCAAAGAGTTTAAATAGTGCAATTGGGTGAAGATGGGAAAAACCCAGCCTGTGTGAATACACCTACTATTTCCGAGAAAGGGAGACTCAGAAGATAGGGAGGTGTCTTAAGAAAGAGTATTAACAGACCAGAAGCAGAGAAACTTAAGCAAAAAACAATGTTACAGAATGGTTGGAAGGCCCCTAAAATCACAGAAAACAGAGAATTTCAAGGCTAGTTTGGCCCCAAAACTGAATAAATAAATAAATACTGTAGACTTCTTGATTAAGCAAGCCCAGAAGCTATGCTTATTTTTCAGACCACCTTCTAAAGTGAAAAGTAAGTGTGCATTTCTACAGAAAATCCAGGGATGTTTGAAGGATGAAGTGTTTCAAGAGGGGATTTTTGCTTAGGATGTTCGTGGGGTAGCAGAGAAGGAAGAAAACCACAAGCTTTCAGCCTGGCTCTGGTCCCTTCCTTTGGTCAGCAAGGTTTGGTGTGGGGTGGACACATTAACATGCTCCCTGTCCTCTCAGACCTGAGGATAAGTGCAAGAGCCAGTATGAGCTGGGAAGTGCTGCAAGAGGTTTCCAACTGGGGGAAGGTATCAGGCCCTCCTGAGTAACAGCATCTGAGCCAGCTTTGCTAATCCACTGCTTCCTTTGACTCTCTGTCCAGAGCAAAGCCTCCAGCACAGTACCAGTGGGGCTGGTGCATGTGAGAGCTCCATCATGTACAGATTTCACTAAAAGAAGAACAAATAAAATACGAAATGTTTACGTCAGTTCCTAGATGTCTCAGCCACAATGGGTCTTGCAAACATAGCTCAGCAAATATGCCAATTAGACCCTGCACGTTATCAGTGGAAAAAAACCCCCATCTTTCACTGCAGCCCTCTGGCAAAAATACCCTATGCTGGTCTCAAGCACATGCAATAAAATACATGGGTTTATTTTTTTTAAATAGCACCAGAATGAACTTTTACTTTAAATAAAACAAACAATTGCTAACGATCCTTTCCCACCTTCAGTCCCTTTGGCCTTTTTTCTCCCCTTTCCTTCTTGGTCCTAGACATTTTACAAACACTTGTAAATAACCATACCCAGGCCAAACAGAGAGTCATTCTTCATTCTAAACAGGACGTCAGGGATAGTGAAAAAACAATGTTTGTAGCTGGAATGCATTTTACAAAGGTGGAGGGAACATAGGATTGTTTCTGTGTCTGGAAACAGATGACGGGTGTTTGTTTTTAACGCAGTACGTTAGAGAACAGATTAGATAATAAGTTCCTAAACAGAAGACCTCATGCTCCACCAAAGCTGAAATAAACTTTGAAGAGATGTCTCAGTGAACTCTGTCTCCTTCTGGGCCCTCGAAGTACCATGAGGTCAGAGCTGGCGGGAATGGATCATTTCACATCATTTGCTCAGTCAGTCACTGGGCAAGTATAAACAATCCCTGTACTCTGTCCTGATTTGATCAGGAATAGTAGATCTGGTATTCTGGTCTTTCTGGAGAAGTTAATATGCCATTGCTACAGCTGTGCCTGCTCTGATCAGCCGTGCGTTTCTAATAGGATGTGCACAATTATCAACCTGCCTTGCAGGAAATATATGTAGAATTTCTGAATTATCCAAGAAATTTAGGAATCCTGTTTCCAGGTGTGACTTAAGAGATTTTCTTTCAGAGAAGGCAAAGTCTCATTGAAGTTGAGGTTTTCTTAAGTATATTGCAAATTGCATTGAACTGTAATCATTAGAACTGCATTAACACAGCTTGGACCAAAAAACATTTCTGGATTTTTCAGAGAAGCGGGCCACAATGAAAGAATTAACATGGATCAACCTGAAATATTGGGATCACCTTGAAGCATTTCAAAAGCTGTGCTGAGTCCTTCCAATGCAGGGCATGTTATTAACTGGCAATGTAGTTTAAAAAAAAAAAAAAAACCACAAAGCAGCAATGAAAACTGAATGCTGTCTAGCAGTACAGCTCATTGTTTTCAAAGTTATGGTTGCTTGTTAGCTTTGGATGAAAAAGAAAAGCAAACTGGGTTTTATTCCTGATTCATTAGTGGGCTTAGTTCCCTGGAACTTTATTCAACAACAGATATAGTAAATCCATTGTTTTTAGACTAACAGTTAGATGAGTGGTTCTTTTGTTGAGTTAGTAGAAATACTTTGCACAGAGCATCCCTCTACCCCTACATTTTCTCTTATCAAAAATGGATCTGTTTCAATACTATAAACATTTTCCATTTGAATAGATTATTTCCAGTGGAATTTTCCAAAGAAGACACAAAATAAAGTGAAGAAGGCCCACAGCATTTTGTACAGGGTTGACCCAGTGCTTGTTGTCTCCACTGCACCATGGGAGCCTTACAGGACACACTGTGCACCCCTACCCAGCAGCCTCTTGTGTGGCCCAGCCCATGCCGAAGGACAAAGAGTGGCAAGGGGTGCCCACGAGACCTCATGGGCCATGGGGCACCACAGGCCCTTGTGGGAAAAAGATATGCCAAGAATAAGGTCAAACCTAAAACTGAAGGCAGCTTTTCAGCATTTTTAAACCCATGATTTTCTTTAACAAACAAACTCAGCTAAGTTTTATTTCAACTGCTTGTCCCAGCTGTTTGTTTGTCCTTAGCGCTGAAATTACATTTTTCCCATGGGAAGGACATTATATTTTTCTGTACCCTTTAGTGTCAGTCCCTCCCCTTTCCTAACTTTCATTGAAACACCATAAGCATAACCTTGAACACCTTTCAAAACCTCTATTCATAATACTTTTTGTTTCTTTCATAGCATACTTACATTTTCTATGCATCTGCTGAATTCATACCTGCGTCAGAGCAATGCATACCAAATCAAAATAAGGTGGTCCAGTTTGGCAAATATAAACTGAAGTCACCACAAAAAAAGAAGAAAAAAGAATGTATGAGAAGAAAGAGAAAGTTTAGATATTGAATAATGACCATTTCCTGATTTTCAGACCTACCTTGCAGAGCTTTGCAAGCAGAAAATCTCTGCTCACTTTGACAGTATCATCTTAAGCTTGTTGCAGATGAGATTTACGTTGCCTATATTCTACTTGATTCTTTAGGTTTTAGTGTTTTTCCTACCAGCTTTCTCTGGGCCCTCTAAAGTGCTTTGTCCATAGTAACCCTCAAGCTGAGAAGCTCAGGTGGAATTTCAGAAGAAAGCTTTGATTAATTAAAGATTTCTGTAGAATGTCTGTTTTCCTTGGTAGCTTTGTTTCTAATTCTTCCTGGTAGGCTAGAGACCTGAAACATCCTATTCTTGCTAGGAAAAAGCCTTGAAGTTGTCTTTTTTGCTAAATACTTGCTATTTCCCACTGAAAAATAGCTTCCAGTTACTTTATTGAAGATCACTATAAAAACTCTACTCCTAGTTTCTATCTGCTGCTTTTACTGGAAATAGCAGGATAAGCTGATAAGAGCAGTAGTTCCCAGTGCCCCAGAAATACCACTGGCCATGGGGAGGAGAGAGCCAGAGGCCTGTGCTGGGAACAGGAACTAAAAAAAAGCGGGGCACGGTGATACATTGTTCATGGACTCACTCATTTCCATGATGAAACGCAGTGGAATGCCTCAATGTTGTGCTTGCGATTCACCTCCACCGACATCCTTGCATGGAGTCAAGAGTGGACAGGGAAGGAGCAGAGGTTAGGTAGGGCCTTTGATTTAGCATACTGAGCTTCTGAATGGAAAAGCAGGGGGTAGGGAGTAAGGATTTCCAAAGAGGAACAGAATGATGTTTTTTTTGGCCTTCTCAGAAATTTCCACAAACTATACAACTTTCAGCTGAGTAAGCGTCATGAGCTCAAATGGGAGGCCCTGCTCCACATCAGACTTCTCAAAATGTTCACTTCTCAGGTTATTAAGTTTGGTCTTTGCCCTCTTGAGACTGATGAAATGAATCAATGTCTCCTGCCAGCCACCAAGGGATTTGCTGTCTTCATGCCTCACTGAGACATCAAAAACTAACTAGTGAGGTGAGAGTTTCTCAGACATAGATTGTACAATACTCAAAACACTAATGCTCTATGTAAAATATCCTGAAGGCAGATCTCTTCACACTGTTGTCAATAACATTTTCTAGCCACTATTGATCTTTAATATCCCAGTTTATACTTAAAGACCAGCACAAGTAAATACTGTTTTGCCTGCAAAGTATTGTATGCAGACAGGCAACTGCATTTTGGCAGAAACTGTGTGAAAATGCCAAAATCCTTAGTTGGTGCAGGTACTATACAGATCAAATCCTCTGAAAAATGCTAGTATCATACACAAGAATAAATTATGGCCATTGATATAAGTGTGGGACAACTTGGTGAAAAATAAGCCTCAAGTCTTCTCTTGGGTATTCTTCAAAATCTTTTTCTTTGGGAAAATGTTGCTTATCCGACATAGCATGAGAACAGCGCAGAAAAAGTCAAGTTAGTGTTGATATCTCTCTTGAAACCTAGCAATGATGAAGTTCTGTCAGCAATTTCTCTTGCTGCAATTTGTATATCTAAAATAATTTGGCACCAATGTTGATGTCTAAAAAAACCCTACATAGGCTACACAAATCCAATGTTACCTTCGAATATGCATAAAAACTTGCTAGAAGATGTTCAGAAGAAGTCATTAAATCAGTAAATTTGTGGTAGAATTGTGATTAACGGGGGCTGGAAACAAGCCAGAGGTTAACTGGGAATTTCCTCTTCCACACGGAGAGCTGCAAGGTTATGAACATTTGGTTTAGTCTTTTTCATGAGCTTAGCAGAGCCAGGCAACCTTTCAGAGAGGGGTGATGGACTATGCACAATTAAACCACTGGACTCTTTCCATTAACTTTAAAAACTATTGGAAAACACTTCATATGGCTTGGTTTTCCATGCCAATTCTGCAGCACTCCCCCATTGGTGTGTGTAGAACAAATATATTTTCCTCAGGAAACTTGCTGGCATCAATATCTGGCCCATGATAACTCCAGGAACTAAATCTTGAAGCCTTTGAGGGTTGTTAGCAGACCATAATTTCAGTCTCATATCTTACCGTTATCACTTATTACTTCCTTCAGAACAGAGGCTTGATTTCGAACTTGGACTTGCTTCAGACCAGTCCTGTTCCCCTAGTGTAGGAAACATCCTTCAGCACCACCAGAATTTCAGAGCAGACACTCTTTAGCCACCATTCTAATTTATAGTCTCCTATCACACTGATCAGTGTCTCTACTGCGAGTTTATGCAGATATTCGTCACCATGCTTCTGTGGCCACATAAACTGCTCCATCTACTCCATGAAGGTGCTTGCTGTACAGTTCACAGTGAGTTCAGATAGAGAAGCTCCAAACACTTGTCTGTCTTATTTCAGGTACACTTGTAAGTCCATTTCTGATGAGGCAGAAAAGTGTACATGCAGTGACATTTTAATTCATGAATACCTGAACCCAAATCACATGTCATCCTGAAAATACAGCTTCCCATAGTAACATTTAAGTGTTACAGGTTGCTGTCTTGAGTATCAGCAATTGGACATTAGAAGTGAAGACACCAACTTCACACTACTTTATCTTTCATTACTTCTACCTATCATCTGCAACAATGCTGAAGGAAAGCCAGGAAGTAGTTAGGCTGCTTTTTACTTACATTATCAGAGCAAATCTACATTTTCCTGTTAACTTTCAGAAAATCATCTACGCCTTTTCTTGTCATTCCGTCTTCTACACTACAGTGTCTGATAAGCTCAAGCACTAGATCAGACTTGTGAAGCTTAAGTGTTATCAGTATGACTGATCCCACACTGGGATTTACCAAAGGGTCTTGTTTGGTGCGTTTCTTTCATGGAAACAGAACCCTGGAAGTTTTTATTCCATCTCTGCTGCATCTCTAATGCAGAAGACAAGGGTGTATGGGACAGGACATATATCCAGCATTTTCTATAGCCAAGACTAGTCAGCCTACAGCCAGCAAGATGCATCACTGTTAGTGCACAAAGAGCTGAGTAGTCCATCATGGGAACCCCTGCCCATGGTATGAAAAAGGAGTATATTCCTTAGAAGCCTGGCACAAGACAGCTGGGGAAAGGAGACAACATGACTATGCTTCCTTGAAATCATTGCAACATGCACCACACAGGTCTAGGTTCTTTCCTTCTGCATGCTATAAGTTTCCATATAAGCAAAACCTGTTCTCCTCTCTACCTGTTTGTAGCAACTATAAAAAACTGTTCATCTGTATAATGAAGCATGTCCAGCCATAGAATACTGATCTTATTACAATAAGCTTTAGACAAAGCTATTTGTTCTAATGTCCAGTTTTGAAATGTTTTAGCTGTACCCATTCTCTACAAAGTACTTTAGTCAACATAAAGCAAAGACCTGGAGACTGAAGTGCTACAGCTCCTTAGACCTGAGCACTAGCTTGGATAGGCAGAGGAGCTGTCTTAAGCTGCTTGATGCAGACAAAAGAATTATCACTGACCTCAGAGAGGTTGTGTGAAATGCCCCCGTTCCCCCATGTCCCATTTCCGCTTTGAGGAATAAAGGGCGGACATAGATTCCAGTCTAGAGAGGAACAGGAATTTGAGACGCATCTTTCCCATCAGCATTTCTTTTCTGCTCTCTTAGTGGCTCCTCTCCCAGCATACTGGCTTGCAGTTGACTCCTGAAGCACCGAGCCCTCCCATGCAGTGAACAGGCAGTGCACACGCTCAACCTGGGGCTAGCAACTCCATTAGGTGCCTGCAAATACTGTAATGCTATTATGATATGAGGCTTTTTGTGGCTGGATGCCAAAGTCTACTGACCTACCCTTCACTGCAGTGAGAATAAGAAAAGCTAACATTTCACTCAACCATCAGAAACATGAATTGACCTTGATAAGCAGATGAGTGGATTTTTTCAAATTTGAGGTAATAATAGTCACTGACTCCATGATCACGGGTGGTATTGGGAAGTTTAAATAATCCATCTTCATAAAGCTTGTAATCTTTTCCTGACAGGCACTATATACAGTGTGTAGAGTATTAATATTGCATTCAGTTCTGGACAGCTCAGTAACAGTAGTAAGAACAAATTGGAATGAATTCAGAGAAGCACAGCAAAATGATGGAGTGGCTGGAGAGACTGATTTATGTGGGATTATATCAAAAGAATTATGTGTCTAATTTGGCCAAAATGAAAGGGGAAAAGGATGATCTGTGGACTGGTAAAACAGGCATCTTTGGGTGAGACACTGTAGGAAGAAATTAAATTATCTGGTGCTCTCTCAGGATGTTCAATTAAAATCAGCAGGAGGAATTAAGTAAATGCCAGTTAAGGCAGAACATCAGGAAAGTCAAATTTCGCTGTTGTCCCCCACATCAGCTGGTGAAAATACATTTCCCAAAACTGAAGATAAGGAGTGGGTAAAATGTTAAAGGCTAATGAGGAGATAAGGGGAAAATAGGAGATAGAAGAAGCAATCAGCAATACAGAATTGACTTCTGAACCTCCTGTTGAGAACTCAAGTGATCTTTCACTGTAGGAAGGGAAGAGAATATCAAGAACCAGTAGGGAGGTGCTGAAAAAACATGACCAATTTGGGAAGAGACCCACAAGTCATTTCTCAGACACTGACACAGAGAGAGACAGCAAAGTTTGGCGAGGGCTGGGGTTCATGCTCCTTGGGTGTCCTGACGCCAGGTCAAACCTTGATATCAAACATGCCTGAACTAAAGATCCAGACTCCAGAGGACAGCCAAAATCTGAATCTTAAGCATCCAGCTCTGTCTAGTTTAAGGTGACTGTTTTGCATATTTTAAAAGGAAAAGAAGTGATGTGTCCGAGACAGTGACTTCTGTGCTCTGTCGATCCCTCTTTCCTGGCAATGACAGGAACTTGCAGTGCAGCTGTCAAAACCCCCCACATATAGGAGTCCTCTTTGGCAAAGTTGTTATTTAGAAACACGTGTGCAGAAGAACACCCACCAAGGGTCTGTGCTTCATCCAGGGAGGGAGGGCTCTCTCCAACGGACAGCAAGATCCTCTGGAAAGGGATGAGTGGAAATCATCTACAAACAAGAGATCAAACAGGGGTTCCACATACTGCCCAGAAAGCAAAGTGCTTTAGCTACTCCACTCTGAAGGAGGATTGGGATAACCCATGACCTCTGCATGGCCACCATTTGTGAAGAAAATGCATACTTCGAGGAGGCTGAACAAGCCAGAACTTCACATCCCAGGTGTGGGCTCTGGTGTACTTCACTGCTGGTCTCTGCATGCAGCTCTCCTCATGGGGGGAGGTGAGGTACACAGTGAAGCTATGCTGTAGGGGTGTCATCTTTTCGAGTGTCCTTATTTCCTTTTAGCTTTAGGAAATTTAAAATAAAAATCATCTTTTAGGAACGAACATTTTGAAAATAAAGCCAGTATTTCTGTTTCATATTATCAAGATCTCAAGTATTAAGCGGACTCACTTCTATCATACTTAATGCAGGATATTGCTCCTTTCATTTTCTGTTGAATGTTATAGAGATTTTGCTCAGCCCTTCACCATCACTGGAGAAAGGAATTGTATTTTAACCTCTGAAATATGCAGCATTATTCCTGACAATCGAGATTTCACTGTGCCAGGGTGATACTCCTTAGCTCAGCATAGAAAGAAGACCATGGCTACTCACATATCCCTCCCTAGACAACAATTACTTTTCTTATGAAAACCTGGTTTTTCTTTTACTAAAGGGATCTGATAGTAACTGAGCTTCCCCTCCTGGCCTTTCACACACCAGAGCACACAGTTCTGGACAGTTACCTCCCAAATGCTCCTTAACATATCCCCAAAAGAAGCAGCGCTATGATCTCCTGCCACTGTAAGCACCACAGTGATCAACAAATATTGCTGATGAAAGCAGTCCATGGCCCACACACATTCCTCTTCAGTGACACTCAGGCCAGCTGAGCCAGGCACATACTGTACTGAGGAGACTTTAAATGGATCCTGACACAATCAGGCACTTTTCCTGCTCCCAGCAACAAAATGGACAGAGAGAAGGTCTTTGAACCCTATAAAATAACCTATTGTATGGATATTTCACTCGGAGTAACTCTTTACACAAATGACACAGCTAATGAAGTTATGCTGGTGAAAAGGTTGGGGAATCCTCACTGATTTATCCTAGCAGATTTACATCAACATACAGAAAAAATTGTATTCAAGTACCAGTCACGTTACATTGGTTGGTGATGTGAATAACATCACTTTCTCACTAGCTCATGAAGTAGAATCTAAGGAGATAATGTTAGAATTAATTAGGACAGAGCTCTTTACCATGAATTCCCATGCTTTTGGGGCCAAATGTAACTAGGACCACAAAAGTCAGAGTACTTAGTGTAGTCCCTTGCTGTAGGATGCAACACAATGGCTCTTTAAATCTTCGCCTTGTACCCTTGCTTGTACCCTCAAGTAAAACAAAAAAAAAGAAAAGATGAAAGAGAGCCTGGCATGTAATCTTTTCCTACTAGAAATAAAGCAAACTAGAAGAGGAAGCTGATCTGGACACAGGGAGTCATTTAATTAATTGAACACTACAGAAGATATGTTGATCTTTACAATATTTTCCTGCCCTTCTTCACTTGTATTACCAGCCTAGTGAAATTTTATCCCAGGGGCTCCTTCTGGAGGCAGCAGTTGTAGATTCTGCGGCAGCGTTTCCTACCACCTCACTGCAGAGCAGCCCCTGAACCTGCACACATATAACCAAGTAATGCTGATTACCAGACACAGTTGAAGTAGGATCAAAGCTTCAGTGATCAAAACACAGTAGGAATTTGCCCGTAACACCATCTGTGTTGGCTGGAACATATGACCTATCATCAGCCATATATCACTTGATATATTGATCCAGCAGTGTGCCAAAGAGGCACTCCTGCTAGATGAGTATCCTCACTGATTTTAGTAGGACTACTTACAAATGTACTGTTTAAAGATGTGCCTAAGTATTGCTCTAGAGCAAACTTAAGACCTTTGATTCATCAGCAAAGTCCTCATTTTGGTATGGTAATAATGCTTATCAATGCTTTTCATTGATGCTGATTTACACTAATTATCAAACTAAACCCTTTCTCTGATTAGGATTTTGATTAGGATTGAGATTATTTTTCTGCTCTATGATTTAAGGTTTGAGGTTTTGCTGAGGTTAAAAGTCCACTTCCATGCATGATGCACACAAAAACCCACAAAAGTGCTCCAGTCCCCAAAGGAAACCAACCTGTAGGCTGATGATCACTGCTTTTCCCAGGGACATGCTCACCTGGGGCCACTGGCTGCTGACTTTCACACCACACATGCAGCCAGTTTGCCTGGTCTCTGGCAAACTCTGCAGTAAAGATGACCTGTGTCAGGAGACTCATTTTGTGCATTATGCTGACTAGTGTGTTATTCATGCATCTTGACCAAAATGGTATTGGCTTCCATCTACCTTAAAGTGTAGGTTTATTATATAAACATTATATCTACCAAAACTTTGTATGCTCTTCTTTGAGACAGATCAGAAGTCTTGCCTTGTGCAAAAATGGTCCTGACCCTTGAGAAAGTCTGGTCAATCTCAGAACCATTTCCCTCATTAATCATTCTATTAACTGCCTTAGTCACTAGAAATCAGCAGCACACCTATGCTGTAATTACAACCAAGCTTCACCTGATCACTACAGGCTGAATTAAGGCAATATGGACCTGAACTGTGTAACATGTTAGTTTTGGCCTCATGTATTAAAACCTTTTAAACTGTGCAGCAAGCTTTAAAACAATCACATTTCCTCAGGGCTGCCAGAAGCAAACGTAAATACAGAAGTTCAAAAGAATCCAGTTTTCACAGCTGCATCTTAGTTAAATTAAAAAAAAAGAAAAAAAAAGGAGAAGAAAAAGAAGAAAGATGAACTGACCTAAAGGTTTTTGAAAATATGGATGAGGGCAGACAAAGTAATTGTTCTAAAGCTGTTCTGGATGTTTTAGGAGCACTATCATTTCCAGACCTGAAAAAATTTTTTCCTTTTCTAAGAAAGCATCTTTTTGCAGTTGTGTAGGACTTCAAAACATCTTGGTTAGAACTGGTATTGAGGCTTCAAGAGGCAATAAGATATACCACAGTTAGAAAAACATGCCATTTTTTCTATAGTGTATGACTAATTGATTTTTGAGCACTGCCTAATTGTGTTACACTGGTTAACCAAACAACAATGGCATTTTTTCACAGGCTCTGATATTAGCTCAGACCATTCTGTGACCTCCCTCTGTTGAGAGACACATTGTATTATTGATCATAAATCTAACAGAGTAAGGCCTGGAAAAGGGATTCCTGCTTTGTTTTTGCATTTTAACTGAGGTTAAAAAATTCTAGCTGTTGTCATTTATATAGGGAGTCATATATTTTAGTGAGAGCTGTGTCTTGGAGAGTTGTGCTGCTGGGCTTTGTGTTTATTTAGACATAGCAATGGGTTGGATTTCTGGGTAGAGTCATGCTTAAGTTATGGTTAAATTCATCTTTGATGGCTTCACTAAGTGGCGCAAAGCCATTAAAAAACCTTTATATTAAAGAGTATTTTGAACATCAAAATCTTCAAGTGCTCAAATTACTCTCTGCACTTTCTCCATGTCATGGATTCTGAGAAAAATATATCATCTTAGGCAAATAAATTTCCACTGAAAAACATGTATTTGTGATGAAAAAAATGTACAAGTTTATAAATTAATTAGATTCTGAGAAAGAAAATCTTGAGAAAGATAGATATTTTGCAATAAGAAAGTCTAGAATACAGGGTTTTACTTCTTAAAATTGTTACTAGTCCTGAAAGTTAACAAAATTATTATGAAAGAAAAATTCAGGAGAACAAAATGAAGGAAAAGACAATATTCTACAAGAAGATTAGATTTATATCTTTCAGTGGGAAAACTAAATTTAATCACAGGCACTCTAATTTGAA
Source organism: Ara ararauna (assembly GCA_028858755.1). Lineage (NCBI taxonomy): Eukaryota > Metazoa > Chordata > Aves > Psittaciformes > Psittacidae > Ara > Ara ararauna. Next base: position 70,884,918 of record CM054381.1, read on the forward strand.
AGCGGGGTTTTTTTCCTTTGGCTGGTCAACAGAGAAACTGATATTCCTATTTTCATGAGCACAATTCTGATAAGATTTAAAGTGCCATTTGTTTGGGAGTGTGTGCCAAGAAACTAACCTGCAAAATTTGAAAGCAGTTTTACACTCTTCTGTGCAGCCTCATGTTGAGGTTCCACTGAGGAGGAGAGATGGGCAAGATGGGCAAGTTACTGTTTATGAATTGACTATGAAGAGGATTTTGTTCTATTTTTGGAGGGTTATTTTTTAACAAAATAAATCTCTTGCAATGTGTTTGTCAATCTCAATTTGAGATATGTTCTTTGTTTTACTTGGGACTGAATTTGCAGTAAGCTGATAGTTACCTGCGTCCTAGAGTAGTGCTGTAGATTTGGGGACTGCTTTTGTTGAAGGAAAAGGTTTTCCATTTAAAGAAGCATCACTGTTAGCGCCTTATATACAAATACCCAAGTAAAAATAGTGTTTGCACATTTAGTGTCTCTCTCACTGTGTTTAACTCTTCTGATTTGTTTTTGTTTGCTGATAAGGGATCTGGAGAAGTGGCAGGAGTAATTGGTGAGTTGCAATGCAAATTCCCATTTCAAAACTGGAAGGTAAATAAAGCTCCATCCTCATGACTAGCAGAAGAAGGAAAAAAAGTAAAGAGAAAAAGAAAAATAAAGAGAAAAATAAAAATAAAAAGAAAATGAAAAACAAAAAAGAAAAAGAAAAAGGAACAGGAAAAGGAAAAAGAGAAAAAGAAAAAGAAAAAGAAAAGAAAAAGAAAAAGAAAAAGAAAAAGAAAGAAAAAGAAAAAGAAAAAGAAAAAGAAAAAGAAAAAGAAAAAGAAAAAGAGAAAAAGAAAAGGAAAAAGAAAAAGAAAAAGAAAAAGAAAAAGAAAAAGAAAAAGAAAAAGAAAAAGAAAAAGAAAAAGAAAAAGAAAAAGAAAAAGAAAAAGAAAAAGAAAAAGAAAAAGAAAAAGAAAAAGAAAAAGAAAAAGAAAAAGAAAAAGAAAAAAAAGAAAAAGAAAGAGAAAGAGAAAAAGAAAGAGAAAAAGAAAAAGAAAAAGAGAAAGAAAAAGGAAAATAAAGAGAAAAAAAAAGAGAAAGAAAAAGGAAAAGAAAAAGAAAAAAAAAGAAAAAGGAAAAGAATAATAAATAAAAAAGAATAGGCAGAGAGCAATGTGTTGATCACAGACTGAGCCTATCCATGGTAGTGACACAACAACTGTACGCATTTAACCAAACAAATTTTCTAAAGGGAAAATGCCTCTCTCTGAGGTAAAATGAAATTCAAGAATTCCCGTATTTTGTATTTGATTACTTTGCCATGTGTTCTTCTGCTTTGCTGTCCATGTGGGGGGGTGTGTGTGTATCCTTGGTATTTGTGATGAAACTGGACTGTGAAGACGGAGGGCGCGTTCTTGAAATGGTTTGTGGGAAACTGGCTCCCCGTCATGTTACTGAAAGCTACCTGGCTGCATCCCAGGTCCTGACTTGGAAACATGGCTCAAGACGTCTTCCTGGCTTTTCCCCAGTTATTTCCCTAGGCGATAATGAAGAAGAAAAAGAAAGAGTAATGAGTTGAATGTAAGGTGCATTTTGTTGCCCGTAGCATTGGCTACAGCACACATGGCATGAACTTCAGCAGAATACGATGTAATGGTCTGTTCCAAAGGGGAAAAGACCATAAAACTCCACTGCAAACACTTGTATAAGTAGGACTTTTCCTGATTAAATTGAAACCATATTTTGACTTGCTTTTAGAAAAACAAATCAAAGAGATAGTTACGTATTGAAAAACCTTAGAGCTTTTCAGAGCCAAGTTATCAGCTGCTGACTTAAAGAGATAGATGGCAACGTGAAACATGCTGACCTATGATGATTCTTTCAGTGCTCTGTGGCTCAGCAGTGTATTCATGTAGTGATTTTGCTTTCCATCACAGCCATTGAGATCTTCTTAGGATTAGCAAGTATAAAACTGATCCTGTTGCCTCAAAAGCACAAGTTTTTAATCAGAAAAAAGAGAAATCCTCAGGAACTGTTGGCAATATAGGGCAAATGACACACAGCCAAGCCTTGTGATCATGCCAGGAAACTATGGTGGCACAGTCATGCTACCATGGGCATATAAGCCCACAGAGGATGCTTCAGTGGTGTCAGCTATGTGCTTCTCTTCGGGAATGTCAGTTTTGCCTACAGTTTACTGGTTGTCAAAAGCTAATTCTCACCACAACACAAGGAATGTGCACAAGAGGGGTGATCTGCCAGAGCAGCTGTCCCTCACCAGAATGTGGCTGGCTTTATCACTTTTGTCTATGTTCATCTCCTTCCAGGGGCTGGAGCTGAGGCAGCCCTCAAGAAGCTTTCCTCAGTCAAGAAGTTAAGAAATGCAAAAGGTATCTTCTGAACTTCCTAAAGACTTCTGCTGTCAAAGTGAGCACCCAAGTCACAATCCTGGGTGATTTGCCCCTAAGATATCTCCTGTGACTGTCAGTGAGGGCACCTATGGCCAGAGCCATAAAGTGTATGTACATTATATTAGCATCTCATTAAATACATGTACTGGGGCTCTTAAACACCCTGCTCAAAAGGAAGTATGTAAGATGTGTCATATTATCCAAACTTTATCCACACTGCTATGATGAGGTGTGACAGCCTGCAAATGGAGCAAGAGCAAGGTCTCCCAGGAGTTTCAGTATTGCTTTATTTTTGTGTTTCAGTAGCACCTAAAGGCCCTGAATGAGATCCAAGCCCCTCCTCAGAAAAACTTACCAACTTAGGGAAGACAAATGAAAACTGAAAAATGCATAAATTAAGTGACTTGCCACAGATTATAAAGCACATAATAGTAGAGGCAGAAAGAGAATCCAGACCTCATCTGTGGTGCTATCCCATGTTGCTTTCAGAACAGCTTATTGTAAGTTGAGTTCAAGAACTTCATGGCAAAAAGAAATATCCAGTGATCCATAACACGCAATCAAATGTCCTTTGCAACTCTGACTTTGGTGCCTGTGATTTTGGACGGTGATCTGCATTTTCTGCAGGTTGGTTCTACTGAGATCCAAAACTTTTAGCCATGTCAGGTCACATTGAGAGTACAGCTGGTATGGCATATGAAGTTACTGGCTCATCTGGCCATCCCTTCCACTGAGGAAATACTGTGTGGAGCTGTTTTCAGTGGTGGTGAGATACCATAACAGCTCTTGCAAGTCTTTCCATTGTGTTTCATTGCAAAGATAAATGTGCGCACTGAGTGACTTTGCACTGTAAAAGATTAGGAGAACACGGGATTGTGCATGCTTGGGCTATAAGACTGGTAACCTTCCAGCAACCTGTCTGAAATCCTGGAATGAGAAGATGACCATCTCCTCAGTCAATCTTTCTCATGTTGCCTAGACGTAAATCCTCTCAAGTCCCATCCAGCACCTGACATGCTTGAAAGCAGATGGTGTTTACAGATGTCCTTGAAACATGGTCCAGTACAGAGTGTCCAGTGGAGGCCAGTGCTGGCAGCAGTGATGTTCCTTTTGCACAGTTCTCATTCAGCATTCATCCACAGATGGGGTGATTGCCAAAAGGGGGTTTCCACTGCTGACTTCCCAGTCTCCTATTTCTGGCCAATCCAGTGATTTATTCCTCTCCTGTGAATATCTTGGTGGGGGTAAGAATTTGGAAAGACATTTCCAGTGGGAGATGTCCAAAATCACTGACAAAAAAACAACACTGCTGGCAGGCCTGACTTTTAATAGCATGAACTGACAACCAAGGGGAGAACGAAGAATCCCAGGGCAGTGCATTTCTGAAGCACCTATGGGTCCTACCACATCGGACATGGTCTGACTCTTCTGAGCAAGCTCATGTGAACCAGGTCCATAGCCTGGAATTGCTCTGGGGGCTGTCAGCCAAGCCTGACAGCATCTCTTTTCCACTAGCACTCCAGGCTTTGAAAAACTGCTGAGACCTGGTTAGGTACTATGGGGAAGGTCACACCTGGAGCCCGTCCTTGCATTTCTTGGAGGCCTGTATGTGTGTCACAGCACAGCCCATCCTATGAGAAGAGAGGCACTAGTGAGCATTCAAAGACAACAGCAATAGGTGAAAAGGCATACCTCTTATTCCCCTGTTTACTGATGCTGATTTTTTAGACTTACCTATGTGCTGGGTTTGCCCCAGAATTTGCAGCTAAATGGAAGGGTGGGAATGAATGGAAGAAGATTGCAGTCCCTGGTGTATAGCTTTGATCTTGCACTGGGCTATGTGACAGACAGAAACACCCACAGTGTTGCGTTGGATGATCCCATGTTGGAAGAAAGGGACATGTGATATGTCTCCTCCATGAAGGAACGAATAGGCTATAACACACAGGCATGCATATTCTCCCTCCTGGCTGCTTTGCAGCACCACTGTTTCTCTCCAGCTTTGGGCCCCCAAGAATTTCTGTTTTGTGTAATACCAAGGAGTGATTTGACAATATCAGGGAAATGGGAGGAGAGAGTTAATGAAGAAGCAGGACAACAGTTTCAAGTTCATCACACCACCTTTTTACTATAAATCTATACCTGGCTAAAATAGACATAAGAACAGGTGCCACAGCAGCTAATTGCATGCACAAGATGACATGCATGGACAATCAAGAGAGGGATGTGTCATGCTGCTAAACCACTCTTGCAGAGCAGCCTTATCTTCACCTCTGCAAAATGTGGTATAGGGAACTGCTGGAGAGAAGTTTCTTCTGCTGTAGACATGAACACAGATATGTCATTATTTGCAGGTTTGAAGGTCCTGTGTAGGACCTTCTGGGTTTGTGATACAGTCTTTTGGGCAACCATTCATTCAAACAGCAGAAAATACAGCTGATTATCATCAGGGCATAAAGCTGGCTGTCCAGATTCTTACGATGTCCATGCTGTACATTTAGCAGTGCCCCCAACCCATCAGTATCTTATATTCACTGGCTGTGCTGTGGACCAGCCACAGTGGAACTGTGGAAAAGTGGGAAAGTGGAACTGGGGTTTTAGATGCATTCAAAAAAATGGAAAAGTGGAACTGTGGTTTTAGACATATTCAAAAGCTGCTCTTTGAAATCTACAGTCCATGCACTCATGCTTGGAGCGGTATATTTTCCCCATATTTTTCTGCCTCAGGCAAGGGTAAGAACAGTAACAGCCATCAAATGCTGTTAACATACTACAAAATGTCAATATGCTTGAACAGAGAAGGCAGCTCTGGCCTTAGTCTACCTTATGTCTGAATGCCAACAGTTCCCTGTATTTCTTGATGGGAAGCCTGAGTTAGCTAAAACATGTCATAAACAACTGTGCTGTTATTAAAAGGCTTTGGCAAACATCTCACTTCTCATTCAACAACTGCTAGCGCCAACATCTGTGACAGAAGGATTGCAGTATAGTTTTTGAATGATCAGCTTTGCAGAATGCAGGCTGCAGAACACAGCAATTGATTCAGCAAGATTGCAGTGACACCTTATCAACTCTCAGTGTCCCATACTGACCACGCAAGACCAGCCTACAGCCTTTAAGCCTCTATGGCTCATTACTGAGAGCTTCCAAAACACAGGGCAGGTTGAGTAGCAGCAGGAGGCCAACACTCTTCTTACAGCTGTCCTGCCTATTCCAGTTTTTCACATAACAGTCCTGGGCTGTACTTTACAAGCTGAAGCTGGAGCAAAATGCATCATGGACTGAGTGAATCATTTCACAGTGAGCTCAGGATACCAGGTCTGCCCACTAGCTTCTTTCAGCACTTAGAGCAAGCTGGGGAGATCACCATGGCCAAGCAATGGAAGGGTTGTCTCCCTTTCAGGTTTCCTTTGCTTGAATGCTCCTGTGGGACCCTTGTGGTTACATATCAAACAGATTTAAGGCCTCCATGGTGCTGGAAAATGTTCTTTCCTCCTACATTTTGAGCTGACAGGGTCTAAAAATGGTGACTTCCAAGGCGTGCTGCAAAAAAAATGCCTTTGGCAAACAGTTTTTGGAGCAGTTGGGGCTGTGAATGATCAAAAGGTTACCAGTCATGGCTTCCTGGTTGAGCCCTTCTGTGGTTTATTTTTTAAATAAAAACAGATTTTGAGGTTTTAAGAATATTTTTCATGGGCAAGGCACCTAAAAAATCTTTAAATTGTTCTCCTTATTATTCAAATCAAAATAAAACCACCAATGAATCAAAATTGCCTGTCCAGTCCCAAAATCTGATTGTGAAAGTTTCAGCTCTCCATGTGGTCTTGTAAACCACAGCAAGCTACCAGAGTTTAAAGCTGACTCTTTCCAGTACCACAGCAATCAATCCCTCCTGCATTTAACCATGGTTATTTTGCAACACACCATGACAAGAGCACATTCCTTACTTATAAAATAATTGACTTCTCCATATCTCCAATGAGGTTTCATCTTCCCAGCCTGACCCAGTCTGACAAATGCACTGGTTCTACTTAAAACAGCAGGTCCAACGTAGCTAATTCAAAGCACTGCAATTAAGTGGGAGCAGCCTGATTAAAATGTTGTCCTTAATTATGTGTGATGACAAGAAAACCCCATTTTTATAGATTCTCTTTGTGACAGGGCCTAGACTGCCTTGCCAAAGTCCTAATGCTAGACAGCAGGAAACTTGGCCCCGAACCAAAAACTCAGCAGACACTTCCTTTAGACAGCACTTGGTGCAGAAAGCAATCTGTCCTTACCCATGTATATTTTAGGCAGACAGGCTGAAAGTTAACACAAGCTTGAATAAATCCGGGGACTGGTGTAGAAACTCATGTTATCTTCAGACAAGCCTAACCCCCAGGTCAGCAGGAGTCTAGAGTATGGGGTCAGAGTAGGACTAATGGTGTAAGTATAGACCCCATTAAACTTACAGCATTGTTTACATCAAACTGCTTCATTCATGAAATGATGATGCTGCCAAATTTCCCATTTTTTTAATGAGAGATGGGCAAGGCAACTTGGGCAACAGTCCAGAGGCCCCTCAGGCACAAGTTAGTTTTGATAGATTAGAAACAAGATGAATCTCCATGGGACAGTATTAAAGCATCTTTTATTATGTACAAAGCAGGCTTTTAACTTCCCAGGAGACATCCCAATCTCTCCATGCTAGTCTTAGCAAAAAGCTTTCAGCATTAATAACACCTGGAGAACTGCGCTGGTCTGACAGCTCAAGCAGAACAGATTGGCAAGGGCTGTCTGACCTCCTAAAATAACCCATTTGGGTCAAATGGTGGTGTGCTCTGGACAAAATTACCTCCTTCCGAAACCAGTAGGAGCTTTGAACACACATACATAGTAGCATACAGACTGAAGTCAGTCTGTTCCAATAGTCCTAAGCATGCTTTAGCAGAGGAATACTTGTCTCTGAGTGCTGGAAGTGTAACCATTTCCCTTACTGAGCCTATGCACTCTTCAGAAATACAAGAGATGGAAAGGCAGAGATATGTAGCTAAAATCAAAAGGCCAACAATACATGAAGCTGTAGGTAGGATGGAATATAAAACAATGCAATGCAATTATATAGAATTAATGCTACTGACTTCCCTGGAAAATGTAAAGTGGGCAAGTGAGAGAGAAATGAGCTGCACACTGAGCTTTTTTCCCACCCTCAAATGGGCAAGTGATTTGAGTGTTCAACTTTTATCCTGAAAGGATCATCCAGAAAAGCCTTCCCTTAGACTCACAGAACATATTTTTTGGTCATCTGGAAATGTTTAATTTCGATTGTAAATGTAAATATAATGTATTTACTACACAAAATAAACATCTTTTTGAACTCTTTTTAAATGACAAGATGTTGTTCCATTGATATTTTTCAGTTGTTCCAAATTAAAAAAAATGGTGTGTCTTTCAACTAAAGTTATTCTGGCATATACAATTTTCCTTATTATGATAAAAACACAGCAAATTTCCAGTCAATTCTAATGTGCATTCCTGATTACTTGTCTCAAAAAACATCCTTTATACACAGAGCTTAAAGTATAGTACTGAAAATAACACAGTAACTAGAAGGGAAATCTCTGAGAAGAGATTGTTAAATGTAATTCCTTCAGGAAGAAGAGAAATAGAAGGTGAATGCTAAACTGTAAGTGCAATAAATGTCAAGAACAGAGACAGGGAAATTTAGCTTCCCTTGGCTTATAATGTAAAAAAAATAATAATTCAGTGAAACAAAGTCAAAGCCAGTAAAAGGACATGTTTTTCATTTTAATTTTTAATCTTATTTTTGCATAGCGTAAATGTCATTGAGGGAGCGAGCTCAGAAACAGAGTGGACATTTATAGAGATAACAGTAATACTTTAATCCATAATGGGTATTGATAACATATTTCGAAAGGAACATTCAGCCCTATAGAAAGAAAGCTAAAGATGAACCTGAACTACTACAGAGAGAAGGAAGTGCTGGCTGCTACTGGTGGCATAAACCTTGAGTATGACAGGTGTACTCAAGGTGTCTTCAGTTAGGGGACTGCAACATTCCCTTGAACACTTAAATAGGATAACAGCTATTAAGCAGCAACAAAACATTGCACATATTGAACGTGGCAGTTCAATAGATGGGTACAACTAATATCTGTTTTCACCAGGGCAAAATGTGGGAATCTCCTTTTATTCTGAGTCAGAGTGAAAGAGGCACTGAGTATTCTCTTGTATGATCTACACATTCAGAAAAATTGTCCTTTTTGGGAGAAAAAATTATGTTCTCATATATTTTTATTCTTATGTTACTTTTATTAGTTTTACATCATTTCTTCTCTTAGAATCATAATAAAACATTTTAAACAATAGTTTCTCATCCCATTTATGAGTATTTTTTTGTTCCAGATGGTAGGATATACTAACACTTGTAGAAGACATAATGCAGAAAAGACAGGATGTTTCAATCATTGCCACATAGCAGCTGCTCTTATTTATATAAAAATAAAATAATAAATGCTAAAAATAATGGCTGCTGCAGCAGGTATTGTAACAGAACTATCACATCCTGTGCCTTTTGTTGTCATACATCATCCACTTGATGAACGTACTGTGTGCTTATGTCCACTCTCCCATTTGCTTCATCTCCCTACACACATCCTTCTTTTCATCCAAAAACATAGCTGCAACAACATTTCTACTACAGATTATGACATGCCAGTTGGAAGACTGAATGACACATGAATGCCAACAAATAACTAAAACCAGAGAAGGTTAAATCCACAATATAATTATTTCTGAAGAAAAATAATGGGTTAAAAGTACTGGTGTGAAATGTCATCATAACTATGCTTTATTATGGAGGAAAAAAACAATTATTCAAAATGACATCTTGTGAGGGAAAAAAAACGCTTCAGGAAAGATGTCTTGAGCAGCTCTAGTCAGTGCTGGTTAAGAGTAAGCTCTGTTGTAAGACTCAGTTATATGAAAAAGCCAAGGGTGATTTGATGGAGAGAATGTACTAGAGACATTCATTTGGGAATATAACTATTATGCAAATCACTACACACTTGGAAGCTGATCATGGCTTTTGTTTAAGGAAGTCTGCAGACACTGCAACAGTCAATAGAGGTTTAGGCAATCAGTCCAGTTAATTGCAGCATATATTTATACAGAATAGTAACTCTGAAGAACTCAGAGACTACTGGAAGAAGTTAAGAACTGATTTGGCTTTTAGCCTTGCCCAAAGATTTCTATTTGTCTTGAAGAATGCCTGATCCTTCCTAACCAGGAAATCCTGGATTCATCTGCTTTTGTGAGAGTGAGAGAGAATACAGCTTTTTCTCCACCAGGAATGACGCTTGGATAAGATTAGCCCTCATATAGAAGTCAGGAGACTTCTATTGCACCAGTGCTGCCTGAACCCCTCAGGTCTAATACACTGCAGGTTAGAGAAGCTCCAGCCCATAGTTTCTTATAATTCAGTTGTGTTTGGCATGAAACTTGCATGCTTTCTCTATATAGATTGGATTCTTGCCTGTCTCTGGTTTAGAACCTCAGTAAACCAATTTGTTAAGAAAGCTTTTTTTCTCTCTATGCCCCCAGGCAGACTCAGGATTACAAGGTTAGCAGGCTTTTCTGAGTCTCCTGGGTGTTTCAGCTCCATCTCAGCTCCCTTTCTGTAGCTCAGCTGTTAGGACTGAGTCCTGGCCAACTGCCCATGCTTGAAGGGCTGTGTAGTCCTATCTCATCTTCCAGCTGTGATACATTATGTACCACTGCTTCCAGACGTGGCGTACACATTGAAGCCCAGAAAAGGGTTGTGTTCTGCACCTGTACCTGTCCCCAGGAATGCTCACATAATGCTCTGGCTGTGAAGGTTCCTTCCCTTCAGCTTCCCTTGATCAGCTTTTTCATGCTCAGCATGGATATGGTAGGGAAAGTTCCTGGATTCAGGTCAGAGCAACGAATAGCTCAGCCTGGCTGCTGTTCTCCATGCTGAATCATCTTCTCATGCCCTAGAAATGTCACCAGTCACCAGTCTTCTCATTCTTCATAAACTTGCAGTGTGTTTAATAGGTCCTATCTCTTTTTTCTCCTCAGTCTAGTTTCCAATGGTTGCTCAATGAATGGTTACTCAATTAATCCCCTTCCAATGAATGCTAGAAATTCAACTGGGTGTTTAATGTCCATTCCCCACACGTTTTTTCAAATTCCCTGTTTATTCCCAGCTTGTATTTTGCCTTTCAGTCCTTCCTGAGCTTTGGATGGTACTTCACCTCTTGAAATGACCTGGGATATTTACCTCCTGCAGCTGCAATTAGGAACAGAGAAATGTTTCCAAACTTTTCTACCTAAGGTCCCCTCTTTGCAATTATGGTCCCACTGTTGTTCTCTTTCCATGCTCACAACAGCTGGATTAGGAGCTACAGGGAAAAGGGAATGACAGAAAGGGGTTACAAGAGAAAAACCATCAATTCACAGGAATTCAGACAAAAGAGGCTCAAGACCCTGCAATCTCACCCTCTCTGAGGAACAATAGTTTCTTCTTGTTCCTGCTCTGCAGCTTGTAACTTGTATTTGGCTGGAGTGTATCTTCCAGGAAAGCTTAGTTTGGGATTTGAAGATATTAAGGAGGGAGAATTCCCTGCTTTCTTGATAATCTTTTCTAATCCTTTGTTGTAGTCTCTATCAAAAGTCAGCAGCATAAGAACAGAGGGATCCGAGTCCTGATTTTGTAACCTGCAAGGTAAGAGGAGGCTATGTGTTTCTTTCAACAGTGACTGTGTGAGTTCAGTGCTGCAGCTCTGTCCTCATGGAGTATGTCTCAAGGTTGCTTATTCTCAGCTCTTTGGCTTGGATGCTGACTCACTGTCATCAATCATGCTCAGACATATATGGGCATTTTGTTTTCCATTAGATCAGATAAGTGTCACTGACTACACACACTGTGGCAGACAAAGCTCTCCAGAAGAGAGGCCTGAAAAGCCTCATACTGTGCTATCCAAATTATCCTAATTACCTAATTATCATTATCTCAGCAGCTAATTAGGCTGGCTATAAAGCTAAACCCATAAACAGACCACAGGCTATAAAAGTCTGCAGGCAAGAGAGCTGTCAGACAGGGACTCTGAAGAGCAAGTGGGTGTAGGAATGCTTTTACTTGAAGGTTTGGTGGAGGACAAGCACTAGCAGAAAATAACCAGTAGCCTCTCAGCCTGCTAAGAGCACTGACAGGCTACAAAAGCCACAGGAGTGTCAGCAAGATCATTATTTACAATTTTAACAGCTTGCAAAGGCTAATGTATAAAAATTGAAATCTATTTTTCCTCACCCCTGTCCCTTAAAAGCAGGCACAAAATGAATCACAGTCCTCTTCCTGAGAGCCTTCTCTTCCAAAGAGAAGCAAAGCCTGACTGAGCAATGTATTACAGGAGCATGGTCCCCAGGTCTTATCCTTTGACAGAGCAAGGGTACAAATAAATGGCCTCCGGACTAGGTTGCCTTCTGCATCAACACCTCTCTTGAAGGTCAGTTCAGCCCCTACTTACTAACGCAATGGCATGTTCTTAAGGTGTGAAGTGTGTCCAAAAAGGTTTCCTGTCCTCCCAGATGAAAGCTTTTGCAGCAAGGTGAAAGTCAGTGGTATTATTTATTGCTTACTCCTTGCTCTCAGCAACTGTAGGTTTGGCTGTTGAGGAAGGCCACATGTAAACATTTTGACAGAGTGCAATGTTTGTCCCTTTTAGCAGCCATTTAGGAAGGGAAAGGGAGTCTGCCACTGCGTCTGGTGCTCCCCCTTTCTTGGAAGAATTAGTTACTTGCAAATAAAAGCCTCTGCTTTTTCCTGCTGAGGTAGGTCCCTATTGTCTGTTATTTGATTTCCTGTAAGTGGACTTCCACTGCTCTTGGAACATTTAAATAGAAACTAGAAATAGTTTGTAGTAAGACTGCATGCACACGGTTTTATGGCAACCCAACTGAGTCATCTTTTTTTTTTTGTGAAGCTACCAAAGTTTGACTTCAGTCTATCAAAGGCCCTGAAGGACAAGTTATAGGCATCACCTCATGTACATTTCCTGCCAGAGACAAATCAGAGCATGTAACCAAAACCAGGCAGAAACAGCAGGCAGCTTCACAGAGAACAAACACCTTGTGAGCAAGGGGGGAAGCTCCTTTGAAGCTGATGGAGAGAAGCACACTCCTTGATAAACAACAGCCCTGGGATGCCGCCTGGAGCTGCTTCATCTCAATGCTAGAGCTGCCTGGGAACCCCTCATAAGTGCGATCTGTTAGGAGCATAACCTTGTTTATTTCACTAATGCAGTGGGATGGTTTCTTTTTGACTCAAACAGAAATCCTGGTTGAAACATCTTGTGTGTTCTTAGCAGAATTTATTATCTTTTTATTCATTACACTGGTATTTTTCCTTGTGCACAGGTTTCCCAGATGGCACACACATTTCAAATCCCGATTATGCAGAAACCTGTGTGAAAGCTGTAGTTACAGGGTCAGAAGTGAGGCATCTATGTTCTTGTAACCTTAATAACCAAATATTAAGTAATAGCTCCAGAACTTGTAAGAATCAGAAAAAAAGTGGTCTGTTTGGATGTAATAAAGCACACATTGCCATGGGCCTCCCAGTTCATGCACCTGCTGGCACAGACACAGTCAGTAAAGGGAAGCTTGTAATAACATAAAAGCTTGGAATTCAAAGGACTTAAAGCCTAACAAATCATTGAAGAGGGAAGTTTGTATTGCAGAGAAATGAGCTTAAAAGTCCTAGAAAGCCACAAATGCTGATTGTTTCTAGATTCTGCTTCATTTTACTAAGTTAATGTGAATTAGCTGAGGTTACAAGGTTAATCTCTGCAATGTTTACCACTTTCTTGACTAAATAAAGGGGAACACAAGCAGAATGCATTAGGTTTCAGGTCTGCAACACCATTTCCAAGCCTCTTCTTGGGAGGTACTGGAAGGTTAGGATAGCCTGTGGGAGTTCAGGGAGCCCAGCACCCTCCCAGCAGTACTCAGCACACGGCTGCATTGATCCTGGGAGATTTTGGTTACAGGAGGCTTGAAGTTTTTTCTTGCGCTAACACAGATAGTCAAGCAACTATGTTTTCCACTGCTTGTGTCAGCTGAATCTCTTGCACCAGCTACAGATGACGCACATTTTGGGCAGGAGCTTTCCAGGAAATTCTAGTGCAGATCAAACTTTCCCAGTTTTCTATTTTCACCAAAGCCAGCAGGGTTGAGGGATGTTTTGGGAGAGCAGAGAATGTTGGATGGATATAGCTGAGGTCGCAATCGAGCAAAAAGCAGTTCTTTCATCATCATAGAATCATTTAGGTAGGAAAAGACCCTTAAGATCATCAAATCCAACCATTAACCCAGCACTGCCAAGCCCACCACTATACCATGTCCTTGAATGACACATCTACATGTCTTTTAAATACCTCCAGGGTATGGTAACCAGCACCCTGGGCAGCTTCAGTTTCTGCCAGACTCCAGTTGTGTGAGCAATGGCTGCTGAAGATTTTCTGTTGAGTTGTGCTCTCTGATAGTTTAAGGATCAGGGAAAGGGTGAAAATACTCAGCCCTGTCTGGTTGAAATAAGTAGCCATATGAGTTGTCTGTCCCTGGGCTGGGCAGGAAAGAGAGGCAATGCCTGGAAAAACTGTTCACTTAGTGGCTACAAACCTGTACTGCAAGCCCCATTCTAGCTTATTTTGCAGCATAAATGCTTCTGAAGTCGGCTACTTAGGCCACAGAATGTTAGCCTTTTTCTTTTTTCTAACAAGAAGCCCAAGTTTGTTTGAGGGATTGCCCTATCTCTGCAAACCTTTAATCACATTATCCCCAGTTTCCATTCCCAGGTCTGCCCCAGGCGCTACCAGCTTTGAAGACAATTTCCCCAGCCACATGCCTTGAAAGAAGTCTGATTATTAAAATCAGCTTCTTGCTACAAGAGAGGCCTGAGGAACCTCCTGAGCAAACAACCCTAGGTCATAGGACTGAGGATGTCGTTGAAACTGGGGTGAAGGAACAGCATTATGAGGAAAGTTAGTGTCTCTTTGGTTATTGTAATTTTCATAGAATAACAATATCTGCCAAATTCAACCAAAGAAAATAAAACTAGAAAAAAAAATTTTGATAAGGTCCAGCTGCTTAATTTTATTATTTTCTGGGCAAAGCTACAGTATTTTTCAGAACTCTATAGATTGTTTTCACTTTCATTTAAATGTATTTGAAAATGGAGGGAAACAAAACCTTGAAATGAAACTTGATTTCAGGGAAAATTCAAATTACATAAAATGAAACAAACAAACAAAAAGTCGTGGGTTGTTATTTTTTTAGTCTTATTTTTAAACTATGGTTAAAATAATTTGCTTACACCTATGAAACAAAAAAAGCCCAACAAAAAACAAAAGTGATTGCTGTTATAACTCTGGGCATGAGTTCATTAACCTGTGGCTATATTTACCAATCTCTCAGTCCATGCCCTTATTCCTACAGTGGCTTTAAATGTGTTAAAACCATCTAACTACTTTTTTGTTTTCCTCCTTTGAAAACGTTTCTAAAATACACAGGTGAATTTTGGAGTACTCAGAACCACAAGCAATTAAAGCTTTGCTCCAGGGCCAGACTGCTCCAAGGACATTCAAAGGACAACAGTTGGAGAGCAGTAAATACTCACAGCACACGTTTTTAACAAGGGATGGAGAGATGATTCAGGGTCAGTAGTCATGGCACAACATCTGGATCCAGCCCTTTCTTCCTAACACTGTCTGCAAAAGCCTTACCTTACAGAGAGAGCCTGGCTCTGCTGAATACTTCTCACTCCCTTTTGGGGACTGGTCTATTTTTAAATCTCAGAATTCACCCTCAGTAACACTGGAAATTCAGTCTTCCCAGATGAGGAACTGAGGTGAACTAAAAGGAATATGAACCAAAATGTTCCAGGATCACATCATATTTTGAGGGAGTTAGGTGCATATCTCACTGATGTTTGCCAAAACCATCCCAGTTTTGGAATCAAATCCTTGCTCTCCATAAGTTATAACAATTACCCAGATTATCTGTACAAACCTGGAGGGTTTACAGCATTTTGGAAAAAAAAAAATTATGAAAAGAATGAGTATGTCTCTGTGTTAGCTACAGCACAGTTCCCACCCTCTAATGTAATCTGCATTTGCAGGCTTGAAATGTCAGATGTGATGAGGAGATATCTGAGCATAAACAGGAAGGGCCTGAGTCTAAAAAGCTACCCATTGAACTCATAACTTTCCCAGCTATGCCTCTGTTTTAACCCAGATCATTTAGCCCGTTTCTGTACTTTGAAATTCCACTGGGAAGATGTTTGGGCATCATTGGAAATGGCATTGACCATCATTTTCTTCTCCTTACGTGGTTTCTACCTCCAGCAAAAGGAGCAGGGTGAGTTTTTCTGACAGCTGGCTGAGTCCCCTACTCTGGCTCGCTGGAAGCGATGCAGGTTACCCCACGCTCTGTCAAATAGGGCTGTGTCCAGGCAGAGCCTGCCCTACTGCAGTTGTACCCATCAGTCTTACCTGTTGCACACAGAGCATTTGTGACATTAGCACAACTAATTTTTTTCCTATGGAGAACAGCATTTTACAACCACCACCAGAGAGGCAAAGAATGCCTCAGCAAGGAAACAGCTGAAAAACTCCAATGGCCAATTATGTCTGTGCATGTATGAAACTCGGATTTTGGTTGACCACAAATCTGATTTGTATTTTCGTGGGATCTGGGCCATTTTATGCAGTCTTGACCCCTGTGTGTCAATATTGTTGAGCGGGGGTATACAACATGGCTAGAGTGTGTTGCAATGAAATGTTTATTAATGTCAAATGGAAATTACTCAAGATATGGCAGACTTTTACCCTGGAAAGACATAAACATATTGCAACAAATTATTTGGTTTTATTCCAGTATACTTAGACATAAATTTTTAAAGCTAAGTCAGCTTTGATGACTAGGCGGACCTATTATATCAGCAGTGTAATGTCCAAAAGTATTGCACATCCAGTGTTACTTTCATAAAGGTCCAAGTCAGGAGCTGGGGAACACATTTTTAGGTTACCACTTTCCAAAACTTTTGGCTTCTATGCTGAAAAATAACATGCCAAGCAGTACAGCTCAATAATAATGTAGGGACCTGCTTGAATACTGTCTTTCAGTGAAGTTAGTGGGATTGCTGCACCAAGGTTAACCACATAAACAAATGAATATTGAAGGATGAGTCCAGTTTGCACAACCAAAATTGAGTTCAGTGGAAATCCTGACTATAAACTCCTCAAGGCCATTTCCATCTGGAGGTGTGTTGAGAGAAGTTGATCTGTACTGACTGGAGACACAGTGACGTTTTATACTGGACAGGCTAATGAACGTCCAGACAAGAAATAGGCGTCTTGTTACATATATGTTTTCCTTTAATTATTGCAATACAAGATTTGGCTTTTGAAGGCAATTTCTAGGATAGAGATTAGGAGACATTGTACATAATAGGACTTATTCCTTGAATGAAATCCAAGAGTCTCAAACTAATTTCCAGTTCTTAGAATAAGGTATTTCTCCTGGGGATGTCAATATCTGTGGTTTCAATCTCTCACATCCTACCCAACTCTTTCCTCATTACAGTGTCAGGTTTCTTTGTCACCACACAGTTTATACAGGCTCAGATTTAATCAGTAGCAAAACATTCACCAACATGAAGCCATGACATTTTTTTCTTCTCAAAAATACCTCCAAGTTTGCTAACTATTTGTCAAGTAAACATTCCCTAGACACAGAGAGCACTGCTGTCCACTTCCTTCTCCATAAGGTCTATTGCAGTCTTTGGATTCTCCCCTAGGATTACAGTCATTGGTATTTTATTCCAACATGGAGATTTGATAGAAAGCCATCATGCCTCTGGGCTGTAAGTTCACAAGTCTCGACATGGAAAGCCCTTCTGTGATTAACTAAAACACTTTGTTTCAATATTAGGCTATTTTCTCTTCAAAATTGTAATTAAGGTTCTCACTTGGCGAAATATTTACCTTGTGCTGTGCTTTATCAAAGAGAAAAAAATGATTATATCATTTTCTTCTCCACAGTAAGTAAATACTGCTGTTTGAGTTCTCGCAGTGATTAATGAACATAAATAAGTTAAGACTTGCAAGAGTACTACAAGATAAGGAAATGCTATTCTCCATCTCATGGTAAAGGAAACCAAGGCATATATGCCAAGATCACATATAGAGCTGGTGCCAGTGCTAAAGCACACACTTCTCCGCAGCTGTCACCTATCCTGTTTGCCATTTCAGCTCATTCCAGCACTGGCCGCTGTCAAGTTGCTTTTAAATTATGTGCTTGTTTGCCATAAAGTGGTGTTTCCAAGCAATTGCAATGATGCCCATTCCACTCACACCCCTCCACCTCTGTTACGCTCATCTCCACCTTTTTCCTGAGGATTTTGAGGACTGCTGGTTTTAATAGTGGTCACACAACCACAGTACCTTATGCCTGTTTCAGGGTGAGAGCATGCAGGAGATGACACCCTAACCTCTCTCAGCTCCCATGCAGGGTGCAAACATCTAGGGCTTGGGGAAATGTGGAAGATTCAACTGAGTTTTTTCTCCAGAAAATCAGCTGTGGTCTCTGTGCTGCAAGTTGTGGTTACACTCTTCAGAGTTATCTCCTGTGGTTTCATACAGCAGGGATACCTTCTGCTCAGGAAAGATCATGTTCAGCTAAAAACCTCAGGCTCTGAGAAATGAGCTCCAGAAAAGCTCAATCAAGTGGTTTAAGATGTTACTGCCCATGGCTTTCTGCCCTTCCTCTGCGCTGAAGTTTATGGGCCCTACTCAGCAGCACAGAGTGTTCTTGTGCCACAGCTGCTCCAGTGGTTAGGCTGGTGCCTTGGTTTAAGTCCCCAAGGATGTGGGTTTATGCTACGGCTGGGAATGGGAAGCATAGAGGCATGCTGCATTTGGCTGACTCTGATACAAGGGATGCTGTGTCCAGTAACAACAAAATGGATGTTAGATCTCTTCTACTCCCTGGCCTCATAGTCCCTCAGTGCTGAGATTTCCACTTCTCAACAAAGCCTGTTTCCAAAGTCTGGCCACTTATTTCTCACTGAGGAGGATCCAAAACTGGAGTCTGGTCTCCTTAATCCCAGAAGACAAGGCATGCTTGGAGAGCACTTCACACCAAGTTCACACACCAAATACCGAATTGTGTTTAATTCTGTTTTGGAAATGAAAAAAAGGCACTCTCCTGGGGTATCTACTTGGGAAGTGAATAGAGACCCCGGAATTTGAATTCCTCTTCAGTCTGAGAAGACTCAAGCTTGTAGCACCCTCTAGCCTGGCATGCACTCAGTGCAACAGGCCGCGGAGTGAGCAAGGCTGAGAGACAAGCAGAGAGGAGCAGGAGCTGAGTGCCTGCTCCAGGAGCAGTTTAAAAGCATGTTTTGTACAGGTGTTTAGTGTTAGTGACTCTAACCTGAAACATTTCGCTAGTGAGGTGCAGAGGAGATGAGCATTGTCATCTGGACTTTTCCTGCTCTCCTACATCCACTTCCGAGTCCTGATGTTGACACCTGCCAGAACAGCAGATCCAGCTGTGCAGCAGCAGAGCCAGCTGGGGTTTCTGCTTCACTCCCAGCTGACCTGCCCATCACCGACAATGGGAGGAGAGCTCAAGCAGTGCAGCAAGCTAGTGGGAAGCAGAGCTGCAGCCTCACCTCTGCTGGCAACAGGAGCAAAGCAGCCAGAGGCCAAAAGCCTAAGCAAGGGCAAGGACCAAGGCAAGGCTGGCCAGATACTTACAGCATTCTCCTCTGTCTCCATGTGGATTGCACTGAAGAGTGTAATGTTTGGGGTGGGTCCATTGTGTTCTCATGGCTGCATTACAGCTACCAGAGCCAGAGTCTATCACACACCTGGAGTGACTATGCAGAGGAAACATCCTTCTGCTATGGCTTCCTGGCACCAAAACTAGTACCAGTCTCAGCTTGGCTGGGGTCACAGGCTTCCTGCAGTTAGCTAAGGCAGTCTGCCTCATTGCTTTGTATGTCATGAATAAACCCCAGGAGTCTGGAGCATCCCATAGCAGCTGCTTAACAAGCCATCCCCACTGCTGACCTTGCAGCCTGCCTAGTGTGGGCTGGATAGGCACCTGTTCTGACACTCTTTGGAGGATTCTAATGGTCCTGTAGAGCTAGATCCAAACAGAGGTAGCAGAAACCCCACATTATTCACATTTGGAACAAAATATTTTCTAGAAAGAGTATTGGAATGTTTGCACTGGAGCAAGTGTTTTCTTATTTTAGAAATTACATATGAATGTAGAGAGATGTTGAAACATAGCAAGGCATAAATGATACTGAAATGGCTGCTTTGTGAAATCTTATAATGGGAAATTCTTTTACAAACCGCCTTTAAAAATTGGCAAATGTTACTAATATTCCTCCAGGCAACACTTGGGCTATTATTTAAAATGGGATGTGTGGTGTCCCAGAGCGACTGTTCTCCTGAACTGCAAAACATTCTGTAGGACCTGTGAAATATGAAATGATTTAAGGAGGAAAGAGGGTTATGCAGTTCTGCTTTGTGTGGTTTCTACTACCTCTAAGTAGTTTTGGAGGAGAGTGTGTTCTGGGCTGTAATTCAAACAGTGTTATAGATATTGTAAGGAACAGAAAAAATGGACAAATTGGAGGCATCTGATGAAAAACATTGTTACTTTCTCCATTTGCTGCCCCAAGCACACAAACATATTGCTTAGATTCACTTGGGTAATTATATTAAATGCAACTGCACTTATTAAGGAGGCCTGAAGTGAGTTTTAAGTAGAAAGGCTGGATTGTAGCACTTTGGTTCTGGAGAGCATCCTCAGCACTCAGGATTGCATGAATCAGCAACAAACTCAGCACACACTCAAGGGACCCCAGCAGAGATGAGACATCTTTTCCATCTGCCCTGACTCTTACACAGCAGTGCAAGGACAAGCTGTAACTCACACGTCTGTGGAAGGCTCTGGGAGTTTTCTGCACATACCTGAACTTTCTTCTCCAGCACAGAAGAATATTATGTGTGATTTTTCACAGCGAAAGGCGACCTTAACACTGCAGAGTTTTTCTTGTGGGTGGTGGGTAATGGGGTTCATTTTCAAAGACATCATTGCAGGTTGTCTTTTGGAGTTTGGAGAGCCTGGCAGAAATGCCCTCATCCTACTGCAAGCTTCAGAGGACCGATGAAAGGACGGGGAACAGGATCCCTGATGAGAGAAGCCTCAATGCAGCACTGTGTGAGAAGCTCAGGGTAAGTGGACATGAGCTGCATGCTCTTAGCCCTGCTGCGGACCTGCCCCTTGGTGCAGAGAGTGACCCCATACATGGGAAGGACACTATGTGGGCAGGCCAAAAGGATGTTCCTGGTTACATATTACACTCACTGAACCATTATGCTCAAAGAACAGCAAGGTTATAAAAATGCTGCATGTGTTTTTCTTCCACAGTGCTCTGCTCAGAGTGTGATCTGGCAGTAGGAAGAAACCACATACACCATCAGCTCTTTACTTGTGGGGGACAGCCTCCTGCAGTGCAAAGGGACTGATCAAATGGTTTTCAAGGAACTCAGTGGATGAGTACAAGAGCATACAGCCAAATGGATGCAAGTGGGGATTTATCTTCAGCAGGGATCAAGTTTAGAGAGTAGACAGATCCCAGAGGACTGTTAGGTACTGAGACAAGAGCTCAGAAGCACAAGTCAGGTATTCCAAACCCGAGGGAGAGGCGGTTTCACTATAACGATCACAAAGAGCAGATCTACATTCCAGCATGGAAAGCATCTGTGGGGAAAGGGATCTCGTGGGCAAGAGAAGGTGGACAGCTAGCAGGAGCAGCAGATTGCTATACCCCTAGCCAATGCTGCACTTCTGAGCTTTCCTATCCTTACCACAGCTGTAGATCAGGGATGATGTGAAAAACAGCAGACTTACACTGGCCCACAGAGTAGTGCTAATGAAATCTTATCCAGGCTGGCTCTATCCTGCTGGCCATCTCATGCAATAGCCCTGGGAGCACTAGAGAAATGCTGATCAGCAAAGCCATGCTGAGGCATATGCCTGGTTGTGAGGGATGGGCTCCTGCCTGGGCAACGAGGGGATGAACTGGGAACATTGTACCCTTTCCCAGGCAGAAGGGGCAGCCCTTTGGGACCACCCCCAAGGCGCTCATACAAGAAACAGTCTCCAACCATGGGGCATATTGCACAAGGGAATTCTCCCCCCACTCCTCTTCTCCGTCTGCCACCTCCAACTGACACCACTCTGCTGGGGTCTTAAAACATGCATAAGATTTGGGTGTCAGACTCCAAAGGGCTTCCTGGTTTTCTTTGGTAGAAAGCAAGAGCCTGTGAGGAAGTGGTAACTGCTGTCCCTCTGGATGCTGGTTGACAGAGGCTGAACGCGTCCAGGATCTGGTCTCTCCTCTTCCCGGAGGGTGAGATATGGTGTCCTTTCTCTATTGAAGAGCAAAGGAAATACACAGAGGCAATACAAGCTTTAATTCTTCCCATCTACTTAAATTTCCCTATGCAACGGTAAACCTTCCATCATGTTGGAGATCTGTAAGAGAAGAATGATACACAAATGCGTAGTATTTTGCCACTATCTAGGAGCAATGCCCTGAGTACCACAGTATTGCTGTGTCAGGCAGGGACATCTCCAGGAAACATTTTGTAGCACGTCTTGCAGCCAAACCACAGTGGTGGTGTTGAAAGACACAAAAAATTTTTTCCCTTCCTCCAACTGGCCAAAATACAAGGAGGAGTGAGATCTGCAAATTGCCAAATTAAGCTCAGTCAGAGCCTGTGGCTGCTGTCATTAAGAAAAACCCTGCAATAAATGTTTACAAAGCGTTTCAGAAATAATGGATCTCTGTAGAACAGGGTTGGGAAACTTCCAGCACAGAACAGGTTTCAGCAGAAAAATGCTGATTTGTTGAAACCGTGGGGTTTGTGTAATTGTATGGGTTTTGACAAACTTTCGATGAACTACAGCAGCAATTGCCAAACTAGGGCTGGGAGCTTGGTGGAAGTTCAAGCAGAAGTGAGGCCTGCGTCTGTATCTGGGGTCATGAGTCTGGAAAAGGCTACAGTGTGGGCAGATTCTGGCTTTATGATTCTTCATGCCAGGAGCAGCCCCTCTGTACAGAGTGTCCTGGAGCATGGGGTGACAGTGCTCCAAGGCTCCCCACTACCCAAGCTGTCAACCCTACAGTGCTTTCAGGTTTGCCCCTCAGAGAATGCATATGGGCATACACCTTGCAGATAGAATAATCATAGAACAGAGCAAAATATTTTAAATGAAGAGTAAAAGCATAAAATAAAAAAAAGAATGGGGACAGTTTTGGAGGGATGGAAGCTATTCCTAGGCCTTTCTCTAGTTCAGACAATAAGTTCCAGAAGAAACTAAAAGCAGGGAAATAAAATATTCAAACAAATCAGAAGAAGCCACTTCCACTTCTCAGTTTGAGATAGTGTTTTGTTTTTTTTTTTTTTTTCTGACAATCCCAACTTTTTTAAAAACTTTTCCCAAAAGAATACAATAAAATTCCTGATTTGGGAATCAGACAGGCTCAAAAAGACAGACTTTTTAAGTCAACACGAAAAAAATCATGGCTTGACCTCAGCTGCTGACTGGTAAGTCCACTTCCCTAAATACCTCCCCCTGCCAGCCACTCCAGCACAACCACCCAGGGCCAGCACAGCTGGCCACCAGGCAGGACACATGGAAGCCCAGACAGCTCTGGTATTCCCCCACCTCATCTCATCACTTCACCAGCACCATGCTGGGCAGCTGCCCACCTCGAAGAGACCCAGATGGGCTATGGGTACCCATGCTGCCCAGGAAATGCTGTTTTCTTCACTCTGTCCCAGGGAAGCAATGGGGATGGACTGATGCTCTGGCTTGCTGTCTGATCAATGCCATCAGCATTTCAAAGGTGTCATCTGAAAACCAATACTCAGTCTTTAAAGAACCTTTGCTCCTGATTACAGGCTTTAGCATGTCCAGAGACACTGGCAGAAATCTGTAAAGGGTGTGTGTTCACACTTCCCTGTTCAGAGAATTGATTTGTCCTACCATGGAGCCCAGCCTCCCAGGCACTGTTGCTCATGTATTAGAAAGTATTAATACAAAAACTAATGACTTAAACCTAAAGGGGGGATATTCATCCTGAAACACAAAAAGTGAGCTATAACTGCATGAGTTATTGCAATCTGACGTTCCCCAGCAAAAATGGTCATTAGGCATTCTAGTGAGTCTGTGGCTATATTAACCCCTGGGGACCCATTCATTGGCTCTTTTGCATTACCAGCTGATAAATACCTTGCTTGGTCTTAAACAAGAGGAGAAGGGGCAGGGAAGGTGGTTACCCCAGGAGTTTACCCAAAGCCCTTCGGGGTCACGCAGGAGCCCAGACCTGGTTCTGCTAGGTTTTGCTCATTCACTGCCATTCTTTTACTGTTCTTCTCACTACTGCCTTTCCTAGTTAAACTGACCCTTCGCAACAGCGAACTGCAGCAAGGGTTCCCATAAATCCAGCTTACCTTACCACATTTCCATTGTCTAGAAAACCATTTTCTGAGGAAACATTACTCTGGCATGCATTGCTCAGGTCAAAGCCAGGTACTCGTATGATGCTAAGTCTTCCTATGTCTTCACAAATGTCTTCTAAACTCCTACATCCTATCAAGGGCTAACTACCACACTCAGAGATGGTGTGACTGCCTTGCCCACATCTCCTCTCTTGCACAGGACTTGCAGGCTATTTGCAAACACCATTCTGGAGTCATGTCAACCCCCTGGCAGAGCTGAGCCTTTAACCTCTCCCATCTGACTCCTGCCTCAGGACCCCTGACTGCTGCAGTATCTGGTGAGGACTGTTGAGGCTCCTGGGCTGAGCCTTCTAGGAGCTGTGAGATGGGGGATGAAGGGAGGAAGAGCACAATACACCTTGGCTGAAGGTATGGCATAGAGCTGGAGCTGAAAATAGCTGGCCCGCCGTTGCATGTGGCTCCTGTGCCTGGTCTCCTTTGTTCAGATCATTTCTTCTGACTAAAAAAGACCTACTAAAGGATGCAGAAAAGAGCATTCTTTTTTTTCCTGAGTTTTACAATAAGGGGATTCTGTAGATCCCCTTCTCACCCTTGGTTCACAGCATTGGCTTTCATTAAAAGACTGTGTCCTTGTAACTGAGACCCTGCTGACAGGGAGAGGAATAAAGTCTGCTTGAAAAAGGCTAGTCACTTTCTATGTCGTAAAATGCAGTGACCTTCTTAATCACTTTATAAAATATTTTTACAGACAAACAGGCAGCATAAATGGTCAAAAGAATCAGCTGTTAGTGAAAGTGTTTGGCTTTTTTTTCTTTCAGCGGAATAAGGGATAGCCCAAAAATTTTTCTGTAGTGGGTCCATAAATAAAACTCAATTAGAGAAGAGGGAATAGTGGATGTGATCTTCTTATTCTCTTTTCAATTAAAGAAATATCAGAGGAACGTGACTGCCAGTATTATTTTGCCAATCTTTAGGTGATCTTATAGCACCCTTAAAAAAAAAACAGCAATAGGAAAAGGTATGCTCTTATTCTGTTATTCATGATCTAAATCAAAAGATAGCAGACTTATGGTGACCTTAAGCAAGTTGCTAGGTCTCATGGTTCATTATCATGAAAATGGGTAACAGCTCAGCTCACCTTAGGAAAGGTTTTGTGAGGTTAAGTACAGCAAAGACCATGAGGTATCAATATAGTGATGCTTAGCACAAAGCACCAGACTTCACACTTCACCCTTCTCCCAGGGGTATCAGATATGGGAAAACACAAACATCCTGAAAAGCCTACTTACATTTAGAGCATTCAAAGACCCATCCTTTTAAAATGTTGTCATGCAGGTAAGGCATGTTTCATAGAGGCCTTCTGAAACCAGGGGATGGTGGGCTTCTTTTTTTCCAGTTCATTTTTTGCAATAATGAAGAATTGCAGGTAAGCTAAAACTGCTGTGCAGGCAGCAAAGTGGTGATGGCAGGTCTTCTGTCTGTGTCAGCTGTCTAGGCAAGGAGCACCATGGGAAGACCGACAGACCTGCCTGTACGCACTGGCTGGGCAGGCAGCTGCTAACAAAAAGCATGGCTGACAACACCATCCTGCTTGTTCTACCCTGGGGAGGGCTTTAATAAGATTCCTCTCCTTCCCTTCCTTGCCTAGTGTTGTAATGACCATACAAACTTAATAACTTTGAGACTTCATCCCTTCTCTCCAGTCTACTAAGAGGTTTGAAAGTCATTAGGGAGGGATTGAAAGGCAGATGGATAGATATGCTGATCCTGTAAAGCCTGGTTTCCTTAGGAAACTAAGTTAAGAAATGTAAGCTGCTGTTCCCAGTGGTACTCTAATTTTGGCAGCTGAATTTTAAAAACCCAGTGTTACAAGACTTGAGTGCTGGCAACTTTGCAGTAAGCAGCCTATCCAGAAACCTCATCCTTTTATTTTTCTTCTGAATCACAGGTGTTGGGAGACACCTCAGCGTCTGGGTGCCAAACTTGTGACAACTTAAAGCTGACCAAGCCTTGAATATTGAGCACAGGGCTCACACAACTGGTCCCCATCACACTCCTCAGAGCGCACATGCAGCACAAGCCCCAGCTCCTGCCCCACAGCCCTGACACTGGAAGAGTATGGCCTCCTGGATTTGCTGGCCAGCCCTGCCAGGTACTAGGACAAGGAGGGGGAGCTACGGCTGCACTGCACAGCGGCAGATAGTTCCACATGGCAGATGCTTCCAAATACCGGCTGGTACCATCAGAAAACCTGTCTAGCACAGAGTAAACTGAACGCATTGTGCTGGCTACCCTGCTAACACCCAGCTAGCCACCCTGCAGTGCCACAAGGATTCACATATAGCACAGAACTTTGCCTATGCAAAAAGAGTATGTAGCTTCAGCTTTAATGGCCTTGTTTCCACCTCATCTCCTTTCCTCCAGCTTTTGAACAGCACAAATTGAGTCTAGGCCAGCCTGCAATGATCTGGAACCTGGACCTGGCACACCCGGAATTTAGCTCCTTGGGAGTTACCCCTCTATTCCCTCCAGAACAACCACAGCTGACAGTGTGCTAATATCACCATCCTAAACAGAGGAGAGCATTAACCTAGAAGTGGGAGAGAAAAAAGGCCTTTTGCCTGTGACTCTGGATGTCCTCTTTCTACGAGGAGAGCCTGCTGGCAGGGTCCTTCAAGAACTGCCTTATCCTCCTGTTCCTCTGAGGCTGCATGAATCCTTCCAACACAACTGACCTTCTGCAGCTGACCCAAAGGTTCCCCTTTGGCATCAGAGACGTGTGCACAGCACAGGTACTGCCACATTTCAGCCCTTCCTCTGGTGGCAAACACCCTCAAGATGGTGTGCTGAGCACAAAAGCTCTGTCCTCATCACAGTAAAAGCCTGAGTGTCTGTATTGCTGTGTCCCCTGGGCAGAGTGCTTGTGCTCCAGGTGCCAGGGAGTGCCAGGCCCACATCTGCTGGAGCACGCTTGTGCTGGAGAGCAGCATGCACTCACATAGATGGTCCAGGCAACAGTCAAAGTGAAGTGACGGCAAAAATTTGCTGGCAGAGACCAAGGTTTGAAAGCTTTTTAGCAGAGGTTCTCTGTAAAGCATTTTCACTCTTTTATACCCAGAAAACCTATTAGGAGCACATAGAGCATAGACTGTCAATCTCAGTCATAACATTCACAGAGGAAAAGTGAGACAGTAGGAATGGGGGATGATTAAAAGGATGAGAGAGTATGGAGAGAAAATTGTTTCAGGAATCATTATGATCTGTGATGCATTGCTTAATGATACTAAATAAAAAGCAAAGGTTCCATTCTGCACCATTCCACAGGTACAAAAAAATTCAGTGAATTAATGAAAAAAAAAAAAAGGAAATACCCAAGAAAATTATAGAGATCTGGGCTGAACAAACAAACATACTCTTTATATGCTTCCCACTACCAAGTGGTTTCAATCTAAGAGCAGCAAATTGGTACACTGGATAAATTATATGAATGGATTCCTTCCCACACTCGCTGATACCGCCTGAAACTGAAAAGTGCGCAACATCAAGCTGCAAAACAGGGAAACAAGGTTGGGAACACCTCTCCAAAACTATAGCTGGGATAGTTATGCTTTAGCTATGGTTTATGGTTTTGGATGACAATAGTTTGGATAGCAGAATTGAGAAGGCTGAATAACTTATTCTTCAGCTCTTACAACAAGGTTTACACCCTTCTGCATCTGCAAAGGGCACTGTAAACGTGCTAAGAGCCAATATCCCACATTTAAAACCTTTTTAGGATACAAGTTCTGTACCACTGTGGCAAAAAGCTCTTTCTTCAGAGGCAGAATATATTCCAATAGATTGCCCTCAAAGTAGAGCTGAAAACAATTAAGTTTCTTGAGAGAAAAAACAATTAATTTTGCCATATTCAGCTGAAAACCTAACTTATTTCTACTTGCAGCCACATTTTTTTTCTGAGTTTTCCAAATGAAAAAAAAATTGCCCAAGGCAGACACATCATACAAATTCTCCAAGTAATTCCTCATAAGATATCCAGCCAGCCCTAATACACGTCACATCCATAATGTGTGCAGCACACTTGTTTCCAGTGTCATCCCAGGGCACTGTAGGATCCAGCTCATCATTCTGTAGCAGTTTGCAAAGGAGGATGTCTTCTCTACTGTCCCACCCACTGCTCCCTGGAGCATCTGGGACAGCAGGGCTGGCCTCACCTGAGCTGTCTCAGGAGACATGAAGGGATGGGAGCACAAAGCCGTGCAGCCCAGGGCAAGGGGGTACTAATAGATTATACAAATGAACTGTTGCTACCTCACTGAAACTTTAGGAGTGCAAAGAGAAGGTGTGGGAAGAGAAAAGTAAACACCCTCACTGCTCCCTCTTCTCAGCCTTTCTTTGAGAGCTTATTATAATAACAAACTGGGCTAACCTGAGGGCAAAAGGCAAACCTGGTGCTTCAGGCACACTGTGCCTGTTGGCTCCCGAGATCAACTCTTTGCACCGTGTACAGGTGAGTTAGTGTCCTGCAGTCTCATACGTTGCGATCATGTCACCATCAGAATGAAAGCTTTCTGGCTGTGGCATAAGCCACACTTGTTGGAGGAACTTGGCAGAGATTTCTGCTTCCCCCTCCCAAGCCTCTCCTTTGCATAGGCACAGGGTGATGGCGGTACCTCACTGCACTGCTTGTCACCCTCCAGTGAAAGCCAAGAAGTGCTGCCCCCAAGGGATGGCCTGATCTTGCCTCTAGGATGAGCTCTGCCCAACAGTGGTTTCTCCTGTGGGAGGCACCCATCCCGACCCCTCTCACACTGCTCTCACACCCTTTCCTTGGGGAACACGCTGCCTTTACACGGAAACAAAAAGAGCATTTCAAAGCATTTCCTTCCCTCAAAGTGCTGAGTCCTGAGAAATTGCAGCTTCTCCTGCCCTTGTGTCAGGGCATGATCCCAAACCAGTTGCTGCCATTTAAGGCACAGGAGGCATGTCAGGTGAGAGGCCAGCTTCAGAAAGCCTTGATGCACACCAAAACCTCTGCAACGGCTATGAGTAGCAAAAGAGAAACAAGTGCAGTAATTCCCTGGGGTGGAGAGGTGATGTTTATCCAAGATCTCTGAGGGAAGCAAAGTGTGAAACAGCAGAGGCATTGGCAGGCTTTTTGAAGCAGCAGTGAATAGACGGCTCATAAGTCCCCATTGCAAAGCTACACTATTGCCTCTGCATCTGCTGTGGAAAGGCTGCTACGGACGTGGAGATACCCCTGCCTTCTCAGAAGCAAGGCTGTGTGGTGCTGGGGTTCTGGTCTCTCTTTGCCTTGGAAGGATGCTCTTCTGCTCTGACTCCCGTGCAAGATGATCCGTGGAACCATGAGGACATGTCTAAGGACTACAGGCTCTGTCAGGGCAAGTCTTGAAGCTTCTTTCAACACCAGTACTTGTGCTATCTGCTCCTGCCTACCTCTGCACAGAATACATGGTAAAGTCTGCTGGGATCAATGCAAATCTAAGACCATCACATCTACATTTCAATATACTGTTTTCCTCTCCTGTGTGTTCCCCTCATGAAGTTACACTTTTTTGTGCCACTTTTGTCACTCTCTGAGCCCTTCCTTGTCCTCTGGGAAAATCACTGCTGTGTTTTCTCACATATTCACTAATATCACACCTTTCTCAAGCCTGTACTCCAGATTCTCAGACCGACCTCCAGTGCTCCAGATTCTCAGACTGACCTCCAGGAGGTCCTCATGGAAGCTTGCTTTGAAGTCCTGCCTGCAGACAACCCAGTGACTTGCAGAGGATATTTATGGTGCAGATGTCCCTAATGCGCCTATATTGTCAGAGGACTCTTGGGCTGAGCTCCTCAGGGACTTAGTATCTGAGGGGCACTGTGTCCACAGGCACTCACAGCCATCAAAAAACTCAGTGGTCGAGCTGTTAGCAGGGCATGCATAAGATCAAATCTGACTTTCTCATAAGTTCACCTCCACAGCCATAGAGAGCCCAAGGATCTAAGACAACTTGCTGTGACTGGACAGGAATTAGGTATCTTGGCACATTTGGGGCAGCATGAGCAAAGCTGAGGTTGAGATCCTTCTTGCCCCGGTTAAAAGCAACCAAGCCTGATATAAATGTAGTACAGCAGTGCAAGTGCCTTCCCACAACTCTGTGTGCTGGAGTAATCAAAAATCACACTGCTGATCTATAGCACCTACCTCAGCAATCCAGCAGCCATCTAGTTAATGCAGGAAAACTTGCAACTCAGAGGCTTCCAGGAAGTTCCAAGTGTCTTGCAGGCTGTGTGGCTGCTCCTGCGGAGTGATCTATGCTCCACCGTGACCCTGGCCTTTTCCGTTCCATGCTGCTGCCCTTTCAAGTTGCCCTAAGGAGGTCCTCCGTGCTGGCCTTTGAAGAGAGTGCTGTGCTGCCCAGGTGGGATCTGCTCCCTGGCAGTGATGGAAGAGCATATCAGAAGCAAACAGCAGATCTTACTGTGCAAGGCTCTGCTCTCACTACATACACTTCATGGTAGATCAAGCTGTCACCTTTACAAAAGACTGGGTTTTGCTAGGTGCATTAATAGCACCCCCAAGTAGAGAACACAGATGAGAGATACATAAGGATTTGCTCACTGTGGCTGGAGAAACATTCCAAAATCTCTCTAGGCAAAATATGTCACACTGCCAGCTGATCTCTTTAATTCTCTCCCTTCCCTCCAAGGGAAGAGATATTTTCTGGCAGCATCTGCCTTTATTTTCTGATGTTTTTCCTTATTAGAGACTGAGGCTCACTGAAAACACAGAATATGTATTCATCTGGGCTTGGGCTTGTAATATTATAAGCTCAATTTGGTTGTGATACCCATGAGCAAAATGTTTGTACTTTCTCTTTCTGCAAGGCTATCCGTGGGAAATTAAGCGCTGGGAAGCTCCCTGGGCACTGGCAGTTTGTTTCACGTCTCTAAACTCCATCAGCCAACAGAAAGATAGAAAAAATGAAGCATATGGCTAAGCAGGGATCCCTTTTTATTTATTTTCTCAAAATTGTATTTATTCAAGGCAGTTTTGGTCAGGACATATATGCAGACTAGAACTGGGCACTAAGTTTCTTCCCAAAAACCTAAAGGTCCCAAGAGAAACACCATTGCCAGAAGCAAACCGCAGAGACCTGCTGCATATCTCCTTGAATTAAATCCCATCTAAATCCTGGTGTGCAGCAAACAATGGGAGTTTGTCACTATTAGGGCTTAAATCTCTAGTCGCTGACATTAGAAACCAGGAAGAAAGTTTTTTACATAACCTCTGAACTCTGACAGGTTAAAGTTCAACTTGGATCAAAGAGGGGTTTCTAAAGAACTCCATGCTGCACAAGGAGGGTAACATAAGGATGCCATGTACAAATTGCATTGCCTTTCAGGAATTCCTTGCTTTCTGTGATTGCTTTTGTCCTCCGATAGCAGATCCAGGGTCCCAAAGCAGAATGTTCGACTAAAATACTAACAGAAGCTTTGCCGACTCCAACTTAATGGCCAGTTCAGAAATCCCCTCCCATCTCAAGGCAGGAAGGATTTGAAAGGGATTGTAAATGAAGTGGTTCCTACAAAGTGGGAAGTCCCAGAGACCTGCAACTTGTCGTAATTAACTTATCCCCATAACACACACTGGGAGGACAAAGCCACAGGGTGGGAGAATGAATATTGGCAGCTTCAGTTGAACTCTTTGTGGCACCACACAAATCCTCTTTCTAACACCCTGACTCCTTAACTCAACTGCTGGCTTCTTCTTCCTATGGGAACCCTCCAGCTCTCAACTGTGTGAAAAACAAGGAGGATGCACTGAACACAAGTGTAAGATCCTTCCCTCCAATCCAATATTCTTTCCAAAATGAAAGAACAGAAATTAGATTTTCGTTCTTACTGAATTACTGAAATAGTCTAAAGCTGGGTCTCTTGTTCAAAAACCTGAGAAACCTAAAAGAGCAGTAGCTCTAGATACCTTGATTTCTGTTGTTCGGGGGTTGTTAAAATATTCACATGTCTTCAGCACCACCAAGAAGCCCTAACAGCTGAAGAAGCATCCCAGTCTGCAAGGAGCTGTACAGCTAGGGTTGGGGCTAAAAGTCTGACACATTTATTTGTCCTGAAGCTAAATGTTGCCTTTGAATCTATTATTATCTTGGAATGATGGAATCATAGAATGGTTTGGGTTGGAAAGGACTTTCAAAGCTCACCTAGTCTAATCCCCCTGCAATGAGCAGGGACACCTTCAACGAAATCAGGTTGCCCAGCACCACATCCAGCCTGGCCTTGAATGTCTCCAGGGATGACACATCCACCACCTCTCTGGGCAACTTGTGTCAGTATTTTACCACTCTCATTGTAAAAATTTTTCCTCACATCTTGTCCTTCCCAACAGGACAGAACACAAAACCAGATCAAAATAGTGATGTTTTATACGGCAGTTTCCATCTTCTGCATATTTTACCAGTGAGCAGTTCCTAGAAAAAATGCTTTGAGATCTCACCACTCCTCTGGAAATGTGCTCCATGAATGAATCACCGAAAGAAGAAATAGGCTTGGATACCTGCACCACAGAAGGATAAAGCGTGCATGCTCCAGGCTTCCCTGGGGATCACAGTATGCTGCCTGCCAGGTGTCTGTCTCTGCACATGGCCAGCCAGCACTTACTAGCTCCAGTTCAGGGCCAGCTCTCCAGGATCACAGCTGGCTAAATTACCACATTACTGCTAGATTACTACTCTGCACTGAGGTTCTGGGGAAGCTTATTAGTGCTAGAAATAATCCAGCTGCATGTACTCCTACCTTGGCATCACTGACACAGGTTCTGTGCAGTCCCTAAAATGCCTCCAAAGGCAGCTGACAGCTGGCTTTGCACACATGGACAATTTATACACATTATGATGCATGCATTATGTTATTTATATAATAGTGCAAATCAAATCAAGTGAAATAAAGTACAGTTTAATGTGCTTTATTTTTAAAATATTACTCAGAAAACCCCAAAAAACAGACAGACACTTGTATTCCTTTGTTAACACAGATACATTCCCCACCCATATAAGGATTCAGAAATCTAGGTAGTGCAATGCATGCTTAAACTAACCTTAGATACCACTTAAGAAATGTGCTAGCATTGCCAGGAGTCCTTGCCCTCGGGTTATCATCACCATACGGCACCTCCTGGCTGGTGGCTCTGCATACCAGAAAGGATTGTAAAAAATCTTTTCAGAGCAATAGCACACAATAAGAGCAGTGTCCTTATGGCAGATATAATCAGGCAAAGCTACTATATAGTTTTACATGTCCTTCTTTTAAATCAAGCAAGCCTTGTTCAATCTTATTTTTAAATTGCTGCAAATTTGGGGGTGAAATTTCTTTTCAGGTGAGCTATGACCAACAGATTAAGCATTTATTTGCCTTGCTTTCCCTTAGTCCCCTAATGCAAAATTATTCTTGGGAATTGGCCATTCATACTTGTGTTTGAATTGCTTGAAGAGTGGGGACCCTGTTTGCTGTCAACTCCCAGCATTGTTCCAGAACTTTGGGCCAATTTACATTGGAATATAAAAAGAGAAATATAAAAATATGCACACCAAAATTGTCACATCCTGAAGTCAGTAGGCAAATATAAATAAGGGAAAAAAAATAGTAATTACTCCCTTTAAAAAAAGGTGGAAAATTACATCCTAATTTTGTTGCATCAATATTATTAGAGCTGCAGTAGGATGGCACTTGCTCAGCCTCTCCTGCCTGCAGCTCTCCTGGACTTAGCTGGTACAGATGGACAGCTGGACAGAGGTTTGAGTTGAACAAGTAAGAAACTCTTCATTTGGGTTACAAATGAGTATGAACTTGCTAGAGTCTCAGCAGCAAAGAACAGATGAAAAGTGCGTGAAAGGAGAGAGACAAAAGATGATGCAAAAGTACGTAATTGAGGGCTTTATTAACACATTTAACAGGTCAAACAGCATTACCTCCAAGGTGTGGACATTTGCTAAAAAATCTTCTACAAAAATAAGACAACAGCAGAAAAAGTTGTCTATATTTGCATCCCATTAATTTACACAATATTTTTGGTACTTCATATCTAAACACTATGGAGCAGTTCCAGCCACAGGTGAGTGCATTTACAGTAAAAAATAATGAAAACCATAGGAAGGGTGTGCTCATGAGGGCCTGAAGTACCCTAGACATGGAGTTTCCAGAAACTCAGGTGGCATCTTATGGCAGGCTGGAATAGGCTCCCCTTGTCTGCCCCAGGAGACATATCAGAGCACGCACATTGCAGAGCACGCAGCCCAGGTTGGAGGCATCATGCCTGAGCCAGAGACACCACTTCCCCTCGTACAGGAGGCCTATATCATGCCTCTGGTCCTCAGGCAGCCTGGTTGGTGTCACCCTCCTGGCTGGACTGCTGGAAAGCTCCAAGATACGGGCAGGTTCCTCCACTCCTGTACAGGTAGACTTTGATGGAAAAGGTGGATGTATCCAAGAAACTCAGATTCAGGTCAGACAAACTTCTCTCATGAATAGTTAGAGCTGATCTCTTCAGAAAACACAGGGAGAGTCTGAAATAGTGCATCTGAATGAATTTATTTTTTTTAATGAAAGGCCACACAAATCATCAGAGAGGAATCTCATCTCCCGTGCAGCATGATCACCATACTTTTTATTTACTAATGGATTAAAATTATGCCAAGTTCTGAGCACTGATTTGCTGTTTAGTTTTGCCCCACTATGTTTTGGCACAGAAGAGAATGTATAGGGTGAGTGGGTATGGTCTGACAACAGACTTTTTGCATTGCTTTTACAAACAGTGTCCTGATGCCTGGCAGACCAGAGGCAGAGAAATACTGAACTAGATGATGCTTTGAGATCCCTTTCCATCTTGCTGTTTATGAGCCCATCAATCTGCCACAACTGCTCAAATGCTTCATTTATTAATGTGGAGTACAGACTTTCTGCTGTGGTGGGCGCCCCACCATTTCAGGAGCTGTGTAAACACCTGGCAGCTAATGGGGTCAAACCTTACTCCCTCCTTATTAGCATTGCCCAGATTGGTAAGGCACAATAGCAGGCTCATAGCCCTGTCCTATCCCACTCAGATTGTATCTGGACCCATTGGAGAAAAGCATTCTGCTTTGGAGATTCTTCCAAGACAAAGGTGCTCCCAGATGGGATGGGAGATAGCAGTCAGCTGTTTTCATACTGCTTTCACTGCAGTAACATTTTCACCATGCACATGACCAAGGCTGGCCACAAAGTTAAAATCCAGAAGGAAATTTCCTTATGGGGATTTGGCCTCCCCTTCTTGAGCAACTTGCTGTGAACTTGGGATATAGCTCAAATACTTAATTTCCTACTTTGCCATGAAGCCTTCTACCACCTTCCCTGATCCCCCTTGCTAGAAGAGAAGCCATAGATCAAAAGAGCAGTGGAGCTCCAGCTCCCCCTTGCCCAAGATGGTTTCAGCAGTCAGAGATGCCACAGTTTACCCTTCCCCTGCTGCGCTTTGCATGTTCCCAATGATCCTGCTGAGAGTGAGGAAGACAGGTTGCCAGTGCTCACCCTCAATTCTAAGCAGCTTCAAAAAGACATTATATAGAAAAGAGTCCCTTCCCTCCTAATCACTCAGGGGTTTTCCTCCCCTGCTTGGCAGCTGTTATAATCTTTTTGAGAATTTATTAATAAAATAGGAATTAGGACATTTAGGCCTCTGATGTCTGAGGAACTTAAAGCAAGCTATCCCTTATAAACTCCCAAAATGGGCAGTTTTCCATTGCTTGAGTGGATGAAGTAATTGAGCAGAGGAGTTATATTAAATCCAGACACATTCAGTATTTAATGCCAATTAGGTTCTACTGACAAAGGAGGGATATACTAGACATCTGGCTTATGTCGTGCCCTTTCTTTATCCCTTTCTGACAAGACGAAGGTGGAATGACCTTAAATAATGGCATTGCCCTGCTGTTACCTTTGCTATAGTTGGCACATCATATTTTTTTGGTTATTGATGGTTCGCAGCTTTCATGTGTTGCAATCAAGGAGTTTTAAGGCTTTTCCCACCATCGGTACTGAATACAGCTTCCAGCTATCCCTTGCTATTTAATCCCAGATGGATCGAATCTTTAGTACTGCCCGCAGGCACATTACTAGCTAATGAGTTGCACTGCTCTGAGATCATCGCTACAAACATTATTTCCTTGGTAAATATTTTCGGTTCAGACCTGAGAAACGGCAGAGGTAGATGAAGTCAAGATTTATAATCTGGCAAGATGTTTGAAAGCTGAGTTGCAAATAACAATGGTTACATTTGTAGTCTCTGTTTACAGTTTTCTTCCTGCAAATATGTTGAGGCTTAAGTCAAACAATCAGCCTTGCCACAATGCTGGCAAATTCCCATGTTAACTGCACAGAGATGCACGTCTCAGGGTCTTCTATTACTTTCTCTGTTGCGGTATCTCAGAATGCACTCACGAATGCACTAATCCTAGCAACCACCCTGGCAGAGAAGTGAAACTGTTTCTCTTTCACAAATGCAAATGCTGATGAAAAGGAAAGCGACCAAAGTGCCAGAAATTCTTAGAGCTTAAAAATGAATCCAAATGCTTAGTGATATTTTTCAGAAGCTCCTAATCCAGCTCAAGGCTGGGTACAACCATGGGGAGGCTAAGCAGCTCTCAGTTTCTTCCTCATCCTGAAACTGGTCCCTTGGTGAGGGAGTACGCAGCCCTTTCAAACCACCCTTCCCAGTAAACCTGCACCTGCTTTTTTTAATGCCTGCTGAGGCATTCTTATAGATCCTATCAGGCAAGAGTCTACTTCTGAAGCTCCTTTGAAAAGCTGAACTAATGGCCCCAGTCCTCAGAGGCCTTTAAATTCTTCATGAAACAATTGATGTCCTGCCCGTGGTTGCTCAGAGATACAATGACAGAAACAGAAGCCCAGCTCAGGTCCCCCACCTCTCAGCTGCCTGACTGTGCTCTGTTGGCAGACTCCCACTGGCTCAAAGCCAAAAAAAGAGCCTCTATTTCAAGGTATGTTTTTGGTATTGCGCAATGCTATCTACGTTTTAGGTAAAGCTCTGATTCTTTTACTCAAAGAAGTTTTCTCAATGGAGTCATTAGGCCAGAAGCTGATCTCAGTTAGCTCAGAATCACTTCAGCTAAGGGTTATCCCAGTTTTAGTCTGAAGACACATTTTGTGTTTGTATGGCATTACATCAGATTTATACAATCAGATCCCAGCACAAAAAGACTGATCCAGAACAGTGGCAGGATATTGTCAAAAAAGAGCTGAAAAAAATTAAAACAAATAAGTATGAAAATTCATTTAATAAACAAAACAATAAAATAATGCCCCATCCAAAATTTGTTATGAAACACATTTAATTGAATGCATGCTTAAAAACTGATGGTTTTCAAGTAATTAAAACACATGCAAAAAGAATCAGAAGAGCTCAGGAACTAGAGCAAGAGAAATGGGACAAAAATGCTTCACACAAATTTATACCCATAGGGATTAAGCTCAAGAATTCACCTTTAGCGGGCAGTCCATTACTGGAACTAAAGAAGCTCTGCAACTCTGACACAGGATGTCTCAGAGTCACCACTACAATACTGACAGAAGAAAGCAGAAGTTTGCTGAGGTTACATGAGGACAGGTATTTCCATGTGAAGAGGGAAATATTCATGCCAAAAAGTAGAGGTCTAATAAGATCTTGTTTTCATACTTCTGATCATCCATAATCCAATACAGACAGAAGCTACAAGGATGCTCAGGAAAATGGAAAGTCTATCCTGTGCACATGAACTCAAGTAGCCTGCCTGGTTTGCACAGCTTAGTAAAACAGAGGTGTAGAGGCAGTGTGGTTACACCTACCAAAAGTACAGGGTGACAGTGGGTAGAAACTGCATAGAACAAAGGGCCAATGACCAATACTGGTACAAAAGCTAATAAGAATAATTACGTTTTTACTAGAAATGAGGAGCAGTGGTAGTCAGGATCAGGCATTCCAAATGCAGCAAAATTGAAAAGCTACTTTAAGACTGAGTTTAATGTGTTCAAACAAATACTGGGGTTAGAGAGTAAATGCCTGTGATAGTAGGAAAGTGGAGTGGTTGAGTCATCGGGCCCTACCAGCACTGTGCTCCTACCACATTCAACCCTTTGAAACACAAAATGCTTCCACTAGAGGTTTTGCCACATCAAAGCCATCAGCACTTCACTATCCATAGAAAATTAACATTTTGAGGGTTCAGATTACATCTCTGGGGACTTCCCATTCCACAAAAATGTTAATTCTTGTGACTTTTCCTTCCTCTTAGTCCCTTTCTTCCTTTCATTTTTGCCTCATGAAAAAACGAGAAGCTAAAATATCCACATTTCCCATAAGATAGAGATTCAATGCTTCCACATGTCTCTCATTAACGTTTGTGCACACTAACACAGCTCCAAATACTCCTAATAGTCTCTGGCAAGAATGATAACTGGTCACTAAGAGCCGGTTCTGTCAGATGGTTGGGGACTTGTCCAGGATGGGAACAGAATGAAAAGATCCTCCTGCTGCTTTCTTATTTACCCTTGCAGAGTGCAAGGAAGCTCTCGATCTGTTTCATACTCCACCAACAGTGTCAAGAAGGGGAGTTAGGTAGGATTTGTACAACCTGACCTTTTGGAAGGAAGTTTGCTTCTTTAGCCCATAACAGTACAGCCCCTTGAGAAATTCAGCTTTATTCCACCACTGCCTAGCAGTTACTGAAAGTCACCCAGAAGGTGACACCTGGAAAACTTCTCCAGCTTTTTATGAGAACAAGTGCTCACTTTCAAGTCAGACACTACAGTAGGGGCAGGGAGGTTGAACCTGGAAGATTAAGTGCTGGTACCTGTGAGGAGGGCTGAAGCCATCCCTTTGGCAAAAAGATCTTTGCTTGGCTGCTTTTATCCCCCTGTCCTCAATCAAGAGGCAACTGTAGAGCTGAACCACCCCTAACACTTTTCATCAAATTTCAAGTGCTTTTCATCACTTCTCATCTACCCAGTCAATACCAGTGCCTTGCCTACTGCAAAGGAAATATCCCCTGGAATGGATATGCATTTTCAATGTTATGGGACTACTCTGGGATAATGATGGGATTATTCTGCATCTAGTGGTTTTATTAAATATCATGTGATAGCCAGGGAAACCTTGAGGAGCAGAATAATACTGGCCCACAGTTTTGAATTTCACCTGGATCTGAGTCAATTGCTGTAGTATGTAAATGAAGCAGGCAACGGATTAAAACCATTAAATCTAAGCCTGGGATATTCTAGGATAAACTACCCTTCCTTGTTCCAGCAGAAATCCTGTTTACTCAGCAATTTCATTAATGGATAAAAGTTACCTTGCCTAGAATTAGTGGAGATATTTCCAAAGCTGCCACTTCCATCAAAATTATCTCTCTGGACAGGTCTTGCAGAAGTGACTGTGGACAGACCATGAGTGCCCCATGGGTGTAATTTGCAGCACCAACCTGTTGCAATGGAGTACAGTGCATGGTGGGGCTCTTCAGTCAGTCCTGCCCAGCTCTGGGAGAGCCAGAGCCTCCAAGCCTACTGACTGGATCTCATGGGCTGTTATATTTTATAATGGTATTTCTCCACTTTTCCAGTCAAACCCCACCTATCCTCTTGGAAATTAACCATGGGGCCATCTTGTGCAGTGCTGCCACAGTGGCTATAATTCACAAACAGTTTAAAAAGCGTGCTTCAGTGTGAATATTTATTTACAATTAAATTTTCCAATACAAATATATGCCCCTGCAAATAAATGTTCCTTTCTGTTAGAT
This sequence comes from Ara ararauna, assembly GCA_028858755.1. Taxonomy (NCBI): domain Eukaryota; kingdom Metazoa; phylum Chordata; class Aves; order Psittaciformes; family Psittacidae; genus Ara; species Ara ararauna. Next base: position 70,924,811 of record CM054381.1, read on the forward strand.
TAATAATTCTTCTTGCAAAGCTGTTCTCATGTCCTGAAGATCACCACCGAGGCACAGACTTCTGCCAGAAAATCCCCACTTGCCATGACACTTCTCTGAAAAACAGCTTAGAGATCTCCAAATGTTTGGAGTTTACTTGTGTTTTTTCCCTTGCCTTTTTTTTTTCTTTCCTTAAATGTAGCAAATTCCACTTTTGAAAAAGCGGAAAAACTTCTCAAAAGTCACATTCTTAATGATGGGTACAAAAAAGAAGTTATCAGAAGAAACTAGTATTCTTCTTCTGCACTTTGTCTGAATGAGACTAACCACATTTATACATCAGCAATTTCCACTAGATATTCATTAGCATCCCTAATATGTACAGAGCCATATTTCTTTGCTTTTTTTTTTTTCCCCCATTTCCTGTTAATTCTTTTCCTAGTACAGACTGCCATCTTGCAAAAGGAGTCCATGTATACGAACCTGGGACAATGTTCAGGCCATAATGGTCTGTTTGACAAGGGCTTTTCGCAGGATGACAATCCTCAGCTGCAGCCTCTTCATGATAGGTCTGGAAATGATCTGAGAAGAAGCAAGAAAAGAGGTGACAAAGTTTGCCAAGGATACAGGGATTCTCACAGACTGAGAAAAGGTGCAGGAGGAACCCAGGTTACTGAGCAGTGGGGAGATGAACAAAGGGAGTTCTATTTGCAAATTTAATGTTAATAAGTACAAAGTTGTGCTCATGGGAAAGAAACAAATTCAACTCACCATACAGAATAATGGGCTAGGCTACAAGTCAGGTTGTGTCACTCCTAGAAAAGAAATTCTGTATTAATTACGTAGTCTGTGGAAACAGCTGCCTGCCTGGTACTGATCAAAAAGTATGATGAGCCTTCAAGTGTTGTTCCACACTGTATCCAGTAAATCTGAGCACAGTGGCTGCTGAAAAGGCAGTTGTCCTGTTCCCCTTGCTGCGTGCTCTTTCCTTCTCTGTTGCACATCCCTGTTGCTCATCTGTCTCCTCAGCAAGCAAACTTGCCCAGAAGAAGCCAGTTATTTGTACCATTTGTATCAAACTCACTCAGAAGAAGGAACAGCTATTTGCAGTATAGGTGTTATAAATTATGCAGCTTAAATGTAACTTGCTTCACAGGAATATGTTAAGCAAGGCATCCTTACTGTGCACTTGAGGTCTGCAGTGAGGGTCATGCCCAGCATGGCCAGTACATAATGTGGATGCTTAAGCCCCAGGAATAACACTTCTCTCCTGCACCCCTGCTTTCACCAGGATTTCTGTTGCACACCAGCCACTGGCGCCATACGCCCAATGTCAGTCCCTGTCCGTGGTTCCCACAGCATGGCCTCTCTGCAGGTCTGCCCTGTACTGCATAGTGGGGATTTGGGCCGTGGAGGGTCTTAGTGGTCTAAGCGGGACACAGTAGTTGCATGCCCGGACCAGGGCAGAAGGACTTGTGCAGCTTTGGAGTCTGCCTGCAATCAACTGCTGCTTGGCAGTGCTTTCTAGCTCCTCTGCAATTGGATTTGGCAAGGAAGGGGTTAAACACAGTCAATGGCCTTTATTCCCAACCTGTATTATCCCCAGATGGAACATGCAGCAACATCCTTCCCTCTTCCCCATCTCCTGGGACCCATCTTCCTCAGTAGTCTGGACCCTTTGTGCCCATCCCACCTCCTTTCCCTGCTCCATCACCCTGCTCTCCAACCTGCCTTGAATCTCTGTGACCTGCCAATATTTTCATCCTGCTAGCACTGCCTTGCTACACACTGGAGTGGGTGCTGTCAGCTACACAATGTAAGAAATCCAGCTGCCAGTCCATAAAGTGCAGTTCATTATGGGGAGAGCAGAGGTCTGAAGTTAATCAGTCTGCAGAAGGTGTGGCGTGCCACAGGATTACTGCTCCCCTGCATGGAGAAGGCAGCTGCTCTCTTCACCAGATGACTATCCCTCCTGGGATGCTTTAGACTTGAGAAAACTCAAACCAGACCCTTTAGAAGCAGTTATACTTGCGCTGGACAGGCAGGCTCTGTCGTGCTGTGAATTACTGCCACACATGCAGGCAAGGTGGGAAAGCAGGTAGTGTGGAAATGTTTTTGGCACCTTTTCCACCTCCAGTGAACTACTGAGACAACTGGCAGCGGTATTATTCATTATTCAGTATTATTAAATATTGTGTTTATGGTCATGTATAACAGTAACAGTCTGTACTTCACAGGAGGTATTTAATTTTTCTCTTTGAGTGCTGAACAGGACCTTGACAGGTCTTCTAATCTTTTCTCCTGCCCAAGGCAAGACCAGCTTCAGCTAAAACTTCCTGAGAGATGTCACATTAGTTTGTCACATCCCATTCTCTTTCTCAGCGTCTGTCCTTTCAAGTTTTTGACCTGCATAATGTCATGGAAAAGGCAATTATGGATTCTGCCAAGATTTCAGAAGTCTGCACCTCCAGGCAGGGCAGCATCTAATGTGACATCAACTGCAATCTCCGGCAGCCCTCAGCAAGTGCATCCCCTGCACCTCACCTGATTTGGGGGCTGAAAGACCTGTGATCCTAGCAGCTACTGGGAACCCACTGAAATTAACCTGAACTAAGGAAAGGCATGGATTCTGCTAGGCTCAATTAAACTGAATTAAGGTGAACCCACTTAGGAAAGAATAGTGCTACTGGAATTCTGCAGCTGCACACAGCAGTGTGTCCTGAGGCAGCTGTCCTTGAGATAGCTGTGCAACACACAGAGCTGTGCATCCTGAGACGGAAGTTCTCCATGAGACAGCTATGCCCCCGGCAGAGCAGTGTGCTATGCAGCCAGATTTGTGCCATCTGAACATTAGGACAGCCTGCTGACAACTGTGCATCTTGAAGACATCTGCGTGCTATGTGGTCAGCCACACAGAGCAGCTGTGGTCCCTGCAGCCAGCTGAGCACACTGCAGGCAGCTGTGTGTATTGCAGGCAGCTGGGCTACAGAAGAGCCTTCAGCTCACCACCAGCACACAGGCATGCCAGCAAAGCTTCTTGGTAGAGTGCTCCCCACATCATTTCTATCAGAATAAGCTGGTTTAGCAAATAGTGGTTATCAAATGGCATAAGAGAGTAATAGCATGAGCTCAATTTGATGGAAATGGCTTAAGGAGCAGTGCCAGAAACTGCTCTGGTTGCAGATCAGGAAGGATGGTGACAGCTGGCAGAGATGTCCCCATGAAATAGTGGAATAGACATTCTACCCTCTCAGCACACCAGGCAATTTTAGTAGTGCCCGTAAGGATTAAATACAGTGCTTCAAAAACCTATCAAGAGCACCAACCAAAGAATGCAGACATCCTCGTGTTGCTGCACATACAGTTTTGAAATATTCATACTTGCTTCCAGTTGCTTTTCTAGCCTTCTGCACTGAGCCGTAAATATCTGTTTAGCGAGCTAAGCAAAAGAGATGGGAAATAGATGGGGGAGGCTTTAACTGGAAATATCTTGAGCTTGCTTTCTGTTGAATTTTATTCTCCACTTGACTGCAGGAGAATCACGTACCTGTTATCATAGAATCATAGAATCATTTAGATTTCAAAAGACCTTTAAAATCATTGAGTCCAACTATAAACCTAACACTGCCAAGTCCACCACTCAACCATGTCTCTAAGTGCCATAACTACAGGTAATGCCTGTTATCTGGCAGTAGCACTGATGATGCTAGAGCTCTGGCCTAGGCTAGCACCTGCAACTGTATTCAGGACAACTCTTCAAGCCCAGTTTTCTATTGGATCTCAGTTCAGCCCAGAAAATGAAAGGGAAGAACACAGACCCAACATTTGCTAGCCACAGTAATGACTTAAGCGGTGCTTATTCAGACCTGTTTTTCTCCCAGTCTTTCAGGGTGTTCTTAGCCTCCAGAGGAGCTTGAAAATATGCTGTTGGCTAATGCAATCACTGACTCATCAGAAGTGTCTTTGTTGCTGAATACAAATGAGGAAATGGCTTGGACAGAAGAGCCATAGAGATCCACATTAACCAAATGTGCGCTGGGCCCATGTCCCTAAGCTAGCCAAAGCTGGAGACTATGTGTTTAAAAAACACTTTAAAAAGAAGATTTGCAAACACTGTAAAATAATGAGCAGATCCCCTCTCCTCTGAGACAAGACCTAGGATTTATTTACCCCCTGTAGATAGACACTGAGAGAGAAAGCCAGCAATAATGTCTAGGAGCCATAAATATCTGTTTAGTTAACTAAGCAAAAAGAGGTGGGGGATGCTTTAACTGGAGACATTCAGATCTCTCATGTGGACACTAATATCTTAAGCATGCTTATTTTCTTACCACACATGCTCTGAAAAGGAGGCAATGTTAGCAAGGCTTCCACAGATCATGAGGATGAGATTCGCATATGCGTTGACTGGATGTGTTACAGCTTCTGTGGGGATACTTACAGCCACAGACAAACCAGTCAGTCATTTTTCAATACCAGAATGAAACTAGAGTTCGCTGATTCACACATAGCTCCTCTCAGTCTCCAAGGAGCTAACAAATGGGATAGTTTATAATCTAGCAACAGACTCTTCTTTGCAATGGCAAAGCAGAGCCAAGCATTTCCAACTGAAAGAGGAAAAATCCCTACACTTTTTAGTTTTAATGTGCAATTGTTTTCTGGGGAGAAGAAAAGTTTCTGGCATGCTTTGAATATTCATGCTCAGTGTGAAATCCCCGTTCATCACAGCAGCTTCATCTGAAATGAGGTAATCGCTCTCCCATACAAAACCCACCTGAGCCCACTTAAAGTCTGGTAGTGTCCTGCTACCACTCAGTTATCATCTATTTATACATTTCAAGAGACTTTTGTTGTCATGCCTTTGTAGCACAGAGCTTTCTCAATACACCCTTCTGGTGGCTCACAGGTGCAGTAACCATTCACCCCAAACGTGACACTGCCACAACTCCAGCATCACCAAAGGTGCCATCGTAACACTCTGGCCAGTTGTAGATGCTCTTTCAACTGGTCTTGCTGATACTGCCATTACTTCAAATCTAAGGTCCCAAAATTACATAATTCTACAAGGGACTCAACTTGCAACTTCTTTCCAAGGAATTTTATACAGTCCTTGCATTGCAAAGAAAAAGGTTAGAAATGTGAATTTAAATGGTACCAGAAGAGATCACTGTGCACTGTTTAAGGATGGAAAACAGCTTTATAAGCTTTCCTTTATAAACCTGGACTGTAAAAATAATCTCTTTGATTTTTTCTTTTGCATTAGTTACAAATACTGATGAAAGGTACTGGCCCACACAGCCACACTCCTCCTCATTCCTAGGACTTCTCTGCCGAGATATTAATAAAAGTAGTGAACAGGCTATTATTAATACCACAACTCATCAGTTTTCTGCACTTTCCTTTATTATCTAGCTACTTGTAACTACAGATTTGTCTCTCACACTACCTGCAAAAAAGTTATATTAGAAAAATCATTAAATCAAACTGACAGCAGTGGGGAAGTATCAAATCTTTTCTGATGGGTATATTTATTCATTAAGATAGATACAATTGTTCATAGCCAATTATGTCAATAACTGTTTCTCAGACTTCGTTACCCCTGATACACCTTCATTCTGGTATTAAATATTCCCTTTTGAATCTCTGTGAGGTCCTACCTGCCTGAGGTGAGCGTATCAGTCTGCAGTGCTCTGCCTTGTCCTGGGTCAGCACCATGGGAACAGGCAGAACCCCAGAGGCTCTGGGCAGCCTAGAGAAACTGTGTTTCACATCTGTTTGAAAATGGCCTGTCTGATTTTTTCACTTCACGTTTATTCTGGTCCCTGGCCCTGGAGGGAGTGAGGAAGATGAGGTATGGGAAGGCACACAGTGTCTTTGAGGAAGACATTTCAAAAATAAAAGCTCAACCTATCTTGTATATCCAGCTGTGGCAAGATGATCACAGATGTGCTGCTGCTGACACAGAGGTAAATGAGTCTCCCTGCAGTGGAAGGCTGAGGTTCCCCCTCCCCTCTGCCTTTTCTGCTCTGTAGTTTAGGCAGCTCCCTGCATGATGTACCCCTTCTTGGGGTCCCATCCCCAGACACTTGGCTCCCCTTGTACTCCTGCTGGGCATCCAGGACTCCACCTGCAACTGTGGATGCTGCAAGGCAACAGGGCTCACAACTCATGCTTTTCTCCTACAAAGTAGCTGGAAGCCTCTAGGAATGGACTTGCGAAGCAGTCTCACAGTCCAAATGAATCTCTACCTGGGCTGGCTTTAGTCCCTTGATCAAGTGCTTGCTAAGTTACTGGCATGTCCTTGGGAAACAGTCTTTAGATGAATTGTAAAGTGCACCTGAATTTGTTGTCTGCAGCTTTGTAGTGTTTGTGATGCCTTATTTTGCAAATTCATATCTGTCTGCCTTTTCAATAGACCCTGCTCATGGTTATACTTGTGCAAATCTGGAGTAGCTTTTCTAAAGTCACTTAAATTGCTCTCGGTTTATACAGTGGGATCAAAATTTATTCCACAAGGTTTTGCACTAGATCCAGTTACAAGTGATGGAAACACTGAATGCAAGAAAAAATCCATTAAACATGAGAACAATTTTGCAAACAGAGACCTTTTTAATGGGAAATAAGTGGAGTTCAAGATTACTTACTAGGAATGCTTTTAGATGTAGTCAAAGTTTTACAGCTCTGGTAGTAAAGGGATTCAAACACCACATACAAAAAGATTGTGAGTCCAAGAAAAAACTAAAGCATATTACCAATAAATTAGACTGTTTAATGTGAGAAAGCTTAATAATGCTGGAACCCTTCCCAGTATACCTTTAAAAATTACACTAGATGACAAATCTCTGCCTACCTGCTGTGTGTGCATGGACAAGAGGGAGGGAAGGGAGTATGTACATAGGAATGACAGGGATACCTGACACATGGGGACAACAAGGTTATAGAGAGGTGAAGTAGAGATCACTCAAAAGCCTGAAAATTCAGGGTTAGTTTTTCATTTCTCACCACAGACCTGTGGTCAGCTTTATGCTGCCCAGACGACGCAGCCAAGGGCTAGAAACCCTCAGTATTCCCACCACCACCAGGTAGGTTCACCTTTTCAGTTCCTTTCCACTCTCTACTAGCAACCAACTTTTCCTTGCCAGCTTAATGTTTCCATGCAGGTTTCCCCTTCAGAGATCTACAGAAATACAAACCTAATATTGCAGAAATAAAGCTAGAAAGGACCATGGTTCTCCTCCTAGTTTGGTACAGACAGCCCTTGAATGGCTCAGCATTCCCTCAAATTCCTCTGGGATGAGCTGGCTTTTAGCCAGATGCAGCTTGGTGAAACCTCTGAATTTTTAGGGGCTGCTGTGAAAACTGATCGTCAGCTGCCCAGTGCCAAAGTCTATTTCTTCCCCTCGTCTTCCATTTAAAAATTGGAAGCATATTTCCCTTAGCTGGAAGGCGAATGGTGGGCTTCATGGCTGGCTTCATGGCACATTCCCCAGATCCTAGAATCTCCTACTATCAACCAGGAAAAGCAAGCTGGCAGGAAAGCAGCCAAGTACTCCCCTGCCCCCGAGTTGTGTCAGAATCAAAGCTGTGTCCAGAGTGTTTAGATTGAGAAATCAACACTTTGTAAAGTAAAAGATGTTACTCCCAGCAAGAATCTGGTGCAAGAATGTCTATTCCATGTTCCAGATCTGGGATAAGCATTATGCTCAGTGTATGGTCTACATGAGAAGATGTTAAAAATGTGCAGTTTCATGAAGTTTAAGATTTGTAAGTTTTTCAAAAATAAAGCCAGAAATGTCTAAAGACTTGTCACAAATCCAGGGAAAAATTAAAAATTCTGATCACATTTAAATGTTTTTAGTTTTAAGCACAGACAGGAGGGTGTCTTAAAGCTTTCTCATTTACTCATCCAAATTTTTTCTGTAAGTATAATGAGTTTTGAGAGGAAATATTTTGTTTTCCTGCAAAATTCCAAGAATCCCATTTTAATGGCATTTTTCGATGCAGACAAATATACGTAGTTGTTAGTGTGGCCTCTGTAATCTAATCAAGCCATCTAGCTATCTGACATGATGGATGGAAAGCAGGAATATTATATTTACTTTCCCATTGAAGGGTAAGGGCCAAATTTTGCTCCCACTCACAGCATTTCAAATCCAGTCTATCCCTTGTTATTTTCCTCTTGCTGTACTTGAGAATGGAATTTGGCCCTTAGGGTTAACCAGTGCCAAAGGCAAATCATTTGCTTTGCTAATGAACCAGTGAGCTTCCCTTCTTCACAGCTACACAAACAGCAATCACTTCATTACACTTTCAGATAGCTGCATTTTTCTAGAGAAAGAAAACATAATTAAGCAGTGTGATAGCATCATGTCCTGGAACAGCTCAGTGCTTTTCATAAAATTACCTGTATCTGAAATACTTTTATTCAGATGGTTCCATTACTGGGTACTGAGTAGATAAGAGGCCTCAGTCTAAGATCCGGGTTAAGTCAGAAAGTTTCCAAACAAAGACCACTTTATATCTGAAAGCTATATATATATATACACACATGTATGTATATATATGTCTTTGGAGATAGATATATATAAAAGACTGCTTTTGGATATCATTCATCAAAACAAATTCAGCTGAAAGATTTGCTCTAGAAACTAATATTTTTCTATTCTTTCACCTTTGCTATATATATTACTTTTCCACCCAAAGAAATGTACACATGCAATAAAAAAAATGGACCAGTTTTAGACCTTTTGATACAATATATCTTTATTTTGTTCAGCAAGATGTATCCCACTATACTCAGCTAAATCCAAGTTAAAGCTATTCGAAGATACATTTTTAAGACATAGCATTTGGCAACAAAGATCTCCTTTAGACACACAAGAAAGTCTTTCTGAATTTCACTGAAGTCTAAGATTGCTTACCACACATGGTATTAAAATCTGAATAATATTTATGGCAAAATATGACTGAGAGCTCCATGCTGCAAATCCCTTTTGGGAAGCATCTTAGTTTAAGTGTCTGATCATTAAGTGAAAACCTTCACACTGCCCTTGTTAAAGCTGACTGCTTTCCAGTGATCTGTGAAATAAACCCATCTTTCAACAAGCAAGTTTTCAGAGGATGTTTCATATTCTTTAAAGAGAAATTGCTAGCTAAGAAAAAGTAGCTCCTTCTGTAAGGAAAAATGATAGAAGCTGATTTTAATATTTTCTTTAGTGGAATAACTCCAAAATGAAGCATTTCAAAAGTGCTGACACAGTCTCTTTCATTGTACCAGTTCAGAGAAAGATTTATTTTTTTTTTTTAAATAACTTTTCAGAATGTCCTTAAAAAAAAAAAAAAGGCATTTTAAGACTTTAAAATCAAAAGCAAAATGAAATTCTCTGAATCTTTTCATGCTCAGTGCTTAAGCAATCCCCAATTTATCTTGATTTATTTCATTTTATAATAGAAATGTTTTTGACATCTCATGCTGAATTTCCCATAAGACACAAAAGCCAGATCCTAACTCATTCAGTGACTTAGATTGAACAGTGTATGGTTTCTAATGAATGAAATCCAGCTTTTGGTGCTGATTCACCAAGAATGCTCAAGTGACATAGTGTAATACTAGAAGCTACTTCCTTAAGCTATTTTTTCTCCACTAACACTAGGTATTTTCCTCAAAGAAAGCCTCTTTTAATGGAATGCATGTTTGTCTAATCTCATATGTGTTTAAATGGAGAAAATGCATCTCATTTTCTTGCTAACAAAAGACTTTTTCTGTCAATTGATCAGTTTTTTCAGTAAAGCAATTAAAAAATTCACCATAGATTCTTCATGAAAAATCAGCTGATTTGACTGCTTGCCATGATTACAGAGTGGGAGCCATTCCTTCAGACAGGTAAAAATAAAGATATCCTGAGGTGGGTGCACTGCTTTGCAAGGCTTCAATATTGCTGGATGGATCTTTGCACAGCGCAGCCCTGGGGCAGTGGCATCTGGGTCCTTTCCCCCAGCAAACCTACCCGGGACGCAGCTGGAGGGGGCTCTGAAAGCCCAGATGTGCTTCACAGCACTGAATGGGGCCTCTAAGTGGCAGTCGATCTCCAGCTGCACCCTCAGAGTGTAACACACTAGCCAACATGGTGTGTTCAGGTTACAGGAGCCCTCCCTGTCCTGAGCATTTAGCAGGGCTCGAAGTGTCAAGTCATACTTCTGGAAGGAGATAAAAAAATCCAGTGCTGTATGTATTACTTGTTTTTCAATAATTCTCCCATTTGAAAAGAACAGGTAAAAATCTTTTACTGAACAAGGCAGGACAGCGTCTCTCTGTTCACAGCTCCAGTCCCCTTCCAATCATCCTTGTGCATAGGTGGCCCTGCCTTTTTTGCTGTTCCCAAAGCCAGGACCAAAGCTTAGGTATTGAGATATATCCCTATTTTGTTCACCCCCAACTTTTCTTATTCATTCTATGCTCATGTAAGTTATATCCACACAGCTAAAAGAGTCAGGAGGACCTAATTGCTAATGAAGTTACCAATGTGTGTAAGTTACACAGATGATTATACCCTTATGACAGGTGGTGTCATCAATCTAAACCTGGGCAGTGAGTATGCTGTCTCTTTCAAAACCTTCCTGTGGCAGCCAGGTCTCATAAAGGCAGCCTGCGGAGGTCAGCTCATGGTTCAGGGTGAAGCACTCACTACACATGAGTGTGAATTCAGTCTCCACTGATGATTACTCCTCTAGTAGCATCGTACTATATACATGCTGGCCTTGATCCAGCAAAGTACTTAACCACATGCCTAGCTCTAAGTAGACAAGTGACTATTGCTTGCATTAAGATCTCAAGCTAAGCACATGCTTTAGTGTTTTGCTGAATTAAGCTCACAGGCAATACTTAGGAGACACATTTGATCTCTGCTCTACCCATCATGACCCCTGCCTCAGATGCTGGCATATGTTCATGTGTTTTGGATGCCTGAATCTTACAGGAAGACCATGAAAGGGCTGTATATACCCAATGGACTCATGAATGACCAGGTTATTTATTCCCTGGAAATTATCTCTCAGAGGTGAAAACAGAAAGGTCAGGTATGGATATTAATTTTTCCAGCTAGGCCTATTGCCCTTGCAGTTTATGCTCCTAATTGGCCCTGGTCTCAAGACGAGAGGCGTTTTCCAGGTTGGAATAATGAAATGATTCTCTGTAAAAGAAATTCCTCTGTCTAATGACCTTCTTGAAGCTGCCATACACAGACAAACAGACATGTCCTGCTGTCATCAGCAGAAGGATCTTGGTGACTTTCTTTTTATGGTGCAGCTGAGAGCAGGACAGAATTGTAATTGCAATTCCATGTTCCTGACAGCTTCCAGATTTCATGTTGCGAAACTTTTTTTAGCCGTAATTTATTTTATCTTTGCCTCATCCTTGGGAAAGCAAAGCTGTCTGGCTTTGTGCTTGGGTTAGTATCACTATTCCCTGAACAGACCCACCCACACAAAGTCTGCTGTAAATTGCACCCTCAAGAGCAGTGTTTGGGCAAGGGGATCTAAAGACCAAAGTCCTCTGGACACCAGACAGGGCCTGACACAAGGCAGTAACAAAACTGGAATCTCCGTCTACCTCCAGGGACACTTGAGTGCTGCCAAGAGACATCTCAAGACTCACCTAGGGATGTGTGAGAGCAATTAAACACCCATTTGCTCCCTGGGAGCATTTCCCAACGAAGACTGGCCTAGGTGATGGAACATGCCCCACACACTCCTTTCTAGGAGGGCAGGGAAAAGGATCATGTATTGCCCAGCTCACTGATACCCAAGTCCCAAATGGATCCAGCTAAAGGATGGAAACTGTTAGACCTATGCAGCTCTAGCATGAGATCTCACAGGCTAAGCCCAGCTGCTCTTAGTTCCTCATCTATGTGTCGCTATCAGCATTATAAATATTACTGGACTCCTGAGCATTAGGTTTTGCCTTCCTCCCTTTTCCCAAGCAGGCCAATATCTCTGTTCTCAAGCTGGCTGATGGACTCTCCATCACCTCTGTTTGCCCTGTAATACTCGTCTACCTGGAGGTGGCGACAAGTCTTCTACGAAGCACATCCAGGGCTTAAGCCCTTCTCTGGATGATAAAGGCTGGAAAGCCAAAGGAGCGAGTAGTTGCACTCTGCTGCTTCTCGATATGAAAGCATTCACAGGGCCACCAGCACCTTTCTCTCCAGCATCTAATATCCTTAATGCAGACACCTCTTTCAGCAATGTGTCTCAGACTGAGGCATAGAATCATATAATACCAGGTTGGAAGGGACCTCAAGGATCATCCGGTCCAACCTTTCTAGGCAAGTATGGCCTAGGTTTTATGTCCCAGCATGCTGTTCAGCCAAGCCGGTCCTCGTCAGTATCAAAATCCCAGTCCTTCATTTGCAAAATGTTATAAAAACTTCTGGATTTATTTTAGAGGCAAAAATTTGTCTGGTGGCCCCGTGAAAGGAAAGGCTGTTTCTGTGTAAGACCAGCTACCCAAGTATTTGAGCATATATGCAGGGATGTATGCATAAGAAGTGTACTATAAAGAAATCAGAATTATTTACAGATGTGCCTAAACCAGTTTCAACCCTAGGCCTATACCAGCTCTGCAGCCTTAAGGTTTGACTGCAATACTTGCAGGCACAGGTGGGACCAGATAGATTAGGGAGTGATGGTATGGCAGGCACCACACACGGCCTTTAGCCCAGGGGAAACAAACCTACCCCAGACCTTGTAAAAAAACCCCAATTCTATTTCCCACTTCAGGTGCTACTTCACTCTAAATATACAGTAGCCATCACTCAGTAAAATGCAGGTCATGGACATGTGGATGGGATCTTCTGAGAAAATCCCATCTTCCCAAGGAAAGAAAAAGAAAAAAACACTTGTCTAATCCATATGACCTCTTGAATGAAAACAGTTCTGCCTTAGCTCAGGAAATGTCATTCTGGTTTGATTCCAGGACAGTATGACTAAGGCATCATGGAGCTGTCTCTACATATCTTCACAGTGCACTATGTGTGTACATAGATATACAGCTAGATATAGCTGATGTATATGGGCATCTATGTATTTTTATAGCTACATATGTATGTATGTATGTATGTATGTATGTATATAAATGAATGGAGGAATCTTGTAGCTGGTCTGTCTGGAATAAATCTTTCTCTTTAGGAACCATGTGGATCTTATCTGCTCTCTAAATGAAGACAAAAGTGGTTTCTCCTCAGAATTCAGATAGAAGAGGTATTTAGTCCTTAGGGGGGGAAAAACCACCCATGAAATTTAATAGAATTCAAAGGGTAACTTAAGAGACCACAGTGAGCATGCAAAAATGAATCCTGTTCCAGGCCAAGATTGAGGGATGACAGCCAGGAGGCTGCAAGGAGTTACGCACAACCTTGCAGGGCTGCTGCACCTCTCCTGGAGATAGACAGGGCTCCAAAGCAGCCACACCAGTACTGGAGATGGCTGTGAAAAGTGTGATTTAAGTTCTGATACTCACTCCCTTTGTTTACCATCAGCACAAAATTTAAATGAGGTGCAACAGCAAGGCATCATAAAAATGCTGGTGCTGAGTCTCCTAGTTTTTCTCCCAAGCAGGCATCTGGATTAACATGTGTCTCTGCTCAGTGCAAAGCCATGCTGCTCATGTGTAGGGACTGGGTAATCCCAAAACAATTGGCTAGTGACCAGGAATGATGCAGGCATAATTAGAAAACATCTGCTCCCCTGTCGTATCCTGTATTATCTGCATTCCATCTGCTTTGGCTGGACTTAACTTTTACTATAACTGTCTTGTGGATTGGTCCCTTTGGGAGTCAGCTTGGTTTTAAAAGTCTACGACAAGTGACAGAGGGAAAACCAGCTAAATAAATCTGCTGTGGTGATTGCATTCCGCATTACTAGCACTTCTTGAACCATTTCGAGGGAAACGATTTCCTTGCTGAGCTACCTTTCTGAATGAAATAATTCCTTCTGCTTGGGGAACAAAGATTTATTTATCTCAAATAATGTAAGAGGTCATTCTTCACTGGGCCTATAAACTGGATCATTCCTTTGGCAGCAGCTGCTGCTGAGCTATTAATGTCTCTGGTAACATGAGAAAATAAATAAATAGAAGTATCCTCAAAAAAGCTAACAGAACTATAGACATGGATGTAAATTAATGTGTGTGAAGATGTAATCTTGTCTCCTGCAGTCCAGGATTTATACTCCAGTGCTCTCAGTATCCAAGGGAACAATCTGACGTGAAACAGACGGGCTTGCCGGCCGAGCCTCAGCAGATGCCTGGTACAACCAAGCCAGCCTGAGCAGTGGCCCGGCATAGCCACGTTGCAGTTTGCAAATCCAGGGCTCTAATCTGTGCCTGCAAGAGCACAGAGCTCCCCAGATCCTGAGTCAGGAGTGCAGGGAATAGGGATGAGCTGACAACACCACATGGCAATTCAAGGTAGAGACAGGGGAGCAAACAGGAGGCAAAGAGGGGAGGTGAGACTGATGGATCTGTGGCCCCAGACACTGTGCAGGTTGGGTGTCCATGTCTTCAGAGCTCTGGCTCTATGGATGGCGTGAGGAAAGCCCAACAGATATCAAGAAGCAGGAGGGCTGAAGTGCCCCTAGTTTTCCCAGCACAGCAGCACGCCTGTTGTGGGACTTTTAGCAGCAAGCTGTGTATCAGAGCTAATCCCATTAGCTCTCTTTCTTTCCCTATCCTTTCCAAAAAACATGTGCTTGGAGAGGACAGACCCTGCATTGATCAAGTATTATTCAAGTATTGTTCTGAATTATCTAAATCATATTTCAGAATATTCTGAAAGAAACTGCCAGGCAAATGCTCCATTTCTTCCTTGGACAGGGAGAGGAAGATTAATCTTTTTCAGATGTTTATGCCTGCCTTGCCTTCCGAGTTTTCCCTCAGGAAGCCTGGGCTGAGCTAGGAGCTGTACCTTAGCCTGAGGTGGTTTCTAAAGAGCGGTCCAGAAAAGCTGTGTGATGCTTTGAGTGGTGACTGTTGCCTTAGTCCACATTAGGTCTTCACCTTTGGTTTTTCTTTTTGGAATGAAGACCAAATATAAAGGCAGGCTGAAATTCGTACTTTTTTCTAGCTCCATTTAAAGATAAAATGAATGGGAATGTTCCACCCTAAGCCTCAGATTCAATCCAAACTAAAAATGCTCCATTTAATATCTTTTTAAATAAAATATTTCCAAATAAAAGTTAATTCTTTTGGAAAAGTGCACAAGGAATGTTGCCACAGATTTCAGAATTCCCCATATACTTTTTATTTGGAAACTTTTCCTCAGGTGAAGAAAACACCTGGAATAATTTTGTTCCCTCTGTAAACTTTTTTTTTTAAACTTTTGTAAAATTTGCTGAATTTACCAGGCTCACCAAAAATCTGCTGCCCTCCAGCATCTGTTCAGAAGCATCTAACTCCTCCAGTCACTTCTTCATTTCCCTTTAAGTGTCACAATCTCACACACACACTTCACAGTGCTATCACGAAGTGAAATTCAAGAGACCTACTTCAGTGGCTTACAAGAAGTGATTATCCCAGGCTATCTCTGTTCCTCAGAAGTCACGCTTCCTCAGCTCCCTATCTCCACAGCTGGCTGGAAGTCTGGCTTGCTCTGGTGAGCCCCTTCAAGCATCAGCCCTGGGCAGGAGCAGCAGCCCCAGCTGCCTGCACTCTCACACACAAGAAGATTTTTCTGAATCAACTTTGTTCCCCTCTGTTATCGGGAAACAGGAATGTTTGTGATTATGTCTGGCAAAAGTTAGTGCTGGGGGAATAGTAAGGAGTAGGCAGCCTGGGTTTGTGGCAGATAAGCACGAGAAGTTGTACTGATTAGCCAATGTTTATCCAAGTTATTCCAACTTCTACAGTGAGCAAAATGAAGCTGCAAATGTCTCAAGCCACAGCTTCCTCCAGAGGTTTGTGATTGGTTTGGAAATGCCACAAGAGGAGCTCAGTCTTGACTAAAACCAAAAATCTGTATAAAAATATTCTTCACAAAACTCAGACTCCACAGCTCATAGAAGTGTGGATGCTGGTTAGCGGACCCTGGTGAGTAGGGAAAGCAGCAGTAGATATGGAGAAAATACAGAGGAGGTAAGACAGAAAATTGAGCGTTTTGAACCTTAGCTGACTTACAGGAGTTATTTCAGCAGGGAAGAACCTCAGGCTTGCCAAATTGCCTGAGATATTTGGGCCAATATCCCAACTCCAGTTATATTCAGAACCAGGTGCTCCTAAGGAAGAGAGAAACTGCCCGCTAGGGAAGTTGCTTACTAATTTACTTTATTAGCAGTTGTCTGCCAATATGTTTTATAACTTTCCCCAAACTCACTTATGAAACTGCATCAATATCATTGTGAATACTCCCATGGCTTTGAGGAATGTCCTGTTTTACTCTGACCCCCTCTAATCTCCAGGAATCAAAAGCCTCCTATGTATTTGCAACATGTGGAGAAATCATTCCTACAGCTACATTTAAAAATTATGACTCAACTTCACGGAGTATTCTGTGCACATCCGGGATATTCATGTGTTAGGAGACATCATGAGCTTTGTGATGATCTGGCTTCCATACAGCTCTGATAGTCCTGTCTATTTCCATAACATCCCTAGGTTTTTATCTCCACTGTGAAACAAGTCTCACTATTTTCAGTATCTTCTGTGCTTTCCTGGACTATAATCTCTCTTCCTGCCTCTAATCGTGCTTCTGATTCCAGAGCTTCCTTTTAGGATAGGGTCCCCACTGATACATGCAATAGCTTTATGCTATTGACTAGATTATTCTCCATCCTATCAACAGTGCTGAAAGGGACAATCCAACAGGCTGTGCAAATGAAGCAGCCTTTTCTTGGCACTGCATTGGTACTATCTGCCTAATGGCTTTCCTTTCACCATGAGAAATACACTTTGGCCTAAAGCTTTTCTACTGTAACTGTGTGAGATAGGAGTGTGAAACCACTGTAGAAAAACCCCTAGCACAGATAAAATTATAAACAAAAAGTCTGCTTCCCCCTTTGGTAGCTCTGCTCAAGTCAGAAATGGTTTGGGGTGCCTGAAGGAGACCTCAGACACTGGGTCTCCACAAGGGTCATGCTTATTGTGTAGCAAGGGTGACTTCTTTTATGGCCAGCTCTGTATCCACATGAGAGCTTTGGTCAGGAATGTGTTTTTTCCACCTATGGATGAGATGTGCAACCTTCAATGTGAATGAGATCATATCAAAGTGAAGATGCTGCACCTTGGTACAGTGTATCCTTAGCTGTCCACTGAAATGAACAATCCAGCTCAAAGATGCACTTGTACAAGAAACAAAATGTACAGCAATTGAGTGGGATGTGTGCCATTTACGTTCTCTTAAAGCAACACTGTTGTGTGTGGGCAAATCCTGTGCTAATAAAGGTTTTGTTTGTGACTGTGTTTGGGAAGATAATGATGGGCAGAGTGATTGGTTGCATTAACTTTGCTGTTTAAACTAGATCTTGACTTTGGACAAAGATGAATGCGAGTTTCCTTCTTCTCTGAATCCTCCCTCCCCTATAGTTCTTTCTTTTTTACTTTACTGCTCTTGGGTTGTTTTTTTTTTTTTTGTTTTTTTTTTGTTTTGTTTGTTTGTTTGTTTTTAAAAAATGAAATATGAAACTTGAAACTTCTTATTTAAACCACTTCTTTAAAAAAATACTCATTTTTTTCTCACCCTTCCCATGAATCTTCTTGAAAAAAAGGAAGAGTGGAAGAAGACGGAAGATTTATTCTTTTTTTTTACAAAACCAACTGGCATTTTTATGAAACATAATCGACTTTTCCCTCCAAATTCCATGTATTTTCCAAAGACAAGAGGTGGGGCAGAGCTGGGGGAGCTCTGAAATCTTTTCTAATCATTTAGCAAAGGAACGAGCAGGTCCTACATCACCTCATCCTTACATCATCTCTGCACAAGTTTTCCCTGACCTGAACCTCTTCAAACACAGTGAGCAAGGGTGGGTAGCACAGACCTTGCCAAAGCTGAGTGGTCTCACTTGAAAATCACTGCACCACCTAATCCTTGCCTTTTAGGGTGACCTGCCAGAAATATATGAATAAGTAAACTAAAAACATTTGCAAAGAAAGAAGGAATAGTCTTAACTCCAAACTGAATTTTGCAGTAATGAATAATACACTACTAGACTGGGAATTGGCATGCTGAAATCTTGCAAAAAAGTTTAGGTTAGGGATTGGAAGCAACATTAACATTCTAGCCTTGGCTGTATATATTGCTGTGGATGGTGAAACCTCTATGAAGGATTTTTCCAGCCAGCTGAATGGCTGGTGAAGCACATGCTGAGGGCAGGGTAACTGTCTCCTTTCAGGCAGCACGGTGAAATAGGAGTCCCCCTCAAGCAGCCATAGCCAGTGGGGTACAGAGTCAACATGGCATGTGGGAGGAGGGGGTCACAGAAAACGTGTATCATACACTCATTCATTCTCTGGATGGAGGGAAAGGCTGCCCCTGGGCACCGTGGGGACTGCAATTGCTTTAAAGTCCTGGTTAAAGGTAACAGTGTCACCACCTGCTTGATTTCCCCAGGTTGTAAAGTGATACACAACCAGCACAGATTATTTCCATCTGCGGGGAGCAAGAGGCCTTTTGTGTTTTATTTACAAGCCTGTGTACTGGGGGGAAACCAAGTGGCTGGAGAAGTTCCCCATGAATGGAGATGCTGCACTGAGTTATAACTTGTTCCCAGACAGCGCCGTGTCCATTCTCACAGAGATTGTTTTTTTGCCTGAAAAGTTTTTCCTATCAGAAAATGTGGTTTCAAGTGAAAGCAATATTTGTGGGCAGGCAACAGGGACCTGGTCATCATGACAGATGTTTTTCAATATTCCAGGGAGATGAAATGAAGCAAAAAGGAAACTTGCCTCCACTTGAGCTTTGGAGCAAAATTAAGTTATTTTGTTTCAAAACATTCATTCGAGATGGAAAAAGCTGCTCTCATCAATTCTGCTGTTGTTTTTTTAATCTTTGTTGAGAATGCCTCAAAAAATGTTGTTTCCATATCCTTAATTCAATTCTCCTCAAATTCTTTGCCTTTAAAACAGTTTAGTAATTTGGTCTTCTGGTTTTGTTCAAACAGGAAGCAAGTTGTAAAGCAATTACATTTCCTGCAACAGAACCAGTCTTCCTCTTGGCCACTGCTAGCAGAAGGACATGGGGGTGGGAGGCCCAGGATAAGACAGTGGCTTTAAGAAGACATTCCACCTCTAGCTCTACTGAGGTGCAGCTCCTAACCCTCATACAGATGAGCTAATATACTTACATTTAGAGGGTTCAAGGCAGCCCAGCTCCAAAGTGCTCATGGTGCCTAGCTCTGGCTTCTTTTCACAATAGGAAACAAACTAAAGTTCAAGCCCAGATTCAGTCCTGCTCTTCCTTTCAGAACTGTTTAGAGTTGACGGTTTGGTTTAGACCTGAATCTAATTTGCAACCTCTGCCTGCTTCTTTAGAAATGCCTGCACGTTCCTGCAGCCCCAAGGCAGTCCACCCCTTCCTGGTGCCAGCTAGGAAATCAAACTCAGACCCAGCCCTTGTCAGGGCTTGATGAATGGGCTTGCTATGTGAAAGATGAAAAAGAGAAGGATCTGGGATTGTGGAAGCTGTCAGGCAGAGGGAAGCAAATGCCTGGAGGATGTAGGAAGGGCCCTTTGTAACAGGAAGAGCTCTGTCACCTTCATTCACAGATGGAGATAGAGAAACTCTTGGAGTAGGTGATGGAGAGAGGAGCATCCGATGGCCACTGTGGGGAAGCAGTGGAATCAGCTGCAAGGGAAAGGACACACTGCTGGTGCTTCTTTGCAAGGGAGCTCAGCCCAGCCCCACCCCAGCAGGACAAGAACCTCTTCAGTGGTAGAGCCAAGCTTGGGAGGAGAGGGAGAGATCAACCTGAGAGCTGAGAGTGATTTACCCAGCAGCACAAAGCAACTCCCAGCTTTCCTTCTACTCTCTTGCAAGCCTGTAGTGAAGTCTGGAAGCTCATTGTACAGCTTATCAGAACAGGACCCTGCTATTCTTTTGCTGGGCACGGTGGGATGGTGACATTAATGTCTGATTACACTGCCATCTTCAGTGCTGATGACAAGTGCTGCCAGTGACACTGGTGATATTTTGCCTTTCACTAGCTGTCCACCAGTCTGGATTGCCTGTGTACCTTAGTGGTACAAATCCTTCTGCTGGGGAACCTCTGCCCTTGGGCTATGCACAGCCCCATTGAGGCATGACAATGGTGTGGGAAAGGACTGTGAAGGGAGTAGAGAGCAGTCAGGCTGCTGGTGCCATCCACCTGCATCTTCATCTGCATCTCCATCTACATCTCCATCTGCAACGCCATCTGCAACTCCATCTGCATCCACATCTCCATCTCCATCACTTACCTGCCTCAAGGAAGAGTGTAGCCTCCTCTGCCCCCCTAATACAAAGGCTTGAAAAGATGGAGTGAAGAAAAGAAGGAGAAAGCAACCTGGAAAGGACTGATATATGTTGCTGCTTGAGCCGATTGCACTAGCTATTTGTCTTGAGCAGTTTGGATGTTTGTATTGTGCTGTGGGAACATCTATGGTGGCAGAACGAGGATGCAGTGTTCTGTGGTTGTGCTTCACACCGTTCATCAGAGCCAAGACACTCACGGAAATCAGTGTTACTGCTGGGGGTAAAACCCAAATCATTTGTTCCTCCCCAGCTTCTATGTCACATCTCACCTGTGGCATTGGATTAGACAGATGAGGTGTATCCTTTAATAGGGAAACCTTGAAATTAGTCTGCATACTGTTGTGTGTGCTTCTTTTACCTCAAACCCTGTTCCCATTAAGCACCAGTTTGAAAGCCACTGCTAGTGCTTCCTAGCACATTATTTTGCTGCCACTTCAGTGAACATCAGCCAACCACCAGAGCTAACTGCTAAAGAAAGTGTGGCTTGTTTTCACCTGCTCCTTCCACAACCAGTGTAAAATGAGAAAATGATTGCTCTGAAAGAAGCAGGCAGTGAAAAGAGATGCAAAGCTGATGCAAAGCTGGGAGTGCTAATTCCTCTGTCAAGTTAATTGTCTGCCTCTTGTAACCTAGTGCAACTCAGTTTTGAAAGCTTTTATAGAAATCCAATTATGTGCTGGCTGTGGAATTTTTATTGATAAATAATTTACCAGAGCAATGCAAACTGAGGAGAAGGGAGGGTGATGGAGAGGTGCTATTCCTACAGAAGAGGGGGGAAAAGGGCTTAATGTCATGATTGATTTTTAGGCTTTCAAAACTACTCCCATGTGAATTTTCACTAGTAAACCCTGCCCTGGCAACAAGCCATCAGGAATAAAAACAGACCCCAAAAAAAAAAGAAAGATATGTACAGATGCAAGCTTTATGAATGGCTTTCAGAGAGAACCTACTTCCTTGTGCCTTGGGTTATTCACTTTGCAGGTCTCTGGATACAGGGCTTCTTTATGGAGGGCAGTGCTAGTGAAGCTGTTCAGCCTGGCATCTCTAGCAGCTGAGACACCTATACCCCATCCTTTGTTTTGCACACTTTTAGAAGTTAGTTTAGTTTGAGTGAAGATGCTGAGGTCAGTAGGAATTGTGGGTACCCTGGGAAAACATGTTCATCTCTGGGCCAGTAATGGAAATCTCTGTGTAGAGAAGGAAAAAAACTGTATCCAGAAGGCAAAGACAAGGGTTTCAACATAGAACATATTCAGACTGCCTAAAAAAAAAAAAAAAAGACATCAAACTAAATTAGCAATCGAAAGGAAAAGTAAGCTTAACCCTCATCATTATATAACAAATAAAAAGTCACAGAAGATGCATGGAAACTATTTTTCTTTTTGAAAACTGGCATTTTTGAAAGTGAAATCTTTGGCCAAAAATCTTCATCAGGAACTTTCATGTTTAGAAAAACTGCATTGGACTGTCTTTACCTTTCATCTTTCTTTTTCAGTATTCTTATTCTCCTGCTTGTTTATTTTGGCTTTTTTTCCATTTAAGAATGGAGGGGGAAAAAAAGTGAATTATATGTAAGCTGGAAAATCTGGCTTCTGCTCACCTACCCAACACAAGAAGCTGTGGGGTGGCTAGAGGCTATGGCCACTCGGAGTACATTTCAGAGGCAGTAAGCCACATAAAATCCATGTGCACAGGTTCTCTGAGAATATTTATTTCCATTGCCTTTTGTTTCAGCCCTGGGAGACATCATTCAGGCAGAAAAGATAGGGTGTCTTTTCAGTGATGGAGTAGACCTTGCTGAGATCAATTTGCATGAAAGACCTAGCAGATTAGATGATCCCTGGGAATTGATCCAGATATTCGGGGAGTCTGCAAATGAATGCTGGAAATCTTTCAAACACATCCAGATTTTTTAGTCTCTTTCCCTCCTGGTCTGACTGGTGAGAGCTGAAGAATGACCTCCTTTGCAGTATTTCTGCATTTCTTCTTTCATGTCTGACATACAGACAGAAACTAAGTAGTGCATGAAAATTAAAAGTAAAAATTAACAAAGTTTTCTCAAGTTCAAGGTCTGGATTTAGTCTGAACCACCATTGGGTCATGCCCTGAGCTATTTGCATCCAAGATTTAGCCTTGAATTCATTTGGCCTCAGGGCAAAGGTCTGGCCTGGTTCTGAGCACTGCATTTGCATTTAGCCTAATGACACTCTCCCAGCCTCACTGGCTTCATTAATTCTGAACGTGACATTGTGTCATCCATGAGCTGACATAAAACAGGGAAACACTTTTACATGGGCAGTAAAGATGGAGAAAAGAGGGTTTGGGTTTCATGTACTAAAAGGAAAGCAAGGGTCACCATATCTGAACTCCTCTCACATCTCTCCTAAGGCCTCTTGAGCAGTGTGTGGTAAGGAGGAGGAGGTATGGGTCCAGGCAGAGGTGTGCTGCTGGCTGCAGGGGCTCAGGTGAGGAGGCATGAAAGGAAGAGCTCTCATTTGGATTCTTGCTTGAAACTTCCTCTGCACAATTTCTTCCTGGTGAAGAAAGGGGCACTGAGGGCTAACCAAGCAGGGAAATATTCTGTCTTCTCTCACTGGTATTTACTCTTTCCCATTTTCTCTTTTAAACACAAGTATAGGAAGAAAAAATTGCTGATCTGGGTTTTACCTATCAAAATGACCAGGGAAAACGAAAGCAAAATGTTAGAAACTGGCTTGTGCATTTAAAATACACCCACAGACTTTTCGTGCCTTGCTTAACTGGGTTTCAACAGAGTCAGCATCTGTTTGAAGTATTCGCATAGGCTGTAGCATTCTCACATTAAGACATTTATCCTCCTAATACCTTTGTGGGGTGTGGACATGCTGTCATCCCTATTTTACCTAGGACATAAAGATAAGGCCTGCAGAAAGGTCTTGGGAGGCATCCTGATGTGTACCAGTAGCTGCAGAGCTAGTGAGTGCTGTACAATGTCAGCACCAGTGGGCAACACCATCACAACTTGCTGTACAAACTCAGCAGGCGAGTATAGCTGCAGGCAGGAAGATGAACACGGTCTTCCCCAGCCCATAGGACTACACAAGCGAGATGCCATCTATCAATCCAGGACAGAGTCATGACTTACTGATATGGTATCTCACCAGTGTCTATTCCCTCCCTAACTGGGAGTACTCTTTGCATGGATATACCTCTGTTGGAGTGCTTTGTGTTGCACAGCTTGAGGAGCACATCAAGCAATGGGAGGCTCTCTGCTCCTTGAGTGCAGATGTGTTTAGACTTCTGCAGCAACAAGCATCTTCCTTTCCAGTGAGGGGTTGCGTTTCTAAGCACTAGGGAAAGCATAGAGTCTAAAACAGCTCTTACATCATCTCCGGTCCTGGAGGCAGGTTGAAGGCATTCATATCAGGGCATTGACTTCCTAGGTTTGTAATGATTCTTGACAGCAATGCAGTGAAATATTTTCCAGAATGGGAGTACAGATGTGGGGTGACATGGATCTTATTTCTAACATAGCCCCAGTCGTGTAAATATGAGGATTGAAATACACAAGGTGATGAAGAGCAGATTACTTAAATAGGGGGCTTGCAAGAGGTTCGTCTGTAAGGCAAGCAAGTCTAATAAACATGATAGACATAACAGAACAAGCTGGCTACATGTCAGCCACAGGCAATGTGACCCTTACCTCTCCTCATGTGAAGTATCTTGTGGTCTTTCTGGATGAAACATCTCTTCAGAGGAGTGTAAAACACCTCAGACCCAAGTGAAGGTATGGGAGCTGTTCCAACTTATAGAAGTTGAGTACCTGGCCATTATCACACTCACAAGTAAAAAGTCCTTCTGTGAATGATCAGTCCTGAAGACACATGCTGCCCTAGAATGAGCTAGGACAGATGTTTAATGTCCAAATTAAAGCAGAGATACAAACAAGACCTGAACCTTGGAAACAGTTATTGGAGAAAACTGAGGAGGTTGGTGGTGAAGGGATGCATTCACCAAAAGAGGAATTAAGTGGTCCAGTCATTCAGCCTTGATAAGCAGTAAGTGTTCAGTTCAAGAAGAAGATTTTGACTGAAAGTATGGCTGAAGAGAAGCTAGAAAGTGACTGGCTTTTTGGTAGCTGTGCTAGGAACCTTAGGAAGGAATGAGAGAATCAAATTGGACTGTGTTGAGGTTCTTTAATGGACAATTAAAAAAAGACAAAGAAATGGATTATCAACACAGAACCATTTGTTTTCTCTCAAGTTATTTTACTGATTCAATTAACTTTCAGACAAGGAGGGTTCCTTTAAAAGGAAAAATCAAGGCATTTTAATTTTAAAATAGCAAACTGAAATGCTGAAGTACTTCTAAAGCTTACTTCATTTATTTCATCTGAAACTGTTGACTGTATTCAGCCAAGCGTGTGCCCAGTCTCAAATCCCTTGTTCCTTGGTAGTATTTATAGAAAAAAAAGAGAACTGTCACGCTGCAGCACTGAGGGACAGATGTGGAGTGGCGGTTGCCAACATGTAGTTACCTCAGAGAAGAAGAAACCATAGGCAGTGGCTGGGAGTCACACAGCAGAGCCCTGGCTGTTACACACCATGTCCTATCCCATTTGGCAGCATCTATATAAGAGCAGGTTTGTAACCACTTGTCGTATGCTATAAATCACTTTCCAGCTTCTTCTCCTTTCTCTGCTGGGCAGTCTACAGTCCAAAATGGAAGGAGGATGTCAGGGAGATGAAGGGCTTTCAGAGCAATTGTGGTGATCCTGTAATGGAGGAAGGATGAAAGAAGGGTAGAAAAAGATGTGAAATGGCATTTAGCACACAAGCAGGGCAGACCAGAGCTGGAAGTAGAATATAGTCTGATTGCGCATCTCTTTAGAGTGGCTGTCCTGAGAATGTATCTGAATCTGCTTCTGCGGGTGTGAACTTTATCACGATGATTAGGCTAACCTGAGAAACAATAGCTGAGTGCTGCTTAGCCAAAATACTGCAATAACTCAGAAGTTCTCTGTCCACACAGGGTCCTGCTAGTAGATGGGGCTTCCTCCTTTTACACATATGAACTATCTCAAAGCCTGATTTGTTTATTTGCCAGAAGTTCAATGCATATGGGTTTATAAAACCATGGCCTCCTACAACATCTGTTTGCTACTACAGTAAGACTTTTCCAAGAAATATTCTTACATGGATAACACAATTCTTCAAATGCCGTATCAGCTAGAATCTCACTGAGAAATGCAATCTCCCTCAGGCAATTCTGGTACTTTTCACACTGTTTCATCCAGAACTGTGAGGAAAAGCAATGATGGAGAATGAGAGGTCAATTGAAGAGCCCTTTTCCGCACTGGGGAGCTATTTGCTGTTGGCTGACATGAGGCTCTCTGCCTTTTGCACTGGTGGTGATTTGAAGTTCTCGAGCTCCACTCATACTGAATTCAGCCCCAGGTGTCCCTCCCCTCCTGGTGTGCAGTGTAATTCCCCCTCACAGCCTCAGTACAGTGTCTCTTGAGAAAGAAAAATGTGTGGAGCACTGAATGACTGGCATGGATGAGACACGACTGCCAGTTCTAAGCAAGCCATTTCACTTTTCCCAAAGGGAAGATGCTGCCAAAAATCAATCTGTTTCCTCAGAAGGCTTCAATCTTCACACAACTCCATTTTCCAACGCAGAAAAGCATTAATTTCCAGCAGAACCCTAGCACAGCTCTGCCTGGGCGTTTGCAATCTCTCCTATGCTCCCACTGGAAGGACTAATATACATCTCATGTGTCCCTTCCAAGCACTGAACACTCTCAAATTGACATGCCAAACTCTATAGCAGAATTAATAGAACTCTGTGTGCTTTATAGCTAGAGCACTCGGGGTGCGATTTTATTGGCCTGTTAGGTTGCTGGTTTGTACACACACCTTTTACACGCATGTAAAATGGATTATATGTATACAAATAAATATATGTCTAAGTATACATTTATGTATGCATCAATACATATATGATTCATACAAGCATTTTACTTAGGAAAAATGTTTGGCGTCATTATGACTTCCTGTGTCTTTACAACTGTTTGTTGTAAAAAAAACCTGCTGTTTTTTTCAGCAAGTGTTGAAGCACACAGTGACTTTGCTTAAATTTACACACATACCTGCAAATTTCAGAGGAATAAACTCAGACCTGCTTCTTGGTTTGGCTTGATTTCTTAACATTCATAGCATACCAGCTGGCTGAATCAAGAGCAAACTGAACTGAAGCTACAGGGTGACTTGAAAATCAAAGTAAAAGGCAAGTAAGTTCAGTTCATGTGCTATCTGTAACTTAGATCCTTGCTCTCTCACTTCTTTATCATTATCTCCCACCTGCTAACTGCTATGGCTATGGTGCTAACCATAGCACCTGCTAACTGCTACCACTCCTCTGTGTTTTCTAGAGCTGCTTCTGTCTCACTGCTGCATGGGCTGTGGCTATGCAAGGGAGGAGATGGAAGGGGAGTTTTGGGTGGCTCTATATCCCAGGTTGGGCTCTTGAAGGAGATGCCTGTTGCAAGAAACTGGGGCACCTGTGCTGAAATGTGCACAGGACCTCAGACCTAACCAGGCATAATCACCAGCACCTTGCAGCTGTTGTTCCAGCAGATAGTGCAATGGAAAAGAAGATTCATAGTCCCCAGACCTATTGCACTGGGAGGCCTCTCCACATTCACTGGTCCTTGGTACTCTCATCAGAGTTCAAGCTGTAAGAATTCTTCATGTTTTGGGTTGGGTGTTTTTGCATATCTAAAATGCTACTCTCCTTGGGCTGCTGTGCCCTTTGCTCTGCAGTGCTTAGTTCAGGCTCTCAGAAGGGATACTTTCATTTGTGAAAACAAAGAGAAGGGCCAGACTCCATTATTTTTTTTTTTCCAGGACCCAATCATTTGCCTTTCATTTGCCTTCTGGTTGCATCTGTGCCCTTTCCAACATGGCAGCACTTGTGTCCAGGTGACATTACAAATATAGAATATACAAATATATATTTATTTGTAAAATATATGAATAAATATTCACAGAACAACCAAGCATATTGTTTTAATGTTATTTCTTTTTTTACTGCTTGGAGAAAAAAAATAATAGAAAGGAAGAAGTTGTAAATATTCCCTGGCTTTCAGCAAGCAGGAAATGGACTGTCCTCAGCTGATGGGTTATGCTGAGTGTGTCAGTTCCTGACTAATTTCAAACTCAACAGCCACTTCATAACATAAGCAATTGGATAGCTCTTTAAGGGAAAAAGAGGTGTTGTTCCAGCCCACTGGAAATAAGTAAAGGAGATTTTAAGAGCTTAATAACTGTGTCGTGACTCAGCAAAGAAAGGAGCTACCGGAACTGTCACTCCTGCAGCATCTAAGATTGGCAAGCATCACCTCCCAGTGCTGCAATGGAGAGTGACAGCACCTGTCCTACTCACCAAGATCAGGCACTTTTCTATGTCTGGGAAACAGCAAGCTTTCCATCTTCCATGGTTTGCTTAGTTACTCATTGTGGTGTACTAATGTGGGATTTGTCTCAGCCTTCTCTGCATTTTATTCTGCAGGTCCCAAAGGTTGCTCCTCTGTGGAAGGACATTTGCCAAGTCTGAACAACCGTGACTGCAGGATGAAAGCTACCAATAATCTAATTTAATTCCTCTGATGGCAAATATTCAAAGAGTAAGGATCCACAGGTCCTAAGTAACTAGTAAAACAAAATGATGAAAAGTCCAAGGGGAGAATACTTGGCCAAATTCTAATATTGCTTATACAGTATAAAACCCAAAAAAAATCCATAGACTTTGTTCTCCATGTCATTAAATCCACATACCTGAAAATAGTTAGGCTATTTTTAATTTTTTTTTTTTTTTTTTTTTTCTAGCTGTACAAAATTACTTGCAGTCATTTGGACCTGGTTCGGCTCTTACAGAGCCTGGTGTGTATGATGACCAAAGCATGCAGTTGTGCTAGAGACACTCTCTCTGTGCTAAAAAATTAAGATCAATTTCATATACAGATATGATGTTTTCAGAGCAATCTCACAGATATATCTGATTCAAGAGACAGGTAAGACAAAAGCAGAGATTTTTCTCAGTTTGGAATAAAATTGCATTAAAAAAACATTTCTTCACGTTTGCTTGTGATGAGACTTTGTGCCAGAGATGGGAATAAAAAAAACCCCAAACAACACCTACCACGAACTAGCATGTCCATCTTGCACAGTATTTGCTTCTCTGGTGGTCTGGGCCCCGACTTTACAGACTTGGAAGCACCTAGACATCATGAATGTACTAATCATATTTGGACATGGGCTTCTTCCCAAGACCCACAGAAAACAAGAAACCATCCCCATTATTTTTTGCCTGTAGATGCTCTTCCTCATTTTTAACATTCTCAAGACATGAAATGTGAGATTTTGCCTTTTTCCTTTGAATAACATTTCTCTACTCTTTTAGCAAACCCTCCACTGAGACCTCAAATAACTGTACTGGCTGGAGAGCATCACACCTTTCCCCTACATCTCTGACACTCCTATCTTTTTTTCTGATGCTGTCAAGGCTATGGTCTGCACCCTGCACTGCTGCTAAAATAGAAAAATTAAAAAAGGAGGAAGAAACTACCTGCAGAGTTTAATACAAAGCAGGCATCATGACCAAAAATACCGCATTTATAGATTCATATCTTGAGCCTAATTCAAATCAATCACAGAACAGTCCCCAAAGGGAAATGCACATAAAAGAATCTTCCTCTTTTGCAGACTGGCTGATGCACATATCACTTTTCGCAGTCATCATGAACTGATGTTGCAGGGCATCATTTTTGGGCGCCCTCGTACATTCACCTTCTAACCATCAAGGCTCCCTACTGTTAGGGATAGATCCCAGCAGCCCTGCAGAGACTCATCCTCAGTGCTTCAGTGTGGCTGGGTAGAAAAACTGGCCTTCTGTTCCTCTTAAGTTCCTCTCTCCAAACCATGGTCCTGAGAGGCTACTAGAAGTAGTTAAAAAAATAAACCTCTTTTTCCTGAGAACTTCTGGTATTTTGCCATTTATTTCCATTACTAATTGGCTCAGAGGAAGTCAGAATATCATGACTTCTTGCAGGACGACTATTTCCATTAAAAATATTTGGTTTGGGTATACATTTAGTTTCAAGGAGATATAAGCATCTACTTTTGATGTTGCTCTGCTGTGCTATATTATCAGACCATATTTGAAATAGTGAAGTCAAAGCAAGGTATTTTACCTTATCAGAACAGGAGGTTTCAATAGTATGAAAATTAAACAATCAAGCACTAGTGAGAAAGAACGAAAAAGTCACCTCAGAGTATTGGGACTTTCCCACTAAAGTTTAACCAGCATGGCCATGTTCCCACTGAATGTTTGGATTCCAAGAAAATCTGTATGACAGAACAAAAATATTCAGATCTGTTTGCTATACAGCAGGCAAGACTAATCCTCCCTCTCCTCTTTCTGCTACCTGCTCTCACACGGGATGGTGGGATTGCTGTTTGGGATGAGCCTGTGCAGATCCCCAGGATAAGCACATGCAGGTGCCGTGGGGAAGAGGTGGAGGAGTGAGATGAGCCCCAGGAGTGATGTCTTCATGTGAAGAGAGTACTTTACATGAAGGTTGGGAAGCCCTCCAAGGGGGCGGAGGTGCCTGAGAGCCAATGAAATAATGCTAGCAGGACTTGGTATTGTTTATCTGCTGATCAATATCTGAGAATGATTCCCCAGTAAAGTTGACTAAGCTGAAGAGTGGCAAATGAAATAATGAGCAGTAGCTAGGTGGTAACTTGTCAGGAAATACAGAGGTGATGGAGAATGTTCTGCCAAAGTATTCATGCAATTAAATATAGTTTTAATGAAATTGAAGTTTTTCAGGGGAAGTTTGCAGAAATTTGTGTGGTATCTGCTGGGAGTAAAAATCATGACAGAAAGATTTCATATTAAGTTGACATGCCTGTCCTGGCTCCCAGACTCTTCTTCATGCTCTCATTATCTTTAATGAGCTAGGTGCTGTGGAGAAACTTTAAACATCATGAAACACTTTTGACTGACATATTTTAAGTCATAGATATGCTGCAACAGCAAAGAAGCCCAGGCAATGTAGTCTGTCCTAGGGAACCCAGGATGGGGTGGATCGTTGGAACTATGACACCTATGAGTCACTATGACACGCAGGCAGATCAAGCTCTCAGTTGATTTGAGCAGAACAAATGATTTTGTCATTTCCTGAAGGAATCCATTCCAAACTATCTATTCCACTAGGAAATATGATATCCAGACTTTTTCTGTCCTTCTCTGGAATAAAAACAAATGTCAGAGTATTGGGAATCTCTCCCTCTTTCTCCTGGGTGAAGATTCAGTTTCCAAGCAGCTCTGTGTGCTGGGCAGAGGACTGTCTGTGTACAGCATGTGAGACACACACTTCCGGCCCTGCTTCATATGCCTCTCTCTGGCAGTTCTTGCCACTGGGGCAATGATACCTTCAGGAATTTCAAAGAGAGGCAGGTATGGAGCAGAAATATTGTGCCATTTGCCTCTGTGTTCTGTGAGGATTTTCTGAATTGTGTCCATATTGCTCACTGCAATCAACTACCCCTTCTTCATTGACGCTAAGGGAAACCAGACATTTGAGATATTCATGTCACAAGCATCTTGCGCCTTTTATGCCTTTTCTTCCAAGGCAGCTATATTGCTGAAGGCCAGATGGTACTCTGAGATACACTGCAGTAAATTACAAACATTTCACCAGTCCCACAGTGCAGAGACAGCAGAATAAGGCCCTCCCACCCAAGACACAGTATTACTGGGGACATTGCTGGGGATTTCCATTTGTTTGTAATTATGTGCTGGCACTGGGAAAACCCTGAAATCACCATGGTATCTGGGCAACAGATAAAGCTTTTGTTTTCACACAGACAAAAGGCAGAGCAGGCCAAACCATCACAGATTGTGTGAGCACTGGGAAGACTGATGAAAGGCAATAAAGAATGTCCAAAGTCAGCAACAAATAATATGGCATCAGGAAAGAGAAATCTTAAAGTAGTTAAAAGCGAGGAAGGAGAGAGGGGAAGCGGAAGGAGAGCAGGGGAGGAGCGAGGATGGCTGGGTCCCCAGACCAGTGATGCACGGGGTGAGTGCTGCTAAGATTCACATGGGAGCAAACCACGTGGGAACTGTGCAGAGTGAGCTGCACAGGTCAGACCTGCTCATCTCTTGCCCACAGAGTATCCCTCTCCAGACTTTATCTGTTGTAACTGAATGACTGGGAAGCCTTGTTTCTCCTTGTAAATTGTCCGTTATCTTTTTACATTACTCTACCCCTCCAAGGAACTGAAATACTTTCTGTTAGCCACATCTTGCATACGGTGAAAGAGTTGACTGTGAAATTAAATGATTTGCACTTCTTTACTTGCTTGACAAGCCATCCCGCGTCTAACGTGATGCTTCTCCAACACCCAATGAAGAGATAGAGATGAGCATTCCTTGCATCATGTATGTTCGTTTAAGAACCCAGAAGAGCACATTTTCGGCCATGAAATCTATCAGTTAGGGACTGTTCTTATCATTGGGTGTTTGTGGAACTCCTGCACAGTGGGGCCTTGTCCCGGTTATAATAATGATGGATAGAGAGAAAATCAGACTGGGAGATAGGATACCAGAGTAGGGGAGTGCAGGCTTGTACAACAGATATATTCTGGAATTGCCCCTGGAATCTCTCTCTTTTCTTGGCAAGACTAGATGTCTGGAGATCCCAAGGGGCACACAGGGGAATCAAATCCCTCAGTAACAGGTCTGGGGTAGGTTGCTTAGCAGACAATAATGCAGGTAGGAGAAACACTGGAACAACTAGGCTGAGGAAAGCACTGAAACCAACTAAAAGTTACTATGAGGACTTTAGGTTTGAATGTAAACACTTAGCATGATGGTAGTTATCTAACCTCTTACATGGCTCTAGATCTGGCATACAGGGTTTGATTCCTGTTTGCATTCATAGTATTGATATTTGGAAAGAAAGACGCATTTCCTCTCTTTTTGCTACTTCTTTTCCAAATATTTTGTGCAGAACTATTTTACCAGTACTTGCCCTGTGGGAAGGTTCTAATTTATAAAATATGGGCCAGGCTATGCAGCGGGGCTTGGGATTTGCTCACGCAAGTGGTCTTCCCTTTGCATAGGAATTATATAGTGCAGTCTGACGTATTTTAAAGGTCTCCCTGGTACTCAGAGGCAAACAGATAGCGTGTGCTAGATATTAAACTTACATTGGCTTAATGTATTGCTGTGGTACTATGTATGGAAGGACTTGACGATTTGGGTTTTGTTACACCCTCTGAACCACATCCAGAGAGTCCTTTCTTCAGATTTGCTGTTTTTACAGGCAGCGTACAAACATGTTTCACCACGGCCAAAATCTTCTTCCAGGCACTGCAATAAATCATGTGGTGCACTAGGCAGCTGGAAGTGATTGCAGATCTCTGGGGTGGAAGGATCACACATGTTTTGAAGGCTTCAGTCAGCTACAGCAGCATTTTAAACCTCTGCCTTTCTGTTCTTAGGTTGTGTTCTTCCACCTCTCAACAGACTGTGCTAGACTTCACCCTCTGTTCAAGCCATGGTGGCCTGGCTTGGGTTTGATGAAAGTGTAAAGCACACTCTGGGTTCTCCCAGCTCACAGGGCTGGTGGGACATGCTTCAGCTCTCTGCTGGCAGGGGGAAGGAACCAATAGCAGGTCATTATTTTTTCTTAACAGTGTCTACGCTGAAGAACTGAGCCTGTAGAGAGAGGTACTGGAAGGCATGTGAGCTGAGGACGCGCTGATGTGCCAAAAGGCGGTGCTGTGGCTGGCAGGGGAAGACAGATTCGGCTTTACAGATGGGAATGAGCCCAAGAGAATAAGCCAAACAGCTCAGCAGCAGCAGTCAGGCAGCTCCTTTCCAAAAGGACCGTGGATCCTGCTCTGATACAATGACTGCAAAGAAAAGAAAGGAGATGTCCTACCACCTTTTTCAAAAACTGAAAATGGATGACTGGCTCTTGTCAGAGAGCACCAACAAGGATGAAGAAACATGAAGCAGGAAGGTGCTGATGATTGACAAAGACTGTCAGACGGTTTTAGGTCACCAAGACTTGCCATTTGAGCTGTGGCAATTGGGATTTAGAGGAAAGAAGAGGTCCCCAAAGAGCCAACAGGATAAATGTAGGACAAACAAGAGCCAGGGCAAAAAGGATCAAAGGAAAAAACTCA
The DNA here is from genome assembly GCA_028858755.1 of Ara ararauna. Classification (NCBI taxonomy): domain Eukaryota; kingdom Metazoa; phylum Chordata; class Aves; order Psittaciformes; family Psittacidae; genus Ara; species Ara ararauna. The sequence goes on from CM054381.1 coordinate 70,958,529, forward strand.
GGGAGTTCTTACAAGAAAACTGCCAGTGTGAGCTCTCCTACCAGAGGGGACCTATGTGAGCAGACCACCCCTCCAGAATCAGGAGCGACATGGATGAGGGACAAGGCTGCAGCCTTCTCTTTTTTCCATGCCTCTGCCCCCCAGCTGGAAGGCAACCTTCATGACCAGAAATAGAGGTCTTTTACCCTAAATCTGTCTCCTGTGTAACAGTAGGAGCCATCCTCAGCCTCGATCTGAGCAGAGCTGGGATGGCTGGTGATGTACTGGTGTTACTAATCACAGACAGGCTGAGGAATGCTCCCTTGGAACCAGGGCTTTCTGCGTATGGATTTGAGACCAGAGGGATCTTTAGCTCATCTAGTCTGACCCTATGGTAATAGACGCAAGAGAACTTCACCCTGTGTCCCCTGAGAGCCCAGCAAGCAGTACATGGCTAACACCACAATGGTATTCAGCCCCCTTCTGAAGACATAGGAAGGATCAGATCATGGCTTTCTCCCCCTCTCTTGGAAAATGTGTTCCAAAGGCTAATCAGTTCCACACTTAGAAATCTGTTTCCAGTTTGAATTTCTCTGGCTTCAGTTTCTAGACCTTGGGGTTTTTTGTGGCTTGGGTTTTTTTATTATTTTTATTTATTTATTTATTTATTTATTTATTTTGCTTTTGCCAATCTCAAAGCTACATATTTGTTTTGTCTGAGGGACTCTCAGGATAACTTTAGAGCAAGTAGCTTTATAAAACAGGGAGATAATCACCAGAACCTAGGACTGGCCCCCATCGTGTAGCATCACAGCAGCTCCTAGGTAACATCCACAGTGGTAATATCCTCAGTGGTAACATCCTCAGTGGTAACATCCTCAGCTGGTTCCAAGAAGCAGAGGTATTTCCCATTCTGTCTTCTGACCTATACCATGCCAGAAGTAAAAATCCAGCCCATAATCAATGTCAGGATAGCTGAGGCCATGAATGCAGCTGATTTCCTTCAACTTGCTAATACTGGAAAGCTGTCTATGAAGAGAGCCAGATGTGCTAATGAGGGGGTTCACCTCTAATTCTTAGGCAGTTCATGGATACATCGCCATGATGCTTTGCGGAGGAAATAAGAACCAAAACGTTCACATTCAAGATAAAAGACGTGATGAAAGGCATAGCAAAATTCTCTACAGAACATGGGGCCTTTCCTCAATATTAATGTATAATTTTGTAGCTAATTACTCCCAGTGCATTTCCCAGTGGCCTGGGAACCTCTCACTGACCATCTGCACTCACAATTACCTGCTCAGTTTTTCAGAATCTCTTACTAAATCATTGCTGGATTTGCAAAGGGATCATCAGTCATCCAAGTTACCTTTTCCCATTTTTTGCTTGTCTTTCTCTTTGCATCAATTTGGCCAAGAAATATTTATTGGACAAGAAGCTCAGTGACACTCAAGTCGTTTCACTCTTATGAGGTATTAAATTATCCCTAACCTTTTCTCCAGCCAAAGCTGTACATGGTGCAGGGATTCACTGTGTTGTTACAGGGTAAGAATGGAAAACGACTGGCATGTTGGAGCAGGGCACTGTGGAGGGAGCAGAATGACACAAGAAAATGCCTTCCTCCTCCCATGGAGCTTCAGAGATGAGGGGAGGCACTGACAAAAGCCAGTTTTCAACTCATGGTTTTGAAACTCACAGCAAATTCCCTACAACACTGTCCAAGTTAGGATTGTATCTCCAGGATCTCAGGCCAGTCCTATAAGCCTCTATAACCATTCCGCACCTTCAAACTGAAGGTTGATCTTGCTGTGCCCTTGGAAAATCAGCCCCAGGAGCATCCCCTGTCACCCCCTGGGCTCTTCAAGGAAAGTCTCATCCCTTCCCCAGCAGATGGTGATAGCATCTTTGTTGCTGGAGCAAAAACATCTTTTCAGTGCCACTGAAGTCAACCTGCTTCAGGAAAAAAGTTGGGGGAAGGAAAAAAAGCATAAGAACCCAAAAGGCTGGGCTTCTGTTTAGGGAGCAAATGGTTAAGCTTTTCTATTTTAAGACGGCACATTTCAATCTCCTAGGCTGCTGCTCCCTGCCAAACTCCAGGGGCACTTTGCCTCAGGTTCACTGCAGAGTCTGAGCCTATAGAGCTACATTGAAGTGTCCTCAAAACTGGCGACTTAAACTACACTAGAAGCTTTTTACTGATGTGGAGCTTTTAGCTGTTTGCATGTGAGGGCAAAAGAAGTTAGAAACAAGTAATAATTTCATTTAGATAGATATTTTTATTAAGAAAATTTTAAGTGCATACACATTTATAGGAGAAATTGCAACATTATAAAAGTGTTTATCTCCAAAATATTCGATGAAAGGAGTAATTTCAAAAGCATAATATAACTCCTCCATAAAAGCTGCCTTACAGGAATACAAATACAAAACCCTTTTCACATTATTTGGGAAGATATCTCTTTTTACTTAATAAAAATATAAAGTACAGTATTTACCCCATTCTGACAACACTGAGTTCTTAAGGAGTGGAAGATGGGAGGTTCATGCAGCCCTTTCATTATGATACATGTTTTCTTCTCTGTGGCTACCAGAGTTTCAAGTTTGCAGACAAGGTTTGTCTTGGTGGGATTGGTAAAGAAAAAGAGTATCAGATTTTAGGTGACAAGCTCTCAGAAACCCCCCGTTAGTATAAATCACATCACTCAAAACAAGGTGCCAGAGAAAAGAAGGACCCTCTAGATGCTAAAAAATGGAAAATGGCAAGAAAAACTTCTATAGGAACTGCATTTTCAATGAAATGTGTATATTTAACTTCAAATATATCCTTCATTCCAAAATGAACAGTCATCTTTGCTCAAACACCTTAGCTAAAAACATATCAGAAAGTCACCCTTCATCCTTCTTCAGGCAGAATTCAGGTAAGATATTTATACGGACAAGTATAAAGTTAGTATAAATAAATTGGCACAGCAATAAATACCATCTATTCTTAAGGAAAAAAAATATAAAAATCCAACCTTAGGATTTGACAGCTGCACTTTGAAAATACCACGTGATGATTTCACATTTATGGAAGCTGCTTTTTCAGCACAGTTCAGTGTTATCTGTTTTCCTTCATTCTCCTCACGTGTGGTCCCTACATCACTCCCATCTCCCTACTCTTTCTTCTCCTGATTTGGTCTTTGGTCAACAGTTAAAGGCAAAAAGGAAAATCAGGTGCTCTCCCCAAACGTGTTTCTGCTAGTGCTGCTTCTCAGCCTGCTATTACCATGGCGTGCACACAAGGAGCAGTGTGCGATGCACAGGATAGTGCAGGGAGCTTGAGGCAGCCAAGTGCGAATGGCACGACTGCTCTTCCTGATGCATCACGCAAATAATGTCAGGCGAAGAGCGAAGCTTCCCACTCTAGGCTGAAATTTGGTCTAAAGCAAGAGAAAGGTTTTTCAGGTTCTCACTGAAGTATTCTGCCAGTTCTGTACCACCACTACATTTATGCTGTGCTCAACCTCCCTCAGGCAAGGGAAGAACATGGTGGTGGTACCCAAAAGGAGCCCCATGCCCTGAGTGGTCTCAGCTACATGAGTAGGGAACTGTCACCAGCAGTGTCAGGGCCCAGGTAGCAGTGTGTGTCTCAAGAAATGCCAGAGGCAGACAGCCAGTACCTGGCTGTCAAAGTTCCCTGGCCTTGCAGTGAGCCTCTTTCATTCCTGCTGCTACTCATGCATTGCTCCCAGGACTGTCTATTTCAATGCTTCTGTCAAAGCAGTCTGCTTGCCCAGGCTATAATGTGGGGTTGGCATGTACCCAGAGACCTTCCTCTACTGGTGATGACCTCAGATGCACTACCCATTAAGAAGGACTGCAGCAGAACTCTGGCAAGGCTGTCCAGTCACATCCAGCCACCCCACCTTTTCACTGGAGATATTTCCCCTTGAAAAGGAATCTTCATGGCCTCAATCATCATTAGCAAGGTACACTGTTGAATCCAAATCAGAGGATTATTCAATTCTCTGTTTACTCCAATGGGAATTAATCAGACCTCGAGCTGTCCTTTGATGGGAAGCATGTGTGAAGACTGCACCTTCTGGGGTGGAAGGAGAAGTCTTGTGTCTGTGCCATAACCAAGATTCTTCCGCACTTTCCCTGAAGTCATTCTTGGCTTTGACACTCACATGTCCACCTCTGGCAAATCACCAGCAATTGCAGGTGCATGTGTGGGGACAGAAGATAGACCTTAGGATATAAAGCACAGACCAGGAAAGATACAAGAAACTCTCGGTTTCTCATAGAAGTTCTTTCTGTCTTTACCCTTACAACAGATTAACCTACTCACATGAAATCAACACTCCAATTCTCATCAAGTACAGTGGTCCCAGACCTTTCAAAACAGAGACACAATATACTTACAGCACCAGATTGGTAATAATAACAATAGAAAGAATGTAAAAATCTCACATACATACATTTTAGGCACAGCAGTTGGTTTCTACTTTAAAACAAATAAGGTGATGTTGTCCCAGCTGAAACACTCTTTGTAATAGCACTGTTTTGCAGAGAGAAAAATACAAGATTTTTACCTGAATACACTCAGAAGTAGGATAGTTCCTGGCTTGCCAAAGTGCCTGTTTTGCACTGAAGATGCCTGCCACAAAAAGGAGTGCTTAGTGAAACATCCCTCTCACTGTTCCTGACACAGGCTGGAGGGAAAATTCCTTTTGAAGCAACCCGCTCAAAAAACATAGAATCTCACAACAATTTTGTTTACAATACACACACAGGTACATACAAATGCAACTACTGTGCTGCACAAATGTGCTTCCCCCCAATGCCAGAGTGCAGCATAGTGTGATTATCGCAGTACTGCAGGTGTCTTTCCATATATTATACTGCAAAGACATTGTATATACAGGTAGGAATGGGGAGGAAGAGATTTCTGGCTGAGAGAGAGGATTGTTGCAAGAAGTGGTGCCTGTCCCCACAGGTACTTTGCAAAGGAAATTCCAGACTATCCTGTTCACCACCGAACAAGACCATGACCACTGGTGAACAGTGAGTGTTGGCCTTCATTTCCACACCTGAGAAACACCACTCCTTCCACAAACTGGGCAGACCCTCTCTTGCCCCAGGCGTCTCTTCTCCACAGATATGGCCAGACATACTCTTTTAGGTATTTCCAGAGGAATCAAAGGTGTTACTGCTCTGAGGAACCTGTGACTGTTCAGTAACCAAGGCTACGGCATCATTGGTGAATGGTTACATGAATGCATCTCAGCCTACTTCAGGGCAAATCTAGCCAGGAGAGCTGAAGCCACCTCTTGTGGATGGGTGGGAAGAGATACCTGGTGCATGGTAGCATACCTGACTCCTCAAGCAACTTACATCATGATCATGTGGTTAGACCTATAATAACCCATGCCTTTTATGCTAAAATTTGTCATCAGAAACACAGGAACATAGGAAATGCCAGGTGACATCAGATCAGTGTTGTGGCTCCTAGCATGTACAATTGGAAACCAAGTACTAGCACCTTGCAATACCAGATGAGCACTGACCCAGCCGCTCATAGCTGTCATCAAGGTCTCTGATCTTCAGAGAAGGGCTTTAGCCCCGTAACCCTGAGTTTAATCCCTCACCCCAAATGCCCATTAATGCCACCCATGGTGATACTGCCCACTTTCATCAGTGTCTGGTGCTTAGCCTTCCTATGTTCTTGGACTTGATGACTTCTGGAGGCAAGGAGTTCCTCCATTACTTACACTACATCATTGCACTGTACAGTTCATGTCCTTCTAGGTTTAAAACGCCAGGAGACTTGCATGAACCAAAAGAAAGTTAAATAAAACAGGACCTCTACATAGCAAAGGTAATAAAATATTATATAACAGGGTTAGTTTGAATTCATATATGCCCTCAGTGCTAAACCAACCTGTATAAAAACTATTTCCCTCAAATAGTTACATCTTATTATATAAAAATAGCACTGCGAAAGGAAGCCAATTTGTGGGAGGGAAAAATAAAAACACCAAAAAAAACCCCAGACAACCCCCAAAAAAATGAAACAACCTTTGGAAATGCATCAAGCGTTGCTTTTGTGCTGCATCATAGAATCATAGAACAGTTATCATAACAGTGAAATGTATTCATTCCCTAATACTGGTTATCTGCTCTCTGGGTCCTACAGTAAGAAATCCTGTAGACGGCTTACAATGCTTGCCTCTTACATCTTGAACCTCCTGTTGATGAAGAACAGAGTGAAACACTATTAAGGTTGATTTCAGTCGCAAAAGCTTTGATATCAGGCCTAGTCAAACAACAAATCTGTGTCTGGACTAACCCAAAGGCATTTATTTTGCAGCCCCTCCAACCAGTATTTGCCAAACATTCTGGGGGAAGTTCTCCACAAGGTGCTACTGGGACCCAGCAGGGCCGACCCAGCAATGGGAGTTATTTTGGGCAGGTTGTGCTCATCACAGTTAGTAAGGTGTTCAGATCTAACGCAGGAGGAAGGCTAGCTAGGAAGATTATCCTGGACTTGAAATCCAGAGCAGAGAATTATCTGTGGGCAAAGAGAATTGGCAAAAAACACCAGCAGGGAAAGGAGGGATTAATAATTTGTGAGCAGCCCCAGTAGTAGAGCAAGTAGTACTGGGAATGCCTCCTCTATCTGCCCCTGCCTCACAGCTCTGCTGGAGATCATGGACTGCAGCTCCACAGGATTCCAGATCTCTGTGAGGATGGAGGAACACAGAGGACAGTCCATGCTCTGCTCTTGTTGGCGTTCAGCTCCTGCCATGGGATGGCTGGAGAGCAGATCCCATGAGTGCTGCTCAGCCAGGAGCCATCCCTGTGTCCACCCTGCCCTGGGACCTCACCTGTGGTGAGCAGCTGGGCAGCATGTCACAGCTCATGGTGAGCAGCTGCCCAGTGCAGGTGGGGTGACAGGGAGGGTGAGCAGCACAGTAAATGTGTGAGGCATTAAGTGCAGAGGTAGGGAGCTCAGGGTAGGAGGCAGACAAATTGAGTTGCCCGTACTCTGCGTAAGCGTTGTACCGAGGGGCAGTAGTGGGTTAGGCATCACAGTAAGCGCAGTTCTATTGTGTGCAGGGTTCACTCAGAACAAGGAGCCAGTTTGTGCTGATGGCCTTCAGGTCTTGTCTGAAGTGACTCCTACTCCTGCTCCAGGCTGATCGGCTTTTGCCAACTAGAAGTGGTCACTAACGCTGAGTTACAAGTGTCAAGAGACCAGGTATTTAAAAACCCTGGTGTCCAGAATGTCTTGTCTAGCCTACAGGATCAGCACAAACATCCTTTTCAATGTCTGCTGAACAAGTAAGATAGTGTGCTAACAACCAGAGACAGTTGTGGCTACTCTCAGTAAAGGTAGTCTCAGAAAAATCATCCAGACATAAAAAGCAAAAGCAAAATTTTCATCTTTGAAGATATCTTTTCCGATATTCCACACAGGTAACCCTGTTTCTTTTGGTTCAGAAAAGCAGGACAAACCATCCTGGTGGGAAAAAAACAAATGGGTCATCCAGAGTTTTGGCATACATAAAACCATTCTCTGGGACTTGCCATAGGAGAGGTGTCAACCAGTCACCACTGCACCAAATCGTGTTGCCATTACTCAGTGCTGCATTTGTCATTAAAAAAACACCAGTGACAAATTCACAGCTGTTGTTTATAGTTTAACTATATCAGTTTGGTAGCTAAAAGTAGTATATCAGTTTGGCCAGCTAAAAGAAATTCCGGCTTTCAAACCTTTACCCTGTTTCAGACTTAATCTCTGTTTCAGTGTTATTTTGTCCTCTTTGGGTGTTCATTTTCCCACCTATAAAATGGGAAAATTTTCCCACCTCTTTAACGGCTGAACTTTCTCACTGTTTTAGGAGTTCTATCTATACAAAAGTCCTTTGCAGGGAGGGTACAGATGTTATCCTCAACAAATATGGGGGAAAATGGAGGTCTGGATAAACTAATATATTTGCCCAATGTCACATAGGATGGTCAATGGAAGAGCAGGGACTTAAACCTGAGGTATCCCAGCTCAGAAACTAATGCCTCCTACCATTCTTTCTCCCTGGAGACTTTAGTGGTGTTGTTCGGGAAGGGCAGAGTGGGCCCCGTTTCTTCTGTTGCTTTTTTTTATGAGTGCGATGACGTGGTCTAAATTAAAAGAAAAATACAAAAAGACTGCCATAAATTATCCACATACAAAGGCCTTATTCACATTTATTCTATGGTCCTATCACACCTTGCTGGCAGGGTGCAAACAATGATAACATTCCCCTTCATATAACCTCTGCCTCAGAGGAACACTATGCAAATGAAAGTGCCCTGGTGACAGGACATTTAATTCTCATGCCAGAGCCATGCTTTTCCCCAAAACACCAAAGCCTCCCCTAGTTCCTGCTAGGATATGGTCATCCAGGAACTTCACCATCCACATGGTACCTGCCAAGGTACAATGCACGGAGAGGGGGTCTGGACTTTTGACTTCCCCCCCAGCATTCCCACTGACAACAACAAGAACTGTTGGCTACTCTATGGAATTAAAACAAAGCTATAAAGATAGTCACCTATATTGTTCCCCACTATGTGGGGTGTTCACCCAGCACACACTTGGTGGAGTACCAGGAGGCAGTTGCTTTGGCATCTTCAGCCCTTATTTACAAATGAGGTCAGAAATCAGGAAGAACTGCCACAGCAGGGCTTACAAACACTATGTAGGAAGGCAGCAGCAGCACTTGGCTCCCGTTGCAGCCAGCTTCTAGAAGCTGGGAGTTTCCATTCTCCCAGTGGGCTCAAGGGAAAAGTTTTTCCTATTTGAGTTTGGTATCTTCTCCAGATCCATCAGCTCTCTTGTCTGTCCCAGGGGGAGGCACTACTCTTAATGGACTCCAGCATCTTGGATGGAAGGAAATTCTGAGGTGGGACTATACTAACGCAATAGCAGACAGGCTGGTCTCTGTTTATTTTGGGCTCTGTTCTCTCTGCAAGGGCCTAATTTTTCATATCCTTGAGTGAAGGGAGAAGGAAAAGACAGTAGATGTACGGTAAATGATGACTAGGATTGTCTGGAAGTGATAAAGGATTTGTTAGCTATTTCAAGAAAGGACTGATTTGCCCCTTGCCTAAAAAATGGATAAATGTTGAAATGATGTTGGCCACAGCAGCTGCGCAATGATATTTAAAGTCAGTTAAGGAATTTGTATTCCTCACAGCCTGAGTATATTTTACTGATGTGGAGTAAGTGCGTATATTACATGGAGATGTGATGAATATAAAGCAATAATAAAGGCTAAGCAGAAGTAGTGAGCAAAAAATTTTCCATACTAAAAACCATCTCTGGTTTCACAATCTGTTGTATTGGACTACCATATTCTATGAAGTTTTCCTTGACTTCAGTTGCAGATTATAACACAGAAGATACTCGCGTATTGAAGCACTGGTATAGATTAGGATTGGATTTTACTTAAGCAATTACAAGAGCCCTTTCTACAAAAAGTATTGCTTTTATTCCAGAAAAATAAATTCCCATGTACAATTGGGTTTTAATAACATGAAACAATTAGCCATTTTATTGCTAGTGCATATAGGGTAATGTCACATTTCATACAATTTCAGTACAAGTGAAAAAATATAATATATGGCTGATTGAAATTGATAGCTACATTAACATTTATAGATCTATATAGATTTATTTTACAAGCTGTTAGTAGTTTAGAGGGATATCGGTGTTTTAAACTACCAACATTCATATGGCTCCAATTCAAATATATGAATTGTTTGATGCGCTATAAATATATTCCAAAGTACATTTCATTGAAGAAGTCAAAGCTGTGCACTAAAATATATCAAAAACATGCCTCGTGAATATCCTACAGACAGAGCCCTCACTGTCTGTGGAGCATGAAAATGCCACTGGTGCTTGCATTACTAGTTGGAAAATTAAAACAATGCCATGATTACAGGATTAGGTGATGGAGATATATGCTTTTTTGTCATCTTATTTCATAGAGCTGGGACCAAAATCTCTTCTGTTACACAATGTAAACCAGGACAAAATCCACCAAATTAGCAGAATTGCTTCTGGATTAGTGTTGGATAAACAAAATCCAGAATCTGGCTGGAGGTCAGGCACAGGCTCACTGGTTTCAGTAGGTCTGGCCCCAAATCTCCACTGGTGGAAGTGAGAGCAGGATGTGTTCCAGCTGACTTATTCCCCTAAGTCAGGGAGGCATGATATGAGCACATAAACCCATTTGCCCAATCCTACAAATTTTAAGTGCCTCCTAAATTTCAGGTCTTATGAGCAGCACAAAGGGCTCCATTGGGGATGACAGCAAACAGATATCTAGGCAGAGACTTGAGGATGTCCCAAAGTTGGAAAACAAAGTTGCTCAAGCCCCTAGGATAGTCAGCATGGAGCAGATCCTGCTCTTCGGTTCAATTATGCCTAAATGCAAAGTCATCCTGGCAGCATGATCCTGGATTACCTCTACAGAGAATTTGACCAAAGGACAAGAGGGCTGAGTACTGGCAGCAAAGAAGGCACTGAGCATTGGATGAGATGGGAAGAGCTGTCAGGGCTGGAATCACAGTCAGTTTGTTAGCTAGCTTCCTTCCCTCCTCCACCTCACTCCTGGCCCCAGTGTGGTCCCAAAAGGGCCACATGGAGGAATCTCTCTGTTTCTGGCATCATTTTTTCCATTGCTTCTTTTAAAAACACAGGGGAACAAAGAGTTAGGGTTTTTTTTTTTTACTACCACTTGTTTGGCAGATGCCTTTACAAAGTGAACAGTGAAGGGCATTCACTGCCTGTACAGCCTCACAACTGCCCTGGGGCCATACCCGTCACATTTCTCCAAGAATACATTGCCTTTGCAAATGACTGGATTCCAGCCCTGCCTTCACCCTACAGATGCAGGGGGACAAGGTTGAGCAGGGTTACAGCGCGGTTACTGATACTGAGCCGTGGGAATGTGGTCGTGAGGGTGGGAGGGATACTGAGTGCACAGGTAGGCTTGCTGGCCAAAATGCCACTGCTGGATCAACTGCAGCCCAGGGCATTGGGTAAGCAAGGAAATGCTTCGTACCATTACTTGTCTCATCTTCCATCCCAGGAAGGCTGGAGCCCTCCCCTGCAACTCAGCACAGAAATGTTCTCTGTGCTGCTGACCGTAAAATTGAGCTGACATAGGCTGGGTCCACCTCAGAGTAGCCATGATCACCCGCTTTCAAGGGAAATAAAAATAGATGTTAAAAGTCTGAATTTGCTAAGTATGGCTGTTTTTCCCCTGGCCTTGTGTGAGAGCAGTATTCATGGCAGAGCATCTCGCCTTGGCTAATATTAGTAGCACTCCACACTGGCCAGCAGAGAAACAATTTGTAGCACCAAGACCCCTTAGGCCTCAGCTGCCTGTGCAAACAGACCCCCAGTGTAACATGGAGAAGGGACGCAAAAGAAACTGGAACAATACAGATTCTAAAGTAACTGTAGTTTGGCTTGGGGAAGCATTTTCCTTGGGAGAACGGCTTTTCTCTGAAAGAGGATGAGTTGGGGACCCCAGAACAGATTCATTAGGAGAAATTTTGCCTCAAACCCTGGCAAAACTGTTATTTTAACATTTAGTATATGCTATAAGCTGTTGTTTTCATACAGACTAGGTCAACTCCAAACCCTTCTTCAAAACAATATCTGATTCCACGAGTATTTTGTCCACATGGTAAAAGCCAGCCCTTAATGTTCTACCCTTTAATAACTCAGGATGTTAGCTGTTAAGTCCATTTGTCTCTTGCCTTACTTGTTTAAAGCTTTCTCCAGATATTCCTGGATCCACTTTAACTTGGGATCAATGCACACTTGCTTGCTGTTGCTCTTGAGCCTTGCACTGCAAAGGAGAAAAGTCAGAGTGAGCCTAGTGTGCAACTGCTCCTCAGCCAGCACCCACCACCCTCCCACCTGCCTGACGCTTTATTTAGCTTGGGTGCCAATACTGCTCTCAGTTAACCCATGAAGGTGTGTTATTCCTGCCACCCTCCAGGCACCTGTTACAAGTATCCCTGGTTTCAAAGCACTGGTACCACCTGTCTCCTCTGATGGTGATTCTTGTGGTCTGCACTAGGATGCATGTGGGGTTGGCACAGGCACAGAATTTGAATCAAAGTTTTCCAATTCATACCTGGGATGTTAGGAGTTCAGCGCTGACAACGGCTAAACTTCATTTAGAAATACTGACATGGTAAATGTGGGTCATTTTTCGAAAGGAATAAAGAACAGCTTTCAGATTCCACACAAAAGTAAAGTTTCACGTTTTGAAGACAGACATCAAACCATACCTCCTGGATGTTCTGAAAGGGTAACTCTGCTTTTTGTTTTATACAAGACTGAATGAACAGATTGCAGGCATGAAGACAACTGAAAGTACCACAGTGCCAGATGCAAGTTTTCTCTCAGCACTGGAAACAAAAGAAGAAACCTGCTGAGGGTTTTCTCCTGGATGAACAAGCTGCACTTTCCACACCAGTCTCTTCAGCTAATCTAAATTCCCAGTGAATTTGGCATTTGTGTTATCTGTATCTTTCCTACAGAAGCAGTACAAATAACTCTTCATCCGCATCAGCAGGTCTTACCCTCCAGGGATCTCAGGGCCTCTTGAGAGTGCTGTGATCTTCCATGTTTCCAGAAGTACCCTGCCTCTGCCCCAGCTGCTCAGAAGTTTCCCCTTAAGCAGCCTGCCTGCCATGCAAAAGTGCCAGGAGCAGCAATTTCATGGAAATGCCCATAGGAATAAGTTCCGTCCTTGTTTAAGCATTTTGCTGGATGGAAGCCAAAATATCCCCCACTTTATAAAATGAAATCTGTTGGATATAAAACTACAGCGCAAGAAATAACAGGTCAAAAAGGCTCCTTGGTCTGAAGTTATGCAACAACACAGTTGTAACATAAACACATAGAAGATGCAGTCTTGCAAGCCTTGTGCCAATAAAGAGATGAATGGGCCTAATTCATATTTTCCTTACAGCAATGCCAAGCTGGAGTGTTTCCAGTGAAGTGATACCAACAGAGAGTAAGAATGGATTTGCTGATGTTAGCAATGCCTGGGAACTCTTGAGCTGGCCTCATAGGATATAGAACCAAAAGCATGTGTAACCAGCCTCCAGTCACCATTCCAGAGGAATGCAATGCAATTCATCTCACCTAATATTAAGACTTTTTTTTTTTTTTGACAGTTGTTTTGAGCCTATCAGCCCATGCTCCTCTTTGAGTCACAGCAGAGACCAAGGCTATTGCATGGAGTGTTGATCTGAACTGGTTTAGGTGTCTATTTCAGGAAGCAATTAATTGCATGCTAAAAGGACCTATTTCCTTGTACTGAAAAACAAGGAATTTAGGATGGGCTTCATAAAAGTAGACACTGACAGAAGATATTTCTGAGTTTGGAGAGATGACTTCCAATAGAATGAAAGACAGAAGCCTGCTCTTAGACTTTTTGCTCAGGTACAATTTCACTCAACTATAAAGGAGAGTGCAAAAAACCAAAATTTTTCCTTGAAATGATATGATTTTACTGAGATTCTCTATTCTTCAAAATGGTATCTGTTAAGTTACTTACATCTCCACTGTAAAATGCATATTCACTAAATTCAGAGTGTGCTTAAAACCATCAAGATGAGAAATTTATGTTAGTTTTGATTCTATTTCAGCTTCTGTTTCAATAAAGACCTAGTTCGCACTCAGGATGTTTCCGGGGTAAAAACTTTATTTTTCTAACTAACAAAGAGATGGTGAACAACAGGTTCATGTGTTTTGCGTGCTATAAATCACATTGCAAACAAACACATTTGGGTCACGAATGGACAAGAACATGAGTTGGTTTATGCTGTTATCTATCTGTAATAACTATAATCCCATCTTAATTAAGAGATAAATGTACTCTATTCTCTTCTTTCTTGAAACTACTCCAGAAAATTCCAAATCCTCTATAAAGGCTTAGCGCTGGGACACTGAAGATAGCCACTGAAGTCCCAGAGCACAAATCCATACACTATAGTATTTTGGATGCTTGCCTCCAAAATCATTTATAGGTAGAGAGCAGAGTTAGTAACAGCTGGTTTTGTCATTTTTGTGAAAGGAAATTATTTCTCAGCTGAGGCTTACATTTTTCTCACTGTTCCCCACCAAATCTTAAGGCAGATGTATGCATGAGAAAATGTGTATGACCTACCCAGAGTGGTTCAAACAAGAAAAATACCATATGAAGGAAAACCAGTTCATGGACAGATACATGCTCTTCTATATATCTGTACATTCCTAAGAAATCTCATGAAACCACATCAATTTTCTGAGTGCAGAAATGATGACAAAGGATGAATTTCTACAGCATTTCAGCTGTAAATGGAAGAGCTTGGCATGGATCGAAGATAGAACTAGTGATGGGAGCACTGCACAGAAACCCATTCTAGTCACTGAGACCCTCTTACAGAGGTCAGCAGGAGTTGACAGTAGTAAGGCTCCCTTGCAATGAAAAGATGAGTGCTATTCTTTTTTCCTTCTGAAGGTTTTGAATTCTGTGAGAGGAGGGAGGGGGTCACCCATGAACAAATGAAGCAAAAAAACCTTCCTAAAAACACACACAAACAAATCTACAACCCCATTCTTTTCCCTGAAAATCAGTGGGTTGGCTGGTTTGGGTTTTGGTTTGGGTTTGTCTTTTTTTTTCCCAGAAAAAATGAAGAGGTTATTTTCTATTTGGAATCCATCATTTCTGGCCTGATGTGATCTGTGATTTACCTGAGACAGTCACTGCCTGGTAAGAATGTCCCTAGATCAGGCCAGCATATGTTTAGGGTTTGTACCTCCTGTGGAGACTACACAAAATCCAGGAATTCCTTTTGCTTATCTCCTCTCTTTAGAGAAGTGGAGCATTAGAAGACTAATACCACTGTAAAGCCTTTTCCCAGAAGTGGGAAGCTTCACATCCAAGGCAATGGATAGCCTCTCTAACATTCCTGATCACATACCCATGGGGGAACAGTACATAGGATCCCATAGTCACAGGGAGATCACAGAGGTAGAACACAGATGGGAAACATCTAGCTGGGCATCTTTGTGTGTGGGAAAGCAGGGGCCAGCTGTATCTGACACATGGAGTGAAGAGATTAATTGGAAAGCATGGCATGAGACAGACCAAATTGCAGCCACCAAAGCAGGATCCAGATCTGTGACTCTTCTTTTTGACACCTGAGATTCGAACTCAGCTGAAAATAGTAAGAGACTTACACAATCTGAAGTGAGCAGTTGGGTGTGGAGAGGATTTTGAGGTGCTTAATGTTGGCTCTTGCCACATTGCTCTCGTAGAATCGACAGGGGCATCGGTAAGTCAGGCTGACAGGTTTCTCTGCGGGACACAGGGAGAGAAAGGACACGTTACTCCCTCTTGCTCCTGGTTAGAAGCACAGATACACGGAGCAGAGCTGACAGAAGCGCCTTTCAAATATGCAGGTGAAAAAGCAATAGAAAAGCTGTAGCTCTGGGACAGCATTTGCCCACAGCTCACAGCACAATCCTTTTACCCCAGTACCCGGTCTTTCAATAATGGTGCGTGGGATTTTGGAAGACAAAAGAAGAGGGTAAGAAAATGGAGATAAGTAAATAAGAAGAGATTAGAATAAGGAGCTGCTCCATTGTGCGGGGATGCTCCTGGTAATTAGACAAGATAAAGACCAAAAGAGAGGGCACTTGTCTCCAGCGCTGTTCCTGTCAAACGATTTTGACCCGAGGCCAAATTAGAAGGTAGCCAGAATAAAGCCATGAATTCCAAAGAGTTCAGATCAAAACAGCTTGGCTCAGGTGCAGGCTTTTCAGGGAGGACTTACTGGCTACAGAAAAGCTCTGAGTCTTTCAGGCTTTCCCAGGGCCCAGGGCTGACCTTTCCCCACTACAGCCAAACTTCACTCCCAGAGATACTCGCACGAAGAGGTGCGACTCGGAGATGGAGATCACAAGAGTCTTCGCAGGAGAGATTTGGATCCTTCTGAACACCCCTCCTGTGGCAAAGCAGTGGCAATCGAGAAGACAGGGACCAGGCAGGGCTCGCTCCACCAGAATGGAGGGGAGTTTTGTCGCCGGCATCACTAGGGACAGAATTAAGTGTAGCCTCCCAGACTAAAAATCAGCCATGTATACACAGGCATAGAAAAGCAGCCTGGCACTCACCACAGCCTCTGATGCAGCCCTGCTACCCAGTTCTCCATGGGAGAACTTAATTACTGGCAACCAAGTGCACATAAATAAGGTCCTTATTCTGTGTGTAAGCTTCGAAGCTCCATGCACACTAAAATACAAACACAGAAGCCTTGCCTGGAAGTATAGAAAGAGCTGCTAAGATTTTAAACAATTTCCCAGTGGAACACTTTCAGCCTCTGGGAGGAATTAAGTTCATACACCTAATCCATAAGGTCTGGCTCATGCTGTAGATGGTCAGATCTATATCTGATAGGGCTTTAGATCCCACATGGCAATCTGCCACACTGTTTATTTAGCCACACAGGAGCACTCCCAGCATCCAAACCCAATCCCTTACAGGCAGATGGAGATCTAAAGAGCAGGAAAAGGCTTGGAATCCCTCAACTGCCATCTAGGAAGGTGAGAAAAGAGACAGCTTTTCAAAGTGCAGCCCAACTGCATTCATTGCATATTTAACAATGCCTGCCTTTAGCATATACAACCACAGAAAACACGTGAAATCACCCAGTCCTAAGGAGGAAAACCCCTTTCTTTCCAGGTGCCTCAACCAAGACATGAGCCAGAATCAGATCCCACAGGCAGATGGGCAGACAGACGAATTAATCAGCGGGAGCAGAGTTGCTCCAGATTGGCATCGGGATCTGGACTGTAAGGTAAAAAAATCAGAGGACTTTTTATATCAGTTTTATGGCAGTCCAAACAGTGATATCATCTATGAGTTAATAAATGAGAGAAGCTTCCATCTGCAGGAGAGGAGGAAAAAGGGCTTCAGAGTGAGCCTCTGAACATGCACTAGGCTGACTAGTGCTAATGTGGAATGGAGGGAGAAAACCACTAGGATTTCCCACTGCAATTCTGTGCCTCACAGCTGCACATCAGTGAGTTTGTACTGAAGAGGGAGGCTGAAATTGAATGCAGTCATACAACAGTGTTCAGCACAGCTGCAGTGGAAACGTCTCTGCAAACTTGCACCAAGTTAAGCAAGCTTTACCCTAAACAGCACACAAGAGATGAACTGTTCAGATCTATGATTTGGGAATGCAGTTCTGTCCTTTCTGAGACTGGGAGAGGGACTTTTGATCCTGTAACACTTGAAACCAGGAGCAGAGAAGGCTTAACTGTGACTAACATGTCCTTGAGTCCCAAAGCTGTTTCCTGTCCAAGAAAGAGCATCCAGCACAGCAAGCAAGAAGCGAAGCCCCAGCATTTGGTGTTCTGTTATCTCAATGCAAGGTGGAATAACAACTCCCTTCCCAGCAGAAGAATCTCTTTGGTGTTTCTGTGCCCCTTGCTGCATGATCAGCAATAGGCTGGTGTCTCTGTTGCTGCACCTGGGACCAGCAGCACAGGCGCCAGCTGGGCCAGCTCTCAGCATCACTAATGGAGAACCAGTATCTCCTGCCACTGCCCTCCAGCACTCTGGCTCCAAATCTTGGCTGTGGCTTACTGCTCTCAGCAAGGCTGAAAACCAGGGAAAACTGGTGCATATGGCATCTCCCAATACATGAACCCTTATCATCCCAAAGTAGAATGGGGAAGGGACCATCTGGGGCTCACAATTTGGGATGGGGCCATTTCTGGTCTTGCTCTGAGATGGACAAATATCTTCCTTATCTCCTTCAAAAATTTGAAGCAGATTGTTCCATGCACAGTACAGCTGATGAAGTCTATTATTCTGAATATCTGTACTGGAGGAGTTAATGTTCTGTGGGTTCCCTGATGTCTAATAAACACTGAGCACGACCTGAAGCCATTCTCTCAGTAGGACAAATTAGTAGTCTGTTAATTGCCCTGCTACCTGAAAACACCAGTTTTCATGAAACTGATGGTACATAAAGCTTTTGAGACCTTTATCTGTCTGGCACATTTGGTTAAAATGGGTGAATATAGTCAAATGTTACAGAAGAGCCAGATGCTGTTCAGACACTGAGATGTCATTCCTTCAGCCTTATTTCCTTAGAAAGAAAAAGAACAACTCTTAGTTTCCACCAGAAGGTTAAAAGGGCTCTTATGGGTGTTTTGGGTTTTTAAAATAATAAGTAGTTTTACTCTTTTACAACTCAAAGCTAAGTTTTGCTGCTTTTAACACCCACCTTTTTCTAAAGAAAAAACACTTAAAAAATCTCTCAGAGTGGACACTCATCAGCATTGGACGATACCTATTTCACCCTGTAGGGATCTGCCTTGCTTCACTCACGCTGGAACTGGACATCCAGTTACCATCAATAACTTGCTGTGTGGGCTGAGAAAGCTCTGGGCACTTTAGTGGAGCGGGAAGCTATAATGCAGGCAAACAGGCCGGGCAAAAACAGACAAAACATATGATGGAAGCACCATTTTACACTATTCAACCAAGGATGCATTTTTCAGTACTGGAAGAAGGCTAGCAACATTTTTAGACTAGAACAGTTCAATTTCCCTGGGAAGTGAGGCTGTTATGGGCAGACTGAGCTTTACCAGGGTGGCTGCAAAGCATTCAGAGCTCACCTGCCCTCCAAGAGAGGGTAGTCCTGCAAGCCCACAACTGGATCAGGGTTGAAAGCATTATACGACATGCAAGGATGTAGGCAAAAACTTCACTTTTATCACTGTAAGCAGGTGGGATATCTCCCCTTACACTAGTTTTTCTCCAACCCTTTTAAGCCATTTCCTCACTTAGGTAGCCAGGTCCGGTGCACTTGCCCTCCTGTAAAGATAACCTCTGCCGTTTGCAGACTCGGTGCTGGCAGGCAAAGCTCCCGCAGCTCGCTCCAGAGCCACATTAGCCCTCAGAGGAGAGGGGAGCCGGCTCTAAGTCCGTCCCCCTGCGGGGCACCGGCCGGGCCGAGCCGCTGGAGTATCGTACACTCCGGAGATGCTGGACTGGAGGCGGCGGGGGGCTGGAACTGGCCCCAGCACCTGCGGTCCGTGGATTCCCTTAGTTTCCTGCCCGCAGGCCCAGAGCGGCGGGTCCCGGGGCCAAGAGATCACCTGCCCAGGCCCTCTGGTTGGAGTCTCTCCAAGGCAGCGTTTGCTCCGTGCCGGCTTTTCGTGCGCTTCACCGGGAAGGGGCTGCTGCTGGGACTGTACTGCGGAAAGGTTTCGGGGAAATAATCGGGAGCAATTAACTCTTTCAGGCTACACAAAGAGGGCACCGCAGGGCATCCTCTGCCGCCCTGGGTGGGGAATAACCAAGTTTCGGTCAGTAGAACAGGAGAATAAGATGGGAGAGGAGATTTGAAAGGGTGCTCCTTACCTAGCCCAGCAAGCCTTCAATGAGGGGACAAAAGGTGGCAAACCTCTGCCAGGCGAGAAGGCAGCCGCAGGAACAACGCCCTAGAGATGCCCAGAGGCTGCGGGGAGGAACCCTGCGTTGTCACGAGAGGTCGCCGCTCCCCCAGAGCCCCGCGGCACGGGGCTCCCAGCGGGATGCGGAGCAGCAGGCGCAGGTTGCCGCGCCCCCGGGGCTGTCGGAGCCCGGCAGCTCCCAACAGCGGGTAGCGGGCGAGCACAGCTGTCGCTGCGGCCGCGCTGCGGGGTTGATCGCGGGCTCGGCGTGGGGCGGGAGGGCTGCGAGACGGAGCTGCAGAGCTGTGCGAACGGCGACAAACGCCTCCGCGGCAGCGCCCGCCGGCTGTCAGCCCGCGCTTGCACAGACACCCCCTCCCGTCCGAGCAGCTCCCCGCGCCCCCCGCAGCCCTTCCGTGCGCTCTCGCCGGGGGTGCGGTGGGCTCCTGCTGGGTGACCACTTTGGCTCAGCTCTGCCCTGATCGAGGAAAGATAGGTCACGACAGGGGACAGAAAAGGAACAGAGCAAACAGTCTGTTTCTCATTTCTTGTTAACTTTAAGGGTTGCGTTTTTAAAGGGGAAATAGATACGCGTATTTTGCAACCCAACCAGCTCCCTGCAGACCGAATGCTGCTAAAAGCCTTCCCCCGGCCGATCT
This sequence comes from Ara ararauna, assembly GCA_028858755.1. Taxonomy (NCBI): domain Eukaryota; kingdom Metazoa; phylum Chordata; class Aves; order Psittaciformes; family Psittacidae; genus Ara; species Ara ararauna. Next base: position 70,978,686 of record CM054381.1, read on the forward strand.
CAATCTGGGATAAGTTTGGCAAAGAGGATCGCTTCGATCAGCCTTCTTTTGAGAAAAAGCGAAGGAGAGTGGAAGGGAGAGCCAGCCTGCCCCCAGCTCACCACAGCACAGCTCGGGGCTCGCCAGTCCCCCGCATCTGAGCGGCGGCAGGAGCCAGAGCCCGGGGGAGCTGCAGAGGGAGGCGAAAGAGCGTGGCTTGCCGCGGGACCGCAACTCCCGGCCTGCCTGGCTCCGCAGCTCTCACAGGCAGAAGCGGAGGGGAGAGCGGCAGCTCACTTACCCTCAGAGAGGGAGAGGATGGCCAGGGAGAAGGCGAGCAGAGCCAGGGAGCGGAGGTCCATGGTGAGGCGGCTGGCGGGGCGCAGGACAGGCGCTGCACTGCTCGTCCCGGCGGCTGAGCGCTCTGCTGGAGTCCCCTCCTCCCCTCCCTCTATAGAGGGGCCGGGACCGCCGGGGCTGGGGGAGGGGAGCCAGGGGGAGTAGCTCGCCTATGATTTATTGCCCGTGGCATGTTATTACATCCTTCCTCTGTTAAAAATGCTTGGAAAGGAACCAAAAGAGCTAGGGCTTCTCTCCGCACTCCGTCAGCCTGGCAGTCTTCCCCTAGGCAAAGCGCTCACCCCAACAGCCCCACGACCCTAGCCCCGTGGGATGGCAGCGGCGGTGCCCTACCCCCGGGACACCCCACACCTCCCCTCCCTGCTGCGGCGCGGCGGGGAGCCGGGATCAAGGACATTCCGTCCAGCCCCTGCTGCGGGGGGAATATTTCCTCTCCCAACTATGCCAACCACGGTCCCTTCTGGGCACCCCGGCAGCGCTGTTCTTGAACCAGGGCTGCTAGAGCTGGGACAGCTGTGGGGACGCGTCCTGTAACACCTCAGTATCCGCATCGGGAGGAGAAAAATCCCCCTTCACTCCCGTGCGAGCGAATTTAGACTTACACTGGCGCCCTGGGCATCAGATCCCGAGCTTCAAGCGAAGCATCTTCCCAGATTTATCTTCCCCGACTATAATAGAATATAAAGATAATATCCTCAGGTTTATCTGGGGATTTAGGGGAAGGGGAGGAAGTAAGAGACGGATACTTTCAGTTTTTGCCTGCACACGCTTGGCTCGGAACATAACCTTTTCCCCTTATTAGCCGAAGCTAGTTGTATGTCTGCTGCCACATTTCGCCTCCTTTGTATTGCAGATGCCTCTGGGCTCCCTGGCACCTCGGCTGAAAGGCCCGACGGCGCGGCTGAGCCCGGAGGTCCGAGGGGTGCCGCTTACCCTGAGCCAGTACAGCATTGTCAAGTGTAATTGACTTCAGCATGTCCTCCCTGTCTGCAGTCCAAGCCCACGGGGCCCTGTTTGTTGCTATTCAATACTTTAAATAAACAACGAGGCTTTGGTTGAATTTGGAGCCCTCAGCTACATTTATAACAGGCGCCTTCAGACGGGACAGAGACGGGAGGAGTGGGTAGAGTGAATCCTGGTCGGAAGATGTTTAAAGGACAGGTCCCAGATGCCACCAAAGACAGCAATGCAGTCGGTTTATACCCCAGCTAACTTCAAACTCTCAGCCACTGCTCATGAGGTTGGAAACAGGACTCTAAACCATGCATCTGTTCTAATCTGTGGCTGTTTCACTGAGGAGAGCTTGTTTCTAATGGTCACCAGAAAAGCTAGAGCTGAGACTGGGCCATGAACTGGAGCCCTCCCGACACATGCATCCAGCTCCCTAGCTCCCTACACCTAGTTATCTGTATATCTGTATGTCTTTGACCCTGCTTACCAAGGAGTACTGAATTTGTTTAAGCTGATCTTGTTCTCCCTCAGTTTCTTTGTAGTAAGCTAGCACAGCAGGAATTTGATGCTTAAAGGGCCGATAATTGTAACTCGTGCTGTGAGCCTGGGTGCATCTGCAACGTGACAGTTGTGACATTCTGCAGGATGGGAGATGCAAATCATAATGCCACTGCAAATACTGCTAGGAGTGCTACTGTCCCACCAGTGCTCAGGCTGGCACACAGGGATGTTCACATTGCACTTCATATAAAAAAGCAATAGCATGACTGTGCTGATGCTATCACCACGGAGAAAACCAGCCCAAGGTTCTAATCAAAGTGACTGGATAGATGCAGAATGAGATCAATGTTAAATCTGAGTAGCAGCCTCCCCCTCGGCATCCCCAGACACGCAGATGTGTAGTAACTGAAGGTGAAAACTGGTCGGATCCTAGCAAATACCTGGACAGAACTTCAGAGCTGACTCGAGCAGCACGCATATGCAAGTGCTTTCGCTGCACCTCTGCATAACTGAGTACAATCAGCTTCAAACAGGCTTTGCACCCACTTCCTCAGGGTACAACTATGCCCTAGCTCCCCGTTCTCCTCGGCTGTCCTTCCCCTCTGCCACAGCCGCCCCACTCCCGAGAACAAGTATCCAGAGGAAGGGGGTAGGAGCACCGGGACACCTCATTCGGCAGCACCCCTCTCCCTCCGCCCCAGCACCGAGCTCCAGTGCCGGCCCCGCTGCTTCCCGGCAGCTCTACGCAGCGGTGCAGTGCTGTGGCGAGGAGCTGCTTCCCTCTGGTGGGACCGGCCCGGGAGGGGAGAGCCCGGTGAGGGGGCCCCAGGGGCCTGGGTGCCGGGAAAAGTCCCAGGGAGTAGTCCTGGCACCGGAGGAAAGGAGACCCCGCCATCCCGCTTCGACGGCTGAACCGCTTGTCTTTTGCGTTCCGTTTTTTTCCTCTCCAGCATGCACACACCTGCACACACCCAAAGGTATGTTCTCTACTGCAAAGAAACCAGAGAGCAAAGCAAGCTTCGCGGTCATTTTGCCAGGGCAACATTACCGGCTCAGAGCAGCCTTCTCCGTTTCCAGCCCTTCCCGCGCTGGGTATCCTTCCGCGGACGGGTCTGAGCTCGGGTCGGAGCAAATCCAACCCCGCATAGCCCAGGAGCGCTGGGAGGTGCGGGAGACCTGATCGAAACACTGCCCTATACCGGGGGGCTGCCTTCACTGCTTCCCCACTATGTTCCCGCTATCGGGATGAAGAAGAGACTTTCACGCAGTGACCGAGCTCGTCTGAACGCTCAGCAGTTTCTATGAACGGCGATTTTTTTTATCCCCGTCAAGAACAAAATGCTCCTACGGTACAACGCTTCTGAGTTTTAGACTTAAACAGCAACAAAACAAAAATGAGTCTCTTACGGTTTACACACACCACCAGCACCCCTTCAACTAGATTTATAAACTCAGGGAAATCTAAACACTTCGAAGGGAAGTCAAAAGAGTCGTCAAGTATTACATTCCTTGAAAAGTTCGTTTCAACTTAATGTTAAGTCCCACAAAACTGTCCAGTGTTTATCTGAATGCTCAAAAAAAAACCATCTACACCCCTCCATGAGCAGGGTGGCTGAACAACACCCCCACCCTCCCAGGCAGCTGCAGCCGGAACTCAATAGCCAGTAAATTTAATCTTTTATCTGAATGCTAACAAAAAAAAAAAAAAAAAAAAAAAAAAAAAAGACGAATTCAGAAACCTTAAATAGATCTACTGTTGGTTTCAACACAGCTTGAGACAGCCTTTTTTAATAATACGATATTCCAAATTTTTAGTGTGTGTGTGTATCAAATTGCATTTCCTCTTAAACGAGGAGATGGCAACATTTCTGTTGCTTAGAATTTTAGACTGGCATAGCCCAGCAATGAAATCATTATTATCTGAAGTTGTTTTAAATCCCCGCAGATCATGTCTCAAGTAAGCCATTCCCGGCCAGTAGAACACAGTTCATTATTATTAGGAAACTTTCTTTGTGAGTTAGGAATGAAACTAAACGTCCTCCTCAAAATAGTGCCCCTGTTTTCATCTTGTTCTTACTAATACTATTTGGCTGTGATCTTCTGTTAATATTAGCTGGACTGATTATCTGTAACTAAATGCATTATTTTTTGGACAGCCATAGTTTTCACACAGAATCTGTGTTAAAGTGGAGTTCAGATTAACAGCGAATTGCTGCATCTCAGCAATTTGAAGTAAAATACATTGCAAACCAAGCATGTTAATGCCAGGAAACTCAGGGATCTGGAGTTAAGGATAATTACATTTAGAAATCTGTATGTATTAGGCTGTGGGACTGCATGATTAAGACACCAAATCGACCTTATCTTTGCCTTGTTGTAACATCATCCATTAGCCCACATGATAATGACTACAGCAGTTTAGTATCTCTGTCTCTAGATGCAGCTCTCTTTCTCTTTTTATTTTTATTTTCCCAAGATATGTTTTTTCTTAAACCATGTTTAAACTGCTTATTTCCACACAATATGATGCTGCGATGGGAAGGAAATGAAAAAAACTAAATGTTAAAATTGACATTAATTATTGCATGGGTGTAGTTAAGAGTGCTTGGATATTTGAAGTGTTCCAGTATTTCTATGCATTTATAATCTTTTGTAACTTAATACTAAATCCTCTGACTTATCAAGGCATCCATATAAAGTTCTTCCTTCTTCATTCAGTGACTATATGCTCTTAGATTTATCTCCATCTTACTGTCATTCTTGTTTTGCTTAAGAATTCTTTTCTAATAGTAGTCTTATTATAGTAGTCTCATTCTTGTGATATTCCTACATGAATACTTTTTTCCCCCAAGACTGTTAATCAGGTGAAAGCTTGAAGGTTTTGCAGTCTTGCTGCACATCCAAGCAGCAGCAGCAGCTAGAAAAGGACAACCCTAGAGTGGTTTGAAAATCTTTCTTGACTCTTGTCTTTGACCTTCTTGTTTCAAGTGCTAAGACTATTTACCCTTCTTATTGTCACATCATGGTTCCAAGCTCATCCTTTACTTGTGTAATGAACAGGACTTTTAGTATTAAGTATTTGCAACAAAGCAGTATAAACTAAGGTAAGTGGTTTGTTGGATTTGTCTGCTCTGTAGAAGGAAAAAACTGATCTCCCCAAATAGCCAGGTTTCAGATAGACTTGAAGAGGTCTGTTCTCATTGCAGTAAAATAGCCTCAAACGTTCATGTACGCAGAGATATCCATAATGTGTGTTGGCCCTGAAAGATTCCTTGGAGGGCAGAGGGAGAGATCAGATGGAGGTCAAGTGAGTAACTGTTTATAGATGGTTAACTAGAGTGACAGAGAACTGTGGTAGCTGCTTTTCTAACAGTGTTTAAAGGTTTAATCTTGCTTCTCTGGGAGTTCTGCATGTGATTTCAATGGATGTGAAATTGGCCCTTAAGGGCAGAATCTGTCTCTCCTCTTATCCCAGCAGACCACATCCCAAGTTGATCTAACCTTTCATGAAGAAACTTAAAACGTGATAGATTTTGCTTGGGTTTAAGTTTTGTTATGAACATAGCTCTTGGTCTCACTGTGAGGCGTTTTCAGAAAGCTTGGGGTAAAGCAGAGCCAAGTTTGGCTTGTTCTGCCTCTCCCCGAGCACCACACCGACGCCGTGGAGGGGATTTTATTCCAAGAGTGTTTAAAACTGTGTGGCTTTGCTTGGGTTTCGCTTGGAGCGTTCAGGTTCATTGAGCTTGCAGGCCACTTCGAGGAACCTAGACCTCCACAATAAAGGTTCACTATTCCCGGCAAGAAGAGGCACCTGGGAGACTTGGCCAGGGCCAAATCCGCTCTGCTGTTGTACTCTCTCCATGGGAAATTGATGCACAAAAGACCAGAGCATCATAACTTAACAGACTCGAGACTGCAGGCAAAAGATCTAGCCCGACAGGTCAAAATGGTCAGAGGTCCTTACACACCCAACTCATTGCTTTCTGGCTTTCTTTTGACTAATCAAATATGAGACGCATTTCTCTTGAGATTTTTTTATTATCATTGTTTGCATTTAATATAAGATAGGCATGAACAAAACACCATAACCCAAATATCTATACACTTTGGGGATTTCAGGCTCTGAAACAAACTTTCCAGCTGCCTTCTCCCTCAGTAGAGTCTGGAGGCCTCATGGTTTTGTCTATATTAACAACTTGTGTGGTGCAATAAGAACAGATCTATTGAGCAAAGCAATCATTCTGTCCCATTTCGAGGGTTTTTCTTGAGTCTAGCTGTAGTCTTGTCCTAAGGACTGGATTGCTGTTTAGCAACTGGATGCTCTCCTGGAGTTAATTTTTTTACTTTATTTCATCCTAAAGAAATCTAATTCACACCTTCAGAGACAACTTTGCGATGCAAAGTAAATAGGGATAGAGCTTCAAGAAGCCCATTCCAAAAGCACGTCCTTGATCCCAGACACAGCCCTAATGCAGGTGCAGCCTCAGAGCCTCAGAAGGCAGGTTTCTGTGTATTGTGGTGCCCTCTAGTGACAGGAGACTGGGCATTGGCTAGAAATCAAAGACCGTGAAAAGCCTTTCCTCAAACTTCCTCTGTATTTTGCTTTTGGCTTTGAAAGTATTTTCTTTTTTCCCTTCTTTTTTATTTTTTAATGTTTATTATTATTAATATAACATTAGTGATAATGTTAATGTTCAGGAAGTTTCTCAAAATTGTATTTTTTTAAAATGTGTATTTATAATTCAAGAAGTCCATTATTTTAGTGTTGTTTTGAAAAACTCTTATTGTCAATTTAAACCACGGATACAGCCATTTTAGGAAAGAGCATCCACAGAGCTACATCACATAAAAACCCAGAGTAATAGGTAAGATAAAAGCAGGCAAGAAAACAACAGGAATCTGGTGGGAAGGAAAGGACAAAAAAAAAGAGCTAAGCATTAGTGAATGCACAGGGGACTGATGAGGCAAATAATGTAAACTAAATCTAGTTTGTATTTAGAGACCTGTTCTCTGGGGTAGGGGCAGCTTTATTAATCTCACATTGAAGCAAGATCCAGCAAACAGCTCTTTTATGGTGATGGAAATATTTCATTTGCTGGAACTGCTCTGACATTCATCATCTAAGGTTGCCAGATGGCAAAAATGTTTAGTTTGCAATAAACAATCATTAACATCACTTAACATACATGTCACTCACAGGACAAGGACATGTGTCTTACAGGGCTGGACATAACTGAGATGTGGGAAACTGGGATGTGCCAAATCCTACCATTTGCTTGCTTGCTGGAGTTGTTTTGCTCAGAACCTTATTGGATCTCATAACCAATAGCTGATTGTGTAAACTAAGGTTTTCAAAGCCAGTTTTTAAAACTTTGCTCCCTTAGAGGGAAATACTCGGCCAGAAATGAGTCCCTGAAGTGCATACCCATGACCTGCCACTCCCCCAGTATGTCAGCAGAAATATCAAATACTCATTTCTCCTCTTTTGAGTAGGTCTGGTCTTGTGGCTGTAGCTACTCTTCCTAACTTCTGCTTCAGAATCTGGGGTTGAATACATGTTTCAGGAGATTATCACCATACGTACTGAAACACAGAGGGAATGAGACCAGTTGGTACTCCTGCAGTATCTTTTAACCTAATGGATCCCCAGCTGCTTATAAAACTTCAACCATCTACAAAAAGCACTGAAGAGTCATTCAGTTGCAAGACTCGGAGAAGTAAACCCATCTATCCTTTTTTCTCTCACAATGCAGTGCTGTTTCTGATTCAAGTTTTATTTGCATTATGTACAATCTGTGCTTTAAAGTTTTTAGAGATTCAGTTTCTATTTCTTTCCTCTGGAGGCCTTTGTATAGTCCAATATATTTTACATCAGAAACCTTTTTTTTTCATAATGTCTCTATTTTTAACTCTTCCTTTCTGGAGTGTAAAGATTCTACTTATGCTCATTTATTGCTTTAAAATATTCCTCTCTGGAGATTATTTCTATTTCCATTTTGACCTACACGATCAGAAGATAAATGCCCACATTTTTTAATGAGTCCCAAAAATGTTGCTCTTGTCTTATCTCAGTTCACAAATAGGGAATCACATTTGCTGTTGTGCTGGTGGTTTTTACATTTTTTTAAGCATTTGTGGCTTTGTTAGCTCACCAATCATGTGCTATTTTCAACCTGGCAAAGAGTATACAGGTAAGAGACTCATCCAGACTGAATTTCATGTCAAGAAGTTCAGCCATGATTTTAACTGATCAGACTGGTCCATTAATTTTGCAGTTGTGCGAATGGCAAACATTTTACAAGACTGTGTCAGAAGGGCTTGTAATCTCAATCTGAGGAGTTGCTCAGAATTACTGGCCTCAGAAAAATCAGTATAATCATTACTCTATGTCTTCAGGAACTGGTTCCTCAAGACTTGCTTCATTCAGTAAAAGCCACTGAGATCTGAACAGCATGGCAATTCAGAGGAAAAACCGTCAGACAGTTTTGTATTTCTTCTTATTTGCAGTGATTGCTCACATTTCCAGGAAAGAGACCTAGCTCAAAACATTTATATATATGTAAACCCCTGAACCTTCTCTATCATGAGAAACATGAGAGTCTTCTTGTTTCAATACGTATACATTAAGCTAAGTTCTAAGAACATCAGCCTCCCACAAGGGAGTAAAGTAGGTGTTTGTATTTGGCACAGTCCCTCCCTTCACACGTGTACACAATCAGTTCCCCAGCATCTGTAGCACAGTTGCTTTACAACTTTTTTGGTGTATGTTAATTAAATGTGTACTCAAAGCTCCAACAGAATATCCCAGGTTGAGTGCCCAATCCTTGGCCCCACTCCCACTCTGCGGAGCAACCACAGTACAGGGGCATCAATATTTGTTGGAGCTTCTCAGCTGGAAATTCCCCAGGTGAGAATGAAGTACCCAACACAAGTCCACCCAGTGCATTATCTCTCATGCTGTCATGGTGCAGCTCCCTTGGCGGTGGGTGTTTGGGAGCAGGACTGATGCTGGACCTGAGCTTTGTGTGTTACAGAGGGGGAGGACTTCACTGACAGAGAGCAAATGGCTAACTCACTCTATGACATTTACAGATGTAAAAAACCCAGAGGAAGATGCATGAGAGCAGTGCAAAGGCCGCACTATTTCAGATCAAAGGTCGACATAGCCCAGAATCCTCTCTCTGGCCATGGTCAAAAGCAGATGCTCAAGGGTGGAGGGCAAGCATGGCTGAAACTTCCTGCAGCATGCCCCCTCGGCACGTGGCCAAGAGTCTGGGCTCAGCTCCAACAAGGATGTGGAGCTCCTAACTTCCCACTGATTTCAGCAGTTCCAAGCAGGTCTCACATCATTTGATTTTAGCAGGGAATCAGAAACTTCAGTAGAAATAAAGAACTATAGGAGATAGACTCTATGTTTGAAAAAAAACACTGTACCACTTTTCCTGTGAAACAAAACCCAGCTTCATTCCCCACTCCTGATAATAAAGAGCTTTTTCCAGCTCCTGCAATATCTGAAAAACTGCAGATGGAATTTATAGAATAGTAAATGTCTGCCCTGAAGATAAAGTCAAGAACACCTGGAAACAAGAGTAATACTGAACCTTCCTTTGCCAGCAGGAGCTGATGGCAATATACCTGTGCAATAAAATACCTATCAATCACCTCATGGAAAAAGCCAACACAGTAGAGTTGCTAGGACAGCATGCACCAGGAAGCCAGAGAATTCAGAGCACATAGAGGCTATAGGCTTGCAGGATTGGTCCTAGGATGCTAAATCCAGAAGGTTATAATGGAATTTCTCCCTATGTCCAGCTGGCAGATTATAGCTGACTAGTTATTCTTCTGAAGAAGAACAAAGTGGATTTTTGTAGTGTGCCCATCTAAGGACATAAATGCTATTTCTTGCAATCCCTTTTCCCAGGACAACACCACAGCAAATGTCCCCTGCTCCTGTAATAGGGGAAAGGAGGGGAAGGAATGTGCCTGTACCAAGCCACTCTGCACAAGAGGCCAGTATCTGATGTATGGCTCATAAATGACACGGGAAGATTTTCTTTGGATTTACAGCCTCGTTGGTTTCTCAGAGGCTGTAGTTTTCCCTTTTACATTTCTTGGAGGTGTTGCATGTGCTCTCAAACAGGACATCTGATGTGAAAACAAAAGCCTTTCAGATCCCCCACAGAAGGTAGCTTTTTCCTCCCAGAAAAACACCCTGACCAGGTGGACTGCCTGCAGCTGGCATGCAGGAGCAAGAATAAGTAATTTAAAGGTCATAAAACCCCTTGGGCCTAGCTTTTATTTGTGGAAGAAAAACCCAGGTGGCAGATGCGTCTCTGCACTCCTCCTAGCATATGCCAGTGAGAGCAAACCTGCCAGAGAGTTGGTATAATGTAGGTGAAGAAGAAATCAGCTGTGTTGGCTGTATAAAATGTACTTTTCTGTAGACAATGCTCTGGAGTTCTTTATGGGGATGTCTTAGCACTTTGTAGACCTTAAGAAAGTGGGGTCAGTTCCCTGAATGTAAACATATGGTCACTGTATGTCTGTGGGGCAACTGCAAGGCCTCCAGGTGCCATATCAGAAATACATGGGTCTGTAAGTTTCTTATCATCATCTGGCAAGCATGCTGCATACCTGAGCTGTTCCAAACAGCACTAGAAGCCTATATTTAGGTACCCAAATCTGTCCTAGAGTTTTATTCCTATTTTAAGGATGAAGAAACCAAGGTGGAGTGTTATTTTGGACAATGGCTGCAAGAGTGTTCTGTCATTCAGGGTGAAGCAGTGCTGGGAGGCCAAACCTTGCTTCCTGAGGATGCTGAGTGTTGCCAGCTCCAGCTGATTCCAGGGCCTAGTGTGAGTGTTCTGGCCTTTGGAAAACAGCTGCCGAAGGAGCACTGTGGCACTAAGAGCTATTCATGGAATTTGTGATTACACAGAAAGTCTGTATTAAAGACAAGGTTAAGCCTGGTCTCTCGAATGGTGCAGTTTACTGCCATAGCTGCAGTGATCCTCAGCTACAATGGCTCCTTGTGAAAGCTGAGAGACTTGCAGATGTTACCAGAGATAGTTAATACTCTCCGTTTTCCATTTCCCTACTCCAAGTCATGGAACTGACCCCAATCCTCCATGGGACGCAGGACAAATATCCATATAGCACATGCATGCCCTTGCACATTGCACTGAATTGCCCTGGACACATCTGTGTTGCCTTTAACCTGCATGAGCATATACACGCTTACACATGCAGCTCAGCAAGCACAATTTAACTGCTCTGTACCTTCAGCTCTGCCTAAGCCCAACTTGATTTTAGCTTCATTCTCAGGGCCATTGGGTAAGGGATGTTGCAATGATCTGTGCAGTTTACAGCCAATGGCCCTGGGAAGGTATCTGTGGGGAAGCTTAGAGTTTCTGGCATGTACGCATGCGAGGCAGTAGCAACATAAACAAAAGCAGCTGAAGCACATGGTATAGCATCTTCTGTCTTGATTGACACAATGACATTTGCACAAGAGCATTGATTGAGAAAATGAGGAATGATATGGCTGATCTGTATTGCCCCTGCTTTGCCGCCTGGGGCCTCGGGAAGAAATTGCTGGGAAGAGATCAGCACTAAAAAGCAGCAAGCACAGTTCCAGGCATGGAGAGTTCAAGGCTATCAGATCCTTGGTGGCCTGGGACTGCTGCTTCTAGAAGGGTCAATACAGAAAGGATTAACTTACTGGCGAAGGGCCCAGTGAGTGTGGGGCTTCCTTCCAAAACCTCCCAGCCTGAAGGGCTTTATTCAGCCCTAACTCCAGATGCTACAAAACAAGAGGAACAGGAATTTCCCCAAAATTTACTCTACTAGGGCTGTAAGCCTGGGAGAGAGGAAAGGGGGGGAGGTCATGCTTATCAGGGAAAGCAACCCAGAGCAGCAAGGTAGGACACTGCAGGTTAAAAAGTGCATCAAGGCTTGTGGACTCTAAGGTTACTCTAAGTACAGGGAAGAATCTTCTGGGATGAGTCCACAACCTGTTGTCACATAAACAACCGTCTTATTCCACACCTCTTTTTTCCAGTCTGCTGGCAGACTCTTCCAAAACCTGTCGGCCTAAAAAGTCTAGGACTTTCTTTCAATTTCTGCTTCAATTTATTCTTTGTCCATTTATCCCTAACTCGCTCTTGCATGATAAAGTCTGTGATGTAATAAGTCTCTTCTCCTTCACTTTACAGACAAAACTTTTAGCTAGTCTTTTAGAGAGTTTTTGCATATTCAGTAATGACAAAACTTTTGGTATTTGCATGTCCAGTGCAGTTAGTACAGAAGTCACAAGCAGGACTGTCAGTGATGGCCCCAGCATGCAATCTTTGGTGTCATCCTTCATTTATTTCCACTTGAATGGGGTTATCTAGCTGGTGCCATCTAACTCTGGAAGGTTACACTTCATTTAGATGTATTGAGTAAATTCTCAGCTCCACTGATACTCCATCTTCTAACAGTGGGGCTAAAAGGGCACAGGATTGTTTATATTGGTTTCAGGCTCAATCATAATGTAGGGTTTTGTCTGGGTGGAAGTGCAGAATTGGAACAGCTGGCAGAATTAAGGAAAACTATAGGATTCCCTTCAGATCAAAGGAAGACACTTTATTCTTCATTCCCACAACCGATGTTAAGGAACTCTGCTGTGTGCTTCAATAAGAAAAAAGTCATTATTTCCTCCACCTTCTCTTCTCTTTTTTCACTGGATCTGATTGAAAATATCTCATCAAAGCTTTTTCAGTGGACATTTGAGCTCTTGATGAAGAGAAAGGAGGTCTCAGTGCCCTTGGAAACATTCAATTTTTCACTGAGTAAATAAACCAAATTATTTTTAGATACGAACAGCAGAGTCAGGGGAGAAGAGCAGAAGGATATTGGGTCTCAGTGGAAAGGAAGTATGTTTTGTGTCAAAATGGAGTATTTTTCAACAAGCTGTACGAGCTCATCAAATGTTTCTGAATTTCAACTTTTGAATACCTCTAATGTCAACCCAAAAAAGTGCTGAAAAATAACAACTGGTGTCTGCTTGCCAGTTTGTTGACTCCACTGCTCTTAGCTGTAAGACAGACTCCTGAGTAGGGATTTGTTCCTGTGTCTTAACCTGAAATACACGCTTTTACCTGCAGAGTTTACCAGAGTTAAAATTTTATTTCAAGGAATTCCAATTTGATCCCACTTCTTGACATTGTATAGGACTTTGAGAAACTGTTACATGGCCATCTGCTCGTTACCTATCAGAGCAGGCCCATGCAGTATTAGGAGAAAGCTCCCTTCCCTTCAAAAGCTACCAATCCAAGGAGGAACCTTCCTCTTATAGGTGGCCAACAGCAGAATATTACACCCAGAAGCTAAGAGCCTGTGAGATGCATAAGCCTGTCTCTTCTTCAAGCACCCAGGAATTACAAGGTGTCTGGATAATCTGTTTTCAGAAATAAAGGGTCTTGAGCCCTCATAAACAGAGATAGATGTATCACCGGAGATGAAGCAACAGCGATCTGCAGCTGAGCAGATCTGGCAGCAAGAAGATGCTTGAACCCGCCTAAGCAATCCTGGCATCCAGCAGCTGACAGTACTCATGGTTGACTCTCAGATACTGGAGATACAGATACATTCATGTTGCAGGCTGAAGGGGCAAAGTTAAAACAAAAGTTGGGTATGTTTATAAAAGCCACCCAGAGTATATGAAGGCCACCAAGTACCAGTGACTTCAGCAGGGACTGTAGTTCAGCTTTACACCCTGGATTCAGTTTGGTAATGCTTGTGAAGAGAGGAATAACCTGGAGAATAAAGCTAGGTGAAGCATGTATGGAAACATAATGCAGGTCTGGTGCCAGGGCTTTGAGGCAGACAGGACTCTTGGAGGAGTTTCATTTTGATGTCAGGCTGCGCTCCCTTGCAAGAGCTGGTGATGAATTTTGCACTGCTGAGTTATGCTGTCCTATGTGACTGTAGCTCTGTTTATTTTGAAATCTTGTTGTGGTGGAGGGAATTTACGAGCCAGCGATATTTCTATTTTATGGCACTTCCTTCATCCACATTCCTTCGTCTGGTCATTTACACGGGCTGGGCCCACGAGGAGAGGTCAGGGGGCACCCGAGTGGTATCTAGAGGCTCAGAATGGAAACATGTTTTCTCACGCAAAAATAAATAAGGAGAGATGTTTCCATTGCAGAAGAGGAACAAAGGCTGGAATCACAACAGAAACCAACCGGGACGCAGCAGGCTGCCCAGCCAAGGCAATTAACAGCATTTAGGGACAGCACACACTGTATATAATTTGTCTATTCTAGTGACACCCTTTTTGGCTTTGGCACATTTAAGTTTGGTTGCTTTAAATAGCCAGCAGCTGAAATGTGAAATAGAGATGTTGTTACATCTGAATTATCTGAGGCACAAGCATGTCTCCCCTGGGCTGCATCTGAACATAAACTGGCTACTCTCCTTGGATCACAGCAGATGATTTTACATTTGAAGATGCAACAGCCAAAAACCAAATTCTCTATACTGACTGCCTATCCCTGTCCTTCTCAGGAGTTGAATGAGCACCCCAGCTCAGAATGCTGTTCATCCAGAACTGCTTGAAATATATATCCCATCTAATTTCCTCAGTTAAAGGTCTGCATCATAATGAGATCTGTGAATCTTAAGTATATAAGCCACCAGAAAATCCCACCAAAAGATTAGACAATCACTTAAGCCTGAGAGGCCTACAAGATCAGCACAATCTTATTAACATACCAATAGCACCCAGTAGAGAAATGTGACTGGCACCATAGCTGTGGTAGTTCTTCTGATTAGGTTCCAGTTTCAGAAAGGTGCTACACAGTGGTATAAACCTACAGGAAACAGTCACCATGCCCCTTACCCAGCAGAAAGGACTAAGCTCAGCTGTGTATACCTGCACTGTATATCTGACCTCTAGGGCAGAGGACTTCCCTCCTCCACATGCATGCAGACCACCACCTGCAGTGGAGGGTCTCAGCCACTTCAGTACTTCCCACACATTTGTTAGGAGCCCTGTTGGTCTTGCTTCTGCCTCCTCACCCCAAGATGGATGTATTTCTGCTTTAGATTAAACAAGTTATTCCCACACAGGCAGTTTGTTAAATGTCCTAGAGTGACAGACAATACCTTAGAAAGGCACAGAGCATTGATTTATCTGAGGTTACTAGCTAAAGCACGTGGTTTAAATCAGATCCCACTCCATGACAGTGATATAAGGGAGAACCCCACTTAATGGTAGTGAAGGGAGCACATCTCCCTTAATCACACACAGATTTCCAGTTAGGCAAAGGCTGGGCTGCTTATTTGTCCTTCATTATATAAACCAGAATCTTTTACTTAGATATGCAGGCCTCGTCCACTTTAATCGTCTAACAAGAATTCCAGATTCCTTCTCTGTAATCCAAAGACCTCCTTTATTACCACATCCTTTCCTAAAAATTTACATAAACTAAGTTCTGTTCTCATCCTATTCTCATCTTTTCCCAAATGAATGGAAAAGATCAGATTCCAAGGAAGCTGGTTTTGAGGCCCCATGTAGATATTACCTGGGTAAGAACAGCAATGTCATTTGCAGAGATTTTAACATTCAGCTGGCTTGATTCTGTGACATCCCTTTTTACTGTACTGCTAAAACAACTCGTGTGGATGCTCTTCACCAGCTCCATTACAAAGCCAACCAGACTAGTTTATGCCATCTGTGAGTGGCAGCTTGGTGTTGCACTGAAACACATGAAGAGTGCTTACGTAAATCTGTTTCT
The DNA here is from genome assembly GCA_028858755.1 of Ara ararauna. Lineage (NCBI taxonomy): Eukaryota > Metazoa > Chordata > Aves > Psittaciformes > Psittacidae > Ara > Ara ararauna. The sequence goes on from CM054381.1 coordinate 70,994,261, forward strand.
CAGCTGTATAGTTGTCAGATAATCTCTTCTCACTGAAAGAGGTTCAATGACAAATGGTCAGACAAGAGTGTTACCTTAAATTGCCATGCTATTTTAACAGCTCTATCAGAATCTAAATCAGATGGGACATTTCTAAAGGTACAAAGTGGAATTAAGTGCCTGTTTCTCAGTGGCTCTCATGAGGAGTTGGACACCTCATAGATATGTGTTGCTTTGAAAGGAGAATCCAAATACTGGACATTTGGGTCTTGCCTGAAATATTACTTGCAAAGTTTTTTTTGGCAAAGAAAATTCTACCAGAAAGAGTCAGAGAAAGGTTTTAAATTCCATTTACCATTGGATGTAACTCAGACACGACATTTTTAATGTCATCAGAGCAGTAGGGCTTACGTGGACAAGAGTGTTGGCAGTGACTTCCATGGGACCAGGATTGGGTCCAGTTTTCACATTTTCTAGTCATTCTTTGCTAAATGCTATTTTATATAAAGAAGCATTTGTTTGGACTCCAGATGTTCAAGTAACCTGTGATATTTTGTCTGCATCCCAGCTCTCCCATCTGTGATCTGAAGTGTTACAAGAAAAAAATGGAAGGATTTATTTTGATCTCACTTCCATCTGTTTTGCACTCCACTGACTCCCTTCTTGATTTGTACTGGTGTTTGAGAACAGGGCTGAAGTGTAACAGGTGAAATTCTGTACTGCTCATACCAGTGTAAATCCAGAAGACAGGGCATTCAGTCTGAATTGACCTTAGGCAATTACTTGCAGACTTATTTGGGATAAACAGTTGTGATCCAGGAAATCAGCAAGCCCTGTGTGGGCACTTGTTCAGGGAGAACATCTGCTGTGAAACACTTCAGTTGTTACCAGTGCTTAACAGATGGGCACTGCTGAGGTTAACGATTGTGAAATATGAACTTTACAATGTTTCTGAGCAATCCACAGCAAAGTTACTACAGCATAACCATAGAATGGTTTGGGTTGGAAGTCACTTTTAAAGATCATCTAGTTCCAATCCCCTGCCATAGGCAGGAACACCCCTCAAATGTGTCCAGGTCTCACTAGATGGCATCTCTTCCCTCCAGGGTATCAACCGAACCACACAGCTTGGTGTCATCAGCAAACTTGCTGAGAGCGCACCAATCCCACTGTCCATATCGCTGACAAAGAAGTTGAGCAGCACTTGTCCCAGCAGCTACCCTGAGTAACATCACTCATGACTGGTCTCCACTTAGACATTGAGCCATTGACCACAATTCTCTGAGTGTGAACATCCAGCCAGTTCCTTATCCACTGAGTGATCCATTCCCCAAATCCCTCCTGATTACAAGTGACCAATGACTGTGATTATAATCAGACTTACAAGACAACCTAATTTGGGCCCAAATGTCCCCAGTCATTGGGGACAAATGCTCCTTATGAGTGTCAAAATACCTGTGTATGCTGGGCAGGGGGTTGGGGTTCTCCCTCATCCAGTTCCTAAGAAATGCTTCCCTACTCCAGGGCTTGTCTACACTGGAATTCTCCATTGCTAATGCAGACGGTGGATGTCTGAGGGCAGAGAACTGTTCACACTAGCTTGAAACCAGCAAGAAAATAGTGTCAGGGAGGTCTGTGTGGGCACCTGAGATGAATCTAGATGTTGCACCAGCTTCCATAGTTTGGGTATTTGTCTAATGCTGCTGAGTAGGTGAAGATGCTTCTGGAGGCAGTTAAAGACTCCTGCTTCCAGTATTTAATTCTGTAAGTACTTTGTGTTACAGAATCCCAGCTGGAGGCAGCAGAATCATCAGCATAGGAAACAGGGAGACTTGAATTCCAAATGGGTAAAAGGTATCCAAGAACCATATGGAGAAAAGCAAAGTAAAACAAACCAAAAATCCCACTTTCCAAGAAATTCAGAATGACAAAAATCTTCTGTTTCCATCTTCAGTCTAACTGAGCAGAAATGGGCAGCAGATCCAAGGCAATGGGGGGCATGGGGGTTTTACCCCTTTATGCTGCAAGAAAAAATTCTCAGAGCACTTTGTCGGAAAGAAATCATTAACACAGGAAACAAGAATTAACAGAGACTGCAATAATACTTGCTACAGATGAGACGGACCTAGTTTGCATCCCAGCTGCATCATTGGAAATCCACCGAGGGAAGCTTTTTGGACAAAAAAGATTCTCCAGGGCCTGGTGCACAAACTTTGTCACAAAGATTACAGGAAGTTGTCTGCAATGTAGCTTTAACATCTTTTACAGGAGACCTGAAAATTTCCATGCCTCGTCCAAAACAGAATCCCCTGATGCTAAGCAATCCTGTTCCTCCCCAGGCCTGACTGCTGGACCAATCCTAACACAGCCAGCAGCACAAGGTGATATCACTTGTGAAGTATGAAGTTTGAGACTGAAATGCCTTGTCCTTTCTCGTTTTGCTTGCCAGCACTATCCCTTAACTCTAGACAGGGCCTCTCATTTGCCTGAGAACTAAATTTAACTGAAACAGTAATAAAGATACTTTGCATGCTCATCTGACACTAAGAGAGAAGAATTGGTAGACAGATTATTGGCATGTGGAATGATCTCTTTTTGGACTTTCTGTAGTAGTGTGGCTATTAAACTAAAAAAATCATTAATAATATGCCATTTAGCTTGTTTTTGAAAGGTGAAGGAAGGACTGAGAATATATGGATGAAGAGACTGAGGGGAAGAAGCTGGAACTTTACACGCTGCTGGCAGCAGGCAGGGTGACAAGCCCCAGCTGTGCATGTAGCACACTTTGATGTATTCGTAAGGCATTGCAATAGCACAGTCATTTCCAAATATATTTACTCATGGTGGTAATCCAGCCAGCTGGTGTGTCTGTGTCCAGGCTGGGAAAGATCCCTGCTCAGCAAAAGGTGATGATACTGAAATCGGGCTGTGAAGAAGTCTGGCTGTTTGTCTCTGTTACAGCTAGTGTCTCCTGCTAAAAATGTGAGGGTCTACTTTTAGATCTTGCTTTTATGATAGCAAAATCTGGTATGGGTTTAAGTGATGCAATGTTTTGCTGCTTTGTTTTCCTTGCACTAAGAGAGGGGAGTACGAAAGCTGAGAGGCTTGGGCTCACTTAGGCACAAAATGCCAATTTTCAGATTTCTCTTTTTCTCTTTTTTTGGGCATTTTGTTATTATCACAAGAAAGATACTCCCTCACCTCTGCATATCAAAGGGAAGAGTTGTCCAATAATAGCAAACAGGAGACAGAGTCCCCACCAAGCGAGGAATTAATTCTGGGAAAGCACCTCACAAACTCTTCTAAATCTTCCAAACCCCTCCAAGCCTGCAATATTTGGCTTAGAAATGCAGTACGCCTGAGGGCTCTGTAGAGTCCAGGTTCTCAATGCTGTTACTGCCTTACAATCCACTTAACTCACACCACTTCTCTGCTGCCTGAGAGTCCATGTCAGCTGAAGTAGGTCTGGCAGTGACCCCCACCTGTCTCTAGTAATGGTTTAACTGGAGACCAACAAAGGCACCCATGAAGTTACCATTCCACAAAGGTACCCACATCATCACACAGATCTTGATTTCTCTAGCTAATTCATTATCTTTGTGGGCTCTCTTACACAATGTTTAATATTGTGCCAAGGCCCAGAAGGATCTTGTAAAACCGTTTTACACTGCTCAGCCCTGGAACAGTTAAAGATACTGGCTGTCACAAGATAGATGCAACAATCTCCACCACATTCGCAGTCTCCACATCTTCCTTTGCACTCTGAATTGTCCTGATGCAACTGAAAGCTGTGTGTGTATCCAAGAGATATTCATGTAGGTGGCTCAAGGAGAAAAGTGCTGGCTACACCTTTTTACAGCACTAAGAAGAATGTACTTGGTCAAGATCAGCAAGTCACACCACCTCGGAGCTCAGCAGCAGCCTGTGTCATTGTGCCCGTAACACAGTGGCCACTCTGGATTCACTCAGCAAAATCATACCAGCGGCAGAGAGCACCAGAGGGATTTGGTAATTAGCTACTAAAGCCTCAAGTTCTCAGCAAGTGCCACCTGCAATGGCAAGTCCTGCCGTGTTCAAAAAGGACCACTTTGCTCCCCATCAGTTTTGATGCTCTTTTATGCTTCAGTGCTCTTCTCAGATATGGCAACCAGTGTCACCGCAAGTTGGAGGAGGAGAGCCCTGTGGTGGGAATGGATGCTGTTGTCTTTAAAAATCTCTTCTATGGAATACTCCCCTGGAAGGGAAGTTTTGACTTTGGTTCAAGATGCCCTGTGCCTGGATAAGTCATCTCAGCAGACAGATTGTGCCCTGAAATAGAAATTATGGAAACAGTGACAGTGCCTCATCTAGCAGGCAGGACTGATGCTGCCAGAGCGGCGGGCTCTTCCCCTGCAGCATGAGAACACAGTGCATCTCATGGGAAACTGCAGACCTGTAACCCTGACGTGCGAGTGCCCAGCTTTACGAATGGGTTGTGATGGGCTGATGCAGCTTCACAGCTTCTCTCCTGACTGCTGCCCTTTCATACCTCATTATTCATGTTTGTTCTGAGGTATATGTTTTGGCTGGGTGGGAGAATACAGTTTTTCCTTTACATTTTTTTTTTTTTCTAGTAATCAGTGATCAGAGCTCCTATTCCTCTGCAGGCCAAAGTCAAAGACTGATGTACAAGACAGTGTAAGATGGACTTCTTAGGCTTTTCCTATCACTTATTTGCAGCCCCAGGCAGAAATGTAAAGCACTCTAATTATATACCTACAGGCAAAATCAAGCATCATTTCAATTGGAAAACTTGTCTCTGACTGACAACCTTTTGCATGCTTCTCCTAAGTTTTCTTTTAATTCTTTCGCTCTCTGAGCCACCCAGGTGATGAATTACTCCAAGCTTTGAATGATACCACTCTTATCTTTAACTTTATAGATAATTCAGGTCAAATTCACAGGTGATACAAAGCAGTCAAAGTGGAAATAGTAACACAAAAGTCCAGAGCAACCCTCTCCCACAACGTGCGCTATAAGGAGACTGAAAGATGTGACACATACAAATCTGAATTCCCTCTATGAACTTCTTTTACCAATATATCCTCATAACACTTCTCAATAGAAAAAGCAAACTAATGCTTCCCATACAAAGGCTTTGCAAGTTATGCTCCTGCCATAAACTATTGATCAAATTATTCAGAATGGAATAATAATTTGATTTGCTGCCTTCAGTCACATGAGGACAAAACACCCTGACAATATCATCATATAGGAAGAAGCAGTAAGACAGCTCCCTCCTCATGACAAATCGCATGGCTGTGGCTTTGCTGATGTTACACTGTTTGCATTATATTCACCCCAGAGACTTCCAGAATGGACATGGATACTAATATGGTAAGGTCTGCACCCACACATAACAGGCAGTTCCCAACCCTATAGAACTTTCAGGATTAAGTCAGTTTCAACTTCTGTAGCTCTTTCTTGTGCCATCCACAAGAACCCCTGATGCTGACAGTCTGCCAAATACGGTCTTTTTTGTTTGTCTTTTTTTTTTAATGGGCTGCATAGATTTCTGAGCAGTAATACTGTTTATAGGTGTGCAGGTGAGAGAGGGTTAAACAAGTTTTATGCTCAGAGCGCCTAAAAGGGTCAAGGGGTCATTTCCTTCATGTATAACCATTTGACCAGGTGCAACTGCAGAATTTTCTCTTCCTCAAAAGCCTCAAGGTACGGATTATTTCCCAGAGGTACATAATTAGATTTAATGGCCCAATATTCTTTGGATATGGCAAAGCTTAAAAATATTGACCATGTAGTGGCTGAAGAGAGTGTGGAGATTTGTTTGACAAATACCACCATCAGCCCTGGCCTCACTTTCACATGAATCATCGTTTAGAATTAGAGAGGAAATGGAAAGGGAAAAGTCTCTGTCTGAATCCTACTGAAGTGTTTGAGTACAGCATTGATTTCCATGAGTTATTTCTGCATTACCTTTCTCTAAAGCTGCTGCTCTTTCCTTTGACTCTTCAGTGGTTTGATGCCCAAGAGTATTTGATAAAAGCGTAGCAGCTTTCAGTATCCTGGAACCCATCTTTTCTAACCAGAAGCAGGTAATATGTTTAAAGCACAGCAGTGAATTCCATTGCTTAGGAACAACCTAAGAAAAAAAACCCACTGTATGATATATATTGCTTTTTTTGTTCTTTATTATGGATACAGTAGACTTGAAAGGGTTTCTGCCTTAAAAAGATATTTCTCAGTTTTGTTTCTGTGTAGGGAATGACATACAGATCTCGCTGGAGCCAAAGGAAAAATTCCTCTTTTCTTGAAGAGGACCAGGATCATATGCCAGAAATACAAATTCTGGGGAAGGAATTCAAGACATTGAAAACAGGGAGCACCAGCCCAGATGTTGAAAGACTCCACCAGACACTGTAGGGCCTAATACATATTTTTGCAAGACCTACAGTCCTAGATCCTGAGTGGTACTGAGGTAATGTGGCAGTCAATATTTCCTAAACTCTGCTGAAAACAAAGTCAAAGCTCCAACATAAGTTAACTGTTGGTGAATGAAAGGCCCACACCTCATTTTGTCTGTGACTCAAGTAGTCAATATTTAGATGAGTCAAAATGAGGCATCCAATAGAAGCACCTTTTCCTAAGTTGCCTGTATCTTCATGGTGACAGCTGAGGGAGGCTGGCACAACATTAAGAAGGATTTATCTCATTTGAATTAGCTTGCCTTTTGGCCCTGTCAGTCTCCCTTAACATCAGCTGAGGATTAAGACAACCAGACTGAGTAGCTTGACTGTTACCTGCCTGGTTACGTAAAAGATATCCCTTTTCTACTACCTTTGCAAATGTTGCCCCTTTTCCACCTCAGAATGTCGAGGATATTTCAGAATTGGTGGCATTATATTGGAAGACATTGACCTTTAGAGTCATGCTGAAATTAAGTTTGACTTAGGTTTTGGCATGTATTTGTATTTTGTGTTTGGTTTTGTTTGCTTTTTATTAGTAGTAGTTTAACTCAACACCTGAGAAACCCTGCATGAAAGGAAGGTCTTCATTAAAATTTCAACATGCTTGCTGCTTCAGTGTAGAGTTGGGAGAGCTCCCACTATGCATGTAATTGTTTTTCCACAGTAAAACACTCTTTGCTGAAGGATAATTGATATGAGGCTTAAAATTCTAACACTGAAATGCAAAAAAAGTTAATAACTTCTCTAAGTACTTGTATGGGCCCCTGATTCCATCCCCTGGAGTCCCATCACATTCTTCAGGGGTGGGCTAGTAAATTTTCTTCTTGGCTGCCTCATTGGCCAAGTTCACCCACACACATATCATGTTCCAAAGAGCCTGATCCCATAGGTCTGTGTAACGTAACCAGCTTCTCCCCTGCAAATATGCAATGAGAACATGATACCATTTTCTTTCTGATGTTAGATCACAAGCAATTCATTGGCCTCTGAACTGGTGGGGAAGAGTCATCAGGCATGCAGTCTGCATAGGCAGAGATGATTAATCAATACATAAATGTGTGCCTGTATCCACAGATTAGACTGTATCAGTTAAAAGCTGAAAAAATGCAAAAGCATAAAATGACCACTTAGCATTACTTGCTGAAACTGTCCATGAATGCAGGATTTGGTCTGCTATTGGCAATCTCTTTCCTGATTAGTCCATTCCTCAAAACCACCAAAAATGTGAGGGCCCTTCTACCCACCAATTCACCAAGCAGTGTCTGTATCCTGTTCACAAATTAAGTGAGCTGGGCTGAGAGAACCCTGGGAAGCCCTCAGCCTCCATTCTACTGCCCTTGCCTACTGAGAGAAAAGCTAGTGCAGTGCATACAACATGCTCAGATTCTTACATAACCCTTCATACTATGCCATATGGTCTGTGTTACAGTCACCACAGCTATTCACAAGAATACAGTTACTTTCTAGCCCAGAAAGTCCTACCAGACACCCAGTTCTATTACATTCTTGCTCATACAACCAGACTAAGCCTCAAAATTCCTGCTCCTGCAACAGAAACCTCCCATATGAGTTTGGTGAGCTTCAAAATGAACACTAGGCACCAATAATTCCTTAGATGTCCTTGGTCCACCCCATCTTTACAATGTTTATGGCCTCTTCTCCTGATCAAAAGAACTAAGTAGAATTCAGAGGAATAAGGCAGCAAACCTGCTATAGCGGGAGAGGGCAGATATTGTAAATAATACCAGTTTTAGCCAGGTTATCGCATAGTGGGTTCTGTACTGATAATTTCCAGCATCTGCCCAATCCAGGAGTAACTTTTAGTGAGATTTTTCTTCCTGTGATAACCTCTACATCCTACAGAGGATCACAGCGGTATGACTTGGTCAACGAAATTCCCAGTAGTGGAGGCATGCCCACCTGCTACCTCTCAGGATCTGCTATGGAGGATTTCAGGTTGGGGATGATTAGTATTTTCTGGTGTGCAAATTCTGTCTACAATGCTAAGGAGTTTCTAAGCTACACGTTGGTCCAGAAGACACGTTTGGCCAGGCTGCCTTAACTTCAGCCTCGGTCACAGCACAGTTCTTTCCAGCTCCTGGCGTCTGCTGTGGCTGGAAAGGCATAAAGGTGGCTTAAAACCATTGTTCCACAACCCTTCCCAGGGATAAAGAGTCGTGTGCTGTATCATCAGAGGGCACATCACATAATCTCACCCTGTGAACCCAGACCTAGGCACAGGTCCCTACAGGTTGTCTCTTTGCATGTAGTCTGTTCAAAGCCGTGGGAGCAAGGGACGGTGTACGGACATGCACAGCTCAATACACCTAGCCAATGCGTTCACCTGAAGGATGGACCTGGACTTCCGTAAAAGCAACCAAGAAGTGGAGGAAGCAGTACATATTAACTAGTAAAGCCATCCATCTTGTAGTCCTTTACGGCTGCCTTTGGCACAGCTGCAATGTTGATGTGCAATAGTGTTCTGCTGGGATCGGAACTGATTAGGTTGACAGAGTGATCTAGGGAAAGTGTGGAGATACTGCAGTTATTTACAGATACTGAAAGCAAGTGCAAGTACCATAGAGGACAGACAAACTCACTGGGGTGCCTGAAGACTAGATAAAAAGGGATAGACAAAGGAAACCTAAAAACAGTGTGACTGTCAGGAAGAATTTGCTGATACTACTCAGAGGAAAAATGTCTTCCCTGCATCTTCAAATACATAAAACTAGACTGGAAAAAGTGCTAAAAAATATATACAGTAAAAAAAGCAAACTGTACTTAGCTTCCAAGGGCAGAATGAGAGAGATCCTAGGAAGACTTTGCTGTCTACCATCTCCAGGTTTCTCTGATATTCAGGCTGTCCTGGGAGTGCTCATTCAAATTTATGCAAAGTTAAATTAAATAACATTTGCTATTTCACCATAAATTCCATTCAGAAAAAAAAATATAAAAGGTTATTTCTGCAGAGCTGTAAGACCTTGTTAAGTGAACAAAACCAAGTGGGATTTCCTGCCTGGATGTGTTTGTCTTGAGATTATCCAAAGGCTCTCTTGACAGAGATTCCCCAGATTATTATCATTGTTGTTTCCTGTAATAAAAAAATTCTTCAAAAGTTAGCTTGAATGAATGCTGAATCTGTGCTTCTCCAGCCAAGAAGCCCTTCCCCAAGATCACTGGAGGCTGTTTACCACTGTTTTATGTTAGCCTGTCAATGAGATTGACTGAATGCCCAACTGTGTCCAGCTGCCAAAGATCAATGGCTTCCTTCAGAAAGAAGTAGCCTGGGGGGAAGAGGAATTTGTGGACCAAACAGCTTCCTGGTCTCCCATGCAGTTTATGGGTCTGAGACTCTTCTTGCTTATCTTAGGGCAACACCAGGGTTCATCTCCATCCAGATGGAGTAGAGATATGCAAGATGGTGATGTTATCAGTACAGAGGTCACTAGTAGCTTAAAAATTGCATAGATTACTTTTTTTAGGTTTCCTCAACATTTTAATATCAGAAGAACGAGGTAAAATGAGGAAGAAAACAATCTGGAAGACTTCCTTATGCAGCAAGTGATGGGTGAAACTTACAAAATTTAGAGACCATCTGCTTCGGATCAATATCTAAAATACATTGAAGTTGACTTTTGTGCCACCCTATCTAAGGGATATGAGGAGAGGCCAAAGAAACAGTTTTTCTAACCTGGGGAGGAAAAAACTAGAGAGGGGAGGAACTGTTTGCATCTTCCACTTCCTGAAGGGTCTTGTACTGAAGGTGGAACCAGACACTTCTCAGAAGTGCACAGTGAAAGGATAAGACACAATGGAAACAAGCTGCAACAAGGATAATTCCAACTGGATGTACAGAAAACATTCATCTCTGGGAGATCAGTTAATTATTGGAACAAGCTGACAAGGGATGACATGGAACATCCATCTCTGGAGATTTTCAGAACTTTGTTGGATGAAAACCTGAGCTAATGTTGAAGTTGGTCCTTCTTTGAGCAGGCAGACTAGATAAGCCCCAGAGGTGACTTCCGATCTAAATTTGTCTGTGATTCTACAATTGCATTTATAGTGCTTGAACCTGACACAGGCGAAGAAGGCTATTGAAAACCATTGTATTTTGCTAGCACAGCTTCTGGCTCTAACTCTAAGAGCAGAGCTTGATTTGGATTCTAGAAACTGGAAGCTTTGTTTATGTATTTGTTTGTGTTCCACAAGTGATACAAGGTCAAGTACTTTATTGTAGGAATTTATTCTTCACTGGGCTCAAAACACCTGAGCAGCAGCAAATTATGATCTCTGTCAAAAAGCCTGTAGGCGGTCAGAAAACCTTCAAATCTACTTCAGATTTTAGGTTAAGGTTCAGATGGGGTGTTGTTTCTTGTTAGTAACCAATTTAAAACTGCAGTAGTGGCTTTTTGTTTTGCCGTTCTTCCTATACTGGCTTTAACCCAGTGCTCTTTCATTGAATCCAATGAGCATGTCACTGAAAAACATGAAGATGAGTGTGAGGAGCATTTATAGACCTCCAAGAATAACAAAGAGCTTTCTGGCTACTTCTTGTCCCTGAGATAACAGCCTTATCACTTACACTGTGGACAGCTGTATTACACTTTTTGTCCTCCAGAAAGAGAGGGCAGAAGATGCAAAGGAAAAAATAGTGTGAGAATGCTTCACTTGCTTTGGGACCCAGTCCTAGTTCAAAGCCTGCCCCATATATCTATCTGTGGTTAATTATGAAGTCACAGAAACTAGAAAAAAAGAAAGGAAAAAAGAGTTTGTCTTCCATGACAGTAAGGTAGGTTGCTCCTATCACTAACTGGATCCATTGCTGCTGACTAAAACTGAACCTCTAAACACATTTCTGTAAACCAGGTGACAGTTTTGATTTATTAGATTCCACTGTGGAAAACGGCTTTTTTTTTTTTTTTTTGCCTCTATGAACTGCCCTATTTTAGCTGGAGATAGGATGTTTCTTCCTTCTCAACTGTGCAGGCACCAAAAAAAGGTTAGAGTGACCTGCCTGAGGAATGACGGCCCCTTCCTATCATGGACGTGATTCCTACTCTGCACAGAGCATTGTTTTTGTGCTGCTGGAGCCTTCAAGATGAAAAGGAGATCACCAAAAAGCAGGAGGTCATATAATTTGCTGGGTAAAATTGCTGAAATGAGTTGGGCCATTATCTCTAAATACAGTGTTTGTACATGACCTCTGCGGAGCTGTATATTTGAATGGCACTGCCAGATGAGGAGCCAGGCATTTAGGCAGTACAGCTCAACAGCTTGGACAAACTTCAATGGAGCAATGTTGGATGACACCAGATGAGGATGTGGCCTCACAATATTTGACATCTGCCTCTCTATGAAAGAAAAGAGATTTCTTGGCAGATATCCTACCTTCAATATTTAAAAAAATGAAAATAGCCTTTATTGCTTTTTAATTGGGATGAAGGAGGGAGTATGTGTTCTTTGGATCTTACTTCAAAGCACTTGATCAGTGTTGCTGAAAATAAAGAGCCTTGTTTAGGCCTCTTCTGATCTTACCCGCTAAGCAAAATAAACTCAGATGGAAGCATCCCTCTCCACTTGTGCTCTCAACGCAGGTCATTTCCCTTGCGAGTTTATTTGAACAATAAGAAATGTCATGCTTCAGTCTGAAGTGAGCAGTTGCCCATTCTTAACTGAAACAGAGATCAGCACCTTCTCCAACCAGTGGTTTTGTCCCCACACTGTCAAAACAAAGACAACAGTCAAAAGCCCTTGTCTTCAAGCTCTTCCTTTCTGCACCTTCGTGTATTACAAGAAGCCACCTTGAAAGGCCACTAGCTAAATACAGTGCATCATATATGAATGTTCCCATACGAAACCTACCCCTCCTTAAGCCAGTGTTTCTCCCATCCAAAGGACAAATGAAATTGTTGTTGGGGAGATAAAAGTATCTTCTTTTCCTGGCATTCATATCTGTGTCACCTATTAAGGCAAGTAGACAGAAGATGGGAAATAATATTGTGTTGTAACATTGATAGGGAGCTTTCAAATTTGTTCCTCCTTAGTTATTTTGTTTAACTAGAAATACAGCATTCAAGCCGAGAGGACTACTTCCTGCCCCTTTTCCTTTCCCGGAATATGAAAACTCCAGGATATGTTGTGCTTCCTCCAAATTAAACTCAGGACTGAGTGACTGACAGTGTCCCAAAGGTACTACAAAAATCAAGACTGAACAAGAATAACAGGAGCACATATGATGACCAGAATGTTTGCTGTACTTCTGAAGAGCCATTTAGCTGTTTGCTGGTCAGAATTGGCTCCCTATAGAGTATGCTCTCTTCTTTGTGATGACAGGGTAACACCCTTTGAGAGTCACCTGGATTCATCAAATAAGGATGTGGGGGACTTAAGGATATATTTCCATTTGATAGTCTACTACAAGATCAGAATACTGGGCCCTGGATGTGGCCAGAAGTGACCATAAAATGTATGCAGTTTAATTTTGAGGAAAATGTTGAACACACCTCTGTCACCTCCTGTTGCAATGCAGCGAAGTTCTCACCATAGGTTTCTTTATAAGTGTGTACTTCACTTTTTCAGACACTAAGGACCAAGTGTATCAGAGTGCTAGTTAATTTCTCAGTCTAATATAGGGCATGTTGTTATTTTACATGTACACACAGGGTCTAGGAGCACATTACAGCCACTTTGAAAATATTCTTTATGCACTTTCTTTAAATGGTAAAATTTCAAAACCTGAAGAATATTTGGCTAGAAACCATAACATCTCTGTCACAGAGGCCCTGCAGGACCTCCTGGGAGCTGTATTTCACATGCTTCATGCTCCCATTGTCCCCCAGTCATGATGCTAGGTTGGGCTAGATCTCCTGTGATGCATGATCTTCTTGCCTCTTGCTCTTTTCTCAGGCCTTGAGAGTAAAGCAAGAAGCAATAGATGACATATCTTGAGTTCAGCAAGGATTAGGACAACATTCATGTGATATTTTCACAAACAGTGAGGGAAACACAGTCTAAATGAAGCTTCTCAAGACTCGATGCCAAAATGATCTCCCCAAAAAATAATTTAGAGAACAGTTATCAATTGCTTAGACTCACCCTAGAAAGATATATTGCAAGGGATTACTCAAGGGTCTGTTCTGGCTCTGGCACTACTCATCATTTCTGCTAATGATTTTGGCCATAGAATAGGGATTACCTTTATAAAGCCTGAATATGATACTAAAGTATCATATTCAGGCATATGAGAGATGGAGCAGAGGGAATAAAGGCTGGACATTGTATGTAAGGAAGGAAGGAAGGAAGAAAAAGAGGCAAACCACTGCCAAAATTTGACCAATTGAAACAATTATTGGAAAGAAAATTTGGGGATTGGCTGTTTGCAATTCTGTATTGACAAAGGCCAAATACCATATTTAGGTAGAAATAACCGGCTGAACAAAAATCAAGAAATGGTGGATGACCAAGGAAACAACGGGTCTGCAGAAAGTGTTTTGGGGATTGCACTGGATAAAAATGTGAAAGTCAGCCAACATTCCACCATGCTGTGAGAAAAGCCAGCTTGAAAATAAGAGAATTGCCCTATGAAAGTCTGTGCAAGAAAGTCTTTCCATCTGTTTGGTAATGATGGGGTCTTAACTGGAATATGGACTGCAGCTTCAGGCCATGTGAATTAAAGATACAGATCAATTTGGGAGACTTCTCTAAAAACAGTGATAATAATCAGAGGACTGAAAAAAAAAAAAAAAAAAAAAAAAAAGAAGAAACCAAACACACCAAACCTAAACCATAGCCCTTACACAAGGGAAAGAATTCTAAAACTAGTATTTAATCTTTGCAAGGAAAACCTGAAGGCCATGAATCTTCAGAATGATAAAAGGAAAACAAGAAAAAAATGCAATAGACATAATAAAACCCAAACAAACTGGAATATACAGCCTGAAAAAGTTCAAAGCTTTCATTGTTGCAGATGTTTGGAAACGGATTGATAAATATGTTTGTGGAAAAGGATGGGTACAATTAATCTCTGTTTAGGGCAGCAGGATGGGCAAGATGATCTGTTAGATGAAAGCATCTTCTCATGTTATACACTCAAACTTGTGATTCTGAGGACAGCACCTTGACCAGAGTTGCACAGGGACATGAAGCAAATTGGGTACAGCATCCTGGAAACGTGATGTGGATTGCTAACTCTATGGCCTTCACAGCTTAGACAGAAAGTGGAGCAAGACAAAGATGATGTCTTTCATGCTGGAGAGCATATTTGTGAAAGGTGATTACTTGTTTAAGAGCAATGCTGGAGGTCAGACCTTGAGAACAACATAGGAAGTAACTGGTGACACAGTAGGAAGAAACAGTGTGTAAGCATCCTCTTTCGCGAGCATGAGGCTGGGAGCAGGACTCACACTCCAAAGACTCCCTGAGGGTCATAGAATCATAGAATAGTTAGGGTTGGAGAGGACCTGAAGATCATCTAGTTCCAACCCCCCTGCCAGGGGCAGGGACAACTCCCACTAAACCATGCCACCCAAGGCTATGTCCAACCTGGCCTTGAACACCGCCAGCGATTGAGCATTCACACCTTCCCTGGGCAACCCATTCCACTGCCTCACCACCCTTACAGGAAAGAACTTCCTCTTTATATCCAATCTAAACTTCCCCTGTTTAAGTTTAAACCCATGCCTCCTTGTCTTACCACTACAGTCACTGATGCAGAGTCCCTCTCCATCATTCTTGTAAGCCCCCTTCAGACACTGGAAGGCTGCTATGCGGTCTCTGCGCAGCTTTCCCTTCTCCAAACTGAACAGCTCCAACTTTCTCAGCCTATCTTCATACAGGAGGTGCTCCAGTCCCCTGATCATCCTCGTGGCCCTGCTTTGGACTTGTTCCAACAGTTCCATGTCCTTTTTATGTTGAGGACACCAGAACTGCACACAATACTCCAAGTGAGGTCTCACGAGAGCAGAGGAGAGGGGCAGGATCACCTCCTTCAACCCACTGGTCACGCTCCTTTTCATGCAGCCCAGGATACGGTTGGCTTTCTGGGCTGCGAGTGTACACTGTCGCCTCGTGTTAAGCCCTTTTAATATAATGGTATTATCATTCACAAGGTTTTGCCCAGTTAAAGCTCTTTAGTTTTCATCTCTCTTATATAAAAACACAGAGCTTCTCTAGGCTTCTTGGATCTATTTAGAGTGAGATTACCCTACAAATAAAAATCACATCTACTGTGACTTCTGGCACCTCTGTGGTCCTTTCACTATTGCCCTGTTGCTCTCTTGTCAAACAGGCTTAGCTCGGTGGCTCTGTCAGCACTTGGCAGTGAATCATCACGAAACTTTACTGATTTAGCTATCTTTTTATCTAGTCCAATCCACAGAGAGCCTCAGCATTTGGAGTCTGATATTCAAATGGCAGAGTTGTATCTCCTTCTCCATCTCAGTGTTAGAGGTGATCACACCTCCCTGCCTCTTGGATCCTCCTGCTTGCACTGGAGTCCACAGTGACAACTCATGTCCCTCCCCATCTCTTCCCAGACAGGACCCAGGAGTGGATGTCATGCAAGGATCTTTGTAGCCCCCCAAGGCAAATTTCCAAATGGTCTTAAGGTTAAGATCATTAAGGTTAAACTAGGGGGAAGAAAGTGGAAGAGGAAAAACGAAAGGAGGAGCTTTGGTCTCATTCTCTCCTTTCCTTCCCCATCCCTGCACAGGCACTCCAAATCCCACTGTCTCCATAGGATGGCAGTTAACAACAATCCTGTGTAATGGGTCAGGAATGTGGCCAGGACATCACAGTATGAAAGTGCATACACCAGCTCCCTATCCCAAAACAAAGAACTCCACAAATCCTGGAAGATCAATGCTGCAGCAGCTTTTCTGCAAAACCAACAACTTGCGAGGGCAATGCTGTTATGAAAACCCAAAAGATGAAGGAACAAACCTCAGAGGTGTTTATATTCTTCAGACATGCTGATTTTAATGGGCAGCAAATACTTAATAGCCAAATTGATAAATATATTCAAAGTGTCTAACTCACAGTGAAATCCCATTTGGTGCACAGGTTGAGGTCTTCTGTCCACAAGGTATTTGCATGATAGGTCTCCAATTTATGACTTCACCCAGCCCCCAGAGAAGCCAAAAAACCTAATCCTCCTCTTCCATTTAGCTCTTTGTAAAGACTCACACTTCTTTTTGTGCTATCTTCCCAAGACACACATACACTCTCTCTATAAGAATAACTCCCCTTTGCAACATGAATGACCCCACCATACTTATTGTCAGAGCTAAGGTGATAAGGAACTTGAGTTATATCTGGGGTGGGCTGAACCTACAAGCGTTTGTTACTTAATCCATTACACAAGGTGTTACTCTAATTACTCACAGAGCCCACAGGGGGTGAATAGCAGCTCTCAGCCTAGTGCAAAATGGCAGCCCCTGGATTCAGAGATCAAATTAGTGATTGGGTGTAGAGCAGAAGGGAAATGGGCTGGTCGGGGGAAGGAGGACAATGTGCTTGTGGGAAAGGAGCCCTTGCTTTTCCTGTCTGATCTTAGCACCTCAGCCTTGGCCGTGCAGTTCTGCCAGCCCCAGAAAGTCTCTCTTTACCCTTTCCAGGCTTGAAGAGGCTTTTATTTTTAGAAAAATCCTTGCCACATGTAACAGTCTTAAGCAAATGCAAAAAGGCCAAAACCCCCCAAATCCCCAAGCCAACCCAACAAAAAACCCAACAAACAATGCTTATAAGCATTGCAAATCCAGGGTTATTCCTTCACTAATAGGGTTTCTGGTGCTACCAACATCTGAGCCTGGGCCACTGGTTACAGGGAACACGATGGAATTTGAAGCCTAATTAACAAAAGAAATCCCTCCACCTGCCCATAACCAGCACACGTGTTTCCAATTGGGCTCACAGCCACAAATGGATAAAATTGTGCTTAACAACTCTATTCAAGAGCACGTGGCAGAAAAATAGCCTCCCCAGTCATGAGCCAGATCCAGATGCTCAAGGGACCACGAGAATCAAAACAAGACCATGTTCAGGGATGTGGGTGAGGGGGAATGCTAAGGATAATCTTACTAAGAGAAGACCTTAATTCACAGCAGCCCAGTTGGCTGTAAATGCGATCATTACCAGGCTTGTGGTAAGATGCTGATGCTGGTGCTGGAGACCACCTCAGTGTGAAGCAGTCAGGGGAACAAACTTCACCACTGCCCCTTATCTTTTCACCATCTGCAATTAGGACTCTGATACAACCTATTACATAAAAACTATGTTTTCCAGAGCAGTGCAGTTGTCTTACTGTGACTGAAATGCCTAGCTATGTGCAAAGGAAAACACACAGCAAATGTCTGGTAAGCTAACAACAGAGCCAAGTCAGTAACATTTTGCTTCTCAAAAAGAAAAGGTGTCTCTTGCTTTTGAGAAAGATAAAAATCTGCCAGCCATCTGCTTTTTCCTCTGGTTGTGGTATGCTCAGTAACACTGTATGTTGACTGCTCCAAGTCTAGCTCTTTAGACAGACTTGGTGACAGATTCTAACAGGCCTGCTGATACCTGCTGTGACCCTGAATCAAAGGGTTCAGGGAGTCACTGCTGGCTTGCAGTTGCTCCACTTTTATAGTTGAAATGCAAATGTAAGCCGCAATTACAAGCTATTCTCATCCTAAAACAGAACCTTTTAAGCTCTCTGATAGTAGTAAGCTGCTGCTTACAGTTTTTCTTATTTAGAAATGGCAACATCCCCTGAGACTCATAAAAAATGCAAGGATAATTTAAATTAAAGGTTTGGGTCCTGCTGTGTAAAAAAGTGACATCCACTCAGGTCATTGGCACATAGCCTGAAGTGCCCCTAGGGACCTGCTGTCTCCTGGAAACAGGAGAGTCATTGATGCCCAAGAGAAATAGTGATGCCCAGTGATGTGACAGACTCCCCCAGCTCCAGAAACACCCATCAAATCTGTCTTGCTTCCACTGAAATGCCTTGGGTTGAGTTTTCTGGGTTTTCTGAGAAGTTACTGATGAACCAGAAACTTATCAGCTAGCCCGGCCTTCTACCAGTAACACAGATGGTTGTCAGCCACAACCTCAGCCCCAGTATTCAGGGGCTTTCCGAATACTGGAGCAGCCGCTTCCACTTCAGGCACAGCAGGGCCAGCTCTAGAGCTTGCTCACAGCCTGCATAGACAGGGAGGAGGATGGAGGTGCTACACTGCACAGTGCACATTCAAAAGCCCCTATACAGCACGTGTTCCATCTAAGAAGACACTGCACAACTCTGGTGTGTGATACATATCCTGTGTGTATGGGACCAGACTGGTGGAAGTCTTTATGTTACTGTCAGCTCAGAGTTATTGGTACAAGAGCTCAGTGCTGCCTAGCATCTTACAGTGGGAACAAGAGAGCTGGTGGGATGTTCCCACACACCTTTTGCCTGAGACAGCTCTTTGGATCAGTGTTATTCAGGTGGCTGCTGAGTACCTCTCAGGTTATGGAGAGGCTGCAGTCTGCAAGGCTAGGCATTATTGTTCTGCAAGAAATGTAATAGGCATCTGGTATTCAAGAGCAGAAAAGGAGTTTTAAGGGTCTTTGCTTCCTAGGCATCCTTAGCCAAACACCACTGGTGTGATCATAGAATCATAGAACAGTTAGGGTTGGAAAGGGCCTTACTGAAGACCTCTTTCCAACGGCACAGCCTGAGTGATTAATACCAGTCCTGTGCTGAAGGTGCATATTAGAGAAGATAGAGGTGCATTGTGGCACTGGGAACAGTCCTGACCCAATTGTTCCATGATTACTTGAATTATCACTGGAACTTTTCCAGTTCCAATTTCCATTAAAAATTAAAATACACTTCACTAGCTTTAAGGTTGCTGTTAAGTCTACTGGATTTAAACCCTGTGATACGTATTTATGCAAAAAATATAGCCAAAATTCAATTTAAAAGAAGCTGCAGCTTCTGATACCCTGTGACAAATCTCTGGAAAGACAGAATTAGATTACTGTAGAGATACACACTCCACCCTGCTTCAAACCCTGTGAATGCATGGGTGAGGAGGCAGCCAACCAACTTGAACAAATCTAGTCCAAAGACTAGTACAGGGGGCTGGGGGATGGAGAAGGAGCGGGTTTTGCTTGGCCAAGTGCTTGAAAGTGACACTAGCTACAGGATCTGCCAATTCTGCCAGAGGCAAGTTTGGGATGCAGCCCAGCATCTCAATAACCTGCACTGTGCCAAGGAATCTCATGCATGCTGCATTGCTAATCAACCGGCATGGGTCCTGCCAGCTGTTCCATCCCTGCCCTCTCCTCAAACTGGTGAGGAGACAGGAATGCCGAGACTGCACCTAATCCTAAAAGGGATTAGCAACCCCAGCTTTCTCCCCACAAAGGCTTTCTGTGCCAGCAGGCCAGTCCAAGGAGAAAGGGGCTGCTGAGCCTTGTTTCCTGCTGTGAAAGAAAAACATGCTGCATGCAGCAAGACAACAGGGATATTAGTGATGCATCCACCTTTGAAGTGCTGAATACACTGCCTGAAGCTGGTCAGTGAACTGGTTATTGGTGCCTACTTGGAAATCTAGGAGGAGAATGGAGTTGTCCTCTTCCACAGAGAGAGAAAAAATCCAGTAGACTCAGAGATGCCCTCCATAAGATTGCCTGGAGAAGTAAATTTTTTCCCTTGGAAACATCAGTAGTTGTCCTTATAAAGATCAAACCAAGTCATGAGGCTATGTCCTTATATCTATCCTTCCTCCTTGCTGCTTTTAATCATCTTCCAGTCGAGCCAAGGATACCTGCCATTTGACATGGAGCATGGCTGACAGGATTGCCTGGGAACACAGGCAGATGGGATGATGGCAAGCCAGGACAAATTACTGACAGTATAGAATTAGCCAGGCATGTGAATTTGTGTATGCAGGGCTGGAATGATTCTATTTCCCTGTATTCCCTTGGACACTTTGTGACGCAGTCATAGATGCAGACTATGGTAGCACAAAGCATCTTGCTTGAAAAGGTTTTCCTGGGGACAAGAGAATGATGACAGGGATTTCTGAGAACGCTGAGGTTTGAGACAGGAAGTTGGGGATTTAGAGAAAGGGGTTTGGCTGAAAGAGCACTTGGAATAGGATGCTCGAGAAAATAATAAGGTGCAGAAAGGTAAAGGAAAGAACAGGCATAAAGAGAAGGACAAAACAAAGAGGCAGGACTGACAGAAAGGACATGGAGAATGCAGAAGGAGGAATTCAGTCTGGGGAGATAGAGATACATTGGTATCAAACAGGGAGGCCTGGAGTGCTTGTGGAGACTGGATATGGAGCAGCACATGTGGAGCAGAACAGCCCTGCTGATAATATGACAATAATGCCTTGATGCCCAAATGTAGGAGCCTCTCTTAGAGAACAAAAACCACACACACCTGGATCCAGCCATCCACCTGTGGAAACACAGCTGTGGAAGATCCATAAATAAAGGAGGATGCTTTGCTTGGTTCTTTTTAATGTCATAATTAATATCTGTTCTTAAGTGAGATGCGCTATCATGACAAGTCTAGGGTCTCCTGGCCAAGTATATAGCACCAGCTCTGTGGACACAGAATGGAATTTTTCAGTTCAGAAGCTAGAAACTCAACAGACTGATAAATACTGGAGTTCATTAAAAAAAAAAAAAAAAAAAAACCAAAAAAAACCCAAACAAACCAAAAAACAACAAACAACAAACAACCAAAACTAAACCAAACAAAAAAATAAAAAATAAAAAAACCCCCAAACAAAACAAATAAAAACCAACCAAGCAACAACTCTTAAACCCCAGTGAGTTTGTTTTGTTTTAAAAAGTGACAGACTATCTGGATAATTTTTCTTGTCTCAAATTACATCTAGAAAAAAATAATATATGCATTTCAAATGCTATTAGCATTAGCTGAAATCTTCTACACAGCCTGCTGTGTGCATGTGGGAAGCTCATAAGCAAAATAGCTTACTAACTCATGTTTCAAAAGCTGCAGACAGGGAAAAGTTGGCCTAAAATGCACAAATCTAAACAGACCCGACTTCTGCTTCACATAGAAAACATGTTAAAGCACCAGTCCATGTCTGGCCAGAAAGAGAAACAAATGACATTTGGAAATGGAGAAGGGGATGGCTTTGACAATTTTAGACTGGGATTTTCAAAGTTGCGATGGGGATTCAGATGCGCTATCCCATTAATTTTAATGACTACTTAAATTCCCTGGTAGGCTTTGAATAACCTCAAAGTTAAATTCTTGTTATTTTTGGATATTCCTTTACTTGACCCAGGTTTGTCCTTTCACAGTGAAAAGAAAGAGGTGAAAAGAGTGTTCTGTGCTTTCTGCTCAGAAAGAGCTCTGCAGAGACTCCACTGCCTAAACTTGTGGTGGTCATTGTCACTGCTGTCTTCTTTCCTAAACACTCATTTCAAGCCCCCCAAATGCTATTTTTTTGCCATGTTGCTGACAGAGATTGTACAGATCGCTTGGGAGAGAATGGTAAATCATAACTATATGACAAGCTGCTTCTGACAGCAGGCCCCTCTTGTCCCATTTCTGGAACTTTTTGGACTTTGTTTTATGTGTTTTTGTGGTCTAAAATATTCTATAAATCTCTTTGAACCTTTCAGAGCCTCCCTTTGTATCTCATTCACACAGTTATGTAATTACCTATTGGACTGAGAAGGTCCAGAGCTGACAACTTTTAGCCTGGCTACAGTTACTGTATCATTTCACTAGCCAGCTCCTCATTAATTTTCTGTATTAAATTTTAAATTTGAGCCACTATAGAAGATGCAGAAAGAGCAGACACATAAAACCTGGAGCTCAACACCTTTCCATCTGTAAAAACATCCTTATACTTCTGGTTATTTTAAAAACATCCTTCCTCAGAGAAATGTAAACACATAAAAAAATCAGAGCTCTGTGAAGGGAAAGTGGTTTACCTAGCACATGGCAGCAGATGAGACTTTCAGCACTTTCACTGTAATTCAGCCTCTGTGCCTCAGTTTTCTCCTCCACAGTACAGAAATAACAGCAGGACTCATTTTCCTTGGAAAAAAACCCCATCTTTTTGACAGATTTGTTTTCCATGAAGGACAAAAATGATGTATTTAGTTTGAAAAATTAAAATGAAGAGTTGTAAACTGAAAGGCGGGTTGCTTTGAGCAGTTCCCAAGGTAAAATTAGAAATGAAGAAAGGACATGCTCTGCAGCTGACACCCACAAGTGTTATGCACATTAGGGTTTAATGCTAACTCATGCGTCACCACAAGCTCCTGGTTCTATATTTTGCATCAATATAACCATCCCATACACTAACTGGAATGTAAATAAAATGTACAATCAAGTCCAAGGCAGCTGAAATGGCTGAATTACTGCAAAGTAAGAAGCCTACCAAGCAGGAGGAAGCTTAGCAGTGTGCCAGCAGAAACAGGGATGAATAGCAAGCAAGCAAGATGGAGAGGGAAAACAGGCAAGTGCAGTAGTGGGAAGACCATGAGGAGGTTAAGATCACTGGTAATAAAGCAAGTCAAATCCAGGGTCCACTAGTAATTAAAGAGGCCATGGAAAGGAGAGGCAGCAAAGAGGTTAGAAAGGGTACAGAAGATATTTCATAGCTGAAGGTGACTGGATAAGGAGGGGTATTGCTCTGCATACAATCCTTTTGCTCCATTTTGTGCCATTCTGGGAAGGATCACAAGGAAGAGGTTCTGCCAATATCCCCTCATGTTAGAGATATAGACAAAAAAGCCTGTCTCATACTGGAGTGGTCTGTTCTCCTTCCTGACACCCCGGGGACAGGTTCGATTACTTCTTTCACTCTTCACACTCTGCTGAGGCTGCCCTGCAATGTGTCACCTGCTGCCTGGTGCTTCCCCTCTGGGTCAGCAGCATGCTCATTCTTCAGGTGCCTTCCTGAGAGTGCTCACTGCCACCCTCCAATGCACAGTGAGCATCTCCTAATTGGATTCATATATTCAGTAACTGAATACACTGAGCTACCAGCAAAGGGCAACAGTAAATATGTCCACACTTCCACCATCGCACCCTCTTTACACACCCATCTGCTTGCTTTTACAACATCACCACATGTAATCACTTCCTCCCATCTGGCAGACAGGATCCACAAGAGACAGCTCATGGGATGGCACAGTTGCAGCAAGGTGTGCTGTCCACCCTCACAAACCTTACGGCATATTTGTGATGCCTTGCAGAGGCTGGTAGCTCAGCTCAGGGAAGTGCCCTCACTCCAATACAAGAAGGAAAGACACATGGCTGTGCAGGCTTGTTCAGTCACAAGCAGGGAAGGGGGTAGCCAAAAGGAGGGAAGGTGGTATGAGACAGGAGACCCCAAAACAAGAAGGATTGGTTTGGAGCTTCAAGGAGGCAGCTATTAAAACAACCAGCTTCAGTGCTCAGGTCCACTCTTGAAGAAGCCCCTGTCTGCATTGGTTCACATTTGTAAGAGGTGAATTAGCAATGCTTTCACTCACTGCATCTCATTAGATATCAGGCAGGGATCGTGCATAAGATATCGCCTATTGCCATGCTAGCTCTGGACACCAGTATACCAGCAGATCACAGGCCTACCCTGGGAAGAGAAATGAGCTGCACTTCTGGGAACAGGGTAAGCCCAGTAGTGCAGTGCTCCACTACAGATGCTCAGCAGAGCTAACATCTCAGGATACAGGGACACACCAGCACACTTCTAGCACTGGCTCATCCGCTGCTAACAGGAGGTTGTACACCACACTGCGCAGCATGTGGGCCAGTCTCTCCTGATTATCCCACACTCAAGACAATATGGCTTTGTGTTCAGCTGAGACTTTCGGGAAGGTCTAGGACACTCCAAACAGATACACTCAAATAAGAAAATGTTAGATTAGTTAAGATTGTTCTTTTCACTAGCTGTAAAAATGAGGAAATGGAAATCTAAGGATAAATCACTGTTTTAATGGTGCCACTCAAATAGCAAGATCTTACTTGGTACCCTAAGAGTAAAACTGAAAGCTACCCTCACAGTTCCACCTAAGGAGCGTTTGAGAAATATTGTTGTCAATACTTGTATATACATTTCAGAACCATCATTGTAAGCTAATTTCATTACACTATTTACCTCATTAATCTTTGAAACAGATGAAACATATGGTTTACGTGTGGTTTTTTCCACATCATTGAAAGACATATGTAACTTCAGTCATTTGGAAAAGTCTTATGCAATTCCACAATACTGAGCAATACATTGGTAACATATGTTTTATAATTTTTTCTTCTGTATCAATAATTAAAAAAAATTCCTGAACGTAAAAATCTGAATAAAGGGAATAAAAGTCTCATTAGTTTAAAAATACAAGGTACCTATAAAGCAATGACTCTGAAGAGTGGTAAAGGATTTCCAGGTTTAAAGAATCAAAACTGACTCCTTGCAAAGCACTTTCAATTGAAAATATGAAAAAACTTGAAGACAAGGAAAAGGATTTTGTTCCAGAATAAATACAGCTAGACACCAGCTCACGGTGGCTTCTGTTTCCCTCCTTACAAAGGGTTTAATTTTTAAGTAATTCTAAAATAAAATAATACCTTAATATAACTCTTTAAAGCTCCATGAAAATAGTAGATCTCATTTCAATTAAAACTCCCATGCACCTGGGTTTCCCTGGAAATTAACTGTTTTTCCAGCCAGATACTTCTTCAGGGTGAACATTGCCCAGGCGCTTCAGACATCTAATATACTGCCAGGACAAATACCTCCATGGAAGAGCAGTAACTCCTGCAGCACAAGCCAGTTCACTGCACACATATTCAATTCTTTAGTTCCAAGACTTTAAATACCTGAATTCTATTTAAATGAATAAAATATTTATGCACTACATATATATCCATAATTCTGTGATACACTTCAAAAAGAATCACCTATAAAAGCAGACACTAAAAAAACAACCAAAAAGCAACCCACAATGCTACAGCCCAGCAAGTTTTTAGATGCAGTTTTGTCTAAAACAAAGCTTTCCCTCTCCCCATGTAATAAAGTATCTAAAGTTGTCACCCCCACATTAGAAGTTTTAAATACATGAAAAATTATTACACAAAGTGAATTAAAGCAATGATGCCACTTTAGCTAAAGGTTGTGGGGTTATAGATAAAACAGCAGACTTCTACAGATTGATTTTTCTGGGATTCATTAATTTGTGAGAGCATTGCATTTAGACCAGAACTGGCAGTGGAGAAGCTTGAGCTCTTTGAGAAGTAAACTTCCAAACTGCTGTTTGTGAGCAGAGCTGAACCCATGGCTAACGATTACTTGTGGCAGACGGCATCAATATTACAGCCATTTAAACAACTCCAGGAATAGGGCATGCTTCTGGCAGGGAGCCCTGAAGCAGGAGAGAGACACCACCAGGTTGAAACCAATCACCTTCAGGATCTAAGCCCAAGGTTTCCTATCCAGTTTCCAAAATGTGGGAATCCACACTATATGCTGGCACATTTCTGGAGAGACTCATATCCCCTGCTGAGATGATATCCTTCTCCCATAGCAATGCTGAGTCTTAACTCAGTCTGCCAACGCTCTGGTGGCTGGTGGGATAGGGAAGTTTAAGCACTGCTCTACTGTAGCAATCCCTCTTCACACCACGTATTCTAGATGTTATGCTGAAATGAAAACAGCTGAGAAAGCTCCCTTTTCACCGGACAGCGGTGTAAAGCTTTTGCTGCCAATTACAGTTTCTTAAACAAAAATGTTGGCTGAAAATCCCCTGAACTTGAGAGTCAGGAAGCCAGGATTGCTGTGCCAGAGGAGTTATTTAGAGGAAGAAATGTGGGCAAACAGCTCATACACTCTCCAGGGTGACCTGGGGCTGTATCACCTGAATAAAAGGGCAGTGGCTGATGTGAATCCCTATGACCATAAGCACCTCCTCGCACTTTTAAAAGCTCTGTCTTCTAAAAGATAGACCCACAGACGTTCAAATCTTAGCCAGGGTGTGCTTAGAGTCCACATTGAGCATGGTAAAAGCAGTAACAGGAACAGTTTCTAGTCTCACAGTTCTCTCCACTCTGGCTGGAAAAAGGGACAAAAGCTCTTTCCAGGGCCGTGATCCCTAGTAATGACAGTAGTGTAGTCTGCAAGTGTCATTAGTCCTGGTGTCTGACTCCCGATGCCAGCCTCTCTGCAGCTCTATCCCAGTACTAGTTCTTTGTTCTGCACCATATCCACAGCTGTAAGACAGGAGAACTCAGGTCCTGTATTTCTCAGGCTCCGGGACCCACCAACCCAGGATACTTCAGCTTTTAATGATCTGCCTTCTCCTTTGACAGGCATGTCTCCAGATAGGAGAGCTTTCACTAGAGGAAACATATTCCACATATGGTTTTGATTAGGATCCACCACATTGTCCCAGTACATTCCCTTCATTGGTTCATGCAGTATTACACAGGGTCAGCTTCTAGATCTACATGTAACATGACATAATTATCAATGACAGAGCGCAAAGCCCCAGGGCAACACAGAAAGAGAGGCCCTTGCTGCTCAGATTGGATGTCCACAGACAGCTGTTCCCTTGTCACCTAGGTGACATGCAAATAACATGTCAAGTTTCTGCCTGTTGCAGAGTTTTGACTTTATCTTGCTGAATTGTTTGTTCTTCCTTTAAGAGCCCGTATAGCCAGAGAGCCAGGACAACCAGAAGGCGTTTCCAAGAGATGTGTCCATCTTAGCATCACCCTGATGCTAAGAGCCAGTTGGCATGCCAAGAAACATTGAGACCTGAAGGTGCTCTGGGATATGGTAACCACTAACAAGAAAATTGCTGTTAACTACAAACCACGACAGGTGAGGCACTACAGGTCAGTCCCAGGGCTGATGGTTATGCTGAAAGAGGCTGTGGGCTCTCTTATTTCCTGCAGATACATGAAGAGTTAAGGCTCAAATGCTCCTTGTGGAGAAGGAAGCGGTCACAGAGTCCTCATCCTCCAGATAAGGCTGGTAAGTCTCTTCCACTGAAACCATGGACAGTTTAGCATCCAAAAGGCTTCAGAGATGTTGGGGTGCAACATTTTTTCTGCCACACACTGAGTACCCTCCATCCCTGCTGTCTACCTTGGCAGCAGCATCTGAACTTGCTTCAATAGGTTGGCTTTTCCCTCCTCATTTTGAAGTGTGTTGTCAGATGTCTGCAGAGATAGGCTGACCCACACACAAGGGTCAAACTTTACTTAAGCTTTCATGGGCTGCTTTCATCCTGAGAAAAGGATATTGTGAGTGATTCTTAACTGCAGACGCATTCATGTCAGCCCAAAGTGTTCGAGGGCAAACTTGGTATACCAACATACCATCTTCAGCTGAAACAGCTATATATTGTCTGAAAGAAACTGCATATAAGATGATCTGTAACATACTTGCACTTTCCTTCTTAATTTCTATCCCATAGATAGGAAATTTGAGGCATCAAACAATTCTGGGACTTGTGTTACATCCTCCAGAGAGCAGAGAAATGCACCCACCTTTACAGACCCCTGCTCTGTACATTGCCAGTGCTACCTCCACAAACTACATGCCCTGAAGTCAGAAACCATAGGCGACCTGTAGACATGGAAGCGCTGAAAATGAAGTGAACTGACCCCAGAGCAGGAGGGGACCAGGCCAGTCTGCAGAATGAGTTCAAAAGAGTTACTGGAGGGGAGGAGTAACACAAGGGACTGAATCAGGTGACCTGACTCCAACTGGGCTACAGGGTGAACCAGTCCTACTCTCCAGCAAGGGGTATCCCTTCCCCCCCCTTTTTTTTACTGTGCTGTGATTTTCCCTTTCTTTTTTGTGTTGTGGTGCTCAGCTGCTCCTGCATTTTGCAGGTGCACTCAGCTGAGACTCATCCTAGAGCCTTGCATTCAGAGCACATAAAAGCTTATGCCTCCCCCTGTGCCCATGTGTCATAACAGTGTCAGCCCAAGTCACCGATCAGAAGTGAACTACAACAGGGTTATTGCACAGCCGCCCAGCGAGGTTCTGGCAAGCCCACCACTGAAAGGAGGCTTTAAAACATGACTGAATGAGGCGAACTTCTGCAAGAAAGCAACAATTCAATACAGGCTTTATACCTTAGCATTTGTGATATTTTGCCTGCAAAATGGGATTCCTGAAAGAGGGCATCCAACTTGCGCAAAATGCAGCCGTTTCTCTATGCTTCTCCAGGCTGAAAAGGTTCTTCTAGTCTTACACAAGCATGGCCAGAACCATAATTTGGCCTGTGGACTTTTCCCCCACCCCAGCTGAGCTGCCTGCTGTACATCAGTCTAACACATGGGCATTTGGATCTCCTGTAACCCACCACCTGGTAGCTATTGAAATGATCCCATTTCCTACTGCCTTTAAAAGAAATATAGAATTCAGACATCTAGTCAGATTAGGTGGTTCAGAGAATTTTTTAGCATTCAGAAAATAATGCTACTAAAAATGCTAAAATGTTCTTGGCCCTGTCCTGTCAAACTAAATCCAAACCTCATCAGTTTTCAGCAAGTCTCCAAGAGCACATTCAATTGATATGAACTCAAACAGACAAGGACATTTTACTGGAGCCAGTTTTGCTGAGGGTAAATCACTCTCATCTCTAGTCCTCAACCATGCTTTCATCCAGCATGGCTGTCCTGGAGTCACATAACCAAGTGCACATACAAATGCATTGTCCCCCATTAGCCTGTTCAGTAAAGGTCTTCTGATAAAATCTTGGTTACACATCACCTGCCTCTAGGAAATAAAAGACCATATGCTGAATATAAATAGTCTAAAGACAACTTCAGTCTGGGACTCACAGTCTGTGAGGAAGGTTTAGCCTTTGTTCATAATTAAAAAGATTAAGTAAACTGGAACAGAGTAATTTTAACTTGTTAAATGTTTAGGAGGGAAAACAGATTTCTTGTAGGATATAACACAGCTCTCTAAAACAAGCAATAAGTTATACATCTCTTTGCCTACTTGGATTTTACCTGGATATAGCCACCATCTTTTGCCTAAGATGAGGCATGGATCCATTTTTCTCAGGATAGGTATGTAGCCTACATGTAGGTGCATAGGTGAGAGAATAGGGGCCATATGTGTCACATAACAGAGAACAGGGAAGGGACAGAGAGCAAAGCATGGTGCTGGAGAGTGAGGATGATAGACACACTGACACCAGAAATGGGGTTAGGATGTAGCTGCTACATTGCAAGCAGCAGCATGCTTATAAACAGTGCATACAAACCAGTGCCTGCCCTCCTGCACATGCTCCACAAGCACCTTCTTCCGACCTGACTTTATTCCCCAAAAAGACTAAGCAGGACACTTTGGATCAAAACGAACCCAGCACATAGCAAGTCAGGGGATCCAGCCTGTCAGCAGGGGCTCACCAGCCCCTCACCACTCAAAGACAATGAGATCCTGATTTCTGCCATCCCCATGCAGCCACTGCACAAACCCAAAGTCCCCTCCAAAAGGATGTACCTTGCCAGAAAACCTTCATGAGTCCCACAGCACACAGAGGAGGTAGATCCCAGCAGGAGAGGTTACCATATCCAGGGACCTCCATATGCAAGTAGGCAGACCAGAAGAGCACATGCTTGAAGCTGTGGGCCTGGGGTAACCCCTCCCAGTAGAGCCCCCCATGCTGAGGGCAGGTGAGAGTCTCCTGCCCCTTCCCGCTGTGTGTGGGCCAGAGTAAGGCAAGGAGACACGCAAACTCAACCTCAATAGACAGCCGTATGCTGACGGGTAATTAAATTCCTCATTAGCTGTAATTAGCAGGCACCTGACACCCCTTACAGAATCCCAGCAGCAGAGGGGCCTCTGCCTGGCAGGAGAGGGCCAGTGGGAAGCCAGTTTGTGTGGCTTGTTTTATCAGTCCTCATGTCTCCTAGCTCCATGTGATGCTGGAGCCTCGCCATGGGCTGGAGCACGAGCCTGGTCTGTAGCACAAGCTGCTCCAGGGGCCCAGGACTATGTGCTACTAACTGAACCAAGAGCAACGCATGTTAATTATACCATCCGTCCTGCTTGGTGCTTCTGCCCTCTACAAATATACAAAACAAGGTTTACTAAAGTCTCCTTTGCTGTGTGAGATCTCTTGCCAATGCTCTCACCCAGAAGAAATCTTCAAACAGCAGGAGCTTCATCTCATGCCCCCAGCGCAGACAAGTTTAACCTGCCAACACTCTTCTTACTCAGACATGTTATCTGTTGCACTACTGATCTTCAGCAAGTCAAGTGGGTTAGGCAGTATCATCTTTCCAACTTCATGGACATGAAGTTGGACATGTCCATGAAGTTGGAAGTAAACCATTGGTTTTAAATTGGCCTTTGCTAGCTGCGTGCAAGGCTGCTGGCTGACACTATACAATCACCAGCTAGTATTGCACTCTTTCTCCCTGTGATTTCCATGCTCTCACCAGGCTGGTACGACCGCCTGCAGTGAGTGCATTGAGAAGGAAGTGGGAGCTGGTGGCAGGATGGACACGCATGTTTGGGTGGCTGTTTGGACAATATTGATTGAACAGTCAGCAAGACAAATGTTCGGTCTGCTTTTTGTAGGGGAAAGGCTATGGACCTTCTTAAAAGCTGTCCCATCAGCTGCCAACCTGTTTATAATATGTCCATATCCTTTAATCAGTTCTTAAGCACCTGGCATTCACTTTGCAGCACATGAGCTTCAAACAAGCTTTAATGCATTTATCATCACAGACAAAGGTGAGAGAAGGAAAGAGCTATTAACTCTCTTGAATGGAGCAGATATTTTGATTCAGGTCTCTTAAATCCTTGGCTAGCCATTAAATCCCTCTGGTGTTTAATGGTCTCCAACTGGTTGTTCGGGTCATTCATTATCTTCAGTATGTACCTGGCTGTATGGTATTTCATTAGTTCTGGAGGAGGACAGCTAACCAGAGAGATGGGAACCTCTGTGTCCTCCTTAGCCTCAGAGACTGCAGGACTTCAGACTCTTTGGAGCTAATCCAATGCTCTTTTAACTCATTTGTAGAGTTACTCTTTATAAGAGGAAAGGATCAATCCCTGTGATGTGCAAATCTTGTATGTTCACTTTGTTACTGTCATATTGAACCTGGAAGTTGAATGTAGAGAAAAGCTCATAGAAAGCAACATACCATAAAAAATAATAATGCCATTATTTCTAGTTCAAATGTAATCTCCAGCTCTGGTTCTTGTCACGACTTCACAAGAGTAAAAAGCCCTTCACAAATAGGTAAATTCTTCCCATGAAGGCACTCCCCAGCCCGAGCAAAGCTTCTCCTTTTTTTTATCTCTTGATGATCTAAGTAACTTGAGCTCTCCTATTCCCATACTGCAAAACAATCACAAACTCTCAGATCATTTTTTGGAGTGTGTGTGTGGCTTTCCACTCCATCTTTCAGTTTCTTAAAAGTAAGCCCTGTTTTAAAAGGTCCACAGCAAAGATTTGGAAGGGAAGGCAATATATTTTATAAGATGAAATGACAGCCTTCAGTTAGTGAAGACTTTTGCCGAATGAAAGATACTGCCTTTCTCTGGCATCCCAGCCTTGCTTAATAGCCTTAATCCACCTCATCTTCAGCAATCCCAGTACCACAAAGAAAGCACAGACATCTTAGAAAGGCTGAACATTAAATCTGTACTGCCACACAACAGTATTATTATGAGCACTGCACTGCCTGAGCTGGTTTGTCGTCGTAGGATAGCTCACCAGTACTAGGCAGCTCCTATTTCTTAAACATAAATCACCACGAAAAAAATTTGTTTGAATTCAAAACCAACAATGGCATACTTGAATTGCGATAAATTAGTTATGTGGGGTAGCACAGAGAATCACAAAAACCAATACTAAGTCAAGGGGGTATAATAAGTATTTTGATAAGCTGTTGTCAGAGCACAGGGCAGCTACTTTTAGGCTATATCTTTAATCTCTGTCTGGTTACAGATAATGGGTGAGCTCCCTTTGTCTCTTCCTGATTTGTCTTCTCCTCAGGCTTTGAAAGTTAGGACCAGGGTAAAACATCCTCCCACCTTCAGGCAGGTTTTGAGATACAGCTGCCCAGGACATACAGTGGTTACCTGAGCTGAGACTCTGCATTTCTCCTTCCCAGAACTAATGCAGTACCTGGGGAACAACCTAATGCCAAAATATCACATGTATAGATCAGAAAACATTTCAGGAAAGCATCACTCCTAAAGAGAATGAAACAGACTGTAAATCTATCCAGCTCAGCCTCCCCTACAGCTGGGAAGGTCTCTCACTTCAGATTCCCTCCATCCATCTTTTCAGCATCAGTCTGTCACCACAGAAAGCTGCTGACAGATGGCCCTGATTCAAACAGCCATGCAGGAAATCCCGATAACCCATTATCATTGTATGGGAATTCATCTCACAGACAGGCATCTCTGCCCACCAGTGTTTGCAGTTTAATACATTGAAGTCCCATCATCTTATTTATCTACTTAAAAAAAGTCATCAGCAACATGAGGCATGCTCTGCCTTGTTCAATAATGCTGGTGGCAGGCGCTTGTGCCAGAGGGCTGGGAACAGTTTGTTCTTTTCTTCAGAAATAAGTAGACTTCAGAGAAGGTAATAAAATTGTGATCAGAATAGATCTGCCCTGTTGTACTTCTTTCCCAGCAGCTTATTCCCAAGAGCAGTGTGGACCTAGCAAAGCAGCTGTGAGATAATCCCTCAGTAGATCCCACTTGGTAATAAGGATTTCTTGACCTGCCCTTATAACCATCCCAGCAGACTTGCATGAAGACAGCCCTGTCCCCTGCAGCTGCCCTGATACTAGTGGAAAGAAACACATACTGCCACGTCTCTTCCTGCACAGCAAGGGAGATATGTTGAACCAATACAAAAGGTGTCACATTCTTGACACTAAAGCTGAGTTGATGTAACTACCTTGGCTTAAGCACAAAATTACATCTTTACAGCATTATACTGACCAAACTTTTATGAGGAGACCAGGACACAGAGAGTGGCCTACTGAAAAACAAAGCCTAATAATACAATGAGTAAAAAAATTGCAATCTACATCAATTACTTGCGTGCTGCCCCAAACTCCACATCCTTAGACCTGTTAAGGAATGAATGCTTATTTTACAGTTAAAGAAAGGTACCAGCAGATACAAAAAGCTATTTCAGACATTAAATGAAAGCATTCCTGAATGGTGAAAACCATTGTGTACAGAAAGGGCACAGAGAAGGAGCCTTTGAGAAACCTGAATAAGAAAATAAATCTCCCTTTATTTGCCTTAGATAGTCTTTTTTTGATGTCAGCTCAACTTTTCTTTGAAACCTTTACCATCAAGTGGCATAGCGCAAAAGGGAAACAGAGATGTTTATTTATCAGGAGAGATTCGTAGGCCAGTCTCTGCCCAGGATGGTTTCTGGCCTCTTTACAACTTCTACAATGGCAAATACATCTCCTAACCCTGGATAATGGTATTGCCCAGGACAAGCCACCCAGCAGAAGTACACAAGCCGCATCTGGATCTGGAGCACCCAGAGGGACAGTGTGAAAATATTCACAGCAAAGGGTGAAATGGCTTGGAATTGCATTTGTCATATTCTATTCTTTATGAACATAGAAATAACCATTTTTTCCCTGTTCCATTCCCCAGGATGGTGGGAAAAATCACCATATTTCCTGAGTGAGAGAGTGGAAAAAAGACCATTTGGAGTTCAAAATGAGCTTGCAATGCAAAGCTAAAATGACCAAGTTTTCTCATGTATACTTTCAGTGCAAAAGCAGCCTTCCAGTTAAATTCCTTGGTAATTTCATAATGTAAGAGTCACCCAACACTGAAAAATACATTAACTCCTTGAGTGTCAGAAGGCTACAGACTACAACAAGCTCAGTATTTCTCAGCCCCTAGCTGCAGTTCCCACCACCCTCATCATACATGAACCATGCAGAGAAACAAGCTCCTTCCACAGTGGACTCCTCTCTGGGTTCTGAAGCATGAGTGCAGGGACCATGGGTGGGACAGTTGTGCTGCCAACACTTGGTGGTGGGACAGGGGCTGGGATCTCAGACAGCAAATGATCTCCAGCATGAGCTGGATTTGGGATGGCTCCTAGAAAAAAAAACCTGAGCTGCATTATTACTGTGTTTGGATTTTCTTCAAATGTGTCTCCACCGGCAGTGGATATGTTTCGACATGCAGTCTTTTAACTAGCTCTCCTCTCCCAGGGACTAGAATGCCTCAATGATCAATTTTCATTTTACCTAGAAAATGTAATTTCCTATTGTCAGCAACTCTTGTTAATGCTTTAAAGAAAGCCTTACCCCTCTTGTACATCCCTATGTTCTTCACAGTCTCTCCACAGTTAACAGTATATAGCAGATGGGAAAACTCGACCAGGTGCTGGACCAAGGCCATCAAGAGAGTCTCCTAGCATGCAAGAAGCTCTGGGCACTGCTTCTAAGGTAACATGGGGCAGGAGCAGTGAGTGGCCGGGAAAAGCAAAGGACACAGCCACAGCCTGGGATAAGAGTACTAGCACCATTTGTACACCATGAGAGATCAAATCCCATCACGTCAGCAGGTGCCAGCCCTCCTGAAACTGGGTCTTAGATGGCTTCCGACAGATCCTCTGCTGAAGCAGTGTTTTCTCTGCAGGAAAGTCCTGATCCACTTTCCCTGCCATCACAAATATTAATGTCTTCAGCCAGCTTCTTGTTTTCAGCAATTCGTTTCAGGAAAACAAGATGCCCAGCCTGCAAACTCAAACTGTTTTGTGCAGGTGATCTCTAAAATGAAAATCAAATCTATCTCCCCCAAGATGACCTATTAATATCAATCCAGCCTTTGAGCAAATAAACTAATGTACTTCTACAATTTGCATAGCTAAATATTTTCAATTAAGAGCATTATGAAAAATGCATAATACATTTGCTTTGGAGAGAGGCTAAGGATTTAAAGCTCACATTAGAAACATTAGCTGCTCTCACTAATGTGACTTGCTGACTTGAGTGTTTATTTTTTCTGATTTTTCCCCCATTCCCTCCAATTTTTCAATTAAAACTTAATCGCCTGCCCACTCACTGCAGAAGTGATGGGGAGATTATAAGTTATCATAAAACCTTCTCTAGTGTCATATTTCTTTCTGGCAACACAGAGAAAAGGTCAGCTCTAGTACTGGCCTACTCACTATGCCTTATTTTTATTGCAGTCTTGTGGCTTAAGCACTTGCTTTAGGAATGTGCATTAGGTGCTGGACAATGTTTGCATGTCCCATCTTTCTTCAGCTTTGCCTGAATATCTTTTAGTGAGCTGCATTGCGATCCCATCAGCAGAAATCAGGCTCCATCTCCTGAGTGACATGCTTCTTGGACTTTCCTCTGACCTGGGTATGTTGATGTGGTTTTATGCCTTATTTCTACAGTTGAATCAAACTAGGGTTGTATCTGCATATATAAGATGAACAAAGAAAAACAGGCCTGTGTTCCACCAGAGCAGCTGTCAAATGGGGAAATATTTCTGAAAGATCATTACCCTGCTATTGAAAGCAGGCTGAGTATGGACAGCACACCACCTTACCTGCTAGAAGATGATAAGGGCCTAGTGCTATTGCATTAATTTCCTTAAATAAGTCTGTAGCTCTAAAAAGAACAAGGACTTGTTTAAGCTTGTAACCAGAGCAGCGGCTGGAGGGAAGCTATAAAGGCAGTTTGTATATACATGCAATGATAGCAGCAAGAGAAGAGATTAGATAAACAGAAGATCGTTTACAGCATCATGTGCCTCTCAAACTTCTCCTGGCAGGAGATGTATTGCATCCACTCCAAAATAATTAGCTGGCCTGACAAGCAGGGGATATTCCCCAGGGGCAGGTAGCAAGGGTGATTTGTCATTGAGACCCCTAGGCTATCGGAAGAGCAGAGGCCAGGGTTTTCCTGGACTCTTTTATGGTTCATCTGTTTATTTTCCAGAACTAATTTATTCTTCCTGGTGGGCTTGGTGCAGTTGCCATGTTAAAAGAGCTGTTGTGAGGGTCATGTGCTTGCGCAAGGACTCAGGGAGAAAAATGGATTTGGTTTCCCTGGTTTACTGCATGGGGTGGAGGTCCGCAACTTGGATCTCCCATGCGCAGACGTAGCAACTGGGCCTGGAAACATCACAGTGATCGTAAGCACAGAAACATGGGGCATGAGCTGCCATCCCTGAGTTGGCTTTCACTCCCTCTGCCTCCAAAAAAGGGCATAAATGCTCCTGAAACAAGATTTTCACTTCAAACTGCTGTAAATTGAGATATTCATTCGCCTGCAAGGATCTTTTCTTCCACAGTGCCGAATATGGGAATTGGCTCAAGGCTTTTCAATAGCATGGGGAAAATTCCTCTTTCATCTTCATTTTCGGGGATAGTAAATTTTACAGCTGCATCAGAGGTGATCCTGAGATAGAATTGCAAGGAACCAGTGGGGCTCTGAGGCCCCAAGAAGTGTTTCAGAGTAGTTCTTTGCCCTTTCAGTTCTCATGTATTTTGTACATCTCTAAACACAGCCGTACTGAACTCTTGCCACACAACAGCCGACAACCTGAACTGTACCACAAAGGAACGAAGTGAGGCACAGACGTGCAATGCTTCAGAGAAGATCACAGAGCTGCTGGCAGAGCTGTGGAGGTCTGGTGCCCACCACCCAGGCAACAGTCCTTCCCATGGTTCTGGTTAGCTGCTTACTGTGTTGGAGGAGTGGTTAGCCAGCATTTACCTGAGACTCATGAATACAGATGCTTTGTATCTTTGTGAAAAATACTTCTTGTCATCCCTTTTTGCAGAGATTAGACTGTTTTCTTCCAGATCCTTTTGGCATTCACAAGGATTGCCTAGATAGATGGATGAAAAATGTTTGCAACCACTTTCCATATCTGATTGTTTTCCTCATTTGAGCCTGGTCTCTTAAAGCCAATGGCATGGTGCCCATTTCTGATTGGGAGCCTGAAAGATTTTTAAAAGGAGAAAAGTAGACAGCAGATAATAATATAACCTTTCTGCCAGGTGGTGTTAACAGTAGGAACAGGGAGAGTCAGACAGTGTCTAGAGTTTCCATTTAATATAACTAAAATAAATGGTTCTAGCCTCCACCTAATACCTTGCCCTCTAGAGTTTTAGGAATGCAGACTGTAAATCCCTGATCACCTGATCACTTTAATGCCTGTTACTTTCTGAGCCCAGAGTTCATGTTACTCATCAACTGAATGAACTAAAACCCTTCTTAGAAATCCAGGATTCTTGGTAAAAATCCCCCTAGAATTCACTTGCCAAAGAGTCCTGTGCCACATCCTTCCAATAGTAGTGAGGCATCATAGCTATTGTCTTCCTATAGAACTCTGCCTTGCTTCCCTTAGGCCACTACTACCACAGAGCAGAGACCACCTTAGTAAAGGAGCAACTATGACTGAAAAAAGATCACATGCAACATGCTTCTTGCAAACAGACTTGTGAGTTGCCCATGGTCATGGTGCTGGTCAATGAGATATCCATCGCATGCAATCACTAGTCCCACCAGTCTCCTTTAGGCTTCCCATTGCCTTCTGGAGGACCTTGGCTAATAAAGAGACAGTGGAGAAAGCAAAATTTTGGCCAAGAAAAGACAAGGACATCCACTCAGCATCCTGGCATAGGACCTGTGAGAGGTGTGTTTCCCATGTAAAGAAAATCAACAGGGACTGCAATGATTGATGGTGACCTTTTAAAGCCCAGTGGTATCCAGCAACAATACTGCAGTGTTTGAAGCTCTACTACTTTTGGAGCACATGCATCCATCTCTGAGAAAGCATCATCAAACAGAAGAGTTTCATTTGGGAACCGGAAAGTCTCACTGTGGTTTGGAGAAAGGATTTTGCTTCACTGTCCTCATTCCAGAGCTACAGCCAATCTTTTAGATAGACTGGATCCATGCCACAGCGTGCCTTGACAATTTAGTCTGAAACTTGTATTTGATTCTCATGAGGAAAGTAACCCAAATATGGCCTGAATCTGGTGTGCAGAAGTCTTGAATTTCTTTATCTGAAGTGGCTCCTATCCTGACAAAAATGGAAAGGTAGTCCTGTCTACACTTTAAATATCATGGGAAAAATCTACTTTAGATGTTTCCCTAACCTCCCACCAGGCAATATATTTCAAAAGTTAATGAAATAATAACAGAAAATCCATTAATAGATTGAAAATCTTACATGGATGCCTTTTTCTTTTTTCTATGGACCAAACTCACATTCAGGATTTATGATATAGAATAAATATTGTCCATGACACTCAATAGCAGATTTTCCAAGGATACTTCAGGAGTGACTGGGCTTTCATGGCAGCCTCCCACCTCCCTGCTGTTTGTTGAACAGATCAAACCTGTTTCCAAAAGCAATAAGCCACTTAATTGATTACAAAGCTTAAAGATGCTTTCTAAGGCTCAGCAACTGGTTTCTTTTAATACAAGGCAGAGCAGAAAAAGATCCTGGTCTACTGAATCAGCAGAGGAGCCAAAGCAAAGGCTGCCTGCTGCTAGATCAGGCTGTCTCTGTCTCCTGTAATGCCCTAACCAGAGATGACCTGGTTTTCACATGCTGGGCTGCCTCTCTGGGTGGAAGATCCAAAAACTACTGAAACCAATAATGTCCTGTGAAGAGCACAACCATATCTAAGACATTTGAAAGAAAACTTCTCCTTTGGGCACCTGCACATATGTACCTTGGTGTGGGGATTGTATGATTTGAAATTGACACTTGCTGCGTGACCTCCCTGATACCTTGCTGAGATCCATTGCCTCAGATTCAGTTATGACATTAATTTCACTATTGCACTATCATCTTAACACTGTTATAGCAACAGTCTCAGGGCAGGGTTTGCTGAATTTTGACAAATATGCTTACTCCATTTAACAAAATCTACTGAAAACTCTCATAAAAAGACCTCTGCTACTTTTTGCATTTGCAGCAGGACAAAGTCAGTAGTAAGTCAGAGAGCAAAGTGCAGTAAGTCAGAGAGCAAAGGTATTCAACTAAGGTATTTAAAAGCACTTTAAAGGCTCAGTTTCTGAATGAATGCCTCTGTCCCTAATTTTGTCCATATTACAGATGCCAGCAGACAGGAACAGACAGGGTGGTTGTGCTCCTCTACCCTGGGCTGCAGAGGAGGAACCCTACAGCATTCAGTACCCGCTGATGTTTTTCGGGCTGGAGATTTCATGCCCAATCATACTGCACTGCTGGCAAGACAGAATGCAATGGAAGCATGTATAAGCCTATTGCATTTTTTATGAGGCTACAACTGAACAACAGCTACAGGGTGAAAGAAGATTTTAAAAGACAGACTATTTTTGGCCCCAAGCAGAGTTCCTACAGAGACTTTGAAGCATCTCAGTCCTATTTTCTATAGATAATACACATATGAAAAAAGTAGCACCTGGGGAGTAACAAAATACATTCACTTATGGATCTACAAAAGCTTGGGTCAGGAGTTCAGGCGATTTGAAAAATCCTTTCTCCCTGGGAGGACAAAGAAAACTCAGAGACCTCATTGATTTTGGTACAGAGGCTAGGTATTTCTTTGGAGGCTCATTCAGCCCTTTAATTTATACAGCCACACTTTAACACACATGTCCAATGTACCTCCCCAGTAAAATCTTCTCTTTCCTGGCCTTTCAAGTGCAGGGTCTCACCTGCTTAGATGTCTCTGAGTGATGCTCATAGGAAAACAACCCTTGAAATGCCAAACAGATGTGAAAATGCATCTGAGGAGGAATGTATGGGTGGTACCCATCTGTCATAGCCCCTTTCACCATCCCATCTCCTCCGTTTCCATCTGGTGCCCACCTCTGCCAAGCTACAGACAGGGGAGCTAGGTGAAATGCCAGACAGACTCCTGTTTAACCTGACCTTTGTTTCTGCAGTGTGAGCTCTCCACTGGTCTTTACCTGGCCGTTTGAAATTTAGTTTCACTTCCCTGAACATTTACTTAAGGTGGAAGGGTAGTGCTTAGGTATTTTGGGCAGGTTCCTACTGAGGAGCTGATCCACCTTAACAAAGATCATAAAGATATGAAAACTCAGAAGTCGTTTGTAGTTACACTAAGAAAGTGCAGTCACCACCACCTCCCACATGTGCAGCAAGTCTAAGAAGTTGTTACTTATATTCTCAGCTTTTTCTCATTTCGTTTTCTTTTTCCCAACCTACTCTGTGAAAAGTTGAACACTTGTAAACAAGCAGGTTGTTATGTCAGAGGAAGATGCTTTATTTTTTTCCAAAACAGATGGTTTTTCTGCAAGATTTTGGTTATAACAAAAAAGTTTTCTGGCAAAATAAACACAGCCCTTATTATAGTGATTATCAGAACTTTCTTTGATAGAAATATAAATGCAGGTAAAAACTAATAAGCAGTATATGACTAGTTTCTAAGTTAAAAAAAAATATTCTTTTCCTAAAAGTACAAAAATTTACAGCAGATCCCTAAGGACTTTCTAAAAATACACAGATACAGTCAAAATTTCTCAGTAGAAGTTAAAAATAAGATCACTCTGAAACCAACAGTGACACCATCTTCGGCTTCTTTAAGAAGGATTAGGTTTTTTTTCTCCTTCAACCATTTTTTCATACATGGTAAATTCCTTTTTCTCTAAGTAATCAAATAGTTACATTGAACAAAACTCTCCTACAATCTTCTTAAATTTCAGCATTTCCCTGCAAATGCTTTGAAAGTCTCTGATTTCCAGTGCTTTCAATTCAAAGACCAGTTCTCTCCATCCTGTTCTTCAGTGCCACGTGGGACAGAAAGCACATTCTTGATGCCCATACCAAGAAAAGAGAAGACATGATTTGCTTCTTGCCTGTATCAGAATAGCTCTGCAGTAGTTGCCTGCAGTAGAATAACTCCCAAATTTTTACTGCAACAAAGAGAGATTTTAACTCCCCTTTTCAGTGTCATTTCCTATGTCTATAGAAGTCCATAGATTCACTGTGGGGATTTCAATTACTTTGGTGCTATCCTCCCAGAGGACCCACTGTTAACAGATTGTGCCCACCCTGCTCCAAGGTTGGGTGCTGAAGACGTGGCTATGGAAATGCCCAGCCTTCTACTCAGAGGTGACATGTACACAGATGTGCAAACAGTGAAAAAAGCCTTTTGGCCACTAAGACACTAGCTAAGTGCAATGAAGCCTGTTCATTTCTCTTACCCTCTCAGAGGTGGCCTTGGATCACTGTTATCACTGCCAGCACAGGAGAGCTCCCAAGAGTAGAGATGTTTCATCAGATGGGGTTTTGCATTCAGTACGGGAGGTGCAAAGACATGTATGTCTGTGAAGCCAGCCATGCTTTCAGATGTCAGCTCCTTAGACCTTCAGCAGAGATTTGGGGAACAGAGCTAGGTACCAAGTGTGACCCTTTAGGGAAGTGTTTCTGCAAAGGTGCTTAGCCTTAGCCTTGGAAACAGAGCTGGCAGCCTCCATTGCTTCCCAGGAGCAGGAACGAGTAGCAGAAGGAGGATAGGAATGCTGTCTGCAGCCCCAGCACTTCCAGTGTGGCACTTGTGGGAAGGCAGTGGCTCCCAGATCCTGTCACCGGTCAAGGTCTGAATGCTTTAGAAGCCAGGTTCCCACCACACATGGAGACAGGACACCACCACCAAGGACTTTGAAAAAGCAGCACGTGTCCCCACATGCTGGGATTCTGCCCATCCGCTCTCTCTGGACAGAAGTTCAGCTCACCTCTCTGCAGGCTGCAAAGGAAAGCTTCTGCACTTCTGCTTCCTTGTCACTACCAAGCATAATTACAAGGCAAAAGCAAAGACTTGGTAAAAATAAACAAAGCACATCACCACTTAGTAAGAACAGACTGGATATGATCTTAGTGTAGAGGAATTGTGAAAGAAGCTTTAGTTTAGGGAACAATATTTGACCTTTTTCTTTTTCAATACAAAGAGGCTCTTGGCATTCTTCAGCTCTTAATTTGCCTGAAACTTGAGCCATGTTGATATGGATCTTTTAATTATTGTCCTCTGTTGACCTGTGTAAAGCATTGTGAGAAAGCTTCAAATCAATCATTCCACTACTTTGACTGAGTGCTCACCTGTTCAAAGGTTTGGTTTTGGTTGCTTTATTTTTTTTGCAAAACTTGCAAGCAAGCAGAAAGAGAATATTTCCTACCATCAGTAAAGTATTTCCCTTTCAAGTAGCAATGGTAAGACTGGGAGAAACGTTTGTTCTACTCACTGATCCAAAAGCCCAGAATTAAATTCCCAGAGACAAACTAAGCCAAAACCAAAGCAAATGAAAGAAAAAAATAACAAAACAAAACAAAATCATGACTTCGTTGGTTGCATTAGAATGAATTTGACCAACAGATGGCAGCTACGAAAACTAAGATAGGTCACTTTTCCAGCCCTGTAAACAGAACTAAAGCACTACAACACATCTGCCACGTAAAAACGCTATTAGTCCCACTCTTGAGACAAGTCATATAAAAAAAGACATTCTCAAGTCGATATGTTTT
Organism: Ara ararauna; assembly: GCA_028858755.1. NCBI lineage: Eukaryota > Metazoa > Chordata > Aves > Psittaciformes > Psittacidae > Ara > Ara ararauna. The sequence continues at coordinate 71,037,204 of CM054381.1, forward strand.
GGCCTATATGCAGTAGAAAATGATGTGCAGGGATATTCATCACCATGCTGCTGTGTTCCCTGATCAGCCTTTGCAGCTTCCAGGGCATACAGGTTTTATTTCCTCTATAGAAAACCTTTTGGCACTCAGAGGGTCAGGATGAAAATGGAGAATAAGGTGCAAATGCAGGAATGTGCAGGGACTGTTTTGCCAGAGGACATGGAAACAGCTGGAAAGATTCCAGGAATAATAAAACCACCAATATACAAATATCAGAGCCTCAGGAGGAATTAAGAATGGATCACCAGACTGCTGCTCAGCCCAGGGACCTGTAGGGAACCATCTGGGTCCTACAACACAAATGCCCACCTACAAAGTATACATTTGGGCACGGGCACAGAAACCTCTCCTCTGAAGATACCTAAGGAAATCCAACACCTCCAGATACCACCGAAGAGTTATACGTGGCCAGAAGCTGAAGCACGCAAATACTTGCAGTAGCGATTGAAGTTTCAATTCTGGTGAAAGTCTCCATGCAGGCAACAATTTTTAATTGGGAAAAAAAAAAAAAAAACAAACACCTGTACAGGGTTTTTTATCATTTGAATGATATCCAGATAAAGTAATGGTTCTGGATGTAAAAGACTTTTGGGTTTGAACTGGAAGTTTCTCTTTGTTGTCGCAATATTTCTGGGCATAGCTGATACAAGAAGAAAAGGCAGGCAAGCAATCTGTAACTTCCTGCCCTCTGTCATTTTCACATGGGCACACCCTCTGGTCTGTTGCCTTCCAAAGGAGCACTTCAGGCAGGAAAGACATGGGAAGCGAAGAAGAGGAAGAACTTGTGCAACAGAAGGAAAAGCTCTGCTCTGATCTGTGTCAGACGATCATATGCAACTTGATGCCAAAAAGAAAAAGCTGCTGCTTCTGGTGCCCTCAGGTTTTCTTCTGAGCTTAGACACTACCCCATTAGGAGCCCGAGGAACTTGTTCAGCTTCTGTAACTCCCAATATCCTTTCTGTAAATGCAAACAACATGTAAATTTGCTCCACTGAGCCATCCCCTTAGGACAGCACCTGTGAGAACATAGGAAGCAAGGAAAGCCCATGGAAATTAAAACTGCTTTTCAGGAGAGCTCAAAACCAGCCATTGGAAAACAAAGGGATTGCTTATTTAATATGGGATTTAAAAATGAAGCAAGCATTTTAATGGCACAAAAGGTAAGAAGAATGGTGCTGTTAAAGGAGGCTGTTGGTCTGGAAGGCTTGGGGTCTGGAGGCAAAAGACAGTATGGGCAGGTTGCCTGAAGATGCTTTTTGAATCACATTTTGTTTTGCACTCAGGATTTCAACATCAGGCACTGATCAGCCCAAGGTAATGAATAAAGGAATCGAGAAGCACATATGGTATAACACTGTGATAACCTTGGCCATAATGTGCGCAAGTGAGTTAGATGACAGGACAGAGAATCAGCTCTTACCTAATGCTCATCAGTCCACACAAATGTTGAACTGTCTGGTTCCTGAGAGACTGCCCCCTTCCCACAAAGACAGAAAACTAAATAGATTTTGAGGGATAGGCAGTTGCCTTGCCAGTTTGAGAAAGTTTGAATATCCCAAAAGGAGACCACCTACCTCTGTAGTCATCTGAATATCTTGGGAAATCTGTTCCTGCTCTCTAAGACTTCAGAATGATCCAGAGTCAGGGAATGCAATTAAGCAAATGAGACAGAAGTATTAATGTCACAGAAGCATTGATGTCAAAGCCAACGTATCTCAATTTCCCCAGTTCCTGGGCAGCAGACTGAAGGCAGAGCAGGGCCAGCCCATGAGCACCTATGAATTGCACACACTGGAAGCAGCATGTCTGAGCCTGGCAATGGAGACTTGCATTGCAGCACTTCCTTCACTGTTGATAAAGCACTTCCTTCACTTCATGCATAGCAGCAGTGTGCTGGGATTCATGGGGATGACACATGTCCTCACACATAGCCCCACTTTCAGAGCTTGTGGACACTAACTTAATATGAGTGATGACTGTGAAGAAGCTTCCCAGAACCAGGTTATGTTTTGCTGTGACTAAGAGGGGAAGCACAGAGATTTTTAGAGGCTGCCTTTAAGACAGCTAATGAAGATGAGCTGAGCCAGGAACTCGGTGGGGTCGGCTTTTGTTACCATGCAGGTTGTTTCTAGTGGAAAGCAGGCAGAAGCTGTAAATGTCGTGAATTTGTCTGCCAAATGCAGCATCATCTGTCAGCAAAGCCTGACAATGTGATGGCTGCAACTGGGAGAGGTAGTTAGGTGAGAGGCTGTTCACTGAATCAAAATGATTTATCCTGGATTATATGGACATCCTCAGGCAGCCAAGGAAGAAACAATCAACTTGGAAAGAGATGAGCAATTTGCAGGGACACAACAAGAGCACCATGGCTACGCTGCTTACTGCACAGTGTGCACTGCAAAGGGGGTTGCTAGTGCCTGGCAATTGCAGTGCAGGTTGTATCCCTACACTTCTCACCTCATTCGCAGCTCTGTTTGCACAGCATCACCTCTCCAGGCATCAGAGGAGCTGGAACCAGGACTGCTGACTTCTCGGATTTTGCAACTTCTATGAGATTGCTCTGAAAAGCCACAGCTTCTGGGGCAGAGGGATTCTTTTTTTCTCACTTGCTTTTATTTTCTCTATGGAACAGCTTCACTTAGTGAGACTGAATTTAATAAAATCCTGCAGCAGCCAAGCTGTTACCAAGTCTAGAGCAACACAGATACACGCCTACCTCCCAAGCTGGTTTGAATGCCACTGATGAATGTGAAACTTCACATGTAAACTCAGTCTTGATACCAGTGCACCTCTGAGCTATTTCCTTTTCTCTTTTATTTCCCCCACCTACACTCTCACACACACATTTTGCAGACTCAGCCTGGGGACAGGAAGGAGCCTTGTTTCCTATCGCGTCATCTTGCAGCACCATGGTGGTTCCTGGCATAAATGCCAGTACAGAAGCCCACCCATAAAATCCATCAACTCTCTCAATCCCATCCGCTGCTGGAGCAGCAGGCAGTCAGGCTACATTGGTATTGTTCAGCTCTTCCTTCTGACTGTAACCAGTTGGATCCCCAGTAGGCACCAGCCCTGCCCAGCCACTATCCAGCCTCTGGGCTTTCACATGCACGGAAACCTTTTCCCATAAACAGCAAGAGGCAACTTCAGTCCCTTCATAAATCTGCCAGACTTTCACAGATGCTTTTGGTGGATGCAAGAGCCTTTCCCTGTTACAGAGTACACAGTTCTTCCTGTCTGCAGGATCCACAGGTGTTTAAGACCAGGAGGAAATGTTACAGTCAAACAATGTGGTTGGAGAACATCATCCCCTGTGGTGGGGTGAGCCCATTCTTCTGCTGAGGAAAGCCATATTTGAGAGAGACACCTGGTCTTGATTTAAAGACCCCATGTGATAGAGAACCCTGTACAGCCTCTAGTAAGTTATTACAGTGGTTAATTTTCTTCACTGTGAAAAAAATTCCATGCTGAATTAGTCTGGCTTCTGCTTCCAGTTCCCTGGATCTGCTTGGACCACGCCTCCAAGAGACGAGCTCTAGCATCCAGCTTTCTTCCTTGCCAGTTCATGTAAAGCTGGATCTGGTCACCTTTAAAACTCTGCTTGAAGTACATCTGCAATGTCTTTTTATAAAAGGCTTAACCCCCATACAGCCACATGTGCTGAGCCAACCAGAAAAAAAAGCAGATGCATAAGTCATGTCTAAAGAATACTTTAGCCCAGTTTCTGACATTAGCCAGCCACAGGTATTTAAATAAAAAGATAAAATCCAAGGGAGGAAGAGTGTCACTGTCATCGACACATCTCTCCAGCTTCACCCCATAGGGGTTTACAGGTACCAAGCTGAAAGACATAGTGAGGTTTATCAGCTGACACATAGGGTCACCCAGTTTGTCTTTGCATGGTTTCCAGTCTGCTTGGGTACGGGCAGATTGAACTCACCCCTGTTTGCATAGAGCTTCACAGGCATATCCTTAGGTAAGCATAACAGATGAGCCCTCAGGGCAGGTTTTCCACGTACCAACTCACACACTTTAATTATCTCATTATAAAATGTGATCGAAGATCTGCAACTTCTTATCAAGAGTCCCCAGTCACTTTCTCCTAAGGTTTCCCTACACAGAGTGTGACCAGAACCACGGCTTGGTACCTATCCAGTCACACTTTTACTAAATTAAACACAAGGAAAAGGCTTTTGGCTTCATTTTGGCCATCTCCTGGACCCAAAGCTCAACATTTCTGGCTCAGTTTACACCACCACTACAAATGCCCTAAATTGACAGTATCTGGTTTACATTTAAGGCAGTTTATACAACACGTTTGGCTAGTTTTTTGCAAATTTTCCAGCAAAGTATATAGCTAAATGCAAAAAATCAGAGTTGATTATTGTGCTTTTCCCTGACAAACATCACATGTTCCTTTTCTATGTTTACTATTACTGTGATGGCAAATAGGCACACCAGCCTCAGGCTAGGACCTTCTCTGTGCTCAGCATTGTACAGATACAGGAAGGAAAAGCCACTGCCTCACAAGGTTATGACAGTAAACACAAGTGAGGCAGATACATGACTGACTGGCAAAGCCATGATCTTATGAGTTTGACTGAAGTTGAAATGCACCAAGTGCTAGCAGGGGAGCAGGTAGCAGGCTGTTGCTGCCTGGCAGCCCGTGTGATATGTGATGAGAGTGATGGGGGAAGAAGGACTGGCTGGCCCTGACAACAGCCCAGTCTATGAGGTGCCCCTCTTCCAGATGAAGTTTGGACAGGACATAAAGCTTTTTGTTGCTGGCTGGGAAATCTGCCGAGCACTTCCCAACTAAAGCCATCACAGGGAACTTCTGGCACCAAGCTCACACTTCATGTAACCCAGTAATGATTGCTGGCTGAGTGCCTCTGTAGCAGGAGGTGGGCTGCAGGTCAACACCTGATTTCATGCTGGTAGTCCAGTACCAACCCTCAACCACTGCATTTAGCCAGAGGGCATGTATCTACTCTCAACAAAGCAAGCAGCACAGGAGACAACTGGCCATGATACAAACTCCTGGCAATACTGATAGGAAGTTCTGAGCTTTCTGCAAACATTTTTGTGGTGAGTTTGTGGAAAGGAACTAAGTGTGGGGAACAGCATCAGCATGGCTTCCCATCTTCTATCACACCCATATTTCAGTACTTTCCTCCTTCAATAGATTTACCAGTCTGATAGGTAGTGGGGGAACATTTTCCTAGTTGCAAAATGAAGCCCAGAAATACAACTGCTCGGTGTTATGCCAGTACCATTACTACTGTAACCCTCACTTGCAACACTGAAATTTCTTGGTACCTTTTGTAGTATGCTGTCAGCAGGCAGTGCTCCCTTATAATCAACCCCTGGCACTTTGCATGCACTGACAGTGTAAGCTGGGTCCAGATGAGAATGTGGGGCTACAGCCTTAGCACAGTTTGCTGTTAGTCACAAGGCCAGGGTCCAACTCCCTTAACCCCACCTCTCATATCTGCTGGTTGTCAAGGTTTAGCAGATGGTCACCAAGGTAAGACTGGCTCAACACCCTGTACAGTTAAAATGGGCCATTGAGGCCCACTGCCTTTTCATGCAAAAACATAACAGAAATAAATTCTGATTTCTAGGAATGGATAACTTTACAAACTGTCCTCCTCACTTCTCTTTCTAATGGCTGCGCAATTACTGGTTTTGTGAACAGTCTGTTAATGCAGCAGTTTATCACAACACATGCTGGGCAAACACAAATTAGCTTACAAAAGTACAGAGGTGGAGATGATTTGTAAATGGTCAGGAAAAAACTGCAATGGTCAGGATATTTTATTTTCTTCTCTAAGCCTGCTGCTCTATCACAAACCCAAAGATCCCAGGATGCTCACAATGCATGCAACAAGGAAAATTCCTGTGTGGAAAAATTGGACAGAGCATCCACTGAGCTCTGGGATGCTCAGGAGAGCAGCCCTTGGCATCCATAGCTACATGTGCTCACTTTGATTTGGACAGACAAGGAGGAAAAACCTTCACATAAACCCATTTCAAGCCTGTGCACAGTCATGGTGTTTTCCAGAGTCAACAGAAGGCTCAGGGGCTGCATTTAAGCTTTCCCTCTCCATGGCTAAAAGCTCTTTACCCTAATCACCAGATTTCCCCCTGGAGGGACAGAAATCCTGACTTCAGCCTGCCAGACAAGACAGGCACCCTTGTTGTACATCTGCAGGCTATGGAGCTTGTGTTGTATTGGGGTGCCAGAGGTAGATACAGCTGCTCAGTGTGAGGCCACACGCACAGTCAGCCCAGTGGGATGCCCCAAGCATCTGATCTGCCTACTGTTCCCCGTGCTGTCTGCACCAGCACTCCGGAAAACCTCTGGACTACTGTTTCCCCTCCCACCTTCTGACTGTCCAAGGCAAACTGCAGCATGTGGAGGTCTCTCTCTTTCTCTCGAAACACAAATGTGCTACAGCTGGTCAGCAGATTATTTTTAAATGAAAAATGGCTGTAATATAATCATTTGCCAGAAAATCAGTTCTGAGAAGCAATAGCTAATCTTGCTTTTGAAAACACCCACCCCTTCTATTAGGTCTTTTCCGCCTTTTTTGAAGAAGCATTTAAGGTTTTCATTGCAAAGCACACACGAACTCCCATGTCATCCAACACTAGAAATCTGGGAAGGGTCACAGCATTTGCTAATGAAAACAGATTTTTTGTAGAAACTGTCAACAACAAAAAGTAACATTTAAATAATGCTAATTAAAAAGAATATGCAAAACCAAACACCCTGAATCTGGCCAGCATGTAGGCAAAAGAATCCCAAACTTACGAAGCAAGCGAACTGAAGTGAGCCACTCAGTGCACATCTGCACAGTCCAGTCTGCAGCAGTACCAAACACAGCAAGCCTATCATCCCAGTTTGGTTCTGTACTAAATCCACACAATAATGAACTACACCAGATCATGAGATACACTGGTCTCTCTACAGCTTCAGAAGGAAGCAGCTATAAGTTTATTAGGGCCCCTGCAGTTCTCAGCATGTGAGGACATTAATCTTTGCCAGGTCCCATGCTTTAGTTCTCACAATCTTGATGCAAACTGCAATTTTCTGCTGCTGTCCTTTTTATTTAATGAGTCTATATAAAGATCACACTTTAAACCTGTATTTCCTCTGATTCTGGAAAAGAACCGTTCTTTGAAACAGATTGACACAGTTTCTTGTGTGAACTGCTTAGAGAGATAATGACAGTCACCTGAGCCACCCCATGCTCCCATGGGCTTTCCAAATCAATGTTTAGTTCACAGTGATCTCTGCTTCCCTGCTCCTGGTGAGGCTGGTAGCAGGTACGGAGCTTGTAGCTTTGCTGTCCAACACAGCCACGCTGAAACCCCACAGTGGCAGGAAGCACAGATGCTTCCCAGGATCTAGATGAAGACTTCCTAACGGCAGGCACCAGGGCAGCCGCTGCTGCCATCATTCTCTAAATCATAAGCAATGGTCACACTGTGGCTGCAATCGTTGGGAGCCACCTCTCCTCACCGCAAGGGAAGGGCATGAGGAGGTGCTCCATAGAAGGCTGCACCACTTGGGCTTCCAGAGAGAGCCCCAGCTGCCAGGCTGAGCATTAATTACTGCTGCACTGCCTCTAAAAATAATTGCCCAGGATGCAAGTGGCTGGCTTGCTTTTCCTCCTTATACACCATCTCCTTACAGTCTATGGCTGAAAGTCCTCATGGTGGGGAAGGGGAACTCCCAAAGAGTTTCCATTGGAGCCGGGGTCTTGGGTCTTCAAAGGGAAAACAAAGCCAAGCAGCCACTCTGCATACTCCTCTTCTAACCCCTGCAGTGGCCATGGGCCTGAGTGCAATTCACCCCACTCAGCAGCCAGGTCTTGAGGGGATAGACCAGTTCCCAACCAATTCTCTTCCCCACCAGCCCTTGTTTGTGTTATGGGGACACCACCGGCCAGCTGGGCTTGACTCACATCACAGGCCTGGATTCCCACCAGGGTCATAACTACTTTCCCCCCACCACAAGCTCTCCAGCAAAATAGCTGGAATTCTTCAGCAGGACAGGCCTATACCAGGCATGAATATGCGACCCTACAAATAAACAAACTTCCCCATGTTGTTTGGCCCTTTTAATATTTCAGTCAGCACAGGAAACTTCTGGTGAAGGGAATGGGCAATATTTCACAGGGGAAGCAGCCTGTTGGACGTGAGTTTAACATGGAAAGCCCCCCCTGGGAAGGACACAGGAGGGAAAGAGTCTGTGTGTGTCCTTTCCTTGTCCCTGCTATTTTTTCTGTTAAGCCCTGGTGGAGATAAATTACCACCAAGAGCCAGGTCCAGCCATCCAATGTCTCAATTTGAGTTGCCATTCTGGTCTTTTTCTGACCACAGTTAATGATACAAACTGCCTGATTCTAAGAGACAGAAGAATACAAAAGAGAAACAAACACTGACGCACATTGCAATTTTAGATCAGATAGCTTGTTTTCCTCCCCAGTTACCTGATCCATTTATTATTAGATGCCTAACAAGCAGCATTTTTTATCCTGTTTACACTATGTGAAATAAGATTTTTCTCTATTTTTCCTCCATTGCTTTATTTGGCTCTGAAGTCTCTGAACTGGAGCTAAGGTCAAAATGTTTCTCACCTGCTCTTTTGGAGCAATCCCTCATATCACAGAGCCAAAGAGATAGCATTACCTCCTGTCAGCTGAGATGAGGTACAAACTAAAACCTTTACTACTAATTTCCTGGAGTGGGATGCAGTGTCTTCTCCCCAGTTTGTATATCCTAGACCTCTAGTCCAAGTGCAAACCCTTCTGCAGCTAACATCTCATTCGTTTTGGCAGAGGAAGGGTTTCCTCACTCTCCATCCGTGTCTCCTTGTCCTGGGAACTGACAGCCCAGGGCACTGACCCAAAGGCAGCAGGGTCTTTATTGGAGGAGCCACTTTGGGAAGTTCTCCAACAAGCAACAAACGAATGGCCTTGGAAAGTACATTCAGCATTCAGGGAGCAAGGAACAGCTTCAGTCTAAGGAACTGCAACATAGCACAAGCTGAGCACATTGCTGTTCACCCTGACCGCTTGTTGCTGCTCTGCCAGAGATGAGATGGGGGATAATGCCCTGTGAGAGGGGGACAGGCCCACCCAGCCCCGCAGCGGCTGCGCAGGAGCAGGGCAGCACCCGGCACAGCAGCACAGCGTCAACATCTGCATCTGAGCAGGGGGCTGAGCACCACAGGGTGCAGCAAGGAGCCAGGATCTGCCTTTGCAGCAGACAGGCAAAAGCACATCTGTGATCTATTTCTTGTGCTAACAAGGATTCCCTGCATGAAGTCTTTCAACTTCCTATTCCTGTTCTTGAAGATGAGGCTAATGATAGTCCTAGGATCTCCTATGCAGAGAAGAGGAAACTTCATTAATGCTCACAAAATCCTTCAGAAAACAGCCTGAGGATGAGCAAGGGTGATTCCACTGGTAAGCTGTGCATTAATCTACAGCCTGAGGAGTCAGGTTTATTTCTGATTGATGAGTGGAGCAGCCGGAGGAAAGTAGTTGTGATGGAAACACTTCAATTTTGACCACCCGGACTGCAATGGGATCAGCTTAGGACTGAAATAAGCTTTGGGGAGTCATTGAACTCTGACCTAAGCTAGAATAATAGGATGTGTTTATGTCTGACAATGGGGGAGCTTTGCAGAAACCTCCAGTGAGCTCCATATGCAACACCATTTTTACGGTCCTCCTAAGAAGGGAATATCAAGGGATTGTATATGCCTCAAATGTAAATTATGACATGCATTCAGGACCACCCGCATCAAATGGATGGTCGCCCCAGCCCAGAGTTTTCATGGTGAATTGAGAACAAATTCCACAGCCCCTCTGGTTTGCGCTTCCATAGAATAATATATTTTCAGGTCAGCAGAGCTGTCTGATTCTCACACAATAGGTCCTTTCTCCATTTCTCCGAAACCTATCAATTGCTCTCTGCCTCTGCTATAATTTATGGTTTACTTCCGAACTGTATGACTAAACTTTGGAAATGTGTGAGGGTACAGCAGCTAGGAAAAGCCTGTTCCCAGTCATGGTCAGTGCAGCACTTCCACTCCAAGAAATCCAGATGGGCACAAGGAAGCCTTACAGATGCACTGCATCACTGCACAACCTGTGTTCAAGATGGCAATGCCTCTGCCAATGGGCCTATTTTGTAGTTTGCTTTGAATATTTCCTACTGCATATTTGTAATGAAAAAAGTGGAGGCATTTAGAGGTCAAAAAACTTGCCAAAACTGATCTGTGGATTAAAGAAATTATATAAATAGATCTATGGATCAAGGCAGCATGTTAATCTCCAAACTCCCTTTAGTATCCCCTCAATACTATAGGCTACATTTAGGCTCTACCAGATGTCTTTCGACTGGACAGCTTATAATACCCTGCAACGACTACAGCTAACCTGAAAGGACTAGATTTAGGAACACTGTCCTGGTTTAAGCCCAGCTGTAAATCAGCCACGCAGTTGTTAGCTCACTCCACCCCTTCCTCCCCCCACTCCCAGAGGGATGGGGAGGAGAATCAAAAGAATGTAACTCCCACGGGTTGAGATAAGAACAGTCCAGTAACTAAGGTATAACACAAATCACTACTGCTGACACCAATAATAATAATGATAAGGGAAATTACAAGGGAAGAGAATACAGCCGCTCACCACCTGCCGACTGATACCTAGCCCGATCCAGCAGTGATCTAAACCTTCCGGGTAACTGCCCCCAGTTTATATAGTGAGCATGATGTGCTGTGGTATGGAATACCTCTTTGGTTAGTTTGAGTCAGGTGTCCTGTCTCGGCTTCCCCCCAGCTTCCTCTCCTCCCTGGCAGAGTATGAGACTCAGGAAGTCCTTGGTCAGAGTAAACATTACTGAGCAGCAACTGAAAACATCGGTGTTATCAGCACTGTTCCCAGGCCGAAAGTCAAAACCACAGCACTGCACCAGCTACTAAGGAGAAAAATGACTGCTACTGCTGAACCTAGGACAAACAAAATGCTATGTCTACCTTAACTTTTGATCGGCATCATAAGGTATAGCAGAATAATCATTGCTCCCTTGTTAAACTGGAGGTTTGCATTGTAAGCTAAGAAGTAACTTTTGCTTGGCAGGCCAGAGACTGATGATCTTCCTCCAAACTTCAGTACTTTGTTTCAGTGACCTGAAAGTTTCTCAGTAGATCTATCTCATGCTTTCATCACGCTCTGGTTAATTTTGAAATGGAATCTTTAGCAGGTATAGCATGCCATTTTTTTTGCAGTGATCTCCAGTGAAGTTACTAAGTTCACAGATTTTTTCCATCTTCTCCAAAATAAAAAATCACTGGTTTTAATTTTTTTTCCTTTTGCATTTACTACATTTTTTTCTTTTAAGAATTAATAATTGTTTTTATTTTCAAAATGTAAAGATTTTCTTCAGCAAGTGCTGACAACTCTGCACATACGACAACATATTCTACCGTATAAATACTCTTCGTAAGAAACTGCTTGTACTTCTTCCATAAGCTTTGTTTGTGCCTTTTTGCGTATTCCTTCTAGTTCTTCATTATCCCTTCATATGGCTGCAAGAAAACAGACTGTTTTTGTGTGCAATAAAACCAGGTAGGCATCACTATCTCTCACTCTGCCTCAAACAGCATTTTCCAATACGATATTTTTAGCTGTTCCTTCCCCAACATGGGGATTCAGTTTAATGTGGGGGACAGTCAATAGTTCTCATCCCCAAGAGCAGCCCTGAAGTTGTTCCAATGTATTACACTTCACCCTTGAGCTTTCTGTGGCGCTGGAAAGCTCCTGTGCTTTCCCCATATGCAAGAACAGAACAGATTTTTAAACTGCCATGTCTTTCTCCAGTGCTCATTCAAAGAATGGTTTAATGAAACTATTCTCACATGGGACTGCTTTATCATGACTATTAGACAGCAGGACCCATCTCCAAAGAAGGACTGTAATACACACCCTGCATGGTTTTTGTGCCTTTTCCCAGGCAGTAAACAGCAGTGGAAAATGCCAGGGAACTTCCTGCTCTCATGGGAATTCCTGCTAGTCTGAAGCCTGATCAGTGGATTCACTCGGTTCCCCATGGAGACTGTGCTCTTATATTTCGGAGCCTGTGAGGCTAGAGATAACAGAGTGGAGAGAAATCTGGAATTTGGGATTGCCAGGAATGAACTGGGGTCAGAGAACTAGCCCTGAGAAAGGACTAGAATATAAATGACCCAAGCCTGAAGGTGGCTGCGATAATAGAGAAACAACTCTAGATGCACCTTCCTCCTCAGCTTCCCCACAACACTCAGACTCTGCGACATTACTGTTATCAGCCTGGCTGAGCTGGTTGCTTTGGTGAAGAAACAGCAGGGACATCAATGGACATGTAGCACTACTTGATCGTACACCTGATCCCACCAGCTAACCAACACACCCATAAGGACTTTGCTGTCAATGACTTTTTCAAAACACCACAGAGCACTAAGTATAACTATTGCCTGATTTTGAATTTGGCAGAATTGTCTTTTAGAAACAAGCCAGTAAATTTCATCTTCACTTCTCTCTTTTTGTTTGTTCTGCTGTTTCAAATCACTGCTTTGCTCCTACCTTCCATCAAGCTCTCTCTTTATACCTTGTTTTCTCCATGTGTATAATTCACTTAACATCAGATGCACCATTTTATGCTATATACATTTTCAAGACTTTTGCAGTATAAACACATCTTGTCAGTAAGTTGAATTTACTGACAATTCATTTACAATCTGACCCTGGAGTAAGCACTTTTTTCTTTTTTCCAAGTTAAAATGCTTTGGGTTTTATATAGCAAATATTCTGTGTTGACTGCTTTTCAAACTGCCAGCCATCTGTCCATTATTAGCATCAGACCCTGACAACAGGAATATTTTGCTCATTAAATCATTGTTGAGCAAAGTGTTTAGGTTTTATCATTAAGAAAAAAGAAAGGTTTTTCATGTTATGAATGGTTCTCAGGAGATATGTGCTACCATTTAAAGCCAAAGCTAACAGGGTCCTCAGAAATCACCCTGTTTCATGTTTCCAGCTTCAAAACCAAAGAATGCAGGCCTGGAAAAGACTTGCTGGATCATCAAGTCTACTTCTCACAGCACCACACAGTATAATTCCTAGAGGCTTGGCTCATGTTTGGTTTCTTCATATCAATTGGCAGCAGATGATCACTGTCATATAGGCTCCCGAAGTTCAATATACCAGCCTATAGTCAAAAGGAATTGTAGATGCTCCATACAACTGAATGGTAGAGTCACTAATTTGTCTAAATACATCTCCAAAGTTTGAAAATAGTAGTGTAGCCAATGCTGAATACTGGACCTGTCTCGGGTCTGACATGGTGGGGTCTCACCCACAAAACTAAGCTGCCAGTTACATTCTCGCTGCCCTCATGACTTCAGACAAAGTTGCCACATTTGGGCTCCTTGGCAAAGCAATGAGTCCAGCAGCATTCCTTCTGGAACAAAACTCCACGGGGTAGCTAAACTCTCTTTCAAAGAGGTGGCATCCCTCCAGACAGGCCCTGAACCTTGCAATATAAACTTAGCAGATGCCTTTTGCAGCCAGTGAAACTGGTACTTAAGAGAAAACATAAGCACGTTTGCTGCTTGTGCAGAGGACCACTCAATGGACCTCATGTTCCTGCATGTATACTGTGAACCAAGACAGGTAATTAAAAGCAATGTCCACTTCTGTGAGATGGTGAGTACTCTGACCTCACTCAGCAAAACCAGCACATTGATTTCACATGCCTGGCCCCACCAGCCAGGCAACCCACCTGTAAGGACTTTGCTTTTAGTGACTTTTTTAGAACAATGCAGAGCACTCAGTATTACTATAACAACAACCTTCAGGTGACATCTCAGAGAGGCAAAAAAGAGATCCAGATAATCTTATTTTTGAGAATGCATCTTTTAATACTAAGATGGTAAATAGATGAAGAAAGAAGCCAGCACTGCATACTAAATGCAATGCTTTTGGTTTTGCATCCAGTTGCTGCTCAGAGAAGCAATCCCACCTCCAAGTTATTAATAGTAGCAAAGTTTAATAATGATAATAATAAAAGACATCTGGATGAAATCAGAAGGGATCAGAACCACATGTGCACAGGGAACCCAGGCATGTCCCAGGCTCACTCACATATTTTAGGACAGAAAAGCCAGAGTATTTCATTGAGAAAGGAGGAGGAAACCAGCCAGAAAGCACTTGAAACCTGGAGCTCTGCTACTTTTAAACTAAACATGAGTACATTTCTGCTTATCTCTTCACTCCAGCAAAGACAGCTTTTGCTGAATATCCAAATGTTAATGGAACAAGACCACAGGGAAGGAAGCCAAGCCAAGTATCCCTGCCCAGAACTAGCTTTTCTCCTTGATTGCTCCCTTTTTACATTTGTCCAATGTTTCCCAGCCTGTCTCTTTCTCCTTATTATGTACAGAGATCATCCTGAGATCTTTCTAATTCATCTTGACTTGTACAGCAGTCTCCCCAGCCCTAGGTATCTCCAAACGCATGTGGTATGCAGTGATTAGACAGTGTAGGTAACAATAGCTTCTCACATACAAATCCCAATATGGATGGTCTTTGGCAGGGAAAGGCAGCTGCCTGCATTGCTCTGCCCTTGAAGTGGGAGGATGAGCCAAGATGGAGTAGCTCAGTCAGTGGGACAACACCAGCTTTCTCAGCTGTGCATGAGCCAAGGCATCCTTTTTGGACACAAGAGTGATAAAGGTAACACCATCTTGCACTGTCTTCTCTCCACTTGTCAATTAAGTCCAACAGGCAGCCAAACACCATTGCTGTTTGGGAAGGCAAAACCAGCCAAGGTTGCCAGCCAAACATATTACACAGGATCGCTTGAGGGAGGTACCTTCTTTGTACTTGCACAGGGAGAAAGACCTGACACCAGCTGTGACCTGAAATGTAGCCTGGGGAGGTGTTCCCAGCTCTGCCCTCTCTGGCTTGCCTGAGGGCAAGGCATCCTGCTACCCTGGGATTTTGCTGAAGTTGTCCAGTATCAGTCAACTTTGTGGAATAATCTGAGAGAGCCCAGTGGCTTTCTGAAATTGTGCACTGACTGCTGTTTTAACAGCAAGCCCAAAAATGATGTTAAGGTAGTCTTTCCTACACTCAGCACAGTCAGAGTGAGAACTGCGGGCTTTGCACACCGAGGAAACTGTCTGGAAATAAGTTTTGTTTTCTGGTTACCAGACCCTCATTCTAACAGGTGCCCTTCTTTCACATATTACGAGACAAAAGCCAGTTTGTTCATCTTCTCCTGTGAGTGCATGGTTCCAGTTGGGATGAGCTGTGGGATGAGGTGATCATACCCTCCTTAGGCTGACATGCGCAAATGCATACAGGGTGTGAACTGGGGCTCATGTAATTTCTACTGAAGGCTGCAAGAGAGCATGAAAAATTCAAGATCCATGGGACCAGAAAGGAGGAGCAAAAGTTGTGGAGATGAGGCCCCTTTGTCAGGAAAGGCCTATCTGTGCTCCAGAGACTGTTTAAACATTTTTATAAAGATGATTTCCACCACATTAAAGTGTTTTCCAGACTCCAGAGTTGCCCTACTAAGTCTGAGCATCAGCTTTTCCCAGGGTGTGTCAAAACCAAAGCTTCTGGGAACCAACGTAGAACACCTCATTCTGCTGCCGCCCCCCCCCTCTGCTCTCATTGCAGGGAAAAAGCAGTTCTCTCCAGGAGCTATGGGATGGAGAAAAATTTGTGGACAATGATCCAAAGGAAGGCAAATGACCTGGAAATAGTCCAAATATGGTCCCTGGGTGGAGGAGGGAAGGCTTCATGGCAGAAAAAGCCATGGGAGCAGGGAAATGCTTGTGCTCCATCCATCTTTGCTCCTGCCACATCTCAAGTCTTCCTGTGCAGTGCCATACAGAGGGGAGCTGCTCTGCAAGGATCCCAACCATCTGGCTTCCATCCAACCCATGTCATGGTAGCTATCAAAGTATTCATGCAAATGATTAAAAGAAAGAAAAGTTACCACTGCACAACCCCCCGACATCATTTGGTTTAGCTGGGGTGAAGCAGAGAACTCACATCAATGTTTGTGGTGAAAGTCCAGGTGTGCCCATTGTATGGTCCCAAGCAGGCAGGCAGGCAGGAACTGCTGTAGTCGGCTTTGCACCCCATTGAGCTGAGCAGAGGGATCACCTCTGCTCCCCTAGAGCCTCATCTCAAATGGCCATATTGTACTTTGCAGGTAGGATGAGGGATATTCCCTTCAGGTCAGTAGAAAATCTGGAGCCACTGTAATGGTTTAGGGCCCTGTTGCAGAATGGAAACCCTGTGTGCCAGGTTCTGCAGAGACATAGAAGGAAACGCTGTCGTTTCTCCTGCAGAGAGCAAGAGCATGTGGTTGCACACAGGTAGCACATAAGGACAAACTAGGAAAGCAGCTAAAGACCTGTCAAAGTGTAAGAACTCAGGCTTGCCCCAGAGGAGAGACAAGAAATTGCTTTGACACAGCAGAGGAGCAAGCAAGTCCTTCCTGCTGGAAAGCATGTTTGAGAACCCAGAAACTGCAGAGGGGGAAAATCCTCAAGAGAGAAGAACAGCACAAGGGCCCTCTGACAGTACACAGCTCTCCTAGATTTACAGGGCAGCCTCTGGCTCTAGTAGATAGGAGTTTCGTCCATCCTCTTAAATATAGCAGTTTACATACCCCTCCACAGCTGGTAGCTGAGGAGCTGAAAATCTCTAGTGTTGCCTCCCTGGCAGATTGCAGTTTTACCATTGTGCAAGTGAAAATCTATGAAAACCACCTCTGTCCCAGAGCAGCTGGGGATGCACTGTGCCTCCACACTGCCCAGGGAAGCACCCTGATCAATCAGCCCAAATATGCTCAGCTGCCATTCACCTCCAGCAATGGCATGGCAGAAAGCTGGGAAACCAGAGCTTGCTGTCAGCAAGCTTTGCAGACCCGATACACAGACCCTCATGATCCAGGTCAAAGACTAACATGCCCACTGATAGTAAAGCAACCTGGTACTGCTCTGTTCCTTGTGCTACACTGACATGCTGATCAGTGGGCTTTCTCCAGCAGTTTCTATGTCTGGGTAGACAAAATGTACGTGGGAGGGTGTATGTTTCAAAGAGAGATCCTCTCTCTCAAGTACTGAAGAGCTAAGTGTTCCACACATGATCTAATCCAGCAGTTGATCAGCACATCATGGGAAAGCTGCAGACTGGCTCCAGTGAAGGCGGGCGAGTGAAAATAAGGATTTATGGTGCAGCAGACAGGAGGTGAATACAGTTTTGTCTCAATAGTTACCTGGGGACTAACAACCTTACACAGATGAAATGGTGAGACTATTAAAGCTGATTTACTGAAAATACTCCAGTAGTCTTTTGACAGCTGGACAGACAGGGACTTTGCTAGAATTGATGGTCAGAGCAGTATCTGCCAGCACACTGCCAGGGAAATATACTACAGGAATGGTGTCTGCTGTACATGGTGCTTGCAGAGCCTCCTAGAGCAACTTTGCTTGTAGCAAGTGGTTTGTAAGGAGGAGAACAAAGAAATCCCTTTTCCTTCACTTAATATAATCTTCCTGCTTTCCCAATTTTTTCATAAATTCCATAATCATCTGCTAAATAAATGCACAGCCTATGAAGGAGCATTATTTGCATGGAATTAGGAAGGAGTATGAAAAGGAGGGAGTTATACTAGGAGGCTGCACAAGAAGAAAGCTGGTGACACACGGGAAGGAGAATCTCAATGACCTGGATTTTTCCTGGGGCAGATACTCACTATGAACTTTCAGTGAGCAAGGGAAACAAAAGCCACCAAGTTGCAGATCTAGATGGAGTTATCACAAACCACAGGCCCTATGTCTTTTATGACTGAAGGAATGCCTTTGCAGTAACTTCTTCCCAAATAATTAATAAATCTTTTCCCTGAATAGAAATAATATGGAAAACTGATCTCTTTCTGGGCCTGTAAAGTCCATACAGACTTACTACAAATGAGGCTAGAAAAGGAAGAACTCTGAAAAAATAGCATTAAGATATGAGCACTCATACTTTTTTTACAAGAGGTATCTAGTGTTCAACTGCAACACACAGCTGAAAAAAAGCCAATGTTTTTAATAACTCAAGAATGAAAATACACCACAACCGGAAGCTATTCAAATGGTCACATGGAAGTAGGTTGGGAGTGAAAAATAAATTTGTGTTGTAAATCTCAACCATTTTTCTCGTCCCTGCTGAACAAACATCTCCATCCTAAGTTTCTGAATATCAGCCAAAAGAAGTCACTTCTGAACTCTGCAAAGGATCACAAATTGAAAGAGGCTGCCACTTCTTGGAAAGGCAGAATCAGAACAAAAAATTACTTTGATTATTGGAGAGATAGTCCTAACCAACATGAAATCTACTAAATTAAAGTACAAATTAATACTATTATAAGGAGAAATTAAGTGTGGAGACAGAGGAGAGAATGATTAGCTATGCAGTAACTGAACAGGCAGCTGCACAATATAAGCTGATAAAGTCATAAACTTAATGAATCAACACTGTGATGCCACTGCAAACAAGACAATTTTCTTTCTAAGATGTACTATCACAAGTGTTATGTGTATATAGCACAAGAGTAATGATTTCACTCTTCTGGAATACTGTATTCATTCTGGGGCACCACAATTAAAATGAGATATAGACAGCTGGAAAAAGTCCAAAGGAGAGTAATAAGAATTGTTGAGGTATAGAAAATATGTCCCAGGAAGAATAGATAAAGGAAGTAGATTTGTTTAGTCTACAAAAGAGAAGACTAAGGAGAGATGTAATAGCAATCTTCTCACATTTGAAAGGTCAGGAAGATGATGATCAATTGCTCTCCATGCTCACTAAGAGTAAGAGAAGAAAAATCAGTTTTATTCAAGGCAAGGTTGATTTAAAGGGGATATTAAGAAAGCTTTCTGACCAGCAGCTTAGTTAAGTATTTCAGCAGGTGACCTAGGGAGGATTTTTAAAGGAAGACAGGCAAATAACCATAAGCACTATCTATAAATAATTCTTCTGCCTAAGTGCAGAGTGATGAAGGAGATCTCTGCAGGACCATTCCAGCACTACAAGACTATACCAAATCTATGATTTTTCACATTAACATTAGGCCCAGGAAAAACTTAACAGCTCTGGCTTCTTAAGCTTTAGAGAGGCTAAACTGACCTTAACAAGGGACAAAATTCCATCCTTGGGTCACCCTCACCTTCCTTTGCTGCTGAGTGCAAATCAAATTAGTATGAGTTTAGCAGATGAAAACTGATATATACATAACATTCATATAAATGAACTTGAATGCACACTTTCCTCTATGCCATCAGTTTGGCCCTGAATACCACGCTTCTTAGTGCCACTGGACTCCTAATGCCATGTGCAGAGTGAAAACATGTTTGCAACACTTTATTACGGTGAGTTATACTTACATTTCTGCAGCCCATTTCTTAGTTCAATAATAAGGATGCTTGCTAAAATTTCTTTCCAGAAAAATGTTATCCTTTTGGATTCAGTCCTGCTCTGGAAGAACAAACTGACAGGAATCTGAGTGTCTTCAAATATTTGGACACCCCCAGCCCCTGGAGCATTCAGGCCCATTAGCAGTCACTAGATATCCAGGTTTCTTGCCCAGTCCTGGAGATACTCCAAAGCATTCAACAAAGTTTTTTAGGCTCCACTGTGCTCCTGGAATCTACTTTTACATATTTATTGTGTCACCATAAAAACACTGCATCCTTTGGGGAAGAAAAACAAATAGCAAATAAATTCACAGGTTAAATTTAATTGAGAGGTGTTACCAACAGTAAGGGAGACAAAAAAAAACACAAGTGGATTTTGAGAGATTTTAAAACACACTCTGAGCACAGGAGAACAAGCAAAGAGCCAGACTGGGGACAAAGGAAGCAAATCAATTTGCGGAAAATAACCAGAAACAAATATCTGCCCTAGAAGGGAGGCAGCTGAAAGCGGTAGTGCTGGCAAAGGCTTAGGAGTGGCAGCAAGCAGCAAATTGTCTGAGCTTAGAGACAGCAGGAGCTGTAAGGCGCTATAAACCATAGGAAATACAGCACGTGCTGTTGTTAGAGAGAAATCCCTCCCTTTTTTATGCCATGCCAGGTAACAGTCACATAGCTTGGTCCCCTCTCTTGAGGGATTTCTCCCTGCACAGTCCAGCAACAAACTATTTGGATACTTGTCTTGGGCATTCCTGTAGAAGAAGAAACTGGTTTCACCCAATACCACTGCTAAACCCATCCTTATTCCCACTTTCCTGGGCAGAAATGCCAGACACATTCACTGTACCTCTCAAATTCCATAGGAGCTCAAATCCTTGCAAGAAGTAGTAAGGTGAGGCACAGCACCCCTCTGCTGCACCCGGGGTGGAAAGGCGTGGCCTTGAATGCAAACGCAGCTTCTAGACCCAGCCCCTGAGGACCAATTCCCGATGTCATTCAACTGCTACATGCATGAAGACAACCTGTCTGACCCTTGCCATTGCTTCACTCTTGCCTTAATAGTTCCAGCAGCCTTTTCCAATCCCTCTGCCAAAGGTCTTTCAATCTTAGTCCTGCTTGGACTCTGTTCAGAATTCAGACTTGGCACATTGCAAGCACCATAATCAACCATATTAGCAGCGAGTTGGGGAGCTGTCTTGAAAGAAATAAAAATCATCCCTCCTGGTCTATAGTGCTCCTTCACAGCACATGAATTCATGCAGGCGAGATCAAAACACTACTCAGAGGAGAGTATCACCAAAGGAAGAGTCAGAGCAAGACGATTGAAGGGAGCCAACTCAATTTGCAATTGCACCCAGACTAAGAATAAACGACATCATCATCAGCAAATTGAAAACAGATCAGGGGCTGAGCATTGACCTGAATCATAATAGGAGTCCAATGCTGCTCACAGAGAGCATGGGTCTGGGGGAGTTCAGAAAGGGTTTGTCATGATGATAGATGTTGTCCCCAGATACTTATCCTGTGGTATTAAGCTGCTCAGCAAATGTACAGAAAGCCTGATAGCCAGCGTTCATAAAATTCCTATCTGTGCTCCAGCAGTACATCACCCTTTAGCCATCACAGCCGCAGGCACACCCCCCACCCCCTCCAGCAGAGGGACATTGTGCCTCCAGGAGGAAAAAGCAGCTAGACAAGCCATCCAGTGTTCTGTTTCCAAGCTACATGTATGCTGCAGACAGATGTCAGATGGTATTACTTGTGGTTCAAGGGTGCGGGTCAAAGTCAGGGCCAATTTATCAAAGTTCACTGGGTGTTATCAAGAACAAGTTCTTCAAGGCCACAAGTATTTAAATAACTGCCTCAAAGGCTTGGGGTAGACAATGCCTGGAATCAGGACATTTTTGAGTAGAGGGTGAGATTCCTCTGCCTGTCAGGCTCTGTAATGATATTCAGCAGGGATCCATCCAGCACCCTCACCAGGGATGTTAATGAAATCCCACCACAGGTCACCCACATAACTTTCCTTCTCTAAATGAGGTTCTCCCTCTCCTTCAGCCTAGGCAGTTATTGTTCAGGTTGTTTGACAAACATGTAGGTAAGCAAAACATGTTTGAGAATTGGGGGTTTTTTTGGCAGAAAATACTGATTTTTGCAACACTATTTGTTGACATAATGCTATGAATATACATTTCCCCAATTTTCCTAAAATTGAAAATTGTGGGAAAACACACCAAAATTTTTATCATTTTCCCCGTAGGAAAATGCTTTTTCTACCCTGGCCTGCTTCTGGCAGATACCAGCTCCACAGCACACAGAATGAGAGAAGGCTAAACAATGACGGCTCAAGGAGATTCAAATCAGAATCCCATTTCCATGAAAGAAAAAATGTACAACATTTACAGAATATTACAACAGGCAGAATGTAAGATGCCTGATTCTCTACAGTACTGCAGGCATCCCACACCTTAATGTCTGTCTGCCCCATTATCCTCCAAAACCCCTGGTGCATGGACCTCATCTTCTCCCAGCTCAAACCGTGCAATCTATTTCTATTCACAGCCAAGGCTTGCAGAGCTGCCAAATCAGCCATTTCCTTGCCAGGTCCATACATTCTCATCCAAAAGGAAAGTGGAAGCTGTAGATTACAATTCCCACAAAACAAAATCCCTGTATTGTATGCACGTTAGTGGCTGCTTCAGAAAACAGTGCCTGAGAGAAGGCATTCCTTGCCCTGCTGTAGGATGTCTATGAGGCTGGTCTGGAAATGATGGGGCTCACCCCAGCTGCCCTTGGAGACATTATGTAACAAACATGGCAGAGCCTGTGCACTGCCACTGTGCTAGCACAACCCCTCGATTTGAAGGTGCGGCTCAAAACAGAGCTCCCATAGCATGACTACATCAGAAGATACCTTAATGTCTGCAGCAATTACTCTGCTCTGGCCTACATGATTTGTCACATCCGCTTTTGAGCAACTACACATCTCCACATCCTGCTGCATCACTGAGCTGTGAGGGGATAATTACTGCATGGAATACGGTATTTAATGCAAGTTAGCTCATTAGCCCAGAGCATACAAAGAACCAGTGACACGGTCAGGGGAAGTCCCAGAAATCCTGAATTCTGACATTATGCATCTCAGCCTAAAGAGGCTGGGTGCATAACTCCTTTGGGCAGCTCTGGAAACCCAGGTTTCATCAGCAAGAGGGGCATTGCTTTAGAGGAGGGAGGAAAGGCTGATGTCATCCAGGCAGCTCTGAACGTCAGGAGTCCTGGATTCAGTTCCTGACAGTTTGTTTTTCCTTCCCCTGCTGTACTCAAGCACTCTTTTAATTTAGCTTGAGTGACGATTCCTGTCTCAGAGGTGCTTGGGGAGCAGCCAGCAGCAATCCAGTAATAGAACACCTTCCCCTTGCTGATAAGAGAGCATAAGGGAATTGTGCTGTGAAGCACCCGCCCTGGAGAAGGAATGCAGGTAGCCTGCAATGGATCAAGCCCAGCTTTTTCACTCTCCCCTTCCTCCCCCAAAACGGCCTGAGCAGTGAAATAGCAAAACCCTCCGTTGCTGGTGTTACTCATTTGACAGACAGGTTTTGCCATCTTGGCTAGAATAGCACACACTCACAATTTATGCACATAACATCGCCTGCCTACTTACCATCTTTCCTTAGCCAGATGGGAAACCAGTTTCCACAAGGGATGTCTCTGTACGCTCAGGGTCTGGGAGGCTCACTCAAGAATCAGCTCAATTCAAAAAGCAGGTTATTTTCCCTGCTATGGTTTTTAGGGGTAAATTCAGCATCTGTTTAAGGGTAAAATGCACATGGCCACAACGTAAGACAGCCTGAAGGACCTTTGGCCCTGGATGGCACAATGATGGCTCTGAGGGCACCAGGACAGAGCACCACAGCCCCACACCAGCTGAAGGATGGTTAGAGAGTACCAGGGAACATTTAGAGCGAGGCCTCACGGTTTGTAAAACAAAATGCTTCAACAGTAGGCTTAGCATTTTTAATTTGGAAAACACTGAACACAGCAACTCTGGTAAGAAGAAAGCTTAATTTCTAACTCCCATGAAACAAAGCAGCCTTGACACTGCAGAACAGTCTTTCCTGAGCTGCTGAATTTTTCAGCTAGCCGTGTACTAAGGAAGTGGTTCAAGGCCAAATCCAGCCAGGGACTCCTGTTTCCTCTTCCAAGCATGTTTTTATTAATGTGGGCAGGACCCTGCAGAGCACCACAGCCTTGCATGAGCACTTCCAACAGCAGTAGCTGCATAAATGGCCAAGTCAGTTTTACATGACTGACTGCAGGCACTACTTTATAGCAGGATAGAGGAGGGTAGAACACATACATGACACCTCTGTGCATTTCCCAAGGCAATTGTCCCAAACAACTGCACATGGGAGGTAATCCCCAATCCTGTGGGGCAGATGCTGGACCCCAATGCAGAAAGGTGTGGTGGATAACCTCTGAAGCTTTCACTAAACATCATTTAGTCACCTGATTTTTGGTCATTAAAGTACTTACCTGCTACAGTGCCAGTGTATGACTCTGACAGAGTGTATGGCAGAAATGCAAGAGTTTTAGGGATGAAAAACTCAAGATGATCTTTCAAGAAAAGCTAGAGAAAATACACCACTTACTGCCACAGCCCAGCTACTCTATTTCCTTATCAGCAAGCAAAGGTGCTTTGTAAGCATTGAAGTTGATCACCCATTCATGCCCCTGGAATATGTTTGCTCAGGACATATGTTGGCAAGAAGGTAACCATTCCCTTGCCCTTTTTTAAATATTTACATTTTTTCACTTTTCTCTCTTCCTTCCTAAACTTACCATAGAAATTGCAGGGAATGTGTGGAAAATTGGACATGATAACATTATTGAGAGCTAACACCAAAATATTCACATATGCCTGTATTTCAGGGTTCAGAGCAGGCAGTGCACTCCAAAGGGAGTTCATCCTGTAAGTGGTAGGATTAACTCACAAAATGTTGCCTCCAGATCCAGCATCTTCTAAGGCTGATATTTCCAAAAGCACAATCAGACCACAGCAACAGTTCCAGCCAAGCAGAGATGAAGTAACAGACTTGGTCTGGTGCTGTTTGGCTTCAGTAACTACCAATAAAAAACAAGAATGCAGAATGGTCACAGGCCTGTTGATAATTTTGGATGTTTCAATTTGTGAAACAAGCTCCACATTTCTCTCATGCCTAGCCATGGAACAACAAACAGACTGATCTAATTTCACTGCTGCTTGGCCTGTCACTTTGATTTGTTTTCAGGTGTTATAGGTTACATACTGCTTAATGGAGACATTCAGCAAAGCAGAAACCCAGAGTGCTCCATGAGCTAATGACAGCTTCCTAAGGATTGAAGTCTCATGGTAGTCTCAAGCTTCTCTTCAAGTTGCACCACAGCTTCTCCTGAGCCTTCTTTTTCTTTTTTTTGGTGTGTGGGGGGGTAAGTTTAATGCCTAATGAGTTCTGTTCCCTGAAGTTTTGCCCCTTGCTCAAAGCATTAACAAGGTCTTGGCCCTCTCTTCAGGCACTTACGTTCACAATACGTATTGGAACATTACTACCTTTGAGAACTGTGCATTCCTGGTAAATTTGGATTAAATTAATTGCCACAGTAAAAACACAGGATAAAAGAAACTCATACATGTATAAATGGATTAACTGCACAACCTTTGTTTCCTTAGGAAACCAGAGTGAAAAAAAATCACAGAAAAGAGTGGAAGTTCCTGAGAATAAGGATGACACTAGAAAAAAAAAAAAAATCACAGCCAACACGAGCAGCCAACACATCATCTAGTGAATAAAGGCAGTGCATGTGTTTTCTACATCTCAGCTGAGTCCGGTGGGATGTTCTACTCTTTGCAGAACAGATTCAGCTTTAATTCATTGCTTGACATTATTTTTATTGTTAACCTGGATGGCCCTAGAAACAAAAGGGTTTAAATTACAAAAAGAAAAAACAACAAAAAAAAAAACAAAACAAACCAAAAACCAAACCAAAAAAAGGTTCACAGAGTCAACTGGCTTTGTGAACCTATAAAACAGTTTGCAAGGTTCATAAAGCCTCAAAAGCCAGAAAATCCTCCACCCCTGATTTCCTCCTTACTTCAGCTCCAGTCTCGCTTCACTCATTGCAGGATGTTATGAGCTCCCTCCTCTAATGGACTGTAACTTTTACACCTAGAGGTGATTACATTGCCTACACTCTTTTTTGACATCTCCACACTGGACTAGAGCCTACATTTCATCAGAATCCCCCACTACCTTAGCCCTCCTGTTTGCTGGCCAACCATGAATGAGCACTGGTGGGGTTGCTTAGTTTTGCTTTGGTGCCAAGCAATTGTTTGCATAACAGCATATAAGTCCCTATTGCATCATTCTTTACTTTTCTTTTACATTCTGCTGAATGAAGAAAAATCCTATTCAGATCCTGGGCAAGAGCAGTTCATCCTCTCTGCAGCATGCCCAGCTGGGTACCAAGTGATCTGGAGGAAATAGGAAAGCTTCATATTTTAATCCATGTGGCAAGCCTGTAGCAGCCTCCAGCTCCTAAGAGCCACATTATCTGGCCCAGAATATTTTCAGAGGGAAATAATTGTCACTTGGATACAGCCTTTGAGAATACTTCCAGAACCCTGAATTCCTGGTAGATCCCATGATCCAGGTCCATATGTCTCATTGCCTGTGTAGGCAGTAGTTGTCAGCTCAGGCTGCTGCCAAAGCCCAAGCAGCCGGTTTCAAACCTCTTATAGGAAACATGGTGGAACCACTGCAGTGAAAATGCCCTTATCATTTTTTCTGCCGGACGTCACTACAAAGGCAGATGAGGTCTGGAGGCTGTAAAGAGCAGGGAGCCTGGACACACAGTGAATACATGAATACGTATATTGCAATTTCAGGGGCCCATGCCCACAGCCTTCTCAATCTACTTTTAAAAGGACTTCAACTGAAGGCTAAGCTTTGCTTTACCCTTCACGTAAATCTACATCTTCAGAGAGATTCCAGATGGAGAGGACCCATCTGCACATGGTGCTTTGTGTCAGCATAGCAGCAAAGGCATCAGAAGTTGATCTGGTGCCTCTCTGACTCATCTTGATAAATACAGCAACTTCTGTCTCAATAGGTCCAGAGCAGCTCTCCCACTGTGTTTTGGTGTGAAAATAAGAGACAGAATATGTTCCATCATTACTCTTTCAAGAATATTGCTAGACACAAACCACAGAATTTTGTCCTGTCTATGGCAACTGCTGAAAACACTCTCAAGGACCACCATCAGTGACTGCTGCAGCTTAGGACAGGGGCATCAGTCACCTTTGAGCAATATTCATACATGGGGCATGTGATGTGCAGATACATTAGAAACACAGCCCCTGAGCCCAGCTTCACCTCTTGAGGGCAATCTGGACTGACAGAGGATTTCAAGCACTCTTGCCTCAGCCCTCCACACCATTTTGACAGCTGCAGAGGCTGCAAAGGAAGCCTATAAGGTAATGCTATGACGGGGTAGAAAAAAAAAGGTCTGACTCACCAATAAGAATGTCCAGCCCAGACTGAGAATATCAAAGGGAAAACAATGAAAAAGGAGAATAAAATACCTCCCACTTAATGCCAATAAAAATGACCTGCAACCCTTGAACACAAGCAGGACTGCAAACTTCCCCTAACTATCCAAAATAAAACCAGGATCTTATTAATTTTATTAAAATAAGAAAAATACACACATTGTTATGAAGAAGTTAAGAGGAAAAAAACTTTCAGGTCAAATAGCAAAAGGTTAGCAAAGATACTGGCAACTGAAAAATTGCTCTTATAGCAGAAGCTCTGCCATCCATAGAAGTGCTGCTGGGTCTGCAAACTGCAGCATGGTGCAGTATTTTGCCCCCTGCCCCAGGGTAACCACTTCTTCTGGGGGAGCCCACCCTGTGACTACCAGGCACAGAGTGGGTACTCACTGCAGGAAGCAGGAGGCAAAGTCACAGAACTGAAGGTTGGCTACACAGCAGAAGGCTACAAAGACTTTTTTGAAACAAAGCATTACATATGTGCT
This sequence comes from Ara ararauna, assembly GCA_028858755.1. NCBI lineage: Eukaryota > Metazoa > Chordata > Aves > Psittaciformes > Psittacidae > Ara > Ara ararauna. Next base: position 71,064,850 of record CM054381.1, read on the forward strand.
ATGCAGCTATTGTTTAGAACATGATGGAAATACTAAATAAATCAGAAACTCTGCAGTAAACACTTGGTAATCAGTCTTGATGAACAGAAGCACAGTTTTAAGTGGGATTTAATTGATGTGTTATTCATTTACTGAATATACATCTTGCATTAATGGTGGTGTTTCCTTTTCCTACGAAGCACATTCAGTATTCCTCAAAAGACAAACAAATGCTTCTAAGTCTCTTGAAGAAGATCCAGAATCCTTCATGCACAGCAGCTCCCACTGTGCCTGCAAAAAACCCTGAGCTATTTGAAACATGGTACTAATCATAACCACTGCTAACAGTCACAGACCTTTATCCAAATACGGAATTTTAACTCACCGAAACAAATGAGTTACTTATGGAAAAGGAACCCCCCATTTTGCAACCACCACATCCAAATAGGCAGACAGACTCTTTCTGTAAACCAATATGGATAAGTGGCTGCAATTTTCCTAAGTTGCCTTTAAAACATGGGCTTTATTTTCAGTTCAGCCAGAAATGACCTTGTGTGACTTCAGTTTTAGTCTCTCCTCGTCAGTCTGCAAACTATTATTCTGTAACAGGCAGGAGGACCTCACTCATATTACCAGTATGCTATAGCCAATGTGCTCTTTCCTGGAAAAGAACAAGGCTGCCAGAGTCTAGGGCTAGAGCCTGAGAGTACTCAGTGAGTTATATTCATTCCATAGCAAGAAGAACTGAGAAAAAATAAACACTTCTCAAGTCTGTAACTAACTGAAGCGGTAAATTTCAAACATTTATTACAGAGTCATAGCTTAGTAAAACAACACGGGATGTGTTACATATCAGAGGGTAGGCAACCTCTAAAGAAGGACTTGCGCTCTGGGGAAAGTTTTAAAACAGAACAGGATGAAGTTTATGGGCCTTTTTCATGTGGTTCTTATAATTAACCAAACTGTCATAGAAAATCATCCTAGAGGTCTGGATTCAGTCCAGCCTTCTCCAACACACATCCCATCATCCCTTCTACTACAGACGTATCCATACCATATTTGTTAAATAATTAGAACTGGTGGTCAAATTTTCAACATATTTTTTTCCCAGCCCCTCTGTTTACAAATTTCCTCTAGGCAGATTGTGGGGATCTACCCCTTTTTTCATTTAATGGAGCCAAACATAACTTTTCCCAGGGAACCAAAACACCAGATGATTCACAAACTGTTCTTAACACATCTACCCACTGTAAGTAATTTACTGCTTAGTCTTTGTGCCTGGTTATTTGGGGCAAACAGCATGATTTCTTATCACTGACTACATGACCTTACTTGACCTAAACACCTTCATTCCAAAGTTAAGCAGCAGAACAAAAATCTATTTCTTGGCCAAAAGCACATTGGCCACAGGCTCAAAAATCACTCTCCACTAATAATGTAAATCTTCCCATGTGCAAGAAATTGCAAAACAGCAAAGGGAAACTACACAAAGAGGCCAGGTGGTAACATAGCTTCTGATTCAACAAACTACTTGTAAACAGGTTTCAGCTTTACAAACACTTCTCCATACAGTCATAAAGGACAGCCACAAGGGGCCCTTGGAATTATATTTTTGTCCAAGATATTTAGGTGTTCTGATCTGGACCTTGGCTTGTTCCATTATGAAGATCCTCATGAAGGGAACTTGCACATTAGAAGGAGGCTTAGGACAATCCCAAGTCTGAGAAAGTTTAGCTCTGCATATTAGGGATTGTTCAAAGGTCATAGTTAATCATGTCCAAAACATTTTCAGACATCTCAATTATAAGAGCAGCTGGGATGAAAACATACATCAAGAGAGATGTTGCACACATTTTCTTCATTTTCTTCTTCTCGCTACATTGTATTTCTGAGGATCAATCAGTGAGAAAAATCTGCCTGGTGAAGAAAGATGTAAACACATATGTTAATCCATGTAAATATCTGGAAAATGCATACTCTGTATATGAAGTTATCAACTGAGATGTAGCTAGTGACTGCACCATTTGCAACCAAAGAATAATCTAAATTGACTATTCATTGCTATCTTAATATATATAATCTTGGAAGAGATCTAATGGAACATCAAGATATCTGTAACTTTGCACTAGCCAATGGTGTAGCTGAGTTGCATGAATAAAATCTTAAAACAACAGCTGATGATGGTTACAGTCACTGCTCAGCATGCTCAGTTTGGTGCAGAAGACAACTGTGCCTCCAGCTCTAGTTGTAGCGTGTAATTGTGGAAACAAGACAGGAAAGATTCACCTTGCTCATGAGTCAGGTTGTTGCTTTTCTATACACTGACAGGGCTATTTATTTAGACAGAGTAGTTTGAAAGAGCAGCTAACATCCACGCTCTCATTCTTCATTTTGGTTTTTATTCACGTTGGCAGTTGTAGATGCTCAGTGTGCTCTCCAGGTATTCACATGGAAGTGACTGAGACATGCCAAATTTACCAGCAGCTTCTCATTAGTGGCTCTTCCTTGATTATGACATCTGGTGAGTTTGATGACAATAACAGAAGAAAAATGTGAGGTTCAGTCATTTGGAAACAACTTAAGTGGAGGTCGTTTTACACAGTATGATGCTGAAATGTTAGGAATGATTGAGGCCAGATTTATAGCTCAAGCAGTCTTGCATCTGCATTTGATTTGTGAGCAACCAATAAAAAAGAACACCTTTAAAAAAATTTTTAATCATTTCCCAACTGACCAAGAGCTCTGAATATTCTGTCAGCAATATAATCTAGACCACAAAGCTGTTCTTGTTGAAAGGAATTTCCAGAATATTGTTATATGGTTAGTCCAGTAAACTTGTACTAGTCAAGACTGTCAGTATCCCCATTTTGGCTCAGAATGATCTTTGACCAGTGGTCAGTCAGAGAGGTTCCTATAATACTCATGGAGAGGACAAGGCGACCATTCACAAACTTTTAGCTATGAAGAAAGGACTCATATCTGCCTTGTTCAATAACTGTCATTCTGCAGATTCGCCTGCGAAAGCAGTTTCTCCCCCCATACTTTCCACAGGTCAGCATGACAGAGAATCATGTAAAAATAGAAGAAGAGCTGAGAACTTGGTGGCTAGGTTGTTACCAAATTAGCTACCTTTCCTTTCATTTGCTGTGATGCTTTCAGAGTGCTGGGTATTCCTCAGTGCTGAGGAATGCCTAATCAGTTTATGGCACAGAGAACACAATCTGAGCTTAAATTGTACTTAATGTTACCCAAATATTCTCCTTGCAAAACAGATTAGAAGGCTCAGTCAAAACTATTCTATATAACACACTTGATACATTTTGTATAGCACACTGTCACACACAGTCAACAATGGTCCAAGGAGCTCAGGTTTATGACATAAATGAAACCATCTTATCAAGGCAGACAGTGTACAATGCACAGGCATTTACTGCTTTACAGTGAAAGTTAAACTCTTAATTAAGTGCTTAATCACCGAGTACTTAACCACAAGACACAAAGATGCACTTAAACGTCTCCCATGTCCTTAGAAGGACAAAAATAATAGTTCTTGCCTGAAGATGCAGCTCTCCTTCTTGTACACCATGTAAGGCAAGGTGATAAGATGAAAGTTTTTATCCAAGATACAGTAGATAAACAGCGTAGAGACATTTCTAAAGCAGCTGAGGAATCATTGCCAACAAAAGGAGGTTTTCATCTTTTTTGCATGCATTTGAAGTCCATGGTTGGGTCATAAACCAAGATGCTCCAATTAACTTCAAAATCCCTATTTGCCAGTGTTACAACCTTTGAGCTAGGAATCATCTTTGTTACCTGCTTGTCAGACCCTCCCACATGCTGGTGGGGAAACTTGATGAGCTTTGGTAGAAAACTTGACAGGTTTTTCTGATGGGTTGCTGTACTCCCAGAACTATCCTCCTCCCCACTAACGAAGTCCACTGCATTTGCAAGAAACAATTGGAAAGTATGAGATTCCAGCTATCACCCCTTCTCACTGTCTTTTTCCTCTGCTATAAGCAGGAAGGCAGAATACATTGAGTGCAGTGATGAAAACTCAACAGACTGGGGAAGGAAGGTTCTCTGAACAGCTGCCTGCTGCTTTTAAAGTAAATGGGTTGCTCTCTGGTGAGGTACAAAGTGCATACAGTAAGGTAGGAAGGTCTTTCTGTATTTACTTATAAAACAGAGTTCCCCTCTGCTCCAAAAGCTTTGCCATCTCCTTTTAGCACCATGGTCACACAGGACCCACTTTCCTGTGCTGATGAGAGCTCTGGCTGGGGACATCAGTTTGTTCTGGAGACACCCTGAGCACAAGGGAGCCTGTCTTGGCTTACCAGCTACCTCTTCCACCATACTGCACTGGCCCTGTAGCTATCTTCTGCAGGGAAACCAGCACTGAAACACATGCCTTACATCAGTGCTGCAAGTGGCTTGTCATTCACAGGCCATTAATCACATAGTGTCAGTTCAGCAGCTCAACAAGCAACCCAAAAGCTCATGAGCAGTTCTCGCCCACTGACCAAAAGCTATTCCCTTTGGCAGGACATCTGTATGTGTTGCTTGAGAACACCATAGTTTGTCTGCATCCTCCCTTGAAGCTACCAATATCTACCATTGCACCTTTGGGCACCGAAAACTAATAGAGCACTACACAGCACCCCAAAAACAAGATTAAAGATGTACCATTCTATACTTTGACTGACATGAAAAGGGATTTTACTTCACACAATGTGAGGGACATTACATGCATATCTTAATAGGCACTTAAAAATGTGGACCCATGAACTGGCAGTGATAGGGCACACTTGGTAAGTTTTATGCAGATAAAACAAGTGGAAAACAACAATCAATTACAAATAATGTAAGCCATCCTCCTCTTCATTGCAAGAAGGCTAAAGGGATCTCCCATTCCGAAACATGCAAAGAGAAACAGTCACAGTCTGTAAAAACAAGCTTGCTGTACCTCAAAGATCTTGTGAGCTAGTAATATTTGTAAGTCACTTTGAAGACAAGTGGCATTCTTATAACACTACAAATGCCTGCAATTGCACATGTTGAATGAAGTCAACAGAATAGCTAAGCAGGATTCTGATCTCGTTTTGCCAGACTAACTCTGCTCACTGAGATTAATGCCTCCCTGTTGTCCTCATGAATCTTTCTGGGACAGTCTCCAAGTCTAAAGAGAAGTTCTCACATCTGTACCTGTGATAGACTGCGCCACCAGCAAACACTCGTACGCAGAGCTGATCCTGCAGGGAGCAGGACCTCTTAGCTATGGACATCAGTATTGCTGAGCTGCAGCCCCAAACATCTAACTGAACTGATTGACCCTGTTTGGTCTCCAAACAATATATTAATTATTCAGGACTGCTTGTGTGGGACATCATTTCCCAATTAGGCCATGATCCAGTAAACCACACAGACCTACTTAAAGTTAAGCTTCAAGGCAGATCCCTAAAGTCAATAGCTAGTCTCCTATGATCAAAATTAGAATAGAAGTGCTTTGCTGAATCAATGGTGTTAAGAGAGAAAGCAACAGCCTGCAGTAAAGGCAAAGCCCCCAGAAAGACACTAGCTTTTGGAAAACAACTATTAGCAAACATGGAAAATTACAATGTCAAGATACACAAAGTAATTATCTATACACAAAACTGCAATATGAGCCCTGTATAACTATGAATAAAAGGCTTTGTGAAACTGGCCATTTTTCAATGCTTAGATGCATGTGAACAAGTTGAAACATAAATCAAAGATGCAAGCCAGGAGTCCTCATCACTGTTGCTAATAGTCTTTTTAGAATCTGGACTGGACAACACCTTTCAAATAAAAGATATTTCCATAACAAACACTGTTTATTTTCTTCTACTTCCCTATTGGCAAAGACACCAACCGACAATTCATTTTTCCACTGGTTTCAAGTTTTCTGGCTGCCCTTTCTGATTGTAAACATCAGTGAAAAAGCATTTATTTGTTTGGAAGTACTCTACTGGGGAGACTGAAAAAAGCTATTCTTCAGAAACCTGAAGCATAGGCCAAATTTGAGAAGAAATTACCTTGGTGTTGCCAAGTCTTGTAATCTTCATCCTACCTCTTTAACATGCAGGGCTTTTTGTCCAGAGTGTTAAAAATAAATGGGAATCTTGGACTCTTTTTAGTCTCACTACTTACTGAAAGAAAAGTTGTGAAAGCACCTGAGCAGCTCTACCCCAGTCTGCTCCCTCACCCCAGGCAGCAGCAGCACAGGGGCAGCCAAGAGGCAAGGATACTCCAGACAGGAAAGACAAGATGGGTTTCCATCAGTGCAGACTTGGTCCATGGTGCTGCTGTGGACATGGTTCTTGGCACTGAACACCAGCCTGAGTGCTGACCACACTACAACAAACCAAGATTTGTTCCATGTTTCCAGCTATTTTGGTGGATAAAAAAAAAAAAAAAAAGGCTAGAAAATGTCACAGACAGATCTGCTCAAAATTCATAAGGGGAATAAAGAGATGACACCTCTTGCGGCATTTTTGGTTTGGGTTTTTCTGGGGGTTTTTTTTCTTTGTAGAATAATGATTTTGAAGAGAAAAATTGAACTCCAGGTGGCTGACTGTTGCTAACAAAGGTGCAGGATTAACAACGTTAATGTCTCTATGAAAATGAATATATTCACCAGGAGTAAAGGGGATTTATTGCTCATCTTCCTCATGGCTTTGTAGTCTACAATAGACAAACTCTGCAACTACGTAGGTTTCTTTTCATCAAGCAAGAACGGAATGCCAGTGAAACAGTTGCAACACCTCTGACAACAGAAAAAAGGCCTGGCTCCATACATGAACAAGTGATAAAGATTAAAAGTGGTGTTTTCCTGTTCCTATGGTCTTCATCACCTGAGTGTCTTTGAAGGAAACCAGTCTGTGGCTGATGTTAATTTAGAGGACAGGGATTTCTGTGTGGCTGTTGCCCTAAACATTCATCAGCCTTTGGCACCTCTGCCCAACGCAGCGAGCAAGGCAAAGGGGATTATTCCCTGCTGTCAGTTGTGCCATGGAGTAGTTGCGCTGAAATAGCATTTTCTATCCTGTTAGTTCTAACTTTTTCCCACCACAAGTCCTGTTTTGAGACCTCTCCCCTCTAAGTAGATGATTTCTGCCTGAAGTTTATCCTGTGTGGTCTCCCCTGCCAAATTCTTTTGTAGCCGAAGTTTGTGGTTAATCAGACAAGGCATTCAAATAGCTCACATTTGGAAAAGCCATCCTGGCTTTCCTTGGGAACACGCAGCTTACAAATATCTTGTCTTAGGAAGTTCATGATTTTCATTTGCTTGCCCTCACAGAAACCCCTGGGCAAAGTGGTGTGTCAATTTGTGAGTGATTCTGCAGTGTTTGCTACAGTTTTTCCTGAACTACTGAAAACTCTGAACTCCCTATTCTTCTCTGTATGTAGAGACAAGAAAATTCAAGAAAGCTTAATCCTCTGGATGGGAAAGCTTTACCTGGACCTTTTAAACCACATGAAGGAGAGCTTGGTAGCAGCCTGCTGTGGGAGCAGAGTGCTGCATTCCCCAAGTTCCTTGAACAATCCCAAACATAAAAGGTCTCCAGCTGGGAAAGGGTGGGGAAGGATCAAACCCTGCTTGTTTCACTTCAGATGTGTACACAGCCTACTTCTCATGGACAGGAGAGTGGATAGGATGCTGCTGGGATCTGGAGCACACCACAAAGTAATCTTGTCCTCAGTTGTAAGCATGCAGCATTTCACACTACAAGCCCAGACAATGGCAGCGATTGCCTGATACTCAGATTAGCAAATCAGGATCCCAAAGTCTTCCTGCTGAGCTTGGAAGCCAGTTGTTAATAGCCAGTCTTTGGTGATTTCCAGATGGCATGGCATGAGCTGAAGGAAGATGATTACAAGTAAACTATTTGCAATTATTAGGAAAATTATTTCCATCAATGGGGAAAACAGCAGTTTGCCATCAGGCTCCAAAGTTCACTGGATAGAGAGAATATCCATCATTCTGGGCTTGCCATTTCTTAGGAAGCGATCTACTCTTGACCAGTGTTTACCCAGCTGAAGATGCCTGGAGCAATCAGCATTCAGACAGCATCAACTGTGCTTCTCATTTCCCCTGCATCATCCTCATATGCTTGATCACACAGCATTTATACACCCATTCCCACTTGGTCTGTAACAAACAAGAAAAGCCAAAAGAACCATTATAACAGCATGCAAAAGCTCCCAGAGTAGCCAGTGTTAAATACAGGTTATGGACTACTGCTCTACAAGGCATCACACAGGAAGGGTAGGACTAATTTAACAGCTTCTTGCTATTTTCTTCCATCTCCATTGCTCAGCATGGGCTCTTGAGTCCTACTGTCTGCACAGTGCTATTACTTTTACCTCTCTTAATTTGTCCTGCTCACCACTGCTCAGTCTCAGTGCCCCACAAGCACCAAATTTAACAAGCCTCTGCAAGAGTAAGGCAGCATTACCCCCAGTTTACAGGTAAAACATCAAGGCACAGAACTAAAGACCAAATGTCTTTAGAAATGAGAGAATCATGCTGAGAAATCAAGGCCCAGGTTCTTTAGCTTGGTTATAGCTACACACTTGAAGTGAGGTCAACATAGCTCCTTCACACTCCTCCCACATTAACACTAATGACACGCCTATGTCTGAGTCCTGTGCCATCCTGAGTGCATGCACGTGTTTTCAGACATGATTTGCACAGTCTTTACACTGCATTCCTACAATTTAAACAGCATTAGTCGTTTAGCCACACTAATCTTGTAATAGCGTCTTCTCAACACTGCACATCCCCACATCACCACATGACCCTCCTTTCATACACTCAGCATACAAGCTGATGACAGTGATTAACCAGTCTCATATGCAATCAATTACCCAAGTTTTCAGGCAAATCTGCAAGACTCCACACTTCACTTTGTCTCCATAAGGTTATCCGTCATGATACAAACGCCTATCTTCAGCACTGGCAAATTCCTCCTGGAACAGGTAACTTGAAGATGCAGACTGTTTGTACAGCTCTCATAGGCATATTTAAAGCAAAGAAGAGGAATCAGGAAAGAATCAGAGCAGGTACAATTGTATGAATATGACAGAAGGGGAATGGAGACTGATAGGAAGAAAAGGCTGTTAGACCAAGGAAGAGTTTGGTAAAAGTGACAGATTTCCCATTACTTACAATCACTGAATGTAGTTTGGACAGAGTCCGTGAAGGAATAATTTCCCTGAGTACTCACATGCATCATATGCTAAATAATAGTTATTTCAGCACTATACGGCAGAACTGGCTTCCTGCTATAGCATGTTTTCTGTATCATTGTTTTGCAGATACTTCAGCTGCACAGAGAAGATATCTTTTACTTATCTTAGTCTTGTTAGGTGGAAAGCAGTGTCTCACTTGCACCTGACCTTCAAATTCAGCCAGGCCCCTCCCTGTCAAGAGGGTCTGCAAACAGTGTTACAGCACTTCTGCATCCCTCTCCCTAGGCACAGCATTGAGGTACAATGTGTAAATGCAAGTGAATGCTCCATATAAATATCACTATATTCCTTGGCACAAAATTGGCACTAAGGCTGTTGGTGTAAGTTGCATCTTATTCCAATCAGGAAAGCATCAGAGCTACAGGAAACAAAAGTAAACATATTAAACCAAGCGGCACATTTATGTCCTCATGCTCCTGGTATTCTAATTGCCCAGATCAGGAACTTAGCCAAACATAACAGCCGCCTTCTGTCCTTCAGAATGCCTTTGCAATGGAGAGGGCAGTGGAGCTGATGATTTTCTTATTACAGAGTTGAAATACAGCCAGGACAAAGATTCCAGTCCTGAAACTAGGGCACTGACACAACCCATGAACACCAGTCTACAGACCTGTGCTAACGTCACAGCAGACTTGAAGCAGCACACAATTTCCACAGTCAACTTGCTCTTGCTGCGAGATCCCAGGGAAGTTTCTTCCCAATGACCTTGGGGTTTTGCTTCTATTTCGTAGGAATGCTTTGGATGGTCAACTAAGGGAAGGAGCCAAATCCTTTGAAACCAGCCGCAACCTCGTTGACCTCTCTAAAATCCAGGCATACAACTTCTTTGCAAGCAGCTCCAGCTATGCTGTCCTGGAGGATCTACCAGCACCAGCAGAGATGAGGCAGTTGTTCCTCAGAGCCTGCTCTGTATCACTTGAGAACAGATTGTTCCAATGTGTTGTGTTGGTTTTACGAGACAAGCGTCCATTGGGACATAAGGTGCAATTATAGTGCAATTTCAATTAAGAGTCAAACTGTGGTCCAATAAGTTGAAAGGTCAGTGCTATATCTAGGAATGCAGCTGGATGGTGGTTTTGCACTTGGCTACAGAATGAAGGGAAATCCTAACTGGGGCCAAAACCATCCCTGTCTTTAGCCATGATTTTCTGCCAAGCATCAATCCCAGAGCAAATTCTGAATGGATATTTGCCTGGATTTACAGTTTAAAAAATGCATTATACACTCCTTAGTTTTAGCAGGTTCAGGCTTCAACTTCTAGCCTTTCCAGAGAGCATATTTTTCTTTCTTTGTCATTCCCAAGCTTTTATTACAAAATAACTAGCTGAAGAGATTCTCCTTCACAGTGAGAGTTTCTCAGCTGTTAGGCTTTAGACTTAAAAAAAAAAGAGAACTAGCACACCATCCTGACATAGTTTAAACAAAGATTTAAGGAGCAAACACAGAAAACAGACTTGCCAGTTTATCACCACAGTGGGAAATTATCTCAGAGCACCTCCTAGGGGATGAAGTCTGAGAAAACATCTGGAAGGGAATCTGATGAAGCACTAAGACAACAAACAGTTAGCATTGCATTCAAAAGGGAATGTCAAGGCAGCATAACTTGTTTGAGCTCTAAAATTCCATAGAAAATTTGATATGCTCAAAGGTGTTGGACAGTGCTTAACATCAAAAGTTGGACCAAAGCAACATGAAAAATTACACAAATCCATAGGTTGAATAGGAGACCAACTGAGGTCAGGATGGAAAGCAGAGATCAAGTAAATTCTGAGGGTGACTAGGACCAGAACAGTAGGTGAGTCAGCCCTGGCACTTCAATTGTTTATTGGGACTTATACAAATGGCTTAGGCCACTTACAAAGCACTCCATCTTTGTCAGATTTCAAAGAAATATTACCATGAAATTTCTTTTTCTTCAAATAGATCTTTCCCTCAAAGTAAATTCTTCCAAGAATGTAGAATACCTGAAAATGCAGTGTGACTGCTTTTGCCTGGTCATAGATATGCAGGCAAATGACAGATTACAGATTTGATGAAATCTTTAAGTCTGGCTTCTCACGTATGGTCTGAAAATGTCTAACACTCATCCATGAATGCTGCTAATCACAAGGACTGGAAACAGCAACCAGCTCTCCATCCCAGCCCTCTTTGAAAAGGCTTCTGCCACCAGCTGGAATACTATCTACCTATTAAGATTTGGCAGCTACAAGCAGGAATCTGATTTTAAAACTGGGCCAGCTACATGGTCAAACACATGCTCATGTCAGCCAACCACGAATGTCATCTGATTTTAAGTGCAAATAACACTGCATAACCATGTAGGAGGACATCCAGGGGAGCAGCATCTCTGTGTATCTTACTTCAGAAATAGAGGTTGCAGCCTGTGGAAGGAAAGGCTGAGTCAGTCATGAGAGCAATGGATTTTACATCAGATCGGAATAGCAGGGCCTTTCCAAAAAGGACAGACTTCACAGAAATTGTTTTTCATCTGATGTCCACTAAAAATAAGATTCCTTTGGGGCAGGTGAAAAAAGAAACCTGGGCACAGGGAACTGTAACAACAAGATCTGGGCAAAGATAAAAATGGATCTGGAAAATAACATGAAAAGCAGAACACAGTGCTCTGAACTTATCACCCTTAGATGTGGTGGAAAAAGGAACAAACCCTGAAAAACAAAACGGGAGAACTGTCATGTTATTACGTAAGTGACAACATTTGAGAAATCGCAATGGGCATAACTGTTCACATCCCCAGTGCACATGACAGCAAGTTATTAGCACTGGAAATACACTAACAGCATGTTTTGTGATTCAAAGGTAAATGCTGATTTCTGAGTCTCATGCCAACGTGGAACTGTCACCTTATTGCAGTGTCAGCACTGAGGCAGATATCTCTGGCAGCAATGCAGGAACAATGCTCTACCCAGCTCAGTTATGGTGCATGAGCCAGAAATACGGACAGAATAAAGAATAAAAAATTTTGGGAGTGTGCAAGACTGCCCACAGCTGCACAAGATGGGGAGAAGAAAGCTGCCTTGTTCCGAAGTTGTACAAAAACACTCGTCACTTGAGCTCTGCTTTAGTGCTCTCCACAAGCCAAAAGGAAGAGAAGATGATCCTTAGGGGCCCAGAGCAAAAATGATAGAGTCAGCAACTTCACATACCAGCAACTTGAATTAATGAAACAGCCCAGGAAAGTATTGGCTGGCAATTCTCAGACTTCTGCACCTGACAGTGCAAGCCACCAATTGGTTCAGATATCTTACCATTTTCAGTTTGATGTGACATGGGAAACAAAACTTCTCCTTGTCCTGACTGCTATTTGAACCCAGCATTTAAATCCCAAAGGAAGAGGCTTCGTTAAAGATGCTGGTTTCCTAACCCTACAAGACACATACAAAAACACTACCCAGAGTTCTAGCTAATTAACCTTTTATCTCTTAAGCTTTCTGCCCTTTTGCTGGGATCGCACCATGAAAACACCAATCTTGTTCCTGCATCTGGATTTCCATACTTCCTTGTGATCCCAGTGCCTTTGGCTGAGAATCTGAACATCTCCTCCAGACCAGTCCTTTGCATTCAGCTTCCCTGCAGCCTGAGAGCCAGATGTGGAGCTCATCCTCAGGGCCACTTTGCTTTCCTTTTAACTCAAACTAAAGAGCTGTATCAGCAACAGACAGCTATTTGGTTATATCTTTTTTAATCATTCAACTTGCATACATGTGATCAGTTGAAAAGTGTTCTCATCTGCTGGAAAAAGCAGACAGTAGAGATTCTCCTTGCCTTATGGATGCAATAGGGGAGCCAGGACTCAATTTCTCAACAGGAATGCCTCCAGATCACTCTGGAGGCAAGAATCAATCCAGGAAGCCAAGCTGCTATACACAAACCGTAAAATATCTGTCAACACACAGAACTCATCCTCCCCAAATTTCTAAATAACTCAGATCCACAGTGGTGTTCTGCTGAATCTCTACAGCTCTGCCAACACTTCTTGGACTGCCCATCTTCAGCTATCAATGTATTGAAACACATATTCTCCATACATTCATATTTCAGAGGCATGAAATGGGAATGAAAGTGTTACACACTTCTAAAGCCTTCTCTGCACAGAGGTACCCACAAAGTGCCAGAAGAAGCAGCAGCTCACCACCATTCCCATTACACAGGTAATAAACCTGCTGAGGAGGTGATCTCCCAACAACTTCCTAAAGTGCCTGATGCAGACATGGCAGCACAGGACACCAGCAACCCAAGAGTAATGCAGGGAATAGTCTAACACTTGCAGCAAGGAATACAAGGGGATAAGAACATTTTATGCAGTTTAAATCAAAGGATACTCATAACTCCTGCTCAAAACACTTAATAAAACTAGAGAAGAATAGCAAACATGGGAATATTTTCCTACTTCTGGGCAGCAACACATCAGTGAAAAACTGCCTTGGGCACATCAGTTACAGGCAGTTACACTGGCTCAGTTCAGAATCTGTTTACACAGAACTAGGAGTACATGTCATAGATTTGGGTTGTAGCTTTTACTTGTATAGTCTTCATCTGGACTTCAGAGCACTTCAGTGTCAATCATAACATTAAAATACATCATAAAAGACAGCAGAGAAGAAAAAAAAAGACCATGATACACCCAGTGCTTCCAGTCTGGTTAAAAAAACTGTGGATAGCAAAGTTTCCAAATTCTTTTAAAATACTGGCATGCTGCAGGGATAACATGATGGATTTAGACTCAAGACACTGAAGAATTATCCAAGAAAACAAAGCCTTTGATTTACACTCAACTAAATCTTCCTCTGGATTAATCTGCCCAACTCTGAGATAACATGTAGACTTTTTTTTTTACACAGCTTAACATAAACAAATCCTCCATGTGTAGTGAATGGTGGGGCAGTGAAAAGGAAGGCAGTTTGGGGGCATGCACTTTCCAAGGAACGGAAAAACACTTTGTCATTCACTCTGGGTTTGGCTTTCAGAAGTGCTGCCAGGGCACTGAGTGTTTGATATAATTGGTCTGCTACCAAGAGCTTAATTTAAGCACAGAGAGCTGCCTGCATCACTGGGTGATTCCCAAAACAACAGGGCTCTGGGTAACATCACATCACCTACTTCTGTTCTCCCTCATCTAAACATGACAGAGCAACTGCACTGAGGGCTGCAGCCTGATGAAGCTAGTGGGGACTCACGCAACTACACAAAGTGGCATTACTGGTCCCCAGGGGATACAAGGCTGTGAAGGCAGATGGGCAATTTTTCAGCACTAAATGAAGTGAACCTTCACAACTGGGCATCACGAACTTTTTGCCATCTTCTGCCATCAGGAGCATCAGTCTGATGTTTCACTGCTCACTGCAAGAACAAGGCAGTGCTGCAACATAGACCAAGGTGGAATGGATTCTGGTTTTACCTGTGCAGACCTTGTGAAAAAGAAAAAGCCTGGATTTCTGTTCCCAAATTCTACGAACAGTAAACCTTAACCTTAATAGTAAAGCACTCTCTGCCAGTCCAGGTGGGACTCAGCTCGACTTTGCCCTTACACTCCAGCCTCTATACCGAGCCTGCTGGGGTCTGACTGCCCATCCAGCCCCTCACTCCCCATTTTTGTCCAAGGGAGGCAGCAGCTCCCTGAGGCTAGTTTTGAGGCAGCCTCTGCCACAGAGCCCATTGCCTGCAGGCTGTGAGCACACAGGTGCTGAGCTCTGCTGGGGAAAAGATCTCAGCTCCAGAACTGTCTGCTTCAAAATCCCTGCTGTGTCTGTTTGTTTTCTTCAGCAGCAATGCTTCAGGAACAGCTGAGCACTCAGATTCCCCCTTCCCTGGGACTGAAAACAAAGCAAACCTAGATAGCACACACACAGCTGCTCCTTCATCTAGGAAGAGCAGTGCTTTGCATCTGGCTATGCCACTCCTCAAAAGCATGGTGAGAAAAAAACACTTGGATAACAGTCAATTAACACAACAAAAGACACTTGGAAAGTGCTTTGCATGCATGCTAAATACTATCCCTGAAACAACATCTTTCAGGTTTCTACCCCACCCATTTTCTTCATGAAAGTAAAACTTAGCTATTGTCTTGACACATCTCAGGTAACACAGTGCTTCCTAAAGACACAGACCCCTTGTTGAGATAGCTAAGTAAAGACCTAGTTAACAATATGGGTTCTGCAAGCAGTTTCTCCTCAGCAGATTCCTATCACTGCAAGCCTTTGCCAAGAGACTGTGTGTATTGCACTGCAACAACACTTGTGAAGATCAGTTGATGAGTGACAGTATAACAGGTTTTGGCATTTAATCTCATAAATCCAACATCTTCTCTTCCATGGCTACAGTTTGAAGCAATAGTCCTTTTACTCCTTTGTGGAAACTGAGGTGCAGCTCCCTGCACTGACCATCCCAGAGCCATCCCACGTACTCATAAAGGCAGGATTGGGAAGCGAACCCAGATCTGCCACTCTCAAGACTGACTGCAGCAGCAAATCCCCCAACCATAATCAAAATTCATGGAACAAGCAAAAGACCCAAGTTTTGTAGCTCTCAAGTCCATTCAAATGGAGGCAGGTCTCTGCTGAAGAAGGTAGAGTGCTGCCAGGAAGGAGGACAGGCAGACACTCAAACTGCTGTTCAAGGCGGTTTCCCACACCTGAAGCAGGGCATGAAGGGCTTCCTTGTACATCCCTTTCCATCAAGAGCGGAAGGAACAGCCAGGAGGTTACAGATGTCAGCACATTATGTGGAAAGCTAAAGGAATCAAGTGATATGACACACTGGACAGAATGATGCAGAGGGTGTGGAAGAAGCAGACACCATCTACAGCTCCTACTACCAACAGCCAAGAGCTTAATAGAGAGATCTGGATTTGGGGAGTTCTCAGACAAGTACAGCATTAGGTTAACTTGCCTATATTTCTATCTGTCCCAGAGGACCACATTTCCTGTACTACAAGCCCCACAAGAAAGGGAAATCAGTTTTTTCTTTCATCAATGTCTGGCACTGTTCCAGAGGCTTTAGCTTTTCGTTCCTGAAGAGGCTACCCCAGGGAAGCTATTTCCTTGAGGTCTACTTTCTCCTCGTGCTTGGCCTTTGCCTGAGTGGCCCCAACCCCATCTTCAGGAGGTCTCCAAAGCTGAGACTGGCCAGGCTGCCTGCAGACATCAGCCCCACTTTGCATCATGCAGCATGTTGCTGGCAGATATCCTCAAAGAAAAAGCAACTGCACAGCAGCTGATCTGCAGTTGCCCAGTCTGCTCCCCTGAAGAGGGACAGCAGAACAGGAGCTGGCCCCACTGCATCCCTGCGATGCCGTAAGCAAATATATCCCAGAAATGCCATCCTGGACCCAGAGCCCCCTGTGAGGCTAAGACTCCTCATGCACATACCACACCCCAAAGTTGCAGCACAGGGTCCCACCAGCTTGCAGATGTAGGAAATCAGACTCCTTCCCTCCTAGACAGCATGGCTGACACCCTCATCCCAAAATCTGAAGTTTAGCCAAGAGGCTAATGGAGGAGGAGCTGGAGTCATCTCTCATCCTGCCCTCCTCCATATACATCATTTCAGACTAAAAACTGCATGAGCAGCAAAATAAGCCCCTGAGAAAAAACTAATGGTTGTGTGTGACCTTACCCCTGTAGCACATTGTCAACACATTAATTCACTTCAAGATAAAATTTTAATAGATTCTGACTTCCAGCATCAGAAAGACCTTCCTCAACAGCCACATGGCCTGGCAGCCTGCTCCTTCATTCATGCAGTGCCTGCATGAACTTTGCAATAGAATAAGTGACAAAAGCATACATCAGTTTTGAAATTGTTAATTCTTGTCTGTAGACACTTCTGATATCCTTAACCTTGCACAGTTACTTGCCATCCATAATGAAATCATTTGGGAATACAGCCATTAGCACTGGGAGAAACACACTTAAAGCAAGCCTATAAAGATCAAAATTCAGCTTGAAACGCAGCATCATTGTAGGAGTTAGAGTCAAGGCTGTGTTGGCTACTGGCTGAGTTTTTTGACTATCACATGTCTGGGTCCAGTGAGGACCAGCTCAAGACCTCACAGGGACAAGGTTTTTTTTTTGCTCCCCACTTAAGCACACAGCACAACAAGCATATGCTCAACAGCAAGATGATGGGAGCATGGTTGTACAAAGGGTTCAGAACACGGACAGGAGACCTTAAGGCTGCAAAAAGCCGCAACTATTCATCCCTGTCTGATCTTGCGCAATTCACTTCAACATATATTTCAACTTGACTGACAAGAAATAAACTCTGTATCTAACAGAAAAGTGATAAGCAGAACAGTAAATAATGCCTTTAATGGCTCTCACATACAGTAAAGCCTAATCTGCTTTGAGGTTATTTTGTCTTCTTGAGTACCAATATAGCAACAATTTGCCATTGATTTCAACAGAAGCAAGTTTATTTAAATTGCACAGAAGCTTTGTGGAGGTCAGCACAATTCTGGTATGACTCCAGGGACAACAGCAAAAGCAGAGACAAACTGACAGGCCTTCAGTCACATGGCAGCAGTGTACTTCTGTTCCTGCTTCTTTTGACATTTTCAACAAAATGTAATGCAATTCATAGATAAATGTTCTACCACAGTTAAGTTTGAAGCATGACATGCAGGACCCAGCAGGTTTGTGGAAGCCCAGCTCACTGCACAGAACAGATAGGTAGTGGCACAGGCCTCCAAGAAAGGCACAATGTCTCTGTACATGCCAAGAGAAGGCATAAGAAAACCGAAGGGTTCCATAGAAAGATAGGAATGAGAAAATTTCAGAGTATCAAGGAGGGAAGACTGCACATGCAAGTCAGACAAGTCTTTTCTGTAAGAACCCCAAATGGCACGAAACTTTTGTGATCCTGCGATAGTCTAAGCAGCAGCAACCAGTGTCATCCACTGCACATGGCACAACTCTTACCCCATGTAGATCAGCCTGAGGATATGAGCACATAACAACTTAGATCCTAGGCAGATCTGCTAGCAAATCAGATCTATCAGAGCCAGTGGAAAGAGCCACATTCCCCCAGGCCTTCCACAGAGGCTTAGGAAAGGGTAGGGAATGAGTCAAGGAGACAAGCTCAGGCAGAGCAAGGAGGAGACATGCCCTGGCTGCTTGCTGGGCTGACGATGCCAGCAGGAATCAGTCATCAGCTGCAAGAAGAGCCTGAAACAGAGCAGTCAGATAGAGAGGACTCAAGTGAGCTGAGGTTGTGTAGGAGAAGGATGCCCTGTAGGAGACATTGCAGTTCCTCTGCACAGAAAGGCTGAATTATACATGGCTCCTGGGACCCAAGGGACAGAGCTAGAAGCTGCTCATGTGGCATCAGTGAGACTTCAGCAAGGACCTGCACGGGCCTTTAGGAGAGGGAGAGAGAGATTGCTATTCCATGGGTCACGTGCAGAATAAACCTCTTAACTGGCACAGCCACTATTGAGAAAGCAACCGAGCAGAACAGCATTTCTGCAAACCTACTTCAAAATCACTGAATCTACACTGCTACACAATAGATCTGATAAACAGCAAACAATACCTTTTAACAAATGAAACATTAACACCTCTTAAGCCATTCCTGAAGTACAGGTTTGCTTCCAAACAGTAGAAGAAAAAAGGAACCCCTTTCCTGAGCCATTTATATACACTCACCCTCTACCCCAACAGCTGTAGAGCTTCAGTTCTGCCTAATACCTCTCCAGATTTATTAGATGCCCAGCTAGAAAGCTCTGATTGTTCCCTGCTGCAGTATTTTGCCAGGGGTGAGGAATGTGGGAGCAACTCCTAATATTTTTATGACTATTATATGACCTTCTGTTAACTTGATGGGATAAGTCACAGGGCCCTCACTGAGAAGCAGGAAAGCATCCCTTGAAATGGATGCTCATGTGGAGAGGCATAGAGGTCAAAACAACAGTGGAGCCTGAACACTGATAGGAGTTTTAATTATGAATTATGAATCTTGCTACTTTAGGTTGCTATTTTGGGAGCTGCTAAATTAACAGGCAAGTAAGAAACAGGAGGATCTTCTCAAAAATATAGGGCATTTCCACCTCCCACCCATTAAGAGAAAAAGAGAAAGTTTTTTAAGTTCTGGGTCTGATACAGCAGTGATTTGTGGTGCCTGATTTATCAAGGTCACAGAGCACCAAAGCATAATCTTGCCTCCACTTCTGTCTCTCCTTATGCCAAGGAGAAAACTAAGCCCCCAGAATCTCTCTCCCCAGCATAGATTAAATTGCTTAAAAGAGCATATCCTCTCCCTTCAGTTCACATTACATGGTCTGGAGAGTAAGATTAGGTGGCTTCTGAACAGAGCTGGATAATGCAATGTTCTCTCATAAGAAATTGCCATGTTAAAGCTGAGAGTTTTTCAAGCAGACATGAATCTAAAGCATTAATAACTTCAGTTAAATATGGAAATATAAGATTAAGAGAGCTTGCATTCATTAAAGAGAAACAATCCACCATAGGCTGGAAAAGATTCATAATCCTGCAGTTCCCATCATAGGAAATTTCATATCTGCTAACTGAAAATGCTGACAAGACTATTACATAAAGGTGTTAAGCCACTGAGTCAGTGACACTGAGTGAAATTTGCATCTGCTGACACTCCTGAGAGGCAGCCTAGGCATCGAAAATGCAAGCTAAGCCCCAGCTCCATTTAGGGCTCACAAGACCCCCAGTATAGGAGGGAAGACCCTATTCCCAGGAGAACAGAATGACTGTGGGGTGCTGAGGGTTCACAGCAGGAAAGCCTGCAGAGAGGGAGAGCTCTGCAGTGTTAAAAGTCTGGACACTTAGCAATTAGCTTCCTTGAAACATTGCTGTTCACACCAACTCCAGGCAAGCTGGCAGTCAGACACAGAGCCTGCTTAAGCCCCAAAACCCTGCTCATTTCATCTGCTTTTCTGCCAGCAAAGCACAAAACAGGACAAGGAGTCTTGCACTGTCAACAAGTTTTTGGGGAAAATAAAGTACATTTTCATTCCCTTCATAATTAAAGCTCTTCTCATTAGAAATCATGAGGGTAATTCACCTCCTCGACAGGAGGGGGTTCCTGGCATTCCGCTAATGGAAACAGGCTGCTGGCTAACGGGTGGTCCGCAAACCCTGTTTGTTTGTGCAGGGAGCAATCCCAGTCATGGCAGGTAAGCAGCACACTGCCCTTGCTCCTCTGAGTAACTATGCTCGCAAACTGCCTTAATCAGCAGCTACACAAAGTCTACTGAGGGCAAGACTGCTGAGCAGGAATTTAGCACTGTTTACACCAGCAGCTTGGGTGAGCAGCACCATCTCTCCCAAGGTCCCTAACACCACTGGCCTTATTCCTGCAGGATGGCCTGGGAAATAGACCCTGTGGCTTGAGAGTTATGCTCTTCAGACTCATAAAAGTTTCATTTACGCTGCTGTAACTGCTAAAGGAATGAGTTGCCCGGAATGCAGCCTATCTACCAAATATATTTATGGTACAAAAAGTACCTTTCATCTGGGTCCAGGGCTATTTGTGGACACAGACCAGCTCCAGTAGACTACTGAACAGAAATGTCACTACAGCTGCAGCAGGCTCTGTGCCACAGGAGATGCTGACAGGAGCTACTCCACATATGTAGAAACAAAATGTTTTATGAACTTGATTTAACTCCACTTTAGAAGCAGAACCAAACATGAGGCCTTAGACTGTAGCAAAATAGGACTAGCTTCTCCTGCCCAGCCAACCAGCAGCTGTGATGCTGGGCTAGCGATAGTACCAAAACCCTTGACTCATCATATGCTGCCTAGCTGATTAATTAACATCAGATGATAAGCTCTTACTTTCTCCCCTATGTTTACACCAGGCCTCACTCCTGGCAGTGTATAAGCAAAGCCCACAAACCAAAGGTCTCTATATTCCTTTTAATCAAGGCTTATGCTTGAACAGACCCACTGGCAAGCACTGAAGCACATCTCGCTCTCTAGCATATGGTAAATGCAATCAAGCAAGGCTGCATGCCCAGAGTGCACATACTGTAGTAGCAAGGGTCAGTTTGCTACAGCTGAGGGTAGCAAAAACAGGGTCACTTGCTCATGGCAGCATACTCAGCTACCAAAACCCCTTCCTGGCTTCCCTCAGAGCCAGACACAGCACAAGC
Source organism: Ara ararauna (assembly GCA_028858755.1). Lineage (NCBI taxonomy): Eukaryota > Metazoa > Chordata > Aves > Psittaciformes > Psittacidae > Ara > Ara ararauna. Next base: position 71,086,244 of record CM054381.1, read on the forward strand.
TCCTACCCACTGCCAGGCACTGAGCACTATGGCACTGACCCATAGAGTAGTGTGCTTCTCTGCAAGAGACACTCACATTCAGAGCCAGCCTGCCACCCAAATATCTCCAGCTCCAACTGCCAGGCTGGTGCCACTTACAAGGTGCTATTTTGATGGGGAAGTAAAACAAAAGGAAAAAAAAAAAAAACAACCATGAGGTGATCAGTTTGGTTGGAATCTCCGAGAGCAAAAAAGATGCAGCACAGTTGCTCTGAGTATACCCCCTAACTCCAAACCCAGATATTGAGTGATACCTGTAACAGAGACATTCCTCAACCCGTCAAATTCTTCTTTCAAACCATAATGTTTACGTCCAGCTTAGAGCTACTTTGATTACAGGAACAGGCATCTCCCAGCAAAACATAGCTGATGTTTGCCTTTGATATTTAATTACCTTGCTATGCTCCCATAGGCCACTACAACCAGCCAAACCCACCCATCACCTGAGAAGGGACCTCCTCTCCCAGGTAAAGCCAATCTTGTCTTCTAAAACTCCAAACACACTGCCCTCAGGTGCAGCCTAGGAAGCAGGAAAAGGCTGGGGAAGAAACAACAGGTGGATGTCTGCCAGTAGATGACTGACAATATCTATTGCTAGCCCCATATCACAGTTTTAAGCTTTGGGATAATCTCATAACTACATGCTGAGAACATTTTTGGAGGGCTTGATGGCAAGCTGTGCTTAGGCAAGCTGTGGCAGAATGCAGTAGAAGTGAAGTTCATGATCAGATACAAGCATGTTCTGCTCAAGGCACATGGTCTGTTTGCATAACAATGTGCCTGAAACATTGCTTTCTTTTTAACAGGAACAATTTGCAAAAGGGTTTGTACCCCAAATCAAGTTGCAGTTTTGTGCTTTAAATTAACAAGAATGCTTCTCCTTTCTAAATAGTTGTCATCTGGAAAGAAGGCAATGCCAGCTGGTTTGTGACATCCCCCAAATAGTCAGCAGCATAAGAGGAGGCAGTCCAAGCAAAGAGCTAGTTAACAGTCCATGGTCTGAAAGACATTCATCCGACTTTTTAATTTCCTGTTGAAAAGGCTGTCTATAATTACAAAGATCGTGATGTAGAGCTGGAGAAAGAGGTAAGAAAATTTCATGCATCTTTGAGATTTTATTCTCGTTCATGTTGTAATTTTGACTTAAAAATACACCAATGGCTGTGGAACAAGCCCTGAAGGACATTCGCAGAAGATACCCTGCCTCCCACCTTGTCTTAACTGAAAACTTCTGAACAACAGAAGTTGTTCATTGTTATAGAAGTTGCTATTTTCAATATTTGCTTAGACCAACTTCACACAACCATTTCCTGTGAAGAAGACAAAATCAGATCTGAAACAAGTTACTTTGTATTTGGTAGGACAATCTAGTCCCAGACCATTGCTCAAACTCACCCTTATTTCCCACAAGCAGACCACCATCAATGAGCATCACAGTGCTGGGAAGGGGAGAGGGTAACCCAGCAGCTGCATCGTGCCCACGACAACTGAGCAATGGTCCTGTCTAATGTTTCAGTTTTAATAAGTATTCCAAATTGAAAAGCAAATGCTGCCCCACAGTGTATTTCCAGTAAACAAAAGCAGACAAATGCATATCAGACACGAGGGGTATGGGAGGAAGAGGAATGCATAATTGGCTCCCAACTGTCATCAAACGGTTTCTTCCTTCTAGTGGGGTTGCACTGAGGGAATGGCAGCAAATATCCTGGGGGCTCATATGAAAGGCCTGAGTTAAAGCACTGCATCTAGGAACATCAGTCCTGACTATGGTCATACTTAGGTGGTAACCACAAATTACAAAATTAGTACAAGACTTTATATAGACAGATACATAGATATCCTATAGTCTATAAAACTGTGTGGACAAGGCTGAACTGGGTTTTGAAAAGTCAAAGCCAAGTCATATTCAAGTGAGAATGCTTAAAGAAGGGCCTGAATCTGACCAGAGTTCACATCCAAAGGTGAACTCAACTTCTGGCCATTTGCTTGCAGCAGGACACACCAGCATTTATGGCCACACAACCAAGTAAGCCAAGCCTCCTCACTTACTTTTCACTCATCTCCCCTCTCCTTAAACTTCATGCATTTTCTTCCACCCTTTTTTATAGCTTAAGTCTGGGGTGGCCTCTCAAACATACTAAATATAGATGTGTGGACCCAGCTATGTAAATAAAATGGCCCATGTGGCGAGCACACGTGAGGGCAGGGGGCCTTTCCCATGGACAAGAAGGCTGAGTGCCAAGCATATCCCAAGCCCTGTGCTCCTGCACAGGGAAAAGGAGTCTAACATTTAGGAGCAGTCCAACTATTCATAAAAGAGCTGATCTTTCTCTCTACCTAGGGTGGGAAATGTCAGTTACAGGCAGCGCTAAGATCTGCCTCCAGCATCAGGAGATGGAGACATGGAGGAAAGAGGGTCAGGGGGCAGGAGGACATGGAGTGAAGAATTTTAATGGATGAGTGGTATGAAATCAGAAGGGGAAGGATTTCTCCATCTTGCTGTTGCTGGTACATCAGCACTGATCAGGGTGCATGCCATATAGGGGCAGCTCTGGGCATGTAAGGAGTAATTTGTTTGAGCAACTCCCTTGTTCCTTCCTGAAAGAGAAGCAGCTCAGCCTGGAAAAATAGGTTAGGGGGGCAGTTCAGAAGATTGCCAGACAGCTACCTCTCCATGTGCAATCCCATGGCAGTGCGGGATCTGACCCTCTGCCAGGAAAGTGGATGTGCCATGGGCTGCACGTAGTGTGGTGGGACTGGGTGTGTGAACTGCGAACTCTCACTCTTGCACACCCTTTGCTAAGCTAGAGGGTGACTTTGCTAACCTGCCCCACAGTGGGTCGAAGAAGTCTTCACCAAGCTAAGCACTCTGACACAGTCCTCTTTGCCTCCCCATGACTGCAAAGGAGCAGGAGGAATGTGGTCCAGGGCACACAGCCACCTAAGAGGGTGAGTTTGCAGGATAGGACAAAGTGAGAACAAACCCAAGCTCTAGCTCACTGTCACACTAGCAGAGCACTGAGCTGCTCCTACTTTTCTACAGGCACAGAAAAGCCCACACCAGGTTCAGGGATTAGACATCAGTGCAAAGAGTGACAGCTGGCATTTGAGGTTCCTCCAGGGACTCATATAACCTCATCCAGTTCATCTCCAGGAGGTCTGTTTCTTTTGCTGCTGCTTCTCCTTGCTCTCACTCTTTTCCTGTGTTTAGCCCCAGTTAGGGGAGACATGACAACCCTTCTGGTTTTAAACCTATATGCTTGAAACCCTTTTAGACAACATAGTAAATAAAGTGATGGATCCTGCTGTGCTTCTTTGCTTTGAGGTCTCTTGGAGGCAATTCCAAGTAAAATGAAGTCCCAAGAATAAATCCTACTGAACAGGAACATTTTCACAAATATCCTCAGCTACACAGCTTGCCAGTCCTCAAGTCCTCATTTTTACGTCTCTGCAGCCCAAAACATGTGTTTTGTGTTGTTTCACATAAATATCTCTGGTTATTTATCTGCATAAACCCTACTATAAATTGCTCACTGGGTCTCAAAATGCAGCAAGTGTATGCTCTTTGGTGTATGTCTCAATCACCAGGTGCATCAATCACTGCTTCATACCCCTTGTTTGCTCCCATGCAGGGAGAAGTAACCGGTCCCCTCTGCCAGAGAAGAGGGAAAAAAGTCAGATGGTTTTGATGGATGGATAAATGTCTGCGGGCTAAACTTCATCCACAGAACTTGTTTATACTGAGAGTTACTAGCCTGCACATGAATATTTGATCTCTTTTTGAGCTCTTTTTACACTACTGCATTTCCTCCAGTGGTGGCAATTCCTCTCCACACAGGAATAAGTAAAACAACAGCCTTATTCTGTGGTGATAAAGTGATGTATCAGTCTTGTTACAGACCTGCTCCACACAGATGTGGGTCTCACTCTTCATCATCACAGCATAACTTTGAGCATTTATTCTGAGCTCTGGTAATGAATCATGTTTTTAGGTTAGGGTTTAACTGAGTAACTTTCTTGATTGAGAGCTACCATAGGATTTCACAAGGGATGTGCAGACTCATTGACAGGCAGGCAAGATTCATCATCCTCAAATGAGCTGTTCTGCTGACAAGCTGTGGGATAATGGCTGGATCAAGGCATTGCCCTGCCTCAGTTTCCCCATTCAAAACAGAAATGAGTATGTGCAATATAAAAAATGAGACCGTTTATATTGCCATAGCACTCGTTAGGTCTTAGTGATGAGGGTCAGCCTGCAGTACACTGTAACATGTCATGCTTCTTGTGAGCACCCTCATATCCCTGCTCGTGGCTCCTGCAGTGCTGCTACAAGTTGCTGTCTCCCAGGGTGACAGCTCATATTAGTGATGGTTTTGTGGAGAGGGGGCTGGAGGGATGAAGAAATTGGAAGAGGAAAATGAAGCCTTAAGCAGCTCGACCAGCAGTTCAAACACCTAGTCTGACAGCCCAGAGCTCTTATTGATGGGCAGCTACTGAGGAAGGATCTGTCTGGCTTTGGGAACAGGCTGCAATCTTTATTCAGGGGTCCCAACATCAGCTGAACTGCTGATTCAGACAGAATATGTGTGACTGATTTCAACCCTTCTTTAGCTACATATAAACAGGCTGAGGCTTCTCTCAAGTATTTCATGGATAATTTTTCTGCCTCTGCACTGCTGCTGTGTAGTTATCTTTTATACCCCCTGGGCTTTGTGCTTTCTTGTGTTGTGGGGCTGGACTTTATATAGCCTACTTCTAGTAACAAAATGCTATTATGGCGATGGGTCTTTCAAGCCCTTTATTCACCTCACTTGATCACCTATTTGATCACTTCAGTCCCATGGGACTCCTTGTGTGGTGAGGAATTTCTCAGTGCCAGTGAGAAAAGTTGATGTCTGCTCACATGGATCACATTATCCCATGGAGCTGAAATCCATGGCCTTCACATCCAGGTCACAAGCTATGTCTATATTGCAGTAAGTGATCCTAAGCATAGCCTTTTCCACCTGCTCTGCCTACCTGTCTGCCTTACCAGTCACTTCTAGCTGCCTTTTAGATGATGCTAACCAACTCACCTGCTAGGGGGGGTTATAGACTTCAGCCCAGATGTGCAGACTCTATGGAAAAAGAGATAGATCTGGTTTTAGTGCAGCAGTTTCCTGGGAGGTATTGATGCCAGCTTCAGTACAATGAGTCCCTCCTGAGGTTTGCAGCAAACCGACTGCTTCATGGTGGGGGGTTCCTGCATGTGTGTGCAACGTGGACTATGTGCCATGCCAGTTTATCTTTGAAGACATCTGGAGTTCTGGTAGCCATCGTATGGGAGCAGCTCACTGCAAGGGTGTCAGACTAAGCCCACACTCCTGCAAGAAAGGATGGGAACTGAGGGGCAGCAGGCATACAGAGGACATGCAAAGACTTGTGCTGGGTGTAGCCATGTTTCTGGATCACACACAGCTCCCTTTATGTCTCCCTTCCCTCTTTACATGCCAACTCAAGATCTCTTGTCATCCACTTGACAGCCAGGATCAGGCTCCTGAAGACCAGAGCCTGATCTACCCAAAAAAGATCAACGAGGCCCCAAGTCCCCACCACCAAACCCTGCACAGCTTCCTTTGCCCTGGGCATGCCACATGTAATCCCATCATGCTGAGGCTTTGCCCCACTCCTAGTCACTGAAAATTTTGCTGTGGTTTCCTTCAGCACAGCAGACATGGCGCCACCGAAGAGGGCTTGTGCCTGCCACATGGAGCATCCCACTGCTTGGTGTACTGGGCACAACCCTGATGGCAGGAGCAGCCTGCTGCTCTCTGGACAGAAGGATTGTGCATCCCACTGGCTGGCACCCCCTTCTCCTTGCTAATCTGGTGGAGCACCCCTGTCCCAGTCAGGGCTCTGCTGCTTCCACAGTGCTTTGCAGCTCCCAGCCCCACTCCTAACTCAGCCCTTTCAATCACTCACACTGCTGTCAGCAAAGACACTTCACAGGCAGCTGAGAAGTGGCAAGATTAGAGGCATTCATTTCCTTGGGGCTTAGCCTTGAACTTAGTGCCTTGAACTTAGTCTCAGCTCTCCTGATATCTCCTCTCCCTCATTCCACTGCAGCATTCTTGGTTTAGGTTTACTGTAATCTCCCAAAGGTCATTAATATAAATCATGCAATTAGAAGTAAAACTATTAATAATAGCAAAAAAGCTTTCTTTCACTTGGGAATTTTCTTTTTTTCTGGGTTTTGAATCTCTTTTTGTGACTCTTCTCTGAAATTCTGTGACTTAAAATGTGCTTTAATGCAGTCTTGCATAATCACATGGTTCTGGGAGCTCAACACCAACCTCTGGGAGCTGGACACCAACCTCTGGGAGCCCTACTATTGAGCTGGAGAACAGATGCATAGTAATTAAATCTGCTTTTGATAGTTCTTCTTATTACAGCTTGGTCTAAGACACACACATGGGTTTTCAGAGCATGCATACATACACATGCACATACATCCTGATCACACATCTCTCTGTCAAGCCCTATGTAAAATATCACCAACTCAGCACAGAGTGCCCAGCCCACCCAGTGATGGTGAGCAGTGTGGCACTGGGATGGGGACTGGTCCCAGCTGTCCTGGGCAGAGCCCTGGGGGATAGCCAGCCAGGAGCCTCTCACACATGCTGCTGCTGCAGGGAATCAGTGTTAGTCCACTCTTTGGAAAGCCTCTAAGGTTGGTGTCAAACAGGTGACCAAATAAGAGAAGGCAAGTTTATGCTGATTTGCTTGGAGGTCCCCTCTGAGCAAGGGGAATTATCCTGGGGTTTTGGGGAGAAGGCTTGCAGGTTTCACAGGGAAACCAGGAGTCACCAGCAAGTGAGAGGCACAGCCTACTTGGATCCTTGGCCCTCATCCACCAGAGGCTGATATAGGTGCAGTAGAGGCCTGTGAAACCCCCACAGCTACATCACATGTGTTCCCACATCCAGTTTCTGTTTAAGATTGCCTTTGACATAGAGCCACCAAGCTCTGTCCCCTTCCCTGGCAGCACCCAACACCATCCCACCCCATAGTGTGATGAGCTTGTTTAACGATGGATGGCTGGATGAAAGATCATGCCCTGGCCACTGCCAGGCACAAGACATCCTGCGCAAATACAAGGCCTGGTCCCAGGAAAAAGGCAGTGCTTCTCCATCCATGCCATCAGTGAGAGGCCCCCAGGAGAGGCTGTGAGCACAAATGCTCTTCACCAGCCCCTGCAGCTCACCCTCTCTGCTGGCCCAGCCTGCGGCACTGGGGCTGCGCAGTCCCAGTGAGGGATAATCGGGGCAGTATACTGCTGAGTCTTGACCCCATCCTTGGCAGTGTGGAAATTCCCAGAGGAGCGGGAGAGTGTTCGGCAGCATGTCAGACACCCTTTGATCGCAGAGCATAAAGCAAAACAGGCCACTTACTGATTCATGTTCACTGCAACTCTGGGCTCTCCTCGGCCCCCTTCAGATCCATATGGTGTCTATCACGTTTTTCTTGTTCAGACAGTAAAACTTCATGGTGCCTTTTCACCGCAGCCTTGCAGAGGGCTGCCTGCAGTCTGCCTTTTGCAGGGTGCTGTGGGCTGGCGGTGCAGCGGTGGGATCCTGCTGTCCCCTGCCGGGCATCCCCAGCATGGCTTGTGGGGCTGCTCCAGGTCTGAAGTCTCCACAAGACATGATTTAGTGGTTACAGCAGAGGAAGAGGGGACACACTTAAGATTTTCTCTGCAGCTCTGCTGTTCATGTGGCTTCAGGCACCCTAGTGCCATGGTTTTTTCCTTGCCGCAGGAGAAGATGGAGGTCTTCCAAGCTCACCTCACGATGAGCTTGGTCCAAACCAGTTCATTCAGACTAGTTTGGACCACTGGCAATACAAGACAGAGTGAAACTCCTGCTAACTGCAAGGAGATGGGACCCAGTGAACCCGCAGCTGCCATTTATTGGTGCTTCTAAATGTCTGGGTCCGTCTAACATAGCCAGCTGCCATGAAAATCCATTTCCTTTCCATGACAGGTGACCTGGTGGAAGGAGGGCCCAGGGAGGCAACACATTGCACCACTGCAAAGGCTTTGGACCTGCTGACCGACTGTTCTTTGGCAGCCAAGGGAGAGCATTGGTGTCAGTCTGTCTCAGATGGTGGAAAGAGATCCCACCCCTACTGCTACTGCTCAGAGAAGAGACCAAGGCTGCCGAGCAAGGCTGCTTGACATAGTGGTTATAACTGAGGCCTTAGAGAAAGAAATGAGGGAAACAACAGAAACAAATTTCTGGAGCACGGTGCAAGGCAGTTTGGGAACTGCTTTTACAGGATAGGCAGGGAATGAGAATAGCTAAGTCAAGCATGTACCCATAGGTTTCTGCCAGAGCATGGTTTGTGGTGCCCTACACCCTGTGAGGGGAATCACCGCTCTCTGCAGAGGCCAGGCACAAGGTGCATGCTGCTCCCCACAGCTTTCCAAAGATGTTCTGCTCAGCACAGACACTGCACTGTGGCTTTGGTCGCACAAGAACGGCCCCAATGACCTGAGTAAACTGTGAGGAAGGAGAGAGGATGAGGTAGAACATCACAATGAAACCCTAACACTGATACTAAATCCTCTCAAACCAACCCATATATCACTGGAAGCAGCCTGTAAATGTGAATCCTGTCTGGAAGCCAAAGTGCAAATGGCAAGCCTCTGTGCAAGAGAAGCGGCTTAATGTGTAGTGGAGACCACTGCTTTTACAGAACAGGCTGTGCTGGTGCATAGGTTTTGCAGTATTGGTTACAGGCTATTAAACTCCTCTGAGTTCGTAAGTCCTCAGTCTTCTCTCAATTGCATAAACTCATTCCTAAAAACCTCACCAAAACACAGGCAAATGGCACAGTTTCATTGAGGATATCATCTCCCCACTTGAACAGAGACAGAACAAGAAGAGACACATCTACCATGAAAAATCAGGTTCATATGAGGTTGCTTTGTAGGAATACTAGCCAAAAAAGTCCTATAAGGAAGGGAGGAGCTGCTAAAGGTGTGTTGGTACAAAACAAGCCTGAGGATACCAGTCCTGCTCATTCCATGCTCCCTTCCTGGGCACTGGCATGAGAGAAGCACTACAGCACCAATGAACAGTGAATGGAGAAGACAAAGTTACCACAGACCTCCCCAGGCAGGGAACAAGGACCCTCAGGAAAGCTGATGTAGTCTCACTAAGAGGATGGAGGCTGGGTAATAGCTAAGGGAACATGAGAAGGACACAGGAGGTTTAAATTGTTAACTATTAATCTGCCTTTCCCAAGTAGATTCCATTTCTCCATCACCACTACCCTCTCTCCACCCCCACCTCCCTATAAATTCACATTTATTTCAAACCCTGGGGCTTGTTGCTTTCCAGAAAGGAAACACTGCTGTCAAGGGCACTTAGACAAAGTCATTTAGTTTCTGGGGCAGGGCTCAGTATAGTTTAATAAGAGCTCCAGAGTAACAGCCCAGTGTGCTGCACTGCCCATTTTGGCAACAGGGAACACTGCCACAGAGAGAGGCAGCGGCTTGCTGCATTGAGAGGTGCTGGGTGCTGCTGAAGGGTGGGGGCTGACAGCACTCAGGGTTGCACTGCGGTGTTTGCTGCTTTTCTGCAAGCCTAAGTTCATGGCTCTATGGGATTCTGAAAGACTCGGTGCTTTCCTTTCATCACTTTGCTTTTTAAGTAGTTCTCTAGCTTTCATGTTTGTAAAGAAACACCTGAAATTCAATATATAAATATTATAAAAAAAAACCAAAACAGGATAGCTGGGAAAAAAACATCCGGACTGTTTGTACAACCTCAGGGATCTTAAGTCACTGATTTTGTGGTTTCTGAAGTGGAGGGTACTCCCGAAGCCTACAGCAATGCTCCATGTGAGGGCACAGGGATCATCTAGGCTGGGCTCTTTCCCAGCCTTCATGTCACCTTCCCCACTGGCATGCCTCTGTTTCCCTCTTTGTGTCTCTCTTGGAAAGGAAGTTTTGACACACCACTGAGTCATCAGTTGCGGAAAAGCAGCAGTTCCTTCCAGCACCCACGGTAGTGTGGGAAGACAAGAGGAAATGGGAGCATCCAAAGGCAGAGCTGCATGGCAAAGATACACTTTGGATCTGCACCATTCATCACTGTCGCTCAGGATGCTTGGGAGGCTCTTGTCCAGAGGGCTTTTCCACTGTTCACATGGAAAATGCTCTGCCCCAAACCATCAGCATTGCCTGCTGCAAAATCCCTGCCACCCACCACCTTGTAAGTGTTTAGAAAACCACTATCTGCAGTTATTTACAGGAATTAGGGACCCATTCATGAGTTTAGGCATTTGGCTGTCACAGGAAAATCCCAGTCTGAAATACAGACTAAGACCCACTGGACGAAAAGCTGTTGCTGTGACCTTGGACCAAGTCGTCTCTACCCCCTGTACACATCAGTGCAACATGTACCAGCCAGGTTCAGTGTGGTCTCAGGCAGGGGAGAAGAGATCACCGGAGACAGGCTCAGCCAGTTGCCATGTCCCCGTGGGACTGCCTGTGCATGAGCTGAATGTGAGTCACCCAGCTCTCGCCATCACTGCTGCTTCACAGCAAGCACAGCAAGGGGCATGGGCCTCAGCCACTCACCAATGGCAGCTGCAGCACAAGGTGAGCTCACTGACCTGTGAACCCCACAGGCAACAATCATCTGCTCTGCCCACTGGGACTGTGCTCTTGCTCACACACCCTGCCGCCCGGACTGCTATGATCAGATGATGCTGCCACACTGCCTCTTCCCTGAGCAGCAGCATGGAGATCCATGGTGAGCCACCGTGAGATGCACCATGTTCAAGCACACAGGAATGTGGGACTGGTGTCCAGTGTAGGCCCATGCTGTCCCGTTTTGACTTTCAGACATGCCTAAGGCTGCCCCCTCCAGAGGCAGTGTATCCTGCAGAGACAAGCTGAAGACCCCTAACCAGATTACCAAATCCAGTACAAAGAAGTCAGAGTACCTGTGCACCCCGTTCCATGTGTCAGAACAGTTGTGCAACCCTGGTGCCATTCAAATGGCCCTGATGACTACAACACAGAAATACATCTCACTGGGGCTCCCAAGGAGATATATATACATTTTCCCTACTATGGCTGGACTGGATCTGTAGAACCCTTGAGAATAGACCTAAGCTCCTTGCTCCTGTGGTCACACATCAGCCTGAACACTGCCCGAGCAGTACTAGTCAGACCTGGCAATCCCTGCACAGTAGCAGCAGCCATGGAGGGGGTCAGCAGCAGGAGGCAACAGGGATGGGGTACCCTGGGAGCCTTGCGACTCGCCAGCAACTTGGTGCTCTCTCGTTAGAAGCAAACATCGCCATCCTCACAAATGGTTAACCTGCCGGGAGCTGCACAGCACTAATGACTTCACATGCATTTAATCAGCTTGGGCTTCCAGAGCCTCCTCCTCGGGAGCAGGAAAGGCTGTGGTGCACCCTGGTGCAAATGCTCCCAAAGCTGCACACACACACACCCCCTTACCAATCATTAATCACCGCCGGGCCAGCAACGAGAGCAAGCAGCAGGAAAGGCCGAGTGTCTGCACCAGCACGGGAGCAGTGGGAAGCAGCGCTGGCCGGTTCCCTGTGGAGGCAGCTCCCCCTCTGACCCTCCGCTGGGAGGCCCTGTGGAGGTGGCCAGTCCGGCATGCACTGCCCTGTCTTTCAGGAAGGTCACTTGGTCCTGCGCGAGTGAGGCTTCGCCTGTGGCTGGGAGCTGCTGGGTACGCGTGAGGCAGGAGCCCTGAAGAGGACCTTCTGCCTGGTTGGCACCATAGTCTCCATCTCTTCGCCATGCGGCACGAGGCATTTTGGAGTGCCCTGGAGTACACCTGCCGACTGCTGGGCATCTCCACTGCAGCAGGTAAGAGCGAGCTCCCTCTTTCTTCGGCATTAAAAGGCACTGAGTGGGTGTGGGGACTCCTGAGCTGTCTCCCTGCCTCTGGTCAGATGCAGCCACTGTCCCATACTATGAGGGGGACAAGGAAACTTGATCACTTTTGCTTTAGGATGCAGGGAGAAGGAGTGCTGGGTGCCTGGCCAGGCTCTTTCCAGATGCTGTGGGAGTCACAGTGAGATATCAGAATGGAAGAGCCAGCACTCAGTATGGCAGAGGACAGGCTAAAGCACAAATGGAAAGGAAAACTGCATTATGGTTTTGTAAAACAGATGTGGATACAGGCAAGATGTGAATGAGACTGAAAAGCAAAATACTCATGGCTGTGCAAAACTGCCAGGCTTCTCCGTGGGATGTGAAAAAGGAGGAGCACCTTGTGTTGTGCACAGTGAGAGGTCCTGTGCCAGGCAGAATGGAGAGGTCCCAGCCATCACCTCACACTTACTACCAAAGCGCTGCTTTACCTCTCTAGCAACCCATCAGAGAACAGGCTCAGGAAGCGGTTCAGGTTATAGCTGCAGTTCAAACATCATAAATTCACCCACCTGGCTAGTTACATCCTCTCACTGACTGCCTGGAGCTGCTTGGGACCAGTGTCCTCTGGATTTGGTGACACATCCAAGAGCCTGGTTTAAGGTGAGACACAGGTGTTTTGAGCTGGATGTGTCTGGCACAGTGTCTAACCCAGAAGGACTCAACTGCGGTGGATGATCCACTCACATGGGACATATCTTCAGATGGGATGTGGGGAAACAGCTAAAGCAAAGGCCTTGGATTCACTCTGGCAGTGTTGCTGACTCACTGTTACGGGACAGGATAAACAGCGCTGTCTGCCTCAGTTTTCCCATCAGTAAAACAGAGATCAAAGTGTCTGATTTGCCTAATGGCTGGAGATATGAACCTGAAGTTCCTGGTGAGAGGTGACTTGAGGTGGTACCTGTAATTCCTGTGTCAGGCCCTTGGGAATTTCAGAGTCAGACACTGCAGAGTAGGTTGCAGCAGGCTCTCCTACCTTTGAGTTTCCTTTATCAACTGCAGGCAGCTGTGAGAGACACTTTGTTCAAGTGAGGGGCAAAGAGCACACAGGTCAGCTGAAGAGAGCATGGGTCCTCAGCGTCACCCAAAGCTCAGCTGGGAGATGTGTGCTCTGGAATGTGTTTTAAATGACTGATAAGAGGCAGAGATTTGAGTCTCTGAGTTTATACAAACTCACAATAGATAAGTGCATATCATGATGAGACTGCAACAGGTAGGAGCTGGGGCACAACTTTAACCAGCAAACGCAAATCTTTTACTTCCTTCATCTTCCTCCACCTCTGGCCCACATGAGCCCCATGCTAAGTCATATTCTCTGTTAAAGCTCCAAGGAAACTCACAGCAGAGACCTTCCTGGAAGAAAACATGAGCTTGTTGCCATGGGAAAACTAAACTTAGACCAGCAAAATTGAAGGAAGCTTACAATTTGGGAGTGTCATAGTGGAATATAATGTCTCTCTCTCCTGGTTGTTTTCTTGCCATCATTTTGCATCATCTGAACCTCTTTCTGTAGTTCTTCTTGAAATGAGTAGTGTGGTCGTCTCTCTGCTGAGCATCACAGAGCATAGACATCTGCACTACTGATCTCTGCTTTTCCATAGCTCTGGTGCATTCCGTGTATTACCTGTCTTTTCCAAAAAGCCAGCGAAGAATGAGAGGTGCCTGTGTTTTATTCCTCTATGTGTCTCAGTGGAGTAAGAAAACAGCTTGATGCAGTGTTTAGTGCCTGATGAGGTGTGTGAGGTTTGTGCATGAAATGGAAACCATGCAGAAGAGAATCCCATGGGGTTTATTTGGAAAAAAAAAAAAAAAGGAATGAAAGGGAGAGGAGAGTGCATCAGCCTCGCTAATTGACTCTGAGAAGGCTTGGCCAGTTCCATAAGCTGCTTGCAAACACAGAAGGTTACCCACGTAATATAAACTTCCTTTCCCCCAAGATCTTGGAGGTAATGGCTATCTGCAATGGTAGGGCTGCAAGGTTTCTTGTGTGTGAGAAATCAGACAGCCTGGACACCAGCAGACCCTCATGGCAAGTTAGCAGAGAGTGACCAACAACTCTGCAATTTGTTGCAGTGTTTGGGGTATCTCTGTAGCTCACACATTTTAGGCCTTGTGATTTCTGCATCTAGGAGAGAGTCCTTACTTAATTCTTAATACTCATGCTTTCAACCATTTGATTCCTAATCATGTGCCTTCAGCCACATGGTTTGGATAAGATCCAAATCAAGGCAGCAACTAGTCCAAAAAAACACATCGGAAGCAGCCCTTGGCTTTTTCCAGATTGTTCATCCAAACAGCTTTGTGGGTAAAGCAGAAGCTGTGCAAAATAAGGAAACCTCGCCATCCAGAGCAGGGACTCGAGCGTAACAGACAAGCTGTTGAATTCTGCATTCATCCGTAGGGAACGAATGAATGAATGAACAAATTCCACATTTGTAAGAAAGGGTATAAAGAAGGGCTCTCAGTCACTAGATAGTAAAGGACAATACTTTGCATGTAGGATTACACAGCTCACACAGCTTCACAGCCCTTTGATGAGACTGATTTCCCTGTGCCTCTGCATGGGGCTGGAGAGGAGGAGGGTGGTAGATGGATCCCATGCCTTCATCTAGCTGACAGGGGCCATGTCTGCAAGTGACACAGAGTACCTCTGTTCAGCCCAGGTGGAAGAGCTGTATACTCAGGCACAGGCCTTTGGAATTCACCCACCTCGTAGGCATCATGAACACTGGTCTGCATCCCTGTTTGGGAGCCTGGTACCCTTCTCCAGCTGGGGCAAACTACAGCTCAGAGAAAGGAAGCCAACTGGCACCCCAAGCCTTAGACAGTGTGCATTGAGCAGGACCAGCAACGAACTTCCTGAGCACCAGTGCAAGACAGGAAGATGTGGAGACACCAAGTGGGCACAGGAGTGGAGTGATTGCCTAAAGCAATGCCTTGGCCATGAAACCCAGGCTCTGCTCAGCTCCACACTGCTGGAACTTGTGTGCTACGACCGGTCGCATACCAACCAACTTGCTGCAGCTAGTGTGAGGCACTTCATTTCCACTCCATATTGGAAATAGTCTTTTGAGAAACTGAAGCATGTTGAAGGAAATTTTCCATTCCTGAAGCTATTTGCCCCCAATAGCCAGTCCAGTGAAGATTTTACCCTTGCTAATACTCTTAATCCTCCTTAAACTGACTCCCCAGTGTGCTGTGCTGGCCTGAGGCACTGAGTTTCATTCCCTGGTTTTAATCTGCCTGCTCCAGTTTTATGTTTTTCTGTTTGGCTAGCAAAGGAGCTTGATGCCATGGCTACAGCCCTTTGGGAAGGCAGCTGGCGTGGTTCCCGTGCCCTGCTACTGCCCTGCAGCTGCATGTTGAACACAGCAGGCTTGGGCAAGCAGGGAGGGCAGGGGAGTGAGGGGACATTGGAGAGAGGTCCAAGGTGGCAGAGGATGGGGCTCTTGGAGGGAAGTCCCTGTGGTAGCTGCGATGGAGCATCATGGCAGGGGATGGAAGGGACACAGGCCACTGGTGCTCACCTCCCACAGCTGTCCAAGGTGAGCTGGTATCCCCAGACCACCTCTCAAGACTGCTGTGATAAGGATGCAGCTGGGATGGGTTTCTGGGCTGTATGTCCAGGCCAGTATTCAGCTCTGACCGCCCTGGGCTGCTGTGTCAGCATGAATCACTGGTGCTGGCAGTCCTAATGTGCTGCACAGCATGGGAGAAGCAGCCTCTTCAGCACTGGGAAAGCTGGGGCATTGATCCTGGGAGCTCACATGGCACCAGAGAGTCAGGAATCAACCCCGCAGTCAGCATCTTTCCTGCCTTCTCTTTCTAGTGTTGATCGGTGTGGGCGTAGAAACTCTGCAGCGAGGACAGTTCAAAAGCCTGGCTTTCTATCTGCTGTGAGTATTTTTGTCCTTCAAGTCAGAGCTGGCAGGGGTGACTCATTCGACCCCTCCACCATATTTCATAGAAGCATAGAATAGTTAGGGTTGGAAAGGACCTTAAGAACATCTAGTTCCAACCCCCCTGCCAGGGGCAGGGACACCTCCCACTAAACCATGCCACCCAAGGCTATGTCCAACCTGGCCTTGAACACTGCCAGCAATGGAGCATTCACAACTTCCCTGTGCAACCCATTCCAGTTCCCTTACAGGGAAGAATTTCTTCCTCATATCCAATCTAAACTTCCCCTGTTTAAGTTTGAACCCATTACCCCTTGTCCTCTCACTACAGTTCCTCTTGAAGTGTCCCTCCCCAGCATCCCTATAGGCTCCATTCAGGTATTGGAAGGCTGCTATGAAGTCTCCATGCAGCCTTCTCTTCTCCAGGTTGAACAGCCCCAACTTCCTCTACCTATCTTCACCCGGGAGGTGCTCCAGTCCCCTGATCATCCTCGTGGCTCTCCTTTGGACTTGTTCCAACAGTTCCATGTCCTTTTTATGTTGAGGACACCAGAACTGCACACAATACTCCAAGTGAGGTCTCACGAGAGCAGAGGAGAGGGGCAGGATCACCTCCCTCGACCTGCTGGTCACACTCCTTTTGACGCAGCCCAGGATACGGTTGGCTTTCTGGGCTGCAAGCACACACTGCCGGCTCATGTTCATTTTCACATCAGACTAGATTACAACAGTGGCAGGGACCAGTGTCTAAGGCTTTGGGGAATTCAGGTCTCCAGGTTTCAGAAAAGGAAGCTATTTCTGTTAGAAAAACTGATGCAACAGCATCACCCATGCTACTACGGACTCAGGCCAGAAGTGACACGGGCTGCAAGTTGACCCCCTGGGGACAGAAGGGTTTTGAGCAATCCACCACAAACCAGCTGAGCAGAGGGTATGCAGACCCCAGCACACAGACTTTGTTGTGAACTGGATAGTAAATCCTGGCCCTCTTTGCCCCTTCTGCCATCTGGAGAACATATTCAAGCCCAGCCCTGTCCCTCTGACGGCTCCACCTTTCAGTTTTTCAGGGGTTGCAGTTACTGTCTGTGAAGGCTTCTTCTTTGTCAGTTTGTTCCTGGAGATGTGCTTCACGTGAGTAGACCCTGTCCAGTCTTCTCCAGCCTTGGTGGGACCTCCTGGGGCAACTTGCCCCTTACAGGCAACACCAGACTTAGCTGAGCTGCAAGCCCAGACCAAAAGTCCTGCACTTAATGCCATGGCAAGTGCAGTCAGGCAGCGGGGAGGTAAGTGGGGTCATGTCCACAGCCAATTAAACCTGTGGTTTAAGCTAGGTTTGTGCCATAATTTGCTGAGCATCAACACAACAAACCCTGCTCTGTGGCATCTGCTTAACACACAGTACGAAGCCCTGCAAGGGAATGGGATTGAGGGAAGAGCCATACTCCCAGGGAGAGCTGCAATTCATTCCCAGAGAAAGTGCAGAAGTTCAAGTTAAAATGTAAAAAATCCTTATGCACTTCTCAGAGGCTGAGCACTTTGGCTGTCTTTTAACAGAAACTCAAAAACCCTGATATCTTAGAGGCAGCACCTTAGTCCGGCTGGTAGGCATTCAACTATTAGTCAAGTGGGCAAACACACCAAGGAAAGGTCCTGAGATGCTGACCTCTGGCAGACATAGCCCCTGGCCTCTTCTGCCTGTGGGAGAGGCTCCGGGTTTGCTTACCTTCCCTGACCAACACAATGGTTTCCTGGAATACCAGAGGGAGGATCTGCATGTCTAGATGGGGAATAGTTAGGTCCAGTTCTTCTTGCCATGTGCCATGTTCCCCATCTAAAAAAACCTCTGTTTCTCTCCCCAGATACGAGCCTGACTCCCTGGCACACGCCTGCTGGAAGAGAGCTAGACGCCCAGGGAGCTTCCAGAAATTTCTGGGATACACGCTTCTCTCAGTGGCTTGCTTCCTGCATCCTGTCCTCATCTGGCATGTCACAATCCCTGGTGAGGAGCACATGCAGGGGTGGGGAGTAGTGCAGATAGGAGAGAAGCATGGTTTTTTGAGCACCAGGGAGGGTCGGGATGTGCAAGGTGCTGGTCCAGTTGCAGATGGTGCTGAGCTAGTTAGACCAAGAACTTCACCTTGCACCAGCCCTCAGCCAACATAGTCTTCTCTCCAGGGTCCATGCTGGTGCTCACAGCCCTGGCCTACTTCCTGCTGAGCAAGAGAAGGAAGAGCTCAGGACACAAAGAGACGCATCCCGAGGCAGGCCAGTACGTGGACCCTTCAGCTACCATTGCAGCCGCAACAGTTGCTGGTGACACTGAGCAGACCTACACCTTCCACGGAGCCCAGAGGGAGCAGCACCGTTCACTGCTGGGCCACATGAAGAGCATCCTGAAGGGGAGCAAGGACAGGAGCCCAGCCCCAGTAGGTCCCACTGAACCAGCAGCCCTGCCAGCCCCACGCAAGCAAGTGCACTTCCAGGAGAAGGTGGTGCAGATCATTCCCTCTGTCAGTGAGAGCCTGGAGGACATGGACAGCGAGGCTGAAGAGACCACATCGGACACAACACCCATCCTCACCTCACCTGATGCGCCTGTCATCCTCTCTCCCCTCAGCACCACGGGCCTATTTTAAGCTGTCAACAGGAATGAGGATGGGACAAAGCTGCTGCCCCTGGCACTGGCATCTTTCCCTGCCACTCCAGCAGCCAAAGTGCCCTGAGAAGTGGCCTTCTTTTCCCTTCCTGCCTCCAGGGTGACAACTGTGTCACCTCCTGCACTACAGGGTCCCGCACCTTGTGACAGAGCCAGTGCTGGTCCCCAGCCCCTGCAGCGCCATGCCCAGGAGACAGGTGGTGGTTCAGTCAGGGTAGTGTTGGGACAGTAAGGTTCCTGTTCCCATGGCTTCACACATGGGTCACCCCCCTGTTATGGCACTACACATCAGGGCGGTCCTCCTGCCTAACATCTCAGCCATGGTGTGTGCCTCCCATGGGGCAGCAGCAGGCAGGAGGAGGGGAGACCACCACGTCCCCAGGGCAGCCTCTGCTGGAGGCAGTTGTCTCTCTCCTGCTCTTGCTGCACAATGAAGAGCTCAGGGCTGGGACACATTCAGCACAGGTAACATTCAGCACCTGCAGCAGCTGCACCAAGTCTATGGCATCCAGAATGTCATTTAGGAGGTGGGATGAGACCAAGCACACCCCTGGGGCTAGCACCTGCTAAGTGCACTCCCCTGAAACACACTCTGAGCCCTGCAGGGAGATCACCTCTGGCCTTGGGGACACCTATGGAGGAGCAAGGACACTGGGGTTTTCTCATGTCCCCTGCCTGGACAGCCCTCTTGAGTTAGAAGAGCTTTGGGATGATGTGGCAGCCCAGGTGATGAGATTCAGCACCATGCTGGCACAGCAGATTCTGTGTAACTCTCAATGTGATTTAATTATGGGCCCCAGAGGGCAAAGGCAATAATAAAAGTTACAGCACTGTCCCACCAGTACCCTCCATGCCAGCTCTTCCATGAACCTTTTACCTCTGGCTTAATCCTACCATATTTTATTCCTTTTGAGGCCCATACACCTATAATCAGGCATTTCTCTGCTGTTCAACTCATCCCCAACTCGTCCCACCTGAGGACTAAGACTTTCTGCTTCCAGATGGCAAATGCCATTTGTGCCTGCAGATACCATCACCAACACCCTCTCATCGGTATCATGCAGTTCTTTTGGCTTGCCATGGGCATCATGGTTTTCTCAGGCATGGGACCTGAAGCCACACTGACACCACTGCTGGGATGAAGAGGCACACACTATTGGCGTGAGGTGGTGGTAGGGAGAGAAGATCTCTGAGACTTGCTAAAATATAAGATAGAAGCCAGTGGGGCATAGTGCTCTGAGTCTCAATCATCATGTTCATTTAGGAAAGCAGTGAAATGTGAAAATATAAAGTGTAGGAGTTCAAAATCAGAAGGTAATTGAGATAAGAACACAGTGCTATTTCTTAATAAACTCTTTTTAAGTGACTCCTAATTTGGGAGATGGATTGGGAAGAAGGTGGAAGATACTGACTCCCAGTATTTAACTGCCTGTGTTTCATAATGAAACTCTACCTACAAGAACAGCTTATGAATCATTGCATACACTTCTCATTCCCACAAACAGACAAACAAAAAGCTTTTTTTTGCATCACCAACATTTAAATTGATAGCTCTTATCAATCTGTTCTAAACATGATACATGGATTGGAGACTTCCTTCATCTGGCTGCACAAATTAACCCTCCGCCCTGTAATTATGTGCTAAGGAAGAGTCACACATCTGCCTTGGAAGAGGTTTTGCACTTGCAAAAATGTCTTCAGAAAGTCGTGCCATTTACAGCCTAACATTGCACAACTGATAGCAGCAAGGCCAGGATCCAGCTACAGCTCCTCTCTCAAGCTAGTGTATTCATCACATTAACAAGTAAAAACAAAGATGTTTTCCTGTAAACTTGGTGATCAGACAGCATACCTGTGCCAACAAAGGTCCTGACCCAGCCATGCTAACAGGGTAACCCCCTGCCAACTATGACCCTAAAGACTGTGCTTGGAGCTGGCTCCCCAACTCAAACACACGTCTGCTCTGCAATTAGACCCACTCTCATTAGCAAACTCTGCTTTCTGCATCGTCTGGGGCTCTTCTTTTAACACTGTATAATTACACACACAGAGATAAGGTTTGTTGGAAAGGCATTGCTCTCACTGCATCAAGCAATCTGCTTACTACAGAAAGACCACATTTCTCCAGCTGCCTCTCTAGCCCTGAGCAAAGCTCCAGAAATGCCGGGGGGGGGACAACAGCTCTGCAAAAAATTTCGTCCTTCAGCCCTTACACATTCATCACCACACTTCCTACTGGTGGGGCAATGGGGCCACCCTGGCAAGGGGAAAAGTGATGTGGTAAGAGCACCCTTGGCACCCTGAAGTGTGTGGGGAGCAAATTTAATTGATTTGTGAAATGCATAAAATGAGTTTACAATCGTTAGTCTGCAGAATTAGGCATTCCAGAATTTAGGCTCTTCTTTTAAAAGTCTGTTGTAGGCTTCCCTTAGTGAGCAAGATTAGGAGAATCTAGAGGCGAGGTGGTTGTTGAGCCTTCCTGGAGGCAGTAATGGACCTGGTTGCTTTTCTTGCCTACTCCCTTGTGTTGGCCTGGATCTTCTCCAGCCCGACAGCTAGATGGCCCAAGAGATGAAGGCTGGAAAAAAGCTGCACATCTTTTCTGTGGTATTAAATTGCCTGATCACTTAAGGTATATGGCTGGCTCACCTGGAGTCTGCCAAGAGCCTGCACCAGTGCCAGGGAAATAGATGCTCCTGAGAGGCAGCTGAGCTGTGCCTCAAATGGCAGCAGCCTGATGCGATACCACTGCAGACGCTGACCTGCTCCCTCGATTGCCCCTGCCAAAGAGTCTATTTGTGCATCCCTGCTCTACTCCTCACCACCCATCCCACCCATGGTGCTATCTTCCAGCTTCGTCAGCATACAGAGCTTGTTAGCCCAGAGGAAAAATAATTTGGAAAAAGAAAGCAAGTAGCTATCTTCTCGGGTAATGAGCCAAACAAATTCATGGAAGGAAGGGCCAGCTACAAAATGAAGGGGATGGGGGATAAAAGCACCTCTTTCAGAGGCAGTAGGCTGTTAGAGCAGCTTAAAGAAATGCAGTTGCAGGCTTTCTTTAAAATCCCAGTGCAGAGGAAAAGGTCAGCCTCAGGGGGTGTCAGATGACTGCAAAGGGCTCAGAGGTTATCCCCTCAAGTGTGCACTTCTGTGTTGGCTCCTCTCCATACAGCTAGATGTGAGGGGCATCCCAGTGGCTGTTGAAAGCACCAGAGATGCTGTAGAGAGCTCTTGGGGGGGTCTGTATTTGAAAACCTCTCATATACGTAGGGTAATTGCAGGAAAAGAAGAAAAGGAGGAAGTTTATTAACTGTGCAGTGCAGTGATATCTGAATTTGAGCTGCCTGGTCTGTAAGTCCACACAGCACTACGTGAACACTGCTATATAACTTTTGCCTTCACTACAGTTAAGCCATGATATAGCTAATCCACTGAGATTAATCCACTGAGTTAGAGTGCATTAAAACTATAAATTCCTACGAATTCACATACTGAAAGGAAACAAGATGAGTCATCCAAAACAAATGCAAATGTAAGGTAAAACTCTGTGAGTTAATCCTGGTAATCCTGGCAGGAATTGTTTCCTTTCAAATTTTATCCGAAGATTTCCCTGCAGAAGATAAAATCCGCCTGTTTTGCATGTACATGTGCAGTGGAAACACTTTGCAATGCTGCTTGACAGCTCCCATCACAACTTAGTGAACTAGTATGTTGCAAACATTGCTCCATTTTAAGTTTTATTTGAAGGAAAAGGTAGATTTCAGTCAGGCTTCAGTTGCAATTCCACTCTGCCTCCAGTGCACGCTATTCTGAGTAGTCTAAGGGACACTAAGCCTCAGTTTCTCTATAGAGAAACAGCACTGCTCCCTATTTGAAACATGGATATGAATGTTTTACCCCTACAACAGCAGAGTCACGAAAATCAGGTACATTTGGAAAGAAAAATGTTTGGTTTCTGCAGCGTTAGTACTCAGAAATATCCTGGCTTCATGTGCAACACTCGTGGCAGCAAACACCGATAGTCATATCAGTAGTGTGGGTGGCTCCCAGTTCAATGTTGAGTCATATCCACATGCAGGAAAGGACCTGTCTTCACTCAGTTTCAAATACTGCATGCTCACACACTGAGCAGCTTCTCCCATCCCATTCAGGAGATTCTTCCATGTCCAGAAATGCAACTTCTGTTTTCGCTGGATTCCTTCATTTTGTGCAGGAACCATAAAGTAGGTCTCATGCTTGCTTGGGATGCCTTGGAGCTGTCAGTTCCCTTATCTGCTCGTCATGGTGTGTGCAAAAGGAAGAATCTGGCTTCCAGCCACTAGGTATCAGTTTACATACTGCTGGTAGAATGACTGCACTTAGGTTATATCCTGGTGAATGATTAAGATACCTTAAGGACACTAATTCTAGTTACTCACTCAGCATGTGACTTTATTGAGTCTTATTCTGAGGTACGATGCAAAACAAGGAACCTGATTTTCCAACCTGTGTCTTTGGATCACAGACTAAAGAGGGAATCTGTATTTCAGACTGGGTGGGGGTGGGGGCTGGTGGGATTTGGGGGGGGTGGGGGGGTGGAAGATAGAGAGAGAGAAAAAGAAAGAGAAAAAAAAAAACAACAAGCAAACAAAACCCCCCCGAAGAGTAATGTTTCCTGTCACAGCTCCTCCTCATCCAAACCTGTACCTAAAGGGAACTTCATGCAGCACAGGAGGAAGTTGTGAACAGCATCTTAACATTAATTCCCATCCCACTCTCATCTCTTCCTTCTGCCTAGTCTCTCCTTCACCCCAGCCTTTTCCACCACAGAGCTGATATCCTTCAGAAGAGTAGTTAAAAAAGAAATATCATCTTGACCAATCCATGCTGAACAAACTCATACATACTGTGATATGAATGCATACTTCCTCCCTGCCCTAGTGATGTGATTGCACAGTTCCTCCCTGCCCTAATTCTTCTTCCACTGCTTCCCTTTCTGAAACTCCCCTGTAAGAGGGTCTGGGCTGGTAGTCACCCAGATGCCCAACCTGCTTTTTAGCCCTGTTATAAGCCTTAACTTACTGTCAACATCTCTCATGTGGAAGTGCCATAAAAAGGAAATAGCAAACAAATTCCTGCTGACTGGTTTGGAAACGGAAAAGGCTCTGCTGTTGTCATCACTTCTCCTGGCTCTTATCCAGTACTAAACTACCACATTTATGCTATAAATATTTTATCAATCTTGTGCTAATTTGTTTTGTGAAATTTGTGTTCCCTCGCAGCATCTGTTTCACATGTAAGCATCTGCAAGCTCAGAAGAAATCATCAGCTGCATAAATGGGAATCAGAGTGTCTTCCTTGGAAATGTTCAAGGCCAGGCTGGACGGGGCTTTGACCATCCTGGTCTTAGTAGGAGGTATCCCTGCCTGTAACAGGGGACTGGGGCTAGATGAGCTTTTAAGGTCACTTCCAACCCAAACCATTCTATGGTTTTATGATTCTGTGATTCTCCAGAAATAGACAAGTTATGTGTTTCACATTGGGACTGCATATGATTACAGTGTAAAAATATGATAATCTTACATACTGTCAACATCTTTCATATGGAAGTGCTGTAAGAAGGAAATAGCAAACAAATTTCTGCTGACTCGTTTGGAAACGGAAAAGGTTCTGCTGTTGTTGTCACTTCTCCTGGCTCTTATCCAGTACTAAACTATCACATTTATGCTATAAATATTGTATCAATCTCGTGCTAACTTGTTTTGTGATTTCTTCACTTCCAGCTAGTAGTCACAGGCACAAACATTCACTTGTTCAAGTTGATTCCTTCTAAATCAAAATTCCAAATGAAAGCAAAACATAGTCCCTCTGCTAATTATTTATCAGATAGTTATAAATACAAATTACCTTTTTGCATCCTGCCATTATTCATAAGGTTGCTGCCACTGTGTGTCTTTGTTTTCCACTCACATAGCACTTTCACCTGTAGAAAAGCTGGCACAAAATGGCAAAATATTTTTGGCTTTGTGCCCTGCAGCTGCAGTTAAAAATACCCCAAACCTATTAATTACAGTATTGCTCTTTCCCAAAACAGCACCACATGTATAAATTACTCCATCAACAGTGAACGCTGTGTTTATAGGCAAGGTACCATGACAGGTCATGCAATAAAAGCTACCAGACAAGGCAAAGGAAAACAATTGGACAGAGCCTTGGATGACATGGCTTAGTGTGAGATGTCCCTGCTCATGGCAGGGGGGTTGGAACTAGATGACCTTAAGGTCCTTTCCAACCCAAACCATTCTATGATTCTATGATACCATAGAGAATTTATATTGCCATGGAAATGTTATTGCAGCTACTATTCTGGTTCTGCCCTGAAACAGCATCCAGCATGCCATTCTGTACAGATTCTCTTCTTCTTTTTACTTGCTTAGAGCTATAAAGAACAGCGGAGAAATACCCAGAGTTCATCTCCAGCTGCCTTCTCATTCTAACATCTTCTGTGGTTTCCACTCTTGTGTGGCTGACAACTGCGAAACGTCCAGTCAGCCACCAAGGGCTGCATGGAGCTACCATACAAAAGCTTAGTTTTGTTACTCAATAGTTTTATTGAAAAAAGTAATTTTTTGAGTGCCTGACAAGCAGCTAAGTCAGTAAAACAGTAAGAAAAGTGTAATAAAAATTAGCTTAGGCAACGTCTTGCACCTATTTTATAAGACTATAACTCCCATGTTACTGGCAGTCAGATGAGCCATTCAGATGAGTTTCCTCCTTGGTAAAAAAAGATTGTACATCTCAGCAGGCACAGTGCAAATTACAAGCTGAATGAGATGCAGTCAAAGCTAGCATCAAGTAGAAAACCATTAACAATAACTTGTAATCAAGTTTTGCAGAGCTTTCATGTAACAGTAATTAGATTTTATAAGTCATATTTTTGAAAACAGTAATTTCTTTTGGTAATCTCAATGTTTTTAATGCTGTAGCTACTAAGATGAAAGATTTTTTTTATTAATAGCATTTTGCCTTTGTTCTATCCTTTTAGGAAAAAACCTGACATCTTCTAAAAGGTTTCCTATGAAGCTGAGTAGGTGTGTATATGACTTAATAAGTACACAGGATAGTTGCTAAGAACAAGTTGCTCTGAAGCTAAGTAGAATTTCTGCTTTACTATACTGTGGTTTATATTTCCTTTGATCTATCTAATTATGTTTAAAATCTGATTTATTCAACATAATCATGAAAAACTTTAACAGACTTTGGAGTGCACAAGTCTATAAATCAACTCTGCCTTGTATGAATTCCTCACAAATGAACTTGTACAAAAAGCAGTCAGGAAATTGTTTTACGGGCAACATCTCGGAAATCACATCTACTATATATACCTGATATTAAGAAAAAGAGCTGGGACAACAGTTTGCATTATAGTCCTCTATAGAAGGAATATATTGAGTTTCAGGAGGATACATGGGTCAGGCAATGAGGTGGAATGGACTAGACTAGAGGAGACTAGACTAGACTGAAATGGAAAGTAAAGAAATAGATTCAGCTAATATAAATGCAATTCCAATTTAGATGTAATTTCAAGTTGCCACTACTAGAATAGAGGGGAATTGCTGAGGGCTGGTCATCAATGGACCAGGGCTGAAGTCCGAAGGTAAGTAAGTTAGCGATTCTGTTTTAAAATTATGATAATTTCTCAAATGTATATTTCCCCCACATCTGCTTGCCCCCTCTGTAAACTAAAAAAGGCCATGCCAACTGCTACAGAGTCTGGAAAAAGAGAGCAATTGTATGACTTGAAATGTTACTTCTTCAGATCAGTGATCTGATTTAATAGAAAAAATTCCATGACTAGGAGCACTAGAATTTCACTTGGGGTATTGATGTGCCTGAACATTTGATGTGATGTAAAGACATGTGGTGGACAGAAGAGAAATGGCTGTGAGGCAAGAAAATACATATGAAGATCATGAAAGCAGAATAGAAAAGGGTGTGTGGGGAAGCTGAGAAATGGGAAGAATTTATAAAAGGCTGAAGAGCTAGAAAAGGACAAAGTTAGGTAAGGTAGGACAAAAAGGCAGGTAAGGACAAAAGATAGGTAGGAAAACATGATGACCCTGAAATGAAAAGCAAACAAGAGGGACAGGAGGCGTCTAGGGCATGCAAGAAAACAGTGGGAGTAAAGGACATTAACAGGACTGAGGAGATGACTGAAGTTCAGAAAAGTAGACAAGGGACAGGAGACTGACTTGGTTAGGAGCTGGCCTTACTTAACGAACAAAGAGATGCTAAATGAAGATTTGTTTAGATAATCCTGAGTAGAAGAATGGCAACATTTAGTTAAATTTGGAACTGAAATTGTCACATGTATAAGGAATGGCTCCTTCACCTTCAAAGACCAGAAGGCAGACTGAAAAAAGCAAACATAGCAAACCTAGATACATGATAATTAATTACCCTGTATGACTTTTCCATCAGCTTTTTAATTCTGAGATGGTTTGAACACATTGTGCAATACCCTGCTTCTTGCAGCATAGCTGTGTGGTTTTGTGGGAGGACAAGTGGGACAATATACACCACCTCTCAGGGCAGATGAAGATGTCTGGATGGGGCTCAGAGACATGGTACACCAGGGTGTGTATGGGAATGGAATGTTCTTAAAGCACCATGATTGCAGCTAACCAGATTTTCCTCAGCTCATACAGGAGATACCACACCCCTTCGTGCTACAATTGCGTTTAGTCAAACCAGGTTCATTCTGAATGATCTCCCCTATCTATTACTAATAAACAAGACAAATGTGCATTGCATAGCAAGAGCCTGCAATTTCATTTTATGTCACTCTGGTAAATCCACATTGCTTTGATGGGAAATATCAGGATGATTGTCTCCAATTAGTCTCAGTTACACAATTTCTGACTGCGATTTCCCAGACAGAAATGCATGTGTGCATTCTGGGTAGCTGACACATAGTGCATTTGATGTTTCAAGGGCAGAAAACCCTCTAACATTAGCACACTAACGAGGTAACCTCTGCAGCACACACTTTTCAGTTGCGCGCACATTCGCTCTATGTGCTGTACAGAACCGTGCAAGCACAATGGCCTGTTGCATATAAGGAAACACATCAGGACTAGAAGTCTGGGCATAAATAGCTTCATCACTAGAGTTAATTCCAAACCCAAATATATCAGTAATGGGGAAAAAAAAATAGCAAGCAAACAAACAAAAGCATCACAAAAAACCCAAACCAAAGCTAAAAAAAAAAAAATCTCGAACCTTCACAAAATCAGAGAACTAGGTAAAAAACTGAAACATTACTTATCAAGTATTCTGAAGTTGAAGGATAATATCAAACCCTATATGTTCATATTAATACTTGCCATGCTCACAGTAGCTATAAAAAGTCATAACTTTAATTAGTTAAATTATAATGGTAGCATAAATTAATAAAGACTTTATTGAAAAGTTGGTTGGCATTTCCATTAAAATTGCTGTTCCTGGAGTCGTGAGGATATCAGACACGCAGCTTCTGTTCAAAGAAGTGTCTCAGTCATAGAGAAAAATTGGCTGCTGCTTTGCAAAAATCAAGTGAGGATACCTGCAAATCCAGTCTTCATTATTTACTAATATTTTTGTAGATAAAGCAATCTTTAACAGATAAAGATAAAACACTTTACACCCTCCAGATATGACCCAGCAAGAAACTAGTTCAGCCAAAATGAATGCGCACAAAACCTAGGATGAATCCAAGGCAGGTAGGATGCCCAAGGACATCTCAAACAGCACTAGAATCCACGATTGGTTACTTCTTTTTGCCATATGAGGGACTGATTACTGGTGTGTTGAGTAGCCCCTTATCTTGCTCCATTCCTTTTCTGTGTCCAGTGTCCCACAGGTGATCGTGGCCAAAGATGAAAAAATAAATAAATAAATAATTATTATAAAATAAAGCAGACAGATTAGTGACTGAAATTCTGTGACTCTGCAAAATAATTCTGCCCCAAATTCCCTCCAAGGTGAGTTGGCATCTAAGGTGAAAAATAGCTATTGTGAGTAGAGGATTGCATGTGCACACCCTGTATGCATGTACACCCTGTATTTAGGATTTCACCCACTAGGAGCTGACAGCTGGTGTACCACATAGAGAAGTCGGTTTGCCGTAAGCAATTATCTAGCTCTGGCTTTGATTTTAATTTCTAATAAATAAACAAATTCCAAGGCTGTAATTCTCTGCAGTTCCACATGAAAATTATAGAGCAGTGGTCACAGAAGCCATCTGAGAGCTGACCTGCCCCTGATGCTACTCCCCTGCCCTGGTGCTGGTGGCCCAAGCAGCCTGGGGAAGGCATCGCACATGGGAAAGTCATCACATGCGGAGAAGGCATCATGGGGGAGATCTGCTGAACTAGGCAGTCCTGCAGTGGGGAAGGGAAGGCTGGCTCCTTCCACAGATCAGCCCAATGACCCTCTTCAGCATCCCTCACTAGGACATGAGCTGTGACAAGGACACGACACAGCTACATGGTTCACTTCTGTACAATCTGGAACAACCTCCAGGGTGCTGAACATCTCAGGTGAGAATTCACACTGTGAGAAATGGTAATGTATCTTTCTGTGTACATGTCAAAAACCTTGGAGACTGGGACCTCCCATCTGTTGTGTCTTGTGAGGTTTTCTCTGAACAGGTCTAGTTTCAGTTCCTACTTCATTGAAATTGAACCAGGCACAGCCATGAATGGAACAGCACTAATCTCAGGTTCTTCCTAAACTGGTGCCTTCTGCAGAAAACAAAAGTTTTCTCACAAAATTAAAAGGCCAGATACCCCGTATATGCACCCCATACAAGTTTTATGCTGCACATTGTCCACTAGGCTAAGGGTGAATCTCCAACATCAGAGGGTCTAGAATATAACATTTATGCAAAATATGTGTACTTTTCTATATAATTTGAAAATTAAACTAGTCTAAAAATTTATTTCGTTTTGAAGTGTCACAATCTTTCTTTAAAACATGAAGGCAAGAGCAATCTAGTAACAGTTTAGAACCGTACAGTGATTTCATTCAAAAGCTTAGGGGAGGATGGTTTAGTTGCCTTCCTGAAGGAACAGTGCTCAGATTATGCTGTCTGTGTTTTCTTATGTTCCCTGGTAAATCTTGAGCCCTGGGGCCAGTTTTCACTGGTAGCACCATAGTCCTCCTGCAGCATGATTAGAAGGTGAAAAGAGGAAGAAAAAGAGCAAGAGAGATACCCCAATCACAGGAAATATTTAACTGGAATTAGCAAACAGCTGTAAGGTACAAACTGACAGGAAACCAGTGTTGCTACATCTAGTGCTCAGGGAGCGATTTTTTAAACATGGAAGAACTCTAATAGGATTGAGTGAAAATTTTAACAGCATTGCTAGCTCCAAGAATCTATCTGCCTTTTAAAAATCTGTTTACACTTTTTTTTCCAGATATTCCTTTCTTTTTTTTCAGAATAAAAACTCATCGGTGACTCCTTTACCTCCGATAGTCCATTCTCTAAAGTCTTTGTTAATACAACTTGCAATAAGGACATGTCTGTCTTTATGGCTTATATGAATAAAATCTGACATCTCTTAGGGCACAAAAGTAAGTATTTCAGCCATGATTTTCATTCACTTATCTGAATATTGATTCAGATGAATAAGAATGCAGCTTGAACTGAAATATCCCTTGAACAGGTGCCAGCAGGACAACAGGGAGGAAATGAAAGTCCTGGAGATCAAAACGACTTGAGCAGAATCACACAACAGTGACCAGTGCTTCAACATCTTACTCATTAGACATGGACAGATATTTCAAGGTACCAGGATGACCTGAGCAAGACTTCGGATACAAGAAGCACAGAGGGATTTTTGGCTGAGCAGTGACGCAGTGATGTTGGTGAATGCGGCATGGAGATGCCAGCCTGGCTTTGCCAGCTGAGAGGCAGAGTGCAATGCAGTGCAAAGAGTACCCTAAAAGTGGTGCTGCTACAAACAAGCCCTTGCTAGTACCACTATGCACAGCTCTGTAGTGATGCTGCCAGCTCAGATCAGAATCAGCCTGAGGATCACTGCACAGCAACTTCTTGGGCAGTGAAGACATAAACAGTTTTCCTGTTGGCTTTCAAAAGGAAAATACAAATTACTGACTTTTCAGACCAGTTTCTCATCCAGCATTGGAGCTTCTCTTCTGTATATTGACAGTCCCACTAGCAGAAATAATTGAGCCATGAGGCATCCCTGCTGAGGGACATGTCATGCTCCTATCTTTGGGAATTCATCACTTTTCAGATGGCCATTGTTATATGCTCCAGGGGAGTGAAACAGCCAGGAGACCACTTTGCAAAGGGATCTTCCTGCCTCAAGGCTCTTCACAGAATGTTTCCAAAGCAGAGAGGTCATCCTGACCATAAAAAAGACATAGATTTACTTTGTGATGGTAAGAATTATGCCTTGTCTGACATTACTTGGCTTAATGAAAGAATACTCCCTTGTTTCATGGAAACTTTGAATGTCTAGTGCAACATCAAATGGAGCAGAGCTTGAAAGTGGTCTCATTTGTCCCATTTCTGTATGAGACTACGTGCTGGCATTAACATTTTATAAGTAAACCTCCTTCACATAGCAAGAGAATGAAATATTGTTGACATAAGAAAAATAGAATATGTGGACTCTTCATTTGGCTCTGAAAAATATCACTTTGGGGTCAGTAGACAAATTTTGTCTTTATAAGGGAAAGCTCTTATTGAAAACACAGACTGTATTTGATAAGCAGCTTTGCTATTTAAAGTGCGTTTCTATAGCTAAGTTTAAAATACTTCTATCGTGTCCCATTTTCCTTACAAAAACAATATTCTGAGTCCTAAATGCAGAGTAATCATCTTAATTTGTAATTATTTTTATTATTTTATGGTGGACTATTTTTTTGTCCCTGCCCACAGCAGGGGGGTTGGAACTGGATGATCTTAAGGTTCTTTCCAACCCAAACCATCCTATGATTCGATGTGGGAAAATGAATGCTGATGCCCAGAGCAGACCAGCAATTTGTATTGGCAACCATACCTTCACTTTTTAAAGAAAAAAGACCATACCTATGAGTTAGCTATACAGTCACTGTTTGAAAAGAAATTCCTACTGTGTATAAAAGTAAAAGTAAAAAAAGAACAAAACAAAACTAAGTGCTTTACAATTTGGAAAGACAGAGCTATGATTATCCAAGCTGTTTGCCTAGCAAAAGTTAGTGAGAAATTGTTTTTTATGCATGAAAAAATTCAAAGCCAGAACTGAGGTAATTAGGAATGGAATTCACTTTTGAAGAGAATTTTTCAGTAGAAAGCAGGCAAGAAGAAGGGTTTTCACAGGAGGAGAGCTGTCGGTCCCAGCTGCCAGCCACCAGAGCCCAGCCCTGACCTCAGCTCACTGCCCACTCCTGGCTGCAGCCACGTGAACCCTGGCCGTACCCAGTTACAGATACATAAAATCCCAGTTTGAACAGAGGATGGAGGGTTTGTGATGCCACCTTTAACCCCCAGCAGCCTCCTTCTGTCCCAGAGCAAACCCGTTACTTTAATTCTTAGCCTTAAGAAAAACCCAAGCCACTCTGCCTCCAACCCATATCCTTAAAAATACCCGGATAGCTCCTGCTGATGCCAACACAACACTGGCTGGAGCAAATTGCCCGACCCAATCCCAGCCTCATTCATCAGTCCATACTCTGCTCACCTGTGCTTAATGGCACATGCTCACCAGGACTGACTGGTGCACACTGAGCATAACTCCTGCTTAGTGCTCATGCTGGTTCCAGTGCTTCTGCCAGAAGATTGAAGTTCACACTACCAAGACTTTCATTAATCAACAAAAGCAAGAGAAATAAATTGTTCCTAATTCAGCTGTCCATTCATGTGTACACAGATGTGTGAATTCTGTTTTATTCTAATTATGGTTGATACATGTGGGGATGAGGAGATATTGCTGTATACATTGCTACAAAATTATCAGAAGGATAAAAGAATTACCTGTGGATTGTGGGGCAAAACACTTTGAACAGCTATGCAAAGCTCAAGAGTTGCAACAGACTTCATCCACCCTCAGAGGTGAAGAAATCCTGGCTTGCATACATGTCTTGGTTTTGGCTGGGATAGAGTTAATTTTCTTTCTAGTAGCTGGTACACTCCTGTGTTTTGTATTTGGTATGGGAATAATGTTGATAACACACCAATGTTTTAGTTGTTGCTAAGTAGTGCTTACTCTAAATCAAGAACTTTTCTTTTTCTCATGCTCTGCCAGAGACACAAGAAGCCAGGAGGGAGCAGAGCCAGGACAGCTGACCCAAACTGGCCAAAAGGATATGCCATACCATAGAATATCACACTCGGTATGGAAACTGGGGGGAGTTGACTTGAGAGGGCCAATCACAGCTTGAGGTCAGGCTGGGTATTGGTCAGCAGATGGTGAGCAATTGTGTTGTGCGTCACTTGCCCTTCTGGGGTTTTATTTCTCTCTCTATTTCCTTTTATTAGTAGTAGTAATATATTTTACTTCATTTAAATTATTAAACAGTTCTTATGGGTTTTACCCATGGTTTTTACCTTTTTCCGATGCTCCTCCTATCCCTTTGGGGAGGTGGTGGCTTGAGTGAGCAAGTGGCTGCGTGGTGCTTAGTTGCTGGCTGGGGTTAAACCATGACAATCCATTTCACAAACTTCAGCATCAGCCAGAAAGTACCATGGAAACGATTGCTGTTTTCAGAAGTTGTCTTGCCTTTGGACAGGCCAGCAGAGGAGCTGGTGCTAAGCTTTAGGGTTGCAAGCTGCCCTACTATGAGTGACTGAGCCTTGGGCAGGAGGGCAGCACTGCCTGGAGCATTCTCAGACAAAGTGTCACCATTGTGAGCAGAAGAGGAGGGCTCTGTCCCCCCTGAGCCCTTTCTTGTAGCACTTCTTACTTTACCTTTGTCTCGCAGAAGATTCATAATGACGTTAAGTGCCAACTCAGAGTTACCTCACTCATTGCTTGAAAATATCATGCCACTCAGCCTAGGTGCCGGAAATTCTCCAGGCAAGCTTATGCCATTTACCTTGATGATGAGCACCTCGTATATTTTTGCAGACCTGACAAACCTGAGGGGAATGTCTTGGCCAAGCAGCACGTGTTCTCACTACTGCTTTCTGCTTTTGCACTGGTGTTTCTTTGTCTGTACGCTCCATTGGCAGGAATCCCTTCTCTCTTTGCAGGTGTGGGAGCCATTGTGGGATGGGGGATCTCTGTCTTCACTCCCAGATGTGCCTGTACTGGGAGCCAACAGCACTCCAGCCGAGGCAAAAGCATGGGATGGGGTGGCTGAGGGCAGGCATTGCATCCCTGCTGCCAGAAACTGGGTGTTGTTGCAGGGATGCTGTGGAGAACACACTGTTATACCCTGTTCATAATTCCCAGTGTTTTGCTCACTCTCAAGAAACAACTCTTTGCACCTTCATGGCATGAATATTTTTAAAGCCATATGAGTGCACAGAGGGGTTCCTTTTGTTTTTGCTGCTGTGTGTTACCTTAGAGACTCCTGGCTGGAAACTTGGACAAAAACAAGTCTGTCTCTCAATAAAGCATACCTTCCTTTAAAGGCCCTCCTTAACATACTGAAAATAGCTAAATGTTTCTGATAACTACATACACTAGCTATGTACGTAGATGAAGAATCCAAAAGGACATATTTGGTCCATGAAGAACTGCTATATTCAGCTGCTCGCAAATATCTACCATTCTTAAGTCACTTACACAGCCAGGTCTAATTTGTGAAGCAGGAGGGAATGGAGGGCGCAGAGAGTTTGCAGAAAACACCAAAATGCTAGGGAGTATATCCTGTGCATTGCTGTTTGGGTTTTTTGGGGGAACAGAGAGGTTATGCAGAAAGAGCACTGGAAGGAGCTGAGGCTTCATAAACCAAACATAGTCAATAATTTTTACAAATGCACTTATTTATAGACAGGCAGCTAGACTGACCACTTTAAAGTTCATTTGCTCATGGCCACATTAGTGAAGCTGCAGCCACACCTCTGTCAGTAACCTTTAAGCATTTCCACTGAATTCTACACCTGCTTATAGGGTGAGTAACTTGTCACGAAACATGTGAACTTACAATAGAGTGTGCATGTTTGTGCTTAAAAAAATCAGCCTAAACACCCTTGTTCACCTTCTTTCCTCATCTCAAATGGGCACTTCAAATATGCTGCCACTAACCTGCAATGATGAGTTTATCCACTAGTTCACTGTTTACGGTATTATGCCATTTATACATCATCCTTTTACTCAATATTGTTTTACTGAGTTCTTTCTGTCAATGAAGCATTGCTTTGCATTAAGGAATGAAGCTGGCTTTGTTTACCATGGGTTATTAGCACATGTTAATGAGTTAGAATGCCATGAGGTACTCAAAAGCAAGTATATATTTAAACAGTTCATTCATGGAATTCATGTTGAGCTTTGAAAGACACAAGAATTTTGAAAAAAGAAATTTTTTTTTGTAGATGGAAATGAAAGATCTTAAACTAGATAAAAGAAAATAAAGAAGCATCAAAAAAAAAAATCCCACCTCGTGTAGCATCAATATTTGGAAACACTCCATGTTCTCAACCAGCTCTTTGAAAATCATTTCCACTCGTAATTCTCCACCAAAAGCTGAACATGGATCTTTATAGTTCTCTTTGAAGACCTGCTAGCAAATCTTGGAGGAACAGGTCTTCTGAAATTTTATTTCATATTGTTTTCTGGTCCGTAAATATTAAAGAAAATCACTCCTGAGGGTATATTAAATACTTCTGGTCTAGCCAATGCTAGTATTGCAAGGAGAAAATAAGCAAACTAAATACAAATATCAAAGCCTATTTAAAACCTTGGTAGGTAGCTAGGGCACCAGTTAGGGAACATGGTTGCATTATGCTTGTACTCCACAAAAAGAAGAGGCTCACAAAGGTCATTATCCTAAAGACCTAGCAATTTACTCAGGCCTGCCTAATTTCTACTCCTGGGCAATACTGGCCAGCTCCCAGTATGCTTGAGACCACTGGGGCAAGTGGCCATTATGGTAAATTTTCCTGAGTCCATACAGATAAAGGAAAATTATTTTAGTCTCATATATATTCATATAGGAAATACCTCTTTATTCTATGCCCATTTTTGAGGTGAAATATGAATAAAGGAAAATCTCCTGAAACCACTCCTGCAACAAGGTGAAACTACGGAACAACAATATAAGTATCAAAGGAATAAAAGCATGTGTTATAACATATATAGAAGTATTCAAGGGTCCAAGTTCTTTCCATCCTTTCCACATAGCACAAGAAGCCGGAATTGGCAAGTTGTTAGTAAAAGAGGTTTATTGACAATTTCAATTGATATGATAAGGTGTATCTATGAAACATATTTATTTTCAAAATTCCTGATCCTGCTCTGCCACTCCACAGAGGCTGGTATTCTCCTTAAAAATCCATCAATCTAAGATAGCAAAAAGAGCCTTGTTATAGCTGTTGTGGCTAAGGAGTTGAAAAGCACAAGGTGTGAGGATAAAAGGAGTCGCCTCTCTCTCGTGCTACCCTAGGGAAAAGCTGAAGTGATAGCAGAACGGATGAGAAGTGGGAAAGAAATAGATGTTTATCATCAAGGTACTGCATGACTGGGGAAAAAACAGTGCATGACCATCATTTTACTGCCATCTTTACACGATGCTGCTTCCAAAGAGCCTAGAACTGTTTCCATTCTTCTGTTGTCTCTGTTGCTCAGCTGAACACATGATCTCTGACACAAGGTCAGTAACACTTTAATTCATCTCTGAATCATCTCACCCAAACTGCTGAAGACTGCAAAAGATGGTACCAAACCTGGGCTTGAGGAGTTGCTTTATTATTTGAGAACAAATTTATTTCATTGTGGTTTTTTACTTGTAACTCATATAAGTGACAAGATGACTATTTCTTGAAAGATTTCTTTCAGCTAAAAGCGAGTAGCATGACTCATCTAGCCCGAATTAGGTGACTCTGGGATAACTGGAGAGGCATGGGAAAATGGCAAATGTGGGAATATGTTTGCAGAGGCTTTCAACCAAAAGAAGAGATGCTTACTCAGTAAAAGAAAGGGTTTTTTAAAAAATGTCTATTCCTTTTTTTACAAAAGGAGCTAAATATTTCCAAAATACAGATTATATGAGTATATGTTATAGGTTAGGCTATAAATTGCTGTTCTGTGATAAGAAAAATATTAGGTATTCATATTATTTGAGAGAAAAGTTACAAAGTCTTCTTGACTGGGAAAATAATAAATGCAATGGACTTTTAGCTGATTCAGTCTAGCTTAGAAGTTTGTAACAGAGGCTTAGACATAGCCTCTAGGGGGTTGCATGGTGTAGAGAGAGTGATGATTCAAATGCTCTGTATTTTGTTTGAGCTAAGAGTATGCAGGTGTTCACAGACTGTGGAGCTGCTCTGTGAACCTCTAAGCAAGCTAGTTTTCCTCTCAGTTTTTTGTCCCTTATTTCCTGAACAAAACTGGACCTCCCTGCACTCAGTCTTTAGCTAGCATTACATTTAGCAAAGCTTTATTTTCCTTTCTTCATCCTCATCCTATAGAGTGGATAAATTTTGCCATTTAGGTTCCTAACTTCTTCATTAAATGAGAAATATTTAAATCTGTTTATTTTTAATTGTCTGGTTTTTCAGCCACCTATCCAACAACTTGGTTGTCTGCACTTTGGAAACTGCACTGTGACAATGACTGATTTAGCTACAAGTTGCCCAATAACTCTAGTGCTCCCCAGAGTTAGCCAAAAATGTTTCCTAATTAATCTACAGAACAAATGCGTGGCATGATAATGCAAGTGACTTGCTTCTCAGAAGAATGAGCAAAATCCTTTTCTTTGAAACCTTTGCTCCTTTCCTTGGATTCACTGATATTTTTGCCCTGATTGAAAGCAGCATTCCAGTCCAAACCTTTGGAGATAATCTAGATTGCTGCCAAATTCTTTTAGATATGGGTTTAAAGTCATCTTTGTTCCATTTAATTAACAAGTAAGGAGTACCAGACTAGCTCATGCAGTATTAGGCAGCACTTCCCTCATCAGAAAAGTAGGGAACCTGTCTGGATTACGAGTGCTGAGCAGGACTACTGACAGATGAATATACTGTTTTATCCAGAAAGAAGATATGGCTCTTTGTTGCTGTGATGTGTTTGTTGCAGGGAATTACTTATTCAGAAGAACTCAGAAGAACTCCGAGAGCTGTGGATCCTGAAGCATTTATGAATATTGTAAGTTGCTCGATAGAGGAATTGTTATGGCTGTGGTGGCTAAGGAGATGAAAAGCACAAGGTGTGACGATAAAAGGAGTCGTCTCTCTCTGGTGCTACCCTACGGAATACGTCTTAGAGCAGAGGGGTTTCTAGGTGTTAGAAATAACAAGGTGGATAAGCTGCCTTTATTTAACCCATCATCTCCAATCACTGTATATACTGCTCTTCTCTTCTCTTCTCTTCTCTTCTCTTCTCTTCTCTTCTCTTCTCTTCTCTTCTCTTCTCTTCTCTTCTCTTCTCTTCTCTCTCTTCTCTCCTCTTCTCTTCTCTTCTCTTCTCTTCTCTTCTCTTCTCTTCTCTTCTCTTCTCTTCTC
Source organism: Ara ararauna (assembly GCA_028858755.1). Taxonomy (NCBI): domain Eukaryota; kingdom Metazoa; phylum Chordata; class Aves; order Psittaciformes; family Psittacidae; genus Ara; species Ara ararauna. The sequence goes on from CM054381.1 coordinate 71,124,445, forward strand.
TTCTCTTCTCTTCTCTTCTCCTCTCCTCTCCTCTCCTCTCCTCTCCTCTCCCCTTCCCTTCCCTTCCCTTCCCTTCCCTTCCCTTCCCTTCCCTTCCCTTCCCTTCCCTTCCCTTCCCTTCCCTTCCCTTCTTCTCTACTCTACTCTACTCCTCTCCTCTACTCTCCTCTCTTCTCTTCCCCTTCTCAAGTTTGATAGAAATTAAAGCAGACACCTTTCCTTAGTAAATCTCCAGAGTTAATTTAATTTTAAATACCAGTTACCAGTTTGCTATTGCTGGCACTATCTCCCTACTTGAAAGAACGACCCTTTGGAATGTCAGCATATCTTCAGCAAGGACGACTCTAAATAACTAAAGGCATGTTTTCTCATTTTTTGAATGACCAGCATAGCTCAGAAGCAGCCAGCTTTTCAGAAGAGCACCTCTTGCCAAGCAAGCTTGTTTAGATCTTTAGTCACTTGTTAAAATCTTGGTGTTTCTGTGCCATGTGGCAAGTTACATTGCGTAATTTGCTGAGTACAAGGTATAAAAACCAGTCCTCTTTCGTAACAAAACAGGTTGAGTGTTACATGTCAAAAGTAATGCTTTATTTCAGAGCTTAATAGTGGCAGTGCTAGGGATTTCCCTTGTGACTATGCAAGTGGCTGATCCTGTTTTTTCCATAATGCAGTCAGTTTTTCAGTGGTACTCACTGCATATGTGCCATTCACAAAAGGGCAGTTGTGAAGCTCCTTGGATTTCTCCAAAGGTAGTTTAAATAAACTGGTTTCACTTGCATGACAGCAGATCTGTAATATGCACCTGGGCAGCTCTTCATCTCTAAATGAAGATGAGAGAGAAGCTAATGGAATCATAAGTTATTTCTATGAGCATATAATGATTCTTATATCACCAGAGTGCAAGGGCTTGTAATGATTGTACAGCAGTAGTGTAATACAGGAGTTTTTTAACGGATTCTAACCGAACAATTGAATCCTAGATCTAATGCAAAGAATGAAGGAAATTTGTTGTAGTATTAGGGTTATAATATCCAATCTGATATTGCTTTATTCAGATACTTAATATATGTAGACTAAATCGTCAGTTGTATCTGCTTTCTAATATTTCTTCATTGTGAATATCTTTTGCATATAATAAATTTCTGCAAACAAATACATGTAACTTCTCTTCTAGAATGAGCTCATTACTTACAAAGGGTACCCCAGTGAGGAGTATGAAGTGACAACAGAAGATGGTTATACTATTACCCTTAACCGGATCCCATATGGTACACAGAATCAGGGAAACCCAGGTACAGTTTGTTAATATGAGACAAAACTAGCCTAGATAGTGCACGTTCTTGAAAGAGATACCTTATAATTATAAAATGTGCATCAAAGCTTGCATATACAAGTGAAATTTTAGCAGAGAATTATGGCAAGACCAACCTGATTTATGTCAAGCATACCTATTTATAATAAAACTCCACTATATATGAAACGTATACCCTCATAATAAGAGTTGCTAAGTAAAATGTTTTTTTAAAAAATAAGGTAAAAGCTGTAATCTGTCCAATCAGCCTGTTTTGTGAAAGCTGTTCCAGCTTCTGATTCTGCTTTGGTTTTTCTTGTACCTGGTAAATATCAGGTAATGATTATATTTTGGGTAAAGGAAACCTCTACAAACAATCCCACACCTTCATTCTTTATATCAGTGTTGAGAATCTCAAGCTAATGCAGCTGAGCTATACAGTGACCAGAGGGTGCCAAACTAGTTTTCACTGGTGTCAGACAAATCTTTCCATAAATCCTTATAGAAGCTTAGAAGTTCTCTCTTTACAGTTTTGTTTTTCTAATTAGTTTTCTGTCTCTAAATTGATGCAGGAACAAATCCAGTATTATATTACTGACAGTAATATCCCTGAACTACCAGAAAAAGAGAATGAATTCTTTTTTTTCTATTTGTTTTTCAGCTTTAAAACCTGCTGTGTTTCTCCAACATGGGTTACTGGGAGATGCTAGTAACTGGGTCACAAACCTGCCCAACAACAGCTTGGGCTTCCTACTAGCTGATGCTGGTTTTGACGTTTGGATGGGAAATAGCAGAGGGAATCGCTGGTCCAGAAAGCATCAAAATTATTCCATTGACCAAGACGAATTCTGGGCTTTCAGGTAGATGGAACCATTGAAGGAAATCTCCATTGCCCATATTTATTTAAGCTGGCTAAATCAGGGGTTTACATATGCTACCTTTTATAAAGCATTATCCCAGGCACAGCTACAGGTTGGGCAGAGAAGAGATTCAGAGCAGCCCTGCAGAGAAGGACTTGGGAGTGTTGGTTGATGAAAAAATGAACGTGAGCCGGCAGTGTGCGCTTGCAGCCCAGAAAGCCAACAGTAACCTGGGCTGCATCAAAAGGAGTGTGACCAGCAGGTCAAGGGAGGTGATCCTGCCCCTCTACTCTGCTCTCGTGAGAACTCTACTTGGAGTGTTGTGTGCAGTTCTGGTGTCCTCAACATAAAAAGGACATGGAACTGTTGGAACAAGTCCAGAGGAGGGCCACGACGATGATCAGGGGACTGGAGAACCTCCCATATGAAGATAGGATGAGAAAATTGGGGCTGCTCAGCCTGGAGAAGAGAAGGCTGCATGGAGACCTCATAGCAGCCTTCCAGTATCTGAAGGCTGCCTATAGGGATGTTGGGGAGGGACTCTTCATGAGGAACTGTAGTGAGAGGACAAGGGGTAACGGGTTCAAACTTAAAGAGGGGAAGTTTAGATTGGATATGAGGAAGAAATTCTTTCCTGTAAGGGTGGTGAGGCACTGGAATGGGTTGCCCAGGGAAGTTGTGAATGCTCCATTGCTGGCGGTGTTCAAGGCCAGGTTGGACATAGCCTTGGGTGGCATGGTTTAGTGGGAGGTGTCCCTGCCCCTGGCAGGGGTGCTGGAACTAGATGTTCTTAAGGTCCTTTCTAACCCTAGCTATTCTATGATTCTATGTTCACTTTTGCTCAGGTGCACGTATACACGTATGTGAACTTTAATAGTAATGGAAACTAATTACTGCTAGAAAAGGTTCTAGAGGCATAACAGCAGAGCAACACAGAAGAACCTGCATAGGTCATCTCCAAGCCATTCCTTAGTTCCAGAGGCAGTTTTGAAGGCTATTTAGAAGCACTAGTCTGTATATTACAATAATACAAAAATCACAAAAGGAGAAAATGTAAAAATTTTAGCACTTATTTTAATGAGCTTTTAAAAATAGACCTTTTATTAATGCCAAATTGTATAAAATAAGTAATTCTATGGAAGGAGCTCTGTAACTATATCAGCACTTGTCCCTTTTGTATAGACAGATACAATTCAACCTGACACTTCTTGAAGTTATAGTCCTTCCTTTGATGTACAGGGAGAAAATACCCCAGAAAATTTTGAGTAGTCTCTTCCATATCCAGTGCCAGAAAAATAGCAGAATGATTCACTTCATAGTTCATGTTGTTTCTATGCTGACAAGCCTGTAATAAAAATGTAAATTCAATTCAAAGTCTGATTTTTAATTTATGCATAATTCTTTCAATTTCCTGCCTGCAGTTTTGATGAGATGGCCAAGTTTGACCTTCCAGCAGCAATAAATTTCATTGTGGAGAAAACAGGACAGGAAAAGTTGTACTATATTGGCTATTCGCAAGGTACTACCATCGGTAAGTAAAATGTGAATTGAGATACTGTGATTCTGAATGTACCTGGCGGTTTTATCAACTCTCTGCAGGTGTGAAAAACATGGGATAAGCTGTTTGCAGCATATAGGCATTTTAAATTTATTATAACGACAATAAAACATAGTGGGCCAAGTGCACTGCTGCTCTAAGTCTATCGATTTAGTTATACTGGAAATTATTGTGGGCCATGCAAATTGTTTTATTCCAAGATGCAAGGGCGTGCCCAACAGCAGCTGGTCAGTTGGCCAAAATAAACCAAACAGGAAGATGAAAGTACAGAAAGAGAAGTTAGCCAGTTTGGGCAGGACATGCACACACAAAAAAGAAAATATGAAATTGTCTTGACCATAAGAAAAACAACTGCACCTCCCAGTAGTATGTGAAACGTATGAATGTAATTCAGAAGTGTGCATTTATGTTTAAATGGGTTTGGAAAAAAGCTGCAAAGGCAAAATATAGACAAAAATTTCTCTTTGAAGAGGGAAATAAAACTACAATTTGGTAACACATGGAGAAGAGGGATTTTGCACACATCTAGGATGAACTGTAATCTCTGAACAACTAACAACAACAACTAACTATAAGGTTGCTTGTAGGTTTGAAATTGCAGAATAGCATTTATAAATAATGAAAATAGTCTGATGTACAAATTATGATTTTCTTTAACTCGTCTGTTTTGTTTTCTCAGCTTTCATTGCCTTTTCAACAATGCCAGAGCTGGCTCAAAAAATCAAACTCTATTTGGCATTGGCACCTATTGCTACTATTAAGTATGCTAGAAGCCCAGTGACAAAACTTCTCTACCTTCCCGAAACATTGCTCAGGGTATGTGATATCTTGGTTTCAACTGTTTAACTATATACTTGTTTGTTTAGCTTTTAAAATGGATAAACAGAAAACATAGGGCTTTACAAAGTCTAATCATCTGCATGTGGGTAGGTTTACCTCATGACTGAAGTCTTTGGCAGTTCAGACTGGACATTAAGTGAAGCTTTTTATCTAGGGCAGTAGCGCAGCACTGGGATAGGTCTTCCAGAGAGATACAGAGGTGCAGATCCTCAAAGGTTTCCAAGATTCCTGTAGACAAAGCCACAATCGATGTGCAAGCATAGACCTAAACTATGAATTGGAGTTAACATTTAACACATCTCTTCATTAAAAGTGATGTAACCCAAATTAAGTAATGCCTAAGCAGGCTGATGCAATGGAAAAAAAACCCCACCAGCTAGTTTCTCTCTTGTTTATGTGAGCACCATCTGGCAAAGGAAGAGAAAGCAAGTGAGAACCACTGAAAGTGCTAGAGAAGAGGAAGAGGACACAAACACCTTTTAAAAACAACAGCACAATATACAAGTGTGCATTCTTAAATGAATGTTACCTTTGTATTTCACAGGGTTTGCTTGGCAAAAGAGAATTCCTTCCTCAGATTGAGTGTCTGAGAAGACTAATAGTTCCTGTCTGCAGCAGTCCTGCTTTTGCCAGGCTTTGTAGAAGTGTCTTCTTCGGTCTGGGCGGCTGTAACCTGAGAAACATTGACGTGGTATGTATAACTCTTTTACAGCTCTACTGAGAGTTTAAGCTTCTGCTCCCAAAACTTACCTTCTGTGGTGTGGAGTGAGTCCTGAATTTCTATTAGCATCACATTGCAGGGAACAGTCCCCACTACTGCACAGCAATATCTGCTGGTTGCCCCATCACTGCCAGGGAACCACTGCCTCACTCCTTAGAAGAGCACTTGGCACCATCCCTACAATCAACAGCTGCTCAAAGTCCCCAAAACTCTGCAGCCTGCCTTCTGCCAGATCACCTAGGGCGCTGTCTCTTGGTTCACACTGTGACTACTGGTCTCATTGGAGATCTTCAGTATGCTGGCACACCATGGGAAGAGAAATAAAACCCCTACTTGCTTCATGCTTTCAGGAGCTCCAGAGAAAGGATCACACCCCCTTGTTTTCCTCCTCCAAGCCTTGTATCATCAGGGATGTGCTCAGAGGCACAGTATACCTGGGGGTACCTGACAGAGACCTGGCAGCCACTGGCGACTAAGACATACTTGGACACCTCGTGCTATGTACAGCCGTAGGTCAGACCAGCTGCATCAAACTTTTGCTTCAGTCTTTTCAAGAAACGCCTCCAAGCACGTTCTCTGAGGAAGGATCACATAGCAACTTGTTAAGAAACCCCTGCTTAACTAGGGTGTGTTCTATTTCAAGTAGTCACGCAGTCCTCAGGCAGTGGTAGTTCCTTTTGCTGTTCTGCCTAACAGCGATCTTCTCTCACACAGGACCTGTTATACACTCCTGACAAAAAAAGAGACCACCTAGTGTGAGATCTAAGTTGCTGACTTGCTATTCTATCCTTTCTATCTGTAGATTCTTTCAGATTCTCAGTCGCCCAAGAAAATGTTCTGGTTGGGGGTTGTTCTTTCAGTGCTCCTCCAAACCTGAGACATTGCCACATCTGGAGTAACTCTGAGGGAGCCGAGGGCCATACCACTCCAATTTCTGTTGTTTCTATTGTTACTCGACTCTGCTGTGGCAGATATTTTGTTCTACATCTAAATGGAAGGGAGGAAGAGAATACTCACTGAATATTTTCTTTCAGAACCGAATCAATGTGTATATTGCACAAACCACAGCCGGAACTTCTGTGCAGAACATAGTCCACTGGAGTCAGGTACTAACAAACTCCTGGAAACCAAAATAGATACTCACTTCTACCTGAAGGTATAGAATGGGTATAACCTGATGTCCTGCCATGAATCCTTTGCTAACTTCTTGGAAATACATGCAACTTGTGGTTTACAATTGAAATCTTAATTCAAACCACTGTTTTTCATTGATCCTCTACCAGCAGGAGAGAAGTACCCTGTGTGATACAGGTACATTTGAAGCCAACAATGAAACATGGTATTTCTGTAAAAATATGTATGCTGGCAGCTGTGTATACAGATGTACATATCTTTCTTCCTACTGTGTATCCAGTAGCTTTTATAAATGATGTCCACAGCTCTGTACACTTTACCTGAAGAAATTAGTATGTTTCTAATGTGGAACCAAGAAATGAGCAAGACATAGGCTGCTTTGTAAAATACTAGATTTTACTGGCAAAAGCCTTTGTATTTTCATCACTTGTTTCCAAAGCTCTCAATGTCTGAGCAACAATAGCTCTATAAATAGTATACTCCTTATTTAGTACGCTTGTTGTATGTTTTACTTGCAAGGTACTGTGACAGTATATCCTCAGCAGCGGTGCTGAGGAAAGATGCATTTCAGGCTTTGGCTTCACACTTTCATGATTCATAAAGTCTGGGCTCAGTCACAGAAGCTGCTGCATGCATGACAGTTTTTCCTGCAGTCTCTGGAGCAAAGCAGGAAGCAGCTGAAAGCACAGTGAGCTTGCAAGTGTGTTAATACACATTTTAACACAGCACAAATAAGTTTGGGTAACACCTGCACAGGCATTTACTCAAATTCAAACAATACTTTTGACTGTGAATTTATATAAAATCTTAGATTTTGTGAAGTTGCTTTTGTGACCATTCTAGGCCTGTAAAGAAAATGGGTTGCAAAAGCATAATGGGGGGAGCTCTGCAAATTGACTCAGGTTTAATTCAGCATCTAGCTTCAGACTGGCAAGCATGAACATGCAGGACTAATACTCCTAAGCCTTCATTGTCATTGTTGTTCTTACTGTTAAAGGAGTTAACAGACAGTGTACCTTCAGTGTTAAGATCCCAATGATGGTGTTTCTCACACTAATAACCACCCACGCTGTAGGCAAAGTAAAGGAGCATAAAGCAAGAAATAGAAATAGTGACTTCTGTATTAAAACCAGAGAGGGAAGAGAAAACATAAGAAGGAGTCCCTCACAGAGCTGAGTGATGGTAACATGACTGTCAGAAGAAGGCATGGCAGCAGCAGTGAAGAACTAGAACAAACTGTCTGCGAAGGCATCCCTGAGTCTTTCTGGGCAGGAGCCATGATATTTTTGATATCAAAACATTTGACTCCTTTTCATTGATTGAGACTTTTATTTAATTTAATGTTGGCTTTTTCAGAGGTATTAGAACTTCTGCAAAGGCTTTAGATTGGAGTCAATCAGAAGGGAAAGAACCCACAAACTTCTTAGATGATAGCTTTGTAACTACCCTTCTCTTGCTCCTCCTCTTAGGAAGCCCATTCAGGAAAGTTCCAAGCTTATGACTGGGGCAATTCAAAGAAGAACATGGAAAAATACCAACAGGTATATTTTGGTGAAGTAATATTATGGCCCTTGGACAATACAGAAGCACACAGGAAGAGAGCAAGGATATGGTAGGAGGCACATTTTCAGAATACATGTAGATGGAAGTATTACTACTTTCCAGTTTGGAATTCAACAGAGAAAGCGGGCAAGCACTAATGGCAAAAATACATTAAAAAAAATATAAGGGGCTGAGGGGGTGAGGGGAGACACAAACATTTAAATTAAATGATCAATAAGAATAAAAAGAAATAAGGGCACGAAAGATAGAAAATGAATTTGAAAACAGAAAATTACATCTATTTGATAAGACTAAAGAGGCATCTTGCCTACTAGCATGATTAAAGCAGTTGCCAACGTATAAGTGCTCAGGAGAACAATATTAGGAAGAAGGCAATTAGAGAGTTAATTGCAGAGTTACCCTGCATTCTGGAAGCCAGAAGCATAAGGAATTTGTCCTCAATTCAAGAGTCTAATCCTGTCCTTGACCCTCCTACCCTTTAGGTCTCCACAACAGCCTATCATTATGAGTTACACATTTTAATGATGACTTGCATGAAATGCAACTTCCTTTGGTTTGTCTTGAATTTGCTTGCCCCTGGAAAGTCGCTGGATGCCTTCTAAGTTTTGTGTTATAAGAAGTAATAGGGTGATTCCTTCCTGTGCTCTTTTTTAATACTATTTGTGATTGTATAATGCTGTCACTTGAACCTGCTCTGGCCTCTGTTTTCCAAATCCAGGAGTCCTAAGCTATTTTTCATTCCAGACTCCTTTTCATCCTTGTCACATTTGTTTTCTAACTAGACCATGTAAGTCTTCTGGGGCTGACCAGTGCTTCAAAAGGACCAAGATGAGGGTTTATAGAGGCATCCTGACATTTTCTGTCTTGATGCAGTTTCCTGTCCTGTGAATTTCTGAGAGAGCAAAGACCAACAGCAACACTGTCATCTCAGGAGGCATTTTTCCTTTGCCTGTGTTATCAGCTGGGCCATCCCTGCAAGCAGACAGAAAAGGCAAACAAGGAACTTCTTCCTGTTTAGTTTAGGCACCTTTACTTTGAACACTGGCAAAAGGAAACCTCAAATGCATGTCTAAAATTTGCTGGGCTTTCCTAGACATCCATTTCTGTACTGCTTCATGTTTTTCAGGCTACTCCTCCTCTCTACAATGTAGAAGAGATGACTGTACCAACAGCAGTATGGACTGGGGGGCAAGACTTGCTTGCAGATCCCAAGGATGCAGCCATTTTACTGTCTCAAATTAAAAGGCTTATCTACCACAAAAGGATTCCTGGATGGGCACACCTGGATTTCATCTGGGGACTGGATGCACCTTTTCATGTATACAATGAAGTTGTTGATCTGATGCAGAAGAATCCGTAACCCACAACCAGTAGCCATACCTGATTCTTGCAAAGACACTTGTTTTTGCTGAGTATACACAAAACTTTGCATCTGATGGTTTCTGTTGGAGTCAGAGAAAGGGTTCCTCCTGATACTAATTTCCCACTACATGTCACTGCAATGCCTTTTGCATCCTGACAATGCACTTCATATATTCTGGCAACCTTGTGGATCAGTAATCACTTTTAATTGGTACATCCTCGTTCTGCAGTAACTGTACTTTGCTAACAGAAAAAAGGGGTTTTTGCAGCCTGCTTTCTTCTTTAAACCCTAACACTAGTGAAAGCACTGACTTTCTCTACATATGTGAACACCAGAGAGTTCAAGGCATTTTCAATTTTTTGCATTATTTCTCAGTTTATGGGGCTTGCAGTTATTACAAAGTAAACTGAGACTAATTCTAGCAGTTATGGTATTGATTAATTTTATTATTAGATGAGACAATGAACAGAAAGTAAAAACTGAATTCACACAAAAAACTCACTCCTGGCAAGAAGATTGTTGTCATTTGAAACAGGGCTGCTCGCTTTTTTCATGAGAAAGAGTGAGGGACACAGGAAGGGTAGACGCAGCAGAAAACTGTAGTCAGTCTCACTGTTCAAGCATGCACTTGGAAGATAGGAAACTTGGGTTCAATATCCGCCCCCTCCTCCAACACAGAAAAATCTTGGCAAACTCAATCTTTGCTGACAACAGCTTCAGGATCTGTGTACATGAACTCTCCAGGGTGGGAGAAAGGAGCTGGTTTCATCTTGGCAATGACAGCACTTCAATGGGACACTTTGGTTCAAAGTTACACTCTGAACCCAGCAGGAACCTCCCATCTCTTGCCATTTCACATGGAAGCTACTGGCTGCCAAAGAGCTGAGCTGTTCTAACCCTTATCATGGCTAAGAGAAGCCTCTTTGGGTTTTAAACACTAAAATGAAAAGTACCCAACCACCGCTAGAAAGAATCCATTATCTCCATCCCATGCGTAATTAGAGCCCTTTGCCCATTAGTTGGAAGGGCTGCTTTGAAAGCAGTGCTGAAGAAGTTGTTATCCTATTTAATTTCCTGGGGAGCTCTGGCTCTACCAATCTTATTTCAGCTAGGTACTTACTGAACAAAGACTCTGCCTTGAAGGATACCCTCCATGGTTATTAGGTTACAGCATCACGGGTCACTGTCCCTCCACAATGAAATGCCATTAGCTTCACTACAAAAAGAAACACAGTGCATTTAGGGGTTTCCTTTCAAAGTGACACCATCATTCTCCGTTTGAAGCAAATGTTAACATGGACTAATCTGGGATGTTAACCAGGGCAGGTACAGCTGTTACACTAAGACAGTTCACCAGTTATACTCTATAACCAAAGGGTCAATGTCTCACTCTGCGATATGGTTCATTAGCTGAACAAATTAACCATGCCTGGTACCACTTCTGTTCCTTTCCCTTCCAAGACAAACAACAGGTCTGTTTCATTTCCTGAGCCCACTGATGAAGCCTGTCCCATTGCTTTGTTCTCCATGAATGTAAGTAGAGCTTGAACCAAATAAAACAGCTCCCCTCCAGAGAAGAACATTTTTTACATCCAATACAAATTCCTGGGGACAAATACCCTCCAGAAAGTCAGCCCTTCAGCTAACTCATTGCTTGTAGAAGAAACATGTGAGGACTTGAGACCTACTTTATGAGTTTTCAACACTTAAAATGGGAAATGAAACAGCAATATACCTGAAAGAAGCCAGAGCAACCCCTAAATTCACCTTAGAAAGAGATTTCAGCCTTTCAGCTATTTTGCAACCTGGGAGACTATAAAGGAGGCAGGGTGTTGAATTTTCTGGAAAATCAGTAAGAATCAGGTTAGGCAAGGAGCGTTGGAAAAATCATGGGGACTGCTGATCCCAACTGGAAACATGAGGAGGGACTAGACATGTTGCAGAAGCCCTTCAAGGTGATTAATTTATTGTTTGTCCCTTGAAGACATCAAAGCAGCTGAGTTACATTTCTTTTCTCTGAGAAATTACCAAACTACCTTTTCACCATCACAAAAAATGTTGCCTACTTTGTATGTAAAGCAGAAGTGTTACTGTGGCTTCACTGATATCCTGCTCGTATTCCACTCCTTTCCTTCCCCCACCACCCGGTGGCATCATATTAGTTGCAATGCTGCTCCCAAGAACACATCGTTTCATCTGGTGTTCTTCTAAATGCTCATCAGTCCATAATGAAACACAAGATCTTCTGAAGACAGGTATGAATAAATTGGCTAAAAAGGCTGTTCCTCACACAGGAGGATCCTGCTTTGTTTGTAGCTGCCTAAGGACACAGAAGATGTCCTTCTGCCCATGGTTATTAAGCCAATTTCAGTGAGGACTGAGTCCCCAGGCTGTCTACAAGTAGTTCAGCAGTTAGACAAAGATCTCCAGAGACGCTATCTTTTCAGAGTTGACAAAAATGGCTTGGGAGAAGCAAGAACCAGTGTTTGCTCCCTCAGAGAGAAAAGTTGTATGATGTTTTCAAGTCTTCTTTGGCACCACAGTGTCCTTACAGATGCCATGTCAACTCTGAGTGACTAATGTAGAATAAGATGGGTTTCATGAGTTGTGCTGCTCACTGAAAAACAAGACAGTCTGTAATGTTAAAGTTAAAGCAAATGAAAAACAATAGCAGAGACAGTGCTCTTGAAAGTGTATGCTGAAAGAAGCTGGACACTTCCTCCTCTTCGTCCTGAAAAGATTACATCTGGAACAGCCCCTTAGCTGGATGACAGTACAGGGCAAGGTCTGCCACAGCCTCAGGGAACTGGAACACCCCGGTACAAGCTAAACATCCTAATTACTGATTTGTAGGTACTTAAACTCTCCTGCTCCACGGCACATTTTGGGTTTGCGAATTTCACCAGAAGATCTTTTTCATCTCAAAGATTTCCCCATTTCTGAAACATTGCCAAAGCAACACTTAAACATGCTCTACAATACATGCTGCCAACTCATGACACTGACAGCTGCTACCCTGAAGTGCTCATTGTGTTCTGGCTTCCTTTTATCAGTGCAGGTTTCTGCCAGTGAATCAGTCTGCTAGTGGAGACAGACTAGGAACTGAGGCAGAGGACATAAGCAAGGCAGTCAATAGAGGTAAGTTGCTTATACATATGTCTTCATATGTCTTTTTCTCTGTTGCCTGTCTCCATAAAGACATTCAGTCTTGTTTTTTGTACAGTTGCTTGTAAGAATAGACAGCTTTTTGCCTCTCTGATCTGTATGCCTATTGGTATGCACAGAAGTGCTTGTTGGCTCACGATAGAAAACAAAGCAGTTTAACCTGCACAAAAGGAAGAACAAGAGCAACTATCTCATTTCCCTCAGCTTGTTTTCTTCAGACGGAGAACAAGGGAATGAAAGTCGCAGTGTTGCAACAGTGTGTGTAAACTGGACCTCCTGCTATTGCAGTGTAATGCACATGCATGTTTTGTTAGTGAGTAAGGCAAGGCAGCACATTCTTGTATACATTCAGTTACAGTTGCTTCTCTGGTTGGTGTGCGCGTGCCTTACAACTTACATGAAATAAAGTTAGACTGCTTAAAGAACAAAGATAGATGGATAAATTTCTGGAGGGTTTCTATCTTAGTTTCATTAAAAGTACCTAAAGAACTTTCAAGGACATTTCTCTCTCTGACCTTTTTAACTTCTAAGCATTCTTTAATGACAGTTTAACATGCCCATTCATCTCACTAGATAAAATGTTGCTCACATCTCCTAATTGTCTTTATTCCTGAAGCTTAGGGAGCAGTGGTCTGCCAAGACTGATACTACTTAGCCCACTATATCTGGTTTAAAATGGCAATAACTGGAAGTCCATGAGCCATACCAGCTAAGCCAGGTGATATTAAAGGATATCAAGAAAAGTTTGCCGTAACAAGAGGAATAGTTTAGCCTCTGCATTGCCTTGACTAGTTTTGAAAGTGGTTTGAAAACAAGCTGAGGCATTAGCAGAACTTTTTATTCCCAAGTAAGATTCCCTGTGCAGGAATTCATTGCCATTAGAATGGAGTTAAACAACAGAAAGCTAAAAAGAGTGTTTGGCGGGCTATGTAGTTGTGAGGCTTCTTGTTTTGACAACAGAAATTAACAGGGGTTTAATATACAGAGGGAATTGAATGGAGTGTGTTTTGATGCCAAATTTAAAGTTCTGGGTGTTTCCAAACACTGGTTCACTCCAACTCTCCAATGACTCATGAGGTTTGACTTCTTCAAATTTGTTCAGTCAAATTTAAAGGTTAAATTTCTGGTTAAATACCAGAAAAATTTGAAATTCCTTTTCCTATGAATAGATTTAGAGAGCGCAAAATATCTGGGTTACCCCTCCCTAACTCCCACGAATCCTGCTCATCTTCCCCATTACTTACCAGAGAATATTTTCTTATTTTATCTTGATCTGTAGCTCCATTTCCAAGTCAAAATATACTTCATAGAGCAGCATGTCTCCTCACAGCAGATGTCTTATGCTAGAAGCAGACTCCAGAAACATGTGGCTGCATGAAAACCTCTGTTCTTCATTAAACATTGGATTCTCCATGTCTAATGGACCTAGCAATGCCTGGTTTCAGAAAAACTTGTTTACTTAGTCTGCTTAACTTCCTAATGCGAACTATAATAAAGGCAGGTCTCCTATGACATTCTCTCACAAACACCAATGCCCAGACATGCTGTGGCTACTTTCAAGCTACATGGGCACTGACTAGTTGTCTAGTTCACTCTTGCTGACTGTTAAACTAGTTGCAGAACATACAACAGCTGTCTTTGGCCTGCCTTCCCTGCAGCAACAAGCTAACCCCATTGAATAGTCTCCTCCAGCAAACAGCCCTCAGAAGATCCTGTGAATCCATTCCCTCACAAGCTTGTATCTCAGTGCTGAGCATGGCAGATATTTACAAATGACATCCAGAGTTAATTACAGGATGGACAGAAAGGTGAACTAACATAAACACACTGCAGTCATACAAGTATGCCCTCTTCTGAGGAAACCAAGCTTACAAAAGCAGTAATATCCCCAGTCATTACTGGTGAGGCAATTTTACTAGACGCCTCAATGAGCTGAAGCCTTACATTGCATTACCTGACCTTTTTGTCTCATGGATTCTCTTGCTGAACATTTATGTAGCCTGCCTGATCTTTATGGTCTTTATCCACATGCAGAATGGCCGCTACTTTTCTCTTTGCAGCCTTCATTCCCTCCTTGCTGATGCAGGCATAGCATACAAATATTAGATATATAAGGACTTTTCTAGAATGTGTAAGCACAGTCTTGAACTTCATGTATGCATCATTTTTGTACAGTTCTTCAGATTGGAAAGAAAAATCCTATCCTGCTTACTTGCAGCTCTCTTGTAGGCAAGGACCGATTTTCTTTTTCTTCAAGAAGTTTTAACTTACAGTCCCACACCCAGTAACTTCCTGGGATGCAGAACCTTCTATTCCCTTTTCTAGGGAGCGTCTAAGTCAACATTTGCATGTTGAAAGCAAAGAAAGTGTTCCTTCCATTCATTGACTGGGTTCTGGAAAATAAAGACTAAAACCTGAAAGCATGTATACTGTAGGTGAAATCAGTATAACCTGGTGCTAGATAGACTGCACTCTGCATTCAGAGAAGCTAATCAGGTACCATCAGTCAACCCAGGAAAGAGCAAGGTCTCACCGCCCGATGACCAATACAAGATTTGCAATATGGACTGCCATTTCTAAGAAATATAGGAGGTAGACCCCAGGCAGCATGAAGGCAGTCTCGGGATCCATTTTTCACTGCTCTAAAACCAAATCATTCCATGGTTTCTTGGCTAGTGGTAGCCATTGATTTTAAGACAGAAACATTGGACTCAGAAGTAGCAGTAGGAAAAATGAAATTTCTGGGGATAACAGAGCCAGTTCTTGGAAGAAGCAGGCAGCAAGGGGCTAGTGAAGAAACCTGAGGGGCTGGTAGATGGAGACCTAGATGACTCAGTTTCAACCTGAAAGACAAGGCTGACAGGGAACTGACTTATGGGGCTTCTGGGAAGCCACGCATGGTCACATTGTTCACTTCATATTATCAGAGGAACTAGTTTCAAACAGAACTTGAACCTGGTCTGGGGCACATCACCCCACAGTGAAAGCACAAGCTCGCACTGACCTAGTGCAAGCATAGTGCCCTAAGCTTATTACATCTCCTCCCGGAGTCCTTGAAGCATTGCTCCTGCACCTTTCACAAGCCTCATTGACTGTCCCTCACCCCAGCACACCACTGACCAGCACTAAGAATGGCATTTGAACCCAAAGGAGGAGAAGGCAGGTAGAAAAAGAACTCATCCCAAACCTCTCTCACCACATTCCTGGTGAGACAAGAAACAAATAGTGCTTTCTTCTCCTTTCACTTCTCCTGCTGGCAGAGAAGAGGAGGCAGATAAAGCAGACAATCTGGATGATGGTCATCTCAGCTACTCATTCTTCTTTGTCAGGCTCCTGTTAGATTCATGCCAAGACCTGGCCCTGTCTGCCAACCACATCTCCCTTGTCATCTGCAGAGTGCTCAGGCATGCTCATGTGCGATATGTCAAAGTCTTCCTCACCTGTTCTGCAACCCTGCCTGTTGAACAGGGTGAGCTGCAGAGAGTGCCTCCTCACAAAGGTACTTATTCTAGCAGCCCCTTAGGGAACAAACCATGGGCAAACTTCAAGTCCCTAGCTGTGTCTTCCTGGGAAATTCCATGTCACTCCTAATGCAAACAACCCTGCATGTGTTCTTTCACTCAGCTCCAAGATGTGGTGCCTCCTCACAAAGGCACTTATTCTAGCAGCCCCTTAGGGAACAAACCATGGGCAAACTTCAAGTCCTTAGCTGTGTCTTCCTGGGAAATTCCATGTCACTCCTAATGCAAACAACCCTGCATGTGTTCTTTCACTCAGCTCCAAGATGTGGTGCCTCCTCACAAAGGCACTTATTCTAGCAGCCCCTTAGGGAACAAACCATGGGCAAACTTCAAGTCCCTAGCTGTGTCTTCCTGGGAAATTCCATGTCACTCCTAATGCAAACAACCCTGCATGTGTTCTTTCACTCAGCTCCAAGATGTGGTGCCTCCTCATGCTGCTCTGCTCTCAAGCAATTGCCTTTTCAGCAGGATTCACAACACCGTCCACTCTGAACTCAGAAGAAAGCCAGTTCAGGAAGACTCGTAACCCTGAATCCCTTATGAATGTTGTAAGTTTGGTCACTTTCTCTCTCTTTCTTTCCAAAGTGTCTCTCCCAATACCACTACTACAACCCCATCACTGGCAGTCCCAGTGAGGAGGCTAAAAAGTTCCCTTCCACATTTTCCCAACCTGCCTTTTCCAAAACCACTGCATTATATATGTTGCAATGAGGGTTGACTATGAATGTGACAGGGACAGATGCGATTCTTGCATATGGCATAAGCACAGACACATAACACTGCAATGGAGGGTGCTGGCTGCTACTTTTCCCTCCAAGGACAGGCAACTCCTCAGAGGGGCACTGGCGATCTAGGCTACTGTATCTTGACTTCAGCAGCAGGACTCAGCCCTAGACTGTGACCAAAGCCAGATTACGCTCTTCAGTCCATACCAACTGAACAACAGAATTTCAATGCCTGCATTTAGGGTGAACCCCAACAGAAAAATGATGAACACAAGGCTGGGTGATGCCTCATGACACATTTTGCAGTCAACTTTCTCAACATACATTGGTATTTCTGGCTGCTGTACAAAGAAGGGAAGGTATGAACCTGGCAAGAGGACAAAGATCCTCCAGCACCAAGATAGGGAGCACCAGCTAAGAAGAAACATCTAAACAGTTCAAGCTGCCAGAGATTAATTCCTTTGCTGTGGAGGCAAAGGCTGTTTTCTAGTTTCAAAGAAAGCAAAGCCCTCCCTTTCTGTAACAACCTCTTTCCTCAGCATAGTGGCAAGGGCGTATGAATTCCCCCTTCAAGCAGCAGATTCTCATTACACAAAGTAATCCAAGACACATTGCTCTGAATCATCAAAGATTTCCTCGCAGAACATGCAAAATTAGGTGTAGGTGGTCTTATGAGTTCGTTAGTGACAAGATCTCCACCCTTGTTTGCCTTGCCTGCTTGGCTTGCCTAACTACACTTCAGCAAGGAAGAATTGATTATGGACCTAAACCCACAGTTTTTGGCATTGTCTTATACCAACACTGCTATGAATTTAATTTATAGAAAGACTTGCTCTGTATCAGCCTTGCAAAACAGAACAAACTATCTCCCAAAAGGTTAGTCACTCAGTACAGTCCTGCTTCATCCCATAATAAGCAGTCAAATACCAGATAACTACCACTTAAGCAGGACTGAAGAAGCCTTTGGTGCATCTTTTACAAGACCTGTAATAATCATTCTCAGCCATGGTCCCTGTGGTCAGGGGCCTTGCACTGATGTCTCAGAACAGACCACATCCACACTGCTCAGCTTGGTTACCCTCCAAAACAGGACAACCTGCATGTTCACAAACTCTCCTTTGGCTTCTCACAGAGTGAAATTATCAGATATCATGGATACCCCAGTGAAGAATATGAAGTTACTACGGAGGATGGGTACATTCTTAGTGTTTTCAGAATTCCTGCTGGGAGGAACAGCCAAAACACAGGTATGACACAGTTATAGGATGAAAGAAGAAAAAATAGGAGAAAGCCTGAGAGTCAACCCTTCTATGGGACCCCAACTTCCTCCTTTGCATATGCCATGACATATTCCTCACCTTTCAGTCTCAGCAAGAGCATCTAGTCAGAAATCTAGTCGGAATTCTGAAACCATCTGAAATCCATGCATTCAGTGTCTCTATTGCTATCTGAGACTTTCCTAATAATTTTTGCAATATCACAGGATTTTTCTTTCATGTGGGCTGGGGAGGATGTGTTAAACTGGATTTTGGGAGGTTTTGCATTAGCACCCTAAGTAATATACATTTAAAATAGAAGCCTGACAACAAAGTCTCTCAGGCTGTGCATATGAATATTAGTCCCCAGCCTTCAAAGGAAAGAGATATTCTTAAGCAAGTTGATAAGGTCACCAGTGAAAAGCAAATGCATTTCATTTCTTTCATCATATTTTCTGAATGGAGAAAGAATTTCCACCTGGAATTTGTGGTACCCTGATGATGATGCTTTGTTTATTACTCCTTATTAGAACTACAGAATAATTTATTCTGAATGCCTCTTCCTATTTGGATCTTCTCCTTCAGAGATCATCTGGACAAGCCTCATTGTCAGAGTAAGGTTAACCAAAGTTAGATCAGGAGCCCTGCTCGGTTGGCTACTAAATAGACCTAAGGGTAGATACCACTGCTTTATCTTTCATACACTATTTATATTTACAAAATATATTTACAAATACAAAAAATTAGTATTTTTGTATTTCATACACTTATGCCTTCAGCAGTTTTCAGCTGTGGATACATGGTTTCAATATAGGCACCAGCAAGTTTGCTTTCCAGTACAAAAGGAGGTGGGGACAGGAATCCTCATTAAATTCCTTATTTGCCAGTCCAGTCATGAAAGTGTTAGGAAATGTCATTAAATGTTTTCTGCTTACATGGAACAAACCCCTCAGTTTTTTCCGATCAATATCTATACATAGTTCTTCAGAGAGCTTCATGAAGAAGAAAAGGTTCAAACCCTCTTACAAGCTAACCTCTGCACCCCAGTCTTAAATACACATTAACTACTGCTCCAATATAAGAATATTTTTCTTTTCCAGGGCAAAAGCCTGTAGTTTTCCTACAGCATGCTCTTCTAGGAGACGCTACACACTGGATTTCTAACCTGCCCAACAACAGCTTGGGCTTCCTCCTCGCAGATGCTGGCTATGATGTCTGGATGGGAAACAGCCGAGGGAACACCTGGTCTTTAAAACACAAGACCCTTAATCCCAGCCAGAAAGCATTTTGGCAGTTCAGGTACTTTGTAGAGGGAAAATTACTCAGACAAAAACTCTGAGGGGACTAGATAGCTTCAGCCTGATGGTTTTTACCTAAATCAACACCAGAACAGGGTCTACACCAACCAATGAGAGTAAAGAACCAGATGAAGAAGGATGCTCACATCTATGCAGAGTTGAGAGCACTGGCTGGGGAACAGATTTCAGACTGGGAAGCAAAATGGAATACTCAGTAACTCACACTGTGATAGCTAAATTGCCTGCTAACTTTCTGTGTTTCTCCTCTGTAGCTTCAGTGAAATGGGTAAATATGATATTCCAGCAGAGCTGCACTTCATCATGAATAAAACTGGACAGAAGGATGTATATTATGTTGGTCACTCTGAAGGCACAACATCAGGTAATGTCAGGACACTCACGGTTCACAACCACTCATGTTTATATCTGATCAGTAGGTGGGTCACCCCATTGATTCAGTTGTTTTTTGTGTTTATAGAGAGCTAGCAAACATAGAAGTGTCTTCTGAATTGAGATTTGGAAAATATGCAAAACTTCTCTAAACCGAGCTTTGACTACATTTAATAAGCAAAGAAACCTAATACTAGATCCAAATGTAGTTCAACTTTTTATATAATTAGAGACATGAGAGTGGTTATTTACTGGGTACTTCAGGTATTTTTCTTAATTCTTGGCAACAGGAATTTTCAAGTTCTTCTTTTGTATTAAAACATTCAGTTAATTCCTTTGTGAACAGGAAGGAAAAGCTAAAAAGGTAAAACAGCAAATATAATACATGACTTCTAGAACAAGACAAAGAACCTTAACATTACTAAGTCATGTGACTTAATGGCAATGTTAATATTTAAAGCATAGTTTATGAGTCACTTTAACTGGCAATATTACTGTTTAAAATGATATTGTCAGAGGCTGAACATCAGGAAAAAGTGTCAATAACTTATCTTCCCTTAGTGTCAGCCTTTAGCATTAACACTGCATGGCCTCTGAATGCAACTAACCTTCTTTTAGAATCAGTTGAGAGTTCCTGATGTTTACAGTTTAAGTGCAAGATCCATGAATGGACGTTGACCAGAAAATGAGCAACTGCCAGTTCATTAGTGTGAAATAACCCAGAAGAAAAGAGAAGGAGATGTGGGAAAATCATATATTGTCACAGTTCCAGACCTTTTCTTTCTTTTCCACTCATGAAAGTATTTAAAGACCCTCATGGAAAAACAAAGTAGTGATCTAGGCTTTCTTCAGCTGCCTTCAATGTAAACAATCAGTTGAAAAGATTCAAAGCTCCCAGTATTCAGCTAATTATTCTGCAGTTTAATGGAAGCATAAACATACATAGACCTTTAGAGACTATAATCTGAAAAACTCATTTTTTGTGAGTTTTTTGGACTTTAGGGGGAATTGATTTTACCACAAAAACCTCGTTGACCTGTTGCCTACAAAAACTGTTCTGATAAATGCAACATCCAGACATGCTCTAAAACTCAGAATGAACTTTGCCTCCCAAATAAAATCAGTTTCAGGACTTAGCTTCAACATTCGCCTTAGGTAAAACATGAAGCACAGACAAACATGAACAATAGACAATGGGCTGCAGATCTACTCCAATTTCTCATTTGCTACCTACTGCTTATTTGTTATCTTGTCTGTGGAAGATGTCTTCACTAACTCAGGCTGTCTTTTCTGCACTTGCAGGCTTCATAGCATTTTCTACGTACCCTGAGCTGGCTAAACGGGTGAAAATATTCTGTGCTCTGGGCCCAGTAACCTCATGTTCATATTCTACAAGCCCTCTGGTTAAGATAATAAATCCTCCTGAGCCACTGATATGGGTATGTCATTTCTCCCTCTAAGAGGCCCAATGCTTGACTTAACTTCACAGGGTTCACTCAACCTGAAACAAAGTGTTCCTGAACAGACGACATGCTGATGCTGAGCTTGGGATGAATTGAGTGCTTCTGAAAAATCAGTTCCCAAACTCTGTGGGGAAAGTACTGGAGATATAGGGCTTGTAGCAGCAGGTCCTAGTCAAGCAGGAGACTTGTGAAACTCTCTCATCATAGGACTCTTGAAGTTAACTAATATTTTGCTGGCCTCATGCAGGAGGAACTAAACCAGAGCTGCAATAGCAGTTATACAACCTCTGGGACTTCAGAAATGCATGAGCGCTGAGGTCATTTCACTAGAAATGGAGGATGGTTTCTTCCAGTATTGATGACAGTAATAGGAAGAAGGAAGGATACGTGATGCACTGTGGGGAAGAAGGTGTTGCAAGAGGTACTGGGAGGGCAACCTTCTTTAGCAGTCTTTGAGTACGGAGTTAGGAGGCTAAGCTATTAGCAACAGTTTCATGCATAAAATACTCCTTTAACAAGAAAAAAAAAGTGCTGTGATTGTGCTTTTTCTTTCCCTCAGTTACTACTCGGTTGCAAAGGAACCATGCATCAGGTTGGTTTTCTGAGAGGACCTGTGACGCAGTTATGTGCAAGCCTGGATAAGTTTTGTGGCCACATACTCTGTTATGTAGCTGGAGGTAGCATAAAAAATCTGAACACGGTATGTACATGCAAGAGCACCTACTCAAAGTAAAACTGAGGTGATAATAGAAGTTAACAGAAGTTACATCTGTGCGCTCTATCCTTATCTAGTAACTGTCAGGAATGTAAACATATATAAACCACAACATAGTTCTCAGCAGATGGAGGGAATGCCAGGACATTGTGCCAAACAGGACTAGAGCTAATGATGGATGGGAGCAACAATTAGGCAAATCCTAGTCACAGAAAGGAGAGAAAACAGTCTGGAGCTATACTGCACATGTCAATAGATGTGCCCTCTTTTGAGGTTAAGTTAACCATGTTTTGGTCATATGCAGATGCTCTTTAAAAAAAACATGGATGATGGAGTCAGACTTCTTGATAATACAGTTCCCAGTTTGTTTCTTTAACATGCAGACACCAGGGTCTTTTGAACATGGGAATAATTAAAAAGTAGGAAAAATCTCCTTTTCCCTTCCCACTTTTCAGACTACTTGCACCAGAACTTGGACCTAAAGAGCTATAGTAAAGGGCATTTTCCTTATTTCCCTTTTTTTTTTTTTTTTGTCCTTAGAACTGTGCTGAACAACGTAATCTGCAAAAAATCTGTAGAGCTACAGAAAGCCCTTCCCCTGTGTTTGTGGAGTTCAACACATCTACAGTGGGATTCACAGAGATTAGCAGGTCAGGCAGAGGGGACAGGAGAGACAGAAGAGTTGTCCCTATGCTTACCAACGTATGGATGCTGTAGTATGTCTTAAATTCCCCTTACATTGGCCAAAGTATTCAGCAGCTGGCCTGTGTAATGTTTATTACTGCAGTATCTGTAAAGACTGAGGACCATTTTTCTCCATCGACAATCACTTGTAAAAGCATATACGGGAAATCAGTGAGAATCAAATGTTCAATGCAAAAGCAATTAGAGGCATTGCAGCCCCTTTGAATTGCAGAGCTAAACCATTAAGGATCTTTCCTGACTTGGGTTAAATCACTAATGTGGTTCTCAGGGCAAGATAACAAGTCTGAGGAGGAATCTGGGGAGATGGAGTTAGAACACCTCCTTAACAGAATTATAAAAATGCAGAACTAAAAAAAACAGAAGAAAAAGCAATCGGTTTTGTAAGCTAGCTTCTTTAGCACTAGGAGTAAAGTGAAGAGAAAACCAAAGCTTCAAAAGACTTATACACGCATAGGAATTTGATGGGAGATAAGGAATCTACTTGGCAAGGACTGGGAGGTTTTTCCCCTACTGTTGCTGAGCCACAGGATCCCACAGTACTGTCTTCAGGGAGCAGACTTGCTTTCATGGAGAAAGTGTGCAGGCGCATGCAATTAAACAGCTATTCCTAAGTCTGCTTCTCAGTTTTCTGTCTGATATTTGAAGCATATTCTGTTAAAATGGGTGTTTAACACAGAAGCAGTATGTTGCTCAGGTCCTTCACAGCTGTATTCTGTCACAGCTTTTATAACACTTTGGATCACTGCGTTTATAACACTTCTGCTTTCTCTCCAGAGTCGAATAAATACATATGTAGGACATTCTCCTGCTGGAACATCAGTACAGAACTTAATCCACTGGCATCAGGTATAACTGTGTACTGCCCTATAAACAAACTCTTCCTACTGCTTTTTCATGCAAACAACAGCCCACAAGGAAGTTCAGAGAGGGTGGATTTGGGAAACTGCCCATCACATCTTCTCACATGCTTCCATGGGCACCTGCCAGAGGGAGCACTGTTTCCCATGGCACACCACACCGTTACCTGAATTGCCAATTTGGTATCAGGCACTGAGATTTCCCCAGGACATATCAGACAGTAAGGATCAAGATAAAAAGAAAATAACAAAGACAATACAGCAAGAAGATTTCTAGCACATTCCCAGCTACTTGAAGCCTTGAAGTCAAAGTTTTCTAAAATGACAGACAATCCTTTATTACATGCAACCACCCACAAGTAAAATCGCTTTTGTGTAAAATAAAGTAAAAAAAAAAAAGAAAGAAAACCAACACACACACAAAAAAATAAACAAAAAAATCCAGCACCAAACCCCACAAAAAAACAAGCCAAACAAAAGAATCCTCAAAAGACATGTACTTCACTCTTTATTAATCAGTCCTGCAGGGCATATAGTATATCTTCTAGACAACCAGATCAGGAAGGCAAATGCCTGTGTCTAATGTTCCACCTCAAAACTGCTGTCAGGGCACAACTCATGTCTAGCCAAACTCGTGTAACTACAGAGCCTTTGCAAGTGTCACTACTGCTGTGAACAGGCCAGACAAACCTGACAAACAAAAGACATGGTGTGTAAAGAGAGATCTTATATTATGCTAGACTAGTAATAAACTAGTAATAGACCTGAAATGTTCTAGACATTCAGGTCCTCTTCCTGTGTGACAACTGAACCCAACTGTGCATCACAAACAGGGACTTCAACTTTAGTTAACTAAGGTACTCAAGTGAAAATTTAATAACAAAACATACCAAGGGAGGTGACTGAGGATCAGCAGAAAAAGTTAGCAAGAGGAAAGGAAGAAGCTACTCACCCTACAATCCAACCTCTATGTCCGTGGAAGCCTGCAGCCAGAGGAAGGGGTGGGAGTAACTCAGAGTCCACTGTCAAAGCCTTGGTTTCAATCACAGGCAGGAAAATGCCTCCTGCATGCTGCTTCTTGGTCCCCCAACATTTCTATCTGTTCTTTTGACAGATAAGATTTGCAGGCCAATTTCAAGCTTATGACTATGGCTCTAAGGAAAACATGAAGAAATACAACCAGGTAAGGCAATACAGTTTCCCTGAGGACTCATCCTCAGATCCTGAAAAAACTAACAGAAAAATTCACATTTCAGCACCTGCGGGTGATACAGAAAGAGGGAGAGAGTGTCTGAGGTAATGTTTCACCTGAATTTAATGCTCATGAAAGTCTATTCACAGAGAAGGCATAGGCAGGTCCCAGCAGACAGCTAAGAAAGTTTGGTTTTCCTCTCCTACTGATGCAGACGTGTTCAATGACAAGTCAATTTACCTGCCATTCCTAAAAGGTTAACAGCCAGTCCTAAGACTGGAGGAGTATGGAGCTCTTCACTGCCCCAAAAATCCTCAAGGTGTGCCTTTCAGCTAAGGAAAGAAACAAGTCTCACAGCTAAAAGTGAAATGCATACCTTGCTTTTGGGAAGCTCCGAAAATTTCTAGAGTGAACTTATAAATGGCCAAAGTATTTTCTTCACACTTAAATCCAAAGCATAACAACTATGACCAACAGTTGCACCCCATGCCCCAACAAAACTTAAAGATCTTCCCACTTTATAAACATTAATAAGCTCCACAGTTCTTGACTTATAAACAGACATGGCTCTTTTCATATCTGTTCTGAAGGCAAAAACAGGCTTTAAACTGCAAGACGACTCTGCCATGTGTTATAGAAAGACACAAGAATAGAATGTAGAATGGTTCATTATTTTTCACAGTAGACAGGGAACTGGATTAGGGAAATAGACGCTAAGAGGATGGGCTTCATCCTTACTGTTTTATTGCAGTGAGTGCAGAAGGGAAAGAGAGGTGCTTGCACAGAATCCTTTCTCTAAAATCAGCCCCTGCTATAACAGCATTCACCCAGGTCTCCTCCCTTTCTTACAGTCTACTCCTCCTGTGTACAAGATAGAGGAAATAAGCACACCAATTGCTGCCTGGACTGCTGGACAGGACAAATTTGCAGATCCAAAAGACGTAGCAAAGCTGCTCCCTCGTATTAAAAATCTCATTTATCATGAGCATTTTCCTTCTTGGGGTCATCTTGATTTCATCTGGGGCCTTGATGCAACTGAGAAAATGTATCGGAAAATCATTGAACTAATGACAAAATTCTATTGAAACCACATGCACATGATTCACTCAGCAGAAATCTCCAGAATTTCTGTTTTGCAGTGAGTGTGATACATGGGGAAGAGCTAAACACAGAGACACACATAACAGATAATATATAATTAATATAATAATATATAATATAACACATAACTGCTATAACAGATAGCAGTATTTACCTGCACTTTTCTTGCATTCCTCATAGTTTGAGGTTTTTTATGGTGTTACTGTGACTGCTGTCTTCCTGAGAAGTTTGAGGTGTATAGGAATTAAAACTGAAAACATAAATATACTTGAGCACACGCTGCAGGGATCAATGAAGTTGGACAATTTTTATTTCTACAAGACTGCATGACTGATTTTCCTAAGGCTAAACTCTGTTGTTCTCATGTGTATCATGCATACCCCACAAAGCCATTCCCATGCCCAACGTGTATTAACCCATGAAGACCAAAACGTGGGATTTGTTCATTTGTCTGTTGAAGTACAACTGACCTTTGTTTAAATTAAATCATTTATCTACTTGACAGAAAACTTGGGTTTGGTTTTTTTTCTTCTTTTTCCCTCCTCACATTTACCTACAGTGTCAACACACTCAAGAGATCTTGAGACACAGGTAACTGAGCTGGCAACAGATGACTTCGAAACAACAAGGAATCCAACATCAGAAAAACTTGTAGAAATGTTCTCCTGCTCTCTATGCCTAGACATCACCCAAACATTTGTTCATGCACTGTAAAAGCCCCAGTTTCAAAGACCATGGAGGCAGCTGAGGAATGAGATGTAGACTTGCCAGGCAAGCTGCACTCCAAAAAATACAGCTTCTACCCCATGAATTACTCTTGACACCACCAATGAAGTTGTTGCAAACACTCTGAGCTATCAGCTTTAACTTCCAGATAACTCTTTGTCTTGACTCTTGACTTTGTTCAAGCAATTTCTACAGCATGCAAAAGCAGTCAGCTGTTTTTCCTTTCCAGCCATTAGCCCAAAGAGATAGCATCTTCATTACCCATGCAAGTGCCTCATATCTACTCACCTACAACTTCATCTGGAGGCAGGAGTTTCTGTCCCCAGGTTACACCCAAAGTGTTCATTGCTACAGACTCTGACAGGGTAGCTTTTTTTTCTGGGATGTTTCTGGGTGGGACCTCAAGCTCCCATTGCCCAACTCCTTTATGCTTGGAGTCAGCATCCAATAGAATAGTTACGCTGAACAATATATCTGTTCTGTAACACAGGACAAATACATTAGCCGGTCCATGTGCCTAGTCTAGCAGCCATTAGCAGTGCTGATGATGGCACCTATCTTGTGAACTTATGACAGCCTACAAGAAATTACCAAAACTGTCAACAAAAATAAAGATCTATTAGACAAGGAAAGCAAGATACAACAACATCTGAAAGGAGATTCCCCTTTATTGCTATATTATTAAACCACAAAGTGCCAGACCACATGAGTACATGCTTACCACTGCAGGTTTTCTTCTGCCTTCACCTAGGCAAGAGAAGACTCATGAATTCATTATTATTATGGTATACGCATCCTCTGCTGCACGCACCACTCTGAGAAGCATGCTATCCTGTCCAGTCCCATGGGGAGGATACATCAACAGCAATTCATTTATTGATTTTTTTTCTTTAGTACACTGTTTATAATGGAAAGGTGGTCAAGAAACTTGTTTATCTACTGCACCAAGCATTTTTACATTATTTTTTTAATGCACTAAACCAACCTGTGAATTGACCTTCATTTTGGTCTCCAGCAGCTCATTGAATCATAGAATAGTTAGGGTTGGAAAGGACCTTAAGATCATCTAGTTCCAACACCCCTGCCAGGGGCAAGGACATCTCCCACTGGACTACATTGCCCAAGGCTCTGTCCAGCCTGGCCTTGAACACCGCCAGGGATGGAGCATTTACCACTTCTTTGGGCAACTCATTCCAGTGCCTCACCACCCTTACAGGAAAGAACTTCTTCCTTATATCTAACCTGAACTTTCCCTGTTTAAGTTTAAACCCATTACCCCCTGTCCTATTGCTACAGTCCCTAATGAAGAGTCCCTCCTCAGCATCCCTATAGCCCCCCTTCAGATACTGGAAGGCTGCTATGAGGTCTCCACGCAGCCTTCTCTTCTCCAGGCCGAACAGAATCTCCTTTTGCTGTTTCTTATATCAAAAGAAAAGAAAAAAAATCACTCCCATTGTACGAAGAGAAATACTAAGGGGAAGGTAACAGACTTTGTATAATCTTCTGCGGCACATCGTTCAGTTGTCAAGTGTATACCCTGCAGAATAAGTAACACACACTCTCAAGGACTTTTTATTTTTGTATTGGCTGCCAACCATCATCATTAGGCTTCCAGAAATGTTAAAGCTAGCTTTCAAAATCAACTATCTGCACAAGCCAAGTCATAAGACTAGGGAAGCAGATGGGAAGGGCAATATTTCGAATACTCCTATAATCATTCAAGGCTTAGTAAGATAAAATTAACACTTTCCAGGGCATGTGGCCTTGGGGTTACTGACAAGTCTCACACAAAATAGTCAAAAGCCTGCAGCAACGTAAAGGTGCATTTGGACTAAGTCTTTATCAAGAAAGAGCCCTCAACCCTCTGCAGGACTCCTGCTGCTGTGCAAGATGGATTGCCAGATGAGGTAATTTTCTGCATGTTCAGGAGTCCTCAATGACTAGGAATTTTTCCTTAGCATACTTTCAGTGCTGTGGAACTGTAGTCTTCTTGCTATATCTAAGGGAGTCTCACCATCCTGAAAGAAACAAATGACACATATTCAATATGATAGATATGGGACAAGTACAAAGAGCTTTCCTGAATTTGCCACCCAGATACAGTGCTCTGCGGCACAAGTTTCACTGTCACACTTTTGCTCTAAAACAGAGGTTTCAGAACATGTTGGCTCTAATGCTATTTTCATTGAAGCCAGGGGCAGAATTCTATCCTCCTTTCCAGCAGTGACAGCCATTCCACTGTTTCCTGGGGCTAATGTCTAGAGTCAGTGTAGAGCTAAGCTAATGGCTGATTTCAAGAGAAACATGGGCAGTACATTGCTCACTTCAACTCAATAATGCAGGTACTTCCAGGTCAGTATTTATCTGGATAACATTTGAGCTTTTCTAGTGGCAGAAGCAGCTTGACTTTGTCCCTCTCAGAAGAACGGTGTCCAGTGGCACAAAAAGCACCTCAGAAGGCTCTTGCCACTCCCCTGCAGCCTGCATCTTAAGAACAACTGCAGAGCAGTTCTGAGTTAAGAAGAGGCACTGTGAAGATCCAGTAGACATTCAGGCAATGTTTACTGGTGGAAATCCAGCAGTGAAGGATTTGGACTTTACAGTTGCTCTTGCCAACAAAGGCAATGGAATAAACTTTGCTTTAAACCCCACAGCAAACAAGTCTGCTGCCAGGAAGCTATGCACCCTTTTTTTAAACTGCTGTACAGCAGCTAAGGCCTACAATGTACTGGTTTGCCATCACAATAAGGAAATACAGTTATCAACTTCACCTTCTTACCTGGTTCTTTAAAGAAGTATCTGCATGAGCTTGAAGAAGTAGAGGAATAACTGCCTGGTTGTTCATTTTGCAAGCATAGTGAAGTGCTGTGCTGCCTGACTGAAGGGTAAGAGAAGCAGATGAACTTTAGTTCTATTACTTCGTTAGGAAATCATAGGTAAGTATGACTACCTAAGTACTACTACTACAAAGCCTTAGCAGCTTCCCCCAAACACCTGGATGCAAAAGACATATCATTTCCTGGCACAATGCACTACACAACTAAAAAAATACATTTGCATAAGAGCAACAGGAACAAAAAAATCATTTTTTCCCTGGGATGCAGCTGCTAAAACAGGTCTGTTATCATCAGCAGGAGGCCAATAGTTCTTTACTAGCTTCAGAGGGTTCCATGATCTTGATCTCAACAACTATGTCTTAATCAATACTGTTTGTTCACACTTCAGTTTTAAAACTTAGCTGCTGCTAGAATTGGGTGTTATCCTTTTCTACCTTGGATTAGGGGAGCTCTCTTCCACACCCAAGTAGGATAGTGGATACTGAACTCCACAAATGGCAGATCAGTGCACTCTGAAGACCAAGAGAAGACACAGGGTTTAGCACTGTGGCATGGTCTTTGCCCTCAAATCTGCTCCAGTCCAAGAACTCATAAATAATGACAAACTCAGACCCTTATATCACTAGAATCTTTATAGGAACGGGTATTTAATATGTAAGTGTCTCAACCTAGCTTGCCTTGATTCTTTTAAGAGAGCATTGGTCAGAAAGGGAGAATTAGTGGGTCAGTGGAGAATTATTTCTGTGTACATCTCAAAACCATTGCCTAAGTGTTGAGGGGAAACACTGAATACTCCTAGTGCATGACAGTCAGTTCAGTCCTTGATCCTACTCTGAAAGCAGGATTACATTGCTGAAAGGTTTTTAAGTCTATTAGTATTGTTGCATGCTTAAGAAACACATCTGCATTTGTATAAACCCACTTACAAAGTCTGTAGCATTAACATCTGCTCCAGCTCTAAGCAACATCTTGATCAGATTTTCATTCTGTTTAGTCTTTGAGACCTGTTTGGTGCAAGGGAAGGCGTAACACAGTAAGACAGCTCATCTGCATATAGTACAAAGTAGATTATGGCTAAATGCTGTATTATTTCATAAAAGAAATTTGCTTCTGCAAATGCCAGACTGATGCAGTGATACAGTTCTGTTGCTTCACCAGTTATAGTCATGACAAAATCCCTGCTTCTTCTGTTTCTTTCCATCAGTCTTTGCTTTAAAAAAGCAGTCCATATCCTATACAGGTTCCTGGCCTGAAATATTGCCATGAGAAAGGTGATAAGAGGAAATGAAAAGGTACATGGGTTTTCCTGTTTTCATCCAGACTCACCATAAGAAAATATCCAATAAGCATCACTGGCATGAGGATTATGATGAGCACATAGTCAAGGAAGGTAAACCGTTTTCTCACAGCATAATGCAGACAAGTGCGGTCCTTCTAAACACAAAATAACTCTGATTAGCACCGGATTCAGTGATTTGATTATATTTATTTAATATTGACAATAGTAGACCATTTTATATTTCACAAACTTTCTTTTAGGTTATCAACTGGAAATATTTTCTGATTTTCAAGCAGAAACAGACACATGTATTTTACTTCCTTACGCAGAAGCACATTTAACATATATAGGCTCATGTAAATTGGGCTACACGTGCAAGAAGGATGCGGGATCCAAAGGATTCCATGCGTATATCTGTAAACTTGGACATGGCTGCAGGGGGAAAGAGGACAGAGTAGACATGGGGCTGCTACTTCCACCCAGCAAGTTAAATCAGTAGGAAGAATCCCCGCAGCGACTCTTCCTACAGAGGTGCTGGTTACAGAAACAAAGACATATGAGAGTTTATGGCATCTCTTTTGGCACACGTGAGAAACACAGACAAGTAGCAATACCTGCCTGTATTCTCTAGTGAGAACAGAGTTTAAAAAAACCTGTGAATACCAAGTGTACCAAAGCAACTAAAGGGCAGAGCTGTAAACCTGGGTGTTAAAGACCATTTGTATTAAATCTCCTGCAGGTTGTCAAACTGGAGTTAGACAAACCAGGTTACAGTGTTACACTGAGGCCAAAATAAGCGGAAAAGCTTTTCTGTGCCATCCTCTGCTCCCATTCTCATTCCTGAGCACCACAGCTGCGCTCTGCACCAAAGGGCCTGATTCCATCTGTGAAGGTGAAGCAAAGAAACATTTAAGAAAGGCAAGCACAGCTAGCGAATGGCTGCCAATGCAACTAAAATGACGTTGCTGCGAAATACTGAGCCCTTTCAAAGGGACTTTGAGGTTAGATGGAGAGCCTTTTGCGTCAAGAAGAAGAGATGGGATAGAATATGCCACCGACCTCATGATAATTTGTTGCCTTCCTGTGAAATAAACAAATGCACTGGAAACCAGAGACAGAAGATCGTCCACAAATGTATAGGAACTATCTCAGCATTGCCTTGAAGTATGAGATAATACAATAGAATTGATGAAGATTTGGGTTGTTTTCCCTGGTTATTTATCACCCCTAACACCATCAGAATAAATTACTAATGAAACCAGAGCACGCACCTTTCAGCTACTTTTTATTCGTAACCTACCACAAAACCACACTTCCTCATCACCTAAAGGAAAATAGTGAGTCACAGCTCCTGTGCATGACAAGTAGGTATTTTAGAATAGTGAACACAGGAAGAATCGTGGGAGGCTTCCCTCCTTGCCCCCCAGCATGCTATTACGTGCCATGCTATTGTTCTGTAGCACGACAAAAGCAGGTCTGCAGTGGCAATAAGTCAGGTTTCTGTGGAGTCAGTCTCTCCACAGGCATACATTTGCGAGAGATGCACAGGCTCTCCTTCAGACTTTCCTTTTAACCAGTGTGGAGAAAAAGAGATAGGCAAAGAAAGGCTACAGAAGGGCGGCCACTTACCTTGTTTCTGAGGTTGACATCAGCATTTCTTTTTAGAAGATAGCTAACTATCCTGTTGTTTCCCTGTTTGCATGCACAAATTAAGGGGGTGTCTCCACTGAAGCTGTCCTGGATATTCAGACAGTTGCTGTTGCGCTCCAGAAGGAACTGAACTTCACTGAAATCGTTATTATAAGCTGCCTGACAAATGGGCTGAAGAAAGAAGATAATATTTGTCAGCACACATTTCACTAAAACATACCTACTTCCCGTTCTGACTTGACTTGCAAATCCTGACGCAAGCGCTGCCAAGCACTCTCGACAGGGGTTGTAGTTCTAAGTGACTTCCAGAAGATGGCAGTAAGAGATACTTCTGCAGCTGCCACGCAGCAGCTCGCAGCCTGGGAAGTCACAGCCTTTGCACAGTGAAATGAACTTTCTGTTCATTTTGGACCATAATAATATATATATTCCATATATATATGAGGATATATAATCCAAGAAATAAATCCGGGTCATCTGCAACCATAAAAAGTCTCCGGCTTCCAATCTTAGAGTTATTCACTGTATTAAGAAGCAAGCAAGAACAAGCCCATGCCTCTCTAGGTTTACAACAGGCTTTCTTTTTGGATGAGCACTGCTGAAGGACGTATCACTTTTCACTCATCAGTTCCCAGAACAAAACCGTGCTTTCAACAATAAGCTGAAAAAAACAAACCCCCACAATGTTTCTTTTCAGGGGTTGAAATACCTAAATACCTCATAACTAAAAAATACATGCATTTATACTCACAGCTCAGCGTGGCTTTTGAGAACTATTTGCTGCTTAAATATTTACTCACTATTTCTACACACCCTTCACCTATCCCGCAATTTCTTCCCTCTGCAGCAGCAACAACTCAGTCTAAGGAGTGGCTGAGAATGACAGGAATACCATGAGTTTCTAATGGCCTCTAACAGGGGGAAGTACAGCAGACTGGTAGCGTTAAAAGTTCTCCAGTGGAAAATAGAATGAGTTTCTTCTTTTTGTCTTCGATACTGAGGTTCTTATTCACCAATTTCCAAGATACACATTTTCTTTGAATATTATCTGCAGGTTTTCCTTCCCATCCTCCTTTTATTACATCCTAAATACACTACATGAACAAGATCTAACCCTGAACTCTGAGCCCTTTCCTCACTCTCCCTGCAGTTAGCTTTCCCCCCTACACACACACACATTAAAAAGATTCATCTTATTTATACTTTCACTTCAAACAAACTTCGATCTACCACACAAGTTTACCTCCAGCATCATTGCTGCTTAGTCTTCTGGACAGCTGTGTAAGAGAAGTGATTTTCCTTTCTAAAGAGATTATTTACAAGTTTACCAGACCTCACAGCACTCCTTTTTTTTGTTTTTATTATATTAGACAAAAACCTACAAAGAATACATGCACTATTGCACATCTGTCTGTGTTCTTATAAAAGCCTACATATACCATTTGCTATTTTATACTCCTCCAGAACCAGAGCCAGTTTAATGATTTTGAGGGGAAACTCCTTTTTTAAGCCCCTCTTGTTGTGACGTGCACACCAGTGCCATCTAAATGATCAGTATGCTCTAGAACCTCACTCTCTGTCATGTTGGTGTCTAATAGTGCAACTTCTCCAGGAAAGAGAAGATCAGGCACAGTCTGCACCTCTGGTTTTCCTTCTTTTAAGTATTGCTTTGCTTATTTAAAGATGAAGCAGATTTGCTGTTTGGTTGAGTATCTGCTCAAATCAGACATTTACCACACAAATTTTCTCCTTTTCTACTCTGATTCTTGCTAGTTCAGCAGCTTGTGTCACCAAATGATATGCTTTTGTGATTTTCTGTCTATTCTGCCTCAAAGAGTTTTACTTGCTAGGCCCTTAAACCCAAGACATTTCTGACCAATACTCTCATTGACTCATGGGATCTTTTTAAGCTTACACTACTGTTGAACCCAGTTCTAGAGCCATTAATAATGATGGATCACTTACCATTCCCTAAAAGACTATGCTATTTTGGGCTGAAGTCATGCACAGAGACCAGCACACGATAGTCATTAATGCTTTTTTAGACACTGAAACCAGAATACTTCTAAGGTACAAAGAACACAAGGAAACAATTCTCATCCATTCCAACAGCTAATGTATGAACAATTGATGTACTGAAAGCATTTTTTTAATTATTATTATTTCATTGCAGTTGGGGGTCTATGTGGGATTGATTCTTTCACACATTAATATGTCTCATTCATACAAAAAAAATCTAAAAACTCCACAACCTTTTCCTGGGTTTATAGGATTTTCTTGAGACCCACTCTGATGCTTTTCATTCTAGAAAATGCCTCTTTTAGTCAAAGAAATATGAAAAGTCCTATAAATCAGACCTGTAATATACCTCCCAAATTGACAAATACAACTCCATGACTGAAGGAGCTAACACAGTAGCAGAATATTTAAGTAAAGGCACAAAGCAATCAAATAAATATAAGCTCATTATTTTCATATCAATAACAATAGGACTTCAGAAAAAAATGTTTTAGGAAAGAATAAGGATAAGAAAAAATACAAATAGGCTGCAATCTGCCACCTGTGTAAGAAAGGCATCAGAAGCTGCAACCAGTGGCAAACATTATATTAGGCAGCCTTTCCCACAGAAAGAAAAGAAAGCTGTTATAGAAGGCACTTAACTGGAATAATAGATACAGAAGCTTCAGGAAAGATGAGAAGTAGTCATAGAACAGGCAAGGGTTTTCATGGCTGAGATCACCCAGTACAAGATTACCAGATAAGGGGTGCAAGAAAAGTAAAAAGAACTTTTGCTGTCAGGAAGGACGATACCTCTAAACAACTGAAATCTTTATTATTTTTATCTTTTACCAATTGAGGGCAATGGGATTGCAAACAGGACCTGGTACTTTACTCAGATCCACATGAACACATCTGCATTTGTCTACTTGTTTCCAGAGCTTCTTGCAACTCCCTCTGCTTAGCTTTGCTGAGGTAGGGATAAACCACAAGCTATTCAGCAAGCTCTACCACACATGAAATGAAGATTAAAGGCATGGCACTAAGGACAAAGCATTCAGCCAACAGAGAGGAGGATAAGGCAAAGCCAGTCTTGCAACTGGGAGTGCAATTTCAGATTATAATTGCTTCCTCCTTTGAGAACTGCAGGGGATTGCCTAAATTACATCAACATTTTGCAGTTGTTTAGACAAAAAGGAGTCACTTCATAACATCCAGATATTCTGAACGAATCCATAGTCTCTTTTTGTGCACTAAAATTCATCCAAAGGCCATGAACTGAACATGAAAGTCTAAATCATGTTTGTGATATTGAGTGTACTAGTATCCGATCCCTGCTCCTCAGAAAAGTCAACGTACACCTCTTGTATGCATTGCTCTAGATTTCTATCCTTCATACACAAATCATACTTTATCCAGAAAACTCAATCTCATTCATAATTTTTAAATATGAAATATTAACTAATGATCATGGAAGATATGGACAGCATTTGAACATTCTCCAAACACCACTTTAATTAAGCTAATTGACACTGTTTCCTTGCATAATACTAACTCAGAGTAGAAGACATGGAGAGAGGCAACAAATCCTTTCAGAACAAGGTGCAGTCTACCCAGCACATCACCTTATGAATGCACAGATTCAGGCTCCCTGTAATACAGAAAAAGGAGAAGACACTTGATTTCATCAAGTAGCCTTTTAAAAATAAAGGGGTGGCTTTCAGCATAGAAATGTAACCTTTTAAAGGAACAGCTATGTAATGCTATCTCCGGGAAAAGAATCAACAGTGCAATCCACTGTATTCACAGTTGAAAAGAACAAAAATTCTCAGTTGTTCCCAAGTGTGCAGTTGGAAACTTTCTGAAATCATGAATAGATTAAGGTAGCATTTATGCTAAAATCCAGGGGTAAGCTAAATGGACCATGGTCGGGGGACAAACCCATAAAGATAAGAGCTAAAAAAGAAATCAGGCAGGAGGGAATGTTTCCTTGGCCATTAGCTTTTTATTACCTATATTCAACACAAGCTAAGGAGTTGTTTGCAGTTTGCAAAGTAGTTGTTTGCACCATGCTCAGAATCATTCTGATCTCAACACAGAACAATAAAAAGTGTTAAACACGTACTTTCTCCATGAAATCACAATAGTTATACTGGTTATTGCATTTTATTTACTCCTACAAACTGTACTTTTGACAATTTGTAATAGCTGAAGTACAGCATCTCCAAAGGGAAAGAATTTCCAGATCTGTTTAAGCCTTGTATGGGAGGTTGCAAAGGGAAGAAATCAAACCCAGTGAACATCTCTGTCTTCGATAGCTTCAGTTACTGTGTGAAAAATAATCACCTACCTCTGAATAGAGTATCCCCATGCCTAATCTTCACTGCTTGAGTTCGTTCTTGTTCACCAGCCCAACAAGTTAACCTCACTTGAAATATTCTTGAGCTTGTTTGAATCTGGTTAATATTTAACTTAAAAGTCTCACTTTTTCTTTAGATACATTTCCTTTAAATGTTTTCCACTTGATAGCATGAAATAATTGTCTTCAGAAACCCAACCCAAGGAGGTAAACCTGAGAACAGCAGCTTACAGGAGACTGACAGAACAAGTTACAACACACAAGCATTTTCCTTTGTCATTTTTGCAATAACAGCCTCCAGTTGCCTAAAAAGGAAAGTAGCAAAACAGGCTGAGGAGGGTAGGAGGGAGAGAGGAAGAAGGTTTCACAAGTGAAGAAACGAAGGAGAAAAAGGAAAAAAAAACCCCATGAACCAAATACTTAAACCAACTATGAATGGTAGCTAGTTTGTCACCCAAGCTACTTCTAAATGAAATGTATTCCAAACCCTCTGCAAGAACAGCTCGAGACGCCTACTGGGAAAAAGGGGAGCAACTAGATCCCACACCTTTAATAAGAGCTCCCAGTATAACTAGCTTCAGTCCCTCATTAAATCAGCAGCTGCTTCCATCATCATTTGCTCAGGTTTCTCTTCCTAGCCCAGCCCAAATATATGAATATGATTCATGTTTAACCTGCTAATTTTGTATGTAAATTGCATTAGATCTTCCTTGGGAAGAGTATTATTGTGGATGTCTCCACCCCCTTTGCGTGTTCATGTTTCTGAGGGTAAGATGCTGATAGTATTTCTGTAGTACACTCTTTCCAAGTAGTGAATGTGCATTTCAAGTGTCTGCGAACAACCCAAAATATCTTCTTCCTTTATAGTTAAAATTCATATTTCAAGTATATTTTAAAACAAATTTTAAAACTCTGCATGTAACTGTCAGTCTTAAATCGAAGCCCCCTATCTTATGTTTGAGAGCTTTTATTTCCATATCATTTTCGTATTTATTCTTCAGTGAGGTGAAGGATCATATAAAATTACTTACAATATCTCTATCCTTCTCTGGTTGAAGTAGTACAGCACTACTGACAGTAGTGTTAGTTTGCTAGCACCATTTCTAACTCAGTTGTTTATGTGAAGAAAATTAGGTTGGTTTGTAACAAAAAAATACACTACACCCATTTGTAACAATCTATTGGGAGGATCTCAATAGACTGATCTTTCAGCATGAGGTGGATATTTCTGTTGGCCTGAAGACATGAACAAGTGATTAACAACAAAAAGGTGAATAAGTATTCTTTGACAGTGTTTCTTCACACCCAGTGTCTAAGAAATGGAGAACCTCCTACATTAACTAGCCAGGTTGTTATAAACAGGAATTTATAAACTATAACTTGTTGAAAGAAACATCAAATTGCTCAGCTGTTACATAAAACAACTTAGTAGTTTACTTAATCTTCCCCAAACAAACACCAATCTATAAATGCATGGTAACATGGAAAGTATTAAAAAAAACCCAACAAACAACAAAACACACCCTCCTCTGTAAGGCACAGCAATAGCTTCAGGCAACACATTTCCCCATATAGTGTAAATTACCATTTAATCCAACATCACATTTTAGGCCCTCTTGAGAATCAGTGAAGTGATTACTTTGATCAGAGCTTCAGCTGGAGAACAGATAAGCAGCCCAACAATGATGAGGTATTAGACTTATGCAAATTTATGTAGTCAAGTCCAATTCTGCTTCACATATTGCTTTTAGTTTCATTCCTATGCTTATAAGGATTTGAATCCTGAAAATCTTTCTTTGCTGAATAAGTCTTTTTTTCTCAAGAAGGTGCCAAGACACAATGTCTGAACAAACTGCTATCTACTCGGTCCATGCAGGAAATGTGCTTCTTACTTCCTGAAAGGATTTTACTATACTTCAAGTTTCATGTGAGCCAGAAGTGAACTAAGAGTTTGTCAGAAGGGCCTTCACCAGAGAAAGAATATGGTGCTCATCTGGTGACTACTAGATTACATCTGTTATAGCCCATCCTGTGGCTCAGCACCAGCAGTTCAGCCAGCAGGCTGATCCTAGCCTGCATAAGATCCCAATCCCCATAATCAGTTCATGGGCACAATGTAGAGCACAGCAGTCCTGTAAAAGCTAATGGGGCTGTACAAACCTGCTGATACATGTATGCATTTTCACTATCAATAGTATCTCATATGCTGATTCTTAATATAAAATTGGCCGAGTAGCATAGAGACTGGGCGATGCCTCAGCAGACTGAAGCATTTGATAAATAGCTAGCTTCTTTCCCATACATGCCTGCTCAACAACAGGCAATCATGTGGCAAATGCACCTGGGTCGGGGCAATCCCAATCACAACTACAGGCTGGGTGGAGACTGAATTGAGAGCAGCCCTGAGGACAACTTGGAGGTGTTGATTGATGAGAAGCTCGACTGTAGCACCTCCCATATGAAAATAGGATGAGAAAGTTGGGGCTGTTCAGCCTGGAGAAGAGAAGGCTGTGTGGAGACCTCATAGCAGCCTTCTAGTATCTGAAGTGGGCCTATAGGGATGCTGGGGAGGGTCTCTTCATGAGGGACTGTAGTGATAGGACAAGGGGTAATGGGTTCAAACTTAAAGAGGGGAAGTTTAGATTGGATATGAGCAAGAAATTCTTTAGTGTAAGGGTGGTGAGGCACTGGAATGGGTTGCCCAGGGAAGTTGTGAATGCTCCATTGCTGGCAATGTTCAAGGCCAGGTTGGACGGAGCCTTGGGTGGCATGGTTTAGTGGGAGATGCCCCTGCCCATGGCAGGGGTGTTGGAACTAGATGATTTTAAGGTCCTTTCCAACCCTAACTATTCTATGATTCTATGAACTGGTAGTGTGTGCTCACAGCCCAGAAAGTGAACTGTATACTGGGCTGCATCAACAGAAGCAAGGCCAGCAGGTCAAGGGAGGTGAGTCTGCTTTCCTACTCTGCCCTCATGAGACCCCACCCGGGGTCTGGGGACCCCACCACAAGGGGGATGTGGAGCTGTTGGAGTGACTCCAGAGGAGGCCACAGAGATGCTGAGGGTTGGAGCACCTCTCCTATGGAGTCAGGCTGAGAGAGCTGGGCTTGTTCTGCCTGGAGAAGGCTCAGGGGAGACCTCATAACAGTCCGAATGCCTAAAGAGGACCTATAGGAAAGCTGGGGAGGGACTTTTTACAAGGGCAAGTAGTGATAGGATGAGGGGGAATGGTTTTAAACTGAAAGAGGGTAGATTTAGATAAGACATTAGCAAGAAATTCTTCTCTATGAGGGTGCTGAGGTACTGGAAGAGGTTGCCCAGAGAAGCTGCGGCTGTCCCATCCCTGGAAGTGTTCAAGGCCAGGCTGGATGCAGCCTTGAACAACCTGGTCTAGTGGAAGGTGTCCCTGTCCATGGCAGGGATTCTTTAATCATAGAATAGTTGTGGTTGGAAAGGACCTTAGGATCATCTAGCGCCAAACCCCCTACCATAGGCATGGTCACCATGTACTAGACCATTTAAGGTCCCTTCTAACCCAAACCATTCTATGATTCATTCTATGAAATGCAGGGAGAAAATTGATGAGAATCACAAAAGTACTTGAGAAGAAGAATAGGGTTACAGGACAAAAGGAAAAGCATATACAGACTATTTTCTTAGATTAATGTTAATTTTGTATTTTACAGTCCTTTCAAAAGAGAAAGGAACACGTATTCCCCTTTGTCCTCCCCCTCCAAGCCTGCAGATCATCAGGGATGTGTTTAGAGGCACAGGCTACCTCGGGGGTACCTAAGAAAGAGTTGGCAGACACTGGGGCTTAAGGCATAGTTGTATATTTCATACTATGTGAAACTTTTGCTCCAGCATTTTCAAAACAAAATATTACCATCTCAGCTGACATGGCTCTCTAAGTAAAGACAGCACATCCTGAGAAGTTTCTGTATACCTGTCCTGGGTTCAGCAGTAGCAGTTATTTTTCTCCTTTTTAGTAGCTGATGCAGTGCTGTGCTTTTGACTTTCAGCCTGGGAACAGAACGGATAACACCAATGTTTTTAGTTGCTGCTCAGTAATGTTTACTCTGACCAAGGACTTCCTGAGTCTCATGATCTACCAGGGAGGAGGGGAAGCCGGGGGGAAGCAGAAACAGAACACCTGACCCAAACTACCAAAAAGGTATTCTATACCACAGCACATCATGCCCAGTATATAAACTGGGGGCAGTAACCCGGAAGGGCGAGATCACTGCTTGAGTCGGGCTAGGTATCAGTCGGCAGGTGGTGAGCGGTTATATTCTCTTCCCTTGTTACTTCCCTTATCATTATTATTAGTGGTGGTGGTAGTAGTGGTTTGTGTTATACCTTAGTTACTGGACTGTTCTTATCTCAGCCTGTGGGAGTTATATACTTTCGATTCTCCTCCCCATCCGTCCGGGAGCAGGGGGAAGAAGCGGGGGGAGTAAGCAAGTGGCTGCATGGTTCTGAGTTACCAGCTGGGCTTAAATCATGACAGTTCTTTCTGGTGACCAATATGGGGGGCAAAGGGTTGAGATAACAACATATCTGACTGGAGTGTGTCTAATCGTATTTGTGATAAGCAGTTA
The DNA here is from genome assembly GCA_028858755.1 of Ara ararauna. Classification (NCBI taxonomy): domain Eukaryota; kingdom Metazoa; phylum Chordata; class Aves; order Psittaciformes; family Psittacidae; genus Ara; species Ara ararauna. Next base: position 71,165,615 of record CM054381.1, read on the forward strand.
TTGTTTTGGATTAATAGTCACTCATCACGATGCTGATTTTTTGGCTCTCCGAGTTGTTTCTTTTGATCTCAGAGTTTCAGCATGTCATACCTTACTTACAGCCAGTATTTGCTGTGTTAGTGTTTATTGGCTGGGGGCCTTGGGCTAAGGTTCTTGTTTTGCTATACTTTATGGTAATGACTTGTAATACAATAGACTCATTGATCATGAAACTGATCTGGCTTGCATTCCCAGTGTGGTCACCACCTCTATACTTTGGGAGGTATATAATGGAAGTGTTTAGCAATTACACATATTTTCCCTCCTCAGGTGGTCAGCCTATGAAGGAGACATTCCCTTATACCCCCAGCTCCCCCACCAGACTATTTACAGCATTATTTGAGAGTTCTGAAGGTTTTGAATGGCCTTTGTTTACCCTTGAGACCTGCCTGCTGATTATGATGGGGATCACCATGTTGGCACACATACAGAGTGTGTTTTACCCAAGACCATTTCATCTGATCTTGAAAGTTAAGCGGAGTCAGATTTGGATCTTACCTAGGGTTAGATGACAATATAGGAGGACGAAGAGGTTTTCCCTGAGGCTAGACAGTCATGAGTGGCAGGGTGTGTGGAATAGTATGGGCAAGTATCCAGGCCAGTTGGCCCCTCCAATGCTTTGAAACTTCACCACTGAACAAGTGCAAGGTACAGAAAAATGAGTAAAACACTTAAATGAGGTGTGTTGTCATTCTGGTCATACCAGAGAGGGATGAATCATGGCAACGTGCTGGGGCTTGGCCTATGCTTACAGAGCCCTGTTCAACACTATCCAGCATCTTCAAAGGGAAAAAAATGTCTCTGGATCTGATGGCAAAGCAACAGACAACGCAGCTACTCCAAATTCAAATACAGCAGCTACACCAACCCCAGAGACACATACAGCAGCTACACCAACCCCAATGACAAGAACAGCAGCTACTCAAACTCTGACAGCAACAGACAGCACAGCTACTCCAGCTGCAAGCACAGCAGCTACACCAGCCCCAGTGACAGGTACAGCAGCTACTCAGGCTCTGACTACAACAGACAATGCAGCTAATCTAATTCCAAGCACAGCAACTACACCAACCCCAGCGACAAGTGCAGCAGTTACTCAAACCCTGACAGCAACAGACAGCACAGCTGCCGGTGCTACTCAAACCCCAAGCACAGTGGCTGCACCAACCCTGACAACAGATACTGCAGCCACCCCAACCACAGTGATAATCACTGCAGCTAAACCAGAGGACCAGTTTGTGCCAATATCAGTTGCCCCTGTACGCAAGGGGAAACGCAAACAAGAGGCACAAAAAGCAACCCGTACAGTGAAGAAAGATGAAGAATCAATGCACTTACTACATGGGACAGCATCTGATCAAGAGTTACTATTATGTGAATCAGAGGAAGAAGAGGTGACTTCTCAACCCTGGACCTCAACCAAGCTACGGAATATGCAGAAAGATTTTACCTGTCATCCAGAGGGGCACATCATCACATGGTTGCTCTGATGCTGGGACAATGGGGCCGATGGTCACAAACTAGAAGGTAGGGAAGCCAAGCAGCTGGGATCACTTGCTAGGGAAGGGAGAATTGACAAAGATATTTCAAAAGATAAACAGTCCCTCAGCCTTCGGAGGCTGCTCTTGGCAGCTGTGAAAGAAAGTTTTCCATACAAGGACGATATTATGAGTTGTTCAGCCAACTGGACCATGCTAGAGAAAGGCATCCAGCCTCTGATGGAATCAGCCATTGTAGAGATGATCTGTCACAGGCTGGATGCTGGGAATGCATCTGTAGAACCAGATGAACTCAAATGTACATGACCCATGTGGCGGAAATTTACACAGAGTGCACCATCATCATATGCCCACTCGTTGGCAGCAATAACCTGGAATGACGTAGCACCACCAGCAGTGGTGGTTGAACTGATTCCTAAACTCCAAGAGTTTGAAAACAATCTCTCCCCTTCCGTCATTTCAGCTGTGGAAAAACTGTCCCAGGAGTTCAAACAATTGAGAGACGATCTATCTGATCTATCCAGCTCCTCACGTGTACCAGCACAGGCCTCAGCTATTAACAAAACGTGTCCTACTGATCAAGAGAGAAGATATAGGAGGGGGAGAGTGCTAACGCAGTCCCTCACTAACACAAATTATGTAGTCGAGTTTCCCTCATTTGGGGAAATCGCAACGGTCAGCACACCCAGAGTGCAAAGGATGAGCCTCACCCTGGGAAAACCACCTGCCTGATCATTTTAGGTTTTCTGTTTCCTATGCTCTTTTTACAGGCAGTACTTTCATAGTCTCTTTTCCCTGTTCAGGTAGGTTAACCTATCTTTTATTCTTTACTAGATTCGTACTAACAATATCACAAGCGATAATCACACATCCCAGGTGAAACTAGGTATAACGTTGAGATCATTCCAGGCTGACAATTCTACAAAACTAAAAAATGTAGTATGTCTTTAGCTGGGAATGCAGCAGAGAAAAGTCTTCCATATCTTTCACTAGGCAGGGGTATCAGATGTGCAAGCTGTAATGTTTTTCATTGAGAAATCACTTTTTTGGCTTTTCCATAGACTGCACTCCATAAAGCAGAATTGTTTATGTAGTGACTCTCTGGTTTTGTTTACAACACAGACTTACTTCACTCTGTTTACCCATCCAAAACAGCAGATGATTAGCACCCACATTCCAGAGAATTTGCTGTACCACGGCACCAGGCCAGTTCCAGTGAGTACAGAGCCCCTGGGCTGACTACAGTTAATACAGTGGTTAGGCAGAGGTCTTCAAACATACTGTATTTTCAGAGAATTCATGGAAATGGCTTAGAAGAAGCAAGAAATCTTGTTAACATCCTCTCTGACTCAAAGTTTACACATTTTCAAATTTAATTCAATACCTGAGAATCCTTACATAAGCAGGCTAATTCAGAGCAAACCGGTCTTTGCAAGTTGAGGTGTTCACAGAACGACAGATTTAGGAATGTACATTTGAGGTTAAACACACACTTTTCAGATCACTTGTATTTTTATTCTAAGATTACCTAACAAAGAAGAATTGTCCCTGAGCAATATGCAAACAGCAGTTCAGAAAACAAGTGGCAGGTGTGGAGCCGGTGACCCCACCAGCCTCTGTAAAAGCCAGAGCTGCAGGGACAGTGTTTGTGGGTAGGAAGTGTTGTGAAAAGCTTGATTTTAACTCCATTCATCCCAAAATAATGTGGCCACAGCAGTCCCCAGCACAGGGGGCAGTACAGACCAAGATCTGTCACAGCCTCAGGGGACAAGAATCCCCCAAGTCCTCACTAAGTATCTTAACCACAGGTTAGACCCCTCTTTACCTCTCCTCCACGGTGCAATTTAGTCATTCAGAACATCATGCAAAGGTGCTGTTTATCATAAAATAACTCCACTCCTTAAATACTGCCAAATTGGCACTTAAACATACTCTCCCATACGTCCATACGTCACATAGCACTCTACTGCTGCTCCTTTTATTGGCAAAGGTTTCTGCCAGTTGATCAGTCTGCTAGTGAAGACAGACTAGGAACTGCAACAGACAATCAAGGCAGTCAAAGCGGAGGTAAGTTGCTTGCACATATGCATTCATATGTATTTTTCTCTGCTGTCTTTCTCCATAAAGATGTGCAGCCTTGCCTTTGTGAAGTTGCAAGTCAGAGTAGACAGCCTGTATCTTTTCTGATTTGTGAGCCTGATGCTATGCATCAAAGTGCATGTTTGGTAAAGTTGAGAAGAAGATGTCTTTGCCCTGGGCAAACAGGAAAAAGGAGTATGGGATGGTTTAATTTTGTTCCAATTGTTGGGGTTTTTTTTTAAAGGATGGCACGTGGATGCATGATAATCTCAGTATTGAAAGCATGTGCATATATAGGACATTTTGCTCTCATAGTTCCAATCGCATGTAAGCTTTACTTGTGATTTAACAAGGAGATTCTGACATTTGTTAGCCACATTAACTGCACCGGTGCCTTTCTGTTCCATTTACAGTGTATGTGAAAAAAGAAAATAATTATGACTCTCTCAATAGTACATTGATGAATTTTTAGAAGATAAAAAGTCTATTTTCATTAAATATCAAAAATATCCAGAAATGGCATTTTGAATGCGTCTTTCAGGTCTCTTCCTTTACCTTTTTTGCATTTTTTTTTAATGAAATATTTCACTTAATTCCAGTTTGCCATGGTAAATGCTACTCTTGTTTCATTACATAAAAAGACTAGATTGCTCTGCAAGGCTCCTACAGTCAAGGCTTTGCCACTGAAATTAATGAGACAGAGTGTGCCAAGCCTTGGAGTTATTGGCGCACTCTGACTTAAAATGCATTCATCTGAAAGTGTGTCAAAACATGCCAGTAAGTCAGGTGACAATATAGTATATAGAAAAAAGTGCACCCTAAGAAGGCAACAATTTAGTTATCCTATTGCTGTACAAAACCAAACTGTAACTTAAGCTGAACTTTTTGTTTTTGTTCTCAAACATTGTTCCACATGTAGAAATAGAGGAACAGGTTTTACTTCTGTTCGAACTGAATAAAACAGCAGAAAGCAGTGGAGTATCTAGTATAAAATTGTGCTTCCAGAACACAATGCTATTCTATATGACAATAATTGAAGTATTCTCCTACCAAGTTGGTGGACCTGAATATATCCATTTTTGTTTTAATCCAAATGTTCTAGTGACTCAAGGGATATGACAGATTTAATCAAAAATTAAAAGAATTGAGAACTCACTCCCTCCTGAAGAAGTTCAAAGAAAACAAAACCTTAGGCTATCTCTTTCAGGCTCTCAAAATCTTAAAAATCTGTCCCATGATATGGTCATATAAGACACTCTGGTTTTATGACCTGCTTCCTCTATGCTGATTACAAAGGTGGCTGCAGCCAAAAAGCAGAGCACTAAGTGAAATGCATTCCAAGATTTCTATTCAGAAGAGCTACCCTGTGACCATTCGTCAACCCATAAAAAAACATGAAAATGCAATCTTTCCTCCAGGTGGCCAAGACACAGATTTACAGTAGGGACGAATGCATGTGAGAGAGAAAGGAAGGAACTTACGACACAAACTAGCACCAGTATTATACAAGCACATTGCCCCAGGTTGGTTCCCCATCCTCTTGGAGGCTTTGACACAGTCCAGGTCCTTGTTGAACAGGGGGAGCTGCAGACAGTCCCTCCTCACACGGGTGCTTATTCTAGCAGCCCCTTAGGGAACAGACCATGGGCAAACTTCAGAAGCCTCCCCACTTGGCTCTTCCTGTGGAATTCCATGTCACTCCTAATGCAAACAACCCTGCATGTGTTCTTTCACTCAGCTCCAAGATGTGGTGCCTCTTCATGCTGCTCTGCTCCCAAGAAATTGCCTTTTCAGCAGGATTCAGAACACCCTCCACTCTGAACTCAGACAAAAGCCAGTTCAGGAAGCCTCATAATCCTGAATCCTTTATGAATGTAGTAAGTTTGGTCGCTTTCTCTCCCTTTCTTTCCAAAGTGTCTCTTCCAATACCACTACCACTACCCCATCACTAACAATCCCAGTGAGGAGGTTAAAAGTAGCTCCAGCAACGTGAGAGGGAGCACTAGCCTAGAAGCCAGCGCTAGCACCTTGATGCTTCCACCCAAACAGTCCGAGCTGCCAGAGAAAAGAATTCATTTGCTGTGGAAGCAAAGGCTGGTTTCTAGTTTCAAAGTAAGCAAAGCCCTCCCTTTCTGTAACAACTTCTATAGTGGCAATGGAAGATTAATTCCTTCTTCAAATAGCAGATTGGCACTACACAAAGTAATCCAAGACCCATTGCTCTGAATCATCAAAGATTTCCTCATGTTAGTGGCAAGACTGTAATAGGTGGTGCTGTAAGTGAATTTGTAATGGGAGATCCACCCTACCTGGCTTACCTAGCCGCACTTTGATAAGGAAGGATTGATATGGACCTAAACCCACAGTTTTTGGCATTGTCTTATACCAACACTGTTATGTATTTAATTTATAGAAAGACTTGCTCTGTATCAGCCTTGCAAAACAGAACAAACTATCTCCCAAAAGGTTAGTCACTCAGTACAGTCCTGCTTCATCCCATAATATGCTGTCGAATACCAGACAAATACCACTTAAGCAGGACTGAAGAAGCCTTTGGTGCATCTTTTACAAGACCTGTAATAATCATTCTCAGCCATGGTCCCTGTGGTCAGGGGCCTTGCACTGATGTCTCAGAACAGACCACATCCACACTGCTCAGCTTGGTTACCCTCCAAAACAGGACAACCTGCATGTTCACAAACTCTCCTTTGGCTTCTCACAGAGTGAAATTATCAGATATCATGGATACCCCACTGAAGAATATGAAGTTACTACGGAGGATGGGTACATTCTTAGTGTTTTCAGAATTCCTGCTGGGAGGAACAGCCAAAATACAGGTATGACACAGTTATAGGATGAAAGAAGAAAAAATAGGAGAAAGCCTGAGAGTCAACTCTTCTATGGGTCCCCTATCTTTCACCTTTGCACATGCCATAGAATCATAGAATAGTTAGGGTTGGAAAGGACCTTAAGATCATCTAGTTCCAACACCCCTGCCATGGGCAGGGGCACCTCCCACTAAACCATGCCACCCAAAGCTATGTCCAACCCAGCCTTGAACACCGCCAGGGATGGAGCATTCACAACTTCCCTGGGCAACCCATTCCAGTGCCTCACCACCCTTACAGTAAAGAATTTCTTCCTCATATTCAATCTAAACTTCCCCTGTTTAAGTTTGAACCTGTTACCCCTTGTCCTCTCACTACAGTCGCTAATGAAGAGTCCCTCCCCAGCATCCCTATAGGCTATGACATGTTCCACACCTTTCAGTCTCAGTAAGAGCACCTAGTCAGGAATCCGGCCTGAATTTGGTATATAGGTTAAAAAAACTCCTGCAAAACTAGACTCTGCATCCCAGTTTTAACTAGATGTTACCTACTACAGCATAAGAAAACCTTCTTCTTTTTCAGGGAAAAAGCCTGCAATCTTGCTACACCATGGTACTTTAGGAGATTCTATTCACTGGATTTCTAACCTGTCCAACAACAGCTTGGGCTTCATCCTCGCAGATGCTGGCTATGACGTCTGGTTGGGAAACAGCCGAGGAAGCACCTGGTCTTTAAAACACAAGACCCTTAAGCCCTGCCAGAAAGAGTTTTGGCAGTTCAGGTACTCCATGGAAAAAGAATCACCGCAGAAAGCAACTCTCAGAAGACCTCTCCCTTTCTGGTTATATGCAAAATATACCCTTCTGGATTATACGAAAACCATTATGGTTTTCATATAATCTGACTTCAAGTGGGATATGCATCATCTAAGGAGACTAGACCAACAGATGCAGCCACTTCTGGTTATGTCAGGGGGGACATAAGAAGGCCTTGGCTGCATGATTTGGGCAGGCAGTTTTGGAATCACCATATACAGAAGCACATCCGCAAGTACGCAGGTCACCTTTGTCCAAACATAGTGCTGGTTTCTTTGGGGAAAAGACTTCCAAAACTGGGACACATCTGTAACTTTGAAGTCTCCCATACCGTGTCGTGGGTGCAGATAGGAGAGGAGACTCCTCAGCTCAGTGTACAAATCTGACCTAGCACAACCGATATCTGCTGAGAAATACCTTTTTGTAACCCATGCTGGTGAGAGCAATGGTTACATCCACTTCTGCAAGACCCTCAGCTAAGAGACAAAACTAACACCTGCTTTGCAGAGAGTGCAAGGCATCAGGCAGCCTGGCAGTTCCACTGTGTCCCTCTACCCCCTTCCCCTACTCAAGCAAGAATGCAGACAAAGCATGAAACATCATCTTTAAATGAGTCCTGCTTGGTGCAATGAAGAAAAATGAAATTCAGCAGCTCACACTGTAACAGCTGAATTATCTGATAGCTTTCTTTGTTTCTCCCCTGCAGCTTCGATGAGATAGGTAAATACGATGTTCGAGGAGAGCTGTACTTCATAATGAATAAAACCAGACAGAAAGATGTATATTTTGTTGGTCACTCAGAGGCTGCAACTGCAGGTAACCTTAGGACTGCCTGGTCCAAATCAGTTAATGTTGGTGTTTATGGTATATATATTGAGATATATATGTGTGTGTGTATAAGATCTGTGAGAAGACATTGGGATTTATGCTGTGGTGTGCCATTGCATTTTGCAAAAAGAAACTCAGAAACAGGAGAAAATGTAAGGGGCCACATTCTTAGGCAATTCTTCTTCTTTCTTCTCATATATGTATTCTACGGGTCTTTTTCCAGAACAAATCATTTAGGCCAAAACATCCCCATCTTTGTCTTTAGATTCCTATGTTTTAGGCAACCAGTTAAAGTTCTCAGCAAATGCAGCAGTGGAGAAATTTAAGCATGTTCATGAAACAGGATGCGATGCACACTTTTTGGTTTTTCTTCCTTTTTTCCTTCCCCATACTCCTTCTTCATGTGTGCATTCACTGTTACCTGGGTTTACTCTTAGTTACGAGTAATAACTCTGCTCTTAATCTTCAGATGATTATTGTATTACTGCATGTCAGCATAAATATATACAGTCTTTTAGAGACTGCAAGCTGAATTTCTCATTATTTTATTAGAGTTTGGGTAACTTCAGAAGGAATTTGCATTGAGAAAATATGATTAAAGCAACTTCTCTGCCCCAAAATGGACTGAACACAACATTTTCAGTTCTGAGAAAACCAATACCTAGACATGCTCTAATGAACCTGTATCCTTAGAATGAACTCTCTCTCCCAAATAAGTTTCAAGAATCAAACCCTTCTGTCAGGCCTGCAGCACAGAAATGGGCACCTGCCAATTTGCTGCCTACTGCTTTTTTATTTATTTGATCTGTGGAGATCTCTTTACTAACTTGACTTGTGTCTTCTGCTTTTGCAGGCTTTATAGCATTTGCTACTTATCCTGAGTTGGCTCAAAGGGTTAAAGTGTTCTTCGCTTTGGGACCAGTAGTCACAACCACGTATGGTACCAGCCCTCTGGTAACAATTGTACGGCTTCCCCAGTTTCTGATCAGGGTATGTCATTCTTATTGCTAAAAGACATAATTGTCTGTTTTGTCTCTACTGAACTCAGTAAACCTAAACTGATTTTAAGGGGGTGGTGGGTTAAGAATTCAGTGTATCAGACTGCTGACAGTGCTGGTAGACTTAAGACTTTGCACAGAGCTAAGCTACAAGGCTTGACGTGGTATCTCTTTTGCATCTTCTTTCAGATAACATGCATACTTTCACCTTTACTTGTTTAAATCAAATGTTTTTGAAGGAAGCTCACAAATACCACAATCTAAATCTACTAAATCTAACCTTAAGCACTAGTGGAAAAATACAAATAAGACTCCTTAATTTTACTAAACACACAGTTCATTTATGCTTGTGAATATTTCCTTAAAGCGAAACACCTATTTCACACCTGAATCATAGAATCATAGAATAGTTGGGGTAATTTGCCAATTTAATAGAATTTGGTGGGAATGGTGGAAATCCTGCATGCTATACTTTATGTCAAACTGCCGGAGCACATACTTTTTCTATTCAAGTTGTACCCATTATGTGATATAGACCATCCAGCTCTACACCCTTCTCATTTTTCTGCTCCCTTTTTACTTAGCAGCAATACTCACAGTACAGTTTGTGCACCTACCTGGAAGAAATATTAGGGCAAAAAGGGACTTCCTAAACTTTGCAGTTAAGAGTACAGTCAACTGCCCCTTCTCACTGAGATCAGTGCACAAAAAACAGACAGATAGTGACCTGCAGAACTCATGCCCAATAATAAGCAGCAGGAAGAACTGTGGTGTGGTCTTGGGAAGAACACACTTAAAGGATACTGGGATGGCAAGCAGTTTCAGCAATCTTAGTTAAGAGGTAAGGCTGTAGAGAAGAGGGAGTGACTTTTTTCTATATGAAATAATCCTGCAAGAAGAAGAAAAAGGAGGTTTGCATTTTTGCTTCCCTCAGTTATTGGCTGGCTGCAAAGGAATTCTTCGCCAGAATGAACTGCTGAAACCGCTTCTAGTACGGATCTGTGAATCTCTGGGAAAACTTTGTGGCAGTGTCTTCGGCTACGTAGCTGGGGACAGGGTACAAAATCTGAACACGGTAAGCATGTCCAAGAACACCTTAATGCAAGTACAAGTAATGTAATTTTAAAGGAAAACATTTTTTCTGCCTTATGTCTACATACAGTTGCAGAGGCATAGAGAAATGTGTTAGGGTTTTCAGGAAATGCCAACTAGGACCTCAGCTAGTGAAGAGATGTACCACCTGACACATTCAAATCACACACAGAAGAAAGGCTGAATTCAGAATGGTTCTATCTTGCAATGATGTCCCTCAGTGTCCCCTTTTATGCGGCTAAACCCAAGAAAAACTGAACAGATACCAAAGCTTTTTAAAATGGAAAACTGGATGGACGAAGATATCTTTTCTTTTGCACAATTCGTATTTTCCTTCCTAAATAAGATGACATCCAGATCATCTGAACCTAAAAGATTGTTTCCTTTCGGTTGTTACACATCAAAGCATTTGCAAACCTGTTTCTTCAGATTTCTCCCAGTGGCAAGATTTCATTCTTTACACTGGCTGATAGCTTTTTTTCTTGCAGACCTTACACATGCCTGTTCTCCAATGGCCCTCCATCTCTCATACTAAGACTATTTAACAAGTGTTCCCATAAAAACCTCCCACACATGTGGCCTCATTATGCTCAAGCAGACGATGTATTAACAATCCTCTACTGATTAAGCGCAGCACTAGGCATCATACAAACTGTAGAAACTGGAAAAAACAGAGGCCATACAGACTTCCCAAATCATGTTTTCCATATGACTAAGCACTAATGTGGAAAAGAAGCTCCCAAAGGGATAAAATTCTACCTACTCATTTCTACTGTAATCTCACATATGTTTCTCCTCAATATTCTTTTTGATATTTAAAGAATATCCTATTTAAATGGGGTTTAACACAGAAGCAGTATGCTGCTCAGGTCCCTCACAGCTTTATTCTGTCACAGCACTGGATCACTGCATTTATAACACTTCTGCTTTCTCTCCAGAGTCGTGCAGATGTATATGTAGGACATTACCCTGCTGGGACATCAGTACAGAATGCTCTTCATTGGCATCAGGTATAATTGCATGCTGACACACTCTTACTACTGCTTTTTATGCAACCAGCAGCCCACAAGGGAAGTCCAGAGACGATGGGTTTGGGAAACGCCCATCCCATCTTCTCACTGCTGCCATGAGCACCTGCCAGAGGGAGCACTGTTTCCCATGGCACACCAGACCATGATCTGAATTGCCCCTTTGGTATCAGGCCAAGGGATAAGCCAGACAAAGAAGTTATCCAGGTTAAGCTTTATTCCTAGAGAGTTAATTGCAGCCTGGCTCACCTCTCAAAGCCAGTTAACCACACAAACTCTTCTGCTGGCACAAGCAGCAAGTGGGGAACTACCTCTTCTGCTCATCTTATGCCACCCTCAGAGCTAAGCTTGTTCTGCCTATGCTTCAAATCAGACAAGGGCAAAAGAGCATAGGCTCAGAAACACATGACTGTATGTGCAGAGAACTGTGTTACTTCTGCCAACTTTTAAACACATGCATATTCCTGCACACACCCCTGACTAACATTCCCAGGATCCAGACCACCAGCCCCCAGAGCCAGAAAAATAAAGACAAGCCAACAGATTTCTAGCATATCCTCAGTTACTTAAAGTTTTGATTAAAAAAAATGCATTCATATTTTCAGTAAAGCAGGTTAATCTTTGGGGGTTGGTTTTGGTTTTTTGTTTGGTTGGTTTTGGTTTTTTGTTTGGTTGGTTTTCTTTTTAGACATAGCACATTCAAGAAGACAACAGTTTAGTGTTAAGATAATCACAACTTTTATAAGAAGTCCAGAGCCTCTATGTCAAGGTGTGTACAGAGGTATCATATGTTACACTAGACTAGTAACAGCCCTGGCACACTTCTGTGTCACAAACAGGGACACAAACTACCAAACTACGATAGTCAAGTAAAAATTTAATAACGAAACATACCAAGGGTGGTGGCTGAGGATCAGGGCAGAAAGTTAGCAAGAGGAAAAGTGTTGAAGCCATTCACCCTACGATTCATCCTCAGTACCGCTTCAATACTATTCACTGCCTGAGCCTTGGCTTCAGTCACAGGCAGGAAAATGCCTCCTGCACTCTGCTCTGCCTCTTAACACTTCATCTGTTCTTGTTACAATATTAATAGGTAGTACGTGCAGATCAATTGCAAGCTTATGACTATGGCTCTAAGGAAAACATGAAGAAATACAACCAGGTAAGGCAATACAGTTTCCCTGAGAACTCATCCTCAGGTCCTGAAAAAACTAACAGAAAAATTCATGTTTCAGCACCTGTGGGTGATGCAGAAAGAGGGAGAGAGTGTCTGAGGTAATGTTTCACCTGAATTTAATACTCATGAAAGTCTATTCACAGAGAAGGTATAGGCAGGTCCTTGCAGACAGCTAAGAAAGTTTGGTTTGCCTCTCCTACTGATGCAGACATGTGTCCAAAAATATTTCCAAAAGGCTAAGAGCCATAGCCAAGTCCTAGAACTGGATGAGTATGGAGCTCTTCACTGCCCCAAAAACCCTAAAGGTCTGCCTTTCAGTTAAGGGAAGAAATGAATCTCACAGCTAAAAGCAGGTATATATACCTTGGTTTTGGGAAGCTACTTACTACAAAGATAAAACAGAAGGGATGATTCAGTACAGCATAATGGAAACCACTGCTGTGATGAACTAATATACCCTGTACAGGAAAAAGAAACAAAGCTTGGTCACTAGGCACTTTGGTTACTGCTTAGTCAACGCTCAGAAATACTTCACTCCCCCAACACTGATAACTTATCTGACAGTTTTTTGAGATTTGACCTAATCAGATGACCTACAGTGAGCTTTTCTGCATCAGGGCAAGTTATTTTTTCGGTAGCACACTATTTTACAGGTGGAGAAGAACTCCAGAGATTGCTCACACACCTTACATCCACACACACGGGCTTTAAATACTTTAATTTAAATTTTCAAGTGGCAATATTCTATTCCCAATACTTTGGATGATCAGGAAACTACCCCAAGAAAGCAGTCAATGCGAAAAATAATAGAACCATGCTTGGATAACAGAGGTGAATTTAAAAGCATCTTGTGCATGGTCCCTTACCACCCTGTAGAATAATAGCCATCCTGCATAAAGTCATTTGCCTCATGTCTCAGAAGATCTCCATTCTACTTGCCCATGTTTTTTGATTTCCTCTGTAATGATATTACCCCATCAGTATCAACATTGTGACCTACAGTGTCAACTGAAGTCTGGTCTAATACAACTGAAAATCTTTCACTCCCTGCCCCATAAAAGCATTCAGAGGACCCTACATAAGCCGAAACCAGGACACATAAGAACAACTACTCTGCAATCCTTGCCTGATAAACACACTGCTCTTTCCATATACCCACCTCTTTAGTGCACAAGTAGGTGTGAATTCATAGCCATACATTAAGGAAAGACCTAGAAACAGGATGGATTGTTCCCTTTAGTGATAGACAGGGAACTGGATTAGGGAAATAGACGCTAAGAGGATGGGCTTCATCCTTACTGTTTTATTGCAGTGAGTGCAGAAGGGAAAGAGAGGTGCTTGCACAGAATCCTTTCTCTAAAATCAGCCCCTGCTATAACAGCATTCACCCAGGTCTCCTCCCTTTCTTACAGCCTACTCCTCCTGTGTACAAGATAGAGGAAATAAGCACACCAATTGCTGCCTGGAGCGGTGGACGGGACAAATTTGCAGATCCAAAAGACACGGCAAAGCTGCTCCCTCGTATTAAAAATCTCATTTATCATGAGCATTTTCCTTCTTGGGGTCATCTTAGTTTCATCTGGGGCCTTGACGCACCTCAGAAATTGTATCAGAAAATTGTTGAGCTGCTAGAAAAATATCCTTAAGGCTTCAGACACAGGGAATTCAATCACCCAGTAAAACCCCCAAAGATTTCTATTTAGTGGTAGAATACGGGTACAGGGATTGGTATAGGTATTTACAAGCCACTGTTGATTGGTTTGCAACTTTCTAACATTGTTTTCCATGGTGTTACATTATCTTGGTGACTGCAGTCTCTCTGAGGAAGTTGAGGTACATGGGGATGACCACTGAAAATACAAGCATATTAGAAGGAATACTTCTAGGATCACTTACTTTGGAAGATTTTAGCTTTTTAGGACTCATTTTTCTACAATTAAGATTTTGGTTTTTTTTCCCTTGTACATCAATGCCATATATTCCACGCGGGACAGAAGTGTTATCCCATGAAAACTCCAAAATGGGAGACTTTTTTCTCTGCTGAAGTGCTACTGATCTTTACTTAAATTAAATCATCTATCCTTTTGACAGAGTGTTTCACCTGTTTTCCTCTCATTGCATTACCAACAACAGCAAGTCAGACCCAAAAGATCTTAATGTGTGAGATTACCCTGGCATCTAAGCAGGCAGTAGTTAGTCTTAATGGCACAAATGCCAAAGAATCCATCATCAGAAAACCTATGTCAGAGTGAAATCACTTGATTGTTGGACAGATGCAGAAGCTCATTTATCCTCACACTAATGGTTTGTTAGCTCCCTTACTACAAAAAGCCCAACTACCTTCATGCTCCTAATCTGGCAACTGAGGAAATGCACACAAAGGATGACAGATCCACCTCAAGAAATGTTCCTGGCACTGTCAGTGAAGAAGTTGTTTCAAGTTCTTCTAGCTTCTCAGTTCACTATGTTAGTGTGCTCACCAACAAGATTATTCCAGGTAGTAAAAGATTACATGAAAGGGCTCACCATTTCAGGCTAAGGCATGGTAGCTCTGCCACCATGGGTGTTTTTGGGCGGGGGTTTAAACCCAGATTCCTCAATCACGACTAGTGGCAAGTGAAACCCATTTGATGATAATCTGGGAGATAGATATCAATATACAAGCAAAACATGTTTGCCTAATACAATATAGAAAACACATGCTAAGGAGATGACACACCTTCTCTAGCAACTTGTGGGACCACTAGAAACTGAGCTCACATATTCTGGAGAGGTTTGCAGTCCAAGACACAGAGATCATGAAGTGGTTGCACATTATTTATAAACCCCAGTTTCCTGACCATTCCATAGGACTCAGAACAGACCTAGCCCACCTTCACAATGTAGTAGGGCAGGCCTGGCACAGGCATATCGAACATTACACTCAATACAAACACGAGCTTTAGGTCTGAAGGGAAGTGTAGCAGGTTCAGGAATTCCATCTTAGGTAAAGAAGAAGCAAGCACCTCTTTGAACTGACTGGCAGCAAAGCCTCTGCTTTCATTCACACTTCTGCAGCACCACCCAACATTCAGACAAGATGCACACAATAAACCTAACAGTATGATACTGTACAAAACATGATGGAAGGGGGGGGAAATAAAAAAAAAAAAAAATCACAAAACCAACCTCCTACCCTCTCTAGTGCTGCCTTTTCCCTGACACAAAATGAGGGCTACCCATGAACCAAGTTGGATGCCCTGTGAAACATGTGAATGTGGTTCTGCCAACGGAAAAAAAGCAGCAGGCAGAAACTGGGGACTGCTCTTTCTGGGAGATGAATGAAGAGGGATCTAGCAGTTCTTCAAAACTTGATCATGTGGACACAAGTCTGAGATTAAGCTAATTCAGCTTGGAAGCAGCCAACAAGGCGTACTCCAGGACATCAAGTTCAAACTTCTCTAGAGGGCCTTCCTGTTCTATAGAAGAAGAACCAGCCACAGTGCTGTGGTTTAAGCCTAGTTGGCAACTAAGTACTATGCAGCCACTCACTCAATCCCACGCCCTGCAATGGGATGGGGAGGAGAATCACAAAAACCAGTAAAACCCGTGTGTTGAGATAAGAACAGTTTAATAATCAAAACAAAGTAAAATATAATAATGATAGTAATAATAGAAGGAAATATATACAGAAATGAATAAAAGGAACAAACAACAACAACAATAAAATTAACAAGTGATGCACAAAACAATTGCTCACCACCCACTGACCGATGCCCAGCCTGTCCCCAAGCAGTGATAAGCACCCCTCAGCCAACTCCCCCCAGTTTACATACTGGGCTTGACATGCTGTGGTATAGAATACCCCTTTGGCTAGTTTGGGTCCAGTGCCCTGTTCCTGGCTGGCTTCTTGTGCCCCACCTCATTGGCAGAGCATGAGAGACTGGAAAGCTCGTGATCAGGGTAAGCACTACTGAGCAACAACTGAAACATCAGTGTGTTACCAGCGTTGTTCTCAGGCTAAAGCCAAAACACAGCACTGCACTAGCTACTAGGAAAAAATCCCGAAACTATCCCATATGAAACCAGGACATAGAGAAACAACCTGCAAAAGGTTACAGGGAAGCATTCAGGTCAGTAACCAACACTGCTTGGAAAAGAGCACAAGATGTAGTGTCTTCCATACTGAATACCTAAATTAGCCTGGTGTTCAACCTAACACCACCTCTGACCTGAGTTTCACAAAGGATTGCCAAATTCTCTAATGAGAGATGACATTTTCCAAACAGTCTTCATATAGGCTCTCTACTTGCCAGAATTTCCTGGAACCAAATGCTTTCTTCTTTCTGTCATCCACCTGGAATGCAGTCCTGGAATGGGCAGTGTCTGGACAAGAGGAACACCCACCCCTTACACTTCCTCACAAGACAGTTAGCTACTCAGAAAACACCCTTGCAGCACTGCAAGTGTCCCTTGCACCTCTGCTTCTGGATATGATTAACTCAACAGTCCCAGTGAGCACAGATAAAACCCTCCATGGCATAGACCAAAGCCTGTATTTTATAATATTTTCAGCCAAACTCAGTGAACTACAAGTGTTGCAGGAAAACCCCACAGTAACAAGGTGTTTGAACAAACAGTATTTTTATTGCTTGCCCAAATCAGTCCCTTCTGTTCTTAAAGCCAGGACCAAGACCTGTTGCCCCATACCACAGCCACCAGCACCAACAGTGGTACTTCAAGGCTGGGATACCAAGCAGCCAGAACAGCCACACATAGAACAACAGGAAGGATGGTAAATACGAGTATCTTAGACCACATCTAGACTTCTATGTCCAGTTTTGGGCCACAGGAAAGACAACATGATCAATATCTGCAGAGCAAGTTCAGTAGAAGGCCACCAAGAAAGTAATCCAGAGTTATCATGGGCTGATTGCTGTGTTGACTGGACATTCCTAGCAGAGATCAAGGCCAGCCCACAGTACTGCACTGCACTGCCCTCAGAAACGCAGGCTGGCAGCCTCTCTTCATACTGTAAACCCCCTACCTCCTCTACCTTAGTGAGGAAAGTCCCCTCCTCTCCAGCGATCCCTCTCTCCCGGTTCCACAGCCCCATACAGACCACCACACCTTCGTTTAAACCTTCCTCTTCCTCCTCCTCCTCCCCCATACACACCTTCCTTAGCAACAGCGCTGTGTTCCCCCTCAGTTAGCCGCACTGGGGTTCAGGTCAGCTCAGGTGCGGCACGCCGGCCCCGGTACCTAGCAACTATGGACTGGAGTGGCTGGGCCGACCCAGGAGCGCGGGTGAGGTGCCGAGGGCACCCGCGGGTGTGCACGGGCCTTGGCGCTCCCCTCGCCCTCCCGGGCAGTCGTTGGGCTGCAGCGGCAGCCCCGGGCACGCGGAGGCGCCCGCGGCCGTTGGGCTGTGGCGGCGGCGGACCCCGCGGTGCAGAGCGGACCGTGGCTACGCCGCTCGCCCCGGCGCCGCGCAGGCTCCTCCCTTCGCCCCGCACCGTAACCCGGGCCTGCTGCGGCGGGGCAGGGCGCTCCGCTCGGCTCCTCACCGCCGTGCCGCCGGCACCTGCCCGGTCCTGCGCGGAGTGCTCACGGCACCGAGTCCCGGCAGAGGAGGCCCGGCCCCCCCTGCCGCCCCTGCCTGCTCCCCTAGGCCCCCCCGCAGAGCGGCAGGCGCCCCTCGCTTTGTCTCCAGAACCGGCCGCCGGAGCCGCTCACACAGATGCGAGATCCGGTAAGCAGCCATCGGCTTCCCCGGGGAAGCTCCGGGCAGGGAGCTGGCGGAGCGCTGCTTCCATCCCGCTGCTTTGCGCCAATGATCCCTGCGGGCAGAGGGAGAAGGGGGTGGGGCCGCGCTATGCCGTGCCGTGCCCCTTCCGGGGCCGGGGAGCGATGTGAGCCGTGGCCGGTACGAGCTCCATGAGCCCCGCTACCCTGGTGAATGTCCCTGGTGAGTGATCGTCCCGGCCGGTCCCCGCCCCGGTGTCAGGTGCCGCGATCTCGGGAGGCCCGTTGGAAATTGCCCTCCTCCCGGCAGGGAGGAACTTTGTGCGCGAGGAGCCTCTGGCGTATGCTTACCGGGGCGAGGAGGATGGTGCGGGGATGCGGCGGGGGCATCGCGGTGTCACTGCGTGTGGGAGGCGAGAGCAGCAAGCCCCTCTGGCAAAGCTGCGGGTTTCACTGCGCCCGCTTAAATAGGTGATGATAGGTAGTGTGGTGGCGAGCAGAGTTCGGAACGTTACCCTGTGTCAGAGAGAAAGCAAACTCAGAACAGCACTCTATTTTAAAATAATTTCCATATACTTGTGAAAGATCAGCTTCGGAACTTAAAGTGAAAGAATGTAACAAAAAATCAAAAAACGAGAAGAAACGGTGTTCGCTGGGCTTCAGTAACTCTCCTGTAAGCTGTTTCTGCTCGAGTACCTCATTTTGTACCTACCTCTGTCTGAGTGCCAGTGCACTGAGAACGTAATTCACTTCTCTCACACATGGATGCACTGCCCTGTTTCAGAAGGGTGTCAAAAAGTCACTTCTGGAGGAATTCGTCTTGGTTTGGAATTATTTTATTTAATATGGCTATTGTTCTGAATGCTTGTCTGAGAAGTCATGGGCAGGAAAAAGCCACCTTTTACTGAGAACAGAAAGTGGTGAGATTATGAAGTCTGGGGTGGACTATCGTTCCCAAGGAATTCATTCCTCAGGCAAAGGCCAGCTTTGAGAAAGTTCTGTCTTCACAGAAGTGGGTTTTCTCCTTAATGCAGGCTAAAGAGCTTGACTGTCCAAAGCTGTGGGTAGCATATATTTGACAAATTGCCTTAGACCATGAGGTCCTAGAAAATAGGATACAGACTCAGAACTTCATGAAATACTCTTAGGAGAATGGAGTCCAGGTTTGTTGTTATGGGTGTTGTATTACTTTAACAGCTGGATTTTCTGATATACTAAATGCATTTCTGCCTGGTATAGTGCATGTTTATTTGTACCTTTAGGCGCTAGTATTGACAAGTCCAGAACTTCATGGATCACAGGAGAGTGTAGGAAGCATTCCTCCCAAATCCTGTATAATTCTGTAGGTGGAAATTCCATGCTTACTTTTCTTTAATGGCTTTTTAAATGGCTGTAAGTGCAGGGGGGTTGTTTAGGAGTATAATGTTTAAAAACAGGGTTCAGTGTCTTGATCAATCTGGCAGTCATGTGTATTGTTAATATTGCTGTGGGGTTACTGCAGAGGCATTTCTCATGTGTTTTTCTTTTTTTTTATGTGCATGAAGTATGTTCAAGGTCAGGCCTTCAGGCATTTCCTGGAAGTTAATCAAGCTGAGGAAAAGTATAGCTCAAGGTGAGGGGCG
The DNA here is from genome assembly GCA_028858755.1 of Ara ararauna. Classification (NCBI taxonomy): domain Eukaryota; kingdom Metazoa; phylum Chordata; class Aves; order Psittaciformes; family Psittacidae; genus Ara; species Ara ararauna. The sequence continues at coordinate 71,185,344 of CM054381.1, forward strand.
TCATGAACTCTTCAGCTGCTGAGGGAGTGGCAAGGTCACTTATGCATGAACACACAGAGCAAATGCTGTATAAAAATCAATATTTGGTCTCTGCTTGACTTGTACGCATAGTGGGCTTTTTTTTTTTCTCTTCGTATCTAATTCCTGAGATTTTATTTCTGTATCAAAGGTTACATTTCAAGTTTGTGTTCTGAAACTTAGTTTGCTGCCATGAAAGTCTTTGTCTATATTGTTTTAATAAATATTTAAGATTTAGATTGCCATGCCAGAGAACGTATTTTCTAGCCTTAGTTTCCATTATAAATAGAAGTATTGGTCCATTAAATCAAATTATCTTGCTCATGCAGTTCATGAATGATCCCTGTGTAGGGGCTTCATACTGTTGTTGCATTGGCATCCCTATTGCAAAAATCCAGCATTTTCAGTTTTACATGGATGATGATACCTTGTGGTAATGCTGTGAGTTAGGCACCTGCTCATACACAGCCCATTGCCTACCATTTCCTCCTGGCAGCTCTAGATGACTCACAGTCCAGTGCAACATGGAACTGCATTAGGGAAGCTGTGGGCTCAATGTGCAAAGCATCTTCCTCTTTTAGCATCTCTGAACCACTGTCAAAAGGCCTTCAGAGATGTCTAGGTCTTTCCATTGATACAGAACGGGGCTTGGCTAGACTGCAAAGATCACTGGAATCATCCTGAAGGGAAAAGCAAATAATTTGGCAATAAGCTCAAAAATAGCCTGTGCAAAGCTTCACTGGGATAAATAGCCTGTTGGCCAGCCAGTGCTCAGCTTTGACATTCTGGATAATTCAGCTAACTTTCAAGCAGCCCTGTGAGCTGACTGTGTTACAATCAGTGCTGCTATAAAACATGTGCTTACCATTGTCAATTTTGGCTAGTTGCAAAAGAGATGAGATATTGTAACTATCCAAGTAGGGGGGGGGGGGGGGGAAATTGGTCTAAAGCACACTGTATTCTTCTCATAGAGCCTGATATTCTTGGTTTTTTTTCCCCCATCTGCTTTTAGCATGAGAAATCCTGAATCACCTGGGATAGGGAAGGAGGTCAAAGCTTCATTATGAAACCAACTAACTGTGTTATCTTACTATAAGCACCATATTGCAGAAAAATGCCAGATTAACTGCTAGTTATTTGTACTGGTTGACCACATTCCATCCTTTGGTAACATAGTTATTAGCTTTTTACTTGCACTTTGCTTTCTTAACCGTTTGTGTACAAAATAGTCAGAATCCATTGAACTGATGTCCTAGACCACAAGACAAGCTTCATTCTTTATAGACAATTTAATAGACTTCAGATTAACTGTGAATTTGTATGGGGGCTTTGAGCAACCTGGTCTAGTGGAAGGTGTCCCTGCCCTTGGCCAGGGGGCTGGAACTAGACGATGTTTAAAGTCCCTTCCAACACAGACCATTCTATGATTCTACGTCAGAAATGTCAATTAATTTTAATTCTCCTTTTTTTGTCACCTATATTTTGAACCATAAGGAAGTAAGGCTGAATAGGAATTTTCAACAGATAGGACAAGAAATTGATTATTGCAGCCAGTTATTCACCCAATTAACAAATATCCTTATTAGAGGTTATAGAGTGTGAAAGTGTTATAAAATTAAGTAGTAAATATCGCCAGAAAAATCATTGCCTTTATTGGAAGAACCTGAAGGTTCTTAACCCTTTTTTATACTAGAGGGACTTTGCCTTTGCAGGAAGTAGGGTTACAGGTAGAAAAATCTGTGAAATCATGCTTTCTACATTTCTTGGAAGTCTATGAATCACTGCAGACCTCTATGCTGATTTTAGCCTCTCATTTGTTTCCCTTAGCAACACAGCTTCTAGTCTTTTTGTTGGAAGTTAGTTTTATCAGTGATGTTATGTATTGCAGGTATCTCTTTTTTCCGAATTTCAGCTAAATCATCAAAGAATAAATTATATTACAACAGCTATTTCTTTTATTTCTGCCCTCTTCTGGTTTACTGTGCCTCGATACAGTAATTTTCATGTGGGATTGCTGCAGATTTCCTAAAGGAAGGAAAATGGCACTGTTTTTCTCTGCCACTTCTAGAACACCTTTTTAGTGGGTCACTAGCAAGATGCTGTTCCATATTGCATAAGTATATTTCAGTGACTGCCTGAAAAGGCTACTGCTTGTAATCCAAATCATTCTAACATCAGTGATACTTTATCCATTATGTTAAAAATGCTTTTCTGCTGAAACTGAATGGTGTTAACAAAAAAGGGAGAGGGAGGGATTGTGTTTTGTTTTGATACAAGAAACCACAAAAGAAAGAACTGTCAGCAGTTCTTAGATGCAGGTTTCAATGTTCAGTATTTCTAGTCTGTTTTTAGCATATTCTCTTAAAAGTGACTATCATCTTTGTAGACAGAGCATAGTAATAAATTTGGTAGAGAGCCATCACCTATGTTTACAGCCCAAATGCATAGGATTATGTTGTAGCAGCACAAACATACTAGATTTTGACTTCAAAATAGTCTGCATAAAAATAAATGAGAAAATAGGTGGGGTCAGAGGTCTCCTCTGTGCTCTGAAGCAATGGGAACAGCCTGTAGGTTCTACATTCGTGTTTTCTGTAGCAAGTAAAAGGCAGGGTCTTCCATGTGTCATTTTGGATGTTGTCTGTATATTGTAGTGGTTTATCAGTCTTAGCTGACACAGTAGCAATATAATTTTATTGATGTAGCTTTTTAATGCAGTAATGTTTGTATCTGTTCCAAAAGGAAAACTGTCCATAGAAAACAGCCAATGATATTCAAGTGGCTACATTAACTAACTGCAGTAGTCCAAATATTTGCACAGCAACAATAAAAGTGTTCAAATAATTGGTATAACTTTTAACTATAGAAAAACAGACCCTTATGTCACCCACAGTTTCTGTAGGTGAAAATACAGCTAAGTTTTGTGATGTAAGATACAGCACTGCATGGCGTAACCACATAATCAAGACTTGGGTCTGACAGATCTGTGCATGGAGGATCTCCTCTGTGCATGATTTCTCCCTCTCAGTACCCAAAGCAGGTGAAGATGCTATTGTTGACACGCCGCAGACACAGTCTGCAGAGAGACCTTTGGGCAGTGTGCTGGGAGGTGGGTGGGTCTGGTGCTTCACAGTAGGTGAACAGGAGGATATAATCTTGACCCACTTCTAAGAAAGATGATTGTATAGCTTGGCAGCTGTCTCTGGGAATTAGTGGAGCCTGGGAGGCGGTCTTGGCAATGCTGTTTAAATGGAGCCATATAGCTACGGGGCAGTGTTAAATTATGAACTGTTACTGAGACAGGCATTTCTACAGACAGGTTTAGTAGCTCTTACTATGAAGAGCAACTTCTCCATTGAAAGATGTGATGTTCTCAGCAAGCAGCTTCTTGCGGTGCTTCTTTTCAATGAGAAGCCGTTCTGTTCGTTTTGGTTGATTGGGTTTTTTTCTCTGCACAAGAGAATGATTTTGCCATGACATTCAGTGCTTTGTTGTTTTTTTCCAGAAGAGACTACTTGCTATACTAGCTGAATCATTTGCTGTAACGGTGAACAGTTGTTACAGGAAACATGTTGACAGATGAACATGCTGTTTCTTTTTGGAGAGAACCAGCAGAATGCAGTTTCCTATTTAGGCTGCTTGTTAGCAGATTTTATATCAAGACCAAGTGTGTGTATAAATTACTCTGTGTTGTGCCAGTATATGGCCTGGCATTTCAGAAAGAGCTGGATAAGTTTGGTGCCTGCATTTTTAACCTATTTTTCACCAAATTCATTTGAACATTTCAAGGTACAGAAGCACAAGTATCTGCATCGTGGGTGACATTGGCCTGAAACAGTCCTTTATCTGGCAGTCACTGTCTGACCCTTTTATATTTTGAGACACATCTAAATTCTAGGATTCTATAATCATCACACTTCTTAGTATAGAAAAATGGAGTATTACTGTTTTAACTTCTCATGACAATACTGAAGGAACTTTTTTCTTACCATGGGCTAAGTGCAGAACAGTGCTCTCGAGTAGTTTATAAAAAGCAGAGCTATGCCACTTTTTAGCTCCTAGATTAGCAAATATTACTCAGCATTAGGATTGGGATTCTTATGTATGAGCTGAAGTGAATGATTTTGGTGGGAACCACATCTGGGCTTCAGATTCCACAGAAATATTGAGCAAAAAGATGAATATTTCTGAAATAATCCACTATTTAAAAATATGCAAAGAATAAATCATTGCCAATGCTGTAGGTCCCTTTTATTTGTAACAGAGCCTAAGATTTGAATCAAAATGTTCTTTGGAAAGTTTTACCCATGATCTCTTTAATGCAGTGTTTTAGCAAGACCAATAGTCAAAATATTGACAAATGTTTCCAACAGTGGTGAAGTCGGTGTGTTATGACCAATTCCCTTGGTATTTAAAAATATGTCACAAAGGGGAAACAAAGTTTCAAAGTAACGAATAACAATGTTTCAAAGTATCTACTAACGAGTACATGAATACTGATGTTTGGCAGTTACTAGTTTATAAATATAAACATTTCATTCAACATTTGAAAACTTCTGAAAAACTGAAGATGGAAAAGCAGCCTCAAGATAATAGTAAGTAGTTGAAATTCAGTCCTCATGCTGTACACTCAGCTAGTTCCTGCGAGGTACTGGTACTCTGAGCTCCTCTTTGACTGTGTCTTCTCCAGCAAGTTTGAGCAGCGCAGCTTCTGCTGGGGTACCACCACACACTGTGAGCATCCTTTGGCCGAGCATGATCCTGCTTGGCTTCACTGTGTTTGCTGGTACAGTCCTCTCATATAGTCAGGTTATGTTGGTGAAGGATGTGTCATACTAAAGAGACATTTCAAAGCACATCATAGGAATGCATAAAGAGAGAGAAAAGCTTTTTCTGCCCAAACTATGAGCTGACTTCACACAAGCCATTGCAAACACAAACTATGTAATATAAATAGTTCATACTGCACTTGAGCTAATAAGCCTTGCTGTGCAGCTATGTGTACCACATCTTGCTATCACAGAGCGTAGTTATATAGCTTAAAACTTAGCAGGATCATGCCTCTCAGGCTCCAAGCACAGGCAGAGAGGCTTTTGTTTGTCCATATCCATCCTTCCTGACAATTGTTCGAAACATGCTAGCATGCAGCAAATTGTGAGGGCGTTGGAGAAATTGTGATGAATTATGATATTATACCTCTCAGAAAACCATGAGAGTTTGTGTATGCATTCTCCAGATCTTCTCATGCCACCTCTGTCTTACTACCCTATTCTTGAGGTACTCGTCTTGATAGACATATTCTATCTTTATGCTCTACTATTTGCATATACTTAAAAAATAAGTTAAAATTGCTCTCTCTGTTTCTCACTTCCCTGGTACTTGGTACCATGCTTGTTAGCCTGAACAGAAAGAATCACTTTCAGTGCCATTTAAAATGCTGATTTTCTCACTTTGCTTTATTTCCTATAACTGAAAGTATTTCATTTAATCTAGCTGGATTTTGCAAAGGATTAATGCATAGTAAAAGAAGCTGGATCATACAGAAAAAGAAATGTTCTTTGAGGATTTGATGAGGAGTGCCATTACCAGTGGAATCGAGAAAAGTTTCTTAACTGTTGAAAGGATGTTAAATTCTTATAACTCTCAGAAAAGATATAATTATAAAAAGCTTGATTTGCATGCTAAATGTCCAGGCGTTTCTTCTTAATAAACATTACCCAAGTCCATCTAAGTTAGTTGGAGTGCCTAAAACTGTAAAGCAGAAAAAGATGCATCTTTAGTCCTTGAATTTAGAACACTTTGCACTCTAATAAACTAAGAGAGCTCCAAGCTGGTGTTGTTTCTTATGGCCTGTGGTTAGGGTTGGAGTGTAGTTCACTGTGTTAGCTTAACTATTTTGTGTGTTTGAATATAATTACTTGTAGTTCCACAGAGAGGTTTGGTATTTTGCCCTTTTAGAGTGAAATGTAAATGTTGTTCCAGAAGGCAAAGAGAATGGGAAATTCTTGTAGGCTCTTAGGGTGCATTTTCAAAACCAGCTCGCATTGATCTAGAACAGTACTGCCTCAGAAATGGGCAAGTCTGCTTGCTATCTTCATGTTTCTGCCTCCTCCGTTGCATTTCTGAGCTTGAGAAGGAAGTAATTAATTTTAAATTTCCATTTGTTTTTAATTTGGATCAGCTACAACTTGTCTTGGAGTCACTGTTGTCAACAAAGTGGAAGTACAAAGAAATTTGGTGGGGGTAAGAGGAGCCCCTTGGCAGTGTCATGGCCTTCAGCCAGCTGAAGGCGATTGTGAAGCTGCGCCGCAAGGAGCATTATGCACAGAGGCGTTCTGGGGAGCTGACAGGCATGCTGTGGTGATGTTTTTAGTAAAGCTTAACTTTCTGCATTTTAATAGTTTATAATTCTGGCCAGTGTGTCTGGAGTGCAGTCATAAGAGAGCCTATGTTCTTTTTAGTTTTAGGGTTTTTTTTAATTATGTTGCCACCTGTAATAGCAAGTATCTTTGATTTTTATTTTGCATTTTTGTAAAAGTGATACAAGTTCATCCTAGTATGTATTCTTTATTTGCAGTGTCTGGGTTTTAATGTGTTCCTGAAGCCAAATTTAAACAGTTTCCTCTTTCATTTGCAGTGATTCTTCTGCTAAGCTCTTGCACTGTGACAGCGCCACTTCACCCTTTCAAAACTCTGACACAGTTTTGAGGAAGTGTGATTTTTTGCTGTTACCAGATGTCTCCTCTTTAAGATACCTGGTGTTACACTTTGGTTTTCCTTATTAGTAATACTTCTTTAGTTTTAAAAATACACTGAAATCACATTTATAACTTTATATTCTTAAAGTCAATCAAAATGAGAAATTTTTGCAGGTTCAGGGTTCCATGATATCTCCCTGTGCCAGTTCCAAAAAGATTTTGGTGGGGGGATACCATAGGCTTCTTTAACAAAGGCCTCTTTGGAAATACTGGCCCCAAAAACCCAAACCAAATCACCAATTAGTGGCTTTTGTGTTTCCCACTTGTTGCAGTAAAATTTTTCCCCTTGCCTATCAGTGAGGCTGAAAGGTCTAGGTGCAGTAATTGCTGAAAGAAGCATATGATCCATACCCCATGCCCTCCATTGGAAAGCATCTCAAGAACATTCTCTTAAATGTTCATTTCCTCACTAGGTTTTGGAGACAGTCAAAGCAGTTTTCTTGCCCGAAAGCTGCAAACTGAAATGGAGAACTGAATAGAAATACATTTCTTCTTTACTTTTGAACAATTTTTTTCAATATATAAATTGAATTGTAGAATATTTTGCAGGTTGTCATACTTGAATGCGTACTCTAGGCCAAAACCATCCTTCCACTCAGCTATTGTAGGTCTCCTTTTAGAATTTATTCCCAAGCCACACAGAGCGTATGAATGCAGGGTCTCTCACTGAAGATTTTATTTCTGCTTAGAATCAGAGCTGCAGGGGCAGAAGCTAACATGAGCTCTGCACTGGCCAAGCTTTTAGCCATCTCCTTTCACAGTCTACCACACCTACTGTGGCCCAGCTGAAGAAGGGCTTCAGGTGGAGCTAGGCATAAGGCAGTATGTTCTTTGTATAGGCTAAGGCAAAAAAATTTCATTACTGTGATCCCCTGGGGCCTTTCTACAGTTCATGAATAGGCAACGAATAGGCTCTTCTGCCAAGGTGATCATTTCCACTAGAGCTCCATGATATTAAATTAAATTGTTTCCATTAGCACTGCAACCACAACTAATGTTGATGTCTTGGGCGTATATGACGTGTTCCATTTTTTTGTCACAAATTGTGCAAGGATTTTTAATATCTTAATTTCAATACCTTAATTTCAAAAAAGCAGGTCTTGAAATTAAATTCACAGCCCTGTGACATACCTGATGAGGAGAATACAAATCCTGAAAGTGGAAAACATGGATACAAAGTCAAGCAAGAATATATTCATTGAGATTGGGAGGTCACACAGAAAAGTGGAGGAAGACTGATTTAATAATGTGGAATGAGAATGCCAGTAAGGGCTTTTACAAGTAAAATAGGATGATTCTGATTATTTCAAAGAAAGTTTATTACTGAAATGAATTTAATGTCCCCTGTAATACTTGCGCTAATGGTTAAAATTAATGACTGATCTAATAGATAGTGTTAGTTTTTTGAAAAAATGAGGAAGACCTAAATACAGAAATCTACTTGGGAAATGCAGCCAGCTAAAAACACATTAGGGTTGTTTTTCTCTAACCCAGAGTCCTCTAGCCTCTAGAGAGAGATGTGCCGAGAAAATATCTTTGCTGAACCCACTCTTTATGCTTTTTCGAAAGCATAAAGCATATTTATTGCAACATATAAAGTGCCTTTGACATTGAGGAACAAATCTGTTTAGATTGAGTGCACGTAAGTGAAAAACACATTAGGAGCTTCTTTTTCATATTTCCAGTGTAATTTAAATAATTTCCCTTTCACAGTTGGGTTTTTATTTATTTTTTTTCTAATGACCACATGTCTAAATATTTGTCTTCACTGTTCAGAGCTGGGCAAGGAGCAATTAATATCAGTTAACTCATTAGAGTTCACTGTATTTCAAGTATTGTCGAAGTCAGGAACACATGGTGCTTGAAGTATTTTCTCTGCTTTACATTACAGGTATGAGTTTGTGCTCAGTTTAATTATAGGTTTAGCAGAAAAAAATATGCCAGATTCACACTGTTTATAATTGTGTTTGTCAAAACATACTCTCAAGGAAGCACAAATTCTGTGATTAGTCTTTGAACTTCTGAGTTTTTCACTTAACACTTGAAAGTTGGGGAGGTGTGTTAAGTTACTGTAAAAATTGTAAAAATAACTTATTATAATGTGTTCAAATCCACTGTAATAACATTAGAACAAGTCAGCTAGTCCAAACTGTCCGGTAAGCCACTATGCATTCCCATTTTAAATTCTAGATGCCTGGTAAATTTTAGATTATTATTAAATATGCAAATACTGTGATACTTGAAGTTATGAGCAGGTGCAGGCGTGCAAACTTACATGACATTTGAATGTAGTACTAATTCAGAATGACTTGTCTTATTTTTTCCAGCACATGACCACAATTACATATCTATGTTTCCCTTGGGCTAATAAACCCTGAGACAGCTGGCTGCAAATACTGAGTGTTGGATTCTCACTGCCCTTTTCAGCCAGATGGAGACTTTGGAGGAAAAGAGCAATCTCCTTGGTTTGCAGACAGAAAACAATATGGAACAATCTTTCACTGTCAGCTCACTGGTATGTATTACAAAGAAATGCTTTAATGGCTGAGCACCCTCCCTTTCAAATAGGAAACAATTCAAAAGAGATGCTTAGCAGCATTGGCTGTCAGCTACAAGGGCTGCTTCCTGAATACTGCCAGTTCCTCCCACATTCTGCCTGATGGCTTTGTTGCAACATATTTTATTTCTATATTTGTGGTTTATGGGGTTTCAACTTGCTTCAGTGATCAGGTTTTTAAGAAGTTGAAATGAACATTTTGAATAGAAAGAGTAAAAATTTTCATCAGAGTAAGAGGAAATAACTTGCAGTAGCCAATTATTTAGCCACTTAACAGGAAGTTAATTATTATAATAAACAGCAATACTTCTTCAGTACAGTTAGTTCTATCTTCTTAGGCTGTAACTGCCTTGTTTGAAACTGGAAATGAACATTTGAAGTGAACTGTTGACTGACCAGGGAAACTTATTGCTCTTTATTAGGAGCTATACCCAGCAGTCGTACCCTATGCATCACATGATGGAGTCAGAGTATTCAGGCCCTCCATTAAATTATTACAATAACGTAAGACAGAATCCTGCAGGACTTCATGTATGGAGGTTTCTATGGAGAACACACTTTGTGTTGCCTTAGATAATTTCTACAGAGATTTGCTGAATTTTCTCTTTTTTTTTTTTTTTTTTTGTGATTTGAAGATTTGGGAAGGGTATAAGATCACTTTTTATTTGTGATTGCAATCACAAGTTATTTGCAATTGAGAAACATGTTGGAATGTTTTAACTGTTTTTCTGGGGGGGAAACCAATGCCTATTTTGAGGAAAAAAAGCTAAAGATTATTGTGTTCAGCTCTGGGGCCCCCAACACAAGGACATGGACTTGTTGCAACAAGTCCCCAGGAGGGCCATGAAGATGATCAGGGGGCTGGAGCACCTCTCCTTTGAAGACAGGCTGAGAGAGCTGGGTTTGTTCTGCCTGGAGAAGAGCAGGCTGATGGGAGACCTCATAACAGTCTTCCAATACCTAAAGAGGGCCTATAGGAAAGCTGGAGAGGGACTTTTTACAAGGGCAAGTAGTGATAGGATGAGGGGGAATAGCTTTAAACTGAAAGAGGGGAGATTTAGGTCAGATATTAGGAAGAAATTCTTTACTGTGAGGGTGGTGGTATGTTGCATAGGCTAACGCAAGAGAAGCGCTACCCAGAGAAGCTGCGGCTGCCCCATCCCTGGCAGTGTTCAAGACCAGACTGAATGGGGCTTTGAGCAACCTGGTCTAGTGGAAGATGTCCCTGCCTGTGGCAGGGGGCTTGGAACTAAATGACCTTTAAGATCCTTTCCAACACTAACAATTATGTCATTCTATGATTTCAAGTTTCTTGAATAAGATCACTTACTGAAAGCGAAACATATTATCTGGTTCTGTTTACCAACCTCTCTGTTCTTTTTCAGAAAAAGCTGGTAGCTGTTCCTGACCATACAGACATATCTGTGACCCCAGAAGAGAGAGTACGTGCCTTAAGCAAACTTGGCAGCAATATCACAATCAATGAAGATATTACTCCGCGTCGTTACTTTAGATCTGGAGTAGAGATGGAACGAATGGCATCAGTATATATGGAGGAGGGAAACCTGGAGAATGCTTTTGTTTTTTATAATAAGTTCATAACGTAAGAAACTGTAATCTTTACAATTTATAATTCTGAGTAAACTGAAGAGTTGCAGTGAAAACAGGGCACACCTTTAGCTTAGGGGAAAAGTGTTTAGTGTTCTTGCAGAATAGTTCTCTGGAGATCTTTAACTAGAGACTTTGTTGTAATTTCGTCTCAACTGTTAGTGCACTACTCTTTATCCATCTGTTAACTGCCAGACGTGAACTAGCCTAATATACAGAAGTTTACTATAAGTTTACTATACCAGGCTACACTATGAGCACTGTTTCCTACAGATTATTCTGTATCTGTCAGCATGTTGGTAAAATAAAGTGCATTGCTTAAAAAGCAATGGTTAGATAAGATTTCTGAGCCTTTAGTAGCTACGCCCTACGAGCTTCTGCTGATCTTAAAGTTGGTAGTATTGCACAGCACTTAAGAACCATGAAAAAATGGCTTTTTGCCTCATTTTACTTTTCTTCCCCAAAAGGATTAAGTAAAATGTATTGCTGCTTTCATGAATAAACACAAAATCCACAACGTATGTTCTTTGTATGATTATTTTTCCCATGCAAGCCACCAAATCTGGAGAGCTTTCTTTGCAACTCTCAAAATAACCAGCTGAAAAATATATCAGTGGAAGATTTAAAACTAGCTAGTTTTGTTGTAGTATTGTTTGGTTTTCTTATTTCTGAAATGGGTATTTTTGTATGTGTATTTTTAAATTTTTATAATGGGAGACCTTATTTTCCTCATGCTTTGAAAACTAGACCAAATCTTATTCCACTTAATTTTAAACATCTGTATCTATAAAAAGAGGATCTGGAGGTGAACATCAAACAAATTACTGAAATAATGATAGCAGCTGTGTATTCCAAAGTCTTTACAGCTGAGTATTGCCATAATTTAGATGCCAGAGTAAGTTCAGAACACTGCAGTTAGCTGTGCAGCTTTGTCTGGTAAAAATAACTGCTTTAACGACAGTCAGTGCTGCATTCAGGACTTCCCATGTAAGATTTAGCATTTCAGCTCAGGACAGATAAAGACAGTAGAAATAAGATTTATTAACACTGACTAGGTGTATGGCAATTTTGAGAGCTATTTTTAGGTGCTGGCTGCTAGTTAGCCCTTTTTTAACCTAACCAAAATATGTTTAGATGTAGAAAATAATCTCCCATCATTACCCTATGTGTCCCATACAAGTCTATGCAAGCATTTAAGTGTTAGTTTAAACAAATGTGTAGAAACCTGCTCTGAGTCAACTGGAACTCAGTGTTCAACAGTTATGTGAAACTGATTTTTCTGCCAACATAAAAGCTCTTGTGAATGTTTCTCTAGCTACTGAGGTCAACACACGCATTTAATTTTCTAGGTTGTTCGTAGAAAAGCTGCCCAGTCACCGAGACTATCACCAATGTGCAGTACCAGAAAAACAAGATATTATTAAGGTAGGGTTATGTTTTCTTGGCCTTTAAGAAATGTTTGTCCGGAATCTCTACCTATTTTCTCAGCACTCCCAGTTCACACATACCCCATGGCAGCCACCACACCTTTCTTCACTAGAAGTTTATGTCTTTTTTTGGTTTAATCACCTGATCGTTACTGGAAATCAGATTATTGAACTAAAAGGTGAACAAGAATACTCTTGTATGAAACTTCTATGAAGAAGTTAGTAGATTGTTGGAAACCCAGTACGTCTATTTCTGAAAGTCTATATATTAAAAACACACAAACTCAGCAGTACTTAGAGTTTGATTCTGGTCCTAGTTACATGAGTAGATAATGGTCCAAACTGACTATTGCAAGCAGGAAAAGAGAGATATGTGGCATTACTGGTGTCTGTGCAGTATTTGTTTACCCTGCTAAATAATCAAAGTATATCTTTGCTTTCTTTATTACCAAATATGTAGTTGCTTAATTTTTACCAGATTTTTCCCTCTACTTGTGTATAAAATAGGTTTACTTTCTCTTTTTTTAACTTCTAAAAGAGAATTTCAAATACAGCCTTATGCTGAGCTTAAACTATCTGGAATTGCCCAGTGAGAATTGTTAGAAGAAGCATAAGTGTCCCTTGCCTCATGCTGCCATATTTGCATTCTTTCCCTACAGTTAAAGCTCAGTGGTGTTATATGCAAAGCTGTCAGGGTCCGACTGGGGAAAATCCCAGTGTCAGAAATATGTCGTTCATGACCCCCAGAGTGAAATTAAGACACAAGCAACCGACTGGGGAAAATCCCAGTGTCAGAAATACGTCGTTCATGAACCCCAGTGTGAAATTAAGACACAAGCAAAGTCAAGTACCATAATCGTTCAGTTTGTTTATTATTAAAAGACAATTATTATAAAAAAGGAAATTACTATAAAAAAAGATAGCAATAGGACAGATCAGAAAAAAAGACAGAAATTCATTCATTCAGAGCGCAGAGAGGTAGTCATCACCATGGATCCAGTGGTGTCCCGAGGGTCCATAGTTGTTGTCCTCAGTAATGGGAGTCCTCCAGAGTCTGTAGCTGGCATCAGAGGAGAGTGTCCCCAAGGGCCCGTAGTAGTCTTTGGAGGTGGATGATTACCTTTTCACTCTTTCATTATGAGTTAGGGGGAGTACCTCTGTTCTTAATGTCACCTACTGCACGTTCCTGGTGGACCAGTTTCACTGGCCTTGCAGCCAGCTCTTCAAATGCACGTCTGTCAGCTATCCTTGAGATAATGTGCAGCAATTCCTCACACCAATCCTTGAGATAATGGATGGAGGAGTTTTATCTCAGCTCCTCCCACCCATCACTCAGATAAAGGACAGTGGAGTTCCATCTGAGCTTCTCATACCAATCTTTGGGACAACGGACAGTGGAGTCTGGTTTCAGTTCAGTCTCTCACAAAAGCCAAAATGCTTCATGTCAAATTTTTGACTGTGTCTCACAACCTAGGAAAATATCCCAGTTGAGAAAAGGCATCTAACGTGTTCCCACCTAGGGCACTCAGTAGGATTAAGCAAACGGTCTCTTTCTCTCTTCTTCCTACAGCCTCTAAATTATTTTGTAGTAGCCTCTGCATCAGTAGAAAACATGGGGCATTGTTTTTGTTTTACGAATAGGGGTGTCACAGGAAGCTACAAGCTGTCTCTGTAAATAAACTTTTTTTTCTCCACCTGGAAATGGCTATATTCAGACATATTTCTGTCCATGGAGTCCCAGAGAAAACTGTGATGATCCTACCTGAAAGTTTGACTTGGCTTCTTTACTGAATTACGCCTACAACAAAAATGTTAGTCATCACACAGCTATTAAAGAAAACAGAGATAACAGACAGCAATCTGGAAAAGAAAGATTAATCTTTCATTGAGATTAGTAGACATGTCACATCTTTTAATGACATATAGCTTTATTGAAATCAGTGTACTACAGAAGATTCATAATATGATGAATTAGTTCCTTTCTTTTCTGGGAGAAGATCAGTACTTTTTTTTTCCCTGTTGTGTAATTTTTTAAGATCTGTATTACAGCTGAGTTTGTTTTCTAGGTGGTTCTTTTAAAAAGTGGAAAGTAAACTTATCTCTCTTTCTTCCCCATCCCACCCCAAAGAAATTGAAGGAGGTTGCATTTCCACGGACAGATGAGTTGAAGAGAGATCTTTTAAAAAAATACAACTTAGAATATCAAGAATACATGCAAAATCAAGTGAGTTCTGTATGCTTATTAGATCATTGTTGGTATGAATTTTTTCCTGTCATATAAAGCGTCTTAAAAATGAAGCAGTAAAATGGCAGTTCTACAAGAACCTAATCCTTTCACAGGCTGCTTAGAATGACTTCTCACTTCTCTGAATCTAACCAGTTGGTCATTTGAAAATAAATAATGCAAATGTGTACTTGGAAATAAATGTGCTGTGATACTTTCTTAGCGTCATGGGCTCAGCAGCAGCAGTCATTTTTCTGCTTCTTGGTAGCTGGTGCAGCGCTGTGTTTTTGATTTTGGGCCTGGGAGCAGCGCTGATAGCACCAGTGTTTTCAGTTACTGCTTGGTAATGTTTTGGTTTGATCAAGGACTTTCTGAGTCTCATGCTCTGCCAGGGAGGAGGGGAAGCTGGGAGGAAGCAGAAAGAGGACACCTGACCCAAACTGACCAAAGAGGTATTCCATCTCACAGCACGTCATGCCCAGGATGTAAAACAGAGAACAGAGACCCGGAAGGGTGGGGTTGCACTGCATGGTTGGGCTTGGTATCGGGTGGTGAGCAATTGTATTCTTTCCTTGTATTTCTCTTGTCATTATTGTTATTGGTGGTAGCAGTAGTGATTTGTGTTATACCTTAGTTACTAAACTGTTCTTATCTCAGCCTGTGGGAGTTGTATTCTTTTTGATTCTCCTTCCCATCCCGCCAGGACCGGGGGGAAGAAAGAGGGGGGAGTGAGAGAGCGAAACTGCGTGGCTGACTGGACTTAAACCACGACACTTAGTAACTGTCTACAAATATCTAAATAGATCTTAGGTACACTCTGGTTCTGTTTTGTAAGAAGGGTACTGTTAATGCATCTATATGAGTATATGGAAAAAGTCCCTTGGCTCCTAATATGCTCAAGTTTGAATTGAACCTGCTTTAGTCTTTAAATAAGTGTAAATACTTGTATCTTGTGTATTGAAGTCACTGAGAACAGGATCGGTAGTTTTAAAAGTTTGTGTTGGAAAGAGTATCTGGGAAAAAAAACTATCTTTTTCTTTCCTTCCCTTAAAATTGACTCCATATTCCTGTCACTTGTCGGCTTGAGGCTTTCTT
Organism: Ara ararauna; assembly: GCA_028858755.1. Lineage (NCBI taxonomy): Eukaryota > Metazoa > Chordata > Aves > Psittaciformes > Psittacidae > Ara > Ara ararauna. Next base: position 71,201,031 of record CM054381.1, read on the forward strand.
CCCTGCTCTGTTTTGTTCATGACATTTAAGAGATGACTTTGCTGGTTTTTTTTATTTTTTTATTTGCTTCTGAAGATGCTTGAAGTTCTCCTTTACTGGGGAGCAGGAAGGGCTGTCAAAACCAAAAGCTTCCCTTGCAGTTTGTGGAACAGCAGGTGGCTTGGGGACAAGGAGACATAGCCCAGGGTGGAGAAGCCACCTAATGTGTCTGAGGCTGGGGAGGCTATGCACCAAAGCCAGATTAAGCAATCCAGGGAAAGCTGAGGACAGAAAGTAGCAGAAGAAATTTATCCAAAAAGCAACTTATCCGAACAGCAACTTATCCAATCAAAGAGCAGCAACAAAACCAGATAACAAAATGGATTATGAAATCTACGCAGAAAACTCATGTGTTCATAGATGTCTTGTTGCATTAAAAATTGCAAGGGCTTACTCTTCCAACTAGTCTCTTTTCCATCCCTGTTCCTAGAAATCTTGTTCGAATGACTTTATATATGGCAAATGAGGCCAGTATTATAGCTGCTGAAGAAAAAACACAAAACAGCACGCAGCACACACATGCAGATTGGAAATGTCATGTTAGTAATTCCTTACTTTCTGTATTTCCTTCCATATCCTACTGCATTTTGGAATATAGTTCTATTTGCCAGTTCAGCAAATTTCAAAAGACTTGATTTTTAATGACAGGATTTGGTGGTTTTATTAAACAATTAGATTGCTTCTTTATCTTCATTTTTTGTAGCTTTTTTTAGTGTTTTGAGAATGTCACTGCTTTTCATATGTTTCAGAACAAACGTAGAACTGAATTTCTGAAGAAACTAGAGCATCAAAAGCTAATAGAGGCAGAGAAGAAACGAATCGCACATATGAGGCAACAGCAGCTTGAATCAGAACAGTTTCAATTCTTTGAGGATCAACTTAAGAAGCAAGAACTAGCTCGAGATCAGAAAATCAAAGAGAACTTGGTTATGCCTGAACAGATAGATGGAAGTACTCTATCTTGTATTTCTGTACCAGACAACAGCTCCCTATCTACCACACTGCTTCAAAAAAAAGAGGGGAGCAGCAAATCTGGCTACGCTGGACATTCACCTCCAGTAAACCGGGTCTTAAAGCCAGCAGCTACTTTGAGTGCTGTTCAGAGTAAGTGCAAAGAGTTTTCTTTAATTTTTTTTAATCTGCCTCTTTGCCTTTTATAGCAGCCCACATATTGCATATGCTTGCATATACATTCACCGTGAGGATGTCCATAGTGAAATAAGCATGAACCGGTTCCTGTACACACAACAGTTCCATATAGTTTCTTCATTTTAAGAGAGGAGATTAGTTGCACAGTTTCACATTTTCCATTTGAGTACCAATAGATGGATCTGGGGACTGAGCCTTAGTGTTCCTGTGTAATGAACTCCGAATCTTGCTGTGGACTTCAAGACAAAAAGTGCAGAACCTGCAGTGCTTCACCCTTTAAAGCCCTGGCCAGGGATGGTATCAGCCCACTGTCACCTCAGGAGCAGGGTAGTGGGCATATCTTATGGGCTGGTGACCTCAATTTAGGGTGAAGTGATTGTGCTATAGATTTCTTCTCATTAGAAATCTGTGATTTAGAATTATAATTCTTTCACTTTTAATAATTTCTTGAAGCTCTGTGTATTTCCTTATTTTAAGGAACTTCACTGTGTAAGCTGCAAATGCCTTTTTTTCTCTCTCTGTTTTTACTTTCTCTTTTGTCAGCTCAATTGGCAGAAGCACTCAGAGGCGTCATTTTGCCCAGGGATCTCTGTCACAAGTTTCTGCTGTTAGCAGAGGCAAATACACTAAGAGGAATAGAGACATGTGGAATTCTCTGTGGAAAACTGGTACAGTTTAACCCTCACATTTGTTTGGGGAAGACATATTTGATAGTGCTGTATTTTCCTGTAATATCTTGATTTCAGAACAATTAGTCTTTCATGTAATTAACTTCATATCATAAATTGAGTGGACACTTCAGCCGTGTAGGTAGGCTTGCCTTATTGGGGAAACGTCTGATCAAAGTACACTGCTGTTGGAAAAGGTAGCAAGTTTTTCAGCCGTACGTGCTGTACAATGCAGGCTTTTTCGAGTACTTTCTCTGGCATTCATGTAAGGTAAGTGAGGTTTAGTTGCAGGACAATGAAATATAAAGACTGTTAGAATCTACAGGAGTCATCAAATTCATAACAGCGCAACAAAAAAGAAAATCCCTCCCCCCATCAAGCCGTACTACATCTGATTTTCAAGCTGGTTTTGTTTGTTTGTATTATTTTGTTTTGATTTTCCTTTGACCTAGATAACAACTGATGTCCTTTTAGAGCAAGGAGCATGCCATGCTGGCATATACAGAATTTTAAAGATGATGTCCAGGTGTATTTGGATCATATAGAATCGTAGAATCATAGAACAGTTAGGGTTGGAAAGGACCTTAAGATCATCTAGTTCCAACCCCCCTGCCAGGGGCAGGGGCACCTCCCACTAAACCATGCCACCCAAGGCTATGTCCAACCTGGCCTTGAACACCGCCAGAGATGAGCATTCACAACTTCCTTGGGCAACCCATTCCAGTGCCTCACCACCCTTACAGGAAAGAATTTCTTCCTCATATCCAATCTAAACTTCCCCTGTTTAAGTTTGAACCCATTACCGCTTGTTCTATCACTACAGTCCCTGATGAATAGTCTATCCCCAGCATCCTTATAGGCAGCCTTCAGATACTGGAAGGCTGCTATGAGGTCTCCATGCAGCCTTCTCTTCTCCAGGCTGAACAGCCCCAATTTTCTCATCCTACCTTCCTATGGGAGGTGCTTCAGTCCCCTGATCATCGTCGTGGCCCTCTTTTGGACTTGTTCCAACAGTTCCATGTCCTTTTTCTGTTGAGGACACCAGAACTGCACACAATACTCCAAGTGAGGTCTCACAAGAGCAGAGTAGAGGGAGAAAGAATAGCAAGAGTAGTGATGTTACAAGTTTCACAGAAAATAATAATAGTATTCTCAAACCTCTTTTTTCATGTTATTTTAAAGGAGAACTTTTTCACCGTCATCTCTGAGAACATTGCAATAAAACAGTCTCGTGTTGTTACTAATACTACCCTGTATGTTTTCATGATAAAATGTTAAAACATGTTTTCAGGTACGGTAAGTCAGTATAGCTGCACTGGAATCAGCAGAACTATACTGCTTTGGTTTAGCTGATAGGCTGACATCTTTCAGATCTTGATTTAGCATTTATTCGTTAGTTCTTTTGTTCAAACAGTCAATGTTTGTTTTACAGACACATAATGAGTTTACTATCACCCATGTAATAGTGCCAAAGCAATCTGCAGGACCAGACTACTGTGACATGGAGAATGTGGAAGAGTTATTTGGTATTCAGGACCAGTATGATCTCCTCACTTTGGGTTGGATCCATGTACGTATGACTCATAGATTCCAGCTTTTCTATATTAGCTCTGCATCCTATGCAGAAGAAAAACCTTGGAAATAACGAACTGAAGAAATAACTGGAATAATCCAGATTAATTTGCTCACTTAATTCTCATTGTTGTAATGTAACTGATCACCGATTTTCCCCACAGATAAGTGTTTCTTAATGCAGTTGAGCTATCCTGATCACACAATGGGCCTGCATTTGCCAGTACAACTTCTGTTTATGCTGATCTAGGACTATTTTATTACTTTCTAATGCCATTTATTTTCTACTGTATTCAAAAGGGAAGGGGAGGGAAGTATTGTGTTGTTTAAATTTTATATTAATTTCACTCTTGGGGATTTTGGACAATCGAGTCATTTGGCTTTGTCTTCTGCTTCTTCATTCCACCTTTTTTCCCCCATGATCAGAAAATTGCTTGTACAACTGGTTGTGAATGTGCCTCCATAAACCTTGTACTGAAAAGCCACCCTAACAATGTAGAATCTGGTTTAACAGAAACTTAAGAAACCAATGTGGGGAAGTACTGATGCTTTCACTTGATACAAATTATTGTTCCTTCTTGAATGTATATCAACCTTGATTTGTAAGAAATATTTCATGATGTTGAGTTTTCCTGTTCTTTTTGTAGACACATCCAACACAAACAGCATTCTTATCCAGTGTTGATCTTCATACTCATTGTTCTTATCAGCTAATGTTGCCAGAGGCCATTGCAATTGTTTGTTCACCAAAGCATAATGAGTGAGTTCTGATTTTTCTAAGTAATATTTAGATATTTTCCCCTGCTCCTTATTGCAAACTCTGATCAAGTGCAAGCAGCACATGTCAACTGGGATGAAGGGCAGGAACACTGTACTGTGAGTTTGCTTTCTTTAAATTGCATAGATTTGCATTCCAATTAGTCTCTATGCACAGTATTGTTTATGGCTCCTCTCTCCTCCTCCTCCTCCTTTCCCAGGCCATGGTTTTAAATTTTATTTCTTTTCATACTCTGCTCAGTCGAATAGTAGTGACAGGAACTGTTCTGGAGGCCTCAGTGTCAGTGCCCTACCGCAGACCTAGCTTCATTCTGTCTGATGAAGGAAGTAGAGGGGTTAGATGTCTTTCTCTAGGATGATCTGGAAAATGCAGTTTGGGGAATAGAAGGGTAAAGATCACATTTTTTATAAAGTCCTATTTTTGTGCTTCATAAAATACAAACAATAAGTTTCTGGAAAATAAATGAAAATGTATAAGTATTAATGTGAAGGTTTATAATGGAACAGGTTGCCCAGAGATGGTGTGAAGTCTGCATCCCTGGAGATACTCAAGACCAGGACATGGTCCTGGGTAACCTGTTTAAGGTGATTCTGCTGAAGCAGGGTGTTGGACTATCTGTAGAGGTTCCTTCCAACCTCAACAACTCCGTGATTCTGTTTTGAGTGCTTGGCACTTCAAGACCCCAGGGCTAACTCAATTTTTCAGATGGTGCATTTCTTCAGCCTTCCATTCTGGCCTTCCCCCTCTGTAGATAACTTCTGTGAATCCCATTCTGGTTGCCTAATTTCCTATCTGAGCCATTCAGGTAGCACAGCTCTAAATACAGGTTGAGTGACAAGTGCACAAGCACTAGGCTTTGTAACCTAAAGTATGCCTGCATACATTTTCAAATCTCTGGTCTTCGAAACTTCTCTCATAGTTTATGCTGATGCTCTGTAACCAAATGAAACCTGTTACTACTATCTGTAACATTTATCAATCAGGTTCTGCCCTGTAGCTATCGTTTTAACGTTCTTGTCAGAAAGATGGGGTTTCTGACGGTTTAGTCAAAACTCAGTTTTAGGTCATGCATATGCAGCAGTGCATTTTCTAGTACTTTGTATGAATTACTTAAGAGTGGAGAGGATGTGTACTCTCACACAGCTGGCTTAAAGGCTGCTCTATTTTAAAGTTGTCCCTCTAGAGTTCAGTGAGTGAAATGCAATCCAGAGCACCTAAGTTTCTGGTTTCTATCTTTCTGTGCGAACTAACCTCTGCCTTAGTAGCCTAACCTGCATAATGGGAATAGCTCCAGTACTGTGATTTCTGTTTTTCAGTCTTCCCTTCCCCTCATCATGTCTTACTTTACAAGAATACAACTCCCCTTGATTTCAAATACTGTTAAGAATCCAACTCAGCCTTGGCTCCTGTGTACCAAAGGTCATTCAGTACCATTCTGTTGTCCTGTTAAGCTAAGCAATTTGTATGTGAAACCCTGAACATGTATTATGGAAGCAGTATGTAACAGGAATTTCATCTTTTGCTTTCCAGCACCGGCATCTTCAGACTTACTAATGCTGGCATGCTAGAAGTTTCTGCTTGTAAAAAGAAAGGTTTCCATCCACATACAAAGGACCTTAGGTTATTTAATGTAAGTACATAATCCAGCATGGTTTTGACTATTCAAATTCTTGCCTGTGGTTCTGCTGGAAGCATAAATTGTATGTACTTCAGGTTAGATTTCTTTATCATTTTTCCTCCATGTTAGTAATTTGTTACCCATAATTCCTTCATTGCCCATAATTTTCCATTGGCTTCTCAGTAACTACCATATCTTTTGATGTTTTAATTAGCATAGTATGTTATATGTATAGTATAGTCAGAATTATCAGAAATGTCACTGTCATCCAGAAGAAAACAACTTTTACCTTTAAATAATTAAGATTTTCTTTTTTAAGAAAACTCATTCTCTCACTTAAAATACAGAACATCTCATATAGCTCAAACAAAAATTATCAGGTACAGAGAAGTAATGCTGAAAGACACTAGAAATTACTTATTTGTTGAAGGACTCTCAGAATATCAATATTACTCCTCAAAAGGAGGAGAAATTTGGGTTCTTTGTTTTCTTTTCTTCTTTTATCATTGACTGTGGGGATAGTGGGAAGGTCGTCCAACTCTGAAAAAATGTAAGACTTCTTTTTCCAGATGGGCTCTTTTCAGTGGCCCTTTACAGACTTAGTTTATTAACGAAGTCACTGCCCATTTGTGCTGATTTATAATCAATAGACACACTGCTGGTATTGTATATTGAACACAAATATCTTTTCAAGTACAGTCCCCAAAACACATGGATATTCCAACAAAACCAGTGAGATCACAGCCTTTAAAGACACAATCTAGTCCTAAATGCTTAAAAAAAAAAATCCACTATATGGACAGACACATCTGAAACCACTGCAGGAGAACAACAGTTTTCACACATTCCTTGTTGCTGTCCCCTATCACTTTTTCTAATGCAGTACACACCACCTTCCTTCTCCATTTGAGGAATCCCATGCTGTGATACATAAAGCATCACACAGAACTATAATCTGTTTCACAGGCTAAACCCTGACCAATATTATCTTTAGAATTTTATTTCTGATTGGATGTTGTAGTCCTTGCTTTATTCAGCATTCTATATCTGTGATGGTCAAGTTTGCCTGGCAACAGGCACAGTGTCAGGTATAGTCAAGGCTGGATAGATAGGCGTAGTATTAAGCAGGCTCAGAAAATGAAAAAGAAACAATAGCCCTCTTATGCTGCTTTACTGAAAATTATTTTTATGACTAATGGGTTGACTTCTTCTGCAGCCATGTTCCCATGTGGTCGGGAAAGACATAAAGATAATTGTGCTGGATCTGAGGTGATATGGATGGACAATCACTATGTTACTGTACAAATGGCCAAAACAGAAAAATGGATCCCTGTTTTTCCTACATTTTCAGAAATGAATTTTATATTTATACATTTTAGATCGAATGGTTTGATATTTATTGCTCTAGCCTGTTTCAGACTTATTTTGTTGCTCCTTCAAGATGGATTTCAGTGGCATTACCCCTGAATCTGTAAACAAATCTCACCTATAAACCACAATAAAAATAACTTCAAACAACAGTAACTGTGTTGGAATAAATAATGTTTCTTTTGTCACATGTTGGCATTAATTGCTTTCTGAGAACTAGAGATTTTTAACAGCAGTTGGCTTTTTGTGACCTCTAGCTACTTATATCTCTTCACTGCTTCAGTGACTTTGCATTATATGTAGTAGAGACAAATACAACATTTTGGGTGATTTTTGGGTTGGATGTTTTTTCATCCTTTTCTCTATTTCATCCTTGTATAGCTCAACTCTTGGCTAAGTTATTAGCAGAAAATACTTCAGAAAAACACAAGTCCTTTACCTGACAGCTGACCATCATCACATCTTGGACTGTGAGAGATACATCAGAGTCCCCTGGAGAAATGTGTCTTCTCCAGCGACCCTCCAGTAGTAACCTTTATTTGAAATAAAGTTCTTATCCCAAAAGGGATTCCTTGGATCTATCTAGTGTTAGATAAAAAGATGTAGATAGAGTTAGAAGGAAGAACCATACAAAGTTATTTGCTCTTACAAGAGTTTATTTAGTATCTGTTCCAAGAACCCAGATGGGCTGTACTTTAAATAGCAAGGTTAGTACAAAAAAGTTTGGAACGTGTGCTAACAGTCAGAAGCTGGACAAGATCTGGAACCCAGGGGTTATGCGGACATGGTAAATAACAAGTGCTGTTGCAAAGAGATTACAGTTTGAAAGATAACACATAACAGAGGATTGAGGTAAACTATTGAGCTTAGACAGGAAAATAGGTAACAAAAATAAATAGCATCCTTTATCCTGAACTCTAATGCATACAGATTGCAGCAAGTTCCTTAGAACTGACCTTTTCCAGGTCTGTCTGAGTGAATTATTTTTTCATGAATATACTTTTAAGACAGTATCATTAGCATAAGCTGCTATGCATATACTTCTAGTTGAATATTGGTTTTCATGTATTTAAGACTATAAATGGAATCAGAAAAAAAAAAATCACAGAAAAAATAAACTGTCTAAATTTTCTACTTTGATTAGTTACGTCCCCCGCCCCCCCAAAAAACAACCCAGTTTTGAAGAGAAAGTGTATTAAGCCAGCTTAATTACTCTTTAGAACTTGCCAGAAATCACAACATAAAAATAATAGGCTGCCCTCATCCTGAGGACATATGATAAGAAAGTCATATGCTCAATCTAATATTAGTGTTTAGATATGCTCCCAAAGACACAGATTCTTTAAAGAAAACACACAGAATTGTTGTAGTACGCATCGTACACCTCTGGGGCAGAAACTGTAAGAAATCAGCGTTTCCAGCTTGACAGCTGTGAGTTAAGAAGTGGTGTGGATAGATAACATTTCTGGATAGAGCAGATGCAAAGCGGAGAGCAGATGCTCATCGTGATACCGAACACATGCTATGCTCCTTTGGTACTGCCCAGAACTTTGGAAAAATTGAAACTGGTTCTGTTTGAAGACTAAAAGGTTTTCAGAGGCTAAACTTTGACAATGTGCAGCCTGATAGCTGAGCATTTTCTAGCATTGATATTATTGACTGAAAGGTACCTCTTTTTCTATGAAGCCCAATATAGTGTAGTAACAACTTGGCGTCACAAGATGGAGTTTCAACCCAGCTGTGATGGTACCTTCACACATGCATTTTATTTTATTTTTTTTTTTTTTAAATAGGAGCAGCAATTTCATAGCATATTTAAAATTTATTAGAAAAAATACAGTACCCAATTAATTAGAGTAATTACGATGAAGGATTTATGGAATGAAATTATAAGAATGTATTTTCCTGAATACATTCACAGTAATACACTAGGGATGCGTATGAAGATAAAGCAATTTAAAAGCATTTGCGGTGAACAATGGATGGCCCAGCTTCATCATATTCCTGTTTGCTGATCCACATCTGCTGGAAAGTAGACAGGGAGGCAAGAATAGAGCCTCCAATCCAGACGGAGTACTTACGTTCAGGAGGAGCAATGATCTGTTTAAGAAACAAAAGCATTAAGTACCACTGTCTACAGCCAATAAAATACATTTGTTATAAAAAAATATTAAAGCAGTGATATTTGATATGAACAAAAACATTGTATCCCTGTGCTAGTGTCATCCCTAGCATTACAGTTAGCCATTGCTACAAGCAGTAAAGATAAAAAGTTGTTATTTAAGTCTGAGTCTAAATTCTCAATTTCTCTGCTTGTGTCAGTCTGCTGAGTAGGAGTAGTGCATTTGTGTTTTCATGGTTGCATTTGAGAGAAGAAAAGATACTTGCTCTGGAAACATTTAATGATAGCCCAGGGGGGCTTGGAAAAATGAGTGACCTATGGGGCACTCTTATTGGTACAGCTGATAAAATGTTTGTAAAGCAAGGAATGGAAGATCTGAAGCAGCAGAAGGAAGATTGGCTTGTCAAAGGCTCTTCCTTTTCTGAACTTAGAGGCCAGGGACAAAACCAGCATTTCCTCTGTCGCATCTCCATCAGCCGAAAAAGGCTGAAAAAGCTCCCATATAGCCCCAGTGGAAAATTTAGCCTGCTGGTTCCATACTATTCTTTAACCCTGCTTAGGGCAGTTTGCAGAATTCACTGTGAACAAAGAAATGAGAGGAGGGAAGACTCTCTTCCTTTCAGCAACAAAGTCACCAGGTGGTGATTATTTGGTAGAAGGTACAAACCTGACTCAAAATATGTACAAAGCACTTATTTTGTGAAGTGTTGCTATGTTTCACAAGATTTTTGATGACTTTGTATATGCCGACTCAAATAGTCTACAAATGATTGCACCATACCTTGATCTTCATAGTGCTGGGAGCCAGAGCAGTTATTTCCTTCTGCATCCTGTCTGCAATACCCGGGTACATTGTAGTGCCTCCAGACAGTACATTGTTGGCATAAAGATCCTTTCTGATGTCTATGTCACACTTCATGATGCTGTTGTAAGTGGTTTCATGAATGCCAGCAGACTCCATGCCTGGGGAAGGCACAGAAGAACTCTTGAGAAAGCAACTCCACACAGAGACTTCAAATTGCTAAGACAGAACTGACAACACGAACTTCAGTGTCTCTTTAGAAGACATCAATCTTCAGAGCTGTGGAAACCTGGAAAGTCATTCTGCAGCTGCCCAAATTATTTGCTAGTAGTTCTTTGGTGTGTAGCTCTCCTCTCCCCTTTCCACACACAACTCCTCCTTCAAAGAAAGCAGGGGTGTGGAATAGTAAAGTTTCCACTAGACTTGCAGGCAATCTCAAATGTCCTAAGAAATCCTTATATGGTCTTGGAATGATTTGTGTTCTTTTTTTTTTTTTTTTTTTACTTCTCTTTTTCTTTTTTTTTTTCTTGTTTATGTAATTTAGCCAACCCAGAGACAGAACAGTCACAATATGTCCTAATACCTCCAACTATGCAACTACTTCATCTATTGCTGAGCTGAAATTCTGCCGATTGGCAGAACCAACGCTGGGTTTCTGTGTGACCTCATTGAAAATTTGCCTTCATGGCTGGAGTAGTCTTCTTGAAAATAGAAGTAGTGTTGCCTGCCCCTTCCCCCCCCCCCCCCAATCCTCACACTACTTAGAAAAGTAACTTTGTGGCCATACTTCTTGTAGTAGCCAACTGCAAATGGCACAAGCCCAGTGCCAGAAGCCAGGAGTAAACATTCAGGGCTTATTCTGGGAAAGCATTTTGCCTTACTGTTTGATCCAAAGTTCCTCCTACCGTATTAATAGCACTGTTCTAAAAGATTATTTTATAACAGGTGCTAGGACATACTTGTCTATAGGTCTGACTGAGTCAGCAATGGGACACAATCAAAACAAAATAGAAACTTTATGTGCAGTTCACGAAGGCAGAACAATCATTCAACCTACCAATGAAGGAAGGCTGGAAGAGGGTCTCTGGGCAGCGGAAGCGTTCGTTTCCAATGGTGATCACCTGGCCATCAGGAAGTTCATAGCTTTTTTCCAGAGAGGAGGAAGAGGCAGCAGTGGCCATCTCATTTTCAAAGTCCAGGGCCACATAACACAGTTTCTCCTTGATATCACGGACAATTTCACGCTCGGCTGTCAAGAGGATTCAATCTTTAGAATGACACTCAGGAAGCACCCAGACATATTGACAGGTTGTTCCCTTTCATCCTCCAGCAGCCTCCCAGTTTTTTTAACATATCCTCTGCTAGTCTTACAGAGGACTTTCCTGTTGGATTCCTTCTTGTGTCTATTCAACTGCAGAACCACTGCTAGTCCTTCTAAGGCTGCTAGAAACATTGTACATTAAACAACACCCCTCCTCAGACAGCAGCGTGTCCTTACCAGTGGTTACAAAGGAGTAGCCACGTTCTGTCAGGATTTTCATGAGGTAGTCTGTCAGGTCACGGCCAGCCAGGTCCAGGCGCATGATGGCATGCGGCAAGGCATAGCCTTCATAAATTGGCACGTTGTGGGTGACGCCATCCCCAGAGTCAAGCACAATCCCTGTGAGAAAATAACACACATTTCATTCCCAGGTGGACATCAACACACTTAACTATTTCAAACGTCTGTGGCACGTTCCTCAAGAGGCCTACCTGTGGTACGTCCAGAAGCATAGAGGGACAGGACGGCTTGAATAGCTACGTACATGGCTGGAACGTTGAAAGTCTCAAACATAATCTGAAATGCAGTTAAAATAATTGTCTTTAACGCTAGGGGGCTTTGCTTATTTGAAGCAATTTACTGAGAGGGTGAAGACAAGGTTATTTGTATTTCTTCGTGGTTGGTAATAACAAAGAAGGAAATTACAAACTAAATCAAAAAATATTTGTCCTACAAGATATCTCCCTGTACCTGCCCTGTATCTTTAACATATGCACATATTACAGATAACTTTGTAATAGGCCTGGTCATAAAAACAGATTAAGATGACATGAAGCTTGGACAGGCTGAAGTACTTACATTCAAAGCAGATACACTGTTTTTCTAAAGTAAATGTAATAATTCAGATATGACAGGTGATCACTATTTACTTTGCGTCTTCCATAACCAAGGCAGACAGACTACTGGAGAGCATGACTAACTGAAATGATGAAGTTCACATCCTGTTGAATTCACAAAGTTGGAGTTACTCCATAGCTTTAGTGTGAGCTTACCTGGGTCATTTTCTCTCGGTTGGCTTTGGGATTCAGTGGTGCTTCAGTCAGCAGAGTCGGGTGCTCTTCAGGTGCAACACGGAGCTCATTATAGAAAGAGTGGTGCCAGATCTGAGAACAATGGGAGAAGCCAAAGGAAAGAAACACCATCAGCCAGCAGCTCAGAATCACTTTCAGACAGGAATTGTGCTCCAGCTCTCTGCTTAAAGCCCTAGATATAGGCTAGTAATGTTTCTCATGCAGTTGCTCATAGCCTCCATAGAGATTACCAAAGTAACTGTAGAAAGAAAAGCACTATCCTCGGGTTTTACAGCTAGTAATACATGACTTATTTTAAGGTCATGTAAGTTAATGAAAATAACTTACTGTTACTCTAACAGTAGAAGAGACAGAGCAAGACAATGTCGACTCCAGCAACACTATTTCGATAATGAATGAAAGTTCCAGAACAGCTCTAGAACATATGCAGACCTACGTAGTAGAATTCAATAGATAATATGTCTCTAGAAGACAGTTTCATCGTCTGGTTTGTAGAGGCCAGCCCAGGAATTCATAAAAAGAAATGAAGGCAAGTGGTTTGTGAGGATGAAAGTCAGCTTGTGTTTATCACTTCTGCACAAATTATTCCTACAAGATGTAAAAATCTGAGGCCAAGTGAGGTGCACTGAGGAGGTTAATAAACCAACAAGAAGTAAACCCATCAGACTTTCTAAAGACCAAGAAAATTGTTCTAAGCTTGTTTGCAAGCTGGCGGTGATGAGGGACTAGTTGATATGTTAGGCTTCTGAAAGGTTTTGCTCCCAAGTAAAAGAGTCAGTGAGTTCTGTGTGACTCCACACACTTGCAGTATGTTTTGATATCCCAACTGTTTCAAATATCCTTATTTCCACAGCATAATAGAACAGAGATACCATCCTAGAGATTATATCATCCCAACAGACTGTGACTATAAACACAGTTCTGGAAGCCTTTCTATGAAACACTGGCTCTGAAATGGATGTATTGCACTGCAACATTGCTGATCTTTCCAGTGTTAAAAAGTACGTGTGTAAACAGCACCCTTCACATCAGAATTAGACACATGCTTTGCATTTTTGCAGAAACAGATAACTTCTTAAATTGTGTTTCCTTACTGGTAAGTTGAAGATACTCTTACATTGATTTTCTTCTATTTTTTTTTTCCAGTAATTAAGAATGATTTATAGATCAGTCTGAGTAAAAAAACTTCAAATAGCTCTTTTGATGTATTCCTAATGATACTTCAGCTTTAGATGCAAGTTAACCTTTGCTGTTAACAAGCTTCTCATCAAACCATACTTGATAACATGATGCTTTCATCTAAAATTTAGTGGGTATTCCATAAATATTTGGTTCATGAAATTCTGTTTACCAGTAGCACACATCAACTTTTTAAAGCTGAAATACCTTCTCCATGTCATCCCAGTTTGTGATGATGCCGTGTTCTATGGGATATTTCAAGGTCAGGATTCCTCTCTTGCTTTGAGCCTCATCACCTACGTAGCTGTCTTTTTGACCCATACCAACCATCACACCCTATAAGATAGCACAAATGGAGTTAGTCTTTCAGGGAGAGGTGTCACAAAGTAGATAGAACATTAGCTGTGAAATAAATCCAGTTGCCAGTTATTCTAGTCACTAAATACTTTATGAATACTAATGAACACAGAGTAACTTATTGGTCTTTAATTGCCAAAATTAAATGTTTAGTTCATTTAAATCTCTGCAGTTCATGTTTCCACTACACTTTAAGTAAACAGAACAAGTACATTTTTAAATGCACCAAGATAGAATGGAAAAATAAGGTTGTTTTAACATTTGTTACTATTTAGGGATGAACGGTCTACTAAACTATAACAAAGTGGAGTAAAAGCAGGATGTATGTTGTGCCATCTAAGGGTCAAGTCAGAGCAACACACAATTTACATTTCCCAAAGCTTAAATTTCAAAATTTTTTATTGATTTTTGAATAACATAATATTGTCATTAGAGACAGACAATTGAAGTCTACTGCTACAGGTTTCTATTTAGGTATTTTCATGGATCCTGTAGAGATGGTCCGTGGACAAGAAGCTGGAAAATATGGATATACACTGGTCTTTATGTTAAAGTCAGAAATATTGGGAAAAAATAGTATGTAGTAAGATGCTTTGAGTGCATAATTCTTTTATCAGAACTAAGTCATTACGGACTCCAAATCTTGGCATCTCTAACACTCTGTCTTAAAAAAAGACAACTTGGATTTGCAATTTTGGATGGGAGGATCCTTCAGGGGACTAATAGCATATTTGATACATGATCAGGAAAGAAAGGTTTTAAAAACCTGTATTTGTTTCCACTGTGATGGCAGTGCTTGGTTTTGAGCAGTTAATAGTATTTACACTATCTTCAGAAGCTAGTGCTTGAATATGTTTTTTAAATTCTGGTAATAGCCAGAGGCCTCAATTGGACCTCCAGCCCCAGCTGCTATACTGAAAGCTCCTGAAGAACTTAAAATGCTTTTGCTGGGTATATCAAGTGCTGTATTTTGCAACCAGTTACTTCTTTCCACTTCACCAGGGCCTTGGATGGCCTAGAAGCAATTAAGCGGATTAGTTTGTTGCAGCTTAGCCAAGCTGCTCTAGTTCATACTAATGATGATCTGGCTCATAAGCTCCCTATTAACAGCTCAGATAATAAATGCATTTTGCCAACTATTAAAACTGAGTGGAATGCATTGCATACTCAAATGTAAACCTTGAAGCTAAAGAAACTCAACCCTAGGCAGGTGCTCATTTGTGATACAGTTAAATGAATAAAGTCAGGAAGGTCGATAGGGAGCTGACTGAAAACTTCTCCTTCCTCCTTTAGTTTTTCACACATCACCTATCATCAGCTTTTAGGGCAGTCAAAATTTCCAGATACTTCTGTGTTAGGCTTTTTGGTTTGGGTTGGGTTTTTAACTAGTTTTATTTACCAAGTTTTCTGGGTGGTTCAAAATTAATGTGCAGGGAAAGGAAGGCATAGAGGAGAGTGAAAAGTTTTGGAAGGATTCCTCTCACAAGGCAAGAGACCTGCTTTGGCTCAGGTGAGTGCACTCTGGATTCATTTTGCCTGGAGATACTGCTACACAGATCACTCAGCCCCAGACGCAGGAAAGATGGCTCTGGGGTGGAGAGCTGGGGCTGGTGCAGCAAAACTTTCTACAAGCGTAACATGGAATAACCAGAGCAGTTCATCACCTGGTGCCTGGGACGGCCCACAATGGAAGGAAAAACTGCTCTTGGAGCATCATCCCCAGCGAAGCCGGCTTTACAGAGCCCTGACCCATTGTCACAAACGAGGGCAGTGCTGTCCTCTTCCTCACACATCTTCTACGTCAGCGTCCTCAGGCCCTCCAGACAGAAAATAGACCTAGGAAAACAGCAAGAAAGAATGACAAAAAAACCAACAAAACACAAAAAAAAAAAAAAAAAAAAAAACCAAACACACAAAAAAAACCCCAACAAGTAAAAATACCCAGCCCCCCAAAAGCCCCATACTCAGGTAGCAGACCCAGCCTTGAAGACAGAGATGGCTGGCTGAAAGGAACCAGCACCAGCAAAGAGAGGCACCCGGCTGGCAACCACCAGGTCCCTGCATGACCATATGAGGGAATGGGCTTTCTTTTGAAACCATGAGAGATTTTGACTGCATCTGCCGAAGGGATGTATGCACTAAAGATTATCCATAGGATTCCAGAGTAGAATTCCAGTCCTGAGGCATGGGCAGACAGATCAGGGAGGAGCAAATGTTTATCTAAATTTGGCCACAGAAATCCATGGCTGGGGTGGGAGATAAAAGAGGACACTGGGCTGACAGCTGCAAAAACAAAGATCCCTTTGCATCAGACTCAGCACAACTTCTCCTGCTCTTCTATCACCCTGACAAAGTCCTCATACATGTGGAAAGCTGTCAAAGGTAAGAGTACTTCAGTCTTCCCCATTCAGTCTTGGACTTCCCAAAAACTAACCAAATTTAATGATGTTATGCATGTACCAGGGATGTTTTCCAGTAACCTACTGGGTAAAGATGGCCAATTAAGTTTACATTTAACCTTTTAAACAAGAAGAAATATTCCCAATTAAAAACAACAAAAAATTTAAAAGCCTTTTCCAACTCTCCACTAGTCACTTAATAAAGATAACCCACCTCTAAAGTAAAGGCAGGGACAGTATGTGTTTTAAAAACAGGCCATAACATATGCTATACCATCATTTCAAAGCAGCTAATAAACTGCATTTGTAGTTTCAAAGTCATTTATGTTGGCTCCTTGTCTCAGTAAAAAGAAACTGTTTTCCTCCTCTGGCAAAAGGAAGATGATATGGATAATAAAAATGTTTTGAAGGCTTTGTGTTAGAGTGAATTACAGAAACAAGCACTGAATACCAGGACTCAAGAAGAACTATTTGCTCAAAACTTACAGCGCGGTAGGGAATCATTTGGCTAGCTCTGAGCCTAGGCTTCCATACAGAATTCAACAAATTGAAGTGTGTTAACAGCTAAAGGAGACAGCTGTCATCCACAGACCAGCTGACTTCGCATGCAGTCTCCAAAACCTTCTGCCACAGGAATACTGGAAGCACGGGGTGAAGTGGGAATGTGGTCAACAAGAGCCATGGCCGATGAGCAAGGGAGCCAACAAACTGTTTAGCCTCTACAGCGGATGGGACAAGCATGGACCATATGACTTTCCTTTGAGATTCCCTGTTTCTCTCCAGCCAGGCAGCCGCAAGACATGGCTCCTGCAGACTGCTTGGGCATAGCTCCCAGGAGAAGACAAGGATAGGGAAATCTAACTTGATGTACTCCAGATATTTTATCATTATTATTGGGAAAGGAAAGCAAGTTGCAATTTTTTCATTTATTAAACTCCTGGGAAAACAAGCTTTATATATCCAAACATTTACTGAATGGAGTACAATTGTTATCTAACATGAATGAACAGACTGGTTTGGACAAACCATTTCCTAATTAGGAAATAGGCTTCTCAACCGTCTGTTTTTGGAACAGACTTCGAGGTCAGAGGTTTTGCTCAAACCAATGCAGCTAATGCAATGCCAAAAATCACGTGGGGGAGGGGAGAGAAAGGGGGCAGGAAAGGCTACATTTCTGAGCTTAGTGGACTCTAAATGAAAACCATATTTAGTAATAAAGCACAAAAAGTTGAAAAATCAAAGCTGAATGATTTCAGACAGAGTGCTCTGCTGCCAGCTGGTGAGTTAACAGCTCAGGACTGCCATGGCATGCAATAGCAACATCTTACAGTGGAAAATGTCACTCAGTACTATGGCAGAAAGGATTTTTTTCTCCCAAGTAATTAATACAGTATTTAGCCTCTTCCTCCTGCTTTACATCTAAAGATAACCAATCAGCTCATCAATCTCCACAACAAGCTATTAAGAGAACTCCAGCCCCACAAGAAATACTGTGTAGTCTGTTCCTCAATGAAATGTTTGGCATTTTACAGAGCAGTAGTTTCATATACATAGAGACAAGGACAAATACACACACATCCTCATTAGATACTGCTAATTTGCTTACTTCCCAGCTCTTCTTGCAGTCACATTCCCCAGTACACTCGCAGCACATTACACTGAGTTAACAGCACTGAAGCAAACCTGCTGAGAAACACTACCACATACCCCTCTAGGAACTCTGTTCTGTCCCAGAATAACACAGGTCCATTTAAACATGAATATATCTGTAATTCCAGCTATGGCATTACACAGACTATGTCTTTACACAGTTGCTGGAGTGCTGGTGGAATCAGCAAAATCATCAGGTAAAAATCCTTCCTTTTCAGACATGGTATAAAATAAAAACAACTCAGTATAGATACTACAAGCATTTTTATCATCAGTTCAATTCTAATAAGTTTGCTTAAGCAAACTACAGCACAGCACTACATCCTCCTGAATTGCTTCCATTTGACACTATTTAATTGAAGTCCTCCAGCAATCTGTAAATCATGCTACTGGTTCAGTGCCACTTACCCTGACAGTGCTTGGCTGGGGATAGCTGCTCTGGGATGGTGCATTCTGTATCTGAAAGCTCTGAGGTTATATAGCCCCTTCAGCTCTTCTCCTCCCACTAGCCTCCCAAACAAGGAGCAGAGACAGACAGAGACAGAGCTGAAGTTTCTAACAAAACCATATAGGGACCTTATTACAAAAACCTCTAATCTGGATGGCCACAGGCCCTGGGTCTCTTCCACTGCATTCCAGTGTAGAGCTCAAGAAACAGAAAGAGACTTTCAGCTGTGTAAGATAAACACTTTAGAACTTCAAGAGAGTTGCTAAAATACAAAGAGACAGAGCGTGCCCACAGTAGACACTCTGGCAGAAGGAGCATGTGTTCAGACAAGAGAGGTCCAGGCCTCCATAGTAACATCCAAGAGGCAGAAGGAGAAATTGGAAGAGAAGTCATTTATACCAGGGAAGGTGTTTTTAAAGAAACACTTTGCTTTCATTAATGATTTCGACAAAACCAATGGAAACATTTCTAGCAAGCGAAACAGCTGCTGAATTTTACTATAAAGTTTGGCATTTTGCTTCTATGCTAATGTTGCCCGTAGGTTTCAGGGTAGTGAAAAAATTACCTGCTGTTGTACAGGATTCACAGTGAAGTCTTCAAAGGTTGTGAGAATGTTCCGTTAAAAGATTGTTTGATCCCCTCTGGACTGTGATGGGTTGAAATCCATTCTGTTTCTCTGTCAGCTTATTTTCAAAACACTGGAACCTGGGGGCTGACTTTTCACCGCTGCTACTCCACTGGCAATCACAAGTCTGGACTGTCATAAACTCACATCTTATATTGTTTAGAATGAAGTTCTTGAATTTTATAACCTTCAGCTAAATTTTCTGTTGAACGTATTGTTAGCAAATAAAGCAAGGATTCTTTCTGTACAAGTTATTTTCAGCACAGGACTGGAGTTTTACAGCTGTAGCCAGCTGCTCTCTGGACAGGCTGATTCTAGTGAAGTAGTCTATTCATAGTCAACAGTGTTTTGTCATTAAGTTTGTACTAAAGACCAGAAATCAGCATCTCTGAAGTCCAATACTGAACCATTATAAATTCAAAATTGATCAAGAAAGATGCTGGAATCCCAGTGAGATCCTTGCTTTGTGAGTCTTGTTACAATGAGGAGGGACATTTTGTGTTTGCTTACAGGGCGTTTTCTGCCTAATTGAGTAGTCTTAATACAAGAAAAGCTCCCATAAAACCGCAGTGGGAGTTTTTCTGATGCGGAGATTTAAGGATAGGCAACTAGTAGATATAGCAGATAGGCAGAATTATGGACTGAAGACCAAAGGAATTTAACTTTTAAGGAAAGGAACTTTTAAGGAATGTAATTGCCTTTGAGGGTCAGAAACAGAAGCTAACAAGTGTTGGAACATGAGCCATGCAAAAGCTATTCATTATTTCACTTCCAGCATTGGGCAAAAGATAACAGATACTTTAAATTAAAAAAAAAAAAATAAAAGGAAAAAAGCCACCAAGGGGAGCAACCTAAACCAGAGGATATAAGCAGATACTTTTTTGCATATCTTCAACTGACATACAAAGGACAGCTAAACTCAGATTCTTTGTTTTCAAGCAACACTCAAAAACATAGCTGAGAGCAATTACATACCTCATATAGAACATATGGTATTAGATCGGGGAACTCAGGTCAAGGGGAAAGAGAATTTCACACAGCAGAATCCTTCACTGCAGTGTCATGTCTGATTTTGATACAAACATCAATTACCTTCAAAGCCTACAGAATCATGATGTACTACAACTCCTTGGAAATATCAAGACTGGGACAAATACCGAAAAGAATCCAAACTCGTCAACTTATTGAGAAGAGCTTCACACTCCCAAGAAATCTTACTGGCGATGATGCTATAGCAGTTACAGCACCTATGAGATTTCAGAGCCACGTAAACAACCCTTCAGTAGAACTGGTACGCCATTCACACTGCACCTCAGCATAGCTAAAAATACAGGCAACAGTTTTCTGCAAGAGGCCTCAGTGGATATTAGAGGAGTCAGTGGTCACACAGATACTACAGACGCCTTCATATCTCTGTTAAGCTTCATCACAATTCCTATAAACATAGCCTGGTGTGTACTAGTGGTGGCAAAGATGGCAGCACCACCGCCTTGCCTGCTATGAGGAATGGCTATTTGGGTGGGGATCACACATCATCTTGCCTGTCATGGGCACCAAAGATGTTGAATCCTGGTTTTCAGGGTGCTCATGAAAAAGATATGGCTGACACAAAGTCCACTTCAGAGCAGGCAGTTGTTGATATGGTGATAAAGAACAAACTTCAGTTGTTTGGAGGTACCTAGCATATGAAGGATATTTGCTAGAGACAGAGCTATGCAGACTCGAAGGGGAGAAATAAGCCCAGAATAGTGATGGATACACATGACCAGCACAGGAAAGCTGCAGAGATGCTGTACAACCAGGCCTCCAGCACACAATGGAGAGCCAGCGCTCAGCAGGCAGCTTGTCTCTGGGTGTTACGTTATGGAAGGTGCTGGGGCAGGAAGGAAGGAAGGAAGGCAAACAGGTGAACTATGTGAGGAAATTAGATCAGTCTGGCTTGAGAGACATTATAGAATATAGGTATTTCTTTTATTTTTGTGACTCCATGCTCAAGTTATGGCTGCACAGATATAACTTCAGATAAAAACACGTGAGAAAATAATACATTAGTGATTTTATACCTTTCTTCTCAACAACATAGGTCATTGCCAGAGGGGCAGGGGGTGAGGGGAAAATGTACTTGGCATGAGACAGGAATAAGAACCTACAGATAACCGAACAGAGCAATTCTTCTGAAAATCAAGCCTAATGCTGGGGATCAAACCTCTGAACCCTCTTTTGTAGCTACAGACACATACCAGCTTAGCCCAAATATATATATATATATATTTTTTTTTCCAAGAAAAAGAACACATTACCATTCCTGAAAGTAGTTTAGCTTCCCCTCTGAAGACCACTTCCATTACGATTTTCTGCTTCCTATCTCTCAGTACTCATCCCACTAGTTTGTGTGGAAACTGCCACACCACTATTAGTCTGGTGTGTCTATACCCTGATGTTCTGGTTCTCTCATTGTATCCATACTCAAAACCTGCGGGTTTTATTTGGCTTCCACTGAGAACTTTTCTCTTTGTCCATGCTGAACCCTCATGCAGTCTTCATCACGGGAGCATGCCCAGAGTATGATCAAAGAAAATAAGCAGAAAAAGTAATTTTGCCTCTTTGTTTCATACCCTTTTCCCTGACCTCTTTATAGTGATAGTAGTAATACTCCCATGCATGTTAGGAACTTCCCTATTGACTTCAAACCTCTTTCAGGATTTCAGTGGAAACTGTTGGCTACATGTTCCTTAAGTTCCTTCTTTTTCAGTTACTTCTGCAGATTGTCATATGGACACAAAATGTGCTTGGGACTCCACAGCAGCAGGACCTGTACTGTCACCAAGCCTAGGAAACGGGCTTCAGCTAGTAGGCCTGAGGAATGCCAGCTCGCAGGCCACACATCAGTTCGTAGATGCCATACTTTTTTGGTAACAGAGGGCAAAAACTGTAGTCTTATCCCAACTGCTATAGAAAACTGGGAATAAAGTAACCCCTTTGCTCATAACATTACAAGCCATTACTTTATAAGGGAAAACAACTTCTGAGACGTGCATGGAGATCTTCCTGTCTACATCCAATTGGCTGTTGAGGAATGAGGCTCTGCTAAATATGTCTCTGGCTTCTTTTTATTTGGGGATTCCTTTCATCTTCGTAGCATTAGCAGAATCCCTAAATGTTTTGGTTTGTCTGGCTTCAGGCCATCTCTCCTATCTCATTGATAGGCTTTACATATCCCCACCCCCCATTCTGAGAAAGACAGGGATAAATAAGATTCAGGGAGCAGAAAGTCCCTCTACTAACCTGATTTATTGCAGCTGTCACACAGTATGTATCTGCAAAGTGTCAGACCAACCATAATCTGCCAGGACCATAGACTAGCTTTCTATGTGATTGTCAGGCTCTTGCACTGCTCTCTCCCTAACAACTAAGAAGAAACTACTCTAATCATTCTCAAAGATGGAAGTTTTCAACCTAAAAAGTTTGGAAAATAGTTTTGCCAGTGTTATTCAAGAGCTACAGGATACAGCGTTTGTCTCCTGGTCCTCTTGAGCAGGGTGATAAAGCATGTTAATTCACAAGCTTCCTTCATCTTGGCAAGGTATCTTCCTCCGCTGTAGTGTGGTAAAGTTATCGCTTATTCAAAATCAAAGGAGTGTATTCAGAGTAAAATGAGCTAATGGCTCCTTCCCTATCTTTCTTAGATAAATAAATAGAACATAAGAATGAGCCCCATGTCAGGCTGATACCCATCTAGCTCAGCATCCTGTCTCTGAGATTTCCTGATAGCAGATGCTTAGGAAAGCAATAGGACCTGTAGTGATAATTTTCCTCCTATATCCTCTCTGCTTACTTGTGTGTAGCATAAAGATTTCTTGAGACAGGAGTTTGCACCCATATCCTCATGCTTAATAGATGCAGACTGATTTTTCTTCCATAAATCTGCCTAATTTAAACACATGGTTTTGGAGACAGAGTGCTCTCCATTTTGTGTGTGTGTGTGCATGTGTGTGTGTGTGTGTGCGCGCGGAAATAAGCTCTACATTTTATCTGCAAGGCAGCATCCATAGCTCACACTCCAGCTGGCATAGACACGCCTAATATTAGAAAGAAAATATCAAGTATATCAGAAGCATAGTCAAAGGAACATTGTCTGTACACCAAGAGCTGCAAATCCACCAGAGATCCTGGATAAGCCCTGAGGCCACTGGCTGAGCTCTGCCCCGCTGTGTGTAACTCCTAGCAGCACCTCAGTAGCTTGTTCACAGGTCATGCAGGCATATCTGCCTTAAATGAAACTGCAGACAAGGCTTCAGGATAATGTCACATTGGCATATCTCCTGGGGACTAGGAGAGAACAGGCTCCCCCAGACAATTATCCAAACCTCTCCAGTAACATGCTACCTGAAGTTGTCAAAATGTAAATGCAATCTTCCACCAAATTGCTGTACTCCTAAAATCTACGCAACATGTGCTTGGGGCAGGCAGAGCACAGGGGTCCTTCCTGCACAATAACTTCCAAGCTCCCCAACCAACATATTCCCAGACTGACAGCAATGAGGAGACCAAGTTTCCACCACATTTTTTGAAGTGGCTGCTGTGTTGTTATCTCACCAAAAGAAAGGTTTCTAGATGAGTTTGCACATTAAGAGAAATCAGATCATTCCTATCAGAGAAATTTGCTGGAAACAGGTTTCATAAGGCCATGACTTACAGGTTAAACCTGTCGACTCTGCATGCCCTGTTATATCAAGCAGCTTCACGAGCTCAAGTGCCTCCATCAGCCCTTTTGGCTGGCCCTCCAGCAAACAGTGAGGAAAAACACCTCTCCAGGGCAATTTGTTTCACTATCAAATTTAATAATTTTCTATAGTACCAGAGTTTCATTTTTTGTGACTGGCGCAGCTTCTTCACCCATGGGCTCTGGATGATGGCAAACCACAGACATCAGCAGGGAGGTACCTGCCCCTCCAGATGGCCCATCCCTGGTCTCTAGCCCCTTTCTCTTAGCACGTGGGCTCAGTGGATGCAGAGCAGTTAGGTGTCGCTGCTGGGCAGAACAAGGAGACACGGCCCTGCTGCAACTTCCTTGTCTTCTGTACGAACCACTCAGCGCAACCTATAAACAAACACCTCTTGAGAGCACAGCCTAGCTCTTTTTTTAAACCTACATGAGGACCACTCTATCACAGTGAAGGAAGGAACATTATGTGGCAATAAACTAAAGAACGTACCAAAAATACAAGGGGAAATCCACAACCTGTGTGACTAAAGTGAACATGTACTTTTAGAAAGACCTTAGGGTAAAAGGGAAATGCACTTTTGGGATTGGCATGCTGTTCTATGAGAGTATACGCTGTCATATGGAATTGTCAAAAATAATGTGGCAAATGCAAACATATTTAACTCGTGTATTTTCTGCACCAGGAAGAAGTCAGATGTCAATTCAAAGGATTGCAAAACAGTTTGGGGTTTCCTATTTTAACCCCATTGCAGGAGGGTGCTAAGACAGCCAGCAGTAAAGTTGGGCATGCACAGTGCAGCAGATTTTGATAGCCTGTATTCATCCAGGTGTTCCGCAGAACAGGCCAAAGTTCCTTCAGAACAGTTAACACTTATTTTCATTAGTCCTTAAAAATGCTTAAGGGGTTTCCCCAGAACATGAAGAAAGGCAGTTAAACAAAAATTTCAAGCACGTAATGGCAAGAAGTAGCTAATTACAAACTTGCCAGATGAACACACTACTCAAAGTTAAACTATCACAGCTGCCAATATAGAATCCAAATAATAAAAAATAAAAGGAGATCATATAACAAATGTTGATGAATAAGGTTTTATGAAAATGAATTCTTGACAAACTTTATATGAGAAGTATTACAAACACAGTTGTAAAAGCCCTGTAAAGACTTACTTTCTAAACAATGAGCTAATTAAAAATAAAGTGAATGCAGAATCGACTTATGCAGAGCAGCATCAGAGCTGTCCAGCTGAAGTCTCACAGCACAGCAGCACAGGGGAATCTTTGCTGAGCGGGTGTGATTCTGCCAGACATTCCAAACGCATCATTGGCTATGCACCTTCATGCCTTTATCGGTGATCTGAAAAATAACCTAAGTTACAGATAAACATCACAGATAAAGTGTATGTGTTTTTATAACTTGCTACAACCTACATTATAGATCTATGATAAAAGAGAGTCCTCTCCAGCAGAATCCTGTTTATAATATGAAGCCTTGAGAAAACTCTTCTCATCTCCGGCCAGTGCAAAAGAATCCCTACCCCCATCCATCGCACTTTTGATGAACATCATTGTGATTGATGGAAACAAGGCGCAGACAAACAGCCAATAGAGTGGTGCCTGACTCACCGCAGGCTGCAGGAAGGATATGACTTTGCTGGTGCTCTCCTCTGCTCTGTGTGCAGTGTCAACCTGCCTCTGTTGCCTTCTTGCACGCATCCTGACTGCTGCTCCAGCCTGTAAGACACTCCTTGTACCTGCTGTGGTGCTCGAGAAGACTGACAGCTGGTGAAGGTTGATCACTTAACCAGAAGGAACTGAGCACATAGCTATTACTCATGCTCTAGCACATTCAGCTTACTTGTCTCTCCCCAAATAATGCTCAAGTCCCACAAGAGGACTAAAGCAGACGGGCTTTTTGCATTTGCTTTGAAAATGCATCTTAGTTACATAAGGTAATTTCTTCTTTCTCTTTCTTACAGACAGTCATAAGAACTATGGAAAAGTACAGATAACATGCTGTATCTGTTTCATAATGTGGTTGGTTTGCTGAAAGTGTAGCAGGATTTTCCAGCTAAATGTAGGGCTTTTTTTTCTCTTCCACCAAATGTGATTTACATGCCCACCTTTAACTGTTTACCCAAATTCTCTATCAGACCAAAGAACAATGTTTTGTTCTTTTCCTTTTTATGAGTGTAAAAGAGACTTAGAAACACACTTCTGAAACAAACATAACCATCCTTCAGAAATAAGGAAAAACACAGAATTCTGTAAAGCTTTTGCTCATTCCAGCCCATTTCAACACCAATTGTTGTACCACTGGCCTTGTGCAGGGTGAAAATTGTCAGGACTCAGGTCTACTCAGCCTATAGCCCAGATCGAGATTTCTCCAACCTAAAATGCTATTTGATCCTTTTCTTAACCAGTTAATGTCCTGCATTGCACACACACACATATAGTGTGCCCATAGGGACAGGTACAGATACAGCTCTTCATGCATGCAGCTCTCCATTCCATCAATGGAAGGCAAACATCTGCCTGGTTTCACTACAGTTTTCAGGACTTCAAGAATATCCCAAGTACCTACAGGCAGAAAATGTTAAAGCCTACTGATTTATGTTTTGTTCTTCTTGCAAGTCAGTAACAATAAATAAAAGATGAGGTTTTGTATATCTCTGTCTCAGAATTATGGTTCCTACCATGTTGTCGTCCTTTAAGTACTTCCCAGGTTTCTCTGCCTTTCAATTCCTTGCTAGCAACTTTTTGAATAGACATAGTAACTCCTTTCATGGCTGCAAAACAGTTATCCAAGGATCTTGAAAAAGCCTGGATAATTTCCACATCAGGATACCAGAAATACATATAACAGTTTCAGCTTCCAAATTGGAGCCTGTTACTTACTCCATTATATTTAGCTGTCTCTGAGAATTCATTTACAAAGCCAAATGCTCAGTTCCCTTCAGCATAATATAAATCTTTCCTCTGCACACTGATTAGTCTGTGTTACACAGCATGAACACATTGTTAAATAGAAGAAGAAAATGATGTAATTAACAGGTCTTCAGCATAAACATGTCCCCTTTTCTGGATCGCATTTAAACAAAGTAGTGTTGCTGTAGTATTTTATATCATTAAAAACTTACTGCCATTTGCACTGCAAATGGCCATGTCTTCTCAGAAAAACGGGCTGGGGGCAGCAGGGGGCAACCACACTTGGGAAAAAGGGCTGACATTTGTTTTCTTTTTTCTGCTTACACAATGCAAATTGCTGTTTTCATAAGAGCTAAACTTCCTCGTTACCTTGATTTTAAAAATTCATGGTTATTCTTCTGCAGGCTTGTTTTTGTCAGATCCTGGGTTTCAGGTACATGCCCTGAAAGGAAAATGTGGGAGTTTTTTACCAGGTCACTGGAAAGCAAGGAACAAGCTCCATGTAACAACAGCCCTTCACTGCACCAAGGTGCTGCTGTCATGAAGCAAGTGCAGGGCAAACCAGGCTGCCCCTTGGAGGGGCTGATGCACAAGGGGGTTGGCGGATTGCCCTGCCTCCCAGAGGGAGGGAAGTCGCTAGTTACTGATATATATAATGTGCTTTATGCACATGTTGTGAAGTTTCAGCTTAAGTAAAGACAACATCAAAATTACCATCAATCTTAAGTAAAATCATGGCTCACTTAAGTAATTCAATGAAAGCTGAGAATTTGGTCCAAAAACTCTGTATCAAGAAGGCAAGACAATTTCCTTACACTTAATAGCAAAGGAATGTGAGCCCTTCTCCGTTTCTCACATGAAACTGAGGAACTGCTCTCCTCTCAGCAGGCTACCTCTAGACAGGGGATTTCTGAGTGTCCCCAAGCTGGCTGAAATGCATGGGAAACCTTTGGCTGCTAAAGCTGTGGCCTACACTGGCACCAGACACTTTTGCCTATTCCAGGGAACCAGAAGCACATGTTTTGCTGTTCATCCCTCTGCAGACCCCCATCCAGTCACCCATTCCTGTGTTTGAGCTGGCTGCCAGCAAGAGAAGCAGCTACCCTGCAGTGCAGAAAGGATGCCTCTTCTGAAATACTTGGCTTCCAAGAAGTAGTTGAGAAATTATTCAGCTGAAAAGTATCACTAACATCTTATCTGGGAGCTTAATACACTGCTTTAGGCAGCAA
The DNA here is from genome assembly GCA_028858755.1 of Ara ararauna. Classification (NCBI taxonomy): domain Eukaryota; kingdom Metazoa; phylum Chordata; class Aves; order Psittaciformes; family Psittacidae; genus Ara; species Ara ararauna. Next base: position 71,229,037 of record CM054381.1, read on the forward strand.
ATATCAGTGTATCCTTTCTTGTTATGACCACCCTTGGAGACACACAACTTTCTGACCCACCGTTTAATTGCTGATGAGAACCACCAACAGAAAATAATGAACTGCATTTTGGTAGAAATATAAATTAGTCTGTACAACATACTCATTTCATTTGCTTCATGCTTATGAAAGCTTGACTATGCAGCAGGCTGTGCAGCTGAACAGAGAAGATATGACTACTCCTGTAGCTGCATGAGCTATGCAGGCCTCTTATCTGTTTGTGCAAATGTGTGGTAGAAGTGGGTGAGTAGGTGAAGGCAGGTAACAGTGACAGCCCCACCACCTTCACACCTTGCTCCTACCACAACAGCCCCTCTCTGCCAAAATCAACCTTTCATCATTCACCTGAAACACAGGCCCTGGTTAGAAGTGCACAGTAGTGGCCAGGAGACATACATTCAGAGCAAGATCACCGCATCCTGCTCTCTCTGTGAAGAACGTCTGATGTTGCAGAGGGTGATGAACTGCATCTGAGACATTAGTGGGAGGGATAAATCTTTTCACAGCATTGTCCCTCCCCTTCCCCTCCCCCTCCCCCTCTCTCTCCTCAAAGAATTTCAAAGGTTGAGCAATTTGCCCCAAAAAATGAGTTTGGATTCTCAGCCACAAGGCATTGCTTTATCTAAGTGTACTAGTCTCACTTATTAGAAAGAGAAGCATGACAGAGCAAAGCAAACTGGTAGAACTACATCCCAAAAGATATATTACTTACAGTGTAGGAAATTCTGATCAAGTGTGGTATGTTCAGATCTTTTAAAACATTTCCTTTATCTTCTCCCCACCACCACCTTTAATAAAATTTGTCTTAGATAACTTTAAAATTATTATGAAAACTTCTTTCCTTACAGGGTGTTTTTTTTGGGTGTCACTTACTCAACATCAGAAATAAAGACATCTGGTATGCCTGTTACTGCCGTCTTCAGATCAAAGTTTAAAAGCAGAACTAAAGACCTCCTTTCACTCACATTTACCTTTTAACACCAGACATTTCTCTACAGATCTTTCCTCACTCAGTACAAGGATTCAGCCCTAGATTTCACTCACAAATGCAGAAAACTAATACTACTCACAGACTAAATCACCTGTGGTCTGAGAAAGCAGCGTCTGAAGGGGAAAGATTTGACCACTTACCTCTGGAGAACATCTAGACTCCCTAGCACATTGTTTCAAGAGCTTTTACAGTTCATCTGTTACACATTTGACAGTTAGCGCTCACTGTACGCCAAGCTTTGTAAGCATAAAGTGTTATCTTAGTATTAGTAATACCATCCTCAAAAAACAACTAGGAGCAATTAGCCTGAAAAAAGAGAAAACAGCACCAGCCCACCTTTGAAGCAAGGGGCTGCCCGCTGTAGTTCTGTAAAACACTTAAAAGAGACACATTTACAATATATCAAGTCACAAAATCAAATTTTAAGTGAGCCCGTATGATGTGCAAACTGTTTGCTACATAATGCGACATTCAGGATCTCAGCACTCACTGGTGGAGTGCGCGCACAGAGGACTGGGACACAATGGTCCCATGGCTAAAGCAAAGTCAATAATCAACCCTAAGTAAGAAACACATCTACATTTATGGTAAGGTTATAGTGCTTGGCTGTAGGAGCCACCGGGCATTCAGCCAATTTGCTTTTCCAGGGTAAGGAAATGCTCGGTTTGTTTGAAAAACGACTTCTTTTTTTTTCCTGCTGTGAAGAATGCATTGACGTCATCAGACTGGGTCTGCTGAGCAAATCATGGATCCAGGGCTGTGTCAAGAACTTGAATTACAAGAGAAAAGACACTCGTTTGTTTCAGCTTTCTTTTGGAGCGACAGGGACCATTCCCAATTCCACTTTATCATCTTCTTCAAAGAACTGCCAGAGAGGACAAGTGACTTTGCTACAAGTCTTGGTTTCCACTCTGTTTTGTTGCTAGTGTGGGTTTTCTTTTGAGAACCTCTAGCATCTATGGCTCCGCAGGCCTGTATATCAGATCATTATTACTTCTAACAAGGACATGTTGCATGCCAGAACTCTCTGATCTGATTTAATGTAACACCATGCAGCACCTTTACAAAAAAAACCAAAACCCACAGGGTGTTCACAAACCTTTCCGGTCACACACTGCTTTCCCACTTCCATGCTGCCATAGCAGCCAGCCTCTCCACCCACAGAACAGGGTGTTTGGACCTACGCAGTGCTTTGCTACCACATTATCTGACCGAGAACCTCTCACTGTACCATAAACCCAGTGGTTATAAGTAATACCTTAGAAGGGGAGAAGAGTAACCTCGAATTGTCAGAATCTGGCCATATCTCACTGCAGCTAAACAGCCAGTAGTTACCTTGGGAACGGACCGCTGAGAAAAGGGGGCAGCTAGTGGGTGGAGCAAGGTCACCGCTTTAAGGTCTCATGGAAGATCTGGAAAACAAAAGGCAAAACAGTCCAACATAAAACTGTATTCAGCAAAAGCTGAGTTAAGGACTGGTGCCACTCAGATCATTTCTCAACAAAGTAATCTGATGCTTGTCAGGAGTGTCACAGAACGAAACAGAAAGGTCTGAATCAAAGATGAAGGAAATGCAATAGGGCTGTGTGAGTAATGGATTACTCAGCCTAGTACTTGAACCAGAAGTTAAAATTAAGTTGTTCTGAACACACATGAGGGAAAGAGAAACACAAAACAGAAAAGCAAAATAAACCAGAATGCAGACAGAAAACAACTGTACTTTGAGTCTGATAAAGTGTTTGAGCTTTATCCCCTTCCCTTTAAACTTTGGGTTATTTACAAAACATGAATCATGTAACAAAATGTTTCATTTTAAGGATTTCCAGAACATACATTTCTATTTTCTTCCCTTTTGAGCCAAATCAAGTTGTCCAAGTACAACAGTGGGTCCCTGAATTTACATTTTAAGGAAAACTTACTATCTACTAAAAGACAGGGGAATAAGTCAACATATAGCAGACAAGAAAATGCAAAGCCATCAGGAAGGCAATCGTAGTGAGGAGTTCATAACTCTTCTCAAATTCGACACTTCCTACATTTATAATGTTAAAGTATTCCAGTCTAAGTCTTCTAATGTGTAGGTCAAAGGAAAATTTTGATGGAACTACTTTGGCTAAGTTATACTACATTAATCTAATTGCTCAATCTTAGTACAAAAGTACGGCTAAATAATCAGCAATGTACCAAAACAAATCCAAGCCAAATATAAAACCAACCAAACAACCCAAACACTACAGTATATTTAAATTTTAAAAATCTGTAACACTATAACAAAGAAAGAAGTTCTAGAGAGCGAGCCAGATTTGTCCCCCTGTACCCCTGTACTTTGAAATGAGACCAATACAGTGCACAGGCCTCTGGGCCCTCAATCATGTTGTATTTCACCTTGACAAATTTTGCTTCACCTGGAGAGACTAGTTAAGTTAGCCTTCTCGAAAACTTAGCAGTTCGTAATATCATAACACTGATGGAGTCAGCTCCTGTAGGTGCAGGTAGGCTTCTGGAGAGGGAAGAAAAGGTTGAGGTCAGTTAAGGCTTGAATACAGATTCCAACCCAGCAACTCTCAAAGGCAGAACACTGTGATCATGTGTGTTCAGAATTATTCTCTGGGTGCTTTTGCAGAATTTCCTATGACCAGTGCACACACATGGACATAAAACAACAACAACAGTAGTAGTAGTAGTAGTAATAGTAATCATAAATAATAGTGGTAGTAGGAGTAGTAGCATTACCACCACAAAATCAAAACAATAAGTGTATAAACCACTCCACTTTAATACCAAAGCCTTACAAATCTAAAGATGAAATTGTAAACAGAACTAAAAATCAGTCTCCGGTGTGTTAAGCATTCCTGAAGTATGATCCAGCAGAAGTCCCCATCCCTCTTTGCACACTAGGAAATGCGCAAGGCTGTCTGCTGGTAAGAAAAATAGTGCCATGTCTTCTGCTGCTCAGCACTCCTCAGCTGACACCTGAATTGAGCCTTAGATGAAGCGTGAGTCAAGAAAATAGTCAAGGCTTCCACTTTCACCAGTGAAAAAAAGCTGCTGCAACCCAAGGAAGAGTGCAAAGATGAAACCACTGGCCTTACGGTGCTCACCAACACCAGAACAGGGCAGTCAGATGACAAAAAATCCCTCTCCACACACACTGCTGTTCCTTGGTTTGTATCCATTACATATGCACACAAAAAAAAAAACCCCAAAACCAAACAGCTACAGTTATTAACTACATCAGGTATGACTCCAAGTCATACGCACACACTAATCTGGTGTCTTCTAAAATGTCTCTCAAAGCTCCCTGCCAAGACAAAAACACTCCACCTCAAAATACGTGCAGTCATCACACCTCTGGGGGGGGGGGGGGGGAGCAGGAAAGACTGCAAACCACAGGTGCCTGGTAGACATTACCTGTGTTAGCAGAAGATATTGGATAATCAGGGCAAGAAGCACACTAAGGTGTTACTGAACACAAGCGGTGCCTGCTGAGGGCCCAGTCACAGTTTTGGGTTCAGGATAAAGCACAATGCCCCAGCTGAGGAATGTGGGAACAACTGTACAGAGCTTTCTGCTGCAGCAGGCATCCAGATTCAGACAACATTGTCCACAGTCCCTGCTCCACCCCTACCCATCTGCAAATTTCCGCTAAAATCAACAGCCTCAAGTAAACACTGATTTGGGTTTTTCCCATAAGAATAACAGATGTGCAAGACGGGCGCTGCACCAGGAGAGGTGCCTCTTGCTCATCATGCTCCACAGTGCCACTGGAAGGCAAAAATTTGGTTGTTGAAGCATACTCCAAAGGCAGCACCTCTAAAAATGTGTCAGCAGTACATTTCTGTTTATCCGGAAGTGGTTAAAAAGCCTGAAATAGTTAAAACAGCAGATATTTTTTGATGATGTTACAAACCCAGTTTAGCTGTAGGGCAGCTAAGAGCCATACCAGCAGAAGATCTGAAAATCTGAGTAGTAAACCACTGTTTAAAATTAAAATGCCAGCTCAGTTGCAACCATGGTCTTCCCAAGGCAAAGGCATCATATCAAAACCTGAAAGATCAAAACACATACCAATAACTGACACCATCACTTCATTTCTAACACTATGAAGGAGGCCAGACTACCACTGGCATGGCAAACCCCTGGAAGGAGGTTTGTAGGAAAAGCACAGGTGACTGGAAATAGCTGTGAAATACGAGTCACAGGCTTGAACAGGACAGCAAAAGGCAGCATCTTCTGCTGCAATGAATTATAGCCTGTTCTGAACGACTGCTCCACTCCTAGGGACCCCCTGAGCATGTCTTTCCCAATACTGAAAAAGTGTAGCTTTTGCCCTAAGTGGGGGTGCAACTGCTCTACCAGCAGCTGAAGAACATCAAGCATCTTATGTCCAGCCCAAAGTCTATTGGCATTTTGCTTCGTGGCTTTAGGACCATGTCTGGCATTCACATGCTGCTGACTGGGTGTACCCGAGCCCCACACAGCCCAAAGACTTAAGATCCCTTTGGAGCGCACGGTGCCCACGACACCCAAAAGCCGCCGGCGCGCCCGTGCCCCGCTTTCAGAGGGGAGCTCAGCACAGAGAGCAGGGGCTGCCGCGGGACGAAATTCCCGTCCCGTGCCTGAGGGTCACTCGGGGGCGCAGCCCCTATCCGGAGCCTGCTCCTGCGGCCGTGGCAGGTGCAGCTCCTTCCGCTACCGGCAGCCCCGAGCCCCTCCAGACCCGGCCCGGGGCCGGGCCAGCACAGCGTCTGCAAACATGGGAGGAGCCGAGTGTGGGCGGGGCGGAGGCTACCGGCGGCTGTGCCGGGAAGCGCTTTCTCATTGACGGGTGTGGGACGGTGTCCGGTGGCGGCAGCATGGTTCGGGAACTTCTTTCCTTGTTCCTCGTAAGTGCCTGCCCGAGCGGGTGAGCGGCACGGGAGGCGGGGAACCGGGCGGGGCGGGCTGCGGGAGAGACCGGCTGGGCAGCTGCAGCCGGGCCGCGCCGTGGGGTACCCGCCGGGAGCGTTGCCTGGAGCAGTGCCGGGAGCGCTGCCGGGCTCCTGACAGCCGCTGGCCTCGGCAATCGTTTGTGTCGAGATTTCAGCCGATTCCTCCTTTTCCTTTAAGAAACTCACCTTCATGTTGAGGCAGTTGTGGTTTCACTGTCACTTCTTGGAGTATCAGGGCAAGGGAAGTAGGCATTGTGGAAAGAGGTGGGAAGAGGAAGGGAAAGGGGATGGATGCAGGCGAGTATCAGGGACCCCGGTCGTGTGCCGCAGCAGCGAGGGGACTCGGCCGGAGGCGCTGGCGGAGCGGGTTCGGCATCCAGGAACAGGCAGCACTGGCTGGGTATCTGCCCGGGCTAAGTTCCGCATGAGTGGAAGCCGACCTCTACTGCACCTCAGCGGATCTGTGGCAAAGTGATCTGGTAAAGCAACAGCAAAGCAAATATCAGTAGCAGGGGAGTTTGAACCATACCGACAGTGACCCAGAAAAACCTAGAGAAATAGTTCCAAGTCCAGTGGCACGAAACACAGCATTTACTGGAAGTGCTGGGGCAGGGCCTTCCTTGCTTTAGTCATCACGTATGGATGCAGAGTATGAGTGTCTGCAGCTTCAGAACGTGTCTGTCACCAGTAAACTTATTTTTGCAAATGATCACTTTAGAAGGGCTACTGTCGATGAGGAAGGCAAGGAAGTGTGTCAGTCTCTGCAGCGCAGGGACCTGCACTGGTACAGCTGTATCAGGCCAAAAGGGCTGTAGTGTCAGCCAACTCCAGGCAGGAGATTCAGGAAGGGCCAGAGGCACTGACTCTTCTGAGCTGCCCTGAGGCAGCCCTGCTCCAAGAGCCCCGAGATGGGATATCTGAGAGCCCAAGGCATGGTAGCAGGATCAGGCAGGTCACAATCATCCTTGCTGCGTAGCAGAGCTGTGACCTGCCTGGAAGTGTGGATGCAATATAGAATCATGGAATCATAGAATAGTTAGGGTTGGAAAGGACCTTAAGATCATCTAGTTCCGACTCCCTTGCCATGGGCAGGGACGCCTCCCACTAAACCATGCCACCCAAGGCTCTGCCCAACCTGGGCTTAAACACCACCAGGGATGGAGCATTATGTGGCTTCCCCAGCCCCAATTCTCACCTGTTTCAGAGAGAAGTCACTGTAGTCCACATTCAAAATCTCTTCACAGTGTGGTTATGTTGCTAACAGTACAGTTTGCTTTGGGATTTGGTAGGTTAAAATCAGGTGTTAAGATAAAAACTGCTCAAATTCTGATCTGATTTTCTATATAACAGGCAGTAAACTATTTAAAGTGATTCAGATTATTATATCCCTGCCTCTGCACAAAACACTAGAGCATAGTTAAATACAAAGAAGGATTTTAATTTGCTGAGAAGTGTGTGCTATCTGTTTCGATACAGGAGCAGAAAACAACTGGCAGAAATGTCAGTCTAGCTACAGCCTAGCTCCAGAAAGATACTTTGTAGTATCTTGGAACTATCCAGAATAAAAATTAAGATGAAAAAATACTTTATGTTATCATGCAGCTCTCAGAGAATAAATATAATTTCTATTCTTGTTTTCTACTTGTTCCCAAATTTCAGCACCCCTTAGAAAGGCTGTAGCACTCCTGATATGCTTTCTATTTAAACAAAAAATTGTGGTTGTTTTCTCTTTTTCTCATTAGCATGATGTTCCACTACTTCTAAATCAGTAAACTTGAGCTGCTTCTGACAGAGTAGTTTGATTAAACCAGAACGTTACTTTGTTGGATGAGATCTCAGTTTTGCAATGAAGTAGCAGCAGCTGCAGGGACAGTAATGCAAAATAGCAATGGCCGATGTAGTTAGAAAACATCTAACCTTACCCTGTAAAGCTGCAAAACCACATAGTGCTCAGAGACAGCTTTTCAAAGGAATAGGCCATCTCAAGGGAGTGAAGTGTTATTTCAATGTTTTGTAATTGTTCAATATTCCTACAGAACAGCAGTTTTCTGGAAATTTAGAAGACATACCTTTGAAAGCAGGACTCCTACATTACTGCACTGACCCTTATTTCTCATTTCCCAGACAACTAATGCACGCATTTAAAGGTATACATATAAATAGTCATAAAATCATGGGGTGACCCAAGACTCAAGTGAAAAGTATAAGGGCCCCAGTTCTGGAAATATTTTTCTGCTCACGTTTCCATAATCAACTGCCTTTATCTTCAAGGCAACTCACTGAACAAAGAGAAAGTGCTAACAAGAAGACTCTGCTGTGCTACAAAAGAAAAGGGGGAAGAGCTGCCAATTTCTACGCTGTCCTGCTCTTTTTCATCCTTAGTCACAACATCATCAAAGCAAGGTGGGAGCTCTTAATACTACTCCAGCTCTCCCAAATTGTATAGTATTTAACAGGTATTTACTAGTACAGTACTTCTAAAAAAACCCCAAACAAACCCCAAAACAAATAAAACCTAATCAATCAAACAAAATAACCAACCATACAAGCTCCTCCTCCCAATATACTGCTGTAATTTGCAGATGGGTCAGCCAAGATCTGAAATAGCAGTGGATTGAATTTGGGCAGCAACTATTTTAAGACACTGGACAGTAACTGAGGCTTTTTACTATCACAGGCACATGCATCTCTCTTGAAACTTAAGCAGCGCAGGATGCTTCTAGTCATGGGGAAGTACCATAAAAGATTTTGGAACAAAACCTACTATTTCTATTGGTTATTTTGGTGCTAACTACCACATTCTGTCTTGGAAGCAGAAATTGCCACAGTAAAAGAACTAAGGTAGAGAATGCTCTTAACAGGCAGTGTGAAATTACTTACACTTTGAAAAAGCCTTTGAAAAAGTGTTAACTGAGACTAGTTACATAGAAATCTGTATTTAAATGGGGCTAAGTCTAGCAACCATTGGTCAAAAGTACCAGAAGAAAGTCAAACCTCAGAAAATGAGATCGTTTTTCTCAGCTTCCACTACACCAAAAAGAAAGAAAAAAACCCTCTCCCCTGGCATTTTTAACACTCAGAAAGCCCCTGATGAGCTCATGCGTATTGCCCCATGTAACAAATGTAGAGTGAAAAACCAGGCCACCAACCTCCGAAGGCATTGGCCTTCTCATCCATAGGCATCTATGGATTAGAGATGGGAGAAGTCGCTTGCCAAAAATAGAATGTGTTATAAAGATAACAGGAGAAATCAGAGACAATATTTTTTCCCCCAGGGTTAAAAGCTGTAAAGCTTTCACAAGTCCTGTATGCAAATAACACGTTCACACACCAGAGCTGAGATTACAAACCCATAATGAAATTTTTCAGTTGAAGGAAGTTGACCCTTTATGAAGAATACTCTGACACAGGAAGAATCAAAGACCTGTGAATCCCAAAATCACATCAGTTTTTAAAGAAACTAAAGTTCCTGTCACTCTGCCCTGGGAACACAGATGAAAACAGATTTTATTAGTCTCCTTAGAGGCCTGTTGGTGAAAGAATTTTGGAGGGCTCTGTAGGAGTGAAGGAGAGGTCTCTTAATGCCTAGGCAATGCAAAAGGAGAGAAACAAGAAAATGTGGGCACATAATAATTCTTATGGGTTCTGCTAAGCTTATATATATCCCTGATTGGTTTATTTTATTCCCATTTACTGCTTAGTTCTATCTAACTTTTCAGTTTACTTATGACAACTATATTTTAGGTTAAGATGAGAAAGGTTGAAGAGAGCCTTTGTGAGTCATTTTAAAAACAGCTGCTGTTTGAATGTACATGTTGTGGAAAAGCACCCTATCACCCTGCCTATGTAAAAGCCCCTGAAGTGCTTCCTTTTCACTATTGGCAGAGGAAGGGAAGCTGCTCAGTGGCAAAAAGGAAAGCTATTGAGATGGATGCAGAAAGCTAAAGGTCTGTTGACTTCTTTTTTCCTATAAGGCACACCAAAATTTTTATATAGTAACTGGATTACTTTTAGCTAGTGTAGGTGTTTGGTGCTGCCGAAAAGTCCAATTCTGAGAAGTGGTCTCTACTTCTTGTAAGTGTACCAGGAAGTCCATCTCTGTGAGCAACAGCGAAGGGCTTCCATCAAAAAGTGTTGCATTTCTGTCTCCCCGCACTATATCAGCATAGCTTGTTTATATAAAGGTGTAAGTAGGCGGTGGGGAGGTATGTTTGCATCAGGAAGTCTATGTCTGTGCACTTACTGTGATTGCAGGTGCTCAGTAAACACATCCCCCAAAAATCAGCTAAGTTTTACTGATATTAGTCATTTAGAAAGATGTTCCCTTCTTTCATTATATCCCATTTTCTGCATGACTCTGTATGTTTGCTTGCTCTGTGAGTGCTATGTGCTTTGCTAGTGTCCTTCAGTTTCTCTGCTGTGCTCAGGTGCTGTCTGTGGGTATGTTTGTGATAATCTTCAATCTCCCTTTTCTCTTTGCTGTTGCCCAGGGTTGTTTTCCCCTGACCCTCCTGCAAAAAGGTTTGACTACTCTGTTCCAAAAAGAGGAGAGTTGGGTGCTGAAAGCAGGATGCAGGGTGTCCCGTGGGTTCAGAGCATTGGCAGGTGTGGCTTTGTAGGCAGGTGAGGCATTTTAGTGATTATCTTTTAATCAACTTTCTACCCCAGTTTATAGTGAGATGTTTCTCCAAGGCAAAGGGAAACAAATCACACTAATTTGACACATCCATTTGACAGTTTCTATTAAGGCCTTACATTAACTTTGACCTTTTAGCATCGTTTCACTGGGATTCCAAGAAGAGCACCCTCAAAGCTTTGGCAGTAAGAGAGTCAGAGCACTGAATGGGGGAAGTGACAGGCTGAGCATCCATACCCACAGTTTCTCAAGTGCTATACTGCTTTATAGCAGCTTCTCCTCCAGGTGCAATGAAAGTCTTCCTCATTTTAGCCTAGTAATTAACATTAAATACATTTTAAAACAGGTGGCTGCTAAGGGGAAAAAAAATGCTTTTCACCTTCTCATTTCTGAATAGATCAGGGGACCAAAAGAAGTGGCTACATGTAGAAGTCAGCAGACAGTGGCTATACTGATAACTTCACTTAATTAGCCACAGATAACACTTTCTTCACTTAAGAGCCCAGTTTGAAGTCCAAACCCATTTTCAGTAAGTTAATATTTGAGACAATTAAAGAGTTTTCTGCCTCTAACTAAAGTTACAGTTGGCATCCAAGCTGTTTCACGCAAAATCATGAAGATTGAGTTAATCCGCCATTAAACATTGCCAGATTCAAAGAGAAATCTTTGAATACGTACATCCCTTATTGTTAGCAGTAACAGATATGGTCAAATTTATATTAAGCTGCAACTCAAAAGTATTCAAAGATAACCAACCATTCCAATTTAACCTCTTTCAAACAGCCAAGACAAGATTAAAAATAAATTAGTCCAGTCAAAGTTTTGCTGATTAAAAATGTGAGTGAATCTGTGATCAGTGGGATTTTTAGTCCATGCAGTGCACCATTGGTATAAGGATTTGGAATCTTTGTATTGCACCTCATTCCCCACAAACCTCCTTTGCAAGAAAATATACCCTGCCACCCCTCTCCTTCAGAGCTTGGCCTGTTTTGCCATTTTGCCAAGGGCAGTAGCATGGCTCTATTTCTTTCCAGGCACCTTTTCCCTCCCTCCTTCAGTATCCCTCCCAGTGTCTATATAAGTCTTTTATAAAATACAAACCACTTTTTAATTCAATTAAAGAGGAGCAAAAACAGTGAATGTAGAGCTCAGCTTAGATGATAAGACTTCAAACTCTTCAAGACAATGACTGCTTTGAACTATAATTAATTGTATGAACATCTGTTATAACAACAGCCATGCGTGAGCTTGTTCTTAAGCATTAATGTTCCATCAGTACCTGTAGTGGGAGTGTTCATAGCATTAAACCTGTGTCCTTATTGTCCGTTATCTCCTCTGGAGTAACGAATACCTTTAATAAAGGGGTGAATATTATCAATATGTTTAGCAATAGAGTAATGGTACAGATGTAACTTTATTTACTACCTTGCCAGTAGTAAAACACACCTATGGTCCTTGACAGACTTTTTAATGCAATTTGTTGTTCTTCTCTCGCAGGTGGTGGCCTTAATTATTGAAGCACTGTGCAAAAATGAGACCGAAGCTATAATGCGTATAGCATACAACAAATTAATTAGAAGAAAGATCATTGCTAAGAGGCAGATGAATTGTAACTGGGATGAATACAGTCTAGGTGCTCAGTGTTGCAAGAAATGTGAACCTGGTAAGTATCATTATAAGACTGTTGAAAAGTCATTCAGAGTGGAAAAACAACACGCCCAATTGCTTTCTGCTGGGATAGCTAAGTGGCATGCTGTGGTTTTCTGGAGGTAATGCTTCATTCTAGCTGTATCTTTCTCTGCTAGAGGGCATGAGACACTTCAAAAGTATTTCTTGAGCTGAGTGAACCAGGAAGTTTTTACTACAGATGGTAGTTCTCACAAAACATGCTTGTCACAAAAGAGCGAAAAATTACATACACGTCTTTGAAAGAGGTTAAAAATTGCAAGCACAGGCTTTTGCCTAGAAGACCCCATATATTCATGGGTTTTCCAATTTCAAATATACAGGTTTGTTTGATGTGTCTTAAATTGGAAGGAGAAGGGGGATAATTCGATCTTGTGTACGCTACATTCCTGAAGAGCATAAACATATGAGTAAAGAATATAGATTCTGTCCATATTTGTAAATCAGAAAGTATTACGGATTAAAAACAAAGGCTGACATAGGTCTTAAAGCTGATGGTTTCTGTCCAAAGATATTGCAAATCCTAATTCTTGGTTTTCTCTCTGTACAGGTTTTGTTAAAAATATCAGCTGCCCAACAGATACTAGCAAACACTGTGTTTCTTGTGAAAATGGAAAGGAGTACATAGATCATGTCAATGATCTGGCCAAGTGTTTGAGATGCGCTTCATGTGACAGTGTATTCGGTATGTCTGTAGAAATGGCTACTGTAGCAATGCTCTCCCTTGATGCAGCATTTGACTGAAAAATTTCCACAATCTCTGAATAGTGGATAGCAAGCATGTGGTTGAGTGTTTTAGTGGCAGTACATGCAGGAATTCATGTTTAAGTCATAAGTTTATTCTCCAGTTCCCTTTCATCAAGCACAAAGTAGCAAAAAGAACAAGCTATGCTGGTCCATTTTTTCTACTTATATGTGTCTTCGCTCACCCAAAGCAGACCCTCTACAAACTGGTTAGAATTATGGAAGAAAAGTTCTCACTCTTCTTTTTCCTTTATTTAAAAGACAAGGAATGTTGTAAAAGCAGGGGTAGGAGATTTCCCAGTGGTTTCCTCTACAGTAATTTATGAAATTAATAATATTATTTCAAATTGCTGGAGCTAATACAGTGATGACTTTTCTATGTTCAAGAGGCTGTGTGGGATATAGGGTCAAATGAGAAGACTACGAGGCATGCCTTACTGGGTCAGACCAGTGGTCCATCTACCCCAGTATTCTGAGTTCAGCAGATGCTATTCTCAGAAAACATGACAAAACCTGTATACTTTCTGAAGTCTATTCCCCGCTAAGTCTACCAGCATCCACAGCTGTGGGAAAGGACATTAGAAGGTCCATCTCTACCTAGTCATTTTAGAATCTATCTCTGAGTCATTTGTGCATGAACCTGTTAGGGGGCACCAGGTTCCAGAAATTCATAACCTGTTTCATAAATATCCACCATACTTTTTTTTTTCATTTTTTTTTCAATTGATTAACCTGATCTCCTACCAGTTCTACCAGCTGTCCTGTAGTTCTAATGTACTTGGATTTAGGAAATGCTAGTTCTGCATTCCTCATATTGAAAATCAAGTTTTGTGAATGGAGAGGTAGCTCTTTTCATTAGCTACTATAATAAGCATTTCTAGATGGGTAGTGAAATTGAATACAGCAGAGCAATTAGATATTTGAACAGAGCCACAAAGGAAACTATTTGTTAAACTGAAGGGAAAAAAAATAGTGCAACTAATGGGATTACTAGTCATTTAATACCACGGACAATAATGTAGTAGAAGAGAAGTCAGTAGAAAACACCAGGCCGGAGGAAAACTGCCAGTGAAGTTCCATGAGAACCATTCTTAGGATTGTTCATGTTTGAGATTTCCATGACTGGCTTCAGCACTGGTTTTACAGTAGAGCTTTATCAAATTTGAAAGATAACCTGTTGTCCTGTTACAGCAGGGCACTGATCATGACAACTCAAAATTCACTTCTATTCCTATATGGCTAAGAAATCACCTTTCCTACTACAGTAATATTTAATGCAGAAATAAAGTTTCATAGATGGAAATAGCTACACTGATGATAGGAGAAAATAAATACATTTATTTTGATACTGAAGTAGGGAATATGTTAGCTAAAGAGAATGGAATTACTCACACACCTTGGAGGTCCTCAAGAAGATATAAAACTTGTTGTCTGACAGGGAGAGTAAAGAACCTGTCTCTGACATCAAGCAGGGAGATGGGCTGTGTGATCTGGGTTTCCTTTTGGCTTTACACTTCTGGATGGGAAAAAGCAGCTGACAACATTTGGCAGCTCAAGATGAGTCCTCTTCTAGGAAGTACTTTATCCTGTGATCAGTTTTTTGAGCTCTTGGCCAGCAGAGGTCTCTTTGCCATCTTCGTATTTCCAGCTATGCTGTTATTGCAATTAAGCCTCACCTGTGCTAGCAGTGATAGAGCTACAGGCATCCAAGCGTGAGGACAAGAACTTGTGAGCAGAGGCCTGCTCTGAAGACCTGCTTTTTCAAACTAACAAACTTTAAGAAATATATTTTAGGTTTGGAGGTTGCAAAGAACTGTACCCAGGCACAGAACACAAAATGCACCTGTGCAAAGAACCATTTTTGCAATTCTTCTGTACCATGTAGGCATTGCGATCCATGTACCATGTAAGTTTATGCCTTCATAATTTCATATAAAATTGCTAATATTCTATGTTGTCACACTTTTTCCTCGCCCGTTTGAAGACAGAGAGTAAGTCAATATATAAGCTGAGGGAAAACATTAGTTTCCCTTCGCACTTAGCTTGTTGAGCTGACTTAGCTCACTCAACTTGTGTCCATGCAGGCTTTCCAAAGTCATGCAGAAGAACTTGTGTACATCCACCAAGTCTGTATATACCTCTTAAAAAATGTAACAAAGTTTCTCAGCTTTTCTATTGTCTTTGTGTGATTTACTGTTACATCTAAAAAATAATTTCCACGCCTTTTCCCACTCCCATACCTTTCCATACCATTTTCATACCTATTAAATTCCAAACTCAAAAAATCTTCACATATGAAATATTTAACTGATAAAAAGTGTTAGAAGATTTTGATTTGCTCTCGAGTGTTGATGAAGAGAGATACAAATCCCATGATAATTCTTGTTCATGTCTTCTGCAGATGTGAAAGCGGTGTAATTGAAAAACAATGTACTTCAACTTCAGACACTGTGTGTGGAAAGAAAGGTACCATTTCAAAACTTAGCATAGTCTAACATCTGCTCTATTTTGAGAGTTGGACCCTGTACTGACCTGTGAAGCATGATTGCTCTTTGCCCTTGATCACTGTACAGATGTAGGAGCGATTACTTCTTTTCAGGGGTGACTCGTGATAGGTAAGACTTTAACAAAGGGGTAGCTTCTGCCATTACGAGACAACAGAAAGGCTTTTATAATCTGACACAACCTTATTTAAAGTTTAGAGAATGTTGCTGTACTGAGTTTCTTGACTTAACTCTCAGGTAATATTTCCAATGTTCCAACAGAAACAAGAATGCCATGGTGGGCCATACTTTTGACAATTCTGGTACTACTAGCATTTGGAGGAATAGCATGTAAGTGATTTCCTAGTCCTTATACCTATCATACTCTGAATAAGATATTCAGCTGCTTCCTCAGATGTAGTTTGTATTCTTGGCATCCAGAGGAGAGATATACTCTGTCCTGGATTTTAAAAATGTTTTTTTGTTTCAGACTATGGAAAACGAAAGTGGGCTAATAGAAGGGAAAGGCTCTGTGAATTCCCCCAACCACGCATTTCTGATGTAAGTATTGTTGCTTAGATCACAAAAAACAGCTGCATGCAAGAGAAACTCTGTTCTGTTTAAATTACAGTGGGATTCCACAAACATGCGCATTCCTCTTTCTCATGACATTTTTTAAGTGAATTTTACCATGAGGACTCTGGTAGAGAAGCAAGAGAAACCCTGGATTATTTCTGCAGGATTTGTTAACATACTTCCTATGTTACATGACCAAGGTCAAAACTTCATAAGGCTTCCAGTGCCCCAGGTTACCTGTCTCAGTGTATACTCTTAAGCAATAACGATTGTGAGGTGATTCCTCAACCTCACTCAGGTCAGAAGAGATCTGTCTGTCCAATCTCATTCCCTCACTCCTCAAACAGGGGAATCATGGAGAAAACTAAAAGAAAATTACAGAAATCACGTGTCATGAAATGTGTTTATCCTCTCATAAAAGGTCAATGTTTTACAAAGCTTGTTTCTACTCATTGCTCTCTTGGTTCTCTTTTCAGGAGATTGCACCTCTCAGACAAGGTAAGAGACAAGTAATTTCTCAAAATTCAGTAGAAGAAGAAAAGTAGAGAGATGCAAATACTACACTAAGAAAAAGGGTATTTTTGTGTAGACTTTGCTACTGACTGGAACTGTCATTCTAGTGCAACAGTGAACACTTTGTAAAGAAATGCCAGTTCATATTGTGCTTATTCAAACATTTAGTTGGTATCATGAAAGTTTTGCCTCAGGAGAAATTTCTGTTGTAGAGGAAGCAATTGCAATTACTATTTGACAACAGGTGAAGTTCTGTCCTGCATTGGATACAGACACTAGGAGGCAGAATTTCTAGAATCATGGATAATTATAATGGAATAATCCCACATGCAGAGGTGGGATCATGGAAACACGAACCTACCTTATGTTCAAGGGCAAATCAACACTAGCAACACACAGTAGGAAAAGAACATAAGGTCCAAGGCTGTATCACAACAAAAGACCTGTCCTGTTCCAGGACCTTTCGCAGCACTCTTCTGATGAAAACAGGTACATGAAGGGTGACCAGACTTTAATGATAGAGAAGAACAGAACAGCTTATAGAGGAAACTGAGATTTTAATTCAAGTGGTAGGAAGCAATGAATTACCTAGCATTTGGTAGGAGCATGTAAAAGCTACATATTGTAGAAAAATCCCATCTAAAATAGTCTTGGTCAGGAATATCTGAAACTGCATTTGTTTTGAATACAAAAATTATCAACTCTGAGAGGAGGTGATAAAAAACAGTGAGATACGAGTTACCAGAGCATTTCATTTTATGCTTTTAGGTGTTGATTTGAGCAGCTATGTTGCTGATATTGTGGAGCAGATGACATACGAAGACACGCTGAAATTTGTTCGTTATCACAGAGTACCAGAAACTAAAATAGATGGGATTATTCGTGATAATAGTGATACATCTGAACGGAAGATCCAGTTTTTTCAAGCCTGGCTTCAAAGACATGGAATGAATGGAGCTTATGAAACCCTGATAAGAAGCCTGAGAAAGCTTCAGATGTGTGCTGTAGCTGATAAAATTGAGAGGATACTACAGGAGGCTGTTTCCAACTCTGAGTAAAGGGGGATAGTTGTACAATGATGACACTCAGCAAAGCAACACAGGGAGCACTCGGGAAAATAGAAACTCTGCAATGACAATGTTGAGCTTGGTAAAACCTATTCTGGTAGTTTGGAAGAGACATAACACAGAACCATTTGACCGAATTGGTATTTTTCTAATAATATAAATAATAAAGCTTTTAAATGCCTTTTTCATTGGCAGTTCTGGTTGGTTCAAGGAAGTTGTAGTATGAACAAGGGGTAATTATGATTTTTGTAGCAATATCTCTCCTTTTAAATAAAGGGGAGTTTTGGTTATTCAGAACTGGGAGAAGAAGTTTTATGGCTTGCTTACTAAAAGGTACTAAGTGTCCAGCCATAGGAAGCAGAAATAATGATATGGTATGCTCCTGTGTTGCCTAAGTGATGTAATGTTTTGCTTACATGAAACTTGTGGGATGTTGTGTTTTTCAAAGTGAAATCTCTGGTGTTAATATTCTATGAAAAATACCATGAAGAATACTTGAACAAAGACAACAAAAAATTATCTAACACACACCTGATTAATTTTGAATAGTGTTGAATTACAAAGGTGTTGCTGGGTAATTAAATTCTAGGCTACTGTAAATGCAATTTCTCCCTTGTATAGAAGCACCTGTGTGTGTGTATACAGAGCTTTGTTTATGTGTCTGTATTTATATGTATACATGTGTGCAAGTTTTCCATGTAAAAACTCACAGTGCTAAGTAAAAGTTATGTCTGTCACGCTCTGCAATGATTGCAAGCCTTTTCTAATGCTAAAAGCCAGGAAAGAAGCAGGAGCTGAAGCAGCACAGCAGCACCATGGTTTTTGAAAGGCAGCCTGCAGGAGCTATGAGGTCTCCATAAGCAAATGTGCAATACTAGCTTTTCTAAGGTAAGAACTGATACAATGAAAACATCTTTGTAATTAAATAAAAAATCCACATAGTTCGTGGTTTCCATCTTCCCTTCTTATCATGCACACTACAGGTGTCATTTTTAGGTTTTCTTTTACCTGGGTTAGTAAATAAGAGAGATCGCTCTCCTGAAAAAACTCACGTCACCTTTCCTCCATCGCAGAGGGCTCTGCTCCCACATGCAAAGACCCAGCAGCGCTGGCTGCTTTGCAGCAAGGCCTTTCCCAATCACACACCCATTTATGCAAAGTCTCACAAAGCCTTCCAACAGCAGAGGAGACCTCGGTAGAAAGACTGGATTTCTCCAGGTCATGCAGAGAGCAGGGGTTCTTTCTTCTTTAGCTCCAGCATCAGTTCCATAGACTGAGAGAATCTCCAGCTGAGTCTAGACTCAGCCAGAACATGAGGGGGCTGCCTGGGCTTGCTGCCATGTGCCAGCCAGAGTGTGCTGGTGCTGGGTAGAGTCCAAGTGCTGGCACCAGCCCTGGGGGTGTGGAAAGGGGAGGGCAGGTCTGGCAGCAGAGTGCTGGGTGCTGGCAGTCAACCCCTGGGCAATGCAGGGCACCTACAGCCGTGAGGCATCGCTCTAAGAGGTAATGTTTCTAGGAGTGAGATGCCTTGGAAGGCAGTGTGTGTACCTTAACACCAGCTGAAAATCTGTGTATGGCATTAAGCGATAGCCTAGAAGTAAGGCAGGCCTTGGATTAGCTTCAAAATCCTTAAGCCTTTCATAGACTTGACCAGTCAAAGGTCTGAAGGGCACAGGGCATGTTTTGTTGCCAAGCTCAGACCCAGTTTAAGTTGTACAGCTCTTCCCCAGGTCTCAAGCACAACCCAGGTGCTAAGCATTCAGAAAAACCTTCCATCCCACTTTGGAGCCTCTTGCCCCTAACCTTTCTAAGTGTCTAATCAATCAGCTTGCCACTACCATACTGCCAAAATCCCCAAGCTGTGCTGCTTTTCAAAGGAAAACCTTCAGGCTGCTATAGCTGGATGGTTTAATAGCCATGCACCAGACCTACACACCTATGAACTGATTAAGGCATAGCACTGCATAAATGACTTGTGTTGGTTCTATCTGTGTACAGATCTGACACCCTGCAACAGTGTGCTGCTCATTGCCATGCTCTGGCCAGGCTTTACATACGTAAGAGAATAAAATGTCTGCCTTTCAAAAAAGCATATGGTAGTTGTGTAGGCTCTGCCATCTTTCCTATCTTGCAGTTCAGTAGAAGCACAGTCAAGACAGGAAGTAAGGAAAGCTCCATGCTCTCACATGCCCTGATAGGCCTGTACCGTGTCCCACCCAGGAAGGCATAAATGTAGCTTAAAGGTATGTTATGTTGGCTGGTGCTTGGCTTGACCTTTGGCTTTTCATAGCTTCTGGCTTCACCTCTCAGAGTGAGGCATCTGGCCTGCAGAAACTAAGGTTGTCCACCTCTCAGGGCTTCAGTGGGTCAGTTTGTAGAACTGATCTGAGCTAGGCAGATCTTAAAACAGAGGTATCAAACTTCATAAATTTGTGGCAGTGAAACAGAATGGAACATTCTTCTTTCATCACACTGGAATTGCCCAACCTCAGAATAATGAGGACAGTTGAAAAAGAAAGTCCTTGAGTCATATTCTACTTCTGCAAGAGCTGCAAGGCTGAACCCAGACTGCCATTAACTCCAGCGGATAGCATGCATAACAATTTTTTTCTCAACCGGAACACTGCATCAAATAAGGGGGTTGATTCTATTGTGCAGTTGGTTTTCCAAAGGAGTGGGTATATGTCTATGTCGAAGTCAGCAGTGCAGCATAGAGCCATCTGATCAAACATAAAGTACCTGGACCTGGGATCAAAAGTGACCTAGTTCTGCCAGCCCATGGAAATACACCCAGCTTTCCACTGCCTCCTGCTTCTGGCCCCGTTTTCAAACCAGGGGTCATGGGGGGAACAAAAAAAAACCAACCAACACGTGAAGAAAAATCCAAACAAAAGAACTTCACCACAAGAGTGCTGATTTACGGTAACCCAGCATCAGAAAAGCAAGTGGAAATAGAAACAGAAACTTGCCCAGTGATTGACTTGGCACGTTTAAGAGCAGATTACAAAGGGGAAGCTCTTTCCTCAGGAAGCCAAAGATTTGCAAAACCACTTGCGTTTGTTATTTAAATAGCAAACCCAGAGCAATTGTTATTTAAGAACAATAGAAGAACAGGAACACTGAAATGAAAGGCTATGAGGATGATCTGACTTCAGTCCTGAGAATTGAAAGTGATCACAGGAGCCAGGGTGCGTTCAGAAATTCCACAAACCATTTTGCTGCTCACCCACACTGCAAACTGCAGAGTAACTTCTGCTGCCCTGCAAGTCAACCAAACACCTGCGAGAAGACAGAAACAGGGTCGTTATCGCAGTGTGGCACCAGGAAAAAGGAACAGCAGCTCAAGACAGCTCTGTGATACAGGATTGCGGCAACACGAAATAACTGATTTTTAAAGTCATCCTGCAGGCTGCCAGTTCTTGAAAACACATGGCTGAGGAATGAAGTGCTGAGTACAAAGAGTCTGAAATGTTTCTGTACATGACAAGCATATTAAAATGTGAGATAGCCATAGGCATATTTCCTATATGGAGGAGAGGAAAGGAAAACAATACGAACTAATTTGTGAGAAGAATTAAACTGTATTGGGAAAAGCCTAGGTGTTGGTTTTTCTGAGGGAAGATACAACCTCAAAACTCACCTTCCCTTCTTACTGTTTGTTGATACTTTGGTTTTGGACTTGAAAGGGAAACTCACATTCCTGCTATCCCACTGCTAGCAAGAGGAACAGTGCCCACCATATTTAGTGAGTCTCTAGTACAGAGTTGTGGTTGAGAATTACGAGAGATGTGGGAACAATCACAAACATAATGTACAGTCAGTGTTTTCTGGATAGCTTTTCAGCGGTTTTAGTTCAAGTTCCTTTCCAAACTGAAAGCATGACTTTTAAGGCAGACAGAATGCTAATGGCCTTTTTCCATAATATGGCAGGATGGCCGTGATCTGGGCTGATCTCAAAGGGTTTTGAGGTTCAAGTTTTGTCTCTAAGACATGAGAACACCACCTATTCCTGTACTTTGGGACACAAGGGGGCATAAGTACCTTGACAGTGCCCTCTCATTTATCCAAGAATGCATAGTGGTCAATAAATAATTCATAGGATGATAGAATGGTTAGTGTTGGAAGGTACCTTAAAGATCATTTAGTTCCAAACCCCCTGCCATGGGGGGGGACACCTTCCACTAGACCAGGTTGCTCAAAGCCCTATTCAACCTGGACTTGAGCACTGGCAGGGATGGGACATCCACAGCTTCTTTGGGAAACCTGTTCCAGTGTCTCACCACCCTCACGGTACAGAACTCTTTCCTGATGTCTAATCTATTTCAGTTTAAAACCATTCCTCCTTGTCCTATCACTACTTGCCCTTGTAAAAAGTCCTTCTCGTGCTTTCCTGTAGGTTCCCTATAGATATTAAAAGGCTGCTATAAGGTGTCCCCAGAGTCTTCTCTCCCCAGGCTGAATAACATCAACTCTCTCAGCCTGTCTTCGAAGGAGAGGTGCTAGAGTCCTCTGATCATCTTTGTGGCCTTGTCTGGACTTGCTTGAGCAGGTCCATGTTCTGTTTGTGTTGGGGGCCACAGAGCTGAACCCACTTTTACTGCAGCTGGGTCTCACAAGAGCAGAGTAGAGGGGCAGAATCACCACCCTTGACCTGCTGGTCACACTTCTTTTGACGCAGCCCAGGATACAGTTGGCTTCCTGGGCTGTGAGTGCACACTGCCAGGTCATGTTGAGCTTCTCATCAACCAACACTTCCAAGTTCTTCTCCTCAGGGCTGCTCTCAATCCAGTCTCCCCCAGCCTGTAGTTGTGCTTGGGATTGCCCCAGCCCATGTTCAGGACCTTGCATTTGGCTTGGTTGAATTTCATGAGGTTGGCATAGGCCCACCCTTCAATTGTGTCAAGGCTCCTCTGAATGGCGTCCCTTCTCTCCAGCATTTCAACCACACCACACAGCTTGGTGCTGTTGGCAAACTTGCTGAGGATGAACTTAATCCCACTGTCCATGTAACCAACCAAGATGTTAAACAGCACCTGTCTAAACACACCAAACCCCAAGGAACACTGCTTACCACCATTCTCCGCTTGGATATTGAGCAGTTGACCACAACTTTCTGCGTACAGCCATACAGCCAATTCCTTATCCAATGAGTGGTCCATTCAGGACTTTCGAACGTCTGAATGAAATCTCTTCAGCTTTAAATTCCTTTAAACTTGTCTAAACTATAAACCACTGCCCTGGGCAGGGGTGGTGGTTGTGTCCGGGGGAGAAGGGAGGTAACAGCCGGCGCTTTCCTGGTGCTCCTAGAAGGCACAGATACAGCTGCGGGCAGACCCGCTCCCTGCCTCTGCTCGGCAGGTGGCAGCCTCTGTCCGTGCAGCCCCGCGCGGGTCCTCCGCCGGCTCCTTCGCTCTCCCCAGGGCTGGCTTGGCAGGGACGAACAGCCCGCGGGAGCTCCCTCCCCGGCTCCTTCCCCGTCTCTCCGTCCGGCTGCTCTCTGGGGATGGATTATTCTCAGAGGGGGAGGACATGTTACATATGAGCTCGCGCATAAAAAGAGCAGCGCACTGGCTATGACAAGGGCACAAAGCCTTGCCCTGATATTGCTGAGCCGGCAGTGAGGCTGAGCCAGTTCCAGCTCTGGTTTTACATGCAATCCCTCAAGTCATGTTCCACAAGTCTTAACATTACACCTACAGTGTCGTAAAACATTGTGTGACAGCTTTTGAATGCTTCTCAGATTTTAGGATGAGCGCAGCCTGACTCCAACTAGCCCAAGATTAAGCAGCTCAAGGAATTCCCACGCTACAGAGTAGCTGATGACTTGGCATCACCACTTTAAGCTTTATGACACACGGAAATACTGTGTCATAACAACACATCCGGGCTGCAAGCGGGACACTAAAATCTGGAATTGGCACTGTTACCGAGGTATGTGCAACATTACCTGTGCCAACATGAATGTGCATTGCGGTGAAGTCTTAAAAAATGCTCACATAAAACAGTTGAGAGACATGCGCATAGTTGGTACTTATGCAACTGCCAAGATACCAAAGGTAGGCATTAGCAGTGGCCAAAAAAGCCTACAAAAGACTAGGCTTTTGCCTAGTGTCCTGAAATCATGTGTTTTGAAATTTGGCCCTCTGAAGGGTCTTTGCACCACCATAATCAAGTGAAAAAGCAACTGGTGAACATGCAAGAGGAGAAGGGGTGAGTGGTGACAGCTTAGAGGCTTTCTGGAGGAACTGGCTTATGATTTACTCTTAACTGCTACAACATGCTATTGCAAATGTCTTGTTTTCTTTCTCTTCCAGGCTTGTAAGTTAGCCTATCGTTTTAAATAACTTTAACTATCATTTTAAATGATTATACATTAAATGCAGATTTACTTCTGTTCTAGCTATAGAAATGTTGGGAATGACCACCTCAGGAAGCTTGCTGCCAAGACTTTTTTTTTTTTAATCCTACAAAATTTATGGCTGTTATTTCCATCAGAAAAACTGGAACGAGTATGAACACTTGAAAATAAATAATCCTGTACCATGAGACATCAGAGCTTCAAAGTACACCATGTTTTATGTTTTTTGTTAACTCTGTTTCTGTACCTTTAGCAAACAGCACATCAGCAACTGGCTGTCCAAGGTACAAAGCTCCTTAACTGATATGTCTTTCGTAAGAAAGTGTCTTATTGTATGATCTTTATTCAGATATCCCTATAGCACTCAAAAGCCTTTCCCTGACATCAGGCGCAGTGGCGTAAGGAACTTCCAAAGAGCAGCCCATAAAGAGGCTATGAGGAAAGTAATGAATAGTGTTGCTCAGTGCAATTTAAATAATAATAATAGGTTACCTGGGCAGATGCTCTTAGGTACCCTTTAGGTGAGCCTAAACCCTAACCCTTTAGGGAGCCTGGTATCAGTGGTTATATACAGTAACAAGTACTTCTGAGGAGATTCCTGAACTGTGGCCACACTGCAAGATACTTGGGACTCAAGCCTATGCACAGAGTTACATTTACCTGGTGACACAAAGAATATACACTACAGGCGAGGGCCAAGGAGGTACATAGAAAATTCATGGGGTTATTTGTCCTCTCATCATTGCTTGCTTTATAACTGTAAGACTATTAACCTACTGTCAGTGCAAATTTTTAGGCTCTCTTTTTATTTGTAAATGAAAACAGATGCGTAAATTCATGAGCTGGAATTTGGGAGCTGGACACAAGATAAAAGCTCTGTTCTGTGTAAGGGCTGAAGTTGAGCAGTCTTTCTGAGACCAGCTTCTTCCTCCCTTCTCCAAAGGCATTCCTATATCACAATAAAAATGCAAACATCATCCAGGAAATGCATTCAACATCCCCTAACTCATCCAAGTCTAAAGTAACTACTAACAGAACATGCAAAAACATTTCTCAGAAAGAAATACTGTTTTTCTACTTTCTTCTCTCAGCTGTGGACCTATTCCAAAGGTAGTAATGTATTATTTTTTTACTTAAATGGAGGAAATAGTTCTTCCAAATGTGACTGAAAATATTGTTGGTGAAATTAAACCAATACATTATGTTTGGAGAGCAATCAGGTCCAGAAAATTTCAGCAAAGGAAGTGTTAGAAGCATAAGTAGTACGAAATAGAACTTCAAGTGAAATCCTGCTTTGCTTGGATTCAAGTTAGCAACTGGGATAAAAAAGGTAAAAGATCCCAGTTCCAGAAAGCAAGATTTCTTCTTTTCTAAGATCTAATCTGTCATCAGCTTATATTCACTACTTAACAAATCTGGGCAGACTTGCAGGCACCCTTAGTATAGGTAAGTCTATAGCGGACTCCATGACAAAGCCAAAAAGCAAAGCAGACTTTTTAAATCTAGAACTACTAGAAGAGCCTTCTGGGAGCTAAAGGCATAACTTAAAATGGTATGATGCCTATGTGTTTGGTATCTTGCCACACTATCAAACACTGAAATGTAAGTCAGATGTTCGTTCTCCTTCTTCCACTCTAATCCCATAATAATGGGCACAGTAGATGTTAATATCCACATGAGATGTGACATAACCTGGCTGGAATCCCCTTCTCTACTCTGGAACAGAAAATTGCATGCAAGTGTCCCACCTCCCAGAAGTCTAAGTCTGGGCTGTTTGAGGACATCTCTTTCCCGATCGCACTTGTCGAAGTGGTTTCACTGAGTGTAATTGAATATTCATTGCTGTGGAAGTTTGAAATTGATTCCCTCTGCTCAGGGGATGCCTAAACTATTAGGTTATTCACAAGATTTTGCCACATGACATCCTTGTCTCTAAATTGGAGAGACATCAATTTGATAGATGGACCACTTGGTGGATAAAGAACTGGCTGGATAGCAGCACACAAAGAGTTGTGGTCAATGGCTGGAGACCTGTAATGAGTGGTGTCCCTCAGGGATCACTGTTGGGACCGGTCTTGTTTAACATATTTGTCGGTGACATGGACAGTGGGATTGAGTGCGTCCTCAGCAAGTTTGTCGATGACACCAAGCTGTGTGGTTCGGTTGATACGCTAGAGGGAAGGAATGCCATCCAGAGGGACCTTGACACGCTTGTGAAGTGGGCTGATGCCAACCTGATGAAGTTTAACCATGACAAGTGCAAGGTCCTACACCTGGGTGGGAGCAATCCCAGGCACAACTACAGGTTGGGCAGGGAAGAGATTCAGAGCAGCCCTGTGGAGAAGGACTTGGGGGTGTTGGTTGATGAGAAAATGAACATGAGCTGGCTTCAGTGTGCACTCGCAGCCCAGAAAGCCAACCGTATCCTGGGCTGCATCAAAAAGAATGCAACCAACAGGTCGAAGGAGGTGATCCTGCCCCTCTACTCTGCTCTTGTGAGACCTCACTTGGAGTATTGTGTGCGGTTCTGGTAACCTCAACATAAAAAGGACATGGAAGTGTTGGAGCAACTCCAGAGGAGGACCAGAAGGATGATCAGGGGACTGGAGCACCTCCCGTATGAAGGTAGGCTGAGAAAGTTGGGGCTGTTGAGCCTGGAGAAGAGAAGGCTGTGTGGAGACCTCATAGCAGCCTTCCAGTATCGGAAGGGGGCCTATAAGAATGCTGGGGAGGGACTCTTCACTAGAGACTATAGTGATAGGACAAGGGGTAATGGGTTCAAACTTAAACAGAGGAAGTTTAGATTGGATATAAGGAGGAAGTTCTTTAGTGTAGTGATGGTGAGGCACTGGAATGGGTTGCCCAAGGAAGTTGTGAATACTCCATCGCTGGCAGTGTTCAAGGCCAGGTTGGACATAGCCTTGGGTGGCATGGTTTAGTGGGAGGTGTCCCTGCCCATGGCAGGGGGATTGGAACTTGATGACCTTAAGGTCCTTTCCAACGCTAACTATTCTGTGATTCTATGAGGAGTTATCTAGTAGACCACATGCAACAGGAAAGACAGCAAAGGAACTGTCCAGTCTGTGAACCCACCTAATGCACAGCGGCTCAGCAACCAGTACTGAGAACCCACTTGTAGACACTTGCATCTATTGAGATACTGGGTGCCTAAATTCATCTGTGGGTTAGACTGTAGGAGGTAGCAAGACCTGGGAAGGCAGCTCTTGCTACAGTTTTACATTATGTAGTTTTTTGCATTGTCACACTACACTGTCCTTTTGGATATTTTGTTTTGTTCTGTTCTGTTCTGTTTTCCAAATAAGGTATCTGGGACTTTCTTTCTTTGAGAATGCGGTGCTATTTATGATGTTAAACAGGAAATTAAGTCTTCTAGCTGAGGTGAAACCCAAGAATTTTTCCTTTTGAACAATGGACTCCACAGGGAGTTCCTATTCAAAAAGAAAGGGCTGGAAATTCCAGTCACCTTACAATAAATTTACGAAAGTCCTTCTGCTACTGCTTACTTTCTGAGACTCCTGAGACTAGAAGGGGCTTTGAAAGGTCTTTTACTCCAGTCCTTTGCCCTGAGGTAGGATTAACTACAATGTTTTTGTCCTACCTCAGAGATGGAGACTCCAAAACTCTAGGTAAAGCATACTGAAGTTTCACAATCTCTACTCTTATAAAGTTTGTCTTAATATCAGAATGAACCCTTGGTGTATTTTCAGCCCTCTAGATCTTGCCATATCCTCTATGACAAGGAAAAGAGACTGATCCATTCCTTTTTACAACAGACCTTTACATATTTGAACATATTTATCATGCTTCCTGCCTCATCTTTTTTGTTCCTTTAGGCTATGCAGTGGCAGTTTGTTCAACCTTTCATTGAAGAGCATCATATTCTGCACAATGACAAGCACACAAAAATGTAAAGAACATTTTTTTCTGCTTTTCTGCATGATCACATAAGCATAACTAAGCATGTTAATTCATTTGGTTATTTATCTTTGAAACTTGTTAATTAGTCCCCAAAGTAGGAGTGTATTTTTAGATGCATACATTTCTGTGTACATTGCAATCCAGAATTAAAAAAAACGTAGGGACTTCTGACTCTCCCTCACGTGGCAGTACGTACGCTTAGGAGTAAATAATGTCTCACCCAGGATTCTTTTTGAAAATCTTATGCCCAAAAAATTTCAGTGTAATTCTGCTAAATCTCCTGTATTTATTATCATGTCAGCTAATGAAGCAGAGCTTATACAGTTAGTGCTTTAATTCCACACAGAGTTGGCAAAAATATAATGGCTGAAATTCATTTGCTTGGCCCCTAGCCAGGCACATTTTGCAAGTGTGAAGGTATTTTACACATGAACAAGTTCACTGTCATAAGCAGACCCTGGCCAATTCTGGCTATTTTTCACATATCCTCTAAATATTGCTCTGTGAGAAGCCCCATGGAGTTGAGCTCTGTACAAAATCACTGGCCATTACAATGCTTCAGATTTCATTTCCAGAGGAAATATTACTTTCATCAGGATGAAGTCTGCATTCACCTACTTCAGATATATGATATGAAAGAGCTCTGTGCATCTGTTTCTGTTATTCAGCTGTCAATCTAAGGGTCTGCTGAGGAATTCTCTCTTACCTGTCTCATCGTTATTGCAACAAGGCCACAAATATGCAGTCTATTTCTTTAAATAGTTGTCTTTTTCAGTTATTGTGTCAGATCCTTAATGCATTTTTTAATTTCATGGGATCATTAAATCAATTGGAAACATTAGGAGTTCTAATTTCAAAATTGCAAGAACAAGATGTTAACATTTTGTGAAACCAAATTAGATAATTATATCATATATATACATAAAACCCCACTCGTTACTGTGACAGTGTTGTCACTGTACCAATTTTCTCAGTATTACAAGACACAGACAGACCACTACCAAGAAAACTAATGTAACTGCCACTTGTCTAAAATCAGTTTTTTACTGGAATTATTCTTTAAGATTTAATTTCAACATAAATTGTATGTTTTTTGTGGCTGCAACTCTTTCTGAATCACTGTAATGACTTTCTGAATCATTATAATTCATCAACTCCTACACTGCTGGGGAACTTCAAGCAGTCAAAAAAGGTGCTGACTCATTCTTTTAAGACATAACTCCTGGAGTGCCCTACCTCTGCTGCTGCTCCCACAAGGTAGCCAACACACCATACTCCACCATACACCGTTACTGTACCAGCAACAGCACGGTCACAGTAGTTACAGGCAATAATAATGAGACAGAAGAACACACGAAATAAATACAAAATATATTTAGATTTAAAGTTAAAGTTTTCTCTTGCAGCTCAATCACAAACAGTTAACCTTAGGAAAGGACCCCTTCCTTAAATACAGAAATTCAGGCACTGTTGCTCAAAGCAGAATTCAGGATATGTGTAGATAGGATTTCCAGTGAGAATACTGCTCAGTGCCAGAGGAAACTATAAAATACTTTATCACCAAAATAAAATCTTAATCTAAACTAGATAATTTGATATCAACTATACAAAATACATTAAGCAAGGTAAATACTTCTATCCCTAACTCAAAGGTTTCTTTCCTTCAGTTTGTATATAAATATATTAAAAATTGGTTATAAGAGCACATGTGACAATCTAGATGGAAAAAACAAAGGTGGCTACTGGGAAACAGGCATCATGTAACCTAGATCTCACATACCTATGTGTCCTGCATG
Organism: Ara ararauna; assembly: GCA_028858755.1. NCBI lineage: Eukaryota > Metazoa > Chordata > Aves > Psittaciformes > Psittacidae > Ara > Ara ararauna. The sequence continues at coordinate 71,258,796 of CM054381.1, forward strand.
CCACCCATTACTCATGCAATCATGAAATGGTCGAATTTGAGATCGTCAGGACAGTGAGAAGGGAATGCAGCAAGATCATTGCCCTGGACTTCAAGAGAGCAGACTTTGGCCTCTTCAGGAACCTGCTCAGTAAGATTCCATGGGATATAGCCCTAGAGGGCAGAGGGGCCCAAGACTCTTGGTTGATATTCAAGGATCACCTGCTGCAAGCTCAGGAGCGATACATCCCTACTAGAAGGAAGTGCAGCAGGAGGGCCAGGAGACCTCCTTGGATGGATAAGGACCTGTGTGGTTCTGCTGATATGCTAGAGGGAAGGAATGTTATCCAGAGGGACCTTGACACACTTGTGAAGTGGGCTGATGCCAACCTGATGAAGTTTAACCATGCCAAGTACAAGGTCCTACAGCTGGGTGGGAGCAATCCCAGGCACAGCTGCAGGTTGGGCAGGGAAGAAATTCAGAGCAGCTCTGCAGGGAAGGACTTGGGGGTGTTGGTCGATGAGAAAATGAACATGAGCCGGCTTCAGTGTGCACTCGCAGCCCAGAAAGCCAACCGTATCCTGGGCTGCATCAAAAGGAGTGTGACCAGCAGGTCGAAGGAGGTGATCCTGCCCCTCTACTCTGCTCTTGTGAGACTTCACATGGAGCATTGTGTACAGGTCTGGTGTCCTCAACATAAAAAGGACATGGAACTGTTGGAACAAGTCCAGAGAAGGCCACGAGGACGATCAGGGCACTGGAACACCTCCCGTATGAAGAGAGGCTGAGAAAGTTGGGGCTGTTCAGCCTGGAGAAGAGAAGGCTGTGTGGAGACCTCATAGCAGCCTTCCAGCATCTGAAGGGGGCCTATAAGAATGCTGGGGACAGACTCTTCATTAGGGACTGTAGTGATAGGACAAGGGGTAATGGGTTTGAACTTAAACAGAGGAAGTTTAGATTGGATATAAGGAGGAAGTTCTTTAGTGTAATGATGGTGAGGCACTGGAATGGGTTGCCCAAGGAAGTTGTGAATACTCCATCGCTGGCAGTGTTCAAGGCCAGGTTGGACATAGCCTTGGGTGACATGGTTTAGTGGGAGGTGTCAGTGTCCCTGCCCATGGCAGAGGGGTTGGAACTGGATGATCTTAAGGTTGTTTCCAACCCTAACTCTTCTATGATTCTAAATCCTTATGCTTGTCTCAGGGAAGGTATTAGTGGATTTTCCCAGGAGATGTACAATAGCTTTTGTCTGGCTTTGATGTTAAGGCAAAGTTGGGTAATGTCCACAAGAGAATCTGGGGTGCTGGACTGTAATAGGGTTGTAGTGGGATGCCTTATTTCTTTGTGCATCGTGGTTTTTCGGCTCTTTATAGCTAAGTGACAGATTTCAGCATCTCAAGGCCTTGTTCAAAAGTGTACTGGGTGAGTACCTGTAGCATTGCTGTAACTCCAGCTACCATTAGCTCCTATTACTCTGCAATAAGGTGGACTTTTCAGAGTCCTAATCATGGCAGCAATGCACACACCAGTACTATACTTTAGTATGTCCTACAGAGGCTCCACATGGAGTGCCAAGAGGATGAAGAGGAGTAGTTAGCCTGCCAGGAGGAGTTAGAGACAAGCTATCAAGTTAGAGACAAGCAGGCAAGAGTCAAGTCATCTGGATAGCAAAGCAGGTCTAGGATCAGAGCCTGGCAGCTTTAAAATGTGGCAGAAAATTGCAGATATTGCTGGAGGTTCCATGTGCTGCTTCCTGACCCATGGGAATATGGAGGCTGTATGAGAAGAGAAGCATAGGTAAGTAGGTGAATTATTTAAAAAAAGCAAACTAACTGTAAATGAAAAGAAAGGACATTTCTCAAGTACAAAACAACGTAGGTCCTGTGACTGCCTGTATGTTCGTTTGACATTTTTTCTGCCCTAACCTGACCAATGTCAATTTCAGGCATTTCCCTTTCATTGCTGTAGGTAGTGCTGTTAAACATAGCTAATTTCAGATATCTAGCTATAGTCAAAGAAAGTGCTTCCTTGTTTATAATAAGCTCTAAATCAAGCCTAAATTATTAGAAGAAAAGTCCCTTAGAAATTAATGGATTGAATTTCCTTCACGTTTAGATGGCTGGCCTAACTCGTTTATTTCAACAGAATTACTTTCAATTTCTACTGATGTCAGTTAGAGTGGAACTGTAATAAATTGATGTTGCTTCCTCATAGCACTCAAACCAGATCTTCCAGACAGCTGGCAGCATCTAATGGCTGCCTGCAGCATCATGCAATGGCTGCAGAAACTTTCAGTTCCATCCATGTATGGGAAGAATAAAAATAGAGAACTGAAAAATACTCTGGTTTTGAGATGTGTAGGAAAAAAGCCCAAACCAAGGGCTACAGAGTGTTACATCATGGTTAATCATGGAAGAGAATTTTCTATTACCTAATATAGAAGGAGAAAGGAAAAGGAAATATCATACATGCAAGTTTGATACTTACTGAGATGTTGACCCAAAATAATTTCAGGGCCTAAATTTAAATAGAAAAGTATATTTGGGGTTTGATCCTATTAATTGGATAAACGCCTGTATTCTGTTTTCTCAGTTTTTAAGTTAAAAAAGAATCAATGAAACAGCATAAACATTTTACTGTCTTTCAGAAAGCTAGGCTGTTTAAACAGCTGCAGGCATACCACTTCAAGTGGAAGCTAAAACTTTTGCATGACAAACAATGTGACAGTGGCTCCACACAGGCTGCAGCTGCAAAAATTTGTTTTTCCTTCTTCACTGTTAAATGAAGATGTCAAAAATAAAAGTTAAACTGCATCTATGGTCCCACATCTTTCTCCCTATCCTTCACCTATCTATTCTTAAACTTCAGGCTATCTCTTTTCTTGGGTTGCACTTAAATTTCTGTCTTGACGTCTAGCACCTGCAGTGTTGAGGATAGAAATACACCAGAACTTCTAAACTTTTTTTTCCTGATACTACTTAAAGGTCATAAAGTCAGTGCACCCTAAAGCCCACAAAATCCTGTGCTATCAGCTTGTGCATTTTCCCTAAGGTACAGGTATCTAGCCCTCAGTTTTTTCCTGGGGGAGCAGCATCAGTGGCCATGTACACCACTGCACAGCAGTGCCCAGCTGATTCCCTTAGTCCCCTCCAGTAAGCCATGTACACAGCAACACTGTCACGCAGCAGCATCAGCTGCACTTGGAATAGCACAGCCTATTTCTGCAAGAACAGCACCTCTGGTGCTGTTGAAGAAAACTGGATTTGTTGCATACACATAGACTGGGTGTGCAATGCACACAGGATAGCTGTTATGCTCCTTGAAAGCAATGGAGCTGCTGTTCAGGCATGCTGCAGACCAGAAAAATGTATGTGTGCTTGGGGAGGACACCAGCAAGGAACAAGCTACCAGTGCCAGAATAATTGGTGCAAGCTACTGCTAGCCACTCTCCTCAGGATTAACCTAAGAGCACACAGTATCTGAGCCAAGGAATTGTTCTGGCACCAGAAATAGCTTGAACCTGGCTACCTTGAGCTCCTCAGTCGCTCCTATCCAATATATGCCCATCTTTATCTTGGAAACCACCATGAGCAGTTCAGGATTGCAGACAAGGAGAGTTCCCAGCATTGCTCCCACAACCTGCTAATATGTACCTGAGGCAAACAGGAAAACCAATATTGGGTGCTTTGCCTTGTCTTGAGAGCATCCGCTTCTCACCTGGCAGTTGTGCATCCTTGCCAAGAATCCTGTTCTGCCCAGAAATTTTCCACTGTTCCTGTGAGACTGTCCCTAGAAGAAGAAGGGGCATTTTTATCAGCCTTTCTTTGAGGTTCTTAATTTTCTTTCCTCTGTCACAGGTATATTCTAGGACAGTAACTAGTAGAAAGTATACTTCTACCAAGCCCACAGCTTTTCTGTCCTAGTTAGCAGAAGGAATCAGAAGTCCTGCCTTTCAGGACACATTGCCTCCAGCACTTGGTCCCTCACATACCATCCACCCTTACTGAGAGAAATAGTCCAGATTTCAAGCACCTTTGTGGAGCATTTCTAGATATTTGCTTTTCCTCTGTGACAGCCTAGTGTGCTTCTTTGCCCACTCCCCCAGGAAAAGGCAGTGACTCCCTGTGTCTGGCAAATTTACTGTGACATACAATGCATCCACTCCACAAAAAGAGCTTATTCCCAGCACTGTTGGCCAGAGGGAATTTGCTGGAGAAGAAACAAAAGGCTATTTCCATGGTGTCGTAACTATCTTTTTTCCTGCCTTCTCAATAAAGCAGTCTTAAGAGGTCTGCACTAAGTGGGAGCAACAAGGCTAACACCAGTGAGATGAAAATAGAAAAAAGGATATGTCTGTGGAGCAGATGAAGATGGCATCAGCCAAGACAGGGACAAAGCAAGCATGCCAGAAACAGAGGTGGGGAGAAAATTAGTTACGTAAATAGCAAAAGGTGGTGACTGATTTTGTCATGTGTCTGCGGCAGTAGCGAACAGAGATGCCATGAAAATGGATGCACCACTGCAAAAAGGAGTATCAGCTGCACCCCTTGACAGGGGGCAATTCTAGAGTATGTAGACGGCTCTGCCATCCTGAAAAAAACCTCTGGGATGCTATGTGCTCTTGTTTTTCCAGCAAGATGCAGTATTCACCCATGAAGCAGCAGCATCAGGCACGTTTATACTACTTCCATCCTTATTTCATGACAATGGAAGATATGGATCTCAGACCAAGCTCCTCAACTTCTATCTGATTCAGTACACCTTCCTCTTTCATAAAAATATGCAAGAAGGATCTTCTCCCTCTGCCCCTTAAAAACTCCTTAAAAATCTGGTCACTCTAACCAGAGCTAGCTAAATCACACCACTTCTCACTTCCCCTCCAGAGGTGGGTTCTATAATCGTCTCTGTGTTCCACAGCACTGGTGGTACAGGCTCTTCTGCCTCCAGATATTCCACTTGATGTGGCCAAAAAGGAAAGAAAAGTCAGTCATCACATATGGAATCAGTATGTGAAGCTCTTGTGCGCTGCCTCCTCCTCTGAACTTAGCATGACATACTGGCTGCAGTTTCCAGGAGTGTTTACATGGAAGTGGTTTGGTTTTGTCTGATTGCTTGCTTGTCATTTGCTTGCTCCATTTGTCTATTTTCTCTGCTCTAAACTCCCACCCTAAGCAAAAGTTTTATTGCAGTGGTATGCAGATCTTTTTCTGATCACTATGAACAGGCTGCATCCTTTTCCTCCTTAGTGGGAGCTCTCTTAAAGCCAGGTACAAATACAAACATTAACATACTGCAGTACAGCATCATGTCAAAGTTATAGGAAATGATTTCTTTTTTGGTTTGGGTTTGATTCTTTAAATTTATTTTATTTGGGTTTGGGTGGGTTTTTGCTTTGGGGTTTTTTCAACTGACATTGCATAAGGCTCTTCAAAATCAGGGAGCAGTTGCTTTGTTTCCCCCTTCCACATGACAGGCAAGACTTCTTTAATCTTCTTGCAGGGTGTGCCAGCATCCTGCCCCTGGAGGCTGCTCACCCAGCAATGCTGCTAGAGGCCCTGACATGGCAAGACCTGCACAAGGCTGCTCACCACAGAGGTACTGTGCACTGGCCTGGCACTGCTGCACCCTCCCAGTGCTGCTCCAGTGATTCAGCAAGGAGCTCCCAACAAAATCCCACACCATGGACTCTGTTTCCACCAAGTCCCTCTAGCTTTCCTTGCACTTCAGGCTGGAGTTGTCCTTTCCCCAGAAACTGGGGTACCAAGACCACCTTAGGACCACAGGCATGCCTGAAAGCACAGCTTTTCTCCTCACTGACTCACAGGGTCTGTGGCTGCCAACAGGGCAGTGGACCTACATCTGTACATACAGAATGTGGAAGAACAAAATTATGTGGACATCACTGAAAACAAAAACCCCAAACATACTTAGCAATTACAAAAATAATTAATTATATGCAAATTTTACTCTCATTGGTAGTATGAGTTCACAGTGAAATCGCTGAGACTTTCCCAGCAATCAAGAGCAGAAGTAAGCCCCAAAACTATTGTCAGAATTCAGAAGAATCAAAATCCCTGCTGGTTAAATGACAGAAGCTCTGGTGAATTCAGTACATCCACTCTGATGCTCAACAAATCTTACTGCCAACGTTGTTTAAACCTGTGGGCTGGCACCTATCTAAATCATCAGAATCTAAATGTAAATTCTCTGTCCAGCTACTGATGAGAACATTCTAGTTCTTAACACCACAATAAACAGATTAGACACAACAATCCCTACAAAAGATGCAGTGAGCAACCAAGGGGGCACGGATCTTCACACTGTTGAGATGTTTTATTATCTCAGAGACTCTTTCAAGAACAATTTTTGGTGGTGCATTAGTGTCATGATTTTTCTTTGTTGATGCAGCCATTCATCTGCTGTGCTAGTTTTTGCTCTCATATGAAACTAATATACAGTAAGCATAATCCCAGGGGGGCAAAAATAAACCAACTAAACAACAAAAATCCCAAACATCACCCTTGCAGCAAAGTAAGTACCGTCTCAAATTCTGTGTCTGCTTACTGTTAATAGGGAAACTATTAAAACATTTGGTCAAAGGTCAGGAAGCAGCAAAGGCTGCTTAAGAAGTTTGCCATACCAAATTCATAGATCCAAATGGAAATATGATTGGAAAATATGTTTTATATCCTAAATAAAATCACCTGACCAGGAATTCTCATCATCAGAAACAAAAGTATTCTACACTCTGAAATAAACAGCCAGGCGAGTCTGATCTTGTATACACTGAATTCAATGGGAGTAATCCCAGTAAGTTCCCTGGACGTAGAAATAGATCAAAAATATCCTGACTAATTACAATAAAAAATAAAACCTCTTTAGTGAAGAATCAATGTTTTAACAGAATGCGTTAAACTTTACTAATTTTCACAAAGCATTCAAAAGCCTGTGGAAGAGAAATTTTCATCTCCCCTATCTTGACAAAAAGCAAAAAATAAAATTCCCAGTTTTGTATCGTTGAGGATTCCTACAGCGTTTGCTCCTTGGGGAATAGTCATAGTGTAGGGAAGTCCATTTGCGCAGCAGTCAAGACAATTAAATGCCCACACTTTATTCTCAACCATAAATCAGCCACCTCCTACATTCATACCAAATGCTACTGAATTGCAGGCAAGTCTCTTCCCATTCCCAGAAGAGCATGAATGGGGTTTATGCAGCCCACACCTCATTGAGCCCAAAGTTTTGTATTGCATACCTGAAAGGCGTAGCCTAGACCTTTATCTTTAGACCTTCCTGAAGCTATTGTGCAGCCAGGATCATGTAAGAGTGTGCAAATGCTAATGCAGGTAACAGGATGCCCATAGTTGGCAGGTTTCTTAATCTTTAATCCTTCATACTTTTCTTTCCAAAATCTTGTCTCAGCAAGTTGCCCTGGGCATACTATTTAAATTAGAAAGAGATCCACAAGCATTTTCCATCAAAGATGCCCCTAATGTTGTCTAATTTAGCTGGCAACAACATTAATAATGTTATATAAGGGTGATACAGCTGCCTATTTGCTAGCCGAAAATACATTAAGTATCAGCTATTGTTGTGACACCAAATGGTGAAACTTCTCAATTTCTATTCAGCCTTTCTGAAGAGAATGTACCTGTGGTCTTGGTGGGCGCAGTGTGTACTATTCCTGGTCCATGCAGATCTCCATGGATCTGCTGTGCATGTAAATGAAGATTTATAAGACAAGGGGCTATAGGTCATATGGCAGAGAAGCAAACAGATACCAAGAAAAAGTACTCAAAAACATTTGTGGAATAAGAAATAATTTCTACATATCACATTGCCTTTTAGTTACCACCATCAGAAAACTTTTAATCAACGTTCCGTTTTCACTAATCGCACATACGCACAATAAGCAACACAGAGGAATGGAACCAGTTATGAAAGGAAGCCAGAGAAAGCCTATGGATTCAGAGTTTTCCCAAGGGCTAGGTTAGAGTTATATAAAAGGATGATGTCTGGCTTCTACTCTACCCAAATTAAAAGCCAAATAGGCTTTTAATCTCAAAGGAAAACATCAAGAGATAAGAGAGACCAGACCTTCAGAATGACTGTGCTTATGTTGTGCACAAAGGGATCAATCTTGCGGCTGCAGTCCCAAAACAAGCTCTTCTGGGGATGGAGAAATGCTGTGGAATGATCTTTAGCTTCTCAATTCCTGGAAAGAAACAGGGGAAAGTCAGCAGACACTAATGTTGCCTCCTCTTTACAGCAACAAAGATTTAAGGATTCCTGCTCTCCTGAAGATGAGAGTTTCTCAGTACTTGGAGGCCTCCCCAGAAGCAGGAAGGCAGAATACTCTGTGCCACTTGCATGGCCAGGACAGCTGCTCCTGCAGCCCATAGCTGCAGCCTACCCAAGAGGTTTATGGTAACGACTACTTTGCCATAGCCTCAGGTAGGCAGCTCACAAATGTCACTGGAAGCTACTCAAAGCAGGTTTTGTACTGACTGGACAATTCTCTTGCCTCACTTCCTCCACTCCACTCTGCCTCCCTTTCCTGCCATCACAGGGCAGTAAAACTGTCACGTTCAACACAAAGGTTTATGTTATCACTCTGCTGGTGTATGGCTCTTTGTCTGTCTTTCATGCTGTTGCTTCCTTTCCTAGGGGCTTTACACTCTCTGACCAATTTCAAGCAAATTTGACAATAGGATGCCAGCCAAGAAAAGACATTCTCCAGGTTGCAGAGAAATAGATGAGGAGAAGGGATATTTTATAATGAAGAAAGGGCTTTAGAGTGGATGCCATTTAGATTACACATTGGGAAATCTGGGCACAAGCCATGACTCTGCAAGACTGGCATGCCATTAATTCTGCTCCTTGTGCAACACTTTGACAGTCATGCCTGTAGGAACATTCAGTCCTTCAGTTATTTATCTAGAGAAAGTGGGTACATCATCAGCACAGGAAGTCAAAATCAGTTACTAAGTGCATGGTGTTTTCACACCTGGAGAAACTTGCTGTCTTTAAGATTATTATGCCATCATCAGATTTGCTTGAAAAAGACCAAAAGCTGGATAGGAAGCTGCTGGAAAAGGGAAAGAGTGGATAGCAGACAACTGTATTAGTCACTAACATCATTCTGCTTAGACAAAGATTAGCAAAATATAACAAAAGTGATTGGTAAAACGTAAAGCTGCTTCTAAAAGTGTTTACTTATGAAGCAGCCTCTGCAAACACAGAGCTTTCCCAAAACCTGAATAAAATGCCAGTGCAAGTTTCTTATGCAAGCAGAAGATTGTTCAAAAGTTCTCTGTTTTAAATGTGACAACATTAGGGAAAAGTCATACATTGTGTGTTAAATCTTGGATAGTACTCCTAGAAAACTTCTCTCTGTTTGTCAGGCTCCTGTCTTCTACAGTTTCTGCTCTGCCATTCAGTAATTAATCAAACATATCATCAGCAGTTTTGTGCCTGTAAGGAAGCCTGTTTGAAGAAGAAAGGACATTAAAATGATTTAGTGAAAATAGAGAAACAATATAGTCATCTACCACCCTGTCATGGTCATTCCGTCATCTGTAGGAAAGTTCATATTATGGTTTTGTAACACAAGACTTTAGTAGCAACAGTGCCTTAAAGTAGTCCTGTTCCTTTACTCCTTACTCATTTAGTCAGCCATTTACTCCTAGCATACTAGCCCCTGACATCATGTCAGACCATGTCAAGGAACAGATTTGACTCAAAAAAAAAAAAAAAAAAAAAAACAACCTAAAGATGGCCATTTTTCTTCTTTTCCCCAGAGTTTTTTTGCCAGAACAGAGCAGCTTCTTGAGGCAGCTTGCAGGATAGCGGGAAACACTTGGACTGGTGCTCCTGAAAGAGCAGCAATGTGCCGCAGGTGCCTGGGTTTGGAGATGGAGCAAGGAGGAAGAAATCCCTCACAGATAAAGGCAGGGCTTTGGTGAGTCAGAATAACCTCAGTTCTACAGTAAGTCTAGGATGAAGGGCACTGTAAGCTTCTACTTGGCTAGTAAACAACTTGTCCCTCACACCTATTTATGTTTCTCATTACTTTCTAGCTTTGCAGAGTGCTCCTGCTCCCCCCTCCTAGCTTGCTCTGGCCTTAGCCTCTTTGTCTCTGTCTCTGGAGCAGCACCACATCCTCCCATGACAACTCCCAGTCTGACCTCACAACACTCTTTAGTCCCGGGTTTCATTTCTTCCCCACCCCTGGAGCAGGTCCCAGAGCCATACCTGTCACCATGGCTTCCCAGCCAGTAGCCTTCCTTCCTGTTTCACAAGCTCCTCCAGTTGCATGCTACTGGTTTCCACTGCCAGTTGGATTACTTTCTTTTGTTGAAGAGATGCAGACACAACACAGGTACAGCCCCAACAATAGCTTACTGAGCAGTAGTTTATGACAAGGGTGCAGTAGGAAAGCAGTCATCTTCATTAACCCTCTGGGGACATTTTTCCCGGTTCATATGTCCTGGACCCATCTGTTTCTGTCTTGGCGAGTCCTGACAATGGTGTGTGCCATATTAAGATAGCCTGCAAAAAGATACCTCTGAAACCACTGCTCTCCATTGCTTCTGACTCCCCTGCTCCTTAGATCCCATTTTATCAGTCCATCCTGCTCACACAAGAGGTCCAGGCCAAGGATCACAGTACTGCAGTGAAACCATGCTTGTTCCAGAAATGCAGAATTCACTTTTCCCCAGATACACTCTGCAGAGGATCAGCACTGCTCAGAACTGTTTACTAAGTGACAGCCACCTCAAAAAATGGCCCAAGCAGAGAACTGGAGCACCTTGAGCAAATGAGCATAGTGAAGAACTGGTGAGGAGAAAATGGCAGGTTTTCTCAGGTCAGAAGAAAATATTTAGCCAAAGCTGGATGACCACTAGTGGCTAATTTACAGCCACAGCTCCGAGGCACAGAGAATTGACTGGAAGCCACCCTCTTAGACCAGGATGTGGGTTGAATCATTCTGTGGTTGCAATGAATCAGAACCATATGACAAGTGCCCTGAAGTCTTGCGAGCATCTAATGGAAGCAGCATGGGGCAAGACAATGTTGAAGGTTGTGTGAGATGTAGTGCAGTGATAATAAATCTCCTGGAGCAGTCACCTCTTCACCTCTCCAAAACTTGCACTTATCTCTGCCCCATGGGCTCAAAATCTCCAGCACAGACTCTAACACAGCAGGATCCATGATCTGGTGGACCAAGTGCAGCCTACAAGATACACCTCTAGCATGGCCTGGGCCCATCTGCTTTTGTCTTGGGAAAGCTGTGACAGTGGTGGGTGCTGTATTAAGCTAGCCTGCAAAAAAAATGTCTCTGGAACCATTGTTCTCCATTGCTCTATCTGTGCAAGATTCTCTCTGTGATTTAATCCAGCACTGTTGCTCTGCAGTCTCTGTATATTGCATACAGCATAACAGTGAAGGAAGTCAATAGCCAGCAACATACCTCACTCTGCTCAGAGGCTGACAGAAGCTTAGCCAAGCCAAAATCTATGTTGCAAGGGTTGCTGCAGCATTCCTTCGTAGTTCTTGGTAAGAGGCTAAAGGGGAAAACTACTTTCACAATGACAAGATGCAAATAATGAGTATCTCTGACATCACTTAGAAAAGCTATTTCCAGAGACAATAGCTGATCTGAGAAACAGAAGGCTGAACTTTCAAGAAAACTGGCCCCAAACCCCCACAAAGGAACAGACTATACACCAGGAAATCTATGATGCCACACACCCTAACTCACGACAGCACAAAATCATCAATTTAATATGATCTTACTATGTGAAAGGGAGTCAGATCCAACTGCAACTACACCTTAAACTCTCTTAAAATTCTGCAACTGGCAGATCTGCCATGCATACACATTGTAAGTGCTTGTAAGAACGCATCCTCATTGATCTCTGGACTTCCACATGGTATGTAGATCCTCCCACATCTTTTTCCAGCTACCCTTTCTCAACTTTGTCAAGCCTATCAGTCATTCAACGAATGTTTTGTTTATCGCTCCAGGAATTGAGTTGCAGATCATATCATGGGTATTTTATGGTGATTCTACCTGCATTATCAGGCAGAAATTCCAAAAGGGAATGCTGCCTGTGTTTGCCAGGAATGCTGCTGCCACAGGCATTAGAACAGTCGTTCATCTTCTGCTGTGACACTTCCTCCCCTCACATGTACCTCTCAAAGCCACAGAACCTCACAACCAGGATATACCTGGTTGGTGTCCTCTTTTGGTCAAATAGAAAGGCTTGTTCTACTTCAGCCAGTTTTGGAAAGGTATTTGTATTGTTTCAATTCTCTGATACAACACAACAAAGCATATGGATGACTGCAACCAGGGTTTTTAATTAACTAATTAGACAGTATATCTCCTGAAGTTGCTACTGGAGCATTACCACAGTATCTTCACCTGTCTTCTGCCATAATCCCATTTTGCGATGCAGAGAATGGTGACTTGTGGCAGTTACCACAGAATGTATCTTTTATGTTTTTATCTAATTCTGGGTCAAGGAAAGATCTAGGTTGGAAGCAGAGATAGTGAAAATGTATTCCACTTATTATGCTTCACTTTCACATTAAAGTGCCAAGTCCACAAAGGTATTTGTATAAACTCCAAATTACTGTTTAGCTACCAGACATCTAACTGGTTTCAGTGAAGGTCTAGGTGCTTAAATTCCTCCGTGTGTCCCAGTTAAGCTTTCTGAGATTGACCAAAGTTATTGTTTTATAAAAAAATAGAAGAATAAGGCTACAAAATTATGTGCTGGGGAGAACAAGAAGGAAAGGCAAGATCAGAAAGGAGGTAAAATTTGTAACTATTCTTACTGAAGCAGAAAAAGCTGACTTAGAATGTGAAGCACGGATCTTAAAGAAATATTGGGATTGTTAAATCAAGAACTTAAAAGTTCAGAAACTGTCAATCTGACCTATCTGCATGTGGGCAATGGCTAGAGCTTTGCAATCCTTGCTGTTCAAGCCTACACACCAGCACTGAGCTGCGTGCTGCAGAGTGTCCAGGATATCCCAGGCCACCAGTTATCCACAAGGCTAACAAGAGTGTTCCACTTACCCTTTGGGTAAGCTAGAGAATGCGCTAGAGAATGCACTAGAGACAGCAAGGTACTTGACAGCAAATTGCTGTTAGAGACATCCAGCTGTGTTGTGATAGCTGCCATGCCCCAGCTCATCAGTTCCCCAAACAGATGGATGAGGAAAGCCTCACTGTTGGATAAACCTTAAACACCTAGTTACCTTAAACCAACACTGAACTCAGGTCAGCCTAAAGACAAAATGCAGATAAAAGAGCATTTGTTCATCACATTCAAGATAGGCAGAAATCTGTAGATTTTATAGAAATTACTGAGGGAATCAGAAAATTCTTATTCGGATATCCAGATGATCTGTTTTTTTTAATGAGATTAAAGTATATTGCCCTTGACTGAGACCAGATGCAACCAGCCAGTTCAGGATGATCATTAGTTTTGAGTGACTGTTCCCCACGATCTTTAAAACATGCTATACACCACACTGAGTTTGTTTAATGGCATAAGCTCCACGCCATGCTTTTCACAGACGAACGGAAAATATCCAGGCTCTTTCTCCCAGGCACTGAGATGTGTTTCAGAGACACAGAAGGTTAGAAAGTGAAAAACGCAGGCATGTTTTCTCTTTATCTCAGTCCTGTGTCTTTTCCCTCCTACCACCTGGTCTGGCTCTTGACTCCTGAGCATTCAAATCAAGTGCAGGGAACTGGCTTACAGTCACTTGCCCGTATGAGTCAGAAAGGACCAAGCATGCTCAGCCACAAGAGACCTTCAGAAAATGTTGTTCTTCTATTTTAAGAAGCCAGCGCTGAGCTAGTTGTTGGTGGCCTGAATGTTGGACATTTTTCATTAGCAAAATACCACAGTTGTTACAGATTCAAAGGTCACACTCTGCTGACAGCTGAGGCCCTGATCTGATGCACATGGGCAAGAGATCACCTGAAAGAAGGTATCATCAGAATAGTTTCAGAATTGCAAAAAAACTTCATTCTCCAACCTTAATGTGAACACATCCCTTTTGTTTGTCTATTATGGGACTTAATCCACGGTCTTATTCTCAGTTTTATCCTCCTAATCTTAAAGAATGATTGACATCATTAAAGTATTTGGAGTAGGTCTTGTGCAATGACTTTCATGAGCTCAGGATTTTTACTTCCTAAGGTCTGTACCAAAAGCAAAGCTGTCAATTTTGCAGTGTTGCATAGTTTGCAAAGAGATGATGTATCCCATCCCATGTAAAGCTATGTGCAAGAGGACAGATTGTGGATGTCATTTCTGATCAGGCTTTTCATGTCCTTAGTTAATAGTGTGTCATGCATGTTTGCACAGGTATGTGTATATTCTATGTCTGTATTCTTGCTGAAGTACAACTGTGTATGGTCTGCAGAGATGAACTGTTGAAGTTTGGCTTCAGTGCAAGCTGTAAAAGCTTCATATCACACAGCAACTGTGACAGTAAATGGTCAACAGCACAGTCCTTTTTAACATCAAAGTGTTGAACCTCTAATAATTTTCTCAAAAGCAATCTGAAGACATTTTCAGCTTGCAGCAGCAGAGACAGTTTACGGTATTTAAATAAGAGGAAAGTCAGACAGACTACACTTGGCACTGCTGGGAAATGACAGATGGTTTTGAGAAAAAACAAAAAAGGTCACTTAAAAAAAGCAGCCAAAAGATTCCCATTTCTTTACTACATTGGTAATTGAAAGAGGTTTCAGAAACAGTCACAAAAGAGTACAGGGAATTTCCCGAGATGTTACAATTTCTTGTCCCTCTCTGTCTCTGCTCGTATCTATAAGTAAATGCACATTATGTAGCAGAAGGAAGACTCAGCAGTGCATTTCCAGCAACTGAGTAAGAGACTATAAAGACAAAGAAATAACACAAGAAACTGCAAAATCTAGCTAGTAGAGAAAGAAACTTATGTTCACAAGAGACCATTGTTTCAATCTTTCTGTGTTATATTAATTCTATTTGCTAGATCACATTAGCACTCAAGTAACACAGTTGGGCTGTCTTTCAAAGCACTTCAGCTTTTCTTATCTGAAATGGAATTACTAACTTTCCTTCTTTACCAGTAATTCTATTTATAGTTTACACATATTTTCCTTTTACCTAGAGGCATAGAATGAGTAGTTCACTAGAAACTGAGCTGAAAGTGCCCAGAGAATAAAAGCAGGAGATAAACACATGGACACAGTATGGAGTGGGATCTCAAGAACATGTTAACAGTGGAGGTTAAGCTGCTGACAGAAAGATGCTCCACACAACACACAACAGAGCCATGCCACTGGCCCCAACAGCCACGAGCTTCTGTTTTTTCCTGGGACTGTACAGAATTGAGCAAGAGGAGAACCTTGTTAACATATATTATGTTAACATATATTATGTTAACATATAACATATATTATGTTAACACTCCCTGTTCTAGGGCAGAATCACAAATCCATATGGATCCTAACAGATGTCTGTGAACTGCTCTTTCTGATGGTGATAACTGAAAACCCTCCTGAGATCATCTTTCAGCCTTTCACGACCCCTCATAAATTTTTCTAATACATTTTATTTCCTCCATGTCTGAGCAAATCTTCTTTTACTGCAGCTAAACCTCACTATTTCTATCCTACTTGCAGTAGATATAGATAAAAAAAGCCACTATTGCTTCTGTCTTTAACTCAGCACATTGTGCATTTGAAGACCAGTGTATCTCCCTGTGCCTGTTTTCTCCACCTTTCCTCAAAGATATGTATCTTCAAAGATTCATTATTGCTGTTGCTCATCTTGGAATTATCTCCAGTCTGTCTACATCGTTTTAAAGTCATACTGCTCCAAGTAGACATAGTGCTGCAGCTAACATTTTGGTAATGTCAAGTGGAAAATCTTAATGCATCCTGCAAGCTAAGCTCTTTGTTTGTATGATCCCAGGATTTGTCATCTGCAGAGTAGAAGCACTGTTGATGCATGTTCATGTTTTCAACCACTCAGTTCTTTTTCTGCAACTGAACCAGTTGTTCGCCACCAAAACCTGTCACAGACTGCTTGATTTGTTTTAAAGTCGCATCCTATTTTTATCAAATCATTCTTCAACTTGTCAAGATGATTTTGAATTCTACTGTCCTTCAATTTACTGAAAATATTATTGGACACAAGACATGCCCATGAAGCACCTGATTGCTTATCTGAACAGCATCAAAAGTTTCAGTAAAATCACAAACATCTGAAACCTACTTCTTCCTCCATGATCACAAGGCCAGTTACACCAAGTTCTGGAAGGCAGATACACTGATCTGCTTAGAAATAATTTCACAGTTTACTATGACTTTAATTGAATCTATGTTGACGAGTCTTAGTGTTCAGTTCTTCTTTCCTATTTTCCTTTTCACTGATGCAGAGAAAACACAAAAAGAGGGTTTGGGCAGTAGATACAAGTGTGTATTCAGCTCACGAGAATTTTGCAGATAAAGTCACTGAAGTTAGCAGTATACAAGGAGATGCCAGAAAAAAATATTTATAGAATTAAACATAACACTATGTCCACTTTACAGCAGCAACACAGGATCTAGTGGAAGGTCAGAGACTTTACAAGTAGCAGTAAACAGCTAGTGTTCAGAAGGAAATAGAAAGTGTCATCAAAAGTGCATGAAAATTGTTAGGACAAAGTGAAAAAGATGTTTCTAAACTGTAGTCTAGAAGTAACTTTAACAATTGGAGGACATCCTGTCTTTTCAGGGAAAGAGAAAAGCCTACTTTATCTGGTTTACATATTCCTGGCACAAAAATATTAAATCTTGTCTCCAGATTTGTTTTTAATTCAAATAGACTGAAAATTGTGAGTGGATACTCCAAAAGAGTGCAGGAGCAAGACTTTGTTTAAACAAGAAACTTACTAGCTCATTATGCCTGTTATGAAAAGTAATTCAGTTATTCTTAATGGGCTGAATAATATTTCTTTCAACTGACTATGAAAGTGCTTCAGTCATTACAGTTTAGTATGCTGATGACATATAGACAGCCCTTCTGTAGCTTCCTACTATTATGACAATGGAATATTTCCATTTTCTTCCATTAGATCTCATAGAACCATTGAAGTTAACCAGTTAATGTATGGATAGAATCAGTGAAGTTAGAGAGGACCTCTAGAGGTCACCAGGTTCAATGTGAGATCAAGTTGCTCAGAGCCTTATCTAGTCAAGTTCAGAAAATCTTTGGTTAATATTATTATTTCAGTATTTATCCACCACTAAAGCCTTTCCTGAGGAATGCTGTTGCAATTTGCCATGTCAGTTGGCTTTATCACACATATCACATGTGGTACGGTCTTGGCCCTCTCACACTAGATGCAGCCAAAGTCTATGACTGCAGCATCAGCACTCTATCACGTATTTATTACATTTTATTCAAATAGGCACTCCTAAAAGAAGTGCTTCTGGCATATATGACATGAACTGTAATGGTTAAGTAGCAACCAATTAATTTGTAGTTTCTTTTCTTGTAATATCTTTGTGCTTGCAGAATCACCTATAAAAAACTTCCAGTGTTAGAGCACAGCTGCCACACATATTTATGGTACTATTTAGTGAAGAAAGAAACCTTTTGGGCACTAATATAAAATGAGGAAGGTGGGATTTGGCATCACCAAGATATTTAAAAAGCTGCACAATTTTTCATAATGAGAAAGGAGAATTTGTCTGCAAAATAACAGTGCTGTATGGAGCTCTGCCAAGTGCCCTAGTGGGGCATGGGTAAGTTCACCTCACTGGTGAAATGGAAAGTACGAATGTATCTGAATGCTGACAAAAGTACATGTAGGAGTGCAAATCACCTAGTGAAAGTCCACAGGCCTACTGTAGCTTCAAATGCCTCATGTCAGCTAATAGAAACAAATTTAACACAGGCAGGTCTTCCAGTCATGGAAGAGAGAAGCATGAGTAAAATACCTATTCTCATGAGAAACATTTCCATTCAGCTGTTCAGCTTCAAGAAATGGGAATCCCTTTAAACCAAAAAGAATACTTTCCATTCTTGCCTATGTGTTAGGGTATGCAGGGTTGGCATAATGCTCAGAACTTTAAAACTGATTTAATTCATTTACATTATCTCTTCTCCATTGATCCCTGTGCAGGAGGGAGAACCTGACACATGAGGAAAGCCTTCAAGTAAGATAAAAGAAAAAAAAAGAAAAAAAAAAGAAAAAAAAAAGAAAATTTGCAGAACCAATTCCAACATTCAAAAATCATTATTTTAATTTAGATTCCTTTGAGAAACAATCCTATTCTTAATATATTTCATCCCTGTTTGAGTCTGTTACCACTTTACATGTTTAAAAACAAACACCCTGAAAATAAAGTATGTGATGTGCCACAAAGTAAATAGTCTAATGGAAGTGTTTCCTGGGAGAAAAAGAAGAGTTACAGCCTGCTCCAGCTAGTCCAATCCCATGTTCGGCCACACTGATTTTTTTTTTATATCCAAATAGTCAATATATTCTCACCACTGAACATCCCTATCATTACTGAAACCAAAAATTTACCTATTCAATGCAGTGAAGCATCCAGATAGGCTTACCAGGGCCCAGCTTCCTCTAAAGAATAAAATGAACCAGGCTACCCTGCTTCCAGTCATCCATGTCTGTATTTTCTCTCACTCTTCCCAGGAGCTCAGTTGAATGGATGTGCACTGGGACCCTTGAACTGAGTTTTCTCCCTCTTTCCCAGTGCATTGACAAAATATCCCTTCTTCCCACATTCATAGTTGTCGTGTTTTAAGCCTCTCTAACTCACGCAGCCCGTTCTCTCACTCACTTCCCCCTCTTTCTTGCCCCCACTCCCGGAGGGATGGGAAGGAGAATCGAAAAGAATGCAACTCCCGCAGGTTGAGATAAGAACAGTTTAGTAACTGAAGTATAACACAAGACCACTACTGCTACCACCAATAATAATAATGACAAGGCAAATACAAGGAAAGAATACAATTCTCACCACCTAAAACCAAGCCCGTCCATGCAGTGCACCCCCCACCCTTCTGGGTCTCACCTCTCTGTCTTTACATCTTGGGCATGATGTGCTGTGGTATGGAATAACCTCTTTGGTCAGTTTGGGTCAGGTGTCCTGTCTCTGCTTCCTCCCGGCTCCCCTCCTCCCTGGCAGAGTATGAAACTCAGAAAGTCCTTGGCCAGACCAAAACATCACTGAGCAGTAACCGAAACACTGGTGTTATCAGCACTGTTCCCAGGCCGAAAGTCAAAAACACAGCGCTGCACCAGCTACCAAGAAGGAGAAAAATGACTGCTACTGCTGAACCCCTGACAATAGTATAATTCTTACCAGTGTTGCAATCATGTTACTCTTCAGTTTGTTTTTGCATTGAGGCAGATCCTGCAGACGCTTTCAGCCTTAAGGTTCCCTCCATAACATAGAGCATAAGGACATGGGAGGATTGCTTTCTGTTCAGAAAGGATTACCATTTATTGAAGCTCAGTGGGAGACTGGTACTGCCCTGGTGCCATGTTTTCACTGCTATCATGCAGCAAAGTAATATTTCCTTCCTGAAACAGCAGCACTGCCACTTTGTGTAATATCAAAGTGTTGTTTCCAGATGGTAGTTGGACACTCCACCCATAGAATTACCCCATAATCCACTCCCAATTTTTTTGCCAGGCATTATGCTGTGGGCAATCATGCAGTCATACTCAAATACAAGAACTACCAAAGCTTAGCTCAGGGTGACAGATATGCTCATGTTCTGTGACAGTTATGCTCATGTTCTGTGACGTGAGGTTAGCTTTAGGGCGATTCAGTTTTCCCAAAAAGATTTTGTGTAACTACATCAGATGGTCTTGCTTGGACCCCATTTTTCTCATCTGCTATTAAAGTCATGTTATGTGACTGACATCAAAGAAGAGATTTCAGGATCATTCCTACAAATTTCCTAGAAATGCCCAAGCATTGCCTGCCATGGATACACATTTTGCAGCATGAATAACGGGCTTGGTGCAAACTACCTACAGGAGCAATACAGAAATGAAGCATCAGTCTCAAGATCACCCAAGGTTTTGGCTGCTCTGGGCCTGGCCAGATCAGGTAGAACACAGACATGGGCAGAAAGTCTCTGACCATTTGGACCTACCCAAACTGAATGAAGATGCCCACAGGGATCACCTAAAGAATGGAGAAATCCTGTTTCTCTGGGAAACTGTTCTGAAGAGAAGAGTGGAAGAGGAGTTGAAGCAAATCAGGGGAAAAAATAGTACTAGTTTATTGGACAAAACTTGCGAAGATTATGTGAATTTTAGCTGTAGATGTTGAAAGAATAGAAAAAGACCTAAAGGCTTAATGCTAGGCACAAAATCAGATGCCCAGATAGTGAATACTCAACTAAGGAAATGCTAAATTGCTAATGCTTCACATGAGGAAATATCTCATTAATAACCTTACGAGAATAAACACTTGCTCTCACTTCAAAAGATAACTCTCCTCTGTACATTCCAGTCACTCAGTTCCCACCAAAAAGGAAATATTTAATAGTTTAACAAAGGCTTGAACACTGAAAGAGACAACTTAATGACTCACCAGACATGTTGAGATCCCAAAGAGAAGGGCATGTCTCTAGAGGAAACATCTGGAGAGATCAAGAGCTTTTAAACTTGTCTGATTCTGGAAAACATAATCTTTGAAGCCTAGCTTCTTCCCATAAGTAGACAAAAGTATTCCTAGTGGAAGACTAATTTTCATAAGAAGAATTAACTTTGTTATATTTAGGGAAGAAAATAAATATACATATTGCAATATGTGAATGAGATGGAGAATCTGTCAGAGATAAACATATCCCAGGAAAGCTTCTTTATTTTTCTTCATTATCTCAATTACTTAATCTTAAAAACAATGGGTGTTGGGTTTTGTGCAGTGAAGGTTAAAATGAAATTAATCTAATTTTCTAAATCTCAAGACTTATTTGCCAAAATGCTCTGTCTCAGCTCAGATTTGGTAACATTTAATAAGTGATGGAAGAAACAACAGGGAGCATGCTGAATCTTTGAAGACTACAGGCGAAGCAAATGCACACAAATTTCTCTGACTTCGTAGTGTTCACTTCTCAAATGAAATTTAATTTGGCATCGATGTACCACTATCCCCAAATGTTGTTTATACTAGGCTGAACACTCTAAGTATTTTCTGTAATTATATCCCACCTATTTGGCTGTTTCTCACAAAATAACCCTAGTATTTTGGCTGTCCCTGCTGACATGGACCACCAGATATCATCCACTGCTGTCAGAGTTGAACAGATTGTCACATCAGGAGAGCACACTCACTACCTTCCAGATCATATCAGTGAATAAAACTGCAGAAAAAACCCTTAATTCTTACTCTCAGCTTACTTGATAAACGGCACCATGGATTTTCAGCACACTGTAATGAACATCTGACAATTTTCAGATTTTCCTGCTATCTAATACTAATACAGACCAATCATTCTCTTCAGATACCTCCCTGATACCCTGTAACTTGCTTTGAGAGGGAGTATAATGACTTAAAAGTCCACTTCAAAATTGAAACTGATAATCTCTACTGTATACAGTGGAGAGGCATGTATTCAGATGAGTAGGAGAAAGTTTGGAAAAGAAGAAACTGCTCTAATAAACTTATTAATACGGGTTATTGAACTGCATAATAATTTCTAAAAAAGCAGCTTTGACATACATGGTTGGAGTTCATATGTGGTGTTGGCTGCAACTTTCCCCAAGTACTTGCTGTGCTTTGGGGAAAACATAGAAATAGGAACTTACATGGTATTTAATAAGTTAAAACATTTAGTCACAACATAGGTGAGTTTGCATAGAACTTACTAAAAAATATGATGTTTATTTACAGTCCAAATACTTTATAATTTAAATAAAAGCATGCAATTTGTCAGTAAATATTGCCTTTATACGAAAATAGAGTAAATTTTATCTTTTCTTGTATTTTCATAACAGTCTGTCCACTGAAACTTATTGTTGTTATTGGCTTGCCTGAAGCATTAATAGCATAGATCATCTCCTACTTAAAAGTCATGTATTAGTCTTGAATACACTCATCATTCTTACAATGACACTGCCACTGGGGAGCCAACATAAAGAAAATAAGCTGTCAAAAATGGTCTGCAAGAACCCTCAGAAAATTAATACAAGATTTTGTGTCATCAAATAAAAGCAAGTAACATCATACTGACCTTTGTTAATCAGACAGCATTACGGACCAGCACAACACTTTTCTGAGAAAAACTAGAGTGCTGCAACAATGATGAAAGCGGAAAACAAATAGAAGAAAGAATGCTACTAAAATACGCCTGAGATCATAAGCCTGGATCCAAAACTATAGGTTTTGTATATATCCTAAATGTCAGCAGCCCTGGAATGCTCCTAAGAAACAGAATACGGAACTAGAACTCTGGCAAAGAATGCTTTTTTAATCATATCTAGAATGTCACCTGGAAGTCAAATAAAGACATCAGCCTTGTCATCTGAAGCTTAGAGACTTTTTGATGGAATGCTATCAATAACAAAAGCTTTGATGTAACTAAAACATCAAAGCTAAGACAAAATAAGGCATGCTAAAACTTTAAGAAGAAATATGTTCTATTAGTACTTACAGGTTTAGTTTTCTTCATGACTTACTCTTGCCATCCTGATGGCTGCCAATGCAGTCTGCAGAGTCCTTATGCAATGAGATAACTTTGTTTAAGGGTAGAGGAGATTCTACAGGAAGCAAATGCACATGAATATTTTAAGCATATGAATACAATGTCTTCAGGAAATGATTGCTAATAAAATAGTGATAGCAATAGTAGTGACACATTCATCACTAGGAAATCACAAACCTAAGGAACAGTTTGCCAGGTAAGTTGATTTTCTAATAAACTGTACTCTGCACAAATTATTGTTATGAAGTAAATTGCTTCTCTAGAAACAAAAAAGGTAAGAGCTTGCTGCCTTAACTACACCTTGCCTTCCATTCCCTTTCAAAGGAATATATTAACAAAACATTGTTCACCCTTCATTTCATAAAACTGCACAATTTGAATAGCTTTTTGAATAGCTCCCAAAGTAGTAAACTTTTATGGCAGTAGGGTGTTGAGAACATCTGTTATACTTCTTTCAAAGCCAAGAATAAATACTTTAAAAATGCAGGAACCAATCTGTATGACATAGTGCCAAACATAATCATAGTGTAAATCAATATTTTATTCCCAGCCTAAAATACCTCTAAATTGAGCTTGTGCGGGTTACTTTAACACAGTCATGAAAAACAGAAAGATCTACCATGTCACTGAACTCATGCTTTTTCCCTCAGAAGCAGAAATAACTTTCATGTTCAAACCCATCATTTTCCACTGCATGCTTGGCACAAGCTGAAGGTGAGGGTGAGTTCCCAAAGCTATTTGATCCATTACTGTTACACCTAAATGAGGAAAGGGTCAGCATATGAGCCCTAGCTGAGAGGCAACAGACACCATATCTACCAAGATGCTAAGGTAAAACTGGCACCCAACTGCAGAAGTTCTTCTCCATTATCTTAGGAATAAGTGACACTGGGAAACTTAATCCATGCCTTGCTTAGACTAACATGCTTGCTCCTGCGTGGGAACAGAGAAGAGCACTTAAACTGTCAGATAGCTGTACTAGATGTTAATTGCTGTAGTTTCCATTGCCCATGTTAGAAGAAGCTTAAAATACCCTAAATCAATGCCTGTCCTCTTACATGTCGCTCCCAGTTGGCTTTCAGAATAGAAACATGGCCAAAGAAAGTGCCAAGAGATGGACGAGAAAGATTAATTGCTTAAATGATTTACAAATCAGCTCAGCAGCTCTAGCCTGATGGCTCTTCCTAATGTTTAGAAAGAAAAAAAAAAACCCCACACCACCATCCCAGCCCCCCCCCCCCAAAAAAAAAGCCACCACTACCACCAAAAAATCCCAACACTTGGCTTACCTAATTATTCTCTGTAGAACAGTTGCTGTGTATCCTACAGCTGAAAAACAAACTTCCATTAAAGCCAATGAGTATTTTACTATGTGACTGCAGCTGGAACAGAGCATTGCCCAAAGAGATTTTTGGAAACGGCCTTGTCTATTTTAAGGGCCATTTGTGTGGCATATTCAATGATCAAATAAATTTCAGAAGTCTCAAGAAATGCTTGAAATTTTTAACTTGGGTGAGCTCTGGTCTTTCTACAAGAGCAAGCAACCTAATTCCCTCATTTCACCCTCAGAAAGACTTTGGAGGCTGAGTGTATTTTCTGAAGAAAGCCCCTAGTTCTCCTTCTGGGAAACTGAAACATTTCCAAGATACACACTTGCTGTTCATAGATTGCTTGGAAGTAAAGCTTTCCACAAAAATCTAGTTTAGTTCAAGTAACACTGTCTCCTGTGAAGGAAGTATTCACCTCTTACTAGTGGTGCAACTTTTGACACAGTAGATTAAATAACTTCCAACTCTGGAAATCAAGTCAAAAGATCCCTAGCTAGATGGCCACCTTCCTTGCCAGAACATCCTCAGGCAGAAGTTGTACAGACCTATGCTGACAGCATGAACAGATCAGGTTTAAGGCAGCACACAGTAAAGTTCACATCTTCTTCCACTTCCAAAAGGTACATATTTAGTCTCTAACAGATTCAAAGAAACTAGTTACACATCAGTTTTTTACTAGCCTCCTAAATAGAGAATACTAAAATGGATGTAGAGATTCAGATCTGTAACAAGAGAGAAAAGTACTTAACGTCTCACATGACATCCTTGTCTCTAAATTGGAGATACATCAATTTGATAGGTGGACCACTCGGTGGATAAAGAACTGGCTGGATGGTTGCATGCAAAGAGTTGTGCTCAATGGCTCAATGGCCAGTTGGAGACCAGTAAAGAGTGGTGTCCCTCAGAGATCGGTGTTGGGACCGGTCTTGTTCAGCACCTTTGTCGGTGACATGGACAGTGGGATTGAGTGGCCCTTCAGCAAGTTTGCCAATGACACCAAGCTGTGTGGTTCGGTTGATACGTTGGAGGGAAGGAATGGCATCCAGAGGGACCTTGACACGGTTGTGAAGGGGGCTGATGCCAACCTGATTAAGTTTAACCATGCCAAGTGCAAGGTCCTACACCTGGGTTGGAACAATCTCAGGCGCAGCTACAGGTTGGGCAGAGAAGAGATTCAGAGCAGCTCTGCAGAGAAGGACTTGGGGGTGTTGGTTGACGAAAAAATGAACATGATCTGGCTTCGGTGTGCGTTTACAGCCCAGAAAGCCAACCGTGTCCTGGGCTGCATCAAAAGGAGCGTGACCAGCAGGTCAAGGGAGGTGATCATGCCCCTCTACTCTGCTCTCGTGAGACCTCACTTGGAGTACTGTGTGCAGTTCTGGTGTCCTCAACATAAAAAGGACACGGAACTGTTGGAACAAGTCCAGAGGAGGGCCACGAGGATGATCAGGGGACTGGAGCACCTCCCAGGTGAAGATAGGCTTAGAAAGTTGGGGCTGTTCAGCCTGGAGAAGAGAAGGCTGCGTGGAGACCTCATAGCAGCCATCCAATATCTGAAGGGGGCCTATAGGGATTCTGGGGAGGGACTCTTCATGAGGAACTGTAGTGAGAGGACAAGGGATAACGGGTTCAAACTTAAACAGGGGAAGTTTAGATTGGATATGAGGAAGAAATTCTTCACTGTAAGGGTGGTGAGGCACTGGAATGGGTTGCCCAGGGAAGTTGTGAATGCTCCATCGCTGGCGGTGTTCAAGGCTGGATTGGACATAGCCTTGGGTGGCACGGTTTAGTGGGAGGTGTCCCTGCCCCTGGCAGGGGGGTTGGAACTAGATGATCTTAAGGTCCTTTCCAACCCTAACTATTCTATGATTCTATTCTATGATTCTATATAGCTTGTATCAGGCAATCCAGCTGACACATGCAGATAACTCTGCGCTCATCATTTCGGGTGAGCACACTTCTGACAATATATTCTCAAAACACACCATCTTCACCTTCTCTGGAGTTTCTTCCAGCTCTGCTGTTACTGCACTTGCCTGAACACACTTCTGTGTAACTCTGTCTCTGCTTAGGGAAGAGGCACATGTAATCAAAAGACACATGTTAAATATGGATTTGAAAGTATCTGTACAGAAAGAGATTTATATTCTGGGTTTCTCTGAGTTATAGCTGGTTTTGCAATGTACAAGACCAGATTTATCAAAAACTTGTCTGTAGTCCAGATCTAAAGCCTGAATCAAAGCTGGTGCTGACTATCCCCTTTGCTCCAAAGCTAAAATGTTTCTTTTCTCTCCTTTCTTTCTTTTGTCATAAACAAACAAAAGCTCATCAACTTTTTACTTGTGAATCTCATAGAAAGAAGATGATTGATATTCATGTCATCCTGTGCTCTTCTCATTATGGGAAGTGATCCAGGACTTGAACCCCACATTCAATTATTTTGACCCCTGACTGCTGGAGGTGCTTGTTCTTGTTATGGACATTGAGTTCATTAGGCCACATAATCTGACCTGCTATGTATCACAATCCATACATTTTACTCAGATTGGTGATGACCAAGAACACCAGTCCTCTAAGACAACACTTAAAATGGGTGCAGAGAGCAGGAGAAATCAAGTGTGGTCACTGCTACTTGGAATGGAGGTGGCACTAGGCAACTGCAGGGGCTAGACAGGTTTGTGGGTGCTTGATGGCAGCAGGGGGATCTTAAGGAACGGGGGAGACTGCATGAAAAGAGAAAAAAGTGGGGAGAGAGAAAAAACAGGCAATGTCTTCATCCAAAATTGACTCCACTATTAATTCTATCTCATTCTCGGAGCCCCCTTGCAATGACCATTACCCCTCTCTACTACTTGTTTATTTCACCCCAAACACCAGTTCCCTGCTCCCAGCCTTCCTTCCCTTTTTCCTCTTCTGGTGACTTTCTTTTTACTGCTGCTAGAAAACAAATTTGGAAGCCTCCGGCTTTCTCTGCATAGGAACACTCAAATTAGCCTCCCCCACTAAAAAGATCTTGCTTACTTCTGTCAGCCAGAAGTTTCCCAGCATATAAAGACCCGATTAATGTGAGATTTAAAATTCAAGTATCATTCATACATATATTTTCAAAACAGATCTAAAAATACTAACAGAAGTTATTATTATGCTTCCACAACAGAAACAGTCCCTAATTTCTTATAATTATAGCTAAGCCTCATGCAGAGAGGGTATAATCAGAGTAATAAAACTGTTTGTTAGAGCGTTCACTTGGTAAGACTAAAATTGCAGTTTACAACAAGCTGCTTGTGCTTTCTCAAAAACTACAAGCATCAATTCTTTTAACATGAATATGGCATGAAGATAATTTTTACATAATAATATCAAGTCAGTTTTATATTGAAAATTAACATTTTCTGGAATGCAGAAAGAAGGGACATTGCTGCTCAGCCTATTCCCTGTTAACATCGACAAAGGCGCAACATGACTTCAGGCAAAGCTCATACAAACTCTACAACAGAAAGAAAACCATTGATAGAATGTCGTGGTTTAAGTTCAATCAGACACTCAGCTGCTCTCTCACTCCCCCCTCTTCTTCCCTCCCCCACTCCCAGGGGGACGGAGAGGAGAATCGAAAGCATGTAACTCCCATGGGTTGAGATAAGAACAGTCCAGTAACTAAGGTATGACACAAACCACTGCTGCTACCACCAATAATAATAATGAGAAGGGAAAGAACAAGGGGAGAGAATACAACCGCTCACCACCTGCCAACCAATACCCAGCCCAACCAAGCACTGATCTAACCCTTCCAGGTAACTGTCCCCAGTTTATGTATTGGGCATGACATGCTGTGGTATGGAATAGCTTTGGCTAGTTTGGGTCAGGTGTCCTGTCTCTGCTTCCCCCCAGCTTCCCCTCCTCCCTGGCAGAGCATGAGACTCAGAAAGTCCTTGGTCAGAGTAAACATTACTGAGCAGCAACTAAAAACATCGGTGTTATCAGCATTGTTCCCAGGCTGAAAGTCAAAAACACAGCACTGCACCAGCTACTGAGAAGGATTAAAAATGCCTGCTACTGCTGAACCCAGGGCATAGAAGGAGGCTCCTCTTTAACCTCTGCAGAAATTAATTTATGCTTTACTGTATGAACTGGAAAAAGATGTATTTTCAAATCAATTTGTAACCTGACTCATGCTTTCTCGTACATGATTAACCACTGCCCTTATTTTTCAAAGAAACAAGTCACATATGTAAGAAAGAATTTGAAATTAGAGAAAGATTCAGCCTGGAGAAGAGAAGGCTGCATGGAGACCTCATAGCAGCCTTCCAGTATCTGAAGGGCGTGCCTACAAGGATGCTGGGGAGGGACTCTTCATTAGGGACTGTAGTGAGAGGACAAGGGGTAACAGGTTCAAACTTAAACAGGGGAAGTTTAGATTGGATATAATGAGGAAGTTCTTTAGTGTAAGGGTGGTGAAGCACTGGAATGGGTTGCCCAGGGAAGTTGTGAATGCTCATCTCTGGCGGTGTTCAAGGCTGGACTGGACACAGCCTTGGGTGGCATGGTTTAGTGTGAGGTGTCCCTGCCCCTGGCAGGGGGGTTGGAACTAGATGATCTTAAGGTCCTTTCCAACCCTAACTATTCTATGATTCTATATATCTAGCTAGGCCAGTTTTCATTTTCATTCAAATAATTTCAAATTATTCCTGAAAACATTCAAAATTACTGTAAAATTCCTTGGAGCTGCACTTCAACATCAGGAATGCTGTTTGTCCAATGTGGAAGCAAAAACATGTTTTAGATCTTCCTCCAAGAATCTTGGCTATAGAGATTATAATGATAAATCTCATCCTTACCTATGAGTTGCACAAATTAGGAAACTGTCTTTGTGATGGAGGAATTCAGCATGACATGCTAAATGACAGCATGCCAGCTGACATGCATGCCAACATACGCTGACAACCTCTTGCTTCCCTCCCACACAGGAATACATCATCAGATTAGTCTGCCACCTACATAGCTCCTTCTGCAAGTGTCATGGGTTCAGCAGCAGCAGTCATTTTTCTCCTCCTTGGTAGCTGGTGTAGCGCTGTGTTTTTTGTTTTTGGGCCTGGGAACAGCGCTGATAACACCAGTGTTTCGGTTACTGCTTAGTGATGTTTTGGTCTGGCCAAGGACTTTCTGAGTTTCATGCTGTGCCAGGGAGGAGGGGAGCCGGGAGGAAGCAGAGACAGGACACCTGACCCAAACTGACCAAAGAGGTTATTCCATACCACAGCACGTCATGCCCAAGATGTAAAGACAGAGAGGTGAGACCCAGAAGGGTGGGGGGTGCACTGCGGGGTCGGGCTTGGTTTTAGGTGGTGAGAATTGTATTCTTTCCTTGTATTTGCCTTGTCATTATTATTATTGGTGGTAGCAGTAGTGGTCTTGTGTTATACTTTGGTTACTAAACTGTTCTTATCTCAACCCGTGGGAGTTGCATTCTTTTCTATTCTCCTTCCCATCACTCCGGGAGTGGGGGGCAAGAAAGAGGGGGGAGTAATTGAGAGAGAGTCTGCGTGAGTTAGGCTTAAACCACGACAGCAAGTGAAAAAATATTCCTGCTACCCGATGGATGCTCTTTGTGTTGGTGAAATTGTGAAGTCCAAGAAATGGCAAGGCCGATAGAGAACAAACATTATAGTAAGAAAAAGCTAGAGCTTAAAATCTTCAGGGAAAAAACGAACAAACAAACAACACACAAAAACTGCGCTTTGATAAGTACATAAGTGACTTATGGACATAAAGAAAACTCAGTCAAGCTGTATAAGGTAAGGCAACTCAATACTCCATAGTTAACTAAGGCAGTAAGGTTGACCTTCATGTATGAAGCAAATTGGTTTAATCTGTGTTTAAACATCAGTCACAGTTCTGTCACAAGTTATCCAGACCTTCCAGAAACTCCTGGAGATCTAGGGACATTGAGAGCTCAGAAGAAAACAGACACATTAGGGGCATGTAGTTAAAAAGGAATGACCAGCTATCAGCTCAACAAAATCCACAAGGTTAACAGATCCTTGAAAACCCTACCATTATGCCTGATACAGCTATATCCACAGTCACTGAAATATGGCAGAGAACACTGTCTCTCATCTCTGTCTCTGCAGACGCTACCATTTCTAACAGTTAATACCATCTTCCAGGCTCTGCTTGCTTGTAGCCTACTTCTATGCCAAACCTAACCCTTCTTCAGCAGGCCCTGAATTCAGTATAATCTTTAATAGCCATAGAAGCTGTCTCTTGCTGCATTACCACAAACAATTAATGATGAAACAGCAAGCCCCTTTTCTCGACTTTGTTTTCTGCAGCTAAATGAGGTACCATATGGTGCTAACACTCCCTTGAGTTTTGGGACTGGAATTAGCATTTAAGAAAGCCATGAGAGCCTTTCATTTTCAAAGATTCCATTTTTCCTTATATCTTCACTGATTTTAAAGGGCCCATACAAACTTTCCTCTCCCAGCCCTACTTTCTCAAATGTTGACCCTGGACTCAGCTTAATATGCATACAGCAGATGTTTCAAGGTGTCCAAGGTGCTTAGGATCCCACTCTAGCTGACAAAATCCAGCAGTAAAATATCCTCTCTGGGCCTGGTTTTTTTCAAACATCTCTCTAATCACAACCCTAAGTTACCTACCACCATAACCAGAGATTAACCTCTTCAGTCATTACCAGACCTAAATAAAACACTTTCCAAAGCAGTCGGCTCTATAATTTCTATACACAAGTGTTTCTATAATTTCATTAGTAAACCTTCCCCACCATCTACAGCTGCCTCAAACACTAAACTAATACCAAACAACACACTCTCCCTATGTGTATCCTAGGTATCACAGCTGACCACTGAACACAGAGTAAACCATTCTTTTCCATTGGTATAAATTCAAAGCCTGCCTTTACAGGCAGTACAGGTTTCCTCATCATGTGAACAAAACAGGCTTGAGGGAGGAAAGCTATACCAGTATGAACTGGGAAGAATCTTCTAGGAACATTGCCCTGGGTTCAGTAGTGGCAGTTGTTTTTCTCCTTCATAGTAGCTGGTGCAGTGCTGTGTTTTCGACTTTCGGCCTGGGAACAGCGCTGATAACACCAATGTTTATAGTTATGGCTCATAAAGTTTGGTTTGACCTAGGACATTCTGAGTCTCATGCTTTGCCAGGGAGGAAGGGAAGCTGTGAGGAATCAGAAACAGCACACCTGACCCAAACTGACCAAAGAGGTATTCCATACCACAGCACATCATGCCCAGGATGGAAAAAACTGGGGGCAGGAACCCAGAAGAGTTCAGTTCACAGCTGCGTTGGGTTTGGTATCGGGTGGTGAGCAGTTGTATTCTCTTTCTTTGTATTTCTGTTGTCATTATTCTTACTGGTGGTAGCAGTAGCGGTTTGTGTTATACCTTAGTTACTGAACTGTTCTCATCTCAACCTGTGCATTCTTTCAATTCTCCTCCCCATCCCTCCGGGAGCGGAGGGAAGAAAGAGAGGGGAGTGAGTGAGCAAACTGCATGATTTACAGCTTAAAACACGACAAACATGTATATATAATGGCAGCAGATCCAACTTGCAAGCATGTACTTTGAGGGAGAAGAGATGGGACAGGAAAGGGGCTAGCTCATATGAAGGGGCTAGCTCATATGATGATGTCAGTGTTAACTTTAGGGGAATGATATAAGCTCAGTGTCCTGTTCATGGAAAATGGAGAAAGAAATGCTACTCAGAATTTGCATTACAATAATTTCACTTACTCATTAAGCTTCTCATTGCTGATTACTTTTTACCATTATATTTGCTGAGCCAAGCTTTAGTACTACACTTGAAAGAGAATGATTGAATAAAAGAACATGCATGCTAGGAAACATACTGTCAAGTCATTAATGAAAAAAAAATCCTAACATTATTGCTTAGACTCTTTTCAATTTTTTAAGGGAGTTTGTACTGCTTTTTGTTTCTTTACCTATCATAGCTGGGACAGCAACAACAATTTTCTGAATCTCTCATGTTTTTCAGGAGTTAAGCTGTAAAACATCCATGTGATGTTTTCTGCTCTAAGTTTAGATGCCAGCAAGCTAATTCTCAGTATGTTAACAACTACATTAAAACAAATCTAAATATTAATATTATAAAGTACACCACCAATCTGTACTACCACTATAACTATTCCTATTAATACAATTTCTGGTTTTATTATTAATCTTTATAATATAGGTTAAATATTGTAAACAATATAGTAAAATTATAAATAAATTTTTATTAACAAAAATAAATCTAACTGAAACCCACCCTATGCCTGATCTAAAAATGTCACAAAAGTGCCTTTGTTTCTTATATTCTGGAACACTAACACTTTGACTTATCTAGAGTTCCAGATCTAAAAATAAAGCCCTCAAATAGCATTTTTGTGACAACTGAAACCAATAACCACACGCATGAACAGTTTCAACCAAGGAAGATAATCAGAAAGAATGCTTTTTGGAAGTAAAAAAAAATGCTGCTAAGAATCCCAAAGCTATTAAAAAGCAAGCAAACGCTTGGGTGCCTGGGTTTATTTTGATATCAAAGTTAAATGTTACTCTGAAGCAATGTTTATTTCTATGCTTGAAAGAAAAAAGCTTTTTTTCGTATTAAACCCACATTACATATTTGGGTTTTGAGCATGTTATGAGATTGAAAAAATCATTATGTCAGTCAATATATCTTGTTAGGAAATTCAATATTGCTGAAAAAAAAAAACCAAAAACAAACAAAACAAACAAAAAAAAAAAAAAAACCCACAAAAAAAACCAGATTTTAGGTGTGTTGTTTTCCAAGAATATTGTCTGGTCTAGCAAAAGATGATACAACTTCCTACAAACTCTGTTACTCATTTTCATAACAATTAAATTAATTTGTAGTCTGCTTGGCTTCCTTCCCTTCTTCCTTGTTAAATTTAGCTGTTCATGTCTCAATCCATCACCTCCATCCTTCCTGAAACCAATAGCAGAAGCAAGTCTGGGTTTTCGTTCTCTTTCATTTTGAAGTCTATTTCTTCATTCTGTTTGAAATGCCAGGATTAAGTCAGTCCAAGACAAATTGTTCAAGAAGTTTCAAATATAATGTGAATCTCTGTCATAAAACTATGTATTCGTGCTTCTATATTCAGACACAGTTTGAAGCATGCAGGGCAATTTTTTTTCCTGAGGATACAAAGGGTAATTTTGGAAAGTGTTTGTGAACTCTGATGAGCTACCTCATAAAATTGCCTTCACAGATTCCTCTGAAGAGGCTCATTCAGGGCAGGAGCCTTGCAGGTAATCTGAAGTATCTCCTTAGAGACCATGTTTCCTTGTCTATAACTGGAGTATTGGGAAACTAACACCTATGTGTAGAAACTAGTCTTTTCAACTAACCCCTACAGCTGAATTCCTGTGAAGGTAACAGGTAAGAAAGTCTTTTTTGAAGATCCAGAAGTGTGTTTGAGATGTCTATGTTGCATACAAAACTGCTTTCGGGAAGTTCTAACTGCTGAACCCAGGTAAGTTGGCTCACACAAATCTATGTACTTACATTCACAACTACAAATTTTAATTGGTATCCTAGGGCACAAAGCCCTCTGATTTACATGCAAAAGAATGAGCCACCAAAGTTCCTCATTCAGTCTCCCCCTCTACTTACTTTGCTTGCTCCTGTCGTTCCCTTCTGAGGGCATCCCCTGATCTGTTTCATGCATAGTCATGTCACTTCCATTTCATTCTAATTATTTCTTCTAAAGACTCAACATGCCTTCAATTCTCCAGCATCAAAAATATCCAAGCATGTCACTGGCTTCCTTCTGATTTCATGTCAAATTAATTGAGCATATTCTGTGCAACCACAGCCTGGAAGCAGCTTCTTCCCCTGCCATCCTACCTCTACTGCAAACCTGGCACTTAAAAGAAGCTCCTCTGGGCCATGAGCAACCTGAGAACCAGTATTTAATCCTTTCCCCTCTTGACTGACAGGTGTTTTCCAAACCATTGTATATAAATATACAACCATTCCCACTTCTCCATTTACACCTTATCACTGGTAAATTGCAAGATTTACAACTCAGCTTCCGTCTCTAGTCTGACAGTTTACAGATCTACCACTGAACACTAAGTACTTTTGTCCCAACAAAACCTTTCTTCCACGTATCAAGTATCTTCTTATAGATGTTGAGATGACATCTCAAGCCCAGCAGAATCTAAAAAGGGCTCATAATTCCCTTCCAAATATCTGTCATCCTTTTTCTCAGGGGCAATGTATAAGATGAATTCCATCACTAAAATATTAATGACACTATTTCTAGCACTGGATTGTCCTTAAGTCCTCATATAGAGGCTATGCCTAAGTCTTGCCAAATAATTTTCCACACCACCACCAAGACATCCTTCCTTAGCCTTCTTTATTAGATTAACAATTTTTATTAGAGTCTTCATTGGCACAGGATGTTTACAGAATAAAAGCATATAAAGCTTTTCTAGCTTTGTCTAGCTGGAAGAATACATACTGAGCTTGCTGACAGAAGTCAAATGCCTTTCTTGACTTCAAAGTTGACCCTTGCAATGTTAAATCACCTTCCCTTGAAAGAAGTAGCATTTGATATGAGAAATGGGGTCTGGCATTTTCAGTTTTTGGACTGCCAACGGCCCCCCATTCATGGCCCCTCACACCTCTGTTGCCATCAGTGAGGGGAAGCGCAGCTGGGAAGGGCCTGAGCCCTCTCCCATCACAGTCAACGTAGATGACCTGCATGAAAACCCATTCAGCCTGTGGTAGCAGTCCTACAAAAGGAAGGGGATGCTGCTTGGAAGAAGCAGGCATAGGGTGAGCTGGAGCAAAGTGGGACAAGTGAGAAACAAAGGAGAGCTGGACAGTTTTGACTTGTAATCTCTAGGGATAACTTCCTATATGCAATGCTCTGCTCGACTCCTCTCATTAGTGGTCCCCTGCAAGCCAGTGGCCTAAGACCAGAAACTCATCAAGAGATGCCAAGTACTGGTAATTTCTCCAAAATACACTCCTGTATTCTGTAATGCAGCCTTTATTTTCTGGCAACTGTGTGGCAATTTGGGCCAATGCAAGACAAAAATGAAACTTAACACATCAGGATTAAAATACATGTAAATCAAGATTAAATCTCAGGTCTTTTGCAGGTGATTCATTCGAACCCATTTCCAAAGAACTGCACTGATCTTGAGATCTCAGGTTCCCTGAGCTACCAGGAGATTTCCAAGATCTGTCTACATTAACTCCATACATAGAGACACAGACTTAAGGCCTTTTTGGCTGCTTGCCTGAGATTGGAAAGTTCACTTCTGCATGCTAAAAAAATAACACAAAATAAAGGGGAAAAAATTGAGTTCATTTCATACACTGTATTTCCCAAGATGCTCTGATGCCAAAGCACAAATACAACCCATTCAGGGCTGTGCCTATCACAGAGTGGTACCAAGCTGTGAAATTCCGCTTATGAAATTGCTGTTCTCACTGGTTTATACTGCATTTTCTATCTGCAAGGGTAGGCCAGAAGAATTTTTTGACACAAATTTATAATTGGGAAATTTTTGTTAAAAAAAGCCCTCCTACACCTTGTGCACTGAAAACTGTAGCAGGAAACATAACATAAAAGCAGCACAGTCAGTAAGTATTCTAGTCAGAGTAAAACCAAAAGGGAAGAAAGGGCTTAGATGCAGTTTTAAGTGTTGTACCAGCCAAAGTCCCCACATCAGGTTTCATGGGTTTAGGCTCATATTTTCCTTTAAAAAGTATTTTGTCCTTTCACTGTAAGTGGAGCTACACTGTCATCAGAGGAAGCTAACCAGACCGGGTACTTTGTCTATAGTCAAGCTCACCATTAAGTCATACTGAAAGAAAAAATACACTGGTAATTTGGCTCTGTAATTTCTCCCATTCAGCTTTTAATAAAAACAGGTAATGCAAAACTTTGGTGTTCCTTGCGGTTGCTGAGCTGATAAAGGTTGAAGTTTCTGCTTGGGAATTTGCCAATCTCTATAACAAAGGGCTTTACCATGTTAGTATGAATTGTGCAGATATTAGTGTTAAACATGTCTAAATATGTCTGAACA
The DNA here is from genome assembly GCA_028858755.1 of Ara ararauna. Taxonomy (NCBI): domain Eukaryota; kingdom Metazoa; phylum Chordata; class Aves; order Psittaciformes; family Psittacidae; genus Ara; species Ara ararauna. The sequence continues at coordinate 71,294,958 of CM054381.1, forward strand.
TGTACTTTGATTTCTTTTTTTAATACTTTAACATTAAGTTTTACCATTGTGAGCTGCTTCTCATTTCTATTTTTAACATTCTAGCTTTTTATTCCTGTGTATTTTTCTGCATGGGAACTGAACCCTCTCAGAAATCTGATCCAATCAGAACTCAGCTTTTGTTATGTGCTTTGCACTTAATGTTAACTTGTCATCATTAAGCAAAAAAATTATACATTCTGGGTCTAATTCTGATCAGTAAAATATTTCCAACTGTGAAATCAGGTTCAGTCTCAGAAAGTTAAATGAAACCAGATCTCCCAGCTGTAGGAAGGGGATCCATCCCTCCCTACTTACCAGCCACTCAGAAAGGTCAGGCAAGAGGAATTGCCCAAGGGACCACCTAAAGTGTGCTCATATTATTGCCCTGATGAGCTCTAGTCTCCAGCACAAGAAAGGAGGAAATATGTTGCCTTATTTCCTTCCCTGATGTCATTGTCTTTCCTTATACTGTGACTGGACTAACCCACATGTCATCCAGAGATGGGAGCCACATCCTGTGGCTGCTGAATTCAGGGTCATGAGGAATTAATTGCTTGCCTCATCGGTGTGCCAGATGGGGGGGGGGGGGGGGGGGGAAGTGTTTCAACTCACCTGTGGCTACGTAAATGTTTTCAGCTTCACCCCACTACAACTTACATGTCCTGCTAGCTCATGAGTTGTTCCACTCATGACACCAGCACATTCTTCAAGTGCCAGACTTTCTCATAGGGCATAGAAGGGATCTTCTCATATGGGAGAATTTGCAGACTGCAGTATAAACATCCCAGCAGCTCAGGCTTCTGGTTACACTTCCATCTGTTACAACTTTAGAAGTTTCTAATGCATCTGGCAAACAAACAAACAAGCTTACAAATCCATTACGAAAGTGAAAAACACTTGGAAGGCTACAAGACCTACTTCTATGCTTTCACCAAACCAAACTTTCCTAAAACATAAAACATAGGTTCTAAAACACTGGAAAAAAAAAATTACCTCTAAATGAAAACCAGGGACTGAGGCATTCACCTCTGACTTAGCTGGTGGAGATGATGCTGGGTATTCCAACACGAGGTGCAGACAGTCTACTTAATGCAAGAGAATTTCCTACAAGTTTCCTGCACAACAGACACAGTTTCCTGTAACAGTAAGTTTATCTGTGAGAAGGTATTATCTACTCAGCAGTGTGTCTTGCTAAGGAGAAATTGAGCTTCACTAGGAAGACAGTGAGAGGGTCATTACATCATTCAGCACTGATTCATCTTAGTTTTGACTAGCATCTGATAAATTACAAATAACCTAAGGTACTTTTTAACATGAATCACTTTCACTGTTATAATATCTGTCCAAATCAAACATAGGGAAACAAACTGTGATAAAACTAATTCTTAAAAAAAAAAAACCACCTTCTTTAGGCTTGCAAGTGGTACCTCAGCACTAAAAACTAACACCATATCTCCTTTTTCAGAATTGTGGGGGTATGCAAAAGTACATTTAATTTTAGGTTAGTCCATTGCTAGGGAACAGATGCTCCAGTGTGGTTCAGAACACTCCCTCTGTCTGACTTACGGCTTGCATTGCTTTCTCTAAACTTTCATCTCACACTCCATGATCTCCGCTTCTCTCTTCCCCCTGCTTTTTACTTCTTCCCCAGTAAAAAACATGAAACAATTGTCACAAAATGAGCCTGCACAACCCACCTATATACTAAGTCCTTGTCATTTTCTATGTTCCTATGAGTCAGTGTTTTAACCACAGTCTATTTTCAGCAGATCTGACCTTTTGTCTACCTTCCTTCCATCGCTCACTCCTTTTCCTTTAGCACACCTTGAGAGCCAGTTATGCTTTAAATGTTGTTGTCTGGCTTCAATTTTACCAGACAACTTAGACAGATAACAGAAGTTTGTTGACAAGCTGCAATCTAATGTACATAAAACTGGAGACGGAGTAATGTATAATGGAAAAGTGAAATGTGTTAAAAGGCAAGCTCGTAATAAAACCCCTTAAGAACGTGCCATGCTAGAGTGCCAATGAACTGTAATGCAGAACATGGGCAAGACTATTCAATGAAGAGCTGCAAAAACCTCCTGTAAAACTAGAGCTGCAATTCAACTGCTTACTTTTATCCAGACATACTTAACTTTTAATCTAAATTAATCCCCTATTTTTGCCCTGAGTACTTCTCAGAGCTAGCAAACAATTCCCCAGCTAACCCTATGCAAACACTTCAACTGATCAGTCATACAACACTACATGTCCCAGAAAGTGTTTACACCCACACTACAAACTGGCAGCTTCAGTAAAACTAGCTAGAACAAGAACATTAACCAATGGACTTCTGGTTTTGACAATAAAGAGAAGAAGCTTTCACTAAGTAGCTCACCAAATGGCTAGTTTAGGCTCAAAAATAATGAAGGGGTTATTATGAAAAGAAAAATGAAGTTCAGATGTTGGTTCCCAAAAAGGCAGAAAGAATATTATTATATTTTATCCTCAACAAAGTTTTTAATGCCTCTTATTCTCCTGTCTTCTCACTTGAAGCTATGCTTTTTGTCTACCCAAAATCATGAGAACAGACTTGGAGGTTCAGCCCACAGTTACATCACTGCAGTTCTTTCCAAGGCATTTCCAACCCCAGCCATCCAAAAATCGTATACACAAACTCGCCACTGTTTGTATCCAGAAGGCATCTCTTGCTAAAACTTACACTTGTAAGGAACTCCCATTAAACAAAAGCAAATGCATTTTGTATCCAGAAGGCATCTCTTGCTAAAACTTACACTTGTAAGGAACACCCATTAAACAAAAGCAAATGCATTTTGCTATCCTTTTCCAAGGATACACAATCCCTTTTGCCATGGTAAACAGATGAGAGTGGTTACCAACAATACCCATCTCTTTCCAGCTGCTCAGATAGTCCTGTTATCCCATGCTTTACACTCCATGAATACGCTGCATTGCAGGGGGTGTGAGAAGAGGAAGGGAGGATGTTGTACGTACTGTATGTTTACACAGTTCTAGTCACAATAGAGGTCTTCATCTGTAAGCAGAGTCCCTAGACACTGTGGTAATAAACAAAGAGTAACAGCATGCCTGGCAGAGACAGGCATCTCAATACATCCTGGGAGCACTGAATCCCCCTCCAGCACAGTGCAGATTACGCATACAATTAGTAGCTGCTCTCATTTCAGCTCAGTTTCCCTAAAAAGGCTATTCTTGGTGTCCCCAGCACTCAGAACCGCTCCCACCCATTGCATGGGAGCAGCCAAACCAGAGACAAAGCTCCCTGGGCAGCCAAGTACTTGGAGCAGACCCTTGTAATGGCACATCCCGGCTGCTGGCAGGTCCCTCTCCCAGCTGAGCCAGTGTCAGGAGCTCCAGAGCTCACAGTGAAGAAGGGAAAGCATGTCAGCAACCCCACAAGGTGACTCAAAATGATTCACAGCTCCTCACTAAGCACTTTCTTATTGAGATGACTGTGCTCCCTGTCCTACATATGCTCTGCTGACAGGCTGCAAACAAGTTCAAATGGTCAGCAATCCTGCAGCAGGTGCTGGAGGAAGGCAAACAGCAGAAACACATTCAGCTACATAATAGAATCATTGAATAGTTAGGGTTAGAAAGGACCTTAAGATCATCCAGTTCCAACCCCTCTGCCATGGGCAGGGACACCTCCCACTAAACCATGCCACCCAAGGCTATGTCCAACCTGGCCTTGAACACTGCCAGCGATGGAGCATTCACAACTTCCCTGGACAATCCATTCCAGTGCCTCACCACCCTTACAGTGAAGAATTTCTTCCTCATATCCAATCTAAACTTCCCCTGTTTAAGTTCAAACCCATTACCCCTTGTCCTCTCACTACAGTCCCTCATGAAGAGTCCCTCCCCAGCATCCTTATAAGCCCCCTTCAAATACTGGAATGCTGCTATGAGGTCTCCACGCAGCCTTCTCTTCTCCAGGCTGAACAGCCCCAACTTCCTCTCTCTATCTTCACCCGAGAGGTGCTCCAGTCCCCTGATCATCCTCGTGGCCCTCCTTTTGACTTGTTCCAACACTTCCACATCCTTTTTATGTTGAGGACACCAGAACTGCACACAATACTCCAAGTGAGGTCTCACAAGAGCAGAGTAGAGGGGCAGGATCACCTACTTCTACCTGTTGGTCACGCTCCTTTTGATGCAGCCCAGGATACCGTTGGCTTTCTGGGCTGCAAGCGTACATTGAAGCCGGCTCATGTTCATTTTTTCATCAACCAACACCCCCAAGTCCTTCTCTGCAGGGCTGCTCTGAATCTCTTCTCTGCCCAAACTGCAGCTGTGCCTGGGATTGCTCCGAGCCAGCTGTAGGACCTTGCACTTGGCATGGTTTAACTTCATCAGGTTGGCATCAGCCCACCTCACAAGCATATCAAGGTCCCTCTGGATGGCATTCCTTCCCTCCAGCGTATCAACCGAACCACACAGCTTGGTGTCATTGGCAAACTTGCTGAGGGCGCACTCAATCCCACTGTCCATGTCACTGACAAAGGTGCTGAACAAGACCGGTCCCAACATCGATCCCCGAGGGACACCACTCGTTACTGGTCTCCAGCTGGACACTGAGCCATTGAGCACAACTCTTTGCATGTGGCCATCCAGCCAGTTCTTTATCCACCGAGTGGTCCATCTATCAAATTGATGTCTCTCCAATTTAGAGACAAGGATGTCATGTTAGGAACAGTGTCAAATGCTTTGCACAAGTCCAGGTAGATGACATCAACTGCTCTACCCCTGACCATCAGTTCTGTAGTCCCATCATAGAAGCCCCTCAGAGGGGTCAGGCAGGATTTCCCCTTAGTGAAGCCATGCTGGCTGTCACCAAGCACCTTGTTGTTTTTCATGTGCCTCAGCATGCCTTCCAGGAGAATCTGCTCCAAGATTTTGCCCGGCACAGAGGTGAGGCTGACTGGTCTGTAGTTCCCCAGCTCATCCATTTTCCCCTTCTTGAAAATGGGGGGTATATTTCCCTTTTTCCACTCATCGGGAACTTCACCTGTCTGCCATGACTTTTCAAATATGGTGGACAGTGGCTTAGCAACTTCATTTGCCAGTTCCTTCAGGACCCGTGGATGGATTTCATCAGGTCCCATGGACTTGTATACATTCAGGTTCCTAAGATGGTTTCAAACCAGATCCTCTCCTACAGCGGGCCCAGGGTCTTCATTCTCACAGTCCCTCTGTCTGCCTTCCAAGCCTTGGGCGGTGTGGTCAGAGCATTTGCCAGTGAAGACTGAGGCAAAGAAGTCATTAAGAACCTCAGCCTTCTCCAAACCCAGGGTAGCCAGTTCTCCCAATAGCTTGTGGAGAGGGCCCACGTTGTCCCTAACCTGTCTTTTATTTGCAATGTAATTATAGAATCCCTTCGTGCTATCTTTTGTCATCTAAAAAGAAGAAGAGTAGTGCCACTGCATCACATCAGAGCAGGAGCAGGGAGAAGAGTGTCAGGACTCCCCTCAGGGATCATCACTGGCCCGTTTCATAACTCCATGGACAACTTATCAAGGTTAAAAAAAAAAAGTTAATCTACTAGTAATGTAGAAGTTCCTGCACTTGAGGGAAGTTCCTGTTGGTGTTCATTGCTCCTCTTCCAACTGTGCAGGCTGAGTACTGGTAAGGGTGGGAAACACTGGGGGTGCAGAACAGAGAACTGGAGAAAAATCAGAAGCCACCCATCTCCCACAGGAAATGGCAGTGCCTGGCACAGACCAGCACCAAGGTGGCTGGTTCACGTCCATCTGGCAACAGAGGAAACCATCTAATTGTGGAGGCTGGCAGGGAGTTCTTGAGATCACCTAGGCCAACCTCTCACTGCAGGGCTAGCTTCAGACAGCACCCATACGCCTCAGTTTGCTCTTGTCTCTGTGCTGGCCTTGGACAGCTCATGGGTTTTAAGGCCTGAGTTGAAGTCAAATGCAGATGGTGGTAGTAAAAGAAACAGAAGGTGGTTTAAACCAGGCTGAACATACCATGTGAATGCACATGGTGCTGTAATTAAAAGGACTGGGGATACTTCCACCATATACACACATTTGTTCCTCCACCCTCCTGTTCTCTCTGCATTGTTGGCCAGATGCAGTTCACTATCTGCTGGAAAGCCAAGCAGTCTCTTCATCTGTGTGCAAGAATAAAAGTAAAAAGAGCCAAGAGTCATTTTCACAATGAAGATACTGTGTTACCCGTGCTGCTCGTGAGGGAGCTGGGGGTGGGGAGGACATCAAAACCCTTGGTATGGGAAGCATTTGAGTTGACATTCAAGTACAAACAGCTTTGTTCTATTAGACTTTATGTCACCAGAAGTGATTACATCAGTCGGAATTTAAATACACTCTGACCTGGATTTTCAGGCGCTCATAGAGAAGATGGTTGTCTCAATCCAGCTTCACAGATGCATTGATTCACACGGGGTTTGCTGTTCTGTTTGTTGAAAAATAATCAATGTATAGAGACAGTGGGTTGATGTATTTTGAGTAAGGACACGAATGATTGAGTCAGGAAATGGGAACAGTAGGATTTATTTTTCCCCAGAAAAATCTGGGAATTTCTATCTTGTATCACTGTTGGGGTATCAGCAGGAATGTTGTAAGCAGATTGATCTAAGAAAGTCAGTTAAGTTCCTGGTCCTGCTGCTATGTTTGCTGTTAATTAGTCAACTGACATTTGGACAATGAGTCATCTCATTACCAGCAATATGCCAGTTTTCCTTGTCAGCATTTCTAGCCTGGAAAAATAAAGTATACTGGGAACCTTACAGGAATCTTCTGCTGCTTCTTTTGGGAAGTTACTCGCAGACCTGGGCGTTGTGCTAATTACCATCAAAGATCAGCTGTTGTCTTACAGTGATTTACGTAATAATATATTAGTAAGGATCCACAAAGAGCTATATTTTTCTGATAACATGAAGATTGTAAAGTAGCAAAAGTTTTCTCCAAGAAGTATTAAGTCAGTTTTATGGTGGCAAGGAACTCTAACAATTTAGCAGGGAGGACAAGCTAGATGAGGTTGCTGATCTATTTTCCTTGACAATTGTTAGTATCATCTTTAAAGTATTTAGTATATAAGAGGAATGTTTCTAATTAAACAGAATTGATTTGCAACACATCTCTAATGTCCAAGTGAGAAAATGCTTCTGTGATCACGCAAAAGTTACTCACTGTTGCAGTCTACTTTCATTTTCCTTCTTGGCAGTGTCCATGCCATAACAAGTTACCTTAGGCAATTCAGCTGTGATTGTTACCAACCGTTACAAGATTCCTCCCGAGCCTCACTGGTGATTGAGCAGTTCACCTTAAGCTGTCTTCCTCCTCCATAAATCGCCTCCTTCAGACCTGCTATTCCAACCTTCTTTCCTTTTGCACCATGCTTAGTTCCACTCCCTGTTCATGATTTCCTTTGGCTCCACATTCCCCTTGGCACAGCTGGTTTCTCAATCAAAATAATCAATCAAGATTTTGTCTCCCTCCTCCCTAAGGAAAATGGTAGCATCTAAAGCTACTAAATCTTGCTCTACAGAACCTTGTTTTTAAAAAGCTCATTTTTATTTTGTGAGGTTTTTGTTTATGGAGGAAATAAAAGACGAGGATACCAGGACACACTGTCTTCCTTCAGTCTCACTTTCAAAATGTCTCTAAAAGTTGCAGAGCATCATTAGGGATCTCAGCTGTGATTCTGACCACACTTATTTTGCAGAAAACCAGTGACCCGGGCTGCTGAACTCTATATGACTTCTAAGCTCTTAGAAACACAGGCCACCCTCCCCTTCAGCCCATTTCTAACAGGCTGAGGTTCTGAGAGTTTCTTTGCTCAGTCTCACCCTCATTCGTGCGACACACAGAGATTACACTGGCATTCAGAAAAGAAGAGTTCAACAAAAGAGTTTTGTAGACCAAACTCACGCAAGCTCCAGTGATCTCTTCTGTAAAAAACTAATGGTTTCAATTCTGAATTGTAAGTGATATTTTCTATGTGACCTAGCACCTATGGTTATGACTCCTGTCAAGTTAGAAGACATGTAATCCGAACAGATTAAGCAAGCAGGAATGAAATTGTTTTTTATGTGGCAAAATAATTCATGGTTATAAGAAAACCACAGCAACTGGGGTAAAAAGAAATCCCAAACTCAGAGTGTATGTAAAATGAACCCACAGGGATGATTCAGCTGCAAAATGCAGAATGATCAACTGCCTTGAAGAGTGGTGGGATGCAGGCTTTTGCTGTCACCATTAGAAAACAGAAGCAGCATTTACAGGCTTTGCTTCTAGATAAGCCCCAAATCCCCAAAAAAGTCTCAAGTAAAATGAGAGCCCACTGGTAGGAATATCATTATTTTCAGCATCTGTGTACATTTAATGTACAAACTGTGCACATCACCTTCAAAATAGACCACATTTTTCATTCGCTTTTGATTTCAAATCATCCATCCAAATAAATTAAAGGATTAAAATACCTAATACACCATAATACACATGGTCAGTAGCATACTAGGAAGAGCTTTTCATTAATGAAGTTATCAGATTAAATATTACATAATAACATGCAGAAAATAGATGCCTTGTGTGCATTCATGGTTGCTATACAATACCAAAAAGATAAGCACAAGTAAAGCAATGTGGAGAAAGAAAGGAAAATGCACTGGCTTTTGATGTCAGTGTTGAAACATGAGACCGTATCTTCCTGACAGGATGTCATAGATTGAATTTGTACATAGCAGCTGGGAGATTTTTTTCATAATACAACTAAACTTTATTTGCAGAAAAGACATATTTGGATTATTAAAATCAACTACAAAATTATTTTTTTTTGGAGCTAAAAATCCATCTTTTAAAGTAACACAGCACCTCCCGTATGAAGATAGGCTGAGAAAGTTGGGGCTGTTCAGTCTGCAGAAGAGAAGGCTGCGTGGAGACCTCATAGCAGCCTTCCAGTATCTGAAGGGGGCCTATAGGGATGTTGGGGAGGGACTCTTCATGAGGAACTGTAGTGAGAGGACAAGGTGTAACAGGTTCAAACTTAAACAGGGGAAGTTTAGATTGGATATGAGCAAGAAATTCTTTCCTGTAAGGGTGGTGAGGCACTGGAATGGGTTGCCCAGGGAAGTTGTGAATGCTCCATCGCTGGCAGTGTTCAAGGCTGGATTGGACATAGCTTTGGGTGGCATGGTTTAGTGGGAGGTGTCCCTGCCCCTGGCAGGGGGGTTGGAACTAGATGGTCTTAAGGTCCTTTCCAACCCTAACTATTCCATGATTCTATGATTCTACAATTTATTTCCATACCTCAAAATTAAATGTGTTCAGTTTTGTTTCCAAATCAAGCTAATAATTTTGGATTAATAGAAAACTTTAAAATATCAAGAAATAGATAATATGACTTTCCTTCTAAAAATGGGAAGAAAAACACCCCATTTGGTTTGATTCCAAATGACTGTTTTTCCAAATGAAGCAATTAAAGTCACAGAAATCTCCAGTTTTTCTCTGACACATACAGCTGTTTCTAGACACCTCTGCACATCTGTGTACCCCTTCCCATGTGGCCTTGGAGGAAGGAGACCAAGGCTTTGCCCCTGCAGGGGCAGGTGGGGACACCAGAGCACTGTGCCCTGTCCCAGCCTTGAACCTGTCACACTTGCAAGCTCCTCTTGTGCTATCAAGCTGACTCCTGCAAAGCCACCATGAGTTATAGATACGTTATGCTGTGAGTTCTGGGAGGGCTCAGGAGCTTTTGTTTAGAAACAGCAGATGCTAAGTAAGGAATAAGAGTTTGAGGGTAGAGGAGTAAGAATCTGTGGAACTGGTCAGGAGGGGCAATGGGAAGATGGTACAGGAAAACTGTACAGCATGGAATAAGGTGAAATGAAGAGAGGAACGAGAAAACAAACAAACCTTTTTAGCTAGTACTTTTAAAATGAAGTGCCAGAGCACTTCTGACTGTTGATCTGTCAATTTTCATTCCACTAAAAGGAGGCCCAGTAGTAAAGTTGACCAAGATCCAGAAAGCTTCTGGAGGCAAAACTAGCACTAAAGAGTAATATGGCATCACAAAAAAAGAAGGTGTGGGGCAGTGGGAAAACACACAGAGAAAGAGGGGATGAACAAGAACTGAAGATAGAAAAATGTCAGTGTTCAACAGAGAAATTCTCCTTGCTGCAGAGATAGTTAAAATTAGCCAACGTTTAGACCAATTTCCACATATTTTATTCTACTACCTTCATAATGCTGCTTGAGGTTTAATTCAGGATTTCAAGTGGACAGGAATCTCCCCCTTTACCACGAGAAAAATTCCGCTCACTCTGCCCTTAAGGAGTGTTATTCCCCTTTTGTATTACAAAGTTGAGAAACCCCCAAAAAACGTTTCATATCCTTATACTTCTGAGTAAGCTTTTTTCCCACCCTTCCAGCTTCAGATATTAGTTTCTCTTTGAAGCATTGCTGAAGTCTGCATCAGCACTTCCTTCTTGTTTGGAAGGGAGGTTTAATTCCCTTCTTAATATGCTGCAAGCTAAAACAAGCTTTTATCTGGGAGAAAGGATTAAGGCTCACTCAGGGTTTGGGTTTTTTTATATTTTTTCTATTCCAGGTACAAAACAACTTATTTCAGCCAGGATGACACCACTCAGACCAATGCAGTACCTGCAGATGAGGGTGAATGCTTTCAGAGTATTGCTCAAACAAAGTCACGGCGGCTTGTTTCAACCAATCTCCAAAAGAGGAAGCACTTCTGGAACCAGTAACACAATGTTTTAGCCAGCTGTCGCTTGCTCAAGCTGACAGCAAAATGCTAAAGAGAAACTAAATTATGGAAAAGAAAAAAAACAAAAGCTGGAGTGTTTTAATTTAGTAAAGTTTGAAGCTACCTTTTTCAGGGAACGCCAGGTAAACTATCACTGGTCTCTATGGTAATCTTGTTTCTTGGTGTGGTTTCAGAAGGTGAGCGTTCCCCAGCATGCTGTTTCCCCTCTTCTCATCATTTTTTTTTTTTCTTTCTTATTCTTTTGTTTTTTCCCTTTTATTCTATTTTTCCTTTCCCCTTTTCTTTTATCAACCCCATATTTGTTATTAAGCTTCCAAGGTTGAGCTTCTTTTTAGGCAGAATATTCTTACTGTGAATACATCAGACTTCATGAAGACCAACAGAAAATATGTTAAATAATTCAAGGGTACTATATCTATAATATATTACACTATTTAAGTTAGCTAGTTCAAATAGGTTAGCATTTAGTAAGAGCCAAAATAAGAAACACAGCAGTACAGTTTTATCAACTGCCAGTCCTCTTGTGGCAATAAAAGCTAACTATAAGAAGATATTATCCCATCATAAAAGACTCCTGGTACTATAACAGACTTCCAGAAATAAGTACAAATAGTTGTTTAGTGTGCACAGAATGTCATATGAATTCCTCCTAGAACTCACTCCATGCTTCCCACTATGTTTTTCCATGTCATCGGTCTGCCACCATTAGCTTCCCTACAGCAGCTCTTGCAAAGACTGCTCTCCCTCTTGGAAAGTAGGGGTCACAGCTCTGGAGTTCACATTCTTGTGAATAACTGTGACAGTGCTGACTTCGTTGTCAGGTCTATACTGCAGACCTGACAAAGTGATCACAAATAGACCTGATCTAAACAGAACTGTTCTATTTGGATCACAAGTTGGTTCCCAATTTTGTCACATTTATATTTACCCTTTTTTTGCATGGAGAAAAAAAAAAAAAAGAGGGTCATAGTTCAAATCAAAGAAACAGCTTGCGAGCTGTAAATCCTTATTTCCTGTGAATTATTGTCTTTATGATTTACACGCTACAACCGCAAAAACCACAGAACTTCTGCCAGGTCCTCCCTAACACAGCAGTATCTCCAGCTACCTCCAGGTTTTCTATACTGTCCCACAAAAACCTCAGTCCTCTTCCATGTTCCCAAAGGTCACCTCCCCTCCCACACACACTACAACATCACGCTTGTGTCTCATTTGGCTTTTAGCTAAAGAACAGACAACACAGGCTTCAATCAGTGCAGAGCTGCACATTTGTGCTCGGGCTAGAAGATGGCTTTCACACACTGCGAACCAGGGTTGGTCCTTCCCTGCCCCTTTGTAAATGCGTAAATAAAATGGTGTAAATATCTTCCACCTCTGCCCAGCCAGTGATTGATTTTCATAAAATGTAAGAACATGCAATATCTTGGGACCCCTCCTGCTCTGTCTGATTCTGCTGAGTTGTGTAACAGGTCCACAAATTACTGGAAAAGCCTGATGGATGCTGTGGTTGTGTAACTGTCATTTCTGTCTGAAACAGAGTGAAAAACGATACCATCACCACCACACAAGTTTCAGCTGTCTTAGAATCATAGACTCATAGACTAGTTAGGTTGGAAAGGACTTTAAGATCATCCAGTTCCAACCCCCCTGCCACTAGCAGGGACACTTTCCACTAGACCAGGTTGCTCAAAGCCCCATCCAAACTGGCCTTGAATACTTCCATGAACAGGACACCCAAAACTTCTCTGGACAACCTGTTCCAGTGCCTCACTACCCTCACAGTGAAGAATTTCTTCCTAATGTCTAACCTACATCTAGGCTCCGACAGTTTAAAGCCGTTCCTACTCGTCCTGTTACTGAGGTATTTAACACTGTCTTTGCCTCAGTCTTTAACAGTCACACCAACCATCCTCAAGGTACTCAGTCCCCTGAGATGGAAGGCAGAGATGGTGAGCTGATTGAAGTCCCAGTAATTCAGGAAGAAATGGTTAGAGACCTCCTGCTCCACTTAGACATGCACAAGTGTATGGGGCCAGATGGGTTATACCAGAGTGCTGAAGAAGCTGGCAGAAGAGCTTGCTAAGCCACTCTCCATCATTTATCAGCAGTTTTCGTCTAGTGGGCAGGTCCCAGAGGACTGGAGATCAGAAACGGGAGTTAAGAAGACCCAGGTCAGCCTGACCTCAGTGCCAGGAAAGGTCATAGAGCTGATGATCTTAAATGAGATCATAAAGCACGTGTGGGAAAACTAACAGATTAGGCACAGTCAGCATGGGTTCATGGAGGGCAGGTGCTGCTTGAGCAACCTGATCTCCTTCTAAAGTAATCACCTTCTGGTTGATGAGGGAAAGGCTGCGGACATTGTCTATTTGGACTTAAATAAAACATTTGACTGTCTCCCAAAGCGTTCTCCTGGATAAATTGGCTGCTCATGACCTGGATAGGTGTATTCTTCGCTGGGTTGGAAACTGGCTGGATGGCTGAGCCCAAAGAGTGGCGGTAAACAGTATCACATCTAGTTGGCAGCTGGTCACTAGTAGTGTCCCTCAGGGCTTGGTGTCAGGGCCAGTGTTGTTTAATATCTTCTTTAATAATCTGGATGAGATTTACTGCACCCTCAGTAAATGTGCAGATGACACCAAGCTGGCTGGGAGTATTGATCTGCTGAAGGATAGGGAGGCTCTGCAGAGGGATCTGGACAGGCTGGATCAATGGGCTCTGGCCAATGAAAGAGATTCAAAAAGGCAAAGTGCCAGGTCCTACATTTGGACCACAACTATGCCATGCAACTCTACAGGCTTGGGGAAGACTGGCTGGAAAGCTGCTCAGTGGAAAAGGACCTGGGATGCCGACTGATGCTGCTGAACATGAGCCGGCTTGTGCCCAGGCAGCCAAGAAGGCCAACAGCATCCTGGGCTGTATCAGCAATAGCGTAGCCAGCAAGGCCAGAGAAGTGATCATCTCACTGTATTCAGCACTGGTGAGGCTGCACAGCAAATCCTGTGTTCAGTTCTGAGTGCCCCACTACAAGACATTGAGGTACTGGAGCAGGTCCAGAGAAGGGCAGCAAAGCTAGTGAATTGTCTGGAGAATGAGTCTTATGAGGAATGGCTGCAGGAACTGGATTTGTTTGGCCTGAAGAAGAGAAGTTTCAGGGGGCACCATATCACTCTCTACAATTACCTTTCAGGTAGTTGTAGACCTGGGGTTTGGTCTCTTCTCCCAAGCAACATGCAATAGGATAAGAGACAATGGCCTCAAGCTGCACTGTGAGAGGTTTAGATTGGATAGTAGGAAAAATTTCTTCACAGAGAGCATGATCAGGCATTGGAACAGGCTGCCCAGAGAAGTGGTGGAATCACTGTCCCTGGAAGTGTTCAAAAACCATGTGGATGAGGCCGTCAGTGATATGGTTTAGTGGTGATCTTGGCAATCCTGGGGTAAGAGGTGGACTTAATGGTCTTAAAGGTCTTTTTCATCCTAGTTGATTCTATGATCCTGGAATTCCCATCCAAGCAGAATAAAAATGAAGTTCTTCACTGAAAGCCACTGGCAAAGTTAGACTGAACACCAGTTACATTTGTGTAACTTGAGTCCAAACCTTGCTTTGGATCCTGGGTTGTTTTTAACATGCTACTGTCAGGACTTTTTTTACATCAAAAAGCAGAAGTACTGCAAGTGTACAGCTGTAATGGCATAATTATTAGAGAACCCTTACAACACTGGATTTTACACCTTTACACATGCACTGTAACAAGCAAAACAAGCTTCTAAATCCCTCTCGTTGCCACAACAGCTAGAAGCTTAGAGGGCACTACATCTACACTAAATAATTTAAATTTGTAACAACAACATTAGAAAAGAGATAAAGCCCCATTACTTGTTTTGTTTGGATATTAGTGCTTTGTAGATAACACACACCCATCAGCTTTTTGGGTATCTGTAAAGACCAGTTACTGCCAAGTCAGATTTAGATGCCTGTATTAAGAATGTTCTGATTAAATTCTTCTATCAAAGAAGTAAATACAGCTTTACCAGAATACACGTGATAGATTTCTTCACTTTCATTCACAACTTCACTGTGGCTACCAGGAAGGTGTAGGTATCAAAAATGCTGTTTGGCATAGGAGGGTCGTTGAGGTTTAAGCCTCTCACGCAATTTTGCTCACTCACTCCCCCCTCTTTCTTCCCCCGTCTCCGGAGGGATGGGGAGGAGAACTGAAAGAATGTAACTCCCACAGGTTGAGATAAGAACACTCCAGTAACTAAGGTATAACACAAACCAATGCTGCTACCACCAATAAGAATAATGACAAGGCAAATACAAGGGAAGAGAATACAACTGCTCACCTCAGATACCCAGCCTGACCCAGCAGCGAACCCCACCCTTCCAGGTCCCTGCCCCTCATTTTTACATGCTGGGAATCACGTGCTGTGGTATGGAATACCTCTTTGGTCAGTTTGGGTCAGGTGTCCTGTCTCTGCTTCCTCCTGGCTTCCCCTCCTCCCTGGCACAGCATGAGACTCAGAAAGTCCTTGGTCAGGCCAAAACATTACCAAGCAGTAACTAAAAACATTGGTGTTACCAGTGCTATTCCCAGGCCGAAAGTCAAAAACACAGCACTGCACCAGCTATTAAGAAGGAGAACAATGACTGCTACTGCTGAACCCAGGACAAGGGTGAAGCAAATACAATCGAACTTTTCTGCTAAAATGCCTGGGAGGTAAAGAGTGAATATTTACTTCCGACTGCTATTGTATTTTTTGAGTTAAAAAGCTCGTACAGTTTTGAGTTCTTATTTATTATTCCTGAAATTAATGGGAAAAACACATCAGGTCACAGCACATGAAGAACATGTATATTGGTATATTTTATTCTTCAATTTGCTTTTCTTCAGCTGTAATGATTAGAAACATAATTCATCCTCAGGGAATGCTTAGGTCTCAGAAGAAGTTTTGGCAGCAAGAAGCAGATGCTAGAAGTATTTGTAAATGCAGAAGGTCCGTACTATACCTCTACCTGCCTGGGTGATAACTTTTTCCTCTGTTTTTGCAGAGTTCCTGGCACCTAGAGTTTGTGAGGTTTCAAAACCATATTATAAATAATAGTATTTGAAACAGTGAGGATCTATCAGTACAGCTAACTTCTAGAAATTATACTGGTGCTAGCACATAAGCATTGATTTATCCCATTACTCTCTGATTAAGAGAGTTGAGAAAAGAGCAGGGAAGCAGTAAGCTGAAGTTCAATAGACAAAGGAAGTAGAACAGTGAATCAGCTTGTTATGCTGATATGGCTGAGTGCTTGTGCCTTTCCACATTTAATATGCTCTGCTTTTTTGTTATCTGTCCTGAGCCTTCAGAGTAAAACAGTGCTTTCCTGCTAGCTGTGTCAAGTGTGGAGGCAAGTGAAATTCCTTCTATCAAAAAATGTTCCAATTACTCAGGATACAAATCTAATCAAAAAAGAGGGAAAAAAAATCTAAAACTCCCATATAGTGTATTGGCCAAACTATGGAATTAATTTCCAGCAAGAAAATAAAGCAGAACAGCAAACTTAGAGCCTAGGTTTAAGAGTGGTGGGAGGGGGGTTTTGGTTATGAGCACAGCATCAGGATTTGTTAGAAAGCAGATAAAAGAGAAAACTATCAGTCATGGTACTTGCAAAAGAGGGTTGCTGCATAGGCTAATTGTTCACCAGCCAGTTCCAAGCTAGTGATTTTGCTTCAGCTTTCTGGCTCGGGAAACATGCATGCTACGCAATACAAAATGGAAATATCATAAACTGGAAAAGCAATTCCCCACAGGCGAGTTGAAAGAAGCATCAGACAGTGCTGAATCCAAGATGAGCCATGGCTGTGGGAACAGAGGAAAGATACTAGATGGAAACAATTAATCGCACAGAACGAGTAGTTAAATATTCTTTTGCTTTCCTCATCACATGAGTAGCAAAGATATTAAACCATTACTCACTTTCTTGAGACTCCAAATTTGGGTTGGGCCAATCATATTGGAATTGTCGCTGGCAAAAAACTCTGACGTCCTGGAACACTGCATCCTGCAGCTCTACGTCAGCATGGCCCTGCTGACCCCACAGGCATAGCCCCACCATGCACAAGTCCTTTCCCTTCATACATCATCAAACTACTCAGCTTCTGCGTCAGAATCTGGCACTTGCTTTGCATCGAGGGAAGAAACCCATCATGGGAGTATTTGAGCCACCACCCACAAACACACTTACTATGCAGCACAAAAGTCCAGTGTGAGTTAAGGTCACTTCATTGAGCACAGTGACCCAAACCAAAGCCTTCCCAGCCTAGGATTCAGGAAGAGAAAGCTTTCTCTCCTGCTCCTTTGAGCTCAGATGAGCCGGTGTCAAGTGAGCTCTAGAGAGGCAAGTTACAGGAGGCTCTCCCAGAGGAAGAAAGACCTAGAAAGAAAACACCTGAAGTGCAAGCCAACCCACATGGACCTGAGTAGGAGAGGAAAAAGGACAGAAGCAAGCACTTGCCTTCTCAGACAGAGTTTTCCAGGACAGGTTGTAAGGGATAAACCTCCATTTGCAGCAGGACATGTATATGAAATGTATTAGTTCTCACCCAACACAGGCACAAGGGAGTGATCATCTGACTGCTTAAGTGAAAAAACACTGCAAACCTGGCAAAGCAGCTGGCAGTACTCAGCCAGTTTTCTTGAGGGAGGAGGGAAGGCTGTCAGCAGCTGCTCAAGGGAAGTCTTTTGGGCTTACCAGGAGAAAAGAATACTAGTGGAGAAGACCGCCAGATAAGAGTGAAGGCAGCTGATAGGCATTTGCTCTTTCGATAAGCTCAGCTGACTGGGCCACCTCTGAGCTTGCAGGTTTTATATGCTGCAGGCGTCAGAGGAGCATGCTCACACAGTATTAAATTGTTTCAGCTCTTAGCATCCATGTACTTCCTATATTCATTTTTTTGAATGGCTTGATATATTCTATTGTGTCAGCTATTTAGACTAGCTGCAGAAGTTTTGTAAATACATCACTTAAAGGCTTTCTAATTACTTAAGCATGTTGTTTTCTGCGGGTGTCATCTTCCACAGATTCTGTGAATGTCAAAAAGGTGTGTAAACACAATTTTTAGCATTGCTTTTTCATATCCATTTGTTAAAGAGGGTACATCTTTCTTGCCTTAAAGTCAGATTATCTATAGTCCAACCTAGATTTTGGGCCACTTAATCCCCTGAATTGTTCACTGGTTAGTCCTGAGGACAAACAAAAGTACCTGACATCTAAAGTCTCCCTGGAAGTGTAGGTAACATAGGCTTCCACATCTCTCAAAATCCCATATCTGTAGTACTGAAGTCTCTCTCAATAGAATGAAACCTAAGAAGTCATGTTTCTGCCTGTGTGGCCTACTAACCGTCCACCTTGGTTTGTCAGCTTTGTGGTTTCCCACAAACAAAACCTGTTATCTCAAAACTGGACATAAAAAAGGCGCTCCAGTCCATGTGCCTGGAGATTTTTTTTAATTCAGTCTTATACCTGATGACACAAAAGTCGTTTGAATTTATGCTTTATGCCCAAAGGCAAGTTCCCTCTTGCAGGTCATGTTTTGCTGCTGAGGGAAGTTCCAGAAAGAACTAGGTAAGAGAAAGTAAGGGCTGTGTGTGGATTTGGAGTCTGTACTGGTCCAGCAGTAAGAATCTGAGGGCTGAATGCATCTGTGTCATTGTGGGAAGCATGTATCAGAGCAGCAACCCACCTGACAGGTACCTGCAGGTAGTGCACTGCAACAGGGGGACAGTGATGGAAGTGCCTCCAGACATATTGCTTTCCTTTTCATTTCCCCTTTCTCTCCTCCCCCTGTCTGCACCTGCATCCTACATGATCATGGCAATCATTACAGTTTGGGGAAGAAGGTGATTAGTAAGCTTTTCAAATCGCCTTTTTGAAAAGAAAGATTAAAAAAACTCATAATTTTCTGCTATTAAAGGCCCCCCAGCATTTGTTCAGCTCCCTTTAAAGTCTGGAATTCTTGCGTTGGTTGGTTTTGGGGTGTGGAGTTTTTTTCTGTGTCCTAAGAAACTTCAAATTTCCACAAATTAGAAACACATTTACATTTCAGAAAACAATTATTTGGCAGTTGTTTTTATGAGAAAAATGTACTGCAAACACAACTCCAAACTGTTCTACAAAGGCACTTCAGGTTGGATTGTATGGAACAATGCAGGACCAGCCTAAATATTTGATCAAACTGGTACATCAGCCAAGCCCAGCACACAAAGCCAGGGTCTTAGATGCATGTAAATTACATGTAAATAGGACAACATAATCACACTGAGTGTGCGTTCGCAGCCCAGAAAGCCAACCGTGTCCTGGGCTGCATCAAAAGGAGCGTGACCAGCAGGTCAAGGGAGGTGATCCTGCCCCTCTACTCTGCTCTTGTGAGACCTCACTTGGAATACCGTGTGCAGTTCTGGTGTCCTCAACATAAAAAGGACATGGAATTGTTGGAACAAGTCCAAAGGAGGGCCACGAGGATGGTCAGGGGACTGGAGCACCTCCTGTATGAAGATAGGCTGAGAAAGTTGGGGCTGTTCAGCCTGGAGAAGAGAAGGCTGCATGGAGACCTCATAGCAGCCTTCCAGTATCTGAAGGGGGCCTATAGGGATGTTGGGGAGGGACTCTTCATGAGTGACTGTAGTGATAGGACAAGGGGTAACGGGTTCAAACTTAAACAGGGGAAGTTTAGATTGGATATAAGGAGGAAGTTCTTCACTGTGAGGGCGGTGAGGCACTGGAATGGGCTGCCCGAGGAAGTTGTGAATGGCAGTGTTCAAGGCCAGGTTGGACAGAGCCTTGGGTGACATGGTTTAGTGGGAGGTGTCCCTGCCCCTGGCAGGGGGGTTGGAACTAGATGATCTTAAGGTCCTTTCCAACCCTAACTATTCTATGATTCTATGATTATTCTCTTAAGCAAGGTAATCTGGGAATAGAACCATGGGGGTTTTGTATTTTGAGAAAGTCCAAGATGACTTGTTTTTTTTCAGATGCAGAACTGCAGCTACTTCTAAAGGGCTGCATGGGGGTAGGCAGATAATGGTGGAAGCTTAATACTTGTTCATGAAAGCAAGAATAAGTAATACTGCTGAAATGACTGCTGAGTCCACTAAGATAAAGCCACATCAAAGAGTTATTCACTCCTTCCAATGGAGTGACATTGGATGACTACTAAGTGCTCTGTCATTAGAAATTGCTTCAAGCCTAATTCAGAGATAGCATAGTCTGACAGCCCAAAGAGATATTAGTTCTCTATTTAATCCAGATATAACACTAGGTTAACTGAGCCAGTAAATCCATTAATAACACAGATTATTTTTCAAATAATAAAAAATCATAGCTGTAGACTATAATTGTGTTGGGTTTCCTCTGTAAAATGCCTGCATTTGATCAACATGAATAAGAACAAATCCTTTTACAGAAGTGAATATTGACTCAGCATGGCTCTAAAATTTGTACATTCTCTCCAAAGCACCTGAGAAGCACACTTCCCAGCAGCTCTGAGAACACACCTACTAAGCAAAAAACGCATCCCTTTGCAGTGTTTTATGCTGTTTCCTCAAAATTGCCAAACTGGGTATCATTTGAAACAGCCTAAACTTCGAGAGAAGCATATTGCTAAATTGCCAGTGAGAATTTGGGAACTCACGCAATTTGTAAGATCAAAGAGTTCAATGTTTAACCATGCGCCTAAGACCCAAGACACAGTTACAAAGAGAAATGCATAATATCTTACTTCTTTGACCTCTATTAAATTAGGATTTTTGAAGATATAAGGCGGAAAATAGAAGCATCAAAAATCTCTTCTTATAGTTTAGAATCATAGAATGGTTAAGGATGTAAAGGACCTTAAGATCATCAAGTTCCAACCCCCCTGCCATGGGCAGAGACACCTCACACTAGACCATATCACCTAAGGCTCTGTCCAACCTGGCTTTGAGCACTGACAGGGATGGGGCATTTACCGCTTCTTTGATACAAGTCCTGTTCCAGCACCTCACCTTCCTCACGGTAAAGAACTTCTTCCATATATCTAACCTGAACTTCCACTCCAAAGTCCTCAATTTACTCTCAAATTACAACAGATTAGTTGTTGGCAGATTAGATAAGAAGTCTGTGTGGCACATCATGTCTTACTGTAATGAGTAAGGAAGCTAAGAGAATTTTGGAACAGAAGAAAGAAAGTTGGTTTTGGTCTGCTTGCAAAAGAGTATCATGATGTTCCATTTCTCTGGTAAGGACTTGTGGTGAAGACTATGCGGAAATGTAAATATAGGAAGTAACATCTGTATAATCCTGTTTTAAAATCTCAGCACCATCAATACACAGAACTCACTGTGCTCTCACGCTCAGTGGTACAGTTTATGCTGAACTTTCAATGAAAACAGGAAAAAAAACACTCTTACTTGCTTTATTTTGCTTTTCATTGAATCGCAAAGGCCTGAAGTTACATGTTTGTATGGGTCTTCTGCTCATAAGCTTTTCTCATACATACACCTGAAGTTCTATTATAGTACACTGTTTCAGAAAGCGCTTCAAATTACACACAATCTGCTAGTGGTTTCAATCGCTCACAGTTAGAGCCTAAATTCCCTTCAAAGCATTGGAGAGATAGGGAAGGGCTATGCTAGGATTATGTCATGACGACAAAGTACAATTCCATTTCTAGCATGGAATTGAAATAAGCCATTCCAGATATTTACTCGTCAAATTTTAGTTTGACAACTTTTTCACCTTTTTTTTTAAGTATTCCAAGCTCATGCCATAACGAGCCTTTAAACTGAGATTCCAGATCTGATTGACAAGATGTTCAGTAGAGATACAACCTTGGAGAAATTCCATATTTAGGGAAATGTATTCTTGGTGTGTGCCCAAAGTCATACAAATGTTGAGGATGTAAGGGAGACAGAAGTAGGCAGAATCATCATGCAGTACATTGCCTCCTTTCATTGTTGCTTTGATCATCCTCACTGTTGTTATGCTATGCTCTGAATGCCAAATGAGACAGTCTTGCTTGACTTGACAAGAGGAGTCATAGTTTTGCCTGCAGCTGGCTAGGAATCTTTCTCCAGAAGTAATGTATTTGTTATATCAACTCTTCTGTTTCATGCAAAAAAGCAGAACGATCTCCATGGGTTTAGCTACAACCTTTCTTGTGGGATTTGCTCATAGGCTACCCATAGCAACATATCCAAGTATCGGTTAGCCTTAATCTTGCTTACTTAGAGAGCCAAAAGTACATCAAACAGACAGTTATAGGGTATAGTTGCAATATATAGTTATAGCATAACATGCAACTCGTTGAAACCACAGAGCACCCCTGTCAGATGCTCAGTATTTGCCAAGCTGAATTAAGTGGCATTTCTAGAACTGAAAGGGTAACTTTGGGATACCTCAAAATGGCTAAACAGCTGAAATAAATCAGAGACTGTATTTTGCCTCCTGCATTTGGCAGAAAAGAATACTTTCTTCTTTTTGTCACACACCTCAGAATATTTAGGATTATAATAATCAGAAAGATCAGGAACTCTTTCAGCTGAATACATGTAAGGCAAAAATTCCAGTTTTGTATTCTTCTAAGCCTCAGATTTTCTCCAAGGATGTGTCATGTTCTTACAACCCCGAAAAAAGGGTTGCTTTTCTATGGTATCCAGAGAGCAGAGGGAATAGGAGTTAACTATTAAGATAGCAGCATTTTGTACAGTTTATGAAGATGTTTATGAAAATTATTTCCTGTTTTGAAAAAGACGTAGTGTCCAAAATTGCTGTTCCCTTTATAAGTTCCCTTTGTAAGCACATTGTTGGAAATACTAAGGGTTCTCTCTTTTCCTGGACAAACAGCCTCTGTAAGGTCACACAACCCTCTAGACATAACAAAATGACAAAGACATTTCTGGATGATGATGATGCGTAAGTGTTCCTTACACACTCTTTACATTATTTGCACTTTCTCTTTTCCCATCACTGTCCTGAGAAGTTTATTAATAATAAAAGGTAGGTGATTAAAAACATTAAAATGTCCATATGGTGGACATGAGAAGTCCATATGGATCTCTGCTGATTGAGACATGGAAGACCAGCTTATCTCTTCATGCTTATTTTTTACAGTGTGACTTCTGTGAGACTGCATGGTAATGTTCTAATATAACTGTTCATCTAGGAACAGGTAGCTGTTTTATTCTATGGGTTAGGATGCAAAAAGGTTTAATTCCACTCCTCTGAAATCCGCTTGAAAGAATCATTTATATTGTAGAAACCTGCTTATATTCCTTGCCAGGTTTTTGCATGCAAGTAACAATTTACTGATGTGATTGTGAAGGACCAACGCTCCCTTTTATTAAGGAGCTGCTTAATGTACTGCTCTCACACCATAAATTTTGGGAAATTATTCAAGCTTCTCACAAATGTAATAATAAAATTTCACCATGGCTTTTTCAACTGCATTCTTCAATATTCTGGTCCTACAAAATTGAAAACTATTAAAAGTTAACACATGATTCTGGGGAAAAAGTAAATGGTTTGCTTTTGAAACATGACAATATTTTAGTAAGAAAAGTCTGAGACTCTGAAATTCAAATAAATGGCACCTATATGCACAAGGAATCATACCTGTTACTAATATGAGTAGAGGAATGAACAAAATGAAGCAGAACACAGTCTTAAAAGAATTACCATATTTATTTTTTTATTAAAAACAGACAGTAAACCAAGATTTAAAATATAAATATTAAAATTATTGCACATTTGGCTAACTAGCTTTGTTTGGCAGCAATATCTTACAACATCATTGTTTAATGATATGCTCTGGCAGGTTAATCTGTACAACATTCACGATGTGCAACTTTTCTGTTTATATCATAAATAATCCTACAACAGTAAGATAATTGTTCTGGTGTATGTATAAAACATCATACAGTAATACAATACATGCTTTATGAAAGCTGGAAAGAAGGAAAGAAGAGAGAGTGTCTCTTAATGCTTCCCTTACACCTTTGACTCCAACAAATTTAAGCAACAGATATTTACCCTCCCATTTGCAGTCATTTAACATATGCAGTTCCAAGTATACATACAAATACACATATATTAAGAGGATTTGTAATAAATAACTATTGCTTTTCTAGGCAGCTTCAAACACACAATCTTCTGTATGTCTTCGAAAAATTAATGTCCCAGTATAGTCCATAAGAAAATGAGAGTTCATCCACAGGTAAATAGCCTTAATTAGAATGTGACTCTGTGAATGTCCCAAAGAGTTTGTCCCAGTGGGTGAAGTAAGGAGCATAGTTTGATTTGAATTTCAGATGATGGAGGTCATGATGTGGTGCTCCTCCATACAAACCAAAAGGCACAAGTCGGTGAGTTGACCATGGAAGATCGTATCCTGAATGGTCCTCCACTGACAACCAAATATTTACAAGAAAGAAAATAATTTCTGTCAAAGGATGACATCCAAGGAGTACTGGGTTGATAGCAGCAAAAAATCCTAGTGAAAGCAATTCCCATACACTGGAATATTGTGTAGTAAGAGCAAATGTTGATACATGCTTGTGATGCACCTTGTGGAAGGTCTTGTAGAGCCAAGGCACCTTGTGATGAATCAAGTGCCACAGAAAGTACTCAAAATCAAACAGAAGCAGGCAAAGTACTACTTCCAGCAGGACGTCAGGCAGCTCTGGAGCTGTTACTGGCAGATTCATTGGTTTCCAGTACCAGTGGAGAAAAGTCACAGGAAAGATAAAAACAACATGGTGATACACACTTTGAATAATGCACGGCACCATCATTCCAAGAGTCGGATAGATCTGCGGCTGGATTTTGTATTTTCTCAAGTTTGGTAGTCTAGTGCTTAAAAAGTCCAGTGCAATATACGGAAGACAGAAAGCCATGTATGCTGTAAAAGAAAACAGCACTGGGAAAAACGGTGACTTGATCAATGGCTTCTTTGCTGTGATAAAGTCCCAAAGAGGCTGAAGGCACAACCTCTCGTGCCCTCTATCCATCGCGTAGCTGAGCAGCAGCACTCTGTCTGGCAGGCTGCAGTTCATGCTGATGGCAGTCTGAGAGGTCTGCGAATCCTGCAAGTATTTATCTAGCCTGCCCAAGGAAAGCTCCGCCCATTAGAAATCCTCCTTAGCAATGCGTAGTTTTAAAGAGGAAGTTGCCTTTCCTGTCATACAGAAGAGGTATAATGTATTACAATCTCAGAACAGAATTAGCTGGCTAGGGTAATCACTGGGGCTCTACAAGAGACTTGCACAACTGGAAAAAGAAGCAGAAACGGAGAATTCTAACACTGGCATTCAGAGAAAGAGGGTAGGAACATTTTCTACTCCACTTAGTGCACACTCTAGAAAACAGCTGCTGCCTCTTAGTAATTTCAAATTGTGTCATCCTTTGTCTTTAACTTTATAGGTCAGGAAATACAACCTACAACTGATTTTTTTTTTTACATGACTGTTATCAAAGATGTAAATGTACCTAAATCATCCTGGATGGTTTTGGATGATTGTACAAACACACATTTTCTTAATGATCTCTTGGGTTATACAACAGGCTAAAGCAAGACCTTAAGGAGACCTATACTATGCTTCCAGTTTGAAAGTGGTAGCTGTGATCTATCCCCATCTGCTGTTGAGGTCATGTTCTCTTTTATGTTCCTGTATCTACCAGACATGGCAAAATCCACCTGACTTGACTAGATACAAAATTGTGCCCATGACTTTGAAAAGAAAATATATCCCCCAGTTGCTAGGAGGAATACAAAGTAAAATCTCATTATGCTTCCAAACAGATACTTAGTGACAAGTATTACTGCATTATTACAATGTTCACTCCACATCTCACCAGCTCATTGACCAGTATGATATGGAAATCATTCTTTACCCAAGTATCAAACTAACTTATGCAATTAAAAGATCCACTGTTTAGACCTAAGTCCTTTAATGGATCTTCCTTTGACTGTAGGCAAGCACACAGCAGAAGCCAGCAGGCTTGATCCCCAACATTTCTAATTTGCTAAAAGTATTTTAGGGGTAAATGATGGAAGTTTTGATTTAACCACTAAGACATCACTCTTTTGTGCTTTAAAAAAAGGCAAACAAAGCTTTGAACATTTAGGGAAATGAAGCTTGCCATCAGCTTCCTATGAACTCACCTCTTTTGTAGGTATGGCATCTATTCTAACACTGGAAATGAGCTCAACTTCCTGGATGACTTTATTAGCTTGTTCAGACGATTTTAGTTCTTTGCTATTCAAAAATGAAATCTGATGGGGGGAATGGGAGACAGAATTTCCTTGCTTCTCAATAATTAAGAATAATTAGTTAGCAGTGACCTTTTCTGAACTATGCATGGACTTCTCCTAATGCTTAAATGTGCTTTCAGTCTCCACCGTTTTCTTACAGAGATTCTGCTCTTAAGGAACTGCAGATTTTGTTCTCTCCTGAGACATGAAGGAGTTTACTGAAACAGCAACATTATTTGTGCTATTATTTAGGCAACCAGAAGTTTTTTGTCGGAGACAGGTATGGTGCAGCCTTCAAAGACTCTACTCATTGCATGCGCATTTCAGAAATGGATTCAGATTCTCTGCTGTTGTGAGACTGTTCTGTTGAACTCAATTAATTCAAAGTGTTTAATGTGGTGAAGCTAAAACCCAGTGAGAAACACTCATCTAATGGATGAAGATCTATATACAAGAGATTCATTTCCATTTTCTGATTGTATTTTATTCCAACATCCATTTCACAATAAGGATGTGAAAAATGCATCTGTAACTCAATCACTGTCTGCTTCTGAAAATATCCTTGTGAGAGATGCTTTCTGTTGATTTATGTAGTTACAATCAGAAATTAAGCCTCCCAGATGGGACACGAGATTCTCTATTTTATTAGATTTATGCAAGGACTAAATTTATTCTATAATGTATTCCAAATCTGCCTAAAGGGACATTGACAGAAATTGCTCAGCTGCCTTGAAGACACTCCTCTGACTAATCCCTAATAGCCATGTGAAGTCCCAAGAAGTTTTAGAACCACTACTGCCTATAAGCTAAAATCTAAAGAATAGGCACTTTGCATGCAGATTAGGTCATAGAAAAATATTCTTAAATCCCTTAAGGAAAAATAACAGAATTCTGGAGTTTTATTACCAGTATACCCTGCAAGATGAAGCCCAAGTAAGGCGCAGAATGTGTAGAACTTGTCCCGTTCTGTTGGCGCTCCGCGGGACAGCTCAGAAAAATGAATCCTTGTGCATCAGAGGGCAAACCCTCACTCTCCAGCAACATAGTTCATGCTGTTTGGCTTAGCCACCAAAAAGCACTGCTCACATATTTCCAGTCCACTAACTCAGGTTTCTTTGTCAGCGCAAGGTACAACATGAAGAAAAGACAAAGAACACACAAATCCTTTTTGTACTTAATTCAGCAATACAACCCCAGCTTTTTTTTTCACCCGACTTTTGATGCTGCCAAACCTCCCCATATGTTACAGGACTCTAAATGGGTATTAAAAAAATCAAGACTCCTGCTACAGAGTTTAGGTTGAAGGGCACATAGTTTGGAATGAGGCCCTGCAAAGGGTCTGAAATAGATTCCACATGAGTACAAGACGTGAGCACCTACCCCAGGCTCCACTGTTAGGTACAAGCTGCAAGGTAAACAAAACACTAAGTGGGTAGGAAAATAAGGAAGAGGCAGCAAGAAGGAAAACTAGGATCAATGTACTGAAAGTACGTCACAGAAACTAACATCACAGCAGGAGAGGCAAAGAGCCTTTATCCCTCCTCCTCCTCCTCTGTATGAGGGCACTATTGTACCAAAGATAAGGCAACATCCCAGTGCATGCTGAGCCTTCTACGAGGAAGATGGTGCTGGGGAAGCGGGTTGGGAACTTGGTGAGGACAGCAGCAGGGAAGCAGGACAGTAATCAGAGCACAGGCAGGCAGCGGCAGCCCCTTCTCTCGCCTCAAAAGGGACTGCGGTCCTCGCACCCTAACTCACCTCTGTCCGGGAGCCTAAGCGGGAGGAACGCGCCGCGCCGTGCCGAGCCGCGCCGGACCGGGCTGCCTCGCGGTGCCCCGGGGCTCCGCGCCGTGCGGGACCGGAGCCCCCTGCGCCCCCCCGCCGCGTCGAGATGCTTCTCCTCTCCGCGGGCAACAGCGCCTCCCTGCGTAGGAGCCGCGCACAGCCCGCCCGCTCCCTAGCGGCTGCTGCCAGAGAGAATGCGGGCTTGCGGTTAACCTTACAGGGACCAGGAAATACATCCCGGGCTTTGTCATCATTCTCAGGGATAACACCTTTCTGCGGCAGGACAGCCAGGTAGCCATAGGTTTGCCACAGGTGGGGAAAGAAAGAGGGGCTTTGCATATTTACATCTTTCCAACCTACAGTCCCCTTAGGTTTAGGTATACTGAGATTCAAATCTGGAATCTCAATCACAGTATGTACACAAGCCTCTATTCCTCGCATCCCAGGTAAGCAACGCAAATCCTTGAGCACGTGGGTATGCTGAATACTTGAGGATGAAGAACACACACATTCCTCCTCAGTTTTGATGAAAACACAAAGTACTTCTCCTAACAGAACTAACACATTTTCTTAATCAAAATATTTTCATACCAGCACCCCACCTCCCTATCCAAGCTCCACTGAAAACCTCCCCAGCACACAAAGAAAGCTTAATTATGGGTCTTTTCAATGAATTCCTAACAATGGCTGTGGATGGAAAGCTGCCAGCAAAGTAAATAGTTAATTCTCAAGCTTTACATTATCAGGATTAGCTTTACAAACAATAACCATCAGGAAAAGATTCTAAAAGTCTTTCATTCAGAATTCATAACTCCATAGTGAAAAATTTATTTGCATCCTCTACAACTGCACATGTGCATCATTTCTGGAGGAGTCAGAATGCAATACAGACATTTTCCAGGTCAGCATCCTTAGAAAATATGACTTAGGCAATCATGTGCCAGGTCCATTCAATTGGTAACATTTATCCAACCTTGGTAATCCTTTATTTAATTGATGATTTCAATGATTTTGTTCAAAGAAAGTTATTGGAAAATACGCTACTGCAGAAGAGAGGCCATTATTAGCATGCTCGTGATGGACAGTGCTGCAGCATGACCTTGTGTCTTATAAGACCTCAACGAAAGGGAGAAGACATTATAAATGCTTTGATAGGAAAATCTTCCACCAAGAGCCATGTTTTGTTATACACCAGAAAACCCATCCAGCCATCTCTCATATCTTACAGATTAAAGCTATGTGTAACTTTTCATATTATTCATGTTTCCTTTATTTATTTTTTTATGGCACATTCACCATAAAGAGTAATTTATGGAAAACTGGTTTATTTTATTCCCAAGCTGACAACATTTTCTCTTACAGGGCTCAAGGGAGTAGGAGCTCTTTTGTCATCACTTCCTATTCTGAGCCACTTTGAAGCTGTTTGAGTTGATGTGTAAACTTTTTTCAGTGTTACCACTATCTACAGAATTACTAAATAGCGTAAAAATGCTCTGCATTGAGCTATTACATCATTCAGTACATAGCATTAACAAACATACATGCACTCTACCATCCTGAGGCCTTCTGCATGAAATGAATGGTGTGAATATATTTGCAGATGACCATAAAAAAACCCTTTTCTAAGTTCCAAGCTCATGTGGATAAAGCATCGCTATGTCTGCGTAAACCCTTGTATGCCCAGTTGTGCTGTGCATCTCTAAGGCAAAGCCCTTAGAGATCATGCACTCACTTCAGACGCACAGAGGCCTGTGAGTCTGGCAATTCATCAGCTGAATGCGGACTACTGTCTTCTGGCTTTTTGGCATAGTTTGATCACATCACTAAATGCTGAGATTAAGTCAGAAGAAGGGGTCCGATGCCCTCTGTTATGCCAGTGCACTTTGTATTATCCAAAGCTGACATTTAGCCAACATTCAACATCATATATATATACACCTGTAACACAAAAATGTCTACAGACCAGGCACTAAGCATGCTAAGATCTGCTTTGAAAGATGTGCCAGCATTTGCTGCTCATTCTTATTACACCAAGATTCTCTCCTCCAAAAAGATGTTTGGGGTGTCATACTTTGCATACTTCTTTCCACTGACACCTCTCAAAGTTTGTGTCACACAGTGCTTGTAATTTTAGCAAGCCAGGAAGAGCACAACAGCTCACCATTCCCATAGCCACCCCTACTCCAGCAAAACTCCACAATGGCTGTTGTGTAAAGTTTCCACTATTCTGGCTATATTTTCAGGCACTCAACGAGCTCACCTGCATGCAAAGGTGACAACACATAGAATTTAACATGCCTGCTTTTTTGACTGAACATCTACTGTATACAGACTGTAGTGCCTGAACACACTTATGGCTGGAGAACACAAAAGTCAAAACCTGGGACAAGCGCACCATAGCAGAGACTAGCTCCCTTCTTTACTATGTGGTTAAATGCTACTTATGAAACTACCAGACAGTCTGTTAAGCAATCCAATTACCCAAAGTTTAAGAATGTGATATGCTTTCCACCACGTCAGTGATTTGAAAGGTTAGAAAATGACTCTGCATTATGAGCAGTTATTTACAATTGGTACCTTACTTAAATGTCTCAGAGAAGTACCCCCAAAACAACATTAAAGTCCTTTTAGGCTCTGGAAAAGCCTCTTTCAGGACCCAAGTAAAATGGAAGCTTATTTGGCAATTTTATTTATTTTATTGTACTTGCTTTATGGCTGAATAGTTGTGAAAAACAGACAGCTTTCTTCTGGATTCTGTCCCAAAGATTCACATGCATTCATGAAACAAGAAGCGAAACACAACACATCGCTCTGAACTCCAAGCAGCTCTCTTGTTTATTGAAATATTTCAAGCTTAACAAACATGATGCACACGGCTCTTGCTGTATCACAGTCCCTCACAACCGCTAAGTCAGCCACTTTGGATTCCAACAGAAACTTCCTTTCAGCACAGCAAGGTGAAGCAAAAACAGCTGTTACAAGTATAAAGCAAACGTGGAGGTCCTGATAGGAATCACAACTGAAATAGCATGAACCACTTTTTCCTTACACAAAGCCTGAGGATTCCCTGAGTTTGAATTAGGAATTACCAAAAAAAAAAAAAAAAACACCAAAAAAACAACCAATCTAATTTTTGGCTTATACATATTTTTCCCTTTTTTTTTTTTTTTCCAAAAAAAGTTTGCCTCAGTTTAAAATGCACTATTTTCTATGCCATGTTGAAAAGCAGTTTTATCCTGTTAGGATTACTGTCAGAAATCTCCATTGAATCCAAGCATTGCACAGAAATCATCTGGACTGAGGCAACTGAATCTGGAGGTTGTTTGTACATCTGTATTTGGCACGGAACTTTTGTGTTACTCGGAGGAGCCGAAGTCTTCTGCATGATCAATGAAAAGAGCAAGGCACCTATACCACAGACAATTACAGCTCCAAAGTCAGATCCCTAAAGCAGATTTGATCCCTTTCCCCCATTAAATGGGGACTCAGTCACACTTTGAGGTGGAAACTGAAACAAATGGAGGCTGCCATTAATACTGCCAGGCTTCATCAGGATGTTGTGTGGTTCCTGAACACAACAGCGGCAAGCACCACAGGAGCAGCTAAGAAGTAAACATACCTTCAGAGCAGCAGACAAGTAAAGGGAAAAGTCCATGCAAATTAAGTCACTCAAGCTATAAAATTAATGCTTTGGCTCTTCCCTCGTCAGTAGTATACTGAGGAGCTTGTTTTTTAGTGGTCAGTGCAAAGAAAACAAAACACAAGTATGCTACATCACTGCCCTTGAAAGCCATAACCTATTGACAAAGCTTTCTGAAAGTGGTACTACTTTCAACTACTTCTCTTTTTATTTGCCCTTGCAGATTCCTGGAAGGATCCTTATCCATAGCTGGTATGTGAAACATGAAAGGCATCAGCATTAAATCAAGAAAAATGCAGCAATTAATCACTACCAAAATAGTAGATTTCAACTGACAGTGATGATCTTCTCTGGCTTCATGACAGTTCTTCTGGGCAATATTGAAAGTATTCTGATGTAGCTAGGTTGTACGTGATGGCTCAAATAATGATGCGCAAAAAGTCATTCAGTGCTTTGTAAAGGACCAGCACCAAATGGGTCACTGCAGTACAAGGAGTATTTCTGAAAGGTACTCAGAAACAGCAATGTACTGAGAAATGGCAGTGTCTTTTATGGACAGTAAAATACTTATTGCTTTAACTGTCAAGCACCTGAGGTGCTGGATGAACTAACTCGTCTTTCAGACATGTCACTAAATTTATATGCACATGACATACTCCTTTTGTGCAAAGCCACACTGCTGTTTTTTGAGTAGCATGCCAGTGTGCGCAAACTCAGCAGGGTACAGTGAGGATTTATGCCGGAGAGAGAAATAACACTGGGAAAAAACAAACCAAATATTAATCCAATTCAGTAGTTATTGCTGGCATTTCAAAAAAGCATCATAAATAAACAATGTAGCATTACTGCCAGAAAAGCATATGCTCCAAAAAGATGAATTTCTGGTGAGCTTTGACTGGTGAGCTATGACTTTGAAATACCATGTTAGTTTAGACATACTTCCTAATCATGTTAATTATTTCATTATACATGCGGTAAGGTGCATCAAGGCCCCAGATGAAATCCAAATGTTCCCATTCTGGAATGTTTTTGTGGTAAACCAAGTTTGTGATTTGAGTGAGCAGCATAGCAACATCCTTTGGGTCTGCCAGCCAGTCATGTCCACCAGTCCACACCGCCGTTGGTACAGTCATCTCTTTTATTTTGTAGAAAGGGGGAGTAGACTGAGGGAAGGAAAGCAAAACCAAAAGCATTAGACAGAAAAAGTCTCCAGTGTGATACTACACTGCAGTGTAACATACTAGCAAATGCAAGAAGAATGTCTCAGATTCTCTTCCTCTCTTGGGCAGCTAGAGATGGAGTCCAGACCCAACAGAAAACATAATTCCCAAGAGTCCTGTCATATTACAAGACACATAGCAGTAAAGATGTGTTTTCAGGAGCTTACAAGACAGTAGGGTAGCAGAAGTCTCAGATGCATCCCACTCAAGTTATTTCTGAACCCTAATCAAATACTAAAAGTGACTGCTACCCTGCAAGTATCATACTGCAATATTACTTGTCACTAAATTGACAAGGGGCAAAGTATTTTCAGTATTGCATATACCGATTTGAAAAATACATGGAGATTAAACAGGCTGGAGACAAGCAATACCTGTGTGCGAGTGTGTGTGCGAGTGTGTGTGTGTGTGTGTGTGTGTGTGTGTGTTAATAGGCAGTCTCCAGTCTGGTTACTGAGTGGCTCTTTAGCACGCAGCATAAACACAGCACCAAGAGAAGTGCCCAAGGAGTTTTTTTTGTGACACTAAAGAATCATACCAATAAAAGATGCCTACCTGGTTGTAGTGAGCTGTATTTGCAGCCTTGCTTCCCCAGTCATAAGCTTTGAGTTCCCCAGTCTTCACAGCCTAGAAATAAACAAGTATTCACACATACAAAGAAGAACTGCAACACTTCTATCTCAGGAATAAAGAGTGTAGATAATCTGGAGAATTGGCAGAGAAAACTGACACAAGAAACAGTGAAATGTCAAATTTTAACAAAGACAAGTGTCACTGCTTTGCCCAGTGTCACAAGAGTGGGAAACACCGACATTCACCACCATTAGACTTTGTCCTTTAAGATTTCACACTCTTTCGTAGCAACAGTAGGAAAGATTAAAGAAAACACCTCAGTGTATCCAAAGTCAGGATGTGGCAGCTCCATGCTTACTTCTGAAATATTTACCTAGCTGCCTACAAAGGTATATGAACACAGCATGGAGCTTTCTCAGAAATCTACTCTGTATGATTTATCATCTATTATTTTTCAGAAACAGAAGTCTATATAACATGGATTTGGGGGGAGGAAAAGGGGGAAAAGATCTTCACAAATTTCTTTCTGAGCCAACACTTGAAGAGCTACAAAATCACACGTAGCCCTGACCACAGCTTCCTTGGCAAAGGCCTTCTCTTTTTGGCAGCCTACAGAGCAAGCTTCAGGCACAGTAATGTCAGAGTCATGAAACTGTGCAATGAGGTGAAATTCAAAATATACCATCAAAATATAAAATGAAGCCAAAGAGAATAGAACAGAATGCCTGATGCTTTTCACTGGCTAAAAATATAACTTTAAATCAAACCAGGGTTTGATGAAAGGGGAGCAAATACTTGTTACAGGATCCCTCTGAATTTAGTTTTTCCATTGTATTGTTTGTTGGCCTGATGTACTGATAGTTTGCATATCTCCAAAGAAATAAGGGAAAGGAGTGAGCCACCTTAAGTCAGTATCATCGAAGCAGCTACAGTGAACAGCTGCCACTCTGAAAATTGGTGGTTCCAAAATTTCACTCAGCCTATGCTGCATATGTATTTTATTCAGTTTAAATATCAGGCACATCAATATCCTACAAGCAAGACAGCCATGGACATTTTAGATTCTGGAAATTCTACCTGGCTCCAGTGGATCATATTTTGTACAGATGTTCCTGCAGGACAGTGTGCTGAATACACATCCACTCGACTCTGCAACAAGATAATTAACATGGTTTACTCCTCATAGTGCAGCAGTTCTATCCATTATTGCTTCTGGAAGAATACAAAATTTTCCACTCCTCTTAAAACTGTTACAAACAAAAGTTAACTGGAACCATACCTATGATGAGGTAAAAAGTTCAAATGTCTGGGGAATAATTACAATTAACTAAAGAACTTATAATCTAATAATGATATCCCTTAAACATTTTTTATATATTAAGAATATTTTTAAAATGCTAGTGTTGTAAGAATTGGGAGCACATTAACTAATATTTAGATGGACCTCCAGAGAAATGTTCTGTTACTCTACATCTAAACTAGTAGCTGTCAGTCTAAAGTGATTCAGAACCTCTTACACTTTCAGTTTAGAAGTACAAAATACCCAGGGGAAGCTTAAATCCTGGCAGAAAAAAAAATACTATCCACTACTAAAACCATGAAAACTGCATGGGCAAGTAAATATCCAAAAAATGCACTTTCACCTTGATATAAAAAACCAAACAAACAGAAAGTCACCTCTGCGTAAACAGGTACCACCTTCTACTGTTTTCACGGAGTTAGAAATACTTTAAGAAGCATTGAAGAAAGGTGGTATCACACTGATTTCTATTAACTAGCTTTTAGACAAAACAAGTCCTATGAACAAGCCCTTCGGAACTCGGTCCACAGATGAAGCCATCAGCAGGGTCAGAAATTGGTCCCAGAGAAAACAATTGCACATGTCTACCAAAAGAACAGAAAGCTTTAACGGTTCTCTGAAAATAGCTGAAAACTAGATCTTTCTTCCTCACTTCATTGCAAAGGGAATTAAATACTTGCACCATCATATTAATTCATTTCTTTAACCCACTTCCCCAGCAGATTGAAAATAATGTATTTTAGCTTTCCAGTAACATTTTAAAAGGTTAATTCTATCCATCATAACTGCACAAATAATCTATACCAAGAAAAGATATTAATCCAAACTCAATATGATGAAGGCGGCATTAGGGGTTTTCTAATTACATGTAAAGGACAATCAGTAGAGAGATACACAGTTAATACTATGTTAGAGTTCACAATAACTCAGCTATTAAAAGTCACTAGAACACACCATATTCAAGTTTCTCTCATTAAAACCGCATAGAAGAAAGAACAGGTTGCCACAAAGGTCATCAAGTATTCTGTGAGTGCAAACATGGGTGGCAAGCCACTTCACCAAAAAATTCTGAGGGAGGAATTGTTTCTTTCCAAACATGTCCTACAAAATAACAAGAACATAGGACAAACATGTAATTGCATAGAATGACTTGGGTTTAGTTTTCATACAACATTCTTGAGGTAATTATTTCCATTTGCCCCGGTGACAGGTGTGTCATGAAAATTATTTATCCCCTTATCAACCTTGTTTACAGTCCAATCCAGAAGGTCACAGTTAGTGCTTCTGCTCCAAATGATACAGTCCATTAAATCCCACACAAAGTACCTGGGAACTAAGACAATCTCTCAAGAATTACAAACCTGACCTCAAATCCAAATAAATTTTAAATTCAGTATTTTACAGAATACTGTACACTGTCTTCTCATCAGAATCAAAGTATGTTAAGCTGTGTCTGCTAATGTTAATGGCTTTGTAGCTTCCTCTCTTCAAATCATGCAAGAAAAACAAGTCGCATGAGCTGTGGTGGCCACTTCCTCTTGATGGGTATTTTTAAAACATCCAAGGATTTAAAAATGGCCCACTGAGAACTTCCTTAAAAGTAACACAGCTCTTTAAAGATAAAACTGACTCATGGGTTTCTTGCTGTCATGTACTTCTGCACTCTGGCCTTTTTGCAAGTCACCATGAGAATCAAGTTCCTCAGCACAACATGAACATCTGCAGAGGGCACCGATCAGCTACTGTTCTCATTAGACAAAAGTTCATTACACAAGGAACAGAAGATTACAGCTGTTAGTAGTTCTTTTAAGTTAACTGCTTTTGGAGCAGGGAACTAATAATGTAGACAGACGTACTTAAATCTGTACAGCATTAAATCTGTACAGAGTACACTAGAGATGGGTGTATCTCCTACAACAAACAGCTCTGTGTGGGAATCTTCATGGGTGGTGGAAACAAAAGTGATGGTGAAAAATGACACACAGTGGTGTGTTCACAATGTCTGACTACAGGCACTCACTGCAGCCTGTTAGTCTGCCTACATACCCTTTGATGTTAATGGGGAAAGGTAAACTCCTCCAGAGCATGACTCACAACATCTAAATAAAGCTGCTGCTCTTAATCATCCTCTGAAGGATCCTCTTCCAATACTAAATGGTTAATTGTGAAACAAATCTGTTAAAGTTCATGACAACTCAGAAGTATTCTGTATCTAAAGCTATCATATGACTCTTCTAAAACACACTGACTAATTAATTGTGTGATTTCTGTAGCTTAAATTCTAGAAACATGGAAAAACATAGTTTTATTCCATCTATCAACTTCTAAAATATTACTTTAAATGGATGTAAATTGTCTCATTAGGCAGTATAAACCCAGAAAAGCCACTGCTTACTTCCACAGCATTATTATGGAGAAACTGGGAAGTATCCTTGTCAATATGTTACTCTCTAATCACAGCTATTAAGCCTTTGCTATGCTGTCTTCAATTAGAAAGGGAGGCACCTCATTTGGCTTAAAACATTTATGCTAAAATACAAACCTTGAGTAGCAGGTCAGGAAACACTCCCAATTTTGCCAGAGGGCTAGTGGCAAACTTGACTGTAGCTACCGGAGCCAAAGCAAAGAACATTTTGATTTTCTTAGCCAGCTGTGGCAAAGTTGAAAAAGCAATGAAAGCTGTAAATAACAAGAGAATAATTAACAAACCTCACTGGCGTAAGTTAGAAGGGAATTTTACCTGGCAATGATTCTATAAAATCTAAGAGCAAGTGAGCAAAAGTACTTTTAGATTAATGGTTTGATTGTTTTATTTAGGATGAGTTTAGATACTGCAAATTAATCTAGTTACTATATAATGCAAATTAAATAAGGCAAATAAGAAGAATTGTTTTCTTCTGAAAAACAAATTCATGCTAACTCACCCAACACTCTTCTAGCTCTTTCTCTTTGCAGGTCTAAAAGCACCTGAACCAGGTCTTACATACAGCAAAATATTCTGTAAATTGGATTCTTTGTTCTACATATCTGATGATTCCCATTTTATAATCCATAGTTCATCAATTTATTTTAATAGAAACTGTACTGGTAGCTATCTGTGACTTCAATTTATCTTTTCAGCAGCTTCCCACTTTAAGTAAACACAGAAAGGTTAAGTCTTTCATTTTGATGTTGACGACTATTCCAGGAAGCAGATAAAAAACAGAAGCAGTAGATTTCAAATGTCCTATTTTTTCATCATTAAACCACATATGTGGAACTTGATATAACTTCAAACACAATATATTCTACTGAATGCATCTCTGCACCTACCCATTGTGGTGCCCTGTGAATGGCCAACGTAAAACACTTGTTCCTGGCCAGTTTTCTTCAAAATAAAGTCCACTGAGGCTGGAATGTCATACTTAGCCATTTCATCAAAGCTACAAAGCAAAGATAAAAAGTCAGTTGTGTAAGTAAAGTTATCAGTGTGGAACAGCTGCACAAAGCTTTACTGCACTGCAGATCAGTTGTCTGGACATAAAGAAAAGCTTCCCTGGGATGAAGCAGTACTGAGTCTTCACACCAAGCACAGGTAAAAGCGACCAGGTCTACTGACCAGGCTGTCTCAAGATACTATACTGACCATGAAACTCCCCTTTACTGTCCCTGCAATGTAACAGCACACATAACCAGAAAAAAATATCACGTACATTCACAGTGTGAGAGAACTAAGATGATGGGCAAAGAGAGGAAAAGCAGCCTGCTCGTAAACAGCATATGTAGTAACCTAGCAAGACAAGGATACCTGAAAACCCAGAATTCTTCTTGCTTCACTGTGAAGTGTGTATGTTTTCTGGACCAGGTGTTCCCTCTGCTGTTTCCAAGCCATACATCATAGCCAGCATCTGCCAGCATAAAGCCAAGGCTGTTGTAATCCAAGTTTGTGATCCAATTGCTGGCATCTGCAAGCAAACCATGCTGCAGAAACACGGCAGGCCTTGGACCTGAAAAATAATGCATTTATCATAGCTTTCTGTTCACCTGCAATTGAATGCCTAAGAATAATTTGAGTTATTGAAAGCCTACTTTAGATTTTGACTTTGAATATTTAATCTACTTAATCTACTAACAATTTGTATACTATTCATAGTGCCATGAAT
The DNA here is from genome assembly GCA_028858755.1 of Ara ararauna. Taxonomy (NCBI): domain Eukaryota; kingdom Metazoa; phylum Chordata; class Aves; order Psittaciformes; family Psittacidae; genus Ara; species Ara ararauna. Next base: position 71,333,705 of record CM054381.1, read on the forward strand.
CATGTGTTTTCTCAAAAAGCTACTTTTTATCATTAAGAATTTTAAACTAGCAACTTGTTAGTTTTCTAACTAGAGCAAAAGAGTCCTTGAAGTTCAAAACAGACAGCAGATGTGCAATAAGCAAACATGAGAAAAGTGGGAGCTACAGGAAAAATACAGGTACCCTTTACAACTGTTTCAAGATCACAAATACTCAAAGTGGCCCAAACAGACACTACTAAACTACTTAGGACCCTTGCCCTGCCCCTAAACCTGAAGAAGGTATTCCCATATATGTGCTACTGAGATCTTCGCTTTCCAGTTAAGACAATGCCAAACTAGGTGCTGAGCTGTGGAAATCTCTGCCACTGGTACTAATACTACCTCTATGCAACTCACTTCCATTACCAAAGCCCTATTAGAACCTAAAGAGCGGTATAGTAGCCAACGGGGGAATCAATATTTCAAAGAACTTTCTCCCCTTGACTTAAATAATTAGAAAAACCCACAATCAACACCCAGGTGGAATTGAGGAAACCTCTCCCCTGACTTTCCCATCATGAAAAGGGAAATGAGATCTTTATGTGGAATACAAATTAAAAAAAAAAAAAAAAAAAAGATGATTCCTGCTTCTACACAAATAAAATAAATTAACATAAAATCCCTTAGAAAGAGTCTGACCTTCAGAAAATACAAAGACCTCTTTGGATCTTGCAGTAGCACAGGTTTCTGGGGCTTTTTTTCTGCTTTAATAACTGAAATCTGGTATCACAGTAACTTTAGTTCAATGTCAGAGATTACTCAGGAATTACCTCCTCCAATGACACATCATTCTACTACAATACTAATCACGCAAGACTTCCTCCATTGATAATTTAGGCTTGGATCTTTCAGCAGAAGCAGCCAAATCACAACCATTTCAGTCACCTATACTCTCCATTCTGGGTCATGTCCATAAATGTTTGCTGCGAGTTCCAAACTCCAAATAAGCAGTATTTCTCCCTCCTAGCAACCTTTATACCTGTGATCACAACCCTTTTCAGTGCCTGCTTTTTCCATTTTGTTAAAAACCCATGTGGCACACTGTCCCTGCAACCAGAGCAAATCTCCATCAGTGCCAAAGTGGCACTGAAGACGGTACAGTTCAATGCACCTGTTTGCTGCAGTAATACTTCACTGCCTTATGAACAGCGTGCAGGATTTTCAGGCCTAACATTAAATTTGTTTTCAGTAATGTTCCCTTTTAGCTGTGATACCTTCTTCCCTTTTATTAAACTCAGATCAATGAACTTCTCACTTTTTGAAGAACTGGCTTTCCTCAAACTGCTATTTGCATGTTTCATAACGTAGGAAGGGGAAAACTGTTTAACTGCTCTAATGCTTCAATTCTGTTCTCTATTAGCCTTCATTTTCTGCCAGTTCCTTTTTCACTTTACCGAGCAGTCACCAGATCTGCACATGAATTATACAATCACACAACAAACTGACTTGCACAATAATAATTTTGTGTATCACCTTTAATCCTAAAACTCCCAGAGGGGAAGTAAGAAAGGTAGGTCCTTAAACTACCCTTCCCATGGTAGAACATTTTGTTCTCTTCACTGCACCCCCAAGAAGTTGAAGACAGATTTATCTTCATGCCCTTCTTACACATGCTATGCAGTAAAAACTAAAGCAAAACATCATGTGATACATAATTCCAAGAGATCCCATTCACATTATGCAGGTATTGCAAAAGAATTATGGCATATATACTCTGAGTCAGCAGTAACACACCATTGGTATCTTTCTGAGAAAAGATACCAAGTCTATAAAAACTTAAGATCAACATGAACTTTGAAATCTTCATCCTTCTAGGAGATCATACTTCCCCAAATGTGCTCAACAATCCTTGTTTTCAAAATGAAAGCACTTTGCAAAACATGAACTTGGGGTCGAGGGTGTGGCAAGGGGAATGTGGAGAATTCCCACAGGTCAGGAAAACTTCTGTTTGCTTATGTCATCAAAGGATTTAACAAGATCAACAGATACAAAGACAGCCTACCTTTTTCCTCTGGGCTTCCCTGCAATTCTTAAGTACAAAGGCACCTGCCAGGTTTGAGCGGCCTCATCCATGCACTGATCTTTATAAACCCACCTTGTGAGAAACAGTGCACAGTGCAAACATCCTAACTCATACAAAACCAACAGATAAGGTCAGGGAGACTGTTGCTTGGCCACTGCAGATGAGAGCAGTTTTCCACAAGTCTTGCTCACACATAAGGCTACAGGACAATCACTGATTTCTTTTGAGCTCCATGGTTTTACCTCTTAATCCTAGTTTTTTTTCTGTTGAAAGGGTCCTGAGGCAGTCCTCAGAATATGCAGTTTCTATACAAACAGGCTACTGCTGTTGTGTGCATGCAGTTGTCTAAAGGACCATTTATAAGGGGTTAGTTCCACACACACTGTATGAGGATAACAAGTCAAAGGCTACATGTCTCTCCTCTTCTACCTTAGTCTCACTTTGAAAGCATTCCATCATTTGGCCCTCACAAAACCCTTTGCCTTCCTTAAGTTTTGGCTTACATTCCCCCTATCCTTTCTCTCCCCTACCTCCTCACCTCTACACCCCATGCATTCCTTCCATGCATCTTCCAGCTATGACAGTAAGTCATACAGCTTTTAACAGTGCTCTGGCGGCACGTGCCAATGCTCCTCCCAGTCTCCCATCAAATCATATCCATGGAACAATTTGGTCTGGGCCAACTGTTGTCAAGTACCCGTTACTTATCTCAGTTAGCAATATATTTTTACACGTATTGTACTCAAGATGCTCTAAAAGGATCTTAACTTATCCCTGCTCATTGCAGGGGGGGTTGGACTAGATAACATTTGCAGGTCCCTCCCAACCCAAAATATTATATGATTCTGATATTGTTTAAATAAGCTTAAGCAGATAAGTAAAATATGACACCCCAGTAGTACATACTATTGGTCTGGATGTACCTTATTGCAAAGGGAGCTTCAGAGAGGTTAAAATTAACGAATGAATTCTCATGCAGAAATCAGACAGTAATTATTTTGTGAACGTTCCAGTGGGAACTCTTGTACTTCAGTTATATTTCACCAAAAGAGGCACTGCCCCTACTTCTGAAAATGGTCAGGCATTTTTAACAAACTTATTTCTTTTAGGGAAGCATTTTTTAATTTTTTTTAAAATGGGGTTTGAAATAACATAACACTGTTACAATCAATCTCTTTCCAAATACTTTATGACTTCAAAAACACAGCAAATCTCAACCTTTACTTTCCACTTCCTAGAAAATCCAGGCTGCTCAAAGCCCTCAAAAAAAAAAAAAAAAAGATAAATATAAAACAACAATGAAGGGCTTCCATTAATGTCACATAAAGGCAATGCCAGGAAAATACAACTTTCTAACTCCTTCTCCCTTCCTTTACTCAAGTCACTCTACATGTGCCTAACCTTACGGTGGCCATAAGATTCACCAATAAAACACGCTAACTATATATGCCACATGGTCTTTACACTTTTTCCGAATTACTACAGGAGAAAAGTTTTATAAATCAAAGAGAGCTTTTTTATGACTTTCCACTTTTCCAAGCAGACATAAATCTTACCTTTGCTCCTTTCATAGTCTTTTCTTCCATAAGGAATTCTGTTAATGGAAAGGATATACCCATCTTCTGTTGTCACTTCGTACTCCTCACTAGGGTATCCCCTGAAGGTAATAATTTGACTCTGAAGGAAAAAAAGAAACCACTCTGGAGTCAAAGAATAAAAAAAAGAAACCACTTTGGAGTCAAAGTCCTCCTCAGTTCATTAACTTGTGCAAAGTACTCTGCGTTCCTTCCGAAGATGGGATGTGAAATTAGTCTGTGGTAGGCATCTGTCCACCTATTCAACGCAGACAGGTTTTCTTATGGACTATGCCAGTACGGAGTCAGGAACTAGCCAGAGCACAAACTACCCAAAGAATTTAGGCAGACTCCCTAACCTGTCCCCATCTACTGTCAGGTTAGTTACTCGCTGCTTACACTGAGAAAGGCTATTGAAGTGTTGAAAAGCAGATGATGATAAGAGAGCAAAACACCACAAAGCAGATTTGGCAGACAAAAATCAAAACAGTCTGCTCCCAAGGAATGCAGAAACTTTAAGTAACAAACAAGTGAGGAGAGCAGAAAGCCACTGGCACCACACTGGCATATGGAAGAAGAGAAGGAGGGAAGAGTACTCCCTCCTGAAGGGAAAGGCTTCTTCAAAACAATTCTGGATTTATATCTGAACTTTATATTGAATTATCTGTTATACACAGGACACAATCATGTTTAGGCAATGTGCTGAAATGAGCCACAAACAGCTTTTTTTATAACAGCAGCTTTAAAATATTAAGGTCACGCTCTTCACATGTGCGAGCTGCTGACATTGTCACCTCAGCCTGTAGTTTCATGTGCCATTTCTAACCCACCTTTCTTCCCAAACCTTATTCCTGTTACAGAGATTTTACTTTGCTGACAAGCCAAACAAGACAATAATAATGGAAAAATAAAAAAAGCACACTTCTTTAACACTATGATTTCATTAATAGGTTTATCTCCTATCTCTTACATCTTGGGCTTTACCTTATTTTCATTCGATGAAATTCCATTAGGATAAAGAACTTGCTACTTAATAGGTTTTATGCCACCAGCTGTGCCTTGAGAAAACTTAAGGAAAGCAAGATATTTCTGTAGTTCTACTCTTAGGCTGCTGGGCAAGGAGAGAAGGAGTATTTAAAAAAAACATGTTTTTTAAATATATCTTTAATCACCCACAGCATTAACGTTCCAAACTTATTTTAAGGCTATAATTCATTCAAATGCTACTAGCCTTAGACTAAATGACTGTTTTCAGTCCTCAAAATGATATTTAGATTATACTGACAACTCAAGCACTTCTTTACTTACAAACCTCAAGCATTTACAGCTTGAAGTATCTTCTTGCACATGCGAAAATAAGGCACAGTTTAGATGGGACAGAGGAAAAAGAAACTAATACCAATTACAAACAGCAAACTTTTTCTGGAGTTGGCTGTTGCAGCAAAAGAAGAATAAAGTTAAGAGTAAATGCTAAATGGGTATGAAGGCAGTTGTGGGCAAGAACACGGGAGCACTGCGCTGGCAGCTCAAGTATGCGTCAAAAGCATGCACTTCTGTAGCAGTTAAGAATGTCCTGACAGGTTGGATCAGAAAATATGTGACAGAAAGATCTGTACAGGCAGCAGGGGAACACGAAGGACCTGGAGGGAGAAGAAGAAAAAGACGACGTCTAGCAGAGGGCCGAAGCAGCTGCCAGCTGACCTGTAGCTGCAGTCCCCGGGGTCTCGCCGCGGCTGCAACGGGGGGAGGGACCGGGTTTGCGGCCCCGGAGCCGCGGAGGGTCCGCAGACCGCCTGGACGCCCCTCTGCTCTTCGGCCCCTCGCCTCACCCTGTAACACCCACTGCCGCACCCAGGGAACAGCGTCGGGCACGCGTCGGGCACGCTTCCCTCACGGCCGCACCACTCACGATGTTCATGTTCGTTTCGGGGTCCACATTCCTCCTCCCTCTGGCGAAGGCGCCCGAGCCGGCGATGCTCTGCAGCAGAAGAGCGGTGACCACTAATCCCCGCATCCTGGCCCTGCGGGAAAGCGAGAGGCCCCGGCTTGCCGGAGCAGTGAAGCACAACTCAACGCTGAGGCAGCAGCGAGCGGGCGCCGCAGAGCCTTATGTGCCGTCTCCGCCGGGCACGGGACCGCGTCACAGGGGCGGAGGCTGCTGCCCGGCTGACAGGGCGATAACACGGCCCGTCGCACTCGTATCAGCGGCGGGGCGGCAGCCGCGAGCCAGCGGCTGAACGGGCGCGGCCGGGCTGAGCGCCCGGGTGTGTCCTGCGCCGCTTCGCGCCTCTCCTCTTCGGGTGACTGCGGCCCCGCAGAGACCTGCTGCCGCGCCTGGACCTGCCTGCGCGCCGCCGCCGCTCCCAGCGCGGTTTGCACGGCTCGGCGCGGTGCGGCGACAGGAGGGCGCTGGGCCGGCGGAGCAGCTCAGGCCATACAGCGCGGCCTATCGGCGGCGTCAGGGCCGGGCCCTCCCTGCAACGCCTCGCGGAGCGGAAACCCGGCGGCGGGGAGCTGCTGCCGCTCTGTGCCGGCGGGCCGCGGGTGCGCGGCTCTGAGCTGCCTGAGGCGGTGTGTTTCAGCGTTCCTCAAGTAACCCCTGTGTGGGCACCTCCCGCCACCGCGGCCTCCATTGTCAGAAGTTTGTCGGCCCCGAGAACGGCGCCCGTGATTTTTGCTTCCCAGCCCTCCGTGTGCTTGTGCTCCCCATCCGAAGTCTCCGGAATCCTCACAGTGCCGGCCTGCCTCGATCACGCCGCAGAGCCCGCGGCGGTCTGTAGGGCGAAAACAGCGGCAGGAAGGAAGGGATTACTAGCCCCGTCTCCCACGGCCTCTCCCCGCGGCGGGGGCATCCCCGGGGACGCCTCCACAGTGTCAGGAAGAGCCGGTCCTTTGTCAGGACTACACAGCGTTGTCAGCAGTCACTGTTATTCTTCCACAGATAGGTTATCTATCTGTCTATCTATCTATCATCTTTGAGCACAGTCAAAATATGTCATATCTAATACAGATGGTCTTAAATTACATGCAGGCCCATAGTTCCAGCAGGATTATCCTCACAGCTGCTTGGAAACCTGCTTTACCTTCATGCACTGAGACAGCCAATTGGCATGGCATTGCATATTGTAATCTCCCAGAGAAGTGTGTCTGTGATCAGGGGATGTGTGACCAGGCTTGCAAAAACTTGGACCAAATTCAATCCTATAATATAAATATTCATGTTACTAGGTGCAGGTCCCGAGTAATATCCTCAGGATAATACAGAAACCTGATACAAAATACACAGCGGTAAAGCAGGAATGTGTCAAGAACAGAAATGTTTCTGTTTATTTAGAAAGCATTAAGACTTTAAATGAAGCTTTCATGATGTCAGTTTGTTTTGACATACAGATACATGAGTTGATACAAGTGACACTATGCAACTGTTTACATTCCTGGATTCCATTTCTTAGGGACATGTGGTTTTAGAGAACTTGGGTATTGATCAGTGATTCACTTGGGTTTTCTGTCAAATTAATTACAGGGTACCCTTCCCCCCTAGGCAAAACCCTAGTTATAAAATGTCATATAAAATGGACTACTGCTGTCCAACATAGTAATTACATGCTAAACTAGGCTAAATTGAAACCAGCGTAAAATAGGATATTTGAGGTGAACCTGTCATTTATTATGGTATAGTTCATTTATATTACTTTAATAATGAAAACTGCATTTCAGGCAGCTGTTTGGCTGAGCTAGTGATACCAGGAGAGAATTCTTTGTCAGCAGGGATCTATTTCAGCTCTAAGGAGAGGTACAGATATGTATTTTCTCCCCAAAATGTGTAGGTATTTTTGAAGCCATTCGCTATTCTTGCATATGTACAGAACACTCAAGTAAATGACGTCTTTGTATTAAATGCAGTTGTTGTTTCCAGATCATTTCTTTACACGTGTTTTCCAAGTTCTTACATTTGCTGCTGCGCCGCACAGCTCTCTCAGACAGCAGTCAGGCCAGCTGTAGCTTTCCTCCAGGTGAAAGCAGCAAGGCTGTAGAAGTATTTCTGATTTTTCCTGTGCTGTGCCAAGCAAGTTACAAAGATGGCTGTAGAAAGGCATTGCATAATAAAGGCATTGCATTCCCTTTGACTTATTCTATTTTAAGCAATTTCTTACACTTACTTTATTCAATAAGCATTGTGTCAAGCCAAAGCATATAGATGCAACTAAGCTTGTAAAAATATGGGTACTAGGGCAAATGTTTGCGTTCCAGAGGAAAATTGCTGCATTTTCCTCATATGTACCATGCTCAGTATCAAGCAATGTACTAAGAAAAACAGACACCTGGGATGGAAGTAGAGACAAGAAGCCCATAGATACTTACTACCATAGTAGATACTACCATAGTAAATCATTAGTGTCCACATTTGATTATGGCCTTGCAGAAACCTTTTAAATACATTTTTCTACACCTAGCTGCAGCCTTTATTTTCCACAAAATACATGAATCTGTGTAAATACCCTAATCCTTTTTCCTTCCCAATTCACTACCTCTTTTCACCACTTATGAAATACCTGATTGCTAGAACTCTGCATGCTACTCAGAGTAGTAGCTGTACTAACCTTTATCTTGAGCTCTGAAACATCAGCTTCAACATACACACAAACACACACACACACACAGAGTCACTTAAACACAAGAGGAGTGGAGTTACTAAGGCTCTCCAAATTCTTGTAGAAACCAGGAGTTCTCATAGGTAAGATTGTTGTTTTGTTTTTAAAAGAAAGGGAACAGGAAAGGAGGGAAAGAAGGAAAAGAAGGGAAATTCAAAAGACAGCCTTGTCCTGAAGAGTTACTGCCTGCCAGGAATTCACTCTTATGTTGGCTGAAAGTCCTCACATTGTCTGCATCCTTCTCCAGGACAGTGCCTCCCCAGAGGCTTGTGGGCTGCCCTAGCTTCCTTGGACGGGCCAAGGGTCTCTGGAGCCAGCCGGACAGAGCCATGACCTCATCAAACCCAGAGGATAAGCACAGCTTACCACCAGACCTAGAGGTTCACTCTGCCCTACCTAGATGCTTCATACACACTTGTGAGGATGGGGATACAGACACTTCATACCATAGAAGACAAGTTTATAAGCCAGAATCTAAAATTCTTGAAAACAAACAAATTAGCAGTTAGTGATTATATAAATTTATAAATAAAAACATGGAACACTGTTACTTCTTGTCTGTAATTGCAAAGATTTACCATGATGGCAGCAGCAGCTAAGTGTTCAGTGAGTTGTTTATATCCGTAGGTGCTCCAGTACTCATGTACATGTTAACATGTAGCCCTTTATCTACCACTGCTGTTGCAAGCAGCTGGCCCTAAGTTTTGCACTGAGTTTGCATGGCCTCAGGACCAAGGCTTGCCAGGCCTGCTCTGTATGAACTTGTCCTGACCTTCCTGCAGCTTTGTTCTGCTTGGTACAACCGTGATAGCAATTTCTTGAATTGACTTTATCTAATTTGTTTTACTTTCGTCTTTGCGCAGTACAAACTGCAGTTTTGCATCGACAGCAGCAACAAACAGTTGCTCTAGGTGGGATGAGATGTTTAGTACTCTTACACAGTGACATAACACATTGAAATACAGGCCTGGTACAACAGCAGTTACCTTGCAGTGTGGAGACGCAGGATGGAGTGCAGGCAGGGGCAGTCAGACATTGTGTGACTGTTATGTGAATGACACAATACCAATAAAATGAAAGCCTAGATCACGGTGCAGAACTGTGCAAAAATGCATCAGCAGAGGCAGGAGGGAGAAATGACCCTTCCCTAGCCTATACATGATAACCAGGTCAGCGTGTACTAGCCTGAAATATTCTCCTTGTCATAGATGCCTCTGCATTTGAACAAAGTAAACCCTGGGAGCTATTAGGAGTGTTGCCGCATTCTCCACAACGCAGAGTAATGCATGGCATGGAGCCAGGCTTAAAAAAGCAGCGCAGTGAGAAGTTTCTATTCCCCAGCAAGCGGCTCTTCTGCTTCTTCTGCAGGCTCAGAGAGAAGCTGAAGTTTCGCTTTCTCATGGATCACGTGGGGGCTGGAGCACATAAAAGGGAAGGCATAACAACAGCAAGTAGCACTCTACTGACTGTGACGCTGCCTTCAGACAAGTGAGCAGAGAAGGATAACCATGAGGTAAGCCACCAACCCAGTCTGTGAAACTTGCTTTTATGCTATGCCATGAGAAAATAAAGCTTATTATTTATATAAATGTAAGCAGTGAGGGACATCTTTGGGGATCCAAGCAGCAGAAAATATTTTACAGAGTATTTACTGGAAGAATCAAAATACAATAAGGATGCTACTGAATATTGTATTGAGTGTTGTTGTTGCTTCTCTGACAAGGAACAGTGTCTATGAGCAGAACTTGCAGTCTGAAAATCTGTGTGCATGCAGTTCAGGGATGAAATTCAGGCTACAGACATGGCAGGTGTACAGCCAAATGGGTGACTGGCACCGATGCATTTGAGAATTTACTTTGATCTCTACTACTGTGAGGACCAGCAAACAGGGCAGTGCAGGTCCTGGGCTGCAGCTTTGAGCATTAGAGTGGAGGTGACATTTTCTGAAGACTCACAGATGCACATGAGAGGCACACACACTCTCAAATAGGGCAAAGCCAAGATGTTTATGACAGCTTTGGAAACTATATTTACCAGTGACACATTAAACTAAGCTAAACTGTATTTAATCTGTATCACAAATCTGTTTCTGTGACGTTCATGAATATTCATTTTCCACCACGCAGCCGCTCGCTCATCCCCCCTGCTCCCAGAGGATTGGGGAGGAGAATAATGCAAAACTACTACTACTACTAATGATAAAGGAAATAACAAGGGGAGAGAATTTAAAACTAAAAAGGGAAGGGGGAATAGAACACAATAGACACAAGTGATACAGCCTGACCAAAGCAGCAATCTGGGCTTTCCAGGTGACTCTCCCCAGTTTATATACTGGGCATGATATGCTGTGGTATGGAATAGCCCTTTGGCTAGTTTGGGTCAGGTGTCTTGTCTCTGCTTCCTCCCAGCTTCTTATGCCCCTCCTCACTGGCAGAGCATGAGAGACTGAAAAGTCCTTGATGAGGCGAAGCATTACTTAGCAACAGCTAAAACATTGGTGTGTTATCAGCCTTGTTCTCAGGCTAAAGCTGAAAACACAGCACTGCACCCGCTGCTAAGAAAAAAATAACTGTTACAGCTGAACCCTGGTCAGGGGAGTTGGCTGGGAGCGGCTAATCCCTGCTCAAGGATGGGCTGAGCATCCATCACTGGGCAGTGAGCAGTTTCATTGTGCATCACAATGAAATACACACCCTTATGTTTCTTAGCTTTTATTCCTCTCTCTCTTTATTTCCTATTATTATTATTATTATAATATTTTACTTTATTTCAATTATTAAACTCTTCTTATCTAAACCCACATTGTTTTACCTTTTTTTTTTCCCCCTGATGCTCCTCCCCATTCCACCAGGGTAGGGTGGGGAGAGAGTGACTGGTTGCGTGGTACCTAGTCATTAGCTGGGCTTAAACCACAACACCTAGTCAGGGACACAAGCCCCCACCCAGCCTTCCCAGGGGACCCTTAGTACCTTGGGCTGGGAGAACACCCAGCACTAGGGGTCCACTAGAGTGCCTAGGGATATGTGACACATTACAGGATGCAGAGAAAAGCATTAGGGGATTTCACAGGGCTTGTTATAGGACCAAGGGCAGAGAAACAAGAGATCTGAGTGATCTGCTGAAAAATCACAGAGAGAGACCAGTTGTATCTAAACCAGGTCTGGTCAGCATGCATGAGTGTGTGTGTCTAAGGGTGAGCACCTGCATGGAAAGAGGACCCCTGACCAGCTACTGGGCATCCAAAGCTAGTTTCTGGAGATCCATACAGTGAGTGAGTGTGTGGTCTCTATCAGCAAGTGGAATGGGGTGACACCTTTGAGGGCCTGTACATTCAAATGCCAGCAGCTGGGGAGACCGGTGAGATCTGGGAGCCAGCTACTGGGTACATCAGTATAATCCTACATAAAAATGGTGCTATGATCTAACAAACAAGGATTTACAAAGGAGAGAAATTAGAAATTAAACTTACAATCCAAACCATAAAATATACAGCACATGGGAAAGGAAATGTATCACTTTTCTCTATATTTTGAGGGAAGTTTTTTATTTGATTATTATTTCTCGGTAGGCCTCAGAAGTTGTTACCAGCACAAGAAATACGTTCCTGTGGCCCAGAGATGTGCCAGCTTTACCATAGATACTAGCTCCCCTCTGATATCCAGACCACCAGCTCTGTTGCTACGTAAGAGGTGCCCTCATACACTGTAAGGAGAGTTACTAAAATAACTATTCAGGTCTTTAGACCTCTGGCTTCCCACAGCTTTTCTTGTATAAAGTATTGTCGACTAGTGGCACCAGCTGTGGTATGGCCTACGTTATATCTTGTTTAAAGCCAAGAGCAGCAAAAACCAAATGGGGTATAAGTAAGTTTTTCTTTGATTTCTTCTAGTACCATTACCAAGGATTCCTTGAAGAGCTCCTTGATGCAGCTCCAGTGTCATTTTACATGGACTTTGCTGAAAGAAGATATGGATCTAGATAACCTAGAGGAAACAATAGGCGATCAGATCAAGTTTTTTGCAAATTCCAACATAAAAAATTATAATCTACTGTCCTATGTATGCCATCTAAAGAATTCAAACGAGGAAGCCCTGAAATATCTCCAGCAAGCTGAAGAAGAAATTAAGAAAATTTACCCAGATGAAATCGCCAGGAGAAGTCTTGTTACCTGGGGGAACTATGCCTGGACCTGTTACTACATGGAAAGATACAAAGAAGCTCAAACTTACGTAAGCAAAGTGGAAAAGAGCTGCAAAAAGCTTTCAAGTACTGCTCCAGGGAAGATTCAGCTTCCAGAGATCTATGCTGAACAAGGATGGGCATTTTTAAAGTTCGGGAGAAAATACTATGAGAGAGCAAAGGATAGTTTTGAAAATGCTCTGAAGAATGAACCCAATAACCCAGAATTTAATGCTGGCTATGCAATAGTAATGTATCGCTTGGAAGATTTTTCTCGGAGAGAATGTGAAAATGTAAGCCCATCGATTGAGGCCCTGAAGCGTGCAGTAGAACTGAATCCAAACAATACTTTTATTATGGCCTTACTTGCATTAAAACTTCAGGACTTGCAGAAAGTTGATGAAGGGGAGGGGTACCTTGAAGCAGCAATACAGCAAACACCAGATTTTCCTTATGTCCTGCGATATGCTGCTAAATTTTATAGAAGGAAAAATGAAGTGAACAAGGCACTGGAAATTTTGAAGAAGGCCCTAGAGGTGACACCAAAATCAGCCTTTTTGCATCACCAACTAGGAGTCTGCTACAAAGACAAGCTGTTTCAATTGAAAAAGACTACAAGATATCCACCTCAAGAGCAAGTGGAGGACCTCATCCAACTTTCCATTTTTCATTTTAAAGCAGCGACTGACCAAAACACAAAATGTTTTGTTGCCTATATTGGCCTAGCACACATGTATGCAGTAGGAAAGAGGTATGAAGAAGCAGAAGAGACATTTCAGAAAGCGTTTCAGATAAATACTCTATCCTATGCTGATAAACAAGAATACTATTATCGTTATGGCAATTTTCAGCTTTTTCACATGAAATCGGAATATGAAGCCATTAGGAATTACACAGAAGGGCTGAAAATTGAAAAAGATTCCTATGGAAGACAAAATTGCCTAAATGCCCTGAAGCAGTTGTTGGAAAAGAGAATTCAGGCAGGTTTGGGAAATGCAACAGATTTTGGTACACTTGGATTCATTCACAATCTAAACAATGAGAAACATAAAGCAATTGAGTGCTATGAGAAAGCAATTGCATTGTATCCCAACAATGAAGAATATGTGAGTGCATTATGTGAGCTACAACTTTCCATCACAAGCTAAAACTCCAAAAACCCTTCATAAAAAAAAAAAAAAAAAAAAATCCCAAACCCAAGGACATTTCAGCAGACTCTCAAAACTTTTTTTAAGGTTGAAGTTATAAGCAGATGAAACATCTGGTAGCATCGCTTTCTAGTGATAATGCAGAAACTGCAGATGATGATTGTTCATTTGTTTGTTTATTCACCAACAGAGCATGCTTAGAAAGATGAAATAATAGCTAGACTGTCTTAGTCTTCAGTGCTTAAACACAACCTTTCTACCAGTGTAAGCAATATCTGTAGAACACAGAGCTTCAAAGATGGAAATCAGATCTTACCTTCAACTGAGAAAAAGATAAGGAGAAAAAATCAAAGCATTGTAGTATTTCATCTGTCCGCTTGAAAGGCATGCTTATGCAGAAATGGAATTTCTGATGCTTTTTCAAATATTTACAGGATATCTTTTTTAGTGTTATTTAGAAGAAACATTTGTTGAAGACTTCTTTAGTTTACTAACTTGTATGTTGTTTAGCTATGAAAAATAACCACTATTTGACTAGTTTACTGCCAAGCTTACAAAACATGTATTATTGTTCTGAACTATTAAAGAGCATTGCATCTATCGGCTGTTGCTTCTGGTATCTCTCTGCTGACCAGTCCTCGTGATAGTAGATGAAAGAAAGGGAAATGGTCATTTGAAAAAATAACAAGGATGAAGTTTTGGCAGGATATGAAAGAGTCAGGACATAGCTCCATTTATTTTCCCAAACTCTCAGCAAAGCTGATTTCAGAGGTGTTGCACCAAGGAATTAAGCTGTGCACAAAGCAGCATCCATCTAGTTTACTCTAAACCACACTCTCTGGAACTGCTACAGCAAACATCTGGAGAGGAAGGAAAGGCAGTCTTTGAAATGCCAGAGATGGCTACCTGCAGTCATGCTTGTGAAACAAGCCAGGGACAGAAAACACACACAAGAAATGTACTGAACTGGACATGGAGGGCAGAGTGCAGCTAGAGAAAAAGGTTGCATGAGCAGTGAAAAACAGGTGTCCTGGGTTCAGCAGCAGCAGTCATTTTTCTCCTTCTTAGTAGCTGGTGCAGTGCTGTGTTTTTGACTTTCAGCCTGGGAACAGCGCTGATAACACCGATGTTTTCAGTTGCTGCTCAGTAATGTTTACTCTGACCAAGGACTTTCGGAGTCTCATGCTCTGCCAGGGAGGAGGGGAAGCCAGGGGGAAGCAGAGACAAGACACCTCACCCAAGCTAGCCAAAGAGGTATTCCATACCACAGCACGTCATGCCCACTATATAAACTGGGGGCAGTTAGCCAGAAGGGTTAGATCAGTGGTTGGGTCGGGCTGGGTATCGGTCAGCAGGTGGTGAGCGGTTGTATTCTCTTCCCTTGTTATTTCCCTTATAATTATTGTTGGTGATGGTAGCAGCAGTGGTTTGTGTCATACCTTAGTTACTGGACTGTACTTATCTTAACCCATAGGAGTTGCATTCTTTCGATTCTCCTCCCCATCCCTCTGGGAGTGGGGGGGAAGAAGGGGGAGGGAGTGAGTGAGGGCTGCGTGGCTGAGTTGACGACTGGGCTTAAACCACAACAACAGGGCAGTAGAACACAAAGGGCATATGGGAAAAGGGGTGGGTGCCCACAGAGTCTATATGAGTGGAAGAAAGAGCTGAAAGGACAGGGCGAATGGGTGGAGGAAGCGATTGTCTTCAGATACCAAACTGAATGTCAGTATTCTTTGTAACAGGCCAGCCTAATTCCACAGTGTTGTACCTTGGTATGATAGATCATAGTGCTCAGAGAAAACTAATGCTGTGCTTCCAAAACACTTCTGAGCCCTAGCCAGTAGCGTAGAATGAAGCAGAATGGTGACAGCACCCATCAGGAAGGATGAGCACTTTTATTTCCAGCCATCCTGGGGCATTCCTGTCCCTGCAACACCAGTCCCATGTACAGTCAAGGTGACAGGCCTGAAGGAGTGTAAAACATGATGCCAAATCGTGACACATCAAGAAGCCTCTCCCCTTTCAGCTCAAAGAATCTTTCATAACGCAAGTGAAAGTGATCAGGAGCTTAGCAGTGTACATAATCCAACCACACCTTCTTCCAAAGAAAGGGAGAAAAAAACGTTGCAGTTTCCCAGCTGCCTGCCAGCTTCTCTCTTACAAACAAGGGTGGCCCTACCTAGGGAAAGAGCAGGGATGGAGGAGAGAAGGAAGGACTGTGAGCAGGACTGACACACCACTCCTGAAAGCTGGTAGGAACAACAGTAGGGGTGATGCCAGAAGCTAGCAACTACCTGTGGTGGAGTTCTCAAGAGTTTTTAGGGCAAAAGAGTATAACGTAGGTGATCTCACTGTCTTTCTCAGACTTGAGGCTTCTAGCCTCAGCACCATTGCCATCCAAACCCTCCTGAGGGCATGGACAGCATGGACAGCAGCAGGGAAGAATTCAAGGAAGAAGTGGTGGTGCAGGTTTCCAAAGCCATGGTGGCGAAGCCATGCTCCCCTCCACATCCCACTGTCAGGGCCTCTTCCCTTCTCTCTCCTGGAAAGTGAACCTTGCAGAAATAAGGAACAGTACTTTGAGAAAAATGTGCACCTGACTGTTTATGAAGAGTCAGAGTGGCTCAGTCTTCTCCACAGCAAAGAAATTGATTGTGGGGCGTAGTAATGCAAGGAATCTATTTATTGTGCCTGACCTGCTTCAGGTTTTGGAGGATTGCACTGGACCACAGTACTGCCCGTGGGTGCACTGGTCAAACACTGCTTTCTAGTAATTGCCTATTTCTTGTAAATGAGGAGAAATATTATTTCCCACAGGGTGGTGCTGCTGCATTGTCTGGCGCAACACAGGGAAAGGCTGAGATTGAGCTTCAGCAAGTGAACAAAACAAAACACAACACACATTTTGCAGTATCCAAGTCCAGTGGGCAACACCCAGAACCACACAGAAGCTGAACATCTCTCAATTTACACCCAAGTATGAATATATGACTGGAGCCTATGCTAGCGGTGGAGGGAAAACAAGAGTGAAGATAACCTTTCAGGAAGTATTCCCTTACAATTCAAAGGCACTTTCTAAACTATACCGAAAATGCTACTGGAATACACCAGGATAATCGCTTAGAAGAAGGTCTTATTTATTGAGGGAATTCCAACTAAGGACTTCCTTATGATGACCATGAAGTCCTGTTACAGTTTAACTTACACAGGCTCTTCCTTCTCACATAAATTTGTAACACTTCAGAAAGCAAACGAGGAACTGTTGTGGCAATATAAAATCTGTTCTCCATATAGTAGCACAGACAACTTTTGTTTTTCAGAAGATAAAGTATCATCCAAGCTGGCAGAAAGGTACCAGGCTCAAAGTTTTGGGTTTTCTTTTCTTTTTTTCCCCTGAAAACAAGGCTGTTTTATTTCAACAGAAGGGACTTGAGTTTTGCAATGCTGTTTTCACACAAGGTACAATTTATTAAATGTTCCAAAGCTGATTTGATAAAAGTTACCATTAGAACATAAGTAAATTCAAAGGAATGATGATTTCCACCTTTCAAACCTCATGGAATGGAAACAGATGGAATAACTTCAGCGATTGTAAGCAGTTTCACTTATGCGGAATTCCCATTCATTGTACAGAATAGAGTATTATTCTAGGCAGGATTCATCTGAGGTAGGATCCTTCTGTTTCTGTCTCAGGCAGATGTTACCCCAGCCAAGTCTCACCACTGTTTCCCTGGAAGGCAGACAGGGTCAGATGTGCAGTGTTCCATCCAAGCTCATATCTGTCAGTGTTCAGTAGGGCTGATGGGTACATGCAGTGCTAGCCTGGCAAATTGTTCACAGCTAGCCTAGGGGTCTCTGCTTACGGCTGCACAATGCCATGCCAGGAAATATCCTCCTTGGAGGACAGCCTGACAGTTTGCAATGTGTGGACCAGGGGGTAGAAGTTTGGCATGAGGCTTCATAAACCTCAACTATATTCCTATTTCTTCCGCTCGCAGTTTATGCTTCCTCCCTTCTGCTTCTTACTGGGAAGATTCATATCTTTTATTTCACAGTGTGTTTTATGCACATTCCGGTAGGTAAGTTTTTAGCCATTGGCTTAAGTGAAAGCAGATACAGTGCTAGAAAACACTTAATAATTTTACCATTTTCTACAAAAGGTCTGTGTATAAAACCAGTTGAATGTTTTCTGCTGAATTAGATATTTAAAACAAGAAATACTGCTGTAAACACATAGATGGAAAAAAGCCTGTAAAAAGAATAACTTAAAAAAAAAAAAAACCTAAAATGCTAATAATGTATTACAGAGTGTTGTTTACTAGGATAAAAATGTATATAGTATTATTCCAACAGGCTTTTACAATACACACTTCTGGCGTGAACAAATGCTGACATGTTACAATGTGGTAAACAAAGTAATTAAATTTTTGTGAAGTAAATGACAATAGTAATTTACAACATGTGGAAAATTGCTCCTCTTCTGTGTAGACCACACTCTTCCCTACATTTTTACATTAAAATCTTGCATTAAGGTCTAAACCAACATCTTCATCACTTCTAATTAATAAACCCACTTTGTCTTTTTCCAAATGTGCGTAGTCTTTCTAACTCATTAAGAAACACTCATGGATAATTTTTCTCCTTTTTTTATGAACATATGTTAAAACCAAACTTAGGGCTCAGGACTTAATTGCCAGGCAGAGCTGAAAAATATTATGTCATTAGTTTTAAGCAGTCTTTGAACTCCCATCCATCTCTTATTCTGTGCTCTGTGCATGTAGATCATGCTACTGGCTCTGACCACACTTCTAAAGCAGGGCAGCAGGAAATATTTTGTTTGAGCACAGACAACTGAAGACAGACAATTTTAATATGCTATATTTGAAATGTGCATGAATAAGAAAACTACTTGCCCCACATACTAGTCATATATATATATACAAATACATTATACTCCTATGGCTATACTCTTGATTTAGATCAAATTGGTGAACATTAGCCTATGTTATTTTCCCTTAGGCGGCACAAAGTAGAATAGGACACGATATGCAACCATTGAATACACTGCAGACAATTACAAAACTACTAGCTCAGCACTGGTGAAAATTATTTGGACTCTGATCAATTTGCTAATCACCAGAATGCAGTTGTATACATAGCATCAAAACATAGAAATGATTCACATTGCAGAATGTGAAGTTCCTCCATTGCTGTCAACATTTTCACTCTGGAAACATAGAAACATCCCATTACACATGAGATCATCTGTAATTTACCCCATGAACTACATTCAGCCCATAGCTCCTATGAAGCAGCCAGCTATAGTAGATACCCCACACAAGTAGAAGGAAACGTGGCAAATCACAGCTGTGGTGTTCTGGTCATCCAGGACAAGTGCCCTGATCAGCTTTTCAAATGGCACAAGCAAGTAATTTGCTCTAACTGAGACTACAGCTTCTGTGCCTGAAAAGAGACAGACTTGCCACTGCAATATGCAGAAACACCTTTGCTAACATCCTATTTACTAATGGCCTCTGGAGTGGGCAGCCACATAGTCATCTGCTTGCACAGACTCATCAACAGCTGCTGATTTTATAGGAGGAAGATGCTCTGTGTTTGGAAAAGCAATAGAGACTAGAGGAAACTCTCCTCTAGTCTCCTGAGCTGCCTTTGGGCTTCTTCCACTCACACAGACAAAGCAGGTTTGTCTATCATCAAGCTCAGTCCCCTGGCACAAATTTACTGCTTTCCAGACAGCAGAATGGCCATGGCACCTCTTTCACCCTCCCAGAAAAGGATCAACCAGAGGATCATACCTGGAATGTCAATGTTTAGAAATTCAAGCTTTAAAAATACCCAGGGAAAAAACCCCAAAAAACCAGCAACCACCTCAAAATTTTTGCTGTAGGGAGCTTGAGAAAGTTGGTCTAAAGCTGTTTCTGAAATGAAATTCCTATGTATGTACAAAATTTAGGCACACCGTAAAAATCAAAGCTGCTCCACAGACACTTTCAGCATAAATCACAGATTCCTGCCAGATTCAAAAAAAAAAAAAAACCAAACAAAAAACCAAGCCAAAACCAAACCACCCAAAACTAAAACAAATGGCTTTAGAATCTGACACAATTATTTGCAAAGAGTTTAATGCAGACTGATACATGGCGAAGGTTTTTGGTGGTGTATGTGATTAGTCCATTGAGACATAATAGACCAGAACACCAAAAAGTTTATTTCATTAATGCTACTTTTTAAATACTTTAAATTGCATTGTTCAGTTTTTGTGACTGATTATAGTTGGGTTTTTTTATTGTAGCCAATTATCATCTTCGAGATTACCTGTGGAGTTGACATACTGCATTTGAAACAAATCTGTGAACATTTGTATCTGGAAAATCTATTTTCAGTCTGGCTTCCTTCTACTACTGCATTTACTTGGTATTACTAACACGGTATGTAGACTTTAGCCAACTAAAACATGACAGAAAAATCTAATCAAGAGATGCCTTGTTTCATAAGGAGTAGTATCTTCAGCAGTGTAACACTGTAGAGCCACCTCTGTCTCAGTCACGGCTGTGCAATACTGAATCTTGATGCACTTGTCATCTGTTGCTGTAGCTGTTTGAATCCATAGCCAAACATTCAACATCTTTTTGGTCTAATTCTGCTGTGACAGAATAAGCTATTGCTCCATTAGTCCAGATGTGCTGTTTCGTGCCTATATCATTGGTGAGTGACAGCAAATGAGTTCTTTTGATTTTCTTTGCTAGATTTGCAAAGCACAATAACGTTGAACTAAATATCATAGAAAATCCACACAAGAGGAATGATGCAGTATAACTGCCAGTTGTGTCTACAAGCCAACCTGTAGGAAAAAAAATCATGGGTTTTTAAAGGTCCACCAGAATTCTGATAATTTACAAATCCTGTGATCAATGGGTTTTATAAACTTCTGGAGTTATCACATATACATACAATCAAACAATACAGGCTTACATCACCATCACTATACTTTTGCCTCCTGGGGAAGGGAGTGATTTGTCCTCAGCAGACAGGTAAGTCTTTTATGGGCTTTTGTTTGAAGGTCCAATCCATGAACAAAGGCCCAGAAGTCATCATGACAGTAAATTGACATCTTTCAACTGGATGGATTTAAGTGGCAGTCTAAAGTCATGCTTAGAGAGCCCTGGGATTAAATATTGTGTACATGACATTCTCATACAGAAACATCTAATGACATATGTCCTAGGCTCATGTATCACTTGAAGTAATTCCACTTTCCAATGATTTCTGCAATGGATAATTAAATTAAAAGATTCAGAAGTAGTGATTAACCAGCAATTGATGTGAACAGCAGACAAAATCCAGAAGACATATATATACATGGCTGTTTGAAAAAGATCTCTGACCTTCCACAATATTTAAAACTCTCAGCTCTCATCCTTACTTCACTGTGATGGAACTGATGGGGAAAATGATGGTTAGATATTACAGTGATGAGCTTGTGACCAAAGAGTACTGAAGCTGACTCACCTACCTGTTCAAGACAATTTGGAGATGAAAAGATCAAGTCCTCTACACCAAAAAAACCCACCTTGGAATGAAATTCTCTTTGCTTATGTTTTCAAAATCATGTAATGTCACAGTGAAATGTTGTCCCTTCTACTTGCACAATTTCTGAACTATGTGAAGTGGTGATGTAACAGCTCTTAGGAGTTCCATTCCATACTGTTTTGCTTCTTAAATTTCAACTCACTCTGTATGTAGAAATCATCCCATCAAGACAGCGCTCAAGAGTGATCTAAAAATCTTATGAAGGTCTAGGCATATTATTTCTCTCCTTTTACATCACACTGACAGGCAAATCTGAAGTAGTGATAAGATTATAGGAAAGTCATTTGTGCACTGACCTGCAACAGGTGGGCTCACTAGATATGGTATGGCATGCAGAAAATACACAACACCCAGTGCTGATGATAAAGAAGAAGTTCCCACTACATCTGCTGTTATGACAGGGATCAGTGTTACATAGGCTCCATCGAAGTAACCAAAGGTAAATGAGAAAGGCACAAGCAAGGGGAAGTTTTGGAGAACTGGTAGGAAAAGACAGCAGAGGCCATCCATTCCCACAGCAAAGAGGTAGCAAAAGTGGCGATGCTTCTTCAGACACCTGCAAATTTCAAAACAGAAAAGAATTATCACTGGGCACAGCATCTCTTTCTATGCCTTGGCATGCAGCACTTCTTAGAATCATAGAATAGTTAGGGGTGGAAAGGACTTTAAGATCATCTAGTTCCAACCCCCCTGCTAGGGACAGGGACACCTCCCACTAAACCATGCCACCCAAGTCTCTGTCCAACCTGGCCTTGAACACCGTCAGCGATGGAGCATTCACAACTTCCCTGGGCAACACATTCCAATGCCGCAGCACTCTTACAGGAAAGAATTTCTTCCTCATATCCAATCCAAACTTCCCCTGTTTAAGCTTTAATCCATTACCCCTTGTCCTCTCACTACAGTCCCTCATGAAGAGTCCCTCCCCAGCATCACTATAGGCCCCCTTCAGATATTGGAAGGCTGCTCTGAGGTCTCCACGCAGCCTTCTCTTCTCCAGGCTGAACAGCCCCAACTTTCTCATCCTACTTCAGTCTCTCTCTCTTTTATATAGCTCAAAGTTAAGTCCATTTTCTTGCACAGTCTTCAAAATAAAAAGCTCAGCACCAATGAGCCCAGGTAGAGAAAGCTGCACACCTACAGCCACAGAAACATCTGGTGAGCTGCAGCCCATGCTGTCTGCAGCAGGTTTTAGGCTACCCTTAATGAGAGGAACCATTCTGCCGCCAGAATTTCACAGCCTCTGAAGTTTCAGTATTCAAAGCAGTATTCCATTGGGCTTTACATCCCAGCTCAGCAAGGTGCTCCCAGTATTACATAAAAATATTACAGTGTAGGTCTCTTAGATGTCATCCATCACATCAACCATTAAACACTGGTGTTAGTGTAAGCTAAGTGAGGTGACAATTCCTTTCTCCCTGCCCCACAAAACCAAGAATATATTTTTCCCACAAACTGAATAACCAAAAAGAATGCGTCCTTTAGAATAAAAATCCTTCTTAATTTAGCCAGTCTCTACTGATGTTATAGATGCTGCACACATACACCTGGAGTGAGCTGAGTTAAAGCATGGTGAGTTCTTACATATTGGAAAATGCATAACAATTTTAGGTCAGTTCTTCTGAGTATCTGCCCAATAGTGGTGGGCCAGAACTTTGACCATTTCCTATTACTTTTGTGTCTCTCCAGCAGCACACAAGAGTTGTAAAGGCAGAGGAAGTAGAGTGAGATCCTCTAGGAAATAAGAGCAGAGGGTTGTGTGCAGTTCTGGTGTCCTCAACATAAAAAGGACATGGAATTGTTGGAACAAGTCCGAAGGAGGGCCACGAGGATGATCAGGGGACTGGAGCACCTCCTGTATGAAGATAGGATGAGAAAGTTGGGGCTGTTCAGCCTGGAGAAGAGAGGGCTGTGTGAAGACCTCATAGCAGCCTTCCAGTATCTGAAGGGGACCTATAGGTATGCTGGGGAGGGACTGTTCATGAGGGACTGTAGTGATAGGACAAGGGGTAACGGGTTCAAACTTAAACAGGGAAAGTTTGGATTGGATATGAGGAAGAAATTCTTTACTGTGAGGGTGGTGAGGCACTGGAATGGGTTGCCCAGGGAAGTTGTGAATGCTCCATCCCTGGCGGTGTTCAAGGCTGGATTGGACAGAGCCTTGGGTGACATGGTTTAGTGTGAGGTGTCCCTGCCCCTGGCAGGGGGATTGGAACTAGATGATCTTAAGGTCCTTTCCAACCCTAACTATTCTATGATTCTATGATTCTATGATCATGTTCATCGTACCTCAGAGGCAGGAGTTACATTTCCACTATCAAATGCAAAAGAATTAGACAAATTCAGAAGAGACAAAAACATTAAATAGTAGGCATTTTTGAAAGCTAGGCTGTGTGCTGAGGGTTTGGGTAGTGGGTTTTAGGGGGGTTGTGGTTTGGTTTTTTTGCTTGCTTTTTGTTGGGTTTTTTGGGGTGGAGATGTGTTTTTCTGTTTTATTTATTTGTTGTTGTAGGTTCTGGGTTTTTTCAAGTTACACATGCTACAGAAAAGTCCATAATGTAAACTTTAATATCTATTATACCTCATTTGCACCAGCCTCCCACCAGCTAAAGCTTACACTTAGCCAAAAGGCATTACCTTCTGTCTGTTAGCCATCCAAAGGTGATATTTCCAATGATGTCTATGACACCGAGTATGGACATGAGGAAGGCAGCCTGGTGATGACTCACTCCAACGCTCAAAGCATAAGGCACTAGGTAGACAAAAAGAGGGCTACAGCCATATGCCATAAATAAAACCGACACTGCCAACACCATGAAGCCTGGCATCAGCAAAAAGTTATATTCCTTCCATGAACAGTAGCATAAACATTCATGAGACCACGCTTTGATTAAGGGTGAACAAATGGACATTCGCTTTAAGTCTCTTTTCTGTGCTTTGGGAGCATAATCCTGTTCAAGAAATTCAGGAGCAGTTTTACGGTCTTCCTTGAGAGCAATGGGCCGCATCAAGGCACCACAGACGCAGAGGTTTAAAACAAAACCTCCCAGGATGAGTAAAGCTCCACGCCAGGAAAACTGCTCAATTAAGAGCTGGACCACAGGGGCCAGGATGAAGGTACCGATTCCACTTCCTGACATGGCTATTCCATATGCCAGTGCTTTTCTTTTGTTGAAATATTTGCCCACCATTGCAATGGCTGGAGAATAACAGAGTGCAAACCCAAGACCTAGAAGAGAAAGAACAGTGCACATAGCTTAATACTAAGCATGATATATGAACACATTAACTTAAACCACGCAAACTGCTTTCTTTAGCACAAAAGAACAGGAAGCTTTTTCTGATCCTCTATTACGCAGCCCAGTCACAGTGTGAAGAGAAACCAGGATGACTCCTTTCTTCCATGTCAGTCAGTGATTTGACAGACCTAATGGATCATCATTAATCCATGATAACAAGACTCAGAAAGAAGTGGTGGGATTCACTTAATAACAAGAACAAGGACGATCAATAAACATCAGAGAGACAGTGTGTCAGCCTCTTCTGGATGCAAGATGAGGCATTGCCTCAGGGTCTGCGCAGATGCTGGCACTGAATATAGTGTCCTGATGAGGTACCACTTTGTTTCACTGCCTGTTGCAATCCTGAACATTAATTTTCAGGCCTCTAAAACTCAATACAAAGAGTCTGTCTCTGTTACTAATGTTCTACAATAAACCTTTTTTAGTCAGCTGAACAAAATCCATGCAGCAGCTGCTTGGAGTCCTGGCCATTTTAAATCCCTGCCTACAAATAAAGGGGGGGGGGGGGGGGGGGGGGGGGGAAGCCTCAGAAAATAAAGCCATGTCCAATTTAGTAAACAAATGAGATCCGTCTCTGGGGCTGCAAAAATATTGTGGTCTTTGCTGCAGAACCAGAGAGCAGATTTTAATCATCAAATGCTTGCCTTATCATTAAAACGTATATTTCTGAATGAGCTGCAGAAATGAGTTCCTGACTAGGGTTTTGTAGCACATACTGCACTAAGGGTAAAACAGTCCCCACTGCTTTTGGCAGAACTGGCCAATACAGGAGATAATACCACAGTGCTGTAACCAGCTTGCCACGTCCTCCTCAAAGGCCACACTGTATGACGCGGACACTAAGCCTGCCTTGACAGGATAAGTGGATTAGAAGGACTCTGGGCAATGGACGCCAGCTCTGTCACCCCTCAAGAGGCAAGGGGAGGAGCAGGGCAGAGAGCTGGGGTTGGACCTGTGTGGGCAGCAGAGCCAGAGGAGCAGCCCTGAGCTGGACATCATTACTCGAGAATTGTAAAAATCACACTCTATTTGGTGCACACACCGCTTATTTTTTTTGTGAGTTGGTGGGGGAAATATGCCCCCAAAAGATATTAATAATAATAAATGTCCTGTGAAAAGTGGAAATGCAAAACTTGGGGCAGGAAACATTTTTGTGCCTCTTAGAAGAAACTCTGTTACTTATTGACACTCTCCTATCTCACCTCTGCTTCACTCTTCACAGTTCCAAGTCCTGAAGCTTTTATGGATTTAGACATTCACCAGTTATGGTCCCACTCCCTGTCTGGGCTGGGGCACCACCTCCAGCCTTTGCCAACAGCTCTCCTCTCCATTAATCAATCCCCACAGACTGCAAGCTCCCTGCTTGTAGAATTGGCTCTTTACAACTTCATGTGCAAAGTGCAACTGCTTTTCCACTTCAGTATTCACTGTGGTTCTCATGAAGGAAGCCTTGATGGCATTAGCATGGTATGTGACACAGTCCCTCGAGTTATAAGGAGCCTTTTTATTTGTTATGAACACATTTATCAAAGATTAACGCTGTAATACAGGAGTGACATGCACTACTCTAAGGATTTTTATTTTTTTTAAACAAATAAGCTGTGGCAGCATGTGAACTGCAGTAATTCCACCAACTCGTTACTAAACAGCAGGAGACCAAGTACAAGGGCTTATGTCACCGTGGCTACCAGGTCAGTATTAATGAGGAAGGAATTCCAATATGACCATGGGCACCCCTCAAGTTCCTCTGTGTGCAACAAACACAAGGAGACAGGGCAAAGATATTTGTTATCCCCATACCTGAATACAAGTGGAAGAGCTGCTACAGCAACACTACCAACCAGCAATTTGTTTGCTTTTCAACTGGAATATAAAGTAGACAAAAATAAAGTGCACAGCTGAGGAACCAAGTATTCACCCAGTGCACCTTTGCCTGATTACTCTTGTGTTTAAATTATTTTTTTTAATATGCGAATATTTCTGGACAGTCTAGGACTCCTACTGTAATAAATTCTTCCCAGATCACAGGGGAAAAAAAAGGAAAACTTTTTGTGTATCACCTGCAACAGCAGTCCTTCCTGACCTCCCATCATTTCAGAACTTCACCCGTAGTCCTCTTTCTAACAACAGAGTTGCTTTTGCAGGATGCTGCATTTGGGCTGTGTGAGACTCGCTGGGTACTGAAGCCCTCGCAGGGGCAGCCAGCAGTTTTCTTTTATAATGAAAGGAACAACTCTGAGTATTTCCATTCAACAGTGTGGTAGCAATGACATGGAGAAGAGATCACCCCTCTTGAGAGGAAGGACCATTATTTTTAACATTCCTGTGCTGCTTTCCCGGCAAGAACAAAGGTGCTGAATGCCTCCTACCTGTAAGGACTCCTAATGATAAGTAGAGATGTTCCAGGCTGGTGGCAAATGAACTCAAAATTAGTCCAGTAGATGCAAGCAGCCCTCCTAACATGATGCCAACTTGGCAGGATACATGATTACTGATCAAACTCCCAAGTGGAGCTTCAAAGAAACAAACACAGATGGTAGTTAATGGTAGGTCCTCACCCACAGTTCATTGCAACAGTCATCACCAAAAAGGAAGCAGTAGGCAGGCAGCAAAAAACAATGATCACATATGCAGAATGGTCTCCCAACATCCCCCTATCACAATGGTGTGAGCACCAAAATCTTCTAAAAATCATCTTCCTGAAAGTCAGAATAAAACTGAAATTTACAGTAGCTTTCTCAGCAGCCATTTGAGTACATCAAAGTCATTATGGGACACAACTAACTGACAGTTCTGGGGCCCGAGAGAAGCCACAGCGACAGCTCACACTCTTCATTACTCCATGCTTACAACACTGAGACCGTCCCCTGCCTGGAATTTGCACTTCAGACCTCATTAACGCCTGGTGTCCTTCCTCGCTCCTCCCTGGCCTTGTGGGCTCTGCATCAGACCCAAACAGGAGATGTCTCACATATTTTGGACCATATCCAAGGCTTCTAGCCCTCTTTTGTACCTCTTCAATGTTGATGCCCCTACCATGGGGTATCATTACCAGCCCTCTCCCTCTCTTCTACCTGTAATGCCAGAGTGAGGTTATCCTTATTTCTCTTTTTTAACTCAAGATATAACCTGGATGACACAGGAGAGTTGCTGTGTCTCATTCCAGCTGTCCCCCTATGCCTTTGTAGCAATTCTGATGGATTAAACCTCTTACACAGGATGAGAAATTGGGTACAACTACTGCATTGATGCATGGCATTTTTAGTAACACTGAATTTTCTTTTAAGGGAAAAGACTGCTTGTAAATGTACAAGTTTGCTAAAAGGAGGAAGGCTGTGACTTGATCTGAAGGCAAGACGTATATCCTGTACTAAGTCTCAAGTATGGTTCCAGTCAGAAGGTAAGAGAAACAACTGCTCAGTTAGTAGATCTCAAACATGACTTGTCCTACTAGGCCTCGACAAAAGTACATTTCTGAAAACTTAGATCATTTGGCAAAATAAAGTTCTACTTCTTTTCTGTAGCATTTTTCTGCAATATGAAGACACTCCCTTCCTGCAAAACTATGCTGGAGGAAGCAGCTTGAAGATACCATACCCCAGACAGGCCACAGTATCTGTGTTTCCCAGCTGACTCCACCAACTTGTGAACATGCTAAAACCAGATGGAGCTGAAGAAAAAGCAGCCATCTAGTCTTAAAAGTGTAATACAAACCACAGAGCATCGTAGCACAGTCCACAATGGAGTGGATCCAAGCTGTTCTGGCATAGTCTTGCCCAAAGTATGTCTGGAACTCTACAAAAAAAATTGAGATGCACCTAGGAAAGAAAACATGAGCTTGTTGAACAGGATATTTGCATCACAGAAAACACTAGTCTCGTTCTTCAGGTGTAAAGAGTACCCACTAGAAGGTCCTCTCCAGCTCCCAGGAAAATCAAAACTATGGTTTGTCTAAATCCCAAAGAGGAGACATTTTTAAACAGTTTCTAAGGGATATTGGAAATGAAGGGCTACAATGAAAGGCTACCTTATTGTATAAGGGGTAAGACATTAATTGATGTGTGCAAGCTGAATAATTCCAGCTGTACTCTGTGTAAGGCACCTTAGCTAGAGTGACTCAACTTGAGAAGAATCCTTGCTTTGCACTGGCAACAACTGAGCCACAAGTTGCTGTCCAACTATTACCCCAATCCAGTGGGATTAGACAATAAAACCAAATTAGAACCAAATTCAGACAGATTAACTACTCCAGAGTGATTCTGAATATTACAATACCACGTTTCTCACTGTGGTATCTGACGTTAGATTTTTACGACTCGTATTATTTTTTTAACTGAAGTGAAATTGAAGTTGTAATTATCACCAGCAATTTATAGCCCACATCATGATGTTGTTTCCCTTGTACACAAATCCCCAGCTCCTCAGTGTTTCGCTGGCCTGGTTGCTTGCTAATGGTGGCATTCACATCTGCACCAACTGGCAGGGTAAGGCCAGCATGGTATGCCTATAGAGCCAACATCCCTATAGCTATGTGTTCATGGATGCACAAGTGCAAAGTAAAAGCAACTCCTCATGAAGAGAGAGTCAAAACACAGCAGGAGCCCACAGACCTTCCAACAGTTTATTAAAATGCTTCCAGGAGAGATTACTTTGCTCTGCTTAATGAGTCTTACTTTCTACCTGTCTCTGCAGGGGAACAGATTAAAAAGCTGTATAGTTTTATTCTGGTTTCTGGGTCAGCAAGAGATCCCCTTTCCCCCTGCAATGAATGGCCACTGTCTTCAGCCTTTTTCTTTCACATTCTTCATTCTTGTAGATATTCTAGATGTGTGCCAGCCATTAGATGATTTCTTGGATGTAAAACATTTCACACATGAAAAGGGAACTAAATCCGCTAGGAAATCTCTAGTGTTATTATGGAATTAGTACCTATGCATACATAAACTAACACTGTGTGAACATTTCCATTCCCCTTTTATGCTGTTGACTCCAAGACCCTAGACTGTAGATCCCTAAACCTGACAGCTTTATTTTAAAAGAAATGTAAAATGTAGGTAGAAAAACTGTATTTACGTTATACTGACTGTCCAACAGGACACTGTCTCAGTGTTTCTCACTTACCAGAGTGCTTTTCTCTCTGCTTAATATAGCTTAAATGTCCATGTTCGTACACACCAGGCTCCTCTGTCTCCAGCCAACATCAAAGTCACTGCGGAAGCCATCTCACCCCAGATGTATACATTATGTTTATGCAGGGCAGCAGTCTATTCCTGTTCTTTCTATTTTTGAGAAGTATTTTTGAGAAAATGTTTTCTGCATATTTCAGATACCAGAGGAGAACAGAAAGGGGCCCCCTCTCTAGGGCATGGACCTTCTCAGGCAGGACAGTAGCTGAAATGCTTGCAGTAGGAGAAGCGGGTATTTACAGGCTTCTCAGACTCAGGAGCCAAGGAAATCCACTGAGACTAGTGAAAACGAGCATGGCTTTGGGGTCAGAGGGATGCAGCAGACCCAAAGAGACCCTACAGGATTTCTCCCTCCCTGACCAAACCACCAGTGGCTGAAATAGCGCTGCCTGCCCCAGACTTTAATTCTGTAAGAAATCAAGGAGATGGTGCTGAGAGATAGAGCAGCTGCCAGAGGAGACAAGACTAAAACCAGAAGGCTCATAATTTCTCAGCCTCCCCCACAACCTTGGGGATTTCAGGAAGCTTTTAAAAACACAGCAAGAAAGAGGTTTGTACCTAGCCAGAATAACATTAACCCCTGCAGCTGTGGGACATCAGGGGAGAATTTGAATCCTCCTCCTAAATAAAAAACACCAAAAAATAAAGAAGAAAAGAAAAAGGGGAAAAAGGAAAATGTAATGCTACAAACAGATCAGAAAGACAAGAAGCCACCTCTTTACCTCGTCACAGCCCTGGTACAGATAGTGACAAGGAAGCAGCCGACAACGATCATCCATCCCCAGCCTCCATCGGGGGGGCCGGCGTGCTGGGCTGACCGCGGCGAGGCCATGGCGCAGGATGGGGTGATTCCTTCCTCCTTCCTACCTTAGTGGCAGGGACTGATTTGGGCCGGAACACCGAGCACAGGCCCGGGCTGCCCGACACATGGGTTACTGGCCATCTGATGAGAGAAAACAGAGGGTGCATTAGGGTAACCTGCGCAGCTGGGCTAGGACATACTGCTTTAGCTTTAGTGCACAAAGGTGAGGGCTTTCTTTCAAATGCTACTTACAGAATTTGTTGGAACCAAAAGTGCCATTAGAATTTGGTCCTCTGTCTGGTATCATTCATTTCAGGGTAATTTGCCCAGCAGTTACATTCTAGTGAATGGCAAAGAGAACCTTTCATAACCTCACAACAAAATGTGTGCTTGTCAAAGCTTTTGAGCAGTGATTTAAGGTAACCAGGGTTGAAACAATGTCCTTGAAAAATATCAGGGAATAAAAATATCCACAAAAGGTGACAAAACTATATTATACTGCCATTCAGTTACAGAAGATAAAAGAAGCTACCATCTCTGTTCCAGGTCTTTACATATTCCTCAAGTATCATTAATTTTTGCCTCTGTGCTAGTCAACACATTTTACTTTAGGCCAAAAATACTGCATACTCTTTGGAAATAAAACTTCTGTTATATTTTCTCTCTTCATTTAATAGGCTTTGCTAAGATTTATATGTAAGTAAATATTTTTATAAAACTCTCTAATAAATCAAAGCCCAAAGCAATGCCCACGACAAGCATTAGAACATGTACGAATGCTGTCTTTATTATTCTCTTTCCCTCCTCGTCATAAACATCTGTTTCATTGTAAGTTAAATTGTATTATAAAGCCTTTCAAAGTCTGTGTTATTCTCTGTGTTCATATGGAGTCTAGCACAATAAGGATCTTCACTGCAGCATGAAGTGTTATTACAATATAACTTGCACTAATGAACTAGAAGAGAGCTCAGGAATGATAAAAAGATAACCTCTAATCACCTGCTTTCCCTGTCACTTATGTGGCTCTTTGGAGAGATATACAGTGCCCTGCTCTGCCTGATAATGTAAATGCTTCACTCTCTGTATAAAGGTTACATCTCAAATGGGACAGCTGATACAGCTCTGGTTTGGATTATATAGCAGTGGTCCAAGCAGCTCATAAAGATCAAACAGGAATTCACAGCTGGGGCTACAAGAGGTTTTGTAAGCAGCCACCAAACCTGGTGCAGAGGCTCCTGAGTGACTTTAAAGGGTTCCAGCTGGATGCAGTCATTACAAGTCCATTCCTACAGCTGATTAGAAAAACCACACAAAGCAAATGAGGTTCAAATGAGTTTACAGTTTCAAACCTCATCTTTGACGTACTCAATTGCTAGGATGTATGTACATAAAAGATCAATGAAAGCTCTAGAATGGAGACCAGGACAGTTTCCCTTTTCTGACACAACTTTCTAATACACAGCAAAAAATGCCACTGCAGCTGAGAGAGCTTTCGGAGCAGCCTTTGCATGTACTCACATGACCCTGAGGACATCCCTGGCCTCTTCACAAGCCTTGTGATGTTTTGCTTGAAGCGTAAAGTCCATTTTTTGACCTTACCCATTTGCTTCAGGACAAATACACAGCAGTGCCAGTGTGTGGTCTGAAACAAACTCCCTGACACCAACACAGACAAACTGGGGTAAAAAGGAACAATAGCCTGGCTAATGCAGTAAAAGAAGAAAGCACATGTTGTGTAGGCAAGTATACTAAAATCTGTGAGGGAGGCTGAAAATGTTTACATTCAAGTTAGTTAGAAGATGCCAGGCACGTGATACAGAAGACACATGCATGAACTTGCAATTTGACACACACATTTTGTATTTGCATTCCAAGATGTGCTGCTAATTTGTGAGCAGACCATATGTCTCATGTATTGATTCCACCCAGATGACAAACAATTTTGTGGGGTTTATGTCACATATTGAGTCAGCTGACTTGAACTAATGACTTGGTTTTTATTTTTAACTAATAGGAACAATTATATCTCCCGTTCTGCATAGCTTCAAGCAATAACTGTCTTATTAGAGACTTGCAAATATTGGATCAACAAGTTATCTGATATCTAAGGCAGGGATCACATGATTCTTCATGTTGGATCAGTGAATGTCCAGATTATCAAGCAGTACAATTTGATGCAAACCATCACCACATCCCTCTCTACTTAGATGGAAAATAAAATTCAATACTTTTTTGGCTGCCTGCATTTGACCTAGCCACAAAAAAGCTGATATCCAGTCTAGCATGAAGCCAGAGAGACTCAAATAGATTATATCCTGATTTGGCAATTAAGTAAGTCTTGCATTATATTATCCTGCCAAATTCACTTGAACAAGTAGAGTAAATACCAATGCTTTGCATCATGTGGCCACCACATTTTGCATCTAACACTAAGGGCCTCAGAAGTGGATTTATTGTATTATTGCAAGTTTAATATGTTATATTCAAATGCCTGAATGATTGAATAGCCCAAAAGAATCCAGCACAGTCACCAGAATTAACAGGACACTGAAAAAGTACAAATTACTTTGCTGAAGGTTTCCTGGCAATCACAAGTTAAGCAGTTAGGTGGAGTTTGCATAAGCAGATGATATATAAGAGGGATCCTGAACAATTCAGACATAGATCTGCAGCACTTTTGTAGAGTCTTGGCACGGCAGGGCTTCTTATTTTGGATCTGAGCAGTACCTTTCACTGCCCCTTCTGGAGAGATGAAGAATTCATTTTAAATTCTGATTATTAAGGGTGGAGGAGGAAGCTCCATGAATGCCAGAAGTGATAACAATAACCCTTCCATAAGCAGAAATGTACACAAAATTTCTCAGAGGAGTCAACAATCTCCACATACAGAGCCCTAACTAATTTTAATGCACAAACCACAATAGCTGGGTGCCATGACCTCACCCTAAATCTCTGGTCCTGCTTCCCAGGCAAGCTTCAGATTGGGCCTGAGACCCTAGTTCACATTTAACTGTACATTAATGTACTTGGGATATATTAGATGACATAGCAGGCTAAGCAAACATAGATTAGGTATTTGGTTACATGATTACTTGCTGTTATTTTCTCAGAACTCTGCCTGCCAACATACACATGAACAGGAAACGTTTAATGAGGTTACAAGCAACCAAAACCAATCATATTATAAGAATGTCCAACCAACACAGAAATAGGCTACCCAGGCTCCCCTTAGCAGGATCAGTGCAAACCTCATCCTCATTTCACACTCACTTCAAGGAGTACTGTGTCTGTCACAGTCACTGAAGTGATAGGCAAGTTAAATAATTACCTTTCTTGTTGCTGCACACATCTAATAAACAACTTATTACATCAATCTGGCAATTTTATTCTGAGGTTAGAAAACTTGATTTACTTAAACCCTGGTGCTGTTTTCTAGCTAAGCATATAATGGATAGCACAGATTGTAGACTCTGCAAATGAAGTCAAAAAGACAGAAAGCACATACTTTGAGCAACTGTGTCCTCCCCTTGCTAGCCCTACCTTGGCTTACTCTCATGCTGTATCTTTTTCTTCGCCTTTCTGGTGCAGGATAAGACTCTAACTGCATATGTGTTCCACCTTTAGCACTTACATGGTCTGATGCCCACTGGCAGCACTAGTTGTTATTATAACACACCTCAGATGTGCACATAAGTTCCTGCTGCTTGTGATGACTAAAGGAAAGCAGGGTTAAAACAAGAGCTCATGAAAGAGCTCTTGCACTTTGCAACCTTTGCTAGATAATTTTTACTCAAGCATTAAGTACGTGCTTTGCCAGGAGTTTAAAGAAGATGTAAGTGGGGTGAAGGTGGCAACAAATTCTGCTGATCCCCAAGAAAGCCTTAGTTACCCAGCATGCTCTGACAGCTCACTAAAGACTGACTCTGTTCGCCAAGTTAATATATTAGGTTTAATCTGGCAGGATAAGTAACCTATCAGTTAGGTTATCTAAAGAAAAAACAGTATCTCCCTTACTCAGTCTGCTCAGACAGCAGAAAGGAGTGGGTGAGGTTACTAAAAAGGCACTACTATAACCTTCACCACATCACGAGGTCCCTTTTGCTGGGGAAAGGAGCACAGAAATCCATGGCAGCCTAGCAACTGGTCAGCACAGAGACAGGAGCCACTGGCCTTTTAGAACATGGCATGCAGCCAGCAAAGCACTCGCTGCCCCTCCACCTGCCCCTCCTGCTACTGTAAAGATTTTTTTCTTTAAACAAATTGATTTAATAATGATATCGCAACAGTGTGAAGATGTAAAACATTTGTGTGATGAAGGTCAGAGGAGTAGCAGGTACAGTCATGCTTGCCCACCTGGAAGGTTGCTTTTGTCCTCCCTTGTTCAGCTGCTCCATTTACAGCATTGATGTACCTGGGTAGCTTAAGATATGCCGCATTACCTGCCAAACAGTTTGGATGCTCCATTTGTAGAAGGACACAGCTCCAGATAGAAGGTGAGGCATTTGAACAGGTTTCCCAGAGAAGTTGTGGATGCCCCACTCCTGGCAGTGTTCAAGGCCAGGTTGGATGGGGCTCTGAGCAACCTGATCTAGTGAAAGGTTTCCCTGCCCATGGCAAGGGGATCGAAACTGGATAATCTTTAAGGTCCCTTCCAGTTCAAACCATTCTGTGATTCCTTGATAGAACCACCTGAACAAGGTCACGTTTGTACCACAGCTGCCTCATGGCAGGAGCACTCATCCCCCAGACAATACTGTGGGTTTCACCCTGCTACTTTCTGCTTCTTTGCACTATCCTGGCTTCGCAAAATTAAAATGGCTGTGAGTTAAGATGCCTTTGCAATTTCTGTCAGAACTGAGAGGAAGTATTTTGTGCAGTTATCCCAAAGAAGCTGGCCTAAATATGTATACCAGCATAAATAAGCATAGAATCCAATACTTTCTTTTACTTGTTTGATAATACAGAGATGCACATGAGAAAAGAATGACAAGCCTTGCCAAGAATTTTCTTTCAGTGCAAGATACATACATAAATATAAACTGTACATACCATTTGCTACCTTCACAGACGTGCTGGGTTGGGCAAGGCCTGAGAAATCTGTGACAGTCTCTATGTCCAAAATGCCAGAACACACTCCCAAGGACAGGTTCATCCGCACCAATGAATTTAAACTCTATTTTTCTTGTGAACAACAACATACACAGCTTTCACAGTCACTTTGAGAACATCTCTGTATATGAATTTTACAAAGAACAAGACTAAAGCATTTTAAGCTTTGCTGGAGAAAATTCATTACTGCTTAGAATGAAAGGTAATGGAATTGCATATATTTGGTACATTTACCCTATGTACCTAACTCTAATGCAGTTTTAATATTTTCCCATATTTACCCAATTCATGTAGCTCTAAGGATGGTTCTTTCTTACTTTTCTTGCTCTTAAGATTGTACCCAGCATATCCGTAGGCATTTGCTACAGTCATGTTAACCTCTTGCTTTATATTCACTTTTCTCTGACTGCTACATCTTCAATGAAGAAAAAGCAATGAATAAAAAAGAAACACTAAGAATGAGTACCAGAGGATAGAAGAGAAAGAGAGAAAGAAAAAATATAAAGTATTGTATGTACTATGTGATAGTGGATTGTAAGATGTAAGATTAAAAATTTACAGGTTTTGAAAGAGTTAATTTCTTTTGAATGTCTTGAAGGATCAAGGATAACCACATCTGACCACTGATCGTTGTCCTCCCCAGTCTTACTAGCCCCTTACGTCATTCCCAACAGGCCATCAAATACAGTAGAGCATATGTAAAAGAAGCACAGTACTTGATATGAGCACAGAAGATGCCAACAGCTGCAGAAGCTTCTATCAAATGGATTATTAGGAAATGGCACTTTTTCAGCCTCCTTTTGCTTCCCCCTGCTCCCACCACACCAATTGCATACCATCTAGGTACTGCAGTGAGCAGCCTGACAAGACAGCTAAACTCCAAGTTCATAGAATCATAGAATTGTCAGGGTTGGAAAGGACCTGAAGATCATCTAGTTCCAACCCCCCTGCCAGGGGCAGAGACACCTCATGCTAAATCATGTCACCCAAGGCTCTGTCAAACCTGGCCTTGAACATCGCCAGCAATGGAGCATTCATAATGTCCTTGGGCAACCCATTCCAGTGCCTCACCACCATTACAGTAAAGAACTTCCTCCTGATATGCAATCTAAACTTCCCCTCTTTAAGTTTGAACCCATTACCCCTTGTCCTATCACTACAGTCCCTAAAGAAGAGTCCCTCCTCAGCATCCCTATAGGCCCCCTTCAGATACTGGAAGGCTGCTATGAGGTCTCCATGCAGCCTTCTCTTCTCCAGGCTCAACAGCCCCAACTTTCTCAGCCTATCTTCATATGGGAGGTGCTCCAGTCAGCTGATCATCCTCGTGGCCCTCCTCTGGACTTGTTCCAACAGTTCCATGTCCTTTTTATGTTGAGGACACCAGAACTGCACACAGTACTCCAAGTGAGGTCTCAGGAGAGCAGAGTAGAGGGGCAGGATCACCTCCTTCGACCTGCTGGTCATGTTCCTTTTGATGCAGCCCAGGACACAGTTGGCTTTCTGGGCTGCAAGAGCACACTGAAGCCAGCTCATGTTCATTTTCTCATCGACCAATACCCCCAAGTCCTTCTCCGCAGGGCTGCTCTGAATCTCTTCCCTGCCCAACCTGTAGCTGTGCCTGGGATTGCTCCCACCCTGCTGTAGGACCTTGCACTTGTCATGGTTAAACTTCATCAGGCTGGCATCAGCCCACCTCACAAGCGTG
This sequence comes from Ara ararauna, assembly GCA_028858755.1. Classification (NCBI taxonomy): domain Eukaryota; kingdom Metazoa; phylum Chordata; class Aves; order Psittaciformes; family Psittacidae; genus Ara; species Ara ararauna. Next base: position 71,371,017 of record CM054381.1, read on the forward strand.
TCAAAGTCCCTCTGGATGGCATTCCTTCCCTCCAGTGTATCAGCAGAGCCACACAGCTTGGTGTCATCGGCAAACTTGCTGAGGGAGCACTCAATCCCACTGTCCATGTCTCCGACAAAGATGTTGAACAAGATCGGTCCCAACACCGATCTCTGAGGACACCACTCGTTACTGGTCTCCAGCTGGACATTGAGTCATTGAGCACAACTCTTTGTGTGTGGCCATCCAGCCAGTTCTTTATTCGCCAAGTGGTTTGTTCATAAACAGACAGAAAATAGAATCTCTAATTCTGTACAGCTCTTGCTATTCAAAGGCTATTTCTAATCTATTTTCTTCAGTACAGAGCTGTCTCATTCTGCAAACTGGGTTAGCTATTTAACTGAAAAAGAACAGCTTGGTTTGATTTCAGCAGAAGCTATTTATCAAGAATTGTATCATCATAACTTTGACTTGCTTAAAAACAACCCAGGAGATCCTTTCCAGTCCTTTGTTCCTAAACAAAAACAACTCCACTGAGCATCTTAAGGCTGCTACTCTGTGTTCTCAGCTCTCTTCTCTACTTAAAGCTGTCTCTGTCTAGCCTCTAGATAAAACCAAAGGTTTTCTAAAAAGACTAGCAGATTGGTCCACTCAAATTTCCCCTGTGCAAGTCAATAATCTTGAGGATTATGCATACCTGTATAAGAAGGGTACACATTCAGCTTCTCAGACGTCTACAAATTCAGTAGCTCTCCAGCCCTGTTACAAATGGTTAGCGATGAGAACCACTTACCTGGAAGTCCATTTAGGAGATTGTACCAGAACCAAAGTAACAAAAAATTTAAAAATCCCTAACAAACAACCCCCCCCTTGGCTTTCAATTGCTGTCACAGCACTAACACAGAAATCATATTACAACAGATTGCAATAACTTTTTCCATTTTTTAACCTATAATATACCTGCATAAATCCAGATGGCTTACTCAGCAAATTGTTAACCTCTTTTGTACTTTTAAGGAGGGGCTTACCCTATGATACCAAATAAGAGAAACATTAATGACCTATTTGTATTCTTGAGGCATTTTGGGGCTTCTAATCAGAGAGTGGATGTCACAGTGCTAGGCATCATATAAATATCTAATAAAACTTGCCTGCCAGCCAAAACATATCAAGATAGAGAAGATGAATCATATAAGAACCTAGCTTATTGACTCTCATCACTATGCTGAGCAGAAAATGTTCATTTGCTTCAGTTTATGTGTATGAAGGAAGGAGATGGTTGCTGAAGAGGGTGGACTGAACAGAGTATAGGTGTGGGAACAGGAGAAGCAGCATGGAATCCAAGGGATGTTAAACAGCTAGTAGAGAAGAGAGCTGCCAGAGAGGGGCACAGGTGAGTGGGGTGGTGCAAAAGAGGGGCAGGAGTTGAGGAAACTCCTTTTAACTCACAAGAGCAAATGCTCAGAGAGGAAACATGAAGAAGATGGTCAAAAGTAAAGGCTGCAGAACAGCACAACATCCATTAGTCCCCTATCAAGAAGCACGTTACTGGGAAAAGAAGAGCAGCGCTGGCCTCCCATAGCTATCGCTTTGCAACGATGGCTCCTTAATTTGTCAAATTTGCCAGAAATTGCTAAAGCAAATGGCATGGACAGAGCCCTAGCAGGAATAGTTACTGTCTGCTGAGTCGGTACCACTCAGATGAGAAATGTAATGTGAACTTCCTTTTTCTCTGGAAACCACTGTATGGGGCTAGCAGAAAACAAATGGCCTGGCAGAAGGAGTCTGCAAGATACAACAGAAACTCTTCGACCTTTTAACATAGTTTCTGGCTAGGTTAGTCCTTGAATAATCTAGGTTAATTATAGCAGGTAAAACAATACAAAGGAATAATTTTGTAGGAAAACCCGTTTGCACAGAAAGCTTGACTTCAGCCTACCTAAGCCCACCTGGAAACGTGCATTTTCGATCCACAGTGTGAAAGGTTTTTAAACTAGCAAGTGCAGTGCTCACCATTTCACTTTTCACTGTGATGAAAACAACGGAGGGCTCAACTACTTTCCTTGCATCCACAGCTATTACCGAAATCCAAGCTGAGCCCGTCAGTGTGCACAGCCTCAGCAAGGTTATGGTCCAGCATGTTCCATCAAACATGTATTTTCTCCCTGAAAGAAAAAGACTAAGTATTACCGAACTGACAGCCAATAGCCTTGCTGCTGTGCGTGAGGCATGGTGCCATCTCTTGTCTCCATTTTAACAGGTTTCTTCCCCCTTCCTGCAAGTAAGTGAGAACAGCCAAAAATTGTTACAAAAAGTATCAGGAAAACTTTTGGTGAGGAAAGGATCTGCCTCTGCTGTCCAATAACTGCAATCACACAGAAGACTTGTAAAGCAGTGTTTGGGAATTGCTGGTGTTGAGAGGTTGCTAATGACATATCAGTGTGTATTGAGAGCATAAGATAGTGTCACAACTGCCTGATGCTTATTTTTTTTTGTAATATCTCTACATTTTTAAGTATTTCCACACCTTCCTAATATTTCTAATATTTATTTCTAATAATTATTTTTATACATGATAGCATAACTATACACATAATTATTTTTAGCATGCTGTAAGCAGCAGTTGTGGAAGGATTTTTCTTTTTTTGTTTACAGAGATATCTATATGCTTATTGACTTACATTTTTCTGTTTCTTTTGAGATATATGACAAATCATTAATGATGACTAAACAATTTGGCAAGCAATTCTCATTTATGGCTAAACATAAGTATGTGATAGTCCAAACATTTTCTGAACCATCAGGCACTTATTAATATCCCATTATATCCTTAAAGAATTGTTAACATACAACCATAATTGTTTGGAAATGCTGAAAGAGGATTTTATTCAAAGTGCTCTTCAGCCAACACTTTTCCTGCATCTGGTATATTAATTTTCCATCTTCAGGAAAATCTTGCCCTGGGAAAGAATACCACTGCAAAGCTACTGTAGAACATGTGAGAATAGGACATTTTTTCTTAGACCACTATGCAGTCAGCCTGTGGGAATCACTGCTCTTCCCTTCTTTTACAGATTCTGCACCCCAGATTCTTCTTTGGTGATAAGGATCCAAAAATCAACCTCTCATAGGTTGGCTGGAGATGACCTGGCAAAGGAGATACCAAGAAGATACTTTTCTGGTCCCTCCAGAGAAAACTAGGATGTTATCAGGCACCCCAGGAGGTCTCAAGCACGGACAGTGCAGCTGTACCTAGATAAAACTGATGGACTGAAGACTATGGAGACACATCTTCCTGCATACACCTGGAAGTACCAAAGGCCACCCAAAAGGTGTGATTTCTGCCAGCTTTTATACCCTGTCTCTGATAAATCAATGCAGATGGACACCAGTTCCAGCGCACATCCCTGGTGCGGGTCACAGACTGGAGAAGTGCTGGCAACTGTGCTGTGGTGTCCTGGGAGAGCTGCCACCCAGCACTCAGACACTCCCTGGCAGAGGGGAAGTCAAGCAAGCAGGAGGCAGGACCACGGGAAACTGGTTTGCCCTCACCTAGAAACCTCAGTGATGGACTTATAGAAAGTGTACTTGTACTTTGAACTCTTTCACAGTTGTTTTCTTTTCAGCCATTTATGGAAGGGTCTTATTCATGTTATGCAAAACTAATTTGTTTTATAATGTTCTTTAGGTTCCTGGCTGAGTTCTAGTAAAATAAGGAACTGCATTTAAACAAAGGCATCTTTTTCCCCTATTCTTGAAGTGTTCAGAGCCACAATAGCAAAGCAATGAATAGCGTTGTCACGTTTTTAACGATTCATATGGAATAATATTTTTAACTAATAATTTTCAAGATGTGAATCTTAGACAGGGAAAGGAGATTACTCTTTTAGAAATAAATCATGTTACAGAACAAGCTATCCAGAAGATTGTCTCTATTTATCAGATGTTCTAGGGCTGCTGTTACCGCTAATTCATCATCTTTGCCTTCAATATGCAAGATTTTGTTTGCAAAAGCTAATCAGGCATGAAAAGGCAAGGCAGGTTATTTCCTTCTGTTCACACAAGTTTATGTTCTGAAACAAACCTATTAGGACACTTATTGCCAAACATGCTCCTCTAATGGACAATTTGTACCATACGATAACAAACTGTCACCATGAACATTATTTTTCTTGGGAGGTTTTTGGCTGAAAGTTTGAACTCTAAAATTTAGATAGCCCTGCCACAATATCAAAGTCACTATTAATTTTTCTTCTAATAATGATACGATATAATCATTGTATATACAACAGTACACTAATATAATCTCCAGTGGGAATGGAAGACTCTAAGTACTGAAAAGACAACAGCTTAAGACAAAAAAAATACATCTGCTGTTTGCTGAAACAGGCTTCCAGCAGCAAGTACTAATGAATGTTGCTTTACAGGGCTAGATATTTCTGAGAAGTCATTGCATAGATCACATTTAATCCATTTAAAAAAAATCATAATATAATATACTGTATGTATTTTATATCTATTATATATCAATAATATAGTTACAGCCACATGCCGATGAATACATCTCAGTACAGGAAGGCTTATATGTGTGTCACTGCACACAAACTTCAGAAAATGACAGGGAAGCTGCTAAGCTTCCCTGGAGCAAAACATCAAATACTAAAATGAAAGACAAGGAAATAGATGGAGGCCAAAAGGAGAGACTCTTAGTACACCATAAAAAAACCCAATAAATCTCTGACCAGGAAAAACGTATTTGACAGCATGCATATTGTGAAAACATGCATCTACTCACAAGTAATAGTTTATGTTAGTGAAATCACACACTGAACATTAACAAACGATCAATGCGTCTTGGGCAGATCAGCATATTCTTCATGTTCAGTCTTCCATTCAGCCTCCCCAAGCCATCCATATTTCAACTAGATCCTTGCTTAACAGCTTATTTTAGCTTTAAGGGAGTCTTTAAAACTTCAACAGAAGTGCCTCAAGTTCCCTCTGCTGAGTGAACACTGGTGCAGCTGCTTGATTACATCATTTGCAGGAGTGATCAGCAGGAACTTTCCATGCTACTTAAGGGTGTACTTCTGCTAATTAGTATTGCAGCCCAGAAATACAGTTTCTCAGTTTTTTGTTAAAGAACATTTCTCTGTGTGAAGAGAAATGGTGAGTGAAACATGAAAAAAATTTACCTGTCCTATTAAGTGCTTTACGTTTGATCTCCACATTTCTGGCTATTCTAATTCTTTAAAAGTTAATTTTCCATTTTCTCTGATGTTCCCATACAGCTCCTCAGCTTGTATCCTCTTGGCTCCATAGACACAGAACTGTCAGCAAGCCAAATATTAAAGAGTTCAAACATGCCTGTGTTCACATTTAAGGAATAGAGGTGTAGCTGGAGAGAATGCTTGGAAAAATAGCTGACCACAGGTAGCATGGGATTACCTTAGCTCATAAAACGCAAAAGACCAAGGACTCTGCAGCAAAGGACCCAAGAGTGCCTCTGGCAGGAAAACTAACCTGTAAGTAAGTAGGACAGAAATTCTACAGGAGAGAGTTTGAGTTACATTAGGAGTAGTAAGACAGTACATAGAAAAACAGGAAACCACTTTATCCAGATTCTATATGTTTGTCATTTCTCTTCAACAGCTACGCTGAAAAGGCAGATAGATGAAAAAGAGGAAAAGAGCCCATATGGAGCATCAAGAAAAGATGTTAGGGAGTCATCTCATTAAATGGTAGACAGCAATGAGAGGAGAGCTCATAAAAAGTGACATTTTAAAGGACTTGAAAAGAGAAAAAAGAGAGAAAGAGACTGATATTATCTAAGAAAAACAACCCAGAAATCTATATCATAAAAGACTTTATAAACCTTCTCCATCTCTTCTTCCTATTAAAACCAGTCCCAACTACAGCAGCTGAAAGCAGCACAGCATTTACAACCACAGAACCAGCCCAGTCTGCCACATCTCCTGTAAAACATCCAAACCCTCCTATCAGCAAACTCTCAAAAGGAAACACTTCAGAAGCAATCTGTGGAGGCTCTGTTGCTTCATGTGATCCTACAGACCAACTGCAGGCCATTTATCACAGTGTCTTGGACCACTGCATTAGAAACTTTGTAACAACAAACACTGAAAGAGATTCAGGAAAAGACTGTAGAAGTAAATATAGCTTTCATCCTGATACCATGCTCCCACAGGAGTTATGAGAAAGTTAAAAATCCAAAAAGTAGTCCTGGCTCCTCTATCTCAGCTTCCTTATTGCTGTTACTGATTGAGGAGCCAACGCAAAGAAATGCATTTGCCACCTGTTCAGATTGGACAGTCATACTAAGTATCATTTGGTCAAAGACCCCCCACATGTCAACTTGGGAAACAAAGAACTTAAAAGGAGGACTCAACAGTCACCCTTTTATCCTGTTATTCCAGCCCACTGTTCCTTAACTAGATCCCATTATCAATAATCCTTTTAGTGGGATCAGTTTCTCTTTAAACAGCTTATTACATGGATGACAAAAGAAGCTAAAACAACTCAAGAAGGACCAGACAACAAAAAATATGCTTAAAACCAATGTTTATATCTTGATACACCAAGGATGATAGTCCCTAAAACCTTCTCTAGGTGAAACGAGGTTTTTTCTGTAAAGAGAACAGACCCTAGTGATATTTTCTTAAGAACATCTTCTGTTTACAATGAAATTCACTCTATCTAATGAATAAACTATGTCTATTATGACTGTAGTATTTAAGTTTCATCTTCTGAATCATCTGAAAGAGTAACCTGGAGTATCCCAAAGAGCAGTTGCTACAGGGAACTGCTGGGTCACCCACCAGCTCATCAAGACCCTAGTAACAAAAGGATAATCTTTTTTTACAATCTTATTGATCTCACAACAAAGCTGATAAAGGAAAATTAAGGTCAAATTAAAATAATATCTATTTCTCAGCTATGAGGTCTCTCACTGAGCTACGTTTCCATTTCTGGTTAAGTAACAGGCTGCTGGCAGCCTGAAAAACGCCTGAAAGATATTGCTAGCAATGTCTGCCTATGAACTTTCCTGTATACAGCCCTGTTCAGTGCTCTAATCCTGAGCTGTTTTTCCTCTTGAGCAGACATTTCATATCAGGGCAGGTTGCATTTGATACACTTTAAATTACTACCGTCTTCCAAATCCACCTGAAGGAATTGAAACATCCCAAGTGCCTGTGAGTCCTCAGGTGCAGCTGATTTCCTTTTCCTCCTCCGCAGCCACCCTCAGAAAAACTCCACTTGTTTCATGCATTATCCTGCCTGTCACCACCTTCGCATCCTCTGAGGTTTTTTCCATTTTTCCCCACCCAGTTCTTATTTAGTGCTTCTGTGCCAACTGCATAGTCCTTCCCTGACAGGAGGCACTGCTACACTGAGAACACCATTTACATGCCTGCTATATTCTCTAGGAGCAATAAAACTAACTTTTTAAATTTTCATGGCTTTGTCCAAGGAGCAGCTTTATGTACCAGGTTTTCACAACTGTCTCCCAAGATTTAATTTCTCCTTTGGATAAAAGTGAAAGAGTGAAAGTTGTCTAATAAAGAAACTCTGCAAAGCACCTCACTAATAAGTCCAAGGTACCCATACAAGAGCTTTTACTTGAACTAATTTGTTATCTCGTACTTTCTAGCAAACAAGCAGAACTTGGAAACTCTTGACAAATGCCGTTTTACAATCAGGAGTGTGTGGGCTATTTCTATGTAGCATGCATCATAAGCGAAAGGCAGAATTATGTCATGTGGGTTGTAACTCCACAGAGATTACTCTCCATTCCATGAACTTCATTAAGAATAAACTAGCTGCATGGGATAATTTACTCTTTCTAACTTGCTACTCCATCAGGCTAAATTGAATGGACACTGATAGAATGAATTCTGTCCACAAACGAGAAGATGAAACACTGTCTCGCACTGCCTTGCTCTACTGCCCTGCATACTCTGCATCTGGATCCCTAAGCAAACCAAAATGGTAACTGTTCAAAGGCTGGAACCTGTGCTGTGCGCCAATAAGCTAAAGAACAGGGTGTAGAAATAACAGTTTGCTTCTGTAGGAAGCCAACTCTGGCTGGGATGCACAGAGATGTCTCTGCTACAACGCTTTCCTTTTCTTTTCTTTTTCCCCAATTTGAATTGAAGCCGCATGTCATTCTGCAAAAATGAAAATGAAAATTGACCAATTTAATTGTTCTTCAATTACATCCTGTTTTGACTGCTGAAATTTTCACATATTTAGGGTGGAAAACAGGCCCCTCAATACATAATGACGCAAATTACTTATTTCTGCTGAGAGTTTGAGGGCCCATTGTGATCAGCTGTGCTGCTGCATTCAGTACATTCTTCACCCAATGCAAATTTCTCTGCTGTCATCAAGTTGTATTTTATAGCAGCTGCATTTCCCAAATTAAATATTTGGACTACTTTAATAGAAAATATCAGCTGCACAGAGAAATAGTCTGAACTGTCTGAGATGAGGAGACAGAAAATATTAAACAGAAAATGTTAATTCTATACTTAACAATGAAAAGCTTTTATACAAAAAGCCCCAGATGCTACTGGAGCACAGCACTAATATCACTCAAATGGAGAAACTACCTGGTCTTTGTAGTAACTCAGTCCCTTCACAAGAGGAAGTGCTGCTCCTCTCAGCTGGCTCTTCTTGCTCTGCTGGTTTCCATTCCGATATTCTCTCTATCCACACAAAGACTTTTTTCAGCCCCTTCAAAAAAGACACTTTTGTTGGCTACTGCTAGTATCAGGCTATAGCTAGATATTTAGTTATATATAGTTAGATATTTAATTAATCCAGATTAATTAAATAAACTCTGTGACAGAAGTTTAACAAAAGAGAGAAAAAGGGACTCAACAGGCAGAGAGCACTTTATGAAGAAGCTTCCCAAATATCTATTGCTTTTAGCCAAAACAAGTAGTATTGGCTTGTTAGATTAAGCAGGTTAGACAGATAGTATAACTTTCAAGCTTTTGTGGAAGAAGGTATAGTCTAAGCGGATATTGGCATGAAAGCAGCATGGCCAACAGATACAGCCAATAGGGAAAGAACTCTCCAGGAACATATTGCAGCACAGGACATAATCTTAGTGAGAAGAGGTGGGCAGCAGTTCATTATCCAAAATGATGTGAGCTCATCTGGAAGGCTGCAGTGCTTAAAAAAAGAACATGAACTACCAGAAATGCAGGGAGTTTTCTACAAAAACATGAAAAGCTGCTTCTAATGAGAAGCATAGCAACATCAGCACATTCAAACGGGAATATTACATCAAATAAATTCCTTAAGTGCCAACTCAGAACACTAGGTTATGAACTCAAAAGTTAGCCCATAGGATGAAAAAGGCAGCCCCTATGCTCTCACTAAGTTCAGTGCTGCAACACGTTTTAAAACCTCGTATGGGTATTTATTGAACAGTGAAGCTGAGCAGTGCCTGTATAGGCAAGGCTGAGCGTGGTGCCCCTGGCCCAGGAAATTTCAACCTCAATAGCTGAGAGACTGGGTGCAGCATTTCAGTGACAAAGGTGAAGCTGTCACATGCCTTGAAAGTGGAACCATTTCTGGTTTTGACCCTTCTTATTTCAGCTCTTTTTTTCCCTGTTCTTTTAGTGGCTTTTATGGGGAAATTAAGGTGATGAACTTGAAGGGCTAATTATAGGCACAAAGGAGAGGAACAAATACAAAGCCAAAAAATTACCATCCAAATACCCTGGTACCCTGGGGAAAGCAAATGAGTAAAGCACAAGATTTCATGTGGGATCACATAGACCATCGCAGTATCAGCAAATGAAGACAGAGCAGAGAGGGCCACAAAGAAGCAGTGCACAGTCCTATGCTACCAGCTTCTCAACTGCACACTAACCAGCTCTAACCACTCTGTAGAAAGAGCGTGATGTTGTCAAGCATGACAACTTGATGAGGTGAGTCCTAAAATGGACAGGAGGAGGAGGTATTTGCTTAGGTCAATGGACTAAATTAACAAGTTTTCTACGGTCTTCAAGAAGCTCTCAAAGCCAACAAAGTATTAGATGTGTGAATTGCAATGCACATTCTAAGACATGACTTACTAAGATCTGCAACAGTGCCAAAAACACTGTGGCCAGCAGGAAAACCATTTGAATCAGGAGAGGCACATTAAGAAACTCAACAGCACCACAGACTGAGAAACCCCTGGAGAGGAAGGGGAAAGATTCCACTTCCCACATTCACATTTTACATCTGAGAAATGTGAGTCATCACATCCACACTGGGAGAAATCCAGAAATGCAGGAAGGAAAGGAGTAAGGAAGCTCTGAATTAAAAATAAAGTGAAAGCCAGGAGGCTGTTTCCATCCTGAACAAAGGGAGAAAAAGTGGTCAGCACTGTCCTGCTGAGGACTGAGGATGAAGAGTTAAATTCCCAACTTCAAAATTTCTTCTAGGTCCTATTCAGAAAAGGGGATGCAGGAGTTTGGTGGTTGTTAGCTAAACCATTTCGGGTTTTGTACTCAAAACTTGCCTCTAGGATCTTGTGCAACGGCTGGGAAACATGTTTTATTTTTTAAATATCTGAAGACAGTGTTTTCTTCTTCTATTGGTCTCCTGTCTGGAACTTCACAACCAAGAACTGAAGTTTCTGTTACCATCTTTTCATTTGCAGTCTTACCTAATGCTTAAAAAGAATTCAAGAGGAGCTTCCAAACATGAGGTACACTGCTACCCCAGAAGAAATTGGCTATAAATGGTGTGTGTAGGCAAGAACACTAGCAAACTGAGACAGCTGATGAATCCCAGAGGTCTGGTTACATCTCTTGGAAAGCTATGGATATCATTTTGATGGTATCACCAAGTGTCAAGACCAGCAGACACATTTCTCTTGACAGGAACAGGCCAGCTCTCATCCAGAAGAAGGAAAATTTACAATTCCCAGTCCCTCCCAGATCACACAAGAAATAAAAAGGTGACTAATTAGTTCTCCATAAATAACCTACCAGTCAGTTAAAAGAACAATAATGTACACTGTAACTAAATACCCACATATGGCCTAGGGCTGCAGATTACCATTATTTCTGGACACTGTTATGACGACCCTCTGGCAGCACCTAATGTACTTACCATTCAAAAAGCATTCAAGGACAATATTCCCCAGAAAGTGGATAGATACTTGTGACAACCAGTACAGTTAAAGAAAATAATATTTTACAGAAAAAGGAGCCCATTTTCTCTCAGATGTATTGTTTTTACATTAATTTTAGCTCTATTCACTTAAATAGTATTATCCAACTTACACTTTCCATCAACTTGGAAACCTATTTCCAGGAGCATTCAAGTACAGAGCTACATCCACAACACAGACCAGAAATATAACACATATAAAAAAGGCAGTTGCTTCATTCTTCTCTGTTATTTACTTAACACCCTGAAACAACATTCCCATCAAAGCCCAGAAGATCACCTTACAATAAAGCACCAGAAAAGGAGGGAAAAAAGGAGACCAACAGTCCTTCAGTGGAAAGAGGTAACATTGTCTAAAAGCAAATACTAGAGACCACTTCATCTACTGCTTTCTTACTTCATTATCCCATCAAATGAAACAAGCAGAAACCAATAAATATGACACATAAAGCAAACAACAGCAAAAAGCGCTGAATCATTCAAGCTCCACAGAAAAACAGGAGTAAGATCCTGTTTTGTGGATAACCTGCAATTGTCCAACACTGAACTGCAGCTGAGAAACCAACTATTCAACGACTTTTGTATCATATACAAAGTCACTGATAGAGTTGTACTAACAAACAAACACTAAACACATCCCAACTCACTAATGAAATACATTGCCTCATTCCTTCAAGCCAGTTCCATAATTCCTAACCGCCACAGGCTGTGGGGAAGAAGGCTGCCACAAATTGCTGTGTAATCGTACCACTGCATAAGTTATCTTGCCGCCAAAGTGATAATCTTCTGCCTCGTGGGTCTGCACACCTTAAAGTGCTGCTGAGACAGAAGAGATTGATTTTTGCTTTTATAGTGAAAAATAAGATACTGTACATGCATCCTGGCTATACCCTGATCTGTACTACCACGGTGTCTATGCCCTCATTTGAGCAGGAGGGAACTCAGCACCAATCTGCCAACCAAAACCAGAGAATGCTTCTTCCAAAAGCAGAAGGATGAGAGACCTTAGCTCCAAAGATTTTGTACTCACAAGGTCATAGCTTGCCCTGCATGTCACTATCTCCAGCATCATACAACCCTAAAAGAGACAATGAGACAATCCAGAAAAAGACAGTCTCCATCTGGGTATTTTCATTCAGAGCAGCTGAATTCATGTATAGTCCTATTGGCAACAGCTCTTCCACTTACCACATCATAACAAGTACAGACAGCTAACAGAGAAGAAAACAAAACTATCTTTGCAGTCCAGTAGGCTGAAAAGAAAACACCTTCGTTTTCAGTGAAGAAAAATTGAGTGATTAGCCTGGATGTCTTGTTTAGGCTTAAAAAATTGCACCTTTCCAAATTTCTCTATACCACAGGTGAGGAGTCAACCTCCTGCAGGGAAGTTGTAGTTTGCAGTTTTACTGCTCACAGACCACATCGATATATGTCAATTAATACAGACAATAATATAGCTCATGAAAGATGTACTTGGCTCTCATAAGGCTGCTGGCAAGAAGTCCTTTTCCCATTTGAAAGGATGGATAAAATGAGTTTTCTTCTATTTAATCTGCTCGACACTCTAAGAAGATAATCCAAACTGCAGTTGTAGTGACCCACCACAGGGCAAACAATAAAGGTAATATTGTTCTTAAATCTAATACAGTTTATTTTTCTTCTAACCTAAAAGTCTGGGATTTTTCTCTGTTGAATAAAGACTGTAATGGCAAGTAATTACTCCTTCAAGTTCTGTGAACAAGAAAGGGTGCCATCATTCTGTAAATATGCAGACATACTACACATGAATTTTTGTGCTGTAACTGTTTTCTTGATGGCTACAAAAGGATCATGACAGAGAAGCAAGGTGTCTGAAGTAAGAATGAGAACAAGAAAGCAATGCACAAAAGCATCAGTGCTTTCCAGACTGAAAGAACTGGTAGAGATTATAGAAAACAAACACTCCACTGATTTTTCAGTTCCACTGTACCAGTCAAAATGGTGCTACATGCCTGATCACTTCTGCCATTTAACAGTAGGTCTACATTACATTCAAAAGGATATGCAACATTATGTGTACATGTAGAAGTGAAAACTGCATGCAGGTGACAATTATGTTCTCTAGGATTAGAAGCACCCTCTTAGAAGTGGTTTAATCTTCCCTTTTAGAACTTTAGGCATCCACCTATCCAGCTGAATGTAATCTGATTAATAAAACTCATGTGCTTACAATGCCTAAACCTACTTCCCAGAAAAATGGTCTTTTGAAATGCTCGTACTGCAAGAGAGAATTGTACAGGAAGTGCATCCTGAAGTTACACAAACACATAGCTATACATCACAAAAGTAAAATCATCGGGTGAAAACTCAGAATTACAACAGAAATACAGTCAGTTCTCTCTGTATGCAGCTAACTGCACATGCACACAATTGCATTAAGATATCTGAGCATTCAGCTGTATTTTTAAAGTAACAGCCATAACCATATGTCACCTACTGTTGACCACCGTTAGATAAGCAATTACTTCTTTCAGCAGCAGCGATGCCAGCAGAAACAGCCCTTACCTCCTGCTCCCTGTTACACATTCCCTTCTCCCAGGCCACCTTCTCAGCCCTGACACAGCAGCCACAGGTCAGGCAGATCAGAGTTAAAAGGAATCAATAACCAAAGAAGAAAAGGCACTTTTGAACCCGTGGCAGTTCACTGATGCAGTCCACCACCAGCTCCACAAATGATTGTACTAGTACAGCTCAGAGGGTGGCAGGGGGCTGCTTACGCAAGCACGGTTCTCTAAGGAAACACATGCCAAATTTCTCCCTGAGGAAGCAATTGTGTTTGCACCAAAACATCTGAAAAATCTTCCCCCCTGTGTCCAGTCCTTAGGATCTTGGCCTGGGAATACAGATCTGGAAGGGATCCCTGGGGGTCTCCTAGTCCCCATCCTCGCTGTCATGGGCAAGAATCAACCCAGCAGACCAAATCAGTCAGGAGATCTACTGCAGCGAGCCGCTTTTTAGGTAAACAAAATACAGTTTGGAGCTGAAGTGAATGTGCAAGCTGGGGGAAAAGAAGGCTCCTGAGGTTCCTCCTTTTACATATCAATTAAATCAATTCTGATAAAGCTTTGTAAAACCAAGTTGCACACTGTGCTAGGTTGCCCTTCACTGGCACTTTCTGACTTGAGTTTAAGGCAAAAGTTAATGATTGAATTTTAAAGGCATTAGCGTTGAAAACCCCTAAGGGTAGCCTGGAGAAACCCTCTGTTAAAGTCCAGCTTATGTTACATTGTTGCAAAACATAAAAATGTTAAAATTAAATACAACGTAACAGAAAAAACAGAAAACAAGAAACACATAATGAGTTACATATACATAAAAAAATAAATGTGAAAAGACTGTAACTGCTAGTGATTTGAGGTGACTAATAGTACAGCTCTAACTGAGGCATAATAGAACCACTCTGTGCAAAATGCAATCCTGTTTCACTTCATTAAGTTTCATGTTATCCTCCAATTTCCCAGCGCTAACGGAAACGTTTCCTCTTTGCCACTGCAGGAGAGGACTTAAAACAACAGAGGGACTCGGCTACCCCAACCAGCTTGTTAACCTAATGAAATCAATTCAGTCAAAAGGCTACCACACAAACCCGAATTCATCCCAAATACCTACTTAATGACTTATCCCTAGAGATATTAAACAGAACAAGTCAATAAAAGAGTGGCTAGTTATCAGAACGCTTAAAATAAGGATATTACTCATTGTACCTTTTGGCATATTTTTTTCACTGAAGTTTCCTGACCTTGTTCAGCCTGTCTGTGAACACAGGATTTCCTGTAAGACATATGCCTACAATATCACCTGGCTTAAGTATATTATTGCACATCAGGTTAAGTCCCGCAAGGGGTCCTGGAAATGAATTGTTAAATTCAGATCAGACATCACTGCAATTAGCCACTTTCACAGCCAGCTCTGTCTGCAGAGCACCACGGACCAGCTCTCCCAGCCCATCACTGAGCAGTCTGCACCTCAGTCTTTAGTGCAATTTTGAGGGTCACTTCCACATGCGTGTGAGCGAGCCCAGGTGACAGCCAGGAGGGCCTGTACACACATGGTGGCGGCATATGCAACAGAGCTTCACTCTGCACCTCCGACAGCCGCAGAGCTCTGAACAGGTAATATCTCTCCTTATGCAACGGAGAAAAATGTAATCAAGTTTTCTTCATACCATCTAGGAACTTGAAACGCTGTTTATTCTTTCACTGCCTAGCATTCTACCTAACCAACATCTTATATACCTGTATGCATATGTATAGTTTCTTAATATGATAGTGTTTACGGGTTTTTTTTTTAGATATTTATTAACGTTTCTGCTCCACGGTTTGTTCTATGCTCTGTGATGCCCCAGAGCACCAAAGCTACCCATCCGCACCCCCTCCGGGTCTCTGCGCACCGCCGCAGGAGAGCACCGCGCTGCCCGCCCAGCTCCGCTCCGCGCCCCGGCCTCGCACGGCCCTCGACCCCCAGCGATGCCCACACCGTTGGACACCCCCCCCAGTCTCATCACTCCTCTACCGGGCTCTCACCCTCCGAGCCCCGCACAGCCCCTACCTGCAGGCGGCGGCCCCCGGCTCTCCCGGAGCCCCCGCGGCGGTGGGACGGGAGGAGCGCTACCCCCTGGGGAGGTGGCTGCCGTGGGCGCGGGGCGGGGGCCGGGGCAGAGCCCGCCCCGAGCGGGACTTCACCCCGCGGAGCCCCAAGCTCTCGGCGGGAAGGGAGCTCGGGTTCATCGCCGCCCGGCCCTTCTTCTCCGCCCGCGTCCTGCTCCCGCTGCCTCCCCAGTGGGCTCACCATGGCTCCGGCTCCGTCAGGTTGTTAGCAGAGGGACCAGGTACCTTCACCAACACGAAAAGGGTGTCCTAACAGTGGCACAAGTACTTTCATCACATTAAGAGGGTTCCCCCCTCCCCGCCCCCATCAAGGCAAAGCCTGTACTGGGATTTCTGGATCAGCGTTCTCAGGCTTTTCAGAAGGTATTTCTAAACTGTTCCCAACTCAGGAAACACTGAAGAGTGGGAGTAACACCAAAACTTGTGCACACGGCTGGCCCTCTGTCACACACACTAGCCCTGCATGCCCTATACACTATTAGAAGTCATGCTGCCATTGCTTGCTAGTCTTTAGATTTTCAACCTCAATTCAAAACCCCAGAGCAGGGGAAGGACTTACACAGATTTCAGCAGGCTTTGGACCCTAGACTTTTGGAACAAGTTTCAAATTCCAGCAGCCTTTTGTTTATCCAAGGAAGATAAACTAAGTGGCCTGCTGAATACTGCATGGGTTTTCAGACAAGATCTGGAAAACAGCAGGTCTTTGCTCAGAAGGGACATTAAACATCCTGTGACACTTTCCATGAGAACAAATGAAACAAATCAGATCTTTTCTTACCCTTTCCAAACACTGTCACCAGGCAAGGGCTGATTGGTTCATGTCTTTCACCTAGGACCTTGCTGCCTTTCAGTGCTGCTGTAAAGAGCAAGTGCAAAGCTCCCAAGAGTACAAAAGCAGAGGGTGGCAGGGAGATGTTTGTGATACTGCTCTTTCAGGCTAAGTTCAAAACCCTTCAACGTAAAGAAGTACACACAATTTGGATAAGCATGGCAGCTCCAGGGCGGATTATTAATTGGAAAAGACTCTCCTGACCAGGTGACAGCTACTCTGTACAGGACAGTGGCATGAGGCAGCTGTGAGAGACTGGCCTGAAGTGTTTCACCTTCCTTCTGCACGCTCTGGGATGATGCTGCACACTGGGGAGCCCACATCGCCAGCATACATCTTCCCCAGAGTAAGCACTCCCCTTCCTGCCACAGCAGCTCAGAGCAGCTGTAAAGGGGGTAGGTTTTCCCCACCAACTGTGTAGGTAACAAGAACTTGTTCATGAATGAGAAAAAAATGTAGCTCTTATTTCCATTGAATCATAGATTTGTTTGGTTTGGAAGGGACCTTAAAAATCATCCAGCTCCACCCCCCACCCCACCCCCCCGACACAGACAGGGACACCTTCCACTAGACCAGATTGCTCAAAGCCCCATCCAACCTGGCCTTGAACATTGCCAGGGATAGGGCAGTCCCAGCTTCTCTGGGTAACCTGTGCCAGTGTCTCACCACTCTCATTGTGAAGAATTTCTTCCTAATAGTTTCTTGATGAGTTTTTGACTTTTTCCTCTTTTGACAGCTCTGTTATAGCTTGGAAAGATCTTTAACCTTAGCTGGATTAAACTGTGCTTCATGTTGAAAGATTTTCCTTGCAAAAATACACTGCTAGTGCTATCGCAAGAGAGTTTATTTGCACTGTGTAATGCTTCAAGGGTAATAGACAGCTCTGAACAAGATGGCCTGTGCATTAAGCTACCACTTAAGAGATTGGGGATCTCAGCATGGCAGTAAACTTCCTTTACAAGTCTGGTTGGCAACATCTATGTGACAATTCCCATTGGCAGTGGGAATCACAATGGTTACCGATGCTGGACGTGGACATTTTGGTGTCAGGTAATGCTTTCTTCTCTGTGGTGTGGAAAGGATATTGTTAGAGCACCACAGAACCACATGGTGCATTGTACATACCAGCAATACACAGAGAGGCAGTAACACTGTTCATATGCTGTTGATCTGGTCATTGGCACCACATTGACTTTAAAATACTTTTGTGCTATTTGATTTTTATATAAATTCATTTTAAGCACTAAAGCATCACAAAGTAGGTGTCACCAAAACAATATGCATGACTTCATTTGGCTCTCTGGAGCAATGCTGTAACCATAATAGAAATACAAGTGTTTGGTTTACATTCATGACAGGCTTCCCCTTGCTACTGCTAGAACAGATTTTCTCATGCAAGTTTCAACTGCTGATGCCAGATAAATGGTCACTGTACTGCTTCATCTAAAAGTTTGAGAAGCAACATCCTATTATTTACCTGTAATGATCTAATGAGCTCAATCCTTCCAGGGCTGCAGGACTATGCATGTTGCTCCTCTAGAATTGCTATAACCAAGATACGAAAGCAATACATTCCCTCACCTGGAGTGCCTGACCAGGTAAAGGACAACAGAGCTGGCAAGGGATTGTTTTGGTTTGATCCCTATGCAAACAAGGATAATACCTTTGCGCTCTCTTACACTTTCCAAACCACAGAAATAACCAGGAACTATAACAATATAGAACTTAACAGGTAAAATAAAGGCTTTGACAGTTTGGAGGATGGTTAGGTGCCATGATACATGAATAGCCTTTCTATGAATGTATGTACGTTCTTCTAAATGAACCTTTACATGCAAATACCTGTCGTAAACTGAAAACCCCACTACCCTCCTTCCTCTGCCCTCTTCTCTCCTCTTGCTGTTACAGCTAGCCAACTTCATAGAGGTACGCTGTAACAGCATGCTCAGAGTATCATGACATGTCTGGAAATTCAGCCAAATACATCACAGGCTGGAGAAACTGTAGTCCCTATGGCTCCCCGAGTTCCCCCACTGCAGCAAATCTTGCCAACTCCAAAGCAAGAAGGTGAAGTACTCATCACTTGTAAGCCGAGGCTCCTTTCCAAAGGTGAAGGAAAGCTCTGTTTCTTACCAACATAAAGGGCTTCAGCAGAAGATCAAAAAACTGTGGTGAATTCCTCAAAATACACAGCTGTATAAGTCATATATGGAAACTGGGTTAGAAAAGACAGAATATGCAATTGTTATTCCATGGCATCCTCCCTTTTACATGGATAATGGCAGTTCTTGGAATGTAAGACTACAGGCAGGTATGTCCTGCAGCCTATTTTGCCTGAGTGTTTCATCTTCCAGAATCTTTGGAAATTTTGGCAGAAATGTCCTCTCTTTCTTGATATAAAGTAAGTATAGGCAGATCAATACTTACTATTAGTTGAACAAGAGGATGATTACAAGCTTCCACACTTCAAACCTCCTGCTGTAGGAGGATGCTGTACTCCCACTGCCATTTTTCTGGGGTATCCCTTCTGGTTTGTCATTGAAAACCTTGGTCCAATCACACACTGCAAGCTTTCTGGACACATTTTGATGCACATGTTTTACAAAGAACAGCACTCCAGCTAGACAATGCAACAATTCTACAGTGCAACCATTTTTCACTACAAAATACAGATAACATCAAAAAAAAGTCATACGGTTCTAACAAACTTTTGGCTGTACAAAGGCAGGAGCTTTAAAATAAACCCTTATCTGTGAAATGATTGTTTTGGCAGCCTGCTAGACTTCCTGCTAGCAGGCTTTCTGGGTGGAAAAAAGGGAAATTTCAAAATGTCAAAATTTCATTTCACATCAGAAGAAAAACTTAATTAGATGTTGGAATTTCTCACAGCATGAGAATAATAAATTTAAATTAGTTGTACTTGGAAACAAGCCTTTGTACAGTCATTCCAGTCTCTCTTCCATATTCCCTTGACTGTGGACAAGAAGGTTGGGCTATTTCGATCCATATAGGAATCCAACACCAAATATAGACTGTAATGTTGCTCTAGTCTGAGGAGAGCTAACCATTTCCACAGCTTTGCAACTTTTCCTGGCACTGTGTTTTTGTTCTTCCTGCTGGATAATGAGTATGGCTTTCTGTGTTCTTTTGCAGAGATGGTGTTAGCAGTTTTTCCTGCTCAGCACCAGCACCCTCACCTGTTCCAGCTCTTGGGGAAAAGCACAAGCCAAAGAAGGCTGAACTGGGGTTCAAAGCCAGAAGGCAGAGCAGATCACCTTTATCCTATTCCCCCAGCCATCACACAATACCAAGTAAAAGATGGTGAGCTACCCCTGGTTCTCCACACCTTCACAGCACAGAAAACCAGTCACTTGTCAAGATTTGGCTGCACCTCCCACTAAACTCCAGCTGGCATTTGCTGACTGATGGGGCTCTCAGGGAGAGCTCCTCACTGAACCCAGGGTCTGCTGTGCCTCTGGATGTGGTTGTGCTCCAGCTCACCTGTAAAACACACACCTTAACAGCTAGGAATACTCTCAATTCTGATTTTATACCTAATTGTTGCGTTTGTTTTGTTCACTAGGTGGGGAAAGAGTTCCTTTGCTTTAAGCTTTAATACAGTCCTTTAAATAAAATGTGCCCATTGGTACTACCTTCAGCAAACATTTACAGAATTAAACACACAAACTATTGTCATTCCACTCAGAGACAGTTACAAGCATCACAGATTCCTGTTGTATTTGGAGATGTACCAGATTATTTCCAGGGCACTTATGCAACACAAAACCTTACAGACAACTTTATTTTTCCTTTTACTTTGTGTGTGTGCAAGGGTTTCCCCCCCTGCCATTTGTTTGCTTTTTTCCTCTACAAGTTAAGCATGTGTGGACAGAGACTTAAACCAGAGCTAGCTAAAAGCACATCAGAAACTATCTGTTCTGTGCAGCACGGTATTTTGATAAATATCATGACATTGACTGTCCACAGCCTTGCATTTCAGTACCAGCCATGTACCTGCAAAGCCAAACTGCTGCCATTTTAACACTGTGAGGGTTTGGTTTCCCCTGGTCACACAGCAGCGGCTAAGCAAGCTGCCTCATGGGTTTTTAGCAGTCTTTTTAGCATGGAAATTCAGCAGCCCCTTGAAATGAGAAATGCCTTTGTCAGACAGGCATCCCTCAGAGCTGTGGGGTGCCCAGAGGTGGTCAGAGGGGCACGGGTGCAGGCTGACTTGTGGCGGTGCTCACCCACACGGGTACTGCTTTCAGGTAGCTGTACAGAGTGGTCAGGTCCCCCTAAGGCTCCTCTTCTCCAGGCTAAACAACCCCGGTTCCCTCAGCCGCTCCTCATCAGACTTGTGCTCCAGGCCCTTCACCAGCTCCACTGTCCTTCTCTGGACCTGCTCCAACACCTCAATGTCTCTTGCAGTGAGAGGCACAGAACTGAACACAGGACCTGAGATGTGGCCTCACCAGTGCCAATTACAGGGTGGTTATTACTTTGTTATTCCTGCTGGCCATAGATTTCTGATTCAAGCCTGAGTAATATTGTACTAACTGAAGAGTTTTGCTGTTTGTCTTTAAAAGCAGTTCTCTGATGCTTGTGTAATCAGCCTGGTTTTTTTTGGGTGGCCAGACGCTCTGTCTTCAAGTTGCCAGTCATGTACCATCACTTTCCTAGTATATCAGGCAAAGTGGAAAGGTCAGGGGCTGAAAGGGAACTGACTTTAAATTATCTTCTTTCTTACAACAGGTCTGCAAGGCAAATAGACTAGAAAAGGAAAAGACAGTTCTTCTCTTATTCTTGCGAATAAAGAGATTTCAGTTGCCAAGCCTAACAATTTCCATGCACAGGAAAGACAGATTTCTAGTGTATTGATAGCAGTAGTCAATGGACTCCACAGTAACACCTCTTTTGCTCCTATACTGATGAAGGTACTTAAAATTTCAGGGTTGGTATCCAAGAGCTTTATAGTAATGCATGCAAAACAAAACTCAAAAATCCCATGAGGCTGTGAAGCAGATGTTCATGGAAATCTGACGCAGAACATTCTAGAACCCTTCCAGGTAAGAGGCAGAACAAGGGGAGTTGTTGGATGGCATGTTGAAAACACGATCCTAATAGCAGAGAAAAAAATTAGAAATTGAAAAAGGGAAGTGCTCCTGACAAACGCTGAGCTGACCTTGGTGATTCTTCCCACCAATAAAAGGTGAATTCATCTGCAGCGGTTGGTGATCTTATTTTTTATTTCTTTTTTAATTAAATTTCTCATGTGAGGAGAGCACGGAGTAGAGGACAGAGAAAACCCCTGTGAAAGTTCAGTTCCTGAATATTTTCTGCCCTACCTGTAAAAAAGCAGCTGTAGTATGAGATGGGTTATGGGTCAGTTTGCAGCCATCATCAGAGAGCAGCATTAGGTTTCCTTGAAGTGTTCTTCCCCTTCAGAGAAGAGGCAGGGAGCTGCCACACTATACAGGCAAATCTGCTTGACTTCAAACCTCTTCTATTTGAAGAGAAGAGATAACTTCATTTCTAAGCTGAAAAATAAATGACAAAAACAGTGGGAAATTTGGAAGTGTTTTGGCTTATCTTGTAAATATTTCTGGATATTTTCATGCACAGCCTTTTGTAGCCAAGTGCAATATGCTGGATGCTAGCTGGGTAACAGCATGCTCCATGCTCAGGACACAAGAACAGCACGTATTTGTTTACTTATTCAAATAACACTGGGCTGAGGTTGCTCAAAAAACAAAACAGTTCTTCTAAAAGGAACTAAAATTTCTTTTAAGTACATTCAGCATTTTGCAATTCATTTAACCAGCCAGCTTTGAAAACAGAAAATTCTTTTTAGTCTTTTGAATATGCATCATTTTACAGTTACATTTTTAAAATATAAAAATAGTAAGAATAATTTTCAAATACCAGAGAGCATTCTCACTGTTCAAATCAGTTCCAATAATACTTTATTTCAAACTCCAGGTAAAGCCTATCAACCTCCTCAGCAGAGAAGCTTCTCACAGCTTCAGTTGCCTTGCCCACATTATACCACTATATTTCACAGGACAAACGTTCACAGACCACATTTACTGTGCTGCCTCCAGTGCATGCTGGGCTAAAGGTATGCTTCCAATCAGGATATTGATGGGGTAATGGCAGTGGGAGGATAAAGGGGGCAGATTCAGCAAAGTAGGTAAAAAATCTTAACATGGTATTTCATCTGCCAGTTGGTAATGATTTACTGATTTACACAAGAATACTTCAATTGCAGTCTCTCAACTGATGCAACTGTTATAAAAACTGCTATGAAGCATGTAGGAAAGAACGTTTTCATCAGCACATCATTGCTATGAGCTTGAGGCATTAAT
This sequence comes from Ara ararauna, assembly GCA_028858755.1. NCBI lineage: Eukaryota > Metazoa > Chordata > Aves > Psittaciformes > Psittacidae > Ara > Ara ararauna. Next base: position 71,394,029 of record CM054381.1, read on the forward strand.
TTCTTCATCCTTACTGGCGCACACATATTCCCTATTCCACCCATCCAAGCATTTGCATTAGGGAGTCCTATAAGCTGAGAGCAGCTATGTAAGAAGTTGATGTCATCTACCTGGACTTGTGCAAAGCATTTGACACTGTCTCACATGACATCCTTGTCTCTAAGTCGGAGAGACATCAATTTGATAGGTGGACCACTCGGTGGATAAAGAACTGGCTGGATGGCCGTACACAAAGAGTTGTGCTCAATGGCTCAATGTCCAGCTGGAGACCAGTAATGAGTGGTGTCCCTCAGGGATCACTGTTGGGACCTGTCTTGTTCAACATCGTTGTTGGTGACATGGACAGTGGGATTGAGTGCACCCTCAGCAAGTTTGCCGATGACACCAAACTGTGTGGTTCAGTTGATACGCTGGAGGGAAGGAATGCCATCCAGAGGGACTTTGACACGCTTGTGAGGTGGGCTGATGCCAACCTGATGAAGTTTAACCATGCCAAGTGCAAGGTCCTACACCTGGGTTGGAACAATCCCAGGCACAGCTACAGGTTGGGCAGAAAAGACATACAGAGCAGTCCTGCAGAGAAGGACTTGGGGGTGTTGGTCAATGAGAAAATGAACATGAGCCGGCTTCAGTGTGCTCTTGCAGCCCAGAAAGCCAACTGTGTCCTGGGCTGTATCAAAAGGAGAGTGATCAGCAGGTCAAGGGAGGTGATCCTGCCCCTCTACTCTGCTCTTGTGAGACCTCTACTTGGAGTATTGTGTGCAGTTCTGGTGTCCTCAACATAAAAAGGACATGGAACTGTTGGAACAAGTCCAGAGGAGGGCCACGATGATGATCAGGGGACTGGAGCACCTCCTGTATGAAGACAGGCTGAGAAAGTTGGGGCTGTTCAGCCTGGAGAAGAGAAGGCTGCGTGGAGACCTCATAGCAGCCTTCCAGTGTCTGAAGGGGGCCTATAGGGATGCTGGGGAGGGACTCTTCATTAGGGACTGTAGTGATAGGACAAGGGGTAATGGGTTCAAACTTAAACAGGGGAAGTTTAGACTGGATATGAGGAAGAAATTCTTTACTGTAAGGGTGGTGAGGCACTGGAATGTGTTGCCCAGGGAAGTTGTGAATGCTCCATCTCTGGCGGTGTTCAAGGCTGGATTGGACATAGCCTTGGGTGACATGGTTTAGTTGGATGTGTCCCTGCCCCGGCAGGGGGTTGGAACTAGATGATCTTCAGGTTCTTTCCAACCCTAACTATTCTATGATTCTACAATTTTATTTTTGTGCAATTGGCTAACACATGAATGCAAACTAAAATCCCAAACAACAAACAACCCTCATGATGGAGTTAAAACATACCAATGGCCACAATATCTTGCTGCTTGATGTTTCCGTTGCGATAATCTTCTGCATTATTAAACCAGTGGCTGTTCTTGAAGTTCTGCCTTGCTCTAAGCATTGTTCCTCGATGCTTTCTATGCAGCAGAGAATATGTATTCCCTCAGAAGGGAAAGTTCCTCTCATGAAAGAACTTAAACAAGAAAGTAAGCCAGTTGAAAAAATAATTCTAAATATATTATGTGAGAAAGTGGCAACAGGGTTAGCCAAGGCCACATCTGCACGGATGGGCATAAACAGAGATCTCTACGACAGGGGTAAACTCAACTCTGCACACATCACCAAGGCTGCTTTGGTATATCATAGCATTTGTTAGAGGGTACCTTCTGCTGTGTTCTAGATACAGTGTTCAGATTTGCTCAGACTTAAGTTTGCAACGAGACTGGATGGGTCATCCATCCAAAAAGCTGGAAAACAGTAAAGTTGTCAACTTGGAAAAACTACTCTTAAGCTAGAAGTGCTCTGATCATCACAACAAAATAAGCAAACCCAATTAAGTACAGGGAGTGACATATTGCTGTTTTAAGTACAACATGATGTTGTTTCAGGCTGCTTGCCCTCCTTCATTATCTTAAATCATACCTTTAATTTGGTGTTTCATAGTTGCACCTACAGTGCTTAGGAATCCAGCAGGCAGGACTAAGGCGCTGTGCTGGGGGTCTCTGCTGCCTGCGCCACCCTGCCACTAGGAAGCAGCTTGGGGGTAAGCTGCAGGAGGCTGCTGACCCCTTGCTGCAACCAGCTGCTTTGCAGAGCTGCGCACAACAGAGCAAGCTGCTGAAGGCGAGCAGAAACGAGCTGTGTCTCTGCCAATACAATAAAGCTGGTTCTGATGAAAAAAAATAATCAAAATCATTTGGAGGCCAGCACATCCCTTACTGTGTGTCTCACGTACAGAGACAAGCGATGACTGAGACCAGGCTATTTCCACACACGTCAGAGCACATGTGCATCTAGAGACCTAATGCTTCAGCACAAGTCTCGGTATTTTACGCAGGGAGCTTGACCCAAGTAGTATCCATTAACTGCTGAATTAGGACAATTCCTGCTATTCTGTCAAACAACCTGGCCTCCCCATCTCTGCCACCCAATTCTCACTGGCTGCACAAACAAAGAACTAGTGCATTGTTTACCCTGCAGTGCCCTTCTCACCTTGTTCTCATCACCCCAGAAACCTCTAAAGGTGATGCTGCCATGTCCCTTTCCTAGGCACAGCAGCTTCCCCTCTTGTGAGCCTCCACTTTTCTCACTCATTTCTCTTCCATCTCCCCAAGTGCCAGTACCTCCTCTTGCTTGAGGTGAGTCTCAACTCCCAAGGCAGTTGGCAGGTTCTCCCACTTTTACAATTAGAACCACAATTTTTATCTGTTGCTTGGGATTTTTGGGGGAGGCGGTAGAGGGAGGTTTGAAGAACAGAGTCTTACTGCACAGCCTCTACATGTTTTTCTCCAATCACACTAGCAATCATGCAACTAGTAAGATTCTGTCAGCATCAGAATACTGAATCAGAAACTTCATTCATTTTTTTAGGCTTAAACAACCACTTCTTTTTCAGGACATCCTATAGATGAGAAGTCCTTTACCTCCCAGGTAGCGGGAGGTAGCAAGACACAAGACAGACTGTGGTCTTTCTCATAGCCCGTATTTAATCCCAAATTCAAAGACACCTTGTACTTGAAAAACAGATACTAGTAGAACTCATCTGACTGGAAACAATCATGTATGTTTATTTTGTCATCAGTTCAACCCCATATGGTTTCCCATCTCTAAAATTCTGCTGTGTCCTGCCAAAAATCACTTGCAAGTATCTTGTGACAGACTTAAGCGCTGATAACAGCGAAACATCAGGACAGCTTTCCTGAGGTTGGAATGCAAACACCCCACTTGTCCTAGAAGTTAGATTCTCTGCATTGTCCTGACACACCCCATGCTGGTCTTCTTTGTCAAATCTGCTCAAGCAAATAATTTATCTTGGTCATCTCTCACTCCTCAGCCTGCATTAGCAACTTTTCCCACATAATTTAGTCCCCGAATTTACTTTAAAACATAGAATTTCTTCCTACAGGATGCAATTAGGCTTTTTGTCAAAACCATTAAAAATTAGGATTTCTTGGCAGGGGTAAGAGAATGGAGAGAGTAGCATGTGTTTCAAGAAAAACAGATGTTCCAAGTCCAAAAGAGCAAGACCTTGGCACAAGAGAGAGTAAGGAATCCCACTCATTCTGTTCCAACTTACCTTGTTTCAGAAGAGAAGCCAGATTAACATGGCCTAACTTCTTAAGATATCTCATCAATTTATACCAAAACAAGTGCTTTGAATACATACTAAATCTGCAAACTCACTGATCTTCCCTTAGGGAGGCCTGCTCCTTCACCCTCTCCATTCCCAAGGATCTGGATATTTCTAGATTCTCAATACAACCCTTCAGTAGTGGTACCATTGAGCTTTGCTTGCTCAAATTTCTAGTTTGTACCAGTCACAGTAGAGGATCATCTACGTAGGAAAGTGAAACTGTTTTCAGACTCTTTAGATGCCTCTGGATGATGAAGCAGGGCAAAGAACCCTCCAATCAGATGACTGTAGATAGCTACTGTATACAAAATACAATCACAAAAATTCAAGACAACAGTGCTGCTCCCAGAACACCCCCAAAGTGCTCCTCTAAAGCAAAAGCATTGGAACAGGGCTGGAAATCAATCACAGTTATTCATCCACTTTAACTATGATACATGGGAGGAAAACAAAAAGTTGGGATTAGGGAAGGCAGGCAGAGTCTAAAGGCAAATTACAGCAGTAGCAGATTCAAATGGTGGTGCTGGTGGGGAATGATTAAAAAAAAGTCAACTGTAGATTACAAGGTAAAGAAACACTGCTGCAGGGGTGCTGTGGTTTAAGGTTGATGTAGGTTTTCCATCCCACTTCCTCACGTCTTCTCCATGATTCTGCAGGCAAAACCATAGGGTGTCCTGTGGCGTACACCTTCTGTATCTTCTCTCTCGAGCAGTAGGACGCCTCTTGTTAATAGCTGAGACGTGGGTTGGTACACGTGAGGAGCTGGATAGAGCAGATAGATCATCTCTCAATTTCTTGAGCTCCTGGGACAGTTTTTCCGCAGCTGAAATGATGGAAGGGGTGAGACTGTCTTTAAACTCTTGGAGTTTAGGAATCATTTCATCCACTGTTAATGCTACTATGTCATTCCAGGTTACTGTTGCCAATGAATGGGCATATGATGACGGTGCACTCCATGTAAATTTCTGCCACATGGGTCATGTACATTCGACTTCATCTGCATCTATGGGTACATTCGGCTCGATGTGATAGGTCATCTCTACAATGGCTGATTCCCTCAGAGACTGGATGCCTTTCTCTAGAGTAGTCCACTTGGCCGAACAACTCATAACATCGTCCTTGCATGGAAACCTTTCTTTCACAGCTGCCAAGAGCCGCTACCAAAGGCTGAGGGACTGTTTCTCTCTTGGAATTGCTTTGTCAAATCCCCCTTCCATACAGCAAGTGATCCCAGCTGCTTGGCTTCCCTACCTTCTAGTTTGTGACCGTTGGCCCCATTGTCCCAGCATCGGAGCAACCAGGTGATGATGTGCTCCCCTGGCTGACCGGTAAAATCTTTTTGCATATTCTGTAGCTCGGTTGAGGTCCGGGGTAGAGAAGCCACCTCTTCTTCCTCTGATTCACATACTAATAACTCCTGGTCAGATGCTGTCCCAGGTGGTGAGTACATTGTTTCTTCATCTTGCTTCATCTTTCTTGTCTTTTTTTTGCTTTTCCCCTTGCATACAGGGGCAACCGATATTGGTACGAATCGGTCCTCTGGTTTAGCTGCAGTGATTATCACTGTGGTTGGAGTGGCTGCAGTATCTGTTGTCAGGGTTTGGGCAGCTGCTGTACTTGACACTGGGGTTGGCGTAGCTGCTGTACTTGGAGCTGGAGTAGCTGCCGTACTTGACACTGGGGTTGGCATAGCTGCTGTACTTGGAGCTGGAGTAGCTGCGCTGTCTGTTGCTGTCAAAGTTTGAGTAGCTACTAGTTGCTGGGGCTGGTGTAGCTGCTGTGCTTGAGGCTGGAGTAGCTGCGCTGTCTGTTGCTTTGCCCTCAGATCCATGGACATTCTTTCCCTTTGAAGGTGCTGGATAGTGTTGAACACTGTTCTGTAAGCATAGGCCAAGCCCCAGCACGTTGCCATGATTCATCCCTCTCTGGTATGACCAGAATGACAACACACCTCATTTAAAGTGTTTTACTAATTTTTCTGGATTTTGCACTTGTTCGGTGGTGAAGTTCCAAAGCACTGGAGGGGCCAACTCGCCTGGATACTTGCCCATACTATCTCACACATCCTGCCATTCATGACTGTCCAGCCTCGGGGGAAGTCTCTTGGTCCTCCTACATTGTCGTCTAACCCTAGACAAGGCCCAAGCCTTACTCTGCTTAACTCTCAAGATCAGACAAAATGGTCATAGGCAAAACACACTCTGTATGTGTGCCAACATGGTGATCCTCATCACAACCAGCAGGCAGGTCTCAAGGGTACCTAAAGGCCATTCAAAACCTTTAGAACTCTCAAATGATGCTGTAAACGACCTGGTAGGGGGGCTGGGAGCGTAAAAGAATGTCTCCTTCATGGGTTGACCACCTGAGGAGGGGAAAAAAGACGTGTAATTGTTCAGCACTTCTATTATATACCTCCCAAAGTACAGAGGTGGTGACCACACTGGGAATGCAAGCCAGATCAGTTTCATGATCAATGAGTCTATTGTATTACAAGTCATTACATAAAGTACAATGAAACAAGAACCTTAGCCCAAGGCCCCCAGCCAATAAACACTAACACAGCAAATACCGGCTGTAAGTAAGGTATGACATGCTGAAATTGTGAGATCGAGAGCAACAACTTTGAGAGCCAATAAATCAGCATTGTGAAGAGTGACTATTAATCCAAAACAATGAATGCTTATCACAAATACAATTAGACACACTCCAGTCAGACCTGTCGTTATCTCAACCCTTTGTGCCCCATGTTGGGCGCCAAAAAGAACTGTTGTGGTTTAAGCTCAGCCGGTAACTCAGTACCATGCAGTCTCTCTCTCACTTCCCCCCTTTCCTCCCCCCTACTCCTGGAGGGATGGGGAGGAGAATTGAAAGAATTCCCATGGGTTGAGATAAGAACAGCCCAGTAACTAAGGTATAACACAAACCATTACTGCTACCACCAATAATAATAATAATGATAAGGGAAGTAACAAGGGAAGAGAATACAACCGCTCATCACCTGCCAACCGATACCCAGCCCGACCCGACCAGTGATCTAACCCTTCCGGGTAACTGCCCCCAGTTTATATAGTGGGCATGATGTGCTGTGGTATGGAATACCTCTTTGGTTAGTTTGGGTCAGGTGTCCTGTCTCTGCTTCCCCCCAGCTTCCCCTCCTCCCTGGCAGAGCATGAGACTCAGAAAGTCCTTGGTCAGAGTAAACATGACTGAGCAGCAACTGAAAACATCGGTGCTATCAGCACTGTTCCCAGGCCAAAAGTCAAAAACACAGCACTGCACCAGCTACTAAAGGAGAAAAATGCCTGCTACTGCTGAACCCAGGACAAGTGGGCTTTTCTCCTTTGGGAAAGGAAGAATTTCACTTAAAATGGGTTTTGTTTGTTTGAGGGTTTTTTTTCTGACTAATTTCTCCTACTTAGTGAATTCTCAAAACTCTTCATCCTATTAGTCTGCTAATATTTTCCCCAAAGAAATGTACTCATTTGAGCATTTTAGAGTATTTTCCCAGCCCTTTAAATACAGCAACTTGCCTATTGATCATTTTAAATTTCAAATCAGCATTTTGCAGTTAAAGTTTTATTTTGTGTTTTGCTTAGGGCTGCTGTCATCAACTTACCTGACAGTCCCTGGAATCTTACAGCTAATGTGAGGGCCACCAGCATTGTGCTTTCCTTCTTCAATCACACTTCCTCAGTTTGTGCATCTTGCACAGTGCATATCTACTTTCCTGAATGACTTGCTAGGGTTTCAAAATTATTTTTGAGGAGTAGAGAATCTTAAAAAGAAGTGCTATATCATATTTGATTACTTAGCATTATATTCTCCCTTCATGTAACTATAAATAGCTAAAAATGCAAGAATGCCTCAGTGACAAATATTCCCATATCAAATTCCCTTCAAAAATTGACCATGGAGAAAAAGATGGAATCTTTCTCTGAAACAAACCAGCCAACCCCACAAACTGCCCCCACTTCCACTGCTTTAGCAAAGCATATTTACATTGTCGATGTTATGCTTCCCTCTACTGTTTATCTTAAGAAATGCAGTTACCTCAACATTCTGAAGTCTTCCTTAAAAAGCCCCAACATATAAACCAATCAGTTGCAGGCAAGACTCACCAAGTAAGCTTAATGAAAGTTTCATTTTTAACACGAGATAAAGGAGGCACCGAGCAGAACTATCCCCACTTACCTTAAGCTCAATGTTAGATAAAATATCAACTACAACGTGCTATTAGTCTCATGTTGCAGTTTACAGTCTATGAAAGAGTCAACTTCAAGCAGGTAAAAAGCTTCAAAGGCTAAAGAAATGCAATGAAGAGTAAAAAAAAAAAAGTCAAGAACCAAACAATTATTATGGAAATAACTAGTTATGTGACAAAACAGTGTTATGTATTTCACATCACTGATTTCAAGAAATGAATACCACAGAAACACTAAAACAGTCAAAACAGTAGTGGTCTTTATTTCCATCAGACAAGTTAACACTGCCGTCAATATTAATTTATTTCAGCATTTGGGAAAAATTAATGACTATTAAAAAAGGTGAAATAAACCCTCTTCCAAAAATATACTGGATAATACATGTGTCTGAATTTTATGCTGTTCCTCTGATGAGCCCTTTACATTATGTGACATCACATACAGTTTTTGCAAGACAAAATTTATGGACCGTGTTTCAGCTTCCAATTTGTGAGCCCTCATGGTATCCGAGAACAGAAAGTTTATACATGCTATGCAGCAACCTAACGACATAGGTTTCAAAAGGGTCTCAATTTAACTGGGAAAAAAAATAATCTAGAGAAGTCTACAAATCAAAAAAGGTAGAAAATGCTATATTGGAAAACCCACTCAAGTCTTAGTGTCCTGGAGGGAAAGTTAACATCAGCTTAAAAACAAAAAATACATTAGTCAGTATTTTGCTAATTTTAGAAACTGGGCCTTGAATAATGCAATTATCAGTTGTTTTCCATTAAGAACAAGTTTAAAATTGCAGACTACAGAAAATTCTTCAGATAAATGAAACCAAACTCATCCCTTTGTCATCTAACACCAAGTATGTACCATATAAATAACATCTGTACTACAGTACTGCTCTTATAGATCCAAGATTTTCAACAGGAACAGGATTTCCTTCTAGTGTCAAGCAAATAATTAAGATTTTAGTTCACATCTTGTTTAAAGTTTTTAACATAGAGAATTAGTCCAGCAAAATCAGTTAGCACTCTTTTCCTGCTGCAAGTCATGACTACTGAAAACATTATAATCTTAAACCACCTGCCCCACCAAGTTTTCTCACAGTCTTGCCAAGAGACCCATGTAGTCACAGAAAGTTTGTAAATTGGGGGGGGAGCAGGGAAGATGTTAAATAAGAAAGTGTCTCATCTAATGAGGAAAGGAAAGGCAAACAAAATCAATTACTAATTTTCACAGTAAAATGCATCAGCTTTGCAGTTTCATTTGAAACCAAGAACAAATCATGAAACGTCATGAAAATAAGATAAAAAAATCTCCTAGAGTGATTACTAAATGAAGTTATAATTACCACACAAATCAGTAAACCCCAGAAGAAAAGCAGATGCCTCATATCATAGGTTCTATATTAAACAGTATCTGCTTTTTAAAATAAATCCATAAAATCCATATGTTTGGCCGCTTTGCACATTTTTTCCCCTAAAAAATACAGTGTACAGAAAAAAATTCTCATTATTCCCTGTATGAATTCTTAAGTATAAGCTGAAAACCCAGAAGTTAAAGATTAGCTAAAAGAATTTTAAATTATTTACAAATCCAGCAGGTAGAACTACCATAATGGCTTCATTTCCATCCTTGTAGTGGCTTTCACTCTTATCCAGCAGCATCTGCAGTAGGAATCTCCTTCAGACAGCTTCATCACTGATCATCTGCCATTTTAAGCAATTCTAGAAGAGCCCCAACAGCTCCAAAATAACCCTTTAAACAAGGCAAAGGCAAAACAAAACCAATCAAACCCCAAAATAAGACATAAGCATGAGCATGTAAAGTCCTCAGTTCTATTAAGGCAATTTAAAGACCTTTCTTATAAGACTGCTGTGCCAAGTATCTACTTTAATATGATATTGTTTAGGTCCAAGAAAAGGCCTTATACCATGAGACATCTCATACAGTTGTCCAAAATTGTCAAAAAAAAAGAAGGAACTACAGAACCACTATAATGATGCTGTATTGAAATAGGGCAATTTCCATTATGAACACATCCATCTGATATTCACCTCAAAATTATCTTTAAAAAATTAATTCTAGTTCAGATTTATATACCAGACCATGCAAAAGAATATTGTTGGTAACTAGGGTCAGAGAGCAAAAATAAGAGATGTGCAATGTTTAGCAACAAATACCACAAGATTAGGGATTAAGCCAGGGAGTTAACAAGGGATATTTTCAAATGAATTTATAATTATATTGATGCTGAATTTGTGTATTCACTTCAGAGCAATAGCATTGAAATTCTCCCCTTTAACTTCACCAAGAACCACAAGATTTTTGAAGTTACCCAGAAAAGTAAGTTTGACATGCATTTCCTTACCTCATGTTCCAAAAACAGAGCTTTCAGCTGTCCCTTGGACCAATAATCCATTGCATATGCTAGCACCTTCATAGAAATCATATTAATTCTGAGAAAGTTGCCAACAAAAACCACCTTGTCGATGTTCTGTAAAATTGAAAAGCAGACCAGGAAAATTATATTCAGCTACATTATTTGCCTCATCCAACATGTACTTCTACCTCCACTATAAAGTTAAATGGGAATTTTAGGTAACATTTACATTCTCCAGACTGAAAATTAATTACAGTTACTGACTGCTAAGTAGAGATTTTAAAAGAGTTTTATCCAAAGAAAGTGAGAGGCTGATATCACAGAGGGTGAATATGGTGAATATTTGCTTAAAAGCCCATGGTCTTCCCAACATGAACAGGGTTATAAGTGTCTTGTTGTATTTCAGGGGGTGGAGGGGTTGTGGTTGTTTGGGTTTTTTTTGGGGTGTGTGTGTGGGGGTGTGTAGGAGGGGTATTTTTAAATCATATATGACTATGGCATGGCTTCACTGAAGACATCTTTCCTCCATTTGTTAAATGAGGCAATTTTTCAGTGATCACTATGATTATTAAATCCAGATGGAAAACCCTGGACAACCTCTGAAAGGTATCCAAGAAGGACTACATTACAGATGGGAAGAATCGTCTTTCATTATCTATTATCTGGACTGTGGTCCCATTTTCAAAAAGCAAGTGAAACATGGCCAACATGATATTTGAATATATTGCATTCCTTTGTTTCAAAGCTCATTTGTACTCGGTTTTCATACAGAAGCTTAAGATTCTTGAACAATCAGCACTACACTGTCAGTAAGAAAGCCACACACTATCATTACCTGTATGCACATCAGCGCATGTAAGCAACAGTGCTGGTGCTTAAACAATGCCCCTATCTTCTCAAGCCCACTTTTGCCTGCTATGCACAAAAACATACTTGCATTTTGAATTGGTGTACCATATGATGTTCACTATACAGTAAAATCTGTCTAGAAGACTCAGTAGGAGGCCATAAGGCCATCCTGGAGACAAGTTTTTACAGGAGTCCTGAAGGAGCTCTACAAATGTGTCTTCAAGAGTCCTCTGCTGAAAATTACCGTAAAAAATCTGCACAGGCTAGAATTACCAAGTGTTATTTGTCTATGTTCATTCAGCTCTATAAAGCCCAACACTTGGCTCTGCAGCAATCACTTTCCCTGCAGACCACAGTTTTGTCATGTCCAGTACTGTGCACATGACATACCACAGAAAACATCCTCACTTGAACACTCAGTACTGGAGAGTGTTAATAGCCAGACGTAATCATTCGTTCATCCAGCCTCTGAAGACTGTTACATGCCTGATTGTCCTCAAACCAAACAACAACACAAACTTTAAATAATTCAGGTTTAGAGTCATCTATCCCCATAAACTCTCCAGCACACGGAACACATTCATACTTCTTCACGGGACCTTTTATGACTGAAAATAAGAACTTCTCAATTTTCAATAGGCTGCTATTAAACAGAGCCAAGAGCACTTTGCATCCTCTGACAAGGCAGTTTTGTCTCTGAAGTAATTTCTGACAAAGGAGGGACACGTAACTAATTAATTGCCTATAAAGCAATGCCATCAAATTTATTAGAATCTACATTTGGATTTCATTTTCATGAATTTGTATTTTTTGCTGAACGCACACAGCTACTGCTACCAAAAATTCAACACTGAATACCTAACATTGTGTCACGGGTTCAGTTTCACCAAAAATTTTAAATCTAAAAATACTGGTCATACCCACTAGAATAGCAGAGTATATATCAACATGCATATTTTGCATCAATATTATTTCCAACATTGCTTGACTTCACTAGGTCAAAAAATTTGTTAAAAGTTTTCTAGGGTTTTGAACTGAACTCAAACCAGCTTTGGCATATTTCAGGAGTCGAAAAATGAAGAAATGCTACCTTCACCTCTCAAGGGAGTCTTGCCAATTTACTTTTAAATTGTTCACTGATGAAACATTCAAAGCTGAAAGAAAGAAGTCTTAAACTGATGAACTGATAGTGACGAAATGACTAAGCTAACTAAATTACGATATCATGGAAAAGACGCTTTCACTTTGTAGGGTCTTGCTAACTACCCTGCAGAAGAAAGCTATAATATAGCTTCAATATAGTATACCCATGTATATCCAATATAATTGAATAGGGGAATCAGCATCAAAGATGCAATAAAAAATACCCTCCTGCACATGTTTTTGCAAGAAGCCTCATTCAGATGCAACTTACATGTTTTGCTAGTAAGAAAAGTATAAAACCAGGGAGATTGCTTTCCTTTATGCAGTTCTGCTGTGCCTAAGATAGACTGTTTCAAATGATGTGCAGCTAAATGGTTCCAGACTATGGAATTTTTCTACCCCACTGCCAACTTTGTGCAAGCAAACTTTGCTTTGAAGTTCGGCGGACAGAGTACTTCATTTATTCCCCAGCCTCATTTTTTTCTGCACATATGCAAGTAATTTTCAACACAATATTAAAGCTGCAAGCATTGAAAAACAAAACCCCAAAACCGAAACACACACCCAAAAAACCCCCATCCAACAAAAAAACCCAAAACAAAACAAAAAACCAAAAGCAGAACAAAAAACCAACCTCCCAACAACAAAAAGCAACTTATCAAAACTCATGCTTCAGGGCATAAATTGATTTTGACAACTTAAAAGTGAGCTTTACCATAACTCTAATCTAATACAGAAAAACTGCACAAAAGAATATATCATATTCAAATGCTTTTTTAATCTCTTATTTAAGCATTTCACTTCATCAAGCTTGGTGAGAGTAAGAGCCATATCACCCAAAAGCAATTTTGGTGTCTAGGTTATTTAGAAAACAATAGCATTACTTCCCCCTCCCCTGAGAGCAAGCTCTCTAGAGACCAGCTTACTTGCAATGACACATCATGTTTGAATTTTTTAATAGTATGTAAAGCTACTAAATGAAGGTTTCATTTTCTAAAGCTACAAAATAACTTAGTTCATGTGTTGGAGAAATTACACTTTGACACCATCTGCAAAATGAAGAATAATTTACATATCAATCTACATTCCTCCACAAAGTTCTTTGGATCATGTTCAGCTTTTAAGTAAGCCCGCCCAGAAAACAAAGATGACAGGAACTTTTTCACAGTGACTCAGAAGCATTAGTTTCATTAGTAGCCCATTTCCTCCTCTGAATGCATCACATGTAGTTCCCTGCTGCAACTCTCCATGCTTTGATAGCCCTGTACAATGCTGCTTGAACTCCATGCCACAAGGCAACACTGTAAAGAAGCTGAAAGCAAAGAGAACACTGAAAGAGAATCATCCTGACTCAAAGAGTCAAATTGCCAAAAAAAATAATGTCTGTAGCCGCTCTTCGCGAAGAAGGGAGGTTATCAGTGGCATTTGATAGGGGCAGACGCTACGATTTGTCCTATTCAATATATTTTAAAAGTGCTCTACAGCAGAATATCAGCAACAAACATAAGAAGTATTGGCACACAAAGATATTCAGGAGAGTCAGGATAAAAAATTAACAGCACAGCAACGCTGAAGAGACACACAGTGGCCAAAGAATAAAATAACAGATGAAGTTTAAGTTTAAAAAATGTGAAATGACACAAATGGAAGGGGGAAGAGAGAGAGACTTTAGTATTCAGACACAATGACAGGCTCCAAATTAGCTACCCCCAGTCAAGACTGTGGATGGTTTCCTAAAAGTGATATCTCTGGTCACAAAAATCAAATATTAAGAACTGTTAGTAAAGGAACTCAGAACACTGAATTTATCAGTATGTCATTACACAAATTCATTGTGCAACCACACTCCGAATACTGCATGAAGATCTGATCATTCAATCTCCAAATCAGAACCATAAAATATTAAAAAGACAAAATAGCAGGTGGAAAGGCCTAGAGGGAGATGTGGTAAAGGTTTATTAAAAAACAAAACCAACCCCCACCAAAAGCAACATTTGCTATTTCTCATAAAACAAAAAGCTAGATAGGACCCAATAAAGTAATCAGATGGCAGTTTGGTGAGTCTCTTGGGTTTGTTTTATTGGGGCTTTGGAGGGCTGTGTGGGTGTATTGTTGATTAAAAAAAAACAAACTAGAAGCACTTTCTTCTAAACACAGAATGCTGTGGAGCTCAAGATATTAAGTACTGAAAAAAGATTTGATAAATTAATTAAGAGCAGATAAAGATTAATTACCACATAATAGTAAAGGATGCAATCTGCAGCTGAAAACAAGTGTCTAAAGCACTTGGGGCTTTTTTTGTTTGGTTTGGTGGGGTTTTTTTGTTTGGTTGGTTGCACCTTTTTGGGTTTGGGGTTTTTTTTTTGAGTTTTGTTTGGTTTGAATTTTTTCTGGGGGTGTTATTTTTCTGGTTGGGTTTTTTTTTGGGGGGGGGTGTTTTTTAAACTGCTAGAAGCTGGAAAGGTGTATGAATGGAACAACCCATCTCTAGCTATCATTCTAAAGAAAAGAATGCAATAGCATTTGATAGAAGTTTGAGGCGGGATAATGAACTATATTTTTGTTCTTTCTGACCCAATACAATGGATCTCATACCTAAACATTTAAAACAATAAGCAATTTAAACTCAACATGCTATGGAAAGAAGCCAAACAAAATACTATTAAAAGAAATAAGTATCTGTCATGGGTAAGACTGTTAATAACTACAAGGTAATTGGGAGTATTAATTTTGATTACAGAAGTGTTAATACACTACGTATTACATGCAGCTTGAGAGCAACGGAACACCTCTAGGTATCAATGGTTCAAGATCTTTACATTCAACCTTTCTCCTTTTCTCCCTCACTTTGAAGCTCAAAGTACCTTACACTTTGCATCAAAGCATACACATAACACAAAGAGTCAGGACACCACGTTAAACATACGCATATTTCCCAAGGCCAGCTACACACCTGCTATATCACCAATTTGCATTTTTGTGTTCTGATAATCTTACTATGTTGTTTCTAAAGGTTTTAAGCTCATAGCAAATATTCTATCTTACCTCATTCAGTGCACACATGCGAGCAATAGAACCTATGTTGTTGGTGATGGTGACCAAAGTAGCTCTGGCCAAGTCCTCTTTACTGATGGAATCTCTCTTTTCTTTACTCATCATATGACCAAAGCTGTGTAAGGAAGATTATTCCTTTTAATATGAGTTATTCAGGAGTGCTAAAAGCCCTTAGAAATTTTATCATTTAGTAAGCTTTGCTTGGATTTGATATCCACTGATTTGAGACAGACCTGAAATGTAAAAAGGGATCTCACTGGAAAGGCACAACAATGAGCAAAGACATATCTAAAATAACTGCAATTTAAATTGAAGCAAACTACACCAAGCACTGCTTACACCTGTTAAAAAAAAAAAAAAAAAAAAAAGGAAGTGGGTGAGAGATCTAAGGGCAAACAACATGATACATTCAGAGTGACATTTCCACATGGACCTAAGTACACAGCCCAGGGATTACGCACTCAGCTCAGCATGCACAGTGAGTTTCCAAGGAACTCCTAAAACCAGCTCAATTAACACATACCTTGATGCTACAGCAGACCCTTGAAGGCCAAACCGCTCATAGTCTCCTCCGTATATATCCTTCACCAGCTTATCCACATTGGTGCTGTCTCCTTTTGCAGCCATTTCTAGTGCCTCTTCAAATGTCTCACAGCCAGTCAGCAGACAGCACAGGCCCAGGAATGTTCCTCCTCCAAGACTAAAAAAGCACAGTTCCTTCAGACCAGCAGCTTGAACCAACTTTTACCACAGCTCTTCAGGCTCCTGTTTGCAACATGGTCTACATAGCTACCAACTGTATCTTATAACTCCCTCCTTCAGAGCAGTGAAGACAGACACCCTGAATTAAGTTTCTATTTAACACAAACATCATCCAGCATGGTTTTAACTGAACTGTTCTTAATTCCTTAATATTTAAATTGGGGAAATGATACTAAATAAACTGTGA
The DNA here is from genome assembly GCA_028858755.1 of Ara ararauna. Lineage (NCBI taxonomy): Eukaryota > Metazoa > Chordata > Aves > Psittaciformes > Psittacidae > Ara > Ara ararauna. The sequence goes on from CM054381.1 coordinate 71,410,282, forward strand.
GCTGAGAATAAAATCCAATCCAACACTGCAGATGTCAGCTTGCTATTTGTAGCACTCTAGCAAGTTGCCCTTGTGCAAGAATAATTGTCCAGCAGATCACTTAAGACAGTGATGAAAGAATAAACAGAGATCAAAGCCAAATATCTACACAGGGGTAGGCAGCCAAGACAGATCTTATCCCCCTAGCCAGTGGCAGGAAGCAGCCTGATTGGTTCCTGTTCAGAGTAAGGCTAGCATCAGCTGTTAACATCTCAGCCCTCTGAAGAGCTCTTCTTTGAGAAGAAATCAGTCACCTTAAAATCTTGCACAGGCTCAAATACACTATTTACTGACTATATAAATTTAGCAGATTGGTAACTCATTCACAAAAATTCTACTTTGGACTCTCTAGTGTTGTCGTGGTTTAAGCCTCTCTAACCACGCAGACTCTCTCTCAATTACTCCCCCCTCTTTCTTGCCCCCCACTCCCGGAGGGATGGGAAGGAGAATAGAAAAGAATGCAACTCCCACAGGTTGAGATAAGAACAGTTTAGTAACCAAAGTATAACACAAATCACTACTGCTACCACCAATAATAATAATGACAAGGCAAATACAAGGAAAGAATACAATTCTCACCACCTAAAACCAAGCCCGACCACGCAGTGCACCCCCCACCCTTCTGGGTCTCTCCTCTCCGTCCTCCATCTTGGGCATGACGTGCTGTGGTATGGAATAACCTCTTTGGGTTTGGGTCCGGTGTCCTGTCTCTGCTTCCTCCCGGCTCCCCTCCTCCCTGGCAGAGCATGAAACTCAGAAAGTCCTTGGCCAGACCAAAACATCACTAAGCAGTAACCGAAACACTGGTGTTATCAGCGCTGTTCCCAGGCCCAAAATCAAAAACACAGTGCTGCACCAGCTACCAAGGAGGAGAAAAATGACTGCTGCTGCTGAACCCATGACAAGTGTTAACAGACATGAACTTCAACTTACTAACCTCTACATCCTTCCTCATTCTTTCTTAACCCTTGAGAAAGCTAGTTTATTTGCACTGATTGCAGTCACACCAACTGTAGTCACTTCAAACAGGAGGATCATTGAGAACACGCTTGCACATCACAAGAAAGTATGGGTGGTCAGATAGGAATACCATTTAGTCAGAACATACCTAGAAGCACTGTAATATATTCAGTATCTGAACAGTAGGAAGCTCTATACACCAGCCACAAGACAGTACTTATTTCATCATCTATAGTAAGCCAGCAACCTACTGCAGTCATGTTTTCCCTTTTGTAGTAGAAAGGTGGAAAGCACATCTACAGATACCAAAAGTGCTATGCTTGAAAAACAATCAGAATTGCAAGAAAACCAATGCCTCTTCCATTCAACTTGTGTTCATCCATATTGCAAACAGAAAAACAGCTCATGGCTACCATGGCAGCAAAGATATGCCCTAGGTAAGCCAACAGAAGACACACAGGCCGTCATGTGCACTATATAGGAAAAGCTTTATTATACATACCATGCACTGAAGAACAGAATGCAGGTTGGAAGGGACTACAGGAAATCCAAAAAGATTCTCTGGTGGTTGTTTTAGAATGGGATTTTTATTTTTTATTTAGGTTTCCGTTTTGATGGTTTGTTTTTACTAAAAATGAAGTGTATCAATTTAGTTTGCATGTATGAAAAAAAGTGAGTTAGATTTACAGATATTTTTACTACTAATCTGGACACATTTGTAACCAAGCGGTTTCCTATAAGTAAGCATGGTTGCCACCTCTATAGTGTGAACTTAAACATGCCTAAGGCTGGTTTTTGGCCTTGAGAACAAAATTCTGCATCCATACTACTGAAATCCTGCATTCCTAAACAGAACAGTTACATCTAAATTTATTACTGAACTGTAGCCCAGAGACAATTTCAACTCAGCTGTACCTTACAAATCATTTCAGAGAGCACTAGCTAGGGCAGGCTAAAATCACACATGGACAAAGTAAGAATACAGTCAAGTTCTAGTCTTTACATACTGGAATTTCTTAATTTACCAGCATGGTCCAAAGACTAGTGCAATTGGTAAGGAAACAAGAGATCTAGTGAGATCCCTACGCCAAAATCCAGTAGTATTGGGTAATTCTACAAAGTTTTCCTATATCCTGGATTCATCCTAACTGCTAAGCAAGAGGTTATTGTTTAACCCAAACATTTTTCTTTCACTGCTCTGGCTGTTCTGGGGGATCAAAGCAAGGGAAAGAAGATTCATTTACCGCACAGCTTTATTTTGGCAATTCACAGCAAGAGATAGAATGTAGGTAAGAACACCAAGAAGAGACTAAGAGAGCTCTAAAGTTGAATGGACCAGTGATTTCCCTGATGTAGACCCGCCATCTGAAGGAATCCTAGGATATTTCCAGCCTTGGTACTGATGGGCTTTTAAAAGAAATAAAAATACAAGCACAATTTGGGGATGCACCTACTAGTCACACTGTTTGGTTCTATCTGTTCAACTAGTAGAGAAAACAGAATTAGAAGAACACTGAATTAAATTTACCTGGATCCTGTGACTCTCTTATAGTTGTCCTTAGAATAAACAGCTAGGATGCTGACCCCTGAGCCTATGTTAACCAGCAGCATAGGATACGGATTATCAAGGCAGTAAGGTTTTTTCTGGCACTGTTCAGGATCTGTAGGATTTTCAAAATAATAGCACTCTGGTTGGCCATTGAAACCAACAGAATCAACATAAAGGAGGCCCTGGATCAGACAGTCCAATTCATCCAGTTTATGAAGCTGTAGATCAGCAATCTGGAAAACAGCAACAGGAAATTAATAAACAAACACTTCCTAGTATGATACAACACTGAGAAGGACAAAATGCTCTGCTGAAGCACTTTGATCACTTGAATAGTAACACATTATACTATTTAAACAGTACAAAGATCTGTGTAAGCATGAAGTCCAAAATAAAAAGTTTGTTATCTGCCCAGCAGTGGGCACCTCCCAAAACAATGACATGCTGCACAGTAACATCGCTTAGTTCCTTTGCCTTTGAGACATTCCCTGCTCTGCAAGCAGGAAACATTCCCCATCCCTGTCCCATCCCCCCCCCCCCCCCCCATATTCTGAAACAATAAATTTCTTTCCCCTTATCCTATGTCAAGGGAAGCTGTGTTCTGCAGCTTTTGGACAGGATGCAAAGTGCTATAACTTACCATCCAACTACATTTCCCAGCAATTTAATGAAATTTTCAGTAGAAACTTTAAGAGCAAGAAACTTCAGTTAAAGATAATTAAAGCCTATGAAGTGCATGCTATTATGCGTTAAATATGCAGTGGGTTATGCTTATTTGATCTGATGTTTTCCAAGTATGTATCACCAGTAATCTAAGAGAGCTATTTTTATTAATCATGATGAGCATTATAAGATGCCTTATTAAAAAAACAAAAGAGGATTCCCCATGTTTGGTGAAAAACAATGCAAAAAAACCCACAACCAACCAAAAATACTGTCAGGCCTATGCCCCCAGCAAAATGTTCACAGAAATATAACTGTGACAGAAGGCAGAAAAACAATTATAAGAGCTTCAAAGGACATTCCCTCTGAGATCTCACAGGTCATTTGTGATTGTATTTAAGCAGACATGCCTACTTGTCATAGCATTCTGTTTACTAGAATTAGAAATTGCATCCCTTTCTTGAAATAGGATACAGTGACAATCTGTTTAGAAAGTCTCCTTTCCAGATGACATTGAGTTTTGACTTGTATTAGGGAGAGGAGACGGAGGGAGAAAAAAAATAAAATAGTAGCTGTCCATCCAAACCCTGAGGTCATTTGCATCCCCAAAAGTAGGTTACCCAACTCCACTTTCTAGCAGAAAAAGCTACAGGGTATTAGACACAAAAGGAAGGTGTAAGTAGAAAGCTGTTCTCAAACATTTGCATATTGCAGGATGTTTTTATAACAGCTAATGGAGGAGAGTTACAAGGCTAACTACCTCCTATTTTTAATTCTGGAAGCTATATTAAGTCACTATAAAGAAGCAAGATACTCCTGTGGAATGGGCATGGCCAATAGGTTACATTCTCTTGAGCTATTTAAATCTCTCCTGCTAAGTTTTTTCTCTACTTGAACATAGCTCTAACTTGCCTTAACTGAAAGCCATTCTATTCTTTGCATCTGCCTTTTTGTTACACTTGCTAGTCTTCAAACCCTGGAACCACAGAAAAGAAGTAAGACCAAAAAACCCCAATCCAGCAGTCTCAAAGACCTCAATATAGATCCAGTTATTCACAGGACAACAGAGAAACGTGGAGATAATTTCTTTTTAAGTATTTCTTCTTGCAACTTTTAAAATCCATTTGTATTCTTTCTTGAAATAATTTTCATTTATTATGAAATAATTTTCATTTATTACCACATGGCTAAGCAAATAACAAGCACAGAAGTGCAGCATAAAAGACTTAAAACCATTTAGCCAATAAATAACAAGAATAAACACAAATCAGGAGAAAAAGTTTTTAAAGAAACCTTACAAAAATCTTTAGGCTGCTTTGCAAATATCTTGCACTATCTTTCACAGAGGACATTGTGAGCCCACTGAGTCACCACTTGTTAGGGGATTTGTTCTATTAAAACCCAACTAACATTGCACAAAGCTAGTAAAAATAAGGAAAGATTCTACACTAATCATGATCTCTCCCTAGGTTATGTGCTGCATATTCGATTTCCTCATCTTACTGTGTAAGCTAGATGCAGCATGACCAAACATGACCTAATACAGATATAGCATGCATAAACATGCTATGAACCAGAACCCTGCTGTATAAAGACAAAGTCATTAGTAGATTTACAGTCCCTACTGTCAAAATCTCCATTCTCCCATAAGCCAAACACACAGCCACAAGCTGCTTTTGTCTCATCCATGTTAGACCTCTACAAATAGGTAAGCATCAGTGAGAGACCCTGCAAGACACGAGCCAGCAATACAAATCTAGGAGGAAAATACTTCTGGTGTCAGTGCAAAAACACAGACAAAATCCTGATTTCTATAAAGTCTCCACTAAGCCCACCAATCCTGTAAGGACAGAACAAAAATCCCTAATCAAAGGTTCTTTTTTAAGCACTAAGCATAGTAGTTTCATTATGTCCAGCCCTCCATGTAAAAAAGACATACTAGAATCTGTTCTGCTTTTTATAGCTCTGTGCTATATTTAACAGCTGATACACTGTAAGCAGAAAAACCTTGTGATTGCTTTCTTCCATGTATGATATTCACAGCAGACAGAAAAACTATTTCCCTGCATTGTTGCAGCAGTCTGGTTTTCATTTTTGGGAGGAGCAATACTGGTACCAGTATTCCATGTCAACCCACCTTCATTCAGAGAACCATGAACTCTTCAGCCACTAGATCTCTGAGGCTCCAAACAGCCCAGTGAGCTATGACTGCTCTTGTCTCTAAACACAAATGAGGGCATAGTTGCAAGAAAAGCACTAACCCAGTCTTGCACAAGAAGTTATGATAAAACAAGGGTCACAATTCCAAGACTTTTGCCTGTATATAGAACTGCCTTTTCTTTATTTGTGTCTTTGCTGAAGCAGCAAAACTGCACCACAAAAATAGATACGCTTGTAAACATCATAACTGATGTGTGATTAGGCAAATGGTTAGGGTGTTTTCTGGTGCCATGACCTGATCTACCACACTCTACTAGTCCTCATCTTTCAGTTGTTCAAACTGCTGCTTCTTGCAGGAACAAAAGCTTACGTGCAAAAAATCAAAACAAAAACAGGAGCTGTGTGTAGAAGCATGTTTTAATATTATGGGGTATTTTGTTTTTCCTACAACTTTTTACAAAATGCATTTGCAGATAGCTTCCAGCCCTTTACAAGCCCTAATGTGCGGGCAGACAGCATGATGGTCAACTTATCCTGATCTGTACTCCTGTAATTATGTGCCTCTCCAGAAAAGATTAATGTCAGAAAGTTGCGCTATGCAAGAAGAGCTGAAGAACAAAGCAGCATACAAGACCCTGGAGGGAAAATTTATGATGGTTGCAGGGAAACCATATGTACATTTCTTATAAGACCAATTTTTCTGCACTGCAGAAATTCCTCTTTATTTTAGACTGTTTTTTAAATACTGAGGGAGGGGAAAGAACAAAACATTTTCGACCTCTCACCAAACTCTTCAACACCATCAAAAGGAGGGACTCGGGACTTCAACCATGCTTACAAGCAAGTGCAACACAGCAAGGAAGAGGTGAACCTATCTATGCACCCTAACAGATCAACACTGGTGTACTGACAGACATCTTTTTCAGTGGAATTCCAGCCCAAGATTTCACTCAGCTTGAATTTTCAGGTACCAAGCTCTGATGAGCACAGAAATGCCCAAACCCAGGTGCAGTTACGAGTTCATCTGTCTCCTGGACTTTCAATCAGACATGTTTTTTTTTTTTTTTCCTGCAAGAAACTGTTAGGAACTAACATCTTGCAAGTTTTTAACTATCAATTACAATAGCCTCATTTAGTATACCACTGGGGCTTTTATATGCCTTCTGGGCATTGTGCCAGTTTTTATTTCTTATAATAGTTTACAGCCTAGCTTTTCCTTCCATCTCCCACCCATTACAGCTCCTCCACTTTCATAAAGACATACTTTCCTTCCTTTAGATTTTTACTGTCTTTACCTCAACTGCTAAACCTGCTTCTTTTTGAGCTCAAATGAGGTACTCTGTCAGCTGATTCCTCACCCTGAGGATGGGAAATGGCCACTCACGTTCAAACAATACAAATTCTAATGCAAATAAAGGGTAAGCCCAACATTTGCTGAGGCATAAAAAAATAGCACTAGTCTGGGGTCTTCTGCAGAGAATCTGCCCTCTTGCCCAGCTAGATGTAAGAATCTCTTCCCTCTCTTGGCAGGTAAGAGACGCACATTGCTTCTCCCCACTCCTAGTGAAGAGTTTTCCACCAATTGGTGGGAATTACAGTAGTGGTAACAGAAAGTATCATGCTTATTTCACCCATTCTCCAGATGCAGCTTTCAACTCCAGCCCAGTCCACACACTACAAGCCAGCATCTATGGCCTGAGCAGCAGCACCCAGCCTCCTCCAAGCAAGGTGCAACAAGATTTTTGAGTGACTTATACTAACCTAGAGTTACACAGCTTACTCATTCTACAACACAGGACAGTAAAATTTCTATAGGTGCCTGTTCAGGAAAGGAAAACAAAGATCCCACTGCAGTAGAGAGGAATTTTGCAACAGAGCAGGTTTTAGATGAAAATCTGATTAGTCCATTCTCCCTTCATCCCCCATGTATCCTTTACATTGAGCTGCTTTAAAAAACTCGGTGACAGCTTAATAATTTATTCCTCATTACATTAACAGCATACTTTTGCACAAGTAATGTGACAGAGGAGTCACAAAGTATAAAGAGATTTTTATTACAGGTATATAAGCATATATATTCCTTATTTTTACAGAATTGATGTTACTTAAGCATTTACAGAATATGTAAGGTAACAGTATGTAACTTGGTAAAGATAATCAGAATTAGATGACGTATCAACATATTCATCTATGTTTTAACACCACTGTTACCTGAAAGTAATGTCAGCCAGACATAAAAACCAGTTATTTGGAAAGGAAGGAAGCAAAAACAATCAAAACCCAACAACAAACAAACCAAATCAAAACAAAAACCTACTCTTAAGCTGGAAACAGCCCTTCAGTGCATTACTTACTGATGTTGTTCAATGAGTATAACCATATGATTGGTAAAAATGATGTCTGTGGTCCAGTTTAATGAATAGAGTGTTTTCCTACTTCTAGTGGAAGCATTCAGCTCTTAAGAATGAATTAAATGATTGGCCAGGCTACTGATTGTTATTGCTGGCAGTTCATGGAGACTTCTCCAAGTCTCCTACTATCCAACACTGTGGATCACATAAGAGGGAGGTCAGATAGCTAAACCTAGCTATCTTTGTAGGTTTAGTTGCCTTTCTACGGCACATAAGACAGGCTTAAGGTAAACAGAAAATGCCTCCCTATTTTATTTTATAATATACAAAAGAGATGTGAGACCAAACCTATTTTAACTCATTTAGGGATTTGAAATTAGACACTGGAACAGGTGAGTAACAACAGGGTACTTGCTTGCTTGTCTATTTTAAGGAGAAAAAGTTGCTGTTATTTTAGAAGGATTCCTCATTTGGGATCTGAATGTTGTTCTGCAATATGCTGGATGATTTATCCTAAACCTATGCTATCCTGAAAGTCCCATCAGCATTTAGAAATACCATAAAAGACAAATAACTTAAAAGCATGTATATGGAGAAATCAAGAGCCAGAACAAAAGCATGTGATCTATCAGTTTCATGAGTTTCAACACATTTAGTCAAAATTTTTCATGAAATTTATCAACATTCACAAAGGTACTTCAGTTTTTCCACATTACTTCCAAGTAACAGAAACAGGAATATTTAAAGTCTCTTCCATATAAGGCATTACACAACACTGAATCCTGCAACAGAAGGACTTGGCATGTATTCTCCACTTCAGCAGGTGCATTAGAGTGATCAAATATTTGAAACAGACATTCAATGCTTTGAAAGAGCAATCCTGAAGCTGTTGTCCAATGTCAATTTACAGTCAGCAGAACACACTGAGATAGCTAGGTGCTGTTACAATGGCTAATGAAGCGTGACAATTTAAGTCCTAGCACCCAGGACACTCAGCCCTTTGACAGAGGTTAAGCAAGCAAGCCTTCATGTAATCGATAGTATTGTGCTTCTGTAATACTCTATGGGTATTACAGTGAGCCAACAAATGCTTGCTATAAAGGAAGGTGTGGAGCTCGGTAGCTGTAAGAAGAGATGGCCAAAGCACTCACTTAGTTGTGAGTGCACTTCACTGATTGCTACAAAACATCCCAGCCAGCTTTTAGGGTGTTTTTCTCAAACTACCTCTAAAGTGCTGCAGCACACAGAATGTTAACCAACACTGCAGTGATGTGGGATTCACACTTAAGTCCACCAGTAATTTGCTACACGACCTCATATCTTTGTATGATAGCTAGCAAAACAGCCCCAACTTCAATTATGGCTTCCAGTGCTACATTAAGTATATTGCAACAGAAATTACAGAGAGTTATCTCCCACTGTAAGCTGCATATTTATACCAGATAAAGACAAAGCTATGGAGAGGAATGCCAAGCTATGATAGCCACCAGGTAACTTCCAGTTCAATTCTACTGTTGGGGGAGCAAGAGACATGAACTTCCTCATTAAGCAAGCAACTCTAACTCCTAGTACAACATACAGGAGAGAGGAATTTGGGAAGACTGACCATTCCAAAGGGATAGTCAGCCTCTTCAGAAAGTCTCAAAGTGATCTCCCATTGTTACTAGAGAACATGACCTGAATCATTCCCCAGACACATGGAAGGATGCTTGGAAACCTGAACTGATACCATGCTGACTAGCACTAGAACAAACCTTAATGTGGTGCCAACATCCTTACACATTGTAAGACAAACTAAAACTTTGGAGGACTCACCAGCAGCAGACCCTAACATGAGGGACTTGCAATCAGCCTAAAGGACAATAAATTTGTGACTAGCAGCGGACTACTACAGCAATTCAGGAACTTGCTAGTACTTCATTAAACTAACTGCTTCTATGTCAAAAATTTACTGAAGATGACTATACAATATTATAACAGCTGGGATTCATGTTGATCTTCAGCATTCTCTTTCCCCCTTAGGATCCTGGTCATGTGTTAGGTGAGGGGTACTGACAGAAAAAACTTCTTGCACTGCAGGAATAAATGCTTGGAGTTAAAAATGAAGCACACAAAGCGAAGGACTGCACTCAATTGCAGTTTCTGAATCAGTATGATAGTTCCCTAGACTGAAGCAGAGAGAGAAAAGGAACCGATGTAACCTGTCATACCCAGCAGCCATCCCTCACCCTCAAGATCAGGTCAAAAGTTAAGTACATAAATATCAGATCTGTCTGTCAAGTAAATCATTCACATTAATCTTAGTGAGACTGCTCTGGTGCAGGCAGATTATAGTCATTCTTTTACAGAAAATAAATGGAGATATGCTCCAGTTGAGACACATACACAACAGGCAACTGTCTTTCAAATGACTAGTTCTAACACAGTTTGTACAATGGCTCTCTATGCCTCTGTCACCACAATCAATTTCTGCAGTGCACTCAGTGAAGTCATTTGGGAGCTAGGACTACTGCTGAAATTGATACAAACAGCAGCATCCCAATACATCAGATTTACATCACCTTCTGGAGTGCCTACAGAGGTTATTTTTAACTTCTAGGACATCTGGGACCCAGTCGCCTCATGAGCTGCTTTTCTTCACAATGTACTCCCAGAACTGAAATCAAAAGCTAGCTGCTACTGTTAAGTAAGCATGGTTTTCTGTTTAAGTTTGGTTTCATGTTTGGTCAAGTTTTTGTTTAATGTTTGGTTTCATGTTTTCTGTAAAGCTTACTGTTAAGTAAACCTTGGACCATGCTTGGTCTTCCAGTTTCTTGACTTATGTCTGCTTGATGATCAGTACAAGGGGAAGGGAACTTCAACCTAATCTCCAGCCTGCATGGCTTCATTTCTGGTTTTCCAATAGATATCCAGTTTGAAAAGAGCACCCGTAGTCTCAGCTTCTAAGTTGTCATAACACACTCTCAGTTGATTATGAAGCACCTGATCATGACAGCTATACTCTAAAAAAAAACAAACAAAGCATTTACTAAAGATATCTTGCAGAGTTAATACTCAGTAGAATACCCTCTCCTGTCCCCTCCGTGATCTCAGCAATTCCACTGATTAGCAAATGTGAATTAATTCTGTTAGTCTTAAACCAGTTAGGATGGACTTACAAAATAAGTTTTCTCTGCAAATTTTAATAGGACTCCTATGATTTTTTCCCAAAGTACTTCCCACTGAACCCATATGAACTACTCACATACCGTTCTGAAGTCTTCCTCAAACTTGTAAGCTCCGCCTCCTGTGGCACAGAGCGTAGTGTGCAAACTGGAGAAATTCTTTTCACTACCCATCTGTATGAACCTGTGCATGGCAGAGCTGGGAAAGCGGATGAAGTGCAGGTTTCCTTTTCGTCCACACATAGTCAAATTTTTCAGTTCAAGATGGACATCACGAATGCCAGTTTTACCATACGCTGTATTGGAGATCAAGTATTTCCTAATGCTTTTCAGATTTTCCACCTCTTCCTGCTCCTCCTCTGCAGTAATGTCCTTAGGTTCAAAGTAGACCAGTTTAACCAACGTTCCACCAATATCCATTCCAAACCATGGAAATGCTAAGGATGAGGGGAGAAAGAAAGAGAAAGCCACTATAAATATAGAGGATACCCATATCTCTTAAAGCATTTGCTGAAGGACAATTTAGTGCAGTCACAATGACCTCAGTTAAGAAAAAGAATAAAGAAAATCTTAAGATACTCTTCTCTGGAGAAGTGGGTTTTAATAAAATGAGAATATTTTTCCCAGGAAAACATTTATTCCTCAGACAGCACCTCATGACAGAGCACATTTATTGCATTTCACCCAATTGACTCCCAGCACCAGTTCTTAGTATAGACTAAGGAGGGGAGGAGAAAGAAACAACCAAACAGGAGAACAAGATTTCTCAAGTCACATTGCCACTGCATAACATCTACAATTGCCTTTTTAAGGCCAGGTGGAATTTCCACTGTCACACGGCTCTGTCTGAGCAGCAATACTCCCAGTATCCTGAGAGTCTCCAGACTTCAACCCACCAGAACTAGCAGCTCTGTTGGAACTACACCACTTGTATATACTAGCAGAAAGAGAATAAAATATTTTAAGTTCCATATTTACCACTGACAATTATTTTGAGAAAATATAAAACATACCTTTTGCTGTATGTGTTAGCCTATCCTACAGCTATAGAAGAAATGCCACTATTTGCTTCTCAGCATATATGTATTTGCCACAGCCAGCCTAGATCAACCAAAGCCTTTGTTCTGCTGATAGCAAGAGAAAATGAGTATGGAGAACACGCAGGCATAAGATACTAACTCAATTTGACTGGTCTACCTGCTCTGCTTGTATATATACAAGCACACATTTCAAATCGTAGGCCAAGTAACTTTACAGAATCATAGAATAGTTAGGGTCGGAAAGGACCTTAAGATCACCTAGTTCCAACCCCCCTGCCATGGACAGGGACACCTCCCACTAAACCATGCCACCCAAGGCTCTGTCCAACCTGGCCTTGAAAAAAAGGCCATGTTATTGCTTATAAAGCAATAAGAGGTGAGAGTATAAAATCTACATACAGGTACTGCAAAAGAAGGCAGCTAGTAATGTTTCTAGAGAAATGAAATTAAGAATATTGAGTATGTGGCTGAACATCTAAGATATATTTCTAAAATAGGAGTCACATAGTCACTTCCCTGCTTTTAGGGACAAACAGGCAGACTTGCTAGAAATGAGATTCTACCAGCTAGGGCATCCCAACTTAGTGTTGCTACAACTTCCAAACCATGGATACCATATACATTACTGATTTTTCTGCCAGTGAACCTAAATGTAAGCAATCTGGGGCAAAGATTTTAACAAGCATAGGAGGTAATGATCACACAGTTTTCCTCACATAATCACAGATTACTATTAGGTTACTCAACTTCATGCTGAAAGGAGCTTAGAGTCTTCTACTTTTTACAAAGGTCTCAGCATCAGTCTTTTCTGGCTGACTAATTCAAACTTCAATTTCACAATTGTCAATACATTCTCCACCCCCTAAACCAACCCTTAAACGTCAGATGTTTAAAAAGGTTATTTTGCTCCTTTGCTGTTTGCTGAATAATTGATTCATCAGTTTCTCCCCCTTTCCCTAAGGACAAGGCAGACAAAATGCATAAACTTCCCTCAAGTAGCTTGCTTACTGTTCAGTTTTTCTAAAAGTACCTACTCTTATCTGTTTTAACATCTAATTTCTTTTTCCATATCCTGCAAGCTGCAAGACACAAAGTCACTGAAGTGAAGTCTAATTTGATGTTTGGGAAGATACATACTATGCAGATGTACAAGAGCTCCCTGAAACAGGAAAAATGCAAACCAGGTGTTTTTTAAGATAGGCTTTACTTGGGGGGGGGAATTATCATGCACTATCCTGTAACCCAAACACTTTTGGAAGTACAAGGTAAACATTTAAGCAAGTGTGGTCTGGTCCACGCTACCAACACTCTAATGCAGCAGAGCTTACGATGCCAATTGCATTAGTGATTTTCACAAATCTTTATTTAAGCTGCTGAGAACTTCAATTACTTGTCCCACTGGAACAGTAAGTCTCCTCCTCAGATGTATCTTAACTATGTAGGCAGGAAGTTTAATCTTAAAAGCAGCATGGCTGGACTGTGTGATACCGAACCACCCTGCAGCTTAATGTAAGTCAACTACCTGTACCAACAGTTGCTTTAAAGCTACAGTATAGATTTACTCTTTAAAAGAGGAAAGAGCCATTCCAGCCTCCTATCAAACACGCATCCAACAATAAAAGCATTAAGTACTAACAGGTGAGAGCTCATGATTGCCAAGACATTTATTTTATATCTTAACATTTTGAGGAGTCATAACTAATCATTAACAAAGAATACGTGCTGTAGAAAACAGTTTGTGATGGAGGTATAGATAATGCTCACATTTAAAAAGCAAGCAGAAATACCAAAACAGGTTTTTTTGTTGTTGTTGATTCTTCTCTCTGTGAATCTACGCTCCTTTCATTTTGTTGCGAGCCAAACAGAGCTGCAGAAAGAACTTTGCTCTTAGAACAGCAGTTTTCTTCAGCACAAATAAAGAGCACAAGATCAGTCCACCACAACCAGTATTTTGGTTACCCAGAACAGCTTAATTTTCTTCACAGTTTCTCACACAAGCTGTCTGTTGAATTCACTTGCAACAAAGACAACTATTTTGACTGGTTGACCAATTAGGCAAAAAACCAAGGCTCAAAGCTCCTGACAAGTCCTGCTGTAACTCACATAACTTCCATAAAACTGGAATGACAGTACAAACACTTCTGTATTCCAGTGATTATTTAAAAGATTTTTTCATTGTACCTTTTGTTACTATTGTCACATTCCAAAATGAAATGCACCACTGAAGTTCCGTCAGTTCTTTTCAGTATATTCAGATACCCCACCTTAGCTGGTACATACACACTTCAACTTCCCTGACACCACTGAATGCAGTGGTAATGGAAGCAAACATGCAGGTTGCAAGGTGCTCCTGAGTTCTGCCGCCTCCCTGAATACAGGCAGTAAGACCATACAGAGGCTACCAAAATTATTAGGGCCCTCACTACTACGAACTCAGGATATGAAGAAAGAAAGGTATTTGTGTTGATACAGTCTCCACAGACTTGAGGGAAAATTGTGGAGGTTGTTCAGATTTTCTGTTTGTTTTAAACTGGAAATTCAGCATTTGATTGATAGCCAGAATAAACACTGAATAAAACTCAACATTTGTTGAGTTCTTAAAAGCCAGAAAAGCAAGGAGGGGAAAGTGAAATCCATCACATCCACATCTTAGGCTGATAACAGTTATTCAAAACTGTGTGATTTACCATGAAGACTGAAGACATGGGATATGTTGCAGAGATGCTTTCACAGTGTAAAAAATGCACTTAACTAAAATTGTCTGGCAAGACTGTTATGAGCCAATTTCTCTCTTCTCAGCCATCAGTACTGGATCAATGCAACCTATTATTGTGGTGAAAACAGACCTATTCTACTGTATTGCTACACAGCAGTAGGTCATAAAAAGGAACAACCTATAAAACCTAGGTCCCATGGAACTGCTACAGAAAGTGTCAAGATGAATTATGCATTCTTAAAAGCCTAGCATAAATAAAAGACTTTACTTACCTTAAGAAAATTAATTCTCTTTACGCTAATAAGCTGCACCAACTACTTACTGGTTTGTTATCTTAAGATAAAGATCTCCATTACTCCAAAATTTGCTGCACAAGCATGTGACAATGCAAACAGAAGGTATCAACAGCATTGCATAATTAGGTAATCTGATGCACACCAACAGCTGTGCTATCTGGGGGAAAGGTTCACTCATGAGAAATTCCATGACACATTTTACCTAGTTTCTGCACAAACTTTGAAGGGTATGAACCTACAGAGCTATTCCTATAAGGCATTATTATGTTCACAATTGAATACATTTGATTTTAAAAACCCCTATCTTTAACACACAATGTAAGGAGGGGGGTGAGGGGTAAATACCAAATCACAACCTGCTCCACACGGACAGCAGCTCAGGGGAAGCACGAATGAAGAGGAACTCCTGAGTACCTAAGTTACATCTCCCCTCCATTAAACAGGATAACCAAGAGTAATCCTTTTCATATGTTTAAACAACCACAACATAAGGTTGGCTGAATCTTTTTACCCCTTAACTCTTAAAGACTGTGCCTGAACCCTGCTGGTTAGAACTTTCTTCTCTCTACCTGGATGTTAGATTTACTCATGACCAATTTGCAGCAGTTTTATTCTTTTGCCAAAACTGTTTCAGGTTACACATCTCTTACAAGATATGTATTTCCTCAAATACAGGTACAGTATCTCCAGTTTTATTCTTTTTTTACCAATAATTTGAACGATGGTATCAATACTCTGATATCTTAGTGATATATATCTCAGATAAAATACCTTAGGTTCAGCTGCTTTTCTTCCTGGACACACACATGATGAAATCCTATTACTCCATTTACATTTCATTTGCATTGCTTGACAGTTTGATGATCTAAGAACTTCCCATTTTAACTGGAAGAGGCGAGAAAACACCAAAAATAGTGATGGGGAGAGGGGAGATCAAAACAAGAGACACACATAAGATGAGATAGTATTCTCACAGCTTGTTAGCTGCTTTTTATTAAAAAGGCTGATAATAGCTTACATTTTTTCACTCCTTCCTATTTTACACAGCTATTTTGAGCAATCCAAATACATTGTAAAATGGAAGCATTGGTTTTCTTTGAACAAAAATAGAGTATGTATCTTAAAAATTAATTATATCTGCTTAATGGAAGTTTCTTCAAGACTTCTTCAAAGCTAGAGCTAAATAAATCATGCACATATATGAGGTGATGCCTTCCAGTTCATTTTCAGCAGCAAGGCCTTATGGAATGTCAACCTCCTCATCAGAAAAGGAAAGAAAGAAAGAAACAAAAAAAAAAAACCCACACAAAAATAAACCCAAAAAACGACAAACCTGGAAGCACAGAGCTGTTTCTTAAACAAGTGTGACTATCACATGCAAGCAGCCATATTATCACAAATTGATTTCTGAAGATAGCACTAACAGACTAGGTCATTACCTAGCCTGTATAGCTTCATTAAAAAACTCTGAAAGATAAAAACCCAACTTGCAAAGCTACAAGAAGCAATGATTAGCTATGGAGAATCTCATTCTTTAATCTAATAGCACCCAACCCAATGAAAGTGATAAGTTTAATTCTCCCATTCCTGTTGGAAATGCATTATCTAGTTGCTAAATTGCAAATGCAGTTTTAACTCATGGGATGTTGGACCACAACACACCAACTAGTTTATTTTGTTATGACCAGTCCTATTCCTTCAGCAACCCTCACTTCCAACTACATTAAAAGAAGCTGGAGACTAACTTTAAGAATTCCTTCAGGTCACATGCTTCTTAGGATTAAGAAGACTGTGGGATATTCCAATGCCTTGGACAAAATTTCAGTAACTGATAACATTGTATTTATTCACCACATCAAACAGTAGCAAGACCAAAACCATTCTCCCACCTGTAGTCTTCACTAAAGCAGACTAGATAGCAATCCATATGTAACATCCACACAGGTCAAAAAGCCTAGGTTTTCTTTCTTTTCTACCTGGCCTTAAGTGGCGCTACACAAGTATGCTGCAGCGAAACATCACACTAACAACCTAAATATTGGCCAAAAGCCTTCTTTACGTGAAGCTTCAAATCTAAGTGCTCAGAAATTATCCACAACAACTACAATTCATAATAGCTGGAAACAGTCACACTACCTCAAAACACACATTCTTTGACCCCCAACAGCCACCATCTGACTCGGGGTCAGATAAGATACTGACTGGAATTGACCCCAAAGCTTTATACTAATTTAAGAAAAGCAATAGCATTAGGATGCCCAGCTGGCTTCTTCTCTATGTCTGAGGTAGAATAACACTGTGAAGTACCAGCCTAGCTACTGCTGCTCTGAAATCTTTGTCCTCACTTGGCTACAGTGCTGTTTCAATAGGGAGTGATGAAGGCACTTAACTGCTCTTTTTTTTCCTTCTGTTCAAAGATCACATTTAAACTGAACAACATGACAGTTTAGGAGGCTTTTGAAATTTGCAGAGTTCACACTTTTATTATCTTCTGGAGCACTTCACACTGCAAGGCATCATAACAGGTATTTTTCTGCATTCATTATGCTGTGCTGCAGAAAGGTAATGCAGACCTTAGTCTCACAAAGGTTCTGCACTAGTAATTCGAACCAGAAAACTGAAATTAGTCTAATATCCCTGATAACTCACCTAGTTCAGCTAAGGAAAACACACAGCAAAGACAAGCTTCTTAGCAGAAGGCAAGTCAAAAAGAATATAAATTGGTCCTCAGATCCATTCTCACTGTACTCTAATCAGCAAAGCACACTGGTTTCACAGGGAGTCTTCCTTTCTCAGAGGGAAAACAGACCTGAGAATATAGAACTCTACCTCATGCTGGCAGAAAGTAAAAGCAGTCAAGAAAACATACAAGGATTTAAAGGAATAATTCTTGCAGAAAGATAGGCTTCATTTGTTGAAATATTGGGAAATAGTAATTACTTCATTATCTTTTCCACAGCACAAAGCAAACCCCACAATCAATACTGAAGTCTTACATGCCATGTGGCAACTGCTTTTCATTTTGCAATGTATCCTTAAGCACAGAACAAATATCTGCAAAGGTTGGGACTAAATACAAAAACCAGTAAAACGGGACTGTGTAGTATCCACAGGAGATGGATAGAGAGGAGAAGTTGAATATAATTTAATTATTTTTTTAAGCTGGTGACAGTCTGCTATCATATTTTCCTGGAGGACTAATAATTGCAGATTAGTTTTTTTTTTACAAAAATCAATCATATACATTAAAAAGTACAATAGCAGCAAGAATTCATGTCATTTATTTAGCAAAGAAAATGCCTACTAAATAGTTCTACAGAGCACTTCCCTTATCTGCTGTTTTCACTAATGCCTCATTTCATTAAAACCCCGCAATGAAGACCTAGTTGTCACACATCTTGGGCAATACAGCCAGTCACCCATATTCTTCACTCTGATGGGCTCTTTTATCCCTTCAAGATGGGAAGGAAATTCCAAACTCCAGATTCTTTTTCACTCAAGTGACTCCATGAATCCTAAAAGCCTTAAGCTTCGCTTCAAAGCACTTTTTACTGTTATGAAGAGTTTGATATGCAAGTGCTGACTCTTCCGAGCTACACCAAATCAAAATGTGAGTTAGTCCAAGTTCTGCAGTTTTTGTTGCTGAATGAAAGTGTGAAACTGGACAAAGGCTAACCCAGTTTGTGACAGAGAATGATTTTGTCATCAACATGTTAAATTTGGTAAACTAACTTCCAACAGATATACTACATAATTAATCAACACAGAGAACATTCTAAGGTAAACTGGCAAGTGTAGCTCTGCAAAAATATTTAAAAAGCTAGACAAGGTACTGGCTATTAAGTAGCCCTGTGAAAGCTGCAGCTCTTCAAGGCTGTTTCTATTTTGCTCTGTTTATACAGAAAAGTTTTTTAAGTATTCAGTTCAAAAGAAAGAAAGAGATTCAGACCAGCTGAATGAACACTACTTCCTCCTGAGTAGAAACATCTTTAAGTTTTGGCAGCGTGTAGCTGTGATCCTGACTATTCCTGATTACTCTTTCAGAACATGCTGAACTTTTAACAAAGAAGCAAACATTTATTGGCTTTATTGGAAGGGCTACTGAAGTGAGAGTGCAAAAAACCAGACTGCTTTCTCCATTGGATTGGTTTACTTGTAGAGCTTACCACAGAACTATTCAATGGCTCCATACCTACACAGAAGTTAGCTATGATCAAGAAAGTAAAAGACATCATTAATCAACAAACTTTATACAGTTATGTACATTACAAATATGGATGCTTGAGACTTGCAGCCTGCAAAAACATGGAAGGCAATTCACTAACACCTCCCAAATCAACTAACCAAAAGCCACAGGCGATGCTCAAAAGGAGCATATTACAGTTTTATCCTGTTGGCAAAACACATTCCCCCCCCCCCCCCCCCCCCCGTCAGAAAAACTCGCACTCGGCTCCCAGGTCTTCTTTTCTCTTAATTCTAACAGCGCGTGGGGAAGGCGAAGGAACATGAAGACCGCAGAGCCTTCCCACCACCCAAGGCACAGCAGCGCTCATGCCGACCCGGCCCGAGCGTTACTTACAGCGCTGCTTAGGAACTATGAGCTTCATGGGCGCGTCCGGGAGGCGGCAGCAACCGGCACGACCCTAGGCACCACCCGACGCGATGCTCGGCGCTACACGAAGCTGCTGCCGCCCGCTCGCTTTCGTGCCGGGCCGCCGCTCCCCGCCCGCCGCCGCCCCATTGGCGCAGGGCGGGCCCGGCCCACGCGGCAGCGGGGCCGTGCCCGGCAGCCGCCGCCGCATTGGCCAGCACCGGGGACCCTCGCTCCGCCCGCCCGGCCCGCGGAGAAGGGAGGAGAAACGCCTCCGGCGCGAGAGCCGGGTGGCCACCAGCCCCGGCCGGGCAGCGCTCTGGGCGGAGAGAGGGAGGAGAGCGGCAGGACCCGCGGCCGCCTGACACCGGGCGGATGCAGGGGCCCGCCGGGCCGGTCTGCGGCAGCGCCGCACGGAGGGGGCCGGGCCGCCGCGCTCGTGACTTACGTGGCCTGTGCCGGCGTCCCGAGTCCATCCTCCTGCGTAGCCTGCATTTCTTGGCCGGGGAGCCGTGGCTGAGCGGCGGTAGCTCCGGCCGCAGCAGCAGCGTGTGCGGCGCCTCTCCGCAGCCGCCGTTGCTCAGGGGCTGGCTCGAGGGGTGGAAGCCGTTCTGCAGCAGCCCGCCGAGCAGCGAGCAGGAGGCAGCGGGCGGTGGCGGTCCCGGCGGGGCGCCGGGCTGTGCGCGGAGCTGCTCTCCCATGGCGGCAGCCTCTCCCCTTTGTCTCCCGGCTCAGCTCCGGCTGGGTGCGGCAGAGCCTCTGCTCATGCCGGCGCCTGTGCCCGCAACTCCGTGCGCTGGGACGCGGCGCCAGGCCCCCCCGCCGGCGACGGCGCACGGCGCAGGCGTCCTGCCCGCAGCGCGCTGCAGAGCGGCGGCCACCGCCCTCCGTCGGGGACGCGGCGACCCCCCCCCCACCCGATTCCCTGGGTAACGTGCGCGCTCCCGGCTGCCGCGCCCGGCACCTGCGGGGCAACGCGCAGCCCAGGAGCGCGCCGGGGCGAGCGGGATACTTGGGGCGGTCCGCGCTCGCACGGTGAGGGCTGGTACGGGCAGCGCACGGTTGCAGTGCGCCTTCCTTCCCGCGGCCCGGCTCGGTCCGGCACACCGGGCAGGCCTGCCCCTGTCATTTTCGGTTCAAAGTGTCCACAGGCTCGCTCGGGTGACTCGGGTATCTACGTCTCGGGGGCCTGTGACCCCAGGTGCGCCCTGTACCTCTCACACACCTACTCGGGCATCAGCGTTCACGTTTTTGTCTACATCATCACGTGTTTCCTGCACAGCGTAGAAGGACTGGTGTGACCTTGAGGGTGTTTGACCTCATGCTATTTTAGTGTCTTTGCTTTCCCTACCCAGCACTGGTAACCTGTGACTGATTTACTCCCTGACCACCGAGACCTCCAAGTGTAAAAACACATTTTCTGAATTAAATGTATTAAATATCAAGTGGACATAAAACAGGGTGAACCATGCTGCAGTGTCATGTGTGTAGCTGAAACACTAACTGAATTGCCCTGCACATGAAGGTCACTCCTATAGACATCGTGCCAGTCACAGATGATTGTCCTTAAAGCAAAAACAGGTCACGTAACGGCTCCTCCCTACACCTAAAATTAGTACAGGACACAAGCTCTCCACTGTGAAACAGAGAATGAAGAGCTACTCTGCTTCCGGAAAGAGATACTGTGTTAAGAAATTGCTTCATGAGATGTAACACGACACTCTCTCCACTTTTTGGCTGGGACCAAAACATTATGTTAAGATATCTAGGAGCAAGCCACAGGAAAACACGCACATGAAGCTGGGGACATGAAGAAAGAGTGTTTGAGAACAACAAGTAAAATTTTCTTCCTACAAAACAGCTACCAGTGTTCAAAGGTGATCAATACACTTGAAGTTTTCCTCATATCCTAAAGCATAAACAACTGCTATAATTGCCAGCCCAAAAGCAACTGCCCTGAAGAGGGCAGGAAGGAACGCAGGCTACATACATTTACTGCTAGAACTGTAGTGCTTCCAAAATTGAAATTCTTCAAGACCCCCTAACTTACTGAATTATGTTTAACCTAAAAACCAGACGGCTGCTGCATGGATTTGCAGGGACCTTCACAACACTTGATGGCAGTTCTATGCAGCTGGCTGCTTTATGAAATTCCCTTGTTAATTCATACCTCTCTTGGCATGAGGAATCCTTACTGCTATTGTCCCCAGGTGGCAATGGTTGTCCCTCGCTCCACCCTGGACACAGAAACTGACTGCACATCCAACCAGCCCAATGTAGAACAGAATCAGTCCTACAAACCTGTTTTTCTCTGCAATTGCAGCTAACTGGGAGCAGACACATGGGCAGTTATGGTATCTCAGCTTAAGGGTGGCAACTTTTTACCAGACTCCAAAAAAAACAAGACAACCTTTAACTGCATGCTTACATTACCTTGTGGTAGGATAGCTATCCTTCCACTGACTCTCCAATGGAATGCTGTTGTTTCAAGTACTGTGTCCAATTTTAGGCACTAAACTTCTGTAATAACTAACACAGGATTAAATGAAAACATCAAGTTTTAGTCTAGAAAATTAAAGACTTGAAGGGATATTCAATTCTGGAACAGGTAACAGCAAAGGAAATATATCATAGTTGCTGAGAAACCAGAAAGGATTTATAAGCAATAACTACAATAAGGGAAATTCACTTTAGATTTGAGGTGGACATTTCCTAGGATGAAGTTAGACAAGCATCAGGCTGCACTGGCAGACTCAGTTGTCCATTGCCACAAGCTTCTAGGAAAAGTTAAGTATCTGTGAGGAACAGTCTCAGTGGAGCTGATTCTGACTTAGAGCAAGAACAAGGCACGGCCTGGACACCTTTCTGAAGTTCTTTCCAGTATTTTATTTCTAATTAAATATTTCCCTAATATTTCACTGTAAATACTGCACAATTATGCCCAGGGTAGAAGTGGATTAGACTGTGCTGAATAGAAGAAGTAGGTCAGGAAAATACTGTTGGGATACGATCCAAATCACTGACAAGTCGGGCAGTGTAGACCAATAGCATATAACAACAACAAATGTCATCTCGAATAACGCTGGAGAAAATATAAAAATGGAGAAATGTTAAAGACTGTCTAAGTCAATTGACAGGGTTTATGTAGAGGGACAGATTCACTTCTACGTGTGCAAGTTTCCCTGATTTTGTAAGCTGTCCAGCAGAAATGGATGAAAACACTTTCCAAACTTTTTTAACTGTCTAAAGGTTTAGTTTCAAGCTAATGTGCTGCTTTATCAAACCCATTTCAGACTTTTGTACTGGTGAATCTCACATGAGCTGATTTCTGCACTGCAAAATACCACCTTTTTCATATTATTTTTGTTTACACTTGTTTAATTTTGGAATGAACTTTTCAAAAGGTTTTACATACCCTCTTTAGTTTTGATTTCAGAATTATCCAGCTCTTCTGCAATATAAACTTAGACAAAGGGAATAAAATTAGATTATGTGTGATGTATTATGTGATCACCTCTAAGCATTTAAAATGAAGAAATCTCATGTCCTCCCATGCATATAGCATGGCTTATCTTGGGCACCAGCAAACTACAGTGCAATCATTTGGCATTCAGGGAAAAAGACCTGAGCCTTTTGCATTAGTCAAGTTGCAACTGGGAGCAGATGAACCATTTATCCTGTTCTGCATCAGCTGTGAGCCACAGGTAGAAATCTGGTAGTGCCATATTTCACAAACTCATTGCCTGATGCAGTGATGCAGACAGCCTGTGCTCTTCTAATATTCAGCACAGGGGCTAAACTGGTGACCTGATGGTCTTGCATTATACTCAGTATTTCAAAATCTGGATTGTCTTAAAAAACATGACGCAGATGAAGTATAACAGAAATGATAATGTCACCTCCTTAAAACAGGACAAAAAGTAGAAATAAACTGCTCTGCTACTCTCACAGTTGAGCAGCTGGCTCAAGACCTTCTGTCTGCTGTTTTTTTTAATCCATACTATGAGACAATGCATCACAGCACAACTGGCTGAAAGCAGGTACTGTTTTTAATGGGCATTGAATTTTCTTGCCTTCACGCCACATGTATACACACCCAGTATGGTACTGCCTACTCTACATCCCTTTATATTAATTTCTCTTTATTTTATATATATTTAAGTTGTTGCAAATGACAACTAGGTAGAACATAAATCAGTGAAGGAATGGCGTGTATTACTGGTTCATTTTCTAACACTTTGGTGCAACCAAACTCAACTTTTCCTCTTCCTTTTACTCTAAATTCCTAAACAAACCCTTTCAGTCAGTTCAGTTTTCAGTCTTAGCTTGCAAGACAACAATCCAAGTAGAGATGCAGTACTGACAAAATCAAGGATGCTTCCAGTTCTTTCAATATTAATTTACTCAGTATTTCTGTCTTCCTTTCTGAACAGGATACACTTCACTGTAAAACAGAAATCTGCTGGGAAAAGGACTACAAACACATAGCATATTGAAGAATCCAGGACACAAACGGACTCAGAACAGTGAACAAGTCTGCTATACTGACTCACTGCGCATTGCACGTTTGCATGGCAAACACTTCATGTATTATTCGATACCTGCCTACACTTCAGACACCAAGCTTTCTATTACCTCTATTTATTTCTTTAGAAAACACAGAGAGCCAGGCTGCAATTTTCTGTGAGTCAGCTTCAACAAACTAACAATTACTTTGTGATTAAGATACTATGCCACAGGATCAAAAGTGCTGTGCTCCAGCCCTTACTCTTTCAAAACCAATGGCACTGAAAACAAAACAAAACCAACCCAAAACAAAACACTCCACCCTTTCAGGTATGTTATAATCAGGCAACCTGGACTGAAACTTTTAGGAACATATGAGGATTAGCTCTTCCTCCCTCATTCTGTGGGGCTCACGCATTCCTGGTCTGAGGACAAGCTAAAAAAAAAAAAAAAACCAACCAAAAAAGCATCAAACAGGTGCAGTCCATCACCAAACAGATACTACAGAGCACCAGTGGTATTACTCTAATTCAAAGCCAGCCAGCTTCAAAGCTTTGGTCACATTTTGTAGATGCTCCTCATTACCACTTCTCTCCACAACTTCTCAAATTACATAAACTGTATTATGCAATGCAAAGGTGTAATGAAACAGACTTCTGGCGCAGCTGCCTGCAGACTTATGTTCAAGGGGTTGCTGGCACTCAGCCATTCCTGTTTATATTTCCATTCAGGTTACTTCTATGGTTATCCTGTTTCTATATTACAGGACAGTCACACTAGATCTTATTCAAATTTTTCCCTTTAAAAATAAAGCAAATACTGTATGGCTGAATAAACTAACATAAAAATATTAAGAACATTCCTTGCAAAAAAATCATATCCTGTTGATTTGGTTTAGGTATATTCACATTTTATACATATTAAAAAGTGCCAACTCCAGAAGTCCAGTATTTCTTCCCATTTTTTTTTCAGAACAGGGAAAAAACCCAAATTTTTTTGGTCTCTGCGGGACCTTCATTAGACACATGTTTAAAATATACTTTAATGCTGTTCTCCCCTTACTTTAAATTACAGGGCTAGAAGACCAACAGTCAAACATAAGTATATAATAACAAATTATAGATGTATAAATCAAATGGGACAAAACAGCTCTAAAACTGTGTAGAATTCTTATCTGGAAAACGCAATGACAGAGTATTTAAAAAAGGACCCAAAGGGCTCTAGTATTGTCAGTGTGATACAGGAAAATTCAGCCTTGCTATGACAACAGCTAGCTAGCACGAGAATTCTGCTTTCCCTGAACACTAACACTTCTGAGAGGGGGAACTGACTGCAGATGACAGAGAAAGAGAAGGGCATAAATATAGTCATACATCTAAATCTTTACCAGATGGAAGCCAAGCAGGATTATATTGAGACCATCAGTTCCTTCCCTCCCCACCCACCTCCTGGTGCAGTTGTGTTTTTTGTGACACTTAAACAAAACCTGCTGATTTAATGAAGGAAAGTCCTGCCCTCCTGCAAAGAGTTGAGGCTATCTCCCCTTCACTTTCATCAAGGGAGTAAAAGATAGACACTCTGCCTAAGTAGGAACATAGCTTTGGCAGTCTGAATAGCCCTCAGGAGGAATGTTCTTTCACTTCATTGCTGACAAACGGGGCATAGATAGATCTCCTGGTGCAAAGGCCAAGCTGAGTGTCCAGGCAAGGCAGTAAGAATGCGATCTGGATAAAGCTGCCTGGACTAGGACATAACTTGCATATCTATACAATAGCCAGGACTAGGAAATAACAGCCAGAAGAGGACATAGGTGTAGTCTGGTCTTACCAGCCTGCCAATCCCTGTGGCCAGATTTTGCAGTGGCCAAAGTGGTTTCTGCACTTATCCTTGGGCAGTTCTGAGATGAGGTTACAGATTGTGGTTGCTGTCTTTCATCCCAACTGAAAAAAAGCACACAGCAGTCAAAAAAACAGTGAAAATATTTTCCTTCTAAATCTTTCCCTGCCGGTACTTTTGTTTCTCTGTGTCCAACTAGACAATTACAAAAAAATTGCAGGTGCATTTACACTCCACAACTTTAACTGAACCCTGGCAGAGCTGTTGGTGCCCTTCTTTTATAGGGGATAAAAACCTTTAGTGCCTTCAGTTCAGTTTTAAATCTAGTCCTTAATTATTGCTTAGGAGTACAAGCCAGTGAAGATAAAGTAGGTGTTGGAGGTGAATCATCTTTTTTTCATGCCAGTTTCTATTCTAAAGTGATTTTGTGAAAAAGAAAAGGCCAGGTAATGGATTTAAACTATTAGGTATGTAAAAAAATTAATTTTTCAGTTACAATCTCCTTTGACCCTATCTACTGTATCTTTTACCTAAGTATTTGGCTCAGTGTATTGCTGCTTATCTTTATCAAACTTAAATATACAAAATGTAATTGGAAAACATGAAAGTTCACAACCCGCAGATTGAGAAATACTGTTCATCGTCACAAAAAAAAAACTAGTTGCAACAAGTGGCAGAGTATTTGGTAGAGAAAACAAAACAGGCCTTGGCTCCTGACTGCTCCCCCATAGACAATTACCCTCATGTATGTTTACATACTGTTTTTGCTTGGCTGTCTTCACTTTTTTCAACTTGGCATTTTTATATGGTCTTACATAATGCCAAACAGAAGGGAAGTGACAGTTTCAAAACCAGCACTTTGAAAGACAATGACAGAAAGGCTGACAATTACAAAATAATCTCTTCCTCATTCATCACTGCTACATCTGAAGAGGAGAAACAGGTTCTCCTATCAATACTCAGCTGTATGGTGATTTTTCACTTTCCTTGGTCTGTATTTCCAGATTTTACACGCTGACATGAAATCCTCATGGATATTAATGATTACGAACCAGGTAACAGGGAACCAGACTTTCTACACTTGTATGGGGAAGGGATAAAAAAAGCTGCTCTCTGAACTATTTTCGCTAAACACATATACCTCCAAAGCAGACAAACCTGGCTCACTCCTCTAGCACAGAAGGAAACACAGTGTCTATCAGAGGGTAGAGAGGACACAGAACTTCTATTTTCCTTCTTCCAATCTAGTCCACAGATGGGAATGAGTGTAAAACAGAAACAGATCACACCTTTGGTATTTCTCCTCAACCACCTTCAATAGCAGGGGAATGTATGTCTGAATGAGCATTTAAAAGCACAGGGTTAAGTCTAACCACCACAACTACTCTGGAGTTAAAATTTTAGTACTTGAACAATATGACTTTGCTTTCAGATAGATAAGCCAAAGATTTGTTTAGGTTTTTGATGCTGAGAAGAATATTTAATATGTCCTTGTGAGACTAAGCTGAAACCACAGACAATGAACTCAAATGCTAATTTTATTTTAAAAAATATCTTTTTATCCATGTTTGCAAAGAATGAGAGTCTTGTGTGGGAAGGGGCTGTGCTATAAATGACAAATTTGTTCCTAAAGGCTCCAACTACCTAGTAACAAAGAAGGGAAACAACCAAACATTATACTAACATTGGGTTGGTTTGCCATAGTTACATTCTCTGATATTTCTGGGACTGGTGACCTTTCAGAGTAAATACTACAGTGAATAGTCTGTTCCTTGCAATGCATTTTGTTTTGTTGAAGAGGCCAGTTTAGAGATTTCAGATCTTCACAAGGTCAATACAAACTATGTACACACAAACCGAAAGAAAAACAGAACTAAAATCATAGACTTCTGTTTTGTCATTACAGACATTGAAGAAAAAACCCCAAACCAAAAGAAAACCAATAGGAAGTAAGTTCCAGGGTCTCTCCTGCATAGAAAGCAACTTGCATTTCACTGCAGGAATCTTAGTGTCACCAAAATACTTGTTTTCTTGTAATAAAAGATAACTAATACAAAAAAACCACTCTGTCTAATGGGAATTTAAGATGCAAAGAGACCACCTAGGTCACAAAACAAGTTCCTTGAATCAATGATTAACCTGGAAGGATCTAAGAAACATATATGCCAAGTACCATGGAGCACAAAATTTTGTATTATTTTGTAACATATGACTGCACACCTCAGGATTAAAACATTATTTTGACACTCACATATAAAGTCCTAACTATCCACATTTATTGTTGTTTTAACCCAGAATGGCAAATCAGATTCCTTGGTCTCATGAACAGTGCTAACCTGATTTGTTGTATTTGTCCTTGATTTTGACATGGAAGTTAGATAAAGGAGCTACAGTTACTTTTGGTGCCAGTAATTTCATATATAGGAAGAGAAACCAAAAGCATTGTGCATCTCCTGTAAATCAGGAGACAAAGATACCTTTTTTTGTTTACAAAACTTCTGTTTATCCACTGAAAAAAGAACTGATATGGCTAAGACATGGACTTCTCATACTTTTTGCCTGACTGCTCTAGAAATAGCAAGAACCAATTTATTTGCTTTTCCTCCATTTATATATTTTACTTAAAATATGAAAGGAGACATGTATCTTATCTTCATTACACTTCCTCTCAGAAGAAAGGAAAATTAAAAAAGGAAAAGCACACAAGCCAGAAAGGGAGATACAGCTACTCCATCACATGCAGATACAAGGAAAACACTGCCACAGTGGTTAGGAGGCATGCAAATAGAATCCCCACATGATCTAGTCTCCATTCACAGGCACAACTGTAACCTAGTATAAACTGGAATTGATATGTCTGACCTAAAATCCTAACCCAAGAAAAGGTGTCTGATTTATGACCTCCTTACTATTGCCAGTTTCGATACCTTAGATCCTCCCAGAACATACAAACAATACATACATAAACCAGGTCATTTTAAGAGCAGATTAATACCCACATGCTGAGGCAAAAAGCACTAGATTGACACATCATGACTGTTTTCATTGCATTAATAAAGACTGCATAATCAATGAAAACACTAAAAAATAAAGATCCCTTTCCTGCAGAGAGAAATCAGGCTGGAACCCCAGTTTCAGTGAACTAGAAAGCCTGTGATTAAAAAAAAAAAATGCAAACAAAAAAACCCCAAACCACTACTTCTCCCCTATTCACCAACCAAGTTTAAGTTTGATTATAAGCAGATTGATTTGAGTCACAGCAGACTGGCATAAGGAAAAAGAAAGAAGACATAACATAGTTCTGAATTTAAATACTTTGCACTTCTCTGTAGCCACAGATCTTCAGACATTTTGCAAACTGTGAATCACTGCTCTTCTCACCTCCCATCTAAAGAAACAAAAGCAACAATGCTAAACCAAAAAGTAGTGAGCCAGCTGAGAATGGACTTGCAGACAGGTCTCACCTCCAAAATTATATCCGTATTTGGATCAGTTTGACCCAAAATGGTAATTACAATACCCATGCCCCTCAACCAGAAAATTTATTTCCAATATTCCAATAATTTTCAGATTTTTAACTCATTTATCTAGGCAGGGTCAGTGCTGAAATGGAAATCTGAGATTTCTGTTAGAAAAATTCAGAATATCCTGATTTTCTTAAAAAGAATTCTTGTTTTTCTCAGCCAGCCACAGACCCAAGACACAGCTTCAGATTCTCAGAAGTTGTATTCTCAACAAAATTAGCTATTAATCTAGCAATTAGCAGTCAAACTTACATTTCATCAGATAAAATATGCTGTCTTCCATTTGATGTGTCAGGGACCTGGAAAGACTCCTCCTTCATGCTGCTTATTATAATCAGGATCCATTTAGGTTTAAAAAACAAACAAACCAACCCCTTGCCTGCAGTTTCAGCAAATTAACTCATCAGTATTAGTTTCCTTTGCTGAAGCTCCTTGAGTCTCTTAGAAACATACATTTTCATTTCACTGATATTTTGCTGTTCTGCTTGTAAAATTCAGTGAAAAGCTATTTATCTTTGCAGGTACATCCACATAAGTTGTGTCATTTGGCTGTTACCACCGTGATCAAGGTTCTAGGCACAAAGGTTATTGACCTCAAAACATGCTGTTTGAAGACCTTGCCTGACATAATTTGTGGCTTAAACCATGACACTGTTATTCTCTATGTCAATAGTAGTTTCATCTGTTGTCTGCTATATTTACAGCTGAACAAAATAAAGAGAATAGAAACTACTATTCAATGCAGTTTTCTTAAGACATTCTCCTGTCACAATACTGGAATTAATTTCAGCTATACTAGTAAGTAGCCTACTTTTTAAGGATAAGGATGTTGAGGCATATGCAATGAAAAATGAATAATTTCTAATTTACTTCAACTCCCAATTTGAGAATCATATTTAAGAAACATGAACATCTTAATAAAATGTGCGAGACTTTCCTCTTCCTTACTTCAACTGAAAATCATTCAGAAATATTACAATAAAATTGTGTTCCATATTTTCACTGCATGATGAATGTTCAACATGGAGCTAATATCTGACTTCCTCAGGGAAGAGTGTATGTATAGCCAAATGAAACTACATTCCCAGCAACCAGTGACACTGAACTTTGATGTGAATTAACAATACAGAGGAAGCAACAAGGCAAACTGGAGGGGAAAGGGGAAGACGAGCAACAAACTTGCCTGGTAAGAGGCTAGAAATCCCAAGTTTGTGGTCTGGGTTCTCTTCCCATCATAGGCAGGCATTGGCACTAGTTGTGGTTCCATCAGATCAACCCTACATTATGATACTACCTTGCAAACTGCAGCCAAGGAGGAGGGGGGCGGGCAGGGAGAGAAACAGAAACACAACAGAGAGAGAGGGTTGAAGCCAACAATACTATATCCACCCCAAGTAAAGATGGCACAGATCTTCATATCATCCCCCTATTAATGTTTTCAACAACATACATCAAACAATTTACTAAGAATTCCGAGATGGAAAGTTTATTCATCCAATGTTCCTGAGATGAGGCTTTAATAAATCACAGTTCCTGGATAGAAAGAAATACATACCACATTAAATTTTCCTTGTCCAAATTCACTACTGAGATTCCTGGTGACCATGGCTGCTTTAGACGCCCAGTACCTAGCTACACCATCGACCTAAAACTGGAACAAAAGAGTCAGATAAAAAAAAATTGACATGTATAACACATCCTCAAGAAGAACTCTGGAGTAATTTGCAGGGTATAGCAACATTTGTTATACATAAAATCAAGCCTCATGTTTATGTGTAACAGCAATAGCCATCTGATTAAAACAACAATAAAACTATAGCATCTACTTCTGAGTCATTAATCTTGGATAATTAATTTGCCAATAGCATGAGTCACTCAGAAATGAGTTAGAGAATGACTCATTTTAACTTTTACTAACATTATCCTTAAAATAAAAGGATTGCTTCCTTACCCTTAAATTGTTGCACATTTTGGTTCTTTTCACAATGCCAAAATCTGCTTTATTTAGAATAGTTGGATTAATTGTTGGAATAATTATCTTCTTTTTATTATGCCGTTCACGCAGAGGATTGTATGGTGCTCTATAAATGCGTTTGTATTCTTTAGAGCACTCACATTTACAATGAAGTGTAGTAGTATGACAGTACCTGGCAACACCACACAAAAGCACCTGACTGGAACTGCAGTTAGAACCTATTACCTGTTGAAATAGCAAAGGGAAATTCAGATGCACAAAACAATTACAAACAATGGATTTTTGCTGTTTACATCTCAGTTTTTGCACAATAAGGTTTATTTTGACTACAGAAGGTCAGATCAGACAGTACTTGGTAACTCCTCACTTCAGTGGAAACCTTTCTATTTCTTCGCATATCAGCTGTGAGCAAAGTTTCATTAAGGAAGCCTGGCCTGTTTCAAAACCTGCTTTTCCTTGGCTGCAGCATGTTGTGACATCACACAAGGCAGTAGAAAATTGAGAACTGTATCTGGAACTATGTTTGGAAATATTCTAACTCTACAAGTCTGGATATGCCCAAAGGCTGCAGTCCATCCAGCTGCCTGCAATTTAACTCCTTGCTGAAGAATTGCCAAAGGTGCAACTTCACAAGCAATTTAGACAATCTAAGACTGCCTAACAGAAGAGAAGCAGCCCTGCCCTTCTGTCCAACCAGCATTTCTGCCTGTTTTTCTTCTGTTTCATCACCTTTTTGGCCACATAGGTCTACTTGCTGATTTGGTTGAAACTATTGGTATAAAATGTGATTAAAAAATTAGCTGCTCATTAATCCACTCTTTAGAAGCAACTGAGGCTTTCTGAGTTTTCATCATCTTTCATCTGCTGCTCCACTTTCAAGGAAGAAGACTGTGTTTCTCTTCAAGGACTGCAAAGAGCAGTGTAGTCTGACTGTATGGCACAAATACAGGCTCTTTTTTTCACGAGTATGACTTCATTCTGCGCAGGGCAGATGTCCAGTGTGTATTAAGCTCTCTGCCTTCTGTTTTTCCTATAGGCTGGGCAATGCCAAGACTGAAATACTAAGCTTAAAAAAAAGAAAGATTTTAATTCCTTGCTCTTTTATCATTCTGTAGGATAACTGTGTTGCCCAATATTAGACATTCATTTTGATAGCTAAACTAATAGGCTAGTGAAAAAAGCTACGGCTTCATTCCTGGCTTCCTCCAGAGGGTAGTTCAGTTACAGTTCTGTTGCTTACCTGTACCGTGTAGCATAACTGCATTTCCAGAACAAGAATTTAACTTAGGCCTGAAACTATTCAGAGCATTTCTCACCACTGGCTCTACAGGAAGCCTAAGGTAAGAAAATCTTAAGGTGAGCAGTATGACTGTCCCACTTCAATCGCATCCTCACATGAGTTCAAGAAGCTCCAAGTGTCCAAAGCCATGATGACATTCCAAGGAACGGTACATAATGTCAGCAAACAGCACTAGTTTCTGAGGTCAAGGCAGACAGCTGACACTTGTCAAGAATAAAAGATCAGTCTTGGGTGTCAGAGCCAGAAAGATGAGTAATACTACACTGAAATACTGTAATGGCTGCACTGTAATGTATCCTGCTTCTTGGATTCAGCCCATGTTACATGAGCAGCAAGCTTCTTGCTCTTGAACTCATCTTTTTCAGGCACCTTGTATTTCTGACATACAGAACTGTCCAGTCTTCTGGCTTCTACACAGAACTTATGTCTGTGTATCTATATATATGTACACATACATACCCCTTTAGTGGAAATCTTTCAGTTTCTTCAGCTACTAGCTATATATCTCATACCTATTAGACAGATCTTGGTATCTTGTCCAGTTTTCCTATTTCAGACTTTCTAGATACTTACTGACTTCATATTCCAATTTATTTATCTTGTTTTTAGTAAGATGACACAGCAGAAGTTGAGAATGCAATGATCAACAGAATGTCTTGGTAAAATTTTCTGGAGCTGTTCTGAGGGGTCTGGGACCATTAGACAGCTATTTACAACCTATACTTTACATAACACTGCAAAAGAAGAAACAGTGTTCTCAAAACAAAGTAATCCTAAGAATTAAAGCTTGAATTTCTTATGCCATGGAGAATTTCCATAAGCAGCCTGGAACTGAAATAAAACTTCTGAAACCTAAGCTGAAATAAAACTGAAACACATGTTTCATTTTAGGAAAGTCTACCCTGAGATTTTACCTTTAAATCATACCTATCTTGGTATTTATATAGCTCTGTGGATGACTGAAAAGGAATCAGCAATACAGGGAAAGAAATAAAGTTTTACTAACAAGATCTAGAATACACCCCCAGCCCTTAACCTAGAGGTTACAAGCTAACATGCTCTGCAAAGAAAATAATTAACACCATGTATGGCTAAAAGTGGCAATAGGTCTAGGCCTAGACTTGGAGCTAAAAAGACATTATGCAAATATTTGCAGAAATTAAGCACTGGTTTAGGAAACCGAACAAAATTTGGATATGTAATTCCAACACCCTTCATGAAATATAAAAACATTTAATATATAAAATATATTTTATATATATATAAATATATATATATTTATATATATAAAAAATATATAAAACATAAAAAAACATTTTCTGAAGTAGTCAATGTTTCTGGACTGAATGTATCCTTCTGTATCAACAATGCTTCTCCATTTTTATGTCCAAAGGATACAAAGACTTGAAATCCATAGGAAAACTAAGATGTAAGACTCTGGCTATGTGTAATCAGTGGCAAAACTCATCCTGACTTATCTAAATACAGGATTCAATTTAGTATTTCAGCTGTAGAGTCATTTCTAACAGTATGTCCTGAGATATCAGTATAATGTTGACTAGGAGGGAAGAATATTACACACCTAGTCAATACCAACCATCAGTCTTCCTGCTTGTGGATTTTCTGTTAACGCTTCCAGTTATGTGATTGCCAGTAGATCAAAAATGCCTGCTTTACATGATTTAGCATGATCACAAACCAAAGTGAGACAGAGTATTGAGTCTGGTTATAACGGAGTTAACTTTCTGGGGCACATCAAAAATGCCCCTGAAACTATATTTAGCAACCAGTCATATGTAAAAGTCATCTGTGCAGAGTGGTTTTAAAAAAATAAGACAGCACACAATTTAAAAGGAATCATCATTCTCATATAAATAGGCTTTCGCAAAAGAATCCTTTGACCGTGTATTTTTAAACAACAGCTATACTATTCACAACACGTATCTTAAACACCTGATAACTAACTATATAATTTACCACATGACTACAAATCAGACAGATAGCTGATACATTTATAAGACAAATGCTTGTGTCACAACCTAAAACCAGTTCTTACCATTTTCTCCAACGGAGGCCACTTTTGCTGTTACATTGATTAACATGATATTGTGTTGTTTGGCCTGATCAGCCTCATGTCTAAATGTTTCAGCACCTTTCAGCAACAAAGAAACAAAATACTTAGCCATCACTAGTGGTCTTACAGCACTGGTTGCCAGAGTTGCAGAAAGACCCTAGAAAAGGCAGAAAAAAAGAAGTAAGTTTTTTTTTCCCCTCCAGTTAGTAAAGCTTCAGTTTCCTTTGGAATAAAACACACAAAATCATATATATATACACACACACATGCCCAAAACATTGCTCAATTATTATTAATCTTGACAGTCTAATAAGTTTTACTCCAAATTGACAGTTCAAATGAGTAGAGTGTATCACAGAAACATTTAAGAAACATGTTTTATCATCATTTATGCTGTAATCATGGTTAAAAACCCCTGAGGTTAAGAATCCCGCTATATTAGGAAAACATGAGTACAGCTGCTGTAATGAAAGGCCCTAGTGATTCTGTCCTGAAAAGTTTCCGGTTCATAATAACAAAAGATTTAAATATGGGTGGGTGGAAAAATAGACAACATTAATACTGAACCCCCCCCAACTGCATTATTAATTCTGCAGAATACAGAAGCCATTTACTTGTTTCAGCCACCAGAGCCAGTATAGAACACTATCACTAAGTCACTTTGTTACACATGCTTATTAAAGAGCTGTTTAAGTACAAATAATCTGAAAATCTAAGTACACTCATACATTTGGTAAGCATAATGATTCAAGACACATGATTATGTCTGTAGGTATGTTTTAAACCTGTTGATGAGAGGTAGAAGGTTCTGATTTCAAAATGCTACCTCTCTCTTTCAAAACAGTTATTATTTATATTACTGCATTATAGACAGTAATTGATTTTGAAATTTTTTTTTTAATTCCAAGATTAAAAGTTTGGTTACAGCTGAAATATTCTCTTTAGCTCATCAAAGAATTATGCAATAATTAAAAGAGGGACAGAAAGAATAAGCAGAAGGTTGAAGGAGAATCCAGACGAAACAGCAATGACTTTTTCTCATTTGTACTCTCTCCAAAGACTAAGCCTTGAGTTATGCAAACTGAGCAAAATACAACTCAGTAAACTTATTTCAGATCTTCCCTGCATAAGACAATATAGCTCCTGCTAAATACTATATTATATGAGTAATACCATGCTTGCCATGCACAGGTTTTCAAATAAAAACAGTATGCTGGGCACATGAAGCACATTTTCATTACACAAAATACTGGCAAGGGACCAGGAGGCCTCACAGTACCTACAAGAAGCACAGATGTGGCAATACCTAAACCAGCCTTCTTAACACAACCACGTCTCCAGCTGTGAGCTCCCTGTCTCTTCTCTCATCAGTGAATGACTTTTTACACAGCCATAACCTTACTTTTTGAAGCAACCAGCCCTGGTCCTGGGAAGCAACCAGAGGCCAGGAATCAAGCCCCAGGTCCAGAATCAGACACTCTGGCTTGCCTCCAGCTTGCTCATCAGTAATCCCCTCCTTCCTCCCCAGGCTCCTACCTGCATATCCCACACCTGGATTGCGCTCCTCAAGCCAGTGGGTCTCTGATTCCTCATCAAACCTTTTTGTCAGTGGGTCTATGATTCATTTTTCAAACTGTATTTTGTGCTCCCAGATGGCCTCACAACCATCTACAAGCTCCTTCCAGTACAAATCTCCTCCCACCCCACCCAAAATCCCACAATTACTCAGTTACCCAAATCAGACATGAAACAGCTGCAGCATTTGTGGCTGGCAGAAAGCCCCCGCCCCCTTACTGGGGAAAGCTGCCCTTCACCACCCAGCCCCGCTGCCATCCTCCAGCCCTGCTGCTATCACCCGCCCCGGGGCAAAGTCTTACAAGGCAGGGAACACCCGCGGAAGCTCCCAGTTCCCCTAGGCTAGACTGGGAGTCTTCTACTGGGGCTTGGCCTGAGAATGCATCAGGGTCAGGGTGGTGGAGGGCAAGCTGTGGTCTCAGTCCCAACCAAGAAGGCTTCCCCAGTGCAGTGTAGTGAGCAGGGCTGGAAGGACCTTTGTAGGGGGGCCGAGACAGTAACTCTGGACACTACTGCAAGCCTCACACTCAGGGCCATGCCACCTCATCTCCTGTAATCAATCTGATGTGTGTTCATACCTGTTTGACGAAAGAAACGCTGTGCTATTCAACTTGCACAGGATGGCAACGTGAACATTTGTTTGCTTTCAGGTGGACTGCCTCTGTGCACATGGTTCAAGGGAAAGCTTGAACGTATGCAACACTAAAGCAGGCTAAGTTAGACTGACAAACCCAAGCCATTTTTCTCTTCAGTTTGTGACCTTAAAACTAGTCTTGCTGTTTCAGATAACATAATACCAACTTTTACAGAAAACCAAAAGAAGATGTTTTAGGAGGCATAAGCAGGAAACAAATAGGCAAAGATTCAAAAGTCAGCCACAGAAAACCAATATTGAACAAATTGGGAAATGTGAGACTGAAAAGTAGCTCATTGCTTAAAACAGATGAAAAAGGAAAACATGTCTGTATTATCAAAGAAAAATAAGCAAATGAACAGCCTACAAAGTCATGAGTTAATAAAATCAGCTGTATATGCATCAGAAATAATGGCACCTTAAAGCAACTGATGGGAGTGGGACAATGAGGGTACCACTATACAGGTTCAAATTAAAGGAAGTGTGAAATGCATCCACAGGACTGCAAGTAACAAGATAAATGACAAGCATCGCCCTGAAAGATAGGGGTGAAAAAGGGCTGATGTGGCAGACTCCCAAGAAGATAACACAACATGCCATTTTCCTCCAAGACACCTCTGGGACAAGGAATGGGGGTTTTCTTGACAGTCGGCTGCAAACCCTGCAGAAGGACTTTGTCTGCAACCAGAATGAGAAGGCAGCACAGTCAGAGCATGTGGAAGCACAGTAGAAATATGAGGGCTGAGAAGAAACTAAAGTACTTTGTTAATTCCCTGGGGAAGGTGAGTTGAGTACAGAGAAGCTGAAGCCAGTCCTGGTTTGGCTGCTGCTCAGATGTGCCGAAGGATGTTGGGCCAAGTCCCAGCAGTGTTGTCTGTGTCTCTAATTACTTCTGACAGCAATTTAAAAGCAAGCTAAGATATGCTGTCTCATAGGGCATCATCTCATCATTCAGATGAATAGAGTACCACAACTTTGGAATCCTGTCCCAGATACTAGGAGCATAAGTTTCTAAGGGTAATGGTGAGAGTTCTAGCAAGTCATTTATAAAATATCTTTTCTGCTTTGGGCAGAGACAGCCTTGCTCCACAAGTTATACAGAATTTGAAAAGAAAAAATCTAATTTCAGAGGCAAAGGAGTTAACAGTTTTGGCAGCAAATATTTTTGTTGCAACTGGCTGTGCTTGCACAAACCGCTTTAAGGAGATGATATTGGTGGAAAGCCATAAACGTTATTTACATAGATGGAGTTTCATCATCTCCCACTCCAAAGCAGGCTGGATTGTTTATGCTTATCTGATGATTTATTATGGCTTGCATGAAGCTAGGAACACATGCTAGGCTGTCTTTTACTTTGCTCTTTCAGTATGCTGCTGGTAGTCCTTCAAGACACCGGCTTAAAGAGATACTAGTTTCAATTATGCAGCATGTGCAATATTATAAAAACAGTTTCAGAAATCTAATATTCAAACAAAGCCAAAATATTGCTTGTACCATGAGCTTTGTTATGCTCCAACTCAGCAAGAACAAAGTTCTGCAGGAAATAGGACCCAACCTTTTTAGGAATACACCTTGTAAAATACTCCAACAAGTTGAAGAGACCAACTTCCACATTTGCTCCTAGGAGCTAATTTTTCCATTTCCTTGACAGCCATTCTCAGCCCCCTCCCTGTATGAGAAAGGTGGTTTGGCATTAGCTTGGCTCAACAGTTGGTATTTACTGTTCTGTTCAGGACAGAAACTAAGAAACTTTTTATTTAAAAAGCCTAAGTCTTAAAGCATGTCTACAAGAGCTTGTCAGTTTTCTCTAGCAACAATTTCAAACCCAGTGTTGCATCATGTTCTGTTACTCTTGCAACATAGCCTGCATCCCAACTGAGATTAAGTATACATCTTTTAGGATATAACATAGCCTCTGTTTAAGGAAAGATGGGATTTAATATTAAAAAACAACCTCATCAAAGCAGCTGATATAAGATCTGTGTAGGATTACTCTTTTTATAGGATTGCTTGCACTGGCTGGCATTCTTTTCATCAAATGAAAGACAAATATTTGGTTTTGGTAGTTATTGGCTACGTTCAAGTTACTTTTCCTTTAATTTCAATTTAAAGCAGGCAGACATTCCTTATTAAAGTTCAAAGAATTCCTCTCTGAATTCTCTGAAGAGAAACTGATGATTTTCATTACCAAACCCTCTATATTTCCATACCCTGCCATTCTAAAAAAAGATAATCTGTTTAGCATTATGATACTGTTTTGAAAATAAAGCAAAATGATTTTTCTCATCATTGTTTAAGAAATTAAATCCCAATCTTGCAAACCAGGTGTTTTCCACCTGGGGATGGTTTTAAGCAAAAGCTCCTTATTAAGCATTTTCCACAGCTGTCACTCTGTCAGTATTATAAATCAACGCAAGGCGCAAACACAGCCTGAACTTAAAACTGGAGTTTCCCAATTCTGCTGATCCTTCCTCTGGTATAAGAGACCTGCAGCTTAAGCAGGTCATCTGGCCTTTTCTGTTTCACCGCTTGCAAACAGTGATTATCCTGTTTGATACAGACTGCAAAACGCCTTTGAAATAGCATCCCTGCAATCACCCACAGAATGAACAAGCTTGAACTTACATGCACCCTTTTGCCAGGCCTCAGGGAGCCACAGCCCGGGCTCTACAAGCGGCGAAGCGAGCAGGTAAAGGTAGGCCTGGCGAAGCTAGGGCGCCTTCCCGTGGCAGCCCAGCTCCTGCTGCCGAGGAGGAGGTAGGCCTTGGCGGCTCTGAGTCCGGAAAGAGCTGAAGCCTAGTAAGCATCCTCTCATAGCCCACTACCATAGCAAAACCCAACCGCATCCTGAGGGCAACCCACTCTAGGCACCTACCCAGGCCAGACTGTACCAGCACGGGCAACACCGCAACCACCCGCGACTACAGTTCCCGCCGACCCTTTCGTCCAGTCACGGCCACTCCCAGCAGGCCGCGCGGCGCCGCGGACTGCCATTGGTGGGATTTGAAAAGAAGCCGCGGCCGTGGCAGTGCTGTGGTACCGGCAGTAACGGCAAGCGGTCTTGGAGAGCGGAGCGCTGGGCTCCTTCCTGCGCCTGCAGCCGGCGGCTGTGCCCGCCCGGCGTGGGCTCGGCTCCCGGGTAGGTCGTGCGGGTAGTGGGGCTGCTGAGCTTTCCCTTGAGGAAGGAATGAGGTGGTAGTCGTGGGCCGCGGGAGGCAGAGCTGGGAAGCAGCAGTGTGGGTGGCCGTCCTGGGGGGCGGTGCTGGGGCCTCCTCTGCTCGCCGTGGCTGGCGCCTGCGGGTGGGAATGGTGTGTGGTAAGTATTGGGCTGGGGGAGCCTGAAAGCTCGGTACTGCTGCGGGACTTGAAAGCCGCGGGTAGTGCTCGGCCCTGGGCCCTGATGCTGACAAGACCATGTGCCGGTGCCCCATAAAACCGGGAGAACAGTGCAAAGCCTTGAAGTGAAAGGTTAGTATTTGCAGAGGGAAAATGTTACATTTTTTTTACCTTCGTTTTCATGTAATATATTTTACGTAAGCTGCCAGTCTGTGTGGAGCCTTTCCTACCTTCCGTTGTGCTGCTTAACAGAGCTACACAGCCTGTGTGTGTACTGTGACTGCAGTTTGCTGTGTGTGCCGTTCTGGATCCTTTTCTGCTAGGGTGTCTGCAGCTCTAAACTCTACTATCACTATAAGCAGAGTTACAATAACATATCCCAGTATGTGAGGACCCTTTGGTGTCTACAGCCAGGTAATATACCTGTTTACATAAGAATATCTATTGTAATTACAGTTCTGTATGATACGCTGTAGAGATGGACAGTCTGCATCTTGGATTTTCCATGTTATCTGGCTGAACTTTACTGGTTTGAGTGCTGGGCTCATATGAGCACTTGGAGTCCCAGCTTTGCATGCATAGCTTAATGTTTTTTGCCTCACATAAAAAGGCACAGAATAAGAACATGATCTTGACAAATCATATTTTAAGTTTATTTTAAAGCAACTAAGGTGTCAGTTATCTAACAAATATTTTTCCTGTCAGTTCCTGATAAGAGTTTTAGAGTGTGACCTTCTGCCTCTAATCAGTAAGACTTCTAGATGGTGATAGCACAGGTGTGTTTGTTTCCTCTAGTAGCTTAGTTACAGGTCAGTGTTTGTCCAAGCTGTGATAGTATTTCAGGCCAAGTTTTCCTTGTTTTCATACCAGGCCTGACAAAACTTTATATTAGAAGAAACAAAGTAAATGTTGCTACTCAGTTTACCTATAACTCTACCACATTTGTAGCTTGTTGAGTTTGCCCAGCTTAATGAAATTCTGTGTCTGCCTTTTACAGACTGGGTAGGAAGACTAAGCTTTGAAGGAGTTAGGTGCTGAAGTGCAGATGTGTTTCAGGTTTTATGCTGGGGGGAACAAAAAAGTTACAACTGCTTGCTTCCTGAGCAAAGGGGCTTTGAACCAGCTCTGATCTGTCCATTGCTTTAAGGAACACTGCATGTTCATGTCAGAACTAGGAGGTCATGTAGTAGGTGTCCAATTGCTACAATGCTTGCTGCCATCCTCTATGAGCAATTGCCCAATGAGTTAGCTATTTTAAACTCGATCCATAATTAAAGCTGCCAGGTCACATCTGTAACTTCTCAGGAAAAAGCAGTAAGAGAGTAAAATGCCAACAAAATATGCTAATATTTTTAAATGCACTTTAAAAAAATTATTTTGAAGATTACCTGTCTATTCAACATTGAATTAATTTATTTCCTTTTCTATAGCAAATTTTCACTGCCCAGGTTCTGAGATGGGCAAAAGTCTTTAAATTATGGATTAATAAATGAATTGCTGATGAGTAAAATGATTGAAGAATACTAAAGGGCAATACTTTAACTCATACTGTGGCATGAGATCTTCTAATTTTCCACTGTCCCCTTAATAGCTAAAGGTATTTTTTTAGTCTTTGGAATTTATCAGGTCCTGCAGAGATTACCATGAATTTTGGGGTACTTGTGCAATGAGTTTGCAAACTGGATGCTGTAATGG
The DNA here is from genome assembly GCA_028858755.1 of Ara ararauna. Lineage (NCBI taxonomy): Eukaryota > Metazoa > Chordata > Aves > Psittaciformes > Psittacidae > Ara > Ara ararauna. The sequence goes on from CM054381.1 coordinate 71,452,266, forward strand.
GATGATGGACAAGTGGATGTGGAGCAATATAATTGGTTTTGGTGGGGTTTTTTATTTTATCTTCCTTGTCAGACATGTTTTTTAGCAAAATTGTGGTATATCTGTAAGGCTTTTCGTGATAAGCAGTTGCATTCTGTTAAAAGAAGAATGGAAGAATGGCTGCTCTTGTTTCATCATGATGCTAATCCCTTTGCAGACTCTCTCCCCAGCTATCAGAAACTGGCTATGTAAATTATGTATAGAATAAAGAAAACTTTCTCCTTGGAAAAACTGAACCTATTGGTTTCAAATTGTATTCTAAGGAACTTCACAAGCTCTGCATTGTATGATCAGAGGGCAAAAAATAGTTTTATCTTGCAGGATGGAACCAATGCTGGATAATGAGGGATTTTTCAGACGATCCTATATTACTAGTATTGAGCCACCTCAAAGAACAGGACCAGTAAACGTAGAAGATATTAAAACGGACCTTTCTACTGAATTTTCTTTGGTTTCTCCAAGTTCAGACACAAGCCAGGTAAAAAAGCTTTGATGTTTGCATTATTTGAATACCTTTTTAAAGGAGTTTAGTCCTTTCATTGATAACAATAATCAGAACTTTACATAGAAGATTAAAAGCATCTTTAGTGCATCTTTAATTTGGAGAAGATGCATAGAGTTAGACTAACTAGTGTGGCATTGCACTGGTACCTTGCAGGGTGCATCAGTCTTGTATGAATGAGGCTAATTGCCAGTTTAGAGCAGCTTAATCACTGAATGTTTTTGTGGGTTTCATTCTTGATATCTAGTTGGCCTTTATGTAGCGTATATACATGTGCTGCTAGATTAATAACTCTAAGTTATGGCAGTGACCTTCTGCAGGGGCCTAGGCACTTGTAAAAACTGATGTCATGAATTACTTTTGCTTCCCATATCATCAAATAAGTCTGTTCAAAATAGCCTGTTGAAAATAAAGTTGCCTTAACATGGTACTTATCAAAGAATCTTGACAAATTTCTAACTTAATTTTTATTTTATTTTTTTTTTAAGAGGAGCAGTTTGGAGTCTAAGGGACACATACAAGTTTGTCTGCGTATTAGGCCATTTACATCACTGGAAAGAGAAAATGAATTCCAGGTGTGAAACTTCATTAGTTTAAAAGTACTTTAAATGTACAGGGGTGGTTTTTTTCCCCTATAAGTTGAGCTCTCTATGCTCTTTTCATGCCTCCATTGATTATGTTTCCTTTTAATAGGGCTGTGTTTCACTGGAAGACTCAACAAGTATCATACTGAAGGCCCCCAAGAACTCTTTGAGTCAACTCAGTGAAAAGAATGCTGGACAGATGATACAGAAGTTCACCTTTTCAAGAGTAAATTAATTGTCTTTAAATATTTTTAATCCTGGAAAAAGTTGATTCAACTTATTTAATACTAAACAAACTAGAGTTTTAAACTGTCGTGTTTTAAATTTTATATATTTATAAACTTAAAGATTCTGTAGAAGCCTCTTATGATTGCTTTACCAAGAGATCTGTTTATTTTGTTTATGCTCAGGTGTTTGGACCCGACACAAGTCAAGAAGAATTCTTTGAAGGTGCCATGAGGCAACCAGTGCAGGATTTCTTGGATGGATATAATCGCCTTGTTTTTACATATGGTGTTACGAATGCTGGGAAAACCTACACATTCCAAGGTATAAGCAGAAATGAGTTCTCCTTGAATGATATTACTTTTCTTTTTTGAATGTGTATTCCTTCCAGCAGAAATATTGTTACTTTTTCCTTTATTTAAAATGTATGTCCTAGGCATTGGCTTCTCTTGAATATTAATAAATAGCCTTTGCAAGTCCCCTTACATAACAAATATCACTAAGCTGCCAACAGATGGAGTCCCTCCCAGAGTTAAAGTAATGATTTGTAAAGCTACAATAATTTCAACCAGCTGTTTGATTTTTCTTTTCCCTTTGAAGTATATAGAGTGTCAGGGAGGAGAGGGAGTCAGGAAAATGTACCTTCTATGTATCAGGATGTGAAAGGTGTGTAAGTCACTCGACAATAGACTAGCATTTGGGTTTGTTTGGTTTTGGGTTTTTTATTGTTTTTTTTTTTTTAAGACTGTTTATTGTTTGCTAGTGAGTACTACTTTGCTCATGTTAAGCTGACTAACATGATATCACAATAAACAAAAACTGATTAGAGAAGAGAGACAATGATGAGAAATAAACATAAGGCAACAGTACTTTAATTTCCTATGTTATATAGTTCCTGGCTTGGTTTTTAGGTGCTACCCAGATTTTGCACAAGTTCTGATTTATGTGGCACAGCTAGTGCTGTAGCTCTTAGAAGCCCATCTGTCTCAAGAGTAGCAGAAACTACCAGAGGCTGGGAGATAATGCTGTCAGAGTTGGAGACAGACCAGTAGTTTCTCTTCTATTCTATCACCTTCTCTCTGGTTTAGAAATCAGTTAACTGAACCCTTCTTAAACATGCATCTGGATTCAGAAAAATTGAGTGTACACAAAATCTTTTATTTGACTCCTTTTTGCCTTTCAGGTGCAAAAGTAGCATGCTCTGAGAAAAGGGTCTGGGATAGGGAAAGGCATATGTCTTTTCACAAGGCTTCTAGTACTTCTTTTGCATGGTCTGTGGAATTAGTACAGAACAACAGCTGAGAGATCAATAATGACTTGTATTTCAAGATTACTTCCTTGAGAGAGTGAGTGAAGGCAGTTTGTGAAATGCAATTTCAAAAACTGCAGTTCCCTACTAAGTGTCTTATTGGTCGTAGTATTTTTGTTTGGGTTGTTTTTTTCCTTTAAGGCTAAGCTTATGAGAATACCCCATCAGTTTTTTATTGTATGTTTTACCCCTTATTATCTAAAGTGTAAAGCGTGAGCAGTTGCTGAAAGCCGAATACTTTCCAAAACATTAATGATATTTCTGTTATATTGAGAATACAAACAACAACAACAAACCAAACAAACCCCTACTGCTTGATGCTGTAAGTGGCCTCCAAATTCCTCATATTTGCCTTGAGATTAGAATTGCTTATTCTTGTCTTCATTTTTCTGTTTACCTTGCTCCCAGTAATAATTAGGATCTTTCTTTTGTATGTTGCCTGCAGGGACAGAAGATGATGTTGGTATTCTGCCAAGAACTATGGACATGTTGTTTAAAAGCATTCAAGGGAAGTTATACACAGCAATGGATCTCAAACCCCATCGGTGTAAAGATTACATAAAGCTGACTAAAGACCAAGTGAGAGAAGAAATTGCTATTAAAAATTCAATACTTCGCCTAACAAAAGAGGTAGAGAATCACTTTTCCCTGTACTGATGAGTATGCATATCTTTAGATAGCTCAATGTTACCTTGTTCATTTCTGAATAGAAAGAAATTCTGTGTTTAAGCATGGGCATGTCTATTTGTTGTCAGCCAGCTATTCAGATGAGCAGTGAAGTGGGCAGTAGAGCAGATGAACCCTGTTCTCCTGTGGATTTCTAGCCGAATTGTAGCCGAATACTTGATAGGATGTAAACTTAAGGGTGTGTTTTTCTGTAGCTTGAGCACCTGACAACTTATCCTCGAGGGTTGCTGGTGCTTAAAAAGGACTGTATGCAAATAGTATCCCCATCTGTGGGGATGCTACTAGGTCTGCTTGTTTAAAGAATTACCGTTTTTCAGGATACTTGACTGAAACTAACAATTTTGAGGTTGTTGCCCTCTTTCTGCTTGGCAGCTATCCTCAAAAGAAGCAATTTTTATTTAATTTTTTTTTTTGTTGTTGTTAACAGCAGAGCTATAAAGCCAGTGGACTTCTAAAGATTTGAATTGAAACGGGTTTCTGCTGGGCTTCCTTCTTAAACAGATCACTGTTGAGCAGTCCAGAAATACACTTCAGTTTCATGAGCTGCCTGGAATTCTTAAGCTGTTTAGTACAATTACAGTTATAGGGGATTTGTATTTTATATAAGGATACCCTTTTTCTTGATGTTTTTAATTCTGAAATGAATGGAATAAGAAACCTGAGCATATGCTGGCAATTTGAACTAGGAAGGGATTATTGTGGGGTTTGTTTGGTTTTGGTTGGGTTTTTTTGTTGGTGTGGTTTTGTTTTTTTTAATCTTTAAAGAAAAAGCTTAATTATCTCCCTAGTGGTATGCTAGGTTATAATGAAGTATTCTGGCTGTTGTGTCTTGGAATATATGTGACCTTGTTTTTTTTATCTTGGTTAACTGGACTTCTCCAGTGTGGAAGGCAGGTGGCAGCAAAATTCTTCAAGACTTCACTTCAAAAGCCCAGGCCTGTGTTAAATCTTGCTCTAACAGTCTAAGAATTTCAGAAAAGCCTGTTATTGAATACATGTATATGTTCCCTCTAGCTTCTGAAACTGTGCTTAAAATAATACTTCAGCTTATAAGCTTGGTGGCAAAATTTGTATCTATATTAAGAGACAGATTTTGGTGGGTGTTTTTTATGTACAAAGCTTAAACCTTAAAGTTTTGATTACCTAACTATTTAACTATTTCAGGAATCTCCTCATAGAATTCCAGCTTTAGGTGAATTTACCCTTGACAAAACATTAAAAAAACCCAAACAAAACAACCCAACAAAAAACAAACACCCAAACAAAACCAAACTGACCTAAACCATGCTTGTTTTCTTTTCTTTTAGGCAGATCTGTTTCTAAACAAAAATTATCGAACTAAAACTGAAAATGGAGTACATGTGTGAACCTCATAAGCTCTGATTTGTTCTTTGATCTTTTCTATATTTGTGGTCTTCTTCCATTGAAGAGCACAGCAGAAGATTTTTGTACTCTTCCTAAGACCTAGACTTTATTACAGGCTGTAGAAACCTTTCACAGTTGAATCACAAAGCAATAAATTGCTCAGTTAATTTCTTAAGTGAACATATGTTCTACACTGACCTGTCTGTGGGAGTTGACCTAATAAGTTGCAAGATAAGGAATCCTGGATTAGCAAAATGCCAATAATAATTAAAAAAAAAAATCAGGATTCTACATTTGCCATGATAAGAGTAATGTGTAAACTGCAACTGGATTCCTGTGAATCATCCTGTTTCTGTGTGGGCTGTCACTTCTCTCTCTCTTTTTCTGTGGCTCATTTTCTTCTGGTTCAGTAACCTGAAGTGCTGTATGCTGTGGTAAGGCCTGGCATAAGGGAAGTGTCAGGAATGAGTATTAAAGCAAGAACAGTCCTTTCAACAGGAATCTACTGGTGCACTAGGCATAATATTATGCCAGTACAAAGATCCTGGTTACATACAACTATGCTGCATTATCTAGTAGGACAGTAGAGCTACTACAGAAGTAACTGGTGGTGTGCAGTCAACAAGGTTTCTTCATGTCTGTTCTCTTTTATAGGTAGACCATCAAAATAGCACCACCAACAAAGCGCCGGTTGATTCTAATGGTATGTTTAATATTAAGGAATTAAGCTGGCAAAGAAGTTTTCTTCAGGTCAATAACTGACTTATGGCGTATGTTAATAATAAAGTGACTACTTGGCATTTTTAGATGCCTGTGAATTGGGTAGTAAGCAAGTTATCTATAAGTACTACTTATTCTGTGGGCACTAGTGGTGTCCTGACAGGCTTTTAGAGTACCTGTGTATAATCTAATTCTCGCACTTAAAAACTACCTATGTTTGCTTTAAAAAGTCGGAACAAAGTGTACTTGTTGGTTTAAATCAATCTTCTAAAGATATTGAAGAGACTTGAATAATTCCAACAAAGCTGTGTGTGTTTGATAGAATTTGCAAGTGGAAAAGGAAGTGATGGAGTGTGTCTTGCAATTATGTAGGGTAAGCATGTGATGCTTAATAAAGGGGGAGAGGATCTCAATTGTTTTTGTCTATGACAAATGTTCTAGAAGGCTCGATTTTCACCTACTAATTTTTTAAAATGAAATTGACTTTACTAGGCCTATATTGACTTATAATACTTTGTTCTTGGCAGATTTGGAAGAGCTCTTAAAAGACTCAGAACAGTCTAGCCCAACTGTGAAAAATTATGTGAAGTTTTCGGTTTGGGTTTCGTTTTTTGAGATTTACAATGAATGTTTTTATGATCTCCTGATTCCTATATCAAATGACAAGAAAAGAAGGACTCTACGCCTTGCTCAAGACATCAAGGGATGTTCATATGTAAAAGGTGATTGGAATATGTGGCAAATTGCCAAATAATATTACTCCTGGTGTGTGTATGTTATCTCTGAAACTCTTCTTACTTTTTGATGATATTTACAAGTTTATCATGTTTATTCTTCCTAAAGGACTGCAGTGGGTACAGATTTCTGACTCTAAAGAAGCTTTTCGACTTCTGAAACTGGGGTTGAAACAGCAGAGTATTGCAAGCACAAAACTAAACGCTTGCTCCAGTAGGAGGTGAGAAACATGTTGAATAACATTGGGCATAGGATGGTGTGTGGGATGGAGCACGCAACAAAAATATGGCTTGAAAGTCTAGCGAAGAAGCTTTAAGAAGGTCTAGATATCTAGGCTTAGGAAGAAGGTCTAAATATCTAGGCTTAGGAAGAAGGTCTAGATATCTAGGCTTAGGAAGAAGGTCTAGATATCTAGGCTTAGGAAGAAGGTCTAGATATCTAGGTTTAGGGTTTGGCATCCTTTAACAGTGCTTTAAGCCAAAAGGATTCAATCCTTCAATAAGATAAACTTGTACTAAACCTAACAATGTTTTATCAAAGAGTCTCCTTCAGGCAAAAGCACTTGGCTCTTATTCTATCTAAATTTCTGAGGGAAAAGCAAAATAAGTGCTACATAAGTATCTTTCCAAAAGTTTGTATCTGATAGGGTATATGCTTAGATACATTGGCAGATTCAGAAGTGTTTTAAACAGATGTGGTGGGGGCTAAAAATGTTTTCACTTTTCTACTGATTTAAACTTCTTTTAGTCACAGCATATTCACAGTTAAGGTATTGAAAATAGAAGATTCGGGAGCACCGCAAGTGATTCGAGTCAATGAGTAAGTTCAGAGCTGAGTCTCCCTCTTTTACGATATTCCATCACTGGCGGTGTTCAAGGCTGGGTTGGACATAGCCTTGGGTGGCATTGTTTAGTGGAAGGTGTCCCTGCCCCTGGCAGGGGGGTTGGAACTAGATGATCTTAAAGTCCTTTCCAACCCTAACTGTTCTACGATTCTATGATCTTACGTGTTGATGTACTGGTACTGCGCTATACACCCAGAACTCCCTGGTAGAGCCTCATGCACATATAGAGTTTTCCCCACTTTCTAAATTCATGTGGTACTTGGTCCTCTACCTCAAGCCATGAGGTGGCAGTGCTGTTATGTATCTTGTCCGCTCTGTTCAACACAGGGTTCAGTTAGCCTGCGGTACTCCTGAACTCATGTAAGTCCTCAGAAGAAATCGGGAGGGAATGGGAAACCTGTTGGGAAAGAGTTTGGCAGGCAGTAGTGTGAAACTTGTTTAGGGAAGCAGCAAGAAATTCTTTCTTTGAGAAAAGTGCTTTTTAAAAGCAAGTAATTTCTGCATGCGCAAAGGTAAATAAAGTGAATTTCTTTATCTGCTTTCAGATTGTCATTGTGTGATCTTGCTGGTTCAGAAAGATGTACCAAGACCCGTAATGAAGGTGATAGATTGAAAGAGAGTGGAAATATAAATACTTCCCTCCTGATTCTAGGCAAGTGTATTAATGCACTCAAGAACTGTCAACAGTCAAAGTAAGTCCTTTTATGAATTGCAAACTGGTTGTGGATTTTAAATATTGCTTACAACATTTAAAAGCTATCATTTAAAATAGACAATGCTCTCACTAGGGTTTTGGTAGAAAAGATACATAGGCTTGTTAAAGTCTATATTGTAAAGTTGCGTTGATCTAGGAAAGCTATAGTTAAACTTACTTTGTTTTGTTCCTTATTCAAATTCTGACATTCTTTAGACATGCTGTTATGGATTTTATCAATTTGACTTGCTTCTGAGCTTGGCTTATACAACAAACTTTGGAAAAGAAGTTTTTAAACTTATGGTGGAGTCAAATTTTCAGCCTTCAATTATTCTTTAGAGCTGACTATTTTCTGTGTACTTCTATTGGCAGCTGCTTATAAGCTGTTAGTCTATTTAGAATGTGGTTTTTTGATCTTAACTTTGAATTTGAACAATATAGAAGAAATTTTCTAAAGCATGATCTCTTAAAATGTTAATATGAGCCTCTTAAGTTGGATTGGAAGCAGTAACTTTCTTAAAAGGATTTTTGTTTCAGTCCTGCAGCAAAGCTGCTTATGAGCTGTGTGTGTATTCTGGCAGGAGTGTCACTATCTTGAGTTCTGCAGTACTACTCGCATAACTGAATAGCTGTTGCATGTCCAAAATGCAGGCGGCTTATTTAGTAGCAAGTGTGTCTTTAGTCATGTCTTAAGAATTCTCATAAAAATTCTTACCATAAAAAAACTACATCACCAGTTGTTATGTTCAGGGTCACAGCTTTTGATTTTGGAAATGTTAAACTACTGGGGATTAGGAAAAGTTCTGAAAAGTATCTCCATGTGTTTGATGTATACTTGTTTTCTTGCAATTGTACATTTTCAGAGACAAGATACTGAGTAAGAGGTCTCTGGTAGTGTTGGATACTGCATGCCTAGAGCCAAGTATATGCTTTCCATGCATGTGGAAAGGAAAAGAAGTGGCCTATAGCTTGATGTAGCATGAGGTCATGTGACCTATCTTATGCTAAATGTTGAACATGCTTTTGGTTTCAGTGCTCCCTCCAAATGTATTGCTATATCTGATCTGAGACCATGGCTAATGCAGCAGTTCACATCAGCCACACAATCTTTTCACAAATAGCTATATCTAGTCCAAAATAACCTTAACTGATGTAAAGACTACTTTTATGAACATTTAACTGTTTGGGTTGCACTGCATAGCTCTGACATCAACTGGAAATTATTAACTTTCTGGTCATCTGGTTTTTTTTTGTCTTTGAAGGTTTCAGCAGCACATACCCTTTCGGGAAAGTAAATTAACTCACTATTTCCAAGGATTCTTCAGTGGAAAGGGGAAGATCTATATGATAGTAAATATAAGCCAGTGTGCATCAGCATATGATGAAACACTCAATGTGTTAAAGTTCTCAGCCATTGCACAAAAAGTAAGTGTGTAGTATTTCATCTTGTGATCAGTACTTCTGATTTGCATTTACAGGGCAGGTATTCTCACTTGTAAGAACAAACTCAGTTACTGGATATTTGTCTCATTGCAATCATATTCTAATTACTCCTAGTCAGGCTTTACTACTTTGCTGAAAATCTGTAATTCCTATAAAATGTCCAGCCTAACAAGACTCTTGCTGTATTTGGAAGAAATCACCTGAGAGCTAGGTAAACTTTTTTCTGTGGTCATGATATGTTCTCACCTAGGAACAATTCTAGCTCCCCATGTACTACTGCCATCTTAATTTTGAGTATTGCTCACCTGAAATATAGATAAAATACTTTGAGCACCAGAGTTTGAAAGGTCATCTTTACATCCATAGAGGTTTCAGTGGGAAGGTGGAGGGAGGTCCAGGCCTTTGGCATGCGGGCTTGTCTAAGCAGGTTAAGCACAACACCAAAAGGAGCAGACTGTAGAGGTGATACAGCTATTTAAAAAATAGAATTTGTCGGATGACATTTATGTAATGCAACTAGAAAGTTACAACTCCAAGTATAGGAAAAATAGAAACATGTTGGTGTGTGAGGTGGCAACCCTCTCGGAGGTTGTTCAGCTCGTGAAATTTGATGTTCCTGGTATCAAAAGAAGGGTTAGATTATAAAGTGACTCTTTGGTACCCTAGCTGGGAACTGGTCTAAGTAGTGGCTCTGAACAGAGGATAATCTCAGAAGACCTATAGGAAAGTTCCAACTGCTGTCTCCTGCAAGTGCCAGTAGAGGTTTAAAAAATCCTGGTGGCTTTGTTCGTTATTTTCTGGGCAGGTCTTTGTTATGGATGGATCTATTCTTCCCCAAGTTCAGTCTTTTGGCCAGAAATCAGCAAAAGAATCATCACTACTTGACACTAAAATGCCCATCCCAAGGAAAAGGACTACTATTCTATGGGATAGAAGCTTAGAAGATGTGATTGAAGATGATGATGAGGAACAGCACATGTCAAGAGAAGAAACAGTACAGAAACATGAAGCAAATCAAGTTTGTATTGGAAAAGAAGACTATATGGTATGTGCTAAGGCTTCTTTAAGAATTAGTGTAGAATGGAGTCTTGAAACAAAGTGGTATTCTCATTTTCCCATCTCCTGTTTTTTCTTTTTCCTGATCACCATTATTCTACTTGAATACAGTGTTAAGATCTAAAAGTGAGATTACTCATGGCTGAGTGCCTATTGTGGGAAAACTTTATGCAGACCGAGAAGTAAGAGTTGCAGATTTCTCTTTCTCTCCTTTTGGTAACCCATGGTCAATGCACAGCAAGTAGTGTTACCTGTTTTCTAGCAATACAGAAGACTGTTCCTTTGTGTTCTATGTACAGGAAAACTCTGAAAACTGTTCTTTAAGGAACAGCAATTTTGGTCAATTCTAGGGAAGACAAGGGTGAGGGAATAGGGGACTTGAGACTTTTGTGGAGTTTTCATTAATATTGCCCCAAAATGAGGATCTGGAAAACAAGAACCAAATCTTGTGGCTTTTAAGCCTGTATTTTTAAGACGACTTCCAGAATTCTTGTCATAAACTTGTTGTTTGCTGATGCCTACTCTGTGCAGACTTATAAATTGCTGGTAGTTCAATCTATTCATGAATCCACCTGTTGTATGAATGAGCTAGTAAAAGAACTGTAAGAACTTTTGCCAGTTATAAGTGTTGTAATGGTTGAGGAAAGGGAAAAATATGTCACTTGTGGAAAACTATTTCTTTATTGAAAACTTATGGCAATTCCAGGCACTGCTGAATCTCATAGAAGATTTGAAGAAGAAACTTATTGCTGAAAAGAGTAATAAGCTACTGCTGGAACTAAAAATTCGTGAAGAAGTGACGCAAGAATTTACGCAGTTTTTTGCTAAACGGGAAAGAGATTTCAAGTAAGAGAGCTTTAAGCGGTTTTAAAGTTACTGATTTAAAAAAAGCAAAATTCATTTGTTTCTTAAACCTATTGCTTGGCCAAAAGAAACCACCCACACTCTTCTGATAGACTTGCTGCATCTGTTAATACAGCAGTTTTCTGTTTGGACTATGAGTTCAGGAAAAATGTATATTCTATAAGGGGTATTTGTTCCCTTAGAGCTTTCCCTATGAGAAAGGCTTTTTTCATAGGATGCCTATTAAAAAGAGGGACACTTGCATGTTCTTTAGTTACTGCAATCTTGGGAATACTCCAGACAGATATTTTGACTTGAGAAGCTTATTAAAAAAGTTTAAGTGGTATCCATAATCTTTGAATATATTAGTCTCCCCTCGTTCTTTTTGGGGGTGTGTGGCAAAGGAAATATACTTGTATTTTGGTGTGGCAGTACTGTTTTGTGTATCATGCTATTATGCTAAACTAAACAACTTTGTTTATAAGCAGCTGTACTAATAACTTCTTTGCATCTCATACTGGCTAGCTTTTATCTGACTATATATTTTTCCTACTATATAGAGAGTGCCTTTCTCAGGAACGAGAAAGACTTGAAGAGAATTCCGAAAGACGTCTGGAAATCTTCAAGGAACTTGTAAATGATTATACTAAAAGCACAGATGAAGGAAATAAAGATAGGCCTAGCAGTGAGCAAGCTGGACCTCTGGTACTTTTACCTTTGCATACCCCCCTAACCTGTGCCCCAACATGCCTTTTACTAACTCCCCGTTATGGTCATTATGTCTTGGGGACCAGAAGAGTGCTTTAAAAGATTATGTGCTGTGTAACTGTATCCTCAGCAAGAGGTATTTATCCAATTTAATAGGAGTAGTTGTTGAGCTTTGGGTGGGTGTGCATTTAGGCATCTTTGGGGTTTTCTGCATTCCTGCCACACAAAGTAGAAGTCACTGTGTTTGAAGAAATTGGTGGTGGTGTGTGTGGGGGGAAATTAAGATATTAATTCTATTACTTTAGGTGCTCATTTAAAGTATTTGAAGCTGACTTCTTAGGCCCCATATAGAAACTATAATGGCGTGCTTCTAGAGACTTTTTTTTCTCTTAAGGCTATTGTAGCTACAACTGAGGCAATAAGAATTGCATATACACTGAAGTGATAGCTAGACTCTTAACTTGAGAGTGGCTCTTGTTTGGAACCCTTTGTGTTTAAAAAAAAAATAAAAAAACCAAAACAAACAAAAAAGCCTCAAAACCATCCCCTCTGTAAAAAAAAAAAAAAAAAAAAAAAAAACAAACAAACAAAAACACCCCCAAAAAAGAAATCCAAACCCCAAAGACAAACAAACAAAAAAGCAACCACCACCAAGAGAAGTCCAAACTACCAAAAAAACCCCAAAACCATGAAGAGGCAAGATATAAAGTCAATGTTTTGAGCACAGCTGAATTTGACAAGTTTGTGCTGACTTATTTGACCCCAGAAACTTACTAACACATGAAAATTTCAGATGTATTCCTTCTAAAACTGTTCTCTTGCTGTATTTAGTCAATGTTCTCCTCGGTTAAAAAATACTAGCTTTTACACCCTGAGTTTCAAGGGGATGCTTTTGTGGTGATATAAAAGGGAATGTGATAGTGGGTCATTAACTGTTTTTAAAAAAAAATAAAATAGCTATGACTTAATACTGGAGAGTTTTGTGTAAAGGTAGACAAAAACTGGCCATCAAAACAGATGAACCCACAAGATGGTTTTGAAGCCAGAATTAACTGTGCTTATATGTTTGAATTCATATTGGTCTTCCAATTTTTCTGTAGAAATAATGACTGTTGTGTAATTATTTGCCATTTCTAAATGGGTATAAATTATCTTTCAGGATGAAGAGCATAGCATTGGGCCAGGTACCTACACTGATCTTGAGGGCGTTATTGCTTCTCTGCAGGATGATATTGCAGATATCAAAAAGCAAGCAGAAGCAGCACACAAGTACATTGGGAACCTAGAGGACCCACAGAAAGCTATAGCTTGGCTTGAAAAAGAACTGGGAAAAACTACCACTGAGCTAACTAAGACCAAAGAAGAGCTGACAAGGAAAACCAAGGAACTAGTCAAAGCTGAAGGAGAGCTGGCAAAGAAAAGCAAGGGTGAGCTGGGTGTAACTGTGATGTGAAAGGCAGAAAAAAGAAAGGACTGACTACTGCTAAGTAATAAAAATGATCCAGTTGAGCAGGATTTTGGAACCAAATCATATGTATCAAGGTGGTAACCAATTGTTTTATATATGTTCAGGTTGAACCATTTCACAGGTATTTATTTCATTTTTAAGATTACTTACTTATCAGTTGCAGGCTTCTGAATCGTGGGATAAAATATAGAATTGAATCTCAATTTCATGATATTGTAGTCCCAGCACTTTACATTTTGCTGATGCAGTGTTTTCAGGTACCCTGTGGATTTTTCATAGAGGAAAAAGTAACAATACCTTATAGTACAATTTCACCAGAAGTCTCTTGGCATGATCTATATTTTATATGGGTTTTAAGGCTCAATTCTTTGTTTCAAAAAACTTAAGCGACTTCTGAAATGTCCTATAAGTAGATGTCAACATGGAAATAAATCAAGCTATTTGAAAGCTACTGAGTTACCAGAAGACCTGGAAAAAATAAGCCAATAAGTAAACTATGTATTGGCTGCTTATTTGATACAGTCTCTTCTTGTTACAGACATTGAAACACGGATGATAAAATTAGCTGAGTCGTCTGAGCAGCTTAAAGAAGCAACTGAGGTAACTTTCTCAAGGCAAAACTTGTGCAAAATGATGTGTTTTAATACAGGATTCCAGTAGCTTAAAATTATATTATAACTGATACTGTTTCCAAGTAGTTGAATGATTTAACTCTGACTGAACTATCATTTTGTTTCCAAGAAAATGAATACACAGAATAAAAGGATTGAAGAACTAATGGACATTGTGGAGCAAAAAGATGATGTTATTATGAGACTACAAGATTTGATATCCCTTTTAGAAGAAACCATAAAAGACTATGTAAGTCTTGGGTGTATCAATTTTCCTTATACAAAGATCTAAATCTATCTTAAAATTGGCTTAACTATTTTAAAAAATTGAATTTTTTCTGTAAGGTATTGCAACTTGCTTGAATGGTAGCAGTGAGTTGGCATTGAAAGCAAAGCTACAGCGAAATGCATGTGTGTATGGGGTGGAGAAATGCTTCTTTCAGAAGCAGTGATCTGAAGTTATTGGGCAACTGTAGATGAGACTTTGAAAAGCCACCCTAAAGAAGAAGGGGGGGGAGGGGAATGAAACTCAAAGTGGGAGAACTTAAACAGTAGGAGTAGAGGGATTATGTCACTGTCCTTGCTTTTGCATGAATGGAAGAGGAAGAAAAGACAGTTCTGCTGCAGTAAAAAGGAAAATTTTATTTAAGTCAAAAAGTTAGTAATGTGAGAAGGATAGGGATTGCATAAATTGGTAAGAAAAATCAGTGGGTTTCTCCCACCACCACCCTTACCATGCACACACCCTTTCAAAGGGAGGGGATATGAATATATTGAGCAGAGTTTGAACTGGGAATGGTTGGCCAGGGTATCTCTGCTTTTGATGTGATTAATAAAGCTTGCAGCTGGCTAGTCTACTATTGCGTGCTGAATACCAAAACACTAGTTTGGCTAAATATATACTGGTTTAAAAAAAAAAAAAAGAAACAAAAAACCCAGAACAACCAACATCAAAATCTGCATTTTGGGTTTTTTTTGAGCCTGGTGTACAGTAACCTGAAGTAGTTCTGAGAACCCTTCAAATTAAACTTAACCAGCACTCTGACCTATTTTTCTTATCCACTGTAAACTTAAGGCTTTGATATACTTAATCTTCTGCTCTCTTTCCTGCCCCATAGCAACTTAGCTTTTCAAAAGTGTGAATGTTCTGAGAGTGTAAGAGTTTTGATGACTCCTTCCTAGAGCAAGGTTTTAAATCTGTCCAGTGTTTCTGGAGAGTGTGTAACATGAAACTTAAAACATGACCTCAAACCTGAAGCCTGAATAGATTTCCTTTTTTTTCTTTTTTTTTTTTTTTTTTTAATACTTTAAGATGAATAATTGGTCCTTGGCAACTAGCATGGCTTGTCACTTCTGTCATCTTGAAAGTAAAACTTCATTCTTAATCAAATGTACAGTCTAACTGGGCTTTTTAGTTGCAGCAGATCTGTCATGATAAATAAAAAATGATCTGTGATTTTGCTGAAAGTATTAAAATTTCCAATTACCAAGTATGACAAGGAAGTGGTGCGCTTACAGAGCTGACCATTTGCCCTTTGTACAAATTGGGAATTTCCTCAACTCTTTTGACACTAGACACTGCTTTAGATGGGAAATAGTCCTCTTATATGCAAATCTTGCATTTTGTAGTTTCCTAGTTTCTTGCTATGCTTTCTGTACTTCAGATAAGCACAAGGCTTTGCACTATATCTGAAAGTGTACCTGCTTTTGATTTAAGTAACTGAGGGATGCTGGAGAGGGACTCTTCATGAGGAACTGTGGTGAGAGGACAAGGGGTAACGGGTTCAAACTTAAACAGGGGAAGTTTAGATTGGATATGAGGAGGAAATTCTTTACTATAAGGGTGGTGAGGCACTGGAATGGGTTGCCCAGGGAAGTTGTGAATGCTCCATCGCTGGCGGTGTTCAAGGTTGGATTGGACATAGCCTTGGGTGGCATGGTTGAGTGGGAGGTGTCCCTGCCCCTGGCAGGGGGGTTGGAACTGGATGATCTTAAGGTCCTTTCCAACCCTGGCTATTGTATGATTCTATGATCTATAACTGATTTATTCCTCTCACAACCCCTAAACATGTTAACCAAATATTTTTACAAAATTATTTATAAAAGATTTCTAAGCTTTTTAAGTGGTCACTTGGTAAAACTTTAAAGTAATTGATTTTATTTTAACACAGGACAACACTGTAACTAGCCTTAAAAGAATGGCAGAAAAGAACTCTAACCAGGTGATTGAAAGCAGCCAGTTCAAGGATTGTGAAGATACTGTTTTGGAGGTGGGAAGAAAACGCTGCTTTGAAAAGAGGCCTACTGTGGAAGAAGAGCCACCTACAAAGAAAGGTACAATTTCTTCCATCGCTCAAGTGGGGGCCTCCCAAAAAAACTTGATTAGTATTCCAGAACAGAAACTAAAAGTTGTGAAGCGTAAACATTGCATTATGAAGACAAAATCTACTATGCTAAACTGTAAATGCAAGTAGCTTGTGTAAATTTCATCTCTCTTGCAGCCGGTCCTATACTGTGCACTCGTAAATGTTTAAAATAAAAGTTAGTTTTTAGACTTTTGCTTTCTCTCATCTGTTTATGGACTTGCACACTCAGCTGTAGTTCTTAAGAAATTTCTTAACAGCTGTTTTTGTACAGAACTTGCTGTTGATGGACTTCTGGGAAAGTAGCAGCTTCCACTCAAGATTTCTTAAAATATTCTAAGCGATCATTAAAGGGGTCTGTCAATGACTGTTTTCAGTCATACAGCATGTGCTGTTGAACTTTGATGTTTCATTCTGAATGAATGCTGTGAACATACCCGCTTTGGTCATGGTGACAGTGCTGGCAAAGGAGAGAAACTTTCCACTTAAATGGAAGTAAAATTATTTCAAGTCCACAGATAGCATATTTTGTGCAGCTCACGTTTGCACTTCAATCTTTTTGCTTTCCTTCCTTTATGTGTGAGCTTACTAGTTCTCTTAGAATGAGGTGAATAAACTAGCTTCAGTGGAAAACCTTCAAGGATAAGGGTGAGACTTAAAAGGACACTGCACTTAAATTATCCATTTCATTACGTCTGTTAATCAGTGAGACTTGAGCTATGGGACAGATCTTGTACAAATGGTATATGTAAGATCTGCCTGCATCTAAGTGACTTGGTGACACAGCTGGGCTTCAGTTTCTTGGAACTATGGGAAAGTACATACAAAAGGAGAATGAAGTGTCTTCCCTTTGTGTCTCTTACTTTCTTGCCTTCCTCCTGAAGAACAGATGCAAGCAAGAAAATGTTCCAGGGGAGGATGGGATAGAAAAATAGAAATATGATTTTAAATAATGGGAAGCAAAAAACATTTATGTCCATAAAGAGGAGATAAAACATCTTAAAAAGAAACTTGTTAAATTTACATGCTCACAGAGAACTGTGGATACAGATAGTGAGTAAACAAATGCTAGACTGTCATTTATCACACCCTGCAGTGAAAGAACAAGGGAACACTAGGTCGAGTAGAAGATCAGTTTATGGAAAAAAGCATTTCATGCAGTGGGTAATGAACTTCTAGTATTTCCTGCCCTAGAAGGTAGGAAAAGCAGATGATTCTTGGATTCCAGGAATGATTAGACAAGCTAACAGCCAACAGGTCCTCACACAGATACTGAAAGGGTTAAGCAGAGTTATATTGTCCCATATTCTTCCAACATTACCAATTGTTCTTTGTCAGGGAAGGTCTGTAGGAAGTGTCTGGATCTAACAACAGTAGAAAAAGGAGGTAAAATATTAGGCTATGTCAACTGATGGTGTGTGATGCAGTAGGGCATTTGTGATGTTTATACAACTTCAAATAAGAGAGTCTTCAAATGACACTCACAAAAAGCTGCTGTCTCTGTACCAGATGCATGTCTGATTCATCTCTGCTATTTTTGATTAGGGTGAATATTAGATCATGGCATGGCTATTTGATGGTGCCATCTATATAGGTGTTACAAGAAGAGGGAAATGAAAGCTCATCTAGACTTATTGATATACTAGATAGTAGTAGGTTTGTTATCTCATGACTGAAGTTCATCTAAACAAACAAAAAATAGAAAAGGCATAGCTCTTCTCAAACAAGAAATTGGCTGTCAGTGCCAATTACTATAAGCACTGAGATTCTTCTGTTGGGAAGAACAGGCTCTTCAGTCATGTTAAAAATGTTTCTTTTGTGGATGTTGAGAATAGAAGGCATCTGATTTTAAAACTGGTTTGTTTGAAGCTCCAAAATGATGACATCAATATATGCTTACTTTTAACCATTCTTGTTAAATGTACAGTAGAACAACTTGTGCAGCTACACTGTGATCATTTTCTCATAGTATTTAGATATGCTAATAGCCTAAGACTGGAGTTTATTTTGGGAGAAGATAAGTTTATCTTGTCTTGAACTTTCTGGTTTTGTACTCTTCTTTAGAACTTGCCTTCCATATTTGGGATGGGAGTTTTTCTTTTTAAGTACTTCCTACATAAAAACCTTCTGGACTAAATATAGTGTTTTCTGTCTTGCACTAGTATTTTGCTTTACCACATGATTGTGATTGTCAGTACCATGCATCTAAATAATCTCTAAATCCTATTGTGAATGATCATACCGTACTCGCTGTAGGTGTTGGGCTGTGATCTGCTGCTTTTTTCATCTTGCCAACTTACATCACAAAACGTATCTTAAAGTTCCTCGGCACCTCTCCCATTTAGTGAACTACATAAAATTCATGTCCAGTGTGAAAATATATAGCATTTGGATAGGAGAAAACTGTCTCCCTACCCAGCAGTTTTCATCTTGTAGGATTCAAAAGCGTGGCTTTACAAGCCAAAGTAAAGCTGCTGTTGTGTCTGACCTAGCAGGAGCACTTGATGTATGTCTAACTAGAACAGAAAAGAAAAAGTACAGAAAAGCAGGAAGGAAATATGTCCTGTGGAATTTGATCACTCCAGTAATAATAATAAAAAAAAAAAAAACAACAAAATCAAAACCTCATTTGAGATGGAGAACACTGTTGTTAATGCTTCAGTATGACTTTTTGTTACTAACTCTGTAAAACTTGTTGGATCTGTTTGGAGGATGCTTCTGTGCGGTGCCCATGTAATTAATGCTTCCAAAGTAAGACGACAGCCAAATTTCACCTTGGTGTAGTTACAGTACTTGCAAGAATCTGTAGTATCTCCCTGTCAGGCTTGATTTTAATACTAAAACATAGAATGTATGCTACTAATTGGACACTGCTGGATTCTAAAAATGCTTGTGTGAAGTATAGCTGGAGTCAATTTTGAAGGTGGTGAAATGTGTTATTTAGTTAGAATTGCTCATCACTTAGGGGGAAAAACAGGCTTAAGCTAATAAAATATTTACAAAAACTTGGGGTTGGAGTGGAACATTTCACCCATCTTTCTGAGAAAACTTTACGTGCAGCATATTAGGTGTATGCATAAATAGTTGTCCTTGTATGTCATTTAGAAACCAATTGAAAAGGGAGGAAGGTCCCAACACTAAGCAAAAAAAAAAAAAAACTTGTGCTGGATTTTTAGCTTAACTTTTAAAGTTAAGGAGATAGCAAGTATGACTGAAACTTCTCAGAAACGTATGTGACATAGCTCTTTTAAACACGGCATGAGTGATTGCTGGTTGTGTTGAAGAGGTTGTTGAACTGGTGAAGGTGGAAACTAGATATAACTGTGAATGGTATCTAGCTCACAGATATCACTACGTATTAGTAAAACTAGAAAGACCTTTCTAGTAGTGGTGCAGAGTAGAAGGCTGGAATAGTGCCATGGAAAAGTGTTCTTTAAGACTTCTGCTGCAAACTTTCTGGAAGCCTAACAGGCATCTATTGCATTTTAAAATATTCAGAGGGGTTTAAATACTTCAAGACTCCAAAATGCCCAATGATATGGGTAAATGCTCCATCCCTGGCAGTGTTCAAAGTCAGGTTGGACAGTCTTGGGTGACATGGTCTAGGGTGAGGGGGTTTGGAACTGTATGATCTTAAGGTCCTTTCCAACCTTAACCATTCTATGAAGGTGTGGCTTTCAGATGGTGACTGCTTTCTGTATAGTAATTGCTATCTGGTATTGCCTGTGACATGTACTATCTGTTTTAACCAACCTGAGCTGTATATTGTTTTTCTTTTTTAGGGGATACAAAGGAGAGTTGGGAACATGACACTCTAGAGCAAAAGAGAGCTGAATGTGTGAAAACAAATACTTCTGAGAACCTTGCAGAATTACTAGCACTGAGGGAAAGAACTGAAACCTTGGAAGGTCAGCTAGCTGCACTTGAAGAAAAGAATAAAAAAGAGTTTAGCGAGCAGATAACAAATTTGCATCTCAAGCTTTCTGCTTCTGAAGAAAGGGCTTCTGGCTTAAATGAAGAACTTCAGCAGTGTCAAGCTGATTATCAGGAGATTGCTTCTGAATTGGACAAACAGAAAACTATAAATAGGGAACAAGAAGAAAAGATTATTCAGCTAAATAATGAAGTAGAAGGTACAAAACAAAATTTAATGGATAAATTGTCACAAATTAAAGCAGTGCTGTCCAAAGTAGATGAATTGTATGCATGTCACTCACTAGATGAGTCTTATGCTATGGATATTGATT
This sequence comes from Ara ararauna, assembly GCA_028858755.1. Taxonomy (NCBI): domain Eukaryota; kingdom Metazoa; phylum Chordata; class Aves; order Psittaciformes; family Psittacidae; genus Ara; species Ara ararauna. The sequence goes on from CM054381.1 coordinate 71,472,709, forward strand.
TTGTTAATCTAAAAGATTCCTTAGACTTTCAAAAAGGCAAACTAGAGAGAGCTCAAGTGAATTCTGTATGCATGCGGTCCCAAACTGCTTCTACAGAAGATCAGAGATGGGAGGGCTCCTTTCACAGCAGTGTTGAAAGCATTTGGGAAGAATGCAAAAATATTATAAAGGTTTCTTCACAAAAAAGTCAGCAGATTCAAGAACTACTTCAACAAGTTGAAGACTTAAAGAAAGGACTTGATGACTCTGAGAATCGTAATAATCAACTGAAAATAAAATTAAATGAAATTGCAAGTCAAAAACATCAGTCCTTAAAGGAAAAAGAACTTATGAGTCAGTTAGAGGAACAAATCCAGAAGAAAGCACAGGATTTTGAAAAACAGGCTGCAGAAGATTGCAGAGTAATTGCCCAGTTCGAGGAGGAAGTTACCACCTACAAGATAAAAATAAGAGAGCTTGAATGCCTATTGGAGGCTTTTAAAGCTAAAGATGACAGCATAGAAAAGTTAGAAGAAGTACTCAAAGAAAAAGAATCTATTATTTTAAATCTAGAAACAAATACAGTAGCTCTGGAGGAGAAATGTGCCAATTCAGACCTAACCATTAAAGAACTAAATGATAAAGAAGTTAATCTGAAGGAGGAAATTGTGCAGTTGACGAGCAGTTTGGAGAATATGAAACACTGTCTTCAGGAGAAAGAGAAAAATGAGGATGAACAAATACAATCTATAGAATCGTAAGTAAATACTGAGAACTTCTACACCTTTGAGAATAGACTCAAAGCTACTTTCAGTGAATATCAGTTTATTTTGACATAATATTTACATGTTTATCAACTCTTTTGACCAAACTGCTTGTTTAAGAAGTTTTAATACACTACTTGAATTTTACAGTTGCATATTCTGCTGCCTATGTTTTCCTCACCGGTTTGTATATTCTTTCATAAATATGCATCTAAATAATGTGGAACTAGTGTAGGGGGAAACAGGAGCATGCAAGGACATAATTATTTGGGGATCTTTAGTATTGTTATATTGTGTACCCTTTCTGGAGGAAATAACATATAGCTTAATATTATATCCTGTAACTTCTCTAAAAGCAGGTAATGTTTTCTTTGGAAAGGACTGAATGTTAAAAAGGAAAATAAGAAAGTTAAAAAAAAAAAGAGCTTAGGGAGTAAACAGCTGGTTTTGGTTATAGCTATTCTAGGTGAACAGACTCAACTATAAGGACTTGAATGAATAACAGGTTTAGAAGGATAGAACTTTCCCCAGGCCCTTCTATTGTCTAAATCTTAAAGAAATAAGATATTAAATGTATCTGACAGACTATATTTGCTATATGCTAAGGCAATTGCAAAACAAAAATAGCTTCAAGATGCTATGTAGCCCTTCTCCTTACTAGGGTTTCTTTGATGCCATATTTGTAGGTACTGCATATACTCTGAAGCACGACTTAACATGAAGGTCTGGGGATCGCCTACCTTGAAAGGTGTTCCTCCTGTTGTGTGCCCTTGTTTTGTATCATCAATTATAGAATCTAAAAAAAAATCTGTTAGTTTTAAAGTAAAAATCCAAGGTGTCTTATTGTAAACTTTAGAAATAAATATGATAATTTAAAAATAAACTCATCAAACTTCTTCATTATTTTGGAGCCCTTATAATAGCAGTACTTGTTGCAATGTTATTGGTTTTTCTATTTTCTTACTTTTACATATTTTGATCCTTACAAGGTCTGGGATGTAGGTATCAAATTTAAATTTACTTGATATTAACCTTGTTCATTTTCTTACTTTGTAAGGGCACCTAATGATAAAAATGGTCGCTCTACTCTGCTTAAAAATAAATTGCAGTGTTCAGAAGTGAATCTGATCAGTTTGTTGCTTCAGGGTCATATAATAGGCTGAAATCCAAAAGTAGAGTTGTAAGGCTTGGCATCAATCTGATCAAGATTCTTTTAATGAATAAAAACAGCAAAGAGCCTGAGTTAATGTGGAAAAGCTGTTTCTCTGAGATATGTAATGCTAATGTCATTTATGTCTCTTAATTTTGAACGCAAGGCTACGTAAAGATCTTTCTGAGAGTTCTGCCCTTGTATGGAGTTTGAAAGAAGATTTGCGGAGGAAAAACGAAGAATATACAGATTTGAAAGAGAAATTTTCTGATGCCAAGAAACAAATTCAGCAAGTACAAGAAGAGGTTGGTAATATAGGCCAAATGTTTCTTCAAGTTTGTTTGTGGTTCTGTTTATTAAAACCTGTTTTCACAAATTGCAAGCTATGAATGTTACATGATTAATAACAAAGCTGTTTCAAGTGATGCATTAGCATAACAGTGAATCTTAAATTAAATTGCCATTTAGTTGTAAGCTAAAGATAATACCAGATGTCAAAACACAGATTAATGCAGATACTGAAGGGGGGATGTAAATTTTGTTTATGTATTTGAAAAAGGTTTGTAAAATCTATGGCTAATGGTTATGGAGAAGGAGTTTATAATCTTTATGACAACAGTAGCCTTACGTTATTTGCACTGACTTCAAAGACTGGTGTTTCAGGGGGAAAGCACTGATATCTGGAAGGAGGAGATGGATTATTCAGAAAAAGAAACTTTTAAAAATTTGAGTTATGTTTCCTATTAAGGTGTGGAGAAAAATGAAAACATGGCATCACTTTAATGTTGTTAGTATTTGCTTATCAAGCAGCAGGATTTCTTAGAACCTCATGGGATACTACAAGAACTTAAAATCCAAAAGACTATTGCAAGAGCTTGGCTTGAAAATTAAGACTTGAAGTATTAATGTCTTCCTCAGTAGCCTATAATTTGATGACCTATTCCTACTCAACTTTTAGTTTATAATCCCTTGTTTGAGAAATATCACGAACGTGAATTTGTAGCTTGATCAGGTTATTTCCTGGTGGGTCTTTTTGTTTCTTTTGTTTTTAACCCCCTGCCCCTGAAATTTAGCTGTTTGCAGATATTTAACTCTTAATTAAAATAATTACTTATTTAGGTAACTTACAGTGGTTGTAAAAGGCTTATACAAAATGCTAGCTTTCCTTGATGTCTTTGTGCATTGTTACAGGTGGGTACAATGAGATCTGAGGAGAAATCACTGAGGAACAAGGTTAATGAACTTCAGAAGATTAAAAACCAGCTTAGTGACGAATTAGAGATCAAACAGCGCACAATTCTGCGACTTAAAAAGGTTGTGGTTTTGGTTGTTTGGTTTTTTTTTAATTGCTCTTAGTATTTTTTTTGATGAATCCATAAATGGGGCAAGCAATAGGAGAAAGCTTATGGAAACTGGGGTAAAGAGAAGAGCAGCCAGTTTAAAATTAATTTTAATAGGTGGATAAAAGATGTTTAAAGAATTTCTCACTGCATGACACTGTCAAATTATTTTTAAATAATCTGCCTAATGAATGATGGGCTGCATCAAAAAGAGCCTGACCAGCAGGTCGAGGGAGGTGATCCTGCCCCTCTACTCTGCTCTCGTGAGACCTCACTTGGAGTATTGGGTGCAGTTCTGGTGTCCTCAACATAAAAAGGACATGGAACTTTTGGAACAAGTCCAGAGGAGGGCCACAAGGATGATCAGGGGACTGGAGCACCTCTTGTATGAAGATAGGCTGAGAAAGTTGGGGCTGTTCAGTCTGCAGAAGAGAAGGCTGCATGGAGACCTCATAGAAGCCTTCCAGTGTCTGAAGGGGGCCTATAGGGATGCTGGGGAGGGACTCTTCATGAGGGACTGTAGTGAGACGACAAGGGGTAACGGGTTCAATCTTAAACAGGGGAAGTTTAGATTGGATATAAGGAAGAAATTCTATTCTGTAAGGGTGGTGAGGCACTGAAATGGGTTGCCCAGGGAAGCTGTGAATGCTCCATTGCTGGCAGTGTTCAAGGCTGGACTGGACGTAGCCTTGGGTGGCATGGTTTAGTGGGAGGTGTCCCTGCCCCTGGCAGGGGTGTTGGAACTGGATGATCTTAAGGTCCTTTCCAACCCTAACTATTCTATGATAATAACTGCAGATATTCTGATTAGTGACACATGGATATGTTAGTTGTAATGTCTTCCTCTAAACTTTATTGGTTTTTAATCAACTTGAATGCTCCTTAACATGACATAAAAAATTTATGCTGGACTGTTTTTCTTAAATGCTTTAGGAGCAGTTGAATAATGAGAAGCTGGAAGAAATCTCCAAAGAGTATGAGAAAACATGTAAAGGTCAGAAAAAGCCAGTTTTTTTACTTCCCTCCTTTGGTGTGGAATGACAGCAGCATAACGAGCTGTCATATTGTTAATGAACTTGGGACAGTTTTGTATTTTTATATTTAAAAATAAACTTAGAAACTCCAAACAGGGCATTAAAATGACACTGTCAAGAACTAAATTTTATTAAGGCATTATTTGCAGGTACATTTGAATGCAGTCAATCTCAGAATAAGAAATATGAGCCCAGAGAAAGTGTGGATTTGCTGATATCAGTGTCAGGTTATTAAATGTTGGTATTTATTAGTCATTTTAACAATTTGAAATGCTGAAACTAACTAGTGCAGTGACAGTTTCTGCAAGCTTGACAAACATCTAGCAGTTGAGCAATTATTAGTTTCCCATGTAATACAAGCCACAGTCTGATTGATGTTAAGCTGAAATGCTTGCCTAAATCAAGTTCATGAGAGTCACTTAAGAATTTTGGTTTCAGATAGTTCAGTAGAGTTGCACTGTTTCTAATAGATCTTCTGATCTTGTGGAATGGGGAAATGACTTGTCATAAAGGCCCTTTGGGAGAGAATGGTGGGAACAAGGAGAGGGCTTGTCCTGGTTTTCTGCTGGGATAGAATTAATTTTCTTCCTAGTAGGTGGTACAGTGCTGTGTTTTGGCTTTAGTATGAGATTAATGTTGAAAGCAACAATTAAACCATCAGCAGGTTATGTAGTGTTTTCCCATGCTCAGTCAGTGATGAGGAGCTCAAGAAGCTGGGAGGGAGCCCAGCCAGGACAACTGATCTGAACTAGGTTAAAACATGATAGGGCCCATCTGTAAATATTTTTTTTCAAATTTTCAGATCTGTGTGCAAAGGAAAAAATAATTGAGGATATGCGGATGACATTAGAAGAACAAGAACAGACACAGATTGAACAAGAAGAAGTGATTGAAGCCAAACTAGAAGAGACCAACAGACTAGTTTTGGGTAATCTATGGAAAGGGAGCAGAGAGGCAAAATTGGATCTATTATGATTAGATGCTTGAAAATTCTGGTTTTATTTGTTGACTGCTATTTAGGCATTAATTTTATGTAGTGCATAACAAACTTCTAACAATCAAATGCTCTGTTGTCCCTTTGCGGTCACAGCTGATAAATCCAAGTAACTTTAGAATAAGGATGTGAATGTGCTCAAATATGCGTTTGAAACTATATATTATATAACCATATTTTGTGTACTGACTAGAACTGGAAGTATGGAAGCAGAAATGTAGAGAGCTGAATAACCAGAGTGATGGTGACTGGCAGCAAAACATGAGCAAAAATGAGGAGAAAAACATAAATGAAAACGAGGAAATAATAAAGCTGCAAAAAGAACTGAAGGTAAAATATGCTGATGTAATTCATACTTAGTTTTAAAGCCATAACTTTCATTTAGGAATCTACTTTTTTTTTTTGTATGTGTGTCACTGTCTTGAAGAGCTAGAGCATCATATGGCAGGTTGTTACACTAGTAAAGGAAACCTCCTCTAAAAGCTGCTGTGCACAAGTACAGCAAAATCTGGATTCAGTATCTTTGTAACATTTGGCATCACTGATGCCCTGTAATGAACTGCACCCTTATCTATATTATGCTACCATAGATGTCATTCTGTAGCTGGGCTTCTCTTACAGTTGTTTTAGCTAATCTAACTTCTGATAGCTATTCCAAACCTCTTTCCTGTCAGTTGCTTTGGCAACTAAATCAAACTCTTTCAAGATCTTACGCTTGCTGTATGATCTGTAACCCCTTCTTGTTAGGCTGAGGATTTAACCTTATTTCTCACTGGATTAGAGAGGAGATTCCCCTCACCCACTTCCCCCCAAGCAGCTGTTCAGGTGCCTTCTGGTGTATGTGGGTGACTGTCTGACAAGAGCTTTGACTGTGATAGGAAAGGAGGCAAAGTTGCTGTGGATTGAAGCTACATTCTTTGGTATGCCCTCTCTCTGCTACCATTCAAACTGTACTGCATTCTTTGCCTTTCAGTCTTGAAGTAGAAGTAAGTTTTCTAACACATCCTGCAAGGCAGCATAAAAGATTGGGAATTTGTAAGTTAAAAGAGTCTGTATACTTCTGGTGTAACTTTTATAGTGTGCTCACTCAGCACATTTTTAGATGAGAAAAAAAATATCTTCCATGAAGACATGTCAGCCTGAATAAAATATGCTGAAAATATTTAAGTTTTTTTCAATACAGAGGAACATATGAGAATGTAATACTTGCACTTGGGAATATGCTGGAGTAAAATTGTGTTAATATTTTTATCTTTTTGAAACAAAACCATTTAATGGTAATCTGGACTTTGAGACTTTTTTTATTTTCCTTAATCCCTACTTATGGTTTTATTTCTGGTTTAATTAAAATAGGAAAATGAGGAAAAGTATCAAACTGATAGAAAGAAGTGGCTGGAGGAAAAAATGACACTCGTACATCAAGTAAAAGAAGCTGAAATCCTTCACAACAGAGAAATGAGAAAATTTGAGGAGGAAAGAAAACACCATGTAAAGCAACAAGCAGAAATTGTAAGTGACTGGAGGTCTTAGTGTATTGAATTCTCTACTGTCTTTAGTACAGAGTGAATCCCATGTGAAGTGTTGAAAGTGTGGGTGCTTGAGGGTAGCTGGCCTTTGTCAAAATCACCTCACTTTATCACATGGCAAAGCCTAGATGAGACCATCTTGCTAAGAAAAGGGAAGAATAGAAGGGTCGCAAAATAAAGGAGCTTAATATGTAATGGAAGTTAGCATGCCTGTTCCTTTCTATCCTGTCACCACCTCACTGAATTCTTCAAACTGTATTTTGTGTGTAAAAAACCTATTGGTAACCTACACTTACATAAGTTGTTGCTTAATTGAAGCTAAGAAAATATACTTTGAAAAACAAAATTGTTTGTTTGTTTGTTTGGCTTTTTCCTAAAAGTAGAAGTTAACATAAAATCTTCTTTTGAGATTTAGAGTGAAAATACTTGGTTAAAATGCTAGTGGTTATGCTCCTGTATCACTTTCAACTGATAGTCAATAACAAGGTAAATACCTTGCCTGTTCACCAGACTGCATCAAGGTTGTATTTCTTGAGTATATGAAATTATTAAATTAATCTGACCAATCTAAAACTGTATTTGCATCCAGATATAGTTGACAATGACTTTCTGGACCTGCAATCAGTACAGGAGGATATTAGCAGCTTAAGATTACTTTAACATTATCTGTGACTTTGCTTGCCTGAGACTTGCTCACTCTGATTTTATTACTAACAAAGAGTATAAATATAGATGCAGATTTTCTAATTGAAGCATAGTTTACTTTTGTGTATTTGTTGTAAGAATAGTTTTATGTGAGCATTGTAAGATCTATATAGGCTTTCAAGTTTACTCAGGCCATAAAATAGTAATTCTACGTGAAACCAAACTGGCGGAACAGTTCAGATAATATGTAGAACTGGTGTTCAATTCCAATCTATTTTTTTCCCTATTTAGGAAAGACTTGCTGCTGCACAGCTGGTAGAAAAGGACAACAGTCTTCAAAAGTGGCGTGAAGAAAGAGATAAATTAGTAGAAGCATTGGAAGTACAGCTCAAGGCTTTGGCTTCTAACAGCACACAAAAGGATAAGGAAATAGCAGAACTGAAACAGGCTGCTCTAAAGGATTTGGGAAAGGTTCTCTCTCTCTTGTTGTGGGATTATTATTTTTTAATTTGTTTGTTATTCATTAATTCTTCAAAACACAATACTTTTTGCATTTTGGCTCTTTTTTTTTCTTACTATCATATTGAAGCCATTAACAGCTCATTAAAAATAGAAGCTTTATGTTTGAAACTGAATTTGTAACAGTAACCAAAGTCTCAAAACATTTAGTGGTTTATTTAAAGTCTTTTTGATCCTTTGATTGCAAAGTTGGACTGGGGATCTGAAACAATTATAGCTGCTGCTTTTTTCACAGCCCTGGGGACTTAATGAGCAAATGGGAGGTGAACTATTTATAATTCCACATAAGTAAAATAAAAATTTGCATTGCATCTTCCCTGGGTGTTACATGGCTTCCCTTCACTTTAAATAGTGACCACTCATACCTGAAATTGTTGGCTTTTTGTTGGGTAGCTGACTGTTTTAGCCTACAGTTCTGAAACTGATGCTTCCAAGTAATGATGCTCATGTATATGTTTTCTTTTGCCAATCCTCTGATTTGTGGCATTTTTTGCTATGGTTTTTAGAATAAGGAAACTGATATAGAAGAACTAAAGAAACAGCTGGCTGAGAAAGATGACTTTATAAATGAACTGAAACAGCAGGTTAACTATGAAAGTCTTCAGTCTTTGACAAAAGTACCTTTACCTGAAGAAGGCCAAGATGAAATAGATCAGTCTGTAAACAAAGAGGTATGGTTTGTTATGGAAAGTATGTACTAATTATCAGGTTTTAATAACTTTTGTTGTTTTCTCAATGTATGTTTCAGCAACACTGAGAATCTGACAAAACTTATTGTTCATAGTTCTTCATACTTTGTCTTCAGTTCTGAGTTCTTGTTCATTCTTTCTCTCTCCCACTTTTGCCATCAGAAATAGGGTACTTATGTTACTAGAATACCATCTCTCTATATGTTATAGAACTTGCATACGTGAGGGGAAAACTAGTTAACTAATCCAGGTTCTAGAGATGTGAAGACACTGTAGTGCCATTTCAGTTTGATTATGTTAAGGGAATTTCAGCTCAAAACTTTTGTGATATTGCCTATAGTGTGGTAATAGAGATGTTTCTGTAATTGGAGCTTCCAACCTATATGGAGGCTCAGAAGAGCAAAACAGTATCTTGCATCCCACGCAAAACCAAAACAATATTTGAAGTTTACACAAAGAAAATATCAACTTTGCATTTTTCCTGAAGGAAAAATTGAAAGGCTTGCAACTGTACTGAGGCTTTCAATTCTGACTGAACCCTTGTGTGTTAACATGAACAGCATTTAATGATATAGTTCTCCTGATAAACTGAATTAATGCTGTGTGGCTCTATTGCTGATTTATAATTAACAGGGCTGAAAGTGGATTTCCTAGCAATCCCTCCCCTGGCTGCTAGAACATGCATTTCTCCTCTTGCTACAGAACTGGACTGAATGACAAAATACATCTCTTCATCTCTTTCCTGTCTACTGCCAAATAAGACTGTCTGGCTAGTTTCTTGCTACTTCATCAATTCAGCTAGTGCCATATAGATAAAGCTTGTGATGAATGAGGGAGGACAGTGTAGCTCTCAGAAGGGTTACTGCTTTACACAGCTTTGTAATAGCAGGTAAGAGAGCACCATAAATTTATATTTTTTTTTTTTTTATTAAAATAGTTATTGAAGAATTGTTGTGAGCAGTTGATGCTGACATTTACCTCAAGGAAATAGAGACAATACTTGCTGCTATGGATAAGCAGAGGTGTCTAGGAGGATAATCATGTTGAGAAACTTCTGTTGGTGTTGAAGTGAATGGGATAAATTTTTTGGGGAGAAGTCAAATAATTCCCGGGAAACACATTGTGATGATAAAGAAGAAGAACTAAAGCATTCAAGAGGATATGCCTCCTGCCATTTAAGAAGAGGCAGAGAAGATGGCACTCTGATTAGGAGAGGTTAAGGCTACTGGAGAGTTATGGAGCTGAGGTTTACAAAATCATAGTTGTGGTGGGTAAACAAAAGCCACAACTGTCTTTCCTAAAATCCTGCAAGAACTGGGCAGCTCTTGATGAAACTAATAAGTGATAATTTAAACAATTAAAATAACTTATTCCTATCTGAAGCCACTAATGATCTTCTGGAAACAGGTACTATCAGCAGGGAATAGGAAAAACTTGTATTTGAAATCCATAAATATATTCATAAATGGGTGCTCTGAGGATTAGGCAGAGGTATATCCTTTGATCCCTCTAATGCAACAACTGAGAGTGCTGGGAGAGTATGGAGGGAACAGATGACAAGGTGGCTGGGATCACACATCTTATCCCTCAATAACAGCATCTCCTTTTGCCACTGCCAGAGGCAGAGTATTGAACTAGATGGACTGCTGGTGAGATCCAGCAGGGCATTTCTTATAATCTCCTAGCATGAATAGATTTTAGTGATTTAAAATGTCCTGTTTCCTGTTGCTCAAACCATTATGAAAGGTTTCGGGGTTGTTTTTTTTCATGGGTTTTATATTTTTGGGGGGGGGGATTTTTTTTTTGTTTTGTTTGTTTGTTTTCTGTAAATCTTTCTTGATGATCAGATCACCTAGTTTTGTTGTGCTCTCGGTAGCAATAAAAGCTGTATGACATAGTCATGTGAATATATCTGAGCTGAACCATGTGTTCTTGAAAACTTACCTATTGCTGAGGCTTATAAAGTGGCTGATTACTAGAGTGAGGAAGTCCTCATCAGTTGAATTTGGCTTGAATCAGTCAGGCCTTATTACTTACACAATTAACTTCTCTAAGTGTAGAAGTGGAAGGGAAAGCTTCCTGAAAACAAACTGGAGTAAGACTATACTCTTCTCTCAAGCTCCTATTACTGCCCAGTTCCTAAAGAGCAGCAGAGTTAACATGAGTAAAATGGTGTCAATGCTACTACTGCTAGCTGTGAAAACTGTGACTAGCTGTCTCTGCCCTTGAGGAAAATGACTTGCAAGCAAAGTATCAGGCTGATTTCAGCAAGGAAGACTTAAAGTTCTGTGATCATATATGGAGGTGTTAAGTTTTTAAAATTTAACAAAAAGTTTTAGAAAATAATAGTTAAATTCTGCTGTAGTTGAAGTAGATTTCTGTGCTTTTTTTTTAGGAGTGTTCCACAAGCCTGACCCCTAGAAAAAGGCATGCTTGCTTTGCAATCCACTGGAGAAGGATATGTAATATAGCATTTAAGTCATAGTTATTTTAAAGCTTGTTTTCTTAAAATGTTCCTATGCTTGCAGGACCATTCTGAAATTGTCCTTGACTCGTCTGAAGTATCTACAGAAAATGGAAAAACTAGTCGGTTCCCAAAACCAGAGATGGAAATCCAGTTCACACCTTTGCAACCCAGTAAGATGGAGGTGAAGCACCAGGGCAGCACCATACCAGTTACAGTTAAAATGCTCAAGCCAAGAAAGAAAAGAAAAAGTGAAGAGATGGATGAGGTATGACCTAACCAACTGACATATTATGTTGTGCAGCTTTTCTCTATTCCTCTATTACATTAGTTAAAATCCTATCCTCCTGATTCTCACTGAGACCCAAAAGATATATGTAGGGTATACTTAAGCTTCTTCAAACATCATCCTGTCCCCCACCTGCCAAGCGAATGAATCTCTGGCCTGTGATGAAGGTGATAGACTTCAATTTATCCAGATTCTGGCCCCTTGTCTCTGATTTGCAATTTCTCTTCACCTTCTACATTTCTCTCTCCCTAAAAGCAGCATTTGCTCCTGCCTCCAGCTCTGATATATGTGGAATTGCAGACCAGTTCTATAGATTTTTTCTTTTGGTTTAGACAATCGTTGATATCAATTATAAACCCCTCTAATGGGCAGTTACAAGTTAAGTCTGTGAGCTTAATCAATGCATTTCAAAGTTTCAAGACCACTTCCTTCCACTTTTTCTCCAGTTTGTGTTCTCTTTGATCTTTTTATACTTGAAGGGACTATGTACCAGCACCTGATCCTCCCTGTTTTCTCTAGACCTTAATACCTATTTAATTTCTTCAGTTGTACTAGATTATGTACTCCAGCCCTCTTAATGTGCTGTGGTGTTTACATGTGGGACTAAGGCTCCACAACAGTCTAAGGTGGTAAAAATCTTCACTTCTCCTACCTGAACTGCATGTTCCATTCCTCTGCCTTCTATCAGTGCCAACACAGCTTTCTCTAAGACACTTAAGAAGGCCTTGAAACCATAAGACCACATTGTGGTGGTACTTATGTACTTGTAATCATACTTGTGTGGCTTATGAATTTCTATGCTTTTAAAGACTTTTGAAGCTGACAAGTGAGTATGAGATTGTGGATGATTTGTCAATGTAGTAAGTGATGTTTTAGGGAGTGAACGTGTCTTGGCTGAAGAGTGAAGTGTCTGATGCTTTTCTAGCATTTCTCGCTCAATCATTCCTGAGTGATACGTTTTTTAATCTCTTAATAAAATAGTTAAGATAACGAATCACTTCCATGATTACTGAGCAACAGGATTTCAATAAACTCATTTTGTTAAACCTGTTAAATGCTGTGCAAATTAGTTCATCTGGAATTCAACACTTTGTTCTGGAAGTGTGTCCAGAGCTGATTTAAATTTCTTGTGTCTTGAACCAGTTTTCTTTTGAGAGTAGTATTTTTTCAGCTTGCTGGAAAAGTAGGTGTGAAAATAACCACCATTCTGAAGGCACTGAAAAAATACCAAACTTTTCTACAGATATTTAATCTAATGTAGCTGTAGAATCATAGAATAGTTAGGGTTGGAAAGGACCTCCATGTTTTTAAAGATTGTTTTACTTATTCATTAAAATCCTTTCAGTGTAGTTTGTATTCATACCCTTATGGGAGAACATTTAGCTAAGTAACTTTTCAATAACATGAAACTAAATTTAAAAGTATCTTATTGCTGTTCTGTTCACCCAAATATGACTCTCACATATGATTTGTTGTGCTAAATAGATTATAAAAGGATTCAGCAACTTTAACTGTCAAAAGTCTACTGAAGACAATTTGGTTTTTAAATTGTCTGAAACAAAAGCATGTTGTCAGCAGTAAAACTAAGGGCTGGGGGGAAACCTGTGGTGCTCAGCCACATGCGCATATGCATCTCCCGCTGCCTTTTTTTTTTTTTTTTTTTGAAGTGGTGTAGTTTGGGTTTGGGATTTTTTGGGGTTTGGTTTTTAAAAACAAACCCACATCTTTTGCCGAGACTCTCTTATAATTAGGCAAAGAACAAAATCCTCTTTCTCCTCTGACACTGTTATCAGTTGGTATGGCTATTGGTTATCTGAAATCTCTTGGCACTAATTGAGATAAAAGTCATCTTTTAATGATAGTTTAACATTATCATGTTAAGCTGTCTATGTCACTGACATGTTTTTATAATTGTCACTGTAAATCTGAATTTTCATTTAGATTTATTATCTTAAATTTGTGTATTTGCTTCTCAAATGTCTTAAAGCCAGAAGAAACAATGGAAGGAAGAAAATAATAAATGCCTGAATGGTTTGACCACAGGTATTTCTAGTTCCCTTCCACAAGTCTGTTTAGCATTTAATTCACATATGAATAATTACTTCTATCCAGTGTTAGCCAGTGGCTCCCTACTGTTAGTCAGAGCATTTAAACAGTGGCTGCTTCTGTAATATAATTGTTGGTTTTTTCCAGAAGAATCCTAAATAAAATTTGTCATACTTATTTTCTTAGGATTTTGTGAAAAGCGAGAACAAAAAAAATGCGAAACCTGCTGTGACTAATTCACCTTCTACAAGCAACAAAAAAATGGTTTGATTTTATTCTATTTTTGAAATTAGTTTGGCCTTTTCTGTAAAGGTGGACTTGTAAAAGGAGCAGGCATATGCAGCAGTATCTTATCTTTATCTATGCAGTTGAATAGGAAGACAACATGTTTAGAGTTCCAAACTCTATAAATTAACCAAAAAGACTAAGTCTGCATTTGCCAAGAATGTGTACTAGCTGCACTGTACACATGCATAGGGAATAGCCTTTCATATTGAATATTGAACATACTATTAATATACATGATGTTATAGGCAATACGTTTGAAGTAAAAGCAAGGTTTATGTCATCTATATGCATGAAAATTATAAAGATTATTTTAGGCATTAGTAATAAATTGGGTGGGTTCAGAGGGTGGGTAGTAGATTTATTTTCCCCACCAGTTTTCTCTTGGTTTAGTTATAACTAGAACAGCTGGTCTAATGAAATTGCCTACAACTTTGAATCAATTTTTTTTTCTTTAAGAAACTGTTTTCTATGTTACTCATTATGCCCTTTTATATTATGCCCTTAAATGTATTTTGTGAAACTTTGACAATTTTTTTTAATTCTGGGTGTAAAATAAGGTTATGTTTTTTGCTGTGGTAGAGTCATTAGTACAGTGAAGAGAGGTGTCAGTAGCAAAGCTCAATATGTCAGCTTGAAAACAACATTAAGGTAAAATAAAATGGAATTAAACTTTAAGGTAAGTCAATTTGTAACTTAAGCAATGCTCTTGTATTTCTGTACAGATATCTACTATACAGCTTAGAAAACCGTACCCCTTAAGAAAGCAAGAATCCACTTCAAGTAAAAACTCTTCTAAAAAGAAAGATGGAACACTACAAAAAATTGGAGATTTCTTCCAAAGTTCTCCTACTATTATTCAGTCTAAAGGTTTGTACAGAACAAATAAGTCATTTCATATTCTCTGGGCATTGCATAATAGCTTTTTTTCTACTGTAACCTATTAATACATATACTGTTAAATGATAAGTCTGCTTCATTAAGTTGCTATTTTGTTTATGAAAGAAAGGCATCTGAACTGGGGCATGCTATATTAAATATTGCAGAGCAGAAAAGGCTGTCTTGATTGCAAAGACCACATGGTTGTAAAGTTTAAGTTGTGAAAGGTAAACTGGATGGAATGAAAAGATGCAGTGTAGAATATATGCATATAAATTTATCATGAAAGACAGAACCATTAAGCTCAACATGTTGGAGTTACTTTGGTTTTGCTTATAGTAAAGCAATCAAAGGCAATTTCAGGAACTTGCCCTGTTGCTCCAAAGGAAAAAAAAAACAAAAGAGCTGAATCCAGATTCTAAATCTTACCTTGTTCTATAAGTGATCCCTCCTCACCCACACCCCACCTCCCCACCACTTAGTTTCTGTGGAAACTGTATTAATGCTTTTTTTATGTACATATGTGGGAGAGAAAATTAGTGCTACACAACCTAAAAGCTGGTGTCTTATGAAAATATTTGGAAGACTTCAATAAGCTGATTATGAAGCGATTAACGGATATCTCTAAGTTTAACCATAGCCTTGGGAAGATTAACTACTGGGACTTTCTACCAAAGAACATACTGTTGTTCCTTCCTACATTAAAACATGATTTCTGAGTTACTGTGTTGAAAACAAAAAATTAGCAGAGGGCACAAGGAATTTCCCATGTTAAATTCTAAAAGATGCAGTTGTTTGGTTAAAATAAGATCAGTCATTATTCAGTGTGGGTGGTTAAAATTAAGATCTCTGTGCCAACTGAAAAACTTGACTTGCTACAGAGTACGTCTTACCTGCTGTAAGACAGTCTACGTGATGATAATGGGATTTTTTAAAACATTCCAGGCTTGTCAGGTTTGGCTCCATGATGACAATGTTGTTATCAATGTAAGCCAAATTCAGGTTACTCAAAATTTCACCCTGAAAATATGTAACTTGGGCAAATAAGGTCTAGTTTGTAACCTTTATTATGATGTCCTGTATTTTTTCTATTTTATGTAACTTGCTATTGTTCAGGATGTCTTCTTTCTTTTCTAGCTCATAATGTGCATACACTCATCTCTTTATATAGCTAGTCCTACTCTGGTAAAACTATAGAAATATATAGAGAAAATTGACTCTACCCTGTGCTCCTGTCAGCGCAAAGAAGCGTTAAGCCTGGTGTTCAATTTCTTTTGAAATGTTTAATTTCCAGTGAAATCTAAATCCTAACCGAATTTAAAGGACACCTTTAAATAGCACATTAAAGCTTTTGCACCTGAAGCTATGTAAAACTTTTTCCAGCTATAGAAAACTGTGATAGGCAAATACCACATCTGAATTTTTATATTTAAACTTCAGACAATATATCTTTCATTTTTAAATTGTTTTTAAGAAAGCTTGTTTTATTCATTAGTTTTGAGGCTTACAAACACAGTAAGATACTGATTTATGATAAAATATTTTCATCTAGCAAAGAAGCTGATTGCAACAATAAGCTCTCCTAATTCTGCAGAACCGGAAAGTATCAAAGAAAATGAACTGAAGCCAAAACGAGCTAAGAGAAAGCTGTATTCAACTGACATTTCTTGTCCTCTAGACATCCCTGCTTCTTCGGTAAGTGATTACTGGTTACTGTTGTGTCCCCTGTGATCTGCTTCTGTAATCATGATTTAAAATACAGTATTGGGGGACAGAACAAATCTGAAGGTCTGATCAAGTTGCGGAAGAAGTTTGGAAATACTGACTTATTTCTTGATTCTTCCTAGCCATTGCTTTTGGTCTCTCCTTTCTGCTCTTTTACTTTCTCCTTTTTCTCACCTGTCCATAGATTTGTAATAGCATAATTGAAACACTAAAGATATAAAAGTCTGCAAGTACATTTAACTTTGCAGGGCAAGTGAGCACCAAAGGTAACTTCCATTTATGCTCAGCTGAATATTTAGGCTACTGTAGAATGATGGTACATCAATGCTTTTCAAAGCACAGTTTAGATAGCCTTCTGTGTGTGCTTAAATTGTGTTGCCCTGTCTAAGCCAGATTAGAATATATCTTCTAGGTTTGATTTATGACTTCTGAAATCCACATAGATGGTTTTGACAGTAACTGTGGTTGCCCATAGTGAGGTATGCTATTGAATTTTCTGTAAACTGTACGAATGGATACAGCAGAAACAAAAATGGTTTTTCACAGGAGGGAAAAGAAAATGGCAGAAATGCAGAGCAAAAGAAGCTAAGAAGCTTAGAAGTAAAAGAAAAAGTGACAGACCAAATCCCAGGAAAGCAGAGATAGCTAAAGGAAATTAAGATAAAAATGTTTTCTGAACGCTTCCTGTTTCACAAAATGAGTATTAGAGTTTAGAAGGGAGAGCTGCTTTCAGATCACATTTTGCTTTGGGCTTTGGTATTTGTTTCTGAAAAAAAATGTAATTTTATATGTCCCTGGTATTTGTTGCTTATTCTGATGCAATAAAAGTTTTTTTTGTCCTGGAGACCTCTGGCTAAAAGATAATAGGGAAATTTAATTCTGAAAACAACTTCTGGGGAAAAAACAGGTTGTTGATTACACATGTCCAGAAGTGCATGTAATTTGTCTCTGAAGAAATGCTGAGTAACCCTTGTAATATAATCTCTTTCAGATCCTTATAGAACAAAAAGAGAAGGAAAGCGATCATCTAATTATCAAGCGGCGTCTTCGATCAAAACAACCTAAATAATCTTGCAACAGCATGTTTGTATTTCCTTGTTAGGTCATATTTCCATTGTGTTGTTTCAGTTGATTGTACAGAGGAAGTAACTGATACTTCATTATGCCCTGAAGTGTGTATATAGATGTATAGAATTGTTCTGATGTTATTCACTTCATTAAAACTGAAATGCTGTTCAAGAAAGCTTGTGTTAGAGTTCTTTTATTTTTTTATTTTTTTTCTTTTTTTAGGAATGGTGTCTTTGGAAGCATTCATAATTGACCCATTGTGCAGGAAGTACTGTGCCTGTGTGAAATGGTTGCCTTTTCTGGTGGCCAGTATAACTACCATTGAAAAGTATTGACTACGCATCAAAAGCTGTATATCCCTTAAATACTTAGAAAAGATTAAAAAAATTCTGTGAAGGGACAAAATTAAGGAATTGGCGTTACGTGGAAGTTTTTTTTTCTGTGTTATTTAACTGTATTCTGCTTATTTTTCTAAATGAAGTAGTTTACAAGCATAATATTCTTTGGGGATTATAGTATTGAGAAATAATTATAAACCTCTATTAGAAGTTAACTCATTCTCAGAAATTTGGCATTTATTCTAATCACCCTGTTTAGTTCAAATAGAACAGCTACTTTTTACATAGTAAGATTTCAGCTTATAATCAGTGATAGGTAAACATTTAAAACACTTGTGGCTTCATCAGTGTAGTGTTTACTTAAGTCGCAGACAGTGACTGTATTTCATAGGATTTTGCATTGAAGAACTGTAATAGTCATCTTTCAGGAAGAGATGAAATTACTTTGACAATGACCTGCTCTTGACATGGATGGAGCAAGACAATCCCAGTATGTGAAGTGATCATTTACTTTAACCTGTTGCTTGCGTAAATTTCTTAATTCTGTTTTCTTCAATTACTGCCAACCATATGACATTGTTTTTGCTTGGACTATTGGATTGTTTTGATTATTACTGCATTTTGGTCTGTTTCACCTGTCACAGAATCATAGAATAGTTAGGGTTGGAAAGGGCCTTAAGATCATCTAATTCCAACCCCCCTGCCATGGGCAGGGACACCTCCCACTAGCTCATGTTTGATATTGCCATTTTTTTTCTTCCCTCTTTTCATTCTAATAGAAAAATGTAAAATCCAGGTATGGTCAGATAATTTTAAATAAAAATAAATGCAGGGTCACTTAATATCTCTTCACAGGTAGGATTTTATACTTTGAATCATAGAATCATAGAATAGTTAGGGTTGGAAAGGACCTTAAGATCATCTAGTTCCAACCCCCTGCCATGGGCAGGGACACCTCCTGCTAAACCATGCCACACAAGGCTCTACTTTGTCTTTCTCTAGATCTCCTGTCTTCTGCTATCTGTAGTCCAGATACCGGGATTGATCTCTTTCAGGGCTCTAGAACACACCAGTGAAGATTGTTGCCTGATGTAGGTTCAAGTTGTTCATTTTGCAGAAGTCTTTTATAGCTGGAGGCAGGAAATATGCAAGGCGAAGGTGACCATGCCCATGGCAGGAGAATTGGAACTAGCTGATCTTTAAGATCCCTTCCAACCCAAACCATCCTGTGCTTCTATGATAAAACAGTCTTAAACAATGGGACAGTACTTGGGATATTTATTCCTTGCCTTAATATTTTGTCTGGCTTTTTTTTTTTCCCCATTTCTAGCAGATGTTCTCAGTCATCTTCGGTCTCGACCCTTAACTTGTTTTTTCTGCATAGTTTCAGTTAATTTTAGAACCCATCAGCATGTGCCTGTTTAGCTGGATTGATCCTTCCATTGTGTACAACCTTGCACTTGCCTGCAGTGAAATTCATATGCCATCATGTTGCCTTGAATGACAGTTTGATTGCTTATCTTTAAATCAAGTGGTCTTACAGCTCTTATTTAACAAGAAAATATATGCAAGGTAAATGGAGAATTGGAAGAGCGCTGAATTACTGGATCGTTGCCTGTATGATTTCTTTATTGATCTAAATATGTGGAAAGTAATAAAAATATTTTCAGCTATTTGATGCAACTGAAATTGCTGATTGGTAGTGTTTATTCTCCTTATCAAATATAAAATTTCATAGTTTCAAGTAAGATGTGCTTCCTGATTTCGTGGTTAACTAAGTGACAAAATTACTTAAGTCACTCTGATAACTGTTACTGAGCTATCTAAAGGCCATATGAAAATAGTTTTTTCTGAAAGCCATTTGAACAGGTGTCTTCATTATAACCTGAGCACAAGAGTAGCTATTATACATACATGAATGAAATTTAACTTGTTCTATTTTTTTGTCCTTAAATTAGGCTTTGTATTTGGAAGAGCCGTACTGAATTAACTTTTTTTGTAGGTGTAGGCTTGGTTATCAAACTCCACGGTTACAAAATTTTAGTACAGAAATAAAGCATGTTCCCTTTTGTTTTTATTGAGAGACTGTGATTTCTGTACTTCCTACAGTTCTTGAAGTTTGAGCCTAGATATGCTTGTAGCCTAGAGAATGGGTCATACTTTATGTATCTCCTTTCTCCATGTCAGGATTTCCAGTTCTTTCCTGAGCAGAAAGGGAATAAAAAAGTAATCCAAGAAAGTAGCATATTCACTTCCACTTCTTTGGAAATAGTGGAGTAGTGGGATTTTTTTTTTTTTTTTTTTTTTGTCCCCCTAGTTAAGACTGGGGCTAGCTCTGTATTGTTCGTTTTCAGATCCTCTTTTTTGTCCCCCTAGTTAAGACTGGGGCTAGCTCTGTGGTGTTCGTTTTCAGATCCTCTGGAGAACAAAGCAAAAAGGTATTTTAGGACATCATGTCCTTTTGCCTTCTGATTTTTCCTGATAAGTACCATAGATAACTCAAAACTGAGCATATCTCCTATATATTTTACCTTATGCTTTACTGTAAGGTTCATCAATTAACTTGCGGAGCAGAGAATGTTTTTTTGTCTGTTAATGGAGATGTCAATTCTTTACCTAGCAAAGACTAGGATAAGCACCATTTAATGGAAATTGTTCTCTTCAGAACTTACTTGGCTGTAGGAAGGTGTGACGCATGTATTACTGTGCATCCCTGGCTGAAGGGGGCAAGAGTTTCTGTATATGTAATTGGGTCATGCAGTATTGATGTCCTAAGTCACTCAGATCCCACAAAGGAAAATTTCTTGGGGATAGGCACAGTGACTTCCACTGTTCTATGCTCCAGTCCTCCCTCCAGCTCCCCAGATTTGAATAAATCTAGCTCCTGAACTAAATTCAGGAAGAGGGCAACCTTACTCAGTATCAATCTATTCTATACATTGAAAGCTTCTGAGAGTTAAAAATGAAGTTTTCTTTTCACCAAGAGAATAAGCTTAGATCCTTAAAACTTTAATAACAGACTTTGAAGATGTGGCCTCCTTTCTTTTAAGATATGGCCTCTCTTTTCTGGTGTGTTGGTTTCCTATATAAGGAAGGAGACTTTTTTGTAATATGAAACAGTTCTATTTCTGGTGTAACATGTGAATCCTGCAAACTGCCTTGTACAGCAACACCATTGTCTTTGAATAGTTCATTTTGAACGTGTCATGCTGTGAGGGATGATTCTTAGAAAATAGCCTGTGTTGTACTTGCGTCAAGCAACCCCAACTTTTCCAGTGGCTAACCCTCATCTTGAAAAGACTATTCTTTCCTCAACTTCAGGTCATTTGGGGTGAACACTTTCTTTTGTCACCCTCATGGCACTCCAATTACAGACCTAATGAAGGCTTCTGGAAGGAAAATATGAAGATGTTACTTCATATAGGTCAAGCTTTTCTCTTTGGCAAAACTAAAAGGGGAAGAGTGGCACTATTTGAGCAGACAGCTCATGAATTGCAGGTAACTCAGGAGTTGAAGTGAGAAAAAGGAGCAGAATATTTTGGGGGTGATTTTTCTGTAAATGACGCAAGTACTTGAACGTTCTTGAAACTTGATTGGTGCTGTGAGAGAAGAAAAATCAGAGTACTTTAATGGAACATGCTTACTTTTGTCACTACAAAGCTAGTTAAGGTGTGTTGCTAGCACCAGCAAAACTCCCGGGAGATGGCGCTGGGACACTGCCCGAGATCGCGAGCCCCACCACTGAGAACCTCAGCTGCAAGGCTTGGAGGGACAGAAGTGTTTTACTTTGTTTTACACTAATCCACTTTTCATCCCGTTTAGCCAAGCTTCATAAAAAGTTCAGAACGGAGCATTGCTGGACCATTCTCTTGGAAAAGTCCTAGTTCTCCAGACGTTTTTCCTGCTACAATGATGTTACCCATACGCAGGAGCAATCAGCATATAGCCCTGCCACAAATGATTTTGTTTCTCAGATCAGGGTTCTGAGAGGTAGTATTGGTTTATATGCACTGATGTCTACTGTAAACTGTTCATAAATTTCTGCACACTAATGTTTCATAAGAGTGTATTTTTCTTTTCTAACAAAGATAAAGGATACTCCCATTGAAAAAGGTACTAGGCAGAGCTGGGCGTCCTCCAAGACTTAAGAGTATGAGATCAGATTTGTGAAAGAAGAGTTTGTTTCCAAGAGCTGTTTCCAAAGTTTCCAAATATTTACAGCTCTTTGCACTGATGGATAAAGTTGGACTTCCCCATCCTTCCCTCACCTCTTCCCAAGATGCTGACATTAAACAAACCCAGTATTCTGCCATAAGGACTTAGAATGCATTTTGCTGTAAGTGCTATAACATTGTTTTATTTTTGGATAATTTATGAGAGTAATGAATATTCTACAATACAAGCTATGGCTTATTTTACAACACAAAAAAGCTAAATTGTACCTTTCCTGCTGTGCACTGAGGCCTTCGTGCACTCTTGGGTTGCTGCTGAAAGATGAATTCTGAAACTCTGCTCTGGGAACAAAGACAGGTTTTTTGATTTGAACCGAAAGACTAGCTTTTCCAGTTCATTAAATAACTAGAAGATTTAAATAACTAGAAGATTTAGGAAAAATGAGCTTGCACTTCTTCCAGTTCATTTTCAACTGTTTGAAGTATGCTTTGCTCTTAAAACAGTCCTTTTAATCATAGAGAAATTTCTAATTTGGTGCATCACTGCTGTTTCGTGTCAGATAGGAGAGAGTAGAAAATTCTGGCTTAAAAAAAGTGGATAAAGGAAAGGCAGCATATGTAGCTAAAATCAGTATATTAAACAGCATGTGTATTTTAGATCTCAAAGTGCCTTACCTCATAGTCAGGTATACTTTATCTTGGAGGCCTCATGTAAAGTGGATAGTTCTGGCTGTACACGCTTGGAGCAAGCTATCTGCCTAATTTTGTGTGCATTGCTAATCAAGGAAGACTTAGATGTCATCTGTCGTCAATAGCCCTTAAATAGTATTTGTGCTTTGACATGTGTTAATGCCTCAAAGCAATACAAGAAATGATTACACAGGCTGTGTGCTAAACCCCAAATATTAATTCTCCCCTCAGTGGCCTTTAAAACTCTAGGTGTAGCCAGACAAGCTAGTTGAAATGTTCTTGGCTGGCAGCATGTCCCCATGCAATCTCCTATTGATTTGATTGCTCAAAAGATAGAAGCATGGAAGGAAGCTGGCATGAGTGTGTGAGAGGGTTTGACAAGGGTGAATTACCTTGAAAGCAGTTGACAATAGATCTGAATAAAATTTGGTTTCATTTTCTGAAGTCAGAATTACATTATTTGTTGCTGTACAAATAAGGTTTTGTTCCTTGCTTGTAGGCTTATGATATCCAAGTTTGTGTTCTGGAGAAAATGATTGGTGGAAAAAATCATAGAAATTATGAATTTATATTTCATTACCTCATTAAAAACTTGAAATTTGGAAGTTTAACTGCTTGGTGACAGCCAGATACATCCGCATGTGGACACCAGCATGGAGGTTAGTACTGCTCTTGAGAGGAATGCAACATAAATGACTCCCAGCAGAACCTGGCAGCTACCACACAAGTACCTAAACAAGGAATTTTTGAAGCAGATGCATTTGAAATCATTGTCCTTACCAGTTTTCAGTTGTTCCACATATCACAGTTACAAGATAATACTGTTTTAACTTTGGCAGAAAGCAGTTTTCAAAATTTTATTTTTTTTAAGGGGATGCGTGTAATGCCTTGCTCTGCAGGGTAATGTGTGTACTATATTTGGGTTTTAGGATTACATGGGAAAGGGGAAAAATATTAACATGGAAGGTAAAAGTACCTAGACAACATTAATCCAATCCGATAAAAATTGTTATCTCCTTCCACTATTAATGAGACCTCGGCAAATGCTTCCACTAAACAGGAGGATAGCTCAGGACCACGTTGTAAAATGAAACACTATAGCTTGAAATTATCTGTGAGACCATTGAAGTTGATGGTGGTGAACTGCAATATGCAAATTACTTGTGCAAATATTTGCATTCCAGAAATCTGCAGGTTATTGACCATGTGACCCTACAGGGAAAGGCAAGTGTAGGGGTAAAAAAGAAATGAGAGCCTTCATCTGTATTAAATGTCTTATAATGCACAATTACATTACAGAAGCACTGGGGTTTTTTAAACAGCATTTTTATCATGACGATTGTCTAACTGCCAGCTTTCACTGTACAAAACAAAAAAAACAAACAGTATACTATACTGCTTTTTACTGTAATGATGTATTTACTATGCTGATTTTGTGCTTTCCTGCTACGAAATTGGCCTTTTATAAAATGTCACAGTGTTTGGTGAGTCTCAGACTTTGTATGAGTTTTCATAATACACAACAGGCAGGGGCAATAAGTTGTTTCACCTAAAAATAAATAATTGAAACATTTAGCATAGCAGTTTTATCACTTTGACAACTCTGACATTTAACCACTGGGACTTAATAGGATATCTTACAAAGCTATTAACATTTTTAAAACACTATGTTGTCAGTGGTCTTTATATGAGCTGAGGCTTTGTGAAGTTATGTGAGCAAGAGAGACATTATTACTACACAACTTCTTTTCAGCACTGCTCTCTTCCTACTAGACATTCCTAGCAAGCTAGACAGTGCTGGCTGTTCTCTATCTGGGATGCTACAGCATTGTGCCTATGGCCCAGCTCTGGATGACCATATAGCAACAAGCTAAGGAACAGATACACTAGCTGGCTTGTCACTTCTACAAATCTCTGAGCTTCCTATTGTCCAATGATAATGGAATGAAATTACCTGCACTCACTGCTAGTTACACCCACCTCTCAGCATTTAACATGATGTTACGGTTCATGGTTTTGATGAATTATATACCACGTCATTGATTTCAGTGACTTGAAAATAATTTTTTAAAAAAATTTGAAAATCAAAACTGCTATTTGATTTCTAAATGTGGGGGGTGTTTGAAGGTCTCAGGCTTTGCTCCACACACAGGAAGTCATAAATTCCACCCTTGAAACAGCTATTACGATCATGATCTGAGTATTTCCTTATTGGAAGGTTTCGTGATCATCTGTGGGAACTGATAGGTTTCAGTGGCAGCTGAGATGCTGCTGCACAGGTTGGTATCCTCCCTTTCGCAATAAGCTCCAGCTTGATGACCCATGCCCATTTGGGCAGGTTTTATCTGTATCTTTGTATCTATTAACATTTAAGATGTTGATAAAGAAGAGGCCTTTAGTCCCCACAGAAACAGCCTGCTGCTTCTGTAACACGAAAGCATTGGAAAAGTGGCTTTGGAGCAATCTTGTGGCTTTGAGCATAGGTGGGTGTCGAAGTCAAGGCTATGACGGAATTACTAAGGAAAGTGGTTTTCTAGATACACTTCTATGTTCATAGGAATTTGGAAAAGTCACTCATTCCTCTCCTGGCGGGGAGGAATGTCACTAGCCCGGATCTGATGACATTGACTGTGAGGCTTGTGCAGGTATGCAAATAAGGTGCATTCCTTCTAGAAAAAAACACAACAGGAAAGTTCCAGGAAATTCTTCACTTGAGCATATTCTACCTTCTCTATCTTTAAAGTCTATCTTTCAAGTCTATCTTTCCTTGTCTGCGAAGGGAGGTCAGGAGAAAGTCTACTTTCCAGTCACCTGTTTATGCTTTCCCTAGAGGAAGCGTAAATCACCTGGTAGGCAGCTTTCAGAGCACTAGGCCCTTCACAGCCACTAAGAAACAGTCTTGGTTGGTTTGCTCTCAGTGGTTGAAATAATTCTGAAATCAGGTATGTGATTTCTTCGTGAAAAGTCAGCATGTGAGATGTTTTGGATGTCTGTCTTTCTGAGTAGTTTAGACAGCTAGAACATATTATCCAGGTAATAAATTTGAGTAATCCTTGTTTTTCAAAACAGGTTTTCATCCATTTTGAAGCAAACTCTGGTGAAAATGCTTTGACCTTAATTTATATCATCATCTTAAGCATACGATATCAATGTGTGAAATGCCACGTGGCATTAATTTCCTCCAGCATTTATTAATAATGTTAAGATAATTAGGTAGATGCTATCGTTACTAATATCGACTGCTAAACTTCTCATGTAAAACAGGCCCGGTGAAGTGCTTACTCCTGCAGATGCTGCTTAAACCAAGCTGGAACACTGAGTTCCCAGCAGGAAATCTCTTGGACAATCTCACACGAATGCAAGCTTTTCCTTCCTTGTAATTTAAAGTTCATAAATATAATCAGACTTTAGTGATGCAAATGAGTAATAAAAAAAAAATGAAGTAGCAAGTACAGTCAGTCTCTTCAACTCTCTCATGACAGCTTTACAAAGAAAAACTCTGAAGGTGAATGTCATTTAAGGAGTGACTCCTATTTTCTAATGCAATAAACATAATCGATGAAAGAAGAAATTTCTGTTATACAGATATTGCCAAAGTGCTAAGTGCTTCGTAACTTAAACATTTCAGTGTTGTGGGAGGGAGATATCTATGTTCCAGTAAAAGATATATATGCTTTATGCAAGCCATATTTGCTTATAATTTCTGATTTGCAGAAATGAAATATTCTGCTTGATTCAAGCATGTTTATATATGCAACAACTCAAAGATGTTGAAATTTCATTTTTACCTGGGAAAAAAGCTCAAAAACCTCGTGAAATGACCTTCCTCATCCCTGCATTGCTTTAATGTTAAAGCCACTGTGAAAACATGTTGTTTGTATGTCAATGCTCTACAGGTAAGAAGTAAGATGGACACTAACTGATACGGTTATGGACTCCCTAACCTCTCCAGTGAACAAATGAAGTTAGGGAAAAGCCAGGGCTCTTCAATCCAGCAAAGAATGTTCTAATAAAGGTTATATTTTGCATTAAATATTATCTCTTTTGAGCACCTTTTAGAAGTATTGCTATCTACTCTGTCTCACTGCTTTTCGTTCTTCTGGCTTCTGTTTTTCTTCTTATGTCATTTTTACAGTTAACTTTTAAGTCTTCATGTTTATATATTCTTCTGATGTCCGTCACTCCATTTGTTGTTCCTTTCCTAGAGATTAAAAGTGGTGAGCTGTG
The DNA here is from genome assembly GCA_028858755.1 of Ara ararauna. NCBI lineage: Eukaryota > Metazoa > Chordata > Aves > Psittaciformes > Psittacidae > Ara > Ara ararauna. The sequence continues at coordinate 71,499,532 of CM054381.1, forward strand.
TTATTTTATTCAGGTTGACTCTCATTCTTCCTCATACTCTAAACCAGCTGAGCAACTTTTCTTGACTTCAAGGATGCAGTGCCTGACCTAGTCACAAGCATGACAATACCTTGTAGAGTCTTATAGCTTGATAGGAATGTGCAACTACTTCTGAATTTGAATATATTAATGTTTCTCGAGTTTGTGTCTGGAGTTGTGCTTCTATCAGTAGGAACTTGAGGTCTGTTTGCCAGTCTTTGATGTGGGGAGCAGAAGCTGGATCTTCAGATAGCTTCTTTTATTGAATGTTACTTTATCTTAGTGCTGACAGTAAAGGCCTGTTTCTTCCATTAAGATTTTAAAGACATGAGCTGTAGTGGTTTTATATTTACAGAAGTTCATAAAACAAGTATTTCCAAATAGCTGGTAGAACAGCATTAAGGAGTCTGTTTCAGCATGTGGGGAGATTTGCCAGTCAGCACTGCTGAATCCACTATCTGCAAATTGTTCATCTAGACTAGTCTTAGATTTAGAACTGGCACCAGGTTTGTGCTAGTTGAAGCAACAGCCTCTTGCTGTGCTAGGAGAGGATTAAGCAGTTCACCAAAAGGGCTGTCCAGGGAAGTGCGTAGTCACCATCCCTAGTGCTATCCAAAAGATGTATAGATGTGGAATTTAAGGACATGGTTTAGTGGTGGACTTGGCAGTGGTGGGTTTTCAGTTGGACTCAATCTTAAAGGTCTTTCCCAACCTGTATGATTCTATGATCTTTTTGACAGAAAATTTTTCAGATGTTTTAAATTCTATTCATTAACAAAATCTTACTGTTTAAATAATAAACCAGATTCCAGATGCTGTGAGTCACTAAAAATTTCTTTTTTTGTAAAACATCCACATTTAAATGACTGAAAAGGAATTAATTTATTACCAGAGGGACAACAGTGAATTTAATTAGTGGTGGGCAGAGAACTTTAAAACTATCTTTTACTTCATCTTTCTTTTGACATATTTCTCTCTTGCTTGCTGTCAGTTTTTCCTGGCCTTAACTAAAGGCAGTTGAAACATGAGCATATGTAATAGTAAGATGAATTACAAATAATTTGGAATAGCTCATGACAGATGCAGTGATGGACAAAAACCTGAGACCACATTCAGAACTGAGACATTGCAGAACATCAGGTACTTGGATATGGGACTGGCATACTGGGTTTCCAGAGAATACTGATATGAGAACGTATCAATTTTAAAATTTTAGATAATGGAATTTTTTATTTCATACCTCACAGCTTTGCTTTCCAGTCCTGCGATTCAAAGATATATGCTAAGGATTAAAGCAGAAAGAGAAGATTACATCATTATCCACACCTTTTTGTTAGTGTCCTATCCCATCTTGGAAGGTGATTTAATTTGTAAATTGAATTGGAACAAATTGCTTGTGCGATAAATAAAATGCCTGTATTAGCTGCTGTATTATTCAAGCTGCCCGGACGGACTGTTAACTGAAGCATGCCAAAACCTTTCTATAAATGCACTTGTACATGGCTGTGTTGGCTTCCATGGAAATCTGCCTGCAAACAGCATTTAGCTTCATTTAGCAACCTGTGGGTTATGAATGAAAAGTAACAAATCTTTCACAGAGTTTGCTAAAACAACAAAAAACTACCATTCTGTGGACGCTGGTCAAATGAAAATTCCTAAAGCACTAAATTCCTTGGTGGTGTTATGAGACATTCATAGAAGGGCAAATGCTGACAAGGTGATTTTATTTAAAGGAGCTGGAGAAGATTGTTCAACATCTTTGTCGGTGACATGGACAGTGGGATTGAGTGCACCCTCAGCAAGTTTGCCAGTGACACCAACCTGTGTGGTTCGGTTGATACGTTGGAGGGAAGGAATGCCATCCAGAGGGACCTTGACACGGTTGTGAGGTGGGCTTATGCCAACCTGATGAAGTTTAACCATGACAAGTGCAAGGTCCTACACCTGGGTAGGAGCAATCCCAGGCACAGCTACAGGTTGGGCAGAGAAGACATTCAGAGCAGCCCTGCAGAGAAGGACTTGTGGGGTGTTGGTTGATGAGAAAATGAACATGAGCTGGCTTCAGTGTGCACTCGCAGCCCAGAAAGCCAACCGTATCATGGGCTGCATCAAAAGGAGCGTGACCAGCAGGTTGAAGGAGTTGATCCTGCCCCTCTACTCTGCTCTTGTGAGACCTCACTTGGAGTATTGTGTGCAGTTCTGGTGTCCTCAACATAAAAAGTACATGGAACTGTTGGAACAAGTCCAGAGGAGGGCCACGAGGATGATCAGGGGACTGGAGCACCTCCTGTATGAAGATAGGCTGAAAAAGTTGGGGCTGGCTATGTCCAATCCAGCCTTGAACACCACCAGCGATGGAGCATTCACAACTTCCCTGGGCAACCCATTCCAGTGCCTCACCACCATTACAATAAAGAACTTCTTCCTCATATCCAATCTAAACTTCCCCTGTTTAAGTTTGAACCCGTTACCCCTTGTCCTATCACTACAGTTCCTCATGAAGAGACCCTCCCCAGCATCCCTATAGGCCCCCTTCAGATACTGGAAGGCTGCTATGAGGTCTCCACGCAGCCTTCTCTTCTCCAGGCTGAACAGCCCCAACTTTTTCAGCCTATCTTCCTTTCCAACTCTAACCATTCTATGATTCTATGTTAGCAGCTGCTACTGGGACCATAGCCTCCAAATTACCAGAGGTTTAAAGGTTAGTCCACCTCAGGTATTTTAAATAGTTTTTTTATCCGTGTGTGATTACTCTCTGCAGTGGTTCTTTGTAGCACTCCAAACAGGGAAGGGATGAAAAATTAAACTACTATATTTTTAGTCTCCTGCCTTTAGTTAACACCACGACCCTTTTGACAAAACAGTTTTGCACGTCTGTCTCCACAGCTTAACATCAGCTTTCTCTTGCTCACAGTAATGACATCAGCACTTTTGGGATCAGAGAAACCTTATGGAGGATCATCAGTGGCCAGTGAGAACAAAAACCAGCATGGCAGAATTCTCCCCGGTTGATCTGTGTTCTGTCAATGTCATTCCTTGAAAGCTGTGAATTTATCCATGAAGCTAGTCAAGGCAGGAACTTGAGGCTAAAAATCTGAGGTGGTATTATTTAAATTGCCCATTGGCAAGAAGATTTTCTACAGTCAGTGATGTAATTTGCCTATAATAGAGATTAATGGTGTCTACAGGCGGTCAGGTGTCACCTCTGTTAGAGGGGTATGACAAAAGGATGGAAGAATTGCACAGCTCTGGGTAAAGTTCATTTTTCACTTCAACAGTAGCTGCAATCCAGTGCTTTCTCTTGGGAGAAGAGGCCTTTCTCTCTCTCCTGGTCACCATCATGCCTCAGCTCTACTCATTTTCATCTTCATCGCGTGTTATATTGTGTGGGATCTGGAGCCTGTGCTAGAACCTGTGGTATTTTCCTGTAGCTACAATGGACCAAAGATGCAGAACAAGATCTGTAAATAGAGGCAATGCCTTTGACGTATTCTTTAGACTGACAGGTATTTCTGAAAGAATCAGGCCCTACTTTAGTTAGTGTTTCATACTGCCTTCTTTTTTTTTTAATCTTTCATACTATATCATGGCATGGTGATACATATATATATGTGTACATATATCCATATTCAAAAAAATATATCTCATGTATACCATCCAAGACATAACATACAAGATTTGTGGTAGCTATGGTGGTCTGAGGTAATTGTCCTGATTGGATTAAGGAAGGCTTAAATGTCTGAAGGCTGTCTAATTCTTGCCTCTGTACAGGTTAGTCCAATAAGTGACATCTCTTCTGTTTGTAATCCTTGCCCTGCATTCAAATGTAGAGCTTTTGTGCCCTGTTGTGATCACTTCATAAATTTATCGGATCCGTGGTTGCGGAATGGCTTCTTGCTATTCAGTTAAAATGAAATTACTCTTAGCTCAGGCAAAGTTAAGGTAAAATGTGGAAAAACTAACCAAAACAGAAAAGACAGGCCTGATCCACTCGTCCTGTGATAAGGTCAGAAGTTGCTGAATCTCCATGATTCAGGAACTGGTTGTAGGTTTTTCCCTCATATGGGAATTAATGTCTCTGACACTTCCTCAGAAATGGAAAGGTCTCTTCACTGGCCAGGGGTCCTCTCTCATTCCTTAAGGGCTGAACAAGTCCTTGGGTGAGAAAGGAGTGCAACTTCTCTGCTGCTGCCGCAATGCACACTTCACAGTTGCACTGTGTCAGAGCTCAGGATTCAGAGGTGAAGGCGAGCTCATCCAGTGGTCTGTTGCTGTCAAACACAGAAGTCCTATGCCCCCACCGTCCCTCTTCCTCCCATTTCTAGCACTGATACCAGCACCCAACAGACAATTTGGGGCTCCATGGAAAACTGCTCCAGGAACAAAGCAAATCAATCTTTCTGTGGGTTGAGGAGGGGGAATTAGCTTCACAAGAGTGCAGACAACTACCACAGCTGCAGAAGGAGCATACAGGAGCAGGGTTGCGGCTGGGTGCAGAGACCACGTGGGATAGGAGGAGTGGTCCGTGGGGCCTTCAGTCTGTGCATCAGCTCAGCTCTGTGGGTGAACAGTAGTTAATCTGTGCTCCTTTTCAACCTGAACTTCAGCAAGAGTAGCTGACATAAATATTTAATGGTGATAGCTGTTAGCAGCTTGTTACTGGCTCTTGCTAATTGATTTGGAGGTGACTGTCAGCATCTTCACAGAGTACTGTAATCCCTTACCTGACACTGTGGGCTATAAAGTGTGTGTAGAGGCAGGGTTCTCCCCTTTGAGGTGATGACTTGCCCTGTGGTGCACCAGGGGCTGTGGCCAAACTCAGAGGGTGTGGGAAGCATTGGCCACTTCACAGGGGAGTGGGATGGACTTAGATGTTATTTTGGATGTGGTAGAATAGCTTCTTGCTTTAGCGGAGCTTTTGTAATCTCAAGGAAGTTTAAATGTGTTTTCTCTAGAGACAAATATTTGCTACATGGAATGAGATTTATGTGCTTGCAAGGAAAAAGCTAAGAAAGTAATATTCATCTGTTTTTAGCAATAAGATTCCAGGCTCTCCAGGGATACATAACAGTAAATAAAATCTATAAATTAACGTAATTCTTTTGATCAAGAGGTGCATTTTTCTTTGTGTAAACCAGAGCACAATTTTATCCTGTAGAGAGAATAAAAAAGAATTGTTGTAAGATAGCCATAGTTTTCTAATCTAAACGTTATAATATAAACAAGATAAAACTGAAGGGTTTTTTTTTTCATCAGAAAAAAGATCAGTTCTCAGCAAATGCTGTCTCCAAACTCTTCTAGGACAGAGCAAGGTTATTCTATTAATTGTAGTTCTGGTCACCTGTCTTACAAGTGTCAAAGTCTTGGTCCGCAATATTCCACTTCAATGAACAGGTTCAACTGAAGATGAGTGATGGGAAAGCATTACAAGCTTCCCATCTCTGCTTTCAAACAGAACATACAGTAGGCTATGGATGTTTCTGGGCAGCTGTAGTGTGCTCCTGTAAAGCAAATCTTGGATTTGTTGCGACTGAGATTCAAGATGCTTCGGCTAATAGTCTGTTGGGGGCACTGTTGCATGGCTTTCTGCTGATTTAGTGAGCAGGATCAGTTGGTGACAGGGCCCCACAGGTGATACAAGAGAGCAGAGGGGCTTAGCCAGAAGTAGACGGGAAGAAGGTTAAGGTATTTCTTCCTGTTTATTAGTACTGAGCTCTGCTTCTGAATTAAAGCTGCAGTTTCAAAAAAGCTATTACAGTCAGCAGCAGAGGCACATCTAGCCATGCTTATCTAGTCTGGTGAGGGAGCAAATGGCCTGAAGTCTAAAGAGGATGAAAGAGACAGAGGGGAGGAAGAATGTGGGGATTACCCTGTATTAGCCATGCTTGTTGTGGAAGCTAATACTCCCCTCTGCAGTGTTACTAGCCTCCTCTTAGTGTGGGTCAGGTATATTGAGGTTAGTGGAAAGAGCATTACCCGGGAAAGTTATTATATGATCTGCCTGTGCCCTTTTCCCGCTTGCCAGGCTGAGCTTACTTTTCATCTCTGCGTTTATTTTCCTGTCTCTGTGTCTCTATCTGGATATCACACAGGAATTTCAGTAAAAGTTTCAAGTAAAAACTGAAACATTTTTGTAAAATTTTCACTCTAAATTTCTTGCTGGTGGCTGACTGGTTTTGCCTTTGGTGTCTCAGCAGTTATGGGAAGAGGGGTGGAATTATGGACAGCACTTCTAACTGGATGACAAAAAAGTGCTCAGCGCTGAAATGGTTAATAATGCTTCTGACAGCTAATGTACTCCTGGCTTACTTGGAACAGCTAATACCCTCTGTTTCTGAGGTGCAGGAAGACAACAGCATCTGCTCTTACATTCTTCAGGTAAGCAGTGGTGTATTCGTAAGTCTATAGAAACACTATATACATAGAAATGTAACTATGAACAGGTGGGAACTGTAGATTTGTGGTAAAGGGGGTATTCTTCAGCCACTTTGTTGTAAAAGTGCAGTGTTTGTACTGACCTTTATAACTCTGTTTTGGGGAGAAATCTCCCAGAATTCTTAAACTTGTGGCTTGCTTGCTCCCTGCAGCATGTTGAAATCCCAGATTTTATGCAGCTTAAGCTTGTGCCCCTCTTGGACCCTCTATGGGGTTAATCTGTACAGTTCTGTGGAAACACAGCAAGCAGTCAGCAGCTGATAGCCTTTCAATATTTATCAGTGCTGAAGGCTCTTTCTTGTCACTACAGCAAGTGAGAACTGCTAATCTTCTAGTGTTTAGCAAACTCTTCAGGGGATCACAGACAAGCTAGTTTGTGTGCAGCACTTAAGTGGCCCCTTCTTTGATTTATACTGACCATAATTCAAGACCTGTCTCCTGAGCTACCTTATTCACAACAATACAGGAGGGAGAAATTGCACTTAACTCTGCAAAGAAAAGCCTTTCCTTCAAATGCAGTTTTTGCTTTAGTTGAGGTATTTGAAAGTGTAAACAAAGCAAGGAAGATGCTGCTGTCACTGCCTGATAACAGTGGGCTGAGAAGTTGTTCTATTACATTGTTTGGGGATGAGCAGTTATACTCCTTTTTCTACCTGTTTTCAGGTTTTACTTCTCCTTGGTTGTACCAACAGGTAGCTGGAGCAATGGAAAGGACAGCTGAAGTGTCTTACTATGGCCTTACTCCGAGGTTAAGCCAAGGACTGCCTATTCTACCCAGATGCTAGTTTATTGGTTTACTTGAGCTGAGGACTTAAAAGGCAAATATATTAACACTCAAGGAGCAATGCTAAATTAAAGACTCACATGGGTCGAACAACTGCCCCTAATGTGGACCTTGGTCACTTATCTTAACTCTGCAAGCAGAAGTACTCCAGAAGAGATCTCCATCTCAGCCCATTTCATCTCTCTCTTAGAAGCTGGTATTAAGTGATACACAAATAAAACCGTGGTGCAAAGCCCTGCACTGGTGAAAGGTTTGAAGCTTATTTTATGTCTTCACACAGATTATGTACAAAGCATTTTTTTTTTTTTTTTGATTGAATTTCATACAGTCTGATTTATGCTGAGGTGTGCACCTTGGCAAATATCTTCCTCTTAGAAAACTTACAAAAAATAGGAGAAAATCTATCTTTGAGTCAAAAATATATTAAAGGTGTGGTGTAATATAGCACCATTTGTTATCCTTGCAGTATCTGGATTTATTTTAATTAAAATTCCTGTAGGAGCCATATGAGGATATCTTTGAAAAATCTAGGAGATCCCAACTCTCAGCTAAATTTTCTTCTTCACAGAGTTGAGCATCCTGATTTCCATTAGTGACTGGAAGAAAGGATTCTTGTAAAACATTGATATATCAAAAGGAGCTAACCTGAGGCAGTTAATGAATATGTTTATTTGAATTTTCTTTAAATTCAGATATTATGAAACTAATTTTTATCTTTCAGAATGTTTCAGCATTAAAAAAGAGGTAAACTTAAATGTACACGTGTGTGCATTTGGATAAGAAAAAGACTTTTAAACTCCAGATTCTATCACAGTAGACAAATCTTTGCTCTGTCTGGTTTGTTAGCATAATTTTACAGCTGTTCTCAGTTGAGCCAGTTGCTCACAAATCCAGAGCACAGATGAAGCTTCTTCTCAATTGGATCTTCAGGAGTATTTCCCTCTGTGTCATGGAGGATAGGAAGAAGCAGCCTGAACTCAAAGTCAGGTGCAAATGATTAGGAAGGGGCTGCAACTGCATGACTGTGTGTTATAATTTACTTTGAGCCTGAAAACTACAGATTTTTTTCCAAACTTAATTTCTTTTTTTTTTTGTTTTGTTTTGTTTCGTTTTTTCTTTTTTTGTTTTTGTTTGGTTTAGGGTTTATTTCTTTTTTTGGGAACTGAGTTGGTCTTACATCCGCAATTCCAAGTACAACTATTTTTTCCTGGAAAATAATTAGATTTGAACCTGCCACATAAGAGAGTCGCCTGTGGGAGAGACAAGGTGAATGTTTGTATGATATTGCTCATGCAGACTTCTACTGGCCTTGCTATCAGAACTATGGAGTGTTTGGCCAAAGCCAGAAGTTCTTTCATTCACTCCAAGGTACCCTATTGCAAATTGTGTTTTTCTGGTCATCATCGTCTCTACCTCTAACAGGGTCTTGGTGCTGTTGGAAATGGGGACCAGAGAATTAAACGATCAACTTAAAGAGGCAAAGTATAATTCAAACCAAACACAAATGCAAGGAGCAGTAGACAGACTTTTAATGAAAAAGGATGGCTGTTTGCAGGCTCAAAGAGTGCATGATTTTTCTCCATGGTGTGAAATTGGTTTTGTTGACTCTCTTCAAATAGTAACTTGAGTACCCGTGGATTTGCAGAAGACATTCCATCAGGCTTGTTCTGTATTTTCTGCACTGACCCCTTGAGGATTTTAACCTGTTGCTGTGTGTCTTTCTCTGAAAGGCACAGAAAGTCTGCACAACAACTCCTGTCAATGAGGAAATGCCCAAAATGGCAGTTGTCCTGTGTGCTGCTTACACCTTTCCGCATGGGGAGGTGATGTACCTTCTTCTACTGAAGCTCTAGCAGGGCTGAGGATGCAGAAGGCTATTACACTCTTGACTCCATCCTGAGCACTGAGGAATTATCACGTCTTTTGGAGGAGTATTATACTTCTTAACACTAAAATCTACCAAATATGGGGGAAATATGGTGACAATTTGCCAGAACAGTTTTTATTTTTATCTGATACCATTTGATATGTGATTACAAAACAAGCTCTCCTATTAGAGGAAAGTTGCATCTGAATTCAGTCTCTGATCAGCCAGCAGTTTCTCTTTACAGTTTGATAGACAGTCTCTCAAACTATGCTTCAAACATGGATGTCTGAGCACATTATCATACCAGATAAAGCTACCCTAGTTTGTTTATGAAGCAATGTGATTTCTTTCCTACAGATGTGCTCCAGCCCTGGGTTCCCATGCTCAGTATCTCATAGTGTCAAAGTCTAATCTCTCCCACGGCAGCCTGATCTCACCATGTTCAGGTAAACCTCCCTGATTTTTGAGCCGGTGTGTTAAGCACAGAGATTCAACTGTATCCTTTTGCACTGATTAGTTTTCCTTTGTCATGAAACTCAAATAATCATCAGGTGAAAAGTCCTCTGTTAGAGTGCCTGCAGGACTCACATGATAATTTCAGTCCTAAGAAGCAGTTCAAGTGGTAGCAGCACTTAAATCCTAAATGTTTTAAGGAGGGAGTTTATAGATGCCCCTTGTTTATGCATTTTGAGACATCATAATACACCCACATGCTTTTATATGAAAGAAAATGCTGAGAAGACTTCCTCTTATGTACTGTAAACAGAGCTAGAGATACTATTCAACAATGTTTCTCAAAGGCATCCTAGCAATTTCTAAGTATCCAGGGACTTCACCGTGTCACTTTTCCAACAAAACAAACTCAAACCCACCCACTCAACCAAAAAGAAGCAGCACTGTAATATCAATGCCTAGGAGAAATGATGTGTGGACTGACAGATCCCCAAAAGTGCCTGTTAGTGAAAAATCGGTGTTACACAGCAGTATTTCTGATGAAAGTGTAAAAACAAGTGTTAGGCCTGATACAGCTCAGTATTTGCTACTTTCAGAGGTAAATCAGGGCTAACCCGAGCCCATTCAGCTGAAATGTGTTTTAGTTGCAAATTTCAGCACCTAGCTGCAATGCAGGCAAGGTCATGCTTACAAGAAGGGAATAATGCTTCTGAAATATAGTGCCTCTGAGTACCTTTGCAGGGTTGCATATCAGACACCATGATATGGTGAGTTTAATGAAAAATGTAAGACCTGAATTAATATTTAGGAGTGCAAGAGCCAAAGCCAGTTGAAATGGGAAACTGACATCCATTTTTAGACTTAAAAGGTCTAAGCGTTCTAGCATATATATCACTCCAGGAATATATAAACTCATTAAAGCATTCTATCATATACATCACTCCAGGAATATATAAACTCATTTAAGCATTCTAGCATATCACTCCAGGAATATATGGATTCACTGCTTATGTTCTCAGACCTTTCTGGAAAATATGTTTTAGTAAAACAATGTTTTGCGTTCAATTAAATGCTGTAAGTACTGTACTGCATTAATAAGCAATTTTAGCCATTTTTATTATTCTGCTGGTTTTAGCTTGTAGGTCTTGTTGTAAAGGGCCTCCTTGACCTTCCTTTCCAGTTTGAATTTGAGGTGGCTACCTGTACATAGGGAAATAGTCTGAACTGGCAGGCAGATGTATCAGTAAAGAAGCTCTTCTAAGTCTTTCAATCCTACAATTCTACAATTATTCAGCATCCAACCATCCTGGACTACTCACAGCTTCACTTTCCATGCTTGTCTTCTCTGCTTCATTCAAATATCTGCTCTCTGCTTCCACATCTTTCTTATACAAATCAGCATCTGGTTTAAAATGCCATGGTACACAGCTATTATTTTTGTATTTTATTTTGTCTAGAAAACTCAGGCTTGGCTGCATTAAAGGTACACTAAGCATTGGGTGGTAAGGTTCTCACGTGTAATTCTCTTTATATCAAGAATTGTAGTTTGAATGAAGTGTGCTTTAAGCGTGCGTGAAGTAGCAGCTATTTCCAGGCAGATAACAATGTGTTTGGAAGTACATTCTTGCAACCAGAAAGATGGCAGATGTCTGTTCCCTGCTGCAGTCAAGGTATAACCAGGTATAATGTTCATAAGGACTTTTATAATAAACCCAAGCAGTTTTGGCAAGTGCTACTAAAAGAGGTAATTTCTCATGTAAATCACTTCATCTCTCTGTTAATAACTATATTATAAACTGTCTACATAAAGTCTCCACTATTTAAGGAAATCTACAATTAGCAAAACTGCCTTTTAAAATAAATTTATTTCAAGAGCTTTTGTGGCTCTTAATTATAAATAGCTTTACATTTATATTTATATATAAGAGGATGAAGATATAAATCTCTCCCTCTCTCCTTTTTTTGTATAGCTTGACTGTACTATGCCCAAGCCAGTTCTGAAGATCATCCTGTTTGTCCATTTAGGCCTTGATTCAGACAAGTACTTGCTTGAGTTTAGGCAAATAACTATGCAGAGTTATTTTTAATTGAGCAGGACACTCATGGAGAATATCTTTGTGAATGAACTAAGGTTGCAAGGATAACATGGTTATTGATGCGACGAAAATGTGGGGGCCGAATTGAGGAAAACACCTTGTTAGGACCAGTTTTGAGTTTACTGATTCTGGAATAAACAAGCACCTGCATTATTCTGCATAGAAGATAACATTTTGCTCGATGCAAAACAGAACATCTTTATTTGGGAGCATATGTAATAAAGCCCAGGAAACAAAAAGCTAGAATTACAAAATAAGAGGCACCAGTGGAGATCTTCTGGCCCAGATCACCTGAGTTAACTCTTTACCAGTGGTCATGGCTTCACTAGTTTTCGCCGTTTCTAACCACCCCAGACCTAACTGCCATACACTTCTCACTTTGTCCTATGGATATTTATTCCATTTTGCAAGGATGGTCCAAATGCTCACTGGGAGAGGTGGGCGTGAGAAGGAACAGACAGATGGACATGGCGGTAGCTAGGGTAGTGTGCAGGTCATGTAGGTCACCCCCAGGTCTTCGTGTAGATCAATGCTTTGAATCACAGTAAGAGTGACCTTCCAAGCTTAGTGGTTGTATATGTTCAATGGTTTGAAATGTCATTGACAGAAGACAACGTGAAGGTATCCAGGGATGCTCTTTTGTAAATACTCTGCTTTTTGAAGGGATGCTCTTTTTAACACTGCTTTCCACTTCTGATGTGAAATTATCAGGGCTAGTGATACTCCCACTTCTTGTCACTCACTAGGTAACTTACCAATTGCAGACTGAATGTATTCCTTGACAGTAAGATTTACAAATTTCAACACCCAGTAACATTTTTCTATCAGTTTATGCCTTTTCCCATTTAAATCATCATCACTGTTCACCTGACAGCTACGCACCTGGGGGCAAATGCATTATTACTTTATGATGTTGTTAGAGTAGGATCTTTGTGTCATGAAACATATCACAAACTCAGCAGGAAAAGGTGTCTAAAGGAGAGCTGGGGATGGGAATGTTAAAGTTAGAAAAGCAATACCAGATGCCCTTGCAGTTTTGCTGCTCTCCTTGGGGTCACTATAGGCACATCCTCTGGTGTGACACTACAGAAACGTGATGGAAATTAAGCTGAAGACACAGAACCAGCTGTGTTTCTGCAGAATGAAAGCCCTCTGATTTGTGTTGTGCCTTGTCAAAGGGAAGACTTGGTAACAAGTTTATGGGCCCTTCCACTTTCATTACCATTTTCTTTCTTAGAACAGTGTGATGTCTTTTTCCCCACTGGCCCTGTCAGGATGCAGCAAAGGAGCTGAGGGGGATTCTGGGAATCCTGGGGCAGGGCCCGTCCAACAGCATGGTGTAGGAGCAGGTCCTCGGGGAGGCTGGTCAGGGATTGCAAGGGCTATTGGAGTGCCCTGGCAGACTCTGCTTAAGCAAGAGCAAATAGGGACCAGCTCAGGACTATTTTACTAGGTAAAAGGAGAACCAGACTTCAGTATTCTGGGAAATGGTGGAAAGCACGGATGGAAGTGTTCACATTTCTTTATCTCAACTGATCCTGACTTCCTTTGAAAAGTTTTTAGGCAGCTATGAAATGTTCGGTGTTTTTTAATAGGAGGCTGAGCTTTTAGTGTGGCTGAAGAACAGTTCAATTGAGTACAACATTGGTATGATTCCCTTCCATAAAAAGAAGAGCAGAGACCTTTTAACAAGGTTCTAGTAAGTTTCCCACTTTCATTTAGTGCTTCTTTCTTTGGCTTCAGATGCCACTTCGAGATTTTTATCTTTTCTATTTTCTTTGTTACATGTTTATCTGAAACAAGTGCCGTGGATTGTAACACTTCACAAAATGCTGCCTGTTCTTGAAAGGGCTGAAATGGGTCAGCAATGCTTGCAGAGATTGCCAAATTACAAATGGGCTGCACTGAAACATTTGGTATCATTCTGCCTCTCTCTAAAGAAACTGCAAGACTAAAACCTAAGCTTTCTGTTTAATTTTTTTAGGGGGAGCTTCTTTTTATACAAAGGTACAAAGAAGGAAAAAAATGTCCAAAAAGGACTTTTGTTATAGAAGTGCCAGCAAGAATAGGGCAATGGCATGAGTTTCCAGGTTATGAGATGGTCAATCTATCCCTTATTTACTAATATATATCAATAAGTATTAATTACCATTGGCAGGTGGCTTCCACTGATGGTGGAGTAAGTTTTTAAAGTAATTGGGTTTGCAGATGTGAGCTTACTCAGAGCGTCTCACCTCTGGCAATGAGCTGTCAGCTTTCGTTTGAATTAGGTGCCGAAAGAAAATGTTTTGGACACTGTACTGCTGTTTCTTACAAAGTGATTTGTGCCTGAATGTCAGCTTGCAGGAGGTAATAGGGTTGTCAGTGGGGAGTACTGCAAGACAACATGTGAATACACTGACAGAAAGGAAGGCAAAGCTTTCAGCAAGTGTGTCCAGACAACTCGAGAGATGCCTCAAACTGCTAAATGAAAATTTCCTGAAAATGAAACTCTTCACAGCTTACTTTTCTCAAGTTTTTTTCTCTCTGCCTTTGCGTGGATCTCGGTTTGCCTTTTTGAATGAAGAATATTTTAAAATATTTTCATCAGAAGGCATAAACTGCATAAAATGTACTGATGCATGCCTAGGAAAGAATAAAATCCTTGTTTTCTTCAGTAGCGTGAAGTGTGGAAAGATCCCATATTTGCAAGTCAATGTAACCATGCATTTCTACCGACATCTGAAACCCTTGGCAATACATGTGGAGCACCTTCTCAGGGACCACTCCTGCACTTTCCTTAGGCTCAAAATTTAAGAACATGCTTGTAGAGTAGCCCGGCAGCCCAGTATTCAGCAGATGAGTGCGTGGTGACTGTGGCAGTCACTTTTATTTGCCTGGTGAGTAGATTTACACATCTGCCTTTCTAGCAGATGAATTGCTCTGATGCTGCAGGAGTAACCCCCAGCTCTTCTGGGACGCAGTCATGACAAAGATCAGCCGTAAGTAAGTGATATCTGCAACCTGATACAGCAGATGTAGGGTGGTTTTTTCTTGGTTTCCTGAAGAGACAAAACTTTATACAACCATACTATGTGCATGTGTCCACATCTTTACTGTTCAATACATAGGCAGACATGTCACAGTTATTCCATTTTCACAGGTTTCATGAAAGTAGGCAGCCAGAGAGAGGAAAGGACTGCAGGATGATCTCTTCCTTACCAGATAATCCATACTGATGAAAGTCACAATGCAGTAAATAATATGAAACTTATCACTGCAATTGATAGATAATACTTTAATAAACAGTGTTTTGGTAATATGATAGCTATACAGCTTTTTCCTTAATGCAGTAAATAGGTTTCAAGCCCATTAGATTATACGTTAGCTCAAATAGTGGCTTACATTAGAAATAATGATATAAAAAGTAACTACAAAATCTTGCTATACATATCTATGCCATACTCTTACCATCACGAATTAAATGCTTCAGCAAGTTTATGTGAACATTTAGAGATGATTTAATTCAGGAAAGCAAGATGTGGTTTTACCATTGCTGAAGGCAAGACTTTCTTCCCTAATCTCACTCTAGATGATTTCCTTCTTAGAGCTACTCATATGCCGTGTTCAGAGCTTGCTTCTCTGAGTAGTTACCTATCAGTCTTTCTCACTGAGGAGTTCATGTGGGCAAGACTTAATTTAATGGCAATTAAACACAGATGAACCACTTTTCATTTCAGTATCAGCCTTTTGCTTAGGAATGATAAACCTTCAGTTTAAAAGAACTACTTAGAATTTATAGGATTTTGTTAGCTTGTGATAAAAATTTAAGAAATGAAAAGAAAATACGGCTTTTGCACAAAGGAATAAAAAAAATGCACACCGCAATTTGAAGTATATTAGAACTAAAAATGTTCGATAGAAATTCAGTAGGATGGTTTCTTCAGGAACAAGTTAATGAACCTCTAGGTGTGAATTACAGCTGACTGACAGAGTTTGCATTTAAAGAGAACCTAAGACACTAAAAGTTTCTTCTAATGCATGTACACAGTTCATGAAAGAACTGTGCACATTACCTACCCACCAGTTCAGGCTTTGATTTTCTGTAAAGGGGTATTGAAATTCTTCTGAGGGATACTCTGGGAGCTCCATGCTTTACATGAAAGTCTAAGGTGTCTCTTTTAAACCTGCCAGAACACTACAAACTGTAGAGCTGGAAAAGCTAATCTTTGCTATCATACCATGAGCATATGGGGCAACAAGTGGAAGAGGGACAGATGCAGCTTCTTATGAGTTTTCAGCTTTGGCTATTTGTCCACATCTCTAGGGCAACATAGATTAGGAGACTGGTAAAGGGAAAGTTAACTGATATCAGGAAAAAGTGTTTTATGGCAGATCACGAGACTGAGTGACGGTATGGGATATGCAGACAAGCGGCAATCATGAATAAAATAAGACTATCAAATCTCATGTCATATTAGAAAGAATAAGTAATTGGTTACAGGAGTTTGAATTACATAAATATCATCTGTTTGCTCACAGAAAAGTGGGAAATTGTACTTTGAGGAGGTTTGTGTTATGTGAAACTTGTTTGAAATACTAAACGAAGCAAGTGCCATATCTCTGCTACAGATAGATTCTCCCTCTTCTGTCCCATGGCTGGTAAGACATGGAGCAATATAAACTGAATGATTTTCTAGTTTTAGTTCTGCTTCTAGATTTTCGGTAGAACCAGATTTGAATCAGTGTCAGGAACTGACATATCTTTTCCCACTGGTTTTGGCAATTTGTTAAGTGGCAAGATGTGGCACAGGATTTTTTGTTAAGGGTTAACTGTAACAATAAACATATTGTTATCAATATAAGCAATCCCAAACCTCGGTTCTAAAGCTGAACTTTGCCAAAGTTCAGGTAGAGAAACTAGGTGGTATGAATTTCCCTGGGATTCTTCTTTGTTCTAAATGCATCCTGTCTGCCATGCAATCTATGCACTTGCAATCCACATTCATACCCAGTGGCTTTGGCTGGCATGCCAAAAAGCCTAGGATGAGATGAGGGTGTAAGCATTACAAGCTGAGACCTATGGACTTTTCTGGTCTTGAGACAAAATATCTTCCCAAGATGTATAATAAAACTTAGTGATATTGTGCTGGGACCTGCACTGGCTTCCCTTCCAAACTGTGGTGAGCTGGCGGAACCTTCTCACAAAGAACCAGCTGAGGAATGGAAAGCTGGTGGTAGATGCAGTTTGTTCAATTGATCTTTTTGGGAAGAAATACCTTGAGTTTGGGGTGGGGGTTTTATTTTTTTTTATTTCAGAAATACTTTATTCAATAAAATGCTGCATCAATACAGGAACAAAATGTTTTAGCATTGACAAAACAACTCAACTGCATTAAAGTGCAGCTTATTTAGAGATTAAGGTGTGATTTTGAAGTCTTTCTGTTTACATGTTTTAAAGTACTAAACTATAAAAGTTGAAAAAGTCACATCACAAATTTCTAGAGGCAAATATAAGATCTTCTAGCACATAAGCAGTGAACTAGGCTCTGCTACTACTTATGGGCTCTCAGCAGATGAATTCACTGAGGTAAATTCATTAAAGGTGTGAGAATTCACAGGTGTCTCTGGAAGGGTTTTTTCATGCCTGCTTTGTTCAGGCATTGGTGTTGATAACTTATCTGATACGTATTAAGGACAGCTGAAATCAGTAGGTAAATTGCTCTTCTAGGTTTGGGTAGGGGGGTATTGTGGTGTCTGTTCTGTGTTATGCAGCGTGGAAAAGAAAAGCTTTGAGGAGTAGGTGCTGATGGAGATCTGCAGTACAGAGCGCAAGTCTGGGACTCTGCTGAAGGTATTGAATGAACTGGTGCAGCTTCAGTCCTGCGCTAGGTAAGAGTTGGGTGCTAATTTTCTTCTTTCCATCTTTTATTAAATCTTCTTTTTCTTGAGAGGTTGATATTTTTCCTTATCTGGAAAGTGTTTCTGCTGTTTGTCTGGGAGGTTATTGAAGTGACTTCTGATGTAGGCTTTATCTTCTGTGGTGCAGAAAGAGATAAAAATACCAGAGATTTTCCAGGTTCTCTGATCTTTATTTAGCCTGTCTTTTGTGGAACTTTATTTCACTTCAGAGTGCTCTGCTTACATAAGAACTGAACTGAGTGGTTTTAAAGAATAGTTATTTCTGCAACAGTAAAAAGACTTACTGCTTTTCCTAGTGCGTTGAGCTGCATGTTCAGTGCTGTGAAGGTGAATGCTTGACTAAGAACTCCATTAAGTTTGTGTTAATCTTTGGGTTTTCACAAGTGCAATATGTTGGTTTTGTCTGTATTTCAGCAAGCAAAGTTATAAATGTGTAAGTAAATATTATGGCACTCTTCAGACATAAAAGGATATGAATTTAACCAAATATTAAACAGAACTCTTTGGTTTGCCTTTTCTCATATAATTGTAAGTGGAAACCAATTGTGTGGTCATTCCAAATAAAATTCAGATGTATTGTATTTTAATGTGAAAAATGTAATGGTTTTGCAGTCTTACTCTCAAGTTGCCTGCAGCTTGCACATGTGTGTACAGTTGTTTCCTTCCACCCCCTCCAATAACAGTGCAATGTTTCCATTCAGAACACTAGGTAATTTAAAGGATTAATTCTATATTATTCAAAAATCTCTAAGTCTTGACTATAAAGGCAGAAATTAGGCCCTACGGTTTTAAACGACTACCAAATGTTTTGCATTTCAATCTCTAGACACAAAGAAGGATGTGGATTTGTTGGAACAAGTCCTGGGGAAACATGAAGATACCCAGATGGGTGGAGCAGCTATCCCATGAAGACAGGCTGAGAGAGTTGGGGTTGTTCAGCCTGGAGGAAAGAAGGCTCAGGGGAGATCTTATAGCAACTTTCCAGTCCTAAAGGGACCTACAAGAAATTTGGAGAGGGAATTTTTATAAGTGTGGGTAGGGATAGGACAAGGGGGAACTGCTTTAAACTGAAAGAGGGTAGATTTAGGTCAGATATCAGGAAGAAATTCTTCCCTGTGAGGGTGATGAGGCACCGGCACAGCTTGCCCAGAGAACCTGTGGCTGCTCCATCCCTGGCAGTGTTCAAGACCAGGTTGGAAGGGGCTTTGAGGAACCTCGTCTTGTGAAGGTGTCCCTGCCTGTGGCAGGGGTGTTGGAACTGGATGATGTTTAAGGTCCTTTCCAACCCAAACCATTTTGTGAAATAATCAAAGCTGTCTTTTAGCACAGCAAAGCTTTAGTGTCAAACTGTGAGGCTCAGCTGCAGTCAGAGATGCACAGGTTTGTGAGGTCACTCTTTTCGTGTGATGATGAGTTTGGTGTAGATGTAGTGCTCTCGTGGTTTAAGCCCAGCCGGCAACCCAGAGCCACGCAGTCTCTTGCTCACTCCAACCCCCCCTTTCTCCCCCCTACTCCTGGAGGGATGGGGGAGGAGAATCGAAAGAATGTAACTCCCACTGGTTGAGATAAGAACAGCCCAGTAACTGAGGTATAACACAAACCACTACTGCTACCACCAATAAGAATAAGGAAAACCACAAGGGAAGAGAATACAACTGCTCACCACCTGCCGGCTGATACCCAGCCTGACCTGAGCAGTGACCTAACTCTTCTGGGTAACTGCCCCCAGTTTATATACTGGGCAAGATGTGCTGTGGTATGGAATACATCTTTGGTCAGTTTGGGTCAGGTGTCCTGTCTCTGCTTCCCCCGGCTTACCCTCCTCCCTGGCAGAGCATGAGACTCAGAAAGTCCTTGGTCAGAGTAAACATTACTGAGCAGCAACTGAAAACATCAGTGTTATCAGCACTGTTCCCAGGCTGCAAGTCAAAAACACAGCGCTGCATCAGCTACTAAGAAGGAGAAAAATGACTGCTACTGCTGAACCCAGGACAAGTGCCTATTAGTTTCTTTTTAATACACGGCACAGACTTTTGCTAGTGCTACTGACAAAGTAAAAATGGCATGAAATATTAGAAGTTTTTTAGTTTGTTGTGCCTGTGCTTCTAAGGGCTTGAATGCAGAAACTAGAAGGAGAGGTTATAGGCTGGCAGGCTGGCCTGATGTTACTCAGGTGGACCAAATGAGGCCAAATGATGTGCTGCCTACATATGAGGTGACCCTGAGTTTTGCTCAAGCAACTTGTGATGAGTTCCAACAAATCATAGAATCATAGAATAGTTAGGGTTGGAAAGGACCTGAAGATCATCTAGTTCCAACCCCCCTGCCAGGGGCAGGGACACCTCCCACTAAACCATGCCACCCAAGACTCTGTCCAACCTGGCCTTGGACACCGGCAGGGATGGACCATTCACAACTTCCCTGGGCAACCCATTCCAGGGCTTCACCACCCTTAAAGGAAAGAATTTCTTCCTCATATCCAATCTAAACTTCCCCTGTTTAAGATTGAACCCACTACCCCTTGTCCTATCACTACAGTCCCTCATGAAGAGTCCCTCCCCAGCATCCCTATAGGCCCTCTTCAGATACTGGAAGGCTGCTATGGAAGGCTCCATGGAGCCTTCTCTTCTCCAGGCTGAACAGCCCCAACTTTCTCAGCCTATCTTCATACGGGAGGTGCTCCAGTCCCCTGATCATCCTCGTGGCCCTCCTTTGGACTTGTTCCAACAGTTCCATGTCCTTTTTATGTTAAGGACACCAGAACTGCACACAATACTCCAAGTGAGGTCTCACAAGAGCAGAGTAGAGGGGCATGATCACCTCCTTCAACCTGCTGGTCACGCTCCTTTTGATGCAGACCAGGATACGGTTGGCTTTCTGGGGTCGCACACTGAAGCAGCTCATGTTCATTCTCTCATCAACCAGCACCCCCAAGTCCTTCTCGGCAGAGCTGCTCTGAATGTCTTCTCTGCCCAACCTGTAGCTGTGCCTGGGATTGCTCCCACCCACGTGGAGGACCTTGCACTTGTCATGGTTAAACTTCATCAGGTTGGCATCAGCCCACTTCACAGGCATGTCAAGGTCCCTCTGGATGGCATTCCTTCCTTCCAGTGTATCAACCGAACCACACAGTTTGGTGTCATCGGCAAACTTGCTGAGGGCGCACTCAATCCCGCTGTCCATGTCACTGACAAAGATGTTGAACAAGACTGGTCCCAACACTGATCCCTGAGGGACACCACTCATTACTGGTCTCCAGCTGGACATTGAGCCATTGAGCACAACTCTTTGCGTGCGGCTATCCAGCCAGTTCTTTATCCATCGAGTGGTCCACCTATCAAATTGATGTCTCTCCAACTTTGAGACAAGGATGTCATGTGAGACAGTGTCAAACACTTTGCACAAGTCCAGGTAGATGACATCAACTGCTCTACCCTTGTCCATCAGTTCTGTAGCCCCATCATAGAAGGCCACCAGATTGGTCAGGCAGGATTTCCCCTTAGAGAAGCCATGCTGGCTGTCACCCAGCACCTTGTTTTTCATGTGCCTCAGCATGCCTTCCAGGAGAATCTGCTCCAAGATTTTGCCAGGCACAGAGGTGAGACTGACTGGTCTGTAGTTCCCCAGCTCATCCATTTTCCCCTTCCTGAAAATGGGGGTTATATTTCCCTTTTTCCACTCATCGGGAACTTCACCTGACTGCCACGACTTTTCAAATATGATGGACAGTGTCTTAGCAACTTCATTTGCCAGCTCCTTCATGACCCGTGGATGGATTTCATCAGGTCCCATGGACTTGTATACATTCAGGTTCTTAAGATGGTCTCGAACCAGATCCTCTCCTATGGTGGGCCCAGGGTCTTCATTCTTACTGTCCCTGTGTTTGCCTTCCAAGACTTGAGTTAGTGTGGTCAGAGCAATTGCTAGTGAAGACTGAGGCAAAGAAGTCATTAAGAACCTCAGCCTTCTCCAAATCCAGGGTAGCCAGATCTCCTGATAGCTTGTGGAGAGGGCCCACGTTGTCCTTAGCCTGTCTTTTATTTGCAATGTACCTATAGAACCCCTTCCTGTTATCCTTAACATCCCTAGCCAAGTTTAATTCTAAGTGGGCCTTAGCTTTCCTAACGTGGTCCCTAGTTTCCTGGTCAACATCCCTGTATTCTTCCCAAGCCGCCTGTCCTTGCTTCCACCTTTTATAAGCCTCTTTTTTTCCTTCCAATTTTCCTCAGCAGCTCCTTATCCATCCAAGGAGGTCTCCTGGCCCTCTGCTGCACTTTCTTCTAGTAGGGATGTATCGCTCCTGAGCTTGCAGCAGGTGATCCTTGAATATCAACCAAGAGTCTTGGGCCCCCCTGCCCTCTATGGCTATATCCCTTGGAATCTTACTGAGCAGGTTCCTGAAGAGGCCAAAGTCTGCTCTGTTGAAGTCCAGGGCAGTGAGCTTGCTGCACACTCTTCTCACTGTCCTGAGGATCTCGAATTCAACCATCTCAGGATAGCTGCAATCAAGGCTGCCCTGGAGAGTCACATTTCCAACCAGCCCTTTGCTGTTTGTGAGGACGAGGTCAAGCATGGCACCTCTCCTTGTTGGCTCCTCTATTACTTGCAGAAGGAAGCTGTCTTCCACACAATCGAGGAACTTCCTGGATTGCTTGCGCCAGGCTGTGCCGTCCCTCCAACAGATATCAGGGTGGTTGAAGTCCCCCATGAGAACAAGGGCCTGCGAGCGTGAGGCTGTTCCTCTCTGTCTATACAGCGCTTCATCTGCAGAGTCCTCTTGGTCAGGCGGCCTGTAACAGATCCCCACAATGATGTCTCTCATCACTGTTCTCCCTTTAACCCTCTAACCCACAGACTCTCTATTGACTGCTCACCTGTTCTCAGACAGAGTGCCATACTCTCCAGCCTATCCCTAACATAAATACCAACTCCCCCTCCCCACCTACTGAGCCTGTCTTTCCTAAAGAGCCTGAAAGCTTCCATTCCAACACACCAGTCATAGGAGCCATCCCACCATGTTTCTGTGATGCCTATGATATCATACCCCGATAGACGTGCACACACCTCTAATTCCTCTTGTTTGTTTCCCATGCTACAGGCATTTGTATAGAGGCATCTGAGCTGAGCTCCATTTGAAGCCGGCTCATTGGCTGGAGCAGCTGGAATATCTCTACATTGCTCTGAACATTTACTATAGGTGCTGGCCAGTGATTGGGTGTGTTGGGATGGAATGATGCCCCCCTCCCCCAACACATCTGGTTTAAAGCATCCTTGACCAGTCTGGCAATTACTTCATGTGCTTGCTTGTACAAAGGCTGTCTTAGAACAAGAAGATGTAGGGGCACACATGAAACAAACTCTTTGCTCTCAGAGAAATGTGTTTGAGACAATTGTATGAAATGTAAATGACTTGGGGAATTGGAGGATCCATAGGTGATTTTGAGTGTGGTGTTCTTGTCAGATTTCTGTCAAACCTGTTTAATTTTGTAATTCCTTTGACCTACTGCAAACAGCTCAAGAGGGGAGTAACAACAGCTTTCCTTGAAATGTGGTGGTCTGAAAAGCTAAAGATGATAGCTGAAGCACATAATGTAAAAGCTATGCCACCTCTCCACCTATGCCTCCTCTGCCACCTTTCTCATAAAGTGTCATAAGAACTGAATTGCAAAAGTATGAACAGCTGAAAGCTGGAATTAAAACTTTGGGCGGTTTGGGAAGAAGGATAGCTCTACCTGTAAGTCAGCTATGTCAAATAAGCCATGATTGCTTTCCGTAGGTCTGGGTTCTGTCAGTATGACCCCTGCCACTATGAAAATAGATGTTTCTATTCAGAATCTGAACTTAATTAGCTGTGTTTCCATCATGACACCAATGGATGATACTTAAAGCAGATGGCTAAAGCAAAACCTGATGAGACATTTAAGTAGTACAAAAATTAAGAAATACGGCCAAGAGCTGTACATTTGTTTCCTGAAATCCCTGCCCCCACATGAAGGGACAGAGCTGGATTTGACAAAGATATTTTTGCCTGCAAGTTGCACATGTGTGTGCAAAAGGCTTTGTTGCTTGACCAGAACTGCCTTAGCTCTGTCATTAAATGTAGTAAAAGTTGTTTTGTAGAACCTTGTATTTATTTATGATATCAGTTTCAGCCAGAATAAAATATTCGAAAGCCCTGAGGTATAAGGGACTCAACCAACTTGACCTATGCGCTCTGAAGCTGGTGGTAGCCCAAGGTGATTCATGGAGGAAATTGTGTTGAGTGTAGCTGTGCTACTGGATTGGTTAGGGTTATATGGCATTGCTCTGAGACTTGGATGAAATGAAATTAAATGTTTTTGTGCTTGCATGTTTGTCATCTGGAAAGACACAGGATGTCTTGCTTAAGCACTAGCTGCAACTCCTTGCTGCTGAGATGTGGAGGTGAGCCTCCTGTAGATCCTCTTCAGTGATTAAGATGCAGATCAGTAGGACCTCAAATGTAATGATGGGTAATTGGGAAGCATTAGTGTAACGTGGGCTGATGGCATTGTGAATCAACACGATTATGAAGCTTATTGTACAGAGGCTTATTTCCATGGGTAGAAGGAGGTGGGCAATAGAAATGCTCTTGGACATGGTTTAAAGGGACTAGAGTTAAAAGAGAAATATAATTTTTCTACTTGAGTACTGCTTAACTTAGGCATCCTGGAACAGTACTAAGTATCACTTGGTAGCCTTAATTTTGAGTTAATAGAGCTGTTTGTGTAAACATTTTGCAGGGGAAAGTGCTGTAAAACGGAAGATCTTATACACCTGTAAGAAAATACATCCATTAAATCATTGTTGTGTCCATTAAACTACAACTGTGACCATGCTGTGATTTTTATGTGATTCTTAAATATCCCACCTTGCTTTTGCACGCTCCCACCTTAAATGGAAGGGGCTGACAATTTCTCTCCTCCATGTTCTGACAATAATTCAGTCTTATACTATGACTACACTGAACTGTAGCTGTCTTGGCTATGTCTGGCTGGTCCCAAGTGCTGCCTTCTCATTCTTGAGGGCTGGAGAATTTTGTGTGTAAGCACAATGTATTTTAGGTGCAGTTGCAATTCAGGTGCTGGATGTTTGGTCTGTGTAGACAAAATTTGCATCTCTGAAATGTTAACAGATTAGCCAAGATGAAGCACTGTGTTTTCTTTGGAAGCAACAATGAAGGCTGGTGGTTTTGCAGAACTCTTCAAGGCCTATGTGGCTTAGCTTTAGATGATGAATCTGAATAGCAGGCAAATGAAGATTAGGAAAGGTGCTAAGTGGCTGTCTTTAGACATTGCTGTGCTTGTAGTGGCTTTGATGTGCTGTCAGCTGATGCAGGGCACCTGCAGATGGAGAGGGGTGAGGGCAGATGGGTACCTTCACCACCTTGGTCATGCTTCTTTTTGTATAGGCTTCTGGTCACTAGGGAAAGTTGTCGTGTCCCCCCCCCCATCTTATCTCTCCACTCCTCCTCAAGTCTCCTTTTCCCTCTGATGTGCCATGAAAACAATTGTTAAAGTCTCCATTTTCTCCCAAATTGAACTCTTGCTTCTGGGACTAGTGTTGTTTTAACATTTAACACTGTTTTCTTGAGACAGTTCGTTAAGTATCTTCCTCTCATAGCAAACAGACCTAGCAAAGAAAGAATTTTTTAAAATCTTGCTATTAAAAAAATGAATAACTTTGAAAAGTTGTTGGTCAACAACCAGCAAACAGTGGAACAGGACTACTGGAAAATAATTATAAGCCAATTTCAAACCCGTAATTTGCATTTGGGTAACAAATGAGGTATCTTTTCAAAAAGATGAAAAGGACAAATGTGTCAACTCTTCATAACAGCAAAATAAAACCACTTCATAGTGTTTGGGGGAAGACTTTAATAGCCTCTACTTTGGATGTTATGAATAATTGAGGTTTAGAAGTACAGCCAGACAAGAAATTGATCATCCTGGATTTAGGACATGTGCAGTGATTATCCAAATGGGTTGGTATCACCAGTATAGGTATAAACCAAGGGTGGTGTGGCTTTTTGTTCTCTTTTGTTTTGCCTTTTTTTTTTTAATATCAATATAGAATTAGCTGCTTCTATTTTCCATATAACTAGGGTTATTTTCTTATAAATTTATGCAGTGAAATCCTTTCACCTTGCTCCAAAAGCCCACGCTATCCTGTTCATATGCTTTTCAGGATCACAAGGCATTGCTCAAGACCAGGTTCAAAATGAAACGGGCAAAATTAACAGAAGACAGAAAAAAATAGTGTTTTCTAGTTTTGTTGTTTGTCCATGACAAGGCAGCTCTCCTTACTGAACCTCTCTGATTAATTCACCGAATTTACTGAAGAATTATGTTCTCAGTATGTTACATGATCCAATTAGCTCAGTAACTCTCATTTCTTGAGAAAATAAGTCTGACTAAGTCCTTTGTTGTTCTTGAGATTTTTACAAGTAATTTAACACCTCGTAAAGATTAATGTCTCAGTAGTGTCATTTTGTTCTTTGCTCCAATCTGATAACTACTCTTTCTCATTTTGCAGCAGGAGCAAATTAGTGAATTTCAGTTAATGCGGTAATCTGTCTTCATGGGTACAAATTTGCCTTTGAGTACTTTCTTTTAAGCTTAAAGATTTTAATGTTAGCAAATATTACTGTTGAAGGAAACCAAATTCAATCATAGAATTTCTCTGTGTAGAGTACTCCATTACATAAGCTGTAAGAGTTGGTTGATTTGACCGATTCATTAACTCTGAAATATTTCAGCGTATACCTCACTGGATTTTGAAGCTACAGAGGCCTTGCCAACCTGCCGTGCTCTTGGATGCTCTTAAAAGATTTTCATGATGCAGTAATCTTGTTTCTTGGTTTGGGTTTGTTTGTTTGCTTGTTTGTTTGTTTGTTTGTTTTTGTTTTGGAGAAATCTAAAATGCTGAGATGAAGTAGAACTGATTCATAGAATCATAGAATATTTAGGGTTGGAAAGGACCTTAAGATCATCTAGTTCCAGCCCCCCTGCCAGGGGCAGGGACACCTCCCACTCAACCATGCCACCCAAGGCAATGTCCAGTCCAGCCTTGAACACTGCCAGCGATGGAGCATTCACAACTTCCCTGGGCAACCCATTCCAGTGCCTCACCACCCTCAAAGTGAAGAATTTCTTCCTCATATCCAATCTAAACTTCCCCTGTTTAAGTTTGAACCCATTACCCGTTGTCCTCTCACTAAAGTTCCTCATGAAGAGTCCCTCCCCAGCACGAATTGGCTTTAGTTATTCAAGACATAAATCATTCAAATGTTATTCACTGTATTGAAGTAAGTTTGAGTATTTTGGCCTGGGCATTAACTTCAGGGGCTTTTAAGTTCTTTTGTAATTTTTAATTTGTGAAAGAGTTTTTCTTTTTTTTTCGGTTTTTTAAATGCATGTTTTTGTGCATAAAATCTGACATCTGCCCCTCAAGACAATACTTTATATATATACACACGTGTATATTCTGGCTTACATTAAAGTCATCTCAATAATTCCAGAAAACCCTCAGTTACTTTTTCAATCACTTTATATGGATGAAAACCTAAATAGAAAAAGAAGCAGATGTTGCCTAGGTAACTGCAGTATTCATAGCTCTGATTCTAAAAAATATTTGACCCTACTGTTGCTACATATTTATTTATACTTCTAATTATCTCTTAAAATAAGCATTTATGGGTTTGTTTTGTTTTTTACGTTGTTAGCCTGATCTTTTTGCCTGTGTTGTCTTTTCTTCATCTGGATGCCTGTATGCATATGCACCTAACTGCATGACGGGAGTCCTTACAATGCTGATGGACTAAAGAAAGGTGCTTTCAAGTATGCTGGTGTGGTGGAAGCAGACAGATCATCAACATTATAATTTTCTGGGTATTGCATATTAATGTATGAATTTAATATAGGTATGGTTTTGCTCAGGATTGTTCGAGAATTAAGCAGGTGTTTTTTAAAAAATTCTTACTAAACACAAAATTAATCTTATTAATTTTAGGAAATGGAGTTATATTGGTTACATTTCCTCTTGGGATGAAGTTGCTCAGATTCATATCCGTCGCCCCTTTTATGACTCTTTTTGTCTGTAAATCAGTACTACCTAAGAGCACTCATTTCTCATTTCAAGTGCTAGCACCATTTGCAACATAGCTGGAGAAAAGGGTATAAACTTTATCAGCTTTGTGAGGTAGGAGTAGAAGGCAAGAGAAGTCCTCCTAGTGATCCTAGGAAGGGCTTGTCACTCTAGTCTTCTGCGTGGGTGCAACAGGCTGCTGTGTCTGGGGTGAGGGGGAAAAACTCTGGCAGTGCTGTTGTGAAGGCTTTGTTCATTTGAGCTATTTAAGCCAAACTTGAATTCCTCAGCAAAAAAAAAAATCAAAAGTGATCAAGAAAATATGTCTGGGGGAGCATTTCACTGAGCTGAAAGGGTAAAAACCTGCTACTGGGCTTTATACCACTTTAACTTCTGAAATGCAGAGCAGGACAACCCGCTAATGCAGAGGGTGTACATGAGCATTTTTAATACCAACCAAGTGCTCATGTTTTGTAATTTTAAAATATAAGTAATTCAGTAGAAGCTGTTATATTTTGCTTGAAAGGTTGGTAATATGTGTTTTCACAATGCGTGTTCCCTGAGTATTGCTGATTGAAGTGCACTATTTTTTCCGCTTTGATTATATCCTGTATATAAATTACCTTTTTAGAGCCACGCAGCTCTGCTTTGTCACTAAAGAGCTTCCCATCACCTGTATTATGTCCAGGTATGTCATAGATAATACTTGGGTGGGAGTTGGGGGAAAGTCTGTCATGTGTTGCAGTTGTGTCTCTATGCAATACAGTGAGCTTTCAATAGCTACGGAATATTTGAGCATCCGCCAGGGCAATTCTTCCCACCACTGCAGCAGCACCATGCCTCTCTGCCAAGAGACTAATCCTGCTGTCTTTTCAGGTGCAATGCTTCTAAAATTTTTCCATCAAATAGCTGTTTCTGCCTCAGAATAAAGTTCTCAAAAATTACAGATTGGAGTTTTTATTAGTTCTGCATGTACCTGGTCTGCAGGTCAGGCAAAAACTTCAGTTCATCCTAGAGCTCTTTTCGTCCTAAACGGTCTTATGGTGCCTGATGAATTGTGGGTTAGCAACACTACTGAACTGTACTTCATTTACATTAGCATCATGATGTAAAGCAAAATTGAAATTACTACCTCGTACTCAATATATAATATCTCAATTTAACCGAATATGAAAAAAAATAATTTGGGTGTTTCATGAAAATTGCTAAAGTAAAAAAATAAGTCCCAATAGAACTGGGAGTATGGCTATAATAGTTGGCAGTTTTGCACACGAGTAGCTTATGAAATGGTTTCTCCAATTTTAAATTTAATCATCACAGAACTTCAACTGGGTCTTATTTGGGAAGGTTCTTTTAATTGTAAACTAAGTGGAATTTTGGTCTTCCTAAAATGAGCGAGGGAATAAGATCCTTCCTTTTTCTTTCATACCAGAAATAGCTCCATCTCCTATCCTCAGAGACTTCTGCTTGAGATTTCCTGTACATCAGGAGAAAGTAATGAGGTGGTAGAACATGAAGGACCTGAAAGGCTGGGACTCTACACTTAGGTAAAATGATGACCTCATGACAGCTATTGGTGTCCAGAGCTCATTTTCTTGGATGTCCCTCTCCCTAGCATCAAGTCCTGTTATTTTCAGGCATTCTTAAACCTGGGACCCCTGTGTGTATGAGGCAATGCTTCTTTGCCTGCCAGTAGCAAGCACAAGATGCGGTCTTACAAGCCTTTGGGCTCTAGGCATCCCTAGCAGAGGGTCTCTGCAGTGATATGCATCTTCTTTCCCTGTGGTGGGTGTTTTATGTAATTGTATAACATATTAGCTAGAGTCATGTGCCAATGAAGTGACTTACTACCATAACTCTGGATTTTAGCCCTGTTGAGTAAGTGCATCTCTCAGCCAAGTGGTATCTATTTATAACATGATGGTTCAATTTTTTCTTGGCCTGGAATTTCTATTCTGTCTTCTCCAATTTATATCCAGTCTTTTCTGGATTGTGCATTATTCACAATCCTATGTTTAATCAGTCTGAAACTAACCTTTAAAATTCATTGCTTAATTTCCCTGAGAAGGGATAGGAATGTTAATCCCAGTCAGGAGATAGTAGTTATTTATTGGTGTCTCAAGTCTTGGTTGACCTGGGTGAGCAAAGAAAGCAGGGTGAAAGCAGAGCTCTGGTCCTTCAAGATGTTGCTAGAAGCTTTGCAAGCCATCTTGTTATTGGTGGTCTCCTTGAACAAGTAGGTACTCTGTTATACCTTTCCCAAGGTAAGCTTTGGCCTTTCACACTGTTTCCATGCTGCTAATGTGCTTTCAGAAGACTATGGTAGCATGATGCTATTGACATTAGAATGTGGAACTAGGCATGGAAAAAGTTCAGCATTTTACCACTTTGTCAATGTTTTCCGTTCTTAACCTCATCAGAAATTTTTAACTGCCTCTGCTTCAGTTTTGTGTAGGAGATTGTAAGACGAAGAGCCAATATGCAGAATGATTACCATCATATGTGAATACTCTTTTATTCTTTTAGCTTATTCTAAAATACTTTTTAAAGGGCTTTATGACTCAATAAATAAGTCATAAGAATACCACAACACAAAAACTTCCATGTTTGTACATATCTATAAAAGCTAACATTAAAAATAAGCTGTTGTCTGGTACCTATTTTTAGTGAGTTACAAAGTATCAATTCCACTGAGATCTTCTAAGTCATTTGTCATATTACTGCTCCAGACTCCTTTCTTTTCAGCTCCCTCCTACACATCTCATTATTTTAAATCTTAAATCCTTGCAATAAGAGTTAACTCTGATATGACCCTCTCAAGGAAAAATAGACCATAAGGCACAAAACCAAAGACCGTAAGACACAAAAATAAACTGCAGAATGATACAGTAGACAGTAGATTAGTGCTATCAAAGGTAAGTAAAGTACTGATGCCAAAACTTGCATGAGTAGCTACTCTGAGTTAATAGGAAGTTGTTGTGGGAAGTTTTCTGGTGAAAACTGATGAAAAATCTTTCTAGTGTATTGGTCAAACTTCTGGCTCTCTACCTCCTCCGAGAAATTAATGAGGGTGGTATGCTTCTGTATGCTACTTGGGGTGAGGTGAGTAATGTTTCTGTTGTGGGGAAAATGGACACTGTCTAGTAGCTATGTTCATGCAGAATGTAATGAAGCTGGCTGTGAATTTGGTATTTGTGATGTGAGTTACTGTTTTGAAGGCCTGCTTTATCACAACAGAACATCATTTGCTAGTATCCTTGAAGTGTTAATTGGCCATGGTGAATTTAGACCAGGCTGCAGTAGAAGTGATGTGGAAATGAGCTAATATGTCAACCATGACTTCATCTCTAATACCTTACCACTGTGATTTGTTCATGCTCCAAGAGATACTCTGATTGTGGTTACTTTTCATCTGTACTAAAGCCAGATCTTTGTATCTAATCTGGTTTTCACCTGTTCGTCACTTGTCTGTCTAAATGATGATCTGTTTTATTGTTTCATCTCTGTACCAGCCATATTTTTTGTCACATTAAATTATTTCTTTTGCCTTCTTAGTTGTCAGATTCAGTCATCTGTTCTTCCACCTATCTCCTCCTGCTCTCTTTTGTCTGTTGGTGGAGCTGCTCTTACATTACATGGGGCAAAACAAGCGGCCATTATTTTTGCCAATCCTAGCTCTCTTGCTGCATTTTGTTAGCTCTGAGCTATAGATTATTTACTTCTATTGTTACTATTAGTTTTGCGTTTCCTTGGAAACAATAGTTGAAAACTTGGAAGAATGTGGCAAACTTCATAATTTCATTTCTCAGTCTTTTTATTTAAAGTAGGCCTGAAAATGCATTTTTTCAGAAGGCAATGAAATTAAAATTTTCTGCTGCTTTTCCTCCTCATTTTGGTTGATTGTATTAATTAATAGCCCGTTAACTGGAGAGTTCCCTGGAAAATCTACTGAGAGTATCAAAACCTGAAATATTAAGCTTTGTCTTCAAATTTTTTTTGCCTTCCCTCTCTGTGATACATATAACAAAAGGTCTCTGAAGTTTTGCCCTGGAGAAACTATTGATGGGGCTGCGCTGGCTGTTTTAGTTTCTGTAAAATGGACTTTCCTCTTTGTTCTTAAGAGGGGTCTTTTTATCTGTTTTTTTCTTTGGTTGTTGGGGTTTTGTTTGTTTGTCTTGGTGTTTTGTTTGGTTGGTTTGGGGGTTTTGTTTTATTGTTTTTGTTGTCGTCTTTCTTTTCCCTCAGTTCTTCGTAAATAAAGGGTGATGCTCTTTGCATTCTATGGGGTATAGATAACTGGACCTGCTATTAGTAGAGGACAGCGTCTATAGCGCAGCTTCCACAGGTTAGATGTCAGCTGCTCTAAGCCCTGCTATGTCAATAAATCCAAGTATACCCTGCTGTTGATGCCGGCAGTGAAGGCATATTCCAGAGTAGCTTCTCATTGTCTTTCACAAGTGAACTAATGGCTATTGAAAATTAGTGGATCTCTACACTGCAAGGCAAAAGCTTGGAGCTTTATAGGTACATATATAAAGCTGCAACCTATTGTCTCCTGAAATAGTTCCCTAACTACGATGTTATCCTGCTCTTAGTAGCTGTTTTGACACAGGAATATCTTTTTTTTTTTTTTTTTTTTTTTTTTTTTTTTACTGTTTTGCCTTTAAATCTGATGATTTAAAAAAAAAAAAAAAAAAAAACAATTGATGCTGAGATGTAATGTCACACTTGCAACCTCAGGAATCTGTCAGACAGCTACAGTCATCTGGAAAGTTTCAGAACGCACCCTCTGATTAGTTACACTTGACAGCTCAGAATGTATTAGCAAATGAAGTTGTTTGTTGGACAGGAATGGGAAGTGCATTTAGGATTTTCATTATCTGTGTCATCAGACGAGAGCTTAACGCTAGAGTCTGGAGGTGGAAAAAGATCATGTTATGCTTGTCATTGTCTTGACAAATATTCCTTATTAAACGCTTCTCTGCTTCCTGTCTGGAGTTCTGAAGACAAACACAGAATATCTCTGTTGCTGAAAATAACCAGTGAAATACAATAGATTTGCACAGCTGAGCTGAACAAATGGTTCAGCAATTGTATCCCTTCCAACCATTCAGAAAAAACTGCTTTGGAAACATATTGGGAAAATGAGTCAAACCTATATAAAGAATTTGAAAAGGAAAAAAAGAAAAAAAGAAAGGATTATAGCCTACAGACTTCCCTCCCTCCCCTGAGACTTGATTCCCTGATGCCCGGAAAGTTCTATGCAGTGGTACATTTTCCAGCTTCAGATGTGAAGACCTGCTTGGCACGAGGGACTGGATGTGGCCTGTGTTCTGTTTCTCTGTTTGGGGAGATAGACTGCCCATGTCTATTACGCTTTGTAGTTTACACAATGAAAATAGGTTTCATCAAGACAAAATGATTTTAAGGAACAGCTTCGGCTCAAGCACCATAGCATTAAAAATAGATATAATCAGTAGCAATGCTGTTTTAAAACAAACAAAAAAATTTCAAATGTAATCTACCACAATATTGTATAGTTTAATTTAGAAATTTAGATTCTTTTCAAGTTTGAAACATTTTCTGTGGCAAGGCAGGAGTCTGACAAACTAAAATGGCTGACATCAAACTTATAGAAAATTTTTTGGAGTAACTTGAAAAAAAAAAAGTCATAAATGAAAAAAAAATGAGCAGTTTTAAATTCAGAATCAACCTTTTCACTCATACAGTACTGGAAAAAACCTGACATAATATTTCACCCTAGTTTGTGATAAGGCTCTTGCTTATTCAAGTGAAGAATCCTAAATGATGATGGATTATCTATTCATGGAGCAGAAGAAGTGAGGTTTTTGGGGGATTAATTAGTAATTAAAGTTAACCTGTGCTGCCTGAATAAGATTAATTTATTCTAAGTGATTTTCTGCTCTGTTGGGATTTTCTCTTAGGAGACACAACTATAATATCAGCAAATAACACTAATTATTATGCCTGGATATCCGGCTGGATGTCTGGTCCAGATATGCACTATTCCGTTCTACTCACTGGAATTCTTTTCTGGTTCAAATGTGCTTTTTCTGCTGTCTCTAACCATGAAATTAATTGATAACCACAAACTCTATTACACAGGACTATTACTGAGTGACTTTTTCAATTAAGTCAGATACAGCTGAGGCAGTTGGAGCACCATTTATTCCGTAAACATTTGACTGTGAAGAAATCGACTTTTTGTAGCTGTAGTCCTAGAGAATTTCAACATGGATGTATATCTTTATCATTTTAAGGATACATAAATATGTTTTTAATAAACAATGACAGCAACAAAACCTAAACTAATCAAACAAAACAACCCAATACCAAGCCAAACAGCAAAGCAATAAACTACAAAGGCTTGAGCACAGTTTGCACGCCTCAGTGAAGTAATACAGGGGGAGTCTATTTTGTTTAAAGCAAAAGTAGTAAACTTTAGAATTAGCTTTTGAAAATCTCTTTCATATTATTTCTTTGGTTCAAAAAGTAGCTTGTTACACGAGTTCTTTCTGTTTTGCTTACTTGATTTATATTTCAGCTTCAGCATTTTCTGCATGAGAATGATCTGGCCTTTGCCTCTGAGTTTTGTGCGTGCATGTGAAGAGCAGATAATTCTGATTAAGTTATAAAACTTCCCTTCTTTAAAAAAGGGATGTAGAGAGCAACTTCATGTAGATGGTGTCACATTGAAATAGGAAGCATCAAACATAAAGAATAATGTATGTACCAAGAAGGCAGAGCATGTCTTGTGTTCTCTGTTGACTTTCTCCTGACTTGTCTGATAACAGTGTTATTTCTGAGGAAAGGCTAATGCAGGCAAGCAGGTCTTGCTCACAGATGTAAAACTAGTAGAATTATTCTAGTCCCTTCACAAGGAGCTCTAGAATAGCAGGTTGATTACAGGAAGAATTTTGTACCATTCTCATTCAAGCTTTAAAATAGCATGGAAAAGACTATAATCACTGTTTCCATGCTCCAGCTCTTGTGTACGTGTATGGTTTTTAAAATTTCTTAATTTTATTTTATTGTTTGGGTTCTTTTGGGTTTTTGTTTAGTGAGATTTTGTTGTTGTTGTTGTTGTTGTTTCTGCCCCAGCAAAAGCAGTAACACAGTGTTGTGAGTTTCAGGTTTTAGGGGCAAACCGTTCTTTTTCTCTTTTTAGGACTATATGCTATTACCTGTTTAGAAGAGTTCTACAGTTGTAACACTGAGTGGCAGACAGTTCTTTTCTGATAAGAAAACACGATGGAAAAACTTGTGAGAACTCTAGCAAAAGTAACTGCTAGAATGGTTTTTAAAATCGTTCAAATTAGGAATCTTTGAAAACTAAACTTATCAAACAATCTGGATGCTATGAGTATGACTTTCTGGTGCTGGGCTGCATCAAAAGGAGCATGACCAGTAGTTCGAGGGAGGTGATTCTCCCCCTCTGCTATTGTGAAACCTTGCCTGCAGTACTGCATTCAGCTATGGAGCCCCCAACAAAAGAAGGACATGCAGCTGTTTAAGGAGACCACAAAGATGATAAGAAGGCTGGAGCACCTCTCCTGTGAAGACAGGCTGAGTTGGGCTTGTTCAGCCGGGAGAAGAGAAGGCCCAGGGGAGACCTCAGAGCAGCTTCCAGTGCCTAAAGGGCACCTACAGGGAAGCTGGAGAGAGACTTCTACAACATAGTGACAGGGAAAGGGTCATTGCTTCAAGCTGAAAGAGGGGAGATATAGATTAAATATAAGTAAGAAGTTCTTCCCTGTGAGGGTGGTGAGACACTGGCACAGGGTGCCCAGAGAAGCTGTGGCTGCTCCATCCCTGGCAGTGTTCAAGGCTAGGTGGGATGGGGCTTTGAGCAGCCTGGCCTAGTGAAAGGTGTCCCTGCCTATGGCAGGGGGATTGGAACTGGATGGTGTTTAAGGTCCCTTCCAATCCAAACCATTCTATGATTCTCTTAGTTGGCAGTTGAGCAGAGGTAGACTTCTATAGATATGTGGTGAGATTAGTAGGAACTCTGGATCATCTGTGATTTAGCTTCTGTATGCCAACAGGGTTTATATTCACTATTTGCAGTTCTACAGCTCATATGCTTATGAGCTTAAGAATTGCCAGGAATTGAACGTTTTATCTTGGCTTTAATTTGTGTTTCCTCGCCTTTCCTTTTCCACCCAATTGCATTCACTTGCCATGACTATTGCCTTCTTAGCTGCATTTAGCTCACAGCAACCTCTAGTTTTGCAGGTATTGTTTTTCATTGCAATTGTTACTCAACATTCCTTTCTTCACATCCTATTTCTCCCATAAGCTTGCACTGAGGGCTCCTGTATTGTCTGCTGTTCTGTCTGTG
This sequence comes from Ara ararauna, assembly GCA_028858755.1. Lineage (NCBI taxonomy): Eukaryota > Metazoa > Chordata > Aves > Psittaciformes > Psittacidae > Ara > Ara ararauna. Next base: position 71,535,552 of record CM054381.1, read on the forward strand.
ATGCCTAGCTCAATATAGCCCACCTGTGGTTGATGCCCAGCCTGATGCCCAGCCATGTTTAGAATAGAAATGAAGACTAGTATTAAAAAGGCAGCAAAAAAATGTAGTTTCACTTGAACAGAAGAATATCATAAATAGAACTGCAAAGGCAGTGTAGTTAAGTTGATGTGAGGGGGAAAAATTTATTAAAATGTGTATCTTTACAGTGCTGGCTTTAATCATGCACTCCCCATTTAGCAGAATACACTGAACTTTTCCAAAACAATTTAACTTGTGTCTGTCTGAGCTATAATTTTTTAAGCTATTTTCATAACTATGCTTTATCAGAGAATTGTTTTCCTATGAGCTTTCTAATTTTATAATAGCATTTTTTGTTGCTTTTCTGAGAACACTTTCAATTAAATTTGTATAGTAGTGTACAGAGGTTTTAATTGAAACTGAAAAATAATTTCCCAGTGGATTACTGCTTTTCAGGTTTGGACTTTGGCCTGGCATGGTTGCAGGATTTTTGTACTTCTGGCAGTGGAAATTTTGTTTCTGTTCCTCTACCCCAACATCAGTGCTTCACGTATCTTGAAAATGTGTGTTTTCAACTTAGAGAATATCCAAGAGCGAAGGCTGCCTCAAGTGTGAGGAGAATAAATGGGCACACAAAATAAGAGATATTAACTTGCTTTGCCTGTGTTAGTTTCTATTCTAAACAATAGTGGCCTCGGTTATTCAAGGCACCATTTGCCGAGTGTTGCTCTGTTCCAGAAGCACTGATCTTGATTCTTTTATAACTTACTGCTTTTGAGGGAAGAAAAGGTGGGATAGTTGATTAGACAATGAATATGCATTTTTTTGTGTCCCTCTCTGCAAAGAGGTAACTGTAAAGGGAAACAACAATAGACAAGGAAGACAGCCAGCTGGCTTTCCCCAGTGCCCTAGATAAATTCAGCCCTGGTACTGAAGCCTGAAATAACTTGCCTGCCTATTACCATTAGACTGGAACACAAATGTGAATACTGATATTAAAAGTAGGTCAAGACCAGAGTGAAGACAAAGGAGCTCTGCTGGTTCTATGAGTCTATTGAACAGGCTTATATTTCTGCTGAAATTACTTTGAAACTCTTAATCATGTAGTAATAGTCTGGGATTTGTTGATGAATTTTTACTTTGCTCCTTTTATTGTTTCTGATGTCCACCGCGGAATGGCAGATCACTGTGCGGATCCCCTCCCTGGGAACACACGTATGAGCTGCAAATGAGTTGTGACAGAGCTAAAGTTTCCTCATGCAGGTGACATTTTTCAGTTGCTGTTTCAACATGCTTTAAGTTTGACTCCTTAGTGGGACACAAGATTAGCTTTTCAGGCTAGACAGTTGAAACCCATATTTCTTCTACTTTTTATTCTTCGCCTTCCTTTTCAAAGATTAGACTATTTTACTGTGGAATCCCTACTTGGTCCATCCCTTGTTTTCCTTTTGTAGAGTTTACCACAAATTGTTATGATACAGAGGTTATGGTACAGAAGGTATGTTTTTCCTACCTCATTGGCACCAATACTTTGACCCTACACTGGATAGGGTACCTTCCTCTGACTACATTGCATTTTAGGGTAGAATTACAAGGCAGAATTTGTCATTTTAGTGTCTTTCAAGGCATCTTGTTTTAGGTACAGTCACATTAACTTTTTCAATAAAGTTGGTACTTTTTGGACTGTAGAATATACCTGAAGGGGCTGTAAACTGGTGCTTCTGTTTCTTTGGGATCATTTACTGCGATATTAGCGCTGTGGTATTGTTTGCCAACTGAGTCATTGTTGGTGAATCTTTCTTTTCAGAAGTGACTGCATTGGCACAATGTCTTCAGAGAATATTCAGAGCTGGTGGGGAAAATATAACAGCAGTATAACTGAAATTACTGTTTCATATTTTCAGCTTGTGCATGTTAGTAAGCCTTTACAGAAAATCCCACTGCTTGTTATACGATTCTGTATCAGTGGATGAATAAAGGCTGTGACGGAATGGTGATCTTGTGCTGGGAGGTGTACAAACAGGTTTTTTGAGTTAAAAAGAAAATAAATAAAATTTTTATATCTTCTGTCATGCTAAACTGGTTCAAACGGCTGAGATCTTGCTTGGATTTGGAAATATATGAAAAAAAACTTTTTTGGTAATTAGTCTGGAATACTTATTTTAGTTTCAACCAAAACAGTTATTCTGCAATAACTATTCTGGTAGAATTCCAAGTGCAGACAAGTGTTAATAAACAGAAGTCTGTCATTTTGTTTAGCACAAGTTACACTTCCACAATTAGCGTTCTGTTTGCCTTCTCAGCTGCTTTGTTCCACATGTCATTACTGGTGTCATCCAAAAAGGCTTTTTAATCTTAATTTGCTGTGGCCCTGAGACCTCCCAGGCAAATGTTATTAAAACTTTCATCACTTTTTGGAAGGAAGAAGACTTAAATCTTAATAGTATAAAACCAAATCAACCCAACTGTGAAACAGTTTAGTGACAACTTCACTTGCGTTTGAATCCAGGCATACTGTAAAAATTAAAGAAGCATCTGTAACTTAACTACTATGTAACAATATTTTTCTGGAAGGATTTTCTCGAACTTAATGACCATATACTGACAGCAGATGGTTGAGAAGGTTTTTAAAAGCTCTCTTGCAGCGAAAAATGTCCGTCTTTTACTTCTGTGACTGATTTGTTCCATGTCAAACGCATTACTTCAAATTGCTCAGAATGGAACCGCTTGTTATTTTCTCAGTTTTTACTTAATTGGCTTTTCCTTACATGCAGTGTATATTTTCCACTTCTGAATTATCTCCTATAATATGGTGTTTTCTAACTCCTGTCTTTGTATCATAATAATGGTGCGTTGGGAGGAAAGCCAGATATGTATTCCTCAGTATTAACTGGAGAGAAAGGGAGAAAAAGATCTCATTATCATGAAAATGTATTGCTTCTAGTGTTTTATTTATCTCTTTTTTCAGTTGTTCCTTCTTCCATTTTTTCAAGTATCATCACTGAGGCATTCGGCCCTGCTCTCATATAGATGAGAGCCTAAGAGCATTCCTACGCTCTCATGTAAATGAGAGCATAGGAAGTAATCTGAAAGTTAGAGCTTGCAAGGTTTGTGGCATGCAAAGGAGAACTCTGAATGTCTACTGGTCATAGTCTGTGCTGTGGAAAATGAAGTAGGTATAGAATTACTGGTGATATGGGCAGATGGCATCAGGGTATATATTTATTTCTTGTGTAATGATCCAGGTTTTGATGCATTTGGTTGTATTTGTGTATCCTGCAAAGTAGGAATCACAAAATCCCCTGAAATTTCTCCTTTAATAGCATAAAACCTTCCTTGACTTCTGAATAAAAGCTGTCTATGGCAGGTTCTAGGTATAAGAAATGAACCTCACCTTCAGGCTGTAAATTGACTGTTCATTTAATTCTTTCCTGACAAAAATAAAAACACAGTATTTCTGGTTTTAAACACTTTTGTGCAAGACCCCTTCAACCTATTCTGTCTGTCCTCCACATTTCTCAAGATTGCAGGGCTGGGTTCATGCTTTGCTAACCCTGCTGTCGTTTTGTCACATCCACCTCTACTACTTGGCACAGGCTTAAGATAATGCACATCAGATGTGCATTAATGGTAATATCCCTGCTTCTGTTCCTGCAGTTGGTTATCCTTGGTGTGTAATTTTGCTCAGTGGGTATGGGGAATCAGCCATGTGAGGCCAGTGGTAGTTTGACATCCATGAGAGCTGATCACAGTTGTACCATTAAACTACTCATTTATACATTTACTTGTAACTTGGGTGATTGATAGGGGAAAGGGTGCCTACATGTTGCCTTAATGCTTTGCACAAATGCAAATTAAACCATAAATATTATCTTTTTGCCATTAGGAAAATGAATTCTTGCCTTTCATGGATGGTACAGTCTCACTGCTACTTCGTTAGTGATGCTCTATCGGATTCAGTGTCTGCTTTTTGGAGTTCTTTGCTTAGCTGGTGTTCACTCTGGCATGGTAGGAACTTTTCTCAGGGAAAAAAACAATATGAACAGCAGGGAACATTCTGATAAATCAACAAAAGTACATTTACCAGAGCTGCTAAGCTCTTCAGTGCAGATTGTTGATGGATCTCCTGATGCCCAGAGGTAGTAGGAGCTCCCATTTTATCTCCATTTTACTTTGCACACTTGTCACTCTGCCTGTCACTCTTTCAAAGCTATTGCTTTTCAAGGAGATCAGAAGGCCATTCAGAAACAACAGTGCTTCTAGATTAACACTCTTCTTTCTGACAGGAGCTGAGTCTAAGGACTTCAGAATTGGGCTGTGAGCAGAAGCAAGCATGAAGTGAAAATTCACTCTTCTTAAAGAAAACCTTTCAGATGGCTTTCAAACTGTGAATGTGTCACAGCAGTTGCCAACCTAAATATGACAATGTTTTATTTTAAATACAGTCAAGTAAAAGATCTTATGAATCTTGGACAACACATAATTTTATATTTTTTTTTAAACTTAGTTTAAAGGAAAAACAACTCTTGCAATTGTAACAACAGAAAAAGCTCCAGAATCTTTGTTAATCAAGATAAATGTATAGATTTACTAAAATAGAGGAGGTTGGCATAGCTGAATTCCAATCAAGACAGTAATCATAGCATATAGAGAGCTCTGTTCAGGAAGCTGATTAGTCAATCAAAATGCAAATAATTTGCAATCTGCATAATATCTGGCAGTATTTGGTTTATGGATACTTTTAGCAGAGTTCCCCTTAAACATCCACTGTGTTTGCATTTGAAAGCATGTGGTTTGTAAAAGGATTAGTGAACCAAAGCGGTGTTATGTGGTTTGTCTGGTAGGAGGCAAGCTGTTTCTTTGAGTCTTTGTGAAGCCTCTATGTGGATGCAACTTTCTAGCTCGCAGCCCTGTGCCTGTTCTTTCCCATAAAACTGTGTTCAGTGTACTCAGAGTCCTGGGCTTGCAGCTTTCCTGTGAGACCTCAGCAGACCCAGACGAGTTTTGTTTCATTAGAGAAATCTGTTTGGGTCCTGTGAGTGGGGCTCTGTGAGCAAATCATGTTCCTCCTCCCTTGCCACTCCTGTATCTGTTGTGGGGTGAAGAAAAAGAAATCAAAGGCAGTTGCTCAAGACAGATTTGGATCTTTCTATATTTGTGTCCTAAGATGGTGTAAAACCGCAGGTTTCATAACAAGTGGAACAACTTATGCTGGTGCATTTGCAAGAGAAGACAACTAAGATAAATATTTGTTGTGCTGTGTCCTCTTCTGCAGTGAAGGTACCCACCTAGCAAAAGTCCTTCCACTGCCCAGGAGGACACCCTAACCCCTGTTAGAGCTGTCTGATTGTGTATAAAACAATTAAATAGCTGATGAGGTAGAACAAGAGAAGAACAGATTTCCAGCCTGCCTGCAAGGATGAGCTCTCGAGGTAGGACACAGCGTTTTTACTTTCTGCTCCACTGATTCTATTATTTATTTATTTTCTCTACAGACCTTGGCCTGCATGCAGAAAAAACATCTCTCATTAGACTACTCTGTGTGTGTTTAGGGAAGGTAAGCAAGCATAAAGGCAAAGCATTGACACTGAAAGGAGACTTTGCCAGGATACTTCTTCACTGTGTCACTGCATTTCAAGAGCAGGGAGGTTGTGGGACCAAATCTAGTTAAGCAGAGGAACGAATTGAACTTTTATGTCCGTCAATATGCATGACTGTCTCAGTCAAGGGACTTTTGGGTATTGGGTACCTGGGGATAACAGTATTACTAGTGGCACCTTCAGAAAGGTCAACTTCATATTTCTGGGAAACTTGCCACTGACGGTGATTAGAGTGAAAATAGGGTGAGTAAGGATTTTCTGCTTAGAATTGATCCATATTTATTCATCTGTGTAGCAAACAAGCTTCTTATATAAATATAGCAGTACCATGATAATGCCTTGTGTTTCCCTGTTTGCTTTATCTCTCCAAATTTGGTGCCCTATGTTTTTCTCATAAGGGTTGTGACACTGAGCTGTACATTTCCCTCTGGCTCTGGAATGAATTTTCTCCCTATGCCCAGAAGTCAGTGCTGTCAACAAAGCCCATTCATTTGTTTCTTGTTATGGGGACCTGGTTGGTGTAGCTCTACAGCAGGCTTGTGGGAGGAGATTTGGTTTATCAAACAGCATTAGATTGAGACCATTATTTACCTTTCTAGGCTTTATGTTGACTTTTTTCTTTAAACTGGAGTTTAACTTTTTCAGTGGGCAGTGTGTCAGGAGTTACAATATGTGAAGCTAGTTACCTCCTGCATATTTTGTGCTTTGGAGCATGTAACTTGAAAGCTAATAAAGAATAAAACTTCCATGTTAAAGATGACTGACACTTAACAAACCAGTCAGGGATGCTCCTAAGGGGAGCTATCTTCTGGTGAATGTTCTCACAAGTCCTGTGCATAAGCATCAGATGCTGCCCTTTATATCTGCTGTACTGCTTACTAGGCAATAATTTAAACTATGCATAAATGCATATGTATATAAAATAGAAGCAAAACATGAAAAATAAGATACAATGCATTTCTATTTTTAAAAAAATACTTCTAATGTTAGCTAATCTTAACCCTTTCAGAAGTGCCAGCTTTTCATCACTCCATTCCATTGTACAGATTACTCCTTGAAGGCTTTTGAAAATTGACTTTCTGGGGGGTCATTCATTACGTTGCCCCCTTCTTTATTTAAGGGCAGTTTACAAAATGCTGAGCCACACTGCCAGTGAAGTACCTGGAATTCTTGCCTACTTATGCTGGAAAGAGAACATGATCAAACTCTACAAAGTTTTGGACAATGTCAACGGTTTTCTTGCTATGAATATCGTATTGGTGTGCTAGAGTGATAGGTAGAGAGACTAAAAGAAGTCAAAGTTTGGAGAAACTTATATGATTCCACTAATGAATGCTAGCATCACGAATCAAACCTTGGCTTTGCCTAAGTTACCTGGGAATTTTGCCACTGAGTTCTGTGAGGCTGATATTTCTATGTCAATAATTGAAATTAGAGGAGATTTGTTTTAGCCTTTGTTTTAGAAAAGGATCTCTTATTACAAAAAATCCCATTTTAAATTCTTCTCATGAAGACTGGCAATTATTTTTCTAAATATAACTAAGTGCTTAAATAGAAAACTCAGTCTAATGAGCAGATAAATGAGCATGAACAGTTTATTTGTACAGTGCCATCTAGTTGTTGTAAAATGTAGTGGTTTTTTCTTGCAAAATTTAATTACTGTGGCAAATCACAGCTCTATAAAAAACCTTCAGTGTAATTTAAGGCTGTTTTCATCCATTATCCAAACAGTTATTTCTTTGAATAGGCACTATTAATGTAAAGCAATGACCATCTTAATGGAATTTGCAAAGCTGTCTGTAATGTGATTTCCCTCCCTTATCCATGGTATGCTGTGTTAGGAAGATTTTAGTTAGTGTAAAAGTTAACCTGTGAAAAGGCCTAATGGCTTCTCAGTTTTTCAGAATATCTCTCCACATCTTCTTCCTAAATCTCCCCAGTAATCTTCCTCTACCACAGCCCTCACCAATAAAAATTCACTAGATCTAACTTATCTGAGATATTCTTAATATATCTGTGCCCAGATTATCCAGGTCAATAGTAAATTTGGCTTTTTCAGTCGTAGAGGACAGACATCAATAACTTGTAAGGAATTTGTTAAGAACTTCAATGGTATTTCATGTTTCTATGGCACTTGTTATATGCCTTATTCTTGATTTGAATATTGAGCAAATGTTTAATATAATGATTGCTTTCTGCCCAAGACTGCAGTCCTCTCTATTTTTAATAAGTGAGTAATCTTGCTTGTCATGATGCCAAATAAAGATTAGGAACACAAAAACTATTTATTGGGAAAGTAAGCCCTGAGCTGGTGGAATAAATATTTTAGGAAATGTCAATATAAATGAATATATTGGAGGACTGAGGTCTCTGAAATTTTTTTTCCTGTTTGCTTATTATCACACCTATAACTGAATGTTTTCAGAACATTTGGTTTATAGTTGAGAGGTTTTTTGTGATTTATTAATTCACTGAGTGCTAATCTGTCATAGAGATGTCTATTTGATAACACAATTAGATTGACCTTTTGCCTCCTTCCTCTTAAAGAATTAATTTTAGACTTCTATAGCACCCATAATCAAAAAGCAAAAAAAAAAATCCCCTTTATTCACCATGGATTTTTAAGGTTTTTAGTGTTTTGGTTTTGTTTGTTTCTTCCCCCTACCTAAATTGAATAAAACATAATGGACTGCTCATTTTCTTTTCTTTGAGGGGGAAACGTCGGGTTAAAGGATTCAGCAAGCAACTCCAGTATTCAACAGAGTTAAGTAGAATAATTTCTGGGATAATAGCTGTTTAACTGAAAACATCTTGCACTGAAAATCAGCTCTTGGTATAGATAGAGCTACAGGCTCAGTGCAGAGAACCATATGGTTCCCTAGGGCTGTCTCTAAGAGTAGTCAGTAATGGGTATGTTGAGTAAAGCATATTACAGTCATCTGCTTGCTTCTAGCAATTTGTAGAAGTTGTGATACTTGCTTTTCACCCCAGTGATTTTTATTTTTTTTTTCCTTTTCACACTCTCCACCCCCTTTCCAAGAGGAGTTTGAATCACAGTAGCATGCCAAAGAAGAAAATCTTTATGCTAAGAAATAAAGCCATTATACAGGATCATTGTAAAGAGTGCAAGGTCTGTGTTGCAGAGCCATCGCTGTAAGAGAATAAATAATTAGTCTCACCTCTTTCTCGGCCTTGAAGTCTTAGAGTTTGGGTTGCTTAAGGGATTGAAAAGCAATTATACCTAAATCATATCACTGAGAATCAGAGGGGAGTGCAAGATGTCAGCAGACTGCCTTACCTGAAACTTCTGCAGAGTTCCACAGCGAAATTTATCTCTTTGGCCAAGAGAATTGCTTGCATATGATATGAATGACAGTGGGAAAATTAGAGTATCTTTATCTTTAATTTCTGTTCCCTAGGGTAAACAGTAAATCATGACCAATATCACTGTGCTCACAGAATTCCTAATGAAGCTGCATATGTGCACGCAAAACTGTTAGTGCTATAGCTTAGTTTCTTCTGGGTGGTATGTCCGTACAAAGCTTGCCTCTGCCTCTTCGTGTCCAAATTCCGATGCCAGCAAAGAGCTCCTTCTGTAATGCAAGTCTGACCTGCCTGGTTCTGAAATCTTGCTTTCACAAGTATTTAACTTGTAGCGGTAGTCCCTAATGTTTAATTAAGGTGTGCAGTCTGAGCTGAGATGTCTTGCAGGCTTTTGGAGAAGGTCAGAACTTACTGGAATGCTGGAAATAATTAGTTGGTCTTCACTAAAGCTTTAAAAGGTATGAATGGTTTTACTGCTATTGATCAGTTAGAAGTTTGAGTCAAAGATTCATTGTACACAATTATTTTATAAGTACAGCCAGTACTTCCTCAGAACAGATAGTGACTGTTAAGTCATAGGAACAAACAATTATCATTTGAGCTAAGTCACTTTGGTGACACCAAGATTGCTACCGGTTTATTCAAGTCTCTGATGATAAGGAAGGTGATTCTTCATTCTCAATGACATTGTTCAAGGTGATCATAAGAGATGTTCTCTGGTTTCTGCTTATTCAACTTCTGGCTAGATACAGTTGTAATATCTTTTAAAAATAATAAAAAATCCAAAGTATATATTACTTTGGGTATAGGGCTAAACTAAGACTGGAAAAAGCAATATTTTCCTTACCCACAACAGAACTTGCCAGTTAAGAGCTATTCACATCAGAAATTTTCTGATAGTCTCATGCAAAATTTGAATAGGAGGACAAAAGGAAGGAACTCTTTTGTCATCTGAAGCATGTGCAGAGAAATCGAGGTGCTTTACCAGAACATGCAAAATAACGGCTGATGCTGCAGAGCATTTGGGTTCCATCAGTTGGCAAATTCTGAATCTGATTTTGTTTTTTTAGTTACTAATTGATTTATCCTACTGGGAAGTAGTTATCGTCATAATTTTTCATGTATTTAATAAAAATGAACAGAAATATCAAACTGTCTTAGAGCAGTTTTCAAAACTTGTCAGTAGTGTTTGTTAATTTTTTGGTTATTGACATGAAGATTGCAAAGTTGATGAGAGATTCAAGGTAGGGTGTATTATTTTCCCGATCTGTTTTTGACAAGGAGTGTAATAACCTAGAATATATAATCCAGGCTGTGCATCCCTGTTCCAGTTTCAGAAGTGGCTTCTGTTCTGAAGTTATGCAGGTTCTTTTAAAAATCCTGTTTTCTAATAGGAATACCAAAACAATAGCAAAATACAAGGCCTTCCTTTGCTTGAGGATTCGAGGCTACTTCTAGTCACTCTAGATGAGAAGAGACAGAGTTTTGAAAAAGGAATATTCAAAGCATGAATAATTCATTTCTTGTTTTAAAGAATAAACATTCATGGTTTAATTGACAAAATTTGTTTTCAATACAAGGCAGTATGAATGGCTTGACAAAATTTGTTATTTGTTTGTATAATGCAATGTGAGAGAGACACGCAATTGGAGCTCAGCTTCCTGCCAGATCCCAGGTGACTATGCTGTCAGCTGGCCCTCCAGATGGCACAGATCTCAACTTGACGATGTGCTGGTTTATGAAGTGGAAAGTGTAATTACTGTGTTAACAATGCCTAATGTTGGATTTGCTGTTGGTACTAAAGCTAGAGAAGTTGAATAATACATCATGAAGATCTCTCTCAGGAAAAGACAAATGTTTTAATCCATGAAGAATGGTTTCACTAGCATCCTTAAAAACATCCAAGTGCTTTTCAAAAGCATTTTTCCCTCCTATCCATCAACATAAAAAATAATGCACTATCGACAGAAGCAAAGACTCTCATCCATTCTCCAACCGTTTCATGACTTGTTTAACAGTATTGGTTTTAAACACAACCTTCTGCACGGCAACTGGGAGGATGAAAACGGTAGGTGAATGTGGAGCATGATTACATTTGGGGCACATGTACAACCCCTTAAAACTAAATTCTGAGGTACTGATAGAATGACCCAAGACTGCAGACATGACCTGCGATTCTACAACCAGCTTAAGTCTTCCGAGGAACTTAATGCTTTCCTAATCTCTTTAGCTCTGTTGAAATTCTTGATATATTATGAAGCAATGCATTATTAAGGAGATAGTAATATAGTATTTTATAACTATTCCTGTAATACACCACATGAAAACATATAAATGACCAAATCTCTTGTTCAGATGGTTGGTTGAAAAGCAAATGTTCCTCTGAGTTTACAAATTATTAGGTTGTATTAGTAATGTCATCACTGGTAAAATTTAGTAAGGTTACTGCAAGTAAAAGCCACCTTAAGATTTCTTGGAAATTAACATTTTAAAAAACTTTAATTATAATGCATATTGAGTGTATGTAAAAAAAAAAATCCTCTTGATCGATTACATCATGTGTACCTATTGTGACATTTGGGGCTTAAATAGGATTAATATTGAGAAGAATAATTCTCTGTCAAAGACAATGGTGACTAATTGAGAGATTAGTAAAAAGAATATTGGCCAAAGCTTCAAATGGCAATGTCTCTTCAGTGCAAATGGAATAGTATAAACCAAGCAATTCTAGTTTGGAAATTTGCTACCATTTGTTGCTGCTTGGATAAAATTTAAGGTAACTACATTGCTACAATACACTGTGTAGGATTATAATAACTGAATGCATTTATATCTTCCTCCTCTCCAGGGAAAGGCAGACAGGTGCCTTCATATTTACTTAAGTAGAAGGAAGGCAGTCAATTAAAATTTCCATACAGGTGATGAAAGCTCTGACATAATGCTAAGGTATGCAAAGTTAACGTAGCATGTTTGTTATGTTAATGATGAATGTGATGAACAGTGATGAATGCCATCATGGAGATGGGTCCCAATAGTCAAGTGTCAACCCTGTTCATATCTTCATGTCTGTCCTTGCTTGTTTTTCTGCATTTGGAAATGAGACCTGGCTTGACAGACAGTAAACAGGACCAGTTGTGTGCCTACAGGTGTATCCCAGACTGATATCCAGAAGCCAGTTGTGTTGTATTATCCTCACTGAAGTTAAATGTATTTAAATTAACAGTAAGAATACAGGGTTTGGCAATGAAATTGTTGCGTTCTGAAAATCATCCTAGTATGTTAAAAAAGAGCATTATTTTTACCAAATATTGTGGAGTTACTAACTTCATGGGGTTGTTCTTCCAAGCTGTACTAGAGTCCAGAATACATAGTAACAATTTGAAAGCGATTATTGTAATGAATCATCTGAATAGTAAGGAATAAAGTGATGCTTTTGTTTTGCTTTCAGGTAGGTGATATTGGATGCATTGTTTTATTCCAGAAATACTACTTTGTGTAATTTATAAGTAATATTTCTTTGTCAGTGGTCTATTTTCTAGTGCAGGAATTCCTTGCACTGACTTATCAGAACTATTCTTCTAATGGGAAAAGGAGGACTGCAAGCGCAGCTGAATTCAGATGCCTTATTTTAGCTGTGTGCTTACACTGTGTCTCCATACAAGAAAACCTTGCATTGGTGTTTGGCTTTAATAGCTGTCTTGCAAGCCATCCAAGTATTTGTGTTTTGATTTCCCAGTTGTCAAGATTTGCAGCTGATGAAAGAATTTAAGGAGCAACGTATGCATTGCATGGAGCAGATCTTCTGTTCCTTTAAAGTAAGTATTAGTACAAATGCCAATGCCGTCTCAATTTGATGATCCTGGTAGTCCCTTCCTGTATTTCTACAATATTTATTTATTTCTACAATATTTATTTATTTAAAGACTTATGGTATTCTTATATCGGATGTCTTAGAAAATAAACAGCTCAGGTAGTTCCTAATATGTCACATCTTTCCTTATAAAGAATGGCTGCATACTCAGAAGTGCAAATATGAGCTCTTCTTGTAAATTTAAGCTGTACTTGAGGCACACTATTTGATGCAGAGGTCTAGATTTGTAACAGCAATTAATATCTTTGTATTTGTATATTTTTAATTTTATACTTTTTTATATTTGTAGATCGCACTATTGTCTAATTTTTTAGAGAACTAGCTAGACATCTGTTAACTAACAGATTCAGGTTCTCCAATTTTGATCTATAAGGCAGGTACACTCACACATTGCATCACTATTATACTGTAATGTTAGAGGCGTGTTCTGGTGTGGATTTTGGGATGTTCTCTGTTTATTTTTTTAACAATGAAAACATCTGCAGGAGGTGCAAGGGATGTAACTTCTGGCTGAGCCAGTGGGAAAGGTGGGAGGATCTGAGCTTGTATAAAATGAAATGAATGCAGAGCTGATCTTACATTTCCTAACATTACCATAACTGACTGTCACACTTTAAAGAAGCATAATGCTGAGCTCAGGTATTAAATTTGATCAGGTGAAATAGCTTATACCAGTGCATTTTAATTGCAAAAATATTTGTGGTTATTATTAAAAATGTACATGTTCTATGGAAATCTGTAAACAGTGGCGGTGCTCTGGTTTGCTGTCAGCTCACTTCCTTCCCCCACTTGGCAGTCTTCTACCACAATGAGGGAAAGCATGAGTTGGCTGATTTCTTAACAGCCTGTCTGGCAAGCTGACTGGGAGCTGTGAAAACTGAAACCTGAAGAAGTCTTCTTCTTGGGATGCAAGCACCAAAATCCTACTGATCTAAGCTCTTGGGGGAGCCCCAGCTCTGGCTGAGAGTTTGACAGTGTCATCCTTCACCATTATATGCATGTTTTAAAAAGCTGTTCATCTTCTGAGTTCTTGATCTAAGAGACGGTCTTGTTCCCACAAACAGGTATTTTGTGTGGACACCAAATGTGTCTCAGGAGAACCTGACTGAAGCAGTGCTAATGATGATGACAGTTGTGAGCTTCAAGTACTAAAGATCAAACAACTGTTGGTGAAATCCACAGTGTAGAGTGATATTCCCACCCCACCCCAGCCCTAGGATAGCTCTCGGTTGTTTTGACTGGGTGAAGGAAGCGCTCCATGTAGTTACAGTCTTGTCCTGTGGGTGCTTTGATAAAAAGAGAAATCCATAGGGAACTTAACGCCATCAACACTTGCAGGGCTGCCAGGTCTTGTTGCGAAGATGTGCAGGTGAGCAAAGAAGCTTTCTCCAGTGCTCCTTTCTGCCTGTGTGGAAGAAAGAAGAAAACGCAGCAGCTCTATAATGGGCTGGAAACAATATTGATACATTAGCACTGTGTAGTAGCAAAGTGCATCTTACATTTTTATCTTTTTGTAGTCTGGTAAAATTGCTAATGGGCAGAAAAACATATAGTTTGTTATTCATTGAAAGAAAATTAAAACTCTTAAGGTTTATTTATATAACTTAATATAGAATTAGATTTTTAAATGCGTTGCTAGTTTTGATCTAGCTTAACAAATATCTTGAAGGTAAGGAAGACTGCTTGTAAAAGGAAAATATCTTTTCAATCTATTATGATGTAATGTTGAAAACACTACTCTTCAACTTTTTAATAATAACTTATTAACAATAAGCTCTGGTGCAAGGTGTCTGATAGTTGAGGAAAGCTGTGAAAAGTTAGAGGAATGAGATAGGTGATAACAGTAACTAAAAAAGAAAAAAAAGTGAAAATTACGAAGGCAAAGTTCAGCACCAGCGTGAGTTACAGACCGTGTTTCAGTCATCAGGTGTTTCACTGGTTTGCTTTCCTGTGCTATTTTGAAGACTTTGTCTAGCCCCAGTATAAGATTCAAACCGGTAGTGAATCCAATAATATTCCAGAATTTAGTCGTGGAAGAATGTGAAATCCAGATCAAACTAAGGTTTTACTAATATATCTGGAAATGTTCTTTGGCTGTGTGGGTGTCCAGTTCTTGTCACTATGATTCTGTGTCTGGCTTCAACTAGAACTTGTTGGCCAATGTGTCCATCTTCCTCTTTTCTCCGTGGGTGTGCTTGTAGCAAAATGGAGAGCAGAAAGCTGCCTGTTTTCTGAAATACATTACAGATTTTCTTACTTCTCCAGCTCTTCAGATTCTTTGGTTTGTGTTTGCTGTCTGAGCTTTTCCTCACTGCACCACCTTCCAAAAAAGTTGCTACCCAGTGCTACCCAGTGTGCAGTGTAAACTGGGTAGACATGTAACGTGTTGGGTGAGAGGTAGTGAACACAACTGACCCTCAGCTTACAGAACGCTTTTACAGCATACAGTCTTCTATTCTGGTTTTGAAAATGCTTTTGGAAACTGTTTTTAAGCTGAAATGGCACAATAAGAAAAGCATGGAATTATGTTTATTCTAAACACTACATTTTTATGTTTTATGGCATGTTTTTGATCAGTAGCTGCTCAGTGCCAGGAGGTATATACCTCAGCATATTCTCCATTACCTGAACTTACCGCTGTCTGCAAAATCATAAAAAATGGCGTGCTGTAAAGCAACTTAGTTGGATATTCATGAATCGGTAACAATGTGGTGTGTGTGGAGTGGATACTTCTTAAGCGTAATTTGACATACAGGATTGAGTGTGACTCAGGTCACCCAGGGCAACTTAACAGGGGCAAGCTCAAGTGTCCTGTTAAATTTTGAACACATTTAGTATGTGAAAACACTGCCTCCTTTTGTTATTACTCTCCTCTTCATCGCAGCGGTCTTTCAACTGGACTATATCTTTAGATACATCCAGGAAAAACTGTGTAAGAAAAAATAGGGATTTGTCTATAGAAGTGTTTAGGCAAGTGCCTAGAAATAGCTAGGCTTTGGTGTGAAATTTAGGGATTTCCTTACTAGATTGTATTGAAGAAAAAAAATTAGCAATCATTGAAATACATGCTTAAACATGCTTCATAATCTTTTTTGGCTGAAGAAATATGAATTTGCATTGATTCATATAAAAATTTTCTTTTCCCCCTGTCCTCCCTTTCCAAAGAGCAAGTACTTAGGGGCTGCATTTAGAAGGAGGATTGAAATGATGAGACATACCTGTGCTTTAAGTGGTGAATTAATTGCATTTTTAAGCCAGGATATATATCTTAAAACCTCAATATAGATGCGTGTATGGTATGTCTATGAGGCATAACAGATTTTGCCTTCTGAATCGCGTATTGAATATATAAGGCAGTGGTAAGGATCACCCTGTCAGATGCTGCATAGCCTGAGGAGTTAATAACTATTATCATTGCAAAGCTGAAACCCTGTGCAGAGGGGTTTTGTAGCTTTTACATTATTTTCAGCACAGTTTCTAAGCACAATATGAGCATGTGAGGGATAAATTGTCAAAGCCTGTCTCGCTGATGTTTATCCTAGAAGAATTCAGTTGTTTGACTAAACAAAAGGCCACAAGCATTAGCGATTTCATCTTGATCTGTCCTTTTCTCCTCTGGGTGATATTTGACAGGCTTGGGCAGCATTTTCAGTTAACGTAGTTTCTGCATTCGATTAAAAAACTAAGAAAAAAAAAAAGGATCCCGGTGCTGGTCAATGCAATACTTTTGCACCATGCAGTGTCCCTTTGCTCTAGTACACTTGACCAAATTTGCTTGGGATGCTTGTTTTTTGAGATCTGTTATCTAGCTATAAATTAGGAAAGAATAAAGGTCATTGTTTTCTTTGGCTAGAAAAAGAACCACTTTAGAGTGTTTCTCCTCCATGTCCTTGAACTTCATGCTCTAAGATTTAACTGCAAGAATTTTTTGTTACATTTTGCTTAATTACACTGAGGCACTTTTGTATTCTTATCACAACACTTTTATTTCAATATTTTCAATACCTCCAGTTTGCACAAGACTCCTTTTCAGATCAATTGCACAAGACTCCTTTTCAGATCAATTCAATGTCAACTCCTGCTGATCAGTTCAATATAGCACAGCATTTTCTCAGTTGCTGGAGATCCATATTTTTGTATTTGGAATTGAATATTTGTGTGTGTGCATATGCATATTTCCCCAGCCTCTGCTTTGCTACTAAACCCTTTGATTTATGACAGTTTCATTCTTCTGGTTTTGCTACATAAAATGCTGTTTAATTTCATCCTAGATGGTTTTCATTGAAATAAACATACATAGACACTCTGGGAGAGACAGGGGAAAATGATGTTCTACTTGGCAATCACCCCAATAATTACCCTTGTAGCCGACAGACACACACAGCCATGTTAGGCACAGTACAGAGGAAAAAGAATATTCTCTTTAATGGATACTAGCATGCACTGCTAGCAGATGTATTTGGGGGGTCTTGTTCAGACATCTAGTCAGTCTCCAACTTTCCACTGGACTCCATGCTGACCAAAACTGTGTCATTTGAATAACACAGGTGTAATGATCATTCACATTTTCTTAGAAATTCCACCCTGGATGCTTTGAGAGTTTAGTCATATTAGAAAGCAAGTAGACGATGAGCTGAGAGAGTTGTGTAGCCTCCATCAGAGGCTGTTTCAAATTGTGGAGTTTCAGAGACAGCTAACTGTGCTCTCTGTTTTAAAGGCTAAAAAGCATAATTATGAAAGTGCACACTTAAAGTTCAACAAAATCTTTTTCAAGCCATACAGAAAATGAAATTTTCTGTCCCAAGTAGTTAGAGATTATTCCTTTTCTCAAGCAGTTTTCCATTAAACTGGGTTTTAATTTAGAAGTCTTAGAAAGCATTACTTTTAATAATACAAAGCACAGATGTGTTCTTACAGACTCTCTTTTTCATTAGGCTTAATGGAAAGTATGAGGAAGTGTGCTGTCAGATAAGAAATAAAGAACATCTTTCTTTCCAGGGTGCATTTTTCAAAATGCTGGTTGCCATTTACCAGCTTGCCAGGAGTTTGATTGTGCCAAATGCTGAAAGTCTGTAAATATTGCATGCGTTAGGGTTGAGACTGCATTCCAAGAAGGTCAATATATAGTATTTTACAGGAAAGCTGGTCCTGCAGACCTTGGGGTATTTTGTTCACTTCTAAACTGATCTGTAAGCTTCTCCACAGGTCCTTTATCCTAGTTGCTTTACCCCAGTCTATTGATTCTGGAGAAGGAAGTGATGTGTGTTTCATTTAGAAAAGTTTATATGCCCATGACAGGTGTGCAGCATGTTGACAGAGCACATGCAATTACATTTCTTTTCACAGGTAAAATCCTTCTGTAGTCAGGGACTTTATAGATTTCCCAGTTCTCTTCCTGAAAGATTAATATCAATAATTGCAATTAGGATTAATTTCAATAAGGATTAATATCAATAATTTCATTATACTTTAGTCTGTTTCTCAAATCCTATTGGCAACATGTATTTTCAAAAAAACCCATATATTTATGTTCATTGCTACATATTCAGTTCCGAGGCAACATATCTGAATGCTTTGTCTATTTTATACTTTAATATTCTTGATTTTTGGTGTGTTTGAAGTGTATAGTATGCTCTCTAGGATACGCATCTGCTTTTTCAGACTATAGAAGAGTGCTCTGAGTACCCCATAATATAGACACCTTGAAATGAAACTGTGGCTCCTGGAAGACAATGTATACAAACTGTATAAGCAGAGCTGTGCTCAAAGGAACAATCTAGAGACCTACATCAAATATGTTGTAATGTATAAAATACACACATTGCTCTTTTCCTGAGCTTGCTGTTCATTTCCTTGGGCTCTGTGCCGCGCTCCCCTTTTCCTTCCTTTTCTACACTGGTCTTGCTGAGAGGCTGGGAGAAGCAGTGAACAGTCTGGACCTTTTCAGACCACTGTGAAATGTGTTCCTGCCTCCCATGCTTGTATCTTGGGATCCTTTTTTCACCCTGTGTCACAGTTCAGACTATTTTTTCTTGTGCTCATATGTCTTGAATAATAATTACTTAATCCTCATTAGAACTGAGTATCGCCAAAATATAAACAATAATTGGTTTATAATATTTTGCAGATTAATTGATGTTAATGAAACAGTTGCAGATAAATGTTCCTTTGCCATTAATTAGTAAGCTTAATTGTTTTGTGGTTGTGGGTTTTTTTTCTTTAGGTTTTATTTCATCCTAGTAACTTTTTCAGCCTAATCAATGTTGCTGAACGTGCAGACTATTCTCTGCATGAGTAATTTTTTATCTGAACTCCTTCTACACTTAAGCCCCTACAATCAGCCTAAAGAGACCAAATTTATATTATATATTGTCATAGGTAAAGTAACTGCTAATCTTGAATAATGATTGAAAGCTTAAGGTTTAAGAAATGATAATGCTAGGAATGCGTCAGTAAGAAACATTAGGACACTTACTGTAAATGTGTCCCTAAATGGAATGACATGGAGGTGTTAAGCCAAGCACACTACAGTGAAAAACTCAGTCAAGATATTAAAAAATTCCATCAGATATCATCAGCAATTGTAACTTGTGAAGGAATGCTTGAGCCATCTGTTGTTAAAACAGTCAAGGCTCATGCTGGTGGTGTCCAGGTAGATTGAGTTAGTCTAATGTCTGCTCTTTATTGTATCTTGTATTCTTCTATTAAAGTTGAGACTTTCAGCATTTTATGAAATGAAATGCAAAAGCTCTTCTATCTACTTTAACTTTAAAAGTCATTAAAACTAACATGGTGGCTTGCCTCTTACAAGGTTGTCACACCAGCTCGTGTGGAGGTACTGCTGAGCTCTGTGCGCTTGAGGATGGTGTGCTCCAGCACTGGGTTGATGCACCATGGGGTGCCTTGGGTAGCTGCAGGCCTTCCAGATATTTCTTCTCTTGACAGCTGGTTTCTGTCCTGGAGCCAAAGGCGTCCAACCTTCAATTATGCCAGGATAGCACAAGGCTGCCATGAAAATGGTATCACTGCAGTGACTTTTGGTTTAAAAATAAATCCCCAAATGTTCCTTCTTTTCCCTTTTTCAGAATTACTGAGTAGTTCTAAAATGAGAGAGAAGGATATTTCTAACACAGGTTGTTTCAGTTTTGCATTCCTAACTCATAGTCCAGCCCAACAAACATACAGCTACCACTGCTGGTGAGTTGCTGAGCTGATAGGCAGTGAAGAAAACATCTCTGTCATTGATGCCAGTGTCTCTGTGTGGCTGTGGTTTAATGTTACACAAGGTTTGGCAGTAATAAATATTTGAAAAATTGTATTGCTGTCCATTGCTTAGTAACGTCTAACCACACTGGCAGGAGAGCTTTATAATGTGCCATGCAGCCACTGTGAAATTCTTAATTGACTCATCAGATAACTTTTTAAAAAGGCCAGCGCCTTAAAAGTTGTTTTGATTTGTAGCTTGAAGGAACGGGTGTGATTGGTATGCTGCAAGTATAAAATTAATTTGACCAATGTTCCACCTTTTCATGTGTTCACCTTTTCATAGTTCAATAAATGTTTTGGGGTGAATATTTTATTTCTGTTCACTCAGATGTAATTTCTTAAATTACAACAAAAGTAGTTTACTAGTCATTGGGAAAAGCTCTAAGGAACAATAGTAAAGCACTGCAATAACCTGCCAAGAGAGTCTGTTAAATCACTACTGTATAACATGTTCTTGAAGGTAGCCACCATGAGTCCATCCAGAATGGCATGGTGTTATTGATTTTTCCTTTATGAAGGAGACACAGTTATCTTCTGTCTCCTATGGAGGTGTAAAAAGACTGGGAAGGTTAAAATTTCAAAGTAAGTGAAAATAGCTGCAATGCAGTGAAAATCAAAGAAAGCAGTTCTGAAGAAACGGACATGTCAGCAACATTAAGAATCTGCAAACGTGTGATATGCTAACTCAGTAAGCACTTGTAGAGTATTCTGTTGGTAAGCTATGTACCGTATCTGATATGAGGTAAAAAACAGTTGTGTGCAGTGAATGGCTCTATGGTCCTGCACAACGAAACCAGGTCGAAGCTCCCCAGATGTTACAGGTATGCCAGGTGTACCACACATCCTACACTTACCCCTATAAAACAAAAACTGCAATGCTCCACCAGATGCCTGAAAACTGGAATGCTGAAAAGGCAGTGGTTTGATTATATGATGCAGAGCTGAATTAATTAGAGAGTTTCTTAGCACCAGAGCTATGAAAATATCCTCAGACACAAGAACTATGGTGCAGCAGTTGGAGAAGAGCTCGCCAAAAATGACTGCAGGGTATTATTCTAATGGTGTCTGCTGCAGAATGGTCAAGGAGGTCTTTGGCCAAACTGCCAATGTCTTGAAAAGGCCACCAATTCGAACTGCCAAGGGAGTTGTGCCAATTACTATAATACATTTACTGTATGATGTCATTATTGATCATACCACTTTGAGATGTGAGTTTGCAGCCCTACTGAAATGTTAACAAAATGTGTTTCCCATGTCAAAATTACACTTAGTTTTTTGCACACAGATTGTTTTGGGGTTTGAGTTTGTGTCCATTCCCCCCCCCCCCCCCAACGAAAAAAATGGAATTTCACAGAATGAAACAGAAATAGGGAGTTCGACTGGGCCTGATACCCAACTGGCTGTAATTTGCTTTGCCCGAAATCATGTGCTTTCAGATGCTGATAGGTCTCAGGGTTTCCTGGAGGAAGAGGGAGGGAAAGGCATTCTTGCTTTTTGTACAAGATCTGTTCTGACCCCTTTTCATGTTATAGTTATGGGTATTTTCCCTCTGACAGTGTTAAAGAATTTTATATTGAATTTGCTAATCATATCATCTGCTGGGGCACAGAATTGCTAGAAATAACCAGTCTCATTAAAGGAAGAAACCCTCTACTATGCCTCTTAGCCAGTTCTATGGCACTTGCTATATCCACCAGCACATAAAGAAGTGTTTGTGCCTAACTAGATTAACTGAGAATAATTATGACTTTATGAATTATGAACATTAAATAAAGAACTAATATTGTTAGTCTTAAAAGCCAGGCTTTGTTGTGGTAGGTGTACTGCAGAATAAAAACAAGTACATGTGTAATTGCATACACAGTGCAGCTAAGCTATAAAGATCTTATCTACAGTTTTCTTGGAAGTGAGGGTGACACTAAAATTGATGACTCTTATAGGCAGTCTTGTACTGAATTAGAGCCTAAATTAGAACAATCCTATAGTGACCTACTTTATATTTGTCTCTAGAAATTTCCAAAGCTATGAGAACAGTTGCTCTGTACAGTCAGCATCCTTACGAGCTTTCCAGAGTGCAGGTTCCACCAGCAACGTGCTTCAGTCTTGCTCCTACAAATGCATATCCCATGCTGATTCTGGGTCACCTTAGCATTTACTGTGCCACAGGAGTCTCAAAATAATGATATTCATTTGAACCGCTGAAAGAGCACCAAGGCAGTTTCTGAAGCTGAAAATTCAATCATATATCTGTATATATATATATGCACACACATATACATGTATATATCTGCACATATATATCCTATACATATAAATGGGATTAGATGTTCGTCTATCTGATACTTTTATACAGACATGCATATATTCTGCTGTTGAAAAGCTACTGAAGAATGGAAAGATTGACACATTGTTAAGGAGATTCTGTAAGTTGAGAAGTAATTCTTAGATTTTAGAAACAATTATTTCTTTCTTTTACCAACAAAGACCTTTCTGTGCATTCTATGTGGTTGGTTAATTTGTTTGTTTTACACATGTAGTACCAAAGAACAATACAAAGAACCTTGCTACAGAATAAATAGGTAATTTATTTAAAATAACCTTCTAATAGATGGCTTTGACATCCACAGACAAGGACAATAAACGATCAGGTTAAAACATCTATTTTCTACTCTGTGTTGGAGAACTCAGCTCATAAGCAGAGATCCAGCAGACTTACAAACCGTTAAGACAAAAACCAGTCACAGTAAGTGGCAATTTCTTTTGTCATGGAACTCAGTTACAGATTTTAGATAAATTCTAGCGGGTTGAGAGATGCACTAAATTTGAAGCAGCTTATTGAAATCACAGTCTGCATCTAAGTAAGAATTGACCCTTTCAGCTACTGCACAGAAATTTTTACTGGAACACAATATTTTTGAGATAATTGTATTGCAGGGATACATCTGTTATTATGAAACAGATAAGTATTTTACAATTGCAGTCTAGATCAATCATAAAAAGATTCAATTTTGAAGTTTGAACTCTACTTGTAAAGTTTATTCTCTCTATGCTCGTTTACCTTAATATCAGGTGTTTCAAGCAAGTAGTTCTAAAAAGACTTATGACTTTATTTTTTTTCATAATAAAAGACAACCAACCTGCAAGTTCTCATCCAATCTTCTGTTTTTAAAGGTAAAATATATTTTTCAAATGGACACATTTTTAAGAATTGTATTCCAAATGAAGAAATAAATATTAAATAGAGCTTTTAGTGGATTGCAGATAGAACCATAGAATCATTTAGGATGGAGAATACCCTTAAAATAATCCAGTTCAACCATTAACCCAGTACTGCCAAGTTCATCACCAAACAAGGTCCCTAAGCACCACATTTACACGTCTTTTAAATATGTCTGGGGTTGTGACTCAGTCACTTCCCTGGACAGCCTGTTCCGATGCTTGACAATCCTGATTGGTATTTGAATATAGAAAGGCTAGTCAGAGTATTGAACTTGCTGAAAAATATTTTGCAGTTAATAAACTTGGAAAGAAATCTAATGCTGTTTCTGCTTGGCTGAGCTGAGCTGCTATAGAAACTCTGGTCATTTGGAACTGTATTCGGAAAGAGCAGGGACAAATTTTCCTTTTTGTTCTCAGGGTTATACCAGGATAGATAGGTGGGTTCGAGCAAAAAGCTTCTTCTCCTTTTTGACCATGGTAAGCGCTTTATACCATTTTTCTAAGAAAATTAAAAAGGTAAGTAATTAAATAATGCTAGAACTGGCCAGGATAGGCAAATCTTCTGCTGAAGAAGCGTTTTGTATCTTCCAAATTGGAATAGAAGCTTTTCTTTTTTTTTGGTTTGTTTTGGATTTGTGCTGGTGTTTGTGTTTGTTTGGTTTTTTGGGGGTGGGGGGGTTAAAGCCAAACAAACTAAGCAATGAACAAAAACCTAACCAATGTTCTTGAAAAAGATTTTTCAGGGAGATTTGGGAGGAAATCAAATGAATGGCCTAATGTGAATTGCAGGTTGCATGTTTTGACAGCAAATGGCAATTTTTCTTGCTAAAGATATGTGATTTTTGCATAAAGGAAATTTTCTATCATGCAATTATAGCAACACAGAATTTCCAGTTTTCTGCAACTATTATAATTCTGGCTATTAATAATAGAACAGCCTCTGTTCTCGGGATTTCTCTGCCTTTGTTCAAGGCATTATTTTTCTCATCTTTCAATGGCTAAGATCTTCTAAAATAGATCAACTGCTTCTGTCAAAAACAGGCCTTAAAATTGCCTCAGATTTTAATATTCTCCCCATTGAATCCTAATCATGCTGCTGGAAATGGACTTCTGTAGCATAACTCTTCAGCTGCATATATTGGCTGTATCTTGAGGCAACTACAGAATCTATATATCTATATAATAATCCAGGTTGAATATCAAAAAGGATCTTTCTCTGAACCTTCTACTTACAGATGCTGAACAGATTTAAACACACTGACAAGGATTTCATGTTGTCTTTAACAAATGCATGCATTTTAGATTTTAGATAAGGCAAGCACCTTTTGTAAACAAACTACTTAGCAGCGGAGCTGTATTTGGAAACTGGTGAGGAGGAACTGAGCTGTGTGGTTTGCAGAATTTCAAATAGTAAAATGACAAAATACAAATTAGGCTGTAAAGCTGCTAATGATTTTGCTTTGCTTCAGATGAGACTTGGTCTGTAAAAATTTGTGACGTAGTTGGTTCCTGGGACTATTGTACTTCTGTGCTAGTGTTATATCATTGACCTTTCAAACATACCATATTCAGCAGACTGAATTAAGAATGTCTCAAAGAATCTTTCAGTCATTCTTAAACCAGCCAATGAAAGCTGCTATGGCACTACAGTTGACATTATCAGTAGCTATTTCTTTTCACACTTTCACTACTCATTTCCTACGATAAATCAGGAGGAAGCACACATGTAACCCCCTGATGTTAATAATTGGAACACCAGTGACAAAATTTTATATTTGGAAAAAATTGCTGCAAGAACAAAATGGTAATTATTGTTGGCAATTCAGTAGTACTTGTACTTGATGGGCACTCTGATTTGCTAGATAACTAATTTGCTAACTGCATATGGTACACCTACAGTAACTTTCTGAAATTGTTTTGTCATTGTAATCGTACCTTGTGGCAGCAGTTCTAAGCAAAACTTGCTATTAGCTTAATTGAGGAAAGAAATGAAAAAATATCTGATCTAATGACCTAAAAGTGATGGCAGGTGCCCAGCAAACCCAAGGAATTGGTTCCTGTAGCACAAAGAGGTGAACTCCTAATCCTGGAGGACTAAAGGTAAATACTACCAATTACTCCAAAGGTGTTTCATGAATAGAGGCAATCAGTGCTTTTGCGTATTTTTGAAACAGGTATTGTAATTAATTCAGCTATACATTACTGAAGCTTTTACAAATCTCATACACGATTTGGTTGTGGGGTGGGAGGTGCATTTGCTTTGTTCTCTACCAGAAGAGAATAACTGAAGCATTGAGGAACTGACTGCAGAGTATGTGAAACATAGTATGACTGGAATGACAGCTCATCATCATGCCTTCAAAGAGCAGGTACTGACAAGTTTCACTGGTGTCCTTACAAGTTAGAGAGTTGGGCTTTGCTGGCAAAGAACAGCAGAGCTGCTGATAACCTACTCCTTTCTGTCCCGAATCCCTCTGGAGCTAAGGGCTGTGCCTGCATTTGCTGACATAGGGATGCTGGGGAGGGACTCTTCATGAGGGACTGTAGTGAGAGCACAAGGGGTAACGGGTTCAAACTTAAACAGGGGAAGCTTAGATTGGATATGAGGAAGAAATTCTTTACTGTTAAGGGTGGTGAGGCACTGGAATGGGTTGCCAGGGAAGTCGTGAATGCTCCATCGCTGGCAGTGTTCAAGGCCGGGTTGGACAGAGCCTTGGGTGGCATGGTTTAGTGGGAGGTGTCCCTGCCCCTGGCAGGGGGGTTGGAACTAGATGATCTTAAGGTCCTTTCCAACCCTAACTATTTTATGTTTCTATGATTCTATGACAGTGTAGCTGCCATAATGAAGAATGCGACTGGAAACTATTAGTCTTGCAGAGAATAAGAAAGAAAAAAATCCAAAATTGTTCTTCAGATGTAAAAGATTGTTTCCTGAATTTAACACATGGGTTCCTAACGAGAGGACATCCACATGTGCTTATTTACCTTGCTCTAACTGGCACGGGTTTTCTGGTGAGCAGGACCACATGAGTTTATAGCAGTGCCTTCTACATGAAATATTAAAAACAGTAACAGTAACTAAAGAACCAGTAGTTATAGAGCTGACTTTCCTCTCTCGTGAACTGTGCTGCTTTCTCAGCAGTACTCACCTGGCTACTTTAGAGTCATGGGTTCAGCAGTAGCAGTCATTTTTCTCCTTCTTGGTAGCTGGTGCAGTGCTGTGTTTTTGACTTTCGGCCTGGGAACAGCGCTGATAACACCAGTGTTTCGGTTACTGCTTAGTGATGTTTTGGTCTGACCAAGGACTTTCTGAGTTTCATGCTCTGCCAGGGAGGAGGGGAAGCCGGGAGGAAGCAGAGACAGGACACCTGACCCAAACTGACCAAAGAGGTATTCCATGCCACAGCACTTCATGCCCAGGATGTAAAAACGGAGAACAGAGACCCGGAAGGGTGGGGGTGCACTGCGTGGTCGGGCTGGGTATTAGGTGGTGAGAATTGTATTCTTTCCTTGCATTTGCCTTGTCATTATTATTATTGGTGGTAGCAGTAGTGATTTGTGTTATACTTTAGTTACTAAATTGTTCTTATCTCAACCTGTGGGAGTTGCATTCTTTTGACTGTCCTCCCTATCCACCCAGGAGCAGTGGGAAGAAAGAGAGGGGAGTGAGTGAGAGAACGGGCTGCGTGATTTACGGCTTAAACCGTGACATTTAGGTAAAAAGAATTTCTGTGCTTTGTCTTGCAATACTTACCAATAGGGGAAAAAAAAGACACATCTTTGTTTTAAAACAGTAGGTTCTGGAGGTTTAATTATTTTGTTGCTCATTCTTCAGTATCTAGGGTAAGGCTGATTCTCTTGGTTTCCAATCTGCCTGTTTGTCAGTTCTTACTTTAAGTAAATTAATGGGAGGTAGTTTTGAAGCTCTGAAAATTGATCAGAGAGTCAGCAACTCAAATCCAAAATATTTGCTTCAGTTTTTTTGAAAGTCATTAATTTCTCCGAGAATGTTGCAAATATTTTTAGGCTAGTGAAGGGTACTATATTGTCCTGGAAAATGCTGTGTGTTTTGTGTATTGATGAAAGAAAGCAGTAATTTCTCCAGTTTAGCAATTTCACTCTTAATTTATACCATTAATTATTTTTCTAGAAATCTATGCAGAATAAAAGTCAAATATTTACACAGGATGCAATCTTCATTGTACCAGGCACTGTCTGGATCCACTTGTAGTACTTGCTTTTTTTAACTTGAAAGAAATAGTCTTATTCTGATAGTTATTAAGGGTATTAAACAGAAACCTTAATTTGTCTTGCATTTTTTATTAAGGACAAGCTTGATAAATATTTTTATTTTGGTAATTCTCAAAATATTGTAATACATATCAAATGCTATTTCTTTACCCACCTTTTGCCCCAAAACCTCTGCCCTTTGCTAGTTACTGTCATTTTGGCTTATTTTAATTTTTCTCTTCTACCAGGTTATGTTAAAGTGCTGATCTTGAACTTTGCAGAATTTATGCTAGTTTAATGTAATTCTTTCATGGTAAGCTAGTTTCTAAGACAAAATTTTAAAGCAACAGTTCAATGATGCAGAATGAGTTTCTTAAACGCCACACAATCTCCCCCCAAAACTGCCCCTGAGAGTTTTTGCAAGAACTCCTATGTTATTCCAGGTCTCAGATAAAGGCAGCATGTAGAGTTAGTGATTCAAGGAGATGGACACTAAAACAGTATAAATATTAAACAAATAATAAGCATAAGTTCATAAAATGTCCATTAGTCTTTAATATTTGCATAAAACAATACAGTCACTTAAGACATCAAATGATGCTGTCTTGCAAAAAATAGTAGACCCCTGTTGGATGCTTATTCTGACTGGAAAAAATTGGCTTTAACATCTTCAAGAATCTGGGCTGAACTGTTTGGGTACTTGTTAAAGCCAAAGTATGTATCTTGTAATTCTGAATAATTAAGATAGTTCTAAGTATTTCCTGTCTTAAAATAGTAACCTCCTAATGCTTAGAACATTTCTTTTCAAATGCCTTGAAAGAGATTTCAGAACTGTCAAAAATGAGGAATACCAATAAATATTAGGTCTAAAACCAAAAGATATTTCAGGAAATACAACATACAGCTTAACAGTAGGTGCCAATTATTGACAGGTACACAAGTTTAAAGTTTGCATAAAATACCCTATTAACAAATAATCTTCTCAGGAAATGTTTCAGCACTTAATTAGAGCTGAAGTGTAATACTCTGTCTAGGGCTTGACTACCTTATATTTCTGCTTAACTGATTATTCTGCTGTTATCTTCCTCTGGTTTTATTAGATTTTATTTGTTGTGAATAAACAATTTAATCAGTCACATTAGAGCAGAATCCAAATAGTCTGAGGTTTGGATTCAGTTCTACAAGCAAGCTGTAAATCTGTTTCCCTGGTATCTGTGGCTAAAATATTCTCTCTAAAAATATATTATACAAGATCCTTCTGAGAACCTCTGATTTTTTGTACTGTGGCATACAAAAGTGGTAATCACAATAATTTCAAAATCAAAGTTTAAATCTATTTTATGGTAAGCTAATCATTAAAACTCTGTATACGTCTGTGGAAGGATAGCTGAGATCTTCTTTTTGAGTAGAAGGCCAACAGTTCTTAATGACAATGTCTTTTTTTACCCGTGATTTAAATGTTTACATATAATGGTGAATTTATCTCAATACCCCTTACATTAACCACCTATAGCATGGTTTTCAGGAGCAGCAAACAAATTTTCCCCCCAGGCTCACCCAAACCCAACAAGGAATATATGTGTAGTCATATGCTTAACTAACAAGTTCTGCCTGCACGACCGTCCCAGGTTCGGCTGTAACAGTTATATTCTCCTTCTTAGTAGCTGGTGCAGTGCTATGTTTCTTAATTCTTGTAAAGTAGCTTCTTCAATCTGAGAACCCAGATTTTTCAGAAACCACGGCATCTAGATTCACAGACATTCATGCAGACGTATTTTCAAGTACCTCTTTGAGCAATAAAATTCTGTGGTTTACTTGCCTTAAACTGATGATATATTGGCTGAGGTGACGTATAAAAAAAGCTGGATTTTTTTTCAAGCAGCATGTTATATTTTAATGGCATGTAGCAGTGTTGCTGATGCAGAATTAAATATGAGATCTGGCCACAGTCAAAACTCTGTTTTGATTCCCTGTCATACTGTGGTCAGGATCACAGTGTTTGTAAAACTGATTTTGAGGGAGTTTTCATATTACAGCTTGTATATTCCTTTGCCTGACAGGCAGTTGCCAACAGCTAGGCATGTTTAGAGCAGCCTGATACTAATAGGTAAAGAGCCATTACATACAGTACTAATACTTCACCACTAAAGCAGTGGAGCTATTTTGTTGTAGCTATTTTTTTTATTTAACTTAAATAAAAATGTGCTTGTAAATTCTTCTGAATAGATTGACTTGAATAATGACTTTTATATGTTTTATATAGTTTTGATTTTTTTATATGCAAATCATAAAATAGATACAGGAGACAGATGTCGAAGCTAGCTGGTTCACCTGTTTACTGTAGAGCAGGATCAACTAAGTCTAAAACAGGTGTCCAAGCTGTTTTTAGCGAAGCTCCTAGGTAACCTCTTTCTGTATTTAAATATGGCTGTAGCTAAAAAGTTCCATTTATACCTTACATAAGCTTTTCTTACTGCCATATACAACTATTACTTCTGCATTTACAATAGAAGTTTCTCTTTTCTTTATGGCAACATTTTGTGGGGAATAAAATTCATCCCTGCGTTTGGTCTTGTCTTTCCCTCATTTCATAGGCACTTTTTGTGCAACTGTTTCTCATGGATCTCAAGTTAGCATGGCTGATCACTTACTGCTCTTCCATCTCTGGTCCTAATCTTTCCTAGAAAGTAGTGCTTGAAATTCGACATGATGCTTCTATTGAAACCCCATTGAAAGACAGATAGAAAGAAGTTGACTTTACAGATTTGCATGGGGCTAATCTGTTCCTGTACCCAAGTCTGCTATTTGCTTTTTCCTATTTCATATTCGGTTTGTGTTCTGCAGCACCATGCAATACATTTCAAATTCTGAATTGCTCAGCAGCTAATCACTGTTTATTGCCTGATGTGTAACCAACCATAACATGGTTACCTAAATCATAAGATGGGTTTTCCCCTTCCTTTCCTGCCTAGTACAAATAGATGGTTAACAATTTACAAGCATGAGTTTGTGTATTTACAGTGTGAATCATCTCATATGCATTCATAGAGAGTGAACAATGTCATGATTTCCATTATTTTTCTTAAGTGTCCTGGTGGTGGTTTCATATTCTCTCCTGTACTGTCATTATGTTTTCAAATATATTTTCAGTATATTTTCAAATCCAGTTTGGATGTGCAGGATAGGCACTTGTGTTTTGTAATGATTGGATAGTCCGTTTTGTTTTGGTTTCTAATTCAATTTTTTTCTTGACAGATTTTCTTAAAGATTCTATAGAAACAACTTCATGCAATGAAGTGTTCTGTGCACTCAAAGACTTTGCGTTGGCCAATATTAAAGACATTTTAAATCAGCAAATTTTACTTGTACCTTTATTAAAATGAAATAACATACTCTACTAAGTGCTAATATCTACTTCAGATAGCTTGTTGATCTGATTTCATTGCCAGCATGCTATGATGGGGGTTTTTAGTGCTTTCTGTCTTAGCAAAATAATTTAGTTTGGTCTGTAGCTCAAAACTTAAAATAGCTTAGACTTACAATAGTGCAGAGCTCTTTGATCTTGAAATCTTCTGGGAGGGGTGGGGGGCTGATGAAGTTGTGGTTTGTGTTTGGTTTAGGGTTTTTTTTGTTTGGCTTTTTTTAATTTCATTTATTCATACAGCATGCTGAAAGAAGAATATGTTTTCTTTTTCTAAAGGTCTCAAAATAATTTAAGTCTTTAATTCATCTGCCTAATGAGAGTTTTTGCAGTTCCTGGGAATGCGTTTTGAGGCAAGACTTCTCTGCACATCTATGAAAGCTGTGAAAATTTGAAAAAAATATTTATAAAAATCTTTTTGACTCTCTGAATGATAAATCTATTTCTCATTGTACTTTTGCTGTTAGGAAGACTTTGATTTTTTCTTTGCTTTATTATGCATATTTATAAGTCTTATTTAAAAAAGAAATCATAAATCATGGATAAAGCTCCTGTTAGAATAACAGGATGAGTGGATTAAATCTCCACAGATGTTGAGTATATTAATATCTCTTCAACATCAGTTTTTCTGTGAAAGAAAAGTGTGTCCACTAGTGATATTCTTTTCAATTAGACCATCTGTCTGGGCCTTGTATGTTAGCAAGCTTGTATTTTTCACATACAGTTAACAGCGGCTTAAAAGCCAAAGAGCATAGAGGCATAAGGACAAAGTATAGTCCTTCTCTGCTTGTCTTTAGGGAACAGGAGGGCTCAGAATTAAGTGAAATTTTCTTTCTTGGGGGTTTTGTTCATTTTGCTTTGCTTGGTGTGAGGGTTTCTTGTTATTTGGGGGACTTGGGGACTTTTTAGTGGGGTTTGTTTGGGATGTTGGTATTTTGGGGGAGGGTTTGCGGGTTTTGTTGTTTTGTTTCTGTATTCAATAATTTTCATTATATGTTAGTTGATCCTCAGGGAAAACAGTTTATGTTTTCTCTTAGTTAATTGAAGCTGGTAATAAAATATCCATGACTTCATCCTCCTGTTTATGCCAGCATACTTTGAAAATAATTGTATCAAATCCTTTTCTCTAAATTGGAAAGACATCAATTTGATAGGAGGACCACTCAGTGGATAAAGAACTGGCTGGATGGCCGGACAGAAAGAGTTGTGCTCAATGGCTCAATGTCCAGCTGGAGACCAGTAACGAGTGGTGTCCCTCAGGGATCACTGTTGGGACCGGTCTTGTTCAACATCTTTGTTGGTGACATGGACAGTGGGATTGAGTGCGCCCTCAGCAAGTTTGCCGATGACTCCAAGCTGTGTGGTTCAGTTGATACGTTGGAGGGAAGGAATGCCATCCAGAGGGACCTTGACGTGCTTGTGAGGTGGGCTGATGCCAACCTGATGAAGTTTAACCATGCCAAGTGCAAGGTCCTACACCTGGGTTGGAGCAATCTCAGGCACAGCTGCAGGTTGGGCAGAGAAGAGATTCAGAGCAGCTCTGCAGGGAGGGACTTGGGGGTGTTGGTTGATGAGAAACTTAACATGAACTGGCTTCAGTGTGCACTCGCAGCCCAGAAAGCCAGCAGTATCCTGGGCTGCATCAAAAGGAGTGTGACCAGCAGGTTGAAGGAGTTGATCCTGCCCCTCTACTCTGCTCTTGTGAGACCTCACTTGGAGTGTTGTGTGCAGTTCTGGTGTCCTCAACACAAAAAGTGCAGAGGAGGGCCACGAGGATGATCAGGGGACTGGAGCACCTCCCGTATGAAGATAGGCTGAGAAAGCTGGGGCTGTTCAGCCTGGAGAAGAGAAGGCTGCGTGGAGACCTCATAGCAGCCTTCCAGTATCTGAAGGGGGCCTGTAAGGATGCTGGGGAGGGACCCTTCATGAGGAACCGTAGTGAGAGGACAAGGGGTAAGGGGTTTAAACTTAAACAGGGGAAGTTTATGTTGGATATATGGAAGGAATTCTTTACTTCTTAGGGTGGTGAGGCACTGGAATGGGTTGCCCAGGGAAGTTGTGAGCGCTCCATCCCTGGGGGCGTTCAAGGCCAGGTTGGACAGAGCCTTGGGTGACATGGTTTAGTGGGAGGTGTCCCTGCCCCTGGCAGGGGGGTTGGAACTAGATGATCTTAAGGTCCTTTTCAACCCTATTCTATGATTCTAAGTTGACAAAACTCAATTAATATGTGGAACATGGTATGCTAGCTGGGCAGTACTTGGACTTGCAGATATGTATAGCCTTAATATTCTGACAAGGAATGTTGGGAATTCATTACCCTTTCTTGGATGACCAAAAAAAGATACACCCACACATTAATACTTATATACAGTACATAAAAGTATGGTTGATTTAGTTTGGATTTTGCTTGTTTGGTTTGATGAGAGACACGGAACTAAATCACAAGTCTTAGGCAGATATTCACTAATATGAATATCTTTTTTCCTCTCTGTACAGATAAAAGAAGTCCTGGCACAGCTAAAGAGGAAAATTATCTCTGCTGTGCCAGTGACATTTCTAGTGAATGCATTGGCTTAATGTGAAGTTAATATCTACTTAAATGCTTCCAAGAGTTAGTAAATGGAAGTACAAATTGAATGTTCTGTATAAGCAGTTTAATTTAGTTAAATATTTAAAGTTGTGGCATGGCAGAATCATGAAAATATTTGCTGAGGTTTACCGCACTTCTACAGTTGCTTTTTAGTGGCCATGGTTTAGATTGTTTGATGTTTTCTGATATTTTCCCAGTAGCCTTCCACATGCATGTAATACAATATATAAAGCCTGGAGTTTTAAGTTTTTCTGAAGTAATAGTTTTCAGCATATTGGTCTATATCTTCCTGTTTTGATGCCAGTGGCAAGAACCCATTAATATAATTGGGAAAAGAATATGTTGTTGGGTTTTGGTTTTCTTTTCTTCTCCTTTTTTTTTTTTTATTAAAACAACAAAAACATTATTTCCATAACCAAATAATACATTAACACAAACCACATGTGCTTATGGGTATTTAGAATTGAATGCCCAGAACAGGTGGGCCAATTCTTTCCATTTTAGCTTATCTCCCACTTTCCTGTTTATCTTAGCGGATGAGTTGGCAGTGGTGGTGTGGGTGTTTGGATACTGTTTATGAAATCATTATCTGTTGTGTTGGTCCTGGGTTTTATGTTTTCATCTGGGCACATTAATGAGTCTAATAATCTTTTAAAAATAGTTACAAACAAAGTTGCTAGCAGCATTGGCTACCCATGTTTACAAACTCTACAGAAACTGTCTAATTAAAATAACTGTCTAGATAAAATGTTTGCCAGTGAGATTTTCTTCCTTATTCTATGGAGTATAACAGTTTTTCCAATTTTCGCAGTATTCAGCATACAGTGCCTGTTTATCTAGCATGGAAGGTACCCACTGTCACAGCAATCCACGGTTCCTTGCTCGGTCACATTCCAGATGGAAAGGTGTAACAGCAATGAAATGTCAACCAAGGACCATCAGAAATTAACTGTATGATAATTATTAATATATCTAGCTAACTATTCTCTTAATTCTTCGTTACCAAGGCTGGTTCAGTCATGCTGTGAATGGAGAGGCAGAGCAGACCCTTGTTTACTTTTGGTGCAAAGCTGTATTATATTGGCATCCTGTCCTGCATTTTGAAACTGAAGTCGAGGCAATGAACTCTGCACGTCTACCAGAATATAAGGTTTGTTAGAACCCTCTGTTTCTGGTGGGGAGGTTGATAGTCTCAAGGTGGTCCTGAACTTTTCTCCCCACTACAGGGGGAACACCTCTACTTTTATTTTGGCAAACACTGCCATATTGGAAAAGGTTGGGTGGTAATCACAATATCCACCTTGGAGCTTTATCACATGCATATGAGGTCATGTTCATTACTTGGAATAATGATGTAAAACCTGTCAGGGAACCTCAGCTAGCAAAACAACTTTGATTTAAGCTTTTTTTTTTAAAAAAAATGTATACTTGCATAGAAGCTATTAAAAAGTCTAAACCATCAACTTCTTTTTTCCCATACTTTTTTCCTCAAAATATGACATATACTTTGCTGTTTCATAGAAGCATAGAATAGTTAGGGTTGGAAAGGACCTTAAGATCATCAAGTTCCAGCCCCCCTGACATGGGCAGGGACACCTCACACTAAACCATGTCACCCAAGGCTCTGTCCAACCCGGCCTTTAACACTGCCGGGGATGAGGCATTCACAATTTGTCAGACTGTGCTGATCAGAGGTGGTCAGTTCTGTTTCTTATGTCTGTCCTTTGCTGTAAAATAAATGTTGAAGCAAAGGTCAGAAATTTTTTTCACTTTGACGCTTGCTATTAAATGCATAGAAAACTGTCTTGTAACCCGACAGTTATATTGAAATTACTTTATTATATTTGACATTAGCATTAACATGGGTTGTTTTCATACAACAGTTTCATCCAGGTTCTTCAAAATGAACCTTTCAGAGTTTTCACTTTCCAAATGTAAGGTGATTTGCCTACATTCGAGATGAAAAACTTTAAAGTCAAGTTGAAGTAGAATTTTAAATTTTTGGCCCACTCTAGCTTGCTGCTATTACTGCTATTGAATTTAAGGAGTATTTAAACAAACTTCATCCTTAATAATATAGGAGCTGGTTATTAGTTGTATTTTGCTTGAGATTCTTGATTTAAAAAAAGTTACTGAAAGCAAAACTAGAAACATATGCTGGAGGCTGAACATTGAATGTCAAAGAGCAAATATCTCCAAGTGGCTACCTACCAGCTCAGAAGTGGAATACAACATGCTTCTTCCTACACGTCAGAGCTGGATAAAAAAATAGCTAAACCTTTGTAGCTCCATAGCGTATACTAATCGTGAGCAAGGTAACCTCTTTGGTGTGTGTTTTCCCCCCGCCCCAGCCTGGATATGTGCTAAGAAATGAGAAATTCTCTGTTTTTCATTAAGCCAGTTGATAACACCTAGTGAAAAGATGAAATATTTACCTTTTCTTTTTTTAAATTTAATTGCATATTCTTAATTGCTTTAATTATTTTTGAGAAAATAAAGCTTTTCATTGGCGGATGCTGCTTGTTAATGTCAGCTTTCAGGAACAGTCTTCTAGAGTTAGAACAGATTCAATAAAACCTTTAAATGGAATCTAAATTAAAATTGCTTAGAATATGGAACAAAAAGGTAAAATACATCCCCTCTGATCTGGCTGAATTTCTGTGTAAAATTAAAGAGAATAAGCTCTTAAGATGCACACATGCATGAACGTATATACACTATATGTGAAAGATATACATACATAGTCCATTTGTATGTATGTCTATTTAGGTGTACATATACACTCACACTTTTTGCCAGTGTCCTTACCCCATTAATTCACCAATATAATTTTATTTGTATCAGTGAATACAGTCACAGTTATGAACTTCTATGCAAATTAGTTCTGGCTTTTAAAAACTTATTGAAGTTATGCCATTGATTTGAGTAGTACTACATAAAAACCACTTGCAGCCTGTAATAAACAATCAGTACTCTTATCTTCCCATAACACAGGCATCACTGAATTTCTGATTTGATTGATGAGAGGACTTCTACTGAAGTCCTTATCAGAAATCACACTGAGCGCATGATAAAACTGTGTGTGGGATCCATATGTACTTTTGTAACGCATAATCATTATGTAGCTAAAAGTTATTTTGTATTTCTCTGTGTAAACACCTAGTTATGAGTTTATGATTTAAAGCTATGTATGACAAATATTTTTTTAGGAATATTGTTAAGAGAGTAGGTATAAACATCTAATTACACCACTTCATCTTAATGTTGCTCCATGAAATGAGATTTCATGTTATGCAATGGTTGCTGTGAATATCTCCCGGTGGCCTCATTCTCTTCCCTTCATTTACTTATCCCATGTGGGTTTGATATGCGTTGTAAAATTATCCTCGTACGAGCTGCAGAATTTTCTGGAAGTTGTGAACTTGATATGCACAGTGAGGAGATGACAGCTTCTGGCAGCTCACTGCCAGGTGCTGCAGCAGGTTCAGAACAACAGGTTCCTGCCTGCTATGTGCTCCTGCTGCTGCAGACAAGGACGGGAGGTGAGCTGCCCTGGCTCTCTTAACTGGGAAACTGCTTCAACTGCAAGTCTGTCCACTACAAATAATAACAAAAATGACAGTTCTCTGTATGCTCTGCAATACAAGGGGTCAAAGAGTAGGAACCACCTGCCTTTTTAGTATAGGTGATAACTCAGCATCTTCCAAAACAGAATCTCGAGAAGGAGGGTGAGTCATAAACCCTGTCACAAAGACCGAAGGTTACTTCATTACACTGAAGTGATCACCTTATAAACAGAGAGAGGAAAAAAAAAAAACCCAGGACAAAAAAGCCCCACCAAGGCCCAAATCAAAGAAAACCCCACCAAAAAACAAACAAACAAACAAAACCGAAACAATTTAGAATGTAGCCCTTGCATACTATAAGTGTTCAGCATTAAGGTCTCCACTGATTCTTTCTAATGCATGATTATAAAAACACAAAGCACTTCAAAAGATTAAAAAATCTTTAGTTTTTAAGGATTTTTAAAGTTTCTCAAGGAATTTAAGAACCATGTCTTAAATTTCTTGTGGCGTCTCAACTTTCATGTAAGGACATCTTGCTGGATTCTGAAGGGTTAAAAAATTGTGAATTCTCCATGTATTTGAGTTTTGTTCTTTTTGTTTTCTACACCTACACAGTAACCATTTATCATGTGCTAGAATTCAAATGTTTCTCTGCCTGGCTTTGTGAATTGTATTCAGCATCACTAATAAGCTGCTCTAATTCCATCCATTTATATCACTTCTTTCTGTTTAGATTTCCTCCTTTGCCTCTCAATTGATGCATTGCAGTTATCACCTGAACCTCAAGCTCTCTTTAATCCACTTATTTTACACAGAACAGGCTTTAACTCTGTTCAAGGCAAGGCTAGTCGGAAGCTGATTTTTACCATACTTTAGAAGCAATGTTTGTAAGGTATACCTTTGTAAACGGCTGATTGCAAAGGTTTTTTTTCAACATGCTGTTTTCCCTGTTTGGATGCAAAATGGCAAGAGATGTGAAGTGATTCTGGAGACACCTTCACTGTTGTCTGCATCATTCTTGAGAGTCACAAAGGCTGGCCTGAGTGCTCTCTGCACTTTCTTCTTTTTCTTTTTTCCCCTGACAAAGTTTTCACCAAAAGTTGTTTCCTGAGCTGCAGTAGATGTGATCTGCTGCTCAGTTTTTCCATGTCTGTTTTTCACAGGAGGGATAGATGAATGGTGGTCTGACCTACAAAGTCCTATACTGTGCAGAGACCAGTCCTGATTGTAGAAAGCCATGGGTAGTTAGAGGCTCTGTTAATAACCGCCTCAAATATATTGTGTAGCTCCTGGTAATGTTGGCATGGAAGTGGAGCTGCCTTGGAAACCTGGCTTCTCTCCATGTCAAAGCATTATGCAGGCATCAGGCTTTGAATCTTGTACCACGAAGGTGTGTCAGCTCGTGTAAAACTAGCTTGCGCAAGCAACTATCCCTGCTGCTTCCTCCACAGTCTTCTCATCAATGTCTCACATGTAATTGTGGTCCTGGTCCGTGAGATTCGTCAGCTGTCACCTCCTTGTCCCCCTGCCATGAATAGGTGTTGAGCTGTATTAACAGGAGAGCTGTTTTGCAGCTTTCCATAGATGAGCTTTCCAGAGGCAGATGGGCATACCTATACGGGTGTACTGGGGAGATTTGAGCAAAAGGTACATGTAAAGCCGTAAAACCTGCTGTGATACACTTAGAAAGCTGGAGTAGGCTGAGGGCACTAGATGTAAAATTTTCCTGCACTGCAGACAGAAGCTGGCCCTTGATCTGATGCAAAGAGTGCAAGGCAATGCTAGAAACCTGGTTCAGAGCAGGTAGCTTAAAACTGATAGCATGTTTTTATCTTCTGAAGTTACTCAACTGCTTTGTGTTTGGGGATTTGTTTGTTTGGCTTTGTTTGGTTTTGTTGCTGTTAATTTTTTATTTTTTTTTAACTAAGCCTTTTCCATCATCATCCAACCCTCAGAGTAACTCTTTATAGATGCTATTAAGTAATTTAGTGAACTCTTGGCATTATGGCTATGATTTTCAGTAGGCTTAGGGATTAATGTCCTCCATTATTTCTTTCAGTTATTGATAAATATAAATGTGGATCCACTTGTTAGAGACTTCATGCAAAGAAACAAGTAAATTTCTAATTTTCTCATGTGGCGTATACTAAATCATCGATTTGTAGTGTTCCTTTTTTATGTTAATGTTTGTCATCCAAATGGATAAGAATACATGGCAATGAATTAACCAAAAATAATTCTTACCAAAGCTTCTGGGAACACTGAGGGGTGGATGGTGGAATCATGTTGGGACAGTCCTACTTTAAAATTAAATATTTAAGAATAAGATTAGATTTGGGTTTTTTTTAATCTTCTAAGATAACAGATTGAGAAAGCAAGAAAACTACCATAATAAAAGAAGAAAAGGAAAAAAAGCTCCTGAAGATTAACTGGATGGTGAAACATCCAGTGTTTGAACCTGTCTCTATCTGATGGTGCGTGCACATCTTGCACTGCTCTCAGTGACTTCTGTAATCTTCACAGGTACAGAAGCATTAGTATGTGAGAAGGTAACATTAGTCAAACCAAAGGCCCATGGTGGCTTATATCTTGTCTCCAGGTGCAGCCAGCACCATGTACGGCAGCAATGAGGACCAGGCCATGTGCTGCAATACTTCTGCAGTGGGCTCATCATAGGAGTCTGCAGCACCAGGTCTCTCCAGGTCAGAGATAACATCGTTGTGGTGCTATCCATGCTCTGTAGTTGGAAACATTTAAAGGCTAATGTATTTATCCTTAAACATTCTATGTGTCCTCATAGTCACATATAAGTTACAAATTTATAAATAGTATTCAAATCAGACCAGTGTCTGTTAATGTAACAATTCTTTTGTTCACTATCCTTGCCTAATAATTTATCCCTTGCTATATCTGGATTTGAATCTTAGTAATGTACGTTAGTTTTTGCTTCTTAAGGTAAATAAGAAGAACTGTGTTAAACAGATACCTAAACCTGATTTTTTAGAAGTAATTACATGTCCTACAGCTACCACAAATAGTGACTTTTTCATGCTTGAGGATAAGATTTCAGTAGAAAAATAACCAGATACTTCAGTATTGGTAACTCATTTCACTAACAGAAGTAGTCAGACAGTGGATTACCACCCTACTAATCTTGCTGAAGAACTGAGGCTGTAGAATATAAGGCCCTTTCTGTTCTCTTAGCAAAGCTCTTTTTGCCTTGTTTCAAGCTAAATGAAAACAGCTGCATATCTCATAAATTATGCATTCAGAGAGCACTCTGACATGATACTCTTCAAAACACAGTTAATTCTAATCTTTCTCATGCAGTTTTCTGACAGAAAAGATTGATGGCGCTTTGTTTCCTTCTCTTTTCAGTGCAATTTTAATAGTAAAATATCGAAGTTTATTAAGTAGTCCCTGAGATCTTTAAGGTAAGTAATCCTTATACAGACTATAACCAGAGAAGAAGCAACCTATCTATTCCACATTCAATATTTCATAAAGCAAATCCAAAATATAATGTGACAGATAAACCTAAAAGAAAAAAAAAGGGAAAAAAAAAAAAAGAAAAAGGGAACTCAGATATAGTGCCATATGTTTCTTTCTTTCAATGGGAGGTTCTCAAGTCCATTCATTATTGCAGTGCAGAAAGGCAGCAACAGCTGAATTTAGACATTTCTTTAGTGATATTTGTAAAGCATTTCTAATTTGGAACTATGCTGATTATCTCTAGAGCAGAGGTAATGCTCTCAATTTCAGAGCGCTTAGAGGCTGAAGTGTATGGCAGAAAGTG
Organism: Ara ararauna; assembly: GCA_028858755.1. NCBI lineage: Eukaryota > Metazoa > Chordata > Aves > Psittaciformes > Psittacidae > Ara > Ara ararauna. The sequence continues at coordinate 71,576,453 of CM054381.1, forward strand.
TGTGTCCAAGAGCCATCTCAACAGCAGATCCCTCTGTTCAAGTGACATTCTCAAATATAATGTTAATGAATCAAGTGGAAAAATGTTGGAATGGCAGCTGTTGCAAACAGATAATTCCCACTTCCTATTTTTCCAAATGCAGTCCTGCTTAACTCACTAAGACCATTCATTCAAGTTCCTTGTGATGTGCATTCTTTGCACTTTTCACTTTACCTGAATTTGAGGGTAACAGTAACAAAATTTCTCTTTTGTAACTCATAACTTCAAAAATCTGCAAATCCTTGTTCCCCTGGTACCTACTCTGTTACTACTGTAAAACCCCAAGGGTGGGTATTTCTTTTTTTTTTTTGCTATGGAGATTACAGCAAAATCCTCAGCATAGCAAAATCTGTACGTGGTCTATGCTATTGAGAAACCTTGACCTGTCTCTGAATCCTAGTATGTAAGTGAATAGTGTATATTTTTGTCATGATCTATGAAACTTATCTGGATTTAAGAACATTCTTCCTCCAACCTACAAAACAAAAGGGTATTCTCAAAACTAATTACACCCTAATAAAGAGTTTCATAGAATTATAGAATCATAGAATGGTTTGGATTGGAAGGGGCCTTAGAGAACATATAGTTCCAAACCCCCTGCCGCAGGCAGAGACATCTCCCACTAGATGAGATTGCCCTACACGGTCTGGCCTTAAACACTTCCAAGGATGGGTCAGCCACGACTTCACTGGGCAACCTGTTCCAGTGCCTCACCACTCTCATCCTGTTTCATCCTGTTTACACTTCCTTTCAAAAAAGAAACTCTTTTTTGCACTGCTTTCCATCTTAAGGAATGAGATTCCTTAATTCAGAAGCAAACAGCAGCTGATGTCACCATAGGGATTGAGACATCCTTTTATGGGCTTCATATTGGCTGGCGGTGTAGCCCCGAGAAGACTCACAACTGGGTGACTCATAGATGACTGCTGTCTGTAACTACCTGCTGGGAAAGTCAGCCAGAAACTGTTCTTTAAACAGCTGTACCACAGCAATAGAGAAGTGCAATAAATGAGATAGGGAAGCTTTACATTATTTGGAAAGATGCACAAGGGATGTCTCCAGCTCTTGAAATCCTGCAAATGTTCCTTAGGCACAAGAGATGCAAAGCATTAGAAAATGGCACTTTTAATTCAGTACCCATCTTCAAAGCCAGATGTATGCTTCTAAATAATAATTTTATTTCCACTGTTAGTAAATGCAAGAAAATTCCAGTGATAAAGCAAAACCTTAGCTCAAATCTTAAGAAGGTATTTGCAAAATAAAACCTTGTGGTTCCATTTTCCTTCTCCTGTAGATTTGGAAAACTGTTTCTCTCCATAAGTCTTGTAAATTGCATAAAATTACTTTTAGTCATTGGAGTTTGCAGCCTTTTTCCTATAGATGATAATCTTGGATTTTTCTATAAGATAAGGGAGTACTTGCATTAAAGCCAAAATTAAACTCTAGCTGGACCAAGTAATGGTTATAGTCACTTCAAAACTTTTCAATCATTATAAAAACTAAAAATTACTTTTAAATGACTGAACTAGTTTTGTATAGAGCTATTATGCTCCACTTTGCAGTTTCCAAGTCTACCTGTCCTGTGTGCAGTAAATGATTGACTTCTCCTGTTTGTGTAATATCCATGTGTAATATTCAAATAATATCATTTATGCAAGCATTACAGAATAACAAGCACTGAGTTTTCAAGGCCACCCACTGTAACTCAATCTTGATGACTTAATATTTTCCTAAGAGCTGTAGTTCTCATGAATGCTGGCAATATGTTGCTGTATGCCATGGCCTTCGGGCACTGCATCCAATGCTGAAAATATCTCCCTAAAATCTTACAGTGCCTTCACAAATAACTAGGCAGCATGGCGGAAGCAGCTGTTCAAGATACTGTAGTGTGTCGTACAAGCTGTTACGCAGGCACAACCCAAACTGTGCTATTTATCAATAGATAAAAGTTCTGTATTTTTATCCTGGTTTTGACATTTGGGTTATGAATACAAAACCAGCTTGTTTGGGTTTAAATCCTATTCTCATTGAGTAGACCTTTCTACAAGACCCATGGTCATTAATGAATGCATGAGTTAATAGGAATCTGCCCTAATTATCAGGATATCTGAAAAAGTAGCTCTAGGGAGAGTCTGGAGACATATTTCTCAGCTTAATTTCTACTAGTTCTATTAATTTTTGGAACCGTACTGACACATAATGACTGTGCTCTGAAAAATGAGATGTTATGTACGTCATGAGGCTTATGCAAGAGATGGAGGTCTGCTTGAGTGGAAGAACAGCAGATATGACTTAATGAACAGTATTTACTTGCTGCAACATACTAAAATGAATTTTCAGGCTGAATAATACTCATTTTGAAATGTGTGCTGCTTGTTCATGTAGTCTTTCTTCAGTGAACTCTCTGTGGTTTTGGTGCAAATTCATCTCTTCACAGTGTGCTAATCGTACAGATGACTGATCCAATGCCATCTATATGAGGTAGAAGCCAGACTTCTATTTTTATGTAGTGATCTTATCACCATAGGAAAAACACCTTTTCTTAGATAATTCCTTTATCACATGTGAGGCAGAGGCAAAAATAAGTCTCGTTTTGCTTTCTGACATAACACTGAAGACAGTTATAAGCAGTATCATGTCTTTCTCTGACCAATAAGTAAAACTAGAACAAGATGGGTTCAACAGCAAGCTGAACTTCCTTGCAAGCAGGCATGGGACTGGTTACTGTACACTATGCCATGCATAGCAATCCCACTTTTCTCACTTTGTTAGAGGGTGAGTGTTTTGTGATGCAAATCCGTTCCTTTTGCAGCTAGCTCTTTCACTGAAACATTTTTTTCTTTGTTCTTCTTATGAATTCTGATTAAATGCTATTATTTGAGTCATCTGAAGACAGTTTTCTAGCTATTTTTACTTTCTACTTCAGCTTCTTTAATCTGGGAAATAAAAATAGAAAATCTCTGCTGATGTATCCTAGCAGAGGGTTCGTACTGTCCTGTATAAAACCAGTACTAGTAAACTCTGATAAATAGTACCCTGGTACTAGTAAACTATTAATCAAATCTGTACCTTTCCTGTCCACACTAAGATGGCTCATGTCCAGCACTGATGATGTTTATTTTAGATAGAAAAGAATCTAACCTATCTGTGAGTACGAAGGCACAGAATTTCTCTCTACTTCAGGAGTCTGCAGGTTTTATACTCACTGAGTAAGGAATGGAGGTAGGCTGAATGCAGAGCAAGAATGAGAAAACAGAAGTTGCACATTCTTTGCTTCCCTTGCCATTTCCCCCCATTTCTACTGATGCTGTTTTCTCCACTTCTGCTTTCTCCCCAGTGAGCCTCTTCTCATCTCTTCCTTTTAAATATAAGTTTGTGAAAATACTCTCAGGATGTCACTTAGAAAAAGTAGGTAATATACTTTGGGATATATCTAGAGGAAGTAAAGAAGTTTACATATTTCTTCACTCTGCTTCTTCATGAAACCAGAAGATGCCCAAATAAGCTATGTAGAAGTAAGGTTCAGTTTGCTAGGAGAACCTTTTCCTCAATGGTGTATGTATACAATAGCACAGAGGAAATCCAACAATGCATGAAGCTTTTGGGGAAAATAAAACTTTAGAACAGTAATGATGTTTATCGGTTGAAAATAAAACTTTAAAACAGTAATGATGTTTATTGGTTGAGATATTTCCTGAATGTCCCAAAGGTTCACAGTTTAAACTGAAGGAAATGTAATTTCCTTTCTATTTTCTGTACATGAGAAATGACTCTTACACAGTGAGAAAACAGAGAGTTCAGAGGTATCAAGATGTGAATTATCATAATTTGTTTTTTAAGACTTGACATCTTCACATTCACTGTTTTGATACTTTACCAACATTAATGTCAGATCTTATTTACAACAGTGGGAGTAGTAATTTTTAATATTTTAGTTGTAATTCTGTAAGCTAGCTCTGTGTCTTGGACAAGAACCATGTCATAATTCTGGGTGGTTTTTCTCTGGAATTTCATATCCAGAGGTACGCTTGGTGTTTTAGATACAAGGTGGCTGACATGGTACAAGAGAACAATGTTGGTCAATGTATATTTTGAATAGGATTTATAAAAGCCTCACAAAGAGGCTTATAATGGTAATCTGAAACTCAATAAATGATTCTTCTCCTCAGAACCAATCTAAACTCTAGTAACATTATATTACTAGTCAGAATTACTTCCAGTAACACCTTTAGTGAATGGATTTCCTGATGCAGCTGCAGTCTGGGCTGTGTGGATAACAGGTTTTTTCTGTTTGCAAAACCTCAGGTTTTGGTGTCTGAAATTTTAACAGGCAGTTGAACAGTGCCATAGGATATTTACAAATTCAGCAAGTAAGCATTCTCTCTCTGATTACATTTGATCTGGTCCGTGTCACAGCTTAAAATTCACTGGCAGCGTGAGTGGAAAGCAAAGAGCCCATCACCATAGCAGAACAGGTGCTGCAAGCCCCCTGAGCCTTGCTTCAGTCACGTTTTAGTTTTGCGCTTGTTAGCATCTGTTAAACAATAATGATGATTGCTGTTGTTTGTTACTAACAGACACAATTCTTTCTTATTCTGTTGGTTTTTGGTTTGAGTAGAAAATGGCCTTTCACTTGAAAAATCTAAATAGCTTTCCCAAAATGGCTGAAATATTCAACTTATATAAACCATATTTTATGTGAAAGAAATTAATTTCAAGAGACTGTAACTTGATGTCAATCACAAGGTCAGTTTTACTAGATTACATGATAGTGGCAATCACAGGGCTCACAAGAGATTTACCTGAGCAGAAAGAGCAAAGCTATATGAACCCCCGGTGCTCATTTCATTATTAGTTCTGCCTGATACTTTTCTTACAGTTCTGCCTACACTATCAGGAACAGTGTCTTTGCCAGATACATAATTGAGGGGTTTTTTCCCAATTTTTACTTTTACCCAAATTCCCAGTGTGTGCATTTAAAGTAACACTCAAGAAACTGAGAAGCAGCACATGTTGTGTTTGTTGAAGTTGTGGAATATAGAAAAGATATAAGTTCTTGCTTTTAAAACATGTAGAGAGGAATCCTTCTGACTCCTTTTCTACCAGTTTCTCTTTCTACAGATTTTTTTTTAGTAATTTTTAGCACATTTGCAATTTTGTTATTTTTCTGATTATATCCAAATTTCTAAACCTTTTTGTCTTAAACATTGCAGGATACTGAAAGCCTCTCTGCAGTCTTTAGCACTGAAACAGTGGTGGTTCTTTGGCATCTGTGACAACAATACCCTATTGGTTACCTCTCTACGGTTTTATCAAATTTCAAATTATGCCACTGTGCATTGTAAAGGTCTATAGTAACAGATGATCACAGATTTCTTTGAATAATCTTATTTTCCATATGGAATTAGAAACAGGGTGGTGCATGGAAGACTAGGGGGGTGTTTTGAGAAAGAAAATGCATCTATCGGAAACAGTGTCAGTTATATCTTGCTGCTGCTTTGCCAATAGAATGCATAAAAAATTACTACAAACTATTTAAAGAATTTTTCCTTCCTCATTTTGCGCTAAGGGCTATTTAAAAATAATAAATTCAGAATTAAATGGTTTTGTGCATTACAATGCAGGATTTGTTGCAAAATATTTATTACAAAGATTATATTCTTATCAGCAGCTCCATGTAGTACAGGAGTACAGAAATAAATTGTCTAAGGAGAGCTAGTCAAAACCCATGCTGCTATTCTTGTTACTGACAGATGATAATGTAATATCATAGAATAGGAAGTTATCATAAATTTCATAGCATTTAAAAACTATTAGAAACTGCTAACTAATTCTAATTGAAACATTTAGTCTTCCAAATCTGCTTGGGCTGCAATGAAATGCTTTGACACTTGATTTCTGTGTTACAAGCTGTAAAGTATTATGAAAATACATAAATTAGGCTTAATTTCCAGAAATAGTCTAATTGTGGCAATTCAGCACAGGCTGTTTCTCCACCAAAAGATTTCTTATTTCAGCATGAATCCAACCTGTGAGCCTTGAGGGTTGCCTGTGGAGTAGACTAGGTGTTAGCCACAAATCTCAGAAAGTAGTGGAAATGTTCGATTTTTCCTCTAGAAATTAGAAGACTTTGCATTGTTGGGTTCCTGTAAAGCTGAAAAGGTGGAGGAATTTTCTTAGCAGTCCTATTTCTTCCCCAGGACATACAATTTGTTAATGATGTGTAACATGTCACTGAAAAGCTCAACTGCCTTTATTTGGTGTGACTTGCTCAGCTGGCCGGTAAGTTTTATGCCAAGTTTCATGCGTAAGAGCAACAAAGGAGAGCTATCAATCATGCATGTGGTGTGGTTCTCTGTACTACTGCTCAAACCCATTCAATAGGTTTTTCAAAAGCATCTCAGGACAGATTTTATTGCAGGTTACTATAGCTCTTTTGGACATAAGTTTAGAAAAAGAAGCTGCTGAAGTTGCAGCAGAGAAATTACAGTTTAGGCAAGAAAACCCAGGTTTAGGGAGTGCGGGAGTGAGTAACATAATTAAACTCTATGAAGTAAAGCATGGCATAAATGTCCAGATAGCTTAAATGCAATGCAAAAAACCAACTTTTATCAGGACTCACTTGAAAACAGAAGCTTTGTATATGTTTTGGCCCTAATACCAGAGTTTTCTCAGCTGAAATCATCAAGGATAGCTCTAAAAATGAAACCGATTCTTCTGCGTTGCAGTGTGTATGAATTACATCCCTAGGCTTCTTAGAGCACTCGGCTATTGAATGCTTAAACAAGAGGGAAGGTTCTCTAAGGCACTACCCCATGAGAATAAGGGTGCTAATAGCTGGATATTTTTCAGATTGATAAGATGCTGCATTTCTTGCAGAAGAGTTTAATTTCTATACAGAAAGTAATAAAAATCCAAACCATTTAAAGATGACAGTTTGTATGTTCCTGGCAGTTTCACTGGTTATAAATACTGTTGTTTTGGAAAATATTGTTAGGGACATGAATAAGGAATCCTGAAATGAATTGTTCTACCTACGTGGCATTTGTTTCAATCTTTACTGGGGTAATCCATGTACAAAACTAGAGGGTATAAAATCATAGGGAGGAAAAGAAGGATAGAAATTAATTTGAAATGTAGATGAAGCTAGTTGACCCAGTGGAATAAAATAAGTAAGCAGTAAGTAAATGCTTAGGCAAGCTTTTCATAGCTAATTACTTGCCTAAAGATACTTGAACACTCTGAAAATCCCCCTGGTTGCTTGTCTACATCTTTAGTTAGCTAATTAGCCCTGCAAAGGCAATGCTTGCAATGCTTTTCCCATGCATCCTTCTAAGAGAAACACCATAACAGTCAGTACACATGAAGTGCATGTGGAAAATATGATGGGAGATGTTTTAAATTATATTTGTCCAAAGTTTTAGTGATGGAGATTTATTTTAGTATAGATGATGAAGAGCACAAATTTATTGCACTGTTCATAACCTCAGAAGTAAATGCTTGTTAAAATCATGCTTAGTAAACAGTTAAATGTTTGGCTCTTATGTGAGCCTTTTTGAAAAGTGGTGAGAAAAGGAACTACTACTTGCTGTGCATAAATTTCCCTGTTATGACAACTATATGGTAGCTGCTTTGTAGTATTCTGTCTTGTAATTCAGCATCCCTAATGCTCAAATTTATTCCTAATAAAGTAATTTTTCCCAACTGAATTTGCATTCTGCATTAAGATTAGTGGATACTTTTAGTATCCTTTATATCTAAATATTTGACAGAATTATCTGCTTTAAACTCATCCCTCTGACATTTTCAGTAGTATAATTAATATTTTAAAAACCTGCCTAGGCTTTGAATACTGCCTAAATAGCAAAACTTGCCTTATTCAATAGAACATAAAACCATTAAAATACTCACAGAAGAACTTCTATTACAACAAAAACCATCTACAAATATGCTGTGACCATTTCCAGAAAGAAAATAAACTATGCTAGTTATAGGTGTTATTACTCCCAACTTCTTCTTTCCTGGCTTCCAGCCTGTTAAGGAACAGCAGAAATGTGGTGTATTCTGGCACAACAAATATTTTTTGCTACATCATTTCAGCAGATACAAAATATTATTGAACTGAATGTGCTGCTATTCGGGAGGAGAAATAATTGAAATCAGAAATGCAGCCATAAGCCCAGGTTACTGTGTAGGATTTGTATTGCTGATCAACGACTCAATACCCAGAGCAAATCTGGCAAATATTATTAAATGTCTTTTATTTACTTAGGTTTTTATGCTTGGTCTTTTCCAGAGTGGTTGGCAAGTGATTGATGTCTGTGCATTGCTCATTCAGTAAGATCCTGATACACCAAAGCTCCTTGAATTCTTATTCAAAGATTTAAGAAATAAGAACTGTCCAGAGAGATTTTTTATTGCATTTTTTTTCCCACTCCATTAATTTTGAAACTGTTTTCTCTTTCACTTTCCATTTGTTGTTTATTCCAAAATCTCAGCTGAGGTCCAATCATCAGCTCAGCAAATACCTGTCATGGCACTTAACATTTATCAAAATATCTTCTGTTAAAATGTAGACTCTGAGTGTTCTCAGTCAGTGAAGCTACCTTTCTGCTGCCGTGATACTCATCTCCATAGCAGAGCAGCCAAGAGGTCCAAATGATTGAACCATAAAGCCTTAATGCTGGAGGCTTCAATACAGCTTTCATGCATAACCATAGTTTAATACAGTGTTTCTACAGCTATCCACCTTAGCTATGTACTTAAAACTTAGGTAATACATTTTATGCCATGCAGTACTCCAAATTCTAGGAAAGGGACAGGCAGAAATGTCTGAAATGAGCCAGAAAAACAATTGTTAAGTTTTGTTGGACAAGACGCTCAGCCAATGGAACAACCTTTCTGCTGTGTGTTTACCAGAGTTCTAAAGACTACTGAAACTACTTCTGCCCCAATTTTAAGTTGCAAAATGAAGTGAAATTTGAGCTGGAACATTTTCATTTGTGCTGATAGAGGCTTTCATTTATCCAGTTGACAAAAGAAATATGATACATCTTGTAGCTGGCACGTTCTTGTGTAATTCAACTTAAGTTTTAGTTTTCATCTTATTTCACCTTTCCCTTGAAATTCTATTTCTCTTTATTTATTTTTTTATCTTGGCTTATAATTCTCCTCTCTCCTATGTGCATGGCTACTTTGTTCCCCCACCTATATTTGTTGTTGAATTGTCAAAACACAGCTGAAGACTTAAAGTAAATCGAATTTTCAGAATAGTTTATTCCTTTTTTTTTTTTTTTGATGGGGGAAATGGCTGAGAAATCATAAATAAAAGGAAGTATTTCAAGTATGCTACTGTTAAAGCTGTTTACAAAAGATTGCACTGCACTCATGTCTTCCTGACATCTGTATGAACACTAGTCTGATTTTTGCTTCCATGTTACATTATTGACCGTGGGTTTAGAAGTATGTTTTATCACTTCCTCCTTACTTTGCTGTGGCTGCTGTTCAGATAACACTCTCTACGTGCTATGTTCCAACTCTGTTTTTTTTCTGCTTATATTCCTAGTCTTTCTAGGTCAAATTACTTCATTTGGTGATAAACTTACCACTAGATTTCATTGACTTCCTGGGTTTTCTTCACACTTACCTAAATTTTCCCACGTGTTTAAATAAAACCTCACTAGAACTCTCCCCTGGATATTATGAGCATTAAGGTATCTAGCTCATATTTTTAATTATTAGTGCCTGCTAATGTTTATATTTGACCTAGTAGTATGCATTTCTAAAGAAAATTAAATTTTAAGAATAAGATTTCATTATATGTTAGAAGAAATATGTATAACAGCTGGAAATTATTAGTAAGATTAGAAAATGATGTAACAGCGTGTAATATGACGGTTGTGCAGCCCATACTCGGCAATACTAGCAAATTGCCCTGCCTCTAACTTGGGGACAAAATAATCATACCCCTCTGATTCTTCAAGCCAGAACAACAAACAACATTTTATTAGTTCACCATCTTTATGTCTGATGTGTGCTTTAGGCCATTTCTGCCTCTTTTACAGATTTTAAAATCACCAGAGTAGTATCAGAGAGATTGGACCCATAGGGAATTGTTCTTGCTATATCAAGTGCTTGACTTTAATTTAGATAGACTTACCTTATTCATCTCCCCTTCCACCTGCCTTCTCTGCCTCTCTAAAATGGGTTGTTAAAAAGATGTGCTTTTCAAAAAATGGAGTTGATGGTTTCATCATCTTAAAAATATCTTAGCTTTTCTGAAAATATTTCAGCTTCTCTCAGTATTTCATTTTGTATTTTACTGGAATTTCATTATTATTTTTGCCTTCAAGCACCTGACGTTTTTGTGGTTTTCCCTGATTTAAAAAAATAATTTTGTTAACTTTAGTCTTGTACATCAATTTCTTTGATATGCTAAATTACTTTTCTATTCTTGACTGCATGCATAAATTGATATTTAGCATCCTCTTGATTTTATTATTATTATTGTTTTTCCTCTTTTCACTGCTTGATTTATGGTACTTATAAAATATTATACCAAAAGTTTTAATAATCTGGTAATGTTAACATATTCATTATCATGTTCTTTATCATGAAACACACTTTCCTCATCTCTTTTTCTTTTTCTTTTTTTTTTTTTTGAACTTCTTAATTGCTACGATTTTAGTGCTGTGTCCTCTTGAAGAATTTCTTCTCCCACCACCCTTACTCCCACCAAATTTAATACACTATACATTCTTGCTAAAAAAATAAATAAACAAAAAACCAAACCACAGCTAAAACTCCAACTTTAATGCCTTTTCATAAAATTAATACTTTTTAAAATATTCTAACATATAGGCTGCTTTGCACTCTTTGTTTTCTATGAAATAAAACTTTATTTATAGAAATGAAGAATGAGAGTTAGTTTTGATTGAGTCTAGCTGCCCAGCCCTGTAAAGGCTGAAGTATTTCTAGACATGCTTAGGAATAAAGATTTAGTTAAATGAAAACAAGACCGATGAAAACTTAAATCTCTGCTGATTTTGATGGAAATGAAATTGGCATTTTCAGGTTTGCAGTGTTCAAGTGGTGTGACTTAAATCCATCTTCTAGATAGTAAAACTTCTTGCACCTTTATGTCTTTGCTTTTACTTGACGAGGTGGAAGATAAGCCTTTAATCAGCATACACATTCTTTGGCCTTTAATCAGCATACACATTCTTTGGCCTTTTTTTCATTTCACGTGACTTTCAATGTGCAATGTATCTGATATTCATGATCTTATTTGCATAATTCCTCTTCATTTTGTAAAACTGTGGCTATTTCCTTTCTACACGCAACAGGATGTTAATTCTTTGACTGCAATTTGTCGTCTTCTATGCTGGTTTTGTAATCTCCAATCAAACTAATTGCTTCCTTGATTAATTTATTCTCTTAACCACAAACGTTGTTTAGGGATTTAAGATTTTTCTTTGGGGACCTAGGAGACAGCTGCTTTTGGAAAATGCAGAAGTTACTTCTCTTTCAATTTAAGTGCACAATAGACTGACTTTTACCCTGTAGCCTCCAGGGGTCAGACTGTATGCTTGATATAAGCATCTTCGGCAATAGGTATCTTTAGATTGTGGAAATGTTTCTTGCAGTCATCTGCTTTGTAACTGTGTGTTCTGGTGGATTTGTGACTTCAGATATTTACTTTTTCATAGATAGGCAAACAAATTATATTCTTTTCAGGAATGTTAAAAATAGAGTTCATGTATATAATTTCCAGTAGTTATCTTAGTTAGCTAACTAAAAGCTTGATTCCCAAGGATGTTCTATTAGGATTGGCGTGATAGGATCTGTTTAATAAAGGTTTCAGCTAAGTGAACTTGGTCATTTAGGTCAGATGTCTGCAAGTACTGGATTGTTTCCTGAGGTTCTATATACCTCACTGATACCAGGCCTATTTCACTGCATAATATATTTTGTTGCTGATACCGAATTAAAACTTTCCTGATACAAATTTAACTCTCACACGAGTGATGTTTCAGGTTTTTTTGACTTATTCCCAATTAATACTGTATACTTCATCTAACTATATCTGCATCAGTGAATGTAGTGTTAATCTGTAGAATTTTTTCAGTAGTGATATACATTATAGTGGTAAAAAGCATTGTTTTCATATTGGAAACTTAGTTGTGTTCATCATCTCTTCTTTCTTTTCAATTCACAGATAAAAGACCACCTAGTAAAACTGAGAAGAAAATGAAAAGCCACCCCCTACATTTTTTCTTATTGTGGTTGCTGATGCCATCTCTGACACCATTATTATGTATGTTAATAGCAGGAGAACAGCTGGTTTGGTTAATATCTTGAAATACCACTTTTATATTACACAGCACATATGTCAACCTGTTACACTAAAAGAGCTTCTTGCTGTGGGGGTAAATGTTCTCTTTCCTAGTTTAGTAAAGGTTTTCCTGACTCTTATCTTACTTTTCTCTTATGCGAATAACAGTCCCCAGAAGATCTACGGCCACACTGCTCCATGCTGAACTTGATGGAAGCAGTCCTATTAAAGTTAAGGGTAATAATTACATCTCAGCTGTCCTCAAAAATAACATACTAACAAAAAAATACAGTTTTCTTAGGCTGTTTTTCAGTTCTTAGATGAATTCTGATCTTCCAAGGAGGCTGTGCTGGTCCCTGTGAAACCATATTTTCTAAGAATGCTTCCTTCAGAAACAGTAAGGTACCACTTCAGGCACGTCATTGTTTTATCACGCTGAGCTCCAAGTTCTTTAGAGAAAAGCATCAATGTAGCAGTGGATTTTAAACAGGGAAAACTGTAGCCTATGTTATATGGGAGATTGAATAAGCTCTGCATGATTATTCTTCTAGCTTTGAAGTCTTTACACCTATGGAACGCGTTTAAATGCGTTTTACAACCTAATGTTTAAGAATACAATTTTATTTGCTATAGGGGCCATGCAGAAAATCATCATATGAGATTATTTATTAATGTGAGCTTATTTAATACTGTTGCAGTATATAATAACTGAGCATAACAATGGTTTGTTCATTGGCATAGTTCATGCCCTTCAGGCTTGTCAATGTGACTGCTTTGTTGTACTGATGCACAGCAAAAAGGAGCCATTCTCTGCCAGCTAATATCAGGAGAAAATTACACCTCTCTGTCATGTTTAAACTGTATTTAAGGACAACGTAGCATTTTATCTACATCCTTACTTCACTGAGACACTTTGCAGTGATAAAATATGAGAAATAATTACTACAATGAATTTTCAACTGTCTTAGGGCCAGTGATAGTCACATGGATCTAAATCCATGTATTATTCAATTTAGGCAGGTAATTAAGGGGTGAAGTAGTATGAAAACTATAGAGAAAAATCAGCAAAAGTACTAGATATGAATATGAGCAGGCTCAGTGTTGCTAAGATAGAAGGTTATAAGTATTTTAGAAAGATCTTATAATGGTGAGAGAATCAGTTTCTGATTGTCAAGCATCAGGAATGTGACCAAGTAGCTAAGTCTCTCTGTTGTTTTCTCACAGCTCTGGTTAAGGTATTTGTGTACTTCATAACCACCATAGCAAAAAAAAATCAGAATTATATTTTCTACATCCAGAAATACTCATTCTTCAGGTGAAGAATGAGCAGTCATATAACATATAGCTAGTGCATTCTTGATATTTTCAATATTGAATGCTGTCTTACGGTGACTTGGGAATCACGGATTCTAAAACACTTTAAGCTAGTTTATAAGACATCATTAAGCCAACAGTATGCTCATATTACTGCTGGGTTTTCTGGGAATTCTGCTCCAATTGTGAATATTTTAAAATACGTTAAGAGTCTCTGAATAAAGAGTATGACAATTCTATTAAGTGGAATGCTGATTTGTAATTAGTATTTAATTAGGAACTGAATGCAGATTGGGAAAAGAGAGGTTTCCTTTTACTAACTACAGTGTTTACTGCTTCCAGATAGCATGGTGATTTGTAAGCTCCTTAAACATGAAAGCAATGAAATGAAATTGTATCTATCCTATGCAACCTGTTTAGTTTATACTGTGAGTTGTCTACTGTGATGTATATTTTTGATCATGTAAGTGGTAGCCCTGTGTAGTTAAAAGTGTAAACATGTAAGACTTGAGAGGAAAAAATTACCAGTTAATGTTTAATATTTATTGGCACTTAATGTATGTGAACTGGGCTATTCTTTCTCAGACCTACAGGATTTTTCCCTATGGAGATCTAGTACCTGTGTAGTAGCTATAGTCACATCTGAGCCTGACCCTCTAGCAACAGCTTTCCTTTAGAAGGCGCTATAGTCCCTGCAGCAGAAATGTTTGCTTTGATACAGACGTACAAATCCAGCCTCAGAGAATTTGATGCACCAGTTTGTTAAACCTGTAGCTGTTTCTGCCTAGCAAGCACAGGAGAAGGAATTTTGGGTGTCCCTCCTCACCATGCAGAGTACTCTGAAGATGCAGACGAATTAGTTATCTGAGAACTGTGTATGTGTAGAAATTAATCTTCTAATTGGTATGTCTCAGACTTGATAGAACTACTGCACTGAAATGTAGCATCCATGAAAGCTAGAAATTTTAGAGTACTGTTCTATTTAGTCGCATTTGTTAAAACTCCCTGATTTTAGCATGCCTCAAAGATTTATGTGCAGAAAACCTTACCGAGCTAGATATTAAAGTTTCTCAATATGTTATTCTAAGACAAGTTTTTAAACTTTGCTTATTTAATATCAGACAATGCAAATAAGGAAGAAAACAAGATGAAAAATTCATTATGATAAAAGGCATCCACAGGTCTGAAATTCATCCTTATAAGCACTGCTCTTTTTCTATTATTATTATATTTTATTTTATTACATTGCGTTTGTCAGATCTGCAGATGGTTTCTCTAGGAAAAGCTAGAAAATATAGTCCTGGTGGTCTTTTTATAGAAAGATATTAATAAATATTCTACAGGGCTATTTTAAAAATGCATATGTAGAAGGTGAGAATGACTTTTGAACATATTTATTTCATTTAATTTTTGATCACATACACTAAATAACTGCAAAAATGCATTCAGTCTTCCAGATAGTCTTTAAGATTCTGACCCTTCAGTGAGCTTTGGATGTAGCCAAAGGCAGCTGTGAAGAAGGTCAGGATCAAGCAGAAGTACAAAGCCTTTATGGGCTTACGGCTGAGATATGATGCCTCTTCAAGAGCAAACATCCTGCTTGTTCTTGCTTCACAGCTCTTCCTAAACAGCTATTTAGCTCCTGGTGTGGAGAGACCCTTGGCCACAGATAGAAATCAATGTGTGAATATCTGTTACTGACTTGTAAAGGAGATCTAGAAAATCTGCTGGTACTTTCTTCTTGCCCTCATCTATCTCAAGAACATTTCTGAGATGCAGAAGGTGAAGAAGGAAAACCACCACAGTACAGTCTTCAGATTTACTGTGGGCAGAAACTACCCCAGACCAACCACACACATCCCCTTTCTTCCTGAGGATGTGCTTTTCCTTGCAGCTGATGCACTAATTGCTCCGCTTTTATCTGTTGGTGTAATGAAAAAGTAATCTTTTGGCTCAGTATACACAAAGAACATAAGTACTTTAGAAGAACATGTTCTTCACAGTGAACGATGCCTTGCAAGACAAGGGAATGTACCATTTTCTAGGGACAGTGGATTACTTGCTGCTGTTTTAAGGGGATTTGTGAGACTTGGTTATTTTCAAAAGAATAGCTGACAAAATTCCAAAAGCTTTTGTGAAGGAGCTATGTTAGTGATATACTATTAGCATTAAACACTTTTTAGAAAGTACTCTCCAAAACCAGGAAATATCACAGAATAATTCTCTTTATCCTTCATCTGCAAAGAATAAAAAGCTCAGGTATAATTTCTAACTATAGAGGGGGAAAACCCCCTACATTTTACATTCCCCTTTCTTTTTTTAAGGAAACTATTTTTGACTGATGCAGAATCAAAGAAGCACCCTTATTTAATTTGTCCCATGTCTTGTAGAGTTCAATACCTGTAATCTGAAGGTTATTTTATTGCTTACAGTGCAGTTAAAATTCAATTTTCAAACTCCCTGCTCCTTTAGAGATTTAACTTGCCCTTGTCAGTTTTCCATTAAAGAAATGCCTGTGCCTTAAAATGATTTGTGGTCAACTTGTGTCAGGAAATTGTCATGAAGTGTATGAAGACACCATTAATACCCAGCACATTTTTAAATCTTATGCCCGAACACTAAGAACTGGATGTAAGTCGTGATTAGCCATCTTTCTTTTCTATTTTACTCTGCTGGAGAAAACTGATAAATATAATATTAAATCTGGTGTATTATTACTACCCTTTTTGGCTGTTATGGGACAGAATGTAAATCATGTTTTAATAAATAACACCATTTTGAAAGGCATCAGAACTTTAAATCAAACATTTGAAACTGTAATCCTAATTAATTTGTTCTTTTAAAGTCTTGCGCTGTTAATGCTGAAGTTGACCTTCTGCTGAAACATCAATGGCTACTGCTAGCTGTGTCCATTGCTGCAGTAAAGAGATTCATAGCTTACTGGCTTATTTAAATGACAGACAGCTGTAGGAATTACTTTTCTGCTATTGACTGGATAGATTAGATGTCATTTCAGTGTTTAGGAGGTCTATCATGGGACAGTGAAGGTTAGAACATGAAATTAAGCTGTACCAATAAATACGTTTTTTCTTCTTGATTTACTTGATTTATGGTTTTCTCTCCAGCTCCACAGAACATGCAAAACAAGGCAGAATCATTGCAGGTAGACCTGCAGGCATCCTATCTATCAAGTGGTAGTAAATGAACCCTTAAAAGAAACAAGTGTTAGGGAAGTTAATGGTTTCTGCATCTGAATTAGCTGAAACATCTTTGTGGTATGATAAAAAAAACTCCAATGTCATAAATATGTTAATGTAGAATTTGCTTTTTGAGCAAATGCGGCCCTGACTATTTTCTTGGTTACTTCAGATCCTATCAAGAATGACTGTAGATCCTCTGAATATTTGAGGGTGAATTTCCAAATACAGGGACTGCACTCTTTTGTGCATGCTATGTGCAGGCAAGTTGGCCTAAAAGCAACATGGACTATGACTGAAACACTAAGGCTACTTCCAGCAGTGCAGGCAGTCCTGGACCAGCTCACGTTTGAGTGGAGGTGATTGGGAAGGCTGCTGTATGGTTCAGATTGTTGATCCTAACCAGGGTTTGTCACTGGCAGTGCAAAACTCAGGCTGTCCAGAGCAAAAGAACTGCTGCTCTTGGTTGTTTTTAAAGTAATAGGCGATGAGAGCAGACTGTCCAAGTTTAACTCACTCCTACCATGACACAAACAAGGAAACCATTGACACCTCTCTCTAACTCTGATGATGGGCCACAGAGCTCAGATCCATCAGACCCTGATGGTCACCCAAGACAACTGGTCTGTGCTGAAGTATTTGACACAAAGCAGTTATCAAGTCAGTGGTGCCAGGGGATCATCAAGCAGACTTACTGGAGGCTCCTGCTTTCAGTCTAGGAATTGGGAGTCTAAAAGTTAGGTAAACTTCTTTTGCATTGTCTTCAGTGTACCTGGGGCAAGATTTTTCTGCAAACACAATTTGAAAATAGGCTTCTAGTTCTGTCAAGTACTACTGAAATTTTCTTCTATATCTAGAGTGGCAATATAGATGGAATTTTATTTTTGGCTTTATTAGTCTCATAGTATCTTTAAGATACTGTAACACTAAAAATACCCGAATTCTTAAATACACCATAGATTAGAGACTTGGACAGTTAAATGGTGAGATGCAGCAGTTGAAATCATGTTGTGAATTCACTTCATGAGCAAAGAAGCCACTCTTTTCCTTGCTTATGAAGAGATAATTGCATTAGTAATATACTGAGCTGAATGATTTAGTAATAGTATACTTACCTCTTTCTTAGCTTCATGAGTAGATCACAAACCACTTTACAAAGGAAGTAGATATAATTAACCTCATTTTATGCCACAAAATCTGTAAAGAAACAGAGAAACTCCAAAAAGAAATATTGTGCTGCAGTTGTAGTTAATTATAATAAATTAATGTTATTATCAACCTTGTATTCATAAACCATCATAGTTGCTGACAGAACTAAGAATCTTGTGGGGTTTTTTTAATAACTACAGAAACCAGAATTCATCAGAATTCTTGTAATATTTTTGTCTGAACTGAGGTTTCTGTGCAGGTAAAGTAGGTGCTACTAAGAACAAGATGATAAAGCAAAGTAGAACATGGGTTTTCCATTGTGCTTTAAATTCCAAGATATCAAAATGCTGGCATTTTTTTTTTTTTTTCTATTTTCATTTGAGAAGTGCAGGTCTTACAATGTACCTATGTTATCCTTTGGCCTCTATAAAGCACACTGCAGTTTGTTTAGAGAGGAATATGCACTGCATTATGAGATGATAAAGCCCTAGAACCTGAACCCTCCAAGAAGAATAAGGTCCCAAACTGCAACTGCCATCAAATGCTGTACTAATAAGTTGCTGATTAAGTTTTCTCTTTTTTTAATCATTCAAGGCACAGTGCTTTGGGGAAGTTACAAAATAAAAATAAAATATTCTGCTTCTATTGCAAGCAAACCTAAATAATAACATTTTTTTCTGACCAAAATATTTTCCTTTCCCCTATTTTTAATCTCTTCCTTCTTTCTCATGATCTCAGTGCCCACCTGTGATTGCTTCTACAGGCAATATGATGAGTTCAGGAATTTGATCTCACTCACTTTTAAAAAGAGTATTGCTGGAGAGCGTATCACAGCTACTGAAACTGAAATGGAGCAGGCGAAATATTTGCTTATTTGAACACTTGCATAATTTTCCAAGTAAATGAACACTGAAACTGTTCAATATGTGCTTCATCTCAGGCATGTTGTCCCTAAAGCTTTCTAATTGGTAGGGAGAGAAATAACTTCCTTGGAATCTAGACAGCTTTTCTTATGATTTTTCCATCAACACTTGAATTTAGTGTTTCAACTGACCCGTATTTTGACCGCTTTCTAATTTTGGCATATTTCTAATAGGAATTGAGAATATGGTACAGAGAGGCTGATCAAAAAAGTAAGGTGAAATGGCAGATATGTTTATATCTACAACAGTGTGCAAATATAATCTCCAATTCTCTTCCTTGAAAAGAAATTTGAGGAATAATTTGAGTGAGTTGTTGAGATTTTTTTTAAAATCGGTGCATACTTCTGAGCTTGAGCAAATACTTATACTTTTGAGTCCACTTAATTATATATTCCCTTGATTTATGTTCTTGAATTCCATAAATACCTGTCAGATAACTGCTATTTAGAAATTTGCATGTATTTACAACTTGTTCACAGTTTGTTTTTCCAAATTAAAATCTGTAATAGCAAAACTTCTCAGTTTGGAGATAGGAGTTTGATTTCTTAGGAGAGAAGGGAACTGATTAACTGGATTTCCGAGATCACGTTCTTTGTAGTTATCTTCACTCTATCATACAACTGATCAAGGGAACCAGTCAGAAATGACAATCTAAGCATAATCTGCTGTTTCTATGGCTTCGGGTGCTTAATTAAGCAAAGGGTAGTTTGCCAAAGAAAGAGAGAATCCTCATCACTGGGGGGTTTTAAGAACAAGATATGCAAAGATCTTTTGGGGAAAAAGGCAAGTAGAATTCATGCAATTGTTTCCTAGTGCTGCCTGCAATTCTGTAATTCTGTGATGTAATCACTAATGGATCATTAGGAGTAGCCAAAAACCTAGTTGTTCAATAAAAGTAAGCCAGGTTCTGCTTTGCATAGACAAGCATACATGCATTCCTTCTATAAATTGCAATGAAAAATATGTAGTTTCTGAGTGGCATTAGTAACTGATTTGGTTTGGATTTTGATGGGGTTTTTTTGGTTTAGGGTTTTTTTTTCGTTGTTGTTGTTGTTTTCTTACAGCAAAGAGTATTGTGGTTCCTTATTTCTTCAAACACTGAGGGCAAAAGTTTATGCTGTAATCAGAACTAATTCAGGCATTTGCAATTTTATGTGAAGAAAAATTTCTTATCTAATAGTTTTTTTCTTTCTGGTGAAATATTAGTAGAAATTTTTCTGGATTCATCAGATTTATAATGCATGAAAGACAAGAACTGATACAGCTCATAATAGGCAACACAGAAAACTGTAGGAAAGGTCAACATATAATACACTTAATGACAGTCTTTATGGCAGTGTTCCCTCAATTTTTAGGATTTTTTCCCCTTCCTTTCAGCATCATGGTACATGCATAGCTGTGCTGGTGTGTTAGGTTTGTCGCTTAGACAGGCTGGCTTGCTCAGGAGGCTCTGTGCATTGGCAGCTGCTCCACTGCATCCAGACGCCTAGTACTAGTGGTTAACAGCAATGGAATTTCATGCATGGAGGCAGAAGGTCCAGGTGTAATATGCTTGTTAGTGGTGAAACTCTGCCCTTCAGTGCCTTTGTGCCATGCAATGCCAAATGATATGATTCCTGGTACACAAAACCTAGAAGATGAACTCAAAGCAGTCAGAAAGTATCTCCTTCAGTGTATTCCTTATGTGAGAAAATTAGCAACTCCACTTATTAGTACACTGAAGAACCCATTCAAAATAGCTTTTACTGAAAATCTATTTGAGTCATACCATATTATCTTTTGATTAATGTGTGTAACCAATGTTATAGTTCGCAACCGTAAGAAAATATACAGCTCAGTTGCAATATAGAAATTGAGAAGAACCAAACCTATGTGCAGGGTTTTATTGTATAATCCAGAGACATGACAGGGAGGTATATATCTCTCCATTATGTTTAATATGAAAGCCATGAAGGAAGGAAGAAAATGGCTGCTTTTGCCTTTTAAAATACAATAGGCAGTAAAACTGGATGCAGGGAATGATTCAGTACATGTGTTAGAGTATGGGGGGGGGGGAGGGAAGTCTGTAATTATGAGCAGATTGACAGTTGTGTGCACAGTAATTCCTTTCTGATAGATAGCCAAAGTACTATACTGGTGGGCATACATGAAGAAATATATGAAGAACAGGCCAAGGAAACCTGCTTTTCCTGGATCTGATCCCTGTAACCAAGCAAGCTTTGTGAGCTGCTTCCTATGATTAAAGCATTCACTGATTCATTTTTTTCTCTCCAATGGTTCTAGACTGGTTTCATTGCTTTTAAAATTAATTAATTAGTCTTTTCCAACATCAATTTTGTGATTAATTTTTAATATATAACCTATAAAATATACAGAGATGAACTTTCAAGGCTCATGAATTGCTGGGTCAGAATTGGCAATACTGAAATACAGTTCTTCCATTTGGCCACAAAAATCTTTATATCCTAGTTGTCACCAGTTTAAAGAGATGATTTAAAAACACTCAATTGGCCTTTAAATGCCTTCAGAGATCCCACATAATTACACAGATGCCAAGCTCTACCCACAGGCAATCTGCAAAATTTCCTAGTGCTCATAAATTTCCTCCATCTAGACCAAAAAAGAAACTATTTTTCTTGTTATTGTATCTGATTTTAAAATGACCTTAATCTCATAATAAATCAATTTTAAATTCCCTTCCTTGTTAATCTTTAAAATAATAAAATTTATAGAATATTTAAGATCTTAAGTTAAAAGCATTTATCCATTGAGATAATTTATTAAGAATGGAAGTCAAGATTACATTATAGGTGTCTCTTTATCAGTTGAGAAGTACTCCTTCGTCAATGAGGAGGGCAGATAAAGACTTCGTTAGCTTTGTACAGAACAGAGGGCTTTTCTATTTCAGGAATATCTGAGGAGAGTGTTTTGAAATATCCTGTAAGAACACAATCTAGATTTTCTATGTCTTGTTTTGATCCCATCCTATTTGCTTGCTTTGTAAGATGCATGGGTCATATGTTGTCACATTTACTGTTATTTTACAAGTGTCATCTCTTATCCTCAGCCTAAATGGGCAACAACTGTCCTTGACAGTCTGGGAGGTTTAAAGGATGTAGATGTATAGGTGATTAGTAAAGAGTGGAGCTTGATCCTCATCTCGAAAGCATGCAGGACTGAAAACGGAAATAGAGAGGATATTTGACACAGTAAATCAGAAGTGCTGAAAAGGCTTTTGCACTAGTATAAATACAGAAGCACAGAAATACATGTGCAGTTTCAAATACTAAATATTTAACATCATGGTTGTAGAAAGGAAGGCTCCATCTAGACCCTATGGTCACATTTTCCACATGTGAATGTGTCTGGCTTGCTAAGCAACTCCATATTGTATACACTTAAAGTTGCACTAGCACAAATCATAACACATCTATCTAATTTGTTGCGGTTAAATAAAAGCATTAGAGGACTGCATATTGTTTGCAGTGCTTTGGGTTTTTAGTTTCTTTCCCAAATGATGTGTTGGTTTTGCATTTACATTTTGAAAATGAAAGAAAACACAAAATTGATCTGAAGGAAATCCCAAAGCCAAAAGCAGGGTTAAATATGCAGATGATCATTGATGACAAAATGCAGAATATTTGGAAACATGACAAAGCACCTGCCTCTCTGAGTCATCAGGTAGCATGCACACTAGGACACTAAGTAGTTCAATTTCTAATGCAGAGAACAAAATTAAAGTCGTGGATCTTTATATCACATCCTACATTAAAACAATCATGTACAACACGTGTTTATCTTAATCCAGGAGCCAGACGAATCCTACTTTTCTGGGTTTATGATGCTACTTTTACTCTTAAAAAGGCCAACTTGACTTGCCTGAGAAATCAGCTGTCTTCTCAACTCCCTCTGAGGCTTCAGCTAGCCTCCCTCTGAGGTTAGCAGCTTGTGAATAAGTGGAAGCTTGCTGCTGCTGCTATGTGTCATTACTGAAGAACCCAAATCTCTGGCTGTCAGCCTTACTATTTCACCACATAGCTAAACAGTAAAATTAAGAATACAACTTGCTCCATAACACTCCGAAAGAAAAAAGCTAGTTATCAGTTGAACCATTTAGAAGAAATGAAGCATGAACAAGTTTTTTAAAGTTGTAACAATGCTATAATCTTAAATTGACAAGAACAGGAAGGAAAAATGCTAAAGAACAGTAGTAACTCAACGTGGGAATAAAAGAGGTCTTGCAAATAAGAGCTGAAAAGGCACCACTTATTTATAATGATTTTAGGGTATAGGTATAGCACACTCTGTAAGAGAACAGGACGGGAAAATAGTCACTATATGTTTGTTCACTTGAGAACTTCAAGTTCTTAAAGGGAATAATGTGACTAATATACTCTTTCATAAATCTAAACCAGAATAAGATTTTTTCAGCACTTCACTATTTTTAAAAATTCTCTCATGATAATTTTCAAACATTCTCTTGTACCCACTTCCTCACTGTGGGATTTATTTATACACTTATTTATATGTAAGATTAAAAGACCTGAGAATTATATACTGAAGGTAACACTCAATAACCCCTTGTTTATGCTTATTTTTTTGTGATCTTTTTACCAGGAGCTGGACTCTCTGGACAGCCTGTAAGGCTGTCAGCCAGGCAGGCATTCAGATCAATGGGTTCTGGCTGATTGTCAAGAGCTGTGTTAAGTAAGGCCCTGCTGATTCACAGGCCTTCAGGCGGTTTGCATCCTGAAAAAAAACAGAGCTGCTTTTTAGGTTTAGGGGTTTGGATTTGTTTGGTGGATTTTCTGTGTCTATGAATGTGTGCCCACTCCTTCCTGACAAGTGGATATAATCTCCAACTCAGCTGTGTGGCATGTCTCAGGGCCGCAGCAACACTATTCTGCACATTCATCTGAAGTTGCTCTATACTGATCTTTACATTAGGCCAAATGAGTTTTCTCTGGTCCAGTCTTTCACCTGAGAATGAAATTTCAGCCTGATGCATAACCATGATTTCAGCCATGAGTCAGGGAGTCTCAATGCCCAGGCTGTTACCAGCCTGAAAGAGAAACTCTCATTTCTTCTTTCTCCTTTCCTTCAGGTTGTCCGCACGAGTCTCTCTTAGGACATCTGATTGACAAAATCTGTGGGTTTGGAAGCAACATGAGTACTTTCAGTTCAACATTTCTGTTGTCTGCAGGAAGCAAATCTTGGGTTTGTACCTTGCAGCACTCCTCAGCCACAGAATAAATAAAGACAGTAAAATGTTCTGCAGTTAATTTGATGGAATGCTACTAATCTTGCCCCATGCCTCCAAAAGTATAGGCAATCAAGAGATGGAAACAAACTCCTAATTATTTTCTGAGTTGACATGGTCTCATGAGCTACTATTATAAAACAGCAAGCCTGGAATTAAAAGCAGTCTAAGCTATCTGCTTCTGGGATAACTCTGTTCATTTTCTTGACTTGCTTTAGCACAGAAGTATTCTTATTTTCTGATCTTATGGTTCTAAACTGTGTAGGCTGCCAACTCAAGTTGCAGTAGGAAGATCACCTATTAATCTGCATTAGTCAGAGTCTCTCTGTCAGCTAAAGGGAAAATTCTATCAGGGAAAACAGATAGAACTTCTAAGAATTCAGGTGAATTTGCAAATCAGACAAAAAAACGTAGAAAAAAAAGAGGGAATTATGTGATTTAGGATTGTTTTGAAAGACCTGAATGTTGATGATGTGTAATATTGTTACAGATTAGCATTTCTGCAGTTTTCTCCCACATGGAATGATTGCTTGAGCCTATTCCTGTAAATAGTTCTTTAAGCTCAGTTTACAATAGCATTTTTGCCATTTCTTACATAAATTTATGGTTTCCTCTTTTGCTCCTGCCCACAAGAACATCTGATTATTGGCGTTCGCAGCAATCTCTGTGGGAATAAAATCGCAACTAACATTGTGGTCTGTCTGAGCTCATTTGCTTGATTACTGTCTTTGACTCCTGATTGCAAATGAGCTCGTAACAATAAAACCATACAAAAGAAATGACAAAAATGTCAGGGCAGGATCCACCAGTCCCTCCTGAGGGCTGCAGGATTTACAGAAATACCCAGTACAGCTGATGAAATGAGAAAAATACCTTGTCTTTGAGCTCTGAGCTATAAACCTTCCCACTCAGCTGAGCTCACATTTAGAAGGATTGTTTGTTAAAGCATCCTCTGTTTCTGTGCTGTCTCTCAAATGCAGCTTAATCACAATTATTTTCTTCATATTTTAGAAAGATAAGTTCTTAACATTAGGGAAAACTGATACGTTGGGAATTATTCAACAGTTTAGTATATTGCAAAGGACATTGTATTTCATGGAAAGCTGACCTGGGGACATCAATGAGTGGTTCTGAGTGCCAATTTAATGCTTCTGAACTTCTCTGTAAGTGAAACTTTTCTAGCACAGTTTTAATTTGTCAATAGCAATTCCAGCTAACATCTCATCTAACTCCCCTTCCCTTCCCAAATCAAGTTGCCTTGCAATTTTTTGCTTCATTTTTGAAATGTTTTAAGTGGCCAGTGTGGCTTTCAGCTGCTGTAAATCTTTCTATGCACTGTTCTCAAAAAATGCCTTAATACTCACTGACAGAATTGGGCTTCTCTCAAAATAACACTGCAATAGCTTCTCCCTTCTTGACACCTTAGTGCAAAATCCATTAATGTGGCTTTTAGAGAACTTCAATGTAGGAAAGAGAATTTCAGTTCTT
Organism: Ara ararauna; assembly: GCA_028858755.1. Classification (NCBI taxonomy): domain Eukaryota; kingdom Metazoa; phylum Chordata; class Aves; order Psittaciformes; family Psittacidae; genus Ara; species Ara ararauna. The sequence goes on from CM054381.1 coordinate 71,602,157, forward strand.
AAATCCAAGAGAACTAAACTCCCTTCTTGCAGCCTACAAAAAGATTGTTCAGGTCACATACTGTAGTAAGAGTGGAAGCACCTCCCTTCTCCATTTTCATTCATTCTCCTGTGTAGAAAATAATTCAATGGACTGAAAGTGCAGTCAAGTCAGATCAGATTATTACAGACCAGTAGTTAAGGCATTTACCCTGGAGAAAAGAGTCCATGGTTCCAGTTCCTTTAAGTACTTTTTAAGATATTAATTGAAATATTTCTTGAACAGAAACCATAAACTAGCTTCAGAGCTTTGAAATATTTGACCCTGGCTAGGTTCTGGCCAAAAGGCATTTCCTGCTTTCCAGTGAATAAGGGAGTCAAAGTTAATGCTCATGCTTGCCATCATTTTCTGGTTTCACAAAGACAGGCAACAAAGAATATCAAGGTTTCCATAACTGGAAAACAGACTAAGATGAACAGGTTAAAACTCTGTTTATGTACTTCATGTGGCTTTGTATTAAGCCAATTTAAATTCTTCTCAAGCATAGCTATGATGTATGTCTTCTATGGAGACAGGATTAAGCTGGAAATGCCATTATGATAAATGATAATAACAACAGTAAAGAATGGTGCTTCTGATAGCTAAACACTTTTTTTTTCTGCTTATGACTTCATTTTGCAGTTTTACAGACAAAGAAGTTATTGCAGATGGCTTGCAGATTATTTCTGAAAGCATTTATTTTGAAAGTAAATTATTTTCAATGCTAGCTTCTTAGATTCCACAGATCAGGATTCAGATAAAAAGATTCTTGTCTTGCATGGGAATTTGAGTGTTTAGAGGGGTAATACTCATTCATAAAGACTGCTTTTATTTGGCTTTACAGGCAAGATACCTTTAAGGGTATTCTGAGGTGCTGCAATTTTATGTTAGAGTTGAACAATTGTTAGACCTTCTCTACTGTCATGGTTTAAGCCCAGCCGGTAACACAGAACCACACAACCGTTAGCTCACTCCCCCCCCGTCCCTCCTCCCCAAGCTCTGTGAGGGATAAGGAGGAGAATTAAAAGAATGTAACTCCCACGGGTTGAGATAAGAACAGTCCAGTAACTAAGGTATAACACAAACCAATGCTGCTACCACCAATAATAGTAATGATAAGGGAAAGAACAAGGGAAGAGAATACAACCACTCACCACCCACTGACCGATACCGAGCCTGACCCAAGCAGCAATCTGGGCCTTCCAGGTAACTGCCCACAGTTCATATACTGGGCAAGACATGCTGCGGTGTGGCATACCTCTTTGGGTAGTTTGGGTCAGGTGTCCTGTATCTGCTTCCTCCCAGCTTCCCCTTCTCCCTGGCACAGCATGAGACTCAGAAAGTCCTTGGTCAGAGTAAACATTACTGAGCAGTAACTAAAATCATCGGTGTTATAAGCTCTGTTCTCAGGCTGCAAGTCAAAAACACAGCACTGCACCAGCTACCAAGAAGGAGAAAAATGCCTGCTACTGCTCAACCCAGGACACCTACTAAAGAAACATAGCATTTTAATACTGATCTAAAAAGTGGTCACACATTTTGAATAGAATAACTGTTTTGTTTGGGTTTTTTTGTGGGTTTTTTTTAATTATTATTTGCTTAAATGAAAAAAAATTCCATCCAAAGAAGGTTGCTTGATAAACTTTCTTGTAACCATTTAAAGATAATTTGGTATAATGCATTCCGTAGTCTGTGTTTTGGAGGCAAAAAGATTATGAGCACATCTGTAGAAATAGGAAGACAGTTTCTTATATAGGCTTTTACTTTTTGCACAGACATTCATAGAACCATAGAATCATAGAATAGTTAGGGTTGGAAAGGACCTTAAGATCATCTAGTTCCAACCTCCCACTAAACTATGCCACCCAAGGCTCTGTCCAACCAGGCCTTGAACATAGCCAGTGATGGAGCATTCACAACTTCCTTGGGAAATCCATTCTAGTGCCTCACCACCATTACAGTAAAGAACTTCCTCCTTATATCCAGTCTAAACTTCCCCTGTTTAAGTTTGAACCTGTTACCCCTTGTCCTATCACTACAGTCCCTCATGAACAGTCCCTCCCCAGCATACCTATAGGCCTCCTTCAGATACTGGAAGGCTGCTATGAGGTCTTCACGCAGCCTTCTCTTCTCCAGGCTGAACAGTCCCAACTTTCTCAGCCTGTCTTCATATGGGAGGTGCTCCAGTCCCCTGATCATCCTCATGGCCCTCCTCTGGACTTGTTCCAACAGTTCCATGTCCTTTTTATGTTGAGGACACCAGAACTGCACACAATACTCCAAGTGGGGTCTCACAAGAGCAGAGTAGAGGGGCAGGATCACCTCCTTCAACCTGCTGGTCACGCTCCTTTTGATGCAGCTCAGGATATGGTTGGCCTTCTGGGCTGCAAGCACACACTGAAGCCGGCTCATGTTCATTTTCTCATCAACCAACACCCCCGAGTCCTTCTCCACAGGGCTGCTCTGAATCTCTTCTCTGCCCAACCTGTAGCTGTGCCTGGGATTGCTCCCACCCACGTGGAGGACCTTGCACTTGTCATGGTTAAACTTCATCAGGTTGGCATCAGCCCACCTCACAAGCATGTCAAGGTCCCTCTGGAGGGGATTCCTTCTCTGCAACGTATCAACTGAACTACACAGCTTGGTGTCATTGGCAAACTTGCTGAGGGCGCACTCAATCCCACTGTCTATGTTACCGACAAAGATGTTGAACAAGACCGGTCCCAACGCTGATCCCTGAGGGACACCACTCGTTACTGGTTTCCAGCTGGACATTGAGCCATTGACCACAACTGTTTGTATGCGGCCATCCAGCCAGTTCTTTATCCACTGAGTGGTCCACCTATCAAATTGATGTCTCTCCAATTTAGAGACAAAGATGTCATGTGGGACAGTGTCAAACACTTTGCACAAGTCCAGGTAGATGACATCCACTGCTCTGCCCCTGTCCGTCAATTCCATAGCCCCATCATAGAATGATTCCTGAAGCTTCTAACTCTCATTTTGTTCCATTAATATTTTTTCTTGATAACTTGTGTTAGTTTGGTTTGTCCTGAGGCTAAAGTTGAAGTAATGTCACCTGGGCAAACCACTCTAGGGGTGATTTAAACATCTTTACAAAAACATACTTACTGAAGAATGATAAATTGATGAAGATCCTCAGCATTTGTTCACTTGGAATAATTCCCAGATACTAAAATTAAGTAAAATGGGTCACTTTATTAGAATAATTTTATTTTGCTGAGCATAAAATTTGAACATAGCTGTTTAGTGATGTTTTTACAGGCAACATTTGAAGTCAGCCTTTCTGCAGAGACCAGAGCTCTGCAGCTTACTGTAGGTGAGTACAATACTCACAGGATTTATAGTGGTTCACATTTTCTACATAAGTACTAGTCATAACAGAAAAGCACAAAAGGAAAACAAATTATTCAGTTGCAGCTTTTTCATATTAGTTCTGATTGCTATTATTAACAAATTATTCATTCAGTCTAGTGATATATATGCAACTAGAGGTGAGCTTTAGAATTACAAATACTCATAAGGAATACGCTTGCTTAAGTGATCAGGCATAATCTAAATTTCCCAAGTATGAAGGAGCTGAAGTAAAGTCCAAATGACTTGGATCCTCTTGGGTTGAGCATTTCCTTGTTAAATGTAGAGCAATACAAGATCTGATGGTAGTCTTCCTTAAAAGGCCTATTTTCATACTTTTCTGTTCTGTGAGGCAAAAAAGAAGCCAGTTGCAGCTCCCTGGCTGTGGATTGCTACACAGTACAAAGGGGACCTCTAGGAAGCGGAGAGTTATTTCTGTGTAGAGCTGGTCAAACATATATTTAACTGCACTTTTCTGGCTATTTTTCATTCACAGGTTTTTGTATTGTATATGTAAAAGCCTCTTACAATTCTGAAGTGTGCTGAGGTAACACCTTGTAGGAGCTCTATTTTATTTTGCTTGTGTCTAAGTTTATTTATAGCGCATGTAACAGACAAATGCTTTGATGGACATTCCCTGATGTGTCGTGCTTCCCTCACAATGTGCATGGAAACATAGCCTGCATAAAGACTTGGTATACCCAAGATAAGGGCAGAAGGCATGCAGCTGTCTTACTGATGAGCTACCACAACATTTGAAGGTACCACTTCACACTTTTGAAGAAGCAGAAGACAGCTCTTACTCCTTCCTGTCAGGCTTGGCATATATCATGAGTTCTCCTTGCACTTTGATTATGAGAAGAAGCTGGGTGGATAAATGGAGCAGAGCTTGTTTGTGCTCCTGTGGTTGATAGGTGATGGAGAGGCTGGTTTTTTGCACTAACCTAATCTGGAACTGCATTACACAGAAAGATGTGTTTGTTATCTGACCTCTGCTGCGCTGACAGGAGCTTCGGGCATTGAAATACTTGACCCTGGTTTCAGAATTAGCTGCTGGGGAAAACGTGTAAAGGGGAAATTGTTGCACCTGTGGACTGTTGTAATGAGTGTCGTGGGGTTTTAAAGTTATTTAATTTAATGTACATTCTCTATTTTTTTACCTCAGATGGAATATGCAGTAAGTGCAAAGTTAATTACTTCTACCTTTAAACCTTTCTTCCATGAGTCATTCTCTCTATTTTTGCCTTTCTTTTCCAGAATTATAATTATTTTGCAACTGGATTTTTTTCCCAGTTGTATTTCTTTGCATGTTAGATCATAGCTTTGCAGTGTAATGCTAATATTAAGCAAATATATGCTCTAAACATTGTGTTAAAGCTTGGTGTGAGTACCTAACAAATAATCAACATTGGTTAAATCTTATCTGGATCTAAGATGAAGGGGCAGCCGCATAATTCTCTGACACTGGCTTTTCCTGCTAATTTTTACCTCCCAAAGCAGCAGTTATTACAGCTGGCTGAACAGAGCAGGACAGAATCGGCATTTGGTATGTCTCAAATTTACCAACTGTTTCATCTATACTAGAAAAATTGATGAGTTGGCAACAGAAGTGCTCCTCTACTTTCAAAATCAAAACTGTAGCATGTTATGTAGTTTCAGACTTAATAGCATACCTTCATCAGATGGAAGCCAGCAGTGTGTTCTGCGCTGAAATGCCATAGTTTACCCACTTTAATCACATTGCACCAGAGTCAGATTATGCCTGAAAGTGTTTTCCTGTCAAAAGAGCCAGGATGATTTTAAATAAAACCTTATATTCTTCTGAAAGCTGTGTCAGCATCAGAATAGCAACAGTTGGACTCTTTCCATCTGTACTTTCTGTTGCTGGATTAATTTTAGATGCACTGCATATGGATTATGCATAAAATGTTGTTTTCCTAGTTTTGTTGCTGCTGCAATTAGCTCCACCGTAAGTAACACTTCTGGGAATTTCATGGTCCAGAATGCAGACCTGCTGCCCTAGGAACAGGGAAGGAAGACACCTATTGAAACCGAAAAAGTAACCATGTATTGAAAATTGACATTTGTGGTCCTAAAGATACCTGTGTCTGTGAACAGGAGAGGTAGCCACCATATTCCATCAGTCATGACCAAGTTGATTGCTGTGTATTGCCCAGAGCTGGATGTTTAGTGATGTGCTGGGCATCCCCTACTTCAACTGCGGAGCTCATGAAATAATCACTCTTTGGAACTCAATTTAATTAAGATGCAAATAACAAACCTAGTTTAATTTGCTATAGTTTCACTTTCCAATATTTTCTAGTATCTTTATCAATGATAATAGAAACAGAAACTGGTGGTTATGTGACAAAAAATATACCCCTCTGGTAACTATGGCTTAGTTTTACTACATAGATTGCCTCTATTTTACAGCTGTTGGTTGTTTAAATAGTAATGCTGTGTCTATTGCCATTTGCATTAGTCAATAATTCCTTTATCACTGAAAATACACCTAACACAGGGAAATAGGACTTTTGTTTTCCTTTAATTGAAAAAGTCAAAATCCTACTTCAGAAAGATAAGCACCCTTTGGTGATAGCGTTCACATAAAGTTGCGTAAATGAAGCCTAAGAAAGCAGTGTAGCCTTTTAAAACTGGAACCTTTCCTAGCACTGCACCCTTCTTGCAAAATATGTAGCCATGAAGAATAAATACTACTGATTTTTTTAAGGCACTTAATTAAATTTTTTATGCATGGCTATTTTTATTTTTAAAATAAAATTTACTGAATGTAACGAGAACAAAAAATTTACAGAGATTGTTTAATCAGTGGACTAATATTAGTGTTAAAAATCTCTTTGAGTCGCAGCTGCACCCAGCTGCTGTTGCTGGATGTGGTTCTTCCAATGCTGACAGTGTGCTGTGTCCTTCTCCTAGGCACCATTATGGGTGTTGTACTCTTACTATGTTTCTGAAACACAAAAATAGAGAGAGTACACAGAATGGAGTTTTCCCTTGAAAAATTACAGTGTCCTTTGCACCAACTGATGGAACTCAAAGACAATGGGTTCAGGGTCGAGGTTCTTCCCTCTTTTACTTCAAGAAGGAAAAAGTGATGGCTTATTCCAGTACTACTTTCTAAAAGATTAGACAATGTTTTCTGTGCATGCCACAGCAAAGCTGCAGCAAAACAACTAGAATGGAGAGCAGACCCACAAATGAGGTTATCACTGACTTTTCATGTTGGAAGAGAGACATAGTGTTTTACTGTCATTGCAGGCATAGGTTACCTGCACCTTTAGCACTTTAGGGGAAGGTGTTTGAGGCATTTCATCAGCAACAGTTAATAATTTGTAAAAGATAGGGAGCAGTTCAGAGTAAAAAAACATGAGAATGAATACAACATAGAAATGTTTGCTCTAGAGTTGTATGAGATGGTGTGAGCTGATCTAACCACTCAATCTGGTGGTGGAAGGGAGGCTTTAGACCATGCTGGATCCTGCACTGAAACAGTTCAATGGCTGGCCCAGTGGTGAGCCATCACCTTTCCTTGGATAGCCACAAATGGAGGCAGGCTCTTCTTTCAGGCTAGACCACTCTTGGTTTCCTGCTGCTGCCACTTGCAGCAAGCTGCAGCAAGCTCCAGCAAGTGCTGGAGGGTGGCCATGGCACAGGGTGGGCTCTGGCCAAGAGAGGCAGGAGGGAAACCTCCCACTCTGCCTGTAAGGAGCTCTTGGATTAGCTCAGCCATCTCTTATAACTTCTTTATAAGCTTCACTTAGCCTCTTAAAATACAGAAATGACAGTATTGCTTTTAGACAAGTAATTCCTGGGCAGAGTTTATGGGGTGGTTGATGCACTGGATACTGCTGCTACCCGCATATAGAAGGACCAAACGAAGAGGGCTTCATTTTTCCCATGAGCAACACAAATTTTCCTAATAAGAGAATCTTGTTCATATAAGTTTATGAACCAAGGGGGAAAAAAAAACAACACAAAGGCTTGTAAAATAATGTATACATCTTTTCCTTAATTGGTAGCCTGTGACTACAGACCTTTCTTACTCCTCCCCCTTTGAAATAGATAGATGATAGATAGATTAGATAGATAGATAAATAGATAGATATCTTTAGGTCCTCTTCCAGACTTTTGTGTCCATTCAACATCACATCCGTTGCAGGCACACTTTATTTTTCTTCTTATGCTTATCAGTATTTTGGTGCAGTCAATACTGGCATTTCACCATAAATCTTTAGTATAGCATGGAAGAGTCACAAGTTAAGAGTTAAGTTTTAGTACACCTGATAACATTTTTACTCTGTGCAACTTTTTCTCTGTATCTAGATTTTTTATTCCAAATCTACATTCTAATTAAACTTTGTAAAAAGAACTTAAAGCCTGCTTTGTAAGGCAACTATGCACTGAGCTGAATAACAATGACAGGAGATAAACATTAAAGCAGTCGTTCTTTAGTGTTTCCTATTAATGAATGCTAATGCATCTTTTCAGACACTAGCATCTGCAGTTGCCCTTATGTGCCTTTTTGGGGAAAAGTACACATCAAAGTGATAGTTACATGTGACATGGCAGGTGGAATAGTAATATATAGTTATCATTTGCTTTCTATAAAATTTGTAAAAGAAAATTTTTATTTTATGCAAATTGTAAAGTAAAGCTTCTGCCCTCATAACGACTCCTCCACTACTGCTTGTATAGAACGCAGAATGCAGCTTTTCCTCTTGTGCTCTCTGGCCACTTTGTTAAGCAAAAGGGCTGTTTGTGTAAGGTTGTTGGAAATTTAGACCCCACAGATTTTGGCTTATGCAGGATGAGATGAATGATGTATGAACAATGTATTTAATGTATGAGCAAAGTGGTCCCTAAAAATATTGGGAGTAGCTAAAAGTTTGGCTAGAAATCTTCATTGCTCGTGTATGCAAGATTAAATATAGGTTTATAGTATAATGTTGAATGTACTTGCTATATGACATTGCAAATGCTGTAACTTTATAGGTTGTATTTTTCATAACAAGAATCCCATATATCATGGCTTATTTCCCTACAAATGCTGAGTGCCAATTGGTCACGTAAGGAATATTAGCATATGTTGGGAAACATCCAGAATTTCATGGATATGTCAGATTTTATCAATAGGATTAATTTAGAGTAGATATAGCATTAATGTCCAGAAGTATGGTTTGAGAAAAAATGTTGGTTATGCAGGAGAGCATGCCCTTAGCTGTCTACTTGGTACGCAAAAGGCAGGGAAAATAGAAACTGCTGTCTTAGATAATTAAGCTAATTCAGGTAGAAAATCAGGAATACACATTGATGAAATGTGATCTAATGAAGATTAACAGCTTTGTTCTTTTTCCAGTTATTTTCTTCTGTCACACTAAAATTATTTTCCCACCTCTTTGCTCTCCTCCCTAGGATGCAACCTGGGCTGTTCTGTGATTCAGCAATACTGCTGCTCCAGTTTAAAGGCCACCAGTTCACCCTCTGCATTGGGGCAGCATGGTGAGTGTTTTAGCACTAGATTTTTTTGACCTTTAAAGGAACATCAGAGCTATTTCTTCAAAAGTAGGCACAGAGTCCCTGGGGGAAGAAAATGAGTTACAGTTTTCACCTACCATGTTTCATGGTTGCGCTCTAAGCTGCTCCTTGCATTTCCACAAGAGATCAATATAACCGCATCTTCTTGTTAAGTAGTAAATGATGGGGTTTCATCTCTACAGTGTGTAGGTGAACTAAGTATAAGAGGCTGTTAGGGATGTTTTTGAGGGTGCTCTTAAGCAGAAAAAACATCAGCAGAAAAGTCATGAAGTTTCTCCTATGAGAGAAGCTTAGGGGAGAAGCTGATGGGCAGTTAATAAAGACAAAGGATGATGGCAGGGTGATGTTTGAGATGACCATCACAATGGGATAATCAATTACAACTTGTATGGGCTAAATCATAAAAGGGATTAATGGGCAATAAGAAGAATTGCAGGGACAAAAGGGCAACCACCATAATGAAGGAGCGTAGAGGATCTACAAAAGTTGTTTCGGTGATATTGTATTGAATAGAGAAGAAAAAGTTGCTAGAGTCAAGGTTTTAAAAAGGTGAAGTTAAGCATATTATGTTGAAGGTTTGGAGATATGTATGGAATGACAGAAAGAATGATGCAGTTGTTCAAGATGCCTAGGTAAAGAAAACCATCAAAACCTGAGGAAAAACTAATAGTGCAGGTCCAGAGGAATTGTGGAAATTATGAATTAAATGGAGAGAAACTTAAAAATTCCAGGACTATTATAAAATATAAATGACAAAATAGTCATATAGGCTGTTTAGCTGAACTAATCACCTACCAGCGGAATACCATTAAGACTGCTGTGAGAAGAGCAGGCTGCAGCTGTAGTTTACAAAATCAAACAAAAAAAACAGTTTATCTGAAATACTTTTCTCAGGCTATTTAATTTCAGCGCATGCAAGCCGTCTTCAAGCATAGCTAATCATAAAATGTTTTCGGCAATGTGATGATAGTAATCCATCACCTTGTCACCTTGTTAGAAATTATTTCTCTGCAGAAAAGCTTACCCAGGAGAAATGCAAAAAATCAGTTTCCCGGTCATGGTTATCTCTTCCTGACAGCAAGCACTATCAGTGCAAAGTAAGTTATATTACCTGATGGTCACTCCTGCCTAAACGACTAAATGACATGTGGGCTTCTTTGCTTTTATGATTTCCTTTGCATCTTCCTGGTTGTATATCTGTTATTCTCATATATCCACAAAATATTTAAGACTATCACCTTGGTTGTAATTATGGTTTTAAGATTCATGTATATGATTAATTTCAACTTTTTTTAACACTGTATTTTATTTAAGTGTACTTTTTAAATAATTTAACCTGCATTTTAACTATGTACAGGACTGTTAACCTCAGTGTGAAGAATTTAACAGTTTCTAGTTTTCTAGAGTGAACTGATATATAAAAAATTATAACAGAGAAAGGAAAAAAATAATTGTATAAATAAAACTTTTTTTTTTTCAAAGTTGCTTCCTAAAAATCCATTGATCTAGGATAAAAGCTCAGTGTATCACTAAACTGGAGTTCACCTTCTTTCCCCATCTCCCATCAATACCTGTACTACAGGCACTAGATACCAGAAATGCTTCATGGATCAGAAATAGCTGCTGAGTTTTCACTGTGTAATTCAGAGAGAACCCCACAATTATGGTCTCACACAGATGTTTTTATATTTAATTATGCCTTGGAAATAAAATCTTCAAAGAAAATACCAGACAAACATAAGTTTCCTTAAATATAACCATGTTAATTCCCCTCTTTCTCCTCATTTTTTCCTAATGGGGTTCTGTTTCATCAGGCCACTTGAGCTCCACTTAGCCTTATTTGATTTCAGTGAGACTGACACATGATTAAATGCATGTTTATATGCTTTGCTTACTAATGAGGGAATTAAATGTATGCTTAAGCAGTTAACTGAAGCAGAACAATGCTCTTTGCTTGCCTTTTAATTGTGGGAGCGTATCTATATATTTTTATCTGCAAATACTGGAACTAGATGATCTTAAGCTTCTTACCAACCCTAAGTATTCTATGATTTTATGATTCTACAAAATGTACCCATGCACAATACCACACAGGTGCCTAGCCAGCAGAGCAATAAATGCATTCAGAGGTTTCCCACAGCCAAGTTGTCTCATGACTGGAGTTACACCTCACCAGACCTTTGCACTATGTAAAGGTGCGGCATGCCAGACCCTCTAGAGGACAGTTTCATAAGACTTCCTCTCCGTCCTGGGTTTAGCAGTAGCAGTCATTTTTCTCCTTCTTAGTAGCTGGTGCAGTGCTGTGTTTTTGACTTGCAGCCTCGGAACAGAGCTGATAACACTGATGATTTTAGTTGCTGCTCAGTAATGTTTAGGCTGCCCAAAGACTTTCTGAGTCTCATGCTCTGCCGGGGAGGAGGGGAAGCTGGGAGGAAGCAGATACAGGACACCTGACCCAAACTAGCCAAAGAGGTATGCCACACCGCAGCATGTCTTGCCCAGTATATGAACTGCGGGCAGTTACCTGGAAGGCCCAGATTGCTGCTTGGGTCAGGCTGGGTATCAGTCGGTGGGTGGTGAGTGGTTGTATTCTCTTCCCTTGTTCTTTCCCTTATCATTATTATTATTGGTGGTAGCAGCATTGGTTTGTGTTATACCTTAGTTACTGGACTGTTCTTATCTCAACCAGTGGGAGTTAACATTCTTTTGATTCTCCTCCCCATCCCTCCTGGAGCAGGGGGGGAGGAAGGTGGTGGGGAGTGAGACAGACTGCGTGGTTTTCTTAGTTATGGCTGGGCTTAAACCACAGCACTCTCTCAGTCAAACCTGACACCAATATACAGTGGGTTCTGTTGTTGCCAAGATTTTGTAGGAGCTGGAAGGGACTGTAATAATGGTGTCAAACATGCTTGATGTGGTAATCAGATCTCATCTCTTCTTCAGGTGAGTTTATTTGATGTCCAATACTTAAAGGTATTCAGTAGTCCTGAGAAAATGTAGGAGAATTCCCTGGCAAGCCTGCTATCTCTGTTTTGGGAAGGGCTGTAATTTTATTTTAGATGTTTTCTCACTTCTAAATCGCCAGGTTCCTGGTACTCTGCATCAGTCTTCATACCCTTTATATCATTAATTTTGCCATTCTTGTTTCACTATGCACTCTTATTTTTCAGCCATGTTCATCTTTTAGCATCTCTTTTTAGTTCAGCCTGCATTTGTTTCCTTGCTTCCATCATGAGTTATACTCTTCTGTGCACATTCTTTAATTTCAAGCCTCGTTTACTTTATCCCATTGATCAATAATCTATGGTACTTAAAGTACAAGTTGTAGCATACAACTAGCCATCTGTAGGGCTCTATAGCGTTCATATTCACGGATTTATAACACCTTGTAGTCTGTGCCATTAACTGAATGAAGGAGGTGAATGAGATATTCAACTTAAGCCACATTATCTTGTCCCATTTCGCTCCAGGTGTTGCTTAATTTTCAACAGTCCTTCAAAGTTAAAGGAACCTAACAAATCTGTTCTGCTCAGATTATGCCTGTGTGGACACAGCACCGTGTATGTATAACTCCCAAGTAGCCACATGCAGCAACTCAGTAGAAAGAAAAAAGCACTGTTCAGCCTAGCTGAGAAGGAAGTTGAAGCTGTCTGGGAGGAGCACTGACTGGTGCTACCATGGTCGTGAGCATGCTGGCACAGCTTTTTCATGCTACTAGTATATGTCTTGCTGTACAGGAATGTCATGTTTGAATTTTAATTGCTCAGTGATGTGTGTTGTGAGCATCTTCACAATGAACTCGTTGATTTCACCCAGACTCTCTTAAAGAAAAGTTCAACAAGCTACTTGCTGTATTTCCTGTTTGCAACCTCTATCTTTACCTGCTTTTCTGGTCTGACTGATTCTGCACCTCTAGCCAGTTGGGAGGCATTGCACTTTGGCTGATGGTGAAGTTGGAATCTGGGATGACAGGACAAAAATCCCAAGAATGCGCTAAACTGAAGTGCCAACAGCCAAAACCACAACAAACTCAATACAAGCGAGTGAACAAGGATTTTTTTTTTTTATGATACTGTACTAGAAAAACACTTGATGTAACCACAGTTTTGATGAGAGAACTCTTTATGGCTGTAAGAAAAAAGGCTTAATAATTATGCTTGGAGACGCAAGTGGGTTGATAATTAACCTGTAGATGTTAAATTATCTGTGCTGACTGGAAGTTGAAGTACCAGTTAATAATACTAAATCCTGAACCTTTAGAAAAAAAACCAAATAATTACCCTTTATTGAAAAATAGTTTCATAATGTGGTATAAACCACTGTGGAATTAGGAAAACAGCAAACGCATGTGTTAACAAACTAACCCTTTCAAAAGGTGGGGTTTTTTTTCCAGAATGCAATTCATTCCCAAAGGGAATAATTAAGTAGCTTGTAGAAAATTCAATTTGGTGTCATCCTTCAAAGTAACTTATGCTATTGTTACATGCTTCCATTGAAGATACTGCTTTGTTGCTGACATAAGTTAGAAAGTTTAAGCATAAGGCCACAGGATCCTTCTTTTGTTCCAGGAGTACAGAAACCTCTGCAATATAGTCTTATCAGTCTATATGGCTCTGTATTTTACTTCCAGTAACAGTGGAGAGTACTGAGGCAGGTTTAGATTTATCTCTGAATTTTCTCAGTTCTACTGATTTATGCAAGAATTTCCAATTTTCCCTGGTATTATAAACGTGGAGGTTTTTGCTCACAGGGTGTTTCATGCAGACAACTGAGTTTAGATTTAACATAGCTCTCATTCACAAACTGCTACATCCTTTGCAATATATAACGTGACTCTGTTAAATAAGGGGTTTCATTTATTGCTGTTGTGTGGCAAAAAACTCTAAGGTAATCCGTCTATCAGCCTCAACAATCTATGAAGGTCTTCTGATACTGTTATCAGTGCAGGATCAGATCTGTTATATCCTAAACAGCTCCTGAAACAGAAGAATGTTGATGGAGTGAATCCTTTGTCTGAAACCTACATTGTTAGACAGGAACATGTGTTAGGTAATAACATTCATCTAAAATTAAAGAAATTACTATTTTATCAGTAACAGCCTGTGGCATAAGTTTGCTGCCACTTTGCATTACAGGGGTTCAGATTATTTAGTTGAAGTCTCCAACTGCAAATCTAGCACCACAGTGTTTTTAACTGCCAGGCCAGATTTCGTTAAATATGATCTCGGACAAGATGCCCTGTTTTGAGTGTTCTCAGTTTAATTCACTGTAAAACCAGGACAGCTTCTTTTCCTCTTTGAATCCATGGATAAAATGTGCAATTAATTGTTACCCGTGAGTTCTGAAACGCTAAAGGACAGAAGGACCAGGAAACCATTAAGTCAGCTTATTAAGTGCAGATCCTATTACCATAGGTTAATAAATGAGTCAGTTTTTGAAGTGCAAAAGACTTATAATCCTTTCTCCTTTCAGTCAATTATAAAATGGTTTTTTCCTTCAAATTCATTAAATTTCAGTTTCCATTCTAAAACAGTTTGACATACAAAATCAGTTAAAACAACTCTAATCTGTAGCTCAGATCTGTTAATCTTTAACTAGAAATGTAATTCACCTGTTACAAAACTTAAAATTTAAGATTCTGAATACATGTATATTTATATAACTCCTGACCATCTGCATCATATCCTTTTGGTCAGCAAAGGCAAATTTCAGGTTTAAAGTAAAGGCCATATTTATCTGTGAATCTGTGTATGTCAATAATTTCTAATTTATGAGGCTTAATTACCCCTTTTAAAAGAGAGCAGAAAGTACAAATGCAAAGACTAAAGCTCATCCTTTAATCCAAGATTTTTTTTGCTTGCTGGTTTAAATCTTAAATAAAAAAGACAATTTAAGAATTTCAGTTTAACAGTTTAATGGTATTGCACAACCACTAAAAATTGGTTTAACTCTAAATTTTTAGAATCATTTTAAAGAGAAAATGATCTTCTGAAAGTGTATTTTTTTGTGCTGAATCATCATTGTGGCAGATCAAAGGCAATATAGTCTGGTTCTTTGTGACCTTTCATAGCCGGCATAAACTAAAACTAGTAATGGCTGTTAATTTGGTGAAAAGGATACAGGGATGCAGAGACATGCGCCCAGGCATACCTATGCAACCCATAGCATATTTTATCAGTCACAGGCCCATCATTCTGGATTACTTAAGTGCTGAAAAGAAACACATAACAAAAAAATTGTGTGCTCTGATCGTCTGTTGCTATAAGAGGGAGAAAATTAATCCTATGTAGTAAAACATTCTAGTAAAACTCTGGAATAAGTTTGTTTCATGGGTCCTAATGGTTGCAAATTATCCAGCCAGTAGACATATTTGTATGCCTGCAGCAAAAGGCAAAGCAGTATGTTTCCACTATAATCCGCAAAAGGGTTGATGTGCTTCAATTTCTTTCAAAACCTTTGCTAGCCAAGAAGTAAAATTCTGTGCTTCAAATTAAAAAGTTTGAAATATTTATCAAAATATTCTAAATGAAATACTTATCCAAAAGGTGGAGGACAAAGATACCCATATGAGTTCATGTACCAAGTAATCTCAGGACCATTTTCTTAAATAGAAGCTTAAACCTTCTCTATGTTTTATCAAAACCAGTCTGTCTTTTCTACTACCTTGTTCACAAAATTACAGTTTAGGCCCTACAGGCTGTACTTGCAAATAAGAGTTTGAAGTCTAAATGGAAAAAGGTATATCTGAGTAAGCTGCAGTTTACGGAACTATATCAGGTAAAAAGAAATATGTTTTTGGAGCTCATTCAGCTTTTCTGCTAGATATGCATTTTACAACCTGCTGCACTGTTTAACCAGCTAATTAGGTAGGCCAATTCATGGAAATGGAAAAGATTTGATCTATTTACAGCCTCTTCTATGTGGTAATTAAACTAGACAATGTTTTTCACCCTGTCAATTGTCTGGGACAGTTCTAAAGGGAGCAATTTTAAATGCAGTAGTGTTCCTTTGTGGCAACAGAATATTTTTTAATAACATTTTAAAACTTGCTTTGATACAAAAGCTTTTATGCTTAACATCTGAAGATCTTTCACCCAGAAAAGTTATATTGGAGCAGAAAAATAAGAGGTTGCACATTGTAAATCTTGCTGTCAATTTTGAAGTTTTCAATATTGTACTTTGATATTTTTTGGAGCTGTTGCCTAGCCTTACCCAGCCAAATCCAAGTTTATACTATATAAAATA
The DNA here is from genome assembly GCA_028858755.1 of Ara ararauna. NCBI lineage: Eukaryota > Metazoa > Chordata > Aves > Psittaciformes > Psittacidae > Ara > Ara ararauna. Next base: position 71,618,351 of record CM054381.1, read on the forward strand.
GTAATATATGATATGAAGACCAGGTTGGACAGAGCCTTGGGTGGCATGGTTTAGTGGGAGGTGTCCCTGCCCATGGCAGGGGGGTTGGAACTAGATGATCTTAAGGTCCTTTCCAACCCTAACTATTCTACGATTCTATGAAGCAGTTACTTTGTTAGCTTCATTATGTTCTGCTTAAGTATTTCTGAACTTTTGTGGATAGCTAGGAATCAGGGACAAATTCACTAGGCCAGATCCAGATAACAGAGCTTGCCCAATTTCTGTCATGAGTTCCAAATGCTGAGTGTTAGGATGCAGAACATTCTTCATAAGGGCTGGCTGAAGTGAGTAATATCACATCATTATTAATGTAATGGCTGAATAAGTGCCTCTGTTCTGAAGCCCTCCCTGTAAGTTATATTTTTCAGGTTGTGCTTAATGCATATTAATAGCACCTGCTCAGTTTTTCATTAATGGGAAAAATATGAGTGTTTCCTTATTAGTCTTGTGAAGTTTCACTCATCACTGAGATGCGAGGAAAATTCACTTTTGCATTTTGAGAGTATATTTTTAAATCATATCACAGACTTATTCTGTACTAAACAATCAGAGGACGATGATGTCTCAGCCCTCTCTAAACTGGTCTTCCTCTCTGGGATCCCTCTTTGCATTTATCTGCCTTCCTTCTTCCTTGCAGACCTTGCTACAGCAAATTCACTTCCCATTCGGCTTTTTTCTTAGGGTTTTTGGGTTGTTTGGGGTTTTTTTAGTAAAATCAGCTGTCCTGCATTGTCCTAAAGCATATAATGAAGAGATCCTAGAATTGCTGAGGTAAAATTGAATTAAAAAATAATCTTAAACAACATCACCTTTAAAATAAATGCATGGTTACTTTTGCATGACAAATATCAACTGCTGATCAGGGCCAAAGACAGAGTGATTGAAGTGTGGTGTAAGGGAAGATATCCCAGCTTATAGGCTCTGGCATTATAGTGGCAAGGTCATACTGGGTATATGGGTTGGTCTGACAAAGAGAACCTTGGGGGTGCAAGGAGAACTTAGAAGTAAAGTGTAGCCATAAACTTAGACAAAGGGTTTTCAGGAGAGTCCTAAGAGGTAGGAGACTTCGATAAGAGACATCAGTATTTTACAGGGATTGAAAATGAACTTGCATTGAGAAACACTCTGAGGAAAGGACCTGTTGAGACAGTCAGTTTTCCAAGTGGAGTATATGCATACATGTAGGATGCAATTGTTTGAGGGAAGGCATTTATTATCACCTGTTGGCATTCTCTGAGAAACAATGTGTGTAGCAAAAAAGAGCTGATGGTGATCTCATCATGAATTTGAATAAATCAATTTTCTCAGGTTTTAAGTGAATACTCAATAATGGATCAAAATATCCATAATGAATAACTTTTTTTTTGTATCTAGTGAGTACTTTATGTGAAGAGCTAGTGATGTCCAGCACTAAAGACTCTGAAAAGTAAATATGAATCAGTAATTCAAGCAGCAAGAACATAGAATTCAAAGTTTTAGAGAAATTACTTGAATATACATATCAGTTGATTTTGATTTTCATATTATAGAAGTTCACTATTTATATATAAATTATGAGTAATACTGGTAATTCTTCTTATTTACCATAACTTCAAAATGCACCATAACAAAGGAATTACTACTGTTGCAAGTAGAAATATGTCTACAAAGGCACACAATGAAAAGTTGCAAATGAAGGTTTAAGTTGCTCTCTGGTAATTATATTAATGAATATAATCATTCATGTTTTTATTCCTGTGCTAGCTGCAGAGTGCCTCTACAGACTCAATAATTTTCATTATATGTTAGTTGATCCTCAGAGAAAACAGTTTATGTTTTCTTTTAGGTAATTGAAGCTGGTAATATAATATCCATTACTTCATCTTCCTGTTTATGCCAGCATACTTTGAAAATAATTGTATCAAATCCTTTTCTCTAAATTGGAGAGACATCAATTTGATAGGTGGACCACTCGGTCGATAAAGAACAGGCTGGATGGTTGCATGCAAAGAGTTGTGGTCAATGGCTCAATGTCCAGCTGGAGACCGGTAACGAGTGGTGTCCCTCAGGGATCAGCGTTGGGACCAGTCTTGTTCAACATCTTTGTTGGTGACATGGACAGTGGGATTGAGTGCGCCCTCAGCAAGTTTGCCGATAACTCCAAGCTGTGTTATTTGTTTGATATGCTGGAGGGAAGGAATGCCATCCAGAGGGACCTTGACATGCTTGTGAGGTGGGCTGATGCCAACCTGATGAAGTTTAACCATGACAAGTGCAAGGTCCTCCACGTGGGTGGGAGCAATCTCAGGCACAGCTACAGGTTGGGCAGAGAAGAAATTCAGAGCAGCTCTGCAGAGAAGGACTTGGGGGTGTTGGTTGATGAGAAAATGAACATGAGCTGGCTTCAGTGTGCACTCGCAGCCCAGAAAGCCGACAGTATCTTGGGCTGCATCAAAAGGAGCATGACCAGCAGGTCGAAGGAGGTGATCCTGCCCCTCTACTCTGCTCTTGTGAGACCTCACTTGGAGTATTGTGTGCAGTTCTGGTGTCCTCAACATAAAAAGGACATGGAACTGTTGGAACAAGTCCAGAGGAGGGCCACGAGGATGATCAGGAGGGCACTGGAGCACCTGCCGTATGAAGATAGGCTGAGAAAGTTGGGGCTGTTCAGCCTGGAGAAGAGAAGGCTGCGTGAAGACCTCATAGCAGCCTTCCAGTATCTGAAGGGGACCTATAGGGATGCTGGGGAGGGACTCTTCATGAGGAACTGTAGTGATAGGACAAGGGATAACGGGTTCAAACTTAAACATGAGAAGTTTAGATTGGATATGAGGAAGAAATTCTTTACTGTAAGGGTGGTGAGGCACTGGAATGGGTTGCCCAAGGAAGTTGTGAATGGTCCGTCGCTGGCGGTGTTCAAGGCCAGGTTGGACAGAGCCTTGGGTGCCATGGTTTAGTGTGAGGTGTCCCTGCCCCTGGCAGGGGGGTTGGAACTGGATGATCTTAAGGTCCTTTCCACCCCTAACTATTCTATGATTCTATGATTGTAGGACTTAACTTCTTATGTGCCTGATGCCCAAAATGAAATGACAATTCCTATGTTAGGTATATAGGCTACTTCTGCACTGTCTGAAGAGGGCTGGGAGCCCAAGGGTGGAACCCGAGAGCATTAACATTTCCTTCAACTACTGTGTTATATTTGATGCTAATTTCTGGATCTAGGATATACCTACTATTTTGGGGGTTCATTAGTAGAGAAGGGCATCTATGCACTTTTCTGTCAAAGATGCTCTCAGTAAAGGTGGAGGACAAAGATACCCATATGAGTTCATGTATTTTTGTTGAAAGCACAATTATCCTGTGGGCATTTTATGGAAACATGTGCTATGGACTGTGATTCTGACCCTAAGAAAGCTGATCCTCAGCTGTCACTCAATAAAGCACCAAATTACCAAGGTCTTCTGGTTTGATGATGGAATGGTTTGCCTTTCTGCTATTGAAGAAATGCTCTTTTATGGGTAAAAACATTTATTTCTGGGCTAAATCAAATCTCTAGAGTCTTGATTCCGTGGGATTGAGTGACGAAGCTCATCTGGGAAGCAGTAAACTTTGAGTCCTGGCTTCTGCTCCCAGATACTTTTTTCCCACAACTTTGACAGTATTTTTACAACGTATCCACTGTATATAAAGTAAATTGACATCTTAAGTAGTATGCTATGGTGTCAGTTCCATTTTGGTCCAATTAACATTGAATTGCTTTCTGCAAGGGTCTTTACCAGAAGAGACAACAATGCTTCTGTCACTCTGGATAGCTTGCTGGCTGGAGCACTTAGGGGATAAGGAGTTTGTGTATTAGGTGTGAGCCTTGATGCCAGATTTTCCATGTGCTCTATAAGTGCTCTGACCATTTTGTAAGAAACATCAATACTACCAACTATCACCATGATCTCTAAAAAGAGGTGACTAGATCTTTGACATGTAGAGTTCTGGTTCTGGTTGATGCACAGTCCATGCTCTCAGTTTATGCTCCTTGGCTTGGCAACTTGAGCAGAGGATTTCCTGTCCATATGGGCTGGCTCTGCAGTCTTCTGGCTCAGGGGCAAACCTGTGTGCTTGCAGTCAGACAGAGGAGTAGCGGTTTAGAGACGTCCATGACACAGTGGCATCCAGGTGTGGGTTTATTGGATTATAGTTCTAGAAATACTTCATTCAGTCTCATAAAGGGACTGAAATAAGATTTTATTATATATATCATATTACGGTTCAAAAATTACTATTTTTGGTCATATGCATGGCAAAACTAGAACTTGGTTTCACTTTGTTGTCACACTCAGTTTTGAAAGCAAACTTTTCCAGTGTGGGAGGTCTTAATGATTTGAAACAGGCAGCAGTTTTCCTACAGTTCTCTTTCTTCTTGCGCTTTCTGCCCTTTTCAAGAAGTTGATCATGCTCCATATCTTGTTCTTCGTAATGTTTTGGATGAAAGAGAAGCTTGTGATTGGACATTTTTCTCCAATGATTCATCTATAAATCATGATAATGAATAAAATAATTTTATTTAGCTAATTGTTATTCAGTTGTAAGTTGTTATTAAAATCTAGTTTCCTACCAGTAGTTACTCCTCAGAAATCATAAGTTAATCAATCTGTAAATCTGCTGCACCATTCATAGTGCTATTATACCTGTGACATTGTAATAGCAAGAGTGAAAATCAAATCAACATTCTGCTGATAGAATAAGAGCAGTAAATGTCAAACTAATGAATATAGAGTGGGCATATGTAAATGGCCTAGGAGAGCAGATTGTTTCTTGGCATTTCTCCTTTTAAACATAGATCAACCCAAGTTTCACCATGTGAAAGAAGCTTACACAGTTCATCTGCCCAGGCTATACCTTCATCAGAAATCATTTAAGAAGGGTTTCATTTGTGATTAATAGATGTCTAGCTTGGCAAGAATGAATTAAGAACCGAGATAGCACAAGGATTCCATTCAGTGAAATGACAGTCAGAAGGATGGGAATTGGAAAGTTGAGGCTTTTGCGCTCTGCCCCATTCCCACTAACTTCCTCCTCAGAGGGATCTGGATGAGACCTTTTACAGGGGTCACCTCTCAAAGAAGAGAGGGCTAATTGTGACGAGGTGTGCCCTGGGAAATAGTTTGGTAACCTGACTTTGGGTGTGGGTCTGTCGGACGCTCTGAGCAACTTGGCAGTTTGTGATTCAGGGTGCAGACATGCTCCGTGGTGTGTTCCAGAGCTGACCTGAGCAGAAGGCATGTTGACATATGCCTCATTTTGCTCAGTGCCCATGCACCCTGCTCCCCTCCCCATGTACACAGCAGGGGGACCAGTGTTGGGGAGGAGAAATGCACTCAGTTCTTGTGGTACACACCCTAAATGTACATCTGGATTCAGGAACTGGGAATAACTCTAGACTGAGAACTCAGGTATATAGCCTGCTTCTTTGGTTTCCATTTGGTCTGGACAGCTATGTCTATATGCTTACTACCACAAATATATCTTTCAGCAGCTTTTCTCTGATGTGATTTCCTATCATGGTTTGTGTTTTTGTCTCTCATCTTTTCTGAGTCTGGAGTAATTGAAACTACGAAGGGATGTGGTTTGCTCAGAACTACTCAAATGGCTGCACATAAAAATTATTTCTGAGAGCAGTTTCAAAAAACTATGGCTTCTAAAAATCTCTTTTATGATATGCTGAAAAAAAGTAATCAAATGATCTAATGTGGCAGTTTCATTGATTGGTTCATTTTGATTCAGCTGGAAATCATCTCTTCTTATTTGAGTAAATACCAACTTACAGGGTATTTTAATAGAATTTTTGTGTTCTTTGTAGCAGTGCTTGCACTGAGCAAGCAAAACAACCCTTTCATGAGGAGAGTCATTGAGATTTCCCCATCTCTCATTCTCTCAGTTCAGTGCTATCCCACAAGTGTAGGTACCTTCCTTTAACATTTACTTTGATACAGTAAGGATTTTAAATGAGTCAAGCTGAAAACAATCAGACTTTCTTGTCACTAAGAATGTCTTCCATGAATCTAAATTAAAATCATTTAAACACATACATTCTCTATTTTCTGTAGCATTAGTTCAGAGAAAGCACATGACACAGGGTTTAGTATTCACTAGAGTTCTCATTTTATTGTATAAAAGTAATTACCTTTTAAATACTATCCAAATTAACATTTTAATATCCCTCTGGGCCTATACATTTTAAAAGCATAATGTAAGTCAGTACCTGGTGCAGAAGAATCCAGTTTCCTTTTCCACTAAATTAGTCTGCTGTATGGATCTTAAAAATTTGCAAAGCAAGTGGCAGCAATTGGGTTTTTTTAGCAGATAAGGCTCGTATTACAACCAAAGACACTCAACATTTTCAGCACAAGCTACTTACAACTTGAAGAGCTTAATTTCCTTGTACTTCTATTTCTTGGTAAGGTATTTGTAGGAAACAGTGTCTTAGGTTAACCATTTACATGTTTTACTACATCTCATCAAGGAAAAAATGTATGACTTAAAATACGTAGTTTCACCTCTCTGGTGACTTTTGCATATTAAGAGTCACAGCTGACTGAAATAATATAGAAAATTCACTGTTATCTAGTAAAATCATGAAGAACATTTGGCTGTTTTCAGAATATACATAGATACGTTTCATGCTTTCATGTAGCTTTTTCAACAATGCATCTTGTGATAATAAAAATAATTTTCTTCTTTTATTATCATATTTTTTTTTTGCTCAGTTCTAAAGCAAATTAATCACTTTTTCCTATGAATAAAACCAGCTTGTTTATCAATAACTTTATACTAAAATCAGGAGGGTGACTAGGAAAAGGCTTTAAGTTTGTAAAGAACAGATCAACCTGGACAAAAAACAGGTAATGAGAGAAGGACAGGAGAGACATAATAGGCTGGTCCACCAAATGTCTCAGCTGTCTGTTGACCCCAAGAACACATATGGAGAGCAAGACAGGCTAGGATGCATAGTAAAAGATCAGGGGGGTTGCAAAACAGTAGGGAAATTAATTTTATTTATTAAAATCGCCAAATGTGGCTGTAACTACCGTAAGGCAAGCCTGTGAAAATGCAAACTCCTCACTGTCGCATCCTAGAACAGTTTTGGTGGCAGAGCTAGAAAGGCATCTTCTATAGATCCAGAACTGAGTCTGAGCCTTATTTCTGGCATTACTCGCTCTGCTATTCTTATAGGTGCAGTTCAGGGACTTGGATTAACTCAGTGTAAGGCAGGTCTGTGCGCTGCTTTTGTACTACTGGCTACAGACACTATTTAAAGCTCAACTCATTTTCCCAGTAGGCCATCTAATCTCTTGACTTCATCACCCTACTTTTTCTCTAATCCTCTAAAATATTGTATGTATTATTTGCTAGTATTGAATATGCACTTACCCTTTAGTGACTCTTCTAGTTACTGTGTGGGTTTGTGCGTTGGTTTGAGAGAGGTGACAGACCTGACAGTTACGTGAGGAAAAAAATGAGTTACATCTTGTATGACAAATATCATTATGCTGTAGTTCCCAATGTTCTTTGTGTTGTTTACGTGTCTAAAAAATCCTGGAAGAAAAACTTATTATGAAAAAATCAGGCAGAACTGCAACTTTACAGATCCATGATGCCAAAAATTATTCTAAAACATTTGCATAATTTCTGCAAGATTCTGGGAATTTAATAGATATTAAAATAAACAAATATTTATTAGGTAATAATATATTTGTTGCTTTCTTTCCATGAGGCATTATTATTCTGAACTATGAGGGATGGATGTGCCTATTATGTATATATACATATATCTATCTAGAATTGTAAATCCCCAGCAACTAAAAGCTTTCTGATTTTTTTGCCGTCCATTATATTTATCCTAAAACGTACATTTTCACTTAAGCTTAAAATAACAGCATTAAAAAAACCCATGAATATTCACAGAAAGGCGTCATTGGTAGTGTTTATTTGTTGGGGGTTTTCTAATCATTTAAGTTATTCATGTTTTATAATTTTTTCATTTCACTTGAAGTTAAGGTTTTAACACAATATCAGCAACAAAGAGAGAGTCTAATTCACCTGAGTAAAACTGTTTCATTGCTTTTGTGAAATGAACATTCAAGTGAGATCATAAAGCTTAAAAATCAGTTTCAGAGTATGACCACTGCCCTTAATTTTAAGGTTTGTTTTATTAAGAGAAGTAACAGGCCTTTTTAAAAAATTCGCTGTTGTACTTAGGGATCTATCATCTCCCTTTCTTATCAGGTAGAGTTATAATATTATTTGTCAGAATAATTTTGACTTCAGCTGAGTATCTCTGAATGTATTCTCATGTAATTCAACCAGAACTGGTTCATTTGACATTGACAATAACTGTCCCATTTCCTGTTAAATACTTAGAGCTAACCAAGTAAAAAACATTGCTGTGTGATTCCATCTGGGAATAAAGCAAATTATAAGACTCATTTTATATCAAATGCAGAGTTCATAGTGATTAGTTTTAAAAACAAGCTACTGAAAAAGGTCTTGCTGGCCTAGAACAGTGAAAATATGTATAACTAGAAGGAGTTCGGTATGGGTATTGGATAAGGAACAGAAGATGGGTTAGGCTCTCTATCCTAGGTTTACATAGGCTTAACATGGATTGATTTGCATTCCACATTTGTCTCTTGCTGATTAGTGAATTGGCCTGTGTTGGCATGCCTGGCTCCTTATTTAGATAACTCCTGCGAACTTGTATATTAATTTAAGCAAAGGAAATCAAAGCTGTAATAACACATGTAGACAGTGGATTATTTACCAGCAGCATTTTGTTTAAACTGTAAGTAGGAGACTGTTATCACAAATCAGAACTAAGACAAGTGCTCATCTTTAAAAAAGATCATACAATCATAGAACCATAGAATAGTTTGGGTTGGAAGGGACCTTCAAAAGCCATCTAGCTCAGCCTCCCTGCAATGAGCAGGGGCATCTTCAGCTAGATCAGGTAGATAGCTTTTATGAATAGTATATTCTGCTGCATTGTGGATAGTCTAACCGCACATAGTTTAGAAACTCTGAAGGGAAATTAATATGACAAGCTCAAAGACATACTTAAGGAATGATCCCTTGAATCAGATTTCCCTGGAACAAATTGTCATTAACACATGCCTATTTAATTTTTGTCAACTCAGAGTAATTTATTTTAATTATAACCAAACATTGGCAGAAATAACACTTCTTAAACACATTTAAAAAAATAACAAATGGAGTTCTCAGTCCAGTCTGGCTAATCAGTAAGATAAAAAGCAAAATGCTACAGAAATTCTCCATCCTTTCATAGTTACTGTTTTTTTATATATATAAATTGGCAGATCTCAAAAATTACATTAAAGCAAAGCAATCATATTTGTAAATTAATTGTAGTGTAATACCTGTGCATTCTAAGTCTGTCCCTTAACTTTTATCAGAGCATAACCAAAGGCAGCTTTTTAAAAGGTTAGGAGAAGCAAACCATGTTTACGTTAACAAGTAAACAGACATTTACTTAGTATGCTAGAATGCTTTTACGAAAATCAGTCTTTTATTGTTGCCTTTCTCAATTCCATTCCAGGTGCATAGCATCTCTTAAACATGAGCCCTGAAAGCATCCACAGATCAGCCATTTGCTTGAAAACCTCTTTTTGTAGGACAAGAAAATACATTCAGTATCACTGATGATCCCTGAATATTAATACTAATGTTACAATCTACAAGCATAGTAAACATAAATGAATGCTCTTCTGCATTGTTTAATGTGGTGAAAATCTGTACAGTGTTTTATCTTTGAGCTTTAGTTGCATTTTTTTCCCCACCCTGTGTGCCAAACTCTTATTGCTGAAACCATTTGGCTTTCTGAAGCAGAAAACTACTTTCATTTGTATATAGCAGCACTTTTCTCTGTAACAAACAAGATGTGACTAGTTCCAATAGAAATGTATGAAATGTAATGTATTGAGCTTATCGAGTATTTTTAGCACACTCCCATCAAAGGAAGATGAAGTGTACATTTCATAAATCTATCCAGTTCTTTAGAAGCCAACTCTTCATTTTTGTTCTCCCAGTTCTGGCTTGGCTTTTTCAAGCTGCTTTGATGCACATTTGGTCATGACTCTTTTTCCCTGGAGAAATCAGAACTTCTCCTGTTTTTAAAGAAGTGAATGAATTAGATGAGAAATGTCCTGGAGTAACTAAAAGTCCTGATCCAGATAGCACTGAAATAAATGGAAACATTTCTTAAAAGGCTACTAGAACATGGCTAATGAGATAATTCTCAGAGATCCTGCATAAAGGAGGAAGTTAGGAGAAAGCAGAGGATTCTGGTGATTTTCAAGTCCTTTGTACTTAATACATTTTGTCTTGCTGTGAGATCTGAGGAAGTTCCCAGTCCATTTTACACAATTGAGTGGCAGAAGCCCAAAATTACTTCAGATAACGTAGCTGGTTTTACTGAGAGCACTACATCTGGTCCGGCTTCCAGCCTCTGGTGGCAACACAAGCCTATGTGTCTTACTGCTCATGGAGACCTCCCATCTTCAAGAGCAGGAGAAAGGAGCCAGAGCAATAATGACAACTTCTCCCTCAGTTTCATGAGATCCTTTATAAACAAATAATTACTGCAGAAGGTTTGCACTGATTATACATCTTAGCTGCAATGATACTGCGTTTTATCCTATCTATAATGCCATCACTCTATCAGGGCAAATTTCTCCCTCTCTTCTCAACTTTGATGAAGGGAAGAACCAATCCTCTAGAGTAACCATGCTGAAATGTTGTAGCAGAAATATCTGTGAAGTTACAAGATAGGTTTTAGGGCATCCCAGCTCCAGTTCTGCCTGGCTATAGCATGCAGCAAGGTATTTGTCTCATTACAGCCTCCCTGATGAAATCATTAAATTAGTCATACCAGTAAACGTATCCTGAGCAGGCATTTTTATAGGCAAGCTTGCATTCTCACTTATTTCAAATATTGTATTGCAGGAAAACGGATCTTGGAAAAAATGGATCCAAATTAAAGGCAGGCACTCAGGTAGGAACTTTTGAGAACTAGCCAGGTAATTATATCCACATTCAATACTACATATAAATGAAAGCAAGATTTTTTTTAAATGTTATGTTTTAGCTAACTATAGGTGTTTTTTAAGCCAGAATAAAATTCTGAATTATATTAAATTTGCCTTAGGAAAAGTTTTTTTCTGTTTATATATTGTATTAATTGTAGGAAAAACTGCAAAGAAAATATATGGACAAAAGCTGTTGAGTTTTTTCGTTATTATGGCTAAAAGTTTGTAATTCCAAACCATTTTGGTGCTGAGGATCTTGGTTGTTTTCGGCCTGACAGAGGATTATTTTGGAAAGAGAAGATTAATCTTTAAAAAAAAAAAAAGGGTTATTTTACAGCATTAATTTGTTCTGCCTAATTGAACAATTTTGTATTTACAAGTTAAAGGTCCTTGATATGATTTTCACTTGCTGCATTGACTGTTTTGTTTGAAGAGTAATACAATTTATGGAATTGTCAAAGATACTTACTGTATACAAACAAAGAAAAATTATAAGTACTCTGTGAGGAACAGATGGGCTATCTGCATGTTCAAAATGAAATATCCAACTGGTTTCAAGTTCTCTGTGCTTGTTTGGTTCCCATGTTGCTTTTTCTTTATTTTTGTTATTTCTTTTCTGTCAGGATAAATATTTGGGCTTCTTTAGTGCCCTTAGCTTGGAGAGACAATAGGTGCCTTGAATAGATCCTCGATAGTACATTAGTATATAGAAGGTGCAGATCCTCCTTAGCTGTGCTTGCTGTAAGACACAATTATTTTACTAGACCACAAAACCACAGCAACTTGCTCCAGCATTCCTCAGTGAATGTCTCCATTAATTAAATATGCAAGGAAAACAGTCTCTAACATTTTTGGTAAGTAGCTCTCACTCAGTTTGGAAACACACAACGTTAAGATATTAATTTTTGTATTTCTGTGAAGCAACTGTAATAATTTGTTATTGTGCTGTTCAGGTGTTGAGATTACAAAAGTTATCATCATTGTTTTTACCTACTGGGGTGGGGTTGTTTTGCTTTTGCGACTAGAGTTAGGAAGTAAAAGTGCATTTCATTTGCATAGGTTCATCTTTTCCTTGCAGCCATCTTCAGGATGTAGATTTGACTGAAAAACCTCCGCTGAAATAAGTGTACTACAGTGGCTTTCTTTCACTTCTCTCACAGAAAGTAAAAATAAGTACACTGTAAACGCAATTTTCTGGAACTATCGAGACCACACAACTACTGAATTAATGAAATATTGTTGGTTTTGACTGAGTAGATAGAAAACTAAAAGCAAAATATTTATTCAGTCTGGTATGTTGGTTTATAAAAGTGCATTGGTCTCTTCGGGAAATTTTCATACAGCTGTATGCTTTTTTTTGCTGAAGTAACTTGACTGGCTTTATGTGAAAGATCACAAATGACAGAAATAATAATTTCAATCAATAAAGTCACAAAGTTATAAGTAAGCAAAATATTATCCTTTACAGTAACAGCATATTTATGTCTTTAAGAAAACACAATATCTTAGGGAATTTTTTTCTTGCAGCAGAGAAAAATGAATCTGTGAATCTTAAGTACCTTTCAGTTTTCAGTAAGTAAACGCCATTCTGCCCTATCGGAAATATCGCTGCACAAGGAGGAGTCTGGCAACACAGCAAGGCAGCTGAAACGGTTGCCAAAATAGCGAGTATGGGGAATGACAGGCCTATTTAGCAAAATGTTTAAAAAGTGGGTATACAAAACAGTATTAACTCACTTCAAACTCATGCTGAACCCACTCTTTAGTGGCAGTAACTACTTAAGAGATTAAAATCTGTACAGAGTGATATAAATTTGTATTTCTTACATGTTACAAAAATTGCTCTTCTAATACAGCCTTTCTGAGGCTATTTTTTTATTTACTTGAGCCATCATTAAAAAAAATAAAAATCCATTCCTCACCATTCCTACCTCATCATCTTTTGAAATAAGCAGTGAGTGTCCTCTGTTTCCAGGATATTAATAATTCTGCACCTTAAGACTATCTTTAATGTCTCTGAATTTTCTCTTTTCTCTCTCACTGTGTCTTCCTGAGAAACATTGTTTTAAAAGACAAGAACTGGTTCTTAAGCAATCAGTTACATTGATACATTGATCTTACACATTTTCTGAGAATATTATGCTTTGAATGTTTTTTTCTGAAAGATAAGAAAAGCAGTATGGAAAGCTAAGCTGATAGCTAAGGAAAAGCAGCACAAAAAAATGGCATTGCTTCAAAACACCTTCCAGTTTTGTACCTACAGCATCTTGGTCAGCGATCCCTAAACTTACCTCAGTAATGTTCTTCTAATGCTGCTGCACTGACCTCAGTATCTGAAGTAGGGGCTGCCTGGAAATCCACTTTCCTCCCATAAAGTAGCAAGGAGGAGGGGTGTGAATGGATCCTGTCTGCATTATTTATAGTATTAATTTGATAAATAATTCCCTTCTCTGTGTCTCATTGTAGTAGATTTATTTCCCACTGTTTGACATATCTTTCTGCAGGTGGTGTTAGCTAGTAAATCATCTGAAGAGAGCATGAAAAATACTGGTTTTCTTTTCACAAAACTGAAGGGGAAGCAATAGACATAGAATAATGAGATGTTATCATAAATTCACATTTTACTATCCTGCTATTTCTATTATTACCCAGTAAGACTTGTTAAACAGAGGAGTTTGGTAGGTGCCAATACTGTGTTAAGCCTACAGGCTGGTAGATGGCGGAGCTGGGATAAAATGTTAGGAATGAGGCTTCTACCACAGTTTCCTTCAAAAAAGCAGTACAAAGTGAGCAAGGGGAGTACAGTTTTCACAATGTAATGAGACTGCAACAAAACCTTGAGTTTTATTTGTATGAGGAGGAAAAACACAATGGGGATTGTTATATTTTGTTACTGCCTGGCTCAAGGGTAGAATAACTGCTGTTGTGACATGGGAGAGTGGAAATAGGCAACAAGTACATTTACAAAAGCAGCTGTCAGCAGTAATGGCAATGAAGAAATATGGTCATATGTGATACTTGAGAACCTCTGAACAACATTACTGATTGGACTACAGTTAATTAACTCAATAAGAAGAAACTGAGATGGGAGCGTGCACAGTGTACAGGGAAAGCTGCAAAACCAGTCAAAATAAACTCTTCACAAAAGCATTACCTCCAAGGGTATTGCCTGCACTGAGGAGAGTTGTTCAGCCTAAATCTGTTCATCTAAAGCCCTTACTATAAGCTGCTTTGTGTCCTCTTTATTGCAGAACAATTACACAAATGGTGCATCTGAGCAGGATAAGACTAGAAGGATGCAAGGAGCTTCCTGGTAAAGTACAACCTGTACATTGGCTGCTATTACTTGCATGAGCTATGCTATGGAAAGACTATTTCAAGTAAAGGAGGTCCATCCAGTACCTCTCACCTGGGATTCATGTACATCCAGTGTTACCTTTATGGATAAATTATAGATAGGGTATTGCTAATACCATATAATGAGCTGTGTAAGGGGAGGTGAAGCACCTTTTAGAATTTTGCTCTTTGGCTTTTATTTTGGCCACAGCTGGTGTTTATCTCAGGTAAGATGTGTTTGTGATACTGAAAAGTTGGGCTCAGGGAAGGATCTCGGGCATAGCTCTGACTAAAACTCCTTTTAGGGAACTGCCTCACATAATGGCTGCTCTCAAGGACCTTTACATATATTTTAGAGGTGAACAAAGAATCATGTAAAGTAGAGAAGGTCTGACCAGTATCTCCCTTTGTTGATATCAAAATAATTCTGGCAGCAATTGAAGATCTCAGGCTGCAGGTGAGGACTGTGAGTGGCTGCTTGTGCTGTCTGAAGAGGTGATCTAGACGCTGTCAGCAGTTGCACAGCTGCTTCCTGATTTCCTCAGCTTCTAGCACAGGCTGTGGCAATCACTCTGAAATTACTGCCTGAGCATTTCACAGCATCACCTTGTTTTTCCAGTGCTTAGGCAAGGGGTAGCTGAGTGATCATCCACTGAGCCAGTATAGCCAGCTACACTTCTGCAGGAACACCATCCAGAAAGCAAAAAAAATGCCTTAATCTAAAAATGCATTGTGGTGACTCCTTCCCTCCCTGAATAAGGAGAGGTAAATTCCCACTCAAGAGCTATAGAGGAAGCAAAAAGGCTAAACAGCTTCATGAGATCCTGGAAAGCACATGCAAGTCCAACGTGTGCATGAACTAAGTGCAGCTGTTTCAAAAATTTGTCAGTTAAGTAAGGCAAATGATCCCAATTTCAGAACTACTGGCTGCTAATATTATGGCCATACAGCAATATGAGTGAGCTTTCTAACTGGAAATACTGCATATGAGCACTGTAGTTAATAAAAAATGCTGCATTGAGTTTCCTCAGACAAAAAATCTGGCTGGCGCAAGGCCAGTTCTGCACTACAGTTAATGGGCAATAATACTATTCTCTAGGATAGCTTTTTCCACTCTTATTTGTCAGCTAGACTGAGCTGCACTGCGCACCTAAGGACCTGTTCCAGCCTTTCCTGTCAAACACTTGAACATAGCACAAAATGACAGCTACCTTCATAGAAAGCCTGAGATCATCCAGTATGTCAAGTTTTTCACACTCTGTAGTTACCATGGGACTTCTCACATCTCAGACTGTGATGAGATAGCTGAAACCTTCCAAACCTCTCAGGGGTGGGGTATAGAGTTGGCTGTCATCATCATCCACATCACTCTGTGACTATGGTCAATGGATTTAGATAACTGTTTCTTAAACAAAAAAAGATTGCTTGTATTACATTGCTTTTACATCTCAACAGATCTTACCTAAGGTCAAGATTCACTTCATGCTGCTATTATTTTTTAAAAAACCAGACTTTTATTAAATCCAGAGCAGTGCTGAACTGCAAAGCCCAGCTTCGCTTTAAGCAATAAGGTAGTGACAGCCTTTTCAGTGGGACTGCACAAGTGTATTTTAGAAATGTTTGCATCTTTAGCTTCGAAATCTTGGATATGTACCCTTATTGCCTCTACATTTTTTGCATGTTTTTCCAAAAGTAACTATCCAGTCACAAGTCTGAAATTTAGAACTGCTTCTGCATCTTGCTTCTGATACAGCATTTCTTTTTCTCTGTCCTTGTTCAGTTAGTGCTATGCTGGCCTCCCTATGATCTGGGTTATTCTGGGAGGTTTTTTATTAACTTTTTTTTTTTTTTTTCCACAACTCCATCTATGGGATTCACCCCCTTTGATTTCTCCTAGAAACCTCTGAAAAGACACATAGACCAAGACAGTAATCTTTTCTAGGGTTTGGTATTAGCACATACCAGGCTGCATACATGATGATGTAGACTTCTCATTCACACATTCACGTTACTTGTTGGCAGATGAGTAGTGAATTATCTGATTTAAGGGAAAAAGAAACAAAACCCAACCTACTGCTGCAGTTAGGTATTTTTATGCAATTTATTTATTTATCTTTAAAAACAAAGTCCTGTTCTTGAACCTAAGCAGTTATTCCCTTGTGCTTCTTATCTAAGCCTCTTTCAGTTAGAATTCTGTCTGAAAGCTTTCTTCTCTTCTCAACCCTGTGTTACCCCTGTGCTTGGATAATGGGGCATTCTTCTAATCTCAACTTCTTCACTTTTTCTTTCAAATACAGCTCCATCTAACAACACCTTCCTTTTGCCATACAGCTCTGCTCTTGTTTTGGCTGCATGAAGAAACTGGGTTGTTTGGGTTTTTTTCTTTTCTTTCCCAGCACACCTAGAGATGAAAGGTGGCTCTTTATCTCCAAACATTTCAAGGATTGACACATAGCCCGTAACAACTCTTGCTCTTTCCTGGGTTCTCATTACCTGAAACAGATGGTAGAGGAGAGCTGGAGTCCTGAAGGATGCTTTCCCTAAGGAAAGCAATTGCCTTTAGCGACAGCTGAGTAAATGTTAATTTATGACTCATAAGACATATATTTCATTTAAAAGAACAAAAAAAATATTTGGAGGAAATGCAACTTCTCACTTTCCTGCAGAATAAAAAAGGCTGAAACTTCTGGCCAGAATTCTAAAATCAGCTTCAGAGTTTCACAAGTCCACTTGCAATCTTCACAGATACATTTCTTTGTATATTCTCCTATATATCCTCACATAGGGGAAAAAAAATAAATTACAGAAGGCCTGTGAAAATTCCTTTTATTTTAAGAACTCAAAAAATGCTATTCTGATAGGCAACAGTTAGAACCATGTCAAACATAGAAAGTATGCTTGAGTTAAGATGAGTTCTGCTCCATACTACAGAACTTGCAGGTATTCTGGACCACAATCTCTTCTTATCCTACTGTGCATAGTACTTTTGGAGTATTTAAAAGAAATTGGACAGTTTCAAACCAGTGTGAAACTTCCTCAGACAACTTTTTGGAAGCTGAGATATGGCCTATCTCTTACTATTACAAAACTACGTTCCTTCTCTAAAAGTGAGGCCAAATGTACTTCCTAGTGTATGTATCCTAGTGTATAAACCCATTTAAAATGGCTTAAGTCTTTTTCAGTATACATAGCCCAGCACATCAATCCAGGTCTTGTGTATCTGCCACTTAGAAGATCAAGTATTTGCAATTATGTCTGTATGATTTGAACAAGGAGTCTGGCCAACTTCTCACTCCTTAGTTGAAAGAAACATTACTAAATTCATTTAAGTAATTTTGGCTTTACACTTGAGAAAGCGGGAGCAAAAGTTATCCTGAAGTGCGATTTGCTGCTGAGGCAATTTGATAATGAACATGTCTCTTCATCAGTGTCCTTATATCTGAAAAAGTAGATTGAGTTCTGAAACATACTTTGTTCGCTTCATTCACCTGTGCTTCATCTGGAACATGGTGTGCAGTGCAAACTTGGTCCAGGAAAAGCATCTTGTTCTTATGAGTTTTTCATTATTATTTGAGGATGCTACAGTAATCTATTACATTATCAGTGCATTTTATATTAATACATTACTAGTAATATATTAATATAATTAATGTACTTATTGTTATAAATTTAAAATATAAATATTGTTATAATATTTGACCCTGCTCCACTGAGGGAAGAGCTTTGTTACCAAAGTCAGGAGAAGTAGAATCAAATACTTCAATGAGCTGCAATGGTGGGGGAAATAATTTGAATTATAAAGAGGAAATTATTTTGATTCTTACACAAGGCAAGGCTTTAAACAATCTTAAACCAAAGGCATGACCAAAATCAGTTTATAAGCCCAGATTTCTCCAACTGTCATAAAGCCTTAAGTTTATTTTTTCCTTACTGACTTCAGAAAGGAAAGAAATCCCAAGAAGCTAGAAGAGCTTTCAAATAGACAATAAATTAACTACTGAAGTGGAACAAGGACTAGCTGTATATCAACAGAAATGACCTGAGCACAGATAGAGTCTCCATCTACATTAGAGGAGAGCTCAACTGATAAAGTCAAGAGAATTAAGGAAAGAAAAGATGAGCAAAGACCACTCAGCTCCTGAATTAAACTGTAATCAGGCATATTTGTTATGTTATGTTAGAAATATGGGGCAGATCTTTACGTGGTATACCTTGCATAGCAACACTGCACCTAATTGTGCTGCATGACTGCATGCAGTAGTAGATGTTGGTCCACGTGACTTTACTCATACTCTTATATTCACATTGGAAGTGTAACTTATTCTTCCAGCGCCATAGTTGCTGTGCAAAGGCAACATTAAATTTTACAAAGTACTTTATTTTCAGACAAGCCAGTAAATTAACATTTAATGGACATATGTTCTTTTATAATGAAGAGTAGTTCTAAGCAATAGAAGTTCTTTGATCCAGCTTCTTATGAAATGGTTTATTTTTATAATAACAAAGTGGAAAGCAATGAATTATACTGAACTTTTCACCATTCTCAGGTCTTTATTACAACAAAAAATCTCTAGGATACAAAATGCATCCAACATTCAGACCTTCTAAATTTGTTTGGGGCTAAGGGCCAAACAAATGGGTTAGACAATCTTTGGTCTTTCCTCACTAGCAACTCAAACATCCTGCACCCTCCCCCTTTCTGGTATTCCTCTTACACCCAAATTCTTGTTTCTCCAGCCTCACTAGGACTGGTGGGCTCTACAAGAACTAACCTTGCTACCTTCCAGTTTCTTGATGACTGCCTTAAAAGTGCTCAATAAGCCTGGTTCTTCCCACAACTCTTCTTTCAAATCTGTGGGGAAAAGCTAATGTGGTAAAACAATAAATTATCGTAGTAAAGGATGAATGACCTTACAGAACAAATTCTGGCTTTTCTGCAAGCTTCAGAGCCTCATGCATCCCTGCAGCTGATAGCTTTCGGTTGATATTCCTGTATCTGCATTGCAGGAGGTTGCGATAAGTTGTCCTTAGGTCCCGATTGAAGAAGGCATATATAAAAGGGTTAATGAGAGAGTTTGCATAACCCAACCATAGAAATGTTCTCTCAACCCACAGTGGAATACAGCTGCATGTTGTACCGCAGATGAAGGGCCTGGCAGTTGAGAGGAGGAAGAAGGGCAGCCAGCAGACAGTGAAAGCACCAACAATAATTCCAAGTGTAGTGGCAGCTTTCTGTTCCCTTTTAAAGATGGAAATGTTTTTCTTGTCATGCTTTAGGAGTCGTGAAAAATTAGCACATTCTTCAGATTCCTTGTGCAGTTTTACAACTCCATTCATAGAAATCCCTTCTATTTTTTCCGGACGGGGAAAACCAGAAAACTTGTGTTTAGCAGCACTCCTCTTGGCAGCTTTGTAAATCTGATAGTACATGAAAAGCATCACTGACATTGGAATATAAAATGCAACTGCTGTGGAGTAAATGGTGTAGCCAAAGTCTTGACTGATCAAACAAACCTTTTCATCATTTACATTTTGGGCCCAACCAAAGAGTGGCGGTATAGTGATAGAGGCTGATAAGAGCCATACACACAGGATCATTTTTGCCATACACTTCCCATTCTGCCTTACAGGATACGTAAGAGGTCTCGTTATTCCCAGGTACCTAGAATGATAACGTAGAGTTACTATATAGTGCAGTGGTTAACTGATAAGTTATTTCATGCAGGCTGTAAAATAAAACATCTTTGGCTAAGGTTCCTATTTTACATTTTTCAATCCTCTCTTTGCATGTATTTCAAACTAGTAAAATCATGTGGTTTTCATATTAAGATTTATAATGTATATATTATATTATATAGTATAATGATATCCTGTATATAAGGTCTTTCATTTCAGGAGGAAATCTCCCATTGGCCATAACACACTGTGATTTTAATGAATTTGTACAATCTTCATACAGATAACTCATTTTTTTGGCTTTTAAAGACATTCTGAAACATAAATTTTATTTGGCTAACATATGAAATCTTGGGAGAATAGATGAATGCTTCCTCCACAAAGCCTACCACTTTTTGTATTGCATACATGGTTAAGTTAAAACAAGCATGCATTCATCTTCGTTTTTCTTACCTATTCTACAGTTATGAAAATCCCTGCCACTAAACTGAGATAATGAGCTGTCTTTCTTACCTTTATGTTTCAGATGGGAACATCAAACTGCAAATTTGTGAAAGAGCAGATTATTTCAATACTACAGTAATTCTTTTTATCATCATATTATTAGAAAGGAATTATATTTATTCTGTGTTCAAACTTTTACTGAAAAAATAACAATCTACTACACTGTCAGTTCAAGAAGTCCTTGGAAATGGGGAAAATACATAGTTTTCCCAGAAGCTAACTTTTGGGTGGTAAATTGTAAAAAGGCAAGAAATATGTTTAAATGGTATCAAGTTTTAATAAAAAAAAAAAATCAGTTCACAACTTCTACATTTCCCAAGCTGTGATAGCTTAAACTATGTGGGTTTTCTAATTAAAAACTAAAAAGTGCTATGGCCCTATATAGCTGGACAGCAACATCCTCCTTTAGTGCTTGCTCTCAACTACAGAAAATGTCTTTAATGCTTCTCTAGCTATGGGAGGTTTCTCTTAGATGGAATTAGAGATGCTTTTTTTTCTTACACCTAACATTTTTACTTTGAAAGTCAGTTTCTGCTCAGATGGAACTTACATACAAGTTAGTGTTATCTTCTCAAATTGTTCTTTCTTTCCTCTCCCCAAAAGAAAGAATTTTGAGAAATATCAGTGCAATTCCCTTTGTTACTTGTAAAAGAAACAGTTTCAAATTATGTTTCAGTACAAAATTTTGGTTTCAAGAGCTACCCGTGTTTAGTTACGCAGTGAAGGTTTAGGAGGGTTACAAACAAGAAATATAGTAATGTGAATAAAATATTTTTCTAACCATTTTTTCCCTATTCACCTAGCAAATCAAATATGAGTATTTGCCTGGCTCTGCAGAACGCTGCATTGTTGATTTTACTGCAATGCAGTAAATTATGGCCAGTGCTGCTGCTTTATACAAGCCCCCAGGTATGCTACAGTTCTGGAAGTAGGAAGAAGCATCATTTCATGATCTGTTCTGAGGGGTAACAACAATCTCTCCCAAAAAACATTATTGATTTTATATTAGTGCTATGGCAAGTGTTACACAAAGGACAGAACTGGTTTATTATAGAATCACAGAATAGTTAGGGTTGGAAAAGACCATAAGATCACCTAGTTCCAACCCCCCCTGCCATGGGCAGGGACAACTCGCACTAAACCATGTCACCCAAGGCTCTGTCCGACCCAGCCTTGAACACAGCCAGGGATGGAGCATTCACAGCTTGCTTGGGCAACCCATTCCAGGGCCTCACCACCCTCACAATAAAGAACATCTTCTTTATAGGCAGGGTGCCTTATTCTCAACAGCATGCACAAGCACATTACAGCAGGCCGTGAAGCTGTGCCTAGTGGGGCCATAAACTAAAAACAAGTATTAAAGTCATCTCACTTTAGGGCAGTGCAATACATGGACCACTGTATCATAAAAGGCTGCTTCTTGTGCCCCTCACCATCAGCATTAGAATATAGTCGCCAGAACAGCTCCGCAGGCTGTGGGCACTCCGTAGTGTCCATGGAAATTTCTGCTTTACAGCATCACAGCTGGAACCACTTGTGCTCCCAAGTAGCTGAGTTTTCCAAGGCACTCCAATATGTAGAAAAGCAGTTTCAGAATTTAACTACCTAGGGGCTATATTGTACTGCTTTAAGTAATCTAACTACAGCAAGGGTAAGTTATTAGCTGCAGTGCTTCTGAGCTGCATTTGTCTGAGAACACCAAAATTTAGCTATAAAACAATTGAACATCCTTTATGCAGAAAGATTACTTGTCACTTACAATGTGTCATTTTTAAAAAAATCTTTAAGAAGTTGCCTGCCTTCCTGAAGTATGTATTTTTCTAGCAATTACCCAATTAGTCATTAAAAATAACACGAGTTAAGCTTTATTATGTAGATAAAAAAGTTAAACTGGATTCCTGTAAAAATCAGATCTGTGCATGCTCTGAATATCAGCTGATGCATTCTAATGCATCTGAATATAACAAAAATTCATGAAATCAGAAGTATACTGAAAAGAGCTAAAATTCATTAGTTTTGCCCTGGTACCACTTTTTTGGAAGCTATCTGAGCTTCAAAAATGCTATTTGAAATAAAAATACATTAATTAAGATAAAAATACACCAGCAACCTTTCCACCTTATCCATTTTGCTAAATGTAGTATGATAGAGCAAAGAGGTCAGCAGGCATAAATGGAGGAGCATTATCTTTTTATCTCTACATACAAAACCCATTACCCTTGAAAACTTATTTGCAACTTCAAAATAACGTAAATGACTACTGTTGTCTAATACACTAGAGTGTCCAAGATTTAATAGATTAATGAACTTCAAAAGTATTATGTCAAATTCATTGCAAAAAATATGCTTTGTAATGTTTAATCTGTAATTACTGCCTTCCAAAAAAATTACTAAAGGTAAATATATCTCAGCTTAAGGTGTAATTCAAAAATATGTAACACCTTAAGACCTTACTACTGGGAACAAATGAGGTCAAATTCCCTAAAAAGACTTTTTGATGTATCTCAGCTATCCCCCGCAAGAAAGAAGTGTCTCAGACATGTTACTCCGAGATTTTCTTTTATATGCCACAGATGTTCATTTTGATCCTTGTGGGAAAGAAACTGTGCCTCAGTTCTCACTTGCAAAAGAAGGGCAATGCTATTTCCTATTCCTCCTCCTCTGAGTTTCTTGAGTATATGGTTCTGCTAGACAAGGCATCTATCCACATTACACCCACCACAGTAAGGGCCACATCTAGGTTACTCCCCAAAAGCACAGTATTGCAGATGCACAGCCCTAATTTTCTTATAAACTGGTAATAGCACTCCTCATTCAGCATTGCCTGATGCTGTAGGCTGAACACCAAAGTGCAGGATCCTACAGCATGTCAGGCAACACTCTGGGAAGCACAACACATACCCTAGTCATGGTTCTGCTGCCATTCCAAGACAAAAGGCTGCAGTTTGACTGGAGAAAAATGAGAAGGGAGAACCTGGTGCAGGTATCTAGTGGCACAACAACAACAAAAAGATGATGGGAATTTTTTTGTACTACATCACTGAAATCTCGAAAACAGCCTTTTGCTCAAAGAGCTCAAAACAAGAGCAGGCAACTCAAAGCAAAAAAGCCAGCAAATGGCAAGGGACAGAGTAAATTTCTTTTTAAACACATGTTTAAACACACAAGTATAACCCCATTCTGGGTTGGTTTCTTATGATTTCTTCAGTGTCTCCTCTGCTGGGGGATCAGAAACTGCCCCCTTTGCCTCAGTCCCATTCAAGTGTGAGGTCCACAAAGGATGTTCAGCTCTAGGAAGGAAAAATTATCCCTTGCCATCCTCGTTCTGGAGCTCTCTTCACCTGTAGGTGATGGGTAAAGAGCTCCCTCCTTGGCAGGGTGCTATCATCAGCTATTGTACACAATTGCCATTTGCCACATTCACCCAGCAAACAGCAACAATGGAAAAGATAAAAGAACAAGTCCTTTCTTTCCTTTTGCTTGATAAAAATCTGGCTCTCCTGTGATCCAGTATTCTTTCCCAGTACCTCTAAATTGTCACCATTTAATGACAAGCAATTGTATAAGCAATTTAATATAAAACCATTATAACTGTATAGGACTGCTCCTGAGATCATTAGTTTGTAGGTTTTTTCATTCTGACTTTTTTTATACTGATGCTTTAGCTTTAGAGCTACCACACAGAATAGTTTTTATCCAAAAGGGCTAAAAAAAGTCTCCGTTGTCACTTGAACTGTAGATCACAGAGGCATTTCTTAATACAGTGTGCTCAATACATTAAACGTTACAGCAACTGTTAAGATGTAATATATATGGAAAGCAGAATGGTATATGGCAGAATGAACCAGCATCCACCGATCCTGCTGTCTGTTTCTGGCACATCATTTTATCTCTTTGTGACTCTGTATTCCGTCTTCTTATTTATGTTTGTCTTAACTATCTGCTTGTTGTGATAGCTGTTACTGCTTGCACAGTGATTATCAAAGTAGAAACTGGACCACCGTGTCCCACTAGATGTTACTGTATTTAAAGAATACGAAAGGTTCAATACCATTTCTTTTCCTGTAAATATATTCACTTGCTTCTCTGAGCTAGGAAATTGTGATAAGTAGTTTATTTTGTCTGCACTAGAGTGGAATGTGTTCATATAGCCATTTAGTTATCATCTACTAGAAGAACTTTTCAGGAAGATCTTCCACGTTGCTGAATTGATTAGTAATTCTATAGATGTAGAAGAAGATGCCAAAAAAAAGGGAAAAAAAGTCAGCATGGCTGCATTTCGGGTTAGCCAGGCAGGACTTTTCTCTGTGTGCGTGCCGTGAACCTCATTTTTTTTCAGCAGTAGAATAGTTCATTCCCTTTTCTTTGTGGGTATTTTCTTCTTCTTTTTTTTTTTTTTTCCTGAGGAAGCTAAACATGGCTGCAACATTTAAGCTGTAAAAATGGTGAATTGTTCATAGCTACATTGGAAACTTTGACATAGGTCTAGTCCTTGCACCTTTTGAAATATCCAGAAAGTTAACTGAGACTTAACAGCAGCATCAACTTCAACAATAGAAGGAAAATAGCAATAGGATGGTCCAATTTGGGATCCTGTGTCCAAAATCTTTCTTTATAATCTCTGCTATATGGCTGAAAGATAAAGAAGTGAAAGGACTTGCAGCTCACTGTGATCGAAGTCACAAAGTAATAGAAAATATAACAGCTAAAAGCATTAAAATTGGTTAGAGGCCTCTTGCCCCACCCAATAACAAATTGAATGCACCATGACATCAGCATTACTTGTGCCGCTCTTGAAGCACACACGTAATTTATTTGTCCCTGGTGTCCATGTACTTAATAGGCAGATAGAATTCTGTTCTAATTAGTCTGCATTAGTTTCTCAGAATTCACTGACCTGATTTAACAATTATTTCAGAATCAGATTAGCATCTTTCACTCTCTGCTTTCATGAAATAGATTATGGAACAGAACCAGAAACATTGTACCAGAAATGATACAGATGTGTATCATAGCTAATTCTACCAGGAACCTCAACATATGTTGTTACCACTTACCATCTGTCTAGAAGTTGCGCTTAACCTCAGGTTCTTTCAGTTCTTTCTATAATTGTATTTTAAAATAGTCATAAAGCTGTCTTATTTCAAAGATACAAAAATGTTTACTTCTTTGGTTTTGTGCCCTTTTTTCTAATAGAGCAGCTTTCTGGATTCAATACATATCTCCTTGTATTAGTTTCTTTGCCAACCCACATATATAGAATCCTGTCTAATGGTTCACCTGCAATAATAACTTACTCTGAAGAACAAGTAAGATATTCCTTCTGTGGCTATGATTCTCTCATGATCTTTCAGAATTTTTCTGTTTAACTCAGTGCAACATTAAGAGACACTCCACAAGAATAGGAGCATGATGCCATTCCTAAAAGCTATCCAGCATTCAGAAATATGCTCCTTAGCATAGTGATTGACCCAGGCTGATTTTGTTTCTTATACTCTGATATATTAAACAATAGATTCAGCATAAATGTAACAAGTTGAAACAATGATTACATCTGTTATTTCTGTTATGACTGTGAAACCACCTAACAGAAATTTAGAGAACAGAATTGGTCTCTTCTTTACAAAGATACTGCGTTTACACTAAGCAAGAGATGCTCTGTCCCACAGACATGCTTTTAAATAGAATAAGGTATACAAGCTGATCAGAGAAATACTATTCCCATTACATATATAAGTAATTGACATGGAAGTAAAGGGATAGAAACATTAAAAAAAATACTTAAGTGCTGAGACATGAACATTACAGTGTACAACTCAGGTGTTGTAATGTGAAAAGTAATCTTGTTAATCATCGCATGACAGTACTGACACTTGCCTTTCTACAATACAGACTGGCCTCATAATTACATTGTGATAACTGCCAGTTTATCATCTGGGAAGAGGAGGATACTTCAGAGGCAGTAAAATACTTTTTCTCCTTCCCAGAAGTGAACAAAGTTACTGATTTCATTGCATATATGACAACTTTCAGGATATGAATTAGGTCACTTTATAACCTAACCATTAAATATTGTGCAATGTTTGAATGAGAAAGCAAAACTGACAAAATCAAACCCTTATTCAGTGGAGAAAAAAATACTTTGTTCAACTAGTTTTGTGTTCCATCTAGTTAAACGTTGCATCTTTTCTATGTGATGAATCAGTACACAGCTTATAAAAAGTCCTAGCACAGCGGCCAGCTTCCACATCTTAACTGCATTTGCTAGAAATGGTTAATGCTCTAGTTCATCCTTCTCAGTTGATGGTGAATGCAGTATCATGGAAGATCTCAAGCATGTGGTTTGGTATCTATTGTTTTACATGTTTATGCTTCACATTTCATTCAATTTCAACATTATTCTTATTATTGAAACAGCCATAATTTAATTTTAATATTTGGAAGAATGAGAATGAAATATTTGTTTTGCTTTCAGTAAGGTTAACACTTTCCATTATCCCCCTTCTTGTTCTCAATCAAACATATTTTTCTTTAACTTTTTTTTTACAAGAGGAAGGCATTCGTTCCCACTGTTCTAGTGGGTACATATTGAATACAGTACTATACTTTTATTGCTCACAGCATAGTAAAAGTTCTGACTTGATTTTTCTTTTTCTCAAAAATCATTGTAGGGGTTTATTTTTGATACAGCTTAAGAGTGTAGGCTTTTCTGGCAGTGGGGGAGGATAAAGTCAATCAAAATTAAATATCTGTTCATCTAAAAGAATGTAATTTGCATAGTAGAATTTTATGTTCTCCTCTCTTACGTTTCTTTTGGTTTCTCAGTACTTTTCCCTCTCAGATTGCATAACTTCACAACTTCGTATTTTTCTAATTTATGTTAGCTCATTTTTCATTCTTTTAGTTCACTCATTCTATTTTTCTTTCACTTTCTTGTCCTGCCTTATTTCTATTTCTCCCTTAGCTCTGTATTTTCCTTCTTCATTTTTGCCTACTCATCTAAGACATCCATCCCGTAGATGGGGGGATGTATTCTACTTTCATTCTAAGAAATACGTAACAAATGTATTACCAGAAAGAGATGTGGAATGTCTTTCCACTTGACTTCCATTATCTTAGTTGTAATTTCTGAAACCATATTCCTCTTTCCTTTCAGACCTTAGCAAATTTATTTTACCTGTCCTCCCACTTTGCCTTTTATTTTTCCCTTGCATGACTGCTGAAGTATTTGTCACCAGTCACTACCTTGTTCTTAGCTTTCTGACAAAACTGTTCAGTAGTCTTTGGTTTTCCACTACAAGTAATATGCTGTTTGGAAGAAAAGGTCCTAACACGTAATTGCTGATGTGTATCTTGCAACGCTGCCTGAATGTTAGCCAATATTCTGCAATTACCCAAATAAATACTTTGTGTTATAAACTAAAAGCTCTGACTAACTGTCTTTGAAGAAAACAGTGCCTGTATATTTCCCGTCTTCTATCTTCACCATAAATGATGTAAAGGTAGGCAACATTAGAAGGGAAATAGATTTCAGTCCATTGCATCCTTCACCAGCTTCCTAGAAAATAGATGCATTTGAAAATTGAAAAGGTTTGGCAGTGGAATACTTAGAATTAAATTGCACACTGTAATGGAAAACTTTCTATTTGAAAAATCTTTCAAAATGTCTGAACTCCATCTTTGTGGATTTTTCGTCTCTGGTTTCCTGTATAGAAGTGTGGTTTATTTACTGAGTGCAATAGGATTAATTATATACAAGGCTCAAAAGTGCTTCTCACCCTGCTTCTTGATAGATAATCTGTATCATTTCAAAAGCCCTCTAAATCTCAGCAAGTCACACACAGGAAGAATCCATTTTCTTTACATTGTTCAACAATGTGCAAGGTCAAGGGAAAATAAAAAACAGTTTCATACTTTCTAAAATAAAATTTATTACTGTGTCAGCGGACACACTACCCACTTCTGACCTTTCACACCCCCCTCCCTAGATTATTTGCAAGCTTTTCTAACATTGATATAACTAAGGGGGAGAGAGGGGAGGGAGGAGTGAGAAGAGAGCCAAAAGGCTTTTTGTAAATTCTTCTTTCTTTTAAAAAGCAAAAAACTGTATTAATCAAAATATAAGATGAAGTACGATTCACCATACATATTACTGCATTTCAGGAATATTCCCTAGAGAAGGGCTTCTTGTGCTTTTTTTAAGCAAGACATCAATTTTTCACTGAAAAATTTTCCATGGAATTCATCATAGTATACACACAAACTTCTTCACAAGTGCAGGCCAGACCCTCATAAACTATTACAGCTTCATACCCTATGGTGTAACTTACACTTGTATACCATATAGCTGTCAAGCCATTTCATCAATCAAGAAGAAAAAGGAGAAGCAAAAAATGGCTGTTCATTGCTTTATTCAATATTTTTATCAGAAAACACTATTTTGTTTAAAATTCACATTTCAGTTTATTCCATATTGAGCATCTTTTTATAACTCCAAAAATACTTTAGACTCATAGAAACAAATCTGCATCATGTC
Source organism: Ara ararauna (assembly GCA_028858755.1). NCBI lineage: Eukaryota > Metazoa > Chordata > Aves > Psittaciformes > Psittacidae > Ara > Ara ararauna. The sequence goes on from CM054381.1 coordinate 71,647,517, forward strand.
AACTGTCGTACCCATCTGAATATCTAGTTACATGTCACACGCAATTAGATATTCACTTGTCTGTCTTATGTGACTATTTTCTCATCTTTATGTGTATGATGCAGTTATCTCATTTTATTAAGTTACTACAAGATGCCTGGCCCCTTTTTGAGGGGCCAAAGAAGATAGTTTAACCTTCTGATATGATTTGAGAAGACTAACATAGGAAAAGCTTTATTTTAGGAGAGAATTAAAGAGAAAACAGTCTCGTTTATTTCTGTCTAGCTGTGATGCAATGTTCATTTGAGATTAGGTGTGCAGTAAAAAAGTTCATGTTGGTAAGGCACTGGTGGAAAATGCCATACCTCTATCCTTTCTTCTTTCTAGTAACAAAACTGGGGAGGAATGCTTTAGCACAGGAAGTGGTTTTGATGGTGACCTTAGCTCCTGAAGTGTTAATTTCGTGTTCTGATCCTTACTCACAAGCATTTCTACCTCCTGCACAATAAACCTCACACTCCTTCTGGCAGTTACTGTCTGTCAGAAGACAGGCATTAACTATGGTCTTCTGCTGAATGCTTACATTTTTAAAGGATATAAAGCCTTAGATGATTAATTTGCTCACTGGCCTGAGCCACCTGTACAACTGACGATAAGTGCCTGAACTTAATTTGATCCCATGGGCTAGCCAGTACAGGAAAATATGGGAGTTGGATGTCATAAGGATAACCCAAATTGCCCAGCTGGTAGGCAGAAGCACTCCATAGAGTTGACATTCGCTGAAAGGAATAGCTTTGCCTTTCTTGTGCGGGAGAGTAACTTAGAGCAAGGATATGTTTTCTTGAAGCACCAGCTGAGATGGAATTCCTACTCTGTTAGGCAGTTCCTGAGCAAAAGAAAATAGAGGAATGGAGAAGAATACATTTTGCAGGTTAAGAACTGGAAAATCCATGTTTTCCTATTTTGGTTTCTCCCATCTTACCCCTCTTGTCCCTCATTCCAGGCATATTGTCAAGGCCAATGAAGATTTCAGGGTCTTGTCAGAGTCTGCAGCACTTGTACCATATCACTTCCCCAGCTCTTTACTGCCTTCAGAAGGGAGTTTAGTTCTCAAACTCACAACTTAATTGCAGATCTCAGATCTCTTGCCCTCCCGTGTCCTGACTGGTGTTCTCCTGTGGCAAAGACCAGTGTTTGTGATTCCAGGCAAGCCTGCTGACTTCAGCCAGGCCAAAGCAGACATGCCAGGAGACAACCACCAGACATACCTCAGTCTTGGGACCATCCTTCGCTGTGCAAGCATTCAAATAGGCTGTAATAAAAATTGCAGTGTGTTTTCTCCCAGTTCTGTACTCTGCCAGACACCAGCACGAACATCTCTTAGGTGAGCAATGAGGCAGGCTGGCAACCCACGGTATCTGTGCCTGTATTTTGGCCAATGTATCAGTCTACAACCTTCTCCCATGTGTGTGGAGGCATATATACACACACAAGATGACCCTTCGTAGCTGGCAGCAAGGTGGATCCCAGTATGTATATCCTACAAAGAAGCTGAAGCATGAGCAAACTCTAGGAGGACCTTCAGAGAGGGCACTGAAATGTTGGAAGACACCCAGCAGACGCCCATGGGAGGAGGTCTGCAGGGATGCAGCTGAGGCAGCCCGGAGAGTTTCACAGGACGACTGATGGAGACTCATGCTGGGGATGAGACACCAGGCTTTTAGATGGTTCTCAGGAGGAGGAGGTAGACAAAGCAGTACAGGGATGTCCAGTTCAACAACACAAAAATGCAGAACTCCCAAGTCCCTGCACCCAGCTGAGCCCTCTGGCTGTTCCCTGGCTCCATCCTGGCATAAGACCCAGGCTTCCTGTGACCCTTGCTTTTTGCAGAAGAAAGCCTAAACACACTAGGAGCTGCAGAGAGCTATGCAGCTCCCTCTGTGATCAAGGAACCTGAATATCTGTGTTTGCCATGAGCATACCAGGCTGTCACTTTAGATACAGCATAAGTGGCCTGCCCAGAAGCACAAAATAAGCTACAGACCCTGACCACTGGGTCATCACAAGCCAAGGTTAGCGCTTTAGTTGCATAATGAGGCTTCTTTTTTTGTGTTGCTTAAGCTATGCTAACAGATACCTTCAGCTAAAATGTGGGGGGGCTTGATTTCAGAGCTATGAAAAACTGTCGTTTTTAAAATGAAAACTCTCGTCAGACTTCAATAACGTAGAAATGGCTAAGGTGATTTTCTCCAACTTTACTCCATGAGTCACGCTTGGATTGACACTAAACATCAGCCTAAAAGGAATTATTTTGAAAGTTATAATGGTGTTTCAAAATGAAAGCCTCCTACAACTTTAACTAGAAAATTATGACTGATGTCTTTAGTACAATTAAATGAAGCATTTCAGAACCTTCCACAGTATAAGCGATGAATGAAATGAAAACTCACAGCCCATTGAACTGATAATACCACTATATTAAAACAAGGTATCTTCAGGGAGTAGCTATTTAAATGTGGTGATATTTATGTCCCCTCACTTCCTTCCTTGAATACAAACAATTTAGATACAATATCTCCAGAAAAAACACCTACGGAACAAGCCCCTCTAGAATACTTCTTCCCTCCTCCCCCTTCTTTCACTTCCTTTCTCTGAAGAGACAGGAAAAATACTGGAAGGACCTGGTCCAAACTCTTCTCTGCTTTTCCATGATAGCAATTTTGCAAGAGCCCTAAAGATCACCTATATCGTCATAATGGGCGAATTTCAATACAGAACTAATCTACCTGGACATTTTGGCTTTGTCCATAGCTGTACTGGCCTGAAGGCAGATCTGAATTTGTCAAAAATCACACAAACATTTTGCTATGTTCTGCTGCATTGGGTATGTAAAAATGGTAAACAATTGACCTCAAGTTATACTTTTTTTTGCCCAAGCTTAGCAGAAAAAAAACCCCAAACCACCAGAGTATATAAATAAACTGTGTTAAATACATAGGAAAATCAAAGTCTGAAGCAGGTTTATTAGAAATCTTACTTCTAAAACATTGGGCTGTATGAAGCATCTTGTATAGAGTCGGTATAGAGTCTGGGTTTTCTCTATATTACCTGTGGAAATGTCAGCCAGAGGTACCTACTGTTCCTAGAAAATGAGCACTGTGGGGTTTACTTTGACTTCTTTCCTGAAAAATGTTTTTAAAATATTGTCATTGTAGTTCAGCATAAAATACCGCTCTCACTAACATGATCCTTTTACAAAGGAACTCTCAATGCAAATAGGTATGAAAGCAAGAAGAAAACCCACAAACAGAATAAAAGTGAGAAATGACAACTTAGGGTTGTCACTGAGGTACTAAAGCAGCCAAAGCATGTAAGTAATTCTGTTTCATAAAGAAGTCTGAGATGAAAAAGGACCCTGTATCTCCACAAACACCAATATCTTCTGACTAACTTAGATCAGTGATGTTTTATTTGAGAATAGCAGCAAGCAAACAAAAGAATTTTTTTAAGGCTAAGTCAATTGAAAAAAAACCCAAACAACCAAACAACAAACAACCAAACTGCCTAAAATATACGTAGGGAGTTTGTGTTAAATTTCCAGAGTAGGAGTAACTAAGTATAACTCTAGTCAAAGCACTACAACAATAAGCTACCTCTGCTCAAAGTCACATACTGACAGGCACGTAGCAGCGCTGTGTTTCAGGAAAGTTTTCAAATTGGCCTTCATTCTGAAATGAAGGAAAAATCGGAAGGTTGTTTTTTATCATGAATTGACTGGTTAGAAACCAATGGTACACTGAACCCTGCTTTTCACATGCAAGCAAATGAGCTGAACCAGCTTGTTCTGAAGTATCGAAAGACAACATCACCAGAAAATAACTCTGTGTTACTTTAAAAAAAATAAAATCTAGCAAAATCTTCTCAATTTCATAAAATATTTTAATAACAGAATATCCCATTCTGATCCCCTGGAATACCAGTAGTTTTTTAAAGTTGCAGACTCTGGACTGGCCTATGGAGTGGCCTATGGAAGTAAAAGCTTATCTTGCTTCCTAATATGAATAGGTCCTATCATAGGAAAAAATCACAACCTGGTTTGGAAGGAGAGGCAGTGGATTGGAGAGAGCACAGTATGAGGGGAAGTGATCAAGGAAGGAAGCCAGGAGGTTAGATCAGACCACGTATCTGCAATCCACAAACCTTTTAGAAAAATGTTATTCACAGCCCTCTCTAACAAGGACTTCTACAACAGGGACGTATCAAAAGCTCATAAGGTGATTCCTTCCCTGTAACTCATAAAAACAGCTATTTGTTTGCTTTCTCTTGATATTTTAGCAGTATATTGTTTTCTTATTATTTGGTATAGGATGAGGTTATCATGTCTCATCGTCTTTCATGTCAGTGACTGATCAGGTCTATTGTAGCCACCACATCTCTCAACCATATGCCATATATTTCCTTAGCACTCATTTTATCTAACATACTTATTTACAGCATACTTATACTCCAGATTCCAAGTCATCTTTTCCCATGTAATCCTCCTGCCTGCTGTCATTTTCTAAGGAAAAGGTCTTATTCAGTGATATTTTGGAACTTAATTTCAATAAATAAATCGATCAGATCAAGCTCTCCTCTATAAACTGGAAATAGAAAATTGGTAGGAATTTAATATTACTTTACAAATATTTCTTCCCCTTGCAATCCCTCAGAACACTTAAATATGCAGCCCAAGGTGCCCTTTAACTGAAGGAGAAGGCTGAAGGGGAGAAATGTCCCCTTCAGGATGAAAAATACCTGCAGCAAGCCCCAAATTGCAGTGGGTAAAACCTGTATGTTCAGCCATTCACAACCACAGTATTTAATAGTTCATTTGTCATAATATTTATTGATTTTCACCCGCAGGTTTGGGAATGAAGAAGTAATGGGCAAATAGTCATTACTTCTTTCTAGATAACGGGTCCTGTAGTCTAATGAACTTTGAACCTCCTGGGTTTTGCTCAGATCTGCCAGACTGCAGCTCCATGTAGCTGGATTTTTCCAGCTCACTGCTTCAGTAAGATTTAATCTACATCCAGAAGTCCATACACCCCATTTCAGATATCACCAGGTCTACTTTTGCAAAGCCAGCTCCAAGTAAGCTTAGAGATCCCTAGACCAGGAAACCTGAAAAAAGACTAGCCAGGATAATGTGTCCTCTTTGTCTTGTTGAACGAGCGCCTGCCCACAATAAGTTTCCACTACAGTATATTCTTTTCCTTCAGCAACATCTTTCATAATTTTCCTCCTTTATAAAATCATGCAAAATCTGCAACAATAAATATTTTTTAAATATAGAACAAATCTCAACACAACACAAACTGCTACTGCCAACTTCACAGGCACAAAAAAACATAGTACATCCGATCTACAGAAACAATCTTTTGCTTTTCTCTTGCCAGGAAAGCAGTCTCTGGCCCTCTTTCACTGGACTTTCTGTACAGAATGACAAAATTTGAGGCCAGATTCAACTACTGGTTATCCACAAATGGCCCTTTGTCCAGCTCAGGGTGTGTAGGGGGGGGATTCTTTTACAGTGCCTTTTCATGTTCCCCAGAATTTAGAGTTATACCTTCGTGCTAAAGCAGAAATAGATACAGCTGATGATAGACTGTCTCCTCCACCAAAGTCTTTAAAGATAGCAGGATATGGAGATTATCAAGAATCCCAAACCTCTTTTCTCTGTTCATTTTACAGTGCTACACCACAAATGAAAGCAGTGAAATAAGTGGCATTTGTGGAAGGAAGCTCTTCTCGTCTCTCAGTGAGTATGTCCTTCCTTTGCTTTTCTCATCAGCAAATTAGCAACTCTAAGGATGTTCTAAGATGTGGTGACATCAACTTTGTGTAGATAAAGACTGAAATATTTAAGGTTTATTGCTGTGCCTACAGCTTCCAATAATACCAGTTCTTATTGCCAGGCTGACAACTTCAAATGTGCATTTGAATTTAGGAGCAGAACTTTGGCATCAGTGTGGGATGAATCACCAGAGCTAGCTTCTGGACATCTCAGGGAGCTTACTGCAAACTGCAGGTGTTGTAGATATTTGATAATATGCTCCCTCCATTTCAACACTAAGGCAGAAGTACAGAAGCTTTCTGTTAAGTAACAGTCTTTGGAAATGTTAAACTCCAATTCACAAGCAAACATCCACTATGCTATTTTAATTCCAGTTATTTTTGAAAAAATTTAGATCGTGTTCTGCCAAACTCATGTAGTAAAAATAGCTTTTTAATATGACACAATACACTCTCAAGAGATTACAATTGGTATTGTTGCTAAAACTGCTTGTGCTGAGAAGTGGGTCTCCAATGCAGACTTTTTAAGGTAAAAGGAAAACTGCAGTACATAAAAATGCAAAAATTAAGTCTTTAAAGCCAAAGCTGTACTATTTTTAGCATCAAAACATCTTACTAGACTATTAAAGAAAGGCTTTGCATCTTGTCAGCAGCTGGTTTGGGTCATGGATATAAATATTTCCAAGTAATTTGTGGCCAGACAACACTGTTCATCGATTTAGACTTTTGACTATTTGTTAAATGTCAACTTACAGCAAATAAACAAAATTTAACAACCCACATGCAGAAATGCTTCAAAAAAGTTATTCTGGCAAGGCAAATGGTACTATGTATCTGAAACATTTCCTGACAATCACAACATGTTTTTATGGGTTTTATTCATGACATTTATGCTGCACCCTATAGAACAAATAGCTCCCAATGTGAAAAAAAGTGTTACCTTACATATGGCACTACCTCCACTTTCCACAATCTCCTCAATGGAACATAAAAAACTGTAAAAAAAATTTATAACCAAATTTCCTTGTGGTTATATAACTTACACTTCCACAAGCTAAAAACTTGTTTTCAAGTTTTTGACAGTACCTAAAAAACACCCATTTCCTCAATATATCTCAAGAAAAAACTCTTCTGCCAGCTTTTTCATCAAGACACAATGTACCTCTAAGAATAGACTTCACCCTAGTTTCTCCTTACTTTAAAAAGGTTATTTTTGTAATTTTCCTCCTTGTTTTTATGGTTTGGGTTGTTTTTTTAAAGCAATCATGACCCTTTTGTGGTGAAATAGCTGTCCATGATGATGTTATCCCCTTCAGTGGTCTCTTGTGCTAACTCACAATTTGATAGCAAAGAGCAGACAGAAAGAATATAGTCTGACTTGATTTCCCTGCACATCTCAGTTCTAAGTGTTATTAGAACAACTGGTACTATTATAAAATGTCTGTACATTACCCAGAAAACTTGTTTACTGTTAGAGGTGAATCACTACCTGATCAGCATACATGCTGATATGCACAGAACCACACATATGTATCAGATAATCTGGATGTTCTATATAAAGCCTCCTAAGTAAACAGCAAGGTGCAAGAAGAAATTCAAAGCTACCATACTTTAATTTTGTTATGTCAGTTCAAACAGAATAGAAACAAATTTTTCCTATGATATACTTAATTACTGGAGACTTTTGGAAAGGAAAACTTAACCTTTGTAGTAAGAGTTCGCTTAAAAACTTCCATGTGTTTTTTCTATCTTCAGTATACACAGGAATAGCTATACCATCAATCAATCCTTTAGAAATAGTTGGCTATTTAGTACAACATGAAAAACTAAAACTTATTAGCTTTCCAGCTGAAAGAAACTACCCTTACCTTACAAACAGCAGTGACTATTAGGACAAAACCACACTGAGCATTGCTTTATGATGCTCATGCTTAGTACAGTCAGATATGAGAACTTGTGATACTGCTCCCCAGTCTTTCTTGTCTGAGTTTGCACCTTGGCAGACTCAATAATTTCTCATGTTCATCCAAGACCTTCAGTGGCCAGCACTTTCTTTAGATTTCCCAGTCCACAGGGGAAGGACCAGATCTTTGTGTGATAAACTGAGAGAGAAAAAAAGAGAGGTGTTTGTAGCTGAAAGGCAGAGCTAAATGTACAATATCAGCTGCAGATGAAATGGGATGTTCTGTTTCAAAAGTTGCCACAAATGTGTCTGATAAAATGTTTAAAACTCTACCACGATGTTAAAAATAATACTGGATTTATTTCAAAGAAATAAGATATTTTCCTTCTACAATTTACAAGAATTTTTATAAATAAGTTTCAGAGAAAATTATTCCAGAAAAGTCAAAGAGCATTCCTTGTTTCATTTCTGCTCCTCTAGAAGGTTGTGAGAGAGTGCTACCAGTGATATAGTAATGTTGTTTCAAACATGGTGTAATGACTATAGATTCTTTCTTGGTTTGTTCTATGATACTCATTCAGCTCAAGAAGAACACTCTAGGAAAATACAGTTTGATGCCAGTGTACACAGGTTACACTACACCATTGTGGCAGTATGATAAGTATTTGTCTGTTTGTGATTTATCTTAGGATATATGTCTGAAAGCTCCCTTCTAAAACTAAGAGGACTGCTTCTAGAATTGTGTTTTTCCCATGAATCTTGAAACAGATCTCACCTCACTTACAGAAATTATTTTTGTGATCTTGACAGGAAAAAAATCACTTTTAAAATGTCTCCAGAATGCCCTGCTTGGCAAAAACGTGAATTAATGTTCCCTTACCTCTGACTTATCAGGCTCCTTTGAAATGTCTGGATGAACCCCCAAGAATTAGAGACCCCAAAATCACTTCTGAAAACTCATCCAGTGTTAAACCCTGGTAGGAGCAAACAGAAGATAGTTTCAAATGTGGGGGGAAAGTGCAACATACAATTTCAAGAAAAGGCATTCATGTAAATGTGGTGTTAACTGCAAATCTCCTGGTACTGACTGAACTGCAATTCCCCATTCATGTATATCTTGGAGCATTACCAACCACAATCACCTTTTCACTGCCACCTCTAGATTATCTTGCATCTCCTGTGACTCCCTTTCAGTAACACTACTAAAAAGCATCCAGTACGTAACAGCAATAGAATAATCAATCTACAGATTTTTTCTAGAACGTCTTCTAGCTTCCCAAATTTTGTCAGCCTCCACTACAGCAGCCACAAGACACACCAAACTTCAGACCTTTTGTCTGTTCCCACTCCAGGACAAAACTTCCGCTTGATTTGATGGTAAAGGAACCCCCGTAACTCAGGAGTTGTTAAGGCTTCACAAAACAGTCCATCTGTTTGATAAAAAAATATTTTATTTGCTACCTCCCATCTTATTTACTGCACATCTGGCAGTCTAGTCATGAAGCATTGTTTTGCTATGTCTGTACCAGGTTACAGTGTAAGTAACAGCACATCTTGCAGGCGGCCTGTGTGACATGGTGAAGATGCTTGAGGATGCCACAGAAAGGTACCTAAAGTGTGATCACGTTAGTACAGCAAAACACCCCAGTTTCATTTATTCTTTTGGAGCTGTGAAACATACATTACACTGCCTTATAATATTTAATGAATTCAACTTCTTCATCTCAGGATTTGGGAGCAAAAACTTATGTAGTATCTCTTAAATGTAAATAATAAAATGGAGATTGCAAAAGTATTTGGCAAGAAATTCTCTGCAAAAAGAATCTACAACTTGAGGAGTATTCTTTAAATGGACTAAATTAGAAAAAACACATTGAAAGGAATAAAAACAAATCTTTTCTTCCATTTTAGTGTATTGATGCTGTCTGTATCTTTCACAGTTAGATAAGTTATTTACAGACCCTGAAAGAGTACATTTGTTCATTGGGATGAATAATGGAAAGAATGGTTCTTGTGATGTTGGTGGTGATCAGGAATTAGCTGCCACAATGACCCCAGAACTTTCTTCTGTGATATAGGCCTAAATTGCAGCAACTCCATCACACATTTTATCTATGGTTTGTGTTAGATTTTTCCCAATTCCTCAGTTATTTCTGTGTAAATATATATACCGAGTAAAATCTCATGGTGGGCATTGCGGGTGTGTGCTCATTTTATTTGGAGATCCAAAATATATTACATACAGGATTTTTTCATGTCTGTCTCTACATATATATCCTACCTGTATCTCCTGAGGTAACTGAGCAGGGCTGGAAGAACTGCAGGCTTTTCCACCCATGGCCTGAAGGCAGAAGAAGAGTTTCACGGCTAATGGGAAGCCAAGCAGGGCTCTTGGGCTTCACTAGGCTTAGGAAATCATTGGCAGGGTTTTCAGGTCACATTATCAGTTTTAGATGTAGGCAGAATTTAGACACCTGGGTTCTACTGAACATGCTTAAGTCTTTATTTAAATTCAGCCCCAAGTTCTTCCTGTTAGGCACTCTGAGGCCTCCTCAGTTCCTAGGCATGCACCGAGGACACTGGAAATGAGTGAGCTTTTAGGGACTGACATATTCTAAGGTGAAGCATGAGTACTCATACTTACAGAGTATGGCAAAAGATACCAAATAGGGAGGGAGAGAGAACTGATCCTCGTGTATAAAAATCTCAGGATCAACAAGGATACTTTGGTATCATTTGCATACAAATTCTAAACCCTCATCAATTTAATGGAAGTCTGGAATACTTGTGAATTGTTGGCTAAGATACAGACTGGAAAGGTTCCCCAAAAAGTGTTTCATTACTTGTGTGGGTGTGGAGAAAGTGATATCATTCGTCAACTGTATCTGAGTAGTTATGTTACTTTATCACTTTCTAAGCCAAAGAGCTATTTTTAAATTGAATTTAAAATTGCTACTTATGCAGTTATCCAATGGATACTCTCCAAAAAGGATTTCTGTAGCTATCTTGGGTCAGAAGAACATGATGAATCAGCATGCAAACACCACCAGTTTAAATTCAATTACTTCCCTTTATATGTTCACTCACCCACTAAGATGTGGTTTGCATTCATCCCTCATAATTAATTCCCAATTATTCTCTCACTCTTAAATGTAAGGGAATCCAAATGTGGTACAATTTATGTAATTTAGAAACAGAAAAGTGGAGCCTCGAGAGAAAAAAAACCAAACACACTAATAAGAAATGCTTAAAGAAGGCTACTATTCACTGGTGCGCAATTATAATGCCAAATTCTCTGCTAACTCCTACTTTTTTTCCAGAGCTACACACCTCATATCATAGGTGGTGAGTATAGCGAGGGTAACATTGATTGTCCAGGTAGCGAGCTCTCTTGCCTGTTACATCCTTATAAAATTTGAAAAGGGCAAAATACTCTGTTTCTCCATCACATCTGTTTCAGCTCTGACAGACCTGCTTGTAAGCAGATAGCCTTCTTCCAAAGAAGAGGCTTAAACAAGATAAAGATACCCCAGAAATAACATGCTCATCTCAGGTCACTCTGATTTATGGAGGTTTTCATGTTGTGAAATAAAAGGAAAGATATGACCTGAAGGAAAGCATAATAGTTCAGATCCTGGTGTTGTTATGGACATTATCTCATGATCTGCACAAATTTGGTTCCTTGTGGATAATAAAAAGATCTTTTCAAATTGGCTTCTTTCTTCTGGTCCCTCTAAAAAATTACAGATCCCCACAATAGCATACTAACATCTACTTTGCAGTCTTAACATTTATACAGCCTAAGAGTAGAAACAACTTGAAGAGAAGTGCTTGATGAGTCTGACTAGGAAAAAAAGATCTTTTTTATTTAATTTTTTTTTCAACAGAATGAAACCAGCCTGTTTGTAGATTCCATGCTAGCCTGCATCTTTCAGAGCTTTCTAACTGATAAATTCAGCTGGAAATCACGTTCGCAACCAAGGGCTGTGTAGCAAAATATCTCTACATGCAATAGGCCTGTCAGCTGCTGGCATTTCAGGGCTCTCAGTGGCATGAGCTGAGTAGCACATGTTTGTGCAAGAGAAACAAATCAAAAAGCCTCTTCAATTTAGCCATTTTACCCTGTTTGGAAAGGCCTCAAAGCCTCTTTTTTTACCAACTATATTTGCTCGTTTAATAAAAAATATCCATATTAATATTAAAAATATTAAAAATATTAATATTATATTGTATACTCATAAAATATATTAACTTTCCATAAAAACTTTGCCTAGGAGTTTTTAGCGAACTTGTTTAATAAAAATTAGATTAATTCGATAGTAATATTCCTTCAGCTGTTTACCTTCAACTAATTCTTGTATCTGTTTCACAAAGAACTTATTAGTTAACAATGAAAATCTTTAAATATCCAACTTAACTGCTGTCTGCACTGCCTGCAGCAGCCTCAGCATCTTTCCCTTCAGCAGAGACTTTATTGTATCATAACAAAGGCTTCCTAAACTGTCCTAAAGGGCCAGGTGTCAGTGCAGTTCATAATTCTTCTTCAAAAATGTTCCTTTTTGCCCTATATTAACCCTTCTCCCTAAACAAATGTCTTGTGCTAGCTAACTGTACCCAAAAGGCACGAAGAATAGTGGTCAGGTTGAAGGATGGTGAATTTCATTCACTCCTTCCCTGCTTTCCTGGTTCCTGGTCCACCTTGGTTCTGTACTCCTTGGACTGAGATAATAAGGGCTGTATTATCAGAGATCTCCTCCTCCCAGATAATATGTATATATACATGCAAGTGTTACCATCAAACCCATGGAAAAAATGACCTTCTAAAGCACTACACACATTGTGATTTCCAAGCTCCTGTACTACACACAACTTCACCCAGAGATAATCATCCCCACTGATCATTCAAGACTTTCATACTGCATAAGTGTAAAAACTACTGCCAGTAAGTTAGTACCATTAAAATCAGTGCTACACTGGCAACATTTCATCATTCACATTTAATTTTCATCACTTCTCCCTGGTTTGGTACATATTCACTATTCAAAGATTAGTTACATCCCAAGCTAATCTTTGGCCTGACTGAGCAGTGTTACAACAGTGTAAGATTATTTATTTTTAAATGGGATTACAAATCATGCAGATTTTTAAATTTTTTTATTGCCATGTGGTAGAGTCATTTTGCTAATGAATTGCTGGCTTGTTTCCTTTATTTATGACATCACCTATCTTAACTATATAATGGATTTGGGTAACAAAGGTTAAACCATCATGATTCACAGAATCTTGATTTCAAGTAGGGAGTAGACAGCAGTATAATGAATAATGAAGAGATCATGTTCAATAAACATTCAGTGATAGAAGTAGGAATGTAAAGACAAGAGGAGAATAATTCAGTTTTAAACCAGCACTTGTTGACAAAAATCAGTCATTCAAAATAGGTTATATTTTTAGCTAAACACATAACTATATTTCTTGTTAGTATTCTGGGGGGAGAGGAAAGTGAAGAGAGAATGGAAAGATTACAGCAAGAAATGCAATCATCATTGTGACCAGTTCAGTCCAATCCCCTGTTCAACACACAGCAGTGACCTCAAATGCTAAGCTAAGAAATGAAAAAAGAGTAAAACTAAATTACCCCAGTGCTGCAGTGTGAATCAGACACACATTCTTTCTTGGGTAAGGAAGCTTAACTATGTTAACCTGTCTTCAAAAGGCTATTAGAGATGAAGGTGGAGAGCTCAGAGAGGGACATCAAGATCAAAGAAGGGAAATGTTTTATGCTGAGAGAGTGGAAAAATGAAATCACCTATCTTAAAAATAGGTAGGATAGAAAATGAGAGAATAACATGGGGAAGGTAGATAAGCTAGGTAAGTTAAAAGACGGCAAATTTCAAGGCAACAACAACAATAAAAACCCACCACCCTTTGATATTCAAAAGTCTGCATGTGGATTTCACTGCTACAAGATGCTTTGCAACATTCAGATAACTTCTAGCTATTAAACAAGTGATAAAATCACATTGCAGCAGGAGATGCTTATACAAAAGTTTAAGTTTGGAATTTAATATAAATCATGATCCTCCTTGGCATGAAACAATCTCCAGTTATTGTGGGAAGCTCTTTTGAAAGACTTTCTTTGCAGAAATCTAATGCAGAGTTCTTTCAAAAAACTTTCTGAAGTAGACAAGTGTAGTGTTGGATATCAGACTTGAACTACTTCTACAGTTTAGGAAGAATTGGGAAGTTCTTCGATTCTGCTAAGTGTGTTGAGTTGTAAAGAAAATAGTCTCTCTCTGGACACTAAAATTCTTGGCATGGGATTTAGGCTGTGAAAGAGTGAAGTTAGAGGCTGCAACTTACTTTAGAATGGGACCTGCAGGAATAAAGCAATCTGTTAGCCTTCCTTTGCAGAGGAGAACTTAGACATGGACAAATGTGAGATCCTAGGTATGGCCTTAACATCAGAAGTACATGTCAAAGATCCTCTGCTGTAGTCTATATGCACCTCCTTATTGCTTCACTGCTTTTATCTTTCTGAAGATGCTAAATTTCAATGAGTATAACTTGGGTTTTAAGAGGGCAGAAATATTTTTTTTTAAAGGAAACATTTTAAAGTCATTTTTCCTTCAAACAAAACGCTATTTGTCAAAAATGGTTTTGTTAGTTGAAATGGAGCTATTGTGGGATTCTCCTAGAATAATGATATAATCCCAACAGGTATAATTTCTGCATCTTCTCTGATCTGATAAAACTCCACTGAGCTCAATGAGGTTACACTGTCATCAGCTTCAGAAGAACCAGCTCAAATCTAGCTAGGATATAAAGCAGCTTAAAAGACATGTTGCAAATTTTAAAGCAGCTACAAATGCCCCCTTATTTGTACAGAGCCACAGTAAACGTATAAAAGGTTAGCTCCAGGTTTGTTCTGACGCGTTGACCCCAATCCTAGCAGGGAAGTTACCCAGCGGAACAACCAGTTAGTCTGGGCTCGCGGGAGTACGCATTGCTCCGGCGGGCTCCTTCGAACAGGAGAGCCCGCAAGGCTTTGTCTCGCCTCCCTCCGAGCTTTTAACGTGCCTGCAACTAATTTCCAAAGGACCCGGGGGAGGCAAACGAGAGCCCTGTCGGAACCGCTCCCGGCAGGTCCCATCCTCGCGGCCGGCAGGTGTCTCACCTGTCGATACTTATCACGCAGAGAGTCATGATAGAGGCCGTGCAGCACATGACATCCATGGCGATGAAGACGTTGCAGAAGAGGCGGCCGAAGATCCACTCTCCGCCGATGAGGTCGGTCACGCTGACGAAGGGCATGACAGCCAGCGCCACAGAGAGGTCGGCTAGGGCCAACGAGACGATGAGATAGTTGGAGGGCTGCCTCAGCTTCTTCACGAAGCAGACGGAGATGACCACCAGGCAGTTGCCGGCGATGGTCAGCAAGGTGATGAGAGAGAGAACGGCCCCGATGACAACTTTCTCCACGTTGCCGTAGCTGAGGATCTGCTCCCCGCACTGGGAGTCATTGGCGGGGAGGGGGCTCGACGTGGGCAGCGCCGACGGCGGGGGCGACGGGCCGAGCTTCGCCAGGCTGCGCGGGGGCCAGGATCCGGCGGCGATCATCCTGCCGCCGCCCAGCGCCCGCGGGTCCCCCAGGACCAAGGGCCGGAGGTTACAGCAGAGGTGACTGCCGTTGAGGGCGAGGACCATGCTGGAGTGAGCTGCCCATGAAGCCCCGGCGCCCGCTCGCAGGCTTGCCCCGCCGCCCGAGATGCTCGGGCTCCTCCTCGGGCACCAGGCGCCGCCCGCCCACTCGCAGCCGGCAGCCCAGCCCGCGGGGGGGTCCAGCCTTCAACTTCTCCCGGAGAAGCCGCGCTCTACCGCGGCGCTTCCCGGGCTGTCGGGGGTGAGCACGAAGCCGTCGCCCCCAGCCTGCGGGGGCCAGGGCGGGGAGGAGGTTGCTGCAGCTCCCAGCCCGCCTGCCCACCCACCCACGCCCACCGCCCGCTCCCACCCGCTGCTGCTTCCCTCCGACGGCGGCAGGGACCAGGGTGGCAGCCGCTCCGCCCCCTACCCCCTCCTCCCGCTCTGAGCAGGGGAGAGGGGTGTGCGCCTCTTTACCATAGCTCCTCTGCGCTGCGGCCACGGGCGGGGTGGTTTCTCCTCCGGCTTTTCCTCCGCGGCAGCCGCAAGGAGGGGCGCTTCGAGAAGCCCTCTATATGTGTGTATATATATGTGTGTGTATATATATGTGTGTGTGTATGTGTATAAATATATATATACACACACACATATATATGTGGCACCCAAGAAGCTGCGGGCGAGCAGAAGCGACCGCAGGATGAACAGCTCCGGTGGAACGGGTGGGAGCCAGGCGCCGTGTTTGCCCTGTCCTGTTTCAGCAGCGCCTCTCTCCTCGCTACCGGAATGTGTGCGCTGGAAGAGAATCGGGTCCGGCAGGAGGCTGGTTGCTGCCTGGAGAGTTAACAGGGGCTGCTCTTGTAAGATCTAAACCCAACAACATGGTCCTCTGAAATACTTTGTATCTTCAAGCTTAAAGATTCTCCTTCCTACTAAACCAATGTGAATCCTATTGCCTATATTTTCTCCTTTATTAATATTTTTATAGCATCTTAAATTTATTCACTGTTGCATGTCTAATCCTTTCAGTAAAGTTAAAAACAACAACAAAATCCCATTGCTTTGAGTTACCTGGTTTTCCTGTAGGTTCCTAGAACTCCTGGATACTAGCCGTTTTCTGGCACTCATTGACTTTCTCTGTTCTTTGAGTCATATTCTTGCTTCCAGGTGGGGTGAAAACTGTTTGAATTGGCAGTTACTCATGGGGTGCCATCAGATCGCACCTCTTGGTGTAGTAACATGCTAGACAGTAAGGGTTTAAAACAGGAAACACCTGCCTCTGAGAGTGCCCTCGTATTTCCAGCAAGAGACAGAAGCCAGATGAGCTAAAGAAAGAGAGGAAGTGGCAGTTGAGCCCAGATGGATCAGTATCCATTGACCGATGTTAGTGATGACTGAATGACAGGAGATCTTGCAGGCCTTGATGGCAAGTTTTGTTTAAGTGTGCACCAGAGGGAAGCACTGTGTTTGTGGCCCAACAGTGAGAGAGGTTGCGGTATGAGCTCACGTCACACAGAATTAAAAATCTGCTTTGAAAACAGACCTAACAAGTACCCAGCTATCAGGAAAAAAATTCATCTAACACTCATAGGCACTACTGAAACACAAATCTACAGCAGCTGGGGCTTCAATACCTTGGCTCATAGAAAGTCTTGGTTTTAATGAAATCTTCCATTCTGCTAGCATCACCTGTTCTTGAAAGCAGGCTTTACATCGTATGTGACTCCACATTGGCTTAGCTCACCCATCAGCACACACAGGATTTGAGGGGTTGCTGGCAGATGTGCCATAAAATCTGAGCACAGGCAGAGTCTCCAGTGGTTAGAAACGCAGCAGGCAATGAGCAGACTTTGGGAGTTCAGTTGCTTGCTTTCCCTTTTCCCTTTTTGATTCAGCTGAGAAAATAAAACAGGCAAGTGTCACATGGTAAGGATGAAATCTAGTTGGGCAGCTCTTTGACCATTATCAAGCTGGAAGTATTTTCCTATTCAGTCACATATTTTTCTACACTTTGTTAGCTGCCTCAGTATGTCTATTCCCTGTGGTAATAGGACAAGGGGGAATGAGATCAAACTTAAACAGGGGAAGTTCAGATTAGATAAAGGAAGTTCTTTACTGTGAGGGTGGTGAGGCGCTTGAACAGGTTGCCTAAAGAAGTGGTGAATGCTCCATCCCTGGCAGCATTCAAGGTGAGGTTGGACAGAGCCTTGAGTGACATGGTCTAGTGTGAGGCATCCCTGCCCATGGCAGGGGGGTTGGAACTTGATCTTAAGGTCCTTTCCAACCCTAACTATTCTACGATTCTATTTAACCACCCAGAATGTGTTCATGAGCCTTGAGCTTCAAGTGACTTACCCCTCCAAAGTGATAAAGCAAATTCTTTGTCCCTCCTCCCCAGACAAGCAAATATTAGGAAGAAAAGGATCTTTAGAAGTGAAAGGGTACATCAAAACAAGTTAAAGCATTCAGGCAAAATGTGGAGAAAGGAGAATATTTCCTTGTGTGAATAAGTCTTAAAAATAGTGTCTGAAGTACAGGTAAAGAGATAGGGAGACAGTAAATTTTGTTCAAAATAGATTTGTATCATAAAAGCTGATAACATTGTACAGTTTAATACTCACTGTAAAAGCAATTTTTCAGTTACTTAAAATGTCACTAAGGCAGAGCAAATTATAAGCCGGTGCTTCCTGCAAATGTGTTGACACAATTCATTAAATCAGTCATTCTTCTTGACAGCTTTTCGATATACTTCTGAAACGTGACTCTCTAAGTGTACTCAGTGGATGATGTACGGGGTCATTTGCATGTTACTCTTACCCATTCCAACCTGAAAGGAATATTTTAGCCTCATCTTTTCTTCTGTACCTTAAATTCCCATGCAGTTCATTGAACTTAATCAGCTGATTTCTTTCCTTCTCAAAGGTCATATGTTCCTATTCTTTGTATTTACTCTCATAATCTTATCTTTGAAGAGACAAGCCAATTTAAGTCAATTTGCTTGCTATTATAGGATGGGGTTTGCTTACTGTTGCAGAGAAAACAGGGAACCTTGGCAAGATGAAGTAGCTGATACCCCTTTAATTTTTTTCCTTGAAAACTTTTCAGTAGTACACACCTGGAATAAGATGCCAGTTTCCAGAACTGGGCTGAATATGGTGAGGTGCTTTCCTTGAGGGTTTTAGAGGCTTCCACATCTGCAGTGTCTGGGAAAGCAGACAGCATCCATCACTCCATGATGCTACATCTATTCTATGTATTTAAAATAAGCTACATGAAGGTAGGAGTTGATCCTTCCACGTTTAGATCCTGCTTTTGTCTTCAGTGACCCTATTTACAAATTCTAATATGCTGTTCCAGACAGCATAAAAAATGAAACATACAAAATGACTGGGTGGCAAGAATAGCAAGTTAACATTTGCTCTCCCCTTATTCCCCCCAAGATATTACTTTTTCACCTTCCATTAGGCTTCAATAAATATCATCAAATCAGTTTTCTCTCTGAGCTTAGTAACATCCTGTCCTTTGAGTAATTTAGGCTCTCTTCATATTTCTGTATACTTCTGGCTCTGTGCTAAATCCCTCGTTCTTCCTTCTTCAGGCACTTACTGAAGTTAATCTACTTTGTTCACACCTGATAATGTATTTTATTTGCAAATCTCTTCTTTGATATTTCATTTTTATTATATAAAAATGTTCCAGATTAAAAAAAAAAAAAAAAAAAAAAAAAAAAAAGAAAACCACAAAAATGGAAAGGAAACTTTTTCTTTGAATTTATTTTCCTCTCAAAAAATAATTAACTTTTTTTGATTTTTTTCCCCTCCTCCAGAAATAATGTTAGTCACATATTTTATGCGTTTGTGATTCATACTTAGAGTAGATTATAACAGAGGGTATTGGTATCAATTCTTTGTTCCTGTGTTAGTGAAGTAAGGTAAGATAGACATCATCAGAGCTAGCTAAGAAATAAGGCCCCGGCACATGTTGACTTGGTGAGGCCAGACTGTATCTATCAAAGTGTCTGTGCTGAAAGAACTTGCACTAAACCCTGAATCCTTCCTCCCTCTCCAGAGGACTTAATGCTTGCAGTCTGTTGACACAGCAGGTCTTCACTAACTTGGAGCACTCTGACTAAAATGGGTGAAGGAGTGCAGCACAGGAACTTCACCAGTGGAGGAGAAAGCATTGACAGCCCAGCATGGTAACTCTTCCCCCCGCACAGCCACCTCTAGAAAACATCTTAGCATAAGAGTTTAAAGGTGCTGCTACACTCCACTTCTTAAACAATTCGATTTTGGATGCATGGCAGGAAAGTAACACAACAGGAGTATACAAGGTAATAAATAAAGAGATAATTCTTTGTTGCTCTTTCTCCTTTTTTATCATACCCATTTCTGTCCTTTCTTGCCTGCACCAATCTGTCTTCATAAACTGTTTTCACTTGTCTGATGTAATTTCTTTTTCTTTCCTTCTGTTTTCTTTTCTTGGAAACAAATATAAGACTGGTGAGGACCTGCTGTTGAGGACAATAAATAAAGTATACGTATATGCTGCATCTGCCTTGGGGAAATATGTTGTCAAAATGTTCAGAATATTTATGACAGGCTGGTTAGAATTCCATGGACAAATATTACTGAAACCTCAATTTTTATTCCCAGCATGTACTGTTTAGCAAATAACACTCTTGTTCAACTTCTAGCAAAGATGTTGCAGCTGCAGTTTTCTTTTCTGCCTTTTCTTGTCTTTGTGAAAATAAATCATCACCAGTCTGTAGCAGTAAAGCTGAGAGGTAACCGTTCTCATCTTTGGCATTTCTTATCATTGTCAAAATAAATACTTGCATCTGTGCAAATTAAATGTGAAATCATGTCTTCTCTTTTTGGAACCAGCAAATAATAACAACAGCAAGCTGTCATATGAAAAGAAAACAAACAATTAAAGTGAAATTTATGCTAAAAAATCTGTATTGCTCAGAAAAACAGAGCTCACATCCCTGAAAATTCAGTCTGTACCTTTACAAAGGAGGTTATGATAAAAGTGACCGTGACATTTACGTTACTGAGACAGACAGTATCAAGTAAGACGTTAGCTCCCTGAAAGTGTTAAATGCAAAACTAAAGCAAAAAAAAAAAAAAATCCAAGAGTTGCTACCAGGGGCTGCCCCACTGGTAGGATTTCTGCATACAAATTACTGAAACAATTGACTTGAGATTTATATGTATTGAAAAAGAAAATGCCTAGAGGGAGGAGATCTGGCTCCATCACAAGATCTTCAGGATACCAATGAAAAAAATCACAGTAGAAGCTTGTGGCTTAATAGTGGGGATCACAAAGATATTTTAAGCAGGTCAGTGGGGCTGGCCTAAACAAAACTAGTAAGATTTCAAGTATTCGTGCAGGGTATAAGGTCGTACACTGGTCTGAGTACATGATTCATGATACCTGATGCTGAAAGTGCTTTATACTCAGATTCTTACACCATTACAGCAAATAGGGTTGTGCAGATGTTCTGCACAAAGATCTGTTTAAATGTTCTCCATTTTAAATGCCTTGAGGAAATTGTTTGTATATTGACAGACACAAAAGCTGCTTAATCCTGTTTGATGACTCTGAACACTGCTGCAGCATGACCATTCAAAAATAACTGATGCATGTTTATGGACTGCTTCTTACATTCATTAAGACAAATTATATTCCATCATATGCTCAGCCAAAGTAAACCTGGAACTGTATCTCAATCTCTTCCATTTTCACCCACGTGAAAGAAAAGCCTTGACAATACCATTCAGGCTATGCTGATTGTTTGAAGCAGAGAAACAGTGCTGGCTTATCTAATATAATAGGCAAGCCCCTTACAGATGCAGATAGACCAAACCAGAGCTCTTTTTCTGAAGTACCTTGACCCAATATTGTCAAGAACAAAATGCTGCCATAGATGTGGCAAGAACAAAGGACCCTGAGCTCCTAGTCCAGTCTCTGAAGCCCAGAAGTAGCTTCTCTGCTACCACCATCCCAGGTCTTTGTAACTCGTCAGACAGCAAGGCTAGAAACATGCCAAGAAGGCACTATTGTTCCTTGGTCATCCATTTCAAACCATGGGATCTCTTTGGTAGAAATGAGCCACAAGTACCCAGGCACAGCCAGAAGAAGCTGCATGAAGGACAGACCCTGTAAGCAGGGACGTACCGGGAGATGGCAGAATTGATGCCTTTGGCCTTGGTTAGAAGCAGTTTAGCCTCAGTAAGAGTTTGGAGCTCCAGACCACACAGATTTCCCTTCGTGAACATTTAGCCCATTTTGAAGAGAGAGAAATCTGAGGACCTCCAGCCCAGCTATGGCCCTGAAGTGATGCCTTAAGCTGGATAGGAATTGCAGACCTGCTGTCTGCAACTGCCGCTGAACAAAAAAACCCTACTGGTAATTACCCATGCATTTTCCATATGCTGTGCTATTTATCAATAGTAGAAAGATATTTGTGCTTTTTGTAATCGTGCTACGCAGTGAATATGTATTTGGTTACTAGTCTATTACAGTTCCTCAGTCCTTTTGCGGTTTAGGGGGTATCTCTTGACATGGGAGCTTGGGGCTTTAGTTCACATTTTTTTAGCTAACATAGGAAAGAGAAGACCTTTCAATAACTAGAGATGATTCGGGTTTTATTACTGGCAGTGTTGAGATGGAGCTCAACGAGTTTAACTAGTAACACGTCAGCCGAGCGAGGTAACTGCTCCACCTGGTGGGGATGAGGAGAGGCTGTGCCGCGGCCTGCTCTGCTTCGGCTGTGTAGAGGGGCAAGAGCCAGGTCTCATCTCCTTCTGAGCCAAGCGTGGTCTTCCTTAGAGCCGGGTTTGATCTTCTTCAGCGCTCCGCCTGAGATCTGACCCATTCCCCACACGGGCTTTCCCCTGGGTCATGGAGGCCCTTTGGTAGAGCACCTCCGATCGAAGAGTACCGCGAAGACGTGAAACATCCTCTCCCTTTGCTGCTGCGGTTTTGTGAGCACAGCCAGCGGGCACCGCCGGACAAACTCCCGCTCTGCCGACGGGAGCAGGGCGCTTCCTGCCCGGGGAGGGTCGGGCCTACAAGCCCCAGGCTGCCGCGGGCCGCTGGGGGCGGTGCCGGGTGTCGCTGCGCCCTGCTCCACAGCGCCCAGCATGGCCGGCTTCTCCGACCTGAACATCCCGCAGGGGCCGGACAAGAAGTCCATGCAGGCTCTGCTGGAGGCCGCAGCACACTGTGAGTCCCTGCCCAGGCACGGCGCGAGCGGGGAGGGCGGCGGAGGGGCCGAGGCTCTGCCTCGGGCTGCGGTTCAGAGCCGGGTGGGCCTGAGCTGGGCCCAGCCAGGAGGGCGGTGGGACACGAGCAGCAGCTCCGGCAGGTCAGGCTCATGTGAGCGCGGCGGGATTCTCCCGGGGGCGTTTTCCCTCCCCGTGGGCTAACCTCGCCTCCTGCTTCCCCGGCGGGTCGCGTTTCCTCTCGCTCCTCTCCGCTCTCCCCCGCAACTTGTGGTTTTCTGTAAGTGAAGTGACCAGGACTTACGTCTTCCCAATGCCGGGTAGCGAGGAGAGCCTTGCGGGCTCTGTCTCTGCCTTTATCCCAGTGTAACACTTGGTTTCTTTAACAGCGTGGACGCATCTTTCCACCTGCAGTTTGTTATGGCCTGAGTCGTCTTTTTCTGCAGAACTGCTGTACGGCCACATTCCGCCTGTCAAGCGTCTGAGGGGCGATTTGACTTTCTCCCCTGATCCCTGCCGAACGAGATCTATTCAGTCAGTTTCGTTCAGCATCACTTTGAATGCTCACCCTGCCTTCTGCTGTAGCAGTATTTCTCCCAGCTCTGCATTGTCTGTAGCTTTAACAACTGTCTTGAATGTCCTTAACCATTTTCCCTAAAGAAAGATATCAACAGGAACAAACTAGGGCAGAGCCTTTAGGAACCTTATCCCCAAGTATTCATGTTCATAAAGCTCTGCCATTGAGTAAGTGTCGTCGGGATTGGGGCATATTAAAAGGCAAATAATCTTTTAAGGCACTTTTGGGGTGAATTAGTCTTAAGAGAAAAATAATGTGAAAGGCAAATATGCATGTGATTATTAATTTTGAGACATTTAAGTAGTAAGTGTTTAACACATTTTGGTTTGTTTCCATTAGTTTACTGTGTTTACTTTTTCAGTGGGATATTCTGCAGTTGCTCTCAATCATGTCATTGATTTTAAAGAAAAGAAACAGGTAATTTTTGTTGGAATTATTTGTTCGCAGTGTGTTTGCTCTTGTAAACCTGCATGCCTCACTACATGTTCCCAGGTAGCCTTATCTGCAGAATGCACATCTAGATGCAAGTACAAATGTCTGCATTTCTGACAGAACTCCCATTTTATAATTTAGTATACGTGCCCTGGAGTTAACTTTTAATATGGCCCATGTATTGCCCCTGGGATACAGTTTTGTTAGCATTGCAGATTTCTTTTCAGGGTTGGAGCGCAGCTTTTGTTTATATTGTAAACTTAACCGCTGACATTTTGAGTAACTTTTTGTTCTCTTTTAAGGAAATCATCAAGCCAGTATCTCCTTCAGAGTTGTTTCCATCTTTGCCTGTTGTACAAGTATGTCTGGTTGCATTCTATCTATGTATTGTCATTCTGAGTTACATTTTTCACTTTGGTGTGTTTGTATATGTGATTTTGTATATTGCATGTTAAGCAAAAAAGATAAATTTGTCCATTGATTGATTGTTAAAACTCCCAGCATTGGAAGAATGATACACTAGTGTTAGAGTAGGCACTATTCATTATATTTAACATTATTTTAACAATTGCTTTGTGTGAATTTTGAACCTTCTTGTAGTTTAATAATTACACTGAAATTCTTGAAAATTGAGTTTTGACAATCATTTCCTGGTTTTGATGGAGCATCTTTTGGATATAATGAATCATAGAATAGTTAGGGTTGGAAAAGATCTTAAGATCACCTGGTTCCAACCCCCCTGCCATGAGCAGGCACACCTCACACTAAACCATGCCACCCAAGGCTGTGTCCAACCCGGCCTTGAACACTGCCAGCGACGGACCATTCACAACTTCCCTGGGCAACCCATTCCAGTGCCTCACCACCCTTATAGTAAAGAATTTCTTCCTCATATCTAATCTAAACTTCCCATGTTTAAGTTTGAACCCCTTACCCCTTGTCCTGTCACTACAGTCCCTCATGAAGAGTCCCTCCCCAGCATCCCTATAGGCCCCCTTCAGATACTGGAAGGCTGCTATGAGGTCTCCATGCAGCCTTCTCTTCTCCAGGCTGAACAGCCCCAACTTTCTCATCCTGTCTTCATACGGGAGGTGCTCCAGTCCCCTGATCATCCTCGTGGCCCTCCTCTGGACTTGTTCCAACAGTTCCATGTCCTTTTCATGTTGAGGACACCAGAACTGCACACAATACTCCAAGTGGGGTCTCACAAGAGCAGAGTAGAGGGGCAGGATCACCTCCTTCAACCTGCTGGTCACGCTCCTTTTGATGCAGCTCAGGATATGGTTGGCTTTCTGGGCTGCAAGCGCACACTGAAGCCAGCTCATATTCATTTTCTCATCGACCAACACCCCCAAGTCCTTCTCTGCAGAGCTGCTCTGAATCTCTTCTCTGCCCAACCTGTAGCTGTGCCTGAGATTGCTCAGACCCAGGTGTAGGACCTTGCACTTGGCATGGTTAAACTTCATCAGGTTGGCATCAGCCCACCTGACAAGCATGTCAAGGTCCCTCTGGATGGCATTCCTTCCCTCCAACATATCAACTGAACCACACAGCTTGGTGTCATTGGCAAACTTGCTGAGGGAGCACTCAATCCCACTGTCCATGTCCCTGACAAAGATGTTGAACAAGACTGGTCCCAACGCTGATCCCCGAGGGACACCACTCGTTACTGGTCTCCAGCTGGACACTGAGCCATTGAGCACAACTGTTTGTGTGCGGCCATCCAGCCAGTTCTTTATCCACCAAGTGGTCCTTCTATCAAATTGATGTCTCTCCAACTTCGGGACAAGGATGTCATGTGAGACAGTGTCAAACACTTTGCACAAGTCCAGGTAGATGACATCAACTGCTGTACCCCTGTCCATCAGTTCCGTAGCCCCATCATAGAAGGCCACCAAATTGGTCAGGCAGGATTTCCCCTTAGTGAAGCCATGCTGGCTGTCACCCAGCACCTTGCTGTTTTTCATGTGCCTTAGCATGCCTTCCAGGAGAATCTGTTCCAAGATTTTGCCAGGCACAGAGGTGAGGCTGACTGGTCTGTAGTTTCCTGGCTCATCCATTTTCCCCTTCCAAGTCTGAATTTCAGATCGCTGATGTATGTTAATTCAGGAACTGCTTTTAAACGCATTTGTGGCCAACCTGAGGAACCACAGCAGTATTAAAACATACTCACGTTTTCTGCATGATTTTATGCCTTCTGTCCTTCCACCCTTCTTCAGAAAAACACAGTAAGCCCTTCTTTGTAAAGGACATGTATAATATCAAACAGATCAATTTAAAATAGGAAAGTGTAACTTCAGAAAATTAGCGTAGGAAAGGATGTGAGCAAGGCACCGTTTTCATAGTGGTCAGAGTAAAAGTAACCACAGATTTTTGCTTTGAAACTCTTTTAAGTCTTTTGTATTATTTTTTTTCAATAGGGGACATCTAAAAGAATTAAAGTTCTAACTCGGCTAACACTTGTTATTTCTGATCCTTCCCACTGTAATCTCTTGGTAAGTATGTTTAGTATATCAATTTTCCAATTTTTATTTCCTTTTCTCAACAAATGAATGAAACTTTTGAAATTGTATAGGGAGAACTTTGTGGATTTTGTAGGACACTCAGCAGTGGTTTATTATATGGCACTTTCAGCAACTAATGTGATCATGAAGAGATGCAGGCATACAAGACTGGATATGACTTCTATTGATCATTTGTCAGTATGGGACAACAGTTCTGTTCCTCTTTTTTTTCTTTGATTTCTGGACTTCTGCACATAAACTAGAAGACTGTGGGCAAGCCTGGTGTCTATTTATATTTTAGTGCTACATGATCAAAGCAAAAGGTGTAACTGCCTTACTAGGTGGGTGGGATAAGCCTCAAAATGAGAATGAATGACTTCACAGTATGACTCACAGCAGAGACTTACTATGTAACTGGATGATTATTTGCTTTGTTTTAGTAGTGAAAGTGAAAGGGGATTTTCTTTTCCTTACTTTGGTAATAATCATTGTGCATAGCTTTGGCATCTGTCAGAATTCAAGATAGTAATTTTTACCACCTTTTGTAGAGATCGACATCTCCCAATATAAGGTTATATGACATCATAGCAGTATTTCCGAAGACTGAGAAACTGTTCCATGTAAGTAAAGTCATCTGATTGGTAATGCTCATAGAGTAACTTTTAGTGCCTTGGGCTAGTTTGAGTACCTGTTTTGTTTTGATTTTATTTCCTGTTTTATACAGCCTGCATGTTACGGGGCTAATTAAGCAACACAGGCTGCTTGGTCAGTTGATAAGCTGAGAAGGTTGGGAGGGATTGCAGGAGGCTGCAAGGCTTTGAGAAAACTCTTACAGTCTGAAATATCTACCTGATGAATAGACTTGTATGCCCCTGCTGCGTGGTTTCATTTGTGTGTCTTGTACTCTACTGAGTACTTCTGTCTAGAGAGGAGGGAAAATATCCTTTTTTTTCTTATACATATGCACACACACTCGCTATCAGCATGTAGAAAACTTTGGTTTTTGAACTTTTAACTTTTCAAACTCTGACAGCTTTCCCAAAACCCATTTGCTGTCTTCTGGTCTCTGGGACCAGAAGAAACCAGCCATGGAAAGCGGAAGGATTTTAAAGTGGAATTAATGGGGTTCTAAGAGTTGCCTTTTTCCTTTTAGCCTTAGGACTTGCCTTGGAAGTTTGTCCAAATGAATAGATGATCTTTTTTTCTTTAAATTTTCCTTTTATTTCGTTATTTTAGATCAAAAGAGGAGCAGGAGCTTGTGAGACAGAGCTAGTTCCCGCTGTCACAGCATCTTATGAACAGATAAAATTTCCAAATGTAAACATGCCTGATTGAACATAATGACCATTGCCAGACAGATTTCTGGTTTTATTTTGAGTGTCAGGTTGAGTGAGAGAAGCTTCACCGCTCTGATTTCATGATGCGTTTGTTACTTTGCCTACTGAGAAAACCATTGAGGCTGTATGAAAGTAGAGCGGCCTCAGGGGAAATACTTGAAGGGCAGATGGTCATTTTCTCACTCAGATTTATCCTGGCTGTTCAGCGCAAACTTGCAACTGAAAACTGCTTCCACAAAATTTCTGAGCCATTGAAGGTGTCGCTAAATCAGCAGCATATAAAATTCCACTATTTAGGGCAGGACGACCTGAGTTTGGCTTGTTGCATGATAGGTGTTCGTTATCTCCATGTCTCCTATATTTTTAACTAAATTTTTCTCAGATACCTGCTAACAGCTGATGTGAGTATTCTGATCGAGTCAAGCATCTGTAAGCAAATTATCTTTTTTTGTCAGAATGCTTTTCTTACAAGACCCCAAACTCTGATGTCTGACCTACTGCAAGCTCAGAAATAATAACATTAACTCAGAACTGGAAGAGTAAGTGGAAATGTCCTGTTTCTGTTAGCCTTGGCAGGCAGCAAGCAAGCAAGCATGCAGTTTAAAGCAGCATGAAAAAGACACAGGAACACCAAAAGAAACATGAATCTCTTTGCAAAATTTACTTCCAAAGAGAGCTTGTCAGTATAAAACTAAGTCTGTTGGTGGTGTTTTTAAAGTAAGTTAAAGTTACTTTCTAGTACTGCTGAGTGCCTGCTTTGACACATTATAATTATTTTCTTCTATTTCCCCTACTTTTTGAAAAATAAAGTTCAAAGCAAGAGGCTGTAGAATAAAGTGAACTTTAAATCATCTTTCAGTAGAAGAATTTGAGCATTAAATATAACAGTTAACAGCTTAATGAAATTAATTTCTGACTGCTTTTATTTCCCTTGTAAGATTTTAGGACTCTTGGGGATGTGAGAGAGGTGAATAGTCGTAAAATACTTTTGAAGGCCGCTCTTCACCTCTTCATTTTCATCTCTGGCAACAGTGTGATTGACATGTTCTGAAAGATGTGCTCTAATTCTCCAAATAATTTATATCCTCAGGGGTATGAATAAGCTGTGTTTACCAAGATAATTGTAGAACATGTTCCTTTAAGTCTCCCATGAGGGTTGTTTTGGGCTGCAACAGGAATGCCCCCTCCTTGCCAGTAATAAGGTCTGTGCCTGTTGCTTTTAAAAAATTCTGCTTTTTGAGATTTCTGAGTGTTTTAATGATATCAGTTCTGCCTGCGGTTTGTAAGCAATTAGCAAGTCACACATATCTAAAAAGCCTGCACATACAACTCTGAGGATTTAGTGCAAAGCCAAATTTCAGTGTTTATTCCTAAGACATTTGCCCAAGCTTTTTGCAGGCCATCCAAGCAGTGGCAGATTTATTTATTCCTGGCTGTCTGGAGTCTCCCAGCAGATGGGGCTCTTGCCTGCGGTGTGGCCAGGCAGGCGCTGGGCTGTGAGACTGCTGCCGATCATTTTCTATGAAGTTTTCTATGAAGTTTTGCACTTCAGGTCCTTTCAGCAGGCAGGGTAACCTTAACGTGCCTGTGTGTGTGACTTGTCCAGGATCCCAAGCTAGGCTGAACTTTGAGAGAAGTCTCATTTGGAGAAATCTCCTCTCAAATTTTCCATGCAGTGAAAGAATTCCTCCTTATGGGAAGTATCACTCTTAATTTTGTTTTTCCTTGTGGTGGTTTCTGAAATGTTATTGTCACTGGAGTCCTGTAGATATATCCTGGCATTTTGGTCGCTCCCTTTCCCACTGTGTTTAATTTGCAAAGTGGAAATGAGTTTTCCAGTGTTTCTGGAGCTGATTAGGAACACTTGTTTTCTCATCACATAGGGTAACTTGTATGTTTCGATGTGTGTTCTTGCTTTCCTTCATTTTCAGCTTTCTCTCTTAGTAAATTTCCTATGGCCTTACTGACATGTTTTTTAGGACGTGATTCAGAGCTATTTGTTCTGTGCGTTTTCCCGTGAATCACCTCTGTCTAGGTAGTAGTTTGTATTCCACATAAGAAAAGCAGTAAAACTGGCTGTAGTAGGGCTAAGCTTACACATGCAAGTCTAATTCAATGAAATAGATTCCAACTGTCTTTTGTCTAACAGAGTTGGTAAAGGTAGGGCATGAAGATAAATTTTAGTCTGAATGGTAGGGACACTTTAACATAAAAAACCTTGTGATTTTCTGGATCTTTGAATTGCCTGCACATGTGCTGTGGCCCTTCTGTATAAGAGGAGTGCTATCAGCTAAGAGGCATTCCTGAAGCTGGGCATTTGCTTTCATCCACATCCAAAGTTCATGCTAACAAACTGGTAGAAGAGTAGTCTGCAAAGCAACACCTTGCCTTGCGTTAGAGCAGCCCAGCCCTGGGACTCCCCACAACCCCTATTCCTTTTGTGCTGGTGCAAGGAGGGATGAATGGCTGGCACCTGGCCCAGGTATGTTTGGAGCAGTTGCTGGCAGGTTTCTGAATGCACAGCACCCCTATGCATGAAAATTCCTTTTCAACTTCTTCAGCCTTTTTTATCTTATTTGTTGCAACGCTGCTTGCAGACATTAATCTGGCCTTGTGTAATCGCCTTGATGGCGTAGGTATATGTCTACATATCCTACATATCTTCTGTGCATGAGGTTATATGTAAATCAAACACTCACTTTTATGTGTATTTAATTTTCTCTCTATGTCAGTGTGGAGATTCTCTTCTCCACGCTTCTCTTTGTTCGTTCTGTCTTTTAATACGGGCTGTAAATTGTGGTGAGTTCAAAGCTAAACTTTTAAACTATAACACTTGTTGCCATTTTCAGACTCCTCCAGAGTCAGGAAGAGCTGTATGTTCCCCACCCAGGCAGGAAAGTGGGGCCCAGAGCTGGGCATGCAGTGCACCCATTCTGCTTTTCTTTCAGTCTTCTTGGTTGCTTGTGGTAAAAACAATCCCAAAACCAAACAGTTGCTACACTGGATTTAGAGAGTGATGGGGTAAGAGGCAGTGCCTGGGCTGTTGCCTTTGCAAATAGGGGTTTTCCTTCATTAGCTGTGAGTTCTTTTGCCAAAAACCAACATTGCATGTCCTAGTCAAAGAAAAAGCATTAAGTCTTGCCTTTGGATTGGTCATTATATTACTGGAAAAGTAGTTCTGTGAGAGAAGGCTTGGGTTTTAAGCCCAAAATGCTCGAGCTTTGCACCTGTAGCCTTGCTGTTTTATTGGCAAACATGCAAGGCAGAGTACCTCTTCACTTTAAAACTGAACTCACCCTGGAGAGACATTTATTGCATTAAGAGATGAAGGAGAATATTAGTGCATCTGAAGCTGGTTATGTGGTTTTTTGGCATATCTAAAAATATGTTCCTATTTCTTTGCTGTAGATCGCTTGCACAACTCTAGACGTGGATCTGGTTTGCATAAATGTAACAGAAAAACTGCCATTCTACTTCCGACGGCCCCCTGTGAATATGGTAAATTTACATCTAAATTATTTTCTTGCTGTTAAATTCTGTATTTAATGTCAGTCTAATTCCCTACCATTTTCCTCCCACCATTCCCATCCACGTGGTTCTTTTATTTTCTTCCATAATATAATGTTGTTTCAGATGTCCTTCACTTCAAGGCCTCCACTGCAGCCTTTAATACACACTGATGTATGTTATTTCTTTTTCTCCTCCCTGTCCCCCACTTAAGAAGGCAGAAGTGGTGTTCCCAAGGAGTGGAAACAGAGCCTTAAGGCCACTACTGTGCTAAGCAGTGAGATGTGGTGTGATTGCTGACTAAGCTGCTTCCCATACCAGAAGTGGTACAGTTGTGTCAGAATAGATAAACAGCCCTGTGACTTAAAAGATAGGAGAATGTGAATGACAGTATTAATTTGGAACAGGGATCTTGTGCAGTTATTTGGAAGAAAACTGTATTGCATCCATATTTAGACAAAAAAAAAAAGTCTTGGCAGGTGAGCCAAATGTGGAATTGCTAAATATCTGCTGGGGGACACTAGAAGACTATCAGCATGGATCAAATATTTTGTTAATACAGTTTTGCCTACTGTTGGTGCTTTGCCAGAAAGCTTAATCCAAACATGCCCTTCAGTGAACTAGTTTTTGCCTCTGAGTATATGTCAGGGTTCATTCCATGTGGGCATTCTTGGCTGGTGTAGGCCTTAGTGCTAAAAAAATACAAATCTGGAATTGGCTAGAAACCCTACTTCCTTTTCTACCGAAAGTTTGTTCAAGAATTAAAATCAAAAATTAACTAGAAATCATTCTGAAACAGAGCAAAAGTAGTACTTTGGAATTTACTAGAGACTGGGGATTTTAACATTCCACTTGAAATAACAATTTTATAGGAAATGTTGTTTGAAAGTAACCTAGCTGCCTAAAACTCCAGCAAGATCGAGGGTAGCTCTTGGAGCCCTGTGTTAGGAGACTTTTTCCTTAACAAGCTACTTCTCATCTTCCACATTCCCAGCTTCAAGGCAGTCTGTCTGTCAGACTGGTTTTATGCATCCTGTGGCAGTCAGTTTTGGTTGTTGTGTTGCCAGACAGACAGATTGGCAGGCAGCTGAAGCGGTGGGGATGAGGTTAAAAATCTGCTTGGCTGGAAATTGGTGTATTGCCATCACCTGTTTTGGTTTTGATAAATTCAGGCTTTTCTTCTTGTTTGCAGATGTTGGACTAGTTCTATTTAAAACATTTCACGTGTACATAGCTTCTGTTGTGCTTGCATGCAGAGGTCATGCATGGATGGGAGCTGGATTAATTCCATCTGAATTCAGTTACTGGACTCTTTCATACTAGCATTGCAGCATTTCTTAATAATATGAATATAAAGCATAGAGTAAAATTTCAGGCAAATGTAGTTTAGGTCGTGGAACAAAGAACTACCTTTAAATTGCATCTTCATCGCTAACTCACTGTGTCGTAGAACAAGTTGATAAACCTTTCTCTGTTTGCAAAACCAAGAATACTAGGGTTTTGGTGAGGTACTTTAACAGATAGCAAAGGATTTTAAATCAGCTGAAAATATAATCAGTATTACTGTTTGGAACTTCTGTAAATCAGTGTTATTTGTCACAAATATCAGTATGCTGTAATGCAGGAAAGAAGGGTACTCATTGCTGCTTTTATGCAAGGACAAGTTCCTCACCTGCAAGTCATGAGTACTGTTGGGACCAGTGGTTTTCCTTACAGCAGGCTGTGTGGCTAGAGGAGAGTCCTCAAAATTTCAAGACTTGTTTCTGACCAGAAGTCGCTAACTTTCTCCTCAACTCTGTGATAGTGGAAAGCCAGTTACAACTGATACATGGCTGGTATTTCTGTGTTTGTTAAATCTCATTTATCTGTCATCGCAAGATTCAAGTACACATAATCTGGTGTACAGTGAAACCTTGTTGCCTGCCCCTTACATGCTCTGCTGGGCTCTTGCTGGAACAATTCCATCTTATTTTTTTCATATTGAGTACAGTTAAAGCGAGAAAAAGCTACATCAATAGTAGACAGCAGTTGTTAGATTGTTATGCTTCTCTCCTTTTGATTTTTGATCACTCTCTTTCATGTGAAGGCAATAGATCGAGGCATTTACTTTGAACTTCTCTATACGCCTGCCATCAAAGACTCCACAATGAGAAGATACACAATTTCAAATGCGATCAGCCTGATGCAGATCTGCAAAGGAAAGGTGAGCTCTCAATGTGAAAGCAAGCTAATTAATTCACTTCAAATTCTTCTGGAGTTGGACAGACTGAGCCATTTTAAATGAGTTTGAAGTTTGGGTTTCTGAAGCTGTGACTGAATCTTTGCCTGCTAATACAAGGACACAATTATTCTAGCTCCAGATACTTCCAGCCATGCACCACTACATGATTTCTTCTTAAGTTGTCAAACTGTTAGATTCTTTTTTCAGAACAGCCTATCTGTTGTTGTACAACGTATGCATTATTCAAAACAAAAGGGGAAAAAAATGTCAGAGACCTAAGGTTTGCACTGGAACTGAAATCCATGCATCTCTTTCTTTAACATCCGTTTCCTATTTCTAGTTGGCCAAAACTTCTTATTTAATAGTGTACCTTGAATATGGGGGAGTAGAAAATAATAATTAAAAAAGTAGAAATTTTGTGTTGTTAAACAGTTAGTAAATTTAATAGTAAAGGTATTTTACTATTAAATAGTATTTTTAATAATAAAAATAATTGCATTCTTCCCTGTTACTGAAATCCAAGGAAGAAGTAATGCTTGCAGCTGAGATGCCTGTAATGAATTGCTTTCATACCTTACCTCCTCCCAGGCTACCAGCCTGAGCTGCCTGTCAAACGTTGGGTCCTTTAAGGCCATGTTTTGTTTTTTTCTAACAGGGAAGCATATCATAATGCATATCCGAGTTAAAAGAGATTATAGCTCCCGCCACCTTTATTGGAAATAATGGCATTTGCTGCAGCTAGGTAGTCCGGAAAAGCCAAAATTGATATTACTGTGCAAATCTAGTCTGAAGTGGGATATACACCTAGGAAGACAAATTAAAAGCAGATCTGTTGTTACCTTAGTTCCCTTCAGGCATAGCCGCCTCTTTTATAGGACAGCAGAGTGGGTCAGACAAATGCCATTGGTGCTAACAGAAGGTATTTTCATGGCCTTTCCTGAGAGGCTCAGCTCTGTGAGCTAATTGCACAAATAGTGACTTGGAGATGAGGTACAACAAGCACCCTTTTCTCTGGGATTCCTTTTTTGCCAGTTTCCTTTTTCCTGCGTGCAGTTAAAAATGTGCTTCCTGTGATTATTGGAAAGCATCAGTTGGGTTGCCATCATGAACAAAGCAAGTGAGACATTTGAGTGTTCAGTCTGTGCACAATGCCCCTTCTTTCTGCATCTGACAATCTAGTACATCATCTGTGCCTGGAAGGTAAATTAGCTGGACATGACAAGTTGCTGTTATGCACTGGTAGTGCTGGGAGGGAACTGCTAGCTTGTCTTTATTTTTCACCACTATTCTTGCCTTCAGGCTCAGTAGCTGGTGGGCGCAGAGGTTGTTATTAGCTCTCACTGGCAGGTTGTCCCCATCAGTTATGGAAAGGCCTTTTTTTAATGAGACAAGAGATCACTGGCCCATGGTCTTGCACTGGCATCTGGCATGCAGCCCTTGCCTTCTGTAACCTGTAGTTGCTGAACTTGTAGCAGCTTTTGGATCCTTTTGTTCCTCCTCTTGTAGCAGGGCAGAGAAATTTCCAGAGGTTTACTCGTGAAGCTGGCATTGAGAAGAATCCTTAAAACATGTTAAAATGTGCAGGCAATGAGGAAGAACTCATGTGCATTGCCAGACAGAAGGTGTGCATAGCCACAGTCCGTCACCTTGCATGTTTTAGTAACTGAGTGTAGGTACTACGCCTGAAGCAGTGTACTGAACAGTTGTTGTCTCCTTTACCTGGGGAGATAATGCTTTGCCTTTGAGTTCTTCCCTTCAGCCCTTCCCTTGGATTTGCCTTTGCCTGCCTCTCCTTCACTTGTTAGCAGTGCTTTTCTTGTCTGCTCTTGCCTCCTTCTCCCATCTTACCCATCCCCTAATGGAGGCCTTTGAACCAGGTGGAGCATATCTCCAATGTGCAGCAGTGAACTACAATCCTGTGTTGGTTGAAGATGGCTTGCACAGCTGTTCTGGGAGCTTCTCTGAGCCTGGGAGGCAGGCATCAGTTGCTTCAGCTCAGAGCAGGGGACTTGAATTTTCACAGCGAACTCTAGCAGTCAGCACCACTGAAGCACAAAAGCACCCTTGGGATCCATAGTGCAGTCATTTTAAAGGTGAACTATGCAGAAAGCGATGTCTTAGGTTCCATCATGATGTGTGCTTTTAAGTCACTTTCTGTGTATTGCCTCTGCTTCTTGCTTTCCTTATGCTAAGGCAGAGTGGTCTGTCCCATACTTGCCTCCTTTGCACATGAAACCTTGGGCACAATATGAACATGCAGTCATTTCCATACAAATAGCTGTTTTATGTGTTGAGTTCCAGCTGCGTACAGTGTTTTCTTCCAGTGTCTGCCCTGCTGTCTATGCTGGGGAGGTGGCAGGACAAGCAAAGCAGTTCAAGGAAAGGATCAAAATCCCCACCTTGTAACCGGGGGTGGTGTGATGTGTTGGTGGTACTGATGTCAGAGAGGGAAAGTCTTTCGCTGCCTCAGTACAATTGCTGATTCCCACCCACTCAAGCAGGAATTCCCAAGGCCTTTTATTCAGTATAATAAAAGGTGCAAGGGGTTTTTTTGCTGCTTCAAGGTTTCCACCTGTGCAAAACAACCACCCCCTAAGTGAGCATCCTTGGAGGTTTAATAACAGGAGAGCACTGGCAGCTAAGCTGTGGTATCTGCCAGCCCCCAAGCAGTCAAGTTTCTGCAGAAACCCTGTGGGGGAGAAGGATGTGTCTCTGCCTGGCAATTTTCCTGGGGGTGCCAGTGTTGACAGAAGCAAGTGTATG
Source organism: Ara ararauna (assembly GCA_028858755.1). Lineage (NCBI taxonomy): Eukaryota > Metazoa > Chordata > Aves > Psittaciformes > Psittacidae > Ara > Ara ararauna. The sequence continues at coordinate 71,683,442 of CM054381.1, forward strand.
GCGTGAATTGGCAGCCGCTAGCTTCAGACACCAGTATGAGTTCAGTTAAAGCCAGCGTGAATGCTGAGGTTAGGATTGAGTTGTACTGCAGCACAGAGTAGGCTGAAAATTCAGGACCACCAAACTGTCAAAAGGCACTATCTGTAAGCTGGTGCTGGAGGATCCTGAGCTCCACTTCTAAGTCTGCTTCTGTTACAGCTCAGGCTGAGTTCTCATTTGTGTGAGGCCTTTTTCAGCTAGTGTAGATAAAGGGGGCACTTAACACAGTGTGTACAGCTCTGCGTTTCTTCTTTACCCTTTAAAGTATACAATGAGAGATACTGGCTCAATGCCATCACTCTGACATTTATATTGCTTAATCTATTACCTCTGAAAGGTGCGGTACTTGTTCATCTCACATCTGTCTGTGAAAGTGTAACTGCAAGGGGGGCCTTGTCCCTGTGCCCCTCTCTCTGTAGGGGGCAAGGGGATGACCGGGGTTTATTCATATCCCTGCATTAAGATCCACACCTTGCTAGAGTTCACTTCCTCTGAGGGCATCAGATACTCTGATGTTTAATTGGGCTCTGAGCCTGAATTTAGGTAATGCTCATGAAGTCTTTGCTGCTTGCTGATATTTTTTCATTTCTTGATGCTGTTTGACAGATGAATGTTTGTTCTCTTTTGTTTTCTAGAATATTGTCATATCTAGTGCAGCTGAAAGGGTAAGTCCCAGATTATTTTTTTGTAAGTCGGAACAAGTTGAGGATTTATCTGTGGCTGAAAATAGAGCTCTAATTACATATTAGACATTAAAATAAATTGTAATTTTAAATATTACTTTCATTTTGTGGGTGGTTTTTTAATCCATCTGTTTTGCCAAAGAATTGTACTGTGGGTTGGGATTTTTTTTGTTGGTTGGGTGGGGTTTTTTTTGCTGCTGTGGTACTTTCCATGACAGTTTTCTCCCAGATGAGGACTGTGTTTTCCAAAATAGTACTACTACTTGCTTGATTTCCTAGTGCATCTTCAGTAGCTTGCTATTATGTAGCATTTAATCTTGCCTTCCTTATATCAGTGACCTGCTGCTCACGCTTTGTCAGCCTGAGAGAGAGTGGATGCACATCTAGAATCATAGAATAGGTAGGGTTGGAAAGGACCTTGAGATCATCTAGTTCCCATCCCCTGCCATGTCCAACCTTCTTTGTTTTGTTTTAGCCTCTAGAACTACGAGGTCCATATGATGTGGCTAATCTGTATCCTTTTTTCAAGTAAAAGACAGCAGTTACTATTAACATGTTGAAAGTTCAAAGCAATTTTGAAATACTTCTATCCTTTACACTCCTTGAACTTCACACAATGATGATTGCTTATGACCAGTTCAATGAATTTAAACTGAATGGGTGTGGAAAGAGCAACATCTTGGTCTTGAGTTGGCATGAGCAGTCACTAAATACTAATGTCTCTGTTCAGCTACAGGTATGCTTGATTGTGATATGTGTTGATATTGTGTGGGTTTAAGTGGGGAAATGAATAAAACCCATCAAAATCTATGGACACTGTGAACCAAATCAGAAATTATTACTGTGATCTCCAAGATGCCACATCTTTAGTCGAAGAAGCTATAAAGTTGAATTTATATTAAGAAAGATAAAGTTCCTATCAGAATGCTGGTTACTTCTGAATTTTCCAGTCCTTGTTTACCCACATGTATGTAACTAAGAGGTTATGTTCTAGAAACCAAGGAGAATGTCTTTTCTCCCCTCTTTTAGGAATTCAGATGCATTTTTACTATTCCCCCCTCCCTGCCTGACAAGCACGTATCTGGACTGTCCCTGGAAGGGAAGGAGCATACTCTGAGTCATGAGAACCGTGTGGGAGGTTGTGTGGCCTGGAAAGATTTTATGCACAACATTTCCTTCCCTCTTAAAAAGAGCAGTCAGGCTCAACCCAAATTAGCATACCTAATCTGGTGTCATCCCTGGTGGCTGGGAACTTTTCAGTGTAATGCTTTTGTATCAGACAGTGCCCTTCCCCCAGACCTGAACTTTTTAATGGGGTAACTTTTTTGCTTATTATTCACATTAAAATGTTCCCATGATGACAGACCTTTATTTTCAAAAGTATGGCTCCTTGTCTCAAAAAAAGCAACATTGCCAGGAGCATTCCAGGAGGGCTGCTGGGGAACTACAGCCAGGAGAAATGGGGGCCTCAGTTCCCTGCCTCTGGGTAACCTTATGCAAAATGTCACTTTGAGTTACAGCTTTGCTAATTCCCAGTTATTTGTGGAGTAAGCAAACCTACCATGCAGATGGACTTCCCTGTTTCGCTTGTTCCTTTCTGTGCATTTTGATCCTGAGCAAAGGTGACAGAGGTTTGCTGTTTGGCCTGTCAGAAGGCGAAGCCAAGGCAGCTGTATCTACCAACTGCAGAGCCACCATGCTTCATGGAGGTAAGTGGAAAGCACATGCAAGCTCGTCTAAGTAATGTGCATTTGTTAAACCAAGTTCATTTTAATGCATATTTTCCAAAAGGTCTGAGACCTTATAGAGTAAATCAGCTTGGGGTTTTAGCTCCCTTGTCCAATGCATGAAGAAGAGCTTGTGTGGCAAGGGTGTTTTATTTTCCCTAGTTGCTGTGTTAGCAAAACAGTGTTTGGACTGATTGTGCTGTCTGTACTGGAGTACTTGCTTAACCACGTTAACCGGTTGTTGTAAACTGTTTAGCAAAAACACATATCTGCCTGTTGTGTTTCCTAGTGAAACTATCCCATCCCTTGTTTCAGAAAGGGTTGAATGCTGATCTTGGTAACACTAGGAGAAAATGTGTCATGGACTTCGAGAAAATCAGGATGCATGTGTTTTGTGTTTACCCTCTTGCAGCATGAGTGTGGAAACAACCTTTGCCATGTCTCTTTGTGGTGCTTGATTATGTGGCCTGTTTTTCACTTGCTTTTCAGTCTGGACCATTTCAAACTTGATGCAAAATCAAATACCATGAGTGCTTGATGCTTAGGAAAAAAAAGTTGCATGTAGTATAAAATAGCCTGAAGTGTTGTGCTGAAACAAACCTTGCTTCTTTATGCTTTTGGCAGAGGCAGCTCATAGGAGCTCTCTTCTGTTTGCCCATTGTTAAGAAAGTGGAAATTCAGCTTGTGGCCCCCCTTCACTGAAAATCAAAAGGTTTCCAGTTGTATTTAGTGGCCTGGTGTCAGTGCAGCAGAGATGCAAAAGTTGATGTTCCAGCAATCAGTTTAGACCTTTGCTTTCCACTGTAGCACCAACTTCTCCATCCGTACCCTCCCTTTCTCATGCTTAGTTATTGGTTCTCAATCTTTCTTGATTTTTGTTGTTTATTCTGATGGCAGTTCAACTTTGTGGCTGAGTAGTTACATCTAGCTCTTTAAGTCTGCCTCTGTCAAGGTTTGTTGGGTATGTATGATTTCTGGTCACCTTCCTAACAACTTGAGTTGATCTAAGTGTCAAATGCACAGTAGGATTTCGTAATATCACTTGTTTCAGTAGAGGTGAGGCTTGAACCTGCTGTAATTCACAGCAGGTAGCATTGATCTCTTGGAGAGGGTGTTTCTGAGAACGGGGTCCTTCTCCAGCTGCTGCTCCTCAGCATAGAGACAGTGTATTGGAAGAATTTTTGTCAAGTTTAAGTGGAATTTCTCAAGACCATCATCTGTCTTATCTGTTAAAAGGCGGGTGCCGGTTCCCTGTCCTCCAGAGAATACTAGCCCAGAATAAGTCAATACATTTTATCAAGGTTCTTGCAGAGCCTCTTCGCTAACAGAGTATTTGTAGGGAATCTCTTCTACCTCAAATTTTGTGGAGAAGCCTCCCACCACTAGTTATGAAATTGGATTGGGCTCTCTAGGTTGTTTGGCAAACTTGTTAGGAGTTTGATAACATCACACAGTAGTATTTTATGGTAATGCTGAGGGTCCTGTAAATAAAATATTCTTGAATACCATAAAGCTACTTACTTGGTATGTATAGGGGAGCCTCTGCCAATAGAGCAGTGCCAGCATAGTCTGTTTAAGAATCCTGGGGTATGTGAACTATTTTTTTTTTTGAATAACAGTATGTTTTGCTCAGAAATGCAGAAATGCTTTTGACAGTGCTTCAAGAATGTGTCTTTCTGAGACTATTGAACAGATTAAGCATGGTTTCCTCTGTTCTTGTATGTCTGCAGGCCCTCAGCCACCGCAGACCTCAGTTTTCCCTTATGTTTGCTATAATTCTATACCCACTGGCTGATTTCCCCACTCCATAATGCAGCGTATCCCCAGCTCCTGCCTATGTGGGTTGCGTACCTGCTGTGCGTACTGACTGACTGGCTGGCTGTTAAACATGTTGAACTGTGCTTTGGGGCATGGGCACCTGAAATAACTGCATTAAATGCATGTGTCATTTTATTTGAGGTACTACTACAGCTTCTGCTTATATTATTCCAGAAACTCGGAAGAGTGCCTGTGGGATAGTGTACACAGTGAAGAAGCCTCTCAAGGTTGAGGAGGAAGAAACACTGCCAGCCTGCAAAAAAGCTAAGACTCAAGCTTGAGGACTGACCTAGTTGAAAACAAGAACCTCCATCCCTTCTTTACCAACTGTTGAGCCTTCTTCCTACTTCCAGCTACTCCCATTCCTCCCTTACTACTTTATTTAGCCCAGAGAAGAATTCTTCTGGTGCTCAAGTGAGGAAGGCTGTGGGAATGAGACTGCTGTGTGGTAATTCACCACACCTAAAAGGTCATGCTGGGCTTCTGGCCAAGGTCAGGAGACTCTCTCTCCATCCTGTCTTAGGTCTTCTGAAGGTAGTGCAAACTCAACGCAATGTTTCTAACAGAAATTTTCAGTTGTACAAGTGCATTCCTTTTTAATTAAAAATGTTTCTAAGAATGTGTGTTTTGAAAGTCTAGCTCATGGTTTCTTAAGTTTTAAAGACGTCTCTGTGCTAAACCTTACAGCTGCAAACAGTAGATGGAGTTTCCCATCAGGGGCCTGTGGAGAATAATTGTGCAGTAAAGAAAAAACAAAACACTGCTTCCCATTCTGTTTTGTGACCAGTGGCTATAAAGAAGATCCTAGGTTCTGTCACTTGCTAGGAGATACCTTGGATTTGTGTTACAGTAGGACTGACTAACCTAACCTGCCAGCGACACATCCCAAGAGCCATCCCTGTCCTGCAGCTCTTAAAACCACAGTCACATGAGATGATTACTGCAGATGGGAAGGAAGAGCCCAAGGTTACACTGAATATGTGCTCAGCCATGCTGTGTTGCAGTTGCAGCATAACAGCTGTCTCACCTAGGCCTGAGCAGTCTCTATGTCAAATCATTTTTAATGCATCATTTCCCTCTTTATGTCCTGGTCTGGCAGTGTTGTCTAGGAGAGTGTTCATTTTGCTGCCTCCTGCCTTTCTGTTTTCCTTCCTGTTAATGCCTCAGTAAACTTAATCTGGCTGCCAAAAAAGCAATCATAACAGATTTATAATCAGCAGAGCATTGTCAGAGCTCTTCCAATGTTGACTGAAGTTTTTCTTTTGATTAAACCAATATAAAAAATTGTGTAAGCTACTGTACTCAAAATATTCTTGAGCCAGCTTTACAGTGAATATTCCGGTTCTGTATTTGCATCTGACAAGTTGAGAAGTGGAAGTTATAGCATGTAAAATATTGCAGAAATCTTGCAGTGGATCATCTCAGAGTTCTTGGTAACTGGACTGAGCAGAATAGGTGAAGTTCTCAGTACAGTAACAGTTCTATATAATGCTGGTATAAGTCACAACAGCTTTTGCTTCATTCAACAAATTTTGAATTATTATTGTTGACTTGATTTCAGTCTGGCTTAGTCTAGTTATTGGGATGTTATATGTATGTGTCACACATAGACAGTCATAGTTTGCTAATTAGGGACTTACCTCCAAAATGATGATGCTCTAATCAGAGAAGAAGCAAAATGTGTTTGTCTAGTGCAGTTTTCTTAGTGACATACCCTCTTGCCTTGGCAATAACCTACCTTGAACGTGACAGAAGTTGTTTGGTAACTAGCATATGGGAGGAGGCTTTGAATGCTTGAGGTCCTTGCTACTTGTTTGACCTGATACAAAAAATTCACAGTCCACAGTCTTGTATCTTTGTCTTTTAAGATATAGTGCTTCAGGAACTGATTGAAAAGTTTCTTCTCCCCCAGTTTCCTGAGTAACAATCATCCTAACTGAGAAGCAGTTCAGTTGTTCAGGCAGCAAAGTGGCCAGAACGACATGCTTCAGGAAACTGGGAGAGAAGAAACTTATTTATCACTGTCTGCTCCTGACCCCACCTCATTGCCCAGGACATTGCTTTGGCCAGATAGTAAAGCCTCATGGCTGGAAGCCAAGTGGCAGAGCTTGGTGAAGGTGTTTAGGAGCCTGTCATGAATGTCTCAGGGAGGCCATGCCATGGGGCATCAGGATTTTCAGTGAATGCATCATGTAATGTCCCAGCGAAATGGGATGTTGATGCCCTTGCTGGCAGCACCCTTAAGCTTGTTTTGCTTCTGCAAAAGCAAAGGGAGATGTGTCTGCCTTTCCTAGCAGAACTCGCATTGTCCTTGGCTTGGATAACTGAAGCTGTCTCATGTGCTCCACATAGTAAGTACTGATTTGCTGAGAAACTGGGATTTTAAATCAAAATCAGTAATAAAACTGTGGCTTTGTTTTACTAGCTACTCAAGTACTGTGTTTCTGCTTTTGTGTTTGTGTTTCCATTTAACAAAATAAGTAAGAGATGGCATTTATCTCACAGTAACAGGGAGGTAGCTCAAGGGCGGGCAGCTCTAGCCGAGGCTTTTTCTGAGCTTTCTGGCCAAGACGTGAGCTTTCTTTATAGAGAAACAGAATGACCCTGTGCATGCACACCACTCCAGCAAATAAAAAGAACTACTCTGTTTATTTAATCTGAAATAGATCAGTACAAAATGTACAGAAAAAACAGTACAAATTTACAAATATACATAATCTGCTTTTGCATTCTTAAATCATCAGACTTCTTGGTAGTCTAACTTAAAAAATATTCACATTCCTGATACTGTCTCCTCTGACCTTCCTAACATTGCATCTGAATCCCACAGCCCAAATAGTTACGTGATGGTTAGAGTTCTGTCCTAGAGCCCTTTATTAACTACAATTGCTGAACCCTGTCTAAACTCCATTACTCAACTGCTTCTTTAAATCCATTTGACACCTTAGTACACTTTCCATTGCTCTCCCACATATCACCACTCATTTAACATACTATTTTAATAGTGAGAATTTGGCAAAGTCAAGGCAACAGTTACAAGTATCTGCTATTTAGCACTATTGGAAGGTTTGAGGGAAGTTGCTAATGTAGTTGGAAATCCTGCCTGTCTCAGACAAAAAGATTTATGTTGCTGCAAAGATTGCATTATGACATAAAGCTCTATTAAAAAGGAAGTTACAATATTGAGAATCATTAAAAATTACCTTTTAAATAAATAAATAATAAATACTAATAAATAAAGTCATTTTAGAACCAGTGGAATTTTAACACTCAACCTGCCTTTTAGCAGAATTTGTGTGTCTGTTTTGCAGTTTTCAGTGATGGTACCTCAAATAATGCAGTATCATAAATATTTTCAGTAAAAATACTATGTCAGGGCTATTTCCTCCAGGTTCACATGAAGCATGTAAAAGCAGCAAAAAGAGCAGTCTGGTTTCTGTCTTCAGAACTTGCCTGCGTGGACACTCTTACAGGATTTGTCTTTGAGGCTGTTGAATATCTCTTTGGTGCCGTTCTGCCATTGAAGAACAAGATCCATAGGGGTTTTCCCTTGCTGGTTAGAAAAGCAGAGGAAGCAAGATTTAGTTTCAGTCGGTGATTACTGAATCCATCTTTCTTCCCTAAATATTTTTACAGTGCATCTGCCTGATGTGGACCCTTCTGCATGCACAGGTTCAGACCAACTCTCACCACCCTGAGACCAGAGTCATAGAATCATAGAATAGTTAGGGTTGGAAAGGACCTTAAGATCATCTAGTTCCAATTTGCTCCACAGATCTGGTCCCAGTCCTTGTCAGACTCATGATGAAATTTCCCTGGGTTTCAGAGGGTCTAAGCTGTATTAGTGAATACCATGACTAGCAGAGCAGGCAGGTGTTTCTTTTGATCTGTTAAACTGATTAGAAATACATTGAGGTGAAACATCAGTAAGACACTCTCAGGTTTAATTGAGAATTCAGATAAGACTTTGTTCTGGTTTAATTAAGTCATGGACCACATCTAAATTAAACTGGACCAACTTTTGTGTGCAGATGAATCCTAAGAGAGCTAGTCTTTGGCCTTCAGGGCTGTACCTGTCATTGTTTTCATACATTGATGAGGGATAATGCTGGGAGTGGCACTGCTTCAGAGAGCATGGGCAGAGAGTAGGGACTGCAAAGTGCTGCAGTGACTGTTTTTTTCCTTGCTCTCTTAAATTTTGATTGATTGCCAATCAAACATTAGCTGGCATTGGTAAAACACACCATCCATCCCTCTGCTGCTTGCTTTGGGAGAAAGGGTTTGTGACGTGCTGTGTTTTTAACAAGTGGTTTCAGAGCTCCAGCAATGTGTCTGCTGCTGCTGTGATAGCTATGAGCAGTCAGGTGTGGGGCTTCTTAAACTGAAGCTCTGCTAAGGCTTTGGGATTTGTTACCCAACAGTCAGGTTAATGGCCAGTCATACAGGTGTAGTGCTTGGGCTCGTCATCAGCTGTGGGAAAACAGAGCAGACTTCTATGACAAGCTAAGATCTTCATTGCCTCATTGGTGGTTGAAACTCAGGAGTTGTGCGGAGAGCAAGTGTCTGTATGTTAAAGCTTTTCAATGTATGGTGTGTGTAATTAGAAAAAATCCTGGAAATCTGTGATGTTCTTTTAAATTGTAGCTGATGGGATCTGGCTTTAGAAGACGTACAGGATTTTCTTCTTCTCTCCAATCTTCCCCACTTATACTTTCCCTGTGTCAGCTCTGCTTTAATTAGCTTGAAGTGATCTAATTAAGACTGTTCAAAATAGTCTCTCCCAGCCTTGAAACCTATGAAACTGCTCTGAAGGGAAATTTATTCCAAAGCATTTGAATCACTGGGGGTTTTGGGGTATTACTTACACAGTTCTTTATGGTTAGATCTGCTCCATACAGAATCAGAAGCCTCATCATTTTGTAGCGGTTCAGCCTCACAGCGTCATGCATTGGTGTGTCTCCTTCCTAGAAGCAAAAGACATGGACCACGGCGTCAGCCCCACTGATCCAGCACTGGGGACCAGCCCCAGCCATGCAGCCAGGGATTTTTACAAAGGCAAATGGGAATTATCAAGGCAGACAGCAGCTTGATTCTACCTGATAGCTGACAGGTAAGAAGTCGTTGGTACTTACTCTGTCTCTGGCATTGAGATCTGCTTCACAAGCGATGAGGTGCTCCCCACAGTCGTACCGACCCGTTCGCACAGCCACATGCAAAGGGGTGCTGAGCAGCTGAGAGGCGAGAGGAGGAAGCGATCAGTAGCATAAAACAGGTAATGACCTCTCCAAGAACAGCTACCAAACATGATCTAACGGGACTAAGGGTCAGCTTTTCATCTCTAATTTAAAAGACTGCAGAGCCCCAGAAGTACATACCTTGTCTCTTGCATTTCTGTTTATCCCTTTGTCCAGTAAGAATTTGAGAACATCCAGATTCCCCCCACGGCATGCCCAGTGCAGGGCTGTAGATTCAAGCTGCAGCAGGAAAAACAAATGGAAAGTAATTTAACTCATCATTATATTTAAAGAAAGCATTTCGCTGTGATCACTGAGTTGTTTCTAGTAACACCTCCTTTTATTTTCCCCTAATTTCTTCGGTACCATGAGTTTCTCACTCTTCACACTTGCTGTATTTTGCTCTTAAAGACAGAGATCTTGGCAACACTGCTGTGAGAGTGGATGTATTTTGTCTATTCTGTGAACCTAGAAGTTATCTTTAGCCAGGTATGTGGCTGGTATGTACTAGTTAATATTTTTAATTCAATGCCTCTTGTGTTCTAAATGCATAGAAAATGAAAATCAAGGGGAAGACAAGTGGTCTTTAAAACAAATAAGCAAACAACTTATGCAGGACCACAAAGTGAATTAGAACCCCTTTCCTCTACAAGATTAAGTTTCTCTGCCATAGAGCTCTTCTGGGAGGAGTGGAATGTCCCTTAATGGTCTCATTTGGCCTGTCTTTCCTCCTGGTTCTTATTCTCTCCATGAGCACTGCTGGGTTAAGCAAGGAGGAGCAAGGCTGACCAGTTCTGACTCTTTAGCAAAGGGCGAAGAGCTAGGAGTGGAGAAACAAAAAAAACAGCTGCAGAAGCTCTTGATACTCAGCTAACCTTGTGGGTGGCATTCCGGAGGAGCAGAGGTCCCTCCCAAGTGTAGCTTGAAATCCCAGTGGGGATTGTATGTGTTGCACTACTGAGCCCTGGATACATGCGTGAGACAGTGCTATCTCCACCACCTGCCAACAGGCTGATGTGGTAGCCTGACCTCAGGTCTCTACCCTGTGTTGGGTTTTGTTGCCTGTGGCAGTCTACTGGCCAATGTGTTCCCCCGCTTTCTGTGTTTTCCAGCAACCATTTTGGCAAAGGGAGGCAGACACCCCCTCCTGAAACCTCTTCTCAACAGTGTTATTTTGAAGGACAAACATACAAGCCATCGAAAAGCCTTTTAATGCTCCTTTTCTACAAGAAGCACTTCTATAAGTGCTTCTCTTAGCACTTCTGAAACAATTAGCGTTTCGTTGAAAGGAGTGTGAGGTGATGAACATACCATGTCTTTCTGTTCAAGCTGAGCTCCGGCTTCCACCAGTTTTTTCACCACCTCTAGATGTCCTTCAGAGCATGCCCTGTGCAAGGCAGTGCGCTTGTACTGGCAATTAAAACAGTGCAAAGTCAGACATTATATATGGCACAAAAAGATATCTTTAAATCTTTCCTCCCCTCCTCCCTAGGATGATAGCAAATGCATACTTTATGCTGATTCATTTCAAGAACTAATACATTTGAGGCCTGAAATCTGCTAATTTTAATAGCAACCTGATAGCTGAGAGCTTCCTACCCAGCATTTTAGAGGGTGTGAGAAATACTTGCAGTATGCCATTCAAATTTAAAACCCAACATGCTATGCTGCATTTTGCAAGTACAGATTATACATTATGGAGCATGAGGGCTGGCAGCATCACTTTTTTTTGTTGTTCAGCTGACAAATTTCTTGTCTCTTAATTTGTACCATTGGAAGATCACCTCTTCCAGAAAATCAGGGTTTCCTGGGCACCAACAGCTTTCTTTTAAACATATTCTTTTGAGATAATATCACTGGATAACTTTACTTCCTTCCCCTATCCTCCCCACACCCCCTTCTTTTCTCCTTATAAATGTGGAAGCTACAAAACCTAGTGGTAAAGTTCTTTTTGCTCTGTAGTAACCTTTCTTCCATAGAAGGCTTTGCAGTAAGAAGGAAGATTGTACCTCATCACAGACGTTGGGATCCCCTTTATCTGACAGGTATTTTTCAATTACTGGCAACTTATTCTCCAGTGCAGCTCTGAAGAATGTGGGGATATCCACTGGTCCTGTCTGTTGGCAAGAAATTCACAGGGCATAAATGTGTGGTACAAAACCCCATCAGTGCTTTCCCAGAAGAAGGTACTTTGAAATAGCTTACTATGACTTCTGGTTCAGGTTCCTTTAAAATGGGCACTTTCACTTTCTTGCATCTTTTCTTCTTCTTCAGCTGAACAAGTTTTTCAAGGTCCTCCAAGTTTTCAAGTTTTGACCTCTCCTGTAACTTCTTCTTCTTCAGCTGAAACAAGCCAGGGAAGTCAGCAGGATGAGCTGAGTGTGACCACCTCTCCCTTTTAGAGTGGCAGGACAGTGTGTGATACTATTCAGCTGAATTCCGTTAAGACTCTTTTTATGCAGCCTAATTGAATGTTAGAATAATTTACTAAGTGTGTGAGAAATGCTACATCATCTACAGCTTCTCATACACCATCGGACCTCTTCCTAAATGCTGCTTCAGCCATATGTTGTGGGCTAAATAGCATGAAATTTTGGTCTGTGTGAGGCCAGGAGTCAGAGCTGCGCTGCAGTCCCTTCTGGACCAACAACTTAAGAAATCTCATGTGCAGCTTACAAGAGCTGGGAAGTCCCTGCAGTTCGAGCTGACTCCCACTGCATGTTTTTATTTCTTTTATGATACAGCCCCTGACTTGTTCTAACTTAATCCCCTTTGATGAAAAATATACCCATAAGTGAAAAGCAAGGTTTATACTGATCTTGGCATTTCAATCAGGAAGTGTTATGTTTTGGTAAGCTACAGAGAATGTCCTCAGTATTCTTGGAGGGGCAGTTCAATAAAAGTTTAAGACTTCTTCAAGCCTGCTTGTAAAATGCATCCCTGCACAAAGCCAGTATGGGGCACTGCTAACATTAAGGGCAAGTGTGTTGCCTGAACTGAGATCCCAGGTACCATGAGGTGTCCTTGTCTTCAGAACTGGGATTCATAAACAAGGGATAACTCACTAATACAAATGACAGTTTCTGTCCCATGGAATCATTAAGGGTAAATACATTGGTGAGACCCTGTCATACGGTATATATGTTTTTTTCAACTGAATTCTGATTCAGGCTATTTCCACCTCTTCTTTGTATTGTTCTTTGCATTTAGGGTTTAATCTCTGCATTTAGGGTAGATCATTGACTTAATGGAAAACAATTATGTTGGCAGAGTGAACCAATTGGAAACCCCAGATGCTGTGAGGACACTGTTTTGAAGGAACTCATAAAACCTCTGCAGTAAGTAATGATCTCTCTGTTGAAGGTGAAGTTCGGTAGTGTCTATTTTAATATTTCTTAGGCTCACTTTCCCCCTCCTTTTTTCAGAACAGTCTTATACCCTGTGCTAGTTAAACTTTTTCATTTCCAAATAACTTTAGTTTTTTAGGCCAGCTGGTTGCTTATTCATCAAAGAATTTATGATGTTACAGCTACTGCGGTTGGGCTGTTTGGTTTCTTTGGGGGGGGAAAGGGGAGAGAAAAGCATGTGTTCTTAGGGATATAGGGAGAATTGTCATGCTCCACAAATACAAAACGTTTTCATAAAAAGAACATTTTCGAGGTAGATAATAATGAAATGCACTCTTACATCTTTCTTGGGTTACTAATTATTGGTGGCAGGCTTTAGGTGCGCAAGCTGAAGGTGTCTTACTGGCCATGATTGCTGCCCCCCTTACTGTCAGCTAACAGAGGGGTATCTGTGCAGGAGGGAGACTGTAGGGTTTCATTCAGACGTTATATGGGGGGAGTTTTGGGTTCTGCTTCACAGCGCTACTGCCTGCCTGCACCCTTAGCCTACAGGAGTCAGTGGATCTCCATTGCCTTCAATGGACTTTTGGTGGTGATCTCCCGAAGGTTTAGCTGACTATGCATATATTTCTAACTTAGAAAGAGGCAAAACTTCAAGGGCAGCAGCAGAACATGCACACAGGATGATAAAAAGCCAGGCACAAAACCCAAGAGCCTACCTCTGCTTCTAGTTTTTTCTGCTTCTCATAAGCCAGATCACCTTGGGTCAGTGAGTGTTCAGGGACTGTCTTTAGGTCCTCCTGCTTCTCTAATCTTACAGCAGCTTCATACTCTCCATTTTTGAAGTCCTCAGGGAGGAAGCTGCCAGTCTCTTTATCGTCCACCCTCTTCCCAGTCACCTGTAAAAGCAAACGTGATATGATATAAGCAAGAGTTTCATGACTGCAGTAGCCACCCCCTGGGAACATGGATTACCTAGGGGCTAATGGTATGTCATTCCTGTCCTACTCTAGGAGAGTGTGACAGACAGAGTGCAGATCTCATTCCGCCTGTGCCTGGATTAACTGTGCATGTGAATGGCTAGAGCACTCTCACTTTCAGGCAGATCTTCCACATCCATGCAGCAACCCCCTCCTTTGGAGACTTAAGGGCTTGGACTGAGATCTGTGAGGCAAACTCACAGTCCAGCTCCCTGCCTGGCTGTGGCTGAGGTGCAGCTGTGCAGACAAAAGCCAGGGAGTTGGGAAGAGCATCCTTTTTGTTTGGGGTTTTCTTGTTTGTTCACTTGCCAGCATGGGTGAGACTCATCAGAAGCCTGCAAAAGGCTGTGGTAGAAAGAGCCATCCCAACCAGTCATCAGCACCCACTGGATGTTGAGCAGGGGAACTGAGCAGGTAGAGTGGGAGGAGAGGGTTTCTCCCTTGGGACCTTACAGTTTTATTGAAACACATCCAGTGCAGTTAAAGCGAGTTGATGAGTAATTTCAAGGCTGGTTTTACCCATTGCTGTCAGTACCAATGTCCCCATTTATAGCAAAATAGCAGAAGGTAGTTCCTGCGCAGATCTATGGGATGCTGTGCAGCAGCACAGCTTTCAATAGCTTCCAGAAATATTTCTGATGCTCAATTAAGTATGTACAAAGAGATAACTTATTAAACTTAGTAGAGGCTGTTGTGTTTTGAGAGTGGTTCTGTAATTCATGTAGCCTAGACCGCCTTTCCCTTCCATCACCTTGTAAAATTGTGTTTGTTACAGAGTTTGACACTAGAGAAATTTGCCAAAGAATTTAAGACAGCATTAAATAGGCTGCATGGCAGTTGCATCTTAACATACCCATCTGGGGTTAAAAAAAAAAAGGCAGTTTCTGCATGGTGTTCCAGTGTTTTACTGGATCATTCCTGTTTTCCCAGTTTATTGATTAAATCAGGCATTCTTAGCCTGAGCCCTGCAGTGGAATGTCCCATTACTTGTGGACTGGTTTAGACATTATTTTTCAAAGACTTGTTACACAATGAGCAGCAGTGAGTGGAGGAACTTTTAGGTTATTATTAGAAAACAATACCATTACTAAACTGTTCATTTAGTATTAGAAAATACTTTCTCTGCATTGATGCCTCCTCCCAGCCCCTTACTAAACTGGATTACTCAGTGTGATTGTATATTTAATAGCTTCTAAAAGCATAAAAATGAAAATCATTATCAAAGGAAAATACATAGCTAAATTTTGCTTAGTCTCTTCTCTCTGGTCAACTATATTCTGATGCAAAATCCAAACTGCTATGTGCTTATGCCAGTGGTGTTTCCCTTCACAAGGAAGAATTAAAGAGAGAATGTAATAGGATAGCATGCAGTACATACAGGGTTTGCACCTGGAGTACAGCAGTGCTGGCAACCCTCAAAATCACCTCAATGATCCACAAAGGTAGCCTCTCTGCCTGGTATGATGGCAGTCTAGAAAGAAAGGTAATTATGAATAAGTGAAAGAAAGTTGTACCTACCAGCTCTTCTACTTTCATCATCATCATATTTGCTGGTGCTGTATTCCTGTATAGCTGAAACTCCCAAGTGCTCAGGCCAGCTCTGCAGGGACCACCACGCTAGCTTTGCTTATATAGCTCTGGGACAACTGTGCTTGAATGAGATAATCTTCCAACCTGGGAATCCAAGTATGCCCCTTGGGCTTGCCAGCTGAGAGGTAGGCTCACGCTCATTCCAGACATGTTAATGAGCCAGATCTGGTGTCGAGGCAGGGAGGGGGGCGTCAGTTGGGCGAGGAAGGATGAGCCTCACAGTCTAACAACACCGAATATGTGAATCAGAATGAAATGTGAGCTCATCATTCCTTTGGCAATGACTGCATGGCTCAGCAATGCAAGTCATTCTGCGTTCCCAGTGCCCACTAGGACAGCTGTCTGTTGATATAGCATTATAACTTCATCATCTCTTTTTTTAATGTTTTCTGTGAACTGACATTCAAATGACTGTAAGACACTGGAAAGAGTAAGTGGTTTATGTACAATACTTGTAGTAATATCTTCCTGATAAACGGATTATGACTCCTTAAGTCTTGGGAAGCCATTCTTTTCATTGCTATTTATTCTTGGATGATAAACAGTTTTAGGGGAAAGGATTTTTCTTATCATGATGGCAGTCTCCTATATTTGTTGGAGGGAATTCTCTGAAGGGATTACTAAGTCGGAATGATGTCTGTGGTGCTAAAAAGGCCTATGACACAATAAGTTACAATCAGTGTAAGATCTCAAAACAGTAAGCTTTTCTTTCTGGGACTTTGTCAGTGATCATAAGCAGAATAATAAATTATGTCCCAAAAAGAAGATAAAATTAATAGTGTTTCCTCAGGCAGTATTTTCTTTTTGGATATGAGAGAATAGGGACGCAGATGTAATTAGTTCATTTTTGAAGATAAGGTGGAGTACAGACAAATATATATAGATGATATATGTGTTCGGGGGAAAAGGAGTTGTTGAGTCCTTTGGAAAAGCTCTTCTTGTGCCATGTCATTCTGCAATGTTTGGATCTCCTGTCTGGTGAGGTAGAAGACTGGCTGTAGGCATTCAAGTCACCTGGGTGAAATGAATACAACTGCTCAGGTGCCTCAAGTACATCATGTACATAAATGCTTCACCAAATCAAGATCTATCTATCTCCAGTGTTGTTTATATCATTAACATCATTAGCATTCTGCATTCCTGACATTGACCTTTCAAGGTGTCTCCCTGAACTATCTCCCAGTAATCCGAGTACATCCAAACTTGTCTTCTAGTGCCCATCATACCTATGCCCTCCCTTTCCCTGAAATGAAGCTGGACATCAGGTGGTTTCTTTACTACTCAAAATATATACGGCTTTAGAGGATGAGCCCCAGAACTAAAATAGAGTATGTGGCAGCAGGAGAACCTTTCAAAACATTTTTTTCCAAACCCAAGTACAGCCAGGCCATCATTCCCCCCAAGTGATATGTCCTTAGTTACACTGCCAGGCTTTTTTTCACAGCTGTTTTGTACTCCTGCTATGTCTCTGTGATACCAGGCAGCTTGGTTTGGACTTTTCTTGTTTATGAATGTGCTGTAACAGCTTCCCTCACTCTGTTTTGTTTTGTGACGCTTATCTGGGAGATTGTATTGAAATCCAGAGCCCTAACAGGGTGGCTGCAAAGACCACTTCTAGTTTAGTTGAAACAGATCACAGGAAAGACCTGATGCAGGAAGAGAAATATAGAGGTTTGCTTTAAGAACAAAACCTATTTCAGAAGCTGTGAACTATCTCTCACCCCATTGCTTGAAGCTTACTTCGAGCCAATATATTCAACTGACTCAGCTAAACCTGAACTGGAAGGTTCAGGCAGATATATCTTCCTCTGCAAGTGGTATGTAAATCCAGAGCCAGAGCAGCTTTACAGGAAACCTGTGCTCTGAGGGGAAACACAAGCTCACTTCTCACACCATGAATACTACAAAAAAAACCTTAGCTTATATAGAGATAATTCCATAATTATCTTTAAAACATCCTATCCCTGGTGACTAAAAGAATGATAAAGACTAGAAAAAAATCTTCCTTGATTATCCTGAGTTTCTATGTGAAAATGGTGGCACACAGAAACTCAGTTTAACCAAAGGTTGGGATATAAATTAACCTAAATGCTTTTAAGCTAAATGTCATGTAAACCAAGGTAACCCTACTGAAATAGTAGAAATGCACTGATTCATAACAGCTAAGACTCTTGGCTTATCGCTACTGCTTAATAGTGGAGGGGGAAGTATTATAATGAGCTTGGAACCTTGTCCTGGACTGTAATCACTTAATCACCTTTCAACAAGTGATTTCTCGTTAAGGTGGTTATAGCAGATGGTCAGTGGGAGACTTGTAACGGGAATCTGAAAAACTCTTGCCACTCTGCTGAAGGATAAGGGCATAGCAATGATCTGCAAGGTGTAAGGCAATCGGATATTGCCACAAAAAAACTT
Source organism: Ara ararauna (assembly GCA_028858755.1). Classification (NCBI taxonomy): domain Eukaryota; kingdom Metazoa; phylum Chordata; class Aves; order Psittaciformes; family Psittacidae; genus Ara; species Ara ararauna. The sequence continues at coordinate 71,701,275 of CM054381.1, forward strand.
CACAGAGAAAAACACAAAAGGGCAGTAGGCTCAGCCTGACAGAGAGAAAACTGTGGCATGCCCTGTTCTCTGCTATCCATAGAGAAATTGTCTGAATAGTGTAAAGAGCTTTTGCAATTAATTTTTAAAGAGGTTAATGGTAGAATGAAAGCATTATGTGTGATACAGATGATGTTGCCACCTCCTGTCATGTGTATTACCATCATGCTCCCAATGCCGTCACTGCTGTACTTGGCTATCTTGCATTTTCCAGCGCTCTGCCCTTGGCTCTGCCCTTGCATCTGAAGATGTTGCCCTTTGGAATGCCTCTGTGCCTGGCTGTCTATGCCTTTTTCCTGCCGTTAAATAAGTAAGAGTATGAAAAATTCTAACTTTTTCAACATAGTAACGTATATGTCTGTGTGTGGTTTTGAAAGTGATGAGGGAATTGATACAACATCTGTTTAAAACGACTTGGAGACTTCTTCTCAGTGTATATTTTTGTTTATATAACTGCTGAAAAGAAACACATTATCTTCTTACGGGGAAAAAAAAACCCACCAAAATTATTTCACCTACAAAAATAAAGTTACTTTTAAATACAAAATTAGATTATGAGAAATTATCAAATTAAAGGATGAGGTTATGATTCCATTTCTTCAGATAAATTGCTGTCAAAGAAAGAAAGAAGTCATAGTCTGACAAGTTGCTGGTCTGTCTAGCGCCGTACTCTGGTATCAAAACTCAAGCCAACGAGTCAACAATTGCATCACTTTACTGTAGGGCTTAAAAACCCCCTCATCAAATGTTGTTAAAGTTGGGGATTTCACATAACAGAAAAATAAACAACAAAACAAAACATAGCCGACTAATTTCTGTTTTAAATGAAGGGATTTGAATTTATCTAAAGCCGTAAATTTAATCATGGCTTCAGATAAATTCAAATTTGCGGCATTTGTACAAAACATGAATCTGGCTAATCCACCTTAATGGATCTCAGTTAACAAGCGAGTGCAGCAAAACACAACAGAGGGTTTGTTATCTGTGGTCAAATAGGTTCATCTACTGGTTACTTGGCCTTCATAGTCAGCAACATAGGTCAAAGTCCTGCAGTTCCAGCACACCCATGCTGATGCTCTGTTCAAATTACCTCTGACTACATTTTTGTGTGGTCAAGGAAGTACAATATTCTTTCAGCTGCTCCAAAAAGGCTTTTCTCAATGTGGAGTTGTTGAAAAGATTTCTGCCTTCCATAAGTACTCCAGAACAGCTCTGAATCTGTCAGGAAAGGAAAAGTACTTGAAGTAGAGAACTGCAGAAGTTACTAGCCTTACAGTGAGAGTATGCTTGCAAACCCTGATCACTTGAGTCATGTTCCAACAGGTACCTACACTGACAACCTGCTCTGCAGTAAAGCATGGCTTTTGACTGGCAGCAGGGGAGAATTCAGCTTCGCTCCAGAGAAGCTGTGACATTTTTTAACTTTATTTTTGTTTTGAATTACACATTGTCTTAACTTAAAGACTGCAGTCATTGAATCTTGTATACCTTTGCCTGACAGCTCCTAAGTGCTCCCTCTCACCCAGTAGTGCAATGCCTTTTTGCTCTGTAAGTGTAAGGGGATGCTATAGTTTTGGGTGATACAAAGATCCCTGTGAAATGCTGCCTGGTTTTGGAATTTCACCATGCAAAGGTGGCAAGTTTTGTGTGTGGCTGCTTACCAGTGGCCAAATAACATCCAGCCATTGCTTTTCCCCATAACAGTGCATTACAGCACATGTTACAGTTATCAAATGCAATTCCCAAGTCACTCTCCAGATGGAATTAACCAAATTATAAAGTGTGATAATAGGCAGAACCTTGGGAGATCATTTAGTCCAAGTTTCTGCTCAAAACAAAGTAAAAATTGAATTCAGGTAAGGTTGCACAGGGCCTCATCCAGTCAGAACTTGAAAACCTCCAAGGAAAGAGATTTCGTAACCTCCCTGGCCATCCCCATACAATGCCTGAATATTCTCATAGTTACCTTTTTTTCCTTATATGAGGTTGAAACTTCCCCTGTTTCGATGTATGTTCATAGTCTCTCATTCTTTTCCCATGAATCTCTGTATAAACCTCCATAAAGCCTGGCTCTGCTTTGTTTGTAACCTCCTCGTAAGCTGCTCTTAGTTTCCCTGAAACCTTGTCTTCTCCAGGCTGAACAAGCCCACCTCACCCAGCCATTCCTTACACAGTAAGTGCCCCAGCCCCCAACCATCTTGGCACTGATTTTGCATCAGTGTTTGGACACGTGATTAAAACACTAAACAATGTTGTACCAGGAACTGATCCTTGTGGGAATCTTCTGGAAATAGTTCCACTCATTACTCTCACCACTTTGTGATCTGTCAGTGAGCCAGCATTTAGTTCTTCCAAAGTACATCCTTTCAATTCCATACAATGCATGCTTTTTAATCATACCAACAGATGCCATGAAATGAAATGCTTTGGCAGGACACAAGTGAATTGCATTAACATGAGTGCTACTCTCAACCAGACTTTTCATCCTATGGAAAAAGACTTGGTTTAAGAGATTTGTTTTGCATCCAGCCACATGGATTCACATTTGCTGCATGTAACATGCCTGATTCTTTCTTGGTAAAGCTTTGATTAACCCTTCCCCCCTTTTTCCCAGAACCATGTAAAGTCAGCCTGCCTGTTGTCCTCTTTCAGCATTTTCAGCTAGCCAAAATATCTGGGAGCTAAGGAAAAACTGGAAGATACTTACTTCTGTGTTTTACTGGCACTGAGGCTGGCCTGTGGGCTCTTTGGATGCAACCCAAGTGGATGCTGTGCTTCAGGGAGGTTCCTGTCTTCAGGGAGGTTCCTGTATCTTGCGAATGAAAGGGAGCTCAGGGAATGAAGGTGAGAATGAATTGGATGGATTTTGCTTCAAAAATAAGAGAATGTTTTCATAGAACACTGAATTTGTAATCTCTTAGCAAAACAATAGCATGTCGCAGCACTGGTATAATATGCACTCAGGTACAACAGCCTCTCTCTTTCTGATCTATTGAAACCATATCCTTTATAATGTTCAAAACAGGTTGAGGAGATTTTGAAAAACACTATTACCTGGAAAATCCAACCTTTTTAGGTTTGAGGTTTTTTGTTTTGTTTTGTGGGTTTTTTTTTTCTTTTAACATATTGCAATTAAAATGTAAATGCATAAATCTGCTTCACATTAAATTGGCCAAAAAGCTTTTCTCCCCCTTTCGTGAGTTAATATTTCATTGGCAGTGAGATATTATTGGATTTGTATCCGAGCTATTTTTAACAAATACTTCCTTTGATTGCCATAATACCAGTGAGGGTGGGAAGGCATTGATGCAACTTATATTACATCATGTTATGTCGGTCATCCTCTTGGGGCTAGAGGGTAAGTATTTCTGTGGCTGCCAACACAGATGGAAAAATCCATTTTCTCTTTTTTATCAATCTGTTAGAGGTACAGTGCATACACTAAAAATGCAGTTTGAGTTTAATTTTAGAGAAGACAGTAGTTAAAAACTAAACAAAGAAAAAAGCCAAAACCTAAACCCACCTTTTCCTCTAAAGTATTATAATCAGAGGCAAATTTATGTCAGAAGATGAGCTGGGAAGAAACCTTGTGCCCTTCTGTAACACACAGAGTCTGTTACCACACTTTGGCGTGGGATTTCTGTAGTCTGTTTAATTTCAGGAGAAAATGTAGGGAATGCATGAAAGAAGGAGGAAAGAGGAGTGAATGATGTAAATTGGTTTCTCTGGGCCTTCAAACTGCAGCATTTTCATCTGCAGGTGTTATTCTTAGTAAGTTGTTATTTCACAGGAGAAAATACCAAAAAATTCTCCCAGTGCTATTTTCTGTCAACAGAGGCATCTTCATACCAGAGCCAGTTGGATAAGGAGACCATGGGGTAGGCCTTTTCCCCAGAAAATCTGTTGTTATACAAGTTTAGGAGATAAAAAGATGACTATGTTGTGACTAGCCAGTTCTTGCTGAGGCAGTACTAAGCCCATGCTCTGCCCATATCTAACTCACATACCCTGTAGGAAATTTTCCATGAGCTTTGCTTTGGTTTTCATGTCTTTGTAGACATGTGGCAAAGCCAGTGTATGGGTAGGCTGTTCTCACTTTAACATGATAGAAACACCAGCGAGAGCCTTGATGCCTCCAGGACGTCAAGGGGGAGGATAGAGGACATTAACCCAAATGAAACATTTCATGGTGCAGAAATGTAAAAATTTCTGATGGATGCAAGAAAAAATCGAGAAACTGAGTGTACTGAAGGGCATTCTCATTTGCCCAACTTTTCAGATGGCAAAGAGTTCTCACTAGGTGACTGCAAAAGTGAATACATTCAGTAATGCTCCCATCTGAACAGAACAGAGAGGCCACAGCCTTCTCTGACAGTGATTCAAACCGCTGTATTGTTTTTCTTTCAAGTGTGTGACCATTCAATTTTTAAGTAACCTTAAGCTTTAGCAACACTTTGCATGATGAGCAGGGGAAAGGGCATTGCTTCCGTGGTTAGCAGCATGAGTGGGAGAACTGGTCTGGAGGAAACAAGAAATCACCAGGATCTTTGCCAAGAAACTGCAGTTTGTGAAACATAGCACAATTTTGGCTAATTATTTTCTTTTCTTCATAAAGTGTCTCTTCAATTCTTAGCTTTGGCAGAAAGTGGAAGAGAAATATTGAAGCATTGTATGTTCATGTAAATTCCACTTGACTCCCAGCTTTCCTGAAGTGAGGAAGTAAAGGAGATCTCTGAGAACTTTTTCCGATTTCCAGCCCAAATAGATCTAGAAAACCCTTTTTTCTTTACTTTTCAATGTTACTGAGCCTCATTTGTCCAAGGTCAAACTCACAGTAACAGTCAAACTCTTATATTTGCATATGCTAGCTTGGCATACCAGACTTCTGAGTTTGTAGCCAGGTACGGAGGAATTTGTGGTTTTCCTTGCAATTTCCTATGGGGTTCCCTCTTTTAGTGTTTGGTTGTAGAAATCAGGAGAAATTTTTTACTTCTCTTTTAAGGGGGAAAAAAAATCACCTGAGAGGTATATATGTGACATTTGTCCCCTCCCATCAGAAATCCCTACTAAATGACCTAGAGACCTGCCAACATATAAGAATTGTTGCTTTGATTGAAAGTCAGTCAGTCAACAAATCTGCAACAAGAGAAACATATATTCCAAAAACAGCCGAAATACAACACTGACATGTGCTTTGAACATCTACCCAGCAATAAGAACATTATTAGTGTATTTTACATCCCACAATGGTTATTTAATTTTTGAGGCTACTGCCATGTGCAGCTTTTATCCCAGAAGCACAAACACAGGGACTTCACACACTGGATTTGTGATACCACCTCTAGTTAAACTTGAAGAAAGTAATAGCAAGCATCCATGCTTCCCTCATTTTAATGCCTCACATTTAGTGGAAAATTGTATAGCTTAGTGTTGAAGAGCTGGAAATGATGCTGCTTTCACTAGGGATTTTTAAGGGAGGAAGAGCATCACATTCTATATCAACCATGAATTGCTGATGAGAGGATGAAAGTATCTTCTCATCAGAAGTGTATGTGTGGTAGAATGAGCTCTCAAGGCATTACAGTATCGTTCATGGGAACACATATAGCTATGAAGCAGATCTTGTCTGTTGAACCAAATGAATTAATTCCGAGTAAAGTATCAGACCCGTCAGTGCCAGTTGAGTGAGAAAGTCAAGTCAGCTACTAAACGCACTTTGCAGGTGCAGAGGAGTTTCTACGTATGATCTACACAAGCAGGAACTACTGGGAGAAAATGTAGAGACTACCTTCAGATGAAATATGTGTAATGAAGCAGTTCCCAGATATGAAATCATAAGGCTGTAGTGCCAATTTGACTCCTACTGCCTGAACAATTTTTGCAGAAATTAGGAATAGTCATGTGAAAATGATTTTTCCAAAGACAGAAATGAAAATGCTCAGGGCTGGAGAAGTCCTACCCTTTCTGCTCTAAGGTTAGCATGAAGCACCCGCAAATTCTTCTGCTGTCCCAGTCACTGAAGAATGCATGTTGGGTTTCCTGCTTTCCTGACGCTGAAAGGGAACTGTCAGAATACATTTTCCCATGCTAGCTGTAAGTTATCAATAAAAAAGCAGCAACTTTCGTATTTCATATAAGATGACGGATTTTTTAAATTTACATTTATAACTTATGACTTTACTGCTTAATTTTCTACTGATCTTTCAATGAACTGCTCTTTTTTACTGACCTGTGTAAGCAGCAACGTGCATGTGCTCATTATGTTCTAGGCCAAGAAACGGTGCTAGAAAATAGATTAAGGCAAATCCAATTTTGCTTTTCTATTCTTTATTACAAGCTGGTAAATACTTAGCTAGCAAACTCAAGGAAAGCAGCAGCTTTGCGGTTATTATCTCTTTACCATTTTGCTGCAGCATGTCACCTAGTCTTTCTAAAACTGACACCACCCCCCAAGACATTGTCATGTATCAGAAGTCAGTACATGCATAAAAATAATGACTGTGTGTTTATTCGGTGCCCGGTTGTAACAGAATGAAGACTTTGAAAAAGCTGTCTTTAGCCCTGGGTGCCTGAAGTCATTTGTAAGTAAAACTAGAAGAAAACCACACTAGCTTGAGGAAGGGGTTAAAATGTCATATTTTTTTTAATTACAACTGTACATTTGAGAACAGCATTTGTTAATCTCTTACAAGAACATTCAGTTTTTCCTTGATCTATCTATAATTTATTGAGAGCAGTTGGCACAGGCATCTGTAATCCCGCTTTAAATCCCTTTATGCATTCTACTCTGTTTCAGGCTGGCCAGCATGGTGAGTGTATTCTCCCTTTGGTTGTACGTGCATCTCCTATTTGTCTCCACTGGAGTTACATGCACTCACATGCACATGAATAGTTCCTTCAACTGTATGTTTTCTTTGTATTGTGTTTCACAAGTTCATTAATTAATATGATTATTGGAGGCTCAGAAAGATCTCAATTGTTTATATTAATGGAGCCTCCAAAACATGGAGAAAAGATAAACATTTTCTTGCATGTTACTGTCTGAGAATAATGGAAGGGACATGTGGTAGCAGCTTTCACAGCGTGTTTCATTGACATCTCTATGACATTTTTATATGTAAAAAAAAGGTTTAAAGGGAAAGTTTTCAACCTCACACTAAGAGCTTGAAAATGGTGTAGCCTTTTCTACCCGTAAATACCAAGGTAAGCGGCCTGGGCAATTCTGAAGCAACCTCATCATTGTTCCATACTTGCAGTAAAATGCTGGTCTTCTTTACAAGTGTAAGGCCTTTCTCATTGTTGGACTGTCCCAAAAGCATTGACTTGACACAGAAGTACTCCAGTGAAATGTACACTCCTGAAAACAGTACCTTTCTGAAATGTAATACATTCAGAGACTGATGTACCCATTTCTTACTGAAATTAAAACCAAGCACAGTGAATAGTAGCACTTGCTTAGCCATCAAAAATCACGATGGACTTAGGTGCCAACTTGGAAACAGAATCCGGTAACTTGCAGGTTCTTAGACTGAATGCATCTCCATGGTAATAACAAAGTAACAGTTGGGTGGAATCTGTCTGTGAGGTGCCTATTGATTTATTTTTTTTAAGAGTAAACCCACAAATACATAACTGATCTGATGAATACTTAAGCAATTCCACAACTAAGCTAAATGACTGCACCATGTTAACCTAGTCATGATGGTCATAGCTATCCCTAGGACACCAGTGCTAGGCAGACAGATGTGTTGTTTTGGGCTGTGACCTATCCTTGCTTCTCACGTCCCCATAGTGAATCACCATACAGAGATGTGCATGTTGGCTTATCTTAAAGAAGCGTTGCTATGCAGTTTTTCTTATTTCAACTGTTACCACATCATTGCAGATGAAACAATAAAAACTTATATTGCATAAAAGTAGCATCTGAACTTCTGTTTCTTTCTTTGGCACTCTTCTCTCACATGATTGTTCCTGATTCTTATCAGTGCCAGAGAGTGGAGGTTTGGTCAAGGCTGGAACCATGAGAACAGATGACTAACCTTGATTACCTGCTTTCTCCTCCGGTGGCTTCTCCATGGAAGGCACTGTGATCTTTGTCGCTTCAGATCACAATAGCTATTTAAGAGCCAGAGGAAGAGGTATACTTCAAGTCTTGCAAAAAGATCACCTCCCATTTCCTTTGTGCTAGAGATGGCCTTTTTTGGATTTCAAAGCCAAGTGTTACTTCACATATTCCGGATTATCAACCTTATCCTGTTCTTTCAACACAGGCACTTGTTTGAGGAAGAAACAGGCCAATCAGTGAGCATGACCACCTGATTTTTCCCTACATGTGAAAGCAGGTAATATGGGTGACAGCTGACAAGAAAATAGAACTTAATCATACCAGGTTGGAAGGGACATCAAGGATCATCTGGTCTGACTTGGCAAAGCATGACATAGACTAGATGTCTCAGCACCCTGTCCAGCTGAATCTGAAAAGTGTCTAATGTTGGGGAATCCACCACTTCCGTGGGGAGATTATTCCGATGGCTGATTGCTCTTATTGTGAAAATTTTCCCTCTAATTTTCCTTTACAGCAGTTACTTCAGTAATCACAGCATTTCCTAACACTAAACTGGGGACTAATACAAGTTTATGCTAAGTTCTGTTGCCTTTTGATCTGAAAACATGCATCATGCACATTGAATGATCAGTCTCCTTCCAGACTCAACTCTGGACTCACATTCTCCCCCAGAATTGCTAAGGACTAAAATCTATTTTGAGAGATGTTTGATTTTTTTAACAATTCCTGCTGAAAGTCTGTTGTCTTGTCAGGTGCCAGTTCCTAGTTCTTTTGTGACCTTCCTTTACAATCATACTTGCCGACAGATCACGACATGCCTCTGTTAGGGTTTGTTTACATGAGTTATTTATTGCACTGGAGAGCTTCTTTTTGGGAAATTTCCCCTACAGCTATACTTAGAGTCCTGCATTCCCTTCCTTGGTGGCATCAAAGTCAAGTCACACCTCAGTGTGCTCTGGAAAGAGGTTCACTGCCCCTGTGGATGCAGGGTCCCCGAGTAATCACCGCACTAGCTGTGCATGATGTGAGCTTAAGGCAGGAAGCCTTTTTGCTGTTAAAGATGTGATGCTCTCATATAGCCCCAGAGCCATAACACATTGCAGCAATTTTTACCCCACTGCTTCCCCATGCTTGCTGTACCAAATGGGCAATGTAACCATATCCAGAGAGCCTCAAGAACACATAAGGATAGGACATACATGCTTGCCACTAGTTGAGAGAGTTAGGTAGGGGCAAACCCACTCTGCACATAGGAATTGCTTTGTTTTTATGGTTATAATGACTTTTGTGTTGCAAATCACAAGTCATGTCCTTTTGCAGGAGCCAGTAACAGAGGTAAACCCATTCCTTTACGAGCTGACAGTTTTGACCACATGCTGACAGACATTCAAAATGCAGATCACTAATCACAGTGTACGGACCTGCCAATTTCATCTTGACAGAAATAGCCACAAGCACAAATTACATAAATTCAGTCTATGTATAGAGTCTACAAAATGTAAGTGAATTAATAGGATATAGGTTATTGAAATGTAACAAGACCTAATGATCTATTCACTGTGAAGTGTTATCCCAGGCATAACCTATGTTTTATTTTGCATTATTATGCTATAGATACTGTATATCTAATAGCTCTAGACTTTTAGAAGGAGCTATAATTCTGTACTTGTCAGAGTAGTCAAAAACATTGTGTTTAAAAGTTACTTCAAACCCAGAATTTACAAACATATTTGATTGGATATTTCAATGCATTTAAAATTGTTATGTTTCCAGTATCTCATTCAAGCAAATAGTTCAAAGGTTTTTGTAATGAACTGGTAATTTTTACCTATGGATTATCTGTATTTGAGGATATTCTTTCTATTTCTCTTTCCAGGTAGTAAGCTTTTCAGTTCATAACTAAACTAGTGCCTAAGATCCATAGTCTCCTGAGGTGCCATAGATGAGTTTGAAGCTTCCCCCATAATCAGATCTTACCTTAGGCTGGCTAAAAAACAGGTGGCTGAAGCTAATATGTCCAAAACAGAAATGATGCTAACAGAAGCCTCTGAGTTATTCCGTTGCTACCTTCAGCATCTTTGCAGAAGGTTGTGCCGTAGTTACACTGGACTTGACCCTGGTTGCCCCTGTTCACTTAAGATGACAACCAACCATTTTACCCTTTCACCAGCACACAACAAATTTCCCTCACTTATATCCTGCTGGCTGTGTGCTGTCAGCCAGTGAGACAGCTCATGAAGTACTGTCACTGAAGCAGAGAATCCTTATGGAAGGCATTGCTAGATGCAATAAAATGACCACAAACCTCACCATGTTGAAGTGCATGGATTGTTTCTGTGTCAAGCCTTTTCACCTCTCTTTCAGGACAATATTTGTACAAAGCCAACTAAACACAAAAACTGAAACACAAGACTTCCCAGCTGACAGGAACAACTTCTTAATACTGATTCTGCTCACAGGAGAGAAATGGAAACAGCTTCTCTGAAAAATCCACCAAGTGCTGCTTGCTCTAAGCATAGATGAGTTTCCATAATCATCTCTTCCCAATTGCAAGGACATTCATCTGTGAGAATATTGCTAGGCTGAACTAGTGTAGTGAACTCTTAGCATACTTCCTACCTCATTAAAATGGCTTGAGCATGAGGGGTGAAAGGGAATAGCTGCTAATAGTATGTTTTAAAAAGTTATTTATTGGTCATGGTAGTCCCAAGTGGGAAAGAGGAGCAAAGCATGTTAGAAGCATCAGTCAGAAGTGGACAAACTCAGCTGCTCTGAGCTGAACATGGTGGATCTGCAAACACACTTCCCTACCAGAGCAAGTGCAACACCACCTCTGCAGACTCTGCAGCTGCATGTTAATGGAGTCATTCAGTCCAGCAAAAACATGCGGGGTCAGAAGCTTGCAGAGTTTTGGCTGAGGACTAATAACCTCAGCAGCTGCTGACTCTCCCTTCTACTCTGTCTATACAGGGAATGCATGCCCTTCACACTAGAAACTATTCCCAGCTTCAGCTGCGTAGGTATTCGTAACAAATGTCTAATGGCTAAAACAGTGCTGTTTTAGTGTTTAAAGTGCTGTGCTGTGGACACTGTCATTTTGCATGTCACATCGGGACAATTGTGTATTCTCCACTGCTGTTGGGATACCAAGCCATCATCCTAACATCATCTAGAGCCATACTCCCAGACCAGGAACTCCTGCTACTGACTGTAAGTTCTGACTGTAGGTGATGCCTTCTTTGTACCAAGTTACTCTTTTCTAACATTATAGCTGTACCAGAACCAGGTAGCTTCCTAGCCTTGTCTATGACTTGCATTTAAATCAGGTCTGATTTCACTTTACAGCAGGACAAGGGACATGCACATCCCATTCCAGAGTCATTGCAAGTCTGTTCTTCCTAAGGAAGCATACTAACATTTGGTGTCATTGGGAGAAAACATGAGGATTTATTTTGTTGATGAATGAAGACAGCTGAGCTGCTGCTGTCTGAAGTGAAGTTTTTGCTGGATTGCTCTGAAATGCCTTTCTTCTAGTAATCCTGAATCAGTCTTCTGGGAAGAACATGCCTTTCCACTGATTTACAGTACAGAACTAATCTGAAAGAATATTTCCATAAATTAATCAATTTTCCAACCCCCAGAATTTTGCAATCTTACAAAAATCTGCTTTTTGTTAGAAATAGATTTGTTACGATACAATGAGATGCCTGATAAGCTGTAAAGCACACGGAGAAACTACTACACTGTGTAGGGATGCCAGCGCAAGCCAGTGACCAGAAAGTGCAATGTATCCTACTCATGGGACCTGTTAGGGACACACACTGCACCAGTGCCATGTGGGCCCCAGCACCTTCAGGTCACTTCAGTCCAAACACAAGTGGGTGGCACGAATGACCTCATCATGTGTCATATTCAGACACATCCCGAATATGCTGGACTTAATGAAAGTATTTGGAACAACTCCATTGTGTGCACAGAAACAACTTTGCTGGGATTTCCTGATATTCAGCAGCCAAGTAACTGGGAGGTTTCTCTTTGAAGTGGTAAGATGCATATTGCTATCCCAAATAAGTAGAACTGATGCATCTGATAAACATATATGATTGTCTGTCTTTCTCCAGCTCTAAATTTAGAGTTGATGGATGGAGATTTGAAATTAGGGCCAAAGGCTCATAGTGAAGAGAAGGAAACATCACTTTCTTTCTCTGCTTTGTAAGAGAAAAGAATATTAGAGCCCAGTTCTGGTCCTGTGAAACGACAAGATGTTGCATTAAATGCCATCAACTCTTAAAAGGTTCTGGGATTATTTTTAAAATGACAAGAACAAACACATTATTTCTTTCTTTTTTACAGGACAAATGTTCTCACAAATTAAATCCAGCAACAAAGGGGAGTGGCAGGAAAAGATGAATAGCATTTGGTCCCAGTAACAGTCTAGTCAGATGAAAATATCATTCCTATATCACTATCTCAGGGTGTGTTGCTGGTCAAGCGAAGCCAAGCTGCATAATGTTCAGCCAAGAGAGCACCAATTTTGGTGTGATGTGCTGATGATGAGATTTACTAGAGTGTATTTATGCATGCAGAATCAGTATATAGAGGCACTGCAATGTTTGCCATCAAGTAGGGAAATGGCATCATCCTGAAATGCATTGAGATCACTTGGCTGGTGCTAGCCACTTAGACTCTCATGGGACTTAATCACAGCTGAGAGCTTTTGATAGCTGAGGGTGAACCTCATGCGGAGGGTGATGTATAGTATCCAGCTTCTCAAATGCTGACAAGCTCTTTCCTGCCTGCAGTTTAATTCTAGAATTTGGCACTGGCATATATATTTTGTGTCCCCTTTTGTCATCATACACATAAATTAAGGTGCAATTGTTATTGAGAGATGCAATGTAAAAGTCCTTTTTGAGTAATTTCTGAGGCAAAGCAAAAAATAGTGTTTGTCCCAAGTGAGAACTAAAGGTTAGCACAACTTTGAGTCAGTAACACCTCTTCTCTCTGATGTGCATCCTCTTTTCATGTAGTAATTTAATCTTTCATTTCATAATGAAGCAATCACTGCAAAGGGTAAAGTTTCTTAACATTTGCAAAAATCTCATCTGAATTTTACTTGGGCTTCAGTTTGGGTTTCTGTTGAAGAAACCATCATAAAAAAGCTATTAACGCCAATCTGTCGATTGATCTGGATTTCTGAATTCACTTACACCTTTTACAGGAGAGTATCAAATATTATTAAGGATTGTTTTAGCTTAAACCGACCCTCTGAACTGGATGCCAAGAAAAAAAGCAGTTTACATGAAATGATGCAGTTGGGAAAGAAGAAATAACCCTAATGGATTATCAAATTCAGGAACTTGTTCCAAGTTTGAATTTATAGAGGATCTGAGGTTTTGGCTTTCATATACATGCAAAGAATCCTTCCCATCCCATCCCTCTGACAGTGGCATTGTGTCTACTCTTATGAATATCATAAACAGATCATACCAAATCCATTCACAATTACATTTCTTAGATTTACACTCAGAATATGATTAATCATGAACAACATTATACTAAAAATTAAAGTAATGGTGGTTAAATATAATAAATGCAAATGAAAGCATTTACATACATCTCTTCCTCTGCTATTCCTTCCCCATTTTATACCCTTTCTAATAAGACAGTGAAAGTGACTCTCTAATCCATAACCTCTAATCTCTGATACTATATTCTAGCATACTAAGATGTTCCTGAAATAAAACCCTTTAGTTTCTTATGTCATTTGTATTCTCCAGCTCCCACCCACATGTTTGAAAGCTTTTGAGGCATAGTATGTGTTCATACCACAACACAAAAGACATGTATCTACAGTGCTGCAGAATTGTGTGGTATTCATTTACATAAGGTAGGTACTTATAAATCACAGGATACTTCTCTATGACAGCATGATTTAATTCACATTCATACTATATCTTCTTAAAGCAATTGGAAACACTGCTATTTGCTTGTTATTGTATTTTAATAAAATGGTGTAACAGTTTATTAGAATACTAGGATGGTATTGATCAAGTCTGAACGCAGCTGGTTTTAGCTGGAAAAGTAACATAAAATACCCATTGCAGCTCATGGATAGCTAGAATTACAACAAATTCTATGAAGAATCATTAACTGTATTCTTTTATTTAAATCCCAACCACTCCTGCACTCTGCTAACAAAGCTGTGCAGAACTGGCAGGTGTTTCTACTAAGGACCACTGACCAGCTGACCTCCTGGAAGACAGTCAGCAAGAGGAGATGACAGAGTACTAGACCAGCCCTACCTGGGAAAGTAAGCTGGACTGATCTAGCTTTAGGTGATGGCAACCTCCATTCTAGCTCTGAACTGAAGTAAGTGTTACCTTTGTTTTGGGCTATGATTGAGGAAGATCTGCTTGCCTTGTTTACAGTAATATGCTTTAGCCTGTTTATTGTGTTTGGGTTTAAGTTTCTTGTATAATGCTGCCTCAAAGGAGTTCTGCTTTGAGCTTATTGCCTGTGTGATCTGAGCTGTCGTGTAGATGTTTAGATTTTGTTTGGATATTTGGAATCTCTTCTTCATCTGACTGCCTTTCCCCAGGGTAACTGGTGAAACAAAATAAAGTCAGCTCAAAACTGCATGAACTACCGTGCCTCTCTAACTCTAAGCTATTTGCTGTGCTTTTAAGAGTTCCCTAATGTCCAGGACAGAAGATAATTGAGAAGATGGATATGATACCTGTGTTTCTTGCAGAGCAGTGAGAAAGGGGATAAGATGTGAATAGTAACCTTTAGTTTGTGTGATGGACCACTTGCTGATATTCTGCAGGAGCAGTTCTTTCAACGGAGTGGAGGGAAAAAAAAATCTCATGTTTGTTTTCTTGATTAATCTGCTTTGCTCTGGCCTTCTAATTCCTCATTTGAAGGGAAAAACAAACAGAAAAAACTCAACCCAAACAATCCTGAGCCCTCAGATGGGCACTATAATGTTTGTCAAATTAAAAATAAAGCCAAACACCCCTGCCTTGAAAACCCTAATGTAAATCTGAGTTCCTTATCCCCCTTATTTCCTCCCTAATCCCAGTCTCCCCCCAGGCTGCAGAAGGGATGAAGGACACTGAACTAGGAAGCCACCAATGCTCTGAGACATAGTACTGCAATAGATCTATGGAAATTATTACCAAGTGTTCTAGTGCAGGAAAGAAGTGTGTAGGGTTCTTGTCTGTTCTGGAAACAGAAATGTTCATACAAACGCCCATAGACAAATGCTCGTGTCTGGCTGCAGTGGGCGTGGAGGAGCTCTGCAGCTAGCTGTACATGGCCTCTGCTCTAAGGGCTTCATTTCCACTGATGGTGAAGAGTTGCTGAGTCCTGGAGGCAGCAGGTTCCTCTGTTCTTGTTAGACTGTGAGAGGGCAGAGGTTGTTACTGTAAAGTGCCTGCTTTCATCAAGCTGTGTTCTGACTGGGAATGCTCCAATATTCATATTAGTACTTGCTGGTCTCAAGGAGCACAAGAACCATGATTAGAAGAGGTACCAAACATGGCAGGTGTGAAGAAGCTTGATTTTTGTAGGTATCTTTCCCTTTTGGTCTTGCTGCTTTGCCCAAGTGAGATGGCTCTCAGGAAGATCCGTAGTCTCTAGCTCTCTATGGCCAACAGCAGGTCCTTGTCAAAAGCATCATTTTATCGTTGACCTTTCTGAGTGGCTGCAGGCCTGCACATGGGGTAGGATACTGTCTGCCTTGTATCTGTGATGATGCATCATGATTTACTTCCCCCTCAATTGTTTAAAAATGCCACAAATGCTGCTTTGTACCTCCTGTGCCTGAGTCCTGTCACTTTGTGGCACCCAGAGCAGGTGAGCTGGATGACTAAATCATGCTTGGCTGCAGTTCTCAGCCAGAGCCTTCCTGTGACTATCCAGTATTGCTAATACCCTGCTAACTCCCTTCAGAGTTCCTTGTTATAGGTGCTCTTGTTAAAGACACTAATTGTTCCTTACCCCTGTGCCTCAGCAGCAGTGAGGCTGCAGAGAAATAATGCACAGAAAAATAGTTTGACTCATGCACACCTTTAGCCTCTGTGCTCAGCAATGAGACCTGCATTTGCACATCGGCTTATGGAGGAGTGATTTCCATAGCAACAGCAAGGATATGTGGCATAGTATGAATACTGCCTCAGAGAGCATATAAAGTACCTTCTTAAGAAATAACTGACTACAGAAGCTCTGAAAAAAACACAATTGGATATGTGGAGGAAGTGTTGTGTAACGCTGATTTTTAGTGGCAAAAAAATACATATTAATGTCTTGTTTTAAAAGCCACTACTCTTTAGAAAACAAATTCCTGGGTATAGAGAAAGGGGACTTCTGCTTTATGCCAACTGTTAGTGGATGCAAACAGCATGGAAAGATCTGTGGCGATTCTTCAGCAGCACAGTGAATTAACACTTAGTGAAGATCTAAAGGGGAGTTACCTGAGGTGAGCATCAAGGGGGAGGGGAGGATGACAGCTGAGTTGACTGAGGGAGGAGGGAAGCAGGATCAGCTGGTAGTCTCTTTAAATAACAGGGTTTATGGTTATTACTGGGGGGCAGGCATTTTGCTATCAGAAGATAAGGAGGCAATGCTTTAGTACTCGGGGATGCAGAGAAACGAGACAGGAAATATACGTAAAGGAATAAAGCCACTTAATTTTTGGTTACATGCATATGTTTGTCTTCCCCTTGCTGTTGTGCTCCCGCTTCTCTTATTTATTTTTGTTTGTTGCATAGCTCTATGTATACACAAAGCAGTCCAGTATATGGACACCCTCACCAGGATTCTCAGGGGAAGATGGGCAGATAAGCATGTTGTCTTCTGTGGGTTCAGGTGTGTTGCCACTTCAGGAGGGTTGGCCCTTTCCTTCTTGGCCCTTCCATGAGCTCCAGGGAGATGTGTCCATGGGCACACATCTGCAGTGCGCTCTGTGGTACCAGCAGTGGTTACCTGGATACACATGGTTGTGTCTTTCTGAATGGCATGTGAGTGGGAGGAATTGCTTCAGCTCATTATAGGTGGAATGAATAAAAGGAACAATGCTGATTTCATCACTTCCTTAGTAAGGTGCTATCTAATCAACTCTGGTGTGCTACACTGCAGCACAAGCATCTCAAAAATAAGCAGGTTTGGAAGAGGAAAACTTCATGTTTCAGATATCTGTTTTAATATTTTAGAGTTATTAATGTTAGGGACAGCTAGAACCATTGGAAATATAGAATCCCGTGCTTGAGATGGATGCTGCAAAAGACCTTCACGTGCTATGAAATACCTGTACCTTCCCCACACAAAGAAGTCTGGCTGAGTTTGTACAGCCCATCTTCCTAGACCTTTTTCCCCAGCTTTTGAAAAATTATTACTGTTCCTGACAAGATTTATTTGCTGACTTACACAACCAGTTAATTCTTTTCTTCCTCCACAGCCTGAAGGTTGTATCCTGTAACTTTCATGTGTGCATGCAAAGTTAGCAGCCATAGTGAGAGATTTAGAAACATCAAGAGTGGGGTGGAAAAGATGACATTCCTGTTTTGGTCAGTTAGGTACTTTGATAGCAGGAAGATCGGTGACAACTGGCTGTTGACTCTGTATGGGCTCTGTGTGCAGAGGGCTGCCTGTAAAGCAGCAGCTGGAGGACTAGCTATGCCCTCATTTGCAAAACCCCTTTGTGCTGAGTAGGGATCCTAGACCTGTGTCTTTGTATGGGAGCAAAGAGCAAGGCTGTGGGATTTCTTCAAGCAGTGAAACCTGGGTATGGTAAGCCCTGCCTGTGGAGATCAATAATGGTGGGTTATCCCACAGTGCCTGCTGTTGTGAGGTTTAGGTCTTGGAAACAAAGCAAGCTATTCTCTCTTAATGAGTATCATGCACTCCCAGCTTGTGCTTTAATAGGATTAAACAGTCTCAGCATGGTCTTGGCAGGGCTGCATGTACCCTAGGGCAAGAGTCTAGACTACCCTGTCTGCCTCAGGCATCCTCACCCCCTTGATGCTGGCATGTGAAGAGGACGGCTCTGAGGGCAGCTTGGCAGGTGTGGTGTGGCTGAATCCAGCCGTAACACAGGCTGCTTTAGTCTGGAATTGGATTGTGTAAGCATGTATTTACCTGCTAACTTGAGTTTAAAAAAGGCAAAAGATGAGCTGGAATACATTGGTGCATGCAGTAAGCATTGTACTGAGGGATACATTTCCCTCTGAAGAGAACTCCCTCCCCAGGAATCTTTTCCTCCTTTTGTCATCTGCTGTTCTTTTTTCTGTGTATGACTTGGTCATACAGAGACATGCAATATCTAACACAGCATGACTATCTGAGGGTGTCCTTGTTCATAGGGTTGCTTGTTTCAGGCTGATCTGTGGCAAAGCAAAGGAGATAGAGAGTATGAACCAGGGTGGGATGACAGCCAGAACTAGATTGGTGTGAGCAACTAGTTTAGCACTGGGAGAAAGGGAGTTGTAAAGCAAGGCGTAAGGTGCCCCATACTCTTCCTTCTCTGCAAAAGAAAGCACAACTTCTTTTTATTCTACTGTCCAACAAGTTGCATCTACTCTGCTCACTTGCTGGCTCTCCTGGGAAGTCTTGGATATGGAAGCTGTGGACCTGCATTTCGGCGCCTGCCCAGCAAACACTGTGGAGGAAGAGCATGTGTGGTTCCAGGATGGAGATCTCCTCCTCTTACTGGTGGCTCTGAAAGCAGCTCTATGGAAATGAGTTCCAATTAGAATCATAGAATAGTTAGGGTTGGTAAGGCCCTTAAGACCATCTAGCCCCAACCCCCCTGCCAGGGGCAGGGACACCTCACGCTAAACCATGTCACCCAAGGCTATGTCCAACCTGGCCTTGAACACTGCCAGCGATGGAGCATTCACAACTTCCCTGGACAATCCATTCCAGTGCCTCACCACCCTTACAGTAAAGAATTTCTTCCTCATATCCAATCTAAACTTCCCCTGTTTAAGTTTGAACCCGTTATCCCTTGTCCTATCACTACAGTCCCTAAGGAAGAGTCCCTCCTCAGCATCCCTATAGGCCCCCTTCAGATGCTGGAAGATGCTAGGAGGTCTCCACGCAGCCTTCTCTTCTCCAGGCTGAACAGTCCCAACTTTCTCAGCCTATCTTCATACAGGAGGTGCTCCAGTCCCCTGATCAGCGTCGTGGCCCTCCTCTGGACTTGTTCCAACAGTTCCATGTCCTTTTTATGTTGAGGACACCAGAACTGCACACAAAACTCCAAGTGAGGTCTCACAAGAGCAGAGTAGAGGGGCAGGATCACCTCCTTCAACCTGCTGGTCAGGCTCTTTTTGATGCAGACCAGGATACGGTTGGCCTTCTGGGTTGCAAGCACACACTGAAGCCAGCTCATGTTCATTTTCTCATCGACCAACACCCCCAAGTCCTTCTCTGCAGGGCTGCTCTGAATGTCTTCTCTGCCCAACCTGTAGCTGTGCCTGGATTGCTCTGACCCAGCTGTAGGACCTTGCACTTGTCATGGTTAAACTTCATCAGGTTGGCATCAGCCCACCTCACAAGCGTGTCAAGGTCCCTCTGGATGGCATTCCTTCCCTCCAGCGTATCAACTGAACCACACAGTTTGGTGTCATCAGCAAACTTGCTGAGGGCGCACTCAATCCCACTGTCGATTAGCATCAATGATTTCAGAATACCTGTTCTGAAGGCTGTTTTATCTTATCCCATGCATCCGTTTTTCTCATGGGAATGTGTCTGTGTTAATGCTATAAAACAAAACACTACTTTTCCAGAAATGAATAAATTAATTGTGAATACTTCAGATGGCATTGCCACATATGCTGAACAGAGAATAAAAAGGCAACAGCAGTTTGTAATAAGATTCCTTTTCCTGAAGCAGTAAAGATCCATATGATCTTCCACCTACCCTTTAAGATAGTAATAAAAATGAGTTGGCTTGGCAGCACTTGTCACAAGTGGTAGATGGCTTTAGAATTTTTTTGTTAGAGGAAGAACACGCATTAAATACAGCCTTGGATCGATGAGGTATTGGCTCTTGAAATAAGTGTGAGGAGGAGGATCTGCCTTTACTGCTCTAAGGCTCATGCTAAACATGTACATTGAAAAGAAAGCATCTTCTGCTGTTAGCACTACCTCCCTGCCATCTTTCTGGGGAGGCATATGTAAAGCTGAGCTGAACAAGCAAACTAGAGAAAGTTCAGAATCTTGCTAGAGGCCATAGAGTGAGGCTGTGGCAGAAATGGGAAGATGGGGATGCCTATTACCTTAACTGAGTTCTTGCCTTTCACAGTTGTTTCTAAGTCAAAATCACTGCTTTGAGGTCTTGTCATGAAAAGCTCTGTAGCAAAGTGTGCTATTGGACACTGTAACATAAACGGCATCAGGAAATAGAGCCCACTTCATCTCATTCTCATTCAGCTGCTTCTCCATCATCTTCTCCAAATGTGGCATATCTGTAGAAGCTTCTATGAGAATGATCTGGTGATCTGCTTACTGAAAACAAGCAAGCAAAAAGCCATTTACAAGGCACTGGAGTAGATGGAGCAAAATGAGCAGGGCATTTAACTGGAAGCGCTTATGAGACAGGCAAGCAAGTCCAGTGCTTCCATAATGGTAAGAGTGTGAAGGGAAGGAAGGTGAGGGAGAAATGAATGTGACAAGCTGCAGAAATAATAATGTAACTGGTCAGGGCTTTGAAAAATGATAGGTAAGAAATCTCTGCAGGGATGGACAACAAATACTGCTCTAGGGATTCATTTCTTGTGCAGGCTGGCAGAAGCTCATGCCAGCTGAGGCACCCTGAGGAAGCTGGTTTGACAACCCAGTATGGCCCTCTGAAATGAGCATCTTTCTGCCTGGCTACAGTCCTTTAGGGTCTGACTTCCTGAAGGCAAACCACTGGCCTACACTGAAACTTGTATCATGTATAACATCATTGGTAGCTCCCTTGGTAGGAAGCTCAGCTGTAGTTTTGGGTCCTGGTGGGACTTTATCAAGGTCATTGCTTGCTTTCAGGGTTTGGGGGGAAAAGAAGTCTGAGAATCTTCTGTGGCTCCATGTGAAATGTAGTAGCCAGGACAAGAGAAAGAGAGGGAAGGGGCTCTGTTCTGCTTTTACTTATGAAGTACATTTGTCTAGAGGTTCCGGCGAAGGGAGCATCTATTGGTACAACTGGTTGTACATCTTTGAGGCTTGTAGAGAGTGTATGGATAATCTTGCTTCTGAAAGGGGTAGCTGAAGGGTTATGGGACTGATTCTTACTGGTCCGTGTCTTGTGTAGGTACTCACCTATTGATTATGCCTACTGGGCATACTCATTTCATGGCAACATGGTGGTAGTATTCCTTATTTTTTGTTACTTTACCAGGAACTGAATTTTTACTTTTTAATCAGTCTCTAAATCCATCCTCAGCTTTGACCACTGAGTGCATAAACCTCTACTTTCATCTTTGACAGGGCCTACACAGCTTTGGCTTTAAGCCAGGACGTCCTGCGGGTCCTTACTCAAACCCATACAATATTGCTTGGTAGTTTAATTATCTGCTGCTGTAGGTTGTGCCTGCAGACATCTGGAGTTCAGATTCAGTCATCTGCAGGATCTCCTCTAAGGAAGATGCCTTAAAGTGTATCTCACAAGAGCTGGTTGAGAGTTGAACTGGTGCCCTGTGGTGTGCTGCTGTGTGAAGGAGAAAGATGTCACGGATGGCTTTGGGAGGGGGAAACCAATTCAGTTTAAGTTAAACTCTTTGGCAAGTGAAAACTTTCTTACTAGTTCACTGCAAGGAAAAGATGCTGAAAGTGATTTCAGCATTTCAGCACAACATTTTGGCTGTTACACTGTAAAAGATCTTGTTTCTCAGCGCTGGGGAGTGGGTGAGGTCTGCTGGTGTTAGCTTCCTGGGGCAGAAAATATGAAATTCTGCCTCTGCTTGACTCTGCAGAGCTTTTTGGGAAGTTTTTTGGGCCCTGCATCCCAACAAGCAGTGAAAGAATGAGAGGAATTTCTGCTAATAGCCTGCTAAAGAAAATGGCTCAGGTTTTCCCAGAGCAGCATTAAACTGTAACAGAGCTTGGTTAGCAACCTCAGGGATAAGAAGTTATTTAACCTTGTCATCTGGTACAGCAACAACACTATTAAATGGGTCTCTTGTGAACAAAATATCTCAATGTTCTGCATAGCAAGTGAGACCTCTCAACACCAGCTCTCAGGGTGGGAGCAATCCTCTTGCTGCACCCACATGTGGTATGATGATGCTACTATAAGCTTCTGTAGACCCTCATTTTTAACATGCAAAACTCCTAGCTAGTAAATCCTAATCTGTGTTTCAGAAATTGAATGGGAGTCATGTTTTATGATGGGAAAAAAATGAAGATACCCTTATTTTGTTCTCAAAGAGTCTGGCTGCTTCATGCAGAAGAATGTACAGCTAACCCCCCCTACACATGCTCAGCTATCTTGTCAGCTAGAAGGGGAAAATGGATGACCCAGGGGACTACGGACTAGTCAGTCTCACCTCTGTGCCTGGCAAAATCTTGGAACAGATTCTCCTGGAAGGCATGCTAAGGCACATGAAAAACCATAAGGTGCTCGGTGACAGCCAGCATGGCTTCACTAAGGAGAAATCCTGCCTGACCAATCTGGGGGCCTTCTATGATGCGGCTATGGAACTGATGGACAGGAGTACAGCAGTTGATGTCATCTACCTGGACTTGTGCAAAGTGGTCGACACTGTCTCACATGACATCCTTGTCTCTAAAGAGGACAGACATCAATTTGATAGATGGACCACTTGGTGGATAAAGAACTGGCTGGATGGCCACACGCAAAGAGTTGTGGTCAATGGCTCAATGTCCAGCTGGAGACCAGTAAAGAGTGGTGTCCCTCAGGGATCAGTGTTGGGACCAGTCTTGTTCAACATCTTTGTCAGTGACATGGACAGTGGGATTGAGTGTGCCCTCAGCAAGTTTGCTGATGACACCAAACTGTGTGGTTCAGTTGATACGCTGGAGGGAAGGAATGCCATCCAGAGGGACCTTGACACGCTTGTGAGGTGGGCTGATGCCAACCTGATGAAGTTTAACCATGACAAGTGCAAGGTCCTACGCCTGGGTCAGAGCAATCCCAGGCACAGCTACAGGTTGGGCAGAGAAGAGATTCAGAGCAGCCCTGTTGAGAAGGACTCGGGGGTGTTGGTTGATGAGAAAATGAACATGAGCTGGCTTCAGTGTGTGCTTGCAACCCAGAAAGCCAACCGTATCCTGGGCTGCATCAAAAGGAGCATGACCAGCAGGTTGAAGGAGGTGATCCTGCCCCTCTACTCTGCTCTTGTGAGACCTCACTTGGAGTTTTGTGTGCAGTTCTGGTGTCCTCAACATAAAAAGGACATGGAACTGTTGGAACAAGTCCAGAGGAGGGCCACGAGGATGATCAGGGGACTGGAGCGCCTCCTGTATGAAGACAGGCTGAGAAAGTTGGGACTGTTCAGCCTGGAGAAGAGACGGCTGCGTGGAGACCTCCTAGCATCTTCCAGCATCTGAAGGGGGCCTATAGGGATGCTGAGGAGGGACTCTTCCTTAGGGACTGTAGTGATAGGACAAGGGATAACGGGTTCAAACTTAAACAGGGGAAGTTTAGATTGGATATGAGGAAGAAATTCTTTACTGTAAGGGTGGTGAGGCACTGGAATGGGTTGCCCAGGGAAGTTGTGAATGCTCCATTGCTGGCAGTGTTCAAGGCCAGGTTGGACATAGCCTTGGGTGACATGGTTTAGCGTGAGGTGTCCCTGCCCCTGGCAGGGGGGTTGGGGCTAGAGGGTCTTAAGGGCCTTACCAACCCTAACTATTCTATGATTCTATTGCTGATTGTGCTCTGGCCTTCACATGGGGCAGCTATTTGCAGCATGACCGTTCCCCTGGACTCCAAATGCTGTGGTGCTGTTACGAGGGCTGCAAGCAGCTGGTGAGGGTACTGCTCTGCATGAATGTTGCATCTGTTGTGAAGCTCTCCTGGCTCTGTGCATCTATACTCCCCCAAAGTACTGGAGGCACCAGTCAAGCTGGCACAGTGTAGCTCCTGTGTCTTGCAGCAGAGCAGCTGCACCCATTGTACCTTTAGCACCTGGATGGGGAGTTCTGTCTTAGTCTCTTAATTAACCTATTGTTCACTCCTCTGCACTGGCATCTTGGTAAGTTGTCAGCCAAGCCTCCAGGTCTCTCATGGTCAATGGCTGTTTTTTCACATGCAAGTTTTCAGAGGAGATGAATCTTCCCTGGGACAGTCTCCAAGACAGTGAAGCATGTTCTTCCGCAAGCTAAAGATCACTGCAGCTTTCAACTAAACAAATACCAAGAACAAAGCATGCAGCCTCCAGCCAATAATACAAACATACAGCAGTATGTATATTCCCAGGGAATAAAACCTACCAAAACAAGGCACACAGTAAACTGCACATTTTGGGGGGGCCGGGGGGGGGAGAGAAAACAAGCAGCATGTGACAGACTGTGTTTTCTAATGGCAGACTGGAAGGCACTCAGCTGATAAGCTGGATGTAGGAACCTAGACAGAACAGCACTGGGGAGATTTTCATGGATCAATGTGCTTTGGTTAGTAGGGCATTAAGCAAACTGCTTCAGTCCTCTTAGAAATTTAATAAAAAAAGTGTAAGAGTTGATCCATCTCTGAAATTGCTCTTGGAAGTAAAATGAGATTTCTCAGGTGTGTCTTCATCTTCTTAGACGGACATGGAGAGGATCTAAGTCAAGGGCATCAGCTGTACAAAGCACACCTCCAAGCACTACCTCAGGATTAGTAATGTGTTCTGCTATGTGGTGGTGTTTCCTGAAAGAAAGCACTCATCCGTGATTTTTTAAATGATGTTTGACTGTGGTTAAAGAGGAAAAAGTGGAGAGAAAACTCGCCTGTGAAGCAGGTGTCTAAAATGGGAGGGAGGGAAGGAGAGAAGGGGGCACAGCAGCTATCAGAGATGACAGCTTGCTACTCATGATGCAGAAATTGTTTTTTAGGTTCCCTCAACCTGTTTGTAGTGATTCATCTTCTTAAGGATGAGTCATCTGAAACAGTGAACAACTGGCTATGAAAATATTTACCTTAGAGTTGTCTTCACAGATGTGGCCTGACCTGTGTCTTTAGTCAGAACAACTCATCTTGTTCCTTCCATTCTTTAATCTCATGATATTACAGTGGTTTTGATAACCTGGCATAGACCAGATGTGATAGGTAGGAGAAACAGGAATCACACTGAAGTATTCTCTGTGGATGGTAGAGGTATGATGAGAAAGCACTGAGCTTGTGCAAACTGGCTCACAAAGGATTAGTGGGGAGATGGCAGTCATGAGGTACCTTTTAAAATGAATTTTAAGAAAACTATAAGCAACTGCTTGGGCTGAAACTTTACATGCTGGTATTTGTCTTGGGACAAGCTTTACTGGGAATTTTTCTCATTTTCAAGAGACAGACTTCAGAGCTTAGAGGATCCAAGGATTTGCAATGTGGAAAACACCCTGGCAACTTACTCTAGAAGCAAATGGTTTGAAATTATTTGTATCAGAAACATCCCATGATGAACCAAATCTCTGCGTTTATACTTGCTATACAATGAACAGGGAAATGTCCAGAGTTATTATGAAAAACACAAGGGTGATACACAGCTACTTAGTGCTCTGAGAGTTCACATCATGGTGCAGTCTTTGTGGCATTGCTTTTGTCTGGATGCCTGCAATCTTTCTGTGGCTGACTGAGAATGCAGTAATCATTAGCTTACATTTACATTCGTCCCATGATTCCATGTTGTGTTTTCTCAGCTTAATAGTATCCACTTGGACAAGTCTCATCGCTTTAGCTTCAGCTTATGCTTTTTCAGCAGGCTGTACTGATATGGCAGCCTGACTCCTTCAATTCAGTTAAGTTCAATTATTGCTGAGCAGCCAGCAACAGGTTTCAAGAGCACACTACTATGTGGATTATGATCCCCCTCTGACTCCAAAGTAATTGTTGGTGATCTTGTAACAAAGCTCAATTGCTAATATCATGTGAATGAGCTGTGGTGTTAAAATTGTGACACTCATCAGACTGATGATAAAAGCTTTTATATGCTTGTTCCAAGTTGTTGGCCCCTGAGTAAGATGGGATAAAACTTGCAGCCAATCTTTGAGGCAAGACCCATCCCAGTACTTCCTGTTACAGTAAAAGCCAGTCCTATTTGTTTTCGGGTCAAGTGAGAAGTAATCTTTCTGGTAATAATATGGAGCTATCAAAATGCCCAATTCAAGGCAGGCAGGAGCATGGGAACCATCTTTTGTCCAAAGTAAAGTAAAGAGTGAGAAGTCACATCAGGTCTTAAGATCTTCACTGAAAATGATCTGCAGGCTGCTCTTATCCTGTTGATGTTATCCTGATGATCTTATTTTCTTTAGAGACAGCTTTATCATTAATGTAAATGTATAAATAAACTCCTTTGCTAGGTGAGAAGGTGCTGCAATTTCTCTCCTATTCCAAATAATTTCACATTTTCTTCTGCTCTCATTTTAAAATCTTGAGGCTAAACCTTCCCTGAAGACTCTAGCTTTCCAATAACTTCAACTTCACCCAACATAAGCTTATTCTTCTCCTTGTGCCTCTATTGCTCATGCTTCAGGTTCTGCTGCTACATGCATGGCAATTCCACTTTGATTCCTTTCCATTTTCCCCTCTGCCTACAGTAAATTTTATATAGCAGCCACACAGCTATTCATCCCTTTTTGATCCTTGCTCTGCTACAATTCAGAGACTCAGTGCTGCCTTCTCTCCAGCCCCATTTCTCTCAAACCTAAATCCAAACAGCAGAATCTCAAGTATCCCGGGTCTATTATCTACAAGTAAAGAATTTGGTACTTTTCCTCTCCTGCAGTCCCTCAGATCTTAAATATCCCCTAGGATGGATTGTTATTACCTGCCGTGTTTTCATGCTGGTTTTACGTTTAGATCTTCCTGAAGAGTTTTCTTTGGGCTTGTATCCTGACACTGGCCCTAAGCTGGACCCTGCAGTCACTCGGTCACCCTCTCAGGGGCTTTCTGCGAAGCAGAGACCTCCTGCAGGAGGGGGCTGAATTGCTTTCCCTGGGCTGCTGCAGGATGCGAGGAAAGCAGAGCCTCCGTCTGCTCACCCTGGTACGAAGTCCCTTAGTGTCATTAGGGGTAGAACTGATAAGGAAGGTTGGGTTTCTTTTTTATGTATCAGCTTTGCATACAGAAACATTGATTCACTAAAACAGACTCATCTTTTCATGGAAATTTGTTCTTCCTTAAATCCTTGCCACTACCAGAATGCAAATGCGGAGCAGCAAATAGCTGCTGATTAGGACTTTTTCCCTGACCAAAGAGAAACAAGTTCAAAGCCCTTGTCAGAATAGGACCTGTTAAGATTGTGAACCTGGGTATGTGGTGTCTCAGGTGAGTTCTTGAGTCACTGAATTATTTGAGGATAGAAATTTTATGCTCATTTATCAACCATTTTCATCTGTTCCTTCACTTTTCAGGGTTTTATATAACAAAACAGAGAAACAGAAGAATCTTCCTCCCCTTTCCCCCTAAAAAACCCTATTAACCTTGTACTGAGTTTCTGGTTTTGAATCATATATTTGAATTGTCATATGTGGAGGTTTGCTTAGGGAGCTCTTGGTTGGCACGTGTTAAATGTGTTTGCAGATTACTAAATCTTATTCTGTAAGAACACATTCATATAGCCAGGGGCCACACAAATACCTAGACAAGTGTTCATGTGGATAAAATGCTTCTATTACCTTTGTCTTTCTGTGCAAACAACAGTTGCTCTACTGCCAACAAAAAGTATTGCAGTAAACAAATTACAAAAATATAACAATTGGGAGTATGTCTATCAATTTTAAATACTTGCGAAGAGATAAGAAATATAAAGCATTTAGTGTTATTTACACATGATGATTGGCAATAATTCTTTGTTTAAGTGCTGATACAAAATTCCAGCAAGTACAGATAACTATGAGGAAGGTAGTTTACTCCACTGATGCATGCTTGGCTATCTGCTGATGTGGTGTGCTCCAAAGAGATCCCCTCTTGGAAAATTAGATGTCCCCGGCTGGGGATACTCCTTCCAAAAACTACAACTGAAAAAGCTTTCTTTTTTTTTTTTCCTGTTTCTGTTTTGAGCCTCTCTTCCATCAGAACCCTGAATAAATAAGCAGTAAGATGAGTGATAAGCAGATGTTTCACTTAGGATACTGTATGAACTTGCAGAGATAAGCAGGCAAGAATGAAAATGGTCACAGTAGAAAATGAAAAGAGACAACTAAAAATGAAGAGTTTGACATAGTTCTGAAAATGAAATTTTTTTTTTACATCTCCTGCCATGACTGTACCATGCATCTACCTCATTCCTCATTATGTGTGTTAGCGGAGAAGAGGGAGCATAAACTAAGAAACAACCTAAAACGCATGCCTTGCAAAAGTAATTAGATCTCATTTCGCTGCTGTGACGACTCCCTGGACTCTACACTTTGCTTCCCTGTAAACGCTTTTTCCCAAGTGATCTCACAATCTTCTGCTGCATCAATTCATTAATGCATCCACAGCCACATATAGTCGCAAACTGGAATTCACTCTCACTTGAACGTGCGGCACATAATAACCATGCCTGCCTTCACTGAGGAATAACACTTAGCTGATAGCTGGGTAACTGCCTCAAATAAGGCCTTGGGCACTGCAACAGGTATTCTTGGCTGAGGCTTTCAGGTACTAAAATCATACAAATAAATAACGACACTTCATCTTGGTGATCTGTGCATTGTTTTAGCAGTCAGCCCTTCCAGTAAGTCAACAAGCAGTAAAGCATAAAATAATAGATGTAAACTTGTTATAATGGACTTGTGCTGATGATCTCTGTTGCTTACTGTTCTCACACAGTCGTCTAGCAGTGTGCTGAAGAATGAGAGAAAAGACTTACCCTTAATTAAGGGAAGTAATGGTCTTCCAGTGCACAAAGGACAGTCATTGCAACAGTCTCAAAGTAATAATCATAATAGCGTAGCTATCTGCAGGCAACATTGGCCTCCAAGCAAGCAACAGGTTTGCGTTTTCATGATATCCCCTGAATGCTGGTTAGCAGGCTGCTGAGAAGGTAGAGTTTATTCTGCTTTGTACCTGTGATGGTTGTAATATAAAGGCTGACAGAAAAAAATTGCTGATTTTTGCCACGCACTCCATCATGGCATGATAAAGCAGGAAAGGAGAGCCATGGAAATGCTAGGTTGTCATGAAAGGACCATAGCTTTGTCTAACTTCATCTGCACTGGACGCTCTGGGAGTATGAGTACTTGCATGTTTGCAGGGTCATGGCCCATGCTGACAATAAAGATGCAGTTTCTCTTCCAGTCCCATGTAAGACAAAACTTCATGCGTGGCATCTGTAGCTATTTGAAGTAGACAGTCCTCATGCTAACAACAACAAAAAAAAACAATAGTTGCTGTTTTTTCCATGCTGTCCTTTCAAAAAACCCTAGTGCGTCCTCCAACAGCATCCCCGTGTCTCATTCTGTATTTCCATTCCAAGCCTCTTTCCCCTGCACCTGTTGTCATAGGTATGCAAACTTCTCACTGTAGCTCAGAACAATTGGGCAGATCTCAAATTTATAAAAAAGTTGCAGGCGAAAAAGCAAAAACAGCAATTGCGGGCGCAAGTGGGACAGCACATGCAGAGAACTGGAACTGAAGCTCACAGCCGCCTCTACTCTTACATACAGCAATCGGTACTGGCTGGAGTGGGGGCCTTCACTTAATACCCAACAACGATTCCCTAAAAATAGCATCGCTGTAAACTCATTCTAAAGTACATCCTGGCATTGCAGGCTTGTGTTAACACCCTGTGAAACTGAAGCAAGTGGTAAGATGCAAAGCAGGCTTCTGTGACCAGTCATTTCACTTCTAAAACTCACTATTATGCAAATACAATACATTGTTCTTGTTTTAATGTGCCTATCCTTGCATCTGCACTTAATGCCAGGAATGGTCACTAAATCTGACTTTGCAATAAATATTTTGGAATGTAGTTAGAAAACAAATACTAAAACTGTAATCATGAGTAGCTTCATTGGGAAAGATGATGCTAAGCGTTACTTGTTTGTGACAGCTGGGAGTTCATCTGCTGGTAATAGCTAATACAAAATATAGCTTGTGTTGTCATGTGTCTTCTTTTTTTTTTTATGCTATGTTTAAACCTGAGGCAAAAAAAGTGGAAGGGGAGGGGCAAAGAGCAATGCTTCAGGTAACATCTTAAATCAATTTACAGAAGCCCAGCTGACATCCCCTTCCTCCTCACCCCCTGAAACCAAAGCCAAAGGCTGCAGAGAGAAAAGAGGATGCATTCAAATCATGCTAACTTCAGCAGAAATCAGGAAAGCTGCCACCTCAAAATAACAGGTTGCTCTCTCAAGCACCAGCTGAGATTACAAGAGCTACAGGGCACAAGTGTGTGTGATGTGAATTCCTGTGTTAGGAGGGGGAAGATTTAAATAGGAAACTTCAGTAATGGCTACTCTACTTTTCTTTTAGATCTGAGCTTTGAAAGCATTTCCTTGTTTTTGGTTTGTGGGGTTTTTTTTTCCCAAAGCCAAATTTCTTTCATTATTCCACTCAATCCAGCACTACACAGACAAGTAAAAGCATTTTGTAGGAGGTAGAAATAGAAACAGAAGAGTTGATCTATCCATTCCAAGGGTGGTTTTTTATTTGTCTGAAAATTGTCACACAGTCACTGCATTTAGTTGCTGTTGGACCAACAGTCAAAGGTGAATTTTTCTTTATTGGTGCTAATTACTGTATCTGCTTACCAGTGGCGACAAAACCCCCCAGGGATGAGGGTCAGAAGATCGAGAAACAGCAAGAAAGCTATGAATTCAACAGGTGTCTGTATAAGATTATTGAGTTACTGTCAAACCCATGCTAGTCCTACAAGTTTGAGTGACAATAGAATCTGAATCATCTGTTAAAAGCATCTTCTTTGTTTTATGAAGTCAGAATAATTACCACTCATCCTAATTTAATTTGCAGTAAAAAACCTCAGTGATGCATGACGGAGCTAACAGCATTTCTTCTCATGGTAACTGATAAATTCTCTTGGTCTCCAAACTTCTTTTCAATGTCAGGCAGCTTTTGCTATTCCAAAATTGTTCTTGTAACCTTACATTTGAACAAGCGCATGTTTTACACAAATAGACTTCATTAAGATAGCAGGGTAAAATTCAGACAAACCAATAAGTTTTGGAGTTTGATTAAATTAGCAACTTATTTCTGAAAAGATGGCATTCAAAGATATGGATTTCATACAATTCCTTCATAAAAATTGCTTCTCCCAATAAAATTTGGGTCGTGGAAACAATGACTTACCACCCTTTTCACCATTTATAGAAAGATGACATTTTGTGCAAGAAAGGTATCAACACTGCTTGAAAAGTTCTTCTCTTTTGCTGATAAATGAGTATTCAAACATTAAATCCTCACTCAGCTCTACAAATGTTATTGGCAGTGGAGGAATATCTGGTCTGCTGAAGGCTCATGTAGCTGAAATAGGTTCTACAAGGATGACTTAATAAGTTAAATTTACATTCTTAAATTGTCAACGAGGTGGGGATTTTTGTTTGATTGGGTCTTAGGGTTGGGGTTTTCTGTTGGTTTTGGTTTTTTTTTTTTTTGGGGTGGGGGTGTTTGTTTGGTTTTGGGTTTTTTGTTTGTTTGTTTGTTTGTTTTCTTTGCTTTAACCGATGCAGTTTCTCCTCTAATTGAGCCCTATGAAACATTCCCCTTTGAGCTTCAACAACTCCTCAGAGCTCTGCTTCTAGAAACAAGCTGAGGGAGTGGGCCGAACTTAGGGCTGCCTAAAATAAGCAGGGGCTTTGGATCAGAATGGGCTGGAATATTCAGGAAAACACTGCGTTGACTCAAAGTGAAATTCTCTTGGTTTTGTTTTCCCAATAAAATAAGGATGAGACCTCCTTACCTGCAACTGTTTCACTTGACTCAAAAGCGGAAAGTTTGCTTTCTTTTAGCATCCGTTTGACAATTTTCTAAAGAAATGTCAGATAAATGTCAAAGTATATAACTTTCTCCTTTTTTCCTCTTTGGTTACCATTACATGCTAAATCTGAACTGAATTCATGAAAGCTTTCCCTACCTACTTCCTCTTCCCAAAGGAGGAATTTTTCAACAAAATATTTACTGAAGTGCGCTTATAACTTCAATTGCAGAGCTCCCGTCCAAAGTAGGTTTTGTGGCCTTTGATCAGGTTGGGCATTGAAATCTTTGTCCACAAGATGATGAATTCAAACAACCTTCGGTGATCCCTGTTCGATTAAACATTTAGACGGCTCTTTTTCTGTACATTAAGAGCCTGGTCCATGAAAGGCTCTAATTTCCCTCAGGTGGGGCTGACATTACTGTTCTCATAGCTAGTGTTGCTGCCTAGGGTCCTGTTGCACCAGGCACTACCCAGGTCCAGAGGGTAAAGCTTGTCCCTGCTGTGGCAGGGAGGTGGAATTGCCTCTCCCGGTGTGCATATAGGTGATGGTGAGAAATATAAGAAGCCAGGGCAGCAACCACTGCATGGGTAGCATTGGCAGTGACATCCAGGTGCCAAACAGCTCTCAGCTTTGTGTTGGTGCTAAAGCAAGAGAAGGGCTTGAAGAGAAGATTCAAAAGGGGATGAGAAGCTCTCTGTAAATACTGGCAAAACCATCTCCCCTCAAGCCTGCAGAGCAGAAGGGCAAAGATAGAAATGCCGGTTTGAAACTTCCAGTAGGTAGTGGAGGCTGGCAGTGCTATACTACTAAGGGCAGGACAGCACATCTCCCTGCCCTCTTTGCAGCCTTTATGCCCATTGCTGTTAGCAGACCAAGCCATTCTGTTGTGTAGGAAAGCTGAACAAGAGCTGGTTAGATGGGGAAAAAAACCACACAAACAGTTGTGTGCAGCATTGGTGCTGACTGTGGTGCAGACCAGCTCTTCAATATCTGTGGGGCCCTCAAAGATGAGAGAGGTCAGAAATTCAAAACATCTTCTTTCTGCCAGTGTGTCAGGATGACAGCCCAAAGCGACACTAATCAAATAAAACTGATTTCTTTGTGGTTTGAATGGGAACCCATTTTAGATCTGGGGAATAGCTGGATTATGCATATTAAGCCCTATTCTGATTCTGGCTGGAGATGTGGCCCTGGTACTGCATTTAGGTCAAAAGCTGGTTCCTTAAAGTTCTTGTGCATGGGAATCTAAGCTGTAGTTTATTGCAGTTTTACACGGCGGCATACAGAGTAGTGTTTAATATCTCATGGAACTACACAGCATTAGTCCCCAGTTTGCACATCTGTGCAAACCTTAAAGCAGCCCCAGATCACTTGCTATGTACTTCCTAATGCATTCTTCTCACAGTGCTTTTAGGACAACAGAGAAGTGTGTGTGTAACAGTTCATGCATATGCAGTTTTTAGTGGTGAAAAGGGTTGTTTGCTTCAATCAGTGCTAACTTCTATTTAGCAACAAGGCTTTATGCATTCATTGGTGTGGCTGCCAAATTTGTAAACTGAGTGATTCAATAACTCTTCGTCTGTTCTGATAATTACTGTGAAACAAGATAATGCGAGAAAACGACAGACTTCTTTCAATATTGAATTGTAGATGTGGAATATTTGACTGAATAGATTCATTAAAACACTTAATTCTTAGACTTGCCCATTCAGGAGGAAGGTCAAACATCACAAGTTGGCCTGGTGCAGAATTTTAGTCAGGAATACTATGAATTATCACTTGAGAATATTTTAGCACTTAAGAAAATGTGTAAAGCAGAAAGATGCAACTTTTGAACAGATTTTCTGTTCTATAAAGCCCAAAATGAAAAACTTTGCATGAGGGTTTCCTGTTTGTTTAGATTGATCTTTTAAAGTTCTAAAATACACTCAGTATTACTTGAAAGGCCATCAGCAGCAGCTTACAATTGATGTTAAACGGAGGGTGAATGCTAAGCTGCCAT
The DNA here is from genome assembly GCA_028858755.1 of Ara ararauna. Classification (NCBI taxonomy): domain Eukaryota; kingdom Metazoa; phylum Chordata; class Aves; order Psittaciformes; family Psittacidae; genus Ara; species Ara ararauna. Next base: position 71,735,444 of record CM054381.1, read on the forward strand.
ACAGAACTGTTGCAAAGTAGCATGAATAGTCAAAGAAAATAAATTCACTGTTCTGGGTAACTTAAACTATGATTACATCATCAGCTCTGTCCTTAGGTTACCTGCTACCTGTTCACAACATATTCACTTGCACGCAAAGCTGTGCTCTCCTCTGCCTGCTTTGCTTCTGCCTCCACCGTCTTACTGATCCACCAAACCCCAAACACAGCTTCTTCATTCAGTTTGACCCCCTCTCCTTTGTTCATTTAGGTTGAAAGCACCTGAAATGCAAGTTTTCCCAAGCACTCCAGGCTGTGCCAAACAGCTTAAGGTCTTAAAATTCAGGACTGAGCAAGAGGCTTTGAAACCTGTAGTTAAGAGCTGTAAACCCCCAGTACAAATCTTATCTCTTGCTAGTTCAGCCCTTATCTTCACAGCTTCCTAATTTTATTAAATAATAGTCCCTGGACTCCTCTTATGAGAAGGTTCTGTTATAAATGATTGCCAACCAATGTATTTTCCTTTCTACTGAGCACTAGGAGCAAAATTGAAGTTGCTCTGTATTTGGTGGGACACAAGGGAGTTTCAAGGCTGAGGATGACACAAGATGCATTCTCTGCTGTAGGCAGGAGAAACAAAATGTGGTTTTTTAGACTATTAATAAGTTATGATCTCAATTAAAATAAGAGATACACCAAAGTATTAACTGTAAAGAAAAGGTGAAGGTGTTTTTTTGTTCCACTGTATATTTAACCAACCAACTGGCATAGTGAATTACTTAGAAAAGAATGCAAGAACTATAGTTAAAGGTCAGTGAGATGTTACCAGCTTCTCTTTGTGACTACAATGGTATCTGGTGGTATATATCCTTCTTCACAGACAGGAAAGACAGATGACTAGAATCATGAAGATCAGCCTGATACATCACCATGATTTTCCCTCTAGGGAACTACAGAAGGAAGGTCCTTTGAAGAAAAGCTTCTAAAGACATCCTGTAATTACATGAGGTCCCTTGGATGGTTGCTGCCCTGCTTAACAAAAAGGCACTTTGCTTCATAGCTCTGGCTGTGGAAGAAGAGGCAGAAATTGTAAAGGAGCATGCAGAACTTGTTCCCCAAACTCAACAATTAATGTGTTAATGTTAAATGGAAATACCATGTTAATGTTACCAACCAACTGCATCAAGTTTTACTTAAATTTGGCCTGGTTTGTTAACACAATAATAACTAATATGCACTATCCTCACTAAAAGAAAGAAAAGGTTTGTGGGACAAGAGACTAATTAGATTACTTATACCCTCAATGTCAAGAGCTTTTGAAATCAAACAAGTAACTATGTATAATTCATGAGAGGCTTGTTTTTTTTCTTCCACATGTAATTACTAATCCAGAAAATGGCCACAGAATGAATTGTGATTTACCTTTAGGGAGCCTGCAGCTCCTCAGCTGTGGATTAAAGGAATAAACTAGGTCTTATCCTGAAAAAAAAACCAAACCCAAACAACTGAGACAGAAAGGATCACAGGGAATCCAGACCATTCTTCCTGCACAAAGCAGGAGAAAGTACTTTCTTAAATTGTACTGACAATATGCTTGCTGGTGCTCGTACTCTCCTTTTCTCTCCTCTTGGAAATCCCTTGGTAATGGGTATCCTATGTGGTGTCTACAGAATCCACTGCAGAGCTTTACTAAAAGGATGATTTCTTCTCCCTTGGGCTGTAAGTTGCCACTTCCTCTGGGGCATTTTTAGATGCACAAACCTTTTTCCATCTAGTATGTTCTCAGCTTAGTGATCGGAAGAAAAATAATTGAATCTGAGTAGAAGAACAGTGTAGTTGAGTTCTTAAGGAAAACACCAAAGCTATTACCTTAGACTCTTTCCTGTTGAGACTGTGGAAGGTTTCCCTCTGCGTTTTAGTTGCTAGCTACAAAATCTGACCCAGCTATTGAGTTTTATGGCAGCTCAATCTGACAAAGCAAACAAAAAGACAGAGCTCATACATCAAGTGGTCCGTGATCACAAAGAAGTAAATCACTTGGAGGATGCCTATTCAGTCATGTAACCGTATCAGTTTTTGCCTCCTGGGAATGAAATGAAGGAGTCCCAGTAATGCCAAAAGTAACTAATGATACATTATCTGATGACCAAAGAAGACTGAAGAAGCTCTTGGCCAAATCTAATGCAACTACAAGCTTTAAGGCAATTGATTCATGTCAGTCTATGTTAGCAGAGGATTTAATTCTCCATGTTCAGATGACAATACACAACCATGCTTGCCATTGCAGTGGAGAAAAGATATGTCTGAGGTTTATTAGAGATAGAGTTACTGAATGGTTAAGTGTGACTGGTTAAGTATGAAGTGGTTCTGTTATTGTTCTGAACTCTTAAGGAGAAAAATAAGTCTCTCCTGTTGATTTCCTCAGAGTATGTCCTACTTAGGCAGGCTGTATGCTAGGGGGTCGGGATCTGAGCCAGCATTTGGCAACTCCAGAAATCAAAGACTTGGCACTTCAACTCATTTGCAAGTACCGTATAATGAGCTTTGAGAATTCCTCTTTATCTGAGTCTGCTCTCAGAAGGAGTTCTGTAGTCCATGTATATGAGGGTAGTATAAATGACAGGTGAGTCAAAGCCTTTTTCAGTCTCTTCTCTTTTGAACCTGAAGAAGGATTATCTGAGTTGTCTGTCTACATTCTCCTGAACTTAATTGGAGTTTTACTTCCACTGTGTTAGTCTCAGTGAAAGTTTGTTTCTACTCATCATGACAACGGTGAAAAGCTTTTTAAACAATATTGATCAGCAAGTTCAGCACTTTCTGGTTCCCCAAAAAATTTTGAAGGTCAGAGTCTAGGTTCCTTCCTCAACCCAATATCAGATTATAAGAAGGTAACTAACATCCTGAAGTGAGCATAAGATTCTGTACAGAACTCAGATTCAGCACTGTTAAGTGAAGAGAGGACTCATTCACTAAGCTAAAGACTACAAAACAAGGCAAATAATAACTAAAGTATGCTTCAAGGCTCCGTTTGAGCCTTCTAACTGGGTAGAATAGAAATTGATACGGTTTTGTTCTCATTTGCCTTACTTTGAAAACTTTTTTTTCCCTTTTTTTTTTTTTTTTTTAATTTTGAGGTGCTTTTCAGGCATCAGTTTTGGAAAGCATCCATATTGGCCTAACTCCCACTGAAGTCAGCAGGAGCTTCAACTTATGAACTGACCATAAACCAAACTCAACAGTGACCAGTTGTGATGGAAAAGAAAGGAGAATGGTCTTACTCAGGAATCAAGCAACTCCCTGGGAATCAGAAAAGTTGCTCTGGTAGCAGACTTCTCGTGTGATGTCAACATATGACTTCTGCAGTGCTTTGGTTGCCCTTGCTTCACAGAGAGGGTATTTCCTCACTGAGCAGAAAATCATCTGAGATACGTGGCAAGTAAACGGCCTTATGAACACTGACTCTTACAACTGACTCTTCTTTCTAGTGTAACTGTGACTGCGGTTCTCTGGCGTGGTAACAACATTTTCCGGCATTACCTTGAAACCAGGGCCACAAGAAATCTTAGTAAGGAGCAACAGTATGACCGTGTCTTTGTAGTTACAGAGAAATTTGACATGGTAGCTGAATTACACCTTGGTATTCCTGCAGATGGCAGTGGTATGTGTTCTTGACATGGGACATCTCCAAAAGTTACACTGTTTGCTTTCTGAAAAGCGGTGAAGTTACAGCCCTTGCTGTAGTAAGAAACATTTTCTTAGAGTTCTGCTTTAGGACTTACAGCAGATCATATGACTGCCTGCCTAGCACCACCCCAAAAAGTGCCTTCCTGAAGTCACCTCCAAAAGGAGAAGTAGGAACTCTGATACGGGCAAAGTCTGTCTGAAAGGTGAGAAGCAGTGAGAACCAAATCTGAGCAAGGTATTTGGGACACTGAAATCTAGACTAAAGACAAACACAGGCTATCCAAAGTTGTGCTGGACATAATGCTAAATACCAACTGCTTTCTCACAGTATTTTTGATAATGACAGCTAAATAACGGCAGGGAGAAGTGCAAGGCCGTTTTAACTATCCTTTTATATGTATATTATGTATTTTTTTATCTTAATATTTAAGTATATAACTGTATGTGTATAACTTCTGAGGCTACATTTGGGATTTAAATTGGACATGCCTTTTTAGGTTTGAGCTTGTTCACTGGGTGGATCTTTCCAAAGAGAGCTAATGCCACTGTTAATTAAAGAGCTCATCAGTCCTGTGTGACAATCTCAGCTTTTAGTGACAGCAGCAGGAATTAAAATTGTCATCTTACTTGTTCTGATGCTGGTTTAAAATAAATGGCTGAAGCATTAACTTCTTACGATTAGAAGTTAGGCTTTGCTGTCCCAAATACAATTGCATACCTGACCAGTTTTGATGATATACTCCTGCCAGTGACCACTTAGAATGAAATAGAGGATGTAGTGCTTTGCATGGTTGCTGTTTCCTTTGCCTATCATCCTCTTAGCTCCATTACAGTAGGCAGTGTAAACTGTATTTTCTTCCACATCTCTTAAAAGGCCTCTATGAAGGCAGAATCAAGAGGAACACTTTCTGCAGATTATACTGTGAGCTCTGCTGCTGTAAAATCACGGAAGAAAAATGGGTAAAGGTAGGATTTGAATCCTAACTTCTTGTGGCTGAATGGAAACAGGAAAACGTTGTGGGGGAAAAAAACTTTTTCAGGGTAGGATCTCGAGTTAGAAATAAGCCCTTTGCACTATGAAGTGTTCAAACTATAAATTACGGAGGCTTTTTTTATTTTTAAAAATGTGTGGATTTGTACCCTCCCATCTTGAAGGGGCCCCAAGTGCCAAATACTGTTTCATTGTAGAATAATGGTAGATAACTGCTCATATGTGCACCTGAGAAAAAACCACACGGGGGAGGCCAGGGAGGTTGGAATGTAGCAAGCCTCTTGAGAGCATATACTCTTCTAGCAAGAAAATAAGATGAGTCCTGAGCAGAGATATTTAATATCTCATATTAAGGAAATAAAAAAGGGGCAAATTCCAGTCAGTGCTCATCTGAATCCCCAAATGACAAAAAACTTTACTTCATTTAGATCTCACCAAAGCCTTTTCACTTTTAACCAGAAAAAGTATGATTCTGATCATCAGCAACCTTTATTAAATTCCAGGTTTGTGCTATCATATTTGTCATTTTACGAGCTGGCGTTCTGTGCAAAAATAGAAATATTAATGCATGCTGATGCTTGTATGGGATCTAGCATACAAAGGAGCAGTTCAAGAGACAATCAACTGGCAGACTGCCATTTAGAGATGAGAAAATGATAATTCAAATGTGGTAAGAAAGTTACAAACGCCCTGCATGTGGGAGCAGTGAAATTCTTGCCTGCATTAATACCTTGCTATTTCTGGGTTACTCCAAGTCCAGTGTGTGTATTCTGAAAAATGTACACGTTCAGCTGAATGACAAAGTTTGGTGTTTATCGTACTGTAATTGCCAGAGATGGCTCAAGCTCCTGGTTTGTGGGGAGGGGCTGCAGCAATTTCTGCTGCTCAGCTTTCAGAATTGTCTGGTTACTTCTGGGCTTCCATGTAAGTGGTGCAAAACACAGATAATGGGCTGGGCTGCGGGCAAGGAGGGGAAAGGTTATTGGTAGATCAGTCCTCAGTGTGCATTATTTCTGCTCTCAGCAATTACAGCAGTCACAGCTGCTTGCTGGGGATTTTGTTTCTGAGGGAGAGGAGGCCATCAGAAAAACAAACCCACAGCAGCTAATACAGCCCATCTGCTAAACAGACAAAGCATGATTGTTGTGAGAAATGCTACCTCTGTAATGAGCACCTATGTTAGTCTTGGAACCTGGCACTCCACTAGCTCTTCCTTGAACACACAAACCTCACAATCAACTATTCATACATACCTGGACAGTTGGTAAGGAAAACTTTGCTGTTATACACACCTCCCACCCCCCCAGGAAAAAACAAGAATCTAGATATGTTTGTTAGAGGATGTCTGTATTTCTTGTAAGGTAAAGAGTGTTCCACTAGGCAGAAAAAAGAACCAATCTAAAAACCTAATGACATGACTTGAATTTAACCAGCATATATTGTAAAGAGCAAACCTTAAGACAACTTTAAGAGAAATTTTTCCCAATCCCCAGGCAAATTATGGAATAAATCCTCCTGGGCACTATCACAAGTCAAATGAGGTATGTGACTGGGAAAAGCCAGCACAGATTCACCAAGGGCAAATTATGCCTGACAAACCTGATGTCCTCTGTGACAATGTAATCTGCTCAGTTGATGTGGGGCAAGCAGTGGACATTGTCTATCTGGATTTCTCCAAGGTTTTCAATACAGTTTCCCACCACCTCCTTCTGCAGAAACTGATACATTATGGTCTAGACAAGTGGTCTGTGTGGAGGGTGGGGAGCTGGCTGACCAGGTGCGCACAGAAGGTGATGGTAAACAGCCCCTTTTCCAGCTGGTGACCTGTCACTGCTGGGATCCCTCATGGATCGATATTTGACTTAACGCTGTTCAGTGTCTTTATAAATGATCTGGATGTGGATCAAGTGTATTCTGACCAAGTTTACTGGTGGGAAATGGACACTTTGAAAAGACAAGCCACCCTGCAGGAAGATGTGGTTAGGCTGGAAGAGTGGTTTAGCAAAAACCTCATGAAGTTCAATAAGTGTAAAGTCTTGCACCTGGGAAAATATAATTCAGGAGTGCAACACAGGCTGGGATCTACCTGGCTGGGAGCAGCTCTTTGGAAAGGTACCTGGGGGTCCTGGTGCAAAACAAGCTCAATACAAGCGAACAGTGTGTTGCTGTGGCAAAGACAGGCAACAAGATGTTGGGGTACATTAACAAGGACATTACAAGCAGAGATACAGATGTCATTATCCCACTACTCAGCACTTGTCAGGCCACACCTGGAATATTGCGCTCAGTTTAGGTCCTTACTATACAAAAACAACGTGACAGGCTGGGACAGGGTCCAGAGAAGGACCACAAAAGATGACCAAAGAACTGGAAGCCTGCCCTATAAGACAGCTCGGTTTGTTCAGCCTTGAGGAAAAAAAAAGGCTCAAGGGAGTCCTTATCACCATGTTCCAGTATTTAAAGGGTGGCTACCAAGAAGATAGGGTTCCCTTTCTACAAAGAGTCACATGGAAAAGATGAGGGGCAACGGGGATAAGTTAAATCCAGGGAGATTCTGATTAGACAAAAGAGGAAGGTTTTTCACAGTGAGAATAATCAGCCATTGGAATAATCTCCTCAGGAAAGCAGTGGATTCCCCAATGCTGGATACTTTAAAGATTCAGCTGAACAGAGTGCTTAGACATCTTGTCTAGACAGTGCTTTTGCCAAGAAAGGTTGAACCAGATGATCCTTGAGGTCCCTTCCAACGTGGTATTCTATGATTAATAATGAGACTGCAGCTAATCTGGAAACAAGGAAATAATAATGCAATTTGCTCCTTTGAGTGACAGTGCAGATAGTTTTAACCTTTGGGTTTAGAGTCTCTTCTCCCAGTTTCAGATCTAATCTACCTACTAACTGCAGTATTCACAAATGCACTGTTTTTTTCAGCTGCACCAGTGCTTAGCACAGACTCCCTAACCTGAGCCCCTCAAGTAGTGCTGCACCAAAGTGAATGATGCTTGTGCAACGTAGGCACTCCTGTCAGCAGCTGCAGTGGAAAAGGCTGTAAAAGCTGATAGCGATGGGCTCCATAGCTCAAGGTTTTTTCACTTGGAGCATCACCCACCTAAGCTCACTCCAGTGGAAACAACAGTGAGCTTCTTTCAGTCTATGCAAAATCCTGGCACATATGCAAATGCTGAGTGTCATTCTTTCTGCAGGTACACGTCACTCTTTCTGCAGATATACAGTAGCTCAGATCACGCTGTGCAGCACTGCTGTTCCAGTGTGCGGATGACAGAGCATCTGCACCAGCTGCTGGGCAATCTGAACGCTCTCTGGTAGTGTCTGAGTTATCACTCTACTCCACAGTAGTGGCTGAGAGAGAGGAGGGAAAAAAAGTGGTAGGGAGGAAACCCAAGCAAGAACTACGGCTACGAGGAAAGACAAAAAAGGATGGGAGGTGTGTGTAAAATGGGGAGAGGAGTACAGATTTTGCTGTCACGCCATAATTAGCATTACAGATCTTAATTTAGAGCAAACATGCTTTCCTGGTGCCATATAACCCTGTCCTGTATCACGTGTGTAAATGTTCCTAGAACAGAGCCAAGTTCTCTTGTGGAAGAGAGACTCATTTAGAGTTTTCATTAGAAATGTATATTTGCTTAAAAATGTGATAAAATTATTGGTTCAAAATATGCATTAGTATACCCAGGGTGGTATGACTCCCGTGTCATTCATATTATTAAGTTATCCGGAGAGAACCTCATGATTTGTTTCTGATCCATTGCAGAAATATATACCCTGCAGGTTCAGTAACTTGTTATGACTAACAACTTATTGGAAGTACTGAAAGTAGCTCACAGGGAGGGAGAAGTAAGAGAATCAAAGGAGATATTTTCCAAAGCAGAACTTCTGCAGGACCAAGGAGGTGTTTTCTGGAAGTTTACCTTGACCCTGGTTCTAGTAAAAAATACTATTTAAAACAAAAGTGCACATGGCTTACAAGATACAAAAAAAAAGTTTAAAGAGACTGAATCCTTATTCTCCTACTTATCTGAAGAGAAATACATTTTCCTGACATAGTTCCCTCCCATAGACATTATGATAGACACCTATTGATGTTTTTTTGCTTCTGCAATAAGGAATGTCACTCCCTAGATAAAATTTCTTTAGTGCAATATATTGCCTTACTGATATTGTGGCAATGAAGCATGCCCTTTGGTAGTTCAGTGAAGCTCAGTTGTGTTTGCTGTATGAAAAAGTAAAACTACTGTGGTAGATGAGAGCCATTAAGATATTTATAATCTGTGAACAGTATTTGCCTCAAGAACTCTTTTTCATCTGTGTAGATTTGCTGTGGATAGAAATAGGAGGTCCTTTTTAGCTGTTGTCAATATATTGTTTAAATTGCTCTTTCCGTTCTCTTCAATTTCCTTTTTGCGGGTCTGGGAATTATTGGTCTGCTTTTCTAAGGAAACAAGGCCCTTGTGATCATGTGATTTGGATGTGGTCATGCCTCTGTCTGTCCTGCTGTGGCAGCTTTTTAAGGCCCTAACGAATTTTAACCAAATTAGAGAGAAGCAGCAGTCTCCAAGCATTTTATATTCTTAAAAATTTATGACAATCAAGAGTCAGTTACATAGGGGAGAGAAAGGCACTGTAAGAGTGCCCCTAACAAGGGAAAGCCTTCCTACTGAGCACTCAGTTCATGTAGGACACCAGAGATTCAACACAAGAGGAGCTATGTTATGAATATCCTAAATTCAGGAAAAACTTCACTTAAAATTCACACCCAGTTTGCAACCAGTGAACTCAGCTCCCTAGCAACCAGGCTCCATTAACTCCTCTGCTCAGAGAACTATTGGTTTTGTATATGTGACCTTGGTCAAGGGAAAGCTAGATCCAAAGGCTGCTGCACATTACTATAACCCAGTGTATTTAGACATATCTGGCTTAGGTGTGAAGAAATAATCATAAAAATGATGCATTTCATGATTCATTAAGCTTTTAGTTGACACTTTGTGACACAGCAAATGGAAGCAAACAAAAAGCCATTTCTAGGGCCCTTTACTAGTTGCTCTGTTTCTGCAAAATCTGTTTGGGTAAGTGGCCTGTTACTGCCCCCTTCTCCCCTCCCTTGCAACACCATGCAGCTTTTCTACCTCTGATGAAGTTTAATCAGCATAAAAAGAAGTAGTAAGGGTTCCAGGTCTCAGGTACTGTGGCGACTCAAACGTTTTTAAGTCAGTGCTTCTGACAGACCAGAATGCACTTTACAAACCTTCCCTTGCTTGAACAAAGGTAGAAATACAGACTCCTTTCTACACTCTGTGCATGGGTTTTCCCTTGATGGGGGTCATTTGTTGTTTCACTTTTGCACAAATGGAACTGTGAATGAAATCATCCTTTTGGCACGTTATTGCTGTTTGAATTCTCATTCTGTTGTTCAGCACTCCAATAGTTCTGAAGAAAATCAGCCACAGTGATCCATGAGATATCTTTTGTTGAGTTACTGGGTTTTATTTTCCAGAGATGTTAAATATATGTTCATGACAAATCAAGTCAAAGAAAAGATGATACTTCTCATATAACATTGTTTAATGTCTTAATGATACAGAGCTAATTATTGTGAAGTTTTCCTATTATTTTCTATAGACAAAACTAGTGTTTCTACTATTACTTCCTTGTTGAGGGAAAGTCTTAAAGGGGAAAACTGAGAACATACTTTTATACTTATAATTTTTTATACCTGAAACAAAACTGCTCTTTTCACCTGCCACTGAGAGAAAGCTTGCACACAGAAAACATTTTCCTTTCATGTTGCTCACCTCTCAGTTACACTATTGATGGATTGTAAGAACGCTGAGCTACCTGTCACTTAGGTTCTTCTTGTTTTCTTTATCAGGTGATGACTCTTTAAAGATCTGTTTCCTATCTCTTGCTTCACCTCAATCTCTGGGCACGGATGAAAGTTCAGCTGAGGCTGTTTTTTGTCCTGTGTGGTTACTTTGTGTTCACAAAGGACTGGAAATGTCACAACTTATGACCCACAGTGCACCAGAGGTAAATAGAGATGAACCACTGAAGTGGGCCACTTTTCAGAGATGCACTATTAGCTTTGCTACCAGCTGCAGGTGACAATCAGGATTCAGTGGCAAGTTACAATCTCAAGACTTCTTGGCTGTCTTGCAATAGGATTACTTCATCAATGTTGCATTATTTCCATCCCTCTCCATGAGGGCAGTTTTCTATTTTTTGCTATTAGGGAAACCACACTGCCTGGAAAGATGTCTATATTAAGATGGCATATGCTGTTGGGAAATAGATTTGCATCTGATTGGCTTTTTCTTAGAAGATTAGAGGCTAACCATGCATAGAAAGTATTTCTTCAAATGTTATTTCTTATATTTAATGTACAGTTTGAAAAGGAAGGCTCTGCTAAGAGCTGTCTTCAAAGATGCTTAAAAACTTTCTCAGGAATTGGATACAGGCAAGGAATGACGTCTAACCCCCAAATGCTCTTATAAAACGAGGTACTATGTGTAAAAAGATGCTCTTGGCTTTTGTAGCTCTTTACCTTCTGTTCTGTTTACAAGAATGTCTTCTGGCTGGGCTCAGAACAGCTGGCTGCCAATGTGAATATTAGTGCAACTGGAGGGAGAACAACTGGAAAGACCCCATTTGTTCTCTTGCAATCCCAAGGATGCTTTTTAAGCAGAGAGAATGGTCTGCATTCTGCAGCCTTCAGCACAGTGCTGGGAAAGCAGGTATCCTGTGATAAGTGGAAAAAAAAACCCCAAACCAAAATATTTATGAAGGCCTTTCAAGAGAAATGGATAGGCCATCTTTAGCCCCAGGAACACATGGAGGTCTTTAATGTAGCAGGCAGAGCACGTGGCTATGTGGGGTACCCCACAGCCTGCTTACACAGCCAGGGCACAAACTCAGGCATGGGGATGCCAAACACCCTCATAGGAAAGGAGCTTCGACTGCTCTTCATCCCACACTGGACTACTCAGCAGTCACACAGGGAGAGATGGAGGGATTTCCTCCATGTGGCCACTATGGGTGCTATAGAAGGAAAACATATAACCCCTCCAAGGTATGGCAGGACAAGAGAAGTACAGAGGGGAAGTAACTGACAGTGAAATAAAACCTGTGTTGAGACAGAAATCTTGAAAAAAAAATAAAAATTAAAGAAATGGGGCTGATTAGAGCCCTACAAAGTGAATTGAACAGGGAGCTGAGGGAAAGGCTGGGAAGACAGAAGGAAATTTGGGACAACATATCTCCAAGTCTGAAGTTTGAAAAACTGGTTGTGGTTTTCCTCTCTAATACAAACACCTCTTTCCTTAATGCAGCAACACAGCTTCACTAGTAGTCAGAATATATATGGTCTGGTAATGAAATGCTTAAACATCATTTACAATTTTCCATTAGGTGGAAACATATCCACCAGAGAAATGTACTACTATGATTGATTTAAATTGCTGTGGGGTTTTTTGCATCTTCAAAAATATCTTCGTGATTTCTTAGAGAACATGGAACATGAAGTACGTTGTTGAGGTTAATGGAATATTTGCATTATGAACCCCACCTACTGTAATATCTGGAACAAACTTTTTAGGAGTTTATAAAGGACTCTACTGGAAATACAAAATTGTCTAAAAATGCAGTAATACTGCTTTACATAAAGCCACACATCTCTGGAAATATAGCTGCAGAAGGAAGCATCGCATTACTGTAAAGATGAACAGCTTTAAATACAAAATGCTGAATTTCCAGAAGCTGCTATCATTAGCCTTTCTGGTTTATGCACTATTAAACTGGTGTGCAACAGGCTGTCACTGAACATTTGTTCACATTTTGCTGAGTGAAGAATGAATGCAAGGCAGCTAAGGTACTTTCCCAGCAGAGAGTAAAGATGAACAAATCAGAAACTGCAGCAGAGATTGAATAGGAGAGGTGTGGGCTACCAGCAGTGTGTGCTGCAGTGATGCTTATCTGAGATCGTGGGAGAAGGAAGCAAGATGCTGGAGCTTACTGGAATTGCCAGGGCTATTACCCCAACTCTAAGCTGTCAGCTGTGTGGACTATACTGGTGATAGGAAGGAAAAAAACAATCCTCATTTGGTGTCTCTCTTGCAACTGGGAAAAGTCTGGTAGTAGATGGATGTTCTCTGAAGACAAAATATCAGTAACAGCTACCAGAAGTTACTATCAGCCTCAAGAGTCTGGATAAACATGAAGCATGTATGAACTGCACCATATAATCACAATAGTCATGAAGCCCCTCCTTTAGCTGAATGTCCTGTGGGGCTTGCATCAAGTCTGTTGGATAAAGGAATCTGACCTCTCTTCCTAACAAGCCAGCACCCTTCATACCCCTAGGCCTACTTACCTAGGAACTCTGTGGTAAAAGCTGTTGAGGAAAGATGGGTGAAATTTTCCGAAAAGAAAGATGGTACTAAAGTAGGCATGCTGTCAGGAGGGATTAAACTTGGGCTGATGAAACGTGCATAAAATCTATTCTGGAGACAGAAGTCTTCTATGTACGAGACAGGCTTAGCATAGCTAATGCCAGTGTAAGTGTATCTTGTCACATCAATATGCCTTTCTCTACCTCACTGAGCAAGGCAGCTATGATATTGCAGAAAGGCACACACCTAGCTCCCGTTGTCACTCTTAAGTGGTTTTGCAGTCCTCCTGAGTCAAAGCAAACAGAAGATCAGTACTTGTTTTTTATAAGAAAGAAGGTGTATTTTACATTCAAAGTCTTCCAGACTCTCCTAGTACCTCATTGTGGTGTTTCAGTTGTCCCTATTCATCAGCTGAAGGAATTAATCTTAAATAGAAACTAAAATTTGACTGTATCATGCAGGATCTTTGTTTTCAAATGAGAATCCAGCTAGTTATGTCTGGGCTTTTGAGACCTGAAGTCTACAGTGTTGCAGTCACAGCAAAATTAAATTTACTCATCTATATATGTCAAAGCCAATCTTAAAATATTAGTAAAATTATTTGGAACTTAGGCAGAACCTACCCGTGCAGCTCACCAGATGGCCTGTGCATCCGTGTTTTTATTTACTCTTCCACCAGTGTCTATATCTAAGTAATTATAAAGGCTTCTCTTTCCCTCTGGTTGGTCTACATGATTCCCTATAATGTGCTTTAATTAGTATGTTTAAAATTAGTGACTCCTATCTGTAACTAAGGATATGTGGGGCTGGACAGAATGTAGCAGAAAAAATACAAGCTAAACACTGAGGGAGGAAGAAGGAAATTGCAGTAATTAGTCATCCAGCCTGGCGAGCCGTTCAGCATCACTGGCATATTTCATTCACATGATTTTGTGGGCAACCAGATGAAAAAAGTAGAATTGATTTTCTTGACTTCTTCCTCTAGAGTTTGTGAATGAAATCCCCTAACAGCATGAAAAAGCCTGCTGCTGCCACTGTACCTGCAGCTAGCTCTCCAACGGGCAGAGGGCTCAGAACCTAAATTACACAGGCACCTGACATGCATCCTCTTTCTCTCTACTCTCATCTTTGTTTCCTCATGCTCTGCTGCTCTTTCTCATTTCATCTCTCAAACTATGAATCTGTCTTTATAGAACATGCTATATACCAGTGAAGAAGTAACACCTTAAATTCAAAACTCAAATTAATTCCATAGCAGTGCATATGGATCCTGAATTCGGCAGGAATTTAGATGAGATCTTGAAGGTTTCGTTGCACAAAATTTGGGGGCGTGAAGTATTTCAGTTTCATCAATTCATCTTATGGATTCTTCCTATTTACAGATTGGGCTGTGTGAAAATAGATTCAATATTAAGTTTAGATGTCTACCTGCTTCCATTGGTTTATCACTAAGAGTGTCTGTAAATTTGGTTCCTTAAAGCTCTTTCTCAAAAATCAGAATTTCAATTAAAACCACCTATATGTGTATCCTAAGGTTACTGAAAACATAATTTGGGACTTTAACCAGCATTATAGAAAATTGTTTGGTTACTATTAAGAGGCCTTCTGAAGGCTAGCTCTAACCGGAGATCAGCTGGGTGTTTGAAGGAAGGAAATAAGACCTACAATCCTACAGTTTGTCCATCTGTTCACTTCCCTTCCCTAATGATGTTTGAATTTACTGACAAGTTCCAGCTATATTTTACAGAGAGAAAGACACTGAGAACACAAGGCTCCTGGAAGCTTCATGAAAAACGGTGTCCTGGTTTCAGCTGGGATAGTGGTTTTTATTTTTTTTGTTCTCAGTAGCTGGTGCAGTGCTGTGTTTTGGCTTTAGTGTGAGAATAATGCTGATAACACACCGATCTTGATTACCCAAATCAAATTATTTTCAGTTTCCCATGCTCGGCTAGCAAAGAAGGGCACAAGAAGCTGGGAGGGAGCAGACACCTGACCGAAACTAGCCAAAGGGGTACTCCATACCACAGCATGTCATGCTTGGTATAGAAAAGGTGAGGGGAGTTGGTTGGGAGGGGCAAATCACTGCTTGGGTTGGGCCGGGCATTGGTCAGCTGGTGAGCAATTGTATTTGTATCACTTAGGTTTTTTCCTTGGGTTTTATTTCTCTTGCCTCCCCTTTTCATTACTATTATTATTATGTTTTTACTTTATTTCAATTCTTAAACCATTCTTGACTCACGAGTTTTACCTTTCTTTTCCCAACTCTCCTCCCCACAGCAAGTAGCTGTGTGGTACTCAGTTGACAGCTGGGGGTTAAACCACAACAACCAGCAACTAGTCAGAGTAGAACAACCCAGATTAATGCCACTCCAATTAACAGCAGCTAGTCCAGCTAATCCCTGACAAGTTTAGCTCCAAGGAGGGCTGGAAGGGATACAGACGGGCAGTGGGTGATGCTTTGGGTGCTGTGGTTGGAATGGGAAACAGGCATCTGGGAGCACTGGGAAAAGGGGGAAAAATCTCCCCTTTTTCATTTAAAAGCCATTCCCCCTAGTCCTATCACTACTTGCTCTTCTAAAATGTCCCTCTCCAGGTTTCTTCTAGGCCCCCTTTAGGTACTGAAACACTGTTATAAGGTCTCCCTGGAACCTCCTCTTCTCCAGGATGAACAATCCCAACTTTCTCAGCCTGTCTTCATAGAACAGGTGCTCCAGCCCTCTGATCATCTTCATGGCTCTACTCTAGACTTGCTTGAACAGGCCCATGTTCCTTTTATGTTGGGAGCCCCAGAGCTGAACACAGTAAGAGGAAGAGGGTATGTGATGAGAGAAGTACTTTCATGTGGCCTCCCTCTCGTAGTCTTTACTGACTAATTATCCAGACTCGAGAGATGGTTGTTTCAGGCATGCTCTTCTGGCAAGAAACTTCATTAATCTGATGGACAGTGTTTCTGCAATTCTATGATGTCTCTGAGTACCTACAAGCAATTGCCTGTGAGCAGTTTTTTGAGGAATGTCAGGGTGTCCCCATGTTTCCCAGCAGTCATGCTTATGCCAGCTTTTCATATGCAAAGCTAAATATTAATCGAAAGAACAGGATATTTAAGGCCTTTTGTGAACTATTCTATATAACAGTCCGAGGTGCTGATATGTCACCTGTGATAACCTTCATTGCCTACAATGAAGCTGCAGTCCCACTGCCAAGATGTGGGTAGCTCTGCCTAAGCAGAGTGAAGTCAGGAGAAATAATCATTGGACATGTGACTGAACCATTTTCAGATTGCTACAAATTCATCTGTAAACAGCAGAACTCAAAAATAAAGAAATCATATACTTCATTAAATAAAATGAGATAAAAATAAATAATGCTCAGTAGATCATTAAGGAACTATGCAGTACTTAGTTTTGAATATGACAAATTATGAAAGCACTGTATTTATTCTGCATGGATTTGCAGCTATAGACTCTTTATGTTTTAATGAGTGAAAATTTTCACACAGTGGGAGAGGTTTTGTGCATTTAATGAACCGAAATATCTTGGTAACTATTCTAATTAAAAGTATAAAGAGCAGTCTGTCAAATTCTCCTTCCTCATCTCTTCGTTTGAAATCTTTTCTATGTTTGCCAAGAAAATACACTAGTATGCTACAGCTTGATAAGTAAATATTTCACTGACTCACTTTCAAAATACATGTATTGCCTAATAATAGTTTAAGCGCTCAATAGTAATTGTTTGGGCTACTCTCATATGTTTTTCTAACAGTTTTGACAATGAATCAGGATTAAAAACTACAGGATCCTTGCTGCCTGTGAGGAAGTCTATAAGGAATGTTACTGTGTTCCAATTGATGATGCCATCAGGTACATGCAGAGGGGTTTAAAGCATGTATAAAATATGTTCATGCTATGGGGCAGAAAAAATGCAGTTTTGTACCTCACATTTTAGTATGTGCTAGAAAATAGATATTTTTTTAACACAGTATTGTGCTTTCTGTGTCATCCTAAGTATTCACTAGGGAACAGGTGGAGCTTTAATAATTAGAAAAGCTCCTTCTCATAAAGGAACTTTTCAATCCATCTGTGCTCTATCCTGTGGGAAGCGCTCTTAGCGACTGCTTCTTTTTAAAGAAATCCAAGGAAGATCTCTGATCTGTGGGATGGATTTGCCACGCACATCTTCCTTTTTCCTTTTCTCCTTGTACTGGTGTATTCCACTGTAAAAGAAATCTTCATTATCTACAGCTCTAGTTGTATACATGGAGACCTCCATTGCTCCACCCTAAATTTATAAACCCCATACAACTTCCTTGTTTTCAACAAGGTCCACAGGCTAGACTGAAAATAAATACTGTGTAAGCAGAACTTTTTTCTCTCTACCTTTAAAAATCTTTATTCCAACATTCTAGCTGACATGCAAGTAAGACTTAAAAATATATTTGCCCTTTTAGTACTAACATGTTCAGATGCTCCAGCGAGGACTGACACAAAACATACCAGATGAAACATTTATGATCTTAAAGATTTTGAAGGCTGATTTAGAAATTAGTGTGATACATGAACTTGACTGGGTGTAATTTATGTTACTGCTTGTGTTGCCAGTAAGACCCACTGCAGGTGTTCTAGTAGAAACTCTATAAATTTTTAAAAAACTGATTTCTGGGTATCTTATATATAAAAAAAATACCCTAGTCCTACTTTCTTTTAATTCAACATTGGCTCAGATCAACATTTTCAAAAACAAACAAACAAACAAGACTCAATGCAGGAAATATTTTTCTTTAGGCTAGTCCAAAAATGTTTACATGATAGGGTATGCACATGATCCGAACTGAGACATGTAGCTTAACCTCCTCCTCCTGAGCAGCTACTTCTCTCAATTGATTTGTGAGCTGGTTTGCACACCACAAGCTACAGAAGTGAAGTGTACGACACCAGTTATGTCCCTGTCCGTAAATGAAGAGGAAAAGTGTTCCTGGAGATTTTTCTCTGCCATCCTGCTTTCCTCCATTCATTCCACTTGGCAGAGTAGAAGTGACTGCCTAGCATGGTCTCTAGGCTGCTCAAGGATTGACTCTATTCAGTAATTATACTCTGAACCTCTTGATAAAGGATTATCTTACTGACAGGAGGGAGACTTCCTCAAAAGCAGCTGCTGTCATTATTGAGCACAGGTATAAGCCTTGTCCTGCCACCCCCCTCAAACAGAACATTAATAGTTTAGTCTATCAAAATGCTCTCTGAGCTCTCTATGAGCAGAACTCTCCAGTGTGAAACGATACAGCTCAGTACTAGGAGACGACCTGTCTGTATACCCTTTTCCATTTCAGAGGGAGATTGCTCATAGTCATTCACAAGCATTTTATCCTGCCTACAAAATGACATGTTATAATAGTCTCTTATATAATGTAATTATACCTTAGTTCATATTGTGTAAAATGATGAAATTCAAACTACTGCTGAGAAACACCTTTCTCTGACATTAATACTGAAATACTTCACAATGCTAAGCTATAGAACATGGTTGAGCTTAAAAAAAACAAACCAAGCAAAAAACCCACCACCAGAAAAACCAAACATTAGCGAAATGTAAGGAAGTAGAGAAAGCTTCTGGAGCACTGCCACTGGACATGAGATACAAGTTGCCTCAAAGCACTAGAGGAGGTCTGTGGAGACTCCTGCTGCCTTTGCAGGAGCGCGAAGTGTCTGCTGAGAGTCTAGCCTTGTTGTGGCTGTAGCTGGGCTTAGTGATCTGCTCCAACACTGGAGATGTTTCTGTGTCTTTAGTACCAGATTCTGGCTGGTAGCTCAAAGATGTCTGTCATTTATTTACATGTTTAAAATGCAACAATAGATTACATGCTTTTCATCCACTGATCACAACAGCTTTGTCCTGAGCAGAAAGTAAACTCTGATATTTTCTTGTGGTAGGCTCTGCAGCAGCTTTGCAGTTAGGCAGTTATTCTAGCTGACAGAAGATAGAGAGATCATCTGGCAACTCCTCCTCTTGCTGGAACTGAAGCAAGGCTAAGCAGGTGTTTTACACCTTTTCCTTCTCCTCTGCAACTGAGTCAAAACTCAGTCTAGTCCAAAGGCTAGAGAGCACTTGTTTTCTGATGTGTAATTAATGTCAGTATGCTTTGGCACTTAATACAATAGAAATAAAACAATGCTCAAGTTGAAAATATCCACCAAAAAGCAGAATTTGCAATTTAGTCTCACCATTGGTATGAGATACTCAGAATCAAGAGTACTGTAAAACTAAAACCCAAGGGTGTCGATAGCTGACCAGTAGACAACTGACGGCTTTGAGAGCCAACGGCATATGACATGGTAACATATACAGTGAATGAAACTGAAATGCCTGAAATGAAAAATCATAGGGTAAAATAGTAATTAAAATAGCAGAATGGTTCTAAATATAGAAATAGGAGTGGTGATGCTCTCTTTTCAAATGGAAGTAGTCATGGAGTGCCCTAGTACTCTGTTAAACAAGATAGCTTAGTAGTCAAATTCTGTATGAAAGGGAGAAGGATTCATCACTCACGCTGGCAAGAAGTGCTAGCTCATAAGAAAGCTGCCTAATTAATGCTAGATGTTTTAAAGCCATAATTGCAATTCCTGTGTAAGCTTTGGAAATGGAAAAATGCACCCTGACAATAGTCCTGAAGAGGTAAGAAGGGCACTCACTGATAATTACATATATTAAGTCAGAAGTTGAGAGCCAGAGATCTGAAAGATAAACATATACCAAAAAGTTATGGCTTGTCCTTCAGTGGAAATTATGTGGGCTTGTTAGAGATTTGCTAATGACTTGGAAGTTATCTTACAACCTTAAATGTAGCAACAGCTGAGAACCAACTTAAACACTTTGATTATGCTTATTTTTAGTTAGGAAAAAAAAATATTTCCCAACCACATGTGTTATGGTTGAGAAGTACATTCATAACAGCTCTCCCAAGATGCATCATTGTAAGAGGAGATCCAGATGTGGCTATTGCTCTAATCACAATTAACTGAGTTTTTAAAAGCCATCATCTTGAGGAAACATGTACATGTTAAAAAGCTTGATATCAAAAAGAAAGACACAGGGAGTAGTTTAAGGCTCCCCATTGTAGTAGAAATAAAATCAACAGAGGAAGTGAAAGAAATATAGTTAGAAAACTGAGTCTTGAACTAGACAAACCCTTCTCTTCTGTGAAGTTGTAAAAGCTGCTTACACTAAGAATTCAGTATCATCTAAGATACAAAAAACTGGAATCTGGAGTTGAGGTTTTTACAGCCACTTAATGGATTTAGACCTTTATGTCTTACATTGCAACAAATACAGTGAGTAGTGCCAACTCTTCTGCTTTGATTATTAGTCTCTTGCTATTTGGTGTCTCCTAGGAGATGAGAAAATGTGAGAAGATAAACTTTGATCTAAATTTACAATTATAAATTATATGTATGGACTTATATTTAAATATGTGGCCCTCTTGGCTGTGAAGAAAAATCTTTAAAGGGGAAACCCACATCCATTATTTAGGTAGGCAGAAACCATTTGGTGAGATGTCTCGGTACTAAATCATGTTTTGCACTGGGTACTGGGACCAGCACTGTTTAACATCTTTGTCAGCAACATGGACAGTGGGATCAAGTGCACCCTCAGCAAGTCTGCTGCTGACACCAAGCTGTGTGGTGCAGTCAACATGCTGGAGGTAAGGGATGCCATCCAGAGGAATCTTGATAGGCTTGAGAGGTGGACCCATGCAAACCTCACGAAGTTCAACAAGGCCAAGTGCAAGGTGATGCATATGGGTCAGGGCAATCCCAAGCACAAACACAGGCTGGGCAGAGAATGCATTGGGAGCAGCCTTGAAGAGAACTTGGTTGGTCAATGAGAAGCTCAACATGACCCAGCAGTGTGCACTCGCAGTCCAGAGAGCCAGCTGTATGCTGAGCTGCATCAAGGTGGCATCAGGACAAAGGAAGTGATTCTGCCTCTCCACTCTGCTCTCATGAGACCTACCTGCAGTACTGCATTCAGCTCTGGGGATCGCAACATAGGAAGGATGTGGACCTGTTGAGGCAAGTACAAAGGAGGGCCACGAAGACGATCAGAGGGCTGGAGCACGTCTCCTATGAAGACAGGCTGAGAGAGCTGGGATTGTTCAGCCTGGAGAACAGAAGGCTCCAGGAAGACCTTAGAGCAGCCTTCCAGTACCTAAAAAGGGCCTATATGAGAGCTGGAGCAGGACTTTATATACGGGCAAGTAGTGATAGGACAAGGGGGAATGGTTTTATGATGAAAGAGAGTAGATTTAGACTAGATAGATTTTCCAGTAAAATCACTCAATGATGCTCAAGAATCTTCATATACATGAAGGACTAGAAAGGCTTTTTTTTCCTCTTTCTACCCTTTCTCAGATGAGCAAAGACCACAGCGAGAACCACTGTCTCTCTTGGAAACTGTTCACGATCCAGAATTTCTCTATTTACTTTCTGCAAATGAAAGCTTATAGTCAGAAGTTTTACTTACTGCAGCCTCACACAAGCCTCCCAAAACAAAACTAAAAAAAAAAAAAAATAATAATAACCCACTCCAAGCCTTTAAGGATAGGACCCAGGTAAAACTATTCAGATATGCTGGAGTTTTTCAATGAGCCTGATGCAATAGCTAGTACAGGTAGTCCAATTTATTTTCAGTGAAGTTTCTTTTAAACTCTAAATATACTCTGTGCACTGTGTGACGCCCATTGACTATAAACTTGAAGGAGCTGAATGCACTGTTCTGATACCACAAATCTGAGTGATTATCACAAACCCTATTATAACCAGCAGATGACCTGACAGTCAAGATCAACACTAGTCTGACCAGCAAAGCCTCAGAATATCCACTTCCTGACAGTGCACATTGATATCTAAATGCATGTGATACTACAACCCAGACAGATGCTGCTGAAGCATCTTAAACTCAGATGTCCTGGTAAATGCTCTCAGGAAGGCTTGAGGTGGCTAAGAGGAAAAAAGCAGGCACAAGAAAACTCTTCTTTAGATAGTTTTTTTTTAATGCAGTGGTACTTGGAAAGTATCACAGATTAAAGTGAATCCCTCAAAACCGTTCTTTGACTTCCCATCTAAGAATGACGGCTGAAATCATGAAAGGTACTAACTTGCACGTGAATGCCCAGCTGTAAGTCAGCACCAGGAGTCCTGATCGCTGGCCAAGTGCTCTGCTGGCTTACAGGAAAGTGGTTCTAGCAAGCAGTCTTATCCCAAACTTCATGCAAGACACATGACAGAGGTTACAGGGAATACTGATTCTTTTACCAGCAAGAGGAAGTTGAGTGCTTCACTATTAAATCTCAGGAAAACTTGACTGAGCAGCTTACTCATCTGCAAATGAGTCAGGGAAATTCCTGTGGTGCATACTGAGTGTGCAAATTGGGGATTCCTATTGCAAACAGCTCTCATGGCATACATTTTGATGTTGTATTTATTGCCATTGTTAACTGTGGGCTGGGAGTAAAAGGGACGGTAAGGGGTTACTGAATTAATGAATACATGAGTAATGTAATTCTATCGAGTTATGTTCTCATTAATCCCTTGGTTTAAATTATTTCTTTCGCTGGAAATTACCATGGATGAGATATGAGTCACAACGAACACAGCAGAAATAAACTAAGGAGAAAATACCAATTGCTGCAATGGCCTTTCGCCTTCACAAACGGAACAATACGGCGTTCCTGCGCGGAGGTTGCCCATATAACGGTAAATCCAGCTGCCTGCAGAGGCACGCTGCGCCCGCGTACCGCCAGGTAAAGTTTCCCTGATCCTATGCGCTAATGGTACGAGTAGAAGTCCTTTTCCTATCCCGTCCTATCCAGCTGGCAAAGTTGCGCTCCTGTCACTTAACTGACCCTCCGGGGCGGGACGCACCTGCCGCGTAGGAGCGGGAAGGCGGCAGCGACGTTCCCCGGCCGCTCCCGCTACACTGCGGGGGGGGCACGTCTCCGGATGGAGCCGAGAACATATCCACCTCCTCAGTAGGGAAACGCACCCACATAAACATGCAGAGCAGCCCCAAGGGGAAGCCCCTCCTTCCCACACGTTACCGCCGGCAGAAGCGGTGGCACTACCGAAGGCGGCCGTCCCCGCCGTAGCTCAGGCAGAGCAGAAGTGATGCCCCCGGCCGCCCCAGGCTCTCAGAGGGACGCGGGTTACATAACGCCTGCAGGGGAGCTGACAGCTCCGCCGGTCCCCGCTCAGTCACCACTTTCCCGCCTCAGAGGGGGCGGACAACGCCCTCGCAGGCTCCCCCTCCCCGCCGCTGAGCCGGGCTTGCCGGAACCAGCTCGCTGCCGCCCCGCTCCCACAGCAGCCCGCCACCGGCCCCCGCCGAGAACGGAGGGCACCGACCGGGCAGCGGCTTGGCGCCGACCTCCCCGCCTCAACGCGCATGCGCAGCCACGAGGGCGCATGCGCTTCCGGCGCCCCCACCAGCGCGCCGAGCCTGCGCAGCGCCGGCGGCCGCGCAGCGGCTGAGGGAGGAGGACTGTCGGCGGCGGGTGGTGCTGGAGCCCGCGGGGTGGCGGGCGGGCCGTGGGGCTCCCCGTGCCCCGCCGCGGCGCGGCCCCGCGCGGGCTCCAGCGGCGGCCGAGTGGCGCCGAGAGCCGCCGCGCTGCCGTGCCGGCAGGGCCCGAGCCAGGCTGTGCCCCAGTTTGTGTCCAATCAGAGAGTGAAGTGCGTGCACCGAGCGGGGCGGCAATGCGTAAACAAGCCCCGGGAAACTCCTCCGCCCCCCGCTCTTCCCGCCGCGCCGCTCCCCGCGCCGCCCCGCAGCCTCCCCCGCCGCCCGCCAACAAGTCCGGCGAGGCGCGCGTTCCCGCCGCCCAACCGCCTCAACCGCCCTCCCCTCCCCCCGCCCAGCCGGCGCCGCCCGCGCTGCCACACGCACCCCACTCCCGCACACGCCCGCGGGTGCCCACGGCCTCTGGAGGGGGAAGGTAAGGCGGCCGGCGGGCCGGCCGGCGGCAGGGGCGGGCGGGGGCCGCCGGGCAGGCGGGCGGTGGCGGGGTGCGGATGCGTGCGGGGGGGCGATCATGTGTCATAACAAGTTGTTGAACGTGACATTGCTCTTGAACCGCGCTGCGGCAGGGGCCGACGAGTAACTTTCTCCTCCAATTCGCCTCCGAGGAGGGAGCCGGCCGCTGCGCGGGCAGGGCGGCGGTGCAGAGCGCCGGCCGGCGGGGACCGCGGAGCGCGCCCGCGGGAGGCTGGTGCCGATCGCGATGCTCGAGTGTTCCTGAGGGGACGGCGCGCAGCGCGGCTGGGTGACGAGGGTGACGAGCGCTCCGCGGCCGGCTGCGGCGGGAGCCGATCCACCCCTGAGAGGATTTTTCTAGCAAGGCGCCTGGGCGGCTAGTTAGCGAGGAGTAGGTTCTGGTCCAAAGCATCTGTTCCTGCGGGTAATTATCCCTGCTTAATGCTCCGTGGCAGTTTGGCTCGCTTCCGTCGTGATTAGCTTGGCTTATTATATAAGCTGTCACCGGAGGAGGAGAGGCACAAGTCCTTTGCGTGGCGGGGGGACACGCGCGGTACACTCCGGTCCGCCGCGCCATCCCGCAGCAGGTACCGGAGCAGAGGGAACAGCCCTGTCCCGGAGCGGGCGGCGCGGCCCGGGCAGGGCGGGGAGCGGAGCGAACCTCGCAGCCCGCCGGTGGAATACGGCAGCTCGTTTTACACGTGGGTTGGGTGTGTTTCCCAAACCTTGTCTTTCAGCTGAAACATAACCTGTCCTGGTTCCTCTTCGCATGTTGGGGTTTTTTGTGCTCTCTCCAAAAATAAACATTTGAGCATAACAAAGTTTAAGAACTTGATTTTTGCTGCCATTATGGTTAGTATGTTAACATGATCTGGAGACGATTGAATGAATCATCAGTTCCATGGAATAGAAGCAAGTGAATCATCTCTCATACACACAATTGCGAGGGAGCATAGTTGTTACTGTAGACAGGGAAAGGTTAGTGTCAGTTTCTGATACGTGGTGGGTTGTAAGAAGTATAGACTGCTCAGAAACTCAGCAGGCTTCCCGGGGCTAGTCTGTGAACTGTGAGAGTTTTGCAACACTCCATTGCAGTTTTCCTGGCTCGGTGGTTGAATAGTAGCATCTTTCTGTATCGGCTTGCTACCCTTTATTTTAGCTTAAATTCTCAAAACGGGGGATGTTAATGGTCAGATTAAAGTAACTATGTTATTCAAAGTGTATTTGTTTCTTAATAAAATTTGAACACCACCACCACCCCAAATGTTATCACACTATGCCCATACACTGAAGCCAGAGGCAGATCCCAGATGCTTTTAATCTGGGGTTTGTTTTGCCTAGTTTTGTTAAGCAAAAAGTTTGTCTCTGTTAGAGTAAAAATGTATAAATACATATTTGGAAAACAAATTAAGCCATTATTTAATAAAGATGTTAGAGTTGTACCTGGGTAGGCTTCTGTTCCTGATCTTCTTGCCTGTTGCTGTCTTAAATGGGATTGAGGCTGGGACTTATATATAATATTTCCTTCAACTTCAACTTGGTTCCAAAGTGGAATTTCCATCTTCCATGTTTTCTTGACGTGTCTGCCTCTACCTGTACAGGAACAAAATTATGAATTTTACAATATATATTCCCCTTTTTTTCTCGGCATACCTGCCACTGTCCAGAAATAAAGTTGCTGTTTGCAAGAGTGAGGTAGTACTTTACAAATAGAAGCACTTGGTTTTACAGTATAAAAGTATCTGAAGAGCTTTGTATGACTTACTGATAAACCCCTTGTGTCTCCTTTGGCATCGGGTATCCTTTAGCTCACTGCCTGTGTTTTGTATTTCTGGTCGTTCTCCAAACTGAAATGGATGAATGCATCAATCATGGAAGGGGTTGGTGTGAGTATTTGTTACTGTTGGGGGAAAAGGGTGTGTTTCCGTTTTTGTTTGACTAGTTTTTGTTTGACTAGTTTTGTTTGAGTTCGCTGCCACTTCAGAAGCAATTTTATAGCATAATTACAGGAATGGAGCAGCTAAGTGTGTGAAAACCGTAGTACTTCAGGGTTCCTTGTGTGGCTTTTAACACCTCACTACCAGAAGATTCTAAAGATAACCAAACACGACTGTCAGCACACTGTAATAGAGATTCTCATAAGTTAGGTATATTGGGTGGTCAAGATAACAAACAAGAAAAAATACTACTGTATTTGTGCATTTAAATCAATGATCAAATAGCATTCATTAATTTCCTTACAAAAAGATAGAAACTTACAGTGTGTATGGCATTCTATGTGGCCAGTTCTCAGCTGAAAGCAGTACAGCAAGTAATACTGAGAGTGGACTCACCACCCTGCTCCAGCTGTTTCCTCCTGCTCTATATGCACTCTAGGCTTCAAAATAGTAGTGAACAATTCTAGGTTTCACTTTTAAGCCTGCAGAATGTGCAAAATAAAGTGAGATAAAATGGATTGGTTTAAGGTTGCTTCTGTGCAACCATTTTTAGGACTGCTAAGCAGATTACTGTAGGATGCACAGCATAACTTTGAGAATACAGGACAGTAATGCAGATAAAAGTGGAGTGTGTCTGAACTTTGTATCTTGGGTTTTGCTATGTTGGGATACATAGGCTTTGTTCTTACCATGATACATTTATGAATATATATAAAATCTTACACTGCCTTTTATATATAAAAAAAAACCAAACCCAAAAGAAAACCAACCAACCAACCAAAAACCACCACCAAAACCAACCTCCTCCAAAAAACCCTCAAAAAGAGATGATGTTGAATAGTTTTAGCCTGGTTGGATGGGGCTTTGAATAACATGGTCTATTGGGAGGTGTCCCTGCCCATGACGGGGGGGGGCTGGAACTAGATGATCTTTAAGGTTCCTTCCGACCCAAACCATTCTATGATTGTATAAAAAGTTATAATCTTTATTTGAAATAAACAGTACTTTGCAAAAAAAAATAGTTCAAGTTATCACCTAGTTTTGAGATCCTGTGCTCTGAAGTGCTGGTGCCAGCAGCACCTTCATACCAGCTATCTCAACTGGAAGTTAACAGTTAACATCGCAATGGAAAGGGAAAAAAAAAAAAAAAAAGAAAGGAAAGAAAGATTTGTTTTTGCTTTAAAGACCCATTCTAGAGAGATGCAGCAGTCCCAAGCAAAGTTTTGAACTATTCCTGTAGGAAGGCACAATGCTGGTGCTGAAAAAGAGAATCTTTTCTATAACTATTGAAAACTTTGTTCCAAGTGCACATTGGTCTGGGAGCCATTTGCTCCCCAAATCCTCAGTTAAAAACATTTATTGCAGTTGCCTGTGAGGAAATTAATTTCTATTACTAGTCTTAGTATTAAAAAAAAAATAAAAAGTTATAAGAAGTGGGTACTATACCAAGGTGATTTCCAGTAAATGTAGCGCTATGAAAAGTAACAGCTTGACAAACTTTGAGACTGAAATCTGTAATGAGCAGAGGAGGTGTAGCACTGGCAGCAAGCTCCACCATGCTCTGACAAGACTGTGTCTATCTGGCTGCATGTGTGCAGATAGGAAATATCAGTGTTACCACCTCTATCTTAATTATTGCTTATAAAATAAAAATTGTCCACTGCCAAGCATAGGACAATTCTGGAATGAAAGATATATAGTATTACTTGAGCCTAACAGTCTCAACAGCTGCCACTATTACTTTTTACATGTGAAACAAATAACTTTGATTGGTTACCTAAAACCGAAACCATATATCCCATTATAAATAGTTCAATTCATGCATGTCGCAGCAGTTTTCCTAACATCTGGCTAAACTGTTAATTTGCTACTCTCCGTTGGTCATTTCTTTCATGTTACGGAATAATTTTCTTCCTTTGTCATTGTTTTATATGTGTTTTGAGGTTTGGCTGAAATTAAAAAATAGCCTGCTAATTTGATACCATAGTCCTATTTTTATAAAAGACCTAACTAGGAAAAAATGAGAAGAGACTTTATCAGAATAGGTTAAAGATGAGAGTAAAAGTTATTGGGAAGGTCTTCACTTAAGATACCGTTCTATTACCACCTGACACATTGCAAAGAGGGAGGCACCAGGCTTCGAGTATCTAAATTCTATGATGGTTCAGGAACTGCTTTCCAGCGTTGACTCTTCACTGACAGTTGAGTTTGTGCTAGCCGTTTTGGAGAGTGTATCACTCTCCATTGAACATTGACTGCTGAAGAACCAGCTATCCACACTGCAAGTGGGGTGCCTTCGGTGACCCGTTATGCACAGCGTCAGTATTGGTTCTTTGGAGGAAGGCCACTTTGTAGTCATACCACTCCTACTCAAAGCAAATTCTTGTCAAAAAAAACCCCATGCCTGCGCACTAAATCGCTAGTGGAGATGTACTGAGAAACAGTGTTGGGACCTAAATGATGAAGCTGTGCTTTTATTCCTGATTTGTGGGTATGATTCATCCTATGCATATTATTGATGGCAGCATTACAAAATTATTTTCTGACAAAGGTACATTGTTTCTGGCAACTTTATGGCAGTTTTCTGCTTCCTCGGAAGATCTGTGGCTCTATGCTTATGGATAGCAGACAGCTGAATCAGTGAGTACAATCTCATACCAGCAGAGAGGGTCATAATTTGTAATTGCTGTAAAATTGCTTGATCCAGTTTATTGTTTCCGTCTTCCAAACTCCACCCTGCACACTTGTTTAGTTCACCTGTTACAGCTTAGGTTTTGTATTATGAGCTTGTAGGGAACATTTTGTCATTCATTCTGTGTTTGTAAATTTTGCAGCACTTTAGTATCCTGGCTGATTTGGCTTCCAGTCTCTATGGAAATAAGTAATAAATAAGAGCTTTTGTTTTAGATATCTTTACTGTGTTTCTATCCCAGTGCAAAGAAAAACAATTTTTCTGCAGTTTTTATACAGCATTTGTCCAGAGATCTGTAAGTAAAATATGACTCCAAATATACAGCAGCACAAATGAAAGAGAACAACAAATCTAAATTCACATTTTTGTGACTCGTGATGCTCCATTGAGGGAGACCATGAATAGACAATGAATACTATCAAGAGCAAAATGAAGCCCTAAGAAAAATAAGACTTAAGTTTTGTTTTAACATAGTTCAGCAGGAAAAATCTCACAGGAATTCTCAAATGTGATGAACTTCTATAAGTGAAAGATTGGTTGTAATTTTCTTAGTGTCTTCTGGTCCTTCTTAAAAAAACAGCTAAACGATCAAAAAACCACCACCAACAAAAAACCCAAACCCAAACCCCAATCTATTTGTGATTTTCTTGCCTAGCCAAAATACCCTGTGGTACCCATAGTAGAGGTTTATTCAGCTGTGGACTTGGAATCACATAGTTCTTTTGGTACATGAGCTATCCTGGTTCACTTCACAGAGATGTGGAGTTAGAGGCTGCTTACACTGATTATAGACAGATGAAATTGCTACAATTGACTTCTTTCATGAGGAACCAAATGCTGTGGTTATAACTTAATGACAGAAAGGCAATTTATCTTCACCTTGTAATTACAAGAGTGATTTTGCATTGGCACGTATCTGAGGATAGGAAATATATGGATTTTCAATGTAGCATTACTCGGTACATTTACATTACTTTCTCTTTGTAGTGGTCTTTAAAATTATTCATGTTCATGGATTACTTTTTCAGGACTAATATAATTTTTCTGTGGCAGTTTCAGTCAGTACTAGTGAATTCCATTTCACTAAACAAAACTAAGTTTACAACAACTGTGCATTAGTAGTTGTGTGATCATATATATGATTTTATGACTTCATGAGACAGTAACATTTATTTCTTAGTGGCTGCAGCTAAGTAATTTGCAGAAGTAGAATATCTGAGATTTCTCTTTAAAACCAGAAAACGAAACGTTTCAATATGCGTTAACATTTACATTTTTTTAAGATTTTCTACCATCATGTAAGAAGTCAAAGTATTTTTAATACATACTGTCATGGTTTAAGCCCAGCTGGTAACTCAGTACCACGCAGCCGTTTGCTTGCTCCCTCCCCTTCCACCCCCTCCCCCAGACACCACCCCCACCCCCCCTCCTGGAGGGATGGGGAGGAAAATTGAAAGAATGTAACTTCCACAGGTTGAGATACCAACAGTAACTAAGGTGTAACACAGACCACTACTGCTACCACCAATAATAATAATGATAAGGGAAATAACAAGCTAAGAGAGTACAACCACTCACCACCTGCCGACCGATACCCAGCCCGACCAAGCAGTGATCTAACCCTTCTGGTTAACTGCCCCCAGTTTATATAGTGGGCATGATGTGCTGTGGTATGGAATGCCTCTTTGGCTAGTTTGGGTCAGGTGTCCTGTGTCTGCTTCCTCCCGGCTTCCACTCCTCCCTGGCAGAGCATGAGACTCAGAAAGTCCTTGGTCAGAGTAAACATTACTGAGCAGCAACTAAAAACATCGGTGTTATCAGCACTGTTCCCAGGCTGCAAGTCAAAAACACAGCACTGCACCAGCTACTAAGGAGAAAAAATGCCTGCTACTGCTGAACCCAGGACAGTATCCACCCCTTATTCCATACCATTCACGTCATGCTTAGATCCCACATTTTCAATATACCATCACACTTATCTCATATATATACACATATATATATACATACACACACACACTCACACACACACAGATCATTCCTTAGTGCATGGACCAATCCCTGTAAAGCTGCTGAGTCCGTCTGGCCCATGATATCGGGCTCCATCTCTTGTAAAAGTCTTTCAGAGCAGGAAAAACTGTGTGCAGTGTTGGATTGTTGCCTGCTGCTGCTGATCGTTCCTTTACTGCAGAACTCATCTGGTTTCATCAAAGTTCATTCTTTATTGGGATGATGGTCAAAGAGAAGTCAGGGCCAGTCGCTGGTTACCTGAAGACATCTAGTTGGTGGGCTATAAAAGTGCTACATAGCAGGCAACAGCATACAATTGAGTTCATTGGCTGTTTTCCCCTAAAACCAAATCCCCTTAATGTATACATCAGACTTCCCCATCTTCCCGCATTTCCCACCAAGTATATCCAGGTCCCTGAGCAAAAGCAATCCCACAAGTGGGTTTGTCTTTACCTGAAGCAGGAATAACCCAGACTGTCTTCCCCAGCAAATTCTTTATGTGCACCACAGGAACTTTGTCCCCTTCTACAGTATGTAAAAGTTCTGACTGCGCTGGACCAGCCCTGTTGGCAGATCCTCCAGTGTTGACCAACCAGATGGCTTTTGGTAAATGTGTATCCCAATGTTTGAAAGTCCCACCACCCATTGCCTTCAGTGTAGTTTTTAACAGCCCATTGTACCGTTCGATTTTCCCAGAGGCTGGTGCGTGGTAGGGGATGTGATATACCCACTCAATGCCATGCTCTTTGGCCTATAGGCTGTTCCGGGAATGAGTCCCATTGTCTGACTCAATTCTCTCTGGGGTGCCGTGTCGCCACAAAATCTGTTTCTCAAGGCCCAGGATGGTGTTCTGGGCAGTGGCATGGAGCACTGCGTATGTCTCCAGCCATCCGGTGGTTGCTTCCACCATGGTAAGCACATGGCGCTTGCCTTGGCGGGTTGGTGGGAGTGTGATATAATCAATCTGCCAGGCCTGCCAATATTTGTACTTCAGCCATAGTCCTCCATACCAAAGAGGCTGTAACCGTTTAGCTTGCTTAATTGCAGCACATGTTTCACAGTCATGAATAACCTGGGCAATAGTGTCCATTGTTAAGTCTACCCCTCGATCATGAGCCCATCCATATGTTGCATCTCTGCCCTGATGGCCTGAAGTGTCATGGGCCCACCAGGCCAAAAATAATTCACCCTTACGTTGCCAATCTAAGTCCATCTGAGCCACTTCAATTTTAGCAGCTTTATCCACTTGTTGGTTGTTCTGGTGTTCCTCAGTGGCCCAACTCTTGGGTACATGAGCATCTGCGTGGCGTACCTTCACCACCAGTTTCTGCGCCCAGGCAGAGATATGTTGCCACAGTGCAGCAGCCCAGATGGGTTTACCTCTGCGTTGCCATTTGCTCTGCTTCCATTGCTGCAACCACCCCCACAGGGCATTTGTCACCATCCATGAGTCAGTATAGAGATAAAGTACTGGCCACTTTTCTCATTCAGCAATGTCCAAGGCCAGCTGGATGGCTTTCACCTCAGCAAACTGACTTGATTCGCCCTCTCCTTCAGCAGTTTCTGCAACTTGTTGTCGAGGACTCCATACGGCTGCGTTCCATCTACAATGCTTTCCCACAATGCGACAGGACCCATCAGTAAACAAGGCATATTGCTTTTCACTTTCTGACAGTTCATTATATGGTGGGGTCTCTTCAGCACGCATCACCTCCTCCTCCTCTGGTGACATTCCAAAATCTTTGCCCTCGGGCCAGTCCACGATGACTTCTAGAATTCCTGGATGACTGGGATTTCCTGTTTGAACTCGTTGTGTAATTAGTGCACCCCCGTTACTCAATGTAGCATCGGTTGCATGATGTGTAGAGGAGACCCTGCCTTTGAACATCCAGCCCAGCACGGGCAACCGGGGTGCCAGGAGGAGCTGTGCTTCAGTGCGAATCACTTCTGAAGCAGTTCAAACCCCTTCATAGGCTGCCAGTATCTCTTTTTCAGTTAAGGTATAGGTGGCCTCAGATCCTCTGTATTCCTGACTCCAAAAGCCGAGGGGTTGACCTCGAGTCTCCCCTGGAGCTTTCTGCCAGAGGCTCCAGGTAGGACCATTCTCCCTGGCTGCAGTGTACAGTACATTTTTAACATCTGGCCCGGTCCGGACTGGTCCAAGGGCTACTGCATGAACTATCTCTCGTTTAATTTGCTTAAAGGCTTGTTGTTGCTCAGGGCCCCATTTAAAATCATTCTTTTTCTGGGTCACATGATAGAGAGGGCTTACAATCAAACTGTAATTCAGGATGTGCACTCTCCAGAACCCCACAGCACCCAAAAAAGCTTGTGTTTTTCTTATTAGTTGGTGGAGACATTGCTGTTATCTTGTTGATCACATCTGTGGGGATCTGGTGACATCCATCTTGCCATTTTATTCCCCAAAATTGAATCTCCTGTGCAGGTCCCTTGACCTTACTCCGTTTTATGGCAAAACCAGCTTTCAGCATGATTTGGGTTATTTTCCTCCCTTTCTCAAAGACTTCTTCCACTGTATCACCCCACACGATAATGTCATCAATGTATTGCAGGTGTTCTGGAGCTTGCCCCTGTTCCAGTGCAGTCTGGATCAGTCCACGGCAGATGGTAGGGCTGTGTTTCCAGCTCTGGGGCAGTCGGTTCCAAGTGTACTGGACGCCCCTCCAAGTAAAAGCCAACTGTGGCCTGCACTCCACTGCCAAAGGAGTTGAGAAAAATGCACCAGCAATATCAATCGTGGCATACCACTTGGCTGCCTTTGACTCCAGCTCATACTGAAGTTCTAGCATGTCCGGTAGGGCAGCACTCAAGGGTGGTGTGACTTCATTCAGGCCACGATAGTCTACCGTTAGTCTCCACTCTCCGTTAGATTTTCGCACTGGCCCCATGGGGCTATTTAAGGGTGAGTGGGTCCTACTGATCATTCCTTGGCTCTCCTGTCTAGGGATCAGCTTATGGATGGGAATCAGGGAGTCTCAGTTGGTGCGATATTGCTGCCGGTGCACTGTTGTGGTCGTGATTGGCCCTTGTTCTTTGACCTTCAGCAACCCCACAACAGAAGGATCCTCTGAGAGACCAGGCAAGGTGGACAGCTGCTCAATTTCCTCTGTCTCCAAAGCAGCAATACCAAAAGCCCATCGGTACGCTTTTGGGTCTTTGAAGTGCCCTCTCCTGAGTTAGTCTATGCCAAGGATGCACGGAGCCTTTGGACCAGTCACAATGGGGTGCTTTTGCCATTTCCTCCCAGTCAGCCTGATTTCAGCCTCCAGTACAGTCAACTCTTGGGATCCTCCTGTCACTCCAGAAATAGAAATGGGTTCCTCCCCTTGACAGCTTGATGGCATCAGGGTACACTGTGCACCGGTATCTACTAGAGCCTTATACTTCTATGGGGCTGATGTGCCAGGCCATCTGATCCATACAGTCCAGTAAATCCGATTGTCCCCTACCTCCACCTCGCTGGAGGCAGGGCCCCTCTAATAGTCATCACAACATTGGACGCTTAAGTCTCATAGAAAGGGATTATTCTTCTTTATCACAGGAGCTGGAGTAAAATCAGCTCTTCCACTCCATCTGGGAACCTGCTCACCAGATATTGAAGCTGCAGCTTTCATGGGATGATCATCCTTGACCTTTGTTCTCCTCTTCAATTCACGCACCCGTTCCTCCATAGCTGAGGTGGGTTTTCCATCCCACTTCTTCATGTCTTCTCCATGATCCCGCAGGTGAAACCATAGGGTGGCCCATGGCTTATACCTTCTATATCTTCTCTCTCGGGCAGTAGGACGCCTTTTGTTAACAGCTGAGATGTGGGTTGGTACACGTGAGGAGCTGGATAGATCAGATAGATCGTCTCTCAATTGTTTGAGCTCATGGAACAGTTTTTCCGCAGCTGAAATGATGGAAGGGGTGAGATTGTCTTTGAACTCTCAGGGTTTATGAATCATTTCATCCACTGTTAATGGTACTATGTCATTCCAGGTTACTGTTGCCAATGAATGGGCATATGATGACGGTGCATTCCATGTAAATTTCCACCACATGGGTCGTGTACATTCGACTTCATCTGGATCTATGGGTGCATCCCCGGCATTCAGCTTGATCTGATAGATCATCTCTACAATGGCTGATTCCCTCAGAGACTGGATGCCTTTCTCTAGAGTAGTCTACTTGGCCGAACAACTCATAACATCATCCTTGTATGAAAACCTTTCTTTCACAGCTGCCAAGAGCCGCTACCAAAGGCTGAGGGACTGTTTCTCTCTTGCAATTGCTTTGTCAATTCCCCCTTCTCTAGCAAGTGATTTCAGCTGCTTGGCTTCCCTACCTTCTATTTCATGACCGTTGGCCCCATTGTCCCACCATTGGAGCAACCAGGTGATGATGTGCTCCCCTGGTTGACGGGTAAGATCTTTTTGCATATTCTGTAGCTCGGTTGAGGTCCGAGGTTGAGAAGTCACCTCTTCTTCTGATTCATGTGATGGTGACTCCTGATCAGATGCTGTCCTAGGTAGTAAGTGCACTGCCATTGTTTCTTCATCTTGTTCCTCCATCTTTCTTGTCTTTTTTTCACTTTTCCCCTTGCTTACAGGGGCAACCGATACTGGTACGATTTGGTCCTCTGGTTTAGCTGCAGTGATTATCACTGTGGTCGGCGTGGCTGCAGTATCTGTTGTCAGGGTTTGGGCAGCTGCTGTACTTTGTCGCTGGGACTGGTGTAGCTGCTGTACTTGAAGCTGGAGTAGCTGCGCTGTCTGTTCCTTTGCCTTCAGATCCAGGGATATTTTTTTCCTTTTGAAGATGCTGGATAGTGTTGAACAGGGCTCTGTAAGCATAGGCCAAGCCCCAGAACATTGCCATGATTCATCCCTCTCTGGTATGACCAGAATGACAACACACCTCATTTAAAGTGTTTTACTAATTTTTCTGGATTTTGCACTTGTTCAGTGGTGAAGTTCCGAAGCACTGGAGGGGCCAACTGGCCTGGATACTTGCCCATACTGTCTCACACACCCTGCCATTCATGACTGTCCAGCCTCGGAGAAAATCTCTTGGTCCTCCTGTATCATCGTCTAATCCTAGATGAGGCCCAAACCTGACTCTGCTTAACTCTCAAGATCAGACAAAATGGTTGTGAGTAAAACACACTCTGTATGTGTGCCAACATGGTGATCCACATCACAATCAGCAGGCAGATCTCAAGGGTAGCTAAAGGCCGTTCAAAACCTTCAGGACTCTCAAATGATGCTGTAAACGGTCTGGGGGGGGGGCTGGGAGCGTAAGGGAACGTCTCCTTCACAGGTTGACCACCCGAGGAGGGGGAAAAAGGATATGTAATTCCTAAGCACTTCTATTATATACCTCCCAAAGTACAGAGGTGGTGACCACACTGGGAATGCAAGCCAGATCAGTTTCATGATCAATGAGTCTATTGTATTACAAGTCATTACATAAAGTACAATGAAACAAGATCCTTAGCCCAAGGCCCCCAGCCGATAAACACTAACACAGCAAATACCAGCTATAAGTAAGGTACGACATGCTGAAATTGTGAGATCGAGAGCAACAACTTTGAGAGCCAATAAATGAGCATTGTGACGAGTGACTATTAGTCCAAAACAATGAATGCTTATCACAAATACGATTAGACACACTCCAGTCAGATATGTCGTTATCTCAGCCCTTCGTGCCCCATTTTGGACGCCAAAAAGAACTGTTGTGGTTTAAGCCCAGCTGGTAACTCAGAACCACACAGCTGTTTGCTCACTCCCCCTCTTCTTCCCCCCCACTCCCGAAGGGATGGGGAGGAGAATCAAAAGAATGTAACTTCCACGGGTTCAGATAAGAACAGTCCAGTCACTAAGGTATAACACAAATCACTGCTGCTACCACTAATAATAATAATGATAAGGGAAATACAAGGGAAGAGAATACAACCACTCACCACCTGCCGACCGATACCCAGCCCCACTCGAGCAGTGACCTAACCCTTCTGGTTAACTGCCCCCAGTTTATATAGTGGGCATGATGTGCTGTGGTATGGAATGCCTCTGGCTAGTTTGGGTCAGGTGTCCTGTTTCTGCTTCCTCCCGGCTTCCACTCCTCCCTGGCAGAGCATGAGACTCAGAAAGTCCTTGGTCAGAGTAAACATTACTGAGCAGCAACTAAAATCATCAGTGTTTTCAGCGCTGTTCCCAGGCTGCAAGTCAAAAACACAGCACTGCACCAGCTACTAAGGAGAAAAGTGACTGCTGCTGCTGAACCCAGGACACATACTCATACGGATAGTGTAGATGTATGAAAACGCACTTCGATTAATTCTTATGTTTTTACCACCTATAGATGTTTCATTTTTGTTTTCAGTCATTTTAAAATGGGGATAATTTATGTAAAAAAGAGCTTTAACACATCCCATTCCCCCAAATATAAGACAAGAACGTAGGCTGTAGTATGTATTGCGCTCTCACTGAGTATCCTAACCCATGAAAAGGTTCCTGTTAGAGAACAGTCTCAGTTTCCAGTCTTGGTATTCTCCTAATTGCTGCATTTTTCATAGTGTTTGAATTTATGATGCAGAAAGGAAGTACCTGCAGATTGAAATTACTTGTATGGCCATAATTCCTATTTTAGCTTTTTCAGTACAGTAATAGTGGTTGCTGGCCTTTATCAATAGCAGGGCTTGATTGATAAAAGCAGCTTTCCAAGACTTAACACTGAGTCTCTTTAGCAGTTGCTGACGTAATAATACAATGTAAAACTGATGACATGACCTATAACAAGAAATTAATTTCCTGAATCTGGAGCTCTATGTAGTAGAAAGGAAAAGCACTGGAGTTCCTTTCAATAGTAGAAGTCTTCACATTGTACTTCCTAGTTCTGGTTCTTCTTTTTAACAGTACTGGTAAAATATTATCACCTTATTAAATTAATTTGGATTAGAAAGAGAAATTATCACTTTTCTTTGGGATGTAAAGTGTGGTGGATTTATCTGTTTGAAAGACTTAGCAGGGCCTGTTGCAACAGGACAAGGGGTTCTGGTTTTAAACTAAAAAGAGAAGAGATTCAGGCTGGATGCGAGGAAAAAATTATGTGGTAAAATACTGATACAGATTGCCCAGAGAGGTGGTGGATTTGCCATCCCTGGAGACAAGGGCAGCTGGATGTGGTTCTGAGATGTCCCTGCTCATTGCAGAGGGTTTGGATTAGATGGCCTTTGAAGGTCCCGTCCAACCCAAGCTACTTTATGATTCTGTGAGTCTATATAACTTTCCTAGAATTTTTCAGATCACTTTTTGTATTGTGTTGCATCTCTTAGAGTCTTTGTATACTAAAAAAAGCACATTCAAATAAGAGAATCCAAAACTTAAATATTCTGAGGATAGATTTCAGTGCTAGTTACTACTGATCAGCTCTGACAGATAAATTCTCTCCGCCACAAAGAAGTTAATTGATCTTGAGATAAAAGTCCTCAGTGATTCTTAAAGAAGCATCACCGCTAATTAAAGCAAGTGTAATTATATTTATTTCTTCCCTCAAGAAGAATGGAATATGTAAGAAACCAGGCTCTTGATTAATTTCATAATGAAAACACAGTTCTTTTTTCAGATGGAAGATCAGGTCTTAAGTAGCCAGTGTGTGGATTGAATGAAGTTAAAGATGTTTCTTTCTTTCATGGTTTTGTAAAATTGTTATTTACTTTTTTGAGGAATCATCAGTACTAGCTGCAGAGGCAAAAGATCCTTTATATGCTATAAATGATATTTTGACTAAGTACTCTTGGTTGATTCTGGCTGTAGAATTTCTCTGCATACAAAGTGATTTTGAAGAGCTGCTTAATCAAACCAATATTTTTCAGCTTTCCATCTTAACTCTTTTGATACATCATAGATAACGTAAACTTTCATACATTCATTCCAAATACACATTTACCAAAATTTGCAAGTATTTGTATGGACAGTGATCACAGAATGCAAATGGATTTATTTGAAATAATGTACTCAGGGACAGTTGGTGTCTCACACAGGCAAGTGTTTGAAATCTGCTATTCATGCATAACTTTTGCTTATTAATTGCTGAAAATTTAGAATGTAAATTTACAGGGGATTAGTCTACAATTCAAAATTTCTGTTAATTGCAGAGCAGCTTTTCTGGTGAATTCAGTGTGAAGCCGGAGGAAACCAGTGACCACTTTGTAACAGGGGAGCTTTTCTGTGATATCTGGCTTCTGAAGGTATAATAGCTCTTATTACATTAACTAGTACAATAGGGAAATCCACACAAACTGTTAGGCACACAAGCACTTCTTCAGGTTTCAAAACAATTGCAGCAAAGTTTGAGCTAAGGGTACAGTTTCAAAAGACATCTATAGGCAATCCCATTGAATGAGGGAAGTGTTGCTGCCATCTCTTATTCTGTCTGAGCCCTGGCAGTCACTGAACCTCCAAAAGTTTAACTAACCTGGCAAGAAACTAATAAGCCCAAGTTTTATGCTGGGCTAGTGTGTTAAATGGACTTGCAGGTGGATCAACAAGCTCCAGAGTGGTGCTTCTCTTTTTCGGTACAAGTGGTCCACTAGGTTAGGTCTGCTGTTAACTGTGGATTTAGGACAAGTTGGGATTTTTTTGAGTTTGTTTTAATTGCGGCAATCAAGTAGCTAATTTGAAAGAAAAGTATGGTTATCATCTGTAAAACAAAGGGGATATTAGCATAGGGAAAAATTGTGAGGTAGTGTTCCATCATGGGTGGAAAGAAAACGGGTCACTACCACCAGAACACTGAAGGTTTTAGCTGGAATGTGATCATGTGGTAGTGGCAGTATTTCCAGTAAATCTATCATTTTTGATGTCTGTAAGATCTGTGAATCTTTGTTTCCAGCCTTGACTTGGTGCTTAGGACTGAGAAGTGAGAGATGGAATTTTCTGGTGAAAAATGTTCTCATGGAATTCATTCTGGCACCTAGAGGTCTCACTAATATGTGTGTAATTACACTGACGGAAGAACAACATTAATAGAACAGTGTGCATTAAGAAAACAGCTCTTTAATATTTAAGGTAATCGCTGGTCTCCCTTTCTTGGATACTTGCTAGGCTTCTGCACTAGAAGTGGGTTTGGTTCACATGGACAGGAGTTATTGGAGCAAGTTCAGTGTTCTCTCGTTCTGGACTACTAGGTGCAAACTCTGTATCTGACTTCTTTCTTGACAGAAAGGGGGGTGGAAAACCCTCCTCACTTCCCCCATCTAGCTGTCCTATACCTAGATTTCTCAAACACCTCTAATATATAAAGAATATTTGCAAAGATTTGCTGAACATTTTGCTTTTGGATTTACAGTTTCCATCTTTTTTGGGAGGCAATTACCATGTTATTTTTACTGCATATTTTCAAAGGCAGTGTCTTGAGTCTCATGAATCCAAGGTAGCATCCATAAAAATACAGATAATTTTGAACTTGAGTCTAGCTGATAAAAACTGCTGTAACTTAAACTTCAGTTGATCCATTTGACTTTATGTCAATATTGAATATGCCTATAGATAGAGGAAAGCCTAACACAAGTACCGCTTGTACTTCCCATAGTTATGCTACCATAGACCCTGCTTTGAATTATAAAATTGTCAGTTATTAAATAATTCCAAGAACAAGATTAGGGGAAAGTTGTCATTTTTCCCATTTAAACAAATTTTTGTGACATTTTCATTAAACCAGGACCTCAAATTTGGCTTAATTATTGTCCTTGCATTGTGAATGTGTTTTATCATGTTCTTGAACCGTGTTTGATCTAAGTATAAGCCTTTGGAAAAAAAAAATCTAAGTTTATATATCTTCTTAGAAGAGTCTGATGAAAGTTTGCCAGCTACATTTTCCAAAGACAGCATCTGCAGCCAAGTAGTTGAGTAGAACTTTCCTTGTCGTTGTTCCTCCCTCAATCCCAGTGTGGACTCCAATTGAAATATTAAAAAAGAGACTAGTACTGCGTAGACTGTTAGAGGCAGAGACATCACGAAGAGGAAAGAAGAGGTGACTGCTCTGCAGAGGAGTGACCATTGCAAGTGGCTTCTGTTTGAAAGTATCAGAGGGTAAAGAAGTTAGAAAACCATTAGGAGAGTCTAGGGAAATGTGGCGATGGACACAGAGTCATCCGGAAGGGTCACCTGCTCAGGAGAGGATACTCATTCTAAAACAAGTAGAGAGCATGCTTCCTAAACCTCTTCTTTCCTCTGATATCAGAAAATAGCAGAGAGAACAACAGGTGAAGAACATTTTTTTCCCCTTCAGTGCATGCTGGCTTGATATTGATTCTGTTTAATCATATATGTGAGGTCTGTTAGGCAGGTGCAGAAGTCAAACTGCTGACAACTTCACTGCATGAAGTTATACTGACTCTGCAGTAGCATTCCTGTATTTTTGGCATGGTTAAGTATAAAAATGAGACTGTTCTAATATAGCTATTTTAAGGCTAAAGGGCTAAAATGTTAGGTCATTTCTTATCTTAAGCTGTTGGTGTGACCACAGTTTACCCACTGTAATGCTCTCCAGTTCTGTTCTTAAAAAGTTTTCTCCCCAGTACCCCCTTATTCACTGCACAGTTGTAAAGCGTTTGGGGATTTATCAGTAGGAGTTGCCTGCAGTAGTGTAGAACGGGTGCAGAGGAATGCAGGAAGATGAAGAATGGTCTCAGCTTAGGGAAGTTGCACGCAGCTTTGAAGAACTTGTTTCTGCACATCTTGGATGCCAAATGACTGGTTTATCCTGAGTAGGTAATATAGGTCAGGGGGGTTCACAGGTGGCTATTCATTTTTTCACATTTTAAATATTTGTATGACACACATAGCAAAATTTGCCAGCATTCTGACATCGCGAGTACAGCTAAAATCATGTGAAACTGAGCTGTTTATTGTTAACAGTCCTGAGGGTCATGAAAAATTGAACCTGAAAACTTACATCAGGTGTATAGAACTAAAGACTACGTCTGTGTCTTCTCTTTCTGTACCTGTAAATTATGGCTAGCAGTGTTGCTGAATAGATTATGGAGAAGATTCCGTTTTTACTATTTGTGGAGCATTGAAATATTAGAGGAATGAGTGCATATGTGTGTGTATGATACCAAACACCTAGGAGTAGAATAAAAAAACTATAACTGCCTTTTATACTAGGTTGTTAGGTAGCAAATATGCATTCATAGTATTGAAACTGGTGCTACAGTTTACGTATGCAAAGGCACAGATTTTTTTCTTCAACTTTTTTGGAGTCTGTAAATTTCACTGAAGTTATACTAATCTTGGAAGTCCTCATTTAGATACAGAGTTCTGTTGAGTTTCATGTCATGGAGGTGTATAAGAGGTTGGTTTTGCCCGAAGGTTGTGTATTTAGACAAAGGAATGTAATAGACAAATTGTGTTCAGTGAAAGGCACTAGTCAGGTATATTTCCCCATAACATACTTGGGTGTGTTGCTTGGAGGTACAGGGGTGCTATTGTATTCCTTAAATATGCATTGGGCACCTCTTTGTGATTTTTAGCAGATGTAAGCTCCTGCTGCCTGAGCTTGAAGAAACCGGTAAGATATCTGCCTATGGTTAGTGTAATATCAAGACAGAGTATATTACCTGTGGCTCAGTGCCGTGGTAACACCAGAATACAGTTTCTAGTCAGTCTACAACACAGACATCTCACTGCTAGTAGACACAGCTTGCAACTTTTATTGTCATTAACATAAAAAATATAGTGAAAAATATTTTATTAAGGAAAAAAAACCCACAACAACCAAACCTGGTTTTTAGGAAGCTGTGACAATGATCTTACGGATGAGTTCTGAATATGTGTTTGTGGGAAAAGACATGCAGAGTTTAGGAAAGAACTAGTATAACTGTAGAGTAATAGAAAGAAGCCCACAGTACTTGAACCTGGACAATGCAAAACCTTCTCTTCTTTTATACCTCATAGAGTGAGATGTTATTGATCCTGCTTATTGGAATGGGTGAGATTTACCTTGTTCAGAGCCATAAACCTAAACATTCCTTCAAAGTGGTGACTGACAGTTGAATGTTGATTCCTATACTTTCCTGCCAATGAGAAAAGCGTAAATGTTGCTGAGCATCCTGTATTGATAGATGTCTCAGGAGTTGTGCCGCCTGAGCTCTTTGTCAAAATAAATCAGACAAATTAGTGTGCTATTGCTCTAAAAGTGAGTAGTAAAACACTGGCATTGATGATTGTGACTGTTCCGTCAGATATCTGACTGGATTGAAGTGAAGTGGTACACTGTGTCCCATGTGTTAATGTACCTGGTAACTGTAGTAACTTTTCTTTTTAATCACTCATTTCTGTGTATCCTGTGGGCTGCATAGGTTTTAAATAGTGGCTAAAAAACCTGATAAGCCACCATTGCTCATTTTGTCATGTTACCATAAGCAATATCCACTTGGAAGTTACCAGCTCTGCATTCATCAGCCCCTGGACCTATACCAAATACAGGAAAGCAGTGTTTCCATATAAGCTATATAGCTAAACAAGGCAGGAAGATGCAACTGCTGACTGTGCAGATGCTGCCCTTATCGCACCATCTAGGTATTATACCCAGAAACAGAGCATAGAGCAGGAGCTCTAGAACTTTTTTGAGTGCTACTACTAACGTAGAAAGAAAACTCCATGACAGAATAGTTGCCTTGCCTGTTTGTACTTTTTGGGGGTGTTTTTCTGTTTGTTTGTTTGTTTTATTTTTGTTTGTTTTGTTGGTTTGTGTGTTTGTTTTTGTGGTGTTCTTGTTTGTTTTGAGGGTGCTTGTTTGTGTTTATTTTGTTTTTACTGTGTGCAGATGCAGGAGATACTTATGCTGTTTTTCTTCTCTAGAGGAAAGGCAGTAGATCAGCTCTGTGGGGGATACCAGTCTGAAGTAGTTAGGAGGTCCCTGCAGGAGCAAATTGCATTGCAATTACCTGTAATCTGTGTCTATTACCTGTATCTATGCCCAATATCCTGCTGGGCTTAACTGCTGAGAGAGTTGCTTTCATGTGAGCAAGTAGGTGCTAGATATTTTCAGTTCATGGGGCTGGAGTTGGTGTCTATGTAAACATACATTTATGGGCTTTTGGGTTTTAGGTCTTAACGCTTTTGCTTTTC
Organism: Ara ararauna; assembly: GCA_028858755.1. Classification (NCBI taxonomy): domain Eukaryota; kingdom Metazoa; phylum Chordata; class Aves; order Psittaciformes; family Psittacidae; genus Ara; species Ara ararauna. Next base: position 71,779,299 of record CM054381.1, read on the forward strand.
TCTGCAACACTTCTGTTTCTGAGTTAGCAAGGTTTCATATTCATTTCAGAATAAGAAGGAACTTGTGTACACTGAAATCACAGAAGGGCTGTGGAGAAGAATCTAGACTACAAGCTCTGGTATGAAATTCTAAATATTTTCCTTGGAATTCAGGTCACTGTCTGCTCTGGTAGACAAACTTCACTTAGCATGGAGTATAGCATGTGAAATAGTTCCACTGAGTCTCTGCCGGACAGACGCAGATTACTTCTTACCAGAAAAACTATGTTTAAATGGGTTCAGACTAGCATAGTTCCTACTCTATTGTATATGGTTGATCACTCAGGTATTTTTCATATTTTATGTAAGCATTGAAGTATCTAATATGTAAGAAAATTTGGTTGCATGAAAACTAACCATAGTCAGGACATGTTTCTAGTACTAGATTTTTTTTTTTGCCACTGTTAGAAATGTTTTGAGTGTGATTCTTTTTCTCCTTAAGATATCATAAGGAAAATCATATGTAAATACTTGAGATATAGTCTTCCATCTCCACAATATGAAGTCAAAAGGCAATTAATTATCTTAATACTGAAGATGTTGAAATCTTTCATGCGTTTAAGTAATGCTGTATCAGTATTTACCTGGAGAATACTTTCGTCTATTTCTGACTCCGTATTTCCAGTGAAGGCACTGGCAAGCATTCCTGGTAATTTAAGGGGCCAAATCATTTATACTTATTGTGGGAATTCTGAATTTAGATCTGTGAATTTGTGTGAAACAAGAAAGAAAAGGTTTTCCCCTTGGAATCAGATTGTCTAAAACCCAAGAAAGCTTATTTTAATTTAGAAAACCTTAATTGCTCCTTTTCTACTTCTGTAGCATTATATTTGCATTTTTTTTAAACTAGTAATTATTTCCAGAATTTGGCTATGTAGAAGCTTGTCAGGCTAAAACCGGGTATACTGGCATTGCAAGTTGACTGGCTGAAATCAGTCACCTAATCCTAGAGAAATGGCTTGATTTTTTTTTTTTCTAATGTAGATGGACTTACTGGTACAATTTCAAAAGCTTTCTCTTTTTAAGTGCAAGACAGAAGACTGGAAGGTCGCCATATATGTTTTCTAGGCCCATATCCTAGGTGCTGTTATCAAAAACCACCAATTTATGGTATGCTGAACTAAAATTCAAGTTATGATCTTACTGTTGCTGAGTACTGACTTCAGCTGGTGTAGAATGCTGCAGCTAGAAGTTTGTTATTTCTATTGTCAGGGCTACCAGAAAAAAGGTCAGGGGGCAGAGAGAGGAGAAACTCATTGCAAAAGTAGTTTAACTAGATGACACAAAACCTTGAATAAGGACTAGTGCATCAGGAGAAATTAAATGGAGATATAATCTGGCAATATTCTTAAGGTAATACAATTGTGATCTCCCTACAGTGGACATTTCATTAAAATGCTAGACTAGAATACAGTTTAACTGCGAATCAAAAAGGCATCACAAAGGAGATGGAAGCCAAAGAATGCATATAGGAGGGCTAGGCATTCATATCCTATGAACTTTCTCCTGCCTTGAAACCACAGAAATAAGTATGCAGTGTTTAGGTGTTCATGAGGAAAACAGCAGAAAAAAATCCCATGGTGGTAAATTCTAAAATCAGTATATTCCATATAAATGTAATTAATCTGCCTAACATTAGATGAGTTCAAATAGAAGTGTCATTCACTTCCACAGGCATTTTCCAGATCTCTCTAAGGTCTGAGGTAATAAAATAGAAGAATAGGACATACAGCAAAAGAGAAATCACTATGTAAAAACTATTTGTAGGTTCTATTTGCGGAGCGCCTTATTCTTCCCTCACAAAGCACAGACTTCTGAAAGAGTTTTGAAGGGTCATGGTATAATCAGCTTCCAGTGTCAAGGGGAGACAAAAGAATGTAGTCTTGGATGAATGGGTAAGGGAATATCAGGCAGTTGTCAAATTACATTGCTTCTGTGGTTGTTAATGCTGTGATCACTACTCAAATCCTGAACTTGGATGTGGCAATTGCACTTCAAGGAGGATGCAGAAAAACTGAAAAGGGTATACAGGAGACTTAAAGAATGATACAGGACTTGGGACTCATGCATTATCATGAAAGACTGGGGCACAGCTTAGTAAAAGTAAAGCAATGATGGCACTTCCAGCCATTAATCAAGCTATCCCTTAAAATTTTCTTTGGTAAACTAAATGGAAACATCTGAAATAAAGTAACTGATAATCCAAAACCAGATTGTTCAATCTTGCAGATTAAAAGAAAATCAAATTACTGTAGTTTAGCAAATCTGGTAATAAATTCAGACTAATTCAGACTACAATTAAGCATTTGTTATGTTACTATTTGTAACTACTAATGATTGAGGTAGATTCCTCAGTGCTGGTAATCTGAAAATGAGAAGGATGATTTAGTCAAAGTAATCTGTTAAACTTCAGGTGGGAGTTGATACAAGTAAGTCCTATGGTTGGCGGTTTTTATTAAATGCAGCTCAGACGAGATGATCACACTGATCTTTTTTTTTTTTTTACTTCATATGTATTAATAGTAAAGGTTGTGCAGTCAGTCTTTACTGTAGCATTTGGATGTTTAATTATACACAGCCCTGGCAGAAAATATTCTGCATGCAATTAGCTGAAATTCTTCAGAATTCAGATTGCTAAATCAATAAAAGCAGAGTAGAAGGATATATCTTTTGAGAAGGTGGTAGGATGCTATTAGACAGATGAGATATTTTGAAGAACAGAATATCTAGTGTGTTTTTTCACCACTTCATAAAGGCATGAGAGGGTCCTTTGTAAAATACATGATTGGTATTTTGTGGTGGGTATTCAAAAAGTATATGGAAAGTAAAGCAGCAGCTAGCCCTGTAAAAGATAGCCCTTGCATACAAGGGAGAGCTATGTCCTGTATTTGCATAACATGTTGGTCTCAAAGTAGGTTAGATATTCACTTGACCATGTATTTTTCTGTAAAAATACTGTTTCCTATTTGTTCTGTTTTAAATACTTCTCCATTTATATTTTTATGTTCCTTAAAAATAAACGCAGAAATGATGTGTTGTTTTAATAACTGATAAAAGCAAACTAGCCAAGGTGCAGAATGTACCAAGATCAGCATTCCAGAAGGATTCTTTCTCAAAGAAGAAAGCCAGACTTGAGTGAATGTCTCATATTTATTTTGCAAATAATAAGGTTAGAGAAAATAAATCTTCTGTGGAAGTGTATGCCCTTGCTTCCCTCAGGTAACACAAGAGAGGGTGTTGTGTGAGTAGAACTAACAGATGCTTACATACCCTAAGAAGTCAGGATTCCTATCTTTCAGGCTTCTTCTCTTCTTTTTGGCAACTGTTTTTCATACCACTGCTGATAAACAAATATTTTGTTATAATTGATAACCAACCTTGTTAATAACTTCTTTAAGTCATCTTTGCACTGTACTGTATTCCAGTGGTGTGCAAGAAAGAGCTTTGCCTCAGATGTACAGTAATCTTTAAACCCCTCTAAGAGGTACTCAGTTTGCTCTAAGAAGTAGCTTACACTAGTTCTGCAGGCACTTCAGTGTTCATGGCATTTTTCATATGTGAGACAGTGATACAGAGTCAAAAGCCAGAATCTGAAGCCACAGGTTCAGATACCCCTAAAGTGAATAGGGAAAATTGCTTGCAACAACTTCTAACTTTTGATTTTTATTTCACCCATAAAATTTCTGCATGAAAATCTACTGCTAAGGAGTTTTTAATTTTTGGTGTAATATAGCATTTCTTGCTTAGTGAGGTGAAGTTCAGTGATACAAATGGTGCTTTACTATGAATGCAATAAAAGCAACAAGTATCACTGAGGTGGCACCCCAAAATACTATCATTTTTATCTAGTATATTCCCATTCTATAACATAAAAAGGTCAATACCTTGATATAAATATCTACCTGTTATGAGATCATGTCATTATTCTGTATGGCTTCTTATTGCTGTATAAATGGAACATTTTCCAGCAGTGTACTAAACAATGGGCCTAACATCTGCCACATGCTTTTAACTCATCCTGTCCCCAAGGAGAGAAGCATGTGCAGTAAATGGCCATATTTTGGAGGACTTTTTTGTTTATTTGGGGGCAAGTATGTTGAAAGCATTTATGTTAACAACAGATAATGAATGTATAGTGTCACACAAAATTCTTCTCTTTAAATTCTACAAAGTTCATAAGTAGAGAACTGACCTTCTCTACTTATAGGATAGTTGCCTATAGGTAACTGACTCTATAGGCAAACTGCAGACTGAGCTGGGTACTGCCTGGCACCCCGCCCACTTCCACATTCTTTCCATTGCTCAGAGGTGCTGGGTTTGTCATACAATGCACATCTGTATCTGGCTATGGAGAAATTGGGACAGCATACATCTGGTTGTAACACAGATACAGGCTTAGTCATGTCACAAGTGTGCATAAATCCTCTATACCTACTCACACATCACTGAACAGCACAACAGAAAGGTTGGATGTTACTAATTTGGTTGATAATGTGGGTTGACCCTGGCAGGCATCTAAGCACCACAAGCTGCTTGCTCACTCACCCCTGACCCCCAGTAGGATGGGAGAGAGTAAAGGGAGAGTTAAAAGCAAGAAAACTGGTGGGCTGAGTTACAAAAAAAAAAAAAAAAAAAGAATAACTTGTTTAATAAGTGGAAGATGAGAGGACCAGCTAGCTCCCAACCAAAAGACAGCTAACCTCCCTAAATTCCCCTCTTTTCCCTCTTTATGGCTGAACACAGTGTTATATGGCATGGAATGTCTCATTCTTTAGTTCAGGTCATCTGCCTGTTTGTGTCATCTGTCAGCCTATTGCACACTCCCCAGTCTTCATTGTGGTGACCAGTGAGAAAGGGAGTAGGCCTTGATGCTGTGCAAACACTGTTCAGCAATAGCTAGAACATTACTGTGTTATCAGCATTGTTTTGGTCACAAATCTAAACCACAGCACCATATGAGCCACTATGAAGAATGTTAACTCTATCCTAGCCAGGCCCAGTTATTTAGAAGGATGACCTAGGAAATGTTTAAGACTTAAACTATGAAAACCTATAAATAGCACCAGAATAACAAAAGTATTTACCAGGAAGGAAGAAGAGAGTCTTTTCTATACATCCTTAGTGCTTTTGAACACATTTTAGAGTTCTTGCGGTGGAGGAGATAATGAATGTTTCTAACTCAAACTGAGAAGGGAATCCACACTACAGTGATATTCAAGGTACGTGTTTAAGTAGCGTGTCACACTGAAGTTGCCTAAGACTTGAATGAACAGGCAAAATAAGAATTTAGGTTTGTCTTGGAAATGAATTTGTACTTAGGTCAGTAAGTGTTCTGTTTCATTCCTTTTACTGCAGAAAACAGACTAGTTATACAGTTGTGTGCATTGCATAATGCTCAACTTTCTCAGACTAGAATGTTTATTTTCTTGTGCAGGAGTCTTTTGGATGTTTTGCCTAAATGTCTTATGTTTCCACCTACTCCTGTCTAACATAATGCATTCCTTTTATAGAGAAATGAGATCTGAAAGATCATATTTGGCATTAGTCTACTGAGAGTTTTGCAGGTTTACTAGCTGGCATTGATGTTTTGGGAATAGAGCAAAAAGGTTGCTGTTATTTTTGTTGACATGGAGTCTGTAGGGATGTAAGCAGTCTAGCTTTCCTCATGTGAGCAGTTTTCAGTCTATGACAGTGTTTGAATATTGTGTGAAAACCTTATTCTTTCCTCATCTCTGCTCACGTCATTAGTGAAATGAGTCACTGTACTGTACTGTGAAAGTAAAAGAGTTCACTTGAATGCTTATGAAATAGGGAAGTACCTTAGACAGAGTAGAAGGTTCTTAGAGTATGTAATCATCCTGGGTTTGGGAGGTGTGAGGAAAAGACTAGAAAAAAGAATAGAAAATTTACATTTTCATATGAGCAGTTTCTGCCTGTGCAGTGGTCATCACAACCTAACCAAAGATAACAAAATATCCATGGGATTATAATGCAAACTTTGTGGCTTCAGCACTAAGAGAAGTAATGGAGCTCAGAGGAACACTTAAGTTCTAAATAGCATCCACGTGCTTCCAGCACATTTCTTAATAGATAATGTAGTGCTGGAATTTTCTCACATAGAAATGCTAACAGGAGTTAGGAGTGATGCTGTGTTCTCCCAGAGTTATTAAAACACAGTGGACCCCGGTGGTATTCTTTATTTGACATCTTCCCTCCTAGTTATGGGGAGATTGTTGTACTTGTGCATGTGTGGAATAAGAGTAGTTTAATCTAACCATGAGTTAGATGTAACCAAGAGTAGTTTGCTTCTAACCATGCTGCAATGATGATGGAGATGTTATCTTTAAACCTTGCTGCAGAGTATAATATATGTGTTTGCTTGAATTTGTAGTAACATTCTTTTATTTGGAACTGAAAATACTTTTAGTTAATTACAAATATAAAGTGAGACAGTATTTCTATTTCAGCAATTGTTAATATTAACTGCTGCTTTGGAAATAAGCATAACTGCATTTTTATTTCCTTTTTAATAATGAATCTGTAGCTGTAAAGCACTCTATCTATACTAGATGTGTATTAACCAACAACCTCTTCATCACATCACAGAGGTAAAAGTATATTTAATTACATCATAGAGACATAAAAATAACTTGTTTCAGGAAGTCACAAAGTTATTGTAGGCGATTATGCTGTGCAAACAGCAATATTCACATTCATGAGTTGTGTGTTAACATGAAAAAGAAAGGTGGGTTGATGGGTCTGATTCTTTGTCATCTTAAGTGGATGTTTACTCTTGCTTAAAACTGAATGCAAAAATGCAGTTAAAACACAATGTTCCGTTTCACTCCCATTCTGCAAGTGGGTGAAATTGTATATCTATAAATGCACAGACACATATTATATAAGGGATGAAATTGTGAAGAACCCAGCTTTTTATCTTCAAATATTTTAGCTTGCAAAATGTTACACTTGCCTCCATATGCTGAAAATTTGAGACTTACCATTTAATTCCATACCAGTCCTGTTCTAAGACAAACTGCAGATTATCTTGATTATTTTCAGGATCTAGGATCAGTAGCAACATGAGGCAATATGTAGGTTAAGTGTTCAATATGGCTTTTTTTTTTTTTTTCCAAAATAACTTCTCTCATCTCAAAGACTAGGTGTCTGGTTTAAATGTATGTCAAATGAACATTCAGATGGAGAATAGTGTTGTGATTAACACATTCTATTGGAATTTGAGAGTTGGAAGTTTAATTCCTAGGCAGTCATATCTATCTGTTCAGCTGACATTAGAAATTTATTAGGAAACCAGCTTAGAATTATTTTACTCTGTGCAAAATAGGCTTAGTAATGCATCCATTTCTTCACACAATTTAGACTGGAGACTCTTTAGACCAGATGGTCTCTCAAAGGGTATGTTTCCAGTGCAGCTGAAGGTGTATTAGCTGAATGGATATATTTGCACTAAGTGTAATCTAGCCAGCTTTGTTAAAAAGCAATAAAAATAGTGTGAGGTTGTTGTCAAAAAAGTGGGATCGTTACCCTGTGTGCAAAATAGGGAGCTAGGTGGAAGCTCCACAAAGCTAGTACGCCTTAGTTTTTTTGTACATCAGATTATATAACTTTCAGAGAATGAAGAAATTACTTTTTATTGGTCAAAAGGTACCAAATATATGATTAATTAGTACTCTGTCTTCTATTAGAGAAATTTTCGTCGCTTGCAGTGTAAATTAGCACACATGCTCTTTGACACTTGTGGAGGGGGGCAAGCTTTTTTGGTCCTGAATTGAGTCAGTGGTCACAATCTGCCTCTGACACTACCTTTCACTCAGTTACTGCTGTTTCTTGTTGACTACTTGTTTTTCTATTACTTATTTTGTCTTCAGCACATTCTGGTGCAGATGTTCTCCTTTTATCAGTCCTTTAGCTGTTCTTCCAAGGTGAAGAGAGTAAGGAGTGTATTGGGTATACAAAGTCTTGTTCTTCTGAGTGATGTTGTAAATCAACTAGACACTGTTATCATGGTCAACTCAATTCTTACTCTACATCAAAGTCTTTCAGTAAATGGGACCCAGCTTGCCCTGGCCCCTTGTGTGTCTAGGTTAAGCTGATGTACATTCTGTATGTTCATTACCAAGCAGTAACTGACAACACCAGTGTTTCGGTTACTGCTTAGTGATGTTTTGGTCTGACCAAGGACTTTCTGAGTTTCATGTTCTGCTGGGGGGGGAAGCCGGGAGGAGGCAGAGACAGGACACCTGACCCAAACTGACCAAAGAGGTATTCCATGCCACAGCACGTCATGCCCAGGATGTAAAACTGGGGGCAGGAACCCGGAAGAGTTCAGTTCACAGCTTGATCATCGAGTGGTGAGCAATTGTATCCTCTTTCCTTGTATTTCCCTGGTCATTGTTGGTGGTGGTGGTGGCAGCGGTGGTTTGTGTTATACCTTAGTTACTGGACTGTTCTTATCTCAACCAGTGGGAGTTGCATTCTTTTGATTCTTCTCCCAATTCCCCCCCCTCGGAATGGGGGGGAAGAAGGAGGGGGAAGTGAGTGGTCGGGCTTTGTATTAGAAGGGGTGAGCTATTGTATTCTTTCCTTGTATTTGCCTTGTCATTATTGTTATTGGTGGTAGCAGTAGTGGTCTTGTGTTAATCCTTTAGTTACTAAACTGTTCTTATCTCAACCTGTGGGAGTTGCATTCATTTGATTCTCCTCCCCATCCACCCGGAAGCAGGGGGAAGAAAGAGAGGGGAGTGAGTGAGAGAGCGACTGCGTGATTTACGGCTTAAACCACGACAGTTCTTTTTGGTGCCCAACGTGGGGCACGAAGGGTTGAGATAACGACAGGATTGATAGCCACTCGTCACAATGCTGATTTATTGGCTCTCAAAGTTGTTGTTCCCTTCTTCCCCCCCACTCCGAGGCCTTGGTCCGGACTGGTCCACTCTGCTAAATAAATTATTTACAGTATTCTTGTAAGTGGTTAGAAGTTTATTATTTTTTTGGTCATTAAGTACCATTTAAGTTGGCTCCTGTTTACACCAGTGCCAGTGGTTCAGACAATGACATAATTCAGAGGTCACATTCATAGTGAGGATGTTTGCCCTAAAATTAATAATATTGATCTTACTAGTAAGTAAAATTTATGACATGGAACTGTTGGAACAAGTCCAAAGGAGGGCCACAAGGATGATCAGGGCACTGGAGCACCTCCCGTATGAAGATAGGATGACAAAGTTGGGGCTGTTCAGCCTGGAGAAGAGAGGGCTGCGTGGAGACCTCATAGCAGCCTTCCAGTATCTGAAGGGGGCCTATGGGGATGCTGGGGAGGGACTCTTCATGAGGGACTGTAGTGATAGGACAAGGGGTAACGGGTTCAAACTTAAACAGGGGAAGTTTAGATTGGATATGAAGAAGAAATTCTTTACTGTGAGGGTGGTGAGGCACTGGAATGGGTTGTCCAGGGAAATTGTGAATGCTCCATCGCTGGCGGTGTTCAAGGCCAGGTTGGACAGAGCCTTGGGTGGCATGGTTTAGTGGGAAGTGCGCCTGCCCCTGGCAGGGGGGTTGGAACTAGATGATCTTAAGGTCCTTTCCAACCCTAACTCTTCTATGATTCTATGATTCTGTGTTTCTAAAGATTCAGACAGGTGGTCCTAGACTCCAGACAAACTTAAGGGCTACTTTTTCCTTCATCAGAAAGGTGACTGTGTAATCCATCTACAGTAATCCAATATACTTGCCAGTATACTCTTCTTTACAAAACTCTTTGTTATGTGGTTTTGTTAACACCACATTAATTGTACCAAAAATTGTAGTTTTCAGAAATATTATTGAATCTCTCTGTGCTAAAATTCATTAGTTTGTTCTTATTGAATGAGGGACACTAACATAAAATAGGGTTATTAGGAAGCAGTTTCAATACCTCACCTTGAGGGTTTTCAGCTGTTCTTTCATATTTTATACTATTCTCTGATTTACTTACTTTTTATTAAAGGAGGGGGGAATTCCTTCACTGGTACAAATGCAGAGACCAAATAATGCAGTGAAGAAATTTGTACCACAGACTTAAAAGACAGAGGATAAAAGTGTAAATTGGCAGTCTGTGTTTGAAAGTATGTCTTTTTGATGTATTTTGTAACAGTGGTTTCTGTCATGATTTTGGTAAGTTGCTGCTTAGTGGAAGACATAGCTCTGAAATACACATTTTAGTTCCTGACTGATGGTTATGATGGCACCAGTGTTTCTGACAGGTTTAAAAGACAAGGATAAAACACTAGACAACATTCCAGATTTCTCAGCAGGAAAATGTAAATCTCCTTAATTTTATTCCTCCTGAGCTCTGGCAACTTAAGGTCTTGTATTTAAACGTGAATTATTAAACAGACAGCATGATGATGACAGGAGCAGGCTATATGTTATATGTATCAACAAGTTTTCATAAGCCAAGTACTTTGTCAGAAATTCATAATCCCATCTATGGATTTGTGATAAAGGGAACTAATTTTAAGAGTATTTTGCCTTTTATTCCTTAAACCCTACCAAGGGGTATTGGATTAGGGAATGGAGTGAGATTTGCCATGTAAATTGGTAGGTGCAGCCTTCTAGCTTTAAGCCTCTGGAACCTAAATGTATCACAGCACTGAAGAAAACAGTCACTTCTAAAAAAATTTGGCAAAATGTATAGGTGTTGTAATAGTATAGAATGGCCAGATACTGTATGAAATCTTTAGCATAGGTTATATTTTTTCTTTATAAAAACAGTCTTGAAATGTATTTAACAGGCAGCACGGTTCATTATCAATTGTGAAAATTTTTGAAAGTGAGAAAGTTTTGGGCTTGTTTTATTTTTGGGTTTATTTTATTGGGGTTTTGGTTTTGGGGTTTTTTTTTTAATGTATTGATACTGTAAAAAAAAATAATGCAGCTGGCAACCTGAAGCTGAGGTATTATATCTGAGATAAATCTCATCTCTTAGAATCTCGTAGTGTTTGTCAGTGACTGTAGGATTTGGAACTCTTGCAGTAGAGATTAGAAACAGCAGTGGAGTATGAAACAATAGTAAAGAATGATGCATGCTCTCTGCTAATTTTATATGCCTTTATAAAATATAAGGAGGTGACTTTTAAATATATAGGTACACTGCTGCATGGACTTAGGTACTAAGCTTGATGCAAGTATGTAGTCACTTTAATGAGCTGGGTAGTAGACTTGCATGGATTATAGGCATGCATAGAGAAGCATGAATGGTAGTGTTTATAGAATCAGGACCAAAGTATGAAATATAAACATGATTCACTTGCCATTTAAGTATAGATATACCTGCAAGAGAATGTAGTGAATTCAGCAAGAATGTGATTCTTGCTGACAGATTTTTAAGGAGGGAATGTTTTTCCTAAATATAAAGCAAGAATCTTAATAGAATGATATAATTTGAGCATTTGTCAGACTTTTTCAGTAAATGCCATTAGATACTTAAGGACCAAACCAGACATCCCTTTGTTATATTCAAACAACTGTATCTGTAGAAGGGCTTTGCCTGTACTAGTGTGCTTAAGAACTGATTTCTTAGACTCAAGCGCGTGTGATCTCCTGATGTATTACCTACATTCTTAGCATTGTCTTCTTCCTACAGAATTTTATAGCAAAAGTAGTTCATGATCCTGTCTAGTTGATGAGACTGGACAAGTTAGTAATATGAAAATTAAATTCTGTAGACAGTACAGGTTTTTAAAAGCAGGATTCTGTATATTGTTTGTATTCTGGGAGGGACTCAGCTCTGCTCTGTCCAGAGCCCAAAAAGAGAGTCCGAACTGCCATAGCCTACTTGGCTAAAAGCCACATGATCTCATTAGCACGGTGCTGAACCCAGATTTCCAAGTATTGCAAAACAGAAGCTCAAGATGCAGAGTTGGTAAACATAGTCTCACAGTTTTTGGTTGATTTTGTGCTCGATATGATTAAATGCACATCAACCCAGAATATGCTGTTTGCATGCAGAGTCTGAAGGTCATGATTTTGTAACTGCAAAAGAAATTCAAACTTTTTTTTGTATACTTGAGAAGTATATATCTATACATCTTATATACTATACATCTTTCCTTTAGAAGACTCTGTGGTGCTAATGTCAGACAGGCACCATTTATGCAAACTTTTCTGATTTACTGAAGTCATGGGGCTGGAGTTGGGAAACCAGCAATGTCAACTTCCTAAGCTAATGTGACTGCAGAACTGGCATGTGATGCCAAGTTAGGGGCTGAGGAGTGATTGTTCACTTGAGAATCGCTTCTAGCTAGAATCCTGAGCCTATCTCTTGCTAAAAATAGTGTATTATTCACATGAAGAATTAATTGAAAGTATCAGTTTTGCTTAAGCTTTTTCCATTATGATACTGGATAAAAATTATTAGTATTTTGAGATAATGCTCTCAGTAGAATGTTACTTGTTAGTGTGAACTGTTATAATGTCCAAATTACATGAAGAACTTTTTTTTTTTTTGCTTATTCATAGGGAAAGGCAGAGATAATGCCTTGTATCTAACTCATGAAGCCAAATTCAGCTGTAACTGTGGTCATATGATGGGATGGACTGGATCACATGGAACACATTGTTGCACAGAGTTTGACTCTTTATATGCTAAGTTGCCATCAAAAAATGATGAGGATGTGAAGGTAAAAGTTAAAAATTAAATTCTCAAGTACCTTCACAAGATTTCCTCCAATGAAGCCTACTGTTTTAATTGGCAAAATGATGGTTCCAATGAATGAGGGTCTTCCCATGCAGTTCAAATGAAATGGAGTCCATCCAACATTGTGTTATTAAATTAAAGGTTTTATTCTTGAGAGAGCTGGAAGCAGAACTCCTTTTGAAAATTGATTGAAGTAGGGTAGTTAACTCCCTAAGACATTGTGAATGTCATTCATTTGTCTTGTAAAAGATGAAGCAATTTGGTTGCTACTTTTCTATTTCCTTTCAAGCCTCTTTATTTGCTGGTTCTGCCATCATAATGGGCATGAGTAGGTTTCCTGAGGATTGCTTTAGCTGAGCTTATTGGAGTTTTGAATTTGTTTTGACTTAAGATCTAGTAGCAAGTCTTGTTTTTAATTTGCAGTGCAAGTTGATTGCGTAATTGTGAAGCTGTTTGACATGTGTGATACAATTTGATTTGCATTCGTGCCAGTTTTCAACTGTAAGAAACAAAATCTGTTAGTAACAATTTTAGCAGGAGTCACTGGAGGCTTCTTACAGTTTGTTTTCCATTTCCCAGAAATGGAAAGATGGCACTCTTATAAAACTATTTGAACACTTCACACTATTGTTTAGCTGAGCAGTGTACGTTGATGTAAGTGGCTTTGGTATTTTCAGGGAAGAATAATGAAAAAAATAAAATATATAAAATATATATTTTAATATATATAAAATGCAGTATAGAATGCAGGAAGCAATAGAATGCTGACAGAGACAAGGGTTAAAAAAAAAGGGTCACTGAATTACAGCAAATAGCTGTTAAGATGTCTTGTGGAAACACAGAGACTTCATTGAGACCTGATTAGAAAACTTGAAACCTATGATTATAGTAGCATAGAGGTACTTTTTGCCTGGAAGGATACATACATAGAGTTAGCAAAGTGTTTGCCGCATGACCAACAGATCCTGGAAGTCTATGATGGAAACATAGCCTTTGCCATGCAGACAACAGCTATAGTCAGGCTGGCCTGTGCATGTTACGCCACTGGAGGTTTTCTCATAATGTGGCTCTGATTGTTCCTGATTGATTTTATTTTTTTTTCTCCCCATTGTGCAGTAGCAGGAAGACTTGAAGTAGCATTAATTCCTGAGTAGATTTTCTCTGGAAAAGCCACAGGATAAAAAGGTAATACTATTGTAGAGAGCAGAGTAAAAGGAAACTGAACTGGCAGAAGCATATGATGAGATAGCAATACAGGTGAAGTAGTTAAGAAGCGTTAGAGATTATATGATAATAGAAATGGGAACACAAGTGTGATTTCCATGAGTTCAGGGAAAGCCTAACAACCTATGCAGTCGAAGTGAAATAACAGGCCAGAGACAAAAGAGTAATTCTGAAGATGCTAGAGCTTTATGGTACATGGATAGCAGCTAATTTAGAACCAAGGTGGGTTGTTTCAAATTATGCATCTTCTTTAAGCTGTTACCAAAATGTGTGACCATTACTTGCTCTAAGTACTTACATAGTATTGCTGTAAATTTGTATAAAATGTAGGACTGTAAACAACTACTTGGTCATTCTCTGTGGTTCCCCACAATTGCAGGCAACTGAAATAATGCGTACCCCATTTCAGCCTACAGAACGTACTACAAACCGCAAAATATTTTTTAAAATGCCCCGTAAAAAACTAAAGGTTGTATAGTACAGGAGACCAACGCACATGGAAACTACAGCGTGCCATAAGACAAAACCAGGAGAGGTTGAGGGTACCACCAGCATTTTAGTTCACTACAGATCCTAACTCCAGTGCAGATCATTGTTTTGAAACCAAGTACACAAGCAAACAGGGACACAGAAGCCTCTTGATTGCACATCTTCTGTACTTCCTGCTATTGCAGCACTCCCTGGGAGCAGTTTCTGATGGTTCAGAGGCAAACCCCTCTTCATCATGTCACCACAATTAATTACATATGAAGAAAAGAAAAACAATTGTTGTGGCACAACCTCTATACCACAATGAAGAGCTTTTGCCTTTGAAGCCAAAATAATGTCACTTAGGTCATTCTCACATGAAGAATCAGCTTGCCTACACAGCACCTTATACTGTGCCTTTACTGTGCTAAAAAAACCCAACCCAAATACAAACGAACAGAACCTCAAACAAAAAAAAAAAAAAAAAAAACAAACCAAAACAAACCCAAAGAAACAAAACAAAAGCAAACCCCCACACAAACCAGAAAGCAACAGTCACACAGCTGGACTCTAGAGTAACTGAATAGAGAATTTTGCCACTAATGTTTCAGAAGTTTATCTCACTTTCTCTGGGAAGTTTCTGTAGATGTGTAGATTTTTATGTCTGATGCAGACAGTCATGCCTATTAAAACTATTCTTCCAAAGAAAAATACTGAATAGTGATCAAGACAACACAAGGACAACACAAGGAGTAGTGGAAGAGGGAGATTGCCAATGCAAGGAAAAAAAGTAAAATCACAACTGTGAAATAAAATTGAGTAGAAAATGTCGCAAGCATGAAGGAGACAGTCTGACTTCAGCCACTTAAATACAGAGGTTGAAGTGAAAAAATACCTCTGTAGATCATATTATTAGCTGGCCATTAAACATACTGAGGAAGGATCTTGTGACCAGCTTGACAGACGTCCCTGGGATGGCAATCTTCCACTGCTATGGCCTTGTCCCTTGTATTCTGTCTTTCTCTAAGCTGGAAAGAGACAGTTTGTGCTATGGCAAATCAGTATTTTAGTGTGACAAGGAGACGTTTAACAATACAGATCTGCTTATCTTTCCCTTGGTAGAGGGAAAGAGTCAATAATCTAATTCCCTCTCTTTTTCTAGCAACCAATTACTATAAAACTTGTAGGAACTTATTTTACAATTTCTCTTACTTTTTAAAATTTGCTTGGAATTAGTTCAACAAAGTTGGAACACTGTGAAACAATTTTACCTTACTCTTGAAATGTATCTTGCATGCATTTGTCTTTTTTACTTATTCGTCAGTGGTGTAATAATACAGATGTTAGCATTTTGATACCTGCCTTGCTACTTTACTTTAGAATATAAAAGACTAAGCATAAAGAAAGAAATGCTGTGTATATCCCAGAAGAACTATTATGTGCTAATATACAGCATCTTATATAGAGCTCAGCAGGGATGAAGAAAAGCCCTCACAACAGAAACGCAAAATCTCATTTTCACAAACAGGAGATGGGGATAAGAATAACCTAATTCGTATCATTTCCTATAAAATCAAATACATTCTTCACACTCAGCATAGTAATATTGTTTATACGATAAACAATGTTACTGCTCTTCCTAAAAAGCAAAGAAATACGACACATGATCCCAAGATAATGCCAAAGACAGTGATAATGACAGCAACAGTTAAGTTTACTTGCTGCTAGTAAATTATTCACATATATGGGCAAGTACACAAGAGTCAGCAAGGAAAATTCCAACTAGACCTCAGGGAAAAAGTCCACAATGAATATTGCCAAAGGTTGGGACAGGTTGTCCAGAGGGGCGGTAGAATTGCCATCCTTGGATATATACAGACTTTATTTGGATAAAGCCCTAAGCAATCTGATTTAACTTTAATGTTAGACCTGCTTTGAGAAGGGATATTGGACCAGATGGTGTCCAAATATCCCTCTGACCCAATTAGTATATGGTTCTAGTCCAGACACTGTTCTAGTATATAGGGAATTTAGCACTGGAATTAAAAGATTATATTTGGTCTATTTTTCATACCTGAGTAAATATGCAGTAATTTGAGGTAAGTTGCCAGCAGTTTGAAGGAGTTGATCCTCCTCTCTGTTCAGCATGGATAAAGTCACATCTGGAGTGCTGTGTCCAGTTCTGGACTTCTTATTGCAAGAAAGATAGAAAGTCCAGCACAGGACTCCTGAGATGATTAAGAAGAGACTGAGAGTGTGGGGACTGCTCAGCTGAGAGAAAAGAAGGCTTGGTGGGATCTTACCAGCATGTAAATTCTTGATGGGAGAGAATGAAGGTGAGGAAGTTACACAGTTCTTAGTAGTGCCCACTGACAGGACAAGGGGTAATGGCCAGGGATTGAAACACATGAAATCCCACCTGATCACAAGAAAACTTTTTTTTTATTACGAAGGTGGTCAAAACTGGAACGCGTTGTCCTGAGAAGTGGTGCAGTCCCCATCTGTTGAGATATAGAATCATAGAATCATAGAATAGTTAGGGTTGGAAAGGACCTTAAGATCATCTAGTTCCAACCCCCCTGCCAGGGGCAGGGGCACCCACTAAACCATGTTACCCAAGGCTATGTCCAACCCAGCCGTGAACACCGCTGGTGATGGAGCATTCACAGCTTCCCTGGGCAACCCATTCCAGTGCCTCACCACCCTTACAGTAGAGAATTTCTTCCTCATATCCAATCTAAACTTCCTCTGTTTAAGTTTGAACCCGCTACCCCTTGTCCTCTCACTACAGTCCCTAATGAAGAGTGCCTCCCCAGCGTCCCCATAGGCCCCCTTCAGATACTGGAAGGCTGCTATGAGGTCTCCAAGCAGCCTTCTCTTCTCCAGGCTGAACAGCCCCAACTTTCTCAGCCTATCTTCATACGGGAGGTGCTTCAGTCCCCTGATCATCCTTGTGGCCCTCCTCTGGATTTGTTCCAACAGTTCCATGTCCTTTTTCTGTTGAGGACACCAGAACTGCACACAATACTCCAAGTGAGGTCTCACGAGAGCAAAGTAGAGGGGCAGGATCACCTCCCTCAACCTGCTGGTCATGCTCCTTTTGATGCAGCCCAGGATACGGTTGGCTTTCTGGGCTGCAAGCGCACACTGCCAACTCATGTTCATTTTCTCATCAACCAACACCCCCAAGTCCTTCTCCGCCGGGCTTCTCTGAATCTCTTCTCTGCCTGTGCTAAACCTGACTGGACACAGTCCTGCTCTAGCTGACCCTGCTTGAGCAGAGGGGTTGGTTTAGATGATCTTCAAGGGTCTCTTCCAGCCTAAGCAATTCTGTGAAGTTTTCAAGATTTTAGAAGTCACAAAATGGCATTTCCATCAGATGTCTAGATACTCAGTATTCATTAAAGGTGAATGCTGTGGCTTCCCACTAAATATCATCCAGATTGCTTCACAATGTCTATTAAAAGTAGTGATTGTTTTGTTGTTTGTTGGTTTGGTTTCATGAGTGGTTTCTTGGTTGGGTGGTTTTGGTGTTTGGGGTTTTTTTTCATTATTTTCCCAGTCCAGATGTGTCCTAGTAAGTGTTCCATCTACAAAATACAAGTGAGTCTTTGGAGGACCGGAGTGTATTTGGAGGCTTGCCTATGAACAGACTCTGGTGTAGTTCTGTAGGGATGTAAGGTTCTACTCATGTGGATCTACTTGCAGAATTAGAATTAGAATTCCTTATTTCAAACGTTACTGAGAACTTGGCTGTATTGATCAATGATTATCTTCTCTCTGGAATTTACTTGAGAACTGACATAAAACATTGGTACTTTTCAAAAATGTTGGAGCTGCATTAATGAGTAAAATTAATGAAATTCCTGGAGTTGAGAAGTTCTTATGTGTTCTGGCTGTTCCTTTAAAAAGAAACATTTTATTCCTATTAAATGTAAATAATTACTCTGTTTCACATTAGGATGATCCAGTAGTTCTTCGGCGATTGCAAGAAACTACTCCTTTTCTTTGATAATGCTTAGAAAGCAGTTTTTAGTTTCTATGTGTTAGGTGAGCTCATGTATGTACAAAAGGACTTAGTTTTTCGAAAAAGTAAGTACTGTGTAAGTAAGGACACAGAGAACTACTGAGTACAAATCAGTCTGTAGGAAAGTCAGAAGTTTAAGAAACATGGAGAAATGGGAGCAGCCGTATTTTCATCGCTGAGTCAAGGCAAGGGCTGTAACCACTCTGTCATACCATGTTTGCTGTCTCTAATACATGATATATATTTGCTCTGACTAGCTCAGTTTTTCATGCTAATTCTGTTTCTCATAATATGAAATGACCGCCTTGTTTGATTCAAACACTTTTCCTCTGTACCTTTTAACTGCTGCAAGTAGATCAGAATGCTCACATCACTCATACAGTCCTATATTAAAAAAAACAAACACCACTATTGTATGTTAGGAGTTAACTACCTCTGAAATAGTGATTCATAAGTGTCTGTTAACATACTTCCTCATGATATAAAGTTAGGAGTATTTTATTTAAAGAACTTTATTAGACTACTTTCCTCTGATAGTGAATTGAGAACTTCTTTACGGCTTCTTGTTTGTTCTCTATGTTGTGTGCCTTAACTTTCATCATGTTCAGTGACAGTGAAGGGCACTCAGCATCTTATAAATAAAGCTTGGTGCCAGCAGGACTGAGCTCTTACACTGTGAAGAGATGAGGCATGAATTTGACATGTACCCTGTCACTTACCTGGCATGCGACTAGTAGTCCTTAAAAGCAGGATGTCAGTATGGCTTGTGGGAATCTGTACCACTGGTGTATGTGTGAAGTGTCACAACTGCTGTGCAGTTATTACTGTATGGACTACACAGCATAATAAATGTTGTAACTCTGCGTTTTCAATGTGCTTGAATAGAACATTGTGTATCCATTACTGTGTAAACATGAGGTAGCTGATAAATTTGTTTAGTGATATTTTTTTTTCCCCAATAGGGACACTTGATAAACTCTGCTTTGAAATCTCACTTAGCACCCAGTTTATTTTTAAAACAAATCTTACCATACACAGTCATTTTGAAACAGCCAGGAGAGCATCAGCAGTTGCTTGGTTTAAATAATAACGCTGTATCATGCTTGGTCTACATTCAAATGGGGCTGCTCTCATGCTCCTTCTGAAAAATGCCAACTTCTGCTAAACTTACGGAATATGACTGCTAATTAAAATATGCCCGAGAGATATATATAGTCTATGCTGTCTACTTTCTCTGTTAGAGTTTAGTGTTCTCTAGCTTTTGAGTCTGCAGTATGTGCTTTATGGTATAATAATGCAAACAGTGGTTAACAACAGAAGACCAAAACCATCAAAACGCAGGTTTTTGTAAAACTATATCACATGCCACTTTGAAAGAGCTTTATAAACTTCTGTTTATGTTGTGGAGAAATAATCTCATCCAAGATGTACATTCTATCAGGTAAAATTATGCATGTTCTGTTGAGTTACTCCATGTCAGGTTTATCAGGCATTCACCACTGCATGGTATCTTTAATTGTCAGAGTTTATAATGCACCTGACTCAGCCGTGCAGTTGACCTGATGTAACTGGAGATCTATTGGAGGGCAAATATGCCAGAAGTAGGAATGGATGCAGGAGCAGGCCTACGTTATTAAAGCCTTCTGCTGTTGCAGCACATACCCGGGGATGAAAGAGAGACTGCACTGGAGGGCTAAGGCAAAATGAGTATTTATTTCAAATGCACAATGGAAAAGCAAAGACCTAGCACAGTCACAGGTAATGTGAGGGTATTGCATCGGATACAGGAAATGCCTCCTTATATTTTTATTATTATTATTAAAAGGAGTGTAGAAGAAATTTTCTAGAAATAGTGTAATTGAAGAATATCATTACGGCAGCTTTAGTTTTATGAATAATTTCCTGGTAATATGGTGCATTTCTGATAACAGGGGAGGAAGAAGCAGATGCACTAAACCACGGAGGCAGCATTAAGTCGTGCTTCACGGCTAGGCGGTCCCGGCTAGAGGGATGCACATGTGTAACGTGTGTAACTGTTTACAGGATTTAGGCCTAACTTAGTCCAGGGGTTTGGTATTTCCTCTGGAGAGATGGAAGCGGGTGTAAGTTTCACCGTTTAGGGGTAGGAGCTGAAGTTATCTTCAAGAGATGATGCGCGGGCTGCGCGGCGGCTGCTCCCCCGCTTTACCTGTGGCCGGCAGCAGCTCCGCTGCCGCCTACTCTCCCCTCGCAACCACCTCCTCCGCCTGCCCGGGTGCCGCTCAGGGGCTACCGGTGGCTCCCGCCCCGGAGCGGCGCTGCGGGCCGTGGCACACAGCAGGGCTCGGCCGGGGAGCAGCGCCTGCGCGCCCGTCCCGCCCTGGGACCGGCCGCGGCAGCCTAGCTGGGAGGGCAGGAGGGAGGGCTCGGAGGGGGCGGGAGGCGCAGCCGTTTCCCTTTCTCTTTCGTTGGGCGGCCGCGGGGCTGCGCCAGGTACTGTGGGGACGGGGTGGGAGGCCGGGAGCCGCCGCAGGTACGGGGAGCAGGGAACGGGAGCCGGGGGAGAGACTGGCCGCCGCCCTCTGCTGCCGGCGGGCTCCCGCCGTGCTGGGGCGGGGTATGGGGGGTGAGGGCTCCGCCCCGCGGGGGCCCTCCGAGGCCTGCGGAGCGCGGCGCGGCTCGGCGGGGCCCCGCGGAGCACGGCGGGGCTGGCCCGCGGCCCCCTGCACCTGTCAGCGAGGCTGCTTGTCCCGCCACCGGCCGGAGCCTGCCGCGGGCAGGGCGCTGCCGGGAGCTTGGCTGCCGGGCACCCCGCTGCTGTTATGTAAATAACAGCCGGGCAGCGTGCCCCTGCCAAGTTCACGGTGACTAGTGCCCTCTGGGGCATCGTCGCTGTGCTGCCGGGTTCACGCACCTCTCTTTCCACGTGTGTTACAGGTAGGAAGATGACTCGCCTGGCGCAGGAGCAGGAGTTATGAGCCATGTCCTTGTGAGACGTCCAGAATTAAGAGCAAATGCCTGGAAAAGTCCAGTTGCACAGAGCAGCGCCACAGCTCTTGTGAACCACAGGCATCATCATCTCTCAGACTTGCTCCTCTGGTCCCAAGCACTCTGCCAGCATTTCCTACACCACGAATGGCTACTCAGAGGAAGCACTTGGTGAAAGATTTCAATCCTCATATCACCTGCTATATCTGTAAAGGCTATCTCATCAAGCCAACTACAGTAACTGAGTGCCTCCATACCTGTAAGTAGTACTTTGCAAAACGTTCCCTCCTTCATAAGTGATGCTTCCTTGAAGCGTTTGTTATGCCCTCTGTGCTGGTTTTTGTTTCCTTCTGAAGTGTTGCATGAAATGCCATGCAGTTTCTGATGAGGTCTCCTGATCATCCTTTCCAGATGCTGATCTGCCATCTGGGTCATCTTGAGGGTATGTCAACTCTGCTTAATACCTCGCAGATTAAAAACACCCCTTTTCTTTCCCCCAAGCTAGTGATGATTATGCTGGCTCTAGAAGGACCGTATCACTGTGGCCTGGCTGATCCCAAGTAAGATCATTAGGTTGGGTGTGGTATAGCTATGTATCTGTTGGCAGAGTGCATGATGGATACGCCAGTTCAGTCAGTGCTGGCTCCCATCTCTCTGTAGTGTGTTCCATGGCACAATGCATAGAAATACTTGAAAGTTGGCAAAATGTTTATTTAGGGAGTAGATCTCTTTGACTGAAACTGACTTGGGAAAAAAATAGATTGTCTTATATTCCTCATACTTCTAAAATATTGGTGTGTATGACATATTAAACATATGAATGTCCTATCACAGTTTACACAAGCTAAATTCCTTAACTGTTCTTTTTAGCATTCATTCTTGAATAGAAGATAGTTTGCTTGGACCTCTTGAGAATTTTTCATCTTTCCAAATAAAATTTAAATTATTCTAAAGGAAGAATAAGGGGAGCTATATGTTTTCTGGTAGCTTTCCCATTTTTAAGCCTTTAATAAATACCAGTTGAAATCCTTGTGTTAGCATTTCCTGTCAGTTCTGCGCAGTGTTGTTCCTGCAGTTGTTACTGTCTTCACTGTTAATTTTTACATAATGGTGTTCTGTCCCTAGTATGTCATGCACTAGAAGATTTAAACAATGGAGGCCATTGCGCAGCAGGAAAATTACATAGGTGCCATCCCGGAAACATGGTGGGATGACTCGCACAATGGGGCTGCTGCAATGGAGGGCTATAAACTCTTCAGGAGAGATAGGGAAGGAAGAGAGGTGGGGAAGCCTGTGTGTTAGAGAGCATTTTGATTGTCGGAGCTTAGTGATGGTGACAATAGGGTTGAGTGTTTAGGGGTAAGAATCAGGGGGAAGTCCAACGAGGCAGATATCGTGAGACCCTATTATAGGTCACCCAACCTGAATGAAGAGGCAGATGAAATATTCTCAATGCAGCTGGGAGAAGTCTCACAATAGCTGTCTCTTGCTCTCATGAGGGACTTCAACTTTGCAGATGTCTATTGGAAATATAGTACAGCAGAGAGGAAACAGTCTAGGAGGTTCCTGAAGGGTGTGGAAGATAACTTCCTGACCCAGCTGGTGCATGAGCCAACTAGGGAAGTCACCCGCTGGACCTCTTGTTTGTGAACAGAAAAAGACTTGTGGGTGATGTGATGGTTGGAGGTCATCTTGGGCATAGCAGTCACGATAGAGTTTTCAATTCTTAGAATGGCAAGGTAGCACAACTGCTACCTTTGACTTCCAGCAGGCAGAATTTGGCCTGTTTAGGAGCCTAGTTGACAAAGTCCTTTGGGAGGCAGACCTGAAGGGGAAAAGAGTCTGGGAAGGACTTCCTGGACATTCTTCAAGAAGGAAATCTTAAAGACACAGGAGAAGGCTGTCCCCATGTGCCATAAGTCAGACTGGTAGGGAAGACGACTGGGCTGGCTGAACAGAGAGCTTTGGCTGGAACTCAGGAAAAAAAGGAAAGTTTATAATCTTTGGAAGAAGGGGCAGGCAACTCGGGATGGCAATGAGGATGTTGTGAGGTTATTCAGGTTGAAAATTAGAAGGCCCAAAACCCAACTAGAATTTAATCTGGCTACTTCTGTAATAGACAAAAAATGTATATATAAATACATTGGCAACAAAAGGAGGGCTAAGGACAATCTCCATTCTTTATTTAATGCAGTGGGAAACATGCAGCAAAGGATGAAGAAAAGGCTGAGGTGCTTAATGCCTTCTTTACCTCAGTCTTTAACAGACCAGTTGTTCTCCAGGTAGCCAGCCCCTGAGCTGGAAGACAGGGATGGGGAGCAGAATGAAACCTGCATAATCCAAGGGGAAAAGGTTAAGTGACCTGCTACACCTTTTAGACACACACATGTCTATGGGGCTGGATGGTATCCACCCAAGGGTAGTGAGGGAGCTGGCGGAAGTGCTTACCATGCCATTTCCATTTTTCAGCAGCCTTGGCTAACTGGGGAGGTCCCAGTTGACTGAAGTTAGCAAATGTCATGCCCATCTTACAGAAACGGTTGGAAGGAGGATGTGGGGAGCTGCAGGACTGTCAGTCTGACCTTGGTGTCAGGGAAGGTTGTGGGGCAGATCCTCTTGAGTGCCATCCCATGGTACATATAGGAAAACCAAGTGATCAGGCCCAGTCAGCATGGGTTTATGAAAGGCAGGTCCTGCTCGACCAACCTGAGCTCGTTCTGGGACTAGGTGACCTCCTTAGTGGATGAGGGAAAGGCTGTGCATGTTTTCTACCTAGATTTTAGTAGTCTTTGGCACCATGTCCTACAGCATTCTCTTGGAGAAACTGGCTGCTCATGGCTTGGATGGGTGTACTCTTCACTGGGTAAAAAACTATCTGGATGGCCAAGTCCAAAGACTGGCTTACCTACATCCAATTGGTTCCAGGTCTCAAGTGATGTTCCCCGGAGCTCTGTATCGAGGCCAGTTCTGTTTAGTGTCTTTATCAGTGATCTGGATGAGAGCATCCAGTGCATCCTCAGTAAGTTAGCACATGACACCAAGTTGAGCCAGGAGTGTTGTTCTGCTGGAAGGTAGGAAAGTTCTACAGAGGGATCCGAACAGACTGAATCAATGGTCTGAGGCTAATTCTGTGTGGGCTCAGTGCCAGGTCCTGCCAGGTGCTGGTTGTCAGCCAGCTGAACCATGAGCCAGCAGTGTGCCCAGGTGGCCAAGGCGGCCAACAGCATCCTGGCCCATGTCAGAAATAGTGTAGCTAAGTATTTCAATGTGTTTCATGGTATTATTCTTCTGTTTTGGGTTACGTGGTAAAAGAATTTAAGTTCTGGAGGAGAGAAGTTACGCAAAGTGTCCTTATAAGAACTTGAAATAAAACAGGAGGGAGAGAGGTATATTACCTATTACTGCGTTGTCTTTCCCTTTAAAGAAAATGGAAAAATTCCAGCATTTGCAATTTTTTTTTATGTTTGAAGTTAATAAAGAGTAGTAACTTTTAAAAAGCCAGGGTGAGAGGAAAAAAGTTGCATTAGAAATTAGCTCAGACTTGGTAAAAAAAAGGTTTTATTATGCTATATTTCTGTTTAGATAATTTAGATGGGTATTTACTTTTGCTACCACTATAAAACAGTGTCAGCAGGAGCTTTTTTTTTTTTTTTTTTGTCAGCAGCATCTGTTTCTTTTGTTCACTTATAGATCGTGAGCTCTTCACTGAGACAGCTCTGCTACTGCCTACTCCCCAGATTAGCACACATGAATTTTACAGAGCTGCCATATAGTTGCACGGGTCTCCTCCCAGAAAAGATGCCACATGTTTTGGTCATTAAGTAGAACTGCAGGAAAGGAGGTGAAGTTTCTTTAAAGCAAAGTTTAGTTGCCAAAAAACAAAGCTTACAAAGATGGAAAGGAAAATGAAAAACTTAAAGTGGTGATACAGAAGTCTTATGTTTGTAGAGTAAAAAGTGATCTGTGTATGACAGTATTCAGGAAGATACTCTGATAAATTACTTTACACTTTGGCTTTTAGAAAATATTTTTGCTTTTTTGGTTGATTGGAGGTTTTTTTTTCGTTTGGGTGATTGGGGGTTTTTTTATGTATACGTATGGTTCTTCAGTCATATCCGAATAGTTATCACAAAATGCAATGATTTTAACAGTCCTTTAGTATTTGTCTCGTACTACTGATTGTGGTAATTCAAAACAGTGCTGCACAGATGATCAAAATCTGCAGATATTAAGTTTAAGAAGCAGCATGAATTCATTAGATACTGTGAATACAACGTATTTCTCTTGACAAGATGAAAAGCCTTGGAATATTGACCTAGATGTTCTCCGGCGGTTGTAGAGGAACTAATATGATCAGTCGTAACTAAATCAGTGATTAAATTCACATAATATGTTTTGCTGAAAAATGTTAAGTAGCAAAGTTCTGCTCTGAGGAATATGTTCCTTTTTAGTAAGAGATGTTTCTGTTGGGATTTTTGGAAATGTTGGACAGACAAGTCCACCATTTATTTACTGGGGGGAATAAGGGCAGCTTGGGAATCACCATTACGAATTTTCCTCTCTCTGTTGGGAAGGAAATGCTTGTATTACAGCAAAATAATTAATTATTCTGCAAATTCAGCCATTTTTTTCTTGTTTGCCATTTGCAACAGAATAGTTTTGTCTTAAGGACTGAGACCTTTTTTTGTAGTCTGTTACACAGTTGTCAAGGATGTTCAAGAACTACTGGTTGAAGCAGGCTAGATGTGAGCTAAAGGGTATGTCCCATCCTGTCTCCTGAGTCACTTCATTGTTTAGTACAGTGTGCGCTTACGAAACTTGGAAAATAAACTTTCCTCAGGAATGTTCTTTAGTGTCCTAAAAAATATCTGACTGTTTACACAGTCTTAGAAGTGTTGGTTGGAAGGGACATCTGGAGATTGTCTAGGCCAACTTCATGCATGATGCAGGTTAGTTGCCAACACTACACAACACTGTGCCAGGTCAAGTCATGGCTCTGTATAGCTGAGTTGTCAGTTTCCAAGTGTGGAGACTTCATAGCCTCTCTCAGTAACCATTTCCAGTGCTACACTATTTACCCAGTGGAGAAGTTCTGAATGTCCTACCAAACAACTTGTCACCATTGCTCCTTGGGGTACTACTTGCCACTGCCAAGGAGAGCTGGGCTCTATCACTCCTGTGACTGCTGTTCCAGTGATACAGGTTGTGGCTAGTTTACCTCAACCATGGTTTGCTTTTGGTAAATTGATATTGCCTATTCCCGATGACATTTTTGTCTCTTATGTGGTTGGAAATTGATTCCAAGGGACATCATGTGATCGGTCATCTTTCCAGGGATCCAGGGGAGACTGTTTAGCTATAGTTACCTGGTCATCCTTCCCATCTTTCTTAAAAGTGTACGCAACACACTACCCTTTTCCAGTCATCAGACACCTCCCATAATCACCATGATTACCGTGATAAACTTTCAGCTTAGCGAATCCTACCTGGCTTAAAGTATGAATACATCCACTTTCCTATATAGTCTGTTCCTTTTTCCCCTCATTCATTACCAGACCCACATTTTGTCTGAACTTCCTGTCACTGAAAGGCAAGCTGCCATCTGCAACTATATTCATCACCAGTTTTTCCCTGTTTATGAACAGCGGATCAAGTGTTGTATTACTCCTAGTTAGTTTCTCTAGTATTTGCCTTAAGAAATCATCAACTGATGCAGTCTAGGAACTTTGAGAAATGTCATTCCATGCAGGAAAATGACCAGAGCTGTGATCTTCAATATCAAACCAATAATCAAACAAGCAGAGAATTTTTTCAGATTTTGCCTAAAAAAAATCATGCTCTCACCAAAAGATCTCAAAAGAACTGTATTGCAGCAAAATTTCCCACCCTCAGACAGGCAAGCTCATCTGCTTTCATACTCCTCCTCTTGCAGAAGCTTCAGTCAATGGCCTGTGACAGATCTTAAAGGTTAGCAGATATGTCTTATTCTGAAGTCAAAGACTTCAACCCAGAAAGTGTTTTTTGTTCACCATGTACTGAAATTATCTCTCCTTTTTCACAGAAGGGAATCTAGTCTGACTTTCTCTGGTAATTGTAATTAACAGAGGAGTGAGTAGTCTCACATGTATGTGTTCTGAAAAGGGTGGCTAAGTATATTAAAAGTTTACTGTCCTGTTTTGATCTAGACTCTTTCCCTAAAAGTAAGTGCTTTTAAAGCAGATTTAAAGTAGCTAATTAAATACTTCATTAAATATAGCAAATACGTGTGCCATCACTGAGATGGGTTTGATGTTCCTGATGGGTTTGTTGCACCTGTGCGTATCCTGTGCCCCTCCTTTGCTCACTGGATTAAAGAATGACTTTGAGAGATGGGATCCTTGAAAGAACTCAAAGGATGAATTCTAGCAAAGAATTTGTGCCACAATTAAATAATTAAACTTTCTCATGTAAAATATTTTGGTTTAAAAATGCAATACAAATTTTTATGAATGAAATGTACTATGAAGTTTTTCTTGTTGAACAATATGTGTGTAGATAGACATAAAATACGTATTTTTTTTGTTTACACAAGATGACAAATAGCACAGCTAATTACAAAGATCTAAAAGATTGCGTGAGCCAGGTATCTATATACTGGCAAGAGTAGTATTGTGAGCTATGCTATTTTTGCCAGCCACTTAGCATATATCATGCAAATACTCTTATCAACTGTAGTAAATCACGTTTCATGCAAGTTTAACTTTTATTGTGACTCATCTAAAGTGTCATAGTACAACCATGAAATCCAGGTCCTTTATTTCACTAGCATGTGTAGCACATACCTCAAAATCCTGCAAACTGTATACATTTGGTTCTTTTGCCTATTTGCTACCACAACATGACCTACTGTAAAGCAAGTGAAACCATGACATTTTGTTAACCTGTACCAGAAGCTTAAAGAGTTTTTGTTAGGGTTTATGTTTGTTTGTTTGGGTTTGTTTGGTTTATTTTGTGGTTGGTTGTTTTAGTTGATTGTTTTGTTGTTATTGTTGGGGTTTTTTTCCCCCATAGGTGGTGAATTGAATATATATGTAATTCAATTGTATTTAAAGACTCCCCTTTCCCCTACCCTTTTCACCCAATACTTAGACCTCATCCTGTTCTCTGAAACTTAAGTGGTAAGGCTTTGAAAAATGTTCAGTGTTTTATATTGAGAATGACAGAGGATGATTATACCTATCATATCTGAAAATACTGATTGATGATCATACTCCTACTAGGAGTATTATGTATCAGTTCATTATTCTTGAGTGCTAGAATTTATGTGTATTTTTTACTTTCACATTGCTATTGGTAAATCACATTTAGTTTTGACAGGCAAATCCTCATAGCACCATAGCTTTACATGAGAAAAAGCAAAAGTTTTAGATTGCTGCAGTACTGATTTAACAATTTCAAGGTTTTTTTCACTGTATAAGATGATCGCCTCTTTTGAGCTGGCTGCACAAAGTCTTGTTACCAATCTGTAAGTTTGCTGGGTTGAAAATACATCCATGTAGGACTGGCTGAGGATTCTTGCTTCCTTATGATGTTTTGTCTGTATTTATTCTACTTAAAGACCAGTCTTAACTAGAGATTAAGCTCTTCATTAATTATTAGTCATTTTCTTGAACCATGCATGGCTTCCAAGGGTGCCATCTTCTCTCAAAAAAAGTTATAAGGAGAGCATGTAATATATTCAGACTGAGGAATTCAGTTTGTTTCCATAGATTGGTTTATATTAGAAATATTAATTAGAAATATTAGTTAGAAATATTTCTTCAAGTAACATTACCATGGATTTTTGCAGGCTTTATGTTTGGCAGCATTTAGTATTTGGGAGGTTTTGGGGAGTCAATCATCTGACTTCAAATAAGTGTGTCAGTTATCTATCCTGTGGTATAGAGTTCTTCTGAATAGTAGCAGTTTCAAATTTCATACAGTAAATTAAAGCCATAGCTCAGGTAGGTCCTATTTGTCTTTACTTTGAAAAACAAAAAGCCTAGCAAAGCCAAATTTAAAATATCTGTACCATGCAAGTCAGTCCATTCCAAAGCAGTCAGATCAGTGTCATTTCGTTATCACAGTCTCTGAGAACTTCTCTTATGTGTATGGAACAGAGATCCCAAGAGCAAGTGAAGGGAATTAAATTCTCCTCAAAGAATTTTAGGCATAGCTTCTTAAAACACAGGGAAGTGCTTTTGTAAAGAAGCTAGTACTGATTGCTTACAGAAAGAAAGAAACCTCTCCGGTACTGATATGAAGCTACTGGTAATCCTTTTGGAAAAATTTTATGCTAATCCTCTCAGAGTCTCTATTGGTAAAAATTTCCCAACTAAGATTAGTAGTTAGGCTTATCAGTTCCCAAATTAATATTGACCAATATCAATTGCATTTATACCATTTTTTCCATTTCTTTTATTTTTATAATTCTATTAAAATTGGTGTCAGATTAGAAAGACTGACCTAATAAAGATGCTGCTGTTTATACCAGATGAGATGTTTACAACAACAGAAAAAAAATTAAAGACCAACCTCTTCCTTTATTATAGGAGTTAGCAGAAGAGGAACTTTATCTCCCTTGCAGCTCTCCATTGAAAAAGAGCTATCCCTAAGCACAGTTTCTATGAAGTCAAGTCAGAAAAGGTGTAGAGTATACCAAATCGTTTTGTTACTAACCTCAGTGACTTTCAGATGAATTTCCATATGGCCATTACTCACAACTGTATTAGACTTCACAATTTCATCATCATACTAGCTTCCCAGACTTTTTCCCTCATGGTCTTTAAACTGAGATTCTCCAACTAATGGTATTTCCAAGATAGCAGATGATTCTTAACCTTGTGGCTCGCATCAGTATTGTCATCACCCATCACTAATCTGTACTCTTTCTCCTGACAGAAGTAGTGTATCATCTCCACCTTCAGCACAATATAGATACCAGGATTATGAGATATCAATTGCTACAGTTGAAGAGCTCAAGTGTCAGTAGCATATTTTACAGATTCCTTGAGAAGCTTGAGCAGAATATGGTTACTTACATTCTTATTGAAGTCATCTAGGAAGTGCTTATTCTAGGGTTCTCAGACTTTTGCTATATCTGACATCAGAGTGAATAGGTTAATCCTATTTTGTCCTTTGATTTACTTCACACAGATCTAGTATCTCTACACTTAATTGCTTTAATTTTCTCTACTTCAATACTGTAGAAGAATCATGCCCTAAAAATGTCCTGGGTTTGTTGTTTTGTCTTTGTGGTTTTGTTTTGTTTTGTTTTAATAAGTAGAAAGAAGACATCTCCATTAATGAATGGGAAAGGTACAATTTTCAACAATGTTAACTACTCCCATTCATAGCAATATTTAAAGAGCCTGGTTTTGGTCACATTGTCTGCTATATTTTGATCTTTCTGTCATAGGTTTAGGGTAGGACCTTTTATTCACTTTGGCTCACTTTTCACTTCTCAAGAAAAGTAAGATAAATTAATGACATGATACTATGATGGCCTGTTTTGGAAAGAGAAGTTCACTTCATCATAGCCTTCTCATGAACACTCTATCTGAATTTCATATTAATTAGTGTTATTGACTGTTGGGTTTTGTTGAATTCAATGATATGGCATGCTCTTGATTTAGACGGAGGCTTTTTTTCTTTTGGACAATCTTCAGAACTACTGATAGTATAAAAAAAATAAAGGTACCGTAATTAGAGTTTGAAGATAAGCAAGGGCACTTTTGGAGAATATTACAATATGTTGTTTGACCAGCTATTCAAATTCTATCTGAATGGTGTTGGTGACTCCTTGCAAGCAACTCAGGTCTGGACACCTGTAGGGTTTCTGTTTGTTCCTTAGTGCATGTTTTTTACACAGCATTATGTCTTGTAAAAATGCCTGTTCAAAAAGTGTAACTTTGGGGAAGTGATGCTGCTTCTTCATCTGTGACTCTGAGACATGCTTGTGAGACTTCCTAGCCAAGCATGCACCCTGTTATCTAGCTACAGGTGAGAGGGCTTTTTGTTTATTGCATGTACTATACAACACCGTTTCCTCTCCAGTGCTTTGAGCCTGAAATGAAGGTACGCAGTGTTACCTTTGAGGGTGCTGGAACTTGTTTAGGATATTCGTTTAAAGGAAGCACTGCAGAGCAGATTGATGATACCTTTTGATGATCAATGTCATGTTCTTGTCCATTTACTCTAAAATCCTTAAAAAAAATAAAACCATTCTAAGATAAAGTGGAAAAAAAAAAGTTGTATTTAAAGTGAACGACACACTAAAAATGTCTGTAATAGTTTCAAGTAAAGAAATGAAAAAAAAAATCCCACATGTATTTAATCTTGGCACAGCTCATTGAAATCAGAAAGCTCTAACTCTTACCCAGCTAGTGCATTAATTTAAGAGATCAGTGATTGATACTGTTGGATAGGTGACTTTTGTACATGTTTTACTTTCTGTGACTCTTAACCTAATATATCATAGAATCACAGAATAGTTATGGTTGGAAAGGACCTTAAGATCATCTAGTTCCAACACCCCTGCCAGGGGCAGGGACACCTCCCACTAAACCATGCCACCCAAGGCTCTGTCCAACCTGGCCTTGAACACTGCCAGCAATGGAGCATTCACAGCTTCCCTGGGCAACCCATTCCAGTGCCTCACCACCCTTACAGTAAAGAACTTCCTCCTTACATCCAGTCTAAACTTCCCCTGTTTAAGTTTGAACCCATTACCCCTTGTCCTCTCACTACAGTCCCTCATGAAGAGTCCCTCCCCAGCATCCCTATAGGCCCCCTTCAGATACTGGAAGGCTGCTATGACGTCTCCAAGCAGCCCTCTCTTCTCCAGGCTGAACAGCCCCAACTTTCTCAGCCTGCCTTCATACGAGAGGTGCTCCAGTCCCCTGATCATCCTCATGGCCTCCTCTGGACTTGTTCCAACAGTTCCATGTCTTTTTATGTTGAGGACACCAGACCTGCACACAACACTCCAAGTGAGGTCTCACAAGAGCAGAGTAGAGGGGCAGGATCACCTCCTTTGACCTGCTGGTCACTCTCCTCTTGATGCAGCCCAGGATACAGTAGGCTTTATCATTGCATGTGTGTGACTAGTGTTTGATTAGTCACAGAACTGAACTATGCCTTCAGTTGCTCCCTGTGCTGCTTTGTATTTCAAGTAGGTAAAGAAGGAAAGATAGTTCAGATAATTACGGGAACTGGAATGGCTGAGGAGCTACTGATCAGCCAAAGAATTCCACCTTCTGATGTTTGCCCCTGGGTTAAACATGTGCAGATGCTCCCTCTTCAGGAAAACTTCGAGCTGAGAATCTTCATATCTTTTCAATTTCAAGGACAACTTAAATTATTTTCGGTTATAGAGGAAATTCACAATCATATTAGTAAGGAGAGATTATAGAAATCTTTACTACATTTTTTTTAAGTTATTTGGACTTGTGCTTTAATTTAAGCATTTTCTGCAGTGCTGCTTTGGGCTGGCATGAAGGCTTATGGGTGATGAAATTATATTCTGTAAGTGTAGTAGCAAAATGTTCAGTTTTAGGAGTATTAGTTATAAAAAGTATATGGAAAAAGGAAGAAACAATGTAGGTACGGAACATCACATTTGCTGCTCTGTACTAGACTTCTTACCCTGTGGAAGTGTTAGGGAATGCATGTGCAAAAATCAGTTAAGTCCAGTATTTTAACAAATTGTAAAAGATCTGTGATATAAGAAGAGTTCTGTAATTACAGGTTCTTGCAGTTGTGTGGCAACACAACTTGAGGTCAAGAAAAAATTAACTCATGTCCTGAGGGTTGAATAGCGCTCTCACAGCATCAGCATCCTCGGCTGTTCTGGAGTCCCTGTGTGCAGAGGACCGCAATGCGCTCCACTTACTGGGATTGTTTGGCAGGACTTGGGTGGTTCCTGCGCTTGTTTTACCAGATCATTGGAAATCTGCCCTGCACCTAGCTCTACTAGAGCCATTTAGATTGGGGAAGGTGCCAAGAGCCAGCCAGAGAGCTCTGAAATCTGTCTGTCCAGCTTAACGGGGAAAGTTCATGTAATTTCAGCCAAACCTATGAAGTTAATATCCTTAAGTTTATGTTTTAAAGCAGCTGGAAAAAACATCTGCACAGAGGTTTAATGTGTGTGTATTATCAGTGTCAGCTGAGTTGCAGTAACTCTTCTGAGAAAAGATAAATGCAGGCTTTGCTTGTTAGGTGACATTTGTTAAAGGAATTTCAAGATTCCTTAAAGATTTTCGTATAATTAGGATTTACCAGCTTGTTTAGAGGTGCTCTTAGTTCATTAGGTAATTGATGAAAGAAATTAGTGTTTCAGCAGAAAGCATATTGTAATTGCAGCAGTCCATTTATTTTTTCAGTCCATTTACTGATGAATTTGCAGTTCTCATTTCAGTTTAGGTGAAATAATAGTAAACAAAGGATGGACTTTATCTCCATGCAGAATGTTATAATGCAGTAATAATAGCAGGCATATTTGTTCTCATCAGCTTGGCTTCTATTTTCTTCTTAATGGCAGTAAAGTCATCAGTCTGAAATTAATCATTTAGAAATAAAAGAAGTGTAGCACCTTATTTGGTCTAATTTCAGTTTATTGGATTTTAAATTCACACTGTTGTTGCTTCGTGTGTGTTTATACCTGCCATGGTTGTGATCCTGATTTTTCATTGCAAGATTCAATTATTAAATGTTCCCTGTAAGTTCTCTTAGAGCTTTTGAAGGCACTATGTCAAAAGGGAAACATAGCTGCTTTGAACCTGTGTACAATTTCCATGAACCTTTATCTTACAGTGAGTATTTACAACAGTATTTTTAGCTGCCAGCAACTCCGCTGGAGAGAAAACGATGTGCATAAGTCATTGTCAAATCATCTGAAGTGATGGTTGGCTTTGCTGGGCTAGAGCAACCCAGCATGCACTTTCTCAGAACCTGCTCTTTGCATGTGCTGTATGGTATGGGGTTTGCATTTTATGATGCTGGGAGAATTTTAAGTAGTAAAAATCTTGCGTACTTTGAATCAGCACTTGTTTAACCTGTGCTGCTGAACTCAAGTGTGTTGGCTGGCAGAGCTAGCTATAGCTTTGAGGAGGAAGTGGATAGAATACATTCCTTATTTGCTTTAAAATAATACTCTTTGATGCATGAAGTAGTTAGCTGGTATCATTAGGTCATGCTCAAGCAATATTATTCAGATCTTAGACTAAGTTGGTTTTGCCTTTTTTTTTCTTCTGCCCCTCAGTTTGTAAGACTTGCATCGTTCAACACTTTGAAGACAGCAATGACTGTCCCAGGTGTGGCAACCAAGTGCATGAGACTAATCCACTAGAAATGTTACGGTAAGATGACATTGCACAGCATTTGCTAAAATGGAAGAACAAAAAATAAAATAAAAAATAATCTTAATATCTTTATCCTGAAAGGGAATTAATTTTTTTTTGCTTCTTTGTATAATACATAAATCAACTGTTCTTGGCCATAGATACTATCAGTTTCTTATCTCCCAGTAAAAGGTAAATTAACTTTTCAGATATAATAAAAAGAGGAAAGATAATGGAGAGATGC
The DNA here is from genome assembly GCA_028858755.1 of Ara ararauna. Lineage (NCBI taxonomy): Eukaryota > Metazoa > Chordata > Aves > Psittaciformes > Psittacidae > Ara > Ara ararauna. The sequence continues at coordinate 71,814,323 of CM054381.1, forward strand.
AGAAAGACTGGGTGTATTGTAAAAGTTAAATTTTATTTTATTATTTAATTATTTAATGCCTCAAACAAATAAACCAGAAACCTTTTATTCTTTACATGAAATTAAGTTCTAGAGTTTCTTTTTTCAAACAATTTAGGGCATTCCAGACTGCGTGCAGCTTTTTTTAATTCGTAGAGCAGTATAGAAAATGAATCATACAAATAACTGAATGCTTTCCAGGGTGTAGACCTACCAATCTGAATTGAAATCTGCTGTCAGATTAATGAAAAGACACTCATGAAAGAAAATCCTGACACCAAAAATACCTTTCCTTGAGAGTTTGCATTTTTTATGTCACAATAACACACATTTTTTTTAAACAATTATTTTTCTTGAAATTCTGGGTTCTCTTTCAGTCATGTTATATTGAAACAAAGGTGATAACCTTGCTACAAGTATAGTACAGAGAAACTGAGAAATGTCATCATAAGTGGAAGAACTAGATGTTTTCCTAAAATGATGAAGCATCTCCCTGCCCTCACTCCCAACGGTTCCTCCCCTTCCTCCAATTTTATTAGTTTGTAATACTGTTGGGAACTTCAGAACAAATATTCTTACGTCAATGTCGCAATAAATATTTACATATTGTGTTTGCTACAGTTTGTCATATTTTGCTTTTTGACTGATATGTGTGTGCATAGCAATTCCTGGACTTCAGTTATGTACCGAGAGGGTAGGTGAGAGAGATTAAATACAGCAACTCTAAAGGGTGTTGTTAGCTTAAGTCTTTATCATCTGAATGTTTTTTAGAAGGGCAGGGCTAAAAGGGTTTATGTAGATATTTACCTTAAGTACTATTCTGATCTGTCAGTGTCTGAGGTGCTGCATCAGTTGTAATAGAAGATTCTATATAGAGTGCATGAGGCTGAAAACAAAAGCATTTTCGAGATATTTCTTTTGTTCTGATAGGACCATTTCATAGGATCTAAAAAATGCATTTTCTGAAGCCTCTAGTAGATGTTTACTAAATGAAGACTATGCTCTAAGCAGGAAATGATAGAAGGGTGAGAAAAGTTGAGACCACAAGCCAGAAATGTGGGAAGAGCTATTTTCTCTGCAGTTATTTCCTGAAACTCCTTTTAGAGTCGCCATGTTTATTTGCCAACAAACTGCATATAGCAAGTGGTTTGCTTGTATTTTATGAAACAGTTTTCAACATTTGCTAAACTAATAATCAGAAAAGCACATGAACAGTGTGATGGAATTATCTTTTTTGGATGTTGCCTGCCTAACTTAATACATGTTATACACTCTGACTGTAGAGGCCAGCCCCATCATTGCTCAAGAATGCAGTCATTTTCTGAGAAATGGCGTTGAACACTCTAGATAGTATTTTTAACTGAGATCTTTCAGATAAACTGTATAAACCACTTTATAAACTCAGTTTTGAATAACTTCATAACTATGTGAGGTTTTTAAATGTATCTTTTAGTTGGCAGCACTTAGGACTGTTGAAACAATAAGCCAAAGTCTGAAATCCAGCATTGAGCTCCAAAATAAAAATCTAGGAAGAGTGCTAAATTCTAGAATTCCCCTTCCTGATTTAGTAGAATTCTGAATCATCAGTATTCACTAGGGTCTGCAGTGGTCTGCCATGAAGGCAGGCTGCTTTTTTTCTTGGTAGCATGCTTCTTGGAATGCAAGTTTTCTTGAGTGATAGTCTTTGTTTGCTTCACTTCAGATAATTAGCATTTGTCAGGGAATGGCTTTGATCTTACGACTCATTCAGTATTATAGAAGAGGTGAAAAAAGAGAGGTTTGGAGGTTGGAAGATGTGGTGGTGCAAAGAAGCATGTCTAAAATATTAATGTTCCTGTTATGGCATTAACAGGAAGTATCATAGTAAATGACTGAGACCATGTTTGGAATTATGTCAAGTAGTTTCATTTTGGAATGGGTTTGATGCAAGTCACAGAAATACAAATCTTTTTGTTAAGAGTCCTTATAGGAGTGGATAATAGGAACACTGTAAGATGCATCTGAAATTAAGAATCTTTTTGTAATTTCCTATTATTTTTCCCTATCCTTTGAGTTTTCCTGTACTTAAAAATAAAAGTGGGGTTTTTTCCTAAGTTTTTAAAGTATTGATTAGTATTATTGTTTCATGAGGAGAAACAGCTCTTTTTGTTGGTTTTGAAAGAAAATTGAGTTACTGACTATAGCACATCAAGCCAGTTCTTGCTGCTAGCATTGTAGATTTGTTAAGTATAGTGGTTTTCTTGCTATGTTAGCATTACTAGAGACTTTTGGTTTGGGCCATTGAAGACAAATTAGAAAGTGCTAAAAGGGAATTTTAAAAATAAATGTGGAAAACCCAGCATGTATTATGCCACCTTGAGGAATAGTTAGTGGGATTTTTAGTTGAATTAGTGTTGTTCTCTTCTTATTTCTTTTCTCTTAATGTATAAGTTATGAAGATTAGAGCTTTCTTACAGTGTGAAATTAATCCCGTTTCCAAGACAGGTTCCCAGGTTCCCAGTGCTCTACTACAGGAACTTCATAGAAAACAGTACCCTCTAGTTATGTCAGATATTGATAAGAGGTGCTAGAAGAGATAACATACCGTTTGGAAAGCTAGACCTATATTGTGGTCTGTCAGAAACCGAGTGCACAGGCATCCCATGATTTTGGTTCCCCTCTTACCTGTGAGAAATTCCTCTCTATGCTGCTTTGTTTTAGGGGAGGCCTGTTTCACTTGCTGAAGATTTTATTATTTTTTTTTTTGGTACTTGCAAGAAGAAGCAATTAGAAATGCATTGTGTTTGTAGCTTAAACATTAATGTTCTTATGGTATGACTCTCTTTTTGAACTAACAGATAACATGGGAAACTAGTCTCAGAACAGGGTAACTGGGTAATAGGTCTGATTGTAAACTTTCAATTACAAAAGCAAATTCTGTAAAGAAGGAGAACCTGGAATGCTGGCATATTTGGTATAAGAAGAGAACTGTTGTCTACTAAAATGGCTTTTAGGCATTCCTCAACAATAAAATCATTCAGTCTTCCTATTTTGCCACTGCCAGTGAAAAAAACCTAGAAAAACCTAGAATGTTTTTTAACAGGCAAATAGTGTATTATTAATAACATGTACACATACATATCCGTATATATACAAACGTGTGCATAGATATCTCATTACCAAGATTAAAAATGAAGGGAATCAAAAATATAACAAAGTCAATTATTGTAGCTTCTGACTGTGTATCAAAATACTTAATTTCTCTGGCCGTTTTACTTAGTACTTGGTTTTGTCCTGGGTTTTTGTTTAGGCTGTGGACAGTGGGAGTTACTGTTCAGAAGAGAAGATGAAGAGGGCAGAGGAGAGAAATGAAAAAGAGTAAGACAGCGGAAACCAGACAATAAGTGAGACAAGGAGAGGAAGTGGAACTAGAAAGCGGATGATAAATTAAAAGGATAGGAGAGTAGGTAAAATTCAGAGAAAAGGGAAGCAAAATATTTTAGCTTCAGCAACAAAGGAAAATGTACCATGTCCTCTGGAAGGGACTGTAATAGCTGTTTCTGGCACTAATATCAGGGCAACAGAGGACATGCCTGTGCTGCGTACTGTTGTCTGGTAGACGAATTCATGGCAGATTTAAATAGTTTAAATGAATTATGTTGGGCACTGAGAACTGTCTAGCCAGAGCAGCATGGATGCTCTGTGGTCTTCTTTCTCCTGCCAAGACTGGTTTGTCTGTGTTGTAATGAGCAGGGAGTAGTCTGTTCAGTTTTTCATAACAGGCTTATTACCAAAGCACTTGAACACTTAATATGATCATGGAGTTTACAGTTTTCATGCTTACTACTCATGATCTGGACCTTAAAAGTAGATACTTTTTTTCCAGTTTGTTCCTTTTAGTAACACACTTGTTTGCTTGTAACAAAAATTAAAATAATGAAAACTTTAGAGTATAATGTTTTGGCGGGGGGGTTGGGTTTTTTTGTCTTTATACATTAAAAAATAAATTCCTTGGTTAATTCTAAAACAAATACATTCAGGAGGTGGTTGAGATAAATGGTTGAGATGTTGTCTTTCAAGCTAAAATCAGCTGATTTTTTCAGGATATATTATTTGTGAGAAATATGCAAATTTTTTATTATTCAAAAGATTTTGTTATTTAATGGCTGAAAATATATAAAGTGCTAGTTTCTACTTAATGTGAAATGTATTTTTTCCCTTTGAAAGGCTGGATAACACCTTAGAGGAAATCATATTTAAGCTGGTGCCTGGACTTCGGGAACGTAAGTTTTTCGTTTGGTTTTGGGTTACCTGTTCGGGTTGATGGAGGGCATATGGTCAATTCTAGTGATATACCTGTAGTATTGATTTAAAAATTCACATGACTGTTCTTTGATGTTAACTAGAGGAACTGCAGCGGGAGATCGAATTTTGGAAGAAAAATAAACCTCAAGAAAATGGACAAGGTGATGATTTTTTTTTCTCTCTCTCTCATCTGTGTGTTAAGTAACATTGATGATTAAGCCCTGTTTCTTTAAACAGTTACACATGTACATTGTTTTTACTGAATTCAAAAGATACTACAGAAACTTGTGACAAATCTGCGTATATGTAGCTTGGGCCTTCATGTACTGCTGCTTGCTATTAACCACTTGTTTTACAAACATTACCTGTTTTACCATTATTTTAATTGCATTTCCCTAAGCTCTCACTTTCCACGCTCATGAGATTTTCCACTTGAATTCTTAATTTTCATAATACAGCAAGATGCAGAACTACTTGCGTTTTTTACAGATTATTTTCTGTTACTGACTTTGACCAGCTGTTAAGTAGGAGGTTGTCAAGAATTAGTTATGACAAGTAGTAAAACAGCTTTCCACACATGCTAAACAATTGTTTTATATAGATTCCAAAATGCTTTTTTTTTTAAATCTCTTTCTTTCTTTTTCCTTTTTTTTTTTTTTTTTTTTTTTATTTTTTTGGTAGTTCACCTATGCACTTTCGGAGCTGATTATCGAGGTGCTAAGTGAGAACTACACTCAACTGGTTTTATGTCTGTTTCATTTGACATTAGGATTTTGATACCATAGTCTATTTGATTCAGACATTTTAAAGAACTTTTGAAAGGCTCTGCTAAGCTAAAGAAATAGCTATTTTTAGAAAAGGATCACTGTCAAGTAAATGTCTTGCAATATTCTTTTGCACTCAATTGTTTATAATATCTTCTTTTCAACTTAATAACTTTTAATTTTCTTTCTCACTAGTTCTGTTGATTTGTGTTTGGCATCCATGGTAAGGGACAAGGTCCTTTTCTCTGTTATATAATTAAATGAAGAACTGCAGGACAGTTCCTATGATATTTTTCTAGTTTACTACAACATACCATATAGTGTATACCTATTCATTTTTTAAAAATACTTAGAAAATATTTGTATGAAATATAGATATTTTTTGATTGTTTAGAAAAGTATTTCTGCTATATATATAAATAGAAAAATATATAATTTTCAAATTTATAGGATGTGACTTCTTTATTCTTCTTGTTCTTATCTTTGTCCCATCATTTAATGGCAAACCTAATGGCAATCAGTTACTAAGTGTAATGTGTGATTGGATTCTTTGGTGAATCAGAAGGCGGCTCTAGCTCTCAAAATATACTTTTAAGTAGCTACAGATGTATCCAGCTCTGTTAGTGACTGTATCCTTGGGCTGTGGAAATTCGGCTCTGCAAACCATTTGAAAGTCATGAGAAAAATCACGAGCATTTAAACTATTTTCTGCCATAAACAAGCATTTAGAATCTTGCCTGAGAATAGATTGTTTGGAGAGAATAATTGCAGTAAGACAGGACTGTTTCAGTTGTCAGTACCATGCCTGCAATCATATAGTCAGTCTAGTTCAAAAGAATCCTCAGGTCACAAAGCAGTTCCCAACCTTAGCATCCAAGATTTGTAAAAAAATCCCAGGACATAAAATTTTCACATCCCTAAAGAAAAAAAACCCTCAGACAACAGCGTATCTCAGGCATTGGTGACTCCAGTAGGAGAGTGGTTACCAGAGAGAATTGATGGGTAATGATAGGAAACATATTGTGATTCAGAGAAAAAATATCTCTATTGGGCCTCTCCAGTCTGAGCTGGAAAAGGAAGAGGGCAAACAGCTTTACATTGAGTCACTCTCTGGCAGTCCTTTTGAATTAAATTTCAAGGAAAAGAACAGGAAATAGACAATTTCCAAGGTTTGCAAGAAAGATGAGATTAAAAAATGAGACATCAATTTACTTACAGAAAGAGGGGTGGAGGTGGGTGGGTGTTTGTTTTGTCCTGTCTTCTGTTCTTGGCTTGATGGTTTTGACTTGGAAACCGCCAAGTCCCTTTTGGTGAGATCCAAACTTCTCATTTTCTTCTTTTTTCTTCTTTTTTTTTTCTTTTTTTCTTTTAAATCATGTTGCATTCTAATGACATGCCTCTAATAGACCATCACATTGATTCCTGGAGGCTGCCTGTACAAACGTCATTAATTCTAAAGTCTACAAGAATTTTTTTAGTAAATAGTCTGATGCCATTTACATGGAGGAGCATTTGAATTTCTGTTAGAATACTTTGAAAGATGGGATTTTTTTTGTCAGCATACCTGTGTCTGGAATGATTCTGTGGTTGGATATTTGCTAATTTCCCTAGTTTTCTACTTTCTCTACAACTTTCTGTAGTTGCTTTGCCTTTCAAGACATTTTAAACTGCATAACTCAGTCTTCCTCTGTTACTCAGCAGTGATAACTGTTTAAAGTTGTGGATGTGTTTGCATTGCCGAAGGATCTGTGAACATAGGCAGACTCCCAAGACAAATGCTTGTGGCAGGTAGACTGTGCCTGCTTGATTAAAAGAGTTTCTGGACTCTCACAAAAAGGAAAAAAGAATATATCTATAGTTCGATACTGTAAATTCTGTTCATAGCAAGATGATAGGAACAAAATGTATGTATGATACATATTCAAGTAAGTCTGTCAATAGCTAGTAGGGACATGGGGACAAATGTTTTCTAATTATAAAATACTTCAAAATTGTATGCAAGGAAAGTAATAAACGTAGCTTAAATCTCATCTGGAGTGTGCAAACTGGACAAAATGAACTAATCACTGTGTCCAGGAACTTAGGCATGGCTTGGTACTTGTTAAAATTTTCATTCTATCTTCTCATTCTAACTCTTCTAAATAGCTTTAAAAGTTTCTGGTAAATGTAAAAAAACAGCAGAGTTTGATCTGGAAGGCTTTCAGGAAATGCAAAAGTAGCTTATTCAAGTTACTTGTGATAATGTTTTATTCCAACAGAGAGCAGCCTCTGTTTTAAATCAAGATAAATAAGTTGGGGATACAGAAAAACACAAAAGTATTTAATAGGGTTATTGTAATACTGTATTACAAATCTGTAAAAATTACTCCATTTTGTGGCTCATTTTATGGTTATTGCTTACATACATTGCAGCCTTATCTATATGAGCTGGTCTCTGTATTCAAGTGTTCAACTGTGCTAAACCTTTGAAAACTGTAGGAGGTTGCATTTTACTAAAGAGTTAGATTTCTAAACCAGGAATCAATAGAGCATGTAACAGCATCAGTGAAGACAGATAACATGGTATATATATGTGATTATATAGGTTATGTGTGCCCTGCTGAAAAATGTGGAGATCATTCCTCTTATTTTTGTTTATAAAGGGGAATAAGCATGTGTGTGGCTATTTAGTTATAAAATCCTTCTGGAGAGGGACACTTGGAGTTCTTACAAATACATTACCTAGATGGGGTCAAAAGTGGATGAAATTTAAGTTTTGTCTTCCTCAGCTTACTTAACATTTCAGTCTCTGCTGGCTTATTGTGGCAGACAATAAATATGAATTGATTGCCCATGTTATTTTGATATACAAGTTTTGGGATTAGTTATCCCACTATATATTTAAAAGCATTATTTTTTGGCAGTGAACTGCTTCCCCATAGAGTAGGTTGAATGATCTTGATGCATGCTCAGTTGTGGGATTTTAATCCTAGACACAAAAAGTAGTAGACAGCCATAACCATGAGGTCCATGAGCCTAATAATTTTCTGTCACATAGAAAACTTGTTTCATATGCTATTAAAATTTCAATAATAAAACTGTTTTCAGAGATTTGTGAATTGGTAGATTTAAGAATGCACTGAATTAAAATTTTATGAAGTTAATTTGAAGAAAAAATATACGCTTGAAAATGAAATATCACTTTAAATATGTTTATTGCTACTGTGACTTTTCGTTGTCTTCCACTTAAAGAATATGATCTTCATATTTTACAGATGAAAGCCCAAAAGCTGATAAACCCAAAGTAGATGAGGAGTGTGATGAAAATGAAGAAGATAAAGACTATCACAGGAGTGACCCACAGATTGCTATCTGCCTCGACTGTTTACGAAACAATGGGCAATCAGGAGACAATGTTGTCAAAGTGAGTGGTAAAGATAACCTGTGCTGCTGTTGTTGCTGCATAATAGCATCTTGCAGGAACCAAATAATTTTATAACCTTTAACAAGACACCTTAATGTGGTGATCTTTCTCAACCTCCTCACTTATTTAGTCCTTTTGTTTGAAGCATTTCAATGCATTTTGGAATTTTGCAAAAAATACAATTCCATACAAAAAAACATCTGTGACCGTGGATTATTTTGTCTTTATATGAAGTATAATTTTGTAGTCTACAGCCTTGATGGTATATAACTGCATTACACAACTGATTACAGCATACCACAGATGTACTTCAAAAGCTAGCTGTAGGTGAGCTGCCTCTCACTTTCAGGACTGCTCTCTTCCCATGCCAGCGTGAAGCGGCTTTTCATATCTGTTGTGCACTGAATGACTGGGATCTGGATCTTTTCTGCCCTTGGGCAGGTCACTTCCATCTGTAAAATGTGTAAAGTAATACCTGCTAACTGCTGTTTTAAGAATTAGGGGTATTTGGTCTCTGTTCATGAAGGGAAGATTGCCTAATGGTATCAAATCTAGAAGAAAGTGTTTAAAAATCCTCTTGGATTTTGATAAAATATTATTAAATTACAAAGACAAGAATTATAAAAAATATTTAAAATTTGTCTAATAAAACACTTCTTACATTTTCTGTGTGCTGTATTACATGTATATTTTTGAAAGTTCTTAGTAAGAAAGTTTTGATTCAGCAAGAAAACATACATATGTGTTATCACCATGTTTATGCTAAACAGTAAGAAATCTGTATCTCCATTGCCGTACAGGACTCTCAGGTTTCCAGCTCTCCTGTTGAATCAAAACTGTTAGGCTCTCTCAGAATTGTAGCTTCCTTGTATTTCACCTACATTATTTGAGGATGTTTTTACTTCCTTTTTCTCTCAAGGACTAAAGAAATTCTAAGAAATGTCACATCTGTTTGACCCCCAGTGTTACTAACACAGACAGATTATTTAAGTTCTTCCTTTTGGTGGTTTTGGTGGGATGGTTTGGTGGGGTTTTTTTTTCCTCCCTTCTGTATTTTTTTGATGGGTCAAATGAATTTATCATCTTGTACATTTTGCAAAAAAGTGAAGAAAAATGAACCTCTGGTGCCAATATGAATTAGAGGAGAGTGCAGTGAAATTGGTTACTGGTTGAAGAAAATATTGTTTACAGCTGTTCTTGCAGTAAAACTTCTAACATGTTTTTTCTGTTTTGTTGCTGTTGCTTTAGGGTTTAATGAAGAAATTTATCCGCTGTTCCACTCGAGTGACCGTGGGAACTATCAAAAAGTTTCTCAGCTTAAAATTAAAACTTCCAAGTTCTTATGAGGTACATTTGAAAGAATTATATTTGAATTTTTATTTCCCTGCAGAGTATTAAGGTTTTATGAAACTTTATCATATTTGAACTTGAACATAATGAGAAATATTTCTTTTAGCTCAATCACTAAGTACTGTTCAATATTCCAAGTTACATTTTCTGCCCTTAAATGAGAAGTGATCATTTTATCACAGTGACTGAAGTTGCTAATAAGTGAACTCATACAGTTCTAGTAAATTCAGTTTGTTGCTCACCTGTGAAGGAGCGCATACATTAGGTTTTGATATTTTTCTGCAAAAAAAATGCCTTCTCTTTCCATGTGGCTAATGAAAAAGTCACTTCATACAGTTTTGGGCTAGTAGCTGTTGGGGAAAAGGAGAGCTCAATTAGACATACACCAAACTACTCTGCAGTTTATCTTTAGATATAAGAAACTATCCAACAATTACAAAGAAATGAGTAATAACAGCATTTGAATTTTTCTAAATGCAGATACTTTTTTGCGCCTTCTCTGGAATTAACTGGAATTTGATGGAGAGAGAATCATGCACTTTGCTGCATGAGTGATTTGATTTTGGCCAAGGCTATTCCCTGTGGGGATGTCCTAATGCGGTTGAAGCTGTAATGCATGGTGGAGCTGGGAAATATGTGACTCCTGCCTCTGCAGGGATACAGGAATTTTGTCCTCAGTGCTGTTTCTTCAGCCAGTTCTTTTACAGGACACGTGACCCTAGGAACTACAGGCTGCCTTTAGCGCAAATGGCAGCCTCCAAGCCTTGGTCAGGGGAAGGGCTGGGTTGGGTCAAGTGCAAGGTTATTGAAGAGCTATATGCAGGAGTCTATCACAGATTCATGACATACTGATCAGCCATTTTGCTGTTATTTGGTTTTGTTAATTATATTAATTTAATCTGTCTTTGGCACCTTAATGGCTGTGGTGGTACATAGTGTCTGCTTACTTCAACATTTTGACCTTTTTTTTTCCTCTAAAAGCCAGAAAAGCATTATGGCCACAGTAATGAAAAAATTGTAAAACATTTTCAGTGGAGTATAAAATGCTATGTAGGATGCTATAATACAGTTCAAACTGTTATTTTCCGCAGTAAGATCCTTACTTTTTTTTTCTTTTGCCTTCAGTTAATGAAGAGTAATGTTTGTATACTCAGAAGTGTATTTTCTTTGTAATTTATAGTTATTTTTAAATTACTTTTTTAAATTTGACTTTTTTAAATGAAAATTACAGTAATTCTGTAGATCTTTGGTTACGAAAGCGTTGACATATCAAGAAGGCCTTCAAAATACAGCATAAGGCTTTCTCTACAAACAGATACTGTGTAGTATTGATAAATATAAGGACTGTTTATTTACTAGTGATTTCCTATGTGGTTTTACAGACCTTCTCCTGGTGACACTTTAATTGAAAACTTAGACGTGAAAATGAAGTGGAATACTAGTGTACAAAATAGAATGTTGTCAGCATGTTGTATTTATCCAGGTTTGATACGCATGTTTGATGGAATTATTGTATAATGATACTCACTTAGGAGTTCATTTAGGCATTAAAATTTTGTGCCCCTGTGTCTTACTGTTTGTTCTGTTGTATTTTAAGCTGGACGTACTATGCAATGGAGAAATCATGGGGAAGGATCATACCATGGAATTCATCTATATGACAAGATGGAGACTAAGAGGCGAAAACGTAAATGCTGTTACATTATTAATAAATGATGTTTTGGTATATTTATTATAGAAAGTATACATGCCTTCGCAGCTTGGTCCAAAATATATTCCATGACCCTTCAAAAAGCCTTACTTAAAAATGCATTTTGCATGTTTTCTGGATTTCTTGTGTTAAATCCTACAGGTGAAACCCTGCAGCACATATATTGTGTGGATTCTGAAACTTAAAAATAACAGGTATACTATACAAGGGTTCAGGTTTACATGGAAGTTATGCGCAGGGTTTTAAGTCAAGTATCTGAAACCCCAAGCACTTGTTCTTTTTCTGCATTTGAATTTGCTTTTAGTGACCTTTTGAGGTTGGGGAATACTAATCCCCAATAGTTGAGGAATCTGTGTCCAGCAGTTCTTTATTAAGAATCTGTTTTATTCAGTCAGTAAACTGAAAGCGATACTGAAATATTATTGGTGAAATCTAATTTTTTGTTACGATTTCTGTTAATACCCGTTTTTTTAGATATGCTGTGTAACACTAACATACAGATCACACAGCTGAATGAGTTTTCCTTGCTCCATGTGTATATTTTAGAATGTTTCATTTAGTAAGAGACATTTCTTTCAGGACTGATATTCCGTTTGATTTAGAGGCCGTTATATTGCCTCGTCAATTCATTTTTTTTTGTTAAAAGTCATATACTCATTTCTTTTCTTTGTTTTATACGTTTGTTTGTGTTTGTTTATTTTTCTTTGAAGTATATGCAGATTTGTTGTCTGTCTCTACCATGGAGGTTGTATTGGAGTGCAACTTCAGTTGAGCACTTAATGTGTATTAATATACAGATCTGGAGAAAATTCCAGATTTCCTGTATTTTTTTTTTAAGCTTCCCAGTACTCAAAATAAAAAGCATTGGGGCACAGGCAGAAAAAAGACAGAGGATTGAGCACATTGTGGAGTTAGCAGTTCACAGGTTTCTTAAAGTTTTACCTTAATCTGGAGGAGGACAAAAAGATTTTTATAGGAATTAGGGGAGTTAATATATATAGGCAAGTATTCATTAAATCTGAAAGGAATACTGTGCTGAAATCTGGTGATTGCTGAAACCCCAATACTGTACCAGTAATGGAGCTTGAAGTAGTATTTTTTTCCAATGCTGCCTTGAAACCAGTGGGTATTTTTTTGGCTTGCCCTCTTATATTTTAGCTAGCATTGGCTGTACTATTGGGAAGTGTTCAGGCAACAACTTTAGTGATAATGGAATTCTTTCATGACATCTAATACTGCCACCTCTGCCTATAAATGGACTTGCATGGGTTTGGAAGCAACAGTAACTATCATCTGGACAAAAAGGATGTTATTTGTGTTAGTTAAATATTTCAAAATTCTCTGAACTGTCGTTTCTAACATAAGTTTGAATATAAAAGTTGACAACTCTTGATAAAATTTATAAGTTGTGTTTACGTACACACAGTATAGCCAGGTATGTGTACATCTTTTCCTTTTAGCATTTTTAAATCACTCCCCTGAAATCAGAGATGACGCAATAAAACCTGAACAAACTACGTTGTGCTGGTAATAAATTCAGTAACATCTGAGCTTCTCTGATTTTGTTTTCCTTAACTGTGTTGGGTCTTGTTACAAAACAGAAGTTGTAATTCATTAACAATCTTTTCTTTTGGATGAAGATCAAGTAAATTCATTTTCTCCGTCTGGTACTTTCACCATGAGCCTGTACTGATGTACCTGTGGACCTTACATGAGGTGGCGTAGTAAAGGGAAAATATCCACTTACTCATTTGAGAGGTCTTTTCTTCTTTAAATAAGTAAATTAATTTTAAGCTTTACATTTGAAAACTTAGAAAAAGCATTAAATGGTGAATGTGTATGTCCAGCTGTGGATGCCTCTTATCTGATCAGAAAATCATCTCCTCCGCAGTTTCGGTGTCAGAACTGCTCATCTTCGCAAGTCTGCTCACAGGATGGCACTTTTTATCAGGTAAGAGGCACTCACGACTGTACATACTACAGTCATTAAGGTCCTGTCAGCACTTCAGTTGTAATCCAAGTTGTGGAGTTTTTATAATTCCTTACTAGAAAGTGCTAAAACTTTGTGAGCAAGGCCTGAGCTTTTTTGTTCCTTCAGAGAAAGCTTTATTGAATGAATAAATAGAACCCATTCAGAAGGTTTAGGGATTTCTTTTACTTTAAATAATGCCGTTTATCTGTTTATTAGAGAGATGTCATTCTTTAGGCTGATATTCCCATCAGCCTTCAAGGTTTATCTACCTCTTCTATTTCGTCCTTCTTACTAGTAGCATTGGCCAGCACTGACAAGGGATCAAAACTAAAGAGTGTGGGTCAAAAGAGGCTACGTTGGTTTCATGTCTTTATGGCAATTCATATGTTCTTTTTAGCAGAGTGAAGAAATGTTATATTTTTCTAATACTGTATTCCTTTCACATCTTTTAAAATTAGAAATGAATAACACCTTATCTCTAGAATGTAACAAACCAAAACCTCCAGAACTTGCAAACTGATGTTGATTTCTAAATTTCATTGATCAATCTGGTTCATACCCATATGAAACAATATTTCAGTTGTCTCATTGAGAATTTTGATTTGAACTAATTTCTAAAAGTTACTTTGGAAGTTTGAAATAATATTTTTGCTTGAGCCAAAAGCTGAAGTTAATGATGGAGTGTCACTTCCCATTATGGATGGGAATGACCTGCTGCAGTCATGCCTACTTCAGTAATTAGAATTGTCTGGCATGGAGCATATTATTTGTATAGTTGCTTTGTAATTTTATGTGCAATAACACTGAGCCTCAGTGGTTTACATGGCAATTTCACTGAGGTGACTGTGCCTGTGTGCACTTTCAGTTAATGTGAGTACTTTTAGAGACTTTATATATATATAGTACTTTTTAGACTTTATATAATCAAAATGTGTGCAGTTCTGGTGTCCTCAACATAAAAAGGACATGGAACTGTTGGAACAAGTCCAAAGGAGGGCCACAAGGATGATCAGGGCACTGGAGCACCTCCCATATGAAGATAGGCTGAGAAAGTTGGGGCTGTTCAGCCTGGAGAAGAGAAGGCTGCGTGAAGACCTCATAGCAGCCTTCCAGTGTCTGAAGGGGGCCTATAGGGATGCTGGGGAGGGACTCATCATGAGGGACTGTAGTGATAGGACAAGGGGTAATGGGTTCAAACTTAAACAGGGGAAGTTTAGATTGGATATAAGGAAGAAGTTCTTTACTGTAAGGGTGGTGAGGCACTGGAATGGGTTGCCCAGGGAAGTTGTGAATGCTCCATCGCTGGCAGTGTTCGAGGCCAGGTTGGACATAGCCTTGGGTGACATGTTTTAGTGTGAGGTGTCCCTGCTCATGGTAGGGGGTTTGGAACTAGATGATCTTAAGGTCCTTTCCAACCCTAACTCTCCTATGATTCTTTGATTCTATGAAAATGAAAACCATGTGAAATAGCATTTAAGTGATGTGGTTTTCACATTCTATGCAAGAAAAGCAGGGATCAAGTAGTTTATGATACTACATTTGTAGTATCATATGTTTGTTAATTGCAAATGCAGACTGCATGTGGTGCTCCCTGTCTTCTCTCCTAAATGATCCTGCTATTATAAATACCTTTGGGTTTATGTTGTGATTTCTCTACACTCCAGTTTGTAAATCCCCAGCAAGTATGATCACATTTAGTTCTGGTGATCATTACACTACCATGGCATGGAAATTTTGTAAACCTGTATAGGTTTCTGCAATGTATCATATTTCTTTTTTTGGTCACTGAAGTTCATCTGTATTGCATTTGAATGGTGCAGTAAAATATTTCTGGGTTTAGTGATAGCTTCTGTAACACTTCTTTATATTTCCAAGTTTGCAATAGAAAAGACTCAAATTAGCTATGTTCCTCTTCCTCGTGGCTGAGACAGTGAGATTTTCCTGGGGTTTATGCTATAGAAAACGTCCAGTGTCCTAATGAAGTTAAGAGGAAAACAGCAGATTCATGTAAAATGCTAACAGGCTGAAAAACTAAGACATTTAGTAAAGACGACTTTGCAGCAACAAGTGCTCAGAGCATTTTCTGGAAGTCCACCTATTCTTGCCTCCCCTTCCACAAGTTTTGTCCAATTCCGGGGTCCAAGCAGTTTATTTGCCCCCACACACACACCTCAATTGTGTTTGGCTTTTTTTTCTGGTAGGAACTAATAAAAATGTATTAATAGATCTGAAGTTGAGGATTTGGATTTGTGGGAGAAGTTAACCTGAGCTCTCAGAAAATCAGCTGACGGCTGTTTGACCTTCTTTCATTTCTTAACTTTCTTTTTAATAATAGGGTAGCCTGGCTCCCGTTAACTAGTGCTGACTACTAGTATAGCAATGAATCTCTGTATCAATAGAAATCAAACCAAGTGCATCATCTGTAAATAGGCTTTGGTTTAGAAAGTACAAAATTTCAGGATTGCTTTTTCTCAAACACAGCAGCACGCAAAGAAGAGGAGTTGTTTGAGCCCTCTAAGTACATGTGACAAAACGTAATCATGAAATATATAAAAGCATGTACAGGAGGTTTATATTAACGACAAATAACTACAACTAACTGATTTAGAGATTAAATATGGATTATGAAGTATGGATAGGGATTTAACTGTTGAAATATATAGAATTAATTTATATAAATAAAGCTGATTGTCATACACAGTGGTAATCTCTGGCTGCTCTTAAGGCAACCTTTAACTGCATTTTACTTGTATTTTTTATGAATTATGTCTTCATTTTTTCTTGTCTGTGTGTGGTGTTGTTTTTCTCTTGCTTTTGTTTTCAGTCTTACCCTATGGTACTTCAGTATCGACCTAGAATTGACTTCGGTTAGACCAAAGGGCCAGATCCCACTGAGATGAATCCTGCACTATTTGTTTACCCATCGACAGATTGCACAATGAATGGATGTGCCTGGATTGGGGGGGGACACAACCAGATTTTCAGCATGCAAATAAGGACATTGTCTTTCTTAAAATTGTCAGTTGCATCTCTGTTGTTTTTATTAGAGCAAGCCAAGTGCCATTCTGCTACTGAAATGTGCATAAGATATTTGTGTATCTTACGAGTGTGCTGCAAATCATAGCCAAAATCATGAAGTGTACAGTCAAGATTCAAAAACTATGGAATATTTTTGCTTGCGTGTTAGAAAATTTTTCTGGTCCTAATGTTGATTACGCTAGCAAAATGGCAGAGTGCTCATTCCATGTGGTGTTGCAGTTTCACACACTATTTTATTGGATATTGTTGTTTAAACCATAGAGTACTGTACAAATAACTAAGGATTATACCTTGAAAATATTTTGTATAGAAAATATATTTAGAAAAGTGGTGATTGGGCCACTACTTTTTTCTTGGTAAGTTTCTCATGGGTCCAGGTATAGCTCACTCATGAGTGTGCAACAGTCTTTTTGCAGTGACTGAAGATTAATTACCCTTAACAAAAGATGTAGAACGTGGTAATTCAAAATGGTAATTTTGAATCTTCTAAATAGATTCTGCTAATATTGCTTAAAAGCATCGCAGCCTTTATGATTGCACTTTTCTATGGTTTCCTTAAAGATTGGAATTTGTGATACTAGCTAATTTGGGAAAATATCTTCTGGTCAGATTACATTTCTTCCAATAAACCCTCCATAAAAAATGAAGTTAAAAATAATGTAGATGTCTATGAAACAAATAAATTTCACTCAAAGATTACAACAAAGGCAAAATTTTACATAATTGTTGCCTTTCATAGTAAGCATTTCCTTTTAAGATTGGTTGGAGGTATATAAGACAAAAATAACATATAGCTTTAATTACATTATATATCTCTTGTGACTACCTGGAGATTAGAATTCATTACAGAATTTTTCATTAGTTAAAGTCACATCATAAGATATTTCCATTAAATTAGAGGTAATGCAATACTGAAGATAAGCAGTCTGACCAAAATAATTGTTCAGGTCATTATTTTTCTAAAACCTGTTAGTGCTGGATAAAGTGATTGTTGCCTTAGGTATTGCAAGCGTGATGGTTCTAGTGTAGAACGTTTATTGGGGTTTCTGGTAATGTTGCAGGGAGCATGGTAATGGATATGTCTTCTGTAGTCTTCCTTTGTTTTTGCTGTGCTTAAAATTCAGTTGAGATTTTCACTTTAAGTTCTGTGGAGATACTTATAGTTCAGTACTTTTATGTAATTTCTATTTAATACACACCTGCTAGTATTGTAGATAACAATTTAACTTTCTGAGGCCTTTTGCATACAGCAAAAAGGAGCCAAATCAGTTTTTCAGAAGCTAGTATAGAGTGAGCTAATTCTTCTTAGATAAGACAAAGTGAAAATTCTGTCTTTTGATCAAGTATGAAAAAAAATGGATTCAAGGCTGTAGCTCCTTTGTGAATTTATGTTCATGTACCTTAGTGTGTTTCTGTAGGAGAACTAAGCATGTTCTGGATAAATCTGCCCCCTCTAATGTTAGTAGGAGTTCTAGCATTGATGACTTGAGGAATCCATATGTAGTCGGGTTGAATTCTACCATTGCACTCCAAAGCCCGTATGACATGCAGAAATAAAGATGCAGTCAGTAGCAGTCTGTTTAGGAAACCTGCCATTGCAGGTCAAGGTTGCACATATTGTGCAGATGCCAGTGAAACCTGGCGAAGCAAAATGTCAAGGCAGCTGCTGCTCCTTTCTGCAGGCTTAGTGTGCTGACTGTTACAGGCACTGCTTTGCCCACACTTTAGATAGGTGCATGTTCTGGCTGCAGGAAACGGTCATCTTTTTGCCCACCCAGTCTATGATGTGCTACTTGACAGAAACAAGAAGAATCTCCTTATAGGGAGGGCCCTTCTCTGCAGAGTCTCTAGGGAAGCAGAGATTCTTTGTGTATGTAGAGGTCCTCCTCATGGAGCAGCTTGGAAGAGCAGAGCATGCATTCTAATTGCAAATCATTCTTCTCTTTAGTATATACAGTTGTTTTGTACAGTAGAAATAAGATATTATTTGTAAATATTTACATGCACATACAAATGACACCTTACAGTTTTATATATTTCACGTGTTTTTATACCAGAATCTTCACTGCAGATTCACTTGACATAAAGTGCTTGTTTCAGTTTATCACAAAACTAATGGTAGTACACTTAAATATGATTTCTGCTTTGTTCAGAGGACATTTTTTTTCTCAACAGTTGTGCTTGCTGTTTTGACAAGTTTGAACAGACTTGTTTTAAAAAGAGAAAAACATTATTTTTTAATCCATTTTAAGTTATCTTACACAGAAGTTTTCATCCACCCAACAGACCCCTGAAACAGGACTACTTTATATTGGCTTCTCAATGGCAACTAGTAGAAGATTTGACTGTTTAATGACTTTCTGTATTCACAATTCAGAGAACCATGAATTCTCTTGATTGGACATGGACACTGGTTTAATTCATGATATTATCTTGATGCAGCTGAAAGCTAGATTACAGAAGGAAAATCTTCATTTTAAGCATGGAATATACAGACAGATACAATTTAATGTTCCCAGCTGAGAATCATGGCATTAAATGCATATATGATCTAGCCACCTACTCTTCATGCATTTCTGATTTGATGGCACAGTGCCTGAATGCTGTTACAGTCTAATAGTTTTTGTAGCAGTGAAGTGTCAGTGAAGTACATATCGCAACTGGGCAGCTTGTGTAACACAGACATTGCCTTCTTTACAGGATATTTCTCTCCCATATACTACATATGTGCCATGTGTCTGCAGATACGCATATTTAATTCATCTGTGCCAATTAGGAGTATCTGAACAGGGTAGGAATATGCTAATGTGTCTATAGATTTCTGTGTGCCAAAGATGGGGTAAAGTGAGATGAGTACCTAAGCATTCCATTAAAACTGCACCATATGCCATCTTAGAGCAGATGACTGTATACAGTCACACTTTCTGAGCATTTCCATGACAAAGTGTCACGATGGCATGCTTGTAAAGAATAAGAATATAAAATAAGTGTTGTTGCCACTATGTTTCTGTGGCTTTCCCATATTGACAGTACCTAGCTGTAGAGGAAAAAGACCTAAGAAATTACACACTACTACCTAGCCTTGCCATCTCTTATTTAGTAGATTTGGTGTTTTGGGTTTTTTTTACCCTAAAAGTGAAAAACTTCTATCTGCTTTTAACTCTGGGGTAACTCATTAATGGAAGTCATAAGTAACTTTTTGTTGAGCTTAGCTGTATGCTGCATTTGTCTAGTAACAAACCGTAAATTAGAATTTACAAACGAGATCTTGTAACGGTTTAGAATTAGATGGTTTATCAAGAAATGCATCTTCCACCACGCATTACTACGCTGCTCATAGCTAAGGACCTAGTCCTAGAAACATATTTTTATTTAGATGAAATACCAAATAAGGTTACTACAATAATCTAAGTGACTCATCACTGTAGTAGGTACTGTTCACATGAAAGCTTCTGGGATTTGGGTCCTAGGTGTTATGCAATGCTATATTGTGCATACTCAGCTAGCTTGCAGTTATTATACAAAAAAAAAGACAAAAAGTATTATTTTGACTTTACTGAAAATGTTATGTAAAGCAAAGTGCCTGGTTATTAATACTTTTTAAGCCTATTATTTGCATGTGGCAGGGTAATATTTGCTGCTGTATTTTATCTACGATCTGAATAGTTTCAGCAAGAATATTTCATAACCATGCTGTATTGAGAAGCTTTCTTTCATGGGAAACAAGCAGAAAAAGAAATGTGTTCTGTAACATAATTTAAAATTGAAAAAAAACCTATATCACTAGAAACTATTATGAAAATAATTACTTTTTAATGTAAATTATTTAATTTTCTGCATGAGGAGCTCTTGAATTCTGAATCTCTTGTCTTTTTCTACATAGGGTTCAACAATTTGACTCGACTTTTCTCTTCTGCAGTTATCAAAAACAGTTCCAGTATATCTGCAGGAGAGAAAAGATTGATCACATTCCTTTTAGATATGATCGCATTCCTTTTAGATATAAGCTAGACTGTTGTTCCCTGCTGCAGACAAAGCAGTGGTCCAGAGTTCCATCTCATCTCTCCCAT
Organism: Ara ararauna; assembly: GCA_028858755.1. Taxonomy (NCBI): domain Eukaryota; kingdom Metazoa; phylum Chordata; class Aves; order Psittaciformes; family Psittacidae; genus Ara; species Ara ararauna. The sequence goes on from CM054381.1 coordinate 71,834,934, forward strand.
GTATAATTGTTAGACACAACTTTGTGAGAGAAGTAAAGAATGTTTCCTTCTCTGCTGTTTTCTACAATAACAAAATAGGCCAGGGTTTAGTCCTTTCATTGAACCAATTGCTGAGTTGCATTGTCCCGTTTGTGGGTTTTTTTACATTTTCGTGTCACTGAAAAGACCAAGAAGCATTCATTCCCCAGAAAAATATATTCTCGGGAAGACTTGCAACAAAAGGAATGGCATCCAGCTCAGCCAGACACTGTGTCTGCTAGCAATACTAGAGAACAGGTAGTTGTTCAAAGCAAGTCCTGTGTCTCAAAATAAACAGACTGAGCCTTGTTTATAGAGGGGCTACATAAAATACTGGTCAGTTACATGGACTGATCACACTCATTTTTATCCTGGAAAAGACCAAAGGCAGTTAAGGCACATATGCTTATCCACAACAAATATATAAACAGAGATGTTTAAATCAAGAGCTTGGTCCAGTTTCTTCACTTAACCTAGGCATCTGCTTCCATCAAAAGTGCATGTATCATGCAGAATATTCCCCCTCATTGTACTTCATGCTATGTTAATTTATTAGTTATCTCAGTTAAAATGCCTATTCAAGCACTCTGTCCTGTAATTAATTCTAGGTTCTTACACATCTTTTACCCATTCCCATACACCATGCTATTTAATTGACACCAAGTAAAAACATTGAGGAGTTATGAAGGGGAAATTGCACAGGAGGAATCAGCTCATAGGTTTCATTCACCAAGCAGCTCTTATGGGTTTCCGCAAAGTTTTCACAGTTCTGCAGTTTTAATCTTTATAGCTAGTTTGAACAAGTTAATGCTTCCATAAGGTGTTCAGCTAAAGACACTTGTTTGAGGAGTACTTGCAGTCTACTGGAGCGTGTTCCAGGATGTATTCCAAGACACAAGGGGATTGATTCACTCTAAGGGAAATGCGAAAAGCTTCCAACTGCTCGTTTACCACTAGTGTCATCATATATGGATAGTCAGGCCTTCAGACCTCAGCTGAAACATCCTTCTGGAAGGATGTCCTCCAAAAAATGATCTTGTGGTAATATATAAGCAGATCTGTCTGTACGTTTTTTAAGTTACTGTCTCCTCTGTAAAGCAAATTAAAACATCAGATTTCAGAATAAGAAAATGGTTAATTAATTAATTTCTGACAGATTCTTCCATCCAAGGTATGTGCCATAAATCCTCTGAATTTAGATAGCTACTACAGTTGACTAATGACATTGTTTCATTCTATAGTTCACCGTTTACACCTGTACAGTTCTGGAGTGTGGTAGTGAAATGGAGGAGCTCTGTGGACAGGCAGGAATGTCTAGGCTGTCTTTTGTAGTTGCAGTAAAAGACCCAGTTCTGTAGGCACAGAATAGAAGAAATATTCTAGAATGAAAGATGTCTGCAAGTGGAAGTTTTTGTCATCACATTAACTTCAACCAAAGAGAGGCATCGGTTTGACTTCACTTGTTTATCTGAACCATTAGATGTACTTTTCTTTGAAGTAACTTTTATGTGTATTTTTAGCACATGCTTCTAACAAGGTTAATAATGTGGCAGTTGTCAGGATGAGGTGAACAGAAGTAGCTACTGTGCATTTTCCTTTTTCTTCATGACAGTGAGTGGAAAGCAAAGTACAAGTTGAACTGAGTAAATTGCTATACAACGTTACCGCAACAGTAAAACATTTGTGCTGCTAGTTAAAATACTGAGATTTGTGTTAATAATTAAGTTGTAGTAAAGATGTTTATTATCAAAGTGCAAGGCACATATTTTATGATGGTATTCTACTCCTGAAATTCTGGTTTGTATTATATTGAGTGTAGTAGACATTTTTGCTGTTCTCTCATTAACTTTGATGTGGTAAAATGAAACACTCTCCCTTTTTACTGAAAAATAATCCCATACTAATTGATTTAAAATTACTGTTTGTTGTCAGATACTTAGTTTTGTTCATTAAAAAAAGTTTTGGGTTTTTTTAATAAACTATTTTTATGGATAATCTGATTGCCTAATAGTTTTAAGGGACCTATTTAATACCAAAGGTGTAAAGCCACCCAGAAACTGACTTGGAACACAGTGGTCAAGAGTTGCACCTGGAATCAGTCAAGCAGAACTTAACTGGTGGTAGCTGCCTGTGTCACTAAGCTGGAAGGTTAGGCACACCTAGCAGTTTCCAGGACAAAGTAAGAAAGGAAAAAAGCCAGCAGGAGTAACCTGAAGGTTGAGTTAACAGAGTAGCTCTTTGAGTCATAGCTCATGCTCCCAATGAGAAGCACAAAGGCTTGCATTACTGATGTGTCTGCTATACCTGGCCCGTGTACTAACAAAAAACTTCAGTGAGCTGTCAATCCTGTAAACCTTCCAAACATAAGATATTCACCAAGCTACTTTGGGGTTTTCTAGTCGTAGTTCAGTGATATTTTGGAGGGTGGAAAGGAAAGACTGGGAGGATAATGAGAAGATGTTAAGTATGTTATACAGATTTTTATAGATATTTTTTTAGCAAATGGCATCACTGTCCTTGACATCAACTATTGATTAGCAAGAAGTCAATTATTTTACTTGTGCAGTGTGAAATAGAAAGAATAAAGAAATACAAATGTCTTTATTTCCTTTTCCAGGATAGTGAGTAACTAAACTGGAAAGTAATAGGACAGTTTAATCGTTTAGCTGACCACAGTATTTCATTCTAAAAACTTACTGATCGTTGGGGTTTTTTTTCTCAAATACAAACTTCTTAGAGTAAACATGAAGCAATGCATCATTTTTTTCCCTTATTGCAGACTTAACTATTGAAAGGAAAATATTTTGCATTTTTTAAAACTAATGCAAAGCCTGAATTGTTGGATGTTCCAGGCTACTGAAGAGATGATACAGAGTTACTCTCAATGGATTTTTTTAGGGATGGGGGCCTAAGTGTCCTTATATAAGCTGTGATCCAAGTTATGATAAGAAAGGAGCCTACAGTGAGCAGTAATAATGTTCTAATGCTTCCTTGCATTTGATCAGTAGTTACCAGTTTTAAATAAAGCAGCCCTCACAGTACTTAAGAGCTCATATTGTGATGTTATGTTGCTAATTTGTTTTAAAATATAAAATGTTTTAAGCTTTTTGTCAAAAGTGATAACATCATATTACAACTAAACCTTTTTGTGGTTGTAAAATTTAGCATATAAATCATTCAAATTGAAGTGAAAAAAACACAGGTCATTGTTAATGACAGTCTATCCTACTATTAAGAATATATGTATTTTTGTAAAGGAAAAGCACTTGTAGATATTTAATCAGTCCAGTATCTATCTATGTTAATGTTTTGAAAAAAAAAAAAGAAAAAAGAAAACAAAATGCTGCTTAGAGAATCACTTACATATTTTTATTTTTTGTGCTTAAATGCATTTTCTGTTGATTTATGGAATGTTTATTCTGTGTGAAGCTGTATAGTTAGTACAGCTGGGCTAAATGCATTTCTTAATCAATTGTATCTGACTATGATAATATATTTGCTGTCCGATCAGAAAGCTAATTGAAAAACATAGACTGGTGGTGTTGTTTTTCATCTTTGTTGTTAGCTTCATCCTGCCTTATAACATTCCTACTTCATAATAATTATAAAGAATACTAATATTTTTTGTGATGTTTGTGTTTCAGTGGATGTTTCAGGGTATATTTGGTTATTCAGTTGAATCCTTTTGTGCTTGTAAACACTTTCAGAAAATTGTGGCAAAATTTCACGTCAGTTCCCCAGATGGAAAAACTACACCGGATTGGTCAAGTTTAATACTTACTTTCCTCCAAAGGGAACTACTGCTGGGTACATGCATGGAACATGATTGCATCTGTAAGGTTTCTGAGCATTTGTACAAATAGTATTTTTAAAATTCAGAATAACTCATTTCTTGTAATATTTCATAGTTGTTTGCAACATTACTCAACTGTATTTTGATTCAACGTAGTGCATAAACAGTTTCAGGAAAAGAAACAACAACAAACAAACGCATATTAAAGCAAAGAATTTTATTGAAGTACAGTAAAGAGTGGCCACCACATTTGTTTATAGTTATTATTATACAATTCAAAATGTGTTTACTTATTTCAGTGGGATTCTACAGGGGTCTTCTCTGTGGGCCTGACACTAGAGTTAAGCTCTTCAGCTTGACCTCAGTGGAGTTACTTTCTTTGGTTATCTTTGTAGGTAAGACTTGAAATGACCCAGAGTTCTCACTTCCTCACTGAATTTCCTTTCATGGGTGGCTAATATTGTTGAAATTTAATCTTATTATGTTAACCTTCCCATAAGAAAATAAGTCTTGCATTGAACGTGTACTCTAGCAGCGGAATTCAGCTTGCATAATTGTCAAATTGGGAGGAGAATTTCACTCAACTATCAGCACTTGTAATGGCACTATCTCATTAATATGCACACTTCACAAAGATTTGCAAGTGATCAGATTTTGATGTGGTTTATTATTTGAATACTGTCAATTTTTTTAACTTTCGTTAAGAGCTAATTTCTGTATTCGTTGTTGGGAGTCAACATCTCAGGGTCCACAAAGTAGCCGTTTAAAAACTTAAATCCTTATGAGCTGAGTACAATACCAGTATTGCAGCCTTATATCTTTTAAAGAGCCAAATATGTTGTGGATTGAAGTATTTTTCAAAAGCACTGTAAATTTCATCCAGTTCTACCAAAGGAATGATGTTGTTTTGTTTTTTTTAATCTGTGCTACAGTCCTTAGGAGCTGAGCGTGGCCCTGGGAAAAAGTGAGACACCTATTAACTGAGTTAACATCAGTGAACAGTTTTGCGATTAGGTAAGGGAAGTGCTGGTACTCAGGGGTGTCCTGCCTCTTGATGTAGAGTGAAGGGTGCCTGTTCGAAGCTGCATCGACATTTGCAAGATTTATTTTAGAACAACAGCTCATGCAAACTGTGTAAATGGACCTTTTGTTTTGTGCATAACTATACTGATACGTAATGATGTGTCTAAATATGGAACTACCTGTATGGCTCGGTACTGGTGACATTGAATTGATCCATGCTAATGTCAAGAATGTTCACAGCACCTTTATACCAGTGGAAAACAAGTGACAATTTGGTCTGACCCATATGCTGCAAGATGCCTCTAGCCCAGCTGGATTAATTTTATGAAAAATCTAGATGAGCAAGAAGTATAACTAATCTGCTTACTAGCACTGAATTGCTCCTTTCTCAAAGCAATAAATATATTCATGTTGTAACATCTGTTGTGCAGCCTACAATACGAGTTGTTTTGTTGCATTGTTTCTATATAATTTATTTTGTGCAATAAAAAATCTCTGGTTTTATCTGACTTCTCTCTAGTTTGTAATAATATTCAAATTAAAACATTTACTAGCTTTATATCTTAATCGTGCAAGCATACTGTCAGCTGACAGAAATGTAGACTAGAAAATGGAATGCAGTAATATTTTGCCTTACAGAAAAATCAGAAGGTACTTACATGGCCTAATTTTGTTCTCATTAATGCTATAGAGTGTTTCATAATTTTCATGGGTGCAAAGCCTGCCTAACACTGAAGTTTACTGGATTTGGCACCCTGTTTGTAAAATACAACCAGGTGGGTTACAGAGTCTGGGTATTTGATGCTTTTAAAGTACATTTCAGTGCTTAAACAATCCTTTAGAGCTTCTGTCGCAGGTGGGCTTTTTTGGGAGGTTTACTTAATTTCACTGGGTTTTATCATGTCAGATTTATTTTTTCCTTTTTGCTCTCTCCTTTTTGATGTTTTACTGAGTTAATATGGTTTCACTAGTATTTATTGTTCTGTGCACTTATCTTTGATTACCCTTGTTCATATTGTTGGGGTTTTTAACTCTAAGGTAACGTAATGTGGATGCAAATTGGAAGCTAGAGGATATCGTTATAAATGAGCCCTTGATGTGAACCAACAGTCCTCATACTCTATACTGAGTTATCGCAAAGAAAAACAGTGGAGGGAGAGCTGTTATTCAAGGCAGCTCATACCTTTTATCTGAGATGCTACTGTGAAACCTGCAGTACCACCACGGGAGATCTGAGGTGTGGTTCAGATTTGGAAATGATAGAAAGGATTGCAGATTAAATTAAAAAGACCTGAGACAAATAGTGTTTCCTCTTGTAAGATCCTTGTTGATGTTAGCAGAAAAAGTTAATAATTGCTTGTGAACACAAAATGTGAAGGTGTATATAATACATTGCCACATGTACGTAGTAATAAATGAAACTCGTTGTCCATGGGGTTTGTTAGTAATGTTGCCATTTGCTGATACACGGGCGAAGAGCAGTTGTGGCATCATTGGCCGCTGGATAACCTGGGCAGCAGAAGCAGTGCAGCCTCACTGGCTTTCTTTGAACCTTTTTTATGTTGAATATTTGAACTCCAGGTTTGTCAATGGTCATAGACTAGTACTTTCCTTTCTTCTAAAAGTGTTCTTGAGACTTGATGGAAAAAAACCCCAAACTTTGCATAATGCTTCTATATAATGCTACTACATTCTTTATGAAACAGAAATTGAATTATATTTAAGGGCAAAATTCTGCACCTAAATAGCGAGCAATGTCTTCTCAGGCAAGATTTCAACTAAAAATATTGTTGTTTAAATTGTTTTTAATAACTACTTTGTTTCAGGTAGCTAAAAAGAGAATCCTTGTGGGGGAAGAAACATGCACAGAACTAGTAACAAATGCCTAATCAGTCATAAACCTGGATTATGTTCTACTGAAGGAGGAAAGTAGGTGGTATACAAATAGCTATTTACATTATGGGAACAACATATGAATTTCCCTATTAGAACTGTGATTCAAATTGTTTTCTATCCTGATTATTTTTTCTCTTTTATTCTAGAGGAGCGTATGCTATGCAACATCATTATAGGCAAGAGTAATGTTTGTCAAAAGAAAAGTGCTTTAGTGATCTAGTTTTCATTAAAGAAACAGAAATTTGCTGGCAGTATGTAATATGAGCACCTCATTCCAGTGGCAGACTTCCAACATCCTCATTTGGAAAGAAGACTGCTGCATTCATAATTCATAAAAGCATTGGCATCCATCCCATTAAACTAACACAGGAAGAGAAAACATTCTTATATTCAAAAACACTCTGTCCATTTTTTCCTAAACTATTTATAGGTGACGCTCTGGCCCTTCATGTAGTACACAAAAAATACAGTAAGTTCGTTTATAGATACGGTAAATAATTACAATAATGAAATTGTTCTTAAGAAAAGCTTTACTTAATACCAGTTTCAGAGACAGTTTAAATTTCTTGGATTTAATGTCATGCTTCGGTGACTAAAGATGCACAAGATGTATGTGTTAGTGCCCCTGCAGACTTCCAGTCCTGCTGCCAGTAGCTTCAACAGACTTTAACTTCCTAGTACATCTCTAGAACTGGCAGAGCTTGTATTAGCCTGTATTCTTCATTTAATTTTTCTGCCCATATATTTCTCAAAGTGGTATAATTTTATTTTCAGTACTTTCTATAATGTGCTTTATTCCATTCCCTGTAAACTACTAAAAGTGATGCAGACATAAAGAGAACTCTGTGCTCATCTTGTCCTTGTGATGCATCCAACATTGAGGTTTCTAAAGATCATAAAAGGTGGTCTCAGGAAGTTCACTGCTGCTCCTGTGCTTCACTGGTTTATGGTGCTGAATTTGTAAACCACCTCATTACTTGTGAATGACTCCCAGCAGAAAAATGGCTTTGAACAGCAGATCTAATGAGCTCTTCTGAGACAGATAATGCATGACTCATGTTAAGAGATAAATTATTTACTTGTGATATAAGGGTCTACTGGCCTAATTCCACAGGACTTACAAAATTGAACACAGTAACTTGACTCTAGTTCATGTGTACAATTTGACTGTCACCAGCCTTGACATAAAAGAATTTTATCATTGCAAAAAATGGCACTTGTTCTAGTGCACATCTAAGAGTGCTATCACAGCTGAAAATAATGAATTTCCCATTATTCATTGTAAACTCTACTATATTGACTATATTGTGTATAGACTATTTCTTAGGTTTTCTACTGAGCAGCTTTGCGAGAACGACTTGGGGGTGTTGGTCGATGAGAAAATGAACATGAGCTGGCAGTGTGCGCTTGCAGCCCAGAAAGCCAACCGTATCCTGGGCTGCATCAAAAGGAGCGTGACCAGCAGGTTGAAGGAGGTGATCCTGCTCCTCTCCTCTGCTCTTGTGAGACCTCACTTGGAGTATTGTGTGCAGTTCTGGTGTCCTCAACAGAAAAAGGACATGGAACTGTTGGAACAAGTCCAAAAGAGGGCACTGGAGCACCTCCTGTATGAAGATAGGCTGAGAAAGTTGGGGCTGTTCAGCCTGGAGAAGAGAAGGCTGTGTGGAGACCTCATAGCAGCCTTCCAGTGTCTGAAGGGGGGGCTATAGGGATGCTGGGGAGGGACTCTTCATGAGGGACTGTAATGAGAGGACAAGGGGTAATGGGTTCAAACTTAAACAGGGGAAGTTTAGACTGGATATGAGGAAGAAATTCTTTACTGTAAGGGTGGTGAGGCACTGGAATGGGTTGCCCAGGGAAGTTGCGAATGCTGCATCCCTGGCAGTGTTCAAGGCCAGGTTGGACAAGAGCCTTGGGTGGCAGGGTTTAGTGTGAGGTGTCCCTGCCCATGGCCGGGGGGTTGGAACTAGATGATCTTAAGGTCTTTTCCAACCCTAACTATTCTATGATTCGATATATTAAATAGTTGAATAGATTTTCCATGGTACAGCATCCAGAATTAGCTATCTGGACAGCATTCATTTTCTCTGGGTTCTGGAATGTATTTGAATCCATTTATAAGGAAAAAAAAGGGATCTACTCACAATGGTTGCCCCTTGGAAGCAAATGGGATCCAGACTAGCACCTGTATTTCTCTATGTATTCTTTCTTCATCTCCAGTGTTAATTCAGTTATGATGTTAAACAGCAATTTCACTGACTTCTTCTAGACCCTTTCTCTTTCTGCAAGTGTTAAGGTCAGGTTGTTCTGTGATAATGAAAATCCCTGGAACAAGAGGTAAAAAAAAAATGCATGGATCTGCACAGGTAAATTGCTGTGTAACTTGTAGCAGTCAACCTCTCCCTCTTTTCATGTTCTGATTGCCAGAATCTTTCTTCTTAGAGCAAAAAGGTACTTCCAGAGTACCTTATAAGTAAATTAATGAACACTGCTAATCTGCTTGAAGTAAGCAATATGTGACTTGTTTTTCATTGTCTGAATAATTGCTGTTTTGAAGAGCTCTCTGGCTAATACTTTGAGGGGATGAATGCTCAGAGATGCGAGTGTGTGAGAGATGCCTGTTCAGAGCATTACCCATTTAATGTGAGATTTTTTTACTTATTCACAGACATTTAAAATCAAAAATGTTTGGTCATTGTGACAGGCTAGTGGAAATTTATGTTAATATAGTAATAAATAATGCTATAGCTTATTTAGAGAACTTACACTATAAAGGATAAAATCTACATTCTCTTTGTTTACAGCCAAAGGCTGCTATGATTTAATTTTTGATACTTGCTATGAAAACCACAAGAATTATGTTGCAGCATGATAACAGCAAGAAACCAAAGACGTTATGTAGATGCTTGCTCTTATAAGAAGGCAAATACTTAAAGAGCACTCATATGTTTACGTATGCTTTTAGTGATGCACTTCTGGAAATACAAATTGGCCTGCTAGCAGCATGTTCCCCGTGTGTTCTATAGATTGTATCTAAACCAAGAAAATCACCTGGAAAATAGATGCTTACCATGTCAAAGGAATCCAAAGTGCTTTGCTGGTTATGTATTTAAAACATACACATGCAGGAGTGACTTTGCCATGGCAACGCGGCCATAGGTGAAAGTAGAATAGAGCAACTTAGCACAAGAAAATAATTTAGCTGCATCTGCAAGATAAGTTTTCAAGGTAACAGTAATGTGAAATCAGAATTCTAACTCAATTCAGGTCTGTCCCCTGACTTTGGAGAAAGGTACCCAGAAAAACCCTTTCGGTGACTGCAGGATGAGCTGCTTACATTTGCAATCGCTCTTATTTCTGCCTGCAGCTCCTGGCCAAGATCTATTTTATGGCAAACAAATTCTTAGGAATAAAAAAATTGTTTCATCAGGAAACACAGAGTAAAATGCTCCACCACTATGAGTCTTAATACAGGCTCATTTCCCAACATGGGGAAACTACAGTAATCACCGCTTAAAGAAGGTGAAGAGAAGCTAAATTCTTTTAAGTTCCTCGTAATTGCTGAATTTTGAGAAGGGGGTGGACATGGTGGTAAAGACTGCCTCATCTTTCTAAAGGAGAAGGCTATATACTAATTTTCTTTATTCTGATGTCATCTTCTGCTAGTCCCAGGAGGAGACTAGCTAAAAGCAAACTTGAATAGCCTGTGAGAAATTCAGTCTTCAACTCTCATAGTTCTCAGCTCTCTTGATTGCACAGCAGCAGGTCGGGCCAAGAATTTCCAAACATAGCATCACAGACAGCACCATGTGAAGGAATGTTTGCCCATGGGTTATATATCAAAAACTGTATTTCAGTGTATATTACCTCTCACCAAGAAATGCATTTTTAATATCACCCATCTTACTAATTGCTGCTAAGCCATGCCTGAAGTTAAAATAAACAACAGATATGACCATGTTTCCTAAACATACTCACATTATTAGGAAGCTTAGATTTAGTTCCAGCTACTGTTTGCAGACCAACATTAGGCATTACTAAAGAAATTGACCTTGTAGATTCACAGGTTTCTTGTTGCTGAATACTTAGGGAGCATAGGTCATGGGAAGGAAAGCCACCAGCTAGGAAGCAGCTATATTATCTGCTCTGCTTTTATTTGCCAACAAGCAACCCCTGAAATAAGAATATTTATTTGGGAATGGTAGTGGTAGAAAATAACATGTTAAGGAGTGCACAGTTGTGAAGATAAAACATTTTTGTGAGAAAGTAAGCAGCAGATAGTACTTCATGCTATTAATAGCTTCTAAGGAAAGATACCATGTCCCAAGAGCAAAAGCATAGTTGTAGTCTGCTGCAAAGAGGACTTATCTAAACGTGGTCCCCACAGAGGCTGACAATTGTTTCCATTTACTCTAAGTCGAATGTGTTTTTCCACTTCAGTAACCAATCAATTATACACATCTCTAAAAGCCTACAGGTACAAACACCTCTAATGCAACAGACCACAAGCCACATACACATTTCTAATTTGAGGAACTGAAGGTGAACTGAATCTATATCTCTTCATGCATCAGTAATATTTAGAAGAGAAAACATGCAGCTGTGGTGAGTGATGACCCATGGAGGTTGCATTAAGAATGGTCAAAGTGACATAGATCCCTTTCATGCAGCATTTTAGATGCTCCAGTCATGCTTCTACCAAATTCACAAAGGGAGGTGGGAAGATTTTCCCTGACTTCCACAAATAATCAGCAATGCCCACATGCTGAAGTGGTTCTGAGTAGAAATGGGGAGCAGCAACACAGCTCACTGCTATCAGCGGAACAGTGTTTATGTATGCAAGGCACAGGTTCCGGACTGAGACATAGTGCAAAAGAATAAATCCCAAGGAATGGGAGGAAAAGTTCCTCCAAAGCTCTCCATATTTGTTTAGCTTTCACCCACACCCAGTGCTTTTCTCAAGGGTGGAATCCATATGGAGAGTTTGTGCTTTGCATTCAAAGAAAAATTACTTTTTGCCAATTTCCCAAAAGCCCTAAATTTAATGGTAAAACTCAATACTGGAAGGCCAGAAGGCAAAGCTCCTCCCTTAGCACCAAGTCCTTCAGCAGCATGGAGAAACTGCAAATGTGACAGCAGCAAAAGAAAGAGGGTTCTGTGACTGGAAAATGTCTAATAAAATAGAAAAAAACTACAGAAGATTTAAAAAGCAACTCATTGAATTTCACATGACAGTGGAAGCCAAGAAAAGCAGAATAAAACAAAATAAAAGGACCTTGTTAATGGTTTTATAGATGTTCTCCATGTGCATTAATATCTGTCCTTCCTGTACAAAGACAATAGTTGAGCCTGAAGCTGTTAGCATAGAATTTACTGCTGTTAATGATCTGTCCATGGCAGCCACTCCCTGGCCTCAGATGTGTCCAAGTCAGGATTTTTAACTGTAAATTATACCTTTGTAGTGGCTAGGCAAAAACTGAGCTTAAATGCAGGAGACAGCTGCTGTAGATCAGCTGTTATAGCTAGGAGGAGGTGTAGAGAGTTATCTTAAGGTTTGGAAGCTCCACCTGTGTGCAGTCTGTCATCAGCCCTGACCTTTAGGAGCTTGGTATTAGTCAAATAGAGTGCTGACCCAGCCAGCGTGACACAACAAACACCACTGCAGCTCCAGCTCTCTTACATGCTGCAGGTTTCTAAAGACATTCTTAATCTCCAGGTTCTATTATCTTCCACCGGTGATGCAGCTGGAGCAGGACTCTTCTCATAGCATTTATGCTATGTAGAAAAACTAAGGTAAACTGACCTGATACTCTGCAATAAGCAGAGCAAAGAGTTACTCATTTCAGGAGCTGTGGGTAGGCATGTGCTGGACCTCCACATTTTATACTCATTACATATGACACATCACAGATATTTATTTAAATCATGGAAGAATTTTGCTCACGATTTCTTGTTACCAATTCAATTCAAGCAGTCAATGAGTTTGTGAAGCCATGAGCTTTTGCCATTGATTTATGAGCAGCAGTGACTATTCTATTTGCCTTCAGTGCCAGAAGTCCCGCCTGAGAAGCCAGCTGCATTGTGTTGCCAGTTTCCATCCTTTCAGGTTGGGTCAAATGAGATACTGATTTAGCAGATCTTACAGAAGATTTTACTCTGATCATCATTAAAATGTCTTTGCCCTTTTAATAGCAACAGCAGTGCATGAAGTTGCAGTGCTTTATTTCTTTGCAGCTGGTTCTGGTTCTGTCTGGAGGATCGAAAAAACAGCACTCAGAGGTATGTGCAGATGCTAAGGGCTGAATGCAAAGCTGTCCTAGTACTCAGTTTCTCCTTCCTTATTAGCATAACACCAAAGCATTCACAGTATTTTTACTTTGGTTTTAGCTTCATATCAGAGGCTTACAATCGGTGGTCCCAGGTCTTTTACACCTCTCATACTTTATGCTCTGCATACTGCAAGGGTGGATGCTCTACGTTGGTACTGCACTTCTGAGTCATTTCACAATGGTTATTTCACTCAAGAAATCACAAAACCCCATTTTCCATAACTGAGTGATTTTTCTTCCTTTTTATTTCCCCACCCACCCATGCCCCCTGCCTCTGGAGGCCTGCTTCAGTTGTTAACGTCTTGGTATTATGCCTGAGAACAACTCTGTTCTTTTTTCTTTTTTAATTAAACTTTAAATTTAAGCCTTCATTTTCCTGTCTCATCCCAAACTTTATCCAAGACCAGCTAATACACTCACTAAATCCTGCTTAAGGGTGTCAGTGCCCCTACTACCCCAGTGTGATGAACCATCCCCAAGGATGTTCAAACTGGGGACAACTTCTGTGCTAACTTTGCCAGCATGTTGGGATCAGGGAGATCGCATGTGGCAAGAATTTGGACCAGGTTAGAACCTTCTGGAGGACAACCTAATTCTAAACTTTCTTAGTTTAAGTCTAGACTTGCTCCTGAACACCATATTCATGTAAAGCAGGTTAATTATATCCCAAGATTATGTTTTCAGTGTATGTGATACTGAACCTTGGTTTTCTTATTGGAAACAAGAGGCGTAGAAAGACTGTTGTTGTGTAGTTTCCTCCTGTGGTTAATGCTATTGTGTGTTACTTGCCACAGGCTGCAGGTTTGCCAAAACAGACCCTACTCAAGAAGTTTTGAGGGTCTCCCCAGTGACATCCACCCCTAAGCTGAAGTAACACAGCTCCAAGATTTCCTCAGGGTCTCCAGGTAAGTCTCTCCTCTCTTTCCAGTATGGAATGAATTTCCTGGCATGAAACAGGGCAATGAGACTAGCTCCTCTGTCCCACGGGACTGATTTCAGAGCTGTGGTAATTTCTGTTGTGCATGGACACCTAGTTAGGGTTAATGTCACCTTTGAATTTGTTTCAACATGAAAACACTATCTATAGTAGAAGTGAGTTGACTCAAAGCATAATGAGAATGGACCAGAGCTCATCACTGCTGTTAATCTTTGTTCACTAGTTAAAGCAGCAGAACATGGTCTTGCTCTCTGCACTGCTTCCTATTACAGAGAAAGTATTAATTTCAACCTTAGCTGCAGGAGGACATTGGCAAGAGATACTTGGATCTGAGGAGGTTTCTGGCTTTGTTCTAGCCTGTTTCTGAACATCTGCTGGGGTAGGTGTCTGCTTCAGGGGGAGTGAAAATTAGCTTTATTGATTGAGTAATTTCCTTTATAAAGGATCTGAACGGGATGGCTGCCTGCAGAAATAATATTTGTTAAATGGCCATATTTGGAAAATGAGTCACTGAGAAAATAGCATGCAAATCCCCCAGCTTATCTCCAGCAGGGAGAGAACAGAGATGTGCTAGAAAGGGGGAGACATGCTGACTTGGAGATGGCAAGCTAAAATGTCCCTAACAGGAATCTGACTTAATTTTGAACTGAAAAAATCAATTAGGAAAACATTGGAAGGGGCCATTTCAAATGCTAAAACTTTTCCTAATGAAAAAATTTGCACTGGAATGTTTGTGCACCTGCAAATTATATTCAGAAGTGTCCACTAATGTCCACTAGGTGAGGTTTTGCAGCTCTACCTTTTACCTACCTTCACCTACTTTTCCTAGAAAAAAGAACTAAAGGAGAACACAGTGTTGCATTTAAGGTATGAATAATGAGAGAAAGGAAAAGAAACATCTTTGTCTTATAGGAACTGCATCAGCAAAGTACGCAAGGCTGGCGAAGTCTCGGAGAATTAAAATTAAACTATCTGTCAGACAAATGCTTGGGTTTCAGACCGCTAGGCAGCAGCCCATTTAATTAGCTACGGTTACCGTCTCTTTAGCAGCTTTGTCACCGCTGACCTTTCTCATTTGCTGTGGGTCTTTGTGGAGGACATTTTCAATAGTCTTTTGTCCTTGCAGCTGGCTCTTTAAAGCCAGGAGCAGACTGGAATAGTTCCTACCTTCTACTGCTAGTTCGTGGATGTCTTGGGTCTCATTTTCTCTTGTGTTCCTGAAGAGATGCCGTGGCCTCGCTTGGCTTTATGATGATGTGAGGTTGGAGTGACTGCTGGGGAAGTGATAATGATTGCCGTTTGGAAACTCTGGGAGAGGGGAAGGGTGGGAGAGGAGACCGGCAGCAATTGGATGCAAAGTTACATCCTTGCTTTTGTCCTTGGCCCTGGAACTGGGGTGGGAAATGGTAGATGAAACAATATGAAATCTGATATTTACTAAGTAAGCTTTTAAATCTCATGGATTAGTCTGGGAGGCTGCCCGTGGAACAGAATAGCTCTGCGCTGATGCAACTGAAATGTTCCTGGCCAGAGCTAAAACCAAAACATTTCAGCGTCAGAAAGGAGTTCACAGTAAGATGTCATGGGGGTGAGCAGCCACTCTGGGTATGCTGTGGGAGCCCCTGTGCTCAGGAGTGCCATGTTCTGGGGAGCTCCTGCGACTACACTAGCAGCTGGGAAATGCTTTGAGGCCTTAGGCAGGAAGCTATAAAAGGTTTACAACAGTGTTACTCATTTTCACTGCAAATCCCTTCCCACCCTGCTGTGTGGTGTAGACATCTCAGTAGTAGTCCTCTTTTGAAAATGCATGCAGTAAGCAAAGCAAGCCATCCTGCTTTGCTGAGCAACTACGCAGCACTGGGAAGCACCAGGTGATGTGGCTGTGCCCAGCCATCAGAATGTGCATGTCTCTTCCCTCTTGGTGGGCACTGATTTCCCTCACATCCATGCTCTTTTTCATGAAACTGTTCTGCAACTGGGAGACGGTGGAATACAGTCCAGGGAGAGAGGAAACAGCCTCGAGTTGCACCAGGGAAAGTTTAGATTAGATATTGGGAAAAATTTCTTCACCAAAAGGGTTGTCAAGCACTGGAACAGGCTGCCCAGGGAAGTGGTGGAGTCACCTTCCCTGGAGGTGTTTAAAACACATGTAAATGTGGAATGTAGAGACATGGTTTAGTGGTGGACATGGCAGTGTTAGGTTTGCAGTTGGACTTGATGATCTTAAATGTCTTTTCCAACCTAAATAATTATATGAATCCTAAGGTTATGACAGGAAACCAGTTGATCAGAGCAGTATTGAAGTATAGTGCTGCAAAAATGACCAGCAAAGGGAGGATTACAAGGTGTGAAATATGCGCAAAGCCAGCTGCAACACAGCAAACTATAATGGGGTGTGTTGGGGATGACCCTTCACTGGGGACAAAGTTTCTCACAAACCCAAATCATTTAAACAAATACAACTGCCCACATGTCAGAGGACATCAGTACTGGCCAGTGAGGGTTCTGGCAACTCTTTAAAAGATGATCCTTCTAAGAATAATATTTAAACCCTCTATTTACAGTAAGGGTTGTGTTGTGGCCCTGGACTGTAGAGCATTGTTATCTTTTTTCTCTTTGCTTTAATAAAGATGGATATATCACCCTCATGTCCCAGTGAAATACAAATTAGGTTATTTCCTTCTAGCTGAAGCTTCCTCTGTGTCTTAATTGGATGTACTTTAATTTGCCTTGTGAGGCTGGGGAAGAGGAACATGCTGTGCAGAAAATCCTGCCCAGTCCTGGTCATGTAGGAAGTGTAATGAGCAGGCTGCCAAAGTTGATCCATCAGCTCCTTTGCTCTGCCCCAAAGCCTCCATTTCAGCGCCCATCAACTTGCAGAAGAAGAGAAAATAATTAAGCATTGCATAAAACGTTTGCACAGTACTTGCAGATGGATGATAGATCTGCACTACTGTATCTAATGTAACACAACCATTTAAATGGCCACCATGTTTATAAATTCCTAACATCTTACACTGGCAGCATATTCAGAGTTTGAAGTATGCATTGTTAGAGCTCTTCTTACACTAGTCATATTACGTTGAGCTGTGCCCTTTCTGTTAGATGCTATCTAGATAGTAGCTAGCTCCTGTCCTGGGGCTGTTAAAGGGAAGTGAGAAAAGTATCACTCCTGATCTCTGTTCCAAAATGGCAAACATTAATCTGCTTTGGCATTGGATTTGGTGTAGAGGGATCAAGTCAGTTACACTTGTATGAAGAACAGCATCAAACAACCCTGGCTTTGCTGCATTTCCTGTAGTTGATTTACTCCAGCTCTGTATAGACTTCAACAGAGGAACAAATGACTTGTTGAGTTGACCACAACTAGTTCCAAATGCAAGAAACAAAATCCCACCTTTAAAATAAAGATAAATAAAGATAAATAAAATAATTTTAAAAGACCAAAACAAACAAAACCCAAAGCCACAACACACTTTATTGTCTTTCATCCTGAACTCTCGTGTATTTGGGCTTACTTCCAATAGCATGACCAGCACGTTGTTTTAATCAAGTGCAGTTATTTACAAATAGGTTAATTCAATGGTGAGCCATTAAAATGGGGAGACTGAGGAGGAGGCTGTGCATATGACAAAAAAAGAGCTAAGGGGGTGGTGGGTTTGTTTATCCTGGAACAGAAAAGGTTGGGGGGGCTCTAACTGCATTATTCTGCTACTATTCTCTATTCAGAGGTGCTGGAGAGCTAAAGGAGGTAATTTCAGCAAACAGAAACTTCATTAAGTACTAAAATTCTTTGTAGGCAGAACAACAGGGACTCTCACTGGGGTTACGCAGCACTGAGAATTAGCATATGCCTGTGTTCTGGTAGTACCTGTTCACTGCTAGAAGAAAGCCAGCTTAAGCAATGTTCATCACACACTCCCCCCTCATTAAATACCCGGGGGGTTCAGTGTTCATGCAGTTTCTGAACATGTATTGCAGCCTCAGAGCTGCTGTCCTGACAGTGGGTGGGAAAAAATAAAAAGCTTTAAATTAGAAGCCCAACTTTCATGGGAACTGTAAATGTCTCAATGAATTTCAGCAGATCTTTAAGCAAGCAAAGTGAAAGACTGCTCCAGTTCCTCTGTGTAATCAATTTCAACATTTATGACTCAGACTATGAAACACGCAAAGCTGAATCATTCGCTCTGGGCCAAGAAGGAAAATAAGGCTGTGTATCTCACCACAAACTGAGTAATTATTGCAGGACAGTGGTGGTAGGTTGAACTTCTAAAAATCCTGTTAGTGTAAATCAACTGAAAGTAGCAAAACATAACAGGCTTTTGGGCATACTCCATTTCATAGTGTGTTTTGGGTTTTTTTTGATTGCACTTTTCTCAAAGCACAGGAAAAGCTGAAGTGAAAATGCATCTATTTGTGTTGAATCAACATGACATAACATGGTAACGTATTTCAGAGTCTTTTGATGTTTGGCACACAAGGCTGTCTGGTTTAAAGGACTGGCAGGGTCACAGCCTCTCCAGCTCCTAGGCCTTTGCTATGGATGCCTGAAGTGGTCATCATTTGACACCTTCACAGTAGCCTACAAAACTCAGCACATGATGTAAGCTCACTTTGTGAATATCAGTTGACATTTTTGCAGAAAGATCATGCCCTGAGCCAACTTTTTGGCAGTTTGATGAGCTCTGAGTAACCCAGACCTGGTACCAACATTGCCTGAAAAGAACTTATGGGGGAAAAGTGCTTTTCAGCCAAATAAGTAACTGAATCAGGTATAAGACCGTTTCACCCAAACTGTAAGGTCAGTGTAGAGCTTGTACGTGTCAGTTCAATCCAGAAATCGTCAGTTTTATCATAGTGATTGTTAGACAAAATCACTGATTTCTTTTTTTTTCCCTACCATTTGAGTCTAGCAGTCAAAAACCCTGAGGAAAGGGTCGTGCCAAGTCTATATGCTCAGCAAGAAGTTGCCTGGATAATTACCTGAGTGAAAAGTCCTGCTTCAAGCTTCAGGGAGAAGCCTTCCTGCTGGAACCTGGTCCTGGCTCTGCCCTGGGGATGCTTCCAAGGTGCATTGCTTCAAGGAGCTGGGTATGGCTTGCTGGGTGTGTCAGATGTGCACCTTTCCCATAGCAGTGGGTGGTTACAGCCTTTGCATAGAAAGCAGGAGATTTACATTCGGTTCCCTTCTCAACCTGAGAGAATTCAAATCCACATGTCCTGTTTTCAAGGCAACTGCTTATCCTGGAGGAACACCCTTCCCCTCTCCTCTTGAATGTGTGCCACCAAGCCAAAATTAATTAAAAGCATGAATACAAAGAAGCAAAGAAGCTGCAGGACTGTAGGCTAATGCTTAGGGCACTCGTGAGGAAGGGGGAGTTGTGAGCTGTGGTTCCTGCCCCTAAGATGAGTTGTGTTTGGCAATTAAACAGTAATATATGCAAGCATTTCTGGCAGCAGAGACAGTAACCACAATTCTCTGCTTGCACTGGAGTGCCCTGAGTATGGCAAGTGCTTCACTGAACAGTGTCAAGGCTTCAGGCGGTGGGATGAGGAGTATTGCCTCATGGAGGATGAAGCAATCACCTAGTGACAAAGACATCCTGCTCAGAATCACAGCTTTCTTGCCCACAGACAGGAACAGCTAAGCATCAGACTTGTAATGAATTAAGAGGACCTGACCTCATCCTCTGTTCTACAAGACAGGCATCACCATGGAATCTGTCTGCATATGGCAGACAAGCACCACCATAGTATCTGTCTGGGTGTAGAGCAGGCTGAAGCAGAGCTGGATGCTGGGCTTCTCTGCTCTGTCTGAGCTGAGACAGTTCTGGTTGTACTAAGTGGTGCAGGTCAGGGCACCTGGGCGTTGTGAAGTAGAAGAAGTATCTGTCAAATTGAGTTCTCTCCAGTGCTAAAAGGCGACCAAGAAAAGAGAGCATGGCATCAGGTACTTGAGTCTTGCATAAGTCATTCTTGATGTTGTCTTGTATCCTTTTTTCTCTTTTCCATTCGTCACACATATGCACCCCACAGGCCCTTTGCAAGGACCCCAATATTTCTCTGAAAGGAGGGGCATTTCAAGGGGTTAGGTATTATTAGTGCAATTAAGCATAAGAAATGCCCTCCACTATAAGGAAAAGCTAGTTTTACACCTGCTTCCAATTTCCCCATTAATCTAAAGGTTGTCTGTTCAAGAAACTTCTGATGATAGTGCAGTTCATTTTAGTACTTAGTGATACTAGCTGCTTTTGAGGATGTGTAAGTTTGGCTGTAATGACTTTTTAGTCTGGACATGCTCAGCCAGGACATGTTACTAGAAGCAGGATCAGCACTGGCTCGCCTCTGCTGCATTGGCAGGCATTCCCTGTCACCAGTGTCTGTTTTCTTTGCTGCTGGAGCCAGAGAGAGGAGGCTGAAATGAAACTTAGGATTGGCAAGGAAAGAGTGAGGTGTGAAAATGTGAATCTCAGCATTCTAATCACAACTATGGTTATAATTAGTGATACGGTGAGGATAAAATATGCAGCATGCCTGAGGGACCTATATATTCAACTGCTCCTAGATTACTATCTGACAAGTTAATTAACCACAACAATGTTGAAATACATACTCAGAATGATTGCTTGGGACTGGACTCACTGTTCTCTCATCATAGTGACATGGTGAGAGCAGAGACAAACTTAAGGGAGTGAAGGAAGCAGTGAAATGAGGGAACTATTTCTCAACCAGAATGCAGGAGCTCTGTCTAGTAAACCTGCATTACAACTGGTGTTAAAGATGAGTGTGCTCCCTCCCAACCACAGTCTGGACTCAGAGCATGCTTAGCGAACTCAAGCCACATAGAGGAAGAGGAAAGAAGTTTTCCTCTATGGCAAGCCAACTTCAAAATAAGTGTTTAAAAAAGACCTTTCCTGGTTTTAAGGAGGTTTCTTTTCTTGTACCTCTATTTTCTAATGTCTTCCTTTCACTTGTTTTTTGCCCAAGAGTGGGCACTTCTGAGTCACCAGGCTTTCTGTGGATGTAAGCAGTGGAATGATGAAGGAGCATTTCTTTAGGGTAAGCAGAACAAGGCTCCAAATTTGGCTTAGCAAGCAAATATCTTGCTCAGTTGTAGGTGCTGGGGTATGCAGTGCTGAGTAACTATGCTTGGATACGTCACTATTGTTTCGTGTCTGCTGACAGATTCTGGTGCAGAGGAGTGAAATCCTTTATCCAAAGGAGAAAAATGCAGAGGTGGCCGTAAATGGCAATTTCTGTCTCATGTGAAATGCTGATGTCTCAGCATTTGTTCTTGTCTTGTCTGCTTGGGACAGAGAGGTGAAACTTCTTTTTTTGATCTGTAGAAGATGCCAGTCAAATTTCAGTTGGGTTTCAATGCTGAGTAATCTATAAGGACTTGGCAGAGCACCTTGACAATGCTTCAGTGGTGCTCTGCCACATGAGTGGCACATACTACACTTGCTCATACTTTGATCTCTTTGCAGAATGTACTGTGATCCCTCTCTCTGTTGCTCCAATGGAGGTGGACTGCTCCAAGATCTATAAGTTCAAATAACTGAGTCTGTCCATTTACTCTAATATGGGAATTTGAACTGGCAACCATAACTCATGCAGGGAAGTTGCCACTGTTGAAACTACATGACTAGTTATTAAAAAATTGCAAGTGCAATAGGAGGCCTTGTAAGTAAATTGCAGATCTTAGTCAGACCCAGCTTCTTTCCTGTCACAGGTAGTTTGACGTGTGGTTTGTTGGTAGAAGCAATGAATATCTGTAGGAGATGGCACATCACAGATATCCATCATAATTTTCTTTGACTTTGTGTATATACATTCATTAGAAGGGATTTTTAAAGTATGTTTCAAAATGGCACTTCTTTTCTGCTTTATTAGCTATAGAGATGCTTGGTCTAGTGCACCTCTTGTGTATCTTGTATTTTTACTATTAAAGGAGCTGCTTATAGTAACCAGCATATTTGTGGTGGAGGCTCTTTTCTGCATGTGAATGTCAGGGCTGTCTTCATTTCCAAAATAACTGATGAGCAAATGAGAGAATCTCCTCCAAACTGAGAATTAATTGTAGCCAAACTTTAGGGAGCCCCAATGATGATAAGCAAACCACCTCATAAAAATGCAAGTTGAATAAGCTTGTGCTTTCTTCTGCTCAGAGATACACATCTCTGTTTAAACAAAATCTTTTCAATAGCACTGTTTATTTACCAAAGAGCACCCTAGCATGTTCTCCTACACTCACCACAATTCCTTGTTCTCTGTAAAGCCACTAATATCCTCTTCCAGGAAGAAATCTGGAAGGTGGGCACAGAGCGCGACTATGAAGCCAATAGAGCCGTACTTGATTATTGCAGGCAGTAGAAAAAGGTTCTTTGCAAAAGTACGAAATGTCTCTGTGTTTTGGGTAGATGATTATAATTATTGAGAGAAAACAGTGAGATTTTGTAGATGTAGCCAAGCGTTCATTTGCAGGGGGGTGGAACTAGATGATCTTAAGGTCCCTTCCAACCCTAACTATTCTATGGTTCTGTGATTCTAAACTGGGTGTTTCTGGTTGAATTAGAAAAGCCTACAATGCTAATAGGCCAAAATGAAGTTCTGGTGCAAAAGCCACATCTTGCAGTCCTCAATCAAGCAAATCTCCTGATAATTCAGATGGAAATCTTGCTGTAGGAAGGATCCCTTTTTGGCAACAGAATGTAAGAGCTACAGCAAAAAATGAAGAATTTTGTCATGACTTACTTTCTTCTTTGTAGATGACTTTTTTCTTATTTGTGTTTGTAAGGAGAAATCTCCTCTTTCCTGCACAGCCACAGAGCCTGCTTTAAAACCCAGAAATTGGTTTTGGCCTGTTTTCAGCTGCTTCTCTTGACGTCAGCAGGGAGATATGGCTCTCCCTGAAATGCATTAAAGTAGTGGATATGAATGTTATAAACACATCAAGAAATAAAGGCATTTCTTCAAAATACACAAGCAGCAACTCCTGCCTCAGCAGACACCCTGCTACCTCCACTCAGCAATAGGCAGAAGCATGGCTGTTTGGATAGATGCCCTTCTTCTGAGCTGTTGATTCTGTTCCAAAGCACAGCTATTATTTCTAAAGGATTCAGTCATATCAGGTTAAATCTGAACAAAGGATGGGCCTGACAAGTCAAACTAAGAAGCAACATCATTTTACTACAGAGTCAAAAGTAACTGAAATATTTGCTATAATTTTATCTTCCCTGTGCAGAAAAAATGCTTGCTATTCAGTCATGATGGCTGTTACTTTTTTTCCCTCACTGTGTTTTCATATTGAAGGAGATGCAGAGGGTAACCCAGGACACCAGGAAGAAGCTTTTCTTGTAACATGAGATTTTCATGCAGCACGCATATGAGCAAAGCATTTGTGTGCAACTCAGCACAAATAATCCTGCAAAGACGATCATACTTTGTTACTGATGGAAAGATGATACTGCTCCTCAGCCGCACAGAAGGAGCTCTCCTGATGGTTTGCATTAGTTCATATAGAAGGCATCCGGGCTATGTCACTAGCAAACAGCTCTGCCTTATTAGGATGAGGCAGTTTTCTTCTCAGAATCTGCACTATCCTGGTTCTCAGGAGCCTGATGAATGGGTGGATACTGATCTGACTCTCACTTTTTTCATGCCAAATTGATTGTACTGTTTCGACATAAACTAGATCCCTTTCCTCAAGCTATATGTTGGCATTTATTTGAGTCTAAATATGTGGTTTTCTATCTTTGGGAAGGCATAGATTGTGTTCATCGCCATCTGTGGGTGAAAGCTATATTCTTCACATGTTTAGGTCCACAAACAATCCTAAAGATGTCTATGCAAGAGGGAGGATTTTTATCTGAACCTCTTCCCTCCTCAATCTGCCAGCAGTGGATTTTTCATGTGGAAACTTCATGAGGAGCTGGCCTAATATTATTAAGCAGTTATTATTAAGACTACTTGGCCCAGTCAGCACTGGAGCTTGAATGACACTGCAAAGTAAACAGGGATATAAAACATCAGGAACTGCAACTTTACCATTAGCACATGTCTCTTTTTTTACACCAATAAATTCGATGCTTAAAAAAGCTGCAGCAGCAGAATAAATAGCTTCAAGAGGATTAATTCTAGTCTCTCTCTTCCCAAAGGAAACTTAACACGATAAACATGAATTCTTGCAAAATTGGTGAAGGTGCTGGCTGCCACTTGCAGATGCTGAAGCTACATTTAAAATGTCTGTTTGCAGGGCAGCTGGTCACTTACACCCTTCTGCAGATCTGGGGAGCAAAAACCTTGCCCAGGAGTCTGACCGTGGGGAAGCTCAGCCCGCAGTCAGATGGTCAGCTACTGGGAACTAACAAAATAGCACCGTTGAACTTGACTCTGGTTTCCAACTTTTTATGTAGTCTGGCCCAAATGTTTAGGCAAGAAGGTATCCTGATATTTGCCTTCAGCTTCAAATACATAGTTTTGCTGAAGCTGGCAAATTACTTTTGTTTGTTCTCTGGGCTATTTCTGCAAACAAAGCAGGACTTTCTGAACACTCAGAAAACAACCGACAATATTGTTCCAGAATAGACATAAGCAGGTAACTTCTGCTTTTAGAAAAAGAAGTCCAACCCAAGGCCAGGTGACTACTGTGAACATTTTGTGAAACCACATTTGTCAGTGATGGATCTTTCCAGTACTAAGAGTAGGCTTCCACAGCACCACCTTAGGAGTGGCTCTGGGGTCAGCCGTGAGGAGGGCAAGATTCAGACTGCATTGAGTCCCACTCATTTTGTATAAATCACAAAATAATACTCAATCGCAAAATGCTGACACTTCCAAGTGTTTTAGAAATTATTTCTGTTGCCTAAATTTCCATTACAGCCATAACTAACAAAATAGCAGAATAAAAAAACTCCTATTGTTTCTCCCTGTCAGAGGTCCGAGTAACAGCTCTGGGGGAACCCATCGTTGCTATAGCTTTTCATTTCTTCTTCTGCAATAGACTGTTAACTCCAGAAGGAAGATATTATTCTTCTAGACTCTCATTCCAATAGGAGATTAATTTCTCCCCAGGATTTCTATCAGTTCTCTTATCTGTATTTTTCTCTGACTTTGAGCTTTTGTTTCTGTAAGTTTCCCCAGGGACTTCCCACAATACTTCCAGCTCTAGACTCACCAAAGCCAAAGAGCGCTGCAGCTACACCCATCACTTCCTCAGAGAGATTCCTAAGAGAATGCATAATCACCCCTTCTTTTTGGTTTTCCTTTGTTTTTGGCTTGCTGTAACATGTCTACGTTTTATAGGCATTAGACCTTTTAACACTTGCTAAATTTATGCCATCAGAGATGAACAGTACAGAAGAACTTTAAATTGCATCTGTTATGTTGCCCTCTGCTGAATAGAATGCACTGCCTCTCACCTCACTGATTCCCCTTTGTGTCAAGGACATGTACTTTTAATTAATATAGGTTGAAAGAAGACCTCAAGCAGAGGTGTCGTCTTGTAAATCGTTGAATTCTTGGGTCTATATCTGCAGAAAAAAGACAGGTTTAGGCTATTATGTTTGTACGGAGCCTCACTACCTCCTCTCAAGGATTATAGCCTTCAGCAGGAAAGAAATGTGCAGAGGGTGTGGAAAAAGAGAAGGAGATCAGAGGTGAAACATAATGCTGACCCAGGTAATGTACCACTTCTTTCAATATATATGTTTTTATCAGCTACTAAAGCTTCTTTCTCCATTGTAAAATACATGCAGTAGCAGTGTCATTGCTGTGACAAAATTCTGCTTCCAGTTAAATTTGTAGCACTAACAAAAGTGCCTTGTAGACATTTTTACAATGATACCTGCTTGAGATAAACTTGAAAAGTGTCTAACATTTCATCCTTGTTAAAGGCCGTTTCTTGGCATTTCTCTATGAAAGCAGAGTGTTGGTTTTCAGTTCCTCGTTGTGGGTTTTCCCTTAACTGCATAAAGGAGAAAGGACATTTTTCTTTTTTAATCCTCTGCAGTGTTGGTTGGAAAACTGTTTCAGTTTGAGAATGTCCACGTCTGGTCTGAAAAGAACAGATTATAATCAGAGAACCTGAAGACATCTCAAACAGTTGCTGAAGTTTAAATGACTTAGAAAGTGTCAGCATAGATCCACTATAAAGTGTGTTCCACCTGGCACTTGCCTTCTTCAGCCTTGAAAAGGATTTGAAAAGGATGTTCCCTCATGGTTCTAATGGACCTGTGCACAAACTGCATCAGGGAAAGTGTCTGATAAATTACAGGGTTTGGGGTTTGTTTGGGTGTGTTGGTTGGTTGGCTTTGCTGTAAATAGGTTTGCATCAAGTCTTGCTTCCACTGGTTTTAATGAAAGTAATAGTTGCTAGAGTTGACCAAATGGCAGTAGGATAATTCCTACCATAACGTATAAACATTCTATATGTTTATATAGAAAATATAGACATTAAAATCAAGGGATCACTGAATAACAGAGGTATTTAGCATAAGATAGGTTATGATCCTATCTGTTCACTTTTGTACAAAGCACCCAGATTCTCTAAATTGTATTTTAGGTAACCTTATTGTCACCTGGCAACTTAGAAGATTTCCCAAACAAAGGCTTTAGATTTGGAAACACCCCCAGAATGGCCAGTTAAAAACAGTTTTGGTGGTCTTCTCTGATGTGATTTCTACGGTATCAGATACCAGGCTTCACAGCTTTGCAAATTCTATGTCTGAGAGCAAGGGTCACATTTGCTATTAATAATACCTTTCTTACTGTATGAACCACAAAACTAATACCTTATAGGTAGTAAGATGAATGCATCTCTCCATGCATTGCTGTAGTTCTTGGCTTGGGGTTCGCTGTGATGAAGGGTTTCCGTCTCAGGAGCAGTTCCCAAAATCTCCATCACTGGCTTGTAACAGTTTGCTTACAGTCTGGTTGCATCCAGACTGTAATGCATATAAGGACTGGAGCCAGCTGCCAAAACCCATCCAGATTCCCCATGTCTGAACAGTGACAGACGGCTGTTTTGTAAAGCCTGGGTGCATAAATGCAGTCCTGGGCCATGGGATCTTGTGGTTCAGCTCCCCACATGCCACAGCTGCTGCCACCATGAGTTGCCTGGGCTTGCTGTGAAACCTTAGTCAAGGGATGTCCATCTAATCCTCTGCAGGTGGCTGATAAAGCCATTAGATGGCTTATGGCTTAGCCAAACATGCAGCGAAGACTAGGACACGTCAAAGTGGAGTCAATCACGTCAGCCCTTTGGGGCTTCTGTGATACGTGATGCATGCCAGTGCTCATCCTGCAAAGGCTGATGGAGCTCAGCTCCAGTGCACATCCATCACAGGGAGAAAGACATAACAGCAATAGTGCTAGTGTTGGCTGCCAACCTGAGAAATCCACCGACCAGCGTGGGCCTGCTCACCTTTGCCTCCCTCCAACACATGAACGAGGCTGGTAATGGAAACAATTTACAAGGCAATGATTTTTAATTGCTGTCACCAGTTAACAGCCACAAACGCAGAGGCAGAGCAGAAATGCTTCTCTCATTCTTCCAAGAAATAAATACCTCAACCATTTATTTGGTCTTACAGTAAAAAAGAGCCTATTGTAAGGATTTATCTGAAATTTTCTGCTTGTCTGAGCAGACAGCTGCTATAAAAAGATCAACATTTTCTAACAAAAAAGGGCAGGGCTTGCTTTCATTTTATAAAAATAAGAAAACAATCTTTGGCTTTGTAGAACAAAATGAAGCCCAGTGAGAGGTGGGAATACCGGCTTTGCTGGGTGCTTTGCTCATTTCCCCCCCATGTTTTCTGATGCCTCCTAAACTGATTATTCTGCTGTTTAGTGTAGTCATGGTGGTGGTTAGGACTAAAGGTCTAAGTGGATGGCATCTCTCTCCCCATACTGCATTTTTAAGACCCTTTAAAGAGTTTTCAGGACATGCTTCCATCTCATGTAATTTGACCAGTTTTTTTCTAGCAAGATTTATAATGTTTTCAAATTCAACTCCATTCCTTTTGCAAATAACAAATTATTTCATGTTGTTAAACAGTGTCATTAGAATTGGCACCAAACAATAATCTGAGGTTTTCTGTGGGAAAATTGTAACGTAGGACAGGGGAAAAATTTTTCCTGTGTTACTGGCCTGCTCAGGGCAGCTGAAGACCGGTATGGCATCTGATGTAATTTTATCCTGGGCTTTGCCTGAGAAGTGACGTCTTGCTACACCTCTGATGAAGCCTGAAGTGCTGTAGACTAAGCTAACCCATCACCTGGCCATCTTTGTCTCTGCTGTGCTGGAAGGAGGGACAAGAGTGACGCAGCTCCTTCACTGGGAGAATCCCTTCTACTATAAATGTGGTAAACTTTGGTTGAAATAAACAACGCTTGAACTGTGGCACTCCTCTACTTGTGGAGCTGCTGTGTGAGAACCTTAGCTGAAGCCAGAGGTAGTCTCTTTAGCTTTTAAACTTGACTTTTTACCTTCATGTCTTCCTGACTCATCTAACTGTGAGCCACCAGCACTGGAGTCAGCTAGATAGGATGTTCATTTGTGCTGTTGTTCATATCTGGTGTGATAATTCATTGTTTTTCTAGGCTGTGTGATGGGAAGGGAGAAGTAAGGTCTGTCTTTCTCCTGCCTGCATGTTAGCTATGCCAGTGTGGGACTAACAGAATCCAAAATGCACCCATAATGTCTGCAAAACACTTTGTCATCATTGATTGGATTCTTTGGAAATTATCATGGGCTTGAAGCAGAGGTCCAGGGCCTGGGTTTCCTCTTCTTTCTTCTACATCTGCTACACAAAGTCCTTGTCTTGTGAGAGTGAATGATCATCCCTAACGATCTCTGCAGACATGTTCCTACTTGCTGCCTATGTCCTTCTAATGTCATAGTCCAGTACTGGATTAGTGCCAGGATTACCATGCATTTCCTTAACATGCCAAAGTGTAACCGTCACATAAATAATATCTTTGGATTTCCTCTGGCTTTTTTTGCCAGCCATGTGTCCAAACCATACAACAATAAACATTCATTTAGGCTGAATATGGTGCTCTGGTTGAGAACTGTATTGCTGCTCCCTTCCACGGGATCTAAGCTGCCTCCTCCACTCTAACCAGCGCATTGCAGCACAGAGCTCTCTCAAGTCATGTGAAGAACTTAAATCACATTTCTGTTGTGTGTCAGGAAGAGAAGGCTCTGACTCTGAGAGAGACTTGCTCCAAAATGGCCAGCAGTCTAGTGCTTAAGGGTTATGCACCAGCAAGACAGCAGACCCAGGGCAAAGCAAGGGCTCTGCCTGGCAGGAAAAAAGGACTTGGCGTTTACATCCCACAGGTGTCTTGAATGCCATGCTGCTGTTGTGCAGCAGGTTCCTCTATTTATAACAAGCAGAGCAGCTTTTTCTCACAAAGCTACTCTAAAAAACAACAAAAAAACCAACAAAAAAATAATCTATCTTTCTTTGGCAACTGGTACCCAAGAGCCTGGCAGTTTAAGTTGCCCTAAGAACATCTATAGGAAGTAAAGAAGGTCTGTTTTGTCAGCATTTTACAGACCAGGAGATGAGAACAACCATCCTGCAAGATACAATAGTCCTAATGAAACAGAGCACTGACACAGCTCTTCTCATTGAACAGGGGGTGTATCTCTTCATCTCATAGCCTGCGTGACAGAGGCTATAGGCAAGCACGCTAACCACTGAAAGAGTTATACCTAGTCCCCCTCTGTGGTATACCCCATCTGTCTGGAGGACTTTCTAACTTCTATACTAGCCCATGTAACTGATGGAATCTGGATCTGCCCTCTCATGTCTGAATATGGATTCAGAAGTCAGGTTTGTGTATGCATTTTGAAAAGGTACTTCTCAAAATCTTCTATTAAGGCAAGCTAAAAAGTCTATAATTTCTACAGGAAAAAAAGCCATGGAGTATACTTTTTAAAGGCCTAACTATAGTGAAGAATAGTAATTGCCAACATGTGTATCTTATTTTCCAACTGTAATCCAGCCAATTTCAGTTAATGAACTGGATCATGTATTTGTTTACAGTACTCTCTTTAAAAGAGAATTCACATTTACAATAATCACATACACATGGAAATAATTTTATTCATGTCTTATCAGTTATTCATGCCTTTAGAATATTTCTTATTCCAGTTTCACTGAAGCAAGAATTGTTTTAGTTCAGAATCTTAATGAAGAAAAATTAGTGACTCAAATTTGTCTGTTAAGCATTGCAAATGAAGTGGGGATTACTTGTGTCCAGTACCAGATCCATCCTGGGCTTTCTGTTCATGTACCACACTGGCATGCTCTTTGCCTGCCCAAAAACTCGGGCATGTGCCAGTTAGGACTTTGTAGGGGCAGCTGAGTGACCAATATCACCCTCTTTTCCTCATTTATTCCACTCTTTCCCAGAGTGAGCACGTTTCAAGCATTTGAAAGATCAAAGTGCTGCTGTCACCCAGCACAACCTTGCAAACAGTGCCTTTCAAACACCGCTCTCCACATTGTCCAGATTGCATCATTCCCATGCAAACAAAGCCAAATTAATAACTCTTAAAAGTCCCTATGACAAAAGAGGAAAAAGTGTGCACACAGGAGTTTAAACAAGTAAGAACTTGCTGCCAAAGCTGATGGCAAACTTACATTGTGTTCAATTGTTTTTAACAGAGGCAAAAGAGTTCCAGTTCATTTAAGTCTTACTATGGGTTTAGCCTAAGCTATCATTGTATTAACAGGAGGCAGGTAGCGATGGATATTCTGCTGGAATGTATACTTTCTCATTGTTGTGCTTCAGTTTTCATGTGAAGAATCATTTTCAATAATCAGTCTTTATTTAATGAATACATTTGTTCCCTCTTCCAGTATTTTGCAATCCCAACATAAGTTGGAGAGTCCGCAGAGCACCCCTGCGGAGAAGAACTTGGGGGTGTTGGTCAATGAGAAAATGAACATGAGCTGGATTCAGTGTGCACTTGCAGCCCAGAAAGCCAACCGTATCCTGGGCTGCATCAAAAGGAGCGTGACCAGCAGGTCGAGGGAGGTGATCCTGCCCCTCTATTCTGCTCTTGTGAGACCTCACTTGGAGTTTTGTGTGCAGTTCTGGTGTCCTCAACATAAAAAGGACATGGAACTGTTGGAACAAGTCCAGAGGAGGGCCACGAGGATGATCAGGGGACTGGAGCACCTCTCGTATGAAGGCAGGCTGAGAAAGTTGGGGCTGTTCAGCCTGGAGAAGAGAAGGCTGTGTGGAGGCCTCATAGAAGCCTTCCAGTATCAGAAGGGGGCCTATAGGGATGCTGGGAGGGACTCTTCATTAGGGACAGTAGTGATAGGACAAGGGGTAATGGGTTCAAACTTAAACAGGGGAAGTTTAGACTGGATATGAGGAAGAAATTCTTTACTGTAAGGGTGGTGAGGCACTGGAACGGGTTGCCCAGGGAAGTTGTGAATGCTCCATCGCTGGCAGTGTTCAAGGCCAGGTTTGACAGAGCCTTGGGTGACATGGTTTAGTGTGAGGTGTCCCTGCCCCTGGCAGGGGGGTTGGAACTAGATGATCTTAAAGTGCCTTTCCAACCCTAACTATTCTGTGATTCTATGATTCTAAGTATTTAACTATACAGAAAGACTTTTCAATATTTTTGCCTGCTGTTACTCCCCTAACCACATTCCTAGCAAGCAGATCACCTGTGAGATACCCTCATTCCCTTTGAGCACAGTGCCTTGCTTCACAAATAGCTTTACTGACACCAGTGTATATCCTTGTTATGTCTGGCAACAGCTGTCAAACTGCAATTTATCAGCCCAGTGAGATTCTGGCAGTTCCAGCACAGTGACTAGCCTGACAGAAGTACAATTCTTCATACAGTTTACATGGTCACAAGCCCAGCAGAAGCAGGATAAAATGAAGGAAAACTTGGGAAGGGCTAGGGTAAAAGCTAAATAGCTATGAACACAGATATTAAAATCTGGCCCTCGATCATAAACAGTGCTGTCTAATGCTGTAGGACTACTGTGAATGTTTTGTAATGCAAAACAGAAAAGCAGTCTTTGCATTTGAAGATCATCTCCGCATGCCAGGATGCTTCATACATACAAACATTAAGTTTGTACCCCAATGGTTGTCTGCAGATAACATTTCAGCTTTGTTGCAGAAATTGTTGAAATAGTTTGTATGGACAAATGGAAAATATTAAGCCTTGTTTTTTTCAGCTATAATGTCATGAGGGATTTTTCTTTGTAAGACTTAATCCTACTCACACATCTCCACAAATGGTCCTACTTGTTTTGCTGTTTCGAAAGAACCACCTTACAAGCATTTATCCTTGTGTTTGCTAAATAATACAATAAGAGCTCAGTTCAAATGCAGAGCTAATCCCACAGCATCTTTTCCTTTCGGATAGTTTATTGTTTGATCATGTTTATTAAGTGTTTAAGAGGCCAAAGTCACTCTTGCATTAGTCAAGGAATGGGAGTTAAGATCCACATCCAAAACTAATAAACTTGTCAAAACCTATATGGCTTGATAATAAACAGCAGGTTCTTTTTGTGCTGTTAATTCCATCCCTACAGAAATCTGCACTTCATAAAACTGGGATTGAATTGTTAGCTTTATATGACCGATTACTGTGAATAAGGATGCTAGGCACCTGGGAGACTGGCTGTGTGAATGGGTAAGGGTATGCAAAACCTTCTAGTTCTCCATCAGAAAACATAGCATGGATGAGTACAGGCCATATGTAGGTACAGAGGGAAAAGCTGCCTTGAGTATTTGAAGAATTGAAGTGTGGTTCCTGTGAATACCAACTTTAGAAAGACAAAATTGATCTACGTCACCCAGCTCAGAGGTTGGAGGATGAACAGTGGAAGGCTGAAACTCTGGCTCTGTCCTCCTTTGAGGTGTTTCCCCAGCTTCAGGCTGCTCAGTGACACAAAGAGTAGTCTGGAGAAATTATTGCCACTGTTTCTTGTATCATCTACTGTTCTTTGGCTGCGCTGGTCTTACTTTATGCTGCTCTGGCAATACAGAGTAGCCATCAGCGCTTAATGCCCTCAGCTGGAGAATTATACCAGCAAGTGGCAGGCAGAATGTGACCGTCAGCCACTTGTGCTGTTCCTTGTAAGCCATTCGCAGCAGCATTTGTTATTTGACTTCTCAATGTGAGGATCCACCTGGATGTTCAGCTAGACTTTGAGAATCAGGCAGAAGCCAGGACAAAGGAAGACTCTTTTTCCTAATTGCATCTGATGAGAGATGGGCTGCTGAAGGTTGAACATGAGCAAAGGAAGAAGAGGGAATTTCAAAGGGCAAGAAGAGTCTGGATTTGCCTCAGTGTGCACACTGCATGAAGTAGCTGTGGTAAAAGCCTCTGAAAGTATGTCTGAAACACTGACACCCCAAGTAACAGGTTGTACACAACTCATCTTGACCTTGGCCAGCCAGCTTTGTACTGCATGTTTTTCCATTTGGTTAAATGACATAATTATTGGGCTTGGAGGGGGGTAGTATTTTATTATCTCTGGGCACATCTGATTGTGAAAGTAATACCGGGGGAGGGTTGGTTGTTTTGGGGCTTCTTTTAGTATGACAAAAGAAGTAAGGTCTAGTGGAAATTCTCTAAGATTAACTCCAAACATGTAGGTGTCTAAGACCTTGCTTCCTTGCTCAGGCAACTATTTCAAACTGACCTGGAATGTTAAGCATTACTTCATTTACAGATACTGCTATGGGAATTTCCAGTATAGAAATTGAAGGTGGTTTTGGCTTGAAGAAAAAGGGAAGTAAGGATTAAATTTTAGCAGTCTTGCATTTTTTTTGCTAATGAGGCCGTAGCTGGTTACCTGTAGGGTTTCTAAACCCTGCGCCTCTTCAAACTGTGTCACTTCTTTATGTGGAAGACTCTAAAAAGTCAAAATGAGGGAATACCAGAAACGAGAACTTTAACTGCCATATGAAGCTAGTTTCGTAGTGTTAATGCAGACAATATAGAGAAGTGACAGAATTTTCATTTAGTATAGGTCTTGTTGAAATAATTAGCACTAAAGAGATGAAGCTTTGAAGAACAGTCTTGGTATGCCATGAAATATTCATTTCCAGTAAGTCATTTAAATTAGAAGTGTTGAAAAGGGAAATTGTTCCAAGCTTCTCACAAAGTCTGTTGAACAGTTAGATGGGAATAAGAAGGGGAAGCAGGGAAAGACGAGCTGTTGGGTTTGTTTCTTTTTAACCTAAAATCTGAGAGAAACACTTGTATTATTGATGAATTCCTTGCTATTTTTCTCATGTAGTCATATGATGCTGACCAAAACTAGGAAGGAAATGTTTGAAATGTGTACCTAAGCCCCTTCTCCTGTTTCAGCAATTCCTATTGTGGGATATAGAGTAATATCAAGCAGCAAATCTGCCCAAGATGCTGGTTAACACTGCGCTGGAAGATTTATTACCACCCAAAGCATCGGAAATTTTTCTCATTTGACTGGCTTTATAGTAGTAAAATCACAAGTGAAAAAAAGCATGTACTGTGGCAGTTTGAAAAGTTTCCCTCTGATTCTCCCGTGTTGTATCAGTCTGCCAGCCAATGTGGTCCACATGTCTGCTTGGTAGCAAAAAAGGTTTTTAGCATTTCTTCTTACTAAAATGAAATGTTTTATATATATTTCAAAAGCATCCTGTCATTTTAAATTAGATTGCATACATTTACTTTTACTATGGAAAGGAAAACAAGGTTCACACCACTTACAGTTTGGCTTTGCTTCCTATCACTCACTTCTCTCCTTTTTTAATCATCTTTCAGCAGAAACTCCACTATGCCAACCAATTTTAAGTAGAATTTCTTAAATTATATGAGCCCAAGTTTATACAGCAGAGAACAAAGGGCACAGCGCTACAGCTCTGCTTAAGGAAGTGCTATCTGTGGAGTTACTCCCACAGACTGGGAGTCTGGAGTCTGACTTACCACGTGAGCTGAGCTCACATGAACCCTGAGTTCATCACAGTTAGTACTTTGACCACAAGACTAGAACAAGCCAAGAGAACAGTCAGATAGTCATTGCATCATGAGCAAATGGAAAACTACTGAGGCAAGGACATCTTCTGTCCTTGACCTGTGTTTTCATTTGTATAGCAGCAGTCTGTTATCATTAGTAATTTTTTACGTGTATTGTGGAGCTCCAGTTTGCATCAGGACTGTGTTACCCCTGGAGCAATACAAAGATCCAAAAGACTTTTTCTTCTGCTTGGGATGCATTTGCCATGGCTCATGGACACAGGCAGCAGCCCAGACTCTGGCTTATTCTCTTGATAAATCTACACCATAGCCGGAGGTGCTGGGTTTCTAGCTGCAGAGAGCACCATCACAGTGTACAATGAACAATTCCGGTGGGACCAGATTCAGCCTTAGGACGGACTCCTAAGGTCTAGGGGTTCCTCATTAACCCATAGATCACAACTTTGTGGCTATCCAAGAGGGTTCCACAACAGTTAATCCATAAAATTAAATACTTCAAACTCACTAAATACCCAACAGTGTCTGGAGAATTTTCTAATTAGACTGTAAAAATATACTGAGCAAAGTCCTTCTATTGGAAGTGTTCAAGGCCAGATCGGATGGGGCTTTGAGCAACCTGATCTAGTGGGAGATGTGCCTGCCCATGGCATGGGGACTGGAACTAGATGATCCTTAAGTTCCCTTCAGCCCCATATCATTCTATGATTCTATCTGGAAACAGTTTTTTGATAGAAAACAGGAAGTTTTTTTACCCCAATCACCTTCCCTGCGTACAAATTCTCCAGATCACTGAGCATCCTATAGCAGAGTTATTTCTTTCCATTAGCACTCCTTTGTCATCTGTTGTATCACACACAGATCGCCAGTTTCCTTTGGGCCGGACCTTTTTATCCCAGTCTGTACAACATTCAGCACACTGGATTTAGGGGCTCCAGAAACAGAGATTAATAATGCCTGTACACAGCACTGCTAGCTTCTCAAATGTGACTTTTGGGAGCGTAGACAAAAATCCAAATTAATATTATTTTGCCTCACTTTTCCCCTTTCACAGGGGCTGTAGAGTGAAATCTCTCACTCCAGAGCAGTTGTACCACTAGCCAGTTGCCCTCTCAGTAATGCTCCTGAGAATAATGGGCACAAAGGGAGTCTTCTGGAGTGTCACTTCTCATGGGCAGAATAAAAAACTGACAGCCACTTCCTACATGTACCATTGTGCAGGAAAGGGATGTTACCTACTTCACATGAAAATTGTTTTTGCAGAATAAGGATTGTTCACATGCATATGAAATACGATTTTTTAGCTAGCTCTCTTCCTGAATAGTCTCATGTACTTCATGAATAGTACAAAATACACAAACAACTCTTTTTAAGAAAACTCACCACTCTTAAGCCAATGCATGCACAGCCACTCCTTTATCCTGGTAGCATAGAGTCATTGTAAGCATAAACATGTGAGAAAATAAAAAATACTAATAAAACCCTTCATAGCTGTCATTCAGCGCTTCACTAAAATTGATATTTACAGTATAAGAGAACAGAGGGAAACTTTTCCAAATTAATTGTTGAAGTTACAAACCTTTACCTTCATACAGGTTTTGCACTGTTAATTTTGGGAGTGCACCTTTTAGATGCAATGAAAAAGCACATCTATTTTTATAACGAATAAACGATTACTGTGTGCAAATCTAACCCTGCTGGTGCTTGCATGGTATTATATTCAGCAAGACACGCAGTTCTGTGCACTCAGCATCCCTCTTGCACATATCAGATGTTGTCAATGTTTTGGCATAGAACTCGCTCAGTCCCACTTTGTGGATCCACGCTCATGGCCCCAAGGAGCCACATTGCTCCTATGGGCAGACTGAGTAGACAGTTGCATCATCCAGCTTGTGCACCTGTTCTGCATCTATTTACTTTGCCTCTTCTGTGGGTACTATACTGACACTCAGGCAAATAATGGATATTGAGTAGCTTAACAGTAATATGTAGAGTAGTTTGCAACATGGGAGTATAAAAGCCAAGTTTTAATTGTTATGACTAGAATTATTAAAATGAAAAACAATAGAGAAGCAAAGGAACAATTTTAATTTTTTTTTTTATAACTGGCAATTTACTAAGAAGCAGATTGTTGTATAATGAAACTACTCATAAGGGTAAAATGGGCAGGGGTTGGCTTTACAGCTCTCTAGGGCTGAAATCTAATCACTTCGGTTAGTTTGTTATTTATCTGGAGCATTTTGTTTATTACCTTATTGTCCTTCACAAGCAACTGTGTATAAATTTCTCGGCTCCCTCTTTTCTGATTGTGTGACTGTAGAACCTGAATGTATGAATTTAAATAATTCAGCAGATGCCACTGCCTGTAACCACCATTTGAAGCAGGGCCATGGGTATTTTTTTCTAAGAGGGTTGTCAGAACAACTTATCTTTTCTGGCTGCTCTCTTAAACCACAGTCATCGTGTGCCACCCAGAGTTGGGATAGCAGAGGCAGGGCACAGAGTGGATTTGAAGAGGATGAGTCACCATGGTCCTTTCGTGTCAAGCATCCCCTCCCACTTCCCCTTAGAGATGAGTGACTTCAACCAGATAAAATATAAATGTGTCTTCCCGTGACAAAACACAGGGAGGGAAACAATATCTTCAATTTCTTCATCATAGGTATGATGTGTGGCGGAAAACTGATGCTTAACATGGTGCAAATGCTTACCTACATAAGTTTTATTTACCCATGACTCACTTCTAAACAGGTCATTTCTTATCCTGCAAGGGACAGAGTCGAGGGAGGGATGAAGAATGTCAACCCAGTCCCATCTTATCTTGCTGGCAACTTAAAAAGGTTTACCTTAAATTGCTCAATGCTATATTTTCCTTCTTCTGTGGTGACTTCTACTGGGACTGACATTCCATCTCCCCTTATGCATGTGATAACACTCTGCATTTCCAAGTGCCCAACAGTATTTTTAGCACATATTGCAATTCCTTAGATGGGAAGCAAAACCACAGGGTGGTATCTCAGTCCTGTGGTATCACTTCAGACCACTGCCAGGAGCTGGTACTTAAGTCATACATCCTTAATTATATCAGATATATACTAGGAAAGCATTCTTTCCCCTGGAAGGTTACTGTTGTATGTCATGCGTCAAATCACACCACAAGCAAAAAATATTTGCTGTACCTTTTTTGGGCAGTTCTTGCAAAATAGAATCTATGTGTACATTCCCCTTCTGTGCTGTAGGCAGCTGGGCACCAGAACTGAATCTCAGTGGTGACCTGCCTGTGTCTCCCCCAGTGACTGATTTAGTTGCCCTTTTCTGTACAGCACCTACATCGGTGCGGTGAGTTCCAGCCTTGGAGCTGGTGCCTGACCTTCAGGCGCTGCACTGAGCCACTGCTGAGCCAGGCCCTGCTGCTGGCCCTCACTGTCATTTTATGAATTATTTGCCAACCTTTCTTGGTTTTTCCCTGATTTAAACATAACCAGCTCTTCACATGACCACACATAACAGCACGGAAGGGGAGTGATGGAATGACAGCAGGTTGCTGGAGGGTGGGGAGGGGTGGAAAGCTTCTTTCAACATCAGAACTGGTTTGTTCAACCTGAAAGCATTCAGGAAACCACAGCACTGCTGACTAGCAAAGTATGAGTAACCTACAAAAAAAAATCCAGCTTCTATTTGTCTCACTTGGAGACAAGTACAGAAGAAGCTCTTGGGAACTTGAATGCTCTGGCATCAACCATAATGTGTCCTGAGGGGAAACATTATAATGCAACCTGGGGTTGTATTTGAGGCTAGAAAGAAGGAAACTGCAGTAACTAATTGAGTAATGTGAACTTGAAACAAAACTATGGGCAGGTATTGTCAGTTTCAAAGTTGTGCAGAAAAGGGTGGCTTACTCCTTAAGAACTAGATCCTTACTAAAATACCCTTTGTGCCCTTGCTAGCTCTACTGCAAAAGTAAAAGGCAATGCAAGGCTGGTTTTGGGGGTTGGTTTTGGGTTTTTTTCCTTAAACAATTCTTGTTATGGAGTACAGAGGTGCTTTCTATTTAAAAAAAAAAAAAAAAAAAAGTGAAAAAATGGGCAATCACTGAAACACAAAAGGCAATTTCGTATGAATGCAATAATTATGTATAAATGGTGTCTCAGGATGATAAGAGCAAGTAGTGATAGTACAAGGGGCAATGGCTTTAAAGGAGAAGAGGGTAGATTTAGATTAGGTATAAGGAAGAAGTTCTTCACTATGAGCATGGGGAGCCATAAGAACAGGTTTCCCACAGAAGTCGTGGATGCCCCATTCCCAGAAGCATTCAAAATCAGGCTGAACAGGGCTCTGAGCAGCCTGGTCTATTGGAAGGTGTTCCTGCCCATGGTAGGGGGATTGGAACCGGATGATCTCTGAAGTCCCTTCTAACCCAAACCATCAAACCAGTCTGTGATTCTATGCTAACATAGCAGCAGCCGATGATGTAAGATGTGAAGATCCCCACATTCACAGAGCTCCTAGAGATGGTCTAGGCAAAAACTGACACATACATTGATTCTTTTGCCTGTATTTGCTGGGCTGTCACATTTTTATGTATATTAGAAAAAAATGCAATCTCTATATTTTCATGTATCTTCTCAAAAGCAAAGGGTTTGATAAAAAAACATCCTTTGTGGGTTTGGGTTTTTATTTATTTGTAAAATTAATGTAACTTTTTGAAATTATTAAAAAAGATTCAGATTTGTGCCACATTGAAGCTTGTTTTATATAACAAACATGATTTGGTTCAACCTCTAGGTTTGTTGAGTTAAGAAAACGGATCCCTGAGTTTTCCATAAATAAGCTTTTAGAGAAATAATTCACAGAGCACACAATGACTAGAAAACATGTTTGCTGTTTCATGAGGACAACTGTAGCAGGAGGGGAAGAGACTTCTGACCAGGTTCCCATCAAATGATGACGTGAGATATGTGACCTTCCTAATAGTATACTGGAGCACCTGTTTGAAGAGCAAGTTCCTCCTGGCATGATTTCAAAACCTGACCATAAATTATTTCTCATCCACAGCTGTTTGAAACCCAAAGAAATTAGCTTGGGTTCTTCACATTGTTTCATTCTGACAGGAAGGACTAAAACATTTGCATGTCATGAGTACTGTAGGTAGGTGTTGTTAAATCTTGACTACTAAATAGATCTTGATATGGTATCATTATCTATTATTTTCCTTTTATTTATAGCTATTATACAGCTGAACATTATATGGAGTAAATTTTAGAGGAAAAATTACTGATTAAAACCTCCAGAAAAAGTGTTGAAATTTTACCATTCCTCAGGGGGGAAAAAAGAAAAGGATTGAGTGTTGAATATGTATTATGTATAAGCAAATCCTTCAAGCTTATAATCTTGTGACTGGTCTTTATTCATACATGGGTCAGGGTAGTTTCAGTAGAATGAAAGTATCTAAACTTGAAAATATTTGTCTGTAACCATTCTGTTTGTTTTACAAATAGATGGAGCATGCCTCCCCAAGAGGGGTAGAATAAAGGAGTCATGCACATTAACTCATATTGGCACAAGTCCTTCTACCAAGAGTAAATTGCTCACTGGAAAAAGTATAACTATGAACTTGAAGATCATGTTAAATGAGTAAGTTCAGGTGAAACCTGATCACAATCTTTGCATCCTGTAAGTATTCTTAAAACTTAGAAAATTAACAAAAAGCCTACATATTATAATATGAGACACTATATTTAAATATGCTGGCAAATAAGTATGATTAGGGGGCTGGAGCACCTCTCGTATGAAGACAGGCTGAGAAAGGTGGGGCTGTTCAGCCTGGAGAAGAGAAGGCTCCATGGAGACCTCATAGCAGCCTTCCAGTATCTGACTATAGGGGGCCTATAAGGATGCTGGGGAAGGAACACTTCATTAGGAACTGTAGTGATAGGACAAGGGGTAACGGGTTCGAACTTAAACAGGGGAAGTTCAGACTGGATATGAGGAAGAAATTCTTTACTGTAAGGGTGGTGAGGCACTGGAATGGGTTGCCCAGGGAAGTTTTGAATGCTCCATCCCTGGCGGTGTTCAAGGCCGGGTTGGACATAGCCTTGGGTGACATGGTTTCGT
The DNA here is from genome assembly GCA_028858755.1 of Ara ararauna. Taxonomy (NCBI): domain Eukaryota; kingdom Metazoa; phylum Chordata; class Aves; order Psittaciformes; family Psittacidae; genus Ara; species Ara ararauna. The sequence goes on from CM054381.1 coordinate 71,876,057, forward strand.
GTGAGGTGTCCCTGCCCATGGTAGGGGGGTGGAACTTGATGATCTTAAGGTCCTTTCCAACCCTAACTATTTTATGATTCTATTTGTATATGAGTATATAAGTATATAATAAGTATATGAGGGCGGATCGTGTTTACATCAGTCTGCCCTTTCCTGATGGTGTTGGCAGGACATTCTGCAAGAAAGGTCCTGTGGTTTATAATCTCCTGGTTTTGTTTTCTAGTCTACCAGAGCGCAGGGTTATTATCAGGCTATAGCAGTGGGCATTTCTTTGCCTGCGCAAAATGGAGTAAATGGGATCACCTGTGGTTTGGTTTATTCTATGGGGGCAATTTTTTATCATTCAAACTGTGTTCTGAAGATAAGTTTTCTGAATTGTGGTGCCTTAGGCTTTAACACACATAATAAATATCAAGGTGGATTTAGAGCTGTCCTCTGCAGTAATCCCTGGGAAAAGGTTCTTGTTGTCTAAATGGGATTGACAGGGAACCACCACAGTACTGAGGATTTTGTCTTCTCTTTCATTGTGCTGCCAAACAATATCTCATCATTTACTGTCATAACACTTCAGGTGTCTTCTGATTTTTTTTTTTCTTTATGGTGACTCAAAGAGGATAGTTTTGTTTCACCAAAAATGACTGCTACTTATGCATGTTTCCAGGGCACACCATCTCTCAATCACTACTCCGGTGTCATTACTTGTCTTCTTATTCCTCACTGTTCAGAACTGTTGTGTTGGAGAAGAGGGAGGGAGGTGACACAGTAAGCTTTTGTATAATTGAAAGAGCCAGAAAACTAAAGCATCTGCAACCACTGCATAAATAATCCATTTGACACCTTAAAAAGCTTTAACTTAGTCTATTTTTTGAATAAAACTAGCATCTGTGCTGACAGCTTACATGCCGAGTTTCAGCTCGATGCAAATTTGAAAAGTCCTGAATAAAAACTGCTAAAATTTAGGAGTGTATAAACACTACCTGATCCTAACTGACATTCAAAATAGACAGTAGTTAAGCTGCAGTATTTATATAGTACACTACTTCATACCCTGGAAAGACAGAAAGTAATCTCCTTCTTTAGAAGTGCTTTACCAAGTGTATGATTGGGTCACTTGAAAGGTTATTATAAATAGAACTATTTGGCTGAATACAAATGACGTTATAACTTGGCACCAGTGTCTCAGGAAGGAGCCTGTACTCCTGCAAAGCTTTTCTTCAGCAAATCAGACACCTCTATACTCAATAACAGCAAATTCTGCAATATCAGCTGAAAATGTGGAAGACTGTCCTATAAGCACCAGCTCAGCCCTTTGGAGGGAGCAGGGCAATCCTCACGTGGCTTCCCCTCTGCACCCTGCCAGAGCGGGAATGCCTGATCACCCCTATTCAGGCTTTGAAGCATGGGAAGGATCTACACACATCTTAATGTTTCTTCTGCTGGACAGAGGGTTCACAGGAAGCTCTGCAAAGCTTTCTTCTGCCCCTCTTATTTTTCCAGAGAGGTCAGGTGGAGCAGTGCAGGGTAGAAGACCAGGATGAGCCTATTTTGTCAGTCAGATTGAAAAGGAAAGTGATGTCCTGCTCACGCTACCAACACTGGCCAACAAAGCCAAGAGCAGAAGCCAGTCTCAAGAAAAATGCTTCCAGATTTATTGTCAGTAGACAGAGTTTTCGTTTTAAACAATTGCAGCAATTTATACAGGGACCTGGTACAGCTGTTTTAATATCTCTTACTTCTATATGAGAAGTGTTTTGTAACTATAGGATTCTCTGCTGCCTTACTGTCATGGTTTAAGCCCAGCTGGTAACTCAGAACCACACAGCTGCTAGCTCACTCCCCCCCTTCCTCTCTCCCACACCTGGAGGGATAGGGAGCAAAATCAAAAGAATGTAATTCCCACAGGTTGACAAGAACAGTCCAGTAACTAAGGTATAACACAAACCACTACTGCTACCACCAATTATAATAATGAGAAGGTAAACAACAAGGGAAGAGTAAACAACCGCTCACCACCTGCCGACCAATACCCAGCCCGACTTGAGCAGTGATCTAACCCTTCCGGGTAACTGCCCCCAGTTTACATAGTGGGCATGACGTGCTGTGGTATGGAATATCCCTTTGGCTAGTTTGGGTCAGGTGTCCTGTCTCTGCTTCCTCCCATCTTCCACTCCTCCCTGGCAGAGCATGAGACTCAGAAAGTCGGTCAGAGTAACACTACTGAGCAGCAACTGAAAACATCAGTGTTATCAGCACTGTTCCCAGGCTGCAAGTCAAAAACACAGCACTGCACCAGCTACTAAGAAGAAGAAAAATGACTGCTACTGCTGAACCCAGGACACTTACTATGTGTCTCATGGACTCCAGTGAACATGACCCTATTAGAGATTACATAGAGGTGAGGATCCTTTGTGCAAGAAAAGTACAAAAGGAAAACATGTCTTAAAAGGGAATTATTTAGGAAGAACACAGACATACTGTCCTGGGTTCAGCAGTAGCAGCCATTTTTCTCCTGCTTAGTAGCTGGTGCAGTGCTGTGTTTTTGACTTGCAGCCTGGGAACAGTGCTGATAACACCGATGTTTTCAGTTGCTGCTCAGTAATGTTTACTCTGACCAACGACTTTCTGAGTCTCATGCTCTGTCAGGGAGGAGTGGAAGCCGGGAGGAAGCAGAGACAGGACACCTGACCCAAACTAGCCAAAGAGGTATTCCATACCACAGCACATCATGCCCACTATATAAACTGGAGTCAGGGACCCGGAAGGGTTAGGTCACTGCTCGAGTGGGGCTGGGTATCGGTCGGCAGGTGGTGAGTGGTTGTATTCTCTTCCCTTGTTATTTCCCTTCTCATTATTATTATCATTATTGGTGGTAGCAACAGTGATTTGTGTTATACCTCAGTTACTGGACTGTTCTTATCTCAACCAGTGGGAGTTAACATTCTTTCGATTCTCCTCCCCATCCCTTCGGGAGCAGGGGGGGAGGAAGGGGGGGAGTGAGAGAGCGACTGCATGAGTTACAGCTAGGCTTAAACCACAACACGTACCAATGCTACTATCTAGACCAATGCTATGCTTTTTATAAAGTCTCCACCACTAGAGTCAAACACTGTGGTGGGAATTTTTTTTTTTACATAGGTATTCTGTGTCTGGTGCAAGGGCAGAAAATGTTATTATTAAACACTTGGTGAACATTTCCTATGAAGATGACAAAACAGCATTATTTGTTCATTTATTAAGACAGTTGAGTCACTGTGACATTAGTTGTGTTTGCATCACTCTTTTTGTTCCACACATATGAAGTGAAGGTTTTTGTGCTCTATGTTGGACAAGGAGGTTTTACTAGAATAGTTTAGGAAGGAACAAGTTATGAGTGAGTATGAGTATTTATGCAAAAGAAGCTAGCCAGTACCCATAAGACATATCCAGATCCTACTCACATTGGTACATTTTTTTTCAGAAGTTCCATGAGGAACACACACCAGTGTGACCTGCACTGGAGCACCCTGTCTGCAGCTACGTGCCAGCTGCTCAGGGTGTTCCACTGGAATCCACGCTGCACAGCACAGGGATGCCTGTCTGCTTTAGACATTACAAAGGGAATACCACATACTTCATTAAAGATGTGAAATTCTCAACAGTCTTCAAATATCCAGCTCTTATTCTTACCCAAACTTACATAGGAGATGAATTTTGACTATGCCATTTGCCCTATCAGTTCCCTGGATAAACATACAAATTATTGTATAAACGATCTGATCCCACATTTATTATCTCTAAAGCTCAAAATCTACGATTTTCTACGATGTCAAACATGTCTGCGAGCTAATGAGCAGTCCCCGTACCCTAGGCACCAGGAGCGCCGCCGTGCGCGGTGCCGGACTGGCGCTGGAGGGAGCTGCAGCCCCGGCTACCGCCGCCGCCAGCGTCCTCCCGCTGCCCTCGCAAGCGAAGCTTCTTGGAATTACACGTTATCTCTCGCGGTCAGTTCAGCCCAAGAATGTTCTCTTTTTAAAGAAATTGGGCAATTTTTTTAATAATTACAAAGCCATGCTAAACAGAAACGTTAATTATATCAGCGGTTTACAATTTTATGGTCACATGATAACAAAGGTACAGAAACAACTTTCTGAACTAACCATTGTCCTGGTTTCAGCTGGGATAGAGTTAATTTTTCTTTCTTAGTAGCTGGTGCACTCCTGTGTTTGGCTGAGAACAATGCTGATAACACACCGATGTTTTAGTCATTGCTAAGTAGTGCTTACTTACGGACTTTCCAGTCTCTCATGCTCTGCCAGTGAGGAGGGGCACAAGAAGCCAGGAGGAAGCAGAGACAGGACACCTGATCCAAACTAGCCAAAGTGGTATTCCATACAACAGCACATCACACTCAGTATATAAACTGGGGGGAGTTACCTGGAAGGGACCAGTCGCTGCTCAGGGATGGGATGGGCATTGGTGAGCCGGTGATGAGCAGTTATACTGTGCATGACTTGGTTTTCTTGGGGTTTATTGCTCTCCCTCTGTATTTCCTATTATTGTTACTATTTACTTTATTTCAGTTATTGAACAGTTCTTATCTCAACCTGAAGGTTTTACGTTTTCCCAAGTCTTCTCCCCAAGCCACCCAGGGAGGCATGGGAGGTGATAGAGACTGAGCTAGTGGCTCTGTGGTACTTTAACCGGCTGGGCTTACACCATGACAGTTACATACTGCCTCCTCACTTGAACCTTCTTTAGCATGGCATACTTGTTTCTTATTTCCAGTTTGAACGGAAATTGGACAAAACTCTGTATGTAATATCTGCCTCTACCTCACTTAAAAACAATTTCCATATCAGACATGACAAAAGATAGAGGGTTATTTCCTACTCTTTTGTCCTTTGCTATATCTCAGGGCAGATCATGCTACTGATATATCTTGTAAGAGTTTAAGAGAAATTAACTGAAGTTTAAAGATTGAATAAGGAACACCAACTTTCTGGAGAGAAGTAATGGAAATCTTAGTAAATGTTGTGTGGTCACTAAGTTAATTCTCTTCACTTGGGGAATTTTCCTCTTGCTGTGTCTGCCTTCCAGTCTTTGCATACACTGTGTTATCACAGATAACCTCATTCTGGACATCATTAAAATAGCCACAGTGTTTCTAAACTAGAATATAATGATTTCTTTCAACCCAAAGGTCCTGTTTTATGGCAAGCTTATTCAGGCAGACAAAAAAGAGCTAATTAATAACATAAAAATTAAGCTGTTGCCTAGGCATCAGTGTCCATAAGCCTCTTAAGTTACCTGGCGCAGATGCTGTATTGCAGCAGTCAGCAATGACAAGGAACCCGAAGTGCAAGTATTATGATGCAGATAAGATATAACTGCTGATTACCTCTGATTACCTTTTCCTTCTCTGTACTAGGAATACCCAAGCAGGATGCTTCCCAGCTGATGATGTACCTTCAATCAAAAGTTTATCATTTGCCAAAGGGAAAGACGTAATTGAGTATCTGCCAAGACAAAACAACAGCTGAGTAACTTGCATGTAAGTGCCTCTGGTGAATTAGCTGAGGAGTCCTTTGAACCGCTTTTCTAAATGTTTTAAACTCCTTAAAAAATGGGGCTTTCCAAGTACTGGAGGACAGCCAAAGGGTAAGTGAGCGCTATATATTAATTAATCTAATGTTAGTCATAGGGGAAACAACGTGGACCTAGCTCAGGAGAGTTTGAGTGCACCTTGCACATACGCTCCAGGAAAAGAGGGACACTTTCTGGACCATATGAAGGGATCTGATCCAAGGAGTGAAAGACAGTGAGACAAGCTCAACTTTTACATAATTTCCTATTCCCAGCAAGAATAATAAACATAATTGGGCTAGCTTGCCAGCAGTGGTAGGTGGATTCACAATCATTTGGATTCTTTAGGACAAAACTCCCCAAATTTATACCTTAGTCTAGATTCAAGGGAACTGGGTGGCTGCCAACAGGGGAGGTTGGACAAGGCTGGGGTCATCCCTTACAAGCTCTGAGGCTATGCACCCTCAGAACAGTCATGACTTGTGGGCAGCCACGAATTTCCATCTTCCCTAATGGGTGATGTGTGCAGGTGGCACACAGAAGGGTAGAACAGCTTGGGAGTTAGCTGACCAGGGAGTCCAGAAGTCATGCAGTCTCTGATTCACGAGTGTGGCAAGCTCTCCAACTGAGTTGGAAGAGTAAACAGGTGGATTTCAATGGCATCTTGCCTGAGTTCTGCTAAAAGGTCATTGTAAAAGATGCTTCTTTGTAAAACATTTCCAGTTCAATGACTCAGGTCTTTCTGTGAAATTGAAATGTTTTGCTGAAAACCTGTTGTACTGGAAAACTCCCAACCATCTATCTCTCTCCTACTCCCATAGAGAGAAAATTGGTTGTCTCCAGCCATTGCTGGTTCTTTCAACATTTCAGCCATCCTGTGCTTCCCCTTGAGCCCACTGGGGGTCCATCTCACAAAGCACACATCTGTTAAATGGCCCAAATATTTTGTACAGGGAAGTGCAGAAGATCTTCAAACAGTACAAAGAGAAAGAAACAGTACTACTTGATACAAGAGAGAGACACAGTATTGCTGCATGAAGAAAGTCATCAACTGAACAGGAAATTCAGCCTACCTTTTCTCAAGGATGCAGGTCACTTCAGTTCCTGAAATGCCACTTTGCACGAAGGACCTTTGACACTCTGACTGCAATCACTAGTAAAGCATCTGAGGGCCAGGGAAAAACCTGTAATGGGCCAAAACCACCCTAACTGTCACTGAATTAAACCAGGTCTGATTTTGACTATGGCTGCATTTTGACTTCTGACTGCAGAGGAACATGTGAGGTACACTCAATTATTTGTCATGAAAATACTAGCCAGGGAATTTAGCCCTTTTTATTTTTTTTCATTTGTGCATCACTCCCAAATGCCAGTCTCTGTGAGTGTATCTATTACTTGTAAGCATTTACTAATCATTTGTGAAAAAATGTTAGCATTTGGTTTGTTTCCATCTGTCATTCCTAGTGGCGGTCTGTGCCTGGCCACGTCATTGCACAGAGATGTGCCGCTGACTTCTTCCCCTTCCTGGCAGCTCAAACTCTTTGGAATAGAAGAAACATATTTGTGAACGATTTTAAAATAAGCTGTCAGGAAGGTTTTGTTCTGGTTGAAAGGATCAACACCCTGCTAAGGCAGAACTGTGCTCCCATAAGTACAAGAAAACATGTTTAGGGTCACGTACTGCCTGCACCCCCTTCTGTAGTCATTCAGGGGTGTATGTATGCTTATCTGAGCCAGTAGCATGGCATGACAGTGAGGGGTCCAGCGCAGGCTGCAAACTCGTCCAGGAACCCATGCGGATGTGTAGGCCCAAGCAGCAGGAGAAAGAGGTTTGGGTTGAACCTCACCTTTCCCCCACTTACCAAAAAATACTGTGAAGTAGCTGGCACCATGTGATTTAAGATTTTTAAGCAGCTCAGAAGAGATTAAAAACAAAAACAAAAAAACCAAAAGAGTCCTTGGAAGGATAAAGTAGGGAATATAGTAACAGATGAAGATGCAAAAGCAAACACCAAGGTAAGCAAAAGCATTATTAGCCTCAAAGAAAGAACTGGAAATATTATAAAAGGTGATGCAAACAAAAAGCCTACACTTTAAAATTAAAGGCATTGAGTGTGCGTGGACCTGTGTCAAAGCTCCCAGGCCATCTGACCAAAAATACTGGTGAAGTCTTGTAAAAGGGTAGTTGCATACCTGTTTAATATTGCAATATGTTGTATATCCCACAAACCTTTTCTGTTAGAAGACAGACTGTCTTTATCCTGTTTTTCTGACTTCTCCATTGCCTGCTACCCTGGTTTACCACTTTAGCAACAAATGATTGCAGGATTTATATGCATTGCCTCATTACACATAGCACTGTTGCACCCAGCTAGCATCCAGCTGTGCTAGCAGATTGAAAGCCAGTTCAGACATGCCTTTCCCAGCTGTGGTTACATCTTTGACTGCCTTCTGGATCTATAAATTAAATTGAAATATTTTTAGCTACAAACCCTAGGCACCAGAGGCATGCTACCTTTGTCAGAAGTAGGAAAATGCATTTGCTTCTTTCAGTATGTGGTCTTTTTGCTCTCTTATGAAAATAGGAAGAAAAAATTTTAACAGTACTTTTTTGCTTATTTTCATAAATGCCATGGGTCAAAACACCTGAATTAGTTTAATTCAACATAGTACTTCTGCTTCAAATAGCAAAGGACATTATGGACAGTAAAAACTGATGTCTTCGATGATGCATTAGCTTTTTGTGAAATAATCCTGGTAGAAAGGCATTTTGATGCTATCAAAAATCAGGCCTTTATTGCTCATTGGAATTAAAAAAAAAAAAAGGCAGCATTATGAATTCATTTCTATACTTGCCTTCCTACACTTGTACTTCCTTTGTCCCTTTGCTTCCTCTCTCTCTGCAGGCTCAAGGGAGCAGATCCTTCCTTGTTTCAAACTGGCACAGCTCCATCAAACAGCTGTGCCAATTACTTCCAGTTGGAGACTGCCACTGGATGTATAGCTGCTTGTACTCAAGTCGTTGCAATTACTATCATTATGTTATTTCTTGGCATGGAAAGGAAAAAGATGAGTGTTTGGAGGGCTTTGTTTAAGTACAGCAGGTCACTTATTCATGCAAACCACTGAGAGCAACCAAGAAGTAAGCACAGTGAGGACTGAACTTGGAAAACCAGTTCTCGTATTTAATTTGGTAAGAAGACAAAGTGGTTTCTTAATGAAACCTAATAAACTCCAGGTCTGCCAGTTCCCTCGAAAAAGGAAAGCATTTTTCTATGTGTTAGATTAACTCTGCAGTACCTATTATGCCCTTGCTTTTATGCAGCTTACAGAGATCTTTACCACAGCTCCAATCTGCAGGAGCTTACTTGTGTAATGCCAATACTGAGAAAAGCCATCATGTGGCTTTACCTCTATCTGAAAAACAATTTTGAAGGTTTGTTTCAAGTGGTCTGTAATGCTATTCACACTCCTTTGATCCTGAAGCTGGGAGGGGAATTCTTCTCCAGGCACAAAATTACAGTGGTCTGAGAGGAACTTGTTTCATCTGGCAGAGAATGGTTTAAAGGGTTTAAATCTTCTGTAGCTCAGCATACACAAGCATTGCATCCCTGACACACTGGAGGACTCCCATAACTATCCATACCCAGACAAGTGGTAGGTCAGTACCCACAGACAAATGATGCATTATATCTAGTCTGGATGTTGTATTGCAACCAGTTCAATATATCACACCTTGTGAAGATGATTTTTTAATATATATTGTTATGGCAAAGCTTCAGCAAGCCTGGGCTCCGACAGCGGGTTCCCAAGACTTGTCTAAATGAAGGGCCAGGACCTGTTACCATCGCACAGGCCCTGGCACCGCTCTGGCTTTGCCAGTGGAACAGGCAGGACTAAGGTTTTTCACTTCACGTCTATATTTTCCCTATTAGAGCATGACTTGAAGCCGTGATGAAGGTACCACGAGGTGATGGGGAGGTGCGAGGTGTCACTAACAGAGCACTGCCTACCAGCGATGCAACACACAACCCTGGCCCAGTGTGAAGGAGGAGCGGGAGGGTCCCGCCGGTCCCCACACCGGGGTCCGTTCACCGTAGTTTTCCGTTTGTTACTCGTGTATTTACTTGTTGCCATGACCGGCCTGCCCGCCCTCGCCCCGCAGGAGGCCGCTCGCACGACTTCAGCGGGAGGCGGCCGATCCCGGCCGGCAGAAGCGCCGTTACACGAGTGCGGGAGGTGGGTGCCGCAGGGCGCCCCCAGCGGTGCCCCAACCCCGGCCCCGGCGAGCCCCGCGCAGCCGCGGCCGCAGCGGCCGCGCAGAGAGCGGCGGTCAGCTCCCGCCGCCGCACGCCCGGCCGGCACCGCGGCTCTTCCTGCGCTACGGAGTTTCCGTAGCCGTGTCCTCCGCTGCCCCCGCGCGGCGCCCCCGGTCGCCGAGCGCGTTTCTATGAGCCGCCTATAAACAACATGGCGGCGGCGGCCCCTCTTCCCGCCCGCGGTCTGTAGGTGGCGCGGTGGTTGAGGGGGCGCGAGGGCAGCGCGGTCCGGCGGCGCCGGCCGCCTCCGCCCCGTGCATCCCGCGCTCCCTCTCCTCGCCGGGCCGCGGCGGGGGCGGCAGGGCTGCGCTCCGCCCCGCCGCGCGGGGGTGTCTGAGCGCCCGGGAGCAGCGCGGCTGCGGCATTGCCGCGTCGGCCCCGCGCCGAGCCGAGCGGAGCGGCGGTGCTGGGAGTGCCCGCGGGGGCTCCTCGGAGCGGCTCGGAGCCGGCGGCCGGAGGGAGGAGAAGAAGAAAACGGCTCGGGTGTCCGGCGGGAGTTGAGAGGCTGCCGTGAGCAGAGGGCAGCGGGGCCATGTCGCTGCAGAGCCCGCCGGCGGCCGCGGCTGCCACCGACCTATCCCCCGATCCGGGCGCGGAACTGCCGCCGGGCGCGCAGCTGAACCAGGGCACCGCGGAGTCCCCGTCAGCCGAGGAGGGCGGCGGGGGTGCGGAGGAACAGGAGGAAGAAGGGGAGAAAGAGAAAGAGCGAGAGAAACTGCTGCCCATCCCGTCGGCGTCCAGCGCGGCTGCCAGGGTAGGTCTGCGGCTGCCGGCAGGGCTGGGCGACCCGTCAGCCCCCGGAGTGGCCCCTGGCCTGGCCCCGGGGAGCAGGACCGGCTCTGCGGTCCCCGCTGGCATCTGCTGTGTTTGCCGCTTTATTCGCGGTAGTAGGAGATCATCGTGTTCCTTTTCTTTCATGTTCTTTTCCGTCGAGAGGCTCTCATTCAAGTTTCTTAAAAATAACAAGTGCGTCTGTAACCAGTGACATAATGAAGCTATAAATTCTCCATCTACTTATAGTTCTTTAACATTTTACAACGGTCTGCTCTTTTGGGTTAGTCATTACTGAGGGTTTGCAGCTCTGTGAATGTTCGTTAAGGGTTCTGGGTGGCGGAGGGCTTCAGCTCTTTACACACTTAATGGCAAGACAGCTAACTGGAAAATACTTGTGTATTTTTAACTTTTTCTTAAGAGGTCTTTTCTGGTTTTTGCTTTGTGTTGAAACAGAGATGAGGAAACGCTGGTAGTTGATGAATGAGTTAACACGGGTAAAAAACTCTGAGAAGGGTGTTTGCCAGAATAATCTCATTTCGGAAACCTCATCTGAGATTTTTGATTTTACTGGAGTTACGATTTTTCTTTCTGCTGACCATACAATATTCCAAAACAGAATTTTCCTGGCATGAGTTGAATATCTTACATAGCTCAGTGTTAAAGCTTCTTGTAAGTTACTTCAGTTCATCAACAGCAAAAATTTCACCAATCCTGTGGTAAGTAATAGGAGATTTTAATTCAGCAGTTCTGATAAGTGTCCGACTTCCTAGAAATCAGCATTTTACATAATTTGAATTTAAAAGATTGAGCGCCTGATGTTTGACTGTCATGAAATCATTGTAATGTTAAACAAAGTAATCAGAGGCAAACTGCAAACTCGTTTGGACAGTTCTGCCAATTTTGTGTTTTGCCTACAACGTTCCAATTTTCTGAAAGACATTCAGCTTTGCAAATCTGTCTGAATGTGGAAGAATGTGTTTGTTCTTGTGATTCACATACAAGTTCGGTGGGAGAAGTCAGTAATGGACAAGTGCCCAGGAGTTATTTTTACCTTTGAAAATCTCCAATTCAGATTTTGAATGGCAAATGGCAGTCCCTTGGAATTGAGATATAAGTGCTGGTCTAAAATGTGCTAGGCTTATCCCAGCTAATGAAAATGAGTGCAAGAGGGCAGCTGTGTGAAATTCCCACTGCCTTAAAGAATCGGGAAACCTTGTTTGTAGCTGAATATCCTTCATGTACCCCTGAGCTGCTATCTACAGGCATAAGTTGTTGAAACTGACCTTTTGCGGAGGAGCACCTGTCTGGTTAGGCGCAATTGCTTGTCTAATGCATGTGGGATCTTTAATATACAAAGAGTTCTGTATGGGTTTTAATAGTATCTTACAGAGAGAGAAAGTTTTGTGGGCAGATGTAATAGGCATTTCCATAGCCCTGGATTTCTCTGTTTGTAGCAAATGCAGGTTTTGATCCAAATATACCAAAAAGGGAATGTAGGTATGTTTTTGCAAGACCTTTAGGAGTTGCTGCAGAGAAGGTGTTGGACTGCCGGTCTGCTAAACCCTAGTTGTGACCAACCTACACATCCAGTTTTAGAGCTTTGTGAAGTATGTTGTGTGATTCATCACATATAGCATGATGTCAACACAAGTTCTTTTGTTAAAAGTTCTGATTGAACCTCAAAAAATGAGTGTTACTTAATCCTCCCAAACACTTTTAAAGAGGGAAATATGGTCTCAGCTTCCTTCTTGTTAAATTACGGAAGAGTTTGTAATATGATGGCAACAGAGGGAAATTCCTGTCTTTTAAAAAAAAATCTTTGCTTATTCATGGTTCTTTCCCTCCTCCATTAGAATTCCTTTCCTTTAAAAATATGTGCCTGGTTCAAATACAGTGGTAGAATCATAGAATAGTTAGGGTTGGAAAGGACCTTAAAATCATCTAGTTCCAACCCCCCTGCCAGGGGCAGGGACACCTCACACTAAACCATGTCACCCAAGGCTCTGTCCAACCTGGCCTTGAACACTGCCAGCGATGGAGCATTCACAACTTCCCTGGGCAACCCATTCCAGTGCCTCACCACCCTTACAGTAGAGAATTTCTTCCTCATATCCAGTCTAAACTTCCCCTGTTTAAGTTTGAACCCATTACCCCTTGTCCTATCACTACAGTCCCTCATGAAGAGTCCCTCCCCAGCATCCCTATAGGCCCCCTTCAGATACTGGAAGGCTTCTATGAGGTCTCCACACAGCCTTCTCTTCTCCAGGCTGAACAGCCCCAACTTTCTCATCCTGTCTTCATACAGGAGGTGCTCCAGTGCCCTCTTTTGGACTTGTTCCAACAGTTCCATGTCCTTTTTCTGTTGAGGACACCAGAACTGCACCCAATACTCCAAGTGAGGTCTCACAAGAGCAGAGGAGAGGAGCAGGATCACCTCCCTCGACCTGCTGGTCACGCTCCTTTTGATGCAGCCCAGGATATGGTTCCTTTCTGGGCTGCAAGTGCACACTGCCAGCTCATGTTCATTTTTTCATCAACCAACACTCCCAAGTCCTTCCCCGCAGGGCTGCTCTGAATCTCTTTGCCCAACCTGTAGCTGTGCCTGGGATACACCAGGTGACCTTAATTTTCATATTCTCTCTGCCTATTATTTCTAAATGTATAACCATCACATGATGACTCTGGTGATACAGATACTGTACCCTGTTTCTACATGAAGTGAGCCTCAGATATCCTGGTCTTTGAAGATCTCCCTGGGCTTTTTGTAATTGACAGTGCAGTAAAGACCATAGATTTGTGCAACTAACATAGCATGACTAGACCTTCCTCAAAAGCAACATGAAGGTGTAACACATCATTTAAGCAGTTTCCATTTTTTCACAATAGCTGTGGAAAAGGTCAGAATTTAAGTAAGTCAATAGATAGCAGTGGTAACCCTTTTCTCTGAAGATCTCGTGTCCATGAAAGATAATCTCATTTAGCTGCAAGTTGGAATAAAGGGATTATGTGACTATTGATACTGTCATTCATACTGTGCATTTTCCTGGCCAAGGGCCGTTGAAGATTGGGGGTGGGGGTGGGGTTGAGGGCTTTTATTTCTAAGGAAAGTTGTGGAGATTAAATTAGTCCATGAATAAATTAACATGATCCTCCTGCAAGGAGTTCAGGCTTTTCTTATGGGCCAAACAGCCATTAGAGACAGTGCCCTAAGGGGTAGTGGATTGGAGGTCAGTATTCAGATTCTGAAAAGAAACTTGTGGGAAGCTAAGTAACTTGCCCCCTAGTAAGCAGGAACAAGTAGAGGATTCTGTAAAGCAAAACTGGTCCTATGTTACGCCTTTCTAGATAAAAATGAAAGGGAACATCCTGTTTCTTGCATAGGCTGTTGCATTGACAGCTGCCTTTAGGTAATCTTGAGTGGCCCCCAAGTCCGTTTGCGCAGGGAAGAAAACCTTTTACTCCTCACTGGCCTTTGCGTGCTACCTATAAATGGGTCTTGAGTGAGTTATGTTAAGGCTAAAGAGTAGGATTTTCAAGAAACTGTTCTAGGTGGTCTTTTGCCTTTTCCCAGAAAGCACTCTGTATGTTCTCTTTGCGCACAGTTTGCTACTTTCAAGTCACTCTGCAAACAGTGACTTACTTTCACCTTCAAGTTTAACTTCAATGATAAAAAGCATAAGTTTATGAAGTATAATGCTAGTCCCTTGTTAGTGTTATGGAGGGTTTAATGTTTTGGAAAACTTCCACTAAGAAGCCATCAGAGTTGCGAGTTATTAATATGCTCTTAAAAGAGCTTTAAAAATTACTTTGATCCACTTACTCCCTCTAAGCATACTCGTTCTTCATGTGGGGCTCAGTTTTCTGATGGCAGTATGTTGAATCTTAGGCTCTAGAGACTCGCTGACCTCCTACAAAATTTTGAAGTATGACATAGTGCTGCACACCTGTCCTAGATTAGTCTCCCAAGAGATGTCAGAGATCCTCACTAATGAGCATGTAGCTTCCCAGTATTCCTCCAGGGCTTTCCAGTAAAGCCGTTGTCCATGTGTTTGTTTAATATTGTTGGAACTGCACTTGGAGCAGGATGATGGAGGTAAATAGCATGTGCAATTTTTGTTCTTTCTGTTCTATACTATTTTGGTGACTAGAGTCAGTCAAAGAGGGCTGATACAATAATTTTGTTTCTTAAAAGCTCCTTTTCTCAATTATCTATGATAACTCTTCCCTGTTAATCATAATTAGACTAGTCTAAGCTCCGGGGGTTTTCTACCTAGAGGATACATTTTGTGACACAGCAGACTAGCCTCAGATCTGGATTAAAAGGCCCTTTTTCAGTCAGTCATGTCTTGGCATGTTTATTCAGCATCTGGTTTTCTCCAGTCATGTGCCAGGTGATTTTTTTTTAAGCAGCATCTTAATGATATTTCAAAGGTTATAGAATAATCATAAAAAAAGTTAATGTGAAAATTATAGCAGTAATTACGCTTTATTTTTGAATGTTTGTTGCATACAAGGAATTTGGAGCTAAAAATTGAAACTTGGGATTTTTAAAGGCAGAAGTCCTGCTGATTGCTCAGATTTATAATTTGCGGAGTTATAAGCCATGGAAAAATGGTTGTGCCACAGTAATTTAAAATTCCTGGCAGCATACCAGCTTGTGTACACTGTGGTGTGGCAGGTTTATGGGCTGTGTTATTACCCTCCTGGTGGTATTTCAGGATGTTGTGGTGGAAGTGAAGTGCTTTCCTCAGAACTCTGATGGCATGTCTTAGTCTGAATTTACTACAGTTAAGGGAAAAGGGAAATTTATGGGTTTAAGAAAAATGATAGCGTATTATGTTAATTATTCTAGAATTTTTATTCTCATTTGGGGAATTACAGTTTTGATTTGCATGAAAACTTTTTTATCTAGCTGGGAGAACAGGTACTAGATATCAAGCAAATGAATCTTTAGGTTAATGTAAGGCTGAAAATCATGATGTGCAGGGAGAGTCTGAATATTTTCTTGAGTTGATCTGCCTTTGCCTGATATCAAATGATGCTTTGGAGCTGAGGTGGAAATTGAAATCTCCATCATGCAGCTTCTGTCATTTTGGGCAAGCCCCTTAACCCTCCAATGCTTAGCAAATTCTTCAGAGTAAATAACTGTATCTAATAGCACTCAGCGTCAAACATACTGGTTATCCTCTGGAAGACTGTTGTGTGGTTTCACTTCTATATATTGAAACTTATTAGGGCTCAGTACTTCTTAGCAAAGGCTTGTGCAGACTCCTTGGTGGCAGCACATAGAGGTAGTCAAGCAGGTGTTTTTAGCAGTGTTCAGGAATGTTTGTTAGCTGGCCTTTCTTCAGTGGCAGCTGGTGCTGCTAATTTTGAACAATTAGGGGTGTTTACACAGGTAGCTAGCATTTAAATTTTATTATCAAGTTAGATCACACAGAATTTGTGGCCTCACATTTCAAGTCTTGGGAAATCTGTCTTGACTACTTCAGTATATTAAGGTTATTTGGGAAAAGGAGTTTGTAACGCTTTCATTAGTGTAAACTGAGCTGGATGTAGTGAGGAATATAAAAATAGTTAGACATTATGATACAGAAAGTTAGGATGCTGTTGAAAGCATTTTAATTGTATTGCATTTTCCTCACAGTAATCCAAGGATAACTTCATATCCTACAAATTAATACTTAAATTTTTGAATGTAGTAAAAAGGAATTTTATGGTATATCTCCTGATTCAATTTGAAACAAACTTGCAGAATCATTATTTATGTCTTATTTAGGTATTATCACCCTGATTGCGAGATAAAAAGTATTTAAGTATTCTGTGTAATACCTCATGAGTAAGATTACTCTTGCAGTCATGTGTTAGCCTTTTATAGCATGCTGTCATCTTAATTACAGGGGTTGGAGAGAGGAGCCAAAAATCAGTTTTCAACTTTCAGCAATTTCATCACAACTATCAACCAAAAGAAAGAAGGCATCGGAAACAGAAATTCTCCTACGCAACTTGTTATACCCAACATCAAAAATGGTAAGAGAATAAAAGCCCTGTGTTACTTAGTTACCAATTTAAGAAGGTGCTCGGTGTTCTGCCAATATTTGTATTGTAGTGCCTGAAAAATCTATAAATATAGATTTTATTAAAGTATGTGTGCTGTGCGGTGTACAGGAAGTGATAAATGTGATAGTCTATCCTCTGTAAAGTTTATGTCATAGAGACAAGTTGGATAAGAAAAAGAAATAGACCTACAGTATGAAGTAATCATCTGAAGTTTAAAGGAAAGTTATAGATTCAGGAGTGCATCTGCAGTTTGCCTAACTGCAGGCAGATGACAATTTTCCTAAAAATTGTGTCAGAAGTTTGTGAAGAAAATTTTTCTATCCCATTCTGGAGGATGGCAGGGATGAGGGATGTCTAGGGCTTTTAAGTGAGACAGTTGCTGAGAATTGCTGTTTTTCACTGAAGGTGAAGGCCAGTGATGTTACAAAATAAAATTCACAGGCAAAGATTGTTGATTTCTGAAGAACTTTAAAGGCAAGAAAGAAGGTGATTGTGGTATGATGAAGTAACAGTAATTGATGAAAAGATAGAAAGTGGAGCTGTGTAATCATTAGGAAGGGCTAGAGTCTTAAAGCCTGATTAGATGACATCATGGTTAGACCTGAATTTTTCATTAAATTTTTGGGCTAAGATACAGAATTTCAGTAACTTGGGACTTTTGATAAAATGCTACACAAGCATTTGTCAGGTTTGTATTGATCTTGCCTTTGAGCAGATGCCTCTCAGCCTTATTATTCTCTGGTTCTCTAAGCCTCTATAGCACTCAATGAATTTGAGGCTAGAAAGAGAGACGGCGTTAAGAGGCTGTTGTGAGTTTGAAACAAAACTAAGGCCAGGTAATCTGCCTATATAGAAATAAATTATTTTACTAACAGCCCAAGGTGCACTCAAATTTTTTGAGGAGATGTGTATTCTATGGAGAAAATAATTACTGAAACAGACTTCTCGGTTAAAAATGCTGTTTCTGCTATTCTGAAATTTGAGAAATGATGCTTGGTTGGTGGGGTTTATACACATGCTATCTCTCTCAATATGTGTGTATATATATGTACATATACTGGTAATACTTTGGGCTTGAGTTCAAAGAATGTTAATTTCATTGAAAAACAAAAGTGTGGAAAAAGTAGTGCTGGTCAATACAGCATGAAAGCTAGGGTGATGTTTGTTTGCTATGCATCTGTCACAGAGATTAAATTGCTATAACAAGTCTTCTAAGGCAACAATGATCTGGTATGAAATCTGTATATAAACTAGATTGATCTAGTTCTTTTATAATGTTACAAACACAAGTAGGATTTGTTTGCTTTACCTACTTTGAAAATTTTCATCTGCCAGCAGCTGTTTTGCTCACTGAAAATAACTGCTGTCCTAAATTCATTCACCCTAAATCTCTTTGTGCCAGTCAATTCTGCTTTGTATCAATGAGATTTTCTTCCTCAACTTTTTTGATTGTTCTCTAAGCAGTCATACATTGCTGAATCTTTTTACTTGATGTAACCAGGCAAACAGCCAGCAGTGATTGCTTTTTCTTGTTTTGTAATGCTGTGTTATTGCTCTTATTAGCTTCAAGTTTCAAGTTTCTCCTCAATGGAATTCAAGTGACAGATCTTAATATTTTTGAATGTCAGATGAACAAATAAATCTATTTACAAATAAACCTGAATAATGGCAAAAACATACTGAAGTTGTCAGTATTTATTAAACATACTATTAAAATTCCATTTTAGTATATCTAATTTAAGCTGAATATATTTCTAACAAAATTGGATCACTGGCAGAGTGCAAGTTGCCAGCTTAGCACCTGCAGCCTCAATTTACTGAAGTGAGAAACAGCTTCTGTCAGCAGCTGTCTCTTCTACAGATGTGGAGAGAATATTTTTCCCATTTCAGTGTATTCAGCTGGTTATAATTCAATGTTTAATCTATTTAAAATTGAGAAGACAGAATGAGAGCTAAATGGAAATTACTTATTTTTTTCAGAGTATAAAAATAGAACATATTATTCATTTCTTTTAAGTCAGTCCATCCTGCTTTCAGATAATGATGTGCTGTAGCCAGCACTTGCATTGCAGGATTGTTTGACACTTTGGCTTGAATTAATCTAGTACCTGTATGTCCACTTTGTTTTTTAAATTACTGCTCTTCTCTTTAAATAGCTTTAAATTCCAGCTGTGAGAGTGGGCAAGGTTCCATATCTATAATAGACGCCATGCTCAGGGGATTGAGGGCAGCTCTGATCTATTATCGTCTGATGAATGGTGGCTGTGTTAAGTCACAATGACAGTATCTTTGTCATTAGCATGAGTGAAAAGAATCTGCCTTTGGGTTCAGGAATTTTGTTAGCATTTATATCCCCACTGTGATAAATGGAGGAGGCAGGAGAGTAGTAATACTACTTTGATGTTTAGTTTATTTTAAAAAACATCTCTTGAAAAAGGCTTAGAGGGTTCTGAGAAATTCATACAGGATTTTAGTTTAGTATGTTTGACTTTTGAGGACATCTTTATTTTATATAGTGCCTTTTATCCCAAACATATGTCATGATTCATATAAATGCTTTTAAAAACATGCAGCATAAATCAGAGTAAAAAAGCATTATAAGGATATTTAAGAAGACACTGTCAGAAAAATGGATGTTTGTGTATACTGTATTTGAATTTTTTTCCTGGTTTTGGTGGGTTTACCTTGTCTGGCTGCCAGACACCCAAGAGCTGCTCTATCACTCCACCTTCTAATCAGGATGTGGGGAGAAAATAAGATGAAAAAACTCATGGGTTGAGATCAATACAGGGAGTCCACTTTCCAATTACCGTCACAAACAAAACAGACTTGACTTGAGGATACAAATTTACTGCCAGTTAAACAAAACTGAAAATTCCTTCTTCCCAGGCTTCAGCCCTTTGTTTCCCATTCTTTTACCTCCTTTCTGCCAAGGGGAAAGCACAGGGAGGTGAGGAATGGCTGTTGCAATCAGCTCATAAAATTTCATCTCTGTGACTCACTTCTCACACAGTTACCCTTATCCAGCACGAGGTCTCCCCTGTGGGATACAGTCCTTACCAGACTTCTCCAATATAGGTCCTTCTCATGAGCTGCAGTTCTTCAAGAACTAACTGCTCAAATGTGGGCCCTTTCCACAGGGTACACTCCTTTAGGAACAGACTGCTTGCAGTGTGGCTCCCCCACGTGCCACAGTTCCTGCCAACAGCCTGTGCAGGCATGTGCTCTCCATGGACTGAAGGTGCTTATATGCTCCACTGTGGTCCTCCATGGGCTGCAGGGGGACAATCTGCTTCACTGTGGTCTTCACAGGCTCCAGGGGAATCTCTGCTACAGTGCCTGGAACACCTCCTCCCCTTCTCCACTGAGCTTGGTGTCTGCAGGGAGGTTTATCCCCTCTGGCTGTCCTTCCCACCCAATCCTTCCTCTCTTTCAGCTGCTGTGCAGTGTTTTTTACCCTTATTTTCACAGAGGTGCTATGAACATCACTGATGGGCTCAGCTTTGGCCACTGATAGCCGAAGTGTTTTGTAGCTGGCTGTGTCTCATGTAGAGGCAGCCCCATCGCCTCTCACATAGACCACCCCTGCAGCCACCCTGCTGCCAAAACCTTGCCACATAAACCTAAATAAAGCTAATATGACGTTCTCGGATCAAATAGAAAGGTGTAGAATAGTAAAATCTTTTAAAGTGCTGCTATTTGTGCTTAGAATAGGCAGCCAAATTTATTGAGAATTGTTTCAAGATGTTACTGTTTCAGCAGTAATTCTCTGCAAGACAGAAAACTTCCATTTCTCTTTTAATTTGTTGGAGAGTTTCCTTTAGGAGGTTTTAGATGATCCACAGTCAGCTCTAGCTAAAATTAATATATCAGTGTAGAATAACTTGTACCTCAGAAAATAGTTGGACTTTGGTGTAGTTGTGCTTGAGATTTTCATTCAGTGTAGGGAACACCAGTGTTACAGTTTGTATGTTACAATGTTTACATGCGTATTGTAAATACAATAAAGGACAACGCTATTATTCATGACTAATAGCTATCACTCATGGGTTGCCTTGTTTGCCTTTCAAACATTAAACATAACAGGATCATTCTGGGTAACTCTGTAGTTCCATAACATCCTTCGACTTTTTTTTTTTTAATTTATTTTTTTGTAATTGTATTCTAACTTGCTTTGCTTGACTTCCTCATGTTCACAGGTAGGTGTGATGTTTGGAATAGGCACTTTCCTTATGCATTTGACTTTAGAAGGCACTTGGCTTAATGTTCAGAAGGTTGAGTATCTACAGCTACAATAGATTTAATGAAAATCCTGCACCACTCATTTCTACAAATGAAAGTATACATTGGAAAGTATATGTGAAAGAAACTTTGGGTTTTCTCTTGTGATATGAATACTGCTGTATGTATACCAGTGTGTGTTACTGATGTAATATTTTTGTGTCTTATGTAAGTTTATGTAAGTGCAATATTTTGCTATTTTTCCAAATAATGAGTTGGAACACAGACCACCAGCATTTCCCCTCCCCCTTTTTTTTTGGCAGCAGCATGTCAGCAATTCAGTTGTGAAAATGTGTCTTGGTTTTCTTTCTTTTTTTTGTAATATGCAAATAATTTGTTTGCAACTTGGTCCAAGAGCTCATTTATAAAATAGTAGAGTCCCTTCTTTCAGAAGACCTTAGGAAGGAGACAGACTGGCTGATTTTCTCCACTCATTGTTCACAAAGATATAGTTACAAACTCAGGATACAGTTTTTATTTCTAGGTTTTTATTTACCTTCCATCATATGTGGGCTGTGCCCATAGTACAAAAAGTATTTGGATGAGTTGGGGTTTAAAGTTGTAGAATTAATCAGTGTGAGTTTTCTTTATTTTCCTAATTTCTTTATATCTGTATTTTACTAACTGCATATGATTGCATTTTATTTATTGGGGGTTTTCTTACAAGTGAGAGACCTACCACCTATTTGCCTCGATGTACGACAAAAGCAGCGCATCTCTATAGACACGCTACCCCAAGAACTGAAAGCACCAATTCCTCCTGAACCTTCCCTTCCCATCCGAACCAAAACTGTGAAGGATTTTCAGTAAGTCACACTGGTGTTTCTAAAAGCATACTTTATTTCTTTGAACTTGCTTTGTGTTGTCCTAATTCATGCACTAGATTTTGTTAATCTCAAATGAGGAAACAGTTTAGTAAGACTGACAGGTAGTAGGGTTGTGATGGTGGGATTGATAACTGTTACTGTGAAAATTACCAAAATACTTTCTGTAGTTCGAAGTGTTGTTTTGTTCAAGAAATGGCAAAGGTTGTACTTCAGAGTTAGAAATTCGGTTACTGACATTCAGAGGATGTTTAGTTTTTTTAAAAAAACATGTATGGCATATTGTAGGCTAGAAAATCCCTTTCGGTCCTAATATTTTATTTGTACTGCCAGTTGTGGTGTGTCCTGTCCATTGAGGTACTGGGCATTCTCAGTCTTTGAAGCACTGCAAATCAGTCACTTAAATGTATAACAACGTACTTGAGGACCCAGAGTGGTGATTATGTGGACTGTGCTATTCATGCTTTATGTTAGAGGGTTAATTTTCAATATTAGTTTTATGCCAGAAACTTTTTTCATATATCCTTGCTGCTTTTGTGATCACATAAGCAGTGTAAGCTATTCTGGCACTTCTGAGAGTCACAATGCTTTAAGTTTATAGAAGTAAAAAGTTTTAAGATTAATTAGTCTGTGTACACAATACTTATGCTGCTGCCTTATAACAGTGATATAGCTAGAAGTAAAATTGATGTGAAATAGTGTCTTGTGTTCCACTTCTCTTTTCCCAAATCTGTATAGACCCTTAATCAAAACTGTATCTGCATTAGATTTCTTTCAGCACCGTTAATGATACTCAGCAATGATGCTTGATTGGCTGAGCTGGGCTAGCATAAGTCCCCAGCAAAACCACCTGAATTGTTCTTAACTAGTAGAGCTTGTTTCCATGATGGCAGGTGTACCCTGGAGGGTTTTGCTAGCTTTGCTTGGTTTGTTGTGGACACAAGGCAATAGGGAACTTTTTTTCTCTGTTCCACATAAGTTCCCCAAAATTGTGATGTTGACACTGCCATTTGTGGAAATGGCATAACTTCGCAGAAAAACTAATGGCATCAAGTATGTCTGTGCTAGGGAATCCTGCCTGGAATACATGGACAAATATTGGCAGTGTTTCTTTAGTGTGAATATGTTCTTAGAGTGTTCTTAGATGGGTATTTAATTCATTGAAAGTATGGTGGGTTTTTTTTAGCCTTAGCACCCACAGAGCAGCATTATGCTGCTGTAATACCCTTGAGTGTTTTACAGTAGAATAATCTTCATCAGGGAATGGGGAGAAGTATTCCCAGGACGAAGCCCGATTCTCCTATTTTTCAAACAGATGGGGACAAAAAAAAAAAAAAAAAGGAAAATATCACAGTTGCTCTAAGAAGTTTATGAGCATATACTCTTTACTACTGACTCATTTCCATCTTCCAAATTTTGTGCATTCAGTGAGGAAAAGGAATGCTTTTTGATTACCCAGTGTGTGTATTTGGTGGAAAATGGTATCACAGCTGGACAAGAGGTGATCCTATGTTGGTATTTGGGTGATCTGAAGACCTGATGTTTTTTTCATGTTCAGGTTTTTTGTATTATTGACTGCTGCCTAAATAAGTAGTTACCAAGAATTTTATTCTTTCAAATAAAGTATTAAAAAGTCATTAACATCTTCGGTATGTTCCGCTGATATTTATTTATTTTTTAGGCTCTAGTATCTAGATACTAGCTCTAGTATCTAGTACTAAGTTCCTAGTATTTAGTATCTAATACTAAGTATCTAGTACTTTTAATATCTACTATCTAGATACTAGTATCTAGTACTAAGAAATTACTGGGGGGGGAGGATCCAACTGGGATTTGTATCACCAGCACTGTAGATAGCTAAAACATCTGCATTAAAGGTTGTTCAGGGTTTGTTAGTTTATTTTAAATGCATGGTATTATACAAAAGTTCATATACAGATACTTGCTTTAAGGTCCAATACTTAAGAGGACTTAAAGAGTCCCTTAGGAGATGTGTACAGTCTCATACAAAGAAGAGAAATAAAATTTTATACAAATGAGAGTTGATTTGACTACTTAAGGAGCCTTTAATAAACTAGTCAGAAATTTTATGCTGTCAGTGTATTTTCAGCATAATTCTGTTCTGCTAATTATTTGTCTTGACATACTGAACTGTGACACCATGAATTAACATTTTGAACAAGAGGCATTGCTCAGGTGTATCAAACACAAACTATGCTTTTGTTCTCTTATAATACCATGATCTTAAAATGACAAGGAAGATGTTAGCAAAGTACTGATATTATAGCTGTCTCTCTTCTAAGTGTGCTTAGAGGAAAGCTTAGAGGTACAGTGCAATGTAAAGTCTAAGGGGGAAGGTTGGAAAGATTGAGCCCTTATATTATCAATATTTTAATATATCTTTTCTAGGGATGATGTTGAAAAGGCTAAGTCATCAGGAGATTGGAAAGCTGTACATGATTTTTATACTACAACATTTGATTCTTTCCTGGAGATAAATGCTGCATTTAAGGTAGAAAATAATTCATAATACTCTTTGGTACTTGCAGTGCTTTGTGTCTTTGAATTGTTTACAAAAATGTCAGTTAAAGGCTTGTAGTTACTTACTCAAGGCCGCTAAGATAATTTTGTCACTATCTCACCAGTCTTTGGTAGACAATCTGTTATTGCATTGATTTATAGATTCCAGTTTAAGCAACTCTATTTCAAGTATATGTGGAACTTTAAAATTCCAGTATGTAGTTCATTTTGTGACAGTATGACTATGTAGATTATTTTTACACAAATTACATTTTAAAAACATTCAGCAAATACGGAGACCCAGGCAAACCTGGAAACAGAAATTCCCTGTTGCCAAAAAACATGTGATATGGGCTCAAGTGATGTAGCTTTTCTTGTATTGTGATGGCATCCTCAGTTTTCCTTGGGGAAGATCATATTCATGTCTGATAACTTTCTGAATTCATGCTAAGTTAATACTTCCTGCCTGTTACAGAGCAAAATATGCTTATGGTATTTCATATGGGCAGTAGTGCCTGACCCTAGACAAAATAACCTGTGACTTTCAGTTACTTAACAAATATTGAATGCTTATGACTTTATTGCTCTTGATGAAAGGTGAAAATTTGATGTAATTCATTATTTGAAGCCCTCTTATATTATTAAAATAGAATGATACAGTAATGGTGTTGCATTAATATTGCCAATGTGTAGGATTACTGTTGTTTAGTTACATCTTTCACATATTAATAAAAACATCTTAGATTCTTAAGGGGTTGATAAGAAAAATAATTACATCGGTGTTTTGTTTAAACTTGCTGTTAACTTTTATTTCTCAAAGATAACTAAAATATTCAAAACATTTCAAAATCAAATTGCTTCATGTATTGTCTAACTTACAGAAAGATGCCAATTCTCCATTTAATACCATTGAGGACTCTGGAATCGATGCAAAATTTGTGAATGTTGTTTATGATGCCTTATTAAATACTGTAAGTAGAAGAAAAGAATTCATGTTCTGAAACATTGTAGCAATTATTTCAGCAAAGAAATATGCTAAGAAGCAATTTATACCATAAGTTTTTCTGAAGAATCTCTGAAAACATACTTAAAATGGTCCCATGAGAATTATACAGAGTTATGAAAACTGCTATAGTAAAAGGGGATATTTTTGCTACTAGTGATGCACAGTTTATGCTGTGCTAGATCTCAAAGACCGCTTGCAGGATATAACATGACTGATGGGACACTGCATGTTGGGAAATAAGGAAAAAGTGAGGATGGGGGGAGTAAAAAGTAGATGCTGTGCCTACTGAACAAAGGATGGGAGTAATTTAGAAATTATATTTACATTTTTGAAGTTGTTTAAATCATTGAAAGCAGTCATTGACACAATTCCAGGCCTCAGCTAATAGTTTGTGAGGGAAGATACTTAGGAGTTCAGTATCATAATGCATAGATTTATTGGCTGGCTAGAATCACAAGCTAAACAAACTTGCTTGTTCATACAGTATATTGTATAGTATATATATAATTACATGAGATATGATTTTTCCTCTTCTTCTTCCATAGCCTCAAGATGTTCAGAAATCAGTCCTAAAAGGAGTAATTAATGGTCTGCTACAAGAATGGACAGGGTAATTATAACAAATGCTTGCATCAGTGTTGTGCCAGCACTTAAAGTTGATACAAGTTTTGTTTTTATTGTCTTAGCTAAAGAAATAATATGATCTGATACAACTTATTTGACTCTTAAGAACTTGTCTCCTTTTGGCAGGCAAATATACCTTGAATTCTCTAAGCTGATGTTGAACCCCTGAGAGGCAGACCCAGGCCAGCCATACATTCCTCCACAAAATCTCAGCTGCCTGTTGCCAGGGCAATCTTTTGGGCATCTGAACTGTGAGATGAGTTAAGGAATTTGTCTAAAGTAAAATATATTCTCCCTGTTCACCCTCCAGCTGCAACTAGGTCGTTTTAACCTAGGTCATTCCTTGATCCAAAGTTTACTTCACAATACTGTTCATGCGTGGCAACACCATAGAAAGGGCAGTGCAGGATGCAGAAAGGGGTAGCAAAGGCAGGTGATTTGGAGATGACAACATTTTTGCAAGAAGTAATAGAAGTGAGAATGGAGTTTGATTCACAAAAAGATATGGCAAGCCGCAGTGCCTTGTTGTGTCTCGCCTGTGACCCAGCCTTTGGGTGTTCCTTTCTCCATCTTATAGTGCTTTTTTTGTGCTGTTGCTGCATGTGTATTTTTGATAATGTAGAAAGCCTTGAAACAGATACACACCAAGAAGTACAGAGTCTGCAGTGGAGGAAGTGTATAATAATTCTGACAGGAAATATCAAGCATAGGGCAAATAAGCACTTCTGTGATGTCACCTGAGGTAGATAACAGCATGAACTTCCCTCTTTGGAGCACTTCTTACTCTTCAATTCTGAGTGGATTTAAGTGTCCTTTTCAGTTTCAGAGGGCAGTGAAGATCCTTAAAGGTGGTGTTCTACACGTACTGGCAAAGCAGAGTTAAATTGTAGGTGCATGATTTCATGGCTGTTTGCATGTATCATGTATACATATGGTTCTGCTTGTTTTGTTCATTCACAGGCCACGAACAAAAGATGATCTTAGAGCATACTGTATACTTCTACAGGTAAGAAAAATACAATATTTTTATTTAAGTGTGTGTCTGCTTAGTGTATAATCTATAAACCAGTATACTATGCAAAAAACTGATACTTCACGTTTAATTTCCTGTTATAAGAATGCATTAAAATAGAGAAGTTTAGGATATGCATGATGGGAATGGGAGCTTGATGGAGTATAGTTGATGGGGAAATGTTACATAGTTTAAAACTATGAAGTAACAGACATGTAATTGTTTCCTATCATTTTGTGGGTTGAAAAAACAAATGTTTCAGCAGGTTATTTGTTCTTTTTTCCTTGTTGCTAGATTTGCCTTACTGTTGTTCTGTAACACTGATCTTTCCAGAAAGTTTCAGTATATGCACTTTTTTATATTGCTGTAACTTTCTCCAGAATTGCATTATATCCGGTAGACTCTCCTCAGTCTGACTGGCTACATTTGTCTGATTTCTGCCTGTGTTCGGGTATTACCTTTACTATTATAGTTGATTTGCATTTGTAGCAAATTTCCCCTTCAAATTTTCCAAGTGTAGGTAACGTTTCTCCACACAAGGAGAGGTTTCTGCTGCTATTTGAGAAGATCAGATGGTAATTTAATTTTTTTGAGGCAATAGTTTTCTGGGGTGGTATGCTAGCTGTGAGTTATAAGGAATATATCCTGCTGAAAAGTAGGAATGCATTAATTCATACAGAAGAGAAAATAGGTTTGGACTAATATGCAGGAAGGCAGGAGCTATGAGACTCCTTAGATGGAAAGCACATCACTCAGAGGAGTATAATTTATGTGGTACGCATTAAATGATAATCCAGAAAAATCTACTGGGTGTACTGCCTTTATTACCTTTGGGCTTTCTTTTGAAACTAAACAAAGAAAAAAAAAAATCATACTTTTACAATATAGAACATGTGTACTTTTTATTTGAACAAGAGCAAACATAAGAAAAATTCCTAATGACTTTTTTCCCTTTCTGCAGTTTATTAACCTAACACATTTTTTTAATCTTTTTCAGAATCCTCAATTTAGTAACACTTCTACTTATGTCATCTATGCTCACTTGCTAAGACAGATAGCAGCCTTAACAGAAGCTGACCATCATTTCCTAGTGCACTGGTCTAAAAAGTAAAAAAAATTAAAAAAATAAAAATAAAAATTCCATTTTTAGGATTACAATTGTTACTGTATTTCCACTGGTGTTGACTGTTTTATAAATTACATGAAAGTTAATTTAATTGACTACAGAGATTGCTTGTGTTGTTTTCAAAGTACATTTGGACATAGTCCACTAAGTGATACTGATTTATAGATGCAAACTGTATATAATGTATAAAAATTAATATCTTTATGCAAAAAAGCCTTCATTCCAAAATAACTTTTAAAAGTTATTTTTCTGTATCACATGCAAAATACTTATGTATGTAAATTTTTTAGGTACATGTTTAAATGGTATTATAAATACAAACATCTTTATGATCTTTGTTTAAATAAAGGTATGTCCTGAATAATTTTTGCAAATGATACTGTAACTTTACTGTGTTTTGTGAAATTCACAAATCAAATCAAGTCCCCGCTTCATAGTGTAATGAAAGTGGTGAGAGTGTATTTAGGGCATTAGATTTTTTAATTAATTGAAGTAATTCTTAATAGCACCTCACTAACAAAGTCATATGGGGTAACTACCCAAAGAGCAGCTTTTAAGAATTGGTATGCAGGTTGCCTTCCTCATAATAACTGAGCAAAAAGTTCAGTGCAGTGTAAAAATGAAAAGTTTGAATGGCCGTATTCACAATTCCCTGACCTTTAAGGGAATCTGTTAATAAAGAATTTTCTTACCTGCAAGGTTGGAAATTATATTCCTCTCCCCCTACCCTGTGATATGTCTAGATTTGCTTAAATATGTGATAATATATTATTTCATTTGTATCAGTGTTTACAAATAATGTTTACCCTCTTGATTAGGGATGGAATAGGCATATCAATATTTTTATTCTTAAAGCGTGTATCAGTAATCTAAACCATTAAAATAAGAGAGCTCTTATTTATAAAAGGATTCTGTATTATATGTACACATGTGTATTGTGATATTATGGGACTGGTGCACATAATTTAAAATGCGCACTTGTCACAAGCTTTTTAAGTACTTTGCTTTATTCAGTAAGACCAAGTGTCTCAAAATAAAAAAAAAATCAGCATTCTTCACGATTCAGATTGTGGAGTGAAATAGCTAAGGGGTTTTGGTTTCTTTTTGTTTACTGAAAGTCAAGAACTAATGATTCTACTGCATTTGGTTGTTTTTTTCAAGTCACAGGCATTAAAAAGCTTAGTGGTACACTGATGAAGAGCATTGCTGTGTATCAATATTTAAAAGCATGCTTCTTAAACTTAATATTTGGCGTCTGTTTTTATGTATAGGGCATGTTCTTTAAAAAATAAAATTGAAATCTGATAATAAAAGCCCTAGTGTGGACAGTGACCACATGAGAGTAACTGCAGCACATTTGTTTTAGGATTTCACAGAAGAGGTTCAAGCAGCTGGTGGACAGGTTACTGCAATTTATTTCTTTACGCTTGTTTCCTGCAAAACCTGAAGAGTTTCCACCTATGGTGAAATGTACCTGGTGGATTCCATCAGCAGCCAAAGTCTTGGCTTTATTTAGTAGGTATTTTTCTTGAGCTGTATATGCATATGTATGGGGATATATATGTACATGTCTTTGTATATATATACATATGGGGGGGATAGTTTATTCCTCTTCTGTTCTGGGTGAGATTGACAATGATGGTGGCACAATACAAACTACAATGATATGCCAAAAAGTTAGTAAACAACAAAAGACATCTATTGGCAAGTCTTTGTACTTGTTTTCTAGTAGAGGGTAATTGCTATGCATCATTTTTCTGTAACAACTGAACATCATTCAAACAAAAATCCGTAGAAGTAACCGATGCTTAGGGTTTCCCTTAGTTTTGTAAAAGAAACTGGTTTAAATGTGTAATTCCCAGAATTTCTTCTGTAACTGGCTTAGCACCACAGAAATATTTAGCATCTAAGAGAAGCTGGGCAGTGCATATGTCCAAAACTACAGCTTAAAAAAATAAATCCTTGTCCAGTTCAACCATAGAGCGCAGAAAATATGACAATTGCAAATGCAACCATTCTCCTCCACTCATCCCAAACAGTTTAGTGATTGGAGCATTTGCTATGGAGATGAGAGGCTTAAGGTCAGTCACCTTTTCTTGAGAGGTAAAAACACTTTCTTCTCTCTAAGAGAAGGTGAAACCACCAAGTGAAAATTAAGATTAGAGTGAGGACATTTTCATTTCACTGTCAACTTAAAACTACTTAAAAGCATTCTGCACAGTCCTGCCTGTCCAGAGTGACAGCTTAGATAAAACTCTGCTGTATCTGAAATAAACGTGTGTTGTCTAGTCATCTATGAAAGAGTTTGTAGTTCCATATTTCTGGGAAAAGAAATATTTAGTAATTCAAAATACACTACTTTGATCAAAAATTAATCATGTTTAAGTGGAATTACAGAAAACTTATTAGATGTTTGACATTGTATGAATGAAACACATGTTATATGAATATTAAATAATGAGACAGGCAGCTTAAATGTGAATTGGTTTTCTTGATATGGTCAGTTTTGTATTGGTGAGGCTAGATGGTATAGTAGTTACCTGAGGAAACAGGCGTATCTTTGAATACTATATTTTAAGCCACTCCCTTTCCATCTCTTTTGCAAACAGGCATCAAACTCAAACAGGTAATTGTTAGCTGAAAAACAAGTCGATATTATATCCATAGCTAGGTTTAAAATTAAATGATGATAACTAAGAAAACCATCTATTAAACTGCTTTTTCATTGATTTCAGCAGAAAAGAACTCTATATGTGAAACCTTAACTTAGCTTATGTCATTGTCATTAAGCATCAAATGGAGGTTCTCTTATCATAAATGGGCTGAACTAGGTATTGTTTTCTACAACAGTTAATGTGATGTCATGTTATATTTGTTAATCTGCAGGTAAGACTGAGACAAAGTTATTACTATCTGACTTGGCTTAAAGTTTCTGAGGTCACTGGTGCCCAGGATGCCTAGACAACAAATGTGCTGAATCCAGGCAGTATTTTAAAAGACTTTTGTGTTTTCTTCGTAGATGCTGCAAATTGTCTGATCAGCCCTCCTATTATTTCATATACGGATTTTTACAATTCTACACTTGATCATATTGATCTTATGGAAGAATATCATAACTGGCAATGTTATGGAAATTCTCACAGGTAAGAGGAATAAGTGGTTCTTTCTTGTTAATTAGTATTTCAAAGCACTGTATCTACACTAAGTATATCATGTATTATCTGTGTATATAGTGTATGTATACATAACCACATTAAATACTGTCTTTTATTGGAAAAACAATGTATAGCTGCTACTTGCTATACTTGGTATTGCATGGATGCAAGACTGAATGCGGTAGATCTCATTCTGCCTTTGCAAACTGGCAAAAATATATAAAATATAGATGATAATATGAGTTTATTATTTACTGGCATAGGCTTCTAATTGTGTCTTACTACAAACATATAACCTCCAATACATTCATAGAAAGTGGTGTGTGCATACTTACCACTTAATGATGAAAATGTCTCTACCTGTATATATGTGGCTTCAATCCTATTTGTTCCACTAAAATAAATAGTACTATTTCTGTTACATGAAAATAACACACAAGTTAAGTCTTTACAGACTCAAAGCTTGCAAAGGCATTTCTCTTTTTGTAAGAGGCAGCCAGCAGTGTGCTTTAGAAACATCCAGAGAAACAGGCATTTCATCTTACTGCTAAAATTTAAAATCTTAGTGACATTTTCTTAATAAAAATGTTTTGTATAGCTGTATCTTTTAGCATATTAGTATGTATCACTCAGTCTTTACAGCTTGAATCACAAGATCAATTAAAATTCCCCATATTTCAAGACTTTTCAGTAAGCTAATGTAAGACATCAGCCAACCAAATGTAGCTTTTTGTTTATTGCATGTGCAGTTTTCCTTGTCTTTATCAGCAGTTGAGGAAAACTTCAGATAATTTGCTCCACTAAAGCAGGTATTGTAGGCTAGGTTTCTGTCTGATAGCTGATATTCTGCCTGGGTGGGAATTAAAAACAAATACATGAAAAAACAGGCAAAAAAAAGGCAAAAAAAAACCCCCATCAAACCCCATGACACATGATAGCAGTAAATGTACAGTAGGTTTTGCATAGTCTCAGTCAAAGTATTGCAATCTGAATACTGCTGAGCTTCAGATTTACTCTTTTTTTTTTCTACTGGCACCATCTGGCTGTTTTGGCACCCACATCCAAACTTACAAAAGGGCTGCAAGATTTCCACCTGCTCCAGTTCTTTTCAGTTAGCTGGGACACTGGGAATTCAATATATGTCAAAACAAAGTTTGCTTGGTACATAATTTCTGGAGTAGCTGAAATGCAGATTAGCTGTGTTATTCTTAAAGTAAATTTAATTCTTTTACTTTGTTGCAGCCATACTTTTTTCCAATTTTACATATTTTATCTCTGTGTTGTTCCACTAAAAAAAGCCCAGACAAACCAACAAAGAATCGCAGTCAAGACTATATGCTTAGAAATAAGAAGGTCAAGTAGGAGCAAGTCCTGGTTTACCTTCCACATGAAGTATTTGGAAATACATAATTCTTCAAACTAAGTTAACACTCCTTGGTAAAACATTTTGGATCAAGATATCCCGGAGACCAAATGAGAATATTTTGCTCATTTTCCTTTCTTTCCTAGTGACATTTGAATCCAGAGCTTCTCACAGGTAGGATTCAGGGTGCGCATGCAGTCTGGATTTAAGATGCACACATAAGAGTCTGAAGCTCTGTGTATTTCAGTATGAACTTCTGCTAGGTGATGCCTGATTTAAATCACCCAAAAAACACAACCTACCAGAATAACCAATTAAAAAAAAATCTTTTCCCTTGATGATTTCTGAATTTTTTTGAAATTTATTTGTATTATTCGATTGTTCAAGGCCGGGTTGGACATAGACTTGGGTGGCATGGTTTAGTGGGAGGTGTCCCTGCCCCTGGCTGGGGGGTTGGAACTAGATGATCTTAAGGTCCTTTCCAGCCCTAACTATTCTATGATTCTATGATTGCAGTGGAATGTGGGATCTGATATTTTAAAAGCCCTAGATGGCTGTAACTTCAGGTTAAATCTGAAGAACCTGTGGAAAATCAGTTCCTTTGAAAACAGTTCTGCAGTAAATAAGCCAAGCCAACATTATTTCAACTCTGTACCTAAACATGCTGAGCTGAGATAGCTGCTTTTCTTGTATTTAATAAGATATTATAATTTTCTTTAATTCAGTGTAGCAATTAAAATTTAGTATTTAAAGCAGATGACACTTTATTAGGTCTGTTGATAATGATAAGAAAGAACGTTATTGAGAATAAGTATTATTACTGATTACAATTTCTAGTAGTATTTGTGGATAACAGTTTGTTCTACTGAGTTGAGTATGTATGCAATGCAAAAAAAACCCAGCAGCTATTTGCAAATTGCCAACAGTGGAAGGAAGTAGTTAGTGAATCATAATGCAACGATTCACTCCTGTATTCTTAAAAAGTAA
Organism: Ara ararauna; assembly: GCA_028858755.1. Classification (NCBI taxonomy): domain Eukaryota; kingdom Metazoa; phylum Chordata; class Aves; order Psittaciformes; family Psittacidae; genus Ara; species Ara ararauna. Next base: position 71,909,670 of record CM054381.1, read on the forward strand.
ATAATATGCTAGATGCAAAAATAGGAAATATTTTATCTTCTTTTCTCTTGTTAGGTTTTCTTTCTGTCAATACCCATTTATTATTTCTATAGCGGCAAAAAAAGTTATTATTCAAAGAGACTCAGAACAACAGATGATAAGTATTGCACGGGTAAGTCATTTAGTGATAAATGTTTATGTCTCATCCAATTGGTATTTTATAAGTTTTTGTTAGATTGATATTACATGCAGCCTTTCATCACAACTTCTAGGATTTTGGTCTACCCTGAAAAAGAACTTGCGCAATTTTACTATTACCAGTCTATAACTGTCCATGCTGGATTCTCTCATTCTTTTTTATTTTAATGTGCTCAATGTCAGGATGTTTCTAAATGCCAGTGCTGTGGAGAAAATGACTGTAATTATTTTCTTCTTTTTTTGAGAAACCAGCATAAAGTTCTATCATCTTAAATAAGCAGGATAATTAAGGAAGAGAAATTCCATGAGAATTTTGGACCATTACCTATATAATTCCATGAAGATATGTTGTCATGGCAGACCAAGATGTAACACTATGTCCACAAGTCACAGAAGAGGTATTGCTTCTGGCCAGCCTCTTCTGTTTTGAAAAAGATGCTGTCTGCCTCTTTCAGTGGTCATTTTCTTCAGGTGCTAAGTGATACTGCTTTCCTTGGTGCTGAATGTGGCAGTGCCGCCACCTCTTCATTCCTGTCTTGCTGGATGTGTTTTGTGAATAGCTAATTAAAGCACAAGCCAGTCTCTGGAATCCTATGGGTATATTTTTGACTATTTGTGGAGTTTTAAAGGTGGCTGCACAGTTGCCATGGTCTTGTTAAACTTCCTGATAAGTTAGTTCAGGTATGGTATAAATACTAGAAAACAAATGGCTCTCCATCTCTTAGAACACATTGAAGCAGCTATCATATTAGGATAATGTCCTTTATGCAAGATACTAAGGCCTTTTTACATTTAACAAGTGCAGCACTTTGGCTTGTAAAAGAAGGTACTGCATGTATGACGTTTCTTCTTCATTCAAATAGCAAAGCCTTGTGGATAAAGTATCTCGCAGACAGAAACCTGACATGAACATGTTGTTCCTAAATGTGAAAGTGAGGAGGACGCACCTTGTTAGTGATTCACTTGATGAGGTAACAAAAATGTAATTAAATGGTGTGTTGCCACAGAATAGCTATTGCACTTGGATTTCAGTTTGATAAGTCATATTTACATCTTTCTGCGCTAAGAGATTGGGAATATGACTATATAATGCTAAATAAAAAGAACTGCATCAGTGTCACAATAGCAGTGCCGCAGAATAAATTGGGTCAAACATTCTGAACTTTATTTGCACCCTCATAATGCTCCTTAGCTAAGCCCATAATGAACATACATGTTTGCATGCCATGCAGTATGTATTTGTGTTTACAATTTTTGTTTTAATTAGGTGATGTAGGACTTGGTTCCATGATAGGAGCATGAGTAGTGACTAATCACTAATGACTTAGTTCTGTTCCAATTCTTGGAGCATATTTATTTTCACGAACATCTCTGTCCTAAAAGAATTATTTTAGGCTTTCTTTTCTTATGTTCTTATCTTGATTTTAACTAATTCCTCACATTCTTGCATGTATTTTTTTTCCTTTTTTAGAAATGAAACAGATATGTCCATTAAAGTAGGCAGTTCTTCAGTGTCCACTGAATCTTGCTGATTACAATTACGTAAAAAAAATTTAGTTCTCTAATCTTTCTCAACACTAAAACCAGTCTGATGGTATTGAGAAAGAAGTCCAAGTGGTAAAAACAAGACCAAACATGTTCTGATTACTAATCTACAGAAAACATAAATTTAAACTAATTTTTTCCTAGATTAAAGCCTATTTTGGCCTTCTCTCCTAAGTTAGAAGAAATACAAGTGGTAATACTGCTTTCTCTTGGGCATTGTAGGGTTTCTTTTGCCACGCTGAAATTACCAGGAGCCACTTTAAAAGCTTTGATGGCTAAAATTTTCTCCTATTTATTTCTGATGTTTCTTCTGCCCATCTCAGGGATGAGTAGCGATGTATTATATTATCCATATTCTCAAAGGTGCGGAGACTGGAAGATGGGGGAAGATGTCTTATTTGTATTTCAAATTAAAAAAAAAAAAAGTTTTGCAAAGGAAAATGACTTTAGCTGATAAGTCGCTTATGACAGATAATAGAAATACTTATGTCATAAAATTTGTGCAACAGGGATTTTCTTGAGCAGCTAACAATATCGAAATTATTTTAGCACATGCATCTTCCTGACTGATGTAAACAGTTTCTCTAGAGCTGGCCAGTAATTAGCGGTTTAGAGAAAAATTTTATAGGGACTTGATCTGAAGGATAACTGCTAATTGTGAAAGGCTGTAATCTAATTCGTTGCAGGTCTTTTGCACACCTGCTTGAAACCCTGTATTTTAGGATAAAGGAATGAAAAGAACTTGTTATCATTGTCTAAAAAATAGTTTTATTTGTTACGTATTTCCCAAAACAACTCATACTTACTGTCAGGTATCTTAGGCTGAAAGTAAGGCTGTCCAAATACTGAAAGTTTTAGATTCCTCCTTATTTCTAAATATCTCCAAAGGCTGTCTAATTTTCATAATTATTTTTTTAATCTATCATTTCCTCCTGGCAGAGTGTCTTCTGCATCTAGTAGCTTATTTGCAAATCATTCTTTTGAAACCTAGAGAGCAGCACCATGTGCAAGGTAGTTTGTGATATCAAGTAGTCATGATCATCTTGATTCTGCAATTCAGTCATTATTTTAATATAGTTTGGACCTATTAGTAGGAGATTATGCCAATTACTAGTTTAAAGAAAGCAAGAGCGATAGAGACGGAGGTACGTTCTCTATGGCTACAGACAGTGATAATAAATTAAATGTCCTTTTTCTTCTTCCCTACCTATTTTGCAATAGCTAGCAAGGAAGAGAGCAGATCTGAAAAAGAAGTTGAAAGTCACATTTGTAGGGGAAGCTGGTCTTGATATGGGTGGCCTGACAAAAGAATGGTTTCTTCTTCTGATTCGCCAGATTTTTCACCCAGATTATGGTGAGTCCTCATAAATGTTCTAAAATGCAACATGAAAATATTTTTTCATTTAAGAAAAAACAGTAATGGATAAGAATTCTTCATTAATCTAGTATTCAGCAAACCTGTTATTAACTTATGAAAAAACAAAGCAGGCAAGTTAGAATTGCATATAGACGAGAAGAAGTTTTAGCATAGAGGAAGGTAGAAGAGACTGGGAAGTCTTTGAAGAGCTTTGAAGATGCTGGCTTTGGACAAGGAGGTTCAAGCATTGCTGGAAAAATGAGATTTTTGCTTCAGCGCTATGGCAAAATTAGAGGGTGGACAAATTTCTGATCAATTGAAGGGTTTAGAATTAGGATTCAGCTATTCAAGACTTTAATCATGTTAAACCTTGTTTCAGAAACCAGAATCTCCAGTGTTCATGGTTTATTAGTATCCCTAGGCTAGTACGAATATTGGATATGAAGCAGGGAGATTTGAGACTACCAGTAGATTTTTCCTTGACATTTTTCCCAAATATATGTGTGGTTACAGTGTTTCCATCTCTATCAGAGGCAGGATCTTGATTTACCTCTGGGCAGATGGGAGAAGGCCGTAATGTTATGGAGTAGGTTAAGGATAATTTAAAACTGTTTAATTCAGATGGAATCAGGACTTTGAAAGGGTTGTTTCCATTTCTCTTCTGAATAGAAAATTTATAAAAGTTTTCTATGAGTCTTAGTGCATTGCTTGACCTAATAACAAGCTAAGAAGAATAAGCAAAAGCTGTGCAAGCCACTGAAACACTGGCACTTGTCTGCCCTTGGAAATATTCTAGAATATATGTGTGAATTCGTATGTTTGGATTTAAAAATAAGTTTATTCCATTTAGCTTAATATGTTTTCTGGTTGCAGTTGGAATATGATGTTCCTGTTCCAAAATAGGAAGAGACATATAGCAGCCTTTGAAATAGATGGTTGTCATGGTTTAACCTCATCCAGAAACTAAGCCCCACACAGCCACTCACTCACTGCCCCCCCACTTCCCAGTGGGATGGGGGAGAGAATCACAAGTGTAAAAGTGAGAAAACTTGTGGGTTGAGATAAAGACTGTTTAATAAGTAAAGCAAAAGCCATGCATGCAAGCAAAGCAACACAAGGAATTCATTCATACTTCCAATCATCAGGCAGGTGTTCAGCAATCCCCAGAAAAGCAAGGCTCCATCACATGTAAAGGTTACTTGGGAAAACAAAACACCATCACTCTGAAAACCTTTCCCTTCCTCCTATTCCTCCTACTTCCCCCAGCTTTATAGGCTGAGAAGACATCATATGGCATCAAATATTCCTTTGTCAGTTGGGGCCAGCTATCCTGACGGTGTCCTCTCCCAGTTTCTTGTGCACCCCTGGCCTACTCACTGTGGGGTGGTATGAGGAGCAGAAAAAGCCTTGACTCTGTGTAGGCACTGCTCAGCAGTAACTAAAACATCTCTGTATTATCAACACTGTTTTCAGCACAGATACAAGACATGGCCTCATGCTGGCTACCGTGAAGAAAATTAACTCTATCCCAGCCAAAAGCAGCACAATGGTTTATCAAATATTGAAGTGGAGATAAGGCCAAAATTATTTGTATGTCACCTGCCATCCTTGTCTCTTTCTTTTCATACTGTGTTTTCTGTTTTTATATTGCCCTCAACTGTCTTCATATTGCTAGTTTTCCTGGTTTTTGTAAGTAGCTACAGCTGGATGCTGTTTCCGTGCTCAGTTCTAGTGAACTGCTGACTCTGGCTTCCCACGTATCAGTGGTTTCCATTTGCACTGATAGTCTGCAAGTTCTAGCACTATCTCTATGATTAATATTGGTAGAGGTTGAACCTTTGATGTAATATATTCTGTTTGGGGTATCTGTGTGGCCAGTATTCTTAAAGTGGTCTGAGATGCTCTCAGGAGAGAAAAGTCGTTCGGTCAGGTACAAGGATGGTATAGGCTGGTGTGGAACTGAATGAAATAGCCTGCCTCTGCTGTTACCAGGACCTGTGAACCCATAATGAAAAAAATAAAGGATTTTCTGAGTAAGGAGGAGATGGAAAGACATGAATTAGCATTCACAAACAAGCATTTCAATCTTCTTGTTTTATATTGCTCTGGATGGATTTGGATCAGGGCTTTTTCTCCACTCTAATATTTTTCAAATGAGTCTGCTTTCCTCAGCTGTGCATGGAGAAATTACTGATGTTATAATGGGTTAAAGTGCTTCCAGGCTGGCTCTTAAATTAGAAACATTGATTTCCAGGGACTTCAACGTAACACCTGATAGTCGTTGGCAGAATGCAAGAGCTTGTCTGCCTTTGCCGGAAGCGTTCATGTCCCTTGAATGCTTGGTACTCTGTTGTTCATAGGACTCCTTTTAAAGGTCCAGAGCTTTAAGTCATAAATGTATCCTCAAACCTGCTGAGATCTTTATTTGCCTGTAACTTTTTTTCTAGTAAAAGGGTTGCTGTGTGGAGAAATGACATTGGTGATAACCTTTATAGGAAATAATTTATCCTGGAGAAAGCATTTTGTAAGTTTTACATTTCTGTTAGTAAAAGCATGCTGTCAGAAGTGCTTGGTAACTGATGAGTCTGGAAATGCTTGTGAGTAATTATTTTTTTTTCACCTGCTCTGGCAGACTTCCTTGTTCTGAAGTGTAAATTCTTTCATTGATACATCTGTCAGCCAAGTGTAGGAGGAGTTCAGAAATGTTCTCGTCCCTTGGAAAAGGACTGTATGCTCTGCCGTCTTTAATGTTTAAGTTGCAGATAATGTATGTCGGAAGCTTGGAAGGAAAAACATAGAAAAACATCACTGTTATTACCTTTTCCAGGTTAGCTGCAGATATAACTCCTGAAATTAAGGAACTCCCAATTAACTCACTTTTCTGCCCTCCTGTTTGTTACAATGCTTCTTCATCTCAGTGTGGATAATTAATAAATGGTATATGAGATCTGTTATGTTCCAGCATCACTGCCATCTTTCAGTATATGTGAACCTTCCTTACATGGAACTGTTCTGGTGCTTCTGGTAAAGGCACTGTCTAAAGCTTTTATGATGAGCACCTTTTTGAGATAAAGTTCAAAAGATAAAGTTCAGGAGAGTAGGGGAGAAGGGAATATGAAGGCAGAGTTTTACCTATAAATTTTCATAAGACCTGGATGTCCCTGAGTCATCAGTTGGATTTTTATTCCTTTTTTTTTTTTTTAATCCAAAAGAGTTTGAGTTTTCATTTAAATATTATTTTTCCCCAGCTTCATCTTCAAACACAGATGCAGTGAGCTACTGCTTACAATATGTCCTTAGAACTGTTCAGTGCTTTGGTTTGTACACTGACTGTGGAAACAATAATAAACTGTTGTGCTATTCAATCCCAATAAGCTAAAACCACTTATCACATTTTATCCAATCTACTTCTGCACTCCTGAAGTTAATTTCACTGTTTGTGCTCAGTTAATTAGAGTGTGTCTTGCTTCTTTGACCAGTACATCTGGGCGTCGGAATGCTGGTATGTGGATTCGTTACATAGGTTTTTATTTTCTATCACTCTTTAAAACAAAATGATCCACAAATAGCAGTAAAACTAGTCTATAGTGATGATTTCAATAAGATGTAGCTTGTCATTTAGACCAGTGAGTGGCTTTTTTAGAGTATTTATGGTTTGATTTTATTTATTTATTTCTTTTTTTACTTCTCTGATATTTTTTGAAGGAAAATATGAAACATACCCATTTGCTGCTAGTGTATGTATAAGATAAACCTTTTAGAGCTTTCTATTCTAAGAAGGTAAAGCTTATGGTATTTGTACTATGGGGTTCATGCCAGCATTTTTAAAGATTGTCATCTGCTATTGACCCAGAAAGGGAAGAAGAGATGGGTTACATTGCAGCAAGAAAATTTTTGGTTAGACAATTTGGCTGCACAAATGATGAAGTACAGTGAAGAAACAGATTGCACAGAGACAATGGAGAATATCCATGACTGGAGGCATAGAGGAACTCTGGTTTCTTTCACCCCAAAGGGCTGAAGGGCTTGGGCCTGCTTTGGGCTTGGCACTACTCTTTGTGGTTCTCGCCCAAGCACCTGCAGGCTCCTGCTGTGGGTGGGAAGATGGGGCTGAGAATAAGTGTAGAGATACGGGCACTCCTAGGAGCACTTTTAAGGTTGCGTATGTGAGAAAGGTGAGGTTTTGTATGACTTTTTTTGAAGCTCAGGCTCTGTAAAGACCACTGTTCCTGTTCTGCAGGCATGTTCACCTACCACAAGGACTCACACTGCCATTGGTTCAGCAGCTTTAAGTGTGACAACTATTCTGAATTCCGACTGGTTGGAGCTGTATCCTTTTATGTGTGCTAAATGATGCTAAGCACACAGCCATTCAATGAGTTAGTGCAGGGGAGAGATAAGGCATCAATTAAAGCTCATTCAGTTTTGTATATACAAGTGTGTTCCATTTTAAATGTATAAAAAGAATGTCATAGAAGCAAGTGAACTAAAAATAGGAAGCAAATGGTGGTATGTGGGTACGTGGTACATTTTACAGTCAGAAAATTAAGATGTATGTACTTACACCTCTTTTTTTTTTGCAACTGAATGGAAGCCATGTGTTATTTTGAAAGCAAGTTTATTTCATAGGTTTTCTGTTGTGCTCATACATTAAGTTCTCAGACACAAATGATTAATGATAATACATTCTTATACCTCCACCAAGATGAGATGATGATGTCCCAGTTTTACTGACTGTAGTTGGACCAAGTGATCATTGTAGGTCTCTTCCAACTGAACTATTGTCTTCTAGTCAGAAGCTGGTATAATTTTTGGTATAATTTCAGATTTGTTTCATGAGTACACTTAAATGTGCTAGCTGATGAGCTGTAGTGCCAGTGCAAGTTTGTCTTTATGCTTTTAGATTTATTTTCATAAAGATCCTATATTGAGCTCTCTCTAGAATTTTGGGATAAAAAATTTATATCTAAAGTTCTGCTTAAAAACCTTTTTCATGGCAATACTTTTAATAATTTTTTCTGGAAATGCTTGTATAGAATATTATGAAAAAGATTATCATGTGTTCTGTCAATGTGCATAATTTGACCACTTCAACAACTACTTAATTATAGTACAGAACTGCATTTAGAATTATCAGTCATAAAAAGACATAAATGCAATTCGTTCTGTTTAGCATATATTAGAGTATGCTGAGTAAAATCTTTAAATATTTTTCCAAGTTAGTTAAAATGTTAACTATAATAAAGATGTGTGGAGTTTGCCCTTAACATTTGACTTATATAGCTTATGGGACTTGCTGTGTATAATAGCATCACTTTGGATATTCGTTTTCCACCTTGCTGTTATAAGAAATTATTGAGTCCTCCCATCGTTCCCTGTGATCATAGCACACTTGTAGGCATCTGTGCTGTCACATTAGATGACCTGTTTCAGATTATGCCTGTAAGTATAATTTTTTTAAGAGGCTAAAAATTACTGATTTAAAACCTATTTTATTTATATTATATATTTATAAATAATATATATAAATCATATATATATTATATATTTATATCAAAATGTAAACTGTTTGAAAACATCCTTTTTTTCCAGTGCAGGCTGATAGTCTCCTTTTCTTCTGCTGAAATTCTCCATGTTTTGTAGCACAGCAGAATTTTTGTTGATCTGTTTGAAGTTAGAATACCAAAATATGATATGGGTATTCTACACACATTTTCCATAGTAAAAGTGTGAGTTTATACTTAAATAAAAATAAATAAACAAATACATTAATTAAGCTGTGAATTTTATTTGTGTACATATTTTGAATATATAGCTTTTCCCAAAATCCTTTCTGTATAAAGTAATGATTCTGCACATCCTTGCAAAGTACATCACTTAGTTTTGTAGACTTATTGAAGAGTTTTTATTCATATTGTAGGAACTGGCTCATGGACTAAGTGAACTTCTATCCTATGAAGGCAATGTTGAAGAGGATTTTTACTCAACCTTTCAGGTCATTAAATACACAATTATAAGTGATTCTCAAACTCGGTCAGTAATTTTTACCAATGTTTCTGCAGTGGAGTGGCATACTACTCTGTGGTTGCTGATTGTTTGGAATATAATTGCATGGACATTAAAGCTTGCTTCAGGACCAGTCTAGACCTGGAGCCTCAAGGCATATAGACACTGGTTCCTTTCAGGGGCTTTAAGCTGTTGTCCTCTGGCAGTGCAGGTTGATCTGAGTGCTGACTGCCAGGGTCGCATGGCCAGCTGCTGGTGCGTTTCCCGCTCTTTGCTTGATCTGAAATCGCCTTGCAATTGATGACCTGGTCTGTGGAATTATTTGGCTCAAAAACAATTCCTTTCCCGAACTCATATGCTTGTCAGAGCTTACTCTGCTTATTTTACATGCTTTTTTCCTGGAAATCTCCCTTGAACAATAGCTTGTTCAAATTACAGTAATTTTGCCTGACCTGTGTGTCTAACTGCTACTTCAATCAAGAAAGCCTTTTTCATTTATTCATTGTTTTAGGACACATACTAGTTAGTAAAATTTCCTGCTGTTTTGTGAATGTTTATTGGACTAGTATTGAATTTTTTTTTTACCTCAGCTTTGAATTACGTTATTATCAGACCATATGAGAATTTTTGTTAAGTGGGTACTTTTGAGTTCCTAGGTGAGCTGCAGTGCAACAAGTACTTTCTTAATTGTATTTGATGCTTCAAAATTGTTCTTTTCTGTTAAAAACTCTGTGGCCCAGAGCCTGCAGCTTGGTTTGTTATGGCACTGTGTAACATGGTGAGGTTTTCTACTTTGAATACCAATTTCTTGAGCAATTTTTGAAAATTGTAATATTTAACTTTTAAAAACCCCACAACCCTCAGAATTACAGCAGGTGCTAAAGAGAGGGGTGGTGGAAATACGTGAAATAATAAATACAAGCTTTGTAATTTGTGGGTATACAAATGTATTTTCCAGTACTGAACTTGTCTCCTCTTTTTCTCCAGGTTTTTCAGGAAGAATTTGGTGTTATAAAATCTTACAACTTAAAGCCAAATGGAGATAAAATTCCAGTCACAAATCAGAATAGGAAAGGTACTTCAGTACATACTAATTACACATATTTGACAGATTTAAGTTTGTCCTTTTTTTCCTTCTTGTAAGCCTAGGTTTTCTTTAACAAAGTGTGAAAAAGGAATTACTGTAGGCCCTTTCTGGTATGCTTACCAATTTTATAGTAGCTAAAATAATATATATCCATTTTTCTTAATGCAGTACAATTTGAGAGAGCACAACAAAAGATTGTTTAAAATTATTATATTGTAAAACAAAATAAAATGTTTTTATTTTTTAGAATATGTGCAGCTTTATGTTGATTTTCTTCTCAACAAGTCAATCTACAAACAATTTGCAGCTTTCTATTACGGATTTCATAGTGTCTGTGCTTCATATGCATTACTGGTAAGAATAAAATCAAATGTAACTCTTCTGTGTCAAATATGTGACAATGACATCTAAATTACAGAACTTATGCTGGATAATTTTAGGATTCATGAATAATTTTGATTAATCCAACATAAACAGAAGAAATTAAGCAGGTTATCCAACTGTTCTCCATAGTGTTCCTTTGAAAACATAAATAAAGCTCCACAGGTTAAATTTATTAGTATGCATTCGCAGACACTTCATGTGCATGTTTAGAAGGATTCTCTGTATTCCTTACAGTTATAAGCAGCAGAGCAGCTGTGTCTGTGCTCTTAAGTGACTCCTCTGAAAAAGCATATTATTTTTTGCAGGCAGAACACACAGTGAGGTTGAGATTAAACATTCTTCTGTATTCAGTCCTGTTTGGTGGTTGGAATGCCTTTTGTAATTTACATCATGCCCTGTGCAGTAAGAAGAGAAAGAAAATTGCAATTTCCATGAGATTTGCTTCAGTCCTATGAAATTAGCCACGTATGACACACTTTCAGCAAAGTGAAATGGGGCTAACTGCAGGGAAGGTTCAGGAAGGAGAATGAAAATCCATTGAAATGCCGTTACGTGCTTCCATGCAATTTAACAATGTTGTAATAAATGAATAAATAGATTCTGCAGGTGTGCTTTTAGCAGTTGTTAAACACAGTTTATTGTTACGCTCTTGTGAGACCTCACTTGGAGTATTGTGTGCAGTTCTGGTGTCCTCAACAGAAAAAGGACATGGAACTGTTGGAACAAGTCCAAAGGAGGGCCACGAGGATGATCAGGGGACTGGAGCACCTCCTGTATGAAGACAGGATGAGAAAGTTGGGGCTGTTCAGCCTGGAGAAGAGAAGGCTCCATGGAGACCTCATAGCAGCCTTCCAGTATCTGAAGGGGGCCTATGGGGATGCTGGGGATGGACTCTTCATGAGGAGCTGTAGTGACAGGACAAGGGGTAACGGGTTCAAACTTAAACAGGGGAAGTTTAGATTGGATATGAGGAAGAAATTCTTTCCTGTAAGGGTGGTGAGGCACTGGAATGGGTTGCCCAGGGAAGTTGTGAATGCTCCATTGCTGGCAGTGTTCAAGGCTGGATTGGACATAGCCTTGGGTGACATGGTTTAGTGTGAGGTGTCCCTGCCCCTGGCAGGGGGATTGGAACTAGATGATCTTAAGGTCCTTTCCAACCCTAACTATTCTATGATTCTATGTGTGTTTGCTTTGTGCAGCAGTGTGTACAACTGAAAGTCAAGTTCTGCCAACCACCACTACTAAGCAACCTACACTGGGACTTTTCAGTGTAAATGGAGTGGGAGTTGTAGCTGAAATTGAGATGAGACTCTCCATCTGAATTCCATATATGCAAACTTAATTTTCTTCCTGACCCATTTGTAATCTAATCATATAGCAATCAAGTCAGTGTGACAGAGGTTAGAATGAAACAGTGAGGAACAAAAGAAATGTATTAAAATATTATGTTATCTAGTAATTTGCTTTTTACTGTATACAGTCGTAAGATTCTTGAAAGTACTGAGGAATTAATTTTTCTGTAAAACAGTTTGCATCTGTGTAATAGATTTGTATTGAATGATATTCTGTTATTTTTTTTCTGTAATGCCAAAAGAAAAATTGAATCTGAATCTAGTAGAATTATTTCCCATCTTAAAAAAAAAAAATTTAATTCTGGCAGTTACTTCGTCCGGAAGAGGTTGAAATTCTTGTCTGTGGCAGTCCTGAACTGGATATGTCTGCTTTACAGAGGAGTACCCAATATGAGGGCTACCAAAAAACTGATCTCACTATACGGTAGGCTTAATTTTTTTCTTTCTAGTTACTGAGTTTAAAAACATCATAGAATGGTAGACTAGGTTGGGAATAATCTCCTCAAGGATAATCTGAGAATGATTGAAGTTTTAAAAACTATTTCCAAATAAGACAAAGACGCTATTAAATTATCTGCAGGTAGGAAGAGTTAGATCCTTAATGGCATGATGTGTTGCTTTAAAAGGCTATAATGAGATTGAAATGGAGATAGTTTGAAAAGCGTAGCTTCAAATCCTGCATGGTGAAGTCTGGATAACGGAAATAAAACCCAGACTTCTAAAAGTGCTTGTTCTCTTCCAATTCCATTCAATACTAAGGACATTTGTATTAGTGAGTAGAAGGTATTTGTATTTTTATAGAAAAATGGGCTTGGGCATCATTTGACAAGACAGCATTCCAGAATTCTTAAAACATTTTACTTGCCCAGTCCTTAGGGATTCATTTAACCTTGCATTACTGATGTCCTGTATATTATAATAAATTCTCAGTAAGTGACATTCATCATGTAGTATGTGTAGTTGTATTATCCTCGTAGTGTTTTGTCATGATATTGCATCTTACACCATTTTCTTCTCCCTTTGCCCTGAACATAGATACTTTTGGGATGTAGTGCTTGGATTTTCTCTTGACCTTCAAAAGAAGCTGCTACATTTTGCTACAGGAAGTGATAGAGTACCTGTGGGAGGAATGGCTGACTTGAATTTCAAGATTTCAAAGAGTGAAACATCCACTGATTGGTAAGTAATTTTCTGGATGTTTGAATCTTTTTTGTTAAGTTATTTCCTGAGAACCCTTATCACTCTTGAATGTGTTTTTAAAGAGCAGCAAGCTCTATAAGGAAGAAGCTGCCTGGACTTCTTTAGTTTGTCTTCAAAATGTTATTATTGATTGCATAAATTCTGCAGGTGACCATCTATTACAATATTGATTCTCCAGTCAATGGTCACATTTGAGGCTGCAAATTCCTTATTTGTAGAGATTCCTTGCATCTTTTCAATTCAAATAAATGATTTCTTTAATTGTTCCTAACATGACAGCTAAGCTAATGGAAATATACTGTAAATCACTATGAGTTTTTCAGAATTCAAGTCTGTCACTATGTATAGGAGCCCCTGAAGTTGCAGGAAATACTTCCATTCTTTCTTGATGGTCTAAATAAGAGTTTTAACATGTATGGCTGAGAAGATGTAGCATTTCTTTAGGGTCTCTGCTGAGGAAGTGTGCGCCTGATACACAGGTTGCTCAGAAGAAGTAGCATCAAAGCAGCCTTGTAATTTTGTTGTGAGGGTTTAATTGTTCATGCCGAGTACTTATGTTTGTGGTAATGTTTTATTTTGTATTGAATTGATTTGAGAAATTCCATGTATGTCCCAGCTAGTATTTTCCTTCTCAAGATTCTAGAAAGTCAGTTTAAATAATTTGGAAAGCTGTATAGAAAAGCTCACTGCTAAGCAGTAATTGCTGCTAAGCAGTAATTACTGACTTTACCTAGAGTTCTCAAACATTTAGGATAATCAAAATACTTAAATGGAACTATATTTTTAGACAAAATTTTGTTGGGTTTTCTGTGGAGAGCTGAATTAAATGCATAAGCAAAATAAATTTTGGGGTTGTTTTTAAATTTGGTTTATCTCATTACTGTGCTATTTCTAATGTTTTATTCAATGAGCTAATAATTGGTTCCAGTAACATGTTAAAGGAACATGACTATATAATGAAAAATAAAGAAAAATCAACCAACATTGAATCTCTTAAGTTCATTCTCCTGTAAATTGTTCTTTTTCTTAAAAATGGGAAGATGTGTTTTGAACTAGTGTGCATTTTAAAATCATGTAGGTCTGTGTTTTGCAAGATAATTGTTGCAGTCAGACTGCCGTGCAGGGATGAATGTAGACATGTTGGCATTGCATTGCTCACACAATAGGATCAAAGAATATAACAGCAGTAAGAATTGCCAAATGAATATCCAGTTTCCTAATTTTCCAAATTATGAAGCACGTCTCCACTCTGATAATAGATTTTTGCTTGCTTGTTTAAGCGGCAAGGAGGAGGAAAGTAGATTGGGTATCCGAATCTGGGGGAATTCCACCACCTTTCAAGAACATCTGCTAATGACCAAAGGCCAAGCTGCTGCCATTCAAAAGACTTAAAAGCTTTAATGAAAACAACTAGAGAGCTTTTGAGTCGCCTATTAAAATTTAAGTTTTAAGTGTCCAAGTTTTAGAAATTGTTCAGTGTTGGGTTAATTCCAGATGTCAGGTTGAGCTGCAGCTCACTGTCTTTCTCCTCTCTCTCCACAATCAGTTGTAGGACAAGGACAAGTCTGTATCCTCAGTGTTGTTCTGCATGTCACTTAAGAATATAAAGGGCAAGAAGATTACATAAGTTTACGTAAGTTATTGCCTGTAGCTATGAAGCAGGATGCTAGTGGCATCTCATACTGATGGCAAAACAAATGCTTCTGCTAGTGAAGAACAGTTCTCATCAAACTAATCCATTCTAGTGAGTGTAGTTCCTAGTGTTGATCAGGCAATCCTAAGAGGTATCTGCAGTATATATTCAAACTCAGCTCTCAGAAGAAACTCACAGCTGAAGGTATTGCAAAATGAAAATTTATGAACTGTTTTTTTTCCAGGGCTTTAATCAGCTCCTCAGTGCTTTGCACTGAGGCATGTGTATATAAGGAAGTGTTTTACCAAGCTGAACTTGGAGTTTCTTATCCTTGTTTCATCTAGGTGCCTTTATTCCTACTGCAGGACCCACCTTCTTTCTTCTTGTTGTGGGTTCTGATTATGCACAGATTTTGTATTGATAGAAAATACTGATTTTGAAGTCATGTGGTACCAGAAGTTTCCAAAACCTTGAAGGAGATGTTGCTGACTTACAAAGAAAAGAAAGGCAGGCAGGCAGTTCCAGGCAAACAAATTCACCTGAGATGCATATGACCACCAGCAGCGTTATGTGTGTTCAACAGAACTTGAACCAACAACATAAGGATAAATGTTCCTTTTACAGGATTTCTTATTTAAGTAGTGTTTAACTGAAAATGTGTAGGCAGTTGGCAGTATTCTGCTACTGTTGTATTATTGTATCTGTTTTATTGGGGTTTTTTTAATGATCTTAGGTTACCTGTGGCCCATACCTGCTTCAACCAGCTTTGTCTCCCTCCTTACAAGAACAAGAAGGAACTGAAGCAAAAGCTGATCATTGGAATTTCAAATGCAGAGGGGTTTGGTCTAGAATAAAATGAAATACTTCAAGAACAGCATTTTTATGTAGCATTCACTCTTCTGACTGTGCCTTTAAGCTTTTTGTTATGTCTCTTGATACTGTGCCAGTCTTACCCAGTGTAGATTTTTTCTTTTAATTAAATATGAAGTGTATTTTTTTCTTGAATGGCAATACGTTTTACTGCTTGCTTTGTCACAAAGTAGCTTTCTTTGTACAAAAAGCTAGTCTATTTGATAAACGAAACCTGACTAAGACAATTTCTAAGTTATACTTTGTTTGTTTTTATTTAATAGCACTTTATCATTAATCATAATTGCTTTATATTGCAGGTATCCTACTGGGATGTAGTATACAGAATATTTCTTTATTAGCTAATCCCAGTGGTAGAATGTTTTCAGTTAACATGAATAATAGGAAAAAATATAACATACAGCATGTAGCCATATTTTCACAAAGGCAAATAGGAATTATAGTCTTTATAAAATGTATGCAGTTTTAATATTCTGGTTTTCCTTCTCAACGAAACAGGCTGTCTAAGAAGCATGTAAATAACTGCCTGTGAAAAAAATATAGGGTTTTGATAGTGCCATTTAA
Organism: Ara ararauna; assembly: GCA_028858755.1. Lineage (NCBI taxonomy): Eukaryota > Metazoa > Chordata > Aves > Psittaciformes > Psittacidae > Ara > Ara ararauna. The sequence continues at coordinate 71,925,845 of CM054381.1, forward strand.
TGCTAAAAATTTATTTTTTATGAATAAGAGGTTTTAGATGTTCTATATTCAGCTTTTACACTTGACTGTGCAAGAGTGTTAAAAGTGAAAACTTTTTCCAGTTTGAGGGGATTCAGATTCAAACAACAGGTGTTAAGCAGCTTGTATGTTCATTCTTTGACAGCAAACTAACCAGATCTACTGTTATGGTAAACAGAACTAGATGTTTAAAATACATTCTACATATGGTGAAATCTTTCAGGAAAAGAGTTAAATCTACAACACATGGAAAACTGAAAGTGTATCATGCTATCATTTTTTTCAGCAACTTTCTTGGAAGTCTTAAGTAAGCTGTGACAAAAGTGAGTACAATAACATTTCTGAAGAATGTTGAAGCTTTCATTAACTTGAAGGCCAGCATTTAAAGACAATGTTTTGTGGTTTTCACTGCACAAACTACATGAAAAGAATTCTTGGTGTGCCTGCTCTGAGTTAGCAATTAGGAGCTAGGAAAAAAACTGGTTATAAAATGCAGATGTAATTATAAGTCTGGGGTTTATTAATGAAATGGAAAGAATTTATCAGCATGCAGTACAGTACTTTCTTAAATATGAATAGCTGCTGTGTGTTCTATAGGTTTTTCTTATAGCTGAATGAGGCCCAGGTTGTTCAAGACACTTTGGCATCTGTCAGCTATCCCCATTGACCTTCTGGGGCATGGATGCTTAGATATCTTGCAGAGCCTGTACTCAATTACTTATTTGCAATAAAATATCTTATTATTCTTGTTTTCCCTTTCTGTATTATTTGCATACAACCAACATATTTATATATGATGAACAAATTAATCTTCCTAATCCATATTTTCAAAGCCATTGTGGATTTTCTGCAATAGCTAAGTGTAAATTTTATTCTTTTTCGTAGAGAAGGTACTGGTGATTTTACTGTTTTATTAAAGCAGAGATAAATAGTAGGATATTTTAAAATATTTGTCATTGTATTCATTGTACTCTCCTTGAAACCAATAATAACATTTCCATTGACTTTAGCCTGGAAGAAAACTAGGTTAGCATGGAGAGGGTGTTAAAAGCAGCACTTTGAACTTGTGCATTTTACATTACTTTCCCAAATGGAGATTTTTTTAATAAATTTTCATTCACAGGATGTCAGATGTTAAGAAATAAATGAAACTTTCACCATTGCACTGAATGAACCAGATAGCTTCAAGCAGTGTTAAATTTTTGACAGCTGAATGTGGAAGTAGGTAAGAAATCTAGAAAAAAGGCATGCCCCCCTTCCCCTCTCTGTAGAATTGGATTCGTGAGCAGTTGGCTTATGAATAAATAGCTATACAGTTTATCTGAAAACATGGCAAATTAGCCAAAATATTTTTTTATGGCATAAGCCCACTTTTAATAACTATTTATCTATTATTGTTAAAATAAAGCTTTATCTTCTTATTTTCACTGAATTGCACTTTGCCTTGGGTTTAGTTTTATTTATTGAAGTTTTTTTGATTTACTGTGTAATATTACCTCAGAATTCTAAAAAGGCTATTGTATTTGCATCAGTTTTTAAATACGATTGTCATTCAATGACATTTTATATATTTCCTGATGTTGATAAATTAAATAGTAAATTTTGTATTTGTTAAATGAAAGCATTGCACTGTATTTATGAAATAAGCTCTGATCATTTAAAAACTTTTCTTCAATGATGTTTTGCTGTTATTGTCTTGCTCTGTAATCCAGCAAATGTTTTTTTATCTCCATCATTGTTTTGTACCGTACAAAAGAAATCTGGTTTGTATAAACTTGTTCATTACCAAGTATCTATTTTTATGTATTAGAATTGTGCAGTCATTAAATAAAATATTTAAATTTCTGGCCTCAGTTATTTAATTTCAGACTTCCATAATTCATTGTAATGGATTTAAAAACAAGATCAATTTATTTGCTTTTGTCTTTCTTTTCTTATGCAGTTTTCTTTACAGTAAGTTTTGCTAAAATATTGCATATCCCGCAGAAAAAGGTAGTTTCAGCTACCAGACATACACCCAGTCATATTTATAGTCCATATTTATAGTCAAAACTACAAGCATTCCAGTGCATATCATGGTGTAGTAGTGCTGTAAAAAAGCATGGATCCTCAGCTTGATTTTTCATCTTTATTTTTTTATTTCTTCAGTTGCAAAGTTACTTTGAGGTACAAGGAGAAACAAAGCCAAGCTGTTATATGTTTTCTCTTTTTCTGACTAATTTTAACATTAACATCGGGAGGGACAAGTAACAGGAACACCATGCTTTCTTATGGACACAGGTCCTGATCACAGGACTAATACCTGGCCAGGTTAAAACTTTGCTTCTTGTCTCCTTTGTACCACTCCAAGTTACCTACAGATGGCAGCAAAGATGAGGATTGAAACCACTTAATTAGATGTCAGACTTTCCTTAGAGGAGACAGTTTGTGTATCACAAATAATTGCAGATTCACAAAATCAGTCAATACAGATTGCCTTCTAGCAAATGGATATGGAGGAGGGAGTAGCAGTTCGTTTTATCTGTTGGGTTTTAAAAATGTTTTCTTTTTCCATTAAGAGTTCCCTAACATCTTGCTATTGTCAATTAGAAACTGCCAAAGCCTCAAGGAGAGGCTTATTGATCTCTAAACAGTCAGTAGCCCCAAGACTGATAATTAGAAAGAGATTATAAAACCTAGACTGCTTTGTCCTGTTCCATCTAGGGATCAGATGGCTGGGGCTTAAATTTGAAATTGATTATTTTGACCGGAAGTGGTGAAGTTCCTTCTCTGTAGTTGTAGTTGGTGGTGGTACTGGTTGACTTGCTCCAGAAGGAAATGCTATATCTGTTGTTACTTTTCATAGCTCTGGTATTTAATATTCTTTCAGGACCCTTCCCTGAAAAAAATGAAATATTTTAAAGGCCCCTCAAAGTTTCTGTTCCCATGTCCTGATCGACTGACTGTAAGAACATGTGTTTTACCTTCTAGAACACCTAGTTCTCTCTCAAGATCTCTTTTTCATTTGGATAAAGTAATTTTCAATTCTGCTTGGACTTGTTTTGCTAAAGTATCTGTGCTGTTGCATTTGTTGTTGAAGTTCCGTCCATTTTTAAAGGTTCATACTGTCTAGGAAAATAATAACAGGACCATTTCAATCTACCACAGCTAATTTTTCTTGTGTTAGGAATATTCTAATTCATAGCCTGGTGGGTTTTGTTGTTAAATTAATCAGCAAAAAAATGAGCCTTCAAGGAACTGCATCTTTCAAATTGTTAATTAAATTCTTATTAAAGTCTTTAAACCTCAATAGCTTTATGTAACAGGGGAACATGTATGGCAAGGGTTAATATAGTTTGGTATTGTTAGTGCATTCGTAACTGTACCATGGATATTTGATTCAAAAATAGCTTTTTCAACAAACTACATATAGAAAGAACTCTTAGGTCAAAGAAGATGGAGAGATTTTGTCACTGAGGATCTGATAGAGTACTTGCACATTGAACTCTGGAAGGGTGGGAGAAATTCATGTAAGTCAGGCAGCACCTACCATAAGTTCATTTCTGAACTCTTCTGCAGTATTAATGTTAAATAATATTTATATGAGTAAGAATAGGATAGATACATTAATGGGTTTACTGCATGTTTCAGGAGTTTTAGGTTCTGCCACAGCAAGGTTTCCTTTACGATATTTCTCTTTGTTATCAACTTTTTTGTATGTGTAAAGTGATGAAGAGACTTTTTCATACAACGTTTTCTTCCCATGAGAGTTGTCCTAGATTATGTAGATGTATGATGGTCAGATTTAATTTATGGGCTTCATTTTTATACGGTGTTTTAACTGTATAGCATGCTTTCATATAAACCATGAGAAATGTGTCTGTTCTCACAGAGTCCTTAACACCTTTACACTAGCATCTCTGGTGGCTACCACATTATTGATAATAGCAATCCAGGCTCTGCTGGTCTCTGTAGGCATGTGACAAGGCATTATCAGAGCACAACTATTCATAACTATGTGTAAATTATTCCAACTCACCTTGTCAATGAGTGAGTTTACTCTATGTGCATTCAGTCTCTTTGCTGTAGCAGAAAGAATATTCATTTATTTTGCTATTCATTTTGTGTCAGCAGCAATACTGTGGGAGGCAGGAACTGTGTTTTTTCCACTGGAAAATCAATCTAGCTAGATATAAAGTAGCCAAAGCACACTCATTTTGAAAATAGTCTGGTTTAAACTCAAACCTGTGGGTCTTGGTTTTAGTTGCCTTCTGGTGATTTTAAGTAACCTTGCACACCTTACATTCAAGGACTGTGGTGGCAGCATGTATACTGCTTGGGGGAGTTAATAGTTGGCCTTGATTAGTCAGAAGGAATTGGTTGATGGGACAGTGACATGCCACAGTGAGCAGAGAAGGCACTTAGTTAATTTTGTCATTTCGCTCATCTACTTTATAGAGGGATCTTTTCCCAGATCTTTCTTGATTTCAAGGTGGAGGAGTATCATACTCAGATTTTAAAATTCTCTGACAAAAACATGTTCTGTGATACTAAGTGCATCATATTAATTCTTAAACGTTTCACTTCATTAATAGAATAATAAATCATGACAAATAAATGGGACCTATGTAAAACAGAGATGAACACAGCAAAGATTTGGTCAGTTGCGAAAGAAAAATCTACTTTCTTATGCAGTAGATCTTTTAAATTGCTTTTGAGTTGCAGAAATCTAATTCCCTTAACTGGTGAAGTTTAAGTTTTTTCTAGTGATTAATATCTTAGAGACTTCAAGAACTGAAATTACTTTTCTTTAGTTCCATTACCACGTAAGATAAAGCTAAAACTGGAGTAAACTGCAATATTTTCCCGTGTGCGACACTGTATAGTGCTTACTGCATTGTTTAATTTAAATCAATAAAATGTTCTGCATCACTTTTCTTTCAGAATTCTGAAATTTCTGGCAATGTTAGAATTTCTTTTGCAATGAAAGAAAAGCTTTCCCAAGCATTGAAAGCACTTGGTATTCATTCAAACTGCAGCTTTTGAAGTAATAACATACATTCGTTCCTGTTGCATATAAACAACCTCATCTCTTTCTGTTTTGGGTGGTTTTGCTTTAGGATTCAGAATCTATTCAATATCCTGTTTGTGCACATTGGTTGAAATACATTAAGCTATTACCTCAAATGGCACATTCTGGAAGATGAAAACTCTTGTTCCAGTAGCCAGATTTTTTACTGAAAATCTGTGAAAAGGATCCAAGTTAATATTTTCTTACTTTGCTTTGTTAGTTGCCAGACAGGGGCTGAAATCTCCTAGGGTATTGCAACCAAGCTGTGTTTGAATTGCCTTGGGGATGTTTGGTTTTGTCCTGTTGATCATCTCCGAGCGCATGCTTGCCCAGTTTCTACTGGCGATGGGTTTCACATGCTGACAGATTTTAATGTGTTTCTTACACTGAAATATTCAATACCCATGAATTCTTCCTTTCAAAAAGTGAGCCTAGTTTCTTCAGTAGTCTGTGATGTTGGCCAAGAACTCAGGTACAGAAATAAATTCTCCATTAAATTAGTTTAGAAGACCCAGTTTTGTTTTCCTGTAGTTGGTTTTAGGTGTTTAACATCATCCTATAATCAAAGCTGATCAGGCAGCACCAACTCAGCTATGCTGAGAGCTGTTTCTTCTGTTTCTCATTCCATGTTTTTTTGTTTAAACTACTGTTGGCATGTAACCAAAATGTAAGAGATGCAATAGGAGGGAGTACTTATATTAAAGTGATAGTGTTGGAATTTGAGCTATTTGCTTAAATTCTCATCCCCATTTGCTAGCTGTAGTTGTGTTTTCATTAGTATCTGTTTACAATGGGTACACTGCAACTGTGAATCTGAAGGTGTAACTGCTTGTGTCATGTTTCATATCATTAGTATTTCTAAAGAAAAAATGAGCTTCCTGGGTTTCCCTTCCTTGTCTCTGGGGCACCAACTGATGCATTGAAGGTTCAACATTTTATGGTGCAAAGGTACTCCCAGTTTCTTTTTTGCCCTTGAATTTCTTCTCAATTTATTTGTTGCTAACTTTATTAGTAAAGCTTATTAATTATATATGACATAAGCACGGATGTTATGCTTAATCATGCATTCAGTTAGCATTTTCATACTTGTAGGTGTACTGTGAAGAAGAAATTACTGCTTTCACGCAGCACAATCAATCCCTGGCTAATTTCTCCTGTCATTACTTACAGCAACAATCTGCATTCTTTGCACAGTGATGCAGCCTTTCGGTATGCTCAAGATCTACTGCTGTTCGGAATAAAACATGTATGTAATTGTAGAATGATAAGAAATGGAAGCTTTCATGTTGAATTTCCCTAGATTACAAAATTATTAATCCCTTTGGCTATTTGTGACAAATTTCACACACACACTTTTTTTTCTTAACCAGACCTTGGTTTTATTTTGTATTTTATCAAGACATAGGATAACTTAGGGGAATTTTCACAGCAATTTTAGAACTGAGTTGCCACTTACTTAGATGCATTCTTTGGCTACGTCTCTTGGCAGCCCTTATCCTAGCTACATGCAATGTCAATCCTCTATTTGCAGCACATTTTCATAAATCAAAGTTATTCTAACACTAATGAAGAACACACAGAGCTGCCAAGAAAGGGTAATGAGGTGGTGTGTGTTAAGGGTGCAACTTGCAAATGTGTCTTTGACTTAAAAAAAACCCAAGGACTCGTTAAATGATTCAAGGTAGTGGCAGGGGCAAGCACAAAGAATTCCTGTGCTTCATCTCTCACTTCTGAGGAGCTACACAGAGGTTACATGCGGAAAACAACTTTTATGAGAGAAAAATCCCTATGGGGATAACACTACATGTTTCAGATCAGTCATTGCAAATTGTTCTCCTCCTTTTTCTTGCAGTTAGCTGCTTATTTGAATTACCTTGGAGATGTTTGCCTTTTTTCCTGATGATCTTATCATAGCCCATGCTTACTTAATTTCCACTAGTGATGGCTTTCACATGCTTTCAGATTGTCAGGAATCAGATTTAAATTGAGCTCCGCTTATGAGAAATCAGCCAAGACTTGTCTTGGACCATATGAAATCCTGCTCTATTTGACAATATTTAGAAAGCTGAAGAGTTAACAGTGTCTACCACAACTCTGTCTAGATGGACCAATGTTTAACCAAGTCTGATTCCAACGCTACTGGGAGATCTTGGTCTTTGCTCAGTGGGTGCCACAGACTGCTGCTGCTGCAGCGGATCCACAGCACAGGCTGCTGTCATTTAGCAGGGCTGTGCCAGGGCAAAGCAAGCTGGCTGTCTCTTTGCAGAGGCTACAGCCCCTCGCTTCAGCTCTCTAAAAGCTTCTCAGCTTTTTCACTTTGGAGTTGTTACCACTTGTGAGTGTCAGCCAGTGAACGCAGGCTTGATCACTGCTGAGCCTCAATATCTTGCCACTGTATTTCATGATTGATTTCCCAACCTTGTTCCACACGTTGTGGTAGAAATTGGTAAGTGGATGTTAGCAAATAAACTTGAAATGTCAGTTTATTATCAAATTGGTAGGATTACTAGGTCAAATATCAGTCATTTCTTTTGAAGAAAATAATTATGGAAAGAAAGATTATCAATCTGCCATTTTTTAGGTTTCAGTTTTCATGATTTTTAGCATATAGACATACAGCTGTCCTGAGAATGTAGTAAATGCAAAATCCTGATGTGCTAAATTTCTGCAATTAGCATTTTTCCTTAATTGGGTGCATGTAGGTATCTGTGATGACTTCACGCAATTTGCACCTCAGTGTCTTTTTGACTTAGGGTTCAAAGGAGATAACCAGATAGCAGAAGACTTTTGTGTTTTGGGCAGATCTGATGCGATCACAAAGTTGTCAGCCAGGTGGTGACTTTCTTTGAGCTTTTTCAACCAAGGCAGTTTTGGAAATGTGCAGTGTTGAAAGCATAGCTTTGTTTTAAATATAGCAGATTAAAAGACAAAACATCTGCAGCAAAACGCTATGTTAGAGCTTTTTGTTAGTAAAGAGTTTTTCACATAGCTTATCAATCCTAAAAGCAGTGTTGTAAGAAGAATGTGGAAATGTATTGCTTAGATCAGAGCTTCATCACAATTATTGAATATTACTAGTCCGAAGCAGCTAAATTAATGTCACATATTATCCTAACATTTATGATGTAGGATAATATGCCCTAATGGGCATTATATGTCCATTGTATCTTGTAAAACTGAGTAACAGCCCTTCCAGTCTCCCTCAACTGCTTTTTTAGCATAGGTGGATTGTAAAGAGAGAACCACAGAAAACGCTGAACCGCACATTGGCAACTTGCTCATAGTAAAAAAAGGTTGGTTTATTTTTGCGCCTTGCAGGCAGTAGATGGATTTGTTTCATTTTGCTGGTTTTATTGGTGGGATTCCCAGACTGCCCACAAGCAGAGCCCAGGATGGCTTTGGCTGAAGGGAAATGAAAAACAAGAGGTAACTCTAGGGCAATGTTCTAGTTTATGACTACTCCCTGCCTTCAGTATACGTCTAGCCGGTAGTGTAAGTGCTTATTTCACTAGTGACTTAGCTTTACAGAAAATGTGTCTGATTTTTGCAGCAAGATAAGCTAACATACATAAATATATATATACTTGATAAATAGAGCATCCATAAAATACAGCAATATACTTACATACTTGCATACTTACAGTTATTCAAACCTTCAGAAAGCTTCCCTTGCATCTTCAGAACCTACCTGAGATTTTGTTTGCTCCAAATTCCAGATAAAATTTAATGGCTACTTTCAACTCATGAGCTTTGTAGGGAGAAATATTTGATTCACTAAGTGAGGGAGGTGTCATGGCTTTCTATCCTTGCCATTCAGCACTCAGGTGGTCACAGCATTTACCAGCAATGGGGGAATTGACATTCAAGTCTTCTGAGGGCAGGATTTGAACTTGTGTTGCTCAAGGCCATAAGTTCCTAAATCTGTGGTTTGCACCAGACAGAGGGAGCTTCACCCTCTCCTGCTCCAGGTAAGCACACTGAGTTCAGTGTGAACTGGGGCCTTCTGCTTCCTCACCTCAGGAAAATAAACCATAAAATGGTTAGTGTTGGAAGGGACCTTAAAGCACATCAAGTTCCAACCCCTGTCATGGGGGGCTCAAAGCCCCATCCAACCTGGCCTTGAACACTTCCAGGGATGGGGCAGCCACAGCTTCTCTGGGCAACCCATTCCAGTGTCTCACCATCCTCACGGGGAAGAACATCTTCCTGATATCTGATCTAAATCAACCTGCTTTCACTTAAAGCCATACCCCCTTGTCCTGTCACTAGATGCCCTTGTAAAAAGTCTCTCTCAAGTTTTCTTGTAGGCCCCTTTAGGTACTGAAAAGCTGCTCTAAGGTCCTCCTGGAACCCTCTCTTCTCCAGGCTGAATGAGCCCAGTTCTCTCAGCCTGTCTCCATAGCAGAGCTGCTCCAGCCCTTGATCATCTTTGTGGCCTCCTCTGGACTTGCTCCAACAGGTACTTGTCCTTCTTATGTTGTGGTCCCCAGAGCTGAATGCAGTACTGCAAGTGGGCTCTCACAAGAGCAGAGGGACAAAAATTACCTTCCTCAACATGCTGATCCCGCTGCTTTGGATGCAGCCCCCCTATGGTTGGCTTTCTGGGCTGCAAGCGCACACTGCTGGGTCATGTTAAGCTTCTCATTGACCAATACCCCAAGTCCTTCTTCTCAGGGCTGCTCTCAATCCAGTCTCCCTCAGCCTGCGTTTGTGCTTGGGGTTGCCCCGACCAACATGCAGGACCTTGCGTTTGGCATTGGGTGGGGCTTGGCTAAACAGGGGTTGTGTTTCCCGTTTTCCAGTCAGTAGGAACTTCACCACCAGGGGGCTGCCATGACTTCTCAAATATGATGGGTAATGCCTTGATAACTTCATCTGACAGTTCCCTCAGGACACGCTGATGCACCTCATCAGGTCCCATGGACTTGTGCACCTTCAGGATCCTTAGATGGTCTCAAAACTGATTTTCTCTTACAGCAGGTAGTTCTCCATTCCTCTAGTCCCTGCCCCCTAAAACAGCCCCCACTGCTCTTTTATCTTGATTTGATCTCAATCTTTGATTGCCGAAAATGTGGTTTGGTGGCTAAAACAAAATTCTGATCATGTTCAGGAATTGTGCCTGAAAACCTCCCTCCTGCTTGCAAGGCAGTCCAGGCCTGAGAGGAGGACAAAAGGGGCTCAGAATGGAAAAGCATTCTGCAAAGTCTGGTAAGTCCAATAATTGAAGTACCATCATTCTTTGTGTCTCAGTATGGCATTTTCCTCAGCAGTGTTTCAGTGTGAGTTGCCCCTGCCCATGACAAGGGGGTTGGAACTAGGTGATCTTAAGGTCCTTTCCATCCCTAACTATTCTCTGATTCTATGTGCAAAAATAACAAGCCAGAAAGAACTTACTGGCTGAAAATACAGAGAACACTGTGAAAGGCATCGTGGTAAATTGTGTAGTCATTACATAGCCCTAACTTCTTTTTTCTTATCAAACTCAGAAAATGTCATGGTTTACTGTAATAGTAACACTATATTCTTTGGGCTATATTCAGCTGGCTTATATAACATCATAAACCTTCCAACAAGCCTTGCCTGGCATCTGGACCATCAAAGGGCTTTTTTTCTCTGGGGATCCTGCCTTCTCTCTGGGGAGGACTGGTGCAGAGTCAGGCTTTGAGCTGGAGAGCTACCAAGTGGGACAGGCAGGGAACATCGGTTTCCCAGGCTCAACTGCCTTTCACATCAGGTGTGGGGTTTATTTCCTCATGCCAGTTTATTTGCAAGCATTTTCTTGTGTGAGAGCAAGAGACCTTATCACCAATTCTTACTTACTGCTACTTTTCAACATCCCTGTCTGCATCCCGCACCATGTATAGCAAGTCTGTGTGAACAAGTGCAATTAAAGGTGTCCTAAAATTTTCCTTTCTATAGCATATGGAGGCATTTGTAAATGTAATTGTTTAGTTGCTGTTTGCAGAAGCCATGTGAGTCAATGGATGCTTATGAATGCTTTCGAAGCCATGTTTTGTCTGCAAAATTCCATTCTGGATTGCAGACAATTAAAGAAAGAAGTTTAATTGTTCAGTTTGATGAGTGTTTCTTGCAGATTTTTGTTAGCAGAAAAACCTTTGCACTTCAAGTGCTGGAGGAGAGATGTGTATGGCATTCTGAAATTATTGAACAGAATCAGAAATAGGATTGAACCCAACCCGGATTTCCTGACTTCTGTTTCTCTGTTCTACCGGTTAGCTGGTTTTGGGCTGGTTTGTTGGTTTGGGTTCTTTTTTTTATATAGAGAAATGAGATATAGACAGTTTTGAAGAATAATGTGTTGAAAAATATGCATTTGGAGTCTTCATGAAACTCTGAATTTTTAATATGCTTCCTAAGCTGAAGCTAATCCATTTTGATTATAAAGCTTGAAGCACTTTTGCAGAGATAGGTGTTGAGAACACTGTGTCATTTGCATTAGGAAGCATAGAGTGTCCCATTGAAGCCCATGAAAATGCTCACTGATTTCAGCAGGCTTTGGATGAATCCCATATTTGCCAACTTGTAAAAATATGTCGATATACAACTCGAGTTTTGACTGTAGAAATTCCAGTTTGACAACCTGATTGGCAAAGACTTCAATGCAACTATTTATATGCTCACTAGTTTACAAAATATGTTTCCCAAACTTAATAACTTGATCATTTATTCTGTCCTTATTTTTGAAAATCATAACTTTGTCTATAGAATTGCAACCTGCACAATGAAAAGACATTTCTGAAGCTTTAATTTCTAATATTTTCTCCCTTTATCATGTTTGGATGTTTCATGTTTATACCCAAAGCACAGAGCACACCAGAAACACATAAAGACATTACCCCTCTGAATATTCCTAAATGACCTTGTTATTAAGTTACTTTTAGGATACCCTTGAAACACAAATACTCTCAGTTTTAATTGAGGAGATGGTTTTTTTCAGATATCAGAAAGTAAAAAGTGCTTCTGTAGATTTTCCTTCCTGCCTTGAAGTACTACTACACCAAACATTATGCATCTTTTTCAAGGGACTTCTCATTCTTTAATGAACTGATTTTTGTCAAGACAAGTAAAATAGATTGAAATGCTCTTATAACTCTGCAGTCTGAGGGAGGGATCATAATGAGCTTCAGGAACACTGTGGTTCTGAGTATACTAAGGAGAAACATCATCAAAACAGAAAAAAGAAAATCAGCGTGAGCAATTGTGCATCTGTTTCCCGTGGGTATATATGCAGCATGTATTTAAACTTTTTTACATACATCCTGTTCAGTAAGAATTAATAGTACCATAAATTAGATGCTGCAGTTCTATGTTAGGGCTGAATTTTGCCTCTTCCCTTTCTGATATATCTCCCCTAGGCGCAGATGAAATTCTGCCTGAGGTGAGTTTGACCATTTCTTAGCACCAGCACTACATGACTGTCTTCTGCGCAATTACCCTGAGGATGTGGCTGCTGCAGAGTGTACAGACCCAGTCACTAATCTGCAGGCAATAAACCTGTGTATGAACACTACCTTCCAAAACTGTCTACTTTTGAGTGTTTCAAGTTTTGAGTGATCAGTCTGAATTGATCAAGTAAATCAATGTCCAGAACATGCAACCTTCGCAGTTTCAGCAGGTACGTGCTTGCATTGGTATCTGAATTAATCACCTTCGACTTCATCAAAATCATATTTTGTAAATAGTTCTAATACTAAAAGACTTCTTTATTTATTCTGATTTTTTTGGCCACTAATCACTTAGTCTGTTGCTCTTTTTCCCTCCTTTCTTAATAGGAGATTAGGTGTTGGCCAGTTGTCCTCTAAACTTGATGAAGATCTCTGATTCTGTCCAAGGCAAGAATGTTCTTGATGGGCTCATATGGATCGTGTTTATTGCTCAGGTCATGTATATTGTTAGCAGCAAAAGCTGTGATTCACAGCATTAGCAGAAAGACAGCTCTTTAAACAAGCAGAGCCATCCTAAGGGTGTGAGTTCATGCTGGGCGAGAATCTGCCTCAAGCTTTTACCTCCACATTAAACCCTCATTCTAATGCGAAAGAGTGTTTGCTCAGAGGAGTTTTGACAGTTAATAAATAAAAATAAATAAATCGGTGCTTAAAAACTCCTGAAAGGATTTCATCTGTGGAAACTTACGCAGTCTTGCATTATACATTTTTAAATCACTGTGAAATGTTTGCTATTCCATTATCTAAGGCCAATTCACCAGCTAATTGCCTCACCTTGTAAGTATAATTAGTCCATTCTTGAAACATAGTAGAGATTCCACTTAATATTGGGATTTGTGCATTACAGACATCAGACTCTGGCACGCACTATATAAAGATGGCTCATTGGGCTCTGCCTCCCCTGTCACATCAGGTCCACCAGCAGGAGCTTTCTCCTGGCAGACGGCTGCATCTTCAGTCCCCATCCCAGGACTTGCTCCCTTGGCAGCACTCCTTCACTCCTCCAAGTCCTCTGGCAAGAATCTGCAGGGAAGAGATGGAGATGACCCACCATGGCTGCTCCAGTATGGGGCCAAAGCGTCTTTGTGAGCTGGATTGGATTTGCAGCTGAAGGTACAAGCTCTGGTGTCAGTCTGCCTTCTCAGTAGCAAGGCTCTGCCAGCAGAGTGTGACTTGGCAATCAGTGGGCACACTTTAGGCAGGTGAAAATGCTATTTCAGACCTTCTTGAGGCACCTTTCTAATATTCTCACTGTCAGCTTACTGCAGGTGCTACTCTTAAAGGCTAGCAAACAGCTTACAAAGGGGTGGAGAATGAAGTGAAACAAAACCAGATTTTGTTTTCTTTTTACCTAAAATTCCTTACTCTGTGAATTTAGATTCACATTAGGCCCTGTCTCTGATAGTGACTACTCCTGAGTCTCCCATGAGCAAAGCTTATTTGGCTGAGCCCCCTTACATGCTTTTTTTTTCTGCAGCAGCAGGACTTCCTGAGCAAGCATAGACAAACCAGGAGGAAAATGGCAGGCAAGGTAAAATACCCTCTTCTTTCCTTGTGCGTTCCCAGATCCTGTATTGTTACCAGTTCAGTAAGACCGCACATGATCACAGGTCAGAAGGTAACAAAAAACAACTCATCTATCAGGTGCCAAGAAAAGAAAATACATCCCATCAAATGGAAATGGCTAATCTGACACATCAGCCACGGCATATGATAGGAGCCCGCTCATTCCTCTGTTGCCAATTTACCACTGAAGAGCAAAGCATCAGCATCATGAGTGGCCTATGGCAAGAGGCAGCATTTCACGCAAATCGTAAGGTCTTGGATATAGCAATAACTATGCAAGGATGATTCTATGATTTCATTAGCAAGGCCTATCCTGTTTCCCTAAGGCCAGTCGTCATAGCAGACTTGCTAAATCTGATCTGAAAGCTATTTATCTGATGCTAACTTACCCTTTCCTAAGCCCTTTTCCAACCTCCACAAACTGTCTGCAAAACCCAGATGGAGATCTAACTGCTGTTCTGCTTTTTCAAGCTTGCCTCCGAAATAGTATTACAAAAATCAAATAGGAAGGTAATGAAAATACATCTTCCTGGGAGGGTACATCTTCTGCGGGAAAGTCAGTTAATGCAGAGATTAAATGCAAAGCTGATACATGCATGATAAGTCTGGATAATACAGTTTGCAAAATGATACTGTACTTTAGATGCAGGCTCTGATACATTTTGTGTGTCTGCCTTCTGTAGGGGAGAAGTCTCTTGTGGACCGCTGAGATGCCAAAGTTCTTCTTTCCTGCAACCACACACAGTCTGTGGCTGTGTCAACCAAAGCTGGTAAAGCATCCAATTAGTTAATGCCCACCTAGTGGCTATGAAATTCACTGGTATTCTGGGACTGACAATTGATTACTAGTGTCTCTAATACTTCCACTGCAGCTGGCATTTATATGAATTAAGATACAAATCTGGCTCTGAATTTAACTCATTTCATATCAAAAGCAAAAAACATGTTTGTGGGAACTTAGTATAACAGCATGCATTCACATTACATGATATATCAGTTATTCAGGTATCCTGGGGAAAAAATGCTTTCAGGTGTGTTTAATGGGCAACCATCTAAAAATGCGAAGGTAGTAATCTTTGTCATCTTGCAGTACTTCACTGAAGTGCATTTATAAGGTAGAAAGAGTATGTTTCACAGAACTGTTCAATTATAACAATAATAGTGGACTTTATTAAAGGTGAACTCTAGTTCAAGTATGAAATTACCGATTTGCAGAAGAAAATAATTTCCCTGGTAATCTTTATGTAAAGTCCAAATTATAATTTAATGCTTTGTAAGTAGGCTTTTCAGGCTTGGTGCAGAACTCTCCAGCTGGAATACAGGTCTGAATGAAAAGAATCAGTAATAATTCCTGGTAAAATTCTGCAGACGTTATCATTTCTGTGGGGCTGTTTCTATAAAATTACGGCTTCTTTCTTGTATTCTGAGAGATTTTTTCATAAAGTAATCACAGTTTTTAAGTTTCTTTCTGTTCTTTTTTTTTTTTGTTCACAGCCGTGAGTACACCTTGGAGAGCAAGTGCGAGTGATTTGACAAGAAATGAAGCATTTCAGTGATGAAGTCACTGGCCTGAAGCTCTGGAGATCTGGAATCAGCGCCCGGCTCTGTACCAGAGCTTTTGTGTGACTTTGAGCAGGCAGCAGCTGGCGCCCAGGCACAGCCCTGCGGGGCACGCAGAGCAGACAGGACTTGTTGGACATGGAGTGGGGCTCTGGACAGAGCTCCGTGGCTCCACTTTACCCCTCCTGCCAGCCGGGAGATGCAGCAGCAGCCCAGTCAAGCCCAGAGACTCTGAGCTGTGCCGGGCAGGACCACCACCGATGTTAACCCTGATTTAGCAGCCTCACCAGCATTCCACTGATCTGCCCCAGCTCCTGTTTAGCTGGTGAGCAGACCCACACTCCTCATGCAGGACACCCCCAGGATCCACAGGCCCCCACACAGCAGCACCCACCCACCCTCAGTGGGGGCCCTTTTAGCTCTGTCCCTCCCCCGGAATTCATCCCAACTACAGCAATATTCCCATCACTCTCCCATAGCCTTTCCCAAAGCTCCAGTAATGCCCTTGTCATCTCAAAGCACATTTCATTGCAGCTCTGAGCTAAGTCATCCAGATAACACCTGCATAAAGGGAGGCAGCCACACATCTTTCTGTAATATGGTAAACATGATTGTTTTGGTTTCAGGCTTAGTATGGCAAATCTATTCATCATGGGCTTGATGATCTTCAAGGTCTTTTCCCACCTAGTTGATTTTGTGATTCTCTGATTCCCTGAACTGCAATGTTGTATTGCAATGTTGTGTGCAACATTACTTGTGTAAATATCCATGTGCTTCATTATCACTCTGTTTTGAAAGCCAATGGCCTTTACCTGGGAATTACAGTGTGTTGTCAATTTTCTCAAATGAGGCTGCAACAAGATTGGAAATTATCAGCCCTACAGTAAATCAAATAGTCTCCCTATGCTTTGGTTTCCCCATCTGAAAAAGTAAGACCAATGTAGGGGTTTGGTGAAAATTCTGGATGCTGAAAGATGCTAGACGGTGGAGAACTGCAGAAGATGCCCTCTTGCTTGCTGAGTGGTCAGATAACCTCATCAGTATTAACCTTCCTCAGAAACATTACCTCTGGGTGCAGATTATTATTTGTTCTAAGAATGTACCTGTTTCTGAATGGAATGATAGTGCACTGAGTAGAACCAAGGTAATTCTGGTCTTATAACAAACACAGCTGAGCTTTCAGCTGGGGTGAGAGTGTCTTGAAGCCAAAATAAACACATTCTAGTTTTTCTTTGGCCTTCCTTTGGAAAACTAGCTGTGCACATACAGCTGCCAACTTCTGTTGGCTGAGTTGACACGTTTCTTACAAATGCAGATTTAACTCAGCCAGAGATTACAATAGACTTTCTTTGCCTTTATATGGTTGTTTCATATTTCTCTGCTTCTAGCTCAGCCTACTCCCAGTTATGTCTTCCTAGATTAAGAAACAAGCTTTGTGGTTTTGGGCATCCTTTGTCGTTTCTTAAAATAGTGTGGCACTGACAATTTTATGCTTAAGGGGTGCTAAACCAATGACTTTTAATCAGTGGGTTTTGAAATCTGATAGTGCCAATAAAAAAAGAGTGATGCTGCATAAGTACTACAGCAGCCCTCTTTCCACCCTGAGAAGTATGTTGTTATTGATAATTTTCCCCTAAGATTGATCTATATCCAGCTTTTTTATTCTTAAATAAGCAGCAGACTTTTTTCACACACGGAATAATTGTTTGTTCAAATCTTCACCATTTTTAAGCAAAAGGGCGTTCATATCCCTAAAGAAAGAGTTTTCTCCAGGACATGCTCTATTAACACTGCGTAAGCAGAACAAGTCTGAAGCTGGAACACACATTTTCTGTACTAATGACTTATCTCTTCACCCAGGACAAATTGACGTGAAAATGGTACATGACTATTAAGCCACATGCAGTGACTCCCAAGGACCTTTCATTTCCACTCTCTGCAATGACAAGTGCCACTAAACACTGGTATTTTTTCTCCAACATTAGGACTGTCAGAAGTTCAGTGATTATCTCCCTTTGACAGATGCAATAGATGGAAGCGGAGGTACAGTCAAGCAGAAGAGACAATAAAAACAGGTGTGGAAAATGTACTGGGAAATGTTAATGTGATGTAATCAGCACCAGTATTTGTCACCAGTGTATTCTGCTTGCAATAATAATTGTTACTTTTTCCATCCTCATGATATCAGTGTGGTTCCATACCAGTGCCCATGAAAAGACTCTTTTCTGTGCACTCTGAATGAATCCAAACCAGGATAACACAAGGATAACATGTATCATTACACACTATGTGTATTTGTCTGGCATGTGTTAGATTTTCTTATTTATCAGTTCAAAAGACTGGTGCTTTCAAAAGATTTCCTTTTGTGGTATTTTCCTAATTCATGTATATTTTACACAAAATTATTTAAGCTGAAATCCATTAAAATCCTGGAAGCATTCTTGTAACTCACAATAACCTTTAAAATCCAAGACAAATTAGTCAGGAAGTAAGAGCAAAATAACATATTGGCCAAAGTAAAGTATTAAAATCCTCTGATTTGGAAATGCTTCCTTTCATGCCAACCACTACCTTGCCCTCTTTTATTTTAGAAGTCATTGCAGGCAAGTACATAGTTTGTATAGTAATAAAGTTCAGCCTATCTCTCTTTATTTGATTCTGGGTTGCTACTATAAACCAGCATTATCTCAGGAGACTGTTTTATTTCTCCATGTGAAGTTTTGCAGAAAGCACATAGGATAATGTCCTGAGTCTGCAAGAGTCAGCATCATAATACCACAGATTTCCAGCCAGCCTCAACCTTCATTATTCCTGGGTTAAAGCAAGGTGCTGGGGCACCAGGAGTTGCTCTCCTTCCATTTTACCAGGTTGCCTTTTGCCTGCCACCCCTTCTTCACCACAACAGCCCTTCTTTTTCTCTTCAACAGCAATCAGTAAGGTGCAGGCAAGTTTGGGTGGTCTGGCTGCAGCCCTGGCACTGCTGCTAGGATTGTTAACACCACCGAAATTCCTTCTTTGTAGTCACAAAATTCCCTGAAGAGGGTTTAACAGAACCAGAAAACAAGGCCGCCAAAGGCAGCAAAGGGCAGAAAGGGTTGGGGATGTCTGGGGAAGAAAACCCTGAAGCAGCTTCAAGAGGGGAAAACTGCAGCCAGGGAAGAGTCCAGCTCCTGGGGGCAGCCCCTCTCTACCAGGAGCTCCTGGGCTTTCTGTATTGGGAATTTGCACCAGATTTCTGTGCTTTCCATGTGCTCACAGAGTAGGGGAAAAGGAAGAGGGATACCATGAACCAATAATGATGTGTGAGCAGGATGGCTCAGCCCAGAATCAGGTTTATGCACCTGCTGAAAACAAGGACATTTTGATACCAAGGGTATGGCATAGGTAATCACAGCTGGCTCTTCTTTGGCTGAAATGGTTGAACATTTGCCCTAGCTCTCTTTTCCTTTTTTTCAGCAATATCCGTTTAGCTTACATTAAAGTACACAAAATAGCTCATTTAGATAATGTAAGCCTTTTCAATGTGTTATCTCCCCAACACAGCCAATTAATCCCAGTCAAAGCTACATTAGTCCACTACTGGATAAGACACAGTAATTTCTAGCCATACAAATTATGCAGAATGTGTATTTTGGCCACTGAAGCAAAAACACCTTGTACTGTTTTCTTCCTCCTTACAGTTCAGGACAAATCAGGTAAGGCATTTGCTTTTGGATGGCAAACAGCTGCCTCTGTTCACTTAACTAGAAGGGCTAACAGCTCTGATCAAACTCAGAGTCAACAGATGGGTTCTGACTGGCATCCTTCAAAATTCAGGGGTGTGTTGATAGGCTGCATGTGGAAGGGCCATAACACTCAGCTTCTGTGTTTTGTGTTTGTGTTGGTGTGGATCCTCTCTGTGTCTGAGTCCATATCACAGCTGTGTGCCTCTGGGATATGAATATTCATTGGCAACATGTGAGTGAAAATTTATTTGTAGTGCAACTGCCCAAGGTTGGTTTTGCTTCCAGTGTTGGCTGATGAGACCAACGGGGTGTTATAAGCAGCACTAGGCAGTACTTTGGCTGTTTGCAGATGAGTCTGTGTTTTCTGTACACAGAAAGTGGGTACCTCTGTCTGAGCACATACCAGCTTTCTGGAAAACTCTGGCCACTAGAACTCATGACTGTTAGCTAAATAGCCATAATATATGAGCTGTGAAGATTATATGCTTTCATACATTCACTATGAAAGTTTTGAACAACATAACACACATTGGCTAAACAAAATCTATCTCTTTTTACTGTTCTTTGAGATTGGAAAAACTAAGCAGACTCTCATGGGACTGAAATGACAATAGGACTGCCTCTCAGTTAATGATTTCCAGAATATTTCCATATTTAATAGCTCATAGGGATGAAGACAGAATGAAAGCCACTCTGATTTCATTTTTGGCAATACTGTCTTTAGAGAGCTTTAAATACTTGCTTAGAGGCCAATTGAAATTCTTGCTTGGGGAGGCAGGAAAGGAAGGGAAGACCTCTAGTTCATGACATTAGTTCATTAAACTGCAGACTGTTTACATTTTTGTTTGCTAAATGTGGAAACAGCCCATCTCTCAGCTGAGAATGGCATCTGGGAAAGTGTGTTGAAATTCAAAAAGCACAGAGGAAAAGAATGGCTTATTAAGCTGCAGCAAGGGTAGTCCTGTGTTTCTGGAAGACATTGTGGGCAAACGTCTTCTAAAATACATTAAGAAGAAGAAGAATCTTGTATTTCATAAGTGGTTTGTGTTGTTACATTAGTTGTTAAGTGTCATATCACAAAATCCAAGTTTACACATGCTACTGAACAGGGCAGATGGAATTGAAACGCTGTGTAAGTGCTGACAGGCTTTGGTGGTTAGGAACCATTTTACTGAAAGCAGAGGTTCTTCGGTCTGCTGGAAATTCACTCTGTGGCATCTCCAATATGGAACAGAGGCTGAAATTCACTGCAGGGCTTCAGAGATCCCTGTAAAATGTTGGGGATGCTTAGGGCCTCTGTACCTGAGCTAGAGGGGAGGGTTTATCCCTGCAGTCAAAGAAACAGAGTTGAACCTGTGATACTTACACTCCAGCCTCTAAAAACAGGAAAGCTATCCACTGCTGGCTGTCTTTTGAATTAATGATAATTGGATTTAAATATGATAAGATTTCACTAATAGGATAGCAGGAGAAATCTGTGTCATACACAAGGTACATAAGTGGGGTGAACACTGATGTTGACCCTGGGCAACAAGCAATCTCCTGAAATATTGGCATGAGAGGAACTCTTAGGGGCTTTCATTTTCTGAAAGGAGAATCTGAGGTGGTGTTTCTGAATAAAAAACAAAGCACGAAGCAGGGGTGACATGCCTCGGGATTACCCAAGGTGGCCCAGGGATGGGGAGGAAGCATGCAGGGCCCCAGCAATAAACAGCAAAATTGCCATGTGCAAGGACCTCACTCCTTTTCCTGAAGCAGGAGGAACAGCCTTCAGAAGTTTAGGAAATCCTAATGCAAATTAAGGGAAATGGCTGTCCTGGTCTTCCAAATGAAACCTTCTCAAACCTGCGCACTGGCACAAGCTACATTGACAATAATGGACTGAAACAATGTACCTAGTGTTTCCCCTTCACCTTCCCAGCCGCGGAGAAAGGCGCGTACAGTCCACATTCAGGCTCCCATTTGACAAGGTACTATCTAAAGCAGACATTTAAAGCTTAGTGTGGACTAAAATTCTCTCTTCCATAATTGTAGCTGTCCACATCTGGGCTCTGTGGTACTTTCAGCATAAGCTGCATGCTTTAAAAATGGTACAACTGTACTGGGAAAGGAAGGAGAAAAAAGGGGACTGAGAATATCAGCGCTTTTATATCCCAGCTCCAGCGAGCAAATCTAACTATTTTTGAAAATGGCATTCATCTCTTTAAATTAATCTTAAAAGAGCTGAAGCAGAGGATTGATTTCAGCAGCAAATGCAGACTGACTGAGAAAAAAATCAGCTTTTGATTGTTCAGTCCCATCCTGTGGTGTCCAGCCCATCAGATAGTTATTAACATCACACTAGAGTAAACATCTTTATTTAGCAAAGCATAAAAAGGGCTTGGGCAATTCCCATTTTAGGTCAACAATCTCAACTTATCATTAGGGTAAACTTTTCACTCTTTTTTTTTGTTTTGTTTTCTTTTAACTTGAAAGGTGCTCAAAGAGGACAGAAACTTTTAGTGACTCGGATCCAAGAGATATTTCACCATGCTCAAGGCAGACGTTATCAAGAGGGATCATTTGTATTGGCGGCCCTCCAAAGGTTACCTTCGAACCATGCTCAAACCAGGTTAGTCCCACAAAGAACTCCTACCTTGTTCTGGGCATAGCTTCAAAGTCTGCGGACACACAAGCTAGAAGAAGACTGTTAAATTTTAACTGATATTAGTTTTTTTCTGATCAATTAAACTTGAGTAACTTGTGATTGATTTGTAAACACATATTTTTAGACATCTGCATGTTAGTAAACATATGGAGGACGATTGAGAAACTTCTGCTCCCCTGAGTTTTGAATGCAGCTTTCTTAGCAAAAAAATGGGAATGGTTCATCTTTAATGGATTGTAAGAATTCTTTTTTGCTAGCTAAGCATTATGCTGGTGTGTTTTAGAAAATCAGCAAACTTTAAAAGTCAGCAATGTTTTCTTACATTCTTTTATTCTATTCTCCTATAAATGAGAGAAGCTGGTACACAGCTCTGCCAGTCAGCAAACTTGGATATAAAAAAAGAAATGGTGGTGCTTGCTTGCACTTCTTTTACAAAATGAACTTCGCAGGTGAACCATATAAGCAAAGCACCAGTTCTGGCATTTAATTTGCTCTCTCTGGGTGTTTAGAAACTTATTTGAGTGAGAGAGTTGTACCCTTTCTGCATTCTTGCACCAGGGTTTCTGCAGCCTCCTCAGTAACTCTTGTGTAGGGGCTGGGGAGTCCCAGGGAAAGAGGGGATCTGAGAATTTCATTGCAGTTATAACAATGAGAAATGTTCTTTATAGTCCTCTCTGTGTGTGTGATATTTTTGTTTGGTTATCTGTTAATGATAGTTGAGTGAAAGACTTGGGAGCAGGGAGGGATTGGTCCTTTCTAAGCCCTGATCCTTGCAGATTCAAAGGTATAGTCCAGGGCGCTCCAAAGCATTAGCAAATGCAGAGGTTTGCTTCGGTGGGGAAGTGGATCTACCATGAACTCCCATATCTGGCTATCTGAACCAGGGTAGAAGGCTGGGATCACATCCATTACAAATATCACCCTCCCTATCTCTAGAAATGAATAACATATCACAGGGAACAAGTTCTTTCTTATTTTTTTCACATGAAGAAGACCACAGCATAAGTCTAAGATTTCGCTTATAGGGAAAAGAAGTCAACAAAAATGTCAATGACAAAATAAGTCAGTGGTGGATTTAGCCAACTTGGTTTTACTTGTTTTCTTTCAGGAAAGATTTAGCATGTATTTAACATGGTTCTTTAAAGCTGAGCATCCTCTTTCCCCAGTACCTTCAGTCTTCCTTCCTGAGCAGCAGTTTTCTGAAACACATCACTTTGTCTGGCCTGTCACTGATCCAGCATTTGTTATTCTAAAAATGTCCTCTTTGTGTCTAAAGGGATTTAGCCTGGCTGCCTGACAAAGGCTGCAAAAATCAGCCCCCAGGTTGCTCTCATTCTGCCGCACACTGTCTGGAGCCAGGCTCTCACTGCCCAGGTATCTGACGAAAAGTGCTGACAAGCTGCAGCACCTTCACTTCTGAAAACTGCCAGAGTCAAAGAAAGAGACTGGGAGGGGGTGATGAGGGTATTGTGCTTTTCACAGAAGCACAAAAGGCAGCAAAGTGAGCACTGTAACCTGAATGCTTGCAGCACCCTGTAGATGGACAAAGAGGCTGCACAGGCCTGATCAATGTGCAATCAACAAGATAAGCATTCAAACCAAAGCAGGTCTCTTAAGCCACTCTGTTCATGTGCAGTGCACTACATACACTGACTGGTGTGCCAGTGACACAGTGAACTTAGAACATGCATCACTCAGGTGCACATGCCCTCACTTTTTGACCTAAATTAAAATTCAAAACATGTCTGTAAACTTCAGTTCTGTGCCCATGACACCCGAACCTTTCCCTGTAGTCAGAAGGAGGTAGGCACATTTTCCGTATATTTACAAGTGTTACTGAAGTTTGGCATCGTGGTTGCAATTGTACTTCAGGAGATTTCTTCATTCTTAAAAACTTTTTAAAACCACAGTTTATAAGATGCACCAATACTTTTTTCCCCTGTGAAGACCAATACAGCAGGACACCCCAGGGAGAAATAAGGATTGTGCAGAGCTCTCTTGTGCTACATATTCTTTTTCAAAGGTATTTTTATTTCTTCAAACACAATTTGTTTAAAGAATTGAACAAAATACATCAGCTGCTCTTCTCACTGTAGGATTTTCCTACATGGCTACAATGCTAAGCAAAACCCATATATTTGGTAATATTTTAAATTTTCTGAGGCTAAAAAGATGTGATGAAAATCGTGAGCTAAAAGATGCACTAAGATACTTAAGTTCGTTGTAACAGAGGTCCCATACAGCAATGTGCTTTTATAAAGTATAAGAATATGCTTTATATAGAATAGACCATTAATTAAAAAAATATTAAAAAGAATCTAATGCAAACACATTACAGCTTAAGTCAGAGACTTTACTGAATTAGTTTCTAGTTGAAAAAACATAGAATGGGTTGGGTTGAAAGGGACCTTAAAGAGCATCTAGGTCCAACCTCCCTGCTACAAGTAGGGACACCTTCCACTAGAGCAGGTAGCTCCAAGCCCTATCCAACCTGGCCCTGAACAGTGCCAAGGATGGGGCAGCCACAACTTCCCTGGGCAAACCTGTGCCAGTGCCTCACCATCCTCACAGTAAAGAATTTCTGCCTAATATCTGATCAAAATTTAGCCTGAGAAAGAGCTTTAAAAAGTAAGTCAGGGAAGTGAGAAGGCAGCAAAGGAGACTCCAAAACCTCTCTGGTTCAGTTACCCCACAGTGAAAAACTGTTTTATTATGTTTAAGGGAAATTTCCGGTGTTTCGGGTTTTGCTCATTGCCTCTTGTCCTGTTGCAGTCCTGTTACCGCAGAGAAGGGTTTGGTTCATTCTTCTTTACTCCACACCACAACCATGAGGTATTTATAAAACATTATACAATGCTAAATTAATTACTCTCTGTGATGTCAAGTCCTTTCTAGAATCCATTTCTTCCCCCATTCAGTGACTACTGCCTGGCTTCTTCCATTTTGGACAAATTCACTTCCATTTGCAAATGTACATTAATCATTCAGCTTGTCAGCTCATGCAGATTGAATTGTAGCAATGGGATGGTCACTTTACAGTTTGCCAGTTCTCCATATTCATGATAAATTGTCATACATGGATTTAAATTGTTTCTATGTTTGAAATTTGCTGAAGTGGTTCAAGCGGAGGACTGTACCAAACTTATTTTTGTGTTTGCTTTGAAGTCTGTGTTTCTATGCCGTGCAACAAGAGAGAAGAGTAGGAATGGAAAAGAGGCAGAGGAAGAAGGGATGCTGATTGGATGACCTAATTTGGTCAGGGACTCATAAAAATTTGCAGTTGTTTACTCTTCTCATTTGGTATTTCTACACTATGAGTGCATTTTACTTGCAAGATCTGGCAAAGGGATGGTTACTGCTTATTAATACAGCTTTTAATACTACTTATTCAAACAAGAGATTAAGATAGAAATTAATTGACAGTCTACCCACAGTTGCACTTTACGATTCATAAGGCAGTGCATGAACAGAATAGTCTATTCTATAAACATGCTCAGGTTCCACCAATCTATAGCTCTTAAATAGATAGGCCAGTGACTCAAGGCAATCCTGCTAAAAAGGTGCTGCAGTCATGGCTCACAAAAGCCCACTAAAGTCACGACCAAAAAGTATGAGTCACATCAGCGTGATCCCTCTGCCCTTCATCCATGCACTGGGCTTTAATCTGACTGCTTTCCTGTCGGTGGGAACTCAAAAAGTGCCTCATCTCCTAGGAAAGCTGTGAGTTGCTAATATGCAGCCTTAGGTTGTTGAACTCAGCCTGAACCCTATTTATTTTTACTCCTGCAGAGAGGACATGAATTATCCTTTGACACCAGATCTGAGTAAGTAGATGCACTCCATGTGATCACATTCTTTCTGTTTCAGGAGGCAGCAGTAAACTCCAGTGCTTATTCTCAGTACTCTTTTCCTATATATACTGCTCTGTGGCATGGGTATGCTTCCACGGTCATGTGGGAAAAGTATCGTATAGCTTGAGAAAAAGTATGTAAGAGTAAATCATTCTCAAATAGAAAGGGAGTCCACAGGAGTTCACAGCTGAGCAAAGCTGGCAAGTCCTTGCTTAAAATAAATTGCATGAGTCTCATACAGCCTCTTATGCTACCTGCAGTAACAACAAAAAAGGATATTGGGTCCCAAAAATACCCAATATTTTGGTTCAGACATAAATGAAAGGCAGATTTCATGGGTAGTAGTCTCACTCTCACACATAAATGTGGACTATTTCCAGTCCTTCTCCAAACTTGATTTTAGACTCTGATCTCAGCTCCCCAAGTTCAGGGACTTTGCTTTCCCCATGTTTCCTTCATGCCAAGAAGAATGGAGCCTGCTCGCTGGGACTTGGGCTAGTGCTGTCTCTCTGGCATCTTGGTTTTCATTCCACAGTAGAATCTCAAGGGAAGGAAAGGGGCAACTCTTTCATCCCTCCTCAAAGCAGCAGTGTGAGACTTGTTTCTGTGATGGTCACTATGTCTTGAGCAAATGAAGGAATAGAAGCCTTCTTGGAGGTCTAAAGCGTAATAGAAAGTGTTGCAATGCTGCTCATTTAGTCAGCTGTCAGGAAAGCCATTGTTGTCAGATGTGATGTACTTCAAGTAAACTCAGCTCAGTAAAAGGAGTGTTCCTTGGACTTACCAGGGCAGCTCTTGTGACCAGGTTTTAGCCAGGCAGGCAGGATGTGATATAAACCATTGCTTTACATGCTAATATTGGAGGGATAGCCACTCAGAAGGTAAGGAAAGGTAACAGGGAAGGATGTTTCAGCTACTATGGTTCAGGTGTGGAACTGTGGCAGAATGCCTAGGTGCTTTTAGGAGATTCAAGATTTTCTTCATCTTACGTCCCCAGTTTCTTTCCGCATAGAACCAACCTGATATATGCTTTCCCTAGGTAATGTGCCCACTGACATTGAGTAACAGGGATAAAACAAAAGAAGGGCAAAGTGGAGAGTGCACAGCATCCAGAATCACTGAATGGTAGGAACTGAACAAACCAGGTGACAGAGCTGCTTCTAAAAATGCAAGAGCTGATCTCCAAAAACCAGAAGTATTTTTTTCAAGCCTGAGTGACTTTCATGCCATTCTTACCACCTCTCTGAGTAGTTGCTAGCTTTTTCTTTCACAGCCTCTTTTGTGGTGTCCCGGAAAGAAGATTTCAATTCTGCTGTCAGCTCCAGACATTTCTCCTGATGCTGGGCATCAATCAATCATCATCTAGTCAAATCAGTAAAAGCTAATTCTCAACTGAGCTTTCTCTCTATTTGTATAATATTTTGCTGCTGTTTGTAAGAGGTTTCCTGATGTTTGTCCCATTTTAAGAGAGTAATGCTGAGCCAGCTGATGCATACAAACTCCAGATATGTCCATGTCTACTGGTGGGCTTGAGACTCCATTCCTTTAGTTCTGCTGCAGGCTGCAGCAAAACAAATTGATCTCTGAAAGGAAGCAAAATGGACCTTGATTTATTTGTTCAGAGTTCAACCTTATTGGTAGCACAATGCAGCCCTTCTCTCCAGGTCTGACTAATACCCACATAATAACAAGTGTGCTCTGCAGAGTGAGCTGAGCAGCAGTGCAGTGGCAACAGCAAGTCTTGACAGAGCTTGCTAGCAAGCAAAGAGAGAGAGACACTGCAAAATGCAGCTACAAGAGATCAGAGGGAAAAGAGATGGAGTATAATCACTTGAAAATTGTACATGTGCTATTAAAAGGAGAAAGAGCTTTACAAACGAAGGCAGGGAAGTGAGAAGGCAGCATGAAAAAAGCAGCAAGTTAACAAAGGTAGACTGAATTAGCTCTGTACACACAGTGCCTGCCAGAGGAGAAAAAGAGCAGAATGTAATGTCCTTTCTTTCCAGAGTCAGTCCAGCATGGTATTGCAGCACCACACATGGATAAAATTTGGATTAGATCCAGTAGCTGCAAAGGTGATGAGAGCAGGAATTCATTTTATGGCCAAGCTTCCATAAACTCATCAACTTTCTCTGTATGATCTAGTATTTGCTATCTGCAGAAAACTGCCCAAGATTAATCTCAGTTACCTGAAGCATAGGTGATTCATTTGGCTTTGGGAGAGATGGTAAGTTGCTGAGATCAGACAGGGAAGCTGTGCGGTGTTTTATTTGTAATTTGATTTACAACGTTTGAATTGTAATTCCAGATAAACTTTTTTCATGACTCCAGCAAAGCTCAGAGCTAATTTCATAGTGTTACAGACAGTTCGGCAAACATTTGTCAGTTTTTCCTGGAACAAAATTTATTTTAGCAATAATGACAAAAGTACTAAGGAATAATCTTGTGAAAACTAATGGTACAAGCCACCAGTAAAATTTCAAGCAAAGGTATGATCTATAGCTACTTTTCCTTTGCTAATGTGATGAAGGTAAGAATGAAAGTGCCAACAGTAATTTACTTTTTGGGGGCAAAAAAGAACCCATGAGGCTGAAAGACAAGACTAAAATTTGCATGGTTAATTTTAGCAATCCTGCATTACTTTTCAAGAACCAGGCACCCCGGCCATGGCTCAATGTTAGTGCAAGGTGTGTTCTCTCTTGCAGCAAAGTGAAACCCTAATCTGGTACTGTACAGTCAAAGATAGCATCTGCTTCTCAGGACATTTGAGATACATCTGTCAACTTTGCAGCAGGAACTACCGTGCTTATATTACTTGGAAGCATTTGACCCGCCACAGCTTCTCAGGAGTTATATATACTTTCAAGTAATTATAGGCTGCTTTATGAATGCATAGTTAACAAACAGAGAATAAAGGAGGGCCTTTTTTGTCAAATAGTAAAACCATGAGCATGCAAATGGTGTGTTTACAGGTAGGTGACAGAAGAGACAGGTGAAATTTCAATCTTATTTTACCACACAAGTGCTGAATTGTACAGTCTGAAAGCACAGTGTACATATGGCAGCACATTCCATATTTCTGGGTTTTGACAAGTATTTAGGTGTACCTTTATATTTGTATGTAGGACATGTAAGCTACTGCTGTCAGAGTATTTGGAGTGTGGTTTTTACCAGGATATTTAAATACAGATTAGAAAGAAAACCAAACTATGGTTCTTTAAATGTTCTGACCTGAGAAGCTGTTAAGGACAGACAATCATTTCAGCCAGCCTACAGCTCATTAAACAGTGCAGACTGCTATCCAAAAGGTAAATTCAGAACGATCCAGAACTGCACAAAGCAGCAACTTGTTGAAGCAGAGGGAGATGCAAAATGAACTCCATGTTTCAAAACCCTGCAAGGAAACCCTGTGTCCCTCTTGTTCCCGTTAAGACAGCTCCTACTGTTTCTTTTGCATTACATGGTCATGAAAAAAACCCAAGAAGCAAAGTGTAGTATATACAGCTGGAAAGAAAGAACCTGCGTCAAGGTGTTTTTTGCTGGAGTCTATTCTGTGGACATATTACATAAAAACATTTTAATTTCAAGAGAAGGGAATATCTGCAGTGCTGATGGCAGGACCCTGGACTGCCATAAATGAGAATTCCCAGAGAAAATCCCAACAACTGCAGCTGCAAAAGTACCTACCCTTCTAACATTAAACTCAGCCTGAAATGATGCTAAGGGCTGTTTCAGGACACCCCAGTTTGAACCATCATATCACACCACACCACAGAATGATTAATTTTATAATTTTAAGGTTGGTTGGGGCTTTTTTTTCCTTTAAACAGAAAGATGGAGCTGATCGCTCAGCCTAAAGAGGGTTCCATGCAGGAAACCTGTTTCCATGTAAGTGTATTATTTACTTTATTTATCAGTATTTTCATACAAAATTATGCCATAACAGCAGCTCTTTAACTAGGATATGTCACATGGAAGTCTACTGTTTCTCTAAGCATTTAGAGCACTTCCCATATCCAAGACTAAGTCTTCCCAGTTATGGTTGAATCAATTAGACTGTGCTCAAGAAGCAGGCTTAGTATTAAGCAAGAACAAGTCTCTGCTAATTGGTCACCATTGTGGCACTGTTTACAGTGGGTTTCTATCCTGCCTCTGTTTCTCTCTTAAAAAACAAAACTGCATATTTACCATAGAAACTCTCATGAGCTATATTAAACAAAAACACTCTTTAGAAAAATGGCTACTTTTAGAATGATTATAAATATTTATACCAGACGGACCCTAAACAGCACCTTAGAGACTACTCTCTGTTTATATAAATCCTTCTTAATTTAGAAAATATTGATTTGATAGACTGAGACAGCCATAGCCAACAAACATATACTTGAGAAAACCACTATACAGTCTCCCGTGACCCAAGTTTTCCCATTTGTACAGCATTCAGCTTTTGTTTCTGATTCGCCTCCTATGTATTTTTATAACTGTCTATTCATCATGAGTTTTCACACTGAAAATGCTGGAAATTTGCCCAGGCCCAGATGTTATAGCTGGAAGCATACAGACAGGTCTTTTCAGTCCTGCTCCCAAAGGGTTTCTGCACAAGACCAAAAGCCAATCAGCAGATGCAGGGCTTCAGGTGGCGAGTTATAGGCAACAGATTGTGTGGTTAGCACACTGGCACTCCCATCCTCCTGAGCTGCTGCTGCAATAGAAACCAAATTATTTATATACGCCAGTAAAAAATGTATTTGGATTGTACATGGTTCAAAAGCACTTTCGTAACTAAGACTTGGTCTGGGATTATTCCGGCCTGGACTGCTGCAAATTGAATCCAGTAAAGAGTAAATTTATTTTCCTGCTGGATGTGTGTCCTCCTCCTATCTCTATATGGTCACACAGGAGGAAACATATAGGTGAAGAGTAGGACAGGGCAAATTTTTTGGTGGCACCTTGCACTCGGATTGATTTAGGGCTACTGAGAAGCATCATCCTAGAAATGATTTCTTTAAAAGGTTTTTAAAACTATCTTGGTCTCATTTTCTGCCCAGGACAGATGATTATCTCAGGAAATACATCTGCCATCCGCAGGTTATAATTGCAGTTGGAGGCTATTTTCAGTTGTCCTTAACCTAAAAAGATACATTTAAATGTTAGTTCTATATGCAGGCTGTATATACAAGAAGACCATGCTGGCTGAAAATCCTTATGCCATTTGTGGATTGAGATGGATTGTGCAGTAGTGTTGTCACTTAAAATCATTTTTTATTATCACAGAATAGAGCATGGGACTGACATTTTCTGATCAAAAGGAGTGGTTACCCACTTCCCTCATCTGTGAGGGGAGGTTCAAAGCTGGGATGTGGGAAATAAGGGAGCAGCTGAATTTCAGAATCTGCACCCACGCCCCTAGCAGTAATGGCGTTGGATTCCCCAGTTATAATGAAGCCACATCCTGCAAAACAGAAGTATTGTTTAGCTAACATTTACTGTCCTGCAGCAGAAAACAGGAACTAAGTTGACCAAAGACCTTGTTAATGAGAAGTTATCTGCCAAGTTGCCATGTCCCATTAAGACAGCACAGTATTGCATACACTTGCATTACTGTACTCTTCCACAAGCCTGAGCCCAGTTTCCTGAAATTAAAGCAATTTCACACAAAATGTGAAGGGGCAATGTGAGGTTTCTGGGTGCACAAATACCATAGCTGGATCTAGTTTTAGTGACACAGATTGCGTGAAAGGGCAGCTCTCCTAGAAGGATTTTTAAGCTTGCATGATGGGGGCGAAGTGTAACTGAGCTACAATTAGATCTGCATTTTCTCTCAGATATCCTGATACTCTGATATCCAGACTGTCCTAAACTGTCCTTGGTTGTGTTCTGTGCCTTAGTATTATAACAGTTTAACAATATTCTTAGTAAATTTACTTAGTTAACCCAGATAAAGCCAAACTCCCAAGAACTGTTGAGTTTGGTCGTTTGCTGAATCTGTGTTTTTACAAGCATGTTTATTTTGGTGCTTTGCCCATCTGCTAGACCTCTCTTATTACTTTTTAACTTTATTGCTCATTTGTTGCTCTGTACATAAATCAATGATAGTGTCATATGGTTTTGACTGCAACTTTTTCTATATATATCTGGTTTACATGGGATTAATTCTAGTCACTGGGTGGAACAATGAATTCTTCAGAGAACTACCCAGAAAGATGTTTTTCCAAGTTATGAGGAGGTTAGCACAGGGTCCAACAAAAGTACTCCCCTGAATGCTGCTGTCTCACTGGCCCTTTCTTGATTTTTCTCTAGAGAGAGTGAATGTTTCTTGTAGCATAGCACTTGTTTCACATGTATTCACTCCCTCATTAAAAGCAAGAAAAGCTCCAGAACTCTAAAAAAGTGAATCTGGGGTTCGAAAGAGAGGAGAGAGGGGTTGGACTTGTGTGCGCTGAGTTTAGTGATATATAGGGGAAATTTTCAGAAGGGGAAGGGAGCATAAGGGTTCACTCACAATTATTCAATCCTAACTTATGTTGCCATGCTGGTGAGATGAGTATGTATGATGGGTGGTTTAGATGCAGCTGTGCTTGCTGCCATGAAGAAAGATTGCAGCAGAGTGTCAGAGCAGTAGTGCTGGTTGTCCTCTATTTAAGGTCCTCTAAGCAGGGCTGTCCCAAGAAACGTGGAGCACTTAGGACTCTGAGCGTAGCACAGAGGTGATACTGGCCTGTCTGTGCTTTGCAGGTTGAAATGAAGTCGTGCATTGTACATAAAAAAGTACTTTCTGGCAGTAGAAATGTGAGCTTGGGGTCAACCTCTCACATGGGCATGTGGAATCCTTCTCCTGCTAGAAATCAAGCCTAGGACAGCATGTTTTTAATAAGCTCCAGCGAGGAAAACCTCCCACTGAGCACGGCTGGTGGGCTGGGGGTAGAGAAGGGTGCCTATCACTGTGCCTACCGCTGACACTTCTGGCATTTCTCCTCAGCTCTCAAATGGCTTTTATTTCTTTTTTTAAAAGCTCATTTAGCAGTTCTGAGAGATAGGATATGAGCACCAGATCCCAGAAGCACCCAGAGTATAAAGGGCAGACTGCAAGCCTTCATACCCTTCATTTTCCAAAGAAATGCATCTGTCTTCTGTGCCTGCAAGAAGTTAAAATTGACATTCCATCTCCTGCTCTTCACATCTGTGCTTTTAAACCCACAACCTGACCCTGAGTATTCTGGGGACTTGGCAGCCTTTGTGCTATAAAGGGGCCTGGCATAAGATTCAATCTCCTCTTCCGTCCCCTGTTTGTGAAATCTTATATGGTCATGGTGCCTGGCAGTCAGCCTGTCTGCACTGCCCCTCCAGTCCCACGTGTAAGGCTGGGACCCAGACTGACCTTGGAAAAGGACTGGAGAACAAGCTGAATAGCCAGAAATGGGGCCGCAGTGGGCCAACAACCTGTAACTTCAGAGCAACCTACTCTGCTGCTCAAAGCCACGATTAACAAGAGCACATCCTCACCTGGCTGAGGGGTTTTACCCTGGGGCCAGATCCAGACAGTGCAAGCCTGGCTTAGCACACTTTTAGCTCCTTTCAGCCTCCCTGGGAAGGGTAGGAAGCCACCTGGGGTTCAGTCTTTGCCAGAGGTGTAATTTCTTCTTCATTACCCAGTTCTGTTGTAGCTCACCGCTCTATTATCCAGGGTAAGGATGAGGTGGGATAACCTAGATAAAGCAAAAGACAATGTAAAACATATGTAAATGAGACTATAAGAACATACTGAGTGTGTTCACCTTTACCATCAGCTCTCTAAAGAAAAGAAAAGCTTTTGCTAAAATTAGGTAAAGCTATGTCTAGGTGAGCATAAAACATTTTCATTTATGAGCTCCATAATAGAAGCATCAGCTGAAGGCAGGGCCTGATTAATCCACAGCTTAGGAAAGTGTATGTACATTCCAGATGATGCTCCATTTTTAAATTAAAAAGAAAGCCCTGTTCATTGAAAATGAAACTGGAACATTGTTTAGTATGGGATCTGTTGCAAGATCTCCTTGGAAAGGAAGTTGTGTCCTTATGGCACTGACCAGTAAAGTGAATTTATGAATACATATTTTGTGATACAGCATCGCTGAAATCAAACTACACTTTATTTCTTATTAGACAAAACGTTGTGTGGCATCTAGACTACATTTGTAACAAAATATTTATCAATAGAGTTTGGAAAAATATTTGAGAGTAGACTATTTCTAGCCATTGTTAAATGCTTAATAAATCTACACATACTTGGAAAAAACTTAACTTTTCACACTGACAAATGTTTAAGAACTCTGTAAAACCATGTGAATAAATTAGATGTATTTTTTCCGGAAATGGCAAATATTGTACACATTTCAGAAAATTTCTGAACTTTTCTGTCATTTTCTCTGTGAAAATCAATTTCCTCTCAGTATATAGAAGCTATCCATGAATCTCCTTTATCTCTTTAACTGCTACTTCAAGTTTTATCAAGGGCACATGGTAATCTTATTATGCATCTACCTTTCTTTCGAAAGTCAAGGGACAACCAGAGATCAAGCAACAGACTCCTTGTTGAAATCCAGTGGAAGCTTCATTGCATTTGAGGTCCAGATCCAGGCTCTGCTCCCGTAATCCCTCTGCTCCCCTAATTGCATTTAGCTGCTGCTTAAGCCCACAGGCACATGCAATCTACAGCAGCTTCAGCTTCTGTTGTTAATGTTTCCCAAATGCCTAGTTCTGTAACTGCATGCCCCAAAGCTACCTCTGTTGTGAGAAACCCCAGCAACTGAGCATCTACTCCCAACTCATTTCTATTGCAAATAAGTGGATAAGTACATTCCCCCCAGAGAGCTTCAGGAATTGCTTGTGCATTTTATCCAATGGCAATTTAAAAATACTCAAGTATTCATTGGGCAAGACCAGCCAGGTTAGTACTTTAAACAGCACGCTGTTAAGATAATCCATTTTTTTAATTTTGTACAAGGAGGCTTTATGTCTATGGTGCACAGTGGAATACCTTGAAAAAGGTGCTTCCAAGTATTTCCTCTCAGATCCAGAGGGAATATGAGCTCATGGGCAGCACAATTAATGACATTAGTTTAACTTTTCTCAGATGTGAAAGGGAATCAAACTTAATATCCTCCATTTGGGTTGAGGTTGAGCTAGCGACAGTCTGCGACAGAAAGGAGGACCTAAGACACCAGTGGCCATAAGAGCTCTCATAGCCTATGTTCCACCTGGCAAATTTGCCATCTGAATTATTCACTCTTCTATGTGGTCTCAGTGAAGTGCTAACACTGAACTGGTGATGAGGGTACTGGTTAGGTTCATGCATCATGGATGCTTCATACAGTATGTGATGCCTGCAGTTTTGCCAGTCGTGGAGGAAGGAAATGTACCAAGGAGAAAACTCAATAACTGTGTTATCAAGGTGCCTTGATGCCTTCACCATTTGCAATTCAGTCTTTGAGAGGCAAAGAGGGAGGAAACAGTGGAGTTATCACAGCCAGGCTACCAAAATCTCATTTCCATGTAATCTTTTTCTCTCTCTGCTGTCTTTCTTTATATCCCTCTTTCTGATTCTTTTAACATAAACTGGAATCTTGAAAGGAGGTAAGTAGGTTTTAATTCAGACTTTTGAGAAAGGAATCAAAAGGGGAAATCCCACAAGCATCAAGGCATTTGGCAGTGCTGAATTAACAAACAATTTTAAAGCACAGTTAAGTAAAATGCAAAATAAGTTTGTGGAGCAAGGCTTGACACACACTTTCATATTGGCTAACTTGAATGACTTACATGACCATGTAGCTTTTACTGAGGGATTTTTGAAAAGCCTTATTTCCCCTTAAGAACAGCACATGCAGTCTCAATTCTGCATTTAGAAAAGTTACTGCATGACCAAGACCCAGCTCCAGGCTTAGGAGCCTTCATGTCTGCTCTCATATCTGACTTCCTCTGCATGGCCGCAGCACTCTCATTCCACTTGCATCTTTCCCTATTTGGCATTCAGATGGTCTCTTCTGCTTACATGAAACCCCAGCACTTTCATTCTGACATGCCTTCAAATTATTGTCAGCCTTAAAGAAAATATTTACAGAATGTAACATCTTTATACTAAGTAAACAAATAATGAAATGTGATTTTGTAAAATCAGAATATCCCTTAAAAAAACTGTATTTATTAGCGGCTGCAAATGCCGTTCAGGGTTTTACACGAAACATATTTAGGAGATAAGGCAAAATTATCCACTTGGCCTTAGAAAGCAGTGAGAGGACAGCACATAGTTGCTGTAAATTACTTACAGGCAAAGTATGTTAAGCATTGCCACAAGCTAGGACTTTGTTGGTCTCATACTGAACCTTCACTGATTTGTCTTGCACAAAATATCACATAATTAGTAGGCTTTGTTTGGGAAGGTAGACCAGAAGGGAAAGATATTAACAGACAGGGTCATTGTGCTGTAGAGGAAGCCTGCAGACTTGCATATCCTGCAGAACAGCCTACTCTGTGCAGCTCAGTCCCATGATGTTTCACCCTCAGCCTCATAAATAGCTCCCCCTAAGCTATACAATTTTAAAACTAAATTGGAAATAGTTACATTTTGGAAGAAATGCTTTTGATTTTAGTTTGCATTGCTAATTACTGTAATTTATAACAAACATTAACTAAGACAATCACACAATTAACTGCTGGGTCCTTTTATGATACTGGTATGCAGCACTGTTTTGCTCTTGTTTTAATGGATTCTGCTACATAACCACATAGTGGATTCATTATATAAATCCAATCTTTTTTGTCCAGACAGTAGATTTTAACTCTGCAGTTAGACTGACATCAGCATGGCATGTCTCTGCGATACCTAATCATCCATCTGCCTTCAGCTTCTTTAGGGCAAGTTAATAAGCCAGAAACAGTGAGAACACAGAAAAAAGGCAGAAAACTGGAGCAAAAGATTTAATTGCTGGACTCTCAATTGTGCCAAGATAATATACTACAAGCACTTACTTACTCATCAGAATAAACCAATTTCTAGCTACAGTGCTATGTTTTGTGAGAATTGAGAGAAGAACATTTGACAGGGTAGACAAATGTGAAATTGCTCAGAGCACTTAGGTGCCATCCCTACCCTGCCATAGTGCTTTAATTTACAGTCTGTAAGTATAATGGGATAGCATATTTCAGGCCACCTCAGAAAGCCTTCAGGATAACTATTACGATCACTTGTGACTGTGAAAATGGGACCTGATGACTCAGGTGTGACAACTTCCAGTGTGATATTGCTAATAAAGTGTTCTGCTGAATCACCTTCAACTCCTTCACCATTGTCTTTCCTAAAAATGAAGAGTAATTACTGCTGACTCACATGAGCACATACAGCCTATGAATTCCAGGCAGGGCATAATGTGAGAATAGCTCCACTGCAGGTGTAGGAATTTGGGGATGCATGAGAGGAAAATTACAGGGAGCCCAAGACAGGAAATGAGCACGATGGCAGAATTACTGTGTCATCTGACCAACAAGGGCTATTCGAGAGAAATCTTAACTATTTGCAGCATGTTCAGCAGAGGGTGGCAAGTCCAGCTGGAAATCAAAACCAGCTCCTTCTACTCCAGAAGCAATCTCTGCAGTAAGAATATGTTTATTAATTGTGTTTGAAATATTCAGCAGGCCTACAGAGACATGAAAATGGGTGAAATGGTTTAGATCAGCCACACCTTTACACCTCCACCTTCTACTCCACTCCTTGCTGAACAAAATTCAAATTTGATTTGTAGCTCTGGCCCTTGCTGAATGGAGTAAACCCCCTATGAAAATAGCAAGGGATAAAAATACATGTATTTCTCAGTTATGTTTCCAAATCAGTGAAATTAGCTGGAGGCTCTCAGCACTCATCTCCCCATAGGTGGTCCATCTGACAGATGTTGGAGTAAAATGGATGTTTAAGAGGAAGCAGATGCTGGCAATACAACTACTTCAGTGTCTCCTTAGAGCAGAGGAGCATTTCCTTTAGCAGTGCTAAGCTGCAGCCCAGCCCTCACTGACACAGCTATCCCCTTAACCCTGTGTCTGGAGCTGGCTGAGCTCTGCTTGGCAGCCAGTGTGGGAAGTGAGGAGCTACAGCAAGCATTAAGGACCGGATGGTGGAAAATATCCATGGACTCCAGTCCATGCTCTGTCCTTTTTCATTTCAGTGCTGCTTGCCAGTTTGAGAGGCAGTCAGTCACACATGTCCCACATTTATAGAAGGACGGACACACTTAATTTGTGTCATTATGTGAAGGGAAATCCACACTGTCCAGGAAAACATGTTGGCTCTTGGCGTTGAAAAGGAATGTCCTTTGGAGAAGAAAAGATCCTTGGACAGAATGGGCCAAAGTCACTCTGGCAGGACTGGTATCAGGTCAAGAGGAATTGCTCTACAGGCACTTCTCCCTCACCAGCAATGTCAGACCAAGTCTGTTGTGTAGTCACAAAACCAGAAAGTGAGTAGTAACATCAAAGATTATTTTTCAGGGAGCTGGAATTTAAAATCAAATGGAAAAAATACATTGCAAACCACTGTGCAGATTTGTCTCCATAAAGACGCACAAATAAATGCTTACATAAAATACTGCAGGGGCTCCCATGCTGTTCTGCACAAACTTGTGACTCAGAACAGGAAAGGCAAGAAGTAGCTCTGACAAAAATTGAAACCATAGATAAAAAAAAAGGCCACCACTGTCTCCAGATTATTTTAAACCTGTGGCAAATGACCGGGTGGCATGTAAACCACAGGTTACGTGCCTCTGAATTGCACTGCTCTATTTACCAAGAGAACAGTGCAAAAATAAAGTTAAAATATTAGGAATTTATACTGGTTTCTAGTCATGCCAGAGCGGTGGTAACCCTGACGTCTGAGATGATCCTTCAAAAATGTTATGAGAGACCATTTTTGTAAGTACTGCTATAATAGCTATGCCTTGAGGATTTAAAAAATACTCGGTAAACAAGATAAATTGGAAAATGTGTAGAATAGTGACTGGAAAATGTCCATAGGCCACTTCAGAAAGCAAATGCTAGAGCTGTTAATAATGTTCTATTAGGAGTGGAGAAAACACACTCCCCATTCTCTGTTTTAATTAAAGAGTTTCAGTTGTACATCAGGACCATCCAGTGAAAATAATTTTCCCGTCTTTTTTCAAACCACTGTGACTGCTAACAACTGCAGATATCAATTAAGCTGTAACCCAGTTCTTTTCCTGGCCAAAGGGCTATAGACAAAAACATTCTCCTCTTGTCTCCTGAAACAACACTTGAACAGGTTTCCATGCCAGATAACATACAGCAGTGAGCATTTGACAGAGCTTCTGTCCACAGCTTCCTTCTCCTCCGGCTGCTCCTATAGCTCCAGAGGGTCTTTTGCCTCACTCCCTCTGGGCTCCCTGCAGTGGGCTCTCCTCTCCCCACTCCACTCGCATTGCAGCTGCATCCCTTGGGTCCTCTGGGCTTTCCACGCAGGCCAAAGACTATTTGCTCTGTTGCTAATCTAAAAGCTGAAGGTGGCAAATACGCTTTACATTTTTAATTCCACACGTCAGCAGTGCCTGGCATTAAATCCCAGGGCTGAGAACGCTTTGAAAAGGCTCCCAAGAGGGATAAGCAAGCACAAGAGGGGCTAATATAATCCATATGGAAAAGGAAGGGGAGGGAGGTATTTTGCATTTGGAATTCACTCTTCTCTGCTCTCACTGTCCTAACATGATAATTAACTATAAATATATATCTCTGCCTAATTGTTCCTTGTAAAAGCACTTCTGCTGAATGTTCATCAGTGGCTTCATCAGAGGAAGGCATTAGTCCATACCTGTGAACCGTAGGTCCTGAAGGCTAAAATTTTGCCTTTTCTAAGGAGCTTTTAGCCCAGGGAAGTGACTGATTATTGAAAATGACTACACCGGCCTCTCTTTCCCCATCACTGCTATGCCAATAGAAATCAATTCTTTCCTATATTACCACAAGAGTCAAGAAAGACTGCACCTACCAGGGCAAAAAACTTCACAGCTGCCACGACCCTGAACTCAGGTTAGGTATATGCCCTGGGCAACATCCCAGAGCAGTCAGGAGCAAGACATGAACTCTAATAACTAGCTAGAAAGGTATGATCTTGAAAACAAATTTCATCTTTCTTTTTTCCCCTCTCTGAATAGCTGAGGTGTGAGAAGGTGAAAACCAGTACGACCTCCACTGTCAGCTAGCTGCTTGAGGCTATAACTACATGACACCTTAACCTGCATGTGCCCAGAATGTACATTTGCAGCATTTGTATGACATTTTGTACTTAAGAAGTAGCATATTTTTCACTGGATAGAATAAAATGCAATGTTATGTATGAAATTGATCTTGAGAATAAGAACATAATATTTGACATTTGCAGTCCACTGAAAATATCAAAATGCTATGTTTTTCAAATTAATAAGTAGAAGGAATATCAGAGTTGAGTTCTTCAGTAATCAGCTCTTCATAGATTTGGAAATAGAGGAGTAGAGTCTTCACTCATACTCATCACAGACTATATTGCCCTATCACTCTCTCTTCCAGCTGAGTAGAAACACCTTGTACCCACACCTGTTACACTAACAAGGTCCACGTTGCATTCAGCACAAGGCTAGGTATTTCTTCAGAGGTGCCTTGACCTTTATGCTTTTGTATAAACCAATGTAGTAAGCTGGGCACCTGGTCCCAGCACAATTGATGCCTCTTTTGTTTCTCTCCGGCATGGTAAAAGTTTGACTTGGGGGGGAATGAATGTCATTCAGTTATTTAGCAAATAACCACCATGTATACCGTACAATCAGCATCTGCTTCTCCCCTTTTCTCAGCTGCCACTAATGCAGCACTTGGCACTAACCCACCACTCCCAAACGGACATCAGGCCTGCAGAAGATTCACTTCAGCAAAAACACCTACCCCTAAAACATCATTTCCTTCTCCTGCTGCTGGGGATGGTTCTTAGCTTCTGTCTTAAGGATCTATGTGTCGGCCTAGCTCTCTCTCAGTTGCTGCAGGGTCTTTTCAACCAGCAGACTCTTCCTGTATACTGCAGTTACATACTGCCCTAGTGCCCTTCCTGAACAAAGACAATGATAGACCTCTGAAAAGAGATATTGCGCAGCAATTCAGCCACCATGGTCTTTCAGAAGATTCTGCTAGGTAAGAAAAGGAGGATGCTATAGCCTGATAAAGAAGGTGCTGGGGGGGGGGGGGGGGGAGAATGGCTTGGAAATTGACCTTTCTTGACTTCCTGATGCAGAGCAAAGGGTAAATGCTTTTGCTGGTCCAGCTGCTGAGGTGGTAGTTACAGACACAGAGACCATATGCTGGTCTTGGCTGTGCATCTTTGAGGGCAAAAGGGAGAATGTGACTCTTCCAAGGGAACAATAAAGTGGAGCAGGAAACGTTAGGAGCTCTTCTATCACTCACCTTTGCTAGATGCAGTTTGAAGGGTATTGATATATGACATGCTACTGTCACCTGAACACAAAGTCATGTTTAACTGTACAATGTTACCCATTTATTGTCTGCTTCTGCGCCGTATCAGTGTGTGGCCCGAGCTTTTTATGGGTAGCTGAGGGGAGAATAGTAATGGTTGTGGCTCAACTCTGAGTTTACAGCCAGATCTGTTTTCCTGGATTTGCTATGGTGCTCAGAGCCAAGTCAAAGAGGTCTCTGCTGTACTGTACCATAATATTCTTGACCTGACTGACCTGACCTGGTGGACCTGCAGTATGTAATTAGCTTTAAAATGAGGAATAGAACTAGGAGTTTTGCTTGTTTGTTTGGTATGTTGTGGTTTTGTGTTGGAGGTTTTTTGTAAACCTCTATAAACTCTATTGTAACTGTTGGGTTAAAGTAAGGCAGCTGGATGCTTTCAGAAGCTATTTGTCTCCTGGTTAGTTGTTGAATTAGCTCCAGGCATAGGAAACTCAGGGGAGATTGTGGGTGGGAAGGCAGGAGACAAAAGCAAAGCCTTGCAAAGAAAAGCCTTTTAAAAAACCAAAAGCGCACACATAAAACCACCTCACCCTGAGCTTTCCCTGATTTTGGTTAATAATATTTGCTGCATACTATGGATTCATCTGTTAAAACAATATTTTATCAAAGGAATATCAGTAAGACACATTCTTAAAATAAATCATGTATTTGCTTTTGACATTACAATTTCACAGATTTCATTTCATGCTTAACTACTGTTATGTGTGGGATTGAGGGAAGGGGGACTATTTAGGACAGAGATTGTGCTGTGAGAAGGGTTTTGTTTTACCATTTCTGCATGAGGGGAGTTGCCATATCAGTCCCACTGCCACCTAGTCAAGTGTGGAGTGGTGGCCACTTACATAGAATCACAGAATGGTTTGGGTTGGGAAGGACCTTAAAGCTTACCCAGTTCCAGCCTCCTGCCATGGGCAGGGACACTTTCTACTAGACCAGGTTGCTCAGAGCCCCATCCAGCCTGGCCTTGAACACTGCCAGGGATGGGACAGCCACAGCTTCTATGGGAAACCTGTTCCAGTGTCTCACCACCCTCACAGTGAAGAATTTCTTTCTATTATCAAATCTAAATCTACCATCTTTCATCTTAAAGCCATTCCTTCTTGTCCTATCACTAACTACACTTGTAAAATGTCCCTCTCCAGCTTCTTGTAGGCCCTCTCTAGGTATTGGAAGAAGGCATTTAGAAGGAAGGCACTTTCACATTGCTCCTAAAAGCAAGTCCAAAAGCATTTAAAATACTATGATATACC
This sequence comes from Ara ararauna, assembly GCA_028858755.1. Taxonomy (NCBI): domain Eukaryota; kingdom Metazoa; phylum Chordata; class Aves; order Psittaciformes; family Psittacidae; genus Ara; species Ara ararauna. The sequence continues at coordinate 71,968,509 of CM054381.1, forward strand.
TGAAACATGAAGAGATAGCAGAGGTATTTCACCAACAACACCTCTGAAACAAATAATTAAGTTTTTTATTTTTCCCTATTTATTTCTTTTACAGTATAGTAAACTGTGGGCTAATTTCTTCTCTTGCAGACTACCAGTTTCTGGTATATGACGTTTAATTGTTTGTTTGATACTCATTCCTTTCCCCTGAATCAGTTCTGGTTGTTAACTTATTGTAACATAATCTTACTGACAGTTCTTCCTGTCAGAAAGCCCAGTCTCTAGCTGTTGAGCAGCATTATATTTATCCCTGTGCTCAAAGAAAGCTGAGGACATAACACAGGCACATGACTGCTGTATGCTCAGTGCACTGTAACACCTAGAGTATCTTACAATATTACCAGCAACTGAGCTGACCCACAGAGCTGCATTCATGCTATGCCTCACTAGAATTAACCCTGGTATTTTCTGCCTTGCTGTTTGAAGGATGCATTTACAGAGATCAATACTGGGCCACCTGCAGTGAACGCTTCAAAACTAAAAGTCAGTCTGCTTTTTCTGCACAAATCCTATCAAGATGCTGTGATTCTGTCACTGAAGCAGAAAACACTATTCTTCACGTGGAAGAAATGAAAGCAGTCAACATAATGACTAGTCCAGAAAAGAAATAAACAACGGCTGGGTTGTTGGAAGCAATTTGCAATACAGGGAGGAGGAGCAGGAAAAAGATGAATATTTTTAATGGAGGAAATGCCATCCTTAGGCTGAATTGTCAGTGAAGCACATCACTGATTCAATCTGCCCCGCTGTCATAAGCATCACAGACAGTCTATTGAGTGCTACAGAAAGAATACCTACATTCCTGAGGCCTTATTGTATGAGACAGATGAGGTCAGTTAAGCAATGAAAGATGGGTACTGAGATGTGTTAAGTTTTCACTGGTGAAGTTGAGGACCATGCCACAAAGCTTTTACCAGAGCTAGCAGAAAATGATATTTCTGCCTTAAGGAAAATCCGAAGGTCTAACAGGTTCCTTTCCAAACAAGGATGAAGAGCTGAAATACCAATTATTCATGAAATGAAGTATGACATAGCCCAGAGAAGGAATGTGGGGAGAGGAGCAAAAGCTGTGCTTTGCTCTCAAGCACTTACTGGCTATTGCAAAAATAAAGCAAGTTTCTTCCTCTTGTCTATGCAGAATAAAACAAGCAACTAGAAGCTTAATCTTAATTGGGATAAGACTTCAGCAGCCTCTTTTAAATTAAGGAGAGGGAAGAATGATTGGAAAGCCTGTGGAGCTTCCATCACCAAGGGCTGTAAGAACAGGTTAAGCAAGTGTCAGTCAGGAGTGGCTGAAGTACAGGTGAATCTTGAAACAGGAGGCAAGGCCTCTCGAGAGGATTTAGCACAGCCTTACTTCCTTCTATTTCAGCCTTGCTAAAACATTTTATTCTTGATTGCATTTCACTTTAAAGCTCGGAAGTGTCTGAGAGGGATGTAAGTTGTTGCTTTATGTATATGTAAATACTGTAACATATTACCATTAATTTACCAGATTTACTACATAAACTGTGGTAATTTGTTTAGATGTATATAATTACAGAAAAAGACATTCATTAATTGCCTGTGAAAATTCTAATTATGTTCTCAGGAAATGTTCAGATGCTGATCTGCCAGGGTGACAGATCTTTGTTAATATGAAGCATTGGCAAATCTCACTTTAATTTTCCATCGTAAGACTAGGCCTACCTTCACAAAACTGAGTACAATTATTAAGAACCCAACTTGAAACACTTAGGTTTGAAGAATAAAGTCTGTAAACACTGTGCCACCCATAGGCTATAACTGAAATTTATAGGAAAATTATTCAGAGGTATAGAAGTGAATCCAGCCATCCATTCTGCCACCTTACTGCTGGAGATACAAATCTATCATGCAGCTGTAAAAGTGACTTTCTATGGGAATGAGATTATGCTGCAGGCTTGCAAGCTCTGTTTCAAGGAGTGCATCTGCTTTATACCTTCAGTTTTTAAACAGGATGTGTCTGAAAGAGCAGCATCTAAGATGCATGTTTGAATCGCCCAGACTAAGGCAGTTTTCTAAGAATGACACTTTTTTTCCCCAGTGTCTGATAAATACATTTGTAAGACTATTTTTAAATTTTTTTTCCAGTTAATATACCTTAGCGTTGCTAATACTTTCCTCTAGAAAGCTGTTACCTTTCTGATGGATGTTAGCTGTAGTGTTGAACACAAGTTCTCCTTTAAAAGGGGAAGGAGTGATATTGCATTGATCTGGTAGGGAACAGAGAAAGGAGAAATCCTTTGCTCCCTCAACTGAGGGAGGGCTTTGGAGCTGCTGAGTAACACTGCAGCACCACATTGCCTCTCTGCTAGGTAAATAAGATCATATAAGACGTCTTAAAGAAGCTGGCTTAAAACTAAAGCTTGGTCGAAGGAATCTCTCTCTTGGTATTTTTAAGTGATTTATGTTTCAGTCAAGAGGAATAACAAGTAAGCATTTTCAGTTGTGATGGCTGGTCACAAAACTTGGCTGGAGGATAAGAAATGCTCCTTTCCTCATGCTAGGTTTGGCTTTACCCAGTTGCCATTTATCTGATTTGCTGAAGCAAGGTCCCACATAGAGGCAGAGGAGCCTTCAACCCACTGAAGTTAGAAATATCTCTTCACTTTTTTCTAGAGCAGGGAGCTGGTGATACACTATAGATCATAAGAGCTTCTGCACAGCAAGACAAAGTGTAGGACTTACCATAGAATCCCAGGCTGGAAGGGATGTTAAGGATCATCTGGTCCAACCTTTCTTGGGAAAGCATGACCTAGACTAGATGTTCCAGCACCCTGTCCAGCCAAAGTGTCTGCTGAGTAGAGTTTGAGATTGGTAGATGGTGTTGGAATGGGAAGGCTCTGTGTTTAGTGCAGGCTTTGCAATGTGAAAGTTCCAAATTCATTCCCCAGGTCAGAAACATTGTTAGCACCATTTTGCCTTTCGGGAATTGCTTTTTCATAATTAAAACTAAATTTCTCGCTTTGAAACCCTTTGAAACAGATTGAACTAAACTGAATCTTGTCACTAAGCTGACGTATTAAGAAATCCCAAAGAAAGTATCTGGCGTGCATCTGGTGCTGGCTAGCCTGTTCTTGCCCTGTGCTGATCTAAACTGCCACTGAGGATAAGGAGGGGTCTAACCAAAACCCTCTGCCCCCCTGCAGACTAGAGCCCTTGGGAAACAATGCACCATTTTCTCCATTCCAAGTAACTGCAAGGGTAGATGTTTGGTTTTGTTTGGCTGTAGCACCAAAGGTGAATGGCTGGCTCAAAGACAGACACTGTTTTTCAGGGAGTTGTTTGGTTCAGCTGGGTTCCTGGATGTAAGAGGAGAAAACCCAACCTCCCATTGCTCCAGACAGCCCCAAAACACAATGAGCCAAGTACCAGGTGAAAGCAGGGCAGTAAACACAAGGTGCTGCAGTGTAGATGCACCTATGCAAACATCACATATGCTATAGCTCCTGCCAGACTCCCATGCCACAGCAAGACACCAGACAGAATCTGTCAATCCAATAATATTCCAGTTACAGCTGGTGAGATACAGGGTTGGCTTTTTTAGATGACACAACTCATGAGGTGAATACTTTTGAGGATCTCTCATTTAGTGAAGAGCTTGGAATTAATCTTCAGAGTAATGTCAGCTGCCAACCTGAGATATACCATAGCAACATCCCATGGCAAAGAACTCGTTGGGCCTTGTATCACAACTGAAGTTGTTTAAAGAAGTAGACAAAATAGATTGAGCTGACACGGTAACAACCAGGTGTATCAAAATACAATTTATTCTTAAAATGGCTACTTTTCACATAACAGCAAGGGTTATGTAGGGGAAAAGTGCAACTAGTGGAGGAAGCTTGTTTCACTTTAATATTTATCGTCTTGCTGCAGTGCGAGTAGCTTCTGACTCATGATATTAGCAATGGGCAAAAATGTGATTTACATTTTGATGTTTATCATTTCTGTACAGCTAAAATGTGTGCCAGTATCCACACCCGCTGAGTATGTATTGGACAATTTCTCACACAGGTCTTGCATGAAACATAGATCACCTTTACAGTTTGACACCTCAGAAAGCTAAATTATAAGCATACAGATATAAAACATACATTTACTGAAGTCTAAAAAAATAATTCAAAAAATGAGGTACAATAAAATAGTTTTCTATTTATGTGCAAGCCTATATTCAGTCTAGAAAAAATTAGTAGCAACCCTACCCTTTTAAAGCAAATAGCTTTCACAAAGTTCAGCTAAGTCACTGTCTTCAATATGAAGGACCCTGCCTATGTTACACACTTGTGAAAAGTCATCACTGACTTTGCAAATGAGAGCAGGACACTCACCCATCACATGCTGTAAGATCAGGTGAAAGCCAAATCATTTAATGCTGCTATAGACTGGGAAGTTTACAAATCGCTTTTTGTCACCTGACCCTATTTTTGGCATGTAGGGTGTTTTTTAAATTTTAAAAGGCATGTTTTTCTTTAACATTTGAAGGTAACCATCTGCCTGATGAGTAGGATGATGAAGTTGAGGTTAGATTTGTTCTCAGATGCAAGACATTTATTATTCACAAAGCCAATGAGGACAGAGATGTCTTCCCAAAGCAGAAGTCACTTCTAACACTCACTTTGCATCATTTTTCATATCCTCTTTTTTTATCCCATAGAACATCCTCTGGGATTTAGAAGACCAGCTTTGGAAAGTATAAATTAGAACACTGCACATCTCCAAGTTAGACAGCACATCCTAACCTCTTCTTTTCCCACTTTCCCATTATTCTCTCCAAGTTTCTTAACCTGTATTGAAGCAGCAAATCCTAGCCATGCATTCCTACATGCCTCTGCTACAGGCACATAGAGTCATAGCAAGCCTTCATCCTGATAGCATCACCCCGTCTCTACTGCACACCTAAAAGGTGTAAAATTAATTATGTTCCATTCATATAACATTCCTGTGTGCGCACACACACATACTAGCACATGCAATTACTACAGCTTGCTAAGATACCATTGCCTTCCATACTTCCTCACAAGTCTCTCTTCTAGTGACTCAGGAGAGTCAACAGCAGAAAGAAAGCAGCATATACTTAAGATATGAACATGCTATTTCTATAGTAGGTGGCATATGCACTGGTTGTGTCCTAGTTTGCCTTCCTTACAAGGATAAGGTTTGGCTACGAACTTCAGTAGCATAACTTGGTTTAACAAGTCCTACAGACAAGTGAATTCGATTTGTTCAGCCAGACAACAAAACCTGCCAGCTGGTTTTGTCATGTAGTATGTGAACCAGATAACACTGTTGCCAAATGGAAGAATGCTTCCTTTCTAATATTGATCACCAATATGGTGATGAATTTTCAAACTGACCCAAGCTCTGCCACTGGGGGAAGAGACCCCTTGACAGCCTTGGACTACCAAGTTGATCAGGCACTCTCTCTTGTCCTCTCCTCGGAGGCTGAGGATCTCCACAGTCTTTGTTGGCAGATGGTATCTGAACACCATCGGGCTTCCATTCTGCATGGAGAATCTTGTAATTCTGACCTTCATTATTGTCCCAGAAGGTATGACCTCCACTTTGGTAAGAAATACAAAACTCTATCCTATCTTCAGAGGAAATGGCAGGAGGCAAGTCAATGGTAAATGAGAAGGTATCATTTTCAGAATCACCATAAACATTGTTCATGTACACACACTCAACGTCTGTGTAGGCCTTCCATGTATCGAAGGTGATTCGAACCTGAACTTTTTTTTCGAAGCTCACATTTTTTACTTTCACAGTGCCCGACAGCACCTTCTCTTTCAGGGTGCAGTTCTCCAGGCAGACCAAGTTCTTCTGCAGGCGGTTCCTGAAGTCCAGGTAGTCAGTTGAGGGCCGAGGGAAACCCAGAATCAAGTTTTCTTCCTCATGTAGCTTTAAACTAGATGTTATGTTTTCAATGCCTAAGAGGTCAAACTGAAGATCCCACCCAGAGTGCTCCTGGACCTCAGAGAAGGTGTGTATTGCCGTCAGGGATAGCCCTTTTGAGTCTGCAAACACAACTCGCTTCTTGGCTCTTGCTGCTGAGTGGTTCCAGTCACTCTTCTGAGCTTCCGTGTCACGTTTCACATGAAGACATGGTCTGAGGGGTTTCAGTCTGTTCACAAAGTTGTTTCTTTGGCAGTCCTCAAGGGGGCCGAGAAAGCTCTTCAGTGGTGGAGAATGCGCTAAGCAAATTCTCATGGCCACATCCACGGGCATGATGGAACTTGGCAAAGGTCTTGGGTCCAAGATCTGTATCATTCTGAAACGAGCAGAAAGACAGGATGTTATTTGTTACATCAGGTAAGAAGCTTCTCAAGAAAGCATATTTGCTCCATCAACTGTCTTAATTATTCATGATCCTGTCTTTGCACAGCTTTAAGTAATGCAACCTAAATTAAAATTAGCTGTTCAAGCTAAGGAACTAGGGTGACATTATTCAGTTATTTCTTGCTAATGCTGAACTCCTTCAATTCACATGTAGCCTGGTTTGCTCTTTCAAAATCTCTGCAAAAGCCTTTAGTGACAGCTAATTAAATGCATTTCCTTGAAAATACAGAAAATAACATCCTTGTAACAAGCAAAATGGTTGCAGTAGAAGTGCTCATCCACTTCAGCTTCCTTTTTAGAGACTGAGACAGGTCTTAAAAGTTCCAGCAAGCTGGAACAGTTGCTTCATCTCTGAGTAGAGACAGCACTATATTAAGCAAGCCCCCTATCCCATCAGAGCATCAAATGGGATACTATGTACCTTGATGCAGAACCATCATGCTGTGGCTCTGAACAACCAGAAGTGCATTTGCTAGGCACTCTGGTTTTGATAAATTTGGATGAATAAAAAGGTAAAGCACCTTTGGAAGTATTTTTCTATGAGCTGTTAAGCCAGGTCTAAGTAACAGAGCTCCTGCACTGTTAACTTTGACTGCTGAGTGAAAGGGGCGGGGCGGGGGGAAGAAAGGGTGGGAGTCACACACTTTTTTCACCTCATTTGTGCTTCAAGAACTGGCTTAAAAACATCTTTCTATAATCTCCAAAGCCCATGGTGAAAGTCCACTGCAAGTATTGAGTGAGAATGCTACAGCTTTCTTTCTAAAGATGCATTCACAACCCAGCCTCTTAGGCGTTGAAAATGACAGTTACTATGCAAGAGCATGGCCCATTCAAAGCCAGTTAGCTTCATTATTTGAAAAAAGGAGCTTCAACTGCAGCACATTACTCCTGAGAAGGATGCAGCCCTTGCTAGAAATGCAGACTTCTGTTGAGTCATGGGAAGAGAGAGCATTTGCTTCGTCACTTAAACAAACGGCTTTCTCCTTCCCAGGGTTCCCACTGGTATTCCAGAGCCCTGCCAAAAAAAGGCAGAAACTGCACTGGCCTCTTACTTCTCTTTGCTTTTTTTTTTTTCTCCCTGTGGCAGTATTTGCCATAATAAGTAGGACAAGGAGAACACCAGCATCAAATTAACCACATTTTGCTTTGCTTTAATAGGAAAAAGCACAAGGGCTTCAACAATACTCTTAACTTCTGTGACCAGGTCCTAAGGCAACTGCTCCTAAGCTTTTGCAGTACCAAAGAGAAAGGGAGGAGACAAAAAAAGAGACAAAACCCAGCAGAACGACAGAAACCAGCCAACCAACAAACCCCAACAGCACAACCTGGAAGAGGCAGGCTGCTAGGACAGGCACAAATGAACTGCCAGCAGGGGATGCGGCGGGTTCAGCAATGCTGACAGGAGCTACACAAGTACAAGGACGCTTCTGCAGGCTCTGTAAACCGAGCGGAGGGGAGGAGAGCAGAGCAGTTTCCGCGGGCCTGGGGGAGCGCACCTAGAGACAAACCGGAGCAGAAGCACGGGACAACGCGGAGACCTGAGCGCAGTCGCGGCGGGCGGCGCTTACCTGCTGCAGTGCATGGGACCGCGCAACCGCTGCTGCTCTCGGGTCTGCTCGCGGTTCGCCGGCTCCGCCGCCTTTATGTGCCCTGCCCGCGGCAGGCGGCCAAGGGGCGGCCCCCGCCGCTGGTCGGGACCGCTCCGCGGGCGGTGGCTGCCGCCGGTTCACGTGTCCTAACCGGCCAGGCGGCGGGCCCGGCTGCGGAGAGCCGAGTGCTGCTCCCCCTGCAGGGACGCCCGGAGTGTCCTTTCCCTCTGTCCTCCACCTGGTGACCTGTGCAGTGGCCGAGGATGCGACAGGCCCTGCCGTAGGTCCTGCATTCTATCTACTGCTTGCTTCCTGCGCAAGGGGACAGAATTCAGCCCGCAGAGTTAGCAATAGCGACGCCGTGCTGCTGCTCGCGTCCTGCCTCCCAGGAGGTCCTACGTGCAGGATCCACCACGCTGACAAGCCCCTTGCGGATGCTGGAGGGGCGGACCGCCACCGGGAGGCATATGTTGTTTTGTGCAGGCTGTGAGTTGCCCAGAGAAGGTCCATCCTTGAGTTACTGCTCTTCAAAGACTATGCCCTGGCTGCTGACGGGCTCTCTGGGTCTTCTGTGGATTGACAGTTTCACTGTCACCTTGCTGGGTCATCTGCTCTTTCCCAAGGGCAAACAGATGACTTGCAGTCTCTCTAGAAGATGTGATACCAATTCAGGTTAGATATAAGGAAGGAGCTCTTTACCGTGAAGGTGATGAGGCATGGGCACAGGCTGCCCAGAGAAGCTGTGGCTGCCCCATGCCTGGAAGTGGTCAAGGCCAGGTTGGACAGGACCTCAAGCAATATGGTCTAGTGTGAGGTGTCCCTGCCCATGGCAGGGGGCTTGGAACTGGATGATCTTTGAAGTCCTTTCCAACCATAGCCATTCTATGATTCTATAATTCTATGATATGGAGTCTGTGAACTGTGATTTTCTGAGTACCTAGTTTTTACCAGTAGATGAGACCATACACTAAGAAAAAGCTGAAAGCCCTGTGCTCTCTGTGAAGCAGAGGAGTTTTACAGTGATGAACAGATCGCACAGGATCTTTGTGGCTCACACACGTTATTTTTCTCTTCTTGGTTTGTGAGAAAAAAAAATAAATTAAAAGCTCCACTGCTTTGTGTGAGAGTTTATTAGGAGATAGTGTGCGAGCATGTGAGCATGGCGGGTGGTGACGAGGACACCTCCATTTTGGATTCAAGCTACACAGAGGTAGAGAGAAAAACCGGTCATGACAGGGACAGAGAGAGAAGAGTTCTGCTGACTGACGAATGGCACATGGATCTGTACGCTGGCTCTGTATGTATAATGAGAGTATTCATAGGACAGTAAGGCTCCAGTTTCTTAACTCAGTCCCTTGGTGACTGAAGTTCCTGCCTTTCGTGCCAGTACGTGACACTGTCACACAGATGCCGCCTGAAGCACTAGCTGCCAATGCAGACAAGGTTTGGGAAAGTACTGTTCTGTTTCCTGGTGCCAGTTATTCAGGATGACCTTCCCCGGTCCTCTGCTTCTCAAGTCACCTACCTGCTGCTCACATCCTCTTCCTCTCCTTTCCCTTCTCCGTCTTTTTTCTGTCTTGGTGACTGCCAAGGATATCTTCCTCTCAAAGGTAGATATTATTTTCTCACAGTTTGCCTAGGGAAAGAGCTAGAAAACAGCACCTGTGCTCTGGAAGCCTTGCTAGTTGCAAAGGGTTTATTTCTCTTTAGGAAGAGCTACAAATACTTTCAACTGCAGCTGCTTGCCTGGCAGCACTAAGCAGGGCCCAACATTCCCCATGGGCATAAGGGAGGATTGGGCACATGGCTGGCACTTAACAAATCTCCTCTATTTACCCATTATAAAAGATGAGTGAATAACTCTGGAAATGTTTTATGAGCCTCTGATATTTGAATCTTTGTCCATTCTGCTTCCCTCTCATCATCACTTAGCTAGGCTGCTGCATTATTGGGGAGCACATGCAGCAGCCGGGGCTGCTGTAATACACTACCTATGTGCAGGCATTAAATAAGACCTGGGAAATTATTTTATTCCATGCTTGAAGCCTGCATAAAAGGAGTCACCTCAAGGCATTGCTACACATATTTCTGCTACCATGTAGTAGTTCATGGCACTGTTTACTGCTCTGAAATATTTTGTTCCTAATGTGTTAGAATACGTGTTTTGCCTGACTTGGAAACCATCATGAAAGATAATTTCAGGTGATATGCTTAGAAAAAAAACCAACAAACAAACCAGTAGTAAGATACAGAGCCTTTCATGGGCAGATCATTCCCCAACTCAGTAAGTATGGACTGGATACAGCAGCTTCGTGCCTGCTTGTTAAACCTGGAGCACATTCATGGCCATGGACTGGTGTCCCAGATTCCGGTTGCCAATACAAGCAGAGAGCATTGTGGTGAGCCAGGATAGCTCTTTCCTCTTCCAAGGAGATGTCTCCACGTTGAGGCAAACCGACAGAGTTATCTGAGGTTGTACCCCAGTTTGCTCTGTAAGTGATGGTTCCCTAGCTGCGCTTTTTATAGAGGACTCAGATTTCCAGTTACTTTGGTTCAGCAGCTCTTCTGTCATTGGCAGCTTAAAAGGTAGATCTGTCTGTCTTACCTTTCAAATAGGGCTGCTAAAATGGGAGCGCTGGAGAAAAAAAAATAAATCATTGTCTTACTCTGCATTTGACAGCACTTTGTGGCGTATCAGCTTTCCTGACATTTGTAGGTGCACATAGAAGCAGTGGCAGAAATATATTCCCTGAAGAGGCAGGGTTGATTATAAAATCAAGCCCCATCAGGGGGGTTGTACCTCTAGCTGCTTCTGTAACAAGGAAAGCCAAATTGACCACCTAGACTGATTCTTTGTCTTTTTCTGAAAACATTGTACTTTAAATGTAAGAAGCTAATAGCAACTAGTTATAGTAAATACAGTTTTAGCATAGTCACCATAGTTTCAGTAAACTTTAAATGTATGATTTTAAAAATAGTAGCAGCCTAGATGATCTGGAGGTGATGTGAAGCACAGGCTCTCTTTGCAAGGAGGTCACACAGCCTGCTTGGTGACAAGCAGGCAATTGAGTTTGCACTGTTCTGTTCAAAGACAAATATATGGAATTAGCTCCACAGTGAATGCTTTTATATGCAGCCAGCCCTCCAGGTCTCACTGTTCTTCACCTGTTTGAATTAATCAGTGCTTTTCAATCGGCATCTCTGAGAGCAGATAATGGGTGACTGTGTGTTTCTGTCAGCTATGGGGTAGCATTGGGCTGCTTTGATCATTTGTTTGTTGGCTCTGATCATTTTATGGCAGAGTAGAATGAAAGAGCTGCTCTTTTCACTCCATGTTTTGAAATTGAGTAATTAGTCAAGGTTTTTATTGTTTACTCTGAATATATTAGTTTCAGGTCGTGCTTCTCTGCTGTCCTCCCCCACAGCTTCAGGAGGAAAGAAAAGAAGGATGTTGCAGTTGAGGATTGAGAAAGAGTTGAACAGCCTTTGGCATTTAATTGAAGCTTTTTGAAGCAAAGATAAGCATTTCCTCAGAGCAAAGTTAAATCATGACCATATTCACAGGAAAAAAAGTCCAGAGAGAGAAAAATTTAAGTCTCTATTTCACTCGCATAGTAACACATCCCTTGAAAAATCATTGCTGTTTGCAGGGTGGAAGAGCAGTGCTAGCTCAAGGCAGTTACAGTATGCAGTTTAACAGGGAAGGTTTTGTCTTTGTTTTGGGCTTGAGACTAAAATCAATTGCTGTGCCAAAGGCAAAATACTGGGGTAACTAGAAAACAGAGAACATCTGCCTCCTTTTGGATTGCACATATTTGGTTCCTGCAGTACCCCTCAACACCTGTGAGTGAAGCAGAGCTTTAATGAAAGAATATCTGTGATATTAGTCGTGGTCCATTAGGTCAGGGGACAGTGCTGTCACACGAGATTTACAAAAGCCTTTTTTTTTTTTCCTCTTCTTGGATTGAACTCTTCTGTTCAGTATTTGCTCTCTGCTACCAAGACTAATCTTTGTAAACATGTATTACCTCTGAAGTAGAGCAGCAGGCTTCTACCAGTGTGACTGTAATGTAAATAGTAATTATTCAGGTACATAGCAAGGCTAGTAAAGTACAAACTGAGTTGAGCCTGTGAGCCTTTGAAAATTTAAAGTTGGTGCTTTATCTCATGAAATACAGTAAGAAGTCTTATATAGTCTTCATAGAAGGTTATTTTCTTTATCTACTTCTCAGCGCTTTGGTGAACTTTGAAAATTCCTAATGGTTACAAATATAAACTGAGGAAACTTGTTCTGGGAAAATCCTTTGTTGTTTTAGGGATTTCCTTGGCACTGGCACAGTCCATATGCGGAACAAATAAGTTTTTTATATTTTCAGAATTTTTATTGCCCCATTCCTCATGGTTCAACCAGGCTTAACATGCTTCTGCCTTTAGGATCCCCTCACCAAGAGGATATCAGTATCTTGCAAATACTTCTTAACAGACAAATCAGAGAAAGTCTGGAAAAGAATATTCCAGTGCCCACAAAACTCCTTTTTATATGATGATACACTTATGCTTTGGAAAACTCCAAGAGCATTTTCTGTGGGTATCATTTAGGATAAAATTGCTGCTAAATCATGTTTGTTTGGAATATGCTGCCTTTGGAATAAACTTTAAATTTTGAAAGAAAGAAGGTTAAAAACAAAAAAGAAAGAAGGATTTAAAAAAAGACAAAATTACATAAAGTTGGGAATGGGAATAGTAATTTTTCAGAAATGTTTAACTTTTGTGGATACTGCATTATTAGACAATACTAGGAAACTCAGGCTTGGACAGGAGAGGACAGTAAATCATAGAATCATAGAATAGTTAGGGTTGGAAAGGACCTTAAGATCATCTAGTTCCAACCCCCCTTAAATCCATTTCCAGCTTGCAGAAATCATGCCTTTTCACGGATCTGCCCACCAGAATGCACCCACGCTCTAGAGAATGGGGCAAGGGGCCCGCAGCCAAACTCACCAAGAAATTATGCAGAGATGAATGGGGTTTATGCTGTCTTACAGCAGTTATAAGGATAATCAGTCTCACCAAGATACAGTGTAGGCCTAACTCTTCAAGCACTGGCAGGGGCTAGAAGTCTGGTTCTTTTTAAGTCAATAGCAAAAGTTCTTGCTAGTCACTGGGTCTCAGAACTTTGCAAGGTTAAATTCAAAGGCATTTAAATTTAAGGCATTTAAATTCCTAGAAACTGAATTTTTTTTACTAAATTAGAAGCTAGAAATTGATGTAAAATGTCTAATCTTATTAAGACTGCTTAATGATAGATTAGCAAATGGTAGGTGAGTCATCACTTTGGAAATGTATAGTGCACGAGAAGTGCATTGCTTTCTGAAACAACTGACATAGAAAAAGCAAGAAAATGTATCTCAGGCTGCTCAAACGTTTTGTGTAATGTGATTATATTAAATTCATGATATCTTGAGCAAGATTCCCTTAAACAGCTTTTATGCAAAATGAAGGCTTTTAAAAGTACAGTTACTTTGGTTGTACATAGTAAGCAACAGATAAAATAAAGACAATGCCAAGTTACTTCTAAATTGTTGCTACTTACAGTAAAAAGGGAAGGAAAAACTGACAGAAGAAAGAGCATGAATGTAAGCATTCATTCTTGGAATAATCTGAACTTCCAATGAAGGACTAATAAGAGAGTACAGAACGCATAAATGTATTTTATATATGAGGATATATTTTATACATGAGTATAAATCTGGCTTATGAATATAGGCCAGTTTCTGAGAGTGCAAAGACCCTCCTAAATGATTTAAAGAGATGCAAAATTTCTTTGAAACTACATTTCTTTTATCTTTTTTTTCGGTTTTTGTTTGTTTGTTTGTTTGTTTCGGGGTTTTTTTTAACCACTCACCCAAGAAGGTTGAACTTCGAGATTCTGTGGCCAAACATTTCATAAATATAAATCATGTTTCTGTGTATAGATGTTTATTCTCTATTCTTTTTCCTAGGCGCAAGTGGAGGAAGTGCCTCTTCTGAGTCTTTTCCAAAGAAAACAGTAAGTGAAATGGTGCTCTGTGCACTTGGGTTTATGTTTAGCCCTGTGTGATAAAGCAAAAGTTGGTTGAAGACTCTTCCATCAGCTATGTGGGAAGTATTCTTGTTCTTTGCAATCTTTCAAGCAAAAATGTGATTTCTTTACACACATATGAATAATTCTTTACAGCCTTGCAGTAGCCACACGATTTTTCAATATGATCATCATTCCCATAACACTTATGTTGAATGAAAACCTTCGTCCTGAATGAGCATTGCTCTATCTGACAGCAGCCTAGCTAACATCTGCAAAATATGTTCATCCAGAGTGTTTAGAAGCTTTTAAAGGGTCTGGATAATGCTCCTTTTCTTGTTCTGACACCCAAGAGACACGATCCATTCCTGTATTTTAGGTTTTCTTACAAGGTTCTTTTTGTCATGTGTATCACAAGGGAAGACAAGGCTTGGATATCAGTACAGTGAAATTCTGTTCCAAGTTTTTCTTGGATTTGCTGTGTGGAGGGAATAAGCTCCCCTATGGCATAGGTCTACGAAATGAATGAATCTTTTCTTGTTCATATTTAGTCTAATTTCTAATCACTTGAGTCATAAAATCAGTTCCCTAGGATCTGACCTAGTTATCCTTTCTGGATGCACAGCATATATATGTGTGTATATATATATTCCCCAGTTTCACAGAGATCAGATTTCATACAGAGGTTAATTTCATTTTTAGATTTGCTGGAAGAAATAAAGCTGTTAAATCCAAGTACTGTAACAGCCTCAGTCTTGTTTCACCCTCTAATGGGAGGCGAAGTAGTTCGGGCCCTGAGTGTAGAAAGATCTATGGCCTAAATAACATATTTGCAATAAATTGATTTCCTTGGGTTATTCTTGGATGCTGCTTCCCGGAACACAGAGAGTTTACTGTCAAAATGTGCTTGCTTCATATATGCAATATGCTCACAGGAAGTTTGCAATCTTTAAAACGGGTTTAATCAGTGAGAAAAATCTTGCATGGTTCTCTGGAGAATTACTCATAGAATAACAGAGGTTGCAAGGGGCCTTTTGAGGTCATCTGATCCAATCTCCTCCTCAAAACAGGACTAACTTCAAAGTTAGATCTGGCTGCTCAGGTTGCTTGTCCAGCTGAGCTTTTAATACCTCCAAAGACAGAGAGTCTGCAGCTTCTCTAGGCAACCTGTGCCAGTGCTAAATTACTCTAGTAATTTTTTCCATTTATTTATCTGGAATTCCTTTGCTGCAGCTTGTGACCACTGCCTCTTTTGCTGTACATATCTGGGGAAAACCTGGCTCTATCCTTGCTCCCACTTTCAGCAGTGGGAGACTGCATTCTGACCCACTGTTACTTAGCCTTTTCTTCTGCAAGTTAAGCAAACTCAGCTCCCTCAGCCTCACATTGAGGTTGTTCCAGTCCCCTACCCATCTTGATGACCCACCACTGCTTTCACCCCAGTTAGTCCATGAAGCTTTCTTATTGAGGGACCCAAAACTGGACACTGTTATTTTGTCATACAATAAATTACATTTTATTTGTAGACTGGGGTTTCTCTTTTTATCACTCATTGTTCCAAATCTGGCAGTTTTGGAAATCATTCTCTCATACATGATTTCAGTCATCTATGGGATGGACATTGCACTTCTGTAAACAGACTATTGCAATCTTTCCCTCAGGTCTCCAGAACATTTAACAATTTAACATCTGTCTCATTTCCAAATGACAGATGCTCACACTTACATGTAAAACTGAAAAAAAAGGTCTCCTCAAAATGCTGATACAGAAACCAGTTGCTTTGCTTGCTGTCATGGACAGGCAAACTTCAAACCTCTTTGGAGACTTTTGCTCTGACACCACATCTTAGTATCTTCCACATCTCTATTTCCACACATGTTGCTGCTTCCATCTTCCTATCTCTTATTCTAATCAATTTTGGTTGTGTGACTTCTCATGCTGCCCATTTACATTTCAAAATCTCATCCCTTCTGGCTCCAAGTCTACTAAACTGGTTCACCACACTTCCACTTTATCTCCCCTAATGTATTACCAAAGGCTTATTGCTCTGTTAGCTTAGCAAAAGCCACTAAGTCTTCCACTCCTACTTTACCTCGTCTCGCTTAAGCATTCAGGCTGGCAGCTTTTCAGTTTTTCTTTCTGAAGCCCATTAAAAGGGCAGCTAATGCAAAAACTCACAGCTGCTCTTTCACCATGCTGTTTCTACACCACACGAACAAAAATTTGCTTCAAACCACCTAAGGTTGCTCAAATGCTAATGTAGCCCACACATATCCTTCCTGGCCAGTTCTTTTTGGCCACTTTGTGTTAACAAGGCAACTGGATGGCCTTTGTTCATTGAGTAAAACACAGCTCATGCACTAACTTCATCTCACTTGCACTCTACTGCAAAGGCATAGATCTCACATCAGTGACATATTTACTAGTGATAATGCACTATTTCAAGGTATGAGAAGTTATTTGAGGACTTTTCTTTGAAGGAGAGTGTGTTGGAGAGGAAAAAGAAATCTGTTTTTCTTCCCGAGCTAATTAAAAAGAAAAAAGCTTCTCTTAACAAGGTGTAGTTAGAAATTTTTGTTACAAAATTGGGATGTTCAGAGGAATCAGGGGAATAAATATTCATCAGAATGCTTCTCGAAAACATAGGGGTTTAAAAAAAACAAACATACAACCAAACAAAAATAAACAAACCCAAACTTCTCTCTTTGTCTTTAGAAAGGAGTTCTACCAGGGATCCTTTCCCAGAGAATGAGATGGGACACAAAATAATATATAGCATGGGTGGCATGGCATTCGTGTCGTTCTGATGGGTTAGGGAAAACCCATCCTAAACTTCCTGAGCCTGCATGGTTTTCTGCAGTTCATCTATGTATGCAAAGCAGCATAGCACTTAACAGGGAAGGCTGAGAGAGGTGGATTCCAGTAAAGGTAGTTTGCAGCCTCTGATAGGGCAGAAGCAAGCTATTTCCTGAGCCAGTGAGTGCCTAGCTGTATCAAATGGCTCTGGGAGAGGAAGTTGCAATTCTGTCTTTTGGGAACATGAAAAGGAATGGAAGGAAGTAAATAGTTTACAAAACAAAGCTTAATAAATCTGTTTCCATCCAAACCCGAATGCTAACTTTTTTAAACTCTCCATCCCCCAAGGGAAGGAAAGTTGCTCCATTTGTAGCTTTTTTTCTCAGGGTAGTCATAAGGACATTGAGCATAAGGAAAACTTAATTCTAGCTCTGTATAAAAATGGTAGCATAGAAATGATGCACCCATGTTACTACTGCCATCATGCATTACACATTTGGCTTCTTCACATAATAACCATATTCATAACTCATGCAGTCTGTATTTAATATCCAAAAAAAGAAGGTATTTAAGGAGCAACTTCTCTGCTAGTCACAGCAGAGCAATGTTGAAAGCGGGATGGGGCGCTGGTCAATGGAATGTCTCTGTTTCAGAAATGACACCTTGTTATCAGGACTGCTAGCTCCAAAATCAAATTATGAATGCCATGCAGGTATAATACCAGAAAATAAAATAGTGTACCTGGCCCCTTTATGTAACACAACGTAGTTACAGATAGAGGAAGAGAAGTGATGATTCATTATCTGTTCATCCAAAACCCAAGATCGCTGATTCATATACTACATCCAAAAGCTTCACAAGTCTAAACGTATTCTTGACTAATCTCTATAAAAAGATGCTGTGCACAGGAGCATGATCATGTTTTCTGTTGTTGCTCTTGTTCTTAATCAAAAGGTCTTGATCAGCCTTAGACTTATTGGTATGTAAAGTCTCTTCTAGTATGCCCTACTTCTAGCATCCATTTCTGTAAGCTTTACAGGTAATATAGCATGTGTTTTTAAATGGCATATAGATCTTTAAAAATACATAATATAGTCTATAGCACACTACAGCTTTTGTAAATTACATTCCAAATTCATGTTTGTGCCCTGTTTATTTTTCTAAAACCATATATAAAATTGAAGGCAAATCACTCCCTGTTGGAGGTCAAGGTCATTCTGTCCAAGGCAGGATTAGCAAAACCTTCTTTCTATCATTTTTATCAAAAGGTATTAATCTCTATGTTGTTTAAACTCTATGAACTTATTAGAGTTGGATGCAATGTTGATTAAAGACAACTGTGCCTAATTAAAACGCAGATTTTCTGAAAAAAGAGACCTACTCCAGAGTATGCGCATCTAACTAGTGAGAAGTGATGAATAACTTGTTACCATATCAATAAAGAAAGTCCCTGCCATGATTCTCTGGCTGACGTTTCTAATGACAGGTTCTCAGCTAAGTCAACAGAGATATTCCTCCTGCTTTGTGGGTCTTTGAGGTCCTCTGTTCTTAGAATCATTTCCTTTCTTTATCCATATGGATTTGAAAGAATAATTATACTCCTGAAGATCTTTCCCTGAACAATGTTGCCACACTCAATGTGTAACCCCTACAATGCAAGTAATAATAAGGGTGGAAACTCCCACTTGAAACTCCTACTACCAGTCTTTTTTTGATGGAGCAAGGAGATGCTTAGAAAGCCATTTAGTGGGATGTGTTCTGAGCTTTGAGACAATTCTACTTCCACTGTGCATCATCTCCACAGCCACAATAGTTTGCAACTACTTAATGGAGCACAAGATTCCTTTGAATACGTGGGTTTCTGTACTTCTGTGCCAGTAGAATTTAATCAGCTTGAATGGCGATAACCAACACCCATCTGCTGCAGTGCTGAAAAGAAACACCATAAAAAAACCTAGGATAGATTCAAGAAGTGATGCCTAATATTTATTTCATCTGCTGAAGTGGTTCATCAGAACAGCTGGGCAAATCTGCTACTCCCTGCAGATTAATATTGGTATAAGTTTCACAGCAGAATGATGATGTTTTCATGTCTTATCAAGAGAGTCATATGCTCAAAGATCTGAAACAAGGAACTAGAGCAAAATTTTCCAGCAGGAGGGGAAGGAGACTTATAGATACACCATACCATATACTTTCCAAGAACATATAGCCAAGCTACCATAGAATTCTCTGAGCCACTGTTATGCAGTACAATACTTTAACTGTTGAGTCAGCATACTGTTAGCAGGGTAAGACTACTGAAACGTGTTATGACTCCACTGCTGACACATAGCATCATATCTAAAACCAGTTTTCTTCCTTTTGAAGTCTTATGAGTAGGTGAGTTCAATTACCCACTGAGACTTCATTCTTGTAGATAATTGACTACTCATCCATCTTAAATTTGTCTTTGGTAGCCTGGCTCAGAAGGCAGGCGGTAGGATGACTGCTGTATGCGTGGATTTAGAGTGGATAAGAGAGATGCGAGCATTCCTTCTGAGAAAATGTTTAGTTTGGTTTTTTTTTTCTTTTTTCTATCTGAAAAACAGGGCACTGATTTCCTGCCAGGAAACACTTTTGAATAAGAACACCTGGAATTATTAAAGTTGGTCTAACTTTGAGTAGGAGGCAGAAAGCACAAGAAAATGGTTATGGAAAAATGGATGCCAGGCTAGGAAGTAAGTTGAGCTAGAGGCTTTGCATCTCAAAGGCTTTGTTCTGTCTCTGAGCAGTGTCCCAGAAGGGGTACTGACATGGCACTTTGCTATGCTGTCCTAAAGTTTCCTCAAAGGGGAACTGGAAGACAGCACTGCCAGTTCACACTGTTAATTTTATCCCATCACATGTCATAATTTAAATGTAACATGTGCCAAGAAAGAATTACACAGAAATCTTTTTATTTACATACATTGTCTAAATATGAAGGGAAATTTTAAACCTTCATAAGTTCTCTATTTTCACTGCAAGTAAGTATTTGGTAAGCACATTTGATTTTATCTAAACATTACTACTCTGGCAGAAATTCCCTGTTGGGGGAATGTGTCCTTGAGCGGTGTGAAGCACAAGGGCCCTAATTCAGAGGTGATGTTGGCCACTGCCCTTCTTTTTCTGTGTTCCTTTCACCTTGTGCCACAAATGATGTAACACAAATGTTGTGAAAAGCTGAGAGCTAAAATGGTGCGTGACATTTGCAGAGGCGCATTTTCCTGCCATCCCATTCCTCCTCCTCCTGCTCTTTTTTTGTCCCTGCAGTCAGAGGAACTGTGCCAGTCCTAAGCATGTCTAGCTGCTGTGTGTGCCAGCCTCGGGGCTGGGCTCACACATCCACACAACAAATGTTCCACAGTGGAAAACTCATCAGTGAATTGAGGCAAGGCAGGTTGCTGGAGAGAATGTAACAGGGAACTCAACCTTCCATTCTTGCCCTGAGGTGATGAGGGGAAGGAATCAGATCTGACCTTGCTTCCTTTCACCTGTAGCTAACAGAAGACAGAAGAATTCATTCACTGAGTCATTCTACTTAATTGTGGGTCATGTCAAAGAGGTTTGCTGAAGCCACAGCAGGACTTCAGATGAATTTCTTTGCCCTGAAAGTCGACTAAGAGCAGTCAGATTCTCAGTTACAGCAGAGAGACAGCTTAAAAAGTTCGCAGCCTGTCAGCTCCAAAGTGGTGCCTCACTGTAACTGCGGTATTAGACACATAAGCTAATATGTCAGATGCAAAAGCTATGTTTGCTTATAAGTGGGTCTGCTGCAAACCAGTTCCAATTCAGCAGCTCAAATGCACGTCTTTTAAAGGATAGGGTTTACATCAAATTCAGAAAGAATTTAAAAATAGGAGTCTGTCAGTTTCATATAGATAAATATGGGGGAGAGGTATAAGTTGGCAAATGCACATAGCAAAGGGAAAGAACATACAAGCCCCTGCAGGTCACTGTGGCCTTGCTTTGAATTCCTTCTGAACTTAACCTGGAATATCAATGCCCATGTCAAGTCTTTGTTTAAACACAGAACAACACAACCTGCCCAAGCTAAGCTGCAACCACAAAACCCCATTCCTCTATTTCTGTCATAATTTTCCTTGTTAATCTCTTGATGATTTAAAGCCTTCTGATAGCTGATGGGAAAATTGCTAGTAAGCTTTCTAGAGATCCCGGAGTTGAAAGGCAGAATGTGAAATGAACACCAGTAAAAATCCCAAGAAATTATGGAAGCTCTTTCTCTTCTCTGTGATCAGCCCTTGGAAAAAATTAAGCAGCCACAAAATGCAAACAGTTGTCACACACTGGTGAAAATACCACCACCCCCCAAAAAAAAACAATAAAAATAATCCAAGACTTATTATATATTCACCATTTTTTGTTGTTTGGGATCCTTGGTTAAAATTTATGCTAATGTTTCCATCCATTAATTTTACATGCCCCAGTGTTTTGCAAAAGACCAAGGTAATTTGTTAGCCATATTTCTAAGGCAGTTGTTACCGAAACAAAAGCATATGAAAAATCAAGGTTGTTC
The DNA here is from genome assembly GCA_028858755.1 of Ara ararauna. Classification (NCBI taxonomy): domain Eukaryota; kingdom Metazoa; phylum Chordata; class Aves; order Psittaciformes; family Psittacidae; genus Ara; species Ara ararauna. The sequence continues at coordinate 71,989,909 of CM054381.1, forward strand.
ACTGATTTAAAATTTGTGATTTGAAACTTGTTGACACAAAATGCACATCATGTTTACAGTGGTTTCTCCTTACTTTACTTCTTTTTCCCTGAGCAGTGGGGAGAAGTCAGGGTTTCCAAATGGCACCGTGTTCCAAGACAATATTAGAATGTTTGGCATCAGAAGTAAAAAAGCAGCAGAATTTGCCAGTACTCACAATAACCACATATCCAGCTGCCTTACACAACTCCTCCCAATATAGATACAGTGGTGCTATATCAAGCTTTTACAGAATATAAGCTTGGAAGCTCTGTCTGGGGAGTATGAAGTAACCTAAGCCTTCACATTTGTGCTGGGATCAGCTGGAACAGAAGCAGAGGTTTAAAAGAGGACACTGGCAGTTTGCCTAAGAAAAATATAACTGCCAATAAATCTTCTGTCTGAAGTATTTGGACAAAGTGTAACTTAGAAAATTAAAAGAATTAGTAACTGGGCAATTTCAAAATACAAACATAGACAATCTTGGATTTGCTTCTCTGTAATGAAGAAATGTATTTCTGAAGTAGTGTAGTAACCAAAGGTCATATCTGGCTCCTGAGGCTCTTTCCTAAAAGATGAGCTTCAGTGTTGTCCCAAGCTGACTTCTGTCCATACATACAGCTCTCTAGCTTGAGTAACGCTATGAGCTTGGCCTGCATGGGAGCATAGCTTGGAGTTCACATGTTTCTGATGTTCAGACCAATAATAATAGCAAGGTTAGGACTACTCCATCCTGCCAATATAAGTATTTGGGTGGTTCTAATATCACTTTGCAGCACGTCTCCTTTTTCTTAACTCCTCCTTCATTCTTGAGATAATACTTTTACCACATCTACTACAGTGAACTCTTCAACCATCTCTGCAGATGAATTACCTCCATAAAAAAGGCAAAATAGCTGTATACATCCTGCTTGAAAGAGTCCATACAGCAATGCCATACTCCCTGCCCATCTTCCATCCATCCTGTTGCCTCACAAGTAGCTTGCAGCCTTGGTGGCCTAGGTGCTGGCACTTCAGCACTGTGGGGGACAAGCTCACACTTTCTCTTAGCCTGTTGCTTCCAAGTTGGCATTTGACTGATGAGATTGTTGCTTTACAGAGTGGTCTCAAGGCAGCTGCTAATGCATAATTTAGGTTTAGCCAATATGGTTTCCCATAGCTTTTTTCCAGCAATGTAAATAGCATGAATACTTGTTTAATTTCTTACTGTACTGAAGCATGTCTCCAATTTCATATAAGAACTGGTTCTTCTCTTCAGGGCCTTATTCAACATTCGTTTTAAGAATTTTATGAGCTCAGCATCAAAGTACATTATAAATCTGTCCATAGATAAATAAAACAGTACTGAGGAATGTTAGCCAAGGGAATCTACAGTAAGATTTATTTCTTTCTCTATCCTTTCTGCCAGTACAGAGCTCCAAGCCTCCCGCAGCAGAACTGCCTGGCCCAGAAGCAAAGCCTTTGGTTTTCTTTCCTATCTCAAAGGGACTGGCAGCTGCTTGGTTTATTTAGCAAAGCATTTAGATATCTTATTGAACTTCCCATATGCAGGTCTCTCTATGTAAGTCAGCATGACTACTGAAAATACGATAATACTTTGCTAGGCAGAGCTAGGCCACCTGGGGAAAAAATAACTGATTCCAGCTCTTAGGCAAGGTGGGCTACATCTACAGGACTCCAGTTCTCTACCAAAACCAAAGCAATTCTTCCCCAGAAGCTGGTGTTGCTGTGCTCTTAGATGCAAAGGGCAGTTTCTAGTTCATACTCTCTATAAGGTGAATCCAACTTTGCAGAGCTGCCCTCTCTGCCCCAAGCAGATGCCAAATCAGAATAGCTCAGAAAAAAAAAATAGTTTATTTAGTTCCAAGTTCATTTTGCTAAAAGCTATTTTGGCTAAATTGGAAGATTCCTAAGACCTCCTGATGCTTCCCTACTGTGATTGTTCTGTTGCAGATAAAATGCTAGTAGCATGAGGGCAGGCACGTAACAGTCGCTCTGATAAGAAAAGTCTGCACTTTTGGTCTGCACTTTTGGGTATGAGGTCACTCAGACCTTTGCCACAGCAAAGAGACTGCTTTCAGCTCACTTATCTAGCTATAAAATGGAAAACTGATATTTCTAGCAAAATTGTTAGATATTGTTATAGTCTAAAGTGCCTGAATAGAGAAGAAAGAAACTCCCTGAGCCATTTGTGTACTCTCCTGTGTATGCTGTCCTAAGTTCTACAGTGCTCTGCACCCCTCTGAATATATGGCTGACACTAGAAACTTTGTTGGCTGTATCAAACTAACTGAAATGATAAAAATCATTTGTTTGCCTACAATTAGAGATCCCTATTCACTAGTATGCATTCCATTTTTTTTTTCCAAGCAATATCATTTATCTTGGAACAAATACAAGTAAGGCCAACTTCTGTGCAGTGCTTGTCTGTTGCATAGGATTTTTGTTTACAAGCTAAGAAGACCACAAAAAATGGCTGGGTGCTATGTTCTCATCTACACTACAAGAGCTATTCTGGTCCACAATGAAGTTTCCATACATGGACAGTATCAAGAAAGAAAGCAGTAGCTGTGCTGCATGAGCTGTCCAGATAACAAAAAAAAGTGATCAACAGAGAAATGATTTTTGAAGAAAAACAGTTTGTAACCTTCCGGGAGAAAGCTATTTCCCTGTTACATGCCTATAAGGTATCTACTTTGTGTGCACGTGTATTGTGTGCAGTGATAGCATTTCAGATGTCCTGGAGGCTTTAAGATCTTAATCATGCCCACTGCATCCACACCCATCTGATCTTCCATTCAGCTGTTCTGTTTCCAGGTTTGAAATTGTTCTAGTTATGAGGTAGATCCGGAAAGTAAAATAGACTACCCCTGGTGAAGCAAGGTAGGAGACCCCTCCAGCTAAGTACTCTGAGATCCTATCTTGAAGATCAAAGGGCCTGGCTACACGATGCAAAGAAGTGAAAAGGAAAGGGTGAAGGAAAACCACTCGCTCTCCTGGAGGGACTCCAGACAGATACAACCTGAGATATATTTAGTTTTAACCCCAAATAGCCTTGCTGTTGAAATGACATCCTGTGTAATTTAATCTTAACAGCAATAGTTAGCACTTTTGTCACTCTGAAAAGTAAAAAGTGCCTATTTTTTAATTTCATAGAAATGTATTTGGTCACCATTAAAATACAAAAGGATAACTTTTAAATACATTTCCTGGATAGCTAGAAGCCCCCAGTGAGACAGGATTGCCCTGCAGACTCAGAAATGTTGCCATCTAAATTGAAATTTATCAGGTGTCAGGCACTGGCTGGACTGGCCAAGTACACAGCGGGTACATGCTATGCAAAATAATCACAGTTCCACGTGAAATGAAAGCATTACTATTTACTATTTTTAAGCAGCTGCATTATATCACTGTGTAACCATGATCTTGAGACTGACCATAAGGCACCATTTCAACAATCCAGGTATGTTAGATACAAGAAGAAAACCAGTAATTTTCTGGAACTAATGGAAAAATTATTTTCCATGGATCAAGAAAGACATAAGTTAATGTTGTAAGGTTTTCTAAAACCCATGGAGAAGAAATATCTCAGTTACTTATAAAGAATTGCAGAAAGAAGTGGAGAAGTAACCCTACAATAAACTGCTTGAATAAAGTGCTTATTACCAGAAAATACAAAATCCAGAAAAAGGTTTTGTATGTATGCAAATGAGTGGTACATGGTCCATTTGTTTACATCACTCAATTGTGATAAAAGGAACCATACTCATTTTTCTAGTATTTTCTCATCCTTTAAATATATAATATTGGCAATAAACAAAGTCTACCAATATACTAACTCTTCTTTCAATTAGGAAGTCAATTTAAAAATTGCTTTACACATGTTTTTTATGTGTGGCACTGATGACCATGATATTCTACTTTTAAAATGTTTTAATCACTATTTTTAGTAATCAGTTGAAAGGGAAGTGATTCACTTGCCTATTTGATAATTCTGTGAACCTGTATGTAAAAGGTAATCCAAGTGAAAATACAAAAATCACAACAGTTAAACAGTTTGCACTCTGGTAATATATCAGCATTTGTAGCTGGTAAGGTCTCTTTGAACATAATATTAATAATCTGTCAATGAATGAATGCAAAATAAAGATGATTCTTTTCTTGCAGCCTATGTAGACAAACTACCAAAAAAAAAAAAACCCTGCTGTAGATAAGGATTTAGTCTGCAATCATGTTTCAGTTCCCATTCTTGTGCTAAATGCTCACTGAATCTTTGTAGTGATACACTATAGTGTAAAATCCAATACATCCTTTGTATAGCATCTGTGAAACTGGTTAAGATTTTTATCTTGCACAAACTTAGCCAGGTGCTACATACAAAAATAGAGACCTTCATGGCAGAGTCTCAAGATTAAGCCTAGTTAATGACTTTTAATTTAGTTTTGCAATTTAGTTTGCTCTTAAGACAGTTCAATCATAAAATTATTTTAGAAAATCTTGGCTACCCAGAGTTTTCTGTTTTGTTCAGCCTATTCTGTATTAAGGTAGAACCAGCTGTTGTGGTGCTTTGCTTTGATCTGAGAGGTCTGATAAACAGATTCTGTTTTCAATTTACTCATGGATTAGCTGCTTAAATGCAGTGTGGCTATCCACTCTACATTCAGGTAGGAATGCAAATATGTTTACCTGGTAAATGTCTGAGTCTTTTGAGATTTATCTGCTACAGGCAAAAATGTCTTTGGATGGCAATTTTAAACATTGCTTGCAGGAACATAAGAACTATTTTAATGAATCACAAAACGTTTTTTCTCCAAGAATATCTCTTGCAAAATGTACTAAAACCCTCTTGAGACAGTACTACTTGTTACAGCGAATTATGAGATGTTGGAAAAATCACCCCAAAGGAGAAGTTTCTAATTGTCATGTGTTGGTTTATCTCTGTGCTAACTTACGTCAGCAAGACATAACTGTGTTCACTTCTTACAATCCTCCTTTAAAAATCCCCATTATTTATTTTTATTGGTCTTTACCAACAATTTGTGATCATTAGAGAATGATTCCAATAACCTTTTGAACGCATTTCCTACTTTCTGTCACTTAGTTAAAAATCTATACAAGAATTCATGGTAAGTCTTCAGATTTTAATGTTTTCATATCTGATTTTAATACTGCTATAATGACATTCCTTCTTTTCATCACAATTCCTCTTCTGAATCAGTGCCACAGATTACTTTTCAGTAGGAACCTTCCATTAGAAATACTGAAAGTCATTGGATTTGATCATTACTACTTCATGGCAAAACTATAATTACTTCTTGAACCAAGTAACTGCACTGCTCAGGCTTAAGTCAAATTCAGCCCCTTTTAATTTATCTTTTTTCCCAGACTCTGGAACTAGCTGTTCCAAAAAGCCATCATTGGAATTGTTGAGAAATTGCCTCTCAAAAACATCTTGCCGATCAATGTGCAAGTAGTTGGAGTAGTACACTACCACTTAAAAATAAAAATCATTACACTTATTTGTTTCTTTGACTTCCTTCACACCGCATACTCTGTATGGTATTTACATTACATACTATAGGCAGCAATTTAGATATCCAGATTAAAAGTATAGGCTTCTTATACCATCGATGGAGAGATAAAGTGCTTCAGAGGGCAATGAAGAGTACATCAGTGAGAAACCTGCCCGCTTTGTTAATTACTTGGAGGATCAGGATGCTTCTGATAAATGCCCAGGAGAGGTGGTGAAGACCCCTGAATCTCCCCAAAGCCTGTTTTTTTTTTTTTTTTTTCAATTGGGATGGGAAACTAATACTGAAATTTGTTAAAATAATGTCACTGGAACTGCAATTTAAATGCATTCAGAAGCTCTCATTATTTCTTGTTCCCCTGAAATTTTCTCCCTCTAAGATGATTTTTCCAAGAAAATTCTGATTTCCTATCTCAGTCAGTTATAGATATATTAAAACCTAAGTAGCCCACTATTTTTTCTTTTGATCAGCTTCAGAAAAGCTGAATATGTCATGGTTGGACAGACATTCTAGTTTACCTTTATTTGCTTTTAGCTTTTTCATGTAATTGTACCTATTTGAGATGCAAATGAATCCGTTTTGCTGGCATCTTAAGTCAATGGCCTAGCCTTTGGCCCTACTGTGCCTCTGCTGCTTGTGGCTTTCTTCTTAATCACAAATAACAATTTTTCAGGTCTCTGCCATGTTCCCATGCTGGCAGTCCACATCATTCCATTTTGCATATGTGGAGTCTGTGCTTTTAAAACAGCTCTCTGTCCTCTGACATGTTCCAGGCACTACAGAAAACCAAAAGCTCTAAGCCCTCTAGACATGTTTCTGTCTATCAGTCTTTGACAGCAAAACTGGAATAATTCTAAAGAAATCACAAAGGTCCTAGACTAAAGGCTTTCTAAAGGCTATTTTTTCTGTGTAATCTCATACACTTATCTGTGCTCCTGGTGTCAGGATCACAAGCTTCTACCTACCACTGAAAAGAACCTTCTCTAATGCCTTAATTGAACTGCTGTCTTCACAGCTGGTCACCAAGCTGCTGAACAGGTATCTGGGTTGCTGCATACAAGGATACAGACTTTTGATAACTAAATCACCTACCATTACAGCTTTTCAACAACTCACAGTGTATCCCCTTCTCCTAAAGGGAGCACTTGGCTCTGTGTTAGCTCCTCTCTGCAATGCTCAGCCTCTCAGTGTTTCACACTCTCCAAGTCTTCTTTCATTTACTTTTTTTTTTTTTTTTAATCCCTTATAATTCCAAAGTGTTTTATATTTATTCCACTCTACCCCCATCTGCTGGTGAAACAAAGCTGGCACATGTAATATACCATTAACAGCATATGAGTGACTGGCAAAGAATTGACTCCTGCTTGTTTAAGATGAGTCACCAAAGTACTTGATAGATGGGATTGGAAAGGGAAAGGAATGGGAAAGGGAGGAAGCAATTTCCTTTACAGATCTAGTACAGCCTGTACTGCTTTGATTTTGCAGTGAGCTCTTTCTTAAATTGATCAGCCTCTCTTTTCATTTAGAAAAAGTAGCTTGCACTGAGAAAGTTTCTATTTATCATTTAAAAAATTTAGTAACTAAACAATAGACCCTTCTGCTTCTCTTCATAATTAACTCTTTTTTCTATAAGCATGTATGCACAGCATTATTATCGGTTGGTATTTTTTCCCCAAATCTCTTCTGAAAATGCTTCAAATTGACTAAATTTTAAATCATTCTCCTTTTGCAATAAGCTAAATTTCTGGACACTTGAAATGTCGTATTAATTCTAGCATTTCACTTTGCTTCCACGAGCAAAGCAAACCGTGGCAGGAGCCAATTAAAAAGAGCTGAGAAATGCTCATAAAATGAAGGGCTGACAGGTAAAAATTCTAAATCTGATGGGCTGTCTTGCAGACTGCCATGGCCAATGTCTCTGCCTATAAGCAAACTTTAATGTCCTAAGGAGAAAGAAAAAGAGTTTATTTTTAAGGCTAACTTTGTCCGTATCTGAAACAGTCCCTCTTCTCCTCCTGCTTCTTTTCTGCCCTCTAGCGACCAATCAAGCATGTTTCTAACTAAACTAGTTAAGCACGCTTCAAAAACACTTTGTGTATCTACTAGGCCAGGTCATGTCACTAACATAGATGAGCTGCAAAAGTAGAGGTAATGGCTGAGCGTCTGTGGTGGTGGTAATAACAGGTGAGTTAAGACGCCCCTACTTCCTCTAGACAAATTCCTACCACATATATTTGGTGGGATTTGGCACTGTATTTCAGCTGTGGTTGTCTGACCATATTGTTGTACAGAAAGGCTGAAGGAAAGGATTGGATTATACAGGGTATTTTCTCAAAAAGAAAAACAACAACCCAGCATATCAATAAAAGTAGATTTATTTTGTTATGTGAATCTCAAAAGTTAGTGTGAAGTCTATTAATATACCAATCCTAAAATATGCCAGGAGTCTTTGATTCACTGAACTGAAGGCTAATTGAATCCTGCTCCTACCGTATAACATTTTTCTAAAACTGTTTTCCATTCACAGACACCTGCCAAAATTTTACACTCAAGCTAAAAGGAAGCCATACTGGAAAAGGAAGTCAAGCCATAGGCAATACAGGATAATAGCATCTTTTTGGTAAAATGATGTGGGAAGAATAGGTAGTTTGTTTATTTTAGATCATGATCTTTATAATCCTGCCCTTTTTCTAACTCAGATATTTTTTTCCATTAGCACTTGATGTACGCTTTTGCCAAGAAAAGAAACATTGATTTTTATAGTGAACTTGTGAAATACTTCTTTAGAAAACCTGGGGAGCAGTATGTGTTTGTATTTACACTTCCATAGACTATCAGATACATGGTCCCTTCTTCAGTTTTGAAATGGAAGCACCCAAATTAATGCATTTGCTGCTTCTGGTGAATGCCTGAAGAAGGGTTTATGAACTCAAAAGCTTGTATATTTTTTCCAGCTATGCTAATGGGGCTAATAAAAGATACAAATGCAGGTCTTGCTTTCAGTCCGTGGAGCCTGCATGTAGAAAGGGCAGTTTTCAACATGCATACTTTGGAGAAGTTGGGAAGGTCAGAGACGGCTGCAGGCCTGTGAGCCACATTTGATGACAGTTTATGCTGGAACATTATGGCTATATGCAAAGCAGCAGATGAATTATGTATATGTGACAAAGCTGATAGAGGGATTCTGGTCATAGCCTGACTCTTCCCTCCCTGCCAAGCACAGCTTGTCATCTAAGAGGTCATTGACAGAAAAGCCAGGGGGAGTAGAAAATACATGACCAAGGCATCGTGTGTCTGTCAAAGCACACAGGTTTTGTCCCTGTGCTGGCTGCATTCTTCTGTCATACCTTAACTGTGGCTATGTGTAAATTACCAAACTGAGCAGAGCCAGGCAATAGATACAGGCATTGGACCTCAATCTGTTCCTGTAGCATGGGTTTGGCCTGGTACAGCTAGTAGTCTCCACAGAAAAATTCCTGGGCACAGTTTAAGCATTAGCACGGACCAGGGACAGTCAACTTAGATGTAACTGCCTTGTTTCAGAGACAAGGATGTTTATCAGAATGGGAGTGACTAAACTGTACAAATTAGTAGCTGGGTCACCTTCCTGGTTCGTAAGCCATTTAATTTACTAATGTAACAATAGTCTGCAAGTTCAATTGAGTTTGGAGACACTTATCTTTCCTGCCTTTGGAACAGCATGTTACTGACCCTATTCCCCCCCCCCAACAACCTTTTTGAATGTGTTTTATTATGGCATGAGTGGAAAAATACATTTCAAAATTACCAAATGAATCCTCTTCTATTTAGTCCCATCTAGGCTCAAGCTTCCCCATCACGGTTGCATGGCTTACATGAGGGAAAGAAATGCTTTCTGTTCTTTTCCAAAATCTTGAACTGGCAAAGTCAACTAATAGTATGTAATTTATATGATTTCTTAGTCACTATGCAAGCACTTAACTTTCTTTTGAGCAACATATGAAGTTATTAGCACAAGTCTTACGCATTTCACAGGGAAAAAATAGAAATCCCTTAATAGTTAACTTCTAATCTACATTTAATTGCTGTAAGCAGCAAATGAACATTTCTGTTCTTCTGGGACAAACTGCTAGTGCTGTATTTGACTTCCTGTGCTACAGTTCTCCCCTTAAAAAAGAGCAGGCAGCAGGTTAACGACACACTATGTGAGGAGTGATGTCTTTTATCTTGCTCCCTCCCCGTCCTTTAAAAAGTGTACTGCAAAACTGTTTCGCATCAACAGGAATCCAGTTTCAGATTGTTTCCGCAGCAGTTAAGCGGGAGAGCGAAGAGCAGCCGGGGACGCTACGGACAGCACTTGCTGAGGCAAAATGAATTCCGTGAAGTGGAGATGGCCGTCAGACCACTATCCCGTCGGCTCAAGCACACCTCCTCCAGCCCGCCCGGCGAGGAGCGCCCGGCCCGGCGGCACCTCCCAGAGCACAACGGAACACCGCCACCCCCGGTAACGGCGGCGAGGCCCCGCGCGCCGCTCGGACCCGCCCGCACGCCGCGGCCGCGCTGCGCATGCTCGCTACCACCTCCTGCCCCTGCCCAGCCACCCGGGGCGCCTGCGCAGCGAGGGCGGCAGTGGTGCCGAGGCAGCTCCGCCCGGATCCCTCCGCCGCGGTGCGTCGGCGCCAGCGCCCCGCCCAGCGGAGCGTGGGCACGGCTGCTGCCGCGGGTCGCGGCCTGGGGGAGAGGCGGCGAGGTCTGCTCGGCCGCTCTCGGCGGGCCCGGCATGGCAGGGCGGCGGTGCGCGGGCGGAGCGGCCGCCTTGGCTGAGGCGCCGGGCTGCGGCGCGGCGGCGGAGCCGGCTAGAGAGCTCTTCGAGGCCTGCAGGAACGGGGACGTGGAGCGGGTCAAGCGGCTGGTGCGGCCCGACAATGTGAACAGCCGGGACACGGCGGGCAGGAAGTCCAGTCCGCTGCACTTCGCTGCAGGTACCGGGCCGAGGCCGCCGTTACCGCTTCTGGGGGGGAAAGGGGAACACGGGGGGCAGCCCCGCCGGGGCCAGGCCTGCTACCCGGTCGTGCTCCTCTGCCTCCCTGTCGGTGTGGGGCCTGGCCCGCGGAGGGGCGCTGGGGCGCTGTTCTCCGCGGGCCCCGCCGCGAGGGCGCTTCGCCAGCCCCAGTGTGCGGCCTGTGGGCGTCTGTAGGTGCGACGCCCGCCCGGCAGCCGCGTGGTTCGTTCGGTGTCACCCGCGCGGTAGTGGTTGCAGAGTGGTACGGGAGGCGTCTTGTTTCTGCCCTTCTTTTTCATTATTTGCTTATTTAAATGAACCTCAGCTGGTGGTGAGGACATCTGGACTGGGGTTTAGACTGTTCGTGTTGTGGCATGTGAACTCTTGACAGGTAGCATATGCCCCAGGTACTTTTTCCATTGATTTATTAGGCCTGCTCGTCTTTAGAATTTCACCCATGAAGAGTGCCTGCGTTTCTATCTTTTAACAAATAGATTTTGTTAATTCGGGCCTTAGATGCGCAAACAACTGACATCACAGAACAACTGCTTCTGCTGGCAGCAGGCCAGAGGATTGTATCCCACCTTTTCAGACAAAGACCTGACTGTGACTTGTTTTCATGTTTGTTTTGATTTGATTATAGCATTAGATGTCAAACCCCAAGGCTGGCAGGCTGCGGAAGAGAGCAGCTTCTTTCAGCTAAACAATACGGATAGTAATAAAGAACTTTGTTTCTTTACTCAGTGGTTTTAGAAAAAGTTTCTACTTCAGGTGTCCTTTCCAGTAGATGTAACAAGTCTAAGTTCTTGAAAGCCTCTTCAGGACAGCTGCTTTCAAAGATTTAAGAAACTTTGTCAACAAGAGGGCCCAGGAGACAAAATATCCTGTCATAGGGAAACAGTTCTGCAGCTATCATTTCATATGCAGCAGTCCTGCACTAGTAAATACAGAACTTCTAGACAAATGAGTACATTTTACAGCAGGCTGTGTTTAAGGAGTTCCTCATGATATAGGGTGATCTAGTTTCTCTCTGGACAGGAGTTGATCTGTCTTGACTTTAAAGGATTCCTGGTCTATAGAGAGCCTTTTCTTTAAAAAGGGCATAGCAATAAGTTAATGTCGTTTTTAAACTTCCAGTGTTGTTGTGTAACAGGCTGGTGCGTAAATAAGAGGCAATCGCCATGCTTGTGTCTGCTTCGGACTTGATACAGAGAACTTAATTGCTCTTCTCAGGCAACTGTAGATGTCAAAAGTTTCTGGTTAACATGTGACATAAATACTTGTGTAATTTCTCAATTTAATGCTTTTCCTGTGCTTCACATAAAACTTCAGTGTTGTCAGCCTACCTGCAATAGGCTCAATGTGAAAGATGGACATACATAACTCTTGGATTTTGGGCTTATTGTTTTTGCTTTGTTTTGTTTTTCCCTCATTATTCATAGTTGGAATAATAGTAGCTTCTTTTGTCTTCTGGCTCTAAAGGAATTACATTCCAGGAAGTAAAAGCAAAAGTGTATTGTATTTTTGCTTTACTTAGCCTAGGTGGCTAGGTGTTCTCAGAAGGTGCATTACAAAACTTCTCTGACTAGTTTCATTCAGCTTCCAAGACTTGTTTTGTGGAAGAGGCAGAGCTTAAGTACGCGGAGAGTCTTTTCTGTTGACATTTTGGTCTTTTTTTAGTGGCATTGTGGGATTTGAACTTGGGTTCCAGTTTTCAAGTCTTTTCCCAGATCTTATGTACCAATTTAAAGAAATAAATTCCTCTTTTTCTGTGTGTCATTTTGGAAAGATGGCTTTTAAAATAATGTTAAAAATATACTTAAAAAGTACTGCAAGCTCTCCCTGGGTGTGTGTCATTATTAGAAGTAATACGTACTGGCATCTTGGTGAAGGTTGGTCTTTGGATTTTGTAGTACAGAATTGTGTGTTTAGATAGGTTGTACTGAAACTTAAGAGCCCACCGCCCTTCACAACATAATAGGTACAGTCCTCTCTCACCATAGGCTGCATATATGTCCTCAAGTCAATCCTTGTCATCACAGTGTATGTCAAACTGGAAAGTATCACAAGGGTTTAGGGACTTGGCAGGAACCAAAATGCTTTTCTCCCAAACTAAAATTCATTGAAAATATGAGTGCCTTAGGCAGGGGAGAAGAATTGAAGCTCAGTTGTTTGTTAGCTTTTCATCATGTAAAATTAAGTGAATGTCAGTTATGACAACAGTGACTGTACATTTTTTTTTTATTATTCATATGCTGCCACAAGTTTCTAGTGTGATTAATATTCAGGGTTTGTTTTCTAAAAAGTTACAAACTTTTAGCTGACAAGTGCAGTGAGCTACTCTGCTGTGGTAGAAGAATGTCAGCTGGAGGCCCCAATTAGCCTTTCTGCTTTGCAGCAAGGAACAAAGCGTTCATGATGTTCAGACAGTTATCCTGCACATTTGCAAGCTGTGGTACTGTTTAGTTGGTCTTCTGATAGAAGCTCGAGCCAAAAAAAATCCCACAAAACTTCCACCCATTAAAAGTGACAGTGTTTGGCTTTGGTTTTGTTGGGTTTTGTTTGTTTTTTGTTGTTGGTGGTTTTTTTTTTGCAGTGGACTAATGGCAAAGAGGAATTGTTGCACTAGACAGTGGCTCACTTTCCTGTGTGAAAGGCTGTCCCCTCTTCCCACTCTCAGTGAAAACGAGAGGAGAGACTATCATACAGAGTTTGGCCATCTCCTCTGTACACATACACCCTTTAGAAAATAATGAGGAAATGCTTCTCTTCCCATATATGGTGCCCTGTTATGCAGATGCTTCCACAAGGAAGTAAGGAATCCCTGCTGTGCACTCAGTGCTGAAACAAAGTTACAAAGATTAGTGTGATGCAAATGATCCTGTCTCAACATTAAAGTAACTACAGGTAGTTTAGGGATATTGCTATGCTTAGGGTATTTTCCGGTGGGTGCAGGCTTTGGGCAGAGAGAAGCTATGTGTTGCTCATGAGCTGTACCTGTTTGAACCTATGTACTAAATAGATGGCATTCAGGTGAACTCTCCACAGCTGATTTTCAGTTATGGTGTTAATTCCTGCTAAGGTGGACATTTTACTCTCAAAAACATTGCTGTACAGCAAAGCTTTGGGGGACAGGAATGCCTTCTGTACAAGAACGAGTGGTTTATCTAGCAGAGATCTGGACAGTGAATTTGATCAGAGGCTTTTCTAATGCGGCTAAAGCAGTTCTGGAAAACATTTTTTGGTACTGAAAGAAGATACCAAGCAGTCCATCATCAAGTAACAGCTTTGATGTGTTTGCAGGGCTCTGGCACTTGTGAAAAGTCACATCTAAGTAGATCTTTAAATAATGTAGACAATTTTGAGTATACATTCAAACTAGAAAAAGAATTTTTTGAAGTTTTGAAGACATAAGAAAAAAAATCTGGACGCATTTATAAAAAATAATATTTAAATGGCTTAGTTATGAAAGCTGAATTTAAGAATGAGAAATACGCTGCATATAATTTACTGTCTCAACAGTATGGCTGCATAGGTATATGTTCTATAGGCACTGATTACTTTTTTTTTTTTTGGCAGCAGAAATATGCATGCATGTGCAGTGAATGTGGTTTACTGTGCCTGGATAGATAAATTGTTTCTACACAGACCATATATCTGATCCAGTTTTCATCTGAAGTATGCTGAGCTCCTGTTTTTTGTTAGGATAGGCAAGGTACCTTCTGTTTGTTGAAAGATGGGTAGCTGCAATCTTGAGACTCAAAAGGGAATTTGCTATACAGTATGTGGTTCTATTGTAGTCAAGGTACTAGCAAGCTAAGATTTGTACTGTTGGTAATGTACTTTGAAAACTTGAAGCACATCGCCAGTATAGTCTTGTGACTGTTACTTGAAAACACCTTGGAGTTCATTCTGAGATTAAAAATTTTTGCATAAAATCATTTTTATAATAATCAGAAATCTGTGGGGAATGTGGTTTGTTTGCCAGGCTTTCGAGGAAAAAGAAGGAAAGATTGAATTTTAGAAAGGCTTTTCTGAATACCTTTCCTGGCCTCTTTACCTGTGGCATATACAGCTTGCATGCAAGATCTCTCAGAAGGTAGGATCCAGAAATTGCCTAGTAATGGCAATGTTTGTTTTTTCAGGTTGAATAGTGAAGGTGAAAGTGCTTCTTGATCCAGGATTTCAGTTGCTGACAGTTTGGAAATAGCTGAGTTTAGTGAAGAACATGCAATGAAAAAGTTCACTTGCAACTTAGCTGAAACTGAAAACTTCAGTTGTAACTAAAATCCTGATACGTTTCTCATGCTTCTGTGACTTTGTCACTGAAATACTGTGTAGTTACTGGAATAAACTATTTCTAGCTTGTGGTTGCAGGGATTTATACCTAGCTCCTGACCTTCTATGGATGATTTGTAACAAAGTGTAAATTTGCTGCAATCTCAGTATTACTGGTTTTGGCAATAGTGTGATGATTCCCTCTGAGGAAAAAGCTCAAGACTTGATTTTCCCCAGTTCTTCAGGTTTGCAACTCAGGTATTTGAAGCAAAGAATGTCAGCCAGGTCCTGCACACGCAGGTTATTTCCCAGGAGGAACTTGGCACAAGTTAATACATACCCAAATATGGCTCTTACGTGCACTAATAATCCCTAAGACCCAAAGAGACCTTCTTGAAACCTTTGAGGGATTTCTGTAGGTGGTAGCCTTTAGAATGTAACCAGATGGACCTAATTTTTGCAAGCAGAAGTCCTAGGTCATTCTGGCCTCTTGTGAAAATGCTCGAGAAAATGTCAGTGCAGTTTGATGTCCTGATATATCTGCTGTTATATAAATGCACAAGATACAGCTGAAATTAAACACGTGTAGCTGTAAGATTGTTCTATAAGAGCAGTTACCTTCTGATATGTTTCTAGCTCCAAGTGTAAAAGTAGGAATATTTTTTTGCTGTCCCTTAACTTAAATTACAGGTTTGTATTAAAAAAAAAAAAGCTTCAATGTATAACAGCACTTTTGTGCTTCAGTCATGATCAAATATTTATAATCATATTTGGCATCACTGAAAATAGGCATTATGAATATCTTTAAATTACAGTTGTGCATGCTCTCATAATAAATTTCTTGAATAGAGCATGGTTTCAGATAAACTTTTTGTGTCCCTAAGGCTTTGCTTAAGTGATCATTTCTAAGATGGAAACTATGTGTGTATTATGTTAATTACTCCTCAGAAAGCAAATAGCCACGCTTCTAGTTTGAACCTAGGAGCAGTGCTGCTTACTTGCTTTTTTAAAAATATAATCAATGTGTTTCTGTAAAATACTTTCCATGTTTTGGGATCTTTTTTAAAAAGCTTAGAGTATGAATTGTACATGCATTGACTTGTAACCAGTCTTATCCTTACTGCTTCCGGGGCTCACCTATTGGTCCACCCACAAACTGGCTGTGGGTTGGCAGAATAGGATTCAAAATACTGTTTGGTTTAATGGCAATATAAAATATCTAAAGGAGGGTTTTTTTTTTGTCACTGTTGTGTTCTTTTTGTTATGTTTTCAAGAAGCTATTGACTCATTGGAGCCCTATCAAAATATTTATTTTTTCAGTAATCTTGAATATATTTTTTTCGTATTTAATTTAATTTTGGGTTGGTTCAAACGCCTTTAGTGTATACATGCACTTTTAATAAAGAATGCAAGTTGTGATTGTTACTTGGAATGGTTACTGTTATTTAAGTTTGTTGTTTTAATCTGTGTTTGTGGGGCAGGGAATTCTCTTACTCTTGACACCTTTCCTCCCTTTATCTCTTCCAGGTTTTGGTCGGAAGGATGTAGTTGAATATTTACTTCAAAGTGGTGCCAATGTCCATGCACGGGATGATGGAGGCCTTATTCCTCTTCACAATGCTTGCTCTTTTGGTCATGCTGAAGTTGTCAGTCTTCTCTTGCGGCATGGTGCAGATCCTAATGCTCGGGATAATTGGAATTACACTCCCCTTCATGAAGCTGCCATTAAGGGCAAGACAGATGTCTGCATTGGTAATTTTCTCCCACACTTCCTGTGCCTGAATCATTTATTTTCACTGTGAAAAGTTGTCAACCTTTTAAAGACCATTATTACTCTATGAAACTATGGCTGGTATAAAGATTAAAACTAAAAATCTTTCATAAACTTAAATTCAAATGCCAATTTTGTAAGAAACAAGCTGGAGCTGATGTGAAGTAGCTATTCTTTTTTTGTGGTTGTCAGTCACAGTCAGCTGAGATTGCCTCTTGCCAGTCTGTGATTGTTCCGTTTCTGCTTTGCTTTTTTCTCATAAAATGTGTCTAGGCATTTTTCGCTAGTTAAACTGTTCACAGGTGACATCAAGGAATTCTCATGCTAAAAACTTGAGAGGGGAAATTAGGATCCATAGCTGGATGTTTCTTTGTTGCTCGTGGCTTAGAGTAATGATAACATCTCATAGGCTTTGTCTTGTAAAATTGTTTTCTCATAGAAAACTTTGGCATTTTTTAGTACTGCTGCAGCATGGTGCTGAACCAACCATCCGGAACACAGATGGAAGAACAGCTTTGGACTTAGCAGACCCGTCTGCAAAAGCAGTGCTGACTGGTAAGGGATAATCTTTAGATAACATTATGACTAATAACAGTAAAATGAATGTAATACAGTATTTTGGGTTTTGTCTTTCTGATATTACTTTAACTTCTCTCTTTTATAATTTTAAGTAGAAATTCCCATATGGCCTTCATCATCTCAGTCATGGGATGTGTTCTGAATACATAATCTATTGTGCTAATTCAGTAATGGATGCCAGATTTTTAGCACTTATGTTCTCTAAAGTTTTGGAAGAGGAGGATAAGTAGTGAACTTCACATAGATATTTAACAACTAAAGAAACTCCCTTTTGTCTTCCAGGTGAATATAAGAAAGATGAACTCTTGGAAAGTGCCAGGTATGCGCATTTGGAAGATAACTGTAATTTAGTTATATTTTTAAAATTGCATGTAATGAATATATATGTCAGCTTTTGAGCTGGCATTCCATCTAGATGCTAAGCTTTGGTTGTTATCTGTGAACAGAGCTACGAAAATAGTTACATAAATGCATTTTTTGTTTCCTTTTAATGCTGACAACACATCAGTGAATGTATTAGTTCAAAACAGATCTAGCAAACATAGCAAGGAAAAATATAAAACATTAGAAACTACTAAAAACTGAAATACAAATTTTTCTGCCCGTTTTGTGTCTTGTTTTTCAGGAGTGGAAATGAAGAAAAGATGATGTCTCTTCTTACACCATTAAATGTTAACTGTCATGCAAGTGATGGCAGAAAGGTATTTTTGTTTAAAACCTGATTTAAAATCAGTTCACTCTTATATGTTTCACAGTTATTATTTGACCAGATTTTAAGAATGGTAAACTTAGATTCTATCTATTTAATTTATGTGGGAAAATGAGATTGTACCTCTCTAGCAGTGTAGCTGATTTTTTTGTTTGTTTGTTTTTTAACCTTAAAAGGACTGTGTAGGTATTTCCATCTGGGAGCAATAGACAAACACCTTTTCAATTGGAACTTCTGCTTGACCTTCATATCTGCAGTGATAAAGAAGGGAGGCCTTTTCATAGATTCTTATTGCTATCACAGAGAGATACACACAGGTCCCTTATTTTGCCATACAGCCTGGGCAAGTTATTGCTGCTGTTTCAGGAACAAGCTATTTATTGCTACAAGTATTGGTAAGGAACTACATGAAAAATATTCAAAATCTGCATTCTAAAAAATCCTGATAATCCCCTGGGTTCAGCCCCTGCCCTACTGAAGGTTCAGATTGTTGAGTATCAATTTTTGGCGTCCTCATTGTTCTCTTTAAGTATGTGTACTCATTCAGTTTTGTTTGAATTAGTTTCCCTGTTTAAGGCTTTGTGGTAAGATTTTGGGATCTCCAAAGCACCTATGCATCTGTATTTTCTCATCTTCTACTCATGAGACTCACCTTCTAGGAACCATACAAACACAGTTCAGCTGATGGGTTTGTAAATGAAGAGGATAAGATTTCTCTTCACTAATTTGTAGCTCTGCCTAATGCTTGAGTGGGTTTGCTGCAGAAGATGATAGAGCAGTTACCTAAGTGCTGTGTGGAGGGTGAGAATTTGCAAGAGAAGGTTAAGTAACTGCACTCACAGATGTGGATTACGATCTCTCTTGATAATTTTTACACTTCATCTATTGATTGGCAGGGAGACCTCTTTATAATTTAGCAGCCATAATTTCAAATGGCCATCTTATTTCCCTTTTCAGAAGGGCTGTAGTTTGTTCCAGCAAAGCGTATAGGCTAAAAGACAAAAGCAGACTGCAGGACTCAAAAATCCTTTAAGGTCTTCATTGCCAGAATGTATTAGTGATGGAGTCAATTCAGGGTTTGTGTTTCTGATGACTGCGAGAGTGGTCAGTAAACAGTGAACATACTTATCAAATGTCTGATTCAAGCACTCTGTTTTTTTTTTTTTTAATATTGCAATTATTTTAAGGATTTCAGTAACTAGTACTGTTAAGTTTTGAAAAAAAAAATATAAAATCAACCCTTTGATTTTGTTTTACTGATTAATTCTACATTCTGTCATTTCAGTCTACTCCTTTACATTTAGCAGCTGGGTATAACCGTGTAAAAATAGTACAGCTCTTATTGCAACATGGGGCTGACGTACATGCTAAGGATAAAGGGTAGGTTCCTTTTTCATTTGTTCAGAATAAACAGAATTTGTTTAAAACTGAGAAGTAAAGAACAGTTAGTACTATTTTAGCCATGAAGAATTTCTAACTTGAGACCGTTATGTCATTTTTAACCTTTCTGTTATGACAAAAATGCAAAGTGTACAGGCTTGAGACTTGTGAATCAATAGAATCCAAATTGAGCTAACTATAGAACATGCTGCCTTTTAGGTATCACTAGCCAAAATCTTATGTCTTGTTTAATAAAATGCATTCATACAGCGCTGTGAATGAAGTAATCAAATATTTCAATGATTGAATCAATCTTAATTTTCTTCTTACTTTAAAGTTTCTGCACTTCTTTTTTTGCAAAAGAATATAAAAATTGAAGGTCTGTTTCACAGAGCTTTTATTTGGGCTACATTTTCAAGCATTTGGTTGCTATGTCAGGAAATGTAGTGCAGTAGAGGCATGCTAAGTTTAGTTACATAAAATATAATGAAAAACCTATTTTTAAAATGTGTATTTGTGTACATTAAAGATTATGGAAAGCAAACTCTTATTCCTTTTTTTTGCTAGGATCACTTCACTGCTACATAAATTAGCTGCCTGATCAGACAGCTTTAATTGTCCCCTTGGGGTTGTAATTCAGTTCTGTAATTTCTCCCGTACTAGCCCACAGTGAAAGAATTCACTTCAGGCAATTTCTCACTTGCTTCTAAGACCACGGGGTTTGAGTGCGTATGAAACTGGCTCTGAAACATCTGTGGTTCTGCTGGTTTTGTAAATATTGTTCCTTAAACATTAGCCAGTAATACTTGGCTGGTTTCTAAGGGAGAATATAATCTTACAGCCAAGTTCCTGTGAAAAAGGAAATAATTACTGGCACTCCTGAAAATCCACTGCAGATAGTTCTTCTTGCTTAGGGTTCTGAGTCTGAGCAGAATGACTTCATTTGCAGTAAGACATCGCTCATCTTCTGATTATTTTAAACATTTATTGTTCTGAAAAATGCTGAAGTTATTTTCTGGGTTCTTTTCCTGCTTTGTATTTCCCCATAACTTCCTTTGAATATCTCTGATGATATTTTTATAAAGTGATCAAAGTGCAGCACGGTACCATTTGCAGTGTTACAGATGCATTTGAAATTGAAATACACATACTAAGATAATCATCCTCCCCCTTTCTCTCCTATATAGAGATTTGGTGCCACTTCACAATGCCTGTTCCTATGGTCATTATGAAGTAACAGAGCTTCTAGTAAAGGTTAGTCTTTGAAGAGATGAAATTGCACATTATTAAATGAGAACAGTTTATAATAGACTACTGCAAGTTGCATATACTTTATATTTTGTACTTAGAGCTACAAAACTTAAAGAATGGTAGGCTGCTTTTGCTTGACATGTTAGTGTTTGCTAAGCTGGAGCTACAGAATCTTCTGCTTGCAAGGAGGCTTTTTTCCTTATAAATGTGCTTTCTGTTTTTAACTCTCTCTGCTCCAAAGCTTAATGCTTTTGTGCCACCAAGTAAAACATTCTTATATCAACCTTTCCACCCTCACTCAAAAAAAAAAAGTAAAAACCATAAAACAAACAAACAAAAAAACCAAAACCAAACCAATGATGACAATAGAAAAGTATTTCAGAAGACAGAGATTTTTGAAAATACTGGTAAAGATCATAAATGTTTTAAAATTAAGGAGTAATCAGCCTCTTAAGAAAATGAACTTTGCAAAATTAATTCTGCCCTAAATTGTAGCCTTCACACCAAAGAATGAGAAATGTGTATATTTTCCTAATATAAGTGAACCCTTGGAACTAAAGTGGCTTATATGGGTTATGTTAATCTTGAAGATAAAGTATGATGTGCCTTAAATTACTGACTCAAAGATGTGGCCTGCAAAGTCTGTGAGTGGTGTCCACCAAAGGACTTTGTGCCCATTCTCAGCTGCTACGATAAATCATGATCCTTATAACAGCTGCGGTGTTCTGTTAGATAACTCTGTGTGTTTGGGTGCTCAGGGAATAGCTGTTATTGTCCTGTTATGTATGTCTCAGTCCCCACTAATTCTGTGTGTCTTTCTACTGGTTTAGGAAAAATTATGTAAACAAAAAAAAAAAAAAAAACCCAAAAAAAACCCCAAAAAGCCACAAACTAATGATTTTTTTTTTTTTTTTAATTCAGAGGCCAATTGTAAAGTGAATCTTTACAGTTGTAGTACTGGACAAAGAAACCCTTTTGCCTAAACACTGCTGTGTGTCTTAACTGTCAAGTTAGAGTTGTATTCCCTGTTGGATTTCAGCTCCAGTGAATCTTGAATTATTCTTTGCTAAGCACTAAGGTTTTAACTGGAGCAATGGGAAAGAACATGTTCTGTCAGACTATTGCAGTCAACTTTGAGTACCTGTCACCTTCTAGATACCTTGGCATTCGTATCTTGGAGAGTATTCGCAGAACATGAATGTATCTTAGTGCCACTTAGACTTTTTCTAGAGCTATTTCAAAGGTGGTTTAGTGTATGAATTAGGCTCTTCAATTAACAGGCCTGTAGCAGAGCTACTCTTTGAGATTCTGGAGAAAGTCTGAAGAGACTACCCTGCCTTTGAATTCTTTGAATGTACATGTGAGACACCAGAAGATTAGCAACTGCAATGTGCTGAAATGTATTATATTGAAAATTAATGTCTGGAGGATGTCTTGGGTACATTTTGCATAGAAGCATTGATTTTTATTATAGTAATCTACTGCATTGAAATTAATGACAGAAGTCTTTCTAATTATATGGTTTTGATATTGCATCTTTTTTACCCCTTTCAAGCATGGAGCATGTGTGAATGCAATGGATCTGTGGCAGTTCACCCCTCTGCATGAAGCAGCTTCTAAGAACAGGGTGGAAGTATGTTCTCTTTTGTTAAGTTATGGTGCTGACCCAACACTGTTGAACTGTCACAACAAAAGCACCATTGATTTGGCTCCAACACCCCAATTAAAAGAACGATTAGCATGTGAGTATAAAGTGAGATCAGTTATTGACTGTAATGTGTACTTAGGTTCCCTAGACAAGTGACCTGCCAGAAATCAGATTTGGAAAATGCTTACACTTTCCAAGCAATTATGCAATGTTGGACAGTACGTTACATTGTTTATAATTTGGGATTGCTCATTTTTTTGAACGTAGGCATTTAAAACAATTTTATGGTCAGTTTTATAGTCATGTAGTTATGATGGAGTATGTAACTTTTCTTCCTGAACGACCTTGCCAGTACACTTTCATTTCCCATACTTGGTCCTTTCATTGCATCAAGACTGTTGAAATATTCATTTTTACTCCACTGTTATGTTTGAAGAAAAGCATAACTAAAGAGTGCTCAATATGTTTGAATATGCCACAATTGCTGGAAGTTCAGAGAAATTGATAAAAGACATTGCCTTTTGTCCAGCAGACTTAAGGAGTTGGAAAGAATGCCCTCAAATCATATCCTTGAGTGTCCAAACAGTAACTTCTGGGATATATACAAAAAGTATCAGTAAATGCTATGTTAGACTTCATGTTAGCATCTAGAAATGGTTTGTCAAAGGCAGGTCAGGAGTAGGGTTTTGTATATGCTAGAATTGGTACATACATGAAGAGTAGAAACTAGAACAGTGGCAAGTAAAATAGTTCTTGTTCAGCCAGCATGGATGTCTCTGGCTTTAGTTTAGAAACAAAGCACATTCATTTAGTGTTTTAACTTAGCTAACAAGTTCAGTCAAGTGATGTAAAAGGTTAAGTCTGAGTTGGAAATGTCTGCAGTGTGGTCTGCTGAATAAAATGAATATTTTTATCTAAGTGGAAGAAACATTCTTCTTGATGCTTCTCAAGTTGAGGAGTATAACGTGCTGGTATGTATCTGCTTCTTTTTAAAGATGAATTCAAAGGTCACTCACTGCTACAGGCTGCAAGAGAATCAGATGTAGCTCGTATAAAGAAACATCTTTCTTTGGAGACAGTGAACTTCAAACATCCTCAAACACATGAGACAGCATTGGTAATATTTCAGGATTTATTAATTATTTTGCATATATTGTGGCTGAACTAAACTTACTCGGTAATAGTTCAGAACTGAAAATTTCAATGTCAAGCAGTGTAATTCAAACCAACCTGGAATATCCAGTGTCTAGTTAAGCAATATTAATATTTTGTTGTTAAGGTTAATGTTAAGACTGTTTAATTTGTCTAAATGACTGTTTTTCTGTAGTCTGGTTTTAAGCAACAGCAAGCTACATATGTGAGCTTCGTAAAGCATGAAGGGTTCTAGCAATTATTGGAGAGGGAGCTCTGAAAAATACCAGTGTAAATACAAAAGCCTTTTGGAATCTCCCAAGTTAATAAGCTTCTACATGTTTTGTTTTGTTGGGGTTTTTTGCTGTTGACTATGCATATAACCAGCTCTTAACTCTCAGCTGATCAGCAAGCAGTAAAACCTTTATATTGCTAGCTAGCTGTAATGCTATACTTTTTAATGTTCTCAGCACTGTGCTGCTGCATCTCCATATCCCAAGAGAAAACAAGTATGTGAATTGCTACTGAGGAAAGGAGCTAACATCAATGAAAAAACGAAAGAGTGAGTGGTTACAAATGAATGCTCTAAACTTCTTGTTTAGAACATTTTGCAAAATACATGTTGAGTTATTCTTTTTCTTTTTTTTTTTTTTTGAAAAAGCTTCTTGACTCCTTTGCATGTGGCATCAGAAAAGGCTCATAATGACGTTGTTGAAGTAGTTGTGAAACATGAAGCTAAGGTATGAGTTACTGTTCATACTTCTTTTTTTTTTTTTTTTTTTGAGGTTTACATACTACGTAGGTTTTCATACCATGAGAATGGTACCCTTTACATTGGAACCCTGGACATTGAGGCATCTTGTTGGTTTGGTCTTACTTTATAAGAAGTGTGGATATAGTCCTCACTGTTAACTGAAAGCTTGTAGAGTATCTGATTCAGTGTTTATTCAGTGATTCAGTAATAGTGAAATGATTAAGGAAAAAAAATGTGGGGGATATATATGAACAACAAGAAGCTAGACAAACCTGTGTAACAGGTAGACTTCATGTGATGTGTGCAGTAAAAATTACAATGAAGGCAAATGTTGAATCATGACACAATGTTTAGTTCAAATTTCCACAAAAAGAGAAAATGGAAAGGAGGCATTATCTAATGCTTGAGTCCTCCAGAACTGGAACTGATTCTGTCATAGGAATTTGATTACAGCCTGACTGCAGTGAAGTTTCCAAGATCGAGCCAGAGAAACAGTAAGGAATGCAAGTAAACTTTGGATGCAGAGTTTTAAACTGTTAAGTACACCTTGACTGAAACGCACAGAAAGTTCTCAGTCTGAAAAAACACAATAAGCCAATGCATGTAAAAGCTGTTCTGCAGTGTTGGCACTGAGGGTTTGTGCTGCCATGAGTAGAATAATGGCAGTAAAATAATAACTGCTGTGTGCAGTTAAATTCTGTAACTGTTTCTGCTGGATTATCCGCATGCCTCTAAAGGGGGGCTATTCTTCCTCAGTAAATGCAGTTAAAATTTTATTAACTACTTTTGTTTAAATTTTATTTTTTGGAATGTCATGCTCTTTGGGAATGTGCTTCATATGTTATTTTAATTAAAGTCAGAAGAATACTTGTGAATTTCTGCCAGTCAGCAGTGCAAGCACCTTTAAGTTTCAATGGTGAGATTTCTTGTCTGTTATTTTTAGGTTAATGCATTAGATAACCTTGGCCAGACCTCTCTTCATAGAGCAGCACATTGTGGTCATCTTCAGACATGCAAGTTGCTGTTGAGTTCTGGATGTGATCCTTCCATTGTGTCTCTGCAGGGCTTTACAGCCTTGCAAATGGGTACTGAAAGTGTGCAACAGCTACTACAAGGTATAACTGGTATAATCAAGATCTACTTCTGAAGTAATGTGGTGCTTTGTTTTACTTGCCATTTCAAGTGCTGTCAAGAAGTAATAGTGAATAAAAGTCAAAAAAAAAAAAAAAAGCCTTTCTACAAAAGGCAGTACTGGTTTGTGCAGTTCTTATTCAATAACCAAGTTCATAGGAAGGCTGGCAACTCTAGGTGTAGTTGAAATATCATACACTCTCTAGGATTCAATTCCACAGATTGTTAGAGGTGCACGGAATGATTTCATGGTTTCATAGCCACCTGGAATAATGATAGAAAAATCCAGACATAGGGAGGGGGGAATCTTTTATATAGAAAATTAGTTTCAGAAGCAAAAAATGGCTGCTTTGTATTTGTGAGCATGTGAGGGGTACATGGATTTTCAAGAGTAACTTTTGGATGTTATACACATAGGTATGCTTCTTGATACAGTCTAATTCCGAAACTGAAGTAAGAATGTTTGTTTGGTTCCACAGGACTTCAAAATGGATAGGAAGCATGTTGCTAAAGGCAACTTGCGAAGCAGTGTTAGAGATAATATGTGCAGTTGTAGATAATAAGAAGAGACAAAACCTGTCTATAATTGGGTAACTTTTTTTAAGAATGGAAATAGTTGTAATACTCGAATATTTCCTGTCTTAACAAGTTTCTTCAACTTCATGCACTTACCTTTCTTGCAATCTCATTTATTTTGCAGAAGGCATCCCATTAGGTAATTCTGATGCTGATCGACAGTTGCTGGAGGCTGCAAAGACTGGAGATGTGGATACTGTAAAAGTAAGCTTAAACCTGTCGTAAGAACAAGAGGGAATTATATCCCAAACTGTAATTTCACAAGCCCTTCATTGACTGTTTTAGAGTTGTGATCCCTGTTCTAAAACCTTTGTATTGCACAAATATTACAGATGACAAAATGTAATATTCACTACCTCCAAAAGTTTGTCTATATAGAAATCATGTGAATTTGGGAGGAGGGAATATTTTTTTTCTTTGCACACAATCTATGAATAGTAATCATTTTATGAAAAAAAAAATTAAGTAATAAACTTCTCAATGCAAACAATTTTTAAAAATTAAATGGTTATAACATGACTAAATTAAAATGTGACAACACTATATATAGTGATGTGTGTTTTGTTTTGGTCATTTCACAGAAGCTATGTACAGTTCAAAGTGTGAACTGCAGAGATATTGAAGGACGTCAGTCTACACCACTTCATTTTGCAGCTGGGTATAATAGAGTGTCTGTCGTCGAATATCTTCTTCAGCATGGAGCTGATGTGCATGCAAAAGATAAGGGGTAAATACTCATGTATATTTTCTTGCAACTGTAATTGCTGTTAACTTTCAGCTCTTGAATATTGCTAGCTGGTAAACATCCTGTCTTTCAAATTTTATTTTCATGTAAACTTCTGTTAGATGTTCAGAGTATCCATGAAAGCATTTGTCAGTACTTGAGACCAGAACGTCAAGAATTTCTCTAGCCCTGTGTTTTTATATCTCTTCAGTGCCACCGCTGGTTGCTTTTTTACTGCTTGGGCAGTAGATATTCCGACTGTATTAGACTATTGTGAAAAACTAAAAAAAAAAAAGAAATTGTCATGGTTCGATT
Source organism: Ara ararauna (assembly GCA_028858755.1). Lineage (NCBI taxonomy): Eukaryota > Metazoa > Chordata > Aves > Psittaciformes > Psittacidae > Ara > Ara ararauna. Next base: position 72,016,686 of record CM054381.1, read on the forward strand.
GTTGAAGGTGCATTGTATTTTAAGTTTGTATCACTTTGTGAACAAAAGACCCAATTTTAAAGATAATTTCTCCCTTTTTATAATTGTTTCCAGAGGACTTGTCCCTTTACATAATGCTTGTTCATATGGTCACTATGAAGTTGCAGAACTGCTGGTTAAACATGGTGCAGTTGTCAATGTAGCTGATTTGTGGAAATTCACTCCCTTGCATGAAGCTGCAGCAAAAGGAAAATACGAGATTTGCAAACTCCTGTTACAGGTATTACATATGTTGGAGAGGGGTTACTTTCTTTTCTTTCTTGTTCAATCTGAAATGTGATTGGACTTTTTGAGAAATTGATTTGTATTTTGTGGTTTCTAAATTGAGCTAAATGTATGTTTTCAGTAAAAGGGATACTGTTGGCAACTACATTGTCCTTTTTCATACAGTAAATGGAAGGCTGTATGGAGGATCTGAATACGTGTCAGAATATTTGGTCAATGAGGCATAGGATACCTAAGATGCAACATGTTTGTTCTACTTATATACTTACCACCTGTTTTTGATGTGCGTAGCATGGCGCTGACCCTACAAAGAAAAACAGAGATGGAAATACTCCACTAGACCTTGTTAAAGATGGTGATACTGATATTCAAGACCTACTTAGAGGAGATGCAGCTCTACTGGATGCTGCCAAGAAAGGTTGCTTGGCCCGAGTAAAAAAGCTGTGTTCACCTGACAATGTCAACTGTCGGGACACACAAGGACGGCATTCAACACCACTGCATTTAGCAGGTCAGTGTTTTTAATTAAGTGGTTTGATCAGAGTTACTAGTTACTGTGTCTGAACTTTCTGCATCTAAGTAAGTTTGAAGTGTAGCCTCGAGCTAGAGGATTCTTTATTTTCTCTTTAAGAGTTAATCTTATATTGCTCTTCTAAACTAAATGACTTCAATTTCCTATCCTCTCTAGCCAAAGAGGACCTTTTATTGTTAACTAGCAGAGGTTTTAAACCCTAATACTCTTAAATAGGGTGAAACTGTCCTTACTAATAGATAATAAATACACTGTCTTCACTACTGTTGACATCTTAACTTTCAAGTAATTTAAGTGAATTGCTACTTCTCTATAGCCTGTTGAGGATGTTTTTTTAGTATGTTTTGTTTATTCTGGCTTTTGCAACCTTCCAGCTGGTTACAACAATTTGGAGGTTGCAGAATACCTGTTACAGCATGGAGCAGATGTGAATGCACAGGATAAAGGAGGTTTAATTCCTCTGCATAACGCTGCATCTTATGGGGTAAATATTTCAAACTTTCTGAGGCTTTACTTATTTTTAAATAAATAAATGAGGTGATACATTTCAGTGACAGCATTGTGAGCCAATACTTTCTAGAAAGCTTTTGCCATTGAGTTGTAATGTAATCCTACTTGTAAAACACATAAAAAAATTTGATCGTAGACAGCTGATTGTAAAGGTGGAGGCTCTTCTGAATTTGTAAAATTATGGTTGGAGTTTACAGAATTAAGTTATCTGAACATGAGCACTTAGAAAGCCAGCAGCCTGGAAGGTGTTCCATAAAATGCATTTTCAGACCTGTGGTAGTCAAATTTTATCAGCAAGATCTCATTTTCACTTACTTGGCTGGTGTTGAGACAATAACTGTTTTTGTGTACTTCCTGGATCTTTGTGTTCAGATAAAAGTTTTTATTCAAAACAGTTGGGAGTACTTTCCAAACTAGAAGTTCAATTCGTGCTTTTTTCCTTCAGATTCCCCTGGATTTGGGATTCTGTTGTAGTCTGTCCTTTTTTCACAAGAGAAGAAATCTTAACTTTTTACTGGTATGTTTCTGGTGAGGAAGAAAATACCTTGTTTAATACGTTTTTTAAATCATAATGAGAAAGTAAATGTATTTTAAGAAAATTCAGAATGAGGATTGCAGAGAAGTATCAGTAATAATTCTGAGTTGCTTTAATACACTGTGGTACCTTGGAATTTAACAGATGTTCTTATTTTCCAGCATGTTGATGTAGCAGCTTTACTTATAAAGTATAATGCATGTGTGAATGCTACAGACAAATGGGCTTTCACACCTCTGCATGAAGCAGCCCAAAAAGGAAGGACACAGCTTTGTGCCTTGTTATTGGCACATGGGGCTGATCCTACTCTGAAAAATCAAGAAGGACAAACGCCATTGGACCTGGTCACTGTAAGTGATGGGGCTCTTCTTGGGAAATCTGTGCTTGTCTGCCATTTGGGGCAGCTCATATAAAAACTGTCGTAAAAAAAATGCAATACATCAACTTCTTTAAAATCTTAAATACTGTGTTTTCTCTGGTGTGTTTTATGTACCTGGTAAGGAAAGTCAGTAGAGCCTTTATAAACCTGCCTGAAATGTTTTCTTGTGCTAGACTTTGTATTTCAAGATGGGGCAGAGGGACGACACAAACAAAATCCACACACCCATGAAAGGAATTCATGCTTATAATTTGATGCTTTTAATGATGTGTTTATATTTTGACTACAAACAAAAATTGTGGTGATACATTGTAAGCAAACTTTGTAGCAACATAACTTTAAGAAGCTATCTGCTGTTAAGTTTTTGGATTCTTTTTTTCCTAAGTATTACAGTACAATTCCAAGCCACACTCAGAGTAACTGTTCTGTTTTATAAATTCTAGTTGCCATTAGAAGCTTTTGCTTGGTTTTCATAGCAAATGAATTCTGTTTAAATATCCCTGATTTTTTTTAGAAATATTGAAGTCTCTACTTTCTATCTTATTACAGTTTTTACTTGTAAACATTTTAGAGTTTTGTGTATGCTGTTGACACAAAAGGCCGTTTATAAAGAAGTCTGGAATAATGATAATGCATTCTAGAAAAAAACACTATATGAAAGTGTTCCTCTGTTTTAATAAGTTGCTTTCTGTTATTTAGGCAGATGATGTCAGTGCATTATTGACAGCGGCAATGCCTCCTTCCGCCTTACCGACTTGCTACAAACCTCAGGTTATAAGTGTGTCTCAGACTACAGGTTCTGCAGCTGATTCCCTGTCTTCTGTTCCATCCAGTCCATCCAGTCTGTCTGCTGCAAGTAGTCTCGACAACTTGTCTGGTAGTTTTTCTGAACTTCCTTCTGTTGTTGCTACAAACAGCACAGAAGGAGGTACTGTTCTGGAGAAGAAAGAAGGTGAGGCTTTCTCAGGAATGAATAATGTTTTCTACAGTATGGTAAAAAGAATACACAAGTTCCAACACATGCATAGAGTATCCGTATTCCTTGTGATGTCTCATTAATGATGAATGAAAGTCTTGTATATGATTTTAGTACTTTCCCATTATAGAATCTTTAAAACATTCTTTTTTTTTTTTTCTGTTTTGCTGTACAAAACCAAAATGTCTTTTAAAAGAGACATCAAATGAAACTTGGCTCCATACCAACCAGTATTTTACTACAAACTTTATCTAGTTTCCAGGAGCCTGTTCTTGGATCAGGTATCTTGAAAAGCTTACTTCTGTAATGTTTTATGTCTCAAAATATTTGCTGTTTGCACGTGCATTTCTGCACATTAGTTGCTTACTTTGTGGGAGCACAAAGACTGCTGTTGGGATGGGGGTAGAAATCATAGAGTGTTAGGGTAGATTAGCTAGTAGTTGGCACTGGTTAGTTAGGTACCATCTGCAAAAGACCAGGAATTTTATATGTCTTGCTGCCACAGACAGTGAGGTGCATGTTCTTGATTTTACAATAGATGTATGAATGTTCATTGTGAGTTTTTCTACTTACGCAGTTTCAGGTGTGGATTTTAGCATAAATCAGTTTGTGCGGAACCTTGGCCTTGAACATCTAATTGACGTATTTGAGAGAGAGCAGGTACGTAGCTATGTTTATTTCCAAATACTCAGCTAGAAAGTGATGGAATAAATACTGACTGTTTAAAATAAATTCATGAGGCAGATTTAAAATGAATGAGTGTCAAAATGAGTGGAATGAAGGAAACGAGTTAAGTGGAGTTTTTTAATTGTTATCCAGTACAAACAGAGATTAAAATACCTGTATATGTAAAAAAACCTGGGAGCAATAATCTATATCAGTTTTAGAGTGTAGGCAAGTTTCCTTTCAGTGGTATAAATGGTGGACTAAATAAGTAGTCAATGTTGCTTAGTCATTTCTGGGTTTGTTTCTATTGGCTTGAATACATCTAAAAATTGTATTTCTCAATCAGAAACGTGATCCTTGCAAACAGTATGAATTACATAAATGTAGCATGCAGCATATTTATTCAAAGAAAAATTTGGAGAAAACAGTGAGTAAAAGTAAAGTTTCCAATGTTTGTGGGGTTTTTTTACACTTTTTGTCTCAACTACAGTGAAGTGTTTTAACTGTCATTCACAGCTGTTCTAGTCTGTTTATTGTGTTGCACAAAAAAATGGTGTTGCTTTCATTATAGATAACACTGGATGTATTGGTTGAAATGGGACACAAAGAATTGAAGGAAATTGGAATTAATGCTTATGGCCATAGGCATAAGATCATTAAAGGAGTTGAAAGATTCATTTCTGGACAACAAGGTATATAGCTGTTTCAAATTGCTGTGTAACACCTTAAAGCCTTTAAAGAATCCATTTCTGTAAATTCTGTAGGTTAAATGACACTTCAGATGATGTCTCCTGACTTGAAACATGAGCCCTTTTACTTGTGCTGTGAATCTTGCCTTTTAGTTCTCTCTTCCCCACCCCCCACTTTGTGATCATTTATCTTTATCAGAGCAGTCTGGCTGCATGCAAGACAAACCTTTTTTCTTCCTTGTCTCACTGAAACATCACTTACTATTGTTGTGTTGCATAGAAATTGAATAAATTAGTTAGAATTCAGAGGATATTTTTCCCCTCTTGAGACACCATTTGTGAATTCTCATTCTGAAATCTGCGCGCCATAGTGAGTCACTGTCCCAAGCTTGAAATTACCTTTTCCTCCTTAAAACAGTATTGACCAAGCCTTGAGATAATCCTTTTCCTAGTAATGAAGTATTTAAGTAAATCTTCATAATTTTGTCTTAATTGTCAAATGATTTTTGACAGATTCGTTGGTATTTTGGATTAAAGTTACTTTCAAGGTGTCATTTCATTGTCTAAGTTTACCCAACTGGTAGTCATGTGCTGGTTTTGCCTTCCAAGTCGACATGATATATTTTTAAGCATGTGTATGTTTGTACATATTTTAGTATGTTTGAATATAGACAATGTCAAACTTCTAAATTTTTCGCTACTCCCACCTCCATTCTTTCTAGACTCTTGCTGTCTAGCTGTAAGAGGCCTCACGTTTTCATTTGTAACTTTAACCGCAGGCATAAATACTTAAACTGAGTATTTCAACAGCCCTTGATTTTTTTTCGAGGGTGTGTTTCTGGGGTGGGGAGGATTGTTGCCGTTAGGTTGTTCTGTCAGTTCTCTGTTTCTTGCCCTTGGGCTCTTGCAGTCAGGTATGTTTTCATTAATATCTTGGCATCTCTTCGTGAATACAGTTACTGCTGTTATTTCAAGGTTAGTGGGGCTTTTCTGGAAGAGCGTTATTTTTTGTTCTTTGTTGCCAGTTTTTTGTTCCTGAACACATTATTCCAGTTCCTCACTGCTAACATGAGGCTTCTGACTCTGTATGAATCTGTAATTTTCATTTTCCACGCATTACTGCTTTCTAGAGAGATTATCTAACTCTGGTCACCTGCTGGTTGTCTGGGAAGGCCATGGGCAAAAGGACATGATGCACGCTGTCTTTGTATTCTTATATGCAGAAATTACATTTCCATTACTTGCCAGTTGTGATTGAAGTATGTATGCAAATTGACAATGGATTCCACGTAAATTGTCTTTTTTGTTTGTTTGGGCATGACAGAGAAATTTCCTTTAAGCATTTAGTATCAGGCTTAGGCCTTTTATGTTCACAGACTATCTTAGTTCTTTTGTCAGCTCTTTCTGCACGATACATTGGAAAAAATATTCCTCCTGAATTAGCATTTCAAGTCAGTTTCGTTCTTCATGATGCCACTGCCATCAGTAGATGCAGATACAGGGACAGGTTGCTCACTATTTCACTGCTTAGAGTTGAAATGAACTCTTAAGTAAGCAACTGCTTACATGCAGTTTCCCTGTCATGTGTATTAATATACTGAGCTAAGCATAGATAAACGGGTTAGTGTTTCTTACAGAAACAATGATTGATCTGTATCCACAACTCAATGAAAATGATTGCAGTTGATATGCATCCAGACCCAGCTGCTGTGCTTCTCATTACATTTATAGTGTATGCATCATTATAAACAGAGATGCTGAAAAAGTTTGCTTGAAACTAATGAAATTGAGTGATCACCCTTTGACATCCACAAAAATGTACATGGCTGATGGAAAGCAACTAAAGTCATTGATAATCTCTGCCTTCCTTAGCAGCTAACCTCTTCATTTTGTAAACTGAGTTTTGAGAAAATGGTCCATTTTGCTGGTATCATTCAAAATCAGCAGTCTTTAAGCAGTTTCTGAAACTGTTGTGATGTTTTGTCACATTCACAGGACTAAACCCATACCTGACTCTAAATACTTCTGGTAGTGGAACTATTCTCATAGATCTTTCCACCGAAGACAAGGAATTTCAATCAGTAGAAGAGGAGGTATGCCTTTCTTTGTAACCTCTCACTATTTTTGTTATTTCTATTCAAGTAGATAAAGAAATATTGCTAGACAACTTAGCAATGCAGTGAACATTGCTAAGCCTAAGAAAAATTTGCATAAGGATACTTGAAATTTCCAGCTTTGACTGCACCACTTACAGTCTGTGCTCATGATGTCTGTAACTTTTTTCTTACTTATTACTGCTTGTAGTATTTTTAAAACCTGTATTATGTAGAAAAGCTCTTTGATATAAAGTATAAATTCTTTGATATAAAGTATAAATCGCCTATCTCTTACACACATTTTTAAGTCATTTCCTTCCAAAGTGTCATCATCACAAAGGACAAAATTCTGAAGAAACAATATTCTAAATAGAATAGTGGCAGTCTTTTTCAGTTTGGATACTAGACCATAGACTCTTCAAGATATGTTTTTTAAACCTGTTCCTGTGCATCCACAAAATCTGGCATTACTTAATGTAGAGGCATTGCCTAAAAAGTTCTTGTATGATTATTTTTTTAAGAAAAAAAATGTTAATTATTTGGTTGGGTGAAGGATATATGTTTTGAACTTGCTCTGAAACAAATTGATCCTCCTTAAAATTCTCAATCTTCAGATGCAGAGTACTGTCCGAGAGCATAGGGACGGAGGACATGCTGGCGGGGTCTTCAACAGATACAACATCTTAAAGGTAGCTGATAACGTCTTTATGGTCAATGGTTGCACCCTCAGAGTTTTGGCTGAAAATAAAATGCCCATAAAATGTTCTTAATTTTTTTGTTGAGTTCCATAATGTTATAAGGTGTCCTGTTCTGAGACATGCACAGCAAAAATATCTTCCAGGCAAATTCAGAGAGTAAGATTATAAAAGAAAACTGCTTATGAATTAATAGGCATTAAGAAATATTATCAGAAATTGACACAGAAGGACCTCAAAGAAAACTGCAGAATGTTGGAAAAAAAAGACAGAAGGTTTTATAGGAAACAGAAGGTTTCTGTTGAGGGAATATCAGGGGGAAAAGAACAGCAAGAAGTGAAAGCGAAACTCATGAAGTATGGAAGTAAGGGTACCTTATTTTGGCTTGATTTAGCACCAGAGCTTAAAACACCAGGCAATAGACAAGCTTGCATTAAATTATTTAGTGGAATTTTGGTTTATATTCTTTTTTTCCCTAAATAAATGGTAATTTTCATTAAAATGATAGATTTTGTTTTGCAAGTACTATGAAGTTTTAATCTGAACTGATGTACAGTTTCCCCAGTAAAACTGATATGCTGTATCTGCAAACATAAGGCGTTGTCAGTGTCCAGCATACCTCTGCTGCATAATTTTCTTTCTTTTTGAAGTATTCTAGAAGTCTTCATAGAAGACACTTCTTTAATTACTAGATGATCTTTTTACTAATGGTTTGGTGTCAAGCTATGTTTGGAACGATACTCAAGTACAGTTGTGACTAAGCCTGCTAAATTTAAATTAAGAAGTGTTGCTCAACAGATGGTTTAAATTAATTCTTAATTAAGCATATAATTAGGATTTCCTTAAGTTATGCTGCAGCAATCAGCTTCTGCAGGATAAATTAGAGGATTTGTTTCGTTGAGTTCTAAGGAAGATATTCTTGTTTAAGTGGCAGTGTAAGTTTACTGTGGTATAGCTGCTCTAGGCTAACCATCTGTCAGTGAAGTAAATGTAAGTTTTCAGTTTCAGGATGGAACTTACATTTTAAATGTTTCAGATTCAGAAAGTGTGCAACAAAAAACTATGGGAAAGATACACGCACAGAAGGAAAGAGGTCTCTGAAGAGAATCATAACCATGCTAATGAAAGGATGCTTTTTCATGGTGAGACACTGAAATGCACCTTATGAACTCATTTCACCCATCAGCACTTTATTGAAGGGTTTCTCCTGTCTCAAATTTTCTCAGTTGAAATAGATTTGTTTTGTGTGAGTTTTATATGGTCGTGTGTGTGTGTCCCAGCGGGAAAATAAAATGCACTGCGTCATTCTGCTGAAATTTGCATCAACTTGTCTCTTCCCAAAGGAGACTTCAGATATCTAAGTGAAAACGTAGTAGTTAACGAATGGAGAATCAGGAGTGTGCCTCCTCCTTGGTTGAGTTACTGATTCTGCTTTATCAGAATGACCTAAGTGATTAAGGGTCAAACTTTATTATGCTATGGGTTGTTTTGGGATAGGATTTTTTTTTTGTTTCTTGTTTTTATAACTTGATAAGTTCTTGGTCATCATTCCAGAAAGGTAGTTTATAATTAGCAAGTTAAAGCCTACTGAAAGCTCAGCTGTGCACAAATACATTGCAGGCTCACAGTACTTCCTTACAAATAAAAGCTACATAAATTCCATCGTAATACATTAGCATTGGAAGCAGCAATAACACAATAATTAACTGCTCGCCCAAACTCGTTAATGTCTAAATCCTGTCTTTTGACTGTGGTCTGTACCCCTGTGAGAGGAAACTGTCTGTTAATGGAATAATCTGGTTGTTAATGGAATAATCTGTTTTTTAAAGGAAGGTCTGCAATTAGTTAGATAACAATATTATCCCTGGAACAAAGCAGTTAATGGCTTTTGAGAGTTCCACTTGTTTAAGACTTTAGGGGGTTTTTTGTTTGGGTTGGTTTTTTTTGGTTATTTTGGGGGGGGGTTAAGCATTAGCACATGTCTTTAACCACATCCACCAGTTGCAGAAGATAAAAAGCAGTTGTCATAAGTTTCTCTCATCCTCATCTGGAAGGCTCTTCTGTTTCATATATAGTTTTATCATCTTTAGGGTGGAGAATAAGGTTTTGGATTATTTTCAGTGTGATTCCCATCATAACTCTTAAATTCCATGCTCTTTTAGAACAGCTTTTCTCCAAAAGTGCTTGCATATTTATATATACTGTGATAAAAATACTTACTAATAAAAAAAAATAATGCACTTTTTGTGAAAATTAATGATTATCAGGTGTCCTGAGGTGCAGAGTCCAACCATTTTGAACGGATTATTCATTAAGGCTGAATTTTATCACCACTGTAAGCAAATAAATTGTGGTTTACATTTACTGTTTTTTAGATACAATCTTCTTGGTGTAAAGGAAGAAGGATTTGTGTAGCAGTGTATTCAATGAATCTTGGTTAGAATGAAACTCTGTCGAAGCGAGTACAGATTCATAGAGCCTTCTCTTGCAGCAAGAGTTGTCTTGGATATTATGCTATATAAATCTTTGTTAAAAATGTACACTTACCAGCTACTGTCCTTTGTATTTAGCAAATTGGCTGAGTAAATCTGAGGTCACAACTTCTGAAGACTGATTTCCTTGTACGTATAGAAAAAATGTACAAAAAAAAATCTCTGTATACTGTATTTTCAATATTTTACTTCCTTTCTCTTAGGCTCCCCATTTGTAAATGCCATCATTCACAAAGGCTTTGACGAGAGACATGCCTACATAGGTGGCATGTTTGGAGCTGGGATTTATTTTGCTGAAAATTCTTCCAAAAGCAATCAATATGTGTATGGAATTGGAGGTGGCACTGGATGTCCAATTCACAAAGACAGATCTTGTTACGTTTGCCACAGGTAAATCCTCAAGAATAATCTGATTTTGCTTTTGTATATTGTGCTGTAGACCATCAAGTCTGCAAGTCTCTGTCTGTGAAGAAAGATTTGCTTGGAAACAAAACCTTCTCAGCACTCCCTATATGCCAGGCCTAATACTTTCAGAAATCTTTGATATTTAAGTCTTAAAGAAACTTTAACCATCTTCAATGCATTTAACCTAACTTGCCCATAACTTACTGTTAAAATCAGACTTGGGTAGCCAGAGAGTGAAGAGGATCTGCTAGATGCTTGTGTGAAAGAAGCAGCAATATGAGCGTTTAGTCCATTGCCTGTTACAGAGAAAGGAGAAATTCAGTGATATTCAGATGCTGTATTTCTATGAGGAGGATGTACTTTGTAACAGTCAGCCTCCACTTCACTGCTGCTTCACGCACTAAAATACAGATGTGCTTGGCCTTGATGTTGATTTGACTGATACAAATCTAGTGTTAGAACAACAAGTGAATTAAGGGGGGAAGGGAACACACTCAGAAAACTAGGGAGCATAACTTCTGTCCTTCAAAACAGAACTTTAGAATTTTGTGAATTACAAAGAGTGACTGAAGCGGTTTTAAAGTTCTACTGTTCTCCTCAAGTAAATGTTTCAAATTCCAAAGATAGTCTTTCTGGAGCTTCACAAGCATTACATATTCATGGTCCTTTTTCCCTTTTAACATAGGCAATTGCTGTTTTGTCGTGTAACACTGGGCAAGTCTTTCCTGCAGTTCAGTGCTATGAAAATGGCTCATTCTCCCCCAGGACATCACTCGGTTACTGGAAGACCCAGTGTAAATGGATTGGCATTGGCAGAATATGTCATTTACAGAGGGGAGCAGGTAAATAACATTTGATTTTTCAGATTTTTTTTTTCAGGCATGTAATGTGTTGGGGGTTTGGTTATTTGGGTTTTGGTAGGTTTGGGGGTTTGATTTCTTTTGAGGTGCTAGGACTTGCTTTTGTCTTAAAACAAACTCTAGCTGTGGTTGCAGGCAAAAGGATCAGTTTCCTGAATGCTCCAGGCATTTTACCTTTGACATGTTGCCTTATTTTCTTTGGCGTGAATAACTTTTTTTCCCCTCTTTAGCAAACACTCTTGGGTTTATCCAGTAAATGAAATGAAATTGTAATAAAGAATGTGTGTGTCGCTCTTTCAGGCTTATCCAGAATACTTGATCACTTACCAGATTATGAAACCTGAAACCACCACTGAAGCTTAAGACAAATTACTTGTGGGAAACCATCAGACTTTGGATGCGAAGATACCAATGGCTGCCATCCTGTTAATTATAAGTTGTTGAAAAACTTTCATCCACAGGTGGTGTGGTAGCAAATGTGAACAAAATATACCATTTTTGACTTGATAAAGCTTTAATAATGTACAGTATGTTTTCTAAAATTTCAGAAATGTCCTCTTTTTCAGCACTTTAACAGATACCATTCCGGGCGTAAACTGGGGTTTGACTGTACTAAATTATAAACAAAAGTTAACTTGAAACAATGGTTTTATACAATAGTGCATTGAAATTTAGAAGTTGTAATGCTCTATACAGGAATGCATTTTACTAATATTGTGTTCTTTAAAACACTGCATTTACACTGAAAACGTTTTCATTTGTAAAACTGTAAATAAGAGCTTTTGTACTAGCCTGGTATTTATTTACATTGCTTTGTAATATAAGTGTTTTAGAACTGCAACCTTGTACAAAATGTTTTTTCCAGATATTGGTTTGTTCATCTGTGTTTTCTCATGCACGATAAATTTGAAAAGCCAATTTTTGTCAGGGTTTATCACTTATTTCTGAGGGAGAAAGCAAATTTTATCTGAAGAGGTTTAGAAATATGCAACTTTAGATTGAATACACAAATTTTTGTGCTGTATTTTAATTTATGAAAAACATATTCCTGAGAATGATGGTCTATAAAAATAGAATGTTCCAGCTGAATACTAAAGTGTTTTTCCAGCTACTTCCTAGAGTTGCATTTTTTATTTCTGTAAAGTGTCTTCTGAAGTTTTTTATTTAACTGTAGGTATAGTTAACCTGTATCCTCACTTCAAGGCTAGTAAACCTTGCAAGTTTCAGTTTTAGTAAATTATTTTCTTTGAATGTAGTTGGAAAATTAACCTCAAGGAGGTCTTTCTTGAGTTCCTCTTGCTTACATTTAAGCCTGGAAGTTAAATAGTTTATTCCTAATATGAGGGCAGACAACTTGGCCTTTTTTGTATGCTTATTTTAGTAAATTAATCTACCTGTTGGTGCCCTCAGGATATGAGTATTGTGAGGTGGAAATGTTAAAAACCATCTTGTCATCTCCTGTGTTTCTTCCATGTTAACATTCAAGCTGTAATTGAAGCAGGTGTGTAGAAGTGTGTTTATCTGCAGTGCTTTTGGCTGAGTGGAACTGATTGGGGTGCAAGGTTCTGCTCCCTGTGTTTGGCCAGCTGGGTGAGGAGTGTGTAAGTGGGATGAGCAGCTCTTGGCAGCAGTGTTTGGTTGGTTACCAGGGCCTTTGGTAGCCCTGGTAAGACTGCTTGGATGGAAGAAGAGTGCAAAAGGTACAGCCCCTTCTCAAGACTCATTCGGGGCTACTGAATGCACCAGTTAGTTTGGTCAGCCCTGTTGTAGCTCTCTTGTGTATTCTGCTTCTCTTCCATCTGCAGTTTTTACCTACATATTTCAAAAATATGTAAATACAAATTATAGTTCATTTGGGGTTAAAGTGGTTAGGAGTATATTTTAGTTGTTTTATATTTCTACATACAAGACACTGTCCCAGAAGACAATTTGTTTGCAGGGCATGTTATCATACCATGGTTTTAAATGTAGTAACTGGTCAAGATAATGAAATCGTCTTGCTGATGTGGTGGTTATGTGATTATGCTCTATGTAAAAATGTACTGAACCATACCCAGTTTTGTGGGGAACCTGAATAATAAGAATAACTTGCAGAAAGTAATATTGGCTATGAATAAAAAAGGCTTTGATTTTTAGGTACTTTCTCCCAGCATGTTGCCTGTTCCTTAGGTATAGTAATGCTGGAATTGGTGTTCATGCAAAATCTGTTAAGTATGTTTAAAACTTTTGTTATTGCTAAAATGCTTCATTCTCTATGAATGATCGCTTAATGTCTTGTAAAATATTCTGGTATGATAGCATTTTAAGTGGTACCACAATGTTGGTTTTGTCTGTTTGGGGATTTTTTGAGCTGTTTTTTTGCATGACAAACCTTGCACTCTGAAGATGGAAGCTGTAATGATTTGATAATACTGACTATTGAGGTGACCCTTTAATCTCTTGTGCAATTAGTTCTGCTTTACTCATATTGAAGTGTCTTTACATGTACTGTATGACATTCCATATCCATTTAACACTAAATAAATTTAATTCACTGATTTTCTGGTAGTATGGGAGTAATTGCAGATATAGTATGCCAACCCATTGTTTTAAATGGAAGCATGCACAATACTATAACAAGGTACATCATTAGAGGCAAAATTAATTGCATTAACTAGAAAAGCTTTAAATGTGGACAAAAAACTGTACTGTCATTTGGTATATGGCTAGCTAACAGCTTTAGCTATCAGTGAAAATGTTTTAGTAATAAACCCAGAAGTAAGCTTTAATTTATGCATTTAAAACTCCATTATATGATCCAAAACTTGAAAAGAAAGCTGCCTTACATTGGTTTTGTAAAATAAAAAGTAGCCTGCAAAGTCTTACCTTACAGATAACTGCATAGGTAGCAGTATGATACATACATGAGCGGCAACAAAAGTACTGCTTAGATCATGTGCAGTGCAGTGAGTATTTTATTTCAGTAGGACTGCTTACATGGTAGGAGGTTTCCAAACCAGACTTGTGCAGATGGTTTAAATAGATGTGAGCACTAGAGGGCAGGAAAGCAAAAGTTCAGTAAGGTGAAGGTGTAATTAAAATCTTTACAGTATCTTGGGAATACACATTCTGATAAAATCCATTCTGAAAATCCCACCTATCAAGGTTGTAAAAAATTAAAATTAGCTTTCTGTTCTGCATTAGGGTTGCAAAAACGAAGCAATTTGTATCAAAGCAAGTGCAGCAGCTAAGGAAATTGAAAATGGTAGGGGTTTTTCCTTAAAGACTTTACTCCTAACTTAGACTTCAGTTCTTATAAATGAAAAAGTAATTAAGCCAGACTCTTCTGTCACGCTGGAAAACTTAATATCCATACAATGCGCACGCAAGAGGCATGTTGACACTAATTTAGAATGGAGAGAACAGTGTGTCTTCTACCCTGAACTTTCTCATTAAACACCATGCTGTGTGTCGGTGTGTGTATGAGTACACAAACGCACACTTGGTTTACTCTCTCACTCCATTCACGAAGAAGCGGAGAAAAAGTTGAGAGAGTGACTTTTCCAGCAGCCCACCATTGTCAGTGAGGGAGCTGCAGCCCAGGAGCCATTTCCCTTCTCATCTCCTGAACTTGATGTAGTAAAACAGTTATTCTCTTTTGCTGGAAACAACAGAATCCTGTGGTTGGCTTGCCTTCTGCCTTCCAGTCGAACAATGATAAAGGCTTGATTTGTACTCAACTAATGCAGCAATACAGCAGACTGCTTTCTTCAATGAACTGAAAAATCAGACTGAGATCTGCCCCTCTCTGATTCTTGGAGCTGTGCTTTTCCTGCCTGCACTGGGGTTGCAGTAGGAAGTGATGTCAGGGAGAGAAGTGCTACAGTTGAGGGTATAGAGGGCGGTGTGTGACTCCCTTTGCTCGTCTCCAGCAAGTATAAGCAGTGGTACTCTGAGAGTATCGGGGTTTCTTCCCTCTGCTTGTGGCTCACTAGATGAGGAACAGCTGCAGGCAGACAGAACAGAATGCAAAACGAAAAGAAAAAGCATGTAGGTGACTGGTTTGAAGCTAAGGTTCTACCCTAAAAGGGGGCAAGGTTGGTAACTGAGAGAAGACAGACTGGAGGGGAGAGATAAAAAAAAGTAATAATAACCTGTAAAGAAAGGCAGTTGAGTTCTACAAGCACAAAAAAGAATTATGTTAGGAATGACTAATGTACTTACTAGCAATGGCCAAGATAAGTGTGGTACATCAACTTCCCAATTTATGTTTGAGTTAAAGCATCAAACAAGTGGTGTACAGACATTACAGGGATTTCAGAATTGCTTCTCTTGAGAAGAACTTTCTTTAGGTGAAGAAAGTTGTAGCCAATTCAAAACGTTAACATCAGACCTGGGAAATGATATCTAC
The DNA here is from genome assembly GCA_028858755.1 of Ara ararauna. Classification (NCBI taxonomy): domain Eukaryota; kingdom Metazoa; phylum Chordata; class Aves; order Psittaciformes; family Psittacidae; genus Ara; species Ara ararauna. The sequence continues at coordinate 72,032,175 of CM054381.1, forward strand.
AAGAAGAAGAAATAGGATAATAGGATTTTAAAAACTGAAGGCAAATGTCCCAAACAATAGCTCTTCAAAACATTGTTTTTGAAGCACTGATTATCAGACACAAGCTGAAAAAACACAGTAGGTAGCATACCAGTAGATTAAAGTATGTCACATTAGACGATCTACCTGGATTCTGTTCAGGGGAGAAGAGCAGGTGAGGAGGAGGCAGAATTCGATGCAGCAGGAAACTTCAAAGAAGGAAGTGGAGGTCAGAGCCATCTCTTCTTACATAATCTTGACAAAACTGCTAAATTTATTCACCTGGAACTCAACTATGCTTCAACTTGGATCTTAATGGGCGGCAACAAAGGGGATTGGGGGGGTTTCTTAAGATGGTTGAAGCGTACAGAATGCCTTTGCACAACGCACTTTCAGGGACATAGCTAGGGGAACACTTACTTGCAAGGCTTTTAGGTTGGGACCATTAAGAGTTTTAAAAAGATCAAAATAGTAATATTTGCAAACTTCACATGTAGGCTGATGAAAAAGCAGAAGAAAATGCACTAGTGCCTAAGAACATATGATTTGAGACTTTTTGCAGTTGGGAAAGCAGCTTCATGTCAGCTAATACACTGTTTACAGCTCTAGGTTGGTATGTGTGGGAAAGGGTTAACATTGAACCGTGAAGATAACAGAAGTAGCCTGAGAAATAGACTTGAAAGTAGGCACTTATTTGGGGACTAACGGTGTGTGGTTTCATGTTGTCCAGCTGCTCTTCAAAGGTAACGTGTTCCAGCAATATATTTGGAAGTGTATTTCACAACAAGAAATATATTCAGTTTTGCAAGACAGTGGCATCATAGATCAACAGGCATGTACAGATGTAGAACTTGTTCCAAGCCTGATGCGGAAGTGGTTAAATAAATTAAGCAGGTAAATAAATTAATAGGATTGACATGTAAATAGAACTGAAATTACATGTACAGAAGAAAAAATTATTTTGTTGCAAAAATTAATAATAGAAAATGAATTAGTGTGTATAAGATTTATGACAATTTAGGAGGATATTCTAGTAGTTTTTAATGATTGAAATAGTGGAAGTTGAAAGTGGTTACATTAAGTATTGTTTTAATTAATGATAGCGTGAACTACCAAGTAGTCCAAAATATACATAAATCTGTGTATGATGACCAGTATCTGATACACAGTGGTTCCCTATATGGAAATATTCTACTGAAGCATTGCAAACATGCAGTAGAATAAATTAGATTTGGGTTGGTATTAAAAGGCTTCATTTTTAATGATAAATATTCAGTAGAACACTTGTATTCAGAAACTCTTAATTCAGGATTTAGGGTAAGAACTACTTTACGAAAAGAGCCAACTTAGCAGTAGGTTATTAAACCCTAAAGATTAAGAAACAAACCAAAAACCATATAAATAAGGGCAGTTGCAGACACTATAGTCCCTGAAGCACATAGCAAAGAAGGTTGTAATATGCAAAGATTCTGAAATCAGTAATCAGACAAAGAAAACTAACTCCAAAATACAGGAACTAATGCTATAGCTTTATTTAAAATGTTAGGAATGTGAAAATGCACCAGAAGCTGCAAAAACACAGGTTTTAAGATGTTCTGCTATTGGAACTAGAGCTCTAAGAATGGAAAACAGGTTAGTGCATCACTAGTAAAATGTATTTCTAAAGGTGTAGAACAGACCTTGAAGAAAAACAATGGGGTTAAAAAAAGGGTGGGAAGAATTGACTGACCATCTCAAGAATGGTGGCAGATACAAACACATACAGGAGACAAACAGAGGAAAATGCTGCTCTTCACTGTGAAGAAGAGTATGTGAGATAGTTTCATTTCAGAAGTTCAGAAAACTTTTAGAGTAAACTTTCTATCCAACATTCTATTTACATGTGTCACATAAGCACTTTAAATATATTTAAAAGCCTCTGAGCATTTGTGTAATAAGACACCATAAGGTGGAGTGATAGAATAATGAGCTGGTGCTAGCACTTTTCAAGGAATCCTCAATAGTAGCACAGAGCACACTAGTCTCGGGGGAATTCTAATGGGAATAACCCATTAGAATTATGGATATTATTAGTTATGAGAGTTATGGATAGAGTTGGACAAAAAATATAGAAACTTGTTCTTTTATGTAATTGTGTATAAAACCATATTCCAAGGCACTTCTGAAATGTCACCTGCAATTAAAAGTGACTTTAATCAATTGTAATTTTAGGAACACCTAATAAAAGAACAGAGATTTGTAAAATACATTAAAGAAATAATAATTTCAGACCTGCATCAATTAGAAAGAATATTTCACACTTACTATAATTGCTTTATAACCAGCTTTGTATTGATTTACATACATATGCTTGTGCCACAAGTCTGCTGTAGGGAAACAGTCCAGCAGAAATACTGAAATGACAATAATTTGCAAGAGATATGAGAACCTTGTACATGTGGCAACTTTTAATAGCCGAGGATTCATACAAAATGGTCCATAAACAAATAGTTATGGATTTATGTATGCCTCCTACCTGACTCCTGAGACTTCCCTCCCCATTCCCAGAAAATGCCAGCTTTTCAGTAAAGGAGTTTAACAAAATGTATATGAGTTCAATATTTCATATATCAAGTTTTGGTTGTGTTTATTTTTCTGGGAAGAAGAGAGAGTAATGATGCAATGTACAATTAATGGCTTAAATATTATTGTGTAATAGGGTGCATTGTGCATTGTTATGTATTGCAGATGTTTTATTGCAATATCAATAAATAACATATTATCCTTTGGAAAAAAAACCAACCAACTTTTAAAAATAGTGCTTAATATGTCTCCTTTACTGGACTGATTTTGCAGTACAGATTTTGGGGAGTCTGTGGTTCAGCATCTTTAACCTACTTGAAATACTGTTAAAATAGTGGGTTTGGACTTGCTGACCTACTAGTTATAGCATAATGAATTTTCTCATATCTGTAAGCAACGATGAAATCTCATGTATTTGCCTCAGGATTCTGTTGTTCTCAGAAAAATTAATCAGAACTATACTTATACATACCTTAATTTAGCAAAACAGGTATTTTAAGTCTATTAACCAGAAGAGCTGGCTTCTCAAACTCAGACATAATTCATTCTCCCCTGTTGTATCTGATTCTGGAGGTAAAACATAACCAAATTCCAAAGCAAATTCATTAAATCTGTCCTTTAGTTTTAAACGTTCTTTATTATGGTTTCTTTTTTTTTTTTGCAGCATCTTGTCTGTTCAAACAAATGAAATTCCAGCTGCAGCTACCTAAAAGGAGCATCACTTCACAATCACTAGTTCTCCCTTACACTGCAGTCGCAATGGGCTTTGGCTTGTAGTACTAATGGGAAGAGGCTGTACACATATTTTGTCTCTAAAATTTACTCCCTGAAGTAAGCTTTTGCTTGTTCACATCAGGAGGGGCTTACAGTTAGTTCAGGAAGGTCAGGGTGGCCAGATGTTCAGACCCTCTTCCCTGAGTGACACCAAGAGTCCCTGTTGCGTTCTCCACCACCACTGCTGTAGGTGACTCCAGAGACCCTGCTGTCAGAGATGACACTGAGCAAATAGCATAGCAGCCTGCATTCACCTGAAAGACTCAGGCTCTCATCTGTGGCCTTTGTACCTTCTACCCTGACAGACAGCAGGGACTTGCTGACATTGAGGACTTCAGCTTCTTGGTTCAGAGTCCGCCTTGCTATAGACTGCATCTGATCTTAAGAAGCACTAGGAGTCTGTTCTGTGTGGCTAGAGCTAAATGATCTAAAACATTTGATTTGATTGATGCGGATGCCATGTGACAGGAATTCACATCCTAAATGAAGAGTAGTTTCCATGGGGATCTCTGTACCTGCAGACAGCAGACAGCCTGTATCATTTTTATTGCTGGAAAATCCAACTTCTGTACAGATATTTCTATACCCCATTGCTATAATTTTGCCCAATTTCTTTTTTCAGCCCAACTCTGTATTAAGATGACTCAACCTGGAGTTTGTGATAGTCACTTAGAAGCTGAAAGGCATTTCAGTTTAGATAAAAGTGAGGTTTGTCCAGCTTGCTCACAGGTAACTTCACACAATAGTATCTGCTGTGATGCTTTAATATACACACTGTAAAAGCAATTTGTCATGGAATCATAGAATGGCTTGGGTTGGAAGGGACATTTAAGGTCATCTAGTCCAACCCCCTTTCGGTGAGCAGGGGGAACTTCAACTAGATCAGGTTTTTCAGAGCCCAGTCCAACCTGGCCTTGAGCACTTCCAGGGATGGGGCGTCTACAACTCCCCTGGGCAACCTGTGCCAGGCTTTCATCACCCCTATTGTAAAAATTAGTTTAATTCTGGTTGATAATAGAGAACCTAAATTGCAACTGGTGATTTTAAACCTTGTCTTTAAGAAGGATAAAATTGAGTGCATATTTCTAGAGGTTTAGAGAACTTTGCCTGCTTTGAAATAGCATTTTTCTATGCTCAATGTTAAATCGTAAGATTGCAGCATAATAAAAGCTGTTTGCCATTTTAAGTAGTTTTAAGTAAATAAGGAGTATCTGCCTGAGGCAAAAGGAACTATATCTAGCTTGTATTTGTAGTTTAGGATTCAAGAAATTAAGTTGAGGAACATACATCACTAATTGTTAAGAACAACATAGATTAATCTGCATACTAGCGATGTACAATGCATGTGAAATGTATAGCTCTGTATGTGGAAAGCAGGACAAGTGGGACCACCAGTTCTGCCAATCAGTCATTCACATTTCCCACTGTTTTCCTCTATTGTAGCAAAATGTGAGAAGCTGCTCTCAGGCCACACAAACAATGCTCTTTATTGGTCTTTACTGAGGCATGATCAGGCGTCTATGCTGAGACTGCCAGCCTCAAAGAAGTGCTACTCGATGACATCTGGCAGCTTGGCTTTGCTACAGATAGATTTATGAGCTGTGAAAGATGGTCAAATTAACATTTTCTGCATTCTTGATAGGATTAGGGTTTCTGGGACATGCAGCCATTTGCATATTGCCCTGACTTACCACATTGGTATTGTGCTCATGGCTCATTTTAATAGACTGAGGGGGGGCTTTCTCCCTTTACATCCTACCATTTTTCCACAGCAGTGTTGGTTTAACAGAGCTAGAAGAAATCATACTTCTTTCTCTGACTTCTTCCAGTTGCAACCTTGATGCAAACCAATAGCAGCAGCAGTTGTAATAAGCTCCTTCACTCGGGGAAGGATGCTCTTCACTAGGGATCAGCTCGCACACACATGAACTTGAATGGCTAATGCACTTCCGTAGGAGTCCACAAAACTTGTACAAGAGCACAGGCCACCAAGAGCGACCACCATCCCTTCAAGCCCTAGTGTGGCTGCCAGCCTTCAGGTGTGAGTGACAACGGAGGGTGTAAAGTGCAGCATTATAGCCCCATTAAATGCAATGCCAAGGACTGTGTTTAATACAGCTTCTGATCAAGATAGCAGCAGGGAAGCTTTTAGCTCATGTCAGTGAGGCCATGATTTTTGTCATCACAGCAAAAAGTATCACATTCTCTTCACTGGTTGAACTTCTCTGAGTGATCAACCCCTTTAAACAGCCATTTTTTTGCCCTCCAGCTTTGTTTTCCAGATAGAAACAAGCTGTCTAAGTGAGACATGCTGCTGCAGGGCGCTGGAGGCATGGGTTCAGCTGCACAGGAGCTCGCTGCCTGCCAGGCTTGGAAACAACAGCAAGCAGCTGACCCAAGCGCAGAAAATACTACTCAGAGCATTTACAGATTGGGGGCAAACAGAACTGCAGCTAGTTCTGTGTAACCATGCAGATCTCAAGGTTTTGGTGATCTTTAGAGGCAAAGATTCACAGCCTTTCCATGCTGCTGCTGGGCCAGCCTGGCACCCTCTAGATGCTCTAGCAAATGCATGTGGGGAGTTTGGTAATTATGCTGGGCCAACTCCACTACGTAACTGACTGTACATGATGTTAGGAGAAACACTGCCTGTAGTTAGTTTGAAATCACCCTTTTTTCAGAGCAGATACAATAAATAATAAATAAACGGATCTTCGTGGACCCTTTATTGCATTCAAGAAACAAAAAGCCTATGCTGTACACTTACAGCCATTTCCACTAAGATTTCAGCAGTTCTGTCACTGAAAGAGCCAGGCTTGCCTAACTTTGGACACCCACTTCAGCTCCCATGCTATTCCTTCCCTGCTGCTGGTACAACCACCTGCGGAATCTGACCCAGCCAAAACCTCTCCCACCCCATAATGTTGGCCTGGTTCCCCAACCTCATTTGCGATGTGGCATAAACACATGCACTGACATAAGAGCACAGGCAACAGCAAAATAAAAGAAGGACAAGGCCGTCATGGGTTCAGCAGCAGCAGTCATTTTTTCTGCTTCTTGCTAGCTGGTGCAGCACTGTGTTTTTGATTTTGGGCCTGGGAACAGCGCTGATAACACCAGTGTTTCGGTTACTGCTCAGTGATGTTTTGGTCTGGCCAAGGACTTTCTGAGTTTCATGCTCTGCCAGGGAGGAGGGGAGCCGGGAGGAAGCAGAGACAGGACACCTGACCCAAACTGACCAAAGAGGTTATTCCATACCACAGCACGTCATGCCCAAGATGGAGGACGGAGGGGAGAGACCCAGAAGGGTGGGGGGTGCACTGCGTGGTCGGGCTTGGTTTTAGGTGGTGAGAAATTGTATTCTTTCCTTGTATTTGCCTTGTCATTATTATTATTGGTGGTAGCAGTAGTGATTTGTGTTATACTTTGGTTACTAAACTGTTCTTATCTCAACCTGTGGGAGTTGTATTCTTTTCGGTTCTCCTTCCCATCCCTCCGGGAGTGGGGGGCAAGATAGAGGGGGGAGTGGGTGAGCAAAACTGCGTGGCTGACTGGACTTAAACCACGACACAGCTGCAAGGCCACCTTCTGCTGACTGATGGCGTAAGCAGTGTTTCACAGCCTTGGGGTGCTGTGCCAGCTAACTGGGTTAACTGCAAAAGCATGCAGTGAACAGGATTTCCAAGATGCATAGAAAAGAGAAGGTAACCAACAAATCACTATTTCAAATTTACAAAGGGCACTTACTTATAAGTACTTAGTCCTCACCTAGACTACGTAAGGAAAAAAACCCAACCAAAACTATTCTTCTTCAGGAAATGATTTTTCCAGCCTTATTTTCTGCTTAACAGGATTTAGCATCTCTGAGAGTCCCACCATGCCATCAAATTGTGGGCAGAGGAGCTACAGACGCAGAAATGTACATGACTATCTGAATGTAATTTCCTGGGGCAGCAAAGAGCATGAAGAAGGCAATGAAACATCTGCACAGCTATGGCAGAGGAGGACTCACATAAAAGGCAGAGCAAACTGTGAGAGATTATATGCTGATGACACTGGGTGTGTATTCCTAAATCTGTGATGTTATTTTGTTCTTAAACCACGGTTGTGGGCACATTGAAAGGAAAAAAACAGCTGGCACCAGGCAATTTGGGCTCTTCCCACCATCCTGGTACAGGCAGAACAGGTCACTTGTCCAGAAACTCTTGGTGGCCCAGTGTTGTCCCCGGAGGGGCCCCTGCACATGGCTGGCCCCTGCCCCAGGGCTGCCTTGACTCCCAGAAATGAAAACAGAAGCCATTATCTCCCTTAGAGCTATAATAAGTTCTTAAACCAAACTATTTTTTGTTTCCTGGTCCTGTTTTCCTACATGACTCTGGCACCGTAAAGTTCCTGGCTCAGAGGCACCCATTGAAATGAACTGTCACGTTACCGCTGCTATTTACCATGGACTAATAAAGCTTTAAAAAGCCCCAGAAGCTATTAAGATGCCATTGATGTGTACGTGTGTGGCGGAGCCGGGTGTTGGAGGGCTTTCATTGGCCCCGCGCTGGGTGGGATGACATCAGGCCCCGCTTTCCATAGGGCCTCCAGCTTGCCCCGAAGTCTGCTGAGGGCTGCAAGAGAATAGAGCTGAGGGGAGAAAACCTTCACAGTGCGCCCTCTCGGCTCCAATGAGAACACAGGCAGCTTCGGCCTGGGATAAAAGAACTGAAAAAACCTCAGAAACAAAAGGAGTGAGACTGTCGTCTTGGAGCTGCTGTTAGCGGGAGATGAATTGCAAGAGACCATTTCATGCCGAGGGACTTCAGAGAGCAGCATCCCCAAGAGCCATTAGCTCTCAGCGAGAGCCCTGCCGAAGCCCTTGGCTGTCAGGACAGAAGCATGCATATAAATTTTATACCATTTGTCTTTGAGCAGAGACAAAAGATCAGCCCTAAATCCTCAACATCTTGTCTCGACTAACTCACAATAATACTCTCTTGTGTGGCTGTCTTGTTACTCTTTCCCCATCAAAAGAATAGTAGTGATAAATTTATTCATAATTTTGAAAGGGTTTACTCTTAAAATTAAAAAAAAGAAGCAGCAAACACATGGGGCTGAAGCTATCTTTATTCCTCCTAGTGCAACTCATGCTGCTGCTAAGGATGCTGACTTTGGGAAGTGCACAGTAGTTTCTGAATTGAAAAGCAGCACAGCTTTAAAAAGTCAGCCACTGGGTTCTCTTCTGCTTTTCACTGAACGAACTCTGAGGATGATCGATCTCAGGCATTTTTCTGAGTACAAGTGCAGTCTGGAAAAGAAAAAAAAGAAATTACTGTGCGATTTTTGCTCTTTTTCAAAAGAAAATTGAAACCCTTCAGACATTCTCGGACCTAAGACCTTCAATTAATCACGCAAGAAAATCTGCTGAATCCAGTAGCCTGACTAAATAGGGGCTCTGGAAATAATTAGCAGAAATAAATGCTTTAAGATCCTTTTTATTAAATTAAAAATGTGTTCTAAAGTAGGTATTGCACACAATTTTGCATTTTAGGATTTTGACCTTTTTTACAGGGTCAGACTTTCTCCGTGCTTCCTTTGTTAAACAGATATTTTAACTTCGGTACTTTGTGAGCAGGTAATTAGAAATTATTGAATTCTGTGTTCACCTTAACACTTTCAGCAAATATTTTCTTGATTTATGAGTTTAAACAGCAAATCATGTCATAGTCTGAAATTAGTCTGAAACTTAATCCTAAGAAGCCTTATTTTATAAGGAGCGATTATTCCCAGATTTTCTCTGGGGGATGAATATAAAACTTCTCCAGCTGATCCACATTGGGCATAAAATGGGTGAGGGAGGTGCTAGCATGGCAATGATGAGCATCTCAGGCATCACCCAAGCAGGCAGCAGAGGCCGCTGCCCAGGGCACACACCAGCAGGGAGCTGTTATTGAATGCATGTACCCATCCAGGTTGCAAAGGCCACCAGCAAAGACAGAGCTCTGAAATATATATATAAAATACAATGTATTTATAACATATACAGTTGATAGCATTTGTGTGATTCCCTGGTGCACTGAGACCCCATGGGTGACCCTCAGCCTTTGTCCTTGCCAGCCAGGGCTATGTGGGAGCCCATGGCAGCTCACGGCTCTCCCATGGGAAGGCTGAAGCCAACAGTTAAATCAGAGCCAAGTGATGAGGCCATGCCACTGTTCAGTGGGAATGTGGGCTCAGCTCAGGCTGTGCCTCACAGCCCCTCTGAGAAAGATGCATCATTAACCTTCTGAAAGCTTGAAATAAACTGGGCAAAATATTTCCCTTCTGAAAGGCCAGGGCAGACGTTACACACTGCACAAAGCATGGCACATACCAAACAAGGTTAAGCCCTAAAACGCTGAATTATTTCTAAAGCCGTAGATATTTTATACATGCTTGTGCTTAACAGATCCCTTCCATGTAAGGAAGGAGTGTGAGGGCTAGGAGAGTTAATCTAAACTCTAATACTGTACGTTAAAGGCCTCTTTCATGGAGCTGCGTTCATGAACTGAGCTTGGAATTCTTAAAAATCCAAATCATTACAAAGGAAGGAGTTTGGTGTTTGGCAAAACGACAAAGCCTGCCATTCAGTCACCTCTTGTGTTGCCTGGCTTTACAGTGAGTCTCAGACAGGGCTCACAGCACAAGGGAGAGACTACAATATGTCAGGGGCATTTAAAGAGAAATTCCCAATGATTTCAGGTCCCATTACCCAACCAGCTCCCACCTGAATGGGTGTTTTGGTGGGGGGGTTGTTGTGCCTTCGCCTCATTCTTATTTGTTAGCAGCTTCATGGCTTTTAAGTTGCACCACAGATCTCCAAAACAATAGCATCCCTTTGTAGGCTCCCTCCGGAACAGGTTGGTCATAAACTCTGGTAGAAAACTGAGTTTCAAAGAGTCAGATGTGAATATTAAATATGCAGACATAGGTGTGTAGAGTTGATGGAGCTGAGAGTTGAACTGAGGCTGCCTGACCAGATTTCACTTCTTATTGCTCAGTTCAGCTGTTGAAATCATGTTCAGAGGAATTGTGAAGGCATGAATGAGATGGAAACACAGCTCTCCTCTTCCTACTGCCGTGCAGGAAAGTGGGTTAGATCCCAGTTTGTGTCAAACACCTGACAATTAAGCCCAGCATGTGCTGGACTCTCTTTAGCTCCTGTTATTTCATAGGGCATTGAACTTTTCTCATTCAGCCTGTGGGACATACAGCCTCAAGGAGGATGGGGACCCAAGCTAAGCATAGATTCTGGTAGCCCAAAACAGTAGCTGCATCCCCTTTTCCAAAAAGCAATTTGTCACAAATATCTGTAATAATACAGACCAAGAATAAATGGATGGATGGTCGTTCAGAGGATAGGAGGTAGTCCCTGTGTCCAGACAGGGCTGAGCACAGTGGCTTTGTGCGGATATAGGCTTTTCTCCCACCTCAGTTCAGCATAACTCACAGGCGTCAAGACGACTTACAGAAATGGAAATGCTTTTCACAGTCATATCTGCCTAAAGCTGCCGTCACTGTGACTACCACCCTTCTGCTGAACCTTTGGAGATTCCTGTTCTTGGTTCAGCACTGCTCAGGTAGTGAAGAAAGATTTATGTTTATTAATTGTGTGATGAAACTTCATAAGAAGAGATTGCTGCAAACAGCAAGACAGCTTACTGCCTGCTTTAACCTCCCTAATTGGAGGAACATCCTGTAATTGTGCCTTCAAATTCAGTAAGTGGTGAAAAATTATTAGTTTGCTATTTAATAAGATAAAGGGTTTTCTGTGTACAAAAAGAGTAATTAAAGCCAGCTGCACTAACAGCATACGCAGATTCAGCATCACTGATCATTTGGAGCTTTCTCTCCAAAGAAAAATTAAAGCATGGTATTGCCAGCTCTTGCGATTCTGTTGGAACTTCCAGACGCAGATATCTGTTTGTATGGTCTCATGAATACATGATGAACCGTGAATTCAAACTGGCTACCACCTTCACTCAGCAGCCAAATAACAGAAAACAATGCTGTGTGTGCAATATGGCATAAAGCTGATTCTATTTTTACCCCTGAAAACTTTGAGTTATTGCTCCCAGAAATCACAATCCAGAAGCTAAAAATTCAGTTGATTTGGGTTTTTTTTTTTTCTTTTTAAGGTAGCTCATGCTTTTCCTTGACAGGCAGCCCTAGTATCTTCATGCATTCAGCTGGCAACATCCTTTTGATGATAACTACACCTGCCTGTGGGGCAAGTTAATTATGCCCAGGACCACCTACATGCTTCTGCCTGCAATGGGAGGGTTTATCTGGCCTGTGAGGTAGGCAGGTAGGGTCTGCTTCTAGCAGGTTGGCTATGCTGGCTCTTCTTTCTGAGGATGTTGTGTGACTATGAGGAGCTGAGGAGGGAAGGGGTGGAATGATAGGAGCCAGACAAGCCAGAAATCAGAGAAGAGGTGAAGGACCACCACAGCTGCAGTGGGAAAGCAGAGGTAAGGCTGGCTACACAGGGCTGTGTGGGTGGATTTGGGTGGCTGAACTAAATGGAGGGGATGGGATGGGACATACAAGTCTGTGTTACGGTGGAGCTGGGAGGGAACAGATTCTGTTGGAGGTGATGATCATGGCTACAAAACTTTCCTGTATTTGGTTGGCTTAGATGGTGGTGTAAGCTGTCACCTAATCATTAGAGAGGATGAAAATGTTGAGTTAGGAAGCAAAAAGCTGTGGTCTTTCCCCTTAAAACCAAACTTGAGGATCTGGCTGTGGTTTTCCAGCCTTTGTGATCTGCAATACCGAGTGAAAAACCTGAATATGCTGTGCAGCACCAGGCAATGGTGTTATCAACCACTATAAATGCAATGAATGCAATATCTCAGGTTGTTGTGTTTCCTTACTTGGTGGTGCTCTGAGAAAGGCTGAGCTCTTTTGGAGAGTCAGGGGAATAATGTGGTGAAAACCAGAGCTAAGGATCCTCTTCTTTCTTCTCCCTCTTGGGTAAAACAATGAATTTGCTCAGAATTCCTAGTTGGGTTTTCTAATGCAGACAATGTGGGTAAGCAGCTCAGTTGCCATGGTGTTCCACCGTTGCATCAGATGGTACGAAATGCAAGCTCTAATGGCACTGCACAAAGCTGCTGTGCCAGTGCCATGGAATTGAAACAAAGCTGTGTATTATTGCAAGATACTGTGCAATGCCATGGTCAGCAGCCTGCTGTATGGCTGCTGATGTGACACACACATGAAGGAAAAGTGAGCTGTCATTAAAAACCCCGCGGTGTAAGTCGCATACATTGATGATCATGATCTGTATAATGCTGCTGAAGATTATCCATGCTACTTGTGGAAAGGAAAATGCCTTAGCACTAACAGCTGTATGCAACAGTCCAGATCCTCTTGAGAGCCACTGGGCAGATCCTCTTGATATCTTCCTCACAGCCATCCTCAAAACCATATAGAGTCTGCAAGTGCTTCCAGTCATGGACACGCACCTGAATGTGCATAGGGCAGCAGAGAGGAGCTGTTTTGCAGAGTGGGGAATGTTTGTGACTTCCTTCCCACCACCCATTCCCTGCACTGGGACCATAACCAGGTCTGTCTGTGGCACTTGATATATGAACCAGGTCCAGGGACTGGTAGCTGGGTGTTCATGCCCCATACTCATTCTGAATTAAACTTGGGGATTAATGATGTTAATTTTAACTGCAACGGCAGTTGCAAAGGTACACACACATTTACAGGGCTACCTAAGCAACAATTCTGGCTCAGTGCTTTTGGCAATTCCCATTTTCATGTGTCTTTCTTCAAGCATATTATGTTGTATGTTAGGTGCACTTAGAGGATTTCTGAAGGGGCACATAAGGGCTAGCAATAAGCAGCTCTCATTGCATAATCTTTCTGAACACTCTGTAGTTCAGGGTTTATAAAATGATTTCAGAACTGACACTGAATTTGTCCCTGGGCAGTATTTCATCACTCTCAAACAGCTCTAATTGTACAATCAGGTAACGAAATTACATTAAGGGAAGTGAGCGCTACTTGTTATCTTGCCAGATTTCGAGCATTCAGGCTGCAAGGACCATAAGTCAGAAATGATTTCTCTCTTGTCCAGGTTAAGATAATTTTTAAGTAGTTAAAATTCTGGTTTAGCTCAGTCACATCGTGTCCATAGGCTGCTGTGTGTACCTGTGAGGCTTAGTCCTTGTCCTAAGCCTGTCAACAGTTTAGCTGTGAAATTCAAACTTTTATAACACATCATCATTTTGCTTGTATGAAAAGGTGAAATTCTGTAATCCAGCAAGGTAAATAATGCTGCCATAAGAATATATACGACACAGTTAGACACCCACCTGAAATGCTAGAGCTTTGACAGAGGTGTATTTTCCAGAGGCAGAGACCGGGTTAGGCAGTGAGTGCTAGCTGTGCTGGGCAGGGGGCAGAGAAGCTGCTGACATGCAGTCAAGTGCAGGCTGTAGAAATCAGTCCTTTTTTGAGAAGCTGAGTGGGATATGTCTAAAGGAGAGAAATCAAGTCTGAGGAGAATCTGTGCTCCCCTTACCAAAAGGTACCACAGAGGTGTGATTCAGTGAGTGGATAGTGTTGAACCTCTCAAACCCTTCCTCCCTGGTAAAACAAGTTGCCTACTTCAACACTATGTCCCTCGAAATCTGACTGGTATTGGCCTTAGCTCATTAGCTAGCTGAAACACCATTAATCTCCCAAATCCAGTAAGTGTACCTATCTGCTTCAGAGTTTCTCAATCTTTTCATAGCTGGTTCCTCACCCAACTCTGTGTTCCTGTTTGAAGATAGTCGGTGACCATCTGCCTTGTGGAAGCAGGACTGGAACAGCTCGTTTGATTTGTGAAGGCTTTGTCAGCAAGAGAGTTTCTTCTAGGATTTGGAGATTAGTGAACTCTCTGTTGTTCTTTATTTTGGTGTAAATGTCTGGTTTTCTAGCTGGGCAATTTCTGTGTAACCTTTAGGCTAACAGAAATTGATTAGGGGAGTGGGGGAGAATAGCTGTCTCCCAGTGTTTGTCCCTTTTAAAAACTTTAACATACTCGAGTTACATGAACTATCCCTAGATGCTAGCAACTCAGCTGACAGATGTCACGCGTGTTGTTCAGCAGCGTCATGGTGCTGCAGGTTATTACAGGGCTTTGAAGAGAAAAGAGTACGTTTGCTTCTTGGCAGAAAGTAGTTACCACTTTATTGGAGAGGCAAAGCGTAACGGTGACAAAGTGGAGCTACGGGGAGGGCAGACAGGGCGGGGACGCCACCGCGGGAGTCTGGTGCGGCTCAGCCCTCCCAGAAGCCGACGAAGAAGCTGCACAGCGAGTGCCATCGCTCTGCGCAGTAGGTCTCCGCCGGGTCCCGGCTGGGCTCCGCGGTGACGGCCGGCGGGGTAGTGGCCGGGCCGTGGCCCGGCATGAGGCGGAGCTGCGCCTCGGGCGGCGCCCGGCCCGGGCCGCAGAGGCGAGCGCTGAGAGGGCTGCCCCGGGAGCAGGGGTGCCGCCGCCGCCGCAGCCTGCCCAGGATCTGCCGCCAGTACTGCCGGCTGCGGGCGCCGTAGGCGGGGCAGCGCTGCGGCTCCCCGCGGTAGGCGCAGCTCCGCGCCGCCCCGCCGCCCGCGGGCCGGCAGCTCAGCCGCAGCTCGCTGGCCTCCTCCCCGGACCGCAGCTCCCAGTGGCACCGGTGCTGCTCCGGCGTGGAGAACCGCCCCGCCAGCGCCACCTCCTCAGCCTCCCGGCCCGCCCCGCCGGCGGCGGCCCCGACGGCGATTAGGGCCAGCAGTGCCAGGGGCAGTCTCATCTCCGCGGCGCCGCGGGAACCTCCTCCGGTGCCTCAGTGGCGGAGCGCTGCTGCGCGGAGCCCGCCGGCTGGCCGCATCTTCCGCGCCCTGTGGAGAGACGGACGCTGGCGAGCGGCGTCCCCGCTGCTCCCAACCCTCTTCGCGCCCCGTCGGAGCGCAGCCCCAGAGGGAGGTTGTTTCGGCAGAGGGGCGCAGAACGGGCTTGTCCCTCCAGGGTCGTTATCCCAGGGGCATTTACCTTGTTCCACACCTGATACCCTCCCCCCCCGGGTCCGCTGACGGGCCACCAGTGGCGACGGGTCCCCGGGACCACCCCAGCTGGAGAGCCGTAATCCCGGGACAGCTTGAGCCGAGAGCCCGCACTCTCCGGCTGCGGCATCAAGGCAGCGAGCGGCGGCCTCTCGGTAGCCGGACCCGGCTCCGAGCAAACCGGTCTCCTAACGCCCCGCAGTGTCCCACCTGAGCAGTGTTTTCCCCCAGTGCACCCGGTGTTCTCCGCTCTGTCCCTGGGGCACTCACAGCGCGCTGCGGTGTGGGCGCAGGTGCCCGCGGCCACCCCTTGTCGGCGGTCGGCGCTCTCCGGCTGCGGCGGCGGGGCTGGGCAAGGGGGTTATCAATGGTGGGGGGCTGCCCCCGGCGACGCTCCTCCCCGGCCCACCGCCCGCGCGGGGCTCTGTGCCCCGAAGGCAGCTACTCGAGGGAAGTTCCCCGAACACATACATCTCCTTTTTGTCCGAGGAAACCCCACGCCGGTACCACAAAACCATTTTGGGGCTCCGGAGCCTTCGGGAGGGGTGTGGGTACTGAGTTAGGCAGCGGCGGCTGTGCGGGACCCTCCTGCCTTAGGACGGAAGTTCTGGTGAACGAGAATACATTTAGTTGTTTTATTTTTGCAATTGGAGTTAGGTCACATCACGAAAAGGGATTCTCATTTCGGAAGTAGGATGCTGGTGTGGATTATTCCAGGATGGTTATTTTGTGTTAAGGTGGAGACAGGCGTCTATATAGGGAAAGAAAAAAAAAAGCCAGGAATTTCAGGAGAATGCAGACGTGATCTTTGCGTTCCTGCACGCTCGGGGGTGGGAAATCAGACACCAGTTCAAGTGGGAATTGAGCTCTCAGAATTCTCATCTGCTTCAGTTTCGTGGGTGGTGATTGCTTCGCACATCTGTTCAGACTACTTCCCGCTCTGCCCCTCTCGCTAACCCCGAGGACAAGCCCCGCGTTTCTATCGCCCCCTGCTCCCTCAGCTAGCAGCCGCGTTGGAGCAGCGAGCACAGCCGCTCCGCGCCCACTCAGCCCCGAGCAGCGGCTGCTGTAGTGCAAGTGACCGTACAGCACAGAGGGCACACAGGTACCGCCGCTGTCCTGCCCGCTCACACCCTGCTGTGGTGCGGGCGACTGTCCAACACCGAGCGGGCACACAGGGCCCGCCGCTGTCCTGCCCGCTCACACCCTGCGGGAGCCCAGGTGTAACGCAGCGGACAGCGCCCTCCAGTGGCACGGGGGCAGGCGGTCTCGGCAGGGAGCCGCGGGCAGGACAGAGATGAAACGTGCCCTCCGAGGTGCGTACGTCTGTAATGGAGTGACCGGGAGGGACAGTGGTGTCTGCTCCAGACTGCTGTCGTGGTTAACCCCAGCCGGCAACTAACTACCAGGCAGCCACTCGCTCACTTTCCCCCGGTGGGATGAGGAGGAGAATCGGAAACAAGGTAAAATCCGTGGGTTGAGATAAGAACAGTTTAAGAACTGAAATACAGTGCAATATAATAGTACCTGTGATAATAACAGTAGTGAAAAGGGAAATAACAAAAAGTGAGATAAAACTAAAAAAAAAAAAAAAAAAGAAAACCAAAACAAACACAAAACTACAGTGATGCAAAATATTATTTATTGCTCATCACCTGTTGACCTATACCCAGCCAACTCCCCCCAGTTTATATACTGGGCATGACATGCTGTACTGCTTTCAGCTCTGGAGTCCTCAGTATAGGAAAGATATGGACTTATGGAATGAGTCCAGAGGAGGGCTGTAGAAATTATCAAAGGGATAAAACATTTTTTCTATGGGAACAGGCTGAGAGAGTTGGGCTTGTTCAGCCTGGAGAAGAAACGGTTCTAGGGAAAGGAAGGAAGTTTTTACAATGAGGGTTCTGAGACACTGGAACAGGTTGTCCAGAGATGTTGCTGATGCCCCATCTCTGTCAGTGCTCAAGGCCAGGTTGGACTGGGCTCTGAACAACCTGATCTAGTTGAATTTGTCCCTGCCCATGGCAGTGGGTTGTAGTAGATGACCTTTAAAGGTTCCTTCCAACCCAAACCATTCCATGATATTCAGTGGGACTCAATGGGGGAGAGAGAGGCTGGTAATGACTCATTTCTCTTTCCATGCAATGAGTCCTAAAAAGGAGAGACTTCTGCTTAGTCTGAGAGAATGACTGCTGGAGAAGGGGCTAGAGGCAGAGTCCTTACTCCAATACGGGTGAGGAAGAAGCTTTTTCAGATGGAACTCCCAATTCCATCAGCATTTCATACTTAGAGCTCTCCCTAGCTCTCCCCATTTGGTTGGTTGGGGGAGGGAGGAACAGCAGGAGGGAGAGGATCACATGAAGGAAATGAAATAGCTAAGATAGGAGAGGGTTCACAACCAAGAATCTCAAGTGGAAGCTGTCATCTCCTCCTGTCCTGGAGTTACATACATAACTGTCTCTGAAGGGCAAGGCTGAGCTGACTGCAAGCTGTGCATGGCTCCTTGATTGGCATGTTGGATTGTGCAAATACCTTCCATGAGGACTTCCTATGGGCTATAGAAGAAATCTTGGCATCTAACTTAGGGCTGTGGGTACTATGAGGCATCATAAAGAGCTGCATTGTGACTTTCACATCCCTCTATAGCTCCAGTGAGCATAAGGCATATCGTGTGCCTTAGCTTAGTAGGCCACCAAACCTTGGAGCTGCTTTCAGAATAGGTTCTGACCACCTGTAATTGCTGTGTATTATTACACTGAGATCCTTGTCCATTTTTCACATTCTTGCTATCATTTATGCAATGTGAAATGGACTTGCCTAGTATGTTTGAGATCACTTTTATATCAGGTTATCTTAGATATATCAAGTTTAGGGGAAAATACTATGTGTTTTAATGAATGTTTTGGTGTTGTATTTCTTGGACCTTTTACTTTAAATCTCATACAAGTTATTCCTGTTCAGGAACTAAGGAAGGAAAGTGGAACAGAATGAAAGCTTGCCCAGCTTCTCCATAGAGTAATTTTATTCTCCTGAGTCTTCTTTGCCACATTCTCCTGGTACCTATATTTACACACACGCTTTCCTTCATGACTGTGACTCATTTTTTGCAGTAAAGCAGATGTTAGTCTTTGATACTCATTCATTCTATTTTAATTTTCCTGCACATGCTACAATTTTATCTCTTGGTTTTGATGGGGATGTGGGGGGGACAGACACACTTACATTACTAAAAGCTCTCTATCCTGTTCTGTGTTTGCAGTTAAAATAACTTGGTCTGTGTTGCTGCTATAGCTAGGTTTTGACTTCTCTTTCCTTGCTGTCCCCCTTGCCTTGGAATATAACCCTTATAGTTCTAGAAGTCAGCAGATTATGGAGATACCTTTGAAAACATGATTAGCGTGCACTGTGGCAAAGATACCTGACTGATATCTGCAGAGAGCCTGAAACAAATCTCTGAGGAGTTAACAGGCCTGTCCATCTAAGTAAATAAACTAAAGTGCGTGCTATGTGGCTTCTGCAAGAAGGCTAAACTGGAAGGAATTACAGATGTACTGTGTTAAATTGCAATTTGGACTCCAAAACAGGTTCTAGACCAAATTCAGAGTCAATGTGAGTGCTCAGAGGAACAGTCTAAACCATGGGATTAGGTTCAGTGAAAAGAAGTGTAAATTATAGTCTGAAACACCTGCACAAAACCAAGATGATGGATGCTGAGTAACATGTCTGAAGAAGTTCATGCAAGTCTACAGTGAATCACAAGCTGAATATGAGACAACATTCATTATTGTGCATTTTTCTGTTTCAGAAGTTCAGACCATAGCTTTAACTACAGTTTTTATTGGCCAATGATGAAATTAACCTGTTAAATTTTAGCTCTGAACTAGAAAACTTTTATTCTGTTTATAGGCCACTTTGTCCACATTGAAGATACTATTTGGGAAACTGGGTAAGGGCTTTCACTTCATGGTTTTAAGCTTTGAAAATTCAGTTGAGTTAACTGTTTGTTTTTTATGCAAGTTTCAGTCACTGTAAAGAATAATACATATTTCTTATATTCCAGCCCCTAAAATTGCAGTAACAATTGTTAATTACTGCAAGAATAGTTTTGCTTCACAAGAGGAAAGTAGCCAGTCTCCAGCCTGTCATTAAGTTCCTTTCAGGGATGTGGGTAGTGTAAAGAACGTTGATGATTCACAGACCTATGTTGTTTTAAACATACAGCATGAGTGTAGCTGTCTTTAACCTACTTGCTTGTGCTAACAGTTTTCTGATTTCTTGTTACTTGTTACACATAAAATCATATTTAATGTGGTAGCAAGCATCACCTACAAGTAGATAGGCTGACCTCAGTTACCTGTTCTTCTTCACGGCAAGCCAAGCTCTGCATGGTATAAAAGACAAAAAATGGTGGCTGAAGAGCCATGCAGGGACAGATTCTTCAATTTGGTCATGAAGCAGAGTAAAATATTCCCTCACACTGGGAAGGTGCCCAACAGTCCCATTCGTTTCTGCTGGACACCTCAGAAGTTCAGCCTCTAAAGGGTATCATGTATTTAACTGGCTTTAATGTTAGAGGTGTCTAATGCTTCATGTCCAGTTATGCTGGAGGACCTGCTGAATGCAGGCAGTTGTAAGGTCCTTCACTTTAAGCTTGAGCAACTGCAAGGCAAAGTTGCAATGGGTTTTTAATCATCTTTCTTCCTTCCATCCCAAGCTGGCAAATGAGCATGACTACTGAAAAGTTTTGTAAGATTATTTGCATGTTAATATATTATTAGCACCTTTGACGTGCAGATAGCTGAAATTCTGGGATTTGTGCCATGTTTCTAATAGCATAGAAGGAACAAAGTGAAACAAAAATTTCCTTGCTCAAATTCTCCTTTCTTTCTAAACCTCTTCAAGATCCTGTTCAAGCACTTTTCTAGGATCAGACTCCTTCATTTGTCTCAGTCTTTGGTGTGTTTGTGTGTTGGTTCTTTCCTTCCTTAACAAGAAAGCTCCAATGAAGTTCAACCCAACCTTTCATTCAAAAGATGGCTTTTGCAAAATGATAGAAATGTTAATGAAACTTCATAGCATTGATCAGAGATTAGCAGATTGATAAGTAAATTCTGATGCTGCAGAATCTGAAATCATCCACATGTCCCTCCTTCAGCCAACAGACCATGCTGCTGCTGAATGCTCTCCTAGAAGCCAGGCCATTGCTGGGTGCTTCAGAATCATCCTATAATATGGTTTCCCCTCAATTAATTTGCTTTAACAAAAAATGTTCCACATATGTTTCCACCATCTTTTCTGTCTCACATTCCCTGCAGGCTTTTTCACAAGCTGATCTGAGTCATTTGCCTTGTGTTCTCCAACACTGTATTTTTCACTGGAGTTTAGGAAATCTCAGTGATTCGAGGGTTTGGTAGTTGTTATTCTCCTGAAAGGCATGCTGAGGCACATGAAAAATAACAAGGTGGTTGGTGACAGCCAGCATGGCTTCACTAAGGGCAAATCCTGCTGGACCAATCTGGTGGCCTTCTATGGTGGGGCTATGGAACTGATGGACAGGGGTCGAGCAGTTGATGTCATCTACCTGGACTTGTGCAAAGTGTTTGACACTGTCTCACATGACATCCTTGTCTCTAAGTTGGAGATACATCAATTTGATAGGTGGACCACTCGGTGGATAAAGAACTGGCTGGATGGTTGCACACAAATTGTTGTGCTCAATGGCTCAATGTCCAGCTGGAGACCAGTAACAAGTGGTGTCCCTCAGGGATGGGTGTTGGGACTGGTCTTGTTCAAAATCTTTGTTGGTGACATGGACAGTGGGATTGAGTGCACCCTCAGCAAGTTTGCTGATGACACCAAACTGTGTGGTTCGGTTGATATGCTGGAGGGAAGGAATGCCATCCAGAGGGACCTTGACATGCTTGTGAGGTGGGCTGATGCCAACCTGATGAGGTTTAACCATGACAAGTGCAAGGTCCTACAGCTGTGTGGAAGCAATCCCAGGCACAGCTACAGGTTGGGCAGAGAAGAGATTCAGAGCAGCCCTGTTGAGAAGGACTTGGGGGTGTTGGTTGATGGAAAAATGAACATGAGCTGGCTTCATTGTGCACTCGCAGCCCAGAAAGCCAACGATATCCTGGGCTGCATCAAGAGGAGCATGACAAGCAGGTCGAAGGAGGTGATCCTGCCCCTCTACTCTGCTCTCGTGAGACCTCACTTGGAGTATTGTGTGCAGTTCTGGTGTCCTCAACAGAAAAAGGACATGGAACTGTTTGAACAAGTCCAGAGGAGGGCCATGAGGATGACCGGGGACTGGAACACCGTAACTACTCTATGATTTGCTCTATAGGAACAGCTTTGTTCCTCGCACCATGTGTATGTTTCTTGCTTTGGCTTGTATATTCTCAACTCCAAGTGTTGTATTTCTGATTAAAGATACAAAACTGCATGCTAATTTTAATAAGCAAATATTTTTTCATATTTTAAATGTCACCTATTGAATGTGTTCTTCTATAATCTGCTGTCCACTGTGAGGATGCTTCTTTTTCAGTCATGCTTATTCTTTGCCTCCATAAGCAAACTTATGAAGTTCTTTCACTTCTGTTTCTTAGATGGTTATCAAAGAGTCATTGTTATCTCCTTTTGCAGATGTCCTGGGTTCAGCAGTAGCAGTCATTTTTCTCCTTCTTAGTAGTTGGTACAGTGCTGCTTTTTTGACTTTCAGCCTGGGAAACACTGGTGCCTGAGATCTCTGATATTTTGCAGGAAAGGTAAAAAGTGTTAGCTCCACTAAGGTTTTGTTTATGAAAGTGGCAGGTTAGCTCAACCATGGTTTATGTACCTTGCCTTAGCTGCATTATATTTTTTTCTATCAAATATGAGCAAGTGAAGATACTACTGTGTTGACTGCTAAGCACTGCTGTTTCATAGCATTAGGCAGTCAGCTCTATCACCAGTATTGCTTCCTTCCTCATGCCAGTTATTGCTGCTGTCATGCTGCACATTTAAATCTTCCTGGATCACATGGATGTTGTGGAGGCGCACCCTTTATGAAAAGAAGTGAAAAGTTCTTTGTAATGATCTGTGCAGCCAGACTTTCTCTTCTGAGCTTATCTGTGAAAGATTCCTGCTTATGCTTACAGCTGCTGTCTGTGATAGGATGAGAAAGTTGGGGCTGTTCAGCCTGGAGAAGAGAAGGCTGCGTGGTGACCCCATAGCAGCCTTCCAGTATCTGAAGGGGGCCTATAGGGATGCTAGGGATGGATTCTTCATGAGGGACTCTAGTGATAGGACAAGGGTAACAGGTTAAAACTTAAACAGGAGAAGTTTAGATTGGATATGAGGAAGAAATCCTTTACTGTAAGGGTGGTGAGGCACTGGAATGGGTTGCCCGGGGAAGATGTGAATGCTCCATCACTGGCAGTGTTCAAGGCCAGGTTGGACAGAGCCTTGGGTGGCATGGTTTAGTGGGAGGTATCCCTGCGCATGGCAGGTGGGTTGGAACTAGATGATCTTAAGGTCCTTTCCAACCCCAACTATTCTATGATTCCTTAAGCTCATTCAAAATAATTCAGCCTCTGGCCTCCAACAGAGAAGGAAATCACAGAAAGAATTGATTTCAACCAGTGCTAAACAGAGCGATCCATAGACATACCAAAATAAAGACCATTTCCTTTCATAGAACTTATGGCATCCTACAGTCCATTTAAAAAAGCAGAAAATGTATTTCTCGTTGTTATAGCAATCTGTGTACAGATCTATAGGTAATTTTAAAAACTACAAGTATTGTAGAATGCAAATGAGCGGCCTATTAAATTGATCTTGGCCACTTATTTTAGGCACAGACAGAAGGAGTAGGGGGAACCCCTTTAATGTGGACATTTCTAGAAATGTGAACTGTTAAAATTAACTGAACAAATCCATCTTGAGACTTTCTTCGCTGTCTTTCACAATGTGGTGGAGATGACCAACATGCTATGAACAGCTTATTTCATCATTTAAGTGAGAAAAGTAACTAAAAAGTAGAAAGGCAGTGGAAGCTAAAATGATTCAGGAGATCAGCTATTAAAATGCTACCAGAGAATGTTTGTATCAGATGGTGTGGGAGCTTTTATTCATGAAGCAGCAGGCATAGCGTGAGGATAGCAGACGGCTGGTAACGTAAAACCTGGTGCTGCAGCACGAGCTCCCCATTTGCCATGTGTGGGAGGAAACATATACAGATCACTGACAAAACTCAGACGGGTGGGATTGCTTCTTATTTTAATTCTTTTTGTGAAACGTGAGGAAATTTCACATTCTGCGAATGTAAGTTGTGATGGTTTCATTAACAAACTGTAGGTTTGCATAGCTTTCCAAAAAAGAAAGAAATGACAATTATCTGACAACCAAATTGTAAACAGAAGACTGAGTTCTTTAAAATAGGTTAAATGTCTTGTGTTTTGAGTAAAAAAACTTCAAAGCTACATGTTGAAATACGAGGTTTTTTAATAAATTATAGAACAAAGGGTCTGAAATACAAGGTTTTAGTCAAATTTCCAAAAACCTAAATGGCAAATTTGTAAAGCATACAATAAACTGACCTGGTATGTTTAATTTTATTTCATAAAGCATAATAGAAATAGTCTATTTTTTTCTGAAGAAAAACGTAACATGGGTAATGCTTTCTGTGTATCATCACAGTGAAGTGCCTCATATGAAACTGGAGAGAGCTCAGACATTTAAGCTGTCTGGTCATTCAGTTTGTTCGGAGCTTAATTCTCTTGCCAGCTGCTTACAAACTGAACGCTGGAGGTCGGTTTTCAACAGTGTGGGCTGATATGTAGATTATTGCAAGGAAGAGAAATGCCAACACAGATAATAATGAAAGATGTCACATGCCTAGAAGGTGGATGTTTTTCTAGGGGGAAAAAATAGGTAGGAGTTATATTTATTCTTGTATTGTGGTTTTATCTAAAGACCTGAGGTAATGGGGAAAATGTTGGTGTATTAGACACTAGCAAACAATGAGGTTGTCTCTGCCCTGTAAATGGAAGTGTTTTTTATGGGACAGAAATGCACAGGCTATACAAGCCCATGTATACTCTGACAACATAGGATTCATGCCTCTTGTATTACATAATTAAAAGCAGTTTGATATTGTGTTTTTTGAGTATACTATGCAGAAGTACCAAATAAAAAAGCACACCATAACGAATCAAGGAAAGACATATGATTAAAATCAGAACTAAGAACCTAATATTAATAGAAGCAGCTGAGCAGCATCTTCTTGCTCTGTTTCCCTCACACTACACTGGCCACTGAGTTTCCAAAAAGGTGTTTTCTGGTTTGATACAAATTGTATGCTATTACCAAGCATTTGCTGCAGGCAGTTTTTCAAGCGGTTATGGCATTTTTTGAGTCTGTTAGGAAAAATGGTGTTTTATTCTCATGGTAGAAGATATGAAATAATCTGCCCATAAAAAAAAACAAGTAATAGTAAACATTGCACTTGTGCATTTCTGCTCATCTGTTTTCTTGTTGTAGTTTGCTATTGCTAACCAGGTACACCATAGCTGAGTTCTGCTGCCAGGCTCTGCCTGTAGTCATAGTCCTAACACATTTATGAAAGGCTTCTGGTACATGGGGAGAGCTTCACATAGGCAGTTGTGGAAAGGCTGGAAGTGATAACAGAATTAATACTCAAAACATAACTTTCCCTTCACATACCATAGCTGCTGCTCTTCCCAAAGAATATAATTACTTTTCCCACCATGTTGCTACTCTCAATATGTACTAAGGGATTAGCGAAGCGAGACAGGATTGGACAATTGATAAGCTGAAGTTCCTTCTCTTATTTCTCAATGATAATAAAAACCACTCTAAGAGATCTGTTTCTCCCCTCAGTTTAGAATGAAAAAATAATCACAAAACTTAGAAACTTTTTACACCTGTGCTAGTGCTTCACAGTTGTGAAGAAAGCAGTTAATTCATCCCCTTTGCTCTGCAAGGAAGGAAGTAGGTATTATTTTTGTGGCATGTACAGCACATGTGTTCCCGTTCCTAAACTGCAAATGTCAAAAAAAAAAAAGGTGTCCTGACAGCCAGCCAGACAAGCCTATCCCACTGGAGATGTGGGCTGGCTCCAGCTGCGTTATGGTCAAGTCCCAAGGGAGAAAATCACATAAAGTCCTCCCCTGGCTCTCCACTGCTGTCTCTGGGCTGCAGCTGATTGTCTCCTCTGCTATGTTGGGCTACATCGCTGGGTGACCACTGAGCCTCCAAGCAGGACACAGGACATGCTAAACCTTGAAAGGATCATTCTTTGGATATACATTTTAATCTTTCTGAAGACCCAATGACCCCAAAAAAAGTCTTCCCATTGTGGACTGAGTGCAACCAGAGGAAAGTGCATCCAGAAGAGGTGTGCAGATCATTGGTTCCGTTGCTGCAGAAAACACTTCATGCATGAACTTTGCCCTTTTTGCACTCTCTCTGTATCCAACATGGTCAGATACGTGTCTTTTCTGCTGTTAGCAGACTATACTTGCTTTCTCCTTTGTGCATCCTGGTCTCTCTGGGACTAAAAGTCTCAATTAGAAATGGAAAATATTTTTCCACACCCTGGCTTATTAGGAGAGCATAGCGATGAGGCCTTTTATAATTACCAGGTCAGGTAGTAACAGAATCACAGCAAATACCACAGTATCAGGCAGGGAAGGAACTGCTTGTACTGTATGGAGGATGCATGCTAGCGTGGTAGCAGGCAGTATAGAACACTGAGACTGCATGCAGGAAGACTGAAATTAAGGAAAAAAACCACCCTATTTTGTGGGTACAAAACTGTGTGATATTAGAAGCTAAGCCTAAAGGCTATGAAAATCACAATGACTCCTGCTCTATACATCCAGTTCTTCCAGGTTAACCTCTTGTGGATGCTGAAATTCTTTATGTTTTCTATTGTAACTTGTATCACCACACATGATGCCATGCCAAGAGTGATGGGTCTTCTGCCTCTAAACTCCTATGGCCTAAGTTAGAATATAGTGTTAATGAGGAAAATCATCCTTTTCATTGAACACAGACTATAGCTGAGGTTAAGAGACAGTGATTAGCATTTCCTGAATGGAAATGTATAATTTTCCGAAATCATACATAAATACTAGTGTCAGTTCTCAGTGGTATTAAACTGTTTTTTTCTCCTATGCTGCTCTTCTGCCTTTAAAGTTATTTCCTTTTTTTTGTTACATATAGATTCCCTTCATCTTCCATCAGTGTGTTTCCCACAAATGACTCTCTTGACTTGGATTTTCAGGCAACAGGAATGTTGAAGCAACACCTAGGGAGAAAAAAATAGATTTAGAAGCTTATGGCTTGAGGAACTGCTTGAACCCAATTTGCTCCACCCCAAAATTATACATTTCAGCTTTATAAAGCAAGACATACTAAAGAAAAACTGAAGGTTAGTGGGACATTTACAAGTCAAATTTTTTGCCTCTGCAGCTCACCTGCCTCTGAAAGTTAGGCTTAAATTCTCAAAGGGGTTTATTCAAAAGTGAAATAAATTGTTGTTTCTATTTGAAAAAAAAAGGAAAAGTAATGCATATAGAGATAAGCATCTATCGTGCATATTTTGCTGGAGGCAAAAGTGATGGTAGTAGTGAGTGCAGTGCTTTAAATAAAATCAGTTTATTTGAATTGTCAGGCATTAGCACAGCACAAAAGGCATTGTCCTTTATCTCTCTTCTCTTCTCCCTGGACCAGCCCTAGATGTGCAAAGATGGTGCCCTGAGGATCATCATAGCAGCTTTTTACCCCGTCTCAAGGAAATGGCTTCCGCTACAAACATCTTTAAAACTAATTCATGCTTCTTCAGTAGAATAACTTGTCAGCAGTACAGTGAAAATCTAGCCCCTTTTTGAAGAAGCCTGCAGTAAGCTGCTGTGTCGCCATAATACTCTGTTGTTTTTCCCAGCAATAGTTGCTCTCTATGTTATGCTTTCTTGTGCCTTCTATACAGACATTTTAGACATTTAGGCAGCTATCTTGAGAGCTAGCTTTCTTAATACCTATTAAAATTCAGCCTTAAAAGGTTCTTGAAATGCATCAGCAGTGCAGAGCTTCTATTGCAGCTCCATCAATAAGAATTGTTTTCAAGAAAGTTTCCTATGAGTAAAATGCTGTTAGGCTGGTTTAAAAAGTAGCCTAGGTGGCTGAACTGGTCCTGTGGCGAATACCTGTGGTCAGTGCTAAAATTGTTAGACAAAATACTGGGCCTAACAATACGCAGCTGTAAATTGAGAAGTAGGAAAGGAAACATTAGCAGAAGTCATCACTACTATCTTTTTAAAGCTGTTTGAAAGGAGAACACCACAGTGGAGGAACACTGTGTAAATGTGACAGCACATGTGGCTTCTGTTGTTGATGCGACTTATCCAATGACTTGATTTCTGAAGGATTCTCCTCTTCCAAACTTCTTCATGGATGCTGGAAAGGACTAGGTGGAACAGTACCATCAGTCACACAGCAAAAGAAGGTACAGTCACAGGTCTAGCAAGCTGATTCCCTGCAACACACTGTTAACTGAATAGCTGCTGCAGCAGGAATAGACAGTACCAGAAGAAATGCAGCCACGGTGCCATGTGAAAGGACATGAGCAGAGTGACTCAAGGATGTCTTGTTCATGTAGAACAGCCACTGTCCCAAGGTACCAGCACCCTGGGAAAGGGACAGGCTTTTGAGGATATGGGCAAAGTCTTTCCTTTTTTCGAAGGTTCACCTAGCCATGCAGAGGATTTCGTCTGATCATTGCTGTGGGTGTGAAAGACCTAATAGGAGTGACTGTAGCAGAGGGATTTATGGGTTATGATGAGACAAACGTTTTAAATTCTTGAAGAGCTTCAGACTGAAGGCTGGTAGCCTACCATGGAGGTATCAGTCTGGTGCTATTGTAATTCATGGCTTGGAAGCGCTGGATAAGCATGCTTAGGGTAGAAATTATGGTTATTAATTACCATTATCAATTAACTTATTGTCATAATGTATTTTGGTAGAACTAATATTCTGCTCTAGTCCAAAACATGAGACAAAATGTCTAATTACCAATTTGATGTCTTGAAACTCAGCTCTGTTATTTATTTCCTTCCCTCTGTTAACAAATGTGCACCAAGAACATTTGCCTCTGATATTGCCTCTGAGAACTATATTAGTGATTAGGCATTAGTAAACACTCTATGCTATGTGTTATTTTATGCATCCAGTTATTTAAACTACTTTGAAACATTGATATTTCTTATCACTTTGATGGTTTTTATCTTTTTATTTCCTGAAATACAGATGACAAGACTTTTCAGACTGACCATCAAACAAAAGAGCAAATCCAGCTCTGCATACACAGAAAAGATCATTATCTCTTGTCAGGTCTTTAGTATGGTCTTCGACTGACTCAGCTTTGTTTCCAACTGCAAAAGTTTGCAACTACTTTGTACACTTGATCTTGTTATCCCCTGTCTGTTACTATCCCACATCACTAGCTTTTTTTACCCCTTCAGATAGTCCATGTTTAGGGAGTTGCTCCTCTCACCCTGAAGTAGGTACCTCCATGTCCTGGTTTCAGCTGTAACAGTTAGTTTTCTTCCTAGTAGCTGGTACAGTACTGTATTTTAGCTTTAGCCTGAGAACAATGCTGATAACACACCAGTGTTTTAGTTGTTGCTAAGTAATGTTTACTGCAATCAAGGACTTTTCAGTCTCTCATGCTCTGCCAGTGAGGAGGAGCACAAGAAGCAGGAGGGAACAGACAAGACCAAACTAACCAAAGGGGTGTTCCACACCACAGCATGTCATGCCCAGTATATAAACTGGGGGAAGTTACCAGGAAGGCCCAGATCACCGCGTGGGTCAAACTGGGTGTTGGTCAGCAGGTGGTGACAATTGTATCATGCGTCACTTGTGTTTTCTGAGCTTTCATTTCTTCTCTTGTTTTATTGGTATTAGTATTCTTTCTATTATCACTATGTCTTACTTTATTTTAGTGATTAAACTGTTCTTATCTTAACCTGTGGGATTTACAGTCTTTCGATTCTCCTCCCCATCCCACCCAATGAGGGAAAGGCAGAGGGCGCGTAAGTGACTGCATGGTGCTGAGTTACCAGCTGGGTCTAAACAGTGACAGTCCACCTGATGGAATAAAGCACTCTGGACATGCTTGACTGTTTGGCTCAGATCTTCACTGACTGCAATAGAAGCTCAGTCAAGTTGCTCACATGTAGTTAGCTAGCTTTCATGTGAAAGTCATCATAAGATTTGAGCCCACAAGACAGTGTATATAAACTCCATTCAGCTAGTTCAGATTTAGGTATGAAAAGAGTGAAATGAAGTGATGTGTTCTCACTGAAGGTGGGTGCAAAGATGAATTTACTTAAAAATATATTAAAATGTTGAACTGCAAAAAACTATGAAAATGATCTTTAAAAAAAAGGGGAACCTAGCAACAGTTTCTGCAAATTTTACAAATGGAAATGTCTTCTCACTACCTAAACTAAAATAAAACTGGCTCAAGATTAAATTCTTTCTCTCTGGATAAAGATAAACATGCATTTTCCATAGTATTTTCATTCATTTTATGCCATGCATTTAAAAATCCCTCATACATGTCCACTCTTCATTTATTGCTGCCAGTAGTGTCACTGATAGGCAGTTTACATATCGTGTAGTAGTTAATCTAGAAAAAACATAAAATGCAGGCATTTTCTGGATTTTCTAAAATGCCTTGAATGTTTAGACCCAGGTAGGAACTGGAGAGGGATAACAAGCTCAGATCAGGATTGCTGTGAGCTTTTCAAGCCAAATATGCTAGAAAAATTCTTCACTTTAACATCTTTGTGCCTTTCTTTGGTGTAAGTGCAAATTCATTCTTGAGAGACCTAGAAATCTGAGGAGTAGCCCATGCCCAGGGCATGCACCCTGCTGTATGCCCCTTTGCTGTAGGAAAGGTGAAAGAGTTCAGGCCAGTGAGTTAAATTATAACAATGAGATAAAGTTTAGAGTTGTGTGGTGGAAATCTGTAGCCATGGTGATGAAGCCCCTTAAATACATCAGAATCCAGGGGGATTGGACTGATAGTGATTAACATCCAGAAAGCCACTTCAGCCTCACAGGTGATGGAGAAAAACAGTTTATGAAGAATCGTGATTTTTTTCCCAAAAAAAGTTTTTACTGAGTAATACTTAACTGATGGAAATATACTTAATATGGTGTGTGTAGGTGCATTATCTGAAATACAGTACGAGAGGCATGATTTTGGCAAAGGCAACACAACAGATGCTGCTGACAACCAAGTTGTATAACAGATTTCTCTTTTTGCTACCTAGGTCAGCTGCTTCTCACTGCGATTATAGCTTAACTGAAATGTTAAGGCATCAGCTTAGCATCAGAAAAAGCCATATGCAGTTTTTCTTGACATTGATATTTCCACTGAATTCATCATTTATTAAAGTTACACCTAACTTATGGATGAGGTTGGTTTGGGTTTCTTTAACCTTTATCATAGCAATGATATGTAATAGTTGCTAAATCAGAACCACTTCATTCATTTTTTTATTTGTACATATATTTGGATGGAGTTTCTAATGCCACAATATTGTTCAGTCTGTATTCACCAAATGAGCTACAGCAATTTTGCAAGAAATAAAGGGAGGATGAGGGAAGACTAATTTTGGAAAAATGCACCCCTCTGCAACATCCACATCTGTGAAGGAGGAAGAAGGTGGGGAAAGAGGGAGGTTTGCAGTTTGGATACCTGAGTAGACGTCTGAGGGGAGGGAGGGACTGGAAGGAAATTGAGTCTTTTTAGGTTTTGCTTATTAGGATTTTGCTAATGGGGAGTTTCTTTGAGAATGTATTTTTCTCTTGTTACGGTTCGAATTGCAGAAGTGTCCCAAGGCTTTATGTTTCCCCATGCCAAATGACACATGCTCTTTCAATCCGCTCTCATTCCTGAAACTGACACATGTAAAGGCAGTGCTCTAACTGTAACAAGCTTCTTAAAGTGCGTGGCGATCACTGACAGCTCCTGTGTAGTGTAAAATTAAGCTCTACATAAACGATATGGCAAGTAGATAAACTATGCACAACACAAAAAATGTAAGCATGATGTCAAGGATGCGCATGTGTTGAAGCTAATATTTTTAAAATATTGCTCAGGAATTGTCGTGGTTTAAGCCTCTCTAACTCACGCAGTCTCTCTCTCACTCACTTCCCCCTCTTTCTTCCCCCCGCTCCCGGAGGGATGGGAAGGAGAATCAAAAGAATGCAACTCCCACAGGTTGAGATAAGAACAGTTTAGTAACTAAAGTATAACACAAACCACTACTGCTGCCACCAATAATAATAATGACAAGGCAAATACAAGGAAAGAATACAATTCTCACCACCTAATACCAAGCCCGACCACGCAGCGCACCCCCACCCTTCCGGGTCTCTGCTTTCTGCTTTACATCCTGGGCGTGACGTGCTGCGGCATGGAATAACCTCTTTGGTCAGTTTGGGTCAGGTGTCCTGTCTCTGCTTCCTCCCAGCTTCCCCTCCTCCCTGGCAGAGCATGAAACTCAGAAAGTCCTTGGTCAGACCAAAACATCACTAAGCAGTAACCGAAACACTGGTGTTAACCAGCGCTGTTCCCAGGCCCAAAATCAAAAACACAGCGCTGCACCAGCTACCAAGGAGGAGAAAAATAACTGCTACTGCTGAACCCATGACAAAAATAAAGATGAAATTCTGTTTCAACCTGGTGTTTAAGTCCATCTGCGCTGTTCTACTGTTGCCTTTTGCTGCAGAGATGCTTCATGTAACTAACTGGTGACACTACATTAGCATTTAGTAACAACACCGGACGGCTGGTTACTGGAATGCTGTCTAGCGCCTCAGCAGCAGGGGAGGGTGGGACCAGCCGCCCTCCTTCACCAGGAAGGGGTTTTTGTCCTTGCCCTGCTCTTCTCCAGCTCCAGACAGCCCTGCCTTGAGGTTTGTTTCCTCTTCCTTGAAGAACGCTTTCTAGCCAAGCTGTCTAAGAAGGCATGCACACGTGCATGCATGTACCTGTCTCTGTTTGCCACCATACTTAGCTTCTAAACCCAGTGAAGTTTCAGAGAATCTGACAGCGGGGGAAAGCTCTCAGCTGGATAAGCATCCCTACAGCCACCCCAGGCGCCTACAGACACATTATCCCTATTTCTCATGTGTGATATAACAGTGAGAAGGGCTGCCATGGCAGCTCAGCTACATAAGCTTTTATTTGACCGCAAGAAGTTTGTATTAATTTCAGCTGTGTGATAAAGAAATAGGAGCTGTAGAAGGTTAAGAACTTTGTAGACTGAGAGAGGGAAAGGGAGTGGGAATTATTTGAACAAAGAGGCATTTGGTAAACATTGTAAAACCCTACCACTTTTACTTTGCTAAGCTGGAACGTGTTTTTATTTGGATGGTTTGATATTGGCTAATAAGAGTGTTTAGATAAGATATCTGTGAGGTTGAACTGTTTTGACACAAAGGCAATTTTAAAGCTATATTTTAGATCACTGTGACATTAATGGTATTGTACATGTGGAACGACTAGTGAACAGCTAGTTTCTGTGAAATGCTTTCAGTCACTAAACTACACATATTGTGGTGAAATATGTAGATTTGATGATCTGACTTATAAAAAGTTTGTTTGAGTAGTAGCCATAGATCCTCTAAAACTCATTTAACTTGGTTCTGCCAAGCCAAGAAAGTTGTGACCCAGAAATGGACTAGAAAGTGCCGCCGAGTTTTTGCTTTGGAAGGAGTTTTCTTTTGCGTAGCTGTAATAGCGAGGGTAGGCAACAACTTTGTTTCTTAATTTCTGCTGAAGTAAAACTTTGGATTTTTTGTAACAATTTGATTATACCTCATCAGACTTGAACCCAATGATGCTAATGGAATCTTGTGTGATCTAACACAGCTGCTTACCCTAGAAATCACTAGAGAAAATATCCTGGGAAAATAAGTCTTAGAATCATAGAATCATAGAACAGTTAGGGTTGGAAAGGACCTTAAGATCATCTAGTTCCAACCCCCTTGCTATGGACAGGGACACCTCCCACTAAACCATGCCACCCAAGGCTCTGTCCAACCCAGCCTTGAACACTGCCAGCGATGGAACATTCACAACTTCCCTGGGCAACCCATTCCAGGGCCTCACCACCCTTACAGTAAAGAACTTCTTCCTTAGATCCAATCTAAACTTCCTTTGTTTAAGTTTGAACCTGCTACCCCTTGTCCTATCCGTACAGTCCTTAATACTCCAAGTGAGGTCTCAGGAGAGCAGAGTAGAGGGGCAGGATCACCTCCTTCGACCTGCTCGTCATGCTCCTTTTGATGCAGCCCAGGATACGGTTGGCTTTCTGGGCTGCAAGTGCACACTGAAGCCAGCTCATGTTCATTTTTCCATCAACCAACACCCCCAAGTCCTTCTCCACAGGGCTGCTCTGAATCTCTTCTCTGCCCAACCTGTAGCTGTGCCTGGGATTGCTCCTACCCAGGTGGAGGACCTTGCACTTGTCATGGTTAAACTTCATGAGGTTGACATCAGCCCACCTCACAAGCATGTCAAGGTCCCTCTGGATGGCATTCCTTCCCTCCAACCTATCAACCGAACCACACAGTTTGGTGTCATCAGCAAACTTGCTGAGGGTGCACTCAATCCCACTGTCCATGTCACTGACAAAGATGTTGAACAAGACCAGTCCCAACACCCATCCCTGAGGGACACCACTCGTTACTGGTCTCCAGCTGGACATGGAGCCATTGAGCACAACTCTTTGCATGTGGCTATCCAGCCAGTTCTTTATCCACCGAGGGGTCCACCTATCAGATTGATGTATCTCCAACTTAGAGACAAGGATGTCATGTGAGACAGTGTCAAACGCTTTGCACAAGTCCAGGTAGATGACATCAACTGCTCTACCCCTGTCCATCAGTTCCATAGCTCCACCATAGAAGGCCACCAGATTGGTCAGGCAGGATTTGCCCTTAGGGAAGCCATGCTGGCTGTCACCCAGCACCTTGTTGTTTTTCATATGCCTTAGCATGCCTTCTAGGAGAATCTGCTCCAAGATTTTGCCAGGCACAGAGGTGAGGCTGACTGCTCTGTAGTTCTCTGGGTCATCCATTTTCCCCTTCTTGAAAATGGCAGTTATATTTCCCTTTTTCCAATCGTCGGGAACTTCACCCGACTGCAATAATTTTTCAAATATGATGGACAGTGGCTTAGCAACTTCATTTGCCAGCTCCTTCAGGACCCGCGGATGGATTTCATCAGGTCCCATGGACTTGTGCACTTTCAAGTTTTTAAGATGGTCTTACTCACAGATCTGCACGATCTGTGGTAAGCTTAACAAAGAGGAGCCTTCCCAGGCTAGGAAAATAAATATACATACAGTATCAATATTCATATTATTTAATCAGCAACAGCAGAAGATGTAGTCTGAAGGGCTATGTGGCGTAGCTTTCATATGAAGTACCTTCAGTAATATGCTGCTTATAAAAAGCAATTTCTGAAATTTATTGCAGCCTTGAACATGACATTTACTATAATGGACCTTACAGATGTAAATTATTGTAACATGTATCATCTGCACATTGGTAATGACCATTATCAATTAGGTACAAACAATTATTTCAGCATCACTTACAAAGACCAATTTTAAACTGTCCCTTTAAAAAGCTTCAGTAAAGACAAAGAGTTTTTTCCCCAGGTAAAAATTCATTTATTTTCAGGGGCAATCTGACCTATTAATGAACCTTAGTTAAATTATAGCCACAAGCACTGATGCAAACAGCTTTTTCCATTCTTAACACAAATACAGTTTCATAAATCAAAGCTACCATGCATTTCTTATTATTCTTAAGAGAAAAGATTATTCAAATATATTCTTTGCCTAATTTCTGCCACCCACTCTGTCATACACTAAGTTTTCATCACCCACTGTGGTAATTCCAGACTACTTCTCTCATACAGACTACAGCTCTCATAGGCAGTTTGAACCTTGTGAGAATGTAAACTTTTCCTTTCCATTAGTTCCTGACACAACCAGGGGTTCAGTTACTTACAGCACAGGACCCGCTTTGAGAAACCTGGTCTTTGGGAGCTGATGGGGAGATCTGCCAGAGAAGGGGAGGAGCATCTTCAGTCATAGACTTGCCAAGCTGGTGAAGAGGGATATAATGTTACTGGGGTAGCAGAATCCCAGTTCATCCCTCTACCTACCAGTTTGATGCCAGTGCTAGCAAGAGGTGCCCAGAGCCTGGAGAGGAATCACTTGGTGGGTAAGGAATTGGCTGGATGGTTGCATCCAGAGGGTAGTAGTCAGCAGCTCAAGAAATGTCCAAGTGGAGACAAGTGATGAGTCGTATTCCTCAGGGATCGGTATTGGGACTGGCTCCGTTTAACATCTTTGTTAAGTGACATGGACAGAGAGATCAAGTGCACCCTCAGCAAGTTTGCTGATGACACCAAGCTGTGTGGTGCAGTTAACACGCTAGAAAAAAAGGGATGCCATCCAGAGGGACCTGGGCACACTTGCAAGATCGGTCTGCGCAAACCTTGTGAAGTTCAACAAGGTTAAGTGCAAGGTCCTGCACGTGGGTCAGGGCAATTCCAAGCACAAATATAGGCTGGGTGAAGAATGCATTGAGAGCATCCCTGAGGAGAAGGACTTGATGTTATTGGTTGACAAAAAGCTCAACATGAGCCAGAAGTGTGCACTTACAGCCCAGAAACCCAACTGTATACCAGGCTGCATCAACAGAAGTGTGGCCAGTAGGTCCAGGGAGGTGATTCTGCCCCTTTGCTCTGCTCTGGTGAAACCCACCCCCCTGCAGTCCTGTGTCCAGCTCTGGGGCCCCCAACACAAGAGGGATGTGGAGCTGTTAGAGCGAGTCCAGAGGAAGCCACGAAGATGATCACAGGGCTGGAGCACCTCTGCTATGGAGACAGGCTGAGAGAACTGGGCTCGTGCAGCCTGGAGAAGAGAAGGCTCCAGGGAGACCTGATGATAGCTTTTCAGTACCTAAAGGGGGTCTGTAAGATATCTGGAGAGTGACTTTTTACAAGGCCATGTAGTGATAGGACAAGGAAAGGGGAAAGATTTAGATCAGGCGTTAGGAAGAAGTTCTTTACTGTGAGGGTGGTGAGACACTGGAGCAGGTTGCCCAGAGAAGCTGTGGCTGCCCCATCCCTGGCAGTGTTCAAGGTCAGGCTGGATGGGGCTTTGAGCAATCTGGTCTAGCGGGAAGTGTCCCTGCCCATAGCAGGCTCCCTTCCAACCCGAGTCATTCTGTGATTCTAATTAACAGTTTTTACCGCTGTACACACGCTAAAAAAATCCCACAACAAATAGTTCTTGTGCATGTGTGTCTCTGTGCCAGAGACAGCCTGCCCACGAGAAGAAAGATGTGCGTGGGCAGAGGGAATTAGCCCTCTGAGCCAGCTGAAGCTCTTGCAACAGAAAGAGAAGCGTAGCAGGCAGTGAGGGAGTTACACTTCAGGATTGTGTCTTATCAAGTATGTCAGTATATCCCTAGGATGGGCTTTAGTCTGGAGGGGGTGAGGTAAGAAATCTCTTACAGCTGTAAGATTTTATTTATTTTTTTTAGGAGTTAAAAGATGCTGATGCTCTTATAATACATGTTTCTGGTTTGTGTAAGAGAGAAGAAACATAGCAAGAAATATCGTCTCACAAATTCACAGACCCTTTAGCATCTGAATCCTTGTATAGCTCACACATGATCACCTAAAAATAACCAAAGGGAATCAAACAAAAAAAAAAAACCAAACACCCCATGTACAGAGAAGTACATCTTGTACCTCTTTTAAAGAAATATTAGGTTTATTTCAGGGTTTTTTCCAGATAAGGCTCTAAGCATGCTTGAATGATAGCTGTTAAATGTTAAGAAATATGGGTAATCATTAAGAGAAGAAAGGAAATACACCAATGGGGTCTCAAAGTTCTTACCTGTATGCCTTTTTGCCTTCAAGAACATAGCTAAAGATTGTTGCATGCAAACATAATAAATAATCAAACATCTTAAGCTTAATGCTTAAGGAGTCATGTTGTCATAGTGAAGCAGGACTAGAACAAATCTCAAGAGATGCTATGCCGCCTCCCCAAGACAGGATTAACAATATCAGTGTCATTTCTGACAGACATTTAGCAATGTCATCTTCAAGACTTTTACAGAGAGATGTCATAACTTCCCTTGGCAATCTACTGCAGTGCTAATTATCCTGCTTCTTAGAAAGTTTTTCTGAAGTCTTGACTTGGTCTTTCTTACTGTTAAGACCATTACCTCTCATCTTGCCACTTTTGGCCATGAAGAACAGATTGCAGTCATGCCCAGCTATCCATCAAGGACACATTCTGGTAAAAAGCAGGTCAGCAGAAGCATTTTTTCCCCTAAGGATTAATGCAATTGGAGAGGAGAGGGGGTAAAATATATACAGGAACTTAAGGACTACACACAGTTAAAATTCACAGGCAGAATGATCACAGGGAGGAGAATGACCAGCAACTGGCTTTTCAGCACTGTTCCGAAAGATGCCAGCTGTACCATCTATGAGACTGGAAGTCCAAGAAAATGAAGAGTAAGCATTTTTTGTTGTCTCTTTCTGAACAGCTGCATCTTCATCTTCCTTAGATGAACCAAGGTCCATGAACTCAATCATAGGCAAAGGCCAAAAAACTGGGTTAATGATGGTCAGTAACAGAACTCTTCAGTGGTGGACACTGAAGTGGAGGACAGTGAGGGGTTGCTGCATTCCCTTAATATTTGCTGAGCGCTTTTACACATACAGAAATGACCATCAAGATTTGCCAGTATTTTCTCTCCTGCAAGCCACTCAACACCCATTTGCTCTGCTTTTTGTTGCTGTTCATCTCTACCAGTAGTGAAATGTGTTCAGAGACATGATATGGTCACTTTTTATTTTGTGGAGCAGCTTGCTTTCTGGAATGATTAGTTGCCTGAGCTAGCAGGAAAAAGTAAGGCTTGAAGCTGCCTCAGCTGATAGCTTAAATTGCTCTGAAGTTACAGTGTTAGTTCTCAAACACCATCCTGCTGTAATGCATTTTTTAACATTTGAGGATGAGGAAGAGCCTAGGTCAATACCTTTAAGCTGGAATACCAAAGTCTGGCACCTGAAATTGTGTTTGGGGTCCTACATTAAATCAACTTAATTTCACAGGGTTTTGGGCAGTCTTTCGACTCAACATAAGATAGTGATGTTTTAATAGAGTAAATTCTATTTAAGAGCCTATACTCAGATTCAGTTTGTAAATCCAGACACAAGACTTTGAAATAAACACACAGAAGTGAAACCAAACACAAACCTTTATGATCAGAACTATGCACATTTTATGATGTGAAACAGGGAGGCAGAGAATGGGATTTTAACTAAATGTAAGATTAACTTATCTATTATAGTCTCAAACTATGAGTTGTTTTTATTTTGTTCTAATTATCTCACTATTCTTAAATATCAGAAGTTTGATCGAAGAGTGAGGGTGAACAAATGCATGGAAAATGTCTTCTGACTGCAAAAGAGTAAAGGGTGAAGGTGGCCATGGAAAGAGGTTAATATGTGGCTGCTAGATCCTTTTGGAATAGATTTCATATTCCCATCACCCCTGTGGGGTAAGAGCAACAGGTTTCCATTGCTCTGGGATGCGATTTTTTTTGCTGTGGGATGGTTGTAACTTACGTGGAGGCAGAGTGAGCTCTCCCTGTGGGATGACTGTGTGCATGAGGAACACACAAACTCTTATCCCTCTAGAACAGAGTGATGGGGTCCCTCACACTGACCAAGCCCTGTATAGTGGGTAATAGTTTCCAGAGATAGCTCTCCTTTGCAATCCGACTGCAAAACAACTGGTATCTGACAACTGTTGAGGCTGCTGCCAGGGGCAGCCTGTGACTGCGAGATCACAGGCCCCTTCTCCATAGACGACTCCTCACTGCTGTCCTCTCCCTGAAGGCTTATGGCATGGGGTGTGGGCTGCACCCAGGCAGTGATGGCAGGAGGGGGTACTGATAACGAGGCAGGTCCTCCTTTCTGGCAGGTGGTATCATGGTGGTAGGAAACCAGCTCATTGCTGAAGTTGACCCTCTCCACAGTGGATCCAGGTGTGCCACAGCAGAAGCACCGGCAGCCTAGGAGATTGCTGAAAGCCCGCCTGAAGTCTGCATTGAAAGCATAGATCACTGGGTTCACTGAGGAATTGGCCCAGCCAAACCACACAAAGACGTTGAAGGTGGTTTGGCCAACACATGGTAGCTGTCCTTCATGGCCTCTCTTGAGCTCAGGCTGGCAGAAAGGCAACAGGCAATTGAGCAGAAAGAAGGGCAGCCAGCAGCAAACGAAGACTCCCATTATGATAGAGACGGTCTGCAGCACCTTGGTCTCCTTGTGCAGAGAACTCCGCAGAGAGGAGGTGGGCTCCCTGCTGTGAGCTGGCCACTGCCCCCCTGCTCGCTCGAGGGTAGAGATACGGCGGATCTGGGCCTGAGCAATTCGATAGATCCTGGTATAGGTGATGATCATGATGGCCACGGGAATATAGAAGCTGATAAGGGAAGAGGTGATGGCATAAGTACGATTCAGGCTGACATCACAGCGGGGTGTCCCAGGCAGCCAGGAGCCTGGATATCTTTCCTCCTTGGCTTTATGCCAGTGTAGCTGCACTGGGATGAAGGAGATGAGGATGGAGAGAGCCCAGGCCATGGCTATCATGGCACAGGCAAGGCCCTGTGTCATCCTGCGCTCATAACGAAAGGGGCTGGCGATGGCCCAGTACCTGTCCAGGCTGATGATGCAGAGGTGGAGGATGGAAGCAGTGGAGCACATGATGTCGAAGGCCACCCAGGTGTCACAAAAGCGGCTGCCAAAGAGCCAGGAGCCATCAGCCACTTCAGTGACGGCCTTCCAGGGCATCACCAGAAGGGCCACGCAGAGGTCCGAGATGGCCAGCGACAGCACGAACCAGTTGGTAACCTTGGCACGCAGGTGTCGGAAGCGCAGCACGGCCAGGCACACTAGTGCGTTGCCCACCAGGGTGCTCAGGACAAGGGCGCCCAGGAGGCACCCGGTGAGGACCCTCAGCGCCTGCGGGCCGCCCCCGTCTGCCGCGTTCCCCATCTGGGGCGCTCCTCCGGTAGCTTCTGCCGTCGCGACGCACCCCGAGGGGCCGGTGGAACCCCTGGCAGCCGGTGCCTTCCGCTGCTGGGAGGGCGCCAGCCTGCGGGGGCATCTCCGTCCGCCGCCTCCCGCCTCAGTTCCCCCCGCGACGGCTGTGGGCTGCTCCGGGGCTACTCACCGCGCCGCTGCGGGGCCGCCCGCCCTCGCCTCGCCGCGCCTTCTTCCGAGGAAGGGACCGTCCAGCTGCGGCGGCAACGCTGGGCGGGCGGCGGACGGCTGCGTGCTCGGGGTCCCGCGGCTCTGCCCGCAGCGCCGGGATGGACGAGCAGCAACTTTCCGTGTGCCGCACGCCCGGAGGGAACAGAGGGGCGAGCCCGCGTTCCGATGGAGCTGGCTGCCAGGGGAGAATGGCGTGGAAAGGCTCGAGAGACCTTCGTTAATGGCACGGAGGGAGACTTCCCTGCAGCATCGCCCTGGGAAGAGCCTTTTTCCTTCAGTGTGCACTTGCCGAAGTGTTAGGGACGAGGATCTGGCGCTTTCCAAGCATCTCCTTCTGTTGGAGACCACGATCGTATTTCAGGTTTCTTAAAGAGCAGGATAGCACTTTGCATCTGCTTACATTGAGAATGATACCAAACCTGGGTATTAGAAGCTGTGCTTTTCACCAAAACAGTATTTTGCTATTTATTTTTTTGTTTCGAATTAAAACCAAAACAGTAGAAACCTAACACATCTCTAGTTCTGCATTTCCTCAGACACAAACACCCAAAACCTGCCTCTTTATTTTCAGCTAGAGGTGTTTCCAGATGTATTTCAACAGTCTTCTATTTGCTGTTACAGTAATATGCATGTTGTCATATAAATGTCTTGCATATATTTGCAACCTACTTTCAAAAAGGTATCTTAATGCAAATAGGGTATAAGTCTTTATTTTGGAAGAATTTATCCAGTAATCCTGTCATGAGAAAAAAGATTGGGATCTGAATAGAAAATATCAGCTCATAAAATTAATTAAGACACCAAACACATACTCGGTTTTAGATGAGGTATTTTATATTTTCTTTTTGTCTCCTAATTAAAACTACTGTTACGATATTCTTGGTAATTAGAACAGAGACTGGAAATTTTGAAACCAAATTTTGAACAGCAGAGCCAGCAGCTCAGCCTGAAAAACTCAGCATGTTTACAGAAAAGCTAGCTGGGTTGTACATGTTCATAACAGATTGTTAACATTTGGTCATGTTTTTTAAGATTCTAGTTGCTTCGTGCCTTGGAGACCACAGTCTTCATAATGCAGCCCACTGTGTTATTCCTGCTGTGACACTGAAAATTGGAATATGTTTCTTGTTCATGTGTTTGTCTATATGACTACCAATTCAAACAATTCATCTAGAATCTTGTCTAAGATAAAGTATATGCTTTGTTAAAACAGTAGTAGCTGACCAAATAGCATAGGCTGTAAGATAACAGGCAACTCCACACCTTGACTTATTTAGAATTGTTTGTAGTTCCACATACATGGATTTCGCCACCATCTGCAAATCACAGTAGGTCTCTGATTGCCATTCCAATAGTAAGGACTAAATCTTAGTTTGCAAGGATTATTTACACACTTGCTAATTTGACTCAATAAATTTACTCTCATTCAACAATCGATCAAATATCCCTGAAGAGCAGAATATAATTGTGCAGAATTGTAAGGGACAGTAGATGGAATTAAGGTGATAAAGCACTGAGAATGAAAGAGCAATGCTTTTGCATATTCAGCAGATAGTAGTGCTTCAGGGCTCTGCAGTGAAAGGTAGTTAGTATTATTTTTGTAAAAGCAACTGTTTTCAGTGTCTCTGTGTACCTCCAGTTCTCAGGATCTCATTATACTCTATAAATATCTCTAGCTCCTTTTTAGCATGCATTACAAAGGGAAGTGTATGTGATCACGCTGGTTTGTGTGCATATTTTTTATGGAAGTGCCCTACCTCAAATTTTTGTGTCTGCTGGTTGAAGTAAAATCTGTCTGAGAGGTAGATATCTTGAAAAATTAATTTTCTACAGTTGTAATGAAAGTAGGCATCTTGGTAGAAGTCAGAAGCCCTACTCATATCCTCACTGACATGAAGGTTGCAGTGCACACTCAGTCCTTATTAAACACAACAGAATACACACATCATGAATGCTCTTCTCCTAAAGAAAACATCAACAGCCACATTCATCTTCTTAGATACAAGAGGATCCAAGTGCAAGATGCAAATGCTTAAAAAACTACACAGTGAGTCAGTGGCAAAGACAGGAATAGAAACATTTCCCTGCTCTTATTCCTATATTGGGCATGGTGAAGTGTAAGCTTATTGAAGAGGGAGGAGAGACATGGGGGAAAACACAAGTCTGTATGAAAACCAGTGTATGCAGTGAACTGAAAATGCTTTGATTTTAAGGCCCATAGTTATTTCTTGAATTAATCTTACTCAGGATTGAATAGGAAAGGTCTGAGTGACCTCTTGTGACTCCATAAAATTGCAAGCTCATTCCATTTGTGAAAAAATAAACTTACCCAGAGAATATACATAAAACATGCTGCAATGTATTATGTCTTGTTATTGTATCATTTTAACCACAGTCACTGTATTCAAAATCTCTCTCTCTCCATGAAGAGAAAGAAGGAGGCCTAAATAGACAGAACTATATAAGAAACTAAAATCAGCTTCCTTTTCCCTCCCCTTTCCTACTCCTTATCTTACTTCCCTCTTGTAAAACTATCTCATCCTAGACTCAGTGCTTACATATTTATAGCATGTTATGAATAAGAGAAGATCTGATTCAGAACATATGATTAAGCCTTTAATGGTTTTCTATGATTGCATTCGGAGCTCATGCCTCTGACTAGGCCCCTGATGTGCTGGCTGAGCAACTGAAGCAGGTTAAAAGTCAGTGTCCAACAGGATGGTATTTCAACCCAAGCCTCGAGGTGCCTCCTGGAAGGGCACCACAGTTCTCATGTCCTGTGCTGTCATGCTGGAGTTGACCGAGGAGAAGGAGTCTCCAGCAGGTCAATGGCAGGGTCCACACTGTGCTTGCAGCTGTGCGCAGGCTAATGCCAAGTCTCACTAACACTATGTGGTCTCATGAAGAGGATGACTGTAGATTTCAGCCACATTTGTTCAATGCAAATCATTACTGTTTTGTCAAACAAATGTAATACCAGCAGTGGTTAATTAAATAGTTAATTTCATTTTGAAATCTTGTTCAAATGGGGGAGCATTATTATAACCAAATTCATGAAGTGATATAATTTAATGGAATGGTATCATACTGTGTAAAATGTGTTGACGTATGGGTAAATGATGCTCTGAATAAGTTGCTTCCTTGCAGTCTGAAAAACCATTGACAGTATGTGAATCAAACTAAACTGGGGTTTGTGATTGCCTTTACTGCTACTTTTGGGAGCTGATTTTAAATGTCTTGGAACAAAATGTCATTGAAGGCAGTAACATTGCATCTGAAACCAGCATGATTATCTGTTTATCCATTTCTGTATAGCTAGGGAATCTAAACAATTTTGTACACGTGCGTGTGTGTGTACACTTATCATCTTGGATTTGTATATTATATTAATGCTTTCAATGCCATGTGAGTTTTGTGAGCTTGATCATAGACTGCTAATCAATTTGCACAGTGAATCCAGCATTTACTGAAAAATAAATGATCTTTTTATTACAGAGATATGGATTTGCTGTATGAGTGAATTGGAAGCCACAAAAGAATTAATTGTTTCAGAAACTATC
The DNA here is from genome assembly GCA_028858755.1 of Ara ararauna. Lineage (NCBI taxonomy): Eukaryota > Metazoa > Chordata > Aves > Psittaciformes > Psittacidae > Ara > Ara ararauna. The sequence continues at coordinate 72,076,566 of CM054381.1, forward strand.
TAGGAAAGTTAAAGAAAGAATAACTAAATCAACAGATAAGTGTCAAAAGCATGTTTAGTGTGTTCAGGCTTAACAGAAATAATTTGAATTTGTGATGTCCAGTACAGAGTCCATTGTAGTCTTCACATCATTTGAAGTTAATGTTGTTCTTACTATGATTTTACTATGAGTTGTTTAGTAAATCAACTCCTGAGTTTGGAATACCCTTAAAATTAAATAAGGAAGAATAAAAGTGATGTAATATCTGACTAAATTACTTTTCTGGGAAAAATGCCTGGCTTCTTTCCCAATATAAAGGCCAGAGTTGTCAAATTCACTTTTTGGAAAGGCTTTCCGAGCATCGCTATATGATAGCTTATGAATGCCAGTCTGTGGGAATGCTGTGACACTTTCATATGATGTAATTTGGAAGACAGTCCCTATTTGCAACTGGGATTTCCTTGTAAAGGCATCAGGAGAACATGAGCTACAGATAAATGTCTTTTCTGCAATACTTGCTGGTATCACAGTGCAACAGGTACCCAGCAATGAAGATGCTACCTCTTGCATATTTGGACCATTAAGCAGCTAAACAGATTTCCTTAAGAGATAGAAATGTTTCTTATTTTATCTTATCAATCTGTCATGAAGGATAATATTTAAGGAATTTTAAATGAACAATTGACATCAATTCTCCTTTCTTGCTATTTTGGCAAAATCAAGATAGTGTTTTATACCAGCTCATCAAGGCATGGTGGCTCTTTGCAGAAACTTTGCCGATGAGATCCTTTACTACCATAATCAGTAAGGTGCTTTATTGTAGTGTGGTTGACAAATTGATGGGGTGCAGGGTCTCTGCTTCATGTGTGTATTTGGTTTATGTAATCTAAACAGAGTGGTTCTGTGTTCTTCTAGTGACTGCATCACTCAAGCTGTGCCTAAATTGAGCTGTAGGTGTGTGCCGCAGCATGCTCCAACATCATCATCCAGACCAGGAATGTCGTTAGAGAATGGCTCTCTTCCTGCTGTTGTACCCGAGTTTCCTTTTTGTGGCTGCCAGCATGCCCAGGGAGTGGCAGGATTAGCACACACTGGAGTCTCTTGCTGCAACTCATTCAGGGCATATTTAGGCTGCATACACGAGAGTATTTGGACCTAAAAGTTTGGAAGTTTTCAGAGTTTCCTTGGTGTAGAGATCATGGGTATTAATTAAGGACTTGATGCTGGCTTCTAGCAGATACTGAGGCATTTGGTTGAGACTCTACTGAGCTATCCTTTTCAATCCAATGTTCTAAGTAAATCCCTCATTGAGAATGACTGAAGACAGCACTGTAGAGTTCTAATTTAAACACAACTGCACTATTTCAACCTGTCAGGTCTCACACAAAGGCTGCATGTTTTTGCTAATGGCCTAACCACTTCATCTGTAAGTGCTTTCAGAGTTCTTTGGTATGCCACCTGGACGTGATGACTATCACACTTTCAAAATGATAGGATTGCTCAAATTTATCCTATAGCTACTCTTCAGACTGAGAGAATGCTTCATTTTCACTACTAAAGATTATGTCAAGGGTAGCTGTGTTCCCATCATATTCTCCGATTTAGAACTGAAGTAGAGAAGACAACATTCCCTTCCTAGGACTGCTTAAACTTTTTTTTGATTATTCCCTTTAACCTCTGGTGACACAGAAAATGCATAGAACTATTTAGGGCCATACCAACCCTTCTAATTCATTTCTTATCTTCTGTCTGCTGTAGTTTACTATTTCTGAGGCTGTTTTCAGTAGTCAGTTTTGGAGCTGGACTCCAGAATCTGAAAGGACTACACTTTGGCTTGGCTATCACTGGACATGAATCATCTAGCTACGTTGGGTTTTTTGGCAAATTACTTTCCTGGTATTCAGAGGGATGTATCTCTCTGAATGTCTCTGTGATTTCCTTAAGCAACAGCTAGTGTTAATATAAAGATTCTGCCTCCTTCACTATTCCCTTATTTGAGCATTTTTATTAGTTTTGTCATTTTATGGAAGTCTGCCATTTCACATATATTTAAAGTGTTAGCACATGACTACTCTAAATAATACTATTGTAAATAGCAAAAGAGTACAAAATATATTTAAGTAATAAACTGTTTAAAAAAATAACAGGTAGATGGAACAATCTTTAAAAAACTATAAAGACTGAAAGACTGAAGCAGTATAGGAGGTTCAATCAACTGTCATTTCAATTGCAATTTTAATGTGAATAGCATTAAAGAAAACAACAACTAATTTGAAATGGTTTGCTTTGCAAAGCAACATTTCATAACTGTGCCTTTAACCTGAGCTATCTTACTTCAAATTTCCATTTAATCCTTCTGTTAACTGTAAATAAAAAAAATAAAGAAATTTAACATTTCTAGACTTTTTCCTTCAAATAGTCAAATGAATTCAGTGTTGTGCTGAGAAACAAGTGAATTCTTATTTCTAATGGAAAAAATCATTCTCTCTTTTCACCACAGATGATGCTAAGAGGAGTCTTTCTCCTTTATTTTAGTCTACTGTGTAAGGCTTAGTTTAAAGGCAAAATCCATGTTTTGAGCATCCTGCTTTGCATGTTTTCATTAGATCGCCTTTGGAGATGGGATCTTTCTGATCAACTTCAGTAATTCAGCCTGTTCTCCAGAGAAGTTCTGTGTTGGTATCACACTGATAAGAACATCCTATTGTTTTCTTTATCAAGACATTATTCTCCACAAGTAGCATGAGTCTCTTGGGTTTTCCCAGTGGCCAGCTTTTATCAGATCCCTTGCTTGTCCCTCCCCAGAACAGTTCCAGTTAGGTGCTTCCACCAAAGAGACAATGGCTGGCAGTTCTTCCCCTCTGGCCCACTGGTTTTGACCTTCCTGAGAGAGTGCCAGTGACCCAACACTGGTATTTTTCACTCAGCACCTTCAAAGGCAAATACCTTTCAGCAGGTACCCTTCACAACTCAGGCAGGGATGAAATGCCCACTGTGACATTTAGGTACAGTGCAAAATACAGGAGGTAAAACTAGAATCTTTAATGCTCAGGCAGCCCTGTGACAGTGCTCTTGACTCCTGATCTTGAGCACCATGCACTGGCAGCCATAAGGCACTCTGTAAGGCAAAGCACTTTACAAGGTGACTGCAGGTATGGTGGGGTTGAGTCAGCTCCTGACACAGCCCATAATTTAAGAGGCAGAAAGATGGTTTTAATGCAGTCTTTGTCCTCTTGCACATGAGCTGCATTTTTGAGTTGCACAGCTCAAAAGCCAACAACTTGTCCAGCTGCTTGGGTATGTTGTGACAGTGGCTGCCTTTTCCCAGAGAGGCAGGACACAGTAAAGAGTTTTTAATTTTGCTTTTCAAAAAGAAATGAAAAATTCATTACATTGCTGTAGTAATCAGTACCTATGTTATTTTAGCTAGTGTTTAATCTAGATTAAAAGCATCAAGTTAATAGTAATGTGAAAGCCAGTCTATAATGAAATGCTGACTATTTCAAAATGTTACCTCCATGCACTTTAGGATACAAAGGCTTCATTGACTGTCATTGCATTCATAAAACAAGCTTTAAGATTAAGGTTTAAAAGTGCAATCCATCATTTCCAATAGAGGGCACACACAGCACTTTGCAGAATGAAAACTGCTTTTACCAACGTGATGGGGCAGAACTATTAACAAATCGTATTCAGACTCCTATAGAATGAATAATTTGTGCTCCACTTCTGACAAAAAGTTGTCTGCTAAGTTAGGAATTTATTTCTTTGGTTTGCGTCAGAACATGCAGATTTTAATTATTCAGAAAATCAATGTGAGTTTTCCTTCATTTTTTGCCCATGCCCCCACAATGTGTAAATACTTTTTTGAGAGATGTATGATATTTTCAAACAGTAGACTGCACATGGATTTTCTGTCTATACAGGACAGTGCTCAGCACTCAGGAAGTGCAATTTAATCTCTACTCAAAATGATTTCAACTTTGAAGAATTTCAGACAGACACAGCATTGCTTTTTGGTTTGTTTTGTGTCTACTTGGGTTTGCGTCTACTTACTTTAGAGATATAGTGAAACAGAGGCCTGTCAGGAAGTTGGAAGGCTTTCTAGCACCCAGCAGATGTGACACATGATAGCCACTGAATTTTAGTGTTTCACAAGGACCAATTCAATTTCTCATCTTGTTAAAAGTCTGCATGCAGCCACTGTCAAAACTGGTTCAACTATACAGTCAGACAACACAGGGATGATGTGCAATTGTTTCTGTCCTGAAGAGATGACCACACCATTGCCACTAGTAAGGCTTAGTGCTCGGATAACCTGTGTTCGAGGAATAACAATTTAGTACACAGGATGTAAACAAGGAAGAAGTGATACCAGGAGCCAGGTAAAAGAATTTTGAAGGCTTCACAACCCTGCATTCACTCTTCCTCCTTTGAAGATTCCACATCCCTCCATCTATCTAATGTGTATTTTTGAGCAATCTTTGGATTCCTCTCAAACACTTGTTTGACAACACAAACTTTCTGTGATGGAAGCTAGGCTATCAGCCCTTACTGGCAAGCAATAGCAAGCCTAATTAACCCACTTACTGCAGACTCATGACTGGACTACAGCATTTAAAGTAATTTGGCATTGGTGTTCAAGGGTAGTTAAAGACGTGGACACAACAGATAAGGTCTCCACAGCCTACACCAGCTCCTTTGGAAATTGATTCAGATTCAAGTTCTTGTTCTTTATCTTCAAGGTTTTCCCAGACTTCATGCAGATAAAAGCCACAAAAAATGCTCACATAAAGATCATGGTTAATAACTACTTAATAACTGTCACTGGTCAGAAATAAATCCATCCTGCAGGGTGTTTAATTGCAGTTTTTCTCCCAGAAGTTCCAGCAGCTCACACACCTTGCCATCTAGTGCTCCATGCTGCTTCTCTAGTAAAAGCTGAGCAAATTTGTGTTTGAATACAAAACATAAACAGAAGTCCTTGTCGATAGTATATGCCTCTTTCACTGTAGTAGAACATGACAAATATTAGTCGCATTGGCTATACTTTGACTGCATAAGTATTTCCCGTAAGACACCCCAGCCATTTAGATTGGGGAGAGATCCCTTTCAGGCTTTCCTTAGCTTTCCATCTATGGAAACTGTTGCAGAGAGCAGCATGATGTATGATAAGCTATTAACATTAAGTCAGGATAAAAGGAGATATACTTCTGGAACTGAGAAATGAGAAGTGTTCCACTGTCCCACAATTCAGACATAGGCATTATGTAACGGCTGTGCCTACAGCCATTACTTAATGCAGTGCTGGATTAGGACACCGCAGTGATGAGCAGAGAGTAAAAAACTCTGGTGTTGCTGAGTATAGAATCACTCAGCAAAAACAGCTTTGTCAATGCTGGAAAATAGCTCAGGATATGTGTAGGATGCAACACTGCATAACTAGAAAGTGATTATTTCTGCATAGTAAATATATGCCTCTTTTTTTCCCACCGTCATTCCTATCCATCCATGGTGCCAAATGCTACATTTCTGGTTTTATAGATAAACATTTCTTGGTAAATATATTCAACAATGGCCTTAATAAATGATAGACTTAAGAAGTTTCTCCCTTTCTGCACTGCCTGTGATTAGCCCGTCGTACTGGCTGTGCCTGGCTGCAGCATTTCCTCAGGGACTCTCTGCCAGTTTAGTGCAGGTTTAACACGGAGCAGTAAATTGAGCCTTACCCTTTCCAATCACTCCCTGTAATTCTGTTTGCCCAAGATAAGGGAGACCTGTTCTTTTAAGTATAATCTCTTGTTTACTGCTATTTAGGACCTGGTTCAGCATTCACAAGCAGCACTTTGTAGATTGAGGTAGGCAAGTCTTGCTTCCAGCTGTTTATTTATGTATATACATCATTCAGCTTCATGTGCTGTGAAACCAACAGAACTGCTAGGGCTGTAAAGTAACATGGCAAAAAACAACTGGAATAGTGTAACAGCAGGCAGGATTAGAAAGGTGAATGCCTGGCTAGGAGCTGGGACAGAGTAGGGTCTGTTCACATCAATGCTGTCACTAAAAATTGTTCACTCATTTGCTCTTCTACACCCTTTGACAATTTCTTCAACTTCCTATGGAAAATTTGAAAGCTTCTATGCTGGTTATCATAAAACTAAATTAAAAGATTTCATCTTCAGTTCTCACTGAACTCAGGAGGAAAGCCTCTTTCAAATTCCATCTGTTCTTAATGGAATTCTCTTGCCACTAAATTTAGTGGACAGAATTCCAGAGCACCCAGGACATGATGCTTAGTCTGGGCAACTAATTTTATAGTCATGCTGTACATAATACAAGTAGGTTCAGGGCAGCATAAAATCATACTAATTAGATTATTCCTAAATATTTACTAAGAACTTATGAAGCAAAAAGAACATGTTTGGAGGATGCAAAGACATAGCCCTGTTCTCATAGCACTGAACTGGCATTACAACACTTTTTTATTCCTGTTTTTAATTTAATAATACAAATACACTATGACTTGGCAAACAAAGCAAAACAAAAAAAACCCTAGCAATATTTTTTTTTCACCCTGCTTTTACTTTATCAGCCATAGAAGTGATTTTATCAGTATTAGTGACACAGTGAGCAAACAGAGCACAAGTCTGAGACAGGAATTTGCTGCAATCACCATGGGGAAGACTAACAAATCTTTATCACCTACATATTGACTTTAGAAAAGTGAACATTCTCATTGCATGTGACCATAAATGTTGGTAGGAAAAGTGCAAAGTAGAGTCCATTAAGTTGAATGAGCTCCCACAAAAACATTTTCTGTTATAGGCTAAGGACCATGCTGATATCCTGTCTGAAAACAGGAAAGGGTTGAGGCAGAATAAAAATTATTTAAAATGAGCCTAATTAGTGGATGAAATAAGGAAGAATTGTTGTTGGTCCTAAACAAAGCAAACCAAACCAAAACAAACCCAAAATTTTAGGTGGAGAATAACCAGCCAAAATATTCTCAGGGAAAGGAGCAAAGGCCAGACCTCTGCTTCATTACAGTGACTCCCCTTTCATTTCATCCCAAAAATATGACTCCACTAACAGCACAGGGTTACTGCCTGAGTGAGTGAGGATCTCGGGCTGAGGAATGTGAGATCCTGTGTTGCCTATTTTCCCTCATCTGCTCCTTTTATTCTGCTTCATCTGTGTCTACTCTCTGCTAGCTTGCACCTATTCCTTCAGTGGATCTCAAAGGGTGGGTTTGAACAAAATGAAAGAGAAAACTTGCAGTCTCTGTGAACCCAACCTGAGGTTTCTGCCAGGCGGATGGACACAGCCTGTGATCAGGTGACTAATTGATTAGCTTTCTTAGAAAGAGGAAAGTAAAAGCTTTCTGGATCATAGCAGAAACAGATTTTTTTTCCTCTCTCTCCCTCTTCTGTTCCATTAAGAATCAGTGTTAAATTTTCTGTTGGGATGTGGTAATAAAGACTTCTGTTTGCTCACATCTTAACCTGGTTTCAGGAAAGAGCGGTTCCTAGGTAACTCTCTGTTCCTATGAGCTTAGTGACATTTAAACCAGGAATATTGGGATATGTTAGGAGTCTTTAGCTTTTGATTATCTTGATGGTGATATCCAGAGGATAACAGAAATCTCTACATGGGGATGTCATCTACATAGACCAGTTTGGTAGTGGGCAACATTGGAGGTTACATGGAAGGAGAGTCTTCCAGTGATTGTCAAAACCTGTAAAGCAAATAACCTCTGCTAGTCTCAGCAGAGCAATGGCAAATATAGCTTACCCCACTGCAGTGCTCAGGGAGGTTTTGGCACTGTTTGAACCACAGCAAGAATAAGCATATACCTAAGGAAAGAAACACAGGCTGAATTATCTTAATACAGATACAGAGCGTGTTTGATCCACAAGCAGTGTAATTTAATTATAGGACTGCAGCATGACTAGGAGTGTGCTAAGGAGAAGCTTGCAGTGTGCAGGAATCTGCCAAACTTCATGTCTCTGAACATCTTAATTAATTGCTAGTTATATTCTGTGATGAGATCTTGTCTAGAAAGCTTTGTATTAAAAGTGCAAACTGGTATTAGTGGGGTGCAAAGATGTTCTTGCCAAAGTAGCATTTCCGAAGAAACAAGTGAATTGCCAAAGAGCACAACTATACTGCAAATACAAGAACATCAGAGGTTTTGGGAGCCCTATGGTACAATTATTCCTATATATTGATTTGATGAAGCCATTCCATGTTTTAATTACAGAAGTAATGAAACAGCAGTGGGAAACCACTAAATACATTATTGGTTATGTGTGTAACTGTGAAATGTGCATTTCAATTATTACCATTGGTTGGTACGAGAGGTAAGCTAATATCTGAGTCCTTACTATGTTGCTCTTTTGAGAAGGAAAACCAAGTGATAGGCATTGGCTATTTTTTTGTGCAGGCTGTTTTTGTGGGTTTGCTTTGGTTTAAGAGAGTAGTGTTGCTTCTCAGCACTTATTTCATCAGGAACAAGTTGTAAATCAGCAGTTTCCTTCTTCACATTTTCCAGAACTACAGAGTGTGCCTGATTTATGAGCTGCAGTTTGGGAACTGGAGATAAGAACTTACATAAGAGCACAGAAAAAGTAATTCCCATCAGACTAAGGATCCATTTAGCCCAGTATCCAGCCTCCAAACCAGAGGCTGGGGCTCTTTGACCACTGCTAGGAAAATGTCTGAGTCTCCCTGGGAGAGCAAGAAGCTTCATGTCAGTGGTCTAAACTTTGAAATGATGGATGAGAGCCCCTGAAATCTCCCTGAGCTGTGGCATGCTGTGACTGACTGTACCCTGTTGGATCTCTCAGTCAAGCACTGCCCAGTTTCCCCTTGAATCCTTGCAGATGTTTTGCATTCATGGCACCTAGTCCCAAAACCTCCCCTCTCACTCTTTCCTAGGAGAATGCCCCTTGCTTGTGTGTTGCCTATGCTCTCTTTCCTGTAGACAGCACAGATGGGCTTCTGAAATTGATTTCAAGTGAGCTAACTTGCCTCTTAGAAAAGTTCTCTCCTCATTGTAAGAGTGCTTGGAGATAGGAAGGATGTGTCTGAACCTTGGACTTACTCATCTACTTGGGTTCCCTGAAGTCCTTGCACAGTAGCTATAAGAAAGCTTAAGTATATCTCACCACTCTGTAGGAAATTTTTATGACAAAGGAGCAGATCACCTGTCTCCTCAAATCATTTGCTATTGTTTTTCTTGAAGAAACATAAATACAGGAAAGAGGAAGACTAGCTGGAGCTTAGGCTACTTTATCTACTGGGGTAGCTAGCCCTGGGCAAAACAGTTGTCATGATTTTGGGATCAGTTATGGGATATTCTCTTTGCTTCTCACCACCATACCTGTTATATAAGGAAAATGATTTTTAACAATTTCAGGCTAACACTTTCAGTAGCCATTTTGATGTTAAAATTTACAGGCTTATGAGGTTTTATGTGCACGCATTCAAAATGCAAAGCTGCACCATCTTCTTAATAGCAAAGTGCTAGTGATAAGAAAAAGACTTAAGTGTTTACTTTCTTAGATCAGCTTTCTCCAGTTATGCTCAATATCACAGCCAGCTGGCATTTGCATTGTAATATATTAACGTAGGGCTAGTCAAAAACATCTTAGATACATGTCCCCAAAGAGAAAAGATGGTTTGAGGTTTATGGCAAAGGCATGCTCTGGAAGAGACCTCTACCAGCATTTGATGAGCAGTCTAGGTAAACATACAGTGTTATTCCAAAGTGAGAATGTTTTGGTAATATTAGTTTGCAGGCTTTGCAATGTAAATTCACTGTGCTAAAATGGTGGCCACAGCCCTTCTTTTTTGTTCCAACCCCCCTGCCATGGGCAGGGATACCTCACGCTAAAACATGTCGCCCAAAGCTCTATCCAACCTGGCCTTGAACATCACCATGGATGGAGCATGCACAACTTCCCTGGGCAACCCATTCCAGTGCCTCACCACCCTTACAGTAAAGAACTTCCTTAGATCCAATCTAAACTTCCCCTGTTTAAGTTTGAACCCATTACCCCTTGTCCTATCACTACAGTTCCTAGTGAAGAGTCCCTCCCCAGCATCCTTATAGGCCCCCTTGATACTGGAAGGCTGCTATGAGGTCTCCACGCAGCCTTCTCTTCTCCAGGCTGAACAGCCCCAACTTTCTCTGCTTATCTTCATACGAGAGGTGCTCCAGTCCCCTGATCATCCTCGTGGCCCTCCTGGACTTGTTCCAACAGTTCCATGTCCTTTTTCTGTTGAGGACACCAGAACTGCACACAACACTCCAAGTGAGGTCTCACAAGAGCAGAGTAGAGGGGCAGGATCACCTCCTTCGACCTGCTCGTCACGCTGCTCTTGATGCAGCCCGGGACATCGTTGGATTTCTGGGCTGTGAGCGGACACTGAAGCTGGCTCATGTTCATTTTTCCATCAACCAACACCCCCAAGTCCTTCTCAACAGGGCTGCTCTGAATCTCTTCTCTGCCCAACCTGTAGCTGTGCCTGGGATTGCTCCTACCCAGGTGGAGGACCTTGCACTTGTCATGGTTAAACTTCATCAGGTTGGCATCAGCTCACCTCACAAGCGTGTCAAGGTCCCTCTGGATGGCATTCCTTCCCTCCAGCATATCAACCGAACCACACAGTTTGGTGTCATCAGCAAACTTGCTGAGGGTGCACTCAATCCCACTGTCCATGTCACCGACAAAGATGTTGAACAAGACCGGTCCCAACACCCATCCCAACACCCATCCCTGAGGGACACCACTCGTTACTGGTCTCCAGCTGGACATGGAGCCATTGAGCACAACTCTTTGCGTGTGGCCATCCAGCCAGTTCTTTATCCACCGAGTGGTCCATCTATCAAACTGATGTATCTCCAACTTAGAGACAAGGCTGTCATGTGGGACAGTGTCGAACACTTTGCACAAGTTCAGGTAGATGACGTCAACTGCTCTACCCCTGTCCATCAGTTCTGTAGCTCCATCATCAAAGGCCACCAGATTGGTCAGGCAGGATTTGCCCTTAGGGAAGCCATGCTGGCTGTCACCCAGCACCTTGTTATTTTTCATGTGTCTCAGCATGCCTTCCAGGAGAATCTGCTCCAAGATTTTGCCAGGCACAGAGGTGAGGCTGACTGGTCTGTAGTTCCCTGGGTAAAAGTTTTGTGGTAGAGGTCAATCCTGACAGAGGTTTTGAACTTAACTACTAAATACCTTTGCTCAAAGTGTTAAGCCTCTGAGGTTCTCAAAATGTCACACTAGACCTGAGCTCCCAAGGAGATGTCAGTTTGGTGGGGAAATCAGATCACTATATGCTGCATTTCAGCAACAGGTTCTTGCTCCTGAATGAATGCCTTACGATTTTCTCCATACTGACAGTAGCACTATGTGACCGTAGTTCTGTGAACGCCACACACCAAAGTATGCAGAGTTCACAACCATGTGTTTTTAGCACTGTTCACAGTATACCTTGTCATAAATTCCTGAGTAGATCCTTTGCCTGTGCTCACAGACTCCATGAAAACAACTGCCTGGCTCGTGTGATTGCAGCATATTCCTTACACTTTAAACTTGGGAGTAAAAAATGGCCTGTATCACCAAAATCCATAACTGGATGGGCCAACACAGATCAAACTGGAAACCGGAGCTGAAACTAATGAGCTAGAATTGTGCTAATTATATAAGAGATATGTGACATTTCCTGAGTTTTCAGACCTTTGAAAGGATGCAGTTACACACAGGGTCAATTCCTAATGAGGAATGGTATTGAAAGGTCAACTGTCAAAAACAGTCAAGGATGCAGACAGGTCTAGTTCTGTGTTGCTCATGCATTTAACAACCAAGAAGGCTGCCTCTCTCAGGCATCAAGTCTGAGTCACTGCAGCACGTGATAAATCTCTGGAACTAGAGGCAGGGTTGCAGTTCATGCAAACCATAAGTAAGGAGTACTGAAAAGCCTGATTTGTTCCTTACATGATATTTTAATTGTAAACTCTTTGGAACAAAGTCTACTTGTGTTATTTATTTGTACGTTGTCTCAGCAAGGACTGCTTTAGTTGAAAGTTGTAAGCACTATATCTAATATAAAATGAGTCAGTGAAGATTGCTTCTGTTCTTTTTCAGTGTCTAACAGTGCGAACAAACTAGCCAGATTCCTCTCACTTAGCTTCTGTTTTGTATATATTCTCTTGCTACCACCCCAAAACTGGCATAGCACTCAGAGCTGACAGCCTTCTAAGGTAGAAAAGATACTGTTCTCTTCTTTCTGACATCCAAAATGCCTGGAGTATCTTCTCCATAGCTGAGGTATTTTATAAATTGAGCTAGAGGCTTTGTCACTGCAGAAAGTTTTAGAAAAAGAACTCATCTTCATGTTTATGTAATGTGACTCACTCTTTCTTTACAGAATCTTATTTGGTAAAGGTGTCTCCTTTGCAAGGGTCACCTTAGAGAGCCAGGAGATCAGATGATCTTATTACATGCAAATTGCTCTAATCAATTTGAGGACAATACAAAATCACTGCCTAATAAATTATTCACAATATTCAACTAAGCAGCTCTTTTCCTGTCACTAATCAATTATGCTACTTCTCATATGAATGTCAAAACCACTGGATACTAAGGATCTTGCTACCAGATCAGAACTACAGTAAAATTACTGTCATTTTTTAAAATGTCAGGCAACAGCACAGTTACTGTGTGGCATGGTTAGGGTAGAATCCCGTGTTGTAATTTCTTCCATATCAAAGTGAAGATAAGAGGTTCCCACTCCGGCCAGTCATTCCTAACCTCCAATTACAGTTTAACTCTCTTTCATTTGTGATGTTTCAATTGTTTGAGGGACCTTGCCCTACCTAAAACGAACCAGTGAAATGATGTGGAATTTTGATTTTCTGAACCAGATTTCACAGATCTGTTGTAATAATTGTAACATAGGACTGCATTCTTGCAAGGCTCAAAATGTGTTCCTTCACTTAGTCCTTTCAGCAATCCTGCTCTTAAAATTCCTGGATTTTATAACCACTTATCTACTGTTTAGTCCCCATTTCTTCCCTGTGGATTGCTGACAACCTTCTATAGAATCCAGATTACCTGCCCTTCCAAATCAGAATGACCTTCTAACATGAAACTAGTTGCCTGGGGGAGCATGCGTGTTTCTGTGAATTATTGCTTTGACTTTCAGATACTTGGCTCAGAGCTGTTTCATTATGAGCTATGTGCAAACTGTATAATACATGTTCCTGCAAATCATATCTTTAATTCTTTAGTTCATTAAGGTATTCCTCAGGAAATACAATAGAGAGTTTCAAAATCTTCATTCAGCTCTATAGTCCATCTTGCAGGAGTGATTTTAAATCCAAAATATTATTTGGAAATCTGGGGTGGGAGGTGGTGCTTTGGGTTTTTTTGTTGTTTTGTTTAAATATATGTGTGTGTATATATATCTCTGTAAAATTAATCTGCCTGCCTAGCAAGTCCTTGTGTTGTTTTTGGCTGGGATAGTTATTTTACTTCGTAGAACCTGGTACAGGAATTCTGGGTCCTGGATTTGTGCTGAAAACAGTGTTGATAATTCAGGGTGTTTTCGTCATTGCTGAGCAGTGCTTACACAGAGTCAAGGTCTTTTCTGCCTCTCATACCACCCCACAGTGAGTAGGCTGGGGGCGCACAAGAAGTTGAGAGGAGACACAAGGGATATTCTAGACCATATGATGTCTGCTCAGCACAGAAATTTGGGGGAAGTAAGCGGATGTTTGGAGTGATGGCATTTTGTCTTTCCAAGTAATCTTTTCTCATGATGGAGCCCTGCTTTCCCAGAGATGGCTGAACATCTGCCTGATGATGGGAAGTAGTGAATGAATTCCTTGTTGTGCTTTATTTGTGCATGTGGCTTTTACTTTACCCAATTAAACTGTCTTTATCTCAACCCATGATTTTTCTTGCTTTTATTCTCCTGATTCTCCCTCCCACCCCACACTGGGGAATGAGCCTATGGCTGTGCAGTGCTTAATGGCTGACTGGGGTTAAACCACGACAATTCTAGTGGTGGAAATAAATGCAAATGCAGTGAACCAAGTGATTTTGTTTTGTGCAAAACAACCTGCTATCCTTCGGAATCCCTGACATAATTACCAGTTGCAACAACTAAAATAAGTCCACCACAAGCCAATCCTCTGTGGTATAATCTCAGTGCCAGTCTTCATTTTGCTTAGCTTATTCAACATCTGGTACTGTTCTGCAGGTTCTGCATTAATTAAATCATAAGGGTCTATCAAGAGTGACGTTGCTATACAGCATCCCAGTTAAATAGCGAACAATTCATTGAAAATGAGCACAAGCACTGTGGATTTCCAAGTGTTTCCTTAGACCCAAAATCCTCATGAGTAAAGGCAGCCTCTGCAGCACTCAAGATATATGTTCACTCAGCAGGCATAACAATCAGACCCCATGCATCTGAGATGACCCGGATGTCATGGGTTCAGCAGCAGCAGCCATTTTTCTCCTTCGTAGTAGCTGGTGTAGTGCTGTGTTTTCAACTTTCGGCCTGGGAATAGTGCTGATAACACCAATGTTTATAGTTACGGCTTAGAATATTTTGGTCTGACCAAGGACTTTCTGAGTCTCATGCTCTGCCAGGGAGGGGGGGAAGCCAGGAGGAAGCAGAGGCAGGATACCTGACCCAAACTGACCAAAGAGGTATTCCATACTACAGTACATCATGCCTAGGATGTAAAAAACTGGGGGCAGGAACCCAGAGGAGTTCAGTTCATGGCTCGGTCGTTGGATGGTGAGCAGTTGTATCCTCTTCCCTTGTATTTCCCTGGTCATTATTATTATTGGTGGCAGCAGTAGTGATTTGTGTTATACCTTAATTACTGGACTGTTCTTATCTCAACCCGTGGGAGTTACATTCTTTCGATTCGTCTCCCCATTGCCCCCCTCCCCCCCCCCGGAGTGGGGGGGAAGAAAGAGGGTGGAGTGAGTGAGCAGGCTGCGTGATTTACAGCTTAAAACATGACACCGGATCACAGTGGAGAACAGAAAACCTACCATATTAGTTACAGCAAAAAGCTTAATTAAAAAGCTTTAGTTAACCAAAAAGCTTAATTAGTTCATCTTGCTAATGGCTGGTTTTGACCAAATCAGCCTACAAAATGCTTCCACAAGAAGCTCACCTGGCATATCCAAAGGACAGTTAATCCTAGCAACCTTTACTGGGCATTTTTGTAAGCAGCTGAGGCCAATGGTCCTTTATCTGGCACAGCTGCAGCTGGATGAGGCTGCATGCCTACTATCAAGATAGGCAAGGCAAAACAAAACAGAATCAGATTTGATTCTTCTCCAACCTGTGAGATCCCGAGAATTTTCCAGCTAAAGTCCAAAGGGGTGAGGTCAGACTTGCTTGTTACAAGTGCAACACCCAGTGTCACACTCCTGACCACAGAAGTACAGTTACAAGATGACAAGGGGGGGGGAAATCACAGACTTCTTTTTTGTTTGCTTGTATATTTCTTTACTAAAGCAAAGCCCCAAAGGCTTTTTGTTGCAAAGTCCTAACAAGTCATAACACAACAAAATGCATCAACTTCTTATTTAGGTGAATATTTGCAGTTTGTACAAAAAACAACCCCACAAGAACATTTAAAGGATGACTGTTTCTTCCCCATTTCCATGTGATGGGTGGGGTCTCTTTCCCTGCACATGCCCCACCTGCCTGCCTTTAAAAGTAAGGACTGCCACCATATTGTAGGATATTTGAAAGTGGGGTTACCAAATGGAGAATTTCTCTGGCCAAGGATTTCCAAGAGAATGGCACTCCCCTTGTGACCAGCTGTGAGTATGATTATAGGAATTCAAAAGTAACATTGGGTTGAGGCACTATCTTTGGTGCTAGCCTAGGATGGGTGGCATTGTACTAGGCCTTGCATGGGGCTTATGTTGTTACTGCTTCTCTGGGGAGTTGAAGCCCCTTTGCCTTTTCTTTTGCCTGAGACATTTGGCCTGCTTTCTCATTGAACAGAGGGGGCTGTAACAACTTCTTTTACCTCTGAGAGGTGCTGTGGGAAACCCAAGTGCTAGGAACTGCCTTCGTACATGTCTTCCATCTACCTCCCCAGTGTTAACCTGAGGAATTTTGTGATCTCCTCGTTGCTCTGGAGAGGATTCACCGCATGATTTCACAACGCCCATCCTATTTCTCTTTTCCCCCTCTCTCATTCCCCTCAGAAGCTCGCGTATATCCTATCTCCTCAAAAAAAAAAAAGAGCCCCAGACAGCCCCGGCGCTGTCCTGCTCGCCCCGTCCTAGCGGGCACTGGTGCGGCCCGCCGTGCAGACGGCGGCTGTGCCGTGCCAATACCCTGGCCGACCCGAGTGCTAGCACTTGAGATGTCCCCGGCTCTCCCCGTCCTCCCTATGCCCTGCCCGAGACTGCTCGGCCGGCGACGCCCCGGTGAGGGCCCCGAGTGAGTAACGACACCGACCTCAACCCCCGCCTACGCCAGCGAGCAGGTAGCTCCGCCCCAGGGGGGAACCGGGGCCATGTCTTCGTGGAACCTCCGCAAAGCCCGTCCAGCTCCAAGAACGGGGATTACGCATCCCGGGCGCCCGGGCCGTGCCGCCGGCTACCATCGAGCAGCTCCGTCTATGCGATGCTGACGCCTTCCCCGTCCTGCCTCACCTCCCGTAAGCACATCTCAATCTACGGTACTGAGCATCCCTCGCAACACCGTCGCTGCTGTTAAACGTCTTTTTATTGTTGTTACTCCTTTAGAGGAAAAAAAGGGTTAAAGTGTGAAAACCAAAACTACTGAGCGCACTGCGCGTCCCCTCTTTAAGCACGGCCATCCTGGGCCGCGGCACCCGCTTGAGGTGCCCGGCGGTCCGTGGGAGCGCCGGGCGGGGCCGGCTGCCGGCCGCGACCCGCGGAGTCCCCGCCGACTCCTCCCCTCCGGCTCGCTCAATCCCAGCACAAGGAGCAGGCGGGGAGGCCGGAGCGGCGGCCCGGGCGGGTGCTAGCTCGGCTCTGCGGGAGGGCACAGGCCGAGGTGGAGGTCGCCACGGTGGAGTGGCGCGGCACACCGGCGGAGTAAACCTGAAGGCTGTGCTGCCATTCAGTGGGACCTTGATAGGCGGGAGAACTGGGCACAGAGAAACCTAATGAGGTTCAGCAAGGGTAAGTGTAGGGTTCTGCACCTGGGAAGGAAGAGCCCCAAGTACCAGCAGAGGTTGGGGCTGACCTACTAGAGAGCAGTCCATCTGAGAAGGACCTTGGAGTATTGGTGGATGGTAAGTTGACCATGAGTTGGCAGTGTGCTCTTGTGGCCAGGAGGGACAACAGTATCCTGAGAGTAGTGTGGCCGGCAGGTTGATGGAGGTGATTTTCCCCCTTCTACTTGACCCTGGCAGGGCTACATCTGGAATACTGAATTCCAATTCTGGGCTCCTCAGTACAAGACAGACAAGGAAGGGGTCCAGCAGAGGGCCACAGGGATGATCAGGGCTCCGGAGCACCTTTTTTGTGAGGAGAGGTGGCAAGAGCTGGGCCTGTTTAGCCTGGAAGAGAAGACTAAGAGGGATCATGATATCTCGAAGGATGGTGGCAGGAGGATGGTGCCAGACTCTTTCAGTGGTGCCTAGTGACAGGACGAGGAGCAATGGCCATAAACTAAAACACAAGAAGTTTTACCTCAACATGAGGAAGAACATCTTTACATTGAGGGTGGCAGAGCACTGGAACAGGCTGCCCAAAGGGATTGTGGAGTATCGCTTTCTGGCGACACTCAAAACCCGCCTGGACACGCTCCTGTGTGACCTGCTCTAGGTGGCCCTGCCTTGGCAGGCGGTGGAGCAGATGATCGCCAGAGGTTCCTTGCAGTCCCGGCTATTCTGTGCAATACGGTAGCTGCCGCGCGCCTTTAGATGTACTACGGCCGGGGCGGAAGGCGGCCGCCGCGGGCCCTCTCCGGTGGGGAAGATCCGGTCTAGTTGGCATCTCTATGGTTCCGGATGTGACCGCGCCGGGGGCGGGGGCCGGGCGCGCCCTATCCCGCCCTGCCTCTCTATGGTGCCTTTCCGGGGGGAAGGGCCGGCGCCGCGCGCATGCGTGAGAGGGGCCCGCGGCTGCCCGACCCGGGGAGCGCCGCCGCCGCTGCCGAGGAAGGCGCGCGCCCCGCCCCCCTGGGCCTCGCCGCGCCGGGGGGTCGCGCCCCCGCCCCGCTGCGCCGCTGGCACCCCCGGTGCTCCGCGGCGGCAAATGGTGGGGCCGGGCGATGCCGGGGCTCCGGGCAGCGCAGCCGTGCTTCCCGCGGGCCGGCAGGAGGCGGCGGAGGAGGAGGCGGCGGAGGAGGAGGAGGAGGACGGGGAGCGGGATGGGAACCGGGGCTTGAGCCGGAGGAGCGGCGGGCCGGGGCAGGAGCGGCTGCTGCAGCGGTACCTGGCGGCGGGTGGGAAACGCTGCCCGGAGAAGCCCGCCAACGGGGCCGCCTGCGCTGTGGGCCCCCGCGAGAGGATGACCAACGGGGACGTTGGCTTCCTGCTGTTGCCTCCGCCGGAGGAGCCGCCGCCGTCGCCGTTCCCTCGGGCAGGACGGGCCGAGCCGGAGCAGGATGAGCAGGAGCCGGAGGAGGAGGAAGCGAAACTGCAGAACGGGGGCTTCCTCCCCTGCGCGCCGAGCCCGGGGGGCGGTGGCGGCGGCCCCGCGGGAATCACTTTGGAGGAGCCGCTGAGGAACTGCCGGCTGCGGAGCGAGGCGGAGCGGCGTGGGGGGACTGTCAGCAACTCCCCGCCGCCCCTCGCCCCGCCGGACGACGCCGGCAAGCGGGCGCAGGCCGCCCCCGGCGTGCGGACCTCCCGGGGAGCGGCGGAGCTCGCCGCCCTGCCCCTCGGCTTCACGGACGTGAACCTGAACTCCCGCAACACCTACGAGGTGAGCCGCCGCCGCAGCGCCCCGGACCACCTGCCCCACGGAGGGATGGCGCCCGCGACCCCGGCGCCGCCGCAGGAGTCCGCGGAGAGGACCCGACGGGCCGGCATCGCCAGCGCCGGCAGCAGCTTTACCGAGTTCTTCACCAGGTAACGGAGCATGCGGTGAGGCCGGTAGCGGCGCGCCCGGTAGCTCTGGTCTGGAGCCGGGACGGGGGTGCCCCTCAGGGCGCGGGTTGGGGTGTGCCGGGGTGTTGGGGTTGTCCGAAAGATCAGGTCAGCAGGGTTTGGCTGCCGGGCAGCGATTCTAACCCCGACGGGTGCTTTTGCCACCGAGAAAATATTGTTACAGCGAGGAAGAGGCTTTGTGTTGAGCGTGAAGGTAACGTGGTAAAGGTACTTTCGCTGCTCCAGACTACAGACTTTAAACTGGAATTTGTTTCCTGTACCAGAGCATTTTACTTTCAGAATGAACACAGTGGTACTGATGAAACCGCTGGTGAAGTGCTGGTATTGGAAGCTCCTGTGGGGCAATTCTGAGAATTGTCATGGAAGTTGAAAAGGCTCATAAAGCTTTTGCTACTTGTTGATACTGTAGATACAGGTTTTTTATTCCACTGTGTGGTGTGGAAACCTTTAAGGACTAGGCTTTGTGCCTAAATTAACTGGGCTTCTGTTAAGTTTCTAGTACACCACCAAAAGCTTTAGGACGTCCACCTGGGTCACTTGGAGACTCTGTAGCATCAGTCATGCTTTAACATACTGCACAGGAGATACATTTTGAATGTAATAGTTTCTAGCATGCTCTGGTACTTCTGTTTGAAGAAGAAGAGAGTTTAATTTCCAATTTTCTAACAGTTTTATTTTCCAAACCCTATTATAGTTACTGTGTAGCAGTCACTCTGATAGAACAGTGAGTCTCTAATAAAGATTAAATCTATTAAGTGAAGAATCGATGTATGAGAGGAGAGGTTTGATCTGAAAGTAGAATCCCAAATTGAGAAATAAGCTCCTTCTGCGAGCCCTCAGGAAAGGTAGAGATGGATTTCCACCTGAGGATAAGGATAGTGGCAGTTGCAGGGTAAGTTTAGTGCCTCATCTTTGTTTCAAGGATGGGTTGAGAGATGTCCCTCTATTCCCAATATTTTCTGTTAGTGTTCTTCCCTCTCACCCTTTTTTTTCCCCCGTTGTGTTATGTGGACTGCAGTGCTTCTTCTTCGTTTTGCCTTACTACTTGAACACTTTGACATTGGTACGTGTTGCTTTTTGCCCCAGAGCAATAGCTTAATGAAATTCTGGAGGATTTTCCTCGTAGAAGATGCTGAACTTGGTCTGCAGTATAAGTTGTCAGTATACACTGATATTTGCTGTTTTCGGTGAAGGTTTGGGTAATACATGGAAAAAAATTATTGCTTCTATCCTGGCAAAAGCTACAGGGCTGACACCTCAGTGAAAAAAGGGATTTGCCAGAGTCAATTTCATAGCCCCTGACTGGCCCAGCTGGCTGTGCCTCTAGTATGTTGGCCCTGGTGAGCAGTATTGGCTTCAGAGGCTTTACCTTCAGCTCTGCCTATACATTCATAAAAGTGCCTTAGTTACAGCCGATTTAATCTGAACAGCCAAAATAGGATCTTCTAACAAAAAACCATCTACCTATTTAGAGGGAAAAAACCCCACCAAAACCCAACAAACCAACAACCAGAAAAACAAACCAAAATGAAACTTCTCTTCCTTGATAAATTTGTCCCTAGGTGCAGTAATACTAGTTTGTAGTCTCCATTGCTTAGAAAAGTGGTAATAAAACTTTCATAATTTTTTTGGAGTAGTTAGTTCTTGTCCTCTGAACCATTTCTGACACTTTAAAATCAGAATTTTTCATTCAGAACTGAGAGTTGCCATTTGCCATTTGCAAGTGAATTTTTCTCTTGTTCTTAGAAAGAGAAATATCTTGGCTCTCAGTAATGAGGACTAAATTGGGTAAAAATTGCCCTGTGATTGAATGTTACAGCAACTATACCTCATTGTAAAGCTTCTCAGCAGATGATTGCTTGTATTTTTGAGTAGGCACAGTGCCATAAATGGTGTTTCTCCCTAAAGTTTAAGTAGTACCAGGTGTCTGTGTTTTGTCAGCAGTACTTGCTGAGAGAGAACTCATTTGTGTTTTGTCAGGATGTGTACCTGCTCCCACAGTGTATAAGAAAAGGTGCTGGATATGTTAAACGGGTAGTTCAGCAGTCTGGAGCCTCTTATGTAGGATGTTTTGTGCTTGTAATGCTCTTTGTCTGGTTTACAAACTGTCTAAATTTCTGCAGTTCCCTTTGTTTTTCCTATCCATTGTAATTATGTGGTGGACAGTTCTTGCTGTTATTTAAAAAATGAGAGAAGGCAAGGGGGAAGTCCTGATGCCTTTGTTATGAAACTTTCAGTGTAATTGCCGTGACTGAACAGTTTGACCAGGCAGATCTGTGTTAGGAGGCTACTGCTTCCAGCTGCTCGCTCCCAGCTCTTCAGTTCTCATACTGGCCTGCCATGCAGTTACTGAGATGATCTGTGTCAATCGTCTGTCTGCATTTCACTGAACTGGAGGAAAAAGTGATGGGGTGAGGTAGGAGAAAACGTGAGCAGCTGTCAACAGCATCATCTTACCTGAGCTCTGCAACAGGAAGAGCAGCGGTGCCCTCGAGATTGTCAGTAATATTTTAAGATCGTGGGAAAGTTCACATCAATGATTAAAGCTTTCTTTTTCAGGTAAGTACTAGGTGTAATATTTGGCCCTGGGATCTTAAGTTGTGTCTGTGCCAAATTATCAAGCCTGTCAAATCAATGCTAACAACTTCCAACTGAAAAATAATTGTGCTTGCTGTCTTTTTGTTCTACTTCTTTGTTTCTCTCAACGTGTGAACTGGGATGCCTCAAGTAAATCTGAGGTATGTGGAGCAGCGTACTGTGGCAGGGAAAATTGCATGACTATGGTCATTTGTCTCCACTGTGCTACTGTTATGGTCAGAGCTTTAAGTGGCTTCTTGAAAGTCACCTGTCACTGCTTTGTACTTCTATGTATGATTCATAATACAATCATATATGGGCACTGTTCTTCTGGTTTGTGGTCTTGCATAGCAGCTTACAATGTTCTGTTCTCGGGTTATTGTATCACTTTTGAGTAGTCCCAGCAGATTGCTGTTGGGTACAAAATGGTTCGGTGAGCAAGAATGTTGCATGGACAGTTGTATTAAAACCGTGATGATTACCTGCAGTGTGCTTTTATCCCTCAAAGCAGCACATACAGAGCAGAATAGTAAACCAAAACGGGCAAGCAGCAGTGAGTATTCCAGGGCTGAGATTAAGCCATGGTGATTCTGAACCTCTTGTAAAGATTAATTATACTTCATAGTTCTACATGTACATACCAGGCACCTTCTCAGCTTGTGTAGATATTCTTTCCAAACAGTGTGTTTGCTAGATAAATATAGGTATCATAGGATGGTTTGGGTTGGAAGGAATGTTGAAGATCATGTTGCTCCAACCCATCTTCCATGGGCAAGGCCACCTTCCATTAAACCAGGTTGCTCAAAGCCCCATCCAGCCTGGCCTTGGACACTTCCAGGCATGGGGCATCCACAGCTTCTCTGGGCAACCTGTGCCAGTGTCTCACCACCCTCACAGGGAAGAACTTTTTCCTAATATCTAAATCTGCCCTCTGTCAGTTTAAAGCTGTACCCCCTTGTCCTGTCACTACATGCCCTTGTAAAAAGCTACAGTTTTCTTGAAGGCTCACCTTCAGGTACTGTAAGGTTGCTATTGACAACAGCAGTGATACTTACTTTGTTGTAGTAAAGCACCACTTCCCCAAATACTTGTTTTCCAGAATCCATCTGTCAAGTCTTCCTGATAAAATTGCAAGGATTAATTCATAACTGCCACCTCTCAGAGGACTTCATGTGCTGTGAGCAGTAAGTGTAAGGGGTTGTAAGCATGTATGGTGGTTGGCAGCAGATGATTATAAAATGTGTTTAGCCTCATCCTTCCTTTGTCACCCAGAATGGTTGTGCTTATTGTCCAGAAGTTTTGAAGAAACTTCACTCGGGGAGATGGTAGAAAGTTGAAGGGACTGGTATGTGTAGGAACAAAGAACTGAGAAATTGCTGAGGCCCACATCTTTTTTAACTCCCTCTTTGTAAACACAGCATGTAGGTTCAGCAAGTAGGTGGCTCTTCAAAAGCTACTAATCTTGCCCCTACAGATAGCCTTGGCTGAGACTGGAGGTATGCAAAGAGGTTCGTGTCCCTGGGTGTTGTTATTTGTATACATAGTAATGTCTCTAGATCTGTGGTTTGTGTTTCAATTTATTACTAAGTAGCACTGGCAGCTTTTTGTGCTATATAAGCATCTACCTAGTCTACAGTTGCATCTTGTGAATGTTTAATACCAGAATTGATGTTTTTCTTTGTATACAGAGCTTTTCTGTTTCATAAGTCAGTGAAACTTCAGGGGATGTACTGTGCCTCTATGGGGAAAAAAATCTGTTTCGTGGTGTTTTGGTCAATAATGAGTCAGGAGGAGAGTGAGCTGTCCTAGTTACCACAGATCTTCTAAACCTTGTGTTTATGTAAAGATCAAAGAACATGTTGATGGGGGCAGCTCACAGTGCTTGGTTTATGTTCCTTTATTACCTCTGCCTATACTTGGTTAGTTCTTGCTGCAGTTCTGAAAGACTTGTGTTTTTGGGTTTGATTTGGGGGTTTTTACCTTGTTCAGATTTACTAAAGAAAAAAATACAGGGTGCTTCTAAGAGGTCAAAGAAATAAACCGATAAGATATTGGGAAAACAATTAAGGGAATACAACAAAACTTCCCCCCACGGCAGCCTTCACTCTTCCCTTTTTGATAGATGTAGGTTTTTTCTTTCTCTGAGCAATCTTTTTCTTTACTCTAAGCAATCTGTAACTTAAGAACAAGCTGATACTTATAATTGATTTGAATTGCAGCTGACTGGAGGAAGTGGGCAAGGGCACCTGGACCCAGATCAGTGGCTAAATTGAACAGTATTATTTTTTTCCTTTTAGACATAATTAACTTGATATAAGTAGGAAAAAGTATTCATATTGTCAAAACAAGAAGCTTCTCTGTAGGCCCTTCGTTCACTGTTTGCTAAGGATGATTTATGAGGTTGTGTTAATGTGATAGCCAGTTTCTGGCTCTCAGTCATATGAATAACAAATATAATGATGGAGTAAATGTAATCTCCAAAGTAAAACAAACTGTAGCAAACTTGACAAATGCTCAGCATTTTTTTTCTCCCAACTTTTTAAATAACTGTGTACACAGAAAACTTTACTCAAACCTGCTGTTCATAAAAAAGGTGAAGGAAATATCCCTTCGCATTTGAAGTTTCTCTTACAAGTGCAGATTTCACTGTAGCAAATTAAATGTATATGGCAGCAGCCTCTCCAATTCTAAGCAGTCACGAAAATGAGCAAGTCCTCAAGGTCTGTGAGTTGAAAATGCCTGTTTGAGAAAGTTTTACTCCTGGGCCTCATGATGTATAGCTTTCAAAGAGTTTTGTGTTTCTGGAAAACGTTGATAATGGGTGTTCCACTGTAAGTATGTGAGATGTTTTCCATCTAGGTTATCATTTTGTCTATTATGTCTGTTGAGTAGCAAACCAAGCAAACTTTGTTATGTGGTAGTGGAACAATCGTATGCTGATTTAACTCTGGAGAGGTACTGGATTGCTATACTGCTCCAACTTCTGCCTGCAGCCTGTCTCCACACCCGCTTCTGAAAACCTGACTAAATAGATGTTGCTTCTAAGACCTTAGAGCATACACATAATCATAAATTTAAATATCCCTAAGTATTAGCAATTTCACTTCTGTCCTTGGTAGGCAGTGTAACATTTTATGTTGGTGCAGGTATTTGCACTGGGAGCCTTATGATCTTAATAGGATTTTTCCTGAAGTAAATTCTCCTTAAGCTAATGCTGTGGTTTTTTTTGTTGTTGTTGTGGGGTTTTTTGTTTGTTTGTTTGTTTGTTTTTTGTTTTGTTTTTTTTTTTTTTTAGGTCTTTGTTTTGGGGGGGGGGGAGTGGTGGGTGTGTATGTGGTTTTGTCTTTTTCCAAGCCAGAGAGCTGTAATTGCTGTTTAGTGTGCAACAAACTGTTGGAGTCGTGGCTTGTTTTGCTAAGGACTGTTTTACAGAGGCATTTAAACTTAACCTGAAAGCATTTCCTCCTCTGCTTCATTTTGCAGAAGGCCTTTTTCATTCCTTGGTCTCTTCTACTTATTTTCTGTCATGGAATTTCTTACAGGCTCCACATTGAGAATAGTGTGACAAAGTGAATGGAATATCCCTTCTGAATAGGGTATCACCAAAAAGAGAGTGCTTTACATGGAAAACAAAACCCAAAGGAGGTTGCTTTAACCACAGCTGGTCTCTAAGTAAATGATAGCTTCATGATTTTGCTCTTGTGACTGTTCAGTTATTCATTAGGCTATTTTGTCTTGAGTGTTTAAGGAAAAGAAAGTTTAAGGGTTTTGGTTGCATTTCATTTACATGGATGCAAAAAGTATTACACTTCCTTTCAGTTTCTGGGAACTGCTGAGATATTATATAAAGCCTGTCCTCTTTTATCCCTTATTGGTCTTGTTTACTGTCAGCTGGGAAGGGACTAGCTTTGTTGGACTGGGCAGTAGGCATTGCTTTAAGCTTTGCAGCCTCAAACTGTGCTATGCTTCTCAGCCTTTTTATTATTGCTTTCTAAAGAAGTAAAGCTTAGGCAGTTACTACCTGATGTTTCTAATGCTGCACAGACTGTTAGCCAGGTTTAGTCAAACCTTTCTGAGATTGAGAAGACTCAAGTATAAAAATCTTACAAGTTTTTGAATAAACATTGAGCAACAGGAGGCCTGCAAAGAGAGGCTCTGCTAATTTGGCTCTGTATTGTAGAAACCAGTCAGGTGTGTGGGCACCTGTGGAGTATATTGCTTCTGACCTGACACTGCGGTAGCAGTGTGAGAGGTGGGTGCATGTTGTGTGGGTGAACTTAGGACTTCAATTAGTAGAAAACTAGTTTTGATGGTCATGGATGAGTTTATTCTTCCAGAACTTCTGAGAGCCAAACAGTGGTGTTCCTGTCAATTCCTTTCCTGTTTTCTTACCTCCTGACTGAAAATAATACCTGTAGCCTATAGAAGGAAGCTCTTTTCAATTTTTCTCCATCTTTCCCCAAGGTACTCGTTTATTAAGATGAAATAGGGTTCAGTTTCCATTATTGTATTTGGAACTTTATTTAATGTGCTCTTGGGTAAGTCAAAGAGTCTCTCTTGATCATGTAGTATAATAAAAGCTGCCTTGATGTCTCCCCTTGCCTAGAACTTCTAGACTAGGTTCTGTTGATCTCAAACTTCCAGAATCAGCAAGCTAAGTGATTGTCTAGGAGAAAAGACACCAAGAACAATGAAACATCTATGGCCCTTCTGCCTCTGCTGGAGCCACAGGAACCCAGACTTGCTGCTGCCTCTGTTGCTGAAGTCTGGTTTGATGTGCTGAGGAAGATGCTATGGGAGAAGGGTGTACTTTGCACATCTTGTGCTTCAAGAACAGCAGTTGTTGGCACCAGCTCCCCTGCTTTCTCTAGCTGGGAGGGCTTGGCCCAGGCCAGGTCTCGGACCCCACAAGGCTCAATCCTATCTATTGCTTCAGTTACCTAATGTATCTGTTTAATGTATCTTGTCTGCCTTGCTGCTGGACAGTAATGAAGCTGTTTGTATGCTGGATGCCAGAAAGCTTTTAACACCAAACAAACCGTGAACTACCAAAGGTATTTTGGGCAGCTGATAGCTGTGAACTGGGAGACAGTGGAGATTCCAGAACACAAAATGTCTTTGCTTTGGGTGGATGAAGGAACTGAGGATGTTTAGCCTGGAAAAAAGGAGGCTGAGGGGAGACCTTATTGTTCTTTATAACTACCTGAAAGGAGGTTGTAGTGAGGTGGGTGTTGGTCTCTTTTCCCAAGTAACAAGTGGTACGATGAGAGGAAACAGCCTCATACTGTGCCAGGGAAGATTTAGATTGGATATTAGGAAAAAATTCTTCACTGAAAGGATTGTCAAGCATTGGAACAGGCTGCCCAGAGAAGTGGTTGAGTCACCATCCCTGAAGGTATTTAAAAGACTTGTAGATGTGGTGCTTAGGGACATGGTTTACTGATGAACTTCGCAGTGTTAGGGTAACAACAGGTAACATGATTCTGTGATTAGCAGGTAAACATGATTCTATGATTCTTTTTGCTGTAAACCTTAGATGTTTTGCAGGTTGCTTGGTTCCTCAAAGGTACCTCAAATTCTGCAGACAGCTGTGTGATAGATAGAGAAATTTGTTCCTTGCTTTTTGCAAAACCATCAGGCAAAACCAAAAGGAATTGGGCTCATACATATTAATATCTTCTAACAGGTCAGAAGTGGATTCTTGCATTTTGTAATATTTCTACAAATTTACTGCTGAAGCAGTGACATAAAATATATCGTGAATTGCTAACCACAGCAGAAACCTGATACATGGAGTGGCTATGCAAGTAGTTCAGTAGTATTTTGTAGTACTATGTTACATGATTGAGTAGTCAGCATACACTCTGTTTGGGACCAGAAAGGAAGAACATTAACTGAGGTTCAGCTAGGCTGGTCAGAGTAGTAAGCATCACCGAGTCATGGGACAGTCTTCAAAATAAAACTGTCCCATCTTTGAGCTCACAGTTCACAGACTTGTAGGCTGTTTCAAAGGCTGGAAATCTTTCTTTCTCACCTTTGTCTTGAAAGTGTGTATAGTATAGGAACATGTGGACTGTAGGTTTAGTGACTGCTCTGATGAAGATGGTGACTTTTTTCTTAACTGAGTCAGTCACTATTAGAACAGTGTTAAGTAGTTTGCTTCATTAGATTGTACTTTTGTTGAGGTATCTTGATGGGCCACTTGAAGAATTTGCTGTTGTCAGGAAACTACAGGAATGTGTCTTCCCTGCTTCTGGTATTTATTTGATCCTCTGTGAGCTGCTGTAGCTCACTAAGCCAGGGGGTGAAAAAATGTGAATAGCTTTCTGTGGGAGTAGTGAGTTGAATTGACTTGCAAGGTATGGAGAGTCTCTGAATCCATGCAACAGAAGGGAGTGTAGAACATTAATGGTGCAAAGAAAAGAAATGGGCTTCCCCTTAGTGGAGCTGAACAGTTTAGCCATTATGTGTGTGTGGGGAGGAGCACTGTTTTCATTAGAGTACGTTGCTGGTTAATCAGCCCTGGATTTGTTGGAGTAGATATCCCTGGCCATGCACAAAAGGGCAGAAAATCTGTAGTCAACTGGTAGAAATTCTCCACTTCTTGCAGCTGTGATCTAGAATTTAGTTTCAATTCTGTGGGCAAGTGGGATTTGGTTGTTATTATAGATTCACCATAGTGTTTAGATGTAGTGTCAAAATAGCTGCTGAACTGCCTGATTAAATATGGAAATGATAGACTAGTTTGGCATAGAGCTCTATTTTGCTAATTCACTTTGAAAAGTAAAGGTGAGACCACACTGATTATCTTCCTTTACTCTTTCTGTATTTGAGCGTTCCAAAGTGTGTGTCTGTTACCTTGTATATGTGCTTGCTTAGGTATGTTTTTGAATGTTTAAGCCTGTTTGTAAAGCTGACCTGTGCAACAGCTTTTTAAGAGTATAAGAGTAGACTGTTAAAAGACTCTACCGGTAATTGTTCTGTACAGTATGTTCTGTAATAGTGCTAAATGCTTTTAACTCTTAAAACTTCTCAAGTGTTTGTGTACCTGTATTAAAACCATTTGTAAAGACTCGTTGGGACTGGTCCCTTCAGTGCAGCTGCACAGTAGTTCTCTTAATCTTTGTGTCTTCTCTAAGAGGCCAGAAACCTCCTTCTCTAACTTCAGTCCTCAGCATCTACTCCTTTACAGTTCATAAGATTTCAGGTATACCCAATTGTAGCTGAGGGTTTAGTTTATCAATATCAATGGAAATGTCATTAAAAAGAAAAAAAATACTGCAAGCTTGGTTTCTTCTGATTAGGATTTTTTTTTCTTTTCCTTATTTTATTTTGGAGGGAGGAGGGGAAACCAAAAACTTGCTTGTATAGCACTTAAGACTGTGGTGTTAGAGTATTATGCATGCAAACATCGAAGTCCCTTTGGAGAGGGTGGTTTGGTATATTCTTTGGCTTGTATTGGTGTGGAGAGGAAGAGTAGATCTTTGTACTGCTAAAAGGTGCTAAAACTACAAGCATCCCATAATAGGTCTATGTATGGGGGTAACAAAATGTAAGGAGAAGCCTGTGTTTAGCTTCTTGTAGCGAGGTGGTAGGAGAGGTGAACTGTAAAATCCATCTGGTCACCTCTCCTCCAGTATGGGGCAGAGCTTGGAAACTTGTGCTTGGAGCAGCATTATAAATGCATTTAATCAAAACAGACTGAGGTTATTCTAATTTATTGAAACTAAAAATGTAGAATGTGTAATAAATTATAAATGTATTTTATTAGTGTTTTGTTCTAAATCTCCATGTTAAGAATTTTAAACTAAACCTAAATACATTTGCATATTAACTAGCAAATTGAGGTTGAAGTGTGGAAGTAAAGGATGAGTTGAAAAGCATATCTGTAAAGTAGGGGGTATTTGCTCTTGACTTTTTTATGTTCATGTCACTTTTCTGGCTATAACTAATGTGAGAAGACACGTGAAAATCAGCAAATAGCTCCTAGGCAGTGTCATATAATTCAAATCTAAAATAATGGGGAAGCAGTAATACCCTATCTATTGGTCTAAAATAATTACTCTCTGCACTCTGAACACATTACTTTTGAGATTTTTTTCAATTCCTACAAATTGTGTGCTGTGTATGAACAGTTTAAAATGTAGAAAAAGAAACACTTTTTGTTGCTCTGCAAGCTTTGTAAGTGGCTAACCAAAAAGGTTTTATTTCCTTTTAATGATTTATTATTTATGCTTAGAGTTGAGTTACATTTGTTTCTGTATGTAAATTATTGAGAAGTCTTGTTTAAAACTGAGGAGCTAATTGTGTATAATCAGGCAATGTGTTTTCTGCTATGATTTCCAAATTGTTGCACACAAGTCCTTAACAGAGTGGACAAGACTTGAGTATGATGAAAAATGCTTTTGCGTTGTGCACATGACAAAAACATGACATGAAAAACATGCCAATGTGAATGTAATAATTCCTGTTATGTGTTCACTAACAGTCATGAAGGAATATGACTAACAGGTTTGCAGGGGTCTTCAGAATTTGTGCAGACTGTTCTGAAAGTATGGGTTCAAGTCAAAATGGTGCATTTTTACTAGTGTAGCATTAAAAATAATTGTAATAATTCATGGGATGTATGTCTTCTAAATCTTCACTGATACAGCTCTTTAGGTAAAGATACATAAGTAGTTTCTTTATCAATCTGTCTCTTGGCTAATGCAAATCTCCACCGATTTCAAACATAGACCTGTTTTATACACCTAGGAAGCTTATTTAAAAATTAGCATAGGGATGGAGCAAGACCAGGCTGTGTGCATAAGCTGAACTCTAATCTTTATGGAGATGCAAAATCAGTTGTATTGTAACACATACATAGTTTTAAATGAGTTTTACTTTGTATTCCTGAGGTTTTATTGGAATCAGTGTTTTTTTAATACAGTTTAGTTATTGCAGAGAAATGCAGCTACTGTGTTTTTTAAACTGCGTCTTTTAATTATTTAAAAAAAAAAACAAGCAAAAACCTATGCTGCCTTTTGTCCAACTCAGTGCTCATTTGTCACATTAATTCCATGCTGGATTCCCCTTCTAAGCCTTTGTGATTCTGGGCAGAAAAGTTGTATGCAATAGACTAAGGATGCTTTTGATGTGATTTTGATTCCTTCCTGTTTGTCTTGCTTGCCTGCAGTTAACATGAGACAGTTGTCTTCTATGTGGTGTCTAATAATGGATGCTAGATGTTTAATGAAAAGGAAAATGTAATCAGACCTTGCTTCCTTTGTTGGTTCTTGCGGCTTTCAAATCTTTACTCGGTGCTTTCCTGTTACCATAGGTCTTGAAAGGTGGATGCAATGAGAAGAAATGATTGTTGATTGAAAATGACAGTAAACCAGATTATGTGTGTAAATTAAGTCAGAAAAAATGTTTTAACAGTAAGGTGGGTTTTTTAAAAAGTAATTTTTAGTAATCTAACTTACTGGTCGCTTGTTGGAACTATTTTATTTGTAGATCAATAAGTAAACCTTTTGAGTAAGGTCAAAGTTACCTTGTAAAGGAAATAAATTAGAAAACAGTAGTCTAGCTTTCAGCATCAAGATTTAAACACGGTATTCATTTATTTCTAAGATAACCATGACTTCTGAATATTTTATTTGGGAAAAAAAAAATTCCTGTGGTGCCAAACTTCACGTTTTGCAAGGATTGCTTTCCAGGGATGCCCACAATTTTTTGGCTAATCATCTTTGAGGTTGCTATGCGTTTTAAAAAACTGATTGAAACTGCATTGCTAACCTCACTGGCTAAACAGTTAGAATGGCTTTCTAGGCTAAAAAGTACTTTCTAGCCCCAAAAGTACTTTAACAATGCAGAGTCAACTCTACGCAATAGGACTGCATTTAAGTTTGCCATCCCTCAACTTAGCTGCATTTCACAGATTTCTAAACTATTAACTAGGCTGAAAGTTAAGACTGGAAACCCAAGGATGTGCATCTGGAGTGGGAAGGAAAGCAACTTCAGGTTTTGTTCGGATGCACAAAGCAGCAAAATATATTTAGCCTGTTCTTAGTGATGCACAGTGGAGTTGTAGAAAGGGGAGATTCATGAGTGTAATCTTTGAAAGAAAGAACTGTAGCAAAAGGACATCTAGCTTGAAACTAGATTTGAGTTTGACGTTTTTTTGTCAAACAAAACTGCTACGAGACTACTTGGTCTTGTGGAGAGGTGAATCAGTTATGCCTAGAAGCAGAGTGCTGGAATTGTATCTAGCCTGGTGCCTTTCCTACCTGCTTATGTTCATGGGTGCTGCTATTTGAAGCATTTCAGCTTTCTTTGCGTGGCTGATGTACAAATATGGCAGCCCAGTTTCTAGTCTGGTGTTGGATGAAATTAAGATCAAGCTTGAAGTAAATGTCTCTCATATTTTCCAGTGACTTCCTCTAAAACTTGGAAATCTCTCATCCTGTTGTGCTGGCTTATAGCTAGTTCAAAAAGTGGAAATACGTTTTGTGTTCACATTTCTTTCAGGGAAACCAAAACCCCAAAATAAACAAAAGAAACCCAGTTAAAATAGCAAGTTTCACCTACCCCCTTCTGAGACTTATTTCTGACTGCGTTTAACCTTCACTAATTTATATCAAATAGCAACAAAAAAGTGTTTTAAAAAGCAAAAGCAGAGTGGAAACAAGCAATTGCATTACCAGAATATCACATGAATGCCACCTGTGGAAATGGTTAATGTCTTTGAATTACTGTACCATCAGTGTGGTTAAACCTTTGCCCAGAGCACCATGGGCACAGGCAGGAACAGTTGAAGCAATGTTGTTAAATAAGGAAGAAAAGTGCCACTTGTAACTGTTACTACAGCTGCAGTTGTGTGGTCAGAGCCCATAGGTTTTTGTATAACATTATCCAAACCATGTTAGGTACAGATGTATTGGTATGTGCCAGTAGTGGCTTATTCTGTGTGGCTTCAGTTACTTTTCAAGCTTTTCAGTGCACCTACTGAAACATTTTTGAGTGTCATTTGAGTGTTAGTGTGTGTTCTAGTGTGGTTATATAAAACTAGCAGGGGAAAAATACCCTTGCAGCTTTTCCACTGGGCTTTTGTAAACTTGAGCTCAATTCAGTGAACTAATTTAATACTGCTATTGCACAGGCCCTTTCAAAAGAAAGCATTATTCAGTTGTAAAGTGTAGGCTTCTTTTTAAGGAATTCTGAAGTTTTGAACTTGCATTTTGGTACAGAATCCCCAAATCCATTGACTTTTCAGTCCATCTCGATGATTTTTTTGTGGGATCAGTGAAACTCATGAATATTCTAAGCAGCAACAAATATATCAAATCTAGTACACTTCCTGCAATTCAGTGAATGCAACTTGTAAGCATTCACAGACACTGTTGTTTAACAGGGCTTTTGTAAGGCTTTACTGTTGTCAACAGCGCATTAGATGTGATGCTGTTAGCTGCCAAAGCAATGTATTAAAAGTATCTTTCCATCTTCAGCAAAGCTTATTTGTAAACCTCCCATTAATTTCTCTTGAATTAGAATGCCTATGTGAGGTTTATTCTGGCATGATATGAAGTTTGACTAGCTTTTTGCCTTCAGAAGAAACAGACTTCAGTGAGTATCTGCTCAAGAAAAGTAAGATCGTGTTTTCATTTTTGCATTCATAGAAAGTGAAACAAACCTTTTCTTAATTCAGTACACTAAAGAATATTAACACCCCCCTTTTCCCTGCCTTGCTCCCTTCCCTCCCCCCCCCCCCCCAGGTTTCATTAAGATGGGGACTATGTTCTGGAAAGGTGTTTTTTTTTTTTTTTTTTTTTTTTTTTTTTTTTTAATGTTATATTTGTTTAAAAAGAATTAAGAATAAAATCTTGTAAGAGCCATGAGCATGCCTAAATCTATTACACAGAAATCTTAATGTAAACCTTCTGAGCATCTACATGTTTTTCTTTTCAAACCTACCAGCTTTCTGGTTAATCATAAACCAGCTTTGACATAGTGACAGATTGCCATCAGTGTTAAGGGCATACATACATGTTTTAGCTTCCACTGGTGCTAGAAGCAGTGGAGTTGAACTGCCAGGTAATCCTGGTGGTAATCCATAGTATGTGCAAAGAGACCAGATGGTTATTGCTATCCATGAAGTCAGGATGCATGAGTTATTTTGTATGTCAAGAATGTAATTCCAGAATATATCTTCCTGCATATCTGCTTTTGGGGAAAAAAAATTGTCTTCCAATTAAGTTCAAATGCAGCTGCTGCAATAGTTGCTGATTTTAGGGCAAGGCTGTAATGTAGTTTTTTTGTTTGAATGGACTTGTTTATTTCACTAATCGTACACAGTTCTGGGATTCACTGAGGACAGTGCCTTTTAAAGATGTTAGTACCATGGCTTATTCATAAGCCTTCCTTCCAGGTCATGTGTCAGAAACCACTAGTTTGGTGTTCTATGTGCTTACTTTGTCCCCGTCAGGGAAACTTACAATGTCTTAGTTCATCCCTGTGGAAGCAGAGTTGTGGGATGCATGGATCACAACTTTATATTAATTAAGCTATTATTAATAGCAACAGCTTGATTCTATTAATGATAGGTAACTATTAATATAGTACAAGCAATTATTCGCAAACATCCTCACTCAGTTACTGCTATAGGAGAGTCTTGGTGTCCGGGGTTTCTCTGTTCTCCTGGATTCCACACAAATGCTGGTCTGGAGCTTAGCAGTTCTTGGGAGACTTCCGTGATCTGTCAGCATCTGCTGCTTCTCTACAGCTTGCTGTTTTCTGGTGGCTAGATCTTCAACTGTGCACAAGTGTCTGTAGAGTCCATTCACACAAACTTGCACAGAAGGGATTTTTGTGACAGGCATTTACTTGTTTCCCAAGCAACAAAAAAGATTCTGGGAACTGAAAAGATAGTTTGTATTTGAGAGCTATACAATGTCTTACAAACACAGTTTATTATTGTAAAACTATGCTGCCTGGCTAGAAACCCTGACAACACTGGAATTTAAGAGCAACTGTGCTTTACAGATCAATTGTGGTCATCTGGGCAAAGACAAGAGACACTTTCCTTGTGCACAGACATTACTGCATTCATTTTGAGAAGAAAATGTATTTAAAAATAAAGCAGATGCTTTAAAGTGAAGAGTAAACCAGGGGATCTCTCTTTCAGAGGAAGAGTGTGAACATAAAACGTTTGCTAGTTAGCACTGCGCAAAAATGATGAAAATGTTCCATGTTCTGTTTGCTCAGAGGTCAGCTTGTAAGCATCTTGAGAAATAACCTTACAGACTACTGAAGTTTTAATCCCTCTGTGTTACTAAGTTTCTGGAAAGTAAATTTCAATATTTAGAATAAGTGTGCTGCTTTCATTTTCAAAGCTGTCATATGTCGCATGCTCTGGGGGAGCTCATAGTTGGAGTCAAATAGTACAGCTGTGTATCTCGACGAATGGTTGCTAATATGATCTTGTGATTGTTGGCTTTCTAAGAAGTAATGGAGCAATACAGTCATCCCGCCTGTTTGAGTGTAATTGCTTTAGGCAGTGGCAAAGGTTATCTACTAAGCGGAAGCTGTGTGCATGTTCCCTGGCTTTCTAGTCCATGCTATGGAAGTTGAAGATGTGAAACAAATGCGAAGGTTGCAGAAAATGTTAGCAGAAGTAATATTTCCGCCCCTTTTTTCCCTGTATATAATTTACACAGTGATTTCCAGCTATTTTATTTTCAGTCTCAAAATAGCTTCATAAGATATACTAAAACAAACCACAAGCAAAAGTCTGAGAGGTGTTGCATGCTGCCAACTTACGTTTAAGAAAATGTCCAGTATTACTTTAAGAGCTTGGCTATTGCATAAAGTACCTTGTAACGCAGAGGTAAAATTGAGTGTTAAGTGTAAATATTAACATCAAAGCACCTTTAAAAAGCTGCTCCACTTCAAGTTGATAAAGTATAAAAGAAAGCTAAGGTAGCACACTATGTATTTGCTGAGCAGATCTCTGCAGTGGTGATCTTGGCTTAAATAAATGTAAGTGGTTACAAATATAATTTGTTTATATGCTTATAAAATAAAGAATACTCTCTTCTCTTTTCAGAAATTTTTTCAGTAAAAGGACAAAGGAACTCAAACCTGCTGCCCAAAGTGCTCCTGGTTGGAAGTTGTTTGGAAAAGTCCCACCCAGGGAAAACCTCCCAAAAGATTCCAAAATTATTCAGCAGGTGAGTAAACATCACGCAACTCTAGGTACAACACTTGTAAAAATTAATGCATAGGTATTGCAGTTCTCTGCTGTTATCTCCATGTTGTTGGTGTACAACTGTAGAGTGCTCTGGAAAGTATTTGTCTAAAGAATAGTAGTTACTGAGGAGGAGTTTGAGTTTCTTAATTTTCTAGTACATTCTTCAGTACATTTCTTCTTATAAAAAGGTGATACATGTTCAAAAAGTGTTTAAGCTGTTCCGGTAAAAAAAATCAGAACTTGTATTAATTTCCTATAAAAACTACCTTATTTAATGTGATATGCTGCTTTATTTTTTAATTATTATTTTTTTAATAATAAAGTGATTATGAAATACTATTTTTTTAATCTAACTCGTCTTTGCATAGTCCTTCTTGCCTGGAAGACTTAGTATCTGGTAACTTACTGACTGCGTAACTTAAGCAACAAATTGCTTAGAATTCTGAAACATGTAATCTTGTTTCATTTAGACTTTTAATCACACTCAAGATATTTTTGTTTCAAAATAGTAATGTGAGTTGAACTTGTTTTGGAATTACGTGGGGTACTACAGAAAGGTAATTCTGATTTCCTTCCTCTAATACAAAGTTGAACTTAATGTATGCATTCCTGGGAAGTCTGTCTTTAATTTGGTAAAATAATAATGAAACATTATAGTCTTTAAAGATGAGGAATTGGTAACGTATTACTAATGTAATGTTAACATGCAATTCTTAAGTTAAAAGATTTGTTGACATGCGAGATGCGAATATCCCTTGTGTTGGTTAAAACAGTAACTTGAATATCTTGAGAGCTGCTTCCTCTGTCTCCTTTCTTACATTCTCTGTAAGCTGATGTATTTGACAAGTGCAAATGGCTGTGAATGAAGCAGTGTTCCGCAATCTTCTAGAAAGAGCTTCTTAGTGAAGAGGGCCTTTTGGGAGCAACTAAAGTGAAAAAAGAGGGTTCTTTTTGGAGGAGTTCAATGTAATGGGACTTGTCACACAATAAAATATAAGGAATGATGAGATTACAGAAACTGCAATCTTGGGGGTTGGACTAGATGACCTTTAAAGGTCCCTTCCAACCTAAACTGGTTTATGATTTACTGTGAAGTAAATGGAATGGTTTTTCAACATTTTCAAATAAAATTTTCCTTATTTAAATGGTTTCCCTTTTTGGGTGGGAGAGGGCAAGTTGTCTTAATTTACTTGAAGATGAATGCTGTTGGCCTTGTGCTATGAAAATACTGTAGTAAAAATCCAGATGTCTCTTTCATCCTGAGAAATGGAGAATATGCACAGCGCTACCAGTCATCTGCTTCCCATTTTCTAGTAATGAATATGTTTGTTCTGGAGACCAAGTCATCTGCAGAAATTCTTAATTTCTTATCCTGTTGTCCCTCAGTGACAGTTTTTCTTTTAAACTGTAGTGTTAACCACTACAGTTACAGGTTTTTTTCTTAACTTCTCCAGAGTGTTCAAAAAGCAAATGCAATTAAACAGTGTATTGTCTTATAGAATCATAGAATAGTTAGGGTTGGCAAGGACCTTAAGATCATCTAGTTCCAAACCACCTGCCATGGGCAGGGACACCTCCCACTAAACCATGCCACACAAGGCTCTGTCCAACCCGGCCTTGAGCACCGCCAGCGATGGAGCATTCACATCTTCCCCGGGCAACCCATTCCAGTGCCTCACCACCCTTACAGTAAAGAATTTCTTCACCATATCTAATCTAAACTTCCCATGTTTAAGTTTGAACCCATTAGCCCTTGTCCTCTCACCACAGTCCCTAATGGAGAGACTCTCCCCAGCATCCCTATAGTCCCCCTTCAGACACTGGAAGGCTGCTATGGGGTCTCCACGCAGTCTTCTCTTCTCCAGGCTGAACAGCCCCAACTTTGTCATCCTATCTTCATACGGGAGGTGCTCCAGTGC
Source organism: Ara ararauna (assembly GCA_028858755.1). Taxonomy (NCBI): domain Eukaryota; kingdom Metazoa; phylum Chordata; class Aves; order Psittaciformes; family Psittacidae; genus Ara; species Ara ararauna. The sequence goes on from CM054381.1 coordinate 72,114,409, forward strand.
CCTGATCATCCTTGTGGCCCTCCCATGGACTTGTTCCAACAGTTCCATGTCCTTCTTCTGTTGAGGACACCAGAACTGCACACAATACTCCAAGTGAGATCTCACGAGAGCAGAGTAGAGGGGCAGGAACACCTCCCTCAACCTGCTGGTCACGCTCCTCTTGATGCAGCCCAGGATATGGTTGGCTTTCTGGGCTGCGAGCACACACTGCCAGCTCATGGTCATTTTTTCATCCTTCAACCTGCTGGTCATGTTCCTTTTGATGCAGCCCAGGATATCGTTGGATTTCTGGGCTGTGAGTGCACACTGAAGCCAGCTCATGTTAAGTTTCTCATCGACCAACCCCCAAGTCCTTCTCTGCAGGGCTGCTCTGAATCTCTTCTCTGCCCAACCTGTAGCTGTGCCTGGGATTGCTCCGACCCAGCTGTAGGACCTTGCACTTGTCATGGTTAAACTTCATCAGGTTGGCACCAGCCCACCTCACAAGTGTGTCAAGGTCCCTCTGGATGGCATTCCTTCCCTCCAGGGTACCAACCGAACCACACAGTTTGGTGTTATTGGCAAACTTGCTGAGGGCGCAGTCAGTCCCACTGTCCATGTCACCGACAATGATGTTGAACAAGACCAGTCCCAACACCCATCCCTGAGGGACACCACTCATTACTGGTCTCCAGCTGGACACTGAGCCATTGAGCACAACTCTTTGCATGTGGCCATCCAGCCGGTTCTTTATCCACCGAGTAGTCCATCTATCAAATTGATGTCTCTCCTCTTTAGAGACAAGAATGTCATGTGGGACAGTGTCGATCACTTTGCACAAGTCCAGGTAGATGACATCAACTGCTCTACCCCTGTCCATCAGTTCCATAGCCTCATCATAGAAGGCCCCCAAATTGGTCAGGCAGGATTTGCCCTTAGTGAAGCCATGCTGGCTGTCACCCAGCACCTTGTTGTTTTTCATATGCCTTAGCGTGCCTTCCAGGAGAATCTGCTCCAAGATTTTGCCAGGCACAGAGGTGAGACTGACTGGTCTGTAGTTCCCCAGCTCATCCATGTCTTCAAACATGATTGAGTTGATTCTAGCCAGTAGTCCTGTAGTTTGTGTTATAATGGTTGCCAGGTTAGAGTCGCTATTTGATTTATATAATCTTGAGTAATGTGTCAGTAGTAGCTAATATTTTTAGCTTTTAATTTTATCTATAGTATGCATGGTCTTTAGATAAAGTATCATGAGCTAAGATATAACGCAGTTATCAGAGGGGATCCAGATTAATGTTAACACAGAGTTAGGTCTACAATACCTGAGAAAATTTGTTTCTTAAATTTAGAGGTGACAGTAATGTCTCTGTATCTAGCATATGTAAAATGTTTTGCACGCGTGTTTAAAAGTTACAGTGTAGCTCCTTGTACATATGCCTTTGAAGAAAATCCAATGGTTTTCAAGAACATTCAAATTTGCTAAGCTGTCAGTGGGTTAGAATGCATATAGGCACATCTGGTTATTGAAGATCAGTGGAAAATACTGTCTTCACTTTTGGAATGGCTGATTGAAGTCCCTAGACTAAATTCCTCACTTTCCAGCAGCGTAAATGAAAAGAATATAGGCAAGAATGCAGTTATGAGGCCTTTAATCATACTTGTGTCAACTTTTTAAAGTAATTCTGTGAACCTAGCTGAATACTTAATATCCTACATAGAATGTCTCTAAAACTGCCACTTTGACTTTCTAAATTGAAGTCAAAGGATCGAATTGAAGTCAAAGTTTATGATCTGAAACATAAACCCTGTATAATTCCCCCAACTTTTTTAGGTATCTATGGTCAGAACAATGGCTGCTCACTGTTTACCATTTTTGCAAAATAAGCTTCTAGGTGTCAGATGATGCAAGTAGAATAAGGCTTAAACTGTAGGCAAGCTGCCTGCAAGGGAGTTCATGGTGCATTATTATTAGCAACAAATCTTACTGTTCCTGAACAGTTATGGCATTCTCCATGGTTAAATGCAGTTCTGTTACTTTACTGATGCCAATAGCCAGCCTTGGGAGGGTGCAAATAACCAGTTGATTAAGGAAACTCAGTAATGAGTCAGCATCCTTCAGATGAAGGATGAGGTCTTGAGAATCCCTTTTGGAGGAAAAATTAACTCCTGACAGGAAAAAAGCTTCATAATAAATAGGAGAAGGAAGTCTTTGGGGTAAGGGTAATGCTTACATCAAAGGTTTATAGCAATATTTATTAATAGGACTTTCCTATTAGTAAAACAAGAAAAAAAATTGCATCATTGTAGATTTATAGTCAAAAGGCTGGTAGAGCTCACATGCCCTGTTGTATCCTGGCCAGTGGAAGCCTCTTTTGTTATCTTTGTTTTGGTAAGGCTATATATGCCTCTCCAGAGAAGTCAGGTGGTGATTCTAGTATCTTGAGTAACTTCCAAGAAAATCTGGAAACTGAATTTGGGATACTGTTTCAGACATTTTTCAGGCGATGATGCTAGCCAGCTCTGCCTTCAGAGACTGTCTAATGAATATTACTGTAAATAATCTTTGCAAGTTTCTTAGCATATGTGGAAGATGATAAATGTTTTTGTCAGAAAGCCACCTGCAGGGCTTGCCTGTCTGGGGAGATGGCAGTGTCCTTTGCAGCTGTGCTGCCATCGGCATGCTTTCAGTGAGATGCTGTAGTGCAAACTGGGTCAGAGTTTGAAAGTTCTTGGCAGCTGCATCTCCCTGCTCGCAGCTGCTGGCATGCTTGGCTCTCCTTGGATTTAGAGCTGCCCAGGCAGGATGTGATTGAGGCCAACTCTTTTGCTGGACATCTCCCTCCTCTGGGCTTCCTTCCTTCACTGTTTTTTAAAAAGGGAACTTAGCAACTCCTTAGGACTGCAAATGTCAAATGCATTTGATGGTTTTAGGAAGTGTGCCTTTTTTCATGAACTGTAGCTAATAAAGCTGGCTATTATAAGAAGTATGTGGTCATTAATGATCATTCTGGTAAATTCTTTTCAATCTGTACAGAAATCTGCTTTAAATTAGACTGCTGGAACATTTTAATACAGAAGCATTTAAAGGAGAAACTGACTGGTAGGCTGATTTTGGTGTGTACTGACTGAAGTCCAACTTCTTTTTAAAAATGCAAACTCAATTTCATTTTTTATGCTTATAGCTAAAAGAAAAGAGCTTTTAATCCATAATTAAAATGATTCCAAAAATCAACTCATTAAGATTAGCTCTTGATTTTATTAAAGCAGTCTTGAATACTTATTAATTTGTTTAAAGCAGTACAGTGATTTTTTTTTCCTAACATGCCTGAATTAAACTCAAAATATGGAAATGCACATGGCAAGATTAAAAGAAGTAAAACATACACTAAATTAACTTTATCAGCTATTTTAGCAAAGTACTGTCAATGGCAGACTTAAATTGGAGGGAGGGGTGGAGCTTATTTTCTATTTAACTCTGACACACCATGAAGAGCTTGCAGTGATTTACAAATCATTCCTTATTCAGAAGTGATGTCTTTCAAAAGCTGTGATGTTGCATACAAAATGTAAAGTATTAATTTTAGACAGTCTGTTAAATACTAATGCTGGTTTTGATGACCGGGTCACTGTCCTGCAACCTCTAAAAGTATTTTTGAATCTGTCTGAATATTTGGGGGGGGGGGGGGGAAGGTACTTGAGGGCTGAAAAACTTAATGATTTCACTTGCATATTTTTCCAATGTTGTTGTCTCCAGTCTGAGTTCTATTAGAGAAATTGCATGGTCTCCAAGGGACAACTTGTTGGAGTTTTCTCTTCAGAGGAATGGATGTATTTTGAATTGGTTTTTATGCGACTCGGACCTTGTAACTTGCAATATTAACTCTTCCCTCCGGTTTCTGTTGTTTTGATTTAGCAGTGGAGAAACCTCTTGATGATTAAAAGTGTATATGGCATGTTTGTCAACAAATCTAAGGACCAAATATTGGTATGAAGTAGGTAAATGCAGTGCTAGATGCTTTTTCATAGGATTGGTTCTTAAGTAGATTGCTATCTAGATAGACTGGCTCATCTTGCACTACTACCACAGAAAAGAGAAAGGCAAGACTTCTGCCTGTTTAGCAGATACAGGGTAGAAATTGTAACATTGGTTAACAATGGTTGGTAACAGACTACCTTGAAACCAGGACAATAAGTCAGGGTATTTGGGTCTTGCAAGAAACAGTTTCTATAACAATTTCTATACTAGCAGCAATGAGATGCCTGTGATGGTTTTCCTTTGTAAACAGTGTAGCAGTCAGAATTTCAAGAAGTGTCTCTTATCTCTCCAGAGTCACGCATGTAGTCAGTAAACTGCTATGCTAATGATAAAACAAAGACTTTCCCCAGTGTTTTAGGCTTTTGCAGGATTATTTTGTCAATAAAATGGTAATGAAGCTTGTCGGACCTCAGTGAGAAAAATGCCTCCTTTTGTTTGCACAAGGGATAGAAAATACACTTCAGCTACAAGTAACAGGGCTTACACAGCCTGGGAAATTCGTCAAGAACTTTTCATGATGGCAGTGCTGTGCTGGTGGCGCAAATACATCTTCAGGGGAATACTCTACAATGAGCGTTAATGTTTTGAAACCACCGCAAAGGTGTTGACTGCTGATGTGAATTCTTCTGCTTGCTGTTTTTTGGTGGGTTTTTCTTTTGGTGTGTTTTTTTTTTTTTTTTTAAGTCTTTGAGGTCAAGTACAAGGAGTATTGAAGTTAACTTTCACTTCCTACAGCTTGAAAAAGAAAGCATAAGCTTTTCTGTCCTTGGAAGTTCCTGGGTTTTGGGGAAACAAAGATAGAAACAAATTGATGTAATAAAAATAATGGAATGTCTTTGATTTGATGGGACAATAATATTTTTTCTTGGTCTTCTGTATCATCTTTTTGATGGGATTTCTCCCTCTCTGTTGGGCCTTTGAATTTCATTAGCAAAGGATGGCACAGGTGAAAATAATTGTGGGGTTTTTTGGGTTTTTCTCTGAAGTGAACTTTTGAGGTTGAGCAGATTTATGCTTGAGGGGTTGTGAGCTAACTAGCTTATAGGTAAAGATCTAGGGGGGTGTGAAATGCAATCTAAGATGAGCTGAATGAAATCCAGGTGTTCAGGATTTATTTTTGGAGCAAACAGTTTCTGTCTTGTGTCATCCTGTAGACAAGATACAGGTTCTTTTTAACAGCTATCTTTTAAGGCTAGTGTTTAAGTAAGGTAACTTTTATGGGTGATTTGGACTAGTGAGCCACAGTGTATCATACCTTTTGTTATGCACCTGAGAAGCACTGCAGAAAAAGATTGCCCTTCAGGCAAAGACACTGATTGTAGAAAATACGAAGTTTCAGTTAAAACAGAAAAAACAGTCCAATAGATGCCTATACACATTTTGCACAAGTGGGAAGTCTTTGTATGTGTTTTCTTATATTCTGAGGGCTGAAGAACAATGAACAGACACATCTATGTTTCTTCCAACATAGACATAAGTATGTATGAATTTAAATTTTGGCTTGCATGTTGCTATATTGTAATGGTCTTTTTAATTTATTCACTAAGGCTTTGCTTCTGTTTTTCTCATTAGGATGACAGTACTGGCAGTCTTGCGTCAATATCTGCTCTCAGTCTATTAAACACAGGGGTATGAAATTTAATATATATTTTTTTTTAGTTGTATGCGATGCCATGCATGGGACTGTGTAGCGCTCATTAAAATAGAGCAAACATCACATTTTCACAGTAGCATGAATATTTTATGGAACTAACCATCAACTCATTAGATATCATTAGTAAAATAAGCGAACTTCACACATGAATCTCACTAACAGCTAAAAGTGTTATTGTTTATATTGCATGCTCTTGAATAGCAGGAAATAGGTAATGCTAGAGCTTGATAGTAATTTACTTACGTTTGCTGTGCCTCCTTGCTTAATGATAAAAGTTGTTAAAAGGCCTAATTTGTAATACTTTTGAACACCTTTTGTTAGCTTTGAAAACTGATATCCTACAATCTCTTTTTTTTTGCTGTCACTAAGTCATACAAGCTATTAACACAGAACACACAGTGGCACATCAGAACTCCAGACACTTTAAGTCGCTATTTCTAGTATGAAATTGGAAACCTAGAAAAGTGTAGCTTTTGAAACATTTGCTATATGTTATGTCGCTGGTTTACTGTGACTGGTATCCTTCTGAAATTAGGCCAGTGCACGTCTGTTACTTTGAAAACTTTAAATGTAATCCCACACTCTATGTTAAACTGGAATGGTACAAGTTGGCTTTTTAGTGCTGTGGATCTGTTAACTCTGGCTTTGTGAAACAGAGCAGTAATATAACTGCTAGTTGATATTTGATAGCTATGGTTCATGTTACATGGTCTGGCCACTCTAAGCTTTTCTTTATAGTGCCCAAAGTCTGTGGCTTCATGCTCTTTGTAAAGAAATAAGATGGAACTTGATGCAATTTGTTAAATATCCAGTTGAGGAAAAAATAAACAGTTGAAGATGGATGGCATTACTTTGGAAGGTTGACCTAGAAAAACTCTTCAGTGTCTGGCTGTTCTCTTGCACTGTGTGAAGATTAGTGCTTTTCCCTCCTTTGGTATAGGTCCTTCCTGTGTCACCTGCAGGTCACAGAAGAATGTACTGCTCTGTCTGTCCTGATAGCATCTGACGTTTGGTTCTGGGAAAATGTCTAGTTTATGACTCAGAGTTTTTCAGTGACATTTACTGTTGCTATAAGCACTTCTTTTTTTTATGATTACCTTGTAGCCAGTGTTAACTCAGCAGTTTTAGCATTTAACCTTGGACGCACGCTATGGCATAAGAGGGAATCCTTATATGTTAGTAGAAATTCTTCTTACATAAATTCTGTATTAGTTTTATTAGGGTGATGTAGATGGGTGCCCTCCTAAGCGGTTCTGTTAATGCTTCCATTTGTGGATGATCAACCCTGCTTGAAATGAAGGGAAATAATCTTTCTGATGATATTTCTACTTAACTGTACAACATTGTGGAAGTAATCATATAGATGTTTTTAGAGGCCTACCTGCTCCGCAGTTGAACATGCATGTGAAGGGGAGAGAGATTTGAAACCAGTTGCAGAATATATGGCAGTCCCCATTGTTTCCTCAAAAGAAGTAACAACTGATTGAATAAATCCTTTTTATTCAATATGAGGCTTGGAGTTTTAGGGGAGTAAAGCATGTCAAAAGAAACTGTCATACACAGGGTGCATGTTTTGTTTAATTGGAGTATTAGTATGCCTTGATATCTACATTACATTAGAGGTGATCCTTAAGATAGACAACATGAATTACCTTTCATTATCACTTTCTCCTCTAGCATACCTAAAGCATAATTGGATATGTAGTGCTTAATCTGTATAACTGGTACTTTCAGGACTGTGAGGACTTTCACAATCCTCGTAATCCAAGGCTTTTATCACTCATTTCCAGTTCAGCTTTCGTTGTTGGATCCTCAAAACAGTAAGATGAACATTAAATTTCATGGTCAATATTTATTCCTTTAAAGCTCTATAGTTCAGGCATTGTAGATGCAAGTTTGTCTTCTAAAATGGAATCATTATGTACACACTTCGTTAAATACTTTATCCCAGCGAGCGTACCCTACTTAAGGTCATATCTAATGCTTTTGGAATGCTGCAATGCAGCTGGTTTTCCTTTCTGTAAGGTAGTTTGCAAAGATGCTGGAAGCAGCAGCTATGGGCAGTTACACATATGTTCCACAGTGCAATCCAGTACTGTTTAGAGATATCTAAAATAGCTCCCAGGGGTCTAGCTGTCCTGTATGGTGGTGGTTCTGAGGAAGGAAAAGAAAAGAAACTTCAGTTTTGTATAGTTAAAACCAACACTGTTTGGTGTATCTTTATCTTCTGTAGCAGAAAGGCAGGTTATAAGCAAAAGATTTTTTCCCAGCCTCATTTACCTGTTACCTGTCTGTAGGTTAATAGGTTTATCTGTATTTCTGCAGGAATGAATACTGGAAATACAAGTCCTTCCACATATTGAAGTGCTCTTAAATATATCGTCACTGTTTTTCAGGAAAAACATGCTTTTAGCCTGTTAACAGGTTAATTATTGGCAGCAGATGAGAGGATGCAGTTCCAGACTTAATAAGGAGATAGCTATTCTTACTTTATATCAAAGCTGAGATTTCTTTTTCTTTGGGCTTATGAAGTGTTCTGCAACTTTCAGTAAGTACCAGATATGCTTCAGTATTTTAACAATGTACCCTAAGCTACAGAAACCATACATGTGACACTTCCACAGTTATTTTTTTTTACATTGTCTTGAATCTTAGCTGTCAGTTGTTCTGTCCTCTGGCATATGCCCTGCATGTTAAACATTTGACAAGTCATTTGACTCGAAGTCGTATTTCACCTTGTTATGGAAGAGTATTAGCTCTCATCTTTTGAAGTTAAATTCTGTATCAGCTGAAGCTTTCTGTCCCATGCCAAGAATTTTAGGTTCTATATCAAATGCATGTTTAAGGCTTATTAAATTCTTTACATCTAGTCATACAAAATATTCCAGGAAAAAAATGGTATTTTAGTTGCATATATCAGTGGGTTCAATGCATGTCTGATGATTCTGGGATCTAATCTTCAGCTAAGTTTCCTAGAGCACAGGCTCCTTGAGGAAGAAGAATCTTCCATTGGATAGTTTTGATACTTTGGAATGTATTCGTCTTGGAGAATGTTATGACAGTTTGAGCCTGAAGCTATTTTGGTCTGTGCCTAGACTCTTTCTAGTAACAGTTTTCCCTCTGTTCATATGTTCTTTTCTTGCAAAACCCAGCTGTTCATAAAGTTTACTTGCTTTCAGGAACACAGTTGGGTGATGAGTTCTGCTTGTGTGGAAATCTCCACTGAAGATTTTTAATTTCCACTCCTCCCCCTGCCCCAATCTCTTTCTTTCACTGCTGTTTAGAAATAGTATATCAGCACGTACAATAGCCAGAAGCACTAGCACTGTTCAAATGTGTTGCTTGTATAATAAAAAGGTGAGAGTGGTTTCATCCTAACATCCATCTTGCATTGCTTTTGTTATTTAACTTGCATATGAATCAGGTGTGTAGGAATGTGGAAAAGGTTGGTACTATTTGAGCTTCCTCATCTCTGACCACTAAATGAATTGATTTTATGTCTCCTGTTACAAAGTACTAGAAAATATGAAAGTAAATCAGATCGTCTACACAAGGATACAAGGGATGGCATTGCTACTCTACTGGCACCGGGATGTTGACCTCCAGGGTACTATCACAGGATACATTCCTAAGTTAAGAATGTGCTGGGGTATCCTGAGGTATAAAGCATGGCAGAAGTGCCTAAAATATCTTTGGTTTTAAGTGAAATGAAATTTTAGATTTAAGAAGGGATATACTCATTACAACAAAACTCTACAAATCCTGTATGTCCAGTTCTTTGAGATATTTGTTTGAATGTGCCAACTCATGTTGGATGCATATAATTTTCCCATCAGTAGTTGTCTTGAAATTACCCTTCAGGAGAAAAATACGTTCTAGGGAATTTGTATAACCACTGGTTTTGGCCAGAGATATAGAAATATTTAGAATAAAGTTGTATTTAAGAACAGTTGGCTAGTAATTTGTAAGTAATTGTGTTTACAAAGAATTAGGTTTTTAATGTGAATGTATGTATAAATGATAATAGCAAACAGTTGCTTGCTCCTTTTCTTTCCGGGGTGCATATTTGGACTGTTTTTGAAGACAGAAAGGCGACAGAGCTTCTCCTCTAGTTGAAGTTGTGTGCTGGTTGCTTTAGATTTGTGTTTGTCTTTCCAGGGCACTAATACAATGACGTACCAAATAAAAATTTGGTACTGTGTCATGGGGCAGAGTATGATACAATGGTAAAAGGGTGGACAGTTGGACAAACAGCTGAAGACTTTGGGGTTAGGGGGTTGGAAACTGCTTCAGAAGGTACTGAGAATGTTTCAGACACATTCTTTGGATTGTTTTGTGGAAATGCAGTCCCCTTTTCTCATCAGTTGAACTATTGTTCTCTCTCCCACATACTGGAAAACAGAAAGGGGCAGGAAGTCCAAATAACTCCTCGGGGTCTGAAAGGTACTAGTGGCATATAATGCATATGGCCTTACTGCTGTGAGCATACCTGATCTCCTCTGATCTCTGAAGCTAACAGGTTGGGCTTGCTTAGAGTGTGGATGGGAAACTACTTGGGAATACCAGCTGCTGTAGCCTCTGCTTAGCAAGAGTGGAGTCTCCATCCTTGGTTATACTAAAAAACTGACTAAACAAGGCCCTATGCAATTTGCTGTATTGACCTTGCTTTGAGCAGGGAGGCTGGACTAGATGATCTCCAGAGGTCGCTTCCAATCTCAACGATTCTGTAATAACCCTCTTGAGATGCAATTAACATGACACCATTAAGATTATACTTTTCAGATCATTCAGTGTATTATGCCCAATGTGGAAGAACATACATTTTGTTAGAGATCATTAAAATGAATAGAGTAGGGAGGCTGTTGATCAAAAAACTTTAAGCCACTTTAGTGCTGGGCAAACACTTTGTACCTTCTCTGGAAATCTGAGGCTGCATTGTCATGTTTGTTCCCATTTAACTTTATAGGCTTTTAAGCTATGTAAAAGCTTTAAAGTTGCCAGCTCTGTTTCTATAATGCTGTCAACAATCACTGAATGTGCAAAGTCCTCTGTTTCTCCCTGGAAGAGCTAATGTGTACAAGAAACTATTTATTAGGTGTGAGGTTCATTTGGAAACTATTTCAAGAGAAGACTTACGTTTGATTAGAAAGATACATGGAGATACATGGCCTAATTAGTAACTGCCCCCCTTTTTTTTTTTTTTTTTTTTTTTTTTTTTTTTTTAATTTTTGGTGACTAAGGTATCAGATATTTTGGTTAATCTGGGGTGAATTTACTTACACAATTATTAAAGCAACAGATGTAGAAGAACAAACTGTCTTTAGATAAAAAAACCACTTATGCAAGTTAGAGCTCACTTGGCTGTGCTTAAGAATACAGCTGTGTGATCTGTGAAAATGCATTAGTAAAGTACCTTAATTTTGTTGTCTTAAAAAGAAGATTTTTCAGCTCCTAGTAGACTTGCATAGAAACTCTTATTTAGCCTTCATGCCTAAGGAGAGTATGAACCCATGAGCTAATTTGGTTTAGGGAGAAGTTGGAAATCTCACAAATCATAGAATGGTTAGGGTTGGAAAGGACCTTAAGCTTTTAAGATTTGCTGGCTTGTAAGAGTGGGTTTCCAAGTAACTTGGCAGTAAATTTTTATTTACAGATGCTAAAAAAAAAAAAAAAAAAAAAGAACATGAGATTTGACGTTTTCATCTGGCTCTGTCTAGCTTCTTTCCTAAAGACTGTCTCATATTTCTGTTTTGTTGGGTTGCTTCTGTGGAAAAAGGAATGGGATTCTTTTCTCTTTAGAATGTATATTAAAGGCTGTTAAATATTTCTTTCTAAGTAGATTTCATGTGTTAACCTCTGAGAAAGAAATTGTGTGAAAAAGACTTGTAATGATAAATATTGTTATATTTTCACTGACTCTAGTGGAGGTAGTTTTAGATAGTGTAGGTTTGATGGTCTTCCTAAAGGCTTCAGACACATGAGGGTTACCAGCTCTTAAGGGTGGCTAGAATCACAATGAAAGAAATAGGAAGAGACACACATTCTTGGTTAGTGGTTTGTAGTGGTGGTTTGGGGTTTTTGTTGGGGTTTTTTGTGTTTTGGTTTGGTGTGGGTTGTTTGTTTTGGTTTTGGGTGTTTTGGTGTTTTGTGGCTTGCTTTTTTGTTGTCAGCTTCATGTATTGCTTAAATATACTTGTGCACTAGCTAGTTTGGCAAGGTTATGGAAATTTTATAATTAACTGATCCTTGGATGCTCGGTAGTCATATTGAACTAGAATAGATCAAAGATTAAGTTGATATAAGAAAGTGCTTTCTCATTCATCTTAGCAGTCCTGCAAAGCTACATTATTTTGCTGTAAACACTTTCAACTTCTAATGTTAGCTCCTTGTGTCTTAAATTATTTAATATTTTAACATTATTAAATAAGTGTTAGGTAATGTTATGCTTACTAATTAGAAGTGTGGCTGAAAGTTGATATGTAATTTTTATCAATAATATTGTTTAGGAATATGAAGCACGGACAGGAAGAATGTATAAACCTCCACCCCCATCAGCAAGACGTAAAAATATTGAATTTGAACCACTTTCAACTACTGCTTTGATTCTGGAGGATCGACCAGCGTAAGTATGATCCTGCTGTGGAACTGATGATGACTGAATTCATTAGATATACTTCTGATGAGCTAAACTTCATAAGTCTTACATGAAAGTATCACTGGATTAGTCCATCTCAGCTAATAGCCTAATAAATACCTTCAGAAGAACCTTTAAGTACATTACAGCCTACATGAGGAATTCTTCCTCGCTGTGGCTTAAGAATAGAGCCTGGGGCCATCAGTCTGTTGCCTACTGTGTATCATGGCTGCCTGTGGCAGTGTACTGGGCATCCTTAATCAGGAAAATTCCTGAAGAGTTTTCATGGATTTCTTTACTGCCATTTCAGTGTGCAGTCCCTTCTCTTTTCCCCATTCTGGAAACTTAATCTCCTAGACCAGTCAGGAAGACTTAACAGTGGCAGTTCTCACTTCAGGAGACCGGGGCTTGGCTTACCAGAGAGTTTTTTATAAGGGAAAAAAAAGGAGAAGAATTAGGCACGTAACAGCAGGAGTGGGAAGAATTTCCTTTGAAACCTAAGAAATACCTTCCGAATTGCACCTTAAGAAAGCTTGTGATGGCACTGTTTAATGTTTGCTCTAATTAGTTCCAATTAGGAAATGGAAAATAGAACGTGTAGTGTTTCCTTCAGTATTCTCTCTAGTGGTATATAAGCTCATTGCTATGGTTTTTTGAAATGCATTATTTCTTTTGACAGAGTGAGATATTCAGTAACTGTTTTGCTGATGCTTTCCTGTACTTTAAAAATAGGATCATAGAATCATAGAATAGTTAGGGTTGGAAAGGACCTTAAGATCATCTAGTTCCACCCCCCCTGCCATGGGCAGGGACACCTCCCACTAAACCATGCCACCCAAGAAATACCACAATTCCCAAACTAACATAAGTATGTTTTTACCAGTGATACTTCCACTTGTTTTAAATTGGAATGTCATACCAAGTGTGTAATGTGTTGCCACAATCTCATCCTTAAAGATATATTCTGTTCTTCCTGTCACTGGAAATACTAATAAAGGGATCTTTTCTGGGTTTGGGGTGTTGTGTTTTTTGGGGTTTTTTTGTTGTTTTTTTTTTGTTTGTTTGTTTGATTGTTTAGGGTTTTATATGATATTAAAATTACAAAACTGTCTTCTGTTTTTTTTGATCCAAAGTAGGCTAGAGACTGGGTAAGAGACTGAGACTAAACCTTGTTGTTTGGCAATTAGGGGATTGCTGTGCAGCCAAAAAACAAATGCATTTTAAGATGGTGAACTTGCAGCACTGCAGCAAGCTTCGTTAGTATTTTCCTTATGTCATTTCTTGTGAGCTTCATTTGAGCATCACTCCAGATTTTTAATAGATCTAATAATCCTCCTTTGTGGGAACCTGTATGAGAACTAATAAACAGAAGCAGTAAGCATCTAGTAGTTCTCTCCTGCTGTTACTGAAGCACTGGTAGTGTGACAGCTCCAAGGCTCAGAGAGAGCCCAAATTAAAACCTGTTTTGAAATGGTTCAGAATGTCATTTGTGTCTGTTGAATTCACGAACAACTTGTTTTCAGAAATCTTCCTGCCAAATCTGTGGAGGAGGCTTTACGTCACCGACAAGAATATGATGAGATGGTGGCAGAGGCGAAAAAAAGAGGTGTGTTAACTGCCAGTAACCAGTATAGTTCTTTTAACTGTGCAGCAAAAATAGAGTAATTTCTGGCTCTGTTCTCAGGTTGGTAGGTACAGTAAAGAACAACCTTGTTTAATATCTAGGTTATTGTCTGGTACATACGTGCACACAGTTTAGATCAGAGCTCATTATCAGTTTTTTTCTATAGTCTACCACAGTAACTCAGTGATTTTTTTTTTTTTTTTTTAAACTACCTGTGTAATGTGATCAGCCAGAAACTTTCCTGGTGCTTGGGCTCCTTTTTTTGCTCCAAGCTGTGTTGCTACAGTTGCCACTGAGAGCCAAAGTATAATAAAGCTGACTGCTTAAAGATCTGGCATTCTTTTCAGGAATTTGACATTGATTTCAGTGTGAAGACAAATGAAACCTTTGTTGGGATTTTTTTTTCCAACCAGCTGTAGCTGTGTGAACCTTCCTAGTCCCATTAGTTGTGTTTAATTTAAAAAACAGATCTGTAGCATCTGGTACTGTGTCAATCTATGAACAGTTGTTGAAAGGACTTCTGTAGTCTTGTGCCTAGTATTCAGGGAATAAGCTATTTCAAGAATCTGTGCTGAATGTTTTACTTGGGCTGTTGTCAGAGTTACAAGCTTCTGAACTGATTGATCCTCTATGGATCTGTGGCAGCTTACTCTGAAAGACGTAATAAGATATCCAGAGCATTTGACAATTTGTTTCACTCTTCTTTTGTGGTTTGCATCTTGTAAGTTGTGGTCTGTGGTCCGTGTTCTCTAACTGCATCTTTGGAGGGTCAGTCATGTGTAGCGTTTTAGTATATGTGCCCTAGCATTCCTTAAATTAACTATTGCTACACACACAAAGCCTCAGTGAAAAAACTTAATGAAGCTGATCAGCTGTGTCAGTTTACCAAGTGTTTATACCACTGATGTTTCTAACGCATGCATAAACAGAAAACGTCTTGCAATTTCACAGCGGTTCTTAGTGATATTAAGATAACACTGCTCTGTCCTCCTTTAACCATTTTAATAAGTGGATCTATAAATACTTCTTTTAACAGAAGGCAGAACACTCTTCTCTTGTTCAGCATTATGGCTTTGTCTTGGATCTTTAGGTCCTCTTTACAGAAAAGAAAATACATGAGCCTTCTAGATGGAAATTTCAGTAAAATCTAAATAATTTCTAAATGGGTGTAGAATTACACTTTTGAGTAATAATTTCATCCATAATTCTTGCTATTTAGTCTAAGAAATATGTAAGGTTTATGCAGAATATGGTGTGAAATTCATTTCAGGGAAGACAGTTTGATGTGCTTGGTTTTTAGTCATTCTGTGTGCTGCAGAAAAGTGCTGTGAGTTTTCTAGTTTTTTCCTTGTTTAAATGGCTGTGTATTTGAATAAATTAAAGACAGGTTAAATTAAAAAGTTCCTGAGAAACACACCTACAATCAACAGGAATAATACCCGCAACTGTAATTTACCTTTGATGTTTCAGACATTTAAATAATTAGATAATAGCTGAATTATTTACTTAATAATTTATATACACTAATGCGGAATTATTAACATGTCTAACAGAAATTAAAGAAGCACATAAAAGGAAAAAAATAATGAGAGAGCGTTTCAAGCAAGAAGAGAATATCGCTAGCGCCATGGTGGTTTGGGTCAATGAAATACTACCTAACTGGGAAGGCATGTAAGTAAAGTTCTGTTATGTAAATCATCATAGAATGGTTTGGGTTGGAAGGGACCTTAAAGACCATCTCATTCCAACTCCCTGCCACAGGCAAGGACACCTTCTGCTAGACCAGGTTGCTCCAAGCCCCATCCAACCCAGCCTTGAACACTTCCAGAGATGGGGCAGCCACAGCTTCTTTGGGCAACATGTGCCAGTGCCTCACTACCTGCATAGTGAAGAATTTCTTCCTAATGTCTGAGGCAAATGAGGCAAGATGGCTTGTTTCTATTCTAAACACAGAGGACCCACATACCTTATTTCATTTTCCTTTCTGTTTGGTCAAGAAGTCAGTTTTTGTTGCCATGGTGTAGTGAGAGATCATTACAGCAGAACATGAAATGTGCTTTCTGGGAACTTAATGTTTTGGGGTTTCTTTTAGTGGGGCTTTAGCATAAGCAGAGATCCTTGAATATTGATTTTGGAAATAGTATGTATTTTGCTTGTAAGTTGCCCAATGATTTTAGAAAACAAGACATGCAATATGTGGCCTTTTAACTTGTTTTTTCTTTCCCTGCTTCCCTACTTTAGGCGTGCTACCCGAAAAGTTCGAGAGCTGTGGTGGCAGGGATTGCCCCCACGTGTGCGTGGGAAGGTTTGGAGTCTAGCTGTGGGAAACGAGTTAAATATCACTCCTGGTATGTCTTTATAGATCACATTCTAATGCAAAATTAAGCTGGCTAAACTTTCGTTAAAAAGAGTAAAAATCAGGGTGTATTTGCTTTTTATAGAACTGTATTTTGCAGCCTTAGGAACAGGTCTTTTTACAGTTAGACATAGTCTGGTAACAAGAATGGAAACAAGGATCGCAACCTGCTCACAGAAGTATTTTAGTCTTAAAAGAGTTAAGGTGGTGCTTCTCCCAAAAAATTAATTTTTATACCTAAAATTGAGAATTTGTAGCTTTGCTTTCTTAGGAGGTGGAAAAGGGAATTGCTTCATTTTATAACTAATGATTTTGATGAACTGGAAGTGTTCTAACCTATTCAGAAAAATAAAAATCTGAACTAAGACATAATTTCCCTCTTGTAATTGCATGATCACCGCAGAAGAAAGCGTAACACAGTGCACGCTATAAAACTGTATACAGTGGTACTCCAGTGGTTAGTGGTAATCATCTAAATAGATTCTCCCCTTTCCCCTGGCAGCTAAGCTGAAACCAAGCAATAAAACCAAAGGCAAGAATACTTTATGTGCTTTTGTTTTGGATGGGTGCTTTTCTTACTTATCTCTTCCTGTTTTGTTTTTGGTTTTGTTTTGCCTTCTCACAGAACTTTATGAAATCTTCTTGTCAAGAGCTAAGGAAAGATGGAAAAGCTTCAGTGAGACTAGTACTGAGAATGACACTGAAGGTGGGTTCTTCTGAATCCTAGACAGCCTCCTATTCCCTTTTACAAGCCCAGGAAGTCTCACAAGTTCAGCTGCAATTGCAGCATTAGGAACACTTATTGGAAGTGCTCTCAGTCATTCCCTACTTAAATGTTCATTTTCTTATAACAAGTCAGTGAGTGAGGAGTTTAACAGTATTTACTGTATCAATAAAAGATGCATTAAAATATTGCATGTGCTAGTTAATTTTCAAATGAATGTGCTTTCTTCTGAATTCCTGAAATACCAGAGCTAAGCTCTCATGAAATTTTTAGGTGAAATACAAGAAGAAATGCATAACTATAGTATAGTAAATGCTATTGCTTAGTTCTGCTTAGATGTCTCTTAGTTTGGTATCCCTTCCATAATTTGGGGAAAGGAAAAAAATTATTCTCTTTGTTTGTGGAACTGAGAGGTGAAGAATGAAGAAATTACACGTTTTGTATCCCACTTGGGTTTCCTTGGTTGCCCAGATGGCCTTTCCTTCCAAATTTATTAAGTAGGGAGGTTAGCACACTTACATTATAATGGAGTTTTATCACTGGCATATTGCTGTCTCCTGTGGGTATTCTTTCTGTTAAAAATAGCATCAGTGATGATATATCTTTGTTATAAATGTTAACTCCTTCTGCTGTTAACAGTTACTTTTTTTAAAATGCTGTCTTCTGTGATTCTGTCAGTACCAGCTGCTATGAAATTACTTTGAGTTGGTGTCTTTTTTGGGGAAAGAAAATGGCATTGTAATGCAAGTACTTTTTATTTGCACTTGCCATAGCCAGTCCTGACTAACTGGCTACTCTGTAAATTATGTGTGTCTTCCTTACGCTAGCCCCGGGACTCATCTAAAGCTTGTCTTGAGATGAACTATTTATAAAGAAATTCTGTGTATACATGACTGAAAATGGGCTTATGCTTGGAAAACGTGTTTGCAGTCCCCCTTGGTTTGTGGGGTGGGTGGCTGTTTGTTCTTTTGTTGTGTGGGTGTGGGCTGACTGTGGGGAAAGCTTGGTAATTTGTTTATTTTGGAAAGGTAGTGGTTCTGGATGAGAATGAAAGGGGGAAGGGCCTGTTTTTGTTGTGTCAGATGTTCTGGGAAATGTAGTAATGAGGGAAAACTTAATAATAGGATTTTCATTTCTGGTTGAAAAGCAAGCCAACATGCTGTGCTTATTACTAATCTTTAGTAGCAAAGTCTTCGATGATCAGTTATTTTAGCCTCATTTAACATACTTGAATAGTTCTGAGGGGTTTTTGTGTTCAAATATCTTAAACTCTTTTGGAGTTCGCAGAACTTAATTTCTTGTATAAATCTGGAGTTTCTTGTGCTCGATATCATAGACTCTCAACTTCTTTGGGAATCACTAAATGGGTACTGCCCCAAATGAAATATTCCCAAATTATCCAATATAATGCCTGTTCCTTTTGCAAAAGATAGGAAGGATTAAGCAGCAGTTCTTGCACTTTTTATTTAGACTGTGTATGTTCTTTCACTGTAATAGTAATTGCGTTCTTTCTCTCAAAGTCCCACTCAACTCCTGAATGCAACTACAGTAGTTTTAGGACATCTGGAAGGAAATGTTGCTTTTCAGGCTTCAGCAGAGCAGGTTCTGTTTAGCCAGTTCATCAAATCCTGTGATCTTCTGCTTTCCAGAGGGCTCTTGGCTGATTTAAGCCCTCTGAAAGAGCCTTTTCCGCAAGTGCCACATATATTTTTCTCCTTGACTAGTATTTGCATCATGTCACTATGTAGCGAATAGAAGAGAGATAACTCAAGGGCCAGCTGAATTTCTTCTGGAGGTTCTTGAGTGAATGCTGCCTTCTTTCCTACCATTTGAAGAATGGGGATACAAAACTTCTGCAGATCATATCTGTGTGGTCACTTCTGGAAACTTCAGTGAAGTTTCTCTGTATTTATAATCTGTAGTTACCTTCAGTCTAAATGGGATATGAGAAATGCATGACTTTGAAAGCAATATGCTTGACTTTGCGGGTCGAAGAAGTGCTGGCTTCTCGTGATAATGACATAATTCATCTTTTTTTTCCCTCTAGTGTACTGTACGTAGCATATTTCAGTACTCCTGGCTGAAATGAACCACCAAATGAGCTGATCAGGAATTAAAATTTGAAAAGTAAAATCTCACTGTATTGTCTTTAGATCAAGGGCAGTGCTCTCACACTGTGATCTTGAACAGACTCAGTAACTAAAGTCACAGTAGAAAGAAAGAAAAGATGGTTTTGAGGATTGGTCTGGGCAAAGTTCAAATTCCAGTGGGTGCAGAGCTGGATAGAGTGTTATACAGAAGTAAAAGGTAACCTGCTGGTTTTAAGTCTGAAAGGTGCAGAAGTTTATGACTTGAAACAGTGAGTAGACAGGTAGTAATTACTGATAGTTTTCCTCACTTGTTGGAGTTAATGGCATATGTGAAGTATCAGTGGACAGTTTTAGATCTTGAAGTATAGCACTGTAGAAGTGTACTCCAAGAATTGGAACTAGGTAACTTTTTTCCCTTAGATGCTAAAAGTCTTTATATGCCTATGGCAGTTTTATTCTGAAGTCTGTAGAATTTATCTATCAGTTTTAATAAGTGTTGATTTTGCTTGCAGATGCAGGTGCATCTGTTGCTGACCGTGAGGCCAGTCTGGAGCTGATTAAGTTGGATATATCACGCACATTTCCATCCCTGTATATTTTCCAGAAGGTAAGATTTCTGTAACTTTAGTTACAACAACTTTAAACATCCAAATAGTTAAACAAGAAAAGAAGCCTAGCTGGGTAAATATGGAATAGTTTCTAGAAGTTGTTTGTATAAAATCACAGAATAGTTAGGGTTGGAAAGGACCTTAAGATAATCTAGTTCCAACCTGCCTGCCATGGGCAGGGACGCCTCCCACTAAACCATGCCACCCAAGGCTATGTCCAACCCGGCCTTGAACACTGCCAGTGATGGAGCATTCACAACTTCCCTGGGCAACCCATTCCAGTGCCTCACCATCCTTACAGTAAAGAACTTCTTCCTTAGATCCAATCTAAACTTCCTTTGTTTAAGTTTGAACCCGTTACCCTTTGTCCTACTGCTACAGTCCCTAATGAAGAGTCCCTCCCCAGCATCCTAATAGGCCACCTTCAGACACTGGAAGGCTGCTATGAGGTCTCCATGCAGCCTTCTCTTCTCCAGGCTGAACAGCCCCAAATTTCTCATCCTGTAACAAAAGTAAGATAAATTTGTATACATACAATGATATGTTACGAGTTTTGTTGTTTGCTTTTAGTTTCTTTTTTAATGAGAATAAAGTAGGGACACTTAATGATGGTCTATGAGTCTTTCTCTCCTGGAAAAAATTGCATGTGATTCCTATTAATGCTTATGAATTACATGTGAAAATGAGAATATTCTCACTGCTTCTATGGAGATCTTGATGCATTTTAGTACACACTTTCAGGTTTTATGATTTTATATAGATCCAATATATGCACACACATGCATATAAAATAGCATGTACTGTTGGAATACAGTAACTTGTATTACTAAGTATTAAAACTTCCACTGTCTCTGTAACGGAAAAAACAACCCTGGGTCTATATCAGATAGACTCATTTTTCATTAGGTACTGATTTCCACTGAATTATTTCATTGGATTATTGGTCTGTTACTTTAACATCTCAAAAACATATATGGTAATGATTAGAGTAAAAACTGATATTAGCCTACATGTGAACAAAGCACTGGCTCAGTTACATCTTGAAAAACTTTATACTGGCTTGCTATCTTCCTATATTTATAAAGTGAAACTTTCCTTTTTTTTTTTTTTTTTTTTTTTTTCCCTCTTCCTCCCTCCCCTTATATCAGGGTGGTCCTTATCATGATCTTCTGCATAGTGTTTTAGGAGCATATACATGTTACAGACCAGATGTGGGATATGTAAGTATTTGCTGTAAAATGTTTATAACATGGCAAATAAGCTTAAGAAGTCATGTAGTAGAGTGTAATAAATAAGTAGATTATCTAAACTTTATGCTATTAGCACTTAAAAAAGAATCAACTTTGGCCTTACTAATTTCATAGCAGTTACAATGATGGTAATTAAATAGCTGCAAATGTACTGAATGTTAAGGATGAGTATACTATCTGGCTTGCATGGAAAACTTTGAATGAATGTGTTCACAAGGCATTACAGTTCTGACAGATGCAGACTGTCTACAGTAAACAAACAAACAAACCCATCCACAAACTAATGGAAGTGGACTTCAAGTGAGCACTTAATCTGTTTGTCCTACTGTTGCTTCCACTGCTGTGATTTCCATAGTGATACTATCATCTTCACTACTGCACATCCTAAACACAGGAACACCTTATTGATGTCTTGTCAAAGACTAATTGCTCAATCTGAGTTCAACGAAGATAAGATTGTTTGCAGCAAACATTACTGTGGGTATAAAAAAAACCAACCCCAAACCAACCAAACCCTACCCCCCCAGAAAACCCAACCCATAAAAAACTGCCAAAAAAACCCACAACCAAACCAGCTAAACCAAGCATCTCTCTGAATGTTGTCAGCTTACAGAAGCAGTGAAATAACAGATGCTTTTTTTTCTTCTTTTTCTTTCTTTGTTTGTAGGGGTAGCTAGGAACACCTTTCACAAGCTCAAATCACATCTGGGCTAAAAAAGAACTTGAGTTTTAAGTCTGACCAATGCAAAAAAAGCATTAGTCAGCACAGGGTGTGTTTTCCTGTCTAAATCAGACATGCTTGGGACTCTGCATCAATATCTGGTTGGTTTTCCATGTTCAAATTTTTTTGGCCTTGAATTCTGTCATGTGTGACCTCATTTTTGGAGACCCTCCCATACTCTTTAAGTGAGATTACAAACTCTGCAGGTTCTGAGACTGCTTGGGACAAGGGTGGAGTTTTTAAAGGCAAATAAGTAATTTTTCATGGATAGGTCTTCTCTTTTTGTAATTAGGAACACAGCTAGCCTGGATATTTTTGATAATGGATTTTTTTTAAATGTTAATATGGTAGTAAATTTAATGTAATCGATCCCACAAAAATGGAAAGCTGCTGGACTTTTTCTGATGCATATTAATACTCTTTTCCCCTAGTTGGTTTAAATGAGTGCATTTTTTTTTAAATGAGGAGCAGGCAGCATAAACACCTAGAAACGTCAGAATAGTCATCACTGCAGTTGAAATTGGTAAAATTATTTTTAGTATTATGAATATTCAGATCATCAGTTAACAACAAGAAGAATAAATGTTTTGCACTTTCATTGCAGGCTGAAGTGTTTTTTGAGATAGTAATCACGGAGAAATGTAAACTTGCATTGTAGCTAACCACTTAAAGTAATTTTATGTATGTGAACCAATACTGTTTGGCAAGTGGAAAGATATGTATTGACTGTTCTGAAACAGAATTTTGTCTCAATTCCAACATATCTGTCTGGGCCTAAACTATCCCATATGTGAGGTTTTTCTTCATGTCTGCTTTTCCCTTAGCTTAACAATGAAGTTCAGGCCAAGTTCTGTCTCATGAGCCCTGCATCCAGCCTGCGTGGTTTTAACTTTCTTGCATTCCAAGTCCCAAGGACTTGTGAACATGTGACCTCCTGGAACTTCCATGAGGCACCGAAAACCTGCATCTGAAGAAACACTGTTTCTTACTGAAATCAGATTGACTGCATGCATAAAATTATTTATCCATGTTGTTTCTGTTCATCTGGAAATGTTATGCAATTGTATTTGATATATGCAGACTGTAAATATTTGCATTTCTAAAGATAAAAGGTATACTGAACCTACTCACCTATATTTGCCTGATGCGTTTCCCACTTGAAGGTACAAGGGATGTCCTTCATTGCTGCTGTGCTCATTCTCAATCTGGAAGAGGCAGATGCTTTCATTGCCTTTGCTAACCTTCTAAACAAGCCATGCCAGCTGGCCTTTTTCCGTGTGGATCACAGCATGGTATGCACAGTTTTCCGATTTTGAACCATAACATTCTTTTGACTTGAAGTATTGATGACTTCCTTTTGTTCTACATAATAATGGAGAACTTTAACCTGTGGTTACAAAATAGAGAACACCAGATACTATTCCATAGAACACATTCTACTGTTTTGACTTTTCCTCTAGAAACACTTAATTGTTGTACTTAGCACATTGTGACTTCTTAGGGTATGTTGACATCCTCAAATCTTGGTGGGGTTTATGTTGCTTTAAACATCCTTTTGATGACTGCTTATGAGGTACTTTACTATTTCTACAGATGCTGAAATACTTTGCAGCCTTTGAAGTATTCTTTGAAGAAAACCTTCCCAAATTGTTTCTTCATTTCAAGTCATACAGTCTTACTCCAGACATATATTTGATAGACTGGTGAGTGCAGAGAACATAGCAAACCTAGCCTTAGAAGTGTTGGAACACCTTCCATTTTACTATGGGTTTTTCAGCTATGGAAACACAGCATACAAAAAGCATTTAGTAGGTGCTTATGTACCTTGGCTTTCTAGGTCTTGTGAAATTGTGAACTGTTTTGTGAAACCACAGATCCTCTGGCAGGATTCAAACTTTATGAACTGGGATTAGGAGTGACATTATTCAGATAGAAAATGAGACACGCAGGAGTCCTGTGTGTCTCTTTTTCTTGTTGCTGCATGTAAGTCAGCTATGTAATGTAAATAGGGGAGAAGATGCTACTACACTGTAGTTGGCTTGTGACTTGATGAAATGAGCATAATCAGCTACGGAAAAATGTATGAATATAGGGATGTAGACTTTAAAAGCAGGAGGGTGAAGCTTATGACGTGGTTTGGGAAGGAATAAAACTGGAAATATAGCGAACATTTTGAAGTAATGAACTTTCTAAAGCAGAAAGTATCAAACTACATTATGTGCTTGTAACAGAAGGCAGTAATGCAAACACATGAAGTGTTTGTAGTGCTGCTAGATATGGTATGTATATTCATAACTGTGAGTGGATAAGTATGTGCTTTAAATAGGATTATTATATGGGGTAGAAGTTTATAATGCAGTAAGTTGAATTGGGTTAAATTAATATAAAACAGTCATGTCATCTGAATGTCAGCTATAAAATGCAGCTTATAGGTAAGCAGGAGTAAGTCTAAGCAGGAGTAAGTCTCAGCAGGAGCAGGTTATACAGTAGCAGCATTGTGTCAGGAATATGCCGCAGTCCTGAGAGTTTAAGTAGATGGATAGAGAGATATATGTTGCAGAAATAGTGCTGCTGTACAGAGTGCTACAATATTCAGCTTCCAGTTACCTGTGAGAAAGTCTGTGGTAAGGAGTGTTCTAAGGTTCCTGAAGCATTTTGCAATAGGAATAATGGAGAAAAAGAACCACCACAGGGTTATGGAAGGGCTTCTACAGTACAGTACATACAACAGACTGAACTATCTACCCATGTATAATGAATGCTATTTAAAAATAAACTTTGCAGTAAGAAATGCAATTGGACTCTTCCCAGTATGAGTAGAACAGTGACTGTCTTTAGATTTTGGTGATTTTTAATGTGAATAGAAATTCAAAATGTATTGTGGAAATGTAGTTCGTGAAATCTCATTAGTATATTAGTGGGATGTAGCCTTCTATTGAGCTGATATGTGGCTTTAGATTTAATTTAGAAATCAAATTATGAACAAAGCTGTTAAACTCTATAGCCTAAGTAATGGGAAGGGTTAAGTTACACAGTTACAATCTTTGCGCTTAAGTTCTTATTTGTATATTATACCCTGCTTGAGCGTAAAGATGGTTCTAACTTTTCTAGGCAGAGCTTCCTGAAGGAAGCCTTTCAAATGGATGATTTCCTGTAGCATAAAAAGAGATGAGTTTCAGAATAGGAGTTCTGACTTTAGAAACTGGGGACTTATGGATCTTTAAAATATGGAGAAGTAAGAACATGTGAAATAACTTATCATCTGCTCACTCTCAGCTATGTAACTGAGATTTAAAGGAGGTTGTGTTTTCATATTTCTGAAATAGGTTAAAGTTATAACTGTACCTTTTTTGTTTTTTTTTTTTTTTTTCCCTCAATTGTAGGATTTTTACACTCTACAGCAAGTCATTACCACTTGATCTGGCCTGTCGTGTCTGGGATGTTTTCTGTAGAGATGGAGAAGAATTTTTGTTTAGGACAGGATTAGGAATCCTTCGGTTATATGAAGATATTCTCCTACAGATGGACTTTATTCATATAGCACAGTTTTTAACAAAGCTTCCAGAAGACATTACATCAGAAAAGCTTTTTACTTGTATTGCGGCTATTCAGATGCAGAATAGTAACAAAAAATGGGCACAGGTGAGTTTCTTGGATATATATACATGTATGTCAAAACAGACATGTTAGCACATGAGTATATGGGGCCCTTCTCTTAATGGGTTTTTATGCTGCATGTCTGACTTCTGAGCAATAGATGCTTCCTTTCTAGTATTTAATTCTAGAAGTTAATCTCCATGCTAATATTGTTGTGGTTAATATTGATCTTTTTTTATAAGACTGACTTTATAAAACTGGGGTTTTTATATTCATTAAATAATTTACTTTTCCAGGTGTTTGCCTCACTGATGAAGGACAACAAAGAAGGAGATAAAAATCATAGCCCAGCACTGAAAAGCTAAACATCATAATGCTGAGGTTAATTGAAAATGTGGAAAACCACTTGATGACAAAGGAGTTTTCACATGACTTCTATGTGGAAAAGCATTATAGAAAATGTGAAAATTAGATGGAAAAATGATACAACTCTCAGTGGAGTAACGAACTGATGAAATCTTCACCCTTTTGCCAGTATTAGCTTTTGTCGTGGGAAGATTTGTTTTCACACAGAGTACTAAAACCTATGAAACTGAGAAGTGGGAGAGTTCGTATTTAATACTTTAAAAGAATCAGCTCAATGCAATAAACATTTGTAATAACTTCTGTTGGTACTTTAAAAAGAAATTTTGAGGCATAACTTTTTTTACAAATACCACAAAGGCACTTTTTGGGGCGATGAGGGAAATGCTATATCTTAAGGCCCCAAAACTGCTATCCAAACCAAATGCTTTGGTACAAATATTACCTCCAAAATTAACCATTGGAAAGTATTGAGGACCAAATAACGTTGTTAGGCATGTTTATGTGCAAGATGGTTAACATTTGGGGAAGGGGTATTGTCTTTCTTGTTTTTTTAAGTTGCAGCTTTGTTCTTCAGTCTGGGCAAATGTAATTAACTCAGGAACTGCGGAAGTATTGTGCCCAAGCTTATTAGAGCAAAAATCATCTGAATTTGAAACAGTGGTAAGATCAGGGCTGCTATTTTCAGAGTGTACAGCTTTCAAAGCAAGCGGTGTTAAGCATTTGTTTTGGTGTATTGGTTGTGCAGCTTATTAAAAATGGAGTGGGTATTCTGTGAAAGGGTTTTGCCACCAGAAGTTTCCTTTTGTTGAGCCATTTCCAACCAAGAAATACTTGTATGTAATGGTGAACACTAGAAACTGATAAAGCTATCTGCAGACTTTGTGTTGTCAAAGAAGCAGCCGCTTTTAACACTTAAGAATAATGCAGACACAGAATTGTTTTTGAAATGATCTTTTATTTGTGTGCAATACTGAAATCCAAAAAGCATCTGGTTTAGCGATACCTAATTCTTTAACATCTGTTAACTGTGAGACACAAAGTCATATTGTATGTGTCACGGTGGATATTTTCAAACATTTCCTGTTCAAGATGCTGTACAACTTGTGTTTTTAGGGGATGGAAATTTAAAATGGATAGCACTGCAGGTGAGGAACACTTGCACTCTCTTGGTCCATTTTTGCTAATATTTAATGTAAATAAATTCCTTACATGTGGGTTTTTGTAATTGGTCCCTCTGTGGAAATCAGTTCCATTATGTGGAAATCAAAATTACCGTTATGTATTTTTAAGTGCAGGAGGCTTTCAGTTGTCTGGTGTTTAAAAGCAGAGTCTACATAATTGGGGTAAAGATTTAGTGTGGTGTAACTTACATTGCTATCTGGTTTAAAAACTACATATATGCTACTCATAACATTACAATTTGAAAATGTAAATGTCAGATTTTTCTTAACTTATGTATTCACTACTTTAATTGGATCTAATTTGTCTTATATTTTTGTGTTATCTTGTACAGTTTTCTTACTTTTCAACTATAAATCTGTATATAACTGTAAATAGAAGGATCAAGCCTTCCTTTAAGACCACTAGTACTAATTCCTGTGTAAATAAAACTTGCAGGCAGCTGTGTGCTCTGGTTCTTTTCGCTTTCTCCGTAACCTTGCTGCGCCGTACGGCAGGAGAATGCCTCAACGGTAGCGTTACCCATGGAAGCGGAGCTGGTTGCTGCCTTGTGTTACCCAGGTTTCCTGCCTCCCTGAGGAGCTGAGGTTGACGGGCGGTGCAGCACGCTTTGAGGTCAGATGTGCTCTATGTGAGGCTCTGGAGCGCGGGCTGCTCTGCTCCCGGAGGGAGTGTTTGGGTGCCGGGCAGAGATTAGAGCATTACAATAAAAGCTGTATTTATTTATGAAGCGGAGCGGATGCCCCTCTCTCCGCCCTTCTCTCCCTCAGCCACGGCTGCTGTCCGGAGAGCCGGGCCCCGCCGCCGCCGCCAGGGGCCGCTGTGGCCTCAGGCGGGCTGGGCTCAGCTCCGCCCCGATATCGTGTTTCCGCTGTCCGTCACCGGTGGTGCACGCGTTCGGGGCCGCCGCCATGAAGCCGGTAGGACGATGTGGTGTGGGGCGGCGGGCGGAGGGGAGCGGTGCTTGGGCCTCCCGCTGCCACGGGGCGCGCCTGCTGGGTCCACATGGCCGGGCCTGGCGCCTCAGCCCGTGCGGGGAGCGGCCTCTGGGCCTCTGGCGCGGACTTGCAGGGAGAGGGTGGTTTCCCTGTGCTGGCTCCGCCTCCCCCCGGACCCGGCAGCTTGTCCGATGCTTCTGCAGCCCTGGGGCTGTAGGAAGCCACAAAACTCCGGGTTTCGATGGGCGGACGGTAAATGCAGGCTACCTAGACCTGGCAGCCGCCCCCCTGCAGCCCCGTGCCCGGCCCGCATGCTCTCGGGCTGTGAGGTGGCGCAACAAGAGGAAAGCCGCGCCCGCCCGAGGTGACTTCTGGGCAGGGGCATTGCTGTCTGTAGCTGTTGTAGCTCGGTGTTGCGTGTATGGCATGGGTAAGTGTTAGTGCTGCTTCTGTCTCTTCAGCCCTTTTCCAATAGTCAGAACTAAAAACAGAAGCTAAAGGTGAACTGATAGAAATTCCACATTCGAGGAGCCCCACACTGGTCCAGCCACTTGTCCTCTTACTAGAGAGACCGGTCTTCCCCTACCAGCCCTTGCCTTCCATGGCCCTCCCAAGCTGTGTTGCATCCTTTTACATCCTGAACACCCTTAGGTGTGTTTTGCAGTTTTGGCACAGGGTGCCTATATTGACTGTTCTGAGCCTCGCAGTAGGGCAGCCTCATCTTGTACATGCAGCTACTGGTTGTGGAGAGTTTGGGGCAGGAGACAGCCAAGACTCAGAATGGGAGGAGGACATTTCTCTTAGGCTGTGGTTTTGTACTTTGTACCTTATAGTGTGTTAGGGACGATCAGCATCCTGAAGAGAGGAGGCAGAGTGGGAGCACACAGAGCGAAGAATAGTGTCCTGACAATCTGTTTACTGTATTTTGAGTGTTCATGTGTCTAAAAGTGATGGACATAGGGTTTAATAAAAAAGTTGTTGAAGAATATGTCTGTAAAACATTATTTTCCAGTATCTCTTCTCAAGCATGTAACACGGTTAGGCAAATTGGGAGCGAACTGACTGGTCCTGTTCGGAAGAAACATACTGTTCAGCCCTGAGAGAAACGTGAACTTACTGAGACCTGAAACAGTGAAATAAACTTCACAAAGGCTATGAACATGTCAGTTACTTGTAGTTTTCTGTTTGTTTCCTAGAGAAAAAACACAAAACGAGTTCCAAGCTTTCGCAAGTTACTGAGAACTAGTAAAATCAAACTTGACAACAAATTAAAGAATAAACAGTACAAGCAGCAGAGTGCTGCTAAGAAGTACCGAAAAGAGCAAAAGAAGCTAAGGGAGGCTGTCAGAGATGCTATCTCTAAAAAACCTTTTCCATTGGAAGAATGCAGGAAAAATCAAGGTAAGTGTTTGCTCAGTTATTTTTATAAGTGAAAAGGTTTGTAAGGGTCATTAAACACCCTTATAGACCTTACCCTGCTTCATCTTGTAAAATTGTCAAGGAAACAATGTTTCAGTTTCCATGTACAAATAATTGCTGTTTTTGTTTAAACGGAAGAAAGAGATAGTTACAAAAAATATTGTTGCCATTTGGGCAACAAGAACTGACAGTTGGTAGAAATGTGTTTGCTGTCACAATTACTGGATTTCACAGTTATTGGAAATAATTCACAATTATTGGCATAATTATTGGATGTCACAATAAAGGGACAGTTTTCTGGGATAACACAAAATACACGCGTCAAGATTGATGAGCTCCAGGTTGACGTAAGGTGTAAAATGGTCTCACAAATGTAGGCAGGGTTAGGCTTTCAAGTCTGAATATACATACGGGATCTTAATCTGTTCACATCATCTTGTAAAATAGCTGAAAAACGGGAAGAAGAAGAGGAAGAAGATGCTCTTCCACTGGACATGATGGATGAAGATGACTTAAAATTAATGGAGGATTTGGCTCTAAAAGCATCCTTTTTAACCAGAGATCTTTCTTCTAAGTGAGTGTTGTTGTGATGCCTACTTTTTGTGCTAATTCAGCTTTGTGTTTTTAATATGTAATTAATATGTAATATAATACATATATCACTTTCTGTCTGTTTTTTCTTTGTAGTTCCAGTTCAGTGTTTCCTTAGTCTGTCAGTACATTTGCTATTAATGTATTCATGTGAATCAGTGCATTCACCTGCTTTGCCTGACCTTCAGGATACTGTTTCTGGACAGTGTTCCTTCCCATGAGGTCTCTGGCTGTGAGATGAGTAGCATTGCTCAAACTGAAGGAAATGCTTTAATCCATATGCATATCCTCCCCTTCCCTCCCTCAAGTATCCGGACGTTAGCTGGGCTTCAAGCCACTATACTTTCTATATTGCATCAGATTGCTGTAAAAAAATCAAACCAAACAAAAAGCCAAATTTTTGAAAAAACACATGCAACACCAAAGCATTCATACAAAATATTCGTTACCAGTTTTCTGGAGCAAGGTGTTAGGTAGAGTTCACAATGAAATATATAAAAGGGTAGTGTTTCTAGTTGTAGAATTGTAAGTCTTTACAAATACGCTTGTACAGAGTAGTCTGATTACATGATTGTTTGAAAATCCTAACTTGCCTTTTTTGATGAATGTGAAAAGACTCAGTATGCCTCGCTGCTGGAGGGTGGTTTTAATTTTCTCTGTAAACTTCAGTTTTTTTCAGTTCTGAAGTGGTTGTTTCAGGCTAAATTTTGAAATGAGCAAAAGTATTTTTTACTGTTTTCAAGAAGAGAGCACATTTCTTCTAGCTTTTTTTTTTCTAATTCAAATGCAAATTAATTTGTTAATGCTGATTATAGTTACTAATTAATAATTTATTTCAAAAGAAATTGAAATTATGTGATTCTTCATCCCTGGCTTTTAGTTTTTTAATAAGATTAACAGATAACGCACTTCACGGCATGCCTGCACTACAAACAGTTGCACCATTTAATTTTTTTTGTTAAATTCAATAATCAGTGCCATCACTTTACACGTGTGTGTTTGCACTCATATGCCAGTGTTTCAAAATTCACAAAGTTGTCTGCCCTGCCAAATTAACTAAGTCTCTTTTTGTCTTTCTTCATTTCACATTTAGTTTCCTGTAAAAAGGAGATAGGA
Source organism: Ara ararauna (assembly GCA_028858755.1). Lineage (NCBI taxonomy): Eukaryota > Metazoa > Chordata > Aves > Psittaciformes > Psittacidae > Ara > Ara ararauna. The sequence continues at coordinate 72,145,291 of CM054381.1, forward strand.
AACATTGTATTGTCCTGAATTCAAGCATCCTATGCAGATGCACATTAACACAGTTTGATTGAATGCTGCCTGGTGCTGTCAGTGGTGAACACACTCAAACATTCCATTTAATACGATCAGCCATTAAGTGTGGACACTTAATCCAGCTAGTGTACTGTCATGCACGGTTCTTGTCTAATTAGATGGCTAATTCATTTAGTTTGCATTATATTTTTCAGTGAACCTGTTCACATCAAAAAACGAAAGCATGAAAGTGTGATTGAAAAATATGAGAAGGTGCCAAGACGTATGCAAACTGAGCCAGAAAAAGAACTCATCCATCTGCTTCCCATCAAAGACAAGGGTGGCATTATTCCCCAAACTGTGGAAAAGCCAGGTAAGACACAGATTCTGGAATTGGTATAGTAGCTCAGGTATAAATAATTTATTCTTTTAAAATTCCGGTGTTCATTACATGCTTGTCACCAGACACTCTGTTTTTACAGTTCTCAATGGTGCACAGGATGAAGAAGAGGATACAGAAATGGAGGATGCAGAGGGTAATAAAACATTATGTTTGCTTTTTGGGTTTTTTGGGGTTTTTTTTTCCGAATCATTGACATATCTGAAGAGGATTTTGCTGTTCCCTAAGGAAGTTTGTAATTTAAATGTATTTTGTTTAGTGTTTTTGAATGTGTTCATTACCATGTTGCCCCCAAAGCACAACAGTGATTCAGAGCTTGCTTTCTTTTCCTTTCATTATTTTCTAAATATAATCTGAAGTTGAGGTAGGACATACTTATAGCAAAATAATACTCAGAAAACACAAATAATTGTATTTTTTAAAAAAAGAAGTGAATGCTGAATAATTTGCTTCAAATTGCAGAGCACTGTAATTTCTTGTCGTAGTAGGGGTCATGTATTATATGTTCCAACTATACTTAGGGAATACCATTTGCAGATTAAAAAACATTTGGTCCATTTCTTTTTGTAAGCATAAGATTTTGGAGTGGACCGAAAATTAATCTCCACCTTTACTGTGGAACTGCATGTGTTAACTTTTGTGTGGGGTTATTGCAGTCCCCATCTGAAATCCGGTATCTAGAACCGTAGTTTGCAATATGATATTTGTTAAGCTACTTCTCTAGTAACCCTCTTTTCTGTCTCTCACACCTTGTGCTAGACTTTAATGAAGAGCCCTTGCCTGTTCTCACTCCTGAAGAAATGGCTGCTCAAAGGAGACAAAAGGTGCAGGAAAGGAAGATACACATAGCTGCCTTATCGTCTGCCATTCTGTCTGATCCAGATAACAATGTAGGTAGCATTTGCTTGACATGCATCTCTGTGTGTGCAATAGGTCAATAAAGGTCTGAAGTGACCAAATAATAGTAAAAGAGAAAAATCCATGTGTAGAATAAGGAAAAAGGTCAGTATTGTATCACTTCTTAGGGGGTGGCAGTGAAACTTGTACTATGGTGTAAAGGATTTGAATATTTATACCAACTCTGATTGGTATAAAAGATTTGAATTGGATGAAGATCCAAGTGATTCTGTGTGTGCTCTGTTCAGGAGTAAGTTGTCCCTCTGAATACTTGTAGTGTTATGAATAATACTGTCTTTGTTTTTTCCTATCCAAACTACCTTGTTCCTTAAGCTTGACCATTATTTAAGCTCTGATTTCAGGGTGATATCTGGTAGTTCTCAGTGCTTCAGGGTATGCTAATAATTTTCTGTAATTCTATGCAAGTATTGTTTGAACATTCCTAAGATAAAAATTTCATTGGTATTCCTAGCATTTCTTGCCTCATTATGTAGTGCTGAGTCGTGAGTGACTGCTGAGTTACTAGCTTTCTCTTTCAAATATTCAAAACTGAGGCACATTTCTTGTGGCATGCTTTTGCTAAAATGTGCATTGTGTTTGTACTTTGGTTTGTGGGTGATCTTCAGCTAACTTTGCCTCTTGTGTTAATCAGATTAAGAAGTTGAAGGAGCTGCGTGCCATGTTGATGGAGCAGGATCCTAATGTGGCTGTGATTGTTCGGAAGCTGGTCATGGTTTCTTTGATGGAGATATTCAAAGATATTGCACCTTCTTACAAAATCCGGCCTCTGACTGAAGCAGAAAAGGCTACCAAGGTGAAATACCAGATTTCTTCCTGGAGTATTATGAGTAGTTCAAATTTTTTAAAGTTATGCCAAATACTAATACTGATTTGGTTAATATGAATTTAAGTTTTGAGCAAAGGGTGACAAATAATTGCAAATAAATGTGGAAAATGTGACACTTCCAGGGGCAGAGGTCTTTGTTCTGAACCTTTTATTCTTACGTACTTCCTTCCGTAAGTAGGTAATGTGCTGGTGGTAATGGAGAGAAAAAATGGTATATGAAAGTAGTATACCAAACCTAGGTGCCTTTCATCATAAACTTTGGAATAAAACAGTGTTTTGCATCACACTGAAGGGAACTATAAAGAAAGCAAATTCGGCATCATCATTACCCAACTGGCACAGATTTCTTTGAAATATGCTCAATAATTTGCTGAAGAAATGCAGAGTAACTTGTTTTCTGGAGCTTGTTTTTAACCAATTCATCAGAAGGTTTCTTGAATGTAGGTAGTGCAGTTTAGAGGCTCTAAAATAACATCTAGTTGAAAATTGTATTTCAGTCTTCATAAATGAAATAGGCCTAGTTGGAAAAGGCTCTGAGCACAAGAATGTGTATAGAAATGTATAGAAATACTGTACTTTTAATATATTTCTAGGAATGTCTGTCCAGAAAAAACACTACTACTTAGATAGCTGAGATTTGTTTTAAAATCTATTTTGTTTTTTGCCACTGGCATATTTCAGGATTTAGCTCTGTGAATAAAATCTAATTTGTATTATGTTTATAGGTTAAAAAAGAAACTCAGAAACTGAGAGAATTTGAAGAAGGCCTTGTAAGCCAGTATAAATTTTACTTGGAAAATCTGGAACAAACAATTAAAGGTACAGTCAGCACTTCCCATTCTTTTTTGTGGCATCACAGTTTACCTCCTCTGATTGAATGCTGCCTTGTCTTTGAAGTATTACTTGCATGAACTATGCAGGAGAACGCGTACAGTAACTAAAAATGTAAATATTTAGATTTCCCCCTCCATTCTCAACAGTAATCACTAAAAATATTTTGTGCAGATTGGAAACAAAGGAAGTTGAAGAAAAGCAATGTCATCTCATTAAAAGCCTATAAGGGTCTGGCAGAAATAGCAGTGAAGTGTCTGTGTGAGCTGCTTGTGGCCCTACCCCACTTTAACTTCCACAATAACATTATTGTTCTGATTGTTCCGCTCATGAATGATGCATCAAAAATGGTAAGTGATTTTCTGATTAGGGGAGCAGTTCTTGTCTTGGATGAAAGATAATCTATTTCTGAGCTTTGTCCTCAATATCCAGATCTTGTGGGCATATCTTTTCACTATTTTAAAGGCTGTATCCACTTTCTAGTTAGTAAATACCGTTACCATTAGCAGTGAGCTGTTGTCATGGACTTGGCCTTACAGAAGAATCTCTTTGAATTCACTTTTCAGGTTTCTGAGCTGTGCTGTGAGGCAGTTAAGAAGCTCTTTAAACAAGACAAGTTGGGCTGTGCTTCACTCGGTGTAGTTAAAGTAATTTCTGGCCTAGTGAAAGGTAGAAATTATGATGTCAGACCTGAGGTAAGAGTCCTTCTGTTATACTACAGATTTTTCTTCTGTCAGTGGTTTAAAAAAAATCTGAAAGTTAAAGGTAGTGCAGCTGCTGACTACAGACAAGCAGAATTTCCTCACTTGATCAGAACACAGCCAGGTTAGGAGTGGGCTGAGGCAGAGGATTAGCAAAAGATATATGGGGCAAGGGAAGGAGACTGGGAGGAGGAGATCAGATCCCTATAGAGATGTGGGTTAAGTCAGGCAGGGAGACCTGAAGTGAGAGAGGCAAGTGGAAGAATGGGTAGAAATGAACAGTGTTGGGGAACGAACTGGATGCAGAGGTGAGATATATAGATAAGAAGGAACAGGATGGAAGTAAACAGAAGAACCTTTGACCTGCAGAGCCCACTAGCTGGAATGGGACTAAGGGTTTCTTACGCTCCATTCCTCCATTGTGGATCACCTTTCATTGTATTTATTTTATTTTACAATAGGTGCTAAAAGTATTTCTTCACTTAAGAATTAAGGAAGTAGAATTACAAAAAGATTCTGAAGACATTGCACCAAAGAAAAAGTTCATGACTTACAAAGAGAAAAGGAAAAATCTTTCAAGAATGCAAAGAAAGGTATGCCCTGTCCTTTCTCATACTCTGTGGCATTGATTTTATGTAGCAATTTGTTCTAGCAATGATTGCACTTCTGTTGCCATTGTTATCTGTCAGCATCAGTGATTAGTCTTTGCATTGAACATTTATGAGGTTCTACAAGGAATTTAATTATCTTCCTAATTTTTTCTCTTTCTGGTGTTGATAATACCTTTGATTGGTTGCTTCTGATAGGAAGGAATATATCTTAGCTGGTTACCCTGTAGCATCACAGTGTGACTTAAGGAACTCACCAAGCATGAAAGATTTGTTCTCTGGGTATCTTTGGAACCTGGATATTCAGGCTGGTTGGAAACATATAACCTGTTATCTTAAAATCAATTGTATGTTTTCAGTGGAAGAAAGCAGAAGAGAAGCTGGAACGAGAACTCTTGGAAGCAGAAGCATCAGAAAGTAAAGAAAAAAAACTGAAGCTGGTAAGTAGTTTAGAAATTATTTTCCTATTTTTGCAAAGTAGCAGCCACGTAACCAAGTGTCTCCCCTCCATCCCAGCCAGCATTCCACACCTCTAGATAGCGATGACAGCTTACAAACATTTTGCCAGAGATCTAGGTGTTAGTAAACCAGGCCCTCTCAGTTTACCTATTCCTATTTCCTTCTGTGCTCTGCAAAAAAAAAAAAAGGTGTTTGAATCCATTGACATAGGTCCTCCAGGTGCCATGTTCCATGTGACACTATGAAATGGCTGTTGCCAGTCTCTTGAGTGTCCTTTAGGCAAAGGAGAAGTGCCACTAACATGGACTAGGGGGAAGAGAGGCTATTTAACTGAGAGAGCGTGAGGGGACAAAGTAGAGGGCAGGAGAGCAAGACTTGAGCTTTTCAGCATGACAAGGGCAGAGATGGCAGTACCAGGACTGGTTTGGAAGCCTGAGTGCAGGCTTGGACAGAGAAGCATTTTCAGTTGAGTTTAAGTGAAGTAGAAATATCTGGTTTATCTTATTTTATTTTTTCTTTCTCCAGCATACAGAGACCTTGAATATTGTATTTGTAACTTACTTTAGAATCTTGAAGAAAGCTCAGAAGTCTCCACTTTTGCCAGCTGTGCTAGAAGGTCTTGCAAAGTAAGAACCGAGTCCACCTTCTTTTGTGTGTGTTAGAAAAGACATGAGGCACCAAAGGGATTTTTGAGTTTGAAAGAGATTTATAAGCAGTGACAAAAGATGGTCCCTGACAAATGTGTTGAAATTCTTTAATTTCTCTGCTGAAGTTTTCACTTACTTCTAACAACATTTCAACGTTAATGATGTTAAATTTGCCATGACAGAATTGATGTGATGCAAACCTGACAGGATATGACGTGATTTTATTATTTTGTCTGATTACTTCCTGAAGATTACAAGCATGTCTCTAATGCTGTAGGGAAGCTGTGATTAGCACTTGGGCGCTGAATGATCCATCTATGTTAAGATAATAGAAGTTGAGCATTTGATTTAACTTTGCTTTTAAGCTGTGGATTTTGGCTATGCAAAATACTTTGAACTGAGTTTGCAGATAATGTCTGTAGCGTAAAAGTAAAATTTTCTTTTATTCAAGGTTTGCTCATCTCATAAATGTGGAATTTTTTGATGACCTGTTGATTGTCCTTCATTCACTTATTGCATCTGGGGTAAGCTGAGCTTGCTTTTACTCCAGTTTTCTTAAAATTATGTTCTTTAGGGTACTTATTCAGTTTTGTATTCTTAGGATTTAAGCTATCGTGAGAGTCTTCATTGCATTCTCAGCGCTTTTCATATACTCTCTGGTCAAGGTAAGAGATCTTGGGAAACAAACTTTTGTTTAATAATGTCTGATAATTAATGGAGTAAATGTATTTACTTGGGATTATGTTAATAGGTGATGTTCTTAACATTGATCCGATGAAATTCTACACACATCTTTACAAGACACTGTTCAGCCTACATGCAGGTAAATTCAGATTCTTATTTTCAGCATGTACCTAGGTGATGTTTATTCTGCTTGTTTGGTATCATAGCCTTAATCCAACGTTAATAAACTACAGTTGTTTTAAGATATCTGCCTTCTGAAAATGTTCCTATCTGTTTTAATCTACTTTTTTCTCAAGTTGCACGTTGCACCACTGCAGCACAAATACTATAAGTATTATTGCAATGCATGGTAACAGGTTCTCATTATTTCATTAGGGCGTGCCAAGTATGTGGTCTTAGATAAACATTTATCCTGTCCGCAGTATAAGTTGTTTGACTTCCTTATAATTGTTTCTTTCAAAAGCAATTAAAAAATTCTCTGTTTTTTTCTCAAACTCTTTCCCTAACAGAAAACAATCTCTACTTTTTTCTTAACATATTTTAAAGAATAATTTCAATTTAACATCAGTTTTCTAAAATATCTGGTTTGTATTTCTGATGTTTATAATTCTGATGTTTGGATTTTCAAATCTAAATCTTCTAATAATTCTGCGAAGCTGTATAGTTAATGAAAAAAGATACTTACAAAGTTTGAAATTAACATTATTTTCATTAACTTCATAAATGTGTATTCGCTGAGAGGAAAGATTGATAAAAAGCATTCTACAAGTCTGGATGGGTAAAAGACTAAACCTTTGTACCATTTAACGTTTTATAAAAGATGATCTCATGATTGCACTTAGGATTAAAACACTAACTGCTTCTAATGTTTAGACATTTTTGATGGAACAAGTATTTTCTTAGAAGGAAGCACAGAAACAATGATACACTTGTTCTGTTCAAAGCTGGACTATTTTTGTCAAAAAAGGCTGGATGCTTATGTCTGTATTGCATTAGTGATGTGCTTGAACCCCTTAGCTTTCATGCTGTTTCTCAGGTTTTAGTGTACAGTCAGTGACAGAGTATTTAGCTGTACATTCCTCAAAATGGTTATTTATTTTTTGTATGAAATCCTGGTTTTGAGGTGGTACCAATGATGACATAGGGATTGTGCTCCAGTGCCTGGATGTCATGTTTGCCAAGCGGAGAAAGCAAGTTTCCCAGCAACGAGCTCTTGCTTTCCTAAAGCGACTCTCCACACTTGCTCTTCATGTGCTTCCAAATTCCAGTGTCGGGATCTTGGCAACAAACAGGATATTAATGCAAGTAAGTTTTACTTGTTGGAACTTTTAGCTTACTGGTTAAAGGGTATTGGATTTTTTGACACTGATTTTATGCAGAATGTTTTGCAACTTCTTAAGCAAGAATGATGAAAACTGAGGATCCTTAAATACTGCTGATACAGAATAACATGGAATGAGCCCTGAACTTGACTTAACCATGTTAGAATTGGATATGTAATGTAAGCAACTTAGTCCTTTTTTTTTTTTTCTGTCATAGACTTTCCCAAGGATGGACCTCTTACTGGACAATGAATCTCAAGGCAGTGGAGTTTATCTTCCAGAACTAGATGAACCAGAACATTGCAATGCTCAGAACACAGCTCTATGGGAGCTGCATTTATTGCAGGTTAGTGAGTAGCTGAGTGATTTGGGAAGTAAAGGTCAGCAGTAAATAGGTGCTAAATGTTCATATGGTTTACCCAAATAGCATATATGGGTCTACAGGTTTACCAGTCAATTCTGGCCCACATGAGCCTATTCCATACAAAAAGGAAGAGCAGCATGGTGATATAAGGTAAGACTGAGCTCAGAAGGGGATGTTACACATCCCCTATGATAGTGCCACGCTGGATCTTAGTGCAGGTTGCCTAATAAGACTCCTTTGGAGACTTTTTCAGTCTGTTAAGTTCTCTTGCATTCCAGCCCTTCTCTGGGGCGCAGCTGACACCTTGATCTGTCATTCCAGCCAGAGAGCAGAGTCTGGGACATGGGGAGGGCTTCCGCTGCACTTTCTCCTGCCTTCTGGGAGTAGGAACTAGATTGACTGTGGAGAGTTACATTCACAGCATGACGCATGACGTGCTAGTGAATAAATGTATGACTGGGTGTTCTCATTTACTTAACCCCAGAAACTTACTGATTTTGTGGTGCTCAGTTTTTCTATCTAAAACAAAAGCAGAGTCTTCCATCTTGACAAAATGGAAATAAATGTGAGTATCCATAGATAAATACATCATCCCTTATCTCTCAGTTTCTTGTTTCTTTCAGAGACACTATCATCCAACAGTGCAGAAATTTGCAGCTCATCTTATTGCTGGAGCTCCAACTGAAGGCTCAGCAGCTCTTCCACTTGATTTGAGCCAAAGGTGAGTTATCAGAGAGTTCTATTTTTAAAAATAGCGCCTGAAAAGAAGCTGTTGCTCATACTTTATTAAAGGAATGCCTAAATATAATTATCTATAAAATGAAAAGATTTTGTTCTTCAAATTCACTTCCTTTGTTCTTCTGCCACTACAGAATGTTGGCTGCCTTTTTTTTCTTTAAGGCTTGTTGCCAGGCTGTGACCAGGGTAAAAATCTGGAAGTGCGGTGTGCTTTCTTCCCATGGGAGCAAAATAGCTGCATTTCCTCAGTAGCAGCCCTGATGGGCTTATGGATCAGGATCACTGAACTGTAGCTGTCCAGTGTAAACTGGAAACCAAGTTGCAGCATAAAGTCCATAGTATGTTAAAACAAAAGAACAACCATCCTGGTTCTTGCTCTGGGAGGTGAAATGAACAGTCTGCTCTTAATACACTCTTCCTGTGCCTCACATAACTTGATAGACCTCTATCATAGAATCATAGAATAGTTGGGGTTGGAAAGGACCTGAAGATCATCTAGTTTCACCCTCCCTGCCATGGGCAGGGACACCTCGCACTAAACCGTGCTGCCCTCCATCTGCCTTCTCTTCTGGCTGAAAAGATCTGGCCCAGACAGGAGCTGTTTGTACTTTTCACCATCTTTGTTGCCTTTTCCTTAATTTTTACTGATTCAAGTATTTCAAGAGAAGGAAATTGGAGACTCCGATGCAATATTTGAGATGTGGGTGATCTGTGGATTTATACACTGATGTAACTATTTTCCATTCTGTTCTCTGTTTCAACTCCAAACAGCATTAAGATCACAAATTCCAGGAAAGTATCTAGCATAACAAGATAAGAAGATTTTTTTTCCTTAAGTGACAGTGGTCAGCTCAGAGCCTGTTGTTTTTATGTGAAGCTGAGATTGCTTTTCTCTGGGTTTTTCACTCTTAAGTTTCATTTGCCTTTTTACTGACCACCTCATACAGACTATCTGCAGTTCTTTACAGGCAACTCATTCTTACTGTCACAAATAATTTGATACCCTCCAGCTAATACTTGAGTGTGTTGAAAAGCACATGTGCTGGCATAGACACTGTGGAAATCCATAGGTTCTTCTTGACATGGTAAAAATTCATCATATCTCCTGTCCTCTGTTTCCTATCTTTTAACCAGCTCTTCTCCCATGTGATGATGGTATTCCCTCTTCTCCCATGGCTGCTTGATTTTCATAAAACCCTTTGGTAAGGAACTGTTGGAAATCGGAGCAGATTGGATCAGCTAGATAATATTTATCTATGTATTTTATTTATTTTTACTTTTTTTTTTTTTGCTTGCTTGTACAGGGCAAGCAGTGACTGCTTGGAACTCTTGCAAGCCAATAGAACAGTTTTCTTGTATCCCATTTCTTCCATCCTCCAACTCAGTATTTAAACATATTTTACTTGCTTTTACTTGTATTCTTTCCCAGCTTGTTGACTTCCAGTCTTTTCCAGGTGATGCTCCTTACCTGAGGAGTTCTCTTAAAGCATGATAGAGGGTGTGAGTGGTGTGTGTATTTGAAACTGCTCTTCATTTGGTGATAGATTACTTGAAAATGTGTCTAATACATTTTTCCTTTCACTGTGGTTTTTGCTGTAGGCCTGCTACAGAACATTTTGAGGCATACAGTATGAGAGGAATGACCTTTAATCCTCCTGTTGCATCAGTAACACCCAGAAGAAAGGTACTGTTTCATCTCTCTGTCCCTTTTTTAACCACAGTATGCCAGTATAGCCACGTATCTTTCTGCTGGCTCACTATGCAGTGCCCAGGCATTAGCATACTTCTTTTGGCTTTCTGGTTTCTGCACTTTCTGTTTCAAGGGGTTTTTTTTTAAACTGGCATTATGTAGCACTGACTGTAAAGAAGGAAGAAAAAGCTGTATGCATAGTTCCACCTCCCGTAGCATCAATTAATGTAGCAAGATGAATGTGGTAGCTGTTACTTTACTTATCTATCTTATCTTACACAGTTTGCAATGGTTCAGTGCAGATTTCTTGTCCCTCTTCTGTAATGATGAACTAATGTTTGTTCAAAAAGCAGTAATAAAGAGCCAGCATTCTTTCCCCAGTGTGAGTAGTTGGCAGGTCAGCTGGATTTCCAGAGCGTTTGATTCAGTAGAAGGATACTTACCCTCATCAGTGTCACATTACAGCTTTAAAGTGTAAATTTGAAGGGAACAAAGAGTGAATGTATAAATAGGAGAAATGGGTGAACACTTTTTAGAGCCTCAGCACTAGATGTGTTCCAGATCCAGTCTCCATTAAATGTCCAGTGAGTGGTGTGTCCTTTAAAAAGTGGTCGTTAATTTTTTTTCTTCCTCATGAAAACATTATAACTTATTAACCTTGTTAGTGCCTTTAGTTTGTAACTCGGTAATGTCAGCTAAAGCCTTTTTTCCATTGTAGAGAAGCACTTTCTGAAAACGTATTTCTACTTACTCTGTCCTTTTAGAATGACTTCTTGATGTGTTTGCCCTGCTGGGGTGTTACGTCAGCAGCTCTGACAGAACAAGGCTGAGAACAGCAGATAGGAGAGACATTTGTTTAGTGCTTGGTTAAGGAAATGCACAAGCTCTTTTAGGTAGCAGAAATGAAGAGGAAGATAACCTACAGAAGAGACTGTCCATAGGTGGCTGTAATTGACATAACTGCTAATTTAAGCTATGCATGGAAAACACACATTGATCTTGTTTGTTAATGGAACTAATATTTTGTAATTTTCAGGACACATTCTCACAAATGGATTCATTTATAGATGAAGAGCTAAACAACCAGCTTCAACAACACCGCAGTGGGACTGTTGGTCAAAAGCTCTTGGATTTTGCTAAACACTTGAAGGAATCATCCTTGTTGTAGATGTATCTGTCAGTCATGTTCAGTTGCCTTCTTAATTACAGAGAAAGACTGGCTGGAAGAAATTTCCACTCACCATTAAAGGTATTCAGGTAGGTTGTTGTGTGAATATAGAACCACATAAAATATGTAGCAGCAGTTTTTCACACAGTTCCAACCACTGAGCTCATGTTCTCAAAACTTGGGAACCAGAATGAACAGTCAGTCATATCAGTAATTTAAAAAAGATACAAAACCGGGTGATTTTAAAATTGTCTGCAACCATGCATTATAGTATTTTTGTTTATATTTTTTCTGATTTTTCTAACAGAATATAGGTATATGTATGTATTTCTGAGAAATCACTGGGTTGTGTTGTGAAATTAATAAATATTTTTGAAATTTTAACATAATTTTGATTCCTTTGATGTTTAAGATACCTTGAGATTAGGCATATGTATTGTGTTTTTTCTGTTTTCCTTCTGATGTCTCCTAACCATTTACCTCATCTTGAAATGACTTTGCATTTGGTGGGGTCTTTTTTCACCTCTGATGAAAAGGAGGTTATTGAATTCCACTTTTTTAGTTTTTTAGTATTATCCAGGCTAGTTCACCAAATTTCAGGGAGCTAAACAAATTCACAGACATTTTTGGAATAGACATCTATCTATAAATAGAATAGAAAATAAGTATTTTACTGTGTGGATTACAAAACTGCCAATGTAATACATGTGCTTCTGTCTGGTTAGGTTGTCGTTCCCATCACTTCTGAGTGGTTCTTTTCCGTTAAGTGTCTGCGAATATGGATGTGATTGAAATTCTGAAAAATTCAAGGTGACAACTTGCCAGTACTTTTTCAGTTCAGGAAGGCAAAAAGCAAAGAGTCAACATCGTAAACCATTTATTTTTTTTACAACATATACAAATACAGGTTTATTCTTTAGGTCAGCAGAGAGGAAATAGTCCAGGCGGAAAAGTCGCTTTTAAAATTGCTCATTTTACATAGTTTCCAAACAATAGAAATACTGGCACATAGTGATGTTGTGTTGTCAGAATACTTCGACAGAATGCTTGAAGAGGAGAGGAAGACAACTGTACAACTAAGTCATTCTGAAACATCCTATTTGTCTATTGGAGCAAAGTCTATTTACTGCTATTTATTTTTGTGTTTAATGTGCTAACTCTGCCAAATGTCTACCACTATTGAAGTTATTTATCAGAGACAGGAAGAAATGCCACCATTGTTACATTTAGTGGGCTACTTTAAAAGACAACTGAGGTTCAGAGTGGAATAGTAACAGGCAGTGATTAAAAGCCAAATGTTAATTGAAGTATTTGGAGGCCTAAAGCAGAATGGACAGTTCAGTTTCAGAAGCTGCAGACTCAACCTTCCAGTGACATGTAAAGCTACCAGCAAGTTGTTCAATTTTAAAGACAAACTATGAATGTAGGAGAATGTATTCTTGAAGAATTCAGATATTTCCATGTTAAAGTCTTTTAATTCTTGACACATGATTTCTAGAAGCAGACGGCTTTTTAAAGATGGATATTGAGATACTTCATCTAGTCCTATTTGTAGCAATAAAAATAATGTGCTTAGGTTTCAAAATTAAAACTGACATAGTATTTGCTATTATTCTAATTGCTAAACTTGGGATCAGTAAGAAAGAAACAGGAAAAGCATCAGGTCGTAGGAGGTACCTCCTGATGTGCCTCAGTTCCTGCAAACCAACTAGTACTGCAGCGTGACCAGGACCTGCGGCTGCCCAGCTTCTATCCCATACAGTCACGTCACTGCATGCAGCAAGATAAGAAAGTGGTAGAAAAGCAACAGTGGTTTTAAAATAGTATAGAGTAAAATGCTACTCTATTTTTGCCAATAGGCAAGAGAGCATGAGATTTTCACCTGTAAACTGTGCAGTGTGAGGCTCTGCTACTACTTGGAAACTGTGTTTCTGGAAGGTGTTGGTTATTTACATTCCTTTCCTTCAAACTTTATCCTGGAAGTTGCTTCCTGTAAATAATTTGTCATGTAAAAATGACTGTATTTTCCTAATTGATGGCCATGCCAAGCCAAAAGCACAGAAAGGGACAAAGTTATTTTGTCAGTCTTGCCATAGGAATGTGTGGACAGGAATTCCTGCAGACATAAAATCTGTGGCTAAGCAGAATAAACTTTCCTATTAGAATAATAATTCAGCGTGTGAAATCTGTTCAACTGGGTTTTCGCAAAAGAAAAACAAAACAAAACAAAACAAATGCTCCATGCTTCAGCAGTGTATTTCATTGTTAGGATACTTGGAACCAACATAAAAGGAAGGATGCTATTTTCCTTTCCAACTTCACTCCAAAATATATCAAATTTTGCCAACAAAAGTATACTTGGATATTTACCAATATCTAAACTTGAAATTAAGTAGTGTGTGTACATTAATGAAAATTCTGGAACAGTGTAGTTAGCCTTACACAATTCCAGTTGTCTACCTGCCTATGAAGTTGGGTTTTTTTTAACAGAAAGACGAATACTTTGCTGTTCTCTTTCACTGTGATAAGCAGCAGCAAAAGTAGCTTTAGGCTCTGACTGATGAAGAAGATACTTAATAAACTATTTCCACAGCTACAAAATGGTTGTATTAGAAGAAATTGTACAAACCTTCAGGCTGCTGTTTGTTAGACCTGTGTTACACAATGTGACGTGGCTACTGTTGTCCCTTGATTGCCCAAAGGTTTTTTTTTCCTTTTTAGCTCTGTGACAGAAAACTATTAGTGCATGGTTAACATGGGTGTTAAGAACTTTCTATGCTGAATCTAATGAATTAGCAAGTGTGTCTTCCAGACTCCTATGATACCACAGGTGATGTTAAGAAAAGAAACCAGTAGGATCAAACCCTGTAGAAAGTATTTTTTTTTTAAATGCCATAAAAACATCAAAAGAAATAAGTCTTAGCGATGTGACACTGCTGCTGCGTTAAAATAAGAGAGAATGAAACTAACATTTAAAAAAGTTGCGTTAGTTGAATTGTGCAGTAGATGGATGTAAGTATTTCCCAGTAATTCCAAAGTAGTCCAAAGCAAACTGCCTATCAACCTATGGGTAAGCTCACTTCTAACAAACATTTTTACTCAGGATCAGTCTTGTGTGATGCTTGTGCCCTGGGGGTGGGGTGAGAGAGTTGTACCTCATGCTTACAGTGGCTGTATAGTCAGAACTCATCATTCCCAAGTGAAGAGGCTGAGCTAGGGGGTGGGGTGTTTGGTTGGGTCGCACTCCTGAACTGCAATGTGCTCTTTTGCTACATCAGTGCTGAAGATAAGCAGTGGGGAGCGCATGGCCTCTGGGAGGGCTCAGGTCCTCTGCCGCCTCCTCCCGCTGCTCGGCGGCCGCGGGGCTCGGCTCGGCCGCGGCGCTCGGCTCCTGGAGCCGCCCCCCCTCGGTTCCCCACGGCCTCACAGGCGATGGGGAAACTTCTTTTGTGTGCCTGTGGTTATTTTTCCTGAAAGCTGGAAATGACCTCAAGGGGGCACTTTTTTGCTTTGCTAATGGCTACTTTGTAGGAATGCTCTGTGGCGTAGTGAAAGACTTCATAGCTTCTGGTGGCAGAATGCAGGTTCTGCTGGTTGTTTATATGGCAGTTAATAACTTTGCTTTATTTAATTTTCTAATTATTGGGGGGGGGGAAGAGGTTGGTTGTCACGGGACTACTGCCTGTAACTTCTTTACCTTTCATCCTTGCACTGTCAAAAGTAAACCTCATTTTAGATACAACTGCTTTTCTATTCTTTGTCTGATGCAGCCTCTCGCTTAGGAGCGGCAGCATTTTGTGCTGGAGTGCTAAAGTTGATGTGGAATAACTGAGTGCATGAATCACTCCCTCTATTCATGGATTTTCTGACTTAGTCACGCCAGGTAACCAAAATGCTCTCTTTAGGAATTGGTCTAGGGAGACAAAATGTGCACAGAGCAAATCTTTCACTACGTTTGCACTCCTTGTGGAAAATTAGTGTGATGACTGATTTCAGCGATTACTCCATTTGTG
The DNA here is from genome assembly GCA_028858755.1 of Ara ararauna. NCBI lineage: Eukaryota > Metazoa > Chordata > Aves > Psittaciformes > Psittacidae > Ara > Ara ararauna. The sequence continues at coordinate 72,160,663 of CM054381.1, forward strand.
CCCCTGTAGGTGGGTATGGACTTTTTTAACTAAACAAACACATTAATAACTCCCATGGAGAAAAAAAAAATAGACAACCACAACTAACTTACATATCAAACCACAAATTCAGCAAACGTAAAACTTTACAACAGTGTTTCTATGTAAACAAGAATATCAAGAGTTATAGCATAAGAATTCTTTATACTCTCTGGGTTTAACGGACAAATAAAAAGACATTTCCTGACTGTATAGAAAATGTATTTTGAAATGTTAATTAAAGTCATCAATGCATTGATTTGAGTTTGGTCAGTTTTGGGTATTAAACGTCTTGTACTGAAAAGATGCAACCAGAAGAGTTAAACATTTTTTTCCTCTAAATCTAGAGAGAGGTAAAAGTTTTGCATTTTCTAAATAGTAGCATATGATAAATATATTATACAATGGCATGTACTTTGGAACATGACAATAAATATTCTTTCTTTAAACATCAGCCTGGAAAACTAGAGTTTGTAAGAAGAAATGTTGTTCTTTGTCAAAGTATCACTACCTGTTAGGTGCATTTAGCTATTGTACATTATTTTGTTGAAGTAGATAAACCATAAATAATTTGAGCGTTTTGTGTATATTCACCAAAGTTAAACAGAAATGCAAAGGAAGTTACAGTATATTTAAATCTCTTTACAATCACTTAACACAGTGTTTAACTGAAATCTTCAGGTGAAAGTGCATTATTTTAATATAATACACATAAACGAACACTCTGGTTCTCTGCCTTCTGTTTCCTAGTGGCAACTAGCTAAAATTAGTTTAAAAAGAGGAGGGCGACGACACGCGTTTGTTTACAGCACACAGTCCAAGAACACTTCGTCATCCGCCTAGCGAGAATCTGCAGATGTGAAGATACAGGAAGAGAAGCATCTTCCGATAGCTGACAGGCATCTTTCCAATCTATGCCTTCCTACTTAGGATTCCCAGGTTCTGGATCGTAATCTAGCAGCAGTGCCTGCATTAAGCGTCTATAAACCAGGGCACACAATTGCTGACCAGTTCAGTCCGCAGCAGGCTCCTTCCGAGGCACTGCAGAAAGATTCAGTGATGTAAATTCCAGTTTTCAAAAATAAAAGAAATAAATACAGAAGAGGGAATGTGACTGGGATCTTTCCATGATTTATTTTGCTTTCCTGGAATTCATCTGATTTGATGATTTAGGAGTTTCATAGTGGCTGAGTAATAGAGTATGAAATTTGTCCCTTCATATTTGAAATATTTTGCAAATGAAAATATTACTTGAATTTTGTTAATGACTTGGCAATAGTATGAAAATGAATCTCAAATAATGCTCTAATAATTAGGTGTACATGGGAAAAATGTAATCTTAAATTGGCCATATATGGGATGGGATTGTCAACAATGAAAAAGATTCTTCTTCATTTATTTTGCTGCATTATTACATTGCTGCAACTTCTCCGCGGAGAAATGAAATGTGCTACAGCAGGACAGTATTTTGTATTTCGTTTGTTGACTTAAGTCAAGCACAATGGAAGAAACTGAGTAGATACAGACAGGACATTAAAAATATTTAAACATTTCTGTCAAAATTTCTAGAGCGAAGTTAACACTATCAATTTTTTTTAGCTAAAAAGGACATTGTCAATCCTGATGATTTTATTATATGCATGTAACAAATAACAGAAGTTCTGCTGTATACTTCTATTTACTTTGACCCAGGGCAAAAGACTAACAGGCTGTCGTTATTTAAGCACAATTAGGTGATTAAAATGCATACTATAAAATCAACCAGGATCCAACATTTTAATTTTGGTTTTCAAATGGGCAGAGAAAGTGGGTGAAACTCCTGTCTTCACACCATGCTGTAGCAAATGTCACAATAAATAACTGGAGACCATACTGTCTATGCACACCAATGGATAAGGCTTTTATGGATCTTCTACCTCACTATGATTTAACCAACTCCAACTTTGAAAAAAGTACTCTGTAAATCATGTATTAAATGATTGCTCAAGAGTTAGAATCAATATCACATACCTGAATCAATCGATCTGTTGGCAGTGGTGGTTGTTATTCCGTAATGTCACTAAAAGTCAAACTGCACGCAGACCTTTCATCTTTGCCCTGTGGACCGTCCGGTGAGACCTGCAGGGGTAGCGATATGAATCCGCGGTACTGCTTACTTGACTTGGTTAACTTCTTGAGCTCACTGGTAAAGGAAATGCCTTTCCTTTTGTCATCTCGTGCTGCCTGTAGAGAAATAAATTGCATCACTGAAGTGGTCTAACGGCTGTTCATAGCTGTGAAACATGGAATTAATACGAAAACACTTAAAATATTTCTCTTCTGAGCAGACCTCCCTTTTGAAATTCCATGTGGCTGTGCTTTCATAGCCAAGCACATTCTGATTGTTTTGAATAAATTAATTGAAAATTATGCATTGTCAAAGAGATGTTTAGCAGATTTGGTATAAACTGATACAAAAATCTGTGCTTATGGCAGCTACTTAAAAGCAACAACTGCTGTGGGTTAGTGGCATCTGCCGGAAGGGAGAACACAGTTTCTCCCAGCAGGCATGTCCGTCATTCCTGCTGTTCTCCAAAGCCTGTGATAAAGCAAAGCAACAGAACAACTCACTGGGCAGGAATAAAGGGACTTTATTCCAGTAGTTCTCAGGTTCTGCCCATTTAACTAGTCCTGCTTTCCTGTGATGGGGAGCATGGCATGCACAGCCAGAAGATTTTGAAAAACAGAAAGCTGGTAGCAGAAGATAAACGTTGTCACAGGATTTGCAGGCTGCAAGGGGAATCAGGTTGCAGGATGTAACTTAATGCAGTTTGGCAAAGAAAAAAAGTAAGGAAGTTGCACAGAAAAGAGGAATCTGCTTTTTGTTGTAGTCTCTTCTCCGTGTCCACCCTCATGGCAGTCGTGTCTCCCTTCCATTGAAAACAGGTTCCCATTAAGCAGATCGCACACCATCTATAAAACCTGCTGCAAAGTATTTCATCTTTTACCTGAACTTGTTCCTTGAGCTTAAGGATAAATTTTCCTGCTCCCTTCCACTTGCTTTGGGCCTGAAACACACACTCTTGATCAGAGAGAATCCTCTGAGATGGTTTAGACATGGAGGACTTTTTGTTTGCTGGCTCTTTTGTCACTTCTTCCAACAGCACATAATCACTTGGGTTTGGATTGCTCAAAATGCTGTAGGAGTATTTGGCTTTGCAAAGAGTCTGTTTAAAAGCAGAAAAAAAGAAGACAAAAAAGCATTGCTTCAGATTCGGGTTACTAAACCGATTCCTCAGCTAGTGCTGAGAGCAAACCCCACGTTATCTTGTGTGAAACCAACCTCCCCCCTACGTGTTTCAGTCCTACTACATGGAAACCTGCCGCTTACCTGCTGTATGACATCCTGAGCTGTGCTGAAACGGGGAGCTTTGATGACGGTGCGTGGTTGCTCTGGGGAGACATCATGTACCTGAACAAAGAAACTGTCATCCTCAGAGCTGACGGCTGCATCTTCCTTTGCTTCCTGAAAGATGTTTCTCTCATTTAAATTCTGTAGAAAAAAGGAGAGACAAATTCATTTCCTTCAGAGAAGTAACTTAGAGCTGGAGGTCACAAAAGGTTTTTATCACATGAAAATTGGACACTGTGCTGTTGGCCCCAGCTTTTATTTCATTAAATGCAAGTCTTCCACATAGAAGTTTTGACAAGCCACTGTTGCTGATAACAAATACCTGTGTTTCTAAAAACAGTGTCTACAATGCGTTTCATAGTCAGCACAGAACAGAGACATGCATAGTGCTACATTATGCAAAAACAGTCACTTAAATCCTTTTGTTTCCTGGTCCTAATAGCTATTTTTAGCTATCTTTGTAAATAACAGTTTGGATAAACCAGACTTACTTCCTCTCGGGTTTTAAAGATAATCCTTCCAACGTATCCTTCTTCTGGGAACCAACTGTTCAAAAGCTGCACTATCCCTTCTTCAGGTCCAATAACTCTCTGGAATGGTGGTTTTCTGCATTCACTCTTTTCTTTAGATATGAAACTTTTCTCTTCCATCAGAAAATAGTCTGCAGCACACGACTCGGTGCCTTTTGTGGCAGCCAAGAGCTAAGAGAGGCCACAATAAACACACAGCAATTAGCTAAATATAAACATAATTAGTAGTTATAAATAAGAATGAATAAGGAGGCTTTAAGAATCAATAACTATCCTGACAGTGCAGGCAAGACTTCTGATGTGCTGTTTATTATTCAGATATTTGACTCCAGGGTAATGTACTGTTCTCTTTAGCCAAGCAGTTCAACTATTCCAGACAAGGCAATACTATTTAAGCTTATTTCTGTCCTGTGTGGCTGCCCAGACAATTTATTCACAATCTCAGGGCAGTACAGTCTTTTCCCACTGCTAGAATAACAGTCCCTGTTGAGCTAACTGGTTTTTCTATGCACGAACTTAGCCCTCTAACTTTTACTCTGTATTCCTGTGGTGCTCAAGTTCGAAGAATTGCACAGAAGTGTTTGCCCTTGTTGTAAGGACAGCCCACTGCCTCCATTGGTCAGAAGTATTTTCTTTCTCATCTGCATACATCCAAAGAGTAAAATACTAATAAAGAATATGTTCTAAGATTGTAAAACTCATTCTCTGAAGCCAAGATTGGGCAAATTTCACTGATGCTCTTCTGTGTCTGAAATGTAATTAATTCTACAGTAATACTTTGCTAAATCACCTCCTTGCTGTGATGAATGAACAACGACCCTGCATGTGAGAAATGCAGGGAGACAAATGTCCAGAGTGATATTAGTGTGGATTCTTGCAATTAAGAGTGCTATTCAGAGGGCAACTTACCTGATGGAGAAGCTGTGCAGCCGTGGTCCCTCCACTTACGTTAAACACAGTGAAAGGCTCCGGGCCTGGAATTCCATGAATTGTCACTTTGTAGGTCACAGCAGCTTTCCTTTCTCCCATACTAAACAACTGTTTAGGCAACGTTCCACAGGTTACTGAATGGCTTTACACAGGTTTGTTATTTTTAGGTTGCTTAACAGAAACTGTACATACAAGTTGTAAGGATCTTGACAAAGCAAAGCTATTCTGCTAATGCACGGCTCTTACACTACAGATCCAGGTATTAAAAGAAAACCCAACAAACCAGTCTCCCCAAAGACCCTCCCCTGCCTTGAAGCTGAAGAGAAAGAAGAAAAAGTAAGTTTTCCAACAGGAGTACATAAACTGCCACCAGACAAAGGACAGACCTCCACTGCTCATTATCCATTTTAGCTGAGCTCAGAGTATTTGGATGCAGTTTGTGAATTACTGGATGAAAATCTGTGGCTTCATTTTACCCTCCAAAACATTTATGTTCTTCCCTTCTGCCCTAGTAATTCACCAAGATATGTGTTGGGCACGTATTCACAGGAGGGTAACATCTGCAACGTATGTGCTGCACACACAGGCTCAAGATCAAGGGATCAGCAAAATGATAATATACATGCTTAAAGGTACTAAACCTAAAATCAGAGGCTATTTAAAAAACAACAAAAAGTCACATCCATCCATGCATGCATACCTACATAATTATATGTAAGTATTGTACACACATTTGTATGTGTACGTATACATGTGTGTACGTATACATGTATGTACATATAAATGGGCACAGGTATATGTACGTACATATTTATGGAAATATAGACTCCATCTTTTCCTGTAACAGAATTTAATTTTACTCTCATTACCCCAAATTTGTTGGTAATTTGCATCATCTTTTTTTCTTGTCCCAAATGCATTACTTATGATTCATGCATAAAGAAATGCATGAGGCAGCTCTGAACCTTGCTGCTCAGCCATACTCCTCCTCCAGCACTTCTTCTGGTAGTTCTAGTTCTATAGCTAAATACACCAGAAGCCAGACATTGAAAATATTTACCCTCCAACAGTCTGAGCCAGGTGGGATAACCTTACTTCCACTGAAGCCCAAAAGAATTAGGCATCAAGGTACTTCAGACACTTGTGCAAGTTTAGGGACTGATGTCTTTGAACAGCCTGGTTCTAGAAGTTTCCAGACCATAGCAGTCACCAAGACAAGAATGCTTGGCATTCGCAATAACATAATTAAATTACCATAGATGCAGGCAGGGTGCTTCCAGAGGGACTTTCTTCCATTCTCCGACTGTTTATGAACAAACTAGAAATTTCTAATGCTTCATTGTGCAGGTTACGGAGCTGGAGATGTCTATAGCCTGAAGAGAAAAAAACCCTTCTGTAAGTACTTTGCCACATCCTGGGATGCAAGTCTCATAAACGAAAGCTCAGATTTGCTATATATATACCTACAACTTGCCACATCTATAGGCTTTAAAGCACTGTAATAACACTGTACTAACACTGTTTGGCTGTACAACAGCATTACACAAATGCTGTGAACTGCCGAGGGGCTCATAAAGCCACCTACCTTTGTTTTGCTCTAAATCTTCAATATATTCATACATAAAATAGCTAAATATTAGAATATGAATGAAACAAGAACAAAATCGCACCGGGAAAATAGGTATCTAAAACCAGATCTCCTTATATGCTAAGACTGTTGTGTGGTATACAGTGGTGCAAAGCAAATGTAAAAGTATTTTTAATGTTCTGCGGAAGAGCTGCTGGCAACACGGAAACTCCCTCTCCCAGGTGCCACAGAATTAATGATGCTTCCTCATCTCTCTCTCACTTTTTTCCACCCTTCCTTCACCTCTCCTTCAGCCATGGCTGCAAGAAGGTTTTAATACCCCTCTGCCCAGTGGTCACCAGATGCAGCAGTTTCTTGGGCAAAGGAAAGTGGGGAATGAAACCAATCCCTGCTGCCTAAGGGAGCAGCAGGTCTCAAGGTGAACACAGCCTCACAACCACAGCTCAGGATCGGAGCAACTGCACACAAGATGTCCCAGTCTCTGCATCAGCACAGGGTCTGACTTTTTACAAGTCGGGGCAGCCTCCAGCTCTCAGGAAGTCTATTAGATCAGCATCAGAGTGCCAGGGCAAAGCATGCTGTCTGAATTTTGCTCTGTCTCCTCTAGAAAAATACAGCCATCTGATTAAACATACTCCCCTCCCGGTAGGATTCAGTCCAGGAACCTGCCGGACCATTCTGGCATAGGGTGTCACTACAAACTACACTGTACCTCTTTTTAGAGCTTTTAGGGGAATGATTCTCTGAGCTGTTACAGCTGAGCTGTTATTTTCAACAACTGCAAACCGAAGAAAGACCAGATCTTCAAAGTGAACCCGGAAAAGGAACTGTTCATTCCACATAGGGTTGAGAGTGTTGCGATGGATGGGCTTCGTCCGGAAATGGCAGCTGTCCAGAGGCATCCCAAGCACATCAATTTCGATGCATGGGCTGCCTGTGCTATTGCTAGGGCAGACGTTCTGTCCAGACACAATCTGAATCCAAGGAGTACACAGAGAAACCAATTAGTGGAGTAATTCTTTTACTGTCACCATTCTGAGCTAAATGCTGTTTACCACGCTCCTAAGCACAGTTTATTAACATGCTGATTTAATTACAACACTCCCCTACTTTTGTAAGTGCCAGGGCAGGCATTTCAGAAGCAGAGCTGCCTCAGTCCCTGCCCCCATTGCTATGGTATCCTTCCTCTGAAAATGATACACCATGCATCATGAGTGTAACCATTCAAGGCATCTGAAAGTTAATCCAGAAAGAATGTACCGGTAACGTAGTCAAAAAGGATCAAATTTTCCTCTCCATTACTGTGGGGCAATGGCAGTGACCTCTGGCTTGCTTTGGCATACAGACCACAAGAATGAGGGGTGCAGTTCCCACCACTAGGAAAATTTGGATACTTATGAATCTCACTTTTCTAAAACACTAGCTTAGAATACTATTTTTTTGCCGTAAATCCATAAATTATGTATCTTATTATATAAGTTATAATTTTTTTTTTTTTTAAGATTCAGTGCAGCTTTTCATCATGTCTTGTTTTTTTTTTTTTTGTAGCTTCTCAAGTGTTCACAAACGTGTGAAACATCCAAGCACATGTTGCGTAGTCCCAGGGAAAAAGCTTTCAGGATTGGGTTTCGACAAATATTGTGAAGGAAACAGTGAAAGTAACTATGGATACAAACCAGCCAATAAAATAAAGACAATTCTTTGCTACTTCCCCCTCCAATTTCTGCTAGCTATGCTGATCTTCAGAAGCACAAGTAACAATTAAAGGCTCGATCTTCATACAGAAGCATAACTGTAATGCTGGTTAAAGACTAGTTAAACGTTTACTTCTACTCGCTTGTCTGCATGAAATTCCCTTTTAATGTACTTACTGTTAAAGAATATATAGCTGGTTCCTTATTATCAAGATCTCTTTCTAATGGACAAAACTGCTGGTACATTGAACAGTTTTTATCCCACAGAACAGGAGGTTTCAAAACATATCCACAGCCACCATTAGCCTCAAACATTGCTGCATTCAGCTGCAGAGGAAGATCTGTGAAAGCAAGACAGCCAAAACTGACAAGGAGCAATGGAAAAACTAACAGTGAAGGCAGGATGTCTATCATGGACTACCAGTTCATTCTGGGTTTTCAGAAATAGCTGTAATTTATGTATCCAATCTATCCAATACTTAATTATACAAAACTATAATGACAGTTCATTATCTTGTATGCCTTTCCATTCCCTTTATCCAATTGTAGGGCTTGCCTACACATAGCTATTTGGTTTCTACGTGTTCGCCCTGAACTGCAGAATGAACAAGCATCGACTCTGTAGCTTTGTAGATGACCTAATGGATTCACAATCATAAAGGTGCAAGAACACAAGACAGGATAGAAAATGGCCCAAAAATGTTTTGATCAACATTAAACCAGCATCCTAGATGGCACTTCTAAGTAAAAAATAGTTCAGTAGCTTTTTTTATTTGAAGTTATCCAAAAGAGAAAACAGCTACTTGAACTGGGGTTAAAAAGGAACCTTCAGCAATAAAATAATAACAAAAATGGAAGGTGTTGCTGTCCAGGAACTTCTGTGCTATCAGGAGATCTGCTGCATTGGCATAAAGCTCCTGAACTCTGGGATCACTGCTTTCAAGGAGCGGATTGTCACAGAATCATAGGATAGTTTGGGTTGGAAGGGACCTTCAAAGTCATCTGTCCAACCCCCCTGCAATGAGCAGGGACATCTTCAACTAGATCAGGTTGCTCAGAACCACATCCAGCCTGGCCTTGAATGTCTCCAGGGATGGCGCATCCACCACCAATCTGGGCAGCCTGTGCCAGTATTTTGTCATTCTCATTGTAAGAAATTTCTTCCTCACATCCAGCCTGAATCTTCCCTCTTCGAGTTTAAAACCATCACCCCTTGTCCTGTCACAACAGGCTCTGCTGAAGTCTGTCCCCTTTCAAGATCTGAAAAGCTGCAGTAAGGTCTCCCTGGACTCTTCTCTTAATAGCAGGTGAAAACAAACATCAAAAAGAAATTCACATTTTAAGGACTTATTTCACATTTAAAATGTATTAAAATGTGTGGTCTTGCACCCATACCATCTGTTTGGTAGTTAAGAGCCACGAGCTGCACGCCATGAAGCCAGAAGATCAGTGGATGGGGATTTGAGGAGTCGATGCGTGTAGCAGCAGGGTAGGTCCTCAGGAGCTGGCATGTGGTGTGTTGGATCAGCTTCTGAGAGTACCGCCTGCACAGCCGCTTAGCAGCGTTCTCGTTCAGGGAGGAGATATGATAGCATTTGGGCGTCCTTATGATAGCACTGAGAGAAGCTGGAGAGTTGTAAGGAGAGCAAGGATCTTCCCAGGTCTGCCGCATCACATCAAAAGGGCCTAGGAAATAAACAGTACCCTCAAGTTACAGTTGCAGATCCAGAGACTCCAGAAATTCTGTTTCATCATGAAGGATGTGTGCATGTTTGGCTATAGTAGGAAAAGTTGATCCTGGAAAATGGCATTATTCAGCGTGTCACATTCCTTCTTATACAGTAAGAACAATCCATGAGAGGAAAAGTAATGCTTATGTATTGAAATGATATCATGATTAGATGTGCTACCAACCATATTCATAAAGAAATACTTAATTGGCATTTGCCAGAAATAAAGGTATAGAATTCCATTCTTCCCATTTATACATTTTACATGAGGAAGGGAGGCAAGACTGAAATCCAGCTGCAAATTGTCCCAACAGGCAGCTTATAGAGGCTGTAAGAACTAGGGGGCAAAGCCAACAAAATTCTTATGTTCTTTAGAATTAGACACTAGACCTGTTTATTTTTATTATACTGGCCTCTAGAAGGGAATCTAACTATCTGCTGCAGCCATGCCCTTGGGCTGAAAGAAATACAATGTTCCTTGAGCCAGAAAATGAGTACAAGAAGGGGTACAACTTTAACTTTCTGTTTATGGCATTCTCTTGAAAGGCAGGGGGTCTGGGCCTCATTCCTGCTCCAGAACCTTTTCTGTACTTTCTTTGTATTTCTTTACATCTGTTAATACACAGAAGCACAATTTCCAAGTTCACAGTCTGAGTCACCTGCAGAGTCTAAGTACTTCCACTGTGGAACACACGAGTTTGCACAATTACATGTTTGGACTTCGCTGAATTTTAGGCAACTAAGTCCTACTTCAGACACTAAAGATGCTTTTCTGGATCCAGACCAACAGTTCTGCCTTCCATTTGTACTTTGAAAGTATCCACTCACATCTTTTAAAATACTAACTTGAAAATACATCACTTAAATTATATGCTAGTTTTGGATCATTTATGAATTAGGGTCATCATATTCCTGACCAAGTGATCCTATTTTAACATTCTACACTCAACACTTCAGTTATAATAGTGTTACTGTAATACCTGCTGCACTAACAAAAAAACGTTCCGAAGTTTAATATCTTACTTTAAAGTATTTGATCTTGAACAACTTGGTCTGGTACATGTGTTGGATTACAGTCATTCCATGTGACTGGTGAAAGAAGATGCTAACTTTACCTTTTCCAGATGCTTTGGCAAGGGTAGCTGACTCCCCAGGGCTCAGCCTGCCAGGATTGTTGCCAAAAATGGACTTCCTGCTCTTTCTTTCTTTTCCTCTGCTAGAGCCAGATGGGTTTAGAGTTGACAAGCCTGTTCCCATAAATATAAAATAAATGAGCCAAAAAACATGACCAAGAGGGCATGACATTTTCCATCATATTTTAAATTATTTTTGAAGGCATGAATATGCCCGTCATACAGCATATAGGGCAAGCAGCATATTTTTCTCCATAATTTAAAGTTAACATCTTTACATACATACATGTCTTTATATATGGATATATTATGTATGTTGATATATACAATCTATGTAAAAACTTACATAAGGCAATACAATACATAGTTATATCTCTGTGATGAAACTTTTCTCATTTTACTTTTTGGCTTGAGGAAGGCTGTGGCTCTGTCTCAAATTACCAAATGGTCCTAACTAATACTAAAAAAAATGCACTAACAGTCTCAATGTTTTCATCCTTAGAACAATAAAAAAAAAAAAAAAGATCCTTTCTACAGAGGCAATAAATCTGCACAGTAGTGAATATCATGGAATTCATCCTGGATACCTACATAATTAAATACATGCAAGAAAATGATTTAAAGACCTAATGTAAAGTAAAAAGCTCAAATGCTGATGGTTAAACAGTTTAACCTCAAGATGTTTTCAGAGTTACCTTCTTCTGTTTAGAATACGTATTTCAACAATGGGAAATATGGTAGGTGTGCAAAATCCATTAAGCATTTAATGGCCAATATGTATTAGAAGTGGAGCTGGAAAAGCTCGAGAATAGCAATTACTCAAACATATGCATTCTAGAGAAATAATCAGTAAAGTAATGACCTAAATTCCGGATGTACTTGTGATATAAAATATAGCAAAGCAAGTACACTGCTATTTGCCTAACTGTGCAAAAATGATCCTCCTGAGCTCACATCTGTTCACACGTGTCTAAAGACAGTTCTGGATTTAATACTCATATTGCAATTAGAAATGTAGATCACAAAGGATACACTGGACTCTCTTCTACAGAAACCTGTCCACAGCTGTAAATTTTCAGCTCTCAACCTTTACAGCATGTCTATGTGCACTTAGTAAAATTATGCTAATAGTTTCAATGGAACTACTTGGGTTAGTAAAATTTAGGCTATACGTAATGTTTTCAGTATTGAAGACATACTGTCTCTTTGGGCCAAAGCATACACATGAACCACAGAAGATGATAGAAGCTGAGATCAAGGAATATGAACTGGCTAGAAGAACGAGGAGTTATGCACTGTGTGCTTCCAGAACTATTTAATCCCAGTTTTCAATGGATCAAATGGATTTGGCAAGCAAGATCCAGGTTTCAAAATCCTGTTGTGGAGACAGTCACTGAGGAAACAGACAAACCTCATAAATCACCAGAGAGTGCAACACAAAACAGCAGTGTCAACTGCAGCCAGAGTGATGGCCACAGGGAAAGCTGCAGCTGGGAGTTTTCTTTCAGTCTTTCCCATGGTCATGCTTTGCATGTGGCACACCTCCTCCTACAGGCAAGCCCCATTTTTCACTCCAGTTTAAACCTGACTCCATAATATAGCATCACCTATTCATAGGATCATTAATTCACAAAATAATTGAGGTTGGCAAGGATCTGGAAGCTATGTGATCCAACTCTCTGGTCAATGTAGGACCAACTTAAATGCCATCATATTGCACATAGATCCTATCATACTACCATACTGACATGTGTTTCACACTTCCTTACAACTGCTTTGCTATGTCCTTCAAGCTACAGAATTTAGTGCCCGTCTCTTGTGTTAGATATAACCACACTGCTTTACCACTGTTAGGTTATTAATCCAGAGGATGGCAAACTCCCTTGCCTTTCTCATCTAATCATGACAAAGTAGCGGGTTAATTTGTAATTGACACCCACTCACCATCTGTTTCAGATCAAAAGCCAGTTAGTTTGTGGTCAGCTACTGGCATGAATTCTGCCCTCCCTGTTTCCAAGACACTTGCATTGCCTGAGTTGGTTAGGAGTCTGCTCAACAGAACTACAAGGTCTTGGATCAACCACCCTTATTCTCATAATAATGAACAGTATCTGTGCTTTCCATCTGAGCAGAGGAATCTAGTCAGTAGCACGGTGCCAGTGGAAGTCTACTGTCTTGCAGAGAAGGCAGAACTTGTCTCAAAGGAGTCAAAATTTGTTGGAAAACTAATCTCTACAGTTTCGAGTGTTCTGCGAAAGAACCCATTTTCTTAATTCTTCTATCCATGTCCCCTTTAAAACAAGGGGAAGAAATCCAATGAGAAAGGCAAGTATTTGTGTTAAAGCTGAAATTATATTAAAAAACTGAAATACTTTGATTTTTTCTTAGAACATCAGAACTACTTTGTGTGTCAAAATGCTTGGAATTACCTACACTACCTCTGTTTAATCTTGAATACCATTCTTTAAAAGAAAATATTTTATTTGAAAGATATCTCATAGCAGATTTCATTAAAAAGAGTATCAGATTTTAATTTTTAGAAGTTATTTTTACAAGTGATACCTACAATTCTTAAAGTTACAGAAGATTATAAAAGAATGTGTTCCTATTTTTCAGCATGTTTATCTTGCCTATTTGACACTATTTTATGTTTGGTTAGCTTCTCTAATCTGATTATAGTTCTATTTGTATAAGATCATGGTTTGGCAGAATTACTAACTTTTCTACAGAGAACCCTTCCATTAAAAAGCAGATTTTTCATTCAAAACATTAAACACATCAAAAACCAATAAATTCTCAATTTAAAATAATTTTTGTACACAGTATGAGCCAAAACATACTCAACCTCATGTTTCAACACTGAACAAGTAACTATATGTGACCTCTTCAGTTACTCCCTCTCCTTTTCCTCTGCAAACATTATTCTTCCTACTGTACAAAGGAAGATCCTCCTATTTCCTTAACCCTTTCCATAAAGAGTGCAAGTGCGCAATCAGCTGTTCCCACCTGCCACATGGAAAGGCTCCTTTACCCCTGCAAATATCTCCCTTCCTATCCACTGAGGATAAGAACAGAAGGTGCACTGTAGGCAAAGGTGAAACACACTGAACTGAGGTCACTTAAAGACATGTGACAAGCTCTTCCTGCAAGGTTTTAAGAATATTTTCCTTCCTAATTCAGTTGATCCTTACACGGAAACTTGGAACTCTTTAAGATAAAGCTTTCTGTTATCTGGCATTTGGCAATGAAACAGTTGTCTAAGTTGTGAAGACTGGCAAATTTCACTCTCGTAAACATTTTAATATGACAAACAATATGTCTACACATAATTTATGAACACCGCTTCTCAGCCAGAAGCTATTATTATGTAGACTACCAAATCATCAAGAAAAAGCTCCTCGACTACTTCAATTGGAAAATGCTTGTAAGAACTAATTCAAAACATAAACATGTTTCCAAGAATTTGAAAGTTCAAAGCAATAAAACAGGGCAGTGTACTTACCAGGGAACTTTACAGCTTGACAGTAAATGACAAGATCTGACAGCTCTGGCGCTATCTGTCTGCTTTCCTTCTTATTTTGGGGAAGGTAGAATTCTTCTCCCAGCTCCATGTCATAAACCTATGCAACAATTCCAAGAACATGGAATAATGCAATTATTGAATGTGAAAGTACTCTTGCATATCTTACTTATGCCTTAAAAAACTCTCATTCTTCCGACACAGTCTGCTGTCTTCATCTCACACACCTCCCTGGGCAGGTTTTATGCATCAATACCTGTTACTGATACCATGGTAGTGTTCAAAGCCCTTAATAAGTGTCAGTTCTACAAACATTTAAGACAAAAACCATCTGTTTTCAAGAGGAACTGCAATTTACTACACAGCAATGGAATTGTTCAGTTGTCAAGTGATTTAATAAACGGTAACATGGCTAGCTGATATCATAGTGTAGTATTTTAATGTTATTTCAATACACAAAGATGCTGAAGATGGAAATGAAATCTTCAGTTCCATTGACATTAATTGAAATTAGATATCTAAATAAACGTCTGGATCTTGCTTCAATGAATTCTTTCATTGAGAGCAGCAACAGTTAAAATATTCAGCCAAACAGTCTATATATACAATAACCTCTGAGGACTTTTCCTGAATGGTATGGTGTTCTATTTAATCTATTTTCTCTGGTGTGTTTCCATGCTTTCTACTATTTGTCTTCAGTAAAACACATTTACCATCTGATGTCTCAGTTACCTAAACTGCTCAAATCCTGTTGAAGTTGGTTATATATCAAAGCATGGCTGAGAAGAAAGGGGTAAAAAGCAGAACTACCTTTCCTTTATTATTGTAAGTAGCACAATCAGCCTTCTTTATTCGTTTGGCAGTCTCTTCATTATATTCAAACTGCAGTTTATCGCTTGATAATCTGTTCTCAGGTCGGTCTTCAAGAATGTTGTCTAAAAATTAATGGTATTTTAATAAACATAAAGCCAAACAACTTAAACTGGAAATTAAATTTGAATTTGAATTAATATTTGTGGACAATGCTGTGAATCTTATTTGTATAACCAGATGCCAAAATTACGCATTTACTGGTCAAAGCATTTTAATAGTAACTTTCTACTTTAAAAATTTAATGCTCAGCTTTGGTTAATATTTTGCACTTCTTTTAAAGCCCATCCTTTTGTGCTCATGAGATCCTTAAAGCAAAATCACTAAATGAATTAAGCTTGCCATCTGACAACAACTGATATTCCTGAACAGCAAAGAAATTTGCTCGAGTCCAAACACGATTAACAATATCAAGCACATACATGTCTTTGAACAGCAAGTTTTGTCTTTCCTCTCCTTACATTCACCAAGAATAAATTTTTTTTATATCTATAGAAATTCTGCTTCAAAGCTACATATTTATCAGAGAATCATGCACCTACTAATTTGGTCTTTCTAGACCAAAATATTGTGACTGTCACAAAAGGAATGGTTTTATTTCATTCCTGATATTCCTGATGCTTTGACCAAACTGTTTTTATGCATAACCAGTGTCATACATGCAGGCTTCTAACAGTTCCTGATCGGTTAACAGTGCCATACAAAAATATCTGATTGCTGATTGCATTTTTAATATGAAGTAGAAACCGTATTTTCACACTGTCACATTTAACAACAGGCTGGAGATGCAGTGCTGGTTTCATGCCGTTAAAAAGCTCAAGCAAATGGCCTTTACCTTCCTGGCTGTTAGGAGCAGGAGAAGCATTAAGGACATCAGCTACAGGGAAACAGAGTCAGAGAGGGAATAAGAGTAAAGGAAATTAAGATTTACAGCCAGAGAAATGAAAATTAAGTGTCAGTTGTAAAACTATTAGCCTTACACAATCCTAATGCATCAGTAAGGAAAATAAAACTGAAAATCTTCTAGAAAGTTTACAGACCATTATTTAGATTAGTTTTGCTAAAATATTAACATAACTAAAGATCCCAGAGAATAAACATTGTAATAAAGCAGTAAAACATGCCGCAGATTCCTTCATGTATCGGAAGGTGTGAATGTTTCTGGCTAGCTTCAGATTTGTCAAACTTTCTCTTAACTCAAACATCGCTCAAACATGACTTGCTGCAGTTAGCTCGCAGTATTTTTCTGGCAAGTCTATAATCAAAGATCTGAGTTTTTCACAGCAATGTACACACTATCTCACCCTGTCCCACATAAGGAGTACTCTCAAGTAGCCAGTTAGGCCAACTTCCTAGCAAAATGCAACTGAAGGCAGTGCAGGCACCAAACTCACCAATTTTCATATTAGCCTACATTATACTGCTATCCCACAAGCAGTGCCAGGTTCTGAGCTGCAGGTTATTTTTTTTTAAATCATTAAACACAGATGCAAGTAACGCAAATAAAAAACCAACTGGAAAGAAGTCCTGTGCCACTGGGCATACTGAAAAATTATATCTTATCTGAACACAGCAGCCATTAGGCTTAAAAGGTTCAACGAGCACAGTACTTTACTGTTTACCTAGCAGAATGCCTAGGTCGGCATTCTCTTTCTGACAGAGGCAATGGGAGGTGCTGTTTAAAGACAGCATCCAGCCACTGGTCATGGCCACTTCCCCTTCGTCAGTTTTGTGGCCCATTTATGGAGTTTAACAAGGATGAAGCATTTATTTGACAAATGTCCTTTATCAGAACGTGAGAGGATTAAATGTCCCTGAGTCCAGCTATTTGCTCTACCAGAATCTACCAGACTGCAGCAGAAGGAAAAAAATAGGCCTGACTTCAGCTCAGCTGCCTCAGTGTGGCACATTCGGTCCTTCACCTGCAGCTGACTCAAACACGACTGACTGAACTGGAGAGCTAACGAAGTAGTGGAAGTTATTAAGTGCAGTATTTTTTATCACCTCTGGCATGCCAATCACTATAGCCAGTCTATAAATTGCTCATATAGGTGGATTTATCCTCTCCTAGTTCCCGAAAGCTAGGGTACCTGAAGCATAGACACCCCATGAACTTAAAAGGCAAGTCAGTGAGGCACACCTTGCCATTTTTTCACTGAGCAGCTAAAGCTTTAATAAAGCCCTCTTTATTGAGCAAGCCACAGATAAGTCAGTGGCTTCTCTGCCTTTACGCATGAAGTGAATAGCTGATGCTGAAAGTGTAACTAAAGTAGGTTCTTCAGGGATCTCTGTGACTAGATGGTGACCACAGAGAAGTTTGGAGAATCTGCATCTTAGGTCAATTTAATGGCAGCCACACAGATGCAAGGGCTAAGCCTATTGTGAACTTTGGCTTTCAAGCGTCTCAATTCCTTATAAAAGACAATACAGTTGAAGGTAGAGTACATTATGAACACAATCATTTTTTAATAATATAAATAATATAAAATGTAATTTATAAAAACTACAATTTAGTATACGCTACATCGTTAAAACATCTCATGGCTGGAGTTAAAGTCGCACTCAAGTCCTCTACATCTACACAGTCAAATTATTTTCACAGTATTATAGACTATGCACTAAGAACCTTTAACACATCTTCCTCTCAAATGGTAAGACCAACTCACCTACATCATTCCTGAACTGGAATATTTACATGCCTTATTGCTAACAACAACATTGTAATAAATAAGCAAATATATACTGTTACCATCAGAGAGAGATTCATAGTCATAGTCGTATTCATCCTCTTCATCTTCTTCGTCTTCATTGGTAGGTGTGGGGTTGCTAGCACCATTGTTAGCCTGTGCTTGCATATGTGCCAGCTGGTGAGCCTACAGCAAGAGAACCACTTATTACATTCTTGGTATGTATTTTTAAGAAGCAGAAGAGTTTTCATCACTGTCTGCATCTTATTTATATAAAAGCACTGAATATATGTATAATGAGAAATTAGTCAGACTGCTAAGATCAAAGTAAAATACCATTTTAAGGGTTTGAATATAAAGAAAACTTGTATTGGTAGAAAACCACTCAATAAGATGTGAAACCTAATTAATTATGCAAAAATGTCCACTTTGCACAGCATTTAGAGCAAGACTCTCTTTTTCCAGCCTGAGGAATGCTGTCTCGGAAACAGTTTAAAACTTTTTCAGAAGACAGAGAATGTCCATATACTGGTGCAGTCAATATGATTTACTTATTCTGATACAAGAATCCAGTTCTAATTGAATTGTGTTTACAGTTTGGGTAAAAGCAATTAGTTTTTAAGGATTCAATCTAACTGCTGCCTAACCACAGACACGGTTAAGAGGAGGCTACCAGAAACGCAACCCTAATTTTTGGAAACCAGAAAACTTCTCATTTAAGTATAAGCACAACTTGAATAGCAGAGTCCCCTTGAAAAGGGAGTAAGAGAGCATTTGTCCGGCTTGAATATGAAAAAAGAGAAAAGCAGAATTCTACTAAAAATTACTGCATGCTCTGTATATACACACATGCTCAATGTGTATCACTATTGTTCAATAAACATGAACAGCAAATGTTATAGCCTCAGAATAAAACTTCATTTATGTTTATCACATAGGACATGTGGTGCTAATCATAATAATATGAAGTATTTTAAAACTAAAATTCACTAAATTTTTTTATGCCGTGTCTATACTTGACTATATGTCTTGCGTACTTATTTGAAAGTATTGCAATCCACTTCCAAGTGTTTCAAGTGAGTCTTCCAAGCATGAGTATGCATTAGATTATTCTGCTGTATGTATTGGAATGGCAAAAACTTCAAACATTAATTATTTCTAACAAAAGCTAGGTCTCATTGCTTGTTATTAAGCAATTTACCTTTTGTTTCAATATATCCACTGGAGTTTGATGGGCTTTCAGCTTCTTGTTCTTCAACAGGATTTTTCTTTTGAGTTGGCCAGGTGATGGAAGCATGGGATCATCCGAAAAGTCACTCTCGAATAAAAACTTTGCTACCAGCTTATCTCCGAATACATTCTGAAACATTGAGAACATGTTATTACATTATGGAAAATCCCAAGGCATATGCTTAGAATAATTCACAATTCATGGCCTACCTTGAAAATTTCAGCCATCTTGCGTTGCTGAGGCAAGGAACAGTGGTTTTCTATTGATATGATAATTGGCATGTCAGAGGTGATAAATGCATTGCGATCAATAGCTTCCACTACCTCCTGTGAGAAAGAAAGGTCATTGAAAGAACATGTGATTACTTTGCAACATTCAGTTAACTTACGGTTACTTGAAAGGAGAGAAAGGAAGGCATCCTTTTTCTCCTCTAAGAAGAAAGAATCCACAGTCTGCTTTCAAAACAAGCTCCTCAGATCAACCGAGCATCTTGTTATAACAAAACTGTTAACAGCTACTTACGTTAGTTATGCTGATAACAAAACGACAAAATTACAGTACTTATGCTACAAAAACTAATTTGAAAAGCATAATGTTTACAATGAAGAAGTTCTTGTCTACAGAGTCTGTTGTTCATATTCTATTAGGATTTAGCCCATTAGGATTTGTATTTTTCAAATAGGTTAATTTTTTCAATCATTAGAGAAAAAGTTATTGATTTTCTTCTGATTTTTGTTGTTTCTATGTGCAATTACCAGCATACCTTAAAAGAGATCTTGGTAGTAAGAGTGTGCCCATGATAAATGATAGGCATCCCATCATCGCCATCCCAGCAGTCTAATTCTACACTTCTGCAGCCTTGTAAAAGAACCTACAATGCAATTGAACAGTGTAAGTACGTATAAGCCACAGTCTCATGCCCTCAAAGTAGAAGGCAGACATTGCAGAGCTAAATGAAAGCAGAATGATTAAGTGAAAGTGCTGGGAAGAGCAACTTTTGTGAAGTAAACGTAGCCCATAGAAGCTTCAGAACCCAGCTGACTGCATTCCCTAGGTTGACAAAGAGCGCGAAAATTGTATGAAAATTGAGAAAGCATTTATAGAATCATAGAATAGTTAGGGTTGGAAAGAATCTGAAGATCATCTAGTTCCAACCCCCCTGCCATGGGCAGAGACACCTCACACTAAACCATGCCAACCAAGGCTATGCCCAACCCGGCCTTGAACACCAAAAGCGATGGAGCATTCACAACTTCCTTAGGCAGCCCATTCCAGTGCCTCACCACCCTCACAGCAAAGAATTTCTTCCTCATATCCAATCTAAACTTCCCCTGTTTAAGTTTGAACCCGTTACCCCTTGTCCTATCACTAGAGTCCCTCATGAAGAGTCCATCCCCAGCATCCCTATAGGCCCCCTTCAGGTACTGGAAGGCTGCTATGAGGTCTCCATGCAGCCTTCTCTTCTCCAGGCTCAACAGCCCCAACTTTCTCAGCCTATCTTCATACGGGAGGTGCTCCAGTGCCCTGATCATCCTTGTGGCCCTCCCATGGACTTGTTCCAACAGTTCCATGTCCTTTTTATGTTGAGGACACCAGAACTGCACACAATACTCCAAGTGAGGTCTCACGAGAGCAGAGTAGAGGGGCAGGATCACCTCCTTCGACCTGCTGGTCACGCTTCTTCTGATGCAGCCCAGGATACGGTTGGCTTTCTGGGCTGCGAGTGCACACTGTTGGCTCATGTTTATTTTCTCATCGACCAACACCCCCAAGTCCTTCTTCGCAGGGCTGCTCTGAATCTCTTCGCTAATTTATGTTCTTAGGAGAAGTACCATAAAGCTTTGAAATTCATGGTATCTTACAGGACACATGGGATCTGTTTGCAGAAAGTGATTGGTTCTTAATTTATAGCTTAATTTTCTGCGGGAGAGAAACTTTTCCAAATTTCTACCTGCAAAAGTAGCTATAAAGCAACATGGCAATTTATTCCAGGTTTCTACCAGGATAACTTATGAGCACAGCATCTTCTGTTTGTTTGCCAGTTCTTTTTGTTGTTTTTGTTAGTTTTTTAAGTAGAAAGTGGTCTGAAAATAATATCTTACAAATAACTTCCATGAGGATACTTAGAATGTTCCAGGCCATCTTATTTAATGATATTAAGCTAATTTACACTCATCTACCCATTCATCTATCCACCCATTTTTATTTAATAATTTATTTAGTTTATAAAGCTCTACTTGCTACAGGACCACTGAAGAAAACAAAGAGGAAGGATAAAGGGAAAGATAAGCTAACCCATCTGTTGGTAGCTTATTAAGCCCAGCTTATTATTGCTATCAATATTCACCATGCCTAGCATTGAAAGGGTTATCTGGATTACAATTAAATATTTTAATGAAAAGAAAGATCTCTACAATCAAGACCATTTCCAGCAAAAACATTCATGAGCAAATGAAAAAATAATTCAAAACCTGAATATTTTTATTTTAGACAGTTGTGTCCATAGTTGGCGCACCACCACTTCCGTGACAGCCAAACACACTGAGCCAGAATAGAGGGCCCCTTCCCTTCCAATGACAGCTACTTGAGGGACAGGAAGAAAATTTTCTGCATCACGCAAGTTTTGGAGCCAGATGAGATTCCTGTCTATTATCAGCGCAATATTCACATCACAGTGCAGTGTTACTACAGAAACTTTCTTTGCAATTGCATTATTCTATGCAATCATGTTATTCAGGCTTTCCTAACATAGCCTCACCCTCATGTCTTGTAAATCCAGGCAAAGCAGTGCATGAAACACTAGATAAGCTCTTCTCAATGGTGAGTCATTAACATTTAGAGGAATGAAAACACTACTCACAGAAAGTTTGATGCTTTCTCTAGCATTTGGTAAATACACAGACACACAAATATATATATACGCACACACACATATACAAACAAATGCAGAACCAAAAGCCCTAGGGAAAAATTGCTCTTTCGCTGGTGACCACCAATCAGGCATAAAGTATAAAAAACTGAAGAATATTCCTAGAAGAAATGTTTTTAGAAATTATAGCTCCATTTGAAATCTGTCTTTGCAGAGCAATGTACAGTATTTGAGTAGTGTTTTTGACATCTGAATGAACTAAAATATTAGATCAGTCTTTCCTGTGGGAAAGTCTAATTTTAGTAGGTTGGGTCAGACCGACTGGTGTCTAAATGCTATGAATCTCAAACTAAACCCAGTTTTTTGCCTAAGAAAAGGCATTTGAGCACAACTGTGCTTACAGGCAGCTTTCCCACACATCATGTTTTTCAGCATTTTGCGAGCAGGGGTTTAGGACATTTAGATTTTCAAAGCAAAAAGGTCATGTTTCTGCTACTTGCCAGTTAAACAAACAAGTTCATGTTGAAAACCACACAATGATCCAATCCTGCATACCTGGCTGTAGAGCTCTACCGAGGACTCCCCTTTAAGCTGATGGCCAGTAAGGTACGTGTTGTGCGAAGACTCTATGTAGTAATACGACAGTGGATAGTGCAAGTCCTCAGCATTCTCTTGTGACTCATCGTTTTTGGAGGCGAAGTTGTCTTTATCCATCAAAAATCTAGAGGTGAGATGATGTGAGGAAATTTTATGCTGTGCTGAGTATTTTGTGACTGTCATGCAAACATCAATACACTCAGGTCATCTTTACATATATATGTATTTATACATGCATATATATATATATATATAAAAATTAACACATAAGTAATTACCTTGCAAATCCTTCAAAAGATAGCAGCCCCTGCTGGCACATGCTCACACTGGGTTCAAACTTCTATAAAAAGGAAGACATTTAAGAGATATATAATAAAAATTTAAAAAAAAGGAATTTTTCATATTTTTATAGTGCAGTCTGCTCACCAGACTGACCAGTTAGTATGTAAAAGCTGCCTCTTTTTGTGGGTAAAGTAACTAGGTGCTTGCGGTATACTCATGCCTGTTTTGCAAATCACTAAACAAGCACATTAAACTCATAACTGTAAATCATAGAATCATTTGGGTTGGAAAGGATGTTGGGAGATCATCTAATCCAATCCCCTTTTCAAAGCAGAGTCAGCACTTAAACTGAAATTGAAAAGGATCTATAATCAGGCATCCTTCTCCTATATATTATGCTTAACACAACATACCACCATCTCAAAATAAAGAGACTTGTGGTATGCTAACTTGAGGTTTCTTCAGAATTTCTGTCTTTTAAAGTGCGTAATTTCATATTATATGTTGATACCTGAAATATATGGTTTTTAGCCTTCGTTAACTACTAAGTGGGGGGTTAACTTTGGAGTGTATTAATTATGTATGTGTCATGGGTTCAGCAGCAGCAGTCATTTTTCTCCTCCTTGGTAGCTGGTGTAGTGCTGTGTTTTTTTTGATTTTGGGCCTGGGAACAGCGCTGATAACACCAGTGTTTCGGTTACTGCTTAGTGATGTTTTGGTCTGGCCAAGGATTTTCTGAGTTTCATGCTCTGCCAGGGAGGAGGGGAGCCGGGAGGAAGCAGAGACAGGACACCTGACCCAAACTGACCAAAGAGGTTATTCCATACCACAGCACGTTATGCCCAAGATGGAGGACGAAGAGGAGAGACCCAGAAGGGTGGGGGGTGCACTGCGTGGTCGGGCTTGGTTTTAGGTGGTGAGAAATTGTATTCTTTCCTTGTATTTGCCTTGTCATTATTATTATTGGTGGAGATAGAGGGGGGAGTGGGTGAGCAAAACTGCGTGGCTGACTGGGCTTAAACCACGACAGTATGTCTGGAAGAAGTCAAGATTTTCTACATACTTTCTAATCACTTCAGCCATTGTACATAAGGGAATTAA
Organism: Ara ararauna; assembly: GCA_028858755.1. Taxonomy (NCBI): domain Eukaryota; kingdom Metazoa; phylum Chordata; class Aves; order Psittaciformes; family Psittacidae; genus Ara; species Ara ararauna. The sequence goes on from CM054381.1 coordinate 72,184,834, forward strand.
ACATTTCCTCTGGAAAATTTTTTATAATAAAATAAAAATGAGTGGAAATGGTGGTTTTTTAGTTACAAATTAAGGTCAAAATTCATCAAAGGTGGTCACAAGGACACAAGGAGGAAACAACTCACTATCATGAATGCTTTTCCCAAGTGGTGACATCCGTTTCTGGATAAAACACACATAGCCAATAAAACAGTTTATTTACATGACTTTTTTTCTTTTTATGGACATATTCATGGGCATCTTCCCAATTTTATAGCCCAGAATTAAGATAGTATTAAATTTGAAATTCAAGTAAACTGTTGCAACACTATCAGCATGAAAGGAAATATCCACACAGATGTACTATTCTGGCTACAAGGCAAAAAAAGCTAGCGTTGAAAACAGAAGTAACAAGAGCTCAAGTAAAAGGAATTGCAAGATATTTGTCTACAGACCTGGATAATACTGAGGATTTCATCATAGGTGCAGTGTTCTCCTTGGCAGTTAACTAGGAAGTCATTTAGCTGCTGGATTCCCACTCCAAATATTCCCAGCGATGTGCTTTCAACTCCAGTACCATTGGTTACAATACTGGCAGCAGCAATAGCATCAGATATTTGCCTCTGGTTATCTGATAGTTGCTGTCTGCTCTTAATGAACAAACCAAGGTCTGAAACATTCCTAGTCAACAAATCTTAAAAGAAAAAATAAGGAAATATAAGCTATATAATTATGTGTATTATATCTACTGTACAGAACATAATGTAATATATACCACACTTGAATATCTGACTGAATATTTTAGCACTGGTATAGTAAATTAGAACAAACCCGTCTTGTTTCTATTCACTAACAGAAGAAAGAGCATGAAGCAGTATGACAACAGTGGGAGCGGATTATAAATGCCCAATTACTGTAAGTAAAATTCTAGAACTTTTAACATGTATTCACAACCTCTCACACACTATCACACAGGACCCTCCTGCTTCCTCTCTACACCATGTACAGCCTCAAAGCATTTCCTTCACTATGCACAACGTCATACCCTTCCTGTGCAGTCACTGCATATCTTCTTCCAGTCCCATATGACAATTGTACTGTACACTCCCCACAGGTTGCTAAGCAGAAAGGCTGTTTTCTTTAAATACGCACAAAGCTCCAGACTTAGATTATGGTAACAGGGGAATGTAAAATGGGACAGAAGTTTCCTTCCCCCTTCTTCCATGTAAAACTGATGTACTAGGAAAAAAACAATCAGATGAGACACAAGGCACAGCCTCCTCATTCCTTCTTCCTACATTTGCTCAGTGTTTTAGCCCTTCCAGAGCTCCTGCAATCAGATATAGATCCTTGTGTTGGGCCCAGCTGTTCAGCAACAAGTTTTATGCCTCTGCTATACTGGTTACAAATATAACTGGCTAATATAGAGCAGGAATACTTTTCCTCCCCTTAATTTCTGAACAAAGAACATATCTTACATCCTGCTAACAAGGTATTAGTGAAGGTACGGCAACAATTCTCTATGCAAACTTGCGATTGATAGCTCTTTATGAGGCTGAGACACTTTTTCTTAAGGCCAATAACTGAAGCTCAGCAATGTAGCAGCTGTATTTTCCTTTTTAACAAACCTAAATCAGGCTGGAATCCACTGTTATTTTCATCAATCTTCAAATTAGTGTAAAGTGGAGCAGGCTCTAAACCAGCTCGATTGCAGGGCACAGCATAGACATCGAAGAGGTCTTTCAGGTCCTTGCGGCTACGGACACTGTGAAAAGAGTTGAAAAGCTCAAGTTTTACTTTTTTACAGACTTGGATGAATGAGATCAGTACAGAATAAAAATATATTTTACCTGAAAGATTTGAAGAGCTCTACAAATTCCACAAAAGTCATGTTACTATCAGACACCATGAAGTTCTGAAACCCCTTCATTCCTCCTTTAACACGGCCATGCCAGCTACTGCTGCTCCATGCACTAAAACAGAAAAAGACTGCTGTAGCTTGGTTTACTAAATTCCATTTATTGAAACATTATGCATTCATGCATTAACACTTTATTTGTGCTCTCCTTAATGCATATATTACCAATATCTGAAAGAAGCAAATAAGTAGTTATCTATAAGATGCATAACAGTTTGTACCTTCTTGTTTTATAGCAGCTATGCTATTCCCTCAAGACAACTGCAGACTTTGCTGGAATTAATAATGCATATGCATGCTATTTAAAACTCTTCCATGTGCAAAAGGAGCTGATGCAAATGACACAAATGAAAGCACTCTCATTTTCTCTTTAAAGAAAATAATGCCAGTATTCCTGTAGTGCAGGTTGCTTTTAAGATTTGTTAAAGATTTGCTAAGGGAAAAATAAAACATACATAGAATTCCTGAAAGCTCTGTTCTGTCAAAATAAAACAGTAATATTCTGAATGGCTGTGCAAGAAAAACAGTTTTTCCTTATGCACCTGCAGTTTCTTAAATGTTGGAGCATTAAAGGTGCAGATTTTAAGAAGCATAACCCTTCCCCTTTCCTGGCACTCAACCCTCACTATTTCCTAGCCCATGGGTTTTCCAGATTCTTCCCAAGAACACTCAGGACTATCATCAGATAACGCAAAGACAGGTTGAGCTACAGTCCTCCTCTTCTTTTAGGCTTGGACAATAGCTTCTGAAGGCCATTCTATTCTAGAAACAAAGTTCTAACGTTTTCCTATTTTCAGCTTTTGGGGCTGATGTAAGGAAAGCAGACTGGAATTTCTTGAGAGCAAAGGCAGAAAATGATCGCAGAAACAGCTAGGTGTTTGGTGCTAATTATCTTAGTTGACTTGAGTAATAGCAAGCCCAGCCGATTTCTTTATAACTGAAATTGTTAACTGATGTCGTGCAGCTGAAAAAGGTTTTTTGAAGCAGTACCAGTATATTTCCAAAAGCTACATCCTAAAAGCCTTAGGCTACTACAGGATTCGCACTAGTAAGTGTATTTAGGCCCCAACTTGAACTATCCCTTGAGCAGCGTGAACAAATCCTTGGTGAATTTCATGTCTGATTTACAATGGCAGGCTGAGCTCTTAAGCCTCTTCCTGGGCTTAAGCACCAATGAACCCTTACTTCAGGAATGGGATCCACCAGCACCAGCATCCTGAAAATGGAGGCATCTCAACAGGCAGAACAAGGATCAAGAACTGTCTAGTTTAAACCATAACTAACTCCAGAAGTTACAGTATTTGTTTCAAAATACCAGACTAGTGACCCTGTGTCAGACTTTATTGTGACATTTCGTAATGTTCAAATCTAAAAATCCATTAATCTATGAATTCTGCCATCAGGTTCGGTACAAATAGTTCCAGTTCAACAGCTGTAATGGAAAAACTGAACCAGCTTGTCCCATGTTCCTAAAGACATCTGCAGTCACCTGTTGCAGGCAGGCAACATCTTACATAAATATGCTAGATCAGGCTCCTCAATTCCCTCCTGGGCTGGGACGGATGCATGCAATTGAAAGCAGAATGTGATTCAAAAGTACTAAAAAACACCATCTCCTTTAGTTGATATTGTTCAATTTGTTTGACATCACTATGGCAAGTACTGACATAGTGCATATAACTTCTTTCCTAAAATCATTCCTAACATTTTTATCAGACAAGAAAAATAAACCACAATGAGGAAAGTCTCTTGACTCCAGAAAACTGACTGCAACTGCAGAGCACTGAGTGGAAGACTGGCAGCAGATGGTAATGCTCAGCATTTCACTGGATCTGATTGCTAAAGAGTATTTTCCACATCTTTCCATGGGTAACCAGCACAGGTTGTTAAAAAAGAAAGACAAAAACCCTAAGAACCCCACCAACAACCAAAGTAATTAGTAACAGTCTGGATTATACCTGTCTATGGGTATAACATGTGAGGCGGTTTACTTCCTCCTCACAAAAAAGCCCAAATTTCTATTTTTCCATCTCCAATTTTCTGTTTCCCAGTGGTGCTACCATGCTTTCCCCTGCTTCTTCCACCTTACACGTGGCACTAGATTGCCAAAGAACTTGGAGATTTGCTGGAGGCTTTTAAAGAATGACAGAAGACACCTACAGGCTACCTGTGTTTGGAAATTATCTGGACTGTGTAAGAAGTTATTCTCAACAAAAATATTTGTAAGGACATCAGGAATATCAATGTTATGAGTTATGTATGCAAAAATAGCATTTTTCACTCTGCACATGTAAGAATTATTGTTATTTCAAAAGATAGCCAGGTCCTCCTCTTTTTAAATTGCTATCATTGTATTTAGATTCTTTTCATTTTTCATGTGTAGAAATTTTATTTAGTGCTTCTCAGTTGTTGGGGACATTGATCTAATTTACTGGTCAGCAAAAGTTCATGCACATATTATATGGCAAGAGAAAGAGAAAAAGAACTAGAAATCTTTCTTGCTCTTCTCCTCCTGGATGCTGCACTGCAGCTAACAATCATTTGTTACAGCTCAGCTTTCTGTGCTGTGAAGGCTCTGCTTGGCCCGGTGAGACCCTCTATCCACCATCCTCCTGAGCTCTGGGTTCTTTGAGGGATTGTGCACTCAATGCACAACCAGCTCATGTCCAGCACCACTTCCAGCTATGAAGCCTTGTCAGTGTTTTGAGTCTGAATCCAGATGCTAATCTGAATTAGTAACTTCTCTTCGCTGCAATCTGTGCAGAGCCATACAAATGTGTACAAGCACTCCTAGTGGATCCTGTGTTTCCTAGGTTATTTCATTATCTAGGTGAGTCCAACTTTCTGTTACTTTGGAAAATGGACACTTCATTTGATCTTAATTTATGATGGTACTGACAAAATTGGTCAGTTATAACTGCCCAACAATTGGCTCAGGTCTGTTTTGTTCCCTACAGTGCTTGCCTGTCTCTAAGACATCACTTTCTTTTTTGGTGTGTGCTCTATCTGAAGTGGCTGAAATAAACTGTGGCAGATACTATTGCCTGACAGATTGCCATTTATTTAATGTAACACTAAACAATAGGACATGCCATGACTTGGTGGCTTGCTTGACCCTGCAGTCCTTGCTGGAAGCATCCCCTACAAGACAGCATACTGTAGATGGTTTGAGACTGTATAACCTCTCCATCCATACTACCTAATTACCAAAGTCTCTGGAGAAAATATTCCCAGAGTTGCAGCTAAATTCCATCTTGGAGGTAACCAGCTGGTTTACTCTAAAAGAGATCCCAGGTGTAAATTAGTACACATATGGCACTTTGCAGCAAAGCAGACAGCCAGCTGTTTGACAGCTTAGACTTAGTGACCACAGCGGAGGCACATGTGAAGTCTCCACATACATGAAAACTGTCAAGCACAGTTCAGACCTATCAAGGGTCCAAACAGTAAATATCAAGACTAAAACTCTCTCCAGTACTCCAAGTCTCTTAATGGCTCATGAAAACTGGGTCAAGGCAATGGATAAAGCATGTATTTCTGTTCTGAGGAATTTCCTCAGGACTGATGAACCAGCCATAGAGCTGTATGCTGAGCAAATTCTAACAAGAAGGGTCATATCAAGTTGGGGAAAGCTCTATCAAGAAACTCAGTGGAGTTTCCACACAACTTTGCCAGGGAAAATCTGTCATAACTCAGGGAGGCCCACAGTGTTAAGCTGCACAGGGATCTGTACAGAAACGCAGGACTGAGAGGAATTAAAGGAATATTAGCTGTTCTTCCCCAGGGAACATAAGTTCTCCACTGAGCTTTTTAATCTCACTTAGAGAACAGCAATTACTTTGGCATAAAGGCAAAAAGCAGATTTGCAAAACACAGAAGTATTTTTCAGAGGTAGTAAAGCAGCGTTTCTTCAGTTTAATGTAAAAGAAGGCTATTCCAATCCTTCATAAAAGAGGAATGTCATACAGAGGTAAATCCTAGTCTGGCATGTTCATCACACGGTTGTGAGCAGCAGTGGAGAACAAAAAGTACGCAACATAGTAATGAGTCTCAGAAAGCTGTCCACAGTTGGCTCTACTCCTCATACCTACTGCCAAAGTTTTACGTGTGAAAAACAAAATCCCTAAGAAATACACAACATATACCATTACACAAAACATCTCTCTTCAAAAATATTCTCCCAGCAGAAATAATCTCTTTTATTTTTTGTCATTGCTCTCCGGGAAACCCAAACTCATAACTGTACCTCAGTGTTCATTCTGTTAAAAGGCACTGGACAGCCTCTGTTGAGATGGTTTTCTTGCATGTCATAAAGTACCATCCACATCCCTGACATATTATCATTGTTATATTATTATTACTACAACTACTACCATCACCACCATCACTTTTTCTAGAATTAATACAATAGTCCACTATGTCACTGCACAACCACAGCATAACCTTCTGCACTAAGTGACACAAAAAAAAAGGGTGTTCAAGGAGGAGAGACCTGTAAGAGAAAGATTTCAAGCCTGTTCCTCCAGTTCCCCAAGGCAGTACTACAATCATCGCCAGGAATGTCAGGAAAAGTTAATATTCCCCAAGGTAGAAATGACTTATGCTAAGAAAACTTAGAACTTCAGTTCACACATCTATAATATTTCTGTTGATTTTCATTATACAGATGATGTCTGTAACTATGTTTTGGATCAGATCTGGAGAAAGAGTTAAACTCTATATCTGTGTAGTTTTGGAACAGCATTCCAATCTGCTTCTGTAATAGACATAAACTGAAACGTGCTGCTCAGGGACTTGCTACAAAATCATCCTTAGATTCATGGTATTTCAGCTTAAACATTCTGTGGTGTTCTGCAATGTGTTTTAGATGTCTCTCAAGAGGCTAGCGGCGTTACTGGCATTGTTTTGTCAGATTTTGTCACTTTGGCCTGAAAGCCACATTCAATGATAATTAAGTAACAGTAACTTGTTTTCTTTTTAAATCAAAGCATTGCTTTTGTCATTACCTAGATTGACTCTTGCTTGAAGAAATTACAGGAGAGGAGACTGGTCTCACTGGTGAAGATGTTGTAGCTCCTAAATTAGGAGATCCAGATGCTGTCAGAGAGTGAGCTCTTCTTGATGGCAGGTTGTTAGACAGAGAAACATTAATAGTAATATTTTGATCTATGGAGAAAACAAAAGTTTGCAGCACAATTAGAACATCTGGCCCAATAAAAATGTTTTTGTCCAAGAGACCTATAGCATAAATCATTAAGGTGTAGTAAGACACTAAAGGGACTTCAGATTTGTTCCGAGACACTAAAAAAAAATACATTCTGAACACTTATATACCCATTTCATCTGAATGGAAAGGAAATACTGTAAGGGTGATGAGGCACTGGAATGGGCTGCCCAGGGAAGTTGTGAATGCTCCATCGCTGGCGGTGTTCAAGGCCAGGTTGGACATAGCCTCGGGTGGCATGGTTTAGTGGGAGGTGTCCCTGCCCATGGCAGGGGGGTTGGAACTAGATGATCTTAAGGTCCTTTCCAACCCTAACTGTTCTATGATTCTATGATTCTACGAAATGTTACTGAAACTAAATGAAAGAACAATCATAAGCAACTACAGAAACTGAAAGTTTATAGCATTTGGAGTTTCACCTGCAAAAGTAGTTTCATATCACAGATGTATTTTTAACACCATAAAAAAAAAGGCTTTGAGCAAAACTCTGAGGGATTTTTAAGTACTGAAGTACTAATATACTACCTGGTTCTTCATGTTCATCAAGATCTTGAGGATCTGAACCACTTCTATTACGATATTCCTTAGAGCTTTTTGCCTTCCGAGTTGACATTTCATCATCAGTGGCCTCTCCACTTTCACCCTAGAAATAACAAGCACCATAATACTTTATATTGAGGTAGCACCCAAAGGTCCCAATAAGATTCTGTTCCCCTTCTGCTAGCCCCAACATGGGCATGTCCTGAGAATGCTTCAAGCATGATAAAATTAAACCTGAACTATTAGAAAACAAGCCCAAAACCTGAAACTGCAATAAATTGCTTTTACATTATCCTCTAACTTTTCTCTGGTTCAGAATACCGTTAGCTACGCAGTAACTTGTAAGAAGGAAACAAATCAGCCAGAAAATCACAACCAACATGAATAACAAAATATTCTACCCTCATGAGTACTTTTTTCTTTTTCTTAGCTGCACTTAATCCCAAAGTGTTGTTTCTCTGTACACTGGGTTTCTCGGTGTTTTTGGTGAGAGTTCCTGTGGTTGTGTTTCTTGCACTCCATCGTCTGCCTCCAAACAGTTCAACAGCCTGAGCCAAGGTTGGGCCTTCAAACCTTCCATCCTCCTACAAAAATTCTCAGTGTTAACAAAACAAGAGAAAGAACAGACACATTTTCTTAAGCAATAAAATAGACATCTCTAAGGAATGAATGAAAGACAAAACATGAGGGGGAGGCAATTTTTAATTACTGCATGAATATCAAAGGGCTATTTTGTTTGCTATTTTGGCAGGGGTTTTGGCCCTAACTCATCACTCAGTATTTCAGAACTTGTTTCAAGTGCAGGCATTGCTCTTTCTTTAAGAAAATACTTATTCCAAAACTCCAAACATATGAAGAGCTTCATAATAAAAAAGATTTAACTTCAGTGTATTGAAAGCATGCAAGGTTTGACAGAACATTATGCTGAGAATCAGATTTAAGCTGTGTTGCAAAGTTGGAGAGTTGGTTCCAATTTTTAATTTTAACTTATAATAGAAACTAATTACATTACATCACATCAAGTTGTTGACATTTTTGAACTTTTCTTATACAAAATCGCAGCATCTTTTACCTGGTAAAGACTGACGTACTGTTTCCGTAGCCACTGTAGTCTTTGGTCAGGGAATCTCCTCATTTTTCTTACAGCTTTAGTCAATTCCAGCAATCCATCATACAGCATTCTGGCAGTGTATTTTGGAGCAACAAAGTGCAGCAACTTATTATCAGTAGTCTGAAGTCCATAAAGTAGTGTTATACCATTTTCTTCAAGGGACATATTGCAAAGTTTATTTTGAACACACACAGTGTGCATATCAATGCCAGAGTGTCCCATATATACAGCCTTGGCTGAAAACAAGTCCAAAAAACCTTCCACCAGTCCAGTATTACCAAGAATCTGGTATTTACCAAGCTCAGCAGTAGTACCCAGCACACTCAGTTTTGCCTTTGCATTTGCAGGGCAAACTGTTGTGGGTTTTGTCCAAGTTAAAGTACTATTGTCAGGCTGAAGTTGAAGGAAGCAACGTGCTGAGAGATGTGTCTCCTGATCGTAATGAATGACAGTTGCCCCTTGTTGCATGAACTGATGGACATCAGCCCTGATAGATAACACATACCAGGGAATGAGTTCTATCCCATGGCAGAAAGCTTTTTGTTGCTCTTCTGTTGAACTGGTGTCCCACTCTTTCAACTGCTCAAATATATCACTTTCAGAATCTGAAAGATCTCCAATTATAAATCTGTATGTGAGTAAAGACGAGAGACCTCTTTAGTGATACATGTGCTTATTTATGCTATGACTGATGAATACATTTCTGCTGTAAATTAAACAAAAAACATACTATCATTTTATAATTCAGACTTACAGGAACATGTGGTTTTTACAGTATTACAATTTACATTATTGCAATTTCAAATGAATAAGTAGATGCTGCTACCATTAATTATAACTCCTGCAACAATATAATTATATTTTCTTTGAACTTCCCAAACATTACATTATCAATTAAAACCCTCCATTTGGATCTTAAAGGCATGATTCCAGTTTCTAAATCCACAGCATAAGATTGCTTCAGTTGAAATATGAAGTACCATATATGGAAACTGTTAGCAGGATCTACTGGACTGAAGACAGGACTTCTAATCTCTGCTCTATTATTGATTTAATCTGGAGAATTTTCACATTATATAATTCTCTGATTAACACTTATAAAAACAGTGGTTCAAATACATATGTTCCTCATAGGAATGCAGCAAGAATTGGATCAGATACTTCCCATTAGAAAATTTAATTTTACTTAAGTAAAAGATTAACATAAAGCTTGCATGCAGCAACCAAAAGTTTTGAAATATTTTACCGTAATCAGAAGCAGTAGATATGGAGCAACAGTCAAGAATACTCAACTAATAAATGAGGTAGTTTAAATACATTTATTTCCTTGCAGAAGCTTCTAACATGTATGAATGCAAAAATATTCAATATTTTCATACTGCTTTAATGAACATAAAAAAGAGCAAACTGTTGCATGAAGCAGAACTAATGAAGCACATCTTCCTAAGGCTATCTGGCCAACAAAATCCAAGCCAGCTTCCTCTGCATATTCTTCAAGGCATCTTGTCCTAATAGCCTCAGGGCTTCCTCTTCATATTGTCACGTGCACTCAGCTCCTGCCCATGTCCTGCGAGCTGAGCAAAACCAATTCATGTTGTAACTTGTTCCAAGTCACATATACTATCTCCCTAAGCTAAACAGCACGGAGAACCATTCGCTCTTCCTCAATTTCTTCTCTACCCTGGGCACTAACTGATTTTAATTTTTTCCCTTATTCCATATATCAATTCAAATGATTCCTCTATTAATTTATTAACCAGTGAGATTTCCACTTCTCTCTCCACCAAATTTAGCAAAAAGTGGCCAACAGACTGAGGATTTATTACTTGTGACTGACAAAGGCACAGTAACTGTATCAACCTTTATTGTAGCTCTATTTCCTCAAGAAATCTTGCTAAAAATAAAGGTCATGCATTATAACTAAGCTGGTATAAACTGTCTTACCAGACACATAAAAATATTTACCTGTGTTATACAAGATTAAGATTTTCAAAGTAAACAAACAATGAAAGCAGCTCTTTCTCCCCCATGACCTCAAAACAATCAAATAAATCTCTGCAAAAATGCTAGAAAATGTATTCTGAGACTAGATGTGTATGGCTGGAGGAGTCTGGTATAGTGGAGACAGAAATGGCAGAGCTTTGTTTATGCCTTGTTTCACATTTGATAGCACTGGCATGCTGCAGATTAAAATGTATAAAAAGCAGGTAAGCCAAGAACACACACAGAATCATACAGAGAAATATATCTTTAACACTAGCTGACAAAAGCAACACAGCTATCAGTTATTGAGAACACACTTACAGAACTCGGTTTGAATCAGCTTTCTTTACATGTGCTGCACTGAGAGGCAAGGAAATGAAAAGAAAGGATAAAGTAAACATTAAAACAGATTGCAGTTTTAAAGGGGAAAATCGCAAGGGATAAGAAAAGCAAAAAACTCGAGGTTTTCCCCTATTACTTTAAAAGTTATTTATTGTAATTAGGAAAGCTTAAAAGTGAAGATGAGATCAGGCTAATAAAGCGAGGTATCAAAGTTTAGAGTACCTTAATAGGTAATTTGATTAACAATTCTATAAAAACTGTATTCAAACTTTTCTGTCTTTTCCTGTCTACTTTTACTTATTTGAGAACTGTCAAGACTGAGTTCTAATAAAGATTAAAGTTTGAAATTTTTCTGGCATGTACAGAAATTCAGGTCACTGATTACAAAGCGATAGAGCTTATTTGCTAACACAACTGGGAAAGTAATTATACACACTAACGCTGATTTTATTAGATGCCTTTCATTTTTTCAAATCAAACTAATCTACCAGCTTTGGTGGGTTCATGTTCCACACCACTAACCCAAATCAGCAGAACGCACCTTGCAATTCTAAAGTAATAAGAAGCATGTTATAAAGTGTATTTTTCTGCCCTCATGACCAAAATACCACAATTAACAGGTAATATGTAATTAGTATATAATTTAGATTTTATAAAACTGTATGCAAATACGACTTTTCTCACCTAAGTTTCTTCCTTAGAACTTTTTAGTCATTCATAGCATTAAAATAAACCAAACATTACAGCCTCCATACAACAGGGACAACGAACTACGGCCCTTTCGCTTCTGCAGCAATGTGCTCCTGTGCCTCACCCAGCTGTCTGAATGCCCAGGGAAGAGATGGCAGGTGAATAAGGAATTTCCAAAGTGTAGGAGGTACCTGAGCTAAATTAATATTTCCAGAAGTGTTTTTCTACAAGTGATTATACTACTAAAATCAGTTCTATAGATACTAACAACTGAGCAGTTAGTAGCCTGAAGCAGGAAACACAACTTCGATTACCTATCTTCAGTTTTGTTCATTTAAATTCTAAACTTTCATTTCAGTGTTATATTAGCTTTTTCCTTTTTGCATCAAAGTCCTACTTTAAACTGTAACTTACAAGTTTATACTTAAATAAAAAGCATAATTAATTTACCAAGTACTGATTTCGCAAACACATAACAAAGAAAACTTTATTTCTTTCCATACTGTTCTTTTAAATTGAAATTCTGCTTTGTTCATTTAAGTGAAAAGTTTATTTCCCTGGCTTATTCTCCACTTGAACTGTTGTAAGCTGATTTTAAAGCATAATCATTAATAAAAATGATTCCTGGAAGAAAGTATTTGAACTGAAGTAAGTCAAGAGACAACATAAATGGACAGAGAAGAGGGTCTGTCTTTCTTGGCTTAATCTACTGCTCCACTTTCCAGAAGCAACTAAAGCCAGATGTGAATAATTCTATTAGAAACCATCATTTCAGGAAATAATCATTATTTATTTGAAATGAAATTTAGAATTGCATGTTAATTAAATAAATGGATTTAAACAGGAAGATGGTAGTTCCTTCTCAGGCAGTCACTTATTAGATTTTATGTGTAAGTAGCTGAAATATGTTGGATACTTCTGAACATATGGGTATTTCTGATTCACATTATCAACAAAATAACTCAGGCGGTGACTTATGCATGCTTTTTTATGCAAGCCATCACGTAATTTTACAGGTCTTCATCTCTGAACAGTACAGATCCATTACTTAATTTGAAATTATTCTAACACGGTTACTTAGTTTTAAGGCCATCTATGTCTCTATGGGCTGCAACTTCACCAGAAAGCAACATTCTAGATTTAGTGACCTCTTAAACTTTTCACTTAACATATTTCTTGATGGTGAACAGTACAGAATATACCACATCTTTGAAGTGAAAATCTGAGATTCCTGAACACTGGGGTTTTTTTACAAAGGGCACAATTAAGAAGACTTTTATGCAAAAGAGCAGGACTATAGCAATGTGAAAATTCAAAATGTGTACTGACTTATAACTGTTTTCTGGACATAATTCAAAAGCCTAAAATGAGCATGTCCTTAAAAGAAGAGATCTTCTGAAGGATAACAAATAACCTTTCTTCTGAAGTGGGCAGAACGCTGCCCAAGCATGCAGAATGTAATGTCCTGAGATCTGATAACGGATATGTCCTGGTGCTATTCCTGTCACCACAGATCAAAATTGTCATCGTAACTGTGGATTTTTAAAGGTCTATGTGTAAGACGAAAAGGATTTACCCTTATCATGAGAGGAAGTAATTACATCATGAGGGAAAACATACAGATAATTTCCTAGCATTTGAGTATCAGATATTTAGCACAACTGCAGAAGAAAAAAGTTCTGAATTGGAAGAGGATAAATAAAAGGGAAGATGTTAAAGTTGACCTTATTACTAAAAGTGAGCCTTGGTAAAAGGAAATTAAAGATTAAAAACATGAAATATACAGGTGATGACAGGAAATAAAATAAGACCTACTGGTACCGGGTTTTGTCCTTCAAAGAGTTTTTTCTTGAATTACTGCCTTCACTAAAATTATCTTCACCCTCTTCAGATTCCAAACTGCGATTGCAGCTCCGAATCGTTTGAAAGATATTGTTTGCTGTTGATTCTTTTTCTGGGTTATTTAAACCATCTTGGCCTACTCGTTGCAAGAAATTATCTTGTCCACTGTAATCTGAAACAAACTAGAGAAACCTAAAAGATTAGCATCGTAATAGAATGTTGTGTCATCTACTTCTCACTGAAGAAACTCTTACAAGAATTAATATTTAGTATATACTTTATATTAGCTTCTTACGGGATTTTGTATCTACTTCCAATCCTAAACAGACCAAATCACTGTATAAATCAAGCAACATAAGTTTCAGTAACTCCTGAAAACTCTTTAAGAGCCTCAGTCTTAATCTTTTCATCTAACAGGGGCATTTTTCTTTTAAACCAAAATTATAAAACTCAAAGGGATTGCTTCTTTTCATAGAGGAAAAACTGATCCACTGAGCTGAATTCCATTTTTAAGGAATTGAAAACTTTCCAATTCCCAATGAATTAAGTGGAAGGTCAGATCATTTAACAGGAAGTAGTTAAATCTGTAAGGATTTACATACTTATTTTACCCAAAATATAAACATGACCCTTTGGTCCTAATTTTAATTTCTCAAGTACTCTAACACTGAACTACATGTAAACAACCAAATCTAAATTGCTACACTAGCTACAGGAATTAAATTGAGGTACCTGTAACTCAACAGTGGTAATAGCCTCGTTTAGAAATATTTAATTGGATGATGCTTTTGTATAAAATAATAAACAATATAAAATAATATCAAATGAAGCACTGGATAGCTATGAACGTAACCCTTTAGAATACAAATCTCACTTACCTCTAATGTTTCATTCTGGGCATTATATCGTGGACAGAGCCTGATAAGGCTTGATGCCCCATCCAAAACTTCACAAAGCTCTTTCAAAAATACACCACAGAAAGGAACAACTTTACAGCCTGGAATATTGAGTGCCCGGTTAACCACTTTCCTGTATTCAGATGATGACTCATGTTGTGCCATAGCATCTTTCAGACTTCGCATGGTTTCAATATCAGACTGGTCCATAAATTGCCACATTTTTAAAACCTTCCTTGACCTATCGCAAAAAGAGATTACAACATTTATTAAAAGAATTAAAATTATTTTACATTCAAGTTCAACACCAACAGCATGTATGTAATAGAGGAAATAACCATCATTATTTAGAAATGAATGCATGAAAGCAAGATTATTTTTATGAGAATTTGGGGCTGTGAACCATTTTACCCCTTTTGAATTATTAAAGTACAAAACTAAAAAGAAGAATCAAACAGTCTTATCTACTGGAATCACATCTGACATTTTAATAAAAGCTCAGCTGCATAAGACATAAAAGCAGGCTTTCTAACACTTTCATTGTGTTACTGCCTTAAATTCATAAAGGCCTGGGAAGAAAAAAGAAAAGATGAAAGAACTTATAAAGATAAACCAGATCATTTGTTACAAATTCCTTTAGTTGCATTATGAAAAATCTATAAAGGTAGCAAAAGTGGGGTTTTTTTAAATTAAATTAATTTAAAAGAATTAACATTGATTTTTTTCCCCATTTCATTCACAAAATAGATTACTTATTTTCACAGAAATAAGTAAATCAGGACCATGTTCCAGCTCTCAGGTACCAATGCAGTGCTGTAGATGAAGAGAACTTTTGATTTTAACCAGAAATAGCTCCTGATGCTCCCTGAGGACAGTGGATAGAGCAGGGAGCTTTCCCACCTTCTAAGCTTTATGTCTGTGCAATGATATGGCCTTTCTACCTAGTCCTGGCTCCAAACATACCAAAAGGTCTGTAGAAAGGTTAACAGCAGAACATACTTGACCCCCCTTTCTGCCTCTGTTTGGGAAACACTGCTTGATCAGCACCAAGCCTTTCTCTCCTCTCTTTCCCTTGTGCTGTGCAGATGCATTAGAGATAAAATTAAGCCTTTAATTGGCTTTGTATTTTCTCTCACAACTTACAGGGCTTGTAGGCTGCTCAAAAAGACTCCCCATGCCTATGAGTGTTTCAAATGTGCTTTCGATGGCAAAAATGTAAACCACTCACTCAATGAGAATCCTTACTAATCCACAAAGAGCAAGAATACAAACACTTTGAAGCTTTGCTACACAAACATGATATACAAAGAGGGTCAAAGCTAAGAAATGGGAAATACGGTCTTAAATCTTCCCTGTTCAGGCCTGTTGATTAGCTTTATTTGATTAGATTAACCACAACTGCTTTCCCATCTTCTTCTCACATTTAAAAACTTCTTCTAAAAAAAATCCAAAAAACCAGAAGTATATTTTCTAATATAACACATTTAGCTTATACCAGGAAAACCAATGGTGTCTCCAGAGCATTTGTAAAAAACAGCTCTTAGCATGCTTCATTTTTCCAGAAGGGATTACTAGAAAGTCACAGGGTGAGATGATGTGATTTAGCCATGGATTTCTGTTTAGCCATTGTTCTCCAGCGACATCTGCTTAACAGAAGCTACAGTGTAATCTGTCACTGAAAAGCCATTTAAAAAGAGAGTTGTCAGTACCTCAGCCCTGCCAGAAATTCCATTACAGCATTGTAGTTGCCCATATTCCAGCAGCATTTTGCCACATGTACTAAATATGAGAAGACTTCTCGTTTCTCCTCCATAGAACCTGCAGTCAGGATCAGCCAGGTAACCCACGAGCTCACCTTGTAAAATAAAACAGACGGTAGAGTCAACCAAAGCAATGTCACTTGGAGAATTCAGCATACTTGATGGAAAACATAGGGGTTTATGGTTTCCTTCTGTCAGCAGGCTATCAGGCAAAATTCTACTTTTACATTTTGGGCCAAATCATATATGCAATGCAATCACACCTTACACACAGACATACTCATATTACAACAGTTAAATCATAAACTACTCTAGAAATACTTAAACAAAAACTTACTGCATCTTAAGATATTCCTAATATGCATTTAGGCCACAAAAGAATGTGGACAGATTTCTAAAGCTGCCAGAGAGATCTGCAGTGTTAATTCTTATTAACATAACTCACAAATCTCAGCCTCACATTGAATAACCCTTGTTCTTACAACACGGACAGTGAAAGTGGATAAATTGGAATTTTTAGTTTTACTTAACTTCACAAAACTGGTGCTTGTATTTAATGTACAAATTTGCTAATTCCAATATGCACTGAACATTTAAAATAATTCATATTACCTATTTGCAAGATCACAAATTCAGTAGAAAAAACCCCACCTTCCTAAGTGTGGCCATACTACCAACCTCTGTTTTGATTAATTAATGCCAGAATCAGAAATTAATGTCATACATGATTCTGTTTGTATTTAAACAAGTAAAACTCAAACCTTCATTTTATCAGTGTGCAGATTTTCTTTCCAGTTTATGTTCCCACAACATCCATAAAAAGTAGCTGTATTTCACATGGAAACCTAATTTAAACCAACTGTTCCTTTTTACAACATGATTCCCTGGGGGCTTGATTTTTATCATTGTGTAAACACTTAGCAAGCAATAAACGTGATTTGTTTACTGACACTGAGTTCCATTCTTTGGTCCTGAAGGTCTCAAGTGTTTACAGACAATACCAGTGTGAGGAGAGGCTTAAAAAAATTAGGAAATGTTAGTTGCCCCCCTCAGAGGGCATAGACTTTTATTTTAAAAAGCAAGCATGTGAAATAAAATGTAAATGCATTAGTACTTGCAGAGAAAAAAACCCACCAACCAACAACACTAAAACTATAGAGGACTTCCATTTATGCAAGTCTATGCAGACACAGTGTTCTGAGCCTGTCACTCCTGAGGGAGAACAGTCAAAGAAAACAAAAAAACAAAGTCACTATTTAATCTTTCCAATGCCCAAATCAATCAAGAACTATAGAACAATAAAAGAGATGTGCAGAGAAGAAGACAAGCCATAGCTCAAATATATGCAATGTATATACGTGTACAAAAGCATCACATTTTTAAGACTGAATTCCTGAAGAAATGAGGCTGTAAAATCATTCTGCCTTTCATGCAGTGAGGACATACTTGGGAATGCATACCATGGTGATGGGGATGCTCTAATGGGATGTGAGTAACAGGGGACAGTGGACCCGTTTAAAAACAGTATTCCATCTGTCCTAGCCCTCATTGGACCACTTGGGTATGGAAAGTCAGAGCTGGAAGAAACCTGCTTTAGGTCTAGTGATTACCAAAAGAAAGCAGGTTAACTATTGTTTCAATAATTGCTGTATCCTTTACAGCAAACATGCAACAAGAAGAAAGATAAGGAATAGATAACAGGTACAGAGCTTTCAACAATGACAGAACAAGTACCAGAGTCCAATGCTGTACAGCCAGAAGAAACTTTCTCAAACACTGTTGCTGTAGAGACCACGATACAAAATAAATAAAAGCTATTAATACTGGCTGCCCTATACAAGATATATCTAATGGCTGTGTTAGCTCTGAATGAGAATTTAAATTTAACTGAAATTTTATTTGAAGTGCTCAACTGATTTTTTCTAAGATGTAAAAACTGAATCCATAAAGAAGTGCATACCTAATAGCATTGGGGTATAGAAAAACACAAAAAAAATGAGAGCGCTGCATGACATGGGTCAAATGAGGGCAAAACCAGAATAAAAGATAACGCAATTAATGCATTTAAAAAATCAGAAATTGTGAAACAAAGCAGTTCAATCTGCAGTTCAAGGTTGGCATAGATTTCTTTGTGTATGCTGGAAGAAAATCACATATTGTTTTTGGACAATATTCCTGCTTTCCAGAAATGGCTCTTTTAGGGAATGCAAATACTAAACATGCAATCTTACAAAAAAAAAAATAGCATTTGTTTGGTATGAAATGCCAAGTTTAGTAATGACAGTTTGATTAATATATGTTTAAAGTAGTAAAGATGTAATGCTCAGGAGAAAACAGTATCAAAATTGATAAAGGATGTCAAAAAAAGCAACTGAATTCAGACTCCCCACTAAGAAGCAACCTTGAAACTAGGACAGCCACTTGTAGAAATCTAATTTAATAGACAGTTTAGGACTGCTATAAACAATTATGAATTCTTACAAACACTGTAAAAGCAAACAGAAAATGATAAAGGCCAGCATGAACAAGCCTTTGTAGCATCGAGATGGTGTATGTATATGTAAGGGCAAAATAAAGGTGCAAAAGGCAGTAATCTCCCATTAAGTTTATGCTCACTCCTCTTTTAGGACAAGAACAGACTTACAGGAAGAGTAGAAAATATTTTTGAAATCTTTCACTAAACAAGAAGGAAAAAGAAAGTTTCTCAATTCATAAATTTTAAAACAGAATGGGCAAAGGCAGATATAATGGATTGGGCAGAATCCGAGGGCAGAAGTGAGCATCTAAAGATACAACCTACTCCTGAAAATTAGTTAATTTGATTAATCTGCTTTAGAAATTTCAGTATTTTCATTTTTCCTGGAGATCAGGGAAAGTATGAGGAGCAGGCTGGGATACTTCAGTCAGATGCAGATAACGGAAAATTTCATTCATATCGTTTTACATGTGCTAGAGACGGTTTCAACCTACAGTTCTTTTGTCATATCTAGCAGTAGCCAGGAGTATATAGTGACTTTTATGGTGGCTCTGAAGAACACCAGGTCTCCATAAAGTTTTTCTATGAATTATTCAGAGACTGTTGATTAACTGAACACATCATACATTAATCTGAACAGATCCCCCGGAAAGGGGGATTATGGGCTTTCTCAGAAAAGCTGGTATCCCAAAACTGGTTTCTTGTAAAGTCTTATCAGTCGGAGACTAGAACAGCAATGATTAAAATGGAATAGTAATGTCAGAAAGGAGGGAGCAGAGGAAAGGAGCAGTGAACAAAGTCATCTCCTTTCATTCAGGGAAGATTCTGCTGAGTGCTGTGCCTAACATCTGCAATAGCTTTCTTACTCCTAGCTTCTTTAGTGAAGACAGCTGGAAAGGGAAGAAAATTCAGTCAAATAACAGAGCTGAGGGGGCATTTCATCAAAATTACATGTGGCCCTGGAACCTAGGTAGGAAACAAACACAGATCTCATTGAACCAATAGGCTTTACAGGAGCAGAAAACAGAAGCTCAACCTCAGCAAACTCCCTGAATATTTTATTCTGCCCAGGCAGATTAAACTGATGGATCCACAAACTTAATAATGAAGAAAAAAATATTCTAAAGCTCTTCAATAAATGCATACTGAAATAGGTTGGGTATGGCATTAAATTGAGATGATTACTCATTACATCCACAGCTAAAAGGAACAATGTACGAGCAACAGTGAAATGCAGGTCAAGTTGAACGGACTGCAATCTTCAAGAAAAATCTTATTTGACAGCTTAGAGGAAACTTAAGTATATTAATCAAAACATACACTCATTAAACAATACGCAGTAAACCCACTCCAGAATTTTGTGATTTATTGATAAACGTGAGCAGTCCAGCATATATCCTCAAAGGCATGGCTTGCTAGGAATCACCAGCATTCTCAAATGACTGTCCAGCTGCCACTGGATCCCCAAAACACCTCATAATGTGTATACTAAATTTTTGCTGCCTTGGATGCATAAGCTGCCTCTGCACAGTGGGTATTCAAAAATAACAAACTTTTCAAGATCTTCGTTCAAATTAAAGTTCAGATGCTGTCTGCGTACACTGGAGGTAGATGGACCTCAGAAAAGACAAGCAGAGAACGTTTTTTTCCGCTTTGGCGAGCAAGTAGCACAGACAGTATTTTAGAGTGGCATAGTTTCTCTGTCACTAGAACCAGGTGTGATTTCTGCCTCTAAAAGTGGTTT
Source organism: Ara ararauna (assembly GCA_028858755.1). NCBI lineage: Eukaryota > Metazoa > Chordata > Aves > Psittaciformes > Psittacidae > Ara > Ara ararauna. Next base: position 72,205,339 of record CM054381.1, read on the forward strand.
TCTAGCAAGAAGGAGACAGCAAAGGGAAGCTCCATCCTGGCAGCCTCTGACTTCTAGACACTTCAGCCATTTGGATACAAAACAGCACCTCCTCTTCCAACAGTTCGTTCTTGGTTGGATTGCAGAGCTATCTCCCCAGCTGCATCGCACCTGAGGAGCACCTAATGCAAGGATGAAGATCTGTCAAGCAGCCAGCTGCCCAGTCATCAGGCTGCCACTACCACAGCAAGAGGGCTTCGCATTTCAAACACTGCCTAAACTAAGTAGCTCCGGGACACCACAGAGAGCACACCCCAGCCAAAAGACTGCACATTAGCAGCCTTGCCAAGCAGATCAAAACACATTGAGGGTATTCCTCAGAATGACCAGTAATGCTTTTTGGGCCAAGTGTTTGTGTTAGGTATCACTTTACTGTCAGATAACAATAGGCATATCGACATATTAATCATTATTTCCTAGTTTACGTTTTTACCACACTTGACTCACACAGTTCTGTTTGCTTAACTCATTTTAAACTCCTTTCAGAACAGAAATCATCATAGCAAACCTATAATTAGATTTCCGCTGCACTGCTGATGAGTCTGAAAAGTATGAGAAAATGTATCCTGGCTTCATTGCTATAACCCACATGATTGCAAGACACAAGAAAAGTCAGAAGTTAAAATATGGTGCACTTAAGTAAGTTAGTAACAACATCTGTCTTTTCATTCAGATAGAAAAAAATTACTTAAGGATTACTGCATACTAATATTAAGTAGTAAACAAGGAAAATCAAATAAAATAGATACCTACAGATGTAAGTATTTTCTGGTCCCCTAATACAGAGCAGCACTGACAACATTGTGCCAAATTAATTTCAGATATATTGTAAAGTAGCCTCATTTGGAACTCTTCAAAGGTATAGGAGCCTCCTTCATATCTGAGTATGAGCACACAGATATGAGTCTGATCTGCACCAGATGTCCAGGCAATCCAGACTGTAGCTGAGCAATGATCTCAAGCACAGTACTACATACAAGATCTATACAGTTTTAGGGGTTTTGCAATTATCTTTTCTTATCATCCCTACTGTTGACTGCACTAAAATCTCTTCTTTTCAACAAACTATTTTTTTTAAGGTTTTTAGGCTTTTCTTACTTTGATCAAAGTTTTCACATAAATTCAAGTTAGATACTGCTAATACATTTAGGAAAGGCATATTATAACTCAATGTTAAACTTCAAACATGCTGTGAATTTCTTAGTCAGTGACTGAGTCTTATTCAGTATTTCAACTTACTTGGGATTTCCTACAACTGTAGCAAGACCTCTATTTAGGATAGACAAACCTTGGACCTATGGAGACATTCTCAGAAAGCTCCACAGATTTCTGTTATGACTTTCAGTTTTCCCTTTCCATTTATATTTTTTTGAAGACAATTAGACAGAAAAGTTTCTATGGCTCTGCTTTCAGAACCAATAGTAGGAATATATTTTTAAAAAACAGCATTTTATTAACAAAAATTAAACAAGCCTGCTCTAAACTTTTAAACACGGGAAATCTATCAATCATTCAAAAAATAAAATAAGCCTCTGTTTTTGACTACCTAATCACTAAACTACCACTGTTTTATAGTCAAGTCTATATACAGGCAAAAATCTCCCAATTTGTCAGTGGCAGGATACAGCTTACTACTGATGCTCAGCTGCATTTACTAGTAAAATATGAAGGACATAAAGGAGACACCCGTGATGGAAATTGATCCTCAAGGTGTAGCATATAATCTTATAGTCCTTACAAGTGTAATACAGGACTGTTTACCATTAACCCTGCATGAATCCTGCTCCATATAGTACACAAGACAGAACAATGCTTATTGCAAGTTAAGTATTAAATGTATTCCTAAATTTGCCATGGATTTACTTCACTCCTTTTCTCCTTTTTAGTTTACTAATGCTCAAGATTATAAAAATCCATATACATATATATTAAAAAAAAGAATATATAACTTGTAGAGAATGTATTCTATGCTTATTTTTATAATAACAATTAATTTATTATCTTTCATTGGACTGTAAATGCAGCGGTGATATTGAGTGAGGAAACTGAAGATTCTCCACCTGCAAAGCCCAGTGTTTTGTCATTTGTACTGCTCTACACTCATTTCCCCAGCTCCTAAGTTTACAAGGCTTTCACAGTAGTTCCCAAGCTAATACTTCAGTGGGTGATGCTACAAGGAAGAAATGATGTCTTCTATTTTTGTATTACATTTCTTAGTAACTTCATAATACTTGTGAGATGCAGCTTTCAGAGGTGAAATGAACAAACGCAGCTGTCTACCCACAGATTAACACGTACCATCACTAGCAGTTAGTATAAAACCTTTTGGTTTACCACAAACTAAGATTACAGTCATACCTTTGCTTGATAAAATCAAGGCATTTAAGTAAAATCTGAAGAACTTGGAAAATCCATGTTAAAAAATAACCCTCAGCACATAACTATCATGGAGGACTTATGACAAGAGGGAAAAACAAACATTATCTTGTCTAAAAGCAGAACTCTTAGTATATCAGCATGCTTTGACTTCTCCCTCTTTAGAACAAAAATTAAATTAACTTTTCACAACATTATAAAGTCTTTCCACAAAGTAAAAGTGTTCTTAAGGGATATTATTATTCTAAAATTGTAAGAAGCAGATTAATATTTATGAGGCTTTCAAAAACACTAGCAGTGTGAAGCATTAGCACTAACTGCTGGCTACAGGGAGTAAACCCCTTAGTTCTTAATGATACATATAAGGAGAACAGCATGCAACATAGAACTGGTTCATTCTATGTGGATTTCACTAAAATTTCTTTATTAACATTTTTGGGCTTTTGCTATAAGATACAAAATACTTTTCAAATGCATTTTTTTTTTAATCTGAGTGTTTAAAATTGCCTATTTTCTGAACAGATGGTTCACTTTACATGCTTGAGTGAAATTATATAACCTTACAAAGAACATTTACCATTTTAAATCTGATTAAACACTATTCCAAACAAGGACTGGAAACAGTTTGATATTTGAACAAACACAAACTTTTAGAAAGTATTATGCAAACCCATTTAGGCATTGCAAAAAAATGCTGAACTAAGAGACAGAGTGCAATATTTATTTACATTCCATTATTTCAGTAAAATGATATGTCTCTGTTTTGCTAGTGAGGGTTTAAATTTGTGTTTTGAATGAACAATGAAGAAAACTTACAAATTTAAACCATTAAAAATAAACTTATCATCAATTAGTGTATTAAATAGCCATATTTTAATTAATGTTACTGATATAAGAATGACTTAGTGAATAATGAAACCTCCCCAGTAGCACTGCTAAAATGGAGCAGTTCAAACATTTTTACCTTCTTAGCTTATTTTTTGGCAATATTGAATTTCGTATTTTGCATTTTCAGTTCCATAGTGGGAATAACTTCAGACAGCTCTTTGAATGATCTTTCAATCTGGAGCAATTTCAATCACAATTGCTTTGCATACATATCTCAGTGATGAAAATTAAATGATTCATTTTGTTTTAAGGTTTTATTGCTTTTCTTCTTCTTGAAGCTGTGGCCAGAAATAGATTATTTAAAATGTTTACATAAATACAAATGTTTACAACACGCACACTGAACTTGTGTTTCTGTGGTTGCTTTGCCGGCAAAAGGCAGAAGGTTGGCTGGGAGTAAAAACCATATATTTGGAAGAGTCTAGGAGAGTAAAGATACATGAAAAAGGTGCCCAGGAAGACTGTGGCATAACATAATGGTACGATACTGAGTATATGGCACTCAAAGTGCAGAAGCAGGGCAAACAAATAATATCATTATAGAACCAGAGAGAAGAACAAAATGAAGAAGAGAAAGGCATAGGAGGCAACAATGAGAGATGGAAAAAAGTATGGGTTTACAGTTATCAGGGTCCTAAAACCTGCTTTGGTACCATTTTCCTAATCTCTTCCCAGCTACCAGGGCTCTGCTAACTCTGCAGAATTTCCTTAATATATTCCTCCCACAGTTTTCATACATCCACAAAAACTGAAGTTCTGGTAGTGAGTGCTCTATCAGAGCAGAAAAAGATATTAATACTGTAATTATGTGCACAGTCTTAGAGAATCCAAAAGTCAATAGCTTTGCAAAGATGGATGTTACTATATCTCACTCTCCTCCCACACTAGCCAGTAATTCAGAATCAGCTTTTAATTACATTTAGTAACAGGAAAGAATATCTGTCTTTAGCTTGATTCACTGCCTTGCTCTGACATGACTCTATGATCAATTTGATATTATTAGAAGCAAATTAAATACCAGCTGCATCTCACTGTTGAGTACATGATGTGCCCAAGTCTCTACTATCACATAACTACAGTTTTAATCAAACTTTTAAAGACTATGGGCCTTATTTATAGTTGGTGATACTGAATGTATGTAGCCCAAAATATTCATAATAAATAAAACATGAATATAAAGTACCTTCTAATTATCCATGTACATGTGTCACAGGCTACAGTATAGCTTTATGTTCTCTGAGCACATTAAAAATAGCTAAAACGCTGAAATATTTAAGAATGTTTGAAATATCTACAGATGAGTTTGCTTCTTCCACTCCTGTAAATCTAAATTAATCACTGAATCAAAGTTACATGCTATAAACAGGCATATGTGAGCCACAGTTTTTTCTCAAATACATCTGGCTTAGCAGTATGCTATCCTTATTTATATAGGGATACTATGCATCTTTAAAACATACAGAAAGATTCTTCTCTACCTGAAAAATCTTTAAAGAGATGTTAATTCCTACACTGCAACATTTCCAAATTTGGAGCTATACACTTTCTGAAAATACAGAACTCCATTGTTTCAAAGATGGCTTTCCTTATTACCTTCTGGCAATAAAACCAGAAATGGAACTAACTTAGAACATTCTACTAAACTTATTGCATAAAAATCTTATTCATTCACCTGCTGTTGAAAATTTGAACCAATTGCATTCAGACTATCTGAAACAACGTTTTCTTCAAAACATTTATAAAGAAATAACAGAATTAAAGATACTAACAGGCAAGGAAACAAACAACCCGTAGCAACAAGATGTATAATAAACAGAATTTCAGGTCAAATAGGTTAAAGCAACAGAAATATAGTTCCCTTTCTCTGAGAACATTTGAAACCTCAGGCTGCTGCAAGAAGAAAGTGAGAGAAAAACAATAGCATCTATTCATTCTACTGCCCAATTTTCCTCCAATGCATTGAGTAAAAATCAAAATTACTGTCCACTTTTTCAGTTTCTCTTTTAAGTGTCTTTTGAAATGTTACAAATAATTTTTGTTTTCTATACAGTACAGAGATAAGGAACAAACCACAACCTTTATGACAGCCGAGATTACAAACTGCCATCCTGGAAAATCAGGATGACAACTGGATCAAAGAAAGCGTAGGAATGTATCAGGGCTCTAAAATCATAGAAGTTAAATGGTTTCCTTTTAGTAATTTAACATCTGTTTTTACTTTGTATATTTGTTAAATCTAGTCTAAACTTCAGGATTAAGGAACTGAAAAAAGCTGCATTTTATGATAGCATTGTAAAAGAAAATTTCTAATAAATTTCAATTTCAACCAGTTTAGATGCCTAAGGTAGTGCATGTACTGCCTAGGAGAGCTGTAGATGCAGGTGAACACAATATAGTCTTCTCCCCTTTTTTGTAAACCAAACAGAATTTCTGGTTTGGTTTTCAGTGTTTTGATGCCACACTATTACATAACTCCAACAAAGTGATTGATAGGATTCGCTCCTTACAAGATAATTAGCACCTTGATAATTACACAACACTAGGATGCATTTCTTCTTAAGAAAACCTATTTATTTATTTTCATTAGTTTTGAAATATGTGCATTTGAAGTCCATTAACAGCATGGTATCATTTCTCTCAGTTATGCTCTCCTCCTCCTTAGATGCCTAAAAATTATTACATAGTAATCTCTATTCTTTCTACAGTGTAGTATATAAACATAGTGATTCAGTAATACCTTTCATCTGCATATCTCATCCTTCTGTGGTTACCAATAATTTTTAGCTTTTCCTTTTTCAAATCTACTGCATCTACTCCACACGGTGAAAAGTTCTCTAATTCTTTGGTTACTTCTTTTTTAAATTTAACTTTAATTTTATGAGCTTTTTCTTACAGTAGTGACCAGGCTTTCAATAGCAGTGTTATAGAAGTTACTTAAGCTTCAGTGGCAATCTCACCATGACCATCTTCTATAGTACTTACAGGGAAGCAAAACATGAAAAAACATGTTATATGACAACCTTGTCTCTAAGTTGGAGAGACATCAATCTGATAGATGGACCACTCAGTGGATAAAGAACTGGCTGGATGGCCACATGCAAAGAGTTGTGCTCAATGGCTCCATGTCCAGCTGGAGACCAGGAACGAGTGGTGTCCCTCAGGGAGGGGTGTTGGGACCAGTCTTGTTCAACATCTTTGTCAGTGACATGGACAGTGGGATTGAGTGGGCCCTCAGCAAGTTTGCCAATGACACCAAGCTGTGTGGTTCGGTTGATACCCTGGAGGGAAGGAATGCCATCCAGAGGGACCTTGACACGCTTGTGAGGTGGGCTGATGCCAACCTGATGAAGTTTAACCATGACAAGTGCAAGGTCCTACTGCTGGGTGGGAGCAATCCCAGGCACAGCTACAGGTTGGGCAGAGAAGAGATTCAGAGCAGCCCAAGGAGAAGGACTTGGGGGTGTTGGTCAATGAAAAAATGAACATGAGCCGGCAGTGTGCGCTTGCAGCCCAGAAAGCCAACCATATCCTGGGCTGCATCAAAAGGAGCATGACCAGCAGGTCGAAGGAGGTGATCCTGCTCCTCTACTCTGCTCTTGTGAGACCTCACCTGGAGTATTGTGTGCAGTTCTGGTGTCCTCAACATAAAAAGGACATGGAACTGTTGGAACAAGTCCAAAGGAGGACCATGAGGATGATCAGGGGATTGGAGCACCTCCCGTATGAAGACAGGATGAGAAAGTTTGGGCTGTTGAGCCTGGAGAAGAGAAGGATGCGTGGAGACCTCATAGCAGCCTTCCAGTATCTGAAGGGGGCCCATAGGGATGTTGGGGAGGGACTCTCCATTAGGGACTGTAATGAGAGGACAAGGGGTAACGGGTTCAAACTTAAACAGGGGAAATTTAGATTGGATATGAGGAAGAAATTCTTTACTGTGAGGGTGGTGAGGCACTGGAACGGGTTGCTCAGGGAAGTTGTGAATGCTCCATCGCTGGCGGTGTTCAAGGCCGGGTTGGACATAGCCTTGGGTGGCATGGTTTAGTGGGAGGTGTCCCTGCCCATGGCAGGGGGGTTGGAACTAGATGATCTTAAGGTCCTTTCCAACCCTAACTATTCTATGATTCTATGACCCCCTGCCATGGGCAGGGACACCTTGTGCTAAACCATGTCACCCAAGGCTCTGTCCAACCTGGCCTTGAACACTGCCGGGGATGGAGCATTTCCCACTTCTAGGGCAACCTGTTCCAGTGCCTCACCACCCTTACAGGAAAGAACTTCCTCTTTATATCTAACCTAAACTTCCCCTGTTTAAGTTTGAACCCATTACCCCTTTTCCTATCACTACAGTCCCTAATGAAGTTCCCCTCCCCAGCATCCTTGTAGGCCCCCTTCAGACACTGGAAGGCTGCTATGAGGACTCCACGCAGCCTTCTCTTCTCCAGGCTGAACAGCCCCAACTTTCTCAACTTGTCTTCATACGGGAGGTGCTCGAGCCCCCTGATCATCCTCGTGACCCTCCTCTGGACTTAACAATTAGAAAATATTTTAATCTTCATTATTTTTATTAATTTATAACACTCCTGCCACCCTCATTCAACATAAGCTTCCATGAAAATGACAGTATTTCTTCTACTAAATAAAAAAGTTCCTTTGTGTCACAAACCAGCAATTATTGACTGTCAGTTTAAACAAGTGTTATTGATATGTAGTAAGTGTCAGAGAACTTACTGAAAACCATACTGCTGTATGAAAAATCCTCTATATAGTACAATTGCTCATTTAGCAGAACAATGGCATGGAATTATTTTTTTCCTATTATGTATCAGAAGCCTGTCACCCTAAAAGTCATTCTGTCTCCCACATTATAAATACACTTCAGTATTTCTATAGGCAATGCCAAAAAATATTAGCAAGTGTTCACTGACTTTTGCCAACAAAAGCATGACTCTTTGCACAAGAATTTTCTTGCCATTTATAAACAAAGACATTTTGAAAGTTCATGCTTGCTATTGGCTATGGTAACTGATATACTCCACCAGAAGATAAAGCAGATAGCAAAATAGTGATTTATTACAAGCAGTTAATATTGTACAATAACTCCATTTGAACATATAACATCTATGTTTAAAAAAAAGTTATTCCAGATTGTACTTAATGTAATCCACTGCACTAAGCAGTATATAATCTATGCACCAGATAGGAATTAATTCAAATTAAATGAAAAATTACCATGTAGCATTACCAAACAAGTAATGCTAGACTACAATAACTGCAAAGCTACAAAACGCTAACATTAAAAGATATTGTTGACTATTTCACCAAGAGGCAACATTAATGTTAAAATTCTTACTGATATAGAACAGCCTCAATCATTTCTGTTAAGACTTCTTCACCACGTACTTGCTTTACAGTCCTGTGACTGTTCAGCATCAGAACACAAGACGATCAACCTGATTTGTACAACTAACTGCAGAATATCCTAACACACTGCTTTGACATTGTACCTCACCAAGTCATACTTGAGCTTGACCTCTTCACCTTTTTCCCACTGACCCTCCTTATGGCGATCACTGTAAGAGAAACACCACAAGAAGGAGGACCCTTGCTGGGTCAGCAGATAGATTCCTCTCCAATTATGCACCATGCGCAGTATTTTCCTAAATACTAAAGCTGATTGAAGCAATTTTTAGGCTCTGTTTGAAAACTAACTTTTAGTTGCAACTTTTATTTATGTTCTCATAATAGAATTACGTGAGAGAAGTCCACTTATTTACACTATTTTAGTTCCTAAATCTAAATAACATGCAAGAAACAGGAATCCTTCAAAACAGGCTAAATACTCAGTCACTGATTCTTATCTGCTCAGGAAGCAGGAAGTTCACTTAGGTTTAATACATGTTCTGCTATATGTACTTAATTATGTGCTGTCATTTTGATACTTGCACAAGTTTCATCTCTTACTAAAGCACAAGAATGCAGTGAATAACAAACTAAAAGAGCATAAGTGAAGACTACCTTAATTTTATTCCACTTTTATGAATCTAGGAACTGCTAACATTATGTATGATTCACACAAAAAGGAAAGAAAGAAATTGCTCCAGCTAAAACCTAAGGTTTTATTTAGGGGTGCTTTTGTTTTGGGTTGGGGTTTTGGGGTGTTTGGGTTCTGGGTTTTTTTCAGTTTTCTCAAAGCTTGATCAATTTTCTATGAAACTCATCAGAAGATCGCCTTACTAAAGTAAAATGAAAATGTGTCATGCCAAGTGCAACTTCATTGTGCAACAACATTCAAGACACACTGGGTGATTAAGTAAATAAATAAATAAAGCAGATTAGTTATACAGAAACTTTTAGTTTATAATACTTCTGCGCTGACTCCTAAGATCATGCTTAGTCTACAAAAATCCAAAACAAATAAATAAAGCTCCAGCTCCTGAACAAAATAATAAACTGACTGAAAGTATACCCCATACTGTCACCATAAATACAAAGAACTACAAGCCTGTCATTTTTTTTTCCCTGTTTACTTTACAACGTGCAAGAAAAACTCCAGTTGCAGTTTTCTAAACTCACTGAGCATTAGGTCACATAACTCCTATTAAATTCAGTGGAAGTTATTTAGCTAAAATCCCCTCATCATCTTAACTTATGTTTTAAAAATCTGTCATGACAGCAAAATTTGGCTCTGAGAGACAAAGGAAATAACTAACCCACATATCAGGTAATAACCTTTATGAAAAGTAATTTCAAAGTTCTGTCTTACCTCATTAAATCTTGTCACCAGATCTTCTACAGCATTACGTTCACCATTGGGAGAAGAAAGAATAGAAGCAGATATGGAAGCTTTAATAGATGGCAGCTTGCTTTGACACTCAGCGTTACCCAAATCCCTGGTTAAAAAGCAGAGGTAGTCAATGGGTAAGACTTTACGGTAAAGCTCCTGCTCCTGCTCGGTCAGCATGCTGGCAACCTCCTCTGGGAACTGGATGAGGTGCTGCAGTTCGATCAGCTCTTTGCTGATACCAGTCACGTTGGAGGGAAGGGCGCTGGAGCCGGCCATAGATGCACACGCTTGACGTTCTAAAGCAAAACAAATAAAAAATTAGCTAGGTTTTTGCCTTAACTCTTGGACTGGGCAGTGGGCAGTACAGAAGCAAGACAACTTGTTCTTTTGTTCTGTTAAACTGTTCATTTATTCAGCAGTACACTATATCCTAACTGCTTTATATTTAAACAAGCTAATATGTTCTTTCAGTCAGGGTCTTTCTGCACATCTCTATATAGGATATTAGCTAAGATAGCTGGTAACCGGAGCTTCTGAGGTTGTTAAGCTACTTGCCAAAAAAAGCTTGCTTCCTGACTTTTCCAAATGTTTGCTTCAGTCAATGTCAGTCTTGTCAAAGCTTCAAACAAAGGATCATCTAGGCAGGGTGCAGCTTGGTTTTGCTTCTAGATTCAAGTCCACAGTACAAATGGGTTTGAGGCCTTGCCTGGGGCATGTGGACTGTACTGCCACAACGAATAATGTATAATGATCATGTAAACCTCATATAAGTCAGCATTTTTTTTCATATTCCTCTTGTTACAAGATACAATTTATCTGCGCTCGCTGCATTGTGAAACTAGATGTTCAAAGTTACAAAGCATTTTTCATTCCCCTGGGAAAATGCATGTATTTGGGAGTATGCATGTTTTATCCGTTATTACAAAACATTAATGGTAGTTTTATAATACCCTAGCAGTGAGGTCCCTTGAAAAATAAAACTTTTCCTAAGAAGGAAGAAGCCAAGCTTTGTAAGACATGTGGGAAGCCTGAAACATCAACACCATGATTCCATAACAGTGAGTATGAGTCTTCTGACTAGATAAGTTTAGATTGAATTCTCTGAAAAATAATTCAAGAATTGCTTAAATGCACAAACAGCCATAGTACCATGTTCTGTACTCTTCTTCCTTCCCAGGAAAATGGGTTTATTTTTTGTACTGGTTCACAAAATATCGTCAGAGATTTTTTGCATATAATGGAGGTACACTCTAGATCTTTTACTTCCTTTTTTCTTCTATCAATAAACCCAAACAACAAACGAATTCATAATAACTTATTACAATTCATTCTTTTATAATAAATATAAAATATACTACATGAGGTTTCCCTTGTTATTCATTTTATGCAAACTATTATCAATCAGTGGGAAGTTAAAAAGACAGAAAACTGTCTTTTCTTAATATATTTTACTAAAAGTAAAAAGATAAACTATAGCAGCCCCAAATAAAGCTTTAGGGCTAACAGAACTTGTTGAGAAATTTTCAACTACATAAAAAGCTTCTGAAAGAACAAATGAGTAATTATGTCTGTACCTAGACTAGTGAGGGGAAAAGTGATGGACTTAATTTGCAACAAGCAATAACTTGGTTACATAGTGAGGAACTCCGCTTCAAGGATACTGAAGTAGTGCTGTACAGTATGCACAGATATGAAGAAAACTCTGTCAAGATCAAGAAAGACTGTGGGGGGGGAAAGACAGTTTAGAACACCATGTTGACATGTTGATCCTGGTTCGGGCAGCAGGTGAAGCGCAGTGAGCTTCTGGTCTTCCTTTCAGTCTTGTTTGCTTTCATTCTATATGAAACTTCAATTCTGTTTTCTACTTAAATCTGTGCAGAACAATTCTGAAAGGTTTCATTAGAAAAAGCTCATTTGGACTGTTTCTGACATAGCATCAGAAACATAAGCTTATGCCAAAATAGAAAAAATGAAAAATATAATAATCATTTTATATTACAGGGTGTATACATTTGCATAGTGCTTTGCATATATGGAAAACTGTCACTGTCACCACCAGCGTTCTCTCAGAAGGATATGAAAGGCATGACACAAACATCCGCTACCACCCATCTGCTCCCTAGAAGTCACAGTGCCTCACTGACCCCCTACGCATGACTGCTCTTCTCACTCAAGAACTTTCCTGTGAAATATAAGGCACCCTGCCAGCCAGAAGCAGAAAAGTACATCCTGTACCAGCCTCACTGCTGAAAATGAGGGAGTACAGGTCGTGCAATGTATTCTGGATCTCAAATGCAATCTTGAAGTGAACCTCCAAGGCATCTTAGCTTACTGTGCTTCAGTTTACAGCCTTGGAGCACAACAAAGTGAATGTTTTTCACATGACACTGCACCAAGAAGATGTGCTCCCAGAAGTCAACTAACACATCCCAATTGCTAACAAGCTGAGGCTGTCAACAGCATCTGAACTCTGGAGAGGACGCTGATGTCAGGAAAAGACAGTTGAACCAGGCAGCTCATATCATGGCTCTGCTGCAGAGATCACGTAACACAGGAGACAAGGCAGCAAGCAGTATGAACAATGCAATGCTGCGGAAATACTGGTGCTCTTCAAATCCAACATTATTTGGTAACTACAGTTATAAACACCATGTATCAGTGTAATATGAAAGCAAGGTGTAACTCTGTAAGGAGTGCTCAGTCACATAGTTGCTGATGGAAGAGAGACAATGTGAGTGAAGATCAGCTGCTCCCTGATGTGAGGCTTGCTGATGAGATTTAGGGGTGCACTTTCAGTAATTCACCTTCTTCATTACAATATCAGCTACCAAAACAGCCCACACTGACACTTTTGACAGAACTACATTCCACATTCTGTTGGAACTCCAGCTTTGCTCAGACTTCAAAACCTACCAAAGGTGGACACTGAATGTGCAACAGATTAGATCTTACTGCATGATCCTGTTCCACTCTGCCTTGCCTAAGTGTGATCACCCTTCAGGCTCCATATAATACAACCTCTCACATCTAAGAACAAGGCTCAACACACTGAAATGACCAAGGGTATGAAAGTGGCTCCACAGTGCTCCAGGCTGCCGAAAACTACGAGGAATCTCCCCATTTGAATCCCTGCTAAAGCAGGGATTTTGGAAGCCATTAATGAAACTACATTTAATGAAACCATCATCATCCATAACAAAGGCTTCACAAGCCAGCTTAATTCTAACAGAAAAATGAAAGCTGTCAGAAAGTTTTTTCATGGAACCTAAGCCAAGGTGATTCAAGTCACAGGCTAAACAAGATCAGCCACTGGTATTGCTGGATTTGGAAAAGGATAAGAAATAAAAACTCTTCTTGATTCAAAAAGTTTAATTTCAAACTAGCATTTCTCAATTCTCCATTAAACTGAAAGAACTCAGCAAGTTCTGCACCTTTAATGTAAGGGTCCATAGAACAGGCTGCTGCAGCAAGAGTGCAGCTGATATCCAAGGAGAGGTGCACAGGCCAAACAGAATTATAAAAGCTCACAGCCTTTATATATATATATATATATGACTAAAGTAGGAATATAAATGCTAAAAAAGTGGAAATAGAACTTATTTCAGTTGACTATTTCTACACCTATAAATATTCCTTCCATGCATAATCCATGTCTTGGTTGTTGATGAATTTCACCTCTCCAGATTCTATTTTTTTTCTTTCCTCATTCCAGTCTCCTGTGTTTTAGCACTTAAATCCAGGATCCTAATTATCAGCTTCACCACCCTCCATGATTTACACTCTGCACAAGTCAACTCCTTTTTCTTTCTCTCTATTTATTTGCCTATATTAAACTAGTCCTTTTTTCTGGACCATTTTTTCATCTTTTTCATTGTCTAAGACTTTTATCATTTTTCATGCCAGAAACTGATCTGCACTTCTCTATTTCTTCTAGAAAACTCTCTAACCAGTCTCACCCACAAGTCCTCCAGCTTTGTATTGCCAGTTTATGTTCTTCAGGAAATAGATCCTGTCTTTCCGTGCTTCCAAGAAAGACCAGGTCCTTAGATTAACTTGCAGAATGGAATGGCTTTCAGGCCAAAATCACAGTAGAATTTATTAGAGTTAAGGCAGGATACAGTCCTCACTAAAATTAGCTGCTGCTCCAGTAAATGGTATTATTCTTTGTGCTCCACCACACCAAGTTAATGCTAAAACTACGAGTAGAAAATGAGGACCCTGACTATTCATTTGCAAGTTGCCAAAAGCTGGAATTGATAGCTTTGCTTTATTGTTTTGATAAACTGCTGAAGCAGATAAAAGCAGTGCTTGCTATTTAAAAGATTACTAATCAAACCCAGATAACCTCTGCCTTGCTTTAAAAAAAGGGCTCATGGGTTGACTTAATCATTGCTGATACACATGGGAATGAAAAGGTTCATCTTCTCTAACAAAAGAGTTATCTCCTTAAGAATGGGAGAAAAGGACAAAACGCCTGCTTCAGGATGTTACTCAGCATAGGCTTGTCATAAACGCTATAAAAAAGTCTCAAGAATTTACTCATTTGTGGTTTTTGTTAAAACTTTCTAAAATATTCAGTAAGGAGATCTTATATCAAATTAACTCAGCCTTTATTATTATAAGACAGAATAGACATACATGTTGTATATGTACAGGCTCTATAAAAGCTATGCTGAAAAAGTAAAATTCAAGTGTGTGAGTATGTAAAAACAGTTTGTGCATTTTTGTGTATATATACAAAACAGTTTCAAGACCCTCTTGAAAAGCTTATATTTTTTTCCTAGTGTTTTACTCTATAAAAACATATTATGCTCGTGTTAGCTCTATTAGCGAGGAGTTAATTCAGTAATTTTTTAATATGAAAACCAAGGAGTTCACTTTAAAGTAAAACACAAAGAAACTTTTATAAATAAACCCATGAAAAACACTGCTAGAACTCTAGTGTTAATTAGCTGTAATTAGAAATAGCATTTTTCACATCTAAATGTTCTACTAAAAGCAGTAGTCATGACATGTGATTGGTCCGAACAATAAAAGCAAAATTATCTGTACATTTAACATATTTCTTGTAAAGCTGAAATTAAAACGAGCTTATTTATTAAATCTTATTTCATCATGCACATAGATAATTTATTAATACACAATTTGATATAAATATTGGGCTGCAGCCATAAGTAGAAATTTAGGATTGGGTTTGAGCAAAGTAAAAGTGGAATTCATACAAAGACAGAAGGAAAATAAATAGAGCCCTGACTGTAATCACACCAATGTCAAAAGTGTTAATCCTGCGTAAAATTACGATTGCCAACCATGCAATCTGTACTTCGATAAAATCACATCACTTTCCATGTGAATTGTGACCAAGTAAGGACAGTGGTGCAGAATTACTTTCATCCCAACTCAAACACAACAGCTCTTACATTTGATACTTGTAGGAATGTGCCAAGGAAAAGCCACTGTATTTTTTTAAATGAGCACAATCTCTAAAGAGTAAACCAGCCAAAAAGATGAAAATTGACTTTAAGCAAAATTCAGTGAATTGACAAATGAGATAACTGTATTTTTTGTATGTATTTGTATTTATTTTGTATTTGTGTCTTAGTTTTATTTCTTGTTTGCTTTTCTTTCTGCACTTTGAGGGTAAAAAAAAGGTATATTCTCCATGCATTCAAAAACCAGCAGTTTGAAAGCAGTAAAGTGAAAATAATCCCTAAAAAAGTGCTTACTCTCTAGAAAACTACTGGGGGAAGATCCTGTGATTACAACAAACTGTGTTTTCTAAAGCAGAAAACAGATTTCAATAGTGGTAAGAATAAAAATAATTATTCAAGCTATTATAACACCTATAACTCAGCTGTGATTTTGGTAACAGACTTTGCTTCCATCAATTATACTACTGTGACTGAAATTACACAAAAATTTTAGAGGATTTTTCTCAGATGGTTTTAAAAGGTAATCAGTGGATTATTATAGAAGCCTTTTTAACAAGACATGCTGCAGACTGCTCGTGTGCTTTAAAGAGAACATATGGATTATGGTGAGAAAATAAAACTATGTAAAAAAAAAAAAAAATCGAAAAAGAGACACAGGCGAAAGTTGGGGCTGTTCAGCCTGGAGAAGAGAAGGCTGCGTGGAGACCTCATAGCAGCCTTCCAGTATCTGAAGGGGGGCTTATAAGGATGCTGAGGAGGAACTCTTCATTAGGGACTGTAGTGAGAGGACAAGGGGTAACGGGTTCAAACTTAAACAGGGGATATTTAGGTTAGATATAAGGAGGAAATTCTTTACTATAAGGGTGGTGAGACACTGGAATGGGTTACCCAGGGAAGTTGTGAATATTTCATCCCTGGTGGTGCTCAAGGCCGGGCTGGACAGAATTTTGGATTACATGGTTTAGTGGAAGGTGTCCCTGCCCATGGCATCAGGGTTGGAACTAGATGATCTTAAGGTCCTTTCCAACCCTAACTGTTCTATGATTCTATAAATGTGAATATATATAATGCAGAAGAGCTCTGTCCAAGAAAATACAATAAAAACTCTCCCAATCAGAAGACACATATGTAATATATGGCAGTTTAATTAAACACCAGCTTCAGATACAAACCAGTATATCTGGGATAGCATTGTTTTGCTGTCCGCTGGATGTGACATATGCTAATACGCTGATAACCTAACCAACGAGCTTTTGTTAATTTCCTGTTCTTCTTCTGTATAATTAAAAACATCTCTCTCTCTTAATGAACACAAATTCACTGTTATCAATTTTGACTGCAAACAATTCACTCCAGTATCAAAAAGTGGGAAGCTTGCTATGGAACATGAAATTAATGAACACCATTGAAATTAATAGATCCCATTTCTTCTTCAAATTTGCTTATGAGTTGAGTAATCAAAGAATCAGAAGACACACCTGCTCTCCCTCCATATCCCTAACTCCAGCAATATGAGCTATTATTAGCAGGGTAGCTCTGCAGCTACAGGGTTCAGCATGACCTGAGCATCAATAAGCAAATGATAATACTCTGAGAAAAGGAAGATTCCCAGGTGATGACTTGAAGGAAAGAAGATTAATTTAGCCTGGGGTCTGTAAAATAATCCCTTATTAGACCACATAATGTTACAGCCACACTCTTGGGGCACAAGATCTTTTTCATGTTTGGAATAGAAACAGCAAACTCCACAGCTAGTTTGAGAATATCTGCTTTGAGTTTAATTTGATCATGGTAATAGCAAGACATTGGAGATGATAAACTTCTCTGGTGGAGCAGCAGCAAGTCATCAGAATAGGCCATGTGAAAAGATAGTTTCTACAGTACAAAGGAAAATATAAAAAGGTAGAAATCGCCTGTAGAATAGAATTTTGCTGGAAATAGATGACTCTGGAACTATAAGACAGATATTTCTACTAAGGCTGAGATTTTATTGTTGAGTAGAGTTATAAACATCTGGAGATTTTTTAAAAAGGCAGCAATCATGTTGAGGTACGATTGAATTAAATTACAATTATACACAACAAAATCCTGACTCATGAACTGACTGACATAGTGGAATTCAGCAAACAGAAGAATATGGAGTGCTTCTAACAACAACCACTTACTCCTAAAATCACTTCTTGCTTTAGGAAATGGCAAAAGGTTCCATTTTGAAAACCAGACTGAACTGCGGGCTCCTTTTATCTTTTGCAATTATAGCATCAAATGAAATCCCAGAAAAAACTAGAAAGTACTGAAATAACAGGAATATAGGAAGAACCTATGCAAGAGCACTATGGCCTTTCAAAGTGCTTTTATAGAAAGTACCAGAATTTATAAAGCTACTTAACAAAGAGTTAATAATGACAAAGAGTTAGTGTCCTGGGTTCAGCAGTAGCAGTCATTTTTCTCCTTCTTGGTAGCTGGTGCAGCACTGTGTTTTCGACTTTCGGCCTGGGAACAGCGCTGATAACACCAGTGTTTTCAGTTACTGCTTGGTAATATTTTGGTCTGATCAAGGACTTTTCTGAGTCTCATGCTCTGCCAGGGAGGAGGGGAAGCCAGGAGGAAGCAGAGACAGGACACCTGACCCAAACTGATGAAAGAGGTATTCCATACCACAGCACGTCATGCCCAGGATGTGAAACAGAGAGCAGAGACCCGGAAGGGTGGGGGTGCACTGCGTGGTCAGGCTGGGTATAGGTGGTGAGCGATTGTATTCTTTCCTTGCATTTGCCTTGTCATTATTATTATGGGTGGCAGCAGTAGTGGTCTTGTGTTATACTTCAGTTACTAAACTGTTCTTATCTCAACCTGTGGGAGTTGCATTCTTTCGATTCTCCTCCCCATCCACCTGGGAGTGGGGGGAAGAAAGAGAGGGGAGTGAGTGAGAGAACGGGCTGCGTGATTTATGGCTTAAACCACGACAGTTAGTAACAGTGAATTCTATATTGCTATAAGGAAATAGTTATTTCTTTACACTGTAATTCTACTTTCAAGTTCAAAATTCACTATGTAGAGGAAAATATGAAAAGACTCACTCATACAAGAATAAATGAATGAACCAAGGACACAAATGTTTAAAAAAGCTCTGTCGAAAATGGAAAAGAATAATGAACTAGAAATAAACTGATGGGTTTCACAACAGTGTGAAGGACAAAGATAATACTCTTAAATCACAACCATTTAGAACTTTCACTTCATTATTACAGAAATAGCATACAAGTATTTTAAGACATACTATTCACAGGATGTATTTTAAGATGAATTCACTGGAACTGGTCAAAAACAGAGGGGGATTTTTAAGATGTGAAAATGAACACATAATTAACTGACAATGGCTCAAACAGTAACGTGGCTGCAGCCACAATATCCACTGGGAATGCTGTGCAAAAGACGCATGGCTCTTCCCACATGTTTTACAGTGGGCGGTCACGGTGGTCAGCTATCTCTACCCTCACACACCCAGGGCTGTTCTACTACAGGTTTGATTTCTGCATGCAAAATATTGTCTATTTAGGGTGCACAAAAACACAGAGGTAAAATTAGAGCCCATGTCCTTGCTGTAATCCTTCCATATATTCCTAGATAAACACAGGTACAATCTGTTTAATTTGGATTAAAAGAAATTAAAGCAGCTATTGCACTTGGACTAGATGGGCATTGTAGGTCCCTTCCAACTGAACTATTTTAAATGATACTGTTGTATATATCACCTATTTTTTTTCTTGGAGTTAAATGTAGACTATCTTCAAAGCTAGTAATACAGTCACATTATGAACAACCTAAAAGCAATGTTGGATTGTATAGGCATTTATAGGACTATAAAGGCATAGTGTCACTGAGTTAAGCACATATGCTTTAAAAGACTATACTTGTAGCCAATGCAAACAGTACTTTAGCTTAAAAATTATTTTTAACTACTGATAAATGTCTTCAACATCAACTGGTTGCAACGAAGAGGAATCACGAAAACAATAAAAAAGGATATTAAGTGAAGACAACTAGAGTGGGTTTTACTCCTTCTCTGAAAAATACAATATCATGGGCTGAGTTCTACAAGTGCTCTCAAGTCAAAAAGTTTGTTACTTAACAAATAATTTAAAATAAAAATTGTAAAATATCCCAGTAATGTAACATGTTTCTTCCACATACATTCTGCAATGCCAAAGAAACAAGCAGTTGGAGACGCACACTACCTTATGGGAACCCATAAGAATGTCTGCCAGAGCACGTGGCCGAGGACACCTGGAGAGGATCTCAGGTATAAAACTACAATACACAACACGCAAAAAGGATCAGTACAGGAAAAGCACAGGCTTTTCTAATACGTGATTATTGTTTATTTTGTGGTGGATTAGTGTATCTTTTTTTCTTCATCCAGACTAAGAAATTACTAAGAAAATTAGTATTTTTCATGTAGGGTTAAACTATAACCCAGGAAACCAGCCTGGGAAAAGGAAAGCCTGTAACTACAAAGGAATAAAATGAAATTTTTGCTGTTGTGTTTTTTCAGAAGGGAGCTAATTCCGCTCTTTTCTTGTGTAGACTACTTCCCCCTGTAACTTGGAAAACCTATAACCAATCTTTTGCCTAGAATCACAGCAATCTATTTTTTCAGGGGTAATCTTAATTACCCCTAGTCTCACTTTTTTTCCTGAGTGCAATTAAAATGCAAGTTTCCAGTGCTGTACAATACCTATTTGGTAAAGAGCAATTACGGTAGCTAAATTTACTGAGTAAAGAAAAATAACTGCAGAATGATTTTACGAAATTAAATGAAAGAAGTCATTCTTCATTTTAGAATGTCATTTTCAAATATAATTTTAAAAGGTATCTTGGATGCAAACATCTAATTACACCAATTACCAGAAAGCTTTCAAAAGGATTCACAGCAGGCATCCTTAACAAGTTCAGTTTTTCCCACGAGGAGGATGATGGGAAACTAAAGGAAATTCATATATTATTCTTATACAGGGTTAACATGATTTTGTAACTTTGCATCATACTGTCATGTTTGTTTTATATTACAGTATTTCTTTTAAGAAAGTATTGCTACTAGCCAGCTATTTTTAGCAAGGCTTCTGGGATCACAAAAGGCTGCACCAGGAGCCCAGTTTAAATGATGCTGGAAGGCATTATAAAAGGAAAAAAATCAGCAATACCCAGGCTGATATGATCAAAGTCCTTTCACTGACATACAGAACACATCAAATGCAAGTAGCTATACCAATGACTGAAGGACCTAGCCATCTTGAGCTACCTTACCACTCCAGTGAGAGCCACGACTGCTGTGCAGTACAGACATGGCCTGTTGAGCTACCAGGTATCTATTCAATGTACTGAGGGCAACCCAGAATTTACTGGGGTTGTAAAATTGTAAAGTTACATAAGAGAAGCAGTTTAGAAGTTTAACATGTAACTCACTGAGCTATTTACCTGTAGGGTCAAAGGCAAAATTTGCATACATGTTTTAGCAAGAGATTCTCATATTCAAAATGTCCAACTATGACAGAAAGAGCATTCACCAGACCAAATATTTTTCTTGGCAGTACAGCCAAGAAGTATACATATGGAAACACAGCAAACATGAAGAAAATATATGATTCTTTATGATTATATAACTGCTCAAAAGGATTTCTCTATTTGTGGAATAATTATTTGTATTCCGTAGACAACTAGAGTTCTCAGCATACATTTAAAATACACACAAAAAAATAACCTAGTAAGCTTCATGCTGAAATTCACTGATGCCCTCAAAAGCTGTTCTACAACATGCATCCAATCTCAATGGAAATGCTGGTATGCTTAATAAAACTGTTCTTTCCAAGAAAGAATTTATAGTCCTGAGACAAGCAAAATACTGTGTAGCTTAATGAAAATCAACACAATAATGAGAACTGCCAAGAAGTCAAAGCTGAAAAGATTTGCTTTCTTCCCTTCAAGTGCATTTTAAATTACAGAGTAGAGGAGCCTGCATGATTTAGCCTTCGAACCAAAATCTGTTGAATGACTCAGGAGTTTAAGCCGTAGAGGGATTAGTAGAATACAGCAGACTGCAGAGAACAGGGCAAGCACATGTCTGGAAACTGAAAGAAACAAAACAACAGACTACACAAACCATTAAATCAACCTTAACTTCATAGTAGAGATTTCAACATCTACAATTTGCCGCAATAACACTTCCTTCTTCCTACCTCAAATATAAATGCTTTAAATACTTATTTATCCATTAAGCTTTTTTACAGCCTCCCTAGTGAACTGCTATAGTTCTGCTAGACTAAATTCTGCTATAAGCAATTATTTTCTATAATTGTTTTTGTTTAGTTCATTTCATTTGGAAATCAGCATAAGCTAAAACAAAGGTACAGTTACACAAGATCTGTGTTCAAGCAAACTGAGCATAGCTATATGTATTATATTGTTGTTATCTTGTAAAAACGAAAGTATTTATCCCATTTGGCTTTTACAGGATTAATACACTTACTACATAAAAGCTCTTCTAAACAGTCACAAGACTTTTTAATGAATTGTGTCTTTGTCATTAGCTTTAGCTGATTATAATAGAAAATGTTGGAGGTCCTTTTCTAACATAAAAACTTTCAAAATTAATGATTTTGCTATCCAAAAGCCCCTCAAAATTGCTACCTTCTGAGGACTTCCTCAGATTTTTAGGTATCTCCTTTAATCTGAAGACTTCAAACGCAACTAATTCCTCCTCTGAAAGTACGTACTAAAAATTAATAGTTCTCTTTCTTTCCATACCTTGTGGTGCCACTGCTACCTGTACACTGGTTTGAGGTTTAAAATGCAGTTAGAGCCAACTCCGTCAACAATACTGTTCACACAGTAAGAAATCAAAACAAATTGGAAAATAAAATACGTCAGCATTGCTTTGAGCAGTTGGGACTAAATGACTGGCACAGTCCCCTTCAAACCAAACGATTCCAGTAATGTTATGTGGCAGTTCAGTATTTTACCTTGTAAACCATTAAGTATCACTTTAATAGTAAAGCAAAAAGTAGTCTCATTAGTGTATAAAGGTTAGATCTACTGGAAAGAGGAAGCATGCTAGACACGGAGTTCAGATCCTGTATATGGAATGGAGTTTTGCTTTCCCAACAGCAATGGCTCAGAAAAAATTAGAAGGGTCACTCAACCCAAATGTTTTCTATGATTTTATAGGAGGGGGATGTGGCAATAAAGGCCCTCCCACATAAATCACCAATGATACCAACAATACACTATCCTGTCAATGCTTTTACAGACACAGACAAGCCATAGAGTGTGCAGAAGAGCGCTATACAATTGTTCAGGCTTGAATAGTGAGACCTGGAGGAAGAGATTTAGATCAGAAATGCATAAACTCAGTTCAATGAAGTGAGGATTGAGAGGTGGCTTGACAGTAGTAGATATGTAAGCATGTTTAGCAGGGGTAATCAGCTAGTTTTAAAACCTTTAATCAATCAGAAAAAAGGCATAACAAATACAAACAGTTGATCCTTGATGACAAACTCAAAGTAGAAATAAGTCACCCCCTCTGACTGCAAGCATCACTGACCACTTGGAAAGATCTCTGCTTGTGGAAGATAGTTCTAAGGCATTCTCTTAAGGCTTACATTAGCACTGCTGCCTTTCAACTACTGAGCTTAAAACAGAGACAGCTGGGTTGAAGTAAATGACATCTTAAAAGGATGTCAGGCTATAGCTAGAAGTCCCCATTGACATTAGGTTTTGCAGTTCTATGAGCTGTCTTACTTTTGCAAGCAACATGCTCTTATTGCCCTCCTGTCTTAAAATTTGATGTACCATCATCCATGAAATCACTTTTTTTTTATTTTTTTTTGCCTCTCATACTTTTCCTTTCCTGTAAGATCTTTAAAAAAAAAAAAAAAAAAATTAACTTCCAAACTATGCAAATATTGGGGGGGTTGTTTTGTTTGCGACATGCAACATGCTTGAAGCTCTTCAACTTTCAGTTGTATCAGAGATAGAGATGAAATATGCAGGAAGTTAGTCTGCAAAAGTCTGCTCTAAGTCAAATAAAATGTAAATGTAGAACTACCATTTTCATGCTTTTTCACATGGCTTGAAAAACACAAGAGAAAGCAATTATGTTCTATAAAAAGCTTGTATACATAAAAAGAAGAATTTTTCCTAAGATAATATTTTACAAAAGTGAGCACATTAAACACTGAAGCTCTGCACAAAATTGTAGATAAAATTATTTCCTATTTGTGCAACTAAAATTGTTATGAATTTACATCAAGCTTACCCAAATATTTTGGCCAATCAGTTGATAGCTTTTGCAAAAATGGTATTGTCAAAATAAAAAGGATCAACTCTTTATTCTGAAGCTAACCTACATTTGGTTTTTTTTAACTCATGTAATTCAACATGGACAAACAAGAGTTTTTTCCTCTTGATGTTTGAAAGCAGTTTGGGGCTGGGGGATGGAGGCTTGGCTGTTTCTTTTGCTCCCCTGCTACCCCCCAAGTTACTTGGAAGCAAATACAAATCCTAGTTATAGACACAGTTCATAACTGTATATCTGCACACAAGAATTTTAAATATATTTAGTTTTTCCCTTGTTGTCTTTTTTAAAGCAATTCATTCTATATACGGTTATTGAAAATTCCTGAAGTTTTTCCTCCCAAACACTAAGCTTGCATGCAAAATCCTATGCCATCTTAAAGACAACCAGTACTATTAAACTTAAGTATTAACAAAACCATTTCACGGTGCTTTAACAAATGACACCATAATTAAGTTCATAAAATATTAATCACATTTTCTCAGTCAAGAAAATGCCTACCCTGACACAAAACTAGAATTAATTACTGTGATGTAACTCCTCTCAGCAAATACAGCAAAATCATTCTTTGCTGACCACACTAACTACTTTTATTTTTCCCATCTTTTTGAGTTCAAATTAGTTACTGTAGTGGTTTCCTACCTTGAATTATTAATGCCATAATGATTTACTGTGGATTTTTGTTACCATTATTTGTGTTTAATTTATTAACTGATAAAAATGATGTTTTAAAGATCTCTAAAATATCAATCAAGTCTTTAACCTACAAATTCTACTATGACCTTGTACATCTCAGGATAGTTTGGTACATGAAAATAAACTTGAACATTTGGCACTTTTTGCCCTTCTGAGATTTGCAGAAGTCTCAATACGGTTCCAGTGGCTGCGGATCTATAGCTGGAGGCAGTAGAAAATGTTAGTATTACCAACAAGTATCCTACAAAACCAAAGTGTAGTAGGAAAAAAAACCCCAAACGTAGTTCAATGGCTTCAGGTACAGCTGATTTCCCGAACCCTTCCCCCCCCCAAAAAAAAAAAAAAATCTTAGAAGAATTTTCAGAAAAGGTCACACATATTTATGACACTTCAGTCACTACCCCACTTTTAAAGGAAACATCCATGTTTAAGAAATTTTTGTTCCATTTCTCTGCAGAGCTTTGCGATTTAATTCTGAAAGAGCAAATACAAGCGAACACCTTCAGAACAAATCTTCTCCAAATCTAGCAGTAACATATTAAAAGGCATTCAAAACTATAGCTTTTCTTCTCCTCCTCCCACCCCACCCCCCACCCTCCCCAAAAAACTGCTTTCAGAAGACACCATATGGTTAAATCAAAAGGTATGTACCTGTGATTTACTCCAGAATATCAGAGGAAAGAGAAATTGAATTGGGGAGGGGGTGGGGTGGCAGGATAGAGGAACTAATGCAGGAACATCAGATCTATTCCCTTTCTATAAGAACTGAACACTTTGTAAAGAAAGCAGAAGATATGCATGAAATCACAGGAAGCAATTAAAGGTACTTTTAGCATCAAACTGTATTTCTAGTTCTTTTATTGTGGATATTTTGAAGGCAAACTATTTTCAGTTTTCACCTGATAGATCTCACTGGTAAATTCCTAATTTCAGAATTATTAAAAATATGCAGCAATGCATTTTCATGCCTAAAAACTATTTCCAAAGTGAATACTTAAACATTAGAAAACTATGTCAATATGAATTGCCTTAAAGAAAAACTAAATAAATTATGCACTAAAAAAATTCTCACCTCAGCTTATTTTCTGGAAAATGCCTGCACCATTTTACCTCAAATCAAAGCTAAATAAAATATCACAAAACAGACGGTTGAAGGCAGGGTCTGAGCTGAATTTATAATTTTAATGTTTGAGAAATTAACTAAAATAATTTCCCCTCCATTTCTTGTAATCCTATTAGGTGTATCTCCGATTGGTTATCACTGTCTGAATAAAAGGATTAAAACCACCATTATTTTGCAATTAATACAGATACATGTGGTATCAGGCCTTTTTTTTCTGTGTTGTCTAAATCACTGAAATGAAAATACAGGTGTTGACAACCAATACAATCTTCCTGCTGCAATGGGATACTATCTTCTTGAATGGTGAATGTTGGTCATAGCCTTTTGCTAACAACCAGATTAAGGAAATGGAAGGGTTAGCACATAAAAGGCATTCCTTTCACAGGGTAAAATCTTATGAATGTCCATTGAAGTTACACATGCCAGTTTTAAAAAAAAGAAAGTAAAGATAGGTGTTTCTTTATGACCAATTAGTAGCAACACATTGCTTTTTTACATGCTGCTATGTGCTTCTACCATTCAGAAAGGGAAAAAAAAAATCAACTGCCTTAAGCATCCACAAAACATGAACTGGCTACAAGTTATAAGCTGTGTACTGAAGATCCAGGAATAAAATCTTGCTAAACAAAATAGCAGGAGTGGATTTACATTCAAAAGTATATTACTAAATTGTAACATTTGAGTAATTTTTAAACTTCAGGGGAAAAAAAAATTACCTGGTGCTAGTACTTTCTTAAAACTTCTTTGTATCTCACATTTATATTTTGTACAGTGGTTTTTGTAAGTCACTTATTTTTGTAGAATAAGAAAAACAGGAATGATCCACATCATAATTTGATATGAAATAGTTGCAATGTGAAATGAATAAATGCAAAGTATACCTAAATTACTTATAGATACTTATATTGCATTTCATTTTGAACAAGTTGAAATACAAAATACACACTGAAGACAGAGAGGGTTTTTTATTTCTTTTTGTTTATATTGAATCCTTCATTTTCCACCTAGCAACAGTTTTAAGTGTCCTTAAAGCACTGTTATCAAATGCAGGCATTATAGATGCAACATTAGATTAGAACCCTTACCCACCCAATCCACTTCTAACTCTTGAAATAAAACTGTTCAGCTACCTACATATAATCAGAACCAAATACTATGGGCCACTGAAATGCAAATCTTACCAGCAAATGTGTCGTCCATTGAACCTTAGATTCCTCCTGAAATGCCAGAACAGGTACTTCCAATACGACAAAAAGTCTGCACGGTGCACTTGTCTAAACTAACAGTCAGGAAACAGCTGCTCAGTTTAAAGCTGCAAACTGTGGCAAAATGCATAACTGACGTGCCTTGTGTAAGCCATGAAGAAGACATGCATTTGGCTGGCTCAGTGAGAGGTCAGGTTACCCCCCTCCCCAGAATAAAAGTTGAAACACTGGGATTTGAATGGAAGAAAGTTTAGAAATCAAGGACGAGCATACATCCTGCAATGACCAAAAGCATTTAATTTTGACAGCAGTTACAAACTAGAGCAATTTAAATTCTGCTGGAGTTTTGTCTTGAAATATATTAAGAAATAAGTTAGCCTACACCCAAGCTTTTGTACAAGTTATATTTATATCAGTGTTGTTTAAACAGGCCAAAAGTAATAAACGGATTTAGTTTTGTTTTAGGAAACTTCAGTGAAGCATTACAAAAACCACAACATGGGTTTCTTTATTAGCAAATGCTCTACCTTTACAGCTATTATGCACTCTGCACTAGAGTCGCTAATAAAAGGCAATAGCATTAGCTTTAATGGGATAAAGGGCTATGACTTAGGCAACAATCCAAAAAAGTTTCCTTGAGAGGCAAAGAAGAAAGCCTCCCAGAGCTTTCCAGAACTGTGATTAACTGTAAAGAAATTACAAATAGGGGGACTTAAGAAGACAGCAGAGCCTTTCAGACTGCATCTATGATCATAAACTAAGTAGACACCAAAACTTTGCCTTGATCCCAGCAACTGTTAATATCATACTCCGGCATTTTTATAACTTCTTCATTCTAAACTTAGCCTTGTCTACACACAGTTTACATCACTTTTAAAAGCACCAGGACTACATCATGAAAAGTTAGTTATGAAATTTGCTAGAGCACACAAGACTGAAAAACAGTACACTGCCACAAGAAACCTTTCTCCGTTTCCCCAGGAAGTCTGAAAGAGCGGTCTGTGCAGAACTGGAATGTGAGCAGTACACTCAGAGTCACTTTGTTTATTCGGTGAATATACGTCTTGTCTGAAGATACTCTACTGGAGGAACGATCATGGAACCCGGCCAAAACACCATTATTTTTTCATTGACAATACCAGCAAGTTCTTTCTTAACTGGAAGAATTGAGTGATGCTTCCAACTCCCGGATGAAAACTACTACACTTAGATTTCTGAAGAATTCATGCTGAGTATGATAATACAAGGACCTCTGTGGGAATACAGTACAGAACTTAAAAATTAATTTTATTTATAGATATCAATTTTATTATTACTATCTCTGGACAAAAATACAAAATAAAGCATCAGATTAAACAATTCTTATCATTATAGGGTCAATACTAAGGAATTTTCCACCAATTATAAAAGTGAATATCTAAAAAACTACAGGAAAAAAATCAGAATATTCTCAATTCTACAAAGAAAACTGTGCAGTATATCTGAGAATTTAAAAAAAAAAAAAAAAGAAGAGCCTGGATATAAATACAACGGCATTATGCTTTAAAGGTTGATTTTTCTTCTAATTTGTTTCCTAGAAACAAAACTTCAAGGGAATCTTTCAAGATGACTCTTGAGTCATCTTGAGGTCCTTGGGTTTTTTCTCTATGATTGACATGCTAACATAAACATACCAAAAAAGTTCCATTCTACACTTTAAAAGTTCCCATGGACACTACTTTAACAAGGCCCATTCAAACAAATGTTCAGACCTTTAAAATAATAAACAATAATAAGTAGCTCAGGGATTAACTATCTTCACTTTGAATCCCATTTGGTTTTTTTGAAGGCTAATTATTCTTCATGAAAAAATAAGAAATTTAATTTTAAAACTAATATAATATTGCACAAACTTCTGCTCTCTCAGCCTTCATCCACAGACATTACTATGTTCTTCATTCCCTTCCTTATTCTTTTTTCTGCTGGTGGAAACACCAGCTATAGAGTACCAACAAAAATATTCCTGCAAGTAGAAATTCAGTTACACAAGTCAAAGGATCATCAAACTGCCATATAATATTACTGGAACCATCATCTATACAAAACCACCCAAAACTCAGTTCTGTTTCTTAACTGCTTAGCTCTGTACACTGCTTAGGATATCCAGATCCATACAGTCATGTATGGATCATTCACCTGTACCATGAGTATCATATCTGTTCCATCCAAAAGAGTAATTTTACAGATGAAAATACTATTTTTTCATTTATTTACATTAGTTACACTAGTTTACTTCTATCTAATGCCTAGATAGATTATGTATCCTTTCATCTTGCAGTAACATTCCTTACTGAACCCACAAAGAGGACTGGCTATGCTGGCAGATTAATTCTTTGTGCCTACAATGTATTAAACATGTTGGATTAAATGAAGTTTTTGTTAAATTAATGTTGGCAAGAGTCCTCCTTTAAGTCCTTCTCCTTCTGCTCTTGCTGTGACCAACCTTGCTGCAACCAGGCCTGATCAGGTGGTGACAGGTCCAGGAGACTGACTGCGGTGATCTTTCCCTTCTGCCAGTTTACAGAGATAACCATTATAGTCAGCTCCAGACAGTTGCAGGTGTTGCTTGGCTACAGTGTCCTCCCAAATCTTTCTACTTTCTGCCATCTCAGACTTGATTCTGCCATGTCACTCTTAATTCTGCCCCTCAGGTGACCTGCACTTGTTCTTGGTCTTTCTGAGCCATGTCCTGGAGCCAAAAGAGTAGCATGAAATTCTTGGTTTCCTGGTTCACACCCTTGCTCCAGGACAAATAGTCCACTTACTGTCTAACTTATCTCCTAGATTTGACTTCCTCTCCTACATTGTGTTGCCTGTCTCATCTTCTTACCTTAGATTCTCAATCTTAATCTCAGCTCAATTGGCCTTTATCCCTCACTTTAGATGGTCTTAACCTTTGGGCCCAAACGCAGACCAGCTAAATCATGCTGGCCCTCTTAAATTTGTGTGCATAAAGCCTGTTATTGCCCATAGCTGTCAGACAATTGCCCCAACTTCAGGGATCCTGGAATTTCCCCAATACTGTAATAATAAGCCTTGTGCAAAGGGTACAAGAAACAGAAGAAGGAAAAGCCACAGCAACTTAGGGCCTGTTTGCTGCCCAATCTTTGCTGATGGTGAAGTCTAATTACAGAAAAAAGGCTGATCTCTGAATCCTGGGCAATAGGTTTTCTGAAGATAAATACACTGTGTCTCCATGTTAATGGCAAATCGGTCTCCTTCTGTTCTTGGTCCAAAAATGCTGTTTTCTATTTAATAAGTTCCTAGTGAGCTTTCTCTGGAAAATGAACAACAGTGATCAAGGATGTAGTCCAATTTATATCACTTAAAAAAACGGCATCAGACTTGATCAGCTTTGAAAGATGCTAAAGTGAAAAGAATATTGATACAAAATGTTTGCAGTCTGCTCCATCCTCAGACATCTCTTTTTACTTCCATTTTGTTTCCCTTAGATTACAAAACTACAGAAGTTACCCCTATAAGGGGTATAGGGCAGGGAGCAGGGAAGGAAGGGTACAAGTTTCTTTCCAACAATCTGTTGCAGATGCCAAATACAAAGCACAAACATTTTTGCAAGTTCCTTCTTTAATATTTAAACAGACCCCGAACACTTTTTCACTTTCTGCATAAAGATGTCAACACCACATGAACTGTGACAATAACTGAGTCTTCAACTATGATCCCGGAGAAAGTTCTGGCCCATTCACAACTATGAACAAACTTCTGTAACAATCAATTTGCAAGAAACAGAACAGGCTGAGAAGCAGGATTTCCTTTCTATGGGAAGAAATCTGGTTTCAATCCAAATCCCATTGAAAGACACTCTCAAAACTTCTTACTAACCAGAAATTCTGAGTTACATACAGAGATGCGAAAACAGCGCAGCTGAAATGTGTGCAGTGTTCATACGTGAAAATTATGTCCTCGGTAGTAACAAAGATGCTGACAAGAATGTGAATATCACTAACCAGC
Organism: Ara ararauna; assembly: GCA_028858755.1. Taxonomy (NCBI): domain Eukaryota; kingdom Metazoa; phylum Chordata; class Aves; order Psittaciformes; family Psittacidae; genus Ara; species Ara ararauna. The sequence goes on from CM054381.1 coordinate 72,236,246, forward strand.
TGTGGGAACTCCAGGCATCTGTGGTTCCCGGGAGTCCATTCTCAGACTGTCTCTGTGCTACCAGGACTGGAGTTGCAGCTCCTCAGTCGGGAGCCTGACAGCTTTGAGAGCCATTCGAGAGCAGTGCTTGCAAGTTCACTGCTCAGACCCAGGAGAGGAGTCTCCTACAGAGCAGGCCCTACAGGAGTTTTTAAAGACTCAGTCCCACATCCACGTGACTGGGAATTCTGGCTTTTGAGCTCTGGTATATTTGGAAGTCTACTCTGAACTAACAACACTGGCAGCTGATGTGCCCACAAGAGCATCGTAGCCCTGGGGACTCAGAGTACTCAGGATCCTTAGCTACTGAACAAAACCTTAGAACAGTATTTCCTGGAGTTAGACCACTTGTGGCTGTATGGTTCATTGCATAGATCACTAAATAACTCCTCAAAGACTGAACACGAAGAATTTTGTGATGTGTTTAGTGCTAGGGAGACTTGAAACCAGGAGGCTATGCCAGCATTAGGGACCTTCTGTTTGCAGGATCACTATTTCCAGGGGAAATAATACATAAAATCTCTAACTATAGAGTGTATAAAGGTTTTGAGAATTCTTCCTTTTAAATCATAAAGGACACTCCCCATTAAAGTAATGGGCTCCTCTTTAAACAGATTGTGCAAGAGAGTGCTGAACTTTATCTCCAGAAATGGCAAACATTTTGAAAGAAAAGTAGTGGAATGATGTCTGGTCCAGAAGACGTTCTCCAAACATAAATCCAACAGCCCTTAAGATCTTTTCAAGACTGGCTGATACAAACTTGGTTTAACAAACAAATTCACTTCCACTACTGAAGCTTCTTAAGAACTGTCTTGAAACTCATCCCAAGTGCAGTAATAATTACCGTGCCTAGAGTTGACAACTGCCAAGTTGTGCCCACAGTTTCATGTCTGTACTGAAGCTTAACTTGTAGCAAAGTTAACGAATGGGTTTACGTGGTGGAAGATACACATCTACTTGACACAGATCTTGCTATCATATTACATATCATTGGCACAAGACTGGATATACTGTAATCTGTACATGGGTTGCCCCTTAGAGCAATTCAGAAATCATGAAATGTGGAATTCAGTACTTCACCCACTCTATTTCCCTTGTGCGTAAGCTTTCTACTGCTTTCAGACAGAACTTAAGTTACAGGTCTCAGTTATACGTTTCTAAACGGCTTGTGATTTTCTTACCAGAAAAAAACTTCATTCTCTTTCCTACTGGTGTGCTATAGTGATCAACCAAGGTGCACAAACTAGATTTCTTTATTTTGTAAGAGAAAAAGAAGAGTTATATCTGAGCATGAACCTTCTACATCCAGAAAACTTCAATATCCTAAAGCTTCCTCAACAGAGACCACTGCAGTAAATCATACCTAGACCACTACACTAAGTCAAATCTCTAGTATCTACACAGGTTGACTATGGAATTGTAAATCACATTCAAGATCTTGGCCATTTCTTTAAGATCTCACATTCTTGAGCTCAGAATCCAGCAACTGAAGCGCAACAAACTAGTGCCAACTGTGCTGGTACACAGAACACGCACACGTAGTTGCTAGCTCAGGCTCCATAAAAACATACAGCTATATTAGCATGTCAGTGAGCCTGAGCTAGAAATTACTGCTGCTGGTTCCAGTTTCAGAACTCAAGAGCCTGCAGCTCTACAGTGACAGTCACCAGCTGGGCTTTCCAGGCACTGCAGGAACATGCCCCATGGGAGGCTGACATTTGTACTCAGTTGACTGAGCATCCTTGCTCGATCAAGCCTGGAGCATCAAAATCCTGTTCTCTCTTCTCTCACTTTGTAGGAAGAAGGTCCACACTGCACCACCAAATACACAACTCAGTTCTTTTAACCTCGCTTTCCAGAGCTGTGTCAGGAATATATATGCTTATTTTTCTAAAGCACTCATCTCCCCAGAACAATTAAAACCCAAACAAAATAAAAAGAAAAAACCCTACCAAAATAGGACACTGTACTGTACATATCTCTGACTCTTACAGATGATGAGGATATGTGAAGCTTAGTGATGTTACTCAATGTACTACTGAAATTCACTCAGATGCTACAGTTTGCCATCTGTACCTGTTCTTACGAGGTTTTACTGCCTCTCTCTGCCATTTGATACACCTAAAGAGAGACTAATTAAAACTGAAAAGAACTACTTTCAGGGTTAAAAATAAGACAACCTGATCCAAGGAAAAACTACACATTATTTGTCTGTAAAAACAGGAGGTCAGTAGCTGCACTACTTAAGGAACTTTCAATGAGAATTCTGTACCAATTTTGTCATATTCCTGCAAAATTTTGGGCAAACTGTAATATTCACATGCTTCAATTCTACAATTGTACAACTGAGATACTACATCCTCTTGTTACAGTACATCAAATGATTATAAATCCCCAAATGCTTGAGTACCTTAGGAAATACTCTAGGCATTTTCGTTAAAACAGAATTTAACAAGCAGTTACTATTTTCTACAAAACCCTGGTTTAATGCAGTGAATTTGTACCAAGAATGCTTTTGCCCTATTTAACTTCCAAAACTGACTAAACTAAATCACATAATGGCATTCTTATTGCATATGATGACGATCAGCATGGAAAGTTAGTATATAACATCCATCCTCCAATAGACATTTTCAACATAAACAATACCCATATCATTTGAAATGACCCAGTACTAGAAAAATGGTGGATCTGGGAAAGGATCAACAATAAACCAGTAATGAATGGTACATACTTACCAAACACTGCTGTGCTGACGGTTAGCTGTATAATGATAACAGTAACAACCAAGTAGAGTTTATACTCCCTTCTCAAGTCCTGAACCAAGTCAGCCCATGAGCAAGAGCACTTCTCAAAAGAGAAATATTATACAAAGGAACACCCTAACAGCAATGGCTTAGGCATTAACTTTGGATGCAGAAAGGAATGTTTCTAAAAAGAAAAAAAAAATCTGAAAAGGTGTCTGTTTTGTAAAAAGAATCTTTTCAGTTTTGCAGGCATTTTTACTTCATTAAAGTAACATAGCAAATCATTATGACACATAATGATGACACATGAAAATATTTGAAAACATCAAAAACTTTTTCATCTGTTGACTTCAGATGTAAGTATATAAACTACAGAATATTATGCAGTATTTTATATTTTGCAATACACCCTATACTTGAAGAGGGCAGGGTTTAAAAAATTAAGTCTTCATTACCTTTAAGCATTGTTCTTCCAGTTGATCCTCCGAAGATATTTAAAATACCACTTCTTGCTCCCAGTGATGTAGTTGCTTCTAGTAAAGCACCAGTTATATAGTTAGAGAGAGCAGTCCTCTGTAAAGTGGCACGATACTGACAGTAAGAACCTGTTACGCATGGTTTTACACAAAAGACATCACCATTGCATATACAGTCTGTATCAAATGTTGGGAGTTTTCTCAGAAGATGAGGAAAATACTCAAAAATGCCTTCTGCTCCTTCTTCTTCTCTCACTGTACTGAAGATCTGTGAAGAATGCAAAAACATGAACTGTTAGTTCTTTTGCTGAAGATAATAAAATGAACATGAAAAATTTCCAGACAAGTGTGACTTCTTGTAATTTCAAGCAGCCTTTTCAAAAAGGGTCTGTGTTAAACCACCACATTTATGCATTAAACCTGAAATATATATTAATCCAAAACTGCTTTGTGAAGATTGTGAGTTGGGTTCCCAAAGAGGCTATTTAAATAAGATGGCATTCTGGCTTTCAGTCTATGGCTAAGAGCATTCTAATGAAAACCAGTTTTAAGGATCACCATTAGACAAACAGAAAAAAAAAAAGAAAGCCACATCAATACATCTGGCCAACATCTATACAAGTAACACACACAAAGTTATTCATAAGACTATTAAATCTACTGTACTTTCAGTAAAGTCCTACAGACATCAGTAGCAGAAAAACAGGTTTCCTCAGGGTTTGCACTTTTTCTTGCTGAATGGGGCGTGTTTTTGTAAACAGAAATTGTTTTAATCTCTGTGAGCAATCGTTCAAAATGTTCTGGTGTCATGCTCATTGCATTACTTCCAGCCTACGCACAGGTCCTCTATCTAATATTGGTTTAGTACTCTTTTTCCGATATTTGTGCTAACACACTAATGAACTTCGCCCTGTGGCTTAGCAACTAAGTAATGTTTGCTTACTTAAAAGAGCTTAATAATCAAAGCAAGAATCTGAAAGAAATATTTTCGTTTAGTATACAAGGAGAGACTTGATTCTTGGCATTCTTGTATGCTGACTTACTGATTAACATTAATTTGTTTCAGTGATCTGTGCTTTGTAATTACAAAGTGTAAACTACCATAATTAAACTTAACATAGGGAAAGATCATTATAACTGTGACCAGGACAGGTGCTGAGACAATTTTCATGGGCTTGTTCCCCATCAGTCCTTAGAAAACAAGAAATAAATTAGAAAATTAGAAATAAGCTGATGGCATAATGACTGGTTTTTGTGATTAATGGCTTGTTTCTTGTTGCCATCCTTCCCTGCATATAAATAAAATACAGATATCCACAAACCACAGAAATCGCATCCATTCCTATGATGCAAGCACACATGCATGAAGTCAAATGATAAGAAACTGTTTGCACAACCTGTGCACTCCAAGTGTCAGAGGCACTGGCACTTCCACAGGACACATATGTGCCCAGCCATGTAACCAAGGAGGAAAGTGGCTCCTGATACAGTGATCTGCACACACATCCACTTCTGCGCTAAGGCCTGCCTTCACTCTGCCATGTATGTGAGGGCAGTTCAAACACTCTGCTCCCACAAGGTATCTGACCTGCTACAAACAGAAGCTGTGAACAATGATGTAACTCTTTCATCCAGATAAAGAAACTGAGAATAGCTGAAACTTTGATTCAGCTACTAAATTCAAAATTTGTCAAATTTTAATTTTTTTTTGCCATAAATGAGAAAATTAAATATAATCCAATATTCACTACAGAATGTATTTCTTAGCTTTTATTTTTGTGTTAATGATTTGCTGGGGAAAACAGTCAAACATTATTTAAAATATAACAATTTGTTAACTAATAATTAAATTCAGTGATTTGAAAAATAGCACTGATACATTTATTAACATAAAATAAATCTTTCACATGTTGCCTATGACTTTATAACTCACTTCCATTAGAAATATGGCTTCTGTGATTCATTATGCTGTGAAATGCTGTAGTATCTGTTCTTCCTCCTGCTCCCTGCAAATTTTCCACATTTTTTATTTTGGCTTCTAGAAATAGCAAACCTTTACTGAGCATCTTCATCTTCTTTTCTTTGGTATACAACAGTTTCATGGTCTCTTAAACTCCCATTAAGAACCCTGCTCATCTCCACCTTTATTCAGAAAGCAAATGCACTCTTAGAAAACATGTTATCTGGGTAGGATATGTGCAGACCTTTTAATCAGGTGAATGTCTGCAAGCAGCAGTGCAATGTGCACCTTTCCAAAAGGTGTACTGCAAAATAGTGAACCCGCCTGACACAAGGATTACGGGTGTGTCACACATGGCAGACATGATTAGTCTTCTTGGCTTGTTGAAAAAAATATTTAGTTAATGAAAATAATTTAACTTCTCAAAACTGCAGTTACTTTCCAAAATACGTTTAAAATTTGGTTCTGTAACTTATAAAGGCATGTTCTGTTGCCTGCACAACCAACATTGCCTTCAGCTGCCAAAGCAAAAAAACTATTTGTTGACAGAAATAGGCGACAGTGTTTTGCTGGAGAGATTGTACATAGAATAATGGTGTTAATCTCTTTTGTGTAAAGTAGACTTCAGGGCACTAGCTGTCTCCAAAGACTCTGTGCTTCACATAACATTTTTAAATACTGTTTGTTTTGATGTGTTAAAGCTCTGAACGTGTTACTGCTGCTGCACACAGATGAGGTTATGAAAAAATACAGACTTACAATGTGTATACTTAACCACTGAAGAGAATTGAAGCAATCAGAATAGGAACATATCCTTCAGGTAACTGATAGGGAAAATCACCTTCCAGTGAGGTTGCGCTAGAGAATTGGGGAAACTTAATCTTGCCTGGTAGACAAAAAACCCTGATTCTAAGCCAGGGTTTACAGTTCATTCTGGCAGATGTAGTTACATTGATCTACATCACTACGAAGGAATGATTACTGCAATTAAAAATTAATATGAACCAAAAATAGTAAAATGCAGCACTAAACTGACAGTTACCTGTCAAAAAGCAATGACTCATAAGGGCGTATCGCTCCTGATTCACTTTTGCCTTCCATTTCAAACTAAAGATTCAAAGTCATGTGCAATCTGATGCTGCACTGTCTCATACTACATACTGAGGTGTAACTCACAAGCAACTGAGGACAGTAGCTGGATCTTAAAGTGTTGCAATATTAGACATATTTCAAATTTCTAAGTACTGCAAAGTACTAACACATCCTAGGAGTTTGGGTTGAACTCTCATATACACCCCTGTAATGAGTACTACACATGTATATGGTAAAATTTATATGCAATTATAAAACCTTGAGATTTTACTTTAGACAAGAACATACATTCTAATTTTTTTTTTTTTTTTTTTTTTTTTTGCTTTTAGAATAAGAAATGAGCTGAAACAAGTAACTCTATATACTCATACACTGGTATTCTAACGAAAGTATACTGCAGCTTTTTTACTCTTCCAATGTTGTAAGAGATTTTAAGGGTAAGTAAAAAGAAAATAAAAAATTACTAGCAATATAAAATTTTACAGAATACTGAAGGAGACAAACAATGCAAATTAGCATTACAACAAAGCTCAAATTTAGGCAGAATTCCATCCTGGTAGTTTTACAACAAAGTCCATATTTGGAAAATAAATGGAAACAAAGCACATCTTTCAGGTCTTAATAACATATGCAATAAATCATCAAAACTCTACTTTAAAAAAGCCTCAGTTTTGCTTCTAGTTGCTTAAAATGGGTTTCTGCAAGTTAGTTTATTGATAACCTTCAGGCAATAAAACTTTCCTACAGTGACAACAAACATATTTTACGAAGGCATTCTCTAAAAATAACTATAAGAACAAGCAACTCATGCTGGCCCTGAAACCCTTCCACATTTTTCTCTCATAATCTTTTCTTCTGTTTAATCATCACTACAATTGCAAACTGTATTATGTCCTTTTCCCCACAGACATTACTGTAGGTTTCCTATGTAAAAGTGGCAGAAACCTAAACACTACAGCCATGCTTAGCCCTACAGCTTAAGACAGATATTCCCCCAAAATGAAGCTGGAGTTCACAGGTTCTGCTGTACTGGAAATACTGGGTATAGCAGTTCGTAAAAATAATTGTTCTAATTTCTTACTTAAGCTTACACATATCTCTTCCTATTTGCTGTAATCTTTTATTTGTTTCTCTCTTCATGTTTTCTCTGTCTCAGGTATTTAGCTTAGAACCTGGGGGCAAGTTATCATTTTGCCAAACAACTAGCAAATGCTTGGCGCATATGAAACCCAGAAACTGGAATTAAGAACAGACTGAAAATTCCTATTATTAGGAAGCAGGCTTAATTTCTCTAACTTTATTATAATAATAAAGAATATGTGACCAGCAGGTCAAAGGAGGTGATCCTGCCCCTCTACTCTGCTCTCCTGAGACCTCACTTGGAGTATTGTGTGCAGTTCTGGTGTCCTCAACAGAAAAAGGACATGGAACTGTTGGAACAAGTCCATGGGAGGGCCACAAGGATGATCAGGGGACTGGAGCACCTCCCGTATGAAGATAGGCTGAGAAAGTTGGGGCTGTTCAGCCTGGAGAAGAGAAGGCTGCGTGGAGACCTCATAGCAGCCTTCCAGTACCTGAAGGGGGCTATAGGGATGGTGGGGAGGGACTCTTCATGAGGAACTGTAGTGAGAGAACAAGGGGTAAGGGGTTCAAACTTAAGCAGGGGAAGTTTAGATTGGATATAAGGAAGAAGTTCCTTACTGTGAGGGTGGTGAGGCACTGGAATGGGTTGCTCAGGGAAGTTGTGAATGCTCCACCGCTGGTGGTGTTCAAGGCCAGGTTGGACAGATCCTGGTGTGACATGGTTTAGTGGGAGGTGTCCCTGCCCATGGCAGGGGGGTTGAACTAGGTGATCTTATGGTCCTTTCCAACCCTAACTATTCTATGATTCTATGACTCTATGTGTACCCAGAAAGTTCATTTTAAAGAATAGTCATGAAAAATTGTGCTCGGTGCTACTATGCTACAGAAACAACAGAAAATAGACTCTAATGGGGCTTTAACAACTCACTGCATTGTTTCTGATTGGCATTTGTCCAACCTCAATTAATATAACCTGAATAATCAAAATGAAACACAGAAATGGGGGAGGAGGCAGTGTGCATGTTTGTGTGTATTTACCTACAGAGCATTTATATTACAAAAGGCTGCCAACAGCTCATGTGCAGCATTACTGCAACACAAAGCCTTCATTTGTTGCATGTTTTTAAAGTAATCTTAAATGCCTGCAAACCAGAATGGTATATTAACAAGTAATAACTCTCAGGACAGTATGTCTTGAAGATCACTTAAATATCTACTTTGAAAACACAAAGACTTTATAAAATATAAGAGCTTGAACACAATTATTAACATCACAGGAAACACTGCCCTTTCCAAATATGCTCTGTTCCAAGAAAAAAATCATTAAAATGAGCAAATTCTGATGGTGCTCTTTCATTTACTGCAGGTTTTTCAGAAGAAACCCCTCATTAATATTGACCAAATGAAGCTAACAGTGATCACTTGGAAGTCATGACCAAGGATTGTTCCAATCACTTTCACATGTTTTCACTCCACAACAGTTTAATTCAAACACCCATAGCTTGATTTTCAAAGACATTGGAACAAACAACTGTCAATTGGGATTTGCAGAAATGCTGAAAATCAGACAGACCAATCTATGAATAAAGGTCTGCCACTGCTCTGGGGTTTAAATTCAGGTCATATGAACTCTTAGATTTCTAAATCAATACACAATAATTACCAAGATTGTTTTTCATCTGTCTCATATTTTCAAAAATAATTCTTGCTATGCAAAAATAGAAAGGAATCCCACTATTTTGTACAGTCAATTCTCCACTTTTCATTTACAACTATATAGCCTGAGTAAATATTACAGGCACAAAGACACTTGGAACAGTGATCTGAAGGTCAGCTTGAGCACAGCAAGCTGTCTGACCTAAGCTACCCATTTCTCAGCACTGTGTTTGCCAGAGATCCCTTTTCTGAGAAGGCTTAATTGATTGGGCATGCTTATTGCTTACAGCACTACACAATCTAGTTACAGTGCTTCCTTCATCAACTTCCTTTCTGTGCTCTCATAAGGCTCAGGCATCTCTGAAGAGAAATTCATTACAAAATTTGGTTAAGACAACAGGAAGAAATCAGATTCTGCATGGATGGATGTTTGCAGTGTCAGGAGGAAAAAAAACTTTTAATAAAAGGAAACTTCTAAAGCTACAGCAAAAATGTTATATTTTCTATTGCTACTGGTGGCCATGGATTCCAAGGGTTCCAGCTATGAATGTACATTTTTAAAAAATTAAGAAAATGACAGCATTAGAGACTGGAGGTGACCTTTGGGTTCAAACGTGTATCATGGCAAATGTTCTGCACTCAAAAAGATCAAAGACCGACCATTCCTACAAGACCTTCCTAGAAGAAAATAAAGAGGGTGCCACAAGTTTAGTATGCATACTTTTCTGATTTTCAGAAAGAAGGAAACGTTTAACTCATGGATTTTCTGAAACTGAAATCTGTTACAACAATTTTTGAATACATATCAATGATGAGAACTGAAATACATTGAACACTGAATGCATTTTCTGTTACATCTAGAATGGTTTATACACCTGTTTTTCTTTCTCTCATGTACTTAAGATTCTCAAGAAGACATGCCAGAGCTCTGGATCTCAGTTTGCAGGTTGTTCAAAGCTGAAGGATATTATGATTGACAGAGATGGTACTGTGAACAGCAGAAAGGTCTGTTGTGTCAAGAGTATTTCTCAGCTCTGTTCATTGAAGTCTTGTTCACGTCAGCAAACAAATAGGTGAGGCCTTCAAAAACCCTTTTGAGAAATTTTTTGTAAGTCTTTTCCAGTATTTGGAGTACAAAAGATAGACGTTTATTCTTGTTGGTCCTCTGAGGTCTGTGACCAAATAAGCACACACTAGAACAATTGATCAAATTTTTGGCTAAGTGTCTCACTAAGTTCTGGTATTTTACAAATCAAGTAGGGCAAGGGATAAAATCTGTGGTCAACTAAATTCCATTCCTACTTACTATTCAAGATGAAGCAGATGATGACAAATGGTCATCCACAAGCTTTAGCAAATTGTACTGCCACTCAAATTTGCATAAGATTCACTACCTATCTCAAGCTTCTCTGATTTCTGTCTCCCTGCGACACTCCGTTGCATAGTTTCTCTCTGGTTGCACAGTGGCAAATGTGGAAACAGCTATCTGGAAGGAACTGCAGTTTTACAAGTTGGGGTCAAACTCAAAAATTCCCACGAATCCTCTTCCAGCATCTCATGATCCATCTTTTTTGGCTAACAAGCAACATTCTTACAGTATTAACAACCATCCCAGATTAAAAAGAAATAAAATAAAGGGTTACATATCATGATGGCCTTCTTCACACTCAACAGTTTTTGGAGATGTATTTGAATGTCACCCTTCAGCTGGCTCTGCAAGCCAATGATTTTTCTGCAAAGCAGAACTCATTTCAGTTTCACCAATAGCACCTGCCATCTAGCTTGCCTGCAGCTTTACCAACAGGAGAAAAAGAACTGTCATCACCTGAAGAAACTTCTCCTGGAACAGCCATGTGATGCAGGTTTGCATTTGTGTTTAAGAAATAGCAGTAAAGGACTGTTTTGGCACAGTGTGACACGGTCACCATCCACCACAGCATGTCAGGATGACAAATAGCCTCAGGCGATCTGTATGCATGTAATCTCAGAGCTGCAGCAGCAACTCACCAGCAAGAAAGCTGGCTCTATAAATACATACTTGCAGTGAAATGCATGTAATTGTGTAAAGACTGTTTGGAACATCAGGAGTTAACAGCACCCTCTAGAACTTAATATGCTATTATCTTCTTCTATGTATTTTCACATGGTGCCTAAACAGAATATCTCGAATGCTGAGATACTACTTTTCGTAATGGAAAAATTCCTTAAAATATCCCTAGACTGCTGAAATACTGTTTTGTATTTGAAAAAATGCCTAGAAAATAGGAGAATACAGTGCCGCTGAACAATCTGAAGTGTACCTCATAGCATAGTGGGAATACTGTTGGTTTTGGGGGGCAGGGATAGGGAGAAGACCTTGCTCAAAATACATACACACAGTAACTATTACCACTACAATTTTGCCCAGTGACAAATGCACTATTTACTATAGGGCAGTTCAGGCATATTCAGGGTGGTGTGTTTCAGAGGTGGTGTTCGACACTGCAAAGAACAAAACCAGTAGCTACTTTGAGAATGCAAGAAATGGAAATGTTTGTTTACTGCAGCAGCCCACCAGCATGGAAGCATCAGGAAAGACAAAGAGGAAGATGTTCTGAGTAGATAGCTGAGGTAGAAAGACCTTAAGTATCACTGCATTGAGAATGCTTTGAATGCAGTCAGCAGGAGTAGGTAAAAGAGGACAGAAAGGAAATATAGAAAAATGAAGTAAGAAGGCTTTGCTGGGTTTGGTTTTGGGGCTTTTTTTTCTTGCATTGTGTGTATTTTTTCAATGCATCTAACAAGATTGTGATTTTAAAAAAATTATGTGCTTGCATAATTTGCAATTGCAAGCAGTGAGTAAAAGCAAACACCATATGTATGCCCTCACTGCCCTGAAATAAATCTACTGAGTCAAAAGTAAGGTGATCTCCCCAGGGCAGGGCATGTATGGCATGACAGAGCATGCAGCAGAGTCTGTCCAGTCCCCTTACACATCCAAAGGAAAGAACACATCACAGGAAAGGAATATGGTCTTCAGGCATCTCGTCATCATAGGAGTCAATGCTTGTTCCAGCATACTCAAAACAAACTCTCTCACTCATGGCTTTTGTAATAAGGTCTAGTGTTACAGTCACTGTTGGAGGCCCAGATGTTTTCCTTTGCTTTTCTGTAAATGAACTTCAGGTTCTAACAATTTAGATAAAACACTGCAGCAAGCAATTGTCTTGTCCGTATCCTCGTTGCAGTGCCTGTTCTCAAAGGCTTTTCAAACTTTTGCTCTCTCTTCAATGACTAGGAAGAAGCGGGTCCTCCAGTGCCGGGACAGAGCACAAAACAGAGTACCGTGCCTCATAGCAATAATGCTCACTTATGCAACTGCAATTTTTGCTGTGTAGTAAATTCTTCACACTAAATTGTAACTGGGCAACATGGCACAGAAGAATAGAGGACACTGGAAAACAGTTCACCCTGGTAACATGGGCAGCGGTATCGACAGCAGCTGGAAAGTTGCCATGAGAGTAAACAAGCACAGATGTGCCCAAATATTAATATTCATTAACTAGTGTTCTGTGAGCTTTCTACAGCTTCAATTGCAATTACAGAACATGCATTACCTCACCAGCCAGTATTTCTTACGAATCGCATCCTGTTAAGGATGAGATCATTTCAAGGAGCAGAAACTGAATTTAATGAGGATCAAACCATCTTGCAGAGGCAATCCTTAAACATAACTCAACACTCTTCAGAAAAAATATCAGCTACCTCTATTCAGTTCTGGTATATGATCAATGTCTTTTAGTAGGAAAATTGTTTCATTCACGATAAGAAGAAAATAATTATACAGTTTTAAGAAAACAAATACATTTGAGAGTTGGTTTTACTTATGACCAGAAATTGTAATAGCAGGCCCAAAAGTCTGACGAGTCATCATTTTCACTTTTGGTAAAATCTGGTCACTATTACTTACTAATTTTCCTTTTTTGTAAGGTAAAAGTACTAATTATTTTAAAAGCCATTACCAAAGGAAAGACGGGACTTCACAAATTTGGAAGATAGAAAAAGCAATCTGATATACATGGGGCACAGACATACCACAGCATCCCCACCCCCAGAAAGTCCTACTCTTAAAGAATCATCCATTCGGTGAAGAATAGTATTTGTTCTCATAACAAGTAATACACTTTAGATCTAAATAAGTACTAAGAAGAATAAATTTAAGCTATAAAATAGAAGCTGACAAAAGACATCAGTTAACTCTAATTTAAAAGCTTGCTCATAAGTACTTGAAATTTCAATTTGATTAAGGAGAAAATGAAAGGATGACACCAAACACAACACAGGAGCTCTTCACATCACTTACAGCGACGTCAAACAATGTCCTTGAAAGTGAGACTTCCATTATCTTACATAGAAAACACCAAAAATACCTCTTTCTGTTCAGCTGAGCCAGCTATTTATATTTCTGTTGGCACCAAAGCATATGTAAAAAAAAAAATCTTTCTTAATAGTTATTATTTGATTACTAAATTCTCTTGTTCATTTCTTCAGTATATATTGTAATTGTTATAGTATTTTTCAACTTGGTATATGCTGAGCTAAATTTCTGATAACTGCTCTACTTTCGTCAATTTGTCACACAGCTGGCGTGTTCTTTATTTTCTAAATGAGTACTTATTTACTGCCTCCAAATTTTATCAGCAAATTTGCTGGTTTAGTAACTAAATAAATTAAATATACTCTATTTAAACATCTGCATTATTTCAACTTTATTCTAAAAGTAACCACCTATTCTAAACGTTACTACTAAGCTAATGCACACCTTCATTTACTGAGAAGATGATAGTTTGATCTTTGAACACCTTATCACATGGACTGGAATTACTTATCGGCTTTCAAAACTGTCTACAAAGTTTTAAACATAAAAACCATTTTTTGCTCTAAAATCATATACTGTTAATGTATTTTAATAATCATAGAATCATAGAATAGTTAGGGTTGGAAAGGACCTTAAGATCATCTAGTTCCAACCCCCCTGCCAGGGGCAGGGACACCTACCACTAAACCATGCCACCCAAGGCTATGTCCAATCCAGCCTTGAACGCCGCCAGTGATGGAGCATTCACAGCTTCCCTGGGCAACCCATTCCAGTGCCTCACCACCCTTACAGGAAAGAATTTCTTCTTCATATCCAGTCTAAACTTCCCCTGTTTAAGTTTGAACCCCTTACCCCTTGTTCTCTCACTACAGTTCCTCATGAAGAGTCCCTCCCCAGCATCCCTATAGGCCCCCTTCAGATATAATGACTTTTGATACTTCTTACTAATAAAAATCAAAGATATTCTATTCATATAAAACAAGTCAGGTTTATTATAAAAAGCATTTAAACCAAGAAAAAGACTAGCAGTTTGACTTTTCAATAGAGAACAGAAGTTTTACTGTAGCTAAGTAATAATATAAAATAAACAGTAATTAGGATTAAAATTCCATGTCAGAAAGCACACTGAAATAACTCACAGTCAAACCACTTCATGTTAGAATATTAAGTATGCCACAACCAAATAATTCCAAATCAAGAGAGATGCACATTTTCATTGTAGGTTCTACCTTTAATTGTACATTTCTGGAACTTCAAACTGTAATGGGATGCTACTATTACAATGGACCTCTGAGCTTCCTAGATGAAAGTAAAGAATAGTAAGAAATATAACAGAAGCTACTGAAAACTCTACTTAATACATCCTTAAAGGCTTACTGTCTCCAAAGTTAGACATAAATGAATAATTTTAATATTCAAACAGACATCACGTTCATCTTCTTTATTTCTGAAACACTGATAGCATGAGAGGTGCATTCAAGCCAGGTGAATTCTGAGCATTCAGTGCTGAGGAACCCAACAGCTCCCTTCCCACATGTCTGTTTATTTCAACCATTATTCTATGTGTGGAGCAACAGTGAGTCTAGATTTTCTTTATGAAACAAACAACCCCCCCCACACATCAGATACATTCAGAAATCAGTATGATTTTGTACCTTGTAACAACTGCAACATTTCCATTTGAGGAAAGGATTCCACAAAGCTCACACATTTAAAAGGAACTGCATCTCCACGCATGTTAACTGATTATTTAAACAACTTTGAAAGATGAGCTTAGTTACATTTTTCTGCACTACAGAATTGACAGTAAGCTTGAAGGGCAACTCACAGCATGTATGAAGAGATCTCTGGTCAACAGGACCATGTTAAAAACAAAGCATCAAACAGAAAACCTAAAAATTACGGCTGTCAAAGACTGTGTCTTACCAACCCTTAAATATTTTGCTTGTCATCCTCTTTCCACAATCTTACGTATTTGACGAACACAGGTGTAGTTACTTTTGCAGAACTGTGGCTTTACCTGTTCTTATAAAACACTATTTTAAGACATATACTTACATACCTGATTCACAAAGCATACAGTTTCATTCCTGTGTCTCTGATATTAA
This sequence comes from Ara ararauna, assembly GCA_028858755.1. Taxonomy (NCBI): domain Eukaryota; kingdom Metazoa; phylum Chordata; class Aves; order Psittaciformes; family Psittacidae; genus Ara; species Ara ararauna. The sequence continues at coordinate 72,251,764 of CM054381.1, forward strand.
AATTCAAAAGATATTTAATGGTATGAGCTAAAGTTCACAGCACTGGCTAATTCAGTTTTTATGTGGTGTGATGTTGCATCTCTGTGACTAAAGGAACTGCTTCGAATTGCTTACAAAGGTCTCAAGATCAGAGTAAACGTGACAAAGCTAAAAGACAAAGTACATGTAATAAAACTTTGTATTTATATAACCACTATTATTATTTGTATCAGTCTGATACTGGGATTTTATTGTACTGTACATTGTGGATTTATGTTGAAAGGCAGATATTTCCAAATCTATCAAAAACAGTCTACAGCTTAGATTTACCGTCAGAAATATAAGTATTACATATACATAAACTGCCACAGTACCTTGCTGTAACCCTAATTTTTTTTCATTTAAAACCTCTTGTAACTGATAATGTTGTAAAAGATCAGCAGGACTGTTACTCCAGTTGTAAAACTTATGCATCCTACCCACAGCGTATAGCTAATAAAAGAGCAACTTGGAGCATTTTCCTTAGCACAGGAAATCTATTTCTCATTTTCTAATTTTGTAGACACTGAATCCATGCTTTATTTGTTTGCTTGTACTTCAGCTGTGGGGTTCACAGGGTCACATGAATAATTATAAGATTATTCTGGATAGTACTTAGGGGCCAGGAAATTCTCAGAGTTTTCATGACTGAATTGTTTAATAGACTTCTAGGTCAGGCTACAAGACGTGATTTCATGAAACAATATAACTTTGTTCTATAAAAAGGCATTTTACACTTCAAAGGTTTGGTTTTTTTAGTTACCTAGAGATAGGGAAAGCACCATTCCTTGCTCAAAGCAACAACAGAATATTGATACTCTGAACTTAATTTTTAAATTATACTTAATTTACTGATAGAAAGTGAGTCTTTATTCATCACTGCCCACAAAGAATATACATCAATAGGAAGTATCAAAAGTTTAGGAAAGTTTAAGGTAAGGAAGTGCGAACAGGTAATACACAATGCAGTGACCTAAAGAGATAATTTCTTCTTTTCTTTGTTTCCAGCTGGTATGTTCAGATGCTGCCTTAAACTAAATAAATGTCCTGCAGAACACAGTACATTCAATTTTCACATCTTGTTTTTATGACGTAACTTTGATGATAGATACCTAATACACACTAATGGCCACACTTATATTAAGACAACTGTATACTAGAATAAAACTATATTTACAAAAGTAATTGTTAGTGGCTAAGTTATTGAGTTTCATCAGAATCTGCTAAAAAGATGAAATGATGGTATTCATTTACGTTAGAATTTACAAGTTTATTTTGCTTTCTCTAAATGGAGATTTGGAAGCAAATTATAAGATCTGAACACAGGACAATGACTCATTAATTTTATTTGCAGTTCAGTTCTACTTGCTTGAAATGCACAAGATAGATAATCTAATATTCTGCAATTTTCAAAAGTTCCTAATCCTTCATCGCAGTTGGAAGAGGTTTTTTAAAGTAAATATGCTTGTTTTAAGTGGGAGAGAATGAGAGTGACTGAGAAAGAGTGACTGAACAAGAAATGGGAATGAGAGAGCAGTAGTTCAGTATTTAAATTACATGTTTTAATTGTTAATGAAGCAAATATGATTCTGCAGGACCAGAATATATGTTCTCCTTTCCTTTCCCACTGGAGTGGAATGTCACTTGAGGCTTGATTTTCAGAATTTAAGGCATCTGGCTTAAGACCAGCAGAACAAAAATATTTCAAATTAACTTTCTTGTTCTCTGGGGATTGTTTTAGACCCAGGGACTACAGTTTAGTCATCCATGAGATTTATTTTGCTTTAGTGTTAGCTTCAACTAAACTCTGTATATACAACAGCTTCCTTACCAAAAGTCATAGCCACGCTTTTCTGTGCAATCATTTTTATAAATTGCAATTATATTACACTATTATATGCATAAGTGACCCACATATATGTTTAACCTCTCAAAATGAAGGATAAAACTTAGATCCCTATTATAACCTTCTCTTTTCACCATCACACCAGTTTAAAAAAAACTTTAACTCATTTATTTATAATTACACATGCCCAATTTTGGATTTTTTAAACTTCTTAAAAGCTTCATCTTAGTGAAAAATAATGCTCTTCAATAGCTTTGGGAGAGCTGAACCCAGATTTGTTTTGAATTAACTGCACAAAGTTTTCATGTACATAATAAAGTATTCATGTACTCGAGGGAGGAAAATTTGTAGTGGATATTTCGGTTAACTCCCAAGCAAAAATGGTTACTCTCTCATTTTAAATAATTACCATAGGATAAAAAACAAAAAATCCAAAAAAACCCCACCACCTTAAAAGCACTGCAGTTTTCCTTAAAATTCTAGTAGTAACATAACATTTTACTGAAGTCTAAATTACTCTAAACTTCACAAGGATGCTGATAAGACCTTTATAGGGCATTTTTGTCATAGTAGTGTCATTCTGAGAATAAGCAGGAAACCTTTTTTGTTCAAATAGTGGTACAATAAGAACTTGAGGTGGCATCAAGGACAAAACCCAGAAGTACTTTAGAAAGCTAATATAGATCTAATGGATCTTTACTGCAGCAGAGAATAAACAAGCCCCTTATAATTTCCAGTCCCTGATTTTCCCGGTAGTGTATTGCCATTGAAGGTAATGTTTTCATATGCTTTTATTAACAGAGGTCTGATCAAACCCCAAATCTACATAAAATATATAAACCTATTCTAATACTAGCATAGAAAAGGGCAATCCTGCGGTGAAAAATGGTGATTTCCATCTAAGACATGCAAGTTTAAAATCTATTTAAAAATTGAGCCTTTATATTAAAAAAGTTACCCTACAAACTGTATTAATACACTCTTCTACAATGAAGCCTGCCTATAAAGATTTATCTATTGAAGACCATATGAAAACAGAAAATGAAGCAATGATGCAAGTTTAGTTACTTATGGATGGAAAATAAAAGATGGAAAACTTGGGCACGTAGTTTAGTATTATTAAAATAACTGGTACAAAAATGATAGTTCTTTAGAGTCATGGCCTCTCACAAGACTAATAGAGAAGCAAGAAGGAATAAAGATGGCAACAAATACTATTCCAAAAACTAAGATGGTTTTGATAACTTTGCACAATCAATCTGTACTTGATTGTAATTTTACATTTTTATCTAGTCATTCTTTTTCTATCACCTGACTGTCTAGCTGTGAATTTACATTCTTCATGGGGCATTACTCTTCTGGACTTACTAATACATCAGCAAAGGCTCATATTCATATACATGCTACTTAGCAATATGGTCAGTTAATAATGTTATATCTGTATACCCCACAATCACCTTTTTTATCACTCTGTACACACTTTAAAAGAGGAATTTTATCTTCCTATGCATTTATTCAGCTCCTTGGAAAAATAAGTCCCACAGCCTGATGCTGACGCACATTATCACAGTATACATGACTTTTAACACTACTCATATTGTATCAAACTTCAGTTACCTTTTATCACTTCACACAAAGAAAAAGGCAGATATGTGGGCCTTTTACTGAAGACCTCAAAGCTTTGCCACAATGCTTCCAGCCTGTTTGCTTTTAACATTAAAAGTTAAGTAAAGCTACAACACTAAACTTCAAAAGCATCAGAAAGGTAAAACTCCTCCTGCTATACAAGTGAAAATAAGACAAGTTGTCACAGTGACAGAGTTTGTGTTCATTAAAGATAACCATCACAACTTACTCTTACTAACAATTAGAGCTTATGTATGAAAAAGAACACTATTAAGTTATTTTTACAAGTAGGTACTTGGGTTCCTCATTAACCAACCTACACAATAAAACACTTGGGCCAAGTCAAAAGTATTGTTCATAGTTTAAATTCCTGAAACATAGTACTTTACCGGAAGACTAGTACAGGAATTGAACATTACACAGTTTTCAAGTTTTTTCAACTATTTAAAAGTACAGCATATGTTTGAGAAAAGGAAACAATTCTTTCACTATCATCACTAGTGTGTAGTGAGCTGCCTGTAATTTTAGTTTCACATGCATACAATGTGAGAGGAAGACAAAACAGGATCTTTAGATTTTATAAAAAGCAGACATAATAATCAAATGTCATCCTGACTGTATTTCTACCAAACATTTTTCTCTTAATTACACTGGGTGAAGTGATAGGTACAGAGTTTGCTTTCATTTATATTCTTACTTAATATTCTTACTGAAAAAAACCCAAAATTTATATAATCAGTTTATTTCAATATAATTCACTAAAAACCAGCAAATGTTTTCTATAAATTCCTGCTGTACATGCAATATTTCTTCATCAATTTACAGTAACAGTGAGGTATTCATTGGGGGTTTTAATGCTGACTTCATTAATTGTGTCTAAGTATGTTATCAAAACAACAAAGAAAAAGAAAAGCCTGAACTTCTATTACTTTATTTATAGAGTTAGAACCTAAAATTAAGCAAACAAGTAGACAGAAGTTCAACCAAGTTTTATAACCTTAAGTACTCAAATTCTGTAAGTGGCTTTACAATCAATTAAACACAATAAGCTAGTAAACATTCACATGCAGTATGCCTAATTTAAATAAGATAGGAAACAAAAGCCAGACTTTTAGAAATTGCTAATTGTTTACATCTGCAGGGCAAGTACTGGCTGAAAAAGAAGCACGTTCCAGTAAGAAATATCCTGTTTAATATAACAAGAATATATTTTCTGCAGCCCTACATTCTTTTTTCTAAAGAAGGAAAGCCTTTCTGTTATTCCTGCAGTAAGAAAACTTTTTTTATATTTTATATTACATGAACCATACCTTTTCCCCTTGTGTTTCACCATATCCATATCCATGTCACATCAACTGGTAAGAAAAATAGAACTGTATAGAATTTGACCAAGCAAACACAAGCAGAAACTGCAAGCTAGCTTTCAGCAATACAGGATGACAGTCTGTTCTCGTCTACAGAGATTGCCGAAGAGCCTGGAGAGAAAAGAAGTTCATTGCCAAATCTTAATCCCGTCGCTGCATTTCACATGGTGCTGCCTCACCTCGGCATCTCCTACAAGTCTACTTTTCCAATAGTCAGTGGAAATCTGTTCCCTGTAAAAACTCCATAAGCGTTTTAGTTTAACCACAGACATGCAGATAACAAAGCTAACATATTTAATATTTAATTTTTGCTGATATACTGGAGGTTGTGTTTACATTAGTGCAAATGAAATCATGCAATGTTAAATTTATCTGAAAGGAATGCCTTAGACTCCTGGTATTGTATGAATTTATGGAAAAAATTTACAATGTTAGCCATTAAGTAATTTCTAAAATGTACTTATAAATACAGAAAATAATGTCACCAGCATGATGCAAACTCATTGTAAGTAAAAATAAAATAATTCTTCCCACATTTGATTTATCCCCTCTAAGTTACTAATACAATTATATTACTGCAGAAAATACATGGGTTAATTGGGAAATAAAACTTTGAGCCAAATTATATAAACACAAGAAGATTATTTTCAGTGGCTGTCCTCTTGAAAACGTTCCCAAGCATACAGCTGAGGTTTGCTGCATGCTGCTCTACTCTAATTCTGCAGATGTCTTTTCCACTGACCCACCATATTTCTTCACAAGGGGGCACAATTTAAACACGAAAGGACTGTTTCACAAGTTACTTTCAAAAACCTAAAAATTCCAAGGGTGGCATATGCTACTTTAAGAGGGTCACAGAGGAACACAAAGTGGATGAAATAGAATTTTTCCTAGTGCAGGAACTGAAATAAGGAGCCTTACAAATGACTTTTTTTTTTTTTTTTTTTTTTTTAGATTAAAGTATAGATGAGTGAGCCCACAAGGAAGAACCACAGCACACTGGCTATATTGTGAGTGCATGGCCTTACACTCCTCAGGAAGAATCCTTAAAGTAGGTCACACTTCAAATTAACTTGAATAAATCTGTATGTTGTAACCTGGGTAATTTTATCTGAGAAGGGAGCTTTGGTACTATTTACTTTACCCTCAAATACCGCTCTGAAATCTGTGGACAAACACTGATTGAAAAGCAATGACAGCTGAGAATACTAAGTCATGGAAAGCCACTGAGTAGCAGAAACTGTGAAATAAATAGAATAGCTGCATATATTCTGAAAATACATTCAAAATAACATGAGTCATCCCTTACTGTCTTTAAAATACCTTCCATTAACACTAACGGAAAAACTAACACAGAAGACAAAATATGAAAATATATGGTGCAATTGCATGCTAGAGCATCAGCAAAGTAAACAACATGAAAGACGTCCAACAATCAGCAAAACCCAATAGCTTCCTTCAGTGTCTTCTTACAATAATTAGCAGACTGCAACAAATACAGTAAAAGGGTACATGGCAGAGACCATTGTTCATTACTTCTCCTGTCTAAAGAAAACATATACAATGACTTCTGGGAAAAAAAAATAATGTACAAATGTTTTAATATTATTGTATTAACTACTTATCAGGATGATCATTATTAAATATAACATCATCCAGCAAGTAATGTAAAAATAGCAGGAAAAAGCTGAGTTCTACACTGGCTGGATGGCCACACGCAAAGAGTTGTGCTCAATGGCTCAATGTCCAGCTGGAGACCAGGAACGAGTGGTGTCCCTCAGGGAGGGGTGTTGGGATCGGTCTTGTTCAACATCTTTGTCGGTGACATTGACAGTGGGATTGAGTGCACCCTCAGCAAGTTTGCCGATGACACCAAGCTGTGTGGTTAGGTTGATACCTTGGAGGGAAAGAATGCCATCCAGAAGGACCTTGACACACTTGTGAGTTGGGCTGATACCAACCTTATGAACTTTAACCATGCCAAGTGCAAGGTCCTACACCTGGGTCGGAGCAATCCCAGGCACAGCTCCAGGTTGGGCAGAGAAGAGGTTCAGAGCAGCCCTGCAGGAAGGACCTGGGGGTGTTGGTCAATGAAAAAATGAACATTAGCCGTCAGTGTGCACTTGCAGCCCAGAAAGACAACCATATCCTGGACTGCATCAAGAGGAGCGTGACCAGCAGGCAGAAGGAGGTGATCCTGCCCCTCTACTCTGCTCTCCTGAGACCTCACTTGGAGTATTGTGTGCAGTTCTGGTGCCCTCAGCATAAAAAGGACATGGAACTGTTGGAACAAGTCCAAAGGAGGGCCACAAGGATGATCAGGGGACTGGAGCACCTCCCGTATGAAGATAGGCCGAGAAAGTTGGGGCTGTTCAGCCTGGAGAAGAGAAGGCTGCATGCAGACCTCATAGCAGCCTTCCAGTATCTGAAGGGGGCCTATAGGGATGCTGGGGAGGGACTTTTCATGAGGAACTGTAGTGAGAGAACAAGGGGTAAGGGGTTCAAACTTAAATAGGGGAAGTTTAGATTGGATATGAGGAAGAAATTCTTTACTGTAAGGGTGGTGAGGCACTGGAATGGGTTGCTCAGGGAAGTTGGGAATGCTCCATCGCTGGCAGTGTTCAAGGCTGGATTGGACATAGCCTTGGGTGGCATGGTTTAGTGGTAGGTGTCCCTGCCCCTGGCAGGGGGGTGGAACTAGATGATCTTAAGGTCCTTTCCAACCCAAACCATTCTATGATTCTATAAAAAAACTCACAAAAATTTATAAAACTTTGTCACTAAAGGCTCCAGAGGTCAGTACATTATGACCATTGTAAGTACTGCAGGCTCTGGCATTACAACACAGCTTTCTAGAACTGAAGCAAAGACAATTTCACCCACGTTTTTCTTGAAAAAGACTTTCTGGAATACATTGTATCTATTTTTCTACAGAATCTTTAGTTTTACAATAATAGAGAGGTATCATAGAATTACCTATGGAGAAGTGTTCTTTAGAAAAAATTATTTGTCTCTAATCACTGATTTTCTCATATTGTCTTGACATTATAACTCCTGCTTTGCTACCCAAAATTCCCTAAGAGCAATTTGTGTTTGATTTCCTCAAGTGCTGGAAGCCAGAAGAAATTTGTTATCTGCTACTGTCATGGAAAATGTACTTTTGCTTGAAAAGGCATAACAATAGCATATTCTAAAATCTGGCTCTTTCTGCCAATGATTTGTGTCTAGAAAACAATCTCTTTTCATGGTATCGATACTGACAGAAGTCTTTACGTGGAATTCTCAAACATGAAAAGACAGGGTAAACACCTCTTCCACACACACCAATTTCATTCCATTTTTGGAAATAGCATCTGTCAAAATTGAGATTCTTTGATAGAGACATATCATATAAATATTTAAAGATACCTCTCCCACAGAAAACATGTTGAATACACTTCCAACCATGCTGAGGTTTGCAGCACAGATTAGCTGCTCAGAGAAACCCTTACCTTTATATGCATCTTGCAAATAAACATTACAAAAAACAGCTATTTTTTCTTAGCTGGCCTGGCAAATGTTTTACTGGAAACAGACAGAAACATCTATAGATATTCTACCTGCTACCTGTCTTATGTGACAAACCTGTTCCTTCATTTCTTTGAAACCATAATCTTTCTTCATAATGGGTAGCCCCACTTTTACATGGGAGATTAATGAAAAGACGTCCATCTTTCCTATAATCACTCCAGGCCCAGTGGCAGTTTCTATTCCACTGCAAAAGAGGGTAACAACAATCACTTGAAATTAAGCGAAGCAGGGAATCTAATAAAGTTCAGGTAAATATTTTTAATTGCTTTTCTTAACTACAAGAGAATTTATTCCAAGATAAATTTGAAGTTTGTTGGCAAACATCTATGGGTACTTAGTTCATAATGTATTGACACTTTCAAATGTATGGACGTTTTAAAGGATACATTAATGATTTTTAGCAAAATGGTTTTGAAAAAAGATAACTGATAAGAAACATGACTACAGTAAAAAATAATGACTTGAAAGCATTGAAAGCACGCAATACATTTAGGTTAGCAGCTCTAGAATCTCTAGTTTTACCTATATAGTATACACTGCTAAAGTTAACATTTTTTCTTAGTTAATACTTTACAATCACTACAAAAGTGTTCTTTGAGATCTGAGAACTAAGCACGTGAACAAAAGATATAATTCGAACTGAAAATTCCTGACTCCTGGAGTCCATAATAAAATCTTCACTTTAAGTGCCTATGACCATGTTATTACCCAAATAGTGCAAACCCTGATACCATCTAGCACAGAAACTGCTTTACTCCCTTAAGCTTCTTAAATGTGCAGCATGATCCACTATGCAAAGAAATACTTCAAGACAGCCAATCTGTTCTTGGCAGTCCCAACAAAACAAGAATCTAACTGAGTTGTTCAAATACAATTTAAGTGCAGTTCTGGCAGATAAACAATGAAATTCTCTTTCCTCTTTGGGGACTTAGGGTTTGTGCAGAAGAACAAAACACTATCTAAATTCCATGTACAGTCTGGTAATGCTCTCTAACCTTTCAGTTTAAGATCATGTCCCCATAGTCCTGAACATATTCAAACAGGTTTATCGAGCCGACTAAATTCTCAGCACCCTGAAGTGCCTCCCTACACAAAAGAGACAGGGAGAAGCAGGCTTACAGTCTACATCCAAGATTTCAGGCCTGAGCAGTTCCTGAGATCTCATTAGGCATTCCCAATATCACATGTAGGACACGCAAAAAGCGTTGACATGCCTAAACCAGTCAGAAGTAAGGCACCAGAAAGACATCCTCACTCTCTCTCTGTCTTAGCACAGGGTTAGCAAGAAAACCAAATGCTTTTCCTGACAAATACAGTTATCACGGATTTTTCTGTGCCACAACATAAGGACCTGATAGCATGAGAACATTTACAAGAGACTCCACTCATCTGTGGAATCCAACAGATGAACAATATTGTTCCCTCCAATCCACATCAGCAGCTTTTTTGTTATTTGTTGCTCTTCCAGTCCAAGAAAGAAAAGCTATGCTTTCCCAAATAATGTCAAGGAATTTTAGGTAAACAAACCATTGCAAAATGCCTGAGGGATGACAGTTTAGAGTTTATTGTGCCAGCACATGAGGAATAAATGGTGCAACCTGCTTTAGCTGACAATGACATTCTCCCCAGATGCAGGATTTTCATGACAAAAGAGTGAAGTTGCTCTATGACTCAGCTTTGTTCTCCTTCCAAAACAAACAAACCAACAAACCACCTCTGTAGAAGACTATATGACCTCTTAATTAAGAGCCTGTCAATTCCAAAATAGCTTTAATTTCACAGTGACCTTCTTTGACACTGCAAAGAGATGAAAATTTATGCTATAGCATGGAAGTAAACTCTGTATTTCCTACAAATCATTAAACGCATATCTTGTTAGTTTCCTACTTCTCTGTATCAATGAAGCTGGAGAGAGCACATATCTGCAAGGAACTGCATTACAGTATACAGCCTCGGGGAGGAGTGAGGAAGGAGAGGAAGGGGAAGAAAATGAAGACAACATCCCACATATCCTCTTTGGTCTCCTTGCCTGATCTGTCCCAAAGCATAAAAACCCAGATGCAGAACTCTTGTGCTACAACTTCTCCCACATAACTTTCATTAAATATGTCTGTATAGGTTTGTCCCAAAGGGCTTTAGCTTCATAGACATTTTGGAACCTTTGTACCAAGACATGCATTCGCAATACATTAAGTACTCTAGTCCTTTCACTGAGAAAGTGAAAGCTATGTTTTAAGCTCCAGAAACTTATGCTTTTCATCACAAATATTCTGTGTGATTTGATCCAAACCATCCCCGGAAAGCTGCTTCTTGGTGAAAGGAGAAAAACATCCCCATGAAAAATTATTTCCTCCAAAAATACAAATGGGAACTCTCCAGCTCATAAAATTACTGGTAAGAAGGAAGGAAGACAAAAATTCAGGAGAACATTTCAGAGAAATTCAGAAAAACAGACTGAAGCCTAGCTTTTCACTTTTTATACCTGACAAAAAAAAGCTTGGGAAGTCTGCGTTAAAGCCTTGCCAGAAATGTCCATCACTAAGTACCTTAATGTTTTCTTTCCTGTATATTTCCTAATTTCTAAAGTTCATTGAAAAGTTTTACTAGTCATAGGTCCGTGATTTTTTCCACTTAACTTTCCAAAATGAGGAAGGAAAACTATACCTCAAAATCAGAACATAATACTACTATTGTTTCACAAACACAGAAGTGGAGAAGATAAGTATATAAATAACATCTCCAAAATATGAACTATTCAGAGAAAGAGTCTGCAGGTAAGCCTGTAACTACGAACTTCCAATATTTAACTCTTCACTGAACAACTCTTCTTCAACAGCCACAATTATAAGGCTAGACAAACCTTTGTATACTGCCTGACCTTTCCAAGGAATTACATACCTCTTTCAGTGAGTTGGGTAAGGATAAACTGGCTTATGGCTCACTCACTCTTGGATATTAACAAACAACGGGATAGTCTTTAACTCAAGACATGCAAGAATACCAGGACATGACTATAAGATGACAACCAGGAGAAAGTCTTACCTTCTGACAGCAGTAAACTTCAATAACCATAGAACATTTTTAACCTATCCACAACTGCTCTCCAAAAGTGCATGTAGGCAACCAGTATCAAAGCCATTCTATCGTTAAACATAAAGGCTAACTTTCTATCAACCCCATTTCTATTCTTCTGAGCTAACTTGTTCTTAGAAAGCTGATATTATTTGTGAACCTCAAAACTGGAGCTACCCATTATTTGTTTTGATCTGATCAGAAAACACAGCTACACACTGTGTTTAATAGTTAAGATTTACATCTGATTCCACCTACTGGTAGGAAAACAGTTTTCAATAACCAATTGAAAAAGATTGAATTGTCTGTACAAGGGTATGGACAAGCAAAAAGCTTTGCCCACAATCTTATTCATTTAGTAGAAAGTAAAATGGATAAGCAGGTTCTTCCAACAAGGAATCTGACATCCAACATTTAAAAATTTGCTAGCAAAGACTTCAAGGAGTGATATTCCAATGTTTTTTGAAATTCACAGGCTGCATTGTAAACACCTTGACTTTAAAGCCTAAGCTTGCTTGAAATGCATAGCAGTGAAGATTGAAGAAAAGAATTCATTTTAAACTTCTTTCATGCAACATTTTTTAGTGCTTGTATTGTTCTGTATATGAAAAAATGTTTCTTTTCATCGTTTTGCCAAGAGTAACTTTTTCATAAATCCAGATTCTTAGATGTTTTTCAAATACATATGCGAACACAGAGGACATTTTAAGCAATGAAACAAAGCAAATTGAATAAATCTTTTATATTCAGATAATTTTCTCAGAATAAATCTTCTTTTTGTTTATATTCATATAAACATAACTGTCATGACATAAGACTATCCAAGAGAAAATATCACCTCTGTTCAAGCCATATAAGCACAAAAAGACAGGGAGGTTGGCTCCATGATGGGCCAATTCACCTCAGGGAAAGATTATTCTGTCTTTTTTGTAGAAGAGAGCCAGGAAAACACTAAACCCCAACTTTAAACCACTTTGTGAGGATTCCTAAGTAAGGTTTGACATATACATCAGGACCTTATTCTTCAAAATAAAAAGTGAGATCAAGACTAATTGACCTACATGTCATCAGAAAGCCTATGAAAAGACCTAACTCTTCTGCTTGGTCACATAAGGGTGGAAAAAGACCTGCCTCCCTAACCGTGCTCTTAAATTGGACATGAAAACATTAATATTTCTGCCCAGTTTTTCAATGTAAGTGGAGAAGGGTTTACTACGAATTGCCTGAAGGAATCATTTTTTTTATCTCTTAACCTCTTCTGGACAAAGTTCACTTATATTTCTCCTTTGGATGACCATAGATCAAAGAGTTTGGGAAAAATACTTTATTTTTCTGTTTTTCTTTTTTTTAATGTAATATGGCAGGAGTCATTCAGCATTTCATTGGAAGTTGACTGCAGTATGTGGAAAATGCTTAAAAAAAATGATGGGAAAGGATCTTTCTGAAGCAACTTTAGACACCAGCATTTGTTGAATCTTTTGAAATGTTGGGTAAATAATCATACAAAAGAGTAAATTCATAGCACAGTCCAGTTAATTTATTCGCGATGTAGCATACATGTTTCTGAAAGAACAGAAGACTGTGCAAAGAAGTATAAACCTGTAGCCATTTTAGCAACCCTCCACTGAACAAGTGCTTTCCAACCAGTGAAACAGTTAAAATGGGGGTGAGTTTGTACGTGCTGTTCCCTCATGAAATATTTGACACAGAAAAGTGCCAAAGCAGCTTAGTTCAGAAAGCAGCTCTGTTATAATACAGTGCAAAAACATTTCAACTGTAATTTTTGCAAATAACATGAACCTGGATTTCTTAATGTTATTTATCTTTGAATGTTAAGAAATGAATTAGTTACAAGAAGAATAACAGAACCATGAAGTTTGGAGTCAAATGTAATAAGTTTGTTGAGTCTATGGTAAGTAAATTTACTGTCAAGAAGAATCTTTTTAAATACTTCTAAAGTAGCCAGTTACTTCCTGTAATGAAACAAACCATGAATATTTCCATGTGCAATTAAATCTCCATCATGTTTGTGCACCATGGCTGAACTAAAAAGCCTTCAGAGCTGGGAAAGCGGTGCAGCACAGTACAGACACCTGAACTAATTCTGTGAAATTAGGAGCATGTGGAAGTTATAGCATTACCTGTTTTTTCCACTGTGTTGCATTTCAGCTCTCTCCTTGCTTTTACATTAGCTAATGGAACAGTGACATAACACAGTGATGACAATTCCATTTCACACACGCATTGATTACAATGTATTTGAATAATTCATTCCTTTTCAGACTATAAGCATAAACTTGCTTTTATTTGATCCAATCTGTAGTAGATCACAGTATGAAGGACACTAGGAAGTACTTTTTCAATTATTTTCTAATATGCTAAGAATAAATTTAGAAAAAATAAAATTACTATTTTTGATCAGTCTAAAGAAAAATATCATTCTTCCAGTAGATAACAGGACATTAGACCCCCTCATGTCTACTAAATGAGCAAAGAATAAAAACTATCCACCAACATAACAGAAATTCTTTATCTGAATCAATATACATTGACTGTTCCACTTGTTATCCCACGTTATGTTTACTCTGTAAGATATCCTGAGATGTATATTGTGAAGTCATACACCTATGCACCATTGGGTAAAACCAAAAATATTTAATACTGGCCATACTCTTTACTGTATCTGCCTAATCTAGTTTTTAAAATGCCTAAGTCAGCTCTGCATTCACATCTACTAGTCTAATACTTTTAAAAGTACAGCTTTCTGTACAATACTTGACGAAACTGTGACCCAAAAGGCTGGCAAAAAAAGCAATTCTGACCTGCAGGCAAAGAAACACCAAAGCTGTTGTATTATTTGAGCCTATGGGCTCTGAAAGACCACCACAGTCTCCCCTGCCATGTCAGTGCAGACGTAAAGCAGTATTCAGTCTTTCTGCAGAGACTGTGTCAAACAGATCATAATTTGCAATAACGCAAAGACTTGAGAAAGGTGTACCTGAGAAGATCTTTGACTAACTGGCACACATTTTTACACCTTTAGAATTAATATTTGAAGTGGAGGAGAATGGTTACATTTCCATTTGGGCTTTGTGGCTTTTCTTCCAAGCATTCAATTTACTAATCATATACCAAAACCAAGTATGGAATTTCATTTTGTCTTCAGTTCAATTTTCATATTTTCTTCTTTTGCCCTTTACTTTTGACTAAAAAAATATCCACCAATGCCAGTTGAAAGTGATAATGCAGCACAGAACAGAAATTAATTTAAATCATTAACAGAAGCTGCTTGTTAAATATATCAAAGTTGCTAATAAAACTGTATGAGTAATTCTATCCACCAGATGGCATATGCCTCACGTTTTGTTTCAGATATAATCAGACTTCAGTGACATGGAGAATATCAGACTTTTCCTGTTTCTTTTTATTTTAAGGTACAATTTTCAATAATAGTTTTGAATTCATACAATTTCAACAAATGAACAGATATGTGCTGTAATCAAGGTACAGAAAACAATTACTATCCACATTACAATACATACAGCCATCCATGAGCTCTTTTGAAACCTTAGTCTTTTCCCTCCAAGCAAGAAGATGATAATACAATTCTACCAAGAAAGTTGCAGAGATTTGATTCATGTAAATGTAGCGTAAGGATTCTGCTACCACTATAGTTTGTCTAGGTTCTCTAAGCAAGTTGTATTGTCAAAAGGACTGCAGCAAGACAAAGATTTTATCATTATGGCTATTGTATCAGATATTCAGTTACTAATGATCTGAATATATAGGTAGGTGTGTATGCATGTATGTATGTATGGTCTAAGTGGAAATGAGTGATGACAGTTATGCAGATAGCGTAGTCAAACAGAAAGAAACTTTGTCAACACATTCAGAGAATGTTTCAGTGGAATTTAGGCCCAAATTTTCAAATTGGACTCCTAAAATCACACCTGTAAATCTCTAATCCTAATGTTGCTGATCTGAGTATAAGAAATACAAGGCAATTCTTTGACTAATGTCAGTCAGATCATTTGCACCTGTCCATGGTATTTGGCTAAGACAAAGGAACCATGCTAGATATCATGTCAACAGCTGGTCAGACAGTAAAAACTTGCAACAATTAGCAAAGAGGTCAGCCTTTGAACAGGGATCTACAGTGTCATGGTTCTAGAGCCATTTGATCTGAGCAAGTCCTATGATCAAAGTTGACTCAAGCAGGAAACACAAAATAGAATTTCTTTTGCATTCTTCATTCTTATTCAAGTCTTGCGTTAATACCTGCAAAGGATCAACAGCTGGACCACACGTGTTAATAGACATACTAGGAAAGAGATCCCCTAACTACAGAAGACCAACTGGGAAAGAAAATCAGGTAATGGTCTTTAATAAGCGGACGTGCTACAGAAAAAAAATGGTATCAGCGACTTGTTTATAGTGTTTGCTTGCTTATACAATATATGTTAAAAATGTTAAAAGTCCAAAAATTAAAAATGCAGAACATTCAGCAGCAACAGCACTGCTGTCTTACAAAAACAGTGGAGTTTCAAATTTCCGGTTAATATTTTGTCAGTACTTAATCTATTTTTAAGCTCTTGGACCTTTCTTCTTGGGAAAAAAAAAAAAAAACAAACCAAAAACCCAACATAATGAGGCAAATATCCAGGAGGAAAAAGACCATGCTTTTCAATGTTAGACAATAATGATTTATCTGTTCTAGACAAATACACCCCAAACTGCTTATTTTCCATCAATGGTAACCTTGACAATTCATTAAGAAGTTGTTACCCAGTCTTAAGGTGTCTGGAAGAATTTAATGTCTTAACATTTTGGCCTGACAACTTTCTAGATACTCAAAAATGAGTATCTGGAAAACTTGAACTTGCTTTACTATCCTGCAGGCTCCCTGTGTCATCCAGCCCCTGCTCACTTGGCAGCTGCTCCTGATCCCAGGTACAGTTGTGGGATTCTCTTCCAGGCAGCTGGAGCTAACATAGACACAAAAGTCACAGCCTGAAGCTCTAGGATGTGATTCAGGACAAGCATAAGAGAAGCAGCTCAGGTATGCCAATAGGAAGAATAGCTTTTCCCCCTTTAAATCTGGACATGAAATGGTGGATGTGGAGGGGGTATGACCCCCTGCATTATTCTCCGCCCAGGTCTGCAGAGTTTCAGCAAACCATAGTTTTAGTGGGATTGCACCCAGGGCTTCAGTACCCTCAGGCCACTCACAGTGCTGAAAAAATCACCATGCCTGACAAGAGGGTCATAGCAAAGAAGGCAGCAATGTAAACTCTGAAGTTGAAAGTTATCTACATTGCAGCATGCAGGGCAGAGGAGAGGGAGGCAATGAAACAGGACAATATCAGCACGGCTAGGGCAGAAGCATAAGTCTGACTACAGGATGACAATACAATGTTTATGTGACTTTTCACTTTAATTTCTCTTTTAAAATTACAGTTAATGTTGACTTCTCTTCTGTTCTCCGCAAAAAAAAAAAAAAAAAAAAATTATGGTCTAGATTATCTTAGATATGGCCAATATAGTATTTATGGAAAGAATATGAAGCAAATAACCTCATTTCAGTCAAAAACTACAAAATTTGATTCAGCCAAGTCGTGGACTCAGTGATAGGCTTCCAAGCTGTGGTGCACATACTGTTAATGATACACAAATGTCGCCTAAGAAACCAAACAACTCTTCTTTCATGTGCACATTAAGTTCTGCTGCTACCACGATAATGGCATCATATGAGCAAGATAAATTTGGGAGTTCTGTCCCTCCTCTCTGAGAGAGGTGGACTCAAGATCTATAGCAGTGTCAAATTTTATGATACGCCTCATCTTAATCTTAAAAGAACCTTTGCTATTCTAAGCTTTCCAAAATGAAGTTTCATTCTACTTCTTTCATTATTTATTTTTATTTATTGCCCAAAGAAGATTTTGAAGCTTATTTTTATCAGACCTGACACTCAGTAACTCTGCTTGCAGATATGAAGTTTTTAAACTAACAACTATTTTTTAAAAGCATGTTATTTTCATCAGATACTTTCCATTGCAGAAAATATTCCTGGAAAAAAACCCAAAACTATAAAACATAATCTAATTAAAAACCCAAGAAGCTAGCAGAATAGCTCAGCTACTGAGCCTTGCCACACATGCTTGGCCCTGTCACACCATGCCTCACCAGTGTGCTTCAGTACATAATGGTTTAGAAATCAAATGATGCCTAACAATCTCTCTCCAAAGTCTATTGATTTTCTTTGTATTTCTACTTGAAAGTGCAATCAAATACAACTTTACACCTAACCATTATACCACTAGTACTAGCTTACATTTGCCTTCGTTCCAAAGAAAAACAGCAAAACGCTAAGTTCTGGTTAGGTTAGGAAATAAGATTTTGTTGGTTTTGGCTCCCTCTATTTTTAAAGTCCCCAAACTCAAAGGACTCTCTGTCAACTCTCTCTGTTATTTCCCTTCCAAGTTCTTCATAGAACACTGGCTCCTTTTCATTAGTTCTTTTGGTTAACTACCTTTCATATCGTATTAGCAAATTCTACCTGGTACTGTTAAATCAATTTCCACTTCTTTGACTTCACAAAAAAGGTTTTTCTGGGTTTTGTTCTCTTGGATCCAGTGAGTCACAACCACATGGATATATCCTGTGAATCTGCTTTCATCTTGTGTGTTGTTCTCCTTGTGTTTCTTTGCAGACTGGAGAAATTAAAATTAAGCAAGAATCAGAGGAATCTGTTCAGTAATGCCTAATATAAGTATTAATTATAACAGACTTCTATTTTCCTGATGAGTACAATAGGGAAAAGAGTCACCAATCTACTATTTTCTATGATAGTTTGATGAAATGTGTATTTAACTTCAGCCAAAAACAGCTCAACAAAGATGGATGTAAGGATAATAGAAGCAGGAGTGCCCATTAAGAACACACAACTGTACAAAGAAGGAACTTCAGCCCTAACTATTAGACTTGGCTGAAGAAAAAAAAATGCTATCTAGTAGTAGAGAGCTAAAAAGAAATATATTGGGAAGTCTTTTTCTGTGTAAAAGACTGGAGGATAAAGGAGGCTCCATAAAGACCACCAGTAGGAAATAGTAAGCAAGCCTAAGGTAAGTTCAAAAATGGCGCTAAGGAACAAGAGCAGACAGCTATGGATAGGCTTTAGTAAAAAGAGCAAACCTAGTTAGGAGTTATGAAAAAAATAGTTTTCAAGAGGGAAGAGGAGCTTTACTCCCTTCCCATCACAGAATTTAGTGAGAAACCCCATGCAGATTTCTGAGATCAGGAAGCCTAGAAAGTGAGAGCAGACCTTGGAGGCATCCACCAAAAGGTATGTGGGAGAAGGAGCCTGGAAAAGCTTCAGAGAAAAGGACCCAGTGCAAGCTGCTGGGGAAGCCTTTTTCAAATGGCAACAGTGGGATCATACCCTGAGGTAAACACTATTAAGGCCGGCATTTGTAGAAGTCTGCAGGGCCCAAAAAATGTGTGGGCTAAGGCCTATATATGGGTAAAGATAAAAAAAGTTGATGGATACAGCACCAGAGGAGCAAATGCATATTCTAAGGTTCTGCAGCTGGAACCTTCACCACAGACGAAGCTACAGCTCTTCCTCTACTACTGCCTGTTAAGAAACTCAATGACCTAACAAGTAAGGAATATTTAAAGCTCTCAGTTGAGGAAGAATCCCTGGCCATGGGAGTCAACATGCTGTCAGCTGTCTCTGTGTGATTTTCTATCATGCCAGAGGGTGCAGACTAAATAAGATCTAACCACTTAGGTCACAGGGAGAACTAAAGAAGAGCAAAGGACAGGTGATGCTAGATGCCATAGGATAGCCTGCTACACTAGGGCAAAAAAAGAAGGGTCAACAACTGAACCTTTCACAATCCTACAGTGACAACCTCAGTTCTGAAAACAGAGGGCAATATTTTCATTACTCTCTACATAAACACCTTTCAAATTAGTAAATAGCTCATTTAAAAGCCCTGAAGAAAGATGTCTGAAGCCAGGACAAAACACAGCTGTTATCTGTGCGGATGTGGATTAAATTCACTGCAAACAAAAAGAAATGGTGTACTGCACATGCCAGTCCTATGACTGATCAAATATACCAATTCTTCCCCAATAAACCTGCCCTCCTTTAGTCTGCAAAATACACGCACAAACTCAGTTCTGGAATTCCAAAACAGTTTGCATGATTACAAAAATTATGCTATGCTCTATTCAAATCAGTCCAAAAACCAGGGTTAGGGAAGGTTGAACAGGACAAATATGACTTGATCGTCAGGTCATTATGCAGACCACAGATCAATCGAAATATTATCTCACAAACATAAATACTTGGAACTGCCTGAAAAATTCCATCACATTCACCCAAATTCCCCACACAAAGCTTCATCCTGGTGTTCCCGATGCTGGATTAATTTTCCTGTACCAAATGAGCTCCCTGAGTGGCAAAAGCTTTGTAATCTATAAAACATCTAGGTACAGCAAACAATCCTTCATCTTCAGAATTTCACCATAACTTTATTTGTCATGATGTCCAACTTATTTGTTCTATTCTTCCACCATTTTATAAAGGTAATTTTAATTCTGAAACAAACCGCTGATGCATTTATCTCCTTGTCAGCTGAACCACTGGAAGAAAAAACAGGAAACAGCTGGTCAAAGCTAAAGTGTGAAATGTGTTAAAAATTAAAGTGTTAAAAATTAAAATGTTAAAAATTACTCAAAATGAACATTGCTTGCAAAGGCTGGATTTGCAGGTTTTCCAAACCAATGGCAAAGAAACACTGCAAGCTAAACTAAATATGCAATGATTCAGGAATCTCTGCTAAATATGAGAATCACTGTTGCTCAAAGAAGCATTCAAATTATTATAAAAGTCCATCTCCAATCTATTGGTTAAAGGTAAAAAAAAAAAAAAAGAAAGCAAGCAAAAAAGACCTCTATTTCTGGACTGCCGAAGAATAAGAAAATTAATACGCTACTGGTTTAAATACAATCCATGCTGTATTTCATGCTTGTTGAAAATCTCTATCTTTTCTACAGCCTCAACCTGTTGAGTGACTTGGTGCTAATAGACCAAAGCCTCCTTTATTCTGATGGCAAATCCCTGGGTGACCATAAAATGTTCTCATAGCAAAAGATTTTACACTCCTGTAGTTCTCCCTGTATTTCAAGTAAGATAAGTTACAAAAGGACACATAGGTAAGCCAGAGCACTAATTAATATTGTAGAAGGGAAATATTTTGAATGTTCATGAAGTATTTTTTCCCTTTAAAATACACACATTTCACAGACAAGCCACCTACTGCAGTCCCAAGATTGTAAACAATAGACAGGAAGTTAAATGTTATGGTTCCCAAGGCAACCATAATGTGCTTATATAAGTAAAGCATCTCTCATATGCACAGGGTCAGAACTGTAATGGCCTCAAGTTTGTAGCATGATGCTCTAGGTCTGCAAAGTTACTCAAGATTAATTCCTAACTTAAACCAGAGAAGACTGACGACAGCTTACTCTCAGGGATCGTCTGCTTGATCCAAACCACAATCACATTTAGAAAAATTCTCCATGGCTCAGATACACCCTTACGCTTCTTCTGAGTGATAAGATATTCAGAATTATCAGTCAGACGTTTATTCAGCCTAGAAGTATTTCAGTGTTGACTGGCCACATACATTAAAAAAAACCCAAAACAAAAACCAAAACAACCAACTTGTCCTTATGCATGTAACTCTAAAATTACCAAATATTAACAGTTGGAGCAGTGGGAAAATATGGGGGGGGTTCCCCCACTGGTAACTGAGGATATGTCTCTTCTGCAGACTACAGTGCAGCACAGAGCTACTAAGCCTGCTGAGATAAAAGAAAAAATTTAGCCACAGCATATGGAGAGTGTTTGGAAGAAGTTTATCTTCTCCAAAACCTAAGTGAGCTCACTAACAACTGACTGTCTCTAAATCTATAAAACAGATGAGATCATCACTTGTTTGTAAAACAGCTAGGACAACAGATTCAAGTCCAGACGTAGAGCTTACACGAACAGTAAATAATACCACATGCAACTGAAGGGTACTGAAGTTCTACATATCAAGTTAATGATTCCATTATAATTAATTATTTTACAATGTATTATACATATTTATATAGACAATAGTTCTAGTTTAAAATTTTTGTTTTCAAACTGCTTAATGTAAGTTTGTAATTTTAAAACTCTATTAAAATGTTTGACGTAAAATTATGCTTCCCATGAAGCAAACAGCTCCATTTCACACATGCTTCTTTTTCTCTCTCCAATTAACTTTTTCCCAATAGGGGATTTTCAATAGATCACAATACAACCAGGATTTCACCCATTCTCTAATACTTGAAGGGAATTCCTGAATGCTTTAAGAACTAAGACTACTGCAACATGAAACCAGAGCAGCTAATAATACATCCTTTATTTTGCCCACACTTTACTTATGAAGGTCTGTATGTGTTGTGGTTTCTTGAAAATAATTTTTACAGTGTTAGGAGAATAAAATAAAAATAATAATTAAGAGTCCGCAAGAATCACTTTTAATCATTGTAAAAGAAGCTCACATTATTGGATTCAAAGTACAAATGGTGGCAACAGTCAAGAGGCTGTTTCCAGTTACTGGAAAAGCTAAGGGGGGAGTGGTAGAAATAAACTCTTCTATTTTCACAGCAGTTAATAATTCAGAGTCCTGCAACAAGTGCATGTGCTGATTTCAAGCAAAGAACAAACCTTTTCATTGCTGTTGCATGTTTCCACACTATGACTCTCATAATCAGCTAGGGGATCAATGAGTGCATCTTAAAAGTGAGTCTTCAATCCCAGTTCAAAAATTATGATATCTGGTTACAGCTCAAAATATTCAAAATGTAGATATTTTCACTCAATTTGGAGGACAATATGAGCACTGCCTGATACATGTGTTTTGTGGGTAAAGAATAGCTTTTAACTATATAATTTTCTAGTGAAATTACTAGGCGAATAATAAAAAAAAAAAAAAAAAACCAGAAAAAAAAGAAAAAAGAAGTGGTTACAAATGCCAGGGCTGAACTTTCATGTTTCCAGTGCTGTCCCACTTCCGACATTACTCATGAAAGCTGTATGCTGTCACACTGCCCTGAGTCCCTCTGGTTCCAACTGCTGCACTGATGTAATTAGCTTTGGTTGGTGTGGGAGCACCCTCAGAGCTCTCCTGTCCCTTGATACTCCAGCCCAAATGCACTTGGACGGTACCTAACAGCTGAATTAGGTTCAATTGTTATTCCTTTTTTTAAACTGTCTGTCCTAGGTTCAGCCTGTACTTTCAAGCAAAATTGTTTGTGAGCAGAGGCTCATAACTACGCTATATCAAATCACTTTTCACCGAGAAACCGAACAGCCTCATATCTTATGGAGGATGCCTTAGATATTGTGCAAGTATAATTTTGCAGTAGAGATTTTTTTCAGTAAGTCCTTCTTGAAAGTTCATACTGATAAGATATACGACTGCCAATGACTGCCGACCCAACTTTTTTTAAAAAGACTTGAAAGGCTGTAGAAAAGCAAGATAAATTAAACTGTATATGACATCTCATAAATTCACATTTTAATTATTCACTCACCAACAGAGTGATCTTTATATGGCACAGTTTTTATTCACTCATACCAGAGTAAGCAACCCAAACTTTTCAACAGTTCATATAGGTAATCGAGATAACTTAGTTTCAACTGAGAAAGAATTTAGAAGAGTATCCAACTCTAACACTCTAAAATGAACTCTTTAATGTGCTGCAGGGAGATTTTCTAAAACAGATCTTTATGCTTCTTTACAGTTAATGAACAGTCACTAGAAGGAAAGTCAGAAAATGTGGAAAAACTGAAGGCATAATCTATCACTCCTGCCAAGACTCCCACACTATTGGCTCTAAATACCTAAGTGTGCTCACAGCTAAAACTTATTGTTCATAATTTGGCCCAAAATTGTTAAAGTTATAAGGCAACTACAAAATAATACAAAGTATTAAGATATTTATCCTTAACACTATCACACATTATTGTAATAAAACTGACTAGTTCTGCAAACATAAGGTAAATTTTCTGGTTTTAAAGCTAGCCTTTAAAACTGGGGTAACTCAGCCCAGAGCAAATATAAGTATAGCACTTCATTTAACAAAGTTCAATTTATTTTTACAGCACTTACTGAAGGGAAAACATCATTTCATGCCTATTTGGCTTTTCTTCTGCTCCCCTAATTTTTTTCCAAATAGTCAATTTCACTCATGAACTTTTTTCTTTAAACAAAAGACTGCAACTCTTTTGCATAAGAAAATAGAAACAGAGGGTCCAGGTAAAACAAAAACCATCTCATCCAAACCTACTAAACACTTTAACACATGAATATAAACCTTTATGTCCAAGAACATGATAATGTTAGCAACAGGCAAACTACTCATTCCCAGTCAGATTAAAAATTACTCTTAGAGGAAAACACCAATCACTTACAGATTATTTGCTTTTTATTATTTTCTAGATGTATCTTTTTCCTGTAAATTCCTTTCAGTGTGCTGGAGTAGAAATTTTATTTCAAATTGGAAAACCAAAAAATCTCAAACCCCAAATTCATCCGTAATCCACAACATAGTATAGCAAACAGGGTTTTTTTAATGAAAATACAAGTAGAGCATAGACTTTAGCATAAGGAGCAGTGTTACGTTTTGGATATGCGTGCAAAACTGCGAGGGAAGAGAGTAAAAGTCGATTTAAAGAATTCATCTTTTTAAATATGCAGCAAGAAGCAAAAACCTGTGGGAAAACTATGTAATCCTAACAGAAAAATTATATCACAGCAAATCTAGACCTGAAATTCCTACAGAAACAATTAAAAATCACCAAGATGTGAAAGCCTATAAGAATTTAATTTTTTTAGGCTGCTTTGTGGGTTGTAAATCTCACGGAGTTTGGCAGGATAACTTCACTAACGAGACTCACTGCCAGGTGATTTCATGCAGCCACTCCAGCAAGCCTTGTGTCTGTTCTAACTCAATCAGATCCTCTTAGTGAAACACAGTACATACACAAGGACTCTTATGCTTATTATTATCATTAGCACAGAGGGTAAGTCAGATATTTTCAACTTTTTGTTTCACTTCTTCAGAATAAACATAAGCTTCTTCATTATATAAATTCCATTTTGAATACACTGGAAAAGTATCTCCTAAGATACTGCTAGATAAAAAAAAGGATTATACTATTCATTCTGACAAAATATTTACAATTTAAGGTTACAATTAACCAGACACCTGAGAAAAGCTACCAAAAATTGTTCTTCTGAACATACAGCAGTACTAACTCTTTCACTGTTCATAAACACATTAGCATTTGATGGAAAGTGCTCTGTAGCTAGTGTAACTGGTTGTCAAAACAGTCAAAGCAGATGCTATTTCCATGACTGACAGTGGAAATAACATCTGCTGAATCTATCTATATTTTCAGAAATGCCAGAAAAGCATGCAACATAAAGATACATTGACTAGTGTTGCTGATACAGCTCTGACAGGGGGTGGCTGCAGGAGGAAGATATTGAGCTTTCTATAGCTTCAGAATTATAATTAGCATTTATATTAATTATATAATATTCATTTTAATTCTAAATACATTCAGAATTGGTAATCAATTAAAAAAAAAGAGAAAAAATTCAATTATCTATTAAACAGAAAACTACTTCTGCCTGGCTCTGTTTCCTTAAAAATCTAAGATGATTATTTAGATACCACATTAATAAAACAGGATAGCAAATATTTTTTACCTCCAAATCTTTTTTCTATTTTTAACTCTGTGTTAACAGATGTCACCATCTGACTATAGTTCACCTTCATGGAAATAAAAAAGTTCTAGTACAAACACCTTACATTATCCATGCATAATCAAAACTCATTTCATCACATTGATTCTACACATAGATCATAAAAACACTATGGACACTACAGGGAAAAAATATGTAATGCTAACAAATGCTGAACCACTATACCAAATTGGCAAATTAACTACAAAACACACCTACGTGACAAATCTCTCAAATCTAATGAAACCATTATTCTATCTGGAAACAGATGAGGGGGCAACTAAGTTTTTTAAACTGTTGCCTTATTAGTATTTGGCATTTCAGTAGCACCTTAGCAGCTATGAAGAGTGGAAGATATATTACTGTACTAACTTCTGTCTGAGCAGAGTTAAGCAAGCTAGCAGAATTCTTGCTCCTTAAAGCTCAACTACTAGCATCAGGAATGTAATGACACAGCTAAGACAGTACTGATGCCTGCAAAATAAGCTTAACTAAAGAATTCAGCTATTATTCATTGCAACTATGTTATTGCAGCTGTCATCTGGAGATACTGAGGTCACTTACCTAGTGTCCTCGGTTCAGCAGTAGCAGTCATTTTTCTCCTTAGTAGCTGGCGCAGTGCTGTGTTTTTGACTTTAGGCCTGGGAACAGTGCTGAGAACACTGATGTTTTTAGTTGCTGCTCAGTAATGTTTACTCTGACCAAGGACTTTCTGAGTCTCATGCTCTGCCAGCAAGGAGGGGAAGCCAGGGGGAAGCAGAGACAGGACACCTGACCCAAACTAACCAAAGAAATATTCCATACCACAGCACGTCACGCCCACTATATAAACTGGGGGTAGTTACCCAGAAGGGTTAGGTCACTGCTCGGTCAGGCTGGGTATTGATCAGTGGGTGGTGAGTGGTTGTATTCTCTTCCCTTGTTATTTCACTTATCATTATTATTACTGGTGGTAGCAGCAGTGATTTGTGTTATACCTCAGTTACTGGACTGTTCTTATTTCAGCCCGTGGGGGTTACATTCTTTCGATTCTCCCCCCCATTCCTCCAGGAGCGGGGGGAAAGAAGGGGAGGAGTGAAAGAGTGGCTGCGTGGTTCTGAGTTATGACTAGGCTTAAACCGCAACACCTGGTTTGAGAGAATCACCCTGCAGTGGTCTATTGAGCTGCTCAAGTTTAGTATATTAGTTAATATTACACTAGCAGCCCCACAGAAACACAGTATCAGGAAAAAAAAAAGAAGTGTGCATTAGCCCTGTGCACCTAACATCTCACAGACACAGACCCCAGAAACTCTGACTTTTGTAATTAATGAGATTGCTAATATGATGCACCTGAGATGAGCCCAAGTAGTGGACACATTGTGTCAGGCCAAGCAAAGCCAACACCAAATCTTGCACTCTTATTAGTTGTTTCTGTGTCAAATTCTTTCCATTTGCAACATCTTTAATATGTACTAATGTGAGGGGCTTGCACTGTTCCAACATGGACAAGCAAATTTCTCATTAATAGATACACCAGCCATGTTACACACATCCGTCTGATAAGGGCAAGTACTGCACTGTATATAGCCACAAAAACTATATGGAAAATTAGAAAAACTATTCAGCATAAAGATTTCTTTCTTCATACAACACATATGTTAAGTCCAAAGCAGAGGAGTCTAAATATGCATATACAATATCTATAAACCATAATCATATGCTACATTAAAATATATAACATTTAATGTATTTTCTATATAATGCAAAGCCTCAGTCCCACCTTCCTGTGTAGGGAAAGAAGAAAGAAAAACTTACTCTGCAAGACAACAGTCCTGTGCCTTTATTAACACTAGAATTTTTCTGTAAGGGATATGCATAAATGAGACCCACATTTTCCTACTTAAAACATAAAGGTCTCTATTGTTCCATGTTACACCAGTGCTGCTACGAAAACTTAATTTCTCCAATTTTTTTTCTCCTTGAAGAACAGAACTACTGTTCGCTTAGCTGTTCCAAACAGAATGCATGCTCAAAGGGTGAGATAAGGGGAAAGAAAGAACAAATTACCACATTCATTTACTACTTTCTCCTTCTTCCTTTGATTATTAGCATGAAAGCTTCCTACAAAGGCTCATAATTCATTAAATTATTTTAACCCAGTGCATATGTTCAACAGATCCATATGTTTGTCAAATTTACTGAATTAATGTCTGTCTGTGTAAAACCATCTATAGCACTAATATAAACCATAAACACATAGAAATATTATTGACAAAATAATATTTGACACTAAAATAATAGAAAAATAATGCAAAGAATGTTTGATGCACATCATACATAAAGAGATTAAATACAGAGGTTGATAAAAAAAAAATACCTGTAGTTGCCACTTGGAAGAAGAAAAACTTAGAACCATGTGGTTTTAAACCTTTTCTGACCATGAGAAAACATTCTGTGCACTGTAATTACACAAAGTACTTTCCTGTGCCTGATAAACTTTTGTTCATTTGTAGACAGAACTTTTCCTAGTTAAATAGTTATTCAGTGAGTACCTACTACATTTATTTCTGAGTTTTCTATATGTACTACAAAAAAATCTTCAAATTAAAGCCCTTACCCCCAAATGCTGTGCTTTCAGTTTATCCAGCAGCAGTGGAAGGTGGTAAAACAGGCATTCATGTTAAAAACTAAAGAATTCAAGTCAAATTGGAAACACCCAATGAAGAAATCTAAACTTATCCTTCCCTTTTCATACCTATTTGAAGAAAAATTGCAATAGACCTCAGCTACAAAACACTCTCCATTCTCTCCCAAATAAGCTTGCAATGAGAAAACAAATGTACAGAGTAGACATCATGTTAGGTAAATACATGGCTCATATTCATCCCTTAATGGGAGCATGACCTTGCACCATGCAGCACGTGCTGTACCAGTAAGTTTGTACTAGAATATCTCAATAATGAACAGCAGTACAAAGCTTTGCAACCTAGTACAAACACCTGACAAACACAAGTTCATAAAACTCTTCAATCAACTGGTTAAATGGAAAATATAACTAGAAGGGGATGGGGAGGGACACAACTGCCATGGAGCCCCTGAGCCACCAAGTCCAGTCTTCTGTTATCACTGACAGAATTTCATATAATTCTTTTCATTAATTTTAGGGTTAGATTTGATGATCTTAGAGGTCTTTTCCAACCTTTCCCTCATAGAACCTAAATGATTTTATGATGCTATACAAGTCAGTTTTCATCCTTTTTAGTCCTACTGAGTGTCGCTGCAGAGTCTGAGCACTGACTGCAAGAAATTTCTTCCAGGTTTCAACCCACATTTATTAGGGATGTGCTATGTCATTTTTACAATAATAATCCATGCATTCAGGATTTCATTCTAAACTCAAAATGTTTTGTATTATCTAATTTAAGATAATACAAATCAGGGTGCTATAGGCACATCAATACATGCTATTCAACTATGACTTTTTTTTTTTAATTATTTCCAAGTTTTGAAGCACTGTAAATATCTGCAACTTGGGGAAAATATTATGCTTTCTTACAAAAAAAATTTTCACTGTAATCTAATACTGCCACTTAGCATTTAATGCAATTTGTTTAATGGAAATATTATACTATTAATATATCCATCAAATCTATATTGTATATAAATATATATGTGTATACACACATGTATAAATTTTATACGGATATAAAATTTTACATTTTCCCCCATATCTGTTTTAAAGAAAATTAATTTTAAAGGATGACAATATATTCTTCTAAAAAACACTTGTCAACATAAAGTTCAACACAGTTAAGTGAAATATCGTATTCAGTGTTTACTAGTTAAAGGGTTTTTGGTTTGGTTTTTTTGAATAGTCATCAGGTTATCAAAACATTTACAAAACAAAACCCAAAACAACAAAAACAACACTGTGAAATGCTTACCTCATACCATAAAGACTTCTCAAGAAAGGAATTATATTCCCATTTTATTAAGGTCTGAATTATAGTTAGCTGTTCTGTTGTAATCCTAGAAAGCTTCAAGACACTGCTGTTTCTTCTTTGCTCAACATAATTCCAAGCAACAGTTCCTATGTGCCCTGAAGGTAAAGTCCTAACAATTGCTCTCGTTCCAGTATAAACTGATTTTTTAACCTCCTTATCATTCTTACAGAATCGTCTTATCAACAATGTAGAACGTTCCTTTTTGTTTCTGAAAAAATCCTCTTCCAAATCTTCTTCACAGTTATCATTACAGTCTTCAAAATGGCTCAGAAACGGCTTTGAAGGCATTCTTCCAGTAAAGTTATTTCCACAGAAGTTGTGACCTGAGCACGCCACTTTAACCTTCCGTGGTGCTCTTTCCAGACATAAATACTTATCCCTTAAAGTGTCCTCATACAGCTGCTGCCCATTTTCATTCTCAAAATTATTTGTCAACTCCATTAATCTGCAAGTGCAGGCCAGGGAACCAGTGGTGTTACCAACACCAACACTTACTGGCTGCAAGCAGTTATCCAAAATGAAGCTGCTGTGTAAACTGCACAGATCTTTTGATATGTTCCTTTCACTAGCACAGCGAAAGCGAAAAAAGGCCACTTTATCAGTACCATTGCTGTCATTCTTATTTACTGCTGTCTGGCTTCTCAACGAAGGTCCATTCATTTTCAACTGAATTTCAGCAAGCATGGCTCTTTCCAGTGAAGCAGGAATTCCAGTTTCCAAGCATGCCTCTCCCCCTGCTAAAGGATCACAGGATTTATACATCTGGCTGCACGGGATATTACTCTTGTAGTTTTTCTGTACAACGTTACAGTTAATGTTAAGAAATTCCACTGAATCAGGGATGGAGCTGTTCCTCTCCCAGAAGTTTTCATTACTATTGTCATTAGTCAGTTTTTCTTTTGCCAGAGAGAATATTTTGGGCACTGAGCCCTGAAGACTTTCTTCTTCAAGTCTGTTTAAGTATGAGAAAGCATGTGTGGTTTGCCTTCCCGGACTGGTAGCATGTCTTTTTATAACACTGGTGTCCAAAGCATTTTGAGTATTTCCATCTCCAGCTGACTGAGCAGGTATCACTTTACCCTGTACCACAGAGACAAGAACAGACGCTGTCATCTCCTCAGAGGTCATCTTGACACAGTAATTCCTAGATGTGTGCTGGGGATGCAGAAGGCGGTGGGGGGGGTGTGCTGTCTACCAATCGTCACAGCATGATTTCAGTGTAATAAAAGGTTCAGTGCTAAGTAATCAGGGAACACATGGTAAAACATACATTGACTTCTCGTTCTTTTTGAGCTGGGTTTTAACAGAAACTGTATTTCTTCACTGTTGGGCTATTAGTCTTTGCCAAGCTTGGATTACAGGCATGAAATACAAACATTTTTAAACCAGCTTTTTACTGTGACATGGCCATTCAGCTCGTCTCTTTCAACAATTGCTTTGTCTATAATATGTAGCACACACGCTGCTGCCTCAGGTTGTATAAGATGCCCAAACACATAATCCATGTCAAAGACTCTTCTCTCCATAAGGCATCCAAAAAGTTGGTTTTCTGTAAAAAAAAAAAAAAAAAAAAAAATATTGAACAGAATCCATGGCATAAAATGCATCATCACAATTACAACAGAATTTTTGAGGTTTTTCAATGCAAAGAGAAAGAACACAAAAAAACAGAAGTTAATTATACTGAGACCTAGAGAATCCCAAAATACACACTTAAATCTGTCTTAAAGTCTCACTTTACAATTTGGGGAAATCATAATAATGATTTATATACTTAAATAGCCGTCTTCACTTTACTATGGAAAGATACATGACTGCAGAAAACTGATTTTACTGAAGCTGTAGCACTGAAATTGAACATACAGGATATACAGAAAGAGAAAAAAGAAATGTCTTTTCTATAATTTTTTTGACCTACAGGCAGGATAGGTCAAAATATTTTGAAGAACAAAGATAATTTTAAACCTATACTGTCTTTTAAAAGTAATTATTTTCCTGTGCAGAGCTAAATTCTATGACAAATAGAAGTGTTTTGGTATTATGCGGTGTCTGTTTTCATTAAATGTTCATGAATTTTAATGTTCATGTTGTCACCATGAAATCATGAAAAAAACACAGTATTTTTGGCAGAACTTTATGACTGAAAAAGCATGAAGGCAGAATAGGGTAAAAGACTGAAATATTAATAATCTTTTTAACTCCTTTTCTTGTGCACTTTAGGCTACAAACTTAACCTGCCCTTCAACACTTGCCATTAACTCTCAGATTCTTTCCTGCAAATAGCATGGCAGAAGTAAATCTTGGAATCAGAAAATAAGAAGTGACAGTTCAACAAAGGGAACAGAAAAATAAGAGCCATACCCAGCTAAATCATGTGGAATTAAAATTAAACATATAAATGCTTTTATTTCAATTTGCCATATTTAATGTTTAAAACCATTGCATGTTATTAAAATTGTGGAAAATGCAGAAAGTTGTATTAAGGCCTAAGTTTACTAAAACAGTCTAAATTCACTAGAGATGAGCAAAAAAACATGACTTTGAAACTTGAGTAGCAAAACATACCACAGAACTGAGGCAAATCACTGGCTAGGTACAACAACTTGATTACTGAACTGATCAAACAAATGTTGACCCAGGCACTATTTACATAAGCAGAAGGGGCTCCTTCCTTGAATTCAGTTCATGCAGTTTAGCTAAGCACAATAATTAAATCATCTGTAGTTGATGAAACAACAAAGAATGATGGAAAGGATAACATCAGGAAAGCCTAATAATGAAAGTAATTTAAAGTGTGAAATCTATTTTATTACTCTTCTCAAGTAATTATAATTAGCAATTTTATTTTAAAACATTTTAGTGTCAGCTTTCATTTTTATTTATTACTGATCTTCATCCAAAAGCAGTTCGGCAAAAAATGTAAAATGTACTCTTTGGTTAATAGGATATTTGATGTGCTATTTTCTCATATAATAAAATACACAAGTGTAACTAAGTGTATCATTTTTCGGGGGGGGGGGGGGTGAGGAGATGAGGGGGCAGGAGGAGGGGTAAGGGAGTCGTGTGTGTGTCTGTAATAAAAAAAGGAAACTAATTTTTAGCAAAAGTTACATTTTGCTACAAATCCATGGCTTAACAGCTTGCCAGCCAGTGAACAGCATCCATTCTTCAGACAGTAGCTACCATAAATGCATGGGAAATCTCAACCTTCAATCGAGATTTCTGTTTTATTGGTTTAACAACAGAAGAGAGATCAGAGAGGGTTGCAAAGGAAAATGACAGAAACAGAACAAAGAGCTATGAGTTTTACATTCTCTATCCATTACAAAATGCATGTGCATGCCAGATCAGCCAGAGGAGAAGCAAGAAGGGAAACTCAGATCCTGTACAAGGGGGAGATTTAGCATCAGAAAGGAAAATAAAAGCTACAGTTCATAGACAAGTCATGTAGAAGGAGATAGCAGTAGCTGAATAGAGTGGCAGGGACAGGACTTAAACTGGAGTCATGCTACCAACACAGTTCACAGAGCACCCTATGAAATACTGCGACAGCACAACTGTAGAGGAGGTACAGTGGGGAACCAGCACCCAAGCAATTCTTTAAGTCTATATTCCCTGACAGCTCCTATATCATTAAATTGTACCCTGAAATTCATTTTAGTTCATTTTCTTCAATCTTGCCTATTTCACTTTCAAAAACAAACAAAAACTCAGACACTTAAAACACGCGCACAAAAAAGGAAGGTACTTTGCAATTACCTTATTCTACCATTTCCTATCCCTTTTCCCTGTCCTCCTTCCCCTTCAAATCCCCAGATAACAACTTATATAACTTTTTACCACTACACACTTGAAGAAAACTGCAAGCAACCCATCTAGAAATCCCCATCTTATTTCTTCTGGCAGCCATTCTGTACCTTTGAGTCTAAATCTATATATGACAATGTTGATCAAAAGAGAAAGATCTAGGAAGAGTTATAAGAGAAGCAGCTGTCTTCTTGATCTCTTAAGTTTCTTTCTTGCTATATCAAGTAACAATAATACTCTGTAAAGGGTACACAAAATGTATATGGTTTTTTATATATTAGTATATATTTAAGTAATAGTCTTCAGTACTGATTTTTTAAGGATTTCTTTCACCTATCAAAACATGTCAGCCTACAGATTCACCTTTCTTGTTTGCATGAGAAAAACTCCAGCCGATCAAATAAAAATACAAGCCACAAAAATATATTTATTAATGTACTCTCTGTAATATTGCTAAGCCAGGAATAAAAATTAATGTAATGTATTGACCCTGGAAATATACCTCTTATTACACTAGCAGCCAAACAAAATTCTTACAAAACCACATCACTCTACAAGGCAAAAAAGACAACGTCACTATGCAAATTTAACATCACACAATAAACCTGAGATCACAAAACTGACCATGCATGTTAACTTTTTTGCATCTTTATAGAGAATTAAAAAAGAAAAAAAACCACCACAAAACAAAAAAAACCCAAACTAATCATACCACTGATTCACCGCTTTGCCTCTGCAAAAAGAAACCTGCAAAAACAGAGAAACATTTATATACCCAAAAGCCCAAAAAGCTCATACAGAGGCCAGGATTAGTCTTCCACAGTCCTCCTTCCTTCAACATCATTCTCCCACCTGTCTCTTATGCCAAAGTCTCTCCACACGTGTCCTCCCCAAACTACTTTTTTCTTGGATCTTTTTCTTTTCTCTACAAACTTCATGCCGTATCTTCCCCACCAGTGGTTTTGTTGGTCACCTTTCCCCTCATCTCCAGAGGATACACTCCTGCCCATGTCTCTCTACCAGCATCACTTTTTATCCACGCCGATGTTTGAAATCCAACTCAAGAACAATGTCTGCCTAAGAAGCTCCCTGTCTATGTCCAGCTGTCCCCACCCTCTCACGACCACTGCAATGTGATAGGGAACTGACTCATCTCAAGAATTTTCTGCTCAAGTTACTTCACAGCTAGATCATTTTCCCAAACCGGTTCATATATGGTTGTACTAACGTGTGCTACAACAGCACAGGAGAGAAAATGAGTAGCATGGGGAGGGGGGAAATGCCACTTAAGTTGGTTTACACCTTTCTATAATCTGCAAATGTAATTTGATGTTTCAGCTATGTCAATCTAGCAGGTAGCTGACACCAAAGCTGGCAGACTTGTGCCTCCCCTCGCTCTTGACCTTTGGTCCCTATTTCTCCCATCTCATGCAGCTAGCCATCAGGAGTCCAGAGAGTTAAGTTGATTCAGCTGGCTTATTTTTCAGGAAACTATTCTTTCCATCCGAATGAACTGACCCACCTTGTGGCCACATGATCACTATACCCCATGAAAAGGAAATAGTAGGAATGCTTGGTAGGGACCACACGTCTCAGTAGCAGCTTCAGTTTAGATCAAGTTTGCTATGATGTCTAAATGCACCATGAACATAGCAGACCAAGAGAAAAGTTTTCTTGCATATGAGTATGCTAAAATTTCATGAAACAGCAAAAAAAAAGCCATTATGGGAGAGCCTCTCATCTACAGACAACTGCAAAAATATCTGAAGCTGCAGCTTTGCTGAACAGATGACAAGGGCTTCATGCGTCCCTCATCACACTCTTCTCAGTCCCTGCTTCTTACTTTAATCAACAGGTTTCAATTCACTATGCCCAGCAAATTCCTTAAACTGCTGGAATTCATTAGACATGTGATGAAGCACATTAACACAGTGTTATAAATGCTGCCAAGTGTAAAACTCACCAGCTCAACCAATAAAACAGTATTTTGTAGCTTACTGTAAAACTGCAGAGAAAGAGGGAAAAGAGAAGCCACTCCCTGTGGCTTCGCTTACTTGCCTACCAGCATATGGGTGGCCAAAGCCTAGATCTTGATATAAAATCCTCATACAAACATATACATGTATTTGCATATAAAACAACGCTGAAATTATTCAAAATCATACTCTTCATCTTGCACATTCAACTGGAAACACACCAATTTCATAGTTAAATCTGAATATAAAAGCACATGAAGTAGACAGCTAAGCCTGCACTGTATACAACACACACTGACATTTTCTAAAGCCACTAGATTAGCCAAATAAATCCATTAATAACTACACTGGTTCATTACACAAGGTTTAAGTTATGTCAGAAATGAGATGCGCTCCTTCTCTCAGTAAAGTAAAAATATAAGAAACTAGACCAAGCATTAGTGAATCATCCTGGATGCAGAAGTCAGCCAATAAAGACAAATGAATAATGAAAATAAACAATCTGGCAACCTTTCAGCACACGCATACACAAAATGTATTAAGTCTGAAAACGTGCGATATAAAACTAATTTGTCTACTTTCTTTTTTAACACTGCTGCATATACTTTTAGGCTTAAAGTCCAAGCTTTAAATTAGTATTAATAATATTTAAAAACAATATTTAATAGTTGCTTATTCCCCAGCCATCTGGAATTGAAGTCTACAATAGTCTATGTAAAATACTCAACATCAAAGACTATAAAACTGTGTTAATTTATTATCAGTTAAACCTACAATCCATGACTCAATTAATTGCCTTTTGAAGTCAGCGGGAATTCTGCTTCAGAAGGAAAAAAAAAAAAAACAACAAAACAGAGCACATTAAGACTTAAGACACACTATTATTTAGTCTAAGGAAAGGCATGTGAAGGATCAGAGCCATCGCAAAATGCAGTAAGTTGAAAGCCTTTCAACTCTAGGCTGTCAAGGAAAAGATGATTAGATAAATATTTGAGGATGTTGTTTGGACTGTGGGAAGAAGCAGCAACTGTATGAGGGGCAAGTATGGGATGGATCTCATGGTAAAGATGGGGACTGTTTAGAGAAGCTGCATGCTGCCAGATTCCAAATGCAATCCAGTATGTAGGATGCTGTGGGAACTTTACAGGGAACTCAGTGAATGTCCAGCAGGGGCCAAGATTATGGGTACAGAGGATGAAGGGGACTGACAAACAGGCGTGCGATGTTACAAAACGCATACTGGTGGTTTTTGTATAGCAGAATAGCAAACTGCTATTGAACTGAGATAGAAGGTAATTTATGACACCTAAAGGGCAAATGGAGACAACCTGACAATCCCCCCTTCTTACCTGGCTACACTGGGACATCTATAGCTATTTCTCCAACTTTTATCCTACCTGCTACATATAGATGGTGACTAGCCTAAACAAAAGACATTTCAGCACACAAAAAAAACCCCACCAACAACCAAATAATTACATTAATTCAATTTAATAAATATTTACACAGCATCTAAGGCATAAGCAATCAGTGAGTAAAATTCTTGGGAAGCAGTAAACTACAAACAATTTGACACAGTAACTGGATACAAAACTGTTGATCATCTCACACGACCCCAACAACTGTGTTTAAAGAATATTCAAGTCCTTAAGGAAACAACTGATTCATAAGGAAAGTTATTTGTAAACTACAAACATCCATTTACATTTCTGTTTTAGAAATCAAGCTGCAGTTTGTTGCAGACCAACTTCTTGAAGAGAATAGGAAACCCACATTTATTAACTCTTCCTTAACTTATCCTGTATCATGCACACAATTAGTTTATCATTACAGTGCCTTATCTCAGAAACAAGCGGAAGATACCAGTACAAAAGCAGGGCATCATGGCATCAGTTTCATAAACCTTTCTTCTGGGGCAGGGGACCACAGGCAAACAGTAAGGAGGAAATGGCCAGACACTTAAAAATCACTCAAGATGTGCACAAACCCGGTTTGAACAGTTGGAAGCAAGTTATGACAACATTTTATTTGGCACAGAGCATCATGCAGAACCTCAGACTTACCACCGTGTCCGTGTTTCAACAACAAAAAACCCTCGAAGAGCTACAGTATTTATATATCCTGTCAAGTTAAAGTCTTTTTTCTAATTTCTAGAATACTTATCTAAATATTATCAAGTATTAGATGTCTCAAACTATGCAAATATCTACCAGATGGTGAACCTTCTCAACTGCCTCATCATTCATTGCTGCATCAGGCAGAATCTGAAGCTACTGCCAGATACCAGCTCCACTCTTCATTCCTGTACAGAAACTCCTTTTCTGTACGAGGAGACACACTGAGAGAACGCAAGACTGAATTTGTCTCACCATCAGGGTCAGTTCTTTAGTTCTTTCTAGATGTGAGCTGCAGTAAGTTGTTTAAATAAACTTTCTCTTTGGTGATTACTTGAATTTCAGGCTAAATGACCTTATCTGAAAGCTGTAATTTCATCAACACTCACATGAACTAGTCCTTCCATCCAATGCACGACAATTCTAACAATTCAAGGCAGGATTATCCTTCTCCATCTTTGAACAAGTACTCCTGGAGTAATTCCCTTAACTTTTTGAAGAACTGTGAAAAAAGTCTCACAAGTGGGAAAGATTTTGGAGCGGAGACTCACACTCATAGGAAAAGGGAGTGCAGCAGAATTTAGAACAAAAATTTTCAAAGAATAGAATTCAATGAACTTGACTCTGGTAAGTAGAAACTCTTGGAAAGATTAAATAAAACTATAAGGGAACACAAAATAACTGAAAATTAATAAAAAATACTATATGAAAGACACAGGCAAATAATGCTTATGCAGAAGAAAAGTAGGAAATACACTAAGAAATAAAATAAAAATTAAAAAAAAAGACAAAAAAAAAGCTACAAAACAAATGGGCCAGTGCACCAGGATGTATTTTAAGACCTAAGAATTCAAAAAGGGATCATAAAAATGATGCAAAGGCGGACAAAATTAAAAATAAGGTTTGGGGTTAGAGCCAGCCTACTGGCAGGCTGCAGCCAAAGTAGCTGATCCTCCCTTCCCTGTCACTTTCAGTGAGGCATTTTCACTGTCTCCTGAACAGGAACTCCTGCAAGGAGGGGAATCAACTGATCCAGAGGAAAACTAACCGAGGGTAAAGGAAAGACTGGTCTTCAGGCAGAATTATCTGATGCCACTTACAGCATGATCAGCTGAAAGAAGACAGAGCAAGCACAAAGCAGGGTGGAGACTTGAGGGAGAATCCAAGGCAGAGCGGAAATGTACCTGCAGCATTTCACATTGAAACAGCTTTAATGACTCATCAAAATACATTCTAAAAATTCATCTATAGGAACATAGACATTTAGCTATAAAAACTTGAGAAGTTAAGGCAACACAAGTTACAACTAACAAGTAAGGTAAAACACAACAAAGCAAAGACCGTAAGGAAATTTCCATTACTTAAAGGCAGTAGGAATCAGTAAGATTGATGCAAGATGAAATGTTCAATCATTGTTCAGAATTCAGATGTTATCCTCTGCTTCACTGGAATTACTCACATAATTTGCTACTGTTTCAACACAGCCAGAAAATCATCTTTCTCTGAAGGAGATTTGAAAACTCCACTACCGAAAACAAATACGTACCACTGTGATCTTAAAAACCAAGAGCATCAACTCAATTCTCCAGGTTTGTATTTATCAGAGTGAATAGCTATAGTTATTAAACAAATCAGTTCTTTCTCTGCCCTTTATCAGATCATCAAATTAGAACTAGATATGTTTAAAGCTAATAACTTAACCACGCTCTCTCAATTTTTAACTATCAAAATTTCCTACAGTTTCACAAACATTTTCATTTAGTCAGCTTGCAAGACTTCTTCAGAAAAGCTTTGGTTACCCCCTCCATCCTCAATATCTTATGGTCACTATATTCATCAGGATTAAATATCACTGCACTAAAAAAGTATTTTCTTCCATCCATGTAGTCCACTGAAAATCTTTCACTTTGAGGTCAAATGTGAGATCAAGCAACTAAACAGATTTGAAACCTGCCTCAGACATGCAGAAATAAAGAAAAAAGATGCAAGGGGACATAGTTTAATTGGGCACAAAGTGTATATCTTTTTCTCCTGGCAACAATGGGCAGTAACTTGCACTATGCAGATGGTGCTTTGCTCAGTTCCACGTAATGGTCTGCCATCAGCTCTCCACAGCTGAATTCTACACTAATTATAGGGTCCCCATTGCTCCTATTCTTTGCATTAATACTCACCTAAGACAAATGGGATGTCTTTCCAATGCGTAAACACTGGAAACCTCAACACTCATTTCCAGCTCCTCTACAAACTACCTTTTTCTAATTTCATTCTAACTTCAGTTTAGCCCTGAACCAAACTGCTATGAAGGAATATATGCACTGGACTAAACACAAAAAGACAACAAGTAACAGGTTTGTGTCTTTCAGCCCTAAGAAAGTGCCCAGCTAGTTAGCTCAGTATTTAACGTGAAAATTAACTGAGCCTAGTAATGCACTCTTGCCATAAGGTCAGAACTGCCTCACTCAGGCCCACTGAGGATCTTTTACAGATCTGAAGAGCAAGTAGCATATTCACAGCATGGCCTATATGTTCAGTATTTGAGTACCAACAATCAATCATTCAGATTCTTTGACACACCTACAGCTTCAAACTGAGAAGTAATTTAGCCATCATCCATTTCAAGGCTTTGTCCACCTTCAAAGACTTTGTGGTTCCCCTGGATTCAATGCCATCAGTAATATTTTTGTTTTATTCTTTAACAAGTTCTCAAGTTCTACCCATACACATCTTCATTCACACGGTTTCTCCTTAATCAATTTATGCTATTTCTCCTCAGTTGATAAAGCACAGTATGTTCCTTCACTATGGCCACCCAGTGTTTAATATGTTGGAAAATAACTGTGGGAGGTTCTACTGCTCAGGACTCCAAGTAAAATCCCACAAACAGAAGCAAAGAAGCCGAAGTGGAGAGGGTTTGTGCACAAAGAACCTCAATTACAAATTATTTTTAAAGCATTGCAAATGGTTTATTGTTTTTTTTGTTTTGTTTTGTTAAAGTATGAATGAAAATCATTTGTGTCATCAAATAATAATATGAGGAAAACTATTTTTCTGTATTTCCTGTCATTTGTCAATCACTTCTGTGGCCTTAAAATATTAATACAAAATTGAATGCTTGGATACAAACATTACTGTTTTGAGAACTTAGTTATCACATTCAAAATCTGCCACTTCAAAACATGAACTGTTTATGACTCTAAAAAGTCAACAGTAACCTGGGACTATATACTAATGTCATTTGTAAATATGGTATACTCCCTCCATTCTAGTTTCTATTGAACTCTCTCTTCAAAGAATCGTTATCACATTTAAATTGAGTCTGTGAGCAGGAAAAATTACATTATTTGATAGCCAGACAAGTTCCTGAAATGGAAGGAAAGTAAGCAGGGAAATTATTACAAGCCTTCACTTGCAAAAAAACATCCAACCACAGATTCACAATGGCATACCAGTGACAGAATTGGGTGTTTCATGCTTTAATCCCAGTTCTCTTCGTACTACACCCTGCAAAAGATGCTTTGAGATGCTGCCTTGGCCAAAGGATACTGTTTGTCTAAACCAGTTGCTTAAAGCCTTTAGAAGTCAATGCCTTGGTCAGCCAGTCACTCACTCAGCTCTACAGTAGGTTGACCCTTTCAGACTACTGGACAGGGTTCAGACATCACAGTACATCAGCCACACACACCATGCCCTTCCTGGAGCACCATCTGTGCCTCCACCAGGAAGGTTTCTCTCCCTGCACTGGAATCCAAACTTCCTCAGTGATAGAAACCAGTACACCAGTTTCCACAAAAGTAGGTTTATTTACCTGGACACTGCAATAACAAGTACTAATTCAGAGGATCTACAAGCCTCAGCTCAGTAGCTTGCAACTGACAGTTCAGCCTTGAGGTAAAGAATCACTTCCCAAATATCCTAACACCGTTATCACTCATCTTCCCTTTTCATAAAGTAATACCAGAGAGTTTAGCATCACAAGAAATCCATGCCCCTCCAGCAGGAATCTCCAGCCCTGGAGATTCTTACCTAGATTTCTTACCTAGTTCTAGTTAACAGCAAAGCACCACTGTTAAGTAGACTTCCCACTTCAGCTCATCTAGCATTTCTGTCCAATGTGAAACCATGCCTTTAAGGAACTTAAAGAGACAGACTGACGTATATTTCAGTACACTGCAACTGCACTTTGTCATAAAAAAATGTCACCCTGACACATCTTCAAAATTACTCCGAACAAGGTCACACTATAAGCAACAAGAACACCTCGG
Source organism: Ara ararauna (assembly GCA_028858755.1). Taxonomy (NCBI): domain Eukaryota; kingdom Metazoa; phylum Chordata; class Aves; order Psittaciformes; family Psittacidae; genus Ara; species Ara ararauna. Next base: position 72,293,264 of record CM054381.1, read on the forward strand.
GTTCCTCATCCTGTTCATTCTTCCTCACAGCATTTTTCCTGTTTGAGCACCCAAGTCTTCTCTCATTTCCCTCTCTCTCACTGGCCTGCATTAGCTGTAATTCTACCCACATTCATGAGAACAGAACAAACCTGTAATAAAAAAATTTCTACTAAAATGCCTGATGGTATGCTAGAGGCGCATATATCACTACAGTTCACCTTCTGTAAACCGAAGCTAACACTTTTATTCAGAGTATGCTAAGCCACAGTAGTCCTATTAAAAACATTACTTGAGTCATAACTCACATATTATTGCTCAGCTGTCAAAACTGCAACAAGAGTAAGTCTGAAACCCTAATATATGTTTCAAATAAAAATGAAAAGCAAATCTGTATGTGAACAAGAGTTCAGTCATTTGTCTTGCATTCTCTATTAGGCATGATGTTAGTATGCAGATGACATAGCAGTTGTTCAAAGAGAGAGTGAAAATAATAAAAGATTAAGTATTATGATTCCTGAATGAATGGTATGACTAGGTCATGAATGATGTGCAAAGAAAATGTGTTTTGGGAAAGCGCAAGAGTGGCGCAGTAATTTAACAGTGTTAGTCTTCAGCATTTGAAATATTTTTCTTTGCTTTTCTAGAACTAAAGTGTAATTCATCCACTCTTGCGCTTTCCCAAAACACATTTTCTTTGCACATCATTCATGACCTAGTCATACCATTCATTCAGGAATCATAATACTTAATCTTTTATTATTTTCACTCTCTCTTTGAACAACTGCTATGTCATCTGCATACTAACATCATGCCTAATAGAGAATGCAAGAGAAAAAAACAAGGGGCTTTGCTTAGAGAGTAAGAGAAAGACATCTCGAGAAAGATGCCATTTTCAGAAGACTATTGATCAAGCACCCCTGAAAATACATGAAACAACTTCTATACTACTACTACTTTTCTAACTTTTCTAGATACTAAGCACTGTGATACTGAGAACAGCACTACTCAAATACAGCAAACAATATTTGCTCAGCAAATTAGCACTATGTTCATTTTTTGCCTATGATGGCTTTACCAATCACATCATTCTCTGGGAGAAAGTCCACCCTGACATCTGCCTCATTCAAGCCATCAAGTAATCTCTAAGATGCTGGCTCTTGCCAGAATTAAATGTGCAAGCAGCAAGTCACCACACAACTGCAAATTATTTTTTCACAATGTTATATTTACTACGTTAACATACAAGATCATTACCAACATAATCAATTTTAAGTGATCATTCTAAATTTAATGTTTTAACATTTTAAAACTCTTGTAGGCATCATTGCAATTCACATTATAAACACTACTTAATCTTACTGGTTAAATAGATGCGACAGAAATACACCCAGGGTCAAAATTAAGAGGTTTCTTTTATAATATACTGTCACATCTCCTAAGATAAGTTTAACCAGACACAGAGAAACCTGTATATGTTTGGGGTAATATCCATAATCCTTAAGTTCCACTCGCACTTCTTTAACAACTTAGCCCATTTGAAGGAGAAACATGCCTGAAGATCAACATAGCATGTCTCCACGTATGATTACGACACATTCAGGCAATCCTTTATTTAAGGATCTTTTCAATTACTGCAATGAATGTCTACATCCTTGCTGAGCAAATATGGATTTATTTGCTTTTCTTCATTATCTTTCAGGGCCTCTATCAAAGTATGGATTTATTTGCTTTTCTTCGTTATCTTTCAGGGCCTCTATCAAAGTACTCCATTAAGTATTTCTGATAACTTGTGAGATTCCTGTTTAGAACCTGTGTCTTATAATTGTACATTTCACTCTTTCTTGACTGCAGTCATCATAAACCAGCTCACTCTTACGTAGTAGGCTTCAAGAATAGTAAGAATTTGGAAACCTAAACATAAAAATCTGCTCCCTTAATAAGATGGGACTTTATCCCAGATTCTTAGCCTACTTCAGTCTTCAGAATATTGTTAATTGGGATAAGAATGTGTGGCAAAAGCTAATTCTATACTTCTCTAATGCAAACAATCACTTGTTCAAAGTTTGTTGTGTTTCTCTGAAGTTCTTTTACTTTCAGCTGAATAGATGGAATACAATTTTAACACAGTAAAGCTCTTGGGAGAATTAATAGAAAAGTATTTCAGAGGATATTTAATGTCCATATAGAATATTCAGTAGCTAAAGGTATGCTGTAAAATAACAGAACGCACAATAATCAAGTATTAAATAACTTAGTTACTTCTAGAAGTAATGAATTCTGAATAATCATGTCATAGGAGATGCCAGTTCCAACCAAAGCTTTTCTTACAGCTGGTGTATTAATAAGGACTTTCTCTTTCACAGACCCTCTGCTAATGTGTGAACTCTGTGAGCAACTTCTTCACAGCCAGAACAATTTACAGAACTTCTCTTCTGCACCTGAGTAACATCTGCGTGATACTTGTTGAGTCTTCAGAATTTTTGAGATCTGCACTTTTGTAATAACTTTGCTTGCTACAAGACAAGTTAAAAAGTTGGAAGAAAATGCATACAGACACACAGTGTAACTTTGCAAAGTCATTTCCATAAGAAACTAGGATAAAAAAAAAAGTCATAATTTGGGGAAGGACATTTCCTTCTCTGTAACACCCTTTATTATTTTGACATACGCAGTAATATGTGCCAGAGACTCTGCTAGTATCCAAACAACACTGCTTTGTTAAAATTTGAAAATGCTACTAGGAAATCTTGCTTGGTTTTTTAGGGTTTTTCTACCCTAGATATGCATACATTCATATTTTCATATGCCTCAGTAATATTGTATTCTCTAAAAATTAGTGTTACATATATAGGCTACAGTTTCTCAGTCAAGCAGAAGGATTAGTTTGCACCTATTTGATTGTGTATTCCTGCTGCTAACACATTACTTAAGATCCTTACATTTAGCTGAAAAAGGGAGAAGCACGTACGTATATGCCTGATGTACACCCTAAGATTGAGCAGACAAAAAGGGAAAGCACCAGAGAGGAAACAGTGCCACAGTTAAACAAGCTTGAAGAACCCAGCCACGAAGGGTCTGTAAAAGATAATGAACTGGCTAAAGCATGCTGAATCGCTCAAGGTTATTTCTGCTGTAACGGTTAAAGAAGATAAAACTATTCCATTTTCTGTAACGCACTTGGGCATGATAACAACAAACCAATGCTGCAACTAGCACAATACGCAATGTTAATCCAGGACAGGGTCATCACAGATATCTGCCAGAGGGAGTGTCAAGGCCCCAAGGCCATCAGGCTCTTAAAGCTATAACTGGCCGCACTTGCGACCCCTACCAATGGGCTCAGGAGCCATTTCAGCTCAGGATTGTGAACCCAGTCCTGGGCTGAGCGATGTTGCTGGCAGCTCTGGGACAACGTCCTGTTCTCTACTGCTCCTGACCTTTCAGCCAAACTTGTCAGACCAACATCAGGACCAGATGCATGTGCTAGTGCTTGATATGAGCAGAGGATGCCAAGAGCAGGGATGAGGAGGTTACTTGGAAACACTGAATCGAGCACCGTCAGGCCAGTACTGAAGCAGCAAACCAAAATATAAAGAGCAAACCAAGGCCTTGTAATCGGGCTTGCCTTGGACATGATGACAACATGACTTCATCCCGCTGAGGGAAAAAACCTGTAGATCAGATGCAAGAGGCTCACCTGAAGGACTGACAGCTCAAACCGACCACTGCTGGCAGCTGAATGTGTTATGAAGTAACAACTGGCATGAGAAAAGATCCCTGAGGGGAGGCAAAGCAGCAAGAAAAACAAATTTTCTGTGCAATCCTCATAGTTTTGAACAAAACAACAGCTGGTGCTAGCAACAGTGCTCTGTGCACAGCAAAAACCTATGTGATGTTTCAAAACAGTGTAAAAACAAAATACTATTTCAAGATAGTTTGTAAGGTGATGCATATCGGTGGCTTGCCACAACTGGTCAAGTTCATTGACTATACATAGAGAAAGTGTTTTTAAACAGTAACCCAGTGAGGGTATCATCAGCTGTACCAGTACTCAGAAGGTGCAGTATGCAGTCTGAAGCTCTCCATTTCCCCAACATCTTGCATATTATATGGAGCTTTTTCTTTAAATAATAAAGGTTTCTAATGTGGATGGTATTCTTTCCCTTATGTCCCTTTCTGGTGGTTAGGAAGCCAACAAGGAAGAAGCAGATCATGTATGAGAACTGAGGTGAGCAGAAAAACCCAGTACCTACACATCTGGAATAAAGTTCATGGACAACAGGAGATGACCTATGAAGAAACAACATATAAAACTAGTATACGTAAATGAAAGCAGACTAACCTGTCCTTTGAGATTTCAAATTAAACATTGTTCACCTGTCTTTTTAGGCATGCTACTGCCACACCTCAGAACAGTCACCTGCTCCTGCAGATCTTTTAGTTTCTGTCCTTTCCAAATCAATTCACACGCCTTAAATTCTAGGGCTTTTTTTTTTTTTTTTTAATCAGCAGCCCTCTTATGTTATTATGAAATGATCTTGCAGACTGTTAAATACCTCCTTAAACCTCCTCCTGTTAATTCCGCAGGGGCTATGACACACTCAGACCCTCTAGATAGCCATCTTTTTATTGACTTCCAAAGCAATCAAAAATTATTTACTGAACACTGCTTTCAATTTTAACAACCCTTAAGAAAAATAAAATCAGCAGACTAAAATTTAGTTGAGGAAAGACAAACTTTACCTTCAAACCCAAAATCTACTGTAGACCTCTCAAAGTTTTTGACAAACTTAGTACAGTTCTGAGAGTAATCTGAGAACAGGTTAAATAAGAAACAGACAGCACACTCCTCACACTGAGGACTTAATGGACTCTGTATGGTTTCTGGCTTATTAGCTGTTCATTAATGCTGGCAGGTTTTATTTAAGCATTCTAATGCTGCCATAAAAGCAAAAACAGCTACAGAATAACACTAATAAGACTGTAACATTTCAACGTTTCTTGAAAATACAACGTATGCATTTCATCACTTCTTATTTCACATGTGAGCTCTTCTACAGAAAATATGGTGTAACTGTAGAGAAAAAAGCAACAATGAGGTGCACTTTTTTTATACAACTTTATAATAGTTGTACATAAATCAGGTATACATAATTATCTCCTATAATAACCATGAAAACCAAAACACTTTGTTGGTTTTCATGATTCACTCACCAGAAAAATTACACAGCAACCTCTATACAGTCTTAGGCACAGTTATGGTAAGAAGAATGTGCAAGAGATGTTACTACTGTACAACTTTTAAACTCAGTAGTCTGATTTTTAATGCTTTATACTCAAATATGACAGTAACTAATATTTTAAAATTGTACCAATGCATATTAAAAATAAGCCTAAATTTTATGATTAATTGCCTTCATAATTTAGTATTCTTCATAACATCATTCAATGGATTGTCAGATTATCTGAATACTGAAAGTTTCAAAGCCCAGTATGAGGGAGGCCATGTAGTGGAAGTGGAAGTGCCTGCACCCAAACACACAATGAATAGATACTAGATAACAACACTACTTATGCTCTTAATTATACACTCATATGTACATCAAATATTAAAAAAAATAAGCAAGTAGGTCTTTATATTTAGTAGAAAAAATAACAGAAACAAGCCATATGCATAAGAACCATCTTACTGTACAGATAGGATGGGTTTGTTGATATTTTAGACTAACAAGAGGGGAAAAAAAAAGCACAGTCAAACTGATAATCAGAGGATAAAGCTCAGGTTGACTTACACAAGTTCACAGTAGGTTAGAGGTCTTTTCCTGGGAGTTGTGGGCCACGTCTAGTGAGCAAGAGACAGGCAAGTGCTACCAAGAATAGGTCAGGGACTCAATACTTGCAAAAATCTGTATGCAGAAAGATCACAGCTTCCCTTTTTCTTTGACAGAGGAAGGGCCCCAGCTTTCATGCTTTTCTGGCAAGTAGAGGGAACATGGCCAACTTCCTTTGCATTCGCTAGCCAAGAGCTGAGACATTCTCTCTCTCAATTCAAAACCCTTATTGGGATGCATATTGTTGCTAGCAGAATAGAGCTTTACTGTAAGCAAGATGGGTAAGGCAGGAAAACCAGGAGACAAGAGGCCATCAGGGTTTTAAATCATGCCTTAATTTCACTGAGTTAAATGCATCTGAAATGTTTGGGAGAGTTTTGAGAAGTTCAAATTCCAGCAAGACCAGCTAATGAAAGATTTGCTGGGTTGTTGGGGCTTTTTGTTGTCTGGGTCTTTCTGCCCCAAATAGTTCCCTCAGAGCTCAAGGAAACAGAAAAGCTAATAAAGGACTGAAAACAGCATTACAAAGCAAAAGAAAAATAATCAGAGCACCATGTCAAGTCAGAGTAAGGCACACGAGTTTAGAGCAGAGTGGCTCATGTACAGATTAGATACTTTATTGACCATCACAGCTCCAACAGGTTTATACCAAGCAATTTCTCCTTGCTTTAAATCTGCACACACACCTTCCTCAAATATTTTTACAGCTCTCCCACCAACTCATAAGTCAACTCCAAGCAGATTTCTATAAAGCACATAGTTGAGATGAAGTTCAGGGTTGCACAGAAGCTTTTATACAGGGTAATAATGGGCTGTACCATTACAACAGTGGTACATTATCTTTTGTCCTCAGAAGTTTTAGCCTCAGTAACAGCTTTTTGTACCTAGCCAAAAGGACAACTGACTGTTAGAGATAGTTTCATTATCAACTTGCATAATAGAAAAAAGTGCTGATGGAACAAAATGAGGGGATGACACAAACACAGAGGCAAGTTTTTGGCAAAACAGAATGACATTTGCAAATTTTAAGAGAACACACAAACTTGCCTCTTCTGGAGGGCTGTCATGAAGACCTCCTGAAAACCCTTTACACGTCTCTACCATTCCTATTCCTACCAGGTAACAAAACTCCAAACAGATGTTATGAACTGAATCTTGAAAGACAACTCAAGCTGGCATGGTAGTCTAATGTTACACAGACATTTGAAAGATGCTACTGCATATTTTAACACTGACCTGTTTTATAGCCTGCTGTCTAGGGAACTGTTTATTTCCACAAACCACTACTGAACCTGGCTTGCAAATCTAGAATCACAGCTCAAATAGTATGGAGAATTAATTTCTAAGCAGGCTTCACAGTATTGCTAACTCTTAGAGTCATGTACTCAGAAAAGGCAGCGGTTTTGTGGAAGCCCCTAGTCATACCACTAAAAAATTACTCATAATCTCAGCTTTAAAAACAGACCATTAATTACAAAAACAAGAGGAAAATGGGAACAATAAAGGCTTAAGAATTTTAAGACCAAAAGATTCTACATTTACTAATTTTGAGCCAAACTAACCTTAGAAGGGGTAGGATAATGAGGATTTGGAACATGATGCACTGAACAGTTGGTGCTGACTATGCAGTTTTCATAATAAAAGCAGTTTGTTGGCATGCTCCTCGTGCTCTGAGGGACTAGGAAACTTATGAAAATAGATTTCAATTGTAGATATTAACCATTTATCAGTATCACAAATTACACCTTTTTTTTTTCTCCCAAAGATACCCAAAATTTTATTATTTTCTCATCTTGGAAAAGTAGAAAGGACCATTTATGTCCCAGAATGTTGCTGATTTTCAAGAAATTCCTATACCTTTATACAAATTAATCTACAAAACTTTAATGAAGACTTCATATTTTCCCTGATCTCCTCAAGTCATTAAATCGCTTTTATCACACACACAAAAAAGTTTTAAGACAGAGTTCCAGAATTTGTTGCATGAATATAATCACAATAAAAAACAAACAAAACAAACCAAAACATTCTTCCAAAAAATGTGCATAATTGAAGGACACAAATTCAGTTAAAAATAAAGCATTTGCCATAACTCAGAATTTGTTGGAACAAGAAAAAATTTCGTCTGACCACTAAAATTTAATAATTTAAGAGACTCATAAACCTGCTTACCCATGGCCCTAAACTAATATTTTAAAACACTATTCTTTCCTTACAGCAAATCCAAAATATTTCCATAACTAGGTATACACAGATTTAATCTGTGCAACTAGACTGGTAGTTGATGATATATGCTTAACACAAACAAGAATGAACAGTGTTAACATTATACTCTCTATAGCAAAATTGTCCACTAAAGCTCAATGTTTAATGACTACAACATTTTAATACCAGTATATATAAATATATACTATGCACATATTTAACTCTCATTTCAGGAAAGCTGGATGAGAACGGAAACAACCGAACAGAGCGTTTTGGGATTCAACTGTATTTCCAAACAAGTTCAAAACCTAGATCTCCATCTACAATTGTTTTCTGGTTAAGTACCAGAACAACTTCTTCTTCAAATTCACACATCTAAATAAACAAACAAACAAACAAACAGTTTCATACTACAAGCTAGTTCAACCATGTAGTGAAACCTAGTAATGCAGTCTCTGAAATTTGTTTTAATAGAGGCCCAAAAGGTAACTGGATAGCAAAACCTGTATTTTTTGACACATCATATTTCTGCCAACATGGAATAAGTAACACAATAAAGCCAACAGCATCCAATGTTGTTTGGATTTTGGCTAAGCAAGAAAAATCTATCCAGAAATACACTGACAGATGCACTATGGATCCAAGGTTTACTGTTCCTTAGCGGAGAATTGTACAAAGTCAACATCATGATTTTTCCAAAGTCAGGAAACTTCTCAATCTTTCAAACACGATGTAACAGTATACATGCAGCTCGCATTTAAAATCTTTGCTTGATTAGTTGCATGATAACATCTTTAGGTTAACTATTCCATAATTTTATCCATAACAGAGGCATATTACATAAAATATATATCCGAAACATAGGAAAGGTATATAGGTTTCTGTGACATGGCATACTCAGAAGAGCCCATATTTTCAAAGATACAGAAGGCAAAGAACTGCTCTTAGATACAAGTCAGAAGTACAGACAGAGTGGTTTTAATGCTAAGGAAAGAAAAAGCTGTGCCATTTTCCCTTCTCAGCAAATTGCAGGAATTCTCCTTTTCCAGAAACCCTGCAGAATTCATGTAATACTGAGAAGAAAGCACAACTAAGCAGTCCTGCTAGGAACCAACTCACCAACAGGTCTTGTGGGGAGAAAGGGAACAGTGGTGTTAAGCAATATGAGTAGACTTCGGTATGTGCAAACACAGTCAAGCTTTTTTTGACCCTATCCGCTGATACATATCTTCTGCAGGTGTCCAGTCTGCAGCAACATGAGAGTATTCTCACTGAGACAAGTACCTCTGACAGAAACACACCCTGAAAATAGAGATAATCCTTGCTTCCATGCACACAAAGTCACGCTGCAGGGAACTGAAAGTATGCAACCATTTTCTCTTGTGGAAAGCAATCTGCAACTCCACATACCACAGTATCAGGTGACAACTGGCAATATGCCAATACCATACCATGGCTATGTCAAACCAAAAGCATCAAAGACATAGAAGAACTAAATGGTATCCTCCCCAGGTATCAACCACTCTCCCTTACAACCTAAGTCTGGGTAACAACACACGATACTCAGCACTACAAAGAAGGAAGAGAAACAGGAAAACATCCAGAGCAAGAGCAAAATTTGGAACTGGATGAGTTACTGGTGAGCAGAGAGTACTGAGCAGTAATTACCACCCTCCAACACTGCCCTCCAAACAGCCTTATCTTTCAAGAAGAAAAGATCATTTTGAAAACAAGCAAAACAAAATCAAAAACACAGAACTGAACAATTTAGTGTACCTATTACATATTGGCAGGTATATCAAGACTATTCAAAGGGACAGTGTATTTCATTTGGCTATATTTTGGTTATAATTTGTTATAACTTATTGGAATTGTTATACAGTAGCAGATGATGGAATAGTGACAGCTACTTTCTAAATCTGGGTTACAAGAATAAAATAAAGAATAAAGCCCTATAATTGGACCTACATATTTAAATTACTCAGGCTAATGGTATTGGGAATGCCCCTAAATGAGATTGCCATGGAGGTTTCAGTTAATGACACATAGGAAACCATGTGTTTTTATTAGTTTCTTCATATTACATTTCTGTCTACTGACAGAACACCACCACTGAAGTGAAATTCCTTGCTTATACCTCGCTGAATTAAAAGCACAGAATATGAGCAGATGTATATTCAAATTAATAACAACACCAACTTTTTGGTTGAGAGTAAAATATTTCCAATATAAGCAGCTGTCCAACTGCTTGATTTTATTGTTTCTATTTTTTTTTGTCTCTCACACAAATTCGCTGTTAAGAAAAGAAAATGCAAACAAAATGTGCCATCACAACAAAGCAAAGGTAATTATGCAAAATTCCCCCCTTTTTGTATGCCCACTTTGTTCTTTGGGGGTAAAAGGCAAACAACAGAGTGTTTACAGAAGTAACAGCTACACTGAAAAATTTCAAGGGCTTATAAAGGAGCCACATTTTCATCTAAAACTGCAGTACCACCACAATAATGCAGAAGTACCACGATAAAAAAAAAAGACTTCAAAAAGCATTATCTGGTACTCTTTGACACCTTTGCCACTCAAGATGTTACAGAAAAGCAGCCCACAGTGGAGCTAAATGTGAATTACAGAACCAAACAAGAAGGCAGCCTGTTTGTCAGCCGGTCCTGCAGTCTGAAAACCAGGGGGGTGCAGCCTTGGATAGTCATCCAAGTCATATATAGATATCCTCAGCCATATAGATATTCCTCTACTTTCACCACTTCCCATAAACCTGCTGAACTAAGACAGGTGCACACAGAGTAAGCAGAAACTTGAAGCTTTCACAAGAAATACCTGCAAATTAGGTTATTTTCCCACAGCTTTAGGTGAAACAGTGCATATGATCACAGAACATCCAATATTTTTTAAAGTTACTAAAAGTGACTTTTTCTAGTAAAAGTTAGATAAATACTATCCAATTCTGACAAATCTCTGCCCACCAATGTAACAATCTGGTTATAGATGCAATTTGACACACTTCTCTGAACTGAATAATAACTGGTTGGAATACATCTTTGAAAAATGTCAGAGTATGAAACTAACTAAAATTAGAACAGAAGCCAAGTACTGTCTTCAGAAGGCAATTCAGCCTCCATATTAAAACACTGGGTTTTCTTTTTCCCTTGCAATTTGGTACATAGTTGTAACCCAAAACAATCACAGCAACCTTAAAGGAGTTAAAAAGGATTTATTCTCATGAAGAAAGTTCCTCAAGAGGAAATCCACAGGTTGTTCTTTAATGTGAACTGTTAGTAGTGCACAAAGTAGTAGCTACTCTGCTCATGATCCCTTTTTATCTTGCTGAATTCCAAAGGGAAACTTAGTTGGGTTTCCCCAAATACAGCTGAAAGGTACTGGCACTGCCACAGAAAGAAATTAACCTAATCCAAGCAAGAGTTTTGTGCTTGGAGTAACAGAATGCATTATGAAAATGTTCAAAAGAAGATTCAGTGTAACAAAAACCTCAAATACCAGAGATCACTGCAGCAGCATTCTTGCTGTATGCTGTAGCACTGAGAGAAAAAAAACTGTGGGAGGAGAGATCTCAAATCACAGCATTGTCTGAAACAGCAGACAGCAAGGTCCTACTACACAAGGCAAGGTCAATGCAACTGGAGAGTCATCTGTTTAAGAAAACACACTATTATTAGATGCAAGCTATGCAGCACTTGTGCATACTAACAGAATAAAACCATTACCCCCAAAATAAATGTTTTCAAATGACAGCTTTGATTTTGCATTCAATGTTTCAACTTCTTTGTGACTCATGTAAAACATTCAAAACAGTAACATAAAGAATACTGAAAATACCCAAGTATTTAATTTTTAATTACTAATGAAATGTTACAACAATTGAAAAACACAGGTTGTTTTGTTGTTTTTTTTTTTTAACGAGGTAGCTCCGTTTAAAATGTTGAAACAAAGTATTCAACATTACTTGTTGATAACACGTAGACTAAAAGTATCTCAGGGATGACAGCCTCTTTAAACTATTACGGTATTACTCGGGCTACTTTGAGTAAAATATTTTCCATAAAATATTTGAGTAAAAAAACCATATTTTACAGAATACGCATCCCTGTACAAGACTCAAGCCTGCACTGTCTCCATACTCGAAAGTTATGCTGGAGTACATACAAGTTTCGGATGTGAAGAATGCAGAAGGCAGCTTCCTTGGGCATGTCACATATTTCTCAAGGTGCGTGTCCCTGCTTCTTTAAATCATTCACTGAAAGAACTGGTATTACCTGTGGCACCATCACTGACACTCAATAAATTGGAGAAACGTAGCATGCTCTGGGAGAAGGGGGCTCATTCCTTCTAGCTCTTGTAGTTCACCAGTTTCCAGGAACTGATGGCGTATCTAGCTTTTGTTTGAAATGCTAGATAATTTATGAATGACTGGGCAGTTAAGAAAAGAGCATTGTGGATGGCCTAATTTAAAATCAGTGACATTTAATTAAGTCTTGCACAGAGATGTCGGCATGACAGAATATGTGAACCCATCAAGGACAAGACTTTGATACCGCAGAGACATATTTACGAATTAACTGCATTGTTTCAAATAAGATCAAAGTTCTGTGCCACAAAAACAGAAGCAAAAGAATAGAGAGCTCTCAATAAAGAAATGCAAAGAAAAACTGTTGCCACTTTATCCTCAGCTGTTAAACACAAGTCTGATTTCAGTAGATGGACATTTTGCTAAAAAAAAAATAAATCATAGAGTGAAATATGACCAATATCTGGCAGCACCGTGACTGTGGAAACCCCACCCACAAGCAGATATACGTTTAGGTTTGCCAAGACAAATAAAGCAGGATGCAGAGTAAGCTGGACTGCTTGCATAAAATATGTACTCAGTCATGTAGGCCCTCAAGTACCCGTGCAACAACTCTCTTCTAAATGAGATTAAGAATGCTCAAGAAGGGACAGAATTAACCTAAGGAAAAACATGGATTTCACATTAGCGTGCTAACAGCTTAAAACAGAGCCATGATGAAAAGTATTATTTACAAATTAATCAGACTGCATACTAAAGGTACAGCCAGCCAGCCGCTAACCTGCTGTCTGCATAATCAAGTGACAGCCATTACTCAGATGAAACCATCAATGGTTGCATTGTGCACAGGCATGAGTGTAAGTCAGCCCACTCTGGAGCTGTGTGATTTGCTCCAATGTTACCAGCACTTTTGGAAAGCATATAAAACAAAACAAAACCAAAAAAAGGTGAATTATTGCTAATAACACTATCATTGTCATTTATAAAGTTTCAAGCTCAGTCACAAGCTAATATGCCTTTTGGGGTAGGTGATGTACAAAAAAAGAAAACAAAATGACAACCCTGTTCCAAAGCGCAGTCTCCAGTCTTTTAAAAGAAAATCTTAAAAAACCACTTCTGCAAGCACGCAGATAGAGTAAGATGATGGCTAAAACCCCCTTAATTTTAATGTTTAATGAAAAATCCCTATGTAATTATGGACTCCTAATGAAATAATGGATTAATTGCTTTTTGCCTTCTTTATAACTCAAGTCTTCCTTTAACCAATTTTTGTTTCAGTTCCAAGAACTACTGCTAAATTACAGCTGCTCTTCTGCAAAAAACAAGAGCTGCTAACTTGAGCTAAATTTTTCCAGTCATTATATATCTACCATAACCCTTCATGAATAGCTACAACTATCACTCTTCGGAATGTGCCTTGCTGCTAGACTGGATTGTGGTGCAGGTTTTAGTCACTAGATCTTAACTTTCACATTTCGCTTAAATATAACAGCCCTTTGATACAAGAAATACTCTCTTCTATGGGTATTTACAAACAGTGCTCATGCTGGTTTAAAATATTCTGTTGGATAGCCTAGAGAATTTCTTTTTCTTATTTTGTAAATCTCCCAAACATCAAATTACCTTATCAACTCTTTCATGAACTTGTTCTATGGTTTCCAACAAATACTGGTTTAGATTTTTTATTCTGCATGAGGGCGTTCATGTTTCTTGAACTTAAAGTTTTACTTGAGGTTGGTTTTTTTCTTTCCTTATTAAACTGTTGGAACTCTGGCTTAAACACCACACTTTAAATGGGTAAGATGCATCCCATTAAATTTATGTGAATTGAGGGGGCAGGAATTGCACTGCCTGGTCTGCAGTCACAAAGTGTTAATAACAAACTTCCTACTGTATATGAAAAAGGGAATGAACTCATTACAGTATCCTAGATAAATACCTCAATATGGCAGAACATGAATGAATTCTATTGAGATGACTAAGGAAGAAAGATTTTAATAATCCTTTGCAAATTTATGCACAGACTGGACATGGTCTTTTATGACTTGGGCATTTCTCTTCGAAGCACTTCCTAAACCACAAAATGTTGCGTCTGTTTCTGGTTTCACCTCGTTTGTTTCATTGCTCGCAGATTTGTTTTGGTGTTTTTCATATTTTGCCACTGACTTTTCATAGGATGAGAAACCACAGATCAAAGACTATTATCTGTAGCTGGAAAGGCATGACATCTTAAACTACATAATGGTCACTGCTTTGCAGTAATTGCTAAATGGCTTTTGTGTAATTGGCAGGCTCTCTGATTCCCTTTCAAACATTCAAATATATACACCACACAGGATTGAAATATGTAGCAAACTTTTGTCATGTATATACAACAGCAAACCCAATTCTGCTCCTCACCCAAGAGCCTTACTATGAAACACGAAACATTTCCTTGAAGTACAGCTGACCCTTTATGCATTTCTCTATTACTCTACCCAGCTCTTACACTTATCAGAAGCCTCGTTCGCAGCCCCCTGTATAGGCTCTTCTCCATATCACCTGTGCTTGTGGCATCCTAAGAGTGTGCAGCAGAACTGATAAGCATCACACCCAGCCACTTTGGTCCTGATCCTATGAATGCTTCAGTAAAACTACTTCTCTAAGTGTTTGCAGAATTGGAGTCTTTGTAACTCAACCGTACTTCACCGAGCAGGCCAAAGAGAAGTCTGGAGCTGGAAGGAATGCATTCGCCCCTCGTGCCTGGGCGCCAGGGCCTGCAGCACCCACAGAGTGCTTGGAGACCATGACAGAGGCTCCCCAAGGCCCACACCACGTGGGGGGAAGCACAGATATCACCCCGGCCAGTCACAACCAGAGGCTTCTCCCACAACCACAAAACCCACAAACCAAACAACTGTTTGTACAATCACAACGGGTAGAAGAAAGAGAACAGGGAAAGCAAGGGATGAATTTATAACAATTTATAGCATATGGCATAAGGGAACCCACCCCAACTTGTTTTTGCATTTGGGATCTTCTTGAATCCTCCCTGAGGAAGAGGGGGAGCCCTGACTCCGAAGGTCAGGCGGAGAGAGTGCGGGCAGCGGGGGCCACCAAGGTCCTGCCACCGGCAGCCCGGGGCCGCAGAATATGGCCGAAAGCGGAGCCCCCGCCCGCCCCGGGTACGGCTGCAGCGCTCAGACCCCCGGGGCCCCTGAGGGAAGCGCCTGCCTCCCTCGGGAGCCAGGGAAGGACCCCGTGAGCACGGGCGGGGTGAGCACGGGACGCACCTTTCAGCGTCTCCCCGGCATCTTCCTCCTCCTCCTCGGGCCGGCGGGTGACTCCAGCAGCGGCGGAGCCTCGCGGCGGAGCGGTCTGCGGGATGGGGCTGACCCCGCTTCGCCAGCGCTCCACAGCCGCTGCTGCCCGGGCCGGCGGAGCGAGAGAGCAGCCCACCCGGGCGGGGCGGGGGCTGCGGGCGGGCGCGCACCGCCCCGCCGGGCCTGGCCGGAGTAGGGAGGGGCCGCGGGGCAGCGGGGGGAACCCTGGGACCGCCCCTCCTGGGTGGTGGGAAAGGGAATCCTCCCTCAGAACATCCCGCGCGCACGAGGCCGGCGGGATGCGGACGAGCCCGCCGAGCGCAGCAGCCGCCGTCCTGCCCTGAGCCAGCTTCGGCACCTCGGCGAGGGGGGCGCCGGCTCTGCAGCTCCCGCTGCCCTTGCAGCTGCTCCTCAGACCCGCTCGAGTCCCGGACACTTGCGTGGTCTGCGGCTGCAGCCCAGCGCTGCTCCGCTCACTCGGTGAAGTGTCTGAACCACTCCACGCCCTACAAGTTTGACGGTAACCCCGCCAGCAGCCGTGCCCCTCGGCTACAAACACGAGTGCTTCCCCACTGTGCGTGTGTGACTGCTCGTAAAGGATCAGACGACTCCAGCAGAGGGCATCCCCGAAGCGCGCCCCTGGTCTGTCCCACCACGGGTCGCCGTCCCGCCTGCTGGAGCTTTCCGAGCAGGATCTTCCACCTACCTTCCGCAGACGGGCCGCCTCTCCCCACATCCCCGGCCCCGCGCCTCCACGCCTCTGAGGAACGGCACCGCCTCCCCCCTCCGCAGGAGCCAGTCCAGCACCATCGGCGTGCGGGGCCGGGTCGCGGCTGCCTCACCGCATCGGAATGTCGGCGCGGCCCCCGCTCGCCGCTCCGCGACCCCGCCCCCCCCCGCAGTGCAGAGCTGGAGGCGCCGGCTCCCCCCTCAGCGGCAGCAGTGCAGTGCAATGAAGTGCAGGAGGTGCCGGCTCGTTCCGCAGCACCGTTGCCGCTCACGGGTTGCTGCCGTACACACAACGGCGTGATTGAAGAGCGCGGCGCACGACCTCTGCCCTGTACTCCGCTGCCAACCCCTATCTCCGGGAATAGAGAGGGGAGCCTGCGGAAATGTTGCCCTGCTACCTTGGAAGCCACGGAAACATGGGGTTTCGGGGAGCCCGGCTGTGCATCTTTGCATGCGATCTTTTCCGTGCGCAGTACAAGAAGAAAAAGTCTCATAAACTTTCAGTTTAAAGGAAACACTCTCGTCTTTAAACAGCGAAAGTTGGCCATAGATTACACGAGTTTACTTAGGACGGTTTTATGTGAAGGGCACCGATTCTCACAACTAAGGTATGCGGAGACTGTGTTCCAGTACAGGGCTGTAAAATTTAACAGATCATTTACTTCATTCTCTTCCAATGTAAGGAACTCACCGTACTGTTTTCTAAGGGAAGAACAAACCCAAACACTTGAAAGACAGATTTATTACTGGATATTCTACTCTGTCACCTCAGCAAACAGTCTGCACTCACCTCATTGCAATAATTGCCTCGTGGGGGTAATACAAGTACAATGATATTGCTGCCCTGGAGATAGCAATCAGGAAAAAGTCTATCAGCAGTTATGTCTTTTTCAAAAAGTTTATGGGGGGGGGAATTAAGAAATTAGGTCAGATGTAGTGTTACATGTACTCTATCCATTTACTTTGTATTTCCTGACTTTACATTTATTATCTGACTCATTCAGTGGCTTAAAGGTTCTGATTATTAGAACAGTGAGAGAAAATACATTCACTGTAGTAAAGCACTTTGATATTTTAGCAGTGTAACATCAAAATAATTCATTGCTTAGAAGATGTGAGATGTGGCCAGTCTGAACCAAATCAGTTAATTAACTCATAATAGTGATCATTCTATACTGAAACATAGTACGTATTGGATAAAGTCCAGGTCCTACAGAAAACGTAATATTCCCTTTGCCTCCAGCATGGCCTGGATTTCATTCACAGCATGTAGTACTCCCCCAAAAAGGCCATAATACGATATGTTGCTAAAAGTAAAATTTGAGTTGCCAACCTTTTAATTTTCAATCCATGTTCTGTTTCATCTCTATATTTTTCAGTACTTCCGTATATTCATGTATTGAATATTGACCCAAAATATATTCAGTTAATAGTACTTCAGTGTACTTTACATTTTGTTAGTATCAGAGGCATTGTAACTATTTCATAACAAATTGTGCAACAAGTTTTTCAGCACTACAATAGTGGCAATGAATTATCTTCTAAACATGCCGACAACAGGAACATTTCCGTGGAAGCTTTTTCCAGTTTCTCTCTGCTTTTCCAGGTGTTTTAAAGAGTGCAGGAAAGTTATTATCACATTATTCCAGTGGAAAATATATATAAACTTTCCTTCACAATGTGTTCACCTTTTTTTCAGCTTGGAAAACCCCAACAATAAAAGGCATCCCCTACTGAAAAAAAAAAAAAAAAAAAAACCAAAAAAAAAAACAAACCCAAAAAAACCCCCACATTTTACAGGATGGAAAATTTGAAGTAATCATCCTATCCTTGACTCAACAAAACACTAAGGCATCTGTCTAACTTCAGAGCAGTGCCAATGGGCTAACTTAGCATGCCAGGAATCAATAGCATGCTCAAGCAATTTGTTAACAATCTCTTCTTGACATCCAGCTCCTCACTCATAAATTGAAGATTTCCATGTTTCACCAGGACATAGGAAGATTACTTATTAATGGTAAGATTTTTTTAACTCTACCGCAATGGAAGATGCCAAAAAATTTATAACAATGTTAAAGTCAGATAAAATGGTGACAGGAGCTTGCTACAAAATAATCAGCTGCCCATTTCCCCTGGGATGACATTCACTTCTCTGAATACCATAGGAAAGGAGACATGACCAGGATTACAGAGCTGCAGGACTGCTTATGCATCCGCACTCTTTCTAAAATGTATTCATGCAATTCATAGTTCAGAAATTGCATCCCCAGAAAAGCATTTTAGACTGAGGAAAATTTAAATATGACAGAATGATGTGCTTAAGTATATCTAACAAAGGAAGCTGTTACTTAATATTTTATATGTGATTTCCTTCTTTACAAACTGGTCAAAAGCTATACACAGATTGTGAGAAAGAAGAAATAGCGTCCCAATTACACATGGTGGAGACAAGCTATCTTCTTTCCATTCCAACGGAAGTGCATGATCTTCTGAGATGCTGCAAGTGTATTTACTTGGGAAGATCCTCATCTCCTTGCTGACACATTGGAAATCTGCCTGTTAGGATACTTACCTGGGAAATCTCTTTGCCTCCTTTACAGGAATTCATCAATTTTGGACCTCTCTTCCTGGCTGTGCACACAACAGAAGTAACTCCCTAGAATTCTACTTTCTAGGATTCTACATATAGTATTTACAGGTAGAGAAAAATAATAGGACTTTCAGAAAATACTGATGTGTCTTTCAGCTCTGATGAACCAACAGTTTTCTACTGACTGTGTATTTTGGAGTTTGGGATACAAAATTGACTTAGAAATGAACTTCAAAGTGATGCATAAATATTAAATTCCACACATTCTTGCAAGATGGTTAAGTATTATTCACATTATACGGATGGCGAAACTAAAGCAATGTGAGTTTATTTAGGCAGTTTTCCCAACATCAAGAAAAATACCTGGTCTTTTTTCTGCACTCAGCCTGAACTATATATCACTCGCTTAAACCCTGCAGTATAAAGTATGAAGGAATATTTTGTCTTTAATAGTGTATTCTGTAGCAGTATTTTCAAACAATTTATTTAACAAATTACATAAAACACTGAAAATATGCTTTTAATTTAAAAAAAATTGCCAAAAGGTTTTTCTTTGGGCTTTGCTCCAAAATTCACCCTTCAGCTAGGGCTAAAGGAAAGCATGCATGCTTGTGAACATGCAAACAAAAATTCTGGAAGAAAATTAGAAACACATGAAAATAAGGACTAAGAGTGTTTTCTTAACTGCGCTCTGGTTTCAGTGCAGCAAAAGTTTTATTTATTTACTAATGGATGGTAATTTTTCTTGTGAAGGAACACATAGGCCTTATCTGCAATTCCTCCCTTACATTAGACCAATTATCATTCTACAAAAGTACAGCCCACGGTTACAACTGCTCTGTCAAGGCAGCTCAGCTCTCTCTATAAAGCACAAATCTATTTCAATCATAAGGTGATTCTTCCTTATGAAAAGATTTCTACGGAAAGAAAGTTTCAGTTATGACAACTACTAATTTAGTAAAAGCCTGATTTTTAGACTACTGTGATTATTATTGTTAGATAATCAAAAATTTCTATGCAAATTTCTCTACAATTTCTATACTCATTCAAAATAATAAACATACTGAAGACAAACTATTTGAATTTCAGAAATTGTTTGTAAATGTTTAACTCTGGACTGGAGGTTTCTCATCAAGCCTGCTATTCTATGAATGTTACAGGGACTTTGTAATTATTTTACTGATTTAATGTTACTTCATACTTCACATAATGCAGTTTGGTTTGCCCGTTTGACTATTATAAACACTAGCAGTCATGAAGGCAATTCTGAAAGCCTTAGGAACATGCCCAAAGGCTTTCTGACATTTCAATTAGGAAGAAAAAATTAAAACTAGACAAAATAAATGTTAAAAGGTTTGGTTGGTTTTTGTTGGGTTTTTTAATTGGGGGTTTTTTTGTTTGTTTGTTTGTTTGTTTGTTTGTTTTTTGAGTAAACTCAAAACCCCCCTATACATTATTTTCAAATATAAGGTAAAACATTTCTGATAAGGGTAATTAATTATAAATCTGGACTCTTTGCATTATCAGGTTTTTGGCGATACAATTTTTAGTCTGCCAAATTTTGTATTTCAGTAGAGTAACTCCTCGTACAGATCAAATTAAAGGAAGTCTTTAATGCCTCAACTGTATTTCATTTCTTAGAATAATAGAGGGGTTTGGGTTGGAAGGGACCTTAAAGTTCATCCAGTTCCAATACCTGTCCATGGGAAGGGACACCTTCCAGTAGATCAGATTGCTCCAAGCCCTGCCACAACTTCTCTTGGCAACCTGCTCCAGTGTCTCACCACCCTTACAGTAAAGAACATCTTCCCTTGTAAAAAAATCCCTCTACAGATTTCCTGGAGGCTGCTATAAGGTCTCTCTGGAGCATTCTCTTTTCCAGGCTGAACAGCCTCACCTCTCACAGCCTGTCTCCATAGGAGAGGTGCTCCAGTCTCATCTTCATGGTTTCCTCTGGACTCACTCCAACAGGTCCACACCTTTCTTATGCTGTGGTCCCCAGAGCTGAACACAGTACTGTGGGGGGGGGGGGGGGGGGGGGGAATGTCTCATGAGAGCACAGCAGAGGGGCAGAATCACCTTCAACCTGCCGGTCACACTCCTTTTTAATGTAGTCCAGTATACATTGGCTTTCTGGGCTGCGAGCACACACTGCCAAGCAAGGTTGAGCTTCTCATTGACCAACACCTCCAAGTCGTTCACCTCCCAACCCACTCTCCCTGAGCCTGTATTTGTGCTTGTGATTGCTCCAACCCAGGTGCAAGACCTTGCATCTGGCCTTGTTGAACTTCATGAGCTTTGTGCAGACCCAGCTTTCAAGCGTGTCAAGATCCCTCTGTTTGGCATCCCTTCTCTCCAGTGTGTTGATCACACAACACAGCTTGGTGTCGTCAGCCAAGCTGCTGAGGGTGCACTTGATCCCAATGTCACCGGCAAAGATGTTGACCATCGCTGGTCAATATACTGACCCCTAAGGAGCACCACTCATCGCTGATCTCCACTTAGACATCAAGCTATTGACCACAAGAATTTGAGTGTGATCATTCAACAAATTTCACGGCAGTTTTTTGAAAGTTAGAGACAATATTGGAATACAGGTCTTCAAAACATTGGAGGAATAATTCTTGCTTACTTAGTATTACAGTTCAGGGACAATGAAAGTCAAAGTATTAGTACTAATAATTGAATGAAGATAATAAATTGAATACAATTGAACACTATACCATAATTGTCTGTTAGTTGTTCCTAAAACACCCAGAAGATGAAAAGTATGTATCTATTAATGGATGAATATATGAAAATTGGGGGTCACGAATGGTACATAAATATTAGTGATATCAAAGTGGCAAGCAATAAGCACTGACATTCCAGATCAAATCATACAGCCATAATGAAAATGTATTGAGAAGCATGCTTTATTACTTTCCCCGTATAGCCTGAGATTTAAAGTTCCTCAAATGCACAGTGAAGTCTTTAATACATTTATAATGATAAAATGTGCTGCTTCTTGAATTAAATCACATGGTCCAGCCTGGGTAGAGTATTGTCCTCAGCATCTAAACAATAAAGCCTGATTTATCTAAGCTCATTAGATGTATCTATCTTTGTATAATGACATTAACTGTTCATGTTCACCTGACCAATCCTGTTGAACAGTATTTTAGTTCTAGGCTTTCTTCTCCTGTTCAACATTTTCAAGGAAGCTTCACCGAAAGACAGTTTTTCTATTGCCTTCAGTTTGAATGCCCCTCTGCTCCTGAGACCTCACTTGGATTACTGTGTACAGTTCTAGTATTCTCAACATAAGAAGGACATGGAACTGTTGGAACAAGTCCAGAGGAGCGCCATGAGGATGATCAGGGGGTTGGAGCACCTCCCATATGAAGACAGGGTGAGAAAGTTGGGGCTGTTCAGCCTTGAGAAGAGAAGGCTGCATGGAGACCTCATAGAAGCCTTCCAGTATCTGAAGGGGGCCTACAAGGGTGCTGGAGAGGGACCCTTCATTAGGGACTGTAGTGATAGGACAGGGGGTAATGGGTTCAAACTTAAACAGGGGAAGTTCAGGACAGATATAAGGAAGAAGTTCTTTAGTGGGAGGGTGGTGAGGCACTGGAACAGGTTGCCCAAAGAAGTGGTGAATGCTCCATCCCCATCAGTGTTCAAGGCCAGGCTGGACAGAGGCTAGAGTGAGACATCCCTACCCATGGCATGGAGGTAGGATCTTAAGGTCCTTTCCAACCCTAACTATTCTATGATTCTGTGAATACCAAATTATTATTGTACTCAGGGATTCACTTCACCTATAAACCAAAAAATGACCTGACTTGCCCAAAATCTATCATCCCATTAAACAAGCAGCCAGGACAATGAGTTATTCATGTAATAAATGATAAAACCTGTATTGTCCTTAATGCCCATGTTCAAATAACAACCAGTCTTACAGGGTCAATTTAACATTCAGTTCCTTTACTGGCAACCTGCCACAGTACACATTTGACCAAATTCTAGAAACAACACAGGAATTTGCTTAGGTAACCAACCAGAATGGTTAAAGCCGTAAGACATTTCAAACAGTAATTTTTGGGTGCTAACACAGAGGGCAATAATATTAGAAAGCAGGTAGCTACAACATGCATTAGTATTTTTCTCGTCTTAATGTTAAGATGCTTCATTTCATGTTGGATGATTCAAAGTACCCTCTATGTAAAAAGTTTAACTCAAAATCTTGTAGTGCTTTACAGTGAAGTTTGGCGCATATATATATAATACCCATGTACATAAAGAGGTTCAGTTAATAAAAATGTGGAGGATATGGGGAGGGAATTGCATAAAGTTGCCAAGAATTTTGTTTCCTTTTTCCAATAGGCTGCTCTTCTGGACTTAATTCTGCTACTTGTTATTTGTAGAATTTGTCTTTTGTGCTATACAAATCATATATTCTTACTACAGCCAAGTATACTGCCATTTTATGTACTATTTATTGCACATATACACGAAGTTTAATGTCCACAGCCATTTTCTTTACTGCTGCTTCTCTAGGAATATGCCTGAAGGATTCCTAAAGGAGCCTGAAGGATTCGCTTTTGGGAAATGGATGTGTTAAGGAATAAAGGCATTAAAAAATCAGCATGGAAACTTCAAAAATTGTTTTGGGGAACTAATATCCTAGAAAAAGAGGTAATACACAGAGAATTGTATGACTGTTAACACAACAGTGTTTAGACAGGGCAAAGAAAGTGCAATGCCAAGATGAGTAGTAGGTGATTCAATTTAAAGGAGAATTGAGAGCGCCATTCATAGGGCTAGATTAATATCCAGTTTTTGCTAGGCAATGTATGAACTATGTCTTATGAGGAATTAACTTAGGCTTGAAGCCTAGTCCCGTGTCACATACGCAGAGGCAATTTCATCCTTATAACTCTTGCATTTTGGGATCCCTCATTTCTACTGCTGATGGTTGGCTTCCAAATAGAAAGCGTAATTCAGCCAATTCAGGAAACCAAGGTGGTTTTGGTTATAAGACACAGTGTGTAAAAGAGCCTGGCCTCTCATATGTCTTTTTCAAATTAAGTTCGTCAGTGGTGTTTTTCCCATTTAAAGCTATTGAATTGAAGTAGATTCCAATGTGTATTTAAACTGTTAGTTTATTGAATCTGGTGAAAATAAAACTGAATCAATTTTATAAAGAAAACATACAGTTGGACTATTCAGATATTCCAATGTGTAACCAATTACTCTTTTTTTACCATCTTTGATTCACATTTCCTAGCACACGTGAATTCTGGACATGGAACAAAAGGTCTGGCTTTGCTCACTCTTTTGACATTTGATACTATAAAAAAGAAAAAAAAGAATAAGCATTTGTCAGTTAATAAGTTGAAGGATCCACCTTTTCCAGCAATAATAGACTACATTCTGTAAATTCGTATTTGAAAGAAATCCACTTTTTAGATTAAATTCCTGTGTAGTTCTATTAACATATTGGATTTTGCTGTCACTGTGCTTGTGTACATACTGTTTGTCATAGCAACATACAGTTACACTGCCAGCAGCATTTGATTAATACATAAATTCCACATAATTTCTTTGATATTTAGGGACATAAAAGATGCATGTGGTTTTGTACAGCTTCTTTTCTTTTTAGAAGTGCTAACAATAGAATGAAAAATAATAAGCATACTGTTTTAAACAGTAGGTTTATGAAAACGAAGTAAGTCCATTAATGTGCCCAAATTATTCTGAAAGCTTATGATAACATTTCATACTGGATAGTAATTCAGTGCAATTCTAATGTAGTATTACACTAACAAATCAATTGGAAAAGAAAATGAAGTGAGAAAAATCTTTTAGCACTGTTACAGTTCCCATGTTTCAAGGGTTAGGCACTTCAGTGCTTTACTGAAATCTCTAAAAGGTAAGTAAATATTAATCAACTGTTTTCAACAAGTTCAAACGGGCTGATTAGGTGTTGAAAACGTGAGAGTATGGGAAGGCTTGTGGTTAATCTTAACAGTTATTCAGAAGTGTGTGTATGACCAGGACTTTCCATGAAAGAAGCCATTCTGTTTACAAAAAAACATAATGATTAGCCCCTACTCTATTATCAGAGGCCCTCAATTTATGACCCCAAAAGCAACCTTTTCACGTACCCTGAGTTTTTCCATTGCCCTGATAGTTTCCTTTCCCTAAGTCTGCAATGGTCTCATGACTAATTTTTTGACTGAATTTTTCCCTGTCATTACTGTCTCTGTTTTGGTACACCCTCCATATTTCCTCAAAAAGCTTTTCAATATCTCTCTGCCAGTGGCTTGAATACCAAAGTGGTCTTGGGGGAAAAAAAAAAGAAACAGCATGCTCAGATTCCATATTTCAAAATATAGCATACCTTTTGTCTCATATATATATACCTATATACACAGAGAGAGAGAGAGAGAGAGAGAGATCATTCCTTAGTGCATGGACCAATCCCTATAAAGCTGCTGAGTTCATCCGGTCCATGATGTCGGGCTCCATCTCTTGTAACAGTCTTTCAGAGCAGGAGAGACGGTGCGCAGTTTTGGATTGTTGCCTGCTGAAGACACAGTGGAACTCGTCCTGTCACTGCTGAGCTGGTCTGGTTTTGTCAAAGTTCATTCTTTGTTGGGATGATGATCGGAGGGAAGTCAGGGCCAGTTGCTGGTGACCTGAAGACATCTAGTTGGTGGGCTATTAAAGTGTTACATAGCAGGCAACAGCATACATTGAGTTCATTGACTGTTTTCCCCCAAAATCAAATCCCCTCCATACCAGAGAGGCTCTAACCGCATGGCTTGCTTAATTGCAGCACATTACACATTCATGAGCATCCCGGGCGATAGTGTCCATTGTTAAGTCCACCCCTCGATCACAAGCCCATCTCTATGTTGCATCTCTGCCCGAATGGCCTGAAGTGTCATGGGCCCACTGAGCCAAAAATAGTTCACCTTTCTGTTGCCAATCTAAGTCCATCTGAGACACTTCAATACTAGCAGTTTTATCCACTTGTTGGTTGTTCTGGGGCTCCTCAGTGGCCCGACTCTTGAGTACATGAGCATCTACATGGCATTTCTTGACCACCAGGCTCTGCATCTGGGCGGCAATAACTTGCCACAGAACAGCAGCCCAGATGGGTTCACCTCTGCTTTACCTGTTGCTCTGATTCCATTGCTGCAAGCACCCCCACAGGGCATTTGCTACCATCCACGAATCAGTACAGAGATAGAGTAATGGCAAGAAGATGCAGAAATGAGGCCTACAGTACTCTTATCAGTTTTCTATCTATTGCAGATTCTCCTCCAGTGAGAAAATCTCCAAGATTTTTACACTTGCTCCCCCCCAACACACCTACACACCTGTTTTTTTTCACACCAGGAGCACCACAGCTAGCCCCACAGGACTAGAAACCCTCCACAAGCAGGGTTTCATACCTTGTCTCAGGCAATGACTCATACAGATTGGTGCTGCAGTCAGTGCAAAGCATTCATGGTGGGCAGGGACAGGTGAGAAGAGACTAAAAATGATGAAATAGTTGGGGTGGAGAGATTTGGGGAGAGGGTTGCTAGGACAGGATAGAGGAATGGGAGAGGAGAATCAAAATCTTGATTTTCCTATGAGTGTGCTTTGCTACATGAGGTAAATCACTGATTCCTTCTGTCCTTCCAGTTATAACAGAAATCTACAAAATGAAGCTCCTTTTTTTTTCCCCCCAGACAAAGTGAGGTTTAACCTGCAGGTAGATGTCAAACACCCTGTTCTACCTTGCATAACCTGCCAAAATCAAGGGCTTCTACGTTATCAACACAAAGACATCTGCAGACTGAAAGAAGAAGGCATCAGAGACTGATGAGACCAGCAGAAATCAACAATCAACGAAGAGCACTGTTTTGTTATTCATTTCTATGGTTTATTATATGGAAACACTGTTTTTTAATTCAGTTCAGTATGCCACAGAGCAGATACATAACCAAGCAAACCGGCCTCACTTCCACAGCGGGTTAAGGAACAACCATCCATTTGCCTTTTTATCAATGCTCTCTTTCAAAATGGTTCAGTGCAATCCTCAGTTGGTGTCGTCCATCAGAGATTTCTTAACCCTCAGGTGAAATTCAGAGAGTAAATTCAGGTGTAAACCAGTTTATTCTTCCATGCTGGTAGCATAGCTGGTAAAGAGCATGGGATTCATGTCCCGTTCCCAGCTCTGACTTCTTAAGTGACTTTCAAAACCAAACTTCACTTCTCTCTGCCTTCATTTCCCCTCCTGTAAAATGGAAATAACAATACTTCATTGTTGAAAGAGTCCCTTATAAGATCGGTGTGTTATTCTAACAGAAAACTGCTGTATAAACTACTAATGTAATACAGGGGATTTCTTTAAAAGGTGATATTCCTTTTGCAGCCTTACTGCACAAACCAGAAATTACAAATAACAGGTCCTGATTAAGTGACTGGGTTACTTAATCATTTACAAGAAGACACATTTTGCACATATAAAATTACCTAAAATAATCACAGAGTGATGCTCTGTGACCATAATGCATCTGAATGCAATTCAAAGAAATATTTTGCTGTCAGTGGATTGAATACCAAAGGGGCCATGGGGGGGGGAGAGGGGAGAAGAAAAAACTTGCTGCTCTATCGGCAGTAGGAATTCCTGCCTCACCTTTCCTCCACTGCAAGAGCACGCTCTGGGGAGTGGGACCCAGATGCAGCTGAAGAGCCCACCGGAGAGGAGCCTGGCAACAGAGACTCCTGTTACTACCTGGACAGTGGGGTCTCTTCCTCTTTGAGAGGGTCCATTCCCTCTGGGAGCTTTCTCTTGTGCAAAGATGCCAATAAATCTCTCCTGTTACGCCCAAACAAACACAGCTTCTGTGAGGGTGTGGGCTATGGAAAGGGCTCTGCTTGATGGTCAGGCTGATGGGGGCTGTGCTTGATGGTCAGCTCCACAGAATCATAGATTCATAGAACAGTAACAGTTGGAAAGGACCTTAACATAATTTAGTTCCAAGCCCTCCGCCATGGGCAGGAACGCCTCACCCCAGACCGTGTCGCCCAGAGCTCCGTCCAACCTGGCCTGGAACACTGCCAGGGATGGAGCATTTACCACTTCTCTGAGCAACCTGTTTCAGCACCTCTCCACCCCAAAGCAAAGAACTTCTTCCTTATACCTCACCTGAACTTCCCTGGTTTAGTTTTGAGCGCATTGCCCCTTGTCCTGTCGCTACAGTCCTTGAGGAGGCGTCCCTCTCTAGCATCCCCATATGCCCCCCTCAGATACTGGAAGGCTGCTATGAGGTCACCACGCAGCCTTCTCCTCTCCAGCCTCAACTTTTTCAGCCGGTCTTCATATGGGAGGTGCTCCGTATTTTCCTTACTTCATCTAGTTGCTTTGAGAAGTAAGCTACAGCCCTTTTATAGGATCCTATATTTTGAGCTAGGACACCTAGGGCTATGCCTTGTCTCTCATGTGAAAATAACCAAAAGGGTTTGGTGACGTCTGGCAGTTCGAGGGCTGAGGCTCTCATTAATTCCTTCTTTCATTCATTCAATGCCCGTTTTGCTTCCCCAGTCCACTGCAATTCCCTCGTTTCTGTTTGCAGCAACTGCTATAGGGCTTTTTCTAATATACCATAATTGTAGATCCAGAGTCAACCCCAACCTGTCATCCCAAGAAATGTCCCAAGGTCCTTGGGTGTCCTGCGATTGAGGGGTTTGGCACGTCGTTTCTTTGCCTTCTTGTCCTATTTTCCGCTGCTCCCCTGAGACCTCATACCCCAGGTAGGTGACTTCTTGCTTCATTGTTTGTGCCTTTTGCTGAGATACCTTATATCCTTTGAGTCCGTGAAAATTTAACAGGCTTACTGTCCATTCCCTACATCTGTTTAAGGTTTTGGTGGCTATCAACAGGTCGTCCACTTACTGGAGCAAAACTCCTTCCCCAGGGGGTGCCGTTCAGTCTTCAAGGTCTTTTGACAGTTGGTTTCCAAATCCTGTTGGGCTATTTTGTGAGGCCTTGGGGTAACGCGGTCCAGGTGAGTTGGGATTTCTGACCTGACCCTGGATTTTTCCATTCAAAAGCAAACAATTTTGGGGTCTCTGGTTCCAAGGGCAGGCAGAAGAAGGCGCCTTATAAGTCTAAGACAGTAAACCACACAAGATTCTCCCTTAATTTTGTTAACCAAGTATAAGGGTTGGCCACTACAGGATAAAGTTCTAAATTAATAAAGCTCTATTTTATTGATAGCTCTTAGGTCTCGTATTAATCGATAACTTTTCTCATCCTCTTTCCGGATTGGCAAAATGGGGGTGTTATACTTTCTTACTGTTTGTGCCCTGGGCTTCAGCCTTCCTTGGAGTGGTTTGGCATGCTTTGCCTTACCCGGTATTCCGCTGGCGCACACTCCTGGATAGACTTGATCCAAGATGTCCAAGGGGACCTGCTTTGTTACCTGTGGCTGCATGAGAGCTAAACTTCGTATTTCGATTAATTCGTTGTCTCTAACTTCAATTTGCATTTCACCATTTTTAAACTTGATCTCTGCTTCCAATTTTTCTAATAGATCCGTTCCCAATAATGATTTTGGGGTATTCGGTATATATAAGAATTTATGCATTCCTATCATTTTACCCATTTTGTCTCGGAGAGGTTGCAGGTATGGTACCTTCTGGTGCTGGCCTGTCGCCCCAATCACATTGAAAGGTTCATTATCGATCAAAGCTAAATGTTGATTTAACACAGCAAACGTAGCCCCGGTGTCTACTAGAAATTCTACATTTCTGTCTTCCTTCCCCAGCTTCACTATAACCGCGGGATTGGCCGGGGTTCAACCTTCCGGTCCCCCCTGTTCTATTTCCAATTCAGCAAGGCATGGGAGGTGTGTTCCTCCTCCCTTTTCAGTCTGGGACACAGCATTTTTCTGTGCTCTTCTTGTTTACAAAAATCCATAATGATTATCCCCTACTCTATTATCAGGGGCCCTCAATTTACGACCCCAAAAGCAACCTTTTCACGTACCCTGAGTTTTTCCATTGCCCTGATAGTTTCCTTTCCGTAAGGCTGCAATGGTCGCATGACTAACTATTTGACTGATTTTTTCCTGTTGTTACTGTCACTGTTTTGGTACACCCTCCATGTTTCCTCAAAAAGCTTTTCAATATCTCTCTGCCAGTGGCTTGAATACCAAAGTGGTTTTGGGGGAGTTCAGTGCCTGCAAAGCAGCAAGTCTCATCAAGCGGGGTTTTAAGCACCCAGGTTTTTACTTTGCCTTATAGATCCTTAGCTTGAAAAAGCTAAGGGCAAAAAGCAGGGATGATCTACCTCAAGAAGCACCCATACTGCCTTGCATATTTTACATTGTCAGAAATGGCAGAAAGTGAGCATTTCCAGCTGTCCTTCAACCTATTTCTGAGCACTCTCCATTCATCCAATAGATTGAAAGAAATGTCCATGATTCAGTTGATATCACTACAAAAGCCCAATGGGAGCAGAGACACAAGCATTCTTGTAACACAGGAGCATGTCACTCGCAGAGCCTGCGTCTGAGACACTTTTGCACAGGACACAGGGACAGATTTGGGCAGGAGCCTTCCCACAGCAGCCAGCACACAGCCCCAAAGAAAGGCCACTAAAGTCCTTGATCCCGCTGCAGGCACTGGGCTTGGGGGCCCTTGAGGAATGGTGTGGGTGGCTGGCCAAATATCCAGTAGAAAATGTGGCTTCAGTGCCGCCAGGATTTAATTTAATTTAATTGTAAACCCTAGAGTCCTCGGTAGCCATCATATTAAACATGAAGTACAAACAAATTTTAGTGCCAGAGGCTTTGCTTGGTTTGGGTGATTTTTCAAACCCCTAGATCTACACAGACAATTCAGTGAGCAACCTGGTCTAGTGGAAGGTGTTCCTGCCCATGGCAGGGGGTTGAAACTTGATGATCTTTAAGGTCCCTTCCAACCCCAACCATTCTGTGATTCTATGATTTTTCCAAGCCTGAGGCAATGGAAACGATTAATGTCTGAGCTTGCCTGGAAAAATTTGGAGGCTTCATTATGAAGCCTCACAAGGAGCTCAACTAATCCCACACTGGGCAAAGCATGGCATGCTTCCTGGCTGGAGGCAAGACAGAGAAGTGCAGATGCAATTTTCCCCTTACAGAAAAGGTTTTGAGCCTGATCTTCACCCTACAACACAACTACCTTCTGCAAACAAGCTAAGACAGCATCAGCCATGTGGGAGGCAGCCGCAGCAGCACCACCCCTCACAGCCATTTTAGGGCATCTTCCATCAGAATGACAATTAATGCAGGAGCAAGATGAAGAAGCAGCCTGGTGGGACACCACCACTGTGAACATGGCTTTTAACATGCTCGGTGCTGGCTAGGCTGGACCTGAAGGCACACAGCCAGGCTTTTGCCCCAAAACCACCATTTTTCAAGGGCCAATGTTCATTGTCCAAGCAGCTCTGACCTTTGGCAGCATATGATTTCAGGCTGCAGCTCTATAAATGTCACTGCTGCATCTCATTACGTGCTCCTATTAATTATTTTCTCCCTTCACATGGGTCCTAATCAATGGGGACAAGTGAACAGTCCCTCTAACCAATTCCTACTATTCCTCATTATGCCCTTTGTTCCAACCCCCTGCTTCCCCATCTGGCATTAAACCCTGAGACCCCCCACCCAAGCTTTGACCATCTCTGTAAGGACAACTATGCTTTAGTTGGACAATCAATTAGCCAGGACCCAGACCACTGGCTCAGATACCTGCTTAGAGCAACCTTAATTTTGATTAATATCTCTTCAGGACTTTAAAAACTGTATCGGCATGATTCCCTACCCAGCCATGCTTGTTAAAATCATAAATCAATCTATTCCATTCCCTCCAGAGGTGACAAGACCTTTCCAGTTGCAGCCATCTAGCTACTGCCACTGCAGAGCATTATTTATTGGGTTTGCTTCATCCCTCTGCAGAAAAGAAATACACTCTCCAAAGCCAAAAAAGCCATAAATATGTGTTTATTTTAAAGTAATTAAAAGTTACCTTCTGCAGACTTCTGAACGGCTCATCCATGCTGAAGAGGCTGGGAGCAAACACTTTGCTGCTCACCAGAAGGTTACCCCAGCCACTCTTGCCTGGAGATTTTGCCCATCATATGTCCTTGGCACCTATGTAGGTGGGAGGTAGAAGAAAAATACACACATATGCATGTGGTCACATACCTGTATGTTTAAAAAGATGTCTCTGCTTTAGACACCAGCCAGTTTAGGTCCTCAAAAGCCATGTGTCACAGTCCAAGGTCCCATTTCAGAGCCCCAGATCAGCCTATTTTATGCCTTCCTGATGCTCAAAGCCCTTCCCATCCCAATTACAGCCCATCCACTCATATCTCTGAGAGAAAACCACCAAAGAGATAATGTTTCCTTTTATGTTTTCTGTCTTTTCCTCCTTTTTCCATCACCCTTGCCCAAGGCACAGGTTTGGGGTCTGGTCTTTACAGTGCAATCCAGGAAACTACCACTGGTAAAGGGGGAAAGTAAATGAGGAAGCCTGAGTGCAGCCATGCTACACAAGTGTTCTGTGAGGCTTTTGAGCCTACAGTCCCCAAGAAGGAAAGGGGACACCCTTTAAGGCAGCAAACTGCAAGTGGGAGACACATGTCATTTTCTTGGTGTGTATTTTCACTGGCAGGGATAAGATAAAATGATGCTGCCCTGTAATAAAAGATTCAAGGGTTATTTATGAGTTCTCAGTTCCTTACCCCAGAAACTGAGTTTTCAGTCAACACTTCAATCAGTTCTCAAGACAGAAGAGTTGATTGTTTTGTGTTGCAGAAGGATGGACATCCACAGCCTGAGCCAGCCCTCCGGATGCGGAAGCATTGCTCCATCCCTTTCACCCACCACTCTGGTACTTTTGGGACTCCTCCCTTTGGAGAAATAGAAAAGGTTTAACCACCATCTGAGAACGAAGTCTGAGCCTCCCGCCAGAGACAAGCTACCCAGCAGAAGGTGTCTTAAGTTTCATATTAGTAATGGTCTATTTTTGCACCATACCCACAAGGATCACACATTCCAAGTCTGCTTAAAACAAATCCCTGTGTTTTCTGCCACAGCAGAAGGGACACGCAGGACCAGCTGCCCAGCAATGCAGATGGGATTTTCTGGGCCACATAAAACCTTGTGCTGATAAGACCCTGCAGTCATTTGTTTTAAATGCCAGAATATGCTTCAGGAGCTCTGACATTGGGGAAATAAAAGCAAGCAGTAACCAGCTCCCCTCTCTTCCTAAGCTCCTGTAATTGGCTTTACCAGCAGAAGGAAGCACAGCCCATCGCGCAAGGACCAGACCCTGCAAGCACTGCGTGAGACAGGGTCCATTCAGGATCAGTTCAGTTGCTGATGCGCGCAGCACTTCACCCCAATCTCCATCCCCTCCAGCAATAGCTTTTCCCCTGGGAAATTCTGCCTGAGGCACACTAACATATATACAATACAGAACTCCCCATTCAGTTCTCAGATAACAATACATGAATGTGCTTTACTGCATTCACCACTGCTTTTGAATACAGCTTTATGCCCAGTGATTGGTTAAAGGAGAGGAACCATTTGACTGACATTCCCCACACTAGTCTGTGCCAGCTGGTGTCTCAGCAAGTGCTGCCTTGCTGCAGAGGGATAACTCATTGCAAGTGAAAGCTAAGCTTCAACCACATGTTTGCACTAAGCGTCCCAGGTAGACTTCAAACCCGACTAACTGCTAAAAGGGGAGGGACACATTTCTGACGTGCATGACCCTAAAATAGCATTTCCCCTCCTGATACTGAATCTGCTTGTATCAGAGGAAACATTAATTAGCCTTAACTTCATGTGTCACCTTGCACAGGGTGAATGTCAGCACCTCCTCATGATCATTCAAGTTCCATCCAAACGCTCCCAAAATAGAAGGAAATGCCCCATATCCCTACAAAACTCATCATGAGCTCTATAAGTGATGCACAGTCAGACCTGAAAATATTTGCCTAAGAATACCCAGACTTGTGGGACCCGCTTTAATCCCACAAAGTGTTCAAAAGGGTCAGCCACTGGAGCCCAAACCCCACTAGCCCAGCACAGCCCTGAGCTCCCAGCCACAGTCCCACCACATGCTGGGATGAACACTTGGGAGAACTGAGTTCGGCATTGATTTTGTGTCACCAGCTGCTGTGACATCTTACATCAAACACTGGGAAAGAGCAAGGGAAACATAACCAAGTTTTATGGCTCGTGTGAGCACGCTGGTACTGCAGACAAGATGCCATAAACTCCGGGCATAACTCCGGAGGATTTTCTGCTATTCTAAGCCACAGACCATTTATTTACCAAGGTTTGTATAGTGCTTCCCCATGGTATATGCAATCAAAGTGGTGATAAACAATGCCTACATACACACAAAAGTATATATGTGTATTCCTAGATCTTCAAGAAAACCAGCAAAAAAAAGTGGTTCTCAGCAAAGCCAAGCCCCCCAGGGAAGGGCTGCTAGGTTTCTCCTGCTGTTCTGAGCAAGGTAACATTTTTCCTATCATTGCAAGGGAGTTAACAGAGAAGCAAAAAGGAATTAAGCCATCAGAATGCAGTGCAGACACGTTAGGATCCCAGGTGTTTGGTTAGGAGGGAATTTCTTCAGTATACATGAAATTGTAGTTAAAATTCTCACGTTTTCTGTATGAAATCCTGTGGTGGGGGGCAAAAGTAGGCACATGGATTCCCTGACTGATGACATTGTCATGGGTTCAGCAGTAGCAGTCATTTTTCTCCTCCTTGGTAGCTGGTGCAGCACTGTGTTTCTGACTTTCGGCCTGGGAACAGCGCTGATAACACCAGTGTTTTCAGTTACTGCTTGGTAATGTTTTGGTCTGACCAAGGACTTTCTGAGCCTCATGCTCTGCCAGGGAGGAGGGGAAGCTGAGAGGAAGCAGAGACAGGACACCTGACCCAAACTAGCCAAAGAAGTTATTCCATACCACAGCACGTCATGCCCAGGATGGAAAACAGAGAGCATCTATCTATTTTTTCTTCCTACTAAGTCACCGAAATACGCGTGTGTGTGATTTTTGGCCGTCTCGACAACAACAAAATCCCAATTCCGTAGTTACTGCAGGCATGGGAGGAGGATAGAGAAAAGCAAGGCTGAGCACAGCAAGGAGACGGTGCTGAGTAAGCGAAGCCCCCGCTGTAAAGTGTGACGCTTTAACCAGAGGCAGGACTTCAGCTGTGCTCTTTGCCAGGTGACATCCAAGAAACCCTCAGCTTTGGCATGGACTACCCCTTGCAGAGCTCACCTAAGAGCCCCTCCTGCAGAGGGCTGGGGTGGTGAGAGTTATTTGGCTGAGAACGGCCACATGAGCAATCCAGACAGGTACTATAATACTCACTGCTGAGCATTTGGTGCAATGAAGTGCTCTTGAAACTGATCTGACATTGTAAGACCAAGATATTTGAGAATGGCAGCAGCTCTGTTGTAAGTCTAGTTAGCACTCAGAGCATAGAATCATCGTGGAACAGTGGAATGGTTTGGCTTGGAAGGGACCTTAAAGCTCATCCAGTTCCAACCCCTCTGCCATGGGCAGGGACGACTTCCACTAAATCAGGTTGCTCCAAGCCCCGTCTAACCTGGCCTTGCACACCACGAGGGATGAGGCAGCCACAACTCCTTTGGGTAACCTGTGCTCTTAGAAGGCATAAATATACAGAGGCTATTTGAGCTGAGATTATAATAAACTATGATACATTGTTCAGCAAACTGATGTCTAGAATACAGCAGAAAACCTGCTAACGGGGAAGACATCAATTTGATTTTTGTTTAAAGCAGTTTTAACACTAAACAAGTAAACATTTATAACTGAATAAATAGTTTTCAGTTTAGTCAAGGAGCGTTCAGCTGATGTTGGCATAAATATTCAGTTATAGAAATTATTTGATTGAAATAGATTTTCCATGCCATAAATAAACATTGTCTGCGATGAACACACACTCCCAACAAGCAATGGGAATTAGAGAGCCACTGATGCCTAATGCCAGTCTTTGAAAACATTTTATTTAGAAGCACTTCTGCTCACCACACAGCCAGCCAAATCCCATCTGCCTGGGGTTTCCTAGATGCTCATCTTGCCACATTATTAAACACTTGAAGCAGAAGGGTGGCTGCACAGGCAGCACAGTGGGTGCTGCATCTCTGTCCCTGGGAGGTTCATCCGGGTGCTGGGATGAGGCAGGTTTAGCAGGAGACTGTGCCAAAGGAGCAAACAAAATTGTTAATCAGAAGCCTACAACACTGAGCAGTGCTGCGGAGCCAGCCTGTTTGGTGTTGGCCACCTGCAGAAATCAGGCGGAGAAATCCATGTATGCAACCAAAATCTGCTGTGGCTTCAATGCTATCAGAGCAATGGACGGATGCGGCCACAGCAGCGATGCTCTCCCCCAAGCATGAAGCATCGTCCTAGCTCTAAGCAGGGCTTTTAGCCACATGAAGTGACACATAGATGCAAGTTAGACTTTTCAATATATTCATGAATAAATGCCCTGAAGTTGAGGGCCATTCGTGTTGCCAGCATGGATGGGGATAGCTCTACACAGTCTTGTAAAGAAGCAGATAAGCTCAGCATTTAAGTCGGAGAAAGTCAGGGATGAGCTGACTAGGGATAAACAGCACTTTTATATTGCGAGTGTATGTCTTTAAGCTTCCTCTCCAAAATAAATTACAACATGTGCAGGAACAAAGCACGAGGCTGGCAGTGAAGTTGAGCCCACGCCTGCAGGGGGGGTATGACCACAAAACCAGAAGGAAAGGCAAGATCTGGAATTTCAGTTGATGTAAGGGTATTTTTATTGTGAGAGTGGTGAGGCACTGGCACAGGCTGCCCAGAGAAGCTGTGGCTGCCCCATTCCTGGAAGTGTTCAAGGCCAGGCTGGATGGGGCTTGGAGGCATCTTCAGAACTAGATGGTCTTTAAGGTCCCTTCCAACCCAAACCATTCTATGATTCTATGTCACACCTGTGACACCACCACGGTCACACAGGACCCAAGCAGAAGCAAGAAGGGCAGAGCCACGGACTGCACCACAGTCCTGCCATAGCAAGGATCCAAACACAGAGATTTCTCAAAAGAAAGCAAGGACAAAACACTCACAGAACAAATTCTCTTCATGCTGCAATTTACCAAGAAAGTCTTGTATTTCTGGACACAGCCGCCCCAGCACCCTCACGACACAGTGACCACCGCAGGCAGACTGTGCCATCTAGCTTCCACACTCAGACACAGACTGCTGCACTGAGTTTTCTTACACACACCACTCGGCTATACAGATGAAGCTGTATCTGTCCAGGGATGGCAGAAATTCCTGTCACTTTGGAGTTGGAAATCCATACCCTGCCACAAACCTCCCTGGCACAGACCATGGCAGGGGGCTGCACTACCCAGGGTCACTCTTGAAGAAGCCTGCCTGGCATTACACCTCAGCATCACAAGGTGCCATCAGCAGTGATCGGCAGAGCTGGAGTGGGGTGACTCACTGGCCTACCACAGAGGAACACAGCACCTTCACATGGGCAGTAGCCGAACCACCGCCCACACCTGGACCAGACACCCCTTGCATCTCTCCTGGTTGTCTTGTGCCACTTGACAGACATCTGGCAGACACAAGAACCAAACGCACTCAAAGCTGTGTTTGGAGCAGTAGCTCCCACTCTGTGGCTGCTCAAAGCAACCATAGCCAAACACTCCAGGTTCCTTTCTCTTAGCTTGGGAATGGAGTGACAAACAGCTTTAAGCTCAGTGTCCTCTGCTCCAAGCACTGACTGCAGCTGAAACATGTTGGAGCAGCCATCCAACAGCCACAGGTGGAGCTTGCTCCTTGCAGGAATTCAGTAATGTCAATACTGGGAATATCCACAAGTTGCTGTCCATGCTTCAACACATCTCATGGTGCAGAAAGTGTCACCACAGTTTCACAGCTCGAGAACTGAACCCCGTGCCAGAGGAGCAGCCTGAAGAAGGGCAAGGAGCTGGATCCTGATCCAGGTGATGGGGATCCACCTTGCGGGGCCTGGCACTCACCTTGAGATGCTGCGAGTAGGAAAACAGCCTGAGCATCACCCCCAGCCTGGTCCCACAAGCCACGCCACTGCAATAAACTAGATCTCAGGGAGTCAAAGACCACTTCTGCATGCAGGAGGGAGGCTCACCACAAGTCACAGGTTTTCACAGCACCTGTGCAGCCACAGCTTACAATTTTTCCCTATCTGAGCATGTCAAACAGCTTCATTTCTCTAGCCTAAGGACGAGTTTAAAAGCCAATGTTTTACCCATAGCCTTGCAAATTCCTCCTGGAGCCTCTGACAACCACAGATTTTATCCAGTGCATAATCCAATGCAATTTAGCATTTTTTCAACAGTCAAAACCCCCTATAAACTCTATGTCAGCAATTAGAGGTTCATCCCTTTGAATACTAAGGCATCGCTATCTTTTACTTGGCTCTAAGTAGGCAATGTTATTTCCCTACAGGAAAATATGTATTAGTTGTTCACCATTAAAGCAAAGTCCTTGAAAGAGTATTTTGATTTTAACTGTTCTTTAGGGGAATTAACAGCTCTTTATAAATCATTTTGCTTCCAAATAAGTTAGAGCTTCACATCTGTGCACCTTCAGAGACTGTAACCCTCAGCTTTAGAAAGAAACAAAATGCAATTTTAACAATGAGCTCAGGAAATTCAAGGTTTTGGCACCTAGTCTTCATTGTATATTGGGCAATAAATATCATGTTAATGCAGCAATGAGGTAAAAAGACATTACAGTTTGTACTACACCACCTTCCTACTAGACTTAAAAGATGGGAGCAATAGAATAAAGAGAAGCAAGAGCATTTAAAGCATCTGCAAAATTACAAGGTGACAATTCAGGTATTTTAATGTGAGCAAGGTAATTCAAGAACATATTTTAGCTTTGTTTTCAAATAGCAAGCTGCATTTCAGTTGCTATCTCCAGCTATTTGGTA
This sequence comes from Ara ararauna, assembly GCA_028858755.1. NCBI lineage: Eukaryota > Metazoa > Chordata > Aves > Psittaciformes > Psittacidae > Ara > Ara ararauna. The sequence continues at coordinate 72,332,266 of CM054381.1, forward strand.
CTATTTGGGATTTTTTTATCATTACTATTTCCCATCAGGTAACGCAGGTGCTCTGGCTCTTAGCTCTTGGCACCAGATCCTCGGCTACTTTAGAGCAGCACAGCTCCCTGCCAGGCAACAGCATGCACACAGGGCTGAGAAAGAAGGTGCCTCCAAAGCCATTTTACCATCAGAAAGGAGCTTTGCTCAGGAAAGAGGGACAGATATCCACAACTCACTACCAGACTTGAATGTGTCTTGCAGCTCCGAGTGTTCGAAAATTCTAACATTGCTGCTATTTTCAAACATCTTAAGGCTGGTATCCAGCATGGGGGCATTCTCCTGTCACCAAGACATCAGTGGGGATAGGAACACAGCCATTTCCCATCAGGAAGTGCCACAAGCACAGCTTTAGGTGGTAGGAGGCCAAGTTGAACACAGATCTGTGCAGAGTCCAGCAGTGGGAACTGCAAAGAACCTCCCCTCCCATTTTACATCTTTGCTGATTCTGCATTTCAGTGAAATTTCACACTACAGTCAGTTATTATGAGGTATCTGAAAAGAGTGGGGAGTAAAAACAAGAAGCATCTTTCACAGTAGGAGGAAGCATGACTGGTTACAAGGTTCAGGTGTTGGAAACTACCATCTTGAACACTAACCCTTGGCGCAAGTCATCTGGTTTCTCCCTGGTGTCACTATGGCGTGCCCACACAACAGCTTAACCGAGTGCCACCAGCTCCTCCACCTCTGCGGCCCCCCAGCAGCATTCATGGCCATTCACATCAGCTGCTGAGACCAGCTTTTGCACCACAGCTCTGCATTCTCTGCTGGGGATCAGGAGCAACCAGCAGCAAAACTGTTTCGTTCCCTTGAAAAAAAGAACAAATCTTTCTGACTGTAGCATAATTTAAGGTAATACTTAATAACAAAAGACTTGTTTCCTCAGTGAGAGTCACCTTCACATAGGAAATGCAGTAATTGTTTAGAAAGGCAGTTAGTGCCTACTGAGTTTACAGAACCATGCTGAAGCCAAACACACCCCAAAGATTCACCTCCCTGTGTACATCAGTGGAAACTGGAGAAAAGAACTAAAAACAATTGCTAGAGGAACTGAATCTTTTTATTAGTATTTATTTAGTGCAGAAGGTCACCTTTACACTGAGGAGTTTCCAGATAGGAACTGAAGACTTAACCATTTCTTATTCAAAGAGTGAGAGGCCAACAACATCCCCCAGCGGCAGCAAAGCCGACTCTTCCCCAGGCCAGCACCAAATTTGGATCAGCACCAGCCAGAGCTCCTCTGGCAACCCCAGATCTGCATCCCTTTGTGCCACCCAGGGCTGCCTTTGGTTTCAAAAGGAACTGTTTGCTTACAGTCATCCTCCCAGGCTACCGCAGGCACACCACAACAGTCTCCACGGCTTTGTGAGAACTGGTGCATTGCTAGACTGTAGAAACTCTTGCAGAAATCTGTTCAGGCTAATGGCACTGCCCAAGGCAATGGGAAGATGGAAATCCTCTGAGCAAGACAGTCCCATAGTTGTCTTTGAATCTTTGTACCAGGCTTGAACTAGGAATTGATCTTATTTAGTGTCCCAGGATTTGCTGTTCCTTCCCTGTAGTTGGCTGTGAGTTTAGTCCCCTTGCAATGAAGCCATGGTAGCAACTCTTAGTATAAAAACAACACACTTCCCCTCAGATCACAGAATAGTTCGGGTTGGAAGAGACTTTAAAGGTCATCTAAATCAAGCCCCCTGCCCATCATCAATGAGATCAGATTGCTCAGAGTACTGTCTAGTCTGACCTTGAATATTTCCAGGGATGAAGCATGGATCAGCTCTCTGGGCAACCTGTGCCAAGCGGTTCACCACCCTCATGGTAAAATATTTCTCCCTTACATCTAGCTTTAATCAACCCTCTTTTAAACTAAAAAACCTTACTTTTTCTGGCTGACACACTTGCAGAAGCCCTTATTATTCTTTGCATCCCTTCCCAAGTTCAGCTTCAGCTGCGCCCTAGCCTTCCTGACCCCACCCCTACATAACCAGACAGCACACCTGCGCTCTTCCCAGGATCCCTGTCCCTGCTTCCAACACCTGTGCAGTGATGTACGCATCCATGCCACTAGTTGTTTTAATAACATTCTCACATTTGTTTTGTGTTACTTACCAAATGTTTTTCCATGACTCATTAAATTAGGTTTCAGATAATAGAATCATAGAATCACAGAATGGTTTGGGTTGGGAGTGACCTTAAAGACCTTCTTGTTCCAACCCCCTTGCCACAGGCAGGGACACCTTCCACTAGACCAGGCTGCCCAAAGCTCCATCCAAACCGGCCTTGAACACTGCCAGGGATGGGGCAGCCACAGCTTCTCTGGGCAACCTGCGCCAGCGCCTCAGCACCCTCACAGGGAAGAACTTCTTCCTAATATCTGATCTAAATCTCCCCTCTGTCAGTTTAAAGCCATTCCCCCTTGCCCTATCCCTACATGCCCTTGTCAGAAGTCCCTCTCCAGAGCCTCTTGTTGGCCCTTTTAGTACTGGATGGCTGCTAAGTCCTAAACGAGTCACCAACTGCCACAGCAGCACAGGACTCAGCCCAAGTTCAGCCAGCCAGCTGGGGAAAAAGCACTCTCCAGGCTCCCTGCTGTTGCTGCCAAGACTGTGAAAAGGATAGTCACTATTTTGTCCTTTGCTCACGAAATTAAAAAAAGGACATGAACTTTGCAATATCTATTACAGCCTTCTCCCCCCAAAAGTAACATCATTAAATTAACCGTAATTTCTAAAAGTACATATTTTACACTCAACGTCTAGAGTTCTAGTACAAAATATTTAAAGAAAAAATTTGCCTCATTCCATTAATTGTCACATCAGTGCACATAGTTATACAGCTGATCCTCAGCAACTCAATTTTGTGTAACCTTAAATATAACAAAACCTTAGTAACGTGTTCTTTCTTTTATAATGAAAACAAAATAAAGTTCAGCTTCTGTTTTATATGCCAGTTGAGATTCTTTGCAGTAACTTCTTCCACATCTGCTCTGCAGCTTTCAGGTTTATAAAAGCACCATCTTCCAATTTCCTTTCATCAAAATATCCATATGCTGTCTTTTATGGACACGTTGGTACACTTTAACACTGAGGCACTAATTACAACTTGGAATCTTATTTTAAGGCTAAGAAAATAAACACATGTGGTTATGAGGCATCTAATACTGAAAATCCTGAACTAAAACTACTCTAAGAGTGATACCATAGCAATAAAAGTACACCCGAAATTATCACAACAGTTGTAAAACTAAAATTGAAAGGTAAAAAAATATAAGCCTAAACAAAACCACCACCAAATTCTAAACAAATGACCTAAGATCATGTGCAGAAAAGTTGCTATCCACATTATGAGAGTAAAACTGTTGTTAAAAGAACCAAATTGTTCAGGAAAGGGGCTGATAAGGGAAGAGCATTTTCCCAAAACATAAATTTCTAGTATTTCTGAATCTGGTGTTGGTATTTCCTCCTGATTTCAAGTTTCTAAGTTAACAGTGTGTTGTAAATGTCATTGGCTTTCCAGTGAACAGTCCACTGACGGGAGCATTTCAGGGGACAGAAGGTAGAAGATGGATGATCTCCAAGTCACATTAATCTTCACTACATGTAGGATTAGGAGAGTTTTGCATTGTCCTGACCAATTTGTAGCGCTGTATTCCCTTTCCTGTGTGCTGTCACTGCACACCCAATACTCCTGTCCCCCTGAGGGTACAAGGATAGCAGCCACCCTCCCTTCCATATCTGACAGATGAGAGTATAAGCACAACTGAGGAACTGAAGGTAGCCACTGTTCTTTATAGCAAATTGTATGTAAGCATGGTACGATCCCTATAAAAATTAGGGGGCCTAAAAATACCCATTAACCTCAAGACAAAGAGAACTAATCCTTCATGCTTCTGTCTAGAAGTTCCTAATACATGAAAAATGTTTCAATGGGAGAAATTAAATGCAAATATCAAAAAATTGATGAAATTTCTCATCAGTTACCTACCTGGACCATATTTATAAGCATGCATATGAAAAAGGAAGCCTGTTTTCTCATAAAAACGGATCAGTAAAGGCTGCAAATAAATGTTTTCTACCCTGCAATGATGCTCTAAATATCCAATAAAAGGAGACAAAAGGCAAATTAGAAAAACATGCTGCAAAATACCTGTGGGCATCAAATCTTGAAAAGAACAAAGAGTCCTCCAGAAAATTTAGAAGAGCTGAAACAAACTGGCAAGTATATTTCTCTTGAAAACAGTATAATAGTTTGTTGATCAAAACTCTGGCATCTAGAGAGCTACATGCCAAAATAAAGCAGCAGTCATCTCCTCAAAATCAAGGTTTCTAGGTTTCAACAAATGCATACTAAACAAACAAAATTGTGGGTTTAACACCAGTTTTCCTATTTTCTTCCATGCTAATGCTGGGACACATTCTGTAATCTAAAGCAAGCAACACACTGTCAAGGGTATTCTTATATAATCAGCAGAGAACAAACTGTTCCTTTTCTTCCTTAAATCTGTACCCAATCACACAGGAAGGGTTCATCAGGACATTTTGCAAGTGAGAGAACAAAGATTTTCCCCCACACTTTTCCTCTGCCTTTCCTCTCCCCTCTCCTTCCAAGTGAACACGACATACAGAAGGCTGTTCTCTAAAGATGGGTCAAGATGCTTGAAATGCTACCTTGCTATTTGAAGTCCTCCCATAGAAGATTTCAGATGGTAGTATTTATCACTCTCCATTTTTTATAATGAAGAAAATGTTTTGCCATACGACAAAAGAATGTCAGCTAAGTGTTTTCATATGGACTGCCTACATATGCTACTACAAATAGTAGAACACAGGGCCTTATGCACATTACACAAAAATGATGTTTAATGAAAAAAATGAACACATCTACTACACAGCATTGGTTGGCATGAAGTATTTCTGGTAAAGTGATATAACCTACCATAACCAGGATTACTTTAAAAGCATACAGCTTTTTCTTTCACTTCCTGATCAAAACTCAATAGTGACTGAACAGCTTTTATAGGAATATAAAGGAATATCTGTTTTAAGAAATAAATTACAAATGGGAAAGTAAAAAGTAAATATTAATATCTGATTCACAGTGCACCCTACATGAAATAAAATGCATTTGCCACATAGCCTTTCAAAGGAATATTAAAAAGGTTTTTCTCTCTTTTAGCATGCTTAGCTTCCCCAGAACTCTCCAGTACTTCCTATTAAATAGAACACTTACCAGTGCCAGCGAATACCAGCAAAAAAAATCCTCCAGCCAGCCTTCCAATGGAAAACAAGTTAACAAGTATTTTTCCTAGCTCACTGTAGTAGTTAAATATGTCACTTCCGCCCTAATATTCCACTCCCCTAAACTGACATAAAGTTGAACCAGCCATTCCCAGCTCTATCAGGCTTCAAGCATGGTGTGTCTATGCTAAAAAGCCTCCATGACTTTCCCACTTAACTGGCTGGTCTGAAGAAAGAGGCTCTTCCAGCCCACCTGGTCCTGTCCATACCCCTGTGCTGCAGTGACCAGAGCAGCACAGCTCCTGGGAAACCCTGGCATTAGAAATATTGGGCAGTAGGACCCTGGTGATGAGGTGCTAGAAGATGTATAGGGTCTCCCCGCCTCAGTACCTGTACCAAGGACCTGCTCAAGAACAATGCAGGGTCTCACCCCAGCCCCAAAATATAAATCAGTGGATCAGAAAATACTCTAGTAAATCCCCTAGTAAAACAGGAGAAAAACAGGGGGCAGTAGTCACAACCTGCGGATCAACTGCTCAGACAGCGTATGTACTCCATTTCTATGCAAAATCAGAACTAGTAGCCAAATTCATCCTAACTCATCACAAATTATCCCAAAGTATTTAATAGCAAGAATGTACTTTTTACCACCACACACGGCCTCCCCTCTTTTCTCTTTAAGAATGCTTAGGTCATACATTAGATATACAGACTGTACCATATCTAGCAACATCATTACTGATGAGATGCCTAATTTCATTACAACATGCCTCCCCGTTCACTGATATCCACATGAAAGTGGCAGGCCCACTCTCCTATTGCTCCCTAGAATTTCAGAGTGCTGTCAAAGTTCTTCTACACCCACTAGAGTGTTTTGCTCTGAGAGGGGGTGCAACATGCAGTTTAAAACATCAAAGAAACAAGTCTAAGAGATTACCCTGGGGTCTGCAGAGCAGTATTCTGCACAGTCATTTAAGTGATTCAGTAGCATTTGGCCTCCTATTTGAATTCAGATATTTACATTGTGTACACCACACTGTATTGAAACGTGTACTGTCCAAAACTGTGGATTTGGATTTTTAACAGGGTTTACTTTATTCTTGCACATTAAGGAATAAATTAAGAAAGACAGCCCCACCTACTGACAGAGCAGTCACAATACAGGGTGAAAATTCATACTGACCAGAAAACATGTGGTTTCTTTCCAGCGTTTTTTCACTCACACCCCAGAAACACTTCATACCAGCAGGGCAAGAACTCAAATTTCTCATTTTCCCTTTATTCGGTACATAAGCTCAGATGACAAAGTAGTTCATCACTATCCTTTTCAGACTCTACTGCGACTTGATAGGGTAATGTAGGAGCTTCATTCAGTGATGTCAGAAAATAGAAGATCAACACTAAGCTAAGTGAAGAATCAAAAGAATTAAGTGAAACCCATTTAAAAGGTTCATCCGCATATTGTATCACAGGTGCTGCTTCCTGTGCTCAGGGACTGTCAGAACACTTTATTAAGTCAGTAAAGGGATAACTCACACTGCTCATTAGCACATTGTAACTTCAGAAAAGTTTGTTTTCCAAGTAATAATGGGAATGCTTTATCCTTTGAAATCCTTTGACCCCATTTCCCTGGGTTTTTTTTTGTTTTGGTGGGAGGTTTTTTGAGTTTGTTGCTGTTGTTTGGGGTTTTTTGGTTTGGGTTGGGTTTTTTTTTTTGAGTGGGTAGCTATAATTCTAGAATTTAATTTTTTCATGTGTTAAGTCACTATCCACTTGTAAATAATGAAGATTTTAATGCTGCCCATCCAAAAAGCTCTTTTTCCACCCTGCCTTAAAGCTTAAATTTCTATACATTATACATTGATAGTTTTTCCATGGGTCCCACAGAACTGCCAAGAAAAAGTTGCAAACTTTCTCCACAAAATTCTTTCACAATTAGCCTTCTCCTGCCTTCGACTGGTACAGTAAGCTCTCTTGGAAGTACTTCAGTTTCCCTTTACTTTAGAGCCTGAGAAACAGATGATTTCAAGTCATCTACAACAACTTAACCTTTGAGCATGTAAGGTGGAGAAGAGGGTGCCGGACAGACAGGCTAACTAGTAATTCCCTGCTATGTGTTCTGTCATCTATATTTTCCTCTGTAATGCTAAGTCAAGTCACTCCCAGAAAAAAAAAAATGTATTACCTGCACAAAGCTGTCAAGCAGACTAATACCCTTGTTCTGTTCTGTTATCTTCTGCTCTTACAAAACCAGACAGCACTGCAGGAAGAAGCACGGTTACAAGGATAATTTTTTAATATGTATCAAAGGTGGTTGTTTTGCAAATGAGATAATTTTTTTTTTCTGCTTTTTCCTCTTTGGTGAAAAGTTTATTTAATTACTGAAATACCAGATAATGGGAAGCACCAGGATGAATTAACTATCACCTTGTGATAGAAGGGACATGACTTAAATGAAAATCATGATGTGTAAAAATAAAAAGCAACCAACCAACCAAAAACCACACAAAAAACAAAATGCCACTGGGACATTGGAAAATTTATCTTTACTGACCTGACAATGCCACAGTGTTTCCAGTTGAGAAATTGCTGCACGGAAGCTAATGGAGCTTCTTTTCTCCTCTAGCTTGTGGCAAGGCATAAGAAGTGATGCAGCATGCTAACAATAGCAGAATTTGACATACATGTTCATATTTAACAGGGATTGTTAGATTAACAGTTCTTTCATAAACCTTTTACAGTCACTTCATTCAAATGTGTTCTAATAACCAATGCAAAACCAGAGATTAATTCTTCAGGTTCATTTTATTAGCAATGATGAATACAAATCTCTTACGAAAATATTCTTAACATTTCAATATATAAGAATTGTCTATAAAAATATACTACTACATAACAAAGCCAGTAACTTCTATAAAACATACCATCCAACATATATTTAGCAATATATAGGACATAGTAAAAATCATTTAATTACTTTAGGGTATTTTTACACCCTTTTTGTCAAACAATAACTCACACAACACAGGAAACTACTCAATCTGATATACAGAAGTGTTATCATCATAGAAGTCTATGTATGTTCCACCTGAAGTTACCTGCATCGGCAGGAACATAAAGCCACAATGTTTCTTTGGATGGACAGGCAGTTATGACCACAAAAACATTCTGCCAGTAACTGCAATGTCCTGCGGATGTCAGTGTTCCACATCTGTCGTCAACATTGCCAATCCTGAATTCATGGAGGGAGCGAGGTTGCGGTTCTACTACCCTTGTGGGATTGATGTCACAGATGAGCCTACTACCATGGTTACCATGGTTAGAGAACTGGAAAACAGACTCTTCCTAGTTAACTACTGCTAGTTAGCAAGGAAGTGATTTTTCTAAGAGGTTGCCTCTCCAGAAATAAACTTTCTTCTCACAGACAGCTCTTGAACAAAAGCTCAAGGAAGAGAAAAAACTGTGAGGAAGCGCTCATACTAAACAATGATCAAGGGCAGTATTATCCATCTTGTCATTATCAATTACAGGAACTGACATCGTAGAGCAGTTTTTGGATTTGAGAGAGACCCTAGTTTCAGGCTTCAGAAGAAAAATGACACATTGAACTAGTTACTTCACCAGTGCTGTTATGCTGAGGTTACTTCACGCCTGGTGTTGGACAAACACAGGAAATCCATTTTAATTACGTACACTGCTCTTGTCTACACAATGAGCTTGTCAAATTCTTAGTGTAGATGTATTTAGAGAGCTTTTAGAGCATACTTTGACAACCAACTTAACCTGAAGAAACTGGCCGCTGCACAGTGACAGTACATAGCTTTTTCAGCCATTAGCTTTCTATAGAAGAGTTGGGTATGTAAGGCTTTAAGGCTTCAAAATCCCACTGAGGACACCAGATGAACAGTGTTTTGCATAGTAAAGAACATAAGAAATATCCTCGCTGTTACTGATGCATCACTAAATCTTTTTACCCTGTGTTTATGCGTAAAACAACCAATAATTAATCATTACTCTTTCTATTCAGGATCCACTGAAATTAGTACATCGAATTAATACACTGAAACTCAAGAGAAACAACTTTATAGCACAGCAGTTGCAATGCAACAATATTCCACCATATTACTTAGGAAGGACTTCCTACTAGAAAAGTACATTTACAGAACTTAAAAATACTTAAGGATCACAACAGGATACTACAGGCGACAAACATTAATAATATGTTTCTGACGCAAAGCTAAGAAAAAGTAACATTTGACCCTGAGAAACTTGCTGTATTGAAAATTAAAGCTAAAAAAAAAATTCAGAAGTAGAAATCGTCAAGAAAAAGGACACACCAGAATCTGAAAGCCTCCAGGCTCAACCAGTTTCATTTCAGATTCTCTTCAAAACCCACAACATTTTAGGGTATCCATACTTTAGTATCATTTCATTCTCCTTCATGGCTTCCAACTAAAATTTTGGTTTTCAGTCTACATTTGAGGGGAGAAGTAAAAATTGAGGTGGTTGAGAAAACATAAGCTTAAATATCTTCCATTCCCAATATCACCTAGAAAAGCTAGTTACAGAAGCCAGCTTGTCACACGTTATGGCTAGAGAAGCCCCAGTCAAGTCCTTCATTCTCATACAAGTTGAGTAATACTATAAAACACTGATCAAAATCAAAATAATTTTCTTAAAAAAAATACTGTTCTCCAACACAGGATCTTGTGTAGATTATTACTCAAATTACTTAAATATTTAGGAAGGTTGAGGAACAGCAACAAGAAACAAGTAAGTGGAGCCATAAGGAAACCCTATAGGTTTGGATAAAGTAAAAAATAATAATCGGGGGGATTGGCACTACAGATATGGAAATATAATGAAAGTTTCTGCAAGAACTTGAGAGAAAAATAATCAATCACTGTATCAGGTTGGTGGATTCAGGTCAGCTTATTTTCTACACTTATGTTAAGGGCAAGAAAACAGTCCTTTCTTCAGTTGCCTGTTCTTCTCCATTAACTGTAAACAAGTTTCACTGAAATCATATGACCTAAAGGTCTTTTAAGATGTAAGCTTCCATGTTATTTTTATTCTGTAGTGACAAAGCAGCATTCATAAGCTGTAATTTAAACTACTATCTAATTCCCCTTCCTAATGTTTTCACAAGTTCATAATGTTTTTTCAAGTTCAGGCTACTCTGGTTTTGCCTTCTCCAACCACCTTACTAAAAAGTTATACAGCTGGATCAGCTCCCAGGGCTAGCTCACCACATAACTACATAAGCATGAGCACTGAGCCAACGGGAGGGAGCAGGATTAGCTGACAAACCAAGTTCACATCAGTCTGAACTGCTTTGGAACCACACCTTTGTTAAGTGTCAATTCAAACACATGCTATTAAACATGAAGTGAAGCAGTAAAAAATGCAGTCTATTTTCCTTCCCTCCCTGAAAGCAGTTGTTCAGTGACAGTGATGGCTGAGCAGCAGAAGAAACAATTCCAGTTTACAATTTCAAGTATTAAGTAGTAATTCCAAACTGGAATTTTATTATTACATCAGGCCTTAAAGAGATGTGAAAGCAGTTTCATACTACTCCTGACCTTGTCAGCAGTAGCTGAACTTCAGCCTTCATGAGAAGCAACAAATGCATGCTATAAGCATGATCTGATTCTATCACTCAAGTGAAATCTGCTTGTGTCCATAAACACATATGGATTCAGGGTGCTGGTTGCATACAGACATTTACACACAGAATCTTGCACAAAGATAGCTCCTCACTTCCAGGCACATCCCAAAGTACTATGCACATTACAGACCTTCAGGACTCAAGTTCCAGGATCTGCCCTGCTAGGGTGCAATGCTTATTGGCAAAAGAAAAGATATGTGACTAGACATCTGTAAATAAAATCAGAAAACATCCACAGCATTCTCTTTTAGAAAAACACTAGAATGAGTAAATAACTGAAAACCACCTCATGATACAAAGGACCAAATAAAGATCCAAGTTAAAATTTTCTCAACGTACTACTGAGACAGGACCCGAAAGTACATAAGACTTCATTTGGGAAAATCCCCTTATCTGATACTAAACATCTATTCCTCCTCAAACATGAAGGATGTTAACATAAATAAGCCTTTTTTCTTAGTATTTGCAGCTATCAAGATAAAGCCCATAAAAGTGAGAAGATGTGCAAGAGAAGCAACTAAATGCAGATTCAAAAACACCAGCTGGAAAAATGGGGCTGAAGCTGCCCACTAGCACTGCCTGATGTGGTGCGGATGCCTTCATATCACGAGATGCTTATGCGTAGCTCCACTCTCCCATCAAGCTCTCTCCAAACCTGTTCTGTAGAATCTCTGCTACTACCTTCCGCAACCTGCATTTTCTGTGAAACTGCAATTACTTTGCACTCTTGTAAATTCTTAGGAAAAAGGCATAAGCTTTGTTGTAAATCCTCCTAACTTTATGAAGGCCAAAACTTGAACTTGGTCTCATAAAGAACTTATGTACAGAAGAATATAAACAAAAGGATCATAAGCAGCATTTAAAATAACCTGTATTAAATACCTAAAAAATATAATCTTTTGCATAGAATAAAGAAAGTGCAGCTACAGCATACAATTCCATACCACAAGAAATGGCTAATTTACAAGAGGTACACAATTAACTGTTGTCTCTCATCACTGAGACTGCAGCAACTGAAGACATGCGTATTGGGAAAGTCATGTTAAAAAAAAAAAGAGGGATTAAGTTATTTTATTATGTCTGTAAAGCAAGTGCAAATATTTAAAATTCTTTTTAAAAAAAGTAAAGCTGAAGATAATTTTCACAAGTTAATTTTCTCTTGATATAATTTGGAAAGATGAAGTAACTTTTGTTCTTTCAGAATCCAAATTAAAAATAAACCCCCATTTGGCACCTGTTTTATGGAAAAAAAAAAAATGAAAGCTTATAAATGTGCAAGCTTTATCTGTTCTAAAAAGGTTGGATGTTTATAGGATTATAACTCTTTTTTCACTTCTAACTTTTGTACTGCAATCCCTCTGCTAATCAAGCACAGAACAGTATTAAATAATCCTGGGAGACTGATTTCCACTGCTCAGAAGAACAGAGAAAGGGTCTAAGAAGTGGAGAATCAGGAATTTTAGGAAAATAAAAGCCAAAAAATTATTGTCCACTTCTGATAGGAAGCAAGCAACTTCCAAAATTTTTTCTACTTCTTGTATTTGGATGTCTAAATATGAGAAAGAAAAGTATATACCTAATCAGTTGTTAACACATATTCAATTTTGTTTAAAAAAAAAAAAAAAAAAAATCAACTTATTGCCCATAATTTGGTAAATGAGATATTTAAAATAAACAAAAACAAATATTGTGTCTATAGAGATTTCAAGATATTTTGTTTCCGTAACTAATTACTGTCTGTGTTGTCAGATTTCATTTTCTTTACCTTTCTTCAAGGTTTGTCGCCACTTACGAATAGCAGTTCCAGAACTACTCGCTACTACACAAAGGGCACCACCTACAGTCCACCAAGTTGGCAGATGATTGAGAAAAAGAATTTGTAAAATAAAAGCAAACACCACATCCATTGTTTTCATTATGGCTACAGGTCCAGCTTTCTCTATCTGTAATGCTTTTGTGAGAAATATCTGACCCCCTAACCCTAACAAGCCTATTAATATTAGAAGAACCCTATCTTTACCACAGTGCGGTAAATGCCATTCATTCATAACAAACAATGCTATAACACATCCAATTAAACCAATGACTGCATAATACCAAATTGACAAAAAATAATGCACGGATTTTCCCACCTTCCTTAGTATAACAATAGTCGAAGCCGCAGATACTGTGCTTGTAATTGCTGCTATAGTCCCTTTAAGGTGCTCTGTGTAACTTCCTTCAATCCCTGTAACGTTTGACCCAAACAGAAATGGTGGTCTGGCAATAAGAATCACTCCAGTGATGGCAAAGAGGGTAAACAGAAGATCCCAAATACTGTACTTCTCTTTGAGAAAGATCCATGCCAGCAATGATGTAAAAACAGGACTGCTAAAAGTTATAACAGTGGCATCAGCTAGTGGCATGACTTGGTAAGCATAGTAGAGAAGAATCATTGCACTAGAGCCAAGGAATCCCCGGAAGAAAAGGAAAATTCTTTTACCTTTTGGTCCCAAAAACCCTGTTCTGAAAAACAGAAATGTCATGTTAATATTGCTAGCGTGCTTATTTCATGACCAGCATACCATCACATTTAAATGTACACACCCTTCTAGACTGTGCACACCCTTCTAGATGAAGATTTTATCTCAAATATCAAAATATTTTTAACTCTCTGACCACAGACCAATGCATTCCCATCACCACCCCCAATCACATTCAGAGTCCAGAACCTGTTCTTCTAGCTATTAATTTTTCTGCTTGCAAAATAACCCAAGCAGAACTTAAGGTAAATACAATTTACGTTCTGTTTTTTTAAGAACACCATTTCATGGAAGATTAACACATTTGATATAATCCCTGCAGAAACCTATACAATTCAGGGATTCAAAGATTTTCAGTTTCTGAGTCATATTCAGAAACTATTAACTAATCCAAAACAATGCAGTTATGCAATTGAAGTCTGAATTAAAATAATCTTGCAATCTGATTTAAGCAAGTGATAACTCTAGATCTATTTTTAAGAAATAACTTTAACTACTTACTTGTAGTATATTAAACCAGGAAGAACAAATGCCATTTGGAAAATACATCGAAATGCACTCACTTCCACTGAATGTACATCTTCTATTTTTTTAAGAAATAAAGAGGCCACTGAGAAAAGGAAGGCAGACAGTACGGTATAAAACAGACCAAGTCCTGGACAGGCAGCTTTCTTCTTTGTTCCTGCAACAGATAAACTCAAGTTAATAATGATCCATTTAAAGATTTCTCAAGTTAATCAGCTCAACATACTGCAGTGCTTCATACATTTGTTGCTATTCTTGGGGAAGCAAGAGAAACAAATGCAAATATTACACGCATTTATGAGACCTGCCTTGAAAATATATTTCACTGACCACCACAGGTCTCAATTTTTTTCTTAAAATATGAGAGACTTAACACTCTGGATCCAAAACTTCTCACATTTCCACATGAGTTAGTGGGATTTACATCTTGGACACATCAGCCTAGTTTAGGCGATTCATTGTAGAACTAGTATGATTCTGACCACCACAAAGACCAACAAATACAACAGACTACAAAATGGTCCATGGTCAGATTCTGAAACTTATTACCTTGGGTTTTTAATCTGATTATTGATTAAGTTACTCAAGTTTAATAAGCAACAATTTAATTTCCATTCTCACAAAGACACACATAAAAATTGTGTACAGAACCTTACTTTTGTTATATTTCATGTTTATTTTGCAGCTAAATCGCCCTAACTTTGACCTAGACCTACAAAAGTTTTACATATTTATTTAGCTGTAAGAATCCAAGCATTTTCTTCAAATAAGTATCATTATTACATTACCACTAAGTATACATTTTTAAGTAGAAGAAATTTGAGTGACTTTAATTTTAAAACATCATAGGCTGGCTTAAAGTACTGTAAAGTTCCATGAAGACCTTAGTTATCATCTTAGTTTACACTTATTTAGCAGACTTCCTGAAGTAGTTTCCCAAGTCTAATAGCCTCTATTCAAGTGTCCCCATTGCCTCGGGCTCTCTTCAGGGATATACTCTTCCTTGTTCCACTCATCTTCTCCACCCTCAATTATTCAAACAATAATTTAAAAAACAAAAGAAAAAGGGCGGCTAACGGAGAGGGTGAAATGCTGCTGACCTCAGCAGCCTCCCCAAAGAAACCAGCCTATTCTGCTACTGCTTTGCTGCATAGGAACAGTCTTTCCACTGAACCTAAAGGTGAACAGTAAGGAAAAGAACCCATCTAAAAATCTGAGTGGGATGTTACCTCACTCTTTTCTGTCTGCACAAAAAATTGGAAGTTACCTTTCCTTCTACAACAACCTGTAAAGCTAAGAGCAAGAACTCCATGTCCCTGAGGCAGTGTTTTGACAAAAGGGTACCTCATCTCACATTAGGGTGGAAGCCTGTAGGACTTATGGATCCTCTAAAACCCAAAATCAGCAGGGCACTGCTGTGAGTTGCTTAGCAACTAAATATGGGTTTGAGGGGCTTTTTGTTTTGTTTGGGGTGTGCGGGGTTTTTTAACTAACAAAACTTGTCACAAACCTTTTGATCAGCATTCAAGGATGCGAAACTGCACTCACTACACAGTAGCTAAGACTGGGCCAATACAGTGTGTACAGCATTGGTTCTGGCTTCAACAGTTCTAGAGACCCAGGCTTAACAACCACAACCAAAATCTGAAGCACGCAGAAGGCCTGCTTTTCAAGGAATCCAGCCATACTGCAGCTGAAAATGAATGACAGTTTCTACTACAAATACTTCTATTAAGCAATAGCCTCTTACATAAAAGTGACTATAAAAGCTATCACCAACCAACACTGGACCTGGACATCTACCAGCTACGAAACAGAGTGCATTTAAAAAATGTTCATGAACTACATAATGTCCTAATCCACACAGTCACACAACAGAACTACGAAATCAACAACGTCTCTAATATTAAAGCAAGAGGAATCAGACTGGCTTATAACTGAAATGGGAAATCCAAATCCAGGCTGGCTTATGGATGAACACAGCACAAACAGAACTATTAACTTTTATTTCAGGCATGATAACTTGTCTCAATACTACAGAACAAAGCCAATCTAAATAATGGAAGTGTTGAAATGGAAAACCAATCAAATTAAAGTAAGCTGAAAAGATCTTATACCCAGAATCAATCCTGTGATTTGAAGGAACAAAGAAAAAAACAGAAGGAACTCATTTTTGTAAGTTAGCCAATAAACCAAACCTATCAGAAACAGTATCTTGTAATTCCAGAATTTAAACCATTAACATCTCATGGCCAAAGCATGTACTCAGTGCAATGAGAAAGTGTTTTATTTCCTTTTAAAAATACAGTGGTCCAAGTTCTTCTACCAAAAACAAGAACTGCAGTTCTTAAGAGTGCTCATTTCAAGATATACTGTAAGGATGTTAGGTTAAGATAACACTCCCACCCCACAAAATATTAAGCCTCCAAGCAACAGCCTCATGCCATCAAAATACTCAAGCACTCATACTTTTCTAAAAAAATGTAGCAGTCTGAAAATGACAAAGTTTGAAATAGCACCCATACCCTCTTTTCTGAGTGGCTGCAGGTTTGAGGTTTTCCAGTTTTATTCCCTGACCATCTCCAAATGTAAGGCTTTCCAAGAATCTTTCATTCCTGTTTTAAGGACTAGTCAAATGCCTTCCACTGCACACCATTTTCTGTGTAAATTCTTGTTGCCTGTATTTTAATGCCATGCTTTCCTGAAAACAGCTTTTATACTTGCAAAATGCAGAGCAGAAAATCACACTTCTCACACACATGCATCTTGAGTATAGTAGCAGGGGCAGAAGAGTACTGGCTGTGGGAAGGTGGTCAGTGAGAAGATGATTCTCCCAGACCTTCTGTAAAGCCAGAAGAGGGTTATCCATTCTTCACGCTGTAAGAAGCAGGTGAACAGCTCTCCCACAGACTTTGGGAAAGTGCCACGAGCACAACAGCCTGCGCACGAGCTCACCATGGTCATGCAGACAAGATCTAGGAGTGATTCATAAAGTTCAGCCATTGACTCAGTTAACAATTTTGCTAGACAGACTACCAAAAAAAAAAAAAAAAAGTTTGATGAATAAATACAAGTTTGCCAGGATTACAAATGTGTCTTTTTTTTTCTCTCAAGCTTTGTCTCAGAACTGATGTGAATTTCACTAGTGAAGCATGTTATCTCTTCTGGCCTCTCCACAGCTCACCAGCTAACAAAGAATGCCATGTAATCCATTTTCTGCTGGAAAGTCAATTATAGTCCATATTAAACGAGAAACACATTTTTAGTGAAGTTCTTTAAAAATGACACACGCCAAACTACTTCATGTAACAACTTCAAAAACTATTTTAAGATGGCATTTGGGTTTTAAGAGGAACCTACGTTAAACTAACAAAAAAATTTGTATTTCGCAGTAAGTTTGTAGCTTTAACAATTCAAAACGACCAAGAAGTGAAGCACAGATTAGTACAAAATAAAGACGAACCTCACACTAAAGCAAGGTAAGAACTACCAAGGAAGTCACAGTCGCAAGTACATGGACTTGTTGAACAGCACTCATGCCCCTTCTCAACGTTCACGCTGCTAGAACGCACCTTGATTTACTCAAACCTTACTTTGAAACTTTGGCAACCAGAAGGTCTGTTTTCCCGAGGGATAATCGCTACCAAAGCGACGAGCAGCAGCTCGCCCCTGAGGACTGGGAGTCAGCGAGGCACGGCCGGAGCGGCCCCGAGCGCCCGTCCCGCTCTCGAAGGGGCACCAGGTCCTGGCCCTAGCCGCGCCCGCAGGGCAAGCACAGGGGCTAGCACCACGGACGAGGTCGTGCCTGCCGCTACACTCGATTTCTTCCCCATGGGCCGGCTTGTCCGGTGAAAAGGATGGTGAGGAGGGAGAGAGGCCGCACACGCTCGCAGGGGCCTGGTGTCCCCCGCCGGACACCAGGTGTGGGCCGCCACAGCCAAGTCACCGCGGCTGCCGCCTGCCTGGCCCTGCCCGAGGGCTGCCGGCGGCGCAGCGGGCTCAGGTGCCGGACGCCCTCTGCGGCCGCCCCAGTTCGCCCTGTGCCCCGCCGCCGCGCGCGGTGAGCCCCAGTGCCCTCGGGGCCGCTTCCTCTTCCTCCGCTCCCCTGGCAATGTCACCCCGAGAGCGGGTAGCGATACGAGGAGGGCGCTGTCCTCCTCCCCGCCCGCCCTGCCTGCCAGACTCCCCCTCCTCACCAGGTGCCTCGCAGCAGCGCGGCCAGGACAAGCCGGAGCAGCAACCACAGCCGCGGCGCTCTTCGGCGCCCGCTGCCTCCACGCCGGGCGCCGGGTAGAGGCAAGGCTGCCCCGTACCCGCATCGTCCTCCCTGCTCAGCGGCGCCTCCGGCTCCTTCCCGCCCGCTGCCGGAACAGCGGCGGCCTCGCCGCCCTGACACAGCACCATGAGGACGTTGGGCTAACCGCGATGGTACCGGCACGGCACAAGCCGGCAGGCACCTGGCCTCCTGCGCATGCGGTGCCACCACCCAGCACCGCCCGGCTCCCTCCCTTCCTCCCTCCGCCCGCCCAGCGGGTGTACGGCGCTCCGGGGTGGGGGGGGCTATGCCAGGTCGTGGCTTAACCACCTCCCAAGCCAGGGCCCCGCCTGGAGATAGGCAGGCTGCCAGTCATCCTTCCACGGCAGAGACCTGCCTGGGAGCCCGCAGGGAGCCAAACGCCCCTCCCGGGACAGGAGGCAGTGCTCTGCCCCGGCGTCCCCTCAGCCCGCGGTGGCCCGCAGAGAGCAGTACGGAGCTGTGCCCGGGCAAGGGGCCCGGGCGGGGAGGAGCGAGGCCGCAGTGCTTCGGGAGGGGGAGCTGTCACCTTGCCGGAGAGCGGCGCGGCGCCGGCCCCGCCGGGTGACCGTTAGGCGCGGCCAGAGCCGCGGGGCGGGGGCGCTGGGTGGCGCAGGCCGCGGGCTCGGCTGCTGCCCCTCGCTCCGGGGCGGTGAGCGTGCCGGGAAGTAAAGCCGTGGTAAGCGGTGACGCAGAGCTGCTTCGGGGGCGTTGTTGCATCATCTGAGCACCCGACATAAAGTGTGTAACTGTTGGGTACTCGGGACTGACCCCTCAAAGTACCGGCTCGTCAGCCCGAGCGCAGGCACGGTCTGCCCGCGGACAGCCGCGTTCTGTTACAGCTTTTCCACGTGGCGTGTGTCACAGCGTGAAATCCTCCCGGTGCGATCTCCGCTCCGATCTAAGTAGCTTTCAGCGGGCCGTTAACGTGTAATTGCCGTGCAATACCTGAGCATCGGCACTAGCATCATTGGAAGAGCGGCTGCCTGCACCCGCTGACCTCATAGAGGTTAGAATGGAGATGAGATCCTGGTGCATGATTTTGTCATTCTGTGTGCGTACGAAAAGCCTCACGGGGTTGTTGGTAGGGTACAAAAATCGTCTAACCACCTTCTCCCTGACAGGTTTTCCCTAAAAAGCCAATGCTGCCTCTGTCTTTGGGCATGGGAATCAGAGAGGGGAGCTGGTTCAAAGGTATACAGGCTGGCCTCTTTTCCTTATCCATTAAAGGCTGCAGAGAAAAGCAGAATAAGTTTCAAAAGCTAAAATTCTTCCCTTTTTAGCAAGTTGAGCTGTTATCAATAATTAAAATAGGAAGGAAATTCTGTTCAAAGAATAGATTTATGTCACACTAATCTTTCAGCTGCATAAATTAATCAGTGTTTATTTCTTTATTCTTAACAAGGGGAAATGTAATCTGTAGCTTCATAAAAATGAGTACTAAATGGTAAATACAAGCCGTTTCACACAAACTATTTCAAACTTCCCCTCGAACAACCTCATAAGAACAATTTCAAGCTTTCCTTGTCTCTGATTTAGCACATTTTATAGTCCATGCTAATCCACCAGAGGCCATAAATATTACATTATCTCGGAGCTAGCATTTGATTAATGTGACCAGAATTATTTTACAAATTATTCTTAACTAAGAATTAGATGTGTTATATCAATTATTAAAGAAGAGCAATCAATTAAAAAGTTTGTGTTGAAATCAGGATTAATTCTTTCTACAGATTTACATTATCTGAACTCCTCTTGCTAGAAACCAACAAACGAAGTGTCTGCTGCACTAGATATAAACTCCTTTTATTAAAGCTTCTGTCAGCTTAGTCTTCTACAAAGGCCACTTTCAAAGTTCTATTAAGTCTTTCCTTATGGAGATGACATGGCAGCTTCATGTCCCACAAAGGGGAGAATCAGGCCAGCAACATTTCCCAAAGAGACACCCTTAATTACTTCTGCCAGATGCACTTCACTATCCCTCAGAGTTTGGTTTAATTTAGAGAGGGAGGTGCAAATAAACCCGGCAGCCCGCTGCTTTCCCGAGAAGCTTACACTTTTCTGTACACGGGGGCAGCTTTTACAGGTCACTGTTCCTGAGTAACACGAACTCAGAGCTGCCTTTCCTCGGAGGAGTTTTGGTGAAAGACTGGGGGAGATCCTGCCTCTCACCCGCCATCCTGGGGTGGCAATCCCCCTTGTCTCTAGGAGAAAGAGCCAACATGTCCCTTGGCCAGCTACTGAGAAGCAGGCTTGCAGAGCGCATGCACCCACAAAAAGGCCTTTTCTCGCAGTCACTACATGAGTTACCTCTGTAGCCAGTAGGAGCAGAGCAGCTGGCTAATTTGAGCCTTTGGTGAAGAAAACCAGAGCCAAAACATTTAATCCATGGTACAGACACATAACAAAGTTTAGTGAGTTCTTACGATTCTTGGCTATTTGTTTATATACTTTGTTAAAATGTGCAGATTATGTGTTTTATAATATTGTCACTATGAAACCCAAAGTAAACTTTTTAAGTAACACAGTGCCAAATACTGTGGTGTAGAGAGTTTCAAAGAGGCTCTGCAACTGCCTCCTCCATCCTTCCCCCCCCATGTCTGGCTTTGAAAGGGAACATCTAAGGGCAGTGTTTGTTTATGCCAAGATTCATAAAGTGTTCTGTTTGCTCCTGGTCAAACTGCCAGGCTTGCCTCAACTTGAAAGCTCCCAAGTTCTGCTTGCAAAGTACAACACTCCTCTGAGTGAGGAGGCAGAGCAATTGCAGCTGCCCAAACCAACCAGCAGGCAAAAGTAATTTGCAGCCACACTGCCCTAGACTGGAAAATTAAGTAGCTGTATAAATGTGACAGGTCAATGTTTTATGCGGTCCTTTCAAGTACAGATTAAGCCTCATCTGTAAAATACAGTGCTCAGAACTAGCTGTTCCTTTGTCCAGCACATTGCCAACAGCAGAGCAGTAAGGACCTCCTATAGTATCTTCCCTGATTGCAAAGTCCGTGAGAAAAAGCTGTAGTCAGCTTGGGCAATCTGACCATTGAAAGGATTTAGCTGAATGTTCACACTCGAAGAGTAGTGGTCAATGGCTCGATGTTCAAGTGGAGATCAGTGATGAGCTGTGTTCCTCAGTGGTCGGTACTGGGACCAGCACTGTCCCTGACATCTTTGTCAGCAACATGGACAATGGGATCAAGTGTACCCTCAGCAAGTTTGCTGATAATACCTTTCCTATGGAGGCTGAGAGATTTGGGCATGTTCAGCCTGAAAAAGAGAAGGCTCTGGGGAGAACTTTAAGCAGCTTCCAGTGCCTAAAGAGGACCTACAAAAAAGCTGGAAAGGGACATTTTACAAAGGCATAGAGTGATAGGACAAGGGGGAATGGCTTTAAACTGAAAGAAGGGAGATTTAGATTAGAAATTAGGAAAAAATTCTTCACTATGAGGATGATGAGACACTGGCACAGGTTGCCCATAGAAGTTGTGGATGCCCCATCCCTGGCAGTGTTCAAGGCCAGGTTGGATGGGGCTTAGGGCAACCTGCTGTAGGGGAAGGTGTCCCTGCCTGTGGCAGGAGGGTTGGAACTGGATGATCTTTAAAGTCCGATCCAACTCTAACCATTCTATGATTCTAGAATGGCATTTGTCCGGTTTCCATAATATTGTAAGAGCAGAGAGGGAGCCACCTTCTCCTGTGTACTTACTACTCTACACGGAGTTTTCTTGGGCTACTCTTTTCAAAGGGGGAATAGTCTCATCCTCATCCAGAATTTAGGCAGACAGTTTTGTCATTATAAATGCCAGGAACAAGAAAGTGCTTTGTTGCAGGTTGACGTATAGACCTGACAGGTACTTAGTAAAGTACTGTAGTGAGTCGTTGGTCTGGATCTGTGAGCCTGCTGAGGGATCCTTTGGTGTTTGGTTTCGATTTCCCTGCCTGCAAGTGCTGTCTCTGACTTGTCAGAGTGGGTTTTCAGAAAATCTTAACTGGCACAAATGACAAAGCAATTATGTGAGTTTTGTGGAGAACCGTGGGAGTTTTCTATGCGATTATAAGACCTTTATCCACTATCATATAATTCCTTTAATCCACTGCTGAAGTATCCTAATAAGCTTTTTGAAACACTAAGGGCAGCGCTAAGGACTCTGCAGAGCACTGATGGTAAAATCCAACAGGCTGGATTCCTGGGTTCTGCATGTGGAACACTCTGATGACATTTAGCCCAGCTTGATCTTAACACTGCTGTGCCAGCAGTTATGTATTGCTTAAGCCATAAAAATAATAGAAGATTTAAATCAAACCAGCAATCTGTATTGGTGACTTTTATTCTCTAAAAATGCTAATTTTTTAAAGATCTTAATTTGGGATTCAAGTTGTCCAGCAGTAAATTCATTATACTTAATATAGGCTAGTGCAAAGGAAGTAACATAACAAACTTGAATTCAGTCCTTCCGTTCTGAAAAGGTTAAACACAAAAAAAAAAAAAAAAGATAAGAATTACTTTGTCAGCTTCTGAAATGGATCCAATTCTTAAGTGCGTTGTAATAACCATTTACCTCTGCACCTGAATGCCATAAACCAGATGACTATTGCAGCACCAAGGAGTTTCATTGTCCCGGTCATTCATTCAAATTTCTGGTCAACCCAGAATTGTTTGATAAGCGCAGAATAGCTGAGGTTGATGAACACATCTGGTGTCTTGACAGGTTTCTTAGTCCAAACTCCCCTGCTCAGAGCAGGGTCAGCTAGAGTTCAGGGCTGTGTCTCTTGGGCTTTTAGATATCTCCAGGGACTGAGACTACACTACTTCCTTGGGCAATGTGCTCCAGTGTTCAATCCCCTCCACTCTTAAAAATAAATAAAAGTTTAAAATGAATGAGCCCTTGTAGTCTCGCAGCCCAATGGAGATATTCTCCATATGAGCTGCTACCATTCCATCAGAATTCCAGTGCATGCCTTAGTGGTTTTTATGTCCATCTCAAGTGCTAGAAGAGACACATATTTATCAGCTTCCCTGTTAAAGTGAACAGTGAATGATACTCAGTTTTGCCATCACCACTAATTGCTTCCACATGTATATATACAACTGTTGTACAAACGTTTAATCTTGTGTCAACATATTCGGATGATCATGGTTTTCTTCCTCTTGAGTTGGTGGTGATGCTGAACAGTACTATAATAATAGGAGATAGGTGTGAACATTGTAACAATAGAGAATCCTGCAATTACATTTAATATAATGGAGAGATCCTGGGGCTCTTTTTAGCTGGATTTTTCAGATTGCATTATTACCTGTTGCTCTTTAGAAGACTGGAAATACTGAGACAAGTACATTGAGGAAGAAGCAAGAAACACATGTAACAATAATCTTCTGTGGTTTTCAGAATGGAAGTTTGGTGGGTTCTTTTACTTCCAAAGAACTGAAAAATAATGGATGTGCAGAACAATATTCAAATTCTGCTTCTATACCGAATATAGAAGCAGTATTAAAGATGTGCTGCTTAGCACATGGTCACATAAAGGTCATGCAGCATTGCCTCTATCCTCAGATAGCTTAATTGCGCTGCTTGCTAAGCATTCAATCAAGTCTCTATAGCTAGTGTTAATGGGAGGATAAATTAAAGATCATTTTCCACATACACTCGCTTGAAGACAGGAAAATCCATGGTAGAACTGGTTTTGTTGGTCATGAATGAATGAAATTCTCCAGGCCAGGCCACTGTAAGTTTTGTAAAGCACAGTGGCAGGTGGCATTCAGGTATTCACCCTGGTACTCAGAGGAAAGAGCTGTGCTTGCCATCTTACTGCAGTGAAGTTTTACTGATTGTTTTTAACATGTATCAAATATACTCTGCAAAAAAGGCAAAACTTATGAGTTAATCTCAATGGACAGAAGTTTTAACCTCCATCTCGTGTATCTCAGGTGCATACCCATATGTGTGTTTGTAGTTATTTTATACTGAGACACAGTGAAGATAATTAACAGAATTCCCAAACGTTTCAAAATAGCAGTGCTTGATAAAACATACATTGCAAAGCTATTATGTCTACTTCTTTAGGAGAATCTATGTTTTGAATACAAACTTGGCAAAGCAACCAATATGAAAGCCTGAATTGGGATAAATCTTTCTACCAAAAGAAGTGCGGGTGGTGTTTTACTCAGGCATATTTTTTCATTAGGTTGCTTGAGAGTATCTGAGTCCTCACTATTTTTGAGTTGTTTATTGGGGCACTTAAGCAGTGAAGACCTTACAGTCTTGGTGTGTTCCCTTTCGCTTACTGTACTTGCTGATTTGATGTGTCAGTACTATTGATAGGAATGCAGAACATTAAGAGAGTAGCTATAAACTAATTAAAGCTTTGTTCCCTTTGAATAACTCTTTACTCATAAAGAGTAAGATTATCCAGTGCATACAGAAATGCACAGTGAACAAAAAAGAAATAAGAGAAAATAAACAAGGAATCCAGAAAAAACCCAAACCATAACAACAACAAAACCACAAAAAAAAACCCAATCAACCAAACATTGATGTAATTTGATATATGGAAGAGAAGAAGTAAGCGTCCTAGCATTTGCGTATGCATTGCTCTGGGAAGTTGCTTCTCCTGGTAAGCATCTCCTCCTGATAGTTGCTTAAATTTAGATATTCCCAAAATAAAATGCTTTCTTTTGGAAATATCTAACTCTAATGTTTTGACATTTTCAGTCCCCAACATTTTTTTTTTATTTAAAATTATTTCCCAAATCCATCCCAATTTCTGGATAATTTGAAAAATTGTGTTTTGCAATTTTGATAACTACATATTTTTTTTTCTATGTTTTCCTTGGAGGAGTTCTTGGAAATCACCTAGGAACTTGTCATTCAGTGCAAATTGCCACTTACATCGTGCAGGGATGACTATCTAAGCTCATTCAATGCAGCTACCAAAGCCAAAGGGCTTGGAAGAGGGAAGGGAAGATACTCTTTAAACTATAGATAGAGAAAACAGGACTAGGCAGCAGGTATTAGTTGCCATTCTGCAATATGCTTGAATAGAAATAATGTAATCATTAAATACATGCTCTTTCAAAATTATTCAGTGAATTAGTAAACAGACAAGGGAAGTGTTTTCTTCCTTCTTCATAGCAGTCAGAACTGTGGAGAGAAGAGAAAAAGAAATAAAAGTTATATAACTTTAAAGTTTATGGCGATTTTCCAGAGATTTCTTTCCTGGCAAGTAGTACAGTACAGAAATCAGACAGTAGAAGTACAGCCTGAGTGCCATTGAGTGTTAGAGCTCCCAAGGAGCAGTGGAGGAAAGTGGAAATTGCTCACAGTTGCCACTGATAATTTTTGCTTGTTTTGTTCTGTTTGATTATGCCATTTGTGGCTGTTAGATAATTTGTTCAATTATATTTTTTCACTGTCACCTTAACTGTCTTTTTACAGCAGTAGGAATGACTGAATGTTGTGGAAGTTTATCTTCATGGAAGGGAGTTATTTCAATCAGCTGCATTTCTTGGCACTTGCACAGTACCTTTCCTATTCTGTAAGCTATCTGCCTGGGGCTGCTCTGCAGGGCAGGACGGGGGAAACTTCCTTGCTTGCAACTCTTATCAATTGTTAAGCATTCGTTTTCATGCCTTACATGCCAACGTCTCCTTGAAGGACGTTGTTCTTCCTTGGCTTCTACTTTTCCCCAGAACAAAAAGTACATGCAGTGTACATAAGCTTGTCACAGGTGATGAATCAGTATTGGTGTATTGGGACTCTATCATACATATATAAATTTATAGATGCAAATGATACATGATATAAAATATATTTATGTTCTGTATTTATATAAATATATGACATATAAAACTCTAACATGATTCAGCCTGTGCACCTCTCATCTTGTTCTGACATGCTAGTGCAATGTCTGCTTCTCTCAATTTACTTGTATTAGTATGTTCAAAGGGGAACAATCTGAAATGCAATTCTGACTGTCATGGGAGAAAAACCTCGCAACACACAGGTTTTAAAGCCCTTTCTGTTTGTCAGTCACAAATATAGATGAGGTCTTTTTTGTTTTCATTGTTTTTTAAGTGAAGTCAGTGCTCCTTCATTACCTCCGGGAGCTGCAATGTAGACCAGCATTCCTTATTATAGAAAAAGCCCCTACTGCTGCCATGCATGCAGAATGTACTGATTCTAGGCATTTTGCTGTCCATGAGAATACCTCCTTAAGGCAAGAAGCATGGTTTATTTTCCTTCCTTGCTGGAGGCTGAGAGGGTATCCTGGGAAAACATTGTGCTGTATTTCCCATACTCTTGGTTCTTTGTAAGCATTGCTTCTGGCCAAGTAGGCAGGACTTTGGAGCACATGAACCCTGGTCTAACTCCGAATGGTTATTTATGTCGCTGTAACAGCAGCTAACTCAGATCCTGCTAACAGTGCCAGTGTGGTAGCCCCTCAGGAATGGGCTGACCAAGCTTTTGCAGAGTGTGCTGATCTCTGCAATCTGTTCCTGGCGCCTGAGCAAGTGGACGCTAAGTGAGCTTGGGTTTGATGACATGCACAAGCTGATTACTCCTTCTGAAATACCAGCAAAACTGGGAATGTTCTGAAATACAAAAGCTGGCATCCTCAAGACCCTGCTGAGTTGTCCTCGTCTCTCAGAGGAGCACCTCCGGTCCATGGCTGTACTTCAAGGAAATTATCACTCTTGAGGCATACATGGAGCTTGTTCCCTTCTTCCAAGGGCAGCTTCTGGGCTGTCTGCATTTATGTGTACTTTTTGACAAGTCACAACCACTGCAATAGTAGGACTTTTTGAGAAGCAGTTGAAATTAGCTTCCTTTTGTCTTATTCTTAGATCCCTTGATAATGTCACTGCTCTCAAAATAACTTTACAGAAATTTTGAAATGAGTTGTAATTCTGGAACAAACATTCATTTCCTATTTGGTTCAAGCTAATTAGGTATGATTATTGTACTGCTGTTGTAGTTGATGTACTCCAGAACCCTGTATAGAAAGGCAGAGCTTTCCTAGTGGCTGCTGTACCAGATAATTTTGCTTGGTCTCAGCCTTGAAGTGAGTTTAGTTTGAAGGAGTTACTGTTATCTTAAATAATGCCAAGGAGAAGTTAGAGATAGGGTTTAAGACTGGACTAATGCCAGCACATACGGATTATTTAAAAGCAGCGGACTTTTATTGGTGTTTGCAGTTTATAATCCAGGTAGCTAATGCCTTCAAATGTAAACATTAAAAGGATGTTCTCTTTTCAGTAATGTTCTATATATCAGAAATTTTGGACATTCACAGGTGCAATTAAACTTTCCAAAACCAGCCAGATTTCCTGCCCACAAGCTATTGTTTCTGTTCCAGCTTTGTCCTTTTTCTTCCTTTGTTTTGCACTCTGGGGCAATATATTTACTGGTGTTTTTCCTGAAAGGCCAGTATCATTATGTTACTGTCTATGGAGGACAAAAGGGAGCAGGATAGGGTTTTCAGATTTCACACTTACTTTAAAATTGTGAAATTCGGGGTTGTTTCTTTCTTTCTTTCTTTTTTTCTTTCTCTCTTTCTCTCTTTCTTTCTCTTTCTTTCTTCCCCTTCCTTCCTTCCTTTCTTTCTCTCTTTCTTTCTGTCTCTCTTTCTCTCTCTCTCTTTCTTTCTCTCTCTCTTTCTTTCTCTCATTCTCTCTTTCATTCTCTCTTTCTCTCTCTCTTTCTCTCTTTCTCTCTCTCTTTCTTTCTCTCTCTCTTTCTTTCTCTCATTCTCTCTTTCATTCTTTCTCTCATTCTCTCTTTCATTCTCTCTTTCTCTCTCTCTCTCTTTCTCTCTTTCTTTCTTGCTTTCTTTCTCTCTTTCTCTCTCTTTCTCTTTCTTTCTCTCTCTCTTTCTTTCTCTCATTCTCTTTCATTCTTTCTCTCATTCTCTCTTTCATTCTCTCTTTCTCTCTCTCTTTCTCTCTTTCTCTCTTTCTTTCTTGCTTTCTTTCTCTCTTTCTCTCTCTTTCTCTTTCTTTCTCTCTCTCTTTCTCTCTCTCTCTCTTTCTCTTTCTTTCTCTCTCTCTTTCTCTCTCTCTCTCTTTCTCTCTTTCTCTCTTTCTCTTTCTTTCTCTCTTTTTCTCTTTCTCTCTTTCTTTATTTCCTTCTTTCTTTCTTCCTTTCTTTTTCAAAATTGATGATCTGTTCTTGTGTATTAAAATTACTCCCTTACAGGACAATACTATTACCTGGTTAATCACAAGGTACTTTGTGACTAATATTTCTGCAGCTCTAATATTCAACTCGTAATAATAAGCTTATAAAAAGGCTGACTTCCACTCTTCCCATGGGACTCTGTGTCTGTCAGGACTTACATAGCTAAAACCAGCCAAAGTTGCGCAATTATGTTTTCAAGCACTTGCAAATAGTTTGCCAAAATTTTCTAATTGTTGACATCCTCAAAATGTATGCTGCTGGTATCTTCTAGATTTATTCAGTGTTCATGTTCTCAGTATTGTTAATGCTTCTGAACAGCTAATTCATATGTACATCTTATGTATTTGGTTCTGTGAATCCCAGCAACAAAGCTGAGTTAATTTCTGATCAGTGTGTCTCAAGGACTGAAAATAGGAAATGCCACACTGGAGCACATTCGCTATCCAGTTGCTTGGCTGTCCTCTTGTCCAAAATGGCTACAGCAGATGCTTCTGACAGAAGTGCAAGGAACTTCCTCTTCTCTAATAACTAAAAAGCATTTTAAGTACTAAAAAAAAAGATAAATACAGTTTTAATGGAATTTGTCCATGCTTGACTGTTTCTGAATGCCATGTCCTTGTTCTCAATGACTGCTTATTGTAATGAATGCCACAGTTTAATGGGGGGGATGGGGGAAATATTTTGGTTTATGGCTTGGTGTTTGCTAAAGTCAGGTGTCATCTTCTCCACACTTTCAATGAATTTTCCCAAATTTATCTGAGCACTTAATCATTCTACGGTGTTTTTTAAGATGACTACATTAGCACTGCATGCAGTATCTCAGCTAAGGCAACAGCATTGATTTGCCACAAGGTGTTGTGTTGTATTCTCCTTACTGTTATCTCAGCTAAGGCAACAGCATTGATTTGCCACAACGTGTTGTGTTGTATTCTCCTTACTGTCCTGCCCATGTTGTAACATTAGTTGCTTTTTCCTGTAGCTGTATATCGTGATCAGTGTCTTGCTGAGTTGTTCACAACAATGTCAAGTTGCCTTTCTCTACTGCTAGTTTTAAACCTTGCAAGCATTTCTTTCTTATGGATAATATTTTGAATTTTTGAATGTCCTGCTTGTTCAGTCGCCTACTTTCTCCCGAAATTTTACACTTCAGTTTTTGATTATTATTTCAGATAATCAATCACATATAAATGTGGATCTCACTGGCCTGACACTCCGCTGATTATCCCATGAAGTTTTATAAAAATAGACAGGATATTCGTTACTTCCAGTTCTTTTTTTTGCATAAATGATTTTTAATGAAGGACTGTGTATTCTTAGCAGATCAGCCTGTTTATTCTGAAGCTCTTTCAGCATTCTTGGATATTCACCATCTGGGCAGGTTGACAACTTGCTAACATACTGCTGTCGCTATCCAGGCCTTCGAACAGGAAGTGAGAATGGGTCAGAAAGTCCTTTTTCAATTGAAATAATTCAGTAGGAAGGATAAAGTAAGGCTGAGCTGAAAACAACTTTTGAGAATTCAAAATTTGATTTGATGAATAGGAGATTGGGAACAGTAACATAATTATTGCCATCATCCACTTTAGTTTATTTGGAGAATAAATAAACAATTATATGAATATAAATATGCATATTTGGAGGCAAATTGCTTTCTACTGTAACAAATTTGAAGACGGAAGTATTACACTAGCATAACTAATTGGAAAAATTCAAAGTCTCAAAGCAGAAATACAACACCACTTCTGTATAGCACACTGGAGGTCTTTGTAGCTATAGTTCATTTCAGGAAAATTCCTGAATAGAAATAGGGTTAGGTTGGCCTCTGAGCACTTTGTTTAAGTGAACTATAAACAGAGACATGCCTGTAACACCAGGCATTAGAATTCAAAGTCATCAGTAATGAAGAAAAGTTGCCGTTAGCAATAAGTCAGGCAATGTACCACAGCTTGGTCTTGGAGAATTGAACTCCCCAAAACCTCAACATTTATCGGTTAGCTCCTGACCACAAAAACATCTTTAGCCATTCTAATCAATAGGAGCCTAAATCAAAGCTTTACCACCACTCTCAGGTCTCCAGATCACCAAGTATGAGAGGAGAATGCTCGCAGGCCTATGAAAGGTAGCTGCGGTTGCAATCCTTATTAACAAATTGGAGAGAAAACCTGCTAGACAGTGGGGGAGGCATTAACAGCTGAGTGAATTGAGTGTCCAGGTTTGCGTTTTCCATCTGCCGAACCTGGCTCAACTTCTTTCCTGCCCTGGCAGGGCCCTGGCCCTTTCAGTGGGCAGTAACCTATTTACTGCCCCATTTGTGTCACCACAAAAAAGTATCCCCTTGAAAGGGAAGACTGCTGGACTCTTGAAACTTGCTGTGGTCTTATTCTGCCCTTGGTTGTAACATTTTGGGCATGCTGACTTCCCTGCTTTCTCTTGGTGCTATTATCAGTAGTGTTCATCAACAGTCTGAGGACTGTTTGTTACTTCTATGGTTTAAATACTCTTTATTTTCCACTGAATACTAACACAATATATTGTAATGCTCATATACATAAATACAGCTGTTAGACATTTAGATTCCCACTAGAATGTATCAAAGCATATCACACATATTAACAACTATGCTAATATTTTTTTCCCATCCTCAAGTGTACTTTGAATGGCCACTATCACCCCTTCAAATAAAGTTAAAAAAATAACCATAAGAGAATTAAGAGAAGTTATAATTAAAATGCAACTCCATATTCTAAAATAATACAGTTTGTCCCTATTTCTGTTTGGTTTGTTATCTTACAGAACAAGAGTTTTCCTTACTGAATTTTCTTCTTAGTAGGTGGAGTGTCTTTCGGAATATTTTTTCAATGGAAAATAAGTAGAAACAAAAAACCTGCAAGTCCTAGACATTACAACAAAGAAAAGAAAAAGCTACACAAGGTGTAATATCAGGTATTCTGAATGTATTTTATATATCCTTTCTAGAGTAGAGAAGTGTATGTTCTTTTGTATTTGTGGTCCATTACAAATGTAATGAAGTCGTTGTAAGAATACAATATAATTCCATTAACAGCTTTTTCTGTCTTAGACGTTACCATGACTAATCAGCATCAGGGATCAGCAGCATCCATTAATGACCTGCAATACTGTCTTCTATAATACTTTCAGTACTTTACATGATCTGTCAGTCAAAACCAAAACAATTAGGGAGTTTAGGAAATCCACAACCACAGAAGACAACCACTCAGCCACAAGCAATAGGGACTTGCTGAAAGAAATGGATTTTTTTAAACAATGTGTAAGAAAAGTATCAATGTATATATGAGAGAAGGTTCTATTTTACTTTTTGTCTGGGCCTTCTACAGATACCAGAAGGAATAGTGAGCAGAGAACCAGGGCACAATATGGCATTATGCTCAGAGGAGCTGTTAAAATGCCCAGTCTCTGAAATTAGGAAGAAACAGCACAGGGAACCACTTAATGAGCCTTTACAGTCTTCCACATTAAGGATTATGAGTTCTGTTCTAAAAATACCCCAATTCGTTATGTGGTGCAATGAAATGCTATGCCTGCACAAGAACAAACTGGCCCTACTCCCTGTGAATCTCCACCTGGCATAAATTGAATAGAGAAGAGGATTTTCAGAAGAGAACAGATTTAGATTGAGCATTTTATAGTGATTAGCTGACCTTCCAAAAATGACATAGGCATTAAGAACTTCCCAAGTCATTAGTCCTTAGCTACAGGTAAAATTTCCTGAAGGAATACCCAAACTGGTAACACAGTTGCGTACTTCAGCAGATTAACCCAGCAGATTTATCTCTGACCAGCCTCCACTGTACCATGGCTAGTTTTATAGGTATCATGAATGTAAAGCTCTAGTGACTCACGCCCTTGCAGGCTTTTAAACTCTTCCTTTAAACCCAGGAGTGAGTTCCTAGGAATCCGCTGTATTATTTCAGAATAAGTTAACCCAGGAAAACAATCACAGCATTATTATAGCACAGAGCGTGTAGCTGGCTGGCTCTGAAATATAATTCCATGAAACATAACCTTCTCAAGGTACAATTGTGAGGAAATACATTGGGGTATAGCGTTTGTAAATAAATGTCGATAGCAGATTAGCAAGGTTATCCAATTCCACTTAAATTCAGCCAGATGTCCACAATATGTCCCTAATGAGAAGGATACATAGCCATTATCTGCATAATTTGATAGAGAGTGCCTGTAAGCAAGTATAATGGGAGAAATCAGATCAAAATCAGCGCACATAATTCAATAGGACCTTAAGTAAAAGACCAAAACAAAAGACAAGATGAAGCAGAAAACGCTTCATGATTTGCTGGTACATTGGAGGTTGGTTCATGACTCTCTGTTTTATTCCTTTGCCATGCAAGGTGTATTGAAGATGAGATGGACAAACTGAACTGACAATCAGAGATGTGCAGACAACATTGAGAAATGATAAAAAAGAACATTTGGGTTCATCCAGGGTTTGAAATCATGCTCATATAACAGCTAAAAATTTGTAAAGGAAACCTGTCTAGCAAGTGATGTTTTATCAAGATGATTTCGGGAAATGTATTTGTTAAGAAAAAATGTGGAGGTTTCAACTCTGAAAATCTGTCTATTCACACTGTGACTACTTATGATTCTATGACTACTTATGATTCCTACTTATGGAATAGGTAGTTATTAAGCCACCTGCTGACCAGAGCATAAGCAGCTATGGATAAAAAGGTATAAAAATAAACTTACTAGAGTAGTGTTTTTCACACAGGACTTTTTTCTTTTCAAGTAACGTTTAATATAAAAGAGCTTTATTCTTTATCACAAAAACATACTGTTTAGGAGTGGCTTCTTAAAAAATACATGATATGTCTTTTTTCTTAATGATTATTTGCTACAGGTGCTCTCAGCAGCACCATAATGTTCTGACAAGGGTCTCTGTGGGTACGGAGAACAGCCAGCTTGCAGAATCAGCTTGTGTGGTTAGCTGACATGCACATAATGCTAAGTCTTATTTGCCAATGAATGTCTGTGAAGGTTCGAAATGTTAGAAATGGGTATAAACACACCCAGTGTTCATGTGCATATTTGAAAGATGGCACTGGAGCACAAGGCTTCCTAACTTCAAGTGAAGTGCAAAGGTGTCTAAAATCAACTTGAGCTGTCTTCCTGAGCTGCACCAAATGAGCTTCAGCAGCAGTGTATGTTTCTCACAAGTGATGTACTAGATGTATGTAAACAAAAGTCTATTTTGAGTTTGTAATAGATTTTCATGCCAAATTCAGACTTGACATAATTTAACAGATATAGGTAGCTTTCCTGGAGTTGCATATGCTACACCAACTGAATTTGTCCTGCCATTTTCGAAGTTCCCTGAATTTCAGAAGTATCTGTTGCTAAACTTCATTGCAGGGTAGCTTCATTCAGAATAATGAATAAATTCATTGAAGATTAAGTAATTGCAATTACAGTGGAACGACTTGACAGGAACACACAGAATTCATGCAAGTGATGTGTGACAGTTCAGATACAGAAATGAAGCTAGCTCAAAAATAAGCTGTACTTCCAGCTCTCAGCACAGTAACAGCCCCAGTGTTATACCAGAGATTTGATTTGTGCCACTTCAGCATGAGGTGGAGAAAGACAGATTTTTACACAATCTTTTATTCTGTTGCTTTCTTTGCATGTTTTTAGAAGAACAGGTACTTCCAGCTATAGACAGTACAAAGCCCCATCCTACAATTGGATCTGTGTAACTGAACCCTCCTTCCTACAACCAGATCTATATCAATGAACGCTTATTTCTGGATGGAGTCGTGTTTAAATGAGTGAATCTTCAGATAAATGCAAGGATATGTCCAGGCGATAATTTATAGGATTGGGGTTCAATGCTGTATTTTTATCAAGAACTTTTTGGTATATGTAACACCCACCTGATCTTCAATATTGTGCATCTTCCATGCAACACAGTACTGCATTGGCCAATATGCCTTCTTGGGTTTATTTATATGTGTATATTATATACACAAATAAAAGGTATCACCTGCAAATAATATTTGGAATGTGAAAGACACAAAATGTAAACATTTTATTTGGCAGTTGTTTCAAACAGGTGAATAAATAAATGGAAAAGTACATCTTAATATTTTTTATAGCAACAGATGCAGTTGCACACATATTTACATATTGTGGATGCAAAGAACAGTTAATTTAATTTCTTTTTGTTAAAAAATGCAACTTCCAACACCACTAGACTTGACAATTAGAGATGAAGATACTAGTAATACTTGGTTCTAGCAATCGCAACTTTTAAAGGCATTCATTTGGAAGTAAGATAAGAGAGTCATCATGCATTTAGTTCATTTTGTCCACTTATGGTAGAAAGTCTGATGTAATCTCAGAATTATGAGTGTCATGCGCTTAAGTCAACTATGACATGTTTATAAATCAATGTAGTTCCCTTAAAACTTGAAGCAAAGAGAAAATCTCGTTTATCGATGGAGACATGTATGAAAGATCTCGGTGCCTGTACGTTTAATTCTTGAAACTTCACAAATTTTGCCTTTTCAGCATCCCAATAATAGACTTGAGTGAAAGAATAATCACTTCCAAGAATGGCATATTGATAATTACTTATCTGAAGCGGTTGGAATACCATTGACCCTCGGGATGGCATCCTTTGTAAATCCAGAAATGCTGAACCACCCCATTTCATTACTTTAGAGTCCCCAATAAATCTTGTTAAGCAAATGTATACATCCTCTTTCACTTTGAAATGTTTCACTGCATATGCATCTTCCATATCTTGGATATCAAAACGCTTAACAAATTCATTTGTTCCTTTGTTCCACTGATATATTACAGGTCTTTGAGAACTACTTGACAGAATTAAATGTGGTTTGCCAGATATTTCAAGATACTCCACATCAGTATCTCTGTACCAGGCGTGCAGAGACTGATGGGAATAAAATCCATTCCCATTCCATTTGTAAACTGTGGTGAAACCAGCCTTTGAACTGTCTGCAACAACAAAATACCAGTCTTCAGCAATCCTGAAAGTTTCAATGTCATTGGGTTTTCGGATTTTAAGGATTTCAATATCTTGAATTTTTATAAACTTATTAGCAAAAATATCTCTTTTATATATGTGGGAGCCTCCAAAGAGCTGTGCGACAATGACATACAGCTGACTCTCAATAACTATAGGTTTACACACAACAGTTGAAGTACCTGTAAAGAGAAAAGTAAAAGACAGGGTTAGCACCACTTCTTGGATCAGCTGTTGTAATGTTATTTGTTGAGCAGTGTTCATACCTGTAATGTTGTCGTAATTTCTGAACATCACTTCTACATGGTCCCACTCAAGAAAGATGCATTTTCCAGTAAAAGGCTGAGCAATAACTACATGTTCATCATTCATGTATGAGAAAGTATCTACTGACAGAGACTGGTATGGCAGGGACTGATAAACTTCAAATTCTGCAAAAGTGCACACAACATATAATTACAGAACCTTTCCATACTGTGCTGAAAAAACATCTGCTTAGCAGATACCATTTTATTGCAAATTACAGTATTTCATCACTAGTTTGATTTTTCTGTTGATAAACCAGCACTGCTATTTGTTTTCGGATATTTCTCAAAGAGGTGCTGTCTTATGTCCCAGTTCTCCAAATCTTTATATAGCACATTAAAGTCTGAGTAGAACCTGCAATACAAGACCCCACTCCCAAGTGATTTGCAAGTCAGACTTATACCTGCACAGAATTCATATTGATTTTAGTGGAAGTTCCATCCATTATGCAGACTTCCTGCAAAAATGGACCTTAGTATAAAAAAAATACATAGCTTTGACTTTAACAAGATTAAATAATTTGAAGCACATTACCTGTAATAATGCAATCAAATTCTTTTGGAGAGAGGCTATTGATTTTTCGCTTCTTATATTCTGGTGGACTTTCACAGTAAATGTCTTCAACTGTTGCATTGGTGCTGCCCAGCCATTCCACTAACCATTTCAGTTTGCAGTCACAATTAAATGCATTGCCTCTAAGATCTCTACAATAAATAAATCGTGCATTGAAAATAAGTACTTAGCTGATGTATTCCTTCTTGTAGGACATCAACAAAATAAGCTCTTGTTAAATATGTGCCCTTTTGCTTATTCTCAGTTGTTGCCTTCCGGACTTAATTTGTCCAGACCCACAGTTAAATCTACATGCCAGAACCCACACAGACTTAATTATATTAAGGTTATCACGAAGAACTTAACTTGATCAGTAGGAAATTTGATTTATCCAAGTTTACAGGTACACAAAAGCCTACCTAATTGTTGGCCCCATATTTTGGGAGGTTGTTTCTTTAGATTACCTTTTCTCAGTAAGATCATTCTAGATAACAAAGTTGGAATTAATGTAACCTGACAGTCAGCCAGTCAGTATTTGCTATATCCTTTAGATATACTCATCTAGGGCTTCAGGAGACACAAGCAAAGGTGTTCTGTTCAAGTCTTACAGCTGTCTTCAGGCATATTTCAGATTGTAGGTACAGGAACGAGCAAGTGCCAGGACTAAACTGTGCAACCACCTGGCCACAATCAGTCTTGCCAAGTAATGCGACCAGTAACACTGACCACCTCCATGTACTACTACTGCAGCTCTACACTGCGAATTCAGCCTACCTTATTAACACAGGGAGCAGGCAAAGGACATTCTGTGCTCATTATCACACATCAGGTGAACCAGAATTGGTGTGTTGTAAACAGGACAGACTTCAGTGAAGCAACTAAGGATTTATCTGTTCATATTTTGTATTTTTGCTGGTATTTAAGTTATATATTTTTAAAAGTTCATGTTTTGGTTTCATTGCAATTTGATTTAGTATGGGATGGTACTTACTAAGACACATGCATTCATGATAAAAGACTGCCTTCCCAGAAACTGCTTGCGCATAGAAATGTTACTCCATTGAATACCTCCCACCTTCCACTCAAGCCATGCTCTCTCATGCATCCCTAAGGATACTTTGTTCTTATTCACTAAGTCTAAATGAACATGCAGCTCTCTTACACAACTACTAACAATATTACTTATCTTCATAACTGGTGGAATGTTCAAAACTAAAGCAAATTAACAACAACAGTAGACAAAACCCAAGCCTACTCATATTGGGAAGTCTACCCAGTGGATCCCATTACTGGCTGTCAGTTTGAATGGTTACTCAGAATGTCCTCTAAAAGAATCTCATTATATTTTTAGTATAATTAATAGATTAATTAATTGCTTTCTTACACATTTGTTAAAGAATCCAAGCCTTTGAATATGTCTTTTGGAAGCGACTGGAGGTTATTATTTGCGAGACTCCTGTAAAATAAGATATTTCAGTATCAGCGCTAATTCATTAAATTACACATTTTTACAAGGTGTAATAGGGTTTCTTATTTAAGGTAAAGAACCCTGGTATTCTCCAGCACTTAGTTCTAAAAGATTGCTTTTAAGAACAGCTCATTTACTTTGTGACTTTTTCTTCCACTAAAATGCCATGCCTCCCTCTGTGTTCTCACTCTTCAGCAGCCTTGCAGCATTTACAATAACTTCACTTAGCAGGGTAAAAAGTGCAATCACCTCTGGTGTTTTGCCAACACCATTATTTTAAAACAATTAGTCATGATTGGATCTACTAATGTTTTCCTTATGAGATACCAATACACGGTGTTCATATTACTGCAATTTTCCCACTTTCTTGTATCTCTTCTGGAAGGGAAATCTTAATACTAGTTTTCATTCAGTGGACTTAAGTTTAGCTCATAGTTTTTGGAAATATGCATTAACAGACAAGAAATTGCTGATCAGCATTCATTTCTTTCCTGGAATGTGCATGTGTGTGTGTGAGTATGTGTGTATGAGACCAGCAAAAACCTGCTGTTAATTCACAGTTTTTAATGTTGGGAAACCTTGCCTAAATTCAGTGAGTATTCTAGCTACTAAAAGTGATGAAGAAATGTGGACAGGCTTTGAACAAGCAATATATTACACTTCACCCAGACACGTCTGTGTTGAGTCCACTAAAGGTCTGAGTTCCCCAAGATGTCACAGGGTGCATGACAGGAAAAGAGTAACGTAGGTTATAGATGAGGCCTCTTTTGATTAACAGTATTATTTATTACTTACAAGAAGAAATGAAAACAGAAATCATTCTAGTTTAATATCCTAGTTAGAATCTGTAGCTAGTAAGACTTAACCTCTTCTGTTGTCGCTTGTAAACATCAAAGTTATTTATTAACTACAGTTTCTCTCGCCAAGCAAAGCCACTTAGGCATATACTAAATCTCTAGAACAGGCCCACATATACTAGGTCTGCTGGCTTATTTAAAATTGTTTGTCTTATCATGAATGGTAACCATGGGATGATGCCGTTAGTCCATTCTGACTTCACCGCTTTCAAAGTACATCTGATTGTAACACTGTTTGGTGTATGTATCATGTGCTTCACTTGTGCTTAATTTTACACTCAGGAGCAATTCTTTAAAAGTCAGGTAACTCATATGAAAAAAGCTAAGCAGATGTGCAAGCTGAGGCAGGTTTAATGTCCTATATATTCTTTATATATTATCCCACAGCAAACTGAAAGAGATGATAGACTTGGAAGTAGCAGCAGCTCACCACTGCAATGGGAATGTGACTGACAGAAAAATTTACACAAGGTTTGTGCATTTGCCAATTTTTGGATGAAAATTATTCATTTTATATTCCACTGTTAAAAAGTATACTTATGTATTACAAAACACTGGTTTGTGTAGATGGTACTGTATGTGGTATTTGCCTTATAGTAAGAGAGTAAAGGTTGAATCAAACATGCAGTTAAACTTATGGCTGCAGTTCTGAAAGAAATGCAATCAAAATTACATATTGTGCATAGAAATTACTGTCCAATCCTAAGAGTTTGACATTAAATGAGTAAATTCATAAAAGAAATAAGCTTTTTCTTTAATTTTTTCTGTTCTTTAATATACTCTGAGCAGAAACTGAAGTGTTTTGCATAATGATAAATACTAGATGGCTCTGTTTCACAACAGGGCATGCTATAATTGTAAAAATTAATTGCATTATAAAAATACAAATGTTTGGATAGCTTATTGCATTGCAAAAGTTATGTTGCGAAAAGGAAGTTAACAGAATAAATAGAACAAAGTTCATCTCCTCTAACTTCATGGAACTCATTTGTATGCTTATTTACTGTGGTTCTTTTTAATATATTTTATGTACACAAGTAATCTCCTGTTTCTCAAATGAGAAATGCCTCAGGGTGCCAAATGATTATTCTTAATGTGTATGTGCAATTTCCCCCAAAGGGTGGGGAGTGGTTCTGCAAGCAGATTAAACTAGTCACATTCTGTGGTTAATGGACCTGCCTTTGCAGTTATTTTCCGCAAATTTCTCATTGTCTTCATGAATAGCACTCCGTGTGCAACAGCAGCATGATGCACAAATCTATGTCCCAAAAATGTGCATGTGACCACATGCAATCCACAGTGGCTCCTCACTTGTGGTTCTAGCTTTTGCATATGTTTTCTCTTATGAAACTGCTGAAGGATCCCCAGAATCCAGTATAACAGACAAGACGTTACTCTTGGACTGTATGCTCTGTATAAAAGAAACTGTGCCTTCCTCTGTGTTAGGAAAGCAATTTGCTCCCTGGCAGCAACAGCTACTAAATAAATAAATGAATATGATAAATAATGTACCAGACCCATTTGTGAATATAAAGCTATTCATGTGCGTAAATATTTTGAAGATAGGGTCCCAGTTACCAGCCTTATCCAATTTTCTGCCTTTTTTAATAGTACTATAAGTATGCCTATACCTCTAATATGGATTTTTACAGGATGTGCCCAGCCTGTTTATATACCTTTTTCCCTTTCCTTTCTCTTTCCTCTTCTTCAGACACAGAGGCATTCTATAAGTAACTCTATCTGCACAAGTAGTCATAGTAGGCTTGGGCTCACACCTCTGATTCTTGTCTGTTCTGACTAAAAAGGGAAGAGTAAAGTGTTTTATGGTACATTTACTATGTAGTGAAGGATGTGGTGAACTACAATTCAACTATTATATTTATGCATTAACTATTTAAAATGGAACCTTTGCTTTCTCTCCTGTGTCAAAATATATGAAAGAAAAAGTTAAATGACCCTGTTTCAAAATGCTCTTGGAGGTTATTGAGCGAAGGCCAAAAGGTCAGAATCCACTCCCCTGCCTCTGATACACACCCCGAGATATACGCTTCAG
The DNA here is from genome assembly GCA_028858755.1 of Ara ararauna. NCBI lineage: Eukaryota > Metazoa > Chordata > Aves > Psittaciformes > Psittacidae > Ara > Ara ararauna. The sequence continues at coordinate 72,373,004 of CM054381.1, forward strand.
AATGCAAATGCTCAGAGCTGGGTACAAACCCATGTCAGGCACACCCCAGAGTTTTCAGCCTCCTTTTTCTTACAGTATTCTTGTAATTTTTTATGTTTTTCTTACAGTACATATTGTATTTTCAAGAAATTTATTGCTTGCTAAAATAAAATTATTGCTAAAGGATAAACTGAATGTGAAATAAGAGACAGAAACCTGTCTAAAAACTGTCTTGCTAGCTCAGAGCATGAGGATGCTACTCCTGTGTTTGCAGTGGAATGTTACAGGTATTTGTTGACAGCGTGCAGTTTCACCTGCTGAGCACAGCATGAGAAGTGCCCCTGCTGGTGTGAGCATGGGAAGCATTGCTCTGAACTGCCACATTAGCATCCAGAGTGCCTTTGACTAATTTCCACTCTTGGCTAATGCAGCAAGGGGGCTGCAGCATATCAGAGGGCAAGGATTAGGCATGCTTCTAGCACAGCTGAAGGGCTGAGCAGCAACATGAAGAATGTTAAGAAGTTCCTTGTGTCAGTGCATGACAGATCCTGACAATGAGATGCTCTTGCTCATGTGCAGGAGAGGACAAGGTGCAGAGCAGGGCTTTGAAGCCAACCCTGCTGGAGTCTAAAAGCTGCTATGCCACACAGTTAAGTGGAAGAAGTGTATCAGTAATTTGTAATAAATGCATCTTACTGCAACCCTTCTATTTAAAAGGGTGGGAAATTTCAAATTTTATTTGGTCAAATTCTGCTGGATACACTTAGTGGCTGAAGTGGACACAGGTACAGACATTGATGGCCTGTCCCCAGGAATGACTGTCATATTCTCTTGGATTCACACCAGACTTGAGTACCTGGGAAGAGGCGCATGTCCATCCTTCAGCATCTCACCACTATGGCACCTCAGTGCTGATCACAGCTCCCACCTTCCTCCTCTCCAAGTCCCAAACTGTGACTCCCCTCATCAGTGCCAAGCCCTGATGCATTCTGCTTTCTACCTGCTCCTACATACCCAGCTGGAAATCCCCAGTGCTCTGAGCAGAGAAAGTCAGGGAGCTACTGCCAAACATGTACTTCTTGGAAACTCTTTGGGTCCTGACCTTCTACAGATATCACAAGTTTGTGAGTCTTTGGTGGAAACACAAAGATTAACATTCAAATTAAATGACTATTAATACTGCTTTAACAAATGTAAATAGCTATATATCCAAATGTGAAATTCAACAACACAGTGGTTCAGCTACTATATTAAAAATACCAAGTAATATATTCAACCACTTTACTTACAGGTGAATTAAAGATTTCAGTCCTCTGAAAGTATTTCTTGAAATTGACTTAATGCTGTTGTTCTCTATGAACCTGTAATGGGTCGTAAAGTCATTCTGGTCAAAGCAATGCCTGGAACTTGGAAGCCCACCCACTCTATTCAATAATACCAGGAAATGTACTTTTGTCCACTCACAAATATTCTAGATGAGGAAGGCCCATGAAAGCATCATCACTAATAACATCAAAAGTGTTGGATGTAAACAACCTGCATAAAGAGATGCGAAACAAAAGACCATTAGATTATTAGCATCTTTAGAGTTCAGCAAGCCATGGTAGGCCAGATTTCCACTGCCTTGTTTCATGGTTTTGTCTGTGCAAGCACTACAGGACTGTATGGCTGACATCTTGCCCCATAGTCTGGGTCAAAGGGTAGGGCCTAGCAACTTGTTGCTTTGCCTGCTGGAGCAATCTGATAAAATTCCATTGACTTCTGTGGGATGTAAATGTGGGTTTATCATGCCAGTAAAACAATGGGCTCGTACAAGTGCCACTGGAGACGTACTTGGTCGACAATGAAATGTTCAAGTACTACAGAGGTCTAAATTGTCTTGAAAAACACTTACTTTGATGACAACATAGGGAACGTATCCAGCTGATTAGCCAGTCGTCAGGTTGAATTAGTATCACTGACAGGCAGGAAAATCCCTTAACTTCTGAGTTATTATTTGACCTGAGGGTACTAAAAAGTTACTGAGAAACAAATGGAAAATCTCTTCATTTAATCAGTGTTCAAATCAGAACTATTTTTAAGACCACATTATACCAGCTGGAGATAGTTCTTAGTGTGTGCATGTATTTTTCATCCATCTAGCAATAAAAATAGCAGCAACACATTTAATTTTATGTAATTTTGTAAGCATTACAAGTGGACAAGCATTGATTTTTTTACAGCTTTATTTATGCTTATCAGCCGTGTATGCATTTGCCCATTTTAATTCAGCTCTGGGCTGCCACACCCTTAATATGTTGAGCATTGTCAAGTACAATGAACTTTGCCTGGTGGAATACTAGATGTACATCTATATTTTATTCAGTTAGACCTGATGGATAAATAAATTTACCCTGTGACATCTTTAGGCATTCAGGAATGCAAGATTTGCAAGTATGAATTAATACAATTAATAAGACAGTTCATCTCTTCTTTTGAAATTTGCATTAAGAATAAAAAGCAGTTGATTTGTTTTCTCACTTAGCTATTGCAGACTGTGCTTTTTCCACTTTAAATACATAATTTTTTATGTGTGAAAAATAGAAGCAGGAAAATCTTCCTTTTTGTTAGAAACAATAAATACTTGTCTTCCTTTGAGAAAATAAGTATTTTTGTAAAATCTCTGAATCAGAAGACCAATTCAGTAAATCTGCTGCCTGTAACTAATTTTACTTTTCTGATGTGATTTCACCGAGTAATTTTTCCTTTTCTGCACTCTACCCTCCTAAAGAACATGGTGATATCTCTTTAAATAGTATAGCTGGTTTAGAGATTGCCAGGCTTATAGAATAGGTCTTGTACTTGGTGATCTCATTTGCCTCTCATCTCATACCTCTCCCCAGTGTCTGTATCACACATATGTGATGCATAAAGTGGCTTTTCTCCGAGTCACTGACTTCAGACACTAGATTTGCATGACCCACCAGCTAGCTATTTCTGGGATAGGGGCTGAAGATACTGCACTGTACCTAGTGACTATACTACTTAGCAGGAACTGTCCGCTGCTAGCAGGTGCCATGACTACCTCCTTTCTTTCTGTGGGTTTTCATGTCATCAGTTTATAAAAGCACCCTCAGCACGTTGCTGATACACACTTAAAAGTGCTGGAGATGAGAGCAGGGATATTTTCTTTACATTAGGGAACACTCCTGCTGGCACTTGTAGGTCCTTTATATTTTTGTTGTCACATGAAGAGCACAGAGCATACCATCCATACTATTCAAGAAGCTCTGCTGGCCTGGGACTTACGTGTAGTGTTTAGCACGAGACCATGATTTTTCCAGAGACCATTGCCACTACTACAGTAAAAATAGTAGTAAATAATAATAGCAGCAGATATATTTCACACTCAGAAATGTGTGACTGTCATACTGGAGATACCAGCTTACATTTGGGCTGCAAAAATGTAATACTGGAGACTATTACATAGAAATATAGGCTGCTCAATCTTGCTATTGGCTAAATTAAACCTATTGATACAGCTATAATCATGCAAAGCTAAAACTTACTCTAATTTCTAATTAACCTGAATTTTCCATATTCTTATTTCCCTCACTCTCTTCTGCCAAAGGTGGAAATTTTCCTTTCACATGTACAAACGGGAGTATTGACCCCACAGATACAATCCTGCCTCCTGCAGTCTGTGTTTAAGGAGTTGTTTGCCTCATGTCAGCAGTTTGACTTCCCAAAGATGGCAAGCAGCTCAGCTACCATGTTAGAAACATATCTGGAAAACAGATCACTTGTTGAAGACCATAGTGGAACAAAAACAGCTTTTCTGGGGTCAGAGCTTTTGCTGCAGCATTTATTAACAGCAGCTTAGAACATGCATTTCAGTGTATGGCAGACCATGCAAATTATTACCATTACCGAAATGCCATAAGCCATTGCCAGACCCCACTATACCAGGCACTATAATAACTCAAAATAAGATGACTGTGTCTGTCCTACTCCACCCTACCCAATTCTGCCTCCCTGGCAGCGGGATCGTTAAGTGTAGGTGGCATATCGTAGCCAAGAGAGATGATGTCCTACTCACTCTCTTCTGATACAAGCTCCACCAATGCTGCTATTTCAGTTTTCCTTCATTTGAAAGGACTATTGCAGGAATTATGTGAAATGTGTCCCTTTTGCGATCTGTGACCACCTGGGAAAAGCTCCTCCAGAATAAAGCACTGTGGAAAAGCATTTAGGTTTCCATAGTAACTGCATTTACCTATTTACCCTGTATCCAAAATTGTACAGTACATCTGCACCTCCTTATCAGCTCCACTTGAGGTAGCAGAGTACAGCTAGGGTCAGGGCTTCAGCTATTGGTACACAAGCAGTTTAATTCAACAGCCAAAGGGCTCTAATACATCAACATTACACCTCTGGCCACATCCAGAGTGCACGGGAAGTCAGTCTGGGACAGACGTCCGATTTTGGTTTTGATCACATCAGGGAGTCTGTCCTGCCGGATTTCTGAGACAAATCTGGGTGTGTGTCAGGCTGGCAGCACATCCACTATAAACAGTTCAGGTTACACCCCCTCTGCATCTCTATAGCTCACAATTATATAATCCTATGCCCACATTTCCAGGAAAGCCTGTGAGCCTGTAAAAAATCCTATATAGAAATGCATCTAGTAGTTAAGCACCCCAAAATATTCTCTCTCTGTGTATACCTCATTGCAGTATTTGATTTTGAAATAACTGCTTAATTTATTTCTTTTCTAATCGGAAGAAAATTTTTATCACTTTTTTTTGCTTTTTTCAAAGAACATGAAATAACAAATGGGGTCAAATCCAGGCGCTATGAAGGCAAAACTCCCACTGAAGTGACTAAACTTCCACAGAAGTCAATGGCAATTTTATAAGGAAAAGGACTTCAGGACCTGTCCCACTGCAATGAAGGGTCTCATCTGAGGGGTTCAGAACTCACAGTCGGTGGGAGTTGCAAATGAGCAGCTTTATATTGGGATCAGGCCCCTGGACTGCAGAAAAGGAACATGAATAGTTGTTGCAATGCTGAAGTCCCTACTGTAATGTTAATTAAAGTATAATGAAGATAGCATACGTTCTGTCACCAAAAGCTTCAGCATGTAATCATTCAAAGGAGCACTGACAACACATAGCCTTGCAAAATACAGAGTAGATACACTTTGAAAAAATTAAACATGCACTATCCTTCAAATTGCTAAGAAGTCTTGTATTTTGCCATCTAATGAATCTTCTCTTGCTGCTTCTTATAAAATTAACACTGAGACCCTTTCTAAAATATTTATGGATACATATACATTTCATAACAAAAATTGTATCATATAAATATTTCTCACAGAAGCTGCAGAGATGGTGTGAGCAAAAAACTCCCTTCTGGGATTTTAGTAAAAGCAGATCTCACAAAGGATCTGGAAAGAAAAAAAAAACAACCTTATATTAATGTAGTCTTATATATCCATGGTTATAATACTGATCTGGTCATCACAGAGAAATTTATTCATGTAAGTAAAAAAAAAAGAAAAATCAACCAAAAAAAATGAATGTTACAGGTTTCACGTAGTATAGAAGAAGGTATAAAATGGGATGTGTGCACACAGACAGACAGACAGACAGATGAAAGAGACGTAAAAATCAGGACTCAAGGATGAAGCATGATTTTAACACATTAGCTGATGATTCTGAATGCTGGAGGTACTCCCTGCAGCAAGCATCCTTCCGTATGCACTGAAAACACCACACATCGCAGTTCATTTTAAATCATAAATTAAATAACCAAATGCTTACAGCCCTTACAGTGAGATAACATCAGGCGGAACGCTGCGAGGAATAGATCTGGCATTTTCACATAAAGCATTATCTTTGGTACAAGTACACCAGGCAGGACATTTTGGCTTCACTGGTTTCTTCCCTTCAGTCAGCAAAAGCACAGATAAAAGGCATAAGAAATAAGCAATTCTTCTAAAGGGTCTGCTGGCATTTCCCATTCTTTTGATCCGCTCTCGTTCCAGTCAGTTGAAAGAATATCCCAAAACATGAACAGGGGTTCTTTATTCAGCCATTGGATGTCTTTCTGTAAGTCCAGGTCAATATTTGTCTCAGCTTTCCCAACCCTTTTCTTTCTCTTTCACTCTGTTTTTGTAGTCAGAAACCTGCAGCTGATCTGTATGTTTCCACTCACTCAGGCAACGTACTGCTCAGAGAAGAGACCTGCGAGGTGCTGTAAGATGGGGAAAATCCAACCGGCTGAAGGGAGGGAAAAAAAAAAAAGGGAAAAAAAAAAAAGAGACTTGCATCACCACAAAAACACTGAGCACAACACGGCGTTAGATTGCAAAGTGATGTAACTGAGAAATACACTGCTTTCTGTTTTCACAAGGAGGCCCTTTCCCTGCTGCCAAAAATAGTACAGCATTATGTTTTGCTGGTGGGTGGGTGAGGGGGTGTGGGGTGGAGTGTATGTGTGTGGGGGGAGAAATCAGTCATCTCCTACTGGATCCCTACAACCTCATGAACCTCTGAGAATTATGCTTCACATATTGCAAGCAGCAGAACTGACGGCAGTATCCACAGGAAAATGAAATCGAGTGAAATCATCAAAAGCCTTGCTGCAAAAGCTGTTAGATTAATTCTCATCCTTAGCCCTTATTGCACATATTTGCACCACTGAAAAACAAGCTGCCACACATGGAAAATATTACAATGTATGAGAGAATGCCTACAACTCTCATTCCTAAACAAAATATTTTCTCATGCAAAATAGACCCAACTGCCTTTTTTTAATTTTCCTTTTATTTTTTTATTTTTATTCTTATTTGTTACATGCTTTTTCAGCTGGTTAAATAAAGTGGATTAAAATGGACATTAATTAAAAGTTCAAGTTAAAAAATGTTTTTGCTTGGGACTAGTTTGATCATTTTAGACGGAAGGAAGAAAAAAAAGAAATTTGTTATTTAAACACCAAACCTGTAGTTAAGAACGGACCTTACTTGAAAAGTGACAGGGTAGGGATAGATCTTGATGGCATAATGAACCTTCATAATAGTGCCTGGAGGCTGCAGTTGAAATCAGTGCTAGGTGCAGCATGAACACTCTGTAAGATACATTCCTCAGCCCGATGACTACAGTAAACTACATTTAATATTTTATAGGGAACTTAAGCAGCACCTAAGTGTTATTACATAAAGAACGGTAAGACAAAACTAATGAATGCCAAACAGCTGGAAAGCCATATAGGATTATTTTATTTTTTTCTAATATAGGATTGTTATTAGAAGAGTTTTGCAAACTTTAACAGATCTTGACACTTCCCCACAGTGGCAGCAGCACTGTTTATGTTACACAAATCACAAAGCCTACTAGGGTCAATCCTGTGGTGCAGGAGTTTAATACAGTCATGCTCACTATGGGCTCCTTCATGTAGGTGCTGTCTCCTCACCAGAAGATACTTGATCTCCTGATGAGGAGATCCCTCTTGATGGTAGATTTAGGAAGGTAGATATTAGCAAGAAATTACTATGAGGGTGGTGAGGCATTGGAACAGGTCACTCAGAGAAGCTGTGGATGCCCCATCCCTGGCAGTGTTCAAGGCCAGGTTGGATGGGGCTTAGAGCAACCTGCTGTAGGGGAAGGTGTCCCTGCCTGTGGCAGGAGGGTTGGAACTGGATGATCTTTAAAGTCAGATCCAACTTTAACCATTCTATGATTCTATGATTCTGGTTACTCCTCGTTTGATTCCACAGGGCCACCTGGCTCTGGCCCATTGCTCCTGCTCTACAGGCCATGAAATCTCAAGACCAACACTGGGCCATGTCTGTCTTCCTCAGGAAGAGTGCCAGCAAGGCCCTAGCACATACCCAGCTATGGTTGTCCAGCAGGAATTTCATACGGTATGGGTGAAAGATAGCAAGGGGGAACAACGGGCTGAAAAACTGCAAGAAACTCAGCTCATAGATACTAGGCAGGATGCCAGCACTGCTGAATCCTTGCGTGGGCAGTGGCCTGGGTCTGTCTCCCCGTTATGAGATGAGACCCCCAGAGCTCACATTATGTGGTGGGACTGCATCCTCTGAGAGATAGGAGATGGCCAGAAAAGTCAAGAAAGCTTTCAGAGGCAGAGGGCCACCTCCAGAGGCCCTGCTGGGAGAGGACTTCAGTGCCTGCGCATGGGCATGCTCCCCTCCCGGCACCCGTGCCTGCAGAAGAAAGGGCAGCTCATGCTTTCCCAGCTCCCTCGCTCTCTGTGCTGTGTTTTTGTAAAGCTCTTTATTCATTTAAGTGGAGGCCCATGTTTCCACTCTTAAGAAAAACTTCCCTGTCAGCAGTCTCTCCTGAAGCAGGATTGACTTCCACTAGGAATGACACAGAGCTGTGTTACTTCTGAGCCCTTCCACCTCTGTAAGAAAACGGTACAGAATTACAGTAACCAAAGCACTGAAATTGTTGTAAAGCAAATGTCAGTGCCTTCCCCTGGGTATAAAGGTTACTTCTTGCTCTGGAAATGATCTAATTGGACGACTGGGAAAGAAGCTGGACTTGTGGGGCTTGTGTAAGTAGGGTACACCATCTCCTCCATCTGAGATGTCCAAAGGCACAGACTGTGGTGAGGTGAGAACAGAAAATTCTCTAACTTTTTTTTCTGAAAGAGGCCTGTTGTTGTTTGTTTATTCCTGGCAAAGCTACCCATTGCCATGGCAATATTTTGCCATTGATGGTGAAACCCCGTGTTTCATTTCCTTCAGCTCATTCACTGAAACCCGCCATCAATTACTTAGGCATTTCTTTTTAATGAATACTCCAGCCACACTGTGAATCCCCTGAAAACTTTGCAGTGGAGTGGGTTTGGGGTAACGGAAACACATTCTGCAACAGAGCAGTAACACAGCTCCAGTTTTGTCCAGAGAACTGCCTGGAAGTTAGTCTCCTATTCCAAACTACATGCCAAAACAACTGCTTTTTCCAAAATTGCAAATATTATGAATATTTATAACAGCTCTGTTGAAGGAAAGGCAAAAATCATTTTCCAGAGTCCTTCTGCGCCAATCTCAGCATCTCATTTCTTGCCATGTAGCAGTTTAAAAAGAGATGGGCTCACAGAATTTTGGTGGCACAGCTCTCTCCAGGCATTGCAAGGTTTGACTCACCCTTGGCCTAGGCCATCACTGTTGGTTCCTGGCTAAGGGAACACGCAGTGGCCTCCTGCGCTCACATCCCTAGGTCCCTAGGGTCTCCTCTAGATTGATTTTGGTGGTGGTTTTGGTATCAATTAGGCACAATGTGATTCAAACTTACTTATTTCTCTCAGCAAGGTTTCAGCGGGGGAATGGAGTGCAAGGGAGTTGCGGCTTTCGTTGCTTGGTCTGCTTTAGCGTAACAACCTTCACCTCGCCGGAGGTGCTTGCTGGCAGACATGTTTCAGTACGGGCAGGGGGACACCACGCTGCTGGCTCGATTTCGGTGGCGGGCAGCAGGTCCCGACACGGACCTAAGCAGGGTCCCCGCACCACAGCCCCGCTGCCCGGGCCGGCGGTGAAGAGGCCGGGCGGCACGAGGGGGCCGGGGCTAAGGAGGCCGGGCAGGGCTGAGGGGCAGGGCGGCGCCGCCCTCACCCGCTCGGTATCCCGGCAACCTGCCGCCGCAGCCCCGCTCGGTCGCCGCGCCGCCTCGTTTTAGCCGGAGCAGGTCCGAGGAGAAGCCCGCGAGGGCGGATCCTAGCCCTGCTAGGATTTGCGCCTCCCTGGTGACAACGGGGAGTCCCACACCGCTGCCCTGGGCACGGCAGATCCCAGCATTTCTTGTGCTTTATTACTATGCTGTGATACCTCACCTCTTTAATTCTGACCAGAGCTAAGCCTTAGTGACTGATTATCTCCCACACAGTCGCTCTGGACGGTAAGAATCAAATAGCTTATTTCTTCCAATGTCTCCAAACAGTTTGGTAAGAATCTTTGATAACAATAATCTAATGACAAGCTCGGTGCAGGTATATGGCAGTTAAAAATAATGGGACTTTTGCTAGCTGTCCTTAGTGGTATTCATCACCTACCATTACTCGTGTTCCTTGGTCAGACTTAGCACAACTTTTGTGGCCTGGCTTCTGCAGCAAACATAGGCATTTCTCATTATTAATATTTACTAAAATACATTTTTAGCAAGTATTCTCAAATATCTGGTTAAAATGTGAATACTTCAATGAGTAAACTTGTTTGCTAAAATATGTGAGGAAAGCAAACACAAATGGTCAGGACACAGAGCCAAATTTTATTTTTTTTAATATATTTAATACCCTTCTTGAGGGATTAAGTCTTCTCCACTGACTATATCTGTATATTTGCCTTAGCCCAATATGTTTTCATTACAAGCATATGACAAAATTTTAATAAGCTTCCCATGGTTTCAGGCTCACTACATTTCCCTTTGCAGTTAACATATACTGTTACAGTTATCCTTTATTTCACCCTGCTTTCAGAAAATCATGTTGCCTTTTCTATGCTTGGGATGAACTGCCTGCACGTACATGGCCTAATCCAAAAGGCACCGATGATGAGGGTGAGACTTTACTGAACTTCACTGTACTTGGTGTTAAGCCTATAATTTCACCCCACACAGATGCACAATAGTCCAAATCACACCCTGATATTCATGAGCCTCCTAAAGAACAAAACATTGTCATTACTGTGTTACCACTGTGCTTGGAGCAGAAGGATTTTGAGATCAAAGACTCCTACATTTCATGAGTCTTGAGTTTTTGCTCTCTCAGTGCCACCCTTTTAACAAATACTGCAGCAAATGGCAAATTTGAAGCAGCTGAGACTGAGGCTCTACTTTCAACACACAGAACTAAGTCTTGTGAATTCTAAACAGTTCTGAAAAGACTAGGTTTCCTGGTAGATCTGGCACCAACAGCCATTGCCAGGAAGAGGCCTTCTGCAGGTTAGGCATAATAAAATTTGAGATGCCTTTACAACAGCTCACAGCACAGACCATCTTGGGAATGATCACAGGGCTGCCCAGAACGTTTTGTTTGGAAAGTTCTTCTGACTTTACCCTGTCCTGTTACACAGGTCTGTATTACAGGTATCCTTCTTTATTACACAACAAGAGTTTCATTTAAAGCAGATCAACCAGGCCAGACCCTGGGTCAAAAAAGCTGAGGAAATGGCTACTTAATCGCTGCCAACTCCAGAGAAAAGAAAAACTTGGAGGGTCATCCCCTTTCCCTTGCACAAAGTAGCCAGTTCACAGTTCTCATAAACAAAATTGCATGGTGATGAAGAGCACCTACTCCTCCGAGCACATCCTGGTGAGTGTGCAGGTAGCATTAGGACTACTTGTTGGCTTAGGTACACTAGAATTTGACCAATGACAAGAGGTATGTCATGACAGATGTACTGTTATGTGTACTGTTAGCATTCTCTGAGAAAAACAGATGTGCAATGCATTTCATCCAATGAGAAGCTAGACAAAATTAACCTGTTTAGGTTTTATTTTTTTACAAGCAAGGACTTCCAACATCTTTATGATTTTTGATTTTTTTTATTGCAGGTTTTTAATAGTAGAGATTATTAAATATTACCTCCAAGACACTTTAAAGTGATAGGATTTCTACCTCTTGTGATTTTCAAAAGGCTCTCTCAGACTGGGAAGGACACCTGATCCAACTTCCTACGTAACTGAGAGTGATAAAGGCTAAGCTAGATAAGAAGTAGCCAAAATGTTCTATATTTTGATATCACATTACTTTTAAATCAGTATCACAAAGTACTAAGGACCTAATCCCTCATCTTTGAACAGCTGATACTGACAATACCGCTAATACTAAGTGTGTTTGCATGTTCTGTGGGATGCTCATTCATGCTGATCTGACTATCTTCCAAGGCAGGCAAGTAAGTGCCACAACTCAGTAGCTTTATCTGGTGTGAGTAAAGAAAAAGAACAGAACAAACTATCAAACAGACAAATCCATTCACCGTCCCTCAGGTCAGACATAGACATAACCTCAGTTATTGGATTGGCCCTTCATTATGAGAAAGAACCCGCAAATCCTATCAATCTTATTACATAGTGACCCCCAGTTTCCTCTGAAGTTGTCTATTCCTGTTTTTCCAAATGAGATTTGACACCTCCATAAATCCCAGAGCCAGAATTCCTCAGCTCTTCCCCAGCTCCTGCATTCTGTTTTCCAGCAGAGTGGGACCATTTTCTTTCTCAGGTTTTTAAAAGGCTCATGAGCTCTGTTACAAAGCAGTGTGCTTTGCAGCACACAATCCAGTAGCATGAAGTTAACTGCTCTCCTCAGTACTAGCCACTTTTCTCCTGTCCTAAACAAATAGTTCCTGTTTTGTTTCTATTATCAGTATTTTGCCTTGAGAATGCTAACAATGGATATTTGGGGAGGAAAAGGAAGCATACAAGCTCAGGAGCAAACGAGAGCCCAACTCAAAGATTGTGAAGCTGTGCTACTTCAAGGTTCACAGCAGGAACTGAGACCACACCTAATATAAAGGGAAGTATTAAGAAAGGAAATAATAACATCTCATGTGCGCAAGGCTGGAAATGGGGACACTTTTCAGACAGAAAACATGCCTCTTCACTTCAGTGGTGCTGACATCAGACCCATCATGCATCCTACCTTAGTAGTGCCCTCTATATGAACCTCTCAGGGAGGAAAAATGTTCAAATATGCAAATTACTTTTTTGGCCCTTTTTTTCCGCCCTACATAGCTTGATCAGACGTTAAAAGCACGATACTACTGAGAGAATCTATGCTGAATTTATAATTGGAAATGGTCTGATGACTTCTGAAGAAACTGATCTGGTGATATTGAAAAGGTATTTCTGTGCAATGCTTTCCTTAATGGGACAGTTTCTCACTTCCCCACTCTTCCATGGGCTCTTGGATCTGCTCTCTTCCACAGCTCACTAACTGTGCTTTTGGTCTTAATGCTATTCTCTAACCTGGATTAAATAAATGATGTGGTAAAACAACAAAAACCAAACCAAACCAAACCCTAAACAAACCCAAATCCTTCCAAAACAAAACAGGAATTGCTAGAGCAATAGGACAAAATATGAATCTCATAAAATGCCCTAGCATTCAGCTAGCATTGTTTAAAAGTTATCAACTATCTGGAGGACAGACCCTTCACAGGTGTATACGAAGTGCCACTTGGTAATTATCATCTCCACTCTGCCAGCTCCTTGCACTATTTATTAATCTAGTAATTGTTCATAGCAGGTATCCTTCATGCCTACAGTAAAATTAAGAGGGATAGAAAATCCAGTCCAGTAAGAACCCTGTATCCAAAACAAAATGTCCCAGATTTTCTAGCATGAGCAAGTGCTTTCTACAGACCCAAAACAACATACCACTGTCACTGTAGCTAAATGCCATTTAATTGGCAACTAGAAAAGTCTATAATACATTTCTTCATGGAAAAATGTTTGAGCTCTTCCAGTTTGCCAAGATGCTAATTAAAAACAGACAGCATGTTATAAAATCCTTTCCTTGACCTGTGCTCTTTTATATTGCCCTTCTGTACTTTTTTCATGGCATTGGCTCCCTGCAGAATTATTCTAATCTTCCTAAACTTGTATTTATTTTTCTGAGGACAGGAAAAAAAAAAGAAATGTTATTTATTTAAATGTACATAGGAAACTCATTTGTTACATGTCAGGCTTTTGAGGAGAGAATCTTTACTTGTTAAAAACAGGTTTCTATATCCTGAATAATTCACAATGAAATAAATCTTAGCACCACAAAGTCACTGAAATAGTTCAAGTACAAGCCCCTCTGGAGTGCCACTGACATAATGAATTGCACAATGAGAAGGATGTGCCTCATCAAACACATTATTGTTTCATCAGTGCTAATCAAAATGCTTTACAAAGCAGGAATTTGGATCAGCGGTGAAACATTTTAAGGGGTTGGTGGTGGTAGCTCCACAAGCATATTTTGCTGATGTTTTTATTGTTCTTAACAATTTAAGAAATTTGGAAAAAATACCTTATTTTGGTAATACTTAATCCCTTTTATCTCAAACAAATACTAGATTTGCCTGACATCCCACCCTAACCTACCCTATGGTGATTATACTGCAACTGCACAAGCCCAGCACAGAGGAACTCTTCATTAGGGACAGTAGTGATAGGACAAGGGGTAACGGGTTCAAACTTAAATAGGGGAAGTTTAGATTGGATATGAGGAAGAAATTCTTTACTGTAAGGGTGGTGAGGCACTGAAATGGGTTCCCCAGGGAAGTTGTGAATGCTCCATTGCTGGTGGTGTTCAAGGCTGGGTTGGACAGAGCCTTGGGTGGCATGGTTTAGTGGGAGGTGTCCTTGCCCCTGGCAGGGGGGTTGGAACGAGATGATCTTAAGGTCCTTTCCAACCCTAAATATTCTATGATTCTATGAAATAAGATACTGTATCAAGCTGAACTCCCCGGTCCCTTTTCCTTGCGAACCACATCCCCCTGCAGATGAGACTTTGGAGGGCTGAAGAAGTCTGCCACATCTGCTTACTCATATGCAATACACTATTTATTCGGTACAGCTTTAAGAAATTATTTGCTCTTTTGCCTGCTGGCTCTCTCCCTCTGCAGTGGGAGAGCAAAACCAACACAACATCGTTATCTTAAGAACTGGCTGTAGTTTTAAATGTAATTTTCATAGCAACAGGGAGATACATGTTTTAGTTATGACTGCTCAGAAGCTACAGAGTTTTCCCTACCTTGAGTATGATAACATTCCCATTTGAGCTTACGATGCTTCCTATATTTCACTTTTTCTAAGACAACAATCCAAATTCCAGCTGCCTTAGACTTTAGGCATCTGCAAGTTTCCACTGTTGCTGCCCTTGTGATTTAGGCAAAGAGTTATTAAGACTGGAGAGCCTAATTCCCAGCCTCAATAATACATCAGTAAGAAGTAATAAGCTCCTTCATGAAGCAATATAACTCTCCAGCTAAATAAATGGCACACACTACTGATTAAACAAAGGCACACATGGCTTTTTTTCCAAAGTTTTTTTTTTTGTTTTTTAACCTATGAGATTAATATATAAGAGAAAAAAGAGAAGGAAAAAAAAAAAAAAACATGAGTGGAAACTCAGAGAGCATCACAGAAACCAAGATGTTGGACCCCAGGCACTGGAACAGGAGACTTGAGAGATGTTCTTGGAGCAAATATTGGCTGAAAAGACCTTGGAGCTGCAAATAATCTCCTGCTGTTCAATTTGCTCTTCACTCAGTGAAATGAATGCTATGCATTCTTTACAAATAAAAACTGAATCAAACATACCCAATTCCATTAACAATCTATTTTCTATTTTCTATTGTTTTACAGAACAATCTGAAATAATGACTTTTTAGGTAATTGCTCAGAAGTAGTAATAATGTGCTACTCTATGTTTCTGACACCTCTGTTTCCCCTCAGGGAGGCAGATCTCCATATACACATTAAATATATTAAGAGCACTCTCTCTCTCAAGCTATATATAGCTTCTATTCACAGGCGAGCACCACAACCACTTATTCATTCTTTTCATGCTTTACCTGCTGTTTTCAAGGCTGCCCTGATACTAAAAATAGCTTCTCATATCAGAGGAGGGTTGCTATAAATTCAGAATCGGTGATGTTAAGAAGACAGCTATATCCCTCTTGCCAAGGACATGAAAGATCTGTGTGGATGTGGCTGATGGGCAGCTGTATTATTATCTGTGACCTGGGCTGTGGTGCCTTTTCTTAAAGATTCTCAGGCTCCAAGGCTGGGGTATCTGTGTTCTGCTAAGACCACACTGAACTGCAAATCAATGCAAATCATGGATGTCACTACAAGTTTAAGGCTTTGTTTTTCATAGTGTAGCATTAGAGCGCAGTACAACAGTACCTTCGCTTGTTAACCTTCATGTATTAATAGCACATTAGCTTCTTTTTAACTGGGAAAACAATTTAATATCCTGTTACATGGGCATATTTCTCTGCAGGCACTGATGTCCCCAAGAAAGAAAATACAAAAAATTCTTTGGTAATTGTTCTTACTACAGAGTTGAAAGGATGTCAATTCATCATCTATTTGATTACTTTCAAGACAGCAGTGAAACCACGTAAAAAAATGTACTACGTATGGTTGTTTTGAACTCCTGGCAGCGTGTCCTCTTGACAGTGCTGACAAAGCTAATGTTAATTTTGGAAGTTATCTTCCTGTCTACAATTTAATGGATAGTGCAAGTGAAAAACTGCTTATACATAACTTTCCAACTCATTTACTGCATAAAACAGTGAAGTGTGCTATAGATTCACGCATTTGATGGCTAAGGTTCTGAAACCTATGTTTTCAAAATATGTCTGACAAAAATTTGGAATCGTAAGAGATTTTCTTTTGTCAGGCTTGAACATGCAGAAGTTTGAGACTCTTTCTAGAACATAGTTATTTCTATGCTCTGTAATTAAAAGCATCTTAAAATATTTTCCAGGTTTTAGAAATCACTTTTATGCATTAGGAGAATATCGCTGGTTGCATCCTGATAATGAGATTAATGGAGATAAGCAAGTGCCTGAATAAGACTTACTTTTCTTTCATAATGTATTAAAATCTTTCCAAGTGGTAGCAATCTGATCTTGATTTTGAAGGCAAGAAAGAATGGATGGCAAAACATTGGTCATTAAAGTAACTCCTACCTACAAACATAGGAGTTTTATTCCACCATATACATTAGCATGAGGAAATCAGAATAATATTTTGTTTTGTTAAATCAGGCTATAGAAACCTGCCACATACTGACTCTGTAAAGGCTGAGGTTCAAATAAAGTTAATTGTACAGGGAAAGCGTGGCATGAAGTGACTAAACCAAGATTTTTCATATATATTAAACCAGATCCTAATATAACTTTAAATAATACAATCTTTTAACAACTGCACATTTGAGGACAGTGTAATGCAAACTTAAGAGAAGATTCCTCTATGCTAAAGGAAATGTTTTTTCACTCAAATCTCACTTCATGTCCTGACCCTTATCTTTCATGTGGTTATGTTTTATTTCCATTCAAAAAAGGCAGTCATCTAGATACATAACTGTTAACATTTTAGTGTATTGTCTGCAAATTGAATGTGGTTAGAGCAGTAGCACAATCTCCCAAGGTACAAGCTGGAGTATTTACTTTTACTTGCTATACTTTCCTCAGCAATTTTTTGACACTGCCATTTTTACTTCTAGAGTTGTGAACATTGCAGGGCTCACTGTTGCTGGCTATAAGAAAACATAACTTGATATTTTAAACTAAGTTAAGACTAATTGTTCCCATCTAGGATAGTTATCCTTCCCGTTCCACTTAGGTGACATGGAATGAATAGTGTCCTGGCAATATTTTCAACAGAAAGGTAGACAGTATTTCAGTACTTTATCTCTGAATGACATTGTATTTAATTTGAAATATAATCCCTATTATTTCCAAAATCTAGCAATCAGTAGTACACTTTTACTAATGAATGGTCAGTTCTAGCAGAATGGCTGATGGTATTATTAATTGAGTTCTCATAGTAGTACTCTATAAGCAGGTTCATTCAAAAAAAGTGAAATAGGAATTTTTACTGAATCATCCTACTTCACTGCTCAGGGCAGCCTGTATCTTTCCATTTCCATTGAATGATCAGCTATAGATCACATTAACCCAGATGCTTTCAGCCTCTATGTGCAGTTACTATACTACTTTACTACATAAGTAATCCCACTGAAATCATACGGTGATTACATTGTTACAACCTATTATGCACTTATACCTATTTTTTAAATCTTTCCGTGATATTTCAAACACTTGATTACACCACTGCATACTGCAAATAAACTCTGCTAGGAAATATTTTCTTAGCCTTAGGACAACCAGTGGAAAACACTGTGATGAACTGAAAACACTGTGATGCCTGACCAGCTACACACTACAGTTTGCAAGACTGACCTTGTTTCCTGGATGAAGATTTCAAATTTTGGTTAAGATGCAATACATCTGAATTTTCTGGAACACGTATGGAGGAATGAGACCTTATTTCTCTATTACATTATATCTTAGACTCTGAGGCACTGTTCTTCCCCAGGTTTTCTAGAATGCTAGGTACATGAACACTGATTAACTGCTTCTGTGACTCAGAAGAGAGTGACTCGTCACTCACCTTTTTATATAAAAGACTTTAGATTATATATGTTCAATTGGAAACGATTTGTACTTTCCCTCAATTCTCCCCTTAAGTGAATACTCTGAATATACACACATTATGCACAAAAATGCCTATCAGGAAAAAAAGGAATGCATATCTTTTCCACTATGGTTTAAAAGTGCAATGAACTGTAGTTTTGCTCACATATTATTTTTATTTTCACAAAATAAATCCAATGTATATATATATAACTAAAAAAAACCCCAACAACCAAAAAAAAAAACCCCAAACCCAACAAACCAAAACAAACAAATTGCTTGTTTTCAGTTGGTTGCTTTTAATATTTTTGCTTTATTTTCATTTTCTTACTTATTATTTTCTTTCATTTTTTTCATCTGATATCAAACTGGGAAAAAACAGATGTCCCTTTTTCTTGGATTTATGTATTTGAATGCCATCAGTTGCTTTCCATCATAGCAGATCCAGACATAAAAGTAGGATTAGGCATTCCTTGCTCTCTTAGGGAAATGTTCATACTTGGGGGAATTTGAGCATAATACACCTCTAAAATCCCCTCCAATGAAAACTGGAAAATGTTGGAAGAGTTAGTTTCTGTATTCCACTTATTTGAATGCAGGTTGATAAAACTAAGAAGTAGTATTTTGTGCATATTGATAATTACTTTTTAATTAAATTCTTGAAGGACTTGTTTTTGTATGCCTACATGCATATGTAATTTTTTAGTGTGCTTTGTTCTCAAAAGAGCTGCCAAACTGTAAGCTCTGAAGACCAAGATTACCTGCCATACAACAAATATGGCACTAGCAGTGACAATTAAAGGACACTAGACAGAATTGTGCACAATGTATCTCCAGGGGATTTAAATCATTACTTAAAAAAAAAATAACCAAAAACCCAAACACCAAACCTTGGAGATAACATGGGAGGTTGCTCCTAAGATTTTTTTAAAAATGAAAATCTGCTTTTTTATTTCCATAACTGAATCAGTCTTTCTAAGGTCATGCTGGCATTATTTACAATGCACATTTTAACAAGGGCTTGTGGCCTAGCTTATTTTAATGATATTTTTTGAAGTTAACAGAAATATCAGAATCAAGGTTGCTATGAATGTTCCCTGAAGTACAACAGAATGAATGAACAAAACAATCTGGTTTTCAAGATATTATGATAAGATTCTTACATAACTCTGTAGTCAGAGTCAAGAAAACTAAAATAGAAGTAAAAAATTAAGTTATAGTTATTCATGTAGCTGTGATTCATTAGTGTGTTAAGAGTGTGAGTGATGCTACCATCAAATAAAGTGTTGAGCATGACTTAAACTACTTCAGACCATGATAATGAAGATTAAGGCTGTCCCTCTGCAAACAGTAACAAAATCATTATTTTTTGAACTGTGCTTAAAGTTCAGAGGCCTAATCTGTATCACAGGAGGCGGGGCTAATGGAATAAATGAGGTTAGGCTGTATTTTCTAACTCTGTGGCCTAAACTAGGATTCTATTTACCAAATTGACCAGCTAAGAATAAGGGTGCAATTTCCTCATATTTTGTTCCTTGGGAGATTTTCATATCAACTGACAATTTCAACTCCATTTCTAATAACATAATTTTTTTTAAAATCCTATCAGCAGAACAAGCTTAATTCGGAATTTGAGGTGTGCACTGTCCTTTTGTGCTTTGCCTTAGTGTTTATAAAACTAACTCTCAAACTTTGGTCTTCAAGTAAGTGGTCTGTAGATGGCCAACAAAACCACTTCTTTCAGATAGTCTGACAGTGCATTAAGCAATAAGTAGTTGTGAAGGCATGCAGTGATTTCTTTGCCCTAGAAATACAGGAGCGTGGAATAAGAAGGGTCCATGGGTCAAATTCTACTTCACACAGCTTTCTACAATTCCATCATCTTTTGGTTCTGCCTTTAGTTATACAGAATTTGGGACAGATTTTCAAAATAACTAAGTTTTCTAAGTTGTTTATCATATTGGAAGCCTTAAGTATTTTAGAAATTCTGTCCCCACACAGTGTGTCTGACACTGATCTCCAATGGCGTTAAACAGGAATAATTAAGAGGAAAATTTCCACTGATAATTGGAATTTAGGAAATTCTATACTCTTATAATAATATGATCTCTAATCCTATTATCTCTATTTTATCTAATTGACAAATACAATGCAATACAATGATTGTGGTTACTTATACAAAGGTCTGGGATTTTGGAACAAGGGAGGAAACTGATGAACAATCAGATGCTATTTTTTCAAGGGCACTTTTCTAACAATGATTACACACTGACATGGTAATTGCAACTTCAAAATAGCATAAACCACCACAGCTGCTCTTGAAATAATGGATATAGCACAGGCTTGTCTATGATATTTTCTGTAACTGACTTTATACTGGAAAAGATTTTAAATCCAGAAGTGTTTTTATTGACTAAATTACTTTGGCAGCCAAACAAATAAAACTGTATTTGCCTTTTAGCACAGCAACATTGACATCTAGTGGCTAGTTAAAGTCCACATTTGATATTCTTTGTATGACAAAAAAACATGAAAAATACAGTCTACTGAATTTGACAAAATACATGCATTGCAACAGCCTGCTCTTTTTACATAGCCTCTAGGTGATTGCAGAATGATGGTAGTCTTCAATGACCAGTCTGGAGTGACCAGTCCCAATGAAGAGAACTGGTTAGAATGAGCTATTGCCCCTCAGCACAGCCCCACTGTTTTTTCCTGACTGTCAGCAAGTCTTAGGCTTGGGAGTCAGCTACCTGACGGAAGTGTAAACCTTGCTCTGGATGCTTGATGGGACGCATAGTGCATCCCTAAATTTTAACCTGGTACCTCTAAAAGAAGAACTACAATTATTGAACATGATGCTACTGGCATATGTGAATGTCCATTTTTAGTTCTACTTGATTTTCCACAAATTACTAGGGGGCTTCAGAGAGAGGGAGATGAAAATCAGGAACACGACAGATGCTGTGAGACTGTTCGTACTACGAAGACATGAAAATAAATGTTTTGGCAACCTACTTCATAGACATGTAGAAGATAGGAAGGTGCCAACATCAAATAATGTTAGTCTAATTTTCTCATTTTTCAACAAAGTAACTGGCTTAATGGAGAAAAAGAAAAGATAAACCTCAATTTTACTAGCATTCTTGACGATTCCACATTACTGTCTCATAATCAAACTCAAATGTACATGACAAAAATATATCTGCCCTGCAAACAGGCCTTATAATGGATAAGGTTGTCAGTGATCACCTTGCCCTCACTCTCCACACCAGTGGCAGCTGTTTCTTCTGGCCTGCTGGCAAAGCTGCCTGATGTGCTTCATTAAAAATTGGACAAATTTTTTAATTGGCTAACCAAACTAATTTTGACCAAACAATCAGAGGCTGTTGAGTTTAAGCAATTTTACCAGACCTTAGGAGGCAATAATCTCCTGCAGAATGGTTGGACCTGATGATCTAAAAGGTCTTTTCCAACCTAGTCTAAGGCTGAGGTATTTCTTCCTAGCTAAATACTCATAAGGACTAAACAGCTATGCTTAATGTTCATTAGAAATACAGAGAGAACTCTGAGCATGAAGGAGAGCAATAAAACATATAAAAGTTCTCAAAAATGTAACCTATATGGACAGGTTGAAGTACTTTAATTTCCTTAGCTTCAAAAAGCTAAGACTGTGGGCATATATGTCTTCCAGTATTTAAAGATGTTATTTAAATGAGGATAAATTCTTTCTTTCTGTACCAATGTAGGGCATTAAGAAATTATCTCCAGGAGCAACAAAGGAGATTTATCTTAGCTATTAGGAAAAAAAAGGTGTATACTGAAGAGGTTAATAGGTTAGGCTATTTATGCTGTGAAATCTCCTATACTAGGAGATTCTATGAATGGCTCAGTAAGTATATCAGATATGATTCTTTGAATTCTGCATCTCCACGATTTAATACCTTCTTTTGGTACATACATGTTGATAATCTGAATACACCAGGTCTCAAACTCAGCCCATTTCTAGATTTAGAGCAGGAATAAAGTAAGAACTACAGCAATGTTGCCTCCTCTGGGGGCCACGAAGTTCAGGCTACTGTAATTTAAGAGTATAGTTTCACACTACTGCTAAGCTGATCTAATGTAGTGCTGCTGCTGAAAGGGCTGCCCTTGTTTCTCACCTTCCCCTTCCTTCCTGTCCTATCCCTCCATCCACAACCTTTTTTTGCATCATCACTGTTACACATCAGATACCACAGCAGGATAGTCAGAAGAGCTGGAATGACAGAAATTAAAAACTGCAGTTCAGCAGAAGTGGTCAGATGAGCACTGTCAGTTCAAGAAAAGGAATGCTTTCTTCAGGGGCAGCCATTTACCTGTTATAGAAAACCGTGCTCCTAAAGTTTGGCTGTACAATCATTGAAATCCAACTTAAAACCATAGCACATCCCACCTGCAAAGAGTTATGCCCACCTCTTCTCTTCTTTTTCCCCATATCTTTCAGTGCTGTGGGACTTGTACGGGAGAATTATCTTTCTTGGTGTCAAAGCATACAGATGCTAGCTTTAAACTACCGAGATACTCCTACAGAATCAAACTATAATACATATACTAAGGGTTAAGGACAGGTTCAGTTTCAACTACTAGTTTATTTAGGATTCATTTCTGATCCACTTCCCCAGCTATAGCTTACTGTCACTCACATATAAAAAGCAGTTAGGTGATGTCTGAAAGCAACAGATATCAGAAAAGCATAACATAGTAAGATGAAATTATCTAGTTCCTATTCTCAAAAGAGCTGTTGATAAAATAACTTCAGCATCTACAACAGTTGAACATACTGGAGAATTTTTCTTTGTCCAGAAACTTATTTTTTCAATATGCAATCTTTTGTGGCTACAGCACAATGCCAAGAGGTTCAGAAATTCTAAATCTTCCCTCTACTTTTCCCACTTCTCTTCAAAGTGCATAATCAATGATATGTTGGCCCAGTTTCCAGAATCATGTCAGGATTCATTCACACTAAAGCAGTCTGTTGTTTCCATAAGAGAACAAAAAGATGCCTGCTATTACAGTTTCGTGGGTATACATTATTTATTTCGAGGTATTTAAATTATTAATTAGTGTAATTCCATTTTTGCAACAGTCTCTGCTCCTTAGAGGAAATGGGCCACATTCCATAGGACTTCAGCAGAACACTGCATACACTCAGATAAGCAAATTGCCACTCAGTTCCTTTCCATGGAGACACCTCTAGTATCACCTTTACATCCCTTCAGAGTGATAATAACATGATGAGTGACACAAATACTAGGTCAGGAGAAAGAAAAGACTTGGTTTTAAGACAGATTCATTAGCCAAGGTAAAGAGGTACACTATTAACTGTGGCATGCGATTCCCTTACTGTGTAGCATGGTAAAATACTGTGCTACATTTCACAACTTATGTATTACAATTACATTAGAGGCATTTCAGTTTTGAAATTTTCCCTGTATTAAGTGTATCTGTGATTTAAGACTCCAGGAATCAATAACACTGCTGGAAAGTCTGATACAGTCCAGAAGAAAGTATCTGTGATGGACTAAAGCATTTCAGACCTCAGCAGTCAAAATGCTGGTTCAGGTATTGTGCGCCCTGATCTTTGATGGGAAACAGTATCAGCTCCTTGACAGCTACTTGCTGTATTTGATGACTTAATGCTGAAGACTGGCATTTCCCAGCTAGTTTATGAGAGAACAGTTTTAGTTTATAAAGCTCCTTCCCCTGATACAACCCACAAGCTCCCAAACTCTTACCATCCAGGTGCCGTTGGTCCTCACAGAGAAACTGGGTCAGATATTGCCTTTCCCTCTTCTAACTGCGAGATGCAATTGAGAAGAGAAACCGCTAAAACATGTGGAAACCAATGTTACATATTACCTTGCCGAGGCTGCCAGGGCGTTACTGCGGCCGCGCAGGAGGTCTGTGCCGCGCGAAAGGCAGCGCACACACCTACTGCACGAAGCCCGGTCCCGAGGGACGTCTGGCAGCTTCTGCCACCGAGGAGCACCAACCCAGGGCCCTCTCCTCCCCGAGGGGCATCCTCCAGAGCAACCCCTCCTGCACGCTCCCTCCCCCGAAGGATCCTTTCCGCGGGGCCCCGCCGCCCTGGTGCTCGCAGCCAGCTCTGAGCCGTCACCTCCCGCAGCTCAGCTCCTCCAGGAAGACTCCCCAGCCCGAAAGCGCTGGGAGTGGTGAAGGCGCGAAGCGGAACGGGATGGAGAGGAGCTCGCTAAAGCCTCCCTCGGAGCCACTACGGCCGGGTCCTACCTTCCCAGAGGCGGAGACCGCCGCAGCCGGCGCCGCGCACCGGCTTCCCGGGCAGGGAGACTCCCCTCGTCCCTAAACATGATGAGCGGCTTTCCCCTCCCCTCCCCTCCCCTGCCGTGGCAGCTCGCCCTCCCCCGCCCGCCGGCGCCCCGCCGCGCTCCGCCGGCTGCCCGCGCCCCTGTGCCCTGCGCCGCGCCGCCCGCCAGCGACAGAGGGAGGCAGCCGGCGCAGCGGCCGTGCTCCGCCTCTGTCGCCAGTTTCCGGGAGGGGCCCACAGGAGGGGCCCACAGGAGCGGCCCGCGGAGCAGCGCCGCGGCCGACGAGTAGGGCCGGGCGGAGGAGGACGAGGTGGTCTTGGCCCGCGTTCCTAGTCAGCTCTCCTCTCTGGCCGGGCAGCCCGCGCCGCCGCCATGGTGCCCAGCCAGCTGCTCCTGTCCGCGGCCGTGAGTGGGGCCCTGGAGAGCGGGAGGGGCGGGCGGCGGACAGGCCGCGGCCTCCATGGCGGCGAGGGTGGAGCCGGTGGAGGGGCCAGGCTGTGGCTGTGCGGGGATGGGGCAGTGTGGCGGGCGGGCGCTCGGGAGGTTGGGGCCTGTGCCGCGAGGGCCTCTCTGGTGGCCTCTCTGGTGGCCGCTCTGGTGGCCGCTCTGGTGGCGGCGGGCCGGGTCTGGCGGGCCGCGCAGCAGGCTGGGGCAGGGCTAGCCGGTTTTCGGGGAGTAAGAACAGCTTCGAAGTCGGGTCGGACCCACACGGGCCGGTTTCCGGTGTGATTTTTATCCTTGGAGCCCCACAAAGCTCTAAACCTCACCGTCGTGGTCTGCTGTTACATATACTTTACTCCTGCTTCTCCTTCCGTATCTTTAGAGCTTTAATAAAGGGGCAGTATCTTATGTGTTTCTTTTCTTGCTATTAGGGGTGTTCACTGGGTTGTATATTCAAATATTTATCGTAATTAGTTTTACAAGGAAGAGTAGGTTCGAAGCTAGTTGTACTTACTCTCGCGTCTTTTCTCCCAAGTGGAAATTGCAAAGTCTCAAGGTAGGGAGAGAGTTTTTGCAGTGAACTCTGCTGACCCTCAGCGTGGCACCCTTTATGCAGCCAGGATGGTTCCCCAAGCCCTGTTCTCCCTTCAGGCTCTCCCAGAGTAGTTCGTTTGAACCAAAATGAGCTGTCAGGTCTGTTTTAGGCCACATCTGGGCTGTGAGCAGACATGAGTGCAGACCTGTGTGCTGGGCAGAGAAGGGGAAGGATGGGAGTGACGCTTGTGTGGGGAGTAGCAAGGTTACCGCTGAGGTCAGGGGGCATGACTTGGGATTTTGTGTGTAGGATTGTTTTGCCCCCCCCCCCCCCCCCCGCCCCCCTTTTTTTTTACTGGTTTTCTGTTCAGCTTTGTGTTGTGAAGAGTAGGGTCAGGAGAGTCAGTGTGAATTATGACATGTCCGTGTCATTAGTGTGTGTTTGTTCCAGTGGAGAGGGTTAAAAGAGATGCTTTTTCTGGATGCAGATACCACCAGTAAATGCAGTGCCGGGGGTGTGTGTGTGTGTGTGTGTGTGTGTGTGTGTGTCTGCAGTGTCCTGTAGTGACATCAGCAGTTGACATCTTTGATCCCTCTCAGTGGCGTAGTGTTTATACATTTACTGGGTTTAAATTGCAGGTTTTTAGGAGCCCTAAATTAGTGGGCTTGGTTCTGTCTCCAGTTGCTTTGCTGTTAATTAATTCAGGATGTTGGAATTACTTAAATGTCAGTGATTGGTACTTGTTCTGGTTTTGTGGTTTCAGTCTGTTTTCTTGTTTGGGAAAAAAGAAGTTCAGAGTTGGGGAAACAGAAAAAACCTGCTGTACCATTGAAGTTATGTAGCTTTTATTTAAGTTTATGTTTTGATAAAATGTTTGGTATTTACCTTCCTAATATACTAAAGCATTCTGAGTTTCTGACAAATTCCTTCAAGGTGAGGATTAATTAAAGAATTTAGCCAATAGTGAAAGTAGTTATTCTAAATTTTCTTGACAATTTTGCATGTTCATGTCTACACATGCCTGTTAAAATCCACTAGTTTAGGCACAAAAGTTTGGTATCTGCCTCTCTTTTACTGGAGTTAAATACATTCTCCTTGTCAGGGTCTGTTGCCCTTTTTTTGTGGAGAAGGCGAGAAATCAGTCTTGAAATTTCGCAGCATTAAGCAGGTGTCTGTTTATACTGCCCTTCCAAAATGGAAAGATTCATTTATAGATGAGATTTTTTAGTGGAGTTAATTTTTATGTTTTACTTAAAAGTCAGGTCATCTATGAAGTCAGGTCATTCTGTGGAGAGGTTTCCAGTTGGAAGAGCAGCCTCTGAGGGCCTAGTCCTTGGCCATGCCTGTGTCTATATTCACAGTCACGACTTTCCAAAGGGCAGTCAGCAACTTCTGAGAGCCCTACAACATGACTGTGTAGGAGCAGCTTTTTTTTCTTTTGAGTCATTCATGGAATCAGTTGGGAGCTGATTATCAACTATGCCTACTTTTTTCCTGGGGCCTGTCATTCAAGGGCATCCACTGAGGGGAAATCTTTTATTTGAGCTTTTCCCTTCTTGCCTGTTTTTATGCTTCATCTGTCTCATGTTGACTTTCATGCACATTGTGTTGGCTTGGACTTTCTTCCCTTTTGAGTGTGAAGGAAGCTCTCAGTATTCATCTGGAAAGCATTACTTTTGCAATTTAAAACATTCCTGGATTGACATGATATTTTTAAAATTTAGAGGCCAAGTATAAATATATTTGCTGCACACTTATTAATGTGTTCAACCAAGAGCATGTGTTCTCAAGACCAGATAAGCTTCATTAATGAAAGTAGTGACAAGCTTGCAATGCGAACCACCTCAGCTAGAAGACCTGCATCTGAACTGTGGATTATCATGGGTCTGTGCTGGAGGACTTCGCACCATTGCTGCACTTTTGCCAATGTGTGAGGCCCACCTTACACCACACGCTGCAGACATCTGCCACGCTTTTTTTTGGCAACTGATAGTTTTTGTGTCTCCTGGGAAAGTCCTGATTTGCTTTTGTTCAAATTTTATGTGTGTATGAGAGCTAGGTCTTCTTCAGAAAAGTTCAAGAGTGGAAGGAATGTTACAGTATTAAAGCAAGGAAAAAAGGCACATATTAATACTGGTAATATAAATTAATTAAATTCTTAAAAATCAGTCCTTCGCCATCAGTGTAAACAGATAGCGTTTTACATACTCTGCACTTTACAGACCAACAAGATACAGCTTGTTGATGTCAGTAGAGGATACACCTGAATCTCCAGCATGGCATTGCTAGCAGGCATTTGCAGCAAGAGAAGGCACCTCATCAAAATCATCCATAAGAGATGTGTCTTTATTTCAGATTTTGTTTTTCTCCGGTTTTTGTCTGAGGAGGAATATAATTGTAGGTAATGTAAGAATCAGCAACACTGAATCAAATACACTGGTCTTCTAACCCAGTTCCTTTTCTTATCCAGTCTGAATTACCAAGATACTTAGGAAGCGTGTGTCAGACCTTTCCCCATGCAGATGTATAATAACCATCCCTCTTGGTTTTAGCTCAGTTGTGTAAATGTTCCAGTTTGTAAATGATTTTTTGGTGTCGGTGGCAGTTTACTCAGTTGCCAGCTCTGGCTGTTCTCTTCCTGTGCTACCCCCCAGCTGGCTGGTGTAGCTGGTTATGGGGCTCTAGATGAACTGTCAGGAAGCTTATCTGGGTTAAAATAGTGGGGTTTTAGGTAGGATCCTTTGTAACTTGGGGAGCCGATTTATTTGGTTTGTGTGTAGTTGCACAATTGTAACTGGGCAAATGGAATGAAGGTACTAAAGTAGGAGTGAGGGAGAGAAGATGGGATCTGCTTAAGACATTACTTCTGCTGAAAGAATTAAACATGTAACTATGCTTTGAAAAAATGATGTGTTAGATCTCAGCATCGGTTAGTGCTTAGTCCTTTGATGGCATTAAGGTATGAGGTATTTTGGGTTTCTTATATTCATTAATTTAGCACTGTAGTCCTAAGTAGGTGGAAGAAAGATTTCATTTCACGATAGGAATATTTTGATGATTAGATGATACGTTTTTGCAGGCATATGGTTATTTTGTATTTAGATATCATTTCAACCAGCTTTCCATCTACCAATGTAGGATCTAATGTAAAATTCTGTGCCATAGCCCAAGAAACTTTTGTTCTTATCTTTGATAACGATGGGGGCACATCAGATGATGTTCTCCAGCCCACTGAATGAGTGGCTCCTGGGGAAAATACTAACCTTTTTCGTACATAAAAGAGATTGTTTGAAAGTAAAGACCAAAGGTGTTTATCATATTTTTGGCATCTGTGTGAAGATTAAATATGGGGACATCTACATATAAATTAATTATAAAGCGATCTTGTGACAGACTGATGTCTGTCTTTGCCCTCTGTTATTTGGAATCTATTCTGCATTATCTGTTGGATTTGGTTTGGTGTAGATGTGAGAATTTGCACTTGCTTGCTTGCTCTCTGTCTTTCTCTCATTTATGCGTTATGAACAATACTGATTTCTATTTATGCCGTGTCAATGTTTCATTAGCAGGTGTGTTGATTCTTGTCTCTTTTCAGGGACGTGGCCATGGAGGCTATGATTCTGATTTTAGTGATGAGGAGAACGGAGAGAAGTCTGTGCAAAAGACTAAAAGGTAATGTAGTACAGAATAAACACTTTGCATTATGTGTTGTGTGCAAATGGCCTATTACTGTATATAGAAGATCATGCTGTCATAAGTGAAGTGTGGTGTTGAAATGGTTTGAAACGGTTTTTGAAAAATCAGTCTCCGATTCCTGCATCTCCTTATGTCAAGCTTGCCAAAGAATGTTGTCTGCCAGAGGCAGCTGAATAAAGTCCATTCTGCCATGTCCATCTGGTGCCTGTATGCCCCTCAGTCTTGGAGTAGATCATTTCATTTTTCCAAGCATTAGTATCAACTGCTGAGGTTTGGCTGCACTGTTCGCTTCACTGGGATCCACTAGGATGCATGGGACTGCTAAGAGAGCAAGGGAAAAAAGGCCAAATGGCACCAGGCTTTGTAGATATAAAACGCCTGCTTGGAGGAAGTGAAGAATTGATGCTATTTGTTTATCATTTAATTTGTGAAGAGACCTAGAATTGGTGAACTGTGTTGTGCTCAGTCCTTGAAATGTAACTACACATCTCTTATTTGAGATCACCTTTGCCAGTTCTTTCAGTGGTTCACACAATTAGTGACCTTGACTTTTGGAGTCTGATCTCATTTTTGTTAATATTTTCATCTATATATGTGGTACCACAGTCCTTTGACACTTTCTGCACTGTACTGAACATTTAGCCTGTATTGTGCATATATTTTTCCTACCTTTTTCTGTCTCTCCCGTGCTCTGTTACTGGACTTTATTTGAGAAGGCTTTCTGGAAACTTTCCTAGGGCTCTTGCATATTTCTACTTGTAGTAAAATTTAAAGAATGGGCTTCATAGTGTATGACTGCATTCTGGGGAAAAAAAAAAATATGTTTTAATCATTGGAATAATAGCAGGCATTGTGCTGTTCCATTTATTTTATAAATATAGCTGTTCTCCATTAAAACAGTGACTGGTTTTATTCAGTTTCTTTAAAAGGCCATTACACATTATACAGTTCCACTTTCTATTCTAGGTGGAATATTAACAGGAGCCTTTCAAAAATATGATCATTACCCTTGTTCTGGCACACTACTGCTGATTCCCAGTTGGGCTCTAATGTGGGTTCACTGTATATGTATATATCCTTTTCTTGCTCTGTGAAGATATTTATTTTCACTTGGTGGAAAATAGTAGTCTTAAGTTTTCTTCATATTCCTGTTTTATGGAGACTCCTTGTGGGAATTTTGTGCCTACAGATCATTTTGAGCAAATGATAAAAATCCTTAGTTTCTAGAGTCCTATATTCTGTAGCTTGAAGTGTGAATTCCTTGGCTTGCTTTCTACAGGTTTCTGACTTCCATTATTTCTGCCAGCTGATAATTGTGGAAAAATCTTTTCTTCACCTCTATGAGGAATGGAACTAACTAAATATACCTTTTACTAGCTGAAGTGCCTCACTGTATAGTTAAATTTTTATTACTTTGTTGAATTCTGAAAGTATTTTTAGCTGCCCACTGACAAGTATGCTTCACAATCCAGTATTAAAGTTTTTAATGAGTGATTCTTTTGATTACACTGAGAGAGGCAGAGTTGTTTAATGGGGTGTTGAGACATTGGCATAAAAGGATGGGATAAGGTTACTAGCAGTCACTCTTATTCAGTGAACATACTGTCCTTCCTACTTCCTACTTGGCTGTTGAGCTGAGATTTATGGAGCTTTGCACATGGAGGGAAACAAAGGAATATTCAAGTTTTTTTCATTGTAGTTCTATAGTGATAATGCTAAAAATAAATATTACAGACCGCTGTTTTAAGCAGGTTATTTTTAAATGCTAAGTGTAAGCAAATGCCTTTATTATTTCGTTCTACAAATTAAGTAAAGTCTACCCTGATGTTGGTTCTGAAGTTTGGTTTTATCCCTGTAGAAACTAGCAATATAGCAGGTTTTGTCACTCAAGCTGGTGCAGAGTTTGGCATATGCATATGCAAATTTTATTGCTTTTGTAAAGTTCTTGACTAACTTTGCTTCCTTTTTCCTCCCTACCTTTAGTTTAAAGGAGGATGGCCTTCTGATAAAGCCATTCCAAAAACCAAAGCAAGGCAGTGTGGTTCACAGACAATTCGCAGCTGAAGAATGGGATAGGTATGTTATGTCTGTTGCTTTTGTGAGACATTTTTCAATTAAAGACATATTTCACTCAAATGTATTTGTTATTAACAGGGAAGAAGCAAGAAAACGAAGATGCCACTTGATAGCAATGGATGCTGTATCCTTCTGTTTAATTTTTCTTCAGGTTTGAAGATGAGACACAGGTTATCCGTTATGGTGAAATGCTGAGATTGCTCAGTTATCACAGCAGTTGAAAGTGTAGCACCAGGTACTGAGTTGTTCTTAAAATTAGTTTCTTTTTGCTGCTGAGATAACTGAGAATACTTTAGTCAGTAGAAGCGTTGCCAGATTCGTCCTGTGAGATCCTTGGGATTAAGTCGCACAGTGAATTTTATTTAGACTGGCACAAAGACACTTTGCTGTTTCAGTTGAGTTTATACGGAGCATAATTCTATATAAGGTTGCTGTGAGCTATGGACAAATACATTTCTACTGGAAATTTAAGAAAGCATTAGTTAGTTCAAAGATCTATTCAAAACAGTCTGATTTCCAGTAATATCTTCTACAGCTACTCTAATATAAGCCTGTTTAATGTCATGTGAAGGGTTTTTTAAATATCTTAAATCATATTTTATGCATAATTTTTAACTATTTTTATAACTACTACCTTATTTAGGTTACAGCCTTTCTTCTTTCATTTAGTTTTCACCTGGGCCAGGCATTACATGTTTTGACTTCAGTGCATCTGAAATACCATCAGTTCCCTGTTTGTTTAAATAGCTGTTCTTCAGCAGTAACAATTAATAAATAGGAAAGTAAAGACTAATTATATAGGGATAGACTTGCTTTAATCTGAAAACTGCAGTAAACAGACATTAACTTATTCTAACCTACTTGGGATTTGGCCAGGCACTACATAAACCATTATATGTCTGTAGAAAGGACGTATCTTAAATCAGTCCCACTGACTTTGTAGACTGTCATTAGGCACAGAAAAGCCTGTGTATGCTGGAATGACTATAAAACTCATTATGTAGAGACTTTTATGAATTTCTGCTAATGTTTTTGAGTAGTTCATATGTAAAACCTTTACTGTTATGCAATTTTAACACCTAGTAACTCAAATAGCAGCACAAAATAGTATGTTTTGTTAAATGTACTTATTTGTGCCAGTTAAGCCTTCTGGGCTTGCTTCTCTATTCCTTCTCTTTGTGATGGAAAGAGAGAAGAAAAGCACATACTGAAGTTAAATTAACTTTTTGAAGGCCTTTGGAAATAAAATGTTTTCTCAATAAAATTCTAATGCATGTCTGAATAGCAGGTTGATACAAATTATTCAAACTGATGCAGTATTTGCTGGGGTATGTACCGGAAGATACTGTATTTCTTAATTCGCTGCGTCAGAAACACCATACAAGTTAATTGAAAATATTTTTAAGTAGCCATGTATGATGTTTTTATTTATGAAGACACTTATTTTCTGAGTAAGTAATTGCTTATTTTTGGTCAAATTATGGTACAAAATGTGTTTCAACTCATGTCTCTGAGGCCTAAGTGTTCTGCAGCCGGCATTACAGGCTTTTCCATTCCTTTAGTCTCCCAACCAAAGAAGATAGATAACTTTTATTTGAATTTGGATGATAAAATGTAATAAATTATTCAATTTTAGAAGCCAGACTATTTACATAATAGGAAAATATAAATCTGGTTCAAACTTAAACTTCAGTGCTAAGAAGCTGTTGTTTAACTTGCAGCTGAAAAAATGGACCCAGTTTCTTTCTATATGCATACAGAACATCTTTGATAGAAGATAAATTTATAAAGGTCTGGCAGCTGAATGAGGTTGAAAGATGGAGTTGCCTTGAATTCCTGTATTTGGAAAAAACAAAAAAACAACAAAAAACCAAAACCCAACCCTTCTTTCAGTTAAGTATACAAAAAAGTTTGTATTTTTAATTTTTTATTACTTTTAAACTATGTTAAAATAAAAGAAGATAAGTTCTGCAACCATCCTTAATTGCTTTATTCAGTATGAAAGACATAAGAAGTTTGTGAAAGATTACATTTTGTACTATGGTGGCAAAATAGAGGATTTCCGACGTTCAGGGTAAGAACCATTGGCAATCTTTCCCCTCATGCCCAAAAAGCTCATGTGTTATCTAAAGCCATTAAACATATATTGTAGCTTTGTGGGGAGAGGGGGGTTGTGGCTGTGCATCAAATTACTATTTCTTTTGGTCACAAATAGTAACTACATTCATTGTAAATAACCAAAACAGAATTGCCTGGTTTAATTTTTGTTTTGGAGTTTGGGGGGGCCATGTTTTTATATAAGAATTTACCATTAACTGAATTATTCTTCTTTTGTTATGTAAAAGGAAAGATGTCAGGTTAGCATTAATTTTGTATTGAGGGTACATTTGGAAATGTCTGGCAGTAACTTCAAAATAACAATCTGAAATACTTCTGAAATGTGCAGAATTGCTATCCATTGTCCAGAATAATGATAACCTTCTTTAGGGCTGTCTGTAGCTACCTTCTAACATTACTGTCTTCAATAAAAAGTATAAAAAGTATTTTCAGACAGGATCAAGTCATCCCATTTCAGTGGCCATTTTCCACTCTGAATTTTTCACTGGGGAAAAGATATGCCAGGGAATGCATGTTTTGTTAGTTTTATTCCATAGCAATATATTCCTTTTTGCAGTGAGGCAGAGATCACAACTGTGAAATAGTGGTGTTTACCAAATTGTTATTTGACTAACTTTTCATTTTAATGTTACATTGTACTAAAAAGAAATGTGTCCTTCTATAGAGCAAATGACAAGACGGATCTTGATGTTATTAGAGAAAACCATAGATTCCTGTGGAACGAAGAAGATGAAGCAGACATGAATTGGTACCTGGAACTGTTACAGAACATGTTATTTTTAGATCACTTGTATTAAATTTGTGGTGTCGCCTACTAATTAAGAGTTACTGTGCATATGTAGTGATAACTCTTTGGTCCTTAATGCATTTGAAAATTAAAGACCTCATAAAGGTCAGTGCAAAATTGGTGACAGAAAAAACTGAGAAATGTTTGTGTGATCTCTGAGATCCAAATGACTGTTCTGAAAACTCTGAAGGAAGCCTAGTTTGAAAAAATACAGTTTAACTTGTGCTGTAGCTGTGTTTTAGATGTATTTTTCCAGTTTATGGAAAGTATCTCTTAGCTTAGTGAGTGTATTTATGTTGAATTTTTAGGCTTGCAACTTGTGTTCTTTGGATTAAACAACATGGCTTTATCTTGCTAATGTCATTACAATGTAAAATGAATTGTATCATGTTTTGTTTAATAAAAATAATACTTTTCCTTATAGGGAAAAGAGGCTTGCAAAGAAGTATTATGATAAGTTGTTCAAAGAATACTGTATAGCAGATCTCAGCAGATACAAAGAGAATAAGGTACATTTCAATATTGTAAATCATTTTGGTTTTAAAGTGTGCCCTTTTTTAAAAATTACCTTGATTCTGGATATGTTGTGAAACCAGAATATTAGTACCTCTACCCTAGAAAGAGAATTGTGAGAACTTGTCAAGTTATTTAATAAGCAGCAGCAGTTTGAATCCAAGCATTGTTGCTGCCCCAAAAATGTGCTTCTGTGGGAAGAGAAGCTTTTCTGTCAGGTGGTGTTTTATGAAGAGGTACATTGTGTGTAAGAAAGGCAGAAAATGCAGAGAGGTTAAGGAGAGAAGGCGATAGAAGTTTGCCTGGAGGGAATCACTGGATGAAGCCTAAAAAAGTCCCTGGGAATGTTACTATTAAGGGGAAAGAAAAAAAAGACATAGTCTAAAAAGAGAGAGTTTTGTACTGGGATGCTGGCAGAAACAATTTTGGAAATGTCTGTTCTAAAGCAGTTTCTTTTGCTGGTCGTTCTTTTCTGTTTATGGAAACAGGATTTGTATGTTCCTTGTAAGTAAATAGAATTTAAGAGAAACAGCCCAATTCCAGCACCAGTTTTTCTTAACTGGAACAACCTTTTGTCATTTTGAAGTTTCTGACTGACTAACCTCTTGGTCAGAAAGCATACATGAAATTTCTATTGTGATTTTGCAAAGAGCATTGCTCAACTCAGATGTGTCTTAGTGTTGTTAGCACATAGTAACAACCCAGCCCTGCAAACAGTGGCTATATAAAGTTCTTTGAGACTATTTATAGTATTGAAAATTATGTTCACTGGTAAATGCTTGCAAGGACTGGACATAAACTCTAATATTAGGTAGAAAAGATGACAGCCTTCTAAAGACAATTGGAACAGAAAAACGCAAAAATTAAATGAAAACTTATAAAAAGTAAAATTCTGAAAAAGTCTTCCCCCTTTTTTCTTTAGTAAATTTGGTTTTATTTTCCTACAGCTGTTTCATATCCCTCAATCTCTAACCCACCCCCCCCAGCTGATTTTCCCTTAGCATGCTTACAGATTTTGTTTCTTCA
Organism: Ara ararauna; assembly: GCA_028858755.1. Taxonomy (NCBI): domain Eukaryota; kingdom Metazoa; phylum Chordata; class Aves; order Psittaciformes; family Psittacidae; genus Ara; species Ara ararauna. The sequence goes on from CM054381.1 coordinate 72,408,709, forward strand.
GCTACCGTGCCAAGTTTCCATATGTTTGCTGTCTTTTGTGGGAAACAGTTCTGCCCCAGTTTCCATTTTTTTTTTGTGTGTGTGTGTGCGTGTTGTGCAAACAGTGTTTTCCTGACAGACTTAAAATGTGGCTGTCCTAACTCTGAGGTCACTCTGAATTCCTGTGTATGCTCGTAAGTCATTACCTATATTTTTGGAATTGCCATGTCAGCATAACTCTGCTGTATCATGTAATTAGTTCTCTTATATTAGGCTATGTTTTCTATTCTCAAGTACATTCGAAGCATGTCCTTTCTTAGAAATTCTTAGAAAAATTAGATAAATCTAATTTTTTCTCATTACTGATCTATCCATGCCCATGTTTGGTACAGAAGGCTATCAAAGCAGGTTTTTTTCTTGGAAGTCAGAAATAGGCTCCTGATCCCATTCACACCAATGGAATGCAGTCTGTGCTTTCAGACTTTTTCTGCCTTCTTTTTCTGCATTGCCAGAAACTGGAAGTTGGATATCTTTAGCTCTCTCTGCCTTCTGTTTTGCAGTGCTGGTGCTTTGAGAAGTGCAGGGTGGGTAACAAGCTTCTCAGCTGTCCAGCCTTTTGTGTGGTATTTGTTGACGCTTTATATGAAGATGCTTCATCTTAATATAAGGAAGACATTTTTTACAGTGAGAACATTAATTCACTGAAATAACCTCCCCAGTGATGAAGCAGAGTCTCTGTCACTGGAGGTTTTCAAGATGTTGGACAGGGTGATAGGTAACCTCATCTAGGCTCCCTTTCCCACAAAAGCTTAGACCACATCATCTTTCGAGATCCCTTTCCTGGACCATTCTATGATTCTTTGTCCTGCTAAGTGGTGTCAAAGTAAAGTTGGAGACCAGTTTTCTGTGATGTTTTTAATATATAGAGAGAGCATAGATTGAGACTTGCATGTACATACTCATCCGTCTTTTCACAGCTGTAATTGTTTTGCTACTGGCCAAAATCGTCTAGGCAGCTAATTTTTTTGAAGACCTCTGCATAGAGATTGTAGCTCAGATCTCATGTAGAACTTTTATTCTGAGAAAAAAACACTTGTTTTCCTAAGTACTAGATAATAATTTTGATCAGTTCTGTGCAAGGGGTTCTTTTGAAAAATAAGCAGAGTACCTTGTCAAAGACCAAAGCTCAAAACACAACAGAAGACCCAAGACATATGAACCCGCAGTGCCACGGCTGCTCTTCAATTGCTAGTTCAGACTGTTTCACTCACATATGTGCATGCATATACACATATGCACACACAGAGATGGCTGGGACTCCCCTCATCCCGTAGGAGATACGCCCTGTGCTCTTGTCATTAGAGACATACAGGTGCTCTTGTACTCGGAGCTGGCTGGTGGTGACCCCTTTGTCCTCCTTGTTCCCAGACATCTTCACCTAACTGAGGGCTAGTCTGCCTCAGTCTATGCTGATGCTTACAGACTCATTTGCATATGGGCACTCACTTTGCTGGCTGCAGACAAATGGGACTCTGTGATGTATGGTCACGCTTTTCTTTGTGTAGTTAGGACATACAATCTTTTCCTTTTCTTTTAATGAGAAATGCCAAGGTGACTGTGATGTGAGGCTACTTAAGAGACACTGGAAGAGTGTGCTCTGACAGCTCGTGCTTGTGATGGGTCTGTTATTTCTTATATTTTCCCTAAATCAGAATTTTTAGGTCAAGGTTGTCTTTGAACCTTCAGTGTATCTTGTCTGCAAGGTTTGAGGCTGGTAAATGACCGTCTTCATTGTCAGATAGTTTTGTTCTACTGTCAGTTTTGCAGTGCAGTAAGGAAGAGTGCTGTGCATGTAAGTTTTACTTTGGTGCACATTGGACTAGAAATATAATCTTTGTTGTCTTATTTTCCTAGAAACATTCTTATTTGTTGTCTCTGTGCTTTGTTTTGTAGCTTAACAGATTGGAAAGGTCTCCTATTTGCTAAGAAATGAAATCTGTCTGACACCTGGTTATTAAACAGAATACATTTTATACTTTGTTTTGATTTCCAGATATTTTTCAAGTTTCTAGGGAAACTTGTCTTCCACTTGGTAATGTCAGTGTTTTTGCTTTGTCACTTTTTCAGCATGGAGGCTTTCCTGCAAAAATAAAAATATGTAAAATTTAGTATTTTTCCACAGTGGTGTCTAAATTCATACATTTCTTTATTTGTGAAAGAGGCCACTGGACATTAGTTGTTGCTGCAGCCCATGCATATTATGCAAGCAGTCCATATTTAATTTGGGAATTTTATAGCTACGGATATTAAGTGGTCTTTCACATTTTTAAAACTCTCATTTCTTAGTAAGTTAGCAATTTGATACTCTTGCAAAGCATCTGTTTTGGTCTGCCTTGTAGATGTAGCTCATTTAGGATCTTGATGAACTTATTTAACAAAGAAGATGAGGCAGAATCATAGAATGATTTGGGTTGGAAGAGATCTTAAAGATCATCCAGTTCCAATCCCCCTGCCATGGGCAGGGACACGTCCCACTAGACCAGGTTGCTCAAAGCCCCTTGCTGTCTACTGACAATGCTTTTGTATTCCATAATATTGCAGGCTGACAATTCAACATCATACCTTCATTTTTATTTTTCTTATAAGGTTTAATCTGTTCCTGAGATTTTAGCTTAGTCAGAGGAATTCAGTTGTATTTAATTTTTATTTTATTGTTTCTTCTTAGCCTTGGCCACTTTCTGTCATTTTCCATTAGTTGGTGGAAGAATGATTGGCAAAAATGGATGCAGATGAGGACGACTTTCGTCCTAGATGTACTTACAGGTTGTTCTGGCTACCTCTTTTATTTTGTATAGTTTTCTTTATGTCATTACAGAAATACTCTCAAAGGACATAATCTCATTTACATTGTATTGAGTCAAGTTCAGACTATGAGGGAAAATTTGTGTGAAAGTCTGCTTGAGTAGCAAAAGTGAGCATGGAAAACTTGGTGATTGGTGAAGTAGCAGATGGACTATGCAAAAGTAAACATGCAGATAAGGTCAAATTGTTCATTACTCTTTATTGCCAGAAGCACACATACACAAAATTGGTGCCAAAATATTGTGGATATTTAATAGTAAACTTCCAGTATTTTTCAATTGCATCTCAAGTTTTTCAGAATTAGAAAACCTTGTAAACCAGCAAATATTCTTTGAAGAGCAAAACCAGTTGTCATCACTCTTTAGATGAGCTGGTTCCATCGTTAATTCTGCACTCACAGACGTTTTTTACATTCTATTTTCACTGAACTGTTCACCACAGTTCTTGGTTTTTACAAGTGACTTCTTTTGGTTTGACCCAAGCTTGAGTGGTATAATGGTACTTCTGACCACTCTACAGGTTTGTAGAGTAGGCCAAGCACAACCTTAGCAAATTGTCATACACAGTATGATAGCTGAACCTGATCTTCTGTGATTTTTTTACCAGTGAAGCTGGCAGGTGTGAAAACGCTGTTTATGTTATAATACGAATTCAGAAATTAGATTTAAAGAGGCAAGTATTTTGTTGGTGCACAGACTTTTAGTTTTCTAAGACATTTCTTTGACATGATATATTGACCTGAGGAGAATCAGTGCTGACAAAATATTTGGCTGCTGACATCTTTCTGTTAAGTTTTTTTAGCTTTGTTGCTAAGGTTCAAAGCATGTATATGAAAGTATGGCACGTTCTTAAAAGCCAAAACTTTATATGTTTTTTTTCTACTCATATATGAGAACTCCATGGTGTTGCCCTTCAGATAAAGAACTGTTGTTTATTAAAAAATCAACAACGTTCAAGACCACACACAGCAATAGGTACTTGTACTTCTGTGGAGTGTTCAAAACTGAATTTGAAGATTGAAAATCAGTACAGGATACTGCAGAACTTACACATTTACAAAGTATGCATTTGTGTGGGTTCAGTCTATCAGTGCACCAGGAGAAGGTTCATATCCAAAGGTGGGCTTTGCAGCCATTTTTGTACCTCTTGGATTTTGAATCCTTCTTTTCCCTCTTCCCTCCCCATCTTTTAACCTGAAGTTTAGAGTCTTCTGTGCTTTGCTCACAGAGCAGCAATTTTATCTACTTGTCATATTGTGTTCACGAATTTAAAATGAAAATACAAGATAGTCTTTTTTTGGAGAAGTTGTGTACCTCTTTCTACTTGTTAGTGAAAATATGTTTTTCCGTGCAGTTCACACTCCCTTCCATCTTCAATCTTTTCACTGGGGTACTTGCCATTTTGAGAGGTTGAAGCAGATTCTATTGGAAAAAAAAATAATAGATGAGTTATCTGCAGGTAACGTTTCTAGGCAATGTAAAGAGAAATGCAATTTAGTTGTTGGTTGGTTTGGTTTGATTTTTTTGCCTTAGGGTGTAAGAAGTGATCTATTGATAATGTGCTAATACAACTTTTCAGTATTCCAGTGATGTTTTCAGTATGGACAAAATTGCAAGGAAGTAGCTAGTAAAGCCAGTCTATCCTAATTTCCTATTTGTTCTTCTGCATGTTGTGAAGCCTTTTATAAAGTTGCTGTTTGAATTGCATGTGTAAATTGGAATAATTCTGGCAAGCAGAGGCAGAGAGATATTTTTAATTAACAGAGAAAGAAATGAAATTCCACCAACCAGAATTAAATAGATGAACCACATGCAGGACATCAGTCAACGGAAATTAGTCTTTACCCTGAATGCATCGACTTCACAATTCTGGTTCTTATCTTAACAGTTTGGATTTAGATGGCGACATGAGAAAGAAGTAATTTCAGGAAAAGGTAATGCTATCTTTAGTTTTATATTATTTTTTCCTTAATACTTTTCTTGCTGCTTTTTGGTACAATTTTGTTAGACAGTATTTGACAATACTGGTAAGTTTATCTAATAATAATGGGTAATTAATTGACCTAATTTCCAACTCTGCTGGTATATGTCACATAGCTCTAGAGTGCACGCTGATTAAAATTAAGAAAACGTGGTTTATTTTCACAGGTTCAGAATTGTAATGAACACCAACATACTGCATTTGATAATGTAGCTTTTCATGGTTTTTTTTTTTTTTTGCTGCCTTTCTCCAGTAGTTCTGTTACCTCATTAGTCTTTGATGCCTTTAATTGAAGTCTCTCAATACTTTTCCTCAGGAAATAATTTTCTTAACTGTTTCTGCAATGCTCTTTTGCAAAATATTTACTTTTTAATTGAAGTTCCTAGTGTGATATCTGGTTTAGGGTAAATTGGTTTGTGAAATCTTCGGTGGGGATGCTTGTCATGTCTCCCCATCCTCTTTCTAAATCAGTAGCTTATTCTGCCTGCTTATGTGTGTGAGTTCTTATGTGTTATTGTGACTTTGCATAGTGATACCTGTTTCATGGCCTGGGCACATAGAATTTTTGAATTGGCTAAGCAAGGAAGAAAATTACATGATTCTGCTGCTGTTCGTATGGGTAGATCTTCATACATGTGTATGGTTTTCAAAGTCATACGTGCCCAAACAAGAAAATTGCATACAGTGATACTGTTGATCAGAACACTTCTGTAAACAGCTCTATTTATTGTAATATATTGCAAGAAGTTAGGAATGTACTTTTTTTTTTTTTAATGTATCACTTCATAGAAGGAAGTGTGAACATTAATGGCTGGGTTTTTTAACCTATAGAGATTAAAGCTTCTGAAGGTAGTTGTTGTCATATGTTGTATTTAGCACTACAGATTTTATTAACAGATAATTACATTTGGTACAGTTGCATGATTTATTGATTGCTTTTAAAAAGATAATTAAAATTAAATGAGAAATGAATAATTTATGAACAATCATGTCTTTATGGTGAAAAAGAATTTAAAGCTGCATTTTAATTTTAGTATCTGATACTCTATATTTAAGAATGTGGGAGAAGATGCAGAATAACGTGTTTTAAGCTTTTTAATGGAATCCTAATGAAAAGCATACAGTAGCAAGAATTGAGAAACTGTATCTTTCACCACTATGGGGCGCAAGAATTCAACCTTATCTCGTGTGTCAGTTGCTCTTTTCAAGTGCAGTTTCAGATGATCGTTTAAAGTAGGTGTGATTCTTTAATGCCTTTCTTTTGCTGTTTTAAGTATAAATCAGTAATATAAATTGCTTTAATTAAAGCCAATAAAGCATTAATACTTATCTGTCTGATAATTCATATTTTTAAAGGGAGAGCATATGCTTATTGTAAGCTATGACAGTAATAGTGATGCGAACCACTGCTGATGAGCTCTACTGTGTTTTGGGGTGTGTTAAGAAGGGAACATAGGAGTGGGTTACTCACATTTGATTGCTTTGTTTTCAGTGCCTGTCTTTGTAAGGTCATGGAGGAGAAGAAGGGTTAGGATGAGTGAAAGGAGCTCATATTACTCATATTGCTAATTGTAAATGCCAGAATATTTCTCCTCTCTTCTCCTTGCATAGGAGGTCATATTGGAGATTGCTGTTGTATCTCCTTAAATTTAAAATGTAATCTTAATGGTGGTTTATGATGTAATGCATTGACAGTTTCAATAAATGGTTCCACAAAATGGGTATTTTCTTAATTAAAATCTTAAGTTAAGGTAGAAGCCCTACTCTAAGTTTTATAAATCAGTGAATAGCAGGCATATGATTAATTAAATTAAAAGCTTTTTAGCTATTAAAAACATATATTTGGCATGCCTTCCCACGTACTTTTTCTCTACTTTCAAAGCATGAATAGTAAGCTATGGCATAGCATTTAATAGTAAATGATATTTTAGGCAAAAGGCCTAAATTATTTTCTGTAGGAAAATAGGAAACATTGGGTAGAGGTGGAATAGGACTTTTTCACAATATGCAGAAAGAGTAAAGCTGAACATGTGGGTATATGTGCTATTTTCTACTTACTTGTATTTGTCAGTTACATAGTGAAATACTCAAACCAGCCATATTATTTGGCAAAATAGGGTTTAATACCTGTAAATTTATCTGCTTTGCATTTTTTTCACTATTTCATTGAACTAACATTTCACTTTTAGCATAGTAGTGTCTCTCTTAGCCTATTTTATACATGCATAAATGCACATATAATATACCTTATTTAAACAAATGTTCTTCCAAACCTGTTTCCATTTATTCTTTCTCAGTAATTTTCTCCATGGAAAATAGGCAGAATAAAATGGAAAATGCCTGGATAGTGCACCATGTAGCCATATACCAGTCTGGTTTTGGTGTTCAAGTGTTAGCATTGGAAGTGGTTTTATGTTGCAGAACTGAAGTATTTGAGGACACTGCTAACCCATTAGTTAGCAGCTTAAGCAGAATATTCTGAGCTTAATTGTTCATCAGTGGTCCTGCTTGTGAGCCTATTAATACACATCCTTATTGCCAGCTCTGCATACATATCAGTCTTCTGCAAAGGGGATATATGTATCTTTATTACTGCAGTATTGAGAACCCAGTGGTATGAACAATATTATGTGTAAATTGTTTAAAATTAGTGTCATATTTTACATAATAAACCCAAGGAAGCTTTTAAAGCTGCTGTATAGTTTCTCGTAGAATTGGATTTCCTTTTCTTAAAAGACAAGTAAAGTGTTCATGAAAACTCATTAGAATGCAAATTTTATGTCCAGTATATCAAGTGAACTAGAAAGGTAATGAGAACATGGGCATCTCAGTTTTGTACCTAAATGATACTTTGAATAGTTTGATGTCATTAAAGATGCATGTCTGAATCACGCCTCCTGATCCATTACTCTCTGCTGAGTAAGTAATCGTATAGGATATGGAATGTATCCTAGTGACATTCATTTCGTCAAAGTTCAGTATTAGGCTTACTATTTTATAACATATGCCTCCATCTAGACATTGTAAAACACAGTTCAAGTTATGGTCTTTCTTTGCTTATATGCCGTACTAGATAATCATGATTGAATGCTTTGCATTATCTGCTATTGTTTCCTTAATCTATATGTTACTTTTAGATTTGTGCCTTTTCTGTTTGAAAGAAATGGAAAATAAAAAGGAAAACCTGAGCAAAACTGGAAATAACAACCGCAAAACATGGGGGTGTGCATGTTAATCACTGAACCATGGTTTGCTGTTTTTGACTTCTTTAAAGGTCAGTTTTCCTGTGGAAATAAGCACTGTGATGAGAAAGAAGGCCTGAAGAGCTGGGAGGTGAATTTTGGTTACATTGAACATGATGAAAAGAAGAATGCGCTTGTGAAACTGAGTAAGTCAGCCCTTCAAGGATATGTACATTTAAAATAAGACAAATATCTTGTCCTTTAAAAGCTGTTGAGTGAGACCTAATGATAATGATTATTGGTTAATACAAAATGGAAGATCTTGAATAGGAGATAATTTTGTTCTATTAATTACAGGTAGCATGATGGTCTTGATTTAGAGAGAATGGCTATTATCGTTATATATGACAAAGTTATTACAGGTTGAACACTTCATGCTGTATAATTTGTGGTGCCATAAATTAAGATAACTGATTATAAAACATTTTTTATGCAAGCATGTCTAGTTTTAATGGACAGTACTATGTTGTAAGGAGGGTTTCATCACTGTACTTGCTTAATCCATTAGGTGTCTTAGGATTCCTTAGGGCTTTGGAGCAGACAACTTCTTGCACACTTTAGCTCTACTGATTTTAGTACTTACATTGTCTTCTAAAAATTCAAACTTCAATTATGTCACTTCCTTTTCCATTCTTTCCTCTAGAGTGGGATTTTCTTATTCAATACTGTGTACACATAGATATGTTCATCAGATAATTAAACTTACCACAGTTTATGGAGTTTGCATAAGACAAGCTAATGGTGTTTTTTCTTTTGTGCACAAGAAACTCCATGTGGCAGCACTTGGTCGCTGGCAAATCTATAAGAGACTTGTCGATCTTTGGTATAATTGTAGAACAATTTAGTCTGTCCACAAAGATCCATGAAATGGGGTACCTGTACATGGTAAGCACTGATAACTTTGTTATGAAGAGTTGTCAGTGCTAAACCTGTGATCTTCCTCCAGATTTAGTAAAATCGGGGCTTGTACTGAAGTCGTACTATATCATGGTATATTTCATCAACCCTGACTGCAATTACATTGTAACCTTTGTTTTGAAGGAAAAGCTGCTGAAAATTGGAAGGTAGTAGTTCTATCTAGTTTTATGTATATATTAATGTTTTAATAATCATGCTTATCAAATACATCTCTGTAATGTTCTCATTCTCTCTTTTTCAGGACTGTGTCCAGAGTGTTCCCACAAATTAAACTTTCATCACCGGTAATGAAATATTTTGAAAATATGTGGGTTGAATAGATTGAAGTTGTGATGAAGAGCTAATAGGGAGAAAGCTTCAGCTAGATGATAAGGAACTTAATTTATGCTGATTTCAGATTCTGTTCTGGAGCTCTTATGCTACTGGCTTGCCACTGCTGCGAGTTAGATACTAGTATGCTAATGAAAGTACAGAATCCCTGAAAGTGGAAGAACCCCATCCCTACCCCCACAAAAGTTTCCTTAATTTCAGTCTACTGATTATTTTTCTTTTCTATTTTCTCTCTTGCTGTGTTTAAGAGCTGGAATGCTTTTTCTATTCTTAAAAGTAGTGGGTTTATGTGTGAGTCAAGTGACTGTGCTTTGACATTTTGAATTTGAGTATTTGTTCTTTGAGAATCAGTTATTAATAGGAGAGAAAAATTGTAAATTTTGAACCTGTAAAATGTATGCATTAAGATCTGATTTGATTTTTTGATATTATCTATAACCTTAGTGCATTCCACAACTATTGATACTCAGTTTTTATGATTTTTTGAATCTTGATGTGGCGTTAACTTAGTTGCGTGGCTCAGTACTTAAGCCATAGTTACCTGAAAATCTTAAAAGGAAAAGGAAATCTTACAGGTAGGGAATAGTGATTTCTTTTCTAAAGTAACAAATCAAAGGTATATCTAGATGGATATATCCAAGACAGCTAATGCATCCATTTTAAAAGTTAATTCATATTCAGTTTCATTAAAGCACGTTGTAGGCACATATTAAGAAGAATTAACTGAGATTACTTTGACTTTTTTGTCTTGTTTTTGGAAGTAAAATTGTAAACGCACTTGAATTCAGAGTAAGCATGGTCAAACGTTTTCTCTTTATCAGTTGCAGAGTAATACTTTGAAACAATTTTACTGACTTTGTGCAAAGAAGCAGGAAAAAGGTAGCCTGTGTTCATATGATAAGCCTATATAACTAAGGCTGACAATAAAATACATGGGTTGTTGGTTTGTAGGAGTTTCTTAGATTTGAGATTCTTTTGCCTCAGGTTTCATTGCTATCAAATATGAAAAGAAATTTTCAGACCTGTATTAAATATGTTTTTTTCATTACATATATAAAAATAGTTTTCTAAAATAAAAAATAAGGTTTCAGTATAAGTATTTGGCATATTATAAAATAATTTTCTGGTTTTAATATTTGAATGCCAGTAAGAACTGTTTTTGCTGCCTCCATCAGTGTCATTTTAGCAGCTTCATAATTCCTGTCCTATGGCTTCAGCTATAGAGCTTTAGTGTTTCTGTTTCACTTCTCATTTTAACTAATATTCTTTGCAGTTTAGTCATAGGGTATAGGAAAAAATTACAAATATTTGACTGAATTAGATAGTTAAGATTTACTATTGTTTGAGACTACATATTTTGAAGGTGTGCATTAATTTTTTTAAAGGAGGAAAGAAGTCAAAGCACGCAAGAAAAGAGGCAGAGCTGAACCAAAATCTAAAGAGCCAAAAAGTAAGAAGAAAAAGTCTTCTTCAGCAAAAAAGAAGTCCAAAAAAAAGACCCATGAAGGTAAATTTAAGTTTTAAACATTTAATTTTTAAAACTATTCAAAGATGTTAGTTGAATCTTAGTTTTGCTATAGCTACATGAATATAGATACGTCACTTTCTTGATTATAGCACAGATAGTCAAAAAGATGAATTTCTTAGGTAAAATTTCCTGGGTGCACAAAAAAGGGGAATTTGGAGAAGAAAAAGAAAAGATAAATTTCTGACATTTACAGAGAGGGAGAGCCTTTAGAAAAACACACATTGCAAGGAAAAATTGTCCAGGAATTGGACATTACGTACCAGAAGAGGTTGTGAAGTATTTAGTTCCTTGAGGCTTCGGGGTTGAAAGCCTTTTGGAAATGTTAGATAACCTTTTTACTCCACAGGTCTCAGGATAACATGTTTGGGCTCAAACTGATTAACTGCGAACACATGCAGAAAAAATCTTTCTACTTTTTGCTTGCTTTGAGTATATGTTGTGTACATGCTTGCACACGTTTATGTGTAATATATTGTGATAGAAATATCCTCGTAAACAATTTAAGATAAAAGATAAATTAAGATATACTTACTATTTTTTAAATGGTGTTTCTTTCCAGATGAGGTTTCTTCAGAAGATTCAGATAATTCTGATAAAGGTAAAATATTTTAATATCTTCTGCGTTTTATGTTTTTTAGTCAGTTGTATGATTTCATAGTCATAGAATCATAGAATAGTTAGGGTTGGAAAGGACCCTTAAGATCATCTAGTTCCAAGCCCCCTGCCATTGGCAGGGACACCTCACACTAAACCCTGCCACCTAAGGCTCTGTTTGACCTGGCCTTGAACACTGGCAGGGGTGGAGCATTCACAACTTCCCTGGGCAACCCATTCCAGTGCCTCACCACCCTTACAGTAAAGAACTTCCTTATATCCAATCTAAACTTCCTCTGTTTAAGTTTGAACCCGTTACCCCTTGTCCTGTCACTACAGTCCCTAATGAAGAGTCCCTCTCCAGCATCCCTATAGGCCCCCTTGAGATACTGAATGGCTGCTATGCGGTCTCCATGCAGCTTTCTCTTCTCCAGGCTGAACAGCCCCAACTTTCTCGGCCTATCTTCATATGGGAGGTGCTCCAGTCCCCTGATCATCCTTGTGGCCCTCCTTTGGACTTGTTCCAACAGTTCCATGTCCTTTTTCTGTTGAGGACACCAGAACTGCACACAATACTCCAAGTGAGGTCTCAGGAGAGCAGAGTAGAGGGGCAGGATCACCTCCTTCAACCTGCTGGTCACGCTCCTTTTGATGCGGTCCAGGATACGGTTGACTTTCTGGGCTGCAAGCACACACTGTTGGCTCATGTTCATTTTCTCATCAGCCAACACCCCCAAGTCCTTCTCTGCAGGGCTGCTCTGTATCTCTTCTGTTCCCAACCTGTATGTGTGCCTGGGATTGCTCCGACCCAGGTGTAGGACCTTGCACTTGGCATGGTTCAACTTCATAAGGTTGGCATCAAGCATGTCAAGGCCCCTCTGATGGCATTCCTTCCCTCCAGCGTATCAACCGAACCACACAGCTTGGTGTCATAGGCAAACTTGCTGAGGGCACACTCAATCCCATTGTCCATGTCACCGACACAGATGTTGAACAAGACTGGTCCCAACACCGATCCCTGAGGGACACCACTCATTACTGGTCTCCAGCTGGACATTGAGCCATTGAGCGCAACTCTTTGCGTGCGGCCATCCAGCCAGTTCTTTATCCACCGAGTGGTCCACCTATCAAATTGATGTCTCTCCAATTTAGAGACAAGGATGTCATGTGGGACAGTGTCAAACGCTTTGTACAAGTCCAGGTAGATGGCATCAGCTGCTCTACCCCTGTCCCTCAGTTCCGTAGCCCCATCACAGAAGGCCACCAAATTGGTCAGGCAGGATTTCCCCTTAGTGAAGCCATGCTGGCTGTCACGAAGCACCTTGTTGTTTTTCATATGCCTTAGCATGCCTTCCAGGAGAATCTGCTCCAAGATTTTGCCAGGCACAGAGGTGAGACTGACTGGTCTGTAGTTCCCTGGGTCATCCATTTTCCCCTTCTTGAAAATGGGGGTTATATTTCCCTTTTTCCAGTCATCAGGAACTTCACCTGACTGCCATGATTTTTTAAATAGGATGGACAGTGGCTTAGCAACTTCATTTGCCAGCTCCTTCAGGACCGGTGGATGGATTTCATCAGGTCCCATGGACTTGTATACGTTCAGGTTCTTAAGATGGTCTCGAACCGGATCGTCTCCTACAGTGGGCCCAGGGTCTTCATTCTCGCAGTCTCTCATCTGCCTTCCAGGACTTGGGTGGTGTGGTCAGAGCATTTGCCAGTGAAGACCGAGACAAAAGTTAGCAAGAACCTCAGCCTTCTCTAAATCCAGGGTAGCCAGTTCTCCCGATAGCTTCTGGAAAGGGACCACTTTGTCCCTAGTCTGTCTTTTATTCGCTATGTACCTATAGAATCCCTTCCTGTTATCTTTAGCATCCCTAGCCAAGTTTAATTCTAAGTGGGCCTTAGCTTTCCTAATGTGGTCCCTAGCTTCCCGGACAACATCCCTGTATTCTTCCCAGGCCGCCTATCCTTGCTACCACCTTTTATAAGCCTCTTTTTTCCTTTGAATTGTCCTCAGCAGCTCCTTATCCATCCAAGGAGGTCTCCTGGCCCTCCTGCTGCACTTCCTTCTAGTAGGGATGTATCACTCCTGAGCTTGCAGCAGGTGATCCTTGAATATCAACCAAGAGTCTTGGGCCCCCCTGCCTTCCAGGGCTATATCCCATGGAATCTTACTGAGCAGGTTCCTGAAGAGGCCAAAGTCTGCTCTCTTGAAGTCCAGGGCAGTGAGCTTGCTGCACACTCTTCTCGCTGTCCTGAGGATCTCGAATTCGACCATCTCATGATCGCTGCAATCTAGGCTGCCCTGGAGTGTCACATTTCCAACCAGCCCTTCCCTGTTGGTGAGGACGAGGCCAAGCATGGCACCTCTCCTTGTCAGCCTCTCTATTGCTTGCTGAAGGCAGTTGTCTTCCACACAATCGAGGAACTTCCTGGATTGCTTGCGCCGGGCCGTGCCACCCCTCCAACAGATATCAGGGTGGTTGAAGTCCCCCATGAGAGCAAGGGCCTGTGAGCGTGAGTCTGTTCCTATGTCTCTAGAGTGCTTCATCCACCGTGTCCTCTTGGTCAGGCAGTCTGTAACAGATCCCCACAATAATGTCTCTCATCACTGTTCTCCTTTTAACCCTCTAACCCACAAACTGTCTGTTGACTGCTCACCTATCCCTTGACAGAGTTCCATACACTCCAGCCTATCCCTAACATAAATAGCAACTCTCCCTCCCTGTCTGCCGGGCCTGTCTTTCCTAAAGAGCCTGTAACCTTCCATTCCAACACTCCAGTCGCAGGAGCCATCCCACCATGTTTCTGTGATGCCTATTATATCATACCGCTGCAGACATGCACACATCTCTAATTCCTCTTGTTTGTTATTTGTCATTGGTCTTTGTTTTAATTGTAAGATAATTTTTTGTAAGATATGAACGCTGTGTGAAAACAAGCAGAGATAGGAAAGCTCAAAATAATTGCTTACAAATTCTTGTAAACTGTGAAGAATTTTAAGAAGGAAATCTTTTAAGGAATAAAAATGTGGGCAGATAATAGAAATCTGAAAAGAGTAGGGGATGCAAAATAGCTACATTGTTAATAATTGCATGGTTCCAGGTATGCAAATATGTGCTGTATAATGTGTGCTGTGTAAAGAAAGTACTTTTCTGATACAACTGCTACATTCCCTGAAGCTACCACCTATAGTGCCTCAGAGATCGACTTGTGGATGCACTCAGTCTCAGTGACTTCTTAGGTTGCTGCTTGTATCTCAGTAGCTCCCGTCCTGTTTCTTTTGTGATGAAAAAAGCTCCACCTCCTGGTCATGACAGTTCATGCTGCAGACTGTGTAGAAGGGATTGCTTCTACTGATTGTTCTGCTGTGCTATACATTTTTAGGAATGTCCTCAGCATCTAGCTTTTCCCAGATAGGTACAGGAAGACCTGAAGCAGTTTTCGTACACTTAGAGCATGTCCAAAGTCTGTCTTATCAGGAAAGCTCTATTGGAAGATTATTTTTTTTTTAGGTCAGGGCATCTTTCTGATGACAAGATTTGGGGTTTTTTTGTTATCTTTCCTTCTCTGTACTTACACTAAACAGTTATGCAGTAATCCATGTTTTTTGACAATTTCACTTACAAATCACAACTGATAAAAGTTGTCATTCGAGCACAAGTAATTGATTCATTTAATATCATGAGTTGAAACTGAAATTTAGTTCTGTGTTTGCGCTTATAAACAGTTTTAGGAACAAAGTGCTGTGCTGCTCTTTTGTCAATGATCAGTGATTTGACATGATTGTTGTATGTTTGGCCAAAATATTAACTCATAATAGCTAAGAGTCTTTTTGATCTGTATTGAATAACTTTTGAAAATGTTTTCATTTTCTCTTTATGCAAAGTAAAGCTTTCTTTTTATTCTCATGGTTATAATTAAACTTTGTGCCTAGCAGTATATAATCTAAATAAAAATAAAAAGATAAAATCTTTAAAAATTTATTTCATAACCACTTTAAATTTTTTGACAGATTCGGATAAGTGTGATGTACAAGATGGTCCTTCAGATGCTGACTTTTGGAAAGGTCCTCTAAAAGACACAGATGAAAAATCACGGTGAGTTTGATCTAGTAAACTTGTAGCTAGTAGAACATAGAGTGTCCATTCAGAACTGCAGAACCAGAGATCTTTTCTGTGTGAATGAATATACTGACATTTAAAATTGTCAAATCTCTCTTCTTGTAGTGAAACTAAGAATGTGTTTTTAAAGGGGAGACATCTCTGGGGGAGAACCTTTCTCAAGCCACTACCATACAACTGCTGTTTTACCCCTTACTATACTGTTAATTATCTTGGAAGTTAATCCCAATGGTTAACTCACTGCTGTTTCACAGATAGGGAAATGTAAAAGGTATTGGAATGTACTGGATAAGTCAAACTGATCTATACCAGCAACAGATGCTAATCGGACGTCTGCTAAATCTTTTTCAAACAAATATTATCTTGTAGGTACAGATTCAAAGGAGAACTTTTTCACGTTGCTTCTTTCTTTTTTTTCTTTTTTTTTTAACAGGGAAGAGGAGTTTGATGAGTATTTTCAAGACTTGTTTCTCTGAAGCTAGAGATGGATGCAGGCTGATCTTCATGAGTTGCCAAGACGAAAGTCTGGAAATCCAGTCATAATTCAGGACCAGACACCTTTTTCTGCCAGCATACCTTTTTTACAGTCACTTGTATGGGCCATTTGGATAGATTGTCTTTGTTGAAAGAAGGCTTCAGGTCTAAAAACTTTGTTTTTCTTATGGTAGGCTGTATGCTCATGAAATAAGAGAAATAATTTTTTCAGCTTAGTGCAAAAGATATATAAAACCCAAACTTAGAAAGGATGTAAACAAGTGAAAATATAATTTATTGATGGTACATCACAGAAGTCAGTTGCTTTTTATTTTGTCCCAAACTTCAGTTATTGCCAGATTTTTGTAAAGGTGCATTTTGGAAGATCCTGTTACTAGTTTAAAGTCATACACTGTAATATATTCATATTTCTAATTTATTAAACAAGAGTTAATAGCCTTAAATTTATTGGTCATGTAGATGTTATCAGCCGGGTATTAGTCTTTGTAAGTATTTTCAAATGTGGTTGGAGGCCAGTTTTCATCAAATATGTATTTTGCTTGAATTAAGTGAAGTATATGTGAAATGTGCCCCCTACTCCTTAAAAAAATTAGTTAATTGTGACCTTGTTTTAAATTTTAGTTATATAAAAATCTGGTTGATTGGTGAAATTTTTGATGTAAAAAATAGGGTCTGTGACTTTCCATTGTAGATGTACACGACTTTCATGTTATGTGTGTTTTCCAGTCTCCTTAATATTGATTGAACATTAATCTTTCCTTAAAGTGTAATCCAAAATATACAAGTCAAAAATGTATATTGCTTGAGAAACTTACTGGATTCATCTTCCTCTTCAAGTTGCAACACAACTTTTAAACATTCTTTAGTTTATTTTTCCAAAGAAATGCACATCAATAGTTACAGTGGCTATTTTCTTTGTTGGATGAAAATTACTTTGGATCTAAAGGCAAACTTTCTTGAATGTTCATGTTAAACTGAGGAAAGTTAGTGTTGTATAAAATATATTTTTGGTAAGTACTTATCACCGTAGATATATTTATAGAAAGTATTTATAATAAGTGTTTGATGCGGAAAATATACCAGCAGAGATGGTTGCAGTGTATTTATGAACATTTTACATGCACTCATGAATAAGTTGAGAAGTCTTATTTACAAGTATTACTTAACATAATTACATTTTAAGCAGTTTGTTCTTATATAATAGATAACAGTACAAGGACATATTTAGGGCGTCTTTGAGTAAGAAATAAACGTAGCCTTGCAAGAAGGTTTCTTTAGGTAAGAAGGTGGATTTAAAGGTTAATTCTCTGTCATGTTGCAAGCTTGGTTGAGAGTCAAATCCAATCTGCAGCAATCTGCTTACAAGTGTGCAACTTGCCCAAAAGGGTTTTTGTCAGATGTGTTGCTATATTTGTGGCCTCAAGTACTGCATACTGGTTATGTGTTCTGGATAACTAACTCCTCTTTGGATCTTTAAAATACAATTATAAAAAGGCACACTATACGTATTAAATACATAATTTAATACAGTTAGAATAAAATTACATGATCAAACAACCTTGAAATAGCTTTTTTTCAGTGTCTGCATTTAGTACAGAAAATAATACATGGTACCCAGTTTTATGTCATATCTAAGTTTGCATAGAATATTTGGCCCAATTAGAAATAAGGATGTAATAAGCATGTGTGTGGGGTGGATTCCTTTACTTTTGGGTGATAGTTGCACACAGTATCTTATGTTCATAGAGCATTCTTAGTAAGGTATATAATATGGCAAATCATTCGGTCATTCTCCCTTCTCTATGGATGCTGAGGGCCCTCAAAGAAAAAAATAAGTTATGAGTCGGCTTTTTTTTTGTTGTTGTTGTTCTTTAAGGGGGAAGGAAAGTGGCAGGTTTGAGCCTGCACATCAGACTTGTTTGTTGCAGGAATTACATTTGGCATCAGTCTTCTCTGAGATTTGGAACTGGTTCCGGTGAATGCTCGGACCCATGCGTAATGTACTAGCCATTTTCCTTCATCTGCAGGAGGAGCTGGCTTTGTGACACCTGAGTAGAAGGTATGGAGCTGGCTCCTGTCATTCTTTAAGAGCAGGAGGTTTTGGCAGGGAGGTGGTTGTTTACGAAGAACTAATTTGTGTGCTGTCTGTCGTCTTGGTTTTAAGAAAAGGGAGGTAATATGAATTCTGATGTGCTCCACTTCTGCTGTCCTCTCCCTCCCAAGATTAAATTGGTGCCAGTTCATTGGTTTTTGAATAATTTCCTGCATTTTTAAAAAGGTGCGTTGGGACTACGTGGGTCTTTTAAAATGTTTTTGACAGTAGATCCTGCTGTAGATATAGTGCTATAGGTATGTTAGTAAACTCTAATTTGTATGCAGAGCATGATGTTTACAGTCTGCCTTTTGAGATTTTTACAATAGAAGGTGGTCAGTTTAGGAATTGTGTGCAGAGCCACTTGCATATGGGCAAAAGAGTGCTTTCTGGGAGTGATGGCTACAATGTACAGTTTTATTTCTCAGTGGTTTTGAAAAAATACTGTTTACCATGGGTCTGCTTTTTGTAGATAATGAGCCAGGGAACTGTGTTGAGCATTCCTAAAGTGAAGGTTTACTCTAGAACTTCAGTACTGAGAATGAAGGAAAAGAACACCGTTCCAGATTAAGGAAATACACATAATATAAAAATCTAAACATACAAGTTAGCGAAAATTGCTATTTTTTGTTTGAATTGTACATGTTAGACTTCAATCAGTAATTTCATATAGTCAAAATTATTCATATTTTTTCTGGACAGTGTGCAGAAGTTACATATTGTAATAAAAATACTGTATATAAATTGAGTAACATGAAAAAATATCTAGAGCACGCAGTTAACTCATTTTGCACCAGTATTTTTTCTTTTCCAGTTTTTAATTGTAACTGTTTACTACAATTTAAAATTATTTCCAACAAATGGTGAGTATTTAAGAGGATTGTTAAGAAATTGACCTATACTATTCAGAGCAGAAATCCACTGGGGGTCACTGAAGTTCTTTCTAGATGCCTTTTCTGTAGCTGGAACAGTGTCTGAGACAAACAATTACAAAATTATACATGTTTTGGATTTTCCATCGTCTCCACTTCCGCCACCACCTCCAGCATGATTTTCAGCTAAAAACAGAGAAGGAAAGTAAAGTGAGGATTTTCTGTTATTTTTAGCTGCTCTAATTTCTTGTGAAAAGATGTTGCTTTTGTAATATCCGTATTATGTGTGTTTGACCTTCTGAAAATTGTGATTTCACTACTTTTCTGGGAAAATAGAAGATGAAACAATAATACATACTGTATATACATATATGCATATAGTGTAGCAGTTGATACCAACATTTCTTAAAGGACCAAACACACACTGAACCACTCTTACTGGAAAGTTTCAGTAGTTAAATATAGATAAGTGTCCCACACATACAAAACTGAGGTATGCAAGCCATGCAAAAGAAATAAACTCATGATCAATATAAACTGCAAATCTACTTTTGAAGCAGATGACACAAAAACTTTAATTTGACCTAATTGTATAAACCTTTATCCAACCCTGCATGAATCCCTTTGTAATTACCAATTGAGAGAGACACATTTGTCATCTATAGGTACTGATTCTTTTACTGTCTCTCTCAAATGATTCCACAGATGTTCTTTGGTCATAGTTAAGATTCTTTCAATGTAATAACTTGCGTTTCCAGGTTCATTTAAGTTAAGATACCAATATTAGAATTAAAACTTACATTTGAAAGCTGTGGATCACCATGTTACTAGGTCATTTTCGACCCTTTCCACCTGCATTGAAACATGTCACATAATCAGTGTCCTACCCTCTGTAATTTGTGGATATAATCAACACTATGTTACTAACTACATGTTATTTTCTTAGTTCAATACTGTATTCTGTTTTAGTTTCTGTTCTGAACTTTCCACTGTAGTGGTTCAGCAAATATGTTTATATTTTGCTTTCTGTCTGCTGAATGGCTATGAATAGCGAGGTCAGTGTGATCTAGAGAAACTACTGTGGTTCAGCCTGTATCAAATTATTGTTTGTATGAACTGACTTAACAAACCCATATCTTTACATGGCCTTGATTTGACAGTGTCAGATCTGTTCTTCACAAATGTGCATGGCCTCACTCACTCCAGTGCGTGTTTAAAAGGATTTAAAATAATTCACTTACATTTTGTGATACCAGTTATAATATGCAAAGGCCAGACCCTTAGCTCCTGCAAATCAGCCTGTCGGTGCTTGGCTGTGTGTAAGGTTCCTTGCGGGAAAATACTTCTTAAGTCAATGACTAAGTGATTCCAAAATACCAGTGTTGTAAGATGGTCCTAACTTTAAGTGAGAGTAGAAATATCTGACTCTCCTAAATGTAGAATTTAATTTTAATTTAAGAAGCTTATAGGATCTGACTTTAGTAACTATACTTTTTGCCAAGAAGCAAATGTATAAAGAGGTTTGTGTGTAGATCCCAAGTGTTTTGTTTTGCTGGTATTTCTGTGAAATTCAGATGCTTAGATTCCAGTGTAAGGAGGGAGTACTTTGTTCATAGTCACAACCAGCCAGTTCTCAGTGATAAACTAATCTTAAATAAATAAGATTATATGGTTAATTGCAAAAAAAAAAAAAAAAAAGTCTTTAAAAATAAGCTTGGGAGACAATGGGGTGGGCATAATTTCTGTGAAGGTGTGCGTAAGTCACTGTGTGAGCAGGCCAAAATACTAGTAAATTTATTACAATAACAGTATTTCTTTATTAAACTTCTCCTTTGAAAATCTACTTTGATTAAATTATATAACTAAAAATTACTGTAACCACTTTGCAACAACTTTTTTTTTTTTTTTTTAATTTTAGCCTAGTGTAATTTATTTTAGGAGCCAATAACTCTCTAGTTCCACTTCACACCTCATTAAATTGATGGGTGGCCTTGAGTAGCCTTGCTTTTGTAGGAAATGTGAAAAATACTCACCTATTTCACACAGACACTGATTAGCAAATTATTCAGTTCTCATTTATGTTTTCAAGATATGAAACACATACTTAAACTAATTTTTCTTCTTCAAACTAGCTGACAATAAATCGTTCTGTAGTAAACCCATGAGGTTTTGTTTTAATCTCTGAACCTTTTCAGTCATCTTAGCTGATTGGCAGAGCTGTTGACTTGCTCTTCCACATGAAATACAGAATAAAAATAACTGACTGACTTCACTTTACACTTGAGCAATAGGTTCTCAGTTACTGTAAAATCAGTTTCTTTTCTAGGTTATCTTACCCAGAACCATATTTTAAATTTTAAGACATGAGCTATCTTAGGAAGATCAGTGTTAAATTTGTAATATGAGAGAGTATATTTCAGCCAAGAAACTGCGTGTAGGGAACTAGAGCCAAAAGCTTTATCTTAAATTTGGAAGAGAGGTTGGGGTTTTTATTGATTTTTAATGCTACAAATGAACACTGTCCATTCCCAACTCTTTTCCTTATGCTTTTCATTTTCAGCTTAAAAGCAGTTGAATAGTTTTGGGGCTGATGCCACACGGAATTTATAAATCTCTAGTATTTCAGGTGATTGCAGCATGCATAAATTAAGTTTTTAATTACCTTCAGTTATAGGTCTTAAAAGAAATTTTACATTCCCTTCACTCTTGTGATGTTCCTATTTTCTATAATTCTGCAGTTTGTAAAATGAGGTCAGTGTACTGGATTTGTGTAATCTTTAAAGGTTACTCCTCTTCCAAGTAAAGGTAAAGCTAATTGGCTAATTCAGAACTTGCATGCTGTTAGTATAAAGTTTAACAGAATATTGCACAAGTGCACTACATGTGTGAATTTGGAAGAGAATATGTTGAATGCTTTACAATTATATATAAATGAAAACATTAGAAGCTACTTAACCTTTTTTTGCAGCTGCTTCTTCTTCCTTTTTCTTTTGTTCCTCAATGACCTTCATCTTCTCTTCATATTCATCAGCTCGTGTTTTCCATTCAACCCTGTTGTTTTGAAGACCATCAAACATAGGTGTAATTTCCTTGTGAAACCTTGAGAATTCCTGTACAAACAATTTAATTTAGTAAATTAGAAACCTGTAACACTGACAATTTGTAAAGTCTGGATTTTTAAAATACCGCTGCTTTGCAGAAAGAACATTTAGTTTTCTTTCTTAAATCTAATTCAGTATATATGCTAGATTAACTGATTTTATTTGATTTAACTTTTTTTCCAAGCACTTGTACTATCTCTGGTAGTGGTGTTTTTGTAGAAGAGAAAAAGTCATGAAAGAAATAGTATGAGTAGCAGCTGGTGCACATTTGAAAGTATGTTCTTGCTTATGCATGGTGGCGTATTACTGGAAATACCATGTTGGGAGAATAATGCCCTATTGTGTACATAGAAGGATATGAATTACATACTGCACATCTTAGTATCTTCCCTAATCCCACATTTGATAGTCTGAAACATACGATACAGCTATAACTATGATGCATGATATTTTGTCAGATGATTACCAGTATATAAAAATTGTCTAGTATCCTGTAGTAGATTCCAAGCAGGTGAAAATGTATCTGAAGATGCTGAAGTACAATACGTCACTTTTCTGTGTGACATTTTGGGATAATACTAAAAGCTAGTCAGGAACTAATAATGTTGGCATTTCAGTGCCTTACAGAAGATATATCTGTATTTCCACAATATTACAGGTTTCCTATTCCCTTTGCTGTGCCATTAACAGCTTTCTGTAACCATCTACGTGTTGCCTACTTAGATTAAATGGGACTGTGAAGAGTCAGACTGGGTTTTCTAACTCAGTCTTTCAAAGTAGTAACAAAACCTCAGTGCCCTCAAGTTTCGCTGAGATATTCACTTTTTATACCTTTGCTTCACATTTCTTGAATTTGATTTGTGGGAGCAATTCTTCTTTGTAACAAAAGACTGAAATATTGTGGTGGTTGTGATAGTTGTTTACCCTGTGACCAAAAGTCCTGCTCCTGTCTAGAGTTTTTCAACTGTAACAGTTTGTCACTAACTGTGCCATCAGAACTGCTGCAGTGGGAAAACAAACAAACAAAAAAATCTATTCTTACCTTGTACACAAATGTACACACAAAATCTATGAAACCAACTTGGAGCTTAGGAAGTTCATCTCCTTTGTTTCTGTCCATCATAGGCTAGAATGGAATAGTCGTAATTTAGGTTACATAGTTATCATGCTTTTTGTTTTAATGATCTAGTAAGCAACATGGCCTATTATCTAATCTGTGTTTTAATAGCAGTTAATGTTGCTTAATACAGTTAAATTATTTAGTACTTACAATTGGTTGTTGCTGTAGCACAGTTCGTTCCAGGTCACCTTGCTCCCAGAATTCATTTGCAACCATGAGGGCAACCTGAAAAATCACAGTTCAGTGGAAGTGTCAGCAGCAAGCAGGACATATAAATTAATAAATAAAAGAGACAAGCTTTTCAGAAAATGTGAAAATGTTGACTGAGAACTGGTGTATTACTTTTTAATACTTAACTACTACTGCCAGCTTCCCTTCCACAAAGAGAAAACTAATTTCTTACAAGCTGCGTTATCTCTGAGTATTTTAAAAACTTCTCCAGAAAGAGGGAGTTTGCTCAAGCACAGTATAATTCCACTGTTTAATTCCTGTAGAGATAGTCAGGCATTTCTTTCAAGAATTATAGATACCCTCTGGTGTACTTAAGGCTTTTTCCAGTAAATTATCTCTGTCAGTATTATGGTGCATGCTGAGTATATGATAGAACATTGTCAACAGGAACAAGACAATATTGACAACATAACAGTCTTCTAGACTTGCAATATGTATTAGTTAGAAGGCCTCACAAGCATCTTAGATTTGTATTTTCATTATGCATTGTTAAAACCTATTCCTGTCAGGCTGAGTGATGAGCATGATGGTCAGTGATGGAGTACTTGAAGTACTTATTTACAAAGCAGTGTCACACTGTATTACAGAGTTTAATTTTAGCTTGTTTAAGCTGCTTGCAAAGGCACCAAGACCTACAGAATAGACACAGTTCAAATTGTACTGTTGGTAAATCTGGACCTTAAAAATACCTGGAAAATAGCAAAAGTTGGATAGCACAAAAATAGCTGAGTGATATTTAAGGGTAGCTAGACAGCTGGTAGAATCAAGGATGCCAGTTTTAGCTGAGGGGCAAGTAGAGAAGAGTGGAACAACTGTAAAGTGGTTGGGAATAGGCATCATGGAATCCTTACACTCTCAGTGACAGAAAAATAGGGGTTGTTTTCTAGAAGCACAGTTGAATACAGATATTAAATATCAGCTGATAATATTTTTTTTTTTATGGTCATTCACCAAATAGGCAATAAAATAGATGGAAATGCAGTCCTGGCTATTCAAAAATTGCGTACCTTACTTTGCACTTCCCAAGGCTTGGTTATTGCAGACAGATCGCATCCGGTCATCATCATAGCCCTTTGAAAACATAGAACAGGAGTGTAGTTAGGATGATAATAGAAAAAAATGAAGGTCTAGAATATTTTTTTTTTTTTTTTAGGAATTTAAATACCTGAGATGCAGATGGATGCACATTTTGCACATTCTGAGATCTGTTTCTAATTTAAAATCATTGCTATGCTCATCATTGGACAATAACACCAAGTCTTGATGTACATGTTTAGATGCCCGGATTCTTTTTAAATCAGGTCTAGATAGCTAATTGAATGAAGAGTAAAATGTTAACCACCTACATGATGACTTCTTTTTTGGTTGGGTCAATAGATATATATTTAATTGCCTCCTCTTCTGTTTCCATTTTTTCAATTGCATCCACAATCTTTTGAAACATAGTTCTTTTCCTGTTAAAACATACCAATAAACCATATATTAGAGAAAAAATGTTCCTGCCTTAAAAATGGAAGTAGAAAACCATATTCTTGATACTTATGGTTTTCCAAAGTAGCGTCCTAATAATAGCAGTGTCAAAGTGCCACATTCTTGCAGTCGAACTCAGATTTTTCGGGTAACCTAGCACATTTAGATTTTGCTATATACCACTGACATGTAAATTATTATGTCAGAACTCATGATGAAGAAACAAATTACTAATTTCCTAATTCTTCATATTAAACTATTTGAGTTTACATTCGTATTTTTTTAATATTACATGTTTGTTACTTTCTATAGTGTAATGAAGTGGGAAAAGTGAAGCAAATATTAATAAATGTTCTTCCGCTCCCTTACCTCAAAAATCCAAAGAAGTGCCAAGACCTGACTGAGAAGAACTTTCAAAAACATAGATATGTCTTGCTATTGCTTAATAGATCTTCTGACTTGCATTTAGAATTAATTAAATAATGGAATTACTCTTCATTAAAATTTAATAACTGTCGTTGAATAACTTACTGAATTGTTTCCTGTCTCCTGTGTTTAAATTGTCTCAGACATAAGGCAATTGGACCAAACCAAAATGCTCCAAATACCTTTAAGGAAAATACCCATTATAAAAATACTTTAAATCAGTAATTTAGGAATAGGATGGATGATTTGATATTTGGAGGTTTTGGCGTCTTTAGCACTGGGATCGGTTGATGTCTGCAGTTTTTTTTTTAAACCAGCATCTTAATTTCCATTTCATAAGTGTATTCCTCTTTAGGATGAGTAATTGTACTATGGTATGCTAAATATTACACATGCACAGTTAAACTACAGAATCCACACTTGTGAAATACAGTGTTTGCTGTGACTAAAAGCATATTTGAATGACCTTCTAAATGTATACTAAGCATTATATACATTATGCATTCTCTAATTTTAACGCTTATAATGAATCTAAGAAAATCTTAGTTTTTTACAAGAATTAGACTTACTAACAATTTTAAATATAGCTCTGTACTCTGTATAAATAACTAAGAACTACAGTTATAAATTCTATAGGCGTAACTTTTTTTCAGTAGGAAGTTATACAGAATTTCATACTTACTTGAAATACAAAGCCAAGTCAGTTGCTATTATTGCAACTTCAAATAAGTGTAGAACAGTTTCAAACTGGCGCTTATTCAGGTTCTGGAAGATGTTTAAACTCTGCAAGATGGAAAGTTTACCAATTCAATTTGTTATATAATACTGTCTTTGGTTTATCCTAGTTGTCTCATGGAATAGTGTAACAAAATTGGCCAACTGCATTCCCTAAATTAAAATAGTGGTACAAATGAAAAATCAGTCAGTTGTTAAAGATGGCCCTTATTCACGGCTAATAAATGGCTAAATAACCTCTATGATCATTAGGTGGATCTAAGATGCTGCCCCCAGAGGCTGCACGAATAAATAAATTCACAGTGACTCATACTGTTGTAAGTCCTGCAATTGCCATATAGAATCATAGAATAGTTAGGGTTGGAAAGGACCTCAAGATCATCTAGTTCCAACCCCCCTGCCAGGGGCAGGGACACCTCCCACTAAACCATGCCACCCAAGGCTCTGTCCAACCCAGCCTTGAACGCTGCCAGCAATGGAGCATTCACAACTTCCTTGGGCAACCCATTCCAGTGCCTCACCACCCTTACAGGAAAGAATTTCTTCCTCATATCCAATCTAAACTTCCCCTGTTTAAGTTTGAACCTGTTACCCCTTGTCCTCTCACTACAGTCCCTAATGAAGAGTCCCTCCCCAGCATCCCTATAGGCCCCCTTCAGATACTGGAAGGCTGCTATGAGGTCTCCACACAGCCTTCTCCAGGCTGAACAGCCCCAACTTTCTCATCCTATCTTCATACGGGAGGTGCAAATTAAAACCAAGGAAACCACCTGTATTCCATGTAATTAGTAAAGAAGTGGGAAGTGGCAGTTCATAATTTCTTGACAGTTGATATTCCAGAAACCTAGACTTTTTTCCTAAACTTTTTAAAGCTTCACAGTAGAAACCTTTTCCTCCTGTTAGCCTGTGTTGGCCCAATTGCCTGCAGTGGTATTAGGGATCTAGCATAGTAAGTGCAATGTCCTTGCCCTCAGGGCAAGGGGAATTAGAGTGTCGCACAGTATTTTTCTCAGGGTTCTGGTTTCCTTCCTTCCATTAACCAGGGGGACAATAAATGAGAGAGCCTGGGGCCCAGCAATGCCTCTGTTGAGGGCTTCCAGAGGTCTTGACAAGTGCCCCAGCAAAGAGCAGGAGTTAGTCCCTGACGTCACATTTGAAAACATAAAACATACATTGCCATCAATAAAGATAAAGGTGGTTTAAATCATAAATCTTCTGGGGGGTTATGATCATTGTGCTGCTGGTTAGCATAAGGATTTATTCTGTGGCCTCATGAAGTCAGGAAATGGCAACACCACAGGGATTAGAAACTGAAAAATGAGGGTAAAAATGGGTGCCTGCCATGCTGCTGTGAACAAATGGGATGGAAGTGGCACATGTGTTCAAGCTTTGCCTGTTAAACCTCTTATTTCCTCACAAAATACATAGTAAAGAGCTGTGGTCCCATCCCTTGCAGCCAGACAGAGCCAGGTGCTGCTGAGGGGAAGCATGGCTGCCCCCTGCTGCAGGAGCTTGGCTCTGGGGACAGAGGGCCCTGGCAGGCTGCGCTGCCGCCATTTTGTTGAGCCTGAGGAAACTGCGGCGGGGAGCCTTACCCCTGCGGTTGCTGGGGGAGGGCAGCTGCCTGATTCACGGAAGATTGGTAGTGGGAGCTACAGCAAAGCCTCATGATACCTTAATGAAGTCACATCTGTGTGGGGTTCTGGCCTGGGGGTAAGGGGACCTTCCACAGACACATATTTCCTCTGTGTTCCTCAGCTGCCAGAGCCAGCAGCTGAGCTCAGACCTCATGAACTAGGGGCAGCAGTTTAATGACAACATATATGTACTGTATTTTCTACTTTAGTTTCAATATCAGCTGTTTTGTAAAAGTGGAACGAACTGAGGAGTGAGGCCCAGAGGAAAAGCTTTTCTATCTTGAGTCTATTTCTAGTGGAATTACTGATGTTTGTCTAAGAGTGGACAATACGTAAGAATTTGACTTAAATTTCAAATTCTAGCATAATTTCTTAAGCTGGGCCTAGAGGGATGAGTAAGTCATGGTAAAATTTGGAACATCACAACTTAATTGGATCTTTTTTGTTGATCAATGTGAGCAGAAGGTTCACGCATACATACCTCATCTTGCAGTAGGGTTTTACTGTACTCTAGGTGATGTCTTTCTAAAATGGAAGAGCCATGAAGTTTTGCCAGTGGAGCAGCTGACCTGTTGAAAAAGAAACAAATCTTAATAGTGTTCTATATTAGAGGTAATATTTTTGACTCAGGATTCAGATTTTTCAGATTTCAGTTTAAAATGCTTCATGTTCAGTAGTTTATATATCTTAACCATTGGTGTGATGCAGAACAAAAAAACCTCCACTTGCTTGCATTCACTCCCTCTTCACTCTGTGACTAAGTAATGATGGAAACTGGAGAGCACTGACTGTTCAGTGGCAGCTAAAGTCAAAGGCATGGTTAGATGCCTTAAAATCTCTATTTTTTAAAACGTACCTCTGTTTCATCTTGCATGTTCAGTTTTGCTGTTTGTTTAACCTACACACCTTCTGTATGCTTTAAAAGTAGTCTTTTCCATCTTTTAGTATTTATTCTTTGGCACGGCTTTTGAATCCACTGTGATTCTAATTTACTGTAAGTTAAATCTGAAGTAACAGTATAATGGAATTTAATTCCTCTAATGTCCTTGGTCTCCTCCTTTCCCCCGAAATCACTGTTTTATGGATGGCACAAGTCCTGACAGCTCAGGTGTGTTCAGACTTATCACAGATCTGAAAGCATCACTCTGACTTTGAGCTAAGAGAAAATTCTGTGTCAGATTATGGTAGTGGGAGGCCGGTATAAGTATCCTATCTACGTAGGCTCCAGGGGGTTCTGCATGTTTAGAAGTGTGTTTTGCTCCTTTCTTCCCTTGGCTAATAACTCTGTTCCTCAGATAACCCAAGGCAGATTGTTACATGCTACCTGTATTTTCTGACTTGTGATTAGGACCGTCATAGTAAAGCCTGATAACTTTTATAAATAGCTTTACTGCGTATGACCTCATGTAGAGGGCTTTCAGCGAGGGAAGACCACAGCAGGAAGATTTAAAACCCCCCTTAAACTTGTTTGGATGAGAGGCAGCCTGCTGAATAAGAATCAGCGTCTCATACTCTGTCTCCTACGTCACCTGGAGAATCCCTGAGAATAATCAGAAAATCCCCTCGTGTTACTGCTCTAGCATGCAGGCTGAAATGCCTTTGCTGGGAGGAGTGTATCCAGGGTCAGAGGGGGAAGAGGTATCATTCTGGAGATACAGTTAATGAAGACTACTCAGAAAATTACAGTTATAGTCTTCTGGTACACGTGACATTCAGGAAAAACTGTGTTCTCCAGCTAGCACAAAGAAACAAGCCCTAACAGAACATGTAAAAAGCTGTCCTGGGTTCAGCAGTAGCAGTCATTTTTCTCCTTCTTAGTAGCTGGTGCAGCACTGTTTTTGACTTTCAGCCTGGGAACAGTGCTGATAACACCGATGTTTTCAGTTACGGCTTAGAATGTTTGGCCAAGGACTTTTTCAGTCTCATGCTCTGCCAGGGAGGAGGGGAAGCCAGGAGGAAGCAGAGACAGGACACCTGACCCAAACTAGCCAAAGAGGTATTCCATACCACAGCATGTCATGCCCAGGATGTAAAAATGGAGGACAGAGACCCGGAAGGGTGGGAGTGCACTGCTCGGTCGGGCTGGGTCTCGGTGATGAGTGGTTGTATTCTCTTTCCTTGTATTTCCCTTGTCATTATTATTACTGGTGGTAGCAGCAGTGGTTTGTGTTATATCTTAGTTACTGAATTGTTCTTATCTCAGCCTGTGGGAACTGCATTCTTTCATTCTCCTTCCCATCCCTCCGGGAGCAGGGAGAAGAAAGAGGGGGGAGTGAGTGAGAAAACTGCGTGGCTGACTGGGCTTAAACCACGACAAAAGCTAAAGGGTAGATTGTTCATTTCAGGAGAAGAGTGGGTCTCACCATGATGTAAAGTTGTAATAAAAAGATAAGTTTAAACCAAAATTAATTAGTACTGTTTCATAACAAGCATCTATTAATTAATATTTCATCAGAAACAAGGGGGGAAAATCACAAAGAAATCCTTTAGAATATTTACTCAGAACAAAAAGGAGCATGAATAGCTAAGCTTAACCTCATGATGCATAACTTAGTGGCATGTGGACCCAGTGGCAGAGCACAAGCTCTTTAGCTGAGAATCCTGTATAACACAAGGAGCTTACACCTCAAAAAAGGACGTACATCAGTAAGTAAACTATGGGGGGAATGACATGGACAGCTGAGCTAGTGAAATCATACCGTAGAAAAAGCAGAGCAAAAGAATGCATCTTAAATCCTGTCTCACTTTAAACTGGCCCTTGTTTATGTCGCATCCTGATTCCCTCTTCAGAAAAGTGCTTATGCCCTGTCTTGAAAAAAAATAATCCATTTAAGGATTTTAATTTACTTTTCTTATTTCTTTGTAGCCTGATGTGTATGAGGCTCTGCTACAATCCAAGTGTTGCTAGACCTTGGTCTCTCTTAAAAATGAATTCCAGATCCAGGAGACCCTTCTAAGATTCTGGTTTTGCATTTTGTCTTTGTGTTTCAGCTGTCATGGCAAATGCTCTGAGGCAGAAATCTTCAGTAGGATAAATGTTTAATCGTGCCAGATGAATATGGAATATATATCTTAGATTTTTTGCAAGTTCTGAAATAGTCTGGTTGGGTTTTTTTGGTTTTGTTTTTCGTTTGCCATTAAAAAAACTACATTTCTGTATTTTTGAATATTTGCACTTACTTCATTTGATACAAGTTATTGGTCCCTCTGTGATCAATATCATGGCAGAAAGCAGCAGCAACCATGGCAAAGGCTTCTAGATCAGTGTAGTATTTCTTTATTTTGCCTGTCTGTAAAAGGAAACCAGAAAATTTGGAATGTGTACACTCTTGAATTTTCCAGCTGGAACTGAAAGGAAAACTAAATAATGAATGTAAGGTTGATACTGGCAATATTACCATTAGCAGAGTAAACATGGTTTGTCCCACATTGAATCCATGTCGCCAGTTGTGGTAAGTGATATCTCGATAACCCTTCCTGACTGTGTACATCCATCTTGTAAGAACCTATTACGAACAGAAATGATGAAGACTTTGCTGTTAGTTGAAACAAAGTGATAGGATGGCTATAAGGTTATTGGAATATATAAAATTCCTGTAGCAATAAGCGAATTCTATGAAAATAATGGCTTTTTATTGAATTAAACATGGAAACAGCAATTTTTCTTAAGTAAATGCCTCTTGATTTAATTCCTTCTATGGCTCACACATTTTTAGAATTAGTTTTAAGTCTTTATGAAAATATGCAAATGTTTAATTAAGAGTAGAAGATCAATATCCATACCAGTAATATTCTAGTACTGCCTACTTCTGTATTAGAGCACCTACAATCAGCTATTTTTCTTCTATCTTAAAATAAATATAAACAAGACAAAATAAATCAGACCTCAGCTGGGACTTTGAACTTTTCAACAACATTTATCTCAAAGAACAGTCGTATTCCACAAGTTATCAGGCCATGCTCTGTAACAGGAAAGTCACTGAAGCGGAATTCATACAGTTCCAAATCTTTTGGATCAGGTAATTCTTCCTTCTGAAAAGTCAAGAACACAATGTTTTTTTTTCTGGCAATTAAACAGTTAGAAAAAACTTTTGATTTTTTTTTCTGACTTCAGTGGAAATGTTGCCTAACTACAGTATGCTTACTGCATCTTCAAAGGCATCAGGTTTTGGTACACACTAATGTATAGTAAGTTATGAAACACAATCTTGATACTGCTGGCTTTCTGCTCAAAAGTGATAGGTAAAAATCTTGACCAGATGGTGTTATTTTCCTACTCTGAATTCCAACAAAATCTGTTGTGATCATCTCAATGTTTCCTTAGTTCAGAAATCTCAGGCCTTGGAATTTTTCCTTCCTGTTATAAAATTCTGTGATTCTCCCACTTTTAGCCTGGTCTGAAGGCCGCAGTTTGTCTTTTTCACAGTCAAAGTTATTATGTGTTCTTCCCTATTGGATCTTATGAATATTGATGAATATAGCAATCAAAACTAACCTGTCTGGAACAAAACATGTCATTTACTTTCTAGTGCTGTGGCTGGTGGGAATTCTGTCCTAGTAATTCTGTCCTAGTAATTCCCTTTCTTAGTTTACAACAGTCTGTTCTGAGCAGTCCTGACCACTGATGAGAGATCATGCCAGAAGTAGTGGACTGTGTTAAGTGCATAATCTTTTTCCATGTACTAAACTTCACCAGAAGCTGTCTGGATGCCAAGCAGAGATTCTTCCCTGCTGAAAAGCAGATACAGAGCTTAAGTCAGCTATTCCTTGTACTAAAGTACTGCCACAAAACATACACTAAATTCTAAAATGCAGAGGATACAAAGGTTAAGAAGTCTGCATTAAATTCCCTATTTTGTATATGTAATGTAGATTCACATTGATTAACTGGTAATAGCGATATTAGTGAACTGTTCTATAACACTTTTCATCTGTATATTCCAAAGCCTAGGGAAAGCTAATATATTTTAAAGGATGCACCCCAATCTAAGCAAGAATTACTTCAGGGAAGTCTTACGAAATGCTAAAAATAGATTGTGTGATCACAATGATTCCCTTCATAGTAGTCTATAAATGAGCTCCATTTTATAGAAAAAAGATGACTGAATGCATGCATGTATTTCAACCAATAATGCTGAACATCCAAAGGTATTTCCTTCTCCCTAGGATTTTCCTTTATATCTACTCTGATCTGAGGTCAAGGACAAGGAAACCTGGAGCACTGGTGTTTTAAGACCCACTACTTTGTGAATCACCAGATCTAGAAACACCTGCTTTATCCCATTAGCTATCTGGGATTCCAGGTCTTATAATAGGATAAAGCATTTGCATGTAGGCCTGGCAGTGCAGAAGATATTAGACCTTTGAATTTGTAACTCTATAATGTTGAAAGAACTCATTTTAATTACTTTGGGAGATTCAAAAATTCGTATCAGCATTACGTTTTTACATTTGGAGCCTGTACCATGATAATCACTTGTTGCTCTATCAGTGGAGATATTTTATAACATTTATCTAATAATTTTTATAATTATTCATGCAGCTAAATGAAATTTACTGTAAAAGGTATGTGAAGCTACACACCTTTTGATTTTTTGGTTTCACCACTTGTTAAGCTGTTTGAGAGTTGGTTTTGTGGGAGCCAGTAAAGCCTGAACACCACTGTGTTCCAGCATGCACATGTATATAACTAAAAATAGTTCAGTGAGATCTTTTTCCTATGTCTATGTCTGCATTAGCAAATGTGGTATAATAGGAGGAAATATGTAAAGTGCTTGGTACTGGAAGTAAACAGATGTGTATTTGACCTTCTTTCTACAGCCTAGCTCTGTTTTGATCCATTAAAAGTGGAAGGTCATTCAGTGTTTTCCTGGAGCACATCTTTGAGTTTTATTTCAGATAAAGTAAGCCAGTGCATTTGCTTGAGGACTGCTCCACAAGAAAAAAGTGCACTAATTGGGCACAAACAGGAATTTTCCTCCAAAAACACGCTCCCTTTCTAGATTGAAATACAAAGACAGCCAGAGGACTGCAGTCTGGTAAAGAAAGTGATTCTTTTTTTGTTTACTAGAAGTAGAGTTTTAACTGATTAGGTCAAATCTGTTTTATCAATGTGAAGTCACTGTGATGAAGCCTTTGGACTTCTCTGTCAGAAGGAAATGCAGGAAAATAAATCTGAAAGTAGGTCAGTTCCACTGGACACTCCTGCATGTTCTCTCTTATTCAGAATGAAAGTGAACTTACATCAAGATCCATTCTTTTATCTTCAAAATTAAATAAATTCAGTTATAGCTGTAGCACTGTGCCCATGGATATTTAAAGAAGTTAAGCATTTTAAATGTTCATTCATATAACTTTCTATATACTCTGACTATCCAAGTCAGTTGACACATATTTAACACTGAGTGTTTCCTTTAAGTAACAGTGAAATTTGCATGTAGAAGAATCAAAGAGGTTGAGGAGGTGTTACTAAATCAACTTCATCTAGCTTGTGGAACTGATAGCTAAAATGAATTCCAGTAGCCAGAATTTGGCTATACACAACTTGTTCTAAAATGAGGACGTATTACTATCTGATTTAAACACATCACTATCATTTTCAATTTAATGACTTACCAAAATCCTGATAAGATCCTTTTGATCACATTCTTCTATACTATTTACATTTAATTTCTCCTTGTATTTCTAAAAATAAAAATGAATAAGAAATTCAGTTTTTACGTAGCAAATTTCCTACTTTAATTATGACTGTGGACAGAAACTCACCAGTATAGATTCAACTTCAGAAGGGGTGGCCTTTGTCTGGTACATAAGCATTTCCTGAGCAATGTCTTTCCTGTTTTCAAGCTTGTTCATTTTGTCGTACGTGTCAGTATTTAAAACAGACCACCCCAGAAACTGTGTGAGAGTCTGGAACAGAGGCAAGACAAGTGGAGATGACACCATAACAGTAAATTTGAATATACTTTTCTTAAACTCCAATTTCTGGTAGTGCTCTTTGAAAAGCATAACTCTCTTTGTTAGAGGCCTTCACCTTCCATCAACAGGTTCTGTTAACACATGACGGCTTTTAATAACACTGTTTATCTCATCCTGGTAATTAAGAGCCCATATTCCCACAGGACTTTGAGGCTGCTGAAGCTAAAGTTAGCTAAGTGGACTTGAATACGCTGCGTAACATCTTGCCCAAGTACTTGCGATCCTGAGCTCTCTGGGAACTCCCATGATCACAGGCACAATATCCATTGGCAAGCAACACAGCTTACCTGATTACCCACTGCTAATTAGGAGATGCTGACCATCACTAAAAAGTCAAATTATTAAAAGTAAAACTATATCTGACTTTTGGTCATTAGTAGAACTTAAACAATCTCTCATAAATTTCTAGGTTTATAAAGGGAAAATTTCTTATCCTTAAGAAACTGTATAGTGAAGCAGACAGACATTTGGTTAGATGGTAATACAGCCTATTTGAAAATTTTTAGATGTTTTAAAATTACTTTTTACAATAATATTTTTATTAACATCACATGGCTCCTTAGAGCCTCTAATAAGCTTACTTCAATGATCTGTTCATCATACTCGTCAAAAGGTTTTCCATCTTTCCTATTGTAAAATGTTGCAACTCCTACAATTTCTTCTTTTTTGTTGACAATGGGCAATGACAGGACATTTTTGATAACCCATCCAGTCTCATCCACTGGTCCTTTCTGTAGGAAAGCCAAAGAACTGGATATGTATATTTCTTTCAAGGTATTGATACAGCTATTGATATAGGCAATGTAACTCTGAGACCCATGCATCACAAACAAAGGAGAAATTATTTATGTAATCAACTGCATAACTAATTGGTGGAAATCATTAACATATTTTTCTACAATACCTATTATTATTAACGTTACTGGAATTACCTGAAATGTGAAATACTCATCTGCTGGGGCATTCATCATGTTACAAATCTGCAGCATGAAGAAAAGGAGGCATTGTTTAAATAGAATATAAGATGCACCAACACTTGGCCTGATATTTTAAAAAGATCTATTTATTCTCTAAGCTAACAATGATGAGCACACTAGCAAGCTATAGACATTAAAGCTGTTCCTATTAAATTACATGTGGATATTCTAACCGACGTCATTCCAGAGTGCGTGTAGAAAAGTCCCTCACGTGTGATGTCATATAGTGCATAAACATAGGCATAATTGTTTTAATAAAATCACTTCAGGATTAAAATGCCAAGGGGGTTTATAGAAAGAAATAACTCAGTACTACGGGCTCTATCCTTACCGCTATTAAAAAAGCCATAGGATTACTAATAACTGTCATACATCACAGCTTTGAATCACCTATATCGTCTAAGCAAGAAAATTTTAGAACTGTGTATATGATGATTTTCTTATTTTGACTTTTTTTTTTGTGAGACTTAGCACACCTGCAAAGTGATATCAGATGCACATATTATTCCTCCGATATCACCATAATCAGAAGGAAATTTTCCTGATGTTTTGCCTGTTTATGCCAAGGCCTTGTCTCCATCCAGACTGCTGATTTCACTGGGAACCAATGACACAGGAAGCAGCATGGTATTTTTGTAGAGGTTTTTGCTTATGGGGAGGTAAGAACTTCATGAACAAAAACTTTAATTTTTACTTTTACTATGAACTTACAAATCCATTTTCAGCAACATATGTTGGCAGTCCACTGACAAGACACCAGTGATCTGCTGGAGGTGACCTTTAGAGAGAGAATGAGATTAAACGATTTCTGCGATACAGACATTACTATTCTGTCCCAGCAATATATCTAACTAACACACATTCGCAGGCTGCTAAGGAATACTCACGGAATGACTTTGATTTCTTCTTTTCCATGTAAAATATAGTCAATAATCTTATAAAAGTTGACTTCCTAAATTAAAAGAGGAAAACATGTAAGTGACCTGTACAACCTCAATTTTTAAAATTCAGATTCATAAAAAGAAAAATTAATGTCCTCACTCTTCCATCAGGTGTCTTGGGGCCTTTGTAAGGCTCTGCCTCCCCCAGCCGGATTGGCCACTCATCATAGAATTCCTGAGAAAATCATACACAGGGTGTTCATAGACAACATGCCATCTGCAGGTAGCAATTTTATTTTTCTTTCTCCATAGCTGTGCTACAGCCACATTTAAGACAATATTAAGAAAGCATTGTTACATACATTCCAGGCAAGAAATGTTTGGCAGTAAATTGCAGGCTAATCTGAAGCTTATCTCTGGATGACTGTACAGGTTAATTGTTTTAAAAGGCAGGTATTTTATAAAGCAATAATCAGACCTGCACTTCTCTCTTCAACCCTTTCTCACATTGAATTATTAAAATAATTTCAGAATTAACCTTTTTGTTTATTGTGGTTTTATCCTTTGCCATGCTTGTGTTTTGCATGTAATTTTTGTGACATGATTAGTTTTTATAGAAATTATCCCAAAAGGTTAGAAAGCATGATAACTTTCTGCCTTGGAGAGACATGCACTAGAAATATGCAGAACAAATGAATTAGAAGAATGAATTTTATAACTTAGAGTTAAGAGCAGGCAAAATGTTTGTTACCTTCTCTTTAGTCATGTCCAGCAGACCAACAGAGTATCTTTCACAATTCAAATACATTCGAATAGTATACAGCGCTTTGTGAAACTGACGTTCAATATCTGTTAGCTCTTCAAATACTTTGTTGGCAGACCACAAAAGCATCTATTTACAACAAAAGAGAAAGAGAGTAAATCTTCACAGTGATAAGTAAACAAAAGTATCTGATTCCTAAACATTCCAGAATAAGATGCATTACTGTTATATAAAAAAAAAATTAATAAATAGATGTTATCTTTACTTCAGCAAGCTTGCAAGAACATTGAATAGTGGAAATAATAATGTTTTCACACAAAAATGAAGTATTATAATTAATAAAATTTTCTCTACCTGACTTCTTCGGGATTCAATATTGTAGAGATACATTGTATGGTGATTTTTTAGGACCAAAGATATAAAATTGAGGTATTTTTTAAAAACCTAAAAATGAGAAAAAAGCAAGAATGAGACAAAATATCAAATCAAGAGGTAGATCACTCAAACTACTTGTTGAACTAACAACTGCACTGTTGTGTGGCATTTGAGGTTATTACCTCTTCATCCTCTTTTGAGAACTCAGCGGCATTTAATTTGTTGAGTGCCATCACAACAGCAAGCACCTCTTTACCCTGCACAATTGGGGTTGCCAGCATATTGATTGTTGTGTAACCAGTTTTTTTGTCCAGAAAGTCAGAAAAATGGTTGTTCTGAAAGAAAAAAAGAAAACCAAAACAAATGAAATACATAACAGCCAGTTACCACTCCAAGTGCAAATGATCATTTCAGTTGATAATTACTGTTTGCTATAAGCACAGTTTCACAGTGCAGTAGGTTTATACACACAAACCCCTATTATTGTTATTTAACTAAACCTTGCAGTTATATGTACAAGCTTAACTTAGGCAGCAGTAATGAATGTAGCTTCTGAAATCAAGTTCTGCACAGATTTTTATTAGAATGATGAGGAATTAAAGATATGGGAAGATCTATAATAAAGGAGAGAGTAATTTGACTTTGAGGCTACCTCTAAGTCTAATATATATGGTTTGCAAGTAAGAGAATTATTTCATAGCTATGTTAATATTTTTTATTTATTTCTGTAGATAAAATTCATGATACTGTCCCATCACACAAGGTCTAAAACTACCATCTCTTCTGAATGTATATGGCTAAAAATGCCTCTGTCAGAGAGGCATCCCAGCAGACATTCATCTGGTGAAGCTGTTTCTGGTTTCCTGTCTGTCAGACTCCTATTCCTGCTGCTTCCAGCCCAACATACTCTTCTTGTGAATAGCGAGTTGTAGGTCTAGGGGATTAGGACACAGCTGCTTTTGTTAGGTGAATGATCCTGTGGGAATGAGACCATGTGGCTGATGAATGGGCCACAACTAACTATCCCAGCTTTCCTCCTTGAGACCAAATGCTCAGAAGGCTTTAGTAAAAGCTATAATTTTAATTCGTTCATGTGAAAAGCACTGGGAAGCTGGTTTATGTTTCATGGAAATTTGTTTTATTTCTAAAACATTCTTGGTGTTTTCTTTGAAATGCTTTAGTGTTTTCTTCATTTTAAAAAATGAGATTTGAAATTTTTCAGGGAAATCTGTTTGTAAAAGGTTGTTGTGTTTTGTGATGTTCCTATGATAATATATCTAAATGAGCTGAGTTGTGAGTTGGGTGATTTGAATCTATCAATACGTGCATACTGAGAAGTTGAATGGTACTACTAAGCGACTAAAATAGCCAGTCTTCACTGAGCCTTTTCCATCCACTTGCATCTGCCACTACTAACAAGCCAGTGCTCAAACTTCTTCAGACATGAGCACTCATGTCTTCGTCTACAGTCAATGGTGGATTCTCCCCAAACTTCCTTTAACAGGTCTGCGCCTGATTTCTTCAGGTGGTGAGAGGTTGGTACTGAAAGAGAACGTCAGGATGCGGGGAGAGGCCTTGTAATCAGGTAGCCTGACTACGTTGTAACACCATGGATAGGAATGGCAGCCAGCCATAGAGGGGCCGAAGGAGTCCTGTTTTAAAGGCATCCACCAAGATCCAAGATTCCAAAACCGTACCAATCCCCTACTGTTAGCAAATATTTGTGAACCTACTTATAAGGTTACTGACATGTAACTGCATGTCTACCCGCAGAGCTGATGGATATTACTGCTATTAATTACTGCATTAGCCTAGGCAGCCAAGATCTGCATGATGCATCTCAAGGTGTCTTCCTTGCTGATGGACAGGAGAACGTTGCAGGATGCTTCACAATGGAATGTCTTCTTTCATAAATTATACATAAAACTACTTAAACATTTTCTAGGTTGTAAAATCCAGCAAGAAAAGACAAGGAAATGCCAGAACTAAAACTGTTTATTTGGATCTTCTTCGTTCCTTTTTTCCCTTCTTCCCTCTAGCAATTGTTTCAGGTATATGTTGAATTTATAGCATATACAACCCTGAGAAGGTAGACTGGATTTTATTATGTGTTCAGAATATTAGGGGTTTCCCTCTGCCCCCCCTGCCCCCATCAATTCTTCATAGTCTTTAGATAGCCCATCTTTTATATTTGCATTACTCTGAAATCTCTTCTATATTTACTGGCTGGGCTCTCTTACAGAGAATTGATTCTTCTAAGGACATCCCCATAAATTACATTGGGATGACTAAAAGTAACCAGTACATTTTCTCTGTAGTTCAATGTATCAGGATGTATCTGAGTCCCTGGAAAGCATAGCCAGTTTTGAATATACTGTCCAGGGGAAGAAGGGCTTTTTCTATTTCAGTCAAACTTTCCATGAGTTGTTTTCTGCTTTTCTTGTAGAAAGGTGCAGAGGTATCTGAACAGACATCCAGGGAAAATGACAGTCAATCTGTCTCTTCTGCATAAAACTCAGATCATTTCCTGCAGTCTGCTAAGCAAGTATGTTATTATGTGGAAATATTTTATTTTCTCGGAGGTGTATTGCCTACTGACACAGCCAGTCTGGGTTTGAGTGGGGTTTTGGGCTTCAGTAATAATTTCTGAATCTCTGTTTTAGCCATTCAAAATAAAGTAAGTCAGATAGATAATCTCACCCTGTTTTGTAGTCCGTCTGCCTCCCCAAGACCATCTAGCATAATGGCAAGGCCCAGCTTCCTGGTGTGAGAGTGCTGTGTGCTGCTATGAGGGGATAAATGAAACTTTCAGACACACCTGGATTTCCAAATACTTAAAAAGGACCTGTATACAACACATGAGCTGGATCAGCAGGACACAGCTGCTGACTTCAGACTGAAGGTACAAGCAGTAGTGTTCAGAATTGTTCAGAAGAAGCGCTTTGGTCATACAATTTTTGCAGAGGATAGGAAATTTTAATGCAAGTCAGTGACCACAAGCCGTCTTGAATTGTGTCTAGACAGTGCAATGCAGAAAGATATAAACACCTCATAGCACATTGCCAACATTCCCACAGAGTGTACAAAGACTCGTATCAAACATGATTTGTGTACATAAGCAAAAATTTGTGCTTAGTATTAGGCTTTTCATTTTTTAATATTTTGCACATAGTTGCTACAAGTTTTGAAGCCTTTATTTCAAGGTTTTAAAGTATTTTCTCTTGAGAATTAAGCTCCTTTTGCTTTCAAAGAAAATAGCTTTTCGCAATGTCTGGAAAACCATGTTCATAGACAAGCAAGAAATGCGTACTGCAGTACCAGAGGCAGAAGACCAGAAGAGTGATGTGAGCTTTGAACTCTCAGTTAAATCACCAAATAGGCTTTTTTAAAAAATGAAGAAAAGGTGATCTGTGATAACTCACTAATTATAGTATATTTGCAAGCATTTTCTACTAGCTACTTTAAAAGCTGAGATACCTAGCTATTTACTGTACAATGATCAGATCTGTAGATACATCCTAAAATGTTCAGCATGTCCTGGATTTGCACTAAGCTAGCACCAGCATACCGAAGTGGAAAATCAGGACAACTCTTTGTGTTCGTATTTCTGTTGTAGGTGATGGAAGGTGATTGAAGAGGGTATGGCAAGACACAATGGATCTAGCAAATTAGTAGCTAATTCATGTTTCCTGATTCTCTAAACCATGACACCAGTTTTCTCTCACTGCAACTCACCAGCAGTACTGGACATTACTAACGTAAACCTCTTACCAATGAAATATCAATATAAAGAATCATAGAATCATAGAATAGTTAGGGTTGTAAAGGACCTTAAGATCAGCTGGTTCCAACCCCCCTGCCAGGGGCAGGGACACCTACCACTAAACCATGCCACCCAAGGCTATGTCCAATCCAGCCTTGAACACCACCAGCGATGGAGCATTCACAACTTCCCTGGGCAACCCATTCCAGTGCCTCACCATCCTTACAGTAAAGAATTTCTTCCTCATATCCAATCTAAACTTCCGCTGTTTAAGTTTGAACCTGTTACCCCTTGTCCTATCACTACAGTTCCCCATGAAGAGTCCCTCCCCAGCATCCTTATAGGCCCCCTTCACTTTTGGTTAATTTGGCCTCAACCTTTCATTTTCTTTAAGGTTTGTAAGCTTATTTCCACCTCATAGCTACCAGTGGAATTTACTAAGTCAGAAGTCACTGCTGTGTAAGCAGCATGATTACACCTCTGTGAAGGGGAAAAGTAAGGCCTGTCTTTCTAAAAATTACTTTTATTTTCTCATATGGCAGTAACACATACACTTCCTTGCTGGGACTATATCACATCTGATTCTGAGGTAAAATAACTATAAATGAGAAAAAAATCACTCCACTGGGAACCGCAGGCATTTCAAGAAGTTTATTTCAAAAGACTACATAAGCAGATAATAATTCAAGATTATGTAGGGTTTTTGTTTTTTTTTTTTAAATCAGTGTTACTTCATTGTTTCTAGAAAGTTCTTACTGGTGGAGTGCTAGAAAGAAGGAATCATCTTGTGTTCCATCTCTTATTTCATGGCTTTTCCTGCAGATCTCAATTCCATTCTTGGGAATGATATGTTATTCTGTATTTCCTTTCACCAGTTTTTAAAGATCTTATTTACCTCATGATGAATTCTCTTTCACTGTCTGGTTTTAGATATCCCACAGTTCTCTAAGTGACTATGAAGAGGAGCTCTGCAAAAATTTCTAACCTTTCACAGGCTTTATTCTATGCCATTCTACAGTATTTAATAAAGGAAGTACACCTCGCAGTGCATAATGTTATTTTAGGGTTTGCTATACCAGAACACCGAATTAAGCCTTGAGCATTTCTGATGAGATTAACAACAAAATGCAGCCTCGAGGAATGTGAGTTTGACACTATTGGAAACTCCAGGTCAAAGTCTGCAGTGTAAATTACTTGTTGAGTGTAAATTAGTTGTTGAGTGTAAATTTGATACGAAAGGGAAAACTTTTAAGTAATGAGATAGTGTAGTCCTTGTTAGTTAAGTTTCGACAGCACATGCAAAAGTATATAATTTATACAAATTCAGGAAAGACAGAAAAATGGAGAAGTGTGAAAAGCAACACAGAACAAAAGTATAAGGGAGCAAGGATTCCTCTTCCCTGTTCAGCTAGCCAGGATGAAGTTTCACTGCTCTGGCTGATTTGAGATAATAGGAACAGCAGCTCAAAAATTGTTAGTACCAAGACTTCTCACATCTCCAGGATACTTGCTTATTCCCGACTGCTTTTAATTTGTCACAACATTGGCATCTTCATTACACATGTGGTTTGAAATGTTAGGAAATGAGGATTTCCCATAAAACCTTGCTTAAGTGACTGGGGGCCTTGCTAGCAAGCATCATGATGTTGCTTTTTCATATCCACCAGGTGACATTTACACCTTGGTTTTCATACGACAATCACTATTGGGCCCATTCAAAAGCCTCTTCCTGTTCCTTCCTTCTGTGTGTTGACTCTCTGAGTGACCTATCAGTATCTGTTGTGCAGCCTACTTTTCCATTTTTATTTTGGTGCAGTGCCTCAAATATCACAGTTAAGTGATAAGACTTAATCCTGTAGCTGAGGTGGTAGTGCCAAGAAAGCGGATGCCTATTTTACTCCACCTCTTTCCTCTTACAAAGAACAGAGGAATAATGGCTTTCTGGGATCCCCTGCAGCTATTTTGCTCATATTGTGCTGGCTGTTCTAGGTTGGATAGATTAGCTCAGACTGGTCAAAATACATTATCTTTCGGATGACTAGGAGAGGGTCTGGAACACTGCTGGAACAGGAACCACAGGAACCTTTGACATCAGGAGCTTGTGTCACACGCTCATCATTTCTTTGCATCATCTTCACATTTCTGTAGTCCTTCGGTATTTTCTCCTCTTACTGATATTTTGTTTTCCCACTGATTGTCTTGCACTGGCTCAGATTACTCAAACAAAATTTTTAAAGCTGACAAGGTGGTATTGGTGTGCTACACTGCTCCATATACTTCTGCCTGTCCTATTTTCAACTCACAAACGTTTGGGGTTTTTTTCTTAATGATATAATTGAGTATGAATAGAAAATAAAAAACAACTGCTTTCAGCTGCAAAAATGTCATCAGTCTAATTTTAAAACCAAACCCAATTAACTGATTTGGCCATTCATTAGGCCACATTCAAAAAATCATGTATTGTCAGGGAGGTAAACCAACTATATTTTGAAATGTAACTTCCAAGCATTAGAAAACAAACTGAGGTTGGTATCTTCAAGATCACTAGAGTTCTGAAACTGAATCAAGTAGCCATTCATACATATTCAACAGCATTTGGGGTTCAACTTATCAGTTATTTGCCATATGAAGTGACTATCTTACAAATTTTTGAAATTGAATCTATTATATTTAAGTATTTTTTTCACAGAAAACAAGAAAATTAGGATAAAGAGGAGCTTTTAATTTTATTTTTAATGTTCTTTTTTTTCTTAATTTTGCAAGCTTTCATCTTTTAACATAAATTCAAGGAAAGAACTAAAGGTTTGGGTTTTTCTTCTGGAAGGTGCTGTTACTAGAGCTTTGTTCCTGCTTCCATTTTTCCAGTTAATATTTTACTGTATTGAGTGTGACTTCATGACAGTCTGTTTTTTATTATCAAGATGATAAGATAAAATGGAGGAGCAGACATTAACATTTACAACACAAGTTCTTCCCACGTAAAAGATTACCTCTCCACTTTTTTCCTCATTTTGAGCTTATATCAGGGTTGTTTCAGTTCTCATTGCTTTCCAGTAATTCAGCAAAGCAGTACATCTGTAGTGTTGTGTATCTTTGCTCTCATTTCTTCTCATCTTAACACTAAGTTTGTTTCTCAAAGATTTCCCTCTAAAACTATTTTAACAATGCTCGTTTGGCCTTTGAATTTTTTTTAACATACTCTGCCTCCTCAATATGCTGGATATTAGGTTTTCGCCTCCAAGATCACTTTGTGAGAGGACTAGAGGAATATGAGTTAAGAACTAAGACATCTTATTAGCAAGTGACTGAGCTGCTACCAGCTCTACCACAAAGTGATTCCATTCTTTCCATATTCAGAGCAACCAGTTGGGTCATTCACCATCTTGCTGTCTCCTGTGCTTTCTCCTTGCTTCATATTTTTGACATCGATGTGTTTGATTCCAGCAATGTCTTCTTG
Organism: Ara ararauna; assembly: GCA_028858755.1. NCBI lineage: Eukaryota > Metazoa > Chordata > Aves > Psittaciformes > Psittacidae > Ara > Ara ararauna. Next base: position 72,453,639 of record CM054381.1, read on the forward strand.
CCCTAGGAAGCATTCTAAGACTACCTTCTGGTCGCAGGACCACTGCTGTGTTTTACCAGAGCAACTCTTTGCTCATAGCAGCTAGACAGCAGTTCAGCATCCAGGTCTCCTTACTGCCACATGGGAATTTGAACCACTGAGCTGCAAGACCATGCTTCCTTTTCCTCTTTGCTCTCCCCTCTTCATTTAATCTTTAATTTATTTTACAATCTGGTATAGATTCAAGAAAAGGGATGGAGTATTTCTTCTTGCTTGTTCTAGTTTCAGACAGCCTGAAGCCTGGGTACTGACACATTCCTGTGAATCTGAAGCTCCTGCCATTTAGGATAGGCCTGAATTTGAAGTCTCTCCTGCCCTTGCATTAAAGAGAAGGAGAGCTCCTACAAAAAAAAAGATTCATGCAAAGTGAAGCTGTATCAATTTACTAAAGGATGATACAAGTGCTTGCAACTTGAAGATGTATTGGAGTTGTTAAATTAGGTGCCACAACGATCGCTGCTCTGGCTGCTTAATCTGAATTGGAAGCATCAGAATCTCTTCACATTCAGCTGATTCTTCACTGGGGTTTGTGGATTCAAGTGCAGAACCTCTACAAATGAAGGCTTGTTCTTCAGCATCAGAACATTTCAGCACCATATAGATCTAATCCAAAAACTTTCACTTCCTTTGAAGCAATGTTTTTCACCATTCATATAATTTTATACTCTACTATAACCAGGACATTCCAATCCTCAGTTAAATCTTTGTCTTCAAATATCCCTGAATTCAAAAGGAATACTGCAATAATTTAAATATATGACGCATTCAAGCAAATATATATAGTATTTATTATTGGTTCTTACAGGCTAAGAATATAAGATCTTGATTGCTCAGAAGAGATGCTCCTCATTTAACTATTTCTTAGTTTTATTTGGAAATACTGCCTTAGCAAAAGGTGCAAGGCAATTGTAGTCTTCTTTATCACGTTGTCCATGTTATCAGTTAATATTTAAAGGATACTAATGGACATATCAAATTTTATATAGTCTATTATTTTATTTTGGAATATTTGTGTCACATATTCTGCCAGACCCTGGGAATAATGTGAAGCAAATTACTAGGACAGTGGTCCTGCCTGGCCTTCTGTTTCTCACTACTGTTAAATCCTGGATTAAACACTATTAGCTCTTACAGTTCACAGGTCCATAATCTTGTGGGGGGAGACTGTTCTGGCTACTAAGTTAATTATGAAAGGTCTGTATCTTTTCCTCCGCTTTTCTTTTCTGAAGCATTAGTCAGGATGAGGAGCTTCCTCACGTTTATTGATACTTTTCCAGGTTGAAGAAGAAGATAATCCCTAAAGAACTGGCTACCAGGCACCAAAAGTGGAGTCTTAAATTCTTGCAATGATTTACTGCTGTTGTGATCTTTCAATATGTTCACTTCTGTTATAAAGGGGTGGTGACTGAAGCATGGAAATGTCTCACTGTGGGTTTGTCAATGTTGTCATGTACTTAAGACTTAAAAAACACTATGCCATTTGGATATGGATTGTGTCAACAATAGAAAGTGGTTAGACATGACATATTTAAAGTACTATAGCATCTAGAATTATTCATTGTGCATTTTGTATTCTGACAGGGTAATAGGGGTAAAATTCCTCTCTCTTTTAAGTCTGCTAGTCATTTTTTGCTCATTTTGGGTAGCTGACAATCTAGTTTGACTGAAGTGCATACAAAATGGTCTGAAAAATAATTATGCTTTCAAAAACGTGATAAAGGCTTCAGCAGCTGCCTATTTCTGCTGCCATGGTCTAGCTATATTACTTAAATGTTACTGACTAAAGCTGCAGTTCTGGTTCTGCAGTTCTCTCCAAAATTGAGAGATTTTGGTAACATTACCAGGAACTTGGTCTATGTGAGGAGAGCGGATTTGGCCACCTGAATTTTTGTACAAACAGAATGGAAATGGTGACAATTTTGATACCTTCAAGGTTGTTTTTAAGTAACAAATCTTGGTCCCAGAGAAAAGGCTGGGAGTTTTGCAACTAACCTATGAAATGTCAATATTTTGATTACATTCATTTACCAAATGTGGATTAATGGCACCTTGGTTTCACTGCATTTTTAAGTGTGGGCCTAATGGCATAGACCTCAGTAAGCCTAAGAGGGTAAAAGGATGCCTAAGTAAAGATTACTTTAGAATGGTTGATTAATAGCTGGACAGATATTCATCTGATATGGATTAATTTATGAGTGCAAAATGTATACCTAGCAGGATTAGATGGACAGAAAGGTTCTCTTATTTAATTATATTCAAATTATATTAGCCACAAAATTTTGAACAAACTCTATTGCAAACAGAAATATTTGGTCAGCCCTCTTCTGTTCACCTCTCACACAATGAAATTAAGGAACACTGCAGTTTCTGAGAGAAGGCATATCTTTCTTGATCCTTCTGATCTTTTCTCATCTAATCAGCCTTATGAATTTAGAAGGATTATCCTCCAATCTCCCAGTGTGCTGGTAAAAGGCAGTATGCTTCTTGTCAGATGCTTCTTGTCAGAACAGCAGACATTAGAGAAAGCATCTTAGTGGTCAGTTAAATATCAACTGTTTTCTTTTTTCTAAAATCAGTCATTCTTCTGTCTGTTGCTATCATTCCTACTTACATCTGAGATAGTTTACTATATATTGGAATGTTATTTTCACATACATATACATTTTCATTTGTTTCTGAGCTTTTAAATTAGTTCTTTATTTTTAATGTCTGCCAACATGTAACATGATAAAATATAATACTTTTTGTTTATCTCCTGGAAAACATAGACAATTGCAGAGGATAAAGATTTTTATTATTTATATTGATCTTAAGACACTGAGGTGGTTTCCATCCCTAAAATGGCCCAGAAATTTAAATCGACTGTATAGGAAATACTGAGAGGCCAGACTGCCATCTTGTATAATTATCTTAGCACCATTTCGTTTATGCTGAGCTTTTCCATATAACACAAAAAGGAGACAAAGATGTCACCATTTGATAATCATAGAATCATAGAATAGTTAGGGTTGGAAAGGACCTTAAGATCATCTAGTTCCAACCCCCCTGCCATGGGCATGGACACCTCGCACTAATCCATGTAACCCAAGGCTCTGTCCGATCCTGCCTTGAGCACCGCCAGGGATGGAGCATTCACAACTTCCTTGGGCAACCCATTCCAGTGCCTTCTTCCTTATATATTCTTCCTTATAACCAATCTAAACTTCCCCTGTTTAAGTTTGAACCCATTACACCTTGTCCTACCACTACCAGTCTCTAATGAAGAGTCCCTCCCCACCATCCTTATAGACCCCCTTCAGATACTGGAATATAAAGTTATCTACTTGTAAAGAGATCTATAGCAATCGCAGCACATTTATGTTTCGCCATATATTTCAGAGCAGTTTCTGAAAGCAGTTCTCATCATGCATGTTTGATTTCTTTTAGGTCACTCTTCATTTTAATTAACATTTGTAATAACCCTTGTCAGCATCATAACTAAAGGGGTGATTCTGTGCAAATTCAACATGAACTTTGAAAATGTCAGACCAGCTCTGACTCATTAATCTTTGTCTGTAGATGGTTCTGAACGAAGGCCTTGGATCTGGGCATCCTCAAGATTTGAAGTAATTTTAAATTCAAAAACAGATTTGAAACTGAGAATATATGTTGACATCATCATCTGGCTTCATTCATCTAGTTATAAGAAAGCATCCTCATTGCAAAAGCTGTAAATTGATTGTATTTAGATGTGCATGTACGGCAGCACAGAATGATAAGGGAGCACACTTGCAAGACCATACTGGAGAACAGAATATGAGCCTGCCTTGTTCAACAGAAATACAAGTACCTATTGGTATTATCTAATAGTCTCCTCCCTTACTATAATAAATTACAGTACAACTATTGGGCAAGGATACTGGAAATACCTCACTATGCTACATGATGTGGTTCTACTGCTGCTTTTCTCATGCTTTTGGTCTGGGTTTCTGTCTCTGGGATGTTTCTGAAGAATGACTCCATACCACAAGCACTGTGGGAAGCTGCGTAAGCAGATGCACAGAAACCCACTCCCCAAGAGCAGTCACTTACCTTTTTCACATCAGGTATGTTAAAAAACTTCTTGGTATGAGCAACCCATCCTGCTATCCCGATGTCCAGAGGAAAAACTGTCTCATTGTCTGGCTTCACCAAATTCTCCTCAAAGCTGGAAGTTGGAGTGACATTGAGAAGCCTGGTGGCCACCTCTGGAATACCATTTCGGGAACGGCAAAGAAACATGCTACACCGATCAGCTGCCAGCAGCTGTGCTAGCCTCTGCAGGGCCTTGTGCACTATCTTTTCCATATCGCCTCCTTCATCCTGTATTTCTGTTAGCAGCTCAAAAAGTATGTCACACTCCTCCAGACGGGACATGTCTTTGAAGCTTACTCCTTCCTTCAAATTTCCAGGGCTCACTTTAAAGATACTTCCCAGCACTTCCGCCCTCATTTTTCTGTCGAAATACTCCTTGGCAAACTGGGGGTTGTTCTCCAAGTATTTTTCGACGTCATCTTTATTTACCTCACCCATTTTTGCTGGATTGTTCTTAGGATTTCCTTTAGAACTGCATTTCCATCAAAGCAGGTGTGATAGCAAGAAGTCGTAACTTGATACTAGTAAAAAACCAGCGCTCCGTACATATTGTACAGCTCACATGCATAGTACATTCACCTTCCTCTCCGGCTTCCAAGCCTTCTGAAATTCTTGAGCTATGACAGAAGGCACTGGCTTAGCATCTTCTTAGTGTGACATCTTGGAGACTGCTAAATAAAGAGATGTCAGGACACTAAACCTTGAGCATTCTTAGCTCATAAATCCTAAGGGAATCATTTTAGCATTTTAAACAAATAAAATAATTCTTAGACCTTATAAAATTGTCTGATGTGTAGTCATGTATACCTGCAAGTTACCTCCTTCATCCATAGTATATATATTGTACTATGCACACAAAAGTTTCCAGGGAAATTTAAGATGAGGAATTCCACTTAGATACTTATCCCACATTATACACGTGCACAGATGTACACATGTGTATGTGTGAGAGGTGCTTAAGAGGAGCAAAGCAGAATGTTGCAGGGAAAATTTTTAAATTGCAGAATTTTGTTTTCCTTGAAACAGTCAGGAGATGATGGAAACTGGATTACTAAAAGTAAATATTTATGAAGCTATACATGCATAAAATGGGTGAAATCCTAAAGATCTGACAAAAGTGGGAGCTTTCTCAAGTGATTTATCCATCTGAAGATGGAGTAAAAGAATTAGAATTTAACTCAGCACAGTCAGATATGACTTACACAAATTTTTTTAATACTTTTATATTTTGCAAAAATAGATAGCCTAAAGGAAAAAGTAAAACCAGAAAATGGCTTGAATTCAAATCGAGTGCAGGAGACAGTACAGTTTTTACTCTGTAAGCATAAATAACCAGACAGAGTACTGCAAGTAATGTATTTTCTTCTGTGCCTTCTTCAGAAAAAGTGGGGGATGTCTGCTCTTTTAAATAGCAGAAAAATGGTAATAACTGACAGAAAGTGAGCAAAGAGGGAAACTTAAGTCTGGCTTTTGCTTTATAACATGCTTGAAGTTTCCTACCATCAGAAGTTCAATATCACTCATATGAATGGAAAAGGTATGATGAGAAATAGGAAACATCCCAGGGTTGTGTGAGAAAGATGAGTTAAAATCGAGTGCCAACTTTAACTTCATGACAGCAAATGATCTGTATTCATTGAAACAGATCTGAATTTCAGCACAGTAGGATGGTTGCAGTACAATTAATCTTATTTCTATTTGTGCCATCCACATTGACCAGAAGCAGAAATAGATTCTTTGTATAAGAATAAAATACTAAACACCCTTTGGCAATTCTTAATTTGAAAATAATAATCTCAAAGTACAACTTTATCTGTCTGCCAGAGACCAGACTGTGTCAACATTCATTTTTGTCAACAGATGTGAAAGAATCAACATGGGCAACTGACTCTGATCCTCTGGTGCACAACGAACAGGTCAGTGATTGGTGTGTAATAGCAGCTAACTCAGTATATTAGTTTTCCCTGACTGTGATATGAAACACTGTGCAAGACACCAATTTTTTGCCAGACTGCAGTTGCCATAAGGATTTAAAAATGCACATGAAAATCACACATTCTGGCCTGGTTCCTTTTCTCTGGTTGGATTACTTGCCTCTAGCAGCCTGAGGGACAGCATAAAACCCTTGCTGGTGGGTGTGTGAGGTTGCAGTATCTCCTCCTGTAATTGTTTGTTGTGATTTAAAAAATGCACAATTACAACAAACCAAGAAGCTGAAGTGATTTGATAGAAATTATAATATAGTTTCAAAGTGTTCAAGACACACGTAAATAAGGTCCTTAGTGACATGGTTTGGTGGTGGTCTTGGCGGTCCTATGGTAATAGTTGGACTTAATGATCTTAAAGGTCTTTTCCAACCTCACTGAGTTTATGAGTCTATAAATGTACCTCATATATAAGAAGTCCTCATTTTAGAGTTAGGAAAATACAGTGTATTTTTTTCTCATGTTAGTATTTTAATAAATTTTGTAAATTAGAACATTTAAACTTTTTTGAGTACTAGCTTTGTACTGAATTTTAAAGCTTCTGTGCTGGAATAAGTCATTTATTTTCTTTCTAGCTCCTTTCCTCTTCATATTTTCCGCACTATTGAGTATTTTATCTTTAGTAATTCTAATTCATATTCATATTTAAGTTTATTATAAGAAACTATATATAAAAAAAGAAATTCACATTTCTGACACTTTCAAACTTTTCAAATTTTGCTATCATCTTTCCTTGCAATTTTTTAATAAGATCACATATTAAGAAAATATATTTGGCTTTGATTCTTTTCCATGTTGAGGTAGTTTGATTTAAAAATATGATGAGCAGGTGCTATATTTTTCAAATTGTTTTAATTTCAGAGAATATCATAAATGTATGCTTTGTAATTTTAATACTTATAATGTCATTTGCTCATAGCTCACATTGATGTTCACATTGCTCACATTGATGTTCAGAGTTACTACAGAAATCAAATTATTTATGGAGTAGTTCTTAGTAGCAGACTTTTCCTGAGCCCTTGTGAAACGTGGAAACTCCTAAGAAGGATAACTGACAGACATGGTTATTTAAATAGATTCAAGCAGCACGTAAATGTCAAAGGTATTTATAAGGTTTCCCAACACAGTTCAGTGTTTGTATCTGAGAGTCTCTGTCCATCTAATGTGGTTCATTCAGTTAAGATTTTCTGAAGAAACACAGATCAAATCCGGTTATTTCAACTGCGTGGGTTTTGATGTGGATAATTTTGTGTCCACTGCCCGGTCATCAGAGTTTATATGTATAATCCAAGAAATTAATAGTCTGAGTTTTATTATTTTTTCCTAAATTCTTGGTTTGGTAGAGTTGATTCTGTAGGTATGCGGGTACTATGTGCCCCTAACAGCCATTTTTTGGCACTGAAATATTTTGGTGTCACTGATACGGTGTGCTTTGGGGACTTTTATAAACAACCTGAACTTTTATGGGGTTTTTTTTTTAAATAATTTGCTATCTCTTTTCTTAAAAAAGTAATCTTAAAACTATAAATGCTGACGAGAGTAAGTTAGCTGCTTTTTCCATACAGGTACAAATTTTCATGGTCTCTTGCAACTACCAGTGGCTAGCTCTGGGGGTTCATGAAATAAGTAGTCAAGAGAGATTTTAGATTCTAGGGAAGATTTCCTGAAATAAATGGCCTGTCTAGCATGAAGGGGTTAACCTGGATTGCCAAATGCACTCTGGCTTTGACCATCAGCATGGGTTTCTTGGCAGCTTGGCATGAATTTTAGTATACAGACTGAGTAAAGGACGGCAGCCTTTTAACCTTATCCTCTCTCACATTGACTCCCTGGTGATCTTAGGTTACCAGACCATTTTTTATTACTGAGAATACTATTCAGCACCACTGAGAAGGGTCGTACTCTGTCTTCTATATACCCTCCTGCCAGGTATTTATAAACTTGACAAGATCTCCCAGAGTATTATTTTCAGACTGAACAGTCTCAGCTCCCTCATCCACCCATTTTGTCAGATTCTCTTGTTGCTCAATGGTCTCTGTGGCTTTTTGCTGGACTTGCTCCAGTATGTCCATGGCTTTCATTATTCGTTGTTTAAAGCTCTCTACACCAGGCTGGCAAGCCTGTTGACAAACTTATGTTTTTGTTTCAAGTTGTTTCCATTTTAGTAGAACATCTAGAAAAACATTTCAATTCAGGATCACGATCCTCAGAAATGTTGGCTAAAGAGAATAAAGGTACTGTTTTAAACTAGGTTTGTTTAAATACCATTTATAAAGAGCTCAATGTAAATTTACTCCTTAAGCAGCATGTGACGTCATTAAATTACAAAAACAGGTAGCACACAGGCTGACATGGTGCAAAGGCTAATCTTTTCAATCCCATTCTGTCCTTGACCTCTGTATTCAGACTGCCACCAAGGGGAACAGTTGTGATGGTGACAGTGTACACAGTTGTCCCTTACAAAGTACACAGATCTCCTTGGCTCAGCTCATGGCATTTGTTGTCCGTTGTTATTATGAGTCTGGTTCCATAGGGCAGTGGCTACGCTTGGATCCACTGCTCTGTGCACACAAGAATCATTCATTTCCCTGCAAATTCTGCCTTTATGAGTTTAATAGGTACCCATGATTGTGAATGGCACACTATGAATATCTGTAAGAAGACTGCAGAAAGTCTTTCAATCTATGTGCAGTCTGTCTAGAAATGGATGCTGCATCTCCTATTACCAGTTCTGTGAGCCAGCTTTCTCCTAGGAGCTAGAGTTACTCTTCTGACCACAAATAAAATTCTAGTTCAAAATGTTTTAAATAGTAATTTGACTTTTGTTTCTTCTTTTCTATTATGAAGCCATACATGAAACTAAATTAACTCCTACAATGAAAGCTTCTTTCCACAATTTCCTTTGAAAATCTGACCTTTTCTGTGTATTTTCTGTTGCTATGCCAAGTGAAAAATACTGCAGAATTTTGAAGGCTATTAATGTAAAAAAAACTTCAATCACAGAATCACTGCCAGAAAGGCCGTTTTGTTTGTCTTTTGGCACAATTCAAAGGTAGAAAACTTTTCTACCCCTCAACTAAATACAGATCCAAAAAAACCCCATACTGACTTTTAAAAAACTTTCTATAATATTAAAAATATGCTGTCAACCTCAAATAGAATGGAAATCATATATGAAATCTATCAAGTGCGGCGATACAACAGGTTTTGTAAATGAATGCTTTACATTACAGGTTATTTGCATGTTTATGCATTATCAGTATTTTAATTGTCTGAGATTTCCCAGAACCCAGCAATCATTTAATGTGATTGACTTGATCTATGTGCATTTCTCTGAGAATCATTTGAAATCCAGGCCCAAATTCTATTCTGTTTGCATGAGAAGTACAAACCTCCAAGGGGCGTATCCAGGTTCCAAAGATCTCGATGAGGAACTCTTGCTGGCATCATTTCTCAACCGAACCCATAGCTCAAGTCAATCCCAATTATGATTAACTGAGGCGAAGTTTACCCTATTTATGAGTTTACATAGTTGTGCTGGCACAGTTACATCTGTTAGGACTGAGAAAAAACTCACCTTTGAATTGCCGTAACAATGGTAGTCTGCCATCAGCCTTCCATCCCTGCCCCAGTACACTCCCAATCGAGACATAACTGACAACAAGAAGCCTTTTTGCCTAAAAAGCTTGTCTCATTAAACTAAAGTGTTTTAGCTGTGACTGTGAAAATGCTTCATTAATGTAAACTGTGTCTCAGGTGGGCACAATTAGCAGTATAGCTAAACAAGAAGAGGAACAGAGCTAAACTTTTACTATGTCGCCTACATATGGTACTGACTTGGCCAGGTCTTCTTCTGCAGTTGTTGAAATCTGACTGGGAAACACTGGTGTGACTTCACTGTAGCTGCACTCCCACAAATCCATGATAGCAGTTCTAAAGAAGAGTTTTCTGAGGTATTACCTAGAGTTCGTAGAGATCACAGACTTGAGGAGGTGAATGAATTAGAAGTTGGGAAGGTTGGCTTGCTGAAAGACTACTGCTTAAAGTTGCAGGACAATTAATATGCATCATCCTTTCTAGTTACCTGTTAAATACCTTCTTTATTCCAAATAGTAGCCTTAATATTAAACATAATAGAATTTTCAGTGTCCGATGTTATCCAGGGAATTAAAGGCTTCAGAGCAGACTTGGAACAGCCCTGAGCATTTAATGCTTGAGAAAGAGAACAAAAATACACTATCTATGCAAAAAAACTCCAACACAAAGCAGAAAAGGAAGATAAATCAGACTGTGTCACTGTCTGCATTACATATGACTGGGATTGCAAAACCAGTAAAAAGTTTAATATTTTTATGAATATATGAAAGGAATAGAATGCTGAAAGAAATTTCTGGGAAAGACCATGCTGAATAAATTGTTTTAATTCTGTACATCAGCTACTGTTGAAGTATTTTTTATACCACATTGGTATCGCCATATTTTAACGTGCATTAAAGTAATGAACAAAGACCTTTAACTAACATGCCCCCTCTCTATTCTTTCAAAATTGGGAGGTAAAAAAAGTAGGTGAATTAGTTCTCTTGGTCATAATTGTTCCTATCGTGCTCTGGTTACATGTCTAGAAAATAATTAACAGGTTTTCTCTAATGCTTCCTAAAGATGTTGAAACTATAGAACAAATATTGACTGAGAGGCAGCAAAACTTGCCTGGACAGGAGAAAATAATGGTTTATGGAACTGAAAACTGTTTGCCAAAAACATAATAGAAATTCTGGAAACTCTGATTTGAAACCGATGTAAAAAGGCCCAGATACAGCGTGTACATGCACTCAGGTATTTGCAGGCTGCACATACGTCCTACCATCTTTGCAGTACCACACAAAAGTGCTCTTTGCCTTCTCAGAGATTTGCAGGGCCCCAGTTCCTGTTCCTGAGAGCAGACCATGAGATTGGCACCTGAGCCATCCTTTGGGAAGGAAGAGGGAACCCATCATAAGGGCCTGAAGAAGTTCTGGCACGTCGAGGCTTTCAGAAATGTTAGCAGAAACTGGCAAGTATGATGTTTGCCACTGTTTATCAGGGGAAAACAGGAAAGGAATTTGGGGAGGAGGTGGAGGAAACAGGTCTGCACCTTGTAACTGGGTTGAGCACATTGGGCAAGAAGGACTTCGGACTGCAGTGTAAAATCACATAGGTGGTGGAGGCAACTAACTCTCCCCCCTGCAGAGATGGAATGCCTCTCTTCCTTTGTTCTCCCTGCACATGTGCACACCCCTTCTGCCAGGTGTGAGCTCTGCCTCTGGCTTAGGAAAACCAAAGGGAGGCATTTGTTCCTAGTGCCTGCTTGGCTGCAGGTCAGGGTCAAAGACCACCTGAGCCCATGCGTGTTACACAAGCTGTTGTTATGAAAAGGCCCTGCGTGCCTACAGCATGCACCAACCCACCTCCCTGCTCCCCATCCAATGCTGGCTTTGTACCTCAGGGTGTTGCGAAAGCCCCAGGACTACATAAAGCATTTCCTATCTGGGCGCCCCGCCACTGCCATCAACGCTTGGGCTTTCAAGAGGCTACAGGGACCAGCACTGTCTGTAAGGGATTCTGCTGTGGTAGGCTGGGGACAACCGGGTGCCTTGCCTGTGTATGCATCAGGGAAAGCTGCATGATGCCTGGGGATCTGTCAGGACAGCCTTCCTCCCTTCCTCAGTTGTGTGACAAAGCCTGTTTCTGATGCTATTCTCTGCTTGCTGTTGCTGCAGGGACAGGATGGCCCATACAGAGAGAGCTCTGTCCTGGCTGCTCCTGCTGGCACTGGCCTTGCTAGGCAGCAGCACAGCACAGAGGGACTGCCAAGTAAGCAGCTTCAAAGTCAAGGAGAACTTCGACAAGAACAGGGTAAATCTTTCTGTCATGGATCTGTGATATCTTGCTTAACTCCTCTTCCCAGGCTAAAAAATCTGGCATTCAGTAGCATCAGTGTTCAATTTTCACTCAATTTTCACAGACTGCAAAACAGCAGAAGTATGTGATATTGCCCACACTTCACAGATGCTGGATCCTGATGCATCTGATAAGGAATACTGCAGAAACCGGGCTTTAACAGACTGGTCTCAAACTGTAACAAAATGAGAGTAGTGACTTGGTTGTTTCTATGAAAACTTAATACTCATGTTTTCAGACATCATTGCAAGGAAAAAACATCTATACATAGATCTGACAAGATCTGTCAGTTGTTATTCTCTTCCCACCAGATTTTGCATTTTAAATGCTGGAGAACTGCAGATACAAATAACATACAAACAGGATCAATTACTTCTCTACCCCTGGATGCACTAGGACATGTTGGTGGGTTTAAGCCACTGCAACAGATAGATTTGTTTCCTAGGTACAACTTTGAGGCACGGTGTCAAGTATCTGCATGCTCTCCTCTCTGTAACTCCACCCCCCCCCCCCCCCCCGCTCAGTTTTTAATGCCTGTATGTAGTGTTTTCCATACTTTTAGTTGTAACTGTAACCTTTCTTATTTTCTTACAGTACAGTGGCATCTGGTATGCCATGGCAAAAAAAGATCCCGAGGGGCTGTTTCTGCAAGACAATGTGGTAGCTGAGTTCACCATAGATGAGAATGGACAAATGACTGCCACTGCAAAGGGCAGAGTCAGACTGTTCAAGTAAGCTGTTTGCGATCTTCCTCTTATTCCATTTCACTTAACTTCTGCTTTGCTTACTGGTGCTCTAATCCTACCTGCTATCCCTGTGGTAGTCATACAGTCACACCGAATCTGTGCTGTTAGGTTTGCATATGATGTGTCCTTTCTCTCTGGCCACAGCAACTGGGACGTCTGTGCTGATATGATTGGCTCTTTCACGGACACAGAGGATCCTGCCAAGTTCAAGATGAAGTACTGGGGTGTTGCCTCTTTTCTGCAGAAAGGAAGTGAGTACTTAGCTGTAGAAGATGAAGAACAACTAGTACACTGTATGTCCATTCTGGGGAAGCAAAATACTGGTTTGGACTTCTTAAACATACTTAAAACATGTAATAACTATCATACATCAAAGCCTTAATATGAACCAGGTAAGCACTGTTTTTCATATGGGTCAGCTGGTCGGCTTTCTTTAAATAAATGAAGACCAGGCCTTTGTATGTCTTTGTATTTCTTTTGTTTGTTATCCAACAATATATTCGAAGGTCATTGGAAAGAAATGAAAGACAGATGAAGTGTTTAAAGTCTTGTTTTAGTTCGGAACTCAAGTTATCAATGCTTCTGTTCTCTCTGAAGAGCCTAATGTCAGACTTGACTGAGCAGGAGAAAAGATTTTGCAACTGTTATTTTGCTTGGTTTCATATTTTCAAATGTAGAGATTTTTCTGTTTTAAGAAATAAATATGATCCAGTCATATTTTTCCATCTTCTGTCACATCCTAGGCAAAATTAGTTTATTGAGCCAAGTAGAGATTCAGACACTTGTAGCTCAAGACATTTCCATGGATTGTTTCCAAGAGAAGCAGGTGGAATTTGGAAGTGATTTAAGCTCCATTCTCTCCAAAGACGCAGTTACAAAGAATGCTTTGGATGCCAACTGCTTTTGGATTGTTGCCAAATCTCCTCACAGTATGCTGCTGAATCATGTTTTCATGGATACTTCAGATTGCTGGCTGACCTCAGATTCTACCTGTCTAAAAACTGTGGTCCCCACCCACAGAAGCGATGGGGAAGAGAACATACAGTATTCCTTCACCAGCATAGACATAGCACAAGGGAGGATCTTTTGCTCCAGGAGAGAAGAGTGTAGAGATGACACTTTTTACTGCAAAAACTCAGGTTCACTTCTGTTAGCACACAGTGTCTCTGGGACTAGGTATTTATGAGATCACCTAGCTAAATAGTTAAGAATTTCCTGAAACTGTCACTGTGTTTTGAGAAGAGGGTTTATGATAGAGCTTGTAGCAAATGCACTTCTAACACACATGGAAACTGCACAATAATCTCTTTCCTTAAAAAGCAGTTTAAGTAACATCCCTGGTAGGAGAACAGTTATGGTTTTGAGTAATCTGGAGCATGACTACTAGTATGACCAAGAGTACATTTAGCTTCTCTATTTGCTTTTTTAACTTTTTTTTTTTGTCTGACTGTTCCCTTTTTATGGTTAAAATAAGAAAACTTCATTTATACTTGATGATGGCTACTGTAATACATGATTCTTTTTTTTCTTTGCTGCTACATTTTATAATGATGTTCAGGCATGGATTTACAAGGTATTTATTAGCACTTCATGCTGCTCTTGTTCTGAGCCTATGTTAGAGGAGCAGCAGTGTGCCAACCATGTCCTGTTTTCTCCATCACTGTCCCTGATAAATATGCTTATTTTATTTATAAAAAGAAAAACTCCCCCAAAAACATGGAATTAAACACTGGAGGCAGGAATAAACTAAGAGCTAATCTGTTATAATTTATAGCAATTTTCATTGTATTATTTTCTTTAGAGTTATGGCAGCAATCTCTCTAGTTTTACCAGATATTGCTTGTGTCTCACCTTTGCTATTTGCTATGATTCCTTCCAGATGATGATCACTGGGTAGTGGACACAGATTATGATACTTATGCTCTTCATTACTCCTGCCGCCAGCTGAATGAAGATGGCACTTGTGCTGATAGCTATTCCTTTGTGTTCTCCCGGGACCCCAAGGGATTGCCTCCAGAGGCGCAGAAAATTGTCAGACAAAGGCAGAAGGACCTTTGCTTGGACAGAAAATACAGAGTTATTGTTCATAATGGTAAGAACATTTTTTTATGAAGAATATTATTTCAGGGTTTGGTGACTAAAGCACTGGGAGTCAATTGCTCATTAAATAGCAAATACATTGAGTCTTTTTTTTTTAGTTAGTGGCTGTAATATTGTCTTGTGAAAACTGGAACTTGTAGTAAGTTGGTTCCAGCTTTTTCTTCCCTTATCTGGAGGAGAGCTGAGGTGTTTAGCTTTTTATGCGGCACATCACATCAGCTGAAACAATAATTAGAGGAAGTTGTAAAACAATTATATCAATGTAGTATGAGTAAACATAGTAAGGATAAACTTCATAGTTGCTGTAAAAAGAAGTTGTATCTCTTTGACCGGATCTCTTTGTCTTTCTCAACAAAATACTTGTCGAAGAGAATAGAATGTATTTTCAAAAAATTCTTTGACAAATTCTTCATAAAAGGATTTTAAGGAAAATCAGATGTCTTGGAAAGGATACCTTATAGCAGACCCTTTCTCACATATCCTCATGCCAACTGTTTCACAAAGGGTGGTGGAAGAGAAACACAGCCTTCATAATGGTAGTATGACCCTATTTTGAATCATACAGATTAGCTCACTTCTGCTCAAGTACATTAGAAAAGGCGAAATAGTAATTTATGCTACTTTAATCGATGATCCAAAAGAAAACTTAATATACTTACTGATAGAGATTACACCCAGAATGAGAAATTTTGAAGAATGAAGAAAAGAGATCATAATATTTAGGAATAATAAAATAGTAGTGTACCCACCCCTACTTCTCCCCCTAGCATTCTGGAAGACACGATATCTACAGAAGACTTGACTGGTGAGGCAGCTGAATGTGAACTCATATGAGACTGTTGTGCTTTATACCACAGGATGAACATATGTTTCCTCAGGAAAGGATACTGAGGTTGGGTTAGAAGCTTCAAAGAAGAGCAGAGAAAATTTGTAAAATGTGTCCTCTAGTGAGGGCTTCAAAGACTTTGATTTTTTTTCATCAGAAATAGGTTAAAGGCAGACCTGAGCAAAATCTGCGCTTGCCCACACAAGCAGTGGGAATTGGATAATAAAGGACTTGCAAACATAGGAATAATAAATTAAAATAGATGGAACTTTAAAATGGACACATTCAGAGCAGAAATAAATAGCCATTTGTTTAACTCCAAAGGTCATTAACCTTTGGAACAGTTTACCAAGAACTGTTGTATGTTCTTCATCACTGAAATCTATAAATCAAGATTAAAGGCTTTTCTATATGACATGTTAGAATAAACTGGGATTGACTGAAGGAACTTTTGTGTATTATAAAGAAAGTCAGAAGAGACGAGCACAGTCAGCTCTTGTGTCTCTATTACCTGTTCATCTGCTCTATAAACAAAGAGTAATATATTGCCATGTTGTAAAGTAGGTATACTGATAACAGGGTGCCTGAAAGATCTGCTAAGGTGGGTGGTGTTTAGAGTACTGATTAGTGACCTGGAAAAAGTGCTTGACAGCAATGGAAACAAAACTTTTGTCTTGAATGAGAATTTGGAGACAGTATAAAAGACAGATGAGATTTAAGACTAAGAGACATTATAAATGCAAATGAAATTGGCCATGGATATCTATGATTGCATAAAGGGTAGGATAGAAAAGAAACTATGTTGTTACATAAATTGGTACTTTCTTGTTTTGAATGTACATTCACTGTTCATTTCAAATAAAGTACAGTGAGAAAAAAATTTCTCAATATGAGAAAACAAAATAATGATATAATTAGGGATGGTTTTGTATTAAATATAAGGTAAAGTGTAGATATACAGATGTTGCATAGTGACTTTGAGAGGTATGTGCTATGGTGATTCCTTGCATTTCTGCCAAACCCAGAGAAAAATATCCCACTGTAAAATCAAGATATTGGGCTAGTCCAAGTACTGGCCTAATTCAGCATGGTGGAATCTGTTTTTTGTATTATTTCTGCACTATATAAGGCTTTTGAGGCAATAAATGTATTGCCAATCTTTGCAAGCATAAACTGAGAAGAAAAGCTCGGTATGTTGATTTATTCATAATTTGTGATATAACTTGTTCAAATATTTCAGAACTTCTATATAATTGAATGCTTGGTGTTTTTTTTCCCCACAGAATATAGAACCAATAGTGTAATTTAAAAATGAAAGTTCAGAATGTCTTTTGAAAGTTCAGTCCTAAATGTTCTTTGACTTGCTAACCTTAAAAGTTGATCATGCTGCCTCTAGTTTGTTATGGAAATAATCAATCTGCCAAGTTGCACCGAGTGCTGTGTTCTTTGTCAGCTATCCTAATTTGTATTCTGATGTTAGGTGTTACTGTTTGTAAATGAAAAATAGCAGCCCAGGTCCTTAATGCTGTCTGCTTTTTATTGAGTTTAGCTTTATGAGTCCAGCACCAAAGACTAAACGGAAGTCAAAGCCAGCAATTTGCATATTTGCCTTACTGTGATCAGGACCTGTGATTACCATAGTGTTAGTTGATTCTGAATTACCCACTGTCATTAAGCCAAAGTTTCTGCAAAGCAAGAACATTTGGGGATGAGAAAATGATCGTGAGCTAAACTGAAAAAAACATTTATTAAAATTTTATATCGTAAACTCTTATAAAATTCCCTGAATTCCTTAAGAAGCCCTGGTACTTTAGTTTTCCTTCTGCTATTAAAAGCTACAAAATTAGTAGCAAAAAAAAACCCTATTTCAATTGTCTGTACTGACCTGCATTCCGTTGTTACTGTGGTAAAATTCTGACTGACATTCATAGGGGCTGCAAGAATAAGCTTGTATCTGTTTCGAACTGTGCATATTCAATGTCTTGAGACTAATTTCTCCTCCCCCCCAAGATTTTTCATTAGCTTTCTAAATTAATGCTGTACTCAAAGAACTTAAGGTCCCAAAAAATCAAGGAGATGCACAAAACTTACCTTGATGGGAGAAAAAAATCTAAAATCTCTGTTCTTTGTATAGAGGCTAAGGCAGAAGATTAGGAAATGATGAGTGTTTTGGTTGTAACTAACTTGCATTGCATTTCTGATGGTAGTTCCTTTTGAAATATGGATCAAACTCTTAGTGTCTCAGAAGAATAGCTTAGGTTGCTCTGAGTTATACAAATATGAGTGTGGGTATCACAGTGCGACCACTTGTAAACACAATACAAAGTCATGCCAGTAGAGCGGTAAGCTGAATTTGCTGTTAGCATTTGCTAGAAGCAAAAATTGTGAATTAAAGTATGGCATATTACCTCAGCTAATTTGCTATTGCCATTAGAAGTTTTGGAGGTCAGGAGAGTCCTACTTCGTTGAAAGACATTTTTAAATTAATAATTTTTAAAAGGCAAATAATTTGAAGCTTGCTAAAGTAAATAAATAACTTTTTTATCACTGATCTATCCAGTCCCTTGTTTGCCAAAGTATTAAAATGCTCAGGACAGGTGCAATAGACTGAGAGAATTCCTGGTTTTTTCCGACTTAGAAATTCTTCAGAATTACAAACTGCAGAGCAAGGTATTGGCATTAGCATTACAAGTAGCAGCCTGCTGAACTCAAGAGCATTTTAAAGAAAGTAGATATGTATACATTTTAAAATTGGTGAATGTTTGTATATTTTAATTTTGTCTAGTGTGGCTGAGAACCAAAATTTTCTTTTTTTTTTTTTTTGTTTTGTTTTTCAGGATTTTGCTCTTAAGGAGACCCCAAACTAGGGAAAGAAACCATGTAACAACACCATGGATGTAAAGTTCACACACTGATGGGGTGTTCTCTTGAAAACCTTTTAAACAGCTTAATTTAGATTTTGAGTATATTTATCTGAGCTATGTAGCTCACCTTGTTAATAAACCAATGAAACATTTTAATAAACTTGGATTACAGGGGATTCAAATTGTTTGTATGCAAATCTGTACATATGGAGACATTGGTTTTATTAGTAGACCATTTTCTTAATGCACTGTTTTGAATTGGTGATAGATAATAATTAAGAATTTTTTTCTTTTTTTTCTGTTTGCAGTTTCAATTTCTGACTAAAGAGTTTTAATTAAAAAGAACCAAAATAATTGTATTTTAATTTATTTTCAATACATCATCTTTTTTCCTAGGAAATACTGGAAATCGTTCCCAATAGCATTTTAGAAAGGAGGAAGAAATTTCAGTGACCCTATATATCACTGATCAATTTTATTATATGCCTACTGAATCCATAAAAAATATGCATCTTTTTAAAAGAACTATTTTACACACAAGTAAACATTTCTTTATTCCATATTTATAAATTAGAAGGCATTATGTCCATATTTTTAATTTGAGGTGGAATCTAACTGGTCATTCACTTGGTGATATTACCAAGATGATGTTTATCATCTTGTTTCCTACATGAAATTGGTTAGTCTGCTCAAACCTGTGTTCAAGCAGTCAGTTATCTAAGTGTATAATCAAGTGCCTGTTTTAAATGGGATTGAATAAAAGAACAGATACTTTCTGAGGATGTATATTTTCACTAGAGAGTTAATCTCTTACTCAGTAGAAAAGAAAAAGGTAAAAAGAGTAGAAAGTGTCCCTGATACAGATTCACTACAACTTCATTAAAGTTAATGACATTTATGCCAACTAAAAATGTACCCTCATAGAAATTAATTTGTCTGGTATGTACTTATTTCAACTATTTAAATACACCAAGTTCACTGCTACATTCCTACCTATTTCAGTGTAAATGGCAAATTCAATCCATTGGGTTAAATTGTCCAAACCTTACTAAGGCAAAGCAGTGAAGTCAAGAGAATTTTACCTTCAGGAGCCAAAATTACAGATTCTATCTTTTTTTTTTTTCCCCTTCTCTGGCATATGGTACTATAACATAGTGACCTATTCAACTTGGGTTAACAGAGACATTAACATCCAAAATGTGTCACAGCTTAAACTTTAAATAATTATCTGGTAATGAAAGACAGATTTGGTTGTTCATGGTTACTTCTTCTTGCAGTGGTTTCTGTACCAGCCCCATGCCTTACAGGGATCCCTGCACAACAGAGAAAAATTTCCTGACATTTATGTCTGAAATGGGCAACATTATACAAAATTGGATTGACAGCAGAGTTGGCAAAAGTGAATAACATTATCCAGAAGAAAACTGATGGCAAAATAATTAAATCTTGTTTGTAGTTCTGGACTAAGATTAAAAGAATAATTATTATAATTGGGCTCCACATGATGAAGAAAGAGATCATCAAAACAACAAGGGTTCGGAATAGTTTGTAGTCTTGCTGGGAAACACGTATCTGATGATTTTCTGAGTAGGCTAAGCCAGCATTTAAACTCCTTCTTGATGCTTTTGTAATCTGCAGTAAAAGAAAAGAAAGTAACTTTCACTGAAACCTAGAAGAATTTTTAACACATTTTTATAAGTGCAAAAGTAAATCGTAGCACATAATGTTTCTGTTTTGAAAAGTGACCACAAAAAGGCCTTTTATAATTCCATTTTACTTTTTGTCAGTGGTTCAATTTCAAATGTTCTCACTTTACTAGCTGTTTTTTCCTTTCAGCTGTGAACTTACATCAGTATTAGTCATACTGGTTGATCTCCTTATGGCTTTCTTCCAAGCATAAATACTTTTCAGCATAAAACAGAACCTTAATTACTCATGAAATCCCATTAACTTTAAATTATGACCTCATTTGTTCTATCTAAATAAACCCATTGATTTTTTTCACAAATGCAAACTGGAACATAGCTAACAATCCTATTGATGCACAAGGAGGAACGCAATCCAGTTCTCTTACAGCCATTCTGATATTATAAGGTAGGTATTAGACAGATCATGAATTTATCACAGTAATAAAATAATGATATGTTTTAAATGTGAAAGGAATTTTACTTCAAGTTTTGAGTAAAGTTTCAGTTAGTAATCAGCATTTTTCTCTATGAACTAACCTGGAACTTTACAGATCCATTTGTCACTAAGAAACTGTGTCTCTTGTAAAAGTACAGTCCAATGTAATAAACCAGACTATGGGTAGTTTGGGAATCCAGTATTCATGGGGGTGAAACATCTGTCACCAGGTAGAATACTGAATCCCAATGGCTTGCAGAAAACTCTGAATCTCATACGCTACCTCCCTGTCTTCACTGAAGTTGCCATGGCACAAGTAAGTCTGTTACACTCACTTATCTGATGCAAATAAAATAAAATTGAAATATTTATTATTTACAATAATTAATAATTTAATAATTAATATTTAATTATTATGCTAAATAATTGAGATGCCATTTTACCCCCTGCATAGGTAAAGAAGGGGTATTTCCAAAGCCTGAATCAATCTGGTGTAAGTAGGAAAGCCAGGAGGCATAAGATTCTTCCTGTTCCTTATATGTGTGACATTTCCCTTTAGCAGTAATTAATGGAACGATAACACTAACACTAGTAATGCTTAGTAGCTTCTTGGTTCAGGTAAGGATCAAAATGGTTATACCCATTTATATATAGAGAGAGAATGAGAGCAATTTTCATTCTTTCTGCAGTTTTCTGAATTGGTCATAGAGGGCAATGGCCTAGAATAAATATTCATTAAGAACCTAGAAATCTACCAAAAATTTCAAGAGAATGCAGGTATTCAAATCAAAACCTGTGATCCAAAAATAGGCTTCCCAGCAGCTGCTGAGCCTGAGAATGGAACAGTCTCAGTAGCTGCTTCTCTGATTCAAAATGGGCAGAGAATTCTGATGTTTTCAGCATGTAAAACTATTCTAGGCTGATGATCTTCTGCTGTATCCATTTGCAATCCAGAAACTAGGCTAATTCCTCCAAACAGTCCAATCCAAGAGTTGGTCTCAGAGGGCACCTAACCCGTATTAGTAAGAATGAAGGTTCCAGAAAATACAAAGGACTAATATCTCCTTCTAATACGTAAGTGGGAAAAGCAAGTTCTGTGCCCTGCTCAGCCTCCACTGTTCAAAACAGCCACAATATCTATCCCATATAAGCATTCTCCATCTTTTCCGCTGGTGTTGTACAGCCCAGAAAAATGCAAGAATCATCAGGATTGTAGTAAGAAAGAAGTAACTGCATGGCACGGAAATGCTCAGCTGGCGTGGGCTGGCAGTGATATGTTTTGGATCCCTTTTTGGTCTGCATAGCATAAGTAAGGTAGACACCTATCATGGGCATCTGGAAGACACTTTGAGAAACAGGAGCTTAGAAGTCAGGTAACTTCCAGTTAGTCTTGCCTGCAAGGAGGAACAGTGCAAAAACAAATAACTTAGCTACATATCATGGCTTCTAATCTTACCACTTTTGCCACTGCTATAAGAAGTGTTACATAAAAATAATACTCAGTTTCAGATTAAATTGTAAAGTATACGTTTGTAGAGTATATTTGTTAACAAATTTGAGGTCTTATATCTGTAGTGAATCATCATCATCACAGATGCTATATTACTTGAACACATGAACACTCTGAATTGCTTCCAGCAACACTGAGCATTGTACTCTGCATTCACTGGCATCACAGAGCGTTCTCATGAGGCGAGAGTGAATCTGCTCTTGGGAATGACTGGGGGATTAAGACATTCTCCAGCTGAGTTCTGGTTGCTTCCTAGAGAGTGTGAGAGAGCAGATTCAATTCTAACAGATGGGATCCTGCTATGGGCTCATTCTTTTTTCAGTTCAGGAGAAATGTTATCGTATCATCAGTGCTATCAAGTTGGAAAAGAAACGTGAGCATGGCAGCATGGGGCTGTCTTGTAATCCAGTATTCCAAACGCTTTTTCAGGCTTCTAGTTCCCTACATGTCATTTCGTTTTCTAAATTTACTTTTTGTAACCTGGCATCTGCAAGGACAAGAGGTACCCAAGGACTGTGACTTTCCTGGGCCTGTAGTTTACTGCAGTGCTTTCCAAAGGCTCAGGCTTCCCACTTACTTCTGTATCTTCTTTCCCTACAGCAAATAATGAGGTTGCAAAAGGCAGGTGCTTTACCTAATGCATTTACCTCAAGCTTATAATGAGTTTCTAGCATGTACAGAAACTAAAAGCTGATGATTTTAACTACAAGTGTAAGCCTGATCAACAGGCAAGTACATGCAGAGCCCAGATTCTCAGTCTTATATGTACTGAAACATGGAGTACTGCTCTGGTGCCATGTACCCACTGCCCCTTGGTGCTCAGGATTTCATCAGTGAATTTCCGGCTCAATGATCTGTGTATTTTGTGGTTCCTTTCCAAAACCTGTAATTGTCCTTATAGATAGTCTGAGAAGTTTAATTACCTAATACAGGACTCAAGAATCTGTTGGAGGTAATTGCTAAAGATGGGGCACTGCACCTTCTAGTTTGAAGATTTCTAGCTCTTTCCCACTCTGGTTTTGGAAGAGGAAGAGGAAATCAGATGTTTTAAAAGGAATTCAGGTAACTAACATCATGCTTGCTTGATGAGATTAAAATTATTGTTAGTGAGATTAAAATTATTATTAGTTAAAGTTCTGTGGTGCTTGGTGTCTTGGCCTACATTTCAGCAGCTAAACAACATCCACTCACAAAGAAAGTGGAAGCAGATTGATTATGTTTTTTTGCTTGCAATGTTTGAAATTGTGGAGGAATAAGTGTATTCTAATGAGAACTGTGTACTAAAAATACATGCAGAAGATCAGCAGACCTGAAAGGGGATGGATTTTTTCCCAGTCCTGACTCTCTTTGCTTTCTTACAAATCCCTTATAACTCTGGAGTTTAGGCTCAAGGAAAGCAAAAACTTGTTTTTCATTACTTCAAATGCTTGACTCTTTTAACGTTCAGCAGATTGACAGTCTAAATATGAACAGCACATAAATGGAGAAGTGTATTAAATACTATAGGCAAATTAACACAAACTTTGTGCTGGGCTTCTGGTAACGTGCTGTTCAAGCATGTTCTTAGTTGAAGGGTATAGGCCGCTATGTACTGGTTGAAAGTGACTTATTTTACATCATAGAATCATAGAATAGTTAGGGTTGGAAAGGACCTCAAGATCATCTAGTTCCAAGCCCCCTGCCAGGGGCAGGGACACCTCCCACTAAACCATGCCACCCAAGGCTATGTCCAATCCAGCCTTGAACACCGCCAGCAATGGAGCATTCACAACTTCCCTGGGCAACCCATTCCAGTGCTTCACCACCCTTACACTAAAGAATTTCTTCCTCATATCCAATCTAAACTTCGCCTGTTTAGGTTTGAACCCATTACCCCATGTCCTCTCACTACAGTTCCTCATGAAGAGTCCCTCCCCAGCATCCCTATAGGCCCCCTTCAGTACTTACCTGTCACTAAGCAAATAATGTCTATTCCCTTTGGGTGTGTTTGGATTCAGTGACCATACGGTGATGCCTAGTGAGTTTACTTCCCTTTGTTCTACAACAAAATTTAAAGGAAAAACATACCTGTAGGATTTTGGAGTAACTGATGACAATGACTAAACCTGGTACCAGAAAGAAAACAGTGGCAAAGGTCACATCCCAAACTATTTCTCCTGCATGGCTGGGCCAAACCAAGGTGCAAATCTGATCCTCCTGTTTGCAAAGAGTAGAGAAGAAAATTAACATTGTACCACTATTTTTACTACAAAGTTGTCCTTATCTCCCTCTGTGTCCACAGAGAAAAGGGCTGCAGGCTAAATCGAGTTAGTGAAAAGATTCTACTTAGAGCAATTATGTATTACTTCATGGCTTAAAAAGTCCATGCAATTCCAAATAGATATGTTGCCTACCATCTAAACATTGCACAAATTTCATATCAAATGCTAACAGCAACTTTAACATTGAAACTTCTAGACCGTAAAGTTGATCATGTATTTGAGTGTCACATTGGGTGTACTTCTGCATGTATTTCAAAATAGTAGCAGAAAAATCTGTGCATGGCCGTTTTGTCCAGGGCTGCCGCATGTTCTGGGCAGCTCCCCCTCGGGGGCTGAGCCCACTGTAAGGGAGGAACGTGCTGAAAAAGGCATCTCTGATTCCCTGAGAACCGGGGGACGCAAAACCATCCCAGGCGATGCCCCGCTCCGACCTAACGGGAGGGTCCTCGGGCGGGACTGGACGGGACGGGACAGGAGGTGACGGCAGCGGCAGGCGGGGGTCTCTCCCCGGTAGTTCCTCGGGCACGGCCTCGTCTCCCGCCCGGAGCACGGAGCGCTGCCCGCTCCCCAGAGCACTTCCCCATGGTGACTGCAGCGGACGAGCCCCCGCCCGCCCCGACTCCTGACGCCGCCCGTCGCCCACTCTCCTCCGGCCCGGCCGCCCATCGCCCCGCCGCCGCTGGCCCTGCCCGGCGCTAGCCCTCACCTCGCCGCCGGCGGGCATCCGCACCACGGAGAAGAAGCAGCAGAGCGGGAGTGTGGCGAGGGCGGCGAAGGCCCAGATGAGGAGGAGGGCGGTGGCCAGCGCCTTGCGGCGGCGGAGGGCGGCGTGTCGCAGCCGTGCGATGCTCACAACGCGCTCCAGGCTGACGGCCGACAGCGAGAGGATGACGACGGTGCCGCTGAGGCTCATCACGTAGAAAAGCATGTGGCAGACGACGTCGCCCAGCACCCAGGACTCGGTCCAGCGCACGACGGCGATGAAGGGGATGGCGGTGATGAAGAGCAGGTCGGCGCAGAAGAGGTTGAGGACGAGGCAGTTGGCAGCAGAGAGCCGGTGCTGCCGTCGCACCAACAGGTAGATGCCCCAGATGTTTCCTGCCAAGGCCAGTAGGAAGATGAAAGCCAGGGCAGATGATTCACCAATTCGCAGGGCTGTCACGTTGTAGCCCCTGAAGTCTGAGAAGAAGGGGAAGTAGGACCTGTTCCCCCCTGGTGCACTCCTGGACCCCAGCATGAGGGTGGCCAGTGGGCATGAGGGACCCACTGCAGGCAGCGGTGCCAGCCCTAGGGGAAGGGCTGAGCTCCCAGCCACCACGGTGGCACCCGGGGTGTCCTCCCAACACAGAGCAGGGGGCTGGCTGCCATCCCCCTCCCTCCTCTTCCTTCTGCCTGTGCTGCTGAGGGCTCTGCTGTGCCAGCCAGGTGGTTTATGGCCCTTGCACCAGTGTGGAACAAGGAAGTGGGAGGGCAAACACGGTGCGGCTCACACAAAGGCGAGGACACGATGTGTGGGGAGGCAGGAAGGGGTGAGCGGGCCTCTGGCACCTCCTTGCTGAGGGGCCCAGGCCTGGTCACCTCCTCCAGAGCCAGCCCTGCTCTGCTGTACAGGCAGGTCCCTGGGGCACCAGTGACCCAGCCCCAGCGAACCTGCTCCCTGCACTGGGGTCTCTACATGGCTTAAAACAGAGTGATGGCTGTCAGACCACTTCAAGAGCTCTTCTTGAGAGCCTGCAATAACCAGCACTGCTTTGAGGTAAAAAACAGAGGAACTTATCCATCGCCTCATGTCTTGACAGTGGCTTTTTGAAACAGCAGTCCTGTGCTAACCACGGTCTGGTATGGAGGGGGAGTGTCGAAGTGCCACTGTCTTGATTTCGGGGGTCTGTTTACTAACCTGATGCAGTGTTACCTGCCTTTGTTATGGATTCTTGCTGAAGAGGTCTAGTAAATTAAGACATACCTAGAAAATAACCATCTTGCCTCTGGACAATTCCTGAAAGCAGTTGCTCAAATTGTGAATAAAAGTAGGCCTTTTTGCTTCCGCTCTTCTCTCCAGATGATTTGGAAATGGTCTGGAAGTAAAGCACATAAATCATCACAAACAGGCAGATAATGTCTCATGTTTTTGTGAAGTGTGTAAACAGCTGTGCAACTTCAGGCAGCTCTGGATTGATTCATTTGTCTCTGTGCCAGAGCAGGTGCTTAAGGGTACAGTTACAGGCTTGGCCATATGGAGCTACACCTTTTGATTAGGTGAGTTATGCCAAACCGGTGTGCCAATGGGACCAGGTGATCAGGCGATGCTTCCATGTACCCTGGGTGTGACCCTGCCATCACCCACTTACGCAATGTCATTAGTGGGGATTCCAGATTAGGGAGATTCCAGAAACTCCGTCCTTCTGAGGAACAATCTCCTAATGAGGAATGACAAGAGTGAGATCTTTCCTGGATCGCTTCCCATGTCCTTGCCAGAGCAGAATTGATTTTAATTAGCATGTTTTCTCTCGACCTATAAGTGGTTCTAACTGTCTGTGCTGTCTCATCAAACAGGGAGTTTGCAGGGCAGCTTGAACAGGTGGATGAGATGCTCCTACTAATTCCTGCTGATTGAAGACCATATGAATTGTGGGCAGATCTGCTGTTAAGTGGGTGGCTGCTATGAACTATGAACTCTGAACTCAAATGAAGACAATAAGAAAACTTGCAAAGATGACTTTTTTTGGCAGCCAGCAACACAAGTGACTGGCAAGTGTCTCAAAACACAGATTTCATTCTACATCATTTGCTGGGAGAGAAAAATCTTCACCCGTATTGCAAAAGTTTCAGGAAATTTGATAGAGCTACTGAGGATGATTATCTGTACTTATAATCAAAGCTTGACATACCTATTCACAATTAATGTTGGCTTTGCTGTGGACTGATTCTGTGAAATGATTAGTGAATCTTGAAATACAGCAGATACCTTCCAATTGTCACAGCCTCACATGTCTGGGATTTCGTGCAAGCTGACAAACTAGCCCTGAAGTCCTGGGCAGCTGGCAGTGATGGTGATGTGGTCAGCTCTGAACAGAGGCTGGGAAAGAGCCACATCAGAAGTCTAGTTGTACCTGTGTGAAAACTTGGGAGGCATTAACAGGATGGGCTGGGGTGGGGGGCAGTTGGAAAAGGTAGCACAGATAAATGCAAATTTTGTTGTGAATGAAATCTTCATCACCTTTGGCATTAGTGGAAAATGAAATTAGAACAAAACAGGGGAAGGAAAACAGGGAGAGAAACATCCAGAGCAGAATTATTGAAGCAATGAGGATATTTTCAATCAGGGAAGAAAGGAATGCCATAGAGGAGCAGGTTTGAATAGGAGACATGTGGAAGTATCTGCATAGACCCTTGATCTTCTTTAGAAAGGATCACCTTTAGCTTTGGTCCCTAGGTGTGGATGAGAATCTCACTTAGCATAAGCCCATTGTTTGCTCAGGAGAACCAAAGCAAAATGCTGCTTTTAGTCTGCTGTTGCTGAGTGGGCTTCATGTTGACCTGTGTGCAAAATCCTGTGCCTGAGGACAGCAGAAGTGTGAAGGAACATGCATGTTTCCAAGGGTTTATGAAATGAATGGGAGCTCCTTGCAGGAACAAAATCTGTCTGATTACTTGTGGGGCTAATGGATCCATTATATAAAAAAATAGTTTTGTTTTCCCTCCCGTGAAGTACAAAGCTATATTTGCTGTTGGGTAACTACAATCATAGCAACCATCACATCATGAAATCTGAGGAAGGGAGAAACCATAGCTTCAACAGCGCTACTCTGGCATTACTGTAATAAGTAGTTGCTGTGTGTGGCATATACTCCATGTCTGCTTAAGACAAGGAAGTGATTAACAGAATGCTTGGAAACCTGTTATGGTTGCTTAACTTATATATTTTTTTCAACCTACCTGTATAATGTTTTCAACCTGTGTGCTCTTTTGCGCTCAGAAATGGCAAAACATGGAGTCAACTCAGGTTTCATCGTTCCAGGTTAAATGGAAGTTGCAGGGACCTCTGTGGAGCTGGTAAGCTAGTCTAGCAGGCAAAAATCCTGTTTCGTTTTTTGTTTTCATCCTGACTGAAAACCTGAGTCTTTGCCTTCTCTGCGGCAGGTAAGGGCTGTGCTACCTGGTACCTTAAGTGAAGCTCTTTTTTTCAGACTGTGTCCTGACAACCATGAACTGGCACGACAGATGGGGATGGTTCTTCTTATTTATTTCTTGAGCACAAGAAATATTCCCAGAGAGAGGGACCTTTTGGGCTAGGTGATTTTGGGAGATGAGGATCCTGGTTCCATTTGGACATGACCTAAGAAAGTTTTTACCTTGTTTATGCATCCTCTTGCATGTAGATTGGTGTTGAAGTCTTTGGGTCTATTTTCCTGCACCTGTATCACAATGATTAAATAGTACTGACTTCTGTAACAGATCTATTGCATATTTAATGTTTGATAAGTAATTTAATTTCATTGCATTCGAAACATTGACTTTTTGTCTTCACAGAAGATGTTCCAATCTTGTAGGTGACTCAAGCTGTGTCTATATAAGGGTTTTAGCGTTAGTGGCAACCAGGGTTAGCTTTCTCTTTTCACTTATGTTTTTGCATACCATATTGCAGCTCTTCTGCTTCTGGACACTGCTAATTCTGTGCTTAGAAGTTAGGCTATTTTAAGGTTTGATTCAAATGCAAATCTGTTTCATTTTGCTTTTTAGGAAGTTTTCTAACTGCTCAGCCGCTGTATACTTTCATATCAGTGAGCTGAAGCATTTACACCAATGCCTAAGGGACAATTTTAAACTTGCAGTACAAATATAAATGCATCCGTTTGTCTGCATATAGTAGCAAGCTTACTCTCTCCAGTGTGCACTGAAAACACCAGATGCTTCTATGGATCTGTGTGATTATATCAAGAACTAATCCCTGTTTCTTCTGGGAAGCCTCATTTTCCTGTGGTCAGTATCCATCAGAAGCTGGCATGCTTCCTGGGTTATGTGCCAGGGTACTGTATTTTCAAGCTGTAGCAGCAGCAGCATTACTGACCAATGCCTCAGTCAGAAGCAGAGCTGCTGATAATGCTCTCAGTTGATGTGCTTCCTAATAATAGCTGTGTCAGGTTTTTGTTGTCAAGACCACCAGAGGTTTTGCCCACAGCAACACTGAACAATTTCTTCATGACTTGCAGTAAGGAAGGGATTTCTTTCTGAACCAAGTGCAAACGTAAGCACATAATCCATCTAACAGAGAATTCCCCTGGAAGGGCATGATCTCTATTTTGCTGCATGCTAACCAAGCCTCACCAGGGTGACTCAGCTCCAGCTAGATTGTTCTAACTAGGTGGGGTTGTTCCTTAACAGTTTTAGGTACTGTAGCGCACTTACACATTTAGCCCACGGATTTAGGAAGTTTATCAGTCGATATAGGGTATCAGAATGGTTATTTGGACATCATAGGATCTGGTAGAACACTCTCACCAAGGAAATGAGACCCTGAGCAAGATTTACATGGTGAATTATAGTCTGATATTTAAGTGCCATTGGACCTTTACTAACTTTCAGATGTGCAAAAAGTTACTTAGATTCCTGCTGTTGAACTTCGATGCAGAGCCATCAGAGCAAATTCTATGGTGTGCCTCTGAAGGATTTATAAGCAAAACTTGTAACCAGCCTCTCTTGCTCATGAGATGTACTCATATATTCCCTGAACACATTGGTCTGCTGGGTTGTGCTCAGTGCAGAGATTACAGATGTCATCGTTTTCCCTCATATTCAAGAACCACTTGATTAGAGAATGCTCTTATTCATGAGGTTGAAGGAGAATTGTCTTGCTTGCTTTCCCTTGTTTCATTTTAGAAGAGTAAGTTGCAGGGAGCAACAGGGGTTCTTCAGGTCAGGACTGGGATAAAAGCTTTACTTTTAAAAGTCGGGCATTTCTGAAAAAAGGTCTACAGAGTGCCAGTCTGCTGCAAGAGGATCTGTGCATCCTGGAAGGCAAGGCTTGTGCTTAGCTAGCATTAACCGAGGGCTGGAGAAGCAGAACAATCATTCTTGCAGCACTGGTGAGAGGAAGTACAGACAGCACTTTAAATTCTACTGTAAACCCTTCTGCCTTACCAAGTGTAATATGCTAAATGATGCGATTTCCCACACTCTTCATGTTTGTCATTATCAGTGGCTGTTTGAGATGATTGATGAGAAATGACTTAGAGCTTCTCATAAACCATGTCCAGAAAGCATGTATGCCTAACTTAGGCTGTATAGTTCTGTGTCTAGTTGAATGGGATAGCACTGATACGATCACTGTTCTTACATTGATAGAACTCATGCTTTTGCTGAGACAGTATGCTCATTCACCAGTTTTGAGCTGATCAGGGAAATTAAACCTGATTGCACTTCATCAAGAAGCCAGCTGGCTATCACTCTGATAAGATCCCAGGCTTGTTTCTCATAGGATGTTCTGAGGCACCTTACCTTGCTCTCTCTTTTTTGAAACTATTAATTCAGCATGAAATACTTAAACTTTTGGTTGGTCAGAGGGAAAGCAAAATGAATCCCTGACTCCTGGTGGGGAGCTCTGCTCCGCGTCTGAAGGGAGTCTGCATGTAAAGGGAGGTCTCACACCATGGATGCGTGTCCTCTTTGAAGTCTGCCTTTTTTGCAAGAAGGGACTGATTTGCTGTAAGCAGGCAATGCTAGGAGGGAATTTGCATCTGTGAATCCTCAACAGCACCTCCTTTTGCACACCTAGCTCTTCTTGAGGAGCCATGTTTCTCAGTGGCTGGCTTGGCTAGCTCCTACGCAATACTCTAGCTTCCCAAATCCTGATACTGGAGCACCCTGTGGAGGGGAGCCCAAACTCCCCAGATGACAAAGAACTGGACAGCATGGCACTGGCCATTAAAACAGTGTGGGAACGAGGCATTTCCCAACGTTAGGGAATTAAGTGACATCAAGTGGGTTCTGATGCCTGAATGCAAATGTTGATTTTAAATAGCTGTCGTGGTTTAAGACTAACTCACGCAGACTCTCTCTCACTCACTAGAATGCAACTCCCACAGGTTGAGGTAAGAACAGTTTAGTAACTAAGGTATAACACAAGACCGCTACTGCTACCAGCAATAATAATAATGACAAGGCAAATACAAGGAAAGAATACAATTTCTCACCACCTAAAACCAAGCCTGACCACGCAGTGCACCCCCACCCTTCTGGGTCTCTGCTCTCTGCTTTCCATCCTGGACATGACGTGCTGTGGTATGGAATAACCTCTTTGGTCAGTTTGGGTCAGGTGTCCTGTCTCTGCTTCCTCCCGGCTCCCCCTCCTCCCTGGCAGAGCATGAAACTCAGAAAGTCCTTGGCCAGACCAAAACATCACTAAGCAGTAACCGAAACACTGGTGTTATCAGTGCTGTTCCCAGGCCCAAAATTAAAAACACAGCGCTGCACCAGCTACCAAGAAGGAGAAAAATGACTGCTGCTGCTGAACCCATGACAATAGCTTTGTCTGCTCAAACTAGAAATTTATACATAGAAATGTCAGCAATATTCCAGATGAGAAACAAGGTGCAGTAAAACTGTTATATTGACTTCTGGTGCAGTAGCTACTAATTTTGCATGGAGTGAACTAATGTGAAGAGTCAGTATAGAGTAACCATTGTTACCTGCTTTTTTTTATGATTTAAATCTTTTGGTGTGCTTTTTTTGCGGGTCTATATGTGTCATTAAAAATAGGGCTTCAAGGGACTGTGAGCACTCATCTGGCTGATGTCCCTGACCCAAGGCAACGTCACCTGCCAGGAATGGTTTAGGTAGTTACACAAATGCCCTGTAAATCTCCAGTGGTGGAGATTTTGCAGCCTCTGTAAGTGATGTGCTTCACTGCTCTACTCCAACCACCAGAAAGGTTTTCCTTATGTCAGAATTTCTCCTGGTTCAATTTTGAGCCTGTTAGTCTTTTCACTAAGCATAGGAAGACTACTTCTTCCTTCTGTATGAAACTTTGTCATTTTTCTTCCTGGTCTTTTCTAGACTGCATAACCTTGACTCTTTCATGAATTTTCCAAAAACCTGAAAGACTTCTACTACATTCACATTAGCCTAAATTGCTCTTGAAGTATAATACTCAGAATTGGATACAATATTCCAGATGTCTCATCTGGATTGAAATGAAAAAAATGAAAGCTTACATGTAAAACATATCAGAGCCTGTTTATTCATCATGCTGTAAAACTTTTATTTCCTTACCTGCTTTCTAAAATCCCACCTATGCTGCAGAATTCTCCAACACAGTTGCTCACTGTGCCAATACAATCCTGCACTGTTCTTCCCTAGGAGATACGCAGCTGCCTTGCTGCAGCTGGCTGCCTTGCCAATGACCCAAAAACACCCCCATACTGACAACACAGCCATGTTTTTAACACCCAGAGAGGCTTTGAGCAGGATCTTCCCTCACTGCAGGGTACCTAATTTTGGCACATTTTAGTGAAAGAAAAAGATTTAGAAATGCTGTAAGCAGTATTCTGAGTTGCATGGTCCCACTGTACATAACATAGCTTGTATTCCTCCCTATACTGCATCTTTCTTGTGTGATAAAGATAATTGGTTATCATTTTTAAGGTAAAACAATAGCCACAACTGTTATTGTAATCTTCACAGTTCAATCAGATTATGAGATATGGAAACTAATGGACAGGTTGATTGCCAAATTAAAGTGGAAATGCCCAGAGCTCCTCTACTGCTACATTTTCATCGCTTGTGAACTTCCCCTCTCTCTGCTTTGGAGATCCCACAAGACCAATATTACCCCTAGTTTTACTTGAAGACACAGCACCATTTACATTAGCATTCTCTTCCAGGTAAATGGTGACATCCCATTGTCTAAATATTTGCGCTGTTCAGCATGATTCTGTTACAGCATAACTGGCACTACACCTCCCTGCCACTTTATCTGCACAGTTAAACATAAGTGGTTTGTTAGGCAAAATATGCAATATCTGTAGTACAGTTATTGGCACATGGTAAATAACTGTGTGAAAAATAGTTATCAAAACCAAGAGCAAGAGAGAAAGCTGCACAAGCAAGCAAATGATTAAAAGTTGACCCATTTGATGTAAGAAAAATAAGAGCCACCACTCAGTTATTATTTCATAAGCAGCTCTCCTTCTGTAAGAAGTCGGTTGTTATGCAGAGTTGAGCTGTCTTTCCAACCACACCCATGGCATCAAACCCATTTCACTGGCTTGCTGTTTACAAAGACCACAGTACGTGACAGCCAGGATTTATAAACATGCTGGTACTGGTGAACATGTGCTTTAATCCAGAAGCTTCCCCAGACCAACATCTTCAAATGATGCAGGTACATACAAAACTACAAAAAATACAGAATCTCTGCGAGGTTGAGATTCAATTACTTGAAATGGACATAACTCAGAAAAAGACTCCTGAATTATAAACACAAACTGCTTGAAACAACAGCATTTTAAAAATTACCTCCTACCTTACAAAGAACTAAATTTGCAGCCAAATCCTAGCATTAAGACGAGCTCATTAGGCACAAACCTCTCTGTCCTACATATGACTAGAGAGAGGAGCAGCAGACCTTTAGCCCTTCTTATTGTTCATTTATTTTTAGGATAAAAAATAATTTTCAGTTCTAGAGAAAAAACAGTGAAACGATCTGCATGCTTTCTGGAGTATTATAGGTGGTTTTAGTCACATGTGACAACAATATTATTTGTGGTAATGCCTTCAAAATAGGTCTTCTGATGCACTAGAATGCCATATTGGTAATTTTCAACATATACCACCCTGATGTCAAGCTTTTCTTTGCTGAGGTCTAATATTTGGCAGGTAGGACTGAACTAAAGTTCAGAAGAGGTGCTGGAATTAACAAAACTTTTTAAAGGCTATCACATTATCAACTGAATGATTCTCCCTCTACAGTACCTGCTTCTAATGAAAAAGTGGTTTATGCTACTGAAGACTGCTGGCCTGTAGCAGGCAAACTTATTTCATCTATAATTCATAAAAGATCAGAATTTCCTTTTGCAGAAACTATGCCAAGTATGCGACTGGGAATAGAATGCCAGTGGATTAGTGTGTTCTGAAAAGACAACTAACTTAAACTTCCAAAAGTCATTTAGTTAGAGATGAAAAACATTACACTGCAATAAAAAGCACAGTCATTATCCTGAATTTAAAATATATTTAAAGACATAAAATTAAGACAGTTTTCTTCATAGCAAAGCCTTGAGATTCTGAAGCATAATTTCTTTTTTACTCAGTTCATCATATCTTTGGTCAAAAAGCTGTAGCTACAATTGAGCAAAATTGTCAAACACAAACATTAGCTTGAGACACAGTGAAACTGAAAAGTGGATAGATCGTGGCTAATACAAGAGATTTGGCAAATACATTTCAGATATAAAGATAATAGCTTTTAACTTTTTCTTTCTGTCTCAGGAACACTAGATTTAATTGGTAACATCACTTGGTATTTTAAGAGTTACTGAAAACAACCTGGAAGACACCATCATATTTAAGAATAATGTTTAACCATCAGAGAATATGGTGAACATAATGGGGTAAATGCATACAGCTTTGCAGCAAAATGTGATGGAAAAACCTGATACTACCTAGCAATCACAATCAGTATGGCAGAGTTAGACCTGGGGAATTTCAGTCTTCAGCAAACCATAAAAGAGTAAAAGAAGCAAATTTCTCTTAACTAGTGTATCTTTGTAACATTTCCTCACTTTAATTTTTGTGGAAGGAGCTGCTTGTTGGACTTAACTACAGATGCAAGGAGCAAAATGCTTGCAACAGATCCAGGTTTACAGTAAGTGCTAAAAGGAAGATAACACTGTGATTGCAAATCTATACAGGATGTTTTTTGCCAGTGTCTAATTTGTTGCAAGAATTTATTGCTGACTTGTTTTCTGTATTAATAACAAAATACAGTGACAGTTCAAATTCACTAGAGCAATCTATTAAAAACCACCCTTTTGAACTGGGATATTTGTCAAATGTAACAGACTGAATAACTGACATTTCCCAACTTTAAACTCTAAAATACATCCAAACTTCAAAAGTGGTGTCTGACATTGTTTGAAATACAAACTCTTTCCAGTACTAAGAAAGTTTGTATTTGCTAGGAATTTGGTTTTCCCAATGACATCTTATTTTTTGAGAACTTAAACCTTGGTCAGCATTTTCATATGAATCTAAGTCACCCTTGACTGTAGTTCAGGAAAATAAGCTACTTATGATTGATGTTTTCAACATGAATCTTTCTAACAAGACCCTCCCGAGTTTTAATGTATCAAGGTTTATATAAAAGATGTATCAATTACACCTGTATGATACATATATAATTATACATAATACATACACTGCACACATGCACATACCCCCTCTATACATAAATATATATATAGTTCACTATGAGGGCCAAAAATCTTCTGCAGCTCTCACTGTCAGTTAAGGTACGAGCACAATCATCAGGAATCACCAGCCAAGAACTGGATACGCCAAACATTAAAATAAAGTCTGACACAATAGGTGTGCTTTTACTGCTCCCATTTTTAATAGTGCAAAACCCATAAGTCAGTAGTTTGCTATTTGAAGATATTCCTCATTCTAAAAATATTTCCATTGGCAACCAAATATGCGGTAGCTATTTTTTTGCAAAAACAGTCATGTGAGGCTAAATAAATTACTATGATGTTTTCGTGGAACCGTGTTATAAAACTAGCAGTCCTTTATATAACCTTAGGCAAAAAAAAAATAGCTTTAAAAAGATCTTTTGCCTTTGTAGAAGAGCACATTGACTGTGTATAAAGCAAATATAGCAAGTCCGTTTGGAGCTCAAGCTGTACAAAAGTCAATATGTGCTAGTAATTCTCTATGCTGACTTGTTGGATATTGCATTTTACACCTGGGACACTCGAGAAAACTTTCATTAAGAAGGTTGGAATGCTTTGGGGAAGGGCTTCCATCATACATGGTCAGCTTCTCTTCAAATGCAACTTGCAAGTCTTCTTGCATTTCCATACGTCCAGATTCCTGGAGTTTCTGGAAAAGAAGGTTTAGTGTAAGGTTGGGGCATGCATGCACTGATCAGATATTAAGGTTTGATGGCACATAAGCCTTGTGTGTATTATAGCACTAAGGGCAGAATTTTAAAGATGGCTAAATGCAGTGACACTACTCGTGCTAACAACAGAGGGCCTGTTGTACAAGTCCAACACATTTAGATTAGATTTGCAGCTAGCTTTTCTGCAGACTATTTAAGACAGGTTTTCCCACAATGTCTGACTGGGAATCCTTCCCCAGCCATCTTCCTAACTGCTCACACACTATGTTCCCTTAATAAAATGATGCCTTGGTCACCTCTACATAGGATACTGCCTAATGACCTTCCCCAAAACTCTACTATAATTTCAATTCTCCTTCTGATCTCATGAGTGAAGTTTTTGTCATGCAGTCTGTCCCTAACTTCAAAAGGCACCTAGTTGTCCATTTGACAGCTGCTCCTCCAGCGTCTTAGCAGAGAGGAACTCAAAGATATAACTTCCCGGCTCTGCCAAAACTTTTGTTCTACTCCCAGCAGATAAGTTTTCCAGTTATCTCCCCAGGCAGCTGCAGCAGCAACTGCCATCTTAGCAAGTGGGCTCTCCCAGGGGCAACACATGTTGAAGTGTTGTGAAGTTAGTGAAGAACATCAGAATCTCAGGATTCATTCCATTCCCTTCCTCTTTTGAGAAAATACTTCCAAGTTGCCTACAACTAAAAGGGAAAGCAGTTTGGCAGAATTGCAGAAGAAATCCTCATCTGCAACGTGTTAGAAACTTTTGCATTATCATCTTTGTAAAAATCACAGTGGCCCCAGACCTGATCTATTGAGGGACACAGGTTCCATTTTGAAGCTCATTTAAATCTAGAACTGCAGTTTTGACAATCTTATTCAGCTATCACCTAATCTTACAAGGTTAGGCAATCCTGGATACAGCAGAGCAAAACAAATCGATGGCTTGCTTAATACTTAATCTTTCCCTATAAATTTCTCCATTAAGTTTAAAGTTCAAGTCTAGGTGGCTTTCTTTGGGCTTATATAATAAGCAGCAAGCAAACCACAGTCCTCACAATACAACAAATGTCTTTATTTGTTGTAGTAGGGAGCTTGTCTTTTTGGACATGAAAGCCCCAGGTTTTAATGGCCCACCCATCCTGCATCTGATGGTAGTGGTGGAGGAATTCAACTTCTATGTTTCAGGATTGTGTTCTATTTACCAGCAGCAAGACTGAACAGAAGCATAAAGCAGCTTTGCCATTGTACAACAGACAAAACTAGATAACACATTGCGATACAAAACACAGGTACTTTCCCCGCTCAGGAGCCTGACTATTCTGGATCTGCTGTACTAGTTCTCCATGCATTATGTAAAGAAAAATGACGCATAGCTAGCTGACATAGGGCTCTGCACCTTGCAGACACATACATAAAGGATGTAAGGACCTACAGGGAATATCTGATGACATGAACAGAAGACTCACTACACTTGAAATAAGATGTGAAAAGATGCACATTTATGCAAAATCCCTGACTAAATTCACCTGCAAGTTATTCAGTACATACCAGAGGTTCCAGACGGGCTATTTGCTCCCTAGCCTCGCGCAGTTCCTTTAGGACTTCGTTTAACTGATGCTGCAAGTTCTGTTGATCAAGATGTTTATTCTCAAAGTCTGTGGTACAGATCTGGATCGGGCAACCCCCCAGAGTGAAAAGTAAAGAATTAAGGTCACAATTATTAAGAACCATGGAGGGGGTGTCCTCTTTTATATATTTAAAGTAAGTTTTATTCTGCAGTCATATCTTATAATGTAATTTTAGAAAAAAAGAAAATAAGTCCCTCGTTGCTTTCACTACAGTGAAATTCATACATGCCCAATTATGAAAATCTTCTCCTCTAGTAGACGTGGAATTTGAAGTTATTTTGGTTGGAACACACTTCAAGCTGTCTTGTAATTTTAAGCTGAGCATTTTACAGAAAAGCATATGGCGTAAGTTCTCATTAAAAATGACACTTTCTACTCCAGGATCTTTCTTGTATGAAGATAATTTGGACAGGAACTATGGGTAATACTGTACACCCAAGCCTAGGAAATAAACGTAACTTCCCCCCCCCCCCCCCAACATGCTAGAGGTAGAATGTACTTGGAAAAAAATAGAGATGAAAAATATAGCAATGCAATTGTTTGTATAACTTTATAACGGTATATTACAAAACTTCAATGAGCTGATTAGTTTTAGCATGTTTCCCGTGTCTAATCTGAGGCTATACAATTGAACAAGTGATTGTGGAGAAAACTTAGAATCATAGAATAATTAGGGTCAGAAAAGGGCTTAATATCATCTAGTTCCACCCCCCTGCCATGGGCAGGGACACCACACACTAAACCATGTCACCCAAGACTTCGTCCTGTAAAAGGTTATAGGTCTTTGTCTTGACACTTGTCAATATTTAGAAGCACCAAGATTACTAGGCATGAATATTCAACTGTGAGTATTACTTTATTTGATATACTAATCATTCTTAAATTTGAAGTTTGTCTAGAAAGCCCTTGTGTATAATACAAATTAAGTATCAGCATCTTAGCATGTAATTGGGTACCTGTTGTTCCAACAAAGCTATCCTAGTGTGTTCTTCCTGCTGTTTGAGCAATAATTTCCGAAGAAGTTGCACCTACAAGGAAGAAAAACATATGTAACAAAATTCCATATACAACAGTTAATAAGCTTAACAAACAATGACTCTAAAATGGGGAGGAAGTAAACTTTTATATTCCAATACCAACAGAAAATGTATGCCTGGTATGCAACAGGCAAACCAGATTCAAATGTCTGTACTTCCCTGGGGTTTTCCCCAAGGAAACATTATTATTGCATTGAGGAAACAAAAACCTGAACTTTCTTAGGCAATTGCCTAACAAAGACAAAAAAGTGCACACAAAACTGTATTTGTGCTAACACGCCATGATCTGAATAAAAAACAAAGCTTTTTTTTTTTAAATAGAGCAAGTTCAAGACTCAGGAGGTGCTACGTTATAATGGATTATGTGAATGTGTACAATAAAATAGCCTCCATTAACAGCAGGTAGCAACTTTCATAGTGAATGCTGCTGTTCAGCTGGAAACAAAACAAAACAAACAAACAACAAAAAACACTAAAAAAAAAAAATACTAAACCAACCCCCTTTTAATCATTATTAACCAGAGAGAAGCAGCCTGTGCTATGAGAGCTAAACTGTTGCGCCAGGCACCAAAGAAGGCTATGAGAATTTTATTCTCGTATTGATTCTCAGGTCTGTATTGCTTTGTAATTGACCTCAAACTTCTCCAAGTAGCAAGTCTATCTTACTTGGATGATCTGAGGACAGTCCTTCAAGGAAGACTTGCCAGTTTCTCTTCAGCATATGTGTGGTTATGATTTTGTGTTTGGAAGAAGAAACAACAGGGTTTTTTTGCTTTGTTTTTTTGTTAGTATCACCATGCTGATAGGAATATTCCAATACCCCAGATACCACTGTACCACTGTAACTCTCCATGCACGGGAAGCAGCAAAGTCTTCGTATTGCAAACAAAAGGAGGGAAGCACTGAATATTTTTAAGTACAAACATACAGTACATATATGTCTTCTCTCACTTCTTATCAGCCAGAGATGTCAAATTCATTGAGCTCAAAAAGAAAAGGAAGGAAGGAAGGAAGAATCAAGAACTTAAGAAAATTATGTAACTGAAGTCATCACGGTACTCTCTGGAACAATAAGAATCTGATGCAAAAGCAGCAGAACAAATCTGGCAACAGCAAAAATCACAGGTATTAAGCAGCCTGACAGGCACTCCTTAGGCTTTATAATTACAGAACTCTGCTCAGTGGTTTCTCCCATAGCTGTTTTCAAGACAGTAACAACTTAAGGTCAATCCCTTCCTTTGCTTATCTGGCCCTTGCTTCCTAGTACTCAGGTGTGCCTGCATAGTTATTACACAAGACATTAGATAGAGAATCAAATGCAAGAACTCATCTGAACGGAAACATAAACAAACCAAAGCCCCCAGCTGCATGGCCATGGTCATTGGCTGGAGGCACTACCCAGGGGCACAGCTGCTCATCCAGTAAGTGAAACTAAAAGGCCACACGTGCATTGCAGCAGCCAGAAGACAGCACATATCAGTGATATTCCACAGTTAGGACTTCATGATAAAGTAGCTTGTAAAGGACTTGAATTTTTACCTTTCCTTTTACTTTTTCTTTACCTTGAGGATGAACTAGATTAGAATAAATTATTCTCTTGCTTCTCCTTCTTGTGTCCCACAAGACCAAGGAAATAAGTGAACAAGTAAGCGAAATTTCCTTGTTTAAACAATGAACAAGAGTTTGTTTTTGATGCAAACCAATACATTAAAGAATCCAGTTTTAAGAAAAGGACCTAAGTCTAGCAATATATAAAGAACAGTCACCAGGGTGAGAAATGGTCCGTTCTGATTCAGTATGACTCTTCAGCTCTCCTGCTTCTTTGCAAATGGATCCTAAACTTCCAAATGCATCCACTTACCTGACATAAAAGATCTTCAGACTTTTTCTTTTCTTCTCTGAGCTGTCCTTTAATAGCTTCATTTTCTTGTGTTAATCTCTGCACTTTCTCTTCTTTCATTTTAGTTTCATTTTCTAGAGTCTTGATTGCAGCAGCCTGTTGTGACTGCAATAAGGCATTTAAACTCGTTATTTCTCGTTGTGTTTCTTCATACTTCTTCTTGAATTTGTTAAGTTCAGACCTCAGCTGGGTTACAGTGCATCTTTCAGTCTCGAGATCAGCCTTAGCAGTTAGTAACAGCTGGTCATAATATTTTTGCTTTTCCTCTTGTAGATGACCTTAAAGAGTCAGAAATAATTGAGACAGTAATGGGGGGGGAGGAAACCTCAAAACAAAACACACTTAAATAACAGAACACCAAATCCTTGACAGTATTTTAAGACATAATGATAGAAATCAACATTCTAGGCTACTACACAGCTCAGATTAGCACCAAACTTTAGCTAAAACAACTTTCAGTAAAGCCTCCTTCCCAATATAGTTACTTGGAAACCGCAACTTGGCTTGTGTATAGTATTCTGTGCTACAGCTTCCTTCGCTAACCCTTACAGCAACAATACAGCCTCTACCCTGACTATACAAGTTCCATGTACTACATGTAGTTCTTATATGGCCTCATGCATAACACAGATGCATGGGAATCAAAGTCCAAAGACGCCAGATTCTCAGTTCCAGATTTAGGCTCTTGAACCAAGGTTCTGGCATTACTCTCTCCCCAGATACCCCTGGGGATCTGATGGGCTGTATTTCACCACTGTTGACCAAAGCCAGACAATCCATTATCTTTTGCAGATTATCTTCTTCAAATTATATGCCATCATTTACTTAGAAATTGCAAACAGAAAGGACTAGGATTCTTTTATTTAAAAAAGCCTGCTTCATGGCTAGTGACTGTTACTTCAACCAGAGTTTGAAAAAATTCTGCCTATTGGCCCAAGAGAAGTTGAGTAAGTGTGGGGGGGAAATAAATAAATAAAAGCAAACAAAGAGGCAATATGTAGAAATTCAGTGGTAATTTAAAATATACCTAGAAGCAGAACAAGGAATGCAGAATTTCACAGGCCTTGCTGATTTTTGGAACTGCAAAATTCTTGACTTTGTTACTTTTCCTATTGAAGGCTTCACCTCATTCTTCAAAGTGTAATTTACAAGGAAGAGTTTCTTGCTTGTTTGTTCTTCCTCCCCTTGATTACAAACTAGGCCTTACCTTCTTATTAGCAATACTCCTCTATAGGGTGGCAAGATCCTCAGATACACATGGAGGTTTTTCCAAGGAAAAACTTGCCATATCTACTCTCAATTTGTACAGCTAAGTTCTTAGAAACCTGGATTTTTGCTACTGTCTAGCTGATTGAAGAGAGGAACTTTCTTATGCCTTTACTCCTAGTCTCCTGGCTGTTCTGATGACATAGCTTTGACTGCAGTAATTCTGAGCTACATTTCCTGGTGAGCCCCTGCGGTCTGCCTCCCTCTAAAATACTGTTCATGGATTTCTAAACAGCATCAAAACAAGATTATGGTATTTTACTGCTTTCCATAAAGATTCAAGCAGTAACACAGAAACCAAGCCGCTGCACTTAAATTACTAGGTGGCAAGTACCTGTGAGCATACTCTTGCTCCATATGATGCTAATTCGAGTGAATTTACCTTGCAGGTCAGTTGCAGCACATACAAAATTAAGAATGAGATAATAAGAAAAGCAAGCCAAATCTTTCTGGTTCTTTTGTTTAACGCGATTTTAATACTATTCCACATGCTGGTCAAGCACAAAGTCAATGTGAATGTGTGGTACTGAGAGGATGCTTATTATTGAGGAGCTGCATAGCACAGAAGTGAGGAAGAGGTGGCCAGATTAATACTGCAAAACACTCCTCTGGATAGCAGCCAAAACCTATGACAGGTTTTCATGCTCTGTAACAACTGTTCAGGTGAGTAAAGAACGTTTCAGTCTTGAGTCATTTTTATAATATTTATCTTGAAACAAGTAAATTTAAAAAACCAGATCCACACCTAGCTAATAAATCCTTAATGCGTCCATTATGTAGGTTGAAAGTGTACTTTGAAGGATGGGAGACACATATATATTTGCCTCGACACTTTCCATAAACAGAAAGGTTGCTAATAGAGTGTCAAGGCTGTTAAAAACCATCTCTGAAGTAGATAAGAACATGAAATACTGTTGATCAAGTAACAGACCTAGATAACAGGAAGCAAAGAAATTTTACTTAGCCAAGTTTTACCATTAAACAAAAATATTGAGAAGAAAGTCTTGGTTTTGTTTTATTGTGCTATAATTTGTTTTCAGAAAACTTATTCTATAGGTAATTATGGTTTGGGTCACTTCTGGGAAAAAAAAATAAAGTCAATACCTTCAGAACTGAATTCTTTAGATTGTTGTTGGCTACCTATTTCTGACTTCTGTTCAAGTTCAAAGATCCTTCCAAGCAGGCCCCTGACATATGCTTCACGTTGTTGGTCATACAGTAGCCACTGTTGGTTTTTCTCAAGTGCCTTCATGAAAAGGAACAGAAGAACAATGAAAAAGCCTCTGGTAATTTATCAGATTTCTAAAGTATTAGTCTTATTTCTTAATGTTAAAGTTACATATCATACAGTTAGAAAAGATAAGTTAGTTTAATTCTGCTGCAAACTGTAGTAATCTGTGCAATGACTACAGCACATCTTCATTGGGAAAGATAAGTCAGGTTTCTGAGCATAAGTTAAAATTGCAGCAATATTAAATACTGACTGTCTTCTTGGAATGGGAAAATGACTTAAAAATGAAGATTTCATGAGTTACGCCCATATCATGAAGAATTAAGCCTTCATCCTCAAATATAAAACAAATACAAAATAACATGTTGAAAGTGGAATAAAGTAAAAGAGTATCATTGCAACTGTAAATTTGTAAGAACAAGGACATGGATTTTACATCTGATTAAATCACAGAATTATTCCATTTGGAAGGGACTACTCCGAGTTCCCATACTACCTAAAGACATATATGGTGATAATTGGCATTATGCATA
Organism: Ara ararauna; assembly: GCA_028858755.1. Classification (NCBI taxonomy): domain Eukaryota; kingdom Metazoa; phylum Chordata; class Aves; order Psittaciformes; family Psittacidae; genus Ara; species Ara ararauna. Next base: position 72,497,851 of record CM054381.1, read on the forward strand.
TTGATGCAGATGATTTGTACTTGCAGTGTTGTACAGAAAACTTACATCTTTCAGTTGTTTTTCAACTTCATGAAGATTACTTGGTGATCCAGTACTGTTTGTTACAGCTTCCTGCAGTCAAAGAACAACCCATCAGTGTTCCTTAAAATGGATGGCTGACACAGTAAAGCTAGCCCTGTATAACTATTAATCTCACACAAATAGCAGAAGCTTAAGGATCTTCATAGTCTTTTTTTTTTTTAAAGAGGATCTATGTTATGGAGAAAATAATTTCATATATTTAAAATAAAGTCTCCTGCTAGACACTGGACAAAGATTTATATTTAATTTATTCCATAACGCTGCAATTCATAGTTACAATAAAACTGAGAAGCCTGTCACATAGTTTTTTGCCGAACTGCTATCTTGAAAGACCCAAAGGGTGCAGGAGAGCTGAAAAATGAAGATATTTAGGCTATTATTTAAATACACATAAAAGGCATTTGTTCTATTTTCATATCCTCATGCCAGTTACCAGTTTGACAATAAGCAAGACCCATAGGATTGTTGGCATAGGACCGTGGCAACTGCATTGGGGTAACAGTAAGATTATAAAGCTCTGGAAAACCAAGCAAGCCTGTCTGGAACCACAAGGACATACTGACTGATTTTCTGCGACTGATCCATAACAGAGTGCTTAACATATGAGTCAGAGTTCTTTAGACCCATCTAAAGCTAGAGAGCAGTTAAACAGTTATACTGCTTTCATAGTCTGACACGTTTATTCACTGCATGCTAGAAAGCTTTTCTGAAATTGTGTAGAAATAAGGGGACTTTCAGGAGAGGAAAAAAAAAAAAGATTACTTCCCAAATCCAAGCTACATTTTTCCAGAATTTTCCTGTGATTCCTTTTAACATTATTCACAAGGTTTATAACTGGAAAAAATACAGAACTTTGAATGCAGTCAATGAATGTCAGCACTTCCTAATCAAAATAGGATTGAGAGACACTACGATTACTTAGCTTCCTATTTCCATAAAAATTAAAATTCTGCCTCAGTGAAAACTCTCAAAATTGCATCATACAACTTATTTCTATTTCAGAGTATCCCTGCTGCTCAGGTGCCACCTAGCAGTTTCAAGCAGCATTGCTAGACTTTCAAGTTTTCCCAAGTCATCCAGTCTGATGTTTTGACTGAGTTACATTTTGCAGTCCTTTGTTGACAAATCAATTAAAAAATTAAAAGAAAATTCTGGCTTTAAACGAAGAGATATTTTGGTAGTTCATTGACAAAGCTATCGTGGAAATCTCTTGAAAATTAACACACATTTTAAATTCTCTAACAAAGTTCAACTTTTGATATTGAAAATAACCACACTGTATTAAAGTGGTATTTTCCAAGATACTGCATTACTAGAAGTGACACAGATAGGTATTATCATAGAAAATTAGTAGTTTAAGATATTTTAGTATGTATTTGGCTAAAACTGAATTTCTAGAAATTACCCAATTTCCATGCAGAGCACAGAGAATCAGCACCATCTGCTGGAAAAGACTTACAGGCACCTGTTCTTAGGTACTGACTTCCCTGTGCCCTTGATGAGATACAAGAACTTTTTCTCTGGAACATTAGGACAAGCAGGAGCGGAAAAAACAAGTGTAGAAAAGTAAAAGCACTTGTAAAAGCTGCCAAGTGCCTGGCATCATGCTTATTAACCACTTGAAATGAAAGAAGCAACTCATTAGTCATATTGTCTTCTGTCACATTGATTTACTATGTGTGATGTCATGTACAGTACAGACAACTATTTTTACCAACTAAGGAGCAAATGAGGACTCATAAGAGCAGGGATAAAGACTCTCATGATTGAAGCTGAATAGGTGAGGAAATCAGTTTGTCCTTGTTAATGCCCCATGTTCCTATTACTGCTGCCTTAGTGTGTTTAATTACTGAGCATACAAATCTGAGGAGAGTATAGTATCTGCTTAAGCAACAGTGGATCACTACATGTAATACCACCAGTCATACCGCTTGCGTGCGAGCTTGAAAAGGGACACTATAGTACAGCATTAGAGAATTCCTTCCCCAGCTGTATTGCCTGAAGTCACACTCCCTGACCTTCATTTATCATTCAGTCTGGACAGCAGCTGTCTTCAAGACTATTTCAGCATGCAACACAACTTGATTAAAAATCCATCCAGAATTTTATAACCAAAGTTTTATATTGATGCTTAGTGGGCACAAATTCCAATGTTTCTTCAGTGCTTACCTGAGATGCTTGAGAAATGCCAGTTCTGTTTTCAAGCTCAGAACATTTTGCAGTAGCAGTGGCTAAATTACATGTTAACCAGTTCATTTCTTCTGATAGAGAACAAATTAACTGATCTTGCCTTTCTGCTTCCTTTGTTTTTTCCTCTAGTTGACTTTGTAACAAGGAAACTTCACTATTCTTGTTTTTGGACTTAAGCCTATCTTTCAGGTTTTGGATTTCTTTGTCCTTCTCTCCAAGAAGATGGTTGTGTTTTTCTTTCTCTTTTTCAAGCGAAAGTATTTTCTAAATGAAACAGAATTAAAAAAGTGAGACAAATAAGTGTCAGTCCATGCAACAAATGCATTAGCAAATTTACAACATTTTAAGAAGATACATTTTAAGAAGATACTCACTTTGGAAGGTTCTCTCTTAGCCTTTAATTAGCTGAGAATATTACTTCTATAGAAGTAATAAAGTATAGATCTATAAACAGACAATACTACAGTGATAATCTGAAATATTTCAAGTGACAGTAAAAACAGTCTGAGGTAGATGAAACAAGGAAGGAATGCAAAGAACCAAATTTCACAGACTTGGTAGGTACCAAGTTTTGTATATGAACACAGATCACTAAAGTATATGAACCTGAAAACACAAGCAGTACGAGAACTCTAAACCACATCCAGTTAAGTGGTTGGTGATATGTTTCTTAGCATTGTTTGGCTTATTATTAGCTTTTGAGAAGCAGCAGACCTTCTTGCAAACTAAATGACAGTAAGTGAAGTAACAAAAATGTTCAGCATTTGAAGTTGAGGCATTCAGCAGAAGGATTCTGTTTTCCAAGCTATCCACCCTTTCAGTTTCAAAATGTGCTTTAGAAGGCATTTTCAACAGGCACTCTCTTTTCAGGAGGCCTCCAGCACAGGTAATTATTACACAGCATTAGCACTGCCTTTGAGATGCCTTGGGGCACTATTTATGCTTCTGTTATGATAGCATTTCATTTTCAGGAAGTGGTTGAAGACCTCACAGTGGTCACTAGAATTGAGATACTGACACCAAACAGTACTTAGTATATCTAAACGTGCCTGTGATTTTCCACCTGTAGACTAAAAGCCCGGTATTAAGTATCCAACACTGAGCAGACAGCAGACTTCACCTGCCACAACAAATTCACCAAGGAATTCAGCCACAGCAGTACATGAGCTGTCTAGCCATAGCTGGTACTTGGGCTAGCACTTCTCTAGTGATGTTGTAGCACAGACACATGAAACACCTTATTGTCAAAATAAGTGGCCTAGAAATATTAGTGTGCCTAGTCTCCATTAATCACATCTTCTGAAAACGTGCATTTAAAGTTTCCCAGTCCTCTGGGAGGCCTCACTGTATGCAACTTGGTCATGTACTAACTCTTGAGCTTCTTTATCTGCAACCACAAGCTTACCTTGAATGGAGTAAAAGACATGGAAATTGCAGTGTCTTAGTTTCAGCCCATTAGGTTGTAATGGAAGAATGTGGTGAACTGACTGCAGCTTTATTTGCCTATAGCTGACAGAGAACATAGTTCAAGCAAATACTTTGCACCTTTTGGCATATGTCCTAGGCAACTGTTTGCAAAAGTAATGCTCTTTGTAGATAGTGCTCAAAATGATTCTCTGAGACCAGCTGTTCTGAACAGCTGGACGTGTAAGGACAGGCCTTAATGGACCTCTGGCCTCAAGCCTTTGTATTTGACAGCCTTGTCAGATGACTGTAATTTTATTAGTTCAGTCATCATTGAAAAATATCAAGCTAAAGCAGCATTGACATCGAAGTAAACTAAGCTTTAGATGAAAGATCGGCATCTTGCTTAAAGTGAGACATACTCGGACTGATGCGAACCATACACAATTAGACCATCACAAAAGCCACGTCAAGTCAAACATCACCTCACCTCCAGGAGCACGCTCCTTTCCGGATCAGTCATTCTGCTTTTCCTTTTAACGATTTCCTCCATCGATTTCCTCAGGGCAGCGTTCTCCTGCTTGCACTTCTCGAGTTCACCCTCACCTCTGGAGCCACCCGACTTCAGGCCCCACTTCCCAACAATGATATCCTTGGCGGTCTTGGAATTCATCTTCAGCACCTGTCACAGATCCAATCGTTATGTGATGGCAGCCCGTTCTGCAGGCAGGACGTGACGCCCGGCACGGGTTCAAGCACGCAGGGGCCCGCGGACCCGCCGGGGAACGCGGCTCCACTCGGGGGCCGCGCCGGCACAGCCCCGCTTCCGGGAGTTTGAATCCCGCGGCCACCAGATCGTCAGTTCCGCCGCACTGCGGGAAGGAGAGCTACGGCGTCTGCGATGGGTCAAACGTGTGGGGCTTGGGGTAAAGAACACCTCCACCGAGACAAGGGCCGGAGGGGTTCAGGCGAGCAGGCGCAGATGGTGCGCGAGTTGTCCGGCGCTGGGTGCCCGTTGCCTTGTGCGGCTGGGTCCCGCGGGGATCTGGAGAGCAGACGCAGGACTCGACTGGCCAATGCCATGGGCCTGCCTTCCCCCCGCCTCCGTTCTCTGTGCCCGCGCACGTGGTGACGGGGACCGCCGTGAGGCGACGGCTGCGCCGAGGTGGAGTTTGCTTTCGCTCCGAGGGGCCGTAGTCGGTTTTACTTTAGAGCGGGTTTCCATTTCACCGATAAAGGGCAGCTATAGAAGAAGGGGTGGTAGCAGATGAGTGCCTCCCCGTGTTGCCTCCCGATAGGTGGCTTGCCCTGGCCTGCCCGGGTGTTCAGTGCACCGGCTGTTGGGGCAGGAAGGGCAGTGGCACCGGGTGCCAGAGGCAGACAGTCTCTCAGTACTGTGTCTTCCATCTTTATATTCATGCCTTCCTGAACGTGTTGAATTTAGATACGTATCAAGAACCTCTCCTATGGGGAAAAGCTGAGAGAGTTGGGGTTGTTCAGCCTGAAGAAAAGAAGGCTCTGGGGTGACCTTAGAGTAGCCTTCCAGTTCTTAAAAAGGGCCTGTAAGATGCAGAGATATTTTTTTTAGCAGGGCTTCTTGTGACAGGACAAGGGGTAATGGTTTTAAACTAAAAGAGGGGAGATTCAGGCTGGATGTGAGGAAGAAAATTCTTTACAGTGAGGTTCGTAAAATACCAGCACAGGTCGCCCAAATTGATGGTTGATGCGCCGTCCCTGGAGACATTCAAGGCCAGGTTGGATGTGGTTTTGAGCAACCTCATCTAGTTGAAGATGTCCCTGCTCATTGCAGGAGGTTGGACAGATGACCTTTGAGGCTCCCTTCCAACCCAAACTCCCTATAATTCTGTTTTTCTTCCCCACAAATCCTCTTCCCCAGTTACCAAAAATCCTTTTAGAAAGGAAGCAAGGTCCATCTTGGCTTCAGAAGTATTAAGCTGGATATTTCTCATGTGACTATATAAAAATTAGGCTGAACTTTCTGCACATGACTCACATTGCTCCATCTTGCTGGCTTCCTGTTTCATGTCTACTTAAAAACATACCTTGCAGTGGTATGCACTGCTTGGTTTTTTTACATCTGGTCCACAGCTGTAAAACTGAACATGGGCTCGCTTAGAGCAAAGAATTCTTGTACTTATCATGTAAGTTTTGCCTAGGTTAATTTCAGTGGAGTTCATGCATTTATGTTAAACCAAAATATTTATAGGCATCCAAACAATAGAGGGTCTTTTCACTTTATTTGCACGTATTTCCTCAGTTTTGTTTCGTTTCTACTTATGCATATAAATCTTAAAATTTTCTCTAGATCTAAATTTAGCGTGTTAAATGCAGAACCTGTGTTTGTTCTGTGTAAAACGTCGTTATCCCAGAGTGCAACTGAAGGGGGAGCACTTAAACTATTTTTAAGACTGTAGGTATTTTGTGATGCTAGACTGACGCGCGGGCAAGCTCAAAACATGTACAAACAATGAAGTTCTAAAAATAAAGAGGGGAAAAAATTATAAGATATGGTGAAATCTAATACCTTGGTATACCAAGAGGCAGATGTGATGTATCTTGAGTACTGTGTTTGTGCTTAATGTTCATGTTGCTTTATGCTTGTTCTTGCCTTGGTTTCTTGTGAGATATATAATGCAGCTTAAGAATAAAAGTAGCAAAAAAAAAAAATACCTACACTCATTTTTACACTGTGCCTTTTCTCTTGCCGGATTTCATTAGTGAGTGCTGATTTTGTGCAGCAACGCAGAACTTGGTGTCAGTTTACAGGTACTGGTTTTTTTCATAGCCTTGGGTGGCTAGTCCGTCATAGGTCCACCCCTAGACTTTCTTCACTGTGAACCAGCTACTCCGTGCTGCCTCCTCTTCCTGCTAACGTTTCAGTCCAGAAGTTAAGCAGCTTGAAACTTAAGACTTCCTTGAATTTCCTTCATAACAATCAGCATTTAGTCAAGACTGGAAACAATGCTTCGGGTGATTGTGGAATCTGCTACCAATATCCCTAAAACTAAGTTTGGGAAACCAGATCCTATTGTTTCTGTTATTTTTAAAGGTAAGAAAAACTGTCATAAATGTATTGAGGGAGGAGGTTTTCTGAAGGAGCCTGCCCTATGTGAGTATTTGAAAATGTGTGGAAAGATGTTTTCCTGAAGTTACATCTGATGTAAATTTAGGTAAGACTTTTAATTAGAGGGACAAGAGTTACCTGAACAAAGTTTGAACTGGGTGGAGTGCATTGGTCTCTTCTGGCCAGCAGTGCTTCTGCTTCAGGATTCACATTTTACAAGCTTTTGCAAAAGGCTTAGCCCTTTGCTTTAAAAACCCAAATCTAATTGCATAAATAAATCCTATTTTAATTCTGGTATTGAAGGTTACCTTGTTTTCCACCTGAAGAATAATTCCTCAGTCTTGGTTACTTTGCAGAGCCACTGCTTATTGTTACAGTAAATTTTATTGTGACTGGTGTCGTCTTATTATTACCAGCCTGTTGAAAAACAGTAATACCATTACTGGAGGTGTTTGGGTTTATGGTTTCTTTTTTTTGTTTTGTTTTTACAAACTGGATTGCACTTGAAATTTTTGCCTGTTGACTATTTAAAATAAAGATGTAGGAAGGAAACCACATTTTACACTTTCATTGCTCATCAGATACATTTAGGAGAAAGAGAAAACTGTATGATAAAATCAGCATTTATATGTGAAGCCAGTTATATTTTGCAGTATATTTTACCTGTTGCCATCATTTCATTACTTGGCTAAAATAAAGGAACTTGATGTCAAATGCTGGTTTATCTTAAAGATGCAGAAACCTCCAAGCAGTTTTGAATCATGTAATGAATTAAACCAAGCTGTGACAAACAGTCATCTTAATTCCTGGTGACTTGATTTCTTAACTGTACTCTCAAATTGAAATGGTGTTTCCTGAAGTATGAATAATCATTGTGGGGGGTTGTTACGTTTAGAAACCAAATCTGAAATCATGACATTTTGCTGGAGGCTGGAAAAGGACAGAGTGGTGCACATCCAGTATGTTCCAAAATGAAGAGGTGTTGGATACTTTATTTCAGCATCAGAAAGATGTGATGTCACTCCATTTCCTCTCTTTTCCTCCTCTTTTTTGAGTTTGTTTCATCCCCACTGTGTTAGGGCAAGTGGCAGAGCCTGTCTCAGTATTTTTTTGAACTTCCTAATTCTTAAAATATTGTTTTATTTGCCGTGCAAAAAGTACTGTTGGTGGAGAGCTCTTAATTTCTCTGATTTGTTCCATTTGTTTCTGCTGCTTCTTAAGCATTCATACTCTCTTTTCAGTTCCTTGTCTTTCTGATGGTTTCCTGTCAGTTTTGCGTTTCTGTGTTACCTCTGTTCCTGCAGTTTCATGCTCCAGAGTTGTTTTTTCCCTAACTGTCTGTTTAATTTCTCCTTGAAATCTTCTGTCTCTGCTGTGTGCTCCAATGGAATTCAGTTTTATGTAGTAAATACAAGTTACAGATTTATGTTTTTTCTTTTATATTGCTGGATTTGTTTCTTAGACTTCAGTTATCTGAACACAGGAACTGGGCAACAGACTGATGGGATGAGTTTATATTTATCCTTTATTTATGTGCTATAACTGGGATTTTTAATGTTCACAAACATGCTTAACCATTATCTTAAATACAGCTTCATAACTGTGACAGTTTTTTAGTAGGATATTTAATTTCTCATTATAACTGCCACTTCTTTTTGTGTGGTTTTACTACATACCAAGTCTGATTTTTTGCCTTCATCCAGAGTGATTCAGGGGGGGCAGAAAATATTGGGCTTTTGCCACCTATTATTGATCAGCAATGATTGGAGTGTAATACCTGGTTGCCAGGTGCAAGGATGTAGGGTCATATCTGAAATATGTTGAACTTGTGGCTGTTTGTAAATGTTTTTTATATGCAGCTTCTTCCCCCTCACCCTGTTAGTGTTTAGAGATGGGAAACCAGTCTTATGTTTGGGAAGGTGTATGTCAAAGGGCAGAAGTCTTTCACAGTTGTCTGTGCCCACTGTCGTTCCTGGGGGGACATGAAAAACAATTGGGGTTTATTATCCAGACTGGAGAAAACTCAGGCTTTTTCAATACTCTGGCCATAGCCTTGAATACATTTTTATGTTCTTATTTGACTGGAGTCTTCTTGGAGAAGCCTTGGAGAACAGCAGTCATTTCACAGAAAATTGCTGTGGAAGTTGACATTTTATTAAACAGTGTTTTGTTTGTTGGCATTTTCACACTATAACTTGTATGGCTTTTGTTGATGTCAGCTTCAGTAATTTTAAGACTTCAGTGAAAACACCCAGTGTATCTCAGGATTAGACATTTACAGCTATGCTGGGAAGAAAAAGGCTGTGATCCTACAGCTGTTAGTACGTAAGTTACTCTGCACTTTATATGTTAACACATGCATGTTAGTATAGTTTCATCTATGTATGGAATAGACTTAATAAAATTTTTGTAATTCAGCTAGTTATAGACTATACAGTCAGTACAATTAATACAGTGACATGCATTAGGTACATACTAACAGGCAATAACTGTTTCTGTGGTGGTATCTGATTTATAATAGAGGGGGGTTGCAAGCATTTGACTGGTTTTTTTCACACGTTTTCAGTCCAGTGGGATGGACCTTTTCTTTTATTTACTTTAAGAACAACTCACTGCTCAAAGAGAACTACACCCTGAGAGTAAACAAGTATTGCTGTCTGGAAGTGGCGGCTGGAACTGCAGAATTCATAGTTCTCCATCACTCTACGTGAGACAAATTAATATGAAAAACTATTGCCATTTGTCAGAATGGCACTAAGCGGTAATGATTAAACCAATACAATTCTTTGAGTTTGTCAGATATACCGAACTGAAGAAAAATGTGTCAGATTCTTGTCTTTGGGTGTAAAAAATGACACTTGCTTATACGTGCAGTCAGTACAAGGGCATTTAGTGCTTTGATCATTCCTTTTGACTGCCTTATTCAGCTTTATGCATTAAAAACTGATGTGAAATGGCATTCAGTTTGATTGGGCCAACTTGAATAAAATCTCTTTTCCCATTTGTGCTTAATCTCAAAGCTTTCCAGCAGGCCAGAAGTAGTGCATCGCTATGTTAATTCATATTTCAGTGTGTGAAAGGAAAGCGTATCAGAGCGTAATTATTCCCTAAATTTATGTTTTCTGTTTTGCAGAGAATTAAATTACCCTAACTTTTATTTCCTGGATTTCCTGCAGTTGCTACCCCTGTGCAATCTTAATTCTTCATTTGCAGAAGTTTTACAGAAATCTTAGTGAACTGAAATGTGATTTTTCTCTTTAATATTAGGCTCAAGACTGTTCTGAGAGCTAATATTTGCTTCTCCTATTCCCCATCTGCTGCAATTGATAATTAGTTAGGATAAAAGAAAAAAACTAAGATATAAGCATTGGTTGTTTTGCAGCACTGTAATTATCAAATAATGGAACAATTATTATTTAAATAGCTCATCTTGAATGACTTTTTAACAGTATCATCTCATTGACTATCACTAAGTTCTTACTACATTCATTTCTAATTGAGATGATTAAATGATATGTGGTGCTATAATGCCTCTCTCAAGATAAAGCAAATAATGATTACTTTTACAGTACCAAAATTATTGTAGTTAGCTTTTAAAGAAATGAGTATATAGAGTGTCCTACCTGTACCCATTATTATTTCTTACTCTTTATTTCTTGGTAGGACCAAACTAAAAAGGATGACAGGCCCTATTTTAGAGTTTATTCTGATGTGATTTACAGTCTTGGCTACTATACCTGGATTCGTTAGCAATAGAGGAAGGCAGCCTGAGGACCTGAAACTTGTGTGAGCTCTGGAATAACTGGGTGGTCCATCTTACCCCACTTGACAAAGATTTTTTTTTTGGTGGGAAGAAGAAAGTTCTTTGCCAGCAGTTTAAACAAGCAAACAAACAAACACCTGTGCTGTGTTAAAACAGTGATAAAGAGTGTGATTAAAAATGCCAGTAAAGTGAAGAAAATACGTGCCTGAGGAATGTGACACTCAGCCTAAATTACAACCAAACTGCAATGTAAGCTGTTTTCCAGTATTTTTTTGTCCAACTTGCACACAAACACGTAACACAAAGTTTTTTCTTAGTATGATCTAGACTATGCATATTTTAGTGGAATCTTAAATCCTACTCTTGTTTTTATGAAAATTAATAGTCCGGAGTGAAAAATTTTACTCCTTGTCTTGACTGTTGTTCAAATCAGGGCTTCCCTTACCATACAAAGTTATTACATTTGAGCTTAGGCAGGGTTCACAGGATCACTAGTTCCATCAGGATCAGGTCTGTGGCTTGCTATCTCCTTTACAAACAGCTGCAACTGTTCCTTTTTTCACTAGCATGTTTTTTCCCTGACTCCCAGCTGCGATTTGTAAGGGAATTTGTAGTATCAGTGCCAAACCCCAGATATTCTGGGATATTAGGGTTTGAAAATACTTTGTCTCCTATTAGATAACATTAGATGAAGTTAAATTTCTATTACTAGATGTTAATTAGTTCTTTGTTCCCCAAAATGGGTCCACAGCATGGTATGTTATGAAAACCCTTTCCTTTGTGGTACAATATGAGTCAATATCCTGTATAAATTGTAGACAATTCCTGTTACAGAAGTGTGAGTCAGTTCTCGCAATTTGCAGTTTGGGATGACATTTCTTCTTCCAGTACATCCCACTCTCGTCGAATAAAAAGAGCCACCACAGTCTGCTGCTTGAATAGTGGGTATGTGAACTCGCCCCTGTGGCATGTCTTCACTCTTGCATCCCAGGTCTTTGCAACGTTTTCCTTACAAAGTATAGCCATAACTCGCAAATAATAAAACTCCTATTACCTTTACTGTAGTCCTTGAATACAAGAAGTGTGTCTGAAATTTAGCCGCCTTGTGCTGGCTGAGCGTGTCATAGATCAGTTAGTTTAAATATGCTCATTTGTTATCACTATTATTTACAATTTCTGTTTAGAGAGTTGCATATTTGCCAGTGTTCTTTTATGCTTTTGAGTGTCATGTCAAGGCTTGTTCTCTATCAGAGCATAAATATAGTGCAACCAAAAAGTAAAAATAAAGCTATGGCATGTTACTTGCTTTGAACCTGTTGTAAGAACAGGATTTTGTTTTCCCTATAATAGCTGAGGGGGGCTGCAAAGGGCCTCTGCAACACTTGAATTGTATTATTCGTCTCAGGAGAAGGAATTTGAATTGAATGCCACAGTACATATCATTTACACTCCACCCCACTCTCCCATGATTTGTAGGTTGAACAAATGCAAATTTTACCATGAAGTATGGAAAATTTGTAATATTTAGGCTTCAGTAAATGTCAGGGAAGTAATCTGCATGACCTCTGGAAACCGCTTTTTTCAGGAAAGCCTGCATTTCCTCGTATATGCATATGTATTTCTGCTAATATTTGCTCATTCAAAGGAGAAAGTGCTGACACTGGAAGCAGACCACAAGATTATTTTTTTCAAAGTGATTTTATTTCAGAGCTACTCGCCTAAAAGTATTTTGTAACTCGGACATGGTAAACTTGTAACGCATTTTCTTTGCTACTGAAGTTCATTACTTTCAGATTAGTGATTGGTTTAATGTCTTTTAAACTGTCTTCTTTCATCATTACTGAAGTTGCAGTCAAGGGTCATACAAGATTGAGTAACCTCAACACTAATTTTTTCTTTTCAGGAATGCATCTAACTATGCATAAACAAAGCAGAATAAAAAGCCTCAACCACTAAATTGCCCAGGGGACGTTTTGATAGTAAAACGTGCAACTACTGGAAGAGGCAAAATGAATTGGAACATTTGGTTTAAAGCTCAATTTTTTCTTTTTTTGAAAGTGGAAGGTAAAATTGTAATGTTTGTGTAGTGCGTTTGCAAAACCAGATCATCACACTTTGTTTGTATTTGCAGATGAAAAAAAGAAAACAAAGAAAATTGACAGTGAACTTAACCCTGTTTGGAATGAGGTAAATTTTTTTTGTTGTTTAATCAATTCTTGGTCTTTTGTAAGGTAAAACACTTGTAAAATTGGTAAGTCAATTCTGCAGTTGTGCATATTGGTTAGAAAAGGGAACTAGTGATAGGTGTTCTTTCAAGGTGTTAGTAAATACAGGTGATGGATTCATCTTGTACCATGCATTACAATTCATTAAATAATGTTTTTTGTGGGTATCTGGTGAGTTTGTGGCCTGTTTTTGTTCCCTCTGACTTTGAACCAAATGATATTCAGCCATTGCTTAGCTGCATGTATGGATCCTTTGTTATATACTGCAAAGAAACCCTGCAGAATTTGAATTGTGATTTGAAGCTCCTCAAGTTTTATTTGTAGAACTGGTGATTATTTGTCTTCAGTAATATTTGTCTTGGAAAAATGTTTTCTTAGGCTTTGTTTTTTGGGTTTTTTTTCCACAACCAGAAATTAAAGATTATTCTTAACGTTTTGTAATTAGCAATACGAGAAAACCTACAAATATTTGTCTAAATTCACTAGCAATTGTAGTTCAATCAGTATCAGGTCTTACTGATCATAAGAAAACACATCTGTGTAAGTGGAACTGCAAAAGAGGTTATGGCTCAGTACTAAATAATTTAGTTCTTTTTGTGTTATTGTTACTAATAAGTAGAAAATCAAGAATGTACTATGAGCATTTTTAACTTTGTTTTTGCAGATGTAAGCTAGTCTGGTCTGTCACTAAATGCAAAATTTATTTATGAATAATTTTGTTGTATATGTTACCCCGCTGTTAATTAATTTACACATAATTGTAACTATAATTTGGCTTTGCTCCATTATTTTTGTTCAGATTCTTGAATTCGACTTGAAAGGAATTGCTCTGGATAATTCATCTTCCCTGACAATTATTGTGAAGGATTTTGAAACAATTGGACAAAACAAGTATGTTCTTTTTATTTGTTTCCTTCCTTTTTTTTTTCTTTTTTTTTTCTTTTTTTCCCCCAGAATTAAGCACAACTTTCAGTGCAAAAGTCCAGGGAAATAATGGAACTGATAGTTACTGAGGGAAATGATGGATGTAATTAGATGGTTTCTGATGTAATACATACTTGCAGCCTATGAGCAAGTGGGCTTTCAATCCCTCAGCTTCAGATTGGTTGTTACTCAGAAGCAAAGTGTCAGCCTTCTTTTTATGCTTAATTTTAGATTTGCTGAAGCTAAATGAAAGGAACATTTTAGCCATTTAAGGTAGAATTTGAGTAAAATTTAGATCCCTTCACCTATCACTGCCATTTGAAAACCACACCTGCTATATTTTACTTGGTGTTTGCTTGCAATGAAGGTCCTTGTGTAACTAGGTTAAAGCCACTACAGATAACCTGGTGCAGGTTGTCATCTTTCAGAATTGCACAGGGCAGTATCTACAACTGCTATACATAGTAATTGTCCAGAAAGTAGTTTTGAAGAGTTCTGAATTGACATTCTCAGAGCAGAGCTAACACAAACCGCCACAAATTACAAAATGCTGTTAAAGCTTTTAAGTGTCTTTTAAAATCTCCCAGAGAGGCTATATTTTGCATCACTTATTTAATTCTTGCCTAGGAAGAGGGAAGCCTCAGTTCAGTTTCATATCTTGTCTGGAGGGATTGAAGTCCTAGACTCATGTCCTGGGAAAATGAGTTATTCATCAGGATAAATATGTTGGATAAAATACAAAAAGTGTCTTGGGAACGGAATCTGGTTTTCTGTTTTTTTGAGTGTCCTAGTTAGTGAAGTCTGGAATGCCATGTTCTTCCTGGTCCAATGAACTATGAGTTCTCTGCACAGTCATTAAAAAGCTTAAACTTGAGAACAAAAATAACTTCCCCAAGATCAGCTTACGGAACTCTTTTTTTTGATGTCAGATGTGAGAGTAAATTCTCTCACACAGAGAAGTGCATCTGTCACCAGGTGTTGGTGAAGTGTTACAAGCCTCAGGCTCATTGCATATATGGAAGATTGTTAATGCTGTTGCTAACTCTTCTGATTATATTTTGAAAACATTGTTTAAAACTGGATTGAGGAATTTTTTCTTTGGTTGGTGGCTTGGTTTTTGTTTGTTTGGATTGTTGGGGTTTTTTTGAGAAAATACTTAGTTTGGTGTTAAGAGTGTCTTCTGTGAAAAGTAACCTGAATAATCTCAGCAGAGGAAGAAAATGCATATCTAACTTTCCATAGAGAAGGACTTTAGAGTGTTCTAAAACTGGGGTGGGAGGCTTCTGAGAGCTGCCTTTTTTGACATTGATTTCTTGGAAAGGAAAGGCAGAGACTCCTATCAGTAAAGGATTGCGAGTTTAGGTATTCAGCAGATAGAAGTTTTCTTGATGCCCCTAAGATGTAAGAATTTATGGCTCTTCTGTCCTTCACCATTTCTGTTTGGTTAGTGCTGTTAGTGCATGTTATACTTGAATCCTGCTCTAAAAGTCTGAACTCTACCAGTTCGCTATGTGTAGCACCAATATACGCAAAATTGAGTTCCACATTTTTCAGACATCTAAATGCTTAGTTTTAGTTTTGACAAAATCAGGTTTTATTATTAATTTTAGAGAACTGCAGATAAACAAACAGTAGCCATATCTATGCGTGCCTGGAAGATACAACACGAAGCACAAACAGATTTAATAATCATTTCATAGATTAAAAAAAAAAAAGCTATGTAGATGATGCCCTTAGTAACATAATTTAGTGGAGGACTTGGCAGTCCTGGGATGTTGGTTGGACTTCTTGATCTTAAAGGTCTTTTCCAACTTCGCTGATTCTGTGATTTCCTTCAACAAAAAAATGAGAAATGCATCTAGTTTTTCCAAGTATGAAGTAATTACTACAGAAAAGATGCACAAAATATATGATTTTCTGGATTTTTTTCTGTTTAATTTTTTTTTAGTTTAGTCTTGCTCTTGAAGACACTGAGAAAGGAGCCACCTTGAATTGAGGCTTCTATCTTTATATGAAAGGCATTATAAATAGGTTTTGGGTACTGAAATGCTGTCACGTGTCTGTGTTGGCATTTAAACATTTTTTGTAGCTTTATAATCTTACAGAATAAGAATATTTAGTGAGTAAGCATAGAATTAATTAATTAGTCTTGTTCAACTAACTTTTAAGAGTATTTTTTTTATTTTTCAAGCTTTTTTAACTTTTTTTAATAAGAACAGGTTTGTTCCTGTGAATTTGAGTTGATAGGACCTTTTGACTATGGCCATTGAAAAAAGATTGTTGCCAAAAAAATTAAAATGATAAATATAGGAACACAGGAACTTAATTAATCCACATTCTATTAAAAAGCATAATAGATAAACTTTAGTAACGCTGGAGGGTAATTTTTGTCATTTTGACCTGGACTTTGAGGTTCCTGCTGTATTTGTGTGATGAAACAAATACATAACAGAGACTTTTAACAAGTTTTGTGTGGCTCTGAACAGATGATGATACAGACTTAAAAGAAGAAAATATCTGGAGTTCTGTAGGATTTAAGCTTTAATTTAATATCAGAATGAGATATGTACAGGGTACCTTAAAGCAATGCATGCAGATCATTTCAATGAAGAAGACATAAATTACTGGCTGAAATTGTTAGCAACCTTTTGTGTTCTGCATGTCGTTTGCATGAAATAAACCTGGTCTCTAAAATCAATTGCAGGAAAAGGGTAAGGTATTGGGTGGTGGCAAGCTAATCAGAAATCTTTTCTTTTGGATAATCTACAGCAGGGATAGAGTTTATTGTTTTGTGTTGAAACATGCTTATACTAAAAGCTCTGAGAAAGCCTAGGAGTTCTTTCTTAACACACATAGATAAAGCTTCATCAGTATGTTTAATGTTTAGCTATCCCATAGTGGTTAAGATCTGCCTATCTGCTTCAGTTTGTCTGAAAGGGTGAATATATATATTTAGACAAGCATCATAGAGATTTTACTTGAATTTGTGCAGAAAAAAGAGCAGCTTATCAAAAATGAGACCTCAGTTTCTTTGTAGAAATTCCTAGATTTTAAACAAGGATCTATTTCTCTGCTGTACTCTTCTGCTCTGTCTTCTCCGTCAATACCAAGTAGTGTTGGCTGCTGTCAGTTTGAAAGGGAGCATGATGTCACATCACCTTCTTTCTTCTTTCCTTTTTTTTTTTTTTTTTTGGCAAATTTGGATATTTTATGAGACTGAGCCAGGCATGTTTAATGATAGTAGTCCACTTCCATTGTTAGCTTTACTACTTTCTACCTCCTCCCAGTATGTGAATTCAGGTTTTTACAATGCCTCAACAGCTCTGTTGTAAAATCACTGTGAGTCAAGCCGATGCCTCAGATCTCTCATTCTTGAGATTCCTGTAAGTCAGTAAAGCAGGAATATATTGCATGCTTCTGACTTCAGGGAAATCCCAGAAACCAGAGCTTGATATAGGAAAGCTTGCCAGTAATCAGAATTTTTAACGTGTCAGAAAATAAAGGAAGGTGCTTACCTGAAGCCCTTAAAACGTTTTACTCTGTACACGGGTTCAGAGTTAAGCAGGCATGTGTTGTTCTTTTCCAGGTGTATTTGGACTCATATTCATAGTACTTTACCCCCAGCTTGTGCAATGCCTGTTTGTTTTGCTTGTAGATGTTATTCCAGTTTACACAGAATAAGTTATACCACTTATTCTGGGTACAGTTGAATAGGTAAACCAGTAAGATTATTTAGGAAAGTGACTTCCATGTATGGAGCTGTCCAAAAATATATATAGTCCATACCAAAGACAGAGCAATGCCATCAAAGTAACGTTCTTTCAAAATAAATCCTCGATAACCACCACGTGTTTGTAGTGTATGATGTGTTTGGGAGGACTATTGGCAGGGAAACAGGATAAGGGGGTGCAAAGTGGGAAACACATGAATAGGCTTCCTGACTGTAACAAGGTAATAGGAAATGTCATCTTAGATTTCTTTTAAAGACATAAAGCACTGTAAAAGCGGAAGAGATTGGTGTTAATGAACATTCACATTTAGACAAAGGACCATATGAAAGAGGGAATTTGGAATAAGTCTTCTGCATATTACTTGCATGTAATATGTTTCTGTAGTTACTGATTCTGTTTACTAATACTGAGCTTGAGAGAGATTTGGCCTAGCGTAGTTTTGCTGTTCTTTCACTGTATCCTCTTTTAATTCTGAAGAAGGAGTTTGTGGTCAGGCACATGCTTGCAGCGCTGCAGCATTGCAAATAGATGCTTATGTGCAAATGTCACTCCCTTGCTTTGTGTTTTAGTTCAAGTTTGGAAAGATGGAGTACAATGCCGACCTAAGGTCGTTGCTACTGAGAGCTCTTACAATAACAGTTTAAAACAAGCAGGGGGGTTAGGGAAGTGAGGGCTGGACATCTAGGGGACTGAGTCACCCAAGAAAGACCAATGAGGAGAAACTACACCATGTCTTTGGTTTTATCTTCTCTCTTCTGGAGGAAAATAACCATAGAATCATAGAATAGTTATGATTGGAAAGGACCCCAAGATCATCCAGTTCCAACCCACCTGCCATGGGCAGGGACACCTCCCACTAAACCGTGCCACCCAAGGCTCTGTCCAACCTGGCCTTGAACACCGCCGGGGATGCAGCATTCACAACTTCCCTGAGCAACCCATTCCAGTGCCTCACCACCCTTACAGTAAAGAATTTCTTCCTCATATCCAATCTAAACTTCCCCTGTTTAAGTTTGAACCCATTACCCCTTGTCCTCTCACTACAGTTCCTCATGAAAAGTCCCTCCCCAGCATCCCTATAGGCCCCCTTCAGATACTGGAAGGCTGCTATGAGGTCTCCACACAGCCTTCTTTTCTCCAGGCTGAACAGCCCCAACTTTCTCATCCTACCTTCATACGGGAGGTGCTCCAGTCCCCTGATCATCCTCGTGGCCCTCCTTTGGACTTGTTCCAACAGTTCCATGTCCTTTTTCTGTTGAGGACACCAGAACTGCACACAATACTCCAAGTGAGGTCTCAGGAGAGCAGAGTAGAGGTGCAGGATCACCTCCTTCGACCTGCTGGTCACGCTCCTTTTGATGCAGCCCAGGATATGGTTGGCTTTCTGGGCTGCAAGCACACACTGTTGGCTCATGTTCATTTTCTCATCAGCCAACACCCCCAAGTCCTTCTCCACAGGGCTGCTCTGAATCTCTTCTGTTCCCAACCTGTATGTGTGCCTGGGATTGCTCTGACCCAGGTGTAGGACCTTGCACTTGTCATGGTTAAACTTCATCAGGTTGGCATCAGCCCACCTTACAAGCGTGTCAAGGCTCCTCTGGACGGCATTCCTGTCACCTCCTTGGACCTGCTGGTCATGCTCCTTTTGATGCAGCCCAGGATACGGTTGGCATCCTGGGCTGCAAGCGCACACTGCTGGCTCATTTTCATTTTCTTGTCAACCAGTAAGGGTTGCTACTGTTATTTCAAGGTAGAAACAACTTCTGCTCAAATGTTCTGCTACCATTCTTTGCTGCAGTGTAGACTAGAAGAACAGCAATACATTTCTCAACCCGACCCCCTCTCTCTGGCTGCTCACTCCCAAAGCTCCTAACTGATACACACTGCTATTCCATGCATTTACTTCTAACTAGTTCTAAGCATCTGGGCCATTTGCTGTGCCCAAGAGGTGACTACAGAACCATAATCCCCCCTAGAACAGCATAGCAAAAGATTGCAATATAACCCACAATTTGTAGCAACTCCTAGGAAGTAATATAGCTGTTCGTCTGGCCCTTTCTTGTACTGAGGTAGGAGGAGGAGCTCAGTGGATGTTACTCCCTTTTTACACTGTGCCAAAACACTAACTCATTGCTTTGGCATGTTTCTGTAAATAAAGTTAGAGAGAACACTGGAATATTTTTCTGTTTCTTTTTTTCCTTGAGATAGAATTTACTGGTGCGTTTACAGGATCACTAAACTTTTGCAAATAGATTAAATGAGTGCTCTTAAAGGTAAAAAGACACAGTCATTGGAAAAGATAAATAAAGCAAACCACACTGACATGAATGCAGCCAGAACATCACAGGAATAAACTTGAGAGAACTCATATGATCCATGCTCAGTTAGATTTTCCAGCATGAAGGCATTTGAAAAGAGAACACATCTGTTTTCTATTATGTCTAATACTGTGAGTAGAAAGGTTTCAAACTCTCAGAACACAAATCTTTCTGCAGTTAAAAACCCCAACCCCATGACTTCAGTTGTAGCTTTGAAGTTAAGGTACAAAAATGTTAACAGGAAGTTACAGTTGTGTCTGAGTGAAGTGATTTTCATTCTATCTGAAAGAGTTGGGATTATGTTTCCCCATGTTCTTTGCGTAGTTAGTAACCTAGCGACACAGAGGAAAAACAGATCAGGCACACCCTTTTCTCGAGCAGAAAAATGCAGCCACAAATGAACAGTGCAGCAAAGTATTTAATCATGTTGAAGTATTTTCCGTAGTTAAATAATTTCTAGATTGTTTGAATCCTCCTACAGCTGTACACTTCTGTGTGGATTCTTTTCCATGTCAGTGTGGTTATGCATTGTTGGAGGTTTTCCTTGCATACATTGTATACAAGATCCAGCCTGGTTAAGATTCAGTTTTGTGGTTTTCTGCCTTGTACGAAATAGTATCCATGCTTTGTTTCTTTTTTAAAGTTTGTTCTTCCAAACAGTATTATAGAATAACTAAAGATAAAAAATAGTTGGTTTGCTCTTAATAAAAATTTTAAAACGCAGCACAAATAAGGTATGTGTTGGGTGTCCTAGCACAGACTCTATAGTGGAACATATACACTGGGAAAGAAAGGTTGAGTGTAGCAATTATAAATGCAATGTGGGATCAGGTTTGCTGGTGAGTATAATAAACATAAATCTCTGCCAAACTAAACCCTTAAAAATAAGTCAAAAGTATTTAAATGCTTGACTCTCAAGGGATTAAAATCAGTGGGCTTCCAGCAGAAGTCGATTGTAGGCAGCTGGAGGACATGATATGCTAAACAATTGCTACCTTCAAGCAGAGGAGAAGTACTAAAATGGTTGGTACTGTGAGTTAGTATTTCCTGATACAGGCATGGGTGTAAAATTTCACTTCTTTTGGTTATTTGGGCAGCTAACAGGAAGTGCTAACCATAGTACTAACAGATTACTTAGCTTTGGCACAATTGCAGCACGTTTTAATAGTTGGTTATCAGTAGTTCATTGATTTCATGCTGATAAATTAAGTATTTCCCTTTGATTACTGAATGGAATGTATCATAGGCCTAGTACTGATAAGGTATATTTGAAGTGGTTTAAAATCTTCTTCTAAATGTGGATTTGGCTTTTATATTTGGTGTTTTATTCAGTGGTAGACCAGAATGTGTAAACTGCTTGTGGAAAAGTTTGAAAGACATGGCTGACTGAGCATTATGCATATACAAGTCTTGGGGGTGGCCAAAAAGGAACTTAAGCAGAGTTGAAAAGCAATACTTATTTGCAGTCTACTGCCAAAACAGCTGATAAACAAAAGGTCAGAGGATGTATTAAGTTATTTTAAAAGCAGAAACTACCCCACTTGATGGTGTCAAAAGACCAGCATGATCAAGTGTTGTCTGCCTAGGCAAGAGGAAGAAAGCTGAAATTGCTCCAGCACAGGACAGTGTCCTTTGAGGATGAATAAGTGACAAAAGTCTTTTCAGCTGTGCTGGAAGGAAAGAACTCCTTGTCACCTTGAAAGTCATGACTTCAGGAAGAGATTACATGCTATCCTGCCTGAAGGTAAAAAGTCTTTGGAGTTCAGAGGATCACAGCAACTTCATAGTAATCATGCAGAGAACTAGTATGTAACTGTCTAGCTACATATGAAATGCAAGTACAGAATCAGACCATGCAGCAGAGCATAAAACAGCAATGAGCTGTTAATGATGTGGTGTCACAACAGTTGCTGCCAGCTGAGTTAGCTGACTTGGGCTTGCCTGATTTAGGTCAAAGATTAGAGACCTGAGAGAAAACAGCTTTATCCAAGACCTCTACGAGTGACAAAGATGAGATGTAGTGATGACCTTGAGGTATTACTTGTTTCTTTTGAAAATAATACCTTAGCCATTGAATAGCTGTATGGTCAAAACCAGATTGGATGTGATCCTGGACAACTTATTCTAGCTGACTAGCAGAGGTGTTGGACTGGATGGTCAAGTGGTCCCTTCCAAGCTCATCAGTTCTGTGGTTCTCCTAAGGGAGGGGTGAAATATTCCTAATCCAGCGAACAGGACCACTCTGGGGAAGGCAAAAGACTAACTGCTTAAAGTTTAGAATTTAGCTAGGGGTTAGAAGTAGGTTAAGATAGTGTATTAGGCTGAATGTTAGCTTTTTTGCTCTTGCTAGAGTGGAAAAAGACTAGAGAGAATTGTTGCTCAGCCTGTTAAAGGAGGAGGAAACAAAGGACATCAAAGGAGGCCAGCACCAAGCAGTCTATGTATATAGGTAGACTCCCTCTTCAGTCCTCAGAAGGTGACCAGAATTTTAAAACCAATTGCTACGCATTCAAATGTATGAACAACTATGATCTGCACAGGACAGATGAGGATGTAAAAATGGAAATTTATGCTGGAAAACTTCAAATGCACTACTGTTGAACAGCTGTTCTTGAGTTAATGTCACCAGATCAGAGGGTGTGGTGAACAGTCATCCAGAAATGATTGAAACAGTCATCTTGCTGAAGCAATCATCCAGATGATTTGAGACTGAGTGACTACTGAAGTTCTTTCTGAAGTTTATGTTAATCACTCAAACTCAAATCAAAATAGCAAATCTACAAAGTTTTTCCATAAATGTATATAGGAAAATATTTTCTTTGCCTTTCTCTATAATTGGATTTAGCCTAGATGGTTTTGGGTAATCTTGTTGGATTTTTCTCTTCTATGTATTGTGGTTTACACTATGATGACTCAAAATATGTACGTTTCTCTCAATTGAGAAGGCATAGTCATGGTTGAGGAATTTGGGGAAAATAAGAATATTTGGAATTGCTTAAAGCTTAGAATTTGGCTGTGGGTCAGAAGTAGGTTAAGGTAGTGTTTCCCTAAAGCTGAGACATGCATGCAGTCAGTGTTTCAGCCAACATCCAGCTCTGTGCAAGAATTTGTAAGAAGTAAAGATGTACCTGGGGTTAATCTGATGCTCACCGAAATAGCTAGGTGTATTTCCATAGTTTTTTAAAGAACACTGGATCAAGACTAAGATACTGAATCCAAGTGTCTGTTCAATAAAGGGAGGAGAACCACTTGTTAGAAATGGCATCAGAGTTTTGGTTATGGTCATCTTAAAGTTTACAACAGCTTCATGCTGCAGCATGGCCTAATCTTAAAGTGCTTTTCACACGTAGCCTATCCCCTGTATGTGATGAATGTGAGGCATAGATGAAATATTATTGTCCTCTGGCAATTTGGGGAGCAGAAGTGAAAGGCTTGAGAGTGAGTCAAAGCTATCAAAAAGACAACTGGGATTGGAGGAGTGAGATGAACTGGGAAAGAAGAGTTGTCTGAGGAGGTGACAGCATCAAATTCTAACAGGTTGTTCAAACAGAAAGTGTAATTATTTTTTGTGCACAGCTAAATGAAAGTTTTAATATGTAATACCTGTTTTGTACTTTGCAAAAAGTAAATTGTGTTCTCATGATATATCAGCTGAGAACAGCTATAATAATATTCTTGCTCCATGTCAAAAAATACCTTTGCCTCCTTAGCTTCTCCGTGAAAAAGCACTGTAATCAATTCAAAGGGACCTCAGTTGTCTGTGTACTGATCCTTTTTCCACTTTGGCAGCAAAGCTGGTATTTTGTTTGTAAAAAGTGTTCTTTGTAATATTTACAGGGTGAAACTATCTTAGGTTTTTTTTCATCAGCAAAAATCTCAGTTATTCCAATAACCCACTTCAGTATAGGAGTAAACTGTTATTACATACTGTGGGAATGAAATACAGTGCCAGGTATCATGAACCAATGCCACGCTGTTAGAAACTGTGCCTAAAAGAAGTTTCTAAGGTTAAAAGTGCATGCAGTTTTCACTTTTTTGAAGAGAATGGAGGTGACAGATACAGTCCCAAAGAAGGCAGAAGTAGCTGAGGAGGGTCTACCATATAATGTCACATCCCATGGGTAGCCTCCTTCAGTAGGCCTCTCTTGAGCTGTATTGAAACATCCTGAGAATTTAGAGGCAAGGAGAGGAACATATTCCCAAATGTAAAGTATGAGCCACGAGATTAATTTTGTGAATCCTCTAGTAAGCACATTGATTGAGTTTGTTCTGTTTCTTTGTTTCCATTACAGAGATGTTGTATGCCTTTTTGTGAGGACAGGCATATAGGAAAAGAAATCATTACATCAGTTAGTTTACCGGTGAGAATTCCATGGGTGAAATGAGTGATGTGGCTTTTAAAAGTTATACAGATTATTTTCAAAAATACACATAAAATTTATTGAAATTTAGGGGTTTAACCTCTTTTTGGTTAAAGATGTGTCTTCCATAAAGAACGCTAGCGCACTGAAGTACAATGAAAGAGAAAATACAAATTAGTAGTACACAGTCATTAGCTAGCATTTGCAATGACCTTTTGTTGTGATCTTGGATTTTCAAGTCATGGCTGGAGTTATTTGGTTGACTAACAGACACTAGCCAAAGACAAAAGATAACTTCTGTTCAATGCGTACTTGTATTCTAATAATGATTTTTTACTTTGTTTCAGATTAATTGGCAGTGCATCTCTAGCACTTAAGGATCTTGTAGGTAGCCAAAGCAGATCTTTTCCCTTCAAATTCGTACCTCTGCTAAATGAAAGGGGACAAGAAACTGGAGTGAGTAGCTTACATTTCCTTATTTTACTGTATTCTTGATCAAAATTCTCCAGCAATAGGGCTAATAGTAAAACAAAAATATTTTCAAGTTTTATTTACTTTATAAATTAAACGCTTGGAATTTTGTAGCAAAATCTTCTGAGAGAAAATTTGTAACAGGATACAATTATGTCCATGCCATCTGCATTTGTTTAATATCCTTTAAGTTAGATAAATTGTTTTCTGTGTATTTATTTGTATACATGTGTTATAAATATTGTGGGCCATAGAGTATGCATGGAAATCAGCCAGATGTTGAAAAAGAGCATTTTCTTAAGTATCAGATGCAGTTCCCATATACACTTTTTTGCTGTATTCTAATAGCCAGCTATGTTATAGGACTGATTCTAGAAAGCACATGATCGTGTATATGTTCACTGCCAGCTCAGTTCAGAAAGTTACACAAGAACTTGTTTAACTAGGTTTAACACCTGTTTAAATTTAACAGAGTTATTAACTGGTTATTAACTTAGTTATTAATTAAGTAGTTTCTAGAACTTGGACCTTTCTGTGTTTGTGCAGTCTAGCTGTTAAGCCACTTCGTATTGCATTATAGTACACTAAACAATCAGAGGTTTTAAGGGTGATTTCAGTATGTCAGCAGCAGTAGTTTAATATCATGGTTACTTGGTCACAGGCTTTTTTTGCTGACTTCTCATGTTACTGTGGCAACTAGGAAAATAATGGCTTGCTCAATAATGGAAAACCACAGGCAAGCACAAAAAGGACAATTCTATAATTAGAATGGAAAATGACTTAGTGTTTTTCTTCCAGGATGGAGGTAAGAACAAGCAATTAGAAGAGCCAGATAGGAAATTGATTATGATTCAGACTTGAGCCAGATAGGAAAATTTAGTAATGGTTCAGATCACTCAGATCACTGCCTTTGGTTTTCCATCTGCAAATTTAGGGTGTCACCTAGTCTGCCATGAATATTGTGGAACTAAATAAATGAATGTTTGTATATCTTATACACTTGTATTGTGACAGATTTTCTGCGTATAGACACGGTGATTCCATTTTTTAGATATTATTTTAGAGCCTATTCCACTAACTGCAAATTGTGCAATCTTTGTTGGGTTTATCTATATATAGCTTAATAACAGTTTATTAATTTTCTAATAGCTGAAATGTTATTATAAACAGTGCTGTGACTATGAACTGTTCATGTACAGTGTTAGAACAACTTAACTGCTCTAATTCAGTTGTGACTACTGTGTGCTACATAAAATAACCTGTGTATTTATAGGCAACAGTTGATTTGGTAGTAGGATATGAGCCACCAGTTGGACCAACAAATCCAAATGATCCAGGAGGGACCAATGTACAAGAAGGTATTTTAGTCTTTTCTTAGAACATTATGGTTAAAAGATCATGAAGACGTTAAAGATAAGGCAAGAAAGTGATTCAACACCATTGTTCATCAGGAAAAAATGTAACCAAAAGAAAGCATGTCAAGACTGCCAGATAGTGATTTTAATAAGGATGATTCAGAACTGCAGCTAGGAAGAAAATTTCCTAGGCATTTCCTGACAGAAAAGGGTTTTTAGCATGATTTTCTCCAATAGAATGAGGTTACAAAAGAATGATGTTGCTTAAATGCTCTTCAAAATGGCTTTTGTTCAGGAAACAAAGGTTTTTGAATGCTCAAAGGAACAGCAGTTACCTGCTGTAATGGTAGGGCTAACCAAAAACCATGGTTTTGGAAGAATTTTTCTATTGCTTTCAATGTCAGGGAGTTCTGTGAAATGATTTTCTTAAATTATTAATTTTTTTTTCCCTGTAGAGTAAGTAAGTTTTAAAAGACACTGTTGTACCTTATACCATGCTTGGTATTTGACTAGCCTGTGCAATATTGTGATCAGTAGGTAATATACTTTGATCTCCATGTATCATATTAACCAGGCTTTTGCTAAGAGTGTTTTTGAAATCCTGTGTTTCCAGACTCTTGAAAGAACTGTGAAGGTGTTTTGCAGCTGACAGGCAGATAATTACCATAATATCCAGGCTGTGTTTGTGCAAAAAGTAGTAAATGTAATAAATGTTATATGTTTGAGGATAAATAAATCACTTTGACCATTATCTGCTAATAGATACTAACATAAGAAGGAAAAAATTGAAATGAGGAGTCTTCTGGGGGAAATTTTGATTGCACTGACTTCACTGAGGTGTTCTTGGGGAGTGGAAGGATAGGTAATGCAAACACAAAAGCTCTGTTAAAGTACTACAAAATAATTTTATATAAATGTGGACGTGAAGGCTAAAAGTGCAAATTGTCTTAGATGATTATTTTGATAGCTTTTAAAGAATGTACTTGAACTATGAGGTAATACAGGCAAAGAAAAAGATGGCCGGTTTTTAGCTAGTATCCAGCAACTGCATGAAAATTATTTCATTGCAAATTATTAAACACACCTTAGTTACTTATTGTAAATAACTATTTCCCATGAAATTAAATCACCTCCCCAGCTGAGATTGCTACAGCTTGGTTTCAGAAATCTGAAATTAAGTGCTAAGTCAGGGTGTGTCATCATCAGTTGCACAGATCCATCACAGCAGATGGATTTTGAGAGACGTGAAAGAGGTGGGGTCTTTGGGATCATAAAATACATGGTATGATTATCTCTGTGGTTTCATATGTCTCTTACAAGGATCACTGAGGACTTCATTATGCAAAGTGATCATCACCCTGTGTTCTCAAACTAATTCATAAAGTGAGCAAACATTCTGTTTATGCTTGTTCTTCCTGTAGATTTTAGCATAGTCACCATCCTTCAGTTAAGAAAAAAAGCTGGAAACACTAGGGAGGGTCACACTTTTATGGTCTAGATATTTACAGATCCTGTTTTGCAATACTGGAATCTCACTGTATGATCCCGTATTGTAGTGTCATGTGGTTGAATTACAGTCTTCCACAGCGGTGATTTCAGAACTGTCAAAAAGGCTAAGAAACTTTAACTTATTATTAAGTTAAATATATTAAATTAATTAATATTATTTAGTTAATTATATTATTTAATTAATATAATTAAGTTAAACATATTAAATATGTTGTATTTAACATATTTATGCTAAATGCAGTGGAGGAGGATTCAGAGTTTTATTCTGGATAGCAAACTCTGAATGTCTTCATGTTCTCAAGATTCTGAAGTGAAAAACAATGCTGCGCTATAGCCTAGTCTTGCTGCTTTGAAACAGCTTCAACTGAAACAAAATTAATCACTTCTGGTTTATTGTGAACTAGTCTGGTGACATTTACAGCTGAAGTGTACTTTGTTAAAACTTCAATTGGTTTCTTCAGAAAAGTGCATGGGAATCGTATTAGATACTCTGCATCCTGAAGTGCAGCAGATTTACAATTAGTTTGCTTAGGATATACATTTGTTCTTAAGCAGGCTAAAATGACTAGCTTTCAAAAGGAGTTGGAAGCAGGTGGTTAGCAGAAAAAAATGTTGAAATGAGATAATAATACAGGTTTAGTGGAACTCTTGGATACCAGATTCTTACTCCTGTAACTTTAACATCAAGCTGTACTGTTTATTAATTGCACTGTTTTTTCTACTGTATAAGATGGAGAAGAGGATGGAGGTTATGAGGATGGCTTGGATGGTCCAGTTAGTAGTATGACACCAGCAGTTCCAAGTGGCACAAAGGAAGCCCAGCTAGCTAAGCGTATCACCAAAGGAAAGAAAACACGGAGAATCCTTTCTAACAAACCACAAGATTTCCAGGTAGTAGATTTATTAAATGTTGCATGTTCGCTTTTCTTCCTGATATGGCATTGCTTCTTGCTCATAGCCTGAGCATAATTAATGTCAGATTATGCAAATCTAATGCGCTGTAGAGACAGTAAATCTCTTCATTTGAAAGCCAGTATTTGAAAAGTATCCTTCAGATTTTCTTGTTACAGAGATGTCCAATTTTGTACAGTTCTGACTGAAATCTAGATGAACCTAATTTATCATATAGTTGTATAGATATCAAACTACAATAGCAGCTTTAAAAATAAATAGTAAAAGTATGATGAAAAAATTTACTGAAATAATTAACGCCAAATTGTCTTGTAAAATTCAAGTAAAATTATACTTGCTATCATAATTAAGTTTGAAAAGTCAGCCCAGTCCATATCTGCCAGGTACTTCAGGTGTTGGCTAACTTTTTTGGTAGTATACTAAGAAATTGTTGATGATAGATAATATAGGGAGCTGATTAATACAAATATTTGACTTTTCATTTTTTTTGCAGATTCGTGTTAGAGTCATTGAAGGTCGTCAGTTACCTGGAAATAACATAAAACCAGTAGTCAAAGTTCATATTTGTGGTCAGACACATCGAACAAGAATCAAAAGAGGAAACAACCCATATTTTGATGAAGTGAGTGGCGTAAAGACACTGTAGCCAGAATGTTGATGCTATCAAATGTAGAAAAATAGTTACTATAGCCTTTGTTGTGATCAGTGAATAAGAATTTGATAATATTTAAGGGTAATTAAGGCTTATGCACATTTTGCAGTTCCCACTCCCTTCCTTTATGTATTCACATCACTAAAAACACACCTCTCACTGGCAGTCTTAGCAGATAAAGCTATCTAGAGGGAAGCCAGACTTCAGCTGAGACATATGGAATATGTTCTTTGATACTGTTGGCCATGTGACATAATGACTTTGAATGGTTGTGTGCAGGTTATAAAAGCAAAGAAAAAAAAATAGGAATCATTGTAGACCTTTCTGATGAGGTGAGCTTTCAGTGCAATGCTTTGGGACAATAAGACTGCCAAGTAGAATCTGGAAATGTCATTGTCTTGCTGCCTGTGATTTGTAGAAAACTAGAAATCTAAAACTAGATTTTTTCGCACAGACAGGGATCTGTACATCAACCAACTGAAAGGTGAGAATTCAAAGCCATATAAGGGACATAAGAATGATCCCATGTCTGGAAGATTAATGTTGCAAAGCTTAAGCTTAAAAGAGGCAATGTTGAGGGATAACTCTCATTATCCGGACCTGTGTAAAAAATTCAGAAGATTTTGGAACTGGATGGCAAGCATGTTTAATACATACCGGCAAAACCAAGGAAGATATAAAATTTGAGACTCAGACTAAGTTGTAGGTAGCAGCCAAGATTTATGAAGCAGTGGTAAATATAGCGAAGGGAGAAAACCGTTTGCAGCTTACATTTAATCACTTCCTAGGCAGTCTCAGTACCCTGATTAGGCAAAACATGGAATAGGAGGGACCATGCTTCTGTATTCTTCCCTTTTGTTGGCTAAAGTACTGGTTGGAGTATAGCTGGGCTCAAAGACCAATCTTAGTGAGGCAAATACTATTAATAAAACAAATACACTAAATACTATGTTTATCTTCAGGCTGTCAAACTACCAGATTTATTCCTGTGGCCTTGAATTTCAAAGATGTAAATCATTAGAATCTATCACCACTAGACCTAAACAAGACCTTTTTAGACAGCTACAACAGAGACGGCTAGACAAGGATTTAATATCCTGGAAAATAAACTACCTTCCCGAAGTTGTTCCCCTGAGGAAAATGTGAAATGCAGAGCAAGGAGCAAGGGCAGTATTGAAAGTTTGCAGCACAGCTATGCCTACTGCATTCATTCAAATGGAAGTTGTGACTGTCTTTTGTCTATTTTGTACTGAGTTTGTTTACTGAATTTAGTTTTTTATTCTGTGCTTAATTATCACATAGTGTGTCCAGCAAGGAGGCAGGGTAAAAGTACTGTAGCAGGCATGCCTCACAAGCCTTTAAACATAAAGTTTTTTGCATTTTCTATGCAAAGAATTGTGTGTTTGTAATTTTATACAAGTTTTTTGTTTGTTTTCACCTTAACAGATATTTTTCTACAATGTCCACATGACTCCTTTAGAGTTGCTTGATGAAACTGTTAGCATTCGGGTAAGAAAAAATGTTGCATGTTCAAACGGCTGCTGGATGCATATAGCATTGTCTGGCCATTTCACTATGATGTTTAGAAACATTCCTGTTTCATGCTTGTCTCTTTTTTTAGGTATATGATTCTTATTCTCTACGAGCAGACTGTCTAATGGGGGAATTTAAGGTGGGTATGAAACTACTTCCATATTGTGACTAAGTTAAATAAAATGAGAGAATTTTTAAGTACTTATTTTAAATGTTTGAATTTATGCTACTTTAGTACAGGCCAGAAAATTACCTGATGATGTCTTGCTTTTAATGCTGGAAACCATTTGCTTAAAGCACTAGTAAACTGTTTTCTTATTTTAATAGATTATTGTTAAAGAATATTGTGTGGTTTATATACCAAGTTCTCTAACTTTCATCCAAAGGAGAAAAATATTTACCAAAAGGTAATTCCTTTTCCTTAAAAGGTAAGGTAATTATTTGGTATGAGGTAGGGTTTGAGCAGACAATTTTATTAGGTAGATATTAGGCATAATAATGATATGTAAGGCAGCATGAAGATACACACTCTCGAGTCATGTGGAAAGGTGTTCCTTTGATCGTAAGTTTGTCAAGTAAAAGAGATGGCAGAAAAGTCACTTAGTTTAGGTAATTTCTGTGGTTCTGATGATATCAGTGAGATTGACTTTAATTTCTATTTGTTATGGTCAGTACTGGGAGGTAGACATCTGCCTATTGAAAGTATTCATAAAGCAGTACAGACAAAGAATTCACCTGATAATTATAGTGGCTACTGGGATCCCCTACATTTCTAGTATTAGTGCTGGCTGTATTTCCTGTTTGCTTATTTTGTACTGCTTAAATTCAGTAGGTCTCTCTAGAGCAATTTTTCACAAAAATATGCAAGTATGGAAGAGTGCTCTTTTCTAAATGAAGCAGTTTCTGCAACAAACCTGGTTACTTTTCTCCTCACTGCTTATTATCTGTGTAAATTTTAGTGATTCAGACCGTGGTATATTGTTCTGTGGAGGACTGATGATTTGCTATGCAGGTGCTGGCATGTCATTTACCTACTTTCTGTTCCTGCAGGCACACATTCCAGGAGAAAACCCCAAGGGTAATTCTCTCTAGAAAATCACCCTTTCAGACTTTACCTGCAAGGAGTACTAGCCCCAGTTGCCATGAGCAAACACACCTTCCTGAACATGTCTGAAATCTGATGCAATGAATATAGTCATGGTGTATGTGCAGTCTTGTCCAAATTTGACACAGTGGGGGGAAAAAATTGCCATAATCTTCATAAAAGAAAGAGGAAATTATTTGTTAAAAAAACAAACTTCATTTCCAGAACTGAATGATGAGATGTTGAGCATGAAATAGAAACAGAAGCATTCTGAAAAGCCTGTCTGAACATAAAATAACAGGGGAATATAGGGAATTCAGGAAACTAGCCCCATCTTCTGTCTCTGATAAATGAAAAAGCTGGGGGTCTGAGGAGAGAAGAAAGTAGCTACAGCTGTTAGTTCTAATACAACTTTTCTTGCATTTTCTTGGCCTCTGTATCCATTCAAAATCCCTCATTTTTCAATGTAAGGCATTTTCTCTTTCTCCTCCAAAGAATATGTTATGTAAACTTTCTTTTGTTTGTGACAAGAACAATATAGTAGTACTCATGAAAAACTTGAGGGGAGTTGTCCAGCATTTTTCTAATTTAGTATTTCTTCAGGGGTAATGCCTTTGATCTTTATTTCAGATTGACATTGGCTATATTTATGATGAGCCTGGTAAGTAACAGTTACTTCAGAGTTTATTTCCTAGCTTGAAACTTGAAGTGGAAATATTTATTAAATTTCTATTGTAAAAGAAGAAAGTTAATGGCAAGTTATTTGTGATGGCTGCTTTAAGTATTATTTAAAAAAAGAAATCAAACAATACATAATTCCTCTCAGTGGTTTCAAGATGAAGTACAAGCACCCAGAATTTGGATATTAGTTTTTGTGTCAGAGACCTAAAATGTGAAAAATAATGCAAAAGTATTTTATAATTCTGTCCCTGGATTAGTATGCATTAGTTCAACATTTAAACACCGTCAGATTTCTAATTTTGAATAGCATTATTGAGACATGTACAAGACAGAAAAAAAAATGTCAATAATTAGTTTCAGGGTAAAGCATGCTTTTGGAACAGCTGACTTTTATTCTGCCATTTTGTAATGGATATTACTGGGGGTGGCTGGTGGTGTTTGTTTTATTTTAGGCCATGCAGTCATGAGAAAATGGCTTTTGCTGAGTGATCCTGAAGATACAAATTCAGGAGCTAAAGGCTATATGAAAGTCAGCATGTTTGTCCTGGGAACTGGAGATGAGCCACCAGTAAGTTTCATTTAAATGTTTTTCTTCCCCTCTCCACCCCACAGATATTTATTCATGTCCAAGCTACCTCTGGACCAGCTCTGGTTGTGTTGATCTCTACATCCTGGAAGAAGTAGAGATGTGTTAGCCTGGGATTGCGTGCAAGCAAATATGTGATTTTCCTTAGCATAGCTAATCAGGCTGAGCAACAAATTGATAACAGTTCCAGGACTAAGTCAGGAATGCCTCCACTACTACACAATGTAGACAAGCCCAGAGAGAAACCCCAGTACCAGAAAGCTTCTAATATTTGCCAGGTGAAAATCAGAACTATCAATAATTACAAATTAAGCACAAGTAGCTTGATGTGCATGAAAGCAGTAGGTAGTTTTAACAATCCAGTCTTTAACTGTCTGCAGTTCTGACAAGGTAAAAACAGACCCTCTTTTCTATGTGATGCTCTTCTTACTTGACCATTGTCTGTAGTTTAAGTTCAGCTGTTCTTCCTGCCTGAGATTTTTGCATACTGCTCCTCCTTAGTTAAGTATAATATGGTCCCC
Organism: Ara ararauna; assembly: GCA_028858755.1. Lineage (NCBI taxonomy): Eukaryota > Metazoa > Chordata > Aves > Psittaciformes > Psittacidae > Ara > Ara ararauna. Next base: position 72,531,237 of record CM054381.1, read on the forward strand.
AGAACCATGGAAAATCTTCTTCTTGTTTTACATTAACTCTTCCTTTCTGCTATCCTCATGATACTTGAAATCACAAGCATGTCTTGTATTTCCTATTTATTTTAAAAGGAGGAAGCAGTAAGTTCTGGTAAATTATATCAGAGTTGTATGCATTTTCTAATTGCAGTAAGATGCCTTGCCACAATATTCATCTTAAGATGAGTATGAAAATTGCATGAAGTTGGTACTGTGCAAATGCCAGAGTTGTCATCATTTGATGATGATGATTTGAAGTGTGATCATAAGTGGCTCCTGCAATTGAGTACTTTAGAGATAAAAATGTAAGTAAAAGTGTTTAGGTAAAATTCATTTTTGTGGCTTGATAATTTGATAAAATCTCATTCTTCATAATAAAACAGACAACAGCCTTCTTTCTGAAGAGTAGTGCAGGCATCAGTTTAACTAATCACCTTAATTCTATACATTACTCTGTCTTTATTATATACCATATACTATGTACCACTGTATCTCCCAACAGGTTGAAAAAAGGGAAAGAGATAATGAAAGTGATGATGTGGAGAGTAACCTGTTATTACCTGCTGGAATTGCACTTCGATGGGTCACTTTCCTCCTCAAAATCTACAGAGCTGAGGACATTCCACAAAGTACCTAGCTTCTTACTACTGGTCCATTGATTACCATTAGAAATATTTGTGTTAGCTGTTCAGAAAAACTCCTTGAACATAAAACATCTTGAGTGTTTTATGTAGCCAATTTCAAGTCCTTTGGTAATGCTCAGTTAGTCTACTTAATTCTTGTAATGGATAATGTAATGTGATACCCATTAGATTAGTCATGTTCATCTGTTGCTGAGTGGGCCATACAGCTCCTGGTAGTGGGAAAGGATCATCTTCATTATCCCTTCTCCAATCACAGAAGTTACATGCAAGTAGTTGCAAGTAACTAATATTCAAGTACAGTTGATCTGCAGATGAGCTGGATGTTCTGTGCGTGTCTAGCTCAAGGATACAGTGCATGTGTCAACATCCCAATCCCTGCCTACTTTCAAGAGGTTATCAGGCAGCTAGTTCCCTGCAGCCCTCTTCCAAGGCCATTTAGATACTAGTAGATAAGCAGACTGCTGATCCCCTGCACCTTGCTTTTCCCAGCAATCCATTAACTCTTCATAGATGCTCATAGCTGCAGCTGTTTTGCAATGGGAGAAGGGCCACGGGCTGCTGAAATCAGTCAGGCGCTGCTGTGATGGCCAAGCTAGTTCTGTATTGCCAGCAACCCACTCTTGAGTGGCCACAGGAAATAACTAGGAACTGGTTGTATACCAGAAAGCTAAATGGAGTTTGTGAGCTGTAAGTTGAGCACCATAAGCTTAAATAAACAGCCTTAAAGGGTAGAGGAGCTTTTAAGCAGCTTGACATTAATTTGTTTAGTGCAATTTTACTTATGTCAGCCCTGTATTGCTGAGACAAAGGCTCTTTCATTATATGCCGTATGTGTAGAATATTGGTGGCTTTTTATCCCTTCTTAGCATAATTACTTATATTTGTGACAACAAATGACGGTATCTACTGGTTCATGCATAAAGTTTTTCAAATACAATTATGACTCTAAATTCAGGAGCACATAAGGATTCCTTATGATGTTTCAAATGTTTATATTCATGAAATTGCTTCTAAGCTGAAATTCTTCATTTTTACCAGCAACACTGTCCAGAATTATGTTTATCAGATTAGATTTTACCTAGATTTGTAATCTGGTTGATTTTGGTGGGATTGTTATGGACAATTTATTTTTTAAGATGAATAAATAAATAAAATAATAATTAAAACCCATAAACTTTAATTTCTTCTTTGACACCTTTCCAGTGGATGATGCTTTTTCACAGACTGTCAAGGAAATATTTGGAGGAGAAGCAGACAAGAAAAACCTGGTAGATCCATTTGTAGAAGTTTCTTTTGCTGGGAAAAAGGTAATCTAGTAAATATCTGAGTCTTTGTATTCTTGTCACAGTCCTGAGAACAGATTTCATATGCTAGTAAAAATTTTTAAGTATACTGAAAATATGGAAATAACAGCATTAGCCCTAAGGTTCACTTTGTCAAATGAGGACAAACTGCAAGGCACTACAGTAGAATGGGTGTAAAGCTGATGACTAATAAAAGGAATGTATGACTAAATGCTTCAAACAGATGCAGGCCAGGTTGCTTGCCTGCCAGTTATTCCTGATTGCTTTTAATACTATTGATACAAATATTTCTGGACAGGTTAATTGCATTTGTACATTTTATTACCAGTGTGCTCTTTACAATACCAAATTAGAGCAGAAGCACAATTGCACAACCTATAGTCATCGCTAGCCAATCTTTCTTCTTTTTTTTTTAATTAAAAAAAATGTCATTCTTTACTAAGTTATATAGTCAGGTTGGCATGCCCAGTAGTGTAGAGGATCTTCAGTAGACATGACTCGCAAATAATATACTCTAATTATACTCTAAAATCTGCATAGGGCACACTGTGACCAAATAATGCCTTCATCTCATTCCTCTGCTGTGATACGAGAAGTCTGTAGTAGTGTGAAAGCACATTAAATTGTAGCTAGTGGAAATAACAAGCTTTAATAATTCGATTTAATTGTAGACAATGAAAATAACAAGTAGGGTAACTCCAGTCTCGGGTTTAAACACTGTTACAAAATTTTCTTTTCCTTCCAGTAGTGATTAATGTTGCATATACAGACTGGCTTAGTAGTATTTGCCAACTGAAAATTAATGGCTTATTGCAGCATAAGCCAATCATAATTACTACCCCTCATCTTACCAAACAGAATATGATTTATCCTAAATCATAGCTAGTATATGCTTTTTTAATCTGTTTTATCTTTGATTTGCTGTATATTTGACTTTATTTTTTGCAGGTTTGCACAAATATAATTGAGAAAAATGCTAATCCAGAGTGGAATCAAATTATTTATCTTCAAATAAAGGTCAGGGTTTTTTTCTTGTTTCTGTAGAAAGCAACTGTCTTTTTGGAACTCAGGGCATTAACATTACAGAGGTGAAATAAGTAATGGGTTATTTTATTTCAATTGTTTTCTTTTCAGTTTCCCTCTGTGTGTGAGAAAATAAAACTTGCAGTTGTTGACTGGTGAGTCATGAATTTTAATAAAAGTAGCAGATAAGGTAAACCGCGTTAAGTGGAGAAAAGTCTGGTTCTATGGATGTTGGCTATTTTTCAGTCTATGACAGTATTTAAGCAAAAGTTCAAGTATTTTCCTTCATGGTTTCTTCACAAGAGACCTGGTTAATGTAACATGACAGTATTGTGAATTTTGTGCAGTGGTGTAAGGGTCAGGTGAATTCTTCATGATACAGCCCACATTTGTAACTAAGCAATCACATCTGTGTTTGTAATGTTAAAGCATTCCAGGTGATATAAAATGTGTATACTGGTAGCTTGCTTCTATGTAGGATGACCAGTATTATATTTAAATAAAATCTTTCCTTTTTTCTTTATAGGGATCGCCTTACAAAAAATGATGTAGTAGGAACAACCTATTTAAGTCTCTCAAAAATTGCTGCTTCTGGAGGAGAAATTGAAGGTAACTGAGCAGTACATAACATTATCTTCTCTTGTGTTGTCAGGAATAGCAAAGTTCAGTGCTGTAAGAAAGTTTATTTTCCTATACTTCTTCAGTTCTATGGCAACAAGATTATTTGTTTCTGGAATTTTCAAACCAATGCTCCTAGGAAATATACTATTGAACTTTCCAAAGTAAAGTATTGAAATTTTCCATTATCATGATAACAGCAGTAACTAATTCAATATTCAGTGTTTTGTTATATACGTACAGTTAAGGAATTAATTAAATCTGTGAGTAGTTTCCCAAATTCAGAAAACTATGTGGTGTCACAGTCTATCATGAGTAAGATAGGCAAATTTATCAAGTCCCTTAATGAGACATTTAATTTAAAACCAATCCAGAGTCACTGTTTCAGAAGTTCATTGGGCACTAGTAGACAAGACTTCTTTTGCCACCCTCTAAGCATGTTTGTTCTTTCTCTGGAAAGGTATCTTAGAAGCTGGAGAATGTTCCTGAGTAGTTAGCCTACAGGAACACTCTAGAACCACCTGCTCATTTCCTGTATACTACCAGGCTGTGTTCAAATGTTGGAGGAACTTAGATCAGTCTCTGCTCTCATCAGTAGCTTACTAGAAATGGGCGTTGCATCTCATTGCATGAGTGCTCCAAATTACTACTTAGTAACCCTTATTTTAGTAGCTTCAATAAATGAAGATTTTCATTGCAATTCTGTGATCACAGGCAGTGAACTTACACGCTTCAATCAGTATAGTTGGCTGGATATGTAATATCATAAAAACTGAAAACTGCATTAACTGCAAAATCTAGTTAAGCAGGTATGATATTCCTAAAATGTTGTCCCCACTGGACAATACCTTTGTGATAAAATTCTTCCTTACAATATTATAAAAAGCATTTATTGTGTGAAGACTTTGGTAAATATGGGGGGGAAAAAATCCCTGTTGCATTTATGGTCTGATATAATATTATGATTATTTCTTATTTCTTTGTGATTGATAGCTGCGAACTATTCTTCTTTTTATTCATATAATTGAGCCAGCTCCATGACAAGGATTCTGCATTAATTTGCCAGAAAATGTTTTTTATGAACATAGTATGGCATATTAACTGTCCATATAGAATTGTAAAGTCCATGGCTAAACATGCTTAACATTGATTTATCTGACTATCTACACTAGGTTGAAGGTCACTGACTCAAAACTGTTTACACCATTGCCACAATAAGAATATGAATTACTTTTTTTCTGTTGTGTTTATTAAATCTATATGATATGTACTTGTGTGAAACAGACCAGTTTGTCCTTAATTTGATAGGTGTATCAGGAGTTGTGGCTCCAATCATGTAGTGATTTGAGCCAAGTATTTCACTTATCGAATGAAACTGTATTTTCAGTCATAAACTGAAAACATAACTTCAAGTGTATAACCCAGTCCTCTTAGAAGTACTGCAGTTGAAGTAAGATTTTGCGCAAACATTCTTTTCATATACCCTCCACACATCCAGAGGCAAAAAGACAGGGTTACAGAAACAGGCAATGGGAAATCAAAGACAGAAGGGTTGGGCTAGGGAAAATTCCAGGGAGATCACTGCTGCCCATGTAAGCGTGTAACTTGAACTGCTGCTGAGTTGCAGCCCATTTTTACTTCAAACCCAGATACTTAGTAACTGAATAAAGCTTATTTGGATTCTCTCAGTACTGGAGTACTGACATTGAAGTAGTCATTTCCATGTAAAGTCTCAAATTATCTAATCTTGAGGTCAATGCCATGCCTGAAGCCTGTTCTGGCTTCTAAAGGATTGGGAAATTGAAGTAATCTATGGTCTTCAGTAGATGAAGACATTCTAATGGGCCCTGAAATGTAGTGGTTTTCTTAAATGTTCTTAAGATTTTAAAATAATTTTTTTAACAGAATTTAATATTGTGGGGAGGAGAACTCAGCAGAGCTGAAACAGAAGCGTTAAAACAGTATATTTTGTCAGCTACATGTTTGCTTTTTTTTTTTTTGGAATTTGTACATGAAGTGATACCTTCATATTTTAGTCTGGAAGCAAGGTTGTAGCCCACATGAACTTTATTTTTTCTTGAGCCTTCAACTTTATTTTAAAAGCAGATTGCTTTATGTTGTACTTGTTTTTAAAATGCTATTGTCACTTGTCATGTAACTTCTTCTCTTTTCATAATATAGAATTTTCATCTTCGGGAACAGGGGCTTCATCATATGAAGGTTTATATCTTTGTCTGCTACTGATTTTACTTTCCATTGCCCAAACTGAGAAGTCTTATCTAAGAAAACCCATCATCTTAAAAAGCATTTTTAAATAATTAACTTGTGTGAAAGACTTCACTACTACAATTAAAAAGTATCAAACGTAACTAATTCTATAAAACAGTTTTGGCACTGGAACTGGTTCAGAAATATTTCTGTTTGGCTGGTGCTTCAAGCTGTGTTTAGAGTTGAGCATGCAGTTGCTTCAATCATAAAGTGCTTGGTCTAACAATGGCTTGCAATTTTTAATTTAGCTATGAGACTGCAACTATATTTGCAGCTTCAGTGCCCTGCAAGAGTAAATAGCTACCTAGAATCATTAATGATGTTTTGCTTATGCTTAGCTAGCTATATAAAAGAAGTCTAAAAAAATGAAATCTGATTCTGTTAAAACCTGGAGAGACAGTTTTTTACATTCCTGCCTAGGTTGACATCTAGTTTTGAAAGACACTGTGGTAAATATTTGTGTAGTGAGAAATAAATACAATTGGAGTGCAGTTGAAAGGTAAAAAACGTTCATCTACATAAATATTATCTTTCTTAATCATAGAATAGTTAGGGTTGGAAAGGACAATATTAAGTCAAAAGCTGAAATAACTTTTCAGAATTACTTTCTGAAATACATGATAATCTTCTAAATGTTAACAATTTAATTTTAAATGTAGAGAAAGCCTATAAAAAATATGCTTTTTATTCCAGGTTTGGGAGAGCTTTTTTTGCTTGGGTTTTTTTGTTTGTTTCATTTTTAAATTTATATTCTGTTTAATTTATTAGCAGCAGTGAGTTGTGAATGTACTAGTTGAACACACATCTGTACCTTAAATCTAGTCATATTGAGATCCAATGTGAGCAGTTCAGTGTTAGACTTTTTTAAAAATCAGACAGTATTCCATCAAGAATCTGAATGATTTTCCGTTCAGATTTTTATCTGTATCTGATTCAGATGTAAGGATGTGAAAGTACCCAAATGCAAAATAGAGAACTGCAAATCTTTATATTTTGCAGATTTTATATGACTTCCTGTTGATAGGAAATGACATCAATACATCACATAATTTATATTATCCATTTGTGTCACTCAGTGGTCACAGTGGCCAAGTCATGCAAGGCGTAACCCTTCATTTTCACTTCCTTATCTTGACCATCCTTTCCTATGATAAATACATCATTCTTTGCGCTGCAGATCACTGTAAGTGGTATCTGTTGCAAGGTTTAGAACCCGATTCTCATCTCTTTTTTTATACCAGCATCATTTGTTCAAATACAAAAGCTAAGATACAAGAAGGAAAAGAGTATAGAATCTTTCCTGTTTGCTCAAAATTGACTATGCAGTATTTTTCTGCATGCATGTTGCTTACCGTGTTCTAATTTTCTTTGAACTACTCATCAAATTTGCCAATCAGTAATGCTGGCATGTGTTTGATTATTACAGAAAGAACAATTAAATCCCTTAAGTATAAATTGCAATTGGCTCTAAAATGAGCTTTTTAGAATCTCATTCATCTAATAAATTTGCAAGGCATGAATGCAAACCCAAAAGATAACAGCAGTAATATAACTGAGGCTTACCCCTCTCTCTATATTTTTTTTTTTTTTTGCTAAAAAACAGAACACTGTTGAAAAACACAAAATTATGACAGTAAGTTTTCAAGTTTTTAGATATCTTAAATATTGGAAAATAAATAATAGCTTTGGTGTGCAGTTTTCTAGCTTAGCTATTAAAACTGACAAAAATATCTAAATCCTTATTAATGTTTTTTTAGCTAGATTAAGAAATTGGAAAATTTTAATTTGTTAGTCATGGAATAAGAATAATATACAAATTAGAGTTTATTGTAATTGGAATTAACTAAGAATTAACTGAGTTTGCAGACTTTGTCTTGTATGAATTTTAGCTTACTGAAAAGGGAGTTTGTGAGAAACAGTGTACTGTGGCAGTTAGGATTAGAGTTTGCAGTGGTCTGTGTTTTACCTTGAAGTACAACCACAGAAAAATTACACTAAAAATTCAAACAGTAGGATTAACTGTGGTAAACAGTAGGGCTTTTCCCACTATGGTGTGCATCTGTTTTGTAGCTGTTTAGCTAGAACAATGACCTATGCATTTAAATGATTGCATATGTTTTACTCAGTTTTGTTTGTTTCTAGAAAATCTGTTTTATGTTAACGTACAGTGTTTTACTCTTTCACGTAAATGAAAACCTGATATATGGAGTGGGGCAGAAGTTCTGTTTATTCTGTGGGGTTTTTACTGCATGAAGTAGTATGTAGTAAGTATTGTACCGTGAAGAAGAAAGTTAGGAACAAGTACAGTCATGGCTGTAATTACTTTAAATTTATATAGTATACCCAGAGAATAAAGTGTTCTTACTTTACTAATAACTAACTGATATCTAACAATTGTCCTGCTGTAATGTTCATTGTTTTTCTGGCTTTGAATGGTAATTAAAAAAGATATACTGGTTGTGTTTTCTGTTAGCAAACACTGGAGAAACTGAAGTTGGCTTTTTACCAACATTTGGGCCTTGTTACCTAAACTTTTACGGAAGTCCAAGAGAATACACTGGATTTCCAGACCCATATGACGAATTAAACTTTGGAAAGGTCAGTTTCTTTACTCATTGTTTTTAATTAAAGGATTAAACCCTAATGGTTTTAACAAATTAATGTTTGGAGTTTTTTTATTTCACATTGCACTCCTTTTGGTCTTTTTATTTTGAATAATATAAGCCAGAATAATGTGTAACTAAAGAATAGTATGCTACTTTAGGAGAAATACATAAAATTGGGTTCAATGTGTAATTATGTTGCAGGGGGAAGGAGTTGCTTACAGAGGGAGAATTCTGGTTGAACTATCTACAATACTTGAAAGCAAACCTGTTAACAACAAAAAGTTAGAGATGATTCCTAATGATGACTTACTGGTTGTTGAGGTAAATCCTTATTTTATTGTCATTGTTGGTAATGGAGATGTGCCTTGGCTGGTTATTTTTGGAGAATGATCTAAGTTACTAAAATTGAAACAATTGAGTTGAATCTCAGAATTGAGAGAGGTGATTATTGATAATGTGGCTACAAAAATGTCATACCCTTGTAGGACAAAATATTAATTTGAAACATTTTTGTTATCTCAAATACAGTAATTTATTATATACATATCTTTTTGGTTGCTTTTCACCACAGTAATAAAAGTAATGACATTTTTATTTCCATTTAGAAATTGCTGTTGTTTGCTATAGTTGTGGATCCTGTTTAACAAATATTGAAATGCAGCTAAAAAGTTTCTTCTTGTAGAAATACCAGCGCAGACGAAAGTTCTGCTTGGCTGCTGTGTTTCATTCTGCTACCATGCTGCAAGACACTGGTGAGCCTATCCAGTTTGAAGTTAGCATTGGTAACTATGGCAACAAGTTTGATACCACCTGTAAACCTTTGGCATCAACAACTCAGTACAGTCGTGCTGTTTTTGATGGTAAGGATGCTACTGGTATGGGGATATAATGATGTAAAATTTTGAGGTGCTATTTTATAGCTTTGGAATGACAGCCCTGACTACTGAAAATTATTAAAAAACATGACAGAAAAGTCCTATGTCTCTTTACAGCTTTTGAGATGAAGTTTCATTTATGGAATACATGCTGCAAAGCCTACTGAGGTTTTAAAGATATTTTCACAGAATTCAGTGAAATCTTTTGTCTGTGTACTAGATGTGCACAGGAAAATTGGCAAGTAAAAAAAGTATCTAAAAACTGAGGATTAAATATGAAAAATACCCTTTGAACATGCTAACTTAGAATAAAATAAAAACTTGGTTTTAATCCAGGTGTTGGGCAGCCTAGGAGAAAACAGCCTGGCTAAATCACAGGAAAATATATTTTGTCTATAACTTTTTTATAAACTGCAAGCAGTAAGAGGTGGGGGGCAGGGGGTCTGTATATTAAATGAAATAATCAGGTTTACTCTGGAAAATAAGTATTTGAATATTTTATTTCAGATATATGCTTATTAATATGTTATCTACATTGATAAGTTATGGGAAAAAATAATGAACATGTTAGCAGATAATTTATTGCAAAAATCCATTGGATTTTGAAACAATTTGAAGTAAAATTTTACCATCTAACAGACACTGCACTGGCTGAAAAATCCTTTGACATGCTTGAAGTAGCTTGTTTGTTCTTAATAAATTGTAGTACATAAATGGAATAAATACAGCAACTTGTGCAGTGTACAGTATGTATTCCTGACATGAATTCTAACTCTAATATATGACTGTTTCACACCAGGTAATTATTATTACTACTTGCCATGGGCAAGCACAAAGCCAGTTGTTACACTGACTTCTTTTTGGGAGGATATAAGTCATAGATTAGACCCTGTGAATGTAATCCTAAACATGGCTGAAAGACTGGTAAGACACTTAAGATCTTTCTTTTGCTGATATGCTTTTCATATTTACTTTTTTCACTTAAAGGTGTAATAAAAAAGTGACTTTTTGACCAAATTATGCAAGAGTTTTCTGAAAACTTTTCCCTCCTTTTTTCCTATTCAAAAATTAAACATAGCTCAGTGTAACAAATGGCACTGCTATTCATAGGTCTGTGTTCAGGCGAGGCCCAGCACACTTCTGCATGAATCTGCAGGGAATTCCCGCAGGGAGGAAGAGTCCTCAGTGTTGGTTAGGGGCATGTTAAGTTTGAAGAACTGTTATTTGCTTTGGAAGCTAGGTGCAATATCATGTACTGTTAAATATATTGTAAAAGAACATGGGAATAGTGCTGTTAAATATGAATCAAGTTTGAGCATCTGAGTCTTTTTTTATTTGGTCTTTATACATCCAAATAAGTAAGTTAAAGTCTTGAAACTCATATTGACCATATATACCACAATTGAAGCTTTTAAGTGCAAATCCTTTTCTTTTAAATTCCTCAGCAATCCAACTTAGCCATCTTAAAATCAGGAATGCAGTCTAAAATTTCTGAAAACCTATTAGCTGAGACGTGGTTGAAGCTAATTGATGAACTTACAGAAGATATAAGGTAAAAGTACCTTTTTTTATCTCTTATGTTATCATTCTAGGCCTGATCAGAATGTTTTCTATTACCTCTGCTAAGTCAGACAACAAATCCTAAGGACAATAAAACTGATTACACTTCTGAACTAGCCTGAGCACTAGAATTCCAGAAGTCTCTGAAAGTAATAAAACATCATGGATATTGCCAATGAAGTCTCCTGTCTAGTTTTGTAATTCTCCCTTATCTTAGTCACTAACAGCAGTAAAACAGCATGTCTTGAAAAAAATCTAAGGCAGGACTGTTCTGAAAATGTCAAATCGTGAATCTCTGCTGCTTTTCTATCTTGCCTTCTTTAGAATTCCTTATGTCTTTTGTTTGCCCATGTTTCAATGTTATTTCTGAAAATGAAAAGGGAAGAAATTTTGTAATTTACTGATAAGCCCAGAAACCAAAAATATAAGATATTTAGGGCTTAAGGGCCATTAAGATTATATTTTTGAATAAGCATTTAATCAACAATGTCTGTACATGTGAGAGTGTTCAGAGAAGGTGATAGGAGTCAGCACTTAGGCTTCTAAGGGAGAGTAAATTCTAAATAGAGAGGAACGGATCATATGAGAAAGAGACATTAATAGAAGGAAACATCAAGCTGGGGAGAGACACTTGAAAAACATTAAACAGATGGAAAAACATTAAACAGCACAGGAAAAGGAAAAGGAAAATGAGAAAATAGTTATTGATTAGAGGAACTAACAGAGAACATGAAATGAGAGAACAAAATTAACAAGCTGTAGAGCTAATATGAATGTGAACAAAGGGAAAAGCTAATAGTTGACATCAGTGTGTACTGGCAAAGAATTATATGATAGAAAGATTATGTCAGAATATAAACTAGTAATTCGATAGAATACCTGCTGTGATCTGAAAGAAAGTGGAAAGAACTGACATACTTCAGGAAAGCAAAAAAGGTGAAGGGCAAACTATAGTCAACATGGAGCCATCTAGTGAGTTTAGGAACTTAAGGGTTTATATCAATTATGTCAACTCATCCTCCTGACATACATCTGCAATTATTCAGTTTGTAATTTTGTAAAATATATTATTATTGAGCAATTACTGAGCAATAGCACCTAGATATATCAACAAAATGAGCTTTCTGTTGTTCATAGGATGCAATTCTCCTTATGTGTTTTTTTCAGCAGACTTTTAAAACCTCTGTCAAACACATAATTCCCTGTATTGAATTCCTAAACCAATTTTCCTTGCCATGCTAAAGTTCAAATGAGTTAGGAGTTTGAGAGAGTTTTCAGTGCACTATTTAAACCTAAAATAAGGTGATTTTATGGAAGTACTGATCTGGTACATTTGATTCATGTGTAAGTACTTGCACCCAGGGCAGGTAGCACTTCATTCAGCTTAGTAGAACTAAATATACTGAAGGTATAAGTCAGTATCAAGGTCTTGCAGAATCAAAGGCGTTAGAAGTGCATTGCTTATCATTAAAAGTAGGTCAGAGAAGAGTCAGTCTTTTCAAACCAGGCAGTGTCTAGGGAACTTTTAATTTTTTTTTAGTATCATATTAAAGACCTCTCAATAAACTCAGTTAAAAGGCTATCCCTTTATCCTCAGCCATTGGTCTTTGAAAAGTCACCTTTTCCTCAAACATCCACCAAACTCAAGAAAAGCTTATTTTCCTGGGCTCTACCGTGATGCTACAGGACTTCTTGATTCCTTTGAAGAGTTATTCTGCCCTCTGGTGACTCAGAAGTTCCATGTCATGGATTTCTTTTAAGAGTTCTTTGATGTTTTCATGCCAGAGGGTTAGATAACTCTAGTCATAGGCACAAGCCATGTTTGTGTATTGAGTTTCTGAGAATTTACAGTTTCCAGTGAAGGAAAGCAACCTAACTTGTTCTGAAGGCAGTGATTTCATTTTTCAGGTGTACATTCTCAGACAATAACTTTCTATTTTGAACGTATAGGGAAAGGTGTTTTGCTTGGTTTGATTAGCAGCAGTTAGATTTAAGCTTATACCTCAAGCTGTTCTACACTGGTGCTTGTTGTGTACGCACAGCCTTTCCCTTGCTTACTGTACATGCTTTCTCAGGTGGAAATCTCTGCAGAAAGGGATGCTATAGCACTATTCTGGTGGTTTTTAATCAAAGGAAATAATAGCACCCAATCTGTATGCCACTGTATGCATATCTGTGTTTAGTGTGTGGCTAAATAAAATTCATTTAGATTATTAACCATCATAAATATTCTATTTTCAGTAAACCATTTCCCCTCATAGAAGGCAGATCTAATATTACAGTCCTTGACACTCAGATTGAAAAACTGCGTCTGAGGTCTCTCAAACAGATTGGAGAAGCAGCAGCAAGGATGAGAAATGAAGCTACTGATGTGAAAGCCACTCTGACAGAAATTGAGGATTGGTTTGATAGATTAATGCAACTGAGTGAAGAGGTTAGTACCTCACAATTCTGGTTTAGAAGTAGCTGTCTGACACAAACTACTGTAATGTTCACTGCTGATCAGGCAGTATCCACTCTCCTTAGAACAGTAATTTTAGATGCTTTGAAAGTAAACATGTTCCTCTATAATTAGGATTTACTTAAATACAGTGTTTTAGTGTGTTAGCTGTCAGTGAATGCATGTTGGGAAATAACCGCTCTGTGAATTGTAGAATAATCTCCATTCAGTTTAAAGTGACGGTACTTTCCTTTCTTCCAGAATTGCAAGTCACAGGGCTGGTTCAGGGGCTGCAGGGTATATGTTGTACTTCTGCAGCTTGTTACTCGTAGTAATTGACTTCCAAGAGAGTTAAATCTGTTTGTTTCTGTGTTGTTTGGTTGTTTTTTTAAATTTCCAGCAACATCTTCAGTTTTTATTTATCTTGGTTATCTCAGAATTGGCTTTCACAGCATTTTGAAAAGATTTATTTTTCCTTTGTCACTTATGTTTTGAAAAGTTACTGATTAAAAAAAAAATAAAAGAGCAATTCATTTGGCGGACTTGCACCTCGCGCAAAAGGGTGTGCACAAAGCTGCAAAAACATAGTAAGCTGTTTCTGCCTTCTGATAAAAGGCTTATGGTGGATAACCTCATGTGGAAGCACTGCGAGCACTTAAATATGTAGCAGGTCAATCCAAAGCATTAGCTTTTGGGATCAGTCACTTTAGTCATCGTATAGGAATTGAGATACAAAATGTGTCTAGAAAAATCGGAAAGAGGTAGAACTGGGTTTTTTTAGTAGAACTTATTTGCTTTCCAGCAGTCTCAGTGGTATTTTAACGATTATTTCAGAACACTACATTGTGTTACTTGCAAAGTAAAACAATTTTCTCTGTCATAAATTCATGTTAGTTATTGATTCTAAGTGATAAATCTTTCAACATAAATCCTAATTTATGTTTCTGTTGTCCAAGCATTAGACTAGTTTAGCATCTATTAATTACTGGTTTTAACTTTCTTTTCCCCACAAATAACCCACAGCCACAAAACAGTATGCCTGATGTAATCATATGGATGATCCGAGGGGAGAAAAGACTGGCTTATGCTCGTGTTCCTGCACACCAAGTACTTTATTCCACAACGAGCCCTGAATCATCTGGTAAATATTGTGGAAAGACCCAAACAATCTTCTTAAAGGTACTGTTCCCCCCTCCCCCCCAAAAAAATAATTAACATTAACTCCCTAAACTGTGATTCCTTCTGATAGGAGCATGAAACATGGAAACAAACTATGACCAATGATTAAAAACCAACTGCATATAGCTTCTTCGCAATATCACAAATTTTAATGTCAAGTTCATCATAAGCCAGTTAGAATCAGACCCTGAGACTTTCCTGAAAGAGCTCACACTTGTGATAGGACTTTTAAAGTGTTACTGGGGTTGGTGATTAGGGGCTGGTCATGAATGGAGACTTTTATAGTGGATAGCTAGTATAAGTCAGAGAAGTTCTAAAAACCTATTCAAAGTTTTGGATGGCTTTCTGCAAGTAATATAGAGCATGTCTACACGCAGAAGTTCTGTAGCATGTCTCTGCTTTGAGCATTACTCATGAATAGGAATGTCTTTTTCCATTTAAGTTTGTATTGTCTTCAATTGGACTAGACAAGTAGAAAAAAAAAGGCAATCTGACTGTAGAACAGTAGCATTTAGAGTTTGTCAGGGTACTGATAGTTACATTGATTCAATGCCGACAAGCCTGTATCATGTTCTTCATGCAAGCCTCTTTATGCGTATTATGATGCATTGCTTCTACATTTGGTGAACCATTCTGACTAACCTCTCCATTTCCACGGTCTCCTGATGAGAAACACTAGCATCCACATTGAAGTTTTAAGTTTGGTCATAACTAAAAACTGACTGCTGGATAAAACTCAGGAGAGAATATGCAGGAACAGGGGCAATGCTACTGTTACTGTGTTTGGTTTTTACCTGCCCTAGGCAGGTACCATTTCAAGAAAGTTTCCTTCCTGAGCTATATTACTGGCTTTTGAGGAAATGCAGTACAGGAAGAGATAAATAAATCATGTCATAAATCATGTTATTCATATCTCTATGTTATTGTGTATATTTTACTGAAAGCTGCAATACCTGCATAACATAACAAAGAATAATTTTTTTGTTCCTGTTCCAGTACCCACAGGACAAGACCAAAGATGTCAAAATGCCTGTGGAGTTGCGAATAAACATTTGGCTCGGGCTCAGTGCAGTTGAAAAGAAGTTTAATAGCTTTGCAGAGGGAACATTCAGTGTTTTTGCAGAAATGGTATGTCCTTTATTGCTTTCTTACTTTAAACCTGGATGTGAGTGCTAGGAATTCAATGAAATTGGAGCTGTTTTGATATATTTATTTTTGCATGCTGGGCAGAAAGGGAGAGTAGTATTTATTATACCAAAACAACTAGACCCCATTCAAGACAATTAAGATCAAGTCCATTGTGCCTACCACATGAACTTCAGCAGACCAGATTCTGAAGTGGTTAATCAGGTAAAAATCCGGTTAACTCCAGTGATTTCAAAGACATTTCTTTTAGATTTTTATCAGTGTAATTAAGATTGGGATCTAGACTATTATGTTTTGGCATGTGAATAACCGTTTTATGTAATTGCTTCTTCACTTCTACAAATGATACTGGATACAAGTGGTTTTGCTTAATAATGGTGCTTTTGTAGCAGTAGAAAATTTACTGTTACAAGAAAAACTGATTAAAACCAATAGATTTTGCTGACAAAAGGCCATAATATAATAACATTTCAATGGTAAGAGTTAACAACTTTGGAATAAAATGCTTGAAATAGTCCCAAGCATATAATAGAGATTTTGAATGATAATGGTAAGCATCAGATATCTTCTATATGCCACATCAGCTAATGCTGCATATAATCCAGTATAATAGCTAATGAAACAAGACATTTTTACAGAGGCTTGTATTACCATTGCCTCTATGCTTTAATATTTAGTAGTACTGTTATAGGTCACTTAAAATAGACAGTGGGGGTTTAAAGCCATTATTTAAGTATAAAGAAGCTATTGAATATCTCATTTTTTGCTCTTCAAACATCAATCCACAATTTTACAAGAATAAGAACAGAAAACTCAAGACCATCATAAATTACTAATAATCCCATTAGCATAAAAGGAAATATATTGTATAAACTGGGCTGACATCAGAATCATGCTCCCAGTAGCATCCATGATAAGACCATAAATCAGTTTTACATGTTATGAAAGAAGACATTATAAATAGGAGATTTGAGATGGAAAAGAATGAGAGGATCATACATTTAGGGAGCAGAATAAACTTGTTTGAATAATGTAATTGAATTTTGTTTAACAAAGCTTTCATTGGGAGGAACTTTGCCTGTAGTTACACAGAGGCATTAAACTGAGAAGACAGTTTTGTTTAGCAGTGGAATCCTTGTTTGCCATACAGCATAGAAGAAAAAGAAAGAAAGAAATTAATGATAACACTGTAGAGTAATGCGGGAAGAGAGTACTTAATTTCAGAGAAGGGAAAGGTACAGTAGAATGTTTCATTTTTAACAGTTACATAAATGTCTTTTGTTTGTGTTTGTTTTTCTTCTCCTCACCCCTCACCCCCCACCACCACCCCCCAAGCTTTTAATTATCCCCAAAGTCCTGACTTTTTCTTTCTTCTCAAACAGTATGAAAATCAGGCTCTTCTTTTTGGAAAGTGGGGTACCTCAGGACTCGTTGGTCGCCACAAGTTTTCCGACGTCACAGGAAAAATCAAGCTGAAAAGAGAGTACTTTCTACCCCCAAAGGGGTGGGAGTGGGAAGGAGAATGGGTGGTTGATCCTGAAAGAAGGTCAGATATTTTTAATTTTATGTCAGGAATAAAGGAGTTTAGTCTCAGAGTGTGGAGTCAAAAGCTCTGATCTTTTTTTCTTGGCTGAGAAAGAGGTTTTAAGCTGATCTTTGTAGGACACCAAAAGCCAGCCAATAATCAAAGCTAGTTAATAACCCTTTAAAAAAGTAAAATAACACCATTACAGGATTTGCATGGTCATTCACATACAGTGGATGTTATTTGTGTTTATTTCACTAAATGTTGAGAAGTTCCATTGCCCTCATTAAACAGCTGTCACAGGTTATTTCTAAAACTGACTCAAGAGAATGGTTGTTTTCAGAGCCTGAGGTCGTGGTGCTTGCCATATGATAATTCCTCTCCTGGCAGACTGAATTCCTGAGGTGTTAATCCTCCCCCAGCTCTAGCAGGTTCAGTCTTGCTCTGTCAGAGGTTTTCACCTCCTGAGGGTTTAGCTATTTGTGTTGCCACACTTTAAACCACACTGGGTAAATTATTAGTTTCAGAAACAAAAGCCAGCATGAGAAAGAGATTGTTTTCTCTTTTCTTAACAGGTTCAGCCCATTTTAAGTTATGTGTTCTGATGGTAAAAAAAATAATACCGGACTTTTGTTATAGAAAAACTGTGCAGAAAAATACATGCTATTATTTGATCCATTTTAAAACAGTATCAGTTTGTAGGTATGAATAGATGGGTTTATTTTCATACTCAATACATAGTTTTTATTACAATGAGTAGTATAACATGATGAAAAGCAATAACAGACATGAAGATATTTTCTCAGATAATGAAATAAACGCTACTGTTAAAATGCAGAAGCATTTTATTGCATCTTTTATTGAAAAATAATCCGCATGGCTCTATTTGACCAGCAGATGGCATTTTATAACAGCCTTTCGTGCTTTCTGAATCCCAGTAAGTGGAAATTGAGGCTATTCTGTTTGATTTAATGCTCTCTTATTTCTTTTACTTACAAGTTAGAAAAATATTAGCCAACCGATTGCTTGTCTTGTCAACAGCATAAAGGGAAACAAATGAAGTACATAAATAAATTAATAAAAATCTGAGATGCATATAAATATTGTGTGCAGCCTGGGTTTTCCTACACTTAAATATGTGATTTTCTTTTTTCCTTTTTCTAAGAAGAATTGTTGAAAGCAGATCCTGAATAACGCAGCTGTTAAAATACTCCTGTTAGTCACTGATTATTTGAGTAATATTCCTCCTATTGTTTACTGCTGCGGGAGTTGCTTCAATTTAAGCAGACATTCTAAGGAAATAAGTAGCCATCATATAGATGAATGATACACTGTAATCTGTTAATAAATAAAACTCCACAAACATGGACAATCCAGAATTGCAGCCTGTGTGCACATTCTGTACTTTGTTTCTATACGTTCTCTGTAGCTGACTAAAATACATTTGGTTTAGTACTGTATTTGCTTTGAATTTGCAGTTTGTTAACTGAAGCTGATGCTGGTCATACTGAATTTACTGATGAAGTATATGAAAATGAGAGTCGCTATCCTGGAGGGGAATGGAAAGCAGCTGAAGACAGTTACACAGATGTGGTGAGACTGAGACTTTTCACTGGATAACTGAGGGTTTAAGAGAAGGAGTTCTAGGATTTGCTACGCAGGCACTGGAATGGGTTGCCCAAAGAAGTTGTGAATGCTCCATCGCTGGCGGTGTTCAAGGCCAGGTTGGACAGAGCCTTGGGTGACATGGTTTAGTGCCTATGGCAGGGGGGTTTTAACTAGATGATCTTAAGGTCGTTTCCAACCCTAATTATTCTATGATTCAATGATTCTATATTTAATCTATTAATGCACAGAACTGTTATGTTTTCCCTACATAAAAGAATGGAGAAAAAGCTCCACTGCCACGTGAGTTCACGTGTCCTCTTGGATGGATGTGGGAAGATGATGCTTGGAAATCCGATTTAAATCGAGCAGTGGATGAGCATGGTAAGATTAACTGTTTATCTGTTGATTATTAGCACAATCTGTCATAGTCTATGTTGAAAGAGGGCACATGTCAAGACTAACAATGTCCTGAGCATAGCAGTGGTTGCCTTATGGAAGAACGTTAAGGAAATATTTGAATAACAGTTGCTTAAGGAATCAGATAAAATTACATTTGGAAAGTGTTGTCTGTTGGCATCTTTTTCTATATCCATTTTAAACACTGTTCCATCAAACTCACTCATTGAGCCTTTCTTTTGTCAAAAAGGACCAGTCTTCTGAACAGCCTATGTAATGAATTAATTTATAAGTGCTATACTAGAAAAAGAATCACATATTCTAAGAAAACTGTACATTGGTCTTAGCCACAGCAGCAGATGACAATTTTGAGCTAAAAGCCTTGAAAATTAATAAATAAATAAATAAATAAGGACTAATGCAAACAACAATGTATGAGAAGTTCCAGTTGGGAAAACTCCATGTATAAACAGTGTGCTTGGAAATAGAACCCATCCTTATTTTAAATAAGTTTCCAAAATATTTTTCCCAAGGCCGAAGTTAATGCAGTCGAGTGGTTAGGAGCGAGCCTGTAAGATGTGGATTAGTAGCAGTTAATTGGTTTCCATTTTTAGCAAAGTCATGCTTTTCTTTTTCTATCTTGCTTGTGTTTCTGAAATGTACCAACTAATCAATTTCAGGATGGGAATATGGAATTACCATTCCTCCGGACACTAAACCAAAGTCATGGGTTGCTGCAGAGAAAATGTACCATACACATCGAAGACGAAGACTGGTGCGGAAACGTAAGAGGGATCCAGCTCAACCAGTAACAGCAGGAAGGGTAAGCAGAAGAGAGATGCAATCTTCATTAGAGACTGCATGTTTTTGTTGTATTCCTTTTCTTCATCTTTTTGTAAACTGATGTTTCCAGCATTGGTTTATAAGGGTGTTATGCCTGCCAGAGCAAGTGCTGAGTTTTTTCATTACATTTATAAAAGGACTCTGTTGTGGTTTAACCCCAACTGGCAACTAAGTACCATGCAGCCACCCACTCACTCCCTTCAACTGTGGGATGGGGAGGAGAATTGTAACAAAAAACGTAAAAACCCATGGGTTGAGATAAGAACAGTTTAATAATTGAAATAAAAGTAAACTCTAATAATAGTAGTACACTAATAATAACAACAATAATAATAAAAGGAAATACAGAGAGAAGGAATAAACCCTGCCTCCCCCCACCGAAATAAAAAAAGTGGCACACAATGCAGTTGTTCACCACGTACTGACTGTTACCCAAGCAGTGATCAGTCCCTTCCAGTTAACTCCCCCCAGTTTATACACTGGGCATGATGTGCTGTGGTATGGAATATCTCTTTCGATAGTTTGGGTCAGCTGTCCTGGCTGTCTCCCTCGTAGCTTCTTGTGCCCCTCCTCACTGGCAGAGCATGAGAGATTGAAAAGTCTTTGATTTAGGGTAAGCACTGTGTAGCAACAACTAAAATATGTTATCAGCATTATTCTCAAAGCAAAACACAGCACTGCACCAACTATCTGGAAGAAAAACTATATCCCAGCCAAAACCAGGACACCACCACTGTGAATAGTAAAGATTTATGTCTTCCAGGGAATGCCATCATATGAAGATCAAGAAGGATGGGAATACGCTTCTTTGATTGGTTGGAAATTTCACTGGAAACAACGCAGTTCTGATACTTTCCGTCGAAGACGATGGAGACGAAAAATGGCTCCCTCAGAGACACATGGTGCAGCAGCTATCTTTAAACTTGAAGGTGCTTTGGTAAGCAAGAGAGTATCAAAAAAGTCTTCAAAAGTTCAATCTGTTAACTTAGAGTAAAAAACCAATTATGTGTATCAGCTATTTTAGTCCCTGAATTGTTTGACTGCTATATAACTGAGGAACTAGTACAGTTTATATTGTTTAAATTATGTAGAGTCTGAAAGGGACCATTGAAGTCAGAGTAGAGACTCCTGCATAACACACTTATTACTTTATTT
This sequence comes from Ara ararauna, assembly GCA_028858755.1. Classification (NCBI taxonomy): domain Eukaryota; kingdom Metazoa; phylum Chordata; class Aves; order Psittaciformes; family Psittacidae; genus Ara; species Ara ararauna. The sequence goes on from CM054381.1 coordinate 72,552,442, forward strand.
TTCAAAATTTTTTTAGTATTGCATTACATGAGATTTAGCTTAAAAGGCCAAAATACTAGCTCTAGCTTTTCACACACAGAATTTAGATGTATTAACATCAACACAAAGAACAACAGGCACTGAGATAGCTGCTCCTGATTAATATTTGTATATATAAACAACCAAACACAGGAAAGGCTAGCAAAGTGCTGGAGAAGCCAGAACACCGTATGTCATAAATAGATGATCAGAATGTAATTATTCCTCAAGTTTTCAGGTTAAAACAGCTTCATAGATAAGTTCTATTTACCAAAATACAAACTGGAGCAAACAATGAGAAGGTTACATTGTTTTTCTAAAATAGTGATTCTGATTGTATAACATTAACAAAAGTTTGCACTTTTTTTCTTGGTTTGTTTCTCTTTTTTGCACCGGATGGCAATCCATAATTCACCGATAGCATTTTCTTTCCACACTTAATTTGGTTCCACAGAATTTAAAAATTTGTATTTCAGTTTCTCTTCTGGCTATATTTCGTGGGCTACTGCTAGGATAAAGACATTTTGGAAAGTAAGCTTAGATGGCTGGATCTGATTTCTGCACAGCTTCGATGACTTCAAGAAATTACCTTTGGACATAACTAAACATCTTTTAAAGTACATTTACTCAGGAAAGTGAATTTCTCCTTGACCTAGAGGAGAGACTGAAACTAATATATTCCGCTTTAATCAAGTTCCTTCTATATTTGTAAATATTGAGTAACTTTTTTTTCTGTGTATAACTTCAGGGAGCAGACAATAGTGTTGATGACGGAGAGGGGAAGAGTTCAGAAAAAAACAAGGAGTTGGCAACAAAGGTGTTTGGTGCCAACACACCGCTTGTTTCCTGCTACTTTGACAGTAGGTTCTTTAACAATTCCTATTAAAAATCATGTCCATTTCTTCCTGGTCTCAAACAGAATTGTAATTATTTGTGTTTCACATCTAGGTTTACCTTCTGTTACCATTACTATCTAGTCCCTGATTGGGCTCTATTTAGGGTGCTGAAAGAAAAATTTCAGGTAGTCATTTCAGTATTTCAGCCCACTGTCATGCAGACATTTTTAAAACCTGTACTGGACAGGAATTCTAAAGCTAACTGTTGCAGTACCTGAATTTTAGGCTTTCTCAAATTATGGACTTTTAGCGTTAGGGTCCCTCTATAACAATACAGGGAGTTAAGCCAGCAGAGAAGATGTATGAATGGTTAATTTTTTGCTGGTTTAGCTCACTTAACCAGCTCAATTCAGGGTCAGATAAATGCCCAATCAGAGGAAGCAGTAAGACTATGTAGTTGAGTTGGCAAAGTGAACAAAACTGTAACTTTGCCAACCTGGATTGGCTTTAAATGCCTTGGAATCACTGTAATGGGATTCACAAAAGCAGGGACACTGAGATGGGAGCCACCAGTGTTTGTTAGTTAACAAGAATAGAAGCCAATCCAATCCACTGCTAAGGCTTGTCTTTGTTTGGACTCTGCAGAACTTGGTCTCCCTGCTGGGAATGGGTGCCTAGATCTTAAATCTTGTTTTTCAGAAGCTGAGGAAGATTATTATGGTTTCTTTTTAATAATGAACACAATAGGAGGAAAATGACACCTTTTCCTGCCAGAGTTTAGAGTTTTCAACTCATTGAGGCTATGAGCAGCTCAGATTTTCCCAAGGAAGGGCTGACATCATTTAAAGAAAACCTGTAGTAGCTTAACCACATGCTGTCCTGGGTTTGGGCCACTCTTACATCTTCTTGTTTAAGCTGTTCCACATTGCCTTTTTTTCTTTTCGTTTTTTTTTTTTTTTTCACTTTTTAGCCAAAGAGGCAAAGTTACAATTGGAATTATTTTCTAGATCTAATAGCTGAAAATATGAAACTTCCAGGTCTCTGCAAGTGCTGTAGTGAATACTTAAATCAAGCACAGAAATGCCTGGTTATTGATTCTCTTTGGAGGAGCTGGATTATCACAATGTTTCAAACACGAATCTTTGAACAGAAGAATTTTTGATGATCATATGGTGAAAAATAGCATTAGTGTTTGGTTTGGGTTTTTTTTCATTTCTGCTTTAAGTTGTGCTGGAGCAAATGTTCCCAGGTGCTAGCTCATTGGTATTAGTATACTTGTCAGTAGAAAACAAAAAGCAGGAATGTTGCTACAGTCTTTGTGCTTGAGTTAAAATGAGTAAGGCATTTTTATAAACTCAAGATATTTTCATTACAGAAAAGATGCCTGTATAACGCAGTTGTACTCTTTATTTATTTGATATAGGAGTATATACTTACCATCTTCGCTGTTATGTCTACCAGGCAAGAAACCTCATGGCTTTGGACAAAGACAGTTTTTCAGGTATGGAAAAATCCTGCTAATGGTACAGAAAACCCAATTCTGCAATGAACTAGTACCTTGATTTAGCTATAAAATATCTTAAATCCTTATGGTCTGTGCTGCTGAAACTATACCATTATGGAAGTCTCAGCTGCGTTATGTATGATCCAGATTTGGTGAGTGCCCTAAAATGTAACAAAAAGAAGAGGTCTGAATATGCAGCACCTGCTGCTGCCAATGAATTCCTGTTATGGGAATGGGAACACAGGTCTGAATTCCATGACCAATCTCTTCCCTATGTCTTAGTTTCTCCTTCTAACCAAAGCCTATGTACAGTTCCTAAACTGTCCTAAAGGAAGCTTGCATAAAAACAAGGATGAAGAAAGCTGGATGGCTGCTATGTCACCAACTGCTTCTCTGTGTTCAGTATTTTATATTAATTAGCACTGGGATGACCTTGTAGAAAAGTACACCGTGACTTACTAATAAGTATGGCTTTTGTTTGTTTATACAAGTGTACCTGTTGCCCTTTAATTTCCACCTCTTAGGTATTCCAACAGTGTTGTATCCATTTGGCATCTTTGCAGTCAGGCTTATTCAATACTCAGGTTACGGAGTATTTAACTTTTGCTAATTAGAATTAAAATTCCACGGGGAAATCAGAGAGCAAATTAGATTCTGTAAGCATATGATTTTACATTTTAAATAAGTTCAGCCAAAGATCTAGATGAAATGGGCAGCTCAGAATTTTCTTTCCCCATCAACCTCCATTTGCAACCTTCTTTTTATCCCTGTTTTCATTAATAAGCGTAATGCATGTGTTAAGTTGTTACAGAAGATAGAGACCTACAGATATTTTAGTGCTGTTTTCTGCAATGAGATGGTTTTTGTACAGCTGCCTGTGTGTATTTGGTCTTACCTCAATGCACAGCACTTCAAAGCAATACAAAGAAACAATAATAAATGCCACTAATTTGCATATGTAGAATTAAGATGCAGTCACTCATAAACAAGCAGATCCACATTTTATTTTCCTCTAAAGTTAGTTTGAAGAGTTAGCCAAATTTCGTAAAACTCTGATCAGGTACCTAGCCAGAAGCTGTTGAAACTGACCTAAAGATAACCTTTAAAATAGCCCTAGTTCTTAGTAATTGCAATTTGTACAGGATATGTTAATGACCATCATCAAATACCTTCTACAAAGCTCTTGATGATTTAAAGACCTGCCAAACACTGGGCCTAGACCACTTTAATCATTCAGCTGTTTCACAAGAAGAGGTTGCTACAAATAAGCATGTTTGAAACTAAAGCTTGATCTGAACAATAGCCTGGGAGCATTTGCTCTCTGGCAACTAGTCAGAACTAGAATTATTTCTGTGTATTATTTATGAGGCTGCACAGTTGTGTATCAATGGAGACAACAACAACAAAAATGTTTCTATGGACCATATTTGAGATTTGTATAGCCAGTGTTTCACTTCAGTTTTCAGGTTTGCTTTCTGATTTACAAGCTGTTTTATCATTTTCATTTATTACTATTAATTGAAACTTGTATTAATGAAACTACTTAGTAATCCAGTGGAATTTGCTCTATTAAAGGTAAATTATGTGCATGTGTGGGCTTTTGTTTTACATAGAATGGCTTATAGAACTGGTAGTAACAAAAGAAAATAACATATTATGCTCCATCGCTGGCGGTGTTCAAGGCCGGGTTGAAGCATAGCCTTGGGTGGCATGGTTTAGTGGGAGGTGTCCCTGCCCCTGGCAGGGGGGTTGGAACTAGATGATCTTAAGGTCCTTTCCAACCCTAACTATTCTATGATTCTGTGATTCTATATTTGATAAAATTGTGCTATATGCCTTACAGGGTTTTGTTTGTCTATAACACTATGCTTTTAATCTTTGTATGATATTTCAGACCCATATGCTCATGTTTCCTTCCTTCATCAAAGCAAAACAACTGAGATCATTCATTCAACTCTAAATCCTACATGGGACCAAACTCTCATATTTAATGAAATTGAGATCTATGGGGACCCACAGACAGTAGCCCAAAACCCACCTAATGTTGTTATTGAACTTTTTGACAGTGACCAAATGGTAGGTGAATGCTTTTTATGCTGATTGCTTTTCATTTATTTGTATTGATTGGGAATAACATTAATGTCTATGATTGCTATTTCTGGTTGCAGGGTAAAGACGAATTCCTTGGAAGAAGCATTTGTTCCCCTATGGTCAAGTTAATACCAGAAGAAGACATCACGCCAAAACTGCTCTGGTATCCTGTAACAAATAATGGCAAAGCTAGTGGAGACATTCTTTTTGCTGCAGAACTTATTTTAAGAGACAAGGTGTATACTTCTTAGATATACTCTTTATGTGTGTATACATATATAATATGATATATATCCTTTCACTGTGAGTCATAATGTGAAGAATTGTCTTAATACTTAATATTAAGACAAGTTATTTCATCTAAGGAAGATGAAAGAAACTAATACTCATGTTTGTGTCTTAACAGGCTGGCGCCAACCTTCCAATTCTTCCATCCCAAAGAGCACCAAAGCTTTACATGGTACCTCAAGGTATCAGACCAGTAGTTCAACTCACTGCTGTTGAGGTTGGTTTATTCTTAAACTAGCTGAATGCAAGTACAGTCATCTTATCCTCTAAATAGTATATTTGAGTATTTGTTTCAAGGAAAGAAATATTTCATAATGAGAAATATGGGGGATTTTTCAAGTGTCTTTGACTTTTGTTTTTTCCATTAACTTTCCTAGAACAATGAGCTGGAAATATTTTGCCGGTCACATTTTATTACTTTAAGGACTTAATTTCCTCTTGCGTACTTTTTGACTATCATATTAAGCATATTGGTATCTCACTCACTTCTGCTGACATTGGATTTTATTTTACAGATTCTGGCCTGGGGGCTTCGGAACATGAAAAACTATCAACTGGCCCCTGTTATGTCTCCGAGTCTCATCGTGGAATGTGGGGGTGAAATGGTGGAATCTGTGGTGATCAAAAACCTCAAAAAGACACCAAATTTTCCCTCTTCTGTTCTCTTCATGAAAGTTGTACGTTGCCAAAAAACTATATACTAGCTATCTATAGCAAAATCAGTTCTTCTGTACTTTTAAAGGTCAAGGATTTGTTATGAAAGAATAAGCAGAAAAACTTACACAGCCTTTTTGACTTAATATGAGCAATTTACTGAGCCTGAAAATTATAATAAAGATCATGTAAATATATTCGTACAGTCATTGATAAATTATACAATTTTTTTTTAAACACTCCAGTACACTATATATGTATTTATTTGAAAAGGCATCAATTTACCTTTGCAGTAGATGTGTGGCTACTTTCCTACAGCTAGGATGGGAGCTGTGCAAGACTCAGGAAAGTTCAAGATTTGAGGCAATTAAAATTATTCTTACTGACTTCTATTGAATCATAATCTAAGGTTAGAAATTTTCATTCACCATACAGCCGTAGAACATGGAAGTTCAATATTAAGTAAATGAAGTAACAGCTCTAATTTAGGGGGAAGTCTTTTTTCTGAATTTTCCTTCTGTTTGAATTAGAAACAAACTTTAACCTTTCACCTTTAGCTCTTGCCAAAAGAGGAGTTATACAGTCCATCTCTCGTTATTAAAGTGATAGACCACAGACCATTTGGACGAAAGCCCATCGTGGGACAGTGTACTATTAATCTACTGGAAAGCTTTCGCTGCGACCCCTACACTACTAAAGAAGACATTGCACCACAAATGAAAGGTAAATAGCTGGAAAATGGAAAGTTCTGGTTTCTTACTTGATGCTAGAATAACGTATCTTCAGTGTCTACCCTGTTATGGTACTAATGAATAGCCAACTTGTGTTGTGTACTTACTTGGAGATAATGTGATCTGAAAGCGAAAAATAAGAATCTAACTCAGAGTATTAATTAGTGCAATATTCTGTGAAGCATAAGAGGACAGGAGGTAAAGGCGAGGCCTCAGACTTAGTGTGCTGATTCCCTGAAGTTCCTTTTTAGTATCAACTTAGAATTCAACCACCTGCAGATTACCCCTGCACTGAGTGCCGAAATAATGGTCCAGTATTCCAGCAAGAATGCTGTGAACACAGGGCTGATAATTCTCTATATATATATTTTTTAAGTTTTATTAATTTTTTTTATTCTATATGTTTAAGAAATGTTTGCATATCCTGTGCAAAAATATATTGTATATTTTTAGCAGTAAATGGCAACTAATTGCTTTCCTTAGAGGATCAAACATACAGCCAGTGAATTATTTTGCATCTTCTGTAACTGGATTTCAAATCTGATAAAAATGTTTAGTAAGTTATTTTTTCTACACCATATTGCCTTAATAAAATTTTTGGCTTACAGTTAGTCTACTCTCTGCTTCACCTCGCCAGGATACGGTAATTGAAATGGAAGACACCCAACCACTCCTAACAGCTCAGGTAATCTTTTGAAACCTGATACTTGAATTTCTTCTTTAGATCTGTGATTTCTGAGAAACTATCTAGACAGCAAAACTGTCAGAAATATATGCAACCTTCTGGAAAGCCAGATGGAACAAAGTTACTTTGTGACAGGAAAGCAAAGGAAATATGTTAATAATTTTAATGTCTGTTTTCATATAGTAAACATGAAACTATAGCTTTTTGTGCATGGTAAAGTTCACCCCGTAGCTTTAAAATGAATTCACTTATCCAATAGCTGCTGACAGCATATGAGAGATCATTACCCAGTTATCCACTAGTAATGGTAATAGCAGCCTGGTCTTGTGCAGACTGAGCAGCTAGAAATCAAGGCTCTAGAAGGAAGTGTATACCTTGGTGGGTACAGAATCAAAGCCATGGTAACACAGACCTTCAGCCGTTCATTTTATCACATGAAGTTATCCAAAACTGACACCACTGAAACATTTTTTTTTCTGCACTAACACAGCTTTTCTGTCATTTTCTGTTGTGCCTTGTGAATCTCTGTACTGCTCTGATTCTTTCAGGACCACCACAGTACAATTTTACTTTCCAGGTAAAAAATAATTCAGCTTGGAGAATTTTACTTTTGAGTTGAAACATGAAAGAAGACAACTTCCAGACAGAACATTTTCAAGGAAAAATTTTCATTTAGGACTGCAAAATGTTCTTTGTGTAGAAGGTGTTTTCATAAATGTCTGATGGTCTATTATTTTAAAGGAAGCACAAAAGTTATGCCCTTCAATAGGGCAATTTCGCAGGCTCTTAACCTATGATTTTGACTTTTCAGAAGTGCAGAATTTTTTATTTTGTTACAGAGGTCCCAAAGTAAATGCCACTGACTTTGAACTTTTGAACTCTCACTACTATTCAAATATATTATTGATTGCACTGTTCCTCCTTCATTTTTTCTTCTTTATCTTCATGCCGGTTTTTTCAGACTTTAAATATCTCAGAGACCATATTCTTGTATTTGCATTCATCATACATGTAAACTATTGTTAATATTTAATTTAAAACAGGCTCTTTTATCTGAACTAGGCATTCTGTTCTACTATAAATGCTTTATAACTGCCACAGAGAATTTTTATTTATTTTCTTTAAAAAAAATTAAGAGATTTTAAAAATACAGAAAACACTTTGAAACTCACTGGCAAAAATGATTGAATTTGTGTAGTTGATTTCAACTATAAACAGTAAATTTTTAAGTGCTACATAAAGTGAAATACAATTTCTTTTAGAGTTTGACCAATATATGAGCTAAATATTTTATAACACTAGATACAGTGATAGCATCCATATAAGAGAGGAAAGAATATTCAAAATAATTCAAATTTAAATAAGTACAACTGTGGAAAGTGTAAGTGATATGCAGAGAACACCCTGAGGACACAAAATGCCAAAATTTCATCAATTACATTCCAATTTCCAGTGTTTAAGCAGTATGTCAACAGCACTCAGCAAAATGGCTTCTCCAACAACAGTGCATGTATGTATGTACCAAGCTAATGCATGGAGATGACCAGAATAGGGTTGGCTGGGGGAAGAATGTTGATGTAATGTGGTCATGAGGCTGTACTTCTCTTGGCAATTATTCGGTAGAGAGATTTTGGAGGAGATGATGCTCCTTAGTATGATTATTTACTAATATTAAGGTATCCTTCTTCAAAAAGTCTTGCTATGTGTGTACATTATGTATGAACTATGAAACCCTTTTTGTCTTTCTTTGTCAGCTTTTTTTAAAGCACCAAAATCAACAGGAATTCTGTAGTCACGCTATTAAACTTTGTTTCAAAGCCTACTTCCTGGAGAATAAAATAAATCTACAGTAAATAAAATTCTAATTCTAACTTCTCTAGGGACCCACTGTATCTCTTAATTCTTTTCCACGATTTCAAGATGTTCAGAAAGTTGATAGTTCAGTGTTAGCGTCTCAAAAATTTCATGTGTAACAATTTACAAAGAAGTCACTGCGTACATTAAAGAGGCAGTAACTGTTACCTCATCTTTACCGTGTGAATATTTCACTCCAAAATCTCACACTAATCACAGGGCATTTTATTCTGTCTTTTGGCATTCTGTGAGCACATCCTGCTTAAACTTTTAGTAACAATACTGTCAAAATATTGAAGAGTCATTATTTGCTTTGGGAATTTTTAAAGACAGCTTTAAGGTTTCAATTTTTTTTAACCTCTTTTTTCCAAAACTTCCAAGTGCTTTATTTGAAGAGACATTTGAAGGTATATCAAGGGAAAAACAAAACAAAACATAACTGAAAACAAAAACTAAACCCACAAAGCCTAATTTAAACTCTTCCAACACTATGCTTTGATGAAGGATTCAGAGTTCTACATATTTTGTAAAAAGGCTTTAAATTGGGAATTTAAATTATTATTGCATAATTATGCAAGCTACCCTTCATGCTGTCAACATTACAAACCAGTGTTTAAACAAAGTCAGATTTAAATATGGCAAAGTATTCAACATTACTTCATGAATTTTGCCTCCAAGTTTTGCAAATCACTAATGACATGGTTTCTCAGAATAAATCACTCCAGTTGCCTTTAGAAAATCTGACAATCCCAGGCAAATGTGAAAGAAATTATGGTGTATTTCTGATTTGAAGCTAGACAAGACTACAAAAATACAGACTTGTATTTTGTCCAGTCTTGCTGGATAACCTCTCAGCAAGACAATTACTTACAGAATAGAAATGGGAGTAAATGGGTATGATATACCATGATGATGTCCTGACCAATTGATGCATTTGGCTTGTTTTCATAAAATGTTTTGCATATTTCTTCTGCTTTGCACAAAAATTGGTGGATCATGCCTTTAAATTAAAGCACAAGGTATGATATATAAACACTAGCAACACTAGCACAAATCACGCTTGCTAATCCTGGCTTCCAAATGGGGATGCATGATGCTTGCTTTCAAGGGACTAGCGGGTCATAATTATGGTATCTGTGATTTAACAGGTGAAGCATTTTGGATTGTGCAGCTTGTTATTACACTTATGTAGATAAATTATAGACACGTATACTGGTTGCTACTGTGCTTTATAATTCTCCACTATTTTTCAGACTCCTGAAAATCCACAGCTTGTAAACAATTGATAAACAATAGTAGAAGGAAAAGGGAAAAGGCTGTTGAACATTCAGATTGTTTTTTATAGAAGTAAATATTCAAAAAGGGCAAAAATATCTCATTAATTTTATGTATGTGAAATTTGTTTGGAAAAGAATGCCTGGAATAGACTTAGTTTTGTAAGTGCTCTTAAAAACATTTTTCATCTCAAATCAGACCCAGTACTCTCTGCAACCACAGCTAAAGCAGGGAATGACGCTGCTGTGGAAATCAATAAATAGAATCCAGAGTGTAACACTGCAATGGTACAAAAAGAAAATTAAGTTTCTCTCAGTTTTGCTTTGTTATGTAAAGAAGAAAGCACAGAGTGATAATGTCTTAGAGTCCTGAGAACTTGTTTTTTAAAATTTTTATACATGTGTACTCCAGTTTAATATCTAGGACATACAGCAGCAAAATATAAAAAACTTAAACACATGGTGTCCAAATAGGCTTCAAAAGTATTTATAAATTATTGATGTTACTAACTTAACTTTACATGCATACTATACACAAAAATCTAACCTTTTAAAGCATATTTAACTGTACGCAATTCTACAGATCATATTCTTACCACTGTTTTTATTTTGCTCTTTTTTTATGAATTGATCCTCATGAGCAGCTTACTGAAAAGGTAATGTATACTACTATATTTTAGTATGCTTAGTTCTTCATTGTTTCTGCTGTTCAGCATGATATAAAAGAGGCTTTATCTCCCAATAAAAGGCTTTTATTTGCTTTTCTTTAAGGAGGAAGAAATAGTTGATTGGTGGAGCAAATTTTATGCTTCAGTAGGAGAACATGAAAAATGTGGACAGTATATTGCAAAAGGATATGACACTTTAAAGGTATTATTCAGAAAAAAATAAATTAACATTCTCAATGTTTACAGGCCCAAAACCTATAAACAGGTTTTTTTTATAGGTGCCTTTTGTTTCCTTAAATGCTCTAAAAATTAAAATTTTAAAAATTTTAATTAAAATTTTTGACATTAAATTTAAAAAAAAATGAGAGTATTTAAGTGCTCTTAAAAATTAGTAAAGGTCCAAAATAGGTAAAGGTCCATTACTAATTCATGTGGTGAAATGAAGGTCTTGAGAAGATACCTTTGCTTCTTTTCTACTTAACTACATTTATTGAAAGATGTATTGAATTTAACCTAACCTTTAGTCAAATGGAATTTTACTCATGACTGTTTTGGGTGCCAGGCAGATCCTAAATAAATCTACACACTGAGTAAGTACGAACCCAGAGGATGTAGAACTTTCTTTTGTTTAGGTGAAGTTCCAAATACTTTGGTTTCTTAAGGTACTCCAATAAACACACACTATACTTTGCAGTGCCCCAGTGGTGGAGCCAATATGTATGATAATTTCTAAGCTGCACTTTCTTAATTTTCCTTTTTCTTTTCTTTAAGGTGTATGACTGTGAATTGGAAAAAGTGCCTGAATTTCGTAGCTTAACAGACTTCTGTGATACATTTAAACTATACAGAGGCAAATCTGAGGACAGTGATGATCCATCAGTGGTTGGGGAATTCAAGGTAAATTTGAAATAATTGGCAACAACCAAATGCTAGATGCAGTTTTTTGTATGTAAGTGGCTATCATTTAAGTAAGTCTACATGCAAGCATTGCAGCTTAAATATGGATGTGTGTGTTAACAGGGACAACAGATGCTCATAGCTACCTAGGTACAGCCCCTTCTTTTCCAAGGAAGGTACAGCTACACATTACTCAAACAAAACATGATACCTGTTAATTTAAAATAATTTATCATCCCTATTAAAGTGATCTTCTCTGGTATCTGTGAAACAAAACCTCCCCATCCTGCAGATGTTCTGAGTGAAGTGCATTTCTAGAATGAATTTGGAAAAGATATTTTTTATTATTCCTGTCATTGTGTCTATGACTTTTAAAGATTAAAATAATGTTAACACTGTGTGTAAAAGAAAACAAAAACAAAATCCAAACCTCCAAAACCAGAAAACAGAAGCAAACATTAAGTGATGCTTTTGGAGAGGGAAACAAATACTTCATATTTGTTATATATTCTCAGCTGGAGCAAATTGAATAGTTGTGTTGAAATCAAAGCAGCTGTATTGATTTAAAGTGACCAAGGGTATAGCCTTAGCTGTGTAGTAAGTCTTATGCAAAACCCACTAAAGTAAAACAAAAGACTTCAAGCTATAAAATTTGGATCAAGCTATAATTTTGCTATTCTTTTATAAAAGAGTGTTTATGTGTAGGATAAGTAAAAAAATCCCAGACCTAGAAGAATGACTTTTCTGCATTTATATTGACTGAGCCCTTTTATTATTTTTTAGGGATCCTTTAAAATCTATGCATTACCTGATGATCCCACTATTCCAGCTCCTCCTCGCCAGTTTCGTGAGCTACCAGACAGTGGGCCTCAGGAGTGTATTGTGCGAATTTATATTGTTCGAGCTTTGCAGCTTCAACCTCAGGATAATAATGGGCTGGTGAGACTTTTTGCTTTTTGGAATGTCTGCGAGCTAACTCTGATGTGGTATATTTTAAATGAAGTCGGTCTTGATAACCATTTCTTAACATTTTTTTCTTATTTTAAATAGTGTGATCCTTATATAAAAATATCCCTAAGCAAAAAAGTCATTGAAGACAGAGATAATTATGTGCCTAATACTCTCAACCCAATTTTTGGCAGGTAACAAACTTTTTTGTGTTTTCAGTTTATTGTATTTTAGAATGTTTCCTTATTTTTTAAGATAAAGCATTGTTTGAGATATCCAGTGGTCTATTCATAGTTATATACTGACAGTGAACTGGCATAAAATTGCATAAGACATTTTTTGAAACCAAGGGACTACACAAGCATTTGGCTAGACTATAGGTTTTTCTGTATCACAGGAATAAATTGCACAAAGTCAAACAATGTATACGTGTGTAACATGAACCGCCCTGTGTTACGCATACAATAACAACAAAATACACTTATAGAATATGGAAAAAGTTTTAACTGAAAACTACTTGGATGTAACAGTGAGTAATCATCTTCACATATATTCCCAGTGCACTAGTCTTTCCTTCAAAGGCTAATGATGTCTTTGAAATATCTAACTAGAAAAATACTAATTAGAAATAGAGAGCTTACATCATCTTTATAATTACTAATGAAATTCTGGGTCTGTTTTGGTGTCCAGAGTTAGAGGAGGATTTCGATAAATTAGAAACTTGGGAGAGGAGGACTAGAAGGATTATGAAAAGTTTGGAAAGCATACTTTGCAATGACATGCTACAAGATTTCAGTTGTTCAAATCATGCAATAAAAGAGACAGTAAAGAGACTTGATTACAGGTACAAAGTACCTTCAAAATTCTAAGTTTTTTTCAGAATGATTCTGGAAGCCAAAGTTAAAAAGTTAGTCTAGAAATAACACAAACAATCAAAAAAAGATGCTGAGAATAATTAACCATGGGATACTTTACCTCAAGGGTAATGGATTCAACAGCAGTAGAAACCATGAGGCTGCATTTCTAGAAAGTAAATTTGGAGAATTTGAGAAAACTCTACAGTCTGTTTTGGCAGCTAGATGACAGAGTAATCCCTTCCAGTCACAGAAGCGAAGCATTTGAACTGCATTTTTTTTAAGGCTCCAACTGTGTTTGTATTGTAAAAAAATATAAAAATTTCTAATCATACAGAAACTATGGATTGAACATCCACCCTTTTTACAGAGCAGCTGGCAGAGCCACACTGCTTGCTTTCTCAGTCCCAATTCAAGCTGCTACATGGAAAGCATCTAAGTAATACTTTATGCAGAAAGGAAGGGTGTAATATCTGTTGGAGTACAAATGGAATTATTAATAAGTGCAAATAAAAATTGGAGCATGAGTGGTAATGACTACTGGATTTATTTGCTTTTGAAGCATCCCTTTTGTATCTTGTTAAGGCTTAAAAATAAATTAAAAAGGGATTTTGTTTTTCTCAAGGGTTTGGGTTGTTTGGTTTTTGGTTTGGGTTTTTTTTAGTTTAAAAATAAAAAACGTTGCTCAGAAGGGCAGTAGTGTTAACTGGATATTTTTGTGTTTAGAATGTATGAGCTCAGCTGCTTTTTGCCTCAAGAAAAGGATCTGAAAATTTCAGTCTATGACTATGACACATTGACACGTGATGAAAAAGTGGGTGAAACCATAATTGATCTTGAGAACAGATTCCTTTCTCGTTACGGATCGCACTGTGGCATCCCACAGCAGTACTGGATGTAAGTCATTTTTGTCTATTGAAAATCTTTATCTGTGAGACCTAGTACTGAGTCTCTGTAAAAAATCTGGGCTTCCTTCATTTTAATTATACAGTGAAAAAAACAAAGCTAGGGCTTCTCATGGGTGTTTGCTGTGCTCACTCTGTCATCTGAATTCCAAGTTAAGCTGCAAAGTCTTCAGAAGAGCCTTGTCTGAAAACCATGATGTCAAACAATTTAATTGGTAATGTGTTATTCCTATCCAGAAAACACCCATTCAGCAGAATTTTCTGAACTGCTCCCGGAAATAAATATGAAAATATTTGTTGGTGTACATTATTTTGATATGTGAAAAAAAAGCACTCTGTCTTGGAAGGTAATTAATTAAGCTGGTACAAAATTATGTTACCGTATCAAACTCAACTGGCCTCAATGTAGGCAGTTACAGTGGCTGCCCTTTCTGATTTGGTTTAATAGATACATTTTAAATAATGTGTAAATGCCCTGAATAGTGGATAATTTTAGGATGTGTTTCTGTTACTTTCCTAAAAGTTCAGGTGTGAATACCTGGCGTGATCAACTAAAACCAACCCAGCTATTGCAAAATGTAGCCAGGTTTAAAGGCTATGCTCCTCCTGTCCTCTCTGAGAATGGTAGAAGAATTAACTACGGGGGAAGAGACTATACTTTGGAGGAAGCTGGTGAGCTATTTCACTTATTTTATATTTCAGTCTTAAATTCGTATTGATACAAATATAAAATCCTTCAATTATTATGGAAAATTAGACAAAACCTTTGATTTTTTTTTAACATTGAGCACAGTTTTCTCCTCAATTTTAAATATCTGGTTTTACATTTTTTTAGAAGTTCAAATGCAAATTCTGGTTTATGACCTCCTGTTCTTTTTCTGCTTTTTTATTACAGAAGCTAACAAAATTTTGCATCAGCATCTTGGACCAGGTGAAGAGCGGCTAGCCCTTCATATCCTCAGAACCCAGGGTTTGGTACCTGAACATGTGGAGACAAGGACTTTATATAGCACCTTCCAGCCTAACATCTCCCAGGTACTACGAACCAGTTTACTTCTGGTTTCCTGAATACAGAAATGGAGCACTTCCAGATTTATATTGTGTTATCAACAGAGTAGTATCACTCAGGGGGAAGAGGGCTACAGATTAAGATTGCAGGTTAGTTCACAAACATAACAAAATGCAATAATGTTCTGCCATTCAGACCCCCAAATGATACCTTAAACACTGACAATTGAAAATGAGAAAGGCTTATTTGTTACTGAAGTAACCTGGAATGTGTATTTAATACCTCACCAACAATAAAGCAAACAGCCTGGTTCAAGAGCTTCCTAGCTATGTTCAACAAATTTGACCAAACTTTTCATTTTTCTACAAAGGCCAGAGGTGATAAACAGAAAGTTTTACATTGGACCTCTCTATTAGAAAGGCACAAAGGCTAACGTTTGTTTTCTAGCATTTACTGACTCACCAGTAGTTGCTTATTTAAGAAAGTTTCTGCAGCAACTAGAAAACTATGCAAAAATAAAGGAGCTTGCATTTGAAATAGTGTATAAAATCTGCAGTGGTTGCCTTACTTCAGTCTAGTTAAGGAAACTGGTCAGCTATACTGGGTGAGCCACTAGCAACAAACTTATCAGCCACATGTATGACACTGTACTTCATACTACCTCTGAGAGAACAGAAACTTGTACCTACAGAATGAGAGCTACATAGGCACCTAACTTGCACTGACTTCACTAGGAATTAACATCCCTACCATCTACTGAATCCTTGGCACTGTTCACTTGAAAAAGCTTATAGAACTTGCTTCTATCTGAAGTCTGTTGAAGTTCTGACATTGGCAACAAGTGAGGTCTGCTCTGTGGCTAAAATTAGTACTTTGCATGTCAATAAGCAGTTCTGTAGAATTATCATGACAAACCTGTATGTGACGAGCAATCATAGAATCATAGAATAGTTAGGGTTGGAAAGGACCTTAAGATCATCTAGTTCCAAGCCCCCTGCCAGGGGCAGGGACACCTCGCACTAAACCATGTCACCCAAGGCTATGCTTCTCCACTGCTACAGGGAAAGCTCCAGATGTGGGTTGATGTCTTCCCCAAAAGCTTGGGACCACCAGGCCCTCCCTTCAACATCACTCCTCGAAAAGCCAAGAAGTGAGTATCATCTGTCTATACTACACACCACGTGACAGCCCTGACAAAGGCAATTCAATTTGCTTTTCCCAAATATCTTCTCTCTCAGGTATATCTTGCGGGTGATTGTCTGGAACACCAAAGATGTCCTTCTGGATGAAAAGAGCATCACAGGGGAAGAAATGAGTGACATTTACGTGAAGGGGTAGGAGCATCCTGTCTTGTAAAATTTACAAATGAATGATATTCAGAATGTCCTGAGAATCCCTAGACTATGGGTTCCAGAGATGCTTTGATTCAGCCAAGTCAATGCACACTGTAGCCTTTGAAACAGTGATAAGCTCAGAGTACAAAAGTGTTATGAGATAAAGCATGAGACCAGTTAGTATGCACTGAAAGATCCCAGAAATTAATCTCTTGAGATGGGAAGCAAATGAAAAGACAGGGAAGTTAACTTTGGTACTGTATAACCTGGATTCTTACCTTCTACATTTCCTAGTCTTAATGTAAAAAAATCATTAGAAATCAGGGAAATATACTACTAGACTATTGATCTAACTCCTCCTTAAAAAGAAATAAAAAACTGCCAACAACTCATCACTGATACAGTACTGGCAGATCAGAAATTCAGTTCAAATGTTCCCATTTACATTGCCAAAGTGGAACCAAACTGAGAAAAGGTGTGAAAGACACTCTAGCCCTCTGCAGGCAGCTGTTATGGCTTGTTTGAACCACTTAATGATGTGGTTACAGTATAAACAAACATTGATGTAGTTCCATGCAAACAGCAGACACATCTCTCTTTATTTGTAGATGGATGCCTGGAAATGAAGAAAATAAGCAGAAAACCGATGTTCACTACCGATCATTGGATGGTGAAGGGAACTTTAACTGGAGATTTGTTTTTCCTTTTGACTATCTCCCAGCTGAACAACTCTGTGTAGTTTCCAAAAAGGTAAGTATTTCTAAAGATTTCAGTACTTCGAATACAAATTGTAGTTAGCCTGGTAATTTTGTACCTGTATATTGAAAGAGATGTTTTGGCTCAGATCTGCATACCTTTCCCAAACTGCTATTGCGAACAGATTCAATTTTGCCTTTGAGCCAGGAACACCAAACGTGCAACAAACAGCAGTCTCCTCTTACCAAGGGCAAGATTAGATCCTTAATACATCCACCAGCCCCAGAATTCACAAGTACTGACAGACCACAGCTTTGAATTTTCCAAAGTAATTTTAAAAACATGCTTGGTTTGGTCTTTTTTTTTTTTTAAATCTCAGGAACATTTTTGGAGTCTTGACAAGACAGAGTTCAGAATCCCACCCAAACTGATCATTCAGATATGGGATAATGACAAGTTCTCCTTGGATGACTATTTGGGTAAGAATTCAAAATAAAAAAATATTGTCTCAAAGTCATTTTCAATTGTCACATAAGGATTGTGTTTACAAAGTGAGCCACTGAGCATTCAAATACACTCCTCTTTTCCCTTGTCTTGGAGGGTTACTTGTGCTCATGAATGAATGCATAAATATTCTCTCAGTTAAGGTCTACTTACAGGTAGGTACACCAAGATATTCTCATTCAGGAAAACCCTATCACAAAACCCATGAAATTATAACGTGCATGAAAATTACTTTGCTTCTTTCTTTAAATAGAATTACTTAAAACAAGAATACTTCAATTTTAAGTAAAAGTATTTATATGAGGCTGTAATTTAGGTTAAGCAACCTACTTCATGCAATTATTAATTCTACTTCACACCATTATTAATACTTTTTTGTAGAGATATTGCTCTGCAGAAGATTCTTTGCCCTATATTAAGACAGCTCCAAAGCCCTTAGCCTACGTGCAAACCATATAGGCCTTGAAATCTGAAAACAGCTAATTGATTTATAACCGTTGTTAAAGTCAGCTAAATCATGCATTTGGCTATCAGAAATTACATTAGTATTACCTTGCTGTATTTGAGTATCTACTGTTCAGATGTGTGGGGGGAAAAAAAACTTAAAAATCAAGTGATCTTGCATTAAAAAAGGGACAAGAGCTTGCTAGGTCCAATTCAGCACCACCAGCACTTTGAACACTAGCAAGATGGTCATAAAAACAGCTTTATGTGTCCCACTTCTCTATTTCACAACATCATTAGGCAAGCAAGAATGTAATGAGTATGTTGATTGCTTTTCCTGTATGACATGTTTGGAGATAGGAAAGGTTGATGTTGAACCACTCTGCTGTATAGTTGGTTTTGTTATGCAGCATTCATTTTTTTATCCATCTCCTAGGCTTTGTGGAACTTGATTTACATAAAACAATCATTCCAGCAAAAGTTCCAGAGAAGTGCAATATAGACATGATTCCAGAATACAAGGCAGACAGTTCTCAGAAGGCTCCCAGGATCGCCTCTCTCTTTGAACAGAAATCCATGAAAGGATGGTGGCCATGTTATGTTGAAAAGGATGGCTCTCGTGTTTTAGCGGTATGATTATTACCTCTTTCTTTAAAAAGTACCTAAAATGTGCTTACCTTTCTTTTCAAATTACAAAGAAAGACTGTAAAGAGTCCCCTGCATATCCATTAGCTTTCAGGGGATAGATGGAGGAGGAGTAAAGAAAACATTCCATTCACAAGTTTAGGAATTTTGCTTCATCAGCAATTTGTTTGTTTGTTTTAAAGTATGAGTTCAATACTTACATTTATTTATTTTGGGTTAATTCCATTTAATTTGAAGGACTCTGGTATCAGGTTGAGTCATGTTATCTCACCAAAGCAGCCGATAGAGTTAGCGTGTGAGTGAATTCATCACATTGTTGCTTAGGGAAACATGAGACAACCTAAATGTATTAAACACTACAGAAAAAAAAGTTTAACTGCAGAGCATCTTAAGGTCCTTTCCAACCCTAACTATTCTATGATTCTATGATTTTTGTACACAGCAAGTATAATTTATATTCTGAGAACTCTGACTAGCTTCATGATGATGAGGACAGTCAGAAGACCTAAAGCATTTTAACCTGTTCTATGAAGAATATAAATGCATATTTATCACTTGCCAGAATACTAAGCCTTTTGAGTGTGTCTGCTTCTTCTTTATGATGCTTTTTCCTTTGAACTTTATTACTGGAACTTAATAAATGAGAAAAAGTATTTAGAAACATCTGTCAGCCACAGCAATATAAATAATGAGATGCTTAGTCATTTGGAAAAGAGGCAGTCCTTGGGTTGTTCTTGAAAGAAGAGAAGAATTGGTTTTGTTTTGCTATATTGGAAAAAAACAATGTATTGCTTAAGACAGCATGAATTAGCAGAATGATTTTATGTACTGTGATTTTTATTTTTTTTCTATTTGTCATTTTCTGATACTGCATTGTGACATTGTCACAGTGCAAAAATAAGTGTATTTTGAGAAGGAAATGGAAAACACACAGATGAATACAATGAGCTGATCCCAAACTCTGCTGTACAAGTACCAAACAAGTACTAATAGTGCTACTTCAATAAGATGTATGTCTCATGCCATACATTTTCTAAAGGGTAAAGTTGAGATGACACTGGAAGTTGTCAATGAAAAAGAAGCTGAGGAAAGGCCAGCTGGTAAAGGAAGAGATGAACCCAACATGAACCCCAAACTAGATCTACCAAAGTAAGATATTCTTTTCCCACTTGTTTGAGAAATATATAATATCTAGCTACTGTGATGTTCTTAGCAAAATATGCATGCAGTAAAGGATCTATTAGACATCAATTATCCTTTGCAAACCTTCATTTATGAAAGCCAGACTGGTTTCCTTCTGCAAGCGTAAGATAAAATGCAAGGTGTTTTCAGTGTTAATGGCACACATTTACCAAAGCTGCTGTCTTACATTACAAAACTATCCATGTTTTCTTCAAACTCCAAACCAGGCTGTTTCCATGTGCTATACTTTCATGCATAAGTATTTATTGTTTTTATAGTATGAGTAATATTTGTTTCTTTCAAAACACAGCCGACCAGACACTTCCTTCCTTTGGTTTACAAATCCCTGCAAGACAATGAAATTTATTGTGTGGCGCAGGTTTAAATGGCTTTTTCTGGGCCTTATCATCTTGCTGATTTTACTCTTGTTTGTAGCAGTACTCCTCTACTCATTTCCGGTAAGAATTTTTCCATGTTTCTGTTCTTCAGCCGTAATATGAAGCTAGCTTATATCTGAGTCATCAACAGGACACTCTCCCTTGCTCAGACAAGTTTCTATCAATCAACTTGGTTTTAGCACGGAGACAGGGATTGTATCCTTATAGCTATAAACAATTTCAACTGATTTTTATTGAGAAATGATTTAAATTTATGTTAAAACTAACGTATTGACTAAAGATGGAGCAAACAAGTGCTTTAGAAATGTTAATATCCTACACAACTAGAAATTGTTAATAGATGGTCTAAAGTCTGTATTCAAGCTACTTTAATCTGAAATATCTTACTCATTTTTACTGTCTTTTAACTGAAATTTCCATACCTTGAATACATTCTGATCCATTTTAATATCTTAAATGTCACTGAAAGTACACTGCAGTATTTTGTGTACATCTTTTACCTCTGTTGTTTCTTTCCCTCTTCCCAACAGAACTATTTGTCAATGAAGATTGTGAAACCAATTTAAAGAAGAGGTTTTTACTTCATCTTTTTAAATAGTAATGAGGTTTTGCCTCAGGCCATGGACCAAATTCAGCAAGGCTCTTCATCCTTTTCATCTGCTAGTATTTGGAACTGTAAAATAGATAAGTAAGAATTTAACCAAGGTTAGCCAAGGTTCAAGAGGTCATGAGAGGTGTCCTTAAAAAACAAAAGATATACTCCCTCACGTTTCATGTACACTTTTTTTTACGTCAGTAGTATCTACACATGGTAAAGTTCTGACTTCCTTGCTTTTAAACTATATTTTTCATAAAAATCACTCAGGAGACTGCCTGCTATTGCTATTTTTTAATGGATGCTTCCTTCTGAGAATTCCTTTCTACTAGGCACACTTTGAAATGTTGCTTTTAACTTAATGAAAAACAAGCACTACTTATAACTGTGTATACCAAAGAAACCTCATAGTGCAATGAAAGAAGGGTCAGACATTGTTTCTAGAAAAGTTTTCATCATCATGCTGCTTAAAATTTTTACTTACTGCACTGTAGACTTGACAACTCTCTCTATATATATGTATCTTGACAACAACTGCATGCACATAGAAATAAATGATACCGTTTACTTATGTTTACTTATGATTTACAAATGTTTAAATAAACTTATCTACAAGTGATATGCAAGTTTCCAGTTTTCTTTATCTATTGCAAAACTACGATGCATTATGTATTGTAAAGTGTGTATCAGAGTATGTAAGGCCACAAACCTGGAATTTAAGGTATTTTACTGTTATCTTTACGGTGAAAAACAAGGAAGTACTTCTGCACAGAGTTCTAATGAATTTTGCCATTAATTAAGAAACCAATACATAAATCAAATTTGTTGAATAATTTCACTATACTGCTTGTATTTAGAGATGACCTTGAATCAAAACATACATAAGAGGATACACAACCCAGATTCAACCCTCATTTGAAATCTGATCTGCAGACGGAAAGTGTTTCATGTAGCCTCAGTCTCCCCTCCCTAGGCACAGTAAAATATAATCTGCATTGAAAATCAGGTTATACTCTGGGATTCCACCTCACATTTATGGCAGAACAAAGCAGAAGCCTCTCTCTGAATATCGTTTGGAGTTTGAAATGTAGGAAATCTGCAGCAGAACCTGAAATCAGCATTTTGTATGATTGTCATAATCTTGACTGGCTAAAAAGTTCAGCTGTCTTTAAAAAGATTACAAAAGTGACTGCAATAATTGGTCTTGAAAAATCTCTGGCATTGTATTTTGTGGCTCACTTAACTCTTTCTTGTAAGGCAGAACTGCAAAATAAGCACTTGTCAGGCAGAATAAGTAAATTATACTGACCTAACTCTGTTGAACAAGTAGAGTACTGGTATTACATGAAATAATTTCCAGAATGGCAAGTCCCATTGGCTGGAGGGGAGTAAGCAGCAGTCATCCTGTCAAAAAAGATAACAACGCCCTTGTTTTTTGGTTGTTAAGAAACTCTCAAGCATCTTGACCTATGAACAAGAGCTCAGAGCTGGAACTAATCACCATCCAGATGGATTGTCCCTTCACTAATGATGAAATAACACTCCAGAAATCACTGGCAATTTGCATGAGCTAATGTTTGATCATCCGCTATTAAAATCTGTCTCAATCAATGCCATAAATCTGCCAGCCGGTAAAAATCACAGCAGCCTTATTTTCATTATAAGACAAGAAAGTGTGTTACTTTTAGGGCTGTAATTAGAAAGCATTTAACTTGAAAGAGCATTCCCCAGAAAACTATTGTGAAATGGAGTAGAGATCTGAGCAAGCCTGTTCACCTAGCATTTGAAGAGTGGCAGGCACTGCCCTTCTGAGTTGGGTTCACCCTCTTCCAGATGCTTTTTTGTCCAAGCATGCATAGGCTTGATAGTTTCACTACAATTAGGCAATGTTATTAAAAACATAACTGAAAAGTCTGAGCAGCCACTCTGTCTCCCAGGCTGTTCCAGTAACAGACAAAAGAAAACACATGTTCAAAAGAAAGAAGATGTGATCACTAATATTTACATACAATGCTAGTCAAATCTGTAATCCCTGGTGTAGCTGCTGTGCATGACTCTAACATACAATAGCTTTCTGCCTAGTTCAACAGTTAGCAAAGATTTAGTCCTGCATAGGAAGCAACTTTATGCTGCTCTCACTCTGCACTGACTACTGGGATGTTCACTTTGGCTAGGACAGCTCTTTACTGCTCCAGTTACCAGCAACTGAGGCAGACACCCTTTGAGGACACAGAAAAAAGGGCAGAATGTAGATGTACCCAATATCACTCTTCCTTATAACAGGAAATCACTTAACCCCAGGAAGTCCTCCTCCTATGAGTCCGCTTTATCTAAACTGATAAGCTGACAAATATTTTGGCCTGTGAGCTGGTGGGGCCAGGTCAGCTGCCCTCCGGTCACTAGGTGCCCAGTATATAGGCTCTGTGCTTCACAGAAAAAATTATGTGGGTCTAAAATTACTCCTGTGTCTGGGAAAAGACAACATTTGATGAGGTTGCCTCCTCTGTACCTGCGTGTCATCCAAACCTGAGGTGCAACCGGCTGTAACAGCCAGGGAAAGGCTAAAGCTAAACAGCAAGTGCTTTTAACAAAAAATGGCTAAATAACAGCAGTATGTCTTTATTACCAGTGGTATGTCAGGGGCCTTCTGTCTCTGACATTATGTAGGTTCAAACAACAGCAGATGCACTTTAATACACTCAGGTATTCAAACAGCCTGTGACTTTCTATCCATTGCTTGCTGCAGTCAACCCCAGACCTTGACTACTGGAATGGTCTGTAAGCAGGTTTAACAGCTACTGGCAATCTACAACTAGTCAGATTGTACAATAAGAATCAAGAGGAAAAGATTTGCGTCTAATAAAGTTCAGCATAAAATAAAGAAGCAGGGATCATCACCTACAAGCTGTTCTTGCATTTCTTTGAACCACCACAAGATGACATCCCAAGTCTCATGTGTTTACAAAGTCCTTCCAGTACTTCTGTTTTATTCCTATCCTAAACACATCCCACATATAGAAATGAACAAGATATAATTAATAATGAAGGAAAAAAACAGTCATATCAAAGCCCATTGTTTCCAAGTGCATTTGGAAAGCACAGCTATAAGCCTTGTTCAGACCTGCCTACTATATAAAAAGTCCAGATCTAGTCCCCACTGACTTCAATGCTGTTGCCTAAGCAGGATTTCCACTCTATGCCACTGGATGCAAAGTACCAATTTAGCAACTTGAAAACAGTATCAAAGAGTGAGATGGCAGCATTCAGTGCTGAATCATCTGTCAATGCTAGCTAGTAAATGGGGTTTTTTACACAGTACTTTCTGTTGCTCAGAGCTGTGTGTGTCATGTATACAGCCAGGCTGTCATAGATACAGACAGGGACCTGAACTAGACAGAAAATTCTCTAAAGAAGAAAAACTAGAAAATTCTTTAAAAAGTCATATACAGGAGAGAAATTGGAAATACACATTATGTCTGTTGAGTCTGACCACGCATTTATACTGCATGGTCATACTTACGCTGCATCCCATGCTCACTGTCAGGAATCCCCAAAATCATTCCACTCACATGTAGCTCTGTGCAGCCAGCAGCAGGATTATACACTCACAAGGTGTGAGAAAGGCCCTTCCTTGCAGAATTCCAGACTTTTCTAGCCGTGAGTGCATATGCCTTGCTGCTCAGGTTATCAGATAAAATACCACAAAGATCTTGGGCCAGCTTGAGTCACAATTTGAACGGGGTCATGGCTTCACAACCCATTGGCATGGGGGGCATTACTAACTTCAGGTATTTATTCCTATTCACTACCATGTCCTTGACTAATAAAACCAGACTTAGAACAAAACCTCTTCCTCCACCCTTCCTGATTTTTTTTTAGTGTGGGACTATCCTCATATTTGCTTCAAACCATAGTACTATGGTGTGATGAAAGAAATTGTGGGCTACGGCCTTGAGAAGAATATCTAAAGCTGATGTAGTTATCAAACAAAATATTCTCAAACTGAGTCACCTGCAAGTTCTTTTGCCCCATGGCTCTGTTTCAGGACTGTGGGCAGATTCAGGGAGATAAGAATACATCAAATGCAGATAATTTCTTCTGAAGATCATGCTTCTGCCACAGCAGGACAAATACTATAGGTAAAATAAAAATAAATCAAAATAAAAATAAAAGTAACAAAAAAAGTAGTTAGCTGCCAAAACACATATGTACCCAAAATGAGGATGGACACTGTGAACAGAACAACTTATCAGCTGAGAAAAAGAATCCTTTAAGAAGCCCAACACTTACTCTAAATGTAAAAGACGAATACTAGCATATACTAAAACAATGACAGCTCCCGTTAGTAGCGAAACATTAGACATCACTATCTTGGAGAAAAGCATCAGGCTCTTGCAGCAAAATTCCAGATTTCTTGACACTCCTTTCCCTGATTTCAAGGGGATAAACTTTGCAGAAGTATCTTGTATATCAATCTGCTCTGCTTTTACTCTCAGATACACAAAGCCTTTGTTTTAGTTAACATAGTTAACAAATGTTTTGTGCAGATAGCTATCTGGCTGAGAACTGATAGCACAGTTAATTAGTGCCTTCACTTCTGCCTTATGCCCTTAATTCTCAGGTGCCAGAAACACACACTGGCCTCCAAAGGCTACTTGAGGCCTCAGCACCTCTGGGACTCCAGTGATGAGCTCCTGCTCTGGACCTCTGACACTGCCTGGCCTGGCAGAGGAGATCGATTTCAGCTGGATTTTTTCAAAGCTAAAGAGTTCCCATTTCAGGGTAGAAGACAGCCAATTAAACTGTTGAAGGTAATCCTGCCTACATTAGATCAGTGTAGCCTGAAATACACACATTCTACTATATAATCCATCTGCCCTCATGCAGAAGCCTGCACTGTATACACACTATATAACTGCTACTGACAGAATATTAAGAAAGGAAAAAAAAAAAAAGAAGACTGGGACAAGTATTTATGCAAGAAGAAAAGGAACCAGAGCGCTTGGTAAGATCTTCATCTGGCATTGCCATACAGGGCAACATCGTTACTGACTTATTTCAGTTTTCAGTTTTCCTTCTTCCTTTTAAAAACCCTGAAGGAAAGAGATGGTCCCACTGTGCCATGAGTTTAACACAAAGTAGGCAGGTAGATCAACCCTGAGAAAGGGTTTACTTTTACTTCAATTGCACAAGTATATGTGCGTGCTTTTAATTAGAAATAAGCTGTCTCCACTCATCTTGCTCTGATCCATGCTGTGCCAACTTAAACCCTGCCAATGAATCTGAATAGCCAAACAAGCCTCTGTCCCTCCCCAAACATCCACCATTCACATTAAATAAAACACATAACAATGGAGGGAAATACAGACCTGAAAAGAGCTGATTTCCAAATGTAAAGGTCTAACCTGAAGATAGCTATTTTCATGCAAATCTGAATACTTCTTGCTCATATACATGAACCAAGAATTATCTCTTCACTTAACATTCTAAGCTTCTCTTATGAGATTAACAGGGAGGAGCAAATTAAAAGAAAATTGAATGGAAATCCCCCAAAGCAATGAAAAGGACAGTACCTCCCCTGCTCCCAACTAGCAAAAGACCAAGAAAGCAAACTTGTACACTCAGAGCAATAAGGAGGGATGAAAATGGGTTGGAACCCCAAATCCACCTTGCACAGCAGAAGCCAGACCAGCTTGCCAAATCATGGGAGGGTTTTGCTGTTAGCATCAGTTCTAATGACTGATCTGCTCTTTGTCCCTTTTGGGGCACATGGGAAAATGTCTTCAAGAATTCAGCCAGCCTCAAAGTCAGTCCTACTTTGGCCAAGCTGACGCAGTACATACACTGATGCACCTCTGAAACGCCTTCCCACGGCAATTGTTCAGCATGTGGCCACCTGCTCCATAAAACTTCAGCTGTATTATACATACCCCCGGCTGCATGTCGCTACTGGTTTAAAAGCTGAATTTCCAGTTTGGAAACTAGAAATACAAAATTTCACCTCCACTATTTTTTTTTTTTAATCTGAATGCAATGACAAAAAATGAATTGCCCTGAAAATTTGGTGGGAAAGCAATGAAAAAGGGGTAAAGAAAAGAATCCATTGCCCATCTGTGAAAATAGCATGTTTGTTGGTTTTACCATGAATAAAGGTTTCAATTAAAAGCTGCAGAAATCTTTCAGAATTGCCCGTGATAGCAGGAGCTACATCTAGACTGGGCAGAGGAACCTATAAGCCTGCTACTGTTCTGGAGCTCTTACACGCTCTCAGGAAGGTGGGCCAGACTGTAATAGACCCCTGTATCTGCAAAAGATGAACAAACTCACACCTCAACTGAAATTTCAAGCTCAATGATCTTTTGTTTTCTTTTTATGCATAAGGAAGTAATTACATTTTAACCTGTTTATCTGAATCAGAAAAAATCTTTCTACTGGTGGCTCCGAGCAAATAAGCTACTCCAAGCCTTGCATAAGGTAGAAACTGTTTCTATTACTTCACAGAGGCAAGGCTAGGTGAATTAGCTACTAATTTAAGCCTAGTCCTTTCTTCTTATTTTTGTTAATTACTTTTCATTGTTCATGAGTATGTCCAGGACTAAGGCAGGGCTACCCATTTTCGATGGTACTTATATGAAAGATCTGACCCACACTAACATTCCCAAGGATTACACAAGTTACTGTAATTTTAACCAGAAACACCTAGACTTTATGAGAATGAGGTGAAACACTAGTCAGAATATCATGGACTGGTCTACTCTAACACGCCCTGTACTACTCCCGTTGTAAGACAATGGTTAAACCCCATATAGAAATAGCTGGCAGATGCAACACCATTGAATGAACTCTGATGTGAAAGCCAAGTGCTAACATGAAGACACCAGCTCCAGAGATCTTAGTGAACTGTAGTCTCATCAGGTCAGCATTTTTCATGTGAGCTATTTGTAAATGTCTTTCATCTTTGCCTGTGTTCAATGAGCAAGGGAATGAGTAACAGGGAAGGAATCAGAAGACACAAATTAGCAATACATTGAATTATGCCATAGAAGCCACTGCCTTGTAATAATGTGGCTTTACAGAATTTTTATGCTTTGTGATGCTAGTAAAAAGATATATTAGGTAAACACCAATGACCTGCATTCCTGAAGAAATAAAAGCAACACTGGAAAGCAGTGATCTGGTGAGAATAACATCATTCAGTGAACATGACTACTTCTGTAGACTGCTTTCTTAGAGTAGCTTGGGTTAGAAGAGAATGCTAAAGGTCATCCAGTCCAATGCCCCTGCAATGAGCAGGGACATCTTCAATTAGATTAGGTTGCTCAGAGCCCTGTCCAACCTGATCTTTAATATTTCCAGGGATGGGGCATCCACAACTTTCTTGGCAACCTGTTCTAATGTTTCACCACTCTAATTGTAAAAAAATTCTTCCTTATACCAATCTAAAAATCCCTTTTTTTAGTTTAAAACCATTATGCCTTGTTGTATCATAACACATCCTGCTAAAAGGTCTTTCCCCATCTTTAGGTATTGGAAAGCTGCTCTAAGATCTCCCCTGAGCCTTCTCTTCTTCACGCTGAGCAAGCCCAACTCTCTCAGCCATTCCTCACAGGAGAGCTGCTACAGTCCTTTGATCATTTTTGTGGCCTCCTCTGGGCCCACTCCAACAGGTACATCAAAGGACTCTCTCTCAAAAATCTTTTTTTCCCAAAATTGACATCACTCATCCTGACAGTTAAAGAGGAAAGATCACATCACACCAAGCTTCTCACAAATGTAATGCTTCTTTGACAGAGTTACTGCAAGAGAGACCCTATCTCCTCTTCATGTACAATGCATTCCTCATTGCAAAGCAGATCTGCCTGCACAGAAAACAGTGGAATACTTAGTACTTGCTATGGCATGTAAGCAGGTACTCATCTCGGAGGATAGACCATTCAGACTGCGGGTTCATCAGCTCCTACCTCCCCTCAATAAAATGGCTGCAGCCTCACCCTTGAGCATGTAGTGCAGAGTTTATGACATTCCACTAAGATGGAAGATCCTGGGAAATCCTCATGAAGAGTCGTTTATGGCAAGCAAAGGCTCATCTGCTAATTTTGTTCTTCTGACACAAACATTACCTATGATTTCTGTTACACACAATATCCTCCCTGCACTCTCTGTATTTTAGAAAGCTAATAGTAATTCCATTTTGCCATGAGGGGAAGGAAAGGAAAGTATCATTATTAGACTGTGCTAAGTGCTCTGCTAATAGGTAACTGCAGGCTTGATCTAGCTGCCAGTAGAAATGGGTAAGACCCTCCCAGACAGTGTTGATAAATGCTTTGATATGTGTATTTTAAAACAGTAACTCCAGGCTATAAAAACACTGATTATCAAGTTAAATATATTATGCTTTAAAAATCCATTACCTGAATTTCAAGGGAAAGAAATTTCACTGCAATAAACACACCATTAAAACGTTTCTGAGGTACAAATATCTCATCCCCAGTTCTTTCAGAAACTGCAAACAAATAATTAGCCCTTCTGAACTCCGGAGTCTGCAGGCTGTAGTTAATGTGATGTTACTAATGCATTTATAAACACCAGGCTCCAAAGCCAACAACGAGATATTCCATCATAATTTAGATCTCTTATTAACTTCACCACCCTGACCAACATGCTGTCACTGGCAGAGTGTTTGACAGTTTACATTACCTGCAGACATGAGCTCGTGTCAATTCAATTAAGAAAGATTAATTCCAGAACTGACAAGGCATAAATATTTTTAAATTACACCTGGCCTTGTTGGCAGTGCTTACTCCAAGACTGCCTTTAGAAGAGAGAACTTGTCTTTAGCCTCCTGGGCAGACAGGGAAACTAGAAGAAAGGTGAAAGAAAGAATTTGTTATGAATTCAGTATTCCATCATACTGTCCAAATTATCTTTTTTAATCCCCCCGCTTTCCCCTCCCAATAGTTAAACAAGCTTTGCTCTCACTGTCTGTTATGGAATGAAAGGAAACAGGAAAGATTCGATCCAAACAGCCACTGACAGAAAATTGTCAGCAACATCTTTATGATGATCATTTGCTGACTGGTTTAGGTCTAATTTGTGTACATTATTGCTTTGGAAGGCGTTCAGATACCATGGTGATAGACACCATATGAGAATGTAGATAGATAACATTTGACATTTATCTTCATGAACAAAGATCTGGGTAACTCCCCATAGATTGCACTTCTGATGTGTGAAGATAAATGTCACATCAGACTAAGCCATCTCATATTCTAGTGAAACACTTTTACCTTTGGCTCTGGTGTGTAAAAATGTCTAGCTTCAGTGCATATGAACAGGCTTATCCAGGTAAGCATCAAGCTCAGGGTGATAAAATGATTTGTTCACTGCCATCAAACAGATCAACAACCAGAGGAGTCACATTAATTAAATTCTGGTCCACAGTTTAATCTACCAGAAAAAGCTTTCTCTGAGATTTCAATGTAACAATTATACAATCATTGCCTGAAAAGGGCATTTTAAAAAGCAAAAAGTCTCTACCACTATAACCAAATCAATGCCATACCCAAATAAATAAACTCTGTTTAGAAAGAGTGCAGTCACACATGAGCATCACCAGTATACTGCTTTCGGGACCAGAGCTTTACCTTTGTGCCTAATTATACTGAACTATGCAGATGCACCTACTTCAGTGATACTAACATTGGCTGATGCTAAACAAGGCAGATGTTGTTCCTGGAGTAGGAGTGGGGATCTCTCTAGAGTAGCATCCAGCTAGCAATGGGAAAGGCAGAAAGAGATAACACGCTCCTACCATTTTTAAGCTGATACCATGATTGTCTTTTCTGAATAAGCTTGGTATTAACATGGAATAGGACAAATGAAGTCACAGAATCCAGAACCACCTGACATAAGCATTCAAGATTCTCATGTTTTGACATGCCTTTTTCAATTTTTCTTTAGCCACCAGTTGAAGAGATGGATTGAGTGGCTTGCAGGGTACCTTAAACTCATCAAATTTGAGCTCTTCTGTACTAGCTAACATGAGGCAGCATACAAAAAAAAGGCAAATACAGCAAGAAAAAACAAACCTGGAAAGTAATAATGTTTTCAGATCCCTTCTAAAGTACAGTTTGAGGACATGTTAAAACAGTGGGCAATTTAGGGGTTTAGCTTGATTTCCTGAGAAATTAAGGTTTATGTTACCATATTGTTTGCCCACCCCTCTCTCATCAGTACTTTTCTAACAAGACTTGGAGCTGCTGGCAGGCTCCATCTCACACACACAAGGCTTCTAGATGATTAGCAGCATATAAGAAAATTTAGGATGGATCCAATAAAAGACGTAAGCACTTTCATGCTGGACACCTGGCAGCTTTTATTATGAGATGCCTCTATTCCCTATGAAGTGTACAGAGTAAAGTATATGACACAAAATCAAAGCCCAAGTGGTTGGCACATGGAACAGCCTACACCTGACCAATAGGGAAGCACTCAGAGCAAGTGTGTCTGAAATTTACCCTCTGCAAGGCTTAGCTTTCTTCATAGACACGAAGCCTCCCCTGCGGATATGGAATGACATCAAGGCTGATGCTCAGCCCACTCAACACAGAATTTCAGCCCTCAAGGACTGTTGTTCATTTTCTCCAATGATTATCTTGTATAAAGGTGTTGCTCTAATAAATTTTTCTAAATATTTGGTTTTATTTTTAAATCCTGGATTTATTTTTAAATCCTGGTAGCAACTAGATTGTATTTGCAACAGTATTAAGTATTTGTCACTACTGTTATCATAAGGTACACAAACAACACATTTCCAGATTCTGTCATCAGCTTATGGGGGAACCATCAGTTCTGGTTGGAAGCTACTTCCCCACACCACCACCCCCACCAAAGGCTGATGAGTTTAGGATGTGCCAGAAGAAACAAAACATTTCAGAAGCTAAACCTTTTTCAAATCACTTCAGGATTAAATGTCCAAAGAGAAATGCCAAAAACCCCAAACAAATAAAAACACCAAAGAAAAGAAATTGGTCTCAAATGTCACCAACACAGCATCAAAGTCTTTTCACATATTCAACCTCACACCCCCAAAAACATCTAACATGATGGGGGAGCTGGGGAAGATGGTAGAGGAAAGTAGTCCATGCATGACTACAGCAGTGGATTTTTGTACAAACCAGTGATGCAGAAAGTGTCTGGAAAACCAACTATATACAAGGACATTATAGCTCTCACTCAGACAATCAAGCTTTACTACAACATACTACATCTGAACTGGCCACCACACATATTAAAGTTGTTTTCAACAGACTATTATCCTGTCTGACAAAGGCACCCACCTCCGGGTTTCCTGCTTATGGTGAACATAGACTTGGCCTTTTGAGCACTGAATTCATTAATCTTAGCAAAGCAGAAAACTACAGCTGAATGCAATGTCTCTGGAGATCCTTCATTAGAGCAAGATTTAATGCATTTGTATTCTTAATTCCAGAAGTGCACTTAAAAATCCTGGACTTACTGAAATTTCGTGAAAATAAATTTGAAAACAAAAGCACCTACACCAATAGATAGGGTCAAGTCATTGGAAATATAGAGCTATATTAGGAAAGAAAAACAGAGTTAAAAACATCATTGTGATCCTACAAACTGCTTGTCATTCCTTGGAAAGGACATTTCTATGTGGAATAGGAAAAGACAGTCACAAACTGCAGTGAAGCCATAGAGGACAATGCTTCAGCTGTGTGGAAGTTATTATCTCAGGGAGGCACACTGCAGGAAAACAGGTGACATTTCCTGTGAGATTTTGAGTTCAGCCCGCTATTATATAATTATATATTCTTTCATCTAATCTCCTGGTTTAACATAACAGTTATTTCACAATCAGTGCTAAATGATGTTGAATTTCAAATGTCTCTGAATAATCAATTTGTAAACTAAATGGTGCTATATTCTCCCATCTCAGCTTTGGAGGAAAAGTGTTTCAGGTTGAATGAAATCTTTATTATATTCATTGATTTAATATTTTTGTTTAATTTTTAGTGTGGGTGTTTTGAGTTACGTTTGGGTTTTTTGGTTTGGTATTTTTGGGGGGTTTGGGGCTGTTTGGTTTGGTTGGGTTTTTTCAACTTCTCTTTCTTTTTCTTTTTTTTTTAAAGCCAGATTTTCTTCAAACAAATCTCCTCCAGTTGGAAGGATAATAAGTTTGGGTTCCAATAGAAAAGCTGTTGAGGCAATTTTTGAGGGGAAGTCAGAATAAATCTATTAAAAAATCTGTATTGAAATAACAAATTTTATTTTTATGTGAGACAACATTCTCTATTCTCAACCTTTCTTCCTTTCTACCTCAGTCATTTTTCAACAGCTGACTGGCTTAACTATGTTATCTTTCCATGGAATATTGCTTCAGCTGGAGGAGAGCCAGCATCATCACTTGATGTCTCAAGGAAAGGCGGGGGGGGGGTGGGGGGGTGGGTTACACTATGATTTTTGTTAAGGATCAGTAACAATGCAAAACCTACATCTTTAGGTAGTTGCAAACCTGCTGTTCTGAGCTTTCATCCAGAAGTCTTGACTCATACCAGATTTGTCCTACAGCTGGCGAAGGAGAATAACTGTTAAGTCTCTTCTTCAATTTAAAATCTTTTTAAG
This sequence comes from Ara ararauna, assembly GCA_028858755.1. Classification (NCBI taxonomy): domain Eukaryota; kingdom Metazoa; phylum Chordata; class Aves; order Psittaciformes; family Psittacidae; genus Ara; species Ara ararauna. Next base: position 72,586,104 of record CM054381.1, read on the forward strand.
AAGGTTGGGTTTTGGCTTTCTGGGTTTTTTTGGGGGATGAAATATTGTTTGGGTTAGGGGTTTTTTTAAGGACTCCTGAGCTACATTTTGCAAGCCTTTGGCATGCAATTTCCACTCACACTGCTCCCTCCACTGCATAGCCTGGTTTTTCACACAGAGAATAAAAGATGAAGAATTAAAAATAAATTAAAAAAAAAAAAAAAAAAACCACAAACCAAACAAACCATACACACAAAAAAACCAAAAGGCAGCAGAAGTGCAGCAGCAGAAACTAGGTCAAAGCCTTTAGATTTAAACCAGTTCACAGATCTTGAACTTAGAGCTGAAATACAGCTTGCCCAGCCTAGCTCTTCGGTTCATTTAGTAAGTGCCAGAATAACTTCAGAATAATAAGAATTTGATAATTTTCAGAATGATGTGATTTTTATGACGTAGGAACAATGAAAAAAAGGTCTCTTTCTTTGAGAGTCCATCAGTGAAATTAGGAAATCAATGGGTAGCAACTGAAGAACACTGCAGTGGCTGTTAGCTTTGGGTCCAATTATTAATATTTCCTCATATATTGCATTATTTTTTTCAGATTAGATTAGTTAAAGAAACAAATGGCAGCTAAAATAACAAGAACAGAATAACATGTTCTCCTCCTCTGCAAATAATCTGCCTGGTTAAAATGGGTGAATTGCAAGAACTAGTGTCCGCATTCTTCTTTAGTTCTCTGTAACCACAGAGGAGAGAGAAGTCCACTGCACTTTCGTTCTTAGACACAAGATACCCAGTGCCTCTGGCATAGCAAGATCACAAGCAGACAAAACAGCATTCTTAACAAGAACCTGAATGATCCCAAAGACCTGGGACAGCCAAAGAGTTGAAGCAAAATACTGTGTTTTAAAGCTGAAAAATATTTGTACACAAGTGAGAAAACAGAAAGCTAAAAGGAAATGGAAAAACTCCTCAAAGTTGTATGATAGATTAAGAAAGGCTTACACAAGAGACAACAAGGTACATGTGTGCAATTAAAGAAAATACCCAGTAGCTACAGAAAGCAATAGAAAATAGAGTGACTACATAAAGCAGCAGAATGGGGGAAACAAAGTAATAAAAAAGGGCATAAATAAATAAAAATGCCTTTCCTCCCTTTGTATCCTGTTTGTTTAACTTGTAAGTTCTTTAGGCACAGTGATACCTTCTTATGTGTTTCTAACACCTATAGCACAAACTTTCAGGCACTATAGAAATAAATAAATACATCAAGAGAATCACAGTGTAGCATGTGGCAGATGGTGCCGTATCAGAGCAAAGAAGGCACTGAAAGGCGGATACATTTAAGGTATCTTACATTTTGGTTTTGGTCATGGAGGAGTGGTTTTGTTCTGACTTTCTTTGAAAAAGAATATAATCTACATTACTACATGAGCAGCTTCTGCATCGAGCAACATAAGACCTCCCTCCGAGATGTTTAGACCCTTCTATATTTTCCTGAGTCAATCCAATACAACCGCAGGGAAATCCAAGTTCCCTAAAAGAAAGGCCATGAAAGACATCAAAGAGCATACTTCACTGCTAGCTTTGAAAGCAGCTACATGAGGCTTTGGTACAGATTTTACTTGATTCTATTTTTCAACTGTAACGAATGGCTGTGAATTACTTTTTGCATTTACCTGTTCATAAAGTCTCAACATATTACAAAGTTCCTAAAATTACTACATTAATACTGTCCCCCACATTTTAAACCAACCTCTCATCTGCATGAGCAGTACCTAAACAGCAACTTCCAAACAGAGATGATCTTTGTTATTTTTTTTGAAGTCCATTCTAGGCTAAGTTAAGATGACCAGGTTTTGTTGATTTTTAAGACTGAGGAGAAAAAACTTGCCTATTTTGTTCCTTGTACTTCTCAGTTTTGTAAAATTTGCCTTTTAAACTGCAGACACTTTGTGTATTTCTAAAATATGCCAGAGCCAAAGTCACATGTCAATAGCTGCTTTAAAATATCATGCTGATTAAATAAGGCCAAAAGACCTGCCCTAAAATGAAATAGGCAGGAAATTAAAAGTTACATCTGACACTTTAACTCAAACCACTGAATAAAGGACAAAGATCCTTTCAGCTATGAAATTCATCTGGGAGACTGAAGAGTGAGACAGAAGGTGGTAGACTGTCTGCAAGTTGCGATATCACAGAGTCACCTACATAGTTTACTGTCAACCTGGACAGACAATAGAACACAGGACAATCCAGGATGTGGTAAGCACTTGAAAAGGGGCTTCAGCAGGTGATACTACTCCCACAAGGTGAGAGAGATGCTCACTTACCAAAAGCATCTTAGCAATTTGGGTCCCTATCTTAACAGTAAGTTTGCTTAGACCCTTCTAGCTGAACAGATAACCAGAAAGGAATCCAGCTGCTTCATTTAATAGACAGGTGACAAAAGCATGTAATAAACCACAATATATTGCCTGGAACCATAAAACTTCATTAAGTGGAAGTGCTCCCTTAACAATTAATAGACCATGAAGGAATATCCAAAAGGTTACGATTGAGCTCAGCTTTCCCCTTAAGTGATCAGTAAGGCTTCATCTGCCTTTGCCCTTTTCCTTCTGTAGGACTTCCTCATGCAAATGTTGATATGATTACAGACACATGGGTGATATTAAGCAGCTGCGGTGGATCCAATGGACACATTTTTGTGGGGATGAATAAAGGGGCACGGGGATGAAATTGAGTGTATCCATAGCTTTTCACATTGGTGGCCAGAGAAGCTTGGTCATTGCGGGATATGGTCAGAGTTTAACAGTGCCCCCTCTAGCAGAGACAAGAATCATGATGTAATGCTGTTTAGACCCACAGAACTCAGCACACTTGAGAAGCAGCAAGTGCCATTCTGGGCCAGAAGTGCATCTACCCTGAAAGCAGAGCATTTGGACTTACCTTCACAAAATGAACTAAGATGACTTAAACAGATTGTTGCTGCAAGCTAATACTGACAATCAAAGGTACTAATATAATTTGCCCCAGGTTTTGTGGGTTTTGGTTTTCATCCCCAGCAGGCATTTACATGGGCTGAAGACTGAAGATAAAACAGCAGCAAACAATAGTAGGACCAAAATCTTCATTTCTCTACATGACAGTTCTTCAGCAGAATGTTTTATCTCCCAGGCAGCTAAGCAAAGTGAAATAGTACCAGACATACTCCACCTGCACTGAGCATGAGGGATAGCAGAGCATGAACATGCACTTTACACATGATGGCAAAAAATTGGTCAGTATTAGGAGCAAAAGCACTGCACACTTGCAGTGTAAAAGTACACACTTGTATCACTTCAAAAAGATCACAGCTGGGTCCAAATATCAGACATTATATATATGATCCTGTATAACACTCAAGGTAAGCATACTTAGGCTAATGACCATAATACCACCTACTAATAATTAAAAAGATGAAATCTGAAATATTAATCACTCTAAAAAAAAAATGCAATGAGCAGCACTGTGACCAGGCAGGAAACAAAACCAGAGAATCTTTCCTGAAAGCAGAGAAGAAAGGCCCATGGTAGTAAAGACCTATAACATAAGAAAGAAGAAAGGCTTTTTTATGTGATGTCATTACGCACAACTATATGGAATGAGAGCCCAGCAGCTAAATGAGAACATGCCAAGTGTCTCCCTCCCTCCCTTCATCTTTCTTCTCTGCTTACACTCTGGCTGACTTTTCAGCAGTAGGGCAGAACCTTAAGAAAAAGAGAGTTAAAAGAAAAAAAGTCTAGTTTAGTTGGATTCTGACCTCTTCTATGTGTGACTCCAGGTAAGGCTCCCTGACACTTCGGCAAGCAGGCATGAGTAATCTTATGCAGTCACAAGGTGATGGGATCAAACCAGACCATGGAATTAGTAAAATTGTGATGCGAAAGTTAGGTGATCTCCTTCTGGCTTCTTTACAGGAAGGACAGGGGATAGACCTGGACAAAGATGAAGTGGGATTCTACCGAATAGGAAAGAAGACACTGCATGCAATGCACACAAGTGACCTTCCCTCAATATGACACTTCAACAGAAGTGCTTTTTGCTCTCCTAAAATTCCAAGATCAGACAGTTTAAACAAACTTCATCTTTGGTAAAAGCACCTCTCAAAATCTGTGGCAAAAGGAAATCAACACATTTTTTGCAGATTAATAATGCACATCAAACACCACAAGTGCTTCAATGGGAGAACACAGCGTAAGAAAAACTATCAATAGAAGATAGTATCAGCTTAATCTCAAAACAATATTGTACATCTCCAGCCAGCAGATTTCTATGCACAGGAGAACAGTTTTTCTTTCTTTTTCACTTTATTCCTTCCGCAGCAATTTCTTAGAGCACTTCCATATGACATGTAAAAAGACCAGAGATATATTCCCATTACCAAGTTTGTAATCATTCCCACAAGAACATTAAGTCAAAATGCTAAAAAATTGTTTGAACACAGTTATATGAGGAAGATTTCCAGTTTACTGAACAAGTATAGTTAATATCACTACTTAATGAACACTGTATTTCACTCTGATTCAAAGTTTTTTGCCCCAGATCAGTATAATTAAATGTATCATGATAAATGTACGCATTCATAAGAAAATCTTCTCTTTGTACTTGATCCTGAAATCTGAGGGACTCTGTATAGCACTCCAGTAAATAGTGAAAGATCTTATCTATCTTATATATCGTTATATGGGTCATGAATAACATTAGAAAGGATTGCTGTGTCTCAAAATTGGACAACAAAAAACAAGGGAGCTACAGAAGACGGATAACAAACACAATAGACCAAAAGAGAGAAACCTACATCCAAGGCACTATGTCACTGCCCCACTTCATCTATAAAAGAATTGACTAGTAATGAACATTAATCTAGTTTATGTTTTTTTAATGGTATGACATTCTGGACATGTATCTTCAGTGAAACAGACAAGTGGCACATTAGCTTATTTTTGTTAGTGTTACAACCAATATAATTCCAAAAATAGCTAAGAAGCAAAACCAGGAAAGACAGGAAATTCAAATAGGACACACAAGGAAAATTTGGTTTAATGACACAATTTACCAAAAAAAGTATAAAATCAACATAAACATGTCCATTTTCATCTTGACTATCTGTAAATGTTTAATGTGAAAAAATGTGATAATTAACGTTTCTATACTCTTATGCTTAAGGAGTCGTTACAATCAGCCTTTGTTTGCTACAGAGTTGGCAGCGCAGACCTGCTGCATTTGAGAAGGGAATGTTTTAGGGTCATTTAACATTATATCATTCTTGGTGATCCAAGAGCTGCTATAATTCTGCCAAAGAGTATAGAGGGTTTCCCAGTCAAGTTTCATCCTGATTTTGATTATTGTTTATCTCTAGTCCACGTCTGAATAGTTGTAGTAAAATAGAGGAAGTTTTACTCCTGAATTTGAGGTCAGCTTGTAATGAACCATGGTTTCAATCGCATGAACAGCTGCTTCTTTTATAAGCAAAAAGGGTTCACTTACAGTTCAGGGTAACACAGTAATAATTTAAGGAACAAGGAAGCTTCTATTCATTTCTTTATTTTTTATATGGTTTTGAAACATTTTGACATCTGAGTGCCTATAGTGGACTTGTCTGAATAGAATGTAATATTGACATTACTCTGCTTTACAAAAAAATGAAGAAAATGAATTTTAAAGCTAGAAATACAGTAGACCTATCAATCATCACATAAAAGCCTTTTTCATTGAGAACTTCATTTTTCATAGCAAGAAAAACTATTAGTGAGCTTCTAAAACTTTGTAACTCAAGTTAACAGGGACACAGTAAATCAGGTATGCTCTCTGAAAACAGGACCAAAAATGTCAGGAAATGACAACAAACCAAAGCGGAAAACATCCAAAAAAACAAGACATTACTAAAGTCATTGGGACATAAAATTTCTTAGTTAACCAATTCCTGAACAGAAATAAAAAGGGTTGGGGCTTTTGGGTTTTTATGAGGGTTTTTTTTCACCCTCTAATTTGCAAATATTCTTCTGGATAAACAGGAATAATTTCTATGAATTACAGAACTACACAGAAGAAGATGAATGAGGAATTTTACATTTGTTGTCTTTTGCTCATTTGTCCAACTAAGAAAACACTCTGCTGGCAGACACAGGATTAAGCCATTGCCCCCACTCACAGCTGTCCTGAAGAGAACTTCCAGTTCTTCTTCCTGACCTTTACTGAAGACTTTACCCTCCCTGCTACTGCCACTGTGACTTTGATTCATCTTAGATTTCTCCAAGCTATTCCATACCTGTGCAACTGTTCAGTGGACCTGCTCCTTTTTTACAGCAACTGAAAACGTGAACAGAACCTGATGCTTTTACTTTACTTGTCTCATTTCATTACTCAGCCATATGCACACTTTTTTCCAGTGTTAATACAGCACGTGTCTTCATTTCCACCAGTCCTTTTAAATTTTACTAGCCAATATCAACACACTCACACCAGGATCTCCCACTTACAGGCATTCATTTAAAGGTATCCAATTGCCTTGCAAGACGCTTGAACTTCTGCTTATTTCTCTTCTTTATCAAGTAGCCACCATCAAGTATGAATGTTGCTAGCATTGATTTCACAGGTTACTAAAGGCTCACTAAAATACAGTGGTGCTGGGGTTGGTTTCTTTGTAATATATTTTAGCATGGTGGTATCAAGGCAAATCCAAATCCAAGTGTCTGAGAGTTTTATTTTAGCTAGGAGACAAAGCTATGTTAACTTTCAACTAACCTGAAGGATGACTGTCACAAAGAATTCTAAAACATAAACCCAATTTTAAATGGGCCAGTGTCCTGAATTTAGAGGACAGGAGGAAAAGGAATAAGAACATTACAACGTACAAAAGGGTACATGGCTATCAGGCTGTGCCTTTAGTCCTCTCCCATGGCTGAGCTGTTACTTATCTGATAACTCAAACAGGCTGTTGGCTCCTTTCTGAAGTGACTGAGGCAGGGATGAGCTAATTCAGCATTTTATGTGACCTAATTCAGAAAATATGTAGCTATTCCACTACAGCATACACTGTTCTGCAAAGTTATTTTATTCATGTCTATGTATTTCTAAGGCTTTGGAACACTTGGAAACTTGTGTTTCTGAAACCTGCTGCTCTCCACATGCCCTCCTGCCTCCCTAACGCTTTCTGCGATTCACCTCTTTACCAGATGAAAAAGTAACTAATTGGTCAGGGTACACTAACGTAGGGGTCCTTCCTAGATCGGCCATTTGTAAAATGTTAAGGAAGAGTGGCAGTTACAGTTCCTGCCATACATTCAATGGCACAACACACTACAAAGAATAAATAGCATGATGCAAACAATCTCTCCAGGTCTCCAATCTAACAACAATTCTTGGCAATCCTTGGAACACATGCCTGTGGCCACTGGATTAATGCAAATCCCATATTCAAAACCTTTTTTATACTTTCATTTTCAGTGGAGAAAAAGCCTTAAGAATCTTGACATTTCTAACTCACACCATTTCTTCTTTTGATGCTCAATTAGATTTGTTTCCATTATTCTTCTTCCTAGCCTCTCATTTTTCTATTTTTAATGCTTCTAAAGTAAAGGATGACTTCCTGAAGCAAAAGCATGACCAGCAAAGCAATACTGCTCATAATGAAATGAAGACCTAAAGAAGAGGTAAGATGCTGACTGCCAACAAACATGTATTTATTTATTTAATGGATGTTATTAACCACTCTACTGAACCCTACAAAGCTGGTCAGCACCTAAAGAAGTCATTCATAAATAATTCTATACCAAGTAAAGGGGAAGAAAGCACTAGCTAAAGTTATTAAGAAAACTGGCCTACTTTGTAGTGTGCAACAGAGTAGCCTCCATTTTTAGAGTTTCAAAATGGCAAAGGAACACTAGGTGCCTGACTCCTTGAGAGCCTTGGTAAGATTTAGACACATATATTTCTCAAGCCTTTGACAGCCTCCTCACAACTTGGTTGACAAACCACTTCATCACATCTCCAGCAGTAACACAAACCTTGCTACCTCTGTGTTCTCCTCAAAAGTTAAATCAAGATAAAAGGTGAAGCTACTGGTTGTCACAGTCCCCAACCCTCTAGGAATTCTGAAAAAGAAATCAAATTTGACGTTTTGCTGCTTCCTTTTAACATGTGATCTGTATGTTATGAGATCATTGCTTTTAGGCAGCAAAACCACACCCTGTAAGAAGTTCAGTTCAGATATGATTGTCAACTTCTAATAATATTCTGAAATGGGGAAATACAGCAAACACAGATGAGAACTACCTATTAAGTATATATAACATTTTAATTAATAAAAGGACTGTTTCTCAAAGTCAATTATAAACAGCATACTACAAGGCATCTCGTGAAACCTCACTTGGAGTGTCGTATACAGTTTTGGTGTCCTCAACAGAAAAAGGACATGGAACTGTTGGAACAAACCCAGAGGGCCACGAGGATGATCAGGGGACCGGATCACCTCCCGTATGAAGATAGGATGAGAAAGTTGGGGCTGTTCAGCCTGGAGAAGAGAAGGCTGTGTGGAGACCTCATAGCAGCCTTCCAGTATCTCAAGGGGGCCTATAAGGATGCTGGGGATGGACTCTTCATTAGGGACTGTGGTGATAGGACAAGGGGCAATGGGTTTAAACTTAAACAGGGGAAGTTTAGATTGGATATAAGGAGGAAGTTCTTTACTGTGAGGGTAGTGAGGCACTGGAATGGGTTGCCCAAGGAAGTTGTGAATGCTCCATTGCTGGCGGGGTTCAAGGCCAGGTTGGACAGAGCCTTGGGTGGCATGGTGTAGTGTGAGGTGTCCCTGCCCATGGCAGCGGGGCTGGAACTAGATGATCTTGGGGTCCTTTCCAACCCTAACTATTCTATGATTCTTAAAAAGCAAAAACAAAAGCAAAAAAAAAACAACCAATCAAACAAAAAAAAAAAAACAACCATCAAATGTCTCCTTTGTATCCAAAGCACAGTGTAGTGACCTGGTTTTTTTTCTACCTTGAATCAGTGTGTGCTTTTGAGTTAGATTAAACCTTCATATGTTTGTAACAATTCCTGCTAAAACACCTCTGCAAGTACTTATTAATCACAGTTCACCCCTTAACAGAACTGTTTTATAGAGTTATAAAAGTGAATCTACTGCCCTACCAGGTGGCATCTCTTTGTTTCATTGAGATGTTTATATTGTTTGAGAAGTAATAGCAAGTCATTATCTAAAACCATATCCATCACATAAACTCAAAACAGCATTGATACCCATCACTCATTTTTCTTTTCCTCTTTCAGCTACTAAGCTTACTATTGTCTTTAGTTCTTCTACTTCCATTACCATCTGCTTTTCATATTAATAGTGCTTTGATTCAGCATTCCTCTGAAGGTCTTGGGTTTTTTTTAAGATAGTGCTGAGGTAGATACCTGTTATTTTGAGGATGCAAGCACACAGTTTACAATCAGGGATCAAGGATCGTGCAAGTAAGCCTGAAGAAAATGGAATGCAAGCTGACCAAACCAGGGAGTACTGTTGATGTGCTAGTAATAAAAAGTGACAGAAGGCTATTGCAAGTAACTAGAAGAAAACACACCAGAGAAATTTCAGGTTCCAAAACATTGCAAAGGGGCACTACACTTTGAACTCTGATGCTGGAATTCAGACAGCTTTGCTGTATTCTGCTCTCAAAGCACATAGCACACGATAAGATATCAAGCAGGGGATGCATGTATCTGACAAAGAAGGAGTAGTTTTTTAAACTAACCATAGAACATCAAACAATATTTAGACACCAAATACAATCATGAAGGAAACCCAGCAATGCTCAAAATGTAAGGGTGAAAAGGAAACTTCAATAACATTCTATGGGCGTAATAAGAAAGTCTCAAGCATGGTACTTCCATATCATGTCAAACACAGGTTTCTCAGGATTTTAAATAAATAAACAACAAAGATACATCCGCATACAAACATCAGAATGTTTCAATCACAAACGTGGAGACTTAAAGAAATAGATGCTAAAGTCTCAGTGAAGTAACTGAAAAAGTAACTATTGTGCACAGGGTTTACTTTCTTTGCTTTATAACATTGGATGTTTCCAACCTGGTTAAAACAAGCAAATTTAACTACCATTTGTGTTAAACCAAAGGAACAGCATATCACTGAATTTCAAAGTTGAAATCCACAACAGAACAGAGTTAACAAGAGTTCCAGAAGCTTAGGTTCGGGTACATTCCATCACATCAATTATTACTATTAAAAAGCAATACAAAAACAATCAAGCAAACAGGTAAATAAGCAAGACACAGGCAACAAAACTTCAAAATATGATAGAGGTTAGCTTTCTTATGGACCAGTGCGAAAACGTAGATCCACTTTGGCCCAGTACAAACATTCCTCAGTCAGATGGCATTTCACTGCAGTGTGCTCATGTATGTATGTGTGCATATGCATAATGGAATGCATCTCAGCCATGGAAATCCCATCAGACTGTAAAGGTTTATGAATGAAAGCCAGAGGCCCCACAGAACGCCATCAATGATGAGCCATTTTATAGACTGGGAAATAACAACAAGACTTAAGAAAGAAAAAAAAAGAAATGGAATCTGCAGCCAGAGACACACTAATGTAAAACAGACTGCTGCTTGAATTGCACACTTGAGAGAAACAGCCTGAAACATTCTCTTGATAGAACCACAGCAGAACCATTCCTCACAAACTATGCTCAGGGATAGGCACTGCTCTTCAGAAAAATCAAATCGGCTCTAGTTATAGCAGCAACTGCCAGTGCGGCTTATGCAGCTATTACAGTTTTGAAAAAAAGAAAAAGAAAACTACTAGAAGGACTGGTGTTACCATACTTTGCCCTCCCAAACTGCCTAAGCTCATAAAACTGTGAATTATGAGCAAAAGATGACAGTTGAACTCTGGGGATACACTCAGGCTACCCAAACCTAGCTTTCTGCCAACATACTTCAGTAACTATTGTGTAAATTCAAGCATTGTCCCATCACTCTGATCTGTTTTAGAAATACAAAATTACTAAACCAGGACTCAGCTACAACTTTCTTTTGGGTTGTCAAATTACATAAGGAGGAATAGAGACACTTGATGTAACTTAATACTAGCTGAAATAAATGGCAAGTTTCTTTGTTTAAACAGGTCAAATCCCATGGTCAGCATTCAGAAAAATTCAGAGTGAAGTTAATGGGATTCCTCCCTAGACAGTTAAGCAAATTGGCCCCTGTGACAATGAAAATAAACTAATTCTGTAATTTCAAAGATTTGAAGCAGATTAGAACCAGCAGGATACAGTTTTTCTATTTCCACCTTAATAAACTGCCAATTGCATTATATTTAGAGATGACAGTTTCTTCAAGGTACTTTCTCAAAGTTACAGAAAAACATGACAACATTCACCCCCTGTTTCTATCACTAGTCACACTATTTTATTCTACATTATTTACTGGATCACAATGATCACATCCTTCTGTTGACCCCAAACCTTGGAAAAAGTACCAAAGACTGTTAAAATACTTACAGTAAAAGCATCCATCTAATCTTTCTACTGGAGCAAAACAGTATGCTCTATCAGGAATGAAAAACTGGTTTCACTGAGGCTCACTTGACATAGGAATGAACCCACTGAGTATGGTAGGTAAAGACAAAGGGTGTTAAAATAGGAGTGAAATGTTGCAAGGAGCGTTTCCCCTTAATGAATTAGTGGGAGATTTGTAGCAGGCCAGCCAGGGTAAGTCTTTCAGCATGTGTATCCAGAAGTGTCATGGACTTGCTGCACTATATCGTTGCTGCCCTTTCCATGAACTGGGCAGTTTCCTTTCACCAGTTTATTTTCACTTCTATTCTGGCAGCTGCCTACAGCAGTAGGCATTTATCTTAAATAATTTGCTACTTGTTGAAGAATTCATTTGGGGGGGGGGGGGTGGGAAGAGGGAAATAGCCATTCTTAGTGCACCATGTCATAACTGACTAAACAGAAAATTCAATCAAGATAAAACAGATTTCCCACAGATTTTTTCCCCCACTTCAGAGGAGATCTTATACACATAGGTATGCTACCCCTCCCCCATGCAAAAAACTACCAGAACTTGCTGAATTTAGCTTTCCAGATATTGTAAGTAGCAAAATTTGTGAAAGCTGTTTGTTTTTACTGAAATCCTCCAAAGGACTTTCCTTACAGAAAAAAGCTCAGTGATGACTTCATTAAAAAACAAACCTACTAATAAAAAGTGAGGATAAGGGCTTTTCCTTTCTTTTTCACAATACTAACTTCTTGCAATAATGAGACAGAACCTTTGGTGCAAACTACCTGTTCCTGTGTTCAGTAACTTGCCTCAAGAGCAAAGTTTCTGGAAGGAAAAGATAGGACAGTGGAAATTCAAAGGCAAAAGCAGCATTTAGTGGGGATTTTACTGAAATGTACTTTAACTTCTGTATCGAGAGCAGAATGATCTATTTCCCCTGTTTTTAGAGTACTGTGGAAGAAAGAAGAAACGTCAATGTAAAGCGCTAATGGCAATATAAATGCCTGTTCCAAGCAGGGAAAAAAAAATGAAAAGAAAGAAAAAAGTAAATATTTCCATTCTCCTGACTGGCTACAGTTATGGGAGGCTGGCAAAGTACATTGCAAAGCAGACCTTACAAAGCATTTGGTAATTATTATTAAATAGGAGTGAAAGCAAAACGGGAAAGAGTAAAAGTAAAATTACATTCTTGTGTTCTGTATGTGAAACCCAAGGGAGCAACTGGTATTCCAAGCACTGGTTGTTGCAAATGATTTGATGAAAGATCGGTAGCTGTTAAACTTTAATGCTTTTCTAGGCTTTATACAAATTCTGTGAAGTCAGAAGTTCACTGCAGCAGGTGAAAAACCAGGCAAGCCTCCCTAGCCCTCATTTTCTCTCATTTGAATGCAACAGTTTACACTGCAAGTTTGCATACTGTAACCCCACAATAAGGTAAGCAGAACTGTAATTTGCTGTTTAGCGTAGCTCATCTTTCCAGACTGAGCTAGCACTAAAACTAACCACTTCGCAGTTGCAGAGCTGAAACAACCCAAACAAACAAAAACCAAACATCAAAACAAAACACCGTTGCTTACATAACACATTTGTTATATTTACAAAATGCATATTGTTCCTGCTCCACTACAGCAGGAAAGTTTCAAAAGTAAAAAAACAACAGACAATGGTGAAAACAAAATATTTGCTTTTCACCATAAAGTCTGAGTAGTAGCTGACATTCTTCAAATGGAGATCAACAATGTTGAACCAGATGTTCTCCATTTCACAAGTGTCCGTGTCTCAAAGATCAATATCCTTTTGGAAAATTCTAGCTCCAGAGTTCAAATTCAAGCTTAAACAAAACAAAACCAAACTGAACCAAAATCCCTGCAGCCTCCACAGCATGCAATTCTTCCTCACTCTGTGTATATAAGTATATACTGATAAACAAAATGAGTTTAAAGTTGTGTATGTACATGATTGTATCTGTTAAAGAGGGGTTATAATCAGAACCTCAACTGTAATGCCCCGATTCACCTGTCAGCAGAAAATAAACTTCAGCTATGCAAGTGAGTCTCCTTGAAGTTGTCCAATACTGAAGCAACAGCTTTGACACTAGTTAAAAATCAAAGCCAGACAGATCTGCTCCAGTTCTAGTCTGTTAGAAGTTGGTTGAAATTTTCATGAGAATAGGAATTTCCAGGAGGGTTGAATTTCAAAGAGCAGACATAAGAATTGCTAACCTTGAAATATTTCTCTTGGAATCTTATAGCATGTGAATGCCATTTCATCTGTGCCCATTTTTTCCAATGCAACCTTATATTACACTGGACCTAAACCTATTTACTCCATACGTTTAAGGAGGCACCAGTGAGAGTGACATCTGTATTTCCCCCTGTATAGAAGCTTACAGAACTATTCACATTTTAAATTCAAATTTAAATTAAAACCTAGCAAGGTGGTTAAGTTGCATGTGTGGTGGAAGCACCTCAGATCTGCTACAGCTATATTTACCTAGGAGAGAAAATCCGAAGGGAAATTAACATTGGTACGAAGCTATAAATTCTGAAGATCATACAAAACATTTGACATAGTTTCATCTCTAGTAACCTGCTTAGCCAATGGAAAGCAGTGTGACATCATCACACTTAGGCACTTTCAAAACTAGAGGAGCTTCTGTATTTTAAATATCTGGCATAGTACTACATAATGTATCATCAGGAGTGCTGTTATCTTTGATTTATAGTAATACAAATATGCAAGTCAAAGTACTGATGAGAGATTTATCAGTATTCTAGGATTAAAAGTGAATTTAGCCCTAATCACCTATGAGGTGACGAGGAGGCATCAGCCAGCAGCTGTTATTCAAAAGAAAATAGGAAATATAAAGTCAGAGCACAGGTATCTAGCAAAATTAGTGCAGCCTATGAGTTAAGTTTTGTTTTCCTCAGAACTCAACCTGATGGCCATATTGATTATGTAATAGTGGCTCTTGCCAAACTGAAATGGTATTGTCAGCTTTGTTCTATTCAGAGCTGATTCAGCAAAAGCTAAGGGTATCCAATATTTTGCATCATAGAAGTTTCTTTTCAACTGCTTATAATTTTGCAGCTCTCCAACCATTAATCTGAGCATTCCCATTCCTCTTATCTGTGCTAGGACACTCTTCTGGAGAACTTCAGTGCAACTGTACCACTGCTCCCTGAAATGAGAAGAACTTTGCTCCATCAATACATTCAGATGATAATATCTAGCACTATAATGCTTAAGAACAAGGATTTATGACTTGGCTGGGGAGACCACTATTTCACACTTTCTTAAAATCAGATTGGAGACTACGATGAGATGCCAGTGGATGGGGAAAGACAACAGAAAAAGGTTTGATCAGACCTCAATAAAAGAATTCATGTCTGCAGACTAATTATTTCCTCACTGAGTAGACAACAAGCTACAGGTGACGTCAGTCCAAACCTGTGACAGAAGTCTCTGTGGGATGAACTTTGAAACTGTGTCTGCTGGAAATACAGATTTGTTCACAAAAAAGTGATTGCTGTATTCAGTTTTCTTTAAAAAAAACCAGCCAGTGATAGCCAAAATCCTTTAAAGCATAAGCAACATAATTTCTTTTTCCTGATAAATCAGGTCTAAAACCTCAGACTCAGAGTCCCAAACTTAACAAACTCCTGCACCAACTTCCCTGAACTTTTATCATACTTTATAAAATGGAGGACCCCTATTACCCCGTGGATTTGCTGTGAAAACAAAATATCTTAGTTAAGATCTCTGAGGCCTAAGTGCTCCAGAAAGCATCCTTGAGAAAAATGAAGAGGTTTTCAACCTCAAATTATAAACAGCAGTATGCTCAAATTAAATGGAAGAGGCACCCAACTGCAATTGCATGCAAGTACAAAAGAAATCAGTCTGTCCAAAATCATAGCCACAGTTAGGCCAAATATTTCTAGATTTCTTCCCCTTCATGTTTTGCTTCCATCATTAGTTGCTGATGAAAAACATTTTGCAATTACTTAGCTGGGCAGAGAAAGAGACAAAGCCAAAACCCAAAAAGCTGTTACATAGTTTATTTACTTAAAAAAACCTATTTTCATTGTAATCTGAACAAGGCTCAATAACTACATTCTGGGAATCAAAAGATTCAAACTCAGTGTTCCTAACTGGTATTTTTCCATACAGCTAAGGCTTTCAGAGATGCTGCATGGTCTAGTGATGGTCAGAGAAGACTGTGAGTCTTTACGATGCTGGGTCCTAGTCCAAATTCACAGCACTGACTCATAGTCTGGGACACGTCATTTGACCGCCTATGCCTCAAACAGTCCAGCTGGAAAATACAAAAGAAAAGCAGCAACGCTGAATGAGAAACAGTTATTATGACTAAGATCAGCTCCTGGATAAATCAAACATCAAATAAAATGTGTTTTCCATATGGAAGCTGCTTTTCTAAAGTGGAATAAAATGTAAATGCCTGTCAATTATAATGATCTGAGAGGCAAGTAGTGAGAAAAGCAGCTCTGTGACAGACCAACAGGAAAGGCTGAGCTTGCAATGACAGCCAGTTTTTGAGGCGCAGAGACATGGTAGACAGAAGGTAGTCAGGCATCTGGCAGCAACAAAGGTGAAACCATGATTTGAGGAGGTCAGAGACAACAATGTTTCTGAGTCAGAAAAGGTCACTTATTCAATATTCCAGCTGTAAGATGAAAGAATGCAAGCGGAGATTTTTCAGAGCAGAGATCACAGATGCAAGATCTAAAAGGTGAACTGTTATTTGAAAGTGACACTGACAGATATGATGAATCCATGCTCTCAGGCCAAACAATTTCTCAACTCTTCATTTCACCTTTCCCTTCTCCTCTCTTGCACTTTTCTAGCCAGTCATCCTCGTTTTCCTCAGTTTCTATCCTGCCCAGGAGTCCAGTCTTTTCACTAAATTTCAATAGGATAATCATAATTTTAACAATGCTGCACTGCTCTAAATATTGGACCATCTGAAGAATCATGATCCTTTACAATTCTGCAAAAACCTTCACATCTCAGAAGTACCAGTACAAAGAGATGAGATATTTCCTAGGAAGCAGAGCTGCCAGGTCTCCAAGGTGCATGTTTTCCAGCAGATCCAAATGCTGTTCATACAAAAAAGATCACAAAAAAAGTCAGCAAGACCTTTTCTGCTGCCATAAAAACATTATTCTGAAAGCCTGAAGTAGAAAAGCTCTATGCTTTTTCTCCATATAGAAGATGAGCCTTGAGCCCAGGTACTTCACTTGTCCTAGACTACACACTAGTCCACCAGCATTCAAGCAAGATTGCTCCAAGTGTATCTGTGAGAAGCAAACCAGCTCCTAAAGTCAGAATAAAGATGACATTTCCTCTGTTCTGTTTCTCCTGAGCTGTGCTTTCTGCATGTTTTTGAAAGAGAAAGTCATTCCATTCAAATACAGTGATTTTGAAAAATAAGTGGGACAGGGATTAAGTGTGCCCTCAGCAAGTTTGCTAATGACACCAAGCTGTGTGGTTCAGCTGATACGTTGGAGGGAAGGAATGCCATCCAGAGGAGCCTTGACACGCTTGTGTGGTGGGCTGATGCCAAACTGATGAAGTTTAACCATGACAAGTGCAAGGTCGTACACCTGGGTCGGAGCTATCCCAGGCACAGCTACAGGTTGGGCAGAGAAAAGATTCAGAGCAGCCCTGCAGAGAAGGACTTGGGGGTGTTGGTTGATGAGAAAATGAACATGACCTGCCAGTGTGCGCTTGCAGCACAGAAAGCCAACGGTATCCTGGGCTGCATCAAAAGGAGTGCGACCAGCAGGTCAAAGGGGGTGATCCTGCCCCTCTGCTCCCATGAGATCTCACTTGGAGTATTGTGTGCAGTGCTGGTGTCCTCAACATAAAAAGGACATGGAACTGTTGGAACAAGTGCAGAGGAGGGCCACAAGGATGATCAGGGGACTGGAGCACCTCCTGTATGAAGATAGGATGAGAAAGTTGGTGCTGTTCAGCCTGGAGAGAAGGCTGAGGTTCTTAACGACTTCTTTGCCTCAGTCTTCACCGGAAAAGGCTCTGACCATACCACCCAAGTCTTGGAAGGCAGACGCAGGGACTGTGAGAATGAAGACCCTGGGCCCACTGTAGGAGAGGATCTGGTTCAAGACCATCTTAAGAACCTGAACGTATACAAGTCCATGGGACCTGATGAAATCCATCCGCAGGTCCTGAAGGAGCTGGCAAATTAAGTTGCTAAGCCACTGTCCATCATATTTGAAAAATCATGGCAGTCAGGTGAAGTTTCCGATGACTGGAAAAAGGGAAATATAACTGCCATTTTCAGGAAGGGGCAAATGGATGAGCTGGGGAACTACAGACCAGTCAGTCTCACCTCTGTGCCTGGCAAAATCTTGGCGCGGATTCTCCTGGAAGGCATGCTGAGGCACATGAAAAATAACAAGGTGCTTCGTGACAGCCAGCATGGCTTCACTAAGGGGAAATCCTGCCTGACCAATTTGGTGGCCTTCTATGATGGGGCTACGGAACTGGTGGACAGGGGTAGAGCAGTTGATGTCATCTATCTGGACTTCTGCAAAGCGTTTGACACTGTCCCACACGACATCCTTGTTTCTAAGTTGGAGAGACATCAATTTGATAGGTGGAGAACTCGGTGGATAAAGAACTGGCTCGATGGCCGCACGCAAAGAGTTGTGGTCAATGGCTCAATGTCCAGCTGGAGACCAGTAACGAGTGGTGTCCCTCAGGGATCGGTGCTGGGACCAGTCTTGTTCAACATCTTTGTCAGTGACATGGACAGTGGGATTGAGTGCGCCCTCAGCAAATTTGCCGATGACCCCAGACTGTGTGGTTCGGTTGATATGCTGGAGGGAAGGAATGCCATCCAGAGGGACCTTGACACACTTGTGAGATGGGCTGATGCCAACCTGATGAAGTTTAACCATGACAAGTGCAAGGTCCTACAGCTGGGTCGGAGCAATCCCAGGCACAGCTCCAGGTTGGTCAGAGAAGAGATTCAGAGCAGCCCTGCTCAGAAGGACTTGAGGATGTTAGTTGATGAGAAAATGAACATGAGCTGCCAGTGTGCGCTTGCAGCACAGAAAGCCAACGGTATCCTGGGCTGCATCAAAAGGAGCGTGACCAGCAGGTTGAGGGAGGTGATCCTGCCCCTCTACTCTGCTCTTGTGAGACCTCACTTGGAGTATTGTGTGCAGTTCTGGTGTCCTCAACATAAAAAGGACATGGAACTGTTGGAACAAGTCCAGAGGAGGGCCATGAGGATGATCAGGGGACTGGAGCACCTCCCGTATGAAGATAGGATGAGAAAGTTGGGGCTGTTCAGCCTGGAGAAGAGAAGGCTGCGTGGAGACCTCATAGCCTCCTTAAAATATCTGAAGGGGGCCTATAGGGAGGCTGGGGAGGGACTTTTCATGAGGAACTGTAGTGAGAGGACAAGGGGTAATGGGCTCAAACTTAAACAGGGGAAGTTTAGACTGGATATGAGGAAGAAATTCTTTACTGTGAGGGTGGTGAGGCACTGGAATGGGTTGCCCAGGGAAGTTGTGAATGCTCCATCACTGGCGGTGTTCAAGGCTGGATTGGACATAGCCTTGGGTGGCATGGTTTAGTGTGAGGTGTCCCTGCCCCTGGCAGGGGAGTTGGAACTAGATGGTCTTCAGGTCCTTTCAAACCCTAACTATTCTATGATTCTATGAGACCTCATGGCAGCCTTCCAGTATCTGAAGGGGGCCTATAAGGATGCTGGGGATGGACTCTTCATTAGGGACTGTAGTGATAGGACAAGGGGTAACAGGTTCAAACTTAAACAGGGGAAGTTTAGATTGGATATAAGGAGGAAGTTCTTTACTGTGAGGGTGGTGAGGCACTGGAATGGGTTGCCCAGGGAAGTTGTGAATGTTCCATCGCTGGCGTAGTTCAAGGCCAGGTTGGACAGAGCCTTGGGTGGCATGGTGTAGTGTGAGGTGTCCCTGCCCATGGCAGCGGGGCTGGAACTAGATGATCTTAAGGTCCTTTCCAACCCTAACTATTCTATGATTCTAAGTATATTTCCTATACTAACAAAACAGATGAAGTAACAGGATCACTCCTAATTGATATTTATGTGAGGCCCATATGAAGGTGAATAGATGAGACTGCTAGCAAAACAGATGAGTTTTAAAGAATTAATACCTTCTAGATGCACAAAGCATGTACAGCGTCATTTGAACTTGGAAGAGATACTCATTTCCAGCATAGAATCATAGAAACGTTCAGATTGGAAAAGACCTTTAAGGTCATCCCATGTCTACAAACTTTCAGATTCACCAGCTGAGAACGCATGATTTTAGAGAAAACAAAAAATTGGAAAAGGTCGAATGTCCTTGAAGCAAAACATAGGCTGAACAGTCAGTGACAGTAAGGAATTGTGAATCAAGTGAAAGAACTAGAGTCTGAGACAGCCATTGACAGACTGCACAGTGAACTGTTTAAACAAAGAAACTTATTTCCTTAACCGACTTTACAGAGCCAAAACAAATTATAAAAATGCTGTATGAACACCACTATCCAGTACAAGTTGGAAACATGCCTCCCGGAAGTCCACCAATATAACTGACCAAAGAAGCAGCTCCTGTGGAGATTGGTAAAGCTTGGTCAAACATTAAAAAGGAAACACATGCAGAACTTGTGTTTAAAGAACTGAGCATACCAGAAACCTGCAGCAGTGGATGCCCTGACAGTGCACCAGCAATGTCATTACTGTGAATTAGTTAACCCTCTGGACTTTTCACTGGGTGGGATAACCTCCTAGAGCACAGGACAAGCCAACAGCATCTATGGCATATGTACAAACCAGTGAGGAACGCCACTCTACCATGTAGCATCAGGCAGGTCCACAGGGTACAAAATCCACTCTGGCAGCTTCCTACAATAGTACAGCTTCCAAAATACTGTGGTGAAAACTATCAGCAGCACAGAGACTTTTATGGGCTGTGAAGTCAGTACTGACAATTTATCACTTTAACGTAGCCAGGGAAAAGTTGAGGCTAAAAAAACCACTTTTTGCAGTTATAGTAAAAGCAATTTAAAGAAGAATAGAGAAAAAGAGAGTAGCAGCTGAGTAACTGGCTGAAGTCTAAAGGAGGCAGTGCGGAAAGCCTAGGCAACCTACACTCTTGCAGTCAGCAAACAAAACAAAGAATTAGACTTGCTAACCACAACTTGGCCAGGTACCTGATATAAGGAGGAGGGTATGAAACACAGGATGATGTTAACTTATGGTGAGCCTGCTGACAGTGACTCACCTTTGACAGAAAAATGTGAATTATTCTGTGAACTCAGAGCAAAGCTCTTTCTTGAAAGTATCCTTAGCTGGATGTCAAAGAAAACACCTGAGAATCCCAATCCCAGACAAAAAACCAAGGCAAACTTCTTGTTGGAACTATTAGAACTGAACATTCTCATTTATTCCCTTTCTATTGGCAAACATCATCTGCTTTTTGCCATTCACAAGTAAGCTGCTATATATTTAAGCACACTTTTTAGAGGCAATTAAAGACAGAAAGACTTAGGTAAGCCACTAGAAGAAACGTCTCACTGGTCCTGTCAGTCAGTGGCAAAACTGAAACTATTGCAGCTACCATCTTTTTCCCCAGACTAGTAAGTGGCTTGATAACATTGACTTAGAGCTGGAACTGCAGGTTACCACTTCCCTGTTCCCTTCTGGGAACACACTAATAATACTGAGTTATTTTCATACTTCTGAGCAGTCAGGGGATCAGGATCTTACACCCTTTGATGGGCTTCCTGTTAACACAGTAAACACATGCACCAGTGCACAAGCCATTTCTCTGCGGTCTCAGCGCCAGTCTCAGCTTTTCTGCTGTTCAGCCCTTCTTTTAAGTGACTTCATTTTAAAAACCATGTCAGCCCCCTGAAGACTAGTGAATCTAGTAATTAACCAAAGTAATGACACATTTATGTAGTCAAAATGCCACTCTGCAATACTTAATCTTAAAGGATACTATTTGAAAAAGAAGTTCAAAGCCTCTACTGCGTTGTATGGGTAAGATCAAGAAGCACTGAGCTAATAATGATTCAATCACTTTGGGAAAAACAGACAGATTTTCTACCATTGTCATCCAAAAAATATTTTTAACAATTTTATGTCAAGTTTAAAAAGAACGTTTCTGAAATCATCTCTATGATTTTTTGATCTTACATACCTTGCAAGCAGAGCCGAAAGGCCAAAATGCCACTGAAAATCTCTTCTCCAAACACATGCAAATGGTTAATAGCAGAAATCAACTTTTTGTTTCAGGTTTTCCAGTCAACATCTGAAGTCTCAAGAAGCTATGGAAAACCTGACACTGTTTTAGGTGCTTAAATCAATAAAACCCAGAATGTCAGCATTTTTGAAGCAATGTGCTTTCTATGCTTACACATTGTCAGTACATCAACATAAGTAAAATTATGTACACAGTTACAATAAATAACAAATGTAGCAGCTTTGTTATATTTGCTAAAGTTATAACAAACAAGAAATTATAATAAATACTTAGAAAAATATAGTAATTCAAACATTCACAAGCAACACAAGGCCTATGCCTTTCTTTCTTCCATACTAGATCACTCCAATGAATAGCAGCCTGAACAGAAGAATGGATTGTCTTTATCACCGACATTATTCTATTTCAGTCAAAACAAGAGATTAATGTAGTCTAATTTATGATTTAGTACTGGGAGAGTTTTACCTTTTTAACATAGCTTTAGTAATGAATCTCAGTGCCTATCATTTTTTGCTGTTTGTACCTACAAAGAATTGAGATGACCTATAGGAAGAAACATCTAACAAAAATTAAAAAATGAGTTGCACTTGGGTTTTTCTTAATATTTTTATTTTTCCATTATAACTAAAATACATCAAATGCACTGCATAGCAATTACCATACATTTAGGAGAACTGATGATAAAAACAAGAGACCTATTTAGAAGTTTTCACCTCTTAGGGCCTGCCACAATGAATTAGACTCCAAACATCTATTTATGCAAGAGATATCTATAAGAAGAGAAATAATGCTCTTCTATTGTCTCACTGAAGTTGACTAAAACAGGCAACAAAAAGTAGTGTTTGAACATTAATAGTGCTGCAGCCTGGTTTCAGTAGAATATTCTTCAGTAAAATTCATGTTCCCAAAAGGAAGAAGAAAATGTTTAAAACCACTGGCCATGTTCAGAATAGGAGAAAACCAACCTGTCCTTCCTACCTTTTCATCTGCTATACCAGCCTCAACAACTGGAAGCAATGAAGGGCCACTTCAGCGTTAGTTAGCTCTATCTTCAGTTTGAAATTTACAGAGGACTCTGGCCTAAATTGTACCTTGCAAAAACAAACCAAACAACCAAAAACAACCACCACCCCTGAAATTCTCTTCAGCTCACAGGTTATATAGTGCTTTAGGAAGATTGTACATATGCTGTACCTCTACATGGATTCACAAAGAGCTCTCAGAAAAGGGACAAAATGCTCAATTGGCTTAAAGCCATTTCTGAGCTTTCTCTGAATCTAGGCTACATCACAGTGTCCAAGGTCACTTGCTGACTTTATGGAAGGCTTTCCAGATGTGATGTAGCCTATGGCCTTAATCTCCAGTGATTCTTATACCACCAACCTATTTCCAGAAGTGCTGGAAGAGAGGACAGGACAGGAAAGCTCTCAGAAGACAGCCTTCCTCACCTAGACCTAGAATTCTGAAAGCTTCTTTTATTGCTCTGTGATTTTTACACAGCATAAAGGAGTAAGAAAAGGTTTACATGTACCTGGGTCAACTAGGTTATAACCAAATCTTCAGAGAAGGTCTAATATATCATGTTGCAGATCACTGATATGGTATATAATGCTTCCATCCAGCGCTAATAGGAAGCCATTGTCACTGAAATACACTGCTCATGTTCTGGAAATTCTACTTTTGCTTTCCTGACTTCTTCCCACAGCAGCCTAAAAGCAGGAAGAAAGCTCATGCTTGCTGCAGCAGAGCTAGCCTCATGAGTTAAATATCAGCAACTCCTAGAATACATGAATTTGGTTAAGATACTTGGGCAGAACTGCCGAAGATAGTGAACACTTGCAACAATCAGACAAGATACGCAATGCACTCTTTCTTACAATGTGTATTTTTTCCATCTAGCTGACTCCAGTCTTCAGAAAGAAGGAAGAGATAGGATAGTGATCCTAATAACATCACAACTTGCATCACAAGCTCTATCACAATCTCAACTGCAACTTTGGGCTGAGCAGCACAGATTTTGACCTGTTGCAAATGTCCACCAAATTTGACATTTCCTCATTCTCATCTCTTTGTTGGTCACAAAGAATAGGATTGCTAATTCCTTCCCTATCTGTTCTTTGCCAAGTAATGCAAGATTAATAATTAATTATTTCAAGCAATTAAATGACTCCTTCTGCAAAGAGCACATGCCTCCTACAGAGATAAAATAGAGCTACTTTAACAAAAAACAATATTTTATGTTTTCTTTAAATGAGAAGTTCCAAGAGTGTTATAATTATATGAGGCCCCAAAACAAGGTCCCAGCTCTTACACAAAATAAGGAAAAGTTAAAAAATTCAATCTTTTCTAATTTAACAACAGAAATTATATGTGATACTAAAAAATACATTTCAGAAAATGCCACATTGGGTTTGTTGTTTGTTTTTTAAACAGATATAGCAATTCCGGGGAGCCCTGAATTACAATTTACAAACAGTCAGAGACAACAACCTTAAATCAGTTATTGATTCCAAATCCAAATTTAAGTCTGAAAAAGAAATGCTGCTCCTTCCTGATAAATCAAGTCTCCAGATCTTCTAGGAGGAAGGAGAGAGAAGGCATTGGGAATTCCTTTTCATGGAAAAGAAGCTGAATTTATCACAGGCTCTTCAGTTTCTGGTAAGTTTCCACTTTTGAAAAATAGTATTGCACAAACTGGTTTTGCCCAAACATTTTTTTATTATCTAATAAGTCAGTGAAAAATTGCAGATTTTTCATTCCTAACAGTCTTATACTTTCCATAGGTTTTTAAAACCTGCTCAACTCAAGACTGTATCATGAGATTACATAGATTCAAACTTTAAACAAATACATAAAGCCATGACCCATTTGTTTTGATATTCTGCAATGTTCCAGACAGGGAGAAAAGCCATCACTGAAACCATGAGACATAGAAGACTTCACAATTTATTAAGAAGATTAGCTGGGTTTTGTTTGTTCAGTAATGATTAGTCACTGAATATGTGTTGGTTTGAAAGCCTAAAAGGTCAGGGATCAAGGAATTATTTGGCTTAATTATGTTTAGGTTTTTTTCCACCTTTTAAATAGATTAAAGTTTCTTTAAGTCAAGCGGAACTTTGCAAGCACAAAACTCCAAGTATCTTCCACACAGCACAGCAAGTGTACCTTAAATATCGCATGTTTTTCCGCTTTTGGATTATATCTGTAGAACTGCCTGCTGTGAAATGACAAAGTTCATGGTTCATCTGAACTTTTGAACTCAAGTGAGTATTTGACACAGCAAAACAATCTAAATGAACCTAACACAAAGTTTTCATAGTTTAAACCTAGCTTTCAGGCCTTTGTCTGGGGCAATTGGGTAGGAAAGTTCTTTATTGATGTTGTAAAAACTACCAGTTTAATAACAGGCAGAGAGAGTGGAGAGATCAGTGGAAAGATCACCTTAGCATTTCTGAAATAGTGCTGGTTTGGTAGTTCATTGAACTTTACCTGACCCCATTACGAAGGCTTCCCCAGGACAAGTTGTAGCTGCATTTGTGACAAGACTGCAGCTTCCTATCTTATTTCAAATAGGCTCCAGGGCTGGGAGTTCACAGATAAAGTTAGTTTCAAAAAAAGAAAAAAGTACCCTGCACACATGAATTCCCTTGGCTCCCTGCACTGCTTTTTCATTATTATGTTTAGGCTGGATTCCCTTCATTATGGAGAAGTTTCAGTCTTTTTTTTCCAAAAGGAAAAAGTTTGTCACCTGGATTCCTGACATATCGCAGAAAGTCCTTAAATAAATGGAAAAACACTGTGCATTTAGGACTCGTAGGCTGATGCTCTTCACAGACCCTAAATCTCGGCCTGCTTGCACGTGACTGCTGTGATCCCGTCTCAATATCCCTAAAAATTCCACAGCAGTCGCGATTCGTGCATTATCAATTTTAGACCTATCAACCAAACAAAATCCGGAAAATATTTCAAAGTTTTTTAAATTACTTTTAAAACCCTGCAATATGTCCTGTACTTCAAGTTCACAATCAGTTCAGTAACTCACTAGCACATAGGAACGACAGCAATTTCTGACCACATTAGAAGTGCTGCCTGCATACTACATAAGGTTCAAATGAACCTTGCAGTATCAACAAATGGGTGATAAAACCCTTCAACTGTTCAGTCCTCTAAATTCCCTGCTGAAATAACTGGACCGCAAAGAGCCTGTATTTCACCAGCCTGTAAGACTGAAGTCACTCACTACTAGTCCTCCTATCCAAAACAGAGGAAAAAAAACCCAAGCCAGTGATTACTTACAGAGAGGATCTGTAAAAATCACGAACAATATTGCAGTTAGTGTCACCTCTCTGATGCAGCTTACTAAGTCATATATATGTTTTGATTCAGCTGAGCTATGACAGATTCTAAGATTCAAGGATTAGAAAATTCCTAAAGCAATTTAACAGACATTTGGTATTATTAACTTTCTTTTCCAACTGAATCTTCCAAATTTACCATTTAACACCAAAGCCTACTTACACAGCTCTATTCCTAACTCTTCCATTTCGTTTGCTGGCGAGCTTTACTTCCAAGATACCTAGCTCTGTTTTCTGTTCACACAAGAGGAGAGCATTTTGCAGGAACGAGAAAAGGAAATCTCTATCCTGCTGCATTTAAATAAACAGAGGTGGGGAAGGGGAAGAGGAATAGCCCCTGGCAGCAAAGCCAGCTCCTGGGAAGGCAGCGGCGCACCCTTGGCCAGACGTGGATGGACCGGCTGGTGTCTAAGCCGCTCCCTCCGAAGCCGGTTCGCTCACGCTGCTGTTTGGGAAGCGCGATTTGCCGCTCAGATGTGCGCAACCCAGGTATCAGCATGTGTCGCCTACCAGAGGCTTCTTCACAGCAAATTAAGCAAACTGCCCCCGCTCCCTGGGAGTCTCACTCAGCTTCTGATCACGCAATTAACAGGTTATACAGATGAAAATGACATTGGGGAAGACCTTCAGCTGGCACCTAGCGCCAGCTGCAGACCCACTTGATTTCAAACAGCTGGACGCCTTATACCTGCCGTTAGCAGTCCCGATATCTTCTTACATCACTTGCAAAGGGCACCAGACCCGCGAGGCTTTTACAAGAAAGGGCAACCATCTCAGGCCATCGCGGAGTCAGGCGTCGGCCGCGCCTGCAGCCGAGGCTGCCGGCTTCCCGCAGGGAACGGGAAGGCAGCGCAGGACCGGGCCCGTCAGCGGGGAGAGGACAGCACCGACGCCTTGCCAGCCGGAGAACTGGACCCCGCACCCAAACCGGCGTCTCACGGGAGAGGCTCCGGCAGCGCGGTGAACGCGTGCGGGGCTGCCCCCGGCGCCTCTGAGGGGCTGCTCGGAAACGGCGGTCCCTGAGATCGGCAGCAGGCTCCCTGGGGGCGTGCAGCAGCGTTGCCTGGAAAAGCTTCTGGCACCTGCAGTTTAAATCCATCCCTCCCTCTTAACCAGGATGGTGGCTCAGGCTGGTTTTAAATATGCTTATTTGCAATTCAGGACCTACCTGTGCTCTGTAGAGTCCTAAAATATGGAAAGTAGCTGACAGTGAGTCTCTGGCTCACCATCTGAAGGGCAACACCCTACTGAAACCCATATAGGGACCTGATCTAAAACAGTAACAGTCTGTATCCACTACTGGAGTTATCAGGCATCTGAAAAATAATCACCTGAATCATTGCTTGCTTAGTTCTGTACATTCTCCATGAAGAATCTAAAGTCACGTCCTAGATGCTCTATGAATGAACCTTCTGAACTTTTCAAGAGATTGTAGAATCACAGAATGGCTTGGGCTGGAAGGGACCTCAAAGCTCATCTAGTTCCAACCCCCCTGACACCTTCCACTAGCTCAGCTTGCTCAAAGCCCCATCCAACCTGACCTTGAACACTTCCACTAGAGGAGAAGTTGTTGGCACCCATTTTGTGATCCAGGGAGAAAGTTAGCTCTGGCATCTGGAATAATGGATAGGAAAGATTCTGCTGACAGCCTCCCTGAGGCTGCTGTTACCTTACAATGACAGGGGTGAATGACCAATATGTGTTTAATCCTTCAGATCCGTTTGCCTTTCTTCTGGGAGGTTCAGAACGGCATATCAAACCCATTCCCCAACAGAAACACTGAACCTGGAGACTTCGGAAGCTGACCCTTGCTCTGTAGACCCTGTGCGTGCCCCTGCTCTCCCATTTCTTTCTCATTTGTTGTAAGACTTGTACTGGCAACCTATTACAGAAGCATCAATCAAATCCGCTCCTAAAATGGCTTGTTAGACTGCTGTGTTAATGCCTGCACTTTGAAGAGATTTGAAGGGAGGAAGTTTAGAAGCAAATAGTGCCACTGAAATTGGCTGGGGTCAGTTTTATTGATTCTGGAGTAAGCAGAAGCAACGTAGTAAACACACTCTGCAGAGTACGGTGTTTGGAACTATCCAGGAAATGCCATCTGCTTTTGAAAAGTCTGTGTTTAGATACGACACCTTTAAGCACACAGAATATCCCTTCTTGGCGCTGAAGGAAGGTCGGGTGTACAGGGCAAATCAAGACAGCCAGTGGGTCATGCAAAAGCGAAGTTTTCCACTTACGGGTTGTTGCCTGTAGCTATTTCGTAAGCCACAGGGTAGCAGCAAATAACTCCAGCCTCCGGGATACCTAATTTTTATAGTGTTATTAATTGTTCTGTTGCCATCACTACAGGTCTTAGCAATGTTGCATAAACGCAGAGCAGAAAAAGTCCCCAAGCCTCTGCCTCAAAGACCTCTGCTATCAAATAAAAGCGAACAAATTACAACAGAGCTTTACAACAGAACACCAGAACAATACTCGTCAGCTTCAGGAGCAGGCATCTCAGGACCCCAGCAGCTTGTTGTTGGCAATTTTTTTGTAGGCATTGTATCTAAGGGCAATGAAGACAAATAGGTTGCACTTCTTTAGAAGTTCTTAATGGAGCTTCTGCCAAATATATGGATGAAAGCACTGTGGTGCTCTTTTGAAAATGTAACAAGTGGAAAATAGACACCGACATCATTATCAGATTAAAAATAGGAGTCGACCTTTAGATGCTGAATGAGAAGCTCATATAAGCTATGAAACTCCTTAAAAGAAAAGACAAATCACTTCTACTGACTTGGACTGTGGAGAGAATAAATGTGAGACAGAGGTAAGTGAAATAACAGTCTAGGAAAACAATTTTTTTAGCTATCATTCTGAACAGAAATTAATGGAGAACTGTATTTGTAAAAACTGGGCCAAAAGATGTGTTAGAAACAGAGATATAAGTGGGTAAGAGTTTCATAAAAAGGTTTTAGCTGTGTAGATGTCTGGAGGTCATGGATGAGGAAGAATCTGTAAGATATAGTGCCATGGTCAACGCTGATACCAACCCAAGTATGTGGTGTCATGCAGTTAGGTGGGTGAGAGTCTATTACGTGGGAATCAACTGGTATACACAGCCTGTGGACCAGTTCCTTGAACCAGACTCCATCTGTGATCATCTCTTTGGTAGCTTATCACAATGATTTGCTCTTCAGATTGGATGTTGCCCTGGGCATTTGTTTTTTTTCTTTACTGGTTTTGAACCATTTTGGACAATATTAAAGGTTGAAGTGTTAACACAGCTAGAAATAGAGAATTGGCACTCAAATAGTTCTAGGCTATAAACTCCAGGGCAAAGACTATTATGTTTCATAACCATAGCAATGTTTTTATGGCTAGAATTTGAAAGAATGTATGTTAGCTATGTACTCAGATTTGCTGAAAAATAAAACTGAAAAACATCAGAGAGCAGCTATTTGGTTCCTACCACTGATTTCATTGCATTTCTCTAATCACCAATTACACCTTTTATTTAGTTAGGTTAGATATAACTTCATCATGCGCTAAGCCCATTATTCTAAAGCACAGGGTCAGTACCTTAGGGGAGATGTAAAGAAATGCATAGGATGGTTATCACTGTAACTACAAATATGTGTTTTTCATACATTTAAACCAAAGGACATTTTTTATCTTCTCTTTCTGGTATTTCCTGTACTGCTTTTATGTAATCGGTACCAGCTGTATTGTTAATACAGCTCCCAGCAATGTAGATTTCCAGCTCAAATAATTGACAACTTTCTCCACTGACCTCATCCTCTGTTGAGGTATCATCTCCAAAACACTTTCCACAGGCACACTCTTACTGTTTACACACTCTTAACTCCTGTTTCTGGTTACTTTACTGTCAGATTACACTTGGGTCTTTGTCCACCCATTGCTCTGAAGTTTCTAGAAATTAACATGGTGATATTGCTAAAGTAGTATTAAATGTTTTCTTGGTCATTCTGTCACCTATTGTAAGATCATAATTTTTGCAGAGCACCCTTTTTATTTAATTTTCATGCTTGTTTTTTGACTGTCATTCCTCTGTCAGGACAGAGGAATACTGCTTTTGTATTGCAATCTTAACAAAAACTCCGGGATCTATACAGGCCACTAATTTGTTAGTAGGATGCCTGTTGACTTTAGCCAATTTGTGGACTCTTTTGATTTTTTTCCAGTTGCCACTCTCTTAATTCTCTCAGGAGTACAGTTACTTATTTATGCACATACTCGGCTGACCAAGGTCTGCTGACCAAAGGTAACATTGCAGTCCCTTCAAACCTTCTATTTGTGGGTGGTGTCAGCACTGACCTTGCTGTGACCATACTGCCCTGATATGCTCTCAGATAAAACTCTTAAGAATCTATGAGGTACCCCCAGTAGTTCCTCTGTCCAATCGTTCTGCAAAATTTCCCAAAAGATGATCTTACATCTTTTATCTGTACTGGTACAACTGCTTCTCCTAATTTGTTTGTGGCATTACCTTTTCCTTTAAGGCCTTTGGCTTATACATTTTATCTGTTTCACATCTCTCCATGTTTGTTTTCAAATCTGTGTGCAGTCTTTAGAAGTTGTGTGTCATTAAAACCAGCCAGTACCAATCATTGTTAGCTGCAGCCTCCTTTTGCAATGTGGCATGCTGTGCTGTCTCTGGATCTATTGCTATTGCCCCAATAAACACCACATCTGTGACCTCAGCTCATTCTCTTCTATGGACCTCTGTGTTTCTCTCTTGGGAAGCACATTTTTTGCAGAGGGTTTTGGTTTTTTGTTTTACCTTTTCAACACAGTTTACTATAGTTTACCATGTGCTGCCAGTTTTGCTTTAATGAGATGACTGGTGTTCCATTACTTGCATCCCTTCCCAGTTTTCTTACCTCTGGACTCAATGTGCAGTTTGTATTCTACCAAACGTTGCACTTCCTTCTCTCTTTTAAAGCAACATCTCCTTCGATCAAACTGATTTAGGGGCTACTGTTAGAATGATACCTTTCTACCAGGCCAAACAAAACAGAAAAATAATCCAAAGCGTTTTGTGAACAGACCTATGAAAGCAATAGCATGCATATGTAACATTGCTTTTCATGTAACAGAATGCACTTTGATCCATGGGCTCTAAGCTTTCTTGGCACTACTGAAGCAGGACTTTGTTGTGAAATTTCCGCCAGGGATACCGATTACGCAGTAGGAAGAACATCTTGCCTTACAACCTCTGCAGCATTGCTTAAAGAGAGCAGGAGTGCATTATGGCATTACCTTGAGACTACGACTTTCACTCTTAAAAATCTCTAGTGAAGTACATGGGATTACTCACTTGAGTAATATAAGCAGAATTCATTCTCAAATGAATGTTTTCAACAGATCTGTAAGCAGACTTCACGAAAGGCTGACGTTTTTTCAATAGACATCCATCACTGACTTTACATATTTTGCGGCTGGATTTTCTGCTTCATTTTAAAATTTTCTGTTTAGTATTTTAACATTTTTAGTCTACCCAAAAAGTAAACAAAGGAAGAAGTGAAGGTGTTTCACAGACACAACTGCTTCAGGCAACTGTCAAATGTAAAATTCAGTGGAAAGCTTCAGCATGTCTCTAGTTTAACTCAGTTGAGGAATGCTGCAAAAACAGGTGTTGTCTGACACAAGCAATAATTATCTTTCACCTTGATGGATGTTAGTTTAATCTGTTTTTTACATGGTAGCTAGGTCTCAGCTGGGTTAATGCCAGAAAGCAGATGAGATGTTTTGCGTACTTTGTATATGAAAATACCCCAGACAGTTTTTACTCCCCTTTTGTATTTATCATATGGAACAGCTTTAATAGTCTCAGTGGTTTATCCATTGAATTTTAACTCTAGATTCATTTTATGTTTCACTATCAATGTGTTTTAAATGAGCTCCCAATTAAACTGTTGGCTGTTGAGTACTTTATGGAAAGAAAAAAGGCTAATGAACAGAATACACTTCCAAAATGTGGATGGTTACCAATGCAATATTCATAAAGCAAAATGGCTTAAAGTACAAGGTTAGAGGAGCAACCTTAAAACTTTAAAAGTTGCCATTCCTTTACTTATATTTAAACTAGAGGAAAAAACTCTTTAAGTTCTGTCTTTAATCCCAAATTCTTTATTACTTTCTAGTATCCTGTGATTAGATTGCATCCTTCATCATACTAAGCCATTCCAAACTACATTACACCCTTCCTATGCCCTTGAGCAGACTTTCTAGCCCTGAGGGCATGGGAATGGTCTATAAACCATGCTAACATTGAACTTGGCACAATTTCAGGGATTCTCTCTGCATAAACATAAACAGTGTTTTAACAGTTTTTTAAAAGTGTTAGGCAATAAATACAGCAAGCTAAACAAAAGGCACGCAGGGCCTCCTGGTTTGGCAATGTTTTTTACAGAGCTTAAATTAATAGATGTGTGGTACACCACTTCTGATGCAAGATTTTCGAGTGTATTTATTGCTTGTGCCCACGCCTGATGTTATATGTTGGAATTATTTCATACTAGCACTCATACCAGTCACAGCTGGCTGGTGACTGATACCAAACTGTATATGAGCATGTGCTAATTTCCACCCAATTATGTTGTCTAATCGAGTGTCCTGTTTCTTATGAGCTCCTGATGGGTAAATGTTTTGAACGCCTTTTGCAAACCAGCTACATTCAGGAAGGAGGAGAGGTCAACATTCAATAGTGCTGCACTGCTTCTCTAATTTACATTCCACTTCTTAATAGCTCTCACATGACACAGAATTTCAGCATGACAGTAGTGTTATGTACTGAAAATGGTAGGTTAATACTAGAAGCATTGGCTGCCTCTGAACATACACCCTATTGTGCAGGATGGCCAATGGTTTAAGCACGCTCTTTGTAATACAAACATTTTGCTTCATGTGAAGGCTATGAAGTTTGTTTAACTGGCATTAAAAATTTACTTTTAGCTTTCAGCTTCCTAATTCTCTCTCTAAAGGACACTTGAGTTTAAAGTTTTGAAAAGTTTGGCATACAAATACTTCTCTCCATAGTCTTCATGCCCTAAGATTCTCACTCATTTCACGTACCTTAGACAACTATGATTACTCTGGTGTTACAGTATTCGTCTAAAACAGTGTGAAAGTACCTTTCCAAAGGACACCATATAACAGGAGCAAAAGACATAACTACTTGAAAACCTGTGTTGAAAATAGACTGCAGTCTGCAGGGCTTACACATACACAGGAGAAAATTGTCCCGAAGTCGTAATTCTGAAAGAGACTATTAAAAAGGTTTTCAGGTTTTCTTAGGCCCCATGAAAACAAAGTACTGAAGGAACATGGATAAAGATCTATGAAGAGTTACCAGTAAATCTGAATGCTCTAGGCTGGTGGTAAATTTGGAACTGTGCAGTTTGTCTCAGAGAAAACAAAAGTCTGGTAATACAGATGAAAAGATCATGAAGTGCAAAAACATTAGAAGACCAACCTACAGAGGAAGGCAGAAGCCTATCCATTCATCGTAGAACAGGAAACCAGGAAAATAACAGAGCAACCTTTAAATTTGAGGAATTTGATTTCAGGTGGGTACCTTTAGGCAAAAGATATGGAAGTATCATTGAGTTATTTCAAAGTCCTATCCCATGTATGTTTTCATTCCTTACTATTAAAGCATGTGTATTACTTTTTCTGTAATATACTTATTAGGATATAATGAGTATATAATATAAAAACGAATATATTCATGCTTCTCCAGCAATAAATGATACCAGGATTATGTTTTAATTTTTAGAGAACAGCTCAAAACAAAATAAAAGTGCCTGCACTTGATGGCAGCAACTTTATGTATTGGATATACAAACATAGTTTTAGAGATGCACATTGATTTTTCATCCTTCAGGTTCCCCATTTCAGCATGACCTTCAGAACCACAAGCTTTGCACAGAGTGCAATGCATGGCAGATGATTTTATACTCTATAGAAAAGAAACAAAAGATAAAACGAGATGACCACTTATGGATATCTTTTAATTAAAAGTGAAGAATAAGTCTTATAACAGGTGCCCTGGAATTTCTGTGAAATACATTCATAGGAAAGACTGGCCAGCTTTCAATATGGAATCTGGTTCTATTTTGTCAATGTTTTTAAGGTGGCATTATGATTTATTTAGCAGCAGCTGGAGATATCATTACTAACATGTGTGCCCCTCCCAGGGTAAGTGTCGGAAATGCTCAGCAGCACCTCAGATACAATATTAATGTTTTTGGATGTCACTACAATAGACAGAGAAAGTCCATACGTGTAAACCAAGAGAAGAAAAAGCCTTGCACCTGTGTAGATAGAAAATGCCACAAAGCAGGATTCAAATTTGTACAACAATTCATGAGCTTTTTTCATCCAAAACCTCAGGAATTTCAGACTGTGTAGAATCCTACGTCTTTAAAGAGTTTTCCTTTAAAAGACTGAGATTGAAATCAATCATAAAGCCCAGTAACCACACTAAAAATCTATTAGTTAGGACATGAGTTGAGCAGTTGAAAATCTGTGCTGAAGTATGTAATTCATCAGAAGACTGTGGCAGTTACAAAGTGAAGTATGCTGAACCCTACATGAAATGGGAATAGTAACACTTTCCTTACCAAAATGCAAAGAAAATGCATTCAGACTGCAGTATTCAGGTATTACATTCACAGCGACTACACACAGGACAGACTAATTTTAAAATACATCTCACATGGTGCTCTTCAGGAACCTTCTTAGTGGCTTGCAAGTGAAAATTGTGAAAGCAAGATGAAGCTCTATAGAGTCATGGCACAGAAGCACAGCCATGCTCACTGAATTAATACATCTCCTTCGGGTACAGACGGCAAACATTGAGGAGTTGCAAACCTCTCAAGAGCCTATGAAAATATTTAACTTAAGACAGGTACCAAAAAACATTATCCAAACCCAGGAAAAAAGCCCCCGTTTGTGCTAGAGTGATATGAATAAAAGAGTTAACAGAATCAGTGAGCTCTGAGTAAAATCTTTTAAGAAAACAAGGAGTAACAAGAGAACAGATACAAGGAAATACGGCACCATTTCTTAATTTTTTAAAATAAAAGCTAAAGATCCAAGAAAGAAGGAAGACCAATTATCACTTAGAGATTTGTTTTAGGGAACTCAGAATATATGATAGAAAGACGCAATCATTTAAGTTAATAAAGAGCAGAAGAAAAGACCAATGTGAGACAGATAACTTTTCATGTCTATAAAACCACAAAGAACTAGGACATGTTGTCAAGATGATGTTATTCTGCACACTGTTTAAAGGAAAACTCCGAAAATTTTCTCATTCAAAACTAGAATGGGGGGGACACACATTGTTTCCAACATTGTTCTCAACAACACAAGGACTGTCAAAAATAAACAATAACTAATAATTGTGCAAAAAGAAGTTATTACTTTCCCTCTCCCTTTTCCTCAGTACGCCAAAAGAGATTGGAAACCTGGAGATTTCTGTAAGGAAGTAGGGCTAAGAAACATCTTCCAAGTGCAGGAGAAGCAATGTAGCCTGTTGTGATTGCTACTGCATGTTTGGATGCATGTGCCTTGCGGAAAGTTGACTACTATCCCTGGTTATATCTTAATATAACTTGACTGTTGAATAGCAGCTGCTGCGTGAGTGGTCTCAGAACTTTAGAAGTGACTTTGAGAAATTCCAGAAAAAGAGTAGGTTTCCTCCTCCAGCACACCTAGACTGACATGAATTTACTGTTGAAAGTACTTCAGGCTTATATGGGATAGAGAAGCTCTTCAGAAATGATACGAGACCAACCAGCTCAAACTTTTTTTTGGGGGGAGGTGACCATGAGTAGTTTTCTTCTTTTTCTCTTGGACTTACTGGTTAACACCAATCTTTCTCCTTTTCACTTGTGAATGAGCTGTCCGTTGTTGGAAATGGATGAGATGCAGATTTTTTTGCTATGCTGCTCAGAAGACCCCATTCAACACACCACTGCCTTTCTGTAGTCTTCAATAAGCATCATGTCACTGACATGGCTGAAATGAAGAGAGTATAGAACAATCAAAGCAGAACTGTAATCTGGTTAGATTTGACAGGATTCAAAGTATATAACATACTCCTTTTGCCCCTCCTCCCCTCCCTTCCCCCCTCGCAATTCTCCCTTCCCAAAGCCATGTACTGGAATATGTAAAAAATTAATTGGAAGAAATTTTGACAGCAGGCAGATTTTATCTTCAGTTTTGTGAAGCGATTAGATCTATGAGCCTGGAATAGTATCTATGTTTTAGGAAGTCTGTCTCTCCCTTCCTGTGTAGCCAGTCGACAATTCAGATTTGAATTAGATTTTTGATATGAAATAGCTGATGAGAGCTACCACCTTCCTTTGTTTCCCACCATTTAAAGAGATGTATGATAGCAAAGAAAACATTTTTTACTACATAACCTTGTCTTATCATGGTTTCAAAACAGCAATCTTTAAAATGTAGCTGGGATATAATTATTTCTGGCATTTATTCCTTATTACAGATCTCATTATAGATTATAGACCACTCTGTAAACTGAATTTTGTGTCATGTAGACACAAAATATACCTATACCTTTTTAATAACTATATTTTAATATTTAATATTTCTTCTGTCTAAACCACACATTTTTCCCAGAATCAAATACTTTGCTCATGTCATAAAAATATTTTTCTATCTAATAAACATCACTGGCATTTTATTGCTGAACAAAGCACAAATACTAAAGGAGAAAATTTTTTCACCTGAATGCAAAACCCCAAGTGGAAATATGCTTTCTGTCATTTTAAAGAAGGAGCTGCAGCATTACAAAAGGAACACAAACGTGTGAACTTTTTTCTTCCCTTGTCTTGCAAGCTGATCTACTTAGATAGGTCATTTTGACATCCCTCTGAAAGGTATGAAACTCCTGCATCAAGGAAATTGCCTATGATTAAGGGATAATGTGAAAGGATGTTTAATCTTTTTTTTTCTAGCTCACCTAACACATGTTAATGACCGTCAAGATTTTTTACCCTTCCTTGTTAAATGACAGACAAGACTTCCTACTGCCTTCTAAAAAAAATTACCTTAGCCATTGTTCCTCATGCATTTGACTTGAAACACAAATGCATACACAAACACTAGAAAACATACATAGTTTATCTGTTCATGCTACATGAAATTACTAACTAGTTAGAAAATATTAAGCTAGCAGAGATTTGTATTTTACTGAGATAATACACATGCAGAATTAAATTACACACCTTCTAAACATGAAATATGTACACAGTAGAGGCAAAAACTCCTACTGCTGTGTATCTGTTTTAAGAAATAATTTGGCATTCAATTGTTTTTTCATTTCTGATTTTTATCACAAAATATTATGTAGAATGGAATACGCTAGTTTATTAGGAGGTCTAGTAAAAAAAGGTGGGGTTTTTTTTTTCCATGTTTCGCACATATCCTCACTCTCGCTGAAACGCCTCTAATTTTTAATTCATTCTATTGAATTTACCCTATTATGGAATGACTTTATATAGGTTCCCTTATTGTGTTATTACTGAACATGGCGTGTATATGTAAGAGTTCAATTATCCCAGATTTATGCCTGTGATTTAATTTCATATACCTATCACAGATACAAATGATTTACACTTTGAAATGAATTACAGGAAAAAATACCTTGTAAGATTTGAAGACATGAGGTAAGAGGACAGTAGCCCAGACTGAACTTTCAGGAATCCCTATAAAATTGTTTCCTAACAAATTTTGATATTAAATTCTTGAATTCTAAAACATGGTAATGACTGGTTGTGAATGATGACTTATGAGGCACATTCAGCAACATGTAACAGGAAAAGATCTATTTTCCTTTATCAAATGTCAAAGAAGAAAGCTGAGACTTTCCACTCACTCTGGAAATGGATATGTAGTTAATCCATTAAAGAAATATGGAAAAGGAGAACTATTCCAGGACCTCAGCAGTACAGATACTAAAGATTAGTAGTAAACAATATGCTGATTCACAAATATTTATTTTCTCAAGTCAGTCAGTTGTGTAGCAGCGCTATTACAGCATCAGCATACTTCAGAATTTCATCTCCCTCCTTTGAGAGAAAATATCCAGATTAAACAAAACGTCTCCAAAAGCCCTTAGATGTGTTTTTAAATTATTTACATTCAGATTGCCTATGTTATTAATTGTACTGCCTTCTAGAGTAAGTGAATCTGGGCAAGGCAGGTATAAAACCTAATGATTGTTGCTTCATACTCTTGGTTTTAGATGTCCCTGAGTTTTAAAAGCAGGACATTCTAAAGGGAACCACTCGTTCAACTCCATACTGAAGGCACAAGACTAATATTTTGAAAACCTCTAATTCAAAGACCTGTTATCTTTGCTTGACCTTATTTCCTGTCATTGGCAAGAAGTGAGTTGCTTCTATTCACTCTAATAGCCATATAGTATAACCCTTGCTGTGAACAACTGCTATTTATGCATCCCTTTGTAGAATGCTCCAGTCTTGGGAAGTCATATGCCTGCCTCAGAAGGGTCATTTACAAACAGCCTCTTGTTTGACCTAAGGGGTACATCACATTGCCTTGCCCTGTACTTTTTACCATGTATACTGTACTTCCTTCCTCTCATGTTTAACACAGCACAGGTGGTTCTGTGGTTCAAAACCAGGTGTCTGAAGTCATCTGCAGAAATGTTTACCGTCATATAATTTTTAGCTGGATTTCAGAAGTTATAAAAATGCAGTTATTTTCCTTTGAGGAGGAAAAAAACTATTTATCATGGCTTCTCCACATTTTGCAAAGAAATTATTTTGGTGTCTTACAAGACACATTTGTCATCTGACCAAATATGAGTTCAAACTACATGCTAGCTTTTCCAGAAAATCATTAATAGGTCATTGATTAAAAAATATATAGGAACAAAAAAGTACTAGGAGTCTGTATTTGAAGAATTATAAACCACCTTTTCCACTATTAAAGGAATGACTAGTATACAAATTATAGAAGGTATTTTACAAAACAGTCCAAGAATGAAAATATTTTGAAGCCTCTCTACTTTTCTGGCTTTTATTTCAGTAGTACACAGACAGCTTTGCACAAGTAATTGTATCTTCTTGAGGCTGTCCATAGCAGAAAAAGAGAAAATTCCTCTTTTCCTTTCTCAATTCTGTTGTGCTCACAAATACTTAGATCTCAAAAGAACATAGAATAATAAAATGATACAGCAATAAAGCATTAGTGTATACATGAAGGCATTCGAATATACATCATCTCTATGTAATTAGAATACTATTATTTCTTGAAGCATGTGTTTCTATTAGGATAGATCGACTGTGCCAGGTCCCCATTATAAAGATTTATCAGTCATTAAACAAAGTTATTTTGCACAACTGTGGTCATGAGAATTTTTTAATGGGCTTTGAAAGAATTTCATCATTTTGATTCTGAGTGGAGAAACAAACAGACAAAAAAGGCAAGTCAGACAGGCATATAAAAAAATTATCCTGCTACTGCATTCTATCTCTCTGTTATAAGAATTAGCTATTGAATACTGGAGTGATGTACCACAAAGCTGCACCTGTTAACAATGCCATCACCCATGTTTGAAATGCATGTATTTTGAATTTTTCCAGACAAATTAAGGATTGGTTCATAGGAAATTGTACAGACGTAACTTATGAAGCTCAGCTCTACCAGTGAGAATTCATAGCATGTATATATTAAAGTGGGTGAGACATTTTATGATAGTTCATTTTGAGAAAATAACAGAATTTTTGAGCGCAGAAAACTGATGCAGTGGAGCACTTGATGCTATGCTTCATAGGTGGTTGTTAGTTAAGGTAGGGAAGAAGGAGTTGAAATAATTGTGAGGTGCATGATAATTTTGCTGGGGAGAGGTGCCAAAAAGAGGAATATTCCATCAGAGATGGTTAAAGGAGAAATTACTACTGTAATTTCTCAATAATCAGTTTTATGACCATCTCATTTCATAAGATGACAAAAAGGCAGAGAGTGATGGTGTCTGGAAAAGACTGATCAGAACAGCACATCAGAGAAACATACTCTTGAAGACTACAGTAGCAAAAGTAAGATGAAAAGTAATATATAAAATACAACTATGTATTTAACAACTAATAATAATACACAATGGGTCTCATCAGCTGGAAACAACAGAAGAAAAAAAGGTTTCAAGAGGCATTACCTGATCATGGAAAGGTTGAGTTGTCAACATGATATGCCTGTGAAAAGCCAAAAGGGATCCTGGAATATAAGGCATTTCCAGTGGCAATAGTCAAATATTCATATCAGTGGAGAAGGTGTTGTTCAAGCCTCGTCTGGAATACTGTTCACATTAGTCCACATTTTAAACAACTCTTTGTTCAATATTGAATGACCAAAGAGAAGACTTGCTGTACTGATAAGATCGTGGAAAAGAGAATGAAAAGGATCATGTGGTACAATAGAGTGAAGTCTGCTAGGGTAGTTCTTTATAAATAAAAGAAATTCTCAAAATAACAAAAATCTTCTTTAATTTTAAAACCAAATTGGTGCAAGAACAAATAATCTAGCTCTAAGCAATTTTTTTCTGGATTTCGAAGGAAGTTATAACTATTAGAAAAGCAACATTCAACAAAAGCTTTCTATTAAGAATAGAAATACGTAAAATAATTCCTGCAAGTTATTGATTTATTAATATAGTTTCTCCCAAAATTAAAATCAGGAAACAGCAGTTCTTTCTTTCCCACCACTTGCATCAGCAGACAGTAAACTTGGCAAGAACCACTTCACCAAGCAATAGTAATGGTAGGACTATATTATAAAAAAATGTTGACCTGTTATATTGAAAGTTTGGTATATGGTTACTTCCAAAAGAAAACATACCTTAGGATGTGGTAAAGTGTAGAAAGATCTTTTTACAGTCAGCGTGAATATTTTAGTTTCTAGTTTTTGTGGTACATGATGATATTATGGTAAGGAGTTATTAGTATGTAGTGTATGACTTACTGCCCAGTCCAGCTTGTTTAACTCAGACCTATCACAACTCCTTTTCAGACAAGGCAATACTTTTACATTAATTGTGCATTTGAGTAAGGAATGCAAAATTGAATCCCCATTTACTACATTGAAATAACATGAACAAACCATACAGGGTATATGAGAGAACAAGGAATTTATATTTTGCATTGATTCAGTCTGTAACACAGCTGTTTTCCAGATTTAACCCCCATACTCCAAATTTTCTTACTACTTGATAAATCACTCAGAAAGGTTCAGGTTTATGAATATCTTTTATTCAAATCCTCTTTCCGGATAGAGACAACAAAGTGGACAATGTTCACATTCAGGCACAGAAATATTGATAGCCTGATAGGAAATCTGAGTATTTCTGCAGTAAGCCAGTGTTGCTGCTTCTTGCCTCTCTCTTGCCACTTTTAACTACTGTTGCCAGGATCACAATGAGCAAATACACTCTCTAGTGCGTTGGTCTATACTGTCATCACAGGAAACAATTGAACTAAATTACAGAGGGTAAGACTTGACACTTCAAGCTTAGGGTCCCCAGGAGCTTAGTTTTCACCCTTTGAAGTATTCTTCTTTCAAAAATCAAACTCAGTCATCATTAAAAAGGTTGGGTGTTTCTTATCCGGTGCTTTGGCCATAGATGGCAACGTGAAAAGCAGATAGAGCTGAACACATCAACTCCAGACTCATCTAGCCATCTCACCACCGCAGTAGCCAAAATGACAACACATACTTATTCTCAGCCTAATCAAGCTTTCTCCAAAAGACATACAACTTCACAAAAGATGTAGCCACGTCCCTCACTTTCAGACAAGCGCCCGAACTCCTGTGTTAGAACCCGCCTTCCTGGCCAGACCAGTGAAGTATTCAGTGAAGTATAATCCTGCTCTGGCACAACTGTTCCAGACAAAGTCGAATTTCTCCCCTGGAGTTGAGTACTCCACCATACCGCTGGAGACTCTGGTTAGAAATGTTTTCCCAGCAAGGGTAGAAGCATGTCACCCAGCCAAGGTGTGACTTATGTTTCCTAAGTCTTGGATGGCAACTTTTATTAGTAGGCAGTTAGAAGAACAGGAGACACCATTGCTATTTTCCCTTTTTCAGGTGATATCTGAACATATCTAGAATAAAAACAGTGTAGCTAGGTCCCTGAAGACCTGTAGATTATTGAGCACAAAGGTGGGGCAGATAATTCCCTTTTAGACACGAAGTCCATGCTTCAGATTCCTAAATGCTATGACAAAATTTTAAACAGTAACAAAATAAACAAGGATAGCCTTGTTACAGGAGTCCTGGATAAAGACTATGTTGTTAGAGAAGTCCTGATATAAATTTTGGCTTGATATAGCCTGGCTTTTCAAGTTCAAGTGGGGTTTTGCTATCAACTCAAATGAGGTTCTCTCTACATTATACCTTACTTTTGTACGTAAGATCACATGGCCCCTGTGTTAGACAATGCCATCTTGACGTCATATAATTTTTAATTATCAATTAATTTGAATTGACTGTTTGAGCTATTTCTCATCATGTCATCAGTTTAGAGTAAAACACATAACAGGGATTGTTTTGTTTTGTTGTTTTGTAAAAATTGGTTAACTCATCAAAAAAGTACAAAAAATGCAGCAGCCTACATACGCCAACAAGAGCCCAGGTCAGATTCACTTCTGAAACTTCACCTTAAATTGCACCCATCAGAAATCAAATTTTTCTTCCACTGTCTTCTATACACCAACACGCATCTTTAACCTTTTTGGTAATTGAGCCAGCACCTAAATATATCAGAATCTAGAGTTTGTAATATTTCTGTTTTCCAACTTTTTTTCATATAAGCAGTTGGATAGGTTACCATGACTTTCAGTTGCAGCACATTAGATGGTGTCAACACAGTAGCTGTTACTGCCTTTACCTGAATGTTACCTATTTCTGAAGGATTCAGAAATGAAACAACTGGGTACCAGTTTTTCATCAGTAGAACTAGGCAAGCTTTTGATCTCATTATGATCTCCAGAAGCTGCTCCTAAAAGTACACTGGATGTGAAAACTGTCCAGAAATTTACTTCACCGCTTTTGAAGTGACATAGTTGGCTCCTTAGCTTCAACTTGTTCTGCTAAAGCCTTCTGCATGGTGGTGACAATGGGCAAGGACAAGAGAATGTGCAGAAGCTGGTCAGGAGAAAGATGCAACACCATCTCTGTCCCTCAGCCTGCAGTTCCCACAGAGACAATGTGTTTGGATGAATGACCTTGGCTTCTTATAGAAACTGCCTGCCTGGGAAATAGAAGCCATATACTTCCTAAGAACTTGAAAAATAACCATCTTCTCTGAGAGAAAGGGTTTGATGATCAAAAATGCTTCCTATGAATTTAGCACTCTTACCAGGATGTTGAGCAGATACCACAGTCATATAAAACTGGAGGGTGTGTTTAGTGCCTAATATCCCCCCCCAAAAAAAAATGTCCTGAATGAAAAATAATCCTTAATCACTCTCACGTACATACAGGTACAGGTAGAACAGACCATTTGTTTAATATGAACATGAAATTCTTCTATCAAGTGCTTAGCCACCCATAATCCTGAACATATCAGTCTATGTCGTAACTGGCACACACCAACCAGAATGTTCATCTGGAAAAAATATATGCCACCAATTACCCATTACATGCTGCCAGTTTCCTTACTTCATTTGCACTTTCAATTGAAAACAAATAGCCAGCTAAACTGTTAATAATGTTGGTCTAATACT
This sequence comes from Ara ararauna, assembly GCA_028858755.1. Classification (NCBI taxonomy): domain Eukaryota; kingdom Metazoa; phylum Chordata; class Aves; order Psittaciformes; family Psittacidae; genus Ara; species Ara ararauna. The sequence continues at coordinate 72,630,084 of CM054381.1, forward strand.
GTGTATCTTACTGGTTGCACAAAAGCTGTGAGAGCATTCAGCCTTTTCTCTGAATCACCTGACCCACCAATCACTTTTTGCTACCATAAAATGCCTCTCTTCTGGAATTACAAGCCAAAGTTAGATCCTATGCCTCCACAGCAGGCAGAGCAGAGCCCCTCTCCATGGGGTGGAAAGAAGGGATATGTAATAATTCTTACACAGCTCCCCTTACAACAAGCCGACAGTTTGTGCAAGCCTAGGAACCACCCCCTCAATGAATCCTATCTATTACTCTTCTCACAGTTTAATGGACAGCTGATATTGATACTCCAATTTTACATTCAAATTAAAATATGTGTAAACACAGTTCTGGTTTGTGCTCTTTCTTTTTTTTTCCTCATGAATATGCGTGTAAAAGACTAACATGAGCAAAAATTTCACTTTCTCCAGAACAACTGTGTCTCCATTTCTCTGCCTGATAGGATGAAAAACTACACTAATAGAAGACGGATGCTAGTATCATTGCTCAGTGCATTTCTGGAAGATGCTCAAAGTGTCAATCACAGCAAGAGAACCTACACAGAACATAACAGATGAAAATCTAGCACAGAAAATAAACAGAGCTTTGGACTCAAGCAGCTAACATGAAAGAGTCGTTCATAGAGGTTTACCTACAACAGTAGTTTGAGCACTAGCTTGGCCTGTGTACACCAGTGTGACAGGCAATCTCCTCTTCCTAGTGCTAGGACATTCTGATAATAACTTTGAACAGAGTGATCGGGGGCACCTGAACAATGTTTAAGGCAACTTTTTGGTCACATCACTGCATTGTACACCAATGATGACAACGTCCACCATCCAGTTATGCGTCTTTATATCTCTTATGATAAAAAACATAGTTCAAAGATACAAAACTCTTCCTGCAGGGGCAGAGAGAGACAAAAAGACATAGTAAAGGTGACAAGTAAGGAATCAGCACTTCCAGGACAGGAACTCAAGCCCTGTTTGAGCAGTCTGGGACCTACTCAGAATATGTGGAAATCTCTTTTCTTTGCGGTAAAGAGCAGTGAAAAGGGCGCACACAGTTGTCAATAGGTAGTGCTGCACTCCATGTCAAAGTGGTGCTATAATTGGCATCCAGCAGTCTCGCATAAGGCCACACGGTTAGAAGAAATTGCTAAATTATTTGACTTGTAAACCCAGTTTGAAATGCTAACTGCAGAGTATTTGTCTGAATGATAAACTCTTTAAGGAGAAACCTTTGATCTCCAGTCTAGTAAAGAGCCTTAAAAGTCCTGAAGTCTGGAGTAGCCAGCCCTAAAGACCTTTGTTTGCAGCCATCACTGGAAGAGGGGGAGGGAAAAAACGTTTTGCACAGGGATTGCCCAAAAGTTCGGCTTTACTTGTAAAGCTGGAAGGTGAAAGGCCATGCTGCTCCCTTCCCTCCACCCAACAAAAAAAAAAGGTTATCCAGCTTTATGGTATAAGGCAGACCTTAACTTTAAATTAATGACTTGGGCTTAGCAAAGATTGCAATCTGAAAAGACAAAACCAAAACAAACCAAACTAAACTAAAACAAAACTTCATAGTCAGTTTTCTTGTTCATGAACAAACATTTTTAAGACAAAATTTGAAGTGGCCCGTGGTGTCCCTTAAGTACCTTGCAGTAAATTATTGGTTTCAAGCACTGAAATGGGAAAGAGTTCAATCTGCATGCTAGTTCTGGTAGAAGCACTTACTTGCTTTATCACTGAGTTCAGATCAACAGGGCCAAAGCTTGCACGTGTGCTAACTGTCATTCTTCAGCATCACTCAAACTAAAAGCAGCAGTGTTGGGCTGCCACTACAGCCACCTCAGCAGAGAGGACAGTTGAACCATATGTGAACTCTCTCCTCCCACCGCACAGGCAATCTCTAGGAAAGACAGACAGGGTTACTAACTTTTTCTACCCCCTGAGTTTATTCATGGATAATATTCTTAATTTTCAAAATTCCTTCTGCAACAAGGAACTGCAGTTAAAATAAAAATAATTTTAAAAATCCACCAGGAATTGTAAGTCCCAAGTGCCACTCCTTCTGCTTCCTTCTGTGTCCTTTCACCACCACATCCCCTGGACAAAAGTTCACAGCTCACTAGCAATGTCTGCAAACGGCAGATCTTTCACTGCTAGCTTCAGCCTCTGCTGAGCTCCCAAATGGGATGGTGTTGCCTGATGGGGTCATCTGTTTACTTAAACCAGGACTGGGATCAAAAGTTCATTTTCATAGACCGTTAAAGGACAGTGATATGCTAACAACTTCAGCCACTGCTGAGCTGGGCTGGATGTGACTTATAGGTGAATGACACCACATGCCAGCCACCTTTTTTCTTACAAGATTTGTTTCAAGTACCTTCCCTGTATCTCTCACGGCATATGGAAACAGCCATCTTCCATACCAATCTAAAAGGTGTACCTGTAGGCAATCTCTGACACATTATCTTCCCCTTAGAGGTCACTAGTGATTCATTACAGCATATTTACAGACATCCCACCAGCCACTTGGATTTGTTTCAATGAATCAGTAACACTCAATTTCTGCCCAGCAAAATCTTACTCATCTTCCACGTTTTGGTCACAAGGAAACTTTGAGAGACTTACTGATTGCAAAACATTAGAGTCAGCACTTGTGATCCAGTTAGAGAGTGAAGGAGAAAGAAAAAAAAATAATTAGAAAAGGAGAAAATTTAATAAACTTTCAAGTCTTTGGGCAGCAGAACTGAAGAAGTGAGCAACAATGCACATTGCTTCCAACAGGCAGCCCCCTGGAAAGTGGAAGAAATATTGCAGCGAATGAGCTTAGGTTTAAAAGCCTGAATTATTTACATTTTTAAATTATTTGATAGTGGGTTTTGCCAATTAGCCATAAAAACTCCAGTTCAATCGAGAGTTAAGGCAAATTTCTACAGAAGCAGAAAGGAAGATTTAATCAAAGAGGGATACTAATAGCATGCAACTGAGACATCTGCTGAAGGCCCAGCATCTGCCTGTAAGAAAAAGCATTTTCTCCTAGAAAAGTGTGAATTTCTTTTTTTGCTTTAACTCTCATGGCACATTTAAACATTCAAGAGGAAGTGAGGGCCCAGGTCACCAAATCCCACCCTCCTCCACACAGTCACCCAGCGCCCAGCTAACTCCAAGAATAGGTGGAGCCCTGTCTGCATCTTCAGCTGTCAGTCCTTCTCACGCAGGACAGGTCCTGCCCAGCTCTCCAAATTCCTCTCCAAAAAGCCAAAGACTCAGATCTTTAATGACGTGTCATAAGGCCATTGCATGGTGTGTTTTGACTACTTCATCAAATCCATCAGGAAATGCTAAGGAATTGTGTAGACCTGTGCCAGACCCTTCTTCAACTGGAGGAAAACCAGAAAACTTGGAAAGGAGAAGTGGGAAACCCTAGTGCCCTGGGCAGTACCATCACAGCCTAAGGCACTTCTGCAGTCTGTAGAAGTGTGTCGGGTAGCACCCATTAACTGCTCTCAGCATAACAATAGCTCCTTCGCATCTCTGCCCGTCTTCCCTGTCCCAGTTAAACGAGCTATTTCCCAGACAAATAAAGACTGGAGAGACTTCCTTCACTAGGGAGAGGAGACTGGGGAAGGGAATTCAAATGGGAGCCTACTGATAGACGTGGGGAGATTGGGCCACCCTGAGCGCTGCTATAGGAGATGAGGGGAAACAAAGAGCACACCAGTAGGGAAGCTCCGTGCGGGGAGCATGAGAGGATGTGAAACCACAATCTGCAGTCTGTGCAGGGATCTGCAGGAGGGAAAGGAAGCCACAGGGGCAGATACTAGAAATCAGAGCATGCAGGAGATTAAAGGAGGATGGGGAAGGAGAAGACTGACAGGGAGGTAGCCCTGGTGCCTGCACCGGCTCAGGCTTCAGGAGCTGCAAAGTGCCCAAATGTTCAGTAAAATCAGCAGACATAGGGCTAGGTTTCTGCTTTCCTCACAGTTTTCTTAGCATACTGATATCCTCTCCACAAGAAGAATTTGAGCAAGCAGGATGGCAGCCATGCTGGCCTTGTCCCAGGCTGGTGGCCTCATCCCACTGTTACCCCCTTTTCTGCTTTCAACTGCAAGGACAGTGTGTCTGATTCAGAAGCTTCTTCTGAAATCCTTGTTTCCTCCAGCCTCTGGGAAAAGCACTGTGCTTTAGAGGTGACAGGCCAAACTTCAGCTCCACAGTGTATCTGTTTCTTTGCCTAGTAGTAGGTAATATGAAGATAAACAAATATTTTACATATTTGCACCTGACTTTATATAGCTAGATGTATAATTATATACATTTGTATAGTGTGTGTAAATATTTCTATTGTCTAACCTGACTGCGGATTTCATGTTGTAAAAAAAAGCAAGCTGTCACTTTTAAAGAATTCAGAAATGCTTTTTGCTACTTCTGCTGAAAACAACTGTTCCAAAACCATAACCTGCCACAGCAATATAGAGTAGGACTTTGAGAAGTAGGAAGTTTAGTATATGAAGAAAGAATAATGAGACAAAGACTTAATTTGTTAAAAGACATTGGGCCAAAAGTTTCTCTACAGCAATGTTAATTTTAAGAAAATTCAAACAAAACCACTTCAAATCTGCATCACTGTAAGTCAGCTCAAGTCTGATATCTATAAAGTAAAAAGCTTTGGGACCATCGTTACTGGGGTATCTAACATCTGTAACTCAGCAGTGACCTCCTAAGAATCTTTGCCATGGCAGCCACCCTGGGCATTGAACTTACTATTTTCTCCTGTAAGAGTTTTGTTTATAGCCCTGGTCTCCTCTTCGTGGGAGTGAGAAACATACCTCTCTATAAAGTGTGAGGTTGCACCTTTCTTGAAACACTCCAAGAGGCATAAGATGAGGAGAGAAACCCCTCCCATACTGCATGTCTACTTGCTTGGCTGGCAGAGCTGCATTAGGGGTGAGTCCTGCAAAGGAGACTCATCTTCAGGCTCTCTTTTAACTCAGGGGGAGGTTCCCTGGGAAGCAACTGCCAGTGAGAACACTGTAGTGATGGCATCTCTTTAGCCATCCAGGTGGCACAGCTAGGACATGTGGTGGCAGTTTGGCATGTTCTGAGAAGAGCTCTGGTTTAGTAATGCCAATTGTGAGGTCTGCCCTGTTTTGCAGAAGATAATCTGTAATGTTGCATCCTGCTCAGATTTTTCACACCAACCCTTTCCTGCTCAAATCTTTCATACCAATCCTTTCTCTGCTTGTGCCTTTCCTAAACCTACCACTGTCTTACATTCACAGTCAAACTACAGAGTAGGATCTTTTGGTATGAAAGATAGCCTGATGCTGAAAGTGTGGCCTCATGAGCCACTGCAACAAAAATCCTGTTTTATCAGAAATTGTTCCTTGCCATCAATATTCAGGAACTAGAAGATTGATGCACCACTATATTGTCACAACCCAAAAGGGGCAGAGAGCCTTGGAGATGACAATGAAAGCATATTTGGGAACATTTTGATGTTAAGACCTCCTCAAAGGTAATTCTCTGCTGAAAGGGTGAAGCTGATCGACCGTGCAATCAGAATACTACTGGCAGGCACTGACTCAGGCATCTCCTGATATCTCCTTCCCAATCCAGCCACTCCTCAGCTCCCTATTAGGCATGTACTGATGCTTCTGTACTCAGGACAAGCTTGCTTGTACATGCAAATCTGCTCATCCTTTCCGCAGGCTGCAAGAGTGAGGAAGTTAGCAGAGGGTGTACTCACAGGAACACTTACAGGAGAGAGTTTGAAGCTCAGTTTCCTCTTTTTCTCTTCCAAGTACACTCTCTTCAACAAGCCCCTTCTTAACATAGCTGTGATTTTCTTTTCCCCTTCATGCTGTAATACGTGCCGAATTTTGATGAGACAAAACCAGGCGCAGTCCATGGCATTTATTTGTTTGAAAGCAAATGCAGCATTTCAGTGAGTATTTTGGAGTTATGGAGAAGAGCGCTAGGTCGGCTGTTTCTCTCAATCCAGATTGAATTCTTACATTTTTACGTGATCAATTTAAGCAAATACTTGCCTTGAATACACAACTGTGTGTTTGGGTTTTTTTTCTAAATATTCCAGACAGTTTTGGTCTTGCATTAAAGTTAATGTTAGGTCTTTATATAATTCATACAGTAGCCACAGGCAAAAAGTTACACACACACACAAAAAGTTAATTTCTTAACTGTAGCTTTCCTCTTTTTATGTTTGCAATTTCAATTAACTGGTCTAAATAACTGACAACATGGAATATAAAACATTCCTGCAACAATGTAGGTCCAACAGCAATTACGTTGATTTACTCTGGACCATGTTAAGTTCAGGGAGTAGGATAAAGAGACAAGAGTTTAAAACTTCTTTCACACTGATGTAATAAATTCAGTACATTGCTTTAAAGTTAGGGCAAAATAGCTGGTAACTGAAAGTCAAAAAACCCCTTGTTTTGTTTTCCACTGTGATAGAAAACAATAGATTATGGGAAAGTTCTTCAGAAGGTGATCAGAGGAAAAGTTCACCAGCATCTATCATGGACTGTGTCTCTGTGGCCTGCTGGGATAGGAGGGAGGGACATAAAGGTGTCAGCAGTTGAACTGATACAGTAAATCACAGTAGGGCTAGTAAAGTGCAATGGCAGCCTAGTGTAAATGCCTTCAGACTTCTATTTCTTCCCCGAGGTTGTACTCGGGACACGTCCCCTCTTTGTGACCTTATCTCTAGGGCAGTGGGTTGTGCACTCTTCTCTCCTCTTTAGTTCAGGAGGACTAATCCATTTGCAGGTTAATAAAAGGTGAAAAGAACAATCACCAAGGAGCCACCAAAATAAACAAGTAGTACCTTTGGCTGCTTAAGGATTCTCAGTTTACCTCACCAGCTTGCTCAGCCTGTCTCCCTTTCTTTCTAAATGCTTCAGTAATAAATACATCTGTAAACTTTTGATTAAAAAAGAAAAAAGTACTAACAATATGCAAAACATGAGAACAACAAGGCTGTTCCTTAAGAAGTAGATGGTTCCACTTCGCAGGCATGCAACTTGTCTCCTTAAAATATACTTTTATGTGTACATCACCACAGTTAGATCTGTGATTTTTTTCTAGAAATCCTGACCAACAGTAAGTGCATTTCAGTGACCAGCGTGCTCTCAGTCCCAGCTAGAGGAAGGGGTCCCTCGGAAATGTCACAAATCTGAGCCATTTCATACAATGAGCAAAAAGGTCGTGACATGCCATTACTTCAAGCAATCTGTTGATAAGGTTGATGAACTTTTCTCTTTAACTGCTAGATTTATAATACATGTGCTAACTTGTTGCAGTGTTATAGGCAACACCATTAGCATCAATAATGTATATTTAATATAACGACACCAAACAGCAAGAGAAGTTGGGACAAGAAGGATGACACTACGTTGAAAGTCACCTGTGCGTTATGCAGCCAGGGCTGTGGTGCAGTGCCGGAGCAGTGGGGCTGTTTGCCTCGCTGGTGGTTCCCCTTTGTTCCTACCCTATCGCCTTGCATTCTTGTCAAAGTTAAGGACAATTCACAAAAGAGGAGGCTATTGCCAGGTCAGGGAGCAGTTTCCGATTACTCCGTGGTCCCTAGACTTCCAAGGGAATCCTCAGAGAGAAGCTGGGTGTTTTCTGAGTAAGTACGTGAATGATGTAAACTTGTAAGTAAGTGATAAAAAAAACCAATTCATGTGGGCTGGCACTACTATAGCTAGCAGGGCACTACCCAGTCCCCTCCTTCTTTTCCCATAGGATACAGGCAGGTTGCTAATTCAGAGGGGCCTAGATATAAAATAAGTCTATCAGGTAAAGCATTCCACAGTCCATTGCTTCTTTCAGTCAATTAAGTCAGCAAGCCAAGAAACCCAAGATCTACCATCATTCCACTAAAGATTCAGATCTAATCCTGAAAAGATGTTTGTTCTGCTGACATATTACTCAGAAAAGCAGTATATTTCTGAGATAGATATAGATACATTAAATTAATGTTTAAATTTAAAATTTATAACACCTAAAGCAGGAGGGAAAAAACCCAACCAAACAAACACAAACACAACCAAAAAAAACCCCTAATTTGGTGCTCTTCCCTCAAAATAGCAATTCCTGGAGGAAGATATTTAAAGCAGCATTATCTAAGACAACTTAACACAGTCTTGGTAAATGTGTGCCTGGGCACATCTCTTCCTTAAACTGTCTCCACTGTACCCAGACCACGGCTCAGGACCCAGATATTCATATTGACACTGAAAGTTAGAGCTTTCAACCACCTCAAAGTTGCTGACCTGCCTCCTACATGAAAGAGTGCAAATGTGACTGCCTTTTGGTTAGTTTTATCTCTGGAGAGATCCTTTGAGGGGCCCTCAGCTCTGGAATTTATTCCCCCTTTGCTCAAAAACAGCCTCCAACAATCTTTGACCTTCTGGGTAAGCTGTGAGGCCCAAATCCAAGGATTTTTTTCTGGGAGAGGCATAAGAAAGGTTGGCATTTGTGGGTGTGGTAGGAAAGCATGTTGTCAATAGGTCTTTGGTTTATAATTTTCTTGTGTTGTGGCAGTTATCTTGTAAACCCAACCCATAGACTTCAGCTTTTCTAAATGGTCATAAACTGGGGGGAAAAAATGCATTGAAATCAACCAATGTATGAATGCTTGTGTTTTTGTGAACAAAATGACCTAGCAAACAAGTACATTATAAGTCATTTGCTAAAATGATCCTTCTAGCCTTGCAAATCACACAAGTTCTGCATGTGTCTCTGGGGCATCAACAGCATACATAAGTAAGACAGTGTTGTTGGAACTGCTGACAAAGGAACAAATAATGCTTTAATTAACTGAGAATACTTAATATTTTGCGCTGCCTATGTTGCAACTGAAAGGCAAGCTGTAAACGCCTACTAAAACAGCACTTTTTGTCCTACTACCAGAATTCTCATTGTCACCTTTTAAATATTTTAATCTGAGATTCTGTAAAAGCTGTCTCTACTGTTCTTCCTCATTGGATGTAAACGGATTTGTTAAATATTTTATTTCTAACCCACCTACAAAGTTACATTCATTTACATAACTTAATGAAGGCTGCATTATTCATTGAGCTTCTCATATAACATTTTTCATAAGACATTATTAAACAAGTGAAGCAAGCCACTCTAGTAATGAGTCTTCTCTAAACTTGCTGCCAGTTGTGTTTCCTTTCTCCTAATCTATCACTCTAATGGTTGCAACTAACAAACTTTTAAATCTTTGCTGCTAATCTGTATATGTTTTGCATTGCATGCTGGATGTATAACTTGACAGAGAATTTACAATACAAACCACCTGGCAAACAAAACTCTCCAGATTAAAAAATGCTCAACAAACCTACCCACTCTTTTTTGTTATAATAGAGAAGACAACTGCATGTAACATAGTACCTTTAAACCATAAATAAAGTAACTACTTTGGGTCTGGAACATACCCTAATGAGCAGTATGTCCCAAACACAAAATTTGTGACTGTCTTTCATAGGTTAAAAAACATTGGCAAAAGTCCATAGATTAAAGTTTGGTTTACGTGAATGTTCAGCAGAGACGCAGACTTCCATGGGATCCCATAGTCCTGCATGGGATCCTGTTAGACTGTTATAGGGAAGATGGTGTGTAGTAATTTTAAGGTCAAGAAATTCTGCAGTGGGTTGCTTGTACTTGGGCTATTTAATCTGCACTTGGGACTAAGTCAAAGTAGCTGGATTTTCAGGGAGCCTAAGCAGTGCAGCTCCATTTGAGACAGACAGAAAATGTTGAGAATGTATACCTCATAAATTCCAATGCTTGAAACAAAAACAGAGAGGGATGGATCTTGGGGTCTAATTTTATGCATATTCGTTTCAAATGACCAGGGCATATTCTTTCATCAGCATCCACCCTGAACGCTTTTGCCAATGTGTAGAATTAAAAAAACACAGCCATGTTCTGTTCTCAAAGATGACTGGATGCAGATTTGTAAAAACAGTTCTAAAAACTTCCTATAGCACTTAGGTAAGTACCACTTGAAAGCCAAAAATTGAATACTGTACATATTACTAAGTATTTCTCCTGGTACCTCTCCAAAGTTTATTCTAAATCATTGACCAGAATAAAATAAGAAAACATAATAGATTGTAATGGGGTAGAAAGAAGGACAACGTTTTTGTCAGCCTCTCATTTTGCAAGGTCCAGGAAGAGGCTCACATAAAAAAGAAAATGTGAGAAAAGTAGGTGCAAAACCTTAAGCATGAAAGACTTCAAATTATACTGTCCCTTCAATAAGTGCTTTCACGAATCAAAAGAGAAAAACAATCCTTTCCTAGCACAACTGCTGAAAGCAACATGAAAGTAACATGCCCTCATTTCACTAGGACAAAACAAATAAAACTGATCAAATTACTTCTAATCAATCCATTTTTTTTCCACGGAGTTTTTAGCATTCGTTTGCACATTTTCTCATATTCACATAACCATTACCAAAATTCACTATTACCTCTTCTGACCTTATGTGGCAATAATAATAATCAGGAATTGATTTATCAAGTAGCATTCCTCAATGTCAACTTACACCAATGTCATTCTTTAATGTTATTTTTATTCAAGAACGAATATAACTGTATGCTGTTAAGAACCACACATTTACATACATTCAAGTGGGTTTAGGAGAAGTGTGGATTCCAGTAACCCACCTTACTCTCAGAGGAAAAACAACATGCTGCATATAAGTAATGGGGGCTTACTCCAGGACCAAAGGATAGCACCTACTGAACTGTGCCCATTTTTCCAGAGAGAGACCTTATCAAATATTTTTCTTTTAAATGACAGGTTAACTATGAGGAGGAATATGAAATACCCCAAAAAGGCCCAATTAAAAGGAGTGAGCACTCCTCACCAGATCTGGCCCTTTAATGTGTTTCAGCTTGTGAGCCTTGGAACTCAAGTAGCTTTCCGCAGCGCGTGGTAACACCTGCAAAAGGAGAGCTAGAGCATGGCTCTAGGAGCTGCTTGTTAGCAATGGAGCAGGCTGGTGTGGCTGCTTCTTCTTCCTGCCTCTTTCATCTCTGCTGCAGCACCCAAGCACTAATAAATAACATTCATGCAGAGGGCTGGACCAATGGATGACCTGGTCTGCCTAAAAAAGCAACTATTTGTTTGGTAGATAATTTTTCAGCAAGATCAATTCCTGGATCCATCATAAAAAAAGGGGTAGAAGCCAAAGGTGCAGGAGCTAGGCAGCCCCTAAATGGCCACAGTCTCAGCATGTGCCCACACCAGCTGCTGCTGAGTGGGCAAAGCTACATAATCGTACCAGAGCTCACCTGAAACTGGTCTGCAGCCAGCATCTAAGCTGTCAAAATAACAGCTGCATAGAGGAGATTAGCAGGGGTTGTAAAACCTGCTCAAGAAGTTGGGCAAATATTTTAGCAATTAACCCACACTGAGCTCCATATTACTGCAGCTACGCTGCTACCATTTATTGGGATGGCTTGTTTAAAGCTAGCTCCAAGACGCCTAAATTGCACAGCAGTGACAGACCATTTAACTACAGAGATAAATTATACAGGGGCAGTGCCTAACATCGGTTACATTGTCATGATTTACAATAGCTGAGGATGTGCCCCCAGATGTCCAGACAATATAGAACTAAATATATGATTTTTTTTTCTCTAAACATTAAAGATTTACAAAGTTGACTCAAAAATAAAAAAGGAAACAGATAAATGCATGTATGACCTTAGACTTACACCGTGAAAGGGCATTAATATTCTCCATATTATCTGGACAGCACTTAGATTCCCATTCTTTATTAAAAAAAAAAAAGTAAACCAAAAAAGTTCCCACATATAAGATTTAAATTAAAAATAATTAAAACCAATTTAATATAAATTAAAGAATACCGGCATCTATTTGGATTTGTAGAATGTTGTAACGTTAAGGCATAAAATGTTAATGAAGGATACCAAGACAAGAGTCTTGCTGGCGTCGAGACTTCAGGTCACCTCCAAATCAGGAACAAGGTTTGCAGTTTTATGCTACTATGTTTGTAATAAGGCATCTTAAACTGAGGCCGCTTATCAAATCCCTGGAAAACATAATGATACAAGAAGTTTGCATAGTAAAAATTATTTAAGATTTCAAACATTGCCAAGAAGACTCAAGCATGATCTAAAACTATCTTTTGTATTTTAAGACTACAAAAATTGAATATGAAAACATCTTGATAGTTATGCTCATACATAGGCTGTACCTAAGGTCTTACATTAAAAGCTTATGTAATTTAAATGCTAGCTGGAAACACATCAAATGTATTCTAAAAACATTCCTTAAAAAAAAAATAAAAATCCAAAACCTCATATATGCTATTCAACACCCGCAGTGATTTTGAGCAACTTAACTCCATCCTTAATTTTGACCTTGGAAGAACATAATGAAAAAGGTACTGTTTTCCAGGAGCAAACAGAAAATTAAATTAGTCTGTACAGTGCTATAAGTACTCGTGACACTGAATTACATTGGTTTATGTTGTAGACGTTTATAAACCCAGCTTATATTGTTTGACTTTTAAGGGAAGACTAATAGGTGTAGTAATGGGGGGGGGGGGGGGGAAGACCTTATAGTTAAGCCAAAACAGAGGTCATGCCTAGGGCATTTTATCTGCCCCGCTTACACACCCCCAGGGAATTGCATCTCAACAGTTGATTCCCTGTTAATCAATTCACATTAGTGCCTCCCTTTTAGTTTTCACTTTGCTGAATTCCAGGAAAGAAGTTCTTGAACCAAATGCATGCTCTATCTGTGACCTAGTCAGAGCTGTCACATTTCAAGAAGAAATCAGCAGATTTTATTTGCTCTACCAGCTGATAAGAGACACCTTCATAAGTAAAGATTCATAGCCAGCAGACTCAACACAGAACAAGATCCAGTGGTCTGTTTACAGAGGTCAGCACTAATATGGGAGGAGAGGATATTTATGGGTTTTTTTTCCTCAACCTATTTTCTGTAGCTACAGAGAAAGACTCCTGTAATACATTAGTCTTCTGCTTCTCTTTACTTTCTTATTTACCATGGCTCAAGATTATGTACTCGATAAGGAGACCTGCAGCACTTGCCACCGCTACATACTCTCTTCAGTGAGCACGGGTATGTTTTTGCACTGCTCTTGCCACTTATAGGATAAAACTTAAAACAATTTACTATTCAGAAGTGAGAACCACACTGGGAGTGGGAGGCAGGGGAGAGTTATGAGCACAGAAATAGCAAATGGCTTATTCACAAAAGCAGATCTGACTTTACAGCCAAACCCTTTAGACCCACTGGTTAAGCTACTACTTAGCATACACACAGATCTTCATACAGAGGATCATCAAAAATAAACTTTATTATCAAACTCAAAATTCACACATTAAACATAAGATCTAGACACAAATAATACTGAGAACATTCTGAAACAGTAACCATTTTAGGTAATTCAGCCAAGTAGCTAGTTACCATTGTTTCAAATGTCTTTCAGAACATTTAATACATACACCATTGTGAAATATCTTCAAATGCTTAGCTGGCCAGCTTTCAATAAGACTTAAATAAAGGAAAACTTATTTCTATAGAAATAACATTATCTAATTATGAATCAGAGACCCATAATTGTAGTGCTTGGGGGAAAAATATCATAGTCTTTTTTGAAACATTTGAAGTCATAAATAACTATTGTACATTTACAAATTTAAATAGTTAAAGGCCTTCGTTACTCTAAAAAGTTACTATGTACACATTAGATGCTATGGAGAAACCCAGCCAGAGGCAAGCATTGAGCTCTCAGATTTGACCACTGAAACCTATGAATTTGGTAGGCAGATTGTCCACAGGGTACACTATGGGGCCAGTTTTCATTGTAGGAGGTCCATTCAGCAGCTGCCAGTCACAGCTCCGTGCCAACTCCACTGTAAATATTTTCAGAAGAACTTTTGCAAACTCTTTGCCCACGCAGCTCCTCAAGCCCCCACCAAAAGGAATGAAACTGAACCTAGAGGAATCCTCTGGAGATGGAGACATGAAGCGATCCGGGTTAAATTCCTCCTTGTTGGTAAAGAGATCTGCCACATCATGGGTATCACAGATACTGTAGATAACATTCCAACCTTTAGGGATCTGGTAACCCTATCAAAAGAAGGGAAAGAAGACATGAAATGCATATTGTGTTAAATAAGTGAAGTGTCAGTACAGGACATGTTGGTGCACCCCACCTCCCCACCTAGGTTCCTGCAGATCATCCAAAGGCAGATGGGCTACATAAATGCATCAGTACTTTGCTCTGAGGAGTTAAGCCCAAGTCCTGCTTACATTTAGCTCAAGGGTCTTGAGTGCAATTCGAAATCCTCCAGGAACAGGTGGGCTCAGCCGGAGGGTCTCTTTTATGACACAGCCTGTGTACTTCAGCTGCTCCAAGACCTCCATGTCCAGCTGCTTCTCTTGGTTGAGACTGCACAGTAACCCCTAGAAAGAAAGATGCTGCCATGACATTCATGGAGCAGGCAGGTAGGGCTCCTGGCATCCCTCAGAAAATGATGTTTACCTGCCTCCCCCCAAAAGCAGGGACCAGCTGGGTCAGAGGGAGCCCAGTCTGGGACACCTTTCCTGGAGGTACCTTCCCACTCCCCCCTCCTGTGAAATGGCTCCAAGGAAGACACACACCTTCACCTGCAGCTCTTTCCTCACTTTCTGCAGGACACCGTGGTGGAGCCCTAGGAAGGCAATCAGTGACGTGGCAGCACTAGCAGTGGTTTCGTGGCCCCCAAACAGCAGCTCTGTAGCAGACTCCTTCAGCTCCTGACAGAGGAGGATTAAAACAGGGCTTGAACATAGTATCTCTACCAGACCCATTCTGCCACTTGTACAACACTGTGCATCACTCCCAGACTGCAGCAGACACCCAGGGGTCAGGATGGGAGTGGTGCTTATGCTCCCTGTGGATATGGCTCCCTATCCAGCAGCTTGGTTGCAGCCTCTGCAAACCAGTGCACTATGCAAGCTGGGAAAGGGCACACCTCCTGCCCTCTCTTTTTGCCCCCAAAAGATAAGTGTAATGCTGACAGAAGGGCTGGAGAAAAGGGACAGATCTGGCCCTGGGGAACCTCACCTGCATGTTGAGCTGCCCCCCATTGCCCTGTGTGTGCTCGATAAGCAGCTGCAGCGCATCCTTGTAGCCACCCTCAGGTTCTTTGCGGGCCATCTTGGCACGGATATTCTCCTCAATCTTGGCATGGATGATGTTGCGTGCCCGCAAGCCCTGTCCAAGGAGCGGGGAGAGCAACATGGGACTTGAGCCATACTGTCATCCCTCCAGGCCGTTCCCTGCTGCCCTAGTTGCAGAGGCACCACTCTCCTCCCCACCCCCAAGCCTTACCCGATAGAGCCCGCTAAAAGGCACATCTATGGGGAGGGAGAAGAGGTTGCGGATCATCTCCTCAAAGGCATCCACCAGCTGCTGCTCGCCGTCGGGGCTGGCCTGGGAGGGCTGAAAGCCCAGCAGGATCCTCATAGCAATGCGAAACATGAGGCGCTTCACCTCGGGGTACACCAGCAGGCAGGGCCCGGTAGCACCAAGCCACCGGGCCAGGCAGGCGCTCACTTCCTCCTGGATGACAGGCACGTAGTGCTGCAGGGCGTCCCGGGAGAAGGCCTGCATGATCACCTGCCCGGCGGGACAAGGAGGAGAAGGAAGGGGACACAGGCTCAGCCGCTGCGCCGGGGGTGGCCGCATCCGCTCCCCTCCCGCCGTCGGGCCGTACCTTTTTGCGGTGCTTGTGCTGCCCGTTGTGGAGGTTGGAGAGGCAGCCCGAGCCCAGGATGGTGCGCACGGATGCGGGCCACTGCACAGACACTAGCCGGTGTTCACCCAGCAAGATATGCCGCACGTTCTCGGCTCCCATCACCCGCACGGTGGGCCGCCCGAATAGGTGAGTCTTGTAGATGAAACCGTATTTCCTGCGCTTCATCTGCAGAAATTTCCGCCTCTGACCGGGAAAAGGGAGAGAATAACAAAATAAACGTTAAACGAAGAAGAGAAAGGAGCATGCAAAGCGCTTCTTTTCCATCTGGGCACGGGAGCCCGGCGAAGCTGCTGCTCGTCCCCCTCCCTCGCAGCCGGAGGAGGAGCCGAGGACTTCTCGGCTCCCCGCGGCATCACCTCGCCTTACCTGCAGCACCATCTGCAGCGTCTCCCCGAAGAAGGGGAGCCCCATCGTGCCCGGGGGCAGTGGGAGTGGGCAGCTGGGGTCACGGCCGCTCACGCAGTACAGGTCCCAGAGCTTGACGGCAGCCAGAAAGAGCAGCAGGGGCAGCAGGAAGGTGCACAGGACGCTGGCAACTAGGGCGGAGAAGCCCATTGCTAGGGAGCGAGTCCAGCCTGGCCCCCCGGGAGCTCCGAGTGCACGGGCCGGGCTCGCCGCTGGCCGCCTTTTATACCCTTCCCAGGTTGCTGCCCACCCTACCTTGGTCGATATATTAGTTCACCCAAAGTTCATCTTTAATTGCGGATTGTGGCCTGGCTCCTCCCCCCGAAATCTTTAACTATTTGCTTTGCGTAGCGTATCCCTCCCGCCGCAGACAGCCGCCGGGGGAGGAAAGGTGCTGCCGGGCGCGGCGGCCGCTGCTTCGGGCTCGTTCCCCCAGCACCACTCTCAGCTAGCGGGCAGCGGATGCCGCTGACAGCTGGGGACTGGCTGCCTCGTCGGAGTTATCGCCTATGCTCTCTAGAGACCAGCAGGTTGCACCGAGCAATGTCCTGCTCCAGCACCCGGGGACCCAGCTGCCCGGGGATGCCTACCTCCGGGGACACTCCCCGGCCGGTGCCGCTGATCTCCGCAAGCTACGGAGCTCCTTTGCCCACCCGCTCTTGTCGCCAGCTGGGAACTGCGAGCCAGCGGCCCGAGCCGCGGTTCAGCGCTGGGGACCGGACGGGGCGGGCAGTTCCCCCTGCTGGGAGAGCCCGGCGGGCCATCGGGCAGAGCTGCAGATGTGCCGCCACATCGGTCGAGGAAGCTCCGCTGTCCTCTCGTTCACCTCGAAAGGCCCGGCTTGTATTTCTGCCTGCCGCGGAGGAAGGAGCCACGGGCTGCAGTCCGTCTTAGCCTCCCGAGGCAGGTTCAAGCGCGGGTCACTGAGGTAAAGTGAGGTGAGCGCGGAAAGGAAACACCAAACTCTCTGTGCCCGGCTCTTCTCCCCGGGACCTGCTGCCCGCCCTTTTCTGGGGCTCGCCTGCATGCCGGGGCTGTCGGGGCTGACGCGGCCGGGAAGAGGCACTCGGCGCCGAACGGGCACTCTGCCGGCTGCCGCATCGCGGAGAGGCTCCCTCCTGGAGCCGGAGGGCAGGCACCGATGGCCGCTTTCAGGAGAGGAGCGGCGTCTGCTGGCAGGGGCTGCCGGCGGGGCCACGGGAAGTCTGCTTTCGCTGGAACTGCCGCTGCGTCCCCGCGCAAGAGGCGACTTTCGGAGGACGCGGCCGCTAGGGAAGGGACGCCTGGCGCGCACCACAGCTGCAGGGCAGCGGAGGGAAGGACGGGGTCGCGGGGCGCTCCGCCGGGCACTGTTGTTACCAATAAACTGTCGTGCTCGGCTTGTTGCTGGGGACCTTTTGTTTGTTTTGGTTTTTGCCTCTTTATTTCCGTTTTTCTCCTTTTGCCTCCCTGTTACTTTTGTTTTCTTGCTCTCAGACAAGCTCAATAAAAGCTGGAAACTGCGTGTGTGCGTTTGTGTAGGGGAGGGGGAGATGTCACTTTTAATTATTATTTTCCTGACAATCAATGCATCACTCGGGACCCTACCTCCTCTTTCGATGCCTTGCTGGAGCGGGTCTGCGCGCCTCCGCCGCCCCTTGCCCAAGACTGGGGTACATTCTCTCGCCCCCTGCAGTGCGCAGCCCCTCGGGGTCCGGCGCGGCTGCGCGGGGCCTGGCCGGCGCTGGCCGGGAGCGGCGGCCGGGCCCTGACCCGGCGCTCTCCCACTGCCGGGCGCTGACCTGCTTGTGACCTACAACACGGACCGTGACATCTGCGTGAACCCGGCCGGCAACCGCGCCAAGTTCACTGTCTATCAAAATAACGAGATACGGTGGCCTGAGCACCGATAATTGCCACAGGAAGGCTTTATTATCTCCCCAGCTGCGTATTCCCCAGCCATTGGCTCGAAAAGAATCAAATGGTAAAGAGTGAAAGGGATAATTAAAAACATCTTGGAAGGGGGTCAAGAAATTAACAGCCTAATATGAACAAACTTGGATTACAAGTAACAATCATTACACTTCGTTTGTAAATGCTCTTGTTTATCTGCAAACAAAATCAGTTTCAAGTCCTTTTTTTTTTTTTTAACTAGATCCATGTTACATTTTCCAGCGGGTGGCTACGGGGCTCGTTAGCGCTCGGGGTAATTGTTAAGCCCTCCCTTGCCCGGTGCTGGGCGCTGCAGGCCCTGCTCTGCCCCGCAACCCTGCCCGTGGTGGGAGCCTGCGTCGCCCGCGGGTCACAGCCACGCCAGCAGCTCCTGCTAATTAAAGTTAGTCATTGCCACTTGCAGCCACCACCTACTGATTTCACCTCTGATAGCCAGAAAGATTCACCTTTCAGGACAAGGTCAGGAGGGGCAGAGACTCTGGTTCACTACGGGGTCTGTCTGCCAACAGCACTTAACTCAGCCCTGCAGTTCAACCTCTTCCAGATTTGACCTATCACATTTGGGAGCCACATTTCTGACCCAGGTAGCGTTGAGCTGGCTGCGCAGCCCTCTGACAGCTAACGGCAGCACATGCGCTGCTGCAGAGCTCCAGCATGGAGATACTAGGGGGGCTGGCCAGGGCAAGATCATTTGTAGCCTGATATTGAAGCAGGACAATAACAGGGCAGCTCCCCAGAGCATTTCCAGAGGGATCCTGTCCTTATGCCAGTTTTCTGCCCTCACAGGTTGAGCTGCTGCTGTTTTTTCACGCAATGCACACTGTGCCACCAAGCCCAAAACACACAGGAAGGACAAGGCGGATGTTTTCCTCCGCTGCTTCCATGCAGGATGTGTAACAGTGGGGAGCAGAGGTGAAGCTGAAAGGAGCTTATTAGCACATTGCCGGGTAGCAAGGACCTGAGCCCAGCTCTGTTCTCAGTGCAAGCAATAGGACTCGCTTCATTTTACATGGGAGAGAAATACCCCATGTCTCAGCAAAGCAGGTGGTACTCAAAAGCCACTTAAAAAGGTGCCCTCGGCATCCAGGCTTAGACTCAGGTACTACCCCTGGATGGACTCACAGAGATGCTGTCCTGGCACTTTCCCTGTCAGAGGCAGGCTGCAGGAGGTGATACAGTCAGTCCGGCCAGCCAGGCAGCATAGGGCCTATGTCGCTTTGCAGATGCCCCCTCTGCAGTGTGAACAACACCATCAGGAACAGAGACTTTCTGACACAAATCAGACACATTCAGAAATGACCCTTTTCCAAATGTTTATTCCCCAAAGCCCCATCTCCTGCTTCAGGCTGATCCCTCAGTCAGGCTGCAGCTGGGGAGTCCATCCTGCAGGGACCCCAGAAGGTGGCTTCATAGCAGAACCCTAGCAGCAGCACGGTGCTGATGCACAACATACATGGCTATCACTACTGGGTGAATGACACATGTCTGCTTTGTGCCAGCTCTAGTGGGAAGTGCAGGAATGAGATTAAATATTTACAATAAAATACACTTTTCTCCCTGTTATTCTAGCTAGAGCTGGTGCTGAGGATTGGGCAGCCCTGGCTTGTGTTTTTCCACAGAGGCTCCTCATCTTCCCTCCTTTTACACCTAAAAAGCTACACTGCGCAGGATATTGGTCCTGCCTCTACTATAACGTAGCCAGGAGATGACAGGAAAGCTCTGTGAGCCTTGACTGTAGGGTTGGGAATTTTGTGCCCTCACCCCCGTGGCTGGAGACCTGCATGAGGAAGGGTTTGGCTGAGCACCTATGGGGGATGCTCCATGCCAGCATCTTCATTGGGTTTTGCCCCTGGGCTGGAACTGAGTCCCCACCTGATGCTCAGGGGCAGGACTCTGCAGGGCCGTCGCTACTGGCTTGCACACTAGGAGAGCAAAAATAAGACCTTTGGGGTTTTGCTCTGCAGCAACTCAGTGCCATGGGCACAGCAGAGTCTGCCCCTGGCAGCCATGGTGGCACATCAACACCAGGGCTGAGGGGGGCAGCATACCCCTGGCTCACCCCTCTCTGCCCTGGCCAGGCTGCAGAAGGTAGAAGTAGAGCTGCAGCCCATCGTCAACAGGGTGCACAATGGGCACAGTCTGCATGGCAGGGTAGCTGGGGGTGGCCAGCTCCCAGCGGGCTGTGCTGACCAGCTCAATGGCCAGCAGCTTAAGAATGGCCTGTGCCAGCTCCTTGCCGATGCAGCTCCGCACCCCTCCACCAAAGGGGATGTAGTGGAAGCGGCCCACAGCCTCTGTCTGGGTGGCGCTGAAGCGGTCAGGGTCAAAGCCACCAGGGGGGCTCTGGTAGACGGCAGCTGTCTCATGTGTGTCACGGATGCTGTACATGACACTCCAGCCTTTGGGGATCTGGTAGCCCTGTAGAAAAAAATAGGGGAGGATAGGAGCATTACATACCTGTGCAGCCAGCTGTGCTAGTGGAGAGTGAGCAGTGGGTGCCGGGGAACAGCCCCACCACATTACCCATCCGCTCCTCAGCTCCTTTTCTCCCCAGCCTAGCTGTGACCCACAGAGGTTGCCGAGTGCCGCCCTCCCCTGTGCTACACCGCCAAGCACCACCACTGTGCCGCATACAGGGAGTTTGCAGGCAGCGGCAGACAGCAGCTCCCCAGCAGCCCGCTGGCGTGTGAGGCACTTACATCTAGCTCGAAAGTCTGCAGTGCCGTCCTGTAGCCTCCGGAGACTGGGGGCAGCACTCGCAGCACCTCCTTAATCACACAGTCCAGGTAGCGCAGGCGGCTCAGCTTCTCCAGGCTGATATCCGAGGGGCGGCGACAGCTCTGCCCTGACGGTGCCCGGAGCTGGGAGCCAGCGCAGGGACTGCTCTGGGGGAAGGTGGGCTCTGGAAGGGCATTGGGCTGATGGCAACCTGCCTCTGCTGAGCCTGGCGGCTGGCTCTGGTTCTCATGAGCATCTCTGGCCATGGGGCAGGTAAATGGCCTCTTGCTGTCCCTGCTCTGGGTGCTCAGGGTGTCCAGGCAGTGTTCCACAGGGCAGCTCTCACACTGCTGGTACATCTCATTGGACAGCAGCTCCTGCCTTATTTTTTCAATCACTGAGGGATGCTTCAGTAGCAGGAGGATCAGAGAGGTGCTGGCACTAGCCGTGGTGAAAAAAGCAGCAAATATGAGCTCAATTGCTGACTCCTGGGAGAGGAAAGAATGTTTTGACAAGTTTGAATGCCACTTAAAACTGGTTGTGATTCAGACCGTTCTCACCTTTGCAGGTTTTGTCCCTGTGCAGGGGGCTTCAGCCTCCCCTTGGCTCTCCACAAACCTGCACCCACCCTGGGTTGGCAGAGACCAAAACAAGACACCCTTCTTCCATTTCTGTACAAACTGGACATACACTTGCCAAGTGACTAAAGCAGAAACACAGCTGAGATGAGTACACATCACCTTAATTCAGCTCTTCTGAGCTTTCCTTCCAAACTGGTAAGGTCAGGGGTAATGTAAAAAGGATTGCTCTTTTCTGTGGTCCCCAGGGCTATGTACTGGCTGGACTAGAGGCTTTTGCCAAGGTGCAGCTCTCAAGGCCATCATTCAGCTGAAATAAAACCTCTGAAATAACAGATCCCTGTTGACTCCTATCACATCTCCTGCAGGCGCTGGCAGGAATTTTTACATTCACAAGGTAGCAGACCCAGACGAAAAGAAATCTCTCAATTCTACCGCTTGCAATTAAAGCTCAAGACAATTCTGTAATATGGAATAAGTTTAAGGCAGGCTCTGTGGTCTGAAGTAACAGCCTGCATGCCTCCCTGCATCAGCCTCTGACAGTGTGGCTACATAAGCTGTGACATGATGAGAGATCATGTAATTATTCATGTGCAGTATCCATGTGAATACTAACATAAATTAATCAACCTTTATCACATTTTGAATCTGGCAATTATTTAAAAAAATAATTATAATAAAACATTCTATTAGAAAAAATAACATACTAAATAATTACAATAAAATTAAGAATATACACTGGTTCTAATTGTAGCTAATAATCACTGTACAATCTTTCAAATATTTTCAATGTAGAGGTTACACTTTCACAAAATATTTATAAAACATTAGTCTTTAGAGAGTTTTCTTCAGATACCTAAATAAATGGTAAAACTACTTTCAGACTATATTCAGCTGCTGTACTCCTGCAAAGTTGCTTCAGACCTTGTCATATAAATGCAGTGTGTCATCCACCAACACCAAGTGACATGGAGCTATGAATGATATGGTACAATTTTCTCCTAGGGTCTTTGGCAAAATGCTATTCATATTCAGTTGGTAGTTTTGGCTCAGTAAGGACTACTTGGTTCATCCTTAAATCACAGTGATGTGTCATGTTGAATCATAGCAACCCACAAGCTAGATGATCTAATTAATGACAAGGTGATAAGGTATGTCCTTGAATCCATCATTCTGGACCCATTTTGGTACATTATCTCAGAGATTTCTGGGCTTGCAGGCCCAAGGAATACAGTGGCATGAAGTACAATGCTGCGCTATGCCAGATGCTGCAAGATGTTTGAGGAGCACACAACTAGCTCTAAAGATTTCCAGCACGGTATTTTGGCGGTTACCCAGTACACACTGATGTACAGAGCCTTGGAGCAGCCATATAACCCTACCGGCATCCCAAGGCAGGCTGAAGCCTGGTGGCCATGAAGAGGAAAGGTAGAAGGGCCATTTATTCCTTCTTTAAATACCAGCTGTCTTCTAATGTAGAGGCACAATCCCACCAGAACATATGGGCCTGTCAAGTCCAGGCTTTCTCAGTTGCACTGGAGATGATGTCCTCAGAGATGGTAAGAGAAGGGCAGGAGCCAGCGGCTGATGTTGGGTTCCCAACAGTCCCACTCCTGCCCCTCAGCCCAGGTCTCTCAAACAGCCACCAAGTCAGAAGGGACACTGCAAGGTGGGGATCTCCTTACCTTTAGCTCCTGTATGGTGAATTCTTTGCCATGCTCCTTGGCACTGTTTATTATGAAATCCAGGGCATCACTGTGATCTTCTGGGTTGTTTCTCTGCAGTTTTTCCTGTATAGCCTTCTCCATAAACTCATGTAGCATGTTCCGTGCTTTAATTCCCTGTGGGAAGCACACATAGTTCAGTAGAGCCTTAAGAACCAGCCCCTCTACCAAGAGACAGGAGGACCCCAATTATGGCAGCCTTTAATCCCTGGCTCTGTAACAGCAAGAACTATTTAATCAGCTCCAGCGCCTTGCAAAAGGCAGCAGTTTAGAGGGAATTGCTGCAGATTCTGTTGCCTTGCTGTTGTGAATCAAATACAAGTCCCAGGAAAACTCTGAGAAGAAAAGGCAGCAGTAAACCCATGGCACTGAGTCCAGAGGCATCTGTGCTGAACAAACCTACAGTTGTATAAGGTCCAAAAGAAGTTCATCCAAAGGGACAAGAAGAGGCAACTTAACAAAACTGAGTCCAAGCAGAAAAGCACATCTGAGACAGGAGTAAATGAGCTGCTTTACCAAGGTATAGTAGATAAAGACACATCAGTCACACCCAGCTCATCTCTGGTTGCGTTGCACTCTCAGCAAATCAAGAGACGGCGATCTCTTTGCAAAGTGGGATGGATGGAGTCAGAGTGTCTGGCTCTGTATCAAGATGCCTTCTGAAAAAGCCAGAAGGACCAGAGATTTGGGATGAAAAATGGTCATGACCAGATGTTGAGAACAAGATACAAAGGCTGAGAATTGAGGTGGGAAGGACTGGACAAAGGAAACAGGGTGGGGAGTAAGGGAAAGACAAGGGGACCTAAATGCAAGTTCAAGAAGTTGGTCTAGGGCCAGGCAAGCTGTGGCTGCCCTGAGAGAGAACAGGGAGGGATGGGGGATGAAAGCTCACACCGGTGACAAACTGCAAAGGGAAACTGGACAGAGGAAACAAGAGCTTTGAACTGGTGGAGAAGAGCAGCAGGGAGGCTGGGGAGAGCTGGGACTGGCTCAGTAAGGTGAGCTGGTGAGGCAGAGCTCACAGTGGAAAATGGGACATTGGGCAAGATCTGGCTAAAAGGGACAGGAGTCTTGAGCTGCGGCAAGGGTGGTGAACCCAAAGCCGGAGGAGGAAATACAGACTGAAACGGGAGAGGAGAGGTGGGACACAGGACTGATACCTAGAGCAGGATTGTGGGGAGGCAGGCAAGGAGGGGCAGGGCAGCAGGGGAGAAACTGCAGGTTGAAAGAGGCACAGGAGACTGTTTCTCAGCCATGATTCCCTCCAGGACCCTATTGCTGTCTCACTGTTGCTAGGGTACAAGGAACCAAGGATCATAAGAGGGCCTCAAGTCCTTAGTCTGCTCTGCGTGCACAGGGAGCACTAAACTGAGGTGCACTGTGCCCACCTGCCTTTGTGCCCATGCTCCCAGACCCCTCTGCCATGGGCTGACATGAGTCCAGGCAGGATGAGATGGGACAGGACCAGACATGACAAACTAACCAGAGCCAACAGAGGACCACATTGGGTGAGCAAGAAGAGGAACCCTGTGCTGTACAATGAGCTGGAGCCAGTGCCCAGAGGTGCTGGAAGCCAAACAGGAGCATGTGAGAAGCACAAAGAGAAGGGAAGACAGCTGGGATGGGCAAGACACGAGGCTCTCAGACCCAGAACATGCTGCAGATGTCCTGGTCCATCAGAAGTGTGCCTTGGTGGGCCTGGGGACAGAGGGTCTGTGCTGCCAGGTCCCAGGCCCCTGCTCCCAGGCAGAAGGAGCAGGGCAGGCAGCAGTACCTTGCGCAGCCCACTGAAGGGTATGTTGAGGGGCAGGGAGAAGAGGTTCTCCACCAGCTGTTCAAAAGTTTTGGCCAGGTCCTTGAACTGCTTTTCCTCCAGGCGGAGCCCCAGCAGAATCCGAGCTGCAATGCGGAAAGTTAAGGTTTTAGCAGAGGAATAAACGGCGATGGAGCCTGGCTCCATGCACCAGCCCCGCAGCTCCCAGCTCACAACCTTCTGGATCCGTGGCAGATAGCATTCCAGGGCAGCGCGGCTGAATACTCTGGCCAGGATCTAGGAGGAGAAGGGATGGAACAGAGGCAGGTGGTTAAAGTGAGGGGTCCCATGTACCACCGAGGCTCAAGCCTGGGCAGGAGGTGCTGCCTGGGCTGTGTGTGCTGTTGGGGCAGATGTGAAGCTCACCTTGCGGCGCTGGCGGTGCAGGTCACCAATGGAGCCGAGCAGGGTGTGGGAGCCCAGGATGATCTGGATGCTCTGAGGCCACTGTGTGCTGACCAGTGTGTGCTCACCCAGCAGGATCTTGCGTATGTTCTCAGCACCAGTCACCCGCACTACCGGCCGGCCCAGGAGGTGGGTCTTGAAGACATTCCCATACTTCTCCCTCCGGGAGCTGTGGAAGTGGGAGCCCTGGGGGCAAGCTGCAGGTCAGCCCAGGGCTCCCGCCAGCCCCTTCCCGTCCGGCCGCGTCCCCCTGCACCTTACCTGGAGCAGCCAGTGCAGGGTCTCTCCGAAGAAGGGCCAGCCCATGGAGCCTCTGGGCAGAGGCAGCGCGCTACCGCGGTCACGACTGAGGCTCCAGCGCAGCGCCCACAGGTACCGGCACAGGATGACCACTAGCGCCAGGGCCAGCAGCGCCAGAGTCGCCGCCTCGGGCCAGGAGAGCCCCACCGGCATCCTCCTCGAGGGCAGCAGCAGACGGGGCGGGCGAGGGGCGGCGGCAGGTCCCCGCCCCGGGGGCACGGGCGGCGTGCGGGAGCGGCCCCGGCGGCTGTCAAACTCCGGGGCCGGCGACGGGAGCTCCGCGGTTGGCCCTGCCGGGTGCTGCCCTCCCGGCCCCGCTCGCCTCCTGCTGCCGGTTCGCCCCTCGGCCACATTTATATAGATATTGGCCACTTACGCCCGATCCACCTTCGGAGATGACGTATCAGCTGCATATTTAAGCAGCGCGGCCAAGCGCGTTGATTGGAGCGGGAGAACCGGGGAGAGCGACTGAGGGGCGCAGGGCGAGCGGGGCCGGTCGTGGCAACCCCCCTCTCCTCGGGGCGGAGGTCCTGATGCCCCCCCCGACGCCAAGGAGCTAGCGGCCACTGCGCTCCCCGGCCCAGCCAGCGCCAGCCTCACGGCCGGGCGGCGGCCCCTAGGCGCAGGGTTTCCCCTCCGCCCCGCGTCCGCAGGGAAGCCCACTCGGGCCGACCCCTCCCGCCTCCCGGCGGAGGCGCCGAATCCCATCCCAGGCTTCCCCGACCGGCGAGCGTCCCAGCCCGGCTCCACGGGCTCCGTCGCCGCCCCGCACAGTCAGCTGGGGGAATCCTGCAGCCCCTTCTCCCCCGGCCCACACCCTGCTGTCGGGGCTGCCTCGCCCGCCTGCCCCGGGGCTACATCACCAAAGAGCCGGGACCCGTACAGGTCCCAATGAAATCGGCTCTGAGGTGCGTTCCAGAAATAAAACAGGAGTACGGGTGAGGTTTATAGTACTGTATTTAGACCGCCAATAACTTAAAAATACAGGGAAAATGTACATTATTTTTACATGTTCCATTTGGTTTTTATTTGTCAGACATTCTCTTGTTGTCTAAAATAGCCAGGAGGGGACAGTGCAAAGAGACCGGCGGTGGGACGAAATGCTGATCACTGGGACGGTTCTGGCGGTAGAAAGCACGTACTGACAAACAGATGCAGCACGAAACCAGCAGTGGCAAATCTATTCCTTACTGCAACCTGGGGAAATAACCCGAGATCTTACAAAAGTACGGCTAGAAATAGTAACCCTGAGGAACAAACCCAAATCAAATCTCACATAATAAAGAACTCAAATGGTTATTTACATTCACAACCTCAAAATTAAACCCTTTTGGAGAACAAAGCCTATAAGCCCTAATGCTAAATAAATAATAAGTTTACTTCTCAGGTAGTTTTCAAAGGTGCTAAAAATGAGATGATGTTTTCATACCTCCAGACTACAAAACCTGGTATACAAAATTACGTCCAATCACTTTAAGGCTAATATACATTTAATGCAGGGAAACGATAGGCAGCATCTGAAATGCAGGTATCTCAATGTTCAAAAAACATTAAATTAGGATTCATCCAGAAAACAGCAACTAAGAGATCGTTTCTCAAATAATTCCTACTCGGAGCAAAATTCTGGACACCATGTCTGTGGACATTTAAATAATGTATTTACAGTTCAGCTGTTCCATGTACAATACAATTGAGCTGGGGTTTATTGTACAGTCTCATTTGTCACCATTTGTTTGCAATATACAAAATAGTATTCGATCCATTAAAAATATGTACAAAGATTGTTTGCTGAAGACTCCATGTACAAGCCATTGACCGCATTTTTCCTTTACTTGGTCAAACTAATGTATAACAACTGATATAGTTATTTAATTGGTAGAAACAGTGGCTAAGAAATACATCTTGGCATGATGAGAAACAGTCGATGTAACAGGCCTATGTGTGCTGGGACATACCATTCACTAAACTCCTAAGTTGTTTTACTACAGTCTCTATTAGCTTCTGCTTGTCACGATCGTTCTTCCTGAACTGAGCAAAAATATTGTTCTTTTTGCTAGAGTCTTTCATTCTGCAGAAATAAAAAAGCAAATGACACAGAGATGTTGGAAACATAATTTGAAAAGGAAAAATCCGGCTATTTAAATAGATTAATTTTTGTTCCTCTTTTGATCTTTTCACTAATAAGAACCAAAAGATTACAAAACCTGTTATCTGTGTGTTCTTAAATTAAATTTCCACAATGCGGAACTTGTTTTAACAAATATTACTTCACAAATATTAAGCAAATACAACTTCGGCAGGAAACTGACCCTACCAACTGCATTCAGAGGGAAGCAAAGCCGTGAGTCTCATCTGATTCTACGGTAAGCTCAGACTCAGCAAACGGCATGTTTTGTTCACCGACAAATTACCCGATGTCGGTGCTGCTGATCTCCCGCACCAATGGATTTTAAAACGAAATTCGGGAAATGGAATAAATTGAAGCAGCAATATTTGTATAATAGGATACGTACCCTCTGTGAACTCTGCAAAACACATTCACCGCAGGCAGGAGAGGAGAGAAAACACCGTTAGAAAATGTCCTTAAACCACCCCATAGCTGGATGCAGGTTTTAAAGGCAGGTTGACACCCGGCCGGCGGCAACGCGCCTCCCTTACCCTGCCCCCCGACCCGAGCCAGCCGAAAACGCTCGCACCGGCTTTACCACCGCGAACCTCCTGCACTCCCGGTCCCCGAAGCGGCAACTCGGGCAGCCGCGAGCTGCCACCGGAGCGTGCCGGGCTCTGGCCGCAGCTCCCAGGAGGCGGGCAGGCGGCCCCGGTCCCGCAGCCGAGCTCGGAGGGCTGCGGCGCTCGGCCCGGCCCCGCGCCCGCCGCGCCGCCACTCGTACCCAGGCCAGGCACTTACTTCTCCAAGAGCGTGAGGGCCGTGCTGGGGTTGACCCGCAGGTATTTGGAGGTGGCCTGCCCGTAGTCAGCCAGGTAGGTGGACCAGTCCCACACCATGAAGAGGTCCAGGAGCTGCGGGGGGAGAGGCGGGTGAGGAAGTGCCGAGCGGCTCTGCAGGAAGGAGGCTCCTGCCCGGCCCGGGCCCGGCCGACAGCCCCTTCACCTGTCCGTTTCCTTCTTTAACGCCTTCCCGCCTCCCTCCGTGCGCTGGGAGGCGGTTGTGCAGGTCCGGCCCTAGGCAGAGATCCTAACGGCTTCAGGCTTGGGTGTTTCGGAGGCTTGCTTTACCGTGGGGAGCAAGGGGATACTCGTGTCTATTGCTGCTCACAGTAATTTAAACCAGAGGCGCAGGTAGTCTCAGCTAAGTGAATCAAAACAGCTCCTGCTGCACTCTCCATGGTGACTGATCCCCATGACTCAGCCCAAGCCCATGGCACACCTGGCACAAACAAACCCAAAACCTCTTAAATGGGGAAACAAAAAGCCTCCAATTACAGTGCTGCCGTTTTGAAGCAGGCCTTTAACTCACCCTCTCCAGCTGCTGTTCAATAGAACAGCCTGCTTGTATAAGTGGATGTGATGCCGAACCTCCAGCAGGCAGCACCCTCACAGCCCTCAATGCCTAATTCCCCCTTGCCATCGCAGGGTGCAGGCCAGGCACCACTGGGCACCCTGCTCAGGTTGCCTGGGGCACATACAGACAGCTCTTCTTGGTGGGAGCCCAGGCTGGCAGGCCCAACTCTCATTGATGTTAATGGCGGGTGTCCCAGCTTCCCTCCCATCTGGTGCTTGGCCTTGTTCTGCTGATGAGGGCTAATGTGGGATGTGGGCTCATTCTCAGGCTGTGCTGTGTTAGCCAGACATACTCTTAAGGTAAGCATGTGGAACCATTAGCAACACTTCGCCACAGCTCACAGCGTCCCTGGCTGCTCTGCTGAGCCGGGTCCTCAGCGTAATCCAAAGCTCCTGCTCGCCCAGAGGCCTTGCTACATCAGTGATGCTACGTCCCTTGGAAAATTTTTTATGGATTTTCCATAACAAAACTACTTTAAGGAAGATAACAGACTGATGAAAGTTGCACCATTTTTCTAATTAAATAAAGAATCCTGTCTACTTCAAGCATTTGCTTCTGCTAAAGCCAGGACACAACAGCAGCAGCCCCTGCTCCAGCAGGCAGAGCTGCAGCAGGCACATGCTCCTCTGACTTCCCAGGCTATGCTAAGAAAAGGACTGAATCTCTGAGAGCCTTGCCTTACTCAAACTCCTCAGTCTGGGAAAATGTCACAGCTCTCCAGTAATGTTCATCCCCAAAACTGTAACACCAACTTAATTACAAAATAAAAGCATATACCTGGTCTTCACAGCTTAAAATTTATATGCCTCTCCTTCAATTTTTCCATTTCCTAACCCTTTTCTTAAGTTACTTTCAAATAAAGTGTCTAATTTAAATAAATTATTTTCTAATTAATTATTCCTTCCATATTTGTAGTATAGCCTTTTATGAATACACAGTAACATTTCCTGGCTTTATAACAGACCTCTGAGAGTTACTGCTCTGTCATTCCAAAGTCCTCCCGGTACCTTTACAAACCTCAGTTACGTCTAGATTTTATATTTAACTATCTCGTACAGGCAAAAGGTGTATAAAAAGCAATGAGGCTATTCCATTTTCTACTGACTACATATTCACAATAGCCATCAAGGTCAAATGCAAATGATTCTTTCTCACAAAGCATTTTCTCAGGATGGGCACCATCAATTCTCCTACTGGGCTGAAGGCTACATGCATTTAGTCACTAAGCAAACAGACTTGAGAAGGCTCTGATAACTCAGGAATTAGTGGCATCTGTGAAACCCACAGCCTTAGTTGCTACTGCATGCTACCATCACTTCTTATTACCTGTGTTACAACAGTGGGTAGTGCCCAGTCCTCATACAGGCTGTATGATATATTCAAAAGTGTGATCAAAAGAGTGGGAAGATACGCCAGGCAGATGCACAACACAAAATGAACCCAAACTATGTAATTTGGAGACTTCATGCTCCCTCTCTCTTACAGAGAAGCAAATAGAATGTATTCATAAATTACTACTAATTACAACGCCACTTGTCATGGGCTCCATGTGGAAGATGGTGCTTAAGGAAGGACCATGCCAATGCTCCTGCAGCAGTTGTCCTCAGCAAACCGAAGGCAAAAGATTTTATTTCTTATCCCTATTGTAACACTGACATTAAGGATTCTGGGTAAATCCTAAACAACCCCAAAGCTCTGTACCCTGTTAACAATGTGCAGCCCCAAGCCATTGATGTCTGATACAATTACAGTACTGACAAGTTTAAAGGAACTTTCTTGCCAATATCACATGAAGAATTTTCATACCATACTTCCAATGCTTGAATCAGCTATTTGATTGTGTCATTTCTCTGGGACATCTCAATGATAGTGATGGTTGGGGTGGAAGATTACACCTCATTTGTCACCTGACCAAGTACAGGTAGTTATGTAGGGCTCTAAACAGACCATGGACTCTGTTGCTCTTCAACACAATGTCCCAAGAGAACATGAAGTATATTCTGTGCATTCCAATACAACCCTGGCTCTGAAGAGTGAACATCTTGAGAGACATTACTGGCCAGCAGGATGCACCCAGAGCCTCTTCCCTGCTCCACTCTTGGTCAAAGAGCTGCACACAACCAGCCTCATGCCAATAAATCTAAGTTAAAGCAGCCATCGTGACATGCTGCAGGTAAAACAAAAGACAAGAGACATGCAATCAAATGACACATGCCACTCAATTACAGCTCCCTTCCGTCCTTCAGCACACATGTTCAGGAGCTGCAGTGTGACAAACATGCCCTGCTGCTGCAGTAAATGGGACAGGGAGCTGCAGACACTGCTGGAGACTGGACGGCTGCTGTGCATAATTACACATTCTGTGTTTTGTCCTCCTCACAGCTGCAGGTCTGCACTGTCGCATATTGCTGCATGTAATGGGTTTTGACAGCAAGTACTGTATGCTGTGGGTGGGCAAGAGCTGCCTGGTGTGCAGCTCTTTGGATCTGTGTCCTGACCATTCATATCACCTGCATTTGACTTGGCACTTGGCGGACGTACAGTCAATGCAGGCACTTTGTAAGGGGAGCAGGCTGGCGAGCAGTCAGCAGCAGCAAGGACAGCCTAGCAGAAATGAGCTACTGGTCCAAGGACCATCACACATGTATGGGAAATAACCTCCATTTACCCATACAAAGCTCCCCGTGAGCACAACCCCAAATTCACCTTCGTTGATCTGCAGTCTTCTTCGACTGCTGCTATTCTGTTTCTGTCTGATTTTTGCTACAAACAGCTGTGCCTTACTGAAATGAAGCGCTTGACTTTCTCTTCCTCATATAAAAATACCTCTATTAAAGTGTCCTGGCCATAGTCATATAGTCAGGAAGAGAGCCCATCCATTCAAAGATGCAGAAAAAAATTTGGGCTACTTCATGTGATTTGAACACACTGTTGGAAAGACAAAGCTGACAATGAAGCACTTGCCTACCTAATCATTTAGCAAATGCTTTTTAGTAAAGGATAAAGTTATCCTGAAATTTATCCATAAAGATTATTGAAAAAAGAGAAGAACATGAAGATGCAAAATGTCTGGGTTTCTAATTAATGGAAAGAGACAGCTATACGAACTTCATAATGAAAACTTGGCCAACTCTTTAATAGAGAAGAAAACAAAACAAAATAACATTTTCCTTATATTTTTGCTGCATTTTAATTCAAAATAGATGCATATTAAAATGATCTTATAATGTGACACGGACTAGATGTGTGCAAAACCACAAGGAGAGGGAACAGCCTTTGGTAATGTTACACAGTACCCAAGGTGAAGATATAATGAAAATACTTCGTGGATTTGGCTTGACATGCTGAGGTGACTCATACTACAGCGATGTAATATGTGGGATATGCTAAGTTCCACTGAAATAAAAGAAGGTTGTAAATCTGCAGTTTTAAATACCATGATTACTACTAATGTTGAAAAAGAGAAATTGCATCAAGGGCAAGTCTAGTCATAAACGCATTCATTTTGCCAAAAAAAAACCCCATCAGCTACAATTGAAAAAAACCTAAACAAAAAATATTTAGGAGATTTAACTTCAGGTGAGCTTGCCCCACGGCTTCTCAGTTGTGAAGCATGAAGTACAGGAGAATTTGCTGGTTCTGTGACAGCAGTTCATGTTGTGGCAACTGAAATCAACTTATGAAAGGCCAAATTAAAGTAACATTTCCATACTACTGTTGTATCCACTAAAACTGTTGCTATTACCGAGACAGTAACTGAGAATAAGATGCATTGTTTAGCAACGAATGGTCCACACTAACACACATTGTAGCAAGAGAAACAAATGCACAGAGTAGGTCTTGGCAATAAATATTCTCCTGCCTGTAAAATCAGTCAAAATCCATTCAGTGTAGCCCTCAAGCTGGAGCTGCTGGCTGTGAATTCTTCAAGGTTAGAATGTTCATTGTTTGCCTTGAAATTACAATAGGAAAAATTTCTTTTGCATATACCTCATAGCAGCCTTCCAGTATCTGAAGGGGGCCTATAGGGACACTGGGGAGGGACTCTTCATTAGGGACTGTAGTGATAGGACAAGGGGTAACAGGTTCAAACTTAAACAGAGGAAGTTTAGATTGGATATAAGGAAGAAGTTCTTTACTGTAAGGGTGGTGAGGCACTGGAATGGGCTGCCCAGGCAAGTTGTGAATGCTCCATCCCCGGTAGTGTTCAAGGCCAGGTTGGACAGAGCCTTGGGTGGCATGGTTTAGTGTGAGGTGTCCCTGCCCATGGCGGGGGGGTTGGAACTAGAAGGTCCTTTCCAACCCTAACTATTCTATGTTTCTATGATTCTATACATCTTTCCAAAGTTAACATGTACAGGAAATACCTCAAACCAGCCAGAAATGCGATCTCTCCCACTACTCTCAGAATCTGGAGGCAGTGCAGACTGTTAGTCAGCCACTCAGCCCCACCTAAGGAGCCACCCAAGGGCTGTCAGAACCAGCTTATCATGCAGCTAAAATACTGTGAAGCACCTAATAAAGTAGATATGTACTCTACTATGCAAGAACAATGGCACTGTTGTACTCTCTTCATCCTGTAACAACCATGAAAAATAAGAATAAGACAGGCAATGCTATACCTGAGAATTTTATAATGAAGCATAAAATACTTCCCTAGGAGCTAGGGTAACCCTTCTGACCAGGAATAATTTGCAGAGAAGTGTGTGTACCTGAGTATGAATCATTAAAAAAACCCCAAACCAAAACAAAACAAAAAACCCCAAACAAAACACCAAAAAAGGAATAAGCTTTATTCTTTCTAGTACACCAGATAGAGAGTTCAATAGACTGCCCACTTACAATTACAGGATAGATAGGATAGACAGGACAGACACTTCTGCTTTATTTAGAGGATTTGCCTCTTCTAAAAGTGTGATAGAAGGGGAACTTTGATCCAATATCTTTGAACCACCAGTGCTGATGATCAGAGCACTGCAGATTCCTTTTTCTGTATATGAAATACTGTTGTCTTTTCAAACCATCACATTATTTGTCACAGACATACTTGTAACATTATAGATAACAAGCCACTAGTTGCTGTTCTGCACTTGTATTTTGAATGATGCCCTACAATACTTTGGTTTTCTAACTTTTTGTCGAATTCCATGTGTTTTCTAAATGCCTTTTATGTCCAACATTAGCTCTTTCTACTAAAAAAACCCACCATTTGGAAAAAAAAAAGGTTTTATATATATTTACATAAAAGGCTATAGTAACCTCTTACATTATGCAGATAACTTTTTTTTTTAATTAGGAGACTTTAATTTTTAAATACAATAATTTTATTGTAAAATATACTCTGTTATTTTTTGGTTTAAAGGACCTACTTTAAGACCTTAATAGTTAACAGCTTTGGATAACACAAAATGTTACAATATTGATGCTACAGGGAGGAAAAAGTTCCTAAGATTTTTGGAACCAAATTCTAGTTTCAAATAGGACACTTGCACCTATTCTTCAACATCAGTATTCTTGGTTTTTCCCAATATATAGGCAATATAGCCATGGTTGGGTAGAAAATACTGGTAATCATTGCTCAGTAAAGCTTTGTGTTATATTACCTAAAGTCCTGAGCAGCTCAGCCGTAGTCTTAATGTATTTAGGCCATCTTGTAATTACTTGAGAATTTTGTGCACTGGGAACTGCTGGAATAGACCATCCGGCCCTGTCAATACTGTTTGAGCCTCTTGTCACATCCTCAAATATCATACAGATGCCTCTTCCTTTCTACTTTTGGGCAACTGTCAGGAATAATCTTGGAAGAGAACAGAACTTTGGGAATTAGCTGTGCACAGAGTCAACAGCAGCAGAGACAGAAGGAGGAGATGAGGGCTTTGCAGATGGAAATGGGGGCAGTGTCCATTAGACAATACCAATTCTGTTTGTTGTACTACAAAAATCCTAATTGTAAATTATCAAGGTAGCTTAGTGCAAATTGGAATGGTGCCGCTATCTCTTCTGAAGTAGCAAGAGTGTCAGCAAATAGCTTTGGTTGTACAATAGGCACCAGTGATTCAGGAGCTGGAGCTAAAAAACAGGAGCTGTACACTTAAAATCCTGCTTACCTTTCTGCAAAGTTAAATATTCCATCAAAAGGAAGGTAACTCTTTTAATGTATGGCTGTTGGTTATGTCCTTCTGGCCCACTCTCCTTACACAAGCTGAATATTTCTGATGCTAAACAGTTTATTAACCCCTAATCACTCAGTTACTTCTGGACGTGATTGCATGTGTAATTACCTTTTGTCAGGTACAATTTGCCTGATAAACATGTCAGAACACTTGCTGCTTAGTCTGTTGAAACAGATAAATGCTGTCTTTCCACAGCCTTGAGGCATAATTAACAGGGAAAAAAAAGACAGTTATAAAAACACACAGAAGCTGATTCAGTAAGGCAGGAGTTCACAGCATGCAGCCCGCCAAAGCCCATTGCCTGGTCCGCTATGCTTGCCTGAGCGCTTATTGAGTTCCAGCCTGCTGTGATAGGGCAAGGGGGGCAGCCCTCAAAAACTGAAATTTAAAGTAGGTTTCTACGTGAACTTCAAAAAAGAGTGGGATGATGCCTGCTTGGAAAGAACAAAACAAAACAACGAGCAAACCATCCAAGTGAAGCAGCAGATATTGAAATTGGTAGAGACCCTCTCACCACTATGTGTTATATGCTCAAGTAGAATCTCTGGGATGCGACCAGGAAGCAAAAAATTAAAATAAAGCAGAGAAAAAAAAAGTCAGGAAAAGCAAAAAGGGAAAGGTTAAAAAAATTTGAAAAAAAAAAAAAAAGAAAAAAAGGAAAGAAAAAAAAAAGTTTTGAGGCATTTTTGGGCTCAGTTGCTTCTGATTTCTGCCCTGTAGTGTTTGCAGGTTATGTACCCATGCACTACAGGGAGTGCAAAAAAAGAAATCCTTACCTGACCTCTGGATAACCCAAACAGGAGATTAGCCCATTTCCAAGCAAAGCAGGTTGTCACACTGTTAGGCCAATTGCTTCTATTGACACTTTGCATAAACATCTTACACAGAGTGATCAGAAAGGACTGTTATGCCATTAACGCTCTTTTTATTTTTTTATACCTAAGCCTTACAGAATAAAGGCCTTTCTGAGTAAGGGATAACAAAAGGGTCAAAAGGTCACAAACATTCTTTTAAGTAGGCAAAAATCAGGGAAGTTTAGATTCATTGAAAAGTGCAAATCGGAACTTCTTTCCATCTTGCAACATTCCAGCACACTCAGCTTCTTCTAATTTCACTTCTCGCAAATTCATTAATCTACCTAATTGTGCATTTTTACTTTTACTTTTAAATAAGAAAATGCTAAAATCTTCATTTTAGGAAATAGCAAACTGTCTAATCTTCTCAGATAATCAGTAATCTAAACAGATTTAGACATTACCACTAAAATCCTCATGAGGAACAGTGCAAAAATACATACAATTTTTTATTGAAGTGGTTTGACAGTCTCTCACGTACAATTTTCACCTATAATTTACACAGCATGTGGTTTGCACTGTGTACACCAAAATATTCTATATTTTTCTTTGTTTTGCTTTTGCTTTGATCAGACATGGAAACAATCTCCCTTTAATAGTATAAAAGCCACCTGCTGGGCATCACAGACTACAGCTAATTGGTAAATTCTTTGAAATTTTGATATAATGGATTTTGACCTCTTTAATTAAAAAAATCCCAAAGCTTAGAATACTGGTGAACTCTTCTGGGAAATGAACAGTGCCAAGCATATACAACTGCAAGCTACACCCAATCTTTTCTTAGAAGAGTACAGAAGAAACATTACAATTTTTCCCTGGAGGATGTGTGGCTTTTGACCTAGAAAAAAGTGCCTGTGACTGTTGTTAGCTATGTATCAGGTAAGTAATTAGGATAAAAGAATAGCAAATATATTACTATTTCAATTATTGCTATTTTTATTGGTGTTTCTGGAGTGAAAATCTCCAAAGATGGAAGGGAGCTTTTTATTTTAAACAGTGTTTGTTAGACACTTATGTGAGTAAACTCACATAAGCCACTCACAGTCTTCAACATTTCCCGGCCCAAGGAGCACACACTGTATGTACACACCACACCTCATATTCAGAACAACAAAGGGGTTTGATGACCTAAGAGCAAGCCTGTCAACCAGAATCACTGTTTCATAATTCCTGACATAACGTTAACCTTTCAATGGAGCTATAATTTCATTGGTTTGTGAAATTCGAGGCAGCACTGTCTTCCTTTTGTTAAAACACTTATTTATCCTCTCTGCCCAACATAATGGGGCCATGGTCCACAACTGGGACTTGTAAGTGCTGCTGCAGTAACACAGCTACACAATGACGACACTTTCTTTTTACCCACTTTCTTTTTAGTCTCTGCTTACACTTCATGCACAAGTACACATGAATATACATTGCACAGGTATACACTACTTCCAACGAATTAACACCTCCCCCCCAGCACTGACATGAAGTTAACACCCCCATGAGTTCACCAAACATTACATTATCTCCCTATTTATTAAAGCATGCACACCATGAAAGCACTTACTAGATTCAAACTAAAACAAGAAAGACCAGAATCAGAACTGGACAAAGACAAGTCTTGTTCACTCTAAACATTTCCTGGTCCCAGAGTAACAGCAGTATTTAAAATATAGATATGCAAGTCCAGCTTACAAGGGAAAAAAAAAGAAGTCATTTGCTCTGACTGTAGAATAACACCTACCAACCAAATGCAATTATCACTTCATCAGTAGGTGTTTGTTACTGCTGACAAATATCTTGTTAGCCTGGTTAGCAAGTCTGCCTGCCACTTGCCAAAATATTTTGTTTTATTTACTTCTGGTGATTTATTTTGTGAATGTGGTGAATTTTAAAATCTCCCCTACTGATCACATGACTGGAATAACACACATTGGTATTGTACTTCAAAGTGTAAATTGATCTCTTGATCTGTGAATGTCTGCCTATAGTTTATGCTACCCTTTTTCTGGATTGGTATAACAAATGCATTTTCAAAGTGATGCTATGAAGACTTAGCTATGCAATTCCCATTAGTGTCAATGGGGGTCGCAGGCTAAATTCCTAGGCAATGCTTTGAAAACTGAGCCCTGGATTTTCAAAGGAGGGATAGTTTGTGTTAGGCAGTGTCTTTCAGTTTTTAAGCCACTGCACTAAAACATGCTTTTTTTTTTTTTTTTTTTTTTTTTAAGGCACTATGCATTTAGAAATTGTGCATAAATTTGGGACATTTACATGTTCACAGGAATGAAAGAGTTTTTTATGTAGATGCTTCCATCTGTTTCAAATTTATAAGTGAAAACCGTATCTGTCACTATCTTGAACACCGGGATAAAATCTTTAACACATTCATAAAAGTACAATGTGTAAACTCAAAGGTTATGACAGCTGAACCACTGGGAATTGTTGTTATGCTAAGAAAAAAAAAGAAGTTATTTGTATTCACATAAATCCTCTAGAACGTAAATTCTTCCAAAAGGCAGAATTCTTTCAAAAAATCCGGACCTTGAGGTATACTCTGCGAGACGCCTTGTTATATTCATAAGCAAGCCCAACTACATTCTTTATTATTATTCTTTGTACTTCAAATAAACTTAGGCCTGCTTACAAACTAAAATGCTTGCTGTTGAAGTCACATGAGCAAGCTTGTTGCTGTTACCATAACCAGAAAACCACTCCCAACAAATAATTTTTGCAAATACCATTAAACCTCCAAGCAGCCCAAGACATAACATCTAAGAAAGTCACTGAAAAATAGTCACTGAAGCAAACATAAATAGCTAGACCCTGTGCAATACACAATATAGCAACAAGTAATACCTCTTCAAAGAAGATTTAATTACAGTGCAAATGTTTATTATGAAGTGTGTTGCTCTTCATCATTAAAGAATAAGTTGGACTAGTAGCAAAAGAACTGTCTTTTGAGTCTAGGAACAGGGAAGAGTTTGAAAAGCTGGAGCCTGGCAGACAGTCAGGCTCCAGAGGGCACAGGCTCAGGCCAAATTGTTCCTGTCAAGCCCGTTAGCTTGTACACAAAGTCCCTTTAGACAAAGCATAAAACTATGTCAATGGTAAAATTTGTGTGGATTAAAAATTGTGTATTATGCAATGGCCAGGTCATTCACTTTTTTTTTTCTGGTTTTGAGGTTCTGATGCGAAGGCATACACGCTCAAATAGCATGCTGGGGTGACAAGCGCAGCCCCCCAAAACAGGGCATCTGCCTCTAACCTGAATGAGACTTTGAAAATACAATTTTCAGCTGTTAAGATTATGAAGCATTTATGATAGTACAGTTAAATTTGTCATTTTCATTTGACTTCTGTTTTTGTTTTGGTTTGTTTTTTGAGACACAGGTTTGCCAGTAGTCCTGAAACACCGACATTTACCCAAACCATTATTAACTGAAGAGGCAATTTTTACAGTGCAGTTTATTTAAATATAAATTCTCTATAAGCAGGTCTTTCAGCTGCATGAGAGTTATAGCTGGGTTGCTTTAAACTGTTTGTTCATCTATGAAATAATACTATAAATAGCACTTTATGTGTCCAGTACCTTAAAATAAGTTTCTTGGAGATTAGAACTGTACCATTTGTCTCAATCCTTTCTGTAAAAATCCATTTGAGGTGTTTCACTAAACAGATACATTCAAAAAATTCAAAATCTAATGTTAAAATTAGATTTCAGCCACCTTCTCTGGTCAGAGAAGGTGGGACGAATTTCAAGTCATCTAACTGGAGTAAAATTTAAACAAAACATGTTCACTTCAACTTCCATACTGTGCTTTGGAATCAAACACTCTTGTCCCACTTGTCATATTTAATATTTAGCAGTATCTCTGTGAGTAACTCTAGATGCCTGCGGTCTCACCAGAGATGATACCACATAAAGTCATTATCTGACAAATGCTAGTTTGAACTTGTTAATCCATACTGTCTCTGTATACATGCATATCTAATCTATAAAGTCAGGCTGCTGTACCCTAGAATTAAACATCTGTAGTAGTCTGCCCAAGCATAACTACAACGCGAAGTTTCAATTTCAGTCTGATTACATCTAGGATTGAAGGAAGGAGGCTTAGATACATGGCCCTGGCATACAAATGTAAATCGATGCCTATGGGAAGACAAGCAAATATGGCACAGCTCCACAGTATCAGCCTTGTGCTCACAGAAGAGGCAAAGACTTCAGCTCTTTGTGTGAATCTGCAGCTCACAGAACTGACCCAAGAAGCTGCCAACCTCATGACTGGGAACTAGTAATTCAGTGGTAGAACAGGATATTTCCTTCTTCTAACTTTCCAGTTATTTCTTGTCATATCCTTACTTAGACCAAACACCTGAGGAAATTACATCTAAGAAGTATACTGAAATTTCGTTGTTACAGAGATTGAGGCTTCCAATCTACCCCGAGATTACACATCAGGTCTATAAGGTTTGTAAGTGTCTCTTGAATCTGCAGCATTTGATTTCCACAGAGGTCCATGATGCACTATGAAACACATCATCTCCACTGAGGTAACCTGGAGTTCTACAGGTAAGGGAAAAGAGTTTGATTCAACACAACTGAACAGTCTAATTCAACACAACAGTCTAATTGCTTTTCCATCTATGACTGGTTTGTTTGGTTTAGTTTTAAGATTTGAGTGTTTCTCAAAAAAGCTGCAGATCTAAAATATAAAAATCAGCATCTTGGTGCTCCTGATTCTTCTCTTAGGTGGTCATCAAAGGCCTCAGTATTTTATTTACAAGGCATCTCTCTGAAAAGCCTCTGCTGGAAGCAGATACAAATATAGCAACTGTTCAATAAAGTATCTCAGCTGATCTTGGGTGACAAGTTAGAATACGTGGAAAGCCACTGAAATCAAAGACATAATAGGCTAGAAACCGGCATCGTTTTGTTTACATCCAGAAACAAAAATCCAATGCAATCCATACGGCAGAGACACCTACAGACGTGCCCATCATGAGTTTACTGTAAACAGATAGTTATTTCTTCCAAAGTAGTGCATTCAGGGTATGGCTGCATAACCACCCTTCATAGCAGAAGAAGTTACATCTCTTAGTGAAAGCTATGCTAGACCTGGGAACCACTGGACAAGGAATTCCACAACTGGTAGCTCAGGAATGTAAATATAGACAAGTTAAAAGCAAAGCCAAAATCACTAAACAAAGTTTTGTATTCTTTCCCAGACAACATTCACTTTTTTTCTTCACCTACTAGAAGACGTTTACTTCCACGTTTAGTCTATCAAATGACTCTAAAAATGCTTTATCAAATACTTCAGTCCGTACAAAATCCTTAGACTTGTTCTTGTTTTCTTGTCTAGACAATTTAGTTTAACAGAGGCTTCTGAGCCCATTAAGCTGCACTAACAAGAAACCCAGATAACTCAGAATTTGTTTTTTGTTGGCTTTTTGCAAAACTTCTTTTTTCTCCTGCTGCTGTGTTTGCAGACATATTAAGGAAAGCCCTTTCTCCTTAATGTCTTGTCTAAGAAACATGTCTTCAAGAAATTATTCTCCTTAGATCTTTTTCCTTTAGAACATGCCTTTTCTCCTCACTTCTCAAGTGACAATATTTTCTGAAAATGTTTTATCTGAAACATTACTTGTTACAGTGCTCTGCAAAACAGAATAATTCCAAACTAGTAATATGTAATTTGTAATCACTGCTATTCAAGTTTTAGCTCCAATGGATCCCAATATATGTCGAACTTCTGCTGAGTAACGATAGCACAATTCAGCCTTTAATGCCTCCTGCAATTTGAAAACCTCTTCCTCTGATTTTACTTGCCACTTTGAAATGTTATCCCTCTCTGGTGAGTAATCCTGTGCTAGATTCTTTTGCTTCTTAAACGAACATTATTCTCACCCTTTATTGACTGACCACATCTATTATCACATGTAAGCAGTGTTAATCCCCTAGTAATTAACACCCTTATTAAAGTAATTTTAACTCAAAGAAGTTTAAATCGCATTATTGGTTTTATTTAATTAAGCTACAGGCACTGTTTTACACTGTCATTCGAGTTTTCAGCTTCTGCCTTTCTAATCTACCAGTTACACAGGTTCCCCGTGTCCCCCCAGTTACCTGTGTGCTTCTGTCTAGGAATTATTCAGTATTTTTCTGTTTTGCTGTGAACTTTCAAAACTATCCTCTATGTCTACGGACACAAGACATAGGCACTGTACTGAACATATTACCATTCCCAAAGCTACCATTTGGATGTGCATTTCAATGATATTATGAAATCTATCCTTCCACAGGGCTCAATATGTTGTTAGTGGTCAAAATGAAAGAGCCAATTTTAAAGTCCTTCTCATAAGTCCTAAGCAAGGGCAAAGATTTTTATTTAAACTTTAGACTGGCAAAAAGAAAGGAGAATATGAGTGCACTGAGTTGTCCCACTTGCAAAGACTGGCTCAGCACTTTTCCTGTTAGTTTTAAAAAAAAGTCAGGTTTTAAAATTGTATCTTTGTGCGTGTCTAC
The DNA here is from genome assembly GCA_028858755.1 of Ara ararauna. Lineage (NCBI taxonomy): Eukaryota > Metazoa > Chordata > Aves > Psittaciformes > Psittacidae > Ara > Ara ararauna. Next base: position 72,672,865 of record CM054381.1, read on the forward strand.
TACCGCATATTCCTTTCTATGGGAAAATACCTGATGGCCAAAGTTCTCTTGCAGATCTCAGGTAAGCTACTCAACTGACATGTTTGACACAGGGTCAAAAGATGAAAACTGTCCTCTGGTTTAACTGCATCATGTTACACTGTGCACTTTGGAAGAGTGTTGGCTAATTGTGTGTTCTCCTGGAACGATTTCCTGGAGGCACACCGTGGAAACCGGGAAAGCTTGTGCTCTCCTGGGAATAAGGCAACCCAATCGTTTCATGGACTTCATACACCATTAACTGTCCTTTCTTCCCTTTGGGTAAAAACATCTCTTCAAATTTCTGCTTTTTAAAAAAGGAATGTTCTTAATTAGTCTTAGCATAAACCATGTGAAATTATAAATGTAGAAACAGAAGGATAAGAACAATGAAGTACATTTATAGATAGGAACTGAACTTCTTTGTCTCTCGTCCCATATCTTTAAGTTCTCCTTTTCTCCCCATAATCTACTTCTTCCATCTACTCATCGTTTTACTTTTTTTTTTTCCGCATTTCTTTGCCTTTCTGTTCTTATTCATTCATTTTTTTACCACCACCACCACTCTTTCTATGATTGAAGGGCCTTCTAAGTTGCACAGCTCCTTTGCTACTAATGCACTAGGGAAAGTCTTTTCCAGGAGTTTTCCTTTGGGTTCTAAAACATAACCTATGTGTGAATCTTCTATGTGAACTTTATTTGTTATTGCAATATTCTTTTAACAACTTGTAAGATGACAAATTGCTCCAAACCTGACACTCCCATATATATTAGCATGGTATAAGCCAGTATAATATAAAATTGTGCCTAAGAAAATGCTGGTTCAGTCATATTGCTCATCATACTATTAGTTCACTTCATTCAGAAAACAATTATTTACATAACAGCATGAAATACAATTATTTCTTTTGCCAGCTGTTAGTATCTTTGTACTAACAGAAAGAAAATATGAAGGTTCCATCTCCCAGATTTCACAGACTGATCTGAAGCAATCAGTCTGAACAATAGTTTTTATTTGTATTTCTGCAATACTAAAACACCCAGCTGAAGATCAGTTTCACATTATGGAACATATTGTACAAACACTTTTGAAGATATGTTCTTTTTTTCTAAGACACTATGATCTAAATGAATAAAAATTCACTAACTACATTTCACTCACTCAACTGCTTGCTACACTATGTCTACACAATTCCTTCTTTATGCTGTTATGGTTCTGAAGCGAAGAACAATTCGTTTTCTTGTTGTGACTCCTTTGATTTTCTGGATTTTACAATTGTCCTGTAGTGACTTCCAAAGAAGAGATGGGCTACCTTTCTTTTTCACAGAAGAAACTAGCAAAAGGAAAAAAATGGGATATTTTGCCTGCTGCCTATGATGGTCAGCTAATTTTGAGAAGAAATCTTGATTGACACAACTGAAAAAATAATGAAGGCAAATCTGTAGGATCAAAGGAAGTGTTGCCTGATGCACACTACATACCAGTGATACTACCAGCTTAGCTAAGGCTGGAAGATACAAGCAGTTTTGGGGCAGAAATTATTGAATATGCTAATGCAGTTACCAGTCCCATGGCTCCCTGATGGGGAGAATAGGACTCATAGATGTTAAGAGAATACAAATAACAAGTAACTTGAAGGAAAACAATAATTTTCTTCTTTTGTGTTGTTCAATGGGAACCACATACCACCCACAGGATTCAGAGGAAGTCCTGTGGAGCTGGGGGCTCCAAAACTGAACTCCATCCATCAGCTCAGGGCTACAGAAGGGCCCAGACACAGTGGTAGAGATCCTGCAGCAACTGGCTGTCAGTGGGAAGACAACAGCTTGATAGAATGTATTCACAAACTTCAGGAAAGTCAGGCACCCAAATCTTCCTTCCTTGCATTTACATTATTTCTGACACGACAAAGATAAAGGCGAGGATCAGATAGAGAGCAAAACTGCTAGCAGAAGAAAACTATAGAGGAACTTCGTAACACTAAGTAACTTCCACTGAATGGGATGCATATCAGTGACCCAAAGAAATCATGAGCAGGAGTTTGCAAATACGGTAGGCACATGGATCAATTTTTTCTAATTCAAGCAAGAGATCTGTTAATTGAGAAAATATCTGAAAGTGAACTTTCTGAAACTTTTCTACCAAAAGGTCCTTCAGCAAAAGAATAAAACCTTCACCAGTGCCTTCTCTCATAACATCCTTGGAAATGACTGCTTCATAAGTAGTCTTCCATATACATAGCATGCCCATTACTGAAGAAATTTAGTGTCTAGACCAAGAAAACTAAAGCCTTTGTGTTCTGGCATTATGGACAGGGTAATAATCAGGATAGGCACTTCAGCTACTACAGATACAATTTTAGCGCCATTTAGATCATGATCTTACAGGAATTTCCTCTGTAACTATGGGATGAGCTTTCTTGAAGAGAAAGGCTTTCCGGAGATACAAAGTTTCCATTGTAACAACAGGTCAACAGGTTCTGAATGAATTGATTAAGTATTTCTTGTGAAAGTACTGATGACTAAGAAGAGCTGAAAGCTGATTAAATGTTACAGTTGGTACTATTCAGATAGGGACTCAGATACATTCATCTAAATAGTCTTGACAGTAAATTTGGTTACTTTTATGTTTGGGTTTGGTTTTTACAGGTTTTTTTGTAGTACCTGATTTGATCAACCTCTCCAGCAAAATTAGTAATTTTTATGATTGTAGCATTTAGAAGCTAGAATTGCCCTGCCCTGCTCTTAAGAAGTCAAACGTTTCACCGGCACATGACAAATGAGATCAATAAATGCTATTTCCCATCTCAGTTCAAAAACTTATAAATTCACATGACAACCACAAAAAACCCAACCTTTTGTTCAAGTAAGGCACATGTTCTTATGCAAAGGCTGTTATCTGCAGGTCTCTAAGTCAAACTGAGCCAGCATTTCATGAGTTCTGTAATTTCCTAAATACACAGTATAGGTTTCTTGTCAGGTCATCTAATTCTTATGTATACCTGGTTCAGTAAGTGGATAACTAAGGGAATTTTATCCCTTAAATAAACTAGCTTAAACAAACAAGAAGAAATTATTCTTTTTTTTTTAATAACTTTCACGGTTTAGGCACCTACAGCATTCCTTACTGTCAATTAGAAGATGACATTCAGTTTAAGCATTATACCTTTCACCAGACAGTCTTTTGTGCACAATCTACTATACTCTCCTCTGGAGAAATTGGTACAGTTTCTTTGCCATAGATGGAGTAGTTTATCTTGTAGTTAAACAGCTATATGTATATAGTTTTAGTTAAGTAAGATATTGATAGGGATACTGAAGGGAAGTAACAGCATTTGTAGACTGAGTTCTTCAAACCTCTTTTCATGTATGCTCCCTTATTGTCAGGAAGTGAGTATCTAGAGGAAAATGTAGTACACTATCAGCATATTATTTGCACTTCTTTACTGAAAAAGGGACATTGGGATGTTGAACTGGATATAATCTGTTTTGCACTGAATTTGATGAATGATTCAATGTCCCAGAGAACACACATACATCTAATACCTGGCATGTGCTCTTAGTCCCTGTCAGTAACAGGGTAGGAATACCTACTGCCAGGAAATGACTGACTTGCCATCCTGTTTGGATTCTGCAAATCCTTAGTAAGATAGTGTATCCAAAGCCATGCTTGTTTTTGACTCCCCACTGATAATTTCTGTGCATTTGTTTCCAAAGCTTCCTAATTCTTACCAGCTGGCAGGTATAAAACCCATCCCAGTAAGAAGCCAGCTTGTTTCTGTGTACAGAGCACTGATTGAGATCTTCCCCACAAATATCCATACACACAACTTGTGATCTGAGCCTACTCAGATTACCTACAGGCTTCACAGAATCTAGTTGAAAAGGAGAAATCAAAAGTAAGAGATTCCATTGGGGAATATAAATACTTAGAAATAAATTGTCATGTTTGTGTGAAGAATTTTCATTTACTTGTAAGAAGGTAACACTCTGAAATGACATTGTGTGTCCCCTGAGAGCCAGACAGCACACATTTAGCATGCAGTCATACTCAAATAACTGCCATTTTGCACACAGGTATGCATATGCATGTTACCCCTGTATGATGCAAATATATGATATCGAGCCTTGAAGTGTCTCTGTTCTGCTCACAGCGTACCTCAAGCCCTCCTTCTGCTTTAGGGCAGTCAATATATGGAGAAGAGAAAGGCATTGCCTTCCTCCCCCAGCAGAGTGAGGATCTATGGTCTGAAATCCAGAGGGGTGCAACTGGTGTTTTGCTGCTGTCTGAAATCTGAGCTCTTTTTCTTTAGCTGAATAAGCAGCACTGCACTGAAAACTACAGAAGCACAAATCCCATTACATAGCACCCTGAGGCTGGGCTTCATGTTACAGATGTAACATGCCCCTCTGCTTGTTCAGAGAAGCTGAGGAGTGCATGGAGAGGGGAAAGGGATCAGTAAGCATTGTGAAAGAGCCTCTGTGAAGATGAAAGTCTCAACAACCATTTCCCTCAGGAAGCAAAAGATGAAATATTCTATACTACTCGCTAATTAAAAATTCAAACTGTTGCCTTATGAAAGAGAGGCTTACTTTTTGAAACTCTGAAGTTTTTAAGACTTACTCCTAAACAAAATGTTCGGGATTTTTCCATCTTGGCAAATCCTCATATTTTTTCAGTCTAAGACTCTTCTCTGGAGTAGAGGCCAGGGGTGGATGTACCTTACTAATTTCAAAGCCTAGGCACTGTGTGGGCTGGCAGTCTGTGAAGGAAGCCACAGCACACCTTTAGAGCCTTACACCTCCAAGAGTAATGGTGGATAGGTTCAGCAACAGCCTGCAACTTATTCTCTGAGGTCAATTGAAGGGCTCAACAGCATTCTCCACAGGAAGCACAGGTGATGAGAGCTTTGGCATGCTGCGTGTTGGGGGAATCAGAGACAAGCCAGAGCTGAAATGCATTTATTACCACAGGAAATGAATTCAAATTAAACACTGCAAACAAAACAGTGGGGAAGACTGAGCTGTCAGCCCGCCTTTAGTGGCAGACAATCCCATGGCTGGGATTGAAGTTCAGTGATCTGTTACACAGTTCCTACCTATAACGAGTTACTTCTGAGTTTACCAGGACAGTATCAACTCTTGGTGATGAAAGAGAAGCAAAGAAGAGAGGAGGAGTATATTATGTACTAGTATGAATTTTCCCCTTCAAATAAACTTACATCTGTTTTATGCAGCACTTGAGCTCAGAAAGTTAGCAATATTTCTCACCAACAACACGCCAGAAAAATGTATCAGAAAGTAAATGGACAAGCAACCCAAGAAACTATCAGTATAATCCCCATTATGCTCTGGAATCAGATGATAATATGTTATACTCTTAAAAATCAGGTATCAATATTTGGAAGGAATAACTATTGTGTATTACCAATAACTTGAGCTCATAGAAGTGCTTATCTACATGCTTATTTACACACATCATAAACAAAAGTCTGACAAAAATGTATTTTCTAATGTTTCCATGGTACATTATTAATCACATTGATCACATTAGGACTTCATGTCTAATTCAACCCTAACATTAGCAAAATGTTAACAGAAACCACTGAAATCATCAAGAATTTTCTCCCATACCTACTCTGAATTTAGGGACTTTGTCATTCACAGCCCTTGGTCTCCCAGACTGGGGGACACTGTTATCAACTTGTAAGCCCTGTGTTACGATGTGGTGGAGATATTGCTACGGTGGTCGCTTAACTCTGGGGCTATTGACAGCATATGATTATGTTCACTTGAGACAGCTGTGCCTGTTGCAGGACCAACACTGACAGCAGCTGGAGGATATTAACAACATGTACTTAAGAGCCAAAAAGCCACAGATGAGACACAGTTCTCCTCACCCATGGTAAAATAAGGCAATTTCACAACCGTCAAGCTAGCTGGGGTCAGACAGCAGCAGCAGCAGAAGACCTGTTTAAATCTGAAGCAGTGCTCACGGCAGAAACACTAGAAAAAACTTGTGAAGTCTAAAGTGAAAAAAAGCCATGCTGCATTTGCAGTTTAGGTTATAACACTGCAGACAATTTTCATTTCAAGAAAAGGCATTTGTTACCATCCATTCAGTTAAGAATCAAGTAATTTGCTCTAGGACAGCAACTGTTGACCTCTCAGGCTACCACAAGGTTATTGTTCCTGACTGCAACATACTACACTGGCTCTCCAAAAAGTAAGGCACAAATTGTAAGATTCAGGCCTTTTCCTCACAGTATTTAACTGCCCAGTACATCCAAGAAACTGCCTCATATTCCAGAACTGTAACCCTAATCTTTAGGCAGTAAAGAACAGATCACAGCCAGGACAAAACTTATTCATGTTGTAGGCTGAGCTTCCTCAGAGACTAATTTTAGTAGGACAAACTAAGACCTGTTTACTTTTGAAGGTTAATTCCAATCAACCTAGGATCTGAATTGGTAGAAAAATCTCCAGTTTATTCCACCTCACTTTGGGCCACTGCACAATTTACCCAGGCTCCCTATGTAGACAGTAGCAAAAACTTATCTTCGGAGAGTGATGCAAGTCACAGGAGAGTTGGGTCATCTTCACAAGATGCCAGAGACCAGCCTCTTTAGAGCAGCACATGACACTTTGATAATCAACTTGATGAGGGGGCTTGACCGTCAGTGACTTTAAGCGAGGTAAAAGGGTGCACATAGGTATGACCTCAGGTCATACACTAAGACAAGTGGCATGAGGCATGACACAATTATTGCAGCTGTACAGAACCATGAATCTATTCCAATTTTCTTTATAGCTGCTTGCTGCTTTAGAAGCTGCTAAGCCATTTGGAGCTGCAAGTTTCTAGATGATCAAGGCCATGTGATTCTCTCCCAGTATACACTATGTGCAATTAGCCAACCACACCAACTCACCACTGTAAGATGCTGAGATACTATGGTTATGGGAATAGCACAAAAATCTTTATTGGCTAGAGTTTCTAGAGATTACTAAGATCTTTAAGGAGCATGTTAAGTAGGACCAGAGCTTAAGAGGGGATAGTATATGGAGAAAGAGGTGGCATGTTAAAGGGGACATTGGTAAGTGCCTGTCACTTCATGATTCCTGGCCTCTTAGAGCTTCCTACTCCTAACTACTGCTCTTTTCTTAGAAGCAAGTCTTTCTCATGCCAGCTGTTTCTCTTTCTGTTTGCTCTTCTATGTCTGTGGAAGTAAGAAGGAAAGTGGGCTTGCTGGGGACAACATGCTGTCCATACATTGTCTTCAGAGAAAGACAGGATCAGGAACTGTTAGGATGAAAATATCTATGGCAATTCTTTTCAAAGCTGCTCCTCCCCCAATGGTAATCATCCAAGTGTAGCTCTCCCCTTTCTGTTTTCCAAGCTGGCTTCTTGTAAGTGACTTCTTTAGTAAAATGTGCTACAATATGCTACTACCCAATCCTCATTAATCTTACACATTGCCCTAATACAACAGAGAGTAAGCTGTTGTTGAGATAACTGGCTTCCATTAGCAACCATGTGATTGGCAGGACGATAAAGTCTTTCCCCTTGCAGGTCAGCTGCTTTTTAAGAAGAGGGCAATCCTGCTGATCCATCTTTTAGCTACAGTCTCTCGCTGAGTCCCAAATCTCCTGCCCTTTAGCTTTGATACGGTTCAAGCTTTCCCCCTTGTATCAGCCCCTACTTGTCATCAGCTCCTCTGTACCGAACAGCCAATATCAGGAGTTTGACCTCAGGGCACAGTCCGGGTGGGCAGGTAAAACCTGACCACTGGACCTACTTCCTTATCTTTCATATCCTGCAATTCATGAAGAAGTATCAAATTCAAACTAAAAAACAGAAGCATGACCTTTTATAAGAACTTTCTGAAAAAGGCTCTGTTGCCTTTCTAAGTATTCTTGAAAAGAACTGTCATCCACCCTAGTAAGATAGAAATGGATCACAAATAAGGAAGAGAGGGAAAACACTGCAAATCCTTACTAAATTGCAATTTTTTTTAATGTGTGCTTACAATACCTTTTGGTGAGGCACGCAAAAATATAGTAAAAACCAAAACAAATGTACCAAAATTATTCTGTATCTATAAGCTCCAATTGCAACCCAATAAAGACAGTTGCCCAGACTTTCGCTGTTTATAAAGTATCTGAAATTGATTAGATTCCCACCGCATACAGAGCATGCTCTATAAAGCGTTGCTTGCATCAAGAAAATTCTAAATATAAGTTGCTAACATAAACTGAAAGCTATCATAAGCAACATAACCCCTGTTTATGTGATATGCTTGATAGTTGGTGCTTAAAACATAAAAAAAAAATCTTATCTATTTCCTCTAGCAAGCATATACACAGCCTGTCCTCCTGCATAGCTGGAAATCACATTTTTCCCTGAAACAAATATAGGCTATGAAAGGATTTATATCACTTATTTGGATGACAGAAATGGGGCCAAAATCTCTCAACATCCTTTCCCCTCAACTACACTGACTTAGTACAAATTGGAAGACATTCAGTCACTTCTAACACTGATGAAAGAGGAATAAAAAAGAATCCAGAAGAAGAAGGCTGCTAGTCAAGGCAAGACTTATAGTATTTGAAGTCTGGCAGAGTACATCTTTACATGTTGAATTCTAGAACTCTAACATACAAGTATCACATGAACAAATCCTATGGCCACAATCCTACATCCTCCTTGCATAGCCCACACTTATCCCATTGTAGATATTGTTCATCATCATATTACTGTGAGAATATAACAGACAACTCCACCTTCTAACATTTTCATTTAAAAAGACACTTTAATGAAGTCCTGTCTAACTATTAGGAGAAACTGGAATGCTTTTGCCTCAGGAATTTTCCCTTCTGAAATGCCTTTTCATAATATTGCTGTGAAAAACCTACAAGTTATAAAAAGCAAAAATATTATTATACAGATAATTTGGTATGGAATTATTTCTATGTTTCTCTTCTGATGACTTTGACAGGCTCATAATGGTGCTGAAAAATATCACTAACATCTGCAGAAAGCTAAAGACCCTCCATGTGCAGTTTATGATTCATTTCACTATTTAAATGATACTTATGCTCGCAACCTTGTGAGATAATAAATCCTTTCTAAAAGCTTATTTCAAATATGAAAGGGTTTGAAAATGAATTTTTATGGGTGGATATAGTGTCAGAATTTAGAGAGCAGGGAACAGAAATAACTATGTGAAATTAAGATAGATTTTAGTCTGGAAAAACCTTCCTTTTGGTAAGTATTGTGGAAAAGCGGTTCTAGTATTAAGGAATTTAAAATTAAATTTGATATAAAGATCAGCCAGCTGGAATAATGCTGTTTTTCTAATAGTTTAGAAGAATTCTATGTAACAAATTAAGAAAAGGAAACGCTAAATAATAGCATGCCAGATTTTGCTCTCCAGTGATTAGTTTTGTAGACAGAAGCAATTGCTCAGAGTGGAATCAGGCCAGCACACACCAGGGTAACATGTACACTCATGAAAAAGGCCTCACAGGATCTTTACAATATTGTCAAGGCCAAAATTTTATCTTATATACATGTAACAGTACCACCAGTAGCACAGTGCCCCCTAACAACACACTGGAGAAAGAGTTCTACACTAAATTACAGGGAATAGTGCCACTAATAACACTTCAAATAACCACTTCTCAAAACTAATTACATGGGAATGCAAAACCATGAAAGGTTCTTGAATTTAATAACTTCAGCATTGGTCAAAAGGGGAAATTAGCAGGATAAAAAACAACAACAAGTGTCTTACTTGTCTGAGGTCGATGAAAGCTAACTGCAGGGTGTCTCCCTGGAATCCGGGCACAGGCTCAGAACTAGCAAACACTGCAAAGAAAGGTAAAAAATATTACAGAGGTAGATTAAAAAAAAAAAAATCTAACAGAAAATCAAGCTCTATGCAATATAAATGCTAACTAGCATTAAAATAAAACTAGTTTGAAAGAAACAGATAAGAATAATAGAATCCTAGATTAAACTAATAACTCACAGTGATAAACCCAGCCAAACCAACAAACAACTTTTCCATAATTTTTCCAATAATCCCAAAGAAAAATAGCTTCAGGAGTATTATTAGGAATTTTACTTAAAGTTCTAACTCAGTAGTATTGCTACAACCAAAGAAACCAACACCTTTTTTTTTGGCCTGGGGTGAATGATTACTGAAGAATTTCAAAATAATACCAATTCCATGGCTGTCAACATATTTTCAAACATCTGCTTTTGTTACAGCATCCGCACTATAAAACCCCACCTCTGGCCAAACAGCAATAAAAGACAAACACTAAGGTGGGAGTTTGTTTAATGTGTAGACAACAGGTAGAAAGCTCTACATGCCAAAGTCAGAGCAGAGCTGAAATGTCTGTTCATGCCTTTTAGCTTGCTTATTAATAATGAACTTCTGGTCTTCTTGAACCCAAAAATATCCTGCAAAATTGGAATGCAATACTATACTAAAAATACAAAAAATGGTAACACTTATGGTAATGAAAAAGGTCAGCTGTTCATTTAAATTAGGAAATTATTGATAATAGTCAAACTTAAAAAAAAAATATATAGTTTTTGTTTTTCTTCTCCAAGTCACGTATTAATAACAAAGACACTTGCAGAAACACCCAGTGCCTCACATCCCCACAGATCCAGTGCTCAACTCTACTGTGCCACACAAACTCCTACTCATATTCAAAAGTAATATGAAAACCTTAATAGTTTGGTTTTGATTTTTTGGTTTTGGGGGGTTTTTTTGGCTTTGGTTTTTTTGGTTTTTTTTTTTTTTTAAATGGCTCGTTAGAAAATTTGGATCATCAAGTGGAAGTAACACCCAGAAAGATATTGGTGTCTGAGCTAACATGACAGTAAAATAACGGGCTTATTCATTTACTTCTAACTGTATGCTTTTGACTTCAAGCAATCTAATGAATCCAAATAGACTACCCAAGAGTCTAAAAATTATTATATGGAATGCAACTCTAAATGAAAATAAAGATTCTTATTTAAGAGGTACAAGAAGCTACTAAGACCATCTCAGAATATCTATGATAGCTTAGTAATAGATGAATATAATATCAGAGTAGAAGTTATACCAGTAGACGCAGAATTTATTACTTGTATTATGGTAATGCAAAAGAGAAAACAGTCTGTACAACTACCAGCCTGCAGAAGAACAAAAGATCTCCAGGCCTATAAAAGCACCATTCTGAATGCCCTAAGCAAAAGGGTTGGGTGTCTTCATGGCTATCTTCTGCAGGTATTTCATGGCCACTGGGATTACCCTTTCTTCATAGACAGACAAACTGTGATGGTGGCCCCCTTGGTCAGTCAAACATAGCATTTAAAATAGGAACACCATACTATAGCATGGAATTCTTAGCAATGCCCCATACCAAACAGCTAAAAAGAGATGCATGGGTTGTAAGCTATGGCAGCACACCAGTAAGGAGGATAAGTGTGACGGTCAGAAGGGGTCTTTCCTACATCCCCTAAATGAGGAAGGAGAACCTATACTATTCTTGAAAGATAAGGTTTATTTGTATCTGATCCTGTATAACTTCCATTTATACACTGAAACCTGCTTCTCCCACTAGAATCTGAGCTCCTCCAGCTCCGCCATGGTAGCACTGGGAGAAGGAAGCTCTACAGCAAAGGAATGGCTTTAGAACTGAAAAGCGAATATAAATGAAAAGCGTGACATGCATCAAAATGTTTCAAGTTAGCTACTGGCACTTTATACTTAGGTAGGTACTTTCCTATTGTAGAATACTTTTACTTGCCACAGGACAAATATTTGTATCCTTTCTGCAGCTCATCAAGGTTTGAATTTGGAATTTACCCTAATAATCCAGTAGGATTTAGTTTGTCTATATAGTACCTACTACTACTGCAACTATAGAACAAGAAGCATGCAGAACCAGACTTAATTATTGCATCAGCTTTGTTCTTTTTAACTACAATTTTATATTATAAATGCATTCACAACACCAGGGACGCTCATTACAGGACAAGCATTTATTCTCACATTTGGGTCATTTTTGACAGGTGACTACAGTAGAATTTGTTTCATTATTACAATTTCATGAGTTCAAAGGGCAAAAAGATAATCTACTTACGGTAAGAGTCAGACAGTTCCCCCTCCGCCCTCAGCTCAGGGCTTTTAAGTTTTGCTAACAATTTTACAAACCTAATTAAAAATTTTCTACTGCACAGCATTTCAGGAAGATATTATAAGAACAGGATTAACATTCTTAATGCCTTTGTCCTAAGGGTCCTTTTCCAAACAGTAATGAAATATTGTCATATGTACATCTTTGAAAATATTCACCCTCTACATTCATTCTAGGCTTAAAGAGGATTTGGAGGAGTAGGGGGCTGGTTAGTTGGTTGTTTTAATGTGTATAACAGCATTCAGGAATTTTATAATATATGAGAATGAAATGCAAAGATCACCATTAAACTGTCACATACAGGAGCAAACAACTGGCTGCTTGGCAGTTTGAATCAGGAACTTCAATGTTTTTCAGGAAAATAAGCTGAAAATATGCATTACATTAATCTGTTATTCACAAGGGTTTTGTTAACATCTTTCTCTGCACTTTGCTGATACTGTGTAGATCTTTTCTGTGTATATAGCACAGGATCTTTGGCACAATGTATGTCCACTATATATATAATCTCAATATACTTCCTACAACAGGCAGTTTGGGAATTTACAGGAGGTAGGATCTAATGAATAAAGTATGTAATAATACAAAACCAGGCTGGGAGGTAACACATATATGAGAATTGTGAATTTAAGTATTGTAAAGATTATTTCAGTCCATTTTCTTTTGAATACTTTGCTTTGATCTTTTCATTACATTTTGTATGCAGGGCATATGTGAATTGATATATTAATGTGCTAATGGATATCTTAAGAAAAAGGCTGTGTCTGCCAAAATAGAATTTAAGACATTTTTAACTGTAAATTGTACTGAATTTCTATGCACTTCTACATTTATTAACAGGCCTCTTCATTTTATTCTCTCATAACTCCCCCTTTTAGCCATCATCAGCTTGTGCCTCTCTATTGTCTGGGAATTCAGTACCTGATCCCAGACAAATAGTTTTGCTGCTCAGAGTCCTGACTTCGGAAGAAAAGCTAAATTAGGACAGTTTTACTACATCCTCATAGCAGTGATTCACAGGCAGGGCAGCAAAGCTACAAATGTATTTTTAAAGGAAGAGTGGAGAATCGGGTGGCTATCTCAGCAGCGGTCAGCCACTTTGCAGCCCTGTTGGATGCTCCAGCTGTTCAAACACGCCTGGAGGGAAGCCTTGCTGAGGAAGCTGCCAGCTGGCCAGGCAGCAGCCCCCAGCCCTGTCCCCAGCAAGATCTCACTGCTTCCCCTCAGTCCCGTGCTGCCATATGTGACTGGCAGATGAAGGATGGTCTCAACTGAGTTAAGTTAACCTGGCTTCCCAGATGGGAGAAGAAGCAGGTAAAGTGAGTGGCCTCCAGAGAAGAATATAGTGCCTTTGCAAGGAAAAATAGAATTTGGGTTCTTCAGATTCTGGCATGCCCACCTGGAGATCACCTTCGTGTATGCTGAACAGAGAGCACTTGCGTCAAGATCTCTCTTGCTCTTGGATACTACAGCTCTCCACACAGTGGGTGAAAAAGCAAGGGCTAGCAGGAAGCTCTACTAGAGCTATTTAGCAAGGTACATTGCATCCTACTTTGCACTAATTCTCTGCTATCCCATGCTCACTAATAGGCAGGACCCAAAACCTCTTCATCCCTGCACAGATTCATGTCTGAGTGAAGAATGATGCCCACTCAACCATACCTCCTTCTGCCAATTAATCCTGTTTCACAATTCAGCTATGTTAAAACACATAAATTATGAATATTACTTGTAACTCTTCCATCAATTAAGAATTTCTGAAAAGTTCTAATTCCTTGATAAAAAGCTGATATAAGGCATCTAGATTTGGATGGTATAAATACAAAATATGTAGAAAAAGTAAAGAAATACTTCAATTAGAAGAGGACAAATTGAAATCAAACTGAAAGCTTTTGGACTTTTTGGAAAGAAAACAAAAAACTGATAGGAGCAGAGAAAAAAGATAGTAACTTGGTTTGTTTTGTTGTTTGGGTTGTTTTTTTATTAGTAAATCATCAGAGAAGACCACTTCATACTATTACTGTTCTTGAGCAAAAGCAAAGAAAAAGCAACTGCTTCCAGATTTTCTGCTCTGCTTTGCATAGAAATGCAGTGCAGGATGAAATCCCAGCATTCAACACAAGATCATCTCCTTCCCTTCCACCTTCCTTTCTTGGAAGTCCACTTACTATTCTACCCATTTGCTCTGACTATGAACTTTAGCATTTGCCAATTTTAACATATCATTGCTCATTAACAAATTGTTGGGTTCTTGGTTGGACTGCTGATTACTTTTTAATGGAGAAGAAAAAAAAAGCTGACAAGTAATCACATTTTCCTTCTTTCATTTAGATCTCCTTCATATTATAAAGAATAAAAATACAGTGTTAAAGATCAGAATAAATACCTAGAATATTGCCAAGATTTTTTTTAAAAAAGTATCTTCAGATACTTGCAACCTTTTACACATATCTGACATATTGTAGCATATTTTACGCATAACTCACATAACTTCTTAGTTCAAAATGCATCTGAGTATATTCCACTGTGTCTATAAGTAAAATGTCAAATCCATGTATACAATACAGTAGGAAACTACTCAGCAGTTGAGAATTACTCGCACACTCTAAGCACTAATTGAAATGTCACTGTCATATCCATTAATCTCAAAGTGTCAAAGAATAAAGCTAGGGGAGGGTGATGAGCAAGAACATAAATCACAGGCATCACAGTGAGCCCTGGAATGTGCCTGTGATGGACCTTATGAATGAAACCACAACAGCAAAGCAGTTTGAGCAAAATCTTGCTTCGATCCCTTATTCCAGAGATTATAAGATGTTATTTGTTGCAACACACTACTCTGACAAGCTTCCATCATTATCTTTGAGCTATTCAAAGGTTTCTGTGCAAAAACCCAAATTTTTTCTAACATGCTTTAAAAGCTTTGCAGAAAGGAAGAATTAAAGTTTAATCTATTTGCATCTATACAACCCACACCAGATGTTTTGACATGGTGGAAAGAATGCGTTTTTCAGTCTTTAAGTTACTAGTTTTTTGAAACTTTCTCATTTTGGCTGAAGGTTTTCCATGTCCTGTCCATGCCATATGCTCAATATAACTGCTACATATAACAAAACATGTTGTCTCAAGGTTATATTTAAATCTTAACACAATGAAACACTATCACTTTAGATTAGCTAAAACTCCCCTAAGATTTCTTCACTGATTGAAGTTTCCACTGTGCAGCAACAAAAGATGGTAGAAAGAGCAGTAATAGATATAAGAATGGTACACTACAGCGCAAAGGCTGAAAAGAAAAAGGTCTGAAAACAACTCAGAGACCAGACAACAGACAGGCTTGTTGGGACTTCTAATTTCTCTGCTGTGTTCATACTGTGAAAGCCATCTTTAAGGCATACATTTTATCCCCTGTAC
Source organism: Ara ararauna (assembly GCA_028858755.1). Lineage (NCBI taxonomy): Eukaryota > Metazoa > Chordata > Aves > Psittaciformes > Psittacidae > Ara > Ara ararauna. The sequence goes on from CM054381.1 coordinate 72,688,498, forward strand.
TGCTAGAAATCCCCAAGTGAAACCATGAACTGGTTAATCTATACAGTGCAGTGAAGTACTGCATTGTTCACAGATGATATTTTAAATACTATAAACAGAATAATATGGTAGTGGGCAACCTTTTTTCACTATTACACTATTTATTCATAAGGCAGATGACTGTTAAGTGGGTGCACCAATTCTGCTTGTCTAGATGAATGATTATGGCATCAGTACTACAAATACTATGGAATTTCTGTTTTCACAACTAGGACCTTTTTTACATCTAGAAAACTACACAAATGTCATATCTCTACCCCTACCCACCTACCTGAAAAGAACACTGCTAAATTTGCAACATCAAGTGTACTAAAAGTAAAAAAAAAAAAATAAAAAAATTAAACCCATTATCTGTTTGGCCAATTTCTGCAATCACAACACAAACTTTAATGTCATGATCACATATATTTTTTCAATTGGACCCTGATAATCCCATCAGTTCATTTCAGGTGGAGAGAGGCCTTAAGGCTATGTAATGAAGAACTGTCAGAATGATGTTACAGTTTAGCTGGAATGTAACAAATGAGGCAGGAGAAGGAAACATAAGCATATGGTTAAAACGTAAAAAATGCCCCTTAACTCTGTCCCTGGACTGCCACAAGAACCTTTTGTGAAACCAAACAAATTGCTTAAAATCAAATCTAATTTCCCATAGGTGGCTGCTATTTAAGTAGCCAATTTTTTCATGTGTCCAAACTAAGAACCTCAGGATCTGACTTGCAGAACTCCCCTATTTTACAGCTGTTACCAAAACCATTGAGATCCATGCTTCAAACACATAAGAAGATACTTTGAAAAAGAGAGCATAAGTATTGAAAAAAACATGCATCAAAAAAAATGCTAGTGAGCCTTTTCATTATATCTCAGTCATCAGCTATAAAACCAGACCTAAAACCTATTCATAACACAGTGATGTTATGGAAGTAACTTCCTTCATACAGATTAATAGCTCATCCTCGGCAGTGACCTCCACGCAAAACACTGAGGAAACTAATCTTGTCTTCAGTGCTGGATTGAACCAGTTTTATAAAATAATTCTGATGCCAGATATTGAACAATAAGAATAAAAGAACATCTGATGTTTACTAAATCAGTATTATTATTCTGGAGAGTGAGTAAGGCAGTAGTAGTTCTAGGAGGGAGGAAAACTTATGTAACAGCACATTTAAAATTTGTGTCATCATAAATAAACTCAAGAAGGAAAATTAATATTTCACAGACATTTGATCTTTTTTTCCTCAACTATAACCCCATAATATTTATGTGGTGCTTTTGGGCAATTTTTTACTATTGTCTTTTTACTGGATATAGCAATTATGAACCCATAAACCGTAACAACGGATGTATGTCTCAATCAGATATTTGAGTTAAAAAAGGTTTCATAAAAAAATTCCCAGAAATGTTAACATACTTACTCAGAAATACATTTAGAAGAATATGTATTGTTTGTTTGGTTTGTTTTTTTTTTTAAGGGCAAAGTTTTGGCAGATTATGGAAAAAAGATCTGTATGTGACTCACATTAAATAACTTTTTTGCAGCGTTAAGACAAATATAAAAAGGAATTCCAGAACATCTACTTACATTCACACTGTATCACATCTAAATTAAACTGCTGAATTGCTCCCATGCTTATTTGTTTTAATTCATTGTCCAGTAGCATCTGCATTAGGGATGTCGAAAGATGCTGGCAAGCGGACATACAAGCTGTCTGGGCCACTTTTCCCTAGTAGAAAGAGCAACAAATTTTAAGATAGAAATAAATTATATGTCACTAAAGAACTGCTTATCTGGCTTGATTTTAATATACACTGAAGCGTTAATGATTCAGGGCTTAGATTAGAAGGAGAAGGATCACACTTGCTATTATTTCTTTGACCTGTTTGCTTTGTTTCTATTAAATCAATCAGAGATCTAAATTAAATATATGGTATAGCAACAGTTGATATTTCGTCCAGAAATCCAACTGTCTTCATGAATACAAGGACATTTTAAAAATGATAACAATATAAATTGCTGAAGCATATGAACAGTTTTGTGGATTTATTTTAAGTTTTTTCACCCAAACAATGAAAGCAAGACTGTAATGCAAATAAACATGCTGCATATATTTAATAGTCAGTAAAATAAACCCAAACTTTCTATAAATCAAAATCACTGCTTTCAGTTAGGCCATTTTTTATAATAGCATGTGCTAATTATTGGCACTTTAATTGCTTGAATTCCATCTCAAAGCTTCTTGCTAAATTTTTACAAATATTCATGGTTATCCATCATCTTTTCAGGTGCTTAACAAGTCAGTGCGGCCAGTAATCAACTAATAGCAAAATGAAATGTAGCCCTCTGCTGTACAAAGTGGAAATAATTTTCCAAACATAGCCTAATTAGTAACACTTCTCTTTATGATGTATATGTAATTGAGACAAATCATTTTCCAAACATGAGACCAAAAAGCAAAGCACAAAATCAACTTCGATATTAAAAATTTAAAAATAAAAGAAAAAGTGAAAGATATGAAAATTCTAAATTAAAATTAAGAACACCAATTAAGACCAGATACCCAATCTATTCACCATTCTATTCATAGCACTGCAATCTTTTAGAGCAGAGTGATCTTAGCTTTTAAATGCGAATGAATCTTTGTAGCTTAATGTACTGAAACTATGCTTTTCAACCAATGCCTATGTTACAACATGTATTAAAACAAAACTATTAACATGCTTACACGAAAGAAATCATAATTATGTAATAAATCTACTAGGGCACACACCATTATTGTTTTACTTATATCCGTCAGTAAAGCAATGACCCCCATTTCTCTAAAGCAATGGCTCCCCAGCTGTTTTCTGCAAAGTTAGGTTGATCAATTCACTGCTGACTCACAGAAACACATATAAGCAATGAAAAATGGCAAGGATAGACCACTTTGATCTGTCCAGTTCACTGTTCCCAAGAGTTTGGAAAGTTCTGCTCCAACATCTGTAGATCCAGATCATGTCCTTAATAAGACAATTTGCTCATGTCATTTGAATTTTCATGTATATATATAACTGAAAGCAAATTTAGCCCTAAATACTTTTTAACTTTAAAAATCCGTTCTTTGTTACAACATAATTAAAATGTAGACAACACAATGGAAAGCATTCACTCTCCTCACATGTCACACTGAAACATTACATGGCTTTTGCTAATACCTCTTTGGCATTAGGACACCTTGAACAGTTAGGAGCTTTATATCTAAAATGAGATGTCACTTTCTTAATTGAAAATCTCAGAAAAGCAAATAACATTTTTTACCTAAACAGATGAACTGACAACGAGGAATGTAAGAAACAATGCAAGAACAGCATGCTTAAAAGTCTCCCAAACCCAATGGTAATTACACTGGGAGACATGCAGCTCTATTCCCCAAGCAGAACAATATCAATATGAATAGGAAAAAAAAAGAGGAAAAAAAAGGGGGAAAAGGAAGGAAAAAAGAAGGTGAGAAGGGGAATCAATGGGCCACACTTCATTTAATTACAGTGTAGAAGGTTTGAAATACTTAATGGAAATGACATTTTGATTTAATGGAACAACTAGTGCATCTCTGTTTAATGTACTGCTCCATCAAATCAGCTCCATGTCCTATTTATGCTGCCACTATAATGTAATAAAAGTACAACCAGATTAATAGGCTGTCAAGAAAAATTTTAACATTTTATTTATTTTACATGCAAATAATGTGTACTCCTCTAATACTTTAAATAAAAGATATAATTTTATATTTCTAACAAGCATCTGTAGTTAATTGTTGCAGTCTGGCAAATATCAATAGTACTGGAGCACAAGATAATGGTTACAATGCAGAAATGACATGGTAAAAGCCACCTGGACTTTAAGTATCACTACATGTGTGTTTAATGTTTATTTTTAAATTTTATAAAATGGAAACATCCTAACATTTAAATTATTTCCAACTATGTAACTTGAACTACAGGCTTATTGTTCACATGACACATCAACGAATAACAGGAGTTTACTATACACAGTTTATACTTCCTCATTACACTCAGTTCTCTAAAACTAGAGAAAAAACAAAGCTACATATATCAATCAAAATGCTGAATTTTAACTGAGAAAAATGTGAACTTTACTGTTATCCTCTTCAAAATACAGTGCTTCCCAGTTCAAAATACATTTGATGTACAATATTCAGAAATAAATTAAACTCAAATTCATGTTTGACAAATGAGATATAATTAAAAATCTATCTCCAAAATTCCACCATCCACCAACTAATCAATTCCTTGCTATTTTTTCTTAAAACATTTTGAAGAGGGAATTCAAGGATTCATGGACTTAACAGTAAAACTTTTTTTCCAGAATTAAACAAATCTCAGTTATTTTTAAAATATTCTTAACGTGTATTATTTGTCAGGTTTGGGTGTTTGTTGTTTTCTTTTTTAAATTACTATTATTCTTTTCTAATAAGGTGGCTGTGGTTATTGTATCTAGCAAATAAATACTTATATTCAATAGCATGCAAATATTCAGCAGGCTTCTCACATTAGCTCCAGTCGCCTCCCATTTGGAGACACTATTATCTCCACTTTGCCTATGCTAATTGCTGCTATCTACAAAACCTATTCTTCCACTCAACCAATGTAAAGTTTAGGAAACAAGGACCCTATTCTATAAGCAAAAACACCTGCTAACAGTATTAAAGGCAACTGTTTTTTCACCCAGCCTTCACATTTTGCTGAAATACAAGTTTGTAAAAAGAGAAAACCCTTAGACAAACTTCTTATATTTCAAAGGAGCTTGTAAACAGAATCTGCTGACATATTAAATCCTTTTTTATAGGACCCAAAAGCTTTTCTCCTAAGAACAATTGCAGTAAGGAGACATTTGGCTCCTAGGAAATTCCCAAAGGGTCAGCCATATGCATCCTTCCACGCCACCTTCGCAATACTCTTTTCTAGGACCCATGCTAGCTGTCTCAAAAGCAGCTTTCATCATTCACAGTGGTGTCAGTCAATATGATTTATGGACTGCATTCAACAAAGTCAAAGCATATAGAATGAGAAATATGACTACAATCTGCTAATTTGTTTTGTATTGAGCCACTTAGGAGTCAAAGACCTGATGTCAGGCTGAGACCAGCAACACAATTAACCGGCTAGTGACAGATTCATCCATCCTCCCTGCCAGGTTGTGCCAATCAAAGACAGCATGAAGCGGCATTTGCAGAAATCAGTAAGAAAACCCATTCTTTAAGTAGCCCATGGAGGCTGTTGATTGACAGTTTTTGAATATAGCTGCAGAAAACCACCCCCCCTTCACCCTCACTGCAAGCTGTGAAATTAGGGTTTTGCTGCCAATCAAGGAAACAATAAAATAACACAAACTGCCATCCTCAGCATAAAAGGAAATAGTAAAACTTATGTTAAATCTAAGAAGCTGAGGAATTTATTTAACAATATGAAATGACATAATGAAAAAATTTCTAAAAATGCAAAGAAACTAAACATACAGATTTTATTAGTCAGAGAAACTAAAGCATTATATTACTTAACATCAGGACTAAAATCCAACTTTTGAATCATTGCTACTATACAAGAATACTAAAAAACAATAACGGAATTTTTAAGAATCAATTCTACTTCCAGTCTCTGCCCCAAGTTCTACTGAAATAATAAAGAACACCTACTTGAAAGTAATTTGTTCAATACTAACTTTATATTGACAAAGTATGTCAAGAATAAAATTTCAGCTAATTCTAAACTTGGATTAAAAACACTTACATACACACCCTCATAATTTTAATTTAACTGATCTGAAAATAAAAGGTAAATTTTTTCTTTAACTGTTCAAAATAAAAGCTAAAAAATGCAAGTCTTTAATAACAAAATTGATCACCCAACTGATTTTATGAGATTAATGGTTGTATAATGAAATTTCAATTTTGCTTTTTGATTCAAAATATCTAATGGAAATATAAACTGCAATATGAAATTAAAATGGGATGTAAAAAAACTTGAAAACAGAAATAAAGACTAAATTCTTGTGACTTTTTAGAAAAGAGAACAATTAATAACTGCATGACTCTCAAATTATAACCTTCCAAAAGGAATGTAGCCTCTGTGCTCTGCATTGGCTGAAATTCTGCTAGTGCTTGGTTGTGACATAACCAGCATACTCATACCTATTCTAGATTAACAGGAAGTATTTCTACACAAAATAATCAATATTCATAGTGTTCAAAACACCTATTAGCCTGACAGCTCAACATCAGGCTGAGTATTGAAACCATAGAAATGTTCACTGGAGTAAACATCAATGTCATCTAGTCCAACCTCCTACCCAAGTGGGACTGTTACCAACACAAATTCAGGTCCGTTGTCCTTCATTCTGGCTGAGCCTCCAAAACAACCTAGGCGAATTCAACAGCTTCACTGGGTAATCTTCTCCAACACCACAGTACTCTCTTTTTGCAAACTTTTTTCTTACTGTCAAAGCCTCACCTCACAAGCTTCTACCGGTGACCACAGTCACATGTGGATTTGTCTGTCCTACCAGGAAGAGTTTGGCTCCATCACCTTTGTATCTGTTCTTTAACAGGTTGTAGATCTCCCTGGATCTCCCTCTCCCCACCCTTCTCTTTAACAGACTAAATCATCCACCTCCCTAAACCTTCACTTGTAACTCACGTGCTCCAGGGTTCTTACAACTTAGAAGCCCACTGTAGATCCTCTTTCCAGATTTACAGAGCTACTACTCAGCCAATTGTTTTTCAGATTACAGCAATGAACAGGGTTACTCACATACTGTGTACTTTAAATGACGTACGATTTGCTCACTTAAACAGTGAACATCACAGTATGCATTTGTTGCTGTACAATGATTAAGTGAACAAGATTCTACCATATAATTATAAAAAAAAATCAAAAGCTCAGAAATTCAGTATTCAGAAGCACTCTTAACAGAATGGTATTAATTTCAAGACTTTCATTATCATGGAAATGTTTACACCAAATCAAAATAAACTCATCATACAAAAATTGATGACCTGAAAATAATTAGGGCATGAAAGAATTCTAAAATGCAATTCATCATCTTAGAAAAAATAATAAAAATTGAGTACAGACATTCCCTTAGCCCGAGACAGATGCAGCAGAGAAATTGTGGAACTTTCACTGATGCTTTATTCTATCACCTTACCCTTATTCTGTATGCTTGTCTCATAGCTGCATTTTGATACCTGACCTTTCTTCCAAAAGGCCTCCTAGTCTTTTCTAAATTATCTCATTTGGGATGCAAGGCACACCACACCAACCTTCTGCAAGGTTTTTAGGGCTCCTGCTGTCCCAGTGTACGAAACCCCAATGTTAGCCATTAACTTGATCCCTGCATGCAACCACACAAGGTATGCAGTAAGTCATCAGCAAAAGAAGGATCTTTTTATTAAATGATTAAAAATTGAAGCAATAAGCCTGCAGGCAGTTCATAGTTTTTCAGTTCACATGCTTTTTCTTCATCTTGCATCTACTTACCGACATAGCTGCATGGTCATTGTTGTTATTCTGAGAAGGAAACCAGTAAGGCAATCAAAACAAAAAAATTAAGATGTACTGTCAACATCAAAAAAAAAAAAAAAAAAAGAATAAAAAAATTGGTAGCAATAAAAGGTAATAAAAAACTTCCAAAAAGAACAATTACAGGTACATAATTCCTTAATTATTTTTTTTAACCTGTGAAATTATATAATATTTTGTTGAGGCATAACAAAAATATTAGAATTTTAAAAATACTAATTTGGCAATAAACTTTTTCTGTAATAAAGAACTGTATGCTAAAACATCACAAATTACAAAGTGTCTGTTGATCTGCTTCACAGAAAGTTTTCATATTAAGAAATCACATATTCCAAAGTACTTAAGTTAAAAAATTCCATGTTCACTATCTTGGCTTACAGAGGCTATCTGTATGTTATTACATACTTTGTTCAAGTAATTCTTAGAATGGCTCTGGACAGTAAGAATCTAAATATAATACAACCCAATCAATTTTAATATAAATCTAATGGTAATATAACTGCAGGGTGGAATAAAGCTATTTTCTTTTCCCTGACTGCTTCTTAAGTGCAGTAAACAAGCACAGGAGAAAACTAAGATGTAAAACTTTGGAGAAAAAAACAGAAAGCTTTAGAGACAGAAGACATTTTCAGTGAGTCAGTAGAGATATCTGACCCCAACGAAGTTGTGACACAAAGTGTGCAGGGTCAGTAAAACTGAGATTACAGTCTACATGACTTAGATCTCTAATGTTCCAATAAACATAATGCAAGTTGTATGAAACAGATATGTAACACAAAATATATTTTTTAAAAGTTATGTCTACATTGGTACAGAAATACTTCAGTATAGCCCCACACAGAAGCACAAAAGAAGACATCCCTGTGCATTTATGCAGCTTACACATACATCTAAAATTCAGCAAGACTCTAACAACAGGAACACAATGACCACAAGAAAAAAAACACATTAAAGCACATATTATAGCACTTCTACAGGATGACTTATCAAAGAGAAACTCAGTGATCCTTGAACAAGACTACAGAAAACTAGTACAGCCAAACTAGTGCCACTAGCCCTAGCACAATGCCCTCTAACATGATAAGATATACTAAGGCAGGAAGAGCTGAGCTTCCTCTACTTGTTCTGCTCTTTTGCTTACTAAAACTATGGTGAATGGCTAGGACTTCTGTTATTTGATTTCCAATTATGGAAAAGGTTCTGAGAAACTACTTTGAGCAGTAGGACATTTCTTCCAGCCACACAAAAATTATTACAGAAATGACACTGTGACACTAGTGGCATAATCCATTAATGAAAAAGAATACTTACACTATTCCAAATCTCAGCTATGGCAGGTGACAATCTAGCTTAGTTTAGCACTTCAAAGTGCCTGCTATTTTAATGAGTCATGGAACTGAGTTCTGGTCTTACCTTTCAAAATGCTTTTACTATGAATTTTCTCTTAATGAAAATAACTTTCTATTACAAATCTAACCAGAATCACCATAATGAAGCTGTATACACATTTTCATAAAACCTCCACAGCTCATGCACAACAGCATTCACAGGACTGTGTATTTCTGCAACTCACCAGGCCAGAACAGAGGGCAATACACGGTAAGTAAAAAATTACCAGAACTCTCTTGCCAGTCCAGACTAGTTGTCCACATAGTTCTACATCTGCATGTTACCTGACCAGAGTGTGAAACTACAAAATAACCTCTTCATGGGAACTAGCTTTCTCCAAAGGTTGACTTGCGCCCCCAAGCAGAAATTTCTATTCCTTTCACACTTTTCAAGTCCTAATGCCACAGCTGGTTCTTTCCATCCCTCATAACACATTATTTCTGAACACTTGTATCGCAACCTACATTCATGACAGACCAGACTTCTGTACATACTCCTCTAGAAGCTGCACATCCCTTAACTGCTACATGTATATGACCATTGTTCACACCACTTCACATGTCAAGTTACAGTGAATGAAAAACTATCTAACAAACTTGCTATTCTTTATCAAAAAATCTCAACTGATTTGCCACAGAAGTATGTGTCTTACGTGTCACATTAACATCAATATTATGTGATACATTGTGAGTGGGTTATGTCTTTGAGTCAATAAAAAAAAAAAGAAGACGGAAGAATCACAGCCTCTTCACGTGTGATTTAGAAGACCAGATAAGCCTACACTGCCAGCAACTTCAACACCTTGCTGTGCACATAAATAAATTACCTTTTACTTCAGTCTGAAGACTCAAAACATTCTATGCATTGAGGAATTATTTTTATAGGCACTGCATATGGGCAAAGTATTCAGACATCAATGTGACAGTAGCAGCTAAGGACAAGCTGATGAAAAGCAGATGTAGCTTGAAAGACTTGCTGAAGTTACTCCAGACATATAAAGCTATAAACTATTATGATGATAAATCAGACTAGAAATAGACTTTTTTGTCTTAAAGCAAGTGGAAATCAGACAACAGAATGTAACAATCAGTACATAAACCAGGTTAAAAATCCCTTTTAGCTGTGACAAAATAATTCAGGATATATTTGAATATGAACGAGGATTGACTTCAATGAAGCTCAGTTGACTAGAATAAAATTATTTTTAATGACCAAAACTATTTAGCAAAAAAAAACAAATCTTGGAGAATACAAGACCTCCACAATCTTATGCACAAATGCAAGTTTTGCACCAATTCTGCATTGCCTGGACGAATGCATACGTACAGAGAACCAATATGGTTAATTAAAAAGGCCATCTGATGCCGTACAAAACTGCATGAGTTCTTACACTATTTGTAAATTAGCTGTTGTTAACGCTGTTGTTAACAATATTACTAAAGTATTTGAAAGTATTTTCTAGGTATTACCATGGTTAAGCATCATCAACATACTGAAACAGATCTGAAAATACATTTGTTCTGAAAAAGAATTTAAAATCTATCTGCCAGCATATGCACAATTCAAAAAAATCACATCTATCTTCAAAATCTTAGTACTTTAAAATAAAATAAAATAACACTCCAATGGTTTGAAATTAAACTTAATTTTGAACACTTACAGGTAAATGAGTAAACACTTGAAATGTGCTTCTTAAAAAGTTAATAAGGTCCATTAAGTATCCACTGGCTCTTCCATCTGATTCAGACATTGTCCAATCATAATCAGCAATCTGAATAAATTCATCTATTTTTTGGTTAAGTTTTGTGTATATTTCTCCTTCTGCAGCATGTCTTGCATCCTGAAAAAAAAAATCATGTGCAATTCAGAATTCTAAATATTATTAGAATGCAGATAAAATTATCCTCATTGATGAAAATGAAGTCTTGTGTTTTCTTAGAATCAAAAAATGTTTTATTGAAATCAATATTTTAACTTCTGCTTTACAGCAAGTCTGAGATTGTGGGTTTTAAAACACTCCCATAGTGTATGAGTGTTTATAACAGAATATATCTACAGAATAAGTTAAATTCTCAGAGACAAATTACATTAATTTGGATTTGGAAACAAAGTAGTCACTCCACACTCTTCACAACAATCACCTTTAATCCAGCCTTACAAATTTATCAACCTTGACACCAAGTTTATTTGCCCTTTTTTACAAAGAAAATAATAAGATAACCTAATCATTTTATCTGCTATGGCTAGAGGTCCAGCAGTCACATGATTTTTACGTAATTAATGTCTTAAGGCTTCACACCTGAAGAATACTCATAGTTTTTCATCCTCCTTTAAATTATACTGGTCATCACACACCACGATTCAGAGCACTCCCGTACTTACCTTCCATCCCTACTTTTTTTTCCTGCCATCGCATAGATTCTACTTTTTGGAACACGAAAGAGGTAAAGTCTAGTATTTACTGTGAAGTGAGTTTATGATGCTACCTATCTGACTTATTTGTTATGGGAACATCCTCATAGATGCAACGGGATCTGTGTACAGATGCTGATGAGGTGTATCTTGCTGGAAAGACATACTTTTGCTAGCCTGGGTTTTAAAAGGTACTCAATAAATTCTATGCTCTAATTTGGTCTCAAGACGACACTTTCTTCACTGATCTTGAGAAACAATTCATGTAAGACATTTGATTTAAAGTGAGCTGGTCAGCTGCTGAAGGTTTTTAGAGAGTAAAAGTAGGCTGGATATACGGGAGCAATATACAAGTAGACAAGACTCTTATTTCTAGTTTCCTCTGGGAGAAAGCAGTCCAAAATGATGGCACTTCAGAAAGATGTAAATAAGAAAGGCCAAAAAAAAATGAGAAAAAAACCAATAAAAATGATCTGATCTCAAAGATGACATCACAATGAGCGCGTCAAATTCACTCTTTAGTCAGGCCCTACGTCATGAGGCACTTCAAGAGGAAGCAAGAAAGAATATGGCCCTGCCATGTATAAATATCAAAACACAATTTCCTAAAAGTAGTTTTTTTACTTCCAAGCCAACTTGTAAAAACCTCCACTGAACCACCCTCCCAATCCAACACACAAGAATCGGTCAACCTGTTAACATGTCAAATAAAGGAATATGCTAATATCCACTATTTTGTAGATGGCTTTGACTATAAATGTTTCAATTAAAGTCTAGTCTATATTTAAATTTTCTAATTAACAATGGGACCTCAATTTGAACTTACAATCTATAACAATGGGGCTTGCAAATGTATCTGCTTGGTTTTAGTGCAATTGCTTGGACTTTTTGTTTGCTTGGGTCTGGGTTGTTTGGCTTATTATTTTGGTTTGGTTTGGTTTTTTTGTTTAAAACCTGAGTCATTTATGGAGCAGTTGTACCATCTTTACCAGTTAGGATGATTAACTGGTGATGGTAAGACTAATCTTCCAGTTTTTGTTTTGGAAGCCTGTTTTTGGCTACCTTGTATTTTGCTTTGGTTATTGGTTTACAATTTGAGCAGTGTGCTGCTGCCTGTACTTTAATCAAGGCACATTGCTCTGTTCCCTGAGAAAACCATAAACAGAGGAGCACTTGGATTTCAAACCCAGAAGTTACTTTGGAGAAGTAGCACTGTTAATCTCATGCGTAAGTCAAGAATGAGTTAGCAGCATTCAGATTTGGGATGGCTCGTAGAGGCAGATGAATCAACTCCATCTCTTCTTTTATAAAATGGTGATGGAATTGCATCAAAGCCTTTTCAAAGCTCACCAGATTTCCCCCACATTATAAAGTGAAAAGGGCAAATTATATAGTTTTGTTAAATGGCTTTTCTCTCAGATGTCCTGAAGCCTTGCACAGGATTTGATGGGCTGTATCTGGCTCTCCAACAGCCATTAGACAGCTTAATGCTGAGACCCTGGGCCCCCAAAATGTCTATCAATTAGATCTACAAATACATCCATTTATTCTTAGTATGGCTGCTGATTTAAACAAAGGAAAACAATAGCCATCCAAAGATGGAAAATGTGGCGATAAATATTAAAAGCAACAGAATTTTTTAACAAGATAAAATGAAACAAGTTTTGGTAGACTTTTTTGGATTGTTTGGGGTTTTCTTTTTCTTTTTGTTTTAATTTCCACCCATGTGAAACAATGTTTGGAGAGTTTGAAGAACACCTCAAAATGAGATTTTACATATAAAAATAAAATGAGTAAAGCAGCCCTCTAAAATAGTAGCCATGAAATAGGTCTGAAGGCTTCTATTAAAAAAATACACTGCAGATATACTTCTAAGATCACCTAATGGAATGTAAATGTGATCAATGCTGCTAATAAAAGGAGATTTTTGACCACTCAGAAAGAATGGAGGGGACATGATTTGCCACCAGGAGATGAATTTAATAACAGTAGAACATACCAAACTCTGTGAGGGCCCAGTTTGGGAACTGCAAACAGTTTTTCATCAATACGGGGGGGTGGGGAGGCAAGAGGGATTAACGAGAAAAGAATTTTGTGCTAACAAGCTCTCCATGGAAAGAGATGGGACAGACACCATAAAAAAAATTCTTACATGTTTGACAGTGTTCATTCTGTATTTTAACAAAATGCATAGATACTAAGCTCTCTCAACACAGATACTATATACTGTGATTCCCTCCAGTAGAACTTAGTTTACAGAATAAACTTGACTTAGAGCATAAACAATCAGCACAAAATGTAATGCAAACTTGCAACTGCATTCCTTAAATTAAATTCAAGAATAAAGAACATCTTACCTTTTAATGAAATAAAAGACTATGGCTGCATTAAGTGTTTTGTCTGAATATTGAAAAGATTACAGATTGACCTTGCACAAAAATTACTTATAGATACGCAAATTCAAAGGCGCACATGCACTATCAGTACACAACAAGCCAACTAGGCAGCTTGGAATTTAAGGACAGGGCAAAATGAGTAAAATTACTAGTAGGGCAATGGTAACCTAACTACAGTTGCTAGGCCAGAACCTTTCTGTCTTGCCTTATTCATTAAATCCTTAGCAAAACAAATGGCAGTTAATGGGAAAATTGTTGGCAATCAACTGGAACTACAAAGTGACTTGCAATGATGATGTCTTATTTAACCTCACCCACCTTTTAACATCTATGCCAGAGGGGATATTATGATAGGATATGCTACATATTGCAACAAGAGAAAAAATGAAGTACAGAAAACAGAACCACTCTCAATAGGATTAGTCCTCTTTATCCCATAAATGCAAGAAATCACCTTCCTTTGTTTCAGTGTACAGTGAAAAAAAAAACCCAAATACCTTAAGTTTAAGTTGCAGCTGCTTTGGAATCCCTGATGACTTTTTGTTCTGTTTCTCTTAAAAAAACTTTCTGTATAGAAACCCCAAGCAACTAAGAAGGCAATGCACTGGCTGAATTAATGGCACAAAGTAGCCTGTACAAAATTATTCTTCTTTGAGAAAGTTTTCTTCAGAAAGAAAACCCCAAAAAAGCCCCCAAGCACACATATTTGCTTCAATTCTAAACAAAATAAAAACTACTTAGCCAGACTCGGTCAATTAAATAATTTCTACCATATTTTATGTACGTAAATGCCAAAATTTGGTTCTTTGATGTACAGAACCACCTGATGCGTGAAAGAAGTACCTGGTGCGCAACCACCACCAGAACATGAAGTATCTCTAAGCATATCTGTCCCCAGTGCCACAGCACAGGAGGGTTTGTGGTGCAGGGCCATTCAGTGGCCTGAGATCAAATCACCTTCGCACTCCAGCACAGCTAGTCCAGCTATTGGGATCTTGGGTTAGAGCTTACTAAGGTCATTATGACATACACCTGTCCAAGCAAGGATCAAAATTTTGATTAATTTATCTTAGAGATAAATCTCAGTCATCTTGAGTTACCTGACATTATGTGCATAAGTTGTCTTCAGTGATTTAATTTGTATGTGCAGGTTTCTCATTAAAAACCCGTGTCTGCCTTACAACCAAAAAAGCACTAAGGCCTTTTGAATAATGCTGTGGAGAGAGACTTCACAGACAAGGGTATGGTTTGTGCCCTCCAAGGACATCAGATATGACTATACAAGTACTTGGTATTTTTGCTTTAGTTTACTCTTTTCAAAATCCTTCAGAATTTTTATACAGACAAATGCAAGAGCAACTAGGAGAACTTCACCTACTAATGAAATGAGAAGCCATATATAGCAAGAAACTACAACATTTTTTATTTTAGTATTATTTTATACTTGGCTTACAAATGTTGTCATGCTAACTGTTGAAACTACAATTAGCTATGCTGAGTACCCATCATCTATGCTTTGTTTTAATTTTTTGAGATATAAGCTTAAGGACTTCTGCCATTTCTGAAAATATCAGAGAAAATACAGCTTGTATAGATAAGCAGCTCCTATTATTAGAAACAGTAAGTTCATATGATCATTTTAGTATCATTATGTATAGACAGGACATGCAAATAAAAAATGAATTCTATAAAAGATAATTGAATAATTTATGGTTTGTAGCACAGTCTTAATACTGCTTTTATGTTACTGCTTTTATAGTACTAAATTACACAATTTGAAAATGAAAAAAAATATATTGTAAAATAAAAATAAACAATACAAACATTTTAGATTAAACTAGCTGGTTTGCTTGATTCCATTCAGAAAGTGGGGATGTTACACAAACTGGAGCTTAATCTATTCAAAGTTTCTGGTGCAGTTAAGCTTGTCATTTTGTAACTTAAAAATGCATCTGAAAAAGAACACTGATGCTTCTTACATACTGACATATTTCAGATCATACTGAAAACACAAAGAATAGTGTTCACCTGCTCCGTGTTACAAATGAATTCTGAACAGTTCAGAATTGTTTTAGAGTAAAAAATGAGAAAGCATGCAGCTTTGCCCTCACCCCCTTTTGTTTTAAAATGCTTCATTTATGATGATTTTAATGGAACTTTTCAGACATAGCATACAACTGTTGACATATATCCTACCTTAAATGTAGAAAGCCCATAAAGTCTTGCAGTGTGAACCGTCACTTGTGAAATATTTGTAATGTTAGATATAAAATCCTCAAGGTATTTACAGGCTTGTTCCAGATGTGTTGTATTTATGATGATTTGAACAAGCTACGAGACAAAAAATTCTTGTAAAAATCCCTTTTATCACCCACTGTCAATTGATTTTGTAAATTTTCAGAAAAAATTATTTCAGAAACAACACTGCTAGAAAATAATTACAGTATTTCAGGATACCACATGTTATCTGTTAGCTCTCAAGTTTGCTTTCAAATATCGCTAAGGAGTAATACTATAGTTTACATACAAATGCTGCCATTTTAAAAATGAACACTGCAGACCCCTACTCTGAAATAAATCCAATTGATGTATTAGAGTTAAAAAAAGGAAAATATATTGCCAAAAGCAAATCATTGATTTGTACCCTAAATATTTTTTAAAAAATACTGCTATTAAAAAAAAAAGGCATTTCATAATCTTGGCAGCAGAATGACACATTCTGAAGTTAGGGAATTTAAAAAAATAAAGTTGTCAGCGCCGTTTCCCCCAGCAACAGTAACAACCTGCCTGTAAATGGTACAAATGTCTTTATAAGCACATTTGGTTTACAACTTAGACAATGTACATAATGCATGGTAACTGAGAGACCAGCATACTGTATCTTAATTCTCACTGCATACTCTCTGTTTTAGCAAACACTAATGTAATGCTTGGTAAATTTAGTTTTCTCTTTTCAACATTTTTCTTATTAAAGATATTGACTTGATAATAAAAGACCTCAAAAAATACTAGTGAAAATATTTTCATACCCTCGAAAATATTCCTGTACCAACTTCAAGAACATAAAATACTACGTCTCAGTAAAATTGTATGACTTGTCTTACTAACATAGCAATATAGGATTTATAGAGCTTTTTGCTCCTCATCATCATCTTGATATCATCTATACAAGAGGTTCTTGCAGTTTAAAAATGACATTCAATAAAACTTAATGCTGCTCTAACATCAATAGTCTTAAGTCCTTCTCAGCGTGTTTGAATAGGTACCTGCTGTCTCCTGACGTTGCATGTACCAGCAGTGAACGTTCAGAGCAATTCACTGCCTCGCCCTGTCTTATTCTGTTGAATAAACAAATTAAACCAAGAGTCCTGATGAAAAAAAAAAAACAAACCATGCACAAACCTACTAAAAACTACTAAACTACTAAAGTATTCTAATTGCAATTGCTATAGAAAAAGTTTTGTGTGTTACACCAAAGTTGAGATTTTAGATTTCTTTATCTACTAGGTTTACTCTGAAACTTTACAGTTTATGTTCTCTACACATGTTCTTCTCCTCTCCCCCCTTCTTTTTTTATAGGAAGAAGAGAAACTTAATGACACGATACTAATTGCCATACACGAGCCGAACACACAAACCATGCAACCAAAGTAACAGTCTTTGCCTTACCTTCTTGCAAATCTCTGTTTATCATAGAGGATACACTACTTGGTTTTACTGCACACATCTTAATACCACAGTATATCTACATTTTCAAGAATAGCTTTAGCACTAATTGTCTTAAAAAGCACAGTTTTGAGTATGTTTTTAAACTTACCTCTGTTAAACCTATATGAGGTTTTTTAATTAGGTTCTGTAAACAACTACTTAGAGTTCTTGTAAGCAGCAAATTTGTAGATTTTCTGAGCATATCATCTATTTCTGTTGAACTGAAAAAAATATGTTTATTTTTATAACTCTGCTGTGCATGACAATACTTTGACAGTAATCCTTACTATTTATTTTTTTTTCCCTGCAAAGGGAACTTTTCATGTTAAGAATCCCTATGTGCATTTCTGGTTGCTTCAAGTTTTCTGTGATCTAATACACACAACACCTCTTTCACTTACGAAATTATCCATTAACTAAATTTCAACACAAGTAAAATCTATTATTTTTAGATTCTGAACATGTTTATTGACAAAGCAGTTTGGAAAAAGTAATTTGTGGGTTTTAATGAGTTACTAAGAAGGTCAACATGCATTCATTAGTACATGTAAATTATAAACAGTATCAATTAAGAATGTCTGAAAGCAAGACATTTACATCTTTAACAGTGCATAAGTGGGTAACTGGCTACAAATACCTCCCAGACTTCAGATCTATGAATGTTATTTTATGCAATTAAAACAAAGCTTTTGAAGGCCACAGAAAGAAAGGAAATGGGAGAACTGTGATGTTTTCCATCAGAAAAAGGTGGGATGGAAGAGGGAATGAGGATGCAAACAGCATGTTTTGTTGCAGAAAAAATAATCGGTAAGGAAACTTCAAGCACTGAGAAGGGAAGATTGAAATAATCAGGGATGCTACTCAATTATTTCTGAAATGGTCAGTATAGAAGTGTATTTTTCCAATCTTACATGCTTTGTTAAATAAATAAAATATCTAGATTATATGAACCAGTCAATACTGTTTAAGAAAAACCCAGTAGTGCTTTAGACTGCTTACTGTGCCAAGCTACGTTCACCCATACAAACGTAGACATATTGTAGGCAATATACATATACACATATGGATTATTCATTATAGCATGGGGAAGAATAAATTACATAGCAAGAATTCTATATGTAAATTATATGAAAATTATGAAACAGCTAGCAAGTACAGAAGAAAATATATTTTCATTTTAATACATAATTTTTAGGTCACCTGGAAGTTATAGCTACATATATATATTTACCTACAGTTGCATTCCTGATACTTTAAGCTTACCTGCGGTGAAGTGATTCTGAAAATTTAAGGCTTGCATAAATAAATTCCTTAACCTGGATATAAATCTGAGGCACTGACTGAGACATTGGAAGCTTCTTTGGAAAGGATTGCTGTGAAAATAAAAGATAATACTATCTTACACTTCAAACTGATTCTAAGGAGAGCTTGATGTTAAATGCAACAATTAGAAAGCCATTTAACACTATCAGTATTTTAATCTAGTTTAAGCTTTTCTCGTTTTCATCAAACAGTGGTATGCATTGAGCTGATTTCTACATCTGTTTAAATAGTTTATACACGACATAGAATTTTATCACTTGTTTAAACTACAATAAACATTGGAAATTTTATGTTATTTAAGATCCTATAGAAAGCAATTTACAAGCACACATTAAAAAATGTCTGAAATTACTTTTAATCTGAATAGGAAAAATAGATGTAAGTGGGATGAGAGATTAAAAAATGTAATTTTTCTTTTCCCCTAGGAAAGCAGTGAAAAAAAAAAAAAAGCAGCATTTGAGAAGTTCAATACATCTGAGGTTTTCAAAGTAACTTGAGAATATTTAGGCATGTATATTTATGATCATACATTTACTTTCTCCTCATGGTTCACAAACCTAAAGCAGTTTGAACTATTTTCAACAACTGGGAGTAACATGTGGTAAATTATAGTGTTCTGTTTCAATTTTAATGCTGAGAGCTGATACTGTATTTGGAAGGACAAAAAGAAATAAACTCAATTAAATCTATACATACCAAATAGGTATTTCTGCACTGAATATGCAATTTTTAAATCTGCAAAGCAATTAATTTTCTGTTTAGGGCTAATGCATAAGAAAAATAATTAAGAACTGGTATCAGCCCTGAAGAATTACACCATAAAAAAATAAAAAAAAAATTAACCAACAGCAGCTCCATGCTTATGTATTAAAAAAAACCCCAAGAACAAAAAAAAAAAAACAAAAACCAAGACAAAACAGATTACCTTGACATTCTTCTATTCATACCTCTTTATTTAAGATTAGGTGGTGTGACAAGTATGTGGCGTGCCAGGCTTTCATGTCATTCAACAACAACAGCAAACATTTTTTTAACAAGAAAATTTACTTCAAATATGTGTTCATCTGATTTAAGCAATTAATTTTTACAGCTGGAACAAGAGCTATTGCATACCACTATTTCAGATTATTACAATATTTTGTCAGCAGGGCTTGAGTTTCAACCTTTGTCTATTCAATGATCTAGGAGTAGTAATTCTTTATCCTCTACAGTGTCTGGCCAATACAGGAGGACAAACACTTTCTGGCTGATTATGCGAGTAGGCAGCAAAAAAGAAACAAAAAAAAGCAAACAAAAAAAAAAGCTACAATCAATTGTCTAACTTCTAAATACAGAAAAGGAGTCAAATTAGATTATATAATCAACCCATGATAGTTCAGCACATTCAGTCTAAACAAACAGCACAGTGAGGACAAGACTGGTTTGTCCACTCAGATTGGATTTGCTATGTTAAATATCTAGTAGGTCATAATTCTTCCTAATGTGCTGCAAGCAATTCCCATGATAAACTTACCTGTAAAATGTGAGTGTGATTCATCCTAACCTACAGTTAAAAATGAGACAGTCACTCACATCCATCTCTTTTTATACTAAATGTAGACAAACAGACATTTTCAAAAGTGAAATTCCTCTTAATCTGTAAAATGCATCAGAGATGCATCAAATGGAATTAGCCCTCTGGGGTGTCTATTCCTTTCTATGAACTAGCCTGAACCGACACTTTTTTTCTTTAAACATCAAAATGTAGATTAAATTAACCCATCCAATAGGACCTCCCAGTGCCTTATAGCTTGAGGCAACAACAGAGAACTGAAATGGATGGGATTATAAACAGCAACCAGTAGAAATGATGTTGAAGCATTCATGAAGTTTCCCCTCCTTGTGGATTCCCTGCTATCTAATAACACATAAGGTAACACTGCAGTCTTTCTTTCAACAAGGATACTTAATGATTCTTTCTCCTCTATTTCACTGCCTAGTTGACAAAACTTTTGGAAGCTCAATTATCTTTGAGATGTCTGCCCCTTTGCTGAATTTGGCTGAAGTCAACTAAACTGCTACAAAAATTGCAACAACACAAGAAAAAAACATCACTGCCTGATTTCTAATGATGCCTTCCTGATTTACATATAGGTTTCAAAGCTCTTTTCAGAGATAAGTAAAAAAAAAATTTTTCCATGCTTTACAGATGAGTGAACTGGCACAGAGAAATGTGAAGTATCTTCATAGCACCATACAGCTGGCCAACAATAAAGTTTGGAACAGAATCCAACCTGATTCACAGCCTTACTCTCAAGTTCATCAGTCCAAAAATTAAACATCAGTGAAATTCTGCACACAAAATACCTACAAAAAGTGCTGCTCACTACAAAATAGAAACTTCTCTCTATGTCATAAACCAAAATTAAAATTGTTGGGTACAGAGAATACATTTTCCTTCTGGTGAAATAAGAGCTAAAGCTTTGTATTAATCATACATATGTGTAACTACACATACTCATGCACATTATGGCCATGCACACATGCTAATACATCAGAATGAGAGGAGCTAGCTGATAGAATTATTTAGTGCAAGTTTAAAATCTCTGCAATTTATTAGCAAAATATGCCGTGGTAAATAATACCAGGGGTGTAGCATAATTCCAACACTGCAAGGGATTTTCATTCTGTTTATCTTATTTTAGTATTATAATGGCCAGGTAAATGAATCTGATAATGGAAAGCACCCAGAAAGCACTCTGGAGCCTTATTCAATAATTGGCATAAAACCCACCTTTAATTTTTCATCTTCCCTGAAATTCTGGATTAATAAAATGCATGCTACATTTGCTTGATACATATCTGCTGAATCATAGAATTAGAATATATTTTTCCTTTTGCAGGTACTTGTAGCAACCCTAATTAGCTTCCTTTTGTAACATTTACTTCCACTCTCTTGTGGTTCTTGGATTTAGTGGCCCTCTACAGACTCCATCATGAGCCAGTTTTCTTCACTGGTATTACCAAAACCATATTTGAATAGTAGAAAATATTAATCACCACTGAAAGAATGGCTGAGGCTGTGAAAAACTATACTATTGGAACCCTAGCACACCAGAAGTATTTGCAGTCTGTGCATGTTTATTTTGCCCCACATGCACCAACACAAATAATCAATTTAAAAAAGCAAAAGATGAAAGTTGCTGTCTCTAACTGATCCCTGTTTTACATGTATTTTTGCAACACTACAGCACATAATGAATTATTAAACCAAATGAGTTGCAACTAAAATTTATCTAAAGACAGACTGTATTATAATTACATAAAGACTGTATCAATTAAACTGTATTATTAATTTGTTTACAAACCAACGGGTTTCATTATTCACTCAAACATCAGAGCAAATTACTAAGCTTTAATTTGCATATTTACTTAGGACTAGACAATTACACACAAAGAAGGTGATTTAGCTTCTTAATCTACCTAATTTCTCAAATTTTAATTGCTTTTTAATTATAAAAATCATTACTGTCCTAAGTACCCTTAACTGGATTTCAGCAAATTTTAGTAACATAAAACTTTTCCTTACCTTATCAAGTTCTGGATCTTGAAAAGGAAATTTGCTTATAACTATTTTGTATTCTTCTTCATTTGCCACAGGAATAGGGCTGTAGTTGTCTGCTTCAAAAATATCCCTGGTGAATTAAAGTGGAAAAAAAACATCAGACATGTAACTTTATTTACATTTTTTTCCGGTGTTAAAACATGTAAATTAATATACATTTTATTATTATGCTTAGGTGTGCAGCTTCAAAAACTTAAGAGCTATATTTGTCATAATTTCAGATAACCAAGCTATTTTTAGATGAATTTGAAAGCACCTTGTAAATGCTCTTCATGTTGTGTCTAATCACAGAAAAGTAGCTGAAAGCATTTTGATATGTATGACCAAAGCATAATACAGCAAAGGAACTTGAGATCAACTTGCCTACCCCAGGGTAAACCATAATGAAATACTTATTAACTATGGTTGCCTACACTTTGCCTACAATAAAGCAGATATTCAGCGTACCCCACTTAAGACAGCAGAGCTACATATAGCCCCATGGAGATGAATTAGAGAACTTTAACTAGGCATGTGGCCACAGGGTTAAGTACCCTCTGGACTCTTCTACTAGTCAAATGACTATGTTAGTCATTTGTATTCTAGACTAAGATTCTAGAGAGCTTAAGAATCTGAAGTGCTTAATTTAATTTTAAGGTTTTCTATATCACAATGTAACATATTTTATGGTAAGCAATTTCTGCACATTTAGTCATCACACCCTATCTGCAAACAGGCTTTGGCATACAACCCCAGGCTGCTGTATTCCTGGATTTACCATTTACTCTATCAAATAATTCCAAGGAATACATGGAAACCAATCTGCATTAAAAAAAAAAAAAAAAAACAAAAAAAAACCCAAAACAAACAAATAAACAAAAAAAACAAACAAAAAAACCCCACGAAGTTGTACTGGCAATGTCAGTAGTCTGCCAGGGAGGTACATGTATCGGCTGGCTGTAAACACTAAGATAACCTACATTAGGACCCTAATGCCCTATTGCAATAACCTAGTGTGATTAGGGTCCTAACAAAGAAAAACAGATGGCTTTCTCCTGCATGTTTCTCCAGTAATGTCCTTTTGGAGACCTTCCTTCTCTCCAGTAACTACATAAGCAGTACTCAGTGGCTCTTCTAAATATTAGTCACATGTGATGAATATCTTTGTTCTGTCCAACCTGAAATTCATACACATTACTGAGTTAATGAATTCTTCCAGAATTACAATACTGTAAAAAAAAAAGTGAGACAAAAACAATAGATGCAATACAAAAGGTACAATTATTTTGAAATACCAACCTGAACAATACAGACCACTTTTTAAGAAGTGTTTCATTGTATTGGTCTCTTATCTCAAATAAAAGATCAAATAGTCGGTTCACAGGAAAACCATAGCCCTAAAGTATAAAAATGAAAAGAGTAGATAATTCAATAACTAATACACTCAATTCCTATCACGACTTCATGCCTCTGAGATGAAGACAAGACTTCTCATTCAATCTTGTCAGTTCTATAAAGCAATTATAGTACCTCAAACACAACAGTATAATTAGAAGATTATATACTAAATTCTTACCTAATACTTTATCCTATTCTTTCAGTTTTCAAGCAGAAATTTCTCCTATTTCTCTTCAACATTTTAACTTGCTATTCATGCACATAACCAATCTTTTTTATCAGTCTGTTAAACATTGTAAGAATACGTGCCAATGTTGTTAATTTGCTCTTTCGGCTAAGGAGTTAATGGTAACTGGAATGTTATTCTTGCTTAAGATCAAAAATAAAGCATTTATAAAAGGCAAAATGTAGACAGATTATAAAGCTAACATGAATTGTGCACCCTTATGAATATAGCCCAGAGTGCATATATTAACTCAGTTCCTCCTTTTCAGTATCATCACGGCAAGTAATACATATATTTTTAAAATGCTATTGCGTACTTTTCTTCTTGATTCATGTATATGATTCAGGAAAAGCCAAAGCATTGCACTTACCTAAAGGAAGAATCTAACTCTAAGAATTTTAGTTAAATTACTACTATAGTATGTACCTGCAAAGTATCTGCAAATACTACAATGAGATTCTTCAGTTCCAGAACAAGGTCAGGATCACTGCAATAGGACTGAAAGTGAGAAATTCTGGTTTAGTTAAAAGGATTTAAAATATGGGACATATGTTTTCAAAGAATATTAGCACAGAAGGTTAAACTCTTCAGCCTTATCTCTTTACCTGACTGACTGCCTTAGTAAAAACCAACTTAGACTCACTTGTGTTCATTTATGCCAGCTACGCAAAAGTAGTTGTTAGATTTCTATATGAACTATCAGTAGTATAAAAGCTCAGAAAATGTGAACTAAAATATGAGATTTAATAAACATCAATATGTTGTACTGAGATTCAAAATCAGCGAATTACATCTATTTTAGTGGAATGTAAGCATACATCAAAATGCTTTGCTAAATCAACATCAAGAGTTTTCCACAGGAAACACTTTCGAACACTGAGCCTGGATCTAGCTGGTGCTAACTGTGCCACCTCAGACAGTCTCCCGCCCATATGTGTAAAACACTAGCAGTTTGTAAATAAGTCCAAATTACAAATTTGATGGTGAAAAGCCAAGACTAAGTAATTTACTAAATAACTGAAATTTGATTTTCAGAGGTGTAGAATCATACAACTCAGGATTTCACCTTAGCTTCACTATTTGCAATACTGGATAAAGAACAAACTTTTGTATTAGAATAATCTAAAGCAGCATAAGAATACAGTATTGGTTGGAGTTTATCTACCTGTTTCACCTTTGTTTCATTTTTGCTTTTGGAATACTTTATTAAAGTAAGGGTTTGATTTATAATACCCCCTAAGACAACATACAATTACCTAAACATTAGTCTGCACTAGGATGATGTTAGGATGAGATTACGACAGAACTGATTCTGATGAGAGTTACACATTTTGAGAAGAAATAGTGATCAACTACATGAGAAGATATTGAAGAATTCGTTAGAGATTACACTACTTTTACTCCTTAACTTACCATATTCTTACTTCACTGTATAAATCCATACACAATTAACTTGAAAAATATTTAGCTTAAAAAAATGCTGAATATATCCCCTCGAATTAAAAACTATGAAAACATCTTGTGTACCACTGATCAGTAAAGGTCCTATGATAAAATTCTGTGAACTTTTTCCCAATTTTTCCTCAGTATATATGAAATGGAAAATATTCCTTGAATTAAAGATCAATTGTAATAAAAATTAAAATAACCCTCTATAAATGAACTGCTACTAGTAAATATTAAAAAGGGAAAGATAAAACTCTTCTATTTTTTCTGATAGTAAAAGTTATACCAATAGTTAACTCTGAAGCAATTTACTATCAGTCAGAGTGAACAACGGTACACATCGGTTTTCACAGATGCATAAGAAACAGCATGCAGCTATTCAGCGTCATTGGAGCTAAGGCAGAAATGTGACTTTAAGAGACACTTTGAATGCACTGAAATACTCAGTTGATACAGATTTTTTCTAATATCTTTATTTCAACATAAACATAGTACAACTATAGCATTGAGGAGATAGCTCCAAGGGTTTTGCTGGTAGAGTTTATTTTGGAAACACTGCATTTGGAATGATAATTAGGAACTATTTCCTGGTGGTGCTTTCAGTGCTGAACTATTCAATCTGATCTAATGAAGAGGTCAGTTGAGACTAATGAGGACGGATTGCAATAATAACAGCAGATTAACTCCGCATATTCTAAACTGCTGGACTAAGAGAAGGTTTGGAAGACCCAGTGAGTTGTAAATCAGTGAAGGATTATGCAAATAGCCCATGGCTGGGGATCACAGCCTGATACTGTTGGAAAACACAAAAGCTTGGCAGGCTCCCTCCCAAATCTGAGCAATTTTTAATCACAAGGAAAAGAAAACATGAGAGGGGTATAATTTTTCACTTTGTTACGATCCCAGCGTTAAATATACAGAACTCTGAAAAGGATTTAAACTGCAACATTGATAAAACTTCTCACTTACTGAATGTGTTCTAAGAACAGCAATGATCTTGGAAAGGGCCATGTTCCAGAGTTCATCAGTATATGTTCTTGTTACCAATCCTTGGGTTACATGCAAAATGTGGTCTTCTACTACAAAGAAACTAAACCAAAATAATGCTTAAATTATTAAGTTGTTTTCTAATATTAGAGCAAAATCTGCCCTTTCACACACATAGTCAAATCCTTCCCCATTTGAGCAGTGACACTTTGATAGGTCTGGTGTTCTGCTTTGCCCAGCACGAAGTCAAAATGTGAAAAGTTTATTTCATGCCAGCTGGAGCCCAGACTGCTGGAGTGTCCTTGTGGGGCACTATATTAGCAGGATCTGGGTGCTCTTCCCCATTCAGTCCCAGCAACAACCACCCACACAATCTGTGCAGAAACTGAATCTTGCAGAAGAAAGTTTTTGGACTATGGGAGAACAGAGGTGAATTAAGAATCAATACAGTAAAACTGAAATATATGTTCATTTAGAAAACTTACCCTACAATTTGGCTGAAGTATCTTCTATAGCCTTCTACTGTTTCATGCTTGCAGTGAAAAAGAAAACAAGTTTAGGAATAAAAAATACCACCAAGTGTCAGCTACAACCCAAGTCAATGCAAAACCAAAAGTATTGGTTACCATGCTTGACTGTGGTTGCAGAACTAATCTTGCTTGTTTCCTCCTTTGCTTTCTGTAGTAATTTTCAAATATTTCTCCATCACCCTAAATGAAGACAAAAGTAGTTAAAACAAGAATATTGTTTCAGTATGAAAAAGGCGCTTCTTAATATAAGGGTAGAATTCTCTTAAACTAAGCCACATATTTTGCACTTATTCCACACACAGACCTCCAGCTGACACCAGTGAAGTTTTGCATGCATGAAATATGCAGAAATCACCTTTTTATTTTTTAAAGTAGCCTACAGGATGTACTGTAAATAAGAATTTTGGTCACGTGGCTACATTTTGTCAAACAGTGTTATGCATTTTAAACAATATTTATGGCTTTATACTACAGGCATATTACCTGTTACTCTGTAACTGAAAACCATTGTCTCCTAAAATGTTTCTCTACATTATTCGAGAAACTAACTGTAAAGTTGTATTGCAAAGTTAAGTTACCAAAACATTTCTATGAATATATGATACATCTGAACACTGCCTGCATTAGTTTTGCCTGAGGAAAAAAACACATGAGATTTAATATTTTCTTATTCTCTTTGGAATTGATAAACATAATGAGTGTGGATTTGTTTTTTTCTCCTATCATGGTCCTTAAAATACAATACCCTCTCTGCCTAATGATTACATTGTGAGGAATTCATGTAACATCCTACTCATCTCATTAAGATGACCATTCAGTAGAAACCATCTGTTCATTTGAAATCAGTTGATTTCATTTACTCATCTACCTACGAATACAATGTAATTTGTATGCAAGCAGAATAAAGCAGCTTAGCATTTTTTGAAAGGTTTATTTTAACTTCATGAGCCTATTATTAGGCCAGTGCTATTCAGAATTCCATTACTTGGACTTATAAAAAAAATCTTCAAATTATTAGAAAGATTATTACTTATCTAACTCCTTTATAAGATACAAAAAGAAAGTTTAAATTTGGCATTTGAAGTTTATAATGACAATTTCATCATATTTAGAAACACTGTTAACCTAACAAAATCTTAAAGTGAAAAAGAGACTTTGCTTAAAACCAAAAAAACCACACCCAAAACCGATACGCAAATTTACTCGAATACTTTTGGTTGCAGCACAACTTTACAGTGTGCTATTAACACATACTGATCAAACATACTAACCATCCACCTCCAGCCTAAATATTCAATGCAGTTCTCAGATGCATAAAGGTATTACTAAATTATAATTCTAATGCGAGATCTCTACTCAGTCCTGACATGAGTGAAAAAGTGTAGCTGATCTCAAATCCACACCAAAAATGGAGATGCAAAATAAGACACAGAATGTCACAATCTCCAGTTTTTGCTTGCTGTTTTGCTCTACTATTCTGATTTCCAGGAGATTCAGACTGAATATTCCTACATTTTGTAATATTGATCATATCCCCCCAAACATTTGGGTAACATTGAATACTTGGGCGAACTGCAAAAGCAGTAATACCACTATTCAGGAAGATATGCATATTTTACATGTTTAAGGACACTTGAGTAATTAACATCTTGTGTGTCCCTTATTAGGCATATAAAATAAAACATGCAGTCATGCCCTGAGTATCCATACTTTACCAATCTCAGCTGGTTCACCCAGAATTACTACTACTAGAAGCAATATGCTTGCTTGCGAACTATTACAGTTGAAAAATACGGAAGTGAACAACTTCAAAAAGTAAAATATCTTTTTGAGGCCAGCTTTATACATACCAAAACAGAGTAGATGTGCAAACACCTATAGACTGGAGAAAAGTCTACAAGATCTTGGGCAGTTAACACCTAAACAAGGAAAAATAAAAGTACATAAAGTATAAAAAGCATATAATCTGCAAAATGTGATACATTACCAACAGAACTTGTCCAATTAATAAGGACCCCAAAATAGATAGGTTCTATCACAAAATTAAGTGCTTGCAAATTAATTGCTTGACTCTCCCCTCCCTTTGTACTACAGTACTAGATTTTATTTGTGTTACAAGACTGGAATCCTTTCACTGTTTTCAAATTACCACATTTAAAGGTCTAAACACTCACTGTGTTATTCAATTCATGAATACTAAATATTTGGCAGCTGAAAGACATCTAACACAAGCTGAAGTCTTCAACACAGGAATGCTGGCTTTAGCAATAGCAGAATAATTCAGTGGGCCACATATCATTTACAGTGGGCAGGTAATGGGCAATGTAAATTATAACTGAACTCCCTAATAATATAAATTCTATCCAGTTGAATGTCCCCAAACATGACATTAAAGCTAGCGTTAATACAACTAATATTTTGGCACTACTTTTTCCCCTTAAAATGCTGATCTAGGCTGGTGCCCCTTGAAGGTGTCCTCTGGTTCTTCCTGACTAATGGTGACCATCTACAGGCAGCACACTGCAAGTTTTGTCCAATAAGCCTACAAAATTCACTTCAAATGAGATATAATAATTCAGTATAAAGTTACCTCTTCTTCATGTTCATCATCTTCTTCAAATGTTCGCTTTAATGTAATTTCATTCTTGGATTCCAGAATTCTGCTTCTACCTAAATGCATATTCCGACCATAGTTTACATTATTCTGCTTCTGAAGAGAGGTATTAAAGGTTTTCTGCTGCTGAGCCTGTTTTAAGAGTAGTACCAATAAACAGGGATGTAATGCAAATTTTATCACTGAGTATATGCTATGTCATGAAAAACAGGTGGTGCTACTGAACACACACCAATATAACTGCAAGACATACACGTGTCCTTAGCCTACACCAATTATTCTGTCTTTAATCATTTTGGGATGATAAATTAGTCCAATACCTTATTTCTGCATAATTTTCCCCTAATCCCCAAAACACAACTTTAAGAGTAGAAAAAATAAAAAAGTAATCTGTAATTTTCCTGACCCTAAAGTGCAAAAAGAGAATCAATATTTAAATGAAGTAGTTATCACAGATTTTTCAGATATTTGTTTGTTGTCTTCAGTTAAGCCTTAGCGAACAGCCAGCTGCAGAAGCCAAATGCACTATATTATCCTATTACTGAAAAAAATGCAACAAGATAGCATAGTATAATCTTGTAATTAAGTTTCATATATAATAATCAGTACTTCCTTTTACAAGAACCTTGGATGACAAAGTGGCAACCTAACCTGAAATCTACCCAAAAAAAAATTAAAATAAAATCTTTACTTGCTCTCCAAATACATTTAAAAAGCATTAACTTCTTTAAAGCTCACCCAGTGCCAGATTATTTTGTGATGGAACAGGCAAGGGCTCCAGCTGTCTCAATCTCCTCCTGACTCTCACCTCAGTCCTCTGTATTAGTGGTACTTTAGAAAGAACTAGGCAGTTATCTCAACACTTGCTTCCTATGTTAGCTAGGGAACGCTAGAATTGACAACTTCATGTCCAGAAGATGTTACCCAAGATGTTAGCAAGCATTTCACAGTTCATCTTTACTCAAAGGTCTATGTGATGATGATAATCCTTAGATAAATGTTTGGGCTAACCCAAGACTACCAACACTGATATTCTCAGTAGATAATAGAACTGAAGTGATCCTGTTAGGTCATCTTACCTGCTTCATGGCAGTTTCCCCAATTCTGTCAGAATGCTTTCGAATACTCTCTAAGAAATCCTTTAGATCTGACATTGATATCTCTTTTATTTCTTCACGTAGTTTTGGAAGATTTTCTATCATTATCTGGCAAAACCGGTATTGGCTAACTCTAGGAAGATACAGATTTTCTAGCTGTTCCATTGTTTTTAAAGCAGAATAGTATCTACAACGAGATTAAAATCAAATTATGTAGCTTCTTATAAAAAATTTAATAAAATATTTGTTTATTAAATATAGGATACCAATAACAGGCATGCGATCAATAATCTATTGAAATTAGCATGTTCTTAGAAAAATCAAAAAACAAAAGGTGATTCATAGACTGCTTTAGTTTGGAAAAAAACATTCAACTGTCAGAGTGACTCAGTCAAGTCAAAATTTTAAACAGGCTCCTACAATATTAGTTGTTCTGATCAATAGAGTCATAGAATCATGGAACCATAGAATGGCTTGGGCTGGAAGGGACCTTAAAGATCATCTATTTCCAACCCCCGTACCACGGGCAGGGAAACTTTCCACTAGACCAGGTTGCTCAAGGTCCCATCCAATCTGGCCTTGAGTCCTAACACCACATGAAGCATCCTGCAAGATAGAGGCACTAAAGTCATAACAATTTCCTCCCCTTCCATCTTGAATTTATTTAGAAATTTTATTAGTTCTTTTCTCTGAAATACAAATTGCCAGTCACCTAGCATTGCAGTACACGCACCAAACAATGAAAAGAATTTCCTAAAGTGTGCCTGCACGTATCTGCTTTCTTTAGGCAGATTACATGTGAACATGTAACGCACATCCACAACCACCTTCTTCCCACCATCCTCAGCTGGAAAAGACATGTATACACTTAGCTCACGTGATTTTTTTTCCAGCAGTGCATATTTTGCTGTGAACCATGAATCGATTTACTTTTCTGACAAAATACAGCATATCCTACGAAGAAAATGACTACTCTGAACAAGCATTAAGGACAGGGTTTTTTTGTTGGGTTTTATTTAAAAAAAAAAAAAAGAAAAGAAAAACAACAAAACAACAGAGACTCCATAATTTTCTTTATTCTTTTGTGTTCTGTTAGCCTACAGACTTATTTATAGCAGAAATATGGAAGATACGGCCTGGCAGGGGAAAAAATAAAGCACCAAGAAATGGTACCTCTCATGTCCATACACTATGCAAATGTTGTACAGCTATAACTATGTTGTGAAATTTCATGCAAGGGACAATGAGTTTAAATACTCAGAACTAAGAGTAAAAAGTGATTTAAGTGTAAAAAGTGATTTAACTGCAATAAACAAACAAACAAAAAGACTCACTTCTGATATCAGAAAGCTACCAAATACAGCTATTCACCTGTCTTCACTCTCAGTTCTCTCACAGATTACAGGGATTGTGGGGCCAGACCTACTTGCTAAAACCATTTACCAACTTCATGCCTGTAGCATATAACCAAAATTCTGATGCTTTCAGTTGATGTAGAGAAACATTGAAAGAAGGAAATTTTGAGTGAGGGAAATTGGTTTTCTAAGCTTCCTCTTACAGAGAGATGACCAGCACAAGGAGATGATTCAGAGCTGAATCAAACTCTTCTATGCCTGTTCTTGAAGCCAATATCTTTCTCTATTTCATTTTCAAATGTCACACAGGCTATTAAGGAATAATGCTTGAGAAACTTTTTACTTGATTGGAAAGATGAAGCAAAATAAAAGTGAGCCAATTCTGAGATTGACAGCTAAACTAAGAAGGCAATAAACAGAAAGACTATGATCAACAAATCTTTGATGTCGACAACATTTTAAAGAGCGGTACAGGAAACAGGTTAAACATGAATAGGACAGCAATTAGTTGTGAATGTGACAACAATTTTCCTTCATGTGGTATTCTTACCAGCCACTCAGCCCAGGTGGCTTTTGAAAAATGCATTTAGTTTTGCTTATTAGAACAGAATAAGGAGAAGTGATGTCTTCTAGCTTGGTCTTGAATGAAGTGGAAAACCTGAGATCAGACTGAATTCACTTTCTGATAGTTTCAAGCCTTTCTTTTCACAAATACAGTCATATCCTTAACCCATTATTTAGCTTTTTATGGTATAATTTTAGTTCCTTTTTCTTCCTGAAAGTCCTACACAATCAGTACTAGAAAATTACCAAATCATTTTGAAAGGAAAAAGCTGAATATGAGCAAAGTTCCTTCAAATGTTCAAGAAAATCTGGAAAAGTGTCCTTTGCAGTTCTGCTTCTGAATATTACCTTGTAGATATGGTGAGGAAATACTTTCAAAGTGAAATAAAATTCAAGTTGCTGGCTCCCCTTCCATAGACAAGCATTAATAAATTATTAATACTACAGCTGTGACTTTTTGTTCCACTCTGAAATCAACACATTCTTTTGAATTTTCTCAATAAAGACATTTCAAAGCTGGAGGATGGGGAGGAAGGGGGTGGAGGTGGAGAGAAATCTTCTCTTTTATTCCAGAACACAACTGCTTTCAGGAGACTGCAAATAAAGAGTTTTCAAGTGTAAATTAGGAGCTTTTGTTTATTATATACTTGCTTTATATAAAATACACATAAGGCATCAGGAATGTTGCAGATAAGAGGGGGTCTGGAGGTTTTATGTGTGTGGTTTTTGTTTTTTTTAAATAGTAAATGATCAGGAGTGCCACATGGTGAGACTTCTGGGGAATAAAACCCAGAATAATAGCATCAAAATAGTATAAAAGGGTTTTATTTAAATCAAAAGGATCAGCTTATCAGAACACTGTTAGTTCATCTGGAAGGTTTTTGACTGATGTCTCTAAGATCAGAATTAACATAATCCATTTAAAATCCATTCTAGAGTCCCTTACTAATTATATATATATGGAGCTCAGGACCTTGCCCTTTTAACATCTGTTCTGATTAAGCACTGAGGTCTTATTAATTTGAAGGTCATCTGCAAGTCATGATTTAAACTAAAAATTTTTGCATACCATTTAATGGAATTATGTATTTGTATATTTTGCTTTAAAAACATTCCACAGATTTAACTCAATGCTGAAGATTTTGACAATAATATTATTAGTTCCTATCATATATTATCAATTATATAGGTGAAATTTGCCCACTTGACAACAAATGAGTTAAAAATATATTTTCAGTGTTATTTCTCCATAGAAATATAGGAGTCCTCTGTCACTTCTTCTGAGCTAATCTTGTAAGAATATGTGCCTCAATGCAAAATTTACAATGTATGCTCTGAAACTGAAGACACAAGTTTGAAACATCAGTCGAGGTCATATGATAAGACTATCCAGAACTGAACTATTTTGTCATCAGAACCAGAAAACTGTAAGACGGATAGATGGATTTTACCAACATCTCCAAATTGTAACAGTGGAAACTTTTAAAACTAGGAAGCAGGACTGGAGGGGTGGAGGGGGAAATAAAAAAATTTAAAGGAGAAAAACACATACCACACCCCCCAAACAAAAACAACCACCCCCAGAAATTAATATTAGTGCTTTAATCATCTTGTTCTAAAATTGAGCTGGCGTTTTACAAAATGTCTAAGTCCCAGTAACAGTCAGGTCTGTATTAGAATCTGAAACATCAACACAAAAAATCCAAAAGCAAAAGAAAGTGACTGTTACTTTAGTGTACATGAAATATTGTTATATTTTAAATGGCAGAGAGAACTTTCAAGATTTTTATCAGTAGAGTGTCATTTGGAGGCAGTTAAGAGAAATACCATAACTTACTAAAAAGCCCCATCAAGTTTAACTAGAGCAGTCAAGAAGCTACATAGGACAGGAGCAAGATTAACTCAAAGGCTGTAAGTTTTACTGAGGATAATATATTTGTACATAAGCCTTTTTTAGTAAAGAAACACATAGACATGTCCCAAAATTTCCTGCTGAAAAAACAAGAGGAGAGATGATAAAATTAAAATCCTCATTTTAATTAAAGAAACAAACTTAATTTACAGAGAAAAAATAGTCGTGTTCTCCAACTTTTGTGTTTCCATCAGAGACAAATGCTGTATACTCCTGCTTACTACATTTCTGTTGAGTAAATAGAAAAACGTTTTATACTGAAAAACTTTGTACACCAAACAAATTTAAGGGAGTTCACTGGAATTTTTCAATAATACTGTAGGAAATTCACATTCATAGATGCTAAAGATGAAATAGTGAAATTGCAGTTGAAAATCTTTCACTGCAGGAAGAACAATTTATTTGTTTTGTTTTTAAATCTAGTTGCCTTCACAATTCCAAGTGTAATTTTTAAAACTTCCTCAGCATAACAAGTTATCAGTTACCCAAAAGGACCATGACCTGAGAATAAGGCACTATTAACTCAGAAACTTCTGTAAAGTGAGTCAAAAGCTCAATATTTCTGAAAATCAGATTAAAGAGTTGCTGTGTGGAAGAAAAAAAAAAAACTACCAAAAACAACAACAATAAAAAAAAACACACACACAAAAAAAACCCACACAAGGTCTGTGGAATTTTTAAAAACAGCAGTTACTGAATGAATGGGATTGTGAGTGTGGCAAGAGATCAAGCAGCTGACACGTCAGTATCAAATATATGTTTTAATGGATTTTTTTGCCAGAGCCATGGTATCTTTGGGAAGTATTGTTTTACATTTGATGCTTCATTTGACATAGTTCCAAAACAATGCAGAAGACCAAAATACCATTGGTTTTATCTGTTCTGAAATCATTCCATACAGACATGGGTGGAACCAAATTATACAAATCACTAATTTTTCTGTTTGCATCCTGTATGTTTTCAGATTTATTTGAATGCTTGGAAGGTTCATGGAGAGAAAGGTGGCATGAGTGTCTCAGTGAGACTTAGTAACCTAAATAACTACTCAACTCTGCCTTTCCCACAGTTCAGAAGAAAGCTTATAGTAAGGTCATAAAACAAATTCAAGCCTTTCTGGGCAAAAAGCTCCCTCTGAAGCACCATACTCTTTCTTTAGTCTTTCTCAGAGTAGATTCAAGAAGATTCAGCAACAAGCTTAGCAGGTGGATTTGTTTAATTATTTTCACTGCACAGTGTGTCTGGGGTTTTTTGTACTACTTATTGTGGAAGAGACTCGCAAAAACACTGGTTCTAACAATTCCCAATTAGACCACAATCACTTGAAGCAGCTGGGAACTTTCTTCAGAGGCACGTAAATCCAATGCACAGGCCATGGTAACAGAGCTCTATAAAACATGTGATAATCTTGTCTCTGACTAAAAATTAAAGATTGAAGTAGTTCAGCCTAAATGCATAGCCCCCACTAGGTGTTTTGGGGAGCAGTAGAGAAACCACACCCCTCCCTCATGCTTCCTCAGCTAAGACTTTAAACCTTCCATAACTGTCCAGCCAATTGTGTCTGTTTTTCCGCTGTTACTTCCTCTCACAACTATAGTTCTTGTCAACTTCTGTTATTCACGGCTCAGGAGACAGATAACTAGGATACAGAGCCTTTCGCCTCCAGGTCATCAGTTCAAATGTAGTCCATGTTGGTAGGGACCAAAAGCTGCTATCAATAGATGGCTTTCTGGTCTCCTTAGTAAACCTCCATTCCATCTGCATAAACCAGTAGGTATTTCAGAGCCAAAATCCCGTATTATCTTAAAAGGTGTCCATCATAGCGAAAAGGAAATGGAATTGCAATCTTCACCTTAAAACAACTGTGTCCCCCCAAATATAGAATATCCACGCTTCTGTCTTCCCTTCCTTTAAACATTAGAAATTCCAGCTGTATTCACAGAGCAAAACCATAAGACAACAGATTAATGAAAATGTATTCTAAAAGGCTGCAAGCAGAGAAAGTCAAAAGAAAAATCTTTTTTAAAAAGACAATGAAAGCTTTGCTGCATTAACAAACCTCAGTGAATGTTTCTGAGAAAAAATATTTTTGCCTAAAATAAACATTCATTATGGTTTTGTTGCTATAGGGATTGTGAATGCTCCTCTGAGTCTTCCAGGAAAGCTTCACAGCAAAACTTCGAAAGGTTAGTTTTGAAATTCCTTGTATCTGCACACATCAGCAATCAGGTCCTTGCACTGATGCATGGATGTCCTTGCTATTGCTCAGTCACATAGTAATAAAGGCCAGGATATACTCACTTTTTAGATTTCTTGCCTGCTAAGCCACAAGGAAATTACCATTTCAATTACCTGCAAGTTCTGCGGGATAGCCACCTCTAGGCTGTACTACAGGGAGTTGTAAGTCACAGGAAAGTAGTAACTGTAGTGTAGTTAATGAAAGAGATATCTGAGCTGGAGCAGTAGCCTGCAGCAGAGTCTAAACCTTCTGCTCTCCATGTGATTTCAAGGTATGGTACATCAAAGCTACGGCATCTCCCCTCTCCCTCAGATCTTTTATGACAATGACATGTCCAAACCCCTCAACTCAGTATATCACCCGTTGACTTTTAAGGCTTCCTTCCTGGTAACTCCTTCCACAGGAAAATCATCAGATGTGAATCTCTCAAATAATAGAAATTAACATTTAGATTTAAAAGTTCTTAGAAAGCACATCAACCATCAGTGGACTCTACAAAACTACCAGCGAACATGGAGTCAAAATGCTAAAAGCCATCTGCAATTTTATCTCACCTAAGTGATCTTTCCAGTACGATATTAGGAACTATAACTTCCCTTGCAATTCTAAAACTGGAATGGGGTTTGTCTCACAGAGCAAGAGGACAACAGAATGCAGGCTCTGATCCCAGCGTTTCCATATTGTCAACAAGCTAAACGTAGCACACGCTATGGACCACCCTGCAGAAAGAAGCAGTGATTCAGACAGCACATCCTGCAGCCTGTTCTCTGACCAGAGTAGCAAGGGCACTAGGCCGTTTACATCTTTCTGCTGAGCTGCTCTGAGGGCGCTGCAACAAACCAGCGTCGTTTTCAGAGGAAATAGCGTATAGTAGTCAGGCTGGTAAGATCTATCACACCAGTTTACATCTAACAACTTTTTATTGTAATAAGAGGCAGCATAGTGCCATAACTATTAGGTTATTCTTAAAGCTCTCACATTTCTGCAGAAGACCTCCCAGACAGCGTATGTGTACTGGTATCACGTAGCACATATACCACTGTCAAAGATATGTCAGATCGGCTGCAGTGCTGATTGATATGATGTGTACAGTTGATCAGATGCATTTCGGACAGGCCTACATGTAGGCTTTAGAGCCAATTTACTCATACACAGTGGCCATCTCTGAGAATTTTCAGATGTCCAGCAGTATGGCAGGAGGTGTTGCCTATCCAGACAACAGAAATCCAGACAAACAGTTCAAAAGTAAATCTAGATTACACTGTAACCCTGTAGACACATGACTATGCACAGCCAGTTCCAAATGGAAGCAGTTAGGTCCAGACAGACTTGTTAGCAGGAGCGCACTGAAGCAGTGCCAGGTACACAAAGAGGCAACGGCAATGGTCATAAATCCAGCAAGGGAAGACACAGAGCAATTGGTGTGACTGAGACTGTACGAAAAGCAGGCAGGGATAAACATGGCAATGACGCTGTAGAAATCACGATGAAGAAAACAGCAGCAGTGGTAATCCTGGGGTGGGTGTGCCTGAGGTGCAAGGCAGCAGCAGCCCCAGCAGGACAGGATGACAGCTACAGGGGGTAGGGGCAGCCAGGCTGCTACGGAGACAGAACTAGAGATACTTGGGTTGCAGCAGCACTGAGTGACTCTTCAAGAAGTGAAGATACAACAGAGGAAAGATCAACTGGTCACATACCAGTTAGAAACCATTATTCCATAAATTTATCTTTAATTATGGTTGTAATCATTTTTCAAGAAGTCAATTTGTCAGAGAGGGGAAAAACCCCAAACAACAATATATTTTCTGCAGTTTATTCTCATAGCCCCATGTACCGTAGCAAAGAGCTACTTGACAGGTCTAAAGAAAGGTATATGGAGCAAAAGGTCTTTTTTTCTTGAATTATGAATTTGATTTAAATATGTCATGATAGATTAATCAGATTTTAACACACTCTGAAAGATCTGTACTCCTTTAGGATTTTACTATTCTTGCTTCTTAAACTGTCTTAAGTATTAAAAAAATAATACACTTCACATTTTATAACCATAATCTCACTGTATGTGATGCTTACTTAAGTAAATATTATTTTTCATGTCAATCACTAAGCTCCTGGAAGTCTTTATATTTAATATAACATTTATTCACTTGTAGTGACATTCTTGAAACACAGACAAGGTATTATGAATAGAAAACTACATATACCAAGCTACAGAACTTAGAACAGCAAACACTAATGTAAACAAGTAAATATTCTATCAGTTCACTTACAAATGTTACATTTTACTCATAGAACTAAGCTCACTCACCTTTTTACATTCATCTGTTCTTTTAGTTTGCTGTACATTTCCAGCACTGCATAAAAACAAGCAGATTAACCCATGCATGTTACTGTGGCTTTAGTTAATAAAAGAGGAAAATATATACTGTAAAGGACAAAATGAACCATAGAAAAGGATACGCTAAATTTACCTTATTTAATTCCTACTGTAACATAAATGCAATTAAACTAGTAAAAAAAAAAAGTAGAATTCAGCTAAGAATGCCAAAAGAACTGAATTCTTAACAGCTCTTTAATTAAAAAGATATAAGATTAAACAAAACAGCAGACACTACATACACCAAGTATATTCATTTACTTACTACATACCACAACATTAGCTGCATTCCCAGTCTATGCCCTGTCTCCATTAAATGGCAACAGTACCACCTACTGTACTCATAACAAGTCAAAAAGACTTTACAAAGAAAAATTCTCCAATCTGATCTATGCCAATATCACAAACAGGATAAAATCTTATAAAGCTGTGTGCAGTCGTAAAATATTACCTCTCTAAAACATAATTTAGAGCCCTTGTATTCTATTTAAGAACTCACGAACTGTTGCAATGACACAGAGCTAGAAGTTGAAGTAGAATCATTGGTATCTTCCCTAGAATTCAAACAGTAAAAAACACCCTCTTAAGCAGCAAATTTACAGTTTATAATGCTTAAAAATATTACTTCATTTAAAGCTGTATGTGGCTACATTGTTTGCATAATTTTTATCTGTCTCACTGCATATATGTCTGACTATATATATAGCCTATATCTCTCTTCTCACGAAGTGTCATAATTGCTCTATGTCAAATATTGTAAAAAACATGGGACCTGCAGGATGACATCTCTTTAAAACCCATTCATGTTTTTGTTAAACTGGATGTTCCTGTTTAACAAACTTAAAAGTGATTTATAACTTAAAAAATAAAATTATTTTCCATTTTGATTGTTGTAACTTTATTCAATATTTAACTAAGGGTCATTCACCTGGAAGACACAACTGTAGTTTTTCCACAACTGTTGTAATATTCCTTTGCTGAACTCTACATCGGATGATCTCCTCTGTTTGGGCTATCACCTTAGAGATTAAAAGTAAAAATAAATAAATAAATAAATAAAATCAGAATTAAATTATGCAAATAAATTTAACTTGCTACAAATATTCACAATGCCCATATAGGAAGCACCATTTTCTCACCTCTTTCCCAGCATCCTGAAGCCTTCGGTTGGTATCAGTAACTTGGACCTTAAAAATAATTTCACCTTTGTTAGACAAATATGCATATATTGCCCTGATGTGACTGCTCACCCTTGTAATCAGATCATGCTTCATGAGAAATTTAGAACAAAGAAATGCAAATTCAAATTAACTCTACAGCTTGAACTTGAACTTTTGATCGCAAAGGGCTTTTCTTAACTTCAATTACTTATGACAGTTCTTTCTAACAGATTCTGTGGCAAACTTCTCAAATTTACTTGGGATTTTTGAACTTTCCTTGTTTCTGTAGGTCTGTCAAACAATTCAAATCATTGACCCAATTGACCACTGGTCCCTTTTTGATAACCTCAATGAGCTCTATGGGCCATTCATTGTCTGTAAGAAATGGTGATTGCATTTTATGGTAATTAAACATTCATACTTTGCTGAATGCAAACACTGGGTGGTTGATTAACATCAAACGTGGAAATCTCCAAACCACAGCAACATTTTAATGCTGCAGGTGCAGGCAAAGCTCGACCTCAGATTTTCCCACATAGTAAGTGACTCATTAGGTCATCATAATAAGGAAGCACATTCTAGTTTATTAAAAATCTCATTAATTTCTGAACAAAGATGCTCAATGACCTCATTGACGCTGTATTTGGTCTCTTGTTATCTGAATATCCTTTATATAATGCTCTTCTAATCATAACCTCTGATGAACTATGCTCATTCTGTCTGGTGTGCATATTTTGCTCTCAAATGTGTAAAGAGAGCTAAAAGGGACGGATTTCATAATTTACTATTTGGCGTTCTGATTTGGTAATAAATCTTAGTTCTCATTTCTAATGAAAACTACTAACTTCACCTACTCTTCTACTCATTACAAAGTAAAGAAAATTTGATTTTCATGCATAATTGCAGCATTTTTATTTTTCTAATCAAGATTTTAAATGTTTCTAAGGTATGACATTCAAATGCAGGATTAGAAAAAATACCTATATAAGAAATATCGGTTTCACCATTTGTTGTTCTTTTTCTTCTGAGAAAGCCTTTAAAAAGGGCAAAATAATTCTAGTAACATTTTCTGAAAATGTATATATATATATATAAAAGATATCAGAATTCGACCTAATAGAATATTCAGCTTTGTAAAAGTAAATTAGATCAGGCAACATAGCTCTGATCACAAATCCTAAACATACCACCTTTAAAAAATTATTGCAAACATCAAAGTGTACGTGATAATCACTACATTCTTAATCTTCAGTAGAAGAGTCGAGTTTCTTCTTTCAAAGACAATAATATATGAAACTCTGAATAACTAGTTTCTTACCTTTAATTTTTCTGCATCAGCCCTAACTTTAAGAAGTTCTGTAATGGCATCCACAAAGCCCTGATGGTGAAAATTGCACATCTTTTCTATCTCCCTGTCATGGTTACGTATGCAGGCATCAAGTTTTTCCATAAACCTCTGATGTGCATTTGGTTGGTCATCATATACAGATCTGTTAAATACAAATAAGAAAATCAAAGTTTACTTTCCCTCCCAGTTAAAAATAGCAGGCAAGAATCTTTATTGAAATCTCCCTCTTAAAAAGAAAGTAAAAGCACAGAAACTGGGTGTTAGAGTGGCATCGTTCGTGATCCACTCCACCAAAATCAGCATTAAAAGAAAGAGATGGCACAAAACTGAGAACTGAACCCAGCCCTTATGGCATTAATCCAGGTGCTTAACCAGTTACATCATGCATGACCTGAGCCTCACTGGTCTGTTATTTATGCCCTAATGCTCAAATACGCATACAAAAGAATCAGTTTCTCCAACCACCTCAACTAGCATGGATCACTTTTCCATCAAATTCCACTCTTTGCTAAACATAAAGAAGTGCAAACATACAAATTTGCTTTTCTGGTATTCCTAACACCAGAGTTATCCAACTAAATCAGGGTTGGATGCTTACAGCCAGAACAACCAGAGCACTGCGGCAGCAGTCAGGCTCCTGGCAGAAGGCAATCCCTGCTGCTCCCAGCCTCTGCCTGCCCACATTCAAATTCTCCCAGAGCAAAACCACAACATACACATGCCTAAGGCTGCTGCCTCAGTAGGATCTAACTTTCAGGAATGGCTAAAATCAGATCTTTTGGTTTATTTTACTTATTGTTTGAATAGTACAATTACAAACCTCATGCAGAAAACAGGACTCCTGGAGAAATTACCAATGTAGCTTATTGAACTGCACCAGAAATAGAAAGCTGTGTGGAAAAATGCTCAAGAATGAGAGTGAGCAAAGGAGACAGGGAGCACTAAAAAGCTTCAGACTTTAGCAGAGGAAGCAAGAAGAGTGGTATCACAGAGAACTGTATTGGAAAACAAAGGTATAAAATCTTTACAGAAAGGTAAGGCAAAAGCAGTTCCAAAATTTGTTTAATAACTTGATAGAGCAACAACAACTAAGACAGGTAATTTTTGAAGCAGCTATTTGGATAGAATGAGAAAGGCAATATAAGGATGATACCGTCATATATATACAAACATGTTTATACTGCAGACTGCAAGCATTCAA
Organism: Ara ararauna; assembly: GCA_028858755.1. Taxonomy (NCBI): domain Eukaryota; kingdom Metazoa; phylum Chordata; class Aves; order Psittaciformes; family Psittacidae; genus Ara; species Ara ararauna. The sequence continues at coordinate 72,731,374 of CM054381.1, forward strand.
AAAAATCAGGACATCAAAAAACTTTAAATTACTTTTTTTAGTCTCTAATTTCCTTTCATAATTACAAACTTTTCCCCAGAAATCATAAAGAGAAGCTTCTTTTAAAAAAAATTAAAGAAAAAATAAAACTTGATATGGGGAAAAAGCAAAAGGCTAAAAGGCTGAAGTCCCAGTGATCTCAATGTTGCTTGTACAAGCAGTCTTAAGTTCAAGACCCAGGCAACAGTGAGTCAAAGCCTTCAAAACTCTTAGTAGAGAGAAAGTACTTCCCTCCCAGTCTTTTTCAAGAAGCATGAGTTCCCATATTGTTCAAGATCCTCTTTTCCAACCAGACATCTGGGCTCTGCTAAGATCTGGGGTCATCATAACCCATTCAACAAACCTATAGCTGAGTGTCTGACAAGAACCTGACCTTTCAGAAAGAAAAGCATACAGAAGAGATTGAAAAAGAGTCTTGTAACTAGATTCTTCATCCTTTCTGAGTTCCTTTAGACCTTCAACAATACCCTTAAAGAAGCAACTGAAGTTAATAGAAATGAGAAAGGCAATAAGCTGTCATACATGCCAAAGGAAGAAAGCCAATTCCTGATAGCCTGCTTGCTATAGATATTTTTCTCAGGTAAAAATCTATTCAATACAATATCCTAGAATATCTCCACTTTGCTTATGATAAGAAAATAAGGCTACAGTACTGAAAGGCAGGCTTTTTCCTCCAAAGTGCAACAGGGGAAGAATACAAGAGTGTTGATCCATGAAGTGGTTCAAAAAGGGAAAAATACCCCTCACCCCTTTCAACACTGCAGTTTGAAATGAAAGCTGGAAGGAACAAATATGTAAGTCTCTCCTCCTGCGGTTTAAAGGGCCGTGGTGGAAGACCATGTGGGTCCCACACCTGCCAGGGGGAAACACCTGCACCCAGAATCTGATGCTGACTGGAGGGAGAAGCAGCAACCTGGCCTGGGAGGAAATAAGGGTGCAAGACACATAGTCAGCTCACTGAGTGAGCATAGAGTGCCATCCACCTGCCTCCAGAGTTCCTGGAGAAGAAATTAAAAGGATTAGGAGGACCAGATGCATCAGCTAGTGCATTCACATATATCAGGCACACGTGAGCTTCCTCTGAAAGGGCTGGCCTTACCATCTACACTGCACTACACTGAAACAAAAACCAGAAAAAAATTACTGCTTCCTTTAGCCTTTGATTTAAGGGTAGAAGGAGTCTTCAAGTTTAGTTCTCCTTCCAATGTTCTGAAAGGGAAGTGAGAAAGAAGTATCACTAAAACAAAGATAGGAACATAAAAGACTTCCATCTATTGCTGTAAGTTGTGTAACATAACCGTAAGCAAAAACAGCAATAAACCACAGTAGACCAAATATACCTCAAATGAGAATAAGAATAAGAATGTAAAAAGATGGTGCAAGAGGAGCTCCACACTTGAGTTTGTATCAACAAAGTTTCTTTGGTGGTAGCAATGCATTATCCTTTTGGACTTAGTCATTGGCTGATGATTTTAGGGTATCCAGTAGCTGCAGTTCAGCATAACTGTCTTTATACCTTTTTATTGACTTCAGATCTGCCAGCACCGGCAGACATGCTGTTAAACACTGAGAGAAGGAAATAATTTGTGACTGGAAGATTTCTCTTTAAAATGTTATCAAACAATTCTGGACAACATAGCCAGAAATTACAGAACCACACACTATGTAGCACAGACAAGACATTATTCACTGCTATAAAAAAAAGTATTTATTATTTTTTCTCAATACTAAAGGTACTCACACTTCAGTTTAATGATAATAAAAACCATACAGATTGATAATTAACAGGGGTATTTAAACAATATTTAATTGAAAATCATACAGGCAATAAATGTTTAAAGTTGGGGGAGAAGAAATCAATACTGTGTACATCCCAACAGGCTGCCTTAACTACAAGATTACCCTACCTTATTAAGATAATAGTTACCATTTTATGTTCTACATTGTACTGTTTTCTGCAGAGATACTAATAAAATGGTGATCTGCGATCGAAGCCAGTATTTTGACAGAGCTCCTTAACATTCATATGTAGACAGCTCCATCTTGTGGGAGCAAAAACAAATCAACCCCCTTCATCACACTAGTGAAAAAAATCCTGAGACAGAACTGCTTCCTTTTAAAGAAATAAATCATGACACTATGTAAAATAAATTCACACTTTGTATCACAACTCTGATATAGATGAGAAGTAAGATGATAAATTAAACAAGTTTACCAACTTCCTTAAGACGCTGCGCCCTTAAGGCATGCTATTTCAGAGGCTTCAGAAGGCAGTTTGACCTAAAGCACCAGCCTTTAAGCGTATGCAAGCAAAAGAGCCATGCCACCTCAGGCCAAGGACAGAAATTGGGCTTTTTCTCAAAACTGCAAACACAACTGAGGTGATGCATGCCTGATTTACTTATTATAGAACATCACATATAGTACACTACAATTTATTTCTGATGCTGAACCTTATTTTCCATCCATACATTTCAAAGCTTACCTATACTATGTATTTATTTATTTACTAAATAAATTGCTAGCTTTGAACAATTATCTGAAGGTGTACATTTCAACGGATTATGGCACTGCAAGCAATGCTGCTAGCAATTCTGCACTTTTCTGTGTTAAACTATCAGGCAAACAAATCATCATACTGCAGTATCTGAGAGAGAGACACGGAATCCTGAAAGCATCCTATATCGAATTCTTTTAAACTATAAGACAAAAATAACAAACTTTACAACACACAAACACACACACAGAGGTTCTATTGGGCAGAGAGTGAGGAAATGATAACCCTTCCAGATGCATATCTTCAGGAGGTGAGTACTACATGCATTTATATATACATTTACCCTAAAAATCTGTTCCTCTCACTTTAAGTTGCTTCACATACATCAGTTGAAAGTGTCATAAAAAGAGGCAAACATGCCTAGGCTACCAAGAGAAATTTTACATGTTGTCCTGGGTTCGGAAGTAGCAGTCATTTTTTTTTCTCCTTCTTAGCAGCTGGTGCAGCACTGTGTTTTTGACTTTTGGCCTGGGAACAGCGCTGATAACACCGATGTTTTTAGTTACTGCTCAAATGTTTAGTCTGACCAAGGACTTTCTGAGTCTCATGCTCTGCCAGGAAGGAAGGGAAACTGGGAGGAAGCAGAGACAGGACACCTGACCCAAACTAGCCAAAGAGGTATTCCATACCACAGCACATCATGCCCAGGATGTAAAAACTGAGGGCAGGGACCGGAAGAGTTAGTTCACTGCTCACTCGGGCTAGGTATTGGTCGGCGGGTGGTGAGTGGTTGTATTCTCTTCCCTTGTATTTGCCTTGTCATTATTATTATTGGTGGTAGCAGCAGTGGTTTGTGTTATACCTTAGTTACTGGACTGTTCTTATCTCCACCTGTGGGAGTTACATTCTTTTGATTCTCCTCCCCATCCCTCCAGGAGCAGGGGGAGGAAGGAGGGCGGCTGCTAACAAACTGTGTGGCTGATTTACAGCTGGGCTTAAACCACGACACGTGTGTAATATATAGTTCTTTCAATTTCTGTTTACATTCATACACTTGTGAATGTAGAACCCCAAGGATCTTCTTCAGCTTTATGGGCTCCTGAAGTAGATGCTGGTGGTCTGAAATACAGCACAAACCTGAACTGAGCCAAACTGAAAGACACGAACAGATTGCTTTCAACCTGTGATCTATCTATATAGGAACCTACAGACTACAAGTTGTTGATCTACACCATGACAATTTGAAGAGCAAGCTTTTTCTCAGTACGAGTCTTCAAACTGGAAAAAAATAAAGGAGATGATCACTGCTGTTGGAGACAGAAGTTTGTATTTGGTTTTGGCAATTAAAAAAAAATAAAATAACAAAACAAACAAACAAAGCAAACCCAAACATGACATACCACTTTAATTTTCAGTCTGGAATGAGAGAACATTAACTTGAGTGACTAGTCAGACATCACCATTGTGAATCAGCGACAGGGCAGGTACTATTTTCATTCCTAATTGATGTGGCAAGCAGGGCACCCATGAAGAGCACAAGCAGAGCTGAAGGATTTTTTCTGGTAATGTGTAGCAGGTTATTTATCTACATTTCGCAGGACTCTATGTAGACAGACTTTTTTTTTTTTTACTCAGCCCAACTACTGGACACTGAGTCATATTAGTATCAGTCTAGGTAAATACAAGATAGTGAAGAAAACACTCAAAAGAGGAAAAATAATTAACTGGGAATTGTCAGAGAAAGCTTAACCTAAAGAAGAAAGATGTCTCAGTCACTGCCCAATTTTATTGCAACAGGGATATTTTCATCTTGATCTTTTCTTACCACGTGGGCTGAAGAGAGAAAGACAAGCATAAACAGATTTCAATTCAGATCTCAATGAAAAATGAAAGAGAATTTTCAGATATGCAAGCATTTTCCAGTTGAAGAAAATAAAATAAATTTACTTTAATACCTTTTATTTTCAAAACTGATACACAATATGAAAAATATGTATTTCATAGGTTTTACTGACAATTCTCATGTTCACATGCAAAAATCTACTGAAGCACCAGAGAGCACCATTCTACGCATAAAAATACCTGCTGCTGAGTAAGCAAAAAGGCTCATCTCCAGAGAGCTAAAATTCAGCCAAGAATGGTAAAATCCAACTTGTCATCAGTTCCACCTGACCCTTCAAAAACTAATAACACTAATAATTATTTAAAAAAATCAATGGTGCTCAAATCATCTGGTCCATTCTGTAATGACAGCTCCATACATACATATCATTAAATGCCTGCCTGTGAATGGGATTAAAAGATGATCAGCATTTCTCTAGGAGGACGAGGGAGAAAAATGTTCCAAGGCAAAAAAAAAGTAAATAAATCATGAGCCCAGAAATCAATTTACTACATTGACCAGAGTACTGGAAAGGTAGGCAAAGGAAGTGCATACAGACAAGTAAGTGTAAAAGGAGAGGAGCCTAAAAATATTTTTTGACAGTTCAAGCAAATACCCCAGTAGAAAATTAGAATAATCAGAAACCTGAACATAACTTCCACTGTAATCTACTTGGTGAGAGTTTTGCACAAAACAGTGAATTGCAAGACTAATTGGATTAAGAACTAAAGAAATTTCATCCCTTTTATCTACAGCAGTAGCTGTAATTTTGAATGGTAAGCAGAACTGCTTAGGTACTCAGGCTTCAGGTAAAAATTAACTTGAAGAGTTTATTTTATTACAAATAAAAGCTGCATATTTTCATAACAAAAAAATTATTCAGAAGATAAAATGAATTCGTAGTCGGTCATAAATGTCAATTAAAAAACATTACTAAAATGGTCTATTAGATGAAGAGAAAGAATAATATATAACAAAGCCCTTCTGGGTTCTAAAAAAAACCTATTAGTTGGTGAAGGTTTTGGCCTTTGTTTTTTTTTTTTTTTTTAATGTGTGTTTGTTTTTTTTAAATGGGCAATGATTTAATTTTTTCCTGCAACACATATTCAGGAGAAACATCTCTGAGCTTACGAAGCATTACTGTAAAATTTTAGACTGAACAACTCTCTTAGTAATAATTAATAATAAGTTCTACAGCAGCAAAGATTTTAAAACAGGTCAGCTATTTAAAAAATAAAATAAAAAAATGTCAGAAAATAGAGAAAAAATACTGATCTCTTTACAGGACAAAGTAGCTCCTCACTAATGAGTTGTTACCTTTCACCATTTTCACACCCCCTCAAACCATCCTGGTTTGTCCCATTTCTAGGACGAATTGCAGGTTCCCCACCCCTGCCTATATTGCCACAAAGTCTTTCATTTCCTGATTACACAAGACATATGAAGCAATTAAAAATTGTATATGCATTCCTTTCAGGGTACTGATAAGCACTTAGTAAGTGCCAATCAGTTACATCTCCATGAATGTTGTGATGATGATGGGAATTACACGTATCTGGCACAATAGTTGTACAAGTTTGATACGGAACAAGTTTGATATGCCTGACCACGCAGTTTATGAACTGCAAAGGATGAAAGAGAAAAAGAATCATTTGTAGAGCTTCAGATTTAGAATTGTGAGGGAAAAGTTAATTTTTAACTGGTAATTTTGATACAAGTCACAAAAAAACCCCCAACAAACAAACAAAACAAACAACCAAAAAAAAAAACCACCAACAACTTGGACATACAATTTTTATTCCATTTTTCAAAGTAATACTTAAAACAAAGCACATACAAATAAACCTACTCTCAAATGAAGAAACTACTTGTGGAAAATAATGTTTTTAGAATTAATATCTTGCTACCAAAACCAACTTTATACTGAGGCTAGAGATGCTTTCCATTAGCTCCCATAAACACATTGCAAGTGGCCCAGTAGATGTTTGTCCTCTCCCTCCATTTCTCGTTTGATAACAAAAAAACCAAAAACATAGTTATGCAATAAAATAATATTTACAATTTAAATTTGCATAACAAGTTCAGTGGGATCAACGCAAGCTCACAACACTGACCAAGCAAATTAAGATTCTGCCAATAAAACAGACCTGTCATTGCGACTATAACCATGGCATCCCTAATCATGATACTGTATCACAAACTCCATTTAAGCTGCAATTTCACAGGAAACACTTCAGAAACTTCCTTTGTCCTACAGTATACAAAGATATTTTCTGTTTACACAAACTCCAAACTTTGTAGGGATTTTTCCATGGAGTAATTTCATATAGGTTGCTGCATACACCCTAAAAGGCTCTATAAAATATTGTCCAGGTGTTTCCTGCAATTCAACTGGAGTTATGGTAACAAGCACATTTCTTAAAACCTAAGCAGCCTTTCTATGCCAGGCACTACCTAGGGTCCAGTTCTGCTGTCCTCTTTCTTAGTTACACCTCACTGCTGTATCTAAAAGATCACATTACATGCCAGAACAATGCAGAACTCAACATAGGCCTAATCTGAGAAAAGATTTTATTAATCTTCATTTAGCTGTTATGCTTTGCTTGCCTGGTTTTCCTGGATGTGCAATTTCTGTGAATTGTTCTCACTAATAGTATCCTGTTTCTATGAGCAGGAAAGGGCCGAGTACAGTTTGTTAGTTAACATTACTTCCTATAAGCAGGGTCCATATTCTGTAGCAGCAGCACTACAGCAGTCATTGTTCATGCTGGATAAGCAATGGATCATGCTGATGGCTGTTAATGGACATCCTCTGCAGCGAAACATGAACTGATAATCAGTAAACCCAGATTTGCAATAGACTTCCTCCTTCCTGTTTTTACACTGCTGACCAAGGAGATGCCTCTTCCTGCTAAGCCTTTGTGCGACTTACTGATGTATGAAGCAAGAAACTGAAAAACAAGTGCTGCACTACTATTTTTTTTTTCTAATTTTGTGTTGTAATAGCAGATAAAAAAGACAGCAAAGAAAGAGCCAGCTTCACTCACTGTGGTACTAGCTACCACCACATAATAAACTTTCTAGTTTGGCCAGCTGTTTCATATACCTAAATTGATACAGTGAACATAGTTGGAACCTATATTATTTCACATAAAATATATTAAGAAACCAAAGTCCACATAGCAATATTGTTATCTTCCCTTTATATTTCCACAGATTGAAATATAAATTGTTTCATTTTAGAAGCAATGGATTCACCTATGAAATTGTGAGCTTCTAAGTTCTTTTTAAAGAATTGATAGGATTTCCACTACCCATGTCCCAGAAACAAGTAGCCATCTATTACAACTTATACATAACCTGTCTTCTTTATCCGAGGTATTTTAGACATACTCTCCCAGATAAATATGTACCAAACATCTCAGTTAGAGGTTCACAAAATAGAACAGAATATTTGATGTCACAAAATGTCTAGGTCTTATTTCAATAGGCTTTGAATACCAACACTACGTAGATACAAATATATTTAATTTTAGAAATCAAGAAGTTCAAGATTAAATAAAATATCCAATAATTAAAGTTTTGAAACCAATTGGATTGAGAACATATTCCATTCAATACAGATGAAACCAGATAATTCTTTGATGTGTCACACTCCTCTGCAAGCACATAACTGAAGCACATATTTTACAATAATTTTTTATTAATAATTTTTGTTAACTCTAGGAGCTCACATAGACAATACACAGAAAATCATCATGTCTTTCCCTCATGCAAACTAACAGCCTGTCCTATATATCCTTTGCATATGCACATCTCCCAGGATCACTAAAGAAAATGGAAGATGATTTAAAAAAAAAAGTCTGGTTTTAACTTAAAAGCTTAAAAGCTGAGTACCTAAAATTAAAACTAACAGTGTTTCTCTGTTGGGAAGCAAATAACAGTGTTGAAGCAACTGACTTCTACTACTCTTTGTTATCTTCCTCCACTCTTCTACCTGCTTGATAAACAGACTAAGCAGCAGAAACTCTGTTCATGCCTTAGGGAAAGGGGACACACCAGCATAACATATAAAGTCCACATTCCAAGGGGAGGTAGCACACCTTGGCAACTTTGTTACAGTTTCCTAAGTTTATGAAACAAAACAGAACAAACATATAGTATGAAACAATATCAACTAGGTTACTTTTTTGTTGAAATTAACCAAAAACAAAACTCGGAAGAAAAAGTTGCCCTGCTGAAGGTCACTCTACGCATAAGGAAGTGTGAAAACTGTGAAAGTCCCAGCGAGAGCTGCTAACAACAGAAATAGCTGAATGCCTGTAATAGAAATGAGAGTAGTGTACTAAAATTTACATAGATGATACTTGAAACTTTAAATACTTCTTTTTAAAGCTGAAATGTCTCAAAAGTATCTCCCTAGGTACATACTACAGTATATGCATTATTAATTTTGTATTACTCTGATTCATGGGAGAATTGCAAGTTACAGCCACTGCAGTTTTGCAAGCAAATTACTTTCTCTGAGACATAGTGAAAATCCCATTTACAGTATTACAGCTGAGCACCTTTCTCATGCTATAAAAAACTCCCAGCCCACTCTGCAGGTCCCTAGTGCAGAAGTGTTCAAAGGCATCTTTTAGGTCCTTGTTGTCAAGCCCCAAGTCTTTCATAAAGGCTGATGCACTCTAAAACCTGCATATTTCCTTCTTAATACTTCCATCAGTGATTAAGTTTGCTACTAGTTTGGTATTACTGGCAAAGGTTGAGGTACAGGAAGGGCTTCAGCCAGGCTCCAGGACAGATTGCTAACTCCTTCCTGCACAGGACAGTTTGTCAGGCATACGAGTAATTGCTTAGTAAACATGTACAAAAGGAGGGAGAGGTGCATTGCTGAGCATACTCAAAAGCTGAACACCAAAATGAACATGATGGCATTGTTATACCCAGATCTGTGGTGGCAGGGATTAGGTCTGGGCACTTCAACCACCACTAGAAAGACTAGCAACAGCCAGATTTTATAACTAGCCATTGCAAGCTCTTCAGTAAGATAAAATCTAACATGATTGCTTGATGATGACGTAAAGCTAGGTTGATGGTTTTGAGCGAGTTAGTACTTATTCAGTTACTGCAACCCATATACTTAAAAATAGTTTCTTATTTACGAACCCATTCCTGGCATTATCTTAGAAGCATTATTTAAGAAATATCAATCCTCATAGATTTTTAAGAGCCCATTTTAGCAGTATAATACATAAAATGCAAGATGACAAAACTTGCTCAACTGGAGTTGCTGCAATTTCAGCCTTGTATGTGCAACATTCTAGCACTTACAGGTCAAAAACTGTCTTATATTGAATTATGCTAAGGCTCCTCAGGTAGACAGCTGTATTGAGAAAATTGCAAGCTCTCACAGCAATGGTTCAGCACACAAAGCTCACATACAGTGTATGCTGTTGGCTTCCTCCAAAAAAAACTTGCAAGAAAGTAAGTACCCATGTGACTGGCATTTGTGAAGGATGTAAAATTATGCATTTCTTATGCATACGGCATGTCCAAAATCTGGGTCAACAGACACTATTTAAAATCAGTCTGAGGAATAAGTCAATGAAGAAATAACAGGCATAACTATTTGTTTTCCTAAATTTAATGGATGTAACAGTGAACAAGCCACTCGTATGATAAGAACACCAAATTTAGATGAGACACAATACTACAAGCTGAATGAACCACCTATAATGTACACTATTCTGGATCTCTTGGCAGATGATCCCTATTTTAAAAGCTTTAATGTATTTTGAAACTTGTTTCCTAAACATGGGAACAATTTCAAACTCTTTGGTAATACTTGTGAAATTGGAGAGAGCTATTTCAGAAGCATTATTCGTGTAAGTTATCAGTTAGGTTAAAGCTTCATTTGGCAGTAGCCCATTTGGAAAACACCACAAGAACTGAGTCAGAAGCTGATGGATGAACGCTTAAACAGATCAAGACAACCTGATTTGCAGACATATTTCATGACAAATTTAATCAGCATTAAACCTAAGGATTTTTTTGCACAATAGAAAAATGCAGTGCAGATATGACTACCCACAAACAGTTTCAGGCTTTATAAAAAAGCAGAGAAGTACAATGTTGAAACTTGCAGCAATGGAAGCGAATCCTTACCTTCTTCTAAAATATTTTTTGCAACCAATGGCAAATCTGCCAGAAATACAAGGTTAGCCTATCGGAAAATCAGAACTGCAGTTCTGCTGCTGAGTATATAAAATGCCAGGTTAGTCAATCTACAGCACACACTCTTCTTATGCTGTTCTGACCATATGTAATGGCCTTGCAATAAGAAAAAAAAAAAGTACTGCTCCTTCATAGAAATATACTTGAGGATAGACCTGCTCACAATAGATGCTTTACCTGACTGCTGCCTTCCACTGTAAGTGCTCAGAATATCATCAAATCCCACACCAAATAACAAAACTTGAAACCAACACTGCAAGCCAAACACCGGTTTTTCAGAACACGCTGCTCTCAGCAAGCAGGCCATTCTCCTCACTCTATGGCAACTCAGTTGCAAAACAGGAATTAGTTATTATAATAAACTGATACATAAACATACATCTAAGCATACTCTGTGACCTGACTCAAAAAAGACTGCAGCTACCACACAAGGAATTACCAGTTACCTTAGGCTACTTTGTACCTTCAATTTAAAAGGGAACAAGGAATGAAACATTATTTTGAAAATTGGGCAGGGCTTAAAGACAGACCATTAAAGAAGATACAGGCTATGGATTTTTCAAACCATAAGAACATCTCATGATATTATAAAACATTATCATGCTGTTTGAAATTGAAATACATAATCAAACCATTTCAATTTTGGTTCAAAGCTTTGATTTATGATCTCAGAGTCCTCTTACGTTTACTCTATATTTAAAACAAGGCTAAGCTATAGACAAAAATGGGAACTACTGGCTCATATTCCAAAACCAAAATAACGAAAACACAGAAAAGAGCCTTTAGACAATCATACCTGACAAGTAAGACCACAGAGCAAAAATGAGGGCAACCACATTTTGTCACTGGATAACCACATCACAAATCCCAACAGCCCATAAGCAAGTGCTCAGAAAAAAATATTTCCCAGCCTGTAACTGTCAGGGCTGTACTATCTTCCAATGTATAGAGAAGCCATTCACACCGCATATGCTACCGGTTACTAATTTTCCCATTAAAGATAGAGAATAATATAACTAAATCACACCTGCTAGTAATAATAGTGTATTCTTTTGATAAAACAAGTTACATTGAGGCTTCAGAGCACCTTGTCATACTCTACAGGGTATCTGAGGCTCTTTGTTCACATGGGTTTGGACAGGCCCCCTCAGTGGATACATGAATATCTCCAAAATATCAATTATAGTCCCAGCCTGGGCAAAGCACCTGAAGATGCAAAGTGTGCCACAATTCAGTAAAAGCAACCGAGGTAGACTCTTATTCCATATTTCTCCCTCTGAATTTCCTTGAAATCTTGAAGAAACCTTGATCAGGAAAGGACAAAACAGTCTTTTTTGGATCACTATTTCTACCTTTGCTTCCTCAATTTATTCCTCTAATGATGTCTTACTGGAGTGTGCTCTTTACCTTCAGCTTTTCTGCGACACAAGGAGAAAAGTTCAGGATGAACAGTTATCAGTCGCTTCTGACACTTCACCCATACACATTTGAGACTCACAACAAATCTACATCCTACCTCCAAACTCTGATCAACCTAAATGAAAAAAAAAAAAAAGCAGCACCATGCAGGAGTGATTTTTGCTTTGCAGCTGGGTGGCTCAGTGCTGCATCTACCAGTGCAATCCAGCGCTAGGTCAGTGGAAGGTCACCACAGCACATTGTGGCATCAGACAGAAACACATCAAACTAATGCACTTGTCAGTGTGATTCCTGCAGCCAAAGAAAACATGCCAATGATATGTCTTCATAGGAGGCCCTCTAATAACTCTGCAGAGAAATTTCATGGCCAGTACAACTTACAGCAACCTAGAAGATACCAGGCAACAGCCTGCTGATGACAGATTTCAGGAGTAGAGGAATAGAGAAGTTGCTTAAAAGCATTTTTACACTGACTTTCAAGGAGCATCTTCTGAGCTGCAATCGTGGGACAAAGCATCCCACTCACAGATAGATCAACAGACAAGGCATGTTCTTATCAACTGCACCTTAGCTACAAAATTGCCATCATCAGCTCCTCTATAATTTTTAAATTTGATTTTACTTTAGTATTAGTTGTTCAGCCAACTGAGGGTGGGCATGGAGGTACTCCTCTGACAGGCTGTGCGTGGAGATGACAGAACACTAGAGGCTCAGTGATGTGAAACTCACGAGAAGTGTTCAGAAAAAGTCTACCATACACTTATGCAATATTTAACTCCTAAACTGTAGCTTGGTAATATATTTTTGGGGTTTTTTAAGAACATTGAAATATTACACATTATCACAACTTTAAGAGACTTGTAAGTATAACATATCAGGACACAAGCAGAAAACATCTTCTACTCTGTTGAGCTTCACTTCAACCTATTTTGACCAACATAAAGCTAACTAACCAGCATATAAAGTCAATTATTTTCTACTGAATAGAATTTATCTTATTAATTACCCTGGCATGTCCAACAGAGTATTCAAAAAATGTGAAGACACTCTTAAAAATTGACTCTTAAAATTTCATTTATATGTATTTATACAGAGTTCAGTGAGAGTCTGAAAGTTGTTGGGTTTGGTTTCTTTCTCTGGAGAGTGATGTGGGAAATGCCTTTCTTTCTTTTTGTCCTTTTCCTTTACAAAGATTAGAAATGCACTGACAACTCCCCCTGCTTTTGCAAAGTCCAACAGTATGTATATGGCACGAATTACAAGATATTAACATGTTATATAAAAAGGTGAGAGTGACAAATCTTTATCAGGTGCTGTCATTAATCTCATTTAGTTGGCCATTAAAGCTAGAAAGATGTTGATAAAAGTTTCACAGCGTCTGCTGAAAAAAAATTAATCCTGGCCTGCTATACGCACAGTCTGCCTATTTAATGAAAGGCATGTTATACAGTTAATTTAAGGCTCATTTATAATGACTTAGTGTGTGCCACTAGATTTAGAGATGCAAGTTAAATACCAGCAATTTTAAATCAGTAACTTCATCTACTTAAAATTCAAAAAGAAAATTAATTTAATCAAATACAATATAAATTAATTTAATCAAACTCAATCTCTTCATTTCATATTTCTGGAGATGCAGAGCAATCTTTAGGACCTAAATTGCTCTCCTAAATAGTGAATAATCCCAACTGTATTAGCTGTTCCTTGATTCCTCCTATAAAGGACCTGTGTTTCACAATCCTATACATGGGTGGATCTCAGCACTAGAGTATCACCTGCAGGATCAGACTGTATGCTGTTCCTTATCTATAAATTTTACACAAAACATTACATGTTAATGTATGCTACCATTTTTTTACATCATACACACAAGTGCTGCCACTTTTCTACCAGGGTAGGAAACAATACCCCGGCAGACACAGCTATACCAAACTAGCAAACAAGACACCAAAGAAAAACAAGAGCAGAAATATGTTTCCATGGAATCTGCATACAGCCCACAAAAAAATTACACTTCCTATGTGAAGAATTCATGCATTAGGAAGACATTCAGATTTTGATATGAACAATTAAGGATAAGTTAGATCTTGCATATCCTATGATCTTCAGCATTTAGTCTTACGTCACACTACTTATCCAAACCACTCACCTCATGCCCTTTTGTCCTGCTATTTGAGTAGGAATATTGGTACTTCACCTCATGTCATGACGCTACAAACATTCTCTGAGCATTACAGACCATAGATCATGAAAACATTCAATTTCACATAGTGAAATTAATGAAATTTCAGTCATTACATGAGACAACTGGCATCAATGGCTTCCGCAACTGGAATAGATGGATCACTTTATGTTGCAGCCTTATGCAACTGCACATGGAATTGCTCAACTCATTTCCATGATTTATGTTGTTTAGCAAGTGAAACCTAGATCTTGTGCAGAAAATAATGTTCCATTTTATGTTCACACTTTCGTTCATTGACATAGATCTCATGATTAGAGGTGGGATTTTACACTCCTCAGTTTCACAAAGCACTTCACAAATTTTAACAGGCATAGCTGAACAGACAGCTACAGTTTTGATTTAAAACACTGCTGTTCTTAGTAGCAGCATATTTCTGTGAGGCTGGCTGGACTTCTTTCAAAGACTCAGTGGGTGTAACCATTATTTGGCCTAGGGTTTTTTATCTGTATATGAACAGTAGAGGTTAAATCAGACTAACATAGCGCTTCTCTTCTAAAGATTCTGAAAGTCAGTGATGCAAAACTCCCCTTCTAAAAAGTCAGAAAGATAACAAGATAGGCAAGACAGATGAGATAGAAAAAGAAAGGACAGGAACATGCAAGAAATTAAGAAATGAAATGTTCATATTTATAAAAACTTACACATATTTTAAATTGTTAATATGAATAGGAGATTCATATTCTCCCTTCCTCTGGTTCCCAAACACTCCACCTTCTGCTGTGCAGCCTGATTCTCTGTATGTCCTTTACATAAGTTCCTCTGGTATAAGCTCTATACTGCAGATGGTAGCAAAATTTCAATTATATTTAATATTTTCTTGCTAACTATTTGTTTGTTTGTTTTGGTGGGGTTTTTTTGCAGGCATCAGCTCCAACCTGCCTGCGCTTGTTAGCTGAGACATGGCTAAACTGCCTCCAGGGACAGCTCAAGTCTGAAAGCATGTCAGCTACTTTCTCTCAACCAGAGCTCGCAAACTCTCACAGGTTTTTCTCTCACTCCTTGTGATGCTCAGCTTTGGCACCTCCACACTGAATTCTCATACTGGCTGTGTTTAAGGGACTGTAAGAGAAGACGAGAGCACAGTTTGCTCTGAGCTGACCTCCAAGACCCCACATGCAGTCCCTGTGTGATGTCTGGGCCTGGCCACCCTATCATACGCCCCCATTTGGGCTCCTTGAGGACTGCTTAGCCCCAGCCTTGCACAATGCCCAGACTGGCACCTCCTACACAGCCTCCGTGCTCGGGGCCCACGGTAGACACAGCACAAAATCATTCTCTACAAAGTGCAAAATGCATCATTTCATGAGCAACATACATTTCTCTTCCGATAGCTCTCAACACCAGGTTCTCCACCCATGTACCCTATGTTCATCCTTTCCCAGCCCTGTCCATGCTCTTCAGTGGGTACCAGGGACTGCATCCAGAGAAAGCCAGCAGCGCCTTGCAGCATGCTGCCACACAAACTGCCTTTTCCAGTTCCCTGAGCACAGACTCTCCATGTCTTCCCAAAGAGATAACGTGCAAATTCATAGTTCTCTCTCCCAGTCTGGCTAGCATCCATGCTTTTTGACTTCTTTCAGACATGTCTAATCAGGGAAGCATCAGCACAGCTCCAGGACTCCAGGATGATGATCCTCTTTCCCCCTGCACCTCCTCCACACCCCAATTCACTCCCTCCAGGCCCTGCCCTTCTCTCCACAGCTTAAACTGAAGGACATTGACACATTTTTGTCCAACAAGAAAAACTAAGCAGTATGTAAAATTGGGGGGGGGGGGGGGAGAAACATTGAAGTAATGGCATTTCAGAAATGCTCTGGACACTGTCACATTCCCAGAAGGAACCTGGCCGAGGCAGGAGGTTTCAGACTGCATTAGAAAGGCTGTATGTAGAGCAGCCCTGCAGTTACTGATGCAAACACCCGCCCACAACACGGTTTCGGTCCTGTCCTCACCCTATATCCAGGGGTATCGGAACACTTCAGGGAGACGCCCCGTGTTCAAGCGCGGGCCAGGAGCCCTCCCTGCCCGGGCGACGGAGAGACCGGCACCGGGTTACGGCGGGGCCCAGCCTCAGTGCCCCATTCCGAAGCCCCAGTCCGGCCCCGCTGCGCCCTCCCCGCCGGAAGCCGGGCAGCGCCCCGCTTTCCGGGCAGACAATGACAGAGAGAGACTGGCCCGGGGCTGGGGCACGGCTGCAGCCTCTTCTCGGCCGTCTTTCCGTGTCAGCGCCGCCGGCCCGCGGGTGACAAGCGGCCGCACCGCGGTGACCCCTTCTACCTCCACCACCCCAGGACCCGGGACGGGAGACGACGGTCGAGCCTCGCTGGAGCGCTCCCGGGAGCTGCGCGTCCCCTTCGGGGCAGCTCCCGCCGCAGGCTCTGCGGGCGGCCCCGCGGTGTCTCTGGGGAGGAGCTGTCAGACAGCGCGGCCGGGCCTCGCCGGGCCGGGCCGGGGCTCCCCGGGCGGTCGGTCAGGCAGGACGGGTCGGAGAATCCCCGCCCGCCGTCAGCGCCGCGGCCCCCGCCGCCCCTCACCTCAGGGTGGGTCCCACGCAGGCTGTGTCAGTGCTCTCGATCTCCTGCAGGATCCGATCATGCTCGGGGAGACTTTCCGCCATCTTGGATGGGAGGGACCGGGCGGCCGCGCCGCTGCGGGAAGCGGCGGGGAGGGACTGAGGGCGGAGGCGACCGGGCGGGGGGCAGCGGGAGCTGCCGGGGAGGCGGCTCGGGCTGGGATGAGCCGGGAGGAGGAGCAGGTCGTACCGAGGCTCGCCCGCCCGGTTTGCCCCTGTTCGTGGGTGTCCAGCGGCACTTGTCAGGGAGCCGGGAGCCCGGCAGAGCTCCTCCGTCCCTTGGGCATCTCTGGACCTTACCATCTTGTGGAGACCGCGGGCAGTTACCCCTGCCTGGAGACACCCGCGGTGTCCCACTGGGCTCCCTGTGACAGAAGAGGGACACCCAAAATCCGACCCCGCTGCCTACTGTGCTGCGGACGGACCGGGTGCACTTCCCGCACCGCACTGCACTGCAGAGACGCCTTGAAGGCTTTTAGGGCCAAAGCCGGCCTTTTCCTTTGGGCTAGTTCTGGTTTGTTTCTTGGGGTGGGATGTTTGTTTTTCACTTTGTTTTGCTTTTAGTTGCTCCCGCTCTCGTCCACCGGGGCTGCACTAGCCACCAGCCCCTGCCGCGACAGCGGTAGAAGTTTGAGGTCAGAATAGAACCAGACCTGCCAAAAAGTGCACTTTTTTGTTCATTGGCTTGCTGTATTTCATTAGAAACTGGCATATTTTTCCCTAGTGCCCTCGAGTGTATGTACAGCAAAGCTTCATTTTTCAATGAAGGAGGAGCAGCCCATTTTCTATTTAAATTATACTTTGTGGTTTGTGGCCAAAGATGAGCTAGTCCTTGGGTTTTGCATGCTCAGGAGACAGGATACACCTGCTTTCTGGGCAAAGCTATCTGCATACAAGTGGGAAGCCAACAAAAAGAAATAGGCCTGAAGTGCAAAACTTCAGGGTGATATGTGGCTACTTTTCCAGTAAGGAACTTACAGCAGTTTACAACTGTGAATGCATTGAAGTCTAGACACCAGCCAGCTACAACTGTATTTGGCACCCTTCTAATTATTGTAATCAGACTTGTCTTCTCTCCTGCCCTGGTGCAGCAACACCTGGATGCTGGTTGATAAATGGCAACAAAGACTGTGCACATCTTGTCTGTGCGTGTGGCTTTATCATATTCAGTGTTGATTCAGATGAATTTATTGATGACACATATTAAATAACAAGGACTTTTGCAAAGTGCATGCTGCAGAAAGAAAGTGGGAAAAATCCTGCAGGCTACCACTGCAATAATATTTCATTCAAGAAATCATTCAAATGCAATAGCAATCTTCCCACGTTCTTTTTTCTCCTCGTCACCAAATTACTGAAGTAATAGATTGACACATACGTTTTTCAGAGTAAATTAAATTTTCTTTCTTTAGCCTGATAGTCACTGCAACCTGATGCCTACAGTGCCAAGCAGACTAATTTTAGAACTCTTCTGCAGGCACTGACAATATACTTGGACATACATCATAATCTTTTATATATTACTTCTTTGTAGGAATGAATATACAGAGGAAATTTTTTTTCATTTGCACTTTCTCAATTAAACAGCTTCCATTAGCTGCAAATGAAAAAAAAAAAAAACCAGCATTAAAGTATTCAGATATTTAGGAATATCAACACTGAAACTTAAGTTGTTGTATCTTTAGTGATTAAAAAAAAAAAAGTTGCATTTATTGAAAATCTAAGACTAAAACCAATTATTTTAAAATGTTAACATCAAACTAAGAATGCTGCTACACAGAAGAGCAAATTTCCCTTTGTTTTCATGTTTAAGAGTAATTTCTTTCTTCACAGAGAAGCTGCAGCCAGCCTTCTGTAACAGATAGCTTTGTCCTGGTGAAAAGAAAGAGCTCAGCAGGTGACCTTGGTTTGTATTTTTCCATTTAGGCCCAAGCATACTGAAATTAAATTCAACTTTCCTGTAGATTTCAGCGTCAGGAAAACAAAGTTTCTAATATAATGGGCTGACTGAAAGAAAACCTATAGAATGGAACAAATCCATCAAGCAATGTAATATAATCTAAAAGATGCATACCTGAGGGTGGTTCCAAGAGGCAGCTCAAAAGACTGGATCTCAGCAAGGGCATTATCATATATCTGATCTTTTTTTTCTTCTAGATAGAGTTCTGACAGATTTGAACTGCTTTTCGTTGCCATAGCTTAGCATAAAACTAGTCTAACTTTAGGAGAGGATTTGTATTGTGATTATTATCGTTGACTAAATGACTCTAGTCAGCAAAACCAGGCATGAAAAACAGATCCTGCTCTAACCTCGTGACTCCTAAGGACTTTGTGTCCAAGAATGGTGCACAGCTGCTGTTTTCCTTCCACTGCTGGTAACATTCGCCTCAAAGGCAGTACCTGGCCTGCACAGTCTTTTTTGTCTGTGTGTCCAATTCATTTATGTTAACAGGAAATTTACTGCCAAGATAATATTTTTATCTCCTTGAAATACCAGTAATATGTATTAAGCCTGAATTTCAGTCAGCTTAAAAACACATTAAAATCACTTCAACCATTAGATATCAATGCTCAATTTCTGTTAAGTTTTATGAGATTAAAAATAATAATTTTTTTTAAATATTGTATTTTTCCCTTTGCTGTATAGAAAGCCTGCACACACAAGAAATGAGTTCAGTGTATGCAGCAAGTTTATGGACCTTCTAAAGCAGACTGGAAAAGGAGAGAAACTTTTATGTTCTCATATTTTTCCTTTTCAAAATTAGTAGATAGTACTTAAAATAGCAAAGTGCAAAAAATGTTCTGGGATAACTGTGGGGTTTATGTGAGTGTGCAATAAACAACTGTTACTACTTCATTACCTATCTGGAAGAAAAAGAAAATGGATAAACTCCTACAAATGCTGAGAGTGGTGTGGCTATCGAGTCACTGTTGTTACCATATTGGCAAAGAAAATACCTCATACAACTGCCACCAATTAATTTCAGGCAGTCATTTAAAACATGAGACTGGAGTTCTAGATCTTTTAATTTAAACAATGTTTTAGAAGCCTAATTAAATATTATGTGTCATAGTCAAACTTACTATATTTGGTTATTTTGCATATTTCAAAGGTTTTAATCAATTATTAGCTTCTATCTCAGTACTGCTTCTGTCAAAATTGATGAGTTGTGACACTCATGGTGCGGTCAACAGTTAAATGCAGGAAAAGAGAAATTAGTCGTTTCTGACCAGGGTGATATATTGTTTATTCACTTCTCCATACCCAGCAGGAACACTGAGGAGATGAGTTCACATCAGTCATGGTGGGAAAGAGCTTTAAAGACTACAGTGAGTTACACAAATGTACAAATCTGTAATATGTTCCCTTGAGCAAGCTGCTTTAATCATGTGTTTATTTTAAATCAAAATTAAGCACTTGTTCTGCTAACATTAATATCCAACACATTTCCAGCCTTCTTGTTCCAGACAGAATTGTGAGCCTTTTTTCCACCTTTCAAAAGAAATGGGAGCCTGTGATTGACCCATCCAGCCACTGGATGTCACACAAATGCAAATGAAAGGATATCCTAGCTACTCATCCTAATCTTACAGACACCTAATTCAGTACTATTTTATAAATTATGAGGTGACAGTATGAAAGCAAACTGCAAAAATTATTACACTGAATAAGCTGTAACTTAAGCTTTTTCATATGACAGCCGAAAGTACATCTGCTGATATTGTGGCAGAACAGAGGCAGGCCAGATAAATAGGAGACACCTTGGACATCTACCCCCAGCTGTCGCACACTGTGGCTTGCAAGAAAAGTAGGATTCCGCAATGGGAGCATGATGCTTCATACAGAGTGCTTTTGTGAATGTTTTTATGTGATTTTAAATGAGTTTGATACTTACAGAAACTTTCATTACATTTTCCTCTTCCTTCTTTCCCAGAAACTCACACAGAAGCTTTCTTTAGGAATAAAACAACCAAAATAAACAGTACTTTAAATGTGTAGTGTAAATGCTGTTGTAGCTATCATAGTTACCTGGAAATAAATATGTTTAATGACGAAGCAATACAATGTAAAAAGAAGCAAACAAACACAAATGACCAAGAAACAGGCAGGTGTTACAGTCCGTTCATTTGTGGAAGTGGGTGTTGAGGTGCCTTAGTTCTGTGTTCAGAGTTAGACCAATTGTACCAGGCATGGCTGCTTGGCTCTATGGAGTTATGTGTAGTTCACTGAACCTGTTGTAAAACCATGATATGTGGAGAAGGATCTAACATATAGAGGTGGATCTGTAGCTGCCCCCAGATCTGTGGGCAGGAGTCTGTTAGTACCTGACAAAAGCCCTTCCTGCTGCAGATGATTCTGCTTCTTCCACATGCTGTCTGTCCAACTTGCACTCCTGCTCTCCATTCCTGTCTTGTGCTCCTCCCCACCTCTTCCATAATCCCAGTGCAGATTAGATATGCCCAAGTCTAAGTCTTTCAGTCATACTTGAGCTTTTGCTTTTTCCAGCTGAGTTCAGGGCCTCTCCCAGAAGGCTTTAGGGAACAGCCTTGTCCAAAGAAATAAAATCCTTTTGCAAAAAGACAAAAAGACAAATTCAGTAATGTGACATGACACAAGCTGATACATTCAGCAACTTCTGGCAAATAGACCACTAGAAAAGACAGTGTTAAGTTTAATTTCTTTTCTTTTTTCTTTTTCTTTTTTTAATTTATGGTATTCCCCATGCTGAAAAAAAACCCTAGGAATTATCATTTCCAAGGCATCATACTTGTATTAGATGGAATTTAGTTTCTCAGATCAAGAAGCCTGAGAAACTATTCATCTGCTAGAAGTCCCTGACAGAAAAAGGGAAGATATATTCTGTGCTTGTTAAATTCTTGCTGTTTCTGTGAAGGAGGTATTTCATTGCCTGAACAGGCAGAAACCTCCACGCCTAGGAGCTGTAAAGACAGCTGCTGTCATCTTTCCAAACATCCTGAGATTTTGCTTTGTAAAAATATGCCAAAGCACCTACTTTTTATTGAAAGTGTAAAAATTATTCACAACTCTGTATAGACAAGAGGGGAAATTGAAACAATTATCAACAAGATTGTGAAGCAGGATTGTCGTGGTTTAAGCCTCTCTAACTCACGCAGTCTCTCTCTCACTCACTTCCCCCTCTCTTTCTTCTCCCCGCTCCCGGAGGCATGGGAAGGAGAATTGAAAAGAATGCAACTCCCACAGGTTGAGATAAGAACAGTTTAGTAACTAAAGTATAACACAAATCACTGCTGCTACCACCAATAATAATAATGACAAGGCAAATACAAGGAAAGAATACAAACGCTCACCACTATACCCAGTATCAAGCCTGACCACGCAGTGCACCCCCCACCTTTCTGGGTCTCTGCTCTCTGCTTTCCATCCTGGGCATGACGTGCTGTGGTATGGAATAACTTCTTTCGTCAGTTTGGGTCAGGTGTCCTGTCTCTGCTTCCTCCTAGCTTCCCCTCCTCCCTGGCACAGCATGAAACTCAGAAAGTCCTTGGCCAGACCAAAACATCACTAAGCAGTAACCGAAACACTGGTGTTATCAGCACTGTTCCCAGGCCGAAAGTCAAAAACACGGCGCTGCACCAGCTACCAAGAAGGAGAAAAATGACTGCTACTGCTGAACCCATGACAAGGATGCAGAGGTTTATCTAGAGCAAAACCACTTTCACTGTGTCTTTTCTCCTTTTCCTTCCCTAATTCCTACTCTTCACCCATGTCAATGGGATACCAGAAGGACAAGAACTGCTGATTTAAATCTAGTCTGCCAGTGTTAATGCTTTAAAGATACATTTTACCCACATAACAATTACAAAGAGAGTAACATGTGCTGTAGTATAGAGTCATCCCCACTGAGTATGTAATTCCAGCGTAGATTACTTTTCTTTTAATTTACCAATGCAAGATTAACAGCATCAAGTCATCAGAGGCTTGTTTAATTTTGTTTCCCAGTTGGACTGGAATCCATTTTGAATGATTCATGGAAAAGAAGGAAGGGGGAAAACGTTCTCCCTCAAGTGGAATTACTACAGATAATTTTCACATGCAATGCCATCCATAACAAATTACTTCATTGGTCATTGCCCAGATATCTCCTCTTTACATCCCTCCACAAAGACAACAATGGCATTAGTCATTTCTTCTGGCATCAGTCATTTTTTCTGGCATCTCTTTCTCTGGTGCTGCCTCCTTTCCTGGGCTCATCCCCAAACTGGATCTTTGCAAACCAGCTCATTCTCCACAGAACCTGTGCCAACTGCTCCTATTCCCCTTGTGCCTGCTTCTTTTCTGGTGGCCAGACCCATTTCTGCCTGCCTCTCAGATGAAGCATGGTAGCAACAACCCTGTCAAATGGTTCCTGGGAGGCACAGGCAGATAGGGAGCTGCTGAAATTACCACTGCCATCTTCTGCCTTGGCTCAAATGTGCTTTGAGAAATCTAATTTCATCTGTAACCTGAATAGCCACCTGAGCTTCCTGATGCATGCTGCCATCAGAGACTTACCAGGAGGAAGAAGGAAACTAATTTGTTTCTCACTCATTTCTCTACACACGCCACCCCCCAGTATCGCTAATCATCAGCATGCACTCACCTGTACCTCACTATCAACAGTACAGGTGCATCTAGCTAAGCCCAGCTCATTGAATCAGGACAAAATGATTTTTCCTCAAACATACCATTGAAAGTTTGGGATGGGAAGCTCAGACTAGTACAGTGCTCAAGACTATGCTGCCCAAGCAAATATAGCAAGATAACTCAGTGTAACCTATGCACAACATACGCCGAACTAAATGGAGTACTTGTAGAGTATCAGCTTCAGCTGGCAGCAACACACCAAAGACAGCTATCTTTTCTGTATAAAAAGGGACTTCTGACACCTTTTTAGGCCTCTTCATTCATTATACACACAAAAAAGTATTATTAGACTTTTTCATTTTTTGAGATAAACCCATATAATTGTGTATGAAATAGGAATTAAAAAATAACATTAATAATAAAAGGTATAGTGATTACCTACATCTAATGCTTTGAACTTTATAATCTACTGTTTTTTCAGTTAAATACATCTTGGACACATTAATAAATTTGATATTAACCTTTAGAAACAATAAGATAACCTTTCCCAGATTAGGTGGAAGGGCTCTGTGTACAATTCATAGCTATTTATTGAAAATAAATGTGGTTTTCAATTGTCCCAAATGTAATTCATTATGACAAGGGTTTGCAGGACAAACTGTATTTTAGGTTATTGCATATGAAATTAGTATTTTCATTTAAAAATAATAATTACTGTCAGGTATTATACACACACATACACACCATAAGCCAAGGGAAACATGTTAGGAGTTGTTTTAGTGCTCCAATCACTGTCATGACTAAAAATCTGAATTTTCCAGAACTGAATTGCTACAATCTCTCTACAGTGCCTTACTACTAAAACATCACTTTAGTGAGCATCTGATAAAATGCATTCTTCTAAGGTTGCTGGCTTTCCCAGTCACTCCACAGTACCAGCAGGGAAATGATGTTGTTTTTTCAAAGTGTTCAAGTGAATTATGCTTCCTGAATTGTAGTCAAAATCTGTAAATGTATTGCTTTTTTTGGTTTAATTACATGGGATTTAAGGATTGTACAGTGTACATAACAATCTTTGCCAAAAATTGATGAAATAACATTCTACACCTATCATTTTTATTATAAAGTTTTCAAAACATCATACATCTCTCCCATTAGGAGGGCAGTGCATCACTAACTACTTTTGATATTTTGTTGACATCTTACAAGTGCCTAAAAATATCAGGAGAGACCCTCAGCTGGTGTTGATGTTATCTTTGTAAAAGTCAATAAAGCCATCGAGACTACTGGCTGAACAGAGGCACTTCTGTCTGACAACAGCAGCAGAGAGAGGAGAATAGCTCTCATCATACGTGTTTATATAATACTCGGTGCCATTGAGTACTATTTCATTTTCCTTGCAACATACAGACCACGAAATAACGCTGAGCCTCAGCTCTGGGCACATGCAAGAAGTAATTAACAGTTCAGACTAAATAAATACATGTACTGTATTTCAACACAGTGTTAGGTTTTCAGATTTGAAGGAGACACTGCTTAATAATACTGGATAAGAGCTTACAAAGTAGCTTCTTTATTGTTCTCCAGAACAAAACACTGATGCATAAAAAAATCTCTCTGTTTACTAGTGCTTTGAAAGAACAGTTGTCAATTAAAAACCTGAGTCAACGAGTGCCCTAAGAGCCGGAGGGCTTTGCTTCCTGGTAGGCAGTGAGGAGCCATGTTACAGACACCCCTCTGAAGGACATTGCTTTTCTGGGACAGGAAGGCTTTCTTCCTTCCCACGTTAAGAGCATCCATATAGATGAACACCAGGACAAAGTGTCTGGTTGACCAGTGACTCACAGACACTGTGCCCGCTCATTGCCTGTCCTCACTGCAAACCCAAGTGCTTTAATTGAAGCCACCATGAACAACCCACTCAGAAGTTTGATCATTTTTATCATGGCCCACATTCTTAAAAAAAAAAACCCAAACGAATCCCTTGATATAAGCTTGGATCACTTTAGCTAACAATTAATTAAACTAAATGTCTCCATCAGCATCTTCAGTCTCTCAGGTTCGTATTTCAGTTTAGTTAGAACTCCACCTAACTCACTCAAGTGAAATAACTCTGCCCTAAAAAAGTAGAAAAGATCATTATCAAATAGCTTTTTGCACCAGTTCTCTGCAGGTCAGGCTTATGCTTCTTCTACATTCTTCTCCTGTGCTTCACTGGAGCTTGTGAGAGAGCATAATTAACATTAGCTCACCACTGCATGATGGTTGGTATTTTAATTATCGTACTAGTCAGACCTGGCCAGAGGAAATCTTTAGAATTAATTTTGCTGAAGAGCCCATTCTTAACTATTTCATAGTGTTAACAACAACAAAATTTAGAGGAAGTATCTTGACAGACAATATCTGCTACTTAGATAACCTGCATTTATTATTGTAAATGATTAAAAAAAACCCAAACAAAACCATTAGCCAAATAGTACTATAGTTAGAAAATATTTTTTTCCAGTAAATGAATGCAGGAATCATTACTTACTGTATCACACTCTAATAGCTGCTTTTGGTAATATTCCCTAGTGACATTCAATTAACATAGCAGGTTAGACCTTGTAAATCAACACTAATACCTCTGAAAGGAATCACTTGGTTTTTTTAGAACATTCCAGTCCACAAACACTTTTTCCAGTGAAAACTGAACAATTACAATAAGAATCTGGTTTGGTAAGAGAATAGGAAATGATGCTAAACAAAAGGGAATGTTTATTTAGAAATTCCAAGGCCATTAATTTATATTAAGAAACTGTGCTCAGAGACTGTAAAGGTGATGTGAATCATTGATCACAAAAGAACTTCATAGATAAGGGGCAAGTGCGGTGCTGGGTGATTGTATTATATATTAACAACTTTCACGAGCAGCTTTTGCTGATTCATTTGGCAGGAAGTGAGCTGCCAAGAGAGATTTCTAGGGGAGGAACAATCAACAATATTTTCATATAAAATAACCTCCAGTTACTGTATTGTTCTCACAACATTTGATAATGAATGCTTTCCTGTTTGAGAGAAAAAAACATAAATCACAAAAACAAAGGCAGATCTGTTTTAGTGTTACATGGCTATAAATACACATGCAGTGTACTTAGCAAAGTAAGGGATGGGTCTGATCAATTAAAAAATCGGAAAGCTGGAAAGAACTCCTTGTGAAATTGCTGCCCAGTTGCAAATGAAAGGTGCGGTAACTGCTGTTCTTTTTGGAGTAAAATAACTCTGTGCCTTTATCTGCTTTCTTGGTAGGAAGTTCACTGGCTGTGGCACAGCTGGGATTTCCTCCAGAAAGCGGTACTTAGTTTCCATTCAGTAGACCAGGACATCCAAAGCTGAGTGATACTGAGGACTAGCTTCATGCTGGGCAGCTGTTACGCGTGATAGGGGTGTTCAATGCCTCAGAAATTGAAACTGAATCACCATAGGCAGACCCAACACAACAGGACAGATCCAACACCCCAGGAAACAGGTGACATCAAGCCCACCAGCCTGGTCCCAGAGCACACACCATGGCACAGTGTCAACTTAGCTCCATGAGCAAGACAGCTACAACAGGAGCACAGCAAGCAAAACCAGCAGGTCCCTGACAGTCTTCCAGGTTGAGGAGGGGCTGGTGGAGTTGCATTATATATATTGCACAGTGGGTGAACATGGTGAGCCCATGAATCCTGTGACATCTGGCCCACACTAAGGATGCTTTGCCCACAACACCAGCAGTGGTGATTTACTTTCTCAAACTCTTTCATTTCTACCATTTATAGCAATGGTACAAATAGACAAAATAATTACAAATGCCTGTAACTAATCCTAGTTATAACTTTGTCTGTGATGGGACTGCCCAAACACAATGCATCTGGGAACATGTGGTGGAGAAAAGAGTTGTGTAGCTCTTCAACAGAGACTTTCCATTATAAGATATTCTACAGCACTTGCCCTTAAACATGGAGTAATTAACAGTGACAGATTTAGGAAGCAATCTATTAGAATGACTAATAAAGGTTTTAAATAAATTAAGACAGAAAAAAAACAGAATCCAAGTAAGTCAGCAGTTGTGGATTTTCATTCAGCACTGCACCTGTCCAGGTTCTGCTTCAGTACCTTGCTTTTCTCATTATAAAACATATAGCTCTTCTCTGACTCAGGAAATACTAATTAGGCAACTATGGAAATATACTACTGCAGAGGAAATCTGCCATGAAATAAAGTGCTGTGAAATTCCACTAGTTTTGCCACAAAAGACCACCAGAGAAAATAGTAATTGTCAAAACCAATCCTGTCAGTCAAACTTATTAAGAAAAGATTCTTCAGAAAGCTTTTAGAGATTTTTTTATTATAATATCTTGAAGTGTTGTGATTAGTCAGGAAACAAATATGCTTAGCTGGAGTCCAAAATCAAGATACTTCTCGTGTAAAGTTAATGTAAATACAGACTTCAGAAAATGGTTTAAAATACCAGACACTGATGCTGAATAAATACTTACATTCTCACTTATGCTGGTTGATCTCATCCTGAGAACACAGGCATCCCATCTCTCAATAACAATCCATTACAAGCTCTAGGTTGTCCTGATAATGTTGCTCATCCGAGCGACAACTCAACCAACAAGTGCTGCCCAACCAGCACTGCAGGAAAGACAAGCTTAAATAATTATTCCTGGCAAAACACAGGCAGTGTGAACCTCAGGTATTCCTGACTTGAGAATCAGTTGTTAATAATGTGAAATATTTGAAACCATTCACATGCAAATGCTATAACTTACCAAGACAATGAGGATGCGTTAAGCAAAACAAAGATACAGAACTGTAGGTCAACAAATTGCATTCAACAATGTAAACAGATTTTGGTAACTAAAAATCTATTATTTAAAGTCTGAACAAGGATTTAAATTGTATTTCCCCTTTACATACAGCAATGTACCTGAGATATAGAGAGACACCAATAAAATCTCAGGAAATTTCATCTATTCAGTGGAATTAATAACAAATACAGAGATTTACCACAACCTATCTCAAATTACCCAGGAAAGAAAATAAAGATATCTGGGTCATGTTAAGAATGAAACCAAAGCATTTGTCGCATCAGGCTTTACAATAAACAGGAAGAGGGATGCACTGAAAAGGTTAGAATGGTTTAATTTTTCCATTCATTAGCTGAAGAGGTACATTTATAAGACAAACATATTAAAGTGATATGCAAGATGCAATCCATGGAAAACAGGGCAGTACTGAACCCTCACAAGTATTGAAAGGATCCAGATTTGTGCTGCGCTTAGCCATTCTAAAGAAGTTGAAAAGGAAACAATCCTCTGTAAGGAGTTATAATGATAAGTTAAGGATATTTTTATTTTTTCTCCTCTTTATTACTAGTAGAATAAACAGTCCTGGAGTTATATAGTCCTAGCGTTTATTTAAAAAATTGTCAGGCTGAAATAAAGGGTGATATTTATATATTCATAGTTTTATATAATTATATTTATAATTTTAGGTAGTTATCAAATATATATATATCTTTTCTTTGTATTAACAGGAATTACAGAGATATTTAACTATGGCGGATGTCACTTTATAAAACAATTCATGCGTTGCTTCATAGATTTTGAGTAAAGGAGATACATGCCTTCCGTGATCTTCTAAGTGACTACTTAAACCTGGAGATGCTGCCCTACAAGAAACTTGTATGTCAGCCGTTGCCTGCCACCCTTCTCCCTCATCTTGCAGTCTAACTTAAGCTTTATATTTACTGTTCCCTTTTCCTCTTAAAGGCCATATGTCATTTTCAGAGGTTATGAGCGCAGCAGTGTAAATTCTGTCACCTGAAATGTAGCATTATTACTTTGTCCCCCACATTGTCTTGAAAGCCTTAGGGGAAATTTGATCAGGAGAAACACAAATTAACTGGAACTTCAGCTTTTTTTTTAATGTTTTGCCTACAGACTTGTTTTCAACAGGCACACAGGTGTTTTCCTTGCCCAAGACAAGCTACAGACAGACCTGGAGCCCACCACAGACCGCTGCTCAGGCACAATGGGAAGGAAAACCAGCCTTAACTCTGAATTTTCCTGTGTAAATCAGATGCGTAATGATTTTTTTTTCTCTAAATGTAGGGGTTGAGTTTGAATAGTACTTTAAGCACTAAACTGTCTCCTTAATGTTTGGAGGGGATTAAGTTCAGAGTTCGTTGTGTTGTCTGTCATTTTAAAAAGATTAGATAGTTTAGTTCGGCTCCTACTGGCAATGCAAAAGTCTCTGTATTTATTGACTGTCTGGAGTCATTATCAAAGCTTCTAAAACCAATCGACACCTTGTAAACAAAAGTGTCATTATTTCAGTGATCCTGATAAGATTTACATAGTATCCACATTTTTGTTGTGATTGATTGAATTGTTAGAGGTATTCATACTGTAACATTATGTGATAAATGATTACAAATTCAATTAGCAAATTAAGCATTACTTTGGTTTGGAAGATGTGAATGAATGCAACCCATCCCAGTTTTTGTCAGATATAATTTGTAGTTTTGGGTTTGGATCAGGAAAATTCTTCAAGGTTTCAAATATTCTTCCAGGGAAAATGGTCTTTTCAAAAGGAGAAAATGTTATTTTAAACTTGGGGATTCCAGTGACTACTAGTAAACTGAGAAACAGTACCACACAGAGGAGATTATAGTCATGTAGTTGGAAAGCTGTATAACACTAGACTGCTACTATATAATTATTAAATTGCATGAACTATTTTATTTCTCAAATAACCATACAAAAATCAAGTTGAATTAGAGGCCCAGACTTCAAAGAATCATTCTCAAGAAGTGACTGAAGGTTTTTAGTTGGTTTATAAAGTGGCAAAGCTAAATGAAAGGGCAGTTAACCGAATAGTCACATTGTAAATATTACCAACATAAGCAGTCCTATTGATGATGCCCTGGGACTTGCATTTGTAAGTCAGAGCTAAACACAACAAGGCAATGCAGCATATTTCTGAAACAGAATAATACATTCCACTGCAATTCCTTAGAAGACGATGGATTATGAAATCATAAAGAATAACTGACAGATTAAGGAAGTTCAACTTGATTTGAGAATTTTTGCATTATTTTTATAACCATACTGTCATGGCAATATTCTTTTCACCGTGATCATGTAAGGAGGTAACTTAAGGTACTCCAGGAGAGGTAAAAACTTTACTTAAATATACTTGGTTAATATATATATATTTCTCAATATCCAACTTATGCTGGGAACATCATGTAAGGCTCTGACATAAACTGGTTTTAAGGAAAGGCTGTCCCAATTGAACTTCAGCTTACATTATGCAACAAGTCATGTTTTGTGGTGATCCTTCTGATGAACTATTGTTTGCTGACATTTGATAAATACTTGCTACTGCAGATGTTAATCAAATGGTGTTAATAAATCAAATCAGTTTGTTAAAACCTCGTGTGTTGACAGTGCCAAGGTATCCTGTAATCTATGACAAAAGGATCAATAGAAGCACATGAAAACATTACCACTGTGGGACACTATTGATTTTTGTCTTAGAAATACTTACTTAGCTCCTGAAACAAATCATTAAAATCAATGGAAAGTCTCCCATTGACTTCACTGAGCTTTGGGTCAGGTTTTTAGACTGATAATTCTTTATTCAGGCACTGGTTTAAGTTTGCAGATGTAGAGCAGAATGGCATCCTGATCCTTGATGGCAAGTTCCAGGCATGCCCATGATGCAAATAAGAAGTACCACCCCGAGGGATGGTTCTATTGTGTGGATTCTTAGGAAATACAAATTTAGAAGGTCTGCACGATGGGAAAAAATTTGATCCCTCTATTATTACTACTTCAGTTTGTGTGACTTGGTTTTTCAAACTTAAATCATGCCCTTTTTCATCATATTTAAACACAATGCTCTAAGTAATGTCCCTTCCCATTAGAATAATTTCTCAAAGAATTTGTAGCCTTCAAGGTAAAGGTCTGTGTAATGGGATTATAACCATAACAACAACACAATAGCATCATTAAGGGTACTTCAGTTGCATTTACTTTCCCAGTGCTTGAATTTATTGCTATTCTGTAAAGTCTCTATTCAGAAGAAAAAATACACTTAGTGCAATTTATAGAGCCAACTTTGCCTGAGAGAGATTAGAACTAAAATGATTTGAGATAGAATCAAAGAATTCCATCTTTTTAATTACTCTGTTAAAGGCAGGATCACCTAATACAAATATTTAACTCTGTTGTTGAACATTACTGCTGAAGTCATGAAGAGGAAATTTATAGGGAGCTCTAAAGTCACTTGACAATTCTTTACTTGGGTTATGACTTCTCAGATTGCTGTTTATTGCCAATAGCACTACATTTCAACATAAATAAGATTCATGGGATTAGTGCACTGTCCTGGTAAAGATGTTTAATCTTCACTTTAAATGAGATATGGTAATTGAACCCATTTCTTGATGCATAAGAAGTGCCTTTAAACAAGGTTAGCTATTTTTATACACACTAATGAATCCCTAGCTAAAAAACCTTTTTGGTCAGATGCCAGGCTTGCGTTGTTACCTGCTGTTCTCAGAAAATACAAAGCATGAGGTGAAGAGGGGGAAAAGGAAGAGAAATTACTACTTAATATTCTAAATACGAAATTGGACCAATACTGCTAAAAATACTCAGCATCAATGGGATTAAAAATGAGAAAGAAAGAAAAAATCCCTTGGCCACTAAGTAAGTAGTTTAAATCCAGCCAGTTTAGTGTTTTAAAATGTCTTTTGAACATATAGGGGTTTTTCTAAGAAGTTTGATAAACTCCTTTTTGTTTTGTTTTTGGAGTGTTTTTCACTGGTCTGAAGCACAGCCAACCTTAGCAGAGAGCTGGAGACAGGACTACCTCTCGGATTTAGGATGAGCCCTTTCAAGAAGAGTAAAAGAATGCTCATGATTCACAATTTGCTTTGTCAGAGCCCAAACAATTCCAAAACTTCCAGAAAAATAAGGGACAGAGGCTCCCCGCCTGTGACTTCCTCATTCCTAATGGCTGCAAGATAGCAAGCATTTTATATCACTTTAAATTGTCGAGTACAACACAGAGCTGCTTACTGTTGGAGTCTTTTAGAGTCCCATGCTATAGGCAATCAATCTTTGAGATAGTCTCGGGAGTGTTTCTACTGAGCCTTTCAGTTCTCCTTCCTTAGCTACAGGGGTCATTGCAGCACCATTTGCGGGATGAACATACCATAACTGGGCATTCCCAGCACAACGTTTCCATTTAGGTAGATGTACATTTAGCAGGGGAGAGATACACATGGTGCCATTTAAACGTTTGCTGGTTTCAGCTAGTGAATTATGGAACCGTGGTTTTGAATCTTTGGCTTCCCTCACTGTCAGAGTACAGCTGACTTCTATTTCTGTGCTTGTAACAATTCATGCAACAATGAAATCATACCAACAGATCCCCTATTTTTCACGACTCATCAAATTATTCTTTCTACAGATGGAGTTTCATAATTCTTCCTACCCTATATACCACAGTGTATGGAATCACAGACTCCAAAAATTAGTTTATATGTGATTTCAAATGTATTTAAGTACCTGTCATTAAAAATAATGATGTTCAACTCTGTACATGTTAGAATGCAGAGGAGCTTAGCAAACAGGCTAGGGTATGTACATAGAGCTGACACCCTTAAGACATGACCAGAACTATTCCACTCTATTCAAGTTCCTTACAGATATCCCAAGACTATATTTTGATTATTTTGATGTCATGTTCAAGTACCGTTGTGTAAGGGGACACAGCTGGTATCTCCTAGCTGGAGGGAAAAAAGAAAGTCCTACACTGAATATAATGAAGCATAGCAAAGGATAAATACATCATTCTGGCTGCTGCACTTGTATTTACATTCTGCTGAAGGCAAAGTACAGCAGATCTGGTGAGATACTCTTCATTGTACTTGCTGGTTAATTTAGGAGTCAATCAGTCATTGACTCATGCCAAGAATTCAGAGTTGAATACCATGAGTTGTCTTTCCAATGGCATTTATGTGGTTAACCAAGGCCTATACACACACACTCAGCCACCAGTTGTTAGAGTGCTAAGAAGTCACTAGACACTCCCAATTTCTAGAGGTCTAGACAGGCTGTAAAGAAGGGAGTGTTTAGCAGAGTCCTGGCTTTTATAGATTTGGATGCATCCTACTCACAAAGTGAAAGTAGAGAGATCTACTCCAACATGAGAAGAACTCTCAAAAACCAAATGAACCTCTCATCACAATCTCCAAATCAGCTTTACAAGAAGATTTTGAAACAATGATTGGTGTGAATAATGTTTGTATGGTACCCACAGACACTTTCATTTAGCATAAAAGCCATATTTTCATAAATCAGATTCTGTACAACCATATAGACATAGGTAACCTTCTTTCTATCATTCGTTTAAAACATAACTGGCCTACCTAAATCAAATCCACAGTTCACCAGAAAAGGACTTAAAAGATGAGAACTTACTCAGATAAGGACTACTGTCAAGCTCTTTAAAACTGTGCAACTAACTTGGAACTCCTTAAAGGTGGTTTATAGTCAATATTGAATCAAATCTTAGAATCTCATCTACTACATTGTTAATCCTATGCAACTCTTCAGAAAACTGTGCCTACATAACATATCCGATCATACCTCAAAACAGCTTGCATATGTTTTCAGAAGTCTTGTGTCATAACATCACAGTAATTAATAACCACGCCTGCCCTTGGCAAACATTCACCTAAGAGCACCTTAGAACATCTTGCCAAGTGCAAGGTCCTACACCTGGGTTGGAGCAATCCCAGGCACAGCTAGGGGTTGGGCAGAGAAGAGATTCAGAGCAGCCCTGCGGAGAAGGACTTGCGGTTGCTGGTCGATGAGAAAATGAACATGAGCCAGCAGTGTGCCCTCGCAGCCAGCTGTATCCTGGGCTGCATCAAAAGGAGCACGACCAGCAGATCGAAGGAGGTGATCCTGCCCCTCCACTCTGCTCTCCTGAGACCTCACTTGGAGTATTGTGTGCAGTTCTGGTGTCCTCAACAGAAAAAGGACATGGAACTGTTGGAACAAGTCTAGAGGAGAGCCATGAGGATGATCAGGGGACTGGAGCACCTCCCGTATGGAGACAGGCTGAGAAAGTTTGGGCTGTTGAGCCTGGAGAAGAGAAGGCTGCGTGGAGACCTCATAGCAGCCTTCCAGTATCTGAAGGAGGCCTATAGGGACGCTGGGGAGGGACTCTCCATTAGGGACTGTAGCGAGAGGAGAAGGGGTAATGGGTTCAAACTTAAACAGGGGAAGTTTAGATTGGATATAAGGAAGAAGTTCTTTACTGTAAAGGTGGTGAGGCACTGGAATAGGTTGCCCAGGCAAGTTGTGAATGCTCCATCTCTGGCAGTGTTCAAGGCCAGGTTGGACAGAGCCTTGGGTGACATGGTTTAGTGTGAAGTGTCCCTGCCCATGACAAGGGGGTTGGAACTAGATGATCTTAAGGTCTTTTCCAACCCTAACTATTCTATGTTTCTATGAACAATAAATGTGCCGAACACTGAAAGCTACATCTTCTCACTCCAACTTATTCAGCTTTTGGATTTCTTAGCACTTCTTAAGCAGCTAGCAACAATGCAAATTTCCAGGGTTTGCACAAATCTTTTTGTACATCAAATTGACTTTAAGTTCAAAGTAATCTTTCATTCATCATTAGAGCATACTGCAATGAAAATGCCTTTGAGTTCAATTTCAGTCGTTCTATCTAAACTCATATGTGCATAGAGATGTTCTTTCTCATTGTAGATAGTCTTTTCAAAGACCACTTTGAATATAAAAGCAGAGAATACTATGAAAAAAATTGAAATAGAATAGTATCTGTATCATGTTACCATATTTACATGGGTATAT
This sequence comes from Ara ararauna, assembly GCA_028858755.1. Lineage (NCBI taxonomy): Eukaryota > Metazoa > Chordata > Aves > Psittaciformes > Psittacidae > Ara > Ara ararauna. Next base: position 72,766,811 of record CM054381.1, read on the forward strand.
AGCTGTGATTCAAAAGACAGCTTAGTCATCGTGTAAGGGCAAAGATAAATGACTATCTTTCAGTGAGTACAGCAGCTACTTTGTAAAGAGCTTAGTCATTTGCTTGAGAATAATTTTTAAAGTGTGGGTTCATGTTAAGCACAATGTACAGCCAATATGTAAATCATTACTTAGTAATGTTTTAATGTACTTTAATACTTGCCTTTTTTTGAACCGTCATCTGACAGCTGTTGAGGCAGCTGTGATGATTTTTTTCCTGGGAATCTAATTAATTCTGAGGCTTTCTTTTGCAAGTATTTTGCAGAGTAGGTTGCTGCAAGTAGATTGCTGCAAGTCGTTTGCGGCAAGTAGTTCTGTTTGTATGGTTTTCATTTCTAACTAATGGCACATGTGCCTAATCCAGGATTAAGTATTTCAATTTTTGCACTTATTTAGCTCCTTCAGAAATTTGACTCATGAAATCTTGCAGCATATTCAAAGTGCTAATTCGTGAAAAGGGGTAATGTGTTACTAATTTGTTATTCATACCTACTTTCTATAATGATATGATAAGATACATCATTGCCTCCTAATGTTTTTGACTGAAGAAGGGCCATGGGATTTCATGTAATAAAATTTAATGTAGTATCTAAGGATTCTTGTAGCACTGAAGAATCCTTGTCAACATCTGGCTCTGTGCTACACATATTCTATTCAGTTTTGGAAATAAAGGATCTAGAGAGTAAAAATTCTTCATTAAAACCGGCAAGTAAATTGATTCACAATTCGCCAGCCTAACAGGCATAGTCTTCAGATCACTAACAGATCATTAACTGGAGCCAATGTTGATTAGGCCTCTGGCTATCTTTCAGATAAAGTAATTTATATCCCATCTTCCAAATGCACTATCTTCTTGCATATCTGGTAATATAGTTCTGTATGCACAGAAGAGTCGGAGTGGATCATCAGAAACTGAGTATGTGAGTTGCTAGGTTGATCTATAGAGCCAGGATCTCTAAGCTTAAGGTCAAATCCTTTCTTCTCTGCTTAAATATGGGGCCAGACATATATACGTACACTTCCCAGTAAGTCATACTCCTAGATATAAGTGTGAGTATGCTTACTGCACAAGAATTGCTAACCTTTAGGTCTTAAAAGAAAATAAAAAAATTATGAACACCTTATTGAAAATAGTACTTCTTTGGTAACTCTCAATAACTCCCTGCAAGAGCCCTGCTGAAGATGTCTAGCACATCTATTAGAAGTCAGCTGGATGGGAGTGCCATTGCCACAACAGACACACACAGTGCTGCTTAGGACTGAGGGGCAGAAAACTGACACAGGGAGAGAAGTGGGACTGTGCTTTTCAGCAACAGATAGCTGCCACAGCAAAGCTAATCTAACAAGAAACCATGTTAAGTAAGGAAAATTTGGTCACAGATTAAGGTAGCCATTGCTTTTGGACTGAGAGGAAGAAGGGCTTCACTCCTTTGCTCTTACTTGCTTGAGTGTTTTTCCAGACTGGTTTTTCCATTTGCACCATGACTGTGTGAATGCTGTGGTCTTCGGAGAACCTAAAACTTCTATGGGACAGAGAAAACCGTCTCTGACAGAGTGACTGATGCAAAACAGACACAACTGAGGTTGTGGATCTCCTATTAGATTATCTTATAAGATAAGTTCAGACTTGATCAGACATGAAAACCGTGATCACATTCTTCTTGGTTAATCAACTCTTTAACCTTGGGAAAAAAAAAATCAAGCAAGAACAACAACAACAACAAAAAAAAATACATGAAGAATGAATACCCTACATTTCTAATCAGGTACAAGGTTCCCTTGAAGCAGATTTATCATCTAACAAAACCACAGCCAAAAATTTACACACATGGTATAAAAGCTCATCTGCATACTACACTGTAATTGCTGCAGCTTCCAGAAGGCAACAAATTGCTAAGATAGGTGTTTTTTCAGTTTAGCACCAGGCTCCCAACAAGATGAAAACAGCTGGTGGTAAATATAATAGCTGGCAGCCTAAACAATAGCAATTAGGAGAACAGCCAAATCCTGTGTTGTCTCTGGAAAATGTGTGAACGGTCTTGCTAGTATAGTGATAAGAAGTTTAAATTAACATGCATTAGCATCCCTGGGAGTCCTAAAGCAGCCCCAAGCCAAGACATCCTTAATTCAGCACTTCTTCATCCTGGTTGACCTTGGTTGGATTTAAGCAGAACTTTAAAGTTAACACCATCTTACATGCTCTTCTGAGAATAGACACAAGGGCCCTGAATCAAGACCAAAGAAGAAAAAACAATCAAGCAAACAAAGAAAACCAACAACAGAAGGAATTCTATTTAAAAGCGTCACCTTCATTACAGAAGTGAATACCCACTGGAGTCCACAAGTCATACACTATCAGGAAAGGTGGACCCTCTAGACATCCACAGTGACATATCAGATATCATCACCTAGTTGAACCTTTAAGACTTTATAAATACAGGAAAAACAGAATATTGGCTTAATCAGTATAGACAACAGCAGCATCTATAATTACAAACATCAAGACGAGATCAAGATTATCAAGACAGTAACTGCCAGCCCCTCGTTGTCAACCTCCTTCCTCCCTACTCCACTCAAAAAAAAGGAGCAGTTGAGTTGAGTGCAGTTTTAGGGTGGTGAGATGTTCCACAGAGCGGAGCTACACGAAACTTCCAGTTTTCCTTGTGCAAATGTGTGCATGTGAAAAGCTACATGGCTGATTAGTACCTGTAAACTTGATTCACAGCAGTGATTATCCATATTGACTAACAAAAGCAGGGCGTTTCCCCCCACAGTGAAGATGGAAGCATTCACCACGAGGCAACAGCATGCATTTGCTTCCTGCAAAGAGTTGTTATTTTCAAAGTAAAACTATTTTGGAGCAGCAGAACAGTTTTTGAGGTGGGATCCTGACTTTCACTTTTGCTATATAATCAAACTGAAAGAGAACAGGAGGAAAGTTCGTCTTCTTCAAAAATAAAAAAGAAAGAATCCTTGTTCTTAAGCACTTTCCTGTTTTCCGGCCAGTCGTGAGAGTTCTTTCCCATCAAAGGACTGACAATGCCCAAAATTAAAGCACGGAGTACCATGTCCTAAAGTTTTCAAAGCTTTCCTTAGCTCCACTGAGTGATTGCTAGAGCCCATACCACCCGTTCTGTGGAAAAAGTGGTGGGAGGCAGCCACTGAAGGCAGGAAGAAACAATAAAGTGCCTCTCAGGGTTTCCTTGGCATAGCAAAGCAGAGTGGAAAACAGTGGAATTAGAAAACTGGATTATTTCCCAGCTAGCTTCTGGTTTTGACAGATTGGCAAAATTGACAGGAAAGAGTCTGCCAGGGTCTGCCAGAAGCTCAAATCACCCCTAGGGGCTTTGGGCTCTGGGGCCCCTTCCTTCAGGTAGGGTAGCTCTGCTCAGGTCACATTGCTGACTGCCTCCCCCACCAGTTGCCTGACAGGATTTGCAGTAATCTTGTAATCGTGTTCATCAACCCATACAGAAGATAAAATGATGAGAAAAAGAAGTGGGGGGAAAATAAAAACAAAGCAAAAACTCAGCCAGTTTCAGCCCATGTTCTATTAGTAACTTTTTTTTTTTCCCAGAGAAAAGAGATCTCAAGGTAGAACAGAATTTTACTTTGTCTTTTACTACCGAGTAATTGAAACTTATTTTTTTTTATAGTACTAGCAAATTTTAGTAAACAGAGAACATGTTACATCGTGGATCTGAGGGTGGATACCAGCTTAACTTCATATTCTCAGTTTTGCATCTACCACGTGGTTAAAACACGCACCAGAAGCATGTGGGAAGGAGCTGAAATGGACCCAAAGCTGCAGTTTCCCCAGACTGGCAAGGGGGTATCAGACTTGCTATGGCCGGACAATTATCAGCTATCACAAAACCAACTTGTGTTGAGTAAAAGTGCCAATAGAGTCAAGTAAGATACTGCAAGGGGCGTGGGAGAGGGTGGTATTAAAAACCAGAGTCAGCGTAGAGGAGCTGTTACTTAGAGCAGAAGTATTGCTGCACAGTTTGAATAGGCTTCCTGCGGCTGCCCAGAAAGACTAACATCTGGCCCTGCAGCCTGTTCTGCTTAAGAGGGAACTCCTTTATCAAGGGTGCAGAGAATAGAAACATAACCACAAAGGTGGGAGAGCAGGTTCATAAACGGTAGCCAAACTCCTACAGTAACTGTTGCTATTTGTAAGTCTCCTTAAGCTTATTTGACACACAGCTGTCTAGATAATCATCTACCATTTCAGATTTGCTGGAACAATCACCTTCCAAAACCACATGGATTCAAAAATTTTAATCAAAGTCTTGAAATTTAAAAGTCTTTTTGCACTGTAAGCAGGCACCACAGCAGTGTACCCCAAGTGAATCCCAGCTGGGTTTGGTTTTCTGTTTTTATGACTGTACAAGTAATATTTTGGTTTTTGTTGTAGTTTACATTGTAAAAACAGACAAACCGTGTCACTTTTTAAAAAGTGATAAAATTAAAAACAAGAAGTGAAACAGTGCAGATACCTGAAACTACACCAATTCTGCTAGCTTTGCTGCACTACCAACAGAAATAGTCCTGTCCTGTTTAGATAGACTTTGTTTTGCTACATGACTGCATATGCAGCGAAGTGATATCAAGTCCTGAGGGTCCACTCCTTTGATGAGTTAAGCACACAAAGGCCCACATTTTGATGCAATCTGATATCATATATTTAAGTCCTAGACAAACTGCAACTGTGAGGAAGTGATAAACAGAACTTCCTGCACAAAGCTGCCTGAGATAACACTTTCCATGGACTGGAAAAAAAGAGACATGATTGCTACAGAACTAAAAGGGAACTGTTCTGCTCTTAATAAATAACCCTTTCTTTTTCACGTGGCTATTGCAAAAGCCGAATCACAAGTGACTAAGATTCGGTACGCTGCTAAGCGGTTCTACTCACACGTTTTTGAAACGATTCTTTGAGGAACTGCGCTTAATCCTTCGCTCCAGATCTGTGTTCTTCTGAAAGCTCCTGTGCTGCAGCTGGAGCCCTGCAACTTGGAAACCTCCCAGCTAATATTTTTACTTACATTTTAAAGAAAGTTCTAAAGAAAGCTAAACAAAAAAGTTTAGTTAAATAGAAGAATAAGGAGAGATTGTTTAAAGAATAAGGCTAGATTGTCTCCAGCATGGGAAATATCCTATAGGAAACATGGTTAATTCCTTCCCATGGAATTTCCTCTCAATTTTGCATTAACATCACCTCAAACTTGAGAAATTTAATATATTTATAATCACTTTGAATTCACTTTGTTAATGTTTGAGCAGCCAAGTTTTCCTCACATTGGAAATTCGGGGGAAAATGAGCTTCAAATGTGAGTACTTAACATACGTCAATTCGATTTAAAAAAATGTTTGAAATACGAAGGTATTTCTTCATACACGAACTGACGAGAATAGAAAATAAAAATCCATGGAAGTTAAAGATCCAAAGCACATGCAGTTTCTAATATAAAATATCAATAATTCATAACAAATTATTCACTGGTTGTTAAGGGGCTGGGGGGGGGAGTAACACTTGCAAAATAAACTTCCTCTGTCAAAAGCACAGGCAAATCATTGAAGCCTGGAAGAGATTCCACAGATACTTCTATAACAGTTCACCTACGATGCAGATACCTACTCTAGCCTCACACGGTGATGTCCTAGAACCAGCCACAGAGTCAGGTCATCCTTCTGAGACACAGGAAAGGCTTCTGACACAGAGCATTACAACCTGTTCAGACATAAAGAAAGGGTCTTTGTTAACATTTGCCTGTTATGTGCATTTCTTTTTATGCTTTGTTTTGTGGTTTTTTTGGGGTTTGGGTCTGTTTTTTTTTAAGAAGCTCAGACTGTGTAATGAGTCAGGGGTGAAGCAACTGCAGTATATTAAAAAGCCATCAAATGCTACCTATCTTTGAAGAGTTTTAAAAAGCTGCTACTTGTGTTGCAAGTTTGTAAAGTAATAGGGGAAACACAGTGATTGATTAAGTTAATCACACTTCTGTAGTGACATTCCCAGAGATATGCCCTGTACAGAGTTTCTTGACACATAAAGAGACATAATATCAGCTTTTTTCTAGTCGCTTTTGGACCCCACATATTGCTGGTTAGACCCAAACCTTCCATGAGCTAGCTACGATCAGAGCAGGGTTAAAAATGCATTAGCGCAACTGTGCTGAACCCAGGCAAACTAAGCTGGAGCTACCAAGAGCTCTCAGTCTTGTGAAATATCCGTTTATTAAAAACAAAACCAAAATACCTTTTCAGCAACCTTTTTAATTGGGTCATTTCAGAAGGCTGAGTTAAAGCACAGCCTCACCAATAATCTGTCTGCCCTGCAGGAAGGAGGAGAAGCAGATTTGACACTGAAAAAGTTGTGAATTGAAACACAGCCCAGCGATTGCTGATGACTATGCAGTCAGAGTAACAAGCTGCATTAAATACCAGGCCTAAAACTGTGGTCTTTCACCCACTCAATATATTCACCATAGCAGGGGCTAACAATGATCATTTTTGTGATAGCCTCTTAGCCATATACTTGGCAAAGAACCAAATGCTACAGATGACTATAGGCTTCTTATGATTTAAGAGACAGTAACGACCATGGTGGCTGCAACAGGTAACAAGTTTTTAACTAAATGATAAAATACACAACTGCTTGTCAGTTCTGCCCTATTTCCATTGTTTCTACAATAAATTGAAAATACGGAAACTTGCTTATTCGTAATCAAATTCAAAATTGATTGCTTTCCCTTTAATCTTATACATTTGTTAATTTTATTCTGAGCTTCGGTACATTCCCTGCCGTAGAGGCATTCCCATTGCAGATGAATTAATATAATCAGTCCACTAGCAATTTGTATTTTTCTAGGTGCAAATGTTATTGAAAAACATTTAAGGAAATTAGTTTTCTTCATGAACTCAAGGGCATACTCAAGGGCCATAATTTGGGAGTTATGGTACAAATTATTGAACAAACATTTTTATCATAGTCAAAACAAGTTTCATTTTCATTATACTAAGCTATCTTGAAAGCAATATTTAGTATAACACTTAAATGACTAGTTTATTGTTACTAAGATAGCCCTGTGATAGGTGCCCTGGAAAAAAATGAAAATAGGTAGTAGACCAAACTATAAGTAGCAAACACTCTCAGTCCCCTCCTCTTTTAGTATGAGTACAACTGAAAGTCTTCACCGCAGCGCTAATCTCATAATGGGCTTGAGTTCTTTATCTTGGCTATGAATGAATTATTGACTTTTCAATTGCAAAAACAAGTCTGCCAAGCAGACACTTGTGCCTACAGAAAGTACTCATCTGATGTGAATCAGTGGACGGAGGGGTCCTGTGCATCAGCAACTGAGTCTTAAAACAAATGAAATGTCACTTAAGTATTGTAAAAATAACAAATGAAAAAAAAAATGGATTTTTAGTGTTGCAAATGGGACACTGTGCCAACTTTGCTCTGCACAACAAGTCTCAAGAAGCTCTCCTGGGAATGTTTATATTGTGTTTCTATCCAGGCCTCATATTTACTTTGAATTGTGACAACAGTTTGACCGTTTTCATGTTAAAAGCTTCCTGCCTTTGTCACAAAAGGAGCTTTTCATCAATATCTACAGACAACAGTCAAAACAGGAATTCAGGAATACTGCTGTAAACTTTACAAGCACCTGGAAGTGCTTGTGCCCCAGTATCACTCCTATGTCCCCCCTCAGTCCATGTCTTCAGCAAGTGCCAGTACGCTAAACCTAAATGAGAGCAAAACAGAGACAGAGAGCAGTTGGGCCCAAAAATCCTGCTACTGCTGCCCATCTGGGAATAGTCAAGAGATGAGCAGAAGGCACTGAATGAGTCTAAAAGTGGAAGGACTGAGAATATAGATATGTCTTAAAATCATTCTTATGCACAGGCCATTTTGGTCAGAATTTATACTTAGTGAAAGTTCTTCCTTCAGATATAATCTGACGGAGTATTTCAGAATGGACTGCAAGATCTCTCCCACTAATCTTAATTGCACCTTTTGGAGCCACTGAGAATGCAGGAGAAATGCTGATAATATAAAGCTAGTTATGCCATCAGTTACCAAAGAGATGTATGTATTTAAAACTTCTTGGAAAAATATTTTCCCTTTTCTGTCCTAGTACGATTGAATAAGAACTTTGACAAGCATGCTCAGATCCTACTCCACTGTGAAAACTAACCAGTACAAAACCTTTTTAAGAGGCTTTTATGTACTTAAACACACACACATACACTTGTGTGTTTATGTATATATATTTACACTCATAGGAAAATCTTGGATATGAAAACTGGTATACATTCTTACGTATCAGTTTGCATTCTGGTTTTTTATATTTAACACTGCAGAGCAGCTTACTGCTTCCACCACCCCCAAGTCAACTAAACTATTCACGTCCCTGTATCTTGGAATATATTAACCTCCACCTATGGGAAATTCAATTCAACTTTAAAGATAAGACTATACACAAAACTGAAATAATAAGAGTTGATCAGGCAGAAGTCACAGCATCCTCCCTGGAAGAATTAGTTATCTCAAAACGTCAACACAACGAAGAGAAATTGGAAAGTATGATTTGCCTTTTAGATTGTTTTAGTTGAGTAACACATAGACTGAACTTCCTTTTTTCTGACTGCAGTCAAATAGTGATTATGCAAAGTGTACAATTCTAAACAGCTAATTAAACAGCAACCCCAAATCTTCACGGCTGAATAAGCTGCTTTAAAAAAAGCCAGAAAACCTGTCTCTTCTGTACAAGTTAATATGAAATAAGGAATCATAAGCTACTTTAGTGATTCAACTCTCCACACATTTTTACCTGTGCAAAATAACAACCATCTACAGAACTCAGTGTATTTTTCCATCAAAGCACTTTCTGTCTGAAGCTCCCAGGGGAGACGCTATTTCCTAATCATGAAAGCAAACCATCAAGAAAGTAAAAGAATAATGCAAACAACTGTGATACAACCTGGCTCTCCATTACCTTCATTTAGGACTAAAACCTAACCTAATTGTATCATACCAAAGAAACAAGAGCATCTTACACTTTTCCAAAAGTCATTTTAAGATGACCTTTCAGTTTGGTGCACTTTATTCGCCTCAGATATGTACAGAAAAGGGAACAAAATGTTATGAATTTAAGTTTGAGTCAGATTTACATAACTTCAGGAGATATAACAGGATCTCCTGATAACAACAAAGTAAAAGACAATTTTTTAACGTTTTCCTCAAGGTAAGCGAGACATCTGGAACCATGTAATTCCAGTGGTGCTGGAGAATTACTCAGCACAGTGGAAAAGCATACTCCGAAACTGATGAATTTGTCTACACTTCCTAAGCAGTTACTTTCATAACGTTATTACAGACTTACTCTGCAAAAGCCAGAATCTCAACAGGGTTTGTTTTTAATGCCTACTTGAAAAGTTCTGGGATTCTCTGGACATTGATCAGTCAAGTGTAATTTCTTTAAAGTTCAGTGAAAAGCTACCAACTGTTGCTATAAGAGTCATCTTCTAGTACTTTTTACTTCTTTTTTTGAAACCTGAAGAGAACCTGAAGTAAATCAGTTCTTGGTTGAGAACCACATTAGTCCCGTCACAGGAGGTTAGCCCCTCAACAATGTAATTGAATGCCTTTAACAGTTCCTTATGCACACTAATGGGCACACTTAACTATGAAAAGCCATCCATGGCTACCCAGGAACTGTTTTAGCAGGAACAGCATCTGCAGTGATGCGGAATCCAACATGGAACAGTTTCTTTCCAGCTCCCGTTATTGTAGGTAGTTGTATTCAGACCTGTATGCTAAACAAAAAAAAAACCTAGTATGCATCACATAAACAGACACCTAAAGGATACGCAACTCATTTGGAACAAAAACCCCGTTAGCACTCACTTTACGAAAGAATGTTCATTAACATCTTATTTGCATTAGGACACTTATTAAATACATCATATCAATTTCATTTTCAGAAATCTCTTTGCGTTTGCATTTTTTCTCCACATTCACGTATGTTTTATAGTGTATTACTTTATGATGCAGATTGCCCATTGCTGTTGGGATATATACTTTAAAAAAAATCTGAAAGCATAAGATACTTCAGTAATAAAGACTATATAATGCTTTTCCCATCTTTTATGACTTTCTGTAATGAGCACTATTACTAGATTTTCACTACAGCAGACAGGAATGCTGATTCAAGTACTTTGCTTATATTACCCTGTTATCTGGGAGTGTGTTTGACAACAGCAGAGAAAAGTATGTGAGACATTCTTGATACTCTTTTTAACTTACTTTACCATGCCTCCGAGGTGTTAAGTGAAGTCTGTCACTATCCCAGAAAAGTTCCTTAACTCTGTGGCTTTCACAAACTTATATATCCCATTTATCCTCCATTTCACCTGGGGATTACAGAAGACCTCAGCTGAGTTGTAGCTTTTAATGAGCTTACACAGAGCACACGGCTGTGATACCAGGCTTACTCCTCCTCTGGAAGGACACAGCTCAGGCAAGAGTACAGAGACGATTGTGTCAGAGCACAAGCTAGACATGCTTCCCTTCCACTACCTCTAGCCAGATAGCCAGGAAAAGAATGACTATATGATTTCTGTAAATCACTGTTTCCTGAAAATATTGCATCACTGAATTTCAGCTAACCCATAACATCAACTTATCATCTGCGATAAAAGGTTAAAAGGCACAGTTAACTGAGACTTTGTGAAGTTACGTGCCTCAAAAAGCTCGCTGAGCTTACCTGGAGAAGCTTACTAAAACATGCGTTTCCCAATAAATTTAAGGTAACCTAAACACATGCTGTGACTGAAAAAGGCAGCCCTGAGCCTACTTAGATGCGTGTTCTTACTGTGCCTCTTCTCTGAGCTTGAGTAGTCATAAAACTCTGTGGCCAGTCAGGTCAGAGAACTTCTGCTGAAAACCTGAAAAAATAAAAATAAAGTGGTCAGTTTTCACAGTCTTTCACAGTTTCACAGTCTCACAGCGTGAGATTTCACAAAGTGTATGGGAATGGTGACTGGGGAGAGAAGGGCCAGAAAACCCTTTCTGGTTGCAACTTCTTAAAGCGATGGTGGAACCATCAGGACAGGACTGTGAGCTACCACGGGGCTAGCAGGAGGTTTTTACAACGATTTAAAACTGGGTTGTTTTGAAAAAGTATGTCAGCCATACACTTCTATGCTGCCTTCTGCTGAGAATGCCAAAGAGCTCAGCACAGCTCATAAACAGCTCCTTGATAGGTATTATCACTCCTGTTTTACAGGAATGAGGATGCGGACAGAGCTTGGATCATTTACCTGACACAAAAAGCAAGGTAGTGGAAGACAGAGAAGAGAAAACCACTGACCTTTGATTCCCACCACTACATTAATTAATAAATCAATTGTGACCAACATGCAGAACATTAAGAAATGCCCCCCGAGCATTTGCTAGCAAGTTAGGCAAATGAGCAGCTGTGTAGCCACACCACTACTTGCTCGGCTGCACAGGCAGAGAACAGCAGAGCACACAAGACCAGCACCTATGAGACTGTGCTCTCTGCCAGAGAAGGTGACCTGTAAGTCTGGTGAGAGGAAATAAGGTTAGGCAACCCAGGAAACACAAGGTAGGATTTAGATGTGGATAGAAAAGTTTCAGCTTTCATCAGTAGGTTCTTGAGGGTACAAGGTGTTGGCTGGTCTTGACTCTGTCCTGTCCTTGGTGGGGTGTATCTGTTATCTGCACCCTGCACAGGATCTTCCTCATCATGAGATATAGGAGGGAACCACTATTTTGTCATCCCTAAGAAGTCAACAAGAGTGTGCATAGCCCTGTGTGCCTGTTGTTAAGTTATACCACTCCCAGCTAGGAAAACAAAGAAACCCAACCCCAAATATAATGCTATTGAAGGAGGAGTTATTTTTTTTTTTTATTCCATATAAAAAACCACATTATAAAAGGGTAGAAAAATCTTTGTCATCACTTCAGAACCTGTATGAAGCCATGCAAAATATACATGTCAGACTCTGGTGTTCCTTTGAGCCTTATGTAAAAAGCAATGCTTTACTTCACTGCATAAAGTAGCAAAAAACAGATTAACACCCAATTTAGCAGAGCTTCTGACTTTGCATTTCTGACTTTCTTTTACACAACTTTGTATTGACATGAATGATGGCACACGCTGTGAAGTAATGGATATTCAGATCTCACCTGTTCAAAAGGCAGTTGCTACTTGGCTGTTAAGTATTTTTATCTTGTGGTTTTATGGCCTTCACTACAACAAGTGAACAAAATGCCCCTGCCCTTGAAACCATTAAGATTGCAGGGTTAACATGAGCCTTTGCGGTAGCATCAGAGATGTAGTATGAGCTGATGAGCACTAAGCAGCAGGATTCAACAAGTAAGTTTTGGTGTGCACTGACTCATTTTCACCTTATTTTCTTAAGTATTAATAATGATGCTTACAGTTGATTTTTTCTTTTTGGAAAAGTCATCCTCACCTAGAGGGTACTAAATCCTGTTTTCATCTCTCAAAAAATTTCATCTGATGATCCTGTTATAGAAAAAACCCATATGCTTAATTCTAATGAAGGTCCAAACTCTTTCTCCAGCAAGCTCCAACTAAGCCAGGTTTCATTCTGCTAGACTTTGGACCCCTCGTTTTTGAAAAATACCATGTACAAGAAAGACTTGGGCAGAACTGAGGCATCTAAATCTAAAAGCGTGTAATCCAGCGCCTTCCCCTAACACTGGGGGCAGATTTAATTTTCCTGTCATATGAGTGGGCAGGCCTTCCTCAATGTGACCACCTCAGCATATCTTAGTTATCTGGTCTCAGCAGTTGGCTAGTTGATGCTATGCAAGGGCATACTTTCTCTTTTTACCTCCCCAGAATCGTTTGTAACCACTAACTGAGGAGGTGTTTTATTGAGCCAGGAAACTAAGATAATCATGAGAATGAGGTATTTTGGCTGTGAGGGCAATGCAGCAGAACAGTAATGACAGCAGACGCAGAGGACAGGAACACTGTTGCATCACAGACCAACCCATGGGCTCTGCTGAAGCAGTTTCAGCTCATTCAGAGGGGCTTGCGGTGAACACACATCTCTGTGGTTGTTCTTGTTCTGCCTCAGCAGAAGCCCTGGGCTGGGAGTAGTGACAAGGGTGGGACAGAAGTTTTTTTGGAGAAGGGTAACGTGTGGCCTGGGCAGACATCTGTTCAGTTCTTCACTGCTTCCCAGACTCCAGGGGAATACCAGTCTGGAGATCGTAATCAAGGAAGCATCTGGATGTCTGATTTTAATGCTAGACAGCCTTCCCCAACCAGCTGCCATGCCAAGTGCTTCCTCTCCATTCCTATACCAGGACATGCATGAAACTGACCCATGACCTTCTGACAAAATAAGGCCATAAAAGGGAGCTAAGCAATGTTAAACCCATCCACCAGCCATAGATTTCCATTGGAAGTGACGTGTGTTAAGAAGGCTTTTCCCAGGCAGGAACAGGAGCTGGAAATGTAGGCTCCAACATCTCATCAGTGCCACAGGGTTTAGTAGCTGCTACCATTCTTCAATTTTCCTATTGCATATGCTGCAGGCACAGGCACTAGCTAACACTGCAAGAGAAGTAACAATAATAAAGTAATAATTAAAAAAATTAAAGTATTAATCATGGGACCTTAGGAGATATAAACAGTGTAAGAGTATGAATTTCCTGTGATTTTATCCTCTGAATTTTCTGCAGTTGGTTGAACTGGAATTTTTACAGCTATTTGCTACAGCTTGGTTTCAGATGCATTAGCCCTAATTCTGAATAAACAGCGGAGGAGCTCTGTGCTTCCCCAACCATGACCAAGAGCAGAACATAGCCCAGTGAAGAACATCCTGAGGCCAGACTTGGGGAATGCTTAGAAGATCCAACGCAACCAAACTCTTTCAGGCAGGAGCGCCTCCTTCTTACCATAAACAGTGTTTTAAAGGCAACTTCCTCAAATCTTTTCTGGAAAGCAATTTATGTCATAATCACCGACATTTCCCCCAACATTTTCATCTTTGTTGTTTCAAACTTTGGTAGTGTGGGAAGGAAATCAGACAACTTGTGGATATTGCTGTTACCTTTCAATTCTACTGATAATAGTTGTGGAAACATACACATAAGAATAACTTCCTGAATGAAACAATATTTAGCGCATATGGAAGCTTTTGTTCTTGTTGCCTAGAGGATATATAGTTTTACGCAATTATAGTGACTTTTAAATAACCACGAAGAGTGCCACGAGGATGCGTGAAAGCTCTCTTTGAAAAATGAAAGGCAGCCAAATCAGGTGGATTTTCCCATACAGACAGGACAAACAGATACATGCTAGCTCCATTTTTCTTAAGCCAGTTGTGTCATAACAGGAAGTGTTTGTAATTCCAAATTTAATGTTGAATTATTAAAAAAAAATTGTGATGATGAGTGGACAGAACTTTCACCTTTTTATTGCAAAACCTTGAACAGCTTTTTCAAAAGAAGCCACTGTGTCATCAGCTGAAACACAGTCACACGACTGAAGACACAAGGGGTTTGATTTTCCTGCTCCTAAAATTACAGAGGATCTACAAGACTTAGTTTGACTCAAGCATAAAAAGAAGATAAACTGCTGAGGAATATATCTGGCACAGCAAGATGATAAAAAAGGCAAGTTAAGTTTCCCCAAGTGATTAGACTTCGTACTTTTGTAAGACACTAATAACTTCGGAACATAAAAATGCCCATATTGGATCAGCCTAAAAGTCCATGTAAAGCGAGTATCCTTCACTTAACCTGCTGTGCTGGATAATTAAGGAAGAGAGCAAGAACAAAATAATAAATAAAAAACAGAACAAGCTGAAACAGCCTCTTACCACTGTATACGCTTACCTCTTTATTCCATCAGAAATACTAAAGGACAGAAAGGTTCTAACCACTGCTCCTCTCAGGTCTCCAGAAGGAAGACAAGGGAGTCAACTGAGCCAGAGGAAGTAAACTAAGAACAAAAATACAACAGGTGTTTCTTATTTTTGTTCATGGTAGGTGAGTAGTAGGCTTCTCATTTCCTGAGGCAGAATTCAGACCATGATTTCTAAGAAATCATGGGGTTTGTAACTTAATTAAGCTTAGCTTTTCCTTTCTCTGTGCTGGAATATGAAGCAATTATTGGATTTTCAGACTTCACCTGCAATGTACGTTTAGCAATTTTACTTTCTAGGGTACATGGTTATGACCTTGCACGTATTAATGCAAAGTGCTATCATTGCACCTCTCTAATTTTAAATCAATACAAGGTTGTCAGTTCTGATGCTACATAATGTGGGAAAACCCCACGGCTTTTTCCTCTTCCATGTCAGTGTTTAACATGGTTATCCAATGCTTCTGAACAAGATTGAGCCTGACATTGAATGGAATAAAAACATTCTCTTTGCTTTGCCAGAATTTCAGTGCATATATGTAGCATTTAAAATTAAGCTTATTTTTCCCCTTTAGTAGAAGATTTATTTTTGCTCTGGCTTACAAGGTTAGAAGTCTTTGACATCTTATATTAGACATGACAGATTTCAAGTACAAAGATCTTAATTCCCATCGCTCTGCACACCTTTCCTAGTTGTTCACTCAAATTCTAGTTCTGAATTAGTAGCCTCTGATATTTAAAAAAATAAATACATCAGAAATTAGACCTGCAGATTTCAATCTAAAGTGTTTTGAGGTACTTGATGCCATATCAGAGGACCATACTAGACCTCACCATGTAACAAAACCAATGTGTTTTGGCTGTTTCATTTATTTCAACCTATGATGTCATGGACATCATTGTATCTGTCCTTACTCTGTCCTTCCAGCTGCCTGGGTAAACAGTAAGCATTTGTAAGAGTGAGGCAGTGTCTCTCAGCGTTTAATTAGAAAAGCAAAGTAAAAATAACTCTTATGCACTAAACAGATTGTCTTTAAAGTTTGAACAAACCTGTTTCTTTACTCTGAGTATGCCTAAGATTACAACCTTAATGTCGGTTTACAACTTTAATCTAAATCTTAATTAAGAATGACTCTTCCTTTCATTTTCTGATTGGAAGACTGATTTCTGTTATTCCAGAGATGAGACACCACTGAAAATCACATCTCCAGGAGCAGACCGTGATGGCTTTATCCACCACTGAGGCAGGGAGGGATTTTATTCTGAAATTCAGTGGCTACAGTTAAGTCAACAGCAAATAATTTTGAAAATCTTATCCTAGTCAGGATGTTTCATCTTCCTTCAGGATGTTCCATGTTTCTGTTTGGTGTGTTGATGATTTTTTTAGGTGAATACTTACTGAGTACATAGAGATTTGGGCTTCGGTACTGCCCATCTAAATGGCAGTTGCATAGATAGTACACTAGCCAGCCAACATGCTGGCCCATCAGCTAATAAGTATGCCAGCAGCAGCAGGGATTGTGCGAGAAATTAAAGGGGATAAGCAATGGAAAAAGAAGCTGTGTGACTTTAATGCAGTTCCTTTTACCCACTCCAGTAATCTACACAAGGAGACTGTGATGCCTGTGAGAACAGAAGACTAGACTTGATGAGTTAGGAAAGTTCTTCCTGTCCCTGGTTTATGGGTTTTCTGAGTGCCTCCACCCACACCATTGTCCCATTAAAGCTGTGGCCAGGGCAACCCTGAGAATTGTGCATGTGAACAGGAGCATCTTCAGCAAGTTAGAGGGCTTCAAAGTACAAAATCCACCACCTACACTAGCAACATCAAAGCTATGAGTACCCCTGCTCCAGAAAAGTCATAAAATTGAGAGAAGAACTGAATTTGTTCTACACATCACATAGGTTCTTACTTTCATTCTGATTCTTTTTGTCCCTTATCTGAACATTTTCTAATTTTTCTGTGAAAATGTCACAGTTACAGGGTCTTTGGATTTATTTGTTTTTTTAATGAGAGCTCAGATTACCATACAACAGCAAGAACCTTGGCTCAAAATGACCTCTAAAACCTGGTGCAACAAAATGTGCACTAGGAAGGGTCCACAACATCTCTGTTGTGGGACCCTGGGCAAGTGTGTGCTTCTTTGCTCCCTTTCCATTGAGTAAATAGATGCCAGAGGGGCAACTCTATGTGAACCAATCTCACACATGAAAGCTGCTGAGACAGTGAGATCGCAGACCTTTGCTTTGGTGTCATCATCCTGGAAAGACAGAAGTACTGAATCAAAGGCATCAGGTCTTTCATGTGAATAAAGTGCTGATCCCACAAGCTTGGAGGCCTCTGCTGACTGCCACTGCTGAGCAAAGAAAAGCTGCCTTCACACCAGGTCAGCAAACTAAAGGTGCTGTTCCAGTGGTCCCAGAAGCTGATGCCATCTCTTCAGGTTCCCACGAGAACGTTAATCTCTACCACAAGTGCTAACCTCAACCCACTACACAGGTAGTCTTGCTTTTATAACAACCCTGCAACATGAGTTGTATGAGTGAATTGGTAGCTCCAGCTGGCAGACCTGGAGCACAAGAACAAGGCAGCTACCTCGACTTGTCAAGCACATACCACACAAGTTGACGTTGGCAGGAGGAAAACTCTTTATTGATTTATTGTGTACAGTTCTGGTGTCCTCAACATAAAAAGGACATGGAACTGTTGGAACAAGTCCAGAGGAGGGCCACGAGGATGATCAAGGGACTGGAGCACCTCCTGTATGAAGATAGGATGAGAAAGTTGAGGCTGTTCAGCCTGGAGAAGGCTGCATGCAGACCTCATAGCAGCCTTGCAGTATCTGAAGGGAGGCTATACGGATGCTGGGGAGGGACTCTTCATTAGGGACTGTAGTGACAGGACAAGGGGTAACAGGTTCAAACTTAAACAGGGGAAGTTTAGATTGGATATAAGGGAGAAATTCTTTACTGTTATGGTGGTGAGGCACTGGAATGGGTTGCCCAGGCAAGTTGTGAATGCTCCATCCCTGGTGGTGTTCTAGGCCAGGTTGGACAGAGCCTTAGGTGACATGGTTTAGTGTGAGGTGTCCCTGCCCATGTCAGGGGGTTTGGAACTAGATAATCTTAAGGTCCTTTCCAACCCTAACTATTCTATTATTCTATGATTCTATGATTTTAGATGCAAACACAACTCCTTTTCCTAGCCAGAGGAAGACTGCAGGACTGCTCCGTGCCTCCTGAGCATCTTTTCTCCTCCTCCCAGGCCCTGCAGGGATGAAGGGTTCTTTGACACCCCCACCCTTCCACTGAAGCCACTGCATCCAGCTACAGCAGTGCCTCTGTGCCCCTGGGGACAGCAGGGAGGGCGGAAGGGTGGGCCCAGGGGAGGAAGCAGTGGGTGGACTGCAAGTGCGCACAAATATGTACGATTTTCCTCCCACCTTCCAATGGGTCTTTCTGGGGAAATTGTTTCGTTTCCCCATCTTCTGCTCTCCCCAAAGCAGAGAACGAAATTAAAGCCCTGTTGCTGAAATCGCCACTGGTTGCAGTGAAGGATTGTCATACCCATGGACTGGTGACGGCTGAACACTATCAGCAAGCACAGGACTGGCCAGGAACAGAGATAAGTGGCAACTGAAGTTCTTAAAACAGATTGCATCCTCAGGTTTTGGACATATCCACAGATTATAAGCTGTCAGTGCTGGAACTGTGTTTCCTTCTGTTTTTGTGGGGGAATATTTCTTTTATGCTTGCAAAATGAAAAGCCTTGTTTTCAGTCTTCTGAGCGGCCGATTTTTCACATACTTTCCCTACCAAAAACCAGTTACCAAAGGTAAATGATCATTTTACTCGTGCAGATGCTGACAGTGGCTTCAATGGCAATAACAGATTAAGAAAAATAAAAAAGTAAGGGGAAAGGGCAGGATGAGTTGTGCTCTTTCCAAGTCAGCGCCTTGATCGTCCTTCTGGAGACAGGGCAAAGTGCGACTTGAAATTCTGTGATTCATTTCATTTAGATAATTGCAAAAATGTGCCAAACTTCATAAATAGGCACACATTTCATATTTCTAATGGAGTTACTACACTGAACACCGTTTGTTGTGCAACTAACTCACTAATTATCCAACAGAGCTTCAGCCAGTCCTGCAGGAAGCCCTTCATCTGCCAGCATGGGTGAGGTGCCCAAGCACTGCATGCTTGAGTAGCCCTTCTTACTGGTATTGCATTTGTCTTTTTATTACTATTTTATCGATTTTGAGAAAACCAGTAAAGCTCTCATTCTGTAAGCAGAGCCTGATGAAGTGAAAGGTACCAGAGGAGAAACAGAAATCCTCAGCTATTTTTTAGCTCCTTGGGCTGTCACAGCTACCCCAGCAGTGCCCAGCCCTGTCAATGGGTCAGTGGTACAGTATGTACTTCTAAAATCAACAAGATAGAAGGAGATGAACTAGAAGTTTTTTGCTGCATTTATAACAAGACTTGATGTAATCTGAACTTTACAAGACGTGTGTAGCACCGCATTTGTATAACTTGAGAATCTGCCCTGTTCTGGAAGAATGGTTAAAGCTGTTTCGTAGCTGGGCTTCCATCATCTGCGACAACATAGGTGACTCATTTTCTCAAACACATCCATAGTTGGCTATAAACACATCTATAGAGTATATCAGCTCTTCCCAGGGGAAATGGCAAGTAATACAATAGAAGTCAGTAGGACTAGTGACGTTCCCAATGCAGATCTTCTGAGGCTAGGGTACTTGGCACTGGCATATCCACGTTGTGTGTAAGAGCTGGGGTGTAGGATAACATTCCCACAACCCTGTCTGGGTAAGAGCACACACCTGGAGAGGGTTTTAGAGGTAGAGGACCTTCTGGAATCGTCTTGTCTGGTCAGCAGAGGCCATATAATTTAGTTCATTTCAGCTTTGCCATTTTGTGTAGAAAACCTTTTTTCTTGCTACCTGTTTACAAAAAAAAAAAAAAAAAAAAAAAAAGCCCAAGCAAAGGGGAAAAAAATTCCCTACAGAGAAAAACCTGAAATTAAGGAAAGAAGTCCAGCAGTAGTTCTAACTCCAGCTTCAGCTACCTTGACATAAAGAGTGCAGTATTTAGATAACTTTTGGCCAGTCAATTTGAGCTATTTTTATATGATCAAAACCTGTTTTATAGTCTGGAACTTATCTACTGTAATACAGCCAAATGAACTTTAAAGATCAACCTGTTATAAAATGACCAAGAACAAAGGTTTTAAGGAAATGACAACTGACCCCTCTCCATAGCAGCATAGTGTTACAAGAGGCAGCTGTAATAGCATAAATGGACGGTTTATGAGCTTTCTGCCAGGGACTGACAAAATCATGTCAAATGAGGCATTAAAGCCCTAGTTTTCAAAACTGTGATAAATATCAGTTAATCTACTGACATAATATATAGTGAGTCAAATATTTAGTTTTGCATTAAATCTAAATCCCACATTAGAACATTTCCTCTTGATTAAAAAGGATAAAATGTAGATGTTATTTTATGCTCCAGTTCCCACGTCTAATTAATGCTCAGCATTCAGAGCTGTTTCTGACATATAAATGTATTAGTAAACATGGCAAAGAAAGGGGGGAGGCACAAGGGAAAGAAGTGCAAAATCTATATGCTTAATTCATATTCCTCCATTTGCAGTAGCTAATATGTTATTGCAGAGACTATTTGCAGACACTTGCCCCGCCAGTGAACAGCTAACTTCCCTGATTGATTGTATAAACAGTCTTCTAGATCTGGAGACAGATGTTTTAAGAGAGCACATAGCTAATTTAATTTTAGTATCATTAGGAATTAAAAGCAGGACATTAATAGATTCACAGTAAATGTTGGCTAGGCAATATAAGCTTTGAATGATACGACTATTAAAAGCCTTAATATTTGCGAGTGATCATATGAAAAGGCTTTTCAGAAAGTTAATTATCTTGGGAATAAGATGTACTTAATTAGAGAAAATATTATTGCTGAGATAAAATAAAACAGTTGTTTGTATCATGTGTTACTGACCTTAACGGACATGAGGAAATTCTGCTTTTAAATGTATATATATTTATAGGCTAGCTAATTACCTACTCATATCTCGAAATAGAATGAGACAAATTCTCACAAATCACTGAAATATCTTTATTCATTATATTCCCAGCATTATGCTTTAGCTGATTCTTGAAAGGCAGAAGTTTGAGAAATGTGTTTTATTGTCACATACAACGACTTCAGACTCTGTAGTTCCAAAATGCACTCACTACAGCTGTTTCTTTTCTAGAGAACATGCTTTAGAAAGCTTAAATGCAATCCAGTGCTGTGTAAGACAGCATAAGCTCAACTCAAATGAAAAAGGAAAGAAAGACACAAAATAAGTGCTCACCTAACACCTTCATTTTAGGAAATGTTTATTCATTGATTAGGAATAAGGCCTGTCTAGACTGACACTCCTAGCTAAGTCTGCGACATAAATCAATACCTAATGCAAACTGTGGGATTTGGTATAGCTCATGCTATCAAAGAAATAGTTTTTCATACTCTGAAAATAAAGAGGAAAATCACTGAAAATAAACACAAAATAAAACCAAACAAAAACTAAGGAGAGCTTGAAAAGATGGTTCTTCTCCAGAATTCTCTTCTGCAAAGGAGTCTTGTAAACGTATAGCTATGTATCAGCTTGTGTCCTTCAGGGTGCAGGTTCAGAGATACTTGGCATTTAAGAAGGTGCATGAACTTCAATGCCAGTCAAACACCCCAAAAGTTGTTTGCCAACAGCAGTGGGGAGGAGATTGCGCACGAAAGTGATATTCTTATAGGACTCACTTTTTTGGTGGGTAGTTGCTTTTATTCAGTTTCCTCAGTTTCTTATCTCAAAACCACAAAGACCTTAAGCAGAATGATAGTTCAGAACAGTTCTGCAAATACTTGGCCCTGTGCACATTCCTAGGCTTGGCTATTCTCATAGCTTCTCACTGCAGGGCTTCCTATGTACAGGGCTCTGCTCAGAGGAGAACTCCCAGGCCCCCATTTCCACCAGGATGGCTCTCCTGGCCCGTTTAGGAAGTCAACCCACTCTTGATAGCAGCTATCACCAAGAAATGCCTTTGAATCAGTGTTTAAAATGGTTTAATTGTTCCTGTAAACAAATCACAGCCAAATTTGCTATCATTCCAGAAACTGCAATGATAAACCAAGTTGTATTGGCCCTACTTCTGAAAATGGGTTTGTGCTATTTAAACCTGAGAAAGGTTTCAGTACCATTTTGGACAAGACAGGTTGACCACAGTAACACTGGCATAACAGATTCGTCCGGCTTGACAGCATGAGTGAGTCACAGAGTAGCTCTACACAGCTCCTACTCTTTATGCCCAATTCTACAGTAAATGCAGGACTAAAACATCCACCTCCCCACAGCCTAAAAATACCCATAAAACAACTAAAAACCAGACCTTGAGTAGTTTCACAGTCTGAAAGGCATAAAATGATGTTGTCTTATTGAAAAGATTTTTGCCTTTTTCTTGTTACTCTTGCAACAGAAAATACCTCCTTTAACATCAAGGAAGACTCCTTGTGAATACATTAGATTGTGTGGCTGATTTCATAATTTACATCAAAGCCTTGTGCAGAATCCATTTGCCAATTCACATAGCCTCAAAATGCAATACTAGCAGTTCCATTTGCCTTGCAATTTGCACCTCAGTTCAGGTACCTAAAAGCCTAAGTAACGGGCATATAGGTAGTTTGGGAGCTATGTATGGGAACTTCAAGATATAATATATAACTATTGGAAGATAATTATTTTATTTCCTGAGAAGTTTGGAGGCACGTGCTCTAAGGTTGTGGAACTGGCATCTTTCTTCATCAGTGCTATGTGCTTTTGCTCCTTCTTCATATTTTGAGAGTCATCTTTGACTCCAAAGAGACTGTAAGTGGTCGCAAGTTGTCACAGAACCAGAAACAGCCATCACTGGGAATAACCCCAAAACCTGTGAAGCTCTGGTGTAACTGACTTTGTTCTAAATTATTTCTCAACTACTAATATCTACCATTACCCATTTTTCTTATTCTGGAACTTGATTCATAACCTCTTGTTACATCTTCACACTTAGAGCAAAACATGTCTAGCTCCTTTTGAGAGTTCATCAAGTTCTTGTGACTGAAGTCACATTGCTGGCAAGAATGAAGAAATTAATCCCAGACTCCTTCTTCTGCAAGGAAACCAGCTGTCTTTCTATGAAATGGTCTAAAAACAAAAGTATGCAAAGAAGCAGAACTCTTGGTACATAGGTTTTCAAAAGAGCTTCTCACATTACTGTATAACCATTGACTGATCACCTACCTTGCCTGGGACAGTGCTCCTGCAAAACGAAAATGTGGTAACCTGAACAAATATGTTCATGTGATGTTTGGAAATGGATAAAATGCCTCGCATTACCCGCAATGCTTATGTCAGTACCGCACTCACCACGGCATACAGAATCTGGGAGGTCCTATTCAAATCCTTCTACTGGTAACTTCCAAAGTAAGGAGGCCAAGAACTGCATGAGTCGTCCTTGCTGCTCTGGAGTCTCCAGAGCACCATTACCTTATGCTGCCATGTTGGCATCTATAACATCTTCACAGCATGGGGCTTCTTCCTCCACAGGGATGCCAAATGCTGTCTTAGTTTACATTTATCCTTGAAACAACCTCTGTTTTGTGCCGCGCACTGAACAGCTTCTTACATTTCTATTTGAAAAGGTTTTAATGTCAAGAAATTGTGATTTTCTTCTTCCATCTTCCACTCCATTGACAAGGTTTGAATATTTAGACAAAGCCTTAAAATACTTAGAAGTATACAGTTCATGTGAACAAACATAAAACCGCATTTCGTATCCTTCTTTGTCTTTACATACCTGGTGCCTGGTAGTCATTCAAGACCTCTCACATGGAGAAAGCTTATTCAGATGCTAAAAATATCACATGTTTACACTTGTAAGTCACCATTAGCAAATTATTTTGCTAATGCTTTAGACAATATAGTAGCAAAGTGCAGCTGGTTCAGCCAGAATGGTATTTTAGTGATTTTTAAGAACTTAATGAGATCAGGTAATTGACTAGTGAAGCTAAAAATTTTACCTTCAATTAAACAATCAACAGCTCCGTACATCAACACAATCATTTTTGTCCCTCCACCTCTCTGTTATCAAATCAATATGTGGGTAGCAGTTGTCTAAGAAACCACTTCCTCTGTGCTTCTAAACCAGTGTTCAGGACCCATTTTAAAGCATTTATTCAATCAGTCTGGTGTAATTTGCAAATAATGGAAGACATGTAGTAATGCAGATTCCAGAAGCAACTAAGGAAAAATAAGGCCTTAATTCACTTGTTATTTAATGGCACTATTTATCCTACACTTGTTCTAGTGCAACCAACAAATAATTTAATACCCTCCATTTTAAGATACCATCCAGTGTGCTTCAGGCAGTACTTCTTGGCAGTGCTAGATGTATTGATTATATAGAGGAAATAAGATTGTACAGGTCGTGCTAATGAATCATGCAATTAATAGTTCAGGAGACAATCACGAGGCCAAAGTATCATCTTTGAAAAAAAAATGTACAAGAAGATAGAATAATTTTGTCAGGAAAGCCCTTCCAAGTACTATATTACAACATAGCAATCTCATTTTGGAGTGACTGATAATGAATCAATATAAACTGCCCTCCCAAACCACAACTATGAGTGAATGATATTTATTACTTGAAGCACAGGCTACTTCTGTCTTGCAAAAGACTCTGAAATTGAGCAGTTGTATGACACCACATATTACATTCAGAGGAGTTCTGGTGTCCTGTCACCCGCAGGTATCTGTAGCATAATTCTCCTCTCTAGCAGAATCATTTGTTTCCATTTGCAGGTAGAATACATTTTGTTACAGCTAAAAATCAAGTATTTGTTGAAAAAGGCAGAAAAACTGCAGTGCAATATGGAGATGTTAATAGGTAAATCAGTGACCTTCCAGGGTAAGGTGTTTTTTTTTGTTTGTTTTTTAATTAAGGCATAAATATATTCTAAGATAAGCTGCCATTCACCACCTGCGCTTCCTGCAAGTATGCCCTGACCACCTAGACACTCCCAAAGATTTGGGGGAAGGGGAGGTAGCTAGTGGAGCAAACCAGTGCCAAGAATGGACGACATTCATTATGAAAGCAGCACTGGCAGAAAATGGGTGTCTTCTATTCAGCTATTGCAGTGTCAGCATTGTCTTCTCGTACCACAGTATGAGAAACGGTGAACAGCATGACTACCTGCATGCAGTTCTGACCAAGATTTTCAGAAGCGACCACTGATCTGATTGGGTTCAATCTTCAGCTTCCCAAAAAGAGTTATTGTAAAGAGGTGGGATTTGGGGGAAGTGCTGCATATCTCCTGCCTGCTCACAGAGGTGAGATCCAGGGGGCAGAACCTGCCAAGCGTGGCCATCTCTGCTGCTGCCATTATCATTGCTGCCCCACTGAATAAAATCAGACACTTAACTTGGGGTAAGATGCTCATAAATCTGGGGGGGATTATTGCACCAAGGAGGCAATATTGTTCCAGGCATTACACCAGTGATGGAGCCAATGCTGCCTGAGTCATCCCCCAGGGCCAAAGCCAGAGAAGTGGGCTGAGCTTGGCAGGGCAGACACCACCCATCTCCTAGGGGGGTATGCTGACCACTAAGTTACCCCAAAATCTTACCAAAAGCTACAGCCTGGTCCTTGCCAGACTGCCAGGGCAATCCCTGCGCTTTACCCAAAACAATAACTTGGCCAATTTGTCTTTGTCATTTAACAAACTTCAGAAGAAGTTCCTGGTTTGCTCCACAGCCTGCCCCAGGATGCTGTTGGGGTTTCAGAGTCACCATCCAGTCACGCTTTTTTGCCTCTGAGCCCCTGAGGCCTCTTATACTCACAGGACAGCTCCTCCTTGACTGTTCCCACCCTCTATTATACCACTTTGTGATTGTTTTCAGACAACAGAGCAGTCATTCACAGTTCCTGTCCACATCTAACTGGCACTGAATGCTCAGGGTCAAATTTAATGCAGTGTCTTACTAGTAAGAAGCCCCAAAGCAACCAACTAAACTCCATCAATTAGCAAAACTTTCTCTGATGTGCCAGCAGAGCTCCAACACCCTTCAGCCAAAATGAAACAATGTGCTGCAGACCTTTTCTTTGAAGTGTTACCGTCCTTTAAACCACTTGCACTAACTCTGGCTATTTTCATTCAGTGTAGGCCTGGAAACGGCAGAACCAAAGGGGTCTGGTGACAGCCAGGAGGACAAATCACCGGAGAGTAACCCCAGCCACTGCCCCAGCCTTTTGCAGATCTGGGTTTTTCTATACCTTAGGTGTACAACAGGTCTGAGCTGCTTTCTGATTGACTGTGCGCTAGGTTAGGTTTTTGGCTGGGTAAAAAGTTTCCTTCTTACATAGAGAAGGAAGTGGAAGAACTGATGTGTATAAAGCAAAGTTGCTTCTTCCCCTTTTAACCTGTGATCTTTATCCTGATAGCTGTAGTAAGTCATTGAGGTACAATTGTGCGGTGGTGGACAGTCCTGACTCATTTTCAAATGCTGAACCCCCACGTGAGTGTGTCCCCGGACAAGTACTCTCAGTATGTCTAGACTGGGATAAAAGTTGTTTTTTTAGAGATATTGTCTAACAGCTCAATTAACATGTTTTGAAACCTTGAATAGATAGAACAAGTCAAATGTTAAAAGGTGTTAAAAAGTGTTTGCTAAGTCATTCTAAAAATACAACTTTTATACCTGTCTAGACAATGACAGAATATTTTTTAAAATGCTCATGGGAAGTCCCACTGCAACAGCCAAGGAGAATTATAGTATAGGAAACAATAAGTTTCTCCACATAGATCTTCAAAGCAATGGCACAGATTGACACACAGGGAAAACCTGAAGGCCTTGTCTAGACAGGAGAAAAGATCTTTTTTTTTCACTAGATTTAGTTCAATCAGGCCCTCTTTTTTTCAAAAGCAAAACCTATTAAAAGTCTACTAAAATCATCTTCTGCTCAGTTTTAGCAGGTCATAGTCTGGGCTCCCAGCTGTCTAACTCAGACGGCTAAAATCATGTTAAAGGTACTGAGATCCATGTGTTTTTCAGATGGGATTTTTAGTCCTTAAATAAGCTTGACTGAATTAGGTCTTCTGGAAATGGCCCCTTCTCTAAGGCTGATGAGATGGCAGCTCATTTTCCACTCAATCTTTTAACTCAAATCATTTGCCTAACCAAACACAAAATTCACCCTGTCTTTAGCGTTAGTATTTCTAGCTGACTGTGAGCACCGACTCATTTCCTACAGGCTTCCAGACAGCAATTCGTTTTAACTTTGACTTCGTTTTTACTGAAATGTACTCAAAACCCTCGATCTAATCTATCCCTTTAAACAGCTACTTGAAAATGTCTAACCTGCATGCATGCTCACATACCCATTGTAATAATTGTCTTCTACAAAGTCAGCAGATAAATTCTTAGTCATTAATATATATCCTTACACAGTTTTGCTTCTACTAAGCTGATCAGAGAGTAAACAAGTGTCCTGGGTTCAGCAGTAGCAGTCATTTTTCTCCTTCTTAGTAGCTGGTGCAGTGGTGTGCTTTTGACTTTCAGCCTGGGAACCTTGCTGATAACACCGATGTTTTCAGTTGCTGCTCAGTAATATTTACTCTGACCAAGGACTTTCTGTGTCTCATACTCTGCCAGGGAGGAGGGGAAGCCGGGAGGAAGCAGAGACAGGACACCTGACCCAAACTAGCCAAAGAGGTATTCCATACCGCAGCATGTCATGCCCACTATATAAACTGGGGGCAGTTACCCAGAAGGGCTAGATCACTGCTTGGTAGAGCTGGGTATTTGTCAGTGGGTGGTAAGCGGTTGTATTCTCTTCCCTTGTTATTTCCCTTATCATTATTATTATTGGTGGTAGCAGTAGTGCTTTGTGTTATACCTTAGTTACTGGATTGTTCTTATCTCAACCCATGGGAGTTACACTCTTTCGATTCTCCCCCCATCCGTCCAAGAGCAGGGGGGAGGAAGGGCGGGAGTGAGAGAGCAGCTGCATGGTTCTGGATTACCAGCTGGGCTTAAACCATGACAACTACTTAGAGTAACTATTTCCCAGAATTGCAATAGCATCTTTGACATCTTAATACTTTCAGGAAAGAAAGAAAGAAAGAAAAAATGGGAGTGTGGGGGGAAATCAGTACCACAATTGAAGAACAAGCATAAGCCCAGCCTCTCTGACCATTTAATGTGAGGCCTTTTTTTATGAAGAGGTGGGTATCAGTCTCATAGGAATAAAATCTGCACCTCAATTAATCCAAATAGAGATTATGCCTTTATGACATGGGTGGGTAACTGACATTCACAGGAAAACTCACAAGTCACCAATTCAATTGTCCACCAAACAACAATTTGCTGGTATAACTCCAAGTGATCAAAATAATGCACTCCAGACTTGCTTGGAATTCCCTGGATTTAGTAGTCATTTGTCACTAGCTCTTAAACAATGGAGTTGTGAACTAGCACCACTTAAGTTATCATGACGAGGCTTTTTCAGGATCCTGTCAAGGTTTTTTGGCCCTGCTGAGCACCACCTGAAATACTTTAGAAATACACATTGATTTCCTGTTTTGAATAAATAGGAATACAACAAATCTCCCATGCACATGAGGCCTGCAACCAACGAAATCCGTGATTCAGAATAAGACATAGACTTCACAGTCAGCAGAGGCTCTTTGGTAAGCTGTTGTTGTTACCTACAAACCTGGACAAAATCTTTCTGTCCTTGCTAAGGCCAAACCATCATTAAATGTTAATAGGAAATGGATTTGAATCAGACCAGCATGCTCTGACCTGCTGTTGATGCTTATTTCAGGTTTTCAGCACTATCTTGAAACTTTCTCATGTGCGGAGTGCGTCTAAAATCTAACCTTTATGCATACATATAGCTGAAAGACAGCAATACTCATGCACAGGGTTTTTTTGTCTGTCTGGATCTTTCATCCTTTGAGAAGACATCTAATAGCGGATTTCTTCGTGGCCTAATACAATTTATTGTTGTCCGCTAAACTGTGTGGTAAACCCTCCATTTATCTGATATGACCAAAGGAAGGTGCTTTTCAGTGAAAGCAAACAATTAGGAACCCTAACTTTCCTATTATTACACAAGAGGCTCTGGCGGTTTCGGTGTGAAAGTTTTAAGTGTCCAGGATTGCAAACAGGGTAAAACCACTTTCCTCCCCCCGGGCACACAAGCCGGGAGCACTCGAGGCGCCCTCGGAGAGCTGCCCTACACGCGAGCCGTCCGCGGGGCTGCCTTCGCCTTGCCTCGCTCTCTCGTGGTGGCCTCCGCGGACCAAGGGGACCCCGGCCCGCTTCCCGGGGTGACTCTGACCGTTGCCTTTGGAACGGACTCCCCCCGCCCGGGGGCTCCGTGCATCCTGCGGGGGGGCGGCCGTGCCCGGTGCTGTGTAAAGGAGTCAAAGTACATAGGCGGCCGGGTCGATATCCTACGAGGATAGAAACAGCTCTGCATATCAAAGGACGACGAACCTAATGACTAAAAATATAAGTACCTGACCCGGAGGATTAATCACACACTGTCAGGCTGATATTGGTGCAATTCTTCCAATCATTAACGTTTTGCTTACAAAAATGTGCTTTTCTGTTTGTTTTTCTGCTAAATGATAACCATTTTCAAGTCGAATCGGCTGATAAAAAAGTCGAAAACAAGACGGGAGTTGTGCTGGAAAGGTCATACGTGCTAGTTCGGCATGAAATAGCCAACAGGCAAACAAATAGGGAAAACCAGGGTGGCACGGAACGGGTTCGAAGTTTTTGCCTGTGTAAAGTGTTTTGTCTGTTTTCTCCTGCCGAGAAGAAGAGACTACCCGGGGAGAGCCGTGGGCATTCCCACGCCGATCTCCCCCACTGTCAAAGGGGATCTGGGTGTCACTGGGGGTAGTTCTGGCCAGCAGCTCAACCGTCCCCTCCGTTGTGTTCCGCCTGGGTGATCCCCCTCCCCGGGAACGGAGGGGAGAGCAGGGGCATTTCCACAGCTGAGCCTGGGTGACAGCGCTGTTGTCACCTGTCCCGACACCCTGTAAATCCACATCCCCGGCCCGGCGGCTGCAGACTACGTATTTGCGCTCCCCACCTGCAGGGAGCCGCAGAATCCCCCGCCAGCCCTGGAGAGCGCCTGAATGTAACGAGAGACAATCCCTGCCTCCCCTACGGTTGCATCGGGCCCTGCAAGTCTTTAAACGCGGCTGGCTCTCGGCTTGCCCCGGCCGGGGGGTACCGGTATCGTGCCGCCTAGCAACAGGGTTTACCGGAGCCCACGCGAGGCCCGGCTCCTTCCATCCCCCCCCGCAGCTCAGGCCCGAAGGGAGACTGCCGGCGTGCTGTTCCCGTCCCCTCCGGGACCCGGGCTGAGATCCGCGACCGAAACACCTAGCGAGGGAAAAGGCGAAGCAAGGAAAAGTGTTTTCCTTCTCAGCGGAGCCTGCTTTCTGCTCCCGACGGCGATTTCCACGCCTCGCGAGCACCGCGCTGGGACTCGATCCCAGCCCAAGGGCAGAGAAACTCCGAGGGACGGGCCTGGTGCATCCCGAGGGTTCCTTTGTCACGGGTGGCCTTAAACTACCATGGAGCCTGTGCCCAGGTCACCGGGGCTGCCGTGCGAGAGGCGCCGGCCAGAGGCTTCTCCCGTTCCCCAGCGTGCACAAACAAGCGGCAACCTCCCAGTTTACTTCATGTTTTCGGGCCCCGTTCATGAACGCAGTTAAAAAGAATAAACCAAAGCTAAAGCCGCTCAATTATTCAGAAAACTCGGCTACTTCTCGAAGCATTTACCCGCTCAAAAGCGACACCCCTGCTGCCCTAAGGGCAGTCCGCCCCTTGCCAGTCAGAAGAGTCACTTGTTGCTCTCTAAAATCCTTTCCTGGCACTAAAAGCCCTCGTGGCCCCCGGCCGGGGGCACGTCCCTGTCCCCGGCTGCTCGCTGCGGAGCCCGGGTTGGGTCCGAAGCCCCGGACGGTGCGGACTGACCCGCGGGGTGCCCACCCCGGGATGCCCGGTCAGGGAGGTCATTTTCCCCGCACCCTGGGTTCCACGCTCCTTCCGCACGCCCCCAGGCTGGCATAATTTCGGAGAAAGGCCGATGAGTAACCACTGTTGACTCATGCGGGTCAGCGGCTGCCCCGGATGGGGTCGATGCCCGGCCCCGAGCAGGCCCCGCTCCTCCTCCAGCCCGCACCCTGCCGGCCCCGCAGGGTCGGGGCGACTCGGGGTAAACACCTGCGCTTCCAGCCGGGACTCGCGGACCTGTTTTTTCTCCTCCTCCCACCCCACAGCCTTTTTCCCGTGCGCGCACGGGTACAGGCGAAACTGGCGTGGCCGGCTAGAAAACAGCAAAAACGTTAAATAATAATAATAGTAAGCTGCAGGATGGGACCGGGAGGAAAAGCCCGATTACAACACGCTTAAGGCACTGCTGTGGGGGGAAAGGTTTGGGATTTCTCTCGCCAGTAACGGGACTGCCAGCATGGCAGGTGGTGCAGAGTTTAGTTTTATTTCACGGACAAGTCCATCAAAAATTAAATACCAGGTTTGCCTTTTTTTTTCTTTTTGACATTGAACAAATATGTACAAAATATGAACAATATGAGGTATAAAACCGCAAGACTTTCAAAGAAAACGAGTATGTACAGAAGCAGATATGTATACAATAGGCATTATCTTCCCAGGGCTGTGTGCCTCACTAATCCTCACAGCTGATGCCAGTTTCTCTCCCACAGCAGGGCCGTATCACTCCCTGCATTTTCTTCTCAAATATGAAATCTGTAAAAACAGCGCTAGAGATTTTTCAAGAAGAAAAATGTTTGGTTTGGTTTTGTTTGTTTTTTTCTTTCCCTGCAAATGGAACCATCCAGACTGGGAGGCAAGGTCCTTGAAAATCTGGAAGGCACATTGCATCTCGTGCAAGAGGAAAAATTAATCTGTCCAAAGACTCTACCTGATGAACAGAGGGATGTCTCAGTAAAGAGCACCACAGCAGGTAAAAGGGTGCGAGCATAAGGCACTTGTCAGGGTGGTCAAATCCCTCCCTAGTTCACAGAATGTGTTTCCCTGCTTGCAAAAGGTGTTTAAATTAACCTATTTGAACTACATTTGTTTACACATAGAAAGGGCTTAGGCCTGCAATCTGTACTCACTTCCATACTAGTTAGAGAGGAGTTTTGCCTGATCACCCACAGTAGTTGATTCAGACCCTCCACAAGTAAGGACAGGGTGCAGTATTATATTCCAGTTAGAATATCGATTAATGTACAAATATATCTTACAAATAATTAAATACAAACCATGTTCCTTTAACCAAATTAGAGATCTGCAAAAAAAAAAAGACCATTTGCTGAAAATACATCTTTCTGTCTCTGCTTATTATAAAATGAGTCTATTTGGTGTTGGGGTTGGTTTGTTTTTTTTTTTTTTTGGCTTTCAGTGGAATGGTGAAAGTTTTCTCCTCCTCTAGCATAATATTCTTCCAAATCAGCCCCTGGTAAAGTGCAAGCCAAGTTAGGGTCCACTCTCTGCATGGGGCCATTAGTGGGTAGGATTGTAATAGCCTTTATCGCCTTCAATGTCCACTTCTTGATTTGAATCCTCGGAGACATCTGACTCCAGGTCTTCCTGTGAGGCGGGCGAGGGGATGTACTGTGAGCCATCCAGGGACACCTCCTTACCCTTCTGCTCTGGGGTCGGGCAGTTCTCCGGCCTTTGGTCACTGTGACTGTCAGCACCTTCCACTTCTTCTTTTTTGTTGGCCTGAGGGTTCTCCTGCAATGAAAGAAGCCTGCTTTATATAGAAATATGGGCCACAGAGCCAGGAGGCCTGGGAATTTCAGCTGTGCTAGGTGGGAAAACCACCTTGGGTTTCTTGCAGGAAAAGGCAGGTGTCCCACTACTCGCTGGGCCTCCTGCCTATAAACCTGCCTGAGTGGGCCAGGGCTGGGTGAGAGCCTCAGCTCTGGTCCTGCTTCCCGGCAGCCACAGAGGCCTCTGCTGAGAATAGGGCTCCTCAGCGATGGTTATCGCAGCCACTTCAAAAGAGTCAGGAGCTGCCGGAGCCCAGGAACCTCTGAACTTTTGTCTTTAGCAAAGCAAATGTTTATTATGAGTCTACAAACACCGACACACAGCTTCCTCCTGCCCTGATCTTTCTTTAATTATACCCAACAGCAAAAGGAGGGAGGCCAAATCCATCAGTGGCCCAAAAGCAAATGGGAAAACATTACTAATTAAGCTAAACCTCAGTATTTAATTAAAACCAAACCAAAACCAAACCCCGTTTCTGAAGGCAGGAGTAGCCTTGGGTCAGCAGCTGTCTGGGGAGCCCAGTCCCTTAAGGGGCATGAAATGATACTCTTGAGGGATAGCAGGCAGAGACACGTACCAGTGATATAACTGTATGGGCTCGGAGAAATGGATGTGACTGAGTGAAAAGGAGGAAATGAATTAAGATGGCTGAGATCCCAAGCGAGCTCTCCGGACGCTGCAGTGCTGGTCAGGGCCCGTCGAGAAGGCACCGGGGACCCAGCCTGCCTCTCACCAGAGTAAAGGGATTTGACTAAAAATTCAACTGAAGTACGGGTTAAACCCGAGGGAAGGTCCCAGAACAAATACATCGAGAGCGTGGCACTGTGATTAGTTTTATTGTTATTTGCAGTAAAGGCTGCTTGGTCGGTAAGACTCGGCCATCCATGTCACACTGGAGCCAGGCTCAGGCCACAACGCATGGATTTTTCACACGTCTTCTCGATCTGGCTGAGCAGGGCAGGATTGGGCCCTCTGGGCCATAAAAAAAGAAATTTATCTGCCTGAGCACAATTTGTATGAGAAGGGAAACCGCTTCAACTTCTCCGCCTCACACACTGCAACTATTTGTAGGGGAAAATAAAAGGCTACTCAATTTCCCATGTAGCTCCTCAAAACAAACTGCCCGGGTGTCCCTGCTTCTCCCTACATTTGCAGAATAAAGCGACTTGTGTTTATTAATAGAAGGCGATTTAAAAGACCGGCAAATATTCTTCACCAAAACAACTGCCCAAGTAATTTGCTGACAATTACTTATCTTCTCCACGTTAATTGGCTAAACAACATATGGGTTTACAAAACAATTAGTGTGGAGTTTTAATAGGTGGTGTGTGAAAGCCAGGTATAATTGATATATGAACTACATTAGGAGCTTTTAACGTTAGTGCTGCCTGAACGAGCCCTCATGGTTTCCAGCATGACTATTTGTCTTTTTAATCAAGGTGAAGAGGTTAAACAGCCTTTCAGATGACTTCTGCATACAACCTGGAATAGGCGAGCACAGCATAAGATAAGACAATTAAAATACTTATTTCTATAGAAACGGAAACATCCCCGTACCTGCTTTAGACGCCTCCATTTGGCTCTGCGATTCTGAAACCACGTTTTGACCTGAACAACGACAACGAGAGAAGGCACAGGGTAGTCTCGAAGCCGGTAAGCGCCAGAAGCCTTACCGAGTCATGAACAAAAAGTAAGAGCCAGCCCGTCCCCCTGTCCTTCCGAGCTGGACCGACCGGGTCCCTGGAGCCGACAGCCGCACAGCAGGGGCTGGAGCGGGGCCGGAGACTGCCCGGGGATGAGGTGGCGTTCCCCGGGGAGCGGGCAAGGCCTCACCTGCCTCTCGCTGAGCTGCAGCATCTTGGCCAGGCGTTTCCTCTCTGGCGGGGACAGATATTTCTGCGTCTCGAACTTTTTCTCCAGCTCGATGGTCTGGTCGTTGGAGAAGCGGACCTGCCCCCCTTTCCTCTTGTGCAGGGGCCGCTGGATGAAGGGGCTCCACAGCAGCGGCTTCCCTTTAAAGTGAGGAACAGCGCCGAGTGTCACCGGCCGGCCGCGGACACGCGTGCCCGGGGCGTCCCGGCCTGAGCCCGGGCCTGGAGACGCGCCGGGTCCAGGGCTCGCTGATTTCCTTCGCCTGCTTTTACTTCTCCCAGCTCCTAGGCTGATCTTTTGCCTCCTCTGATTTTTCACCTCACAGAGACCAGTGAAAGCCACTCTACGGGCTTTGGCAACATTTCCGTCAATGTGTTTCCTGTTGGTCTATCTCGCAAAGAGAGAAAAAAAAAGGACCTTTGCTTCCTTCTGCTCTTGCGCTGCGACGGCCCAGAGAAACCGTCTCCCTTTCCCTGCACCCATGAAGAGCGCGGAGGACGCTGCGGGGCTGGACGGGGGGTTGCGCCAAACCGGGGGGCACGGGGCCCCTACTCGCTCAGGGCAAGACCCCCCTCAGGCCCCGCACCCCCGGCCCGGGGCTCGCCCACCCGTGTCCGTGGCAGCGGTGAGGGGCGAGGCGGTGCAGACAGCGACATGCCGGGAGCTAGCCCCGTGCGGAGCGGCAGCCGCGACCGGAGGCTCTGGCCAGTGCCACTGAGTCACTCTGTTTGTCTTTCTGTCTTGCTGCCTGCACCCTTTGAAATTCGCTGCATTGTTTTTCAAGATTTTGCTTGCGTCAGGCTTTAGTAATTCTGGTGCAAAACAGACTCAAAAAAAAAAAAATAGGAAGCAACTGGTTATTTTAGCTGTCATAAAGTCACATCCCACACAGAGGAAATGAACAATATCAGAAAAACGGATCCCGGCTATCAGAAGTCGAGTGTTTCCTGAATTTGTCTGTATTGAGGATGTCGATAAAGTAATCAGCAATGTGCACGACTCCCGGGGAAGAGCCTGCTTCAGGCGGCCAGGAAAACACTTAACAGCTTCTGAAACCAGATTTACTCCTATCGAGAGCTCAAGGTTTCCTGTATGAACGGAAAGGGTCAGCCTCTTTCACTGCACAAATGTGGTGACTCAGGTCCAGTTTTGCAATCACGAAGAACAAGTGCTGCAGCCCGAGAGCGGGGCTCAGCCCCGCAGCGGGGACCCTTCCCCCGGCCGCGGGCGAGAGCGGCCGCCAGGTCCCGGCCCGCCCCGCCCGGCCCGCCCGGCCCGCCCGGCCCGTCGGGGAGCCGCGGGGGCCCGGCGATCGGAGCCGGCCTCCCGCCTGTTTTTCAAGTCATCCGCAGGAAAAGGTTGAGATCTGCCATGCGATCTCCGAGCACAATTAAAACTCCCCACCAAAACCACACGCGACATTACTAAGGACACTCTCAGAGTCACTTGGTTGAAGGAAAACAAATCTGAGTCACCGCGGCCGCGCACTGCGGTCTTGCTGCCAGCGCCGGAGCGCGGCGCGTCTTTAATTTACTGTAAATCAGCCGGGGGCCGGAGGGAGACCAGGGGAGCGTAGAGAGGCGGCGGGGCAGGAGGGAGAGGGGGGAGTTTACACTCACTTCCCATTCCCCCCTCAGCCCCTGACGGCGGAAAGGGGACCGGGCGGGATGGGAGCTGAGCGGCGACAGCAGGGGAGGGCGGGGAGGGTTTGGCTTACCTAGGGGGTCCTGCCGGATCAGGGCGTGCGCGTAGTCGCCGACGGCGCGGGGGAAAGAGTAGAGGGGCCCGGCGTAGGCGCCGGTGCCGTAGGTGGCGGCGAGGTGGTGGGAGAAGGCCGGGTGGATGGGGGTCGGTTCGTAGATGGGAGTCCGGTACGGGGACACCAGGCTGGTGAAGGAGGAGTTGGGCGACGGCAGCGTCGGCGGGGCGGGCAAGGAGTGGGGGGCCGGGGCGGCGGCGGGGCCGCGGCCCAGGATGTCCTCGATGTAGAAGGGCGTGGGGTGCGCGGGCTGGAGCAGCGGCGTGGGCGCGTACAGCGGGACGCCGACGCCCAGGGCCGCCGGCGCCGCGCCCGGCGGCTGATACTGCATGACCCGACTGCCGCCCGCGCACCCCCCGCGCCCCCGGCCGCCCCTGCGGAAAGCCGGCCCCGACCGCGGCGGACGGCTGCTGGCACCGCCGCCGCGGGTTTCTCTGGGCTCGGGTTACCCTTCGATAGGCTTCTATTGGCACGGGGCGGAGCCCGCGTGGTCTCTGTCCCCTTCCTGCCACGGCTCCTTCTAGCCAATGAGCCCGGCCAGGGAAGGGGGAAACCACCCCCCGCCGGCGAACACTCCCCCGCCTCCCCGAGCAAACTCCCCGCGGCGCCAATCAACGGCCGCCGGAGCCCTGGGGAACCCGGGCAGTGGGGCGCGATCCCCAGCCCAACCGGGCCCCGACGGCACCGCGCTTTGGGTGGGCACGGCGGCACCGCGAGGGGGAGCGTAGGGTACGGAGCGAGATCCGACAGCACCGGCCAGGGTGCCCGGCGTTGACAGCACCGGCTCCCGCTCCTCTATCCGCGCACGGTGCAGCGGCACTCGAATTTCGGGCTTCCCCACGGAGGAAAGCAGTGATCCCCCGTAGCGTGGCCTGGCCCCGGGCTGAGTGAGGAGGGGCAACACACACACACACCGAACTCGCAGTGCTCTGCGGGCTTCGGGAAATGCCGCCTGGCTGCGCGGACAGGGAAAGGGACGAGGGAGCGCGGCCGCGGATCGGGGGCCGCGTAGGTTCCTCCCCGTTCCCCCAGGACGAGCAGACAGCCCTGCTGAGAGCGGAGCAGCGAGGCGCTGCTTCCCCCTCCTTGCCCCGCCGGCCAGCGCTGGGAGGCGCAGACAAGGTCCGGCGGCCTGAGCAGCGCCACCTGGGCACCGCCGGCTTCATTTTAAAAACCAGCCGTGTGTTTCCTCCTGCCCCGCAGCCCCGCGGAGGGAGGGAGGGACGTGCGCTCCGTCCGGGCTCCGCCGGATTCCACTCGCGGCACCGCGGCGGGGCTGCCCATGGCCCGGCTCCTCTCCCGCAGGACTGAGACCTCCGCTCTCCCCGCGCCCCGTCACCCGTCCGGCACTCGCCCCGACAGCAGCGGGTGGCGTCGCCTTCTCCCCCCCATTCCGTGGGAACAGAGGCTGCAGGTGCCCCCCGCGTGTCTGCGGACCCGCTGGGGAGCCCGTCCCCCTTTTCCCTCAGCAGCCCCAAGCTGACAGGAGGACTGAGAGCTGTTAAGGAATAGCAGGTGCTGGCTTAGCTTTCTTTAAAAAAAGGAAAGAGAAAGGTCTCCAGTTCAAACCCACGAAGATCTTAATAACTGAGAGGCTCAGAGCAGGACGAAAGGGTGCTGGTGAAATGGAAATATATATATTTTTAATAATATAGGGACGTTGGGTTTTTTCCTTTCTTTACATTGTTAGCAAATGCCAAACTCACCTTTAAAGTGTGGTCTTGTGTCTTGTAAATATCAGGTACACGTAAAGCGAGCTGACAGTTTTGATTATTTTTTCTCTGTGTGCTCGGTCTCCCCGGCATTGCTCTTTCCAAGGGGTTTAGCTAATGTTTTCATCTGGAAGTGTTGGATTTGCAGCTTGATTTACTTAATAAATGTACGGTAAACCGATGACCCGTTGCCCTCTGAGTAACGACGTGCACGATACGAGGCAGCAGTAGGGAGGGCCCCCACAATATTTTACAAGCTGTCGATTCAAAATCCTGAGAACAAGTTTAAGTGAAAAGAAAAAAAAAAAAAAAAAAGAAAAAACACAACCTGTTTTGCTGTATTATTGGAAAACAAATAAATAGAGGAAGAGATTATTCTTTTCTGACTTTTATACAAGCAATAGGCCTTGTTAAAAGGAAGTTTTAATGGAGCAGTTATTACATTCCACTACCACTGCATAATCCCTAACAAGAAAAATGAAGCACTTAATTTTGCAGTTCTACAGCACCGCCCCTTTCAAATTCAATTGTTCGACCTCAGCCTTCCTCCTTCCACGGGTTGGAGGCTATTAAATCCGCATTCATGAAATGTCACATTTATTGAACTACATAATTTTTTAATATCACTAGTGCAGGTTTTATAGTTGATTTTATTGTTTTTACGGCCATTCGGGGCTCTAAAACCCGGAGTTTTTCAATGTTGTCCTTATAATTTTTTTCACACAGTCAGAACTAATAAAATAGAACAGTTGTGACTTTTTAATGCAAGGGGTCTCGGAGTTTCAATATTTTCACTCTGCTGGATACTAAAACCAATAAAAATACATGAGATTTTAATTATTTTCTGGATTAAATAAAAACTTTTCCCTTTCTTTTGGAACCTACGTTTTGTTTGTAGTTTCTGTCGTGAGGAAGATAATGCAGCTTCGGGTAAAATACAGTATTACCAATATCGCTGCCATGAATACAGTTTTGACTGGATTTTACATTCTAGCGGGCAGTTGAAGTAAGGTGCTGTAGACACCACGAGATCAGCGCGACCAAGACAGTGCTTTAATATTTCTATTATTTCTTCTCCAGGTGTCCTCTGGAAAGCACTCTAATTTATCTGAACAACCTCGGGGGAGCGAGCGAGCGAGAAAATACACTCCTTTCCCGATTAAAATAAACCTTTCCCATTAATTTTATTGGAATGCGCTTGAAACACCCCCAAGTTTTCGTGCTAATCTGGGGATTTCTGGGGGGCGGCGGGTGGGATGTGTGCATCCCCGCACTGGCACCGGCTCAGCCCGAAGGGAGCGGCTGGAGAACTCATTATTTGGTGTAATAACTTCGGGGCCCTGTCCTCCCCTTCACTTTCTGTGAAATCCCACCCCTCCGAGGAGTCTTGAGCTCAATGGAGGGGAAATAATTATAATACAAATCAGGGACCCCACTTGCTCCTGGCGGCCCCGCTGCCAGCCCCTACGGAGGTGCCCAGGGCCGCCCGCCTGCCCCGCCGCCGCCCTGGACGCGGTCCCCACGGGGCGGACAGCCAAGCAGCTCACCCCAGTGCGAACAAGCTGGACAGGGAGTTGCGGGGGACGGGGTTGGACAGGCTCCCCAGGGGAAGCGGTAGAATGCTCCCAGAGCGATGTGGCCAATGCGGTGCCCCAAGAACTGGCCCAACCACGCTCTTCGGCAGCCTTGAGCCCTCCTTTCCCAGACCCCATGTGATGCGTGGAGCCCACAGCAGCTTTCTCTCCACAGTCGGCACCCCGCAGGTACCTCGGGTGTCTAGGGGGGAAGCGGGCAGCTCACGGGCTGCGGTGGGGCTGTGGAGCCTTCCGCCGCTGCCTCTGCCCCTGGTGCTGCGGAAAGACCCGCGGAGGCGGCATCGGAGCCCTGCTCGGCGTCCCGGCTGCGGGTGGCCGGGTGTCCCTCGTCCCCAGCCCCGGGGCGGGGGGAGCAGCGCTGCTTTAATTTAGCGTTTATGTGTCACCGTGTTCGTGAGCGGGACTTACAGAGCGGCGATAACGTGAAACACCTGGACGGCGGCACCGCGGGTGAGCACAGCGAGGGGGGGGAGGCTGGAGCGGCGAAGGGGGGCGGGGCTGCGCCGGTGTGCTGTCAGAAAAATGCGTTAAAATAAAACTAAACTTAAAAAATCAAACCACCCACCCCCAATGTCGGGAAATGAGGCGATGAACGCTTCCGAAACCAGTGGCAAATGCCGGGCGGCTTTTCTACCCCACCCCTGATAACCTGCGATAAATGCCCCACGGAAGATTTCTGGTTCCTGGGGAGCTTATTCTGAGGAATACATAAATTAGGCCGTGATTTATAAATGAAATGAGTCTCGAAGCTCAGAATTCTTCCCTTGCCTCGCAGGTTCTCCTGCCACTAATGTGTACCTGCCTGGTTTCTGCCCTCAAAAATAAGAGTTTCTCCCATAGTAGCACCTCTATGACATTGCAGGCTTCGGGAGAGTTACACCAGAGGTGAATCATTCCTAGCTGCAATAGCTGCATTTGGTTGTACAGAATTAGTGAGCAATCCAGCAAAGTCCATCTTTTAACAGCCGGAGCAGGCTACCAGTAGCATCATCCACTGATGCTACAGGGCACTTTCCAAGAGGATCCAGCCCGCATCCATTCCACCAGTTCCCGTTATTGAAAATATTCCATGCCTCCTCCAAGAGAGGTGAGGCCACAGCCTTGAACAACTTCCAAGGAGGAAATAGAAGGCAGTTCACCTCTCTGATTTTCCTAGCTTGTGGAAGCCAGACTGCTCCAGACAGAGGCACTGCTTGTTGCGGGATGATGTCAGTTGGTGTTGCTGTCTTCCAGATAACTCATCTGTTAGATATTCACTTCTCACATCTTCCTCCTCCTCACCGTCATGATTTGATTTACTAAATGACTTACAACAGTAATAAACATCAAGATAAGCCAATCTTCAAGGCATTCATTAGAAGCAGCTGAACAAGACAAATCTTGGTCTAAAAAGGGGTGGACAACATACGAACTATTATTCTAGGCAGAGCTGGCAGAAACTTATAATTTTCCATCCTACATCCCTATATTTATCTGATTATGATTTTGCCAAATTTAAATCATCCAGGTGGAAAAAAATTCTATTCTGAGGGAATCTGCCTCATCCTGAGTGTGTTTCAGTTTTCAGCAAAACTGATTCAGCTGTTTCTGAACATTGGGTTTGAGAAAAGCAGATTTTTTTCACTGGCATTTAGACATCCTTGCCTTGTACTGAAAACCTATGGTGCCCCACCGCAGGAGAAACTTCAGGAGATGAAAGTGTCCATCAAAAAGTCAGCCAAGGGTAGCGTCTTCAGTTCTTCCTTTGCTCTTCCACTGAGGACTGTGGTTTACAGTTGGGCAAAATAAAGATCCCAAACTTCTACAGAGAGACATGGATACTTTGGGAATGTTTAGGCCACCCATGGCCTGACTTGGCTTTCTGATGACTTGAGGAGCTCTTCTTTCTTGGCATTGAATATTTGTGGGTGAGATGTGCGGCAACCAGCAAGTGCCCTTTGCCTATATGCTGTTACTAGCTCTGAGGAAGAAGTGGAAAAAAGAAAGGCTACAAAAATGCTTTAATGGTGCTTTTGAGTCTTGTCAAGGATTTTCAAGCCAACACATGCCAGACCCTCAGGGGAGCACATTGGTAAGGTGCTTCCATTTCCTCTAGCCCCCAATATTGTTAATATCTCTTCTGGGACACCTTGACTTGCGAAGTGGGATATGCAACATTTATGGCTCTGTGGTAACAGGAAGGAACACATGGCCCCGTGTTATAAAAGTAGCTTAATACTTTCTGGATTGGGCTGTCCTAGTGATTACTGTGATACCAGCTTCTCTAAACCAGATTTTAATTCCGCTGAAGTGTGACATAATTCACCAGAGTTTTATTCTGAATTGCAAAGAGGCATCCTATGAAACTATGGAGGCTTTAATGTTTTTTGGAATGCACTTTCCTAACCCTTCCTTGGCCTGAAGAGTTTCTTACCTGACCGTTATGAGAATGTGGTGAACAACGCTATGAAAAACAAAGCAATATATTGTTCCTTACAGGCTCATATTTCCTATATATCTGCCACCAGAAACCATGAGCTCTTTTGGATCCTGCCTATAAGTGTAACTGAAAGCTGCTTGGTTAATTATATTTATTTGGGGTGATGGCAACTGTAACATGTTAAAACTTCTCTATATTCTTATGTGTTGGCTACACACACAAAGATTACACCCAGAAACACATATAATTCCCAGGGGCTAGATTGTCTCCCACATCTTGCACAATCATTTACGTAAGTGCAAACTGAATATAAAAACGCTGTGAACAGAGACTGCTGGCTACCATACACCCACTCTGTGTTGATCTAAATGACTATAACAAGATAGCAGACAATGGAGAACCTGCCTAAACTACAGTGATGACAAAACATCTATTTCTTCTACAAAGTAATCAGGATACAAAATATTGTACATTTCAGAGAGGACTTGGGCAGCTAGATTTTTCACTGTAACAGTTCCAATGGGTTCAAAGTACACATAGCTAAATTTGATGTCAGTAGGAATTAGGTATGAATAGGGAGTGTTACTTAGTTATTTTTGTTAATGTTTTCCAGAGCTTACACATTCACTCTACATTTTTTAACAAACTTTATCATTTTGGCATCATAAAATCAATCCCCAGGTAGGTTTGTTTTATCTGGAGCTGATGCGCACACACAGTTGCTGTTAATAGTCAAATATATAAGCTTACAATAACAATCTAGCTAACTATTAATGGCTGTTTAACAGTGGAGTTAGAAGGATGGATCTGAAATCTGTCCTCATCTGAAAAATAGATTGCTAGACTTTCAGGTGCAGAAACTCTTCAAAGGCTTAATTTCCGTGGGTGGCAGCCAGAATATGTGGCTAGAATTGGCACTAAAAGGCTAAAGGAAGAATTGCCTTGGAGACAAATTCAGAACTTGAGTAAAGCATTTGGAGTCCACTGAAGCTGATGATTTTCATAGGCAAATCATGCATTTTTTCGTAACAGAATGACAGAATATGCCTTGATGGTTGCACATGGAAATATTTTGTAAAGTACAATATTAAATGGAAGAAATTAAAAGAAGAATAATTTTCTCTAAGGCAGATATGGCCCCCTCTTGCTCCTGCCCCTCAACTGAGTCTTCCCTATACTGGAAACTTCATAGCCCAGAACTGACTGATTAAACACAGCAGCACCATTTGCAGATGGTGCCCACCCTTGAGTCTCTGAGCACAGAGGACTTTATTGTGCCAATTATACTCTATTTGTTCACACCAGAGGTGGCAGGAAAGTTACTGCTAGGTCTGATGACACTACAGAGTTTCCAGATAGCGGGAAAATCTCAGTGTCCCAGAGCACCAGTGGCACTTTCAGCTACGCAGAGAATATTTGGCATCCGGTAATGGGGGTTTCTGCTTTGTGACGGGGACTCAGGAGGATGCCACATCTTCTGGAAGCTCAGCTAAACTGGCTTTTGCACGTTTTGTCCCACCCCACATGCAGAGGAGATGCAGAAAGCAGTCTGCTCACCAGGACAGAGACTTTAGAGACACAGTAGGTTGTGGGAGAGACCCACCAAGTGCAGAATCACAATAGATGAAAACAATTCCTCGTGTAATATTATTGGCATGTACTAGAAATAGATTCCTTTTAGAGAACAGATTCTACATTGCCCTCTGTGCAGCTGTGTGCTTAAAATTTGTGGGATCTGACTTTAGGAAATGCATACACTTTCAGTACTTTTCTTAAAAAAATACTTAAAATTTCTTAAAAAATAAGTAATGCAAATTAAATTTTCAGGATTAATTAACATGACATAACCATTTTAAACTGAAGGAAGAGGTAACTCACATTTAGTCTGTGAAGAACATCTGGCAGCCTGGGAGGAACTGGGTGAACCCTGCCTGACTTCAGCCATTGCATTACCTTCTAGGAGATTTGTTCTTGAAAAAAGGAGGTCTTCTGCAGTCCCAGGTGTACTGAAAACCTGACCATAAGTAAAGGCAGGCTTAGTTGGACGATGATTACAGAATTAGTTCAGAACCACTTACCTTTAAAGGTAAACAAACAATGTAATTTTACAATGTACCTAAAACCGAGCCCTCATTGAATCACTTTATTTCTGTGGCTTCCGAAGCTGCTTTTCTATTGGTTTTGTCTCTTTGAAATGATAAATGATGTTACATTTCACCTCAGGACTGAATCTATTGGGAGACATGATGTTGCTCTTTATGTAGCCTTTATAGCACACCTGTAAAATATTAAGCTGTAAGAATGTATGTTAAAGTCAGTTAGCCAGGATAAGCGTGCTCTACAGATAAACAAGTTTGTTTGGGAGAGAGCATCAGAGCCTGTCAAAGCCTCTGTCTGTATCACTGAAGAGTAAATTCCTAAAGAGTCAGGATGCTCCAGATAACCATAAAAATCACAGAAAGCAGGAGAAGGAAGCCATGCTGGTCAGGCCTGCCGCACAGGCCTGTTGCAACCTGTTGTGTTTTCATTCCATGCTGCAGTTGCATTTTCTACAGTTTCTTCATACTAAGGACACATCAGTCTCCCTCTCCATGGGTTTCACAACATGAATAGCTTCTTAGGACTGCACAGAGACCTATGGGTAAAGCCCAA
Organism: Ara ararauna; assembly: GCA_028858755.1. Lineage (NCBI taxonomy): Eukaryota > Metazoa > Chordata > Aves > Psittaciformes > Psittacidae > Ara > Ara ararauna. The sequence goes on from CM054381.1 coordinate 72,811,745, forward strand.
ACAGGATTAGTTTTTCCATATCTGCCTATACCCTAAATTTGACCCATTCTCCAGAGAATGCCTGAACCGAGGTCAAGGTCCTGCTGGCATTGCCAAAGGTAGGAGCACAAATGGGACATGAACAGTGCTTCTTTCTGTTTTTGGGACATGAGGAACAACAACTCCAGCAGCACCAGATTGGCCTTTCTGCTTGGCCAGAAGTAGGTGGCTCAAGCCCCTCTTTATAGTGTGAGCAATGGCAGTGACAGTTTTGTGCCCACACTTCTCTGTACTGAGTAAGAGCATCATAACCTGTGTGCTCCTGTTAAACGTTACACACTGAGACCTGGAACACCCATGTCAAACCCAGACATGTGGCAAGGCCAGGGATGATGAAGTATTGTTATTACATTGTTTTTCTGTTAAGCCTGTCATTGCTATGCTACTCTCTTGTCCAACACTAACCTAGTTCCTCTCGTTCCTGCAAGTTTACACTTAAACCATTAGTTAACAGTTATTATGTCATCTTACTCCCTAAGTGTTGGTTAGCAAACTCCATGCTGTCAGCCCTTTGTACTTCTTCTCATCAGCCAGTTCTTCCAAGCACATAGCTACAGTTGGCTCTTCTCTGAACTTCCCCCAGCTTGTCTTCCTGGTAATGAGATGCAGAGAACTGCACTCACCTTTCCCAGATGCATCACGTGGCGGTTCCAAGAAGAGAGGCTTGATTGCCCTTTCCCTGTGGTGTGCTTCCACAAGCGCCCCGAATCATGTTGATGTTTTTAATCGCCACACCACCTAGCAGATTCAGATGCAAATTCAGAGGCTCTCCTTGCCCTACACAACTGTCAGCACATCTTTTCCTCCCTAAGAGAAAAGGAAGACCGTGGACCTCATCTTTCTGACAAACATTGCCATTTTTGTATGGAGCTCAGACTGTTTTCTAACTTATTGCACTAATTGGGTAAATTGGCTTATTTATGACAGGGAGAGGAATGATAGGAAGTACTAACTAACCATGTACTGGTGGACAGAGTAAAGCAAAAACAAAGCCGGTTTCCAGTTCTCTGCACTGAGGCTGATTTTCCATTGTTGTTCCACATTATCTTCCCATTTAAGTCTGCCCATGCAATTCTGTTGTGCATCCTGTAATTCTGTTTTAGTAGGTTTAAAACAAACAAAAGGAAGTACTTTTTCACACAACGCATAATTAAACTGCGGAACTTGTTGCCATGGGAAGCACTGAATGCCAAAAGTACAAATGGGTTTAGAAAAGGAGAAGACAAATTAATAGAGGATAGGTACATTGATGAGTATTAAACATAGCTTGCTCACACTGTTTGGCTCAGGAAGCCCTTACACTGCTGTTTGATGAAGGCAGGAAAGGGTTTCTCTATCGGTGCCCATTTCTCACACAGTTCCCCTCAGAAGCCTCTTCTGGTCACTGGCAGGAAGAAGACATTGGAGGTAATGGGCTGTCTTAGTAGAGCAGCTCTAATTTTCCTCTCTTCATGAGACACAGATGTCAACAGATGCCTCTAAGTTTACAAAATAATATTTAAAATGAAAATTGACTCTGACACTTCTGATTTTCTCTTTGGAAATTTTTATTAGATCTGATTCAGCTGACATTAACACATGAAGTTTACAGCAAAGTATACAATTGAAATGGGATATTGTAAGGCTTCAGGATGGCTAGGTTTGTTAGCCCAGCCAAAAGTTAGTTTTTGCAGATGTTACAGTTTGGATTGACTTCATTGGGGACTGATGTCAAGAGGAAACCTGTTATCTTGCTGTGAAAGTTGTATCTGTTCCTGGAGCACTCTCCCCTCCCTGAACAAATGCTCCCACTGGCCAACATGGTGCCATCTCTTCTTGTTGACTCTGCTCCATAATTGCTGGTTTATCAGTCTCTCCTCAGACTTCTCAATTTGTCTTGACTGATGAGCAAAACAAGCAGAGCCTTACATGCACACACAGAGTGAGGAAGAGGAGAACATCAGACTGGCAAGGCAGGGAAAGATCCCTGGCCCTGTGGACACTGCTGTTGCTCTCACCTGGCCAGGGAGCCTCACCCCACAGGCTGCACCAGTTGCTCCAGTCCAGGAGGGAAGAAAAGCTGGCCCATAATTTTGATAGCATCATGAGTTGTTTTCATTTCTTGTTCTGGGTGTTTGGCTGGAAAACATGTAGTCTGATTTCATCTGTATTGCTTTGTCATTGAGGTTTCTTTCTGCAGCATTCAGAATGAGAGAATCTCATTTTGGTTACAGTTCTGTTTCCCCACTTCTGCATTAGCTCAGACCATGTGCTAGCTCCCTTAAATACTGCAGACAAATTCACTCAGGCAAGGTAATGAATAGAATCAAGTGATTTATTTCTATTGTGGAGAAAGCTGCATAATGCTTATCTACATTACGTTGTTAAAATGCACATGGTTAAAAGCCAGAAAACTGTCTGCTGGATGAAGGCCTGCCTCACTGGGAAGGTTGTGGCAATACAAGAGGATAGAATTCAAAGGCTTCATTTTCTGTTTGTCACCAGAAGCCCCGAAGTACAGGATGTTTCATTTGATTTTGAAGAATTTTTCAGACCCTTTGGTTGCAGGAAGGAGAAGGTCGGACTGCACAGTCTGACCAAATTAGCCAGTCTGCTACTCAGCTCTACCACGCAGTACTTTAGCATCTCAATATTAACTCAGACTTCCTATATGTTGCTATAGTTTCTTGTCCTGTATGATGATAGGCTCTATGGAAGGAAATCCTACATTCAAGTCCAGCATTAGCAGCAGCAGCGATTGTTTTTTGGTTTTGTCTGAGTGCTGTTGGGACGGAGAACATGAACCCGCAGTGAAGGGATGTAGCAGTGACTACAGTAGCACTGTGCTGCCAGCCAGGGGAGGGAGAGAACCTCTGGTCTAGTGGTCCAGAGATTCTGGACTGAAAACTGTGGACCTGAACACCTGCCTTTGCTCTGGCATGCTGTTGCTGGAGCTCAGGTCACTGCATCCACTCGTGCCTGTGCCTGTTCACCTGCTCCCTGACCAGTTCTTTAGGCTAAATTCTTCTTCAGAATGATCCACATAGTGTCCTGTTCAGTGTATCTTGGCAGGGAGCTCTTGGAATATCCATAATTTAAATATTAATTACAACACAAAAGCAGTGATCCAAATGTTCAAGCCATAGTCTTGAAAGGTGCTATCAAAGGCTACTTTATTAGCCCTGTTTCACCAACAAGTTAAGATGCCTCAAGCTTTTTTGTGTCAATCAGTTATTAACATACCAGTCCTCATATTTTTCCAGCACCAATTATTCTTGCCTCTACAGACTGGGGTGTGCTGCTCATGATGCAAAATATACCCTAGAAATAATAGGTTAAAATAAACAGCCAACCCAAGCCCAAAAGCATAGAGCTAGTCCGGGACACCAAGCAAGATAATCAGGGAATAACTAACACAGATAATCAGCAAATCATTCAAATGAATTGATTTGGCTCTGGCTGGCGTCCCCATTTCTGCTCGAAAGCTTCAGTGAAATCCAAATAAGTGGCAGTTATCTTACTGTCTCTTCTTATTATCTGACTCTAATGACAGCAGGGGAGAGAGGGGGAAATAATGTATTTAAACAGGATCATGGCCTTTCATTTGAAGTAAATACTACATCAAAATGGAAACTGCCTGAAGAATGAGTCTGCCTTGGCTTAGTCCTGAGCAGATTAACTAATGTATTGAAACTAGGCAATATCAGGTTCTTGCTATGGTTTCAACACCTTCACTACAAGTGCACACATGGAGAGTCAGAAAGTGCTATTTATAGTGACCAGAAGGTGGCTAACAGTAGGGTGTGAGGTAGTTGTGAAGAGTAAAAATTTAGCCAAAGCATGTGTATTTTATGTTTCAGCAAATTAAAAAAAAACACAGTAGGAAAATTCGAAGCGAGTGATGCTTATCCCAGATTCATCTATGCACTTGTAACATCCAAGTTAGAATCATAGAATAGTTAGGGTTGGAAAGGACCTTAAGATCAGCAGGTTCCAACCCCCCCTGCCATGGGCAGGGACGCCTCCCACTAAACCATGTCACCCAAGGCTCTGTCCAACCTGGCCTTGAACACTGCCAGGGATGGGGCATTCACAGCTTCCCTGGGCAACCCATTCCAGTGCCTCACCACCCTTACAGAATCACTACCTTGTTAGGTTCCCATGTATTTGATGGAGAGAAACAAGCAGAGCACCTAGCAAGGAATCATCCTCTGAGGTTCCCATCTCTATTCCCTGACTTTGGAGAGAGAAGGGTATGACAGGGTTCTCACTTGGGTACCTCCATTTAGGCACCTGAGCAAATATAGGTAGGGTGAATCCAGGCCATGCTTTGCTTTGGGTGGAAAACCTAGGGCCAAGAGGTGGCGTCATGGCTACATTATTCTCAGACTAAAGCCAAAACACAGTACTGCACCAGCTACTAGGAAAAAAAGCAATCCTGTTGCAGCTGAAACTAGAACAGGTGGCTTGAGCACAAGATGACAATCTCCACTGAAGCTTCACCTGGACTTTTGAGCTCCACCAAAAGCAACCGCAGCTGCTGAAAAAGTGGTGAGGGCTGAAATTCCATCTCCTGCCACACCGAGCTCCAGCTGGGTTTGAGATCGGGCCCGTCTGCACAGAAAATGCAAGTGGAAGTAACTGCAGCTCCATGAATGCAAGATCCAAACCGTGGTGGTGTAGGAAGAGAGACACAGGATGTGTTTTGACACAACAGCTTTTGTTGGCGTGGCAGATAGACAGCAGTGGTAGTCAGCCCTCAAAGCATGGCAGCATGAATTTCCAGCACCCATCTCATTTTCATTTGGAGTGGATACATACTTCTGACCAGATTTTCGTGGCTATTCACAGAGCAGGAATGCCATAGAAATAACAAACACCTCTCTAATACTTGAATCCTTGCAGTGCAATATCTGTACTTACCCCTGCAGCAAGCAGCAAGGAGCTCTGGGGTCAGAACATCAGAAGCGTCCACACAAGAACAACTTCTTTAAACATCAAAAAATACAGTGGGCATAAAGTATTTTATAGCTCTTTTGTTAGAGAAAGCTGCACCAGTAACAATGCCAGAGGGAAACTAGCCATCAATTTAAGTTACACAGGATTTCAGTGCATTTTGCTCTGGGCACCAAGCTGATTTGCCATGTTATAAACTGAATATAACAGACACACTGGGTTGGCACCTATGCTTCAGCCCAGCAACAAGCAGCCTGGCATCTCTGGTAAACTGTGCTTCTTGTGATGTGCTGCTCACTTCCTCTGTGCTCTGCCATCTAGCTAACCCTTCTTTCCACAAGCTGCAAAACTGTGAAAGGACTAATCACAATTAGCTCTCATAATACAAAGGTCCTGCAGTCACATATATTTCATTAAAGACCACCAACTTACCAAATATTCAGTCTTCACCATGTGAAACAACCTTCCTAAAGTACTCCCTCTTTGTTTTCATTACTGGTCCAAAACACCAGAGCAGCAATGACAAGTTACAAGCTCGTAATGTTGTAGCAAATTAGAACTAGAAACCAAAGATTAATATTACAGCAAAAATGTACCATGAGTGTTCTGATAGAATTAGTTTTGTACTGGATAGTTCCCACATTGTCAAGGCCCAAGAATGTACTAGGTTTGACACTTTAGGCGCCTTTCTAACATCTCTAACATTAGTGGTATTCCTTCATATTTTCAAAAATTTAGATGGATGGATAGTATTAAGGGATGGAGAGATACATATTATAAAAACAACATGATTAAAAAAGATTAAATGAATTTCAAGTACTGTCATTTCTGCAAGGTCCAAATTAACCTTCCTCAATGACTATTTTTAATACCTCTCCCAAAAGTTAGTTTCTATTATAGATTCAACATATTCTTTAACATTATTCTGAATAATTTAATAGCAAATTTGAGAAATGACAGGGCATAACTCCATCAGATAATACACTTGTACTTAGTGCTTTATTTTGTTTTGTTTTACTTCTAGAACTTTTAAAATGTTTTAATTCTATTTTATTGGAAAAAACCACAGAAACCAAACCTGAAAGTGAGGCTTCAACCCAAACAGTTTTTCACAGGAGTGGGTATAAACTCTGGGAAATAAAATGCAGGCTAAAAATGTCCAGGGACTATTATATGTAAGGGAAAGAAAGCACCTACACTTCAACTGATTTTTTGCTGCTAAAGCAGGTTTATGTTTGCTATTCACAGGTACTAACATTTATGATAGTAACCTTTATAAAGTCAATTTAATTATCTTTATCTTATTACAAATAATAAATTTGGTTGTCCTACAATGAAAATCAATTGTCAACATAAGTTATGGTTAACATCTAATAAAACAGCCTTCTGTAAATCCCTGATTAATAAGATTGGCTTCTGTATTAACTAACAGACATCATAAAATTTCCTTCCTTGCATTAATCTGTATATTCAAGGTTCATCCTGCTAGACTGAGTTTCCTAAAATAAACTGTTACAGTGAATGAGCAAGATTTTGGTGCCTATCATTATTATGTTATAACCATTTAAATATATATCTATAGCTGAATGGTTTTGAAAGTAATGTCGTATTTAATTAAGTCATAGAAGATGGTGGCTGTAACGACTGATAAGTGATTTACTTTGTTGTTTCCTTTAGCTTCTGAACATAATGATAATGCTGCTTATGTTTAGGTTTGAGTGTTAGGGGAAGCTAATTGAAATGTGAAAAACCAATTTCCCCAACCAGTCTTTACATATGACAGCAATTACTTAAGCTGTTCTGTGCCACCCCCCCAAAAAAAAAATCCCAAACAAAAAACCCCAAACCCTCCAAAAAAAAACACCACAAAACCCAAAAAACCCTCCACAAAACGCCAAGGAATTTACTCCCTCAGAAACATGTTTATAAGTTTCTATTTCCAAATAGTAGTGGTGCTCAGAGACAGCATGAAGTTATGTTCCAGAAGGCAGTGGGTATCTGTGCCGTGTTTGGGAGATTTAAAAGGTTCCTCTTCCTAGGATAAACATTATGCTTAAGGCCACTGGCACGAGACAGTGGCCACTGAAATCAGTACCAGCTTCAGCTGACATAGGGTCCAGTCTTGTAACTGCAGAACAACATCATACCTATCCCAAAACATCCCAAAGTCATTTTACAAAGTGGGGGAAGTAGGTGTGCTTGAAGCATCTGTGAAAGAACAAACAGAATTAGAGATGAAAACAACTTCCAGGCTTGCCTAGACAAACTGTTCTAAATGCCATGAAATCTTTTGGCCATAGAGACCAAATGGGGTTTTATGTTGTTTTGGGGTTTTAAGCTTCATTAACAACAACTCAACAGCTAATCTGATCTTTCACCTTATTACTCGATTTATACTAAAGTGACTGTGGCAGAATTAGCCCCTGGTAAGACTAGACTTGTGTAGTGAGGAAATCTGTGCTCTGAGAACCAGCATTCATTACTATTGCCTGAATGGCAAGTGAGAAGCATCTTACTATGTATTTAATTTGGTTTGTTTAGCAATTGTCATAAATGCTAAAAAGCACAAAATTTTCTTTCCCACTAATTGTTTGTCCCCGTGCAAAACTGTTAATTAGGGGACAAAAAAAAAAAAAAGAAAAAAAAAGGAAAAAAGAGATATTTTTAAAAATTAACTTCTTCCAATGAAAATACAATTCCTTATCCTATGAAAACAAATCTTTACCTATTAGCTTCAGTGCTCTAGACACTGCCGGAACAAAATGATAGTCAAAATAAAAAATTGTAGATGATTACATCTGGAAAGATCAGAAAAATCTAATATACTTTCACATAAAATTTGTTTATTTTCTGTAATTTTTTATTTTTTAATTAAAAAAAGTTTTAGTCATTGTGTCTCATTCTTTGATATACAATGTTTCGGTTACAAACAGACCAAGAGTCATAAAAGCATTTTAAGTACCATGAAGAAAGTCAAGGGAACTCTTATATAGATTGAATATTTTGCAGAAAAAAAAAAAAGAAACAATCCCATTAATTATCATTATTTTACAAAATCTAACTTTGTGCCACCTGAAAACTGATTATCTCCTCATAAAGTCTGAGAAATCTGGAACAATTTTCAGAACTCATGAAAATGGCAACTTATTTCTAACTTCTTCACTGACAAGAGACTTTCTACCTGAAGAGTACTTGTGTAGCTGTAATGTGCCCTCCTTTTGCTAGCTAGACCCTTTACTAGGAAGTGTTCTGAACACTGGGATTTAAACATTCACTTCACTGTGCTCATACCTTTAACATTTTCAAGGTTGAGCATAGCAATACTGCCATATAGTTTGTGTTCAACCTGTAAGAACAGCCTACTCTACTAGGTGGTCTACATCTCACCTATAATACTACATCACTTAAAGCCTACTAATGCAAAGGCTACCATGATTTATTGTTACTTAACTTAATAAAGTAACCATGTGGGTGGGCATGCAATTTACAGAGCATTGCCCTCTACCATAAAATGTAGGCTCTAACAGGGGGAAAAAAAAAAAAAAGAGGAGTCAAATGGTTGTAAACACTTGTTTTAAAAGGATATATTTACCAATCGTATATTTAAAATTTTATTTCTTTTTTACTGTCTTTAATGCTCTGAAACATTAAGACTTTCTTTTTTCCTCCATTCTCTTTTTAACAGAAAAGGAATGTTAACCTTTATTTTTCCAGTTCCTTATATCTTTTTATCACCACAAAGAGTTACAGGCTTCACTTCCTCTACCCATTTAACAGATGATTGCAATGGTGACTGACACCTAACAGAAAAAAAGACAGGCAGAGCCTAGCAACTAGGCACCTTCTACCTTGCTCTTCCTAGCCCCATACAATTACTTCTGATACTCAAAATATAAGCAGTCATCAACAGCTGCCAGTCAGCGCAGTTTTCTCTTTTCAAATAAACACTACATCCCCCAACCACTCTGACACAGCAAGTGTCACAGGAACCTGACTTCCAGGAGGAAGCAGGAAGTTTCCTTTCCCCTATTTCCTCCTAACTGCTCATTTATCCCTTGAAAAGCAAGCTGGAGGCTCTGTTTATCCATGCTTACTGCAGCCCTCTTATTGCTCTCTTTGCATGCCCCCCTTTACATGCATTTAAATTCCCATTCTTCCTCATTTCATTTCTCCACATCACATTCATCCTAGCTGGGCTTCTTGTTAATCAAGAGTTGTCTCACTTGGCCACTAATCCAGAATCTGAATATGCACATCAGAACACACCCACATACTATAGCCCCAATCACCACAGCTCTCTCTCATGCTCACCTGTACTAATTCAGTCAGGGTACAACCTTGTTATGCATTCTGTGGAAATGGCTTCCTACTCTTATAAAGGATGCCTTATAACCAGTCAAATTCAAAGTATGCCATTTCTTCCCTCTGGATTAGACCTCTGAATCCAGTGGCTATATACAAGAAACAGCTCTTGCTTTTTCTTATCCTTCTTTTCTCTGTCATATATCATACAATATATCAAAACAAATAGGCATTGCTTTCTACTTCGGGCAATGCCCACAGAGTGGGGAACCTAGAGAACATGTTCGGACAAGAATTGAGTTACGGAGAGCCTCTATTAGCCCTGGAGCAAAGCTCAAGAGTAGGCTGGATCATCTTTTTGTTAAATGTTGCTCTTCATGAAACACCTTGCCCAAGCTTGAATACGGAATTATCTTCATGGAAACATAAATTCAATATTAGTTTTTGAAACATGTGCTTTTAACAGGTGCTTGACAAAATGCTTATTCCTAAGTCCCAATTAAAGTCCAGTACTTGAGCCTTGGGCTAACGCTTTAGTGTTAGAGCCATCTAGCGGGCAAAGAGACACGGACAGAGGAGCTGAGACAGGTTCGGCACCCGGGTTTTTTGTCCTATTCTTCCCGCTGGTGTGACCTCTGGCCCCCATGGCCAATGAAACAATGATCTGCCTTTTTTTTTTTTTTTTTTTTTATTTGCCAGTATTGCAAAAGAAAGAATACATGACTCTGAGGGGTATTTGGAGAAAAAGAGAAAGCATTCAACCAGACCATGAAATTCATACAGCTGTTAAAGCTCCAGGTTATCAGGAAAGCAACTTGTGCCTGTACCAGAAGAAACCAAACAGCTAGGGTAGAGGAGAGAGTCTTAAAGATGATAAAGCTAGGAAGCACAGATTCTGGCATGATTTTATGGGTATGACTCTCCTTGGGTACTGGCTGTTCCAGTTTGTTTGTTCATACCAATCCTGTGAAAGCCTATAGGGAAAATGAAGTAGTAGGGTAAAAGGATGACAAGCCTCTCCTATTCGGCTTAGGCCCTTCAATACAGCTGTGGGATCAACTTTTCTGGTCGAGTTTTAGTTACCCAAATGATTTCTTGAAGCATCTTGGAAGATCATGCTAATATCCAGTGTTCAAAAGTATGTGGTGGAAGAAAGCGTATCCTAGGCCCTGGAGAGTTCTTAGGTCTGTTAAATTTCTGATGCCAGAATTTGACAATATACGAAACACTCCCTGAAGGAGACACCTTCCAGTGTTTCACATTTCTTATGATAGAAAGACTTGTTATATAAGCTACTTGTCAAGATATCATACCCTACCCCCCAAAAAAATTCCGTATTTGTGTTTCTTATTAGTTTGAAAGGAAATCAATGCATTCCCTCCTTGTATCAGGCTGTTAAGAAAAAGCAATCAACTTCACCCACAGAGGCAAAAGAAACAATAGTAGGAGGTATGATGGGTTTATCAGACAACCAACTGATGAATGGTCTATCTCATGTCAAGAGTTCAGAGAACTAGTACATGGTCATACTCTAAACAATGCTTGGAGTATGCCCTTGAACCGATTCTCACATTTGCAAGATTCAGACAGCACAGGACTGCAGTGCGCTGTCTGCATGGTGTCCAAAGCGTCTACCTAGTTGACATACCTGCTCAAATAGACACACAGACCACCCATGTAAAGAAACATCAACCTAAGCCTGCAAGCTAGATATGGAAAAATTGACAATCTCCTAAATCGTATTTGACAACTAAGAATAGTGCTTCAATTTAAATTAAGTTTGCCATCCAATGTCTCTCCCCACTCCCATCATTATCCTATTCACCTATTTTTTTAGCACACCATAGCTTGAAGCCTTTTTCAAATTCTCAGGTAAGCAGAATGAGAACAGCTGCTCAGATGTTACTGTCAATTACTGGAAATTCACTGTTATAAAACATTGGAGCTGCATTTGTAACCAAGTTTTTGCATGTACTAATGTAAGCTTCTACATCTTAAAAGAAATCCTGCCATTTTATAATACATAAGCTGTGGTCGACATTATATGCAAGGCAACACATCACAGCTGCAGGTTAAGATGAAAATAACAGTGGGGTTCAAAACAAATGAAAACAAAAAAATCCCAAAACCTAGCAGTGAGACTTCCATATACTGAAAAGGCACTGAAATAGAGCTATTGTCTATTATGAAACAGAGGAGAGAACCATTCTTTTTTGGCAGCAGCAGATGTATGAAAAAGATGCTAATGTTTTAGCTAAATTAAACATGGTAATATAAAATGAAAGTCAGGTAAGCTTGTTTTACTCTGAGAAAGGTGCATATAACATTTGTTTTCCATGTATCAATGCTTTATTTGAAGTATCCCAGGCAAAATCAGCTACTTCATAAAAACTAGAATCAACCTAGAAAGCAGGTACAAAACCAAGACACTATTTACAGTTAAACAAAATATAATATGGTAGCTGGTAATGCTGACAAAGCATTTTACCTCATCCCTTTCTACTGTTTTAAATCTGAAAAAAGTATATCTTACCTGAGAACATAAAAGTCTATTTAGCATACAGCACCATAATTTTTTTCCCCCCCTGTTTTTTTTAAAAAAGTCTGTTAAGACTTTGTAAGTTATAGCATATAAAAATGGGACAAAAGCAAGACATCTGGCAGGTCAATCTTCTGATACAACTTTGCATCAATGTATCACTATATGCAGAGACTGAGAATAACCAAAGTTATGGCTCAGTAGAGAATTAATCTGCTGTGGGTATATCTTAGTTCAGTGATCTTAAAGGAGGCTTAGATTTGGGAAGAAACTGTTCCGTCGTATCTTCTATTTTTCTCTCTACTGTAGCTGCAGATTTGTTCTCTTTATCCTTTTTGTGACTCCTTTTGTGCTGGGATTTAAAGAAAATGTTCAATGTTAAGAGAATACAAAAAAACCCCTAAAGACTACTTGCTCATGTACAATGCATTATATAGTGTTCTGAGAAAAATTTGGTAAAACTCCTGAAAGATATCCCTAATATTATGTTTACTGAAGAGATCTATTGTAGACATCTGGAAGTTCAGCAGCTACTTTTAAGGGGTCCATGACAAGTAAACACACCACACACACCCCCCTAAGCAAACATAGCAGGGCTAAAGACAGTTACATTGGTAGAGCAAGAGGCTAAGAAGGAAAGAAGGAGGTAAAAACAAATACAAAACCACAACCCACCAAACAAACACTACCACTCAAAAAAAACCACTACCACCCTCAAAACCCAGTGAAGAAGCAAGAAAGCTAGCATTTCTGTCTGGCCTCCAAGAAAATACTCCACATCTAATTTCAACTTGTCTATTAACACGTGTTTATATCTAGTAAATTATGACAAGTGTTTTTCATGCAGGATTATCTGCTGAGAAGCTTACTACTGTCTGTCCAGCTTGCCAGAAACTCCCATTATTTTATCTGGTATTAACTGTCACCAGAATCTGTTATTTTATCTCAGTTTAACAAAGTTTAACAAAGCATACTCTACAGGATTTACAGAAGTTGTTAGACTACACTAAATTACAGTAGGTGACTTTAGACTACAACACTATTATGGAACAATAGTTTTCCTTTGTTCTTAAATACACAGCTGTTCAGAATACATGTAGAAGTTACCTGGAAAAACGGAACACCACCATTTGCTTGGCAGCATATGTTTGCATCCACTAAAGATTTGTCACTAGCAAGGCTTTCATTTACTTCTTGCAACGCTTCCTCTTCTTCCAACAGGTCCTAACGCAGAAGTTTTCAGAAAAGTGTATTTAATGTACTAAGCATGATCAGACCTATAAAAGTCATGGCACTTCCGTTTTTGAAAAACGGAAATGAAAGTCTCTGAACTATTAATGTCTTCCCTTATTTTTCAAGATACTGTTTTTGTCAAAAAGCTCAGGCGCATGTGGCTCCAAGTACCCTGCAAAATACAACTGCTGCCAACAGCTCTGGGGTTCAAAGTCAACTCTTCACAATGTCATGAAAAAACTCTTAAAGTTGTGAAATACTCACTGAAGAGCTTCATTTGCCCTTCACATACATACCTGATCTACATTATCCTCCACCTCTGTCACATTGTTCAGGACAGCATCAAGCTTTAGTTGTCTTTGCCTTGATTGATCCAGCAGAAGTTTCCGGGGTTCTGTTCTCACAAGCGTGACTGGATAGAAGTAGTCTTTCCTCTGTGGAGTTGCCCCTTTAATGAAAATTGTACACTAATGAAAGGCACTATTAAACACTTTCAACATCTGCTTTAATTACAGATCCTCAATTTTACATTAACTTAACAAAGTCATACTTGGTTCAGTCATCATTCTTCGCATGCACCTTAAAAAAAGGTGTCAGGCTGCTAGCTATATTACCTTCCCATTGGCCTTCTCTTACAAATTCTGCAACTCAAATTACTTTCTGTAAGACCATTCTGTCCCGAGTCTATTTTAAATACCTGTTGGAACATCCACTTGAAGATCCTCCTGCAGGAAGTCATTAACCTGATTCAGTCCACGCTCTGCTTCCTCATCAAATGCCAGCTTCTGCTTCATAAGTATTTCCTGGTGAACCTTTATCTTCTCAAGAAGGCCATTCAGTACCTTCTCCTCAGCAGCTTTTTGTCTACCAATATGGTCGTCAATTTCAGCCATGGCTGTATCACAGCTGTCTTCATTTTTCTGCAAACAAAAGCAAAACTAGTAACACCAAGTTAACAGTAAAGGTAAAGTTATGGCCTCTTTTCTAAGATGTGGTACACAATTAGTGACATGACTTGAAACGAAAACAACAGACCTCAAATTGAGAAGTTTCAGGGCCAATTTTACGCACTCATTTTGAGAACTATCTTCAGAAGAGATTCAGTTTCTTAGAAAGTATGATCATTTTAGAAAGCTACTCATAAGAATAAAGATGATGCCATCTGGTTCAGATCAGATTTCTCATGCTTCTATGCACAACCCTGCACAGAATCAGGATATTCAGGCGAAAGTGAAAATCCTACAAGCACTAGAAGCTTTACGCATTTGTAGGGGAAAAGGAAAACATATTTTTAGCTGTTCCCACTGGAATGAAATGCCTTAAGTGTTCTGTAGGTGTAACAGATACAGGAGTGTCTTGAGACTGCAAATACTTTCAACAATCAAGTTTTTCTTTCTGAAAGTTAGCAAAAAGTTGGATTTGCCTATTTCAGTACCCATTAGAAGGATTAGGTAGTAAGTGAAGTTTGTGATGGAAATTAAAAAAAAAAAAAAAAAAAAAAAGGAGAAAACCCCACAGATAAGAGGCCACAATTCGTAAATACTTAAAAGGAATGCTTTCTGCCATAATGTTAATCCACCTGACCAATAAAATCATTGGCATCCTCCAGAATACAGTCTGTATCTGATCCTTGTGCAAATCTTCCAGGGACACTACTGGTAGGTAAAGCTTTAGAATTAGAGATGTGCACTACCAAAAAGATTCAAAAACTCTCCCAAATTACAAACAGAAGTTAGCAGCATGAGATTAATCAAAACACCATTTTATGAAGTTATCCGCATTTTAAGTTCAAAGTCTTAAGTTAAGCTTTTGATTTCCTCTAATTGCATCTATTTAAACCAATTAAAATAAATCTGCTGTGACTGAAAAATCACCACTGCCATTTTTTTTCTGACTGCAAGTGAAAACTTCTTTCCCCTACAAATTCTACTATAAGTTTTTCCTATGATGTTGTATTAAGTTACAAATGACTATAGGCACCTTTTGTAAACACTCAAGTTGCTGTTTCTTGTCACTGAGGGACAATAGCTGCTGATTGGTAAAGTCAACTATCTGAGCAGTCATAAATTCACCCCATTTATCAGTATCCTGAGACACATTTTTGAGACTGGTGAGAAGCTGACAACAGTGTTCAGTGGATTTTTCCAGCATCATCTTGTTTTCAGCATTTATGGTCCTGAGGTCTTGAGAGAAATTATCCAGAGATGCAATAAATTTGCTGTGATCAGAAGTTGCACTGCTGACAAGGTTGGTAGTTTTCCTGCAACAACATGTTTGTTAAGAGTTCAGGGATTTTGAAAGGTGGATTTTAGCACTTTCTATATTTAGAAATATTTGAGACCAGAAGCATTGAAGTAGCACAGCTCTATCAAACCAGTTAATTATAATATTTAGCAGATTTACAAATTGTAGCAGTTTGAGCAGTAGGCTCGTTAAATCCCCTAAAAAAAACCCAACAAAAAAACCAGACAACCAGCCACAAACTAAAAACAACTTTGTCAAGGCCTTAGTTACTCAGTCTGCAACTGAATGAAGCATGCTGTAATAGATGCACTATTATACTTCAAGCTAACCCTTTATGGTACGAAGTTCTGAATCCCAGCCATACTGAGGGCAGTTCATCAGCATATTGCTCCCAAAACCATGGTCTCTTATCTGAAATATGCTCAAGAGACAAGTTACAGGAAAAGCCTTGTAGAGCTACCTTTTACTCTGGGGAAAGGTGAACTATGATCTGTATTCTGTGGCAGAACTCAGCTCTAATATACAGGTCTTGTCCAGAAGAGTTTATAAGCATATATATATGAAGAGCAACTAATTTTGCAGTCCTCTTCATACATAATTTTATCTCACATCAGTATACATGAAAAGTAATCTGCTCCTTACAGATGAACATTTTCTTGTACAGTGGGGATGGCGGTCTTCAAGTTTCCATTTTTTGCAAGTACATTAGTTAAGTTCTTCTGAGTCTCCTGAGCAAAAACGTCAAGCTGCCTTTGCAGTACGGACATCAGTTGAGCTGCGCTCTATTGAAAAAAGCGTCAGACATTTCACTGTTATTGTGCACTTTTTAAACATTCTTACAGGGTACTTGAATGCCTTTATTAAAAATGCACCAAATAAAAAGCTTCGTTGTTTTACAATTTTTGTAGAGAAGATATAGACACTTTGATTTTGGAAATACATGCAAACACATATACTGGACATGCTTAGAGCAATGGTACATTTTTTTGTTACCTTCCTATACAAGCTTCTTAAAGCAGCCCATCAAAGGCTGAAAAGAGTTAGATCATCAAGTTACTATCCTAACAGTTTTTCTGAAACAAGTACAACAGTTTACTGCTACGAAGAGTTTAAATCAAAACAACTAATCACATTTGGTGTTAGAATTTCTTTTAACTCTAAGGATACCTTTGTATGTGCCAACCTCGTCATTTCCACTTCTTCTTTTAAATTCTCACAATCATTCTGAAGCTGAGCAAAACCACTGGCTGTTTCTTCCCGTAATTCTTTCAAAGTGAGAGAAAGATCTTCAAAGAAGGTATCAATTTCCTTTTTATGACCCTCCATCTTTGAAAGAAGGTTTTATTAAAGTTAGATATTTGTCTGTTGGTAAGAACAGGATACTTTTCCCTAGCATAGTTTATACAGAAATTGTCAAAGGCACTAATAAAGTATTGTGCATAAAACGTGGAAAATAACACTTAGAACAATCTGAAGTGACATACTGGAACTTGGTATGGGCTTTTCCAAACACAAAATTTGGCATGTGAGATAGACAAAATAAGAAGACACAGACAAGGTACTTGTTAAGACACGAACAAGAAGCAAGAGCTGGTAAGCCATGCACTATTTCTTGAAGAAATTGGGCTAGAAGAGTTAAAACTTCTGAGTTGGTTATTTTAGACTTCTAAAACACAGGAGAGACTATATTAAGGATATTCGTTACATATAGCTTTAAGCATCTATGTTTCACCATTCTTATGTGGCATTTAGATGAGCAGTTGTGCCAATATATGTAATAAACAAATATACCACATTTAGAAGTGGAAAAAAAGCCTGAAAGAAAGAGCTAAAAGGTAGGCCTCATGGGACAGGATAAAATGATAAAAGCCAGACCAGAACTGGAAACACTCTGACACGCTGCAGAAAAACCACTAAAGTGTTATCTGTAAATTAAATAAGAGCACAAGAAAAGAGATAACATATATGCATTACCTTGTCAACCACAACAGAGTATTTCTTCATGTTATTCTGAAACTGATAGTTTAGCCCCAAGGCAAATTCTAACATTGGTGTCAAGCTATGTAATGCTCTTCCTAATCCAGATGTATGTTCCTCCTAGAAGCATCAGGGGGAGGGGAAGGAAAAAAAAAAAAAAGGTAAAGCATGATATGACTGTTCCTTCATCTGCATTTGTAAGAAGCTATTCATATACATATCCATGTACTCTGCTATGACAGCATTTGCTATACAAGTACATTACAGCTTGTGGGGGTGACATGCGAGGGGAAATGGGGAAGGACATAATCATGGTCAAGAACTGAAGTAGGGACAGGTAGACAGCACAAGAAAAAAAAGCCCTATACAACATTTACAGAACCTCTCTTGATTGAGAACAGTTTAATCTATTTAAGTAACATAAGAGCATGTATATTTACTAACAATTAATCTCAGCAGCTCAGCTTTACAATCAAGCGACAAATTCTCATGTTGTATTATTTTTTTTGACACGTGAGAAACTTCAGAAGACACCAATTCTTTAACAGAGGCAAAAGATGCTGATACAACTGATGCAAGAATATTAGCTGCTGAAGAACTGGTAGACAGGAGGCCACCTACAAAAGAAATCAAGAAGTGTTACAAGTATTTTTTATAAGCTCCACCATAAGATAGAGACTCCTTTTATTGCTCATCACCTTATTGCCTCTTACAGCACAGGAAGGCTGTTAATCTACATTACTAGTGCAACTGTTATCATTACATTGCTTAAAATAAAGCCTCTACCACTTACTAAAACAGATCCATTTTAGGACATGGTCTTTGGTACTATTGTTGCAAAAACTCAGGATGGCATAGCAATACAGATACTACACTTACCTATAAAATTTGTGTAAGATGTCAACATCTGTTGCTCCTTCAAACTGTTTTCACTAACTGAATCTTGTAGTTTGTTGAACAAATCATTCATTTGTCCTGCAAATGTATTTTGGACGATAGCATTGTGCTGATCAACAACCTTCTTACGGTCCAGTTTTGCATGGAGGCCAGATACATCTTTTGTAGTTTCTTGAACTGTACTAAGTAGCTACAATTTCAAGTTATTTTGGTCACTCTTTAAACAAGAAATCAAGTACATATTATATAAGAAATTTACAGGAAAAGTTATTTCCCTACAAAGACAGGTATTTCCTTTTATATCATCAAATTACCACTGTTCTAAATCCCGGTGTTACGTCATTCATAGTCTTAGAACACAGAAAGATGTTACCTGTAAAGGCCATTTGTTCTCCGAAATAAAAGCATTAACAATTTCTTAAATATGTCCTTTAAGATATCATTTATCCCAGAATAGTAAAAAAATCCTCACCACTTCAACTTGTTCCTGAAAGATTTGACAGTAAATATATTCTTTAATACTATTCAAGCAAGAGGCTTCCAGTACTATTCTGTGATAAATAATTGAGAATGCAAACACACAGTGGATTCTTGGTTTTGTAGTCAGCATAGATAATTTTTGTACCTACTTCTCTTAAACACTCACAACCCACATGCAAAACACTAGGCATCGCCTCCCATCCTTATGGGAATCTGAGTAGAAAGATATTTTCATGTTGACTAAAGATACAAGTTTGCAGTTTAAATAGCAGGACATTCTCTCCCCACATCAAGTCTGTTTTGATAATTACAAGCTATCTACAAACATCAAAATGATACCCTAAAATACAGACATAACAGGACAACAGTCTGCATTACTCAGTGAGTATAAATTACTGCACACACCTCTGCAAAGCTTTTTGCCGGTTTTATACCCCAATTGTATATAACTCACTCTTTTGTAGGGCCAGCCATAAGTTCATAGTAAAGCAAGCTACCTATTCTGCAAAACAGCTCATGACATAGATAGTGCAAAGCACTGGAACTCACGACAACCTAGCCTGAAGGAAAGATTAGCTCCAGACCAACCAGTGTGTTTAGCAGTCAACTGTCAATATTACCCCAAAGTCCTGCAATCTAAAGTAGCTTTTCATTGTAATATAATTTATAGCGAGAGCTAATCCTACTTGTCCCATCTTACATTCAGGTTTTGTCACACTCTCATCATGATCCAGCAAAAATTATTTCCTTGAACAGCCTATGAATCTCTCAAACATAGGAAGCTACTGTTACAGTGAGGTGCAAAAACCGTGACAACCTTGCTAGCTGTGTCATGAAGTTTTTGTTCAGTGTTTTCCAAAACTGAAACCACATATTCTTCTTCAGCCAGATGAATCTTTGTTTCTTGCAGGTCTTTTTGGGTTTCTTCCAGTTCTTTCTCCTTGATTTGCAGATCTGTTTTACACTGTTCGAGTTCATTTTTATTAACTGTGAATAATTCAGTGATCTAAAGCAGAAGACAAAAATCAATAGTGAAACACTCCTTTTGTAAAGTCAACAGAATTCCTATCTCTCAAATTACACCAAAATACCAGAAGGCAAATTTCATATAGCAATGCAGTTTCAGCTATAAGGCTCAGAAGTCAACAGCTGGCACAAACCAACACCATATCCGTTGTAATAATCCCTTGCTTCCCCACTCAAAACACAAGACCAAGCAGTTGTTACAACACAGTAAGAAAAAAATTAATCCTACTAACCAAACTTAAGATAGAATGAAGAAGAGAGTTAGTAAAGCTGATTACAGTTATGCATTTCAGCAAATTAATAGCTGCATTTCTTTTAATGAGAAAGCTCTCATTTTCTGTGTAATTTGTTAGTGGGAGCTGATCACCTTCTCCTCTCCCCACTTATTCTTTGCTCCTAAGCAGATACTTGTTAATTGAGATACCATTTTTACAAGCAGATTTTTTGCCCAACAGAACAAATTAAAGGTAAAGTGCTAGACATTAAAAGAGCTTTAAAAAAAATAAATATTGCATCCTGCAACTAGCATTTGATACTTTAACTTCTTAACATAAAGAATTAGGAAGCTTCCACTCTTGACTATTTAGAGAACTTTAAGAACAAAAACTTTTCAGAAAGTTCTTTGCTCCAACCTTTTTCTTTATTCCCCAAAGGTTTCTTTCCTTTTTTGGCAGATTCAATCCACAGTTGAGAAATGTCACTTACTCTTTTCAATTCTTCCTCCATGACACTGATTTTGTCAATATACTCTGCAATTTGTTCTTCCTGAACTGTCAGCTTTCCATTAAGGGCTCTCAAGCAAGGATTAAAACAAACAAATTAGTCAAGTAAGAGCTGATTTCAAGATTATATATTGTTTTTTAGACTATATATTTAGCAATTTCAAAATGTATTGCTAACTTCTGTATGAAAACCAGGTTAATTTTCACCTAATGCAAAAAGGATTTTAAATGATTTCCCATCGTAAATTTTCTGTGTGAACTAGCCATCTTACAAAGTGAAGTAAATTATGTCTAGTTTACTCTTCTATATGAGCTTTCATGGTGTAAAGCTGCATCACAGCTATGCTTACTGGAAGTTGCGCATATAAAATAAGTGCAACAAATAAAATCCTTAGTGTAAGCCTACTCTTTAGGCTTCTATCTGTATAATAGCTAATTTCTAAGGAACAAATTAACCACTTGGCTAAATTCTCCTTACTATCTTCAATTTTCTGGTATGACAGTACATCCAAAAGTATATTTGTATAACGATAGGTACCAGTATCTGAGATTTGTTAAGAGATTTTATAGAAATTTTGAAGACATACTCATAATTTTCAAGAGAAATATAGACTCCATTTTTTTCTCGTGTAGCAGCAAGGTCTCGCCTCAGACGCTCAATCTCTTCAGTGTATTCCTGCATAAAGGAACAATCACTTGTAAATGTCTAAATTCCTACTTTGCTTTCAAGATTTATCTTAACAGATACTTCACAAAGAGTGCCTGTGGAAGTTTCGCATAAGCATTTCTGTTACAAATAAGCTCAGTATAGCACCATTTAAATTCATAACACTGGAGAAATTTAGAGCATCGAAACATCCCACTTCAATCATACCTGGTCACATACAATAGCTTACAAAGGGAATCCTTGCTTCTTTAGTAGCAGTCAACTACTTTATATTCATACTTACTGACAATTTCACTTTAATTCAGGCATTCTGTAGGGAATAAAGTTGCTAATACAGTAAGCCCATGCAAAAATATCCAGTGTCATTTATTGGCTCTCCACTGACTTGTGAACAGATAACCCATACACAGAGTCATGACTAGTAGCAAAAGCCCTCTCTATCCAATTTTACTCTTAGCAACAGTTTTGGTGTATGCAAAGTGACTAATGCCACACCAGTTTGAAAATAGGAGTTGAGTGACTAAAATTACCTCAGAAAATCACCACTACTAGTTATAGCTTCTTCACAACCCTATTATTCCTTCATAGCAAAATCTATGTTAACAGAATCAAACTGCCTTGGTTTAAGCCTAGCTGTAGCTCAGATAAACCACATGGACTCTGAAGTTCCCCCTCCCTTTTCTCACAGCCCCCCTAGAGGGATGGGAAGGAGAATCAAAAGAATGTAACTCCCATGGGTTGAGATAAGAACACTCCAGTAACTAAGGTATAACACAAACCAGTGCTGCTACCACCAATAATAATAATGACAAGGCAAATACAAGGGAAGAGAATACAACCACTCACCACCAAGATACCCAGCCTGACCCGAGCAGTGAACTAACTCTTCTGGGTTCCTACCCACAGTTTTACATCCTGGGCATGATGTGCTGTGGTATGGAATACCTCTTTGGCTAGTTTGGGTCAGGTGTCCTGCCTCTGCTTCCTCCCGGCTTCCCCTCCTCCCTGACAGAGCATGAGACTCAGAAAGTCCTTGGTCAGACTAAACATTTGAGCAGTAACTAAAAACATCGGTGTTATCAGCACTGTTCCCAGGCCAAAAGTCAAAAACACAGCACTGCACCAGCTATCAAGGAGGAGAAAAAAACGACTGCTACTGCTGAACCCAGGACACAAACCTAACCTGTAACTTAAGATACATGTCTAGCTTACCTTAATAAGAGCTTTTTTTGTTAGCTTCTGATTAACTTCAGGCTTGTTCATTATATTCTTTGCTCTGTGGGCATATTCTAGTGTACTTAGGGTTTCCTGTGATAACAGATGTAATAACAGTACATCAAGATGAGGAGTTCACCAATATTTTTGCATCATTAGTGAACTATAATATCTATTTTAGAAATTGATTTTCAGACTTATATTGACCTCAAGACTTATAGATGCAGGAGAAACTGTGGCAATTATTGATGTTTTTGTTCGTCCTCCAAGAGAGTCTTGAAGGATTCTTGTGAGTTTAGATTCCCTGTATGGAATATGTGGGGCTCTTTCTACCAGAGCAGTAATAACTCTTCCTAGAGTCAGGAGAGACTGATTGATATTTCCAGCTTCACGAGCTCTTTTGTCAACTGCCCCAGATCGACCAATGTTTTCACTTCCTGCAAGATCAACCTGAAAGACAAGAGGAAGGACATGCTTCTGTCTCAAATGACCCTGAAGAATGCTCACTTCACAGTGTTGCAGAATGCAACACACAAACCAGCTTATGAGTTGTGAAGGATGTCAAATGGGACTGACACTTTTCAGAGTGACAAGTATAGCTCATATCTCTTTACAGAAAATAATGATTTTTTCCCCCCTTATTGGAAAACAGACCCAACCCCACCTTAGATCAAGGGAATGAGGTCAGATTATTCTAGTTGATTATTGTAAGAATGTCATCAACAACATTTAGTTCAAATACTTACCAAGTTTAGCTTTCCAATTTTAACAAGTTCTTCTCCATCTATTGTTGTTTCTTTCATGTGGATGGTAATAGAAAATACAGAGTGGGAACGGCTATAAAAGAATTCAGTTTTCCTTTAATACGCTTTTACAATAAGAAGCTGACATATAGAAAGACACAGACATCAAATTAGACCAGTTTGACCATGCATAAAACCAGTTCAGGCAGAATAAGTTACCTAAATTCCCTGTTATTTCAGACTTAATTAGTTCTGTGTTCTAATCAAATACCCATTCCCCTGCACTAGTACACAGATGTGCTCAGCTTATTTTAAAATAAAATTATGACTTGGGCAGGGTGTTCCTTGCTTATTACAACACTGGATGACTATTTGTTCAGTGACATAGCTATCACATCTGCAGTTTAAGAATGATAAATTAGTAATAAACAATGATATTTTTGGCCAAGATGTCTCTACTAGATTCTGACTGAGCTGCAATCATATGAAGTAGCCTGCATTGCTATATTACCCCCTTCAATCTTACGCCCAACTTCTAGAATAGTAGTGCAAGAGTCCCAAATGCTGTCAACAAGTTTTTATTTAGTAAACAGGATTGGGAAAAAAAAAAAAAATCCAGCCACCTATAACAGCTAAAACAAAGGCAACCCATCTCTGCAATACAGGTATATCAGCTAAATATCTTTCAAACTTTGAATGGACTACAGCCTTCTTTTTGAAGATGTACAGTATCTACTGCAGAGAATAGCAATTGCATGCTAGTACATACAACGTATATCAGTTAAGCATATGTCAGACTTCTTTTTGTTTCCATAGGCATAGAAAGCCTTGAAAAAGGTAACTTTGAGTTTTAATTAAATTTCAATATTCTAGATGCCAGATTAAGAACACTCTGCTACTTGTATCTCAGCTAGAGTTAGGTGGAATGCCAGGGGAACTGCCAACTAGACACTGCATATTAACATGGGACATATTCATAACAAAGCATGCAAACTGTAAACGAGAGGAAGCTTACGCAGAAACTCATGCAGAGAGAAACAGCTTGCCTATTTCTAAGATAAGAAGCATTCAGATTTTATAATGCCCCTTCACACACCTATTAGAATTGCCCTACAGGATATGATAAGGAAGCTGTAAATATGGCTTTCTGACCCGCATTTGACAATCTAAACTGTGATACACAAAATCAAGATCATGCCAGGTTTGCACTAGCTTCAACATCTTTTACTCCTTCAGCAAGATCCTGTTTAATAAAACAAGAACAAAATAAATTTTCTGAAACTGTGAGGATTTATACCTGGAATATGCATTCATGTAAGTAGCTGCAGTAGTTCTTTTTGCTGCACCCCTTTCCAGGATTTGGTAGACTTCATTTTTGTTGTGTACAGTTATTTCTTCCAAGCCTTTAATAATTACACCCCGCTGTCAGAAAATAATACAAGCTTGTTATACATCTCTCAAACTCAGCAATCCTGAAAGCCTTAAAATAACAAATTTTGGAAGATGGCACTAACCTTGTTTCGAGGATCATCAAACATCTGCAGTCTGTCTCCAACATCAGGAGTAGGATTCAGAAGATCAAAAAGCTCCTCATTATAGATTTCCAAAAGAGAGACTTTCACAGAAAATTCAGAGCCATTCTCTGTGAGTTTTTCAAATATTTGATGCAAAGTACGGGGTATTATACCTGCCAGTGGATCCTATAAGTTAAATATTTAATACATAAATGCACTGAGAGAGATTTGAGGGTGGGGGGTGGAATTACAGCTAAGTAGTCCTGATTTGTTATAAGCAAAAATGCCTTGGACAAATATAATCTTCCATATAAAAGATCACCAAGACTTGCATGCATGCATTAAAGATGTAAAGGCTTGTTTCTCATATAAATGAATGAGACCATTTATTAATTTACAAATATTTCAGGAAAGTCAACTTCAAGATTTGAAAGGCATCAATTTCTGGCTTTCCTTATCCTTCTGCAATTTCTAACTTTGAACTAATGTATAAACAAGAGAAGTCTCAGGAATGAAAACATACCTCTTCCCAAGTATATTCCTCATTGGGTGACCGCTCCCCTTCCATTGTGAAGGTCTTACCAGTACCAGTTTGGCCATAACTGTGACAATAAGAAAATTAGAGTGTAACCAATATACTAAAATTAAAAGAAAATTTCTTAATAATAATTATTGGCTTACTTACGCAAACACTGTACAGTTGTAGCCCATAATAACTTCATCCAAAATGGGACACACAACACTCCGGTATACATCGATTTGCTTTGCCTGAGCTCCAAAAACCTATTGAGACAAAGAAAACTCATCCCATTTATCTTTACAGTAATGTATAGCATCACACAGTAATCAGACCGTAATAAAGAAATGTATTAACTTGTTTCTACAAGTCCCCAACTTGACAAGCAGTTACCATATCAAATGTGTAAGTCTTTCTTGATGTCTTATCTGTCACTCCTCCAGTGCGGACACTAACTTCCTTTCTTGCTTGATCACAGTCTACAACAGGATATGAGCTTGCTTTACGTTCTGAAGCATTAAAAGGCCTAAAAGACAGAAGTAAAGAATATAGATTGATATCATTGCTAACAAGAACATAAACTGACAAAGCAGTAATGTCACCCAGTTTAAGGATCCAGAATAGTGTAATTGAGTAAAAGGGACTTTGTAATTGAGTAAAAGCTTTATAGCTTTTAACTTAATTTGTTTAACAATTAAGGAAAAACTGCTGCAATTGGGCAGTTTCCAGACTTCACTTCTCTTCCACCCACTGTGGAACAACTCAAAAATCTACAGCTTTTAGTTTGTTTACATATGTATTTTTTAACAAGTCCATAAACACTTAAGATCATTTACATGCTTACACAGCTAACTTGCATTAGAAAATGTTGCTCAATTGCAGGAGTGGTAGAAGATTAAACATACCAAATAGTTGTATAAACAAGAGCCTTCAAAAAACAAAAAAGCTGCACATGAAAGTTAAGGCAGTAGCAAATTAAATTAATTACATTTAAAAATTTCCTTTTACATTTACACAAGCAATGAAGCCTGCATCTCACACTGATGACAATACTTTAAAGCACCAGAAACACCAATAAGGCCTGCTAGTTGCAGAACAGTAAGCAATACCAGAACCTTAGTAACCTTTAAAATATTTTGACAGTAAAGCCACTTCAGATGCTGTTTCTTTAAATTATATATTTAAAAAAAAAAAAAAAAGATACCAGAAGTGCACAGCATCTCGAGTTTTCTGATTCTTGTGGCTAACATTTCTTCCTCAACATAGCACTGAGGCCGAAGTGTTAGATTCTAAACACACCACTAGACACTTAACTGCAAGACTGAGTGGTGACAACAGATGATCACTAAAAACACACTCACAGAGCCAAGTTACAGCTTTGGTTTTGTGACTTTTAAAATTACAGGAGACTGAACAATGAATATATTCTGCTCTATAATGATATACATTGGTGAAACAAATGCAGGCGTCTTATGATATGCTAACCCACAACCATGAGTAAAGGAACACTTCAGCTACACTGGAGCATATATGCAGATCACTGTCATGCACCAACAGACAAGCAGTAACCTGGTATGCCATGGTTACATTTGATCACAGGTTCCTCCCCTTAGGTATGAAGGATATTAACATTCATATTAAAAAGGCTAATGCATGCGTTTTGAGTTTCCAGATTCATGTTTTACAAGAGCATAACAAATGCATAGCTTGAAAAGACGTTTGATTTCAAACTTAAACAGGGGAAGTTTAGGTTAGATATAAGGAAGAAGTTCTTTACTGTGAGGGTGGTGAGGCACTGGGGTTGCCCAAGGGAGCCACGAATGCTCAATCCTTGGCAGTACTCAAGCGGGGTTGGACAGAGCCTTAGGCAACATGGTTTAGTGCGAGGTGTCCCTGCCCACGGCAGGGGGCTTTGAACTCTATGATCTTAAGGTCCTTTCCAAACCTAACCATCCTATAATTGTATTACTGAAAAGCTCTGACACATCAGAGATTTTGGAAGCAAATCTGTAGTCAAATTAATACAATTGCGTTTATCTACCAATTTGTGAGGTAAAGAGAACCTGACTGGTGCAGGAAAAAAACCAAAAAGGCAAGGTGGGAGGAACATTTAGTAGCTCAAACACACTGAAGCTCTATTAAAAAAGAAAAGCTGTAAAACAGGCAAGAGCAAAGCTGAGTTAGAAAGTTCTTAAGGGTTAAGAACTGAATGTTGACTTAGTCTACAAGTTGCAACAAAAGGAAAACACTACACCAAGGACAATCCTGATGCTACCGACATACTGAGCATTATATTCAATTAAAATACACACTGTATTTAGAACAAATATGCGCTGATACTTAGTGAGGCTCTTCCAGAACAATTGACTAATCAGATGAAAACCAAAATGATAACTCCTGGCAGCATTTCACACTCAGTTGCTTCAATAACGCTATTCTTCTATTGCAATTGCTTTAATTTACATCAACACTTTCACCCATTCCATAGCATGTTTCAGCAGCTTTTCAGTTGTATAGCAAAAATAAGATAAAACCGCTTTTAATTTCTATTATCATTGTGCATCTGCAAAAATAGAACGTCCAAGCGTGAAGATAATTGCAAAAGGCATTAACAACAGTAATGCATAAGCCAACATCAGCAGCTCTGGCACAAAAAAGAAAAAAACAAACCCTTTCCCTCCTCCCTCCCCCCCCCCAAAAAAAAAAAAAAAAACCAAACAAAAACACACACACAAAACAGGAAAAACTTCCAGAAGTATTTTGAGCACTGTTGTTAAGCAATTATCAGCATTACAGCTTTAATAAGCAACACTTTTAAGAACCTTTAAGATTCAGTATCAGTGAGCAAGTCAAGTCAAAACTACACCCCACAGCTCCCTCTTCGAGGGGCCACTGAGCAGCACCAGGCAGGGTCGCAAGCAGCGCGGCGCCCCGACAGCCCCGCACACGACGGCGGCCTCGGCCTGCCGAGCACAGCGAGTTCCCCGACAGACTGCTCAGCGTACGCTCCAGGCCGACGTTTCGTTGGGGCCTCACCGGCTGCCCGTTTACCCTGCTGTTAGCAGGTCCCCAACGCTCGCCCTGGGCGGAGGCCGCCGCGCCTACCTGCACCGCACCACCACCTGGATGTTCTTGCCCTTCTCCTCCTTCTTAGAGCTGCTGCTGCCGCCTCCCTGGAAGCCGAATGAAGCCATGGCAGACCTCGGCGCCAAGCGTGCCGGGGGGAGAAAGAGAGGCGAAGTGCTGATCGCGATGCACCGGGGCCGCTGGGAACGGCGCCAGGCACCCGCCCCGCGCCTCAGCCGCTACCGCGCTTCTGCCGAGGGCGCGCGCTCTGCCGGTTACTTTGAACCACGCACCTCCCCACGGCCCGGCCAATCAGCGGGAGCGCGCGGGGCACCACGGGACCGAGTTTCAAATCCTGGTGGGGACGCAGGCGCATGCGCCGTCGTGAGCGCGCTGCATGCTAGGAGCTGTAGTGACCGCGTGGGGTGGGGAGCGGCGCCCCGGTGGCGGCCGAGGAAAGACAGGGGAAGCAGGATTTGACCTGGTTCCTTAAGTCCTGGCGCTGCCGAGCGCGCAGCCCGCCCCGCCGTGATGTTCCACCCCATGTCCACCTCGAAGCTATTTCTTGGGGCCGCTACCGCGGGCGCTCACGAGAGGGCAGCCGGGAAACGCGCGGCCTCCTCGGCAGCTGCTGCTCCACATCCGTGGATTTAAAAGCATCCAAATATCTCACCGGCGTTACCGTTCTTCAAGATGCGCATCGTCCAGGTAACCTTCCCTCACAGGCCGAGCCCACTGGCTATCCATTCTTCTATCCTCACTGGCTCTCCAGTTAGGCCACGTTTCCTTTAAACGCCAGGTTCAAAATTAGGGAAGACCACCGAGCCAGTGCCCGGTGGAGTGGAAGCATTACTTTGCCTGCTTTAACAAATAAGTAGGATTACCTTTGTATTTACCCAACGGGGCACAGCCTTCACCATTCCCAGCAGGGCTCCTCGGGCTTGTCTCCAGAGCAATTCAGCATTGTCACAATGAATTCTACACATAACACCTTTCAACATGTTTACAGGCTGATGTTGCCTGCTCAGTTAAGTGGGAAAATCCTACATTAGGATTAAAATAAATTGCTAAAGCTTCAAAATAAAGCACCGTGTATACATCACATCAGTCTTTTATTTTGAATCTAGATCACATGAACCACGCCAAGTACAAGTTTGTATCGTCTCACCAGCTGTTTATGTCAATTCTTGCAAGAGCTTCCTTTGAGAGGGTATTAAAAGCTTTGCTAGGTGGAGATCTATGACAGGGTAACAGGTCTTGTGGGTAGACAGGAAGAAGCAGGCGTTAGAGAAGATTTAACTCGTCTGATGTGCTTTGTTTTCAACAAATCTGTTTTGGCACCTACAGACTGTCATCCACCTGTTATGGTCTACAGTGCTACAGTGTTTTGCTGCTGTTGTTCTAGGGTTTTCCCAGTTCCTAAAATTTGGATGACACATTTATACCCTCCCCCCCCCCCCCACAGTGGGCTACTTTGAAACTTACACCTCCTCCATGAGTTCTTGGAGTTAATAACAAATTAATCCTAATCCACAAGGTTTGTGGTAATTTTTCTGAGAGTGACATGAAGCAGCATCAAATTATGGTCCTCTACCATTTATCTCCAAAGTTAGAACAATATCAGAGCCAATCAATCTTATACTAGGCAGGAAGAACAGGATCTGAGAAAGACACACATTATTTTTATAGATGACATGAAGTGTTGGATTTCTGGTCTGCTAGGAGCAGAAATCCATTCAGAAAACATTAACATTCAACAGATTTGTCTGTCATTTTAAATACTGACTGATGATGAGATAGGACAAGAGCCATGAAATCTTTAAAGTGATTAGTAACAATCTTAATTTTTAGCTTTGCTGAGCATGTAAGACTTTACTCCTTGCATGCCACTGAAAATAATACAACCTTAAAGTCTATATAGCACATAAATATATGAAAACTACTTTGCAAGGAGACACGTGCAGAAGTTAATAACTGCCAGATCATTATTGCCCTTCAACATCATTTTTTAATTGGCCTCAAACCCAGAAATAAGGCAATGATTCTGTAGAAAAAAGCTTGTAACAAAGCACTTAAAATTTACATGCACAGACAACTAAGGACCTGTATTTCTGAACAGTCCTAGAGCTTAACTTTCTAATCAAAATGAGTTTGGTGCTAATTGGATGTTAATTTTTCTCCCTCTATTGAAACACTAAAAATCACAATAATATGTTTTTTCAGTTAAGATTTAGCCAAGTGGGAAAATTTAAAAAAAGCAATATCCATTGCAAACATATCAAAACTGCCCTTATTTCTACTTGCTTTTTGTATTCCATACATGCTAAGAGCAAAAATAATTCATACAGACAATTGTGTAGAAGCTACTGTTAGACTGAAAAGTCAAATGTAGGTATGCAAATATACTGAATTGTTACCTTTTGCTCTAAACTACTTCATATGCATCATATAAACGAAGACAGCATTGGAACACAAGAAGTCTTCCCATTTCTGCTTGTTCTTTTCTAGTATAAAAGCGTAACTTGCATTAGTCAGAATCTTGCTCAAAATATAAATATATCTCTCGCAGCCACAGAAGAAGAGAAGACATCATTCAAACCTGCATTTAAACAAGAGTAATCTATTTAATTATTGGGAGTTCAATCTGGCTGATAGCTACCTTTGCTATAGCTGTGGTAAGTGGAAAACATGTATTTACGGTAATTAGGTTAGCTTAAAGAACGCATACAGTTTAATAGATGCAGCTCTGTTTTACAAGGTCAATTTATAGCATGCATTTTCTTAGACTAGGTAGAGCCTAAAGATACTATTACACTATAAACACAAGCTGAGTAATAGGGAGCTAGCTTTTCACAAGCAATAAATATGAGAAGAAAAGAAACAAAAATACTTAGGCTAGTCCTAACAGTGATGGGGAGAACGACCTTTAAAAAGGCATGTACATCATCTGTGACAAATATGAGGTTTTTGTTTTGTTTTTAAAGAAAGAAAAAAAAAACCCAGAAAAATATATAATAATACACACAATTTCCAATGTAATGACTTCAGTAGAGGCTACTAATCCCCATTTACTCATCAAAAAGGACAATTTTTCACTAAAGCTTGCCAAGAAGAAGTCATTGTATTATAGCAACATTCATAGACAATGCATGTATCAAAACAAAAAACCAAATCAGTGTTTTCCTAGGATTCATATCAGATGACCTGCGTAATCATAGGTATGGAGGCCTAACCAGTAATAAAACTATTGACACTGAACACCTAAACACAATTAGCTAAGAATTAAGAAAGGTTATAATAATGGGAAGACAATAATTAATACAAATTATAAGTCTGAGTGAGACTTCTTCAAGGCTTAGTAACACCTGTTTTGATTGCCAACATGCTACATAGTGTATGAGCCTTACTGAACAAGTGGAGAGTTTAATATTATCAGTGACATAGCAAAAATTTACTGATAAATTGCATATTCACATTAAAGGGGAGATGACCTACACCTTTATGATAAACATAAAGCAATTTCTAGCCTTTGAACAGCCTGATTGGCCAGTAATACTGTAACCTCTATGTTGTCCACATACAGAAAGTTAAACAATCAGGACTTACACACACATGCTGTACTGGTATTTTCTCAGCTGAGGACAGGGATCTCCTTCAGTCAAAGTAACAGGATAATTATTTCGCTATTAAAAATTAAAGATACAATGCAATAAAAGGACTCAATGCATATATAAAATGATTAAACCCAGAATCGGTTTCAACTAACCAGGGAAAATACACAGAATAAAGGATCTCCTTTTTCTGCATGTATGCCACATCACTGACACAGACACATAAGAACTTTTACATAGTTTTATTAATTTATAGTTTTATTCACCATAATAAAAAATTAACAGCACACATAGTGGGGTATATGCATTTGTGTAATTGGCTTAGAATCAAGCTAATAGTTTTCTACACACCTGTTTTCAGTTAAGGAATATAGCTGTATGGCATCCTTTACATAAAAAGAAGCAATGAATGGGAAGATTAGAAACTTACAGACTTGACAATATCCACTGAAGTCAACAGGAAATGTCTCCTTGGCTTCTCACTATCTTTAGACTTTAATATTTTAAAATTTAATTCATCCACTATTTCTAAACTGAGAGCATTCAACAGACAATCTTTTTTCATACATGCCTTGTCATGAAATCGCCATTATTTATTTTGGAGTGGAAACAACCATAAGATATGTGTATTTTTTCAGCCTGAGGCCAGTTTTCTATGAAGCCCTTTTATATACAATTTGAATTTAATCCAGAATTTGAGCTGGGTGGAAAAATATGCTTCCATTAGAAGCACATCAAGACTTAAGAGTTCTATACTTGCTGCCTCTTCGCTTTCAAGAGGAATGTAAAATATCAGTTTTGTTCTAAATTATTTGTAATCTTCCTGCTTTGAGGATCTCTTTCCCTGCACTGTACTGTTATGTCACATAACCTGAAGAAGGGTCTCCACACTGCTACTCCAGAGTGCGTCTTCATGGGAATTTCTGAATAATTTCCACACTTATGCTAAATCATACTTAGGTTCATTTGATCTTTTTGACAGCACCTCTTTTCCACTAGGAAGACACTAGGACAGATGAAGAAGGGAGGACTGAAAGCACCAATTGTCTATGAACAATTAAATATTTTGTAGGGAAGAAATCTTAGTTGGTGGACTACATTGAGAAAGGAATTTTACTGAAAGTTCTCTTTACTTTTGCTGATGGTGTCATCAAAAGATAAAAATATCTTTGAAACATGGAAAAGATCCAAAATAGTGGATGAGTGTAATTTTGTCTAGTATAAACTGAAACAGGAGAGGGATTAGATTACAAGAACAAAATCAGTGCCACTGAATACCCACAAAATAAGTTTACTGTGGATAAAATAGGTATAAAGTATAGTAGGTGTAACCTCTACTGCAGTAGTTATGTTAGCTGCATGAGGAGGTGTGCTCTTTCATCACCACAGGTACAGAAGCCGAAGTGCTTGCTGCAGATGCTACTATTAGCAGACCAC
Organism: Ara ararauna; assembly: GCA_028858755.1. Taxonomy (NCBI): domain Eukaryota; kingdom Metazoa; phylum Chordata; class Aves; order Psittaciformes; family Psittacidae; genus Ara; species Ara ararauna. The sequence continues at coordinate 72,844,909 of CM054381.1, forward strand.
CACAGCTTTGCTGGTGCAGTCTGCTTTCCCAGGATTGCCTCTGTGTATGTCGTAGGCAAGATCTACAGTGAAAGGCAGGATTTACCAGAGCAGCTAAACATACATCAGGCCAGCATTAGCTAAATATGTAAGTATGGCTACATCAGGCTAGCAAACTCTCTGTCAGAACCTGAAAAGGAATAAACTGCCTGAAACTCTGTATACTTCTATAGCTTTCACCCCTATGTAATAACTGATAGAACACACCTTCAACTTGTGTTAACAGTAAGAGCAGAAACATTCCTACTATACATCCAATTTAAGAAAGCAACTCTAATTCATCTCTTCATCCCCAATTGCTCCAGAGAGGGAGGAGATAGATCACAAAGAGGAACACACCTGGCAGTGTACTTTCTGCCAGACACAGTGGTATTACCATCTCTGATGCAATGGCAACAGACAGATTTAAGATCTCACCATTTCTCCTGTCCTCTTTCTCTCCGGCCTCGTCTTCACTTTTGCATACACTAGCAAATGGAAAAAACCCAGACTGCCTCAAACTAGAATCCCATGAGGACCAAAGATATCCTTAATTTTCACAGCAGTTAACATATTGTGTTATAATTAGGCTCCCACACAGTTCTAAATCCAAACAGTTACTTTAGGTGAAAACTACCAACTGGCTTGCTCCAACCATGATTAGTGTAACTTGAGAGACAGTTCTGTGTCTAAACTGAGGCCAGAAGTGTGGGTGTACTTGATGTAGACACAGACATTTTAAACTGGGTAGCGCAGGTACTGGTAAGAGCGTCTCTATAAGCAGCACAGACCTCAGTAGAAACCAGCAGCGGAATGTCTACCCAAATCCCCTGACAGATTTTGTTGACCATACGAAGTAGTGTGTTGCCACTTCTCTAACATGTTATTTGACCAAAGCTGACTAGTTTAATACTGCCAATACATCTTCAGCCCCACCTCTGGATGCAGAAATAACCTTAGCTAACTCTTTTTACCTTTTTATAACAGGAGGAGGAGCTTCTAGCTATGAGATACCACCTGTAATAAAGGCAAGCAGTGGGGAAGCTAAAATCAGGCATTAGATGTAGCACATGAAGATTTTTTTCTTTCTCTTTGATAAATAAGACATAGGAAAATAGATACATCTATGAAGAAAGCACATTACTAGAACTGCAAACACTGGGGTTTTCTGGGGTGTTTTTTACTTTGGTTGGTTTTTTTTTTTTTTTTCCCCAAGGGAATTAAAGCAGGCAGCCACAACCAAAACTTTCCCACAGAGAAATCTACCACAAAAGAAAAGGGGAAAAAAAAAAAAAAAAAAGCTCCCCAGAAAACCAAATACATGGAGTTATAACAGAAGTTCAACCGCATCCAGCATTTCCACGTCGCAGGCCCATCCTGCAAAGAGAGCCCCGTGCTCGGAGCAGGGGGGGCCGCGATTCCGCAGATCTCCCGCAGCAGGGGAGCAGCAGACAGAAGGCTCCCGAAGGAGAGCTCCCACAAGGTAAATTCTCTCCCCGGAGGAAGGAAGACTTTGACACCCGCTGCACGGGGAAATCTGAAATCTCTGCCACTCAGGACGGCACCGCACCCACTGTACTCAAATTACGAGGCGCCTAATTACCTTTTGTCTTGGCTTTCGCCGGCAGGAACGCAGAGCCCGGCCGCCAGGAAGCGGACGGGCCGCTCCCTCCGCGCCGGGCCGCAACACGGTACCTTCGCGGGCGCTACCCCAGCCCCGCGCCGACGGGGGTCGCCCCGCTGTCCTTCCCGCCGCAGCCCCGTCCGCCTCCGCCGGGCGCGACTCTCCAGCCCCCCCAACGCGCCCCGCCGAGTGTCGCCCCGGCTCTCCGCCCAGCCATCCACCCCCTCCACCGCCTCCGCCTCCTCCCAGAGGCCCCCTGCCCCCTCCCCAGCCGCAGCCCCGGCCCTCCTGGCAGCAGGGACAGTCTCTCGCACCCCCAGGTACAGGCCCCGCTAGGCCCGGCGTGGTGGTGGCGGCCCCGCCGGGCGAGGAGGGCGGACGGGACCCCGAGGGCGCCGGGGAGGGATTGGCCAGGCGGCGAGGGGAGGCGGGCGGAGAAGATGGCGCCGAGGAGCGTCGCGTGCTGAGGCGAGCGGAGCCGGGCCGGGCCGGGGCGGGCGGCGGCGGGGAGAGGCCGGGCGCTGACGGTGGGGCCGGGATATGCGGCAGCGGCTGCTTCCTGTGCTAAGACGGGCTCTCCTGGGCTTAGCGCGCCCCTGCGCTGTCCCGGCCTCCCAGGTTTTCCCTCGGTGCCGGCGGCGAAGCTTTCTCGGGTACGGTGTGTGTTTGGCGGGGGCTGGGGCGGGTGAGTGCGTGAGTTTGGGGCAGGCCCCTGGGTCCCCGCACTGTGAGGTCGGAGATCCGCTCCTGTCCCCCATTGCGTTGTGTAAGAGGTGGCGGCGCGGCCTGGGGCACCTTGTGCAGGCAGGAGAGTGCCTTCCCTGCCCTGAGTGCGTCTTCAGCCCGGGGCTTGCGGGCAGCCAGGGCAGCGGAAGCGCGGGGCTCGGGGGGAGTGATGAGGGAGCTGGGGCTGCGGGCCCGTGTGTGCCAAGGAGGCCTGTGTCCTGCGCTGCGCTCCCCGAGCCCGGTGTCCGGTGTGTCTCTAGCAGCACGTCGGCTGGCAAAGCAGGCTTGGTCAGCAGCCTCATGGCTATGGCGCGGCTTTAGCTGCCCGGTGGGCTCGCTTTGTTATGCTTGTCCTTCCCGCCCCACCTCACAAAGACCCCGGAACTTGCATGCTGCTTAACTTGCCATGTCTTCTTGAGCCATAAACGTTAAAAAAAAAAAGTTTAAATTCTTTGCAAAGAAACTGCTATCAGAGTTACCCAGGGTTGATGGAAGCAGCCTCTTCGGTATGTGTCAAGCTGTCCAGTACTGGCACTGTGTGTGTCTTGGTTTTGTGTGTGTGTTACTAGTTCCAGCGGAGACAGTAAGTAATCTCGATGGAGGGAGGAACGGCGGGAGGCTTGGCATGGTTCGCTTTAGGGGCAAATTAAACTGCGTAACAACTCGGCAAAGTTTTTCCAGGAAGGGAGCTGGGTGGGGGAAAGAGGCAAAGTTGTTTTCTTTCTTTCTTTAGCACTGTATCTGTTATCTTAATAGCGAAACCTATATTTAACGCTGCAAAAGCAAGAAATGTCAAGAGTAACATCTTTCGGGGGGGGGGGGGGGGGGAAGTTATGATGATTCATGCTGTCAATGCTCGTGTGTCAAAATTCGAATGTACCGTTATTGTTCATGATTGCAGTGAATGCTCCAGTATTGTAAGGGTGATCCACAATGTATGTTTGGAGCTAATGCTTTTCTTGGGCTGTAGGTTGTCTTGCTAGATTACTTGTCTTTAAGCTTGTGAAAATATGCAGTATTTGGACTTAACTTTGCATGTGTGAGTAGGCCTGTTGTGTTTTCAAACTGCCTACAACCATGATTTAATCATCTGTTTGATTGTGAATTAGGATTTTCATAAACAATGATATGAGAGCAGGCGTAGTGCTTTCACATGATATTTTGGAAGATGGCAAGTGTGAAAATTAATAGCCTTTTCTTTAATTACATGTGCCCTGTTTGCGTTTCTGAATTTTGTTCATACTTCACTTTTTTTCAGCTTTACCTTTTTCTTATATAATTTTTAACTTTCATCTGCATGTCAAGTAGCAAGATAATTTCTCAGTTAGAACTTGTTATCGCCTCTGGTCTAGTTAGGAGGTCCCTACAAGGTTCATGTTTGCATGTTTTTTTGCTCCCTTTCTCCTTTCTGTCTTCAGTTGCTTGTAAAGCTGCGGCATAGTCCCTTAGACGAAACCCTACCTTTGGGACTTTGATCAGAGTGTGAAGGATGCCCCTTATTTTGCGCATGAAGTAGTTGCCTGTCCTGTTAGATCTAGAAGAAGAAGGCGGGAAGGGACAAAAAAAGCTCTTTACCTCCAGTGCTTCCCTGTACTGGAAGGTGTTAGGCTCCTAGCTAGGGGTCATTGCAGGTTATTGTAGAAGTCATTTACTAAAAATATTGTCAGACCATTTGAGAGATCACAAGTTGAGTTGATATTTTACATATATTCTATTGTATTAGATACTTTCATAGTAGTTTTAACAAGGTATGAATCAAAAAGTTTGTAGTAATAAATGTCTGTGGGGGAGTTTATTTAATTGGATTTGTGTCCAGTTATGCATTTGTGTATGCATGGTGTGTCAGCGAATATCTTTATGTTCTCAGCTTTTATCATGTCCGTAAATTGATACAATATGAGTATGAAATAGCGCTGTGTATATGTAATAAGGTGATTTTTGATGGAGTTTGATTGAAAGTTGCTTCACTGTGGCTTTCTATTTAGATCTCACCTTCCGCAGCTTGTTTTTGGGATAAGTCAGAACCATAGCTTGCCTGAAAAATTCAGATGGAAAAAAAAATGCTGTAGAATTGAAAGTTTACCTACAGCGTTAACAGTAGAGCTAGAATTGCCTGAAATCATAGTAACTAGAACACAGAAGAGGTAAGTAGCCAGGACTTCCTTTGTTGCAACGCATCACTGCTTGTTGTTATAGGTCAGTTGATTAAAGTGCTAGTATTAGGTAAGCAATTGCTTTTAATGTAGGATTACAGTCGTTGTCATGATTCAGAATCCTAAAGTTCTTTCTGTGTTTGTTGCTAGATCAGATTTTCTTGCCAGTTCTCTCATCTTTCCATGTATTTCTTTTTTGTTATGCAGTATAACTAAAGTTTTTAATGCAGACCTCACAAGTTTTTCTTTTTGAGGGTAAGAAACAGATGGTAGCATAAAGTGTTAAGTGAGTTGGCTTTACAAAGAGTCTTGGGCAATCTGATGTGCTACTTGCAGATAAAATGTTTAAAATGCACATCAAAATACAGTAGAATAAACCACAGAGGTCTTCCCTGTAACATCCAGTTTTGTTTCCTAGTGTGTGCAGGGCCATGTGCTAGACACCACTGCTACACTGTGGTTGTGGACCAAGCCCTGCAGCTGTAGGGTGGTGGAAGGAAAATGTCAGGGAGGGAGGAAGAATGAGAACCACTGGCTTGTGAGTATTCAATGCGTAAAGCAATTAATTGGATTAATGAGTGCATTCCTGAAGGAAATAAGTAAAATACACTTCCAAGCAGCTGGTTGTGTTACACACAAACTAGTCTTGTCAGTCTTGTTCTTAGCATGCAATTTGAGACTGATGAAAATAATGCAAGCCAAAATACTATGACAGATTTATGAAGTCATTCTGAAGATGCTGTATTGTCTAAAGATCAAAACCAGATAATTTTACTTAAATTTAATAAAGACCTGATCTTTCAAAACCCTTTTGGAATTTTCCTATTTTCAGCAATCTTGTGTAAAAAAAAAAATGAAGAAGCAGTAGGAAAAGATTAATTTTAATTGTTTTCTATTTCTAATGAACCTGGATAAATCTTGTTTGCCATGAAGGGTGTGTTTTGATTAATTGTTTGGGGCAAGTTTTGAAGAAATAGGAAAAGTAAGCTGAAGTAATTTTGAAATTTTTAAAAACTGGATATGCTTTATTGCTGTTTCTGAAATCAGATTGTATAAAATCCTGCCTTGGTATTTGACTTTTTACCTAGCGCTTTAGAAACTGTGGGATGGTCAAGTGAAGAAATGTAGTTTCAGGGCAGTAAATTACCTTTTTGGTTGCTTGAGTGTATATCCCATCCTATTGGACTGACATGAGACACATGCATCATTTTACTAGTTATTCAGCTGGGGCCTGATCTTACATATGAAGCTACCAGGGCCAAGTTCACACATGGTATTGTCTCATTAATGCTACTCATAATTCCCGTACACTGGCTTGTAACACCAGTGTTTCTACTGCCACATTGGCAGTGAAGCTGTGGCAGACCAAGTTTTACTGCTGTGATCTAGAAGCTGTAGAAGCTGGACCCTTCTGGGAATGAGAGAAAGGCAGACATCTGCCCTGGCCACCATCATTAGGAGGGAATTTTCCGAGTCAATTACAGACTTGGCAAAAAGCGGCACACTGAGGTTCTGAAAATGCTTTAATTGTAGCAAGCTTCAGGATTTCTTCAAAAGAAACTCCATAACAAAACCTTGTAAATATTCATCATCTTCAAACTTGCCTAATTTGGCATGATTAGTTGTTCTTAATAACTTGGTAGCACTGATTAAATCATTGCAGGCCTTTGTAGTTGGAGCTATTATGCATGGAGTAATATGCTGAATTCCTAAGGAGTTTGAAAGTGATAAAACATGATAACATTTTGAGCAGTTTATCTACTTATGCAGTCTATCTGTCTGTATGCAATCAGATTTATTTAGATCAGCATCAGGAATGTGTTGGGATCTTATATATTCTCTAGCTTTGTGACAAGTAGATTTACAGAAGATTGATGCTTTATGGATGTTGAATAATGTGAACTGTTTAATCTCTAAATGTGTAAAAGAAAGATTGTTAGGTTTGTCTACTGATGAACCTATAATCTGAAGAAGTTACATGTAGTCTCCCGAAGTAGCCTTTATGGTAATGGTCACCAGAGTTGATTTAATTTTTGGGGTTTTTTTTTTGAGATTACTCTTTCTCTACTCTATTTTTTTATTACATTCTTCGTAACAGAACTTAGTAAAAAACATTCCTCTGACTTGTACTGCATATAGTTTAGTCTAAAAATAATTTTTAATTATGGCATACTACTGAATCAAGAAGAGAGGAGGTGATTTACTGGTGATGTCACTTGTTATACATATAAGGATGTCACAATGCCATTGAATTCTACTGCTGTCGTGAGGAGAGGTAGTTGCAAGAGGTGAAGAGGAGGAACGAAGATCCGTGGAAGAATGGAGACTTATTTTATTGTTGCCAAGCCACGAGCTTGCAAATGAAGAAGTTTGTGGGCTTTTCCAGAGGACTCAATTCAGTGCTGTTTTCCTTGTAAGAGAGGTAAGGAAACTCTGGCCGGTAATTTTGCAGCAACAGGCCTCCTGCCTAAGCACACAGCGCTTCATTCACTCCATGCATTTGCAGCTGAAGAAATCATTATGTGAGTTACTAAGAACTGTAAACTAAGGTAGATCAGTAAATAATACAGAGAGCACAGTTACCAGTGGTAGCTCAGTTGCAGGACAGAACAGGGAAAGGTTTTGGCTCAACAAAGGTTTCACTTCACCCTGGTAAATGGTAGGCAATTAAGTGGAGGGGGTGGATGGGGAAGGAAGTAAAAGGAAATGGATATAAATAAAACACAGAACTTGGGACAGGTGCAAAATGTGAGATTGAACATTACTGTGGTCTTTGTATAGTTTCAAAGATGCTGCTAGAGCTTTGATAACAGTTGTACTGCAGTAGTGTAACAAACCAAGTATATGCAAAAGACATGAAACATGAGTTGCTAAAGGTGAGGAGCAATTCAGGTCCTAGTGTACAGAACTATAAACTTAAAGTGAGTACATTGTAATGCCCTCAGAAGTAATTTGGGTTCAGTTGCATAAAAGCTTTAAGCAAACCCCAATTTTAAGGCAACTGATAAAAATTTAAAGCAAGGATCAAAATATGCTGAGCTGATAACTGTTGCTGTTCATCTTGGTTACTTCAAGCTGATGAGTGTTTATAGCCGTTCATCTGGCTCAGACCTGTGTACCCACATTTGGCTTAAATATGTGCAGTCTGTCATGGCAAAAGAATCTAGGAAAGCACTTTGGCATTTGTGCTTTGGGGGTCATATTTTTATTAGCTAGTTACATTTTTGCGTTGAAGCAGCCCTCAGGAGTTTCTGTTAATTGGTTTTCAGATACGGTCCTTTAATTGTTCAAACACTGAACTTAGTTTTGACTACACTGGCTAATTTTTAATTAAAGTAAGTTTCCTGAAATAACTTTGAAAGATTAAAATAGTTAGTCAGAATCATGTATCACTTAATCCCACTCTGTAATATGTTTGCAGGTGAAACCTTGCTGGTTTGAAGGGACTGCCTGACTGGAAATCATTAAGAAAATGTGGCCTCAAAGAGTAGAATAAAATTTATTTCAAGTAGTTGTAGCTTATAATTCAGCATCTGTTTTAGTTGATACTTTTCTCATATAAGTGAAGTAATTTTGATGAGGAAGATTGTCTTAATATTTCCTAGTCATTGAATAGGGACACTGCTCTCAGTTTCAACATCCGTGTTCTTTTTTCTGTTTCTGTCTAGCTCTGTGATGGTGCCACCTGTAATTTTTGAGCCAGTGGGAAAATTACCAGTGCCACAGTAATGCTTTGTGTTTGTTCTTGCCTCCTTTGCTCTACTGGGTCTTTCTCTGTTGCTTCTGTGTTGTGAAAGTAGTATTTCTTCTAATGACATTTTTGTTAGGATATAAGCTCCGCAATAAACATAGAATCTAGTTTGTGGATTAATTTAATACTACTGACCATCAGCACCCAATATTCGTTGTGATGACAGAGCAAGTAGATACAGCTCTTATGTTTCAGGACAGCATCTGAACATGGCTTCAGGAATTAAGCTACTTTTCAAGAAACTACAAGAAATACAGAATTCTTGCTTTCCATTACTTTTTTTTTTTTTTTTTGCTATGATCAAAAGCAGTCTGTTGTCAAAAAGCTATAGGGTTTTTAGGATTCTTGTGAAAGAATGGAACGTGGTATTGTTATAAAGCAATTGTACTTAGCTTAAAAGTTGCACATAAAAGCAGTCATATGTACAATATTATATCTTACAGTTTACTCCTTAAGAAAAAATCAGTGTGTAAATAAGTGAAATTTTCTTCTCTAGCTATTGTATTGTAGTAACATAGCACCAAGAGGAATGGCAGTTGAGCAGGAAGGTATTGATTTTGTTCTTTTGACACATTGCCCTTCAGGAATATTTCATAGTTGATCTGCTTTTGCTTTGATATGAGTTGTCTGGTACTACAGTTTATAAAGGAAATAATTGTGAGTTAATCATGCAAACCCATTTGAAGTTGAAGAGAAGGTTGTATTCACAATGCCCATTGAAATAACAGTGAAGGTAGAGACTTAAGTTTAAGTCCTTGGTTTGAAAGCTTAATTACCAGTTTTGACCTTTTTGAAAATTATAGGTTTTTCCTGTACTGAAATTTGTCTGCCAGCTGGAGGTAGCCTAGGAAGGAGGCAGAAGTAGGGAATGATAATAAAAAGGAGGTGTACAGCTTCACAAGACATCAATTGAAATCTCATAAGATTTCACAGAAGCTGCGTAATTTGATGAATCACATTGGAAAGATGAGTCATCTGAACAAACAGTAAAGTTCTGTGACTTAATGATGTGGTGTAGAAATAGCAAAGAGATATGAGAGGATGAGGAAATTGTTTAACATTCAGAAAAACCCCAACACCTTGAGAAGTTTATAGTATATATGCATCTTATGGTAAGCAGCTAGTATCTTAATGAGGTGCTCCTTACCAGAAGTAAAGTCCGGAGGTTGAAGTCCTCCTTGCTATCCTGCATGCTTTTATTTGTCAATCCAGAAGAATTGTATGCAAGTGAAATACAGTGAAGAACAGTTTAGTTACTGATTTTCATCTATGAAAAGTAGTACCTAGTCTCTCTAAATAAATTTTACGCAGTATCTTAAGTTTAGTAGAGTATTTCTACTTAACAACTTTGAACTTTGAACAAGGAGGCATTTTTTAAATCATAGGCATGGGTTATATCAGTGCTGTTGATGCAGAGAAACGGTGATGTTGCTGTACTTGGAGTATCCTTTGGTTTTGAATGGTTTCTGCATTTTTTTAGAGGAAGAAAGTCTGTAGGTGCTCCAGGAAGGCTTAGCCTAAGTACAGGGTTAAAGTAGTGGATAAATTACAGGTTTAAATGGGAGTGTAGATGTTTACATTGAAATGTAGCATTTTGGTTACTGTTTAGTGGTTACGTTTGATTGCACTGGTTTTTTAAAGGTAGTTCAGAGTGTGAAAACCATGTTTCTTCTAAAATGCATTGAGTTGCACATTTTAAGGTTATTGCTTAGAGACACTCAAATTCTGATTATTCATTGATGCTTCTGAGTTCAGCACTTTTGTGGTGTGTTTTTTTTTTTTTTTTTTTTTTTTTGGATTATAATTCCTGTTTGTAATTTTGCTTTCTTTCATATAAAGGCATGTTAGAACTTAAGTCTGTTTAAAAGTCCCAAAGTAATTTTTTTTTTTACTTCTTTGAAAAGCATTCAAAGATATAATGCTTACTTTACTGCTTTTTTTCCACAATAATATCTTATCCAGTTTGCATTTCCTTCCTCAGGCATAAATACAGTCTTATACAAACTTCCACTCTGCTACAGATAAAATCTTATTTTTCTGTATGTGAAACACTGGTTTTCACTGATTCTCCTGTAGACATTATGTTCATAAACTTTTTGTCCTTAACATGCTCTTAATAATGAGCTCTTTATTAGCCTCTTTGTAATATATAACACCAACACTGATGATTCTGCATCTGCTGACTTCAAGTTGGCTGTTGTTTTTGTACTGTAGAATCACATGAATAAATGGAAAGGCGATAATCCAGAGGGACAGGAGCTTGCAGAACTGCTTCCCGTTTTGAGAATGATAGAGAATTTAGGAAGGAGATTTTTATTAACTGACTCCCATTTTAATTTTTAATTTTAAGCAGTAAATAAAATATGTAAGCAGTTTTTCTTTTCCAAACAAAGCTTTTTGTTACCTGGTAACACTGAGTGTGCAGTTGATTTGCTAGCTAGAGAGTTAGTTAAAATGTTATGACTGTAGATTTGAAACAGTAAGGATGTTGTGATCTGTGCAGTCCTTCATGTTCCACATCTCATGTGGTCTTAAAGCTTGTGTGTAGTCTTAAAACTTGGGTAAAGTTCCTTGAACTGTACAACCTGAAAATGGAAAAGTAAATACTGTGCAACTCCTTGTTATCTATGTGATACCAACAAGACCATGCAGAATTTCTCATGCCTCTATCTATGTGTTGTGGTAGAGTTAGACTCGGATCTGGTTTTCTTTGTAAGTGAAATAAGTTCAGCAATGACTAATGAAGCTTATATAGTAAGTTACTTGGCAATACAGCAAGCAACATTTCACCACAGGAAAAGATTTGAGTTTGGTTGGTACCACATAACAGGCCCCGTTCTAAAACCCTTCCAATAAAACAGGGTTAGAATTCAGTAGCTCTTACATGCTGGAATAAACCACATGGTTGGCTCAGAGCATAGCTCTTTGATTTCCTCTTTCTGGGATTTGCTTATATATTTTTTTGTGTGTGTGTCTTTGTGGTGGTTTTTTGTTTGTTTTTTCTTTGTCCCTCTGTGTGTGTTGGTGTTGTTGGTTTTTATTTGCTTGCTTGTTTGTTTTTAACTTGCAGCCAAGCGGTTCCACTCGAGCTCCCCAAATATCCAAATCTGCATGGCTCACCTTTTCACTTGGCATTTAAAAAAAATGAATAACCAGAGTTTATAATTTCAGATTCACACTTAGTTTCTTAGAATTTCAAAATTGTACCATTAAAGAAGCATGTCTCATAGTATGTCTATTAAACTAATAGTAGAAGTTCAAACGTGAGTGCAGAACTCAATTTCTTGGTGTCAGTATCGCCCAGAATTCTTTATCTTAATATTAAAATATTATCCGGGTCTATGTAAAAATAGTGAGTGACATTTCTTTCTTTTAGGTTTCAGAAAGAGACAAACAACAAAATGAACAATCCAGCTATTAAGAGAATAACAAATGAAATTATCAAATCACCTGAGGATAAACGAGAATATCGTGGACTGGAATTGGCAAATGGCATTAAGGCTCTTCTCATTAGTGATCCCACCACAGATAAATCTTCAGCAGCACTTGATGTACACATAGGTATTTAATGCATGTTGTGTTCATTATGTCATTAATAAAATTGCTTCAAGTTTTGATATCTTAATTGCAAATAAACTGGCGGGCATGGTATCCAGTTGGCAGCTTTGCCTTTTATTGTCCTTTAGAGTTTGTTTAATTCTTTGAAACATAAAGTTGAAAATTATTAGAGTTAATTAAATACTCTTACTGTACTCTCTGTTTACTCAAGTGTAGCTCAGTCAGTAGAAAGACTTCTTTTAACCATTAAGTTTCGTGTTATGAAAGATCTTTTGTAAGCAGAAAAGGGGCGGGTGTGAGTGCAATTATTTCAGACAGCTCCATCTGTTATGTCAGACTTATTTTTTTTCTTTCATGTTAAGTTGTTGATGTGTAGAGGTGAGAAAATACTGTAATGCTGGAAGAGTTGGAAAGGCACTCCCTAACTCCAGTGATGCTTAGGTGTGTAAATAGAAATACTGGAAATAGAAGGGGAAAGCAGTTACTTTGATTCTTTGGAACAATTGAAGCCTTTCTTAGATCTGAGGTATTTCTCAAGCTTGTGTAGTTTCTCAGTTGCTTGGAAAGTATGATGTGCGCACACATTACGTAAGGGTTCTCTTGCCGTGTTTGTAGTTGGGAACTCTGGCTGCTGTTGGTGTTTGGACAGAAATAGTAGAGCAGCTTTGAAAATTTCTGGCCTTTTTTATTATGGAGATAGCTGTCACAAGTCATTATCTCACTCAGAGGATGCCAAATGTGGTTTTGTTAGGTACTATGACAGTAATAGCCAGCTGCAGCATCCAGTTCCTGCACATGTACTGAAGGAGATGTATGTGTTTCCTTCATTTGTCCCATTGCACATCACTGCATACACCAAAGCAGGTCACTCTAACTTCCACATTTCTGGCTTTCATTCTTGCACATCATTATTGTCTTTTAATCCATCTGCCTTCATAATTACTAGCTGGTCATCAGTAGCTGCTTGCGTTCAGGCAATTACAGGTTATCAGTCATCCTATAAACCACAGGATAAATACCTCCTTAATTGTGGTTGGCAATTGCTGCCCTTTACACGGTACAATTATTAAAGTCAAGGTATAGAAGTCAGAACACTGATCTGCCATGTCTTTACAGATTATGAGTCATAGACTTCAACGGAAAAATTGTCTCTGTAAGGCTGTGCAGGCTGATTTGGAAAGGCAATTTGAGACACTAATTAGTTCAGTTACTAAGTCTTTATTTTATTTTATTTTTAAGATTGAATTTAGTTGACTGTAGCTGCACAAGTGTCTGCTTACATCTACAGAATTGATATAATTGCCTGAGGCAACACAATGTAATATAAAGCACTTTAAAAGACTTTAACAATTTAATATTACTTTCTGAATGGTTAACATGAAATTTTTCGTCCTGCAGGATCCTTGTCTGATCCCCCCAACATTGCTGGGCTTAGTCACTTTTGTGAGCATATGTTGTTCCTGGGAACCAAGAAGTATCCAAAAGAGAATGAGTATAGCCAATTTCTTAGTGAGCATGCCGGGAGCTCAAATGCTTTCACAAGTGGAGAACATACCAACTATTACTTTGATGTATCACATGAACATCTGGAAGGTGCACTAGACAGGTAAACAGATTTTTGTTATATGGGTGCAATTTGAAATCGTGTAAAAGTTTGTGGGTTGTTTTTTTTTTGTTTGCTTTGTTTTGGGTGGTTTTTTTTTTTGTTTTTTTTTTTTTGTTGTTGTTGTTATGATATTAAAGAAATGTTTGAGGACGCTCTCTTTGGCTAAAACTGATACCAGCTATTTTTCAGTACTAAAGTTTTGCTCAGGTTTTTTCAGCTAGCAGAGTTCTTTGCTGAGGCAGTATTTTTGAAGTTCAAAGCTTGTGTTTACACTGAATATTTTTGGAAATATTCATATTTCCATCCATATGGGATGCAGAATATGATTATGAGCTTATGCATTGTGCAAATACTCTGATTGTAAAATCAAATACTATGCTTCCTATAGAATCCTTATTTCATTGATAGCAAAAGAAGGATGAAGTCTAGAAATATATTAGGATGCCTTTAGTAAAGGGAACTCACTGAAATCTCTGCCTTTTGTGGGAGGGGACAGAAATTGAAGGATGTGTAGTCAAGTGAGGTAAAGAGTGTTGTTTTTTTTTTCCCCTTGGATTTTCCCTTGATGTCTGACTAGACTGACTTGATTTGTGAGATTAAAAGAGTCTCTTGCAGCTAAACTTCAAAACAGTAGAAATGTTCAGTGTATTAATTATGATGTAAGGTCCTTGATTGTCATAGTACCTTATATGATGAATATATTGTTGTCTGTATTTATAAATAAAGAAACTGAGAAATAAAATTTGTGAATCAGTGTTGGAACTTACATAATTTATAACTTTTGCATTGCAGAAATAATATATTAGTGTGTTTACAGGAGGTACATAAACTTCATAGTTTTCTGTTACCATTTATGTACAGCGCTCTTGCCTTTAATTTTAATTTTTCTGTTTAGATTTGCCCAGTTTTTCCTGTGCCCTTTGTTTGATGAAAGCTGCAAAGACAGGGAAGTGAATGCTGTTGATTCTGAGCATGAGAAGAATCTGATGAATGATGCCTGGAGGTTGTTTCAATTAGAGAAGGCTACTGGAAATCCCAATCATCCCTTCAGTAAATTTGGAACAGGTTTGTCAGAATATAATTATCCATCCATTGGAGTTCTGTGTAACACACAGTAGCATTGTTTATATAAAATCGTTAAAGACAGACTGAAACAATTGCCCTTTTCCCCCTTTCTATACAAGCTTATTATGGTGCTTTATCATATTTTCCACATTGTAGACCAAACAGAGCTAGATAAAACCAAAAGAAACAGAGTGATCCAAGACTTGCAGTACAGTGATGAAGCATCCTTTATGGTTCTGATAATTACTGTAGTGAATGCTGTTTTCCTATTACTGGATTTGTCATAATTTGGTTCTGTTAAGTCTTTGTGCATAACAAAGTGAATGAACTGTGTTTAAATTGTTGTTAGTCACATGCTCTTTTTGCTAGCTAGTATTGCATTAGGACCACGTGACAGTGGCTAGGTAAAATTGGAAAGATGAGCAAGTTAATGTGAAAATTACTAGTGAGAATATAAAATTCAAAATCTTAAGCACAGAGCACAGCAGTAGTAGATGGATAGATAAAAAGGTCTTGGGCAAATCCTAATCTTATGGTTGTAGGTTTTTTTCTGGCTTTATTATTCACAGAACGCTTAGTAACAATTTAAACACTCCAAAACCTCAATTTAAAAAGCCTTAAAGTAAGATGCTGTATTTATGGTCAAAACCACAAAAGTTTGCTGCTTTGGCAGAAGTTTCTTTTTTTTTTTTTTATAGAAGTTATTTTCTACTTGAATTTGGTTTTGAAACTGTTGACGTGACAGGGCTATTAATTCATGCACTGCACTGTTTGATCCCTGAGCATTAATGCATTCTGTCGCTGGATCAGTCTGCTGGATGGATAGTTGATGAAAATATTTGGTACAGTAGGATAATGAAAGTGCAGATAATGGGCTTAAAGAATTAGTTTCTTCCTCTGTCTCAAGAAAGATTATTTTTGCACCTGTTGATGGTAGTCATAGTTGAGGAGCTGGTAGCCAGCTGCGATAGGAGCATTATTTGCTCTGTTATCAAGAAAGACAGGCTGTCTGATACGGGGAAACTGTAACTACATTCTCCGAACAGGTGCATTTGAAAATTTGGGCAGGCAAGCATCTGAAGTACATTCTGTAATCTCTGCTACTGAAGAGATTATTTAATTTTTCTATAGCCCTCAGAAAATATAAGTGAAAGTTGCAGAAATGTTTTTCTGCAATTAAAGAAGGTTTTATAGCTGATATAAGGGAAATGTTTTCATGGGGAGAATACCTGAAATGTGCTCAAATTCAATAGCATACTCACCTCTTCTTACATTAGGCTCCGATTCTGAAATTAAATTATAGCGTGTAGCCTTCCTGTAGATCTAACTTTGCAGATGTAGAGCCCAGCTTTGATGTTTTTTATTTACTTAGAGATGACAGCTGTGGTAGGGTTTTCATGACAACTGCAGTTGACATCCTTACTGTTCCCTTTTGACCAGCTGAAATGTTGTTAGTCTAGCAGAATACAGGAATGACTTCATTTGATGCTTCAGGTCACTCCTCTTTGCAGCCTGTTTTCCAGCAAACCAATTACTCTTTGTCTGTCTGGAGAAACAAATTCACCTTAATCTTCAATTTTCCTGTTAGGATGTGCATTTTGTCCCCACATACCCTTCATCCATCTCCCTGAGTTGATGCCTATGATGGTAATTCTCTGTCAGTACCTTCACCAGTGTCAAGTACTTTCCCACGTCCTTTTGCATTGTCTAGAGTCCATTTTCTTAAACCTACAAGATTCTTGCCTCTTAACGTACTGCAGTATTGTAACAGTGCAGTTTCTGAGCTTTAGCTTTATAAGAATAATTTTTTATAAAAATAAAGATTCAGCTTTATTTTGTTGTATTTTATTCTGTTTTGTTTTAACCTGTGTGTTGATTCTATGGGAAAGAAAACCCATGTTTCATTTGTCTGCAGATAGTGAGTAATACAGACAAAAATATTTTAACCATAATACCCTAATTAGGCTTTTTAGGTGTAATTAAGAACCCTTGCTTTTTCCTCATATGTGAACTTTGAAAATTAAAGCAATATATTATAGAATCATAGAATCATAGAATAGTTAGGGTTGGAAAGGACCTCAAGATCATCTAGTTCCAACCCCCCTGCCATGGGCAGGGACACCTCACACTAAACCATGCCACCCAAGGCTCTGTCCAACCCGGTCTTGAACACCACCAGCGATGGAGCATTCACAACTTCCCTGGGCAACCCATTCCAGTGCCTCACCACCCTCACAGTAAAGAATTTCTTTCTCATATCCAATCTAAACTTCCCTTGTTTAAGTTTGAACCTGTTACCCCTTGTCCTGTCACTACGGTCCCTAACGAAGAGTCCCTCCCCAGCATCCCTATAGCCTCCCTTCAGATACTGGAAGGCTGCTATGAGGTCTGCATGCAGCCTTCTCTTTTCCAGGCTCAACAGTCCCAACTTTCTCATCCTGTCTTCATACGGGAGGTGCTCCAGTCCCCTGATCATCCTCGTGGCCCTCCTCAGGAGTTGTTCCAAGAGTTCCATGTCCTTTTTCTGTTGAGGACACCAGAACTGCACACAATACTCCAAGTGAGGTCTCATGAGAGCAGAGTAGAGGGGCAGGATCACCTCCTTCGATCTGCTGGTCATGCTCCTTTTGATACTGTTTCAGGCAGTTTCTTCATGATGATTTGTTGACTGTTGCAATTCTAATTAGACTTGTATGTTATCACCAAACATCTGGACAATATACTTGCCATATGTTATTTATGTTGCTCATTTTGCCTCATTGATTTGTATTCATTTACATCTGTGATTGTAGGATTTGTGCCCTGGGCATATATGCATGGCAGGCATGGTCTCTGTCTTCTCTCTCTCTTGCTGGTTTTTTCCTATATGTACATGTCAACTTTTCTGCTACATTTTCTTGCCTTATTCTTCCTCCGCATCCCTTGCTGTCTTCTGTATCTAGTCTGGTTGTGGCTTAAGGGAGTTACTGATCATAGAGTTAATGGATAGGGTATTTACACATCTGATCTGTAGATTCTGTTGACCATTTTGTGTGCCCATGTTGTAGTGAGAAGTGGAGTCAATTAAAATCCAGTGTGCTCTTTGTAGACTCTGATTTTCCTCTTACCTTTACTAAACATGAGTTCTGCTTTGATTATAAATGTGGAGTGTGTCCTTAGAATAAATCATTGAAATCTTGATGTTGATGTAAAAGTTGCGCTAATTAACAGGAGAATAATTTAATAGAGAAAGTTTGGTAACTCCTGCTTCTGGGCTTATTCAGGAAGAACTGTAGTTTTCTTCTTCTCTAGTCCTGTTCCCCTACTGCAGCAACAGCTCAGCTGTTTTTGAAGCAGAAGCTGAACAGTCAGAATTTACAAAGCATGTTTGTAGATTAGTAATTATATTTTTAATATATTAGGCTACAACTTGTGTCATACAATGCTACAGGTAATTTCACACAGTGAAATCACTCTATGTAGGAGTGTGTATATTGGAGCAAAACCTTCTACAAATGTGCTAGAGAAAAAACTTCTGAATTAGAGCCTGGGCTTACTTGCTTTGAAGTAACCCATTTAAATTAAAACGATTATTTTGGGTCACTAAACCATCCTTGGTTCTTTAGGAATGTGCAGATTGAGAGTGGAAGTATTTATTGTCTCTGATACGCTGAGACAGCACTTATCCAGTTTGCTTATTGTACATGGTTTGTTGTTGTTTGTTTGTTTTTCAAATTACTGTCCATCAGGAGGAAAGCAGACTTGCTAATTTATATTGTTCATTTTTAAATTCATAAACATCAAATGTAGTTAACGTCTTTTTAAATTACAGGGAACAAACTCACTCTTGAAACTAGACCAACCAAAGAAGGAATAGATGTAAGACAAGAGCTATTGAAGTTCCATTCTACTTATTATTCATCAAACTTAATGGCTATTTGTGTCTTAGGAAGAGGTGAGTTTTATTCTGCTGGTTGAGTAAGCCTTTACGTGTATTTATGTTTGAAGAAAATATAAGCAAATGTAAGTGTTGGAAAATCTACAGAAGGGAAGAAAGTAAAACTTGTACAGACTAACCAAATGTAATTTTATGTTTAGTGAAGTAACTTGCAAGGTATGAATTTTCATGTTTATAAGCTTACAGTAGGAAACATAAACTGAAAATTTTAAATATATTATCAAGTCACCATTTCCTGTCATTGTATGTTTGTCTTCTGAAGACTGGCAGCTGTCTGGTTTCTGATGTTGGGAGGGCTTTCGGTACTGTTTTTTGTATTTTAGACTTATATTTCCACTACAAAAATTTCTGTATTATCAAAGGATAAACCTGACCTAACACTTAGATAAAAAGGCTTTACTTCAGTTTACTTTTTACAGTCGCCCAAAGTAGTAGTAAATGCTCCATCCCTGGCAGTGTTCAAGGCCAGGTTGGACAGGGCCTTCGGCAATATGGTCTAGTGTGAGGCATCCCTGCCCATGGCAGAGGGGTTGGAACTAGATGCTCCTAAGGTCCTTTCCAGCCCAAGCCGTTCTATGATTCTGAATTAACTTAACAGAGGTTCCAGCTGCTTAAAATCTTCCGCAGTCTAGTTGATATTTTACATTGGTTTGCCAAAAGCTTAATAACAGTGTTGAAGAGTGTTTGCTTTTTGAAAATATGCTGGCAGACTGGTATTTGCATGGTGGTTTACAGTAATGCTCGAATGATGAGTGTGAACGGAATAAAATTCATTAGCAAAGTGAAATCTTCCTTTGCTACTGTGTTTACAAAATGCTGAGTATGAAGCTGATTAACAAAATGTACCTGTTTAATTTCAATCACAGCATATACCTCAGTCAGTTTTTATTGTAGATTTTTGAGGTGGGCAGACACAGTGAGGATTGTATTTCTTAACTGAATCCAAGTTTTGTGCATACTCACTACAAATCAGTTCCAGGCTCCTTAATTCCTTTCAAATCTATTTATTATTACATCTCACCTAACATCTGTAACGCCTAACAACTGTAACATCACACATTGATTAGACTATGGTGAAGGGTTTTATTCACTGTTGCAAGCTGAAAAGGAAAATGTACTAGAGGTATTTTTTATTTTTTTTAAAGGTGAGGTATCAGACATGTTACTGGTAGGTATGTAGGCAATACCAATAGGGCATGATACATGCTGTGTGTGAAAAAGCCTTTTGGTAGCAGTGGAAATCTTCTGCAAGTAAACACTGCAATACTGATGAAGATAGCTTGTAAATATTTTTCAATATGGTGAATTTATTTTTATTGCGATTTAAGAGTGCTCCCCCCTTCTCCGTCTTTTCGTGTTTATTCTATCTGAGCAAAATAAAAAAAAGTTTCTATAAAAATATTTATTAATTGAAGGTAAGTAAATAGTGGTCTGAGCTTAAAATAATTGAATTAAAATTCTCTTCCTCATTTAACAGTTCTGTTCTGAAGGTTTCAAGGCATCTTTTTTTCCACTAGTTGTTTACTGGACAGGCAATATTCCAGGACAGACAAGATTTGCATTTCAAATGTCAATAAAATGTAAAAAATAGTCTTAAAATCTGTTCCTTACAAACATTTCTGCAGTTTGCACATATGTATTTTTTTAATGCAAAATACAAAAATTATTCTCGTTAAACTCTTGAATTCAAGTGATTTTACTGTGATTTTTCACAGTCACATTGTTTCAGTTTGTGTTGTCCTGGTAATTAGTTCAAAAAATAGAGCCTTTGAAACAATCTTTGGGGCTTTTCTTTTCAATCTCATAAAAGAATTTTTTGAAAGGTAAGGTGGGTTATTTGTTTGTCTATATACAAAATGCTGTATAACTACCCATATTTGTTGTATTTAAGTGGTTGTTACTGTAATAGTGAAATGATATTTGGACAAAAATTATATGTTATTTCCCCTGAGAAGACACTGTTATTTGTTCAAGCGAGAGAATTATGCAGTTACTTTCTGGAAGGCTTTATGTTCTGGGCTGCTTTGGCTGTTTGAGTGCTTGTGTCTAGCATCAAATGTGAAAATTTACAAGTTCTTAAAAATTATTTTCAGGGAGCTTCACCCTCAAAAAGCAAACTGTAGAAAACAGATCTCATCAGCATTATTCCATAAATTCCTTGCTGAAATATGTTGTTATCAATGTTGCAGTACTGCTGATCAATACATAAATAGTTAGGAATCCTGTAACAAAAATAGATTGAGTTGTGCACTGCAAGTCCCCCATGATCTGTCTCTCTCCACATTTACAGTAAAGAACTTCCTCCTTATATCCAATCTAAACTTCCTCTGTTTAAGTTTGAGCCTGTTACCGCTTGTCCTATCACTACAGTCCCTAATGATGAGTCCCTCCCCAGCATCCTTATAAGCCCCTTTCAAATACTGGAAGATGTTATGAGGTCTCTTCCACACTGAAGTGCCCTAACTTTCTCATCCTGTCTTCATATGGGAGGTGCTCCAGTCCCCTGGTCATCCTCGTGGCCTCCTCTGGACTTGTTCCAACAGTTCCATGTCCTTTTTATGTTGAGGACACCAGAACTGCACACAGTACTCCAAGTGAGGTCTCACAAGAGCCGAGTAGAGGGGCAGTTTCACCTCCCTCGACCTGCTGGTCACGCTCCTTTTGATGCAGCCCAGGATACTGTTGGCTTTCTGCCGGCTCATGTTCATTTTCTCATCGACCAGCAACCGCAAGTCCTTCTCTGCAGGGCTGCTCTGAATCTCTTCTCTGCCCAGCCTGTAGCTGTGCCTGGGATTGCTCCGACCCAGGTGTAGGACCTTGCACTTGTCATGGTTAAACTTCATAATGTTTGCATCAGCCCACCTTACAAGTGTGTCAAGGTCCCTCTGGATGGCATTCCTTCCCTCCCGGGTATCAACTGAACCACACAGCTTGGTGTCATCGGCAAACTTGCTGAGGGTGCACTCAATCCATGTCACCGAAAAAGATGTTGAACAAGACTGGTCCCAACACCGATCCCTGAGGGACACCTCTCATTACTGGTCTCCAGCTGGACGTTGAGCCATGACCACAACTCTGCATGCGGCCATCCAGCCAGTTTTTTATCCACGGAGTGGTCCACCTATCAAATTGATGTCTCTCCAATTTAGAGACAAGGATGTTGTGTGGGACAGTGTCGAACTCATTGTATTTTGCTGGTGTGGATAAGAATAGTGGTCTTTAGTAGAACTACATGCCATTCAGAAAGCTTTATTGCACAGTGACCCGCCTCAGTCGCATTGTGGTTTTGGGCTTGTGTTTTGCTTGTTGGTTTTTTTCCCCCCCCTGCACTATTCTCTAAGTGCAGGAGCATACATATATTGGGTAGGAAAGATTTTGCCTTCTAAATCCAAATGTTATTCTAAGTCGAACAAGGTGACTGCTTTTTTAAATCTTTCAAGGATTAAGGTACTTTGAGCAATCCAAGAAACGCCCACCCTTGTAAGGCGTGTGCTAAAAAATTTGACGAATGTGTCTTTCTTATTTTATTCTCGCTTTGAGAAGAGCTCCAAAATGCATTTATTTAAGCAGATAGCTATTTTGAAGGCAGTATTTCAACATAAATGGTACAGGTCAATTTAGGTGAATTCATGCAGAATATCAAATTCTGTCTGTCTGCAAATTGACTTCCCCTTCTTTTTGGAGAGTAGGACTGGAAGTAGGGTGGATGTTAAAGTTGAAGTGCTTAAACAGGTCACAGATGTGTGTGAAATTTTAGGGCACTGAGGACAGATGACGGTTTCTCACAGGGTATATGAAGTACTGGAGGTGAACTGAGGCTGAAGAAAATCTAAGTTTTGGCAAAGGTGCTTTCACTGTGGAAAATTTGCAGCTGTAATACCATGTCTCTTAAGCTTTTTGTGGAATGTTTATTTTTTGTAAATGTTCAATAGCTGATGTGTCTTTTCTTTGGTTCCAGCTTATCTTCATCAGTCAAATTTAAATATGTTTTTTCTGGTTACAGAATTTATTTTAATCATGGTTGAAGCCTTCCTTTAATAACCATGGTCCTTGAAGCATGTTATAGTTCAAAGTTTAAGTATTAATATAGATTTCCTTTTTGAAATTAATAATCATCCCATTAAAACTAGTTTTCTATAGAATTCCTGTCTCCCCCAAAGAATATACAAAATCCAAATTTGCCAGAATCTTCAGATAATGTTTATACTTTTTCTAATGTTTCTTTATTCTAGAATCCTTGGATGAGCTGACTTGCTTAGTAGTAAAGTTATTTTCAGAAGTAGAGAATAAAAATGTCCCTATACCAGAGTTTCCTGAACATCCTTTCCAAGAAGAACATCTCCGGGTACGTATAGAGATACATCTTCCATCAGGAGTGTATCTCTTAAATGATATTTTTTCATGTTTCAGTAGTGCACTGTGCACTTCATTACTTTCGTATCAGTGTCCCTGTTAAGTTCCATAATTATTTCTTAATTTTCCACCTACCTTTCTTTCCATGCTGAGTACAGTATTATTTAGTTTATAGTAAAGGTTGTGTATTTGGTTGCATCTGTAAGTAACTGAGATAATTCTTTTTTCTGTTTGCATCATGTTTGACTGAAGTGTTGCCCTAAGTTTTACGTTCCAGATTTTGTTGATATGCTTGTAATAAAATATTTGTGCATGTGTGAAGGGAGCATATGTGCTCCTGAGATGAACAAAATAACGAGAGTTTCCTTTTGTTTATGGATCTCCTTGTTTATTTCCCCGTCAGCAACTTTACAAAGTGGTACCCATTAAGGACATTAGAAATCTTTATGTCACATTTCCTATACCAGACCTTCAGAAGTACTATAAATCAAACCCTGGCCATTACCTTGGTCATCTGATTGGGCATGAAGGCCCGGGGAGCCTTTTGTCAGAGCTTAAAGCCAAAGGTAAGGCCTTTGAAGGTAAAGAACTAGGAAGTAATTTATTACACATTTTTTTGAAGCTTAGCTACAATTCACTTAAAACTGACCTCCGTATGTTAAATTTAAAGCTTCCAACTGTTTGAGTAGTTTGAGTTATAAGTATTTTTGCGCTTCATTTTTGTTCTGTGGTGGGTAAGAATAAATAACAGGCACTCCAACTACTGTACCTATTATTTCTTGCACTCCTCTTTATCTGCCCTTGTTTAGAGGGTTATCTGTACTTGAACATAATGATCTTGGCCCTGTTCTGTCACTGACTTAGGGAATACTGTCAGGACCCTTAATGTCTGGAAAAGAAGAAGAGTGTATCTTTTCACTATTTTTCTTCATATTACTGTTTGCAAATAGAAATAAATTACTCAGTAATCAAATTATCTTGAGTTTGTCATATCACTCTGAGCAGAAAATTGGATACGTCTGACTTGTATTATGTTTAACTTGCACCACTGCTCTAGGAGTTAAGGAAGAGGAGAAAGTGTAAAGGAATCAAAATGTAAAAAAGAAAAAAACATGTAGCCTAAATTGTTACAGATTTCTTTATGTAATATATATTTTTTTTTTATTTCATAGGATGGGTAAATACTCTTGTTGGAGGACAGAAGGAAGGTGCTAGAGGTTTCATGTTTTTCATCATTAATGTGGACTTGACAGAAGAAGGACTTTGTAAGTGAAGCACTATGTCTGCATTCTGTGTTATTCCTGATCTGATGGATTTGTGTTTGTATCCAAAGAAACTAATTGTGTTTATAGCCTGAAAGGCAATTTATTTTAATTAAGTGGTGGTTACTCTGTGTTTAGATCTCCGAGTATGTTACCATGCTTCATCTAACGTAAGAAACCAACTTAGTAGAGGTTCTATAAAAGTATTTCATCAAATATTTTAGAGTATATTTTTTTAAAAGAAAAGCTGTTAATACCTGTGTGTGCTACTTATTCACGCTATTTAGACCTGAGTTAAATTATATTATAAATCAGTATCTTAACATAAGACATGGTTAATGCAGTTTTCAGAATTAGCTGGGAACAAGTGCATCTCTGAGGAAAAAATGTTTAACTTTGCCAGTGGGATTGCATATGTACTTGAGTATCTTGATGTGGTGGGGTGTAATTAAAAATATAAGTTTACATGATTGTGTTCATCAGAATTTTTTCTTTGTGCAGAACTGAGTGAATTATTAAGCAAGTATTCTTCTTTCCAGTGCATGTTGAAGATATAATTTTGCACATGTTTCAATATATTCAAAAGCTACGTACAGAAGGACCTCAGGAATGGGTTTTCCAAGAGTGCAAGGTACAGTGATTGGTACTTGAAATACGTGGTTGTGTTTTTAGAGTTTTGGATTATAAGTATGAACAGATTCCTTGGCTGTGGAAATAGTCTTTA
This sequence comes from Ara ararauna, assembly GCA_028858755.1. Lineage (NCBI taxonomy): Eukaryota > Metazoa > Chordata > Aves > Psittaciformes > Psittacidae > Ara > Ara ararauna. Next base: position 72,869,686 of record CM054381.1, read on the forward strand.
ATAATTACATGGTAAAGTTTATTAATTTTAGAGGTGCAACATGACACAAATGACAAGTACATTCAGAATATATTGTCTTAATGTAGATGTGAAATGCTCTTACTTATGATAGCGTAATGGAGGTAGAGAAAGAAAAATCTTAATCTGTCCACAGGGATTTTACATAACCTTCCATAGTCTTCACTGAAGGTGAAGCGGGGGAAACATTTGCTGTGGAGGGGGTAACACTGAACTGGAAATTGAAGTGGCTGTTGTTCTATCCCTGTCTTCTTTCGCTTGTGAAACCATATAGTTGAGATTGTAAAGGCAGTAGGACATCAATCTGCTCTTTGTTCTCTCACCTTTTTGAGAGGTGAATGAAAACTTTTCATGGAGTACTTTGGCTGTACACTACAGTCTTTGCTGAATTGTTCATGCTTCTTATGAGTGGGTCTGTGTGGTTCTGTGTGCACAGAGCAAAACATGTAAAGTATCCTATTACTACACTCCTCAGTGACAGTGTGAAATAAAAAGTGTCATTTTTGCATATAGACTTGTTGGTTCACTACAAATACTTGGTTAAATAGTTCTTGTTCCGTCTTGGCTTTATTTGGTGAAAATTGTTGAGTATGTTCCAAGAGTAGAAATTCTGCAGATGCATTAACTTTTCTTGTATTTTGACACTGTATACTTGTAAAAGAAGTCTCATTACCCTCTGCTAAAAGTGCCAAAGGGATTTTTTCATAGAATAGTTAGGGTGGGAAAGGACATCAAGATCATCTAGTTCCAACCCCCCTGCCATGAGCAGGGTCACCTCCCACTAAAGCATACTCCCACTAACCCAAAGCTCTGTCTAAACTGGCCTTGAACACCACCAGGGATGGAGCATTCACAACTTCCCTGGGCAGCCCATTCCAGTGCCTCACCACATTCACAGTAAAGAATTTCCTCCTTATATCCAATCTAAGCTTCCCCTGTTTAAGTTTGAACCCATTACCCCTTCTCCTATCACTACAGTCCCTCATGATGAGCCCCTTCCCAGCATCCCTTTAGCCGCCCTTCAGATACTGGAAGGCTGCTATGAGGTCTCCACGCAGCCTTCTCTCCTCCAGGCTCAACAGCCCCAACTTTCTCAGCCTGTCTTCATATGGGAGGTGCTCCAGTCCCCTGATCATCCTCGTGGCCCTCCTCTGGACTTGTTCCAACAGTTCCATGTCCTTTTTATGTTGAGGACACCAGAACTGCACACAATACTCCAAGTGAGGTCTCACGAGAGCAGAGTAGAGGGGCAGGATCACCTCCCTCAACCTGCTGGTCAGGCTCCTTTTGATGCAGCTCAGGATACCGTTGGCTTTCTGTGCTGCAAGCGCACACTGCCGGCTCATGTTCATTTCTTCATCAACCAACACCCCCAAGTCCTTCTCTGCAGGGCTGCTCTGAATCTCTTCTCTGCCCAACCTATAGCTGTGCCTGGGATGGCTCCGACCCAGGTGGAGGACCTTACACTTGTCATGGTTAAACTTCATAATGTTTGCATCAGCCCACCTCACAAGCATGTCAGGGTCCCTCTGGATGGCATTCCTTCCCTCCCGGGTATCAACCGAACCACACAGCTTGGTGTCATCGGCAAACTTGCTGAGGGCGCACTCAATGCCGCTGTCCATATCACCGAAAAAGATGTTGAACAAGACTGGTCCCAACACTGATCCCTGAGGGACACCACTCGTTACTGGTCTCCAGCTGGACATTGAGCCATTGACCACAACTCTTTGCTTGTGGCCATCCAGCCAGTTCTTTATCCACCGAGTGGTCCACCTAAGAAATTGATGTCTCTCCAATTTAGAGACAAGGATGTCGTGTGGGACAGTGTCTGTCACTTTGCAGTAGTCCAGGTAGATGACATCAACTGCTCTACCCTTGTCCATCAGCTCCGTAGCCCCATCACAGAAGGCCACCAAATTGGTCAGGCAGGATTTCTCCTTAGTGAAGCCATGCTGGCTGTCACCCAGCACCTTGTTGTTATTCCTGTGCCTTAGCATGCCTTCTAGGAGAATCTGCTCCAAGATTTTGCCAGGCACAGAGGTGAGACTGACTGGTCTGTAGTTCCCCAGCTCATCCATTTTCCCCTTCTTGAAAATGGGGTTACATTTCCCTTTTTCCAGTCATTGGGAACTTCACCTGACTGCCATGATTTTTCAAGTATGATGGATAGTGGCTTAGCAACTTCATTTCCCAGTTCCTTCAGGACCTGCAGATGGATTTTATCTAGTCCCATGGACTTGTGTACGTTCAGGTTTCTAAGATGGTCTTGAACCAGATCCTTTCCTACAGTGGGCCTAGGGTCTTCATTCTCACAGTCCCTGTGTCTGCCTTCCAAGACTTGGGTGGTGTGGTCAGGGTGTTTGCCAGGGAAGACCGAGGCAAAGAAGTCCTTAAGAACCTCAGCCTTCTCCAAATCCAGGGTAGCCAGTTCTCCTGATAGCTTCCGAAGGGGGCCCATATTGTCCCTAGTCTGTCTTTTATTTGCTGTATACCCATGGAATCCTTTTCTGTTATCTTTAACATCTCTAGCCAAGTTTAATTCTACGTGGGCCTTAGCTTTCCTAACCTGGTCCCTACCTTCCCGGACAACATCCCTGGATTCTTCCCAGGCCTCCTGTCCTTGCTTCCAGCTTCTATAAACTTTTTTTTTCTTCTAATTTTCCTCAGCATCTCCTTATCCATCCAAGGAGGTCTCCTGGCCCTCCTACAGCACTTCCTTCTAGGAGGGATGTATCGCTCCTGAGCTTGTAGCTGGTGATCCTTGAGTATCAACCAAGAGTCTTGGGCCCCCCTGCCCTCTAGGGCTATATCCCATAGAACCTTACTAAGCAGGTTCCTGAAGAGGCCAAAGTCTGCTCTCTTGAAGTGCAGAGCCGTGAGCTTGCTGCACACTCTTCTCACTGTCCTGAGGATCTCGAATTCGACCATCTCATGATCGCTGCAATTTAGGCTGCCCTGGAGTGTCACGTTTCCAACCTGCCCTTCTCTGTTGGTGGGCACGAGGTCAAGCATGGCACCTCTCGTTGTCAGCTCCTCTGTTACTTGCAGAAGGAAGTTGTCTTCCACACAATCGAGGAACCTTCTGGATTGCCTGCGCCGGTCCGTACTGTCCCTCCAACAGATATTAGGGGGGTTGAAGTCCCCCATGAGAACAAGGGCCTGTGAGCGTGAGTCTGTTCCTGTCTGTCTCTAGAGTGCTTCATCCACCGTGTCCTCTTGGTCAGGCAGTTTGTAACAGATCCCCACAATAATGTCTCCCATAGCTGTTCTCCCTTTAGTCCTCTAACCCACAAACTCTTTGTTGACTGCTCACCTGTCCCCAGACAGAGTTCCATACTCTCCAGCCTACCCTTACATAAATAGCAACTCCCCCTCCCCATCTGCCGGGCCTGTAACTTTCCATTTTAACACTCCAGTCATAGGAGCCATCCCACCATGTTTCTGTGATGCCTTTTTCTCTGCTGTTGTGGGCAAATACAATATTTTAAAGAGGTAATTCCATTCTCCTATCTCATCCCTGTGTTTTTCCCTTTCTCCTCTTGTAACAGCCCAAATATTCTGGACGCTGTGAGGTAAGTCAGCAAGAGCTAGCAAACCAGTTGGAAAATAACCTTTTGAATTTATTTTCAGCTGAATTGTTGAATGAATGTTTCACAGCATGGTTTCACAGAAGGATGGACTTTCCTTTTCATTTGCTTTATAGTCCTAGATCTCTTTAATTCACTCTTGCCATTGAATTCTAAGAATGATGTGTTCTACTTCTGTGGCTAAGACAGCATAAAGAAAGACTTCTATCCCTAAATGTACCTTTTGGTTGGCTGACAAAAGGAACAAAAAAGGAAGAGGGAAAGGCTTCAGTTCATTAACATAACAATCATTGCACTGTATCACTATGCATTGGTTGTATCAAAGTTGGTGTGTTTTCAGATTATCAGGAAATTTAAATATCTGAGCTTTGAGACAGATCTCTGCTATGAACAGGACTTACAGGACTTGTATAACACTTCACATTGCTTCTGAGTTTTGTGCAACTTGAATATTACTGAGAACTTTTGTGTTAGATTCCAGTCTGATTACTCTCAAATGGCTACAATAAAACTGTTTCCTTTTCTTACTTTATAAAAAGCAATTATGTAGCCAATAATTATTCTTAAAATCGTCTTTAATATACACTTTTCAACCGTTTCCTGCGTTGTTTCCTAGGATCTAAATGCTGTGGCATTCAGGTTTAAAGACAAGGAACGACCACGAGGTTATACATCAAAACTTGGAGGAATGTTGCATGTAAGTGTTTGATTGTTTTTGGTGTTTGTTTCCAATAGAGTAATCATCTTGTGCTATGTTTGATTATACTTTCAGTAAATACAGGTATTTGCAAAGGTCCTGTGTACTCCTGGAGCTGAGGGAGTTAATATTATGCTGCACAGATCTTAGTTTTGGCAGTCAGTAAGTCATATCTCCTTCAGTCTCTACTGTTTTATACTTCTATCCTTGGTGGTACTGATTTTACAGTAACTGGAGTTGCCATTTCATCTGTTTCAGTGTTTCTTAAGACATATGTGCCATGTCATTCTGTGTCTACCTGATAGCTAAATGTACTCTAGGGAAATTCTGGAGAACTAAGATTTTATCATCAGTGCAAGCACTATGCTTCTAAATGCTGCTGGAGTTAACAATGTTGAAATACTGCAGTAAGCATAAACATCTGTTTTAAGAGGAAATTAGAAATGTTTGTCTCTAATGTGTGCTATTGTGATCACGTATTGGTACTGAAGGAATCATCATGTAGCTTATACTTAGTTTTTATACTTCTTGCAAAATTCACTTCCCTCATTTTACACTAAAGGAAGATTTAGGTAGGGATTTTTGTCTAGCTAAATCGTTGCAACTTCTGTGCATTGCAGCCATTCTTCATTGCACATCTAATGTCTACAACTACTCAGAGGCATTTCTGCTTTCATGGCAAGAATTCCTGTTAATGCTTCTACACCTTTAATTTGTAAAGTCTAAAATAATGGTATTAAACTTTGATATTGTCTTGCTGTTTACTAGAAAGCATTAGACAACTGAAGTAATTTAAATGGGTATTTAAAGAAGCTCCTATTTGTCTCTTGCCTTTGTTCTGTCAAATACATAAAAACTCTTTAACAAATGGATTTCTGAAACAGTCTGTCACTGGTCTGTATTTGTTGGATCATTCTCGATTACAATTGCTGTCTCCAAAAATCAGGCCAGGAAGTTGCCAGCAGTGTTCTAAAGAGCAGGGTATTGATTCAGGAGCTTTTTTTTTTCACTGCTTTTTGTTTGCTGTGGTTTGCAGTATGAATGGTAATTCTGATTTTGCTGTTAGTAGCTTAAACACTAATGGAAAAAGAACTTTTCTAGCTCTCTTTATTGCCTCAAAATCATACTAAATCTATACTTAGAATTAATCGAGCTAGAATTATTGTTTGGTGATTTCCTGAGTTTATGAATACTCACTGTTTTTCATAACTTGGAGAGGAACATGTGTATAAGTTAGCATGAGTAAACGTGATGTCATAGGTTGTTACGTATTTACCAAAAAGCTTTACAAAACCTTTTTACTCTACAAAGTAGAAGTTCATCTTTAAAGCACTTCTCTGCTGGTCTAAGGAGTCACCACAAAGGTCTTGCTGTCAAATTATTTTTCATGTTTGTCATGTGTAGGCTTGATGCTTTCCAGGTAATTGTTCTCTGGTCTGCAGTGCTCTTTTCTTTTGTTGTGTTTTGTCTCCTTAGTTGTATAATTTAAAAAAAAATTATTTTAATCTGATTGTCATATCTAGATGGTCTTAGTCTGGTTTGGTTTAGTTACATTATGCTCTGACCTTGCTGAAGAGTAATCACAGAATAGTTGAGACAGCCTCTGGAGGTTATCTTGTCCAGTCCTCTTGCTCCTGCAATGCAGAAATAGCAAAGTAACCAAAGAAGATTTATGTGTGGCCTGTGTTTGTAAAAGAAATAAAGTGTGGGCTTTGGGTCTCTAAATCTGTATTGCCCTGATAATTTCAGGTTAGAAGAGCATTAGAAGAGATTACTTTACATCTTCCCTTCAAGTTGCTTAGTCTGCTTAGCCATTTATGCAGAATGTCGTTAAATGGGAATTCATCAGTGTAAAATGAATCTTTTAGGATAGACCTTTCAAATTCTGGATCATTAGCATTCACATTTGAATTTTTTGTAACACAGGTTTGGTACACTGCCCTTGGTCTCCACACCTTCCCCCAGCCTTTTCTCTTTTCCAGAATCCTTTGTGTGAGTTATACTGTGTTCTGGAAGTCGTTCCACTGTAGTTGTTTGTATAATGTATGTAATTCAGAAAGCCATTTTATAATAATTCTGGTCAAAAGTACAACTGTATGGCAAACTGCAGATACTCAGTGCTTAGGTCACCTAGTGTTTTTCCCATGTTAGCCATATATCAACAAAATTTTCCTATCAATTATACCAATAATTTTCAGAGGAACTCAGACCTGGGTTTTTTTCTTCTTAAATTGTGACTTACTGTAAGAGATTCGCAGTTTGATCCTAAAAAAACCCACTGTATATCTAAATTTGCATTATGCTGTCAGATAACTGAAATATACTTTCCTTTCAGTTACTGTAAAAAAAATTTTGAATTCTTAAAGAATCCTAAAAAAACCTTAGGGGTTTATTGGTTTTGTTTTTGTGGTGGGTTTTGTTTTTTTATAATGGTGGTGGGTTTTGTTTATTTGTTTTCTTTGTAGTTTGGTTTATTGTTTTGTTTGTTCTGTTTTGGTTATGTTTCATTTTTCCCAAATGCGCTTCAATGAGTACTTTGTGTTTTGCTATCTTTGAAAAGATCCTCCAGGGGTCAGCATTTGCCATGTTCTTTTCACTTTAGTTGTTTCAAAACAGTGTTTAAAGGTGGGTGACTTCTTGTATTGGGACATAAAATATTTCAAGAGAATGGGAATATGTGGTATATAAAATTACCTAATAGAGGAGAAATTATTGTGTATTTTCACTACTTCATCTTCTTTAGTTTTAAGAGAAAGATTTTAAGACATCTATACACTTCTAACTTGAAATTACAATGCTAATACAGATCTAGTGACCAGAAACATACGCTTTATTTCCTTTACAAACAGTATTTCTTTCATGCTTAGTTTTTGTTTAATTCATCTGTATGCTTCTGGGCTTATTTATATATATATTTTTTTTTAGTATTACCCTATAGAAGAAGTATTGGCTGCTGAATATTTGCTCGAAGAATTTAGGCCTGATTTAATAGAGATGGTACTGGATAAATTGAGACCAGAAAATGTTCGGTAAGTTAAACTACAATAACTTTTATTCTAACCCAAACATTATAAGAAAGCAGATGAACTAATGGAAACACAAATTCTTAGGTGTGTCTTACCATTCCAAAGTAAATGTTGCTGAAAAAGAGCTGGTGGTTCCATGTGTTAATGTCTCTGCTCCCCATTGAAAATAAGCCCTCTAATAGGAGTGCATACAACTCTTCCTGTTCAGACAGAAGTGTCTTTTCAGTCCTTTCTACTCAGCATGTCTTCCTCAGACTAGTAGGTAGACTGGAGGTAAGAAGGGGAGATTATGTCAGGCTTAGCAAGGATAAACAATCGAGAGTCCTGAATCCTGGAAACAGGGCAAACAGAAGAAGCAAAAAGAGGTTTGAGTCAAAGAGCCTGCAGCAGGACAGCAGCAGAATTGATGGGACCAAACTTGGAGGAGCTAAGCAGCAGAACCTATGCAGGCTTAAATGCAGTAAAGCCTACAAAGGGCAAAGAAATGAAAGTTTACCTTTCTGTCTATGAAAATAATGTCTCTTGGGGTATTTTAAAGTATGAAATTAGTTCCTGTAATGCAGAGTATTGTGTGAGAGACATTTTAATGATTCTATTTAGAAAAAGAGGTGAATATTGGAAAGAGAAGTCAGGTAATGCACTGAGCTAAATATATAAACTATTGATTAACTGTTTCTTAATTTTTCTGTGCACTGAACAGGGCAGAGGTTGAGTAGGACAGTATGTAAATTTGTGTGTATATATATTTGCATGTATAATGTGGCACAGTCAATTACTAGAAGGTTGCATGGATAATAGTTACACTAGTACTTTCTGGCCTGATTTTTTTTTTTTCCTGCCGCTCGGTTCTTTTAATGTTTCTTTTGTGTATATTGTAATAAATTGTAATATTAAATTAGTGGTGTTGAGAGATTATTAAAATGGATGAAAACACAGAAACAACCTCTTGCTTGTGATTCTGTATCAGTCTTGCTGTATTTGAACACAGTGTTTTTGTAAGCCAGGTGTATGATAGAAAAAAATAATTATTTGGGGGGAGGTCTGTTTCTGCATGTGTTCCAAACTGAAGTATTCAGTCAGTGTTGGCTATAGAAAGACAGTGAGGCATGCATTCATGTATTTCTAGAGTTTATATATTTCAGCCTTCTGAAATTACTGTGAATAACTTAAAAGTTTGGGCACACATCTTCACTGTGTTTACATGGCAAGATCTGTTTGTATATTCGTTTAATTTAGGATGTGTGTTACTTCTTTTTCAAAAGATGGTATATTTCCAATACTGGATAAAGTAGGATAAAATTGGAACTGTATTTATAAATGTCATGGGCTTCTGGTGTTTCTATGGGTATACAAGTAATGATAAAGTAAGTGAACCTGCCTGTGTCAGTCACAGTAGTTGCCATAGTAATTAATGCCCTTTAAAGAAGAGCCTATATCTTTGTGTGTGGGTGTGCATCTCATGTGTAATGTGTGTGGGACACTGCAGCTGAAGCTTGGATATTTCCAGACCATATTTTGAACAAACACTACTTTAAAGAAAAATTCCAGATTCTCTTTCCTTTTGTATTAAATACTTCTATTTTGAATGCATTTTCATGTTGATCTATTCCCCAACTTCATGGAAATTTGGTACAAGAGCTTACCTTTAACAGAAACACTAGTTTTAGTAACTAAAGAATAATATATAATTGCTTCTTCTCTGAAGAAAGTTTAACCAAATTCCACATAAATTTGAACTTGTAACTGGTTTTAGAATTGCTTACAAGAAATACATAAACCATTTTTTTAATACTGATTTTAATACTGATTTGTAAACAAGCTACAGGTGCTTAATCAGATCTGATGTTTATTGCAACTTCACATAAAATGTGGCTCTTAACATTGCAAGAAAACAGTCAATGTTGACTTATGGAAGAATACCTTTCATAATTAAATTTGCTCTTTGTTATTAGCCAGAGAGCTTCCAAAGCATCTGCTTGCTTAAGTTTTCAGAAATCGCTAGAGGAAATTAATACATGCAAATATATTCATATACTCTTTAAGGTTATCAGAAGCTGCTGGATGTCACAGAGCACTCGTCAGGTTTCTGTTACTCGTGTTGCTGGCTTTGCCAGCCTTTTCACTCTCCCTTCCAGCTGACAGTACTTGAGCATAAAATAGCCTTAATTAACCTTGTTCAAAAGTTACTAGTGTGACAAAGGAAAGTGTAGAGAATGCAGGCAGAGGGAGAAAATTCAGGTCTACAGAATGTGGTCAGGAGCACAGGAATAGTGGTGATACGTTTTAGAAAAAATTAGTATGTTACATGCTGTGTTTTTTTAAGTATATAGTAGTTTTGTAATGTTCTTTAGTTAATATAAGCCCATATTTTCACTTGCAGTTGCAATCCTGCATTCTGCTTTGTCCTTGATGAAAAAAAAAGAGTGGGGTGAGGGGGAAGAGAAGAGTAAGATGAGCAAGATTCTTACCAGAGAGAGAGAGAAAAAAAATATCAGGAATTCAGCTGTTACTTGAAACATTAGTAACCAAAGAAAATAATTGTTTACTATTATATGTATTTTCAGTAATTTTGTATGGTTACATTAGTTTTCTCTCATTTGTCAAAATGACTTGATGGGAATATATTTAAGCTTGGTAGTTGTGGATTAATTTTAGATAAAAGGATTTTTTTTGAGATGGGACACATCTAGAGCAAATGCCAACTGAAGATGATCAGCTTTAGTATTTGAACTGGGAAGCATTGATCTTTCAGATAATGGAGATAGTATTTTCATCTCAGCTTTTCAAATTTAACCTGTATGTGACTTTTCAAGTAGCAAAGTGTAGTACATTTAGACTGGAGAGGCATAGGGTGTGTGTGGGGGTGTTTTGGAAGCTAAATTTGATAGAATAGGTATGCTTTTCTGTAGAGGAAGTCTTCAAAGTTTTCATAATGGAAGAGTGATGGTGGTTTGGTGACTGAATAAAGCATGTCGTCAGAGAGGGATGATCATCTAGTAACTTCTGTGTATGTGGGTTTCCATGTGTTCTTGGGCTTTAAATGTCTTGGATCTCACCCTGGTTTCTTCTAGCTTGTTACTGTGCTTTCTGGATGCTGGAAGAAATATGTTATGTTTAATCTTCCCTCAGGACTAACCACATTGCCTCTTACCTTACCTGGCATAAAAAATAAATTATAATGATTATGTAGTTTTAAGCATTTGAATTAAGAAAGCTAAATATTGGGATATAAAGAGACTTTCAAAACGGGATTATATCTGCTTTTAATGGCTCTTCAGTGTATTGTTAAAGAAATTGTAGCTTCTTTTTGTTGCATAGATTTTAGTAGGGCTTAAAGATAGTAAGTATGAGCAGGTTAGTTCTCTGAAGCTTAAATACCCACAGCTATGCCTACAGCTGTTCTGTTAAAGTTTAAATATAAATACATACAAACTAGAGAGGAACCACAGGCTGCATAAATGCAGTTTGAAGAGTGGAATTCAGCAAAGTGTTGATATTCTAACATGGATTGAATGAGGCCTGCAGGAGGCCTGTAATGATGTACCAGCAGGCATACTCGAGTTTGAATGGTATATGGTCAGAGTAATGACAAATATATTGCTTATAATGTGTAGACTAAAGCCACACTAGTGTTTGCTATTGCCATAACAACTATACATTTACATCTTAGTTCTCTTTTTGTTCAGACTATTTATCTTTTCCAAAACTATAACAAAATAAACCCAAATAATCAACATTTAAGATTGTTGTGTTGCTTTTTCCTCTTTCTCTAAATGATACATTTTTTCTGTTTACACTCAGAAGTTATAGTTGTGCTTCTGTGTAGCTTCTATGATAATAATGCAAGCTGCTTTTTCTCAGGTATAAAAGTCTTAAGTCCTTTCAATTTTAGTGGGAATTAAATGTTTATACTCAGGGCATCAGGTGTTTAAAGATCTGAACTTATTAGGCTTTTCTATTTTCATGCGATTAAAGCAAAATACTAACTTGTATATAGTACTATATTCCTTCTAGACACATTTTAAGCACATTGAAATTAAAAGTAGAATGAAATGAACTAGGACTTTTTTTATCTTAAAATACTTCAGAGTGTAGTAAAATATAACAAGGAATATAATTTTAGAGTATCTTTTCTTTTAAATTGCTGGCAAGGTAAAATATCTTGGGGGAACAAAAACCCCCACAATATTAAATATTACTAAAAGTGTTATCATCCACGAGGATGATCAGGGGACTGGAGCACCTCCCGTATGAAGACAGGATGAGAAAGTTTGGGCTGTTGAGCCTGGAGAAGAGAAAGCTGCATGCAGACCTCATAGCAGCCTTCCAGTATCTCAAGGGGGCTTATAAGGATGCTGGGGATGGACTCTTCGTTAGGGACTGTAGTGATAGGACAAGGGGTAACGGGTTCAAACTTAAACAGGGGAAGTTTAGATTGGATATAAGAAGGAAGTTCTTTACTGTAAGGGTGGTGAGGCACTGGAATGGGTTGCCCAGGGAAGTTGTGAATGCTCCATCCCTGGTGGTGTTCAAGGCCAGGTAGGACAGAGCTTTGGGTGGCATGGTTTAGTGTGAGGTGTTCATGCCCATGGCAAGGGGGTTGGAACTAGATGATCTTAAGGTCCTTTCCAACCCTAACTATTCTATGATTCTATGATTCCATGGTATGATACAAAGATTCAAGACTCTCCTGAAAGAATGAGTTGAGATTATAAATGCTAATAAAAAGATCACCTTGTGGTTTACTTTTTTAATTACATCTGTATCTATATGCATCTAGCAATCCAGTAGGTTGCTTTCTTCTTTTGTCTTTGAGCAAATTCTACAGACTAATAAGATACTGTGGACATGTGCTTTTAAATATCTATATATGTTCTGGTTACCCACTATTTACTGATATTTATATTCATATTCACCTTTTATTCTCCCTTTTAATGGAAGAGTTCATATGTGCTACATCATTCCAACTTTGCCTATTGGTATTTGTCTGTTTTGTTTGGTGGGGGTATTGTCCCTTTTGTTTTCTTTTTATGCCTTGTGTAATTTGTGTCTTGCAATGACCCCATCCCCCATCCGTGAAAGTGTTCAAGGCCAGGTTGGATGGGGCTTTGAGCAACCTGGTCTAAGGGTGGGTTTCGCTTCCCATGGCAGGAGGGTTGGAAATAGATGATTTTTACGGTCCTTTCCAACCCAAACCACAGTACAATTCGATGATTTTGAATGTTGCCTTTGTATAATGGTTTTATTTGTAATTGCTTAGATATCTACATTGGGGTAGCTGCATTCACAGTGAAGAGACTTCTGTTCAATGTCTTTTTAAAAAGTTTAGCTTTTCAACTGTAATTTTCTTAACAAACTGTCTTTATTGAAAGTATGGAAAAATATCCATGCTCCCAGATGGTAGCAAGTATCCATATGTGCTTCTATTTGTCTGAACCATAACAGGAAGTTTTGATATTCTTCTCCCCCTCCCACCCCCACACACTACTTGTTGCATTTAGTGGCTTAATTTCCCTGAGAGAGAAACCTTTTTAAGATGTGAGTATCATTTTTACTTGTTCAAACTGTGCTGGGTTTTGCCAACCATCTGTGAAGATAAGGGAATGGACTTGGCACGTGCTGCAGTCTTAGCTGAAAAATGTAATTTCCAATAATTCCCCCCCATCATCTGCTCTTATTAAAATTTAAGAAGCTAGTGACTCATCAAATTAAGCAACTAAAGAATATTTTCCCCTGGGTAGTAAATGGACTTTTTTCCTCTCTTGGTATCTGAAGTTCATCGCTTGTACTATCCTAGAGGGAAGAAAAATAAAATAAATGCCAAAAACGTTGATACAGAAATTTCTGAAGGCTGGAATTTCACAGATACTGAGCAAACAGTTATTTCAATGCAGCTGCTGATGCTCATCACTGATGATAAGCATGGTACAATTTTGGAATGTATGTATTTATTTTTAATTGCATTGTATCTGAGTAAAGATGTTAAAAATCACAATTTGTTCACTTATTTCCACCCCCATAAACCATTGTGTTTGTAGAGACTTAGTTTTATAGAACTCTAACAAATAATTTGTGCTTCTGCAGGATGATTGGAATGCTACACCCCAGCAGCATCTCTCTGCATGTAGTTTCCCCTCTTATCCTGTTTCCTAATGAGAATTCTGTGGAACTGGCTTCGTATAGCCTATATTGCCTCACATCAGTTTTACTGATCATTTTGGGAGAAGTTATAAACAAAGCTAGGCTTTTGTTGGTTTTGTCTCATTTTATTCATTTGAATAGATATGTGTAATTTTTTCAGTTGTTTGACAATATCATATTTTGGAAGACAAAGTTTAAATTAGCTAAAACTAGCAGTTGTTCATTCTTAAGTATAAATTCATTTTTTTGCAACAAATTTGCTTTGTCATGTCTGTTACTAGCATCACAAATACTGTGGTCTCAAAGCCTATTACTTCTTCACCCTTTGAAGCTTGACTTTTGTTATGTAAATGTAGAATATAATAGTTGATTATCTTTCCTGGAAGTACATTGATTTTAAAGCACAGGTTCTCTTCCCAAGTAACACCCTTCTGTGGATATGTGAGTTGTAGCTTCATTTGAGATTTCAGGAAGGTGATAAATAAATAAATAAATAGCTCTAATAAATAGGTATCACATCACAGAAATTGTGCTTTTTTTTGAAAATTGACTGTAACTGAGGAGTGAAACAGTTTGCATGTGCAAGAATATACGCATAGAAATAAATTGCATTTATAGTTCCAGCTGTATTCTGTGTTCACGAATGGCTCAGAAGTCGAACTGCATTGGTTGAGTTTAAATATGTTTTTAGCAGATCATGATAATTTGCCTGATTGCCTGTCTTACTTTTCCAGTGCATTTCAATTTGGTCTTGAATGGTATGGATGTTCATAGTGCTGCACAGCACAGAAATGAAAAGCAGAAGCAACATTACATAACTGGGAATTTTAAATATGCATCATGATACATTTAAGTAACTGCATAACATTGTGTTTCTACCTGTGGTGTTTCTTTTCCCCTCTTTTTTTCATGTCCTGGTGTTCATTGCTCTTGGTGCTTGTATCTTGGTTATAAGTCTCAGGCAGAGTGAATGCCTTGTAGTCTGTTCCATGTTGCTGTGAGTATGTTTCCAGGAGTTCAAAATGTAAGTTACCATTCCAGTGGTAATCTGGAGTTTAGGGCGGGCAGGAGGATCTCTTGAAGCAGAACTGCTTGAAGAATTGCTGTTTTCCACAATTTCATTTCCTATATGTTGAGCAGACAGAATTATTTTTAGCTCTTTAATTTTGGTGTGCTCCTGTAGCAACTGTTTGGATGCTTTGATTGTCAGTACTGCTTCAGCATTGGTACATTGGAGAAGGTAGAAGGAGGAATATCAAATAACAGACATTTGTATATTATACTATAAAACACCTTTCTCTTGCTCTCAGACTGCATGATTGTTGGAATTTCATCAGGATAATAATTTTGTTTAAGACTTTTTTTCTTTTTCCATTTTTTTCTGTTTTATTTTTTATTTAATGCATGAAAAGGTGTGATAGTTTGCTCTGAAATTCTAATAATTTTATGATTTTTATAGTTTTTTAGCAACTTCATCTGTACATGATAAAACTTTTGCTCACCAGCTGTCTTGAGTTAAAATGCAAAACATAATAGAATACTGCTATGGCTCATTTTAATGTAAACAACAATCTGTAATAGTTTCTGCCTTGTTGACCAAGATAGTGTCTGCTGTGTTGCAAGAATAAATATTCTTTAGCATTAAAGTGCTCAGTTCTTTGTTGAATGTTTATTTAGTATTGTTTCTTTTATACAAAAAATGAAATAGATGTAACAGGCAAACAGGTATGAAACCATTTTATAAGAAGTCACAATAAAAATGTTAACCATTTCTATTTCCATTTGCAATGAGAGATGAAATAATATATCTCTTGAAGATGACTATTCTCATGCTGGTTTGACTGTTGCATAACTTTTGCAGTGGAGCAGGGATTGTTTTGTGCATGTGTATGTGTGTTCATGCTATACGTGGTTCTTTCAAGGTTGGGGAGTAAAAATTTCTTCCGCAACTCAGAGGAAATCTGCATCCCTCAACCATGAGATTTGATTGCCCCTCTTTAGTGTGTATGATTTAAAATACTGTCTCAAAGTGTGGTCAAATCCTGCTTCAGTTTTTTGAATCTTGCTTGAGAATGTATCTTTACAGTCTGATGTGACTGAGATGCACTTGCAATTTTTTAAATGCATCTAATGCTAGCAATTCACCCCACTGTTCTCCTGCTATTTGAACTACAATGCACAGATAAAATTTTTAATAATTTGAAAATCCTCATAATAGGGCAGTCTAGAACTGAATATAGCAGAATCCTGTTTTTTTTCAGCTGTCCTGGATCATTTAGTCATTTATGTGTAAACATTAGATGAAAAAGGAGGGATGAGGGCATAAGCATCTAGAATATTAATAGTCCACTTATTTAATTTTGGTATTTTTAAAATATATGCAAAAACTCATCCTAAGGGTATTCTCCAGTAATATATTTGTAAAGTAAAAGACTATAGTTTGAGGCACGTCCATATGGCTGTTTGCTTAAGCCCGCCTTTGCCATGCACATTAGAAATACAAAACAGAATGTTCCTGGCCTGAAGATATTGTATTAAAAAAGAACACTTAAATTGCGTATGTTTTGATTTTTCAATGTGCATTTTAACCATCTGCATAAGATTTGACAGAGTTCATTGCTGTGCTATTCAGCATCCAGGGATTGTTAGATAAATGCAGGAGGTAATAGTGCTATCTTTTTTGACCATTTCAAAATTCTTGTAAACATCTATTTACTCGTAGAGCTAGCTACTTATTTCCATTGAATACTCTTTCATCTTGCAGGGTGTTAAAAAGAATTAAAGGAGTTTTCTTGATACCTATTTTGAAGACTAGTGAAAAAATACTGTGACGTTTGTAACTTTCTTTATTCTGGATTTCCTCTTACTTAAATGTATTCTTTAGATCAAGGAGCATCTTGACAATGCTTTTAGTTATATGGTTTAGTTTTAGACAGTTCTGCACTAAGCAAGGTCCTACACCTGTGTCAGAGAAATCCCAGGCACAGCTACAGGTTGGGCAGAGAAGAGATTCAGAGCAGCCCTGCAGAGAAGGACTTGGGGGTGTTGGTCAATGAAAGAATGAACATGAGCCGGCAGCATGTGCTCGCAGCCCAGAAAGCCAACGGTATCCTGAGCAGCATCAAAAGGAGCGTGACCAGCAGGTTGAGGGAAGTGATCCTGCCCCTCTACTCTGCTCTCATGAGACCTCACTTGGAGTATTGTGTGCAGTTCTGGTGTCCTCAACAGAAAAAGGACATGGAACTTTGGAACAAGTCCAGAGGAGGGCCACAAGGATGACCAGGGGACTGGAGCACCTCCCATATGAAGACAGGCTGAGGGAGCTGGGGCTGTTGAGCCTGGAGAAGAGAAGGCTGCGTGGAGACCTCATAGCAGCCTTCCAGTATCTGAAGGGCAGCTATAGGAATGCTGGGGAGGGACCTTTGTTAGGGACTGTAGTGATAGGAGAAGGGATAATGGGTGCAAACTTAAACAGGGGAAGTTTAGATTGGATATAAGGAGGAAATTCTTTACTGTGAGGGTGATGAGGCACTGGAATGGGTTACCCAGGGACGTTGTGAATGTTCCATCCCTGGTTGTGTTCAAGGCCAGGTTGGACATAGCCTTGGGTAACATGGTTTAGTGTGAGGTATCCCTGCCCATGGCAGGGGGTTGGAACTAGATGATCTTGAGGTCCTTTCCAACCCTAACTATGATTCTATAAGCAGGGAATTGAACTTGGATGATCCTGATGGATCCAACTCAAGATATTCCATGATTGAGGTTTCTAGTTGATTATATTTCTGTTGTATTGACTGTAAAAGATGTTAATCTTCCTGCTTTTCTTCCCTTCTCCTCAAAAGTCCTCAAATCAACAAAAAAAAAAGGGGGGGTGGTGGTGGGAAAGAAACAGGTATCAGTCTGAAATGAGCATGTATACAAAATGAAGAAACTTCTGTCAGATTATGAATGC
Organism: Ara ararauna; assembly: GCA_028858755.1. Lineage (NCBI taxonomy): Eukaryota > Metazoa > Chordata > Aves > Psittaciformes > Psittacidae > Ara > Ara ararauna. The sequence continues at coordinate 72,887,110 of CM054381.1, forward strand.
AAGAGTGAAACTGCAATGACGTACTCTAAAACACTAGGTCTGGAATAAAATTTCTGTAGTTAGTATTTTCACATACCTGAGTGTTGATACAGGTTGTATGAAAAATGTTGTTGTCACTTCAGTAATTTCGTAGAATATCTGAAGTGCTGCCTTCTGTGTTTTCTGGAACAGTGACAAAATCTAAAAAATAGAAATTGAGTACAACAAGAATTGTATGTAACTTTAGGTTGTCACACATTAGAAAATCAGTAAAATTAAATGATGCCAATAATCTGATTTCATGGTTAACCTTATTGTGTAGTTCAGTACATGTATGCTAGCTATCCAGATACACTCTAGTTGTTCAGGGACCATTTCCAGAAATCAGTGCTTTCTGGTGATGGAACAGTGTGAATAATTTATCACAATCTTTTTGCAGACACATTCATGCCAAAGTGCTTTGTCTCTTTGTTTTCAGAGTTGCAATAGTTTCCAAGTCTTTTGAAGGAAAAACAGATCGAACAGAAGACTGGTATGGAACACAGTACAAGCAAGAAGCAATTTCTGATGAAGTTATTAAGGCATGTTAAACTTACAGTATATTCTAATCTCTGCAAGCAAAAGGCAGTGGTAAATTCTTTGTTGGATTTTCCATTTAGTTGAAGGAAGAACTTAAATTTGCTGCTCTGCATAGCATGAAAATTGTACAATGAGACTGTTGAATATTATGAGAAGATTTTATTTTAGTCTTCAGATTTCAAATATTTATTACACAAGACAGATATGTTTTAATGGTTAAGTGAAGGGAATGTTATGCCATTTTTACTACAAAAGATCCAAAATATGCAGTGTCTCCTTAAAAATGTAAGCATTAACTTTTTAAAGCTGAAGTCTCTATTAAATGGTAACGAGCTAATCTGTTCTTAAGAAAGGAATCTTTTTACAACTGCTGTATGTAACTGTGTTTCTGAAACTGGTTTTTGCAATTTAGAAAATGAGTATATCTTGCCAATTAAAAGGGCTTCTAAAAATCAAAACTACAGCAAAGGAGATAGACAAATACTTATCAAAACTTGTTATTGAGCTATTCTTTTAAGAAGAGATGGCTGTTAAATACGCCCTAGAGCTAAACTGAACCTGCTGAGCGTGCTTTGAAAGGCATTGCACAGGAACACTTAATTTCTTTAGCTTATCCATACCTATGTTCCTGAGTAGAATTCTTGCTTATGTATTTAGTTTAATACCTTCATTTAGAGTTCACAGTAGCAGAAAAGTTAAGACATTGACCTTCCACTCTACTGTAGACTTTTCAGAATTAGTTTTTATCTTTTTGTCTTCCTCCTTGGAGCGCTTCATGCTGCTGATAACCTACTCCAACTTGGTTTGCCAGATATTTCTCTCTTTCCCTATTATCCTAATGGTATTTTACACATAAGCTAGTGGAATACATTTTTAAAATTTTTGTTACAGTATAAAAGAAATAAGTCTATAACAATTGATTAAGCAGACATTCTCCTTATTCTCTTTATTTCTCCTGTTTATCTAGAAATGGCAAAATGCCGACCTGAATGGGAAATTCAAGCTTCCAATGAAGAACGAATTCATTCCTACTAACTTTGAGATTTTGCCATTGGAAAAAGATGCGACACAGTACCCTGCCCTTGTCAAGGTAAGCCATTTGTGTGTGCTAGCTAACCTTCTGGGAAGTTCGTAGTTAATTCCTGTGTGTTTTTTAAAATACAGATCTGTCACATTCTAAAGTATAATAACAAAAATGTACAAAACTTAAAGATATTGCTAGAAAGACAGTAGAAAGTTCATTCTTGCTAAACTTTGGATTATGACTGGGCTCCCACAAAAAAGAATCTACAAACAGCTTGAACTCTCTTTGCCCTTTTGAAAGTGTGTTAAGAATTAATAGAAATAGTATTAAAGCTGTTTACTCAGCAGAAGGGTGGCTGCTACTCCTATTTTTTTGAGCAGTGTTCAGTAAGTCAAGGGTGTAGACAAGGCTATTCTTTTGTAACTGTGTATGGGTAAAGCTTGTGATAAAGCATGGATAAAAGGGGAGAGATAAAAGCATGTAAATGAACATCATTCTTCAGTCTTCTGGAAGCACCATTTAATGATCTCCATGCATTTAGCAAATCTCAGTTTTCTGAGTAACTAAAATTTACTAAAAAGTATTGCTCACTGCTGAAGCATAGTTGTCTTTGTTAATGCTCATCTCAGTTCTAGGCTTAGTGGAGGATAAATAGGAAAAGTCTTCTGCGCTTTCATGTTATGTTTCAGCTTGAATACTCAATTCAGGAATACTTTTTGCCCACTAGATTAGTATGTCTACTTCAGTGCAAAGACATCCATCAGGAAAACATACTTGTTTGCACAGGGCATTTTGGGTATATACTTGAAGCAGTGTTATTAACATAGGAGGAGTTTGAGCAGGTTTATATTCATCCTGAACTGAAATCGTAAACCTCAACAGGGACACATACTGCATCTCTATTAAATAACACTAATTGGTTTACTACAGAAACTTGATGGTCTTTTGGTGTCTCTGTAGCAACTAGGCAGTTGATCCACACAAAAGCTATGCTTTAAGGCATCACTGCTTTAGAAATGTATTTGCTTTTAGTTTTTCCTTTCCCCCTATAATATGTTTTCTGAGGGAAAATGTTTTTAATCTTTTGTACTTGATGAAATAGACATTAACTGTTTTGCCTGTATCTCATTTATTTTCTCCCCATCTTTATGCCTGTGTCATTTTCCTTTTTGTGGGGCCTGGCATTTGTCCTCAGCAAACCATTGCAAGAACTAAGTTAGCAAAGATTAGCTATACAAAAAAACCCAAACCAAAACGAATTTGTCTGCGTTTCATGTGCCTGCGTGAGCTTGCTATGGCCTGGACTAGTGTTGTGGAGAAAGGGACAAACTGGAACATAAGTACAGGAACAGGATGGCCATTTCCACTGGCAGCATGTTACTGTGTCACCTCTGTTGTAATGGCACATCTTGCTCTGAAAAACCCTCAGGAAAGAGAGCAATTAAGATATGGGCTTTGGCTTGAGGGCCAGTGTACTATGGACTGCAGCTAGCAGTCTCCAGCTACCAGGCCAGGTCTCCAGTGCTTCACACAGGCTCTGTTGTTTATCACACTGTCTCTGGTGTAAGGTGTATTCTAAACTTCGTAGTAGCGATTTAACAGAAGAAAAATTCTGTTGTCTGGGGGAGAAGCTGTAAAAAGGCTTTTTAGTATGAGTCAAATGTTGTGTAAAGGAAGGTGTGCTGTAAGAGACACGAATTATTTCTTTTATGCAAAGAGGAGGAGAATACCATGCACCATGCCAGATCCCTGAAAAGCAAAGAACATCTGCTCAAAAACATGAGAAAGAGAAATAATTTCACAGTTAAAAGTTCTCTCTTCTGATCTATAGCAATTCAAGGAAAAGGTGTTGGGATAAAGTTAACTAGAGTTGGAACAGAGAAAGAGTATCTATTTCACAGTTTTTGCGGGAGAAAAAGCAATATGGGAGGTTGTTTAGAATCTTTCCCATACTAGGAGATTATTCTAGAAAAATTTGGTGACAGTTCTTTTAACTCATTTTCAACTGGTTTTAATACTTTTTCTAAATGTGTTATGTTTGCAATGTTACTTTAAAACAACATACAGTGCATTAATATTTTTTACTAAAAGCATTACATATGCAGTTACATTCTTAGTCTGAAAATGTAACTATATGCTGATGTAGTGCTGCATTATGGCACATCTTTTAATGTTAGCTTTGGCAGGATGTTTTGTGCAGCTAACTATTAGTCTTTGATCACTCCTTCTTTAGAAGAGTCGTTTCTATTTTGATCATAAGCTCATTCACAATGCTGCAGCCATTTAATTGTTTGTTAAAGGTGATATATGGTAAGAAGAGAGTCTCCATAAGGACAGATGGGTATACACACAGTGTATACATCAAGATTGTGAATGTAAGGAGACAACACTGAACTGAGATTTGAAGCGGTGGAGACTTTTTAAATGGCATAATATATTACAGTTAAAAGGTGACTTAACAAAACCTCTTTTCTTGACACAGGACACTGCTATGAGCAAACTGTGGTTCAAGCAAGATGACAAATTTTTTTTGCCAAAAGCTTGTCTCAACTTTGAATTTTTCAGGTATGCAGTGTTAAGTATATCACACAAATTGCTTTCCAGAACTTTCTTGTTTGTTGGAATCTGCATTTCTGTGGCGAAAACTTTCTTGCGTGTTTCGAGGCTTTTAAACTCTTTGTCCTGGGAATACGCAGTAAGGTACAGATAGCAGGAAGGCTCATGTAAGTTATGCAGTAGTTGAGTGGCAAGCAGTTTGAAGTGTTCCATTTATGTTAACAGGAAAAATTAATCTAAAAATATTTTGAAAACAGGTTTTCTTCTATGTTTTATTTGCTATACCTGAGATATACCTCCCAATAGTACCTACTCTATATTGCAAAATACCTCTTTAAAAGTGGGTATTATTTAAAATTAATAATTAAATTACGACCATTTTAAGATAGTTTTTTCTTCATAAAATGCTATTCTGATAATAATAGGTTTAAATTCTGTTTTAATTCGCACAGTGCAAGCCAGTATAAAATTGTAAGTGCTTAAAATTGTGAGATTTTATTTAACTGACACCAACAACTGATTATTTTTATTTTAGAAGAACATCGTCTGTATTATCAATGCATGTGCGATTCTCACCTCAGGATGCGTGATAAAGTGCTGTAATGTTAATTCTGGTCTTGCATTATTTTCATCACAGGAAAATTATCTGAGTTTTTTTTAAGTGAGCATGACAGTGATGTAACTTCATAATGCACATTGAGTCCTTCTTTTGAGTGACCACTTGAAATTTTTCTTGGAAGAATTTTAGATGGAGGATTTTTTCAGAGTGTGTTGCATCTTGGTATTGATGTTGGTACTAGTTAGGGAAAATAGGTTGCCTGGGCATTTCTTCGTTTTGCTTTTTAAAACCACAGGGCAAACATTGCAAGTTTGCAACTTCGACATGTCAAGAAATAGAAGATTAAAATCTCTTATTCAGAAACAGCAATTGCAATATTTTGTATGCATCTGGTGGCTTTCCCTTGTGCTATGTTTGCCCAAAATCCAAAATACAATTTTATTGATGGATACTGAGTTTGTTATACAGTTATGTGTTTTGTTTTGTTTTTTTAATCAGTTCCAGATTATTGTGAATGATTAAAAGGTAATAATTGATTTTATTGAGAACACATGAAAGTATAAGTCTGTACACATATGAATGTCATGGAATGGGTTGGAAGGGACTATTAAATGTCATATAGTCCAACCCTTCTGCAGTGAGCAGGGACATCTTGAACAAGTTATGTGGTGATAATCTTTCCCAGTTAAATTTCTACGTTCATCTCAGTGAGCCCTTTTAAAAAGCCAGGAGTCGTCGAGCTTTGCCAACCATTGTAATGGAATGAACTACAGACCAGTCAGTCTCACCTCTGTGCCTGGCAAAATCTTGGAGCCGATTCTCCTGGAAGGCATGCTAAGGCACAGGAAAAACAACAAGGTGCTGGGTGACAGCCAGCATGGCTTCACTAAGGAGAAATCCTGCCTGACCAATTTGGTGGCCTTCTATGATGGGGCTACGGAGCTAATGGACAGGGGTAGAGCAGTTGATGTCATCTACCTGGACTTGTGCAAAGTGACAGACACTGTCCCACACGACATCCTTGTCTCAAAATTGGAGAGACATCAATTTGATAGGTGGACCACTGGGTGGATAAAGAACTGGCTGGCTGGCCACAGGCAAAGAGTTGTGGTCAATGGCTCAATGTCCAGCTGGAGACCAGTAACAAGTGGTATCCCTCAGGGATCGGTGTTGGGACCAGTCTTGTTCAACATCTTTTTCGGTGACATGGACAGTGGGGTTGAGTGCGCCCTCAGCAAGTTTGCCGATGACACCAAGCTGTGTGGTTCAGTTGATACGCTGGAGGGAAGGAATGCCATCCAGAGGGACCTTGACATGCTTGTGAGGTGGGCTGATGCAAACATTATGAAGTTTAACCATGACAAGTGTAAGGTCCTCCACCTGGGTTGGAGCAATCCCAGGCACAGCTATAGGTTGGGCAGAGAAGAGATTCAGAGCAGCCCTGTAGAGAAGGACTTGGGGGTGTTGGTCGCTGAAAAGATGAACATGAGCTGGCAGTGTGCACTTGCAGCCCAGAAAGCCAACGGTATCCTGGGCTGCATCAAAAGGAGCGTGACCAGCAGGTTGAGGGAAGTGATCCTGCCCCTCTACTCTGCTCTCATGAGACCTCACTTGGAGTATTGTGTGCAGTTCTGGTGTCCTCAACAGAAAAAGGACATGGAACTTTGGAACAAGTCCAGAGGAGGGCCATGAGGATGACCAGGGGACTGGAGCACCTCCCATATGAAGACAGGCTGAGAAAGTTGGGGCTGTTGAGCCTGGAGAAGAGAAGGCTGCGTGGAGACCTCATAGCAGCCTTCCAGTATCTGAAGGGCAGCTATAGGGATGCTGGGAAGGGGCTCATCATGAGGGACTGTAGTGATAGGAGAAGGGGTAATGGGTTCAAACTTAAACAGGGGAGGTTTAGATTGGATATAAGGAAGAAGTTCTTTACTGTGAGGGTGGTGAGGCACTGGAATGGGTTGCCCAGGGAAGTTGTGAATGCTCCATCCCTGGCGGTGTTCAAGGCCAGGTTGGACAGAGCCTTGGGTGACATGCTTTAGTGGGAGGTGTCCCTGCCCATGGTAGGGGGTTGGAACTAGATGATCTTGAGGTCCTTTCCAACCCTAACTATTCTATGAGTCTATAATTTGCCTGTTTCCTCCTAGGAATAGTTACAGGTGGAATGCTGGCTTGGGATTGGGTGTGAGGGTTTTTCCATTTTATTTAAAAAGACAACAGTTAATTGTATATGAACAGAGGTGAAGGCATGTTGACAACATTGGGTGCATCATCTCCAAAAGAAGTTGTAAGCAGGTTTGTCTAATTTTGATATTTAAAAAAGTTTCTTAGTGAATCTCTCTTTCAGGCTGTGTCATGCTGATGTTTATTGGAGGAAATAGTGAAATGTACAGTGTTTATTCGAGAGACTTGATGAAATTACCCATAACTCCTGTGGCTGAGTGGGTGAAAAAAGCCCTCTTAATAACAAGTGCTTTCATGAAAGGTTTTAGCCTCAGTTATAGAATCGAATAAGATGACTGTGCTGCTTTGATTACAAGAATGTGTTCACATTACAGACCACTTTCAAAGATAGAAAAAAACAGGAGGATTTCTTCTGCCTGTAGCCCTGATCATCACGAATCATTGGAAGAATTCCTAACCCAGATGTTTTTGCAGCAACTGCTGTGTAGATAAATTAAGAGGAAGTTGATAAGGGTGGTTTCTCCCTCAAACATACAAATGCAGTAGGAGCAATCTGAGTCTGTGAACCTTCTGGAGTCCCCTTGTTCCAAACCTGAAAATCCTTACGTGGCACATACCTTGCATTAAAGAAACCCCACAGTAAAAAACTCTTAACACAGGATTTATCATTCAGCCTAAAGGATGATGATTAAGCTTTTGCTTTTGTATGAATTACAATTTCAGAACTCAAGACATACTGTTTTTAAAAAGGAAGCAAAACAACGTGATGTCGTTTTTTTTAAAATCATCTAAAGGTGGTTATAAACGCACTTGAAGTTTCCCAAGGTTTAGCAAGATGGGTGTTAAGAATACAATGCTAATTATTTTTAGCTGGATACTTGCTACCCTCCAGTCTAAAGAATATTTTGAGCAACTTGAGTTACAAGTTGTTCATAAGGTAACCTGGGATCGAGACTTCAGTGTGGATTCCAGCTATGTTACTTCCAGCTCTGTTTGAAAGGGGAAAAAGCTAGACTTCTAAGATATTTTCAAATACGTTATCAGTGATTGAGTTGGTTTGCTTCTTCAAGCCTAGTCAAAAAAAAAACCTAGAAACAAGTGTTTATTTACGAAGTTGTCAGTAATAGAAGGCAACTCCCAGAACAGTGTTATCGTAATTGTTTTCTGTTATTTTTTACTTGAGGATTAATGATTTAGTAGTCTTCATTATTTTCAAAACTCCCTGTTGGCATTTGCCAGCTAAATGAGTATACAGAACTTATAACCAATACAAACGCAGTAATCACTCAAACTGATTAAGTCTCTATTCTAGTATCAAAGTGGAAAAGAATATAATGAGTTTGGAGGAAGGTTTACGATAGCATAGGATTGACCTACATCTTGCTTTGAATTCAGTCTTAATTAAAAAACTCAGTATATTGGATTTGCATCACTGGGCATATTGAAGTTGCTCAGTTTTGGGAAATTCTCATTGTAGACAGAAATGCAAATAGAACAATCCGACCCCAGAATAATTAACCCAGTGATAATAACAGAGCATATCCTTGGCTAAAATTTCAGATTATAGCAGGCTCTACTTGTCCAATAGATTTTAATTTTTTTTGCTATCTCTTCCTATGCTTCCTTTCCTATCTAGAAGGAAGGTGAAGTCAAGGCCTAGGAACCTTCTTAAAAATACCTATTTTAATGTTACCGGTGTGTGTGTTATGGCAATGTGATCTTTGTTCTGCTACATTAATGTTGGTATGCACTATGAAATACCATCATATGTGGGCATAAACATATATATTAGAGTGTCTCTGAATAACATCTGCTGCTGCTGAGGGAAAATAAATGAAAATGGTGTGGGTTTGAATTGTAAGCCATATCCTGACAGGAAATTGTTTTAGATGCTGCTGATTATTTCTGTAAAATTGATATTGACTTCACATGCACTTCAGAAACTTCAGAAATAAATCCTCAATCATAGGACAAATAACTTGTCTTGACTTTGCAAATCTTTAAAACATACAGATACTTCACAATTACTGCAGTTAAAACACAGTTTGAGTCTGAATTGCATTTCTCTTTTTGAGAAATTTGTGACATTATATGTGATCAGATGCTTCTAATGCAAGCCTAGAGCTTGTGTAGTTGTTTGCATTAAAAAGATAAAACAAAGATTATGGTGATATGGTAATGGATATGCCAAACATCTTTCCTGTGCTGAACTTAGCATCTGCTGCATATTTTTCAAATTACAAATTACTAATCTTTTAATTTTTAGAATAGACACTACATTGTTTTCTGATTAGATTAGTAAAAAGAAGTATTAATTAAATTAATGGTCAGCATGTGGGCTTTCATTTCTGTCTATTAAATTATATTGGGTATTCAGGTTGCATTTAGTTTATGTTATTCCTGGTGAATTCTGGCTATTCAGCAAAGTAAATATAAGGTGTTTTGATTTAGAAGCACAAATAAGAGAATATCTCTGGAATCTTGAATATATTTAGGCATTGCTTAAACCATAAGCAGGCTAAATAATTATTTTCAGGTATGTTCATTCTTGGCTTCAAAATAGGTATCCTTCATAATGGGGTCCATCAGCATACTCACAGAGAATATTGCTTCCTTCAGGTCAAACTTAAAAGGCCAAAAGAAACTGAAAAATCATTTTAAACTGCATATTTTACTTTCAACATTTTCTTCCAGCCCATTTGCTTACGTGGATCCCTTGCATTGTAACATGGCCTATTTGTACCTTGAGCTACTCAAAGACTCCCTCAACGAGTATGCATATGCAGCAGAACTAGCTGGCTTGAACTATGATCTCCAAAATACCATCTATGGGATGTATGTAAGTACCCAAATCAAGGAAGAGCTTAGAGCCTTAAAACTACTTCCACTCATCAACATTTTTATATTGATTTGATGGAAGGACTTTCATTTAAAAAATGGGTCTAAGGCTATTACTCATTTTGATCTTGATTATTAACCATCCTTTCTTTGATTTGAATTTTAAGTTGAATTTTGTTCAAAGTCTTCAACAGTCTTTCCATTCATATTAAACAAATTTTCTTTATTTTTATATCATTCATGAAATTAATTAGTTGTAAAATTTGTTCATTAAAAAAAAAAGAAAGAAAAAAGCAACCTTAATCCAAGCTTACATATTTATTTCAGTTCGTCAGATAGCTACTAAAAAGTTTCTGACTGATGGGGTAGAAGATCCCCTTTTCATGCTATTAAATCAATGGTATGCTTCAGCTTCCCTTTTCGAGAACTACTGATCATGAGGCTGCATATACATACTCTTCAGTCATATTTCTTCATCCATTACTTTGTCACTGCTTGAGGTATCAAAGCATTTCTTTTGTTTTTCTTTTTGTTAGTCGCTACATTTATGCTGATCCTCTCCATTGCAACATGACATACCTGTTTATCAGGTTATTGAAGGATGATTTAAAAGAGTATACATATGCAGCACGCCTCTCAGGTTTGATCTATGGCATTGCATCAGGAATGAATGCAATACTTGTAAGTAAGAAAAAAATGCAGGAGGAAATGAAACAGCTTGGGAATTATTGAGCTTGGAGAAAACATTTGACTTCTGCATTTCCAAATGAGATAGTTAATGTTTTTTTTTCCCTTGCATATCTCATGAATTAAAGGCAAAGCAAAACTGTATTTTAATCAGTACCGAGTGACCTGTTTAAGATTGCAGTGTCTTGTAAGCATTGTGTGCAGTGCAGTTGTTGCATCTAGTTCACATTTTACTTACTTGCATGGTAATCTTGAGAGTATTGTTGCTGGTTTCTCTATGCAATTAACCTTTCTGTTGAATGAATCTCAACTTTACAGATTTTGTTATAATTTCCTAATTCTGGCATAGGGAGTTATGGAAATGGATTGTGCATGTGTTCATTAGAATGCAGTACTGGATATTTATGGCTTTTCTGTAGTAATATATGTTTTATAATTTGTTTTAAAGAGCTGACAATACTTGCTTGATAACAATTTATCATAAATATTTGTTACTCAGCTTCTCCTATGAGATTTATGGTAGATTTTAATAGTCTCTCTTGAAGTTCTGTTAAAAGCTTATATTAACCATCATTTTGTGACAAAATATGTTTTGAAATTTCTTGTAGAACTGTTACTTTCCAAAGCATCTTAGTAAGAGAACATAATGCATATTGTCTTTATGTTTTCTATATGAGAGTGAATGCTGTAGTTTCTGGGTTTTTCTAATGCAGTGCAAATCTCATTTTCTGGTAGCGTTCACTTAACTTACTGCAAACATAGTTATCCTTAGTTTCAAAGCTTGCTGGTATGGTCAGAGTTAATTCTTTAAAAATAAAAGGGGGGGGAGTGTGTGTAGTTTTCTTAATTTTTAGTCACAGTCTCGAGTTATTTGAAATATAAGGTTTTTATAGGGTCTTTATATTATTCCACAGTAAAGATTCTATTTTCATGCATTAAAATTGTTTTACTCCATTTTGATGTCTGGGAACTCTTAATATTCTTTTCTATATCGTGAGAAGTTTTATAGCTAATAGGTGTAACTAAACAATGCTGATACCTAAATCAACAACAGATGCCACACTGGAAACAATCACCCATGGTGATTTTTGAACAATTTGGGTTCTTATGCTGATTTAGGTTATCAGCCTTTGTCATAAATCCATTTATGATGGCTTTTCTTTCTTTCAAATTCGTGGTTCAGGTATGTTTCAGCAACTATAGAAGAAAAAAATTCTTCCCACTGGAAAGCAGGAATTGCCCTGTATGTTGGTTTGTGTCCTAAGATTTAGTTTCACCCTTAATAATTAAACTGCAGAAGTACAATTAAATTCCTCTTTCCAGAGATATTGACCTGATCATACACATTTTCTTTTGAAGGTATACATGAAATAAACTCAGTCATTTAAAAAAAAAAAAAAACCCACAACATAGAAACTTAAAAATTACTCTGTGATTGAATCAAGCTACAGAAACTTCATCTAGTGAAAAAAGATAGAAGATATTTCAGCCCACTACCATCCTGGTTATAAATTGTCTTGCTGTTGACAGTACTCCTTTTTTGCAGTGCTGCTTACTTTCACTTACATAAAATTTTTTTGGAGCAACAAGATAAACAAGAAACAAGGTAAAAAGTAAATTGGAGAGAATATTTAAGAAGGCTGTTAATCTAGATTTCATTACTAAGAGAAGAACCCTAGAGTAAAACCATTTCAGTATTCCAAACATACAGTTTACTGACTGGTTTTAATACTTGTAATCATTCACAGTCTGTATTCTGAGTACAATTTGATTACATAAATGTGAAATTACATTAATTCTTTGCATTCATAACCCCTGGGCAAATATGCAATATTCTGTTGTCAGGTTTTTTTTGATGGGTAAAGGGATTTTATTTCAGTATGAATTAATGTTGAATAACGGTGAATTCAGACTAAGTGTTGAAAAGTGTATTGTTCCTTGAATTATACAAGACTTGGTAATTGTTTTATTCTTTTATCTTCCACATTTAAAGCAAACTATGCCCTTTTTCCGTAGCTTTCTGTAAAAGGTTATAATGACAAGCAACATATCTTGCTCAAGAAGATCATTGAGAAAATGGCTACTTTTGAGATTGATGAAAAACGATTTGAAATTATCAAGGAAGCGGTAAGCTACATGAGAAACTTACATTTTGGAGTAGTTTAAAATTGAATGCATTGACTTGAAATGAAATCTGATTATCCGTGGGAACAGAGAGTGAAATTGTACCTCAGTGGGACGGCAGAATCTTCTTTATTTTGTCTTTTTTGTGGCCTCAAGTTCCCTGGAGTGTTTATATTATATTCTTTGGCTAAATATAACTGGCCCTGGAATCTTCTGTAACTCAGTCTTTCTAAGGATTGATCAAGGGATTGCAGCTTGCTTTGATAGTTGTAGAAATCTAAAAAGGGGGACAGGAGTGGAAGTCTTAACATTATATCCTGTTTTACATTTTGGAAAGGCCCCAGTGGGAAGGGGGAAATGGATGAAAGGGGAAAGGAAATGTTGAGAAGATTTGCAACATTTCTTTTCCCCAGATAGGAAGAGGAGATCTGCTCCTGGGCCAAGATGCTTCTGTGCTAAAGTAACCCCAGCTGGCTTAAGTACATGCTGACTTATAGATTCATAGAATCATAGAATAGTTAGGGTTGGAAAGAACCTTAAGATCATCTAGTTCCAACTCCCCTGCCATGGGCAGGGATACCTCACACTAAACCATGTTACCCAAGGCTCTGTCCAACCTGGCCTTGAACACCGCCAGGGATGGAGCATTCACAACTTCCTTGGGTAACCCATTCCAGTGCCTCACCACCCTCACAGTAAAGAACTTCTTCCTTATAACCAATCTAAACTTCCCTTGTTTAAGTTTGAACCCATTACCCCTTCTCCTATCACTACAGTCCCTCATGATGAGCCCCTTCCCAGCATCCCTATAGCCGCCCTTCAGATACTGGAAGGCTGCTATGAGGTCTCCACACAGCCTTCTCTCCTCCAGGCTCAACAGCCCAAACTTTCTCAGCCTGTCTTCATATGGGAGGTGCTCCAGTCCCCTGGTCATCCGCGTGGCCCTCCTCTGGACTTGTTCCAACAGTTCCATGTCCTTTTTCTGTTGAGGACACCAGAACTGCACACAATACTCCAAGTAAGGTCTCATGAGAGCAGAGTAGAGGGGCAGGATCACCTCCTTCTACCTGCTGGTCACGCTCCTTTTGATGCAGCCCAGAATACCGTTGGCTTTCTGGGCTGCAAGCGCACACTGCCGGCTCATGTTCATTTCTTCATCAACCAACACCCCCAAGTCCTTCTCTGCAGGGCTGCTCTGAATCTCTTCTCTGCCCAACCCCTAGCTGTGCCTGGGATTGCTCCAACCCAGGTGGAGGACCTTACACTTGTCATGGTTAAACTTCATAATGTTTGCATCAGCCCACCTCACAAGCATGTCAAGGTCCCTCTGGATGGCATTCCTTCCCTCCCGGGTATCAACCGAACCACACAGCTTGGTGTCATCGGCAAACTTGCTGAGGGCGCACTCAACCCCACTGTCCATGTCACCGAAAAAGATGTTGAACAAGACTGGTCCCAACACTGATCCCTGAGGGACACCACTCGTTACTGGTCTCCAGCTGGACATTGAGCCATTGACCACAACTCTTTGCTTGTGGCCATCCAGCCAGTTCTTTATCCACCGAGTGGTCCACCTATCAAATTGATGTCTCTCCAATTTAGAGACAAGGATGTCGTGTGGGACAGTGTCTGTCGCTTTGCAGTAGTCCAGGTAGATGACATCAACTGCTCTACCCTTGTCCATCAGCTCCGTAGCCCCATCACAGAAGGCCACCAAATTGGTCAGGCAGGATTTCTCCTTAGTGAAGCCATGCTGGCTGTCACCCAGCACCTTGTTGTTATTCCTGTGCCTTAGCATGCCTTCCAGGAGAATCTGCTCCAAGATTTTGCCAGGCACAGAGGTGAGACTGACTGGTCTGTAGTTCCCCAGCTCATCCATTTTCCCCTTCTTGAAAATGGGGTTACATTTCCCTTTTTCCAGTCATTGGGAACTTCACCTGACTGCCATGATTTTTCAAGTATGATGGATAGTGGCTTAGCAACTTCATTTCCCAGTTCCTTCAGGACCTGCAGATGGATTTTATCTAGTCCCATGGACTTGTGTACATTCAGGTTTCTTAGATGGTCTTGAACCAGATCCTCTCCTACAGTGGGCCCAGGGTCTTCATTCTCACAGTCCCTATGTCTGCCTTCCAAGACTTGGGTGGTGTGGTCAGGGTGTTTGCCAGGGAAGACCGAGGCAAAGAAGTCCTTAAGAACCTCAGCCTTCTCCAAATCCAGGGTAGCCAGTTCTCCTGATAGCTTCCGAAGGGGGCCCATATTGTCCCTAGTCTGTCTTTTATTTGCTGTATACCCATGGAATCCTTTTCTGTTATCTTTAACATCTCTAGCCAAGTTTAATTCTACGTGGGCCTTAGCTTTCCTAACCTGGTCCCTACCTTCCCGGACAACATCCCTGGATTCTTCCCAGGCCTCCTGTCCTTGCTTCCAGCTTCTATAAACCTTTTTTTTCTTCTAATTTTCCTCAGCATCTCCTTATCCATCCAAGGAGGTCTCCTGGCCCTCCTACAGCACTTCCTTCTAGGAGGGATGTATCGCTCCTGAGCTTGTAGCTGGTGATCCTTGAGTATCAACCAAGAGTCTTGGGCCCCCCTGCCCTCTAGGGCTATATCCCATAGAACCTTACTAAGCAGGTTCCTGAAGAGGCCAAAGTCTGCTCTCTTGAAGTGCAGAGCCGTGAGCTTGCTGCACACTCTTCTCACTGTCCTGAGGATCTCGAATTCGACCATCTCATGATCGCTGCAATTTAGGCTGCCCTGGAGTGTCACATTTCCAACCGGCCCTTCCCTGTTGGTGGGCACGAGGTCAAGCTTGGCACCTCTCGTTGTCAGCTCCTCTGTTACTTGCAGAAGGAAGTTGTCTTCCACACAGTCGAGGAGCCTCCTGGATTGCTTGTGCCGGCCCATACTGTCCCTCCAACAGATATTAGGGGGGGGTTGAAGTCCCCCATGAGAACAAGGGCCTGTGAGCGTGAGTCTGTTCCTGTCTATAGAGTGCTTCATCCACCGAGTCCTCTTGGTCAGGCAGTCTGTAACAGATCCCCACAATAGTGTCTCCCATAGCTGTTCTCCCTTTAGTCCTCTAACCCATAAACTCTCTGTTGACTGCTCACCTGTCCCCAGACAGAGTTCCATACTCTCCAGCCTACCCTTACATAAATAGCAACTCCCCCTCCCCATCTGCCGGGCCTGTCTTTTCTAAAGAGCCTGTAACCTTCCATTCCAATACTCCAGTCATAGCAGCCATCCCACCATGTAAGCCTCACTTATTTCTGTAAGCCTCATTTCCTAAATTTAATGACTGATCTAAATATATGGAATGTACATTAGATTCATTAGATTTTTTTTTTCCCCTGAAGTAAATTTATAAACCATGATTACAGTTGCTGAGCCAAACAAAATACGTAATTTTTCTGGTCCTTAATTGAGAGCACAACAGAGGCTGGGCAAAGGTAATGAAGAAACTGGATACTGGCACTCATAGCAATGAGTTGTTTGGTAGGGTATAAGTGAGGGCACAAAGGTTAGATTGATGTTGGGGAACAGGCTGACTCTTGTCCCAGAAAGCTTGCGCATAGTGTGCAGTAGATGAGAGAGTGAGTGCTACGGGGAATATCACTCCATGCTTGCTATAACCTTACTTCTCTGCTGCTGGTGACTTTTGAACAGGTGACTGGTCTAGACAGCTGCCAGGGCCATCTTTAGATCATTAGTTTTTAATAGGAAATTCTGAGCAGGTGGACATCAAACACAAGGTAGATTTATTGTGACAGGACTTTATTTAGGGCTCTGTGTACCTGATATATACTAATTGTTTGGAAAGTTTTATCTGGGTGTGATAAACGTCAGGGTAAAAAACCCCAACCCACAGGTCTGTGAATGACTCATTTTGGATTACTCTCTCTTGATTTAAGATGTTTCCCTGTTGTCTTTATGGTTTGCATGAACTTCGTATTATGCATGCTTTGTAATTTTGTAGACTTCTGTTGCATAGGCCTTTTGTGTACGCAAAATACTGACAAAATACAAAAAAATCAAATAGGATGGGGAGATTGCAGTTTCTCCCGTCATGTCTACACTTAACAGATAATGGAGATACCAGCTTCTGTTTGGAACAGATAAAAGGTTGCATATTGTGAGAAACAGTGTGCTCACTGTTTCTCACTCAGGTGCCCTGAAATAAGTTACTCTTCTCCTGTACTGGAAGTGATTCCAGCTTGCCAAAACTTTTAGTTTATACTTTCCAGTTCCTCTGGTAAAGGAAAAAGATTTTGCTTATTTTGTAAAGGTGCAGCTGGACTACAAAGGAGTTTCTTTGGAGAACCTCACTGTTTCTTCTCTTGTACTTGCTTTATCCAGGCAAAGAACGCAAAGAATTCCCCAGGTTCTCCTGTATTTTTCTAACCAAGTCAGCACAGGGAAGCAACTGGGAGAAAAATACATTTTCTATTAGTGATATTTCCCCATCCCTGGACAGTTGTCACAGAATGCTTATTTCCTGGGTAGAGCAACTTTATCTAAGTACTTATTTAGGTCATTAATTCCAGTCATTAGTTTTATTGAGAAGTTTGATTTCATGCTCTTTAAACTATCTTAATGGTTACTTCTTAATCTGTAGGCTTACAGGTCCACATTATTACTAAGGTAATTAAACAATTTTTTAACAGGTCTTGCAAGAGAATGTTCTTAACATTTGAAATAAATTGGTTTGATGGTACGTAAATCTGTTGAGTACAAGGTTAATATTTTATGTTTAGAAATAGAGTTCTATAATTGGAACTTCATTATTTTTGTTTTAGTACATGAGATCACTGAACAACTTCAGGGCTGAACAGCCTCACCAGCATGCGATGTATTATCTCCGACTCCTGATGACAGAAGTTGCTTGGACCAAAGATGAATTAAAAGAAGCTCTAGATGGTAATGTTCTGCCAGTTTTAATTTTTTTTTTTTTAACTTTTTTTCTTATGGAAAATGTCTCATTACTAAACCACTGAAGGTACTTATTTTCAACTCTGCCCATTATTCAAATGAAGTCCCTGCAGTGCCAGACCTGCACTGATGCTGGTGGATGTCCATGCCTTTGCATTTGTCTTCCAGTTTCTATATAGTAGTAGTTCAGGCAAAAGGCCTTAAATGGCTAAACTTGCAGGTAAAACTTGAAGCAAATCTTGAATGGCTTTATGGTTATGAGCCTGCGTATAGCAAATCCAATGCTCAACCAATGCTGCTAAAATAATTTCCTGGGTATGGTGAATCCGGTGCTTAACCAGCACTGCTAAAGTCATTTGGCTCTAGGTGACATCTTGCAGACACATGGAGTGTTCCTGTATTGTACTTCCCAATGTGCATATTGTTTTGTTTTTTTCCATTATCAGGGAATCTTAACTCCTGTTTCTGTAGATAATAACGATATTTTATATATATTTTGTAGGTAATAACAATAGTTTTACAGTTCCAGAACATTGTGGCTCTTAACAAAGAGCAATGCTTTGCTATATTTGCAGGAAGAAGAAATTTCAGATTAAGAGATTTTAATTTATTTTAGTATTATTTGAAGAATTCTTCCCTATCTCTGTCTGACTCTGTTATAACAAAAGGCGGTTACTGGGACAGTTCACAAAATATCTTGTAATATCTTCTTAGAATACACTGAGACATTATTTTGAAGAAGAACACCTGGCTTTTGTATATATTTGAGGGGATGAATTCAGAATGAACTGTTTGAAGTTGTAATGTTGAAAACTGCTTCATTATGACAGACTCTGTAGATGCCCAGACCCAGCTGCACAAGGGTGTCTTATCACAGGATTGCTCCAGAATAGAATTATAAATGCTTAGTTGTGTAGCTTCTTGAATTATTGCAGGTATCTCTCAGATTAGCAGTGGTGCCAATGCTGCCTGTGAAGTCAATGACAAAATTAACACTGATGTTCATGTCAGTGGGCTCAGCTTTATGTAGGTCATTGCTTTTTGAGTGACTACTGATTTTCTGTTCCATGTATAAGTTGTATTTATAAGGTTAATACTACTGTATTTAGCATAAGAATGGCTGAAAATTGAATGCTCTCAAGGAATGCTGTCTACTTAGCACTGCTGGAAATCTGCTTGAAATACAGGGAGTTTATGCATGATTTTTATTTTTTTGTTCTCCTCTCTCACACTCAATGTGACCATAATCTTTTGCACTATTAAAAAGCAATTCTAGAGGTAAAAATTAAATCAGGATTATACAACAATAAAAAGTTGATTTGGAATCAGAGAAAAATGTGGAAATTAACTTTTTTACTGGTGGTCAGTTACCCTTCATAAGAGAGGGAAGGACTGATAAGCATGGTATCAGTTTTTCTAATACAGCTAACAAATCTGTTAGATATGTATGTCCCCCACTGAATAACTAAGTGACCTCAAAATCTTAATTAAATTTGTCATTTCAAAACTTCCATGAAATACATGAGTATTTTTAGTTTTTATTTTAGTTGAGAAAGTGACAAAATGAGAAATTAATAGATTTGGTGATATAGTGTGGGTATTCTTGTAGTGTCAGGGAATTAAGAATGGAGATGTTCACTTTGGGATGAACACGCCACCCGTTCAGCCATTCTTTCTCTCTTACTCTGTTGATTCAATATACTAAACTATACTTTGCATTATATATGAAAACTGCTTTGCTAAGACAAGCTAGCATAGAATATGTGTGTATGTGTATTCTGGGATATATTGCAAAAATATTTTTCTTGTGTATTGTTTGTTACAAAGATACTATCAAAACACCATATTTGAGTTGAGGTTCTTTTTTCAGTCTGGATGGTTAAATGCACAGTGTGTTTCTTGAGCATTATAAACTACGTGCTGCTTGTTTAGTTAATAGCTACGGCTTTATCTTGGAACACCACCTGAATGATTGCAGCTATTTTCTCTGGAGAATGAATGTTTGTTCAGCATGACTGGAAAGGAGGCTTTTTTCTTCTTTTTGGAATCTGGGTCAGACTGTACGTGAATTCTAAGTGAAATAAACTATATGATGAGTGTTGCTATTTAGACCTGGGAACTTGCCAATGTTGCATTTTTAAGGAGAGATTCACTTTTTCATGATGATGAGTTTCTCCTCCTGTGCATTGCACAGTACCTAATGATGAATTAGGTGGTACTTAATGTAAAAACACATGTAAATGATTTAACTGTCTATCTATTCTAGATGTCACTCTTCCCCGCCTCAAGGCCTTTATAGCTCAACTGTTGTCACGGTTACACATTGAAGCACTTCTCCATGGCAATATAACAAAACAGGTTGGTGTGATACCTTCTTTAATAAAACAATTTTTATTTAAAAGCAGCATAAAAAATGGAAGACTAGTTTAATCTTTTCAGATCTTAAAGCAGTTTTGCCAAAGGTGATTTCATAATTTGGCTTTGTACATTTTGATCTTTATGGGAGTATCATGGTATCATTTTTTCCACTTCAGATTTATTAGGCTAAGTGCTGCCCTTGTATTGTTCTTGGAAATTTAATAATTAACAACTTACGATCTAAACATTTTGAAGTCTGTGTTGCATATCATTACTGTGATGTGATCAAGCTGCTCAAGGAATGATATGCTGCAGATCCTGCTTTTGCACTTAAAAGTTTCAGGCTAACTAGCAATGATTTAAGAATTCAAGATCCTTCCAAATGAAGCACTTTGCAGAAAGCTAAAGAGGAATGGCGGGCCATAAAAAATAAGTGTCAGTTCTCTGTCTTTTTGGGAATAAAAATCAGAAAGCATTTGTTCTGTCTTCCATTAAAACAGTAACAGTTCGTATTTGCATAGGAAATATAACCAAATATTCAAATATTTGAGCCAATACAAAATGTAATACTTTTCTTGTACCTGTTCTCATTCTGTGGGGTTTTTTTTATGGTTGTTGTAGGGCTGGTATAGCAGTATTTCTGTGTTATACCAGCTCTATGATACTTTACTAGTTGATGTTCTAAACACTGCTAGTGACTGCTTAATGTATAGAGAAGAAAGTTAACTAGTAAGAAGGGGAAAAATAAAAATATGAAGAAGTCAATAGCACTGGAAGGCATAGTTTTTCTTGTTCATCTTTCTAATCATTTTTTAGTCTATTTTTCATGTGGAGAAATGTGAAAAATGCGCTCGCTTCTTACCTTCCATATTTCTTACACATCTGTGTCTGGAAGTCAGTTCCTTCTGAAATGAAACTGAATGTTCAGAACTTACAGATTTCCATGCTGATGCAGTCATAGCACTGAAATGCTGTCTTTAGTTTGGCGTTATGGGTGACTATTGAAGAGTCCTTCAGCCACAGAATTGGGAAGGTTGTACTGGTTTGCCCATAGCAATATAATGTTTAGAGATAATTTGCAAAACCTCCCTGAATAGATACAGGTAGGAAAGATTCTGTCATCAACATTGTCAAAACTCAGAAATTTTAACCTGGATCTAAGAATTTTTTCCAACTAAAATTAAATAAAAATTTACATAATCTTATGACACCTTTCAATAGTGAAAAATTTTTTAGTGAATCTGTAATTTTTGAAAAATTAGACCTATCTAGCTGCTTAAAATTCCCATTTCTTCTGGAATTAATTTCGTTTTGATATTTGCTTTCTTACTGTTCCTTTTATTTGTTTGCTGCAAGTGGATGAATAATAAACTAATCCTGTTCAGAACATCTGTCTGAACAGTCTTGTAAATATTTTGTTTTAATATAGTGACTTGATTAGAAGACTATGTAGTGGTATTTTTGTCTATCCCTTCAAACTGGCTTTTGGTAGACATCAATCTCTTTGTCTTTGATGTTGGGTGGGGGTGTTGGAAGGGCTGTGTGTTTATTAAGTTTTCAGCACTTTCCATGTTTTTTATAAGATCACTTGTGAGTCTGTGGCAGCGCAGACTAAGAGATTTTGGCTTTCAGCCAAAACTGCTTTGTAGCAAGTTACTGTAATTTCCAGTATGCAGGCTACAAGAATACATAACCCTTAACAGGTAAAGCTTTTAAACTTAAGTTTCTGAATGAAACTAATGATTTTATTTTTTTCCACTATTTGTGATTTTTAAATTATTATTATTTTAATCCATCAAATAAAAGAAAGTATCTGGGCGATGAGTCCTAATACTACCAGCACGTCAATGAAATGTGTGTCTGAAATTAACCGTTAATTTGTTTTCTTAAAATTCCACCTGCTGAGATGTATTGTAGGTATCTTGTTTTCTGACTTTGAAAGATGAGTTCATCAAAGTGGTAAAGAGAGAGGAAAAAATAAAAGCCATTGAACTTTTAGTTTCAGAAGTGTTGGGGAGGAGTAGTAGTAGTTGAATGTGTATAGACAAGATAAATGTAGAAAAAGCCCAAAAAAACCTTGTTCCTGAAGCCCTCACTTCCTCCTGTCTACTTAACTTCTGCTGGTTTTTTATTAAATTACAATATCCCTACTTTTATGCCTGATTTTTATTTTTTCTTTTCTCTCACATCACTGTCAATAATTGAAAAGTCTTGTTTCGCTGTTAGGTACAGAATAACCAATTATTGTTAAAAATCTTCTTATGTTTCCTCTTCCAGGCTGCATTAGGAATTATGCAGATGGTTGAGGACACTCTGATTGAGCACGCTCATACAAAGCCACTCCTTCCCAGTCAACTAGTGAGATACAGAGAAGTGCAACTTCCTGACAGTAAGTCAAATGGTTGATTTCAGTTTTTTAACATACATTACATTGAGATTCTCTGTTTCCTGATGGCATTTTAAAACTACTTTGTTGCTAGGAGTTTGTTTCAAAATCGGACTACAAATTATTTTAAGCTTTAAATTTAAAAATATAATTAGGGTGTGGTTTTGTTAATAAAATTATACACTAATATAATCTTTCTGGTATACTTGAAAATGAATTTGATTTCATTTTTAATCTGTGAATGTAAATTGGACCTCTTGGGGATTGGAAGTAAATGATCTTTATGGTCCCTTGCAACCCAAACCATTTTATGAGCCAATCCTAATTCACTCAATATGATTTGTGGAAATAAGAGCCCTGTCCCACTCTTTACAATACTTAGTATACACATTTGAATAAGCACTATTCTTGAGCACTCTTGAGTATTAATTGATCATTCAGTGACAGATTGTCCTAAATGACTTGTTTTTTGAGAAGACTAAAAGCTGTTACACAGGTAACTTCTTTTTTCTCAATACAAATTCTTTTGTTCTCATGGTGTTTGTATATGATTTTACTTCTATTATGCAAAAAAAAAAAAAAAGTGGAAGAAAGGAGGTTCAAGGAATTCCTGAGAGTTATACAGGAGTGACAACAGATTAACTATACAGTCAAAGCAAGTCACCCATAGCTGATAATCAGCCTTTGGAAACTACCAGATACCAAAGAAGCTATTGGTATTAAATGATGGATTATTTTTAATGTTCATAAATGTTTCTGACAAATTGCCTTAAGAAGCTATTTACACACTAGAGGCAATGCAGAATTCCATTCCAGTTCCAAAAATAATTTCTTGAGAAGCAGCCAGTTTCAATTTACTTGCTGATATGCTCAAGCTGTGACATTTTGATGTGTTAAAATAATCTTTTCTTTACTTGTTTCGTGAAAAGTATGCTGTTAGTGGAAATTCTGCTTTAACAGTCCTAAACCATTAATTATAATTCCATTCCACAAGTGATAGACCATTATTATTGTAATTGTGGATAATAAGAATGTACATTTTTATGAACATCGATGTTTTAACTTTGTCTTTTAGGAGGTTGGTTTGTATATCAACAGAGAAATGAAGTTCATAATAATTGTGGCATTGAAATATATTACCAGACAGACATGCAAAGCACTTCTGAGAATATGTTTCTGGAGCTCTTTTGTCAAATTATCTCAGAACCATGCTTCAATACTCTGCGCACCAAGGAACAATTAGGTAAGTGTCGCCATAGAGATTATGTGTCTGTATACACACATGCACGCATACACACACATTTACATGAGACATGATGTGGTGGTCTTTCTCTGCTTAGTGTGTGCCATTTAAAGGGCATTTGGTAAATGTAAATCATTTTAACTGCTGGTGACTCAAAGGAATGTTACTGTACACGGACTCTAAATTGAGAAGAAGCAAGCATAATTTTTAAGATAAGTCTGAAATATCTGAAACCAACTCTGGCTTAAGATACCATTTGATCACTGTATGGAAAATTTCATATCTAGAATTTTTACAAAAAGGAGATTAGATCAGTTTCCTAAATTTTAGATCATTTTTAAGAATCAGCAGTAGTACGTTCTTTCCTGCTTGTGATCCTACTTCAGGTGCTCTTGATTGAATCGTAAGCCCTATTTTAAGAATACTGCTCTATGGGTAAGCTGCCATGTTGGTGAAGATCTAAATACATTTCAAGCATATTATGAATAAGCACCAGTATTTGTTACCTGAACCAGTAAGACTGAGAACTGGTAAGGTTATTCCAAACAGGATAACAAGGATAGACAGAGACTTTGCATAACTGAAGTACTGATGAGGAGGAGTGAGAGACAGGCAAAAGTCTCAGTGTGATGACTGAACTACTAGGGATATCAGGCAAGATTAGGTGTTTTGTGAGCAACTAGCAGAATCAGCCATATCACAGGGCTTTTAACTAGATAACTGTTGAAAATAGGGCAGGACACAGGTTATTTTGCAGGTTTTTGGAATGTCGTGGCAGGTTTTGTATAGCTTGGAGGTAACAATTAAAGAGGAGGGGGGGGAACCAGTGAGGAAGAGCTATGTGAGCATGTCCAGCACTACATAGCTGCCAAATGGTAGAGTTCACAAGACTTAGGAAGTAAGACAATAGAAATGCCAACAACATTCAGTAAACTTGATGGAATTGTTAATAAGATTCCTGGAAAGATAAGGGGGAAAAGAAGTTCAGGAGTTAGCAGTTTGCTAAACAGTAGTAGTAGTACCAAGAGTTCATTCAATAAACGATTTACCAGGATGAGAAAGAGGAAAAGGAGTTAGTAGTGGAAAAAAGAAGTCAAAGTGGTTTTGGATGGCTTTGTTTAGTTTCACTTAAAATGTCAACTGTAACCAGGTGATTTCCAAAATAAATACCAGTGATCGAAGTCCAACCCTTAACTTTGAACTGGAAAATAACAGATCGAAGGTTGTTCATGCAAATGAAAAGCTTTTAAAAAGTTCAGGCATGATGAACTGTACATTACATTAAAAAAATAATTATGAAATCTTGGAATTAGAAGTCTTATAAGTAAGAATTCATGGATGATAGGTGAGGTACTAGAAAAATAAACATAGATAAATGTGATGTTTCCTTAAAAAAGGAAAAAGAGGAGCAGAGAAGCTTACAGAATCAGTCAGCTTAATTCTAATCCTGTAAAACACACATTTTATCAAACCAGTTCTGAATTCACAGAATGTAACTCAGAAACTATTACTGGACAAAGTTGGGTCAAACTACACTTAACTTTTTTATGCAAATAGAGTTTGGCTGTATGGATGGAAGTGGTGATGTTGTATGTCTCTTCTAGTAGGAAAGGTAAGTAATATTCTCAAGCTAAATAGCATCTAGGTAGAAGTGCTATACAAGACTGTTGGAAAGTCATGACTGGAATAAATAAGAATGTTTGTGGTGTTCTACAGAGCTCTATTGTGAACCAGTGCTATTTAGTATTTTCATCAAAACTCTGGATTATAGAAGAGTGAATATACTTACTAAATTTTCAGATAATACGAAGCTGGGAGAGGCTGCAAGTGTGTGGGAAGGTAGAATTAGAATTCAAAATTAGTTTGACATTTTAGAAACACGAATAAGATGCAGTTTGGTAGGAACAGTTTGGCAGGAATAATCAATGGCACAGATACAAGCTAGGAAGCAACTGGCTAGGTAACACTTGTGTAGAAAACAGTCTACAGGTTACAGTGGATCAGAAGTAGAACATAAATTATCAGTGTCATGCTGCTGTGTGTAACATCGGGATATATAAATGGGAACTTCCAAAATGCACACACAATAGTATTGTTCATGTAAGGACTTTGAAATACTGTATCCACTTTTGACGTGAGCATCCAAGAATGATTAGCAATCTATAAAACAACAGTGGCCTATTTTGGAAACATGTATTATTTCATTTATAATACAGAATTAAACTTAGCCACGTTTGACAACAAATAAACATGCTGTGTTTGACAGGAATGAATTTTTATGCTAAGTTTAATTCTGTTCTATAAATGAAATAATTTTAATTTTAAATAATTTTAATTTCTGACTGTTCTTGTTTTGCCAAGGTTACATTGTGTTCAGTGGTCCACGTCGCGCAAATGGCATACAAGGACTTCGATTTATTATACAATCTGAAAAGCCACCACACTATTTAGAAAGTAGAGTTGAAGCATTCTTAAAAACTATGGAGAAGTGCATAGAGGATATGACAGAAGAGGCCTTCCAGAAACACATACAAGCTTTAGCAATTCGTCGTCTAGACAAACCAAAGAAGCTGTCTGCAGAATGTGCTAAATACTGGGGTGAAATCATTTCCCAGCAGTATAACTTTGACAGAGGTAAGAGAAATTACGGTTCCTTTAAAACTGAATGCTGTTGTTTGGCTGCACTTGTGATTGCTCAGTGTCAGATTCATTTGGGAGCAACTTAAACTTTCACATAGCCTGTGCATAATTTAATATATTTTTTGTGATCATGTCCTGTAAGTTGTATTTCTTCCTTCTGCCTTGAGAAAACAACTCATTCGTGGAGCCTGTACACTCATTGTTGTGGGAGCTGTTAGTAATAGGGGATAAATTTGTTCCGTGATGTTCCCTATATGATGGGGGTTGGTGAAAGATGCAGTGACCTTCCATTCTTTCCCTTAAGGCTAATGAGACGTAGAGTAGGTCAAAGATTGGAAGTGGTTTGAATTCAAGTATTAATGTCACATAAGCTCAAATTTCTTTCTGTGATATTCAGACGTCTGTATTACATATGTGCCTAATGCTTGACTGAGATGCATTCATATGCAGTTTGACGTTCCTGATGATGCACATATGCATATGAACCAGATTCCTTTTCCCATTGCACAGTTCTTTTGGGGGAGCAATGGCAGAGGCAATAGCAGGTATCTCAACTAACATGGGACCTGTCTCAGCTTTGAGTAGGCATGAAGAAACACTTCTCATTTTTTCTTCATCCACAAAACTGTGAAGATATAAACTTGCAGAAGATCAAATGAGATCCAACTTCAAGTGTTATTACTGAAAATGAGCTGATGGTTATTTACATAAAACTCAGTCTGCGTCCTGTGACTTCTCGTCTGCTTTTACATGCACAGTATTGGCTTTTCACAATAACAGTAACAAACACAGCCTTTTTGGTCGACAGTGACTAACTGAACTGTTTCAATAATGAAGAGTTTTGAGTTGTCATCTAGCTTGGTCTCGAGAGAATGAGAGCTGTTGACAAGGTTTCATGCCTGAGTATGTGGCATGGCAAGGAAACTTATCCCTTCAAGTACTTCTTTTGTGTTTGATGAAACAGTTTAATTTTTCTCTGCTTTCATTGTTTATGTTTTTATCATACTTTGATCTATACTGTCTCTCTGGAATTTCTTACTGCTAGCTGTAGCCATATCTTCAACATCTAAATCCTACTCAACTCATTATTTCCATTGACTTTTGTATCTTTAATTCCCCTCTACCCACTGGTTATCTTATTTCATTAATGATTCCAATAGGACTAGAATTGTCAAACCAGAAATTCATATTCTAGCCTTAAGAAGTGAAAGGTTTTTTTCAGGTTTTTTCATTTTTATCATTAAAATACTTTTACTTCACTTAAGGATTTTCTTCCAAATGTCTTGTAATTTTCCAAACTGTGTCAAACGTCATATCTTCACATAAATTACTTACAGCCTGTCTCACAGACTTGTTTGCTGCGTATTTGTTCTTTTGTACGCATTTCTTTCTTATTGTTCCTGCTAACCCTAAGCAACCATGCCTACAACAAAAAATGTTCCTGCTTATGCAGAAATGATATTACCTTATGATTTAATTTATGTGAAGCAGTGTAGCTACTGAGACACATTGTCCCCAGATATCTTAAAGGTAATTATTCCCCAACAGGTATGATGTAGGCACTGTTCCTTACATTTATTTATAAGTACATCCTGCCAAAGTACATCCTACCATCCTGTTTCCTAACTGTGAATAAAAGCCATCTATAATCAGTCTGCAGTAGAAATGTGTAACATTGATTTGAAGATAATATACAGAAGTAGGCATATCTTTTTCAGCTACTGAATAACATAAAGTGCAATCAGTATTCTTCAAACATGCATTTTTTTTAGTAAGTCCAATCAAATGGACTTACTGAAGTAGAATTTTCTGTCAGGCTTCCAATGACACTTTTAGTGATGGCAAGTATTAGCTTGAAAGTTAACAATGAAAAGCATATCATTTGCAGTCAATTATAGCATCTGAATTTGAAAGAAATGTACTTTGAATAAGTACTGTGCTAATAATGAGCTATGATTTGCAGACTTGTTCTAATTTTTACTATTGTTGTGCAGATAACATTGAAGTGGCTTATCTAAAGACTCTGACCAAGGATGATATTATACAGTTCTACAAGGTAAGTCAGTCATGCAGTTGAAGTGTTACTTGGAAGGAGATGTAGCTAAAACTGGATGTGATCTGTGTGAACTATGAAAGCATGTACTTAATGCCTGTTTTAGGTAGATGATATGACTGATGCAGATACCTTAATAATAATTCTGTTTCCTGAACCTTACTTAGTTTAATGGCAACTAGCACACTGTAAAAATTGTCAGAAAGGACTGGATTTTCTTGTGTGGGTTTTTTGGTTGGTGGGTTGTTTTTTTCCCTTCTTACCAGCTCTTACTCTCCTCTTGTCTCATTTATCCATCCTTTATGAATAAAAAATTATGCTGCTCTATGACCAAATTTGGCCAAAATTGCAAATTTATTCTTTTTTTTTTTTTCTTCAACTAATAAATTATAATAAATGATTCAGCTTATTTTGTGTGCATGAATTGTGAATGAAATGGATATTTTTAAAGCTTCATTCACTGTAAATCAACGCTTTTTTCCTTCTCTCATAGTTAGGCAGAACAAAGGAACAGTATAATGATGCAATAATTATACATTGCAGATCAGCGTGAAGTTGCTAGATAGATATCTAATATAAGCAATTGAAATAGTAAGGGGTCCTCTTCCCTCCCCCCAGTAAACTTGGCCTCATTCCTTCTGGTTTGTAAAAAATTTCATAGGCGATGATAATTCGCTATACTGCAAAGTGTATGTAGTGTTGTATTACTTAAGGAGCAGCTAACAGCTATGGGAATACTTTGAAAAGTAATGAAGACGTGTCTTAGGAACTTTAATATTGGATGGAAAAAGTTTTGCCCATGAAGAACCATGGGTATGTGTATATCTGTGTTCTTTTTTTCTCTCTTTGGGGGTGACTAATGTCTTTCAAATTGGTTTCTGTTTTGTATTTGTCCTTATTCTTTTCACTTCCTTCATCTAAGGTCATTTTGCGTTGCCATCTATTTTTATGAGATTTAATGCTTAAAAGTGGTTATTATTT
The DNA here is from genome assembly GCA_028858755.1 of Ara ararauna. Taxonomy (NCBI): domain Eukaryota; kingdom Metazoa; phylum Chordata; class Aves; order Psittaciformes; family Psittacidae; genus Ara; species Ara ararauna. The sequence continues at coordinate 72,916,232 of CM054381.1, forward strand.
GCATTGCAAAGTGAGCACTAACATTTTTGTTTTGTTTTTTTAATGGTATGGGTGAAGATATGCAGCAAGTACAAATGTAGTAAATGGGATTTCAGTAGCTGTTGTTCAATAAATGATAACTTGATCAAGTATCCACATTCTGTTTATGTAGGAATCTATACTATTTTGCTCAATACATGATCATCTGGTATTCCAAAGGAGAAATAACTGGTTAGATGAGTGAGCTAGTCCAGCTGAGTTTAATAATTGCATTCAGGGTGATTGCTTCCAGAAGGCTGCTAGGAATTGAAAATTCTGCAGAGGTTTAGGTTCCTGATGCTGTGATAGTTAATGTCTGAGTTCCTATTACTTCCAATTTTTCTAAGCCTGAAACAGTGCATTAATTTCATAACTTGATTGTGAAATAATTCAAAATACTGTATAGATGACCTCTAATAATAATTGACGGGATGTGACTTAAAGCTGACAGAGGGGAGATTTAGATTAGATATTAGGAAAAAATTCTTCACTATGAGGGTGGTGAAACAGGTTGCCCAGAGAAGCTGTGGCTGCCCCATCCCTGGAAGTGTTCAAGGCCAGGCTGGAGAGGGATTTAGGCAACCTGGTCTAGTGGAAGGTGTCCTTGCCCATGGCAGGGGGGCTGGAACTTCTACAGCAATACAAGGTTTCTTCCAACCCAAAACATTATATGATTCTGTGATATCCCAAAATTCATGCTTCATTTTAAAGCTTAAACTAAAACGTAAATGCTTTAATTCTTTTACTATTTTATAATGTGAGTGACACTTCCCACACCTGAAGGACTTGATGTTTTTTACTGTAGGTGCTGTTGGCAATAGATGCTCCCAGAAGACACAAGGTATCAGTACATGTCCTTGCAAGGGAAATGGATTCCTGTAAGTATTGTGCTGAATGTAGTACTTAATCAATTCCTGCTCAAGCAAGTCATAGTTAAAGATAACCATGTTATATGATACAAATGCACTGTAAGAAAAATTCAGCTTTGGAGATTTTATACCTTTCAGAGGAGAAACTTTGACAGGTTTTCTTTACATGCATGCTTCAAACCAAGTTCTTCTGGTCACAAAATTCATTGTGAAGTACACATGTCCATTCTGAAGTATACCGATATTAAACAAATGTATCTTAAAGTAGCACTCCTGTTTTCAATGGGATGTTTTAAAACAAACATAAAACTTTGTAAGAGTCCTACAGGGAAAACAGAATTAAGATTTGCAGCTTTCAGTACAATGTGGTGGCTGTTTTTTTCCCCTGACAAGCAATGAGTATCCACATTTTTATTCAAGCACACTCAAAGGGGGAAGTTTAGATTGGGTATAAGGAGGAAGTTCTTTACTGTGAGGGTGGTGAGGCACTGGAATGGGTTGCCCAGGGAAGTTGTGAATGCTTCATCCCTGGCAGTGTTCAAGGCCAGGTTGGACAGAGCCTTGGGTGACATGGTTTAGTGGGACGTGTCCCTGCCCATGGCAAGGGGGGGTTGGAACGAGATGATCTTAAGGTCCTTTCCAACCCTAACTATTCTATGATTCTATAAAGGGGAAAACCAGACAAACAAAAAGCCCCAACCCTCTGGGAATGTCAAACATACTTTAAGTTGAGAAAGTCTAAGTTCATTTAGGTTTTATTTTCAAATTATTACTAGCTGTGCATTGTAAACTGTGTTGTTGACATTTTTTAGAATTCAAGAGGAAAAGGTTGAAGGTGTTTCTGGTTGATATAACTAAAATGAGATTAAAAAATTCTGTGTTGTTTTGTGTGGGTTTTTCACCAGTTTATACTGGACTTAAATTCCAGCATATAACTGGTTGCAAAATCAAGAATATTAAAGGCTTTCTGTAGAACAGAAAGAAGCAGATAGCTGTATGCCTGTCATGAAATTCCTTCCAGTCTCAGAATGACTGACTTTTATGGTACTGTGGAAATTGTAACTGCAGCTGAGTAAAGAAGACTTGCTTCAAAGAATCTTTTCAGTTTTCATGACTGATCATTACTAAATAGGAACAGCTCTAATACTTTTTATCAAGAGAATACCTTTTCAAGTGCGGTAACTACATTGCCAGAGTGGTTTATTGTTTGCTTGAAATGGTATCGTCCTAAGAAAAGGGTGAGCATGGGAGACAGTGTCACTAGTGGTTACTCTTACAGAGATAGCAAAGTATTCTCTCTGCATACACTCCAGTCCTAAACAGTTAGATCTGGCATGTGGCTTCTCTTCTGCCATGAATGAGAAATCGGGACTTTAATGCATTTCCCATGAGTCCAAATGAGCATTCTGCCAAGCGCAGGAAGACTAGAAATGTTGCCAGAGGGAACCCGTCCTCCTGGAGGCATACCATTTTGTCTGATCGTGGAAAAGAATCAAAGCAGGAGTCATTTTAGAAGGATTTTCAGAGGGTGAAGCACTTGAACTCCTAGCGTGAAGGTTAGGGTTGAAATTTGAGTATGGAGGTAGAAGGGAGGGTTAAGGTTTTTAAGACTAGAAGTTCTTATGGGCAAGAGGATTGGATGCAGAAAGTTTTGGGGGGACTAGAGTAGGGAATGCATGGGGACAGGTGGGTTTGCTATCAAGAATTTTGCTATATGGAGTAACCCCCATGCCTCCATAGACATGTCCTTACTAAAAGATGTGCTGAGATGTGCTGTTGTTGCACTGCTCTTGTTGTATGTATTACTGGTATGTACTACTGTTCTCATAATTTGTATTGAAACAGTTTGAAGTATTCATTGACCAGAAGATTAGCACTTTTTATTTCTACCTTCTGTTTATGTGTAAGTAAAATGAATAAAAGCCACTGCCTCAACATATGTTCTCAAATCAAATAATGGATTAAGTTCTTTGTAATTCTAAAGACAAATGTTCAGAAAATCTTATTTAGAGCTACTTCAAAATTAATAACCTCTCTTCATATAGACACCTGTTTCTGTCTTGTAAGAGAAAACAGTTTTATTATGTAAAAGTTACTGATTAAATTATGGTCCTGAATTAATTTTGATGGTGTTAAATAGGCCCTGTTGTTGGAGAATTTCCATGCCAAAATGATGTGAACCTGGCACCAGCACCACCACTACCACAGGTAAAAAGAAACAACACACAAAAAATCCAGGCTGTATTCTTAATATGGAAATATAGTGTAAGTTAATACGGAGAAGCAAACTTCCTGAAATTCATGCTGTTGTGGGGCTGACATTTCAGCTCTCTTCTACATGCATTGTCATCCTCAGTAACAGCAGGGATTTTTTCCTGATTATTTTTTGCTTGTTTGTTTGTTTTCGTTTTACTGAATAGCTACACTATGGTGTCAATACAGATTATAGTTGTCTGAAAGAACTGACTGTATATGATCAGATTCATCAAGTGTCAAGAGAAAGATGTGTAGGCATTGACAAATTTATCAACTTTGTTTAAAACAAACAAAACCCAGAAAAAACACCCAAACAAAACCAACTATCTGGTCAGTATCTTAAAGCCTAAAATATCAATGGGCATTACCATCAATGTGTAACCTGTGGAGGATGCAATTTGACAAATTCTCTTCATACAAGAATTACATATTTCACTGTGTGGTTAGATATGATAGCACTGGGCTAGACTTTAAATGAATTTTCTTGAAGAAGGATGGTAGTGTTTGTCCCAATAGATGATTAGCTGTTCATAGTGCAGTAGTAGTTCTATGTTCTTATTCAGGCCGTATAGGTGAAATAATCACCATGGTGGAAACATCTGTATGAATTATATGTTGATACGTTCAGCCATTGTGACTGAAATATTAAAAATTTACTTTGGTACTGCTACTAAAAATAATAGCTCATTCAATTGCTCTTATTTTTATAATCTTACCTCTGATATTGAAAGGATAGATGGGATGTTCTGAAGTAGAATTTGTAAATGAAAAGTCAAGCTCTGCATTTACTGAAGTTTCTGCCATTATTAGTAATGTAATTACTGAATTATAGCTACTGTTTTAAATTACATACAGGAAACATGAAACCATTTATTTCATGAAAAATAACACTGTATTCTGGGGGATCCTGTAATATAGAAGCATGAATCACTAATATTGCAGAAAAGAGCAAGAAAGATGTGTTTATATGTAGCTGTAGCAAAAGTTGGAAGCGAGGAATTTCTCACTTTTGTGATTAAAGATGCTGAGCAGGCTTTTTTTTTGCATATGCTTCTTTGCAGCCAAGTGTGATAGAAAATATGACAGAATTCAAGCGCAGTCTGCCACTCTTCCCACTGGTGAAACCACATATCAATTTCATGGCTGCAAAACTGTGAAGAACCCCAATGAAGAAATGCAAATGATGAGTACTGACATGGTTTCAGGGGACTTCATGATGAACAAAATGATTAAAGATCATTAGGATAAGTGGTTCTGTCCGTTATGAAAATCCTGAATTCCTTCTTGGTTCATTTGACATTAGCTGTGTGTTAGGGATAGAGAGTACATAAAAATCAGTTGTGGTCATGTGTCATTTATATTACAGACAACCTGTTGAAAACCAAAATCAACTGAAACAGTAATAATAAAAAAACTTGTAGATGCAGTATATTTTTAAAATAATATATCCCTCCAAAATTTCATTTTGATAAAATAACCCTCCAGACAAAATTGCTTGAAATATCCTTGTTACTCCTGAAAACCACCATTTAGTATCCCAATAATTATCTTATTGGGGACTGGAGGGGGTGAGGAAAAGTAGGTCCTTTTTGGGATGTGGGCAACAATTTTTCTTAAAAATAGAGACTTCCACATTTTTTTGAAGTGATGTGTTGAATGATACTTTTTTAATTGATCCTTAATGCAACCAACATATTTTCTATTTTAAGTTTTATGAAGACCAATGCGGGGGGAAGAAAAAGAAATTTGACAACATGGTAGTAAGTGAGAATTGTCTTAATGAGAATAATTGAAGGTATGGGCATGATTTTAATCTTTCTATACAAATTGGGGGACATTTTATATTAAAACTAGTAAAATGCTGGAAACACTTTAATAGTGCATATTATTTTTGTTATCAAAAGTGTTGTCCCAGTCTCTTGATACTGTCAACATCCCATTCAGTTTTTTAGTGTTACTGTGAATTGTTTCCATTTGGCATATAAAATACGTTATTTGCTGTCATTTTTCTGTTTTTAGTTGTGCAGGTACTGATGGAGAACTTGGTCTGTTTTGCCTCATTTGTTATGTTAGGTCCCGGTTCTAGCAAAGCACTTAATGGTGCAACTGACTTTAAGCACGCTTTAGTTCTTGACTCAAGAACAGGTGAATGTCAGATATGGGCCCTGTAATGAATCAGATACATTATAGTTCTGATACATCTGTGAGGGTCCTTCTTGTTCCTTCAGAAAGGTATTGGAGACAGTGCAGTACTGCCATAGGACAGCATGTGGTTCAGATTACATCACAAAATGTTTCTTCCTACTTCTTTCAAGAAGGCTGCACAGAACCTAGAAGGACGAAGATTTGTGCTGAAATTATATATACATATACATATGTATGTATATGTATTCCATAATTTAGTAGAATGGCAAAACAATAATATATGGTGTCTAATCTTCACCACATATACTGGCTTCTGCAGAGAGGTCTTTTGTGTGGTACAGCCCCAAAATAGAAGAAGGTAAGGGAACATCTTATGAAGTTCTCCTCCCTGTTTAATGCATAAAATTGATTGCAGTTTTTCAGACAGTATGGAGTATGCAGAGCACTAAAGATATAAAATCTGCTCGTCAGGGGTGTTACCAGGAGTTTCATTCCTATTAAAAGAACCGGAAGCTAAGGCCCTGATGTGATAGGGGTGTTGTCACATGTCAGAATCCAGGTATATTTGATAGGGGTGTTTTTGTAATTGAAGCAATGTTTTTTCTTACACTGGCTTTGAAGTCAAATTATATGAATGCTTGACAGGGTAAGGGCCTTTAGTTGGTTTATCTGAGAGTCTCTTTTAATTGAATAATTACAGTGTATTTAAAAGCTGTTCTAAAGGTTATCAGTACATGTCAACACCTTTTTAATAAACTTGATTATAGTTTGTGACGTAACCTGTTGCCAGGGAAGGGCACTAGCATTTTTGTTTTTGTAGTCTCAGAAAAAATATTAAACATAATATTAGCAAAACCAGTTAAGGTGTCTGTGTTCACCACATTTTTCATGGATCCATCACAGAAAATGGGCTTTTTAACCCTCTTGCATTTCGCTTTTGTTTATAGATTTTCTTTAGTCAAAATATTTGTATTATATATATATATTAAATTTTTGACAACATATTATAAAATATATATTTTGGGATTTAGTATTTAAACATACCACTCTTACAGTGAATAAAATGAAATGAAATGGCTTCTATCATGTGTAAAAATAAATAGAGATATATATATTCATGGAAGTACTATTGACTCTAACAAATTCTGTACATAAATTGGAATAGCAGTGTATTTAACACCAGCTCACAACTCATGTTTTCCAGAGGAAAAAATGTAGAATTTCAAAGTTCTGTGACTGGATGTGGAAACCCATGTAGTCCTCCAGCAACTCTTAATTACTTTTAAGTGTTCTCCAGCATTTTACAGTTTCTGAGTTTGATATAGCAGTAAATTTTGATAAACTCAGGCATACTAATGGGTTCATTTTAATGGATCCAAAGCTGCAGTGTCTACAAGCAATAAAAAACTACCTAGAATACACTGTAATTCAATTTTAGTGCTTGTTAACTAGTTTATGTAAGAAACCATAAATTATTATTACATAACTGTAATTTTTGCAAGTGCTATTTTAAGCAGTTGATGTGGAATTGGGTGCATGTGACACAGCCAGTATGACAGAGTGCTAGAGTTATTCTGTTTACAATAAACAATCTGAATTTAATGTTTGGAGTTCTTAATTTGTTTCATTTTAATTTTTTTGCATACTGGTAATGTTACATCTATCAGTCTGTGTATGTGTTTTATTATACGTTGATTGTGATTTTTTTGGTAGCCAGTTGCTTGGACTCGTTAGGCTGAATAGCATTGCTGCTGGAGAAGTGTTCCCAGTCACTTCTGGGCAAGTTTCCCAGGATTTCCCCATGTCCTATCCAGTATAGGTAGATCTACCCCTGTTGCTCTCTGAGTGTATGAAAACTAAATAATATAAAGGTAGAACTATTTGCACAAGACAGAATTTTAATTATCAAACCTGAAACTGTAAATTCAGAAGCGTCATCACTACAGCCAGACTGAATCATGCCTAGTGCAACTTCACAGTGTTGCTTTTGAGAAATTACTTTCCTTGGTCATTTTCCTTGTTTTATGCACACCAAAAGATTACATTTCTAAAGGTTAGGAATTAGGTGTGATTGTCAGAACAGTAAATAGTGTCAGTTCTGAACTCTGACAGTGTAAAGACATAAGTCATCAGGCACTTCTGCTCCTTGAAGTAATAATACCTGACAGCAGTGTTAGAAGAGACAGGTTTTGTCCCTGGCATTGGGAAGAGTGGTTGGTACTCTGAGCAAAGAAACAAAATGTCTGCAACCCACCTGGAAAATTATTTGTCTCCAACATCAGGGCTCTTTCTCCGCTCCCAATAATTAGGGATTGGTGTAAATCTTGTTACATTGGCTTTATTGTTCTTTATCAAAAAAATCAAGCTATCAAAATAAAATTATTGTTGTTAGAGCTTTTTCAGAACATTGTTTAGTCGCTTGGACATGAACAGCCCTTACCCGTAATGTGTTCCATTGGGTAATCGTAATGTGTGGAGAAAGCATTACACACTTTTTTAACTTCATTTATTACTTTCTAGCTCTTGTTTTAACACAAGGTCAGCAGAATTTTAGTCTGTCTTCTCTCTGCCATTTAACTGGTCAGAATGCTTTCGCTACAGGTGTGCTGTAAAGCGAAAAATCGTTATCTTCTACACCTTTCTTCATGGTTTTTTTTTCCATATTTTTTCAATAGCTGACCACTGAACTGCTGTGGTCATCTACAGTGACACCTGGGCCCTTCTCTTGAGCTGATCCCTAATTTGATACTCAAATCCAATTCTGAAATACTTTTAATTTCAAGTGAGTTTTTAATATTGTTGCTGCATGCTGCACAATACAAGGCACCTCTGTGCTATTTTAAAGGCAGAAGAGATCAGAAAGTCAGGTGCCTTTCTTACCTTTCATGTAATATCAAAAGAAGCTTGGCCTGTGTAGACTCTGCTGAGAGGCTTCTATTTGAAACATTTCAGTCACTATTTACCATTCAGGGAATATACCCATAAGTTACAGTATGTGCTGTTGGTGGAATATAAATGCTAATGGTATGTGAAATCTGAATTGCAGTTCAAAGGAAGAAAGTGTGTAAGGCCAAAGGCTCAGCAGAATGGGAAATGTCACAATTAAATTCACTTACTTGAATTCTAGCATCTAAAGGGAATTTAAGATTGAAAATATTTATGGATTCTTAAATTATTATTTCAAAGCCACCCTAAGGCTGTTAACTCTTAAGTGCAGCATTAAAGGATGTGGACACCACATTGCTGTGCTTTTTCTGCTGTTAACTTTCAGGACTCCCTTTTCAGTGATGCAGTGAAAAATTCTGGATTAAATTTCTGGACTGTTTGTGCAGTGGATGAGAGAAGCTACACAGCTCTGAGTGGACTTCAGGATACTGTTGCACTGAGCGAGGAAGCGATAAGGCTTAGCCAGTAGGACACCAGTGCGAGGCATCCAAGTTTAAATCCTACATTTTTCTAAGTATTTACCACCACCTTACTCTGTGTTACATGCACTTTCTTCTGCTTCAGATTCCATTACAGCTTTTCACCGCCTGCTCAGCTTCCATTTCAGGAAGAGGAGAAAGGAATCGTAGTACTTTACATATCTTTGGCAGTTACTAGAAAATTTTCCACTTTAAAGCAGCTTGAACTCAGGACCCCCTTCCAGCCCTCCCCTACACCCTGTCCCGTGGTATGTGTGGGCTCATACATGCACATATTCTGGTGGTGAGTGCGTAAAATCAGAATTTTAGGCTTAAATTCTGCAAAATCAGAACACGTACAACAGAAGGGAACGAGGAGGTCCCCACCTACGTTACAGACCTCTTGGTAAGTGGGAAAAATAGGCTAAAGAAATTCTAAGCTGATTTTTTGATAACTTGCACTAAGCACTGAGTTGCGGCATAGGAAAACGTGCTTTTTATGTGAAGTCTGCTGTAAACGATGAACTCCTGCGATGGGAGAGCTAAAAAACAACCCGCTTGTGAATTCCAGGGAGATGCAGATAAACATTAAGGAATGGTTAAGGCTGAGTCATTTCAGAGCAGGCACAAAGATGGTACGTAGAAAATGTGGGTGTGTACAAATGTTAGTGAAAGCTGAGACTGAGACTTTGAAGATCTCAATATTGGATGTGATGCTTTTTAGTGGACGGGGTCTTAAAAATTTGCTGAATAGTATTAAAAGTGGTGCATTTGATAAGGCAATGTTGGAACTAGTCTAAACCACCAGAAATACACAAACATTTCACAGCAGTAGTGCTCAAAAATGGGTTCAGTTGGTATTTTTCAAACTTTCCAACTTGCTTTGGGAGGAAGTAAGTTTAGCAGGACAGGTTTCAACCCAAATGATTATTTGCATATGTGTGTAAAAGCCAGGGAAGTTCACAGCTTAGTGCCCATCAGTGCTCTGAAGTCAGTAAGCTGTCAAACAGTTCAACACATCCCCACTTTCTCTCTTTGTCATTACAGTAACTTTTAGCCCGCTGATACTTGTGCATTCCAAACCTTCTGCAGGAAAGGGTGGGGGGGTAGCTGGGTAGGAAGAAGAATTGTTTCTTAGGACCACTTACTGCAAGTGAAGTTCTGTGTTTTGACTGCAAGATACCAGTGTCATTCACTGGCACAAACCGGTTAAGGATGAAGCTTCAGGAATCTGAGAAAAAAATTTATGAAGATAATTCTGTTCACAGATTTGATTAATACCCATTTCTAGATCAAATTGTAGGACGAGAAAGTAATTGTGACCATTCTGCAGCATCAAGTGTATTCTAGAAATGCAGGAATCTGTATGTATAACTGGATCTGGCATCTCCACAAGCTAATTGTTTAGTTCTGATACATGTCATCTTCAAGGCCAGAGTCACCCACTGTTCATCTCACATTGCATCGTGTTTCTCTTACCAAAGTGAGATGGCCACATAACTCCCATTGTCCTATCAGCCAGAAGTGTCATTGATGTCCCTTTAGCACTGGATGTTCTAGGATGTTTTTTCTGTGATTAGAATTTACCTTCTAATCATGGTGAGCTGTATCCATAAAATGATACAAAATGGCATCTGCAGTATGGCTAAGGCTGGAGAGCCACACTGGACTGCTGCTGAGGTGCAGCACAGTGGGAGATTTAAGCAAGTAGAACTATTTCAGAAATAATTTGAAAACAGGTGCTACTCAACCGCAGCAGGAGACTGATCTGCTGTTGTATGCACAATATGATTTTATTGCTGTGAATAATCTTAATAAAAATGTACCTTATGCAGCCTTTTCCTGGAAGTAAGCATATTTAAGAGTGGAATAGCTTGTAGGTTTTGTGTAACTTGAAGAATGCGTATACAAAGAATGCTTGTATTTTGGATTTTACACTTGAATTTAAATGTCAGTAATCGTTAGTTTAAAGATGTTATGAATGTGAAACTACAGAAGATTGTATTAAGCTCATGTGTACAAAATATAAGTGTGAGCTGGGGTGCTCACGAGCCACTTAATAACAATAATGTGGAAATGGAAGATAATGCATATGAGTTGAAACCAACTAGTTGTATGTCATTTTGCACTTCTTGTCTGATAATCATGTCTTATCTGTTGTGTCACTGTGTATAAATTATAAAAAGGGTGATGTGTTATTGTCTGTAAACTTCCAATGCACAACTGTGGCGCTGTATAGCTAATAATGTGTTAGGCTTTTTTAAATGTTGAATTGTGAGTAATAAAGAGCGAATATAAGACCTTAGTTTCAGACATCCTGAAGTGTCTGAACAGTCTAGGTTTCTCTGAGCGTTGAAAGCAACAGCATAAAGTAGCAGGATGTCTCATGAATGTTATTATCTGTATGTTCTTTACCAAACAGGACACAAAAAAAGGCATTTGAGATAATAACTAAATACTTAACCTGGCCTGGCTTCTGGAGTAAATGTGTTGCCTTGTAGAATTATTGATAGCCCTAGATTATAAAACATGCATCTTAATGGTTTTGGCATAAATTCTGACTAGTCATTTAAAATAACCTTAAATATGATTGGAATAGGTTAATAGTCCTGAAAGTCTTGTAACATTCATGTTTTGTCTTTGAGATCCAGATATAGGGTCTCAGTGTTATATAGAAATAAACAGAGTCCTGTAGTTTCACAGCTGGTTGGACTGAGCTTTAATTTGGCAATGGTGTTACAGAGATCTTTTGTGAGAGAGATCTGTTACAAAGGTGCTGGAAGAGCTGCCCCAGTGTTTACCAGAAGTCCTCATACACCATGCAAGCAAAAAGATAGACCCCAAGATAATGGATATCTGCATTTGTAAAGTATGCATTTGCATTGTAATTAATCCAAGACTTTTTTTCAAGCTGAAGTAAATAATACCTTCGCAAAGCTGTTTGGAAAGATTTAATATGTCTGGTTGTCCAGCAGCTCAGGAAGAGGCAGTTGTTCAGAAAATGTACTGCAACACAAAATCAAAACTGAGCGTAAATTTGTATGTATGATTAAGTAAGACTATACAGGATAGTGCAATTAGTAAGGTTAAACTCTTTTACTTATTCTGTTGGTAATTTCTGGCTCACTGAACATGCTGAGGTGTCCTTATAAGTGAAACCAGAAATGTACGGGCAACAACGTGCACAGTCATGGTAGGCTGGCATTGGAGGAGAGAGACTGGACAGTTTGAGAGATGTAGTGAAAATGGATGGTACTGCAGTATCCACACACCAACAGCAGCCCGGCAGTATAAAAAGCTGAATTTGTAATGTTTCCTCTGGGTCCTGAAAGCACGAATGGCTAAAATGTATTGGGAAAGGAGAGTGGTCTTGTCTTTGCTGGCCCCTTGCATTCTTGGATGCCGTGGGCAAACAGTGAAGTTCTGTTCTTGAAAGCAGCTACGTCAAATAAGTTTGCTTACTCAACAGGTCTTTCCTTCAGTTTTAATACTAAATGTTACTATCATCTTTTCCATGTCAGAAAGAAAGTTTGATTACATCTCCTCTTTTGTAGTATTTATACTATGCTAATCAGTGCTGTTTCCAACCAGTTACCTGGGCCTCCAGTTAATGGATATGCGTATGTATTTGAGATTTACCTGTCGCATCTAGTCCCTCATCTTTGGAATGAACAGCAGAACTGGGTGTTTTATTTAGGGTGATTTATAGTCCCTTGTTGAGTATTTAGAGCTGGCACTCATCAAAATAGTTTCTTATCTGGAAAGTCAAGTAGAAGTGACTTAATTGACAATAAATATTGAACTCTTTAGTGCCATTTCCACAGTAATAAATTTAAGAGTAGGACTGTATGTTTAATTTGCAGAGGAATGTTCAGGTTCATGATGTAGTCATGCATATTCAATGATTACTTCCTACTGTTTGACCAGGTTGGGGTAAGAGAAGGCCAGGAAAGAAAGAACTGCATTTTTTTGCTTTGTTTTCTTACCTGTTTCAGAGTTTGAAAGAGAATTTGCTATGCAAGAAAATAAATTTAATAGTTTAAGTTGTAGGAGTGTGAATTTTTTTAAGCAAACAGGTATATATTATTTTTAATGTAAAGATTAATTTTCATTGCTTGGAAAACATCTACTTCAGAATAAAAATGTCAGCTTAAAACGATTCACCACGAAAAAAGCAGCTTTCGTGGTGTTCTTCCTTCACACTGTAATTAAAATTCTTCTTGGTGCTATATAAGACAACATTTGCTGTTATTCCCTGTAACAATGTGAAGAGTTGTGCACCTCATCTTTACGCATGAAAAAATGATTTTCTTCGTTCTGCTGAGGAAAATCGTGTTTGTACGATTCTACAGATAATAATTTTAAATGCTTAATCGGAGAAAATAAATCACTTTTCGATCGCTGGAATCGCCTGGGTGTGTATTTTATGAGGAGCAAGACTGCATGCGGTCTTTACAAGTTCAGTGTCGTTAGGTGGGCTGCGTCCCGAAACCGACGGCTCTCCGAGGGTTTCCTGCCCAGGTCTCTCCCGGGGCTGTGAACGCGGCGACGGCGGCCGCGGGGAGGTGCCGCCGAGCCGAGGCGCCGGGAGGCGGAGAGCGCGGTCCGGCCTGTGCCGGGGGTGGGTAGGCAGCGGTTGGGCGGAGGGTGATGAGAGGGGCTCGGTGAGGGGAAGGGGATAAGAACGGATGTCGGAGCGTGTGTCCCACTGGCTGGGGCGCGTACGGGAGCCACGGGCTGGGGCCGGGGGTGCCGCCTGCCCTGGCGCCGTGAAGGTGGGGACAGCGGGGCAATATGGCGGCGGGGGAGCCAGGCGGCCTCTAGCAGGGCCCGCGCAGGCTTCGCGTTACATCACAGCAGCGCCGTTTGGTTTCGTTTGGTTTGTTGTTAGGGTTGGTTGGTTTGTTTGTTTTTATTAAGGGGGTGGTGTCCATGAATTAACAGGGGATTAATTTGCAGCAGCACCGAGCTCTGCAAGCGGAGCCGCTGCTTTGCCGTGCATTGCACATGTGACTGATGCGGGCCCCCCTTATTCTGAGGAAAAAAAATCACATATATCAGGCATCACACGTGAGGTGATCTAACTCCATCAGCACTTGATGCGGAGAAAACTCCAGGAACAAACTCGCCAACAAAGTTTTCAAGCTGACAAGCGGGTATTCTTTACTGCGGCGCCGGGAGACATGGGGGATAGCTCCTCCTAACGTGTGTCCCCGTATTGCCACACAGGCCATCTTTATATAGTCACTTGGGCATATGTACATATTTATGAGGCTACACATGAATTACATCATTTTCCAGAAAGTTTCCCGCATACATACAAAAATGTGGTGGTGGTCCTTGAGGGTCGTTTACTTCCAACAATCTTCATAACTGCTGGCAGTCTTTGAAGCACCGGCTTAATTAACATTACAGACATCCTGTCCTTCTACTTATCAATTAGTTTAACTGCTCCCATCCTGGACATCTGCTAGTCCGGGATACTCCCCAGTAGATGTTTACACCAATTTAGTGGGTTCATTAACATAGCAATCATCCTGTCCCTCTGCCCATCAGCCAGTTTACCTGTGCCCATCCTGGACATCTGCTAGTCCCAGACACTCCCCATCCCCAGGTCCTGTTTTTCTATTGTTTTTCCCACATTTTTTGTACTAAGGTCCTGAGGACCCAAGCCTATGTCAGCTACCTTCAAGCACCAGTTATTTTCCATTACAAAGCCACCAAACCCAGCCTCGCCCAGAACTGATTACATTTGGTGCCTCCTTATCTCACACTGTAGACCCCTGGGGCTGTGCATGTCCCACCCAGCCAGGGGGAAGGCTGTACTTGTGGTGTGCTTGGCACTGTAACAACAGGCGCCACAGGGAAACTCATGAAAATGGCAGCTTTGCCTTTGGAGCAAGGTTCAGTGAAAGTGTCATGCAGGAGACTCAGAGAGTGAATGGTCCCATCACAGACAGGTGCTTTCACAAAAGAGGGGAGAAATAAGGTTGCATAGGCCCCTGTGGTTCTGGTATTTCTAGCATTTGACACAACGGAGGGCTTGACAGCAAAGTGCTGATAATGCGGACTTGGGGTGTAATTGACAAGTGTGCAAACAAAAGGGAAAATGAGGAGAGCAGGGCAGCTTTTTGTATGTGTCACCTTAGTGACATGGACACACGTTATCTTGTGGGGAAGAGCCACCAGATCTGTCACGTGTTTGATGTACCAGCAGCGAGGACATGTGTGTCTGTGCGATAAGCCCCGTCACTGGCACTTCCAGGTGCTGGAGAGCAGGGATGGAGCCAATGCACACACTCTGCTCTAGCCTCTGATGGTGGCAGACCTTCTTCCTCCTGCCTGTGAATCCACATCCTTCTCCCCTGGACAGTCTCAGTCCTCATCTCCTCACCCATTTGTCACCTGCTGCCTTCACCCAATCTGTGACCCACAGCCCCCTGCACCCCAAGCCCTTCTGCAGTTCCTGGGCTCTGTGTCACAGATTAATGCCACAATCTCTTAACCCATTTTTCTCAGTGACCACTCAGTCCCCAACCTCCTTGTCCATCATTCACTACACCTATTGCTGAATCCACATTTTACCTGTTTGCCTTTGAATAGGATAGGCTAAGCATAGAAATTGAGAGCTCTGGAGGACAGGCTTTCTGGTTTTAGGTCTGGTTTTACACTATTGCAGGTAGCCACGAGGTGCTACAACTCATTTCTTCACTTAATGTGGCCCTTGCATGACAAAAACCTGTGGGAAATTCCAGTTCAGTTTAATCGAATCCCAACTAAGCAGCTTCAGCCTTCAAATTTTCAGGGTGTTTATGAGGATTCTTTGTATGAGTCACAAAAGCCACCACCTCAACCACCTGAGGTCCACCTAATTTTCAGTTCCCTGCTTCAGACTTTGAGACTGTCAGAGACCTGCTGCAATTTCCCATTAAGTGACCAAACTTACCATGGAAGAAATCTTCCGTAGTTACTCACTGTGGTGCACATAGCATGGTGCTTAAAGTTTGAATTGGGAACACAGTCTTACTAAAGGAAGTATCAGGCGACCTGGTGGCGGTAGCAGCCTTCCTGTGTCACATAGGAATGGAGGAGGAAGAAACATTTCCTTGCAGAGCTTTGTAACTTAAAGCTGGCATATCCTTGAACAGAAAGGATCATGCGTATTAGCCTTCCAAGACTTCCGATAGTCTCCCCTTGTCCCTAGACTTTCGAGGTGGGGGTATGTGCAGGCATGAGTGCTGGGGAAAGAAGAGCAGCGTGAGCCTTCATTACAGAGAACAAGAAATTGCTTTGGCAGCAGTAGGTAACTCATGAACTGCATACTTTGCACAGTGGATGAAGACCAGAATTACACAGCAATACAGGAATGGTCTGCCCTTTTCTCTGTTCTTTGCTGTACAGCAGGAGCTTCCTTTCCCCCTGAGTCAGGCTTACTGCTGGGTGTGAGCATCCCTCGGCTGCACCTGCTGTGGTGGCTTACTAATGCATCTGCTTGGAAGAGATGCCTGTTCTGCACATTGAAAGGATAAACTGCTTATCCTATTTTCTGTAATAATGTCACAGAGAGCAAAATCTCATCTGACTGATTCAACTTAAGGGTAAATACAAGGCAATGTGTTTGAAGGAGATAGAAAATGGAGAAGGGACTCTGAATCAGCTGATTTTTATTTAAAGGCTTTATTCTGCTTGCTCTCTCTTTCTAAAAAATATTTTCATTTTATGGTTTGGAGAAATAATATATAAATGATTCCCTGGCAAGAAGTGCATAAAGTTTGACAGATGAATAAATTGTACTCTGCAGAGCTGTAAGCTTGAAAAGAACATTGCAGAGATAATGCATGCTCTTGGCTTCAGAGAAGTTCTGTCGATTAGAAATTTACCCCTCTGAAGATTGATCTGCACTTTTGAGCTTTCAATTGAATAATTGCTCTGTGAGATTTGAAATGGTTTGAATTATTTAATTTCCATTCACCAAAATTGAATAACATTGCAGTTGGTGATTTAAAATGTTGCTGAATTAATTATGACATTTTGTTAAGTTTCCTTTTGTCTTTCATTTGTCAGTTTTTTATTTCAAAGACCTCAGCTAATGCAGAAAGCATATTACCCCAATACAGAGGAGAGATGAGTCAGAGATTTGTCAGCTTGAATGGCCTTAGACCTACTTATGCCTACTAAGCACTGTGTTGCAAGTCTGAAATGATGTTACTTGCATATTAAAGAGCAAGACTGAGAAAGCTGGAGCTTCCTTGCTAAGCTCTGTTCTTCTGACCCCCTCTGCTACAGTCAGTTGTGGAGATCAGGTCAGATTCACATACATAGCGTGGTAATAAATATAAATCTCTAGCAGCAAAGAAAAAGGTGAATTCATGTAGTCAAGTGGGGGTGAGTGTGAAGGTGAGTTTTATGAGGTGACCGCATCAGTCTCATGGCTGGCTGGAAAGGAGCAGGTATTTATCTATCTCCATCCTCCTTCACAGCCACGCACCTTATGCTGTTGGGCCCCTATCAAGATCTGGGAGCAGGGAACTGAAACAACTCCTGCCACGAAGGTCAGTACAAGCCATTATGTTGGCTGCGTTAAAGTCATGCCCTTGACCTACACATCATCAGTACACTAAACATGCTCTTTTTTTACTTGGACTGCCTATGCCTAATGTTATAGTTGGTGATTATTTTTAGATTATGAGAGTTATTGGTATTGTATAAATCCCCCTGAAACACTGGTTTTCATTTAAAAGGGCAAGAGCATTTGTTACTGCAGTCTTGTCTGCACTTCACTGCATTGGAGCAAAATCTATTTCAGACAAATGGTTCTTGCATATTTTTATATATAATTTTATATACTGTTCATTTACTTGAAACGTCTTTTGATAAGAGTGAGAATCAACAGGCTACACAGGAATTATCTCCCACAAATCACCTATCCTTGATAGAATAAGGCATATGGACAGTTTATTCACCAGCGTTAGGTGGCAACCACTTCATGATAAAACGGAATGCTGGTTTTCTGAGGTACAATACAAAGGTAAGCTGTTATCTAGACAGAACTTCAAGAGCAAGTGAAGCAAGCTTTAAATAAAAAGAAAAACTAATTTATATTTTGGGCTTAGAAAAAAAGGGGAAGGCTGGAACTGAGAATAATCACAAACATCTGCTGAAAAAACCACTGCATGCTCATCACCTTGATGCTTGCAGGCAGAGTCAAAAAAATTCTCAGCTCAGCAGGAGGTGCCCACATGAGGGAAAAAGCAATCTTCCCTGAGGAGTCAGTCCTCAGACTAACCACCACCTGCTGGTGTTTGAGAGAGGAGTTATTCCTGGAACACTGTATTTGCATTGTGTCTGCTAAAGTCAAGCCTTAGCACAGGACAAAACCATCATGAATTTAGCAGAAGTACTAATTCAGATAAGTAGAGGCTCAGCTGTGTCTAAATTAGCAATTAAAACCAGATAGTCTCTGCTCCCCTGCCATCATCATTGTCGGTGCTGGAAGCTTTGTCTCAGTTCAGTGAGTATTCTATTTTGTAAGCTCTCATTTGTCGTCTGTTTGACAGTTTACAGTGAATTCTGTTCAGCTGTACTGATGAACTGCTGTCAATGGAAAAAGCTCCAACCACCAGAGACATAAACAGATTAGCCAAAATCTACAATTCCGACACAGTTGGAAAGTGCAGAGATTAACTATGAAAGGACCGAACCAGAATATGAGATCAGATCATCTTCTCAAATACTGTTGAGGATTGAGAATCCATATCCAACTATCTTTATCTCTGACCTTTAAAAGAAACTTTTCAGTATCACTGCATGTACTGGCAGGAGCAGCAGAAGCAGGGAAAAGAAAACAAAGTGCTGGCAAGTTCCAGTATTTTACCTGCTGGGGCCTACATCTGCTTTCAGATAATGCACAATTTTAGAATTCCACCATCTGATTTAGGCTTATATTGCAACCGCAGCAGTGGTAAAGAGGGATGATCTTGTTCTAGACATGATAGGAAATCTGTATCTCTTTTCTCCCAGCAGTTGGTATGGTTCCTGAATCCTGCCACAATACTCTTTTATACCTTTTGTTATTTTGCAGACTCTGAGGCTGACCTGGCCTCTCTAAAGTTGTTGTCCTGTGGTCTGTCTGCATTTTGGTGCCAGAGCCTTATAATGCACCACTAGAGGATTATTAAATAAAAATATTGTACCTGCTGGGGAAGAAAAAATGCACGAATGTGGTTCAGCAGAGCAGAGTCATCTCAACCCTATCCTTTCTTGAAGCAAGGAACAGCTACCTCAGCTTGCTGCATTTAGCTGTGCTTTCACTGTACAGTGATGGCAGAAGGCACACAGTGCCCTTTATGCCTTTGACTCATGGGCCTTTCACATGTTCTAGAACTGGGCTTGGCTTCCCTCCCAGAGAGAGGTACTGTTTTGCCAGCCTGGCTCCAATACAAAGTAATGCCTTTCAGGTCAGCTGAAAGCTCTGTAGTTGCTCAGTGTCCCAAGATGGAGCCCTGTCTTTGTCATAGGGTGCAGGTATGCAGTAAGTTGGCACCATCTCAGGTCTGCAGATCCCTTTTCTGTATGTATCATTAAATAAGAGTAAGGAAAGGAGGGTCTCAGCCCAGCTCTGATCTTTCTCCCAGCAGTCTTTATACCAGTGCTGCTGGGAGCCAGGACAGGGGCATCTGCTGTGGACTGCAGGTACCTGAGCTGTGTAACTGCACCTTAAACCAGCTTAAGTTTGATCTGCAAGAATATCCAGCTGTGACAGATTTGTCAAATAATGCTTGAGAAACCCCACTCCTCCATTGGGATTGGATGGCTTGCGCTGTCAAGCAGTTGCTGTGTTTCTGTAGACAGAAAAGTGAGTTTCTTCATAGGACTTCTGGGACTTAAAAATCAGGTCATGAAGATAAAAAATGACCCTGTGGTCATTGCCTGTAGCATCCATCACACCTCAGTCATTGGCTGGTTTTGTTTCATCAAGTGATTCTTCATATCTTCTAGCTTTTCAGCATGCAGTGCTATCTCCAGCCAGGTGAAGCCCCAGCACAGGATGAAGAGAACAGGATGGTCAAAACCATAGGCTGCCAACCTAGTATCTCACTTTTGTTTTGGCATCAGTATTGAGCAAAAAAGGCAGATTTTGTTTTCTGTCTGTGCATGAGGGGGTGGTATAAACTGATTAGATGTTTCCTTTTTTAATGTTAATATATTTTAACAGACAAAATGTATTAATCAAGACATAGCACCAACTTATAGTAGTAGTGAATAGTACCAGAATTTAACTTCACGGAACACTCTCCCCATCCTTCTGCTTTCTTACCTATCAGACAGGGAATATTAAGCCCCGACTGGTTTTTGATGGTGTTACTGTGCAGTTCCTCTGCAAGTCAATTAGTAAAGAAAGAGATTTGACTTTGAAAAAAGGGTCGTTACAGAAAAAAGATATTTTGAGACCATCTAATTACATCTCAAAAATGCAATAATAAGGAAAGAATCTGCTTTGGGAATACAGGAAATGTGAGGATGTAAAAGTACATCACTCACTTTTGGAGTCTGCTTACCATGTGCCATGTAATTGTTGTGCATATCTAATTTATCCTAATTACGTTTCAGTGTATTTATTTGCTTTCAGACAGGAGCAGAACTGCCACACACACTCAATTCAGCCTTTTTATGCCTTTTGTGCCTTTCCTGTGGTGCACGGTACCACAAGCTTTGTTCTTTTAAAAACAGAATAGCACCAAAACAAACTAAACCCCACCATCCAGGCTGCACAGAGTGGCTGATACATAAATACTCAGTTTCTCTTGGTCATGTTCATATGTATGCAGATGTGTTTTAACATGGGCTCAGTGGCTGCCAGTCATGAGAACGTATTTTAGGTGCAAGAAAAGGATTATATGGCAATCCTACATGGTGATTATGCAGCTGCCAAAAGGGATGACTTCAAGTCTTATGCACTGCTTTTTAAAACACTGTTAATTTGCTTCTGAGGACTATCCAGACACAACTAATTACCCTGTTAAGAGGTTCCTAAAACTAACAGACTTTTGGAAGTGTCCAGCTTATTGTACAGAATGATTTGTTTTGACTTTCTTTAAGCTCTTTGTATGTGGCTGTATTCCTCAGTTAAGAGAGGTTTATGGGATTTAATTAATGTGGCAACAAGGACAAATACAATAGCTATGGAAGATGCATTCTGCTGGTCAGCTGCAGGTTTGCAAACAGTTACTTACATAACATCCCAATGCCAGCTGCAGTAAGAACAGACTTTGGCTGCCTTTTTGACAGTAAGAAGCTACTGAAGTTAGTACATGCATCTCATGAAGTTCTGGGAGGTGCAGGCAGGATTGTTTCCCATTCTAACAACCCCCTATAATTACACCATCTGCAATTGCAGTTTTCAATACAGAGATTTTTCCCATCTTGGTACTTAGTTAGAAAGGCTGAGGCACAGAGAGCTCAGTGCTACAAGCCACATGGTATTGACCTTTGCAGAGAATGTACTCAAGATTCATGCTTGGTCAAGAAAGGCCCCATGAAGCTAAGATTTTTGAGGAGACAAGATGACCTCTGACATTTGGGACAATTTCCATGGTGTGTTGATGGAATCATCTCCAAAATGTCTCCACAGATGCCACCAGTAAAGCTGTTTTTTTTCTTGTTCCTAATCCGTAGATCAGGTCAAAATATTTCTGTGGGCTGCTGAGGACACTACTCTGTAAAGTGTTACATACAGGGACTCCAACACAGAGTGCATGTGATTTAGCTCAGCAAGAACTGAAGTGCTTTGGGCAGGAGATGCTGAAAGGAATATTATGGACTGCCCATGATCACCTACCCTGACACTATCCAAAATACCTTAAGACCCGAAGGCTCAGGAATGGACACTGATTTTCTGACATCAAGCATATAAGTAGCTATATGTAAATATTATAAATGTATGTTAAATAATAAATTTATGTAAGGAGTCTTACCACCTATTGACCAAACGAGCTTTCACTTCTGAGCCCCTTTATAAAGGAAAATAGAACTCTGTTCATCAAGAAACTGGAACCGAACAAATAAATGCAAGCACCTGTACTTTTGAACTCACTTGTGTACTTCCTTAAGTTAATTTGCAGTTTTGTTCATCCTTGAAATGAGATGGCAAAAGCAGCCCAGATCCCAGTAAGGTGCTATGCAACTTAAAAACATATCACAATTCTGTCTGTGACACAGGGCTTGGTACTGTGGGATGGGTCAGGTGCACTGCAGGACATTTAATTGATGCTAAGTGGAAAGCACCTTCATTCTTGCAGTACCTTGAAATTTAACAACACTCTGGGGTAGAGAATCCTGCGGTTAAAGAGAACATTGCTCTTTCAAAAGAAACCACCAGCAGAACAAAAAAAAACCCAACAACATTGCTTTGCATTTGAAAGGTACCGAAGATTTTAAGAGAAAAACAAAACTTTTGTTTAACAAAGCTCAGGGTGAGTTATCCTTACAGGTTAGCAACAATTTTCTATGCCCCTCTGAGTAGCCAGAAGAACTGCTACTGCGCTGGTTATGAGAAATCCCACTAGCCTTTCTGAGCCTGGTACTGGGGGAACTTGGTCCAAGTCTCAGATTCAGTCTGTCACAATGGCACTTTTTTCTGCTTCTGAAATGATTTTCATTAGAGTTTTCATTCCTTCAATCCCCTCTTTCCACAAAGCTCTCATTGTGGAACTTGAATTCCATAAAGCTTCTGCAGTGCTTCTCAACCAGGGGAGTTACGATAACATTATGTATCTTTAACCAACACTTGTCTTGGATTCAAAAAAATTAAAAAAACCCAACAAAACCAAAAATCCCTGAGGCTAGAACACAGGGATACTAGAGAAGCAGACTGTCCTCTTTCTCCTCCTGTTTGAAACAGAGTAATGCTGCAAACTATGACTGGTAAACTCAGAACTATGGATGGGACCTTAACCTAGAACTATGCAGGGGAGATAAGGTGGTAGAGACTTTCTTCTATCTAGTCCTCTGAACCAGCTACCATTTTGCCGCAGAACAAACCACACGCTTGATTTTAATCAAAATAAAAACTTTCCGATTCTGTGCTCTCTTACATATTTTATCTTCAGCGCATGGGAAGTACTGGGGCAATTGGCAGGGAGAGGCTCTTCCAGAGTTAGTAAGAGCATTAGCTTCATGCAATGATTCATGTCAGAAAAACGACAGTGACTCACCAAATACTCCTTTGACATACAGTAAATACTCAATCAGTGTGTTCCTTCATCAGCTCCCAATAGCTGCAGTCAAGTGTTACTCAGTTGTAGTAACAGTGGGGGAGCAGTTGTAAAATACAGCGCATTACAAAGCTGTGCATACTGCGTCACCGAGTGCTCTCTGAAGGGAGAAGGAAGTTGAACATTTATTTTTTTAAATAAGCATAAGACTTCCCGTGGAGGCCCACTGCTTCAGCAACTGCTTTTCCATGGCTTAGTCATCCAGCATTCAGTGAGGTGCCTGCACGATATGTTTTGACAGGTGCTGCTGAGCTGTTTAGGTTGAGGCAGTTTCAAGTCATGTCTGCTATTTGCTTTTAGTGGTGCTGGAATGGAACTTGTCTACTGAACTACTCAGTACAGTGCAACCGGAAATAACAGTTTTATGTTTGCAATAATGCAGAGGTGCAAAATCAATTAAATATCCACAGCATGTGAATAACTAACAGGCAAGAATGGACAAAGAGGCCACAGATCTTCAAGCCTTCTTGAGGTATAGGGGTCATGAGTTCTCTTTCGCACCATGTACAACAGAGTGCGACCCTTTGACTCTGCAAGGGTGCAGAGGAAGGGGCCTGTTACTGAGAGGACAAGTGGTGAGACTGTTTATCAGAATTTCCTAGATGTGATCCTATCTCATGCTTCCATCTACCAACCCCCAGTCCAGCATGCTTAAAAAAAAAAAAAAAAAAAAAAAAAACAACAAAAAACCCAAACCCAAACCCAACAACCAAACCTCACATCAACACAAGTTTCAGAGGCAGCTGCCTAGTAAAAAAGAATTCCAAAAGCAGACTTCTTAGTGAAACTGGCATCTGTACTTTAAAAATGGGAAGCAGGAATTGCTAGCACAGCATTTCTCACAAGAGCAGAGAACATATAAGAGAAACTCACAGACATTTCACATTAAATACAGGGTTCCACAAGGAAGGTGACGGCTGCAACAGCAATGGGTCCATGACCTTTGTAGTGCAACTTATCCCAGTTCTCTCTATCAGTAAAAACCACTATGCAAACAGAGACATACTTGTCAGTGGTTAAAAACTTCTGCAAAAAGCAGCTAGTAAAAAAGCTGCTCCAAACAACCCTCAAACACCTACTCCATAAATTTGTCCAAGTTCCACAGTATGCCTTTAAAAAAGGGGAATCCTAACAGCTGCCATGATAAACATTCTGCAGCTGAAATTGAAGTAAAAATTGTGGCCTCAGTTAAAATAGGTAATTCTGACTGCAGTCACAGCAGCTAAGCGTATCTTTTCTCACAAGCACAGAACTGCTCTAAATGCTGGAGGGGCTTTAAATAGCAGCATGGTTGGATCCTGCTCTGATAACCACAGGAGACTGCTAACCTTTGAAAACCAACTCCAGATGAGGCGGGAGTTAATACACTTCAAACTAGGCAACTCATGGAAATTGTTACAGACAAAACCTTTTACAGGGGAAAGAGGATGAAGAAAGAACCACCATTCAATGAAAAAAAAAAAAAAGTAGTGAAAAATGTAGTAGGGATCCATCTAAATCTTTAAGATAGGGAGAAAGAATGAGAGAAGTGTGTCCTATGTATTTCATAATCAGGGCTCAGAGTTAAGCCTTTTTGTTGAAGTAATAGAAGGCTAAGAGAAACCAAGTTGCTGATAAGAAAGTATGCTAAGAAATGCTAGATAACATTCCATATTTCTTGTTCTGAAAGCAATGGGACGTAAATTGACCATTAGTGGGGAAAAAAATACTTCCTACAGCCAGTATTATCTTTCTCAATGAAAACAGATCTGTGTATTCCCCAAATAAAGGCTGCACATCAGCCAACCCCAGAGATATGTAGTAACTCCCAACCCTGATTCTGTATTACCAGGAGTTGGTCATTTTGCAGTAATTCCTTTACTTTACATGTTTGAGAAATGCATTCCCCTACATTTACTGATCACTATGGGGGGGGACAGAGAAAGTAAACGTAAGTTTAAAGTCTTGTAATAATTCCTCCTTTATCCCAAAGATATTTCTTTATGCTATCACCCTAAAATTGCTTATCTAAAATCCTTAGATAGGCATTAAAACAAAACACATTTTTCACTCAGAAGTTTTGCTACAGGCCTTTAGTTCAACTGACAAAATACACCAGGGACTGTAAAAAATATTTATTCAACCTAATTCAACATAACTATAATTTGCAATACTTAAAAACAAGATTTACAACAGAATAATAACCTTCTGGCACTCAGGTGAAATCATTTTATAGTCCATACAGTATTTTTATAATTGCATTTTTACAAGAGCTTTAACTTCCCAAGGAGACATTGAGCTTTCCCATGGAACAAGTTTCAAACCCACTAATTTGCATCATTCAACTAATGAAACTTTAAAAAACAGTAATAAATTGGTTGGAAATATATACAATGAAGACCACCGAAAAGCTGTTTTCTCTAAATGAGGAATTCTGTAAGAAATACATATTACATTGTTTCAGACTATCTTACAGAAAGCAGCAACCATGAGAGGTTGTGACTCTATTTAGAGTTTTATATAAAAGTGAGCCCACTCAAATTGAATCAGCAGACTTAAAAGATTATAGTAGTTCTTTAGCTACAGCAAGAACCTCAAAAGTATTTGGTATTGACTGAATGTATAATTTTCAATACCTGTATGGTTTTTGAATACTAGTTGGCCAATATATACATGTCTGTACAGTTCTAAAATATTACATCTCAGTAAGTAGGATAAAGATACTATAGAAAAGGTACCATATTTTGAATTTCCCTAACATACATTATTGCAGTCAAATATAAAATTCATTCTGCATTTACTTCATTTGTGATGAAAAGAAATATTTACTTATGAATACTTCCACTAAATGATTTTTTTTAATCCTTTCTCCATGCATTTGATGTACTAATATAAGAAAAAAAAAAAACCAACAACAAACCCTAAACAACAACCAACATTGAGAAAACCAAATTGTTGTTAAGAAAAATTTTCAAGCACTAAAGCTAGGTTAGGTCTGGTATGAATATTAACTGGCTGTATTACACTTGTCAAAATATAACTTCACAAAACAGTTAACTTCTGTTGAAATTAAGTTTATAAATACATCAGGTAACTGAAGTGCTAGTGTCTCCCCTCAGCTGGCTACTTGGAACAGATTTTAGCAATAAAGCTTACTTTATAAATAAACTTAGTTTATTATACATTGAAGGTTTATCCTTTAATTCTTCACAGATGAGAGCCAAGGTGTCTTGAGAGTGTCAAGCCCACTGGTGTGTACCATGCTCAGATGAGGTACCCAAAGTGTAGTGTCACCCCTTCCAGCCAGTCCTTCCACTGGGGCCAGTGTGGGCAGAAGAGAACCCAGTCCTAGTACAGAGCTAAGTTACACACCCAGGTCTGGAAGTTCAGAAGGATGTTCTAATCTGTCAGTTTAAATGTAGCTTTAGTGTCCAGTGTTGTTCCCTCACACTTCTGCACTTTGTATTGTATGGATATTTACATAATCAAAAGGGACATGAAAGCTAAACAAGCGCTCAAATACTTAGCTACAAAATAAGCAAGTGAAATTTACTTCCCCCCATGTAATTAGTTTACTGTGGAGGAAGAAAAATATGCTGTCCAGCACCAGTCACAAACCAGTAAAAGAGCCATGAGAAAATAACACTAGGCACTGCAGAAGATACAACAGGACAGTAAAAATTACCAGTAGTAAAGCAGTCACCTCAAAGCCATCCTGATTTCAACACCTACTACTTAGGTGGCTAAAGCTGACACACAAGTTCTGGAGAGAGCGATCTGTCTTCTGCTTTCTCTGACCGGTCATTTGAGCATTTAACACTCCTTGTTTGCTACAAGCGAAAACCAAGGAAATCTTTATTGACTGATGTCCCACAATTCTCCTTGGTAATGACTCACATTTCCTTAAAAAAAAAAAATAAAAAATCCCTTCATTGTGTGAAATGCTGAACTGGATGGTACTGTGGGTATGATCACACACGTATAGAAAAGGCATTTGGAAATAGCCTACATTAACTACACAACTTAAAATGTTCTGTAGTTGATGCTTTTTTCATTCAGCATATTGGCTCAAAGTAATTCGGAAGCCTGTTGCCCAACAGAAATACCCAAAAATAATGAAAGCCAGGTCACATTCTTAGGTTCAATGGTTGCTGAAAGGATTTACCCTGCCACAAGACAGTGCTTTATTAGATTTAAAGAAAAAAAATAAAATAGGAGCAGCAAGTTATCACAATTCTCCACTAGTGTGCAATAAGATGAAACCAACACAACATGGAAACCTGTTGGTGAGACTGTCCAAGCTCCTGAGATCACAGCCTTACGCTCCTTCTTGCTCAGGGTAATTCAAAATTTTGCGGTGAGCTTGACGCAGATACTGCTGCTGTTTGAAGTAAACCTTAAAAGCTCCTTTTATAGCAACAAAAGCAATTCCACCCTGAAATAAAAAGATATTTTGAAAGCCCCCCACAGTCCAGTGTAACAGCATTGCAAATGTTCCTTTTAAAAGGTTCTGGTCAAAGAAGATATTTTTCCAATTACATAGCACTTTCTTTTGCAGTGTAGCTAATTAGGACAATCCAAATGAGTATCTCAAGGTTTTCTGTCACAATGTACTATTACAGGGGTTAATGTTACTTAAAGGATTACAGACTGGATCTGTAAAACCCTTTGAAAGCTTTTATTTGCTTGGAAGTCTGACAAATATTCTAATAAAATTAAAATATATCTTATTTAAAGAACAAAGCAAAATGTAGATATGCATCTGCTTTCGTCCCTTCTCTGAATATGCACTATATATGGCCCAAGGAATAATGCCAATTACCATTAGCATTATCAAGCTGAGAGAAAGGCCACTTTTTCCACAGGGGTGGAATAAAATCTGGGTTTTGTGAAACCAACATTTTTTCATTTTTAGAACTTTTACAATATGTTTATCTGAAGTCTTCAAAATGTATTCAAGTAAGAGACACTAACAAGCCTTTAGTCTGTGTGAACGGTTGCAATATCACTGTTTCCTGCATATGGAAGAGAGGGATGCATAAACATGTTGGAATTGAAAAGAGGGGCTGAAGTGACAGATGACCAGGGGATACCATCCTACTAAACTCAGTGTGATTCCCCTTGAAAGGCTGCAAGCCAGACGGGTTACTCACAAATGTCTCCTCACTTTGCCCTCCCCCCTCCATTCAACTTCTATGAAGAGTTTATTTTTATCTCCTCATTAAAATAAGTAACAAAGGGATTATCTCAAAGAACAGAAGCTAATACTAAAAGGTTCATAATATAAACATTACCCTTCCCTTGCAGAGACCATTCTTAGAAGATGCTAGTTCCTCATCTTTATCACCCTTAATTAATGCTGAGGTCTGCCTATCACTGTAAAATATTCAGCCTTGCCTTGAACTGAGGTTAGTTTCAGTCATAGGGATGTCTCACACACATGACGCCTGTCCACTACCAAGATAGGCAACCTTAAAAAACCCCTTTCCCTTATCAAATGCCACTCCCAAGTACCAGATCAATTCATGTTCTTTTTACTTTCTTTCCCTCCCCCACAACACTTCATATTCACATCTTATGATCATTTATGACACAAGCAATACTGAATCTTACCAAGATTGTCCTTTGTAAATTTGAGTTAACGCTGCTGAACATCAGCTTGCCAACTATTGTGGCAATAGTAGGGAAAACTAGAGCTCCACATAGGATACGTGTAGCAGACACATGATCTGCCAAAGGGTTGGCCTCTGCTGGAATACGAGGAACAGGACATCCAATGCCTGAAGGGATAAGTGTAGGAAGAAAAGGTTACACAGCCACTAGCTCAAAAAGAGCATAGAGAAAGCACATTAATCGTTAGTGCCCACCCCCACTCCATTGCAATTCTATAGCCCAACTACTTTTTTGAGAACTCTCTTCTCAGTGAATACTCTGCTTCCATTAAATGACTGTATTCATTTTTATTTTCAAATAAGACCCATGATTTTCAGTAGCTTGTTCTGTTACCAAGGCCTTAATTGAAATCATGCTCCTGCTCCTCTTGTCCCACCTTTCTCATCATGTACTATACAAACACAATCTAAATAGACTGAACATAAAATACAGGGAAGGTGTTAACCACCTTTACTTAATGGCAAAAATTACTTGCCTATCCCCATCTCCTACAGGCACAAATTCAAGCTTGACAACTCCTTTTAAATTTTATCACATTACCTGGAAATATGCTGTTCAAAATTTGTAGCTTATTAGAGTATTTGCGCCACAGTCTGAGCACATAGTCCTCCCAACGAATCATCTTGCCCAGTATTAGCATGACTGGGATAGTGGGAAGTCCAATCAAAAGAAATAAAGGATCAGCTCTCTCCATGACATCAAGACCTTCTTTGTGACCCACAACCTGGTAAATATGTATACAGTTGGCAAACAAAACAAAGGCCACAACTGAACACAGAATATAACTTTTTAAAAGTCTAGTTTGTGTGGGGCTGCCCACACATTTTAAATTAAAGAAGAAAAAAGAATACTGTTGCACCCTAACATACTTGGTTTTCCCTTTGCATCCTTGATTGTGTATCAAGGGTAATGCAGGCAAGCTACCAGCCCTATTTTGCAAGTCATAAACCTTGCAGAGAGCTGTAACACAATTCCAGGAAAAGTTTCATATGGTTCTGTGTAAGTTAAAGCCTAAACATCTGAAACATTAAAACAGCACAGAATTTACAATTTCAGCATCATTAATTCTATACTCAGAAATTGATTAGATACTACTCTTTAAAGGATAAATTGATAGCAAGTATCTCAGGATATTTTAATCAAAGTTTTCTGTTATTTAGGAATACCTTAAGCAACAGAGATCACACTATTAAGTATTGCTTCTCTAGACAATGCAGGAAGAGGGTGCATTATTTTCAACTCTAGTGGAAATAGCAGCATTTCTTCAATTGCACCTTATTTTTAAATGTGGTGAGTGCTATGATGTTAAAGGACAGTCATTACTAATGTGCCTAAACCTTTCTACTGGCACATAAAAAAATTATCAGACTTTGCAGTTTATAAAATGTCTATCTGTGACGTTCATAACAATCCAGGAAGACTAAAACCACTAAGTTATTTTGCTTGTCAGGCACTGGATTTCCTCATGTGTTTTCCCTGACTTCTTGTTTTCCCCACAAACGCAAAAAGCTATCTAGTTTTCACTTGCACAAAACCTACAATTGAGTGGTATGAACATGCAGCCATAGCAAGATTAAAACAAAACACACACACCCCCCCAGACCAACAAAACCCAGTACTTCTGGAGAAGGTGGGACTCAGGGAAGAAGCTGGGTTAACATACCACAACAGTACCTTCTAACTGTACTTTTTAGCCTTGCTTTGAAAACCATTCCATTTTATTCTTCTAGAACAGGAAGTTATGTTATATACTACAGCCTCAAAAAATAAGCATATCTAATATTGTTGTCACCAAAAGATTATTCCTGAAAAAAAAAATAAAATTCAGCATTTGTCTTCCAGCTTCTTCACTATCTTCCACCCAAATTGTGATGTCTGATACTATCCTTTTTTTCCTTACAGTCCCTGTCCATTAAAAAAAGCCTATCTTGTCTTCTGCTTTAGATTATGGTTTCTGTCTGTTTTCAGTAACCTTACATGACTTGTTACTGACTTGTCTACCTCTGGAGTCACAATGTCAATTCTGTATTTATTTTTCTCCATCTGAAGCTTTACCTTTAAAAATAGCCTTTGTGCTTCTCTGGCCTTTCAACTGAAGGAGTCTGAAATGCGTCAGGAAACAAGTTGTATTAAACCTAGCAAATCTGGGGTGGCAAAAGGGGTTTAACATTTCCATCCACTCCCAGTTTAATCACCTCTATTACAAGCAAAAATAATTATTCTCTTATCCAGCATGCCATGATTAAAACCCCCATTAAATCAGAGAAAAATAGCTAATTCTTCATACCTGGGATTTCACCAGCTGCCTAAATTATATGTTTAGATATAGTTTAGATATGTTCACTTCAAAAGTGAAACAACTAAGAAAGGAACATTTATTTTTCCATTTGGTTATGTAGTTCTAGAGAAGCTAAAAAGCACACAAGTTCCTACAGGAAAAGGCTCAGTGTAACAGTGAGCAAGGAGTTAAGGACAAGTACATTTCATGAAGTCTAGTCATAGTACTACACGAGGTTGCAATGTTCCTGTAAGGGCCACACAAAATACCAGATAAAGAAATGCTCAAGTATAGCATTCTGTAATACAGAGAACTATCCACTGGAATGGAGGAGGTACTGAAACTCATTACACATCACCTATGGAGCCACTTCACCCTGGCCGTAGTGGTACCAGGGAGCCTGCATCTGCCCACATGGGCTCTGCTTCAAGCAGTTGTTACATACATTTCTACTATGAAAGCACGTACAAACAGAACTAGAATGGGAGATGGAGTAACTTGTAGAACTGAAGGCAGTACCACACAAGTCAAGAAAAAGTAGCGCCATATCCTTTACTAGACTGCATATTTATATACCAACTATGTGGAGGAATACTTACTAGCATACAGATTTGTTAATTCTATCTACAACTGAATTAGCATCAGAAATACTTCATGCTTTCAAGCAAAACAAAGGTTATGGACTTGATACAGGAATCAACAACAAATATTAACAGAGGTTCTTCTAGTTAAATTGTCTGTGAAAACTCTTGCCTCAGTTACACAGCAACAGTCTTTCCACAGTGAAGTCTACCACCTGTCAACAGTATTTCTATATTTAAATAGCAAGTTTACAAGAACAGAAGTAGGAAAAATAAGTATTTTTCCCCTTTCAATTAGCCACACAGTCTGAAGAAATTAAAAAAACCACACTATTAATTTGCAGTGTTCTGCACTTGTTTATGAATGAATTGCACCATTCAGAGCATGCATTTTCCTTTATACAATAAAAAGTGGTAGGACTGAAAAATTCACAGCGCCTCAACCCTATGAATGTTACCCAGCAAAATCCATCTATAAATAAAAGAAGAGATTCAGGAAAGTCTCATGTCTTTTCTGAGGAATTAGACTACCTATTATTAGTAGTTAGGTGGTTGTGGTACCTTCTCTGTAAGAACAGAAGTGGGTTCACCAGCCTGCCATAGAAAGGGCAGCCACCTAGCATAGTAGGGAATTTTGTTAGCTGCGGACTGAACCACGTTTGAACAAGCATACTTGGCTTTATGCAGTATGATCAGTTAAAAGGAAAAAGCTTTCTATCCACCCATCTTGAATTTGCTTGTTAACTACACTGGAAGTGCTGAAAGCAGCAAAAGCATGTTTTAAGCCAACTAAAGAGGAGTCTTAATTACTTGACTTTTTTCTTTAAAAGACTTGCTGCAAAAGCTGGTAAGAGGAAGAAATAACATGTGTACCTGCATCACTGTCACAGCTCCGTATGTAACAGCTGTCCAGTATATAGAGCCCACCATTATTCCAGCTGCAGCAAATGGACATGCCTTTGAGATCAGTCGATCTGCAAGATCCAAAACGTAAACAACTGGACCTATGATAAAGGAAAAGTAAGGTTTCAAGATATATATATACATATATAAGCATACTGAAGAAAGCTGTCAGCATCTATGACTGATAAGAAGGAAAGAACTTGGCAAAAAACAAGTCTGTCATCCAACACATGCTGTTTAAATGAGAAAATATTATTAAAAAGCTACCAAGCTAAGCTTGTAATTTACTTCTATCTACCTTTTAATTCACCACAATGTGTTTCTGAGAGATTAACATACTGGTTGGAGCACGGACTAATTTACCCACTAAAGTTGACTAGCTTCATTTGTGTTGGATCTGAATTGTTCTGTTGCAGAAACCATTTTAGGATTAGTGACTTTTTTATCTGTTGGATATTTTAGTTTTTAAAAGGAAAGTTGTAATGGACTTTATGTGCTTACCTTTGATAGCTCCACCTGAGGATTCTGTCACTAAACTATCCTGCTCTACAATAAAATGTAGCACAGTCAATATGAAAAATTCTTTCCACTGGGAGAAGCTGCATTCAGTATTAGAGATCGATTACCTCTGGTATGTTGGAGGAAAACCCCCTCCTACTCAGGCTGTTTAGTGCCTTTGACAACAATACATTAATAGTTTCATTGTTCTAAGGACAACTGCACTTTCCAGACTTACACAGAACAAGACATCACCCTGCTTTGATGAGGTAAACAAGGGCATGCTTGCATCTTTTCTTTGTGATACTGAAAGAGCACCAGCAAAGCAAAAGCCAGAAGCTGAAGTCCGAAATGTATGTAGTGAACTGAAAAACATCACACCATGGTCAGATTGCAGATTACAGATTACTTTTGTATTTGTCAACAAATTCTACACAGACTGTCCTCCTGCAGCTCATGTGCATGAATATTATTGTTAGCTCCCTACTACTTTCTCCTACCAAAATCACTGAAAACATTAAAGTTATTTCTGCACACATTCTTCAAGTAATTAATTCTCCACATCTCTTAGCTTATATGCAGCCTTAGCAGATGTCACTGTAAATATTGCCAAGTTATGTATCAGACTTGTGGGCAGTCCTAAGCAACTTGGGCAGAATATTGCTTAATGTACTCTCTACTGTAGCTCTGCTGGAGCATCTAGTTCTTCACCTACTACTCACATACTTCAAATTAGCTATCTTTGTGTGCATCTTCTAGCACGCATTCTCTGTTTTAGTAATGAGCTTTAGTTTTAACAGCAGGAAACATCTTCCTATGTAACTTGTAAAACAGTGAACACCTCACCAGCACCCTGTTTCAAATACGCCAACAGATACAGATTAGTCCCTAAGTAATTGACAAAGCATAACTATGGAGTCAATTTATTCTCAAATTGATTATCCTATTATTGATTAGGCATGAGAATTAAAGGGTTTCTGAAGAAGGAACACTCTACTCCAAATACAAACTGGAACAAGCAGTTCGACTGTATCAAGTTATGTTGTTTATATGCACTATCTTCTCCAAACTATTGTTACTTCCCCTTTTTCCCATTGCCAAAATAAAATGCAAATGCAGCTCACATTACAATTTTATCATTCAAGACACAGGTAAGGATTTTAGCTTTAAGTTTTGTGGTACATTATAAGTGTCCAGATATCAAACCAACTTCTTCCCTCAAAGCCAATGCTAAATGTTACAGTTTGATGCCCTCCTTGTAATGGGGATTAAGATTCTCTTCTACTTTATCCTTACAGGAAAGCTGAACTGTGGTTGATACATAAATAAACTTGGTAGTAAGTTCCATACTAGTTTGTGTTTTCTTGAATATCAACAATACATTAGTCCATATTTTCTTTCCCACTACTCAGTGTTCTACCATGGAAATACGTCATCACCTATATAAAATTCCCTTCACACCTTAATTTTGTCAGCCCTTATACTCACAGAAAAGAGGTCCCATCCCAAAGAACTGACAGCATGTTATTTTCAGCTGTTTCATTACAGAAATCAGATATTTTAAAGAAATCTTCTTCAAGATGCTCCAAATTCCTGTAC
Source organism: Ara ararauna (assembly GCA_028858755.1). Classification (NCBI taxonomy): domain Eukaryota; kingdom Metazoa; phylum Chordata; class Aves; order Psittaciformes; family Psittacidae; genus Ara; species Ara ararauna. The sequence goes on from CM054381.1 coordinate 72,950,708, forward strand.
TCAGATGCTATATCAGCAGTTTTTTAAAAAGCAGTTTTACTTTTAAACAAAATTTAAGTTTCCATAGCAACATTTCATTTGCTTGTCCTACTTAATATACCCCATAGAACATACAGGCAAATAAGGGCTGGAATACCAGCAACCACTGCTAATTTAAATATGTGCAACATACTGTGCAGTGTCCTACTCAGTCACTCAACAGTAGACTATGGAAGACCATCTCCAACTTTTTTCTTTCACTTTGACAACCATAACTACAGCAGTGCCCAGCAACCACAGATATTCTGCCTTTTGAATACAGGGTAATATTAATTCACTAATAGCTCCCAAACAAAGTAAAAATGTATTTTTCAGATAACGCAACAAGTTACTCAGGTTCTTTTCTCTGAATTTCCTTTGATAACAGTTTCTCTGCAGGATGAGTTAAAGGATGTGTTTATGTTCTAATAGCTGGCAGTTGCCAAAATAAGTCACTCTCTGCTCAGCCGGGAAAAAAAATAATAAATTAAATCACATTAACCATGAATTAATTCTAGGTTAATCACTTATAAGAGTTATCAATATACCCAAGTGGAACACATCCAAAATTTTCAGAAGGTATTTTACTAAGCCACCAAATAAAATCCGAGCAGAATATAAAGCTATTTTTTAATGTATGGAAAAGGGAATACACAAGTTCTCAACAGAACTGATGCTCCAAGCATGGAAAAGGAAATAGGAACAATATAAAGAAACAACCTGTTATATTGTGTTTAAAATTTAAATGACATATCTTACCTAGCTTTGGAAATACTATTAAATATTCTGCATTGCACTGAGGACAAGCAACTCTAGCAGTACTGTTTCCTCTTTGCTTTTCATCCACCCAGCGCTGCAGACAAGTCTGATGAACCCATTTCGTGGAGCCCCTGCACCTGCAAGGTCTCACCCACTCTGCTGTCCGATCATCTTCATCGGTAGCAAAACAAACCCAGCAGCTTCTGTAATGACAAGAAGATGATATTTTTTGCTACTTTTACTTGCTTAAAAATAAACCTCCACGTGAAAACGTGTTACTTCCAGAAAACATGTGCCTAGAGGAGATGATGCTTGCTGCTTCATTCTTAATCATCAAAAATGTAAGTATTTTGTACCACAGTCTTGTTCTAGTATTAACATAATACTACAGACAGCTAAAGAACTGCCTTCAACACATTCTGATTACTAATTTAACTTGCAGATAATTTAGGAACTAAAAATCACTGAGACTATAGTTCAACTTTTGAATAATTCAACATGTGAAAACTCCATGTATTTTTAAATGTGTTCTCTCTCCTTCTGTGGCAGACATTTCTGTAAGTTTTTAACATCAAAAATGTAAGATCAATACAGCAGTCTGTTACTTGGGAAACTAACTCCAATATACTTAAATGACAAAATAACACAAGTAATACAACATATTACAAAACAAACTGTAAATAATTAAATTTATTCCCTTTCTTTGAAAAGAGAAAGTGCTTCATGCAGGTCAATGGACTTTACAAAGTACCACACTAGAGGAGGAAATTTCTGCACTGAAGAATTTTCTGGGTATATAAAATACAAATATTAATTCTGTAAGAAGAAATATAAGAGTAACAGGCTACAGAACCTGACCCAAAGAGAGCATGCATCTTGTAATTCCCAGATGATAAGATCTGGGATCTGATGATTAGGCCAGACTCCTTGGTTACCTTACAACATGCAAGAGATACTAAAATACAGATCTAAATGAGTAAAGTATCTGATATGTTGGCCCAATAATTTAGGTTTTGCTGTGAAACAACTTCCTCATTCCCATACTGAAGATACTGAAGTTTAGCTAATAAACCAGAATCTAACAAAATAAGGATCTTACTGCAACTACAACCTGGTTTGATGTATTTTTTTAAGAAATATTTTACAAACCACTGCAGTGATAGTTAAACTTTTATGAGTGTATGGCAACAGCATCCCTATAATTTACCTATCAAAACAGAATCTAATTAGACACTGTACACCCAGCAGCACTATTCTAATGCTTAAGTTCTGTTCTCTTAAATTCAGTAACAACATTAAGATGAAACAGTAAAAGGCTTCTTACATGTAACCACTAACAGTAACTGAGATAGTAAGAAGCTGAGAAATGCTCTGGCACTGCTGAACAAAACAACGTTAAGATTCAAGAACCATGACTTCAGTCTCTACATGGGGATGTTACAGTGGTTCATGATGCTTTTCCTCTCCCTCCCCTAGCTTCTGATGTTTGCAAAAAAGCCTTCTTCCTTGCCTTTTATACTCTTCAATCAAAGTTTTTCCTTGTTTCAGCTTCTCAACTACTCCTCACCTCCCCTCTCTTAGAGAAATTTAGAGAAATTGCAGTTTAGAAGTCCCCTCCATCTCCTACGGAAATCAGTACTACATAGTTGTCAGAGAACTTGACAAGTTTATACTTGAACATATCCATCCTGAACAACTTTTCTCTGCATCCATAAAAAAAACCGAACCAACCAACCAACCAAAAAAAATCAAACAAAAAAAATCCCCCACAAAAAAAGTAAAAAAGAAAAAACCAAAAAACCACCAACTAAAAACCCACAACAGCTGTAACTAACAAAAGCTCATCCGGCAAAATTTAGAAGAGAATTATATGCACAGCAAGGGCCAACTTACTAGAGCCACTTTCAAGGCAGCAAAGCCACAGTTATTCCTTTAAAAGGTCAATATTTTCTCCCTAGCACGTCACCTGCAAACAGGCTGGGGGGTCTGGGTTGGTTTTGTTTTTAAACTCCCTTATGAGGAAAAAGGGGGATAAACCTACCATGGGAAACTTGAATTTTGTCATGCTCAGACTTGAAGTAATGAAAAATATTGTTGTCTCACGACTTCCTTTAAAGGCCTCACTATTTTGAGTAGTGTTTTATTTGTAAACTGAAAACATTACTGAGTAACAACCATGTTTTCTTTATAGGAATAACTGCCTATAAAATATTTGCAGAGTCCTTTAAAACACTGCATCTTCTTCTGATTTATAGTGGTGGAAGTATACTGAAATTAAGCTGCAAGTGTGTAAGAGCAACTTACTACTGGCATACTTGTGAAAAAACACAATTTGAGATGCAATTTTCAAACAAGGCTGCAGGTAAAGCGATTCAATACTGAATGACAGGTATAACAGATATAACTGTCATGCCTACGTCCAGTTTTAAGTACAGAAAATATTACAGTAGGTACAGATGAAAATTTTCAGCATTGGTACTCTAGAACTGCATCAGTTGCATTTAAGAAGACTTACATCTTGAATAAGAACTTCAGTTTCTTCCATTCATCTTAAAGGCAAGGTAATAGCAAAGTCAGACTTCGCTTATTTCTGTCCTTCCACACAACATCTGTTCAAATCAGAATGGTCATGTTATGCCTTCCTGTAACACCATCCCTTCTCTCACCTTCATATTCTTGCTATGCACCTGTAGCAGTCCTAAATGAAAGGACACATTAACCTTCCTAGCAGGAGGAAGGACAGCCAAGCCACAAGTTAGTAGAATCTAGATAAAAATGCTGAGACCACCACAAAGATTTGAAAGTATTACAGACTATGGCAGACATTTTGGTTGACTGCACTTAGTATCAAAGTGCTCTTCAGGAACACAATTCTTGCAATGTTTATTAAAATTCTGCTTTCTTTTTTCAAGCATTCAAGGCCAGGCTGGACGGGACTTTGAGCAACCTAGTCTAGTGGAAGGTGTCCCTGCCATGGCAGGGGGGTTGGAACTAGATCATCTTTAAGGTCCCTTCCAACCCAAACCATTCTATAATTCACACCAAGAAACCCCAAATTTACTGTAAGAACAAACAACACTACTGATAATTGCTTCTCTTTGACAGTTTGTTTTCCTGCATTAAAGGTAAACATTCAGCCATTCCACATCCTAACTAGCTCTATTGTGAAGCCTATAGTTGGAAAATAAAAGGCCAAGTTACAAATATAGAGCAATTCTAGACTACCTGCATGGTCTAGAACTGCTCTAGCTTTGTGACTTAGATTTTTGCTTTTAAATGAAAGGCTTCACAATAGAGCTAGTTAGGTCTGTGGGAACCAGTAAGGTCAGATGCCACCCATACCACAGAAGTCTAAAGTTTATTCAAATAACAACAGATTTAAGCATGAGCATAATCTTGCTGCACAGCAGTTTTAATTAGTGTTCATTTCCCCATGTAATCTCCATGGATTAAATTCCATTCAAGTTTTCTGTTAAGGTTAATAAGTCAAGAAAAATATGCATCTTTTCTTTAACTGCTTCATCCAATTTCTTGCCAGGTATTCATATCTGAAAACCTGAAAGACCCATGAAAAAAAATAACAAAAACCTTTTCAGACTTAAACCTTTATGAAGTCATGAATAATGAACAATACATTCCTTGTAGTCTGTCATCAGCTTTATCTCTTTCCATTGACAGCAGCTGTAGCAGAAAGGGCTAAATAAAACCATTTCAAAACAAGTATCTTGGCTCTTGCCAGATTTTCCATCTTCTTGTACTGAATAAAATATGACCTTGATTCTTACCACTGAATCAGACTGCTACTCAGATAACCTGAAATAGAAAAGGCTGACAAGGTGGAACAAAGCATTGTTTCTGATAGAAACTCAAACCTTTTTCCTTGATGACTTTCTACAGAGCCAAATCAATAACACTAATGTATTTTTCCACACTTCCTTGGCTGGGGAAAAAAAAAAAAAACCAAACAAACAAAACATACACAAAACCCAGACCAATATCATTATTTGAGCTTTGAATACAGGCTTACAAATGCCTTCTCAATTCAGTTCCCCATTAGCTAGCTTTTAGCAGGACCTAACCCTTACCATGGAATATGCAAATTTGAACATGCATGACATGCTCTAAAGCCATCCCCTTCTTCTCCAAAACCTTTTTAAGAAAACTTCTCTGCATTTCTCCCACATCACAGGATACCACTTTCCCCTAAATCAGAAGGAATTTGCTGACATCTTGCTATCCGAGTAAACATCCCTGTTCTGCTGGGTAGTAAGTAACTAGGTGGCTTACGGCAACTGAATTTCACATCCAAAAACAGTTAAAAGGCTGAAACATAACTGATAGCAACAATAGCACAGAAAGCCAATGCAGCAAGGGGTGAAAACATGTCTTGGAAGAAATGACTGAAATCACTCCAATAACTGTCTGCAAAAAGGCACTGTTCCAAAAGATGACCCACAGTCTGCTGTTTGGAAGAGGCAATTTTTCATGAGCTTCTGTAACATTTTTATGCATAGTCTATGCTGACAGATAAAATATCTTTGATAAAGAATTGTGATAAGCTTCTGTTAAACCTGCCAACTACACTTTAAATACTGTAAGATCATGTTTAAGTGGGAAGACTAGGATGTAGGAAAAGTCAAGGGGGTTACATAACAGCATACAACACAGGCGGGCTGCTTTGGGGCTGGCCAGAGCTTTAGTAGGGGAGCACAGCAATGGGTTCTCTCAAAAAGCATGAGAAAAAACTCATTGCAAATGCTACTGCCAAACACTTCCTTTTCCTGAATCTGAAGGAACCAGCAGAAATAAAATCCTCATGCTAGAGGGCCACTACCTGGTCACAACAGAAGGCAAGCTCAGCCTACATGTCCCTGGTAAAGGTTACAAAGAGGCAAATACCACCTAACCCAAGAAATGCTAGCTTGTCATGCTTCACAGAGGAGGTTTAGTGCTAGAAGAGATGAATGCAATAGCAAAGCCTAAATAATCATGAAGACTTCAACAGCAGAAAGCATACAGACCAATTTGCCACAAAGGTGGAAGTTTGTTAGCAGAGGAAGACTGCAACATGATTATATAGATGGAGCACCATTCCTTCCCCCATATTTTCCTGATTATCACACACAGCAGAAAATATTTCTGTCTTCAACCCAAGCTCTGCCTATCAAACTGAAAAAGTCCTCAGACTATCCTAAAGGGAAAAAGCCAGACATAGAGTGAGGAACAGTGATACCAGTGCAAAACGGTACTCTTAGATGCCCCATCATGATTTCAGTAGATCTTGTTTAAGGCAGCATGGCACAGCAGCCCTGTGCCAGACTGGAGTGATCAACTAGAAAACATGCTGTCACCTCAAAACAAAGTCCAAAATATTCAAAGGAAGTCCTGAAAGTCACCTGACCCAATACCCAATCCTGCTCTGCCCATTCATCAAGGATAGGGTCCAATGCTGACTTAAGAAGATGTGTTGGGTGAGGGGGGCATCATTCCATCCCAACACACCCAGTCTGTTGCCAGCACCTATAATAAAAGCTCGGAGCAATGTACAGATTTTCCAGTCGTTCCAGCCAATGAGCCGGCTTCATTTGGAGCTCAGATCAGATGCCTCTACACAAATGCCCATAGCATGGTGAACAAACAAGAGGACATGGGGGTGTTGGTTGATGAAAAAATGAACATGAGCCGGCAGTGTGCACTTGCAGCCCAGAAAGCCAACAGTATCCTGGCTGCATCAAAAGGAGCCTGACCAGCAGGTCGAAGGAGGTGATCGTGCCACTCTACTCTGCTCTTGTGACACCTCACTTGGAGTATTGTGTGCAGCTCTGGTGTCCTCAACATAAAAAGGACATGGAACTCTTGGAACAAGTCCAGAGGAGGGCCATGAGGATGATCAGGGGACTGGAGCACCTCCCATATGAAGACAGGCTGAGAAAGTTGGGGCTGTTCAGCCTGCAGAAGAGAAGGCTGCGTGGAGACCTCATAGCAGCCTTCCAGTATCTGAAAGGGGACTATAGCAATGCTGGGGATGAACTCTTTGTTAGGGACTGTAGTGACAGGACAAGGGGTAACGGGTGCAAACTTAAACAGGGGAAGTTTAGATTGGATACGAGGAAGAAATTCTTTACTGTGAGGGTGGTGAGGCACTGGAATGGGTTGCCCAGGGAAGTTGTGAATGCTCCATCGCTGGCGGTGTTCTAGGCCAGGCTGGACAGAGCCTTGGGTGGCATGGTTTAGTGGGAGGTGTCCCTGCCCATGTCAGGGGGGTTGGAACTAGATGATCTTAAGGTTCTTTCCAACCCTAACTATTCTATGATTCTATGATTTTGGTAATTGAACTGTTGTTCTGTATTAGCAGCCTAGCATACAATTGCAACCATTTCATCTACCGAGTGCCTCCTAGGGGGCACTACCACTGATTCTTACCATTATGTTTAAGAAACGAAACAGAAGTGACTAAAATCAAGCATAAAAAGAACAAACAACCAACAGGACCAAGAACCCCATACACACACACACAGTTCACTTCCAAAACTGATATACCTCGAACAGCATGATTTGAAAAGGACAATTGAACAAGTAGTCGAGTATATACATACAAAACAGACACTGAAGAACTCTAATAGCATTAAGTTAATGCCTTAAACATTTCATGGACTTTTTTTATAATGCAGCTAGCATACTGTACAGGAAACACATTTTTTGACAGAGCTGTCAATCACAAACATAGAAAGCAACAGAAACAAAGCAACTAGCAAATATTATTTTAGAGGCTATTTAAAATTACTTCCTTGAATGTTCCTTTAAACATATTAAACATATTAATTGCCTGCAATATTAATGAAATTGTATACATAGCAGGGTGTCTGAAAGCTCCTCCTGATGAGGAAAATGAAAACAAGAAATTCCTGTAAGGCTTAGCTTCTCACAATATTCAATTGCAAAGCAGCATAAGGTCAAGGTATAACTGAAGTTATAACTGAGGCTCAATTAGTTAGAATTCATATACTAATATTTATGCTGGCTGAAGAAAGAAAAGCTGCTTGCATGTTCCAAGATAGTGCAAGAACTCTAGATGGCAAGAAGACCACACACAGCCTTCCCTAACAGCTAACATGACCTAGTAGTAGGACATCCTACTACTGACAAACCCAACTATCTGATTTATACACAAATAAGATGTAAAGGTGGATGGATTATTAGTTGAGGCTAAAAAAATTATCTTAGTTCTCTCAACACTGCCAGCTTCAGCAAAGGAAGACAGCTTCAAACCTCTTGCTGTAATTCATTTGCAATCTATTGTATTAAATCCTTGCAGCAGTCCTCACTCCCTAGGGATATTACACCTTTCACCATGTGCTTAACTTTGGGTTTTGCCTGTCTCCATGGTTTCTAATACATCAGATTTACTTGCCAGATAATAGAAATATAAAACTTGAGTCATTTGAGGCCTCCCGGAAAAAGTATCTTCAACTATACCTTTGATCTCAGTCACTGCAACCAGAATTTAATCTTTTGGGAAAGAGGAACAATGATGCAAGTGCACTTTTTAGTAGCTCTGTCAATATTCTCTCCAGTTAAGACAGTGACACTTAAATTAAACCCAGGCATACAAAATGCTGCTGGAAATAAACCAGAAAGCAATAAAACACAACAAACCAAAAACATTTAATCAAGAACTGTGCACAGATTATTTATTTGGCTCTCCAACATATTAATGTTAAATGATGACAGCTAAGTAGAGGACAGAAGAGTTGTGAAAAGTATCAATTCAGGCATCAGCAAATTGATCCAAAGCTCTAGAAAACAGGAGGTTGCTTCTCAGTAAAAAGAGACAAAGTATGGGATAGTTTAATTACGTACACAAAAGATTCTCCAGTCAACGTTCTCAGGAAACAACTTCACAACATTGTTTAAGAATTTAAAAATACTAGCATGGAGGCTAACACTGACATCAAACCAATTCTGGTTACAGCATACTGCTGCTTGAAAATGCTGCCCATGGAGCAAGATTAGGAATTGCTGCAAAACTGCTTTAGTGCTTTGTCAGGAATTCTGTAATTAGCTGTGCCATTTGATGAGCAAAAGTACATCCATTTTTCCTCTATCAACCAAGATGCAAGTTAAAGCAAGTGTTTGGTTGACTTAAAGGAAATGAGCTTTAACCTTCAATCCTTCAAGTTCCGAAGCAAGGGATAATAAGCATTATTAGTCCCTCATATCTCCTGGAAGATTTACTTTTCCATAGCAGAATATTAACAAGTACTTACTAGCTTCCTTAATCAAACACTAACCATATCTCTGTTTTCACAGATTAGTATCAAGATGTTTCTAATCTGCTGTTTTAAGCTGGAATGTTAAATACAATTCCCAGTCTCAAAAAGAAGATAAAAATATGTAGTTTCTATTAAACGAGCGTGAAACAATGTTATTTTGCACTGGAGGAAACGGGAAGAGTTGCATCAGAAAAATCACAGTAATAGTATTTGTGGTATGTGTAGAGAGTCAATGACAGATGTTACAAACATCAGGAGCAGCATACATATAGAATAGACCAACTTCGACTTGTCTAAACCTGTAACTGTCTTGACTTTAAATGGTTACTGTGACAAACAAAAGATAAAAGACAAGAAATACAAAGTTATGTTCCATTCACAGAGATTCACTCCATCTCCTGCAGCAATTTTCCAGTATCATATCCAGTTAATACAAAAATACAAGTTAATCTTTAGACACTGCATCTTTAGTTACAAAAGCAAACACATTAGCATAGACAAATCTGTTAGAAACCAGAGTTATGGCTACTCACTTCACATTCCATTAATAGGCAAGGTAACTGAAATAAAAGTTCAACTTTTATACAATGTGTGCAAAGAGAGTTTCAGAGTTAAACTGACCATACAGGGTAAGCATTTTTTTTGTTATGTTATTCTAAGAGAGAAGAAAAATAGGAAGCGTAATCCTAAAGCTGCAAAAATTGGCAGGAAGACTCCAAAGCAAGCAAATTGCTTTGAACTCAAGAGTTTATATAACAGACACTATTACTCAAGTTATTCTCAGTTTATAACTTCTATTTTTAACAGATAATTTACAGTATAAAGAGAGCAAACCAAAAAGCTCTGCTGAAGCCAGTCATCTTGTATTCTCCTAATATATATAATAAAACTGGAACAATTTGAATCCTAAAAATTACCCCCCAAAAATTAAGCGCCAAGCAGATATATTCTTGGGACATTAATACCTCAAGAAGAACAAAAACCAACCCCTCAAATGCAGCAGACATTGAAGATTTGGAAATGTCTTTACTCTGAATGAATGTAAACAAAACTCCAAGGTGTCTGATCACATTAACTCTCCTCAGCAGAACTGACGGCATGACTCACCAGCAGAACTGTCACAAGCACCCAGCACATGGCCTGCTGTAATTATAGCCTTCACAGAAGGCATGTTCTAGTCCAATGTAAAATAACCACTTCTAAACAGAAGTACGTAGATCCCAGGGGGAGACATTTATAACACGAGAAACAAATGAGGGGAGATCAGAAAAGTACACAAAGACAACACCACAGCTTTAAAATAGAGGGTCTAATCATTTTTCTAGCAAGACTGTGAAGAAATGACTACTATACTAAAATGGCTGTTAAAAAATAGATAAATTACTGGATGCCAGTTCCTCTTGCCTACAATCACTGTTACTCACTACCTTCTCACTGTGGTAACACTTTCTTTTAATAGATACGCCTTCAAGAGATGCGTGACCAAAGGGAGAAACAGGCACAGATACATAAACTGAGAACACTCACCAGCAATCACCTTAAAGCCTAGAAGCACTAACTTACACTTATCCAAAGGTTTGTTTGCTATGAGAGTTGCTTCCAAACATATGCCAAGATTCCATGGTTGTCCCTTAAAATCAATTGGAATTTACTTATTATCAGGAAACTCTTATAAACAGTCCCGTTTAATTTTCATTTTTATCAGAATTAATTAAGATAATTAAGATTTAAAGTTACAAACAAATGAACAGCTGTCCCAGATATAATACAACTTCCATACAAACCTTCTTTTTTTTAAACCCAATGTTCAGAAGTAGAGATTTTGACTGGAATTTTTCTTATCCTATATTAGTGTTAGGCAGGAGGTGTATAATCCTTGCCGCAGAATGACTGACACAAAAAACCGGAGCCTAAGCACTTCCATTGAACAGTAGAAAGCTACTGAAGAAAAGCACTCATAGTAGCATTAAAATAACAGGACAGAAAAACGATTTCTGAGAAAATGAAAAAATAAGATCCTAGTCCAACTAGAAAAGAATTCATCTTAACTTTTAGGTACAGATTTTGGAGCTGATGCTAAAAAAGGCAAAGTACAGATTTGCCAAAAGGTATTAATGGACCGTACCTCCTGTATTGGCACCTCCCGCAGAGCATGTTCATCATGCACTGAATAGATCCTTACCACTGTGCTGTCTATTTAAATTGGGATTGCATCTAGACCTGGTATCATAACATTATTTGGGTTGGAAGGGACCACAGGTCTCTAGTCAGACCTCCTGAACAAGGCAAAAGCAACACTGAATTCAGACCAGACTGTCAGAGCTTCCCCCAGCTGGGTGTTGAAAAGTCCCATGGACAGAGATCCATAGCTCCCCTGGGCAAGCATTCTAAAGCTCAGTTACATCACACTCCATCCTGACATGCAGAAACCTTCTGTTCATTTTTACAGTTGTTTCTCATTAGCCTGCTAACAACCTCCAAAAAGAGTCAGACTGTCTTTTCAATAACCTCCTTGGCAGGTACTAGAAGGTTATTACATCTCCCCTAAGCCATCTCTTCTTCAGGCAAAGCAGGCCCAGTTCCCTCTCACTTTTCCTAGCAAGTCATGGGCTCCAGCTCGACCATCTTCTTTCTGCAACCATAACATCAATCTCATTTAGAAACATTAGCCAGAAGCAGTTTGCTTTAAAGAACTTAACCACTTCAGATTGAGTCTTCTCATTCTTCTGCACTGAAGTTGGATTTGCTACTTGTGTAAACCACAAGTGCCATTAAAAAATTAGCAAGTCATGCACACTTTTGATAAAGATAGGCATTACCTCCTGTGACAAGCTAGTACCCAAGTCATTTTGTTGCTGAGAGGATAGTAAGATGCATCAAAAAGCTCTTACACTTTCACACAAAGAAATTCCCACCCAAGCAGGTTAAGATTTCGGAAGCACCAAGCAAACAAATCCTGAACAGCTGGCATGTTCATTACTACTTGAAGTATTACTTAAAAAGACATTCCAAAATTAACACCTGAACCTTTTAATTGACCTTTTTCTGTAAATTATGCATATAATTATTCAACTCATTTGCATTAATTGTCAAAAGTTTTAACTTCAGCAAGCACTTGAGGCACCATGCCACAGGAAACAATCACAGTTAAGCACTATTACAGAGGTCTGAGCACTTTTATGTTTCAGATATCAATGAACAGGTTTTTGTATGGCTTTTCTAGATGAAACAGATACAATGGCTGAAGATATTATTTGAATGCCTTGATAATACATGGAATAACAAGATGCTTAGTAAAAAATGATGAATAGTCTCTCAGCAGTTTCCCCACACTTAAACAGGAGGAAAAATTGCCTCCTGTCTGCAGGCAGAAGTTAACAGTTAAGCAGCAATTAAAGCATGTATGTTTGTTCCTAAGCATATCAAAGTAGGCATCAAAGATGGAAATACAATGCACGGAAGATGATGGTCAAAGGTTTATAAATAACATGCTGACACTTTCATACTACAGATGGGCATTCTGTAGGTCTGCAGTAATCTCCACTAATCATTTCTACTTATAAGACACAGGAAGAACTCAATCTATACAGAACCTTTGGCATAAAGAGAACTGAAATAGCAAGGGATGTACCAGGGATGAAGCAATAATGAAAAAGTCAGGCTATTAGAAAGTTACTACTGTTTCAAACTTTTATTCTTCAAACCCAGTCCAAGATACATGTAACTTTGCTTTTTCTGTCCTGTATCAACATCAGCTTCCAATCAGGTAGGAAGAGCAGGGAACACCTTTTTTCTTTCTAGCAGAGGTTAAGCCAGCACCGCCTATTCTTTATTTTAATACTGTCTTCTAAGAATGCTTATCCTACTCTAGAGGAATAACAGTAAGCCAGATACTTCCAGTTGCCCTTTGACTTCAACCACAGGTCAGGGAAAGTCCTCTTTCAAAAAAGTTTAACTATGCTTAAGAAATAAAGAAAACAATTCCTTCAGGTATGTCAATGAAGAAAGGTGTGCTTAAACAGCACAAGTAGAACAGACAGAATGAGTAACTGCAAAGACAGTAAATAGCTTGTATAAAGTAAAAATACTACATAAATCCTGTTAAGTGTTTTATGTTGTTTATTACTCTGCGTATCTTACATAGCTTACACCACTCCTACAAAGATTTACTCGTGTCAACTTCAGTCAGTGAGATTATTCACAGCACACACTATCCAGCACAAGTTTAAGTAGTTCAGGTCTTTAATGAAGGACCTCACTGCACTAACTGAGTTGTCCAGGTTGTAGCAGTAAGGTCTTAATCTGAAACTACGTCTTTGGTTATTGAAGTAGCAACAGTTAATTGTGAGAACAAACCTAAACCAGTGCCCACACTTCCAAAGAGGGAAAAAGATTCATACCAACACAAACACCACCACACATACTAACTGGAATTAAAAGAGCAACTAAAAATGAGGTACAAAAGCACTGCATACGCTTTTCTCTTTAAAAACAAACAAAAAAATACCAGATAATAATCGGATGACAGTTCAGAAAACTGAAATAGCCTACACATTTGCTTTTTTGCAACTTCTGACCCTTAATTGCTAGCATTTTTCTGACCAACCACTGCTCTGGCAAAGAGAAAATCTGTTGTAAGAATATTCCTCTCTTGATGGAGTAAGTAATTTGTTAAGAAAGCTACAATTCCGTATTTTATCTTCTAACTGCTTTTTAAGTCTACCTGCAATTTCAGCTCTATCGTCTCCTTCAAATAAGGAATGGCAAGGTACAAAACAATCATATGACATTGCTCTAGTTTCTGTCAAGGAGGGTTGTGTATCAACCACAGCTGAACCAACTACCAGCTGTTCAGAAAACCAAGCATGCCAATTCAAAAGCTAAACCATGCTTTAATTACCACTACACTGGTTCTTCAGCATGTACCCGCACAAGCCTTCAACAGATTATTTATCACATTCTGACCTGACTAGCATCTTTGCATATTTGAAAAAACAGAAGGCAAAAGTGACCACAGTTGGCCAGCTGGCAAATAAATGGGATGGAAGTATCAGGAGTTGGTTTTAATTTAGACAGTAAAAGGATTATCACAGATTACTACCACAGAACATGCGTTTAAAAAACCCTACAAAACAAAACCTACCATTCTGAAGCCTTAGCATAAGCAATTGCAAGAGCAATCTGCACATAATCCAGCTAAAGTCAAGAGAATATAGCTTAAAAATACAAATACATTTTAGCATTCCAGCTCACATTAAGGTAAATATTGGCAGTGACACAGCTAGGAAAAAGCTAGTGTGTGGCTAAGCATTAGATTTTTTGAAAACAGCAGACTGACCAGATTATCTTCACAAGCAAATAAAATATCTTAAATTTGACCACATTGAAGATTTTTTTAAAACAAATATTCACATTATCTGGGTTTTCTATCAATATGGGCTTGCCACTGACTTCACTAGGGCAAGTACATGTTTAATAACTACTCCTCAAAAATCTTGCCACTTCAGACAGCAACCGCTCAACCAATGTAGCAAAAAGACTGCATAGTAAAATAAACAGTTACTAGTTTTGTTTTCTCATATTCATTCTAACAGCAACTCTGGCAAGACCCAGTTAAGTGCTCTTTCTGTAAGAAGGGTTAGTGTACAGGATCACAGCCAGCTGATGTCCTGGCAATAACATGCAGGCTATTACATAAAGCTATAAAGTAGCAAACTGGTAAGGCCTACCTATAGACATAACCAAACTAAATTTACACATCAGTTCTGCTTAAAAACATAACTATAAAAAAAATAGAAGTAAAATTCTATTTAACAAGCAAATGACACCAGAAAAATACTCAGTATTTAAAGGATTAAATTTTTTATCAAGTAGAGCACCAAGAAATGCTAGGAAGTTCAAGTGCGAGGTCCTGCACCTGGGCTGGGGCAATCCAAAGCACAAATACAGGCTGAGCAGAAACTGGATTAAGAACAGCCTTGAGGAGAAGGATTTGGTGGTGGTGCTGATGAGAAGCTCAACAGGACCCACCAATGTGTGCTTGCAGCCCAGGAAGGTAATTGTATGTGGGCTGCATCAAAAGGAGCATGACCAGCAGGTCAAGGGAGGTGATTCTCCCCCTCTACTCTACTATCCTCAGTCCCCACCTGGAGTACTGTACTCAGCTCAGGGGCCCCCAACACAAGAGTGCCACAGACCTGCTGGAGCAAGTTCAGAAGAGGCCACAAAAATTAGCAGAGCTGGAACCTCTCCTATGGAGACAGGCTGAGAGAGCTGGGCTTGTTCAGCCTGAGTAAGAGTAGGCTCCAGGGAGACCTTAAAGCAGTATTTCAGTACCTAAAGGTGGTCTATGAGAAATCTGGAGAGGGACTTTTTATAAGGACATGTAGTGATAGGATAAGAGGAAATGGCTTTAAACTGAGAGAGGGTAGACTTAGATTAGATATGAGAAAAAAATTCTTTAGTGTGAGGATGGTGAAGCCCTGGCACAGGCTGCCCAGAGTAGTTGTGGCTGCCCCACCCACGGCAGTGTTTAAGGCCAGGTTGAATGGGGCTTGGAGCAACCTGGTCTACTGGAAGGTGCCCCTGCCTGTGGCAGTGGGGTTGGAACTGGATGATCCCTTCCAAACCAAAACATGCTATGAAAGTTAGCTGGAAGAATGAAAATGTTTGAAAAATGTTTTAAGAGGCCAGAATACCTGTTATGACAGGTGGTACACAGGGTAGTTAGAAGAAACATGTTCAACTGGAAGTAATACTGTCAAGGAGCCCTGAGACACAGAAAATGTATAGGACCTAATTGAATAGAAAACAAGAAAGCCCATAAAAGGCTTGAGGGTTTTCTGTGCATCTTCAAAATTATATCTGAAATTACAGGGAGGGCTGACTCACTTCACAGTGCTGGCATAATAAGCACAAGACTTTCACTGTAATAGTTCACCATCCTAATACCATTCAGAATATTTCTGAGTACTTCCTTAAAAAATGCTTTTACGCTGAAAGTACATATAGCATATCAAATGGCCACTGCCTGTTAAAATTCGACAAATGCATTAGGATTGACTTTCAAGTAAAGTCTGCCCTGTGCACTCAATAGTGTAATAGCCATAATTTCAAGACATTTTCACATAATTTGGCAATTTTATTTAAATAAATCCTGAAAAATTATTTTACATTCATTAACAACATATAAAAAAACCCAAAACACAAAAAACCCCACTGCCTCAATTTCATTTTTTTAAAATGGAAATTCCTATCATTGTGTCACTTATGCATTAAGCCACCACAAATTAAAATTAAAAATAATAAAAACTCACTACTTTGACCATTAACCACTGCCTTCAAATGCACACATTAGTCCAGGAATACGGCCCTTTTCCAGAAACTGCCAAGAATCCTGCATGCAGAAAAGTCCTTATGCCTGTTATCTAGGTCTGCTTTTTAAACATGAGCTTGAAGAAAAAAATTACATGAGGGATGGAAATTCAAATTTCAATTTCAATCCCAATTTTGAGGCCAGAAAGGATCATTATAATAATCTGGATTAGTTTCCTAAATGCTGCAGACAAGAGAAATCCAGAATATAGTGTCATTTCATGGTCACAGCTACTTCTCATGCTTCTTTATGCTGTAAGCCAGTCCTTCAGGCAAGTATAAAATCCTTAGCTAGAAAAATCTAACAACAAAGTTCTCAAATACATTAACAGCTATTTACCTTCTTTGTTACAAATGCATAGTTAGCTTCCAGTCTGAAATTATGCAGGGAAAATAAAGGACGATAAAGCTCAAAATGTATAACAGAAAGATGACTCCAAGCAACGATGCTGAGATCCTGCCAAGCCACTCCTTACACTGGAGAAATCCAAATTGCTTTATTAAGGGAAATAAAAAAACAACTGTAAGCCATACAGATGTAGAATGTAGGAGTTAAGAGAAGCAGCCAACTGTTCTCTCTCACAAACACATAACTAAACAACTTGCTGTAAGAGCTCTGACTCTTGTATACAAAGCAGTGCATACATTCAGTTCTGCAGCAACACCTTACTCCTGATAAAACAGTAGTTAGGTGTTGCTGCACCTGGTAGAACCTGGTTCTACTCCTGGTAGTAACAAGTACATCACCACTCTGTGTGACCATCTAGGTATTGTAAACAACAATAACAACAAACAACAAAACCCCACCCTATTTTTTTCCCCTTTCTAACTATTAGAATCAATTCTCATCTTTCACTAAACAATCCAAATTTGATTTCAAAGTATGCACTTTTTGTTAAATTATAATGCATTAACAGTTACTCTTATGCTTTCGCATATTTTTTCCTCTTATCCAGGAAAGCAACCATCTGTCATTAGTAATAAAGATAACAGGGTAGAAGAGGCATTTCAACCCCTCAGAATATCTACAGATGATTCATCCATGGGTTGCGTCCCTTAAGGTGAAACAGAGAAAGTTTATTTTGATCATCACTACATACAACATGAAAAGTTATGTATAACATCCAGAAATACCAGATGAACGAAAATTAATTCCTTCCAGTGTAACACTGCTCTGTAAACCTAATATGTAACAGAAAAATTATTTACACTGATTGCATTTTGAGGGCTCAATTACTCCCAAGATCCTTCTATTGGTATTGTACTACACTCGGAATTAAATTGAGATCCTAAACACTTGGCTCCTTCTTACCACTCCATTCACCACTTCTTACACTACTGTTGTTAAAGTTTCCTATATTAAGCCCTGTAAATTCTTACATGAAAGCCACAGTCTTTCTTCATGCCTCCTTTTACACTACCTAGCTACTTAAAACTTTTTCCCCCACTGTCCCTTGTTATTAAGGAAGTCAGGAAAACTTTCCAATTGTTTTAGATTGTATCAACTCTGGTACTCAAAATTTACTGGAAAAAGTCTTTTAGAAGAGCCAGAGATATAAATTACAATTTCACAAAGCTGCAAGGATATAAGAACATTAAATGTACATCAAACCCACATATCCATTACATATAACAACTGAAGAACAGTAAACTGGTTTGGCCAATAGTTATTCCCCTTTTTTTAATTAACTGTTTAATTTAACAGTTGTTCACAACACATATTATAGAAAGAACCTTACAGCGATTTCCCAAAAAGATGAACTAGGACTTCATGGTATAACAGCCACAGAGAGTGGAGAATCTGCTCAGAATATCAAGGTTTCCTAGAATTCCAAAACAAAATATTACATATTATTGGACTACAAATGTCAGGATGGAGATTTATTTTTTTTCTATTTTCAGTTTCAGAGGACTTGATTCTTTAACACTCTTCCAGATCTTTTCCATCCTCTCATTAGTCCTGTCATCCTCCTCCCAACTCCTTTTGTCTTCCTTACCTCTTCTTTTTTATTCCCTACATTCACAGGAAGCATATCAAACTAAATATTTTCCTGATAGTATTTCCAAAAGCCTACCTCCTTCCTGTTATGTCCTGGAAATGCACTTATGGTTCCTGGCTGCTAGCCTCCTTGACAGGCATCATTGTAAATTATAACCTAAATCATCCCCTTGTCATATCTTACTTCTTCAGTTTTTTTAAAAACACATACACAACTTTCTCTCATTCCTTCCCCAACTCACTTTTATCCTCTTTCTACATCAAGCTGAAGTTTCTCATCCTCACCTTCCAGGCTGCACAAGATCTGCCCCTGTCTCACATGCCTGATGACAGCCTGTATTTCACTAAATCCTCTTTCCTTAGTGACATGGAAAAAAGCCACCAGGGTTTCAGGGGTGGGTGTTGATTTTTTGGTTGTTGTTGCTGTTTGGTTGGTTACTTTTGGTTTGGGTTTTTTTTTTTTTTTTTGTCGCTGATTTGTTTTGGGGGGTTTGGTTGTTTTGGTTTGTTTTTTCCTCTTTATGATGAAAGCATGACAGGTTCATCAACAGGAGCCCGATTCTGTTTGGGTGCCCACCCACCATCAGAGATACCACACTACCACAAATCCTGCAGTAACAGACTACCTGTTTTGTTGTTTATAGGGATGAATCTTGAGGACTTCCTGGATGACTCAAAATTATAACTAAGTATTTTAAACTCTCAGTGGAACAAAGCGAAAGTGCTACATATTCAAACTAAAGCATAAAGATAAAAATAATTTATGAGTTAACAATTATCTTTCCTCCTCTACATTCCAGTCAAAATAGTTTTTAGGTTGCACTTTTTAACACCACTCAAAAAAGCAATTACAGCCTCTCCCCATTAACCATAAAACCAGCAACAAATCAGGGCCTGCTAAACTTTGTTAGTCTTTTGGTGCTTTATTGTACGTGCAGGTCAGTGCTTTCCATACCTACAGTATCTCCCAGGCCCACAGAAACCGAACAGCCTCCTGCAGACCTCCACCATTCTCCCCAGAACCCGTTTCAGCCCAGACACCCCTCCTCCTCCCCAAACCCTGCGGCGCACACCCTGAGCCCACCGGTCACCGCGGTACCTTTCGCAGCTTCACGAAAGAGCTTGCACGACTTCGCCCCGAACACCAAACTTCCCAGAGAACACGAAACGAACCCGGACGCGCGTCACCGGCCCGGGCCCTGTCCCACTGCCACCACGACTCGGGACTCCCGCCAACGCAGCTGCGGGAGCCCCGCGCCCGAGCGACCCGCCCCAAGTCCCCCGCAGACCACCAGAGGCAGCCCGAGAGACGCAGGTGGTTCACACGCACCCCCGAAGGTTCCCTCCCGCTGAGCCCTCCCCGTACCTGTCCATGGACTGCGGCAGGGCCAAGCCCGTCTGCTCGGACATGGCTCCCAGGAGGAAGAGCGGGCCCAGCCGAAGGCCCAGAGGCTGACAAAGGCGACCCTGGCGACTACAAACCCACACGTCACAAGCGTGGAGGTGCAGAAAGGGAAGCGAAAGGAAGGGCAGCGAAACCACCGTCCTACGAGGCTGCCTCTCCTTCCACAGGCGGGGACGAAGCGGACAGCCAGTAGCCGATGCAGGACGGAGCCGTACGCAGGAGCCGCGCGGCCCAGGCCGCCGCGCTGCCGGGGCGAGACACGCAGCGCAGCCTCTGTGAGGTAAGCGCCGGCGCGTCACCACCGCCCACCCACCACAGCACGTCTGCGCCAGGGAGCGGGCGGCCGCCCCGCGACACGCTGGGAAGTGTAGTTCTGCCGCCGCCGGGAGTTTAAAGGTCCGGCTGGGTGCGCCCCGCTCTCCTCTCCTCCCGCGGTACCGCTCCCTGCCCTATGTCTCTCCTTGCTGCTGCCACGTAGTCGCTGCCCGGCACCGCGCGCGGGCAGGTAGGGAACGCGGCGGCGGGGTAGCGGGGATACGCGGGGAAAGGTCAGCACCCGGTCCCTCGCCCGCTGTGGTGCCTGCCACTCCCGCACACACAGTGCCCGCCGCCGCCCCGACTCTTCTGAGGGCCTGAAGGGATGGGGGAGTGGGAGCGGCCACCGCCCTTCTCGCGCAGCGACCGTTGCCTTCGGCGGCGGGTGAGGCGAGAGGCGCAGCACCGATCCCCCCTCACCGGAGGAGGGAAGTGGAGAAAGGCCGGGCCGCCGCCTCCTCTGTGCCCTCGGAGGAGGCTTTCGGGGCAGGAGCAGCATCCCCGTCATTCCTTCGCCTGCCGAGCAGCTGCAGGCAGTTCTAGCCCACTGCTTGGCGGGCCGGCCTCCCGGGGCCTGCCCTTGGGGCGGAGAGGCCCAGGGGAAGAGACGACCCTGCCAGGTGCCTGCCCCAGCTGGCTGCCGAGTCGGGTGGGAGATGGCACTGCGGCAGGGAAATTAATCCGGTTTTGTGGGCTTGCTGGCAATGACAGGCACGAGCACCCGGAGCCCTTGTAAGTGGCCCGTCGTGCCCGATGGAGGCCTGGTGGCCACTAGCTTCTTTATGCAAGTGGGGTGAGGCGTGGGACAGCTTCTGGTAATGATGCTGCTCTCGCTTCGGTTTGTAAGCGTGCTTCCTAATGGAAAAAAAAATTCCTTTTGAAGTGCTTTTGAAATTTGCTGTATGTTCTGAAGTCAGAACATCCTATCAGTCTGTGAGTCTTGGAAATTTTGAAGCTGAAAATCCTTTAAAGAAGAAAGGGGTGGATAGCACCTGGAGAGAAGTTGCCTTTCTATTTATTTCCATTCTGGATGTCTTGTCTCCCGCTGTTATTTTTCAATCTGAGTGTATGCTTATTTGCATGCATGTAAAGGTTCTGCATAATGTCATGTTCCCCTAGCAAAGGCTGATATCTTACTTTTCAAAGGCACTTGTGACATTCCAAATTCTTGGAAATGTTGATTAATGAAGATAAACTTTGAATTTTCCTTTTCATGTGATATACCTAAAAGTATTTTTTTAATAGCTCTTTTAGTTATTTTTGTTTCATGTAACTAGTCCTGGGTACCTCATGTCAATTGCAACTTTGTTGTACTGAAGTTGCTGTACAAGGTAGTAATTTACAGGGCCAGCCCCACAACTGTACAACTGCATCAACCTACATCTGTTCTTGGTTCGGACAAGTAGCATTTACATGGTGGATATACATGACTATAGAGATCAGGTAGAATAGAAAGGAGACTTTAATGAATGTACTGGATTCTTTGGCTGTGCTGCCTTAGTTAAGCGAAAATCAGTCTGGTTTTCAAAGTCTTTATTGAGAGAAATGTATTGTAAAAATGTGTGTGAATATCAGGACTTGGGCTTAATGTCTATATTATACCTATGGAGTAGGGAGGGTGTTGTTTTATTTTCTAGTTGCTACGAATATCATAAACAGGAATGCTGAAGTAATTACAGTGATGTAAACGCTCCTTACAAGAAGTATGTATAGAAGCAAGTAGGCAGAAGGTGTCATGCTGACATCCTGTCCCAGAAAACTTATTTATTAAGTACTTATTCTTAGGACTGTAAAATTCAGTTTTGCTTGTACTGCTAAGAAGTCTTGGATATACAGTGGCTTGAGTAAACCATGTGAGCCTGATTTCCTGGAAGAGAACCTAATACACAGTGTCCCAATTACAGCTGTTTGTGAAACATAAGAGCAATATTATATACCAGAGTTTCCAGTTCCTAATCTTGGTCTGGAATAAGTACATTGTCTATTGGCCAGAGCACCGGTCAGCTAGACTGGCCAAATGCTTCAGTTTTATATATCTGTTCTAAAATGTTGCAAATGGAAATAGGGAAGCTGGTTTTATCCTTAGGTTTATGTGACATGAGAAGGTGTGATGATTTTTTAAAAAAAGAGGGTAGATTTAAACTGGATAAGGAAGACTTTTTTTACTGTGAGGGTGATGAAACCCTGGAACAGGTTGCCTAGAGAGAGAGGTGGTAGATGCGCCATCCCTGGAAATATTAAAGGTCAGGTGGACAGGGTTCTGAGCAACCTGATCTAGTTGAAGATGTCCTTGCTTATTGCAATGGGGTTGGACTTAGACGACCTCTAACAGTCCCTTCCAAACCGAAGATTCTATAATTCTATGACTCTATAATGGCAGACCTCTTAACATTCCATAAAAAACTTAAAGATCCTGAAATCTACAAACTGATTTGGGCAGCTTGGTGTGTATGTCCTCCATTTGTCTGCTCTTCTCAGAATCAAAGTCCTAAAATACATTTATAAACATTTCTAAATTTAAGGAAAAAAAATACTTATTCCCTGACAGAGCATGAGTTGTCATTCCATCCTCATCTCTTTGCCTTAACAAAGACCAGATATGCAGCTGCTTTATTCAAATGCTTGGTTTATTCTCCCTAACAATCTCCTCCTTCAATTCACTCTCCCTCATCCCCTTTGTCTCTTCTTTTTCTTGCCACTTTTTGTGCTTTGTGCTTCCTTTTTTTGCATTGGCAATTTCCATTATAAATTTCATGTTGCTTTTGGCAGTTTTTCTTTTTTTTTAAAACTATTGTTTCCTGTATCATCCCTTAATAGATTTTTCTTTGTTCCTTCCGTCTCCCTGATGTTCATTGCACTGTCTTACTCTATCCTCTCTTACCTTCGCCTGATGGTAGCTGCATTTGAGCCTGGAGGGAACTCTCCTGGAAAGGCTCCCTTTTGCCAATGCAAAGTGAGGAAAAAGGGTTGCTATTAATTGATATTTGACAGGGCTCAGCTTCATTGGTGCTAACTGGAGGTGGCAGCCATTTTGGACTGAATAAAACTGCACATCTGGAGGCAAGTATACATCTTCATGAAAATCACCAAACCCAGTATCAGCTATTTAGGGTTTAAGATTGAGCCCTAAATTTGGCTATCAGATTTATGTCAAAAGATCAACATTGAAAATACTAAATCGTTTCCTAACAAATTTATACAGATTTAAACTTCTTCACTGTTTTCAATAAAGCTAAGTACCCTGGCAATATGGATATTCTATTTCGGCAAAACTGCATTTTTAACTGCTATGATAGTAATGTGTAAAATTAAATTACAAGATCAGTTAGGCATTTTTTATCTAGTTGATTCCATCTTAAAAAGAAAAAAAAAAAGGAGCCCTCAATTAAACTAAAATGAAACATTTAAACTGAGAAAAATGTTTCTACAATAAAACTTTTTTTTTTGATAGCATAATACTTCATTTTAATCTTCAAGCTAGTTGGAATATTCACTTCTGGCAAAAACACTAGCATGTTTTGTTAGTCAGAGTGGGCTTAAATTGCTTAATAATGAATTTGATAAAATAAAACCACAGTTGATACAATGTTAACTGAGTTAGCTAGGCTTACTTGGGCCTTTTTTACAGTTGTTTCTTTGGAACTGGCCCAGGTCAAGTAATGCAGATAGCAGTATTTAGCTGCTGTGTTCTGATACAGCTGTTGTTACTATCTTTTAACTTCCAGTTATGAAAGAATTGCCTGGTAGAAACAAAAAACAGTTTCTTCTAGTGGCCAATTGATCAAAAACTGTCTGTATGTCCTGGTATTCTTTGCTTCTGGAGCGCTGCTCCATTTGTGAGTATTGTAAGAAGCACTCTCTTTATCTTACTCATTGATCTATAAAGTGAAGCTGTCTCCTGGGAAGAACTGACAGTAAGGGTGTGGTCCCTTCCACTTGAATCTTCAAATCATCTGAAAAGCAATAAACCAGAAGTAAATAGGAATGTAAAGGGGGGATATAGAATGCCTAGAGCTACCCCTGTGATAGCTGGGATATTTCAACAAATGAGGTTTTTTCAACTGCTGTAATAAAGCAGTTTTCCTTCCCATAATGATTCAGAGTAGCACAAACAGGTTAGAGCAAGTGTTGAGAAACTCTTAATTACAGCATTGATTTAAGGCAGGCAGACCATACAGTCCAACATTAACAGAAGGTAGAAAGTAACATGTAAGTGTTTAACAACCCATTTTTAACTGCCCTAATTTATCTTCCTCAGCTTTAATCATGTCTTTTCATGAATAAAGCTAAGCATATTTCATCATCTGAACAATCAGCTTGCACTTTTATTAAATATTGATGTTTTCACACTTCTGATTTCAACTATATAATTTCTATCAAGCATTAGTATTTACTTCTGCATACTTAGTATTAAGAATAATTATCCATAATAAATATCCAGAATAGTTCATGTGACAGTACAAGACAGAACACAAATGCCAGTGAATGGAATTCTGAAAATTTTACCTGACCTACATTAACCATCAAAATATTAATACCAGAGGAATGCCTGTCAGGCTGTGTATTGATGTGGAGGTTGGACATATGTGGGTAGTGGAAGGGAGGTAGTTGAAATGTGGAACCATGGTGGACAGAGCAGATGGAATGCTGAATAGTAAAATTTGCACCTTCCTTTTTTTCCCAAGTAGCTTTTTTTTTTTTTTTTTGGTAGAATTTTCAGTGTAGTAACAGTAACTCAGTAATGAAAAAGTGGTACCTTGGAAATTGGAAACTATTCAAATAATACAACATTTTGGCTGTATGCTGATTTTGATTTGGTTTAAATTTTCATACTCTACTTATTTATGTTTGAGTTTCAGAATATTGTTAGGAATTGTATTATGGCAGGTTATTATTTAATATTTCCTTCAGCTAAGCAACATGATGCAATTGCCTTTGTAATAGCTGTATAATTTATAGCTGGTATGAGCTTATAATTAACTTCTTATACTGGAAGTTTGGGAATACTAGTACTATTTCTTGTGAAGCTATTGCTCTTCTGAATAGGTAGCTATTTGATCAGGGTTAATAAATTAAACTGTTAAAAGCTCTTATTTAGTTGCTCGGGTTCAGCTCAATCTGACAGATATTTATTTTCTTAGAGCTGGTGATTCAGATTGCAGCAATTTTCCATGGAAAGAGAGAGTGTTTGTGTATTTTTTTCCTCTTAGAGCCCTCTTCCTTTCAGGATAGGCAGCAGTGAAATGCCATCTATAGCTAAGACTTCAACCCCCAGGATTCCTTGGGAGAGCATGCGCTGAAAGCTTCCAGTTGTCAAAGTGCTCTTGCCAGAGTGGTCGACTATTTGTCATATACCAAACCTGAAAGAAGAAAATAAATATACTGTCATTTTGTTGATCTTTAAATACAGAAAATCCAAAGGTAAACATTCCTTACAAATTTTTGTGTTGACTGCGTGGGTTACTGCATGCAAATAGAGCTGCTATTGTTACGGGGATAGAGATTTCCTGTACTGGATTTTAAATTTGTACAAATACTTACACCAGCAAATAATCAGGAGGTACTGCGTTAGTCCAACATTAGACATTGGCTGGCCTGTCTTTCAAAGTCATTTATTATCCAGTGTTTTTCCATTCAGACTGGCTTCATTCATTAAAGGTAGGTCTTGACCTTGACAAGAGGGTTGGATTGTGCAGTGATTTTTACCTTTGAGAAGTAATATGAAAATAATGTGGATTACAGTCCTTAGGATAAAGTTCAGAACCAGCTAGCTAAGTCAAGGTACATGTTTGAAACTAGTGCTGTGCTAGCCACTATAGATAACCTGGTGACTAACTGATTTAAATATACTTTATTGACGACAGAATTTTAGCATTTCAGCTGCTATGCTTTTCTCGCTAAATATATTTTTATACTGATAGCTCAGAACCAGGAAACGGATACATATAATCTTTTTCTCTCTCTTGTATGTGGAATCATCAGTAATTTTATGTAGCCTTAGGAGTAATAGTGATTTTTGATAGAAATGAAGCTAATGGATAGCAACACAGAGCTTGGTATATTATGGCTTACTGCAGTACTGCTTTAAACTGTCTCTCAAGGTTTTCTGCACCCCCAGCGCCAGCAGAGCTTCTTGTCACAGATGCAATAGTTTGATCCATTCTGTGTAGGAACTTGCCTTCATGTTGTCTCACTGTGTAGTCTGTTCATGAGCCCTTGCTGTTCAGTTTACATATTGAACAGGTAAATAAGAGGGAACATAAGCAGTAATGTAATTAATAGCAGAAACCTGTCCTGACACTCATTTTAGCTAGAAAGTGTGTGTAGTGCTCAGGAGATTTAAAAGAAAAAAAAAAAAAGAAACAAAAAATGTTAAAGGTACACATGAGCCATCTGAAAACTGTTGATGTCAGAAGGGAGAGGGTTGTTGATTTCAGTCTTTGCCACCTTTCTTAAACAGTTAATTGATTTGGCTTTACTTTGTAAAACAACAACCCTAAAATAAGGCAATCTTAGGAATGTACATGTCATATGATTAACTTGAATGCAATTAGGTATTCAGCAATTACTATCTTTTACATAGTTAATTGAAGTGTATTTTGTCTCATTTGAAGTATTTCTGAGATTGAAAATGATCTCTTCAATTGACTAAAAGTTTGCAAAATGTGGAGGCTCCCATTCTAGTTTATACAGTTGCTGTTCATTGCTGTCTACGTATACATTAGTATCACTGTGTTTCAAAAATCAAATTATATGATCTGTCCTATTTCATATGAAGCCCCTTTTCTAGCAGACACAACCATGCTACATACGTTTATTTTTTTTAGGGTTTAAACTTATGTATTGATTTAGCAAATAATTTGCATCGTTAGTCTTTGTCTTGTGAATATAAAGATGCCTTTTAAAATGTGGCATGTCTGTATTTTAAGTATTTCAATTTGCCCCATTTTTATTTTTCATTGTGAAAGCATCAGAAACAGCATAGGATGATAATACCTCCAATATCTGTGCATTTGGACCTTACTTTTCTTTTTTTCCAATGAACAAATTACTAATGATTTAATATATATAGAAGTACAGCGAGTAGAAATACCTTTAAGCAAGGGAGTACTTTGATGTTTTATACGGGAAGATCGTAAGATTGCTGAAGGCAAATGTAACACCCGTCGGTGGCTTTGTACATGGAGCGTCTCTCCCCACCCACCCCCAACCTCCTCCCCGCCGTTCTGATCGCTTCTCATGCCCTAAGCAGGCAGCGAACTGTGCGGCAGAAATAGGCCGGAAAACGATTGTGCAGCTCGGAACCGCTCCAGCATCAGTGCGAGATTTCGTGTGTGCTTTCTCTCTGATAAATTTCAGTAATGGAAAGCTTGTTTGTTAATTGGGGAAAATTGGTACCCGGCTCCTTTAAAAGTCCCCTAATAGAAAAGGGGGTGGAGAAGAGTGAAGGCTGGTGTCTTTTTAACCTTGCTGAAGGACGCAGCAGTATTTATTGACGTATGCAAATAACCAAGGGGAGGAGGTGGAGGAGGAGGAGGGTGCTTGGAAAAACAGGAACCAGAATCAGTTTCTCATTGCAGGGTGAGAGCTCTGAGTTCCGGTGTAAGAGAAAAGAGACGTGGCGAAATTGCTGTATATCTCTGCCCTATAAGCACATCTCATTTAGACTGAAGGCAAACAAGGCATCAAAAAGGGTGAAGCATCTTAAAAAATATTTTAAAGGCAGTCTAGTACGATCAAAGGTTACATATTCCTAAATGGGGGAGGGGGAAGATTACGGGTTTGCCTTGCAATTTGCTGTAGCATAGCACTAGCAATAGAATGAGATTTTTGGCTGGCAAATGATTAAAACAGCCTGGTTTGTGGTATGAATGACAACGTTAATAATCTGTCTTTGTGGTTTTTTCCCCTACTGTTTCAGCTGCGCAAACCATGCAGGATGATTTACTGATGGACAAAAGCAAAGCCCAGCCCCAGCAGCAGCGGCAGCAGCAGCAGCAAGATCCAAACTCAGCAGAAGCCCCCTCTACACCCATCTCGTCGGAGACACCGAAACCAGAAGACAGCAGTTCAGTGACTAGTATCGGCACATCGGCTCCTTCACAAAATAGCAAGGAGAAGATGCAGATGGAGTCTCCCATTTTGCCTGGCTTAAGCTTTCACCAGCCTCAACAAGAACCTGCAGCCGGCACCTCCTTGTCTCCCTCCTTCGGCAGCACCTGGTCTACAGGGACCACAAACACGGTGGATGATAGCTTTTTCCAAGGGATTACTCCAGTCAATGGGACAATGCTTTTCCAGAATTTTCCACACCATGTCAACCCTGTATTTGGTGGCACTTTCTCACCTCAAATTGGCCTAGCTCAGACTCAACACCACCAACATCAGCAGCAGCAGCAGCAAGCTCAGCAGCAGCAGCAGCGGAGGTCACCTGTAAGCCCTAATCAGGCACCTTTCGCCCAGAGAAATGCTGCTTACAGCCATCAGCCCATCATGACCAGCAAACCGTCTTCCTCCTCTGTCTCCTCTTCTTCTTCCTCCAGCTGGAATAATCATCAAAATGCGGCTTGGAGTACACCTTCCAATCCTTGGGGTGGGCTGCAGGCTGGTAGGGACCCTCGAAGGGCAGTTGGAGTGGGGGTCGGCGTGGGAGTGGGGGTCGGTGTACCCTCTCCCCTCAATCCCATTTCACCCCTTAAAAAACCGTTCTCCAGCAATGTCATTGCCCCTCCGAAGTTCCCACGGGCTGCACCCTTAACCCCCAAATCCTGGATGGAAGACAACGCGTTCAGGACGGACAATGGCAACAATCTGTTGCCCTTTCAGGTAAATGACCACATGCACCTTCTACATGGTGACAGCTATCACAGAGTTGTATTTTTTACAGGGGTGTATTTTATCTTCTGAGAGGCATCTCCATAACTCATATTTGCATCAAATAATAACCTTATGTGAAAGAAGTGGGTTTGATCCTAGGGAGTGGATACACAAAGATTCCAAATGCTGGCTTAAGGTTTATAGTCTTATTTTTCTTGTAACTTAAATGTGACAGTGCTTTTGGTTTTTGGGGTGGGTGGTGTTTTTTTTTGTTGCCTTTTTTAGCAACTGAAAGGTAGTAGCCTTCCTTTGTGAAAACCAGGTTTGGCAGGCTGTGTTCTCTTGGTGCTATGTGCTATATTTATTTTTTTTTCATATTCTCCCATAGGTGAGAAGCAGGAGATATTAAAATTGCTGGCTTTGGTTTTCTAACAGACCTGTTGTTTTTCACTAAAGATGCTTCTTTACCTGAAATCCAGTTAATTATTTTATCACCATTGAAAAACTGGTTGTCCTTATGTTGTGGTGGGATTTAACAGGGAGTCTGGTAGCATAAGGTATACATATGAAAAGCTCTATATGTCTGATATGTACACCCTGCTCTTATATTCACAGTGGAGGTTTTGAATACATCTAGAAGGAGCGTGGGTGTGTATGGAAAGAGTGGCGTATCTGTCCTTTCCAGTAAGGAAATGCCTAATACAATTGACGTGATTTAGAAACAGCAGGGAGGTATTGTATAAAATAAAGCATTTTATGCTGTTCAAAATATTTGCACAGAAAAGAGACAATAGGACACGACCTTCAGAGCCATATTGCAATGGAGTCTATTTACTAGCTACATAGCTCTGAAATATTTAAAGCTGCAGTGCCCTTCGCTGTTTTTATCTATGACGACAAAGCAGATCAATTGCAGCTGAAACTGGGCCACATAGAAGATTTGCAATTTTAATGCAGAATGAAACCTGTCATGGTGTGAAATCCATTTTAAGTTGAAATAAGCAGAGCATGCACTTGCAGTTCTGTCTATACAAGGTGAAGGGAATATCAAATTTCTTCTCAGTTAGTATTTTTAGTCTCAGACAAATCAAAATTTTCTGTTTGGAAATATAGTGAAATCATTTCTGTATGCTTTCTCTTTAGGTAACCACTTTCTCAACAAAGTATTAACTCTCAAACATTTTCAACTTATCAGTGTGCTAAGAATAGCATCTAGGTTGACAGTATTAGAAACAAGGAAAATAAAAATCAAACACCACCCCTGCCTTACTTTATGAGATTGTTGAAGTAAAATATATGCATTCCTGTGCACTTTCCAGTCCCATTCAAAGAGGGCACCTTATAGTCAGCCTTGAAATTTCATTTTGCTGCTTCATTCTGGTTAAAGGGAGAGTTGCTAATTTTTTATTGGCTACCCTAAATGAAGGCGGGGTGGCTTCTGGTGAACTGCTGGTCGGTGTCTCTGAAGCACTGGAGTCTGGAGAAAGATTAGACACAATATGCCTGGTAAAGCTGCTATGCTGCACAGCAATACAAAAGCTAATTAATATAGCTCCCAGTAATTTTTTAGGAGTTGGAAATGTGTTTCAATTTACAATTATTCTTTTATTTAAATTGTCTACATGTAAGACATTAGAAATTCTGATAGAATTGAATTAGTAGGGAAAACAACAGTAAATGGTCTTATTTCTGTGGTTTGCTTGGTGAGATGCATCTTTAAGGAATGCACAACTTTATTATTGTGACTAAATTGTCTCAAATTCAGCTAGCAGATACTTTATCACTAGGGAAAAAATAACAGGTAAATGTTTTTAAAGAAAAGTTCTTTTGAGTTTTAAACTAAGGTTTTGAAAAACTAAGGTATTAGCCAACATGTACATCCAGAAACTTGTTCTCTGGGAATTTAGCCTGTTATTTTCCTGTTCAACTGAAATCAAATACTTTGCCTACTCTCAGCACCAGCTGGAATAACAGTCTGCTTTCAGACACTCTGAAAATTTGTATTTTTTTTCCTATTGGGCTGTTTTTAATGCAAGCTGCCGAATTTTGCGTACAAGGTTGTAATATGGTGATGTTGATTGCTCATATACTTAACAAATTGCCAAAGAAGTCTTGAAATTGTATTATCAATAGGAGGCAGTTGTTTCATTACATTGATAAAAATGAAATTCAGATTCGTATCAGGCTTTAGTGCTGCCTGGGTTCTGGCTGCCTTTTTTTTTTTTTTTTTTTTTTTCCTTCTTTTTAAATCCCTCCTTCCCCTCCTCCCCCCATTCTTTCTCCTCAGATATATATTGGGCAATATGTTGACACAGTAACTTCTGCTTGTCAGCACTATCAAGAAATTCTGGCAGGTTTATCCATGTACATCTGCCACCCTTCATAACTGAGCATTTTTGATCTGCTTCAGAAATACCTCTCAAACTGGCTAGCAAGTCATCAGTGAATTCTTTGTGCTAACCCATTCTTTTATGTTGCAATTAGAAGACTTTTAAAAAATTATTTTATATTTAATTAATTCCTTAAGAAGATAGGAAGCTCAAGATGTTCTAAATAAAAAGAAAATATTAGTATGTTCACTGCTTGAATTAACATCAGTGATACTTATTTTTTAATTCAGGTCCTTGCAGTGATAAAAAATTTTAAGCAGAAAAACTGTATAATCAAAATTTATTATCTGGGTAAGTAATAATTGAAGACAGCTGATACTCACCTACTGTTAGATCTAGTTCTAGGAAAGAATGTTGAATTGGGAAAATGTTTCATATAAGAGCATGCACATAAAGCAGTATGCTGGATGTCTTCTTCCCTGAATTTGAGTGATACTTTAGTGTACCTTGCATGTCAAACCCAATCGGCAGCTCTCCCAAGGAGTTGTGCTGCAGAACATATCAGAACATTTAAAATATAAATTGATGGAAATTCTGTTGGCATCTGCCTTGCAATTGGTGTTGAAAGACAACAAAAAAATGCTTTGAAGGAGGCAGTTTTCGTATACTTAGGAAAATAGCACTAAATAAAGATACAAAGCTGATGATTGAAAGGAAAGAGAAAAGAAGCAATCAGTCTGGAATGAAATGTAATGTAAGAGTTGGAGAGAAGATCTCAGACATAATCATGGAGCAAGGCCAGATATGAAATTTAGAAGCGTGGCCAGTTCATTGTTCTTAACATTCTTTGGCTTCTGAGTGGTTCAGGTGAAGGTCCTCTGTTGCGATTATCATGTGACAAGCAGTAATACTATGCCATTACGCTAGGTGATCCTCATTTCTGGTATTTGGGGTTGGGGGGTATGACCTGATTGTTCCTGGGACCTGGGCAATGGTTCAGCTCTTTTTTTACAGCAGAGTGGTGGGGCTTGAAGAGAGCTGTTATCATCTTGTGCTTCTGAGCTGCTCCCAGAATTCTCTTTTCCCTTCACTTGTCTCAGGTATATAGTGTGTTTCTTTTGGCCATGTGAAACTATTGGGACACAGCTTGTGGGGTTAGGAGGATTGATAGTGTCTGAAATAGACACTTGGAAGCATGGATGAGAAATTCCCTTAATGGTGGAGAAGATAAAAAGGAATTAAATGTTTGGATACCAGTTTGCTAATTGAGAAAGCCTACCCCATGAGATTCAGAGCAGCCCTGTGGAGAAGGATTTGGGGGTGTTAGTTGATGAGAAAATTAACATGAGCCAGCAGTGTGCGCTCACAGTCCAGAAAGCCAACCATATCCTGGGCTGCATCAAAAGGAGCCTGACCAGCAGGTCGAAGGAGGTGATCCTGCCCTCTACTCTGCTCTTGTGAGACCTCACTTGGAGTATTGTGTGCAGTTCTGGTGTCCTCAACAGAAAAAGGTCATGGAACTGTTGGAACAAGTCCAGAGGAGGGCCACGAGGATGATCAGGGGACTGGAGCACCTCCCGTATGAAGATAAACTGAGAAAGTTGGGGCTGTTCAGCCTGGAGAAGAGAAGGCTGCATGCAGACTTCATAGCAGCCTTCCAGTATCTGAAGGGGGCCTATAGGGATGCTGTGGAGGGACTCTTCATTAGGGACTGTAGTGAT
Source organism: Ara ararauna (assembly GCA_028858755.1). NCBI lineage: Eukaryota > Metazoa > Chordata > Aves > Psittaciformes > Psittacidae > Ara > Ara ararauna. Next base: position 72,983,719 of record CM054381.1, read on the forward strand.
AGGACAAGGGGTGACGGGTTCAAACTTAAACAGGGAAAATTTAGATTGGATATGAGAAAGAAATTCTTTACTGTGAAGGTGGTGAGGCACTGGAATGGGTTGCCCAGGGAAGTTATGAATGCTCCATCGCTGGCAGTGTTCAAGGCCATGTTGGACAGAGCCTTGGGTGACATGGTTTAGTGTGAGGTGTCCCTGCCCATGTCAGGGGGGTTGGAACTAGATGATCTTAAGGTCCTTTCCAACCCTAACTATTCCATGATTCTATAATTTTTAATAATAATAACACTATAACAATTTCCCAGAAATTGTTCCAAGTTTTGCTGCTTCCTGAATAACATTCCTTAGAAACAGGGAAAAAATGCACAGTTGCAAGTTTTTGATTAAAAAAAATGAATAGCCGTTTGGTGCTCTGAAGATTCTGGCATGCATCAAGTCATTCTTGGCAGCTTTACTGATAATTCTTTAGCAGAAATAAGTAAGGTGGTATTTATTGTGTATAAAGATAATTTTAACATGCTGTCATTTGCAGGGAGGTGTTTTGGTCTTTGTTTTTTTCCTCACTGATTTCAATATAAATTAGTCTGGGCCCAGGTAAAATTACAAGCTAAATTTAGAAATTATATGTAACTTCAATATTTCATACATGAACAAAATGCAAACCCAAACACGCAGTGTGTTAGTTTGTTTGTGTTTAAGTATATATGCATAAATACATGTTTGTATGAATATATATTTATGCACTTAGCTGTAGATACACATTAGTAGGCAGGAAGTACTAAGCGTTGTACTAAGCATGCTGTGTTTGTTGAGTGAAATGAAGGGCAAGGGAATGGCCACTGTATTTATAATTCCAGTGTGACTTTTGGTTGATGATTAACAGACAGCTTCTTACCTTAAGAAGCTACTTTCTTTAAACCTTTGAAGTTCTTCAAGCCTGTGGTACTAGTCCGTACTTAGCTTGCTCCATGATAATACAGATTGATACTCAAATTATGTGCATGCGCCCACATATTACGAATATACACATTTCTTCATAGGCAATGGATTGGCTGTAGCTTATTTGTCATAGTTCTGTTTCTTAACACTGCAGTAACCTGAAATGCATGTTAGGATATCTCATATATATATGTGTGTGTTTATTAAAAATGATGACTGAATTAGAATGAGTTCAAGTACTGGAACATGCACAAGCATAACATATGGTTTTAGATTTATGAGTAAAGGAGTTTGACCAGCTAATACACTCTGGTGACTGTAATTTTAAAACCTATGTTTAATTTTAGATTTTTATTTTTTCTTCAACCAGAAGTAGTTGTATGCAATATTTAAAGATTTTCTTTTTTTTTTTTTTTAATTAAAGCACTGTATTTCCTTAGTCTTAATTTGTCTTTCTGGGCTCTGGCTTCTTGACAGTTCAGCAGGTAACCATACTTAGTAGTGTTACTGATATCTTGAAAGCCATTTCTTAATGTGTAGCATGATCTTAATTTTTCTTACATGGTGACACCCAAATACTGGCAACCTGCAACTTTATGAACAAAAACAACAAAAAAGGGCCTGGTTGTTACAGAAATAATTTAGTCTGCTCTCAGTCTGCTTATTTTCCTTCTTTCTTACATGCTTCTCTTGCTACTTATTGTGATAGTTAATACTAACGTAAGAATGCATGTCATGGTATCTCAGTAGTCATGCAGTATAGCAGATACAAGCAATACATGATGTTCTAGCCTTAGGGGTTGTGAAGTATTTTACAATTTGTGTTAGAGCTTAAATTTGAGCTTCTAAATGTTTGTATTTTCAAATTAATGAGAATACAGTAACAGTACAGAAGAAAAAGCATGTGACTTTCATATTAAAAGTATGGTAATTTGAGCACTAATTACTTATTGATTATTGTCTTGATTTTAAGTAACCATACAATCATAGAATGGTTTGGGTTGGAAGAAACCTTAAAGACCATCTAATTCCAACCCCTTTGTCATGGGCAGGGACACATTCCACTATACCTGATTGCTCCAAGCCCCTTCCAACCTGCCCTTGAGCACTTCCAGGCACGGGGCAGCCGCAGCTTCTCTGTGCAACCTGCTCCAGTGTCTCAGCACCCTCACAGTAATGGATTTCTTGCTAATATCTAAGCAAAATCTACCTTTTCTTAGAGTAAAGCCATTACCCTTTGTCCTACCACTGTACTGCATCATAGATAAGCCCTCAAAAGCAGTGAAGGTAGAGCTAAGGTGTGAGTTTAGTATGCAGTTGGCATTCTGAGCAATTCCATATATAGGCAGGACTTCCTTAAAACATTAAAGGTATTAATATAGAACAATAAATTAATAATTTTTTCTTAAAGATTTGATAAAGTAATTATCTGCTTTTGGGAGGTAAGGAAGAAGAGAAGATGAAGGGCACGGCAATTTATTTTAATATTTCCCTCCTTGGATCATCTTCCCCAGTTTTAATTTTTTTTTTTGCCTAGGGGTGTTACTAAATGTAGGAGGAAGAGAGACCTGGAAAAGTATTGTTTTCCTGTTCCAGGTGATTTTCAAGTAGAAAATATGCATTTGCTGAATGGATGGTGGACATTTCCATTGCTTAGAAGTTTATAAAATAGCTCTCCTTTCATTAACATCACTTATGAGTGATTCCTGGCTGAAGCATACCAAGGGGAAGCTAAAACATAGCACTGCTTCATTTAAAGTTATGTGGTGATCTTAAAATGTATATGTTTTATCTGAGTTTTGCTTGGACTGGGTTGAGTCTTTAAGGAGACTCTGTGCTTTAAAAAAAATTTAAATTATTCTGAAAAGCAAAACATCATACCAAAACTATCCAGTGATGACCTTCAGGAGAGGCCCCAAGGCTCTCTGGTCTTTATTTGTTTTACTTTTTCCACTAATCCCTTGAGATAGTGTTGCAAATTTGAAAATATTAATAAATAAAAGAGGCTTCTGGAAATGTAATCAAAACATTATTCCACATTATTGCATAAACTCACAGAAGAAATAAAGGCCTTTACAAACTTCACTGGTTTTCCCATCATATTTTTTTATCATAGTAACATGTCATGTTATTTAAGGAAAAGGATCTGGTCAAGACCATTAGCACAATGACAGTTAGCAGAATTTAGATAGAAAAAATATCTCCTTTCTCTTTATTTTCCTTATTTCCCCCAACTCTGTTTTCTTAACTTCCAGAAATCAATATTGAAAGCTTTTCATGTGTAATTGTTGGTTGCAATTAATTACTGAAAATGAAGCAGTGTATTCTTTAGGCATGAATGAGGACTGTTTACTCATATTCCATTTTTTCTGAAAAATCGTGTATTATTGTCAGAAGGTGTCAAAAGTATGTAAAGAAATTCTGTATTATCTTCAGATGGGAGGAATATTAGAAGTAGGTGGAAGTTACTACCTTCTCTCAGAGGTGGTGTGCTCTTCTAACCCATTGCAGCCCCAGTTAAGTGCTTAGTTTAGCAAGATGCTGCCTGGAGTAGTTGTTACAATTTCTCATGTCAATCTACTTGTTTGGTATGGTGAGATGGAAATAAAATTTCAAAAAGGGCAGGAAACAAAGTTTTCTAATTCCTGTTTACTCCATATAAGATCAGCTAGCTTTCCCTTTGGACTCTTTCTGGTGCTGTGTGGGCTAATAACTTCCCTTCTGTAGGGAAATTTCTGAAGTGTTCAGATGTGTTTAGAGATTTATTGTTTTCCTCCTCTAGTCAGCAACAAGAGTGACTAAAATATGTAGTATGAGAGAAATAAACTAAGCATATTTCAAAACTGTAGGCAAATTATCCATTCCTAGCAATAGTAGCATTTTGAATATAAAGGCAAAATAGGTATGTACATTTATAATCTATATCTGTGTATAAGCAGTTTTTCTTCAGAAAAGAATTGTAATTAACCATGACACCTGCTTTAGAACTAATTTGACAAAGTAGGTTTGGCTGCTATTGAGATAATTAAGATTATTTGGCTTTTTACTGTACTTCAGCTAAACCTATTTTGTCAGCAGCTCTGTGAATTGAAATCCAGTAGTTTTCCATTCTCATTTTCTAACAACATGTTTAGACTTCACAGCTTTTATGCTATTGTGACATTTTATACATTCTGTAACTAAATTTGGGGTACTATTACCATGTTTTATTTCATTATTTATTTTTTATTTAATTCTTCCTTCTTTCATTAAGTAGAAAATGAGACATGCCAAAGCATTGCTTTTAAGCAATTATTAGAATAGTGTACATACTGATAATAATATGCAGGTGTCTCAGCAATTAGATAACTGTACTATTTTTGCATATAGAAATGGGTCTTCACTTGTGTAATGTTTTTATTGTTGTAAATTTTAGAATTTTAAAAATGCAAGTTCTGAAATGTCACAGAAACTTGGTCAACATTTTCATTTTTCTAAGTTTCAATTATATGATTCTGTCTTTTCCTGCAAGTTCCCGGTAGCATTTATAAAACACAGCTAATTGAAACCTTTCTTTTCTCCATAATTTAATGTGGCTTTGTCTCTTTACTTTTCAGACTCCTCTCAGAGATAAAATGGGCAATTTTTCTAAGTTCATGTAGAAGAGAAGCATTGTGCTTATTGTGATAGATACTGATCTGCTTTGTTACAATGGTGTTAGGAGAAGGTGGTATGATCTCCATCCTATGAATGTAAATATGAGGCATGAAGTTTCAGGAATTCATTTTCTTCTCAATGTTCAGTCTGAGAAGACTAAAAAGTTGGGTTTTTTATGAAACATTTAGCATTCATAGGTAATTATTCGAAAACAGAACATCCATTGGCTGTCTCTAAGTTTGCTGTTTGTGTGGATCTCAAATTAGGCACCAAAAAGTGAAGAAAAAAAATTGTCACTTGTGAAAAGTTGTAGTTAAGTTGTATGCCAGTTATTCGGGAATTAAGAACTTTTCATCAGGGAAAAGAAGCAAAGTATTTTATTTCCTTAATAGAGGCCAACATTTCTTTCAACTGTGGTGTTCTCTGCACATCTTCCAAATCCTGCAAGAAACGATGTGGAACTTCTGTAACAAATAGCATCTTAATTGTTCAAACACATCACTGATGTGCACTGGATGAGATAAAGTTTTGTCAGGAAAATGGGTTTGAAACTTAGCTATAGTTATATTTGTAGAATCATAGAATGGTTTGGTTTGGAAGAGACCAGTTCCAACTGGTCTCAATAGCAGCATCCAGTTCCAACCTCCTGCCATGGGCAGGGACACTTTCCACTAGACCAGGTTGCTCAAAAAAGCTCTGCCTTGAAAACTGCTAGGGATGAGGCATCCACAATTTCTCTGGAGAGGTGCTCCAGCCCTCTGATCATATTCATGGCCCTCCTCTGGACTCACTCGAGCATATGGTAGAATTTAAATTGCACAGGCAGCCTTACTTCTGCACTTCCTAACTTTTCTTTTGCTGCAGGACTTTGCAAAACTTGCAAGAATTGTTGCTTTCTTATGAATTTAAAGATCTTAAGGAAAATACTTAAGCAAGACCACAGATTCTGTTACATGTTAGGATGATGACCTTCACATGATTCATCAGCCAAGTTGGATTCTTTTAATCAGCTCTACAGATTGTTCTTGATTTAACAAAGTTAACAAAAGTAATATGTACAGAGCACATACTGTCAATGGGTTTCAGGTTTGGGTGAAGCATTATTTTGTGGGCATGGCTCCTTTTGTTTGTTTGTTTTGTCCAGCCTTGAGCTGTTCAATTCCACTCCTTTCAAACTTCCCTTCTAGTTCTTTCTGTTCTTGCTTTTTGATCCCCCTTTTTACTGAGGCTTCCCATTTGAGTTGGCCTTCCTCATTCTGCTTCCTATCTCAAAGCTTCAAGTTACAGGGGAAGGCCCAATAAACCCCTGTAGTCATCAGCTGAATCATGTTCACTTACTCTGTGGGAATTACTCCTGGGCAAACTTAATAGCATTAGGGGGTTTAAGTAGGTTTAAATAAATTCAGGGAGAATGAAGTTTTCAGAACTATTATTTAGGAGTTATACATTTCTAAAATTTAGGAATTTTAACCATGTGATAACTTAGTCTGAACATGCTGAACTGACTTTCTTTCCCCATCCCCACACCCTGCGTTCAGAATATATGGCTTGGGATGGATTTTCAGATGGGTTGACAGAAAACCACTTCTAACATAACATGAGAAAAGCATTATGGTGTTAATGTGGACATTTTGCATATACGTAATTTTATTTTATGTCGTAATCGTTAAGTGGATATTCCAATGAAATTCATAATTCCTACATGGAAGAATTATTGTGAAGGTGCTCATCTTAAAAAAATTCACCCTAAAAAGTTATTTTTGGCAGCACTGTAAGCAACTTAAAGCTGACCTTTTAATAAGAAATGTCAGGCAACTTGAGAAAGTGATACTGTCTGTAATGCGTTACATTTCTGAATTAATCTCTTCTATATAGAGGAACGGCTCTTCAAAACGAAAATCACCCATTGAAGCATTCTTGTTTTGTTCTCCAAGTGGCAAATGCTTTTTTTATTGCAAGTAAGGTTTATTTTCTAAAGGTATTATGGCTTCTTAGGGAATTTGCTAAAAATAAACCACAACAGACATTTATTTAAAGAAAATGTATTTAATGGTGAAATATTCTTTTGGATTAAATTAAAGGTAAATTTCTTGCTGGAAGTAGTTGCTTCATTCTGCTTGAAGCAGTGGAAATGTTTTAGGCTGTTACTACTTTTGTCTGGTAGTTATCAGCAAGGGAAAAAAATAAAAGGAAGGACTTGCCATATGTTCTTGAACAATAATGTAAATCCTACCTGGTAAGTCTTAAAAAGGCTAACCCAGTGGTTTTAACTTGATTTTGAAGGATAAAGTTTAAATCATCACTATACTATCAATACTGCTACATTATCACTACTGACTAGTTTGTTTACACTGTATGTGTAGATAAACTAAATTTAGGAACCAAGAACTAGAACCACCAAACTAATTTTCTTCCTATTTTTTATTATTTTTTCAAATTAGTGTGTGTCTCCCCCCAGTTATTTCTTTAATTTTCAAAGGTCTTAGTGGTTATGCTTAGTCTTTTACATGATTATAGTGAAAAAATGCAATTTTTATGTATTTTTGTGTATGTTCTTAATTCTTGATAACAATGGTGGGTGTGTGTTAAAATGTGAATTGTAGGATTTTTACTTCCTACAAAGTCTTAACCTCCTAAATGGTCTCCTGGATGTTTCTTCAACCTTAAACTTATCATGCTTTTCTCTTTAACTAACCTCGGATAATAATAAATAAAAAATTAAACCCAAGTTGACAGTTCTTTTACTTTGCTGGTAAATTCAGTAATCATTTTTTTTTAAAACCACCTCACTGGTATCGAACTGTGAAATGTCATTTAATTTTAGTTACATCACATACGATGTACGTATCAAACAATTCTTACCCTGAAAGCATTTAGACTGTTAAAAAACAGAGAAAAAAAATAAGGCATGGAATGGGTGAATAGTTTTGGAGCTTGTGCCAGGTATATTGTTGGACCATCTTCTCAGCTCAGCTATGCTGAGTGTTATCCTTTTTAGAGATATTTTTACTTTCCCCCAGGATGGTGTTTTATGAAATTTTAGGTTTATTTCATTATGCCCTATTTTACAATTGCTTTTTCTGATGATATTTAAGACACTATTAAAAAATACATTTAGTTTGGCTTACAAATTCATTCTGTTAAATTAGAGTATCCGAGAACAGTGCTTTGCAAGATGCTCCATGAAATTTTAAATCATCTCGGTTTTTCAAGCCTCACCTTCCGCTGATATGACCAAGGTTATCCAGTCATTCTTTTTCTCTGTTCTATTTCTAACTTTCAAATTTTGCTATTTCTTTCCTATTAACCTAAAAAAAGATATAAATCAATCTTTTCAGACCGTCAAATTAAGTATTAAAAAGGCAGTGCTAGGATGACGATAATTTGACTGGAAAATTTAACCCTTATTTATAAGAAAGTACTTTTGCTTTAGTTCAAATAACACATTTTTTCTCATGTTGAGTAATATCTTTGGTTTTTAATCTCATATGCAGGTGTGACAAGGTCTTCTTGAATTGCTCTGAGCAATTCCTGTTTATATATTTACTGGTAGTGCATTGATTGAGGTCCAAGGGAGCTTTTATCTGCTTAGTTTTTCAGGCATATACCTAGAATGTAAAAGAGATCTGAACTTCTTTGTCAAGTTAAGCATGTGTTAAGCAGCTGGAAACTAGGTGGAGAGTTAGCAGCATGTGACAGACAATCATGGAATGTTATATGACCTTACATCAGTCAACAGATTATACTTCAGAAACCTTAAATCTACTAAACTCCCATGTTCCCTCTGGTCTCCCAAGGAAGTGTTTTCCAGAGTACTACTAGAGCTTTTTTAGGCATATCCTTAATACATAATTTTATTTGTTGTAAAGGAGATTTGTTAAAAGCATTAATGAATTAACATGTAGGTAGCTATTGTTACTACCATTTACTATGTGACCTTTACAGTGACTATACATTTGTAAAGGGTTAATAAATGATTAATGTATAAACTGACTGTTGGGGTCCAGCATATTAACAGATGGCTTATAACCAAATCTAATACCATCTATTGATATGCTTAGTGACCATTAAGATGTATAATAACCAAATCTGTCAAATGTTTGTAACATACTTTGTGGTTTTGAAATTTTCTTTCAGCTACTCATAAAGATATCTTTTAATTTTAAATTATGGTTGCCATAACAGTCTGAACTAATATTTCATCTCACTAAATAATTCTCTTACTCATGTATTCTTTCTGGGATCATATTGTTTCTTCCTGCCACACTTAAAACAAACAAACAAACAAAAAAACCCCCCACAAACCCAAAACCAACCAACCAAAAAAAAAAAGCCCAAACCAAAACCAACAACAACTGAAAATACCTAACAACACAATCTCCCCAAACAAGCAGTGAAACCTCTCACAGTAACTGCAAGGGCTTTTCTTAAAACACACAAAGCCCTAAGTAGCAGCAGTAGGAAGAAGACTAAGGCAGAACAAAAGGGTGGAGGAAACGGAAGTCAGGGATAGGAAAAAGTAGAATGAAGCCGTGGCATTTTCATATGTGGCAGTCCAAGATGACAATATGTCCATTGACTTTCTGTGGATGAGAAATTCTGCAAATAAAATCCTGTGAACTTTAGGCTGAGTTTGACATATTGGTGGTAAGGGTCCCCAGCCTGGTGGTTCCTGTTACTTTTGGCTGGGAATAAATGAAGCTGTACCTGTGATTTGAAAATGGTTTGTAGTAGATTTTGCAGTTTGTTTGGAAGGCTTCACTTTCTAGAGAAAGTGGAAAATTTTCCTGCTATAGTGCTTATGTAGTAGCCTTGTTTGAGTATAAAATTGAACTGGTCAGTGTTTCAAAATACAGCTTGCTTGGTCCTTGGCTCCATTGGGCATGTAGGGGAAGGAGAATAATTTAAAAGAGTAAGTATAATGGAAATAGTTGGTGTGAGGTTTTTGTTGTCGTTGTTGTTTGGTTTGTTGGTTTTTTTTTTAATAATATGGATGTAGATAGATGCAAAAGTCCCCCAAACAGAAGTATCAGCTGTCCCATAACCTGCAATTTTGTTTACCTTCTCACACTTAACATTTATACTTGTGGTTTATAATTTTCCAGAAATTAACTAATTCTTGTCTGTCTTCTGTCTTTTTTGCCTTTTTTTTTCCTGGTTAATGAGGTCTCAGTTCATAGTGAAAATTGAGTCCTTGAGGTCATGACCTTGTAGTCATTGCTATTAAGTATCATCCTGCTTGGCTGTAGTTCTTCAGATTAATTCTGTTCTTCTTGTATGATGAGCTGATCTCTGTATTGATGATGCACATGTAAATATTATCAATGTGTTCCTACTTTAATAACCAACCTTACTGATAAAGTTGGTCTGACGATTTGCCTAAAGGCAAACTCCATTGGTAGCTTTTCTTCAGACGATTTCTCATTTAGCACTATCAGTTCTTTCCCTTTTTGCCATTTTCCTTACCTCAGTTGCACTCATTACCATTTTTCCCCATTTATGTAGTTAGTTTGTTTGTAGCACTGTGAAATGCTATATTGAAGTCCTTGTTAAAGCAACTGTATCATATTCTTTCAAGGACCAGAAATCCAGCATATTGCATCATAAATGCCGTATTACCTCTGCTTTGTATTTCTTAGAGAAACAATCCCTGAATTTCAGTCATAAAAACTAGAGACAGTGTTTGTCATATATAGTTCCATATCCTGCCTCAGTTATTTTAGTTCTAGTTTTATTTTTATTTTTTTGTTTTGTTTTTGCTGGTCAGCTATACACAGTACTGACATTCTTGGACTAGCTTTAGTTGGTTCCACTATCTGTGCCTTACTGACTCTGGCTCATTTTGATTACAGTCTTCAAATGTACCCGATATTAAATTGGATAGATGGTACTGCTTTGTCTCTTACTGTTTACCTGTCTTTACTATTTACCCCTGTTTACCTGATTTCCCCTATGTGAAGATTGATTATGGGGGCTACATTATTTTTCCTGACTTCTTCCAATATGTTTTTGTTTATTTTTATCCCACTTTATAGACTTTTCCCTGGACATTCATTGTTGAACATGTTTGTGCTGACTTGTCATGGTTTTTCTGAATGTACTTAAGTGGCTGATCATCCTGGTTCTTTCCTTCTTGCAACATTTCTTAAGGTGCCTATCAATCTTTATTATCTTGTGCAGAAAAGGGAAATTCTGTTGCAAGTTAGGCAGGCTTTTCTCTCCAGACATTTTTCTTGTCTGGAGCAGTCTTTACTAAATTTGCCCTGTGCTAATCAGTTTAGCTCTTATAATGCTTGGGATTCTATGATAGATGATGTTCTTCGTAAAGTCTCAGGATGCAGAACGTTTGCTGCCTAACTTATTCTCAATCCCCATTAGGAAGAAGGTGTCAGAGTGGAATTTTGTGTGTACCTCTTTAAAGGTGCAATTCTTGTGCCACAATTTGTCATGCATATTAATAATTCTGTAATAATATAAAGTTACAACTTGGACAACTTAGTAATTTTAGTAATTAAAAGTATATGGCAGCTAATAGGTTAAACATTTTCTTTAAATCCTGCTGGATGCCAAGTGACATTACATTGAAAAGGTCACCTACTTGTCTTCTTTGGGAGCTGTTTTTCATTGAGAGTGTTTGTGGTCTGATTTAGGGATGTATGCAGATACTGGTAAAGGACCCTACTTTTCATCTTGCAACCCCCCCTTACTGAACAACTATTCCCATTATACTTTACATTATCTTGATTTCCTTTTAAAAGTAAAGAGTTGTGTTGGCATTGAAATGGCAAAATTACTGTCCTTTCTGAGGGCAGTTCTCCAAACCAATAGGTGAAGCTCTTGTCCTGTATGAACAGATGAAATGTTTTACCCCTTTTCTGTTGAAATATGTATTTGGAGTTCTGGCACCTACAAGTTTTTTTTCTGAGAAGGCACTATTTCCTGAGCACAACAGAAATGTAACAGGAGCCTGGCTTGAAATATGCCAGTGAGGTATTATTTTGGTCACGTTGTTCTTAAAAGCACAGTGAGTTTGGGGGCAGGACAATATTTTGTTTGTCAGAAGGCTTGAACATTCCTTTGACACGTTTTGGTTTTGTAAGTTTACCAATATATCCTGTGTCACCGATGTACAGTAACTGTACACGAAACCACTGTTTCTGTTTCAGGGGAATCCTTGAGATTCCTTCACTGTGGTGGCTATAGTAAATGGCAGCAGACAGTGGTGCTCAGACATCTTATTTGACACTTATTAGTTGTATTCTCTTCTATCTCCCGTTTTGTCTCATTGTCCTATAATATTATGAGACAGACTGCTCCTATTGTAAATCTTTCTGAGACAGTAGCTGCCTTATACAGTATGTCTCTACTGTCTTTTACATTATGTGGTGCAGACTGCAAAGCATAATCATTCAGACCCTTTTGTGCTCGAGTGTCCCCAATACTCCCTTCTCCTCTGTGCACAGTCTTTGCATCTTTGTAGTGCTTTCATCTTGTGATTTGAGGTTTGCCCTTAACTCGGACTGATTTAACTGGCTAAGTGTTTTTAGGTCAGTGTCAGTTTCTCCTTGCAATGGGACACAGGCATCATTCTACTGAACAGCGTGGTTACCCAAAGGTAACTTACTGGTGTTGAACTCTTGCACAGCGGGCCAATGAACCAGTTAAATTATGTCATTGTAATAGCTGAAGGGTATAATGAATGGCCTTGTAAATTCTGCTGCTGACATCTTTTTTTTTTTTCCACTTGCTTGTTTTTGTGAATTGATGATCATCTTGGGTGTAACTACTTTAATCCTATATTATACAAGTGTTAGAATAATTTGTTGCTGGAATCAGTATCTATAATAGAAAGTGGACACATCAGCTTTTTGAGATGCATTCAGCAGCAGGACTGATGAGCAGATTTTTATCTAGAGCATCACATTGTACAAAATATGACTAAACATAAATCCTGTCATTGAGTGCTCAGTCAGTTGTAATGTCATCAGATTATTCCCTACAGTAGTGTAATAGGTGTAAGAATAATAGATGTTTTGCAGATTCTTTTGACTTTCTGGTTGTTGTGGAGTTTTTGTTTGTTGAGGGGTTTTCTAAACACATTGTCTAATTGTTTTGATGGCAAAAGGAAGACGTTTGAAATATTATAATTTTCTTTGCTGGTAATAAACAGTGTTCCCTATTTGAGCATTAGGTTGGGTGATTTAAGCATTTGTCTAGGTGCTTTACTTCTTTGAATCTGAGGTGGAAAAAGAACACTTAATGATCATGTAAGTAGTATGCTTGGGATATTATAAAAGTCTGTATTGGAAGGACAGCTATGGGCGTTTCAAAGAACAGAGTAAGTTGGATATTGCTCAGTAAGGCTCTCATGAAAGAAATAAACAATATAACACAGAAATTCATATACGTTTATTCTTTTTTTTTTTTTCCCCTTTAATTTTGTGTCCATTAGGGCCATATTGTGGTTTGGTCTCTGCAACTCCAAAACATGAATTGCCTAAATCAGGGAAAAAGTTAATGTCTTCCTCTCAATCTGCCATGTAGCTACCATCTTTATTTAGGAAAAGGCAATGCAAATTCTATTACTTTCTTTGTCACAGTTTGCCAACAAATATTGAATATTTGGTAACTAGTCAGGATATTCTGTTTAAGCAATTATGATGCCAAATCTTAAGGCTGTAAAGCCTTAACATTTTTAGATTTGGAGCATGTATCAAGATTTGGAGCATATATTAAGTGTGTACAAAAAGGGAATCTCATCTTTAACTGCAAAGTAAAACAACCATAAACTGAATAATATATAGAATTACAAAGCCAGTTGTATCTCTTCCTATTTCTGTGCTTTTTAGTTCTTTTGGAAGTAAAATTACAAACTTTTCTCTGAAAGATTTTAGTTTTCTTGTAACATTTTAGAAATCAGCATTTATAAGGAGGTGAAGTTTGAATTCGACCTTTACCTTTCTTTGTTGAAAAATTGCTTGAGTAGGTAATTTTCAAGGCTTTTGGATTCAATCTGAGTTCTTGCATGTTAGCTGTAAAAGATCTTCTAGCACAGAAAAGATTATTAAATACTGTTAACTAGAGTTCTGAAATGTTATTCTTCAAATTATAATGCTTCTGTACTCTTCCATACACAATTAGATATTGTTTTATATTTGTATTAGACTTCCTTGTTTTTCTTAAGAGCTCTTTGAACAAGGTTAAAAAAATTAACTTTTTGCCCAGTGAACTTGTGAACACCTGTAAAAGTAAAATGTGCTACAGTCAGTTGTGAGGAGGGACAAATCTATGAAAAGTTGATGTTTCTTCTGTGGGCTTTCTAAGAGCAGTAAGAACATGAGAAAACATTCCCCTTTTTGTTCCAGTAAAGGAACATAATAAATCCAGCTTAGTTTTAATACTATCCACAATTAAGTGGAAAGATCAAAAAAGAAAGTGGAATTAAAATAAAATTCCATTAAGATTTAGTAACTCTGTTGTAATAATCATTATCATGGGCATAGACAAATTTAATGTGTTTTTTCTCTCCTGTCTACATTTTATGTCTTCTTACTTGTGTAATTTTATTTTATATTTTTATGAAGTCCAATGCAAAAAAAAAATTACTGAAATTTCTGGTTATTCTAATTCTGCATGCATCTGTGTTGTCAGTCATGTTGCTGTTGGCAGCATTCCAGCCCCAAGCTGCAAAAGAAGTAATGCTTGCTATTTACAGGTTTTCAGTTCTTTTGGAAAGTGATCATTTACCATGTGACCATACTCCTCAGATTTCCTATTTTTTGAAAGATTACTTTTTCATAATTTACTGAGAATGCAAGTGAGATTGCTTCACAGGTGAGGCTGCTAGGAGCTAAAGGCTGCTCAAGGAGTATTTAGAGCTTGCTGTATGTGGTCATTCATGTGCACCGTCATGGCAGATTGAGCATGTCCCAAGCTGAACTTCCATAATACTTTTCTTGCAGTTGCTGGTTTTACTGCTTTGGATTGGGATGTTGAAGCAAGACAAACTGGTTTTCCTTGTGGTGTTAGTGCTCACCCATGCTGCAGGTGCTGGAACAGAGTGAGTGAGCCCAGTTTAAAACAGTGCTGGCATTTTACCTTCTATTTATTCGAAGCTGTGCTTCCATTGACTTCAGCTTTAGTTGGCAATGCTTAGCAATCCTGTGCAGCTAAATCCAGGCTTATGTGAGGCTCAGAAGAATGAAACACAGCAGTGACCACAGTGAAGAAGTTTGCAGTCATAGGAAAGTTGTTTAAGCCATAAGAATTTTAGCTGTTCCCCAGGATGTCATCTCTTCCTTCAGGTTGAAATACTACATAAAATATCCTAGAACCTAGTAAGTAAAAAAAGCTGAGATGTCTGTGAGCCTGACGGGAGTTTTTGTTATCCTGCTGGAAACAGTTAATATTCAGTGAGTGGAGGCTATCTTGTTGCTTGGCAGAGTTGGGTTGTGTTGTGCCACACACTGGTGCAGGAAGCTTCAGTGGGGGGCAGCATGGAAATCTAGAGCACGGGAATAAATTACTGAAACGGAGATATTGTTAAGAATGTAGGATACTTGGAAAGTTAATAGGAAGTCAGCAGATGGACTGAAATACATAGACACAGGAAAATGTGTCTTATGGAAGGTTCTAGGTATCAGAGGTCTTGCTGTTGGCATACTGAAAAACACGTAGAACAGGTGTATCTCAGCTCAGTGTCTATTTTATGCTGCAGATGCAGATGACCATGCTGACAAAGATTCAATGCATTCAAAAATAAGTTAAGGATTTTGAATATGGACAATAGCTAGGCTTGGGCAACATGTGTTAGATTCCTGACATGCCCTCTCAGAGTAAGACTTTTCACTTTGTAACTAGCTAAATTAATTTATGATCAAATGTCTCTGCTGCCATAGTCCTCTGCAGAGACAAAACACAAATGCACAGCTTCAGTTTTTAGAGCAAGGTGCATGTTTTCCGATGTCTCTGCTATGGGATATGTTAGTCATTTCCTGGTTTAGTTCATAAGCTCCAATTACTTTGGGCTACCTGTTCAAGCTGAAAAAAGTAGTGAGGAATGCATGCTGTATTAAGGTCCATTTAATACCTTTTATGGCCCTAGCTATAGATCTGGTCTTGGCTTTGTCATTCATAGTGTAGTCATATTATTTTCTCATTCTTTACCTGTCCTTCTTACCAGTAAAGACATGGTTTGTGTATCTACTGGGAGGGAACTGAAGTAATGCTAGGTATGCCTTGCCCTTACATGCCCATGCTGTGAGTCTAAGGGGGCAGGACAAAGCACACCACATTACAAGGTATGAAAAAAGGAAAAAGTTCTTTTGATTTCAAATGATACACATACGTGTCAATTACATACTTAAGGTACTGCTAAGTAATCTTTCTTTCATAAGTAAGATAACTTTAAGAATGTCTTTTCTCCTCCTGGGATTTGCTGACACACGTATTACACCTCACCTAGAGATAGACCTCTTCAAAGCACTGTTTTGATTCATTCCTGGAGCTGCTTCATTATGTGTATTGGATGGAGACTGGAGACCTCTGAAAAACTTATTATGGTTGTGTAATTAAAGACTTGCATAATACATATGCATAAAAGTGTAAAATGCAAATTGCTGTATTTTCTCATTGTACTTTAGTGTATTGACTCTAAACTTTTTTGGTAGAGTTACTGTTTGGGAGTTTTTAAATTAACAGACATTATAGACACTGTATTTTGAGATATTTTTACAAGTAAGGTATTTAAAGGTAAACTTCAACTAAAGCTCCAGTTTGTTTTGTGATCCTTCTTAAATCTGATCCTGCATATGCATTTGTAATTTTTCGCTATGCTTAACTTTGGACTATGCACTTTGAGGAGGTCTGTGTCAGATGAGCATACAGGTAACAGCCAAAGGCCTGGGATTTAAAGTTCTGGGACCCATATATTCTCTAAAAGTTATTATTACTAAGCTGTTTTTCAAGACTAGAGTATCATAAGAACTAAAATATGCTGCCATATATACTAACAACTAATAAGGAAGGAGCTGTTGTCTATGCACAGCAAAAGTACTGTCCAACATGGACAGACTGCGCTTAATCTCTTGCTAGTTTAGTGGTTGCTGTGTAGCCAAAGGCAGTGTCTTGTAGCTGGAAATGTCTCTTTTATCCATGATGTAGTTTATTTAAGTAGGTCTTGGGATCTTGGTCTTCTCTAAATGATCCCAGCAGATTTTCCAGACTTGCTGGATTTTGAAACTTCTTCCCCAAGGTTTTTTTATTCTGCTTTATCATCCTGTATTTTATATTTTGATTTCCATTCATGGTCCTAGTTGAAGAACTTCCTTGCGAAGTTCTCATGTGCTACTAAGGACTCTTACGAATTGTTTCTGTTGTTGGGATTGTTGGGCAGTATATCGGTAGCCTGTGGAAACAATGCAAAAGGCAGATCTGGGAAAAGCTGCAGTATCGGTTCACAAAACCAGGAGAACCTGTTCATGTGGAGAAATAAGGAAGCATCATCCTGTGCATGTGTGTGCTGAAGCACCAGCCTTCTTGGAAGAAATTGCTGAAACAATCTTGAAATCTGCCGAGCACAAATGAGTTCCTACTGAAATGAAAGCTACTAAGAATAATTGTAGTAGCCCTTTTACTTAGAAGCTAGAATGTTAGCTCTGACTTGTTCATTTTGTCATCCATACTACAAAATCTGTAGTCAGCATGCATTATACTTGCATGTGCCACAACGTATTTGTAAAAATCTGTTGTCTAAATTTCTTGTTTAAATTTCTGTTTACTGAATTTCTTTTATTAAATTTCTTCTACTTTACTAGATTTATGTACTTATTTGCTCAAGTACTATAGTGGGAAGTGTTCCAATTATCTAAGTAAAGGGGCTTGATTCAGTTGATCTTCCTGTGTCCATTGTGGGTCTGATTTAATAATGTTGCAGGTTTGTATGACCCTTACAAGGTTAGAAAGATCCTGCATTCTGGCAAACCTGTCCAGTATAGCCTTGCCTTCGTTGCTGTGATTTTTTTTTTTTTTTTTTGTCCCTTTTTTCATGTGTCCGTGTGCACAGTTCTGTTGGAAGTTTTAGAACAAACTAATCCCTAGGATTTCCCAGGGATTTGCTGCTGTAGTGGCTTACTGAAAATATAATATACGTATGTTAATAAAGGACAATTGCGTTCAATTTGCAGGCTATGTCCTCTTCTGAACTCACTCCTTCTGACCTCTAAGACTGTAATTTCTGGAATGTTTGACGCTGGAACAAACTATCATTGTGGCAAAAGCAGCAATCCTGCCCTTTTGCTCTCCAGAAAGTGTTGGTTTTGCCAGCTCAGCTCTGCTGCAGCTGTATAGTAAGCCAGATCAGGGGACTGATCTAACTGAAAAATACTTCCCCACCCCTACTTAGGGTATAAACTGTATGTTTGCTTTCATACTTTTTCTTCAGAAAGGTGCTCTACTTCAGTACTGTAACACTTGACCTTCTATATTCACAGTGCAAGTATATGAAATGTATCTGTAAAAAACAAATAGAAAAAGACACCTAAAATTCTTGCTTTGAGGGAGTAATACAGATCCTATTTGATCAAGTCACTAATATAGCACAAGAATGGCATGTTTTTGCATCTAAGTTATACTTTTTCTGTTCTATCTAGCCTTGCATTTTTGTTAAGGAAGTGAATATGAAATAAAACAAACCCTTCTGCTACACATTGCTTTGTTTTCTTTTGGAGGGCTCTTTCCTCAATATCTGTTTTAGGTTTCCTGGGCATCAGTTTGACTTTATATTCGGTATGTATTGATGCACTTGGATAGATGAACAAGTATACTTTTAAATACATCATCCAAATGCTGGCATTCTAAGCAGCTGAAGAAAACCTAAAAATCATCAACAACGAAAATTGAGAATCAGTGAACTCATTTCAACTTTTATGCTCAGTATAGCTTCTAACAGAAATCAAGTATTATTCTTTGTACATCATATTTGACTGCCAAAAAAATGCTAAATAGATGAAATAAATGTGTGAAGAGTATAGTGCTAGTTCACTTATAGAAAATTGACATGTTGGAGAAGGAAAGTTGAATCTTCAGTTTAGAGTAGGCAGACTGTGGGAACATGAGATTTTTGTGGTAAGATCATCTATATTTTGGAGCTTTCTGTAGCAGCTACCTTAATAACATGTGCATTTATTTGAATACCAGAACAGGAGTATTAAAAGGAAGCTTAATTATACCAGTGAACTTATCTTCTTTAGTTTTATTTAAAGACAACCTAAGAAAGAGGGTTCAAGAGAAATTATACTGAGACAAAAGGTTTGTTACAGTTTCAGTGTATACTGCTGCTGTTTGTCAGAGGATTTTTAAATTGTATCCTTTAAAGCAGGAAGATTGTCTTGCGGAAACCAGTATGTGGAAAACATTTTTCCATAATTTTGGGAGCAGTTTACAATGAAGGTTTCAATTTGTGCAGCAGAATGTTATACCACTCTTGATTAATTGTAGCCTACTACAGTTTACAAAGAAAAACTGCTCTTGTAGATACTTGTTCTTTACTGTTTTTTAACAGGAGTTATAAGAATAAGAAAATTAATGTTTTTTAGAAACTGTCTGACTACAAGGGGCTGTTCTGTTATGCTCCACCATTGTGTGCAGTACTGTGGATACATGAGCATGAAAAGATTACTCCCTCTATAATATTGTTCCTGACCTTTGAAACTGGTCATTTTCATAGGCCTGTTAAAGACTGGTTGTGGGTCGTTGGTTTGTTTCTTTTTGTTCGTTTGTTGGTGGTTTTGTTGTGTGTTGTGTTTTGTTAGGGTGTTTTGTTTGTGTTTGGTTTTGTTTGTTCTTTTTCTGTTTTGCTTTTTCTTAAAAACTAGAAGCAGAACTACAGTGAATTTAAAATGAGAGATTTGAATACAAATCAACCCTTGCTCAGGTTTTTGAGTGCCCTAGTATAAAAGTGTTGCATATCCTAGCTTGCTTTTTGTTTTGTTTTGCGTCTGGTGTACTTTCCTTAACTCTCTGAGATTCATTTTAGATGTTTGAAAAATGGCTTGCTACTTTCTGGAATAAATGTGCCTGTTGGCATCTTGAGCATTGCTTGCTTCTGCTCTGATGTGGCGGTAGCACTGTGATGCCGACGATGAAGCTGCAAAACAAAAATCTCTGAATTCTGAAACAATTTAACTTTTTAAATGTAAACATTATTATTGCTTTATGTCTCAGTTCCTGTTTAAATTATAATGTTTAGAATTAACTATTGTTTGTATGTGTATTTTGAAGACTACTAAAAAGCCTCCTGCATAGCTGTACTGGTGAAAATTGGAAAATGAAAGGGTATCAGTTTCACAACTGTAGGCTTGTATTTATCAATTATTTTTATAATATAAAAAGTTCTATCAAAAAGAAATGTAGAGTTGGATGCTGAAGTTTTATGAAACAAGAAATGAGCCTGTGTTAGAAAATGATTTTTTCTAAAACAGTTTCTTTTCTTTTTTTTTCTGTTCCTTTTTTTTTTTTTTTTTTTTTTTCTCTTCTAGGACCGGAATAGGCCCTATGACACTTTTAACTTGCACTCTTTGGAAAATTCCTTAATGGATATGATAAGGACTGATCATGAGCCTCTGAAAGGTAAACACTACCCTCCCAGTGGCCCACCAATGAGTTTCGCTGATATAATGTGGAGGAATCATTTTACAGGTTAGGAATATTCATATGTCCATGCTTGCTTGGTGTTTAAACAAAAATCAGCTTTTCAGTTTCGCTATAAACTTTTTGCTAATGAATGAGTTGTCAGTTATTAAAAGCTTTCTGTTTTTCCCATCTTAAGATAATCATCTGTACTGTAGGAAGATCAGGTGAAATCTGCATACGTTTCTTGTGAGTGCACAAGCATCATAATAGCTAACCGGCATTTCTGAAACTTGGTTTTGTGTATCAGCAAATTGCCCAGTTGGGTCTCCTGCTGCAGTCACTCAGTTCAGAAAAGGAGTAGTGAAACTGAAGTCTAATCGTTTCTTCAATATCTTATTCAAAGTTAATGTGACTCTCATTTTCGGATCATCAGGTAGTATACAGGGTTCTAAAACAATCACTCTCTACAGATGTTTCAGGTTTTGTTGGGTTTTTTTGGTTGTTTTTTTTTTTTGGGGGGGGGGGTTAAGTATCTTAATTTGGATCTCAAATTGTTAGGGAAACCAGAAGCTATTAGGATGTTGTTAAATGCTGGGAAAGTTTTGATTATTTATGCTACTAAACTGTGTTTGTTCTAGCAGCTGTGGCATCAGAGATGAAACCATTTCTAATACTTAGCTGATATTGAATAGTGAAAGGTGGTGGCAACATTTCAGTGAACAAATATTCCTGATTGACCTGCACACTTCTCTTCTTATTCTTTCATTTGTTAAGTTTAAAAATAGGTACACATTCTTGCTTACCTGCATTCTTGCTCACTTTGAAGACGCTAGCTAATACTAGGCCGTATACAAAGGAAATAGATATGATTATGAAACACTGAGAAGCCAGGACACTGGAATTGATAGAGAAGGAATCCAGCTGTGTGTGGCTATGCTAATGCTTATATACACACTTTCCTGATGTCATGATTGCCTCATTTGCTCCCCTCTCCATTTATATATTACATGTAGAAAAATTTTTTCTTAAGGTTTTGTGCCTTTTTCACTGTCTTTCTGGATACAGATTTTTAGTTAGTTAGTTACTTAGTTATTTTACAACCATACCAAACTGGGTTCTGTGCTCTCAGTTCTTGTAAGCTGGTGCTCTCCACTGTTATCTTGAAATTTGCTGTGCTGTATGCTTCATCTCTCTTTAGCCATTATTCAGATGTCTTAAAATGGCAAGAAATACTGTCTCATGTCTATTCTGACCTTAGTTCTCCAAAATAATGTTTACCTGAAACATACAAAAAACAAAACTGAGATTTCTGCTGGATATACGTTTCATATAGTTTGTATTTAAAAAAAAAATAAAAAGAAATAAATCCCGATTTCTAGTAATTAGATTTAAATATCGTGTCTTATTAATTCTAGCTAAAACGCCCATGTTTTTAAATCAGTATTTATTTAAATGTACAAATAGAGACTATTTTTTTAAAGACTGGATTTCCATATGAACCTGAATGTGGGAGAAAATTAGAAAGATAGGATTAGAAAAGTAGGACTCTAGAAAAAGCCTTTAACATCATGTAAGTGCAATTTTGTTTCCTTAAAATAATTTATTTTTTTAATAGGAATATTAGCACATAAAATAATAATAGGTGAAAATATTTAATTCTTCTATGTTGTTGGGTGATTCTATCAAGAATACTTTCCAGTACTCATCTGAGCTAACCTGTATAAGTGTTGCAAGTGGCATATTCCACAGCTGCAACTGAGGGTCATAATGCTATTTGATGTTGGTGTTTTGCATGAGGTAGAAATGAAATTCTTGGTTTCATAAAGTATCTTCTTACTTTTTGAGAAAAGTATCCTTTCCAAAACAAACTTAATATTTTCATCTCTACTAGTTTAACAATTTATGTAGGAAACTGCCTACCTTAAATGGGTATTTGAGAGCAGTAGGAACTGTTTGTGCTCAAAAAGTAAAACCAAAGAGTTTGATATTAATTGAAAGTTTGAGTTTATTCGTTCCATTTGCCAGTGGAACTGTTAGCTTTATTTTTGCTCTAACAAACACTTCTGTCACTGGATGTGCTTTTTTTAACTGTCTCATTTTCTCACTCAGTGCTGCTCATCTGTTTTGGCCTTCTGGCCTTGTTACTTAGCTCTCCTCCAGCTTCCAGTCCAGTAACTGTTGGAGAAATATTGTTTACTTTAGTTACCTCCCTCTGTTTTGCCCCAGCTGTCTTTATTCCCATTGATATAGTTAATTCCCTGTCTTGCTTTCTTTTCTTCCTCCCTCTGACTACAGAGCTTACTTTGCTAACCTCCAGCTTTGCCTCAACCTACTGTGCACTTTCCTCTCTTCGTGTTTTCACACTATGCAGCATGACTGGCAACATTCATAGCAGCGACTGTTCCAGGATATTAATTCTCCCTTCCAAGACGTATTGTCTTCCTCTGTATTAAACAGAGTTACTGTTAAACAGTGTTACTATTTCAACAGAATCCTTTTCAGAAAAACCTTTTTTTTTCTGCAAACATTGATACACTTGTCCAGTTGTTTTCCTTTTGCATTTTTATTGTTGCCTTTTCCGTGAAAATTGGTCTTGACTCTTTCCCTGTACCTCCAATTTTCTCTGCTGAAGATGCAGAAGGTTTTCAACTGCTGTCCTTCTCTGTACCTTCCTCAGATTTCACTTAATCTTGTCTTCTAAGCTCTCTTGCTTTTTTCTTACTTATCCCACTCTCCTCTGGCTCTCCTCCTTAAAGTAGTAGCAGGTTTTAGTTTGCAATCACCTTGTGAAAGTAGGTGATTGCCTCTGCTTGCCTTTGCTTGTTTCTTAAGTCATTGTTACCTACTTCAGCTTCATTTTTCTCATTTCAGTTCCTTCTAGACATTCCTGTGTGGATGCATCTTGTGCAAAATTTCAGCTGCTCTTTCTGGAATCTTATTAACTTAACCAACTCTCAGAGCTACTTCCTCTTCATTTAACCTTCTTTGTCTTTCATAGTAAACTAGGTACGGGGTTTTTTAATTTTAAATCTTTTCTTCTGCTGGCATCTGTGACTGTCCTCTCTCGGGTTTTGTGCAGCTTTTTCTTGTGTAGATGGAAAGTAAAAGAACCACTAAAGTCCTGGTTTAACAAGTGATCAGACAAAATGAGATGGCTTTCAAATGACCTTTTAAATTGTTCACCTTTTGGTAAACAAGCTTTGTTTTGTCAAACAGTTTTAGCTAACAGCACTTTCTTGTCAGTTGGCCTTGTATTTACTATCCAATTTTTTAAGCAAAAGGGGTGAAAAGATCATTATGAAATCCTCTGATCTTGAAAACACAGGAAGATTTAGTTCTAGAAAAGCTATACATGTTTTTTAGCCTCCAGTGCATGTTACAAAGCCAGTGCAGCTATTTCAGGATCATTTCAGCCTGCTGCTGGCAACAAAGTCTTCAGCAAAGGAGTATTTTTAGAAGTACTGTCGTATATGTATTCATTAGTAAAATATTGCAGGTGGTTTATCTGAAGGTTGAAACTTTGCTTGGAACATAGTCCCTCTTGGCATATGTGCCTACTCACATCTTGGCAGATATTTAAAACAAAAAATAATTATCTTGGATATAGAACAAGGGCTTTAGATTAGAATGTGGATGGGGGTTAACAGTAACAGATTGTAATGTGAAGACCAAATTAAAATGTTTCTGTGATGTGTTTCATCTGATTGTGACGTGTAAGTTCCTCCTGCTCTACATTGTTCAGTGGAGGTAGTGAAGGATCTCAGGGGTGAGG
Source organism: Ara ararauna (assembly GCA_028858755.1). Lineage (NCBI taxonomy): Eukaryota > Metazoa > Chordata > Aves > Psittaciformes > Psittacidae > Ara > Ara ararauna. Next base: position 73,007,693 of record CM054381.1, read on the forward strand.
AAGAGTCTATCCTCTGGTTCATAGTAGTTGAAGCTTCATACTTTCTCTGAATCTGAGGTGTGATCAGACTTTGTCCTGAAGGCTATAGAAATTCAGTTTATTTCAAGGTCACCAGAGTAGATCACTTTTTTTAGAGCAAGATCCACTTGGCCTTGAGAGGGTATGTGATTAAGCAACTTTTTTGGCGGTGTTACTTTCAAGTGTGGAACAAGAGAAAGGCTGAAGGATTGTTAGTGCAGCAGAAACTAACTGATCCTCAGTCTTGCAATATTAAATTACTTACACTGAGTGAGTGCTACCTCAGTCTGATTGGCAGGCTGGCATGGTGCTCTCCAGCTAGGAAAACTAGGGTCACTTATGTTTTTATGGGTGTTTCTTGCAGTAAGAGAGATTTAATACCCAGCTCTGGAGCTTCTGGACTTGGATAAATTATCAGCTTATCCATCCGTGTTGCATTTTATCTTGAGTCCCATCTTGGAAGAAGCTGTTCAGTGTCAGCTCTTATTTTGTTTGTCCAAAACAGATTTCTTTTTCTCATCTTTTTCTGCAAGATAGGGGTACCCTGCTGTAGGTTTATATCTTTCTGTCCTTGTAGTCAGGGAACTATGTAACTTTATAAACTGCCGTTTTCACGCCTTGAGATCTAAAGAATGTAAACCCATTAAAAAGGAAGCCTCATTTTCTTTTCTCCCAAGACAGTTAGGCAGACTTCCTTGCCTGTGTTCTCTGCCATCAAGACCAGCGTCAACATCTTTCTTTTCCTTGAGGCAATACTCATAAATCCTTTTCTCCTTTCAAGAGGAGGAAAAAAGTACAGTAAGGGAATTGTTAAACTTCTTATTAAAGGCAAATTACTGTATATGGCCAAGGGTATCTGGTTTTTCCCTGTGTTCCCTGTCACATAACCAGGCCTATGTGACAGAACAGTGCAGTGTCTTCTAAAATGTTTTCCTGAACTGTCCTATTTATTTGCTGAATTGCCAGTAATATATATCATACACTACAAAAACATGGGAGAGGGTTTTGCTTTAGCAAGGAAAGGGTGTATTTTATAACTTGTTGGTATGTATGTACTACTTTTACCTAATGCTGTAGGGCAGAACTGAATTATCAGAATAACTTTGGGTAGATGCTACTTATTACTGACTAAAACATTTCTTTCCTACATCAAAGTGCCTCCTGTCTATGGTGTAATATGTCACTGTTGCAATATGTTTATCCATTTCAAAGTATTGCATTACAACACAAACAGAGGCATTCTGATCTATAAAAAATATTTTGATCAGTAGTAACTAGCAGCTGCCTTTCTTCTATTTTTAAATAATCAAATAAAATATTTCAGCTGTGTTAGATCATATGCTATGCACATGTGCTACTGATAGGTCATGAAACTGAATTGAAATTAAATTGATGAGAGAAATCATGTCCCTTTGAAATATTTATTTTAAATTTACTGTTGCAAAAGATAACTAATATTTGGTGTTTATTCTAAACCAGAATCAAAACAAACTTCATGATGTGCAAATCCGCAACTAACAAAAAAAATCTGAGGTTTTCATTAAGTATCAGTGTGACCTATCTTCAAGTATGAATGTTTGGAGACAACACAGGTACAAGAATTTCAAGAGTAGGCTTTATTAAAACTAATGGACGTTTTACTGTAGAAGGATACATAAAATATATGTTACTTACGTGATTTCAGTAGAATGTACATAGTCCCTGACTATATTAGTATTTGTTATTCTGAGATTGTTTGAGACTTTGAATGCATGGTTTACTGGGAGGTGTCCCTGCCCCTGGCAGGGGGGTTGGAACTAGATGATCTTAAGGTCCTTTCCAACCCTAACTATTCTATGATTCTATGAATATAAATATACAACAGTTCCGAAGTGGAAACAGCATCTGTGGGGAAACTTTTTATCTAAATTTTCAGTACTTAATATGAAGGACACCCATATGTTTGCACGGCAGGAAACTGAGGTTACTGGGGTTACTACTTTTTAACTATCGTAAAGACTGTATCAGGTCATAAGAAAACTAAGTAAAATTTAATATGGCCTGTTTACCTTTAACTTAACTGTAGTGTTTATGAGGTTTGACAGCAGAGTTTGAAGATTGTGTGCAGTTTATAGATACATATAATACATATAGAATGGAACTTTTTCATCTTTATCTTCAGTGAACTTCAATGCATGCCAACTGATTTTGTTCAGCTCTAGTTGTTCATAAGCTCTTCGTAAGCAAAGCAGTAGGTTTGCGACATGATCTGAGAAGGGTGAACAGGTTGTATTTGTGGTTGCAGTCAGCAGCTGAACACAAAGGTCGTGCAAATAGAACAAATGTTGTCATCTCAGTCCTAGAAATCGTGCTCCCCAGTCAGAGCTTTTTGCAACAGTGTCATTAGAAAAAAGTGCGCTGTGACAGTGTTTCTCAGGATCTCAGTGCTCGTCAGACACCTTTCTGTAAATGCACGTGAAAACCAGAATGAGTGAACAGATGTGTTTGTACATCTCTGTGTGTTAAATCAGGCCACTCAAGCTAATCCTTTTACAGGAAACATTTTCTGTTTCCTTTCATTTTGAAACTCTGCTTATTTAAGAAAATCCTCTTTAGTTTTTTGGGGGAGTGTATTTTTTTTTTTATGTGTGTTTGTTTTTTTTTTTTTTTTTTTTTTAATTCAGTACAAAATGGCTACTAAATGGTTCATATTTCTTAAATTAAGTGCTTTCTTCCATGATCATGTAGTGTGTTCATACTTCTTAATTTGCTGCTGGCACTCAGCTTGTCCTTGTCTTTGACCTGCTGAATCTCTTTTGGACAAGATTGGTGGGGGATTTGTGTTTGCTTTGTGTAGTTTAAAGAGTGGTGGTAAGAGATACCAATTTTTCTTTCTCCTTATTTCCAGTCTTTCTTTTTTTTCATGTATTTATTTACTTTTTCTTTCTCACTTCTCTACTGTTTGAGGGTTTGTGTGTTTTAGAATGGATTGCTAATGAAAAACTATCATATTGGGTTGGTTTATTCCCCCCAAAATGGCAAGTAAGAATACCAATATTGCTCTTTTGAGTGAAGATTAAGAACTACATGTAGTATGGGAATATGTGTACATATACTTGTCTACCCCTTACAAGTAAAGCCAGTTTTCTTTTCCTGTTCATCAGGTGTTGCATTTAAAGTACTAATATTTTGGAAATTTAACTGTTTTCAAGCTGAAAATGTTTGCACTACTCAAATATATGCAAGAAATTTGTGTTTTATTGGAGCAAGGTAATTTACTCATGAAGAGTACATTTCATAGTAGTGTATTTGTTATGTTTTATAGGTTGCCTTCTCTACTGAAGGCATATATTTGTTTAGTCACTGATAGGAAGAAGTATCAGCAAGCTTTATTACTATCAGCTATTATTCTGGCTGATGATTATACACTTTTGTTCACATCGTCACTATATGCGCTTGCACAGTAAAAATATATATGTATAAACACAGTAATAGTGCTTCGTATTTCCCTTCTGGCAAACAATAGTATTTTTGTTCTGCTGAGTATGGTAAGGTGTAAAAAATATTTAAGTCCCAATTACAGATATGAACATATGGCAGACTTAAAAATAAGCAGGGAGGGAGGGGACTAACAAAGTTCTTCAGGGAGTTACCTTTCATTTTTATTATACTTTATGCAGACACTTATACAGTTCTTGCTTTTCAAATGTTTCGAGAAGCATATATGGGCATTTATGTTGAGTTAATGTAGCATCACTTTCAGGTGTCTGTTTTTGAAAGGATAGGAGAGAGAATGGTCTGAGGTCTAGTCATGTAAAAGTGGTTAAAATTCCTATGTACGCATATCCATGCATATACACACACATGCTTCATGATTCTGAATCTTGTGCCATTTGTGAATCATGGAGCCAAAACTCATGGTTTAGGGTATGGGGGTGTGTGTGGGTAGGTGTTAGGTTGTGCTGTAAACTAGACCCCCAAATATATATGAGTCAAAGTAATCTTCTTGTTTCAGACGTTTGAGGGAATACTGGTCTTGCTTGGATATTTGCACATTTTTGTGTGTCTAATCTTTGCACTACCCCACTTGCTACCTATCCATCCAAATAACTGTTGCTGTTTTGTAATGCATTTTGTTGGCACCAACTTTGAAATAATTAGATAGACAAGAATGATAAAGGAGGTATTATTACTAGGGAAGGGGAGCAGATCTAGTCCTGTTAGCAGTTTCATTTGACCTTGCCAGTGGAGTCTGTAATCATAAGTTGTAATTGATACCAACAATGATCTTAAGGAATATGTGAGAGTAAGTTCTCATCCCCACTAAGTTCAGGACATTTTCTAGCAAATATCATGCCAAATACCAATTGCTGAATTGATGAGTGGTCTGTCTTGAAGAAAAGCATGAGATATAACAGTGCAAGAAGTTTTACTCAGTATATAACCAAGGAACATTGTTTCTTGGAATGTTGATTGTGACATGAAAATGATGCGAATAGGTAACTGTAATCTTAAAAATTCTTCACTGAGTGTTCATGTCCATGAGCTGATTAGGATTTCACAAGTTTGATTTCAACAAACTGTAGAACGTTTGAGAAAATGAATAATAGGAGAAAATTAATTGAGAAATCTCTGAAACCAAAACCACTACTTATAGATCTAGAACTGATTAATCACTGGTGTTTGTTTCTGACATGGGAAAATAATGGTAATACCAGCATACATATAGAAAGATGAAGTCAAAGATAGGTTTTACATTTAGTTGTAAACAGATTGTGCACGTAAGGTTCAAGATCTGCTAAAAATAGTGGATTTTAAAGTTGAGACTAGGGGGACCACTATAGACAAGCCTGACTCTAGACATTGTTAAGAAACTGTATAGTGCTAGAAGTATGCTGATATCCAGGTTTGTTGTTTCTGGAATAACATTCTTTCTCAGAAGTGTTTGTGTAACTTGAAATTTTTCAAGCAATTAAAAGAAATCAGGTTATCTATTTGTAAAAGATGTAATAAAGAGATTCTTATGTGGAAAGGGTGTACCTCCTAAAGTTATTAAAAAGATTTCAGAATTGTTTCAAAATCATTACTCTCTTCTACAATGAATGAGGTGAAGTTAAATTACATTTAACATCATTTTATTTCCAGTATAATACAGAAATGAAGATGCACATATTTGACATGTGCTCTAAGAAGAAACTGGGCTCTCTGCCATGGCAAGCATGATACTAGACATGCAGCAGAGCACTTAGGCAGTCCAGCCAGAAAAGTCTCTCCAAATGCTGCTACGAGAGAGAATTTAAGGAATTTAATGACATAAGATATGCAAAAGAGCAGCTTGGTCTCTACAAGACTCATTAAGCTCTTATTTATATTCTGAAAAGTTTAAAGATCAAGAATTATACACCTAGATTAATTTTATTTTTTTTTAATTGGGAATTGAGAAGACATAAGTAAAAGAGTGATTGTTATTGCAGCCCAACTGCAGTAATATGAGTGTGTGTTGTTAAAGCACATAATTGAAAATATACTCAGTAGGTAGTTATGAAACCAAGATAACAAACTGAAAATGGCAGATGTGCCCTGAATGCAAGTACTGGGATGTTGTTACTAGAAGAGTTCCTATTTATGACTTCAGTGAAGTGCTGGAGTCCGTAACTTCCGTGCTCTATCTCTCTGTGTTTCTGCTTATTGTAAGTTTCGTAAAAAGCAGAGATTCCATTTTAAAACTATAATTAGAAATATGTGCTTATAGAGACTTTGTAAAGGTCCAGGTAACATACATGCACTTTTCTTAGAATGGTTTTTTTGATAATAATTACTGGTTTTAACCCTAATATGTCCTGGAAAGTTCATATTCTTAATTACATTTCACAGTTTTACATTGCAACTCTAAATGAATAAATTCATTATATCCTTTTCGTGCTCTCTTGTTGTTCCTTAGGTAATTATGCACTTCTGTAATCTGCATATGGCCTCTTTTTCAGTGGAAAAATTTGCTTCAAACAGCAAAATATTAAAATGTAGCTAATATGAAAGGCTATATAATTATTGGTAACTAAATGTCTTATGATTGGTGCATTACCAGTCTGTTTTGAATGCTTTTAATGCAGGTGTGTTTTGAAAGCATCCCATTAATTTGTTTCTATGTAATTGCATTGGGGAACCTCTGAAGATGCACAGAATTATCCCACACTGTTGCTTAGCTCAGTGTGACAACATGTCCTTTTGCTTGTGCTGCTCCGTATTTTCTGCTCCTCTTAAAAGATAGCTGACAAGAACTGTTTAAAAATAGCAGGCCAAGGGCAGGTGACAAAATGTCACACAAGCAGCACCTGGTCCAGTGACAGCCTGGAGGGAGATAAAAAACCAAACCCAGATGTCACAGATACGATTCTATTTCTGAAGCTGGTCAAACAGCAGAATTTCAGCTTCAGCAAAGGAAAACAGAAGAGCCCATCCAAGCATTAGCCATTCAAATTTTACTTTTTTTTTTTTTTATTTATTTTTATAGCAGTTCCTTTTTTTCCTTTTACAAGTATTAGTTACAAGTGTAGATTATTATATATACACCTTTTCTCTGTGCAGGTACTACCTGTAACCTTATGCTTATTAATATGCTATTAAGGAAAAGGGAATTAATGTCCATCTGGCAAGATCTTGGAAATATTTTAGCACAAGCTTATATAAACAAATAATAGCAGCTTTAATGTTTCTGCCAGATTAATGTGAAAACGTGTATAGGAGAATTTTGTCTGTCATTAGGAAATCTGAAGTAGTTAATGAAGATGTCTTTAAAAAGCTTTGTTCAAGCAATTGGAAAGTAAAAATTGAGGTTTTATTTACCTTCCTTCTGCCCCTACTTCTTTCTGGAGGTGCTGTTTGCTTCATAGTCTTATTGTGGTGGCACTTTTTTCTAAAAGAATGAGAAAATTATAATGTGAAGAAAATGCATATTTTTTTTCTTAAACTGCTTGTGACTTAGTTCCACAATTGTACTGAAACTTCATGTTGAATCTGTTCAGAAAGAATATTAACTGCAGCACAGCAGTCTCTGTGACTGGAAATAGAAGGCTTTAACTTATTGATAGGGAGTAATTTGAGAAGATTGGCTTTAGTTCTGCTTTCCAGAAGCTTTTTTGCTAAAACTGGATTTTGCAGAAGTACAGGAACTTAATTCATATATTGGTTCTTCAGTGTAGTTTGTGGGTCTTGAGCTCCCGTATTTGAGTGTCAATGTAAAATGCCTTCTTCCTTAGCTCCCAAACTTAGCCGCAAATCTAGAGATACAGACAGCATATGAAATGGATTACAACATTTGTAAGTAACTCAAGTTACTTACGCTACTTAATTGAAATAATTTTTATGTGGCTATAATGATCCTTCTATATCTTTTTTGAAACAAGGACTAACATCAGTTAAAGATTTCAGAGTGGTTTGCGGGGGGGGGGGGGGGGGGGATGAGGGTGGTTTACTTAAAGTCCTGTTACGAAGTTTCTTTAGGTAAAGTTTTTAATAGTTCAGCTCAGTCAAATAGTATCTGAAACTAATCTGAACAGTTAATATAGTTGGCCAATTTCTTGACTTGATGGTAAAAGTAGATTTCTGGGGACTGTCTTCTTTGAAACAAAGTAACCACGTGTGAATTTGTTCCTGCTTCCAGTTCCCAAAGTCATCAGAGATCTTGTTAAGCCATCTTTTCCGTTGTTAGATCTCACCTGAGAAAATAGGTACTATTTTGCATCTCTCCAGCTTCCTGGAAACTGGCACCAGTAGAATTTGTTTGGATGTCATGGTGAACCTTCTGTATATGATAATCCCATATTATGGGCCAAGAATCAGTATTTTTCAAAGTACATATAAATGTACTCCATGACAGTGGTCCTCCAACCCAGTGTCTTACCTCAAATAGTAAGCAATAGCACATTCTTAGGGAAATAATACAAAACCGCTGTAAACACTCTGTCTCCAGTGATCCATTAACTTGGGAGCTCCTGGTATCACAGGTAGTATGGAAAACAGTGATTTATTTTTACCAATTAAGTGGAGGTTTTTAAATACTGTATTTGTTATTTGAAGCGTACTATAAATGGCATAACTGCAGCAAGGTTGAACTTTGAGGCCTTGTTTTGAAAGGGTAAGCGTAATACTTTCCTAGTACAAAGCAAAGAGTTGTATTAAAAAATAATCATTTTCATAGTTCGTTTTGTGATTTTTCAATATCTTAAGTACATAATAATAAAGGTACTTCAATGTTAAATATTATAAATGTGTATTCTTGGAAAGTTGTCTTTGGTAGATGGAAGATTGAGCTATCCTGACTATTCATCCCCATTAGCAATTTTTCATATTATTGAATTTCAGTTTTGAAAGAAAAACATTGAAAATACCTTTTATTTACATTGCAGGGCGTATGGGAATAAACTTCCATCATCCAGGAACAGACAATATCATGGCTCTTAATAGTAAGTAGTTAATATCTAATGACTGTTATTAATAACTAATGACATATTATAATGTTGAATATTATTTTAGATTTCTTATGTAGCCATGCAGTCAATATAAATATGTAATAATATTTGCATAGAAGTTTTTGTACACTCTCAAAATTATTTTCATTAATCAAACATCTCTGATTTTATTTGTAGCATTGGTAATTCTTTTTATCAACTTTATAATAGTTTTGCATTCCACTGGAAGCTTCATAATGCCTGCTATAGATAAGATTGCAAAGCAGTCTCTGTTCCCTCTTTTGTGGGCATGCATGTGTGTTAAATCTGTAACTTCGATTTTTTTTTTTTTTTATATCTCTCCAGATGTGTTTCTTCTTGATGGGATGAGTTGTTACAAGTTTTGCATACAATTACACTGACTGATGGAGTTTACTTTGTTGATTTCCCTAAAACATTATGTAGACACCACTGGGCAGAACCTTTAGACATCTAAATAATGAGAAAAAAACTGTGGGGCTGAATTTCACTGAAAGGTTATTGCTTTTGTTTGTGTTGGAAAATAAATAAAAAAATCCAACCATGAATATGCAGATTCAGAAAACCTGCCAGAATGGTTCTGAAAGGTCTAGAGACAGCCTTGTAGCATGTAGAGGGCAGGGATGGGTGTTAGGTGTCACCAGCATAATGTAGAAGTGAGCTCTGCAAATCAAAGCATAGTTTTTGTCCATCTAATCCTAAAAAATGCTAACAATTTTGAAATGTCTGGTTTTGCTTGCAGTGTTGTATTAGAGGTGTTAGGATTAATTGTCTAACCTCAATTTTTTTGCCTTTGCACCATCTATATAAATTATACTAGTACAGTTGAAAGCTACTGTCTTTTGTGTAGTACCAGAGTTAAAAGATAATTTATAAATATGAAGAACTGAAACCTTGTAATAGGCAAGATGCAAGGGTTTTAACATTTGGCTTTAGATGCTGGCTTTTGGAACCTATGAGACTTTGCTTGTGCTCTTTTTCATAGTTATGCACTTAATAATGAGGAGATATTTTGCAGAGCTTCTATTGTGACAGTAAAGCATATATACCCCATTTTCTTATGGGCACATGAGATTATGGGAAATAAGTAATCAACTGGGAGAAGTGTTCCTTTCAGTTAAGGACTTTATGTGTTCATGTGAGTGTGCGTGTGTGTAAATAAGTTCTACACAGTATAGTCTTGTGCTGTTTGACATAAATTCTGGCCTCTGAATGTATTTGCTGTTCTAAGCTGGGTAATTCAATAAGCTGATTGTAAAAGTAATATAGTTGTGAAGGTGGGAGATTATGATTGAATTTTGAGGTTTTTTTAAAAATTGACAGTTGCTATGGAAGATACAGGAGTATTTCTTACAAAGTCTTACCAAGATTTTTGAAAGACAGAAATGAAAGTGATCCAAAAAGCAGTGCTGCATATGTATACTGCACTATATCAAATCAGAGTTGTTTCATTTTGGGGCAACTCACTTTTGTCCTAAATGGATGAATATATTCTATTCTGATTGCTGTCTTTGCTAGATAAACCTAAAAAAAAAAAAAAAGTTGCCTTTTTAATGGAAATAAAATCCTAGATGATATTTCTTCCTAATTCCTTTGAAATTTTTACACAGTTATGTGGTCCAATTGTTTATGAAAAATAATGATCCTTTACACTTATAGTCCTGGTCATGACTAAAATACTAGTATAGCTATATGAGGGGTATAAGCAGAGTATAGTACTTATTTTTCTTTTGAATGAAATTCAGCATAAACCAAAAGCCTTGGATAAGTTCCCATGTATTTTCCCTTTCTTGTATCTCTTATCCCCCCCATCCTTACTAGATAAGCCACACCATTTTCGGCCATTACTAAGAGCCCAGAAGCTAGAATTATTATGCTGTGAAACCTGTTGGATTTTGCTCTTATATCTTTGAATATTTGAGAGTTAAAGCAAGTATTCAAGTACATAAGCTTAAAAATTACTTTCTGTGATTTAAATCCTCTTTTGTATGCCTAAAACTGAGGAATTTAGAACTATGTAATTACCATGTGATCCATTACCTTTGTCACAAGGAAATACACTAAGGAAAGTTAGTCCAAGAAGAAATATTCTTTCCTGTGCTGGAATGGTTGTGGTTTGGGTTTAAAAATATAAAGCAAAAATAAGATTTAACAAAGATAGTTCATCCCAGTAATTTTTTGAACAATTTGAAGAACTTGCTTAACTTCTTTAAATCATAATACTTGCAACATCTATATATAATTTCTGTGAAATGAAGCACTGTCTGCTGAATCTGCAAATACAGCCTTTGCTTTCTGTTTATAGTCATTGCTACATAAGCATTTTTCTCTTTTCCTGCTAAGACACTGTCATAATCTTTAAGATTTATTATTTAAAGCTTAATTTCTTGCTAACAATATATACAGATCTTTGAAGCTAGAAGGCAACATAGGCTCATGCCAGTAGCAATGCCAAACTTTACTACATGTGTTGTAGGGAGAGGGGATGATTTCTGAAGCATTTTCATCTCTAGCTATGTCTCATCCTTTACGGCAGCACTTTTCACCTATATTTCAGCTGGTATTCTTATTTATTGATTATAGCCTTTTGAAACTGGCGATTTTCCTGACATTCATTGGGCTACTGTCTATAAATGTTGCCGGGGATTGTTTGGTTTGGAAGGTGTTGCTTAGTTGGCAGGGCTTAATGTGGAGCATACCACCACCATTTTGTTCATTATAGTGCAAAGCTGTAAATCATCACCATCTCAAAGCACTGACTTCTGAAATAATAAAATTAGCGAGGTAGAGGAGATTACTTTAAAATGCATAATTATGATGAATCTCTTCTTGCCATTAATGGCATTATGCTTGTGTACGTATGCAAACTATTGCACATGTATATAAGTATGTTTCTATTATAGAGGCAGTTGAAGTTCTCTATCAGAATTAGGCTTCTACTGAGGAACGCAATATTAAAATATTCAGGGAGATCTGAGCATAATCCTAAAGAGCATTTAAACAGAAGGAAGATGCAAATACTTAGATTTGAAACACTGTGCAAAGGGAAAAAGCTATAGCTTTTGTCTATATTACCTCTAATAGAAATTTCTCTAATTGGAATAGCATGTTCAGTCAACATCAGTTTAACTTTTTAATAAAGCTATTCATACTGAACTAAACAGTAGAAGAATTTTTATAAATTTTAATCTATAGCACCTTACTGAATGCAATTGAGACTTTAATTTCTAGGGAAATGTGACATAAATTGAACTATTGATTTTGTTTGTGTAAATTCAGGTCTGAACTTAAAAAGAAGCCAGCTATTGATGATACTTCTAGTAGAGGTTTGCAGTACCAATTAGAAGCTATATTCACAATACTAAGCAAAACCTGAAACTAAAATAATTTGCTTGCCAAAATTAATGCAAAGGTGTTGTCCATCCTTTTGTCTTGCTAGTATTGACTTGTATTTCCAGTCATATATTGTTACAGCTATTGCTTCTATTTGGGGAACACTGGACATTCTCTTGAGTTAATATGTGTTCCTTTTTAATTAGCTATATGAAGAGGATGAAATGATCAGCATGAAGACAGTGATCTATGTGCTAGGTAGTGAGTTATTGTTAATGCTTCTTGTGAACTCCAGAAAATCAATTCTGAACTTCAGTGGGAGAGAATTATAGCAGGTGAAAAAATAGGGAATAAACCGCAGTGTGTGATCTTACTAAGAAACTGCTGAACCGTAGTGCTGGGATTGTAAAACAAACTTGTGTAAAAATATTTTGGTCTAAAGGTAGTTAAACCAACAAATGAGAAAAAAAACCCTTTGTGAAATTGCTGGAGTTTTGTTTTTCCTAAAGCTTCTCTGTACCGTGACTTTGCACTGCTGTTTGGCTTCAAATGTTCCATCTACTTCCATTGTTCATTCTTGTCTCGTATGAAAATGTGTCATCTGTGAGGTCTGGTACTATTTGCTTGCCATCTGACTGTCTTCTTTTCATTAGTATCATAGAATCATAGAATAGTTAGGGTTGGAAAGGACCTTAAGGTCATCTAGTTGCAACCCTTCTGCCATGGGCAGGGACACCTCACACTAAACCATGTCACCCAAGGCTCTGTCCAACCTGGCCTTGAACACTGCCAGGGATGCATTCACAACTTCCCTGGGCAACCCATTCCAGTGCCTCACCACCCTTACAGTACAGAACTTCCTCCTTATATCCAGTCTAAACTTCCCCTGTTTAAGTTTGAACCCGTTACCCCTTGTCCTATCGCTAAGTTCCTAATGATGAGTCCCTCCCCAGCATCCTTATAGGTCCCCTTGAGATACTGGAAGGCTGCTATGAGGTCTCCATGCAGCCTTCTCTTCTCCAGGTTGAACAGCCCCAACTTTCTCATCCTATCTTCATACGGGAGGTGCTCCAGTCCCCTTATCATCCTTGTGGCCCTCCTCTGGACTTGTTCCAACAGTTCCATGTCTTTTTTGTGTTGAAGACACCTGAGCTGTATACAGTATTCCAAGTCAGGTCTCACAAGAGTAGAGTAAGGGCATGATCACCTCCTTCGACCTGCTGGTCAGGCTCCTTTTAATTCAGTTCTGTTTGTTCCGAGTAAAATAATTTGAAAAACACATTAAGATACGGGTTTGGAGCACCTTGTTAGATGTTTGTATAGACATTTTGGTTTTATTTTAGTAATAGAGGTAATAATTATGTGGGGAAGTCATTATGCCCTGATGGAAAAGGTAGTGGCAGCAAAACAATTTAATTTTTTATTTTCATGCTTCTGTTTGTCTTAAAATTGCCTTGTCTTCTTAAGAGTGATTGTACTTGGCTCTTCCTATATTCTGATATATTGCTTTCAAACATATACAGTGTTTAGATATAATGAAGCTGCTGAAGTAGCATTTTATAGTTAAATTTTTGCCAGTGCTGTTGTTATACCTTGAAATGAACTGCTCCAAATAGAAGGTTTATTAAATTATTTTTGTCTTGTGAAGTCTTGGGCTGGCAGTTTAACAGCTAAAAAAAGCCAATAGAAGTGGTAATATTCTGGGAAAAGGAGTGGCTAAACTTAAGGAGGCATCAGTATCTTCTAATAGTTTGGTACCCGCCTATAGAAATTTGCTGAGCTCTTTAGCCCAATTACCAAGTTGTTTTGTTAATGTATTACTAGCTTATTAATATATAAGGAGTAACAGAAAGGAGTAAAAGGCACTGAGAGAGCTAATAAGGCTTGCAAAACTACACCTAATTTAATTGTGAAGAGATCAGAGTATTTAACTGGCGGGAAAAAACTACATAAAGTGTGACATAGCAAAGGCAGCTCTGTTCATGAGAGTCTCGGTGTGTGTGAACTGTCACTTCACTCATAACCTTGTTAAGTTTTTCAGAGCCAGCTATACAAGCAGTTAGGATTGATGCTGCCTTGGGGACTGTGAAGCAGGCTAGCTGATATCACAGAGTCCCTTCTATACCTGTTTAATTAAAATAAATGGGGGGGGAAGGCAGAGGGGCAGTAAAACATGCTTTTTCCTCCGTCCAATTTTTTTATGCCTGCACTTCCTGAGATAAGATCTGACTGTTACTTAAGGCAGTATCTCTCATCAGTCACTGCTGAAGTCTTTTCCTAGCAGAGGAAGATTTCTCAAATTGTCTTCCTTTTCATCTTCGTATTGCCTTTTTGTTTGTTGTTTTTGTTTATGGGTGTTTTTTTTTTTTTTTGCCACCACTTTTTCTGCTTCTTAACCTCACCAATGAATGTGCTTTCCTTTCATCTGTGTGATGCTCGCTATTGTGGCTGAGTGCCATCTGTTTCTGCAGAGTTTAAAGAGAAAAGATTTGCCAGACTATTCCACAAGCATTGTATATGATGCTAGAAGAGATGAGACAGCAGTCCAGAATTAGGTTTGGTAGATAGGAAGCAATATGAAGATAGTTCCTATTGACCTGGCTGTTAGAAATGTGTTATCGTTAATCATTTTTTAGACTAAAACAAAAAAATGAAAATAGACAAGCCTTCCCTCCTGCACAGATGCTTGCGTGCTCGGTATGCCTAAGGAAGGAAGGCCTAAGGTGTTAAACAAATAGTTTTGAGTATCGAATGCAATTCGCATGTTTGATCAAGTGTTTGAGGTCCAGTGTGTGGGCCTTAACTACATACAGCTTGCATGTAGATTTTTCTGATGATGAGATTCAATTGTATATGTATGTCAGCATATGTTATGAGGGAGATTGTTGTAATGCATTGCTAGCATTGAAAAAAAGGTGAACCAGAAGGGACTGTTGAGGCTAATATCACGAAGTTATCACAGGGCCCATCAATCAGTGGAAATTGAGAACCACATTTTCAGCCAATCTTAGATGAACAATAATTCATCCCAATCCAAATTATTGGATTATATGTTTTCTTTCAAAGACCTCTTTAAAAAGACTGGAGAATAGAAGTCTTGTTCTTTGTGGACAGTTTTTCTAGCTGCAGAAGATGGGGAAGAAAGAGCATTTTCTTAAGCTATTCTGTTGCACTGCTCATCATGAAAAATAGCTCCTCAATTCTCAAATGCTGAAACACCCTGAAAAAGGGGGGTGAGTGTTCTGCGAACAATTGGTTAGTATATAGAAAACTTTCTTCAGAAGCAAATGGATTCCTGTGCACATAAATCTCAGTACATATATACCATGACAAGGAACCCTAAAGTTAATATAGTGAACCAAGTTTAATTCTTTATTCTCCCAAATATAGTTCTTAATTTTCCCCATACTTGTATGCACATGACTTCATGAGTTTTAGCATATCATGTTCATTTATCAGCTTGCCTCTTATGTAGATATGTCAAGAAATTATTATTCAATAAATAGTATTTTATATGCAGTAAATTCATGCTGGTTCAAACATTGGCTTCATGTTTGTATGCAAACAGTTCTTGTCAAATTTGATTCCTAGTTTATTTAATTAGTAAAAATGTTGGATTTATTGTAATGTGCACATAATTTTTACATTGACTGCTACAAATTAAGTTACTCAAACTGCTTCTGCTTTAGCTGCGTCCTTTCATATACCCCCAACTACGAAGAGCCACTTTTTAAAGAAAATTTTCTTTACCTACTTGTTGTTCAGTGATTTTCTCACCCCCACCAAGTTTTGACAGTTTGTCAGATAACCATGACCATTTAGACAGAGTAGGATGTGCTGACAGCATGATCAAAGATAAACCTTTTGATTTGTGTTGCTTGAATTGCAATTATAATTCTTACACCTGGGTACTGTGAGACGACTTGGTGAATGGTAGGTACTTTTATGATCATAAAGATGTAAATAAACTTTATGTCTGTTATAGCAAATGGGTTGACTGAAATGAACAAAAGTAAAGAATGTTTCCTAAAGGAACTTTGAATATGTGGCCCAAAGTTTAAAAGCAGTCAAGTACTTTACAAAGATAAAATATTCCTACGTCTCATCTCAAAATTTTGTTATGACCCAAAGGAAATCTTCAAATCAGTTGATAAAAATTCCGATTATGTTGTATGCAGTTATTACATTTGTGTTTCTTGCTGTATGCACATGAGTACCTGGTCTCAGTTAATGTACTTTAATGATATAAAAAGAGTTCCTAGTTTATTCTGGTAATTTGCTTTTCATTACTCTAGCAAAAAAGAGTTCTTCAGTGAGTTCAAGGTGTGTGCTACAGAAATACTGTTACAGCAAAGATACGTTGCATAGTTATATTTGATTTTATCACTTCTCAGTTCATTAATTCATTTTCACTGGCATTGCAATTCACTTGTAAACTTCCAGATCTCTTAAGAATTTCAGAGACCCACTATTCAAAAGAAAAAGCTTGACGTATTTTTCCTTTTTGATCTTAGAAAATAATTGGACAACTCAGTGTCCTAAAGCAAGTATTGTTCTGAACTGCTGATTGCTTCAGGATTACAGATGAGGTTTCCAAGTTAGAAATAAGATTCTGGTACATCATAAATCAAGGCGGTTCTCAGTCATGCCAAACAAACTTTCCTTTAGCTGTTCTAGATCCAAAATTGCAAATCTAATGGTATTTTAAGTCAATTTAATATGTGTCTTTAAGATTTCCTTGAAATATGTGTATTTGATATTGTGGAAACATTATTGCATGAACAAGATAAGTACTATCAGTGAAGAAAGAATGTTTTTAAAAATCTCAAAAAGCTTTCTATTAAGCCTTCCATAAAATGTGATGATACAAATAAGTGATGTCCCTTATTTCTGTGTTTGAAATTCCCTGATCAGATTCACTTTTAGCTGTGATGTGGAAACAAATTTAATATTTCCTTAAAATGCTATGTGACTCATATACAATGTGCAGATCCAATCCCGTATTATAATAAAGCAATAAAAAAGCAATTAAAAAAAAGGAAAAGAAAAATTTCATCAGTTTCATATAACTTTTTTTGAGACACAGTTAAAATGTGAGCATTGCAGTTGAGTGTGTTATGATTTACTGCAAAAATGGGTAATCTTAGCTGCAGGCTTTTGGGAATTCCAATAACATTAGCACTAAATTTACTTAATTGCATTGCAAGATTTGGGGTTTGTGGTGGCTTTTTTGCTTGTTCCTGAAAATCAACTCAGTCTCTGGGGTTAAATGAGTTAATAGCTTCTGGTGAGTTATCAGAAGGTAGAAAAGAATGTATTGTTCCTTTGTATGTGAGAACATGCAATTTGGGACATTGGTTGTGTAACTCTCTACCTGTCAGTTAAAGAAAGTTGCAAAGGGATGGAGAAACACTAACAGGGTGGTGATCCTCCTGGGAGTTGCACAACTAATCAGTGCCTGCTTGCAGCAATTTCACAGCTTACATGAGAAAATGCGCATATCACTTCTTACAGCAGCTATGTTTTCATTAATGCCATCATGCTCTGTGAGGTATAGGAAGGAATCACTTTTATGTTAGGTTTCTAAACATTTCAGGAGATGTTTTTCTGTGAAAATGATATTCATATTCAGCACCAATTCCAGAATGTGGGAGTAGCGTCATTGGAGGTGGTATAATTTTGGGAGCTCCCAGTCTCTTTTCTTTTGTCTTCTGTTGGAATTGCGTAAGAGAGAAAAGTAACTTCAGATATAATAACACTGGTAATTTCATTGTTTGTAATGTGCAATAATTTTCCGATTGGCTCTCAAATGTCTTAGTTCAAGAATAATGTCTAAATTGTTTATTTTTCTAAAATAAAATGGAGAAGTTATGAAATTTACCTGAGGAACCATTCCTTCTCTTAAATCTCTTGTGCTCTGAACTTTGGCTTATGAGCACAGGGGATATTTTTTTATTAAGTTGCCTCAAATGACACTGTTATTTTGCATCCTGTGTAAGCAACATCACAAAGTGTGTGTTGACATTCTTCAGTTGCTATGCTGAATAGCTGTCAGCTTTTGGAAAAAGTAACATTTTAATGTAAACACCAGATAAAATTGAGTTCAAAATATGTGTGTGTATATATATATAGGTATATATGTGTAAGACTTATAATCAACAATAGTGAAACTTCACCTTCTTTTGGTGTTTAAATGTGATGTCTTTTTAAATCAGGAAAACCTGTGACTAGGCTGTTTTCCTACTTAAGTGGATGTCAGTATTTTCCCTCCAGAATTTACAGGCGCTTGTAAATATACCTTCAGTAAAACTTTTTTTATGGACAAAAAGATTATGTGTGTGTGTGCATAAGTAAGATAAAAGTAATATTATGCACTGCAGTATAACATAGAGGTGTTATAATACATCAGTGGCAACAGTTTATTCTAAAATTTACAGAAGGCCATGGTAGATTTCTGCCATCATGTGCTGTTATCTTGTTCAGACTTGAATGTTTACATTCAGCATATAGTTTCCTTTTCTTAAATAGGAACACAGATGTCATCTTCATACTGAAGTAATGCACCTATATTTGATTTTTAGATTCGTAGCATTCTGTTTGAGAGACCTCCTTCAAATAAATTACTCTCAAAACATGCTGAAAGCTATACCTTGATACATGCTTGTGTTTTGGTGTACGGGCAGTCATCAAGACAAGGACTTGCTATGTGATGCCTGACAGTGATTCTCTGCCATCATAATAAGTAATATGGCTTTAGCAGTGACTATAAAGGAGGAGGATTATTTTATTCTTGCTGCAATGCCAACTCTAGTACTAATTCTCCCTACTGCTTGCTGTGCAAGAGGCAGAGTCTGTTTCAGGTCTTACGAACTACTTCACTGTGGCTGAATAGTTGTTCACACAAACAGCTTCTACTGCATCATGTTTAACATAATAGCCATTGAAAGTTTTTAATCCCCCTAATGAAATACTCATGTATTTGCTCTTTCAGTGTCAGGATAGAAAGATGCAGGTGTTGTCTGAGACAGTGTTCCTTCAGGGCTTGAAGAAGAAGCTGCTTGGGTAGACGGGAGGTTACTAATGCTTGTGCTGAAGGAGGTTCAGCCTTGCTCTGGGTAGCCCCTGGGGCCACTCAGCAGTGACAGCCAGGGTTCCGGTCAGCAGATGAGTAGTTCTCAACTATCTGAAATTGATCCATCGTGTAATTGCTCACCAAAAAGTGGATAGGGAAAGCTAAGGGGTATGGTGGGACATCACAAGACACGGTTTTGAAGATGGACGTAGAAAAATGGAAAGTTTCATGGTAAAGAACACTTGGGATATAGAAGGAGGGAGTAGGAATGAGATGAAGTGGCCTAAGGGGGATTGTAGGGAGAGCTAAAGGAATCATACCTAAAACCCATGCAAGACCAGAAGGCATGGTGTTAGTTTTCTAAGTAAGAGATGGGGTTGGGAAGAAGGAGCACCACAAAAACTCTACCTGATCCCTAGCCTTCCACATTTGATTACCTTGGAAGGCCACAGATACCTTTTGTAACAGATCAAGGTCCTTGTGTAGAAGAGACAGTTTTCCAAATTATTTTTTAGTATTCTGAAATTTCAGTTAAAAAATGCTGCTTTTTTTTCATTTCCCCTGAAACCACAAATTAGCTTCTGCACTTATGACAACACTGTGGATTCTGCCATTGATGCATGTTTCATTGAAATGCTGTGTTAACTCTGGAAGTGACAAAGATGTTTTGTCAAACTGTTTTTACTCGTCTGAACACTGTGACTATTGAGTTCATATTGCTTTGGTAGGATTTTGGTTATTTACAGATTGTTAATTAAATTGAAACATGATCAAAAGATATGCTCTCCATGACTAATTAATAAAATGCAAAATGAATTTTTCTAATTAGGATTACTGTTTATTATGTTTATTGCCTCTCAAAACCATAATCCTAAATCATTATCTTATAGTTCTGTAAGCCTGATATGCCTGATTTTTTTAAATACCTTTGCTATGTAGAGAACTTGCACAGCAGGTGTGTTCCCTTTTTTTTTTTTCTCCCCCTGGCTGTGTCATCTTCAGACTTTTTCTCTTGTCTTGGGTTGTTTGAATTTGATCTTGCACTTCTTGAATGTCTTTTCCTTCTTTATGGTGGGAGGGGAAAAGAGAAGAGGTAGAAGCTACATTTTATTTGCTTTTGGAGCTAAATCTAATGACAGCTGTACCGACAATTTTCTTCTGTGTTTACATGCAGCCAGGAGCTATGGGCGGAGAAGAGGTAAAAGTATTTACTAAATGTTTTGTTTGCTGAATAGTGGGAGAAATAAATACTTAGTTCTTTTATGATAAGATGTTACTGATTTTAACATTTTCGATCAATTGCTTTGTATAAATCAGCCTCATGTTTTTCATTTGCAAAACATCTCCCTTTTAATAGCAGCTTAAAGCAATGGTGATCTTGAGCTGATAACTTCAAGTGTGTTGCTATTACTAGTGAACTGGAGGATGACTGAATGTAAAATCTCTTTCATGACACACATTTATGACTTGTAATGCGTAGTGGTCAAAAAAGGCTGATTATCCTCAGCTTTGTATTTTTGGTGTAAGTGCAATGTTTACTTGTGCATTGAACATTTCAAAAATACTTCTCTTCTTAAATGGAACATCTTTCACTGAATATCACACTTGAATATTACATTGGAAGTAGAATCAGCCTTAGATGCAACATTGTGAATACCAATACTAGTAACTGTCCTCAACAGTGAATATTGATGATGATGATAATAAAAGATACATTTGAGCACATTTTAACTTTATCATAGACAAGCCTTAAAAATAAAAGCAGACTGAAAACATTTACAAATGTTCAGTGCTGCATAGAAGTTTATTCTGAGGGATTAATGAACATGGACAATAGCAAGCTTACTGACTACCAGGAAAGCTACTAATATAGCTTATATTTATGTGCCATTGGTTACACAAGCAGATTTTTAATTGAGAAAATAACAGTGAAGATTGCAGCTCCTAACAATTAGAGTTGGGCAGTGTCATTTGTCTGGGGCACTTTGGCATTAAACTTCATTTTATCGTCTGTTTTCATGTGTGTTCTGTGACAGCTGTGCATGTGACATTGCTGCCTTTTTAAAACGTACAATTTGCACCAGGTTTGTGAAGAAACCTAGAGACAAACCTAGCTGTACAAGCAAGCCAGTAGCATACAAGTAACTTGTAGTTCACCCATCTGTATGGATGGTAGTAGGCTATAAAAGCTACACTAGCACAGATAATACAGAATTTGAGGTGGTTTCAGTCAAAGCTGGATTTAGTGTTTGACAGCTAAACAAAAAGAAAATAGGCTTTCCCCACAAACTTACCTTCCTGTTTTTCCTTGCCTCCATAGAACAGGCTATTGTTAACAGATGTTGATGTTGATGATAACAGATTAGATGTTGAAAGCATCCTAATACTCATACTTTTTCAGTGGTCTTATGGTACTGAAACATTGGCGAGTATGCGGAGTATATAATATTGTATACTCCCTGTGCATGTAAGCAGTTTAATTTCATTTTAAGGTTGTGGCAAGCCTTTCCAGGTTAAAAATGGCACCAAAGTAGGGAAGGAGGTGGCAATCAGTTGAACACTGTTACCTGCTTGCAGCACATGTTTACTTGTAGGAGTGAAATACAGTGGTGTGGCAGTAACTGTGATGAATACAGTGTAGGCTGTTTTATAGAAATTACAGTGATGACAAAACAAGGCAAACAAGTTCTGAATGTGCTGGGCTTTCAGATATTTATTTTTTTTACTCTACAAAAAGCATGTTTCACTCCATAATGTTTCCTGTGTGAAAGTCAGGCTTTTCTGTAGTAATAAGTAGATTTGTGTGTGTGTGTGTGTGTGTGTGTGTGTGTGTCTTGTCATTAATGTTAGGGATTTTGTGACTTGCCTTATTCATACAATATGACAGTCTGTGATACTCATGCTTTTTCATTACCTTGAATTTTAGAATATTGTTTTGAGCTTTCTTAACATTAAGAAACATGAAATTCTACAACAGTCTATTAAAAACATGATGCATTGTATGTCAAATATTCTCATATATCTCTATTGTTTTTCCATTTGCATTGTTGTAATGTGCAGAGTACTCAGAGGCAAATCTGTGCAGGGAGTCATGTTTATTATATGTGGATATTGTACTTAGCATTTAATTATGTCACTGTGACTAAGCATCTTCAGTGGGAAGGTTTTGTCAGAAATTTTTGGGGCTTGCCATAACCTATCAGTTCTTTGCTTGATCCCCAGTTTTCTTTGAGTAGAGGTGAGCATTTCCTTGTAGGTATCGTGGTTAGAGCTATTGACTTGTGTTGTTTTCAGTACCTGGTTTTTAACTTTTACAGCCAGTTTTTCAGGTATAGATATCAGCACAGCTATGGGAAATCAACACAAAATCTATTCTACTGCACTGACAAGGGCACAGGACTAAAACATAAGGCATCTAGTGGTTTTCCTGTAATACTCTCACAGAGATTTGCCTCTGAGGGTTTCTTGAGGTGATGTCTAAATATTTATTGCTTTAGAATGGGTTTTTCTAATGTTCTTGCTCATTCCCTTTTTGAACTGACATAAACTTTCCAGCATCCTAAGAAGCCTGTGGCAGGGGGTTCCACAGCTTGACTTGCTTTCAGTCTTGCCCAGTGCTGATTGTATTCAATGCACTTTATTTTCCCCTTACTGGAAGAGACAGTCAACAGTTGTTCCCTATTCCCTTGTCTGTATGTTTTGCATTATTTTAAATATATACTTCATACATGTAATTATAAATTTTTAGGTCATCTTTTGCATTTGCTTGCGTACAGTGCCTGCAGGCTGTCAGTCATTTGGCATAAGAGGAGAAATTTTGGTTTTTAAGCTGCTGTGCATTTTTATTATTTCCTTCAGAACTCAGCACTTGTTCAGCCTCCTCTGTGCACCTGTGTTTTAGTTGAACACATCATTCTAGCATCTATTAATTTCAGATGTCAACTTCCACTAATGGCTCGTGTTTGTTTTATTTTTCACAAGAAGGTAGGTTGAGGGGTGCGTGGGAATTAAAAGATTATTTAGCTTCTTAGTAATGTCAGTCTTTTATGGATATTTTCTCATTTCTTACTTTTCAGTGGGTTTTCTGATTCAATATTTATACACGGTTTTAGCATTCCTAATTATTATGTTTCTCACGCATGTATTCTCTTTTAAGCTGAAATGCTCATGTTTATATATGTGCATGACCTGTTTGTCCATTAATGGGATATTCATCAAATAGTCTTTCCTGGTTTATGCTCTAACCCCACCATTTTTGACAGCCAGTTATAACTAGACTTTAAAGTGTAGATCCTTCTCTGATTGTGGCATTTACCCTTTTTTAATATCAGTGCTTAAAAGCACAGTAGGATTTTTTGTTTCAGTGGATTTTTGTATCTCAGATCTCTCTTAATGTTGTTCATTT
Source organism: Ara ararauna (assembly GCA_028858755.1). Lineage (NCBI taxonomy): Eukaryota > Metazoa > Chordata > Aves > Psittaciformes > Psittacidae > Ara > Ara ararauna. The sequence goes on from CM054381.1 coordinate 73,030,986, forward strand.
TATATACTCTTTCTAATCAAGACTTTTCTAGTGCTTGGTGCTCATAAAAAATCAGACTGATGTTCTGTGTCAATCACATCTTTGCTTTTGTTTGTTAGCTTTTTTTCCATATGGTGGATTACTGCTGCTTTTTGTAATCTGTCCCTTACTACTGGAGACTATTACTGATATTTTCAGTGTATGCATTTTTCTGAATACTGTCCCTTTGCATGTTTTGATTTTTCTTCTTGCCCCTTGCTGTTGATAGGAGTATGGTGTTAATTCTTCCTTAGGTCTTGTTGGAAGTCAGTTTCATGTGATCCATTACCTTTGAATTAAATTTTGTGCCCCCTATAAACTGTTTGTATCAAATAATTATAATTCCATCCCTGAGAGCAATACTGTATGACATGAGGGGACAACTGGCATTCTTAGAGCTGAGATGGGGTTCCCATTTAGACATCTCTCTACATTGCAGGATTTGATTCTCAACTCTGCTATAAGGATTTATTACATTCTGAAGTTTGCATGTTCTAGTGTTGCTTATATAGAAACTTTGAATATTTCTTAATCTTCTGGTTAATAAATCTGTTCTTAAGGTAATGTATGTGTACTTTGGTAGAAAGCAACAAGTTAATTGCATCAGATGATCACGAGTTAAATTAATTTTCATTAGCAAACTGAGCAGCAGCCATTTATATTGCTTTTTGTTAATTCATTACTGAAAGGGTGTTTTAACACTTGACAGGCTGTCCTACATAACAACTTTCATCTTCAAGTGCAATTTCTTTAATGAGATTTTGAAGATTTTTTTTGTCTTGTTAGATAAGCATCTTGCTTCACCTACATGTTTAATATCCACAACACAAAGCTCTTCTATGTTTATTTTGCCGTTTCCCCCCCTACTCAGACTGGTCCTCTATTCACTCAAGGAGGAAGTGATGCAGCCCTTGTGATTAGGACCCTGTAAAGCACTCTGAAGGAAATTGTCATGCACTTAAAGATCATTCCTTCAAGATTTGTTATGGAAGATTTAAATCCCTAAGAACTGTTTTGAAATTTAAATCTTACAAAAGTTGTTTCCATAGTTATGACACACAGTTACATCAGATAACTGGCTGGCTTTCACTGCTAGTCATTTGCAAGTGTTTGGTTTAAAGCTATATTAGGTTTATTGTCTTGCAAGAATAATACAGTCTTGGAAAAATAGAAGCAATACTAATGAACATCATTTGGATAACTAGACCACTTAGCTGGGCCCTTTTATGTAAATTCTGTTAAAGCAAAACATTAAAGGTAAAAGGATAACAATTTTTACTGAAATATTTAATTCTTCAGGAAACAGCGTTAACTATAGATACTACAAAATCTGTTACAGGTCGGTCTTCACTCTTTCCTTTTGAAGATGGCTTCCTAGATGACAGTCATGGTGATCAGTCTTTATCATCGGGTCTCAGCTCTCCAACACGCTGTCAGAATGGTGAAAGAGTGGAACGCTATTCTAGAAAGGTGTTTGTTGGAGGTCTTCCTCCTGACATTGATGAAGGTACTGTGAGCAAGTTATATCGGTGAGGTGTGGGAATTGGCTTTCATACAGTTACTTTAAGAAGGTCTGATTTTCCTAAAAACAAATGTATTTTCACAGGTATGTTGCTTGTAGTGCTCATGGCATTATTTAAACCAAACACCACCACCTGCAATACCTCAGTATTTTACTGACATTCTTTTCTGCTGTAGATCAGAGGAGATGGAGACAGAAATGCCTTCATAGCAGGTCATTTAATCTGCAATAGCAGCAAGTGTTCCCATGTATGTAAAGTGGGAAAGCTGAAAAAGGGAACTTTTTGGTTACTGTGACTGTAGTGTTTCCCAGTTTTTTTAAAAAGATGTGTTTGACTTTAAGGACTTTGTTAATACAGTCTTCACCAAAATAAACCAGGTTTTAATCAGCTCTCATATCCAGCATATATGCAGTGTTCAGTTGACAAATGCAGTGCACTTAATATGGTTACAAAATAATAACAAGCTTAGTAAGTATGGTAAGGTTTTTTCTCCATCCCAGTCAATCTCTGCTCTATTTGTGTGTGCCCCCACCCACACTGACTCCCAGACCAAAATGACAGGTTTTGTGCTATTTTTCGTAGTACAGCTGGAATTCACCATTATCTGGCTTCAATTGGCATATATAGGGAATTTGAGGAGGCCTTATAATGAAGAGAGGGATCTCTGAATCTGATCTACTAAATTGAAGCCTAAGTGACATGCAATTTTCATAAATAAATTGTATGAGTTGCCAATCTGTGGTTTACAAACAGCTCAAATACAGTTCCCATGTCACATCATGAGTTACAGGACTGTTGATTCAGGGACCCCTGGGGAATCTGGATCCCCAGCTGTAAGAAGCAGGAGGCCAACAGGTACAGTTGATGAGAATGTTGCTGGGTCACTCAGAATCAAAATACATGCCCGGCCTTCCCTGCAAGGAAGTAACGTGGGCTCCTGGGAGCAGTTATCCTCTTCCATGAGAGGTCTGCTCCAGTAACACCTTTTTTCCTTCAGCTCCTGCTTTGCGCCATATGTGATTTGTGGCTGTAGTCACTTGGAAAATCTGATGAACAGCTCATGGGCTGAGATAAACTGAACACATCTCAAACAGCAAGCAAAGAATTGGAAAACCACTGCCTTAGTCTTCAGACTCTTCTCCTGGCAGATTGTTGCTCTGATCTCTCTAGCATCACATTAGAGACAGTTTTAAAGTACTTCTTTCTTTAAAGTACATAAAGAAATGCATTGATGGAGAAAAAGTTTTTTAAAAAAGAGCATCAGATACTTTTTTTCTAAAGCATTTGCACAAAGAACAGAATTGTCCTCCAGGATAGTTTGAGATGTGTGTCCCTCAGTGTTACTAAAATGATGTTTAAAAGGCAAAGAAATAACTTGGTAATTCAAGGCAGATTTCCAGAGGGGATGAGGAAGGTGAAGTCCACACAGTCACATGACCTGACACAGCCTACAGCCTGCTTTCTAGGGCATGCTGCAAGGAGTGGCCATGCTGACATGTAGCTCCTCTGTCAGTCTCATGTGGCTGCATCTGACCCTGCTTTGTGGCTATAATTAGAAATAGATTGCAGCTGAAGCATATTCACTTCTGATAGATTGTGTTTGCATTTAATCCTGCTGCAAACTTGCGTTAGTGGAATGTAAGATAACCCTTTTTAAGCAGCTGTGTATAGCATGAAGATGGAAGAATATTTAAGCAATCCTCTATGTGCACTACTGCAGTTCTTACTTTTCTTCGTAGGCGTAGAAAATAGTCTGTTTGGTTTTGGGAATTTTTTGAAAGTAAGAATTTTTACTTGCCACTGTCAGTCTTCAGATTCTCTAAGGTGCTTCATTTGTTTTTTGTAGATGAGATCACTGCCAGCTTTCGTAGGTTTGGACCTCTTGTGGTGGACTGGCCTCACAAAGCTGAAAGCAAGTCATATTTTCCACCTAAAGGTAATTAGTTTAAAATACATTTATGCAGGCTCTTCTGGTGAAAGGAAACAATGTCTGCAATGTGACAATCCATTACAAAGAAAAGATTTGACTCTTCATTATGAATTTTGTGTCTTTCAGTAAGCATGTTTTCAGCAGTTGTAGTGATGGAAAAACACAATTCAGTGACTGAAATGTGGTCCTGCATGTATACTTTTCAGCAAGCCTGGAGTCCTTGAATCATGCCTTAACTTATATTAGGCTTACATTAGAAGGCAAGTTGCACAAATTTCCTAGTGCAGGTTCTGTTGCAGTTTGCATACTGTAGAAGCTATAGGCATAGTAGCTGGAAGTCACTGATGGATTGGGTATGCAGTATTTTGTAGGAAAGTGTGAGTCCATCTTGTTTGTGCTCTGGCCCAAGAAGCTGTGATGCTGCTCAGAGTCACAATGTCTGCAACAGGGCTCAGAGAGAGCTGAACTGCAGCAAGGAGCTCTGCTGAGAGAGATGGCGTGCACCACAGTCGCAGAGTTTGTAGGTTGGAGCTGATTTGTTTCAGAGTGGTTTAGAGTGTGTACAGGTGAGGCAATTTCGTATGTGTCAGCAAAACACTATGCAGACTTGTTCTGGTTGAGAAGGAACAGTTTATGGGAAGTCTGGGAGATCTTGATATATGCAAGATCAGATTGTTCTTACTGTATCCTAGTCTCTCCTATGATTTTGTATTACACTATAGACATTCTATTCTCAGTCACACGTGCCTCTTGCATATAGTTTGGGAGCTCACTTGCGATCTGAAACTGTGGCATCAAGTTAATCAGAATTTGTGATCTATATGTTAAGATTTTCTGTTCTCACTGACCCTGAAAGCTCCAGATTGCTCATTAAGGGCACTGCTTATTTTGGCAGAACAATGGGCTGTTCAGTTAGTGAACTAGCTAATACTGCAGTTTTTCGATAGATGTATTTTGACTGTAAAACCCACACAAATAAAGGCAGCTTAATTTATCGGGCTGGAGGCAAGATAACTGTGACAAACTCTTGCCCTGCAAACAGTATTTGAGGCACTTAAAACCAGAACGAAACCACATCCATGCTCCCTCTTTCCTGTTCTGTTGTCACAATTCAGCCTTGCTGAGAGTAGTTATTATGCATAATCTCTCCTTGAATTTAAAAACAGAAGCAGCAAAAAGAAAGCCCAAACCAGCAATAAAACACCCCAAACTTCAAAAAACTCACATATATTCCTAAGGAAAATTGGTAAAATAAATGATTTTCCCTTTTAATTTTATTTTTGGAGGTCTTTAGGGTCTTCCTGGGTCATGAGATTGGATTGTACCTGCACTTAAAAGTTAAGAAAACCTAACCAAAACAGTAAACCCAGCTGCTTCTTGTCCCTAATATCTCCTAGTAATCTCCACTTCTTTTCTTATTAATTCAATAAGTAACTATCATGGTAGGTCAGCATGGGACTTCCAGTTATGATCTAGTTCTGTATCTGACAGGAGACTAGTTATACCTTGCCAAACATGTAAAAATGTTTTTGAGCAAGATCTATTTTAGCAGAAGACAAGAGAACGCAGCCTCACATCTATTTTTGTCATGATTCTAATATAGGAAACGGCTTTCAAAACCCTTGCCAGTTGTCCTGAACGTCTGTCTGAAAGTGCTAAACAACAGTCAATCCCAACTGTTCCAGATTTATTTATAACTTACTTCTTAGTTATCAGTCAGGGCTGCAGCATCATACGTCCTGCACTGTCTTTGAGATTCACTTACAGTCGTGTTAAGCTTGGTAGGTAAAATGTACTTGATTTACTCTGATTCCATAGAGGCAGCATCTCTGTAGAAGGCAGAATGTCTTTGACCAGCAGTCAAAGGGTAAAGTTTGAATGTGTTTTATAATTTTTTTCACAGCACTTTGGTCTATTTTATATTTATAAGGAGCACTTATTTTCCAAAGTTGTTATGGAGTCATTGACAGAAGCACCACAATAAAATGTCTCCACTGCTGGTTTTCATTAGAAGTTAGTTTAGAGCTAAAATTGTCTTTATAAAAAAACAACAAACCAACCAAACAAAACAACCTTTTTTATTTTAAGCTGGTTTGCTGCATTATCAGGCATGTCTTTAAAAAATACAATGAAATGAAAAGAGATACCTGAAATTATGCTTGGTGCAAAATTCAGTGACATGACTTATTTAGCTGTCAAATACTCATGAATTCAAGTGTTTCCTCCCTACCTTTTTCTAGATACCTTTGTTTCCATGTTGCATTGCTAGTCTGTAAATTCTCTGACATTTTGAATGTGATTCAAGTGGAAAATATGACACACACACCCCCCCCCAAAAAAAAAGAAAAAGACAAATTACAGAGGAGAGAATGAGTGTTTTTTTGTGTGCTAGCAATCTCAAAGAAAAACGAGAGAAAAAATTGATTGTTGGAATGCAGGGGACATTATGTGGAGGCTAATCTTTGTTCACACATTAATAAAGCCCGGCCTCCAAGGCTTCTCCCACCTACTTGAATGTGCCCACTGGCAATAAAAGCAAATCCTGCTCTTTCTGAAAATACACCATCACCTCCAGACAGACTTCTGTGCCCTTTTGATGGACAGCCTGTTTCATTATTCCTTTGTGTCTGTAGGGCAGTGTCTGGACTTACAGCAAAGTTCAGATTTTCTTGTTTGTTTGCTTTGAAAAGCATTCAGAAAGAGGTTTGGAGAGGCCAGCATCAGTAGCTGCTGCCAAGAGTCAGCATAGTCAGCTAAGTTTTACATTGCAGCCATTTTACATCATGTCTTTCTCTTTTCATAGTTACATCCAGGTGATGACATCCCTCACAGTCCTGAGTGTATTAATGCAGACTTGCAATATCCACTTATTGGTATATTTTATTGTATTTGTGGAATGTTTACTGTGTTGGTGCAATATCTGAATTCCCTTATAGTCACCCTGTATTAGGAGCACTTTGTTGATATTCTTAGGGCTAGGAACAAAAAGCTGCAGGAGCTATTAGCCATGGCTAATCTGATCAAAAATGCAATCTGAAAGATTAAAATGTTGCTTACGGTCTAGAGACCTTCCGCACCGCTGCCACCCCACCGGGGTTTTCATCTGGTTAGTTTATTAAGTTAGGCCACAGATGTGTAGTGATTTCTAGCAAGCTGCTTTAGCTAATTTATTAGTTGGTGTGGTTAATTAGCTTAGGTGCAGCGCATGTTACCTGTTTTCAGGACCAGCTGGAGTCTGTCCAGAAACATTCCTGCAGTGTTGAGATTGAACAAAGGTTTTCCTGGATTTACCATTTAACATCCTGAGCAGGATGGTGTCACCTGAGGTTGTTCTTAGGCACATTACCTCATATCTACTGCTTGACCTGAGGGACGTACAGTTGTGTGTGAAATACATGGAGCTGTAATCTCCAGCATGGTGAGTTACACCAAGGCTTATTTCAGTGCAGTGCCAGCATTATGATTTTGGACCTTGGGGGTTCGCAGACCAACGTGGATGTGTCCACACCATATTCCTCAAGCATGTCTGTACTGTCTGTATTATGTTTTCCTGTTTTCCCAGACACTCTAGGCTTCTGTTACCCTTATTGAGTCTTGCCTGACACTGTGAGCAGGTTTGGGAAAGTGCTCTGGCTTGGTCAGTGGTTGAGTTTTGGTTATGATAATAACAAAACCAAAATCACCTGATAGAGCAGATAGCCCTTACAGGATGCATTGGTTTCCAGAGAGTTCAGTATTTAGGTTGCCAAGAGAAGAGGGACTGGTGGCACCCAGCTGTTTTGGCACTGAAAGTGTATATTATGCACTTGGGCAAGAGCAGCTGATAGCAGCTGACAATGTGTATTAGAGTTATTTCTATTTCTGAGCATCTGTATTATTGCCTTAACATGTAGTATTTACCACCCCCCAACTCCTGTATCCCCCACCCCCTGCAATGCACTGTAAAGCTTAGCACTGTTTTTCTATTGGTATCATCCATGAGGTGATTTTAATGCTTTGATTCTGAATAAGGCCAGTTCATTCCTGTTGCCTGAAAAGTCTTTGGATTACTCGCCTTTGGCATCCGTTTGGATATGTTAGTAGCAGAACTGGCAAAATTATAAATGCTGTGTGTTGGTTTTGGGTAAGCAGATGCCCAGCTTGTGATGTGTTTACTTGGCTTTCACCATACGGTTTTGGGAATTAAATGTGGTTTGTGGCTAAGTATTTTTTTGAGTGGCTATGAAATGTTGAGAAATAATGAAATATGCCATAAAGAATGTTATTGAATGGAGTTACACATTACCATGGCACAGTCTATTTCTCTGTGGCAAAATCCAGAAAAATCATATTTTACTGAAACAGAAATTGATGGGGGTTTTATTTATTTGCTGGTCTGAGTTAAGCAATGTTTATGCTAACTGCAGTAATTTTTTCCTCTTTTTTATTAAACAAATGATGCCAACTGTTTCAAAACCATTCTTTTATTTTGTTAACAGATTGCCAGCTTTAAAATGACTTTAAAAAAAGTCTTTACTGATTATGCTTTGTGATAACTGTGATTTTTCTAGCGTTCACTAAAAGCTGCACAATGTATTTTAAAATGACAAAAATTACGCAAAATTCTTTCACTGTTCCTTTGAATTTGGGAGGACTGATGTTTGGATAAACATGAGATTTACAGTGAGAAAATGAAGTGTGGCAGAGCTTGGAGATAGGATGGGTTTGGAGCAGGAGGAATGCTTTGGCCTTGCAGTTGATTTAGATGTGTGGTGCAGCAGTCTGATTCTCTTGTGTTTCCTGTGTTCTCTGGTTGGTTACTCTGCTGTTTGATAAAAATAAGCACTCTTGTCCCTACTGCTCCAGGGTACAGTAAAGGTGAACAGGATTGCAAGAAGAGAATAGCATATGCAGAGTTTCACAGAGTAACATTATGAAATGATTCTCATACTTTAATTTAAAACAACTGGAGAGACAAACTGCATGAGCCTTCTTGGGGATCTCTAAGGGAACGCAGGATGGGAACACCATTGCTGGTAGTCTTCTGACTGATGTTGATTTCATGGATGAGGACCATTTGCATTAATTCCATTGCCACTGCAGTGGCAACAGGAGCATGGAATCATAATTCTAATTCATCAGCTGTGTCAACAAGAAGGGGTGTGGTTTGTCCAAAGACAACAGTCTATTGCACTGAAACTAGTTGCTTTGGCTTAATTTACCACCAAAGTCCAGCATAAAATGCTTAGCCAATTTTTGTATGTTAAAAACCATACATCACATTTGCAAGAATGGAAACTGATATTCCTTTTCCAGATATAAATTGTATGGCAAATAGTGATGCAAGATAATTTTTCTTTGTTTACATATTTCCCAACACACGTGTGCAGTATCAGTCTTTCACCCATTGACATCTGGGGCTGTGTATCTGATCTGTAGTCCCTGTGTGTTCCCACACTAGGGCAGTACAATCTCAAATCAGTGCAGTTCATGAAAAGTGTGGTAGCAAAATGCAGTACACACTGCTCTGCTCTTCTGTAGCTGTGCAACATAAGGTCAGTTGGTTTTGCATAGAATTTTCTTATTTCGCTTCATGTAAGAGAATCTTTGTCCCTAAAACTATGCCATCTGCATTTTCTTTTTCTAGAGGTAAATTTTCTAAGTGGAATAGTTTCTTGTGAGATTTTATGTAACAGGCCCAAAGCAAATTATTTTCTGGCTACGACACAAAAGGCAGCTGTTGTCTAGATTTAGATCTCTGTCCTGTCAAGAAATTTATCCCTCTCCTATGTTTGGGTTTTTTTTCAATTGTCCTCAAGTTGACTTTTAGTCTGCAGGACACTCATCTACCAGTGTCCCACCATTTTTGGTAGTTCTTTTGTTCAGATGAATAACATTTTTAGGATGAACAGTCAAATCGCATTGGATAATATGATGTCTGTGTACTGTATTATGTTGTATGTACAACAGACAAATAAAAGACTAACTTTTCTGGGGTTTTGAATAAGTAATACACATTTGGGGCCAATGTGTCATACAGGAAATTATTTCAGTAGCTCTCCATCACCTACGTTCTGCTATTGCTCAAGTAGGTTATTTAAGTAGGAAAAGTTCTGTTGCCTCAAAAGTTGAGAGTTCACAGCTGGTGGGTGAACTTGTCCTAGAGTAGCTTTACCAGTGCTAATGTGATAAAGTTTACTAATATAATTAATTTTACTGTCAGGCTTACTTGTTAGCCACATGAAATGAAGAGTTTAGTATTTGGTATATGAAGATGAAGAGAAGTCTAGTTTCTCATGGCTGCACTTCCAGTTTGCTAGAGAAACAACTTGTTTTTACAGTCTTCCTCATTAATGTGCTAGTCCCCAGAGTTTCCAGAAAAAAACCTGTGAAGACAATCCTGTGTGATGTTTTCAAATTCAGCCTGGATGTGTCTGGGATCTGTCAGAGAGCCTCATTCTTAGCTGACTGTATTGGAAAGTGTTTTATGTGATCCAGGGGTTGACTGCAATTAACCATGTAACTTCATTTTACAGCATTAGTAATAAATTGCTAGAAGAGTTTTGTGGTTGTAACTGCTCAGAGGCTGTTCAGAAGTTTTTGACAGAGGCAGCCAGAAGTCAGTACAGAAGGTTGTTTTGCTATATTACATTATTACATTCTAGATTCTTCTGCTGGACTCTGTGATCATTGGAAGAAGATGGGGTGTCTCATAACTCAGTTAGCAGTCTCAGCAAAAGGCCTTGAATTTCCCACATAAAAAATACAGGTTTCTAAAAGACCCGGTTGGATGTCTGGTGGCAATTAAAGGAGGTGCACTTTGGGAGCCCCTATCCTGGCCTGCAGTATTATATATCCCTTTTCTATTAAATTGTATCTAATATCTCTCAGTTTCGCTGGGTCTGATGTGCTAGGTAGTATATTACATGAGGAGAGATACTTGGGCAACATCCCTTGCTTCCAGAAAGGCCAGTTTTGAAGTTTGTATGCATTGCATCTGTACCTGCTGATAGGTGGGGTTTTTTTCATAAGCCTCCTGGCTCTAGGCAAAACTAAAGGCCACATGTTGGAGTTGCTTAATATTCTTTTTCCAGAACAGTGTTTCCATAAATCATCTATATGCTTTTCTGTTGGTCATATGCCAGCGAGGCGCGCTGGTTTCTCTCACTGCCTGGAAGCATTAAGATTGCAGTGGAATTTCTTATATTTTACACGAACTATCTATGTTATTAAGAGTACATTAAGTCACAGTTGATATTTAAGGCTACTCTTAATGGGATTGCTGCTTCAAAAATCTAAAAACAGTTGATTAGAGTCTGGTTCATGCATCTACTAATCACTACTCATCATCACAAGCTTTCTACCAAATGCCTAATTCAGTAGGTTCTGTCTAAATAGCAATTCCAAGCATCCACTTCCTGGACTACCTGCTGCAGTAAATTTGTTTGGGCAGGTGCTGAAATAATTGACTGGGATGTGTCACTGTGACTTACCTGTGTATAGTGCCTGTGGGGTTTTCTTCATTGTTGTGCAGCTGTTACCTGCTGCAAAACTTCCTGAAATTCTGACTTATTTAGTCTAAATATATCTTTGGCTTAAAAGGAAAGTATACAAGTGTTTGCTTCAGTGATGCAGTCATGTGATGAACTGATGCTGGCCAAAGAAAACCCAAAATCATTTCAGACAAATTTACTGATGCCTCTTTTAGGCGTCATCTTTTGAATTCATAAAAGGATGCCTTTCAGGAGTATGTCTTGGGTATTCTGTAGTATGTCGGCAACTGTCACTGATTTACATCAAATTTAATTTTTTATTTATTGGGCAATTAATTTTAATAAAGCTCGACTTGGTTGTGATCACAGGTTTTAAATCTTAATGGTCTTAAAAAAGATCTCAAAGAGAAATGAGGAGCCCTATGAATTTATCTTATCAAAGATGAATCTTGCAAATCACCAGCTATCCAAATCAGGAACAGGGTCAAGTTCAAACTGTTAACTGTTTTAGCTCTTTACTTCAGGAGACGCAGATGCTTTAAGGAAAGCTTAGTTTCACAAAATACTTAGGGAAACAAGCTCGTAGAGCTTGATGACTGATTTAATTGCATTTCCTAAATAAGAGTACTGAATCATGCATTTTTAGGGGTATGCATCTCTGTCATTTCTGTGGATGGTAAAGAAATATATTAGTGTGATAAATGCTATACTAATTGAACGTACTTGTGCAAGCTAGTCAGTGAGTCAGTTCGATATAAGCATTATAATATACATCTTGCATGATCTACTCAGAAGATAAAAATATGGTCTGGCATGGATTCCCATTGGATTTATAGCTACTCTGAAATGTTTGTATGGGGAAGAAAATATGAATTCTGATCGTGAAGACTCTTATGTTTAAACAGTGAATGGATATTTAAGCTAAAACGAAGTATATTAAATAATTCCATATAGCTACTGTTTATACTGAATTTTTGTATTGGATAATGACTAAAAGACTTAAGCACACTGAAAATATGTCCCTTTGTTATTGTCACTTCATAGTCCACAAATTAAAGAAAATGCTGCTGATTTTCATTTGAATGACTGTCAGTTCACAATATCTAGCTAAATTTTCTTTCAAAACCCACTAATGCCTAAGACACTAAAAAAAGAGGTTTAAGGCAGCAGTGAAAGCATTACCTGGAATTTGAACATACCAAAGTACAGAAAAAGCTTTCCATCACTTACCTGTAGGAAGTAACCAGACCACTGCTGTCAAATGGAAGCAGTTAAATGTTTGTCTGATTCTCATTAACCACTTTTAAAGCCAAGGAGATTTTACTGTGGTTTGTGTCCCTACCCCCCAACTAAATACTAACTTCATTAAATGTTGCATTTTCTTTCATTTTGTGAATTGTGTGAATTGATCTGTGAGGTTCCGGGATAAAAATTAAATTCTGAATTTAGTTGGGGTTTTTTGTTATAAATGTGAATACATGAAAAAACGTGTGTTCACATTTACAACAACTTTCACATGCTGACCCAGAGACAAAGATAGCTCTTGCCTCATCTGAAATTTAGTCTTTGTCATATGATTAATTCATGTGACTACTCTTATAACTACAATAAACCAAATTATATGTTACAGCCTTTCTTTTATGTTTTTATACCCTTTAATTCTGATTTATAGCTGCATAGATCATGTTGCAGTCTTAAGTGTAGAATTCTTGTGACCTTTGAAAGAGGAGACAGCCCTTTAAATTAACTGTTGCAATGTTTCACAGTAGTGTAGAAGTAAAATGCTGGATAAAAAAGAAGCTTTTGTACACTTGTTGAATATTCTTTTAGTGGGGAGGGGGAAAAGCATTTCAATGTTTTCTTTTTCATTACAGGTGGGTAGAAATATTTTCACTACAGGACAGACTGAGACAGTGTGTGTATACTGGTTTTTCCCCATAAGCAGAGAAAGACTTGAAGCAGAGATGACAAGCAAATCCTTTCTGCTTCTTGATGTGTTTTGGAATTGAAAGAACCTTATGAATCTTTAGTTGTATGTATTCACTACAGCACTATCAAAATGTTGCCCTTTCTGTGCAGCACACAAGTGCAGAGGAAGCACTGGGGTACCTCTTCCATGTCCCAGAAATAATGCCATGTCCTCATAGAGCAGACTTCCTCATAGAGCCAGCAGACATTCTGTGGTGGGGGGGTTGTGTTGTGGATTTTTTAGTTTGTTTGTTTCATTTAAATTGAAGATGTGGGGAAAAATTCTCCATAATATTTATGACAATGTTAGGAGGTTCCTGACTTCTCTGTTGTTTGTAATATGGTAAGATCATTAGTAGTAAGGGTTAAATGTTAGTTTCTATTCTTCTCATATTTTCATTGAGGTGACTGTTTAATAGTAAAATTGAGATTATGAAGACATGCAGTTTATTTTACAGAAGCTACTGAGAACCTCAGTTTTCATTCAGCTCTTCCATATGATCCTGCTTGCTAACTTTTCTGGATATGTATCTTGTGTTCCATTTAATCATGTACACTTCATGTATTTGCTATTTAGATTCACAATTATTTTTCAATGGGACTGAGGATATATGGTACATACCTTTAATTAAAACCAAACAAAACCTACCTAAAACCTGTCTTTAATGTGGCATACGGGGAATTTCTTACATTTTGGACTACTCAGTCTGATACTCATGGGAAAACATGTAAAAATGAATAAGAGTCTCACTGCAGATGTGAAACTGTTCAAATTTTTTATACACCTTTTGTTTTTTAGAAAAAGGAATCAGCTGACAGGGCATACACTGCTATTTAAAATTAGGCTGACTAAAAGAAATTAATCTTTGCAGCCCTGACTAATACATAATTTCACTCTTCTGCAGTAGCTAAGTGAGATTACAGCCCTTTCTGTTTTGAGATTTCTAAAGTATTTAAAGCCTTTGATGTTTTTTGAGACTCCAGTCATGTCACTGCAATGTTTAAAAGAAAGTCTGCATTTTTTTAACACTTCAGATTTTTTTCTATTTCAAAAATGAGTTTCATTTTTAATAGTTGTTTCATCTTCAGGTATAGAAATGTGTTTTATTCATGTTCAGAGCATCTTCTAGTAAGATTACTAAGGGCAACTTTGAGCAGTGACCTTGTGTCGTCACATTAACTGATTTAGAAATCTGGTTCACACTGTTTCTAAATGTTCCTTTGGTGCGGGCTTCTAAAACAAGTTTATTCTAAAAGTTCTAGTAAATGCAACCACAATTAAATGCAAAACTATTTTTAAAAATCTGGGGGGGGGGAAGTGCTACTTCTATTTCATGGAAAAAATTAAGTCTGTTTAACTGTACTTTTTGGAGGTAGCCATCTCAACCGTCTAACAATAACCCAATAACATGAGACTAGAACAGTCATCTTCTTTGCCATCTTCTTTGTTACATAATCATATGAAGTAGATATATATATAAAAATACTTTCATAAGAGAACTTAGGTGGATGGTAGATTTTGTTGTAACCTTTGAGCCTATAAAAACATCAGAGAAGGCACTGTCTAAGCTTTAAAAAGACAGAATTAAAGAAAATGTGTTTCAAAGGCAGTTTAAATTTTTTCAAGTAATTCTTCTATTTTGCATATGAAATGAGTATGTGCGATGGCTCAAAGACTGTTCCGACCTGCTATGCAGTATGCAAAGAGAAGAGAAAGTCCTCTTCATTCTCCTAGTTCTGCCACCCAACATCAGTGCTTGAAAACTGAAAAAACATGACCCTTAGAATATGATTTCTATATCTGATTTGTAAGTGCATTTATGGGAATTTTTGGAATTATGGATTTGAGGTCAATTACATAAGAAATAACAGATGATATGCAGACTTCTGACATAGATATTCAAATATGCTTAGATTTTGTATATAATACTTCACTACATTTTTTGCTTTATTTAAAAAGTAGCCCCTCTAAGTAGCTCTTCTAAGAGCCAGAAATAGGTTAATCTTTCCCTACTGATTATATAACATTTGAATGCCAAAATGCTGGCTTTGTACCAGAAGGCATAGCTCATGGTGAATGTATTTCAACAGCAATTCATGTATTGCTGAAGCGCAGTACATATGCAAGATCTTAATTTATGAATTACTTTTAGTATTCACAAGTTGAGCATAAAATGAGCATTAACTTCAGTTACTATAAAGAGATGGAACTAATTCACAATTAACTGAAACTTAACAAGAAAAACTTCCAGTTGAATTCAGTCCACTCTGGACTTCGTTAAGGGAGAGATCTGTGCGGCTACTCCATTAGCACCTTTCTGAAATATTCCTGTACCACTGAGTAACTAGAGACTGTTCAGACAACATTAGCACTTGTAACATTAGCAATTAATCACTTCAACTGAAGGGAGTACAAAAATTCTAGTCTATCAAACTTCTTTCCTACCTTCTCCCATGGGTTACAGAACAGTCAATGATTTTATTTCACACTGCTTTGTGCCTAATGATGAAGCTGTACAAGGAAGGTGTTACCAGGTTTAACAGAATAAAACCTTTTTTTAATCTCCTACTTTCTCCCCCAACCCCCCCTCTCCACCCCACTCTTTTATTCATGCATGCTCTGAAACACTGGTAAGCCATGAAAAGCATGAAGTTGGGTCATCTTTAACTCTTGAGAAATATTTTGGTCTAGACAAGAGGTAGTCTTATAAATTCTATCAATATGTCTTACTAAGTTGAATGGTGTCTACAAGGCCCATAAGTTAATTTTCTCCCTTGCCTGATAGACTTAATACACATTCTGCCCTAATAAAGGTTCACAAGTAGTTTTTGCTTTAATTATGTTGAGGAAGAATGGGTAGAACACATGCATGATGCACTTCTGGCCAAAACTCCAGTATGTCCCTGCCCGTGGCAGGGGGGTTAGAACTAGATGGTCTTAAGGTCCTTTCCAACCCTAACTATTCTATGATTCTATGATTGTCTGTAATTTGTACTAACATGGCAGTTTTTAACATAAAAGTATGAATATCAAGATTCTGCTATTGTAAGAACAGGCAGTACAGGTGCCTAAATAAACTTTCCATCTAGCATGTTTTTTTTTAAGAGGTCACTGAAGCCTTATTACAAAATAGGCTTTCAGTAATACAGAAAGGTCCCATCATTTGGGAAGGTAGGCCTATGTTGGTAATAATTGAATTGGAGATCTTCCAGACAGTTTAGGCTGGCAAAAATGTACTTTCCAGATTATAGCAACATTATATGGTAGTTCTGAGTGTATCTTGAATTTCAAGTGACAACCTTGCTTCAAGCTTGTGGGACACAGTATGTATGCCTGATGTTCCAGTTTGTTCTCAGCAAGGTTAAGTGAAATTAGACCAGCTGGGCTAAATTTTTCTTTCACATGGAAATTGTGTCACTGTTTAGATGTCAGAATGAGATGTGTACAAAGGAGCTTAGTTCTTGTACTGCTTTCCCTCAAATAGTGAATCCTTGAGCTCAAGGTTGAGGAGTTCCTACACTGTGCTTCAGAATACAGGGAGATTAATCTTCTTCTCACTTTCCCTCTGCTGTGTACCCTTTTAAAAAGATGTGGTGACTTTTCTTACAGCAAAATAGGTTGTTGCCGTTTTCCAGGGAATTACAAGTGCAGTGTTTACTGTCAGCACTGCCTTGAGGTACCGACAGCCAAGAGGGAGCTGCGTTGCCTTTGCTCTGCCAAGAGGCCATATATGTGTGTATATAGTCAGCTGTTGTCAGGTACCTTGCTATTTTTCTGGGGCTTTAATTATCTCGCCTGTTTTACTTTGTGGAACCTAAGCCAGGACCAGTCATTTAAGCCCTCCAGTCTTTAAAACGTGTGGTCAGGTAAGAAAGGATCACAGCTGAAGTTTGCAGCATACTACCACTGCATGCTACCAAGACTCTGCTGCAGAGGATTAAAGTTCATCAAACTGTCTTTACATCTTGGAAAGAAAAGTATGTTTTAAGTCACATGATACCTGTGATGCACGGAGAGGACAATGTGCTGAAGCATACAATGCTGAGGAATTTGAAGCAACTCTCTACTAAATAATTGAACTTATTTGAATTAATACATTTTTGGGTTGGAAACTGATTATCTTATTAATTCTACCTCACCTACTGTCTTTAAACATGGATTAGCTTTCATTTAAATATAGATGTCCCTATAATTCTCCAATATTCTGAATGTTGGAAGTGAACTGGCTTCAGTAAAACTTTGGGGATTAAATTGGGGAATTAGGCTCATCTCATATTGTAGTAAAATAGGAATAGAAATACCAGTTAGAACAGGATATAATGACTAAAGTAGACATTTTTGAGAATCTCTTCAGGAAGGAGTACTCTTAGAGCTTTATAAAGTTATAGCCAAACATAGCATTTAACATAACTGACAGAAAAATAAAATTAATTACTGTTAATTTACAGATTAGTGTGCTGGTTTTTTCTTTAATTTGTGTCTGAAGATATTAAAAATGGTGTTTTGTTCCTGTGCAAAAAAGTTATTTCATTATTGCATTGTATCTAGTGTGAGATAATTCTTTATGCAATGTCAGTTTGGACGTCGGTATTTTCCAATTTCATTTTATATGCTAGAATCTGAGTTCAGAGTACCTTTCTGAATTTGAGGTTTTTTATCCCTATGCGCTTCTAGAAGATGAGTAAAGATGCCTTTAACTTTGGCAGATATCTTTCATGTCAATATCAGCTTCTACATGATCCTTATATTATCTGAGCTTTTGCTACTTATTTTTTCAGTGTAATCTTCGTTAATCTTGAGTATCAAAAGTTCTTGAATAATTGGGAGATAGATGTGCAGTCGCCAGGTTTTGAATTAATACTGGACATCATGTCATACTAGTCCAGCCTCCTTACTTGTCTAGATTAATTGAAGACTGCTCTTGTAAATTGCTTACCTGTGTGTCTTTAGAGGGACCACACAGACTCCATAGCAGGCGGGAGAACGTGTTACAGCCACTGAGGTCTAGAGAATTGAGGAAGTGTTCGCATCTTAAACTTCATGGTGGGCACTAGCTCCAGGTTAGAAAACTGAATTCTTTCTAACATGGACCGCTCTTGTCTATCTAGCAGCCAGAGAAAATTAACAAGTACCTGGTTAATTTTAACTGGTTTGGGAAATTACAGTCATACCATTTACTGCACCCTCAAATGGCTGTCAACTCCAATTTCCACAGATGTAACCTCTTAGCATGACCCAGAAAAACCTGAAAAAGTTTCACAGAAGAACGCAGCGTCCCAAGCTGTTGCCCAGATTTTCGCTAAGTCATTAAGACACAATAAGCATTTTCCAATTTTCATTTTGCTGAAGAGATTTCCAATATTTTGCTGTTTTAAGATTATGAAAGTCTGAAATAGACAAAATTCTATTTTTTTAGAGTTCAAGTCTTATGGTCTGGTCAGAAGATAAATCCTAAATGCTTAAATTCACTTAAATATATTGTAAAACATTCTTTTAAAATATTCATGAATGTACATATACTCTTATTCATAGATCTGCACTGCATCTTCTGGGAATTTGTCTTACAAGGCATTTTTATATAAAATACAAGGCAAGGATTGGGCTGAACCATAAAGTGTGATCAGTTGGCTTCGGAGGTGTAGTTGCCATGGTAGTCTTTTTCTGGTGTCTAGTTTTCAGACTGAAGCATTTTGTAAGGCTGTAAGAACTGATAAACTAAAGATACTTTAATTTGTATAAAGTTTTTTGCTCTTGTTATTGAACATAATCAGAAGGGGCAGTATGGAGTGAGGAATAACAAGTGCCGAGATGGAAAATAAAATAACGCTAAAAGTAATAGTGACTGCGAGCTAATTATTTTCATAATCAATGTAGTTAGTTTTGTGAAATCTAAAACTAAAATGTTGAAGTGTGTTCATATCTTTAGGGACTGTTTTAAGATACTTACGTCTGCTAGAGGGGGAACCAATGGTTTTACTTAAAAAGTCACTTTTTATTGGGACTAGCGTCTTTAACTCACTCCAACTCTAGGTATGCAGGTTCCTTGTTTGCTAGTAAGAGTGATGATCAAGCTATTTTGTTTTATTGGGCAAGGCTTTCTAGAAGTGTTCTGGGCTATGCCTGTGTTGTTAATGCAAACCTTTTCTTGTCTCTGAAAACAGCTGCATAGAATTTAATATTCTTTGAGAAGTTACACAGGACTAGAGATAGCAGGGGAAGAGGTAATTTGGTAGATAATAACAGAGGAAACTGCTTTTTCAGTGTCTAACTTTATTTTTTTTTTTTCATAAATCATGGCTGTGTAGTATTTATCTAAAAAAGGACATGTAAAATAGTATTCACTCAATATTCTGAAAAATTAGGGTAAGTCACTACAATAATAATAGCAAATAGGCTGTGTAAAGCTATATCAAAGTTTGTCATAATTTAAATACCGTGTATCATCATGTAGGCACTATTTGTGTCAAGAGTCTGAGGCAGAGAAAGTCTATCAAGCAAAGGAAGCCTAGCAGTCCCTGCTCAAAACCCAGCTGCCTCTAATTGCTGCAGGTTTTCGGAAAAGAAGTAGCTTGTAAAACACCCAAATGCCAAATTATAAAGGTCAAAGCCAACATGTTCACATTCAGTGAGAAAACTGAGTTATACTGATTATGGGGCAAAAGAGCAATCAGTGCATGCTCAACAGAAAGCCCTCTTAACTGAGCAGCTGTATTCAAGTCTAGCAGCCAGTCTTTAGATGGCTCTGCTTAGTTTATAGAGTGTGCTGTATTAGTTTCACTTCTGAGGTGGCAAAAGCATGGACTGCTTGGGTCAAATCTTCATTCAAACTTAACAACATTGAGTAAAAGTGAAGCAAGCTTTCTTGCTGCCTGCATTCAGAAGAGCACTGAATGCCACACACAGTTTTACTGGCTAATTTAAAGTCCTAAAATTCTGAGTCACTAAGAGCAATTTTTATTGGACTTCTTTCTTTCTTTTGAACTGCTTTATTTAAATATAAATAGGAGCACCAGCTTGCTATTTATATTTAAATAAGAAGCACATAATAAAACACAACGCATGCCATTCTTTTTTGCTCATGCTTACTGTTTTTAGGTAAGCATTTTTTTCATAATTGAGTACGTAAGCATAGAAGCTTATTTATCTGTTTACCTGTCCACTTTTCTGACCCTTCCTTTTAATATTTATTCATAGTATAGAATAACCAGAAACTTGGTGCCTCCACTGGAAGATGGTAATCACTGGTGCCAGCAAGATACTGCTGATAAGCAGCTCAGATACAGTTGCTGGATAATAAGAACCCCTTATTCACTAGCCTATATTCTCACTGCTCAAAATCCTTAATTAATCAAATAAACACACTTTTGTGCTGCAAACATTCTTGTCTCCATACTGAAATCAATACCGTATGTGGGTAATCACTGCATTTAATTTATGAAAACAAACTAACAGCCTTACCAGTCATTTGTAATTTGTGTATCTTATTCAGCTCTTGGGGTTTTCTTTATTTAAAAAGTGCTTGACAAATTAATCTGATCTTTTTCTTTCTTGTGCCTTTATCCTTTCCAAGGTTATGCCTTTCTGCTGTTCCAGGAAGAAAGCTCTGTACAAGCTCTGATAGATGCCTGCCTGGAAGAAGATGGGAAACTTTACCTGTGTGTGTCAAGTCCCACAATCAAGGATAAACCAGTAAGTAGCTCATGCCATGGCACTTACGCTGCTTGCTAACCCATTTGCTGGTAGTCTTTTCAGTCAATAAATGAAGAAATACTTACAGTTAATTGACTTGTCCATTTCCTGTTGCTGTCCTTGCTGTTACATTGATTTGACTTTCTATATCAGCATAACGTGGTTTTAGCATTTGCTACTCTCTGATAAATGTCATGTTCAATTAACATTTATATTTGATACTTCTGGTATCTCACAGGAACATGCATCCTTTTAAAATATTAGCTGTAAAACAATTGGATTATAATTTTTTCCTCTATATTATTTGAAAGAAAAGAAAGCCTTATGCAATGAAATTAAGGAACTTCTCTCCTCCCCCAGTTAAAATCCAAATAGCTTCAAATACCCCTATATATCATTAGTTTTCTTAATTAGTATTTTTTCTGCATGCAATAGCTAATCAAATTATAATTTAGGTCTCATTTACCTTATATAAACTGCAGCGTAAAAACAAGTAATGCAGACAGCTACAGCAGAATAGAAGACATGAACAGTTAGAAACAGTAGATTACCATCTCTAACACTCCTTAATGCTCGTCTTTTTTGTGGCTATGAATACATCAGATTAGATGAAAACTACAGAGAAATATGATTAGATAAAAAAAATGCTGCCTTTTAAAAACACTATTACAAAGCTAGTACAGATGAATGAACAACCCAATATTACAGCACAGTGAGTGTGCTTATATGATTTCTAGGATCAAAAAATGGATGGATGAACAGCTTTATCCAAATAACTTCTGAACAGTATTTTTTCTCTGTAATCTAAATATTTCTTATCAACTGTGTTGCTGCTTAACAGAAGTGAGCATTCACACATTATAAAAACCCCTTTTGTATCCAAGCACAGAAATTAATTTTATCTCCACTTCTGTCAGTGCTTTAAAATTTGTGGATCACTGTATGTGATGTCAGGAAAGCCGGAAGCCCAGGCTGCAATTATACATACACAGTAAAATGTTCTGAAAGTCCTTTCACAGATTTCTTATTATAATGGCGATCAGGGGCAGGGTATTAATAAGGTAGGAGTTTGCAGTGATGAGATTTAACTCAAGTCTGGCCTCTACAGGTGATAGATGAATTGTCACTTTCTTTCAAACACTAGGTATGCTATGTTCTCAAATTTAATTTTGGTGCCTATACCACCGGTTTACTGCTTTTGCTAAGTTTTAATTATATCTTTAATCATAGAAAGATTTGGCAGTTGTTTTTTTCATTTTAATGGAGTTGCCAAATTCCTCTACTAAAACCGATCCTTAATACAGGTGCAAATTCGACCTTGGAACCTAAGTGACAGTGACTTTGTGATGGATGGGTCTCAGCCTTTGGATCCAAGAAAAACTATCTTTGTTGGAGGAGTTCCACGGCCCCTCCGAGCTGGTGAGTAGAAGGAAACCATAGGGCATGTAGTAGGGAGTTCCAGGCTAAGCAGAAAAGATGAGAAAAGGTACATAGTATATGTCTCTTCCAAATATTTATCACTTACTAAGTCTTCTGTCTACAAAATACAAACTGTGAACAATTTGTATCTTTAAGATAGGTTACAAATTAGGATTTCCAGTAGACAGTTTCCCAAGTTTGCATAATATCCTAAAACTTGGCTGTGTTTTTGTAACACATATCATCTTAATCCTAAACCTGATTGACTTGCTGAGATGCAGACAAGTCCCCCTTTCGTTTGACTACAAGACAAACTTCTCCTAGCCCCATTCCAATCCAATTCCTACGGCAGTTCTATGATTTCTCTTTCCCTTTTATTCAACCCTAAGCCTAATTTTCCCTGGGAGCTACAGGGAAGGCCTCTCAGCCACTGTCCAGAGAAAAATTTCTCCCAGCCCCTGCCTCTTGGTGGCCCCACTCTTCTGAAGACCCCTTTCCAGACCCACTCCTGATGTAGTTCTTTTTCTATATCTTTTTTTCTTCACCCTTAACTTTTTTTATTCACTTTTATTTGCAGAGTCATGGACAAGACCCCTTAGCTTTTGGCCAGAGGAAAAACTTATCCTAGTCCAGATGTCCTGGCAGCCCCCAGTTTGTTTTGAAGGCCCCTTTTCAGTACTTTCCCAACGCTTTCTTCCTAACCTTTATATTCTTGGTGAGCCAACGACAAGGCCAGGAAGCAAGTTGAAACATTTCTCCTAGCTCCATCTTTTGGCAGCCATCACTTGTTAGTAGTGCTTCTCCATCCTCACTCCAAGTCAGCCGCATGGTTTCTCTTTTTCATCCTCTCAAATCTAATCCTATTTTTTCAGGGCTGTAGTAGACAAGGCCCCGCAGTCATTGGCTGGAAGAAAGACTTCTGGATTGGATTTCCTAGTAGCCCTCTTTCCTTTGGTAGCCACTTTTCACCCCGCTGGAACTTCAGCTTCTCACTTGATGTTTCTCCTAATTAAAATCCTTTTGGAAAGCTGTGCACAAGGTCCCCCAGCCATTGTTGTCAGTAAGATTTCTTCCAGCCCAGGTTTCTTGGCAGCCTTCGCTTTCCTCACCACGTTAAAATAAGGCATAATTATAAGACAGTAATTATGTAAATAGTAACAATTAAACATTAGCTCATTTCTAATTATAGTCTTTATAAAACCATATGTCATTTGGCCCATCATAGATTAAATTTGAAATGCATTATATTTGATAAATGATGTCTTTAGTTAACTTCTCCAAATCAGACAAATAGTTTCCAGTTTTTCTTGTTTGCAACTTTAAAGACCTGACACAGAAGTTTTTCCTAAGATGTCTGAACACTACATGGTTTCCTTGCCCTGGAATCCTGTATAGTCTTTGTCTATTGGCAAGAGTGACTTACTGGAACTACCAGGTGTTTAAATGTTCCTGATATTTATTCCGTACTGTCACTTTTTGAGATCATTACCTAAAGTATGATTCCAACTCATTAGAAAGTAGAAGAATCTACTAGTCAGTACTTTATGCTGAATAGTTTTCCCTGCCTGGTTAGAGCAAGAATATTACCTAGTTTGGTAGAATGAGTTAGACATTTGTTTGCTTGTTGCAAATGGACAAATGAGCATATGGTCTTCCCTTAATGTGACACACACAGTTATACAAACACATGCATACTCTATTTAAAAATTGTCTCTATTCTATATATAATGAACTAGTGAGAATTCTGTGAGAACTACAAGGATTTAAATATTTAGTATATCCTTTTCATTTTATCTTGGATAGCTCAATTTTTACTTGCTGCTGAAAGTGTTTTCACACACTGGCATAAGGCTGACTTGGCAGAGCCTGTACAGGTCCCAGGTCTTTGCTTTGTTGAGGGTCTGTCCCTCACCCATCTGACAAATTTGTTCGCCTGTCAGGTTTTACAGAGAACTTGGTATGGTGATCACACATCTTGGCATAGTTTGCCTGCCTCTTCTGCACTTCCTTCGGTTTTTTCCCTTAACTTTCCTCCTGTATGTTTCCTCAGCCATGCATTCAGCCTGTCTTATTTTCTGAATTATATTTATAACTTCTTTGGAGTTATTCTGAAGGGTCAGAAAAAGCACCAAACCATTTTAAAAGATCCACCATCGAGTTAATATTCTACAAAAATACTAAGTTGTACCTAAAATGTAGGCTTGCTTTTTGTTGCAAATGTAAAACGCTTCCCTAATGTCTTTTCAACCTTAGTAGCTAGGGCAATGTACCACGTTCTAAATATAGGAACATCTTTAAGTGATCTAATATGTAAACTAGCATTAACAAGCCTGGCTGAGGCTTGGGGACATCATGAATATCTAATCCCAGATACCAGAGTTTTAATTTACAATATGATAAATTCTGAAACAGTTGACCTGACACCTACTTTAACAATGTAACTCTGCATTTTTTCACCCGCACTTCAGTCATACCAAGTTTCTTTTTACAGATTCTGCTTTTTGCTTTTATATTTTACTATAGTTTGTGTAGGATTGATTCATTCTGTTAGAACCAGGGTTTGGATTTGCTGGTTTAGATTTTGGAAGACAAGTAGCTAAGGCAAACAGTGGAGGGTTTTTTTATGGAGCAAAGCAAATGCAACACTATTATTTATATTAAATCTACACTATTTAACATTTGACTTCTTGCAGTTGAATTGGCAATGATTATGGACCGTTTATATGGAGGTGTCTGCTATGCTGGCATTGATACAGACCCAGAGCTGAAGTATCCAAAAGGTGCTGGCAGAGTGGCTTTCTCCAATCAGCAGAGCTATATTGCTGCTATCAGCGCTCGCTTTGTCCAGCTCCAACATAATGACATTGATAAACGGGTAAGTAAAATAGCATGGAACAGAATGGTTGTTACTCACAAAACTGTACATTAATATTGTGTTGGAGAACACTGACCTCTATTCTTCAGGTGACATTTGCTAATTACTTAGAAGCTTATTTAAGCAGCTGAAGCAGAGTGAAAAAATGCACCTTAAACATACGAAATAATGTTGAGTCCTAAAACCAGAAAATATTTGGTTGTAAGCTCATTTATTCTCATTTTGTTTTGAATTCTGAAGGTGAAATGCCATAGAATTTCGCAGCTTTTTTTCCTCCTCCTTTGGATGTTTGCTGACTGTACATCAACAGCTTTTACTTAGTGGCTACTTACATAGCTTCTGGCACTTCTGCTATTATTAGGCAACATTTTTTTCTCAGCAATATACATCTAGACTTGAGGTGCCTAAATCACAGCTTTATCATACATGTAATAGGTAATGCTGACCTCAAAAGTCTTGAGAATTATTTAACCAAACCCATATGGCAAGAGATGCTTGATAGGTAAAAGGGGAGGAAATGAGAAGGGATTGTTCAGTATGAAATCCTGGTTTCTAAAGGGCTTTTCAAGTACCAAGTGAAATTATTTACTGAAATCTGAATTGAAGACATTAGAAGAAAACACTCCTTAATTTCCAAGATACTTTTTTTTGTTAGATCTTCTTTCTTCATCTCTCCATTACTTGTACAAGTAACACCTATGATTTGGGGGACTTGGCATTTAGAATTATTCAAAGAACACACAGCATGCACTGCTGCTATGGATTTTTAGAATAGGGATGCCTTATTTTCTGATTAATCTGATAGAAAACTCCTAAAAAATAATATTGACAGGTATTGGCTGTGTCTGTTATGTGCAGTGTACAGATAAAATCACACAGCTGTAAATTCCAAGCTATTTTTACTTTTCTCTTTAAAAATCTGAACTTTTTGTCAGATTAAGTGAGGTTGCAACTTTTAAGTCTTCAAACTATTTCCTATGGTGCTGCTTTAAGTCATGACTGTAACTAAGACAAGGCTGTTCTTAAGTATTTCTCGTCTGTTAGATTCTGAAAGAAATTTACAGAGAGACTAAGTTTAATTTTGGAATCTTAATCATGGTGTTGAAGCCTTTGAGATTTATATATCAGCCATGCTTAAAAACATAGGGGTTTTTTTCTAAGCTTCAGCACAGAGCCACAGATGATGCTAGCTGGTAGGTTTTTTCCATCCATCAGTACTTTTCCCATTTACTGATTGATAATTGATGTTTCATTATCTTTTTATCTATATTTAAAACAAGTTTATCTGTGAGTTTGAAGAAGTATGAAATCCCTTAATCACTCCTTAAATATTAGTTTTTAAATCCAAAAAATCGAAAACCCTGAGCTGTACAGCATACTGTCTTAAAATCGTGTCACTAGTAACCAAAACAAGAAAAGGTGTGAGAAAGAGAATCTATTTCAGACCTTCACAATTCATGCTTTGGAAATGTGAGTAGGTGGGGATCCAGAGATGTGCTGGACGTTGAACCTGCTTTCTTCCAATTTCATTTGAGACAGTGCCGTCTTATTTTATGTGATGCTTCTAATTTTAGTGGTATGGCATCTGATATGCAAAATGGCAGTTACTCAGACTTGCTCCATGCAGCACTAGTGGTATAGTGTAATTTAACAAAAAATAAAATAAGAGAAAATAAAATGAAGTAGCGATTCTAGCTGTTCCATAGGCAAGAAATAGAATTTCCTCTAGCAGCTTTACTTCAAATGACTTACATATACTGAAGTGTGATCAGGATATGCTGAAGTAAAATTCAGCATAATGCTTTTTTGTATGTTTCTTGTTTTTCAACTTAATGTCTCATTCTGTTTTTCCTTAATAGCGTAAGAATTACACATGCATAAACTAATGATTTCCCAGAATGAATAAATGCTCAATTTGAATGTGTAGGTTTGATTCTTAGGAGCAGGCACATAGGGGAGAACTCGTATGTTGTCAATGTCTGTAATAGTACTATTTCAAATGCCGAGTCAAGTATCAGAATACTGCTGGGTTTGGCACATGCACTTTAAAACCAAGAAAAAAATTCCAGTCCTAAGGTGCTTACAACTGAGTGTAGGACAAAAGTCAGCAGCTCTCCAGTCAGTTTATAATTGGTGGCAATGCCACAGATGGACTTTTGTCAGCATAAGGCAGAGTATTTAATACAAGTGCATTTAATCTTGTTTAAATTGAATCTTCATCTATTAGTCTTGTCCCAAATTGTGCAGTTCATAAGAAGAAAAGAAAAAGAAAAAAAAAAGGAGGAAAAAGCCCCCTAACCACTCTCTGGAAGAAGCCTCTGAAACTCACCAGACAGCTGAACTTTAGAAGTATCATTTTGTTCTTTATCATTTTTCTTTCCTAAATGCTGCTCTCTCACACCCTGCCCCCGTAACAACTGCATTCACATTCCTGGAGGTTTCTTAGACAGCAGCAAAATCTTTAGAGATGCTATTTTTATGGTACTTTCATCTTAGTACTTTCACATACCTAAATTTTCCGAGAAATGTTGAATGGTTACCAAAACACATCCTTCTTTCTTGAGGTTTTCTTACAAGTAAAGTGGTATGAAAATTTAACTACCAAAGTCTTTGGGTTAATCCAGCATCAGCTGAAAACCTTCAGCTGATGGCAAAAAAGTCAAATGAATTAAAATACCATTCCTTCTTCTCATACTTAGCAAAACTCTGTAATCTTCTGACAGCTCTTCTTCTTCCTGGTGCAGGTGGAAGTGAAGCCATACGTGCTGGATGATCAGATGTGTGATGAATGCCAGGGCACTCGCTGTGGTGGAAAATTTGCTCCATTCTTTTGTGCCAATGTTACCTGTTTGCAGTATTACTGTGAATACTGCTGGGCAAGCATACACTCTCGTGCTGGGCGTGAGTTCCACAAACCACTGGTAAAGGAGGGAGGTGACCGGCCCCGCCATGTCCCGTTCCGCTGGAGCTGAACCCCAGGCCTTCCCCAGCAACAAGTACTGGAGTAGATAAAATTGTGTGAAAAGAGAGCGCTGCCTCAGGGCTTAGTGTTCTGGAAATCTGTGCATTCGTCCGCGACTTTAATGAAGATATGGGTCTTTTTATTACTATTACTATTATTATTATTTACAGTCACATTACTGAACTCAGTGTCCAGTATAATACAAACCGGCAGAGTGTAACTGTACTGATTTTGCACTTTGATTCACACAAACATCTGCTTGGTACCTTAATTTCCTACACAAGACTTGTCACTAGTGACATTATGTAGACTGCCATTCTCATTGGCCTTCACTGGGCTGATGTGTATATGATGAAGATTTTTTTTTTATTATAATTATAATTATTTTTATTTTTAAACTGGAGCATGCACTTATTTTCAGAAATTTAGACTTGCCCCTAGCAGATGACTTACCAAAGGTAATATTCACAAGTAGGTGGCAGATGTAGCAAAAACTTAAACAGATATTCAGCAATCATTAGTTTGGGTCATTTAGAATAGTAATAACCCTTAAAGAAAATAAGCCTTTAGTTGCTCTCCATTTTGACTTGTAAGGATGATACCTCATAAGCTGGATCAGACTTTTTTCTTTTGTTTTGCTGAGGGTTTTTTGTTTGTTTGTTTGTTTTTGTTTTGTTGGGGTTTTTTTGTTGGGGGTTTTTTTGTTGGTTTTTTTTTTGTTAGGTCTTTTAGTGTTATGTAAATGTATGCTGCAATAGCTTTTGCTGCTATTAAAATGGTATTACTAATACCATAATACTCTATTCAGGCTAGGGTATCAATTAAAAAATGAATATGTGATTAAAATAGTGATGGCTGCTGAAAGGAGATCAGTATAGCATACAGAAAAGCTTCCAAGGAAGGTCAATATTTTTTGACTGCATGTTTACTTAATCAGGTTGCTGCATGCAATAAATTTTATATATGTCTAATATAAAACCTGCCCACAATGCACAAATTATGAATTTACATAGGCTACAAAATACTCAGTAACAAAACAAATTGATTACTGACTGGAGGAAGGCATGCCTCAGTAAATGTAATGCTTCTGAAATTAGGATCAGCCCATTACAGAATGACCTATATTACAACCAATATAAAACTAGCTGTAGGATATTCTTAAAACAAATTCGTGGATGGTAGATGAAGTACTTTGCGGTGCTCTGTTATATATTGTGCAATTTATTTTATATAGTAAAGTGATTATGTCTAGTACTGTGATCAAACTTAACTGTTAAAGCCTCTGTATCCAACATTAACACATTTTTGACAGTTCATAACAGGTACATAAACAGAAATGAGCTCTTAATTACAATCTCTCTCCTAATGCTTGCATCATTTACGTAGCTGCAGACCTTGTCCAGAAAACCAAAGAGCTCATGCTAGTGTACATACACTACCGATTATATAGTCTGTCAAACTAATAAACTAGGCACATTTAAGAAAGTTAGGAAACAAAGCGGTGCTAAAGAAATGTCTGCATATAAAAGTAACATGAGATGTCTGCTCTGTGGATGTGGCGTTCTCTCTCTAATCCCTGGATGTATCCTGTGAAGCTTGAACACAATTAAGACCTGCTAACACAGTGGACATTTTTTTAGCATGAACTATGGGGCTGCAGATAGCATAAAACTACAAACACACTTGGTATATACTAAGGATTGTGAGAATGTGTACACTATTATTTTCTTTTTCCTCCTTTGATTTTGCAGTTCTGGGGACAATCTGACTGGATATGACACCGCATAGTAGATTTATGTGTTCTGGGTTTTGTTTGTTGTGATGTCCTTGTTTGTGTCTAATTTAGTAATTTGTTTTTCCCAATGTTTAGTTGCGAGTATTGGCTTTGAAAGGATTTTTTCTGTTTTTGGAAAAAAAAAAGAAAAAAAAAAAAAGAAAAATAGTTTTTTACTGGTTTAAAATGCTTATTATAATTATCCCTTTTGAAGTCACTTCTGGGCGGTTTTGTGATATTGCTTTTCCCAGCCCAGGTGTCTTTTCTGTTGTTTTTTTTTTCATCTGTACAAGACATTTTGTTATGCACTACTTTTTGTATCTAGACAGTTTTCAACAGTTGGCTGATGATTTTTTTTTTAAAGAAAAAGGCATGCTTTCTGACTGACATGATCTTTTGCAATACCTCAATTTTGAAATATAGGAAAGAAAATGATATTTTCTAAGTAAGTTTATTCAGAAAAATATATATTAATTTAATTCTGCAAGAAAAATGATTTAACAGATGGGTAACTTTATTTTTTTCATGCTTATTTGAGTTTTTTTGAAAATGAAGAAGTTAGAGCTTTATAACTGTAATATTAAAGATCATAGCTAACCTACAGAAATCTACCTAATTATGTGAAAGAAGTAAACCTTTTTGAAGAAATCCCCCTCTTTCATGTAGAAAAATCCCCCCAGAGAGAAAGGGAGAGAGAGAGAGAGAAGCTGGAAAATGTACAATATACCATAATGTTGGATTAAATCTAAACGAAATCATCATGAAGAACAGGTGTAAACAAACTCCATTTGGTGCTGAAAGTTGTGAATAGAAGGTGAAAAACTATTTTCCCTTAATTTGTATATTTATAATCAAGTGTGATTATGCACGACTGACCAGAATTGTGAGAGTTCTTCTGTTTGTATTTTTTTAAAGAGAACTTTTTTTAGTTTATTAAATTATGACATGCTCCCTTTTCTTTTGTAAATGAATGTGCCCCCGAGTTGTTAATATGTTATATTAAAAGAGGGTCCTTCAAAAAAAGTTATTTTTTAAAATATGGAGTTCTGAACTGCAACTTGACTAAGAAGCCCCTGGG
This sequence comes from Ara ararauna, assembly GCA_028858755.1. Classification (NCBI taxonomy): domain Eukaryota; kingdom Metazoa; phylum Chordata; class Aves; order Psittaciformes; family Psittacidae; genus Ara; species Ara ararauna. Next base: position 73,061,695 of record CM054381.1, read on the forward strand.
TACAACAGGTCCTATTGTGGCCTTTTCTGATGTGAGACTTGAACTAGTCGATTTTTTTGAAGGCTTAACCTAACCTCGACTATTTGTTGTTATGTGCAATACTGTTTGTACTGTTTGTATAAAAAAAAAAAAGAAAAATGAAAAGAAAAATGGCATAAATCTTTATTGCAGATTTATTTTCATTGCAGACTTTAGACATTGTGATTCACTAAAATCATTTTTCTACTGTCAAATATGTACCTTTTCTTCATGCTGGTATTTTTTCAATAGTAATGTAGCCTTTGTACTGAGACAAATTTTCATTGTTATTTTTAGAGAGATTTTTTGCTAAGAAGAAAATTAAACATATTTACATATTTTTCATTTTTATTTCGTATTTTCTTTAAGGAGTGCTTTCTCAACCATTAATATAGTTGTTTCTGGGAGAGACTTTCATATCTGGTCAATGTCATTAATATTATTTTGTATTTTTACTTGGAATAAATTAATTTTATGATGCTAATTCTTTAAAAGTTTATTTTTTTCATTTTCAGTTATTTTTGAAGCTAAAATCTTTGTAATATTGTTACTAAAGTGTCTAGTTTTTTGAAATGCAAAGCTTTATGTATTAACTTGCTGATGTGGTTTACAATAGTGTGGCAATGATGAAAATGGTTGGTTATGTAAAGTGATTGGAAAATTGTAACAAAGAATTGGGCAATAAAATGACAGAATGAAGCAGAAAAAACGTGATATTTTGAAAAGCCTTTTCCTTTATCAAAATGATTTAGGGAGATAATAGGGATGTCACAGTACCAGTTCGCTGTCTAGATTTATACACCACCAGTGTTGATGAAATACTATTGCCGTTATAAGGAACTAAATCTATTGAAACGGGGTTTTGACCCTGCCCATTCAGCATAATGCTCCATTTCTTTTCTTGTCATGAACTTGATAGACTCTCTTTTCAATAGTCTTAGATTGAACCTCCTAAAATATATATTCTTCATCGTATTTTGCCACCGTGTTATTTATTGAATTGACCCTTTCCTGCACAACTTTGTTCCTACATACGTTTATCGGTGGCAGCATGGAGCAGACTGTAGGTACCCACATAATTTTCTAAGGAAGTTACCACATGGTGTTGGTAGCTGCCCACTTAATGCAAAATATAGTATGGCCATTTCCTGGTAGCAATGCAGTAACCCATATTGCCACCACTTCTGAACATCTGTTCAGCTTCTTTGTCTTTCTCCGTTCTTCTCTGCCTCTCTTGTGTCTTTGTCCTTTATTTTTCTTTTGTGCTGGCAACACCAAGTGTGCCAGTATGGAAACACCTTTCACTTCACTTCCATTTCCATCACCTTTGTTTTCCCTATGCAGCCAGCAGAAACCCCTTCCTAAAGCCAGCAAGTCTCTGTTCTGGCACCTTGAACAATCCAGACTAAAACTGGTGTTGCGTAAACAGGGCATACAATGACTTTCTCTAGACGAAACAGTTACTTGGACAAGTTATCGATGACCTTTTAGACCAACATATGCTAGAGTGTTAGAGTGGCTCATCTGTAACTTGCAGAAATGTGTCCAGAGTTGGTCTATTGTGTATCCTCTGTGTGTTCAGTTCTGTAAGTAATGTATAGACTAGATCAAATAGTGAAGTAAAATTTAGACTCAAATTAGGTACTACTGGTTGGAATGTACGCAAATTGCAAACAAAGGAGATTAAGGAATGAAAAGGGAATAAAAAATTCCTGCTAAGTGGTACAAAGTTTATGCTTATATTTCTGCCTACATGCTTGTATTTTATAGCCTGCTAGCAAGGCATGGGCTAAAACCAATTGTATTGCAACTCTGCAGTTAGCAAATAACTTTGCTGATTTCACTATCTGTTAGAGTAGTTAAAAAAAAAAAAAGAAAAAAGAAAAAAAAAAAAGGCGCTTAAGTGGGAAAAGCTCCCATGTTCCTATTTCAGTATTGTGACATCTCTACTTGCGAGGTATGAGTGAAAGATTAGTCACAGATTTGTAGAAATGTCTCTTTTGTTTAACCTGGCTTGTATGTAGTTGCTTTTATGCTAGTTTGTACGATGTCAGCTAACACCTTTTTCTTTTCCTGCCTTCTTTCTTTTTTTTAAACCAGACAAACTTCTTAATCTCTGCTGCTATAGTGTTCTATCATACCATGGAGTATTTTATATTCATGTTAGTGACTACTCTATACCCCAAATGGGTAGCTGGTCAGAAATCACATTGGTCACACAATTCTGACACACTTAAATTTTCAGGAGCAAACGTTTAGCAGTAAGTAGAAAACCAGGGTGCTAACAGGAGGTTAATTTGGGCTTTTTTTGTTTTATTTTGGGCTTTTTTTCCTGGATGTAGTTCTGTTGGGGTATAAAGTATTAGATATTTGTAATTTTACTGTCAAAATAATGGACATAACTTTTAGAGCATTCACAGCTAAGATCTCTGTACTTGTTTTTCAACTAATTTTAAATGTACTGTATCTTTTATTACATGTTCTCTTAGATTGTTTTTGCTAGTAACTCTAACAAGGCTTCTTCCTTTTTGGCTTGGACTAATGCTTGTATGGAACTGCAGTACTGTGACTAAACATGGAGCTCAATGCTGCTATTGCTTACAACTGCTTAAACTTTGTAGTTTGGACTTTATTTTTTTCTGTAATAACTTATTAAATATAGTTGTATGAAGTACTGATATTTGTCATCCTTTGCACATGCTAAGGAAATCTTGGGATATGCCTTATGGGAATGTAAACGAGCTACAACACCCCCCCCCCCCCATATCTTCTACTGGAAAACTGCACTAGATAAGGTCAAACAAATGCACCCCTTACATGCACGCTGTCTTTTCTAGTTATTTTAGAATACGAGTATATGGGCCACTTAAGTTTTCTAAAATGAAAAAGCCACCCCAGATAAAGCATTCATGATGCTAACCTGAAGGTAAATACAGAAATATATAGTGTGGAAATACGTCTGAGAACGTGGTTTTCCCCACCAAATGCGGCATCATGTGTCTTGAACAAAAGGAGCTGTTACATTACTTTCTCTGAATTTAAGAAAAACTGCTGGCTAACTTAGCCTGTACTTTTTTATTAGCGGTTCAGCGGTGGCTGCAGGCTGCAGATTAGACTGAGCAGTTAAAACAGAAAAAAGCACTGCAGCACTGGTTTCTAATGGTTTCTATTTTTAGAATAGGAGACAAAGCTCAGTGTTACAGCTGTTCAGAACTCTACAGAATGCTTCCTTGAAAAACATGACTTCTGCCCTGTCAGGGCAAGTGAAGACCACAGGAACAGCGCATGTTGTACATCGCTGCTTGCTTTCAGCGGCTACATAAATGCAGTTCAATGACCCTGCTGGAACTGTCAGCACTTGAGATTACAGGCTGACTTCAATGTGGATGTTCCATTTAAAAAGGAACTGCCCAGTATTATGCTAGAAATTAAATGCCTTTTGGAAAAAATATGAAAAGCTGATGAGGCTGTGTACTAAGTAGTGTGCATGCTTTCCTAGTGTGCAGAAGAGCCCTGTGGCTTGTGTTATGCTACTTTATCCTAACATTACCATGTGCAAGAAAGATTGATGCCACTGCTAGTGAAGAACAATAACTCTTAGGAGAATGGTCCACTGACTGTTCTTCCTGGACAAGTGGTTTTACAAGACAAGGATCTCCAACAGGAACTCTAATAGTAGATAAACGTATGAGAACTTGTAGGTTTCTGGTTACCTCAGAGTTAAATTTGAGAAGGAAATTCTTATAAACACCTTCCATTAATGAGTGTCACACTGCTTACTTATTGTAGCCTCTCACCATACAATGGTTCAGGTCCATCTGAACAAGTTCAGTCTGGGTTTACCCCCATCCTCTGTAACAGAGAACAATTGTGGGAGGAAGCTGGAATTGCTAATCCAAAATCCTTCCATTACTACATTACTGATAAAGTAACCTATGCCACTTGTATGATGCTGATCCTGACAATTTGCCTTTCCTAGCTGATAGCAGCATTTAACTCAGCCATTGCTTGCATTAAAGAAAAGGTTGCACCAATTTCATTTAGACCAATGCACTTCAGTACAAAAAGCTGCATGACCTCTTTTGCTTCTGGTTTGTATGTGAAATTTTTGCTAGGCTTAAAATGAACAAAAATAGCTACCTATGTGACTACTGAAGTTTGTGAATTAAATCTATTCAGGCTTCTATGCTGCTAAGCTAAACTGTTTTGTACTCAAGGCACCCAAAAAACATGTCACCTCTCATACAGACCTGCAGGAAAGCCAAAGATTAGCTCTTAAAAGCCATAATCTGTTTTCCTTGTGTCTGGCAAAAGCTAAATGGCATGAGCACAAGGGAAGAAATGCTGCATTCTCTCCTAGGGATCAACCAGAGAATCAGGTTTAAAACAAGCAACATATTTAATCTGTTTTCATAAAAATGGTACTAGTGACTTGCAAAAAACCATTATGCCACACAGTTCTATTACTAATGTAGGACAAAGTTCCATGCACCAGATGCACACACAAACCATGCCTGTTCAAATGAATTCTCTCTCTCCCCAGTGGCAAGCAAGGTTTCGCAAAGTTTACTTTGGGATAACAAACTGTACCTAGAGTAATTTGAGAAGAAAACACCATAAAAGTCCAGTTTCTCCCTTTTCCTGTTTTGGAAGGAGAAATAAAACTATCAGCAAGTATAAAGTCATATGGCAGACCCTTGGCAACAGTTACTAAGCTACAACGCATGTTGCCTGCCACCTCACTCATGGCAGAGTAGCACTTCCCAGTGTGGCCAAGCCAACCGTGCATGGTAGGCAGTTGGGGCTGAATCAGTAAACCCAGGCATCCATTTGCTACTTTTAGGTGTCTGAGTGATATTTATTTGCTACCAACTTCCTAAAATCCCCTTTGGGCTGCTGCTTAGCATTGCTCGGGCCTATGTTTTGTGAGCAGGAATATGCAAAACGGTTTGTCTTAACACTTCTGAATTGTTCAGTAACCCAAGATTCTCTGGGTAGTTCCCAGCAAATTTTTTTCACCTGCAAGCCTAAACACAGAAAGCACTTGCAAACATATTTGTTGGGCCAAGTTTCACATAAAGGAGACAGAGGTGTGGAGGTGTATTTCTCCTCCATCCAATAGCCTGAGTAGTTAAAACACTTGAGGATGGGGTTTTTTTATTTTTACAATTTCCTTTTCCCAAATTCCCTCCACTATGGAGCCAGGACTAAACCTTTTTCATGATCGTAGCAACTACTCTAACTATTTCCTGACACATACTTTGGCCTCTGCAACAGCATAAGCAACACCAGTAAGATAAATAATCAAAACGGTAGTTCATATACTTAGGTGTAAAAAGATAGTGACCTCTGATACACCACCTTGACTTCCTTGCCAGCTTCAGCATGCATTACAGGCTCATTGAAACAGAAGTTTGTAAGAGAGTTGGTACAGTTCATATGCAAAATAATTCTGCAAAACACTGACAGAAACCATAGCAAAGATACAACTCATGATCTCATCTTTCCTGCAAGATCTTTGTCTTTCAAAGTTACAAACAGACCTCTAATCTCATTGTCAGACTACAGAGCACAGTTTGAATCAAATAAAAAATACATGAAATTCTAAGAGATAGATGGGCAGAATCTTGTTCATAATGTAACTAATCCCTCTGACTGTCTCTTGTGCATATTGTTGTAGTCAGAGCCCACATCACAGAATCAGAGCATAAACACATGCCAGAAACATCCTGCTAGTCATTCTGCCTCTACTTTTCTTACTCCTGACTAGATTGCATGCTATCATTTGGGTTTTCCTCCAATTTCATCAATTGCCACCAGTTTATGAATGGATAAAAAGCAATAGTAACATTTCTTTGAGCCATTTCCACAAGGTTTGACCTATCACAGAGCACCAAAGTGATACTGGAATGTTAGTTAGGATAATGCTGCACAAGGGGGAGGATTCTGCCTAAAGCAATCATTCATAAGGGATAAAATTCAGCATAGCTGTAACTTACTCTAGAAGGCAACTAAATTCCCATCTAAAAGATGGTGCTACCATGATGCATATTCTAGGTTGTGGATTGTTGCTGGTTGGGGGGAGGGAGTTTGCCCCCTGATCACTACTTTTTGTTATTATTTTTCACAGCTCAGACCTGCACGGTTTCACCTCTGAGCATGTACATTACATCTCTTCATCTGCTGCTTGCAATGACAAAAGGAAAATATGAACCATGAATGAACAAAACCAAAAGCATTTCCCTCCCTTAAGAACTTGCTGTATGTTACAAAATATACTTTCAGACAACATGCAACCAAGGTTACCTCTATGTAACGAAGCCCTTTATATGCTGAACACATTGATGTGAAATCACTTGCTCATCAAAATGGCATGCAATACCAAAGACCAAAAGAATGCATATAAGATCAGGGATAGAATATTGTTCCCATTCATTTGAAGATAGAATTCTTACAGACTTCAGTGGAATACCAGTTCACAAGAAAATGTTTCAACTTTCACCTAGTTCTCTTAGATTCCAGCTTTACACAAAACATTGATGTTACTCTGGCAACTTTCTTGTGTTACAGGCTATCTAAACATGCTCTAGCTTAAGAAATCACTTAACTGAACCTGGTGACCTGCAAGTGCACGCTAGCGAAGGTGAGGTGAGGAGGAATGGGGAAAGGTTAAACAGTTCATTCTATCTCTACATTAATTAGTGTTTTACCTAGCAAAAAGTCAGTGACTGGCAGAAATAAGTACTTGATACCCATTATGACATGTACTCAGAAAGAGAGTAGAAAGGAACTCCTCCCTCCCAAGTGGGTGTTCAAGCCTTTCAATTAGTCATTCCTTTCTTCACCCTCTTAGCCCACAGAGTCTTGGTTTGCTCTATATAAAGTGGAACAACAGAAAGCAAAAGCCTTCCTCCAGCTTCAGGCTGTATAACACAAGCTAGCTCTACTGTCATGAGCAAGAAATGGTCTGCATGATAGTGCACCCTGAAAAGAAACTTCATTAGCAGATGCTAAAGCACCTGGGGTACCTCTACATCACAACCACTGTACAAGTGCCTAACTCAAGGACAGTGATTATGCTCTGGCCACTACAAACTAAACAATTAGACACAGTGATGCTCAAATTCATACCACCAAAGTAACTCTGTGGATTTGGCTTTGTGACCTTGACCCTTTTTTCATCTTCTCAGTTGAGGTGTTTATGTTGTTCTAGTCAAAGGTGCTACTTATCGATGCATGACCACAGCAGAAAAAATATACTCCAAGCAGCACTGAAAAAACACCTGCCATACAGAGGAAAATGACAGTAAAGCCTCAAAGTGCTGAGGAACTTGCATCCTATGAAGTAAAATATGAAACAAGCCATAAAGAAAACCACGCACACAACCCTGAAAAGAACAAGAAAAAAACAAAACAAAACAAAACAAACCCAGAGCTAGAATGTTCTTTTCTGGCAAGAGAGTTCAGAGGCAAAGAATTACTATTACTTTACGTCCGTGTAATGAAAGCGCTACCTCCGCAGCACAGAGGGTATAAACTTGACAAACTGTAACGGTCTCTTTCTCTTTGGTTAAAACAAAGTAAAAGCCCACAGTTGTGATTCTGGGACACACTTTCCCAATGATCAGCCAGCAATTCGGTAATGTTTTGTTCTGGAAAATTCTCTAAGGTAGCAGGAAACTTCAGTGCTAAAATTCCCTCAGCAATAGTACTTCAATCACTGCCCTGAAAAAATGTTTAATATAGACTATATAGCCAGAAGGCCAAAAAAAAATCCCTAGTCATGAGGAGATATGACTTACTGAGCCCTGCAAATCTTTACACCATTACATAACCCAGTAACTCTTAGCATCTAACTCACTGCTGTGTAATGGCTGTTGATAGCTAATCCTCAGTGAAGCTAGTGGCTGTATGAGACAAAGGAAAACAAATGCTAAGATACGTGGAATCCTCTGCATTTGTCAGACTATTCCCATAGAATATATAAACCCCCTAAATCTTAAAGTCACATCCATCCTATGAGATTGGGCTCCCCTGTACAGATTACATACAGTGCAGATTAAGTGTATGAATAAAAGCAGCAAAGTGTGGAAGAGGATGAATCTGTCTCGTAGTTCAGCCTTGTGTTAACACAGTATCTAAGGCATAAAAAATAACTGTTCATAGAAAGCATATTTCAGTATGCCTTTGACAGAGCAACCTTGGCTCTGAAGTGAAGATGCCTGCCGCTGCTCTAAAGTAACACAATGATTTCTGTTTGGGAAATGAGTTTAAGGAACACCATTTCTGTTTTGCTCTTGATTTCTTGTTTCTGAATGACATATGAGGCCAGAAAGGTCACAATGGCCTTTCCACAGAGGAGTGATGCCTGAAATAGGAGATCACTACATGAGATTCTCATTTTGCTCTTTTAAATAGTATCCAAACTCATGGTCTGCTAACCTAATTTGAGTAGAATTTAGAACTGTATTTATAGCAGCTTTTCCACTCTGGAAACTGCCTTCACTTGCAGAAATGATGTTCTCTAGTAATTAAGTTGTGTATTATAAGCTGCAGTATTGCCTTTGAGCAAACCAGTTTGGGCTAAGAGTGGCTGCTTTTGATCCCAATTTCCTAATTATTATGGATCAATCTCTTCACTTGTGTTTCTGTGAAGTGTGAAGAGTTCATGGGGATTGTTTGTGTCAGTTCTTTTCACAGGGGAATTAAGCTGCATTCAGAATCCTGCAGGAGCTAACGCAAAGTCAGCAAGTGCCAATGCCTTTCTATCAGAGTCCTCCTAAATCAAGCTCTGAAGAAAGGATGTAACAGAAATAGCATTACCCAGAAGTGAACACTTCATATCAAATACTCAAATTGAATCTTTGCCCAATTCCTAAGCCAATTACTAATACACTGTCAGATTATAAATTTTGGTGGGTTTTGTCCTCTTTTTTTTTTTGATCCTTTCAGAAATAGGGCTGTGAGAAGAACACCACAGACCCCGTAAGAAAGGGAGTCAGTGTGCTGTAGAGTCACTCAGCTGTAATATGCAAGTTCTGAAAACTTTGCCCTCTCGCTTCCTAAGGCTTGGGCTGTACAGCTGAGCCAGGGCCCATGTGACTGTGAGTCTGCCTGGCTCCTGCTAAAATGAGCTCTCCCTGGCTATCTCCAGCACAAGCACACATACTGTTCCCACAGACTAAGCCTGTCATCACCAGCTGTGCCACCTGCTTGGACTCCTGGAGCCCTTCTGCAACTCCTCCTATTACCAAGCCATTTACTTGTTATAGCCTCATCCTGGCAGTGGGACAAGGCAATCAGTGAAGACTATGCTCCTCTGGATCTGAAGAACATGATATCCCTTCCGAGGCATCAGAGGGTGACCAAAATCATCTGTCAGTTCTCTCCCTGTGAGCACAGTCCCAGCCTTGCTCTAGACCCTTGCATAGACATCTCCTCAGACCACCCTCACTCTTAAGTATGAACAGAAGCCTCAACTGCAGGACTGCACAGCTGAGGAAACGAGAGAGCAATACCAGTACGATGCAACCCTTAGAGCTACGTGCTCTCATTTTACAATCACAGAATCAGCTAGGTTAGAAAAGACCTTTAAGATCATCAAGTCCAACCAGAAGCCATGAAAACACTGTCATAAACTGTTCCCCACTTCTTCCTGCTTTGCTTGGAGATATTTGGGCTGCACTTGGGAACAGGTATGGATTTTCTGGCAGAGAAGTCCCTAGCTACAGCTGCCAGAACTCCCCAGCTACTTGTGGTGTTTCCCAGTGCCTGGAGGAAGAGCTGAAGCTAGAATGTAGTGGGGAGGTTAGTGCCCAGGCTACTAGGCGCTCAGTCTAGCCAGACCACCTCTGATGTGAAGTTGCCTTTTGCAGTTACAAACAACTGAAAGGCACAGGCAGTACTGCAGGAGCTTAGGAGCTGCCTGTACTGTCTGTACAACCAATGAGCCTTGTGATTCCACATCCCATCTCAGATAATTGCCAGTGGCAGAAAAGCCTGGTAACATTCCCTAGTACAAGTGAGCACAAAAAAAAAAAGATTGACACATCACTGCCCAGAGGAAAGGAGAAACTCCCTCATTCATCTAGGTTAGGGTAAAGTGAAGGATCCATTATTTTATTTATATTTTTAATCAGGACAAGGAATAGCATCATAGCTTTAAATACATGTCCTTTCCCTACAAATGCCCCCAAAAGTCATTCCTCTCCCCAAAGAGTTAAGCTGCTATATCTTCTGCTTATATCCTCTCCTTTACAGCCTTAAACAATATTTATGTCATATATAGCATGGAGGTGATGTAGCTTCGTGTTCTGGTTTAACTAGGTCAAAGGAGCTTACACATTTCTTTCCCAATCCCAGTGTAAGAGAATTCCATTTCTAACATGTCTCTTGGTTCTTATTCTGTACTGTTCTATTTAGGCTCTGTAAACTTCTGAACTTTGCAGAGTAAGCTCCCAAAAAAGCTTGTGTAAAATTTTTGTCAATTGGCTAAGGTGCACTTTCAAGCACACTAGCTAAAGAGCATCAGCTTTAGCAATACATATTGCTTAGCCTCTCAAAATTAACCATAGGGTGTTTATTCCCATCAAGTTATCTGTTCAGTGCATAAATGACAGATCCTCACAGGATGGTAGCTACAGCAGATTCACTGTCTGTGCTGACAGAGCAAAGCAGGCTACCAGTTTTCTACCACAAGAGAGTAAGGCAGAAATGCTGTTACATCTGGAGGAAGACTCCTGGAAGCCAAGATCTGAAGATCAATAGGAGCCAGCAATTCCTCAGTCAGCAATGAACTTTTGAACACAAGCCTGACTGATTGGAATTACTTATGTGCTTAGAATTACATGCACACTGGAGTAATTGCCAAACTGGGGCCAATGGCTATATCTGACATGGTGAGCCAAAATATTCCCTACCCCACTATGTACCAATGTTTCTGCTATTGAACCTGCACATAGACCTGTACCATTAAGATGCAACTCAAGCCCCTGACTGAGAGGCCATCAAGGACCTAGTGCTAAACATTAAACTAGGCATTTGTTGACCTGGATACAGACCAAATAGCTGTATTTGCAGCACATCAAAGCCAGATGCAACCTGGTTAAAAAAAAAAAAAAGGAACTGGCCAGCAATCCTTTCAGATTTTCAGGACAGCTGTGTCCATGCTTTCAAAATATATTCTGATGATATGCGGGACAAGCAGATTCCAAATCTAACTCCTGAACGAGGACATGAACCTCAGACTGAAGGGAATTCTAGCTTGTTATCTGTTGAGCTTTTCATCTGCATTTGCTCCTGGCTGATGTAGTGACACCTCATCAAAATGGTTTCTAAGAATATCATGAGCATTACTTAGAGTGCCTGCCACATCATTCAGGTCTGAACACCAAAGCACAGGGAATTAGCCCTTCATTTCCATTTGGGGCACTTAAAAGAGAGAGTTGTTAATTCAGTAGTTAATTTCAGAAAGAAATCTAGAACCTGCCCCTACCAAAATCAGGTGGGTAGGTGAAAATTCAGGGTTGGTAGATCAAGCAGACAGACTGCAGGTAGAGAGACTGCACAAAGAATCAGGATGTTCTCTGGCATGATCCTATTTATGAACAGCTAACATGAATTCCTCCTTCCGTCAGCAAAGAAAAAATAAGTGAAACACAGAGACAGTGTCTGAGGTCACAACTGCAAATGCCTTTGAAGGTGAAATTGTTGGTGTGGAAAACCTTTAATACTGCCTTAATCAAATTTCACTGTAAGGCCAAACTGAAAAAATAAAAAAGGATGTAATTAAAAATTAAAGTCCAAAACTGTTCTTGAAAACTCCTACTCAGCTGCTGCATAACCTTGAAGCTGTCTGCACTCTTCCAGCTGACTAAGTTGCCTAAAGCTGCCCCTGCACAGACCCAGAATTACCTGTTCTGGCAAAACAGAGCAAGTCAGTATATAGTACCTGCCTTAACAGTACCAAAATCCAAAGGGCAAGTCCTTTTGTAGATCTCATCTGCACACTTTCACTCCACCAACCCAGAAGATGCACCTTCTGCCTTTTCTCACAATTCATAAGAAAAGCTTCAGTTATACAGACATATTTAGGAAAAAAGAAAAATAAATGAGATGATTGCAAGGACACACAAGTGTGAATTCCAAGTCATATCCTCACATGCTATAAAGAAGGGCAAGATCTCAGAAGTGAGTGTGCTGTCCACTTGCTAGTTAGCTCTAGCGAAGCTGCATTTCCAAGCACGAAAGCATCTAATTGCCCTTGACACTGTACAGGCTCAGGATTCTCCAACTATCTAACATGTATCTAACATGTATCTAACAGCCTACAAAGATGCACCTAATTTATTAGATTTATGAGGTATTACCTTAATCTACACAGAATCATAGAATAGTTTGGGTTGGAAGGGACCTTCAAAGGTCATCCACTGTAGGCAAGTGAACAGTGAGCCTGCCCTGAAGATCAGGAGGTCTAATGACCTAGTACTATTTCTCAAATAACTACAATTACTAGGAATGCACGCTAGTGAACTAGAAGGTGAATTACAACAATCCACCATGATGATACCAACAGATTATCTAAACCTGGACCACTCCCATGGCAGAAATATTTTCTGCTTAGGGAGGACATTTTGGCAGCCACAAATCTGAACAAAAACACACACACAACTTTCGTGTTGCATCTGTGGAATAATTAGTGGCACCACCTACATTAAAAGCTCTTCGTACACCACAAGTGGGATGAAGCACTTAAAATGCCCTTCTGTGATTACATCAGTCACTCTGTCAATTAAAATAATTTTGGTGGGACTTCCCTTAGCTTTTAAAAGAAATTAAAGGCCAACATAATCTCAACAGTGACTATCTTTGCAGGTGCTCTTCCTCATTGCAGTCTGGCACCAAATCAGTGAGAAGAAATTTTTGACTGCATTTATTTTCCATGCCCGTGAGATCATAGCTGACTTAATCAGTGCACGTTCATTTGCTGTGTCTTCTGCTGCTGACCATGTTGAGAGGCTTCCACTCCCTGGATACTTAACCCCACATCTCTGCCAGAGTTCCACCCATCTCAGCTATTCATCTAACTACTACAGAAGGCACCTGACTCTATTAAAAGAGTAAAGTTTAAAAATAAATAAATAAATTTAAAAAGTAGATCAACTGGCAGAACTGAGATGACAAGAACTTTTGGAGACAAAACGGTTTGAACCTGTAGTCAGACCAGGCATCTCTAAAACATAATTTGCCCCTCTCACTGTGCCCTGAGATCAACTACTTTTTGGAGGAACAGTCTTTTTGTGGCAGGGCTGTACCTTGACCTTTATGCTGACTGGGACTCTCAGGTGCTATTGTGAAAAAACAAAACAAAACAAAGCAAAACCAAAAATATAAAGGAAGGAATGAAAGATTCATATAATTCTTCAAAGTAAAGCCTATTTTGATTTGCTTAGTTGGTTTACAGCTTAAATGTTACCACTCCTCTCCCTTGAGACACTTGATGGTTAAATTTTACAAGTAATCCTGAGCATCTGTTTGGGGCAGAGAGTTCTTTAAATTTTACTAAACTTCTCCTGGGCTTTTTCTGCTTTTGAGGCATACAGATATCAATGAAGCTAATATGATTTTCAGCCAAATGCAATCTAACCACTCAGAATCAACCTTTTTCAGAGTCTGCCACAACTTTGCAAGTATTTTGAACATTTAAAATGTTTGAAAAATTCCCATACTCCTCCTTTCCAATACAGTATTAATCAGCAGATAGGGAAGAGCATTAAAATTTCCTCCTTCTCAGGCCAAGCTATGCCTTCCCATTCAAAGCTAATCGTCTTTCAAAGTATTTATGTTTCATCAGTGTCTGAAGGCCTCAGAGTAAAACAGAGCTTTGTTTGGTCTGGCATTACATAAAGTAGAGAGTCAGATTCTGTCCTGAAGTGCTTTCAGTCTAAGGAGGCAAAACAAACAGAGCACATCACAGAAGGAACTGAAGGACCAAAAATAAATGACTTGCCTGAGATCATTCAGCAAGCCAGGAATGTGCTGGTCTCACTTGTAATAATCACTTGGGTTGGGTAAAGAGGTTGTGCTTGTTTCACATTTAACTGGCTCCCAAACCCCAGCACTAGATTTTCTTAGGACAATGCTTCAAAGACAGAGCTATGATGTCCAATAAAGACTACGACAGCATTCAAACAAACCTTGTACTCAGAAGAGAACAATACAAGAAACTTCTTCTCAGAAATATCCCATTACATACACACTCATTTTCAACTGAGACTGAATTAGTCAAAACCTATTCAATGTACTTAAGTTAGCACTACGAACCCCTTTGGATTGCAAATCAAATTGGCAGAAGCAGGAAAAAAAGGCTTGCTTAGACATTAGGAACAATTCAGGCATCCAGCTTCACAACAGTTATGACTCAGTCTGGCCTGATTTCTGGTAGGCAGATTAAAATGCATTGTTTGTAGCAAATAAAGCATGAATAATAGTATTGCCTTTGTCTGCCTCTTGCACCGCACTGCTGCTAGAGCCGTAGGAGACAATCCCCCCTGCTGGTGGTACTCACAAAGGGACTGCCTTCAGGTTCCTGCTCATGAGAGGTTTTATGGGGGGCAGGCCGAGTTCAGCGATGAAGATTGTTCAAGTACCTCTCAGCTTCTCTTTATCTTGCCAAATCCTAGGGTCAATATAGTGAGATTGTTCCTATTCTTCAAGCTTCTTTGATCCAACCAGTCTATTAATGATATGATAACAAAGTGGTGTTTTTATTAGCATGTTTGATGAATTACATTCTAAAGGATGTAACTCCGACCCCTGCGTTAACTTTTTGTCTTGCTTTATTATTAGCAGGAGAGTTAACAAGACTGATTTCCTCATTGCAGGCCAAATGGCTGTAAGAGTGCATTATCATTTCTTTGGCCTACTGGGCAGGATGCTGTAATCTTTTTGAAACGATAGTAATATTCTTAATTTACACTAAAAGAAGCTTAATAGAAATTTGAGTGATGTGATGTACTTTGGAGGAAACAAACTTCCTTATGTTTGTTTTGTTTCTGTATCCACTAGACAGTCAGAAGATTTTTTAAGTAACTGTGGGTAAGTAGCAGTTGCACTACCAGGACTTTTTTAGCTTTGCTTAATGTGCTTAAACTGAACAGTCCATGATGCAGGGACACAACTATAGTCTCTCCCCTGAGAAGCACATGAAATGCCAGACTACAGAGAGCAGTCTGAGATCCCTACACACTCACTCTCATGCTCTCTGCTTCTTATGATATTTGTTTTGCATTGTGGCAGAGTTCCTGCGTAGAAAGGAATCCCACACGGATGCATTCTTAGACTAGTGGGTTGCTTGCCTTTACATTAACATTGCTGAACAGGCACTGTAGTCAGTAAAAAGAAAAATAGGGAGACCAGCACTGCCATTTCCCCCTGGTGCTCCAGCTACAGTCTAAAAGAAAAAAATAGCAGCTGTTAACCAGGTATTTGTGTCCTGTTATGCAACAAGGAGGAGGAGCACTTATTTCTGAATCAAGCTTTGGTTAAGGCAAGACAAAAATAACAAACTGCTCAGAAAAGATACAGGCATATGAGAAAGCAGAAATTAGATGCCCAAAACCACCAAAGCTGGCATAATGAGGGACCTCTGCCAGCATTTCTTAGCTCAGGTTAGCTCACAGGTTTTGGACTTTTGCCCTCATCTCTAACCAAAGGGCAAGGTACAGGCTTGTGAGTGGTCAACATTGCTGTTCCTAACTGTCTGTTCTCACTATCACACTTTATCTAGATGTATCTTGAATTAGAATTGAGTAGTAACTTGGTTACCTACATTAACTCCCAACAAACTCCCCAAGTCCCACTGCTAAGTTTTTTACTATTATTATTTTATTCTCAATGAGCTGTGTGGTATGTGTAAAACTGCCTGTGTATTTGCTCTTGAGACCAAACTAGCCTGGGACCTGAACTGCTGCTGTACTCACCACTGCAGAGACCTGCTTTTCCCAAGCTTTGTATGGCTCTGCCCTCCATTCCCCCTCAATACAGGAAGCTGGTAATTGTACCATCTATCATGGCATAAAACTACATTGCCTCGCCACACCGTCTCCTGGGACATAAAGCTAGGACTTCCTAGCTTCCAAAGTTTTACTTCAACAGGATCCACCTACTTTTTTTTTTTTTTAATACTTCTGTTTCAGAAACTCAGGCAGCAAAAACACATCACTTAGGCAATGCAGAATGTCTCCAGCAGTAACAGAGCACAAGTGGATTACTTTGGAAACCAGAATTACTGGGTTGGAGTTTTCAATACATCTCTGAAAACATAATCTCTTATAGTTTAAGTCCTGACTATGCTACCACCTACTAATACATAGAAAGAGTCACCGAAGTGGAACTACTCTTTAGTCTCACCATGCTTAGCACTTGCCACAGGAGATGTAAATTCCCTAGCAGCTGGGAGCTAGCATTAGAGCAAGGTCAAGGGGTTTTGTGTTTGTTGGGTTTTTTTTCTTCCAGTGATGAAAAAAAAAAAAAAAAAAGCCATAAGAGACATAGGAGGCAACATTTTTTTTCCACTTTTCTTTCTCGTTTCCCATTTGCCAAACACAAGGGATTTGTTGTTTGGTTTTGTTTTTTTTCCTTTTAGAATTTGCTTTTCAAACTTTAAATGCTGATGTGGAAATTTGTTGTAACGATTTTTGGAGCAACCTCCCTTCCTGTACGTCATGGGTTCCATCAAATTTATACTACTTTAGCTATGAAGCCTATACCCTGCATCACTAACTAATTCCTAAAATATAATTCCCAACTAATGAAATATTTGCTGTAGGTCTGCAGAGCAGTAGCTGATTACATGATCCCAACACCTTTTTGCAACTCATTAACCAAATGTATGAAAATACCTTCTTTCTTGATATCACATTTCCAAGCAGGCAATGGCAATTCCACAGGAATTTGTAGCAGATTCATGGGAAGCTATGAGGTAGGCCTCAGCACTGCAAACCCCAAATACTTAGGGGACTATTTCTTGCTGCCTTCTCCCCCAGTAAAGCTCTCTGCTAGAATCAATAAGTTTAAACAAGATCGTTGAATTTCCAGCTATGTGTAGTCCTCACATGGTCAAACAGAAGTTTGAAAACTCAATGCCTAACATTTTTTGTTCTGTTGTGAACTGCTCTAGTTTAAAACTAATCTGATTCTGCTAGAGGTATGGGTTGAGGTTTGTGGAAATGGCAAAACTTTGCATCTGTGCTGTAAAAATCCCTCTATTCATGCCAGAAAACATTTTTCTAGTGGATATCTTAAGGCGTTGAATTATTCTAGCCACAGATATGGATGCTTTTCAGCTGCTTTGAATCTCTGAGTGCTGATATACAAAAATTCATTATATACAAAGCAAGCATGCATTTGAAATCTTTCAGTATGCAAGAGACCTACTTCTGTCATTGTATCCTTAGCTTCAAATACTCCTAATTAGCAGCTGTCCTCCAATCTTTTAATGAGTCTGTAACATCATTTAGTTCTGAAGCCACATACTGTTCAGACTGCCCTTCCAATTTTAATGTGAGTTAAATTAGGGTTTAACTTTTATTCATCTCCGAAGTTTCTCAGCTGTGAATAATGCTCACAGCTCAGCGATCTGGCTGCTAAATTGTTACTAGCTGTCCTAACAAGCTGTCTGACTGGGTCAGCTGACAACTGTCAGAAAACAAAGTGAAAGGGAAAACAGCAACAAACTCTCCTAAGCTTAATTGTGTGGTGCGAAAAACAGGTTACCTTACCGGCCTTTGTAAATTTCAGGGATTAATTAAAGGATAATGTTTGCTGCAGAGGAGTTTATGAGGCAATAAATAGCTTTTGTGGCTGATTAAATGCCAAAGCAAAGCTGATAAAGGCATCTAATAATTGCAAAAGCCATTTACTGCCTTGAATACATCTCTGCCACTGATGCAAGTCTTATGGGCTGATGACAGATCAGCAGCAGGCTAATGAAACAGGGAGGAAGTCTTCCTACCTCTAAAGACTTTGAATAGATAAATAAACTCATAAAGCATACAGCTCATCCCCAAACTGTGACTGATCCTCACTTGTAAGGAAACAGACAAAACGGCCATTTCTGCTGCTCCACAAACACTTCAACAGCACACCGGCCACATCGTCTGGCCAAGCACCATTGTTTTACCAGCAGGGCTGCAAAAACACTGGAAAACCCACTGGAGCGCTAGCTGCTCCCTGGCTCTCCTCGCCGCAGCACAGCAGTATCGCAGATCATCCGCCTTGCCCTGGAGTCTGAGGTGGTTTGGGTTTTGTCGGGGCGGCTCGAGGCCAGCTCGCACCGAGCGGCGGGGGCTGGCGGGGGGACCCTGACCCATCCCTCCGCTGTCCCTGAGGAACGTGGCGTTACCTGCGGAGGCAGCGGGGCCAGAGAGGGGCCGGCGGCTTCTGGAAGGATCAACAGGCAGGGCGGGCTCCGCGTGCCGCCCAACGGCAACTAACGGCCGCGCGGGCCCTCTCGCCGGTGCCGCCTCGTGCTGCCGCCCGTGAGGGCCGCAGGGCACCCGGGTGGAGGGTGCGTAAGGGGCCGCGGCTATGCGGCCTTTTACTCTATTGCTACTTCTGTTCGCTTGAGCATGAGGGGTGCTGAAGGTGTGACGGCAGTCCTGCCTGCTGCACCTTCACAGGCGGCGGCCGGCCTTGCAGTCCGTGCGGAAGCGGTGTGGTTTCTCCAGGTTCCTGTGCAGATGCAAGGAGAAGCTCTCTGCCATTTAAGCTTACTTACACTTGCGTCTCATTTGGTGGTGGCACACCAGGCGCCTGCACTGGTGGGTGGAGCTACTCTCCCTGCTCAAGAGGGAAGAGGACTGTGATTCACAAGGCTCCCAGGGGTAACGGGTTCCAGTCTACACAGTGGTTCTGTGGTGGTTTCAGGATCTCTGACCACGTCTGTATTGGAGGCAAAAAATACTGAACGGTAGGGAGAAATAAACCAAAATGTGTCTTGGAAGATGGGCTGACAGCAAGTGCATCTCACGCCCCTTCCTCCTCCTTTGCTTCCCCTTACGCCACCAGCCCACGTGAACTGTCACAGTATTTATTTCCCCTCCCCCCCCTTGTTTGCTGCCTTGCTCTTCGGCTGCGAGATAATAGGCACGGCCAAAGAGTGATGTAACTTGTAACTGCGAGAACACACAGTTCTGCATTTTATAAACAATAATTAACTACTGCTGACTGCGCCGGCCCTGAGAAGCCTGAAATGCTAATCACATCATGCAGCTCTTCACAGGGCACCAAAGAGAGTATCAACAGAAGTATCAACTTTGAATTCTGCCACATTTTCCTTTCAGGCTTGCAAATGAACTGATAATTTAACTGATATGATGCCTGAGTGGGTGAGCCTTAAATTAATCGTAAACAAATACTGATGGGCTGGCACTGACTGTTGCTTTGGTTAGTGTGCATCATGCTTTTGTCTGCAGCCTCTTGAAAATACATTCTGATAGGAGAATGAGTATGAGCAGTATTTTGACACTATGCACAGATAGGAGCAATGTTTATATAGGTGTATCCAGAGATTCCAATTAACAGGAAATAGCATGTCAGTACTTGTAATTTGATTGGCAAGACTGTGTTCTCTGAGCAATGATGCTTGTAAGATAGAGGCACTAAAGTTGAACAGTTGCAAATGTCTCAGAAGTGTTTTATAATTTGGACTAAGTGGAGATGGGGACAGCATTTTCCTAAAGCCCCATTGTTTTGGTAGCAGAGTCAAAAGTCAGTTTTCTCCTACGTGAAATAGCTCTGATAGAGAAGAGAGGCAGGAAGCAGATTGCGTTGTTTTCTGGGGGTTGATGTCTTTTTAATGGCTTCCTTCTCTGGCTGTGGCAGAGGTTGTACACAATTCAGCTGACTTTTTCAAGTTCTCTTTACTAACTTGCAAAAGCAATTAGATTTGAACATCTGCAGTAGCCGTTTCCTTGTCTTCTAACAGATTTCTACTTGAAGTCTTTATTTCTGGGATGCTAGGCTGTGATTGATAATTAAATCACTGTAAGTGCAGCATGAGTCATGGGAAACAGGGTCAGAATACATAAAAGTGTATCTGCAGAGAACAATATTTATTCAAAGAAAAATAACAGAGAAACAGTAGTAAAAAGCATACCACAGCTACCACTCAAATCATTTGCTGCCAGTATACTGATAAGCATTCCTGTTTTCTTGAAGGAATATCTAAACAGCCAGCCTGCATAACTATGAAATGTAACTACTCTGACATATGGGAAATCTCTGGCACACACAGACTTGGCATGGACAGTGCAGAATCACCCTGCAAAGGCCCCGGGACCCAGAGTGCGTTAGAGACATGGCCAGCATGTTGATAGCTCAGCTATTTCTGAGCCTCTGACTAAACTGCAGATTAGTTCAATTTGCCACGTTCCTGGAACAGCCCTTTGGCAGGATTATTATTTCTTCCTTTCTCCCCATATCTGCACTTCACCCCTCCCTACTTTCGCTGCAGTTTTTGTACCCGAGTCTGAATTTATGGCATTGAAGTTATTGCTCTCTGGATTGACTTCCTTCCATCATCTAAAAAGGGAGATAGAGGAGCAAACATTTTCCCTTTGTATATGGAATTTTCCTCTTACAACTTAGCAAATACTGGTCTGAATTTAAAAGAAACGAACTGCAGATCATTGTATATAAGAGCATATGTTTATTGATTACTTGATAAATTAAAGACAGACACCCAACCACTAGTTACCTATTGATACGATATGAGCTAAGAAAACAACACAGGTTTTGAGTGTGTGACTTCAAGATTTGGAGGAAAGGAAAGATAGCCTAAGAAGGTTCTTAAATCCATGTCTGTGTTCCCTAGTGTTATATGCTGTTAAGCACTTCGTTTCTTCCATTTAAAATATTCAAGATTTGGCAGTTTAGCATTAGAGCTTGTTTAGTCTTTCACACACACACACACATATATACACAGTAAAACGGATTTAGAGTGGCAACCTTTTAAGTCAGTGTAAATTCAGTTTTCGCTCTGTTTGTGATAAGTAGCAGATCTGCTCATTCTTTCACAGGATCTTGGACTTTTCCATCTGCGCAGAAGCTAGAGAGTCTGAAAACCAGCCTCTCACTCCATGCAGCTGGACATCCATCCAGCTTTTTTAATGAGAGGTCAGTGGTACACCAGTCTCCTCCCCAGAGCATTAGGGAGCAGGATAAAAAAAAAACCCAACCAAAACACAACCCCCCCCCCCCAAAAAAAAAAGGCAAAAAAACACAACCCAACAAACAAAAGAAAACATTTGTAGAAAGAAAACAGCTTTCTGCTTAAACAGATTCCAAAAATGCCATGCATGGAGAAAGACAGACTTGTCAAATTGAATTCTTAGTTTAACAGACACTTTAAAAGGCAGGACTTGAAGAAGGTAGTTTTCCAGTTAGTTTCAAGTAGGACTTCAAGCATCCTTAAAAATTTGTTTGAAAAGCACCATTATGAATACAGTTGATTCAAAGCACTTCTTCCAGCCCACCAGTGAGAGGTACTTAGTTTTCACAAATTAGCAGACTTTGAATCTGGGACTACATTAATTTGGAGGTATGGCTCTGGTGTTCTTTTGATGCCATTAAAATAATGGAGACAGAGTAGTAATTCAGTGCAAATTACCCACAACTCATCAAGCCTTGGATGTGCATGGTTCTATTCACAGGTCATGTTTTTTGGGGCCTGCAGTTGCCATCAAGTTATACACTGCAGTAGGGCCAGTGCTGAATTGTTGGTGCTGACAACCTGACACCCCTGCCCTATCTTTGAAGATTTTATTTCAACCTAGAAATAAAACACTTCTATTTCAGCCCAGAGCCTGGTCCAGTCCAGTTGGATACCCATTAAATAGGCCAGTGTTGGTCTGAGGCATTCCAAGAGCATGTTTCTTTCTTGGGTTTTGCTGTAAGTGAATCCAGTGAGAAAAATGCACTAACAAGCCAGATCCTGGTAAATGGTCTGCCACCTTGAAAAACAAATATGCTCATAATTAAATATTAAGGTAACTAACTGGAAATGTTTTTCTTTATATACTTGGTGCAGTGTTCCTGCTGGTTTTCATTTTGAAAGTGTTAATTCACAGAACACTTACGATCAATCAGTAACATGTAATAATCTTGAAACAATTATTCTAGGTTTTGCTCCCTTAATTTTCCAGGTGCAGAAGTCTTTTTGATGTCATATCCAACAGAGCCATCACTACAAGTATTATGGTTGCATAGCGACCTCAATGTGATGACTGCTTTAAAGCAGTCCTTGGTCGCGTATTTCTTTTCCAACAGCAGCCACAGAGTTTCCTACCACTGCAACTAATAAAGCCCTTGAAGAAAAACATATGCAGTGTTTTATGACTAAATAAGAGGTTTCTTTATTCAAACATATTATTTCTGGACACTATCACCAGATTACTGCTCCAGGCAATCTTAAAAGTATCCAGTATTCCAGCATTATAATTTCTCTGCAACAGAACTCCAAACCCATCTTGTCTCTCCCCCTGCTTGCATTATCAGTTGAAAGCACAACAGAAATGTTTATGTATGAAGGCAGAAATGACTAAGAATACTACTAGTAATCCAACTGTAATTTCCTAAAGTATTAGTTTTTACACCTAGTCAGCTACAGTGAAAGTCTTCACTACAGAATAAACTTAAATGTGGACATACACAACATACAAGTTATATATTCCCAGTTTTGTTTATTTTCATGGAATGCTAATTTAGGTACAATATGGCAGTTCAGAACTACTGAAATGTGACATAAACTCATCTCCAATGCTGCAGAACAGTCTTGATTTATATATATTGTTTTAAAACAATCTTATTTTACATAGTTGAGGTCTCTGGTGGTTTTTAAGCTTAAGCACACAGCAAGCTACAAACCTTAGGTTTTATATTATACATATATTCTGTGTATCCAGACAACTGCTGTAAGTTATCTATAATTTAATATTTATAAAAAGTGCATATACCGGTAAATATGCACATCTAGAAACACACTTTTACTACTGCCTCCCTTTTATAAAAAGCTGCATAACATACAGCCATATTATTCTCACTCACCACTATTAAAGTCCCTTACTATCTTTATTACACCATTTAAACTGTTCAATTACCTCAAACTGGATGTAGGTATCCTCTATGTATGTTTTCTCCTAAAGAAAAAAAAGTTTTCCCTATTCCTTTAAGAAGCTTTTAAATCATGCATCAGTTTAGTAAACAGTCACTTTAGCATGGATTTCAGAATCCTAGACAGTGTAAAATCTACTTCTGGAAAATGTCTATCTGTATATTTAATTTCTTCTTTTAGTTACAAAAAATATATAGGATTGAAACATACTGAATACATGCATCTCTCAAAGTGGCTATACTCTAGCCTTATAGATAAATTAAAAAAGTACACCCCTGCTAACAGGATGTAAACATGGCCTCAAATAGGCCATTACCTGTATTTAATATAGCTCGTTACATTAAAAAGTTCAAGTCAGCTGTTCTCTCAAGATGGTGTCAAAAGACTGAAGAGCATAATATATTTATACTCAATATACAAAGGTGGGTGCACACACCTAGTGCCAGATAATTATTCAATACTTTCAAGGCTTCTAGGCTTTGCCTCTGGTGATACAAGTCCTGAAATGATCTGAAAAGTTTTAAGTTGAAAACTGTTCTTTAATATATCATAAAAGCAAGTTGTGTTTAAAAGAAAAATATACACTGAACAACCTGAAATACTCACTGAAACAACTGTACAAAACTATTACAGATACAGAAAGAAATAATGGTGGACTTAAGTTCAAACAGAAGGAACACTTGTTAACATATGTATAAACTTGCTTTGTTTTATTCTTCTACCAAGAATTTGTAGCTGTTCAGAACAAGTAAAATTCAAACCACCTCACGATGTTTACATTTAAAGTTTTTATACAGTGCAAATGTTTAAGACAGAGTAACTCCCCAGTGAAACAGGTGACACTACTCAGTGCCACTCTTTTGAAGATTCTTCTTTCAGTAAGTCTATTTACACATTAAGCTAAAGGTTCACTATATATGCTTTGAAGTTTGCTGAATATCAGCAGAAGAATGTGAACTAGCAGCAGCTGAATTATGAATATATGATGGTTACTTTAATGAATGCATAAAGTTTTCAAGACTGTATTCAGTGTCATACTGTTCTTGATCCCATAGTTCTCCAAGGTTTTCAAGGACTGATTTCATTGATGCTTTCCCAGAAGAGGTAGAGGTATCTGCTTTTTCAGTTTTTTCATCCTTCACCAGAAAAAAAAAGTCAATTAATATACCAAATAATATTTTCAGGAATATGCAAAATTCTTCAAAATCTTACAGTTCTTTCAGGGAAACAGCACATCCTCCTGTTTTTCAGAGAGCTATCTACTATCCATCTTTCCAACGTCTAGTGTTCGTGTGATCAAATTTTACATTTCAAAGCAAAGCTTTTCCCTAAGCTTACTCTATTTTTGGTAGGTATTTGTTAAATGGCTTTTTACCTTGTCAAGAGTGAACAGATCAAGAAGCTGTTCTGTTCCCATGCTCTGCAGGCTTGTGTTTTCTTGGCTGATCACTGTATTTGCAATATTCATTTTGAACTTCTGAAGACCCATGATCTTTTCCTCCAGAGTTCCCCTGGTTATCAGGCGATATACATTAACAACACGTTTCTGAAAGGGAAAAAAAAGCACACACACAAAAAATTAAAAAGATAAAAATATCTTGGGTATTTAGGTATTCAAGACAGCATAACTTTTTAGCATTCATCATGGAGAGTCTGGAAGCAGTTTGGCTTGGAGTTCAGTCATTTTACTCAGTAAATCTGACTGATGTCAGATTAAAAGAAGGAGACTATGCCAGCATAAGGCAGAGGCACCTCCAATTGCATCTGTACTCAGGAAGTTAAGAACTCACTGCTTTTTACAGCTGTAGAGGGAGACTAACAGCAGTCACTCTTTCCCTGTCCAGGCATCACAGAAGGACAACCCTGTGGGGGCTTTCCTTCAAGTTTCTTGTCTCGGTTGAATATCTTCCTCCCCTGAAGGGCGATTCTTCCCTGGCCCCTCCTCAGCAGCTCAGACAGTACAGAATTAGAAGGCACACCAAGTTCAGGATAGGATAAGAAAGTACACACTTCATCTGGCATACTTGCAAGGAAGCAGTATGAATGGAAGCTTTTCAGACATCAGTTCTCATATGCTACAACCTTATCCCAATTCAAAAAACAGGAGTTCAGCAAGGGAAGAATCTCATGGGAAATTAAAGAATTGTTCACCTGCCCAATGCGATGTGCCCGATCCATGGCTTGCAGGTCTCTCATTGGGTTCCAGTCATGTTCCACAAATACTACTGTATCGGCCCCTGTTAAGTTAAGTCCCAGTCCACCAACATGAGTTGTGAGCAAAAGAACATCTATAGATGGGTCATTATTAAACCTGCACACACAAAAAAAGTTAAGTATAGTAAATTTTATATAAATGATGAACTTGTGAACCTCAACTGCTCTGAGGCAGACAGAAGAACAATTTCGTACCATATAAATAATATATCCTCATATTGCTTATGAAGGGATATGCTTACCGGGAAACAATGGAATGCCTCTGACCAGCAGGAATGCTGCCATCTAGTCGTAAATAAGTAACTGAAGGTAACTGAGGTCGAAGAAGGTCGTGCTCCACTATATCCAGCATGCTTTTAAGTTGACAGAAGATAAGTACTCTGTGCTGGGCCACAACAGCTTCTGTACCACTTTCTGAAGATCCACCATTCCCCAAACCACAGTCTAGCAGCAGCTTAAAGTAAAACAACATTAAAGCATATCATCAAAATGACAGTAGATCTCATGTAAACACTGACATTGATGAACTGTTAAAAGTAGAAATAAGAGAAACAAACTTTAGAGGAAGTCTGGGGCAGTCACTTAAATGAGAATGCAAAGTTTGGCTTTACTGTCAAAGTGAAAAATTAGGAGTCAACAGAATAGTCACTTCCTTCATTTTGTTTTACTTAAAATAGAACTTAAGTATGCAATGCAATCTAACATTTTCGGGCTACCAGTCTCCCATATAATAAATGTTTTTCTGTAATAAGATGGCTAGGAGTAAGAAACAGAATAAAAGTTAAGTTTTTTGGCAAAGCAGTGCAAATTATGTAAACATCTTGAAGCAAGCTTGTGCTTCCCCCTCCCCCTCGAATTAAACAGAAAAAATAGGACATATGTCTAAAAAACCCTTGTACTATGTTTCATTTGATACTTAACTGAAGTTTTAAGATAATTTTCATATTGATGAAGTCTTAAACTTTTTAAATTGTAACATCAGTAAGGACACATTTAGGAAATTAAGGCACAACATGCACATCTACTTACTTGTTTTAAAGCAGACAGCTTAGGTGCATGTTGGATGTCTCGAAGGGATGAACTATGACTTGCGAGTTGCTCTGTAATTCTTTTGTATTCTGGGTGTTGGGTTGTTAACACTAATGCTGGGTGGTTGCATAGCTTCCTTAAGTATTGCAGTGCCTTGAATTGTTTAGGAAATGAAATTCAAAGAAATAGTAATAATGTAGTTACAGAAAAATGATGAACAAAATTGATTATAAAGTATAGGGGCCACTCAGCTACATTCCACAATTTGGACTTCAGGATATATTTTCATTACAATAACATTACACATTTATGTTAACTAGACCAGCATTTTGAACTGTATCAAATAACTATGAAGTGTGTAATGATCTTGGTTCCTTCTGCAGGAAAAGTAAACATACTACCATTTTCCACACCTTCATGTGAGTGTGGGATACAGTAGCCGGGTTTGGGAGCTGTGCAGAGGCTTTGAGAATGATTGTTTCCAAGTAGCCAAGATTTAACCTGCAATTCTGTAAGATCATGAACCTTCATAAATTCAGATCTAACCTTAAGGAAACTTCTTGTGTTCATGGTTCAGTACCTTAATTTTGTATTATCACAACTAATAAAACCAAAATTAGTTCCCTCTCTTTTTGAGGTTTTGCACTTCTGGTAATCAGTTTTTAATCAAAAGTAGTATCCAAGATCCACAAACAGCTGAACACCAGTTAAACACAACATATTAAGAAGTAAGACAGTTTTATATTACTTAAAACCCAAGAACATAATTAAAGCATAATAGCTGTACACCACTTTCAGGCAGTCTGATCCAAACCCTAAATATTTTCCTTGAATCATATGGCCATAAATGTACATGTTAGCTATTCTAATTTTCATTTTTTATTAACCTAGAAATAGTAACCAGAGATAAGTGAAGTAGGTAGTAAGAATTAAAAAGACATCTGTACCTGAAACACATGACCTGTAGCTTTAAGCTTTGGTTTTTCAGTTTCTTCATTCAGTGAAATTGAAGAAACTGTTTCATCAATATCACATTTGGCACGAGACTTGGCAAAATCTTCATAAAGCTGAATCTGTACAGCGCACAAGAGAATGAGTATGTTTTCCCAGACAGAAATAAGACAAAGCCATTTTTTGATTTTAGTTCCAAGTTAAAGTTCTGAATTACCATAAATCAAGCAAACTATACATGGAGCACATGATCAATATTAACAGTGCAATCTCTTGCAATTTTCTTTCAGCTTGGAAAGATGTTATAACAGAACGATGCCAAAAATTAAACTAAAGAAACACTCTATTGTAACTGCACTGATATTAGTTTTAAAACACATACTAGAAAAAAACCTTTTAGTCCCATGGTCCCAAAGAATGTCAGAGGTGACATCAGATTGACCCAGGAATACAGAAGTGGTTCCTTTGTGGTCTTAACTGTGCTGAAAACACTAAGCTTCCAGCCACTTTTTTAAGCATACCTGCAGAGGACTGAGAATACAGTAATAATCTTGAATAATTTTGGGTGGAAGATCCTGCAGTACATCCTCTTTCATCCTCCTTAGGAGGAATGGCAGAACCTGGCGGTGCAGTGCTTCCATTGCAAGAACCCCTGGAGAAGACAACGGAAGCCGTATATTACGGAAAAAAAAATTGAAATGTCCACCTCTCACCTCCTATTTCTTACCCTGGAAATGACCACACTTTCTCTTCTCATGGGCAATTCTCATTTAAAGGAAGAAAAGAAGAAAATGAAAATTTAACATTTGATCCTTACCAGCCTCTTGTTCTCGACTGGAGCTTCGGGCATCTCTACTTGCCAGTATTGGTTTGCCATAACGAGCTGCAAATTGGCGTTCAGTACCCAAAAATCCCGGCATGAGGAAGTCAAACAATGACCACAACTCTAAGACGTTGTTCTGACAAGACGAAACATTTTTGAAATTATTTTCAGAAGGAGTTGTTACAAGTTATCACAAACATTTCCATATCTATTTAACTATTTAACACTGCCTACAAAACTACAAACAGAACACTTTGATGTACTTTTGAGCTCTTGGAAATTGGTGGCTTTTTCGTCAAACTAAGTTACAGAAGACCTGCACCTACACTTTGGCATGTAAGACTTTCTACTGCATCTGATGTGTTAAAAGCCACACTCAACAACAAACCCCAGGAGACATGAGTGGCCTTAGACAGATACTCCACAAACAAGTCATTAGGAGAGAGCCCAAAGTCTGGGGTTCCCTTTCCTGCCTGCTGCTTATAGAACAAGTGGTAAAGAAAGTAGTGTTGCCAACTTTTGAGTTCCCATTACTACCATGGATCCTGCACCTATTCCCTGATACATGGGTATATTAGGAAAGGAAAAAGATGCAGTTTCAAGTATTCAGCTGTGAGAGACTTTTTTTTTAATAAAATGTATATACTTCAAACAAGACAACTGATAAAAAGCACAATCAGACTGCAAAATATATCTGTCTCGCTTGTCTTCTACCACTCACCCAACTCCTTAGGAAAAGAGAAGCAGTTACCTGGATTGGTGTCCCAGAAAGAATAATCCTGTAATTGGCAGTCAGCTGTTTTACTGCTTTTGACAGTTTCGTTTTTCCATTTTTTATTACATGGCCTTCATCAAGAATGCAGTAATTAAACTTAATATTTCTGGAAAATAAGAATACAGACTTAAGTATCATTTAAAATTCTAAGCTATTAAAAACTTGAGAAAACAAACTACTTCTTACCTGAAGAAATCAATGTCATTTCTTACAACATCATATGAAGCCACTATGAGATTGTGTCTTTTCACCTGGTGCTGTAATCTTAAGAAAAAATAAAATATAATGGAGGAGATAACTAAAACATCCCTTACATGTAGTTATTATTTCAGGTTTTAAAGGTACCATCACAAGTTTTACCACGCCACAAACTATGCTTCAGTAGTAGCAGTAAAGTGAATTGCAAAATTGTGTTGTATTTTACTCTACCCACGTCATAAATGCAAAATACATTACCTTGCTCTCTCAGTAGGAGGTCCTGTATAGTGCAAAGGATTAAGATATTCTTTAGAGCAAAATTTGCCCACTTCATCCACCCAGTGTCCTGTGAGTGTAGGAGGGCACACCACCAAGGAGGGAAGAGGGACACTGTCCACCAGTTTTGTTCTTGCATATTCCTGAGCCCTTAAAGAATATCAAAATAAGTTTGAAAAAAATTGTTTTTCATAGAGTATCTTTAAGATAGAATGCTATTTGTTTACACTTACCTGAGGCAATGATCACCTGCAAGAATGCAAATGGACTGTAAAGTTTTCCCTAAGCCCATGTCATCACAAAGAATTCCATGAAGTTTGTATTTATTGAGAAATGCCAGCCAGTTCACTCCATCCTGAAATTGGGAAACAGAAAGAGCACTTCAGAAGAACTGGCTTTTGGCTAGTTCATCTTCAGTGCAAACAGCTGTATGTTCTATCATACATCACTGCCAAACTAGACACTTGTTGCCCACCATAAATGCATCCATTATAGCCCCTTCACTCAAAGCAGAAGGGAATAAAGGGAGAAACAGAAGTGGCTGAACAGTACAAGGGGACCTGGCTTTGCAGTGGAGAGCAGCTACAATCAGTCTAAGCAAGGCACAGCCCATTGGCCATTCCCTGAGAAAGATGAGAGAGGGGAAAAAATTATATCATGAAAAGAAAAACTGTATAAATGGTACGCATTACTTGATTTGTTCTTCCTTACCCAAGAACACAAGATACACACTGCACAGCTAAAAACAAAACACCCCCCCCCCTCAAACCCACAAGCAAAATACCTCAGCACCCAAACAACTCCTAGTTTAGATTGGATATGAGGAAGAAATTCTTTACTGTAAGGGTGGTGAGGCACTGGAATGGGTTGCCCAGGGAAGCTGTGAATGCTCCATCCCTGGTGGTGTTCAAGGCCAGGTTGGACATAGCCTTGGGTGGCATGGTTTAGTGGGAGGTGTCCCTGCCCCTGGCAGGAGGGTTGGAACTAGATGATCTTAAGGTCCCTTTCCAACCCTAACTATTCTATGATTCTATATCAGACTGGAACATATTGCTTTTTTAAAATAAAAGTACAAGTTATTACCTGCTGATATTTTCTGAGCTCTGCTTTGATTGGTACTGGAATTTTATAGTTTTCCAGTTTTTTTCCATCCAATAATTGTTCCAGAAAGTGACGTTCTTTAGCTTTCATTCGGATTAATTCTTCAGACATGTTTGGTGGATCTGGTATACCAGCCTAGGAAAGTATTTTTAAAGCAGTAGAGGCTACAGTACTTAATTCACAGAGTAAGAAAAAGTCATACTAGCTTAGACATTTTAAAGGAACAGATGGCAGAGATCTGCAGTATTCTCAGTTGTGTAAATCCAAACTCAGTGCCCCAAAGAACATACTGAAAAGCTTGACGGAATCACACAGAAGATGGGAAATCCTGGTTATGTCTGTAAGATTTCACAAAGATTGAGCTATTCTACCTCTAATTGGGGAGTTTATCTGGCTGGCTAGAGAATTCTTTGACACCCATTTCTCTTAGCCAAAATCTACCATTCCAAGTGAGATGGATTTTTCTCCCACAGATGTTATCAGAATTAGATCTAAAGTGATACTGGAAGCCATAGAATGAATTCAGGCAGTTGGAAACTCCTGGGAAAAAAGAAAAACCTAAACTCTTCCAGATTTGCAGCAGCAGACAGTGGCTTCCTATGTACTTCCCCTACCAAGCCAGACACCCATCTGTTGTGGATGGGTATATCGACAGCAAATATGCTCAGACATTCTTGCTTGCTAATAACATATAGTAGCAAAAGAGACAGTAATATTCTCCCATCATCAAATCTGTCATCTCAGTTTCTGAGCCACCTGAATCTTTAGTTAGCTTTACTTCAAAATCCAAGTTACTAATCACTTGGGGAGCACTCCTGGCTGAGAAGAAAAACTCTATCGTTCCACCATGTACATGGTTAATACAGAAGGTGGAAAACTAACGCAGATTTCAGATGTTAGAAGGGCTCCAATAAGGTATTTAAGATGCACATACACATGGGCAACTACTGTTCAACTGCTCTTCCTACCCTCTCTTTGAAAATAACATGCCTGAAGTGTAAATACCATGCCAGTTAATGTTGTTCAAGTATATTGTCAACTTGCAGTATGACTGCTTATCAATAAAACAGGACAGATTAAGCTGGACTATTTATCTTGCAATCCTTCCCTGTCATATTTTCACCTTTATGGTTGAATGAATAATGAAATTGAGAATAAAGGTACAGGAAACTCAGCAAACTAAGTTCTCCCAACTCATTTAACTACTGTTGTTTCCAGTTCCTCACAGTGAGAAACCAACACAAAGATACAGATTAGAAACTCAAAGCTTATTCAGACCCCTATCACTTTTACTTATCCAGGAGCCGAATTCAGGTCATGCATTTTAGGCAGTATATAAAATACCAGCAATAAACGCAGAAGACTAGACTCTTTTGTTTTGTTACAGAACTACAAGTCATGCTTCAAGGACATGAAATTGAAAGAGTATCTTTTTTTTTTATACCACCACTGTAACTACAGAAAGCTGTAAGAGTTTGTCTTACAAAACATCTGCAAGGCTACCCTAAAAAGTCTTTCCATTTAAGAAAGGAAAACTGTATCCATAAAACACCACGCCGTAAGTTTTCTTTACACAAAGCATTCATGAAATTTTGACTGTGAAAACTTAGTAATAAAGTTATTTCAACCTCAAAAAAGAATTCCTTCATAAAGTATTGTCTCATAAAACATACATTTCCCCAGTCCATATCAGTCCACCCCCTAACTCTTTCCACTGAGGTGACTCCAATTACAATTGACTCCCTCTACAATCACCAATTTATATTCCTTGTTTGGCCTAACATTTAAAATTGCTGGCATTCAAAAGACTGTTCCACAGCAGTACTGGTATTTTTGCTCATTATTAGCCTATTTCACTCACAGACTGCACATTAAATAAATTTCAATATCTAATACTGAAATTCCTTAACTGGAGAGTGAAGACTTAAGGGAGTTCTTGAGTAACTATGGAAAAGAAACATGAACTGATCATGCACATGCATGCAATTAATAAAACAAGTATTTTATGTTTCTAAGAGATGGTCACTAAATTCTATTAAAAGAGCTTAAAAAAAAAATCTAATAACCTAAGTTATATGTATCCCATAAGTCTGTATCCAGATGCATATGAAGAGCACCGGTGTGAACAGTACTGGAATAAACAGCAGCATGCCAGAAATTAATTTCTACTTTGCTCACTTTTAACTTTTTTGACATTTCAGTGTAAGTACACAGAACGTAAGTGCTCCATTTCATGCAGATTGCTAGTTATCAGATTCTATACTAAATTTAAAATTGCGATAACAGAAGAAACTGAACCCATTAAACCAACAATTTTTTTTTTCCTCATTAGAAGCATGCAAACGAATTCTGAACTGTCTTCTATTACCATCTGGTGGTAAAAATAAGTTACTTGGAAGCCTTGTAGTCCCCAGAGTGGGACTTGACCACATACACAACACCACGCATAGACAGTGAGCACACATGTCATTCGTGAGACTTTTGAGATAAAACTAGCAAAAGCAGCATTACATAGAAGATTAATGAGTATACACTTTTAACTTCATGTACACAGTTTCTTGTAAAGAGAAATTTTACTTTAACATTCATTTAGAAAATTACAAAGGGTCCAATTTTACTCATTTTACATTATAACGGACATCTTCAAATATCTGATACAGACTCAACATCTATAAAAAGCTACTTGCTCAGCATTCAGTAAGCCAGAAGCTTGGACTTCTTGGCTGGTGAAACAGTGGATAAAGGACAGTTCACATACTCAATATACTTACAACTTCAGCTTACCTCAAGAGGCATTAGTCTAATTAGTGTTGCAAAGCACTGAGTAGCCATAAAACGTACACTGTTTGTCTGATCACTCATTCTACCCAGAACTGGAACCACTAGAAGAACAATGTATGGAACAATACCAACATCCAGCTGCTCCATTACACCTGGATCAGTTATTAAGGAAGTAAGTTTTCACCAGTTCAGGACTGTCTGACATGAATATATACCTGGCAGATTTCCCACTCAACAGGTAAAAGTCATTAACACATTACATGAACAAGATTTCTACTAACAAAGCAGTGAGGTGCAGAGGAGAGAGAGGTCTCATCCACCCAGACTTGGCCCAGTAAATTCCATGCTTTGAAGAACTGAATTATCTCCACCAAAATTTCATTAAAATAAAGGCAACAGAAATGAAAACCTTCTATTTCTTGCTTACAGGAGGAACATAGTTTATGATTTAATTCCTCCTCCCATTTCTTCAGGCAGTTTTTTTTCCCCCAAATTAAGCAACTGCAAAGAGGTTTCCACATTTTTGAATGCTCACAAAGGATACATGCAAGTGCTTCAATTGCACCTTCTTGTTTCGTGTTGTCATCTATTGCGCCCAACCATGGCAGAACTTTCTCTAGAAAAATATTCATTGTTTCCATGGTAGCTATTTTGCTCATAACACCTACACAACGAGCAGCCATGTGTCTCACTGCAGTGCTGGGATGTTGAAGGCACATATAAAGATGACTCAAGTGCTGTATCAACTGAACAGAAGAAAAAGGTGGAGAAAAGATTAATTGAAAATAACTCAGTAATTTCTTTATAATATGTATTAAACAGTCTTAGTCTCTGCTGCCTCCCAAAGAATGCCTGAAATGGCTCCTTCACAAGGTTTAATTGCTTAGAACTGAAAAATTCTTCTAGCACATGACAACTGAACTTTGAACAAGTATTACTCCCCAATACAGAGTAGTAACAAAACATTTATGGTTTTAGACAAAAGGAAAATGAAAGAAGTCCTTGGTAATTAAGGAACTGTTTTACACTGGAAAAATACAGTACTAAGTACTCAGAGCTTCATAAAAAAAAGTCATTGCTTAAACAGATACATAGATTTAAATATTTCCAGCTTGCAAATTCATCCTGGCCACCTCCCACTTATGTTTAGGCAGATGAGCTCTGTGATGGGAGTCTTATTAACTCTGTGTGACAAGACACCCAGAAAGAAGTTCCCATCTTCCCAAGGAAGCATGTGTGTATGCACATCTTTCTCATCAGCACCAACACATTTTTATGTCAGATATCTTAAAGAGATGGTCAGGTTTTTCCTAGCATGGAAGTCCTTAAATATTTGCTTTGATGCGCCAGTTCTACCCTCTTTTACTTCCTATGGAAGTTTTTTATTTTTAAACATGTATACAGTATTAGCAGCCCAAAAACAATCTACACATTAACTACCGACCATATATAAGTATATGTATAAAGTACACAGATGTATTAGAAAAACCTTTCCATTTCATATGCTAAATTCACTCAAAAATCACTTCAGTATTTAAATAGATAACAAACAATTCCATATGTTCCACATGAATCTTCTCCATCTGCTCAGAACACTACATCCATTCCTTACACCCATCCTTTCCCATCATATCCTTTCCAGAGTTCTGGTCTACTTACTCTTTCCATGAGAGTCTTTCCATGTATTTTTATTACCCTGTTGCCCTCCTTTTATGCCTCTTCAACTACTACTGTTATTTATTCTGAAATATAGTACTGCAGATAAGCTAATACTGAAAATTGTGTTCAGATGCAGGCATATTGATGTCCCTCTTGCTCTGTTTCTTTCTAATTTCCTATTATTTTTTTTTAAACCAGTATTTTACTGATACTTTCACAAAACTCTCCTAACTCCACAATCTCTCTCAAGTAGAAATAGGCAGTTCAAAGCTCACTACTGCATGCAAGATAAGTCTTTTACACTGAGTGGTGTGTAAAAACAGATAATTAAAAAACACGAGATCCAGTCTCCTTGGGGGTAAACCAAAGTTTCCCATAACTATTTCATTCCATGCACACACAGGCTTTCTGACAACCTTTAGGCTGTTCAACAGTAGTCAGGCAGTAAATTGTGCAGTTTTATTACTACCATTCCCCATCCAGCCACATAAACTACATGTCAGTCTATTAGAAGTCAACCCATTTCACTCAGCCACATAATGCAGCTTAACAGCATTTTTATCTGTCCTTCATTAACAAAGAGAAGGCACCATAATATCACTTTGTTCCTCAGGTTTAGGAAATCCGGAATTAGAATAAAGCAGAGTCAAGATGCTGGTTTCAATGTAACAAAATAGCATAAGTATTATCCTAATTCAGACTTCAGACACAATCTTGTTTGGGCATCTGACCATCTGAAGAGGGTAGGCCAAGGCTAAGTTGTTGGTAGGTGCTTGATTTATTTATGTGTGGGCTTATTCTACAACCCCACACAAATACAGAATTTAACATCCTACTGAACACAAGGAAAAAACAGCTTTAGAACATAACAGCTGAACTGTTGAGGACAGAAGGCTATGTCTTCAGTTCATCAAGACTAGGATACAGGCAGGCTAGCAAATAAATAAGAATACTATTTGAGCAAAATTAAGAAAACATCTAAAAAGAAGCCTTACAAAACAAAGATTTAAAATAGTGGCAATGAGCAGACTGAACTGCTTCCTACAAAAAAGCTGCTTTGGTATATAATTACCAGAGGATGTAGCTGAGTATCCATTGCGGCTGCTGTTGTTTCAAAAACCTGCAAAGAGTTTACTAGCTCCTGGGCAGGAGCATCTCCTTTTTCCAATAAGGACTTTCGGTCTGTTAAAAACAGAAAAGGTGTTCAGTTCAAGACTGACATACTGCCCCCAGCCTACCAGCCCTCCCCCAGCTTAAATCAGAAGAGTAATTACCAAAATTATTTATGTGAATGTTGTTCCTTAATGAACCAACCATAGCATCCCAGAGATGTGGCAATCCTGTTGCCATTTCAGCACCAAAATGTTTAGCTATAGTAGATAAGGCAAATTCAGCTCCTCTTCTCTGTACAACATAAGGTTTCTGAGCCTAGAATTAAACGATTCAAAAAACAGGAAGGACAGATTTAGGAACAGCAACTACTCCCAAACAGGCTCCAGTTGTTACACAGGCATTCTATTCTGACTGTGTTTATAGCTATTTACAACACATTTATTTGCTGGTCCATTTTTTTCTTTGCAAGTTATTTACTTTATTCTTCATACAGGTAAAACCAAAAGACAGACAAAAAGAAAAAAAGGTCGTTTATAGCAGATTATTTAAATCCCGTAAGTTTTGGGATTTGGGTTTTGCTGACACAGGCCCATTTCAGCAAGAGGCTTTCCAACTGGTTCTAGTTTCAGAACCTCAGATATTGACAATATAGGGACACCACAAACAGTAACACACTAGCAAGCCTTCTCAAAATCAATATTTGTTTTGTTAAGCCCTTTCTCTTTCTCCCACCCTCTCCAGAAAACAGAATGGATAAAAATCACTTCAACAATTAGGAAGAAACTTCACAACACTGCTGAGGAATCACAGTCCTGACTAGCATCTTATTAAAACATGCTGACATTTTATATGATGAAACAGTAACAAAAAATTTAGCATATCAAGTGTGGAAGTTACACATACATACATCCTACGACCAGTCATACTTTAAATACTGTTCTTAATGCTTCAGAGCACCTATTGTGCATCAAGATGATCAGCACTAATGGGTAAGGACACAGCGCAGTTTAGGGAAATCCATTTGCATGGATTTGTACTGAGATATCAATAAATTGTACTAAATGTGAAGTATTTCAGGAGTTACTAACATTCTTAATGACACACTGAAGACTTAAAACATCATTATCAAAAAACATATGCTGCTTGCATTGAAATTTTAAGTCAACTCTTTTCTCTCCTGAATAAATCCTGGACATCCCTATTATAATGCTGTCAACTCCAGTGAATTCAAAAGTAATGTGAGGGGGTGTGTGTAGATATGCAAGTTGCAAACGCAAGTTTTTGAACTTTACCTCATCAAGTTCTGTAGGAATGCTTACGCTACTGCCAGGAGGGAGATCTACAACTGGGGCTTTTGGAGCTTTTGGAGTAGGACCTCGCCGACTTGTGATGGCAAAAGCAGCTTTCTGATGTCTGTACAGTGTAATTATTCCCTTGTGCTTAGTAACTGTATGATGCATCCCATCTTTATCAGAGTTGGGCCCTGAAGAAAGAGAAAGAAGAGCTGACAATTTAAGATGCAGTTTAAAACACAGGCAGAAGTGATAGCTAGTTACAAGCCATCTGCAGATCTCAATGTCCTTAAAAAACTAAAACATGTTGTAGTTCTCAAGGATGGAAAATTCAAGTACAGAGTTACTCTGTTCAGACCACATTTACAGTCTTGGCATCAAAACTGAAGTGTAAATTGCTACACAAATTACTTAGCAGGAAACACAGGTAACAAAACTGCAGTCAAATATAAAAAGTTTGCACAAGATTTTTTTGTGTAAGACAACACGTTACGTTCTAAAGTTTAAAAAAACCCCTTACCTTCTGTGTCCTTTACAAACAGTTTAAGACTTCTACCATGATACAAGAGCACATGCCATAAGTATCTTTGGATGTGTTGATGTTTCCATTTATGCTAATGAGTTTAATTTTCAATCAGACATGGATGTTACTCTACTCTGACATTACAAAAAAGCACGATGTATAATGGTCAAACCTTAAAGCAGGTTAGAATCTTTGACAGCATTAAGGTATTAGTATTGTTCACTCAATCTATATGTTTGCAGCAAGGAACAGCCATTTAAAGAAAACCCATGACTAGGGTGCACAGAATTCTTTGTTAATTTCAAAGACTGTACTCATCTTTTGTTATGTTAGGCCCATAGAATGTAACACAAGTCAGGGTTTTTCTTCCTAACAGGCTACTCTAATTTCCATACTTATTCAATTTCAATGAAAAGCTTCATAACATATGTAAATGAAATGTAATTGTAAGTGGATAATAACAGCAAATAACTGAAAACTGGGACAAAGGGGGTTTTTAACATAAATTTTCTGAAAACTATACACATCATTAGTTGCACACAGCGTGTAGTTTAAGATACCTAAATTAAATAATTACTAAAAAATGAAGACTCAGTTGCTGGCATTTCAAAAACACTGAAAACAAGATGCACTCAAATACCCATTTTAACAGTTCAGAGAAAACCACAAGCATTTTTAGGAATCCTGGCAGTCTTAGGTATCATACCTTTTGAGTTTTCATAGCTGCTGCTCTGAGGCTGCGCAGGACATGCTGCTAGAGGGGTCAGATGTGGATCCACACAAAGGGAGTTGCAGAGATTTTTTATAATCTTTGAGTTGGGACAAGGAGATCTTGTTGTACACTGCTGAAGTAACTTTGCTATACATGAAGCCACATAGTTTTGTACAAGCGTATTCTCTTCCTTTTTGATAGCTTCCATTAAGGGCTTTATAACAGGATTTAGTTTTTCTGGAAGCTGCTGTAAGTTCACAACTGCACATGCAGCAAATGTATGGACTCGCAGATGCATCACCTGCCATTCCTGATTTGTTTCTGTAACAGTCATTTGGACTTGTTGTCGTTTACTATCCAACTGCTGTAGAATTTTAGGATTCAAAGTAAAGGATGATGTTGCTTCATTGAAAACAGAAGTAACCTAACAAAAAGAAAAAAATTACAAATCAATTTCATTTATTGTAAATAGGGATATCCTCTGAAAACTATGATTTTCTTGGCAGAACACAAGTCAGTTTACCAGGTATCATCATTTCTATTTTTCCAACAAATAGCAGGAAATGCTGCAAAAAGTAGTTTCTGGAATCTTGAACTGCAGCTCAAGGGGAAAAAAATCAGGCATATTATGAACATTTCAAGTCTAGATTCTGAAAGCTAAAAGAGGAGTTTATGTTCTCCTCCAAATTTAGATTGTCCTATTTCTGCCAGATATACCCAGATATGTAAGCACATGACAGATAAGCAAAGTAGAATATGCTATGGATACATAAGGCCAGAAAGGACGTGCAAGGGCCCCTGCAAGAAAAAGTTGTTTCTATGCTCTATTTTGAGGAAAGAGAGCCTTGGATAAAAATGTAAGGAAAAACACAGCAAAACCCAGCAGTTGCAGGACTTGCCATACCCTCTGACTACTGGCTGATTACTGTTCCTCAAATCTTTCACAGGAAAGAAGTTAAAAGCAACATGGATAAACTTATTCTACTGATAGGATGGTTAGGCCTCTAAGCACAGGAAAGATGACAGCAGCTGTTTAGAGGATTAGGCTGAGGGGTTTGTTTTTTGCCTTTTACTTTTAAATGTCCAGGTCAGGTCCTTCAATGACAGGACTTGTACTGCTTCATTCTGTAGATACATCAAGTTCTACTCCACATGACCTTAATGACTGGAATGACTGAAGGATGCAAAAAAAATGAATAGCAAAGAATAGCACAGACTTTTTCTGTCTAATGCATGAAGGCCCATACTACAATGCAGATTGTAGTCTATATACTACAATTGCAGATTGTAATGTCTGGTGTTCATATTGCAAGAAAACTTGAAGAGCTGAAAGAGCACAGATGATAACTATTTGCTATTTCCTATGGCTATGGAATAAGTCTTCTAATCCAGAATGGAGATCCCTTGAAAAATACCCATGCATTGGTCAAGCAGCCCTATCGCTAGACTCCAGAGTAAACAACTGAGGTAACCTGAAGACTCCTGTACTTCACAGACTATGAGCTCACATTATTCTGTCTGGCCTTACCTTGGAAATTTATTCATTGGAGATGGTAGTCACAATCACACTGGCTGCCAAAATCCCCACAGCCCATATATACAATTGTATATAACTTTAGAGGTATGTTGAGATTTCCAAGTTAAGCTACTCCATGTTAAACATAACTACTACCATCTGAGAACTGCAAGATCTATCATGCTATAGTAATGCCATCATGGCCATAACTGTACAAACTTACACCTTCCCTTATTCTTAGCATCCCAGTTGCATACATGAGCACATCCAGGATTCTAATCCTCCTCATCCCCCTCCCCAAGAAGCACCACATCTATCAGCATTCCTTTAGTCCTCCTACATCCACACACCTCTCCCACCACAGTCTCCTTTTATTTTGGCAGCTCTCAAATCCACAAGCTCTTCATTTACATCCTGCCTCATCTGTCTGTACCCACCTTTCTCTCTGCTTAAGAGGCCAATTTTTGGTTGGAAGAAAAACCTTTTAATTTGTTGCCCCAACATTATCAGATCTATTTTTGTTTACAGAGCTTTTAATGTCAAGAGCTACCTTTCATTAGCACATCTAACACTGACGTTTTCAGACTATAAAAAGACAAAACAATTGAACAGCCATGAAAAAGAAAAAATAAAACCAACCAAACAAAAAGTCCCCCACATTAAGCCACATGCATGGGATTTGGTGGGGAGAATGTCTAGATTTTACACAGTTCATTTACTAGTCTTTTGACAGCATTTTTTGAAGGAGTTCCAGCCGGCTTTTTCTTCGGTGTAGATTTCAATAGTGAATCTAAAACCTGGGATCAGGACACTGTCAGTTTCTTCTCTAGTATCTACCTGCACTGTACTAAGTTTTTTGGCACATCTCTAACACCATAGAGGAAGTGGTAAGTATCCAGTACATATTTCATGTCAAAGGATGTGTAAAGTCACATTATTTCTGAAAGTTGCTATCTGTGTAATAATTATGCTGAAGATGTATTTCAAGACAGGACCAGATCTGAAGGAAGGGCAGGCATGCCTCTACTTACCAGCTCATTAGCTTGATCTATTGTAAATACACTGCAGTTCACTCTGTTTCCAATGTCAATGTGTGAATCAGCTAACAGTGAGATGAGCTGTTTACATTCATTCTGCATTCGTGTGAAAGGAACAGCAATTTCATCGTAATAGAGATGTTCAGAAAGGACCCCAAGTAAGCGAGGCTGCACACAAACGGCCACAGTTCTACACTCCTACAACAGGAAAAGATGTAATTTTTATTTCTGAGTAATCACAACTTCTGTTGTTCAGTTTTGGGCACTAAAAAGGGCAATCTACCTACACAAAAAAAGAAAATCCAGTTTCCAGAGGGACCATTAATATTTGTAATCCAGATATGAAAACTTACCAACAAAATCTTAAGTCTGCCACTAGAAAAGGAGAGACAGTGAAAACAGGGAAGACAGGCATGTTAAAAGGAAGCCTTGACCTTAAATAACATGCTTCTTGAGAACAGACATATTTGTAGAAGAAATGTGAGCATATTTACTGATTCATAGTTCCAACAGTTGGTGTTTAGCCACCGAGTAATGAATTCCTCCATTGCCTACAATCAAGATTTTAGTATTTAGATGTGTAAGTACGATTATAGCTTATCAACTGAAATTTCATTTCAAGATAAGTAGCGGATGACAAGCTGTGCATTGAGAGAGTGAGTAAAATTTAGTTTTGCTGCAGAAACATCCTACCTTTTGCAAGGCTGCCCACTCACAGATTACTAACGCAACACTAATCCTCTGCAAGGCAGACTTAGAATTCAAGTGGAAGAGCAGTAGCTGAGCTAATGATTCAGCTGGCTTTATTTCTTGAGTAACAGTATTTACACCTGGGTCACAAATGCAGCAACAAAGTGCTCCCAGCAACCTGACAAAAAGAAAAAGAACAGTCACCTCAGTGTTACAATTACCCTGCAATTAATGATTCAAAATGAAGATGCCAAAAATGTCTACATAATTAGACTTTAGGAAAAGCACCACAGAACCAAAAAGACAAATTGTTTTAAAATATTTCTTTAAGATTTCCAGAAAACTGACTTTGCTGCCATCATCCGAGCTCTCATGACAACATAATCCCTGGTTGCTGGGTCTTCTGCGATGCTGTCTGCGCCAGCAATATATTCCTGAATCACCTCCTTATTCTGGGTTTGACCTTGACGCAGTTTAGCACCTGCCTTTTCCTATGGAATAAATTTGGGAGAGATTGGAAGTAAAATGTGTTCGTGATAGAAAAGATGGATTCATATTCCACAACATTCTCTGCATAAGTTGGACTAAGCCAGAACACTTCTGGGATAACACACTTGACATAAAGTATCTGACCACTGTAAATCACTTCTCCACTAGTAGTTTCTGTTGTTCTATTAAATGCATATGGTTCCTTCAAGATAATATTAAAACTAACACTCAACATCTGGCTGATAAACTGAGTCCACATAGAGGAAAAAAGGAAAACCTTTTATGCATGTTTTCAGAAATAACACAATGCTTTCAGACTTAAGTCAGTCCTGCAAACAAATGGGTTTGAAACTATGATGGTTATATGGAAGGACTTTATAAAGGATTCACAGGGAGCATGGTGCATGATAGACCTTTGAGTTCTCATGGATAACCTGACAAGAACCATTTTGCACTACAGACTCGAGGTTTGGAAGATAGGCTACATTTAGAGTTGTAAAAAGGCACCACCACTCCCCTCTTAACACCTTTAGAGCACCCTTATATACAGCTAATCAATTTCCCACTTTCCCCAGAAAAGTTAGAGGTCACTTTTCACTTACTTTTGATCTGGTTTTTACTTCTAGCAACATGTTTAAGTCAATGGGCAAATGAGATGGTTGCATCATTAAACAGAGCCAGGCTCCCATCCACGGACAAGCAGCTGCAACCACATACTGTACAGATGCCTTGTTTAACAGTTCCAGCCATACCTTGGGAAAGAACGGTAGTGGAAATCATGACAAATTTGTATGGGTCTATGTAAGATCGTATGTGTGCTGATAAACTGTAGGAGCCATAAATGAGAAGGCTGCTTGGAGACTTCATAGCAGCCTTCCAATACCTGAAGGGGGCCTACAAGGATGCTGGAGAGGGACTCTTCATCAGGGACTGTAATGACAGGACAAGGAGTAACAGGTTCAAGCTAAAAGAGGGGAAGTTCAGGATACATGTAAGGAAGTTCTTTACTGTGAGGGTGGTGAGGCACTGGAACAGGCTGCCCAAAGCAGCAGCCATGAATGCTCCATTCCTTGAAGCCAGTTTGGACAGAGCCTTGGGCAACATAGTCTAGTTTGAGGTGTTCCTGCCCATAGGAGGGAGGCTGGAACTAGATGATCTTAAGGTCCTTTCCAGACTTAGCCATTCAATGATTCTATCCTCCTTCACTATATAGTAAAACATCACATAGGCTAACTTCAAAATAATTAACATGAACACACTATCCTTTATCTGTACAAAAGTGCAGAGGACATGAAAGAGCAGGATACATTAGCACTATATAGGTAGGTCATAAGTCATGCAAATACCTTGTGAATAAGATCCAGAATTTCTTGATTGCTTTCTAATATACAAAACTGAAATATGTGCCTCAACATGTCTTGCAGAATTGGAGTCAGCCATGTTGAAGAGCTCTGAAACAAGGTTATCATATGATTAAGCAGATTCCAAAACACATCATAGTAAACCACCAGAAACACTAAATTCTTACCTGGTCTTGGGTGGACAGCAGTGTGAATAATGTCTCCAGGGCTGCTTTTCGCACAGAAGATATAGTATGATGCAGGAACGGCCACACACGTGGGACCAAAACTGTGAGTGACTGCTGAATACTAGTACACGAAGTGGGGATGTAAAAGCCATGAGGTGGAAAAAAACCAAACACACAGAGCTAAGTTAATTTTGTTTAACTTCAAATATACAGTTCAAGCATGTATTTTTACCATGTTGTTTCCCAGATCATACTATTGGCTTTGTTAAAGTATTCAGGCAAAGAATGGGGGTTTTGGTTTTATTTATTTAGAAATAATTAAACCCAAGTTTGGATCTTTTCTGCAAGAGCTTACACCTCACCTAATGCAAGCAGGACATGCTGAATTAAAGACTGCATTAGTGACAACTTCATTCTTAATTTTGGATTTGGGCAAAAACCAGCTTGAGCAGTGACAATCATACAGACTGATAAAGGTAAAAT
Source organism: Ara ararauna (assembly GCA_028858755.1). Taxonomy (NCBI): domain Eukaryota; kingdom Metazoa; phylum Chordata; class Aves; order Psittaciformes; family Psittacidae; genus Ara; species Ara ararauna. Next base: position 73,106,076 of record CM054381.1, read on the forward strand.
GTGTAAAGTACCTACCTTTAAGTGCAGATGCTGTGAGTTTACCATGTGGATTATGAAAACTGTTAACGTACAAACATGCAATTCCTCTAATTTGACAGAGTCCCAAACAGATACGAACTAGGCATTATCTTCAACCATAGAATTACTGGTTGTCCTATTGACATGAATTTTCACTTTTGTAGCTTCTTTAGAACTGCTCAAATAACAAAGTCCTACAGATACATGCATTTTAAAGCATGCAGTTTGGAGTGCGTCAAAAAGAAGCAAAGTCTGTGGGCAGGATCACTATGCGTGGAGCTGATATCCTTTACTAAAATACTCAAGATGAATGAAGAGAGGAAAAAAACCATATCATATATATACAATGTCTAGTACCTTTTAGTTATCTTGTTGCCTTTTACTGATGAAATGAAAATAGAAGTGCTGTCCTTCACTTTAAGGGAAAGCAAGAGTAAAATTCCAAAGCTGATTTAAATCAAGCATCTCCTTAGCATGCGATTTGAAAGCAACTCTGATTATTCCAATTTGAAAATAACTGGACAGTCAAGCCTGCAATACTGAAGCAATAGTAATGAAAAAGTTACCTGCATTTGCGGACCTGAGGATAAGTCAGAAGGGAAGAAAGAAGGATCATGATACTGTTTGTGGAAGCTGTCAAGTCATCTAACTCCAGAAGTGCATCCCACAAGGTATTAAGGATAAAAGGCACCTACACAAATAAGCAGAGGAGGTTATCTTAAAAAAAGTGCTGCCTCTAAGCATTAATTTCTTCATTCAGACCAAAAGCAAATTCTTCCATCAGAATTGATGGAAAACAATTCAGTCACCTTCTGAGACTGAAGTTGGACCAGGCTTTCCACTACTGGTACTAAAGATGCTGCGGCAACAGCTCGGACATCGTCATCCAGATCTTGGAGACCTTCAATTATTGCAGGCAGCACTTTAGGCAATAAAGTGCTGATCAAGTCCTGCCAGAAAGACCAAAAGCATTTTTGAACTTAAAAGCATAGACCACCCCAAACAATTAAGATGTACTCTAAGTGGGGGAATAAATCCATTTGTTGCATAAAACAGAAGCTACAGGTCCAAGACAACAATCTAAATATTTTAAGTTATCATTCATATCATAAAACCTAGGTTATAAACTTGAATGAACTGTAACCTGGCTCCATTTGCATATACGCAAAGCTCAGTGTTTGCAAAATAGCATCATGAACACACTAAAACTTTGTAGCAGTGAGCTCTGTTAACCTCACACATGAAAGCATCACCAAAACCAGACAAGCATATTTGTAATGTAACCTGGCACATTACAACAGTACAATTTTGCTGTATATGTGCAGATTTCTGCAGCATGGATATAAAAATGCAGTCACACATCTTATAACTCACATGAGACTGCAGTGCAAACAAGCTTGCTTTATCATATCTATCTACTGTTCAGCCACATCCTCTACTTCAAGTAGAGCTTTTTGTTCCAAAGCTCTCTGCAATTTGTCGTGAGGGTTATTACCTGACGTACTGCCAAAGCATACTTTATTCCTAGGAGACCACCATGTCTCACTTCCCATTGTTCTTGTGTTAGCAGCTTCAGGAGAACATCCACAGTTTTGTGAACTCCAGTCTCATTCATATGTTTCAATACTACTCCCAAAGTCTGAGCACAAGTCTCACGTACTGGTGCTACCACCTAGGATAAAGTAAATCATAAAACAGTTACTTCTGTATAAAATCTGACCTAGAAACCAGGAAGAGTCAGATGACCAAAACTGCTATACAGACAAGGAGAAATCTCAGCTACTTTGTAATAAGAACCCGCGAGCAGTTACAAGTACTAGCACTGCACAAAGCATAGCAGACCTGCTGCAGTATTGTCTCCCACAGAAACCTGCTGATCTACCTGTTCACTCAGAAACAACTTACTTCATCTGAAACAAAGTCTCCAAATCTGTCTAATGCAAACACACAAAGGAGTCTAATAACCAGGTCTTCCAGCCACTCCTGATGCTGCTGAACCATCTGTAAAAAGAGAAAAATTGAACACCTTGACTGTATTTACTCATAAAGGATTGATGATATGCTTGCTTTAGCTAAAATTTGTAAGAGATGTGGCAACATGTTTGACTAAGCATAGCCATCTCACACAGATAGTCAAAGCAAGGTAGCACTGATTCAGCTCACCTGGCTTATTACAAACATCTTATTAAAAAAAACAAACAAAAAAAACACCACAAGGTAGCTTTATCAAAAGGCTAGAGCACCTTGTAAAGTAGACAGATAATTTTGTTTTGTTATTTAATATACACAGCTCAAAGGTAAGTCATTCAGCTAATCCATACTGACTAATGTCAATACATTCAAGATAAGTCAATTAATATGCTTGAAGAATATTTACAAATAAACATAAAACTACGAAGCAGTACATCACTGTGGAAGACCCAGTGAAAGGAACTTGCTTTTCAGCCATGTCTCCTCCAGATTTAACAAACAATTTAGACCAAGCTTGTCTGGCGACTGTTAAAGAGACCCAATAGTCCTGTAACTCTGCATCTTGGAGTAAAAGCCCATAGAAGCAACTGCATCAGACATTATTTTCTGATCTCCACTGTTTGCCTACTAGACCACCAGTTCCTTTGAAAGCTATCGCTCTAATAAACAAAACTTTAATCATATCATGGATTTTATTTTCCCATACATGTCAAAGAATTACAGCCTGCATACAACACACACAGCAGCCTCTGAAGCTAGCCTGAAGTACACACACTTTCCATAAATAGGTGAGAAAATGCTTGAAATATCTTACCATTGCAGCATGTGTTATTACCCTGCAATCTCTGTGTATCAACTACTACTCCATGTGGAAGCAAGGAGAGATAGTAGCTTTTGCTTTACCTATTTATATAGTATGCTGAGGTAGTTTGATTTACACTTGATTAACGTATCTCTTCATTCTTTAACACTCTCTAAACCACAAGCTGTTCAAGCTACTTTTATAGCAGGGATGTCAGTATGAATCTGGATGAGATTCACTATTAATAAACGAGCTGTTACTGTTGGGATATTTTGAAAAAAAGTTTTCCTTTTAAATAGGCTGTTGAAATAACTTTTCTCATAATAACAAAGCAAGCAGATTGATATCAGTCACTTTGCTAGTTAAGTGGATAGACTTAGATGGCCTGAGACACTCCACAAGAGCGACATGATTAACTTTCAGTCAGGGTAAGGGTGTGCTGAAAAGCATTTTCTAGTATGGAAGCTAGTGTTTAGTAATTTTACACAGCCTACATCTTAATGGCTGTTCAGACAATAGTATTGTCTTTTGAACAGGCCTTTTAAAAAGATACAGTGCACACAATGATTTCATCCAGATTGTTTTGAGCAGGCAAATCTCATGATTTATATCCCCCAGATTAGCCACCTCTTGCAGACCTCAAGTATTTTAAAGAAGTCTGTTTTCTAACCTTCATTTAAGTAAACATATGAAGTCCACATGACTGGAAACTTACCTCTTCTAAAGAGCTATCTCCCATTTTACCACCACTTTTACCATGAGCTTTAAGTATCTCTCTCAGTCCAGTACCTGCACCATGTCGAACCTAGAAAGTGAAATCGGAAGTCAGATTTTAAATATTTAGGAACAAATACAAAGAAAAAAGCCACAAAGGGTAACTGGAACATTTCTACTTTAGTCTTCATAGAAATGTTTCAAGATTAGACCAACTCATATACTTAAATACTAACATGTCCAAAACAAACCTGTTTTTTGCCTATGTATCATAGAATCATAGAAGAGTTAGGGATGAAAAGGACCTTAAGATCATCTAGTTCCAACCCTGTTGCCAGGGGCAGGGACACCTCCCACTAAACCATGTCACCCAAGGCTATGTCCAACCTGGCCTTGAACACCACCAGGGATGGAGCATTCACAACTTCCCTGGGCAACCCATTCCAGTCCCTCACCACCAATAAAGAATTTCTTCCTTATCCCCAATCTAAACTTCCCCTGTTTAAATGTGAACCCATTACCCCTTGTCCTATCACTACAGTCCCTAAATGGAGAGTCCTTCCTCAGCATCCTTACAGCCACCCTTCAGATGCTGGAAGGCTGCTATGAAGTCTCCACGCAGCCTTCTCTTCTCCAGGCTCAACAGCCCAAACTTTCTCAGCCTGTCTTCATACGGGAGGTGCTCCAGTCCCCTGATCATCCTCGTGGCCCTCCTCTGGACTTGTTCCAACAGTTCCATGTCCTTTTTATGTTGAGGACACCAGAACTGCACACAATACTCCAAGTGAGGTCTCACAAGAACAGAGTAGAGGGGCAGGATCACCTCCCTGGACCTGCTGGTCACGCTCCTTTAGATGCGGCCCAGGATACGGTCGGCTTTCTGCACTGTGAGTGCACACTGCAGCCGGCTCATGTTCATTTTCTCATCAACCAACACCCCCAAGTCCTTCTGTGCAGGGCTGCTCTGAATCTCTTCTCTGACCAACCTGGAGCTGTGCCTGGGATTGCTCCGACCCAGGTGTAGGACCTTGCACTTGGCATGGTTAAACTTCATCAGGTTGGCATCAGCCCACCTCACAAGGGTGTCAAGGTCCCTCTGGATGGCATTCCTTCCCTCCAGGGTATCAACAGAACCATACAGCTTGGCGTCATCGGCAAACTTGCTGAGGGTGCACTCAATGCCACTGTCCATGTTACTGACAAAGATGTTGAACAAGACCAGTCCCAACACCGATCCCTGAGGGATACCACTTGTTACTGGTCTCCAGCTGGACACTGAGCCATTGAGCACAACTCTTTGCATGTGGCCATCCAGCCAGTTCTTTATCCACCGAGTGGACCACCTATCAAATTGATGTCTCTCCAGTTTAGAGACAAGGATGTCATGTGGGACAGTGTCAAACACTTTGCACAAGTCCAGGTAGATGACATCACCTGCTCTACCCCTGTCCATCAGTTTTGTAGCCCTACCATAGAAGGCCAGCAAATTGGTCAGGCAGGATTTCCCCTTAGTGAAGCCATGCTGGCTGTCACCAAGCACCTTGGTGTTTTTCATGTGCCTCAGCATGCCTTCCAGGAGAATCTGTTCCAAGATTTTGCCAGGCACAGAGGTGAGGCTGACTGGTCTGTAGTTCCCTGGCTCATCCATTTTCCCCTTCTTGAAAATGGGGGCTATATTTCCCTTTTTCCAGTCATTGGGAACTTCACCTCACTGCCATGATTTTTCAAGTATGATGGACAGTGGCTTAGCAACTTCATTTGCCAGCTCCTTCAGGACCCGCAGATGGATTTCATCAGGTCCCATGGACTTGTGTACGTTCAGGTTCTTAAGACTGTCTCGAACCAGATCCTCTCCTACAGTGGGCCTAGGGTCTTCATTCTCACAGTCCCTGCGTCTGCCTTCAAAGTCTTGGATGGTAATGCAATTTGTAGTAATGTAACCAGTGAAGAGATTTCATTTAGTTTTATCTCACTGTAAGACATTATTTTTCCTAAAGAGCAACTAGCAGGTACTATACTTTTAGAAAATTTATAAGAAAAGCAATATCCTTATATTTCTTAAACACTCTGTATTCTCTTCATATTATGTATTACATTTCTGTTTCTCTACAGCTCTTTATATCTCTTAAAGAGAGTATGCATCCCCACTGAATATTCTGGGATCTGCCAAACAAATTTTTGGGAATTACTATCCTGCACAGCTTACAAACCTGCCTTGTTTGCCTAAATATTAGAAGTGAACAAGTGAGACAAGTGTCCTGGGTTCAGCAGTAACAGTCATTTTTCCCCCTTTTTAGTAGCTGGTGCAGTGCTGTGGTTTTGACTTCCAGCCCAGGAACAACGCTGATAACACCGATGATTTTAGCTGTTTCCGATGTTTTTAGCCAAAAACACAGCATAGCACCAGCTACTAAGAAGGAGAAAAACAACTGATACTGCTGAACCCAGGACAATAAGAAAGCAAATTATAAGCACTTTTGTGTTTCCCTCAAACATGGACAGTTGAACACTAAGAAGTTTTAGAAATGGCAGGAGACCAGAAGATCTGTGCTACAGAGGCACCTGTTGCTCGTACTTTTGATACACACCTGTACTAGTAACTGGCTCATCAAGAAAAGCCCACTCAATAGATACACAGAAGTTGCAAAAGCAGAATTTTGGACTGGGTTCTCAATGAGAGGCCTTTACAGAGGTTATAGCAGAACATACTCTTTTTTTCTTTTTTAAGGACACTTCACATTCATGCTTGTTGCTAGCAGAAAATTATTGTGTGTTGTTTCCTGATAACAACTAGAACCAAGTAGTTCGTAGGTCCTTCCTTAGAGTATTTTAGATAAAATGAGAACACATACATCCCATATGTACTGCTGAGTGGCTGTTAGTAAAAGCTATAAGCCAGTAAAACCAGTCACAAAGCCTAGTCTTAAGTCTTAATTGTTCATTATATGCCAATCATTTGTTTATTTAGTCCAAGACTGCTTATGAGATTTTACAAGCCAAAAGAGGATTAGTTCATTAGTTAACTTCTCAGCTTCTGCAAACACAAAACAACAGCAAGACAAATGACGGAAATACCAGTAGTAGGATTCATCCTGCCTGACTTCAGCTGCCTATAAGCGAGGCAAGCAATGTGAATTAGTCATTCAGACTGCCTCAAGACATTGCAAGAAGATACCAGAGGGCAATTTTATAAACATGTATTTTGAGGTAGTTTAACCTGGTTTCTATCCAGAACATACCATAATAATGATTCTAGATTGATCTACTTCCTTAATTAAGATGTGTGTGCTCTGTATCACATGTACTAAGAAAGCTGTGGAAAAATATCTGCATTCCAGAAGACAAGTGGACTTTGGCTTCAACTGCAAACAGCCTGATTTCAAATAAGGGAAGGATTAATAGCTCAGATGCAGTGATGTGCCAAACAAATACAATTATCCTTTTTCTGTGCCCAAAATAATTGGGCTGGCTGCATATGACCTACCTCTGTGCTTCCAACTTTTAGGTCCACGTGGGCAGAGCCCATCACTGAAACTCTGCTACAGATATACCAGAGTATGTGACAGTTAGTGTTAACATCTGATCATTCAAAAGATCAACATTTTAATTTCAAAACTGAAGTTAGCTGACAACTGTTATTCCCATCTTCTGCTCAAGGAAGAGAAGCTAGGGGCAGCTACCTCCTATTTTTGCTCGAACAGGTATCAAGGTTTGTGGAAAACAGTACAAGGATTGAATAGAAGGCTGAGCAGAACAGGTCTTGAATCTTAAAAATCAGTTGTCTAGGCAACCAAACACATAGTTTTTGTAGTTGGTATTTACTATTATTACGAAAAAAAAAAAAAGTTCTTTTATAAATGAAGAGAACAACTATGATTTGTAGCCTGCCTCATTACAAAAGGAATGATTCCCCCACCTTTTCTACTTGTTTAGCATTAGATAAACATGTCACTGTCATCAGCAACACTTGTATAATATTCCTCAAACTCCTGATGAATCTAAGCCTCTTTTAATTGCTCAATCTTTTGACCACAGATTCATGTGCTTTTATTTTGCTTGAACTTCAATACTTCCAGAACTCTCACTTCACAATCACTGCTTTTCCGTATCTCCCACTGTCCACTCAAGTCTACACTACACATCTGTTTTCAATTGTACTTTAAATGAGTCATTAAAAACTCCATAAGTTCTCTAAAAGCAGATTTGTCTCAGCTATGTAATCTGTATTTATTGATGTAATTTTTGGTATCCAACAAAATGCTCTTAAATCCTACACATACAAGTTTTGTTCTTCTGTTGAACCCTTTTTTTATAATCTATAGTTACACCTCAGATACTGCATATACATCTTACCTCCCAAGAAGGGTTAAAGAGATCATTGCACACTTCTTCACAAAAGCTTTCCAGAGGCCATTCGTTTGGCTAAAAATCATAAAAAAAAAAAAGATTAAAAGAGAAAGGCATCAGGCAAGCACTTCTTAAACTGTATGACACTTAGATATGTGAGGGTAACAAAGATCTCCAACAGATTAAGTATTTTCCTTCATTAAGGAACAGAATTGAAAAAACATAACCAAACCAACCCCTAACAACTCTTCCACACTTCAGAAGCTTTGCTGATTGGCACTGGATCTTTTAAAAAGCTTATGAAGTTTGTCTGTTAGTAGTGCACCTCTTCTCTATCGCAATTAATTTTTATGTTCTGAACTCAGTCTCCTTTTAGGAACCATGCTAAGGCAGAACATTAAGCAAAGTTTCTCATGCCCCCTGTGATTCTGTAAGTTTAAGAACTTTGCCTATAAAGAATATAATGGACAGGTCTCAAGTCTGAAATTACACTACGTCATCAAATTGTGTCAATTAATGCAGTAATAAACATCACCCCTCTCAAAACACATCCCACATTTTTGAAAACCAGAAGCATATCCACTATTCCAAAAATTCCTACAAGGGAACTGTATGGCCGTGGAAAGGAAATTATGACACTAACATGAGTAAGTTCACACACTCACAGAATTTGAAGGGGTAGTAACAAACAGCTATTCAGCCTGCAGTTATCATTCCTCTCTCAAATTCATTTTCCAGTCATCATTTCTCAAATGAAAATTTAACTTACTAAGAACTTTAATTACTCGAAAAAGCCCTTATTTCTGTAGCATACAGACTGAGCAAGATAAATAAGCTTCCATGTACCACTTGCATTCTGGTTTAGCATTTCTCAATTTTTCAATTTTTCAGCCTATTGAAAGAAATGCAAGATTTTCTAAGACTAATGTAATTACTTAAATCTCCAACTACTAAAGATAGAACTTAGTTCTAACTTAAGCCAAATTAAAGTAAGGCAAAGATTATTTAATGTGTACATGAACATTGAGATCAAATTATTTATGGCTCAGTGTAATCCTATCATCTAAGTGTTTAGTGCTGTTTTACACCTTAATACCCAGGTCTGACACCTGTAATCCATCTGCTTAGGTTCATTTGGGTCACAAATGGCCACCAATGGATTAAATATGAATACTATACATAGTTTGATGCTTACTCGTTTCATTACTTATAAAAGTAAGCTGGCAATGGCATTCTTTACTCCACTTCTCTTAATGTAAAAATGACTAAAAAATTTGGGAGCACAAATAAGTTTTTGTTTACATCACCGATAAAACTGCCTGATCATTCCTGCTAACAGCAGAACAACACATCATACCTCTTCTGGAGCATTTTCTACCAATGCTTTTGAGTCTGTGGCAGGCTGGTTGATGACAACATTTGCAACTTTTCTTCTCTTTTCTTCTGGTTCCCCATCAGTGCTATCATTGCTAAGAAGGAACAAGTATAACTTTATGAAGGGAAAGTATGCTTATGGGGAAGCAGTTACTTCTACAGCTGAAGTGTTCAAATACAATAGAGTGCGGCAAGAATACAGACCCAAGAGGTTTAACAATGAAATATGTAAAGTAGGTAAGTCTACATGTAAAAAAAAAAAAAACCCACAAAAAAACCCCACAAAAAAAACCACTGGCAGGAGACAGCAGAATGTTGTCCAAGATTGGCAATTATTCTCAGCCTTTTCCAAGAAACATAGAAAGTCATAGTAAAATCAAGGACAGAAATTTGTTTACTGCTTGTTATAAACACAGTAGGTAAAACATCACTATAAACTACAGTGAGAAACACAGCATACATCAGAATGTTATATTTAATTTTTAGTTATTATCTTCTTAAGTCCCCCCTTTTCATGCATTATTCTCAAGCCCTATTTAACAACAGGAACAAACCACAAACTAACAGTAGCAACCCACTATTTCAAGATCTCTCTGAAGCTAGGTCCTTAACAAAGCTCTACTGGGGAAAAAGTACAGCTTTTTACCATCAGCACAGTTAGCGTGTAAAAGATTAAGATACAAAGACTGTAGGAAGTTTCTCAACAGATAAGCTTGAATTGTGATTTAACCGAAATAAAAGCAAACCAATTTGCTATTATACCTCTTCTCATTAGTTTCCACTGCATCTCTGGATCTTTGCTTTGCAAATAGCTTAGCCATTCTTTTGGCTTTATTCTTTTGTCTACTGCTCATACCAGCTCGAAATTCCGAGTCAATTAACTCGGCAGCCTGAAGAGTCTGAAAGAAAAGTCATTGTCAATTTTCTTACAATGAAGGTCCTTAAAAATTCTCAAACCCACATTGCTCCTCCCCAAACCTCCACTTGACACTCAAGAGTAACAGTTTGACATCAAATAATACTAACACGCAACCACGGGGTGTAAGAATTCAAAAAACCAAAGCATACCACACCAGATGTTGACCATCATACTTAAAATAGTAAAGATTATAACTGCAGAAGCACAAATAAAGCAAATCCATTGTATTATTCCTTGCAACCGAAGGTTTTACCTACAGGTTGTTTGTTTACTAGTGAAACTGAAGAAGGAGAGTAGTCCAGATCTTCATCATTGAACAGGTCTTCAGTATTCATCCCTATTGCAGCACCCATATCTAAGCCAAGTTTCTTTTGTAACAGTTTCCTCTGTCGTGCTATCCTCTCTTTAGGATCAATTTCACCTAAAAAAAAAAAAAAAAAGTAGTGTCTTTTAAAAAGGGAAGATGTGTCAGATTTCCAACCAGATGTATTATTGAAGATTTACTCAGTGAAATAACATAAAGCCCAAGGTTACAGAATTAAACTGTACTTGGCCAATATATCAGTACAATCTCTTAAATCAAATCAGGCTGACTCCTAGGAAGACCTTTTCTGCTGCTGTAGCTATACTAGTACTTAAACAGTGGTCATTTTTTAAGCAATAGCTCCCCTGCAGTTCATTAAATAACACTTATTCAACAGAAGTAAAAAAGTAAGTTTTCCTGTATTTCTGAGAAAACGTATTGTGAAAGCAATGAACACCCTAAAAATTAAGTCCAGCAACTGATTCAAGAACTGGCACTTTTTTACTGAGCACATGTATCACTGTGCTCAGCTGATTTTGGCAGTTGGTTTCTGGGGTGGTTTTTTTGGGGGGCTGTTTGGTTTGGTTGGTTGGGGGGGGTTTAAGGTTTCTTTTCCTCCTATAACCTTTATCTTCTGTCAGGAAACACAGACTTAGACAACAACCACCAACAAAACCCTGAAATAATATTCAATCCAATACCCTGTATTACGATGAGTCAGAATTTGTTTTCTTAGAATGCTCTTCCTGGTAAAACGCACCAGACCCAGGTGTCTCCTTTCCTTCTACTCACACTAACTCCTCATTGCAGTGTAGACTGAAGCATAAGCACGATTCTCCTAAGGATGCTGGAGCCTATTTACAATCCTGTCCTCAACCTTCCTGTGTCAAGCAAGGCTCATTCAGGAAGTTAATAGAAGCTACCTCAAGAATGCTGTGAAGCTTCAACACTGTAATTACTGAACACCTAGAATAAGTAGCACTCACATCTACATAAAAAAATATTTTAGTGCCAGAGTAGAATAAACCCTCAAGTAAACCAAAACTTGTAGCTTGTAGGGCTGCTGGACTTTACTCTTTTTACATGTATGGTAAGGAAGTCAAGAGATTCTGGGGGGAGGAAGGGGAGGCTGGGGCAAATACGTGCACATAAACTTGCAAGCAGGTGAACAATATTGGCAGAGTTTTGGGGTACGCACCAGGCTGAGCAGTAATTAATACTTAATTATATCTATACCAATAAGTTGGTTTGGGGTTTTTGGCTTTGGTTTGGTTTTTTCAATAACATTTAACTGGCAAGCAGAGAAATACAAACAACTTCCACTCTCTAAAAAAATATTTAATCCTTCAGAAGTTCATCTTAGGAAAAAGTGTCAAAGACTGCTAACTCTAAAGGTTATTTAACTTGCTTTACATCCATTTCTGTTGGCTACTTACTTGAAAAGTAAAGCTGCTACAAAATGAAGAGAAGATACATTTTCCCACCAGTTAAAAAAAGACCATAGAAGGGTTAAGGTTGGAAGAGACTTTAAAGATCACCTAGTTCCAAAATGCAGCAACTAAACCTAATTTTTGTTTCATTTCCTTAGTTTTCTATATTATATTTTTTCATTTATTTTAATTCATAAAATTATTTATGTGCAATCATATGACACTGGGATAAATGTCAGACTTCTATGAGCTAAAGTGTCCTAGTCCATCTACTTTATTTCTGAACAGGCAGAGTTTCATTAGAAGAGATGAAACTTGTACACCACCTTAGCATAAAATATGGCAAGCAATAAAACAGCAGCCAGGATTAACAGACAGGATACTGCTTAAGAGTCAGCAGACATAGGTTCTGTTCCTCACTGAGCTAGTGATCTGTGTACGTTGCACAGAACGCATCACACGCAAGGAACAAGTAAATCACGGCTATGCAGTCAGAGATGATTCTTATCTATATTATCATTTCACCTGGTGCAGAAACTGGATGATGGACTGGAATTAGAGCCAGGAAGTATAGTAACAGCAAGAAACCCTTTAGATTAAGATGCTATTACACTGATATAAACCAACACTGAGCTAAAATTTGAAGAAATATTTCAGACAAATCACTTGAAACCAAAGACATCACACAGGCACCGATATTTGACCTTCTAACTCTGACAGTATTATCACAGTATTTCTCATTCAATCTTTCTATGCTTTGTAGGTTATCTACTACTATATTTGGGAGCACTGCTTTAATGAAGAGAAATTGGTGATAGTTCCTGCACCTCTTAAAAGTCTACAGAAGTTCTACAAAAGTCTTTAATATTGCTTTTTCTGCGCCCTCTTTTGGGTTTACACTCTCCTCTTCCCACTCTACTCATACTAATAAATGAGAGAACACATGAACAAACAATACCCATCCCCAAAAAAAGTTGTTTAAGACGATAAAAACCAGTTATGCTGGGGAGTATTTTCTTCTTTATTTCCTAGCATTCTGAGAAACTATGGATGACTAAACTCCTAGTACTGCCACAAACTTTTTCAAATCAGTCTAGTCTGCAAGTAAAATATACAGATATACCTGATTTATCATCTTGGACTTCAAATTCTGCACCAGCAGATCCAAGAAGAGATGCACCATGTTTTAACAACCGACATATATCAAATCTGTCAAAACGCAATCGATCTGTTGAAGGTGAATCTTCCATGGGACTTTCTGAGCCCGGTTCTAGATAGGACATTGAAAACAATATTAAGGACAACGTGCTGATTTTTGTACAAACTTCTGGCAGAAGATTAAGTGAGAGACAGAGGAAGAAGTAATTTCTCTCCTCTAAAGGAATCAGACCATTTTGATTCATAAAGTTTAAAGGCTTTGTTTCACAAACACAGACTGAAAAAGCTCACTTAATGCACTTAACTGAGTAGAATTTTTTTTTTCCTTGATAAATCAAGCTTTTTTAAATCTTGTATGTTAACATACCACTAGGTCTTCTCTGTACACATATGGCCAACCTGCAGTTTGAACTGCATATGGCTCACAAGTACATAGTCAGTACAAGGTCAGGCATATCACCGTAACTGAATATGAACCTCTAAAGCTAAAGAGATTTACTACAGCCCATGCATATAAAAAAAGTCTATGATTATAAAGAAACAAAGAGCTGCCTTAAAAAGTCTCATATCAGATGAACAATGAATTGTATATAATTCATTTAAGAAATACCTTGTTTTGATCTTGGTGTTGGATTCCACTCAGGTACATTCTTCACTATTGCTTCAACAGCCTGGCCAGCTGCAATACGGGTATCCCAATTCGTACTTCTTAAATACACTAACACCTTTAAAGAGAGATTAATAAATAAATAATTATTTGTTTAAAATAATCTTTCACAAAATCCATCAGCTATTATGCTCTATTAAAATACACTCACTTTTTATGCTAAGGAACAAGACAACATTTAAAACACCAAGAACAAAATACAAGGAATCAAGCCAAAGAAATGAAGTAGCCTTCTTTATAGTATTTGAAGGGGGCCTATAGGGATGCTGGGGAGGGACTCTTCATTAGGGACTGTAGTGAGAGGACAAGGGGTAACAGGTTCAAACTTAAACAGGGGAAGTTTAGATTGGGGATAAGGAAGAAATTCTTTACTGTAAGGGTGGTGAGGCACTGGAATGGGTTGCCCAGGGAAGTTGTGCATGCTCCATCGCTGGAGGTGTTCAAGGCTGCATTTGATAGAGCCTTGGGTGGCATGGTTTAGTGGGAGGTTTCCCTGCCAATGGCAGGGGGGTTGGAACTAGATGGTCTTAAGGTCCTTTCCAACCCTAACTATTCTATGATTCTACGATTGCTCACTGCTTAGGAGAAATCTTGCTATAGCCAGATGTTAAGAATTTATAAGATATACTTCTTCCCATCAGTCAAACTCAACCTCGATTTCCTCCAGGTACTTAACAAGACTTTTTTTTTTTTTCTTTCCTTTCCTTTCTTTCTTTCTAAAAGGAAGTGTTCAAAAAGAGATTAATAGACCTTAAAACTCTGAAGTCATTTAACCCAAGAAGAGGGACAACATGGGTCACTTCAAGCAATATATGCTCTTCTAAACTAATTCACCACTGGTTCAAATCTGGAAAAACTATTTCTTTCCCTGAAAGTGGTTTGCTATTCATGATTTCATGGCCAATCTGTTGGCACCATCAATTGTGGTGAGGGCACCTGTTCAATAAGAGGAGAATTGAGGTCACTCAGTCATCTCCAGCTGTCAGATACAGACTATTTTTGGTTTTACTAGACTTGGCCAGATTGAAGTCACAAACTAATGGAAATCTCTTTCCATTTTCCAGCCCTTTTAAAGATATGTAGCCTCCTATATTTTTAAAGCTGTTTCACACAAATAACCATCTCTAAAGGCAGAATCAGGAATTTTTATAAGGCAGTAAAGTTTCCCTTTATAGAAGAAAATCCGAACTTACAGCAAACACTTAATATCAGAAACCTCACTTGTGTAACCATTTTGGAGGCTAACAAAACAGCAAGCTTAACAGAATTAGTCTCTTAATTTCTTTCAACTACTATGCTTTTTCTCCCTCTCACAGAACCCACACACCTTTAAACTAGTTTTATTCTCACCATTAAAGTACTAGAAAAATTAAACAAAAAAGATTCTTACCTTAGATAAGAGATTATTCAGTTCATGAGGATGCAGTTTCACTACTTCCCCAAGTTGCTGTGCAGCTGCTTTTCTTGTTACTGGTGTTGTACCGGTGTCCAGTAAAATGAAGAGACGATCAAGCCTAAATATGATTGACAAAACCCCAAAATGTTAGGCTATTCATAGTTCAGCTACCCATTTCTATTAATATTCCCCCACATTTTTCAGTTTATCTCATGCAAACAGAAGAAATGTTGGCACGAACACTGTCAACTGACAGGGTGGCAAGCATCCTTCTTTCTAATAGTAAGCATAGTTGTTCTAAAAGAACATTTAATTTGGTAAGAAAAAAAAAATAACTATAGAAATGGTTAGGAACATTAGTTTTAAAAAATCTGCAGTTACAAGGAAAATTTAAATTGGTCCCTTCCTTTGCTTCATGATAGAACATTTTCCACCTTAAATACTGTTAAGCTGCAAATGATCTTCATCAAATTCTGACTGACAGAGAAAGAAAAGGGCTCAACTGCTCATATTGTGCATTATAATTTCTTTTGAAGACATACTGTCATTTATAATATCACACTCTGCTTTTCCATTATACCACAAATTTTTATTTTCACATATTTTCTCCCTAACTACCTGAAATACAAAAGACCAAACCTGCTGTTGTATTTACAGCTTTGAGAGAATTCAACACCTCTGGCCTCTCCAGGAAATCCAGGAATTTAACCAGCAGCTCTCTTTTCACAGTAACTCTGTATTCGGTGAAAGAGATCCTGACCATGTATTTTCAGAAGCATTAAATGAGAAATAGCTAACTACTTTTCATCATATAAAAAGCATGTAAAGATAGAGACTACCTAATCAAATCAATGATGGAAGTTACAAATGTTCATTACTAACTCCATTTAAGTGGGACAGAACTCTCTCCACAGGGTGCCTAGTTTATCTATTAGTTATTGGGCAGTATGAGGTTATTACTGAATGTACTACATGGACAGATTCTAAACTCACAATCAGAATTATTCCTTCTAGCCTTAATCATAAAACTACTCCTCCAAATATTGCAACAACACAAAGCTGCAATTTACACAGCAGTGAGGCTCACCAAGATCACAGCCTAATGAAATAGGGATAGTTTCCTTGAACAACAACCTTTCCTCGTAAATACATATCCTAGGTTTGAGCAAATATAGGAAAGAACAAGTGTTTTGATTGTTAGTCTGTTGCTACTAATTACATTTTACCAAAATTGTCTTAAACATCAGTTCAGATTGTTAAAAAAACCCAAGCAAAGCAATCAAACCCAAAAATAAGTCTTTCCAACAGCACTGGAGTTTTTATTTTCTTTGATCCACTTAAGCTGCACTTACTCCTGGTACTCCTGGAGAGTACCTTGTAATGTGCTACAATGCATTAGAAACAGCAGTGCTACACAGCCAAGACAGTAATGTCAGAAATACAGTTCCAAACCCCAAATGCTCTCACAACGGAAGGTACTAGACTAAATATTATCCCTTAAATTAAAAAAACCCAACCTGAAAGCATTTTAAATTATTCTATCATTTTAGGCACACTTCTGGTAAGGGCCAGCTTTGAAATAATTCTCTTCCTACTACTAAAACAGGTGAATCCATTTCAATTCCTGTAGGTAAAACTGGAGTTTCAAATTGCTGTGATTTACTAATTAGTAAATTATTTTTCAGTTACATAAAGATGAAAACCCAAACATATCTACACCAGTTGTTCTGTGTGATTAGACAGCCAAGGAGAAAAGCAAAAGCTTTACAGAGCCAACTCTTCCAAACACTGAGAGTGGGCTAGTCAGGAGGAACATACCAGATACTTACTTACCAGCATTTTTTCCTTAGTACACTTGACAGTAATAACCCAACCTGATTTGCAGCATTCAGTATTATTCAGTACAAAATATGCCAGCTTGCAGAGCAACCACAGCTTGCTCCAACTTGCTTGTTCTCACCCCTTTCATTCTTCATCTCCCCGTGAAACTTCAATGTTCCATACTCAAGTTTGCCATTTAGCACCACCCACTCCTTCAACTACCAAAGTTGGGTTGGGTTTTTTTTCCCCCCATCTCCAAACTCAAGCAGAAAGTGCAATTTAGACCACTTCCTCACCTAAAATTCTTCAGGTTTCGAAACAGGAGGAAACCACTATGACTGCCTACCCTCAAAAAACCTCTAGTTTAATCTTTGTTACAACACTAGATCTTCACTCCCAAAACACACAACTTTTTGAGGCTGTATTACCTACAAAACACAGTTATTTACCTCCTCTGGGTTTTTTTTAACCTGCAGTATGCTTGGTTTGTAATTTGTGGTTTTAAATTGCAATATGCTTAACTGACACACAAATGCAAAATAAAAAAATCTATTGTCTCACATCACTATAGGAAGGTTTCAGTGTTGGAAGGGTAGCACTGAGAAAGCCGTCACTGATAAGCAGCACTAGGGCTTTTTTAATTTAAAGTTTTCATTCTTAGCTTCACTACAAATGAATACTCAAAATACTAAACAAATTAATTTTGAAGACCAACAGCTGGGAAAGAAACCTCCTAAGTTCTGACAAGGTTTTCATTCTCAGAATAGACTAACAATCTCTAAACTAGTAATTAAAGCCAGAGAGAAATAAGATTTTTCTAATGATGTGTTTCTCTGCCTCTCATGATAAACAGCGCTATAAGCAGAGCACTGTGTGGCTCACACAGTTCACAAACTTAACACTGAAGTCCAAATCAGCGTGGCAGAGTGAAGCACTCTAACAGAGGCATTAGAAAGCTAGTACTGGTAGTTAACAACCAGGTCAGGATACAGAGGTTATCACCAGTATTTCCAAAATGTTTCCAAAAGAAGACATATGCAGCTGAATTGTATAAAGATCCTCAATATCCCACTGTAAGCATTGTGACTGAATTAAGTCCCCACAGAACTTCAGATGGGGAAGCTTACAGTTTATTGATTTCAATGAGCTGAGGCTTGAAAGGGACTATGAACCGATCACTGCTGCCAATGAAGTGATTTGTTTGGACTCTCCATCTGTGTGTGCGCCAGTATGTTCAGCTGGCCAGGGAGCAGTCACTGACAGTAAATGCCAACTAGTACAGAACAGCTCACAACTACCCCAACATATCCTACAACTCATTAGAATTGTGCAATTGTCAAAAAACCCTCAGTAGCATAGTCCCTGAAACACACTAATGTCAAACTCTGCCTAGAGCTCTTTGGAAAACTGCTATCTAGCACCCACCAGAAGACAAGGGAATACTCTGGTATTTAGAGTATAAATCGTATTTCAACACCCAGGAGCTTCCTCCCAGGCATGGTTTCTAGGTACATAAATAGCCTGGAAACAGAAAACATCGACAAATCAAAATTTAGACTTGACAAGGATTGACAACCATGGTGAAATTAAACATGAGTACAAAAGGAGATGCCTCTGCTTTTCTTCTTGACCTGATAGTCCTTCAGTGGTGTTTTGTCATTTGGTCAAATCCCAGCTTGGTCAGCTTCACAGCTCAAAAAAAAAAAAAAATAAAAAAATCAAACCCCTAATAAAGCACACACAAGCCATTAAAATAACCAAGTAAACAACTTCCCAGTAGACAATCAGAAAGCAAGAGAAAAATCACTGAGCAGAATTCAGGAAAAAAAAAAAGTGTGATGAAACACAAAGAATAGACTGTTATTTTACTTCTCATGGGTAGGCGGGAGACCTATGAAGTAGTTATGAAGGTGGGGCTGTGGACAAGAGAAATAACCTTGTTTCCTATGGAGCAGTGGAAGGGACCCCTTGAGTAAAATAAGACCTCCATGACCACACTGCTCACAGCATTGTATGTTGCACACAGAAGCCAACTGAATGCTAAAATTAGCACATTTCATATAATATAATCCATATTATTAGGCAGTACAAGCTTTAGTTGTAAATTATTACATATGTATCTGCATCAAACAAAGCAGCCCAAAAGCATACAACCAATCACATTACAAAAAATGTGAGAGTGAGTAAAAAATTAAAATAGTTGCAAAGACATACTAATACAAGAAATGTATCAACAAGTTATATGGGGAACACCTTCTTGAGCATTCAAGTTCTAGCTGCTGAATCTGGTTAAGCTTCTTACCAGAATGCAATCCTGACTTTCAATTTTCATTTCAGTCTGTTAGGTGTGTGAGAAATTCTACAGCTCCACCTCCTTTGGGCAGTACTTCACATACTACTTCTGCTCTCCCTCTCCCCATGACTCTATCAGCACTCCCTCCCAAGAACAGCAATAGGGAAGGCAGCCCACTGTCCTGGTCTGCGAGTTTTCATCTCCATTACCGGGGAAAGAGTTACACTTTTCTTCCCCTCACTCAGAACCGCTGTAATCACACTGGTTACAGAACAACTAGCAATTCTAATGATACAGGCATATGCCTTTAAATAGTACTGAAACATACTTCTTGCTCAGTTTAACTCCTGCTTTTTATGCAAGAGCAGCCATGAAGCAATAGCTTTCAACAGGCCAGAAGCTGAATTCTTTCTTCAAAAAGCCTGGGATAACCCCAAAAAGAACATTTCAAAAAGGTACATAGGGCCCAAAAAAGAGGTGTTTGGATAATTCTGGTATCTTGGTAAGAACTTCAACCTCCCAATGATGCAGTATTAAACTTGAAATTTTTTATATGAAGTTTTATATGTTTTATAATGTAATGATGCCAGCCAACGCAGCCCTTTGTTCTTGGGAAGTCACAGCCCTACATGTCAAAAACCAAGAATGTTGAGACAAATTATTTTCCAGGAGCTTTACTATCACAACCTTCTGACGTTATTTATTTTAAATTAAAAACTAGGTTCCTATCTACATACTGCCAATTATACAGAAATCCAACTAAATGAAAATACTGAAGACTCTAGAAACCAGTACTAAACTTACAAGTACCAAATCAAGAATGCTTGCAAGAGCAGCCAGTTCTTAATGTGCTCCTACACTTCCTTAAGAAACTGTCTTGAAAATACCCAGAAGAGGTTGTCTTTAAGGTCTTCCAAGGTGAACTTCAAGACACACTATTTAAATATTATTGAAATAATTTATTCTTAATGCATCTTACCAGCTTTGTGCATTTAATCACATTTTAAAAGCACATTTGTTCCCCTTCATACTTGAAGGCCCTCAAAAATAGGGGAAAGATGTTAACAGCCTTGGTTTTGGAACAATACATGAGGTGCCTTTGACCACATTAAAGAAACTGAAAAAAAAGTTTTATTAGATATTGAAAGGGACAATCAACACTTTATTATCTACTGAAACTTAATCACCCTGAGTAATCCATGAGTACTGTCATTTTCTTGGCAGTAGTACTCTTTCATCTAAAGCATCTCAAGAGATCACTTGTGAGCCACTGTATTCCCTTGGATCATATACTTTGTAGGAATGAAGCTGAAGTAAAACTTTTCACTTCCCTTTTTCCTTCTCAGTTCTACTTTTTTTTATTCTTTTTTTTATTATTAGCTATGCAGACATTGTGCTACTTCACACTTTCAAGATCAGAGACTGGAGATAAAGCCTACCAAATCAGCTTGTGCATTCTCAGAAAGAATACCAACCTTCCCACCCACTTATACATACTTCTGGAGGACAGTGCTCATTAGCTAACCTTTTCAGCATAGAACTACCATAGATATGAGCATATACAAAGCAACTATTCTGCAACATCTTTTGGTATGAAGTATCTACTATTCTGCTTTTGGGTCTGTTTTCTAGTGTATCATCACAGAAGTGGTACCTAAAAGCAGATCTTCAGTCAGGCCGGTACATGTAAAAGCAGAATCTGATAAAACAAATATGTATACATATAATGCTGAATAAAACAGACTCTGCTTTGTCAACAGATTATAAAACAATGACAATTATTTTTAAGATGCCCTTATTAATAGCAAAGGTTCAAATTCTCAATCCAATTTAAGGGTATTTCAAAGTATTCCCTATATTTGGTTAGATCTTCCTGAACAGAATAGGGGTTTAAGAAAGGTTTTAACTTGGCCAAACAGCAGGAACTAAACTTTACTGGGAAAGCAACCCTTAAACTTACTATTTTGAGATGCAGAAATACCCCTCAAAAAAAGGCTTTTATTTAATATGGTTACTATACAGAACTAACCCTAATGAAACTTTTTTTTAATATCAATGTTTAGTATGCACTCAGCAAAGCATATGGTCCTTGGAGAAAGATTAATTTGAATCATCTTCTCCCACACTCTCCACACCTGTGTAGTTAAGAATCATTCTACAAGAGCAAAGTATTATATTGGACCTTCAAAACCATAAAATGTAACTAACTTCCTAAAGGCCAAGTGCAGATCTCTACAGTTAAGTGGAGCTGGCACAGAAGCTGGAACAACTACACCTTCCACAAAAACACAGATATGTAGTATGTAAGCATACAAAATTATCTGTGGTTATGTCTGAAGGAAAGGACCTTGGAAATTCAATGTTGAAGTAAAACGGGAAGATAACATCTTTTATTTTACAAAAGCAACACTGACATTATATCATCAGCATTCCTAATTGTCCATCAGCCAAAAGGTTCATTGGTCCAGTTGCTGTGTAACTTCAAAGGGATAAGAGCTGTTTTTGCTGCGTCTATTAAAAACATGTGCAAGGCCACATTTACACAGTACTGCTTCTTACAATTATAGAAACAAGTCTGCCAGAAGTAGCCAAGATGTTAGAACACTCCAAAATGGGTAATTCTTTTACCTAATTTACACGTGGAATTGGAACCATTCTTTATGAACTCACAAATAATACAACACCTTTATTAAAGTTCTATCCCTTATATACAACTTGTATACACTTTGATCTTAAAACTGTACTCTAAAGCAATGTATCATGTTAGTAATTGTCATGGGTTCAGCAGCAGCAGTCATTTTTCTCCTGCTCAGTAGCTGGTGCAGCACTGTGTTTTTGATTTTGGGCCTGGGAACAGCACTGATAACACCAGTGTTTTCAGTTACTACTTGGTAATGTTCTGGTCTGACCAAGGACTTTCTGAGTCTCATGCTCTGCCAGGGAGGAGGGGAAGCCAGGAGGAAGCAGAGACAGGACACTTGACCCAAACTGACCAAAGAGGTATTCCATGCCACAGCACATCATGCCCAGGAAGTAAAAACGGAGGGCAGAGACCCGGAAGGGTGGGGGTGCACTGCTTGGTTGGGCTGGGTACAGGTGGTGAGCGATTGTATTCTTTTCCCTTGTATTTGCCTTGTCATTATTATTATTATTGGCAGTAGCAGTCTTGTGTTATACTTTAGTTACTAAACTGTTCTTACCTCAACCTGTGAGAGTTGCATTCTCTCAATTCTCCTTCCCATCCCTCCAGGAGTGGGGAGAAGAAAGAGGGGGAAGTGAGTGAGCAAAACTGAGTTATAATAATTGTAATACACCAGCTTTTTTAGTGCTCCACACTGAACCTTGGGTCTTACCCAAAACACATTTTTTTGTCCTGCTGGTCACCAGACCAAACAGGCATTACAGAATCTTAGCATACTGCACTGCTGCTCTTCACAAAGGCCAGGTGATTTTACAGAAACACAGGTAACTGAATCTGAAAACAATCTTTACAGTAGACACCACCTGAGCATACAGCTGAAAGCTGTACCTTGATATTCCAGTTAGCCCCCATATTACATGTATGTTAGCACAGTTACTTAAGCAGACTGCCCCACACCTGGTGTAATTACAATTTTACTCTATTTTACATGATGGCTAACAGTAGTATTTTAACATACATGGTAGTCTTGCCACAGCAATCCTTACTACTTTCAGATTCTTATGGACAGTTTCGGGGAAGAATAAAGAAAACAAACAAAAAAAGAAACCCAAACAAGCAAACAAAAAAGCCCCAAAGAAACCAGGGCCAACTTCGTTTTCTAAACCCAAATCCAATTAATATAGAACAAGTTGATAAAAAAATAAAGAGTAGAATAATATGAAGGACACTCTGTAGAAACTACAAAGCCAAAACACCTGCTACTAGAAGCCTTAAAAGGTGTATTGCTGTTATAAATTTTGATTAACAATGGATTTCCAGTATAAGTGTGCACACCTTTACTTTTTACTTTACAGAATTGTAAAGTTATTCCTACACAGCTTCAGGAACAGAATTTACTTTTGGTATAGGACTTCGAAGTACAGAGATACTAAGAACACATGACTTGAAGCTTATCTATCACAAGGTTAATTTGGATTCATTGTTTCCTTTCAACTATCCTGTCAGGAAGCTTAACATGCCCATTTCAGACACATACACACACAAAAAAAGAGATGGCTGGAATATGTGCTCAGCATTTTTTATAGAACAACTCTATTAAGCCATACCTCTGTATCTGTGAATACTTTCAACGCTGGCACACCCCAGCGCACATGTGTGTAAGCAGATACTACCCAACATCTTGAGACAGAGCCAGAATACAGTAATCACTTTTCTCCATGGAAGCCTATTTTATTTCGGTTACTTTACAACTAAGGGCTCTGAAAAGCGAAAAGGTTTCTTGCCAGTTCTCGAGACTCGGTATCATTACCCCCTGTTCCCTAGCAGCTTAAGCCGAAGGAAGCACTGACCAACAAAACGAAGGCGTGGAGTTCATCAGGAAGCCTCAGGCGCCCCAGGCAGAGCCCCTGGGGCCTGAGAAAGGGAGGGGGCTTCCCTGCGCACCAGGCCCGGGAAGGACCCCCGGCCAGGAAGCAAGCCAGGCACCGAAGCACGCAGCCACCCCAAAACTCGCCGAGGCGGTCCATGCCGCCTCGGAGCGTGGAGGCCCCGGCGAGGCCTCGACAAGCTCCCGAGACGAGAGGAGGGGGAACCTCTTCACCCCCACACCCCCCGAATCCAGGCCACACGGAAGGCCTGGGTCTCCGGGCCGCCGCTGCCGGCCCTCCTTCCCCCACCCTCCCCGGCTCCTACCGACCTGGAGACGGCCATGGCCGCCCGGAGCTAGGACTCGCTGGAGGCGAGCGGCGGGACAGCGAGCGGGGGGGCCGGCGCCGCTCTCCCAGGGAGGAGGGCGCAGGGCCTAGCTCAGGCCTCTCGGGCGCCGCACCCAGCCTCGGCCCCGCCGGTGATCCGCGGGGAGCGGCTGAGCGCAGCTGTGGCCGGCAACGGTCGGAGTCCCTCTCCTCCCAGCGGGGCAGCAGCGGCGCGGGCGGGATGGGTGCACAAGCCGCAGAGCACGAGTTAAAGCCCCTATTCCCCCATCGCCAGGGCGAAGCCCAGTGCCTGGCTTTATATGAGCAGCCATCTTGTATTTATTCCCTTCCTCCATGATAGCGGCTTCCTGATTGGCAAGAGCGTCTGACCGCAGCCAATGGAGAGAGAGCTTCTAAGAGCGAAGAGGGCGGGCGCACGCAGCGCCTGGACTGAGCAGGACCGGCCATGGAGCCTGCCGAGCCGGCTGAGGGGGCGCGCCAGCCTGTGGCGGGGCGTACCATCTGCAAGGATGGGGGGGAAGCAAAGGAGAGCGCTCCAATCCCTCATCCGAAGGGAGGAGGAGAGGCATCAGAACGCAAAGTATACGCGTCTCCTGGCCAGTCTACAGTGTGATGGTGCTTCTTCCCCACGAGCATGGCGGGAGAGGGCTGCGGAGAACTCGGAGAACTCACCCGGCACTCCCCACTTGGCGAGGTGCGCTGCGCCTCAGCTTACGCCCAGCGCTGCAGCGCGCACGCCTGGACCTCGAAGACTACAGCTCCCTGCGTGCAGTGCGCGAGGGGACGCATCCGCCACGCCGCCGGTGCCGGCCGGGCGAGGGGTCGTCCCTCCGCCTCCCGCGGGGAGCGAGGCGGGGCGAGGGTCTGTTGCTGACAGCGTTTATTAGCCGGCGGCAGCCCCCAGGCTGTGAGGGGGTATCTCAGTGGTTGTCGTGGCACGGCACTGTCACCGACCGCGTTTCCTTCCACTTCCTGCCGTTTCCTTCGCTGAGGCGGCCAGCACGTCCTCCGGCCCGGCCGCGCTGCGGGTGTCTTGTAGAATAGGACGGGGCCTCAGGGTGCCGCCCGGCCGCCCACTCCGGCGGCGTGCGTTACCCTGGGCAGCTAGGCCCGTAACCCTTGGGAAGGAGGCCAGGCTTTCCAAGTGCATGCTGCCAGCTTGATCTGATCCAGAGTAATACTGACTAAGAAATTAGCCTTCGACTAATCATTTAAAGTAATGTTCTCATCCAGTAAAGGATCAGGGGCATCCCAGGGATGCAAAGTTAGCTGATGCATGAAACTTTTCAGGTGATAAATGAAAAACAACAGATTTTTTCTTTCCTGTAAGTGATGCAGGAACTCGCATAAATACATGAATTTACATAAGACTGTATGGTGAAGTTTTGTTCTGAAGCTCATCATGGTGTGTATTTCATTCCCAGCCTTCCTACAAGGATTTCTGCTTGCCCCCAGCCTTTCCACTGGATGGTTTCCCTTTCCCTGTAGCAGTAAACACTTCATGTATGGGTTTGCTTATTTGTTTCCTACTAACATGCGTTTTCCAAACAGACATGCTAATGCCATCTGCGTGTATAAACAAGCTGCTGGTACATAATACCTCAATCTATTATCCATGTGGGTCCAGTTTATGCCTGAGTCCTCTATAAGGTTTGCCCTGGGTGCCTCTTTCCTCTCTCCTTGCCCATCCTTTGGTGGGCACTCTGGTGAGTAGGAGCTGGTGTTGAAATGGCAAGCAAACATCAGCAATATGAGTCAGCCCAAGAGCTCTGCATCACAGTGTGGCCAGAGCAAACCACAGACTTCATTTTAAGTATAGAGATGGTTTGTGTCACGCTGCTACACTCAGTGACCAAAATAATGCTTTTTTTCTTGCCTGACATGGCTCTGATGTATTAACTACCTTCAGATGGCTCAATATGCCTCCTGCAGAAGAATACACTGGGTTAGTTGGAGCCCAAGAGCCTCTTCCTGAAGTACTATAAAACCACATGCACCTTCTTTTGTGCCATCATGTGTTGCAGGTGCATCTGCCTGAACCATGATCAAAGGCATATGTCTACTCCCATCACATGTGTGTACATGTTTCCACATGATGGGGTGCCTGCTCTTAAGCCATGTGATGGGGAGGAACAGCAGGGTGTTGAGGTAGGGAGAAGCAAGGAACATACTGAAGATATATTTTTCTTGCGTGTTTGATGCTGTTGACTCAACAAACATCCCTGATAATATTTCTGCATTTGTTTAGCCAGGAATCAGCAGCCATCCTGTCCTGCTGTGGGCATTACTGGAATGACTCTCAGGTGCTATTTCCAATTCTAACACCCTATTTCCTTTCAGGTTCCTTAAAAACATTTTGTACACTGCTTTAATAGTTGTCATCGCAGAGGGCACATTAAACATGCAATAAAGTTTGTTTTGAACAGCTCCATGAGGGTTATCCTGCCTGATAAAAATAAGTGCAGGAAAAATATTGGTGATGGGTCATATGCAGTGAGTACTTGCTGAAATAATGATAAACTGCAGTCCAAGAAAACAATCTGCAAAAGACAGAAAGAATGATCCATTATTTACCTAATAGTAGGCTTTCTGGGCTGAAACACAATTCAGCCAAGTTTCACACTATATATTTTTACATTTTGATGTGACGTTTAGGTAAAGCACATCATTACTGAAATACTCACCTGCACTTCAGCTTCAGTCCTTTTTCTTCTGCTCAATCCTTTTCCTACACCTTATAAAAACAAATTCTTGGTCCATGCATATGTTCACATGCTCATAGTCATACTAATTCTTTTTGCACATTTGTTTTCTTTTGACCCATTTTTCAAGTAGCCATACATTTTCTCCTGTTTCTTTTCCCATGTTCTCACACTGTTTCTCACACTGCAAATCCACTGTGTGCCAGTATACTCTCTCAAACCTGTTCCTAAATTAGATAAAACTCAATAATTTCCAGTTAGTTGGTATGTTATAATCATTACTTCCTGCATTGATCTCAATTATTTTTATTTTGTTTTCTTCCTCATGCCAGCTGTATTCATCTGTGAACTCTTATTGCTTATTGTGCAGATTCACAGTGACTGCAGCTTTTTTATTTGCTACATATGCCTACAGAGCCTAGGGGAAAAACGGTGCAGTCTCTAAATGCTACGGCTGTGCAAACAGTAGATGACGGAGGCACTGTTTTCCTGGTGGAATCCCTCCTGACATACCATAATCTTCTGCATGTTCTGCTCTTCAGGTTTTATTTTTCCAGTTAGTTTTTTTGTGTCCTGTAGGCTTGCAGATTTGTACTGCTTCGGATCACACCAAACTCTCTGTAACTGTAGGTAGGTGTAATATTTGATACGTCCTATTCTGATAAAAAAGATTATTTTCATGTTTTAGTGGCTGTCTTACTTGATTTCCAAATTCCCTTCAAAATCTTGTCTAAAGAAAAGCTGGGCTTAGAAGCTTGTCCCTGCTTAGCAGTTAGTTCAGACCTCTTCTCTGCTGGTGTCTTAATCACTGTCATTACTTTGGTTATTTGGTGAAGAATTGCTCTGAGATGAATTTATGTATTAGGATCTTAGGCAGGTAAATTGTGCACATTCTTTGCAACGTGTATTTCTTGATGATGCTTACTGTTCTGAGGTCTGCATACTAACCAGTTATCTTGTAGGCTATTTCTAACATTGCATACTAACCAGTTATCTTGTAGGCTATTTCTAACATACTTAAAAGTCTTAGTTATTTTTATATATTTAACTATTTCTTCTTCAAATGTTATTTAATCTTCCTAGATTTTATTTTACATTTTATCTTTGTAGGTTAGGCCCCTTTTTACTGGTGTCACTAAAATCAGATATCTGAGTGATGAAGGATATTTTTTTCTTAAATAATCTTATTTCTTGCTACTCTGCTTGATTTTTATTTAAATGTGTATTTATGTTTTTACCATCTAAGTGTCACTAGTTTCCATGCCAACTCTCATGTTTTTAGTTGAATCATTTTTACTCTGTTTTTGACTAGCTGTATGACCTTGAAAGCCACCTCCTTAAAAAGTGGCAAATTATGCATGGTCTTCTTTTTAAGTTCTTCATCATAAGTGATGGTGGCTGAAGGCTGGATGCTGACTGATAGCTGCCACAGTCCAAGAAGCACCTCAGAGACACCAGTGAAATGCTGTATTCTGAGGGACAAATCAGGGCGAAGACACTGCCACCCACAACACAGATTAGTAACATTTGTGAAAGAAGTTTGATTGGCTGCAGTTTCTCAACATCAAACAGGATTGTAATAACAATCAGTTTGTGAACATCAACATCAAAAAGCTTTCAAATGACACAAGAGCTGTATAATTATCTCATTAGATTTCATTACTTCTGATCATATTTAACATTGTACATTCAGGACGATTTTCCTGAATTAGAGGCTCCTGATATGACAGAGAGAGAAAACTTGTTATTCTCTTTCATGATCTTCTGTTCCCAAGGATTTTCTCTCATGCGACCACATGGACTTGGTTAGAAATGAAGTGAATACACAGATACTCTGTACAACTGATCGACCTTGTTGTACAAGGTTGTTCAGCAACCTTGGTTTTCTTAGCCATGGTCTGTAATTTCTCCAGCATTTAATTCCATGATCCCAAATTTCTCACTTTATAACACAGAACTAGTTTCCACCCTATTTTGTAACAGATGAACACTTAAATTATTGATATTGTTTGGACAGACTTTACGTATAAAACCTGGCAGTTTCTTTTAGTCTAGCTGTTATCCATGCTCCTGATTTAAGTAAATATTTTCTAGCTTGGGTAGTTTATTGTTCCTGTGGCATGTTTTTTTTAGGAAATGGTATAATCTATCCATTTCATACAGTTGTTCTTTTTTCCAAATGAAGTTTTATGTTTACATTTAAATCCTC
Organism: Ara ararauna; assembly: GCA_028858755.1. NCBI lineage: Eukaryota > Metazoa > Chordata > Aves > Psittaciformes > Psittacidae > Ara > Ara ararauna. The sequence goes on from CM054381.1 coordinate 73,135,058, forward strand.
CCTCTTTTCACCTCTCTTTGCAGGGTGTTACTAGTAACTACACCACTTCCTATGCCAAGAAAGCCACTAAAGTATGTGTACATTCACTAAATCTAGCTTATAGACTCTGTAGTATTAAGAGATTAAAAGTAGTAACTAACATGGACAACTGCATCTTTTTACCTGATCTCTCACTGACATTTGAGAAAGCAGACATCTCCATTCATATACAGAAATTTAGATATATAATGCGCATATACATACATTCACACATAGATACATGTACCATTATAAAAATGAATTTAATATCTCGTATCCAGAAAGAACACTGAAGGGGAGAAAAGCTCGTGACAGGTGTCTAAGTATGCTTTTCTGAATCAAGGTAACAGGTGAAAATGAGCCACAGTTAGAGACAAAGAGAAATGGAAATAATGAGGTTGAATGTGTCCTATAAATCTGCAGGTCTTTTTACTTAGGCCTGTGGAAAAACAAAACAGGAACGTAACATGAGAGAAACAAGAAGAGACCTTTTATTAAGTTCTTCTATTATTTAAGCTTGTGTGGGTGTAAGGTGGTTTTGCGTGGGTTTTTTTATTTAATTTCAGTAGTCAGATTGTTCTTTTTTCATGAGCTAAAGCAAGAGGGACATCAGCCTGTGCAGTTAAAAAAAACAAACCCCAAAATTCCATCTAATTGCATCTAATTCCAGTGTGCACAAACTGAATACAAAGAGCATAAATAAAAAAGCACCTCTGTCATCAGGGACATAAGGATTCAGACACACACCATAACGCTGAATAAACAGGGCCAGAAGTTTCACATCTAGTCCAGCTCTTTCCAAAAGCTGTTGCTTTTCAAAGATAGAAAAGAAAGCTAATCTGTGGCCATCATCACAAGTTCTGCTACAGTTAGTGAGTTTAAATTGGATTTAAAAACAAGTCTGGTGGACATATCCTTTGCTCTCTATGTATTTTACTATTTACCATATTAAAATGATAGAAAATATTTTAATTTTTAGACTGTTTCTCAGAATTTTAGGCCTATTACAGATTTCTGTGCATAACATTTGAAAATCAGAAATACACCCGAATTGCTATAAAATAGCTTCATCATGATGTAGATACGGGGATATGGTGGTCCCATTTTTGATCTCGGATGTGCACACAAGAATGAATTCAGCTGCAGCATTCACTTTGCAATACCAGTTTATACTTTTTTATTTCTTTACTATATGCATCCCAAAGACAGATTGAGATTTGATTAACATAACAACATAGCTTGTACTCTCTTGTCTTTTCCTTTAAGGGTTAATTTTTCTGTACAGACTCTTGTTTGGTAGTATAACTGGCAAAGTAAAAACTTCTGTTTATGTTAGAAGAGGTCCTTTGAAGAACTGCATGAGGATCATCCTCATCTGTGTCAACTTTTATCTATCCTGGCGGCTCTTTCATCTTCCCATCTTCTTTTATGGAGCAATCAGTTCTGAACATTCCTCATAAAGGAAGCAAATGCCTCCTGCTTTCAGTATGACTCTGCATTAACTTGCTTGTTTTACTTATAGAGGCAATTACTTCAGATTTGTATGTTACTGTTTAACTAATTTATAACTGTAAGTTGATGGGTACATTAATAGCAACATTATAGTATATTTTGATACTGCCCTGAAAGTGTGCAATAAGGCAGGTATATATTCATAATAAACAAACTGGATTTGATTCTCAGAGTCTTCAAATGATGGGATTCATGATATCCAGTAAGATACTTGCTTGTTTTCAATGTGTGAAACAGACTTGCAGAGTTGTTTCCTACTCATTTGTCTGAAATTCGCATTGGATTCTGGAGGGAATATCTTCAGGATATTATACTACACATAGACTAGATTTAAAGCTTAAAGGGAGACCTTAATTAGTTTTAAGCTCCCACATGACTTTATTGCAGGATTAGAGGTCTGAGCGCTCTTGTATTTTTTTGGTAACTGTTATTTACATCAGCATGGTGCTCACACAACCACAGGCACATCTTAGAAGACCCAGATAAGAAGTTGCCAGGAACTCCTCCTCCAGCATATGCCCTCTTTTTATATCCAGTAATCTTTCACCAGCTTTTTACATATGCATCTTTTGCACATTTCTTCTCTCACACTGATAACTCTCCCCCTGACAACTTTAATCTTCCCTCTTCCTTCATTTTTGTCTGTTAAGATATTTTATTTCCTGTCTCCCTCCCTCAACTCCCCCGTTGTCTGCTCAGCTGAGGAGAAAGGAGATCCAAGTTGCCTCCTCACCTGGTTCCTTTTTGTCATGTTTTTTCTGTCTCCGCACAAGAAGAAAGGGATCCACAGGCTTGGTAACTGCTGTCCACTGGAACCAGTAAAGCACAGTCCACTGACAACTGGAGTGAGTAAGTCAGCCTGGAGAGAAAGCAAACCCTAGTGGCTGATAACAGCATGAAGCTATTGCTTTCTTTTGTTTACACACACATTTTAAATAAACTGCTGTTCACAGTGGTCAGGGATCCATACCCCCTTGCTGAGCCCCAGATGGGGAATACATTCCTTCCTTCCCCAGCACCTAGCAGATCCTAAACTACAAATGATCTTTGGGTGCCTGCATTTCTGGATGCCTCATATAAAGTAACCTAAGAAGGAGATGATCTTCAGAAGATAACTGCTAGTCCTGACACACTAGTTTTAGTAGTGCACCTCAAATTCGAATTGTAACACATCACTGATCACATTTGCACATGGAAAAAAAGCCCGCATCTTGCTAGCAGTTATTTTAGATGTACAGAAACAGGAAAGGATACTAAATGACCTATGAGAAGCAGCAAGTATAATTACCTTTTGCCCAGCTAGGAGAAAAAGTCACAAGCAAACCTTTCTAGCCCTTTTTTAGATGTCTTTGTTCTTCACACACAAAACTAAATTAGCTGCACATGTAATGCAGATTTCTACATATAAATTTAGTTGTATCCCTGTGTTCTATATTTGTGCTGGAGCTGGCCTTTCTTTTCCCCAAGCCTTTCTTGGGGAGTCAGCCTTCTGCACAGAGCTCACACAAACTTTCTCCTGGCATTTTCTGGAAGCCACCTGAACATTTCCTAACTCAGTATGATCATACCTGAGGGTAAGCTGGCCCCATGGTTTCACCTCCCAGTAAAAATCTGGCCTCCCAACTAAATTGACTTCAGCACAGCAACAGAAAAATAAGTTTTCTGTGAGTTCAGTGTTCAATAGTTATATATATATATATATATATATATATACACGCACACATATTTATACAAAACCCCTCTTACAAGTCCCTCAAATGATTTCATGCTACCTCTGGATTTATTGTATCCTTGTGGTTTTCTTCAAGGTTTCACACTCAGGGCAGTGGGAAACCAAGGCTGTCCATCCAAATCTTGCTTTTTATTGTGCTGTGATAGCACAACAGCTATTTCTAGGTTTGCTGAGCACACACACAAAAGAGCTCAGCAAGATGTTATGACATTTTTGTAGATATGTGAAACAGATAAAAGTTTGGGTTGGGTTTTTTTTGTTGTTGGTTTTGGGGGTTTGGGTTTTGGTTTTGTTTTGAGTGCCACTCTAATACAAGAAACAAGCAGCATTTAATTTAATTTCATCCTCCACAATGTGGCTTAATTAGTAATTGAATACTACAGATGTGAATATGCAGTGATGTCTCAGCTGTGGAATTTTGAGATAAATGTCGGAAATAGCTTGTAATGTATTACATGGGCTCAGCTCTGCCTAATTTCATTAGGAACAACAGTGGAAAGCCTTATTTTATATTAAAAATATATATATAAATAGTAATATACAAACCCAACTTTGGCTATTTACATATAGTCAGCTCAAAGCCATCTGTGGACACAGCATGTCTATCAATTTTGCTTGAAAAGAGAAATCCACCATAGTTTGAAGAGTGATGTTTGTTTTATCACTTAACAGGAATTACACAACCTGACTGTTTGTATCTAAACCCTCAGAGGGTCCTGCATAAACTGACAGAAGACTGGTAACAGCTAATGATGACTAGTAAGTGCTAACTTACTATGCCACATTTTTCTTTGCACTAAAGTTTCGCAGGGCACCAGCTTTTTCCGCTCCCCAGGGAATCCCAGCATCCCCTGTCTGATGTAACAAAGGACTGACTGTAGGGTCGCTTCAAGCCTAACAAAAATGTAATTCAAACCCCAAAACAAAAAAAGAAAAAGCGAATGTCTTCTGTTTCTTCACTTCATGAACACTGCGTACGTACTATAAAAGAAAAAACCCAAACCAAAAATCAAATGCTTGTAATGCCAGTCCTAATTCTTAGCTCCCTGCTGGATAATACCAGGAAGGGGTTTTACTTTTTTTTAAAAGAATCTGGCAATATAGTAGCCCGTGGTGCAGATCTTCCTTGCCTCCAAATAAAGAAGCCTAGATACAGATTCTCAGCTCACCATTCATTAAAATAAATAAATAAAATAAAAAATAATTTAAAAAAGGGCAAGTAAGGGAACAAATGCCTTTTCTTAACATTTCAGTGCTCAGTTCCACAACCAGTTTATATATAGGGAGCTTCATTCCTGAGACCACATGAATGAGGCTCACAATCAGAGATTTAATGGGGAATACAATTGACTGGCTGGTGTGAAAACAAGGAAACTATTTACTTTGTACAATGAACAAAGCTGAAGTCATTCTACCAGTTGCAAAGGCAATGGAGCATCTGCAGTTTGAATTTATTACCACAGAGACCTATGATTTTAGGAACTTTCTGCATGTGTTACAAACCAACAGGAGCTGCCAGATGTTCCAGACTTTTCAAATCTAGTCCTTATTTAGTAGTCATAGAGCCATGAATTCAGAAATGTGGGTTTTATGCTGCTGCTAAAAGGCGGAAAAGGTCTGTGGGTTCTGGCTATGAACGCTTTTTTCAGTTTTCTAAGGTATACTTACACCCTCTTGCTTTATGCTTTACAGCTATGTGGCTTTTGAGGAAGTTTCTTAACTGTATGACTGAAGTAATCTAGCAAATTCATTTTAGTTGTTCATTGTAATATCATGGTCTAGCTTTATCCTTATTTACTGTGATGCATTTAAAAATATTAATTAAAATGTCATAATAATGAAAAATGTAATTTTCAAAGTTCACCTAAGTATTACATGAATACTGTTTTCCATCTTATGAACTAAGATTTCTTTATCCACAGTAGGAGCTGTTGGTGCTACTGTGCAGCTGCTGGCATGAATTTAGTTGCTGTTTGTTGTACCACCTTCTTGATACCCACTGAAGCAGCAGTTCAGAGGAGAATTTTCAATACATCACTCTTAAAAGTGACTTACCTGAAGAGCTTATTCTTCTACTCTGATTAACTGTGCTGTAAAAGAAACTACCAAAACGTAGAACTGGAGAGCAAGACATATATGACTGACAAACAAAGAGGCGTAAGTGTATAGGCACTGGTGATCTTGGCCAGTTGAGACATGTAAGATGATATGCTGCTGAGAAAACTATGAAATTTACTTGCACTGGGCTATCCTAAAACATATATAACCTATAGGATCAGGAAAAAAAATAAATATACAATCAGGATGGGATATTCAGATTAAAAAAAAGCAAGTTTGACATTTAGAGTATTCAAACTCCATTTGCTCCTGTGTTCCCAGCAATCTGGGAAGTCTGCTAAAAAAAAAAAAAAAGTGTAGGTGAGTTCAGCTGACAGTACAAAAAATCTGGAATTACACTACAATGCTGCTGAGTTTGTAAGCAGTAATTCAAACTTCTGTTTTCAAATTAAAGGATGAAGTGGACATAACTCTGTTTCATTCATTTCATAGTATTTTTCTGTAATCTCAGTGCTGGTTTACCTGGTAGTGCAGTATTTTATTATGACTTCTGCATCTAGAAATTACATACATTTTAAAGAAAGGTAAACCAAAAGACACAAATACAGTCACTCAAAGTTGTTTGTTTTAAGGTACAAGATTCCAATTTCACTAAAAGGAAGGACTACTTTAATTCCCTGTGTACTGAGACCTTGTCTCCAACTACACTTTAACAAATACACCCTAATAAATTTAAAGAACCAAACATCAGTAGAAGCTAATCTTACTATAGAGACCAGTTCTCTACTACTGAAATTTGCATTTTCCTGATGTGGAGGAAAAAAAGAAAAAAAAAAAAAAATTGGTCCACATACAAAGTCAAATGTGTAAAACTCTAAGCTGAGTAAACACTGTCTTTTTTATTCAGTACCAGTTGTAGTGGTCTCTTGTAGGTAAATCATAATGTTCTCCCTCTTGCTCTTCAGGTCCATAATCTAATGGCAGACCGTAATTGTAATCAACTGTTACAACTGGTAACCTTTTGCTTTGTTCCATCTCTCTGATAGTTTCATCCTGAAAAGGTTTTCTTGCATAATCTATTGAACTATCTTCTTGGTGTAGAGATGAAGATGGATGCACTGTTCGTGAAGAATATGGTGCAAATCTGTTTTTTCCTCTATTAAATTCATCTGAAGGATGCAGTCTCCTATTGTCTTCAGGACAATTTGGTCGATTACTGTAAGAAAAACACATATGAACAGTGAAAACCTTAGAAATAGACCAGTTGATTTACTGTTGGTGGCCACCATGAGAAATTAAACTAGTGTAACCTTGAATGAACAATTCAGACTCTTGTTCTTGTTTTTACCCACAAATTAAAATCCTGTCTACTGGATGTTGCAAATTTGTTTATATTCATTTTTCAATTCTAGTGATTAAAATTACAGCTTTTTATAGTAACTCTACTAGAAGACGTTTTTTTTTCCAAGTGCTGTTTCTAATTAAAATTCCCTGTTTACTGTGGATTTATTTACCTAGGGGCAATTTGTGTTCCGAAGCCCATGTTTACCTTTTTGTGAATCATAGAATAGTTAGGGTTGGAAAGGACCTTAAGATCATCTAGTTCCAACCCCCTGCCAGGAGCAGGGACACCTCCCACTAAACCATGTCACCCAAGGCTATGTCCAATCCAGCCTTGAACACCGCCAGCGATGGAGCATTCACAACTTCCCTGGGTAACCCATTCCAGTGCCTCACCACCCTTACAGTAAAGAATTTCTTCCTCATATCCAGTCTAAACTTCCCCTATTTAAGTTTGAACCCATTACCCCTTGTCCTCTCACTACAGTTCCTCATGAAGAGTCCCTCCCCAGAATCCCTATAGGCCCCCTTCAGATACTGGAAGGCTGCTAGGAGGTCTCCACGCAGCCTTCTCTTCTCCAGGTTGAACAGCCCCAACTTTCTCATCCTATCTTCATACGGGAGGTGCTCCAGTCCCCTGATCATCAACAGTAGCTCTCTAGTACATAGTCTCAACATGCAATATACTTTGGATTTATAGCTCCAAATATTTTAAGTATTAATTCTTATGCAATTGGAGAATCACTCTCCTACAAAATACATTTGGAAGAATCTACGAATGTATATACAATATATATACTTTTTGGTTTGAATTCTCTTTATTCTCAAGTATCTTGCTTTGTAAAATAAGTGGTGTATAAAGCCAATCCAGAACAATCTTTGTAATTTTGGAATCTTCTCCCTCACTGAACCATAGATTAATTTAAGCCTGGAAAGGACCTCTGGAAGTACCTAGGGCCACCTGCTCATTAAAAGAGTTTGTGCAGGGGCCATATCCATCCAAGTTCTGAGAATCTCAAAGGATACAATGTGGTGATTTCACAGCTGCTCTAGGCAACCTGTTCCAGTGTCTGAACCTCCTCACAGCAAAAATCATTAGGTCGTTGTAGACAGCAGTGAAGATTTAAATTTAGCATCTGTATTTTGGGGTTTTTTTCTTACTACAACAGCTTTTCATGTTTTGTACCAGAACTGTGCTTGTCATGCCAATGACTTACATCAGGGGTTCTCAAACCATTTAATAATCAGACTCAATACAGACAGACCACAAATCAGCTGCATTATTTGCTTTGTGTTCAGATTCAGCGATTTAAGCTGCATTTAAGCAAAAGTATTAATTCATTTTTACACTGCAGTTAATTTGCATTTTATATTTATGAAAATGGGGTGGGTGGGAGTAGAAAGACAAGTCAGAAAACAATGTATGAAATCTGATATTTACCTATAACTTCTGTTAAAGTCGTCATTATCAGACCCATAATCTCTGTGAAGTGAAGGAGATGAGGAGAAATGAGGTTCCGGTACATTCTCATGGGAAGAAAAAGACTGATTTCTGCAATTAACCAAAAGAATTGCATGTTAAGAAGAGCACCAACAATTGTAAGCTTTGAAAATATGTGTTTATCATAGAATCATAAAATAGTTAGGGTTGGAAAGGACCTTAAGATCATCTAGTTCCAAACCCCCTGCCATGGGCAGGGACACCTCACACTAAACCATGTCACCCAAGGCTCTGTCCAACCTGGCCTTGAACACCACCAGCGATGGAGCATTCACAACTTCCCTGGGCAACCCATTCCAGTGCCTCACCACCCTTACAGTAAAGAACTTCCTCCTTATATCCAATCTAAACTTCCCCTGTTCAAGTTTGAACCCATTACCCCTTGTCCTATCACTACAGTCCCTAATGAATAGTCCATCCTCAGCATCCCTATAGTCCCCCTTCAGATACTGGAAGGCTGCTATGAGGTCTCCACACAGCCTTCTCTTCTCCAGGCTGAACAGCCCCAACTTCCTCATCCTATCTTCATACGGGAGGTGCTCCAGTCCCCTGATCATCCTCGTGGCCCTCCTCTGGACTTGTTCCAACAGTTCCATGTCTTTTTTATATTGAGGACACCAGAACTGCACACAATACTCCAATTTAGGTCTCATGAGAGCAGAGTAAAGGGGCAGGATCACATGAAATAAAAATATTTTTACTTTTAATTAAAATCCACTTAAAAATCAGAAATACTTTCCAAAATATTAAAAATATTGTGAAATGTTATGTCAGAGTCCAATAGGTTTACTAATAAGTGATATATGTATTTGGGAAAATATAATGCAAGTTCAGAAGCAAAGGGATTTCTAACAAATTATTAGCTCATGGAATAAACAAGTGCAAATCAAACTTCCTTGTTGCATTACTCTTTATTGCTATTTGGCCAAGGGCATAAATAAAATTTCATATCCTCTTCTGTCTTGAGGATTGCTTTCTAAATATAAGTTTCTATAAAAAAAGCAAAGTAGGACAGAGTTTTGTTTCAAGCTGACTCTTAAAAGATAAAGGAAATATACAAGCTTTAAAGAAGCACAATTTAGGAAACACTGGCTTTCAAAGATGCAACTCTCCACTCCTTCCATACGTCAAAATAAAGAGTTAATTAACTGATCATTTATTTATGATTTTAAAAGGATGAGTAATTGTTTTCAAATTATTTTTTAAAATAAATTAATTTGACATTTAATTTAGAAGTGCTGAGGTTTACACTTTTAGTCTCTAATTGTGGTCTTACAGCTCAATGATGCTTTACCTCTCGGAACACCATTCACGTGGCAAGTCATCGTAACCTGGATGATCATGAAAAGGTCTTGGCCTTTGTCCATGCCCTTTATTATCATAATCGAAATCTTTTAACAGAGTTTGTTCCTGTATGTCATCATAAGGCTGATGGTCATGAAAAGGTCTTCGCCTTTGTCCAGGACCTTTATTATGATAATCTTTTAGTTGCATCTCTGTTTTTAAGTCATTGCGAGGCTGGTGATCATTGAAATGCCTCAACCTCTGCCCACGTCCCCTGTTAACAAATTCAAAATCTCCCAATTGCATCTGTGGCTGTAAGTCATCATGCGACTGATAGTCATGGAATGATCTTGGTCTTTGGCCAGGACCTTTGTTGACACAGTCTAACTCTTTCATCTGCATCTGAGTCTGAAATTCATCACGAGATTCATGGTCTTGGAATGGTCTTCGTCTCTGCCCACGGCCCCTGCTACCAAAATCAAAATCCTTTGACTGCCTGTCTTCCTGCAACTCTTTATGAGATGGATGGTCAGGAAAAGATCTCTGCCTTTGTCCACGGCCTCTGTTAAATTCAGTGTCCCTTGATTGTCCCTCTGCCTGTAAATCATCATGAAACTGGTGCCTATGAAAGGGTCTCAACCTTTGTCCAGGTCCCTTGTTACTGAAGTCTGGGTCCTTCAGCTGAATGTCTTCTTCATAATCATCATAAAACTGGTGATTAGGAAAGGATCTTTGCCTCTGTCCTGGTCCCCTATTGTAGTCCCAATTTCTCATCTGCATTGGTGCTCTTAAGTCATCCTGAGTCTGATGGTCAGGAAATGGTCTTCGTCTTTGTCCAGGTCCCTTATCAATGAAATCAAAATCTCTCAACTGTATCTGTCCTTGCAAATCATCGTGAGAGTGGTCATCATAAATTCTTAATCTTTTCCCAGACCTGTAAAGAAGTTTTTGTCTTAAATAGGACATTGTAGCTACAAGTCATTAATGAAAACTTTTTTTTTAACCAAGAACTGATATAAAGACATTGCAAATGTATCAAAGCTACTAAGAATCCAAGTAAGATTATCAAACTTTAAATGTCACAGTAGAAGCTGTGACAAACATTCAATTATAATTCTATAGTGCTTGTTTAACAGGCAAAAACAGTGATTCCAAATAAGTAAAATATAATTGCAGATTACTGTAAAATAAAAAAGTACAGGCAAAGTAAAACTAATTTTTTCCAAGTGAACTAATTACTTGCAGACTTCTAATAGTGCACATTCCCTTTTCTTCCCCCCCTCATATTTTCACTGTTTAACCAAATTCTATAAAGTTATTTTGCATCAGTAGGTTATATTTATAAAATCTTTTAAAATTTAGAATATCTCTAGTATTTTTAATAAGAAACAATTATATTTTCCCCCATGCGATTGTTTTGGCTTTTCATTCCATGTTTCATCCTATTACCCCTGAAAATCTTCATTTGGGAATCGCTCTACAGGTCCTTCCATTGTATGTGGTGGGGGAACAATATCTTCATCTGAATCCCAGACATCCATTCCAAGGTTACTAAGAAGAATGAATACATCTCACATAAGCTTCCTTTTTAAACCATACTAATGAGTGAGAAAAAAAAAAAAACGAAAAACCCACATAAAATTCTACAGTTCAAAATGACAGAAATATTTGCATATTAAATTTACACATTCATAACTTAGCAAATTTTCATCTTGTAAATGTATTTGGGGAAGGGCTTCCAGGAAAGCAAAGAGAATACCTAAACTTCTTAAGCTTAGAAAAACATTCTAGGGGATTCGAGACAAGCACCATACCTATTAAAAAATCTGACGTGGGACTAACTTAATCATGCATAAACTATGAAACAATGGTAGCAGTAAAACAAAAGGGCAGTCACTTAAAACTAAAAATATGCAAATCAGTTTTTAAGTTTAAAAATCAATTTACTGCTACAAGATATCATTGGTACAAATGACTTCGGAAAATGCAAATGTTAGATATTCTCAGGTGAATATTATAAGTGTAAAATTCTTAGACACCAGGGATACACTGCTACGAACAGAGGAGTTTCAGAACAATTTTCCACTTTCCCATACTTTTTTATTACTAATATTGTTGTACTTTTTTATCTTTTTTATTTTTTTTAATATCTGGCTCTACCATACCAACAACAGCAGGCAGATCATATAACTCTTAAAGGTATCTTTACAGCAGCTCCTTTCAGCTTATAATGAGAATACAGACTTGATAACTTGTCAGAGTATGACAGAAGTAAACCAATGCTCAGTAGTAGTTTTCAGATAAGAAAAATCTTTTGAACCATATAAATTCGAAAGGCGAATGAAGTACACTGCACTTCATGTAATTCCTATATGAAGTGTTATATGTGTAGTTGTGTATTAAAGGTTTACGGTTAATTTTGGCTTAAGACTGGAAGTGAATTTCTAAAAATATGAGCAGCCATACTGGAAATGTTAAGCATACAACTAAAAGCTTTTGTTGTGTTTACCTTCTCATTGGTTGTGTTCTGAGATCTGTGAGATAAACAAGACCATCCATACGATGACCTCTAGCATCACCAAAAGCTAAGGAAAAAGAGTCTAATGAAACAAGTCTAATGAAACGTGCTCAAACTGAGCCACAAAAATATGAAAGTCAGGTTTCTTTTCACCATGAGATAATGAATTTCAAACAATTCAAACTTGATACTAATACTTCAGGAAGCTGGCATCACAATAGCAATATTTTTTAACAACTGAAACTAGCAGTAGTAGCAACCTATGAGTCAAACCCCTTCAAAGCAAAAGAAAAAAATACATTAAGCAGCTGAAACATATTCCCACTATGCTGTCAATTTGCTAGTGCTCAAGTCTTGCGTCAAAGAGAATCAACAGTCAAATAAAATCTTCTGTGGAAGACAGCACATGAAATAACTCTAAAGTTACTAACACAGAATTGTAGTACTTATGAATACAATTGTGGAAACTGTGAACTACACATGTACCTTAGTTCAAACTGTATAAATACCTTGGATCGCTGCCTCTGGATCCCAGCCTTCAACATCTATAAGATACCTGAAGAAAAATATGATTATATTATCATCCCAAAGGGATTACAGATTAATATAAGGACACTATCTTTTGTGAACAATGACTTCTGTCTTTATACAACACTTACCTACATATAAGGTAGCCAGTTCTATTAATTCCATTAGTACAGTGAACGCCGATGAGTTTCTCTATCAAAAAGGAAAAGAGTCTTTAATAAGTGAGATTACTAAAAAATTAGTGCAAGGCAAAAAAAAAACTTGGTACTTTTCTAGGAAAGTAATGATAAATACAAAATTATACTGTCATGACAGACACATCCAGACTTTGTCTTCTTCAAGCCGGATCTCTAGCAGCAGTTAGCTCAGTACTTCCAAACCTGTGAAGACGAAGGTTAACTCTGCGGACCGTAGGAAAAAAGGAAGAGGAATGATGACAGGTAAAGCGGCAGGCCTCAGCCAGAATTGCAGTAACAGAAGAAGAATAATAACATGGTTTTTGAAAGCAAATCTAAACAAACAAATGTAAAATTGAAGAACTTAACCTACAGATTCTTTTAAAACCTACACAAAGGAGAAAATATACATAATGCCTCTGGTGTCTAGGAGCATGAAATACATGGAGAAAAGAAGCACCAGTAACCTCTAAAGAAATCTTGTCTTTTTTGGAAAGGTTATGCTAATCAGCTAAAAGTTAAAAAGCAGAATAACCTACTATTGCAAGGGTGTTTCAAAGGAGGTATTTCCAACAGACACAGGAAAATGCTAATATGGTCATGCAAGGCACTGATAAAACCTCATCCATACCATTTCAAACAATTCTACTTACCCATATTTAATGAAAAATTAAATTAAAATTTAGATATATACTGGATGGGCTACTACGATGGTCATGAAAAATGTTTATGAGAAGGAATGTAGGAAGCTTGTCAGTCTGTAAAACCAGATTTGAGATACTGAATATAATAACTGGGATGGAGAACAACTATACTTAAGGTCAAAACTGTATTAATTGTAGTTAATAAGCATTTATTTACTGAGAGTTTTAGGCTAGATTTTCGAATTTTGTCATAAGAATAAAGTTGTAGCAGGTACGAAGTACTGACAGTCTTCAAAATGTGAATTTAACAAATTCTTAAATGATATAAAATACAACTGCTTGCCACAGGACATTCTATATATATGTCCTGCCAATTCAGACACTAAGAAGCCCAACTTCTCAAAAAATTATTTGTAAGAAGAATACTAAGGAATTTTAGTAGTAATCTAAAACAAGAGGACAAGTTACAACGAGTAAATTAACATAAAAATTAAACTTTTTCCAACTCTGAAGTTACATAAACGCTTGCCAAAATGGTTTTGCTAGCTGGAACTGCAGGTCTGCATCCAGGAACAAATTGTTTCTATAATCAGAAATATTTCTGAGAATCAGAAATAATTAGATTCAAATACAGACTTGTTTGTTAGGGGAAAATCACTAGATCAAAATCAGAAGAAAACTCATAATCTCCAAGTAATTTCCCTAAACCAAAAAAGAGCAAAGGAAGAACTTAAATGCTAACTTCCTGAGCAAGGACAAAGGCTTCTTCTCATACCTTTTCATTTTCCCAGCACTTCAAATTCAGGCTCTCATACCCAAGATTTAAGTCAGATCTCCTTCACAAAACAGTCGATCATCCACAGCAAAAACACAGGTATGCTCTGCAGCAAAATCCCTATACACTTGGGCAGTTAATACCTCTACTTTCTCACAGAAAATGCCAAAGTAACCAGAGAAAACAGAATGAAAAAGCATGCAAGAATGGTCCTCCAATATTCAATGGAGAAACAGTTACAATCAGCCTACAAAGAATCACTAGCAAAATAAATGAGAAGGTAAAAGCTACAAACAGGCTGTAGCAAAATGAATGCAAATTTATTTTGAAAGAAAGTGCCTTATACAGCAAGAACTGTACTATTGCATGAATCCTAAGAGCAGAGCCACACTGTGGAAACACTGATACTGACAGTAAAATGATTTTAAGAACTTCTAGGATATTAAGGCAATAATGACTGATGAATCAAAATACTGCTACAGTAGACTAAACTGACTCAAATTCCTTACACATATCAATGTCTAGTGTCACCAGAGAAACCCTGTGCTATTTAGAACATCCATAAAGGGCAGGCACCTACAACACTAAGCTGATGGTAGACAGTTCGGGTCAGACAGATGAAAGCCTTGTTGCAGTTACTTGGACATATATTCAAATACAATTCTATTAGGAAGGGCATCTAAGTTACTAGTAATTTTTTAAAGACGTGTTTTGAATGCAAAAAAGACATGCAGTGGTTCTCATAATGTGTCTTATTATGATAATACGGTGGAAAGCGCTATGTAAAGTCTGATATCCCTGGTGTTGCAAATTATCTATTGAAATTAAAAAATGATACAGTTAGCACTGAAATACAATTTATGGGGTTTTACAGCATAAGATGTTGATATTTACCATTTCCTGCATTTTCCCATAGGAATTTTCTGACCCATTTTTTGAACTGTAGGATAGTAGCATTATCAGGGACTTCAAGTCCAACAGTGTAAAGTTTCTTATACTGCACGCTTTTAGGTAAATCCTAGCAAGGAAAAAAAAAAAAAAGATAAAAAATTATTGAAGTCTTGCATCAATGAAAAGCCTTAAGTGGTATCTAACATAATGCCAATATAAAACAGTAGTTCAAATCCTGAGTAGAAACTGACAAAAATCTTGACACAATTCTATAGAGATATATTCTCATAGACTACCATTTACATTTCAACTTTAAATACCTGATCTTAAAAAAAGAATTCTTTTACAGAAGACTTACTTATCCCTGCTAATAAGGCGGAATATTAACTAAAAAAGAGCAGATTCTTGTAATTCCATTCTAACCCATTTTACAGTTATAAGCAATATCTGTCTTTCCCACCCACAATGAGATACATACTCTCATATTCACCCCCTTAATGCTTACAGCCCATGTACATTCAAATATTAGCATGCAGTTATAGCACTGCTATTTATTGTGCTTTTCAACAGAAGGCTGATTAATCACAATTGTTTGGATTATACGGGTAAAAAAATTGAAATTGATTAAATAGTTTAAAAATGTACACTTTCTTAGTGGATTCCACAGAAGATCAGTTAGAAAGAAGGAATAAGTAAGAATGTCTTCAGGATACACACTGCAAGTCTTCTGCGCCTTTTCTGTGACACCTGACATTGAAGTCTTTATCCATTACTCTAAGTTCCCATAACACAAATAAGCCACAAATGCAACTAGCCGGAGAAGGAGTTATTTCCTCTGTGGTAAAACATTTAGTTTCTATTGGAGACACAAAATAAATCTACATGGCTGTCGTGGTTTAAGCCTCTCTAACTCACGCAGTCTCTCACTCATATTGGGCTGCGTGAGTTAGGCTTAAGCCACGACAATGGCTTACCTGTCTTATTCCAATTCAAGGTAAGCAAATGTGTAAATACTTCAAAATAAAGATTGCAGTAACTATTTTATTTTGTTATTGTTTATATTACCTTAACTTCATAGTATCGTGTGGTGTATGTTAAATCAATAATTAATCCAAGCTCCACATTTAGGGCCTTCATTGCAGCTATTAAGTCTTTTGGTGTAAATTTCTGGGTTGGGGTAAGCCTCTGGTTAATTGCCTACAAGGAAAACAGAAAATATTTATTTCCTTTTTAAGTTCTAATAACAAGATATTTGCAATATTCAGCTGTTTTAATTAGGACTAGGAAACATCAGTATTCAAGAGGGAATGTTTACAGTATCAGAACCACATTCACGTACTATACAGATAAAAGGAACCAAATAAACAGAAAGCAAGAATTTGTTTGTGCTTATTCAGATGAAAATGCAAGAAAATGTGTGAGAATTTCCTCTTGTACAATGTTAGTAAATATTATTATAAGCACAAATTTGATAGACACAAAGATCTTGCAAAAAGCAGCATGTATATACTGATTTTTAAGTAACTAAACATCAGCAAAAAGCAAAACACCATAATCAGCTTCCTCCAAACATACTTTATCCTGCAGAGTAACACAAAATTAAGTGTATTTCACATAAACCATGAGAAGTCATGATAAAAGAGTTAATTTCTTCTAAAGGTTTTATCTTTCTCCCCACAAACGCGGAGACATTTTTATCCTTGCTTCATCTCTGGGCAGTGTGTACTTGCATGTAATTTAGCACTGAGAAATACTAAGTAAGACTAAGATGTGGTTACTAAGAAAGCTGCATTAATGAATAATTAATTTCATTTGACAGAAAAAATGGGAAAAAATGTTTACTTACCCTACTCTAGCTGTGTTTTTTGAGATGTGTTCTTTAGGTATGAAAATACCTCATATATGCAAGACTGGATTTTCTCTAAATAGTGCACTTGTCCATTGTGACAGCCTTTTGACACAGGCTCAGCCACAATCAATAGAGACAGTGGCAAAAGATACAGCAGCCTCAATCACCTCTCAGTTCCTCTGTCAACAAGAAATTCAAGGAGGCTGGACTCAGGCTAATAGAAAGGAAGGCAGCCACAGACCACATACCTCTTAGAACCACAAATGGTATAGAATAACTAACCATTTCTTCTTTTGACTGTATGGATTATAATCTAAGATGCTAGCAAGCATTTATCTCACAGATAGAAATAGAACCGGGAAACCAAATGAAGGAATAAACAGCAGGACAGTCCTATCAAAGCTGGTATGTGATTAGGAAGCTCGAGCTAAAAAGAGTTGTGTGGAAAGCATATAGAAGTATTCAGTCCTATGTATTTCAGATACTGGTACAGTGCTGGAAAAACAGTGGAGGTTGATAAGGTTCAAACAAAATGAACCCAAGTTCATTATCTCATCACTTTTCAGCAGTGAGTTTTAGTAAAATCTGAAACTGAACTTACTAACTTTGCAGTGACAAAAGAGAAACTGCAAAAGGTCTATGGTAGAATGTCAGAGAATTTTTCCTTTTGCTACATGAAGTCAAACAAACTGAGGCGGAATACAATTTACAAAAATAAGACATCTCTAAACATATTGCTTGACTGAGTAAACAGTTACATGTGTTATGAAAAACTGTGTTTTGAAAGACTATTTGGAATTTTCTGAGAAACTCCTGCTGAGTATTCAGTAGTTTAGGTGTTTAATTGGGCCTTGAGAATGTGAGAAATCTGTATCAATTCTAAACTCCTTCTAATGGCATGGAAAAGAACTTGCCCAGACCTTATACTACAGTGTTACTGTCAGCATTACAATGATGATCTGAAAGGAAAGACAGAAAATCCTTCCAAGTAAATCTGTGACTTTAAAACCTTCATTAGCAGTGTAACTACTGCTAAAACAATAAACCTTGAGTCTTGAAATACTGAAACTATGTTTTGTCCCTTTGGGTGAAATGACCAATCATCAATTTCCTAATAGATAGCAAAGGAGGAAGCTGCTTAAGAGGTCTGTTCCACCAACTTAATAAAACTACTTCCGATCTTTGCAAAGACATCATAGTTTAGCCAGTTACGCATTTCATATGTATTCTGCCAGAAACTCTGTGAGCTTCAAGCACACAGTCTCTGGCAGGCTTGTAATTTCTGTATCTTGCACAGCTGACATTGAACAAACCAAAAAGACAGAAATGTTATATGTTTTGCGTTTTTGGGTACCAGACTTTGGCCAAGCTGAAAGACAGCTTCCATAGAAAAGGGATCTATGCCCCAGTAGGACTGGAAGTAAGCAACACACTGACATAGACTGTCTACTTATGATATTGTTATAAATGTTCTCTGAGAATGCCTGCCCTTTTTATGATCTCTGGTGGAGCTCTTTCCAGACTACCACAGGAGCTGCAATTAAAAGAGTAAAGTTAGCAATGAAGCATCTTTCTCTGAAATCTGGAGCGACAGGGACAGTGAACTGGAAGTACATACATGATCAAATCCTGGCTGGAATACTGCATCTATGCAAAATATTGGTGCTGGATCAAGTGGAATTACAGGAGCTGATGACACAAAAAAATCCTCTCTCAAATACCCCAATAGTAAAGAAGCTAGTTATAAATCTACTGAATTTCATATTCACTTCTAGATCTGTTCACTGATGGTCTTGGTAAAAACACACACGACTGTACAATCCATCTATGGAGAACATGACTAATGTCATGTATGAGATCCTTGGTGTCAAAGGAACCAAACCATCATAATAAAGCTGCAAAAGGATCTGCAGGAAGCAGAACTGAATGGTGACTGAAAACATAATCGGCACTAATACACCCAAAGAACCAAATTTTGTGTCTATGAATACTAGAGTGCAATCTGTAGACAACAGCTTAGCCAGATTATTTACTCTTAACTGCTAAGGTTATGTCTAGCCACTAAACTTTAAAAGAGCTTATTCACTTTTACTTCCTGTATATATGAAGCAAGGTCATGTAAGAATTTATACAGCACTTGATTTAAATTATGTAGAAGGACAAATTTGCACTCTTTGACCTATGCCTCAATTCACGAAAGAACTGAAGAGTCTAAAAAAGAGCCTTCACATTTTGTATTGTCACAAAGAATTAAAAGATTTGACTATTTCATAGATTAAGATGGCACTCCATGTTAGTAACAATCTAAAGGAAGCACTAAGACATTAGTAAATCTATGAAGACTTCTTTTTTAAATATACTACATTCCTCCAGATCACTTAAGCTTTTTGCTTATGAAATTGGTACTCCGAATTCTGCAATTTTAAAAGAACTGCAGTGGCTGGTATCCTTTAATGAGTATCCTTTACTGAGTGCTTCAGTTCTGTAAAATTGTGGTTTGGATTACACTGCCTAGATTTGTTATTACTATCATAACCCCTTCCATACAATTTTCTTACAACAGTCATGAACAGATGTTAAATAGGATAATGAATTTCAGCCACTTACTAGTGATCAAATGAATAGTGCTGATTGACTACAGAGATTTTATGATTTTTAAAAGATAAATAAAAAGAGTAACACCAAATACAAATTTTAAAAGAAAGGGAAAAAATATAGAATATTATGTAAAAAAGCCACAAGTAGATGACTGGAAGAGCTAAATCTGATTAAATTATTTTACCATAAAACTTTCCTGAAGTTTGCATGAATATTCATGCTATTCGTCAGTGAACCATATTTTACAGAACCAATCTGTAGTTACTTTTTACACATACCCCTTTCAAAGGTACTTTGAATGCAATAAATCTAGTTCCGGGTATAGGCTGTCCAACTGGTGTCAAACTCCGCCATCTGTAATGAAACAAATATTTATTGTTAAGTATCTTCACATGACATGATTCAACAGACAACGCCCATAGCTTCATGAAAAACTTAAAAAAAAAAAAAAATTCCTCTTAAAATTGTGGTAAAACAAAACACATAAAAATTATGTTCCTTTAAAATTATAAGTTATTTCAAACTATGTTAATTATCTTACAAATATGAGCCAAATCTGGCGCTGTATTTCACATATTTTGAATATAATAGTTATTTGAAACTTTTGCAAGAAAGATATGAGTTTTATTTTTTCCTAGGGTGTGCCATGCAACTACTACCATAATATATTAACAGTTAGATTTCCAAACAGAAGGATCAAAGAGTTCCTAGAATTCCCTTACCACATAAGCAAGCAATTGTAACTGACGTGCACAAGTTTGAAAATATGACCAATTCAATCCTGATATGCAAGTAAATTTTTTTTTTAAATCCATCTACATTAGTAACCTGCCTGCTTTACCAAGAAACTAAGATCTTTTTAGGAGAACTATAAAAAGTTGTTATTATGTATTTGAATAAGAACAACAGATCAGCATTATTTTGGGATAACAGAAACAGGGAGTTGCTTAAAAGATGCTGGAAGAAAATAAACAGAATATTGCTACAGCACTGATCAGGACAGAAGCTTATTTAGCACAATATACAGTTTAAAAAAAGGTATTTTTATTGTTTGGAAGTCTAAAGTCGGGAACCATGATAAAATTAATCTTTATTCTCCTTAGAGCACCACCACAAAGAAAATACTTCTTAGAAATAACTGCTGTTATCACACAGTAGAATTAAATCCCCAAATCTGCAATTATTCCATGAAGTGGTTTCAAGGTATGATCAGGACATTCGAAAACAGACTTTTTCCTTCAAATTCCAAAAAATTCCTCTCCTCAGAATAGCAGGACATTTACAACCAAGTGGCACCAATGTAAAGCAAAGCAGATGAGTTAGGTTCAACAGGTTAAAAAGTATTGTTCTGTTACAGTTGGTGGAAATTTTTTAACTTGGCTAAACCAGACACCTTTAAAAAGTTATCACAGGCTCATATCAATCACTCAGTTCACAATGAAATGCAAAATTTACTTCCATTAAAAATACACAGCTGCTGGATTTTGCAAATATGTTTACTCTGTAGTATATTGCTTTTTCAAGGAAACATTCTTGACTGAACTTTCTCTTCGTATTTTGAAAAATACAGAGAATATTCCATCACACCAAAATTTAGCAAAAATCACCTACTAATGAGAAAACTTGTTATAACACTCAAAACACTAGTAATTCCAAACCCACAACGAATTGGTATTCACATATTCTACATTGTACTGAAAAAAGCTCTTGATAGATCATATTTCAGAGATTTCAGGTTTTTAAAAAAGTATGAAAAGCTTGACCTGAAGAAGAAAACAAGTTAATCAGCATATTAGTTTTACCTTCAAAGAGGTAACTTACTAAATTTAGGACTTTTATTTCTTCCCCTCGTGTGAGGGCAAATTATTTCTATGACCTCAGAAGATGTAGATGGATAACTTAAAATCTACAGAGCCGTCTTCCATTTCCACCTCAATTGTTAAAATACAAAATATTTCTTATAAGAGTCTTTAACACTGGTGCCCATTCACTTACAATTTTGTGAATTAATGCTTAAATTAATTTCTCCCTTTAAAGGGAGCATCCAACAGTCTCTAGATTCCTTTCTGATTTACATAAAACCACATAAATTATAAAATAAACTGACTACTCCATTTTAAAGTAGTCTAACCACCAAGTATTTTGCTTTGTTCACAATTCCCATATGGGACCATAACAAAAACTAAATGTTGGCTAGCAAAATACTCAATGAAATATGCATAATTGTTCTTGTCATAGCATATAAATAGTAACATTACCATTTGTAGATGTTTGGAAGTAACAGGGGAAACACTTATAGCATGGCAACCAGAAGCATAATCGAGACTTACAGTGTAGACTTACAAATGCTTAGTTTAATGGACAACAAATGAAGTAACAAAGGAGTAGTAGTAACTCATCATTAGGAAGGATGTTGCAAACAGCTGTCTCGTAGAAGACTGATACGAAGTGAGAAGGTAGAAGGGCAAGCCAGACATTAAATCACTAAAGAGACATTTGAAGTAAAACCTTTTCACTAAATCCTAAATTACTGCAGGAACTTTATACTTCATAATTGCAACGAGCAAACAAAATCAGCCTCCTACTTCAGGTATTTCCTTAGCTTAGGACAGTTGATTACAGGGATAAAAATGAACACATTCTCAATCACCGTAGTCTGAAAAGCATTGCTCCAAAAATTACAGATTGGGCATTACAGAAGCATTCTAACATGAGAAGTCTTCCTAAGTGAATTCTGAAGCTTGTAAACTTTGGAGTCTGGTCATTGTACACTAGCTTTAAATTATGGAAACAAAAATTTCAGACTATGTTCCATTTATTCTAGTTTTAGGTAAATTGTATATGAATCGTTCACAAACATATATGGATATGAAAAGATCACAAACAGTGCAAAAGGACTGAAAATACTACCAATGCTAACAAACCCCACAACATCATTAAATATCTTAATTGCAAGAAGTGCTCAGTTAAAAAAAAAACACTAAACAAAATCTAAAGGCTAAACTGTGATATCTGCTCTGTGCATACTTTATCTCATTCACTTCATCTTGGAAAGGTCCTAAATGCTGTGAACCTTATATAGATGTATATTTAATCTGAACTACTGTTAAAATTTATGACGAAGTCAGGTTTAATACCAGCTACTGCATCTTGGTAATTTACATAACTCTGGAAATTACACACCTTTATTAAAAAAAAAAAAAAAGGAAATACTCCTCCTGCTTTTGCTCTTACCCTTCCAAATACAATTAGAAAATGGAATGCTGTACCTTGAGATATAGAAACTAGTGCAGCAAATGCTGTCATAGAGATAAACCAAACAAGAATGCAGTATTTTTTCTTCCACCTAGTTCAATTATTCTTTGGTTATTCAATTATTCTTATTCTCTACCAATAAAAGGTATGAAACGCTTTACAAAAGTAGGACTTAATTTGACAGCCAGCCATATTCACATCTACATGTTTAGAAACATTTTGAAGGAAGACAGAAGTAAAAAAGTGCCAACCACAAAAGACCAATTACCTTATGTAGTAAGACAACTTATAAGATGCCATAACTTAGAAATTCAGGTATTTTTTCACCTGCTTTTTCATGGAAAACCATGATTATCATAAATATGAGCAATTAGGAGCCAGTAAGAAATGATTTTTAAAAAAAAAGGCCTAAAAAAATCTTGGTTTATGTCATTAGCATGCAAAAAAGGCTTTGTAAAAATCCTGACCTTTTTTTCAGATTAACGGATTGACAGAACAATGCACCAGATTTTCAGTTTGTTGTCAGATGTTAATAAACTTCGGGCTTTTATTCTCCTGTATTTAAAGGTGTTTAAATCCTTACAGAAATAAATCTGCATAATCAGCAAGAAACTTGAAAGCTGCCGGCAGTTCTATGGTAGAAAATAAACTGAAGGCACTCCTCATGAAAATATATAAAGGGTAGGTATTCCATACTAGCTTTAAAATTGTATTTAAAAAGGAAATGTCAGCATGCTGCTGCAGGAGTAAAAATTATCTAAAACTAAAACCAGTAGAAAACAGTAGATTGAAATTAAGTAAAGGTCAGCTAAGGAAATTAATTCAAATTTGTTCTGTTGCCAACAAAGGAATCTGATTGGGAATTATAGGTGACAGGGACTAAAGAAAGTAAAACTCTGACAGAGGTCTAGATAGAGGCAGAAATGACCAAAGACAAGTGAGCGGCAGGTGGGCACATAAACAGGACTTTCATGAGCAGAGGCTGAAATAAACATTTTAACAAGTATGAATGAGAATTGTGACACATGATTTGTGTTCTGCTTGAACGTAAGTAACAGAAGACAGCCAGGAGTCAAAAGGCATTAACACAAGACTTGGCACTGTCATCATTACTGTACTGATGACTAGAAGGTAATCAGAGCTTGAGCAAAAAACATGTTGGACATGAAATAGCTGAAAAGATGGCAGGAAGAGTTTCCTAAAAGAGGCAGTGGTGTCTTACTGAGAAACAGACATGAAATTTATTTCTATGCCTAGAAATAAATCTAGGCAGTTGCATCAAATAGCTCTGTCCATAGAACCAATAGCATTCACATTAGAAAGATACTATGATAAGAATCTAAAATGGAATAATGGAAATTCAAAGAAACACTGCAGCTTCCCAACACAAATAACAGTCAGAAGAAGGCATATCCAGGAAGAAACCAAAGTCTGAGAACTTCTCTACAAAACACTACCGTTGTCAAATTACAGATAATCTAGGTCAGCATACATAAAGCAAACTATCATCTTAAAACCTGTGATATTTCTGGTCCTTTCACAAAACAAACTCCCTTTAGAATCTCAAGAAGTGTGTAAAAAGAACTTCAAATCAAACTCTCAAGTTCGTACAAGAATAGCTATGATAACCTTTTATGGGCCTAATGTGGTAATTAATTTTTTTCTGAACTTTAAACTATCCGAAGCCACAAAACCCCCCAAATTTTGCATGTTCAAACAGAAAAGTGATTAAGAGACTACAGCACCTAAATAAAAAGTGACATGTTGTGTACACAATACATTTTCAATTACAGCTTTATTTTTCTAAGTTTTCAAACAGGTAATCAATCCATGGACTACATGCAGATCAAGACCTGAAAGTCAACAAAACATACAAATTAACAATTATTTTACTATTTAGCTTCTGCAGTTCCCACTTCCCTATCATGTTTGTCTTCATCACTCCCCAACTACCACCACTTACCTTAAAACACAGGCAGACTTTGCCAGCCATTCTAAATAAAAGAATTGAGTTTTGGTTGAGAAAAGTGTTGAAATCAAAATGAAAAATAATTCTTCTTTCCCTCCAAAATTTCTGTGATGCTTGAATGACTTCCTGTTAAATACAATTGTTACTGATACTACAGACTCCAGACAGCTAATCTGTTAGAGGTTTTTAAGTCTAGTTTACATGGAAATGTATTACTCTGCTTGTCCTTTTTAATTTAAATGAAAAACAAGCATGCTTTATTCTTTTTCTTCAACCTGACCTTTCAGATATATTCAGTAAAACAACAGAAAAGAAACTAGCCTCGTGTATCCAATGAAAGTTTCCAAGATATGTGACCTAGATTAACTCATGAATCCAGCAGCCATACGCTTTGTAATGGCAGCAACCAGTGAAATGCCCTCTGTTGCAGGATAAAAGAAAAAAAAAAAAAGCAACAAAAACTTTTAAAAAAACCCAAAACACTTTTAGAAAACAATCAGCTCCAAAACCAAGCAACTAAGCATCATCAACAGGGCTCACATAGCAGCCTCCAGCTTCAAGGAGGATAACAGAAGACATTATAGAAATGCCCATGATAAAGACAAGTTTACAGTAAATTTGAGAAAGGCAAAATTCAGTGTTCATTCTGAAGCCTCTTTAGTTAAGTTCAAAGGTATGCTGAACACCAAGATAATAATCCAAGTAGAGAACACTATAATAGCTATATTTTGCTATATCTTGCTCTCAAAAAAAAAAAAAGGCAAAAAAGTGATAGCAAATTTAAAGTTTTGAAACATACAAAACTACGTATCAATGAACTGCAAAATACCTTACTATTTACTCTATGATTTTTTTAGAAGAAAAATAGTATGCTTCACATAAAGATATTATGTACATTTTTGATGCACATAACAGAGCTACTAAATAACTCATAGGTATCGTACAACAGAACCACTGAATTGGAAATATTGGAAAGATTCACGTCTTAAGTTTGTCGGATCTCAATGACAGAGTTACACAAAAATACAGAGCATGGCAAACTGTCAAGTGATATCCTACAAACTGGTCTTTCTGAAGCCTAAACCCACTTCAGACTGCTTATGAAACTGATGTTTACGTTAGTATACGCTAAAAAAAGGAATAAAAACCTCTGTAGTGTAATACCTATACAGAGTAATTATGGTATTTTTCCGTATTATTTTCCAAGTGGCTTCCGTGCCTCTCTAGACAGACAGTCGGTACTAATCTGTTGAAGAAAAGATAGCTGTGCAAAGACCATGACATGCTGTCAAGACAGAACACATACTGAACTGGTCAAAACCAGAAGGAAGGGAATGTAGCTTTTAATCATCTGTTACTACATAGATATCTCACTTTGCTTTTCTTCATCCCCTGTAAGTAGGATACAAGTAAGTCCTAGCCTGTAAAAAACAGTGTGGATATAAACCATGGGAGAAATGTTTCCTTACTGTGTCAGGAAGTAAAACACAGTAATATTATCATTAGTTGGGTATTATAAGAAATAATTTCTCTCCATCCCATGCTTTCAAGCGCAAATGCTCTATGCCTGACGGTAAGGGACACTTTTACTTTACAAATAAACTCTCACCTTACGGTATCCCTTCTCTCCCATACACCCTTGAACATGCCCAGTCAGTTCTGCCACAGTATTTAATGATCCTGTCTAAATGAAAATGCTGATGCTTTTAAGTCTGCACAGGAAAGAATCAGTTAAACAAGTATGTTTATAGTGCATAGGCAGACACAATTCAGCTTTGCCTTTATAATAAAAAGATCCCACTGCTGGTATTTTTTTATACCATTTAAGGGAAACATGAAAGGTGACATTTCTGCCAGTGTTTTTCAGAACTGAATCTACGTTTATGAAATTATACCCACTGCAGGATTTTGAAAGCTGAAGCACATACATAAGTCTGTAAAAACATCACAGTATTTTATGACTGTTATGCAACTTGAACTCCTTTCACTGTATGATGTTTAAAACATCATAGTATGCAACTACTGAAGGACAATACCATTTCAGAAACTGTGAAGAACCAGAACTTGACTCCATGGTGGAAATGACATTGCAAGCTGTCACCTGAATCCCTCTCTTATAATGACGTCTCGCTCTGCAACAAAATTACTTCTCCAGCTCAACTTTCTAGGACTGAGGCTGCAATGAACACTGCACACCTTAGCTCTGCTTCTAGACATTACTGAGAAAAAAGAAACACTTTCAGCTATGAAGGAATACAGGAAGAACGTACCTTGCTTCGAGTGCACCCCCTCCTCTCACTGCTGGAGCAAAAATGGTGCAAATACCATCAGATCAAACATTCACCTAACCCAAACATGGGCTAGGTGACAGTGGGCTAAGAACAAGATACAAGACCAACAGACCCAGTAGCATCATTGGCAATTAATATCACTTTGAAATTACATTAAATACATCCAAAAGTGCTGATATCTAGCAAGGTTGTGCAATGCTATAGCACAACCCTTACATAAAGGCAACTTTAATTATGTTGCAGACAGTATTGTAAAAGGTGATAGTAATTAGCTGACCAGTTGAAAAGAGAATCAACATTTCTTGTTTAGTTGCACTACTCCTAGCTCCTTATAACTTAAATGAACCTCAAAGTTATTCTATTGCTTTAATTAGCGGAACAGAATTTGGATTGAGACTCTTTTAGAATTGTACAAAGAATTGAGGCAGTAACAGACAAACTAAAAAAAGTCTGTAGTGTGGCTTTCTTTTGTTTGTCAACTGCAAAGTTTCTCTTGCAGTATCATTAAAAACAACACAGTTATTGTTATATTTCTTGCTGTTACAGTACTGTGATATGATTGAGGCTGTACTTCCATAGTACGCTACCATCCAGAATGGTCCCTATGCTATAGTAGAGTACCACAATCTCACTTCTGCCAACAGCTATTTCTGGGGCCAGTAAATTGCATGTAGAGGACATCTAGGTTAAAATTAGTTTTCCTTAAGTTCTCTTCCAGCATTCACTGCTATTTTTTCCTGGTGTACTAAACTAATCACAGTGAAAGACTATAATATATTGTGCTGGCACAAGGATGACATCAATATATTGCTGCATGAGATCGGAAGACTGACAATTCCTTACAATCCTTTACTGCCAAAACCCCGACACTGTGGATGTCCAGCCTTACTTGTTAATATTATCAAAAAGTGAGTTTCTGGAGAAGCTGAAAGCACTTCAGTATCATGAACTCTGTCACATGGTAGCACAAACTTCATAACTAATTACTCCACAGTAGACATTTCTCCCCTTGAAAGATACATAGCTGTTTCCAATCACAGAAGCCAAAGTACAGTCCACTGCTTCTTCCATACTTGAGAAATGCATGTAGCCTGAAAGCTCCAGTTCAAATGCAAGGGGAAAAAACAAGGGAGAAATGAACACTTCATGCTCTGTGATTTAGTAATAATTTCCCAATATGGCAAAACCAAGGAGGACAGTTATTCTTTTCAGGCTTTCTGCATTACTGCTTGCTAACCTAACCCAGGTTAGCTCAATTTTGTCCAACTTTTAACTGAAATTTCATAGGAATTTTAAGTGAAAGACAAACTTAAACAGCTTTTCTTAAATTTTATTCTAATTTTAATCTCTGATCTTGTCAGCTATGAAAACAAATTCCTAAATTTCATTAAGTTATTTTGAAAATTTCTTCAACTTTTGTTTCTATTTATTGCTTTTAGGTTAACAGATTTTGCAGGAAACCATGCTTGTTGTATTTTATTGCTCTTCCTCAGAAGGTTCCCCTGAAACCAGGACAACATCAACCTTGCCTCAAGTAACGTAAGAACTGAAAGTTCTTGTCCCATTACAGTGTGCCTTTATACCTCAGCACACTCTCCTACTGAAGAAGTTTGTACTGATGTCAGCAGTAACACAAGACTTAAACTTCTAAACTGGGACTTCCTTTTTCTTCTTTTTCCCAGTAGAGCTGGAGAACTGACAGAACTGTATCTGTTTTGTAGTCTCCATATGCACTCCCAATCAAGACATCAGAAAGCTTGTATAATGCCATTTGGGGCTTTTTAATTATTTTTGTTATTATTTTAATTATTTAAACATTTTTGTTGCCCTACTGTTAAAAACAAAACCAAAGATATTTCTGGACCTGAATCCATAAAAATATTCCTTGTTCACATGCATGCAACCACCTGCTCCGATCTTATCAGCTCTTCCTCCACTCCTGGTAGCAAACATCTGAGTAGTCAGAAAGATAGACTATGCCCCATTTCCCCAGTGTATGTACCTGAGGATAAGGTTAGGAAGAAGGGACTGTATCTGGCTGATGAAGGAGAAGTGTTCACAGACAGGTCGTAGCATTATACTCACCTGGGGGATGAAGGGCTAGGTTGTTCCTGTCTTGGAGAAGATACCTACCTTACCTCGCTGTAGGTGGTGAAGATGTTTGTGACAAGAAAGCGCCTGGGGCAGTCAGTGCCCCTTCTTTGTGGGCAGGGCTGTGCCCGCTCCTGCCTCTTGCTTAGGGTGAGGAATACTTACCCATCGGGGATAGTATTCTTCTTTACCATGCTGAAAGCAGGAGCAGGCAGAGCAGGAGACAGCGGTGAAAGTGGGCACTGCAGCAAAGGAGAGAGAACCGCGCAGTTAACACGGTGCTAATCTCTTTCTCCATCAGTGGGCCTTTTCACTGGGCTGAGTCTCAAGTAAAATAAACCAAGCAGTCAGCTGGGGCTTGAAGCCATCCTGAGAAAGTTCTGCAGCTTGCATGCTAGCCTATTTTCTCCACTGCTACAGCACGACAAGAGGGAAATACAACTCACCTCTCCCCTCCAGGAGATCAAACGAAACTGAGAGGAGAGGTAGCAGATTTCTAGCTCTAGCAGCAGCGCTGCAGGGATGAAGATCTTCCTGGCAGCCCCTTCTGTAACTCTCCTGTGGCTCGGAGCACTCTGTTCTGCCTTTGTGCTCCCACAGCTAGAACTTTTGTCTCAATGAGAAGAAGCTCCAGGCAGCTGCAAGAGGCGAGGCCGGCACCTCAGCAGGGGAAGGACCATCACCTGCCCCATTCTAACCTAGACGGGTCCGCTCCCGCTAGATCCTGGGCAGCGTCACCGCCCGCCGATCTCAGTGGGAACAGGGCAGGGCGAAGGGCGAGGGGAGCTGCCCCCCAGCGCGGAGGGCACATGTCCGCCGCTACAGAGAAGACGCTTGAGGATGGCACAAGGCTCCCTCCTCAAAGCCACACGCCCCCGAGATAGCGGAGAGCCCAGGGCAGGACCGGCCTCCGAGGCCGGCTAGAGGCATTTCTTGTTAGCGGGAAGCAGCTGAGCTCGGGGGAGGAAAAAAGAAAAAGAGACCGGGGCAAGCGGTTGGAGGGGAGGGAGGTCGCGGCCCGACTACGAGGGGCCGGGCAGCCGGCTGCCGAAAAGGGCTGGGCTGTGCGGAGAGGGGCGCGGGCCACAGCAGGAGTGGGAAACAGGGGAAGGCTCGGACGCCGGGGAGGCGGGGCGGGGAGGACCGGGGCTGCGGGCGGCCCGTACCCTGACAGGATTTCCCTTGCAGAGGAAGGTTGTGGCGAGACAGAACGTTCCCGAAAGGGTCCAGACTGCGCCTGTGCAGCAGCCGGCCGGCTCGCCGGGGCGGGCAATGCGCCTGCTCCTCTGGAGCCGGGCCGGCCAGCACCGACTACGCCTGCGCGACGCCGGGCGCTGAGGGGCGGAGAGACCCGCCCCTGGGCACGCCACGCGGGGCTGGCCAATAGGATGGCGGGGAGGGGCTCTACGCGTGCGCGGCAGTGTGGAGGGGGCGGGGACAAGTCTCGAGGCGCATGCGTGCCCACGGGGGCGCGGGGCTGGGTGGGCGGGGCGGGGTGCATGCGCAGCGGCTGGGCGGGGCGGGCGGGTGCGTGAGGTGGAGGGTTCTTGGGCTGTGCTTGTTGTGGGTTTAGGTGAGGGGGTTTTTGGTTCCATCTGGGGTCGTTGGGTGGGAGGCACAGGCAGCTGTGGTTGTTCTTGGTAGGAGGTTTTGTGCCAGGTGCAGCCCTGGAAGTGGAGCTTGATGGCCCGGTGGAGCCGCTGAACGAGCAGTTGTCGGAAGCTCAGCGGGGCTGCGGAGGCTTGGAGGAGCCTGTGAGGGGAAACAGCACGGAGCGGGCGGGTCGGGAGGGTATGTTGGCCTCGTCTTACAAAGACGGCCTCGTCACACATTTGCTATCGGAAGAATTCTCGGCTTCTGTGCTCGGGGTTACCTCCGACTCTTTTTTTACTGTGTTCGGATTTTTTTGATTCGATCTGCCTGTAGATTGCTCCCTTGTGTCGTGTCTGCCGCATCTGACTTGCGGCGCTGTCCTGTTTACGTCTTGTGTTCTGAACGTGGATAGATGAAAGGACATGTTCACTTCCTTTTAGAGTGGAAGGAGCGGTGATCGGTGAACTAGTGGTGGATCATTGATACTGATGTGCAGCCTCTGTTATTAGTTTTAATTTTCAGGCTGGCCTTTAAGTCGTTTCTGAAGCTCCTTCAAGTGTTTGTCTTTTGAAAGAATGTAAGTAGTTGATAGCTTACAGTGTATTAAGGTACAAATGCTGTGAAATAGCAGCCTTTTTTGGGTTTCACATTTGCTTATTTATATGAGAGAGAAGCTACCAGCGTTAAATTTTAGAGTAGATGTGCCTTGCCACATAATTTATAAGCCTGAATATCTATGACAGAGCTGCAATTCAGTCTGAAATTATTGTGCTGGTAGTAGAGAAACAGGACTTGACTTCTGTTTGTTAAGATAGTAAACTTTTAATATTTCTAAATCTGAAGTAGTACAGATTTTGGGTTTTGTGGGGTTTTTGTTTGGTTCTTTTTTTTTTTTTGTTTGGGTTTGTTTGTTTGTTTGTTTGTTTGTTTTTGAGTTAATATACTGGAGGGGAAAACTCAACTATAATTCCTGAGTATATAGTAGTGTCTTATTGCTTCTTTTGCTCCTTTATTGCACACTTTAAAGCAATGTTTATATAGCTTTCTGTTTACTGAATTAAATATACTTTTTTTCTGGTATACATGTTGCAACTCGCTTTTTAATGCAGACAGTTCAAACAAATGGATCCTTATGAGAAACAAAATGCAAAGTCATCAGACAAAATTATTAAAATAATTTTTTAAATGCCAGATTTTGTCCATCTTTTTGTTCACACTGCTCTAAAGTACGAACTAGAAAAATACATAGCAAATATGAGTTCTGTAAGTGTTCTGTTTTGCCAGGAATCCTTACTTTGTGGTTTTTTTCCTCATCGTGTAAGAAATGTTTCATGACTGATTTCACTAAATCCGTGGAATGATTAACTAGGTCTCTAGTTAATGCTTTAGAGCTGAGAGTTCTTGTTAGAAAGAAGGTACTAATCTTTTTTCTATGCATAAGAATGAAATAGTCTGATGTCTTTTAAAACAGAAAGTAGCAGCCTCTCCTAAAACTCAATTTGAAGATGAAAGATTGTGGTATACTTCTGTGTAAAGCTGCAAGTCTTAACTAAATCAATTTGATGCACACAGGAAAACAGTTCTTCAGTACTTGATCATGCTTTCAGTGAGGATTATTAGCATAACCAAACAACTGTGCGTACAGTATGTCTTCTGTGAGAGCAGTCATGTCCGTTCTCTTTGCTGAAGTGCTGTGTGAACATGCCTGTGCAGTTTGTTTTGAGAGAATTATTTTGACAGCTATTCTGTGGTATTTTATCACTTGGCTTTTTGCAGTACTGTTTTGTGATGTAGCAGTTGGCTCACAAGCACTCTGAAGTGTTCAGTATAGTGGAGTGGGCCATAGGGTCCTTTTTCTGCTTTTAGAGTAAAGTGTGATGTAGGAAAATGAACTTAACTGCTTCTGTGAAAATGTTTGTGTGTAACTGCATGGCAAAAAAAACCCAAAACAGTTATTGAATTTGTATCTTCTAAGAATAATTTAAAAAAGTAAATTGGCATTGCATCTTTTAATTATTTGGTAGCTATTGAGTTCTCTAAAGCATTTGTTTCTTAGAGATAACTATGATGATTTGCATGCTTGCCTCAACACAATTGTGAAAAAGTTTATTGTGAAAGCTAATCAATAGGAGTACAAGAGTTTTCTTTTTTTTTTTGTTTCTATTTTTGAATGTAGAACTTACATACAGTCTGAGAATAGTAAGATGCAGGTTTGTGAGTGTTGTGAAAGCTACTCATATTTTAGCCGTTAACATAGCCATCAGTGCTTCATAGCAGTATTTTCAAGAGTTTATGCAAGGATGGTGTAGTGCTGTCTTTTTCATTTCCAGAAGTGGACAAAGGAAAAAACATTATGTTGCAATAAACAAAACATATATCCTGTGGTCCTAATGTGTTTTAATCTGAGGGAAAGCCAAAGACCAGTGTAACTTACAATTGTTCAAAATCATACTGTGGAATTGTAAGGTGCTCTTGTTACGAGACAGCCATAAACTCTTGAAATTCACATAACACTTCACCTTTGAAGAGTAGCTGAATTCTTGCACTTAATGATGACGTATTCATTCTAAAACCTAGTACTTGAAGGGGTAACATATTAGTTGTTTAGTGTCCTCTTAAGGCTCACCAATTGGATCCTTCTAAGCAAGGTGCAATGTAGCGAATGCAATCACTTCATTGCCTAATAAGTTACAAAGCCAACATGAGAGGAGAAAGTTTTAGACCCTACAGTAAGAATTAAGTAAACTAATTTTTACAGCCCTGGACTAAGAAGGTTGATATATTTGGTCTGGTATGTTATTTCTAACAAAGAAGATTCTTGTTTTCTTATTTCTGTCTCTTTCAAATGTTTTGTGTAGGATACTTCCAGAGGTTGTCACATCAAGTTAGAGAATGCACAGCAGGCAAATGTAATTAGTAGTTATTCAGCCACTGCAAACAAGGAAAAGCAGACAGTAATCAGAACTTCTCAGCTCCACAATCTAAGTGGAATGTCAATGCACTGATTGATCTCAGGGATTTCAGAGCTGTTACCTTTTGTGTTATAGTAAATTGATATCAACTTCATTTTCTTCTACTAGTGATGTGTATTATATACACAGTAAACATACAACACATCTCTATACACTAATTAGCCGGGGGGGGGGGGGGGGGGCAGAAGACAGTTATAAAAAAGTGCTTTGTTAATGTTACCTTTTAATGTAGTGTGACTGAATGTTGCTGTGTTGAAAGGCAAAAATACTACATTCTCATTTCTCAGGTAATTAAGATGCTGTGATTCTTGTATGTAGTTTTCAGATGCCTTATTTTGTGTCAGTAAGAATGGCAGGAGTTACGTAAACAGTACAGATAACCAGTGATGCACTGTAGTAGTTACGCAGTTGTAACACATCTGGAGGGGAAAAAAAATCTGGTGGTAGTCTTATATTTTAAAGTTGGTTTTAAATATTGTTTACTAGAACAGTAATATTGCTCAACTCTCAGTAGAGTGCATTTATTAGTGTTAACATGAATATCCTCTAAGGAATTGAAGTTAAAAAATATATTTTGTAAGAAAATGTGCTTTGAACCATTTTAAAGTTACTTTTTCTTCAAAATTAAGGTCATTGGAGTCTTGTTTTGAAAAAGCTTCATTTAAATGTTAATATGAATTTTTCTGTTTCTTTTGAATTTGAGTCATATTTTGGTTAGAGTAATATATTCTGTGTTTGTAAATATGTAAAATTGCATTATTTTAGACAAGAATAGTTTTAGTCTAAACTTTGAACAGCTGATTACTGTCTGATTTTGGAGAAATGGTTGCTGAATTCTGTTGTGTTGAATTATTTTGAGGTTTGTTTCATAAATGCCTGCAGTGGGGGTTGAAAAAGACTTATTTTTCAGTATCAGTCCCTTTATGTCTCAGGTTGCTTAACTGAATTGATTTACATTAATATTAAAAATTATAACAGGAACAAGCTTAAGCTTTTTGAAGGTAAGATGTACATTCCCTGCATAGTGCCGCTTTGTTATTAAAAAGTACCTTGTGTGAGTGTACATGGCTTGAAGAGTATGCACTCCTTTTGGTTTGTTAGTTTTAACAGAACTGTTATTTCATCAGTTTTGTTCCGTTACCTGTAGATACAGATAGCTTTGAGGTTTTATACTTTATTTGATCCAAAAAAGAAGTAAAAGACGCTTGTCTATGGAGTAAGTCTTTTTGTTTGTAAGTCAGAAGGGACTGTCTAGGTTCAAGTCAAGTTCTAATTATCGCTCAACCCTATTTAGACAGTTTTCTGGTAGCACTAAATGTACTTTGAAATTATTATAGTGTGTTCCCAAAGTTTGAGCTTTTCTTTGCTGTCACTTGAGTGTACTGTCCGATAGCAGCATGGGTTAAATAGAATGTGTCCTTCACAGCTAGAGCTAATGCCGAATTCTTTTCCAACTAAATGTTTCAAAATAGACCATCTCCTTAGTCAAAGAAGTGCAAGTAATGCTGATTTAAAAAACAGCTCATCATCCTCCTCACTTAAGCCAATTTATTTTTGGTTTTGTTGTCCTTGAAACTTCATTAGGTGGTGCTGATTTATTTGCTTCATTATTCCCATGTGCTCCTGCACAGTACTCTGAGTCGTCATAAGTGGATGACAGCCAGAATGGTTGTCAGTACTAGAAGCATGTTTTGAAAATTTAGATCATGATTTACAGTGAAACAGCCGTTGTAATGGTGGTTCTCATTATTTATTAATATTTTGACGTCTATTTGATACTGTGTCATTTAACATGGATCATGAAAAAAGTACATTAAATATTTTAAGCAAATACTTTGAGCTTGTTCATTGCTCTGTTTCTTCACTCCTGTCCCACAGTAAGTGCTTTTGTACAGCAGTTTTGAGATGCCTAATTTGTGAAACTTACAAATATGCTTTCCATATACTGCTTCTGATGCTTTTCATGTTGGATTATTCCTCATGGCTTTCAGTACAAACTGATAATTCATACTTGTTCTTTTTTTTTTCTTTTTTTGTTTTTATAGTATAACTTCACTTTTTTGATCTGTTACTAAACATCAGATGGGCATTTACATTTTTAAGTGAATAATTCTTTGAAGTTGTGGAGTCTTTATTCTTTTTAATCAAAGAAGAGTCTTTGAGATGTAAATGAAAATTGAAAAGTACAAAATTCTGTTAATAGCATTGCAGGTAGAAGTCTGTAATAGCTCTTGTTTCGGTTTTGAATGTAAGTATTGTGGATTTGTATTAGTCTAGCTGACGACAGCAGATTCCCTTTTGAAAAAGGAAAACTTGCATCCAGTGATTTGGCTTGGATTTTTTCAAAGAAGTATTTTTGCGTTTTGGGGGGATGTTTGAATGCAGTTTCATGTTGTTAGATTGAAGAAAAATCAAGTACAGCTGTGCTGTAAACCAGGTATCTTGAAAAGGTAACTGACATCCAGAAAACAATTAAAACAGCCCTCTGAGCATTGTGTTCCATTTTTAATGGTACAGTGTGATGCTACCTAATATTCCTGATACATGTGATGTCAAATACTGATTTGAATGGGATAGGTTCTTTACACCATTTTGCTGATTATCAGTCTCTCTTCCAGTATTATGAACCAAGAAACCTTCATTTTAGTCTGGTTTTTTTGGGTTTTTTTTTTTTTTGGTTTTTTTTTAGTATATAAAAAAATATATTTTTATAATTACTTGTATTTTCGTCGTATAAAGCGCTAGTCTTAATTTGGAAGCGCTTTCCCCCACCCCTCCCCGCTCTGAAACACAAATTTGAGGTGTAACCACCAGAGGGAGCAAATGGCACGACAGGGACTTTTCGCTACAAATTTCTTGGGTTGTCAGGAATCCTAGGCTGGGAACTAACCCATGACCTGTTCACACTCCTCATTTTTTTTCATCAGAAAGTAATCCATTTGGAAGGTAACAATGTTAAATTTCAAATATTGGGGACATCGGACATTTTAGTTTATATATATATAATTATTAAGTTTTATTACATTCACATTCATGTATAAAGATGTGTCAGCAGTTGGTCAAACATTAAACACGTAGGAAAAAATTCAGTTGGTTTTACATTTTATTTAAAACATTGAAAGCTTTTCCTGGTTTGTCTTTCATAGGTTACTGAAGACATTGAGTATATTGGTAGGCAACGAATAGAAGAACTTGTAAATTAGAACCTACAGGAAAGTAGTACAATAAAAATGCTTATTTACATATTTCCTGCTATTGTGCAGCAAAACCTTACTGGTCAGCTAGAAGTCTGTTAACTTTTATTTTTACATGCTTATATTGAATAGTCCCATTGAACTTGGTGGCTGTTGCCATGGTTTAAGGTAGAGATTTCTGAATTTAGTTCCTCATATTCACTCATCAGCAGTCTTCCTAGCTCCCAATGGTGTATTGAGTCCTTATTGCTGAGCAAACTATAAGCATTGAGCAATACATTAAAACTATCTCAAAGATGGAAAACTCTTCAAAAATGAAAGAGGAGGATAGCAAAATTAATTTAAAGCTATGCTCTTATATAAGGAATTACAGTTGAATGTAATGCTGACCTGGTAAGGAGATGGCTTAAAGGGGAAAGAACTTGATGAATGTCTAGAAAATCATTCATTGACTGCAGAAGATGAACAGTGCTCAAGTGTTTCCTTTCTCTTCAAACAGAAAGGTTAGGCATTGTCAGATGAACTGTCAAGGCCAAATTACTACCTAACAAAAGGAGAAAGTCCTTCCCAGAATAGAAAATCATGTTCCAGAAGACTGTTAGGGTTAAAAATTTGTACAGGTTCAAAAGGGGGCTGGCTAAACTAATAGATATTTGTTATGAACTATTGCAGATAACAATACTAACTTTTGACAGGTATGCAAAACACAGACTACCTAATGCTAAGAGAGTACTTCAAGTATATACTTGCTCTGGAGATGTATTTGGAGATTGAGTAGTGCCTAGATAGACCTGTAGTCTGAACCCATTATGGTTTTTATGATTTCTTTTGCAGCTACTCTACCCGTTAATGCTGTGTCATAAGACACAAATGGCACTGCTATTAACTGGAAAATCTGATCTCAGATACATGATGTGCATTTAGACTGGCATTTCTATAAATCACTGTATACTTAATGATACTACTCTGGCTGTAATGTCTGGAAGAACAAGTTTCCCTTATGATCTATAAATATTTATTTTAGTGAGATCAGTAAGGAAACTTGTATATGTATTTAGGTGGACGGTTAAATGCACCATGAAAAAAAATGTCTATGAATGGTTGCTCACTTGAATTGTGTCAGTAGTTGAAGTGTTTGTGGAACTTACTAAGACAGCTAGATGTCCTGGACCTGCTGTAGCTTCATGTAGCTTCATTGTGACCCCGTTTTAGTTTTTCCAAGAGCATGTTCACACACAATCTCTGTTTTCGCAATTCCTTTACTTCTAGAGCAAGTCAAGGATTACAGTGCCCCCTATTGCAACTGTGTGCTTTTAACCAGGTCAAGTTACATACAGATACTTGCCAAGTATCCCACCTGAAAGCTGAGACCAGTAATAAACAGTAGTTCAGAAAAGCTTTTAAAAAATTTTATTACTTCTTTGCTTCTAAGCTTCTACTTGTAAATTCAGTCTTCAGCCATTTCTAGTTGACTTTCTTCTGCACTGTTCAGAGACTCTTCATCCATCCTGCAGTTATTTGTTTTTGTTTCCTGACTAAACCTCTTCCTCTCACTTCCTCTCTAGCTCTTGTGGATTCTGAACCACATGCTTGAGTACAGAATAACTGGAAATGAACTCCCCAGTTTAGGATTTACGCCTTGTTCTTTCTGTATTGGTAAAGAGGACTATTACAGTTTACTTTCTTGTTCATTTTTCTGTATCTATCTTTACTTTCCCTGGAATTAAGCTGTGGTAGTATACAAACTAATTATCTAATGTAAGGGGTCTTGGGTAGTCCAAGATCCTTCAGAGCAGCACTTATTCTTGAGTTGGTGTGTTCTTTGTTGTTATCACATGCTACAGACTGGAGAATCTTTATAAATCATATGGATTAACAAATAATTTAGGAAAATGCTGTTTTAGGTACTCTTTACAGTCAGTGTACGGTATCATGTTGTAGTTTAATAAGAAGGAAGTAAATCCCTGTGTAAGTTAGCTTTAGCTATATCTTCTATTATTGAAGGGGTGAATTTGTCCAAATTATGAATTATTAGCAAAAGGAGTGTTTGGATCCATGCCAGAAACATCCTAAGGTGTGTGGCTTATGTGATTCTGATTCTGTGATTAGACAAATTTGTGGGCAAAATGAAATATGATGGCAAAACATTCCTGTACTTTCTTGTAATTGTTAGTTTGTTCTGCCCTTTTTCTACAACAACAGACCTGAACAGAGGAGAAGAAACGAAGTTCAGAAACTGTATTTTATAAAATGGCCCAAACAAACAAAATCAAACCAAAAACCTGAAATGGAAAGGAAGTCTCCGTCAGTGTCTTCTTTACAGTTAGTTTGTGAAGTGATATTTGATACTCATCAGATATTCAGTATTTGGGTACCAGGCTGATTTGAATCTAAAGATACAATTATTTAATTTACTTTCATTGTTGGTATCTTGGCCATACATGATTGCGTTATAACTGTGCTTAAGGTTCAGAGAAGTGCTATCGCTTGTAGGGAGGCTAACATTAATCCTCAAGAATTCAAAACACAAGATTTTATCAATAACTGAGTGACAGGAGTGTGATTAGTTCCACTGATGCAAATCTTACCTAAAAAAGAAAAAAAAACACCTTAAATTACAAACCTGGCTGATAAAGTTCATTAAATGTTTTTAAGACTGCTAATGTGTTTATTAAGAGATCATAGTTTGGGTAAAAATTGTCATGTACAGTATCAGTAATAATAAATCATACATTAAATTTACTAAGATTTAGATAAAAATTAGTCCTTAAAATAACTGTCACTAAATGGTAGATTGTTATCACACAGAAACACTCTTAGTGAAATTAATAATAAGCCTGAATATTTTAAAGTCATTTGAAATTTCAGTAAATTTTTTTTCCACTCAGTTATCTGAAAGTAAGCTAAAATCATTAGTGAGAAAAATCTGCTGGGTAATGGCACTTGTACATAATGGTGCAGACCTTTTCATAACTTAGTTATGAAAATGTACATTTGCAGCCATTAAAAACTCCTGCTTAAAAAAGGAGGGGTATATGTAAAATATAACTGTGTTATGGCCAGTGACTTTGAAAAGAATTTTGAGGTCAAATAACTGTGATGCCAGAGTAAAAGTGGCTAATGCTGTATGAGTACACCTTTCTGC
The DNA here is from genome assembly GCA_028858755.1 of Ara ararauna. NCBI lineage: Eukaryota > Metazoa > Chordata > Aves > Psittaciformes > Psittacidae > Ara > Ara ararauna. Next base: position 73,174,993 of record CM054381.1, read on the forward strand.
TCTTTTGCACTGAAACAGTTCAGTGGCTACACTTTTGTAAGTGTCCAATGGAATCACATGAAGTGATCCAAATCACTTCAGTTTTTAATTGTTTTGTAGCCTGGAAAGACTTGATGGATTCATTTCCAAGGTGTGTGGAGCCTTCTTTGAATTACCTCTTACAAACTTATGAGCCAAACAGAAAAACAGCACCCCACTTCTCCTGCCCCCCATTTCTCCTTTTCCATCCCATTATATGAGAGACACACCATTTGAGAACCTGTCTGGAATAATGTGTACAATTCTAGTTGCCTGTGCTCAAGAAAGGTGAGCACAGAAGAGAACTGGTGCACCAGGATGCATGGAATTGCTGGTTGTGAGAGCAGACCTCTCTTCTGTGCAGAAACTGAGACCAGGGAGCAGTTGTAGTCAAGATGGATTTACTGAGGAGGCTGAAGGTGGCTGCAACTTCCTCTTCCCATCTTTAGCATTGCTTGTGGAAGCACATGCTCTTAGACACGTGATGGAGGAACAGCTATGCCCCTCTTCCATAGGTGCTTTATTTAAGTGAAGCAGGAAGAGAAACCCAGACAAGGAAAGACTGATTTAGATTAAAAGGCAGCATTTGTGCAAGAACAAATGTCCATAAATATGTTCCAGGTTCACAAACATGACTTGTGAGCTTTAAACCTTGTCACACCAAGGTTTTAGAGCAATTTGATGAAAGGATTTGTACGACATACTTGCTTATGATAATAAGGTATTGGACTTAATGACCTGGGGATCTCCTGAAGCGCAAAGTTTTGATGAAAGCTTGCATCTATGAGAAGTTGTTTCAAAATTTTTATAACTGATTACAATCAAAGTTTATTCCCTTGCCTCTTAGAATTCTGTAAGAGTCTGTTAAGGCTCTGCTTTTTCCCCTAGGCATTCTTACGCAGACTTGTGAGGATTGTGTAAATTGCTAATTTAGTTTTCTTAAAGTTTTTAAGAAAACTATTGGAAGTGAAAGGAGCATGCTCTGTAATGGAAGTGTCCAAGTCCATGACATACCATTTCTGTAGAAACTTTTGTTACAGCTATAATAGGCAGTAGCTTAAAAGAAGCAGATGAAGTCTGGGTTGGGTTCTGAATGTCACTCTTCTTATCCTGAAAGAAGACACGGAGGAAGATGCCTTTCCCCCCTACCCCCCCAAAAAAAAAAATCCTCTAAACTCTGACAGGCTGCCAATGCTGAGCTCTACCTGTTCTTAAGTATTTGTTTGTTAATCATGTGTTTTATGGGGGTTTTAGGAAATAAAGTTTTCCACTTCCATCAACTGGAAATTCAAGAAAGCATCCTCCTTCAGGAAAATACTTAAGCACATGCTTATTCAACATTCAGATGTTAAAATGCAGGTGAATTGCGATGCCTGTGAGGTAGTCAACTGTAGATTTTGCTTGAAAGCCATGTAGTTGCTATGCTCAATTAAAATTAAGTTGAAGTTTTGCTTCATTTGGAGGGGAAAGAGAGCGACCTTTCATGTATATTTTTATAAAATACATATATACACGAACAATTTTATTGAATTTTTTTTGTCTTCTGTCAGCAAATTTTGACCTAGATGTACTTTTCTTTCTAGATTAAAAAGAGAAACTACATCCTTTGATGTCAGGCAAACTCATGCATGCTTTATCACAGGCAGCTGATGAAGGAAGTGCTTTCCTTTAGCACCTGTTTCTCAGCTGATAAATTCTGCTTGATGCAGGTGGTAATGAATTGTATATTTTTAAGATTTGTCAGGATTCTCATCTGTTGGGATTTTAAGTTCAGAACAGTGGGAAAAGTTTGTATGATGGTTTAGGGTTTCTTAGTGCTTCTTAGTCGATGGTTCTTTTAATAGCTATAATGTTAAATTAGATGATTAATTTGTCAGAATTGGAAATGTGTTCTAAAAAGGGTATGGGTTATTAAAAAATTCTGATGCAATAAACATTTACTCCTTTAAATATTCTGCAATTAATGGTAGATAGTTTTATTTTAATGTGCCAGGAAATATAAATGCAGAAATAGCTACTGGAATTTGATGGCTCACTGACACACAAACTTACTGAATGGGTTAAAGCAGTTGAGCTTGATCCCAGATATCCTGAGTATCTGTGTATGGTGGTATTCATGTATGATGGAATTGATTATGTTAATGTTTAGCAGATTCTGATAGCACATTTTGACATGTTTTCTAAAGAAAATACGTATTGCTGCACTGTGTTAGGAAACTGGGTACTTGTAGATACTATTAATATTTTTCATGCAAGTTCTTTTGGCTTCATGATTACAAATAATGAAGACTGAGTTAAGGCTAATTATGCTTTTTAAAAGTTTAATAGATAGAAGGAAATAATGGAAACAAAATTAAGTAGTTATAGTTATTTAACAGCCCAGTGCAGAACTGTTGCCTGAGATTAGGTTTTGTCCCGGAATAATAAAACCAAATAGAGAAACTTGTATCTTTTGCTGCAGTTATGTGAAGATCACTTCTGTGACTGGAATAAAGGTCTTTTCCAAGATGCACAGAAATCTTGTCCATACTCGGTAACTCTGGGACAGTTCTGGACACATTAGGGTTATTGCATGTGCGTAGATTAAGGCTAGAGAATTCAGACTGTAATTATGATGTGTGGGTTGTGTGTTGAATTCCTGCTGCATATCCTGTATGGCTCATCTACTTGTGCTCCATACATCTGGCCCATCTAGTAACTTTAGCAAGGGATAGTAGGTATCTGCTAATCCAGTGAAAAGAGAAAAAATAAGTGAAATTATTTTGCAAAAAAAAAAAATCTTCAATTTACTGTACAAGAAAATGGCAGTTGGTAAGTTCTTAGATGATTTTATTTATGCAGAAAGAAAATATTTATGGATGTTTTAAAGTAAAACAGAGGAATAGGATGAGCATTAACATAATTATTTTACTTTCAAAAATTCACTCCAGTAAAAAAATATGGACTTGTTTACAACCAAAAGATATTGCAGTTTTGGCCTGATACATAATTTCTTCTCAAATAAGCCACAAACTAGGTTAATCTATTGGTGCTAGTCAGAAAGATTTATTGTCAGAGCCTTGAGAAAATTTATGCAGAGCCTATTAAAGTTAAATAAAAGAAAAAAGGTTTTTTTGAAATCAGCCTTGCTCTTGCATTCTTTTTCAGTTTGCAGGATCCAAGGAACCAACCGTTCCAAAATACTTTTGTCTTGAACAGCGGCAAGAAGAATTTAACTGTTGCTGAAGAAGATATTAAAAGTATAAATGCTTCCAGCTGTTGCAGTTTACAACTTTAAGTAATATAACTTCTCTTATTTTGAAGTAGTTCTGTTTATAGAGGGATACCACATTAAATATTTCAGGAATTTAGTATTTAGTCTTTGTTTTAACTTATATGTGACAAATTATATTGACTTTAATCTCTGACTTTTTTTACATTTTCTGAATTCAGTTTTCCTTTTATATGTTTATATAGCAGGGAATTTACTTCGCTATTGACTTAGATGATACCTCCTTTATTTCCTACTTTGAACAGATTTGGATTAACTGAAATTAGAAGCATCTTACATATATTAGGTAACTACAAATTAATGTGATCGAAATACAAAAAGTAATTTATAATAACTTGCAAAATTTTACTCGCAGGTATTAAGGCTAGATACTGTGATACTTTAAACAAAATAAACTATTCCCCCCTTACATGTCCCTGAAGCAAAGCCCTGAGAAAAACTTTACAATGTAATTGAAAAGTAACATTTTTATTAGACACGGCATCTACCATGCTGATTTTTGTAGACCAGAAGACTTCTCACATGTTCCTTATGGACAGGACTCTATATCCCATCAGACATTGTGAGCCCTTGTGCTGAGCTGCCACAATTTATCATGAGAGATGATGCAAGAGTTAGCAAAGGCAGTGGCACTAAAGAAGTATGGACATTGTGCCATTTCAAATGTTTCCGGTTTGGGGAAAAAATTGTGTTCTCTTTTGTTAAACTTTTCAGCTGCAATTAGAAATTTATCAAGAAACCTGACATTCTCTGAAATAATTGTGCTGTTGAAATTCTGGCTTGACTTTCTTCAACAAGCCAACTGATAAGAACTTCTGTCTTTTCCTTCATTAAGAAGTCTTACAGCTCATCTTTCAGTTAGTCATTTAAAGAACTTGATATCTTGATGAAATATTCCACCCCTAGAAGAGTTGCCCTAATGGTTAGTTATTCAGAATGTTTTATTTCTGTCATGTGCATACAGTTTAAATTTATCAAGATTCAACTTCCTGGAATTGTTTCTTGGTATGCCCGTATCTCCTTCTTTAGGACTACATACTAAATATGTTCCTGTTATGCAGACACTGATAGGCTGTTGGCAACACTCTGTGTATTTGTAATGTTAAATTGACTTTCTTCAGTCTGTCTAGAATGAAAATTTTCTTGTCAATTTTTATTGCAACTCTTTCTGAAGCTGTCTATTTAAATTAATAAGGTTTTTTTAAAATATTTTTTTTCATATTACTCTGTCTTTATTCCAAGATTAGCAAGGAAATTATTGATTCTTAAACTCTTTCATGCAGAGGATGAGTTTATTCTGGGAGTTTTTAGCTTTTGAGGTCTATTTTATAGAGATTTTCTGTAGTTCCCTGCCAGTTTTTTGTGGTTTTCTTTATTGATGCCTTAGGGCCAGAAAAAAATTGTGTAGATTCCCAAATCATACAATGAACTCAAATAGAAATAAGGCCTGTGATAACGAGTGGTATAAATAACTGACACAAATATTGGTAATGAGGTGTAAACAACTGGCATAAAATACATGATAATACGGGGTATGTTTTCTCAATTCTCAAAACCTTTGTGGTGACCTTTTGAAAAATCCTTTCCTGAGTAACTATTTGCAGTTATTATCATTATAGGCATTATGAAATTGTTTTAGACCTTTCTTGTAAGCATATGTACCCAATATGTGCTGCAGTATCAGTGACAGCTGTGCAGAGGGCTTTTCATTGGATGCTTACTTGAAGAGATGTAGATTTAAAATATTCTAATAATTCCAAAGAAATGTATAATTGCGTGTGCAGATGCCAGGAGCAGCAGCTAGCTGAGTCACCTGCTCATCTATTGAATATCTTAGGAGTAAACTGCCAGGTAAAAGAGGTAGCTGAAATGTATCAGTAGCAAAAACCACTAGTGTTGTAATTAAGAAAAATGTTGCTTTACCTGTGTAACCAGAACCTGACATCTCTGCCTTTATATTTTAATGTTTTGGTCTTCTTTCTCTTCTTTGAGCTGTAGATCTCTTGTCCAGACTAATGTCTTGATGTTTTCTGTCTTGACAACCGTCTTTCCCTATATTGCTGTATTACTGTTCAAAATTAGGTAGTTCAAAATCTGCCATCAGAGGGAACTTTTCAAATGCTTTGATGCAGAATAGACAGCTTCTCTTTCCAGTTGCTCTGGGAAGATTGACAGCTGGTGAAATGAGAAAGCGTTGACACCACATTTGAGAACCCTTCATGTGATACAGATGTTCCTCTTGGATACTGTAACTATAATTTGGAGGAGTGATTTTGCTGGTTTGTATGTTGGTTTTGTTTGTTTGTTTTGGTGGTGGGTTTTTTATTATTTACTAGGTGTCATTTTTGTATCAGTTTAAAAAGATGAACTCTGAGTTAGGGACTCTCAAGTCTTTGATCTGCAAAGCACCATCTTGCATCCAACAGTGTTTATTAGTTCAAAGTGCAGTGCTGTATAAAAATGATGCATCCGACTTCCAAGGGCTTTGGAAATGATTCAGCTGCATCAACACTGTGCTGCATCTTGAGCTGAGAAAACTGGCTAGATCCAAACTAGCATATGAGGAAGCAGTTTTGGTATGTATACCTGCAGCACTGTTCATTGTTACTTTTTCTATCTGCCAACAAATAGTTTTAATTTTGTTGCTTTCAATTCTGTCATCTTTGCATTTTGATAGGACATGTTGTAAGTGTTACAATGGCTACTCCTATGAGAAGGAATTGTGTTGGCTAAGTTACATTTCTGTTCTCAGCTCCTTTGGAGGAATTGAAAGTAATATAAAATAAATATAGTGTTCCTGTAGTGTTCAGAAAACGCTGTAAGAGGTTTGGTTATTATAAAAGGGTGATGAGATTTTAAATTTTCAGAATGATGATATTCTACAGTGTCCAGTAGTGCATATTATAACAACTGCAGTGGGTATTTATTGTTTGTGAGTACTCTTTGTGTCTTTTTATGCCTTAGAGCTGATGTGAAAACAGACCTTCACTTTGTTACCATGATTCCAAAACAGCCTTTTCCCAAAACTTTTTAAGGAAACACTTCTTTTGTCCATTTTGTGACTACAGTGAAAGGTGGGGTCATGTTTCCCTCATGCTGGGGAGAGCATGAAGGCCCAAAGGAGGAACTGAAATGAAGCTTGTCTGAGCAACACAGAGTTCAGAGAAGAATAGAAGGTTCAGTCACAGTACTTGAGCTATACTATTCAAGCTCCAGGCTTCTTCATTCAGCTATAGCTGATGCCTACCATGAGAATGTACACTGTAGGAAGTTTGGGAGAAAAGAGTGAATTAAGGGGTATTTGGAATGTAGCTCTGTTTGCAATAAAATATTTCATTGGCTTGTTTACAGATGCCTTTTATTTAAATTACCTTTGTTAATTTGAATAGGATCATGGAAAGTCAATTGCAGAATACTGGCAGTCTTGGCATCATAGAATAGAATCGAGACCCTTAAAGACATTAAGTCCAACTGTAAAGCTAACGCTACCAAGTTAATTTAATTTTGCAAGTTCCTTAGATTTTAATGTTTAAATGCACATTCCAAAATTTCTGTTCCATTTCTCTGAAACTAGAAGACTAGCAAAAGACTGTTTCCCAAGATGATTTGTCACAGGATGTGTCCTCCTGGGCAGAGTCTGCTATTGTTCTTTTCTTGGTGTCCTTTTCAGAATTTAATGAGTAGAATCCTTTGAGGAAGATGTAAACAATTATAATTTCCTTTTATTTCATATGATATACTTTGAATCAAATGGATTTAGTACCTTAAATACCATCTGTTATACTATGATTAAGTGATTTTAGGTAATACTGCCCTATGCACAAAAATACATAGCTGTAGAGCATTTCTTGTGACTATACCACAAATTTTACTTGGACACACCTTCAAGAAGGCACTTATTTCCTATAGAAGTGTGTGATGGACATAATTTTAAAGATAATACATTTTTAACTGTTGTCGCAACGATCAAACTTCAACTATCATCTGCTGAAAATAGTTAAAAATTTTAAAGAATAGAAATTGAATATCAGGTTTTATTAATTAAGAATTGCAAAATTGGATGGATTAGTGCCTCAGAGCACACAATACTATTTACCTACATGATTTTCCTCTGTAACTGGGCTTTGAAGTTACGTATCAAAGTAATTGGTATGTTATAGTTTATAGGACGCTAAAAAGAAAGATTTCTTCAAAGAGCATGTATTTAAAAAATTGTAAAGCTCAGTTTCCAAACAGAAGAAATAATTTGTGGTTTCAACAATGAAAGAAGAAGAGTTTTAGTAATGAAATACATTCAAGGTGCTGAATCTGCCACAAGAGCTAGTGGATGTTTATTCTAACTTAAGTAAGTATGAGTTTATTTCTTACCATCCAATAAAAAAAAAAAAACAACCAAAACTTGTGAAATTAGTCTTGACTTGCAATTTAACACTGCAATTGATAACTTACTGGTGCTGGCTATAGCAGGTAATCCAGTAGAGTGTAATTTTTATCATAATTCCTGTAGATGTTTTTTAAGTAAGGTGGATTGTGCTTCATTCACTACTGTTTAGTACATGCATGCTTTATTTAAGTGTATTTTAATTTTTGTAGCTCTTGTTTTAGAATCATAGAATAGTTAGGGTTGGAAAGGACCTTAAGATCATCTAGTTCCAACACCCCTGCCATGGGCAGGGACACCTCCCACTAAACCATGCCACCCGAGGCTCTGTCCAACCTGGCCTTGAACACCACCAAGGATGGAGCATTCACAACTTCCTGGGGAACCCATTCCAGTGCCTCACCACCCTTACAGTAAAGAATTTCTTCCTCATCCAATCTAAACTTCCCCTGTTTAAGTTTGAACCCGTTACCCCTTGTCCTCTCACTACAGTTCCTCATGAAGAGTCCATCCCCAGCATCCCTATAGCCCCCCCCTTCAGATACTGGAAGGCTGCTATGAGGTCTCCATGCAGCCTTCTCTTCTCCAGGCTTAACAGCCCCAACTTTCTCATCTTCATACAGGAGGTGCTCCAGTCCCCTGATCATCCTCATGGCCCCCTTCTGGACTTGTTCCAAAGTTCCATGTCCTTTTTATGTTGAGGACACCAGAACTGCACACAATACTCCAAGTGAGGTCTCACAAGAACAGAGTAGAGGGGCAGGATCACCTCCCTCGACCTGCTGGTCACGCTGCTTTTGATGCAGCCCAGGATACGGTCAGCTTTCTGTGCTGCGAGCACACACTGCCGGCTCATGTTCATTTTCTCATCAATCAACACCCCTAAGTACTTCTCTACAGGGCTGCTCTGAATCTCTTCTCTGCCCAACCTGGAGCTGTGCCTGGAATTGCTCTGACCCAGGTGAAGGACCTTGCACTTGGCATGGTTAAACTTCATCAGGTTGGCATCAGCCCACCTCACAAGTGTGCCAAGATCCCTCTGGATGGCATTCCTTCCTGCCAGGGTATCAACCGAAACACAGAGTTTGGTGTCATCGGCAAACTTGCTGAGGGTGCACTCAATGCCACTGTCCATGTCACCGACAAAGATGTTGAACAAGACTGGTCCCAACACCGATCCCTGAGGGACACCACTTGTTACTGGTCTTCAGCTGGACACTGAGCCATTGAGCACAACTCTTTGCGTGCAGCCATCCAGCCAGTTCTTTATCCACTGAGTGGTCCACCTATCAAATTGATGTCTCTCCAGTTTAGAGACAAGGATGTCATGTGGGACAATGTCAAACGCTTTGCACAAGTCCTGGTAGATGACATCAACTGCTCTACCGCTGTCCCTCAGCTCCGTAGCCCCATCATAGAAGGCCACCAAGTCAGGCAGGATTTCCCCTTAGTGAAGCCATGCTGGCTGTCACCAAGCACCTTGTTTTCCATGTGCCTCAGCATGCCTTCCAGGAGAATCCACTCTAAGGTTTTGCCAGGCACAGAGGTGAGGCTGACTGGCCTGTAGTTCCCTGGGTCATCCATTTTCCCTTTCTTGAAAATGGGGGGTTATATTTCCCTTTTTCCAGTTGTCTGGAACTTCACCCGACTGCCATGATTTTTCAAATATGATGGACAGTGGCTTAGCAACTTTATTCGCCAGCTCCTTCAGGACCTGTGGGTGGATTTCATCAGGTCCCATGGACTTGTGTATGTTCAGGTTCTTAAGATGGTCTCGAACCAGATCCTCTCCTACACTGGGCCTAAGGTCTTCATTCTCACAGTCCCTGTGTCTGCCTTTCAAGAATTTTCTTGACTTATATCTTTAATACCTTATGGATCAAAACCACTGGATGAAAATTATGTTGATATTCAGAGGATGTAAGAAGTAAAAATTGCATAATAAATAACAAATGTAAATGAGGTGGGAGATTATTGAAACAATCTGTTTTAAGTTCATTTAAATTCTTGCAAAGTAATTATTTGCTTTATAGAGAGGAAAAAAGTAAAATCCTTAATTGCTAGCTAAATACACAGTGTATGATTTGCTCTGATAATCAAACCTGTGTATGGAAATAACCATATAATAATGTAGTTCCAGGAGAGTTTTCAAGCTGAATTATGCAAAGTCTAGCAACTATTTCCTCAAAGAGCTCTAGAGGAAGTGCATGGGGCAGAGGAAGAAAGAGTTTCTGTTAAAAACACAGTATATTGTATCTAGGAGAGAAAGAGTTACAGAGAGGGGACAGAATTTCTGGTAAACAGTTTATTCCTTATGCATATAGTATTACATCAGTTTGGCTGTGTGAAATAGGAACAACATGCAGTACTCTTGTGTAAATACTGTCTGTATTTTGGGGAAAAAAACATCGGTGTGTTTGGGAATGTCTGTTTTCAAAGCAATTCTTTAATTCAGTAAATGTTCATATTTTTACTTCTGTGCCTAAGAAAAGCAGACAGCATATAAAGTGCTTAGCAGGATCAAATATACATCTGTTACAGTGAAAATTTATTAAAAAGTAACTGCTTTATTGCATCAAGTCTAGGAAAGTCCTCTGCTTTCTGCATTTAGTCAGATCTGCTAAGTGGAAGGTGCAAGAAATCCTGTCATAGACACTCATTGACTAATTTGCATTAAGGGATATTGCTTCCTTACCACCATTAGTATTTGGCTTAAACCTTTAATAATTTCATTAGCTACGTAGATGCTTAATCTCTTGAAAATTCTGCTAAGCTCTTGCCCTCATTGAAAGCTGTGATAATTTGTTCTAGTTAATTTTGTATTTAAATACGTTGCCTTTCAGTTCCACTAAATGTTCCTGGGTTTTCTTAATAACAGGGAGCACAAATTTTACCCGTCTGTCCTATTCTTTTGCCACCTTCTGCTGTTTGCTCTCACTCTATTCTTCAAGCAACACCATTTTCTTTTTCAGTTTGTCAGTGCAGTCACTGAAATTGTATGAGGTAAAATTAAATAGTTGTGGAAGTTGGTGCCTTTAATGCCTTTAATCACATTTTCCCAACGTATGTAGTATTTATGATACAGCTGTAATTTGTGCTGTAATTGTTCTGTTTTTTACATATGAAACACTTTGATCTATTCAGAGTTGTCCCTCACCCTGTCTCAAAGGAAAGAGAACAATTTGTAAAAGGCCACAGAAGAAAGCACTGCTTTAAAATCTATGTTATACAGTCTTACTGCAAGTATGTAGGAAAATAGCCTTTTTACTTTCTTTTCCTCTGGAAGCATACATCATTGCTGAATTGTGTAGATATAGGAGGGAAAAGTGGGATTTGCCTAATGCTGCAAAAATTCTTTTGGAATCTCTTAATTGGGACTGTATTGCAAGGAAATATGTTACAAACAGTTCAATACATTTTACCTCCTTGAGAATGTTGATTGGTTTGTCAATGGAGACAGTGTACGACCATGGAGTTAAATCAATGGGGAGATAAGAATGTTTTCTTGTTAAATATAAACCAGTGCATGTACTAAAGTAAGCATAAACACAAATATACAAACAGGGAATGGCTTATGGAAACAAACAAAACAGGCTTCATTCTTGAAGTGAAAGTGGTGATGAAAGTGCTTCCAAGCTACTTTTGTATTCTCACAATCTAGTTGATCAAGGAAGTGGAGAAAATTCTTGACGCACCCTTTGTGGTTTTTCCTAGGTGTAGTGCTGCATGCTTGCTACCTTTTTACCAGCTGGTTCTCCTGAGTCTTAGGAGGCTTTACAAGAAATTCTCAAAACAGACTTACAATGATCTCAGTGTTGAGGGAGGATCCCTTTAGAGCACACTATCTGAACGTAGGTATAGAAGCCTGGTAAGGACTGGTAGAGAAACATGTTTCCTAGTAGGATCTTATCCTATTTTCACATCTGTCATTCAGCAGGCTTTTGGGTGCATGGCTACACACCCATTCCTTCATCTGTCAATGAGGATAGTCTTCTAGGTATTCATAATCTCTGCTAGAAGGGTATGGAATATCCAAGTCCTTGGAGATTGTCCTTATTGCGCCATAGTGAACAAGCACTAAGATAAGATATGAGCATGGAGTTATGATGCAAGTCCAGAAGCATAAAACTGCTCTTCAAAATATAGGCAGTTTCTCTGGAAAGTCAGTCTCTGTGGCATTACTGAACAATTTCGACATCTCTGAAGATTTGCAGTGATGCCATCTGGAGTGCCATTTACCCTCCTGCAAAATCTACACATCTGAACATATTGCAACACAGCAAAACATTACGGTTGCCAGTGTTTTAAAAACAAACAAACCAACTACAAAACTCTTCTGTAAGTAACAGTTGATAGGTGATTGGAATGCAAGTGTGCATATAGTTGACCTCTGTACAAAAGGGTAAACCAGAACACCATTTGGCAAAGTCTGTCACAACTTTATGCTGACGGTAGGTGGATTCACAGTTTGCCTACTTCTTGTGCTGTGGAGTCCCATTAATAAATCTGTAGGTCAAACTGAAAGGAGGGTAAGTCTTCGGGCTTCAGTGTTGGAACATCCATAGTCTGCGCCAATGTGTCAATACACAAACAATAATTTTCATTTACTTCTATTGTCTGATTTTCTGTAAATTTCTGAGTAATGCTTTATATATCTTTGTTTTCTCAATATCGATAAGGATACCTAGATACCTGAAGGTGCATAAAAAAAGGTGTTTAAGCAGAAAATAATTCTTGGCAGGAGTTTGGTTACCAGAGAAACTGATTGAGTCTATGAAAGGTGTTGCGCATATACTAGAGCATCTTTTATATATTAAAATGTTTTAACTAGGGAGTAGTTACTGATAAAGCTATGTAACACTAGAGTATTTCATTTGGAAGGGACGTACATCATCTAGATTAGGAATGAAAACTAGGAAATGAAGCTTTTTGGTTGCAAAGCACAGTGAAGTTCTAGCACATCTTTTCAGTACCACAAGAAATAAGTGTATTATGTTGTTACAGGAAGATTTTGTTATCTGCAGAATAAATTATAAATTGTCATTATAGTAGCTGAAAATCTACTAGTTAATGGTCAACTAGCATGGAAAAAAATCTGACAGTATGTAGCCTTAGAGTGGTCTTATAAATGATGTATAGAATATGGAAAATGCATACTTTGATAGCTTTAGTGGGTTATTCTGTGGAGTTAGGGTTTTTTTTTTCCTTCTGCTGTTTCAGGAGAGTAAATTCAAATGTTCAAAGGAAAGCAAGTATTTCTAAATAGCTTTGAGGTGTATACGCCAGCTAATAGCTGTGGTGATTTAACTGACTTGCAGTGATGAATATGAAATTATATACTTAATCTTAGTTTTGCAGTTTTAACACCTGTAAGTCTTCCTTAAGTCTCCATTCTTCTTTTGGTAGAACTGGCAGCAGAAGCCCACATCCTTTGTTGCACTGAAAGTATTGAAATCTGGAGCTACTTTCCATATAGTTACTGTTTAATTATTCAGTTATGAGTTGGTTGGGGCTTTTGATTTTATTTAATGTTTAGTAGCAAATGCTTTCATCAGAATGCATGTCTTGTTTATTGAAGTTATAGACATATTTGTACATAACATTTAATTTCAGGGACAAAGCAATATGTGTAATGTAAACTTCATGAATGCATGTGCTTGTGCCACAACTTCTAAAATGTCATTGTAATGGGGACTAAAAATAACTGTATTTTGATATTGCTGTTTTACTTGGCGTTTTAGAAAAATAGCTGTTGACAACCTTGTAATATAGTAAGACTAACTGTGCACTCATGTTCAGTCAGATAAGGCCTTATCTATTCAAGAGACTTTGCTTCCTGTGAACATCCAGAATGTAGAGGTAATGATTTATTACAGAAGGATGGCTATATTACTTTCTGGCTTGTATATTGTTAACAGCAGTATTACAGTTGCAGAAAGTCTTTATTTTTGGTGATGTGTCAGTAACTAAAATGTTAACTTTAAATTTCTTTTTTTAAGCTAAATTTGCAATGCAGGAAGAAGATAAATATCCTCATATTTAATGTAGATAATGAACCTGGGTCATGGAAAGCAGAGATGACAAGAAAAGCTTTATGTACAAACCCAAAAAGCCTCAGACTTGCAACTCAAAATCTGAAGCAGAGACTTGTACTGAAATATTGAGGTGAAAAAGTAGCTGGCAAACTCTGTAGTTGCTAGAGACTCATCAAGGTCAGGGGTAGTTCCTATTCTGTGATTACAGTAAAAAAGACTGACATAAAAACTTGAGATTTCAAAGAGACAGTCTAGACAGACTTGATATTTGCTGGCCTATGGGTGAGGACAAAACTTTCCAGATCCAAAGTACAATGCAGTATGCATGCCACCATTTTACTGGAACATTGCCCTTGTTCCTTAGTGGGATAGAGCAGAACTTGCTTTCCTGTTTCTAGGCCTTCTACAAGGGTTTTCACAATGAGTTTATTCTAAAATGGATTGCTGCAAGATAACAAATCTCAACTTAATTTTCTAATATTTTTAGAGGAATTAAATTCTATGTAACCTATTGTAATTTTTTGAGCTCTATCCATAATTGCACAGCCTCATAACAAATGTGAAATGTGCACATTATTAGGAAGAACTACATTTCTTTCTAAGGAGCAGTTATCAGAAACTGTAAGCAACTAAAGCTACTTCTGCTAGGATGCATCACAATTTTATGCTTCCTTCAGCATGGCAAATATTCACAACTATTGTAAATACCCTCAGTGGTTGCAGCTCTTGACAAAAGGCTAGTCCCAAATCTCCTAATGATTTCTTGAGATTCCCAGTATCACTGCTTTTTTTTTGTTTTTAATGAGAACAAGATGAATTTGCACCCCTGATCTTGAACTACTACAGTTCTTTTGTCCTTAATTCTTTGTTACAGATGCGCACTAGACTTATTGTTGAAGTATACAATGTCTAGCATGTGCTGTGGGTGCAATTAGTTTTAAAGTCCCTTCCTGCATGATTTCCTTCCTGTTGGGTTTTGGGGTTTTTTGTTTTGTTTTTAATTGTGAAGTCAGGGTGTTCCTGAAGCTTATTATAGTGTCACAAAAGGTGCGGAGACAGAAGAAAATCCTTACCTCTTCAGCCCACACACAGGGATGATGCAAGACAGATTAGGGTCAGTTTACATATTTTAACACACCCACCTCAGAAAGCATAACATGCAGTCAAGACTTCTTACTCAAAACTAGTTTTATTTTAAAAAATAAGTTGAATGCATAGCACTCACAAAGATTCCATTGGTTGGACATTTTGCATTTAGGAGCACCATTCTTATTTATGCCATAAAAAACACATTTTGGTTCTAACAGTAAGAACAGCATATTTTTAAATATGCTGATAAAGCCCTTTTAAATAATATATTGAAACTGTTCAGTGTACATTTTCTCTGTAGACATTATGCAGCTGTAGTGTCAGAAAAAAACTTAGACTAAGCAATAAATTAAAAACAAACAGCGGGTAGTGGATCTTTTTACAGTTGACCTAATGTCTTAAAATAGTCAAATAAAAAATACCCTATTAAATGTAAATTTGCAGTATTAACTAACTGAATATACCCCCTGCCCATTATAATTCCAGTGTTAAGTATTAGTTAAATTTTTAAATATCAAATACCTATGGGATAAATTTACTAATACTCAAAAAAAAAAAGAGCCTATACTGCTGTGTCACAAATAAAGATGACAAGTTAGCTGATTTAAAGATTTTACAGAAAAGATTGCTACAGGCATCTGCTGTTATTTCAAGTTGTGGTCTATTACAAGACTGTACATTCATAGCATCGGAGGTAGTTAGAGCATTGAGGACTTTGGGTATAGCATTGCAACAAAATGAAACCAGAAGAAAGAAGTCCATTTCCCTCTTAAATGGGTAACAATGCTAAATAAAAAACATGGCACCTTATGAGGTGGTAGGTCTCAACACTACTCTCAGACATGGGCAAATATTCATTAAAAGATGGAGAGAGGAGAGAAAAAAATCAAAACCACCACAACCAAACCAACTTGCACTTTATTTAAGAATTGACCCCACTATGCCTATTCCAAAGTTGATTCTGTAACATAAAGCAGAGGATCATCTCTTTCATTCACCCTCCTGACTTGCACATACATGCTACAAAAGCCCAGCACAAAAATTGGATTTATGCAAAAAAGCCCAAACAAACCAAAACAAACCAAGAGAAACAGGATTTCTTCTCCTCCACAATATATAGGGTTTTGTAGCATGTTATCATTCAGCCCAGGAAAGAATGAACACAGCTGTCTTCCCTCCACTCTGAACATTATGGTAAGGCCCTTCTTCTGTGACAAATATTGATAACATTATCTTAATTGCCCCTGCTTTCAAAACAGTCTCTATAAGATTCACAATACTTCAGGGTCATTAGATGGTACACAATTTTAAGTGCTGCCACTAAAACAGGCCAGAAGAAGGTGGTAAAAGAACAAATAAAAAAAGCCTCAAGTCCACAAACTATAGATATTTTAAAGTAGTAAGAATCCTGCCACCCATACCCCTCTCTCTCTCCCATATTCTACCACAGGAGAAAGTCAGGTATCTTCTTGTATTTAAAGAAAAAAAAAATCCCTCCATTACTATCACCATTTTCATCCAATAGTTGGATGAGTGAAGCTTTCTACCCTCTGACTATCCACTCCACAGGAGATAGTGTAATTCCATAAAGTTACATCATTAGCACCTTAATTGTGATAAAGCAGTTCACTCTGCAATATATTTTTGATCCACCCATTTAAAAGAGTAAATCTCTGCATTTTCTCCTAGAACTCCAAAATAGAAGAAAAAGTTGCCCCACTATTACCTGAGAATTTTCCTCCGCTATAAGCCTGAAAGTACATTTAACTGTACTTTTTTTTGTACAAGTGATACTGTCAGTACAACTGGAGGATGCTCTCTGTTGATTAATAATACATGTGTGTTTGTGTATACACAGAGGAATTGCAGCCACTGTAGTAGTTCTGGTACAGTACAAGTTCAGCTGAAACTCTCTTTTCTTCAGTTACTCAATAGCACGCTACTGGGCAGTAGCTCACATCTATATTCTGTGAATACTAACATATCCCTTTGGTACTCCTGCATATAGATGCCCTGAAGAAAAGCCACTCCACCTGCTATAGTCTCTTCCCTCTTTACCTTTCTCCCTTCAAGTTACACCCAATTAAGTGTACAAACCAGCAGCACAGAGTAATGAATAGAAAATTCCCTGAGTTAGTATGAAAGAGTTACTTTAAACTTAAAAAGGACAGGGAAAAGAAAAGAAGCAAAAACATAGTGTCTATCCTGTGAGGTACAAAACTTAAGAACTAGCCAAAATACCAGTCAACTCAAATGCCTTAGCCTAAATCAAATATCCAACACATATGCTGAAAAAGGGGCAAGAGTATGGAGTTAGCCAGATGAGATTTGTTTCTTCCTGTGGTTCCCATGTATCTGGAGAAATCTGGCATTCAATGGATTCTGAAGTTTCAGTGAATTTAAAGTAAGTGTTAATACTGTATGGTGGTATTACATAAAGTCTTCAAAATAATACTGCATATCTCCTTCATTAAAAGGCAAGTCTGTAGTTAATCCACAGCTATTTTTGACTACTATTTCAAAGATGTGCATTAGAAGCACTGAGTATTCCGAGTGCCGGAGTAAGAACTTATAACCCCCAGGTATACACACTTTTTTTTTTTTGGAGGGTGTTCTGTGTGCTTGTTGGAAGTCTGTATTTGACCTATGGTACTGCTTGCCAATCCAGTTGCCTTTTTTCCTGGAAAGACGCTCTTTTATTTGATTTGTTGCCCTCAAACTTATTTGAGGGTTAACAAAAAAAAAAAAAAAAAAAAAAAAAACCTAAACCCAACCCAAAACAATTCCCCTCAACACAAACTCCCACCCCAAACAAGCACAAAACCATTCTGTACTTATCACCTCTCAAAGCAGGGAGTAATACAGGAATATCGTCCATTGACTTGATAACTCCGGTTGTAGGAGACACTTATACATGGCTTCACTTCTAGCGGAGCTGCGAGTGACATTGCAGCACTAGTCTGTGCATGGCCTCGAGCCTGAACACTAGACTGTAAGGCAGCAGGGCAAGTCTGAAGTGGGTAAGATGCTGTATGATTAGATGATAATATCTGTTGACAGTTTTGCTGCTGTGATGACTGATGGTGATACTGTAATGAAGACTGATGAGCTTGGAGATACTGTGGTATGTGCTGTTGAGCGTTAGCCTGCTGGGGAGTTGGAGCTGGGGTCTGAAATACAGTGTGTTGGGCAGACTGAGCATGTTGTCCTTTTTGCTTGTTTGCTTCCTTCACATCATTATCATGAGCACTAAAACAAATTGAGAAGACGAAGTACATAAAAATAGACATTGAAGCAATTTAAACTCTTCTAGGTTAACATTTAAACTGCACAATCTTTAGAATGCTCTACCTGAAAGCTTCCAAAGCTTAAAAAAAAGAGAAAAAATAATTTTAGCCTACCCTTTAAATCATCTGTGATTGTAAAATTTTTTTCTTTAGAATACACTTTCTTTTCAGCATTTCATTCATTGCACAGCAATACAAAATGCAAATAAACAGCAAGTACAATACAAATAATACAGAAATATCTAAAATTAACAGTGCAATATAATCTACTGGTACTACAATAAAGTACCAGATTACCAGAACCTGAAATGAAAACTTACTTGCTGATTCTACCACATTTAAATTGGGTAAGAGAATATAGGATTTTTAAAGACATTATATCAATCAGAGGGTTCTTAAAGATGTACATTACAGTACTTAAAGATCATATGTATACTAATATTGGATTCTGTTCTGGGGAGTGGAAATGCCTTTTTTTATCTTCCTCTCACCTTTTTTCTAGCCCACTGAGCACACTTCAGTTAGGCAGTTTAGCTCACCTGAATTCCCTTTGATTTACACCTGTCTGAAATGTATTTAGCTGTACTCTTTCTCTTGCTCTTATGCTGAGGTTAATCAGGTGCCCCCTACATACTTCAGTCAGGCCTAAAATTATCCAAGGTTTTTTTGTACTAAACAGGGCAGATCTCTTGAAAACAGCTGGGGTTCAACCCCTCAATAGATTTTCCTGAAAGACCGCTTTTTATGGTGCTCTGCAAAGATGACCTAAACACTTCACCTTTCTCGCACCCCACAAATGTTCCACAGCAATACTGAGAATTCTACAATAACACTCACATGCTTTAGGTATTATTCCTCTCATGACACACATTAGTGAAGCAAAAACAATGTCACACTTATAATGAATATGCATTTCTTCCAGATACAGCTGTTCCTGTGCTTCTACAGAATACAACTGTGTTTAGATCTGGGCGAAATAAAACTTCTGTAGGAGGAAAGCAGTTATGGTGGGCATAGGTTTTGATCTTAAGGGTTAGAATAAAAACTTATAACAACCCTCCTCAGTAAGGTTTGCTTTGGCATTTGCTGGCATTTTTGTCTCATGTCAGCTGTATATCTCCACTGTAGTGCAAAAGTGGATACAGCAACATTAAATAAAACTCCCTGGTCATTTCTCTTCCCAAAGTTGGCCACTCAGTCTGCACAATCTGTTTTAGAGCATCCCTTGAACTTCCAAGGGATAGAGACTTCAGAGTAAGTAGAAGCTCCTATGCTTTCAGTACTCTTCACTCTCTTTTTGCTCTCTGAGCAGACTACACAGATTTGGAACAAGCTATTTAACAGATTCTCAAAGCATGCCAGAAGATGTTCAGTAGAAATGCAAGGCTGAGGTTTGTTTGTTGAAAGAACAGGAAAGAGGTTAGATCTGATAAGATTTTCTTTTCTGGAAAGAACAAAACAGTTATTACTTAACTATATTACCTAATACCTAAGTATTTTTAGAATAGAAAAACTGAAATTAAAAGAAGAAATTTCCTTTGAGTGCTAACAGCCAGTAAGCATACCAACAGATCCAGAAATGGGCTTAAAAAAAAAAAAAAGCTGCTGTTAACTTACATTAATAGTCGTTCAATACATGGCACTAGAAAATCCCAGGAGTATGCAGTAAGATGATGCAGTCGGGTAGGCCACGTTGGTGAGAGACGCAAGATAATCCTTGAGGAAGCTACACATGCAGTAGCAACTAAAGAAGGAGCATAATTTAAAAATGCATGATCTAGAAGAAAGGAATAAGATTAATTAAAGTTGGACATTCTCTATCAATGCAACAGAGAAGTCATTACCTGGAATACATAACTCACCTTGCAGTGATACTTCCAGAAAGTAATCAGCATATTTTGCCATATATAACTTAGTCTTCTCTAAGCAAACCATTGGCCAGCCATCATGAAGATCAGTCTCATGGACAGCAATAGAAAGATAATAGTCGATGAAATGAGCAGCAGTTGGGAGGCACAAATTCCACTGAAATGTTTCTAGCAACAACAACTCCATATGAAGCAAATTCTGTTTTGTTAGTACCAAATTCATGTTAGTCATACAACCCAAGCTGTTCAGCTGTTCAAGTTTGGGAACACTGTCTTCCTTTTCTTCAAATTTACCTTCCAGTGAATAGAAAGAGGAGGAAAAAAAAAGTAAGTTTCAGCACAAGTGAACTACAAAACAGCTTGTATCTAATGTCTGCATTGGTCATATTTCAATTCAATGTCAAGCAAGCTTGAGACTTTCCTGCAGATGCAAAGCTCAAATGGAAGATGTCATCAGAGACAAAAAGGTGTATGTACTATAAAGAGCTGTCAAACACTGCGTAGGATATTGTGCAGTGCACACTTCCTGTTGGTTTTCGCACCCTGGCACACAGAAGTTGGTTGTGAAGTACTGCATATGCAAGTTTTTGTCACCAAATTATTTTATATGTCCCCATCATCAATGAAATACCACAGTGATGTGACTTGGCATACACAACACCACATTTGGCTTTCATCACCCTCCCACCCCCCCCACACCGTTTTTGTTTCTAAAACTCATTAGAGTACAGCTAGAGCCCTAGCTAACGTGGCTGCTTTTAATGCCTGTTGTGGTAGGTATCATTTTAGATTTGATAGCTTGTAAGCTGCTCCTGCCCTTCAAACAAGTGGATTTCAGCAATGTACAGCTGAAAACCCACACTGCTATATATATACACTGTTTCGACTTTAATGCTGCTAGCAGCTTTTGCTTTCCTTGGACTTTTAACTTGTCAGGCCTGTATGGTTTTAGCCTGAAGCAAAATTGTATATGTAGAAAACCCATTAATAAGAGAAACAAGTGTCATATTTCCATACAGCTTGCCATATGGTTGTGCTATTTCAATTTCATTGCAAATTCTTTCCATCTTACACTCTCTATTCAGTACTACATGATATGTTGTAAACGCACATTTTTAGGGAGTTTTGCAGGACGGAACATTTTTCTCCTTCCCCGAACACTCAAGGTACTTATATAGGACTTAATCCAATACCAGTCCTAGTCTGTTAGTTTTTGTTTCCCATACTCTAGTAATTACAGAAATAAAAGCTTCAAGAGTCACATCATAATTTCTCTTACTACTCCTGTAACCTTATCAGATACATCATGGTGTGATCTGTCTAATATATTGCATCACTGATTAAACTGCTTGCTAAAGCCACACAGGGCAAAAGTTTAAAATAGCATTCTGGTTTGTGCTTTCTGAAACAATTCATGCACTGCTGCTTGGAAGAGCAAGTAGTCTGGGCTTTTGGAGCTCTACTTGCAGCTTGTCATGAAAGATGGCAGAGGTGACCTTTTTTTTTTTTTAAGTTATAATTCTCTTCACAACATGAATTTCATTTCAAAGACTGGCATTAGTTCAAAGCAAATCCATTTTCTTAAATGGATTACACTGGTTTCTGAGGCAAAGTTTTCATACTCAGCACCTCATCCTTTGCCAAGAAAAGATTGCTGGCTAGTGGCATCCAGTCAAAGTTTACCCCCAGAAGAATTTGAAATAACCCTTTTCTTGTTTAACTGTTCTGCTAAATAGCTGTATTGGTGGGAGACAGGGGGATGCAATGAAAGGAAGCACTAGAGCAAAAATAGCCAACACCTCAGTGCTCTGGTTTTCTAGTAGAGAGGGCAAGGAGCTGTGATGCCATATATTTTGAGAAAATGAAAATATTCAGGGAAACAGATCAGCAGAAACTGAACCAACAGTTCGTTCTGCTGCCAGGACCCGTTTATCTGAATCTGCTGGTTTAAGAATAAATGCAGCAGGTATCCCAGCAAACTGTACCCATATTTCTTTGGGGACATCTAAAAGGGGCCCACAAATGCCAAAAGATGGATACATACCACAAGAATCTAGCTGAGGTCAGTATAAGCAGCAGTGCTCATAATGAGTGTTTGTAATTAATTCTGTCTTCAGAGTACTGTACATTCACTTTCATATTTCACCAGTATTACATTTTGTATGTGACAATACAGGGTTTATGTTAGCCTTAGCTTGCTTAAAGGACATTGCAATTTATGAAATCTGAAGTATTCCAGAACCACACATAACCATCAGCAGGGTGCAGTGCAGTCTACATGTGGTTTAATTTATCACAGTTATGCAAATTTCTTATTTCCAGCACTGGATCTACCTATTTTAAGAGGTCCTCAGAACGACAGTCTTTCTATTCCTACAATACAGCTCTAAAAGCCCACCATCAATTTGTTTCCAAGCATAAATATTAGTTTTTCATGTCAGTTTCTTTTTTGTCCCATCAGTTTCAACAGGTGCCAACAGAATTCAAAACAAGAGTATAAAGAAAGGCTCTACCAATTGGGCCAAACTGATATACACTAATATGCCTCTCTTTATAACCACTTTGTTTCCCCTATCTGCTATATCCCATCAAGACACACCTTGTATTTGGCAGCAGAACCTATATTGCTCTAGTTAAACTTCAATGCTACATACTTACTTGCTAAAAGTAAACAGGAAAGTGCAACCACATGCAGCTGCTGTATAGATATGTCATAACGATCCATAAAGAGGTCCAACAGATACACAGCTAGATGTCGTGCAGCAGGACAAAGTCTGAACCGATTGCTCACAATGGCAATCAGATCTGCAAAGTATCTTCTCAGATGTAACTGGGGAGATTGTCCTTTGTAAGAGGGCAGCTTCAGCTCCTAGATGGACAGCAGCATGCAATTTTGTTAAAACCATTATTTAGTTTGAATTGGTATCAGATTAATATAGCTGATAGTCTCAAACGTTTAATGGAACTTTCTAATTTCTCCCCTCTTCCTTCTGTTCCCATCATTTCAGCATTTCTTTTCACAGAACAAAATCTGTTATACAACAGAACTAAGAAATAATTTGGTTCCACATAACAGTGCAATAATTTAAAATTTAACATCTTTCAATTGGGAAAATGGCTCAAGTGACTTTAGCTTTTACCTTTTCTGTTGCATTATCTCTACTGCAGAGGCTGTACCTCCCACCAGGGAAACAGCAAGGGTATGTGAGTACTCCTCAGCTGCTTCAATGCAAAGTCCAATAGCTAACTCAACCCCCTCGCACTACAGCTCAACTTCAGCAATCAGACTTTGTACTGAAGTGTTTGCGTGTTCCAATGCTACCGGCTCTCTGCAGGTGCCTCCAGAAGAAGGGCACTAACAGGTAGCCATAGGTAGCAATCTTAGGAAGAGAATGGGATGTGCAATTTATCAATATCTGCAGCATGCATGTTTATACCCCAAGTTAATCTGATCCGATTGATGTTGCACTGACACTGATTACAGTGTGCTCTTGGGCATTTAGTTAAGCATAATAAACCTCACGCTGTCTCAGATTTGAGGGGGGACCCCACAAAACAAAAGCCCTACCAACACCACAGATGAGAAAAGTCTGTGACATGATCTATTTTGAATACAAAACTTTCCCTAGTAGGAAGAACGCTCCCCAAACTCCTGCCTAGTACCTCCTCTGTACACGGCAGTGCTGTCCTTTATTATCATTAATAAATTTATGAGTTGGATTGTGCAGCCTAGTTACTGTGCATAAGTAGCATTTTGAGTACAATTACATTTCCAGCAGGACTGCCTGACAACATTCAGTTGGAATGGAGCCGGCCAAATCTTCAGTCTTAAGGTCAAAGTTCTGAAACACGCTACTGAAGTGAAGAAACCCCCTAAACCTAACAACCCCCCCAAAACAAAAAAAACAACCCACAACAACCCCCCTATAGCTATTAAGCTTTAGAATGTATCTTTCACAACGCTTTAGTTTAATAACAGTAACTTCGGTAGCAAATAAATTATCCTGCCCTCCTGTCCCACCACCCCTACTTCAAGAAAGTCACACATGAAAGAAAGATAATCCACTCACCAAGTACTATCAGGCCGCAAAAGTGAATTTTTAGTAGGTTCAGCCACTGTAAACTGTTTTTCAGCTCTGGGCATAAGATGTATTTTATTAAGAAAGCAGCCCCAAAGAGCAACTTCGAGTTAGCTGAAGTAACTTCAAAGCAGCATTGCCTAAACTCTCTCCTCTTTCTGCACCTAGTGTTTGTTTGGCTTTTGGAGATTTTTGTTCCAACAGCATCACAACGCTTTCCGCGGAGCTTAAATTCGGACCCACTTCCACATCCAGACAGAAGAACTAAGCGCCCCGTGACCCCTGTGCTTTTTTAAATGCAGAGAGGAGTCCGGTCACTCACAGAAACTGTCAAGCCCGAGGACAAACAGCCTGAGCCTTAACTGAGGATAAGGCAAACTCTACCAAAGCCCGGCCGCTTCACTCTTTCCACGCCGCTTCCAGCCGCGGGGCCGGCTCCGATTGTTAGAGCCTTCACAAAGGTTCCGAGGCCTCCGCCGTCCCCCGCCGCCCGCCAGGCTCCCCCGCTCAGACCCTCCTCCCCCACCGAATCACTGCCGCGCCGGGCTACCTTGTAGCGAAGCGCTTGGTGGATGTCGGCAGCCAGCTGTCCTGTCCACCACTGCGCCTCCAGCTCCATCGGCGGCGCGGCGCGGCGGCCGGGGCCTGGGCAAAGGGGAGAAGCGGCGCTCACTGAGCGTGCGGGGCAGAACAGAACGGGACGGGCAGCACCACCCTCGCCCTCTCCCCGCTCGCCCTCACTTAACCGCGATCAGCTGCCGGCGGCGCCGCGGGGCGCCCCCGGCCCCCCAGCCCAGCTGTCCGCCATGCGGGGCACAACTGGGGCTCGTTAAGCCGCCCCCTCCCGCTGCGGGGCACGGCCGAGCGGAGGGGGCGCGCACCAGGCGGCTGCCCCACAGGAGGACGGTCGCGCCCCGGCGAAGTTCGGCAGCACTTCTTCTGCTGAAGCCACCACTCACCCTACGCGGCGGCGGGGCTGACGGCCGCGGCGGGGCCGGGACACCTGAGCGCGGCGCGGCGTCCCGAGGGCTCCCCCGCCATCACGCGGCACCGCCCGCCTCGCCCATTGTTAAAGGGCCGAGCGGGCCGGCGTGTGTACAAAGCCAGGCAGCGCCCGCACGCGGTCGCCCGCTCGCCAATCGTTTGCTGCCTTACAGCACGGCCCGCCTGCTGGGCGCCAATCAGGACGCCGCGCTCACGGGGCGCCGCCGAGCTCCGTGCTCCGCGGCCACGCGCGGGAAGGCTTTGGGCCCGCGGAGCTGCCGTAGCCGTCCCTGCGGGGAAGGCCCGGGAGGAGGAGCCGGGACGGGCCTGTCCTGTTCACCCGGGGAGGGTCGGAGCTGCGCAGGGACCCCCGTCAGGCGCCGGCGGTGAGGGCCCTCGGGGCGTTCCCGCCGGGGGTGTGGGGAGAGCCCGGTAGCGGGGCTGTCCCCCGACGGAGCTCGGTGGTGCTTAGCCCTCTTAGCACCTGACAGCGCCTTTTCCCTTTTTTCCTCTTGTTGGTTTTGATTGTTTGTTTTTTGTTGTGTTTGTTTGTTGTTTTTTCCACTTGGCTCTTTTGTGTTCCACCTGTGAGGTTTTCACTACGTGGAATGGTTGTGGTAAATAGTGTCGGGAGCTGTATCTCATTTGGCTCCTTTACACTTCAGGCTCGTTTTCCTTTCTGTGGGAAAGGACGTACACCTCACGGTCTATGAAAGCTACGAGGTTCAAGTATTAGACTGTTTTGTGGGTGAGCTCTTGTTTGTTGCTAGTTAAATTCCCAGGGGAAGGTTTGTAATAGCATACGTCCCACTTTTAAATAGCTCGTGCTTGTTCACCTGAGCTAAGGGGCCTCTGTATCCTGATGATGAACAGGAGCTCCTGCCTGGGCTTCTGGCTGAGCAGTAGGTGCTGTGCACCTGTTTTGTGTTCAGAAAGCCTTTTTCTAGATGCTTTACACCTGCTGGTAACTCCCTGCTATGGAGATATTGCAAAATAATACTTGGTGCTTCATAGTGGTTTGCATCTTTGAATTCCCAAATGCCCAAACAACTAGCTAATAAGAATGTAAATCCTAGTACAACAAGCAATGCAAAGCAATGAAGAAGAAATGCTTTGGATGCAGTTTACGTTGAGGAAGTTTTTTGTTTCTATCCATGCTCAGGCATTTTTTTTTCCTTTTAATTAAGAAAATGGAAGCCAACTTTTTGACATAACCAGTTTAATGACTGTAGCCAGGGTTGTAAAAGCCTGTTCCCTTTAAACATGCATGTCTTAACTTCAGTGGGTAGTCTTATGGACTGCAGTGCTCTGTTTCATCTAAGGAGGTGTGCTCATAGGTGGAAGCCATAGTTTTTGAGAACACGCTTCTTGGGCAGTTTCCATTTATGACAGTTTTTATTATATAATAGTTTCTGCTGGGAGGGAGGGGAGAACAGGAAAAGTTAGTATTTTTTATGCATAATACATTATTGAGAAAAGTTCCACAGTTTAATTACCTACCTGAGCTCTATGGGCTATTGACAAAGCAGTATTTTGCTGTTTCTATGGCTTTTTGTCTCATTTCTATGCATTGCTTTATAGGCAAGTGTATGCTCAAGCTATTTTTGATGCTTGGCACCATTTTAAAATTATTTATTCTTGAAGAAAGGTAACACCAAATTTTGTATTTCAAGAGTAAGATAAATCTTAAAAGCAGACTTCTGATGGAGACATTGTCATTCACAGAAACTTTGTGGCCTTCAAGAATTTGTTGCCTGCTTGAAGAAGAAAAAGCTAATAAATACCAACATGCTAAAAACCTGTTACAGTGGGCCCAAGCAGGGAAGTGGTGGTTCTATTCTTACATACTTGGAGAAATTACTGTTAGCACCGCTGCCTCCCACCAGAGCTGTTTAACCATCACGTGGATTAGGCTGTTTCTAGACTGTTAAGTGGAGGGGGTGGGGTGGGGGGGTGGAAGTGTAGATAGTTGCTGGCTTATTTCTCAGATGGGCTTGTCTGACTTGGATAGGAAGCACCATCCTTATCATCCTGATAAGGCTATGTACGCTGAGAGCTATTTCATTTGTATATAATAATTGAGAAAAACAATAATGCTGCAGTTACTTGCCACACTGCAAAGATGACTGAATTGTGGAACTGCCTATTTCAGATCCTTGTAACAAAGATCCTTCTTGGTTTCCTATTTCCACATTTCTATGCACACATTGCAGCCTATTTTAATTGAGTTGTTGATCTTGTGAAGTTACATGTGTGTCTGCTTTCCATGCAATCAAAAGATAGGTTTGGAAAAAGCCTCATCATCCTGCCCGAGGCCAGGATTGCTCCTGGCATGCGTTTTTCTGATCTTGCAGACATCCAGCAAATCACCCTATTGAAAAAGCCAAAGCACTTCTGCACTGCCATGTTATCTGCAGGAAGCATACATTTCACCTTATGCCTTAGCTCCAACCGGAGGAATTGAGAACAGTCTTGAAGTCTCTAAACTGAGGCTTATTTCTTTCAGTTTGCAAGTTCACAGTTAAATGGGAATGGGAGTAGC
This sequence comes from Ara ararauna, assembly GCA_028858755.1. NCBI lineage: Eukaryota > Metazoa > Chordata > Aves > Psittaciformes > Psittacidae > Ara > Ara ararauna. The sequence continues at coordinate 73,202,547 of CM054381.1, forward strand.
ACAATTGTAACAAGGTTACTGCAGCTTCTTTGCATGTCCTGAAATATCCAATGGTGTTTTTTTAACCAGTGCAGATTTTATCTAACGTTGATGGTTGTCATGGTTTAAGCCTCTATAACTCACGCAGTTTTGCTCACTCACTCCCCCCTCTTTCTTGCCCCCCACTCCCGGAGGGATGGGAAGGAGAATCGAAAAGAATGCAACTCCCACAGGTTGAGATAAGAACAGTTTAGTAACTAAAGTATAACACAAATCACTACTGCTACCACCAATAATAATAATGACAAGAGAAATACAAGGAAAGAATACAATTCTCACCACCTAATACCAAGCCCGACCATGCAGTGCACCCCCCACCCTTCTGGGTCTCTCCTCTCCGTCCTCCATCTTGGGCATGACGTGCTGTGGTATGGAGTAACCTCTTTGGTCAGTTTGGGTCAGGTGTCCTGTCTCTCTTTCCTCCCGGCTCCCCTCCTCCCTGGCAGAGCATGAAACTCAGAAAGTCCTTGGCCAGACCAAAACATCACTAAGCAGTAACCGAAACACTGGTGTTATCAGCGCTGTTCCCAGGCCCAAAATCAAAAACATAGCACTGCACCAGCTACCAAGGAGGAGAAAAATGACTGCTGCTGCTGAACCCATGACATTATCCACCCCTTATTCCATGCCATTCACGTCATGCTCAGATCTCATATTTTCAATATACCATCACATGTATATGTATATATACATCTACACACACAGAGAGAGGGAGAGAGATCATCCCTCAGTGCATAGACCATGGTCAAGGCTGGGTATGGTGCTTGAAGTATTCCTTAGTCCCCTGTCTATAAGTCAGGACAGAATCAAAACAAACTCCCTAAATCCTTGGAATAAACAGAGGATATTAAAGATTACTTTCAGGGGCAGTAGTTAGGCTTTCCTTAGCACGAATCTGGAAGTGTGAAGTTTTCCACTTATGTGTAGGGCATGGAACCTGAGAGAACAAAAAGCAGGACTAAATGTTAGGAAGCCCTTTTGAAATGGGTATCATCTTTCTGTGAATGACCGTGAATCACCTAAGCAAATACATGTGTCTCAAAAGGGAAATGAAATTGGCTGTAAGATCTGCTGTCTGTGCTTCGAGAGGGTGCCAGATAGCAAGAAACACCGTTATTTTTGGAACTGCACAAGAAAAATTATGACCCTGAATTACATCCAAAACAGGCTAGAATGTAACCTGTGAAATCTGAGCTAAAATCCTTGTAACATTTTTGTGGAATCTTCTAAAGAGGATGCTGCCAAAATCTTACAATTTATGGACCTATAATTCACAGGTTATAGTCCTAATACAATTTCAGACATGGTGGGTGAGCTGACTTTTCTTTGTAGTTACTGGTAGGTTAGATTGTATCTCCTGAGTTGATGCGTGTATTTATGTGTTTTTTCCTACCCTAATTTTTTGGTGGTGGTTCTTGGCCTGTGGAAAAAGAAACATGGCTTTTAAAGTAGAAATTAAGAACTTGCCAAGTATAGGAAATACTCTGATCTTGAGAACTACCGTTTCTCTGCTTTAGAAACCTTTTCCCTTCCTAGTAACAAAGGATCCATTTCTGCTATATTGTTCTTGGTTTTAATGGTACATCAACCGCAGAGTACAACAGATTCTAAAGACTGTCATGTTGATTTACGTTTATGCTTGCTGTCCTAAGAGACATCTTTGAAGTCTGGATTTGTCTTGACTGGCAAAGTGAGAGGAATCAGTCACTTCAGCTTTGTAAGCAGAGTCCAGGATAGAAACTGAATTCTGGGGTGACGTAGCAATGAATGAAATATTTAAATAATGTCTCAATCCTTATGTTGATTGTTCTTTTGTTTATTGCTTCTTGTTTTTGTTTTGATGCTCATTGGTAGTTCTCTTCTGAATAAAGTGATGGTAATTCTTTAAAAGGCATTTTTGAATACTGCATTTTTTGTGCTATAATGTAAAAGAATGGTAGTTTTGTAGAACTGAGCATTATTGAAAGAAGAAATCCTCCAGACTTTGTTCTTGTGTTTCTTGGAACTGAGAAAGTTAGCTCTGCTTTTGTTACTGTACTTGTTGATCCTATTTTCAAACAAAGGCTGCATCTGATGACGTTCATTGCCATAATATTTCAAGGGCATTTAATTAAAGTGAATGAATCATTCTGAAGAAAGGACTGTAACTGCTCAAAGGGCTCTTTTGCAGCATGGTGGTAGATAAAATGTTGCATGTCAGTAAAAAGAATCATAACACTTCAGACGCATTTGTGAGGGCAGTCTCCAACTGAAAGTACTCCAGGGTTGTATTTATAAATGCCTGTACTGAATGTTAAAGGTACTCTGTGGGTAAGATTTCCAAAGACGTCTGGGGATTTGGATTCCCAGAATAGCTACTAAAATGTGATTATCAGATTTAAACTTTACTGGTAAATAGCCTTTAAAACTGTTGACTTTAGTTGTTAATACAGCTATTAAGAGAGAAAAGATCTGAGAATGCTTTGGCTTGAATGATACGTGTTTAACATGAAGCATTTTAACAAACAATTTGGCTTTAAGTGTTTTCCCATCATCTGGGAAGCTATTATAAAAATGTGTGCCATAAATGTTTTATTTGGCATTAGGATAAATGTGTATGATTTTGATAATGTGTTAGGTGAAGGAAATGTCCATATACAAGGAAGAGTGTTGGTGAATGTAATTTGTACTGAGTGGTTCTTGTTTTCTGTAAGTCACATTCTCTGTTCAGGAAATAACTTTGTCAGTAATGAAAAAGACCAGAGGAATTTTGCATCTAAGCATATGTACTTCCTGCTTGGAAGGCTTCTGCTCATTTGACTGGAATTTAGGAAAGGTTACTTGTCGTGCGGTTAGCTCAGGGATAAGAGGGGTAGAGCAGTTAGTGATATATTGTTCCTGTCAAACATGTTTTGATTTTAGCTATATCCACAGAATTTAATAGGGTGAAGTTGCCTGTTCCTTTTCTTTTCAAACTTAAGGCCCACTGACGATTTTTTTTTTTTTTCCCCTATGACATCCAGGGCTGCCAAATTAGAAGCCAGCTCAGGCTGAGTACCGCAAAGTTAATGCTTTTGTCTCCTGGTGGTTGCCAAGGAGGAGAACTGCATGCAGAGGTGGGCTCACATCCGCAGGGGGACTTGGCCTTTGCTATGCTTCTTGTTGAAGTACTTGACTAGTAGGTTTTCACCTCTGTAGCCAGGCACAAGTGGAAAACTTCACGCTCCCAGTTTTTTGCCAATGAAAACCCAACTGCTACTACTGAAAGTAACCATTAACATCCTCTGTCTGTTCAGAGGACTTACTGAGCTTGTTTCCAGTCTGTCCTGGTTTGCATGCACCAGGTTAAGGCAGGGATGCCTAAAGCACTGCCCTTCCATTTAGGTAAGGGAAGGCTGCTATTAGATCCTTCTGGAGCTGTCTTTTTCTCTGGGCTGAGCAAGCGTATATCACTCAGCCTCTCTTCAAAGGGCAGGTGCGCCAGTCTTTAACTGTCTTGGCCACCATCTGATAAATTTGCTCCAGTTAGTCAATTTCTTTGTTGTACTGAGTGGAGGAGCGGGTCCCAAAGCTCTATGTAGTATTCTAGATATGCTAGTGCTAAGTAGAGGGTAATAATGACTTCTTTTGATTCTTTTGCCATGGTACTGTTAATGTAGGCCAGATGCTGTTAGCGTTCTTCAGTGCCAGGGCATGCTGTTGGCTCATGTTCACCTTGCTGCTGGGAATTTTCAGCTTCCCTGTAGAGCTGGCTGGTCTACATTGCACTTTCCTCCAGGATATTTGCCAGGGTCACAGCATGGTTTATTCTGTGTTGGGGGGGCGGGGGGGGGGGGGGGGGGGGGGGGAGCAGGGGGAAACAGCAACAACAATGACAAAAACCGACCTAACAAACAAAAAAACCCACAAAAAATCCCCCAAAAAACCCCAAACAACAACAAAAAGAAAACCCACCAGAACAACAAAAAAAACCCCAGACCCCAACAGCAAATACAAGCAAACAAAAACAACCCAATGACAACAAAAGAGATGAATTTTAGCAGACTTGGGGCTGTGATAAATCCTGCCAAATCCCATGGGGTTTATGTGTGTTTCAAGTAGTATGCTCCTTGGTCTGTTATTCAGGAGTGCTGTAACTTATTCAGTTGTGATGAGCTTGTGGCTTGGGGTGGCATTATGTAGGAATAGTGTACCCTAATCTGACCATAAATCACAGTAAGATCTGGGATCTGGTTCTGCAGCAATGTCTGATGGATGTGGCCAATTTTGCATTTGATTGCCGGAGTCCAGGAGCCTCATAGTGGACACAGGAGCTCCTGTGTCTTGCTATTGCTGAAAGAATTTGAGATTTTTATATGTTTGGGACATGTTTTACTGCTGGGAATGTGGTCTTGTGTTGAAGGAGCTTTTACTGCCAGGCACATGGTCATGTGTTGAAGGAGCTGTTTAACTATATCATGTCTAGTTAGTGTATAGATGTACCTTTCTCAAGCTTTATGGAGAAATAGACCTTCACTTCTGCTTCTTAGTATCTTCTTATGCTGTTCAATACATAATTATCTAGTCACAGCCCATCTAGTTGAGATGTGTTAATAGATATGAGTCAGTACTCTTTATTTTCACTCATTGCATTGTGACTCATTACACCCACTGTGCTATTAAAAATGCATAAACATACCTCCATTTGTGTATCATTAAAAGTGCTGTGATGATGGGTTTAAAAAGTGTGCTAAATGAGCAATCCAGTTGAAAAGGTACCTGGATGGAATGGTAAAATGAACCCAAACGGTTTGGTTTCGCAGCTTGTTGCTCTTTGGTACTCCCTCATGAAAAATCCATGTGGTGTGTCCCCCCCTGTTTATGGTCTCTGTATGGGACTGTTTAATTAACACATGTGCAGATCTGTGTAAAACCTGTGCCCTGAACAGGTGGGTAACACCTTGTAGGAGGAAGGGTTCATGAGGAAGTATTTTTTCTGTTTAAATTAGTCATCACTTATTGTTTTTCTAACAAGAGGGAAAGAGACAGTATGAAGAGAGATTCTGCTCTGGGAAGAAAAGGGCGGTCTCCACCACTCCCACTGCCACTATGTGCCACTGTCAAGAGGAACTGGTGAGGCATTGCTTTTTCTGCACCTTAACCAACCTCAGGCTTTGAGGAAAAGTGCTGTCAAGAGTCAGTATGCATCAGTGACTGGGCTGTATTTAGTTGCTTTGCACACTGCATTCCTGTGATTGTGTGCACAATTTCTAGTGAAGTTGTATATTTATTTTCCTGCCCCATTACTTTGAGGACAATGTGCAAGAGCCATTTCTTTTGCACTTGCTGGCAAAATGGAGTCACATTTGCTTAGCATTTTATGTGAGAAATGCTACATATGAAAAAACTGATAAAAATCTCAGACTCAGAGATATCAGTATGGTAAATAAACAGTATCTGTGAAACACTCATACATTACCATGTTTTAAATTTGTACAAGATTCTTTTTGGCAAGAAAACAAACTAGCACTTCATGTTTCTCCTCTCACTAATGGCCTCAGTCTTAAGAAATGCCAGCTTGTGTTTTTTGTTTAAGTGGTGGTCCAACAATTTCAAAACAGATGGCAAAAGTCAGTCTTTGTGCTTGAGTCATTGCTTTGCTTAGTATGTGACTGTGATTGGAGTACATATTGCTTGTAAGAAATAATTTGATTGATACTGCTGTATGTTTGTTTTGTGGAAGGTTGTTACAGTTTATAAATTACTCTTCACTTGAAAATGCTTGGATTCTTTTGAGTTTACCATCTGCAGTTTGCATGTTACTGTGTTACTTAGCTGTAAAAGCCAAGTGTTATTATTGTTGTTTCCTGGTTGTTTTTTTTGTAAATAACCACCAGAATTTAATTGGAGTGGGCTCTGATCCTCTTTTAAGTTTTATGAACGTAAACAGTGCCATTTAAAGATATGTTATTGCATACATCAGTGTGCATGCTCAAAACTTGCTTTTTATGTCTACGTGGTGCTGTAGGGGAGCAATAGCTCTGGACTACAGAAGGTGAAGAGGAATGCCTCTCAGTAATGTTGGACGAATGTGTGGCTACAGGTGATTGATCAGAGGGGGGGAGGAGGGATTGGGGAGCATATGGTGGGATGGATTTGGAGGAGAACAGAAGCAGGTGGTTAATAGGAGTGACCATGAACTGGTAAGTCCTTAGAGACTGATGTCCGGAGCAGTGCTTAAACACTGATATGCTTGGTTTGGGTCGCAGTGGAAAAGTTGGCTCTTCAAACAGCATCATATGTTCCTTGCTCGAGCATCATGTACATTAGATTACAGATTAGACAGATTAGACATTGTCAGATTAGACAGACTTTTCCAGCAGTTAGGTTTTACTGCCTGACCATGTTTATTAAAGATTTCAGATAAGCATTTCAACAGTGATGATCTAGAAGTGAAATGAAAAAAAAAAACCAAAAACAAAACCAAAAAGCATCCCCAAAACCCCACCCACATTTTACTTAGATTTAAATTATTAATTTTGTTATGAAAAGCAGAGGTATAATGCTGCAGGCACAGAGCCACTGATACTTTAACCAATTTGGGTTGTGGTTTAACAAAATGATAAGTTAAACTTTCTGTCTCCTACAAGAGGTTTAAAAATATGTTGCTCCATGAATCAAAACTTTGATCTGGCATAAAGTTTCTCTGATAGTTCAGCTTTGTTTAAAACACTTATTGGGTTATGCTTGTGCTGTTTATATCAACAACTGTCTCTTAGTGCTGCAGTTACTTTATAGTAATGGTATCTTTAGAACAGGAATCACTTGTTCTCCGACAACCAACATAAAGCTCACATAAAATTATAAAGCCAGTATAAGCTCTGCAGTTCATAGTCTTACTATTTTAATCACACCAAAATGTGATCTGTATAGATCACATATGTATGTATATATATATGAAAGGTCCACTGCTGGCTGATCCAACAGCACATAGGTGTGGTATTAGTGCCTATGGAAGCCTGGTATTACTCATGGCTAAGCACATTTGCATCCTCTGTGTTCCTGAGTTTCACTTCCTTGTTCTGCAAAAAAGTCAGCTATGGCCCAAGTAACTGAGTGACAGTCATGCAGTGCAATCACTGGAGGCAAGTAATCCTGCAAATCATCAATATGCTTTCATTGAAATCAAATGAGTGACATGAGGTGAGGTGGCAGTCTTTGTCTTGGAAAGTACAGAAGATTGAACAACTATTCAAGTAGTTACTGGAAACAAAAAGACAAGGAAGGCTTCGATTTATTTTATTTATTTTTTTTTTTTACCATCAGTAGAAGAGATTGAAAGCTGAAATTATATTTAAAAGATAGAGTGACATCCTTCTTGCTCAGCTTTATGGAACTGTAATACAGATTGATTGAATTCAAAGAAAAAAACACAGGACAAGTAATAAAAGATCTCCTGTTTGCTTCTGAGTTCAGATTAGGTCATACTGACTATAATTTCGTGGCATTTCTCTAGGGGTTTGTGAGTACTTCCCTAAGCCAAAATATATGTTTTTGGCTGATTAACGGTCTGCAGTTAACTGAGGGCAAGCAGTGAAGCATTCTGAGATTGCAGAACACAAAGTGAATTGACAGAGGTCTGCAGTGTAGCTACAACATCCTTCTCATGAAAGGAGAAACATATCACTATCCCCATCTTCTTTGCCTGGGATTTTGCATTTCCCATGGAACTATTTCAGTCATGATCTAAAATTTAATAATAGCAATGTACATTTCACTTAAGACATGTTTTGGGCAGAGAAAACAAGAGAGAAAGCCAGCAACATATGATCAGAGAAATCTCCATGGATCTGTAATACTTCATGGATCATGAAGTAGGAAAAGTTGGGTATGTGGATGTAGGGGAAGTTACATGCAGTGCATGCATCTGTTTTAAACTATTTTCAAATTTGGATTATTTGCAACATAAGTCTGTATAAATTTATAAAGATTAATTTTATATTGTCATGGAATCATCACTGTTTTATTTAACTGTATCACGAGGAGCAGTTAAATGATCTGAGCAGTATTGCAGAAGAACACAGTGTTTGTCATGCCTTCCTATTTTTAGCTTCTTCCTGAAATAGAGGAATAAATGGCGTAATTCCAACCAGAATTTTCTTGTGAACACCTAAAGTACTTGCTTAACTAAGAGCCTGATAGGGAGAGAAAATGTAAATTTGGAAAATGCATTGTAACTTGGGTTACTTTTTGAAGTAATTTAGAAAGAGTTCTCAGGAGTAAGATTCCAGGGTAATTACTCATGTCTGTCAAGGGGCCCGCCCTAAGAGCATTGCCTAATTTGACCTGCTTCCAACCAGCTGGGAAAGAGCCAGGTTGCTCAGTGGAATTAATAAAACAATCAAAGGTTCTATTAGCATGATTTAAGCATGTCATAAGCATATCATTACCAAGGCTTAATTGAGGGCATAATCCAGATTTTAAAATCTGATGCTAGTTATTGCAACAGCTCAGTTCTGTTCCCACTGAGGTCAGTTGGAGGTTTGATACTGAGAAATTGTTTTTTCTTAAATTGTCAAAACCTGTACGGTCTTTACTGTATATTACCTTCAGTGCCACATGTACCAAAACCAGTGCTGGTAGCATTCTTGTTCCCAGCTATAGGAATAGCTGTAATCTCAGTAAGTAGCTCCCTGTCTCACAGAACTTACTTACCTGGGATAAAAATATATAATTGAGGAAAATAAATTCCTTCAGAAGCAGAAGACTGAATGGTTATGTGTTCATGCTATTTTGGGGGCCTAGAGACTGTATTAATTGCCTGCACAATCACTGAGCTTGTCTCATCTGGCATAAGAACAGAAGCTCTTTGGAAGCTCAAAGGACTCTGCTTGCCTCAGTATGGCTTGTGGCTTAGCAAGGCTTTAGTGCATCTTGTGTTCTCCGTATGTTCCCAAATACAGTCACACTAGCTGTCTGCAGGCTTTTTGCAATATGAAGCAAATGGATTTAGGAGAATGTCATGTTTCTGGCTACTTTGAGGACCATTATTTAGGAAAAGCATAGATGTGGCCTGCTATGAGAACTGTTCTGATTTCTACTTGTGAAACCCTGGGTGAGAATGATGGAGGCAGTGGACTGAAATTTGCTGAACTTGCCACGGCCCATTTCCTGATGATGTTTCTGTTTACAGAGCTGTCAAATTTGTACTGCCACTTGCCTTCTAATTCTCCAATAGTATCTAGTGATGTTGCTGTTTCACAGCATGTCTTTGTGTTCACAGAATATCCTGATCTAAACAGAAGGAAACAATTTTTAAAAAGCAACAAAAAAACCCAGACCCTCTTCCTAACTCTCTTTATGCATTGCTGCAGGTTTATTCCTCCTAACAGAACCTCTTGAGATGTGCATCTAGAAGTACATTCTATTTCAAACTCTAGTCATATACCCATATATTAAAATAAGGCATTGAATATTGTTAGCAAAAATAATCTGGGTAAATGAATATGTGCATGTAATAGTTTCAAATAAATTAAGATGTTCCATGTGGAAACCAAAATCACTCAGTCTTAGGGTAATTTTGTAATGAGAATAAAGAGAGAGCAGCAAAAGAAGGCAGGCTTTACTTCACAGCAATTTGATGTTGACTCCCAAAGGCCCACAAATTGAACACAAAATTTTTGTATGCTTCTTAGGGATTTATGTTCCAAGACTCAGTCTGGAGTTGCTGAATAGGGAGGTATTGACAGATAATGGGTCATTTGCGGTAACAGGCTCTTGATAATACAATGCGATTTGAAACTGCTTGCCCCAGTGTAAAAGAAAAGCCAGGAACCTTCTATGACCTGTGGACAAAACCAGCAGGAGGCCTGTTTGGTTTGCTTGTGTGCAAAGTACCTCACTTCAGACAGGGTTACAATATACACTGTGCTATTTTAAAGGAAACGGAAATTATTAAGTATTCCCAAGTTAAAAGTAATTCCATCTCTGAGAATGCATGGGAGTGCCTTAGATTCAGGATCATCTTCATATAAAAGTGAATTCTTGAATCTTGTGTCATTCTAGTTACAGAACCTTCCTGACGTTTGTGGACATCTGAAGTGTGCCATTGGGATTAGTCACTTCAGCGAAAGGGAGCTGGAGAATTTTCTATTTTTTATGAATGTTATTTATCAGATGCATTAGCTATCTGTCATCTTGATACTCCTTTGTGTTGAGATTGTATCCTGTCTGCATCTTTTAAACCGTGGAAGCCTGGGATACCTTAGAGAAGATAGCTTTTACAAATTGTCAGGATTATTTTGAAGTCTTGTTTATTTGGGATTCTTGAAAGCAAATTGAAGGAAGGCAAGAAGATACATTCATTGCCACTATTCTGATATCCAATACTAGCCGGAATACCCCCAGCAGTTTTAATCTCCAAGCATTTTAAAGACATCTTTTTTCCTTACTGATAAATTATCATCTTCATTTCCTAGACAAAGTAAACCAAGGCAGAAAGTTGAGGCAGCTGCCTGAGACCAGGGAGAATTGGTACCATATTCAGTGTTAGCACTTACAAATTTCATGTGTGTATTTGTTGTTTTTGTTGGGTTTTTGTTTGCTTGTTTGTTTTTCAATGGTGTGTGACTCAGATACCCACCAAATTAAAAATTGCTGACTCTTGGTCTTGGTGGTTTGGCCTCTCCCCAGATAATTGAATGGGCTAGATGAAGATGACTGAATCATGTCTAGTCTAGCAGGAATGACTGTGTAAGAGCTGCCAGCATGTAACTGGAGAGGCTGTGGGATGCTCTGGAGACTCATGTGTCAGTCACATTAAAGCTTTTAAAGGTCACTTATCAGAGAGACTCCTTTGGAGTTGGGTGAGCCTATTATCAGACCTGAGGCCATGGGGCAGACACTGAAAACTTGTATCTGCACTCTAGGCAAAGTGCAGGAGCCACCATACTACACCAGGGAACCAGGGTAGAAAAAGAGGCTTTTTGACACTTAATCTATGTGCACAAATATTTTATTTTGTTAGCTAATTAATCACATCTTGGCTTGAGAAGGCTGGTATCACTGTAAACCTTGTTAGCTCATGAGTACTTATCCTAGAAAGTCTCCTGTGATGCCCAGATTCATTGGGATCTAGTGAAGGGCTGTGGTAAGAAACTAGTGGTGCTGATACCAATGACTCAGGTTTGGAGTGTTGCAGCCTGTGACTAAGTAGATGCGCTCCCAGATAGATTGCCTCCACCTCTTGATGTGCAATGCAAGGCACTGCTGTCAGATTTGTGACAGCTCTGACTTCTAGGTTTGTGCATGTCCAATTTTTTTCTGTGCTCTTTGCCAAGGATCCAGCTCAGTTCCCCTGAAATGCAATGACAAAATCCTTTGCAACTCCCCTGGGTGCCCTGCTATTTGAACTGCACTGTTCATCTGGTAACAGTAAGTGACAAGCTGGTAGCTTAGAGCTCCACTGACTATGTACACCTGCAGAGCAGAAGGCATATGTATTTGTGTGTGTATGTGTGTGTGAAATTGTGTATGCATACTGTGAAATGCTGCCAATCAGCAGAGAGCAATAGGACAAAGAGCTTTTGTTGCTATTTCTTCCCTTGAGGAGCTTGTTGTGATCAGTATGTAATCACTGTGGGAAAGAAGTGGAAGATCTAATGTTTTTATATATATATGTATATATATGTATATATAATTGTTTTCATTAGTAACAGTTGAATAGCTTTCCTGAGTGTAATTAAACTTCTCTTTGATAATAGAAAAAAAAACCCAACACATTTCAGATGGGGATAATGTGAAGTTTTGTTTATTCACATAACAGTCCTCATTTAAGGGCTTTAAGTTTTCCCTTCAGTGCCTGAAAATGAAGACATGAATGCCGGGGGAGAATGGGATGAATGTATGGAAAAAGAAAAAGAAACCTGTCAAATACAAGCATTCTTACTAAGCATATTGAAGTCTTTTGCTTCAGGGTTTAAGGAGCTGGAAATGAGGCAAAGCTGAGAGCCTGTGAGTACATTAAGTTGGTGCAACTCGATGGATACTATAGCCTGGTAATTTCTAGTGGGTGAGTCTCAGCCCGAGACCTGCTTGCATATGCGCTAGCCTCTCAGAACTCACGCTCTGAGTTTGCCAGCTCGGGTGGGATGTCTAGGAACAGACTTGGAAACAGCACTGCTTTTTTACCTCTAGAGGGACCACCAGGATCAGAGATGAAGCCTGGCCGCCCGGCAGTCAGCTGAGCGCATTTTTTTCTCTTCCTTACCTGTGCTGGCTGAAGACAGAGCGCTTCGGACTTTACCAGATCAATAGAAATGAAAGAGGCAAAGGAGATGAGCAATGGGAAGCGAAGTTGTGACAGGAATGACACTGGCAGTGTCATGAGCCCGTTCCTGCGAGCACTGGGCTGCGTTCAGGGTAGTGAGATGTCCTTCCCTACAGGGCTCAGCTGTCTCCTGCACTGTCCCCTCTTCTTCCTCCCCCTGCAAGGACAGTGTAGGCAGAGGACTGCACTAATGACTTAGGGTTATTATTTTCTATCATTTGGAGCTGTGGTTTAAAACACTTTGAGCCACTGTCCATCTCCAGTCTGACCTCTTCCACCACAGTCAGGGCAGAATGAGCCCTCAGAAAATGCTGGGTTATGTGATGTCTGAACATCCCTGTAGCATTTTTGTCTCTTTGCATTAAAGAAGATGTGCTGTGAATTTTCTGCTCTGATCAGTTAGGGTAGAAAACTTACTGCTTTCACTAAAAATGAGAAATCACTCCCTGGCTTCTTGATCAGCATAAATCAAGGTGAACATGGTCTCTTTGTTACTGTATCTCCAAACTAGTCTGAACTTGCTGTTTGGCATGTCTACGCTCTTCAAGCAAAATTCTGCATGTTTTCCTCCTACTCTTTGCCAAGTGCATCGCCATGATCTTTCTGATTTATTTACTTTCGGTAACTACTTACAGTAAAATGCCTTAACTGTATTTTCAACTTATTGATCTTAAGCATCTGTAAATGGGGAAAGGAAGTTTTAGGTATGCAAACATACACATATATGCATTTATATGTATTTATGTAGATATTTATATATATAACATTCAAATGAAAACAGTGTATAGAAAGTTAAAAGGCAAGGTTGAATGGAATTTGTGATAAACAGTGTCCTTCCTACTCAGCTGAGAGCTCTGGGTCGTGTTTGGATGACCATGCTATGTACATTTTTCTTAATTAAGTTGGTTGGTCCTGACTGTTAATGTAGCTGTATTCTACCTAAGATTACTTTGTTGTAGTAACTGATACTTGGATGAGGAGTTAAAACTTTTTTCTCTTCATGTGGAAAGCCTGGATGAGGCATCTTGACTGTTGTCTCTCTGCAGCAGATTGGAAAAGAGTGAGGAACACTGGAAAAAATGGAAGAAAACTTTTTCAGTTTTACACCAGTTCTAAGGGACAAACTCTTGAAAGAACTAAATAAGAATGGCATTGTTATTAAGGTGTTAGACTGGTATGTTGATGATTTGGATCCATGTGTTAGCTTTGCAAGGTGTAATTTACCTGACTATGGGTAGGTAATTTAATCTCTCTGAGGCTCAGTTTCTCATCACTGCAATGAAAATAATACTTTTCTGCTGTCTACTAAGGCAGGCTTTTAAGGTACTGGTTGTCTAATGCTTTGTAGAGCTCTGAGCACTGCTAAACCTTGAGCTAGTTTAACACCATGAGTATTGCTGTGCTCACTGGTCTGGTTTCTGTACTTCTGCTAAGCCTCAGAAGGAGGAGAATAGAAAGTCATTCTTTTCAGGAGGAGAAGGTGACTTTATGGCATGTTTTTATTCCCATCTGCTCTCACTTTATGTCTAAGTTTGTACAGCAGCAGCCTAATGTAGCAAGAGTGCAGCTACCTGCAAGGGACCGAATACCACTTGATGCTTGCAAAATGGATAATCAGATACAAACCAGCTGTAAAATAGGCCAGACCCATATTAAATTCAGGAGACTTCCCAGTCATAAATTTTGTTGTGCAAGTAGAAAGACCCACAGGTTCACCATCATTTGTGGGTCAGGTTAATGAAGTTCAGGCTCTTTCACCAGCTTGACTCACATCTCCAGGAAAACCTTCCCTTGGGGGTCTTTTAAGGGAATGGGCTATGTCTGTCTGGGGCTTGATTGGATACTTCTCAGCTTTTCTCCAGGGAAGAGGAGTGAAGAGGGAGAGAGGGGACAGTTACATGAAGAAAGGGGATGGCTATGGTTGCAGGAGAGAGTTGGCATCGCTGCAGGTTTCCCTACTTTGAGGTTCCTATTTGAGCAATAAACTGAACCCTGACAGAACTGCATCCAGATTGGCTACAGTGGCAGTCCTTTCTGAGCACAGAACCCAGTAAACAGTTTACAGTACTGAAGACCTGTTTCAAAGTGCTAACTGGTTATTCAGTGTTCAGGAAAACTAGGCTTATCTTTCCCTCTTTTTCTAATCACCTTGTTTAACAGCCATTTTGGTTTTTATATGGGTCTTAGATAATCACAAGGCAGGTTTGTCTCCTTTGCTCTTTTTGCTTGTTGGACTTCATTAGCTACCAGGATCATGAAGCACTTGTTTTTATTTAAGGAGAAGCTGGAGAAAATCCTGCTCAATGATTATTTGATGATGGTAGGAGGATTTCATGGAATCCTCTGAGAAGAACAGGAGGCTTAAGCTGCAAACAACAGCCCACCAAGAGTGAAAATATTACATTTGGCTCTCTGTGTGTCTATCATAATTCACTACAAGATTTTAAAAATTACACTGAAATAAAGACATGGAGAATTAAAGAAATTTGTCTGCTTTAGAAGTATAGAACAGTAGTTGTCTTGCAACAGGAAATCCATCTCAATCAATGGAGATTATTTAGCCCAATTTTCTATGGGTTCAGTAACAGGAGGAAAAAGGCTGTGATGCTTAAAGAAAACATAGTAGGAGCACAGATAGTGAAAAGCAGAGGGTTTTTTTTTTCCTGATAGTGAACTCAAATTGTAGAATGAAATACAAAGACTCTAGGAAGGCAAGTGCAGAGCTTCCTTGCACTTCAGAAAGTCTTAGTTTTGAAGCACGCTGAAAGTTCCATTTGTAGCCCATTTTGTAGGGTGCTCATTTTTATTGCTTTTCACAAAAGGGTAATAATATTTCCATAGGTGTTTTCTTCCAGTAATTGGCTTTCTGCTTTCAATTCATATTCATTCAACTGACTGCTTTCAATTCATAGTTCCGATGCAAGGTATGCTTCATGGCAAAATATTTTTAAGTGTTATGGTCTCTGTTCATCTGCAGATCCAAGCCCTATGTGCAGCAATAAATTGGTCTGCTGTCAGTTAATCTGTAATATCTCTAGTGAATCTGAATCTACCCAGGGTAAAAGCTTGTTTGTCCCCTGCCAGTTTGGAGAGAGTATCCTCTTTCCCACTCCAACCTTGGCTCACTCAGACTGACAGATGCCTTTAAAAGGATCTGGAACAGTCCAGGAACAGTCCTTTCTTCTGGCAACATGTTTTACAGTACTAAAATAAAAAGCAGGTTTCACAAAAGAATCCATCCTATTTCATTTCTCTCCAAAACCATTCATTTGGACTGTAGTACTGAATTGCCTGAAATAGTCTTGCAACTGCACTTACAGAAATGGCTGTTGTGTCATGGCATAGGTCTGTCCTTGACCTTCTGGCTGTCTGTGTATTACACATGGGGCAGAGAAATGTGTACTTTTCTCTGTAGAACTCCTTATATTTTCTGGTTGGTGTAGCTGCCTATCCAGTTAGCTGAGCATGGCTAGCAAGTTTCAAGCTAGCCAAAACTTTTTCTGACTTTCCCGAGGCCCTGCTGGTCTGTCCTGCTGTTTCCAAAATTGGGTGATACAACTCAGCTTTTCTCTGTGGCTGGGTGGTTGCAGTTACTTTCCAGCGAGCCATGACAATACATCACAGAATGAGATTTGTTTTCCAGGAAACCTTTGAAATTGGTTCATTCCTTCTGTGAAGTATTCAGCTCTCACTTTAATTTCTTCAGCTCATGATGCCCAAGGGACTTATTTTTGCAAGCATCTGTAGTCTTCCCCCTGCTAATTTAGAAGAATAGGTCAAGGTTTTCTTTATTGAAAACTGCCTTGTCCCTTCCCCACGCTACCCATTTATTTTCCTACAGCTCGCTTGTAGTCAGGTTACTGCAGGTTGTCACTCTTAGGGGAAGATAGTGGTGATGAAGACGGCTGTTGTTTTGGTTGGTTTTATTTTTATTTTTTTTTTTTTTATTTTTTTTTTTTTTCTGGTGCTCTCCTGTTCTTGCATCCTGTAGATACGGAGCAGCCAAGCACCAGGAAGCAGTTTCATGGCAACCGTGTTCTTTTTCTGGACTTTTCTGAAGAATATGCAAAAAGAAAAGTAGAAAAAATTGCAGTCAGCTGTGTGTAATGGCTTTGCTGTTCTCTAAGAGTATTCCTTGGGTATTTCTCCTGGTTTTAATCTCTCAATCATATCCTGTTAAATAAAACAGTCTTTCACTTCTTCCACCTTTATCAAACCCTTGGAAAACCCCACAGGCAGCATTACTGTCCATTTTCTCATTGTTTCAGCTATTTCTAAACAAAGGGACATTACCCTAATTTAGCTGACAGCAATGTGACTATCACAGCCAGCAGCTTCAGAAAGGTGTTGCAACTCGTGTTGGCAATGCATCAAAATGGATCAGGTTTTGGGAATACCAAAATAACCTGTTCTACTGCCCAACAGAGTTGAAGTCTTCATTATCATGCACTGGATTTGTTATGTGCATTGCTGAACATGCAACTCATACAAGCTTTTACTTGTGTGAGTCAGCTTCTACACTCTTGGAAGCTTCTGCAGAATTAGGTTCTAAATCAGTTATATGCTCACAAGATGTGATTTCTCATTGCTGCTGCGAAGGAAAAACATGGAGGTATTTTTGATTGCCTTGAATTTTATTTGCTCTCGTATTTAATGGTAGTCTTGTAATCTTTCAGGCAGCATGGCCAGACAATTATTTATTTTTTTTCTTTTTAATTTCCTTGTTACAGAACACTGCTTAGAGGTTAATTTTCCTGCAGCAGTTTCTGAGCTCTAAAATGTCAACATCACTGCTCACAAACCTGCCTGTTTTATATTGATCTCACACCTTTAGTGATTCTGCTGCTCTGCTCTGGAAGCACAGGGATTGAGGAATCCTTAATGAATGCAGTTTTTTGCTGTATCTCCTTATTTATTTATCTGTTTATTTATTTATTTTTAATGGTTCACTCAATTTCCCTGTACATTGAAGTGTTTCTGGTTTCTTTCTTTTCCAATTCATAGTACAAATACAGAGGTACCTGGAAACTTGGTTCCCCTATCCAGCGTAAGAAAATCTGTTACTGCTGTGGAGAAGTCCCCCTGTGTTATGTGGGAGGAGGTCTCCCATTATTTATTTTTCTTCTAAGAAGGTTGCCTTTAGCTTTTTGGATGAGGAATGTGATGAACCTTCTACCCACAGGTTATGTTGTAGTTACTTTTTTAACTTTCCAAAAGGATCCTTTCTCCCTCTGCCTCGGAAACTGGAAGCAACCTCGATCTCATTGCCCCAAGTCACATCAACACCTGCTGACCCATTTCTATTTTTCCTCTGCGGGGATGTTACAAAAATTAGCGTACTTACCTCATCTATTCCTTGGCTGCTGCTCAGAGAAATGTCCATCAGATATTTAGAGCTTATCTGAATGTTGCAAGTCTCAAACGCCTGACATATCTGTTGTTGGTATGCTGTTTTCTTGGTGTCTTTTCCTTCTGCTCTTCTTGTCCCATCAAACTCAATAGAAGGAAGCAAGACTGATTTCTAGAGGATGGAGCTGGCAGATTGAGAAATGCAGTACAGACTGCTCCAGAGTGAAGGAAAAACAGTTCTTACAGTTTTGAAACAGCCTAAGGGGAATGGTAAATATCATTACCAGCCAACCTGCAGAGGTACAGTGGCTTCTGTCAGGGATTTGTAGGGCTGAGAGCTATCTGTCTGACACTGAACTATGCTTGAAACTCATAAAAATCCACTGTTGTGAGCCAAATTTGTCTGTGGTAAACATATTTCTGTAATCCTGAGTTTTCACTGCTTTTTACCCTCTATAGTCATCAACACTGGTAATAAAAATGCATGCATCTACGTCATATACTTGCTCTGGAATTAATTTAATCCAGTATGTCTATTATAGAATCATAGAATAGTTAGGGTTGGAAAGAACCTTAAGATCATCTAGTTCCACCCCCCCTGCCAGGGGAAGGGACACCTCACACCAAACCATGCCACCCAAGGCTATGTCCAACACAGCCTTGAACACCGCCAGGGATGGAGCATTCACAACTTCCCTGGGCAACCCATTCCCGTGCCTCACCACCCTTACAGTAAAGAATTTCTCCCTCATATCCAATCTAAACTTCCCCTGTTTAAGTTTGAACCTGTTACCCCTTGTCCTCTCACTACAGTCCCTAATGAAGAGTCTCTCCCCAGCATCCCTGTAGGCCCCCTTCAGATATTGGAAGGCTTCTGTGAGGTCCTGTAAAGTAAGCGACTGCCTGATATTAGATTACATTATAGTTTGCTTGTTTTCCTTTTCACAAAAAAGAATTCAGGGGAAGTTATTGTAATTTCATATCTGGTTTTGTCCAGTATGCAAAAGTAGGCTGGGACTTACTTAAAACTAGGCTCAGTGATTGTGGTGCTGAGATCTGTAGCTATTAAAGGTATGTAAATGCTTTACATCCAGTAGAATTACTGAGTCACAGTCTAAAGCCCTCTGATAATATTTAATATTCAGACTTCAGACACAGACACACCTTCACTTACTGTTGTTAACCCATGGTTACTGCTCCTTTCCTGAAGGGTTTCATCTCCAGAGTGGAGGTGCTGGAATGCACTGACACAAATGAGTGTCAGTAGTTGGGTCTAGTGGTTCAGCCACAAGGACAGTAATCCCAGTAGGAGTGGGGACTTAAATGCTCGCAGTTAACTTTGCAAGAGGAGATGTCACTATACTCCTGAGGCACTTGCTTGCACTGTAAAATTTCGACCTAATTTTTAAAATTAGATTTTTGGAGAGATTCATAAGTCATACTTCTACTTTGTTATTTATTGTTTGTAACAGGTGCCATGGGAAGCTATGTCAAGTCACAGACAAGGATGCAGTTATGCTGGGTATTGTATAGATACAGGCTGAGAAGAGGGTTTGAAGAGTTAGGGTACATTAAATATTTGATTGGTTTGTCATTGATTCAAATCATGTAGTTACAAGTGCCTTAAATCTGTATAAGCCAGCTTTTCAAGGGAAAGGAAAAGGAACTCTGCAGCCTAAAATTTGCCTTTTCTCTTATACAAAGGTAATGAAGTCAATGCAAATATATTTTCCATAAAGGAAGCTATGTTTACTTGATATTTTCTGCTGACCCTATTTTCACATTGTTCCTAGTGCTCTGTGCTTGTTTTCCATCTGCTGCCTGCAGACTCCCCACTTTACTTTGGTTCCTGGGTCAGCTTTTTTTCTTCTCTTTTTTATTTTTCTCTTTTTTTTCCCCCCCTCCCTGTTTTTTTAAACAATTGCACTGAAAGCAATAGTCAAAACTTGAAAGTGAAATCATGTGTTGGTGGGCAAAAATACAAGTGAGCTATAGTCTGGCTGAAAAACTCCAGAGGTCCTGGGTGACAAAGTACCTAGGATAAAGAGAATGTTAATTGTAATTAAAAAGTCTGTTTTCCAGGCTTGAGGTCAGATCTAATATCAGCGGACAACATCCAATTTCCATAATAAGTTCTAAAGGCAGCTGGGAACACATCTCCAAGGGGTAACATGTGTGTCCATTTTCCCCAATTATATCAGAGTAAGTGGGGGCTAAGTGGGAATGACACCAAACGGTTAGCTTTGACCTGTCCAGGAGTTGCACTTAGAATCATGAATTCCCACTGTACTGTCCGTTCTCTTATTCTTTTATGAAACATACTATGGCTCCTGTGAACATGGTTGAGAATTTTTACCGTTTAGAGTTGTTAGGTGATATTCCCAGTGCTAGAGAAATGAGTAGAAGAAATAAGGCCAGAAACATGTCTGTAAAAGGAAGGTCTCATAGTTTGAGTGTCCTGTTGTCATCCTCTTTTCTCACAGTATCAGACATAGACCAATCACCACTGCTATCACCCATTAACTCACTCTCTTTCTCCTATGACTTTTTAATTTATTCAGTAACTTATTTTCTACAGGTACTTTTTTTTTTTTTCCCCACCTCTTTACTTACAATCTGGTGAGGCATCTAACAACAAATACTGAAAAAAGAAATGAGAGAACACAGGTTTGCTGGTTGATGTTCTGGATGTGCGCACATCTTGAATACTGGATGAAATTCAGTTCTCCCATCTCGAAGAACAGAGAATGGTGATAAGGATGGTCAAATATAGGGAATGGTTTGAATATTTAGAACAATTAAAAAGACCATGATTTTTCTGCATAGATAAAAGACAGGTAGGTGAAGAGTATGATAAAGTGGCACAGGAGAAGAACAGAAAATGATTGCTCACTGTGTCTTCTCATCCAACAGCTAGGTGACATCAAATAAAACTGTCTACCATTCAGAAGTAGTACATTCAGAACAGACAGAAGAAGTAACTTTTTTCTGTAATCCATAGGTTAGGCTGGGAAACATGATGTCATGTCAGATGCAAAAATATAATCGAGTTTTGAACAGCACTTGGAAAAATTAATGGAATAAACGAGTTGTTAAGAGTTATAACGTGCAAGGATACAACCATTAGCTGGTGGTAAACTACAAATCTTTAGATGTTGGGATTTTTTGTGGAAGCATCTTGCTTTGGTCTGTGCTCTCCCCTGCGAATTTACTCAGCCTGTATTGGAGAAACTGGGTTGGGTGGTCCTTTAATCTGACTCACTATTTCTGTTTTTACATTCTCACATTTTCAGCACCGCCTTTAATCAACGTTTTTTTACATTATCTCTGCTGAGGCTGTGTGGGCAGACAGACAATACTAAATGACTTGGTGCATTGGGAAGGCAAAGTGAATAAGGTAGAAGAGCAACATACCAATGGCCCCAGCAGTGCGTCAATCAGGAGGATGTTAGAAGATTTGATGGTCAATATAGAACTGCCTGTGGAACAGGTGATGGAGAGGGACCAGATCCAGTGTCACCAGCCGGCAAGAGAAGTGTATTCCACCTCATCACAAATGCCACTATAGCTTGTGAGGAGGGCAATGTGGTGTATGCCAGCAAAACCGAAGCCCCCTCATTACTGCTGTGGAGTGGCTCAGGTACAAGCTGCACTGCCTCTCAAGGGCCACAGTGGTGCTGGCAACAGCAGGACTTCTACCCCCGCTCCACACCTGTAACATGAGCTGATATTGTGAGAGACTGCTGGCATTGCAGACAGGGAAAGGGGAAAGCAGTGGGCCAACCTAAGCCTGAACTTTCAATACAGTAACAGGAGGAACTGTCAGATGAGAGATGTGAACAAGGAGTGTGGGGAACTCCCCATGGGTGAAAATTTTCAGACAGTGGCATGGATGTGCTAGCTGAGGCCAAAATTCTCAAGTAAGGATGTAGTCAGCAAAGTGGAGGCCAGCAGGGAAAGAGTAAAACAGGGCGTGTTGCTTATTTAGGGTGCTGGTGGGGAAGGCACACAAAATAAAGCAGACAGGGCTGTTGCAGGGTCCCTGTTGATCAGCCCTGTGCCTGATCAGTGCACCCTAGAGCAGGACAGACCACCCATCCCAACAGGCTTGCTTTTTTCCTGCAGAATTCCTGCCTCAATGCACGGGAAGAACAATGTTTACTTAAGCTATTCATTATATTGTTTCTTTCTCATTGTCTGCATGAAGCTTGTACCTATAGCTTGTTCACTGCAGTCTAGTTAGACCCCTTTTGAAAAGATAAGTATGAATTTTCTCATGGGTGTGTAGCGGTTACAAGGGTATGTCTCTTCATCAATACTTGTCTTCACAAAATCTCTTTGAAGTAAGTGCTGTTTCCGTCTTGTAGAAGTGATCTAGGGTACAGGGAGAATAACATTGGAATTAGTGTTGGGTGCCCAATTTAAGAAAACTGGAAAGTAATTCTTCAGAGAATTCAGCATGATACTTCACTATGCATACTGACAGTTGGTGTGGGTAGTAGATCCAACTGTTGTGTACTACTTCTGTACATTGGGACTTTAAGCAGCTTTTACTCAGAAAATGAGGCACTGAAATTGTGAACAGATGTAAAATGGTGTTTCAGTGTCCTGATCATCATACCAGGGGACTTCTAGAAAAGGCAGGCATAAAACTAATTTCTCCAGCATGTTCTTACTGTTCTCGCTCTTGCTGTAATCCCCTGTCCTGTCCACTTTACTGGCTCACAGACAATGTTGCCACATGCTACACAGCCCAATTCAAATCCATAGTGAGTTCTCTGAAACTGGAGCAAGGGCTGCATATGCACAATCAAGTTAAATTAAGAGGTTCAGGTGCAATGTTTTTTCTGTTATTCTTGAAGTTTTT
Source organism: Ara ararauna (assembly GCA_028858755.1). Lineage (NCBI taxonomy): Eukaryota > Metazoa > Chordata > Aves > Psittaciformes > Psittacidae > Ara > Ara ararauna. Next base: position 73,225,088 of record CM054381.1, read on the forward strand.
GACTAAGTAAGTCTTCTATAAACATGATTTCCCATCTTCATTTAGAATTCCACATGAGTGACTCTATCAGCAACATATTCTCAGTTATGTCATCAGCTTGTAGTTCAAGTCTCATACACACTCATCCCTGTGTCTCAGACTTGCCCATCTCATAATTTCTTCAGTTTTATTTGCATTACGTATTCCAGTTGTCTCTCCACACTCAGATTCTTGTAAGTTTAACTCTCTTCCCCATATTTCTCAATGTGGATTCCTTGTACCAAAATTTGTCTAGCCACAATATCCCATCACATAAACCATCTCTTCTGCCCATAACTTGAGGTTCTGCTCATGCATTCCTCAACAATTCCCAATCCTAGTTTGTCTCTGCCACCAGTAGCTCCTAGCAAAATCTCCTTGCCAAGACAGTCCTTCCTCTTCTTTTGCATCTTTCTTGCCACACCCATTGTCCTGAACTTGCTTCTTCCTTGATACCTACTTCTCTGATGCATTTACAGAATCTTTGTTTTCTACTCAACCTTCATTTTACAATGTTAAACAAGATGTTCACCATTGAATAATAGTATCAGTGTAAGAGGAAAGGTTACAATTCATCAGGAGCAAAATCAGACTGGGAACTAGAAGGCTTCTGGCTATCCATGGAATGAAATTTTGTAACAGCCTTTCAGAGAGAAGTGGAAAGGAGTATCCCTGGCTATTTTCATCTGTAGCTTCAAGAAAGATTTACCATGCTCTGGGATAACAGTATATTTGGAATTTTGGCTGTTCATTTCTAATAAATTCCTACTGAGCATATGTAAAAGTAGATATTAGATAATTATGGATTGTTCATCCCTAGAGGACTATTCATCAGGAAAGCAATAAGAGTATCCTCGATACAAAACCATGTCTCTGCCAAAGTTCAAGTTGCTGCTTCAAACCAGATAAGAAAGAGATACTGCTGTCAAAAGAAGTGCCAATAAATATTTTTTCAATATAAAGAAAATAGGAAAATAATATTTTTTACCTTTTTTTCTTTTTTCTTTTTTTTTTTTTTTTTTTCCTTCCTTCATCTTGTCTTTGTTCAGGCTTGCAGAGTCACAGTGCTGGGGAGGTTGGAAGGGACCTCTGGACATTGTCTAGTCCAGCCTCCTTGTTTTGCTGAACTTCACGAGATTCCTGCCTGCACAGTTCTTCAGCCTGTTGAGGTCTCTCTGAATGGCAGCACAACCATCTGGTATATCAACCACTCCTCCCAGTTTGTATGGCTTGTAAACTTGCTGAGGGTGCACTTGGACCCATCATTAGTCTTCAGTGAAGAAGTTCAACAGTACTGGACCCTGTATTGACCCCTGGGGTCCAGCAGTAGTGACTTATACTTCATACCGGTTGTTGCAAGCATCTGCACCTCTGAGCAGTTTAGTTTTCAAGCCACCTTATTTTCCACTTATCTAGGCCACACTTCATCAGTTTGTCAGTGAGGATGTTACAGGAGACAGTGTTGAAAGCCTTTCCTAAAGTCAAGATAAACAACATCCACATCATCATAGAAGGCCATTGGGTTGTTCAGGCGTGATTTCTACTGACTCTGTCATCCTCTTATCCTCACATGATTCAGATGTTTTTTGAGGATTATTTGCTTCATCATCTTCCCAGAGATTGAGGTGAGGTTGACTGGCCTGCAGTTCCAGAGATTCTCCTTGCTCTTCTTGAAGTTGTGTGACAGGAAACTCCCAGTTGCCATGACTTTTCAAAGATTATCAAAAGTGGCCTTGTAATGACCTCAGCAAGCTGCTTCAGCACTCACAAGGTACGTCCCATCAGGTCCCATGGAATGTATGTCCAGTTTGTTTAAATGTTTCCTAACCTGATCCTCATTCCTGACTGATTTTTTGGCAAGACATTCAGACAAAGACTGAAGCCTTCACATCAAACATAGTTTATCAAATTGCAATCAACTGAAATCTGGTGCTTTGGATGGAAGTTGGCTTTTAACAAGTGATGCTATCAGTATGTGACCTGTGCATTACAGTGTTCCTAGCCCATTAAAGATGGTCATCAGCCCATGTACCTTTAGCTACCTAATGGTTAAATATGTAATGAAGAAACAGTTATTCACATTCCCTCTATAGTTAACGAAGAGACAGACATCTCCACTTGATTCATCCCACTTGTTTTGTATTAATCCTACTCTTGGTGTTCTTGGAAAAGGCAATTTAATATATTTTAATTCTGTAATGTCTTTCAGGGTCATTTCTGCTCAATTAAATTTCAAGCACAAAGTACTTTTTGATTTTAATAAGAACAAGATTTCAGTATACATACCTAATTTTTCTACCTGCATTGTCAAAGGCTAAAATTATTCCTTGCATTGATCTCAGACAAGGTTAGGAACAAGGCACAAGTTCTTCCCAAGTGTTTCTCAGTCAGGTGTAGAACAAGGTGAAAAACTATGAATCTGAAAGGTGGAGTAAGTGCTGTCACAACTCAATAGATTGTTCCTTTTCTGGCACAGACAATGTAGTGCCTACCAAATGTCAGAATTTGCTGTGAACTAGATCATGGCAATGGGACACTGAAGAGCAGGGCCACCTAGAAGATGGACTAAAGTTTGATTTATCTGCTTGGATACAATTTACTGAGACTTCCACAACATTGCAGAAATGAGATTTTCCCATGTTCCTGCAGAGATCCTATGTTTGTAGCACTTCTCCAGGTCTCTCAAGAAGCAGCAGGAATGTGCCAGCATATTTCCCATCTAGTAATATGTAGAGGAATTCTTAGAGGCTAACGGGCATAGTGTCTTGATGCAGGCCTACTTGCACAACCCAGCCTATGAACCTGTCGACAGGCTCAGTGTGTCCTTGAAGCAGGCAAACCAGGGAGCAGAGCCAAAATAAACCGGCTAGCCGGGGGCGAAACAGGGGGTAGCTGACCGTGGGAAAGGATGGGCCGTGGACGTTATGGGATGTGGGCTTTTGCCTTGAACCAACCGGGTTGTAGCCGTAGGTGCATGGACAGCGTTGTTTAACCAATGAATGTATTGTTTGCTGTGTGTGAACCCTGAGAAACCCTATATAATCTCAGCAATATTGTGAATAAAACGAGTAGTGATCATACCTCTATGAGGACTCATCATTGACTCTGGAAGCTCCTTCGCATCATCTGGCGCCCGAACCCTCAGCGCACAGACAGGGGGATGCTGATAGGCGTGAATGTTTTTTGGGTAGAAGAATGACGACGCCGCGTGGAGCTGGACAGAGGTGCTCGGATCACGGGGCAGTCGCCAGTGACCGAGGTAGGACGGGTCGCTACCTCCTCCCTGTCAAACGCTGTGACCATGGAAGTAGAATTTGGCACAGCAAAAGCACTGCTTTTAGCTATCCTTGCTAAGCAAGGGGAAGCAGTTGCCGAAAAGGCGTTAGATAAGCTCCTTTTGCAGGCTAGAGAACATGGATATTTTGAAACACCCCCTCTCCTGTTTGCCGAAGAAGAATGGTGAGATTTGGGTAATAAGCTGTGGGACCTTACCATTACTGATAAAGGAAAGAACGTCATTGCACTTGGCTCAGTGTGGCCTTCTGTTACTAACACCTTAATTAACATGAAAGCCGAGTGGAAACTTGCTGCTGCGGCTATTCAAGCTATAGTCACCCCTGCGGCTACCCCTCCTCCTGCTCCAAAGACGAATAGCTTTGAAACCTTTTCTGGCCTGGGCAATTTACGGCCCATAAAAGGGATGAAAGGGCAGCAATTAAGATCTGTTAGCGAGATGCTTGCATCTCCTTCTGAAACAAGTATGCAAAAGACGGAACTGTCTGCTACAAGTGCCACGCAGGGGTTAACTGCAAATGTGGAAGTTACTCCGCTGCAGACTCAGGAGGCGAACCTGCAGGGTGGTTTGTGCTGCCGGCCGCCCGCAGAGAAAAATGGAAAGGAGCCTAAGGCTGTGCCTCTCCCTGATAACGAAAATGAGGAGTCTGACGAAGACTTGTCTACATCAGAAACGGATTTAGAAATAAAACGGGTTACAGAGAGAAGTAAGGGAGGACAATGGCAACGCCAGCTAAAAGATATAACGGGAAGATTGGAGGAAAAGTTTGATAAATCTGTGACGCTTTTAGAGGAGCAGCATTCACCGGTAAAGTCTGTTCGTAGTTCATTACATGATTTTCCTGAACCTTCAGCTCCATTAGTGGAGCACCGACCGCCACCGTATAATCCGGTGAACCGCATTGCCCAAAATAGGTGGTCTGGTGTAATTAGAGATGCTATCATTGAAGGGGATTGGCAGCCAGCAGGAACTATAGGCTGTCCTATTGTTGTGAAAGATGATCAGCCACAGTACGAACAGCATGACTGGAAAATTTTGCAACAAGCCAGAAAGACTCTTAAGGAAAGTGGTATAAAATCAGAGGCTACTCGTGCTGTTTTAGATTGGATATTCATAGCAGATATTAATTCTCCTAACGACTGTCAAAATCTAGCTAGATTGCTGCTGACTCCTCAGCAAATTGTATGGAGTCGAGAATGGCAACGTTTGGCACAGATGGAAACTATGAGGCCAAGAGATCCACAAGATCCGTTAAATGGCCTTACAGCTGACATGATAACTGGCAGTGGAAGATTTTCTTATATGGCATTGCAATTGCAATATCAATTGTCATTGCATCATATCTCAGTGCAACTAGCTTGACAGGCATTTTATGCAGTCCTGGATACTAATCCTGTGCCAACTTTTACAGCCATTCAGCAAGGTTTCACGGAACCTTACTCTCATTTTATTGATCGCTTGTCACAAGCCTTATCCACACAGCCTGATATGACAGAAGAATCTAAACAATCAATGTTCACTCCTGAGTTTCTGACTCCTGATAATTCTGATGCTGACCTGGATAGTCCTTTTGACCTGGCACCTGTTGATCCGGAAAAGAAGCCTGATTTATATCCCCCAGATCCTCATGATAAATTGCCAGCTGTAAAGGGAAAAGTAAGATGGGTGGGGGATGCAGATGTATTGTGTGCTTATAGTCTCTCTGTGATAGTCATGCACCGAAAAGTTAAAAAATATAAGTATGTTCATGTTTCTACCAACCCTTGCAGGCCCTTATAGATATTGCTGGCCACTTCTTCCGATGTAGGCTGGCCACCTGCATCGGAACGAGTGTGCATTTTGGTCAGTTTAGAAGCCCAAGCCTCATACAATGTGAGGGAGGCAGAGCCTCTGTGGGGATGCCTGCTGAGATTGAGCCTGCCACCTTACATTGCGATGATGCTGTTTGGAGCTGGTTTCTTGATTGTCTTCACAGGGTCATTGCACCACATTTTGTCTACATTTTGTTTTAATATTGTTAATAATATTTTTTATTATTTTAATATTTTAATTTGTTTTAAATTTTGTATTTGTGTGAAGTCTGTTTATGGGATCCCGTGTGTATGTATGCGTATGTGTGTTGAGAGCAGACAATGGAACAAATTAAGAGGGTGAGAGAACTCCACTGATAAGAAGTTTCTTTGGCTGGTCCCTCACTGCCACTGGCATCTTCGACATGCTGCTGTACCCTGTAGTATACAAACTGCTAATGTGGATCTGTATGTGCTTTGCCATAGTGGCAATTTGTTACTGGATGAAGCAGGTGAAACTCTGCGTTGACAGCAAGATGCAAGGACTGAGGTTGGCCAGATGCCTACCACCACAGTCAGGGGCAAGACTGGGTTGGCCTCTGTGTTTGCCACCAAGAACTTTTAGCTCCGCTGTTGGTTGCAACCCAGCAGGCGTTGAGTGGTGGGGACACATGCCATACCAGACCTTGATGTGAGGGATGGCCTCCCCTGTTATCAGAGAGCTATACAGGAGAGAAGGGCAGGCCAAGAAGCCTGTGGTTGGCATATGTTGCAGATATGATCTAGTCTAAATCCCCCATTATTCTGACCTGCTACATGGTGTGTAAGAATCACTGATATGCCACATGTTATAAAGGTTCAAGTGACTTCAGATAGAGCGAACACAGCAAATTGTAAAAAACATACTAGTAAAACAAAAAGGGGGAGATGTGGGTGAAGGAATAGAAATAGTTAATGAAATGGATTCAGGCATTATCGCCCTGGTCTGGCTTCAGCCCTGGGAACAGTGAAGAAAACACCAGGTGTTAATGCCCTGGGCAGGCCTAAGCCTTGAGAACTGTAAAGACAACAATGAAGGGTGAAGATTGGTTAGCAAAACAAAGCAGAGTTTGCAAGATAAAGCAGGATGTGCATCTCAAAGACAGACCAAACTATGTGAATATTTGTAACCCTTACTTTTGCTAAATCAGAAGGACCAGGGAGTGAGAGAGTGGAAAGTTACTGCTTAGCACTTAGTAGACTATAAAAAGGATGGGATACCCAGGAATTCAGACCAGCATAGGCCTATATTGTCTATTGTCAGTTTGTTATGCTGTCTTTGATGGTAATATGTATGTGGCTATGTTAACTATATTGGTCAACTATATGCAACTGAAAGACTGCTGGGTATGTGGTCAAGCAGACCATTTTGATAGACCACTACTGGAATTTCCATCGAGTAATTGGACCGATCTTAACCCATATAGTCTGTTGAACACTTCATCCCAGTGAAAGACTAAGGCAGATCGATTAATGGAAGAGACTCCCCTTAGCTTGCTTTTTGTAAATCACCCCACACACCCATTTGCACTGTTGTTGCAATGGCCTGTTTGGAAAAAAGAAAAAGGGAAAACAGAAAGGGAAAAAAAAAAGTAGCCATTCTAGAATGGTTACTTCCACCTAGTACAGCACCAAAAAGTATATGGCAGCGATCAGAGGCTTGTTGCATTATTCATATTCGAAGCCGTCAAAGTGAATTGGGCTTAGCTGAGGGAAATGCCATAGCAGACTCAGTGGTGAATCTTCCTCTCATGAAGCCTGTGGATTCACTTGCAATGGCTAGATAAAGTCACTCTTTATTTCACCAGCCAGCAAAAGTTTTGAAGAGGCAATTTGATATATCTTGGACAGATGCATAAGGTATTGTAAAAACTTGTTCTCAATGCAGTCAGCACGGCACAGGGCTGGGATTAGGGGTTAATCCCAGAGGTATTCAGGCCTGTGAATTGTGGCAGATGGATGTAACACAGGTACCTGAATTTGGGAGACGAAAACATATACGTGTTACCGTAGATATCTTTTCCAAATTTGTGTGGGCTACTGCACAGGCTGGAGAAAAAGCGATCCACGTAATACGACATCTTACGGTCTGTTTTGCTGTTATGGGAGCTCCAAAAACTATAAAAACTGACAATGGACCTGCTTACATAGGGGGCAAAGTTGCACGGTTTTTGCAGAAATGGGGCGTTAAACATGTTACAGGCATACCTCATGTTTCTACAGGACAGGCAAGAGTAGAAAGAGCACACCGAACTATCAAATTATATCTAGAAAAGCAAAAGGACGTAGAGGTTAAGGATCCATCTATTCGACTAAACAAAGTCTTATTTACTTTGAATTTCTTGCATTTGGCTGCGGATGTCGAACAGCCACCAGTAGTAATTCATAATAGTAAAATACAGTTACAAGCCACTCCCGAAATTCGAATCTGGTATAAAAATCCACAACCTGGTAGTTGGGAAGGGCCAAGTCCTTTGCTGTTTACTGGAAGAGGTTGTAGTTGTGTTTCCACAGATCACGGACTGTTATAGGTGCCTAGTAGATGGGCTCACCCTGCGGTGTAACCGAAATCCAGCTCTGCAGACAACGACAACGCCGAGTGATTGTCGAACTCACAAAGAATCTGATAACAGCTATCAACCGTCCAGAATTCTCCCGGATTTTACCTAGAACTGTTACTAGTAACACTCTACATCATTTGGGACCTGGGGACCTTGGGAATTTAACAACAACGTCTATGAGAATCGTTGTCGAGCTTGTGAACATCGTAGTCTGGGAACAGTAAGATTATTGCTTATATGTGGCACTTGTGGTTCCTTTTTTAGTAAGAGTAGTTTATTATTAGATGTAGACAGCATAAGACATGCTACCCTACAAAATAGGGCAGCTATTGATTTTTATTATTAGCTCAAGGACACGGTTGTGAAGACTTTGAGGGAATGTGTTGTATGAATCTCTCTGATCACTCTGAATCTATTCATAAGAGTATTCAAATTTTGAAAGATGGCGTACAAAAGTTACAAGTGCTCTCTGAATGGGAGTGGTTTCAAAGATTATTGCACGGATGGGGAATGAGTAGCTGGCTGGGAGCATTAATCAAGCAAAGTTTAATGATTGTGATAACGTTGATTGTTATTGTTTTAATTTTCTGTTGTCTATGGAAGTGTATCATTAGAATGATAACTCACGCAGTGAACCAAGTCTGGGTTGCGCAAAAAGAAAAAGGGGGAATTGTAGAGGAATTCTTAGAGGCTAACGGGCATAGTGTCTTGATGCAGGCCTACTTGCACAACCCAGCCTATGAACCTGTCGACAGGCTCAGTGTGTCCTTGAAGCAGGCAAACCAGGGAGCAAAGCCAAAATAAACCGGCTAGCCGGGGGCGAAACAGGGGGTAGCTGACCGTGGGAAAGGATGGGCCGTGGACGTTATGGGATGTGGGCTTTTGCCTTGAACCAACCGGGTTGTAGCCGTAGGTGCATGGACAGCGTTGTTTAACCAATGAATGTATTGTTTGCTGTGTGTGAACCCTGAGAAACCCTATATAATCTCAGCAATATTGTGAATAAAACGAGCAGTGATCATACCTCTATGTGAATAAAACGAGCAGTGATCATACCTCTATGAGGACTCATCATTGACTCCGGAAGCTCCTTCACATCAGTAATATGTGATGCTGAGTGCTGAACCTTGAGATAATATGTGCTTTCCTGCAGAGATGATCCTTGCAAAATTTACCAGCAGACCCAAGTAACCCAAGTGATCCTGGCATGGAGGAAAAGTTGATGAGGCATGAGCTGTACCAACTGCTGCAAAAAATCCTGTCAGACAGTGGACGTAATTTCTTCTCTACTTTTTCTTTTCCGGTATAGTATTTTCTGCTGTATTACTTCCACTGAATGCTTAGACAACCAACATGTTGGCTGAACTGACAAGCTGAAGTCTTACATGGTCCTACAAGATCCTTTACAGAGAGGACTTAAAGTCAATTATACAGGTGCTTAGCAGACAAATAAGCACCACCACCAAGACTGCACTCAAGGGCATGTGAGTGTGTCTCCATGGCTCTGCTGGAAAATAATTTGGTTGTAAAATAACAGAACAATAAATAATGGATTAATAACTTTGCAGCAAATTAGCAGTTACTTGTCAAAAATCCCTGCTCGCCCTGCCCCACAAGGCTAAATGGGTCATGGATTGTCATACAGAGGAATTTCAAAGAAATCTTTGCATGCAAGGTACCGTGTATTTCTTTTGGAAAGCCTACTTCTATACCATTGTGAATAAATAAACAAAGAAACAAGCATACTGACTGAGGACCACAATAAAAACAAAATAATGCACATTTTACTTAAGCCTACATGTCACAGCTTTCTCATAATTTGATCATTCTGAAAAGGGGCATTAGTTATTATACTGTATTAGCTACTGTTCTAATTACTTGCAGAGAACTATTTTTTCTTTTCTATGATATACAGAAGATTTCATGAGATAATATGGTGCTGTTTTATTATCTGTGTTTTCAAATTACTTTCATGGTGATGTTTTAGGCACTTAATATTCTTTTTATTGCTACCTTATTTATGGAACCATGTCTGAACTATATATAATGGCTGTCATATGTGAGCACGCCCTGCTTCTCACTGTCCTCCCTTCAGTGAACTGTGAGTTCTGAGGATTATAGGATTACGTGGGATTGCATCATTTTATTGCCGAAGTGACTAAAGACTGAGCCTTTCTTTGCTGTGTCCTGTGCTCATGCTTTTTTTTTCCTTTTTTTTTTTTCTGTCTGAAAAACTCATACAACAAATAGTGACAAAATAAAATTTAGGCTCAGTTTACAAAAATACCATAATTCCATTAAAGGACTTCAGGATATACTTGACATGAGTAATTTCTTTGGTGGTATAAAGTTACTGGCATATGATCATTGGTGTTTGGGGTTAATGTGGCCAGAATGATACTTCATCTTAGGAATTACCACCTCTTGGACTTGCCTTTTCCAGTTGCATAGAACTGATCCCATATTAAAGAATTGAAGGTAGTCTATCATAGATGCAGCTAAAAGTCTGGCCCTATAAATCTAATCTTTCTAATCAGATAATCTGATGAAATGCCCTTGCTGGAAGTGCAGGAGGATGCTGGGTGGAAGGGAACATCTGGAATCCTTATTAAACTCTAGTTGCCTTGTGTCTGCAATTATCTTCATTTATGATATAGCCAACAGTTGAACAGGATGTGTAGTGTGTAGGCCACCTTTTAACATCAGTTTAGCCCTGCCAGGAAAGAGAAGGGGGGTCATTAATCCATGACTGTATTTATGTGCATAGTACCCCACAATCGTAATGCAAGCCTGCTCCCCATTATTCTAACATTGCTAATTGAGAGGAGCTCAGCAGACATGTTTGGTATCCTCTGAGGTCCAGCTGGCATCCAATTTCCAGCAGAGTTTGCTTAGAAACATGAAGGTCAAGTAACTTCCTCAAGGGTACACCATAAGTGGCTCAGCTGGGATTAAGACCCAGATTGTCCTTGCTCCTAATCTTTTGCCTTATTAATCACTGTAGTCTCTTTCTGCAAATACCTAATGAGTTCGTATTTGTAGATTTGCAAACACAATGTTCTGGGCAAAGTCACTTAATTTGCAGGAGCAGATTTCATGACTAGGAAAAGAATGAAATAGCATTCATTCTAAACTAACTCATTACTGAAATGGAAAAAATAAGACTGGATTTTGCTTATGGGAGCTGTCATTTTAACAGCAATGTTGTACTTCTCGATATCCTAAATTCTCAAAGCTGCACATCTGGCCACTCTTCCTCGTTGACTCTCAATACAGATGCTACTGAGGAGCATGATACTTCCTGAACTTTTTGGAGTCTGTATTTACCTTTATTACCACTCAAAGAAATTGGCTGACTGGCAATGCAGAAACAGTAATATGGTTATCACATAGTTTATTTGTAAAACTTTCTGTGATGCAGATACTGCAGCATTTTGGTTTATAAAATTTTTATAACGTAGTTGTTTTACTCACCTTCTGTGTGGGATGGAGTACTCCATCTCCAAGAGGAAAATCAGCAACAGAGTTTTTAGTTAGGATGAGGAAACCCCCTGATTTTCTGTATCTCTAACTGAAAACCACAGTCTCTATTATGGAGCGTGAAACAGTTTATAGGGCCATCTGTTTTTAATTAAAGGCTTAGTTTCCCCAATAGAAAGACACTTCATTATAAACCAACAAACATGTTCAGGCCAGTAGTAAACAGGGATGGGTTCAATGCACAAATGTAGAGAACTGCTTGGAAAGCCTTGTGGGATACAGACATAAAATATTAACTAACACATATCCCATGGATTAAGGAGCCAGAAAAACAAAAATGTCTTCATTTAGCCTGTTGTTAAACTGCATCAACATTGTGTAACTGATCTCCTGCCATTAGGCAGTGAAATCCAAAACCATGGGGCGCAATTAAAAGGCAACCTGGCACCTGCTGTCTCCAGTACACCTTTTGCAATAGCTAGAAAGAAACTGTTTCCTATCAAGGGATTGAGGATGGTATGAAGGGTTTTCCATGGGAGGCTCCTACTTCAAAGTTAGCCTATTACTACATGACCTGGACTCCTACATAAAGGGAGTTCTGTCTCCACTCTCCAGAAGTTACCACTTGATATTAATAATCTCAGCAAAAGTGCCAAGGATTAATATGGAAGTGGGACTCATTTGCAGTGTGATTATAGATAATTGAAAGCAAAGACATAGTTGTGGGGCTACGCAGAGAAAGTTCTGCTGTGCTGCTGTCTTTGCTAGACCTGAAGTGCAGGAGGGGTGTGCTAGCTAGAGGTTCAAGATGCAAGACAACACACAATTTGAGAACTGTTGACTATATTAAAAAATCAGATTATTAATTTTAGTCTAACATTAATGCTTTAAAATCCATTTGAAACCTTGTAAGGAGAAAATTAAACATTAAAATTGGATAAAACTGGAGAGATTTCTGTCAATGTCTAACTTGATACCATGATGAGATTTTGTATCTGCTGTAGACTTTTTCAGAACTATTTCTAGAAGTCCAGATAAAATTCAGCATGTGGTGGCATAGCAAATGCACAAAAAATTATAAAGGTATCTGAGTAAAAGAAAGGAGTTTAGTTTCCCGTTATATTGATGGTTGGTAGGGATTTTGTTAGGAGAGGTTTATCAGCAGTGACTGGAATGGAAGTTATTGTTCAAACAGCAGAGAGGAAACAAGTAATGTCCAGTTCTGCACAGGGATGCATCCACAATTTCCACAGGATTCAACAGGAAGCAAACACTCATACCTGAATGTTGTTTACTTCTCCCATTGGATTTTGGCTTGAAGTGTATGTATGTATCTGAGATTAAAGTGCAGGCAGCCATGTCGATATTCATGAATGTCCTGGGTTCAGCAGTAGCAGTCATTTTTCTCCTTCTTGGTAGCTGATGCAGCGCTGTGTTTTTGGCTTTCAGCCTGGGAACAGCACTGATAACACCAGTGTTTTCAGTTACTGCTTGGTAATGTTTTGGTCTGACTAAGGACTTTCTGAGTCTCATGCTCTGCCAGGGAGGAGGGGAAGCTGGGAGAAAGCAGAGACAGGACACCTGACCCAAACTGACCAAAGAGGTATCCCATACCACAGCACGTCATGCCAACGATGCAAAAAACAGAGAGCAGAGACCCGGAAGGGTGGGGGTGCACTGCGTGGTTGGGCTGGGTATAGGTGGTGAGCGATTGTATTCTTATCCCTTGTATTTGCCTTGTCATTATTATTATTGGTGGTAGCAGTAGTGATTTGTGTTATACTTTAGTTACTAAGCTGTTCTTATCTCAACCTGTGGGAGTTGCATTCTTTCGATTCTCCTTCCCATCCCTCCGGGAGCAGGGGGAAGAAAGAGGGGAAAGTGAGTGAGCAAGAAAACTGCGTGGCTGAGAGGCTTAAACCACGACAATGAGAAAAATGTTGTATTAGAAATGTCACACAGTTCTTGAAGAAGAAAGTCAAGAATTTCCTAACAGATATCAAAGAAAGTACAACACTACTGGTCTGTAGAGTAAGACAAAGAAAGAATTTAAGCTAATATAATAGCATTTGTTGCAGAAAAAAATTAGTCTTGTAAAGAACAAATTCTTTCTGGACCCTCATGAGTGTACACCTTCACTCCAACTGATGGATAAACTGAGGCAGAGAGGTTAAATGATGTGATCTGAAGTGTGCAGGTACAGACGTGCACCAAGGTGGTAAAAATTCATAACAGGGCTCTACTGATAGATACTTGTAACTATTAGAAATGCAAAATGAACAGAAGATATAGTGTTATGGAATATGTAGTGCCAAGAATTTTGTTGTGGCACAGAACAACTTTGTGATTTAAAATATTTCAGTCTGTGTATTTGTACCTTCCAAAAGGGAAATTGGTATCCACATTGCTAAAGAAAACAAGACCAGTGCTCAGGATGTGTTTTGTAATGTTGCTTCATAAATACAATATGTGCAATGGTGTGTGGTTTCTAGTATGGTTGCAACCAACAGTAAAATCTTCCCCATTTTGAGAAAGGCTTGAGGATTGTCTTGTTTTCTCAGCATCTCTGTGCATTTACAGATTATTGCAGTTTGCTTTGATTCAAACTTTTCTGGATTTGCCAGTCTCTCTAGTCTCATCTGGGCAATTGTATTCCAGCTCACTGCTCGCACGTTGCTTCCCTACTAAAATAAAAAGGGTGTTGGGGTCCTTCATCAGCACCTGCTGCTGAGGAAGCTGCTTGTATCACACAACACATCCTGCTAGCTCAGCTGTCACTGAAAGCTGCAAAGTCAAGAAGTCTCCCAAGGTCAGTTGAGGCACGTCTTTCTTAGTCATCTGGCCATAGCCAGTTTTCCAAATGGTAATGGCCTCACCTCTGAGTCAGCTGATTGGTGTAACCTGTCTTGATATACAGAAGATGGGACAGGATGCTCTAGGTGCCTTAATGCTTTTAAGTTGTGCTCTAGATTCTTGCTCGAGTGTTGGATCCTATCTAAAATTCTGATTCAATTTTCTGCTTTCTAGACCTTGTCCTAATTCTTCTTCCTAAGTGCTAGTTCCTGCCCCTGATCTGTTCAGTCTTAGTTCCTAGCTCTTGCCTCTTTCTTTTCCAGCCCTAGTTTCTGCTTTAAGTTACCCCTCCTGACCTTGTTTCAGCTATGACTGCTCCTGATGCTGAAGACACTTGCAAATAGTGAGCCAAATCTGGTCTTCACTTCACTTAACCATGCAAGCTTTATTTTTCAGGAGACTAAGATATACTCCAAGTACAGTGGCTTTAGTACTGTCTAATCAGGGGATAGATACATAGAAATTCTAGTTCTGGTATCAAGGCAAGCTACTCATGAAGGTGAATCTCATCTATCAGCAGATTGTTACTAATTGAGTTACATGGGGTAGAGCTGTACATACAGCAATAAACTTTTTAAAAAAATTGCTTAGACATTTCTAAGAATGCCTCTTCCATCTGCTGCTTCCATGCCCTAATAATAACAATAATAATTAATAATAGTCTCTTACTCATTTCAAATATGGGAAGGCAAGGAGATGCTTTCTCTACAAGTTTCCAAAAATGATTCAGTAACTTCCTGAGAATGTTTCCTCATTCATATGACAGACTCTTTGTATGCAAGTGATGAGAAATTGTACTTGAAAAAGCTGTGCTGAGAATAAGTGTATGTAGGATAGCCAGTTATAATAGGGCCTCTTAACTGGATGTGTCGATCAGGTGGGTGTATTATAGTAACTCAAAGAGGGAACTGATGAGCAGAGTCTATTTAGCAGAGTATCATCTGGCCAAAAGCAGATTCCAGCAGAGCTGTAGAAGAGGAGGACAAAAGCTGTTATTTTCCCAGCTTGCTATTCCAGTGCACAGCAATCTGAAGCTTAGGGTCTTCTTGATTTAGAGATTGTACCTTTTACTTTAATAATTAGTTTTTTCTTCTGTGAATTTGTCTCATAGCTTTTCAAATTCATATAAATTATTGTTATTCTTCATTTCTTGCTAGAGTATGTTCCCTAATTTAAATCTTGGTTGCAAAACAGCACCCCATTTACTTGTTTGATAACTTAATTTTGTGTCTTCTAATTCCTTTACTATAAGAAATGGGGAGCAGCCATCTTTTGCTCACTTCATATCACTTTTATTGTACCAGCTCTTAAGCTATCCCTCTTCATGAGAAGTCTAAGTTTATTCATTCTTCTAATAGTCATTCCATGTGTTTGGGCTCCTTCCTTGTAAGTCTCCTGGTTTTGTGATAGAGATAGGGAAGCCAGAACACACTCGTAAGAAGATTTTTTTGTAGCAACACTGTGATGTTTACTGTTTTGCTCTGTACTCCTTTTCTACTGGTTCTTAACATTCTATTTGCTTTTACAATTATTACTCGGCATACAGACACTGTTTTCATATCAATGTCTATCACATCTCAAAGGTACTTTTTCTGTGTGCTATTTGCCATTTTGAGGCCTGTCATTTTCTATATAAAATTACTATTACTTTTCCTGATATTGTACTGAATTTCATCTACTAGTTTATTGCCCAGTTCTTCAGCATCATGAACACTGTCTACAGCTCTTTGCAGAAAATTGTGACTTTAAAAGCTTATTGTCATCATCCAATTTTGGCATGGTGCTGTTTCACCCTTCTGCACCATAAATATACTGAGCAGTGCAGGTTTTAACAAAGAATTTTGTGGGACTTCCTGGTATTTTCCAAGAAATTAGCTTTACAAAATACTCTGCAATAGATCTGTGTATTCCTGTAGTCGATGTTTGGTGGGTTTTTTTTCTGAGTTTCTAGCACCTTGCTCTGTATGGACATAAGAGTTGCTAGTTAATAGGTATTTGGTTCATCTCATAAATCCTGTAAAAAATTAGCGTGTCCCATATGTCACCTTCGATTCTTTTGGCACCGCATCAGTTTTAAGTGAAAAGTTACACTTCAGACGTAATCATGCAGCCATTTCTCTCTTTATTCCACAAGAACTCCTGGCTCTGGTGTTACTGACTTTGCTACTGTTCATTTTGTTGTTCTACAGCCTTTTCTACTGACACTTTGAGATAATTTAAGACAGTCTTTCACACATATTCCATACAGAAGAGTTCTAATGCAGAAACCTCCACAAGTCTGTTCTTACAGGTTTTCTCCTGTGGTTCGACCTCTGAGTGCTCGTTTCATACCTTGCTCATCTATTGGTTGTACAAATTTTCTGGAAGAGTTCCTGTTCCTGAATTTTTTTTAAGATGTGGGTTAAATCATTCCTTATTTATAACAGATAAAATTCTGAATCACTTTGTGGCTTTTAGTAACAGTAAGTAAAACTTAATCACACACATTTGTCTATTTCAGCATTTAATGCATTTATTATTCAGTATATTAAGTATAATATTAAGTATATATAATATATATAAGCATATGTGTATATATGTAAGTATGTATTATATATACTTTATAAAATTTAGTTAATTGATATTTCTTTACTGGCTAGTTTGTAATGAGATTAAAAGCCATATTGTTATGTACTGCTTGGCAGCTATAGCTACAACTTAGTATCACCAAAACAACTCAAGTGATTATCTGTTTTTCCAGAAGACAGAAAGCTCTGAACATGTTCATGAAAAGCATATAAAAAGAGATGTCTTCGTAGTACAACTGAGTGAGTAATATCACAGATAGCAGAGGCTGGAGATCCATGAAGAAAGGAACCAGTGATTAAACATATTTAGATGAATGAAAATTAAGTTTAGGAATTGACAGACCTTATTTAGCCTTTGCAGGCAAACTGCCAAGGAGGACAGTCTTTTAACTGAAACTGAAAAAGAACTGAGGTAGCTCTGCTATTTCTTTCAAGAATATCTGGTTCATAGGAGTTAGAAAAAAATCTGTTGTGACACCAACAAAAAGCCTTACTGCTAGATGGTTGTTTCAAATTCTTGTAATCACCTTTAAATAGTTTGTGTCATTTTACAGACAAACAACATAGTGTAAATGGAAGATTAAAAGAAAATACATCTATTTTATCCTGTTCCATACCAGTTCACCTCTTTAAAGGTGCTAACTTAGCCTTCTGTATTATTCTGCATCTACTGATATTCTCAATTTACTAATGTGTTCTTACATGAAAGCTTTTTGGTGGGCTCTTTTGAGTTCATTCTTCTAATCTATTATTTCCATATTGATCTGCTTACAAAAAGCTCCAAACTGTGCTAGTTACCAAAATAAATAATATATTGGATAGGTAGACTTAATTTCTTTTAAAAAGTACAGCGTACTGCAAACAATGCTTAGATGAATGAGCTGCTTCACAACCTTAAGAGAAGTCCCATATTTCTTTCTCTGAGATAAAACATCAGTACAATGTGAAAATAAGAAATTTGCCTTTTTAACCACTTCCTGATACATTAGATTATTGGCTTTGATGATCAAGTATTTTGCAATGTATGGTTGTAAAGGTAAAATAAACACCTTAATTTTTACTCTCTTTTTTTAGTGTAAATAGCCTGGTTTTGTTTCATTAGTTATAATAGTTGAAATGCATAATGGTAAGGCTTCCTTTTCACAATATATTATCTTATAAACATAGCAGTATTAATGCTGACACCTAATGGCATCATTAATGTCAGAACCACACCAAATTCTCATTATGGCTTTACCTGCAAATCTGCAGTGTGAAATAGCAAAAGAAGTCAGTAATTTTTCATTGTGGATTTCATGGTGCCAATTAGTCTTGGAGCTATCTAAACCATAACTATTAAAATTGCAGGAATAAAAGTTCAAAAGAAGACATCTACAGCATTGGTAACATCTGTAGAAACAGAAACTAATTTAAATTCATGTTAGATTGAAAAAGAATGGGACAGAACCAAGATGAAAGTTGTCATAGATCAAAAAACTGTTTGAAATTTGGTTATTTTTCCTACATGAATCAACAAATGTGACTAGGTCATAAAAGAACTAACTGAAATAAGGTTTTCACTTTTAGCCAGGTACTTCCAATTTGTAATATAAATTGGAACATGCTAACAGTAATAGTTCATTATTGTTTCTAACTCAGGAAGAAGCTCTTTCATGTCTGTGATCGAATTCAGTTATTTCAGGTAAATTCATGAGCAACTTCACATAAAAAATAAGTGATTTTCTTTAAAAAATTAAGAGTTCCTTAGCTTCATTCGATCACCCGTGCTTGGAATTTGCCTTAGCATTGACTTTCAAAAATTAAATTATTTATTTTTTTCACCCCCTCAGAGAATTTATGAGAAAATCCTCATGTCAGTTCCACTTTGGTATAGATTTATTTCTGATAGAAGTAATCTCTGACAGTCCAACAGGTTATGCAATAAATTGATCCAGTCCACCCCACTATCCATAAATAAGCTGGATATCTAAATGAAACCAAAGATGCAGTACTCCTTTTATTTGTGAGACAACCATCTATCTGAGGAAAGCATTGAGTTTTCTATTTTAAAACATCATATATACAGAACTAATAGCAACAATAATGAAAATCAGATTATGAAGGCTATTTATTTGCACTTAATTGCACTATCAGATTATAACACGCTAACACTAATGACATATGTAATGGGAAGTCCTGTCACTGTTTGCTATTTCAGATGCACAGAATAATACGGTATAATGAGCACTGGGACAGTACAAGTACCTTTAAAGCTTCCAAAATATGACACAGCTTACATATGTTTCTTGAGACAATAGCCAACACTGCGGGGGGGGGGGGGGGGGGGGAGGGGGGGGAAGTTACTGCAGATGTCAGAGCCATTTTTTGAGGTGAAAAGTAAGAAGTGCTGTGGGATATTTCCTGTTTCACAGAATATAGACTTTCTTACAGTTAAACATCTTTTTCACAGGATCTCAAACAGTAAAGTGGAGCAAATTCAATTTATCTTCTGAAGAAGAATGAAGGATTGAAGTATTATGTGGATTCAGTCCTTGATGTTTAAGAACGTGGGAATTTAAGAGTAATATGTACATATCGTGCCTATCCATATCTATCATGTCTGATCTGTCTTTATGAAAAAGAATACAAAGATATTCTAGTCCTCATGCAACACTCATTGATCCTGGAAGGAATCTTGAAATAGAACAGTATGTGATGCCACTTTAAAGAAATCATATTCTAATATTTAAAAAAACCTGAGTTTACGTACATGAACTTTGTCTCAATTCATGCCTGATGCCACATGCGGGTCAACTGCCAGCATCAGGATACTCAGAAAATGTGCACTCTGTCCAGTTCTGTGCCACTTGAGAAGAAGACTGGTCTTACTTGCATTTCCGTGATGGGTTTTGGTTTAGTTTCTACTCTGGGCATGGTAGAATGGCAGTTGTTACATTCATTGGTCCTCTCTTCAGTGGAGGGTGTGTGGATTCAAAAAGATCTTTGAGACAGCAGAGTTCATAAGGGGTTCCTAGTACTGCAAAATGGGAAGATTGTAGACTGTGAGACATTTTGGGGAACATTTTTGTGGATGCTGACTCTCACAACTGAAAAGCTGTTTAGTGAATTTTGGGAGAGGCTACTACACAATGTCAGCCTTTCTGGTGGGTTTGCACTTTGTCATTTTTCATGGGATTGACACTTTTTTTTACAAATCTTAATCCCAATACAAATTTATTGTTAGTGTCATGTTTTGACATCATCCTCTTGGATCTCTCTTATGCTACAAAGAATCTCAATGTACATGATAAATTAGATGTTAGCCTTTCTTCTTTCTTTCTCCTGGTGTTATCTCACAGGTTTTCTTTTTCTCTGTTGTGCTTGACATCCGTATGTGTCTAAATTTGAATAACAAAGTGGTAAAAAATGTAGATAAAATATTTGTTTCTATCTTCATACACAAATTTGTTGGGATGAATAGGTGACAATATGATGTAGATTTTAATTTCAGGTTAGGAACACCAGCATTCTAACACAAATCCGATACTATAGCTGCTTGTCAGACTGATGATTTTCATGGCTAACTATTTTCTGTTATCTTTACTGACTTCAGGGCTGCAGCCAGATATGCTGTTTCTCCTTTTTTTTTGTTCTTCAGTTGCAGTTAGTTTTCAGATTCTCCAGAACACTATCAGTATGGATGTACAATCTCCACTCTGACCATTTAGAAAAACATAATGAATTTGAAGCTGGGAGAATTTGAAGATTTGCGTGCAAACCAGTACATTTCTCTGCTTGCTTTTGGCACAGATGTTTTCATTTGGGTGTAGCAAAACTATCGATGATATAATTCTTTTCCTGAAGATATTCTTTAGGGCCAAAAAACCCATCCCAAAATGACTTCTATTAAATTTCTTTTACAGTGCAGGATACAAGAGAAGTAAGAGATGTCAGTTTGAACAAGGAATTAAAAATATGCTCGTGTTTAATGGATCCTTATGACAAGCACCACATTCACAGGCAGCAACCGTCCTCCTTGATCTCAGTTTAAACTGTGTAAAAAGTCTGGCTTTTAAACTTTGTTGCAATCTTAAGATGTAACAAGGTTTCTGGAAAAAAAGTTAGCTGAATCAGTTGAATTGCTCATGAGTTGGTTTAAGCTTTTTCCTTTGGAAATGTAAATCTTTCTCCGCTTTGCCTTGTAATTATTGAATGCTATTTTGTAAATGGAGAGAGGCTTTCCTTTTCAATGATCTCTTCACTCACAATTCCTCTTTACATTCTGTCTCTGTTATGGATGTTTGTCCCTTATTTTTGGGCACTGTACATTTGTATTTTCTACTTCTCATATGCCTTCATACTCTTTGGCAGTCTTACTTTTGGTGATCTTCCACGTTCATTGAAACTTGGCACAAATGTTTAGAGCACACTACTACTGACAAGCCTAGTTTTCCCTCTTCTAAGCAGCAATGATACTTGATACTTTACGCAAGCATTCAATTTGTAGTGTTTTTCAGCTTTTATTTTGTTGTTTTGATCGTGTGAAAACACATGAACCAATGTAATCCACGTGAAATGTTCTGACCGCTTTAACTGCTGCATCATCCACAGATAGCCCTGTATGCTGCCTCTATGCAGCTCATCACTTTCAGGACCACAAACCCCTAGGCGAGGACCTATGTCTCATGATGGGCCATCGGCTCTCTCTGACAGCGCCATTAACGGCCATTGGACCACACGCCCCCGGGGGCGGTGGAGGCACAGACACATTGAAGGGTATCGATGGCGGGTGCGGCGACGCTGTACCTATGGCCCTGCCACGTGGCCCCGGCCCGGCGGTAAGCTCTTCGCTTGGCAATAGGTCTTAGCCAGCTCCAGGCCGCGGCTGCCCCGGGGAAAGCGTGCGGGAAGCCTCGGCCCGGCGGCCTGCCCTCCTCCCAGCCGCAGCCCCGAGACCACATCCAAGTGGCAGAAGGAGGACGAGGAGAAAGAGGACAAGGACCGAGGCGGCAGCGGGGGCTTCCGCGTACCATCGCCTCCCCCACCCCTGGGCCGGCCCCGCCCTCCTCCCACCCCGCGCACTCCCCTGCCCTGGACCTCGTCGGCCGCCGTCCGTCTCCCCAGGTGAACGCATATCCCTCCGCCGCGGCCGCCGCTGCTGCTGGGCTTGCAGCCCCACAGTCCCCGGATGGAAGCTGTTATGGCCGCCAGCCGCGACTCGACGGGCTATGGCGAGGGGCGAGGTAACTTTACCAAGCGGGAAAGGGGATCTCCGCGGTATGCGGGAGCGGGGGGCCCGGCGCGGGATGCGCCCGAGGAGAGCCGCAAGAAGAGCCTCCCGCGGCGAGGCAGGAAGTCGTCCCGTGGTAGGGCTGAGCTGTTAAGTAGTGCGTGCCCCCCGCCTCCCAAGTTCGTGGGGCGGCCGGGGCCCGCGGGGAGGCGGCCGGGGCCCGCGGGTAGCGCCCGGCCGCGGCGGGGAGTGGGTGACAGTGCTTCGTGTCCGGCTCCGTGCTGCCTGTGGTGCCGTGTTCCTCCGCCGGGCTACACGCGGACGGGCGAGGTGTCGCGGCACCTTCGGGGCCCTGTGGGTGCCCGGTGGCGGGCGGTTGGGAGCAGCGGCAGCGCTGCCCGCCAGGCGTGCCCGAGGGGCCGCATGCATTCTGCAGAGGAGCTGGGGAGGGCAGGCGCCCCGCTCTTCCCCCACCCTTATTTTGGGGAGCGCCTGGTGCTTCTTGGCGAGGTCGGCTGGAGCTCGCGACGCCGCCCTGAGGCGGTGGCAGCCCTGGGGGTTCCTCCTCCCCCCCCCTTTTCGGCGTCCCCGGCCTTTTCGCCTTTTGTCCCTGCTCTTCCCTGCTTCCATATCTCAGGGGACGGGGGCACAGCCTGCTCTCTGGTCCGGCCCCTCGGCAAGCCCCGGCAGCGCCTGTGGGACGCTGCTGGTTAGCGGCGGGGCCGGGAGCCCCCTTTGGGTAGCCGGCCAGCGCAGCCGGCATCGCAGGTAGTGGGTGAGGAAGCGGCTGTCTGTAGGTGAGTCACTGAAGCCTTGAGCTGCCGTTCTTGTAAACGGCAAGTTGTTTGTGTGGCATGGGTGCCTGTGTTCGTTAGCTTTGAGAGTGATTTCGTACTTCATTTTTACTTTATGTTTCATTTTTACAAAAGCAGCGTTTTGCTGCGTCAGATAGATTCTATCTGAGCGCCAGAAGCACCGGCTCTGTGGGTTTCTGACAGTCGAGTTCTGTAAGTTCCTGCATGTGCCCGTGGCTTTGTAGAGATGCAAACCACTCTAGATTTGCAGACACGTAGGATGGGACGAGCATGGATAATAATTTAGCATAGTTTGGTTTGGCTTGTTTGAGGGTTTTTTTTTAGTAAAAATTAAATAAGTGTAGACAATTTTTATAGAAATGTCCAAAATGCTGCCTGCCTGGGCATGTCTGTGCAAGTAAATTTGTTTGTTTGGTTTTGGTTTTTTTCCCCTGTTCTAAATGGGGGGGGGGGGAGGGGGAAGTAAAACGTAACTAACTTAAGAGTGTCTTACTCCTATCATTTCTCACTAAAGTATATAGCAAAAACTTTTTCCTCCATGTGTACTTTTTTTAAACATATTGGACATACTGGAGCATTTTTCGGGGGAGGAAATTGAGGCCTAGAGCCTCAAGTGGTTACTTGTGCTTGTGCTTAGTGTTTTGGTCTGTCTTTTGTGGTTTTTTTTTTTTTTTTTTTTTTTTTTTGTTTTTTTGTTTTTTTGTTTTTTTTTGCTGTTAGCTGTGGTGCATGCTTGTGCATTTCCAGGGTTTGTATTCACCGTGTCTGCTTTATAATCTACTTACTTATTTCAAATGTTTATTTTAATGTAATATTCCATCTTCCAAACTTCTGCAGAAGTTTCTAGAAAATTATAATTAGGTCTTTGCCATAGAAGTGATTACAATTTTTGTTACTTTGAGTCCAAGTACCATTTTGAGATACCACTTACTACTTTCTGTCTTGGTTTGAAGTTATATGTTTATGCTTACCAGTTATGAATGCCTGAGATGTAGTGACAAAGCTAAGGTTAAAATAGGAGTTTTCCAGTGATTTTTAATCCTACCTACTAATTTAGATTCTGTATTGTTTTTGATGGTGTCCTTTTGGGGGAGAACATAGCGCATATTTATAGTTTTTCTGTCTTCAATGTATTAAAAATGTGCATACTATAAAAATGCAAAGGATTTATATTTTTCAGCTTTTTATTTCCTTTTGTTTCCAGACCTTTTTTCAGTATTTCTCCTGACTGTGGCCTTTTCTGAGCCTTACATATTTACCTCTTCTGTATATGTGGAAAAATGTTAAAAAGGCTGAAGAATTGAAGTCAAGTCTTTTCTTGATGTGTAAGTTTGGTTTCTTCTTTGATAATATACATTTAAAGATCCCTATGATTTTTTTTTGCTAGTTGGTTGTTTCTAGTAACTGTTTTAATTTATTGTGCTGCAGGTGCTTGTTGATAGTTGAAAGCTACCCAGTAATAACAGATATAAATTGTAATTTGCATGGTTAATTAGTTAAAGGAGATCTCTAATCAAATTTGAATATACCCAACTGAGACTCTTTGCCAAACATAAATGTTTTAGTGAAATGTTGCCCAATTGGACCACATTGGCCTCATGTTAAAAGTCTGAGGCTTGTTCACTCTTAACACTTGATCCACTTCTGTTTTCTGTAGTGTTAACTGCATACATATTTTAGGTTTCAGCATTTAACATTATGACATTTTAACCTGAATGATAGGCAGCTACCATCAGTTCTATGATTCTGTGATGTATTCCATCATGCAACCTGTAATATTCATGTGTTGCATCTTGTGTATTAAAGAAGTTCTTCAAGCAAACAAGTTCCAGTTACTTTTTCTTTTGTGTGGGGATTCAGCTTGCTCCTGTTCAAATAAGGGGTTTGCTATTGACAAGAGAAAGTATTACAATATAGTACTCTTGGTGAAAATGGAATGTAACATAGGGTGGTGCCCTTCTGAAGTGTTTTAGTGTGGAAAGATTCCCAAGGAGTGAGTATGTGTGTTTATGTGTCTGTGGTGGTGTTGGTTTGTTTGCTTGCCTAGTTTTCTGGGGCCAGGGTTGAATGTCAGATGTCTTGCATGTCTCTTAGCTGGAGCACACAGTTCATAGAATCATCATAGAATCATAGAATCCTGGATTGGAAGGGACCTTAGGGATCATGTGGTCCAACCTTTCTTGGCAAAGCATGATACAAACTAGATGGCCCAGCACCCTGTCCAGCTGAATCCGGTGCTGGGGAGTCCACCATTTCCCTGGAGGAGTTAATTGAATATATTTGATATTGGAGTCTATAAAATGTCAAAGTCTGTTTTGACTTGTGCAGAAATGCCATTATATTTTCCAAAGGAATGCAATAAAGCATAAAAGGAATGTGCTTTTCTTGCTGTGTGACACATGAATAAGGCCTTTTCAGTCTCGCATTTTCTGTGTCAGGTATTTACATGTCTAGTGTTAGATACTTCCTTCTTACAGGACTATGTGAAAATATTTGGAAGACCTTAGTGGTGATGCTTATGATGGCCTGGAGCTCTAGAAGCAGCTCTTGCACATCATCACAATGAGGGAGAGGATGTGATCGTTTGTTTCAGTGTGAATGTGAATAGGATGATCTAACGAGTTCCAAGTCTGTGTTGCTTCAGGGTGGGCAGGAGAATAGTGGACAGAGAGCTGCTGATCAGATTTCAGCTAGTACTTTACTAACTTGCTAGTAAAGGGGAAAGTGACACTGATTTCTACTATGGACAAACTTTTTAGTATGAAGTGTTACGTAGTAGTGTAGAAAGAGTTCTTCCTTTTCAGCGTGTCATGTTTTAAGTCTCTCTAACTCATACAGTCTCTCTCTCACTCACTTCCCCTCTTGATGGGAAGGAGAATTGAAAAGAATGCAACTTCCACAGGTTGAGATAAGAACAGTTTAGTGACTAAAGTATAACACAAACCACTACTGCTACCACCAATAATAATAATGACGAGGCAAATACAAGGAAAGAATACAATTGCTCACCCAGCCCAATACCAAGCCTCACCCAGCAGTGCACCCCCAGCCTTCCGGGCCTCTGCTCTCCATTTTTACATTCTGGGCATGACGTGCTATGGCACGGAATATCTCTTTGGTCAGTTTGGGTCAGGTGTCCTGTGTCTGCTTCTTCCTGGCTTCCCCTCCTCCCTGGCAGAGCATGAGACTCAGAAAGTCCTTGGTCAGACCAAAACATCACTAAGCAGTAACTGAAGCACTGTTATCAGTGCTGTTCCCAGGCCCAAAATCAAAACCACAGCGCTGCACCAGCTACCAAGAAGGAGAAAAATGACTGCTGCTGCTGAGCCCATGATACAGTGTCACTTTTCAAAATCCAAGTTATTTTCACTGCTATTCCATTTGTGTCGATTTTATGTTGACATGTGGGAGTGTTGTTTAAGCATGGACTTGAGCTGCTATAAATTATTAGTGTAGCCTCTTATGGAAACACAGACATTAAGTCTGTAGCAAGACAATAATACTGACCATACTTACTTGAGCCTCTTAATCCATAGAGGAGTACTGTTGTCAGCCATGCTCTTGTTCTGAAAAGATTAACCTATACCCAGGAACATATGGTGAGAAACCAGAGTTAGTTTGTATCTGGTTACCATCTCAGACTTGTGTGATAGTAAAGGTAGGCATGTGGAAATTTCATTGCAGAAGAGTGTGGTGGGTTTTCTGGTGTTGATAAAGATAATGTCGCGTTAATGAAGTAGATATTTTGTCAGATTTTTTTTTTCTTTTTAAGCACAGTAGAATAGCAAACATGAGTAATAAAATATCATCTCCTGCTGAATTTGGCTTGTTTTTAGTATTTCATCTAGATTCAATTAGTGGTCCATGTCACAGAGGAGGTACAGTATTTATATTTGCTTGAGATCCTGAATAAGTAATCAATGCTAGCTTAATTCTTAAAAAGCAGCTCTTGTGATTTCTTAAGCTTACAGGTTGCCCTGGTGTGGGAGAAACCCCAAATTTGATGACCTACAATTTCAGTGTTTTAATCTTTCAGTAGATGTTGTTCTTTAAAGCTTGTTTTTTCAAGATTTATGTATATTTTGTGGACGCCCTCTCCAACCAACAAACCCAATAAACAACTCCTCTCCAAACATGAAGAAAGGTTACAGTGTAATGTCTCTTTTTTGCCTCATCCTTTTTTATCTCAAATGCTATTATAAAAATCAACAACTTCCAAGATTGGCATGTATTTACTAGTGAATTGTAATGGGCATTCTAATTGCATTACTTTTAAAAGTAATACTTTGTTTTCTAATTTCAGGAAAATGAAATGGGGAAGTTCTAGAACCTTGAGAATAACTCGGCACAGTAGTCTTTTTTGCTGCAGGAACTAAGTCTAATCTCAAGAAATCATTTAAAGAAAAGGAAAACTGAAAATCATGCCATCTGAAAAGGAACAGTTTCTTTGTGATAAAAAGCAAATTATTTTGTTAAAGCCTAATGCTGCAAAGAATTTTTCTACAGATACTACTTCGGGAAAAACGGATCCTTTGGAAAAAAAGGATCATTTGGTGAATGATCCTTTAAGTACGATAACTCAACCAGCAATTTTAGATGTCAATGTTGCTTATGAACTAAAAAATGTGAAAATTGATTTACCTAAGGTGAACATTCCAAATGAAGTATTACTGAAACATGAAGTTGATAGATTTAGAAGACTCTTTCGGTGTAAGCAGCAAACTGCAAGAAAGTCCCTAAGTCTAGAGAAAAACAGAAGCAATCTCAATTGTTCACAGGGAAACCACTTGCAAAATAAACCAGAAGTGCCATTTGAAGAAGGATTGAAAACTGCAGCAAAAATACTGAATTTCACTTGCGCGAAGTGCAAGGATAACGTCAGATACAGCCCAAATGATCTGCAGAAACATTTTCAGCTGTTACACTATGGCGAGTTGCCTTCGTATCCTTGTGAGATGTGTAACTTCTCGGCCAATGACTTCCAGTCATTTAAACAGCATAGGCGCACTCATCGTAGCACTTTAGTAAAATGTGAGCTCTGTAATGATGAGTGCCTGTACACTTTGTTGGATTTGACAAAACACTTCACATCAAAACATTGTGCAAATGGTCACTTTCAATGTGAAAAATGTGGGTTTTCTACCTGGGATGTGGGCACATTTGTTCAGCACATTCATAGACATAATGAGATTCCATATAAATGTGGAGAATGTCATCACATAAGCTTTACAAAAGAGGAGTTCCAGGAACATCATCTTATTCATACCAGAATGTTTCCTTTTGGTTGTCAATATTGCAGTTACAGGACACCTCAGAAAAATTATCTTTTAAAACACATCATAGCTTTGCACAGAGACCACTTATATGCGAAAGAAAAACTGGAAAAGGAGAAATGTGAAAAAAGAATAGTGAAGACTGCAGAAGGACTGAAGCTTGTGTTAAGAAGGTATAAAATGGGAGCATCAAAAAAAACACTCTGGAGACCGAAAAAAATAAACAGTGAAAGTGACAAAATTGGAGAAGACAATGCACAGGTGCTAAGAAGTGTGAATAAAATTCAAACAGAAGATGAGGAGCTGAACCAGTGCATGAGAAGTGTAGAAGCAAATGAAGAAAAAGATCAGATTATGTATACAGGAAAACACAATTTCACGGGTGGAATGCTCTCTGCTACTACTGCACAATACAATAAAGCAGATGATGGAACAAGTTATGGCCTGGGATTATTGAAAAACGCTGTTCATGGGCCAACAGTATTGATGGTAAAAAACAATAAAATATCTGTTCCAGCAAATTACAGTGCTAAATTTATGGGATTTAAAATGGTAGATGGAAAAAAACATATTGTTATAAAGTTGTTACCTACGAGTAAGCAAAATATACATTTGTTGGGTCAGAAAGCTGATCCTGTTAAAGATGGGTCTACAACTCCTTTGCTACAGACTGCTGATTCCTGTGGCTTGTCTTCAGGTGCTATACCACATGTAACTGATCAGTCAACCTTAAAGAACAACTCTCTTCACCCAGTAATCCCTCCTCAATTTTCTTGTTCTGCTTCTCATTCAGGAAAAACGAAAGTGGGAAAACAAAGTAACTCCTTATTGTATGATAGTGTTTCTCAAGCTGTAGCACCTTCTAATGTAGCTGTAGGAAAAAGTATGAATTATTTGCCAGTGAAGCTGGGCTCAACTGTATCTCCATGTGGTGAGGTGACAAAAGTTGGAACTCAAAGTAATATCTCGTGGGGAAGCTATAGTCCTCCAAATCACCCTCAGGTATTGCCACCCACTATTACAAATATGCTTCACTATGACCCTATGAAAATGCCCTTCTTTCCTAAACTGAAAATACAAAATGGTGGCCTGAATAATAGTAATGGAACTAACAATCTCTATTATTCAAATTCAGTGGATTCTTCTAATGAAGGATTGCTGTCTTTTCACAACTATTCCAAAATGGACACTTCAGATGATCCATGTAGCATTTGGATGTCAGCAGAAGACAGGTACAAAGAATTTATATATAGCAAAACACTTCCTTTTCAGAAGAGTAGAAGTAAATCTGCATCTTCATATTCAGAGTCAATGGAAGGCTTAAAACCAGAGAAAGCTGTATCAATCCAATCAAATATTAATAAAACTTATGGACACATAAACACTAAGAATAACTCTGTGTCTTCTAAAAGCCAGTCTAAATGTGGTGTTGACAGCGAGTGTT
The DNA here is from genome assembly GCA_028858755.1 of Ara ararauna. NCBI lineage: Eukaryota > Metazoa > Chordata > Aves > Psittaciformes > Psittacidae > Ara > Ara ararauna. The sequence goes on from CM054381.1 coordinate 73,254,432, forward strand.
TTATGGAGGACAAGCATAACGGCCAGCAGTATTCGGATGCTAACAACCATCAAGGCTTTGAGAACGTAGCTGAAAAATTCCAAGAAAATGCCTCTGATTGTGTTAACTCGGTCTTAATGCCTAAAATCACATCTGTTTTCTCATTGCAGAGTGAACAGGCAGCTAATTATTTATCGCCTGAAATAAACCAGTTACTTCAAGATGTGTTAAAAGTGAAAGCAACTACTCAGCAAGAATCCCACAGCAAATCAAATAATTGCGTAAAACTTCATTCTGACAAGCTGCTTTCTGGTCATGAGACAGGGAATAAAACCTTTACGCATTTAAAAAGCTCTGCAACTTCATGTGGTTTTCAGAGGCCTCCTCCTAATGTAGACTTTCATTTATATAAGAGAGAGTTGAACGCAAGATGTAGCACAAATGAAAGTACACATCATGGGAGAGAAAAACAGACACCCAGAACATCATATGCTTCACAGGGAACGGATAAATTATCCAGAACTCCAGGTGCTGGTATATTGCTAAAGACTCCTACAGATACAATTGTAACACAGCAATTAGGAAAAGAGAAAATACTGTCTGCAGCCCCAAATCCTTGCAGCTTGTCACCAGTTCTTCAGAAACAGAAGAAACCCCTTTTAGTTCAGTCCCCTTCATCAAGATTTTTTGTTCCTTTGCACCTTGCTAACCAGCCTGGACTACGGGTAGTTTCAGGAAAATCTCTTCCATCAACCAGTTCATCAGATGGGCATGTGACTAAAGGTGTTCCAGCATCTTTTGTTTTAAATAAGGGACCTGGAATGATTTTGACTTTTAACAGGGCAATTGGAACGGTTGCAAGTGTACCTAGTGATAATTCTCAGGTTTTAGGGAGAGTTGCATCCGGAGAATATGGTAAAATAAGCATGCCAGCTTCACAAGTGGAGGGGAAAAATGACAGTTTCAGAAGCATGAGAAGCTCCTGTAATGGGAGAGCATGTAGTACAGCAAATGACTCATTGAGTAGCATGCCATTCAAAGGACCTCTTGTAATTACAGACTCATCGGAGTCGACTCTGAGAGGAATTTCTTCTGTGAAGGTGTTACCAGAGCATCAGGATGCTGTCAATTGTTCCTTGGAGTCAGTAAACCAACAGGAAATTAAACAGAAACAACATGTTTATGCACTTTTGCCTGATGTACAGCAGGCAGTTCTTCTGAAATGTGTGACACCAAACAAGCCTGTAGTTCATAAACATAGTGTTTTTCAGGACAATGCTCATTATCAAAATTGTCAACCAAAGAAAACTGGAGCCATGCAACAAAAGCTTTTTCTGAAAATTAAGACTTCAGATACACTGGCTGGTACAACTCCGTCAGTTAGCAACTCAGTGCCCTCGCTACCGTTGGATAACTTGCAGTCCCTTACTCCTGCACTAGCACAGAAACAAACTAATCTTACTTCTAATGATGCCTTAATTTTACCAGGTAGGTTAATGCCAGCAGATGCCTATTTGGCAAGCTCTAATCCAGCATGTTGTGTACCTCCTGTAGAACCTTTTTATTCTACTGAGTCTGCGGGGACATGGTTGGAAAATGGTTCTATTGAGAGTACTGCTAACAACAGGAATAACTTTGGTAGTCAGAAGTCCACATGGAGCACCCGAAACAGAACTGTGAAAGTAAAACCTCATTTAAAACAAAGTGGGTCTAAAAGTTCCAAAACTGTGGGTGTGCAAATAAAAAAGAATTTCAAACGAAAAAGTAAGGGTAATTGCCCAGAACCTCCAAGAAAGAAAATGATGTTGCACAGAAAGTGTAAAGAAAAGAATCAGGCTGAAGTTGTTAGTGAATCGGGTGTCCCTTACAAACTGAGGGCATCAAAAGAAACTGTGAGGACTTTGAAATTGCTTCCTTTTAACTCTAAACAGCTTGTAAAATGCCCCCGGAGAAATCAACCAGTTGTTGTGCTTAACCATCCTGATGCAGATGTTCCTGAAGTTGTAAATGTAATGAAAACCATTGCTAAATTTAAGGGACATGTTCTTAAGGTTTCATTGTCAAAAAGAACTATTGAAGCGCTTTTGCAGCCGGCTTTCTGCAATCCTTTGGACAGAACTACTGATGATCTTTCTCAAAAGAGGCACAGGACAATAAAACCTATTAGCCCTGTAAAAGAAAGATTTGTCTTAAAATTGACACTGAAAAAGACTAGCAAAAACAATTACCAGATTGTAAAAACTACCTCTGATAATACCTTGAAAGCTAAGTTTAGCTGCTGGTTTTGTGGTAGAATATTTGACAATCAGGATAATTGGGTAGGACATGGACAGAGGCATTTGATGGAGGCTACTCGAGACTGGAATTCATTAATGTAATGATGACCAGTGAAGAAAATGAAATAAAAATACATTACAGATTTTTTAAAAGAGAATCAATTGAACTAGGATGCACAAGTAATTTTGTTTTGTATTTCAGTATTGTAACTGAAGTTTAGAAAAGATGCAGCGTGCTTGTGTTTTAAAAGGAAAAGCAGATTCTCTGTTGCCATCAAGCTTTGAGACAGATCAAGGAGATTTGTGGTTTAGATAACTTGTAACTAACTGCAAATACAATTCCATAAAAATATATTATTTTTTGTTACTACTATCATGTCCTATATTTTTATTCTATAGAATGAGTTTTCAGGGCTTTTATTCTGTATATATTTAAAAAAACCTAAACATGTAAATATTTTTATACCTTTCAGTTATTTGTTATAATTCTTGCACAGAAATTGCCCCTTCCCGCCCAGTTTTTCAGTTCTGTGCATGCACTACTTAAAACAATTTTTAAAATCTTTTCAACTACACACAGCTTTTATCCTGGGATTTTTGTTATTCTCACTTGTTAACTTTTGATTTTGCTTTTCAGGGATTGAACACTCTTGTTAGCAAGTGCCTAAAAGATGTGAAGCAGTTTACATTATGTCAATTGTGTAACCATAGGTCTATATAGGGCCATTTCCCCAATAGTTTCATTTAAACAAAGCCATATGTGAATGCTTTAAGCTATGCACATGACACTTGTACTATTTCTGTGCAGTTTGTCTACTTTCTTAGTGAAGTATTTTTCATATAAATTAATAAAACATTACTGTTGTGGTAATATGGTGAGCCTGAGAATGGAATCAGTTGAAAAGATACAGTATATATATTCATAATGTATATGGTGTTTAAGAATGGTGAACATTCCTAATCTGTATTGACTCTGTCACTATTAAATTTGTTATAACTTGTGTTTACAGATTATGACTGTGAGCATTTATAGAAAATACTTTTGTACCATGTCTGCCACAAGCTATAGGAAGGCCAGGATATGGTAAAGTGCAAAGCACCATTTTAGACATGTAACTGCATTGCAGTTTTATTCTAGCTGGTTGTAATTTGTTCCCATAATGACTAAATAGTATTTTCTGCTATTTAAATCTCTGAGGTTTAGGTTGTGTGCAAGCCTAGGGGTAGTTCCCTGTGACTGTTTCTACAAGGTGAAAGTGGAGATTGACTTGCTACCAATGAAACAATTGGAAGTCTTCCCTGGATGTCACAGGGATATCACCAATAACAGAATTTGACTTATGTTACATTTTAAAGGATGTTACAATGAAAATGATTAAAAAAAAATCTTTCAGTATCTTCAGTAGCTACCTATGTTTTTCTTTCTTGATGTGTCTGTTGGCAAGAAGATGCATGCTAGCCTTGTAGCTGGTGAATTATGCATGGGAGCCAGCTGAAGTACCTGACACAATCAAGGCAGCATAGTTTCGGTGAATTAATATACAGTTGGTGTGTTATGTATCAAAATCAGATAATTTTGTGCTGTACAATGGGCTTGAGTTCTGACATTACTTTGGCTAGGAGCTTTGAAGAAGACAGTGTAGTGGTGAGGAAGTGTGTTGGAATGAAACAGCAATAGGAAAGCACAAAAATGTGTTAAGCTTTTTTGACTAGAGGGATCTATTGGTTGTCTCATCTTGCTCTCTAAATCCTGAAATTATTCTAGACATTGCCATTGTCTTCTTTGGCATAAATACCTTTCAAGTTTGTTGATAAAATCTACGTGGTGCAACTACAGCAAAGATGACCAATTTTTGTTCAGTTTACTTAGCACTGAGGTGGAAGTCCTGTGTAGGGCTAGGGGGTTTCTCCATTTTGGTGAATCATGAGAGTGACAGCTGTCACTGGAATTTTTTTCCCCTCCAGCTTGTTTTCCAGTGAATTGGGTAACCTTAAACAATACTGTGAAAATGAACATTTTAAAGCTAGGAAATTTTGAAATAAGGTTGCTTTATATAATCTTAATTCATTGTCATGTGTCACTTTTCTGTGACCATCCATCTCATTCAGGGCAGAGAATTGTTGTTCCCTCTTGACCAGTGGTTGAATATTTGTTTCCCCACCCTTGATTATGTCCTTGCATTATTTAGCACATGTTGCTTAAGCACTGTTCTGAATATATAATATCTTTTTTCTTATGAGTTTTTCCAGAATGCTTTGTTTGAGATCCTTAGAGTTTAGCACTTAATACAGATCAGATTTAAAAGAATTTCAAGTGAGACTTCAGTGAAATTGAGATCACAATTGATGATCGTCAGGAGAAAAGTCTGGCTTAAGCAATCTGACCAGCATTGCAGTGGGTGGTACAGGGACAATATACAGTTCTTCAATGAAATGTTCAACTGCTTTAACAATATGAGGCTATCTTTTCACAGGCTGACTCCTGCAATATTTGTTTGCACATTTCTTGGCATCTTCTATGAATGGGAAAGGTGTATCTTACAAATACCATACAAAGCAGCCTTTCACTATACAGCTATTATTTATCCCTGAAATATTGTGTGAACCAAGTGAAATACAAAAATCCCTATTGAAAAAGTCAATGAAAAAGTCAATTTAATGCTTGTATTATCATGGATATATTTGATGTGACAAATTAAGTTTGCACAGGTAACCGGTTTTGAAGACTGTTTTGAATGCTTGACTTTGCAACCATAACATTTTAAGATTGCTTGTAACATTGTGTGTATAGCAAGATAAGAAAACCTTAACTCAGTTATAGTATTTTGGGACATACAGAAATAGGTGCAAGTGGAGGGTCAACAAGTGTTTGTTTGTGCAGTATTCATGTGTTTGTGTAAAGCGGCCTTAAAGAGACCTGAAACCTAGTCCAGTGTATATTCTTTGCAAGATGTGTATTCATCAGTAAATCATGGTTTCTGTTCCTGAGCAATTCCAGGGTTTTAACAAAAAACTTGTGTTCAATATTTGTTCCAGAGCTGTTGTCATGAGACATGTTTTTTTACAACATTTCCTAAGAATCTCTGCCTGCTGCTGATGGTTTAGATTGAAGGAGGAATGTAGTTTTGTAACTTGCATGTCTGAACACTTAGAGAATGCAAGTTCTTACTCCTTTCATGGAGTACCATTGTCAGGAATGATGTGCAGTATTAATTGTACTCTCTGTATCAGGTAGGCAGGCTCCTTTGTACATTACTAAATATGATACTTTGCCCTGTGTTCTCAGGCAAAAAATACACCTCATTTTAAAGCTAATTTTTTAGATCTATTTCCCCTCCCCCCCACCCCTCCCATTCAGTTACTGACAAATATATGGAAGAGGCATTAGCTGACAATATCAAAGAAATGTGGAAGGAGAGGTGGGTTGGTGTGTCTGTCAGAGGTCAGATTGCTACCTGGTGAAAACACTGAACAGCATTAACTGGTGGCAGCTGCTGGCACTGCAACAGTTGTAACATGAAAGTTTCAGGTATAGGATTTCACCGAGTTACCATTTCCTAGATTCTGTGGTGGCTGCTGAATCAGTAGTGTTAGGTTTTTTAATGCTTTCAACAATTCATTTTCTTGCAAAATGCAAAATCAGCACTTGGGGATGGAGCATGCTGTGTTAAAAGTGGTAACTTGGTGCACTCCTATACCTGAAGCTTGCTCAAGCTTTTCTCCAGGTTAAACTGTGTTTCAAAATATGTCTACACCACAGCCCGTACAAGCTATAAAAAAAAAAAACTGTCTTGGGTACGGAAAGCAGTGTAACTAGTCTGCTTCTTTTCTTCCTATATAAAACTGAGTATAGTAAAATAGGTGATCGTATACTGGTGGGCTTGGTGTCATCCCCCTGAGATTTATTTTGTGTCTAGAATGTTCTCAGGATGAATGGATTATCTTGTGGAAGGTGGTGTTGCCTATCAAATCCCTGCCTTATTTTGTCAAAACTATGAGGTACCCCGTAATGATGCAGAATGTGGCTAAAAATGAAAGTAGTTGAATGTTTATTTAGAGCATATTTGTAGATCAGCCACAAAGTTACATGTGGTGCTGAGGGGCAGAAGCAGCAGTGCTTTGAGTACAGAAAGGGCTCAGTATTGCTATTTACCTTAAATACCTGATACTTTGTCTGTCATATGGAAGTCTATAGGTATACTTGAGTTTCACTTTTTCATGCTTTTTTTCCCCCGCAGCTCTAGAAAGATGTTGATACTACACATTTAACTCTGAAAGCAGTGCTTGAAGAGTCTAGACACTTTTGTGAGGAGCAACATACAAAGGTTAACAAGAAACAGTTTTGTTAAGAAAGTTTAAATACAATGCAGTATGTATGTGAGTGAATAAGGGGAGGACTCTACATGAATGCAAAAAAAAGCTAAATATTGAGTGGCTGCTTTTCTATGGGAGTATTATTTTCCACTGTGAGTATTGCTCAAGTTAGTAACCTAAAATGATGTTTCATGTAACTAAACAATATCAAGAGTACACATAGAGAAGTAAATTAACCTTGCAGAGACCAAGAACTTATGTTAATTTTGAGGCCTTGACTTGGTAATCTTGGTGGTCTAAACATTAATACTAAAGTGTAGTATTAGTATAATACAATTCTAACTGAGCAATATACTAAACATAGCATTTATATAGTACTGTGAGCAGCCTGTCATAGGCAGGCTTGTGTAAAGTCTGTATACATCATTTCTAACTTGCCAGTGTCTCATTTGCTTTACATCTGAGGTATTATATGTGTTGTAGAGGGAAGAAACTGAGATAGAGCAAGGTAGGTAGCCATTTGCTGAACATTTTCATATCAGTAAGCAGTTCTTTCTAGAAGACACATGCATTACGTGTAGAAGTAACTAATCAAAACCACAAGGAAGTAATGGCAGAATGCAGCTACACCATAATTCTAAGCGAGGCTGAGACTTCTCAAGACTTGGCTCAATTTTGCCTTAAATGCCTTGCAGATAGTCTTAGAGAACACTGTCTAATCTGGAACAGAACAAAGCAAGTGTCTTTGGAGTATCAGTTTCAGAAAATACCTTTAAGACGGATGAGTTTTCAGGTCCATGGAAATCAAACACCTCTAGAACTAACTAACAGTTGTTCTTCCAAATTTTTCATTGTTGCCATTTATATATTCAAATTTAATTTTCACCACTTTAACCTTTGTGGAATTTCATTTACAGTAATACAATAAGTAAACCACTGTGATAGAACAGGCTTGTGTGTCTGTAAACCCGTTCTGCAAGAATTGTGTGGGTAGTTTGGTTTATCAACAACAGGTCACCAGGAGTAGGCAGTCTGAAGACAAAAGCTTTGTGCTAAATATAAAGCTGTAAAAAGTGATAGTTTTCATAACAACAGAGCTTACAAAGGAGCACATACAAATATATATGTTAAAACAACAATGGTAGTAAAGTAATGCTTTCTTACTGGAAGAATGCTAAGAAATGTCAGCAATACCGCTTACTGACTTTACAATATTTTATTTAGACATTTGAAAATACAAACATATTAATGAAACAGATTAAAGCTGAGAAAAAGGACAACACGTCTATCAATCTAAAACATTCAGACAGCTTTATTGCCACTAATCACTTGAAGTACAGTCCTATTTTCAGTTTGTACACAGTGGTACATTAGGCTGAGTTGCTCTTCTGAGGCTGTGCACTTTACAAAGACATTGCTGAAAGCAGTGATCTGTGGCAAATGCAATGAAATGTAGATCACTGTGGATATTCGTACTTTTAAAGTGAAAATATCCTAGATTAAATCTATCTTTAAATAGCAGTCAAAGGACCAGGCTGTGGTATGCAGTTGTTCACAGATGGAAATCACAGACGAGAGTGTATCTGCTTTGGCTTCTTGTATTAAATATGAGTGCTTTTCTGGTAGAAGTAATGTGGGGTTGAACTTTATGAACTCCATCTCTTATTCAGTACGTGATCTTAAAGAGTATTTCTATAATTTTTGATTTTCTTCTTTTAACACCCGATCCATATGTTTTGGGATGTTGAAGTAAATGATTAAAAGTCTTCATTTTAGCAGTTCAGTTTGATTAAGAAACTCTTACAATGTGTTCCAGTTTCGTACAGTCTTTTGTGTTGTTTTGGCTGTCAATTAGAACCAAGGAGGTGTGCTGATGATTCTCTACTATTTCAGCAACACTGTCAAAGCGCTGGATAGAGAAAACAAAAATTAATCAGTGCTGGCTTCCTTTAATGCTCCAATACCGACAGTGATCCCTGCATCACTTTTTTTGCTTCTCCCAACACTGAAGAGAGTGGAGCTGTGACTGTTACTAAGTGAGATGCTCTGCCTTTTAGTAAGAGGACTGATCCTGCTCTTACTAGTCCTGATTCTAGTAATAAACAGATTAAATTTGGACAACAAAAAATAACTAGCTATCTCATCTCATGCTCCATTCCATTTGTGATTGTTATCTGCACAAACTGAAGCACAGAGGTTGTTACATGGCCTATTAAACTGACACAACTTTTAGTTTACCTTAATATATACCAGGCTGCAAACTGTGCAGTTTGGAAGCTGTTTCATCTGCTGTCCAGCTATCTCAGAGGGAAGGTGCTCTCCAGGAGTAATACGATACAGCCATCCATCAATGAGAACTTGTGTTATGCAGTTTTAATGTAAATTAATTTCCAGAATGTGCTACATCTGTTGTTTTTCCTTTTGGTCTTAGGTCAAATACAGATTTTGGACTTCCTTTCTCTTTTTCTCCAGAGGTCATTTTTTGACCACTTGTTGAAGGCCAGATGAGCTACTATTAATTCTGCAACCTCAAAAGCACTGCCTGGGAGACAGATAATTAGGCTAAGGCAAGCCTACTGTCACATCCCTGAAAAGCCTACTCTGTGCAGCGATAACAGTTTTTTATTGGTATTTAGGTTCAAAGTTTCTGTTTTGCTGAATATGATGATAGCCAATCAGTGATTTTTGCACTCCAGAACTTGAGTTCTAGAGCGTTTCCTTTATGTGAAAATGGGATTAGAAGTACTCATTTTATAGAATTTTTGTTTGTTTGGGTTTCTTTTTTTGAGCATAGCTCTTTTTCCTTCATGATTTTCCAAGAAACTTAAGTAGAGTCTTAGGTAGAAGACTAAACAGCTGGAGAATTTATCTAGCCGCTGCAGCTGTGGTTCTGACAACTTTTCAAAACAGTTCTAGGAGTATGTTTTAAACTTGATCTTATTATTTTCAGTACTTATTACTCATAGTATGCAGGAGCTGATGGTTTCTCTGGCTTGACAGATCAATCATTATATAGGGTATACTTTTATCTTGATATAAGAAAAATCCTCTTGGTCATAGCGTAATACAGGTAATCCTTGCTTATTAAAATTATATAACTGTTTGGCACTGCCCCTCCCCATCATCTCACCTCTTCACCACTTTTTTCTCTGCCCAGTGCATATTGTCTTGTTGATTCAATAAATCTTATAGGGATGTTGTACACTCTTCTGTTGTAAAACACCACCAGTGTGTATGGTTGCCGTGAATCCTGTCCAGAACTCTTTCTTATTAAAAAAGATCCATCCTAAAGAGAAGAGTAGTAAGTGTATTCAGCTTTTTTTCCAACAACTTCAGTTTGGTTTTAGCTTAACATTTTCATCTCTATTAGCATTAAATCCTTTTCTCGCATCAGAAAAATTGCACAGTAGATGAGAAATAGAATGCATTCCTGATGTCCAAGAGTAGTTTACAAAGGTCATGTAAGAATTAGCTTTTCTGCTACCAGTTCTCTCTCAATCAGAGAAAGAATAAATGAAGATACAGTGATAGCAGTCTGTTGGGTTTACAGATTATTAAGAAATTAAATTATTCAGTGGCAACAGGTAGGCAAGAAAGCAGTGAGAGGTGGAGATACTGTTCTTCGATAAAGTCTACACCTACAGCTGACACTCTAGCCCAGTACTCACTAACTAGCAGTAGCCTACACTGGTGATAACCCCAATGCTCTGCCCAATGCTCTGCCCCTTTATCCTGCTTTGTGGAGTTCAGCAAAAGTGGGAACGTACCTGATAGTGAGGATGCAACTCTGCATGTTACTATTCCCTTCTGTGACACTAGTTTTTGTACACAGAATAGTTAAGGCAACTCAAATTCTCCAAATACCTAAATGCATCGTGTTGCTCTTTCAAAATACATAGCAGCATCAGCCTTTCAAAGTAGTACCTGATTTTACATGAGCCATTGGACAGTGGTGGAGACCATTTAAGTCACAGGGCTTTGCCTTCTTTGATGGATGCACGAGAGCTGTCACATCAGAAGGATGCATGTGAGCTGTCACATCATCCTCAGCTTTCTAGTCTGTAACAGCTCTCTCTGCAGTGCACCAGTCCAAGTTACACAAATACAGCTTTGTCTTGGGATGGAAACCATAGTTAGTTTGACCACAGTAATTTCATGCTTGACAGTATTTGCATGGCACAGTATTCTGACCTGTTCAGAATACAGCTGGTGTTCTTAGAATATTTCTGGTTGTCTTAATTTTTTTATTTGAAGTTGTGTGGTTGGCTTTTTTTTGTTGCTGTGGTTTTTTCCCCATAAAATACTATAAAGTGACCTACCTTGTTTGATCGGTACAATGCATCTTCTGCAGTTTTCCTATCACACGTAGCAGCATACCATGCTTTACTATGAACACCAGCATCCTAGAAAGAGAGAAAATGTGTTTCACCTGTCAAAAATGATAATAAAGAATATGGCCTGTATGGGAGTTATTACAAAATAATGACAGCTGTGAAAAACTCAAATGCAGAACACTTTAGAAAACACAGAATTCTGAGAATTTTACTGAGAGGTCACTGGTTTTGCTGGACAGAAAACAAATCTAGTGTGTCAAAACAGTGGTAACAGATGTGTGATAGAAGGATGATACTTGACAGAAGAGAGAAAGATACTTTAAGGAGAGTAGTCAGATTCAACTGGAGGATATCCAGGTATTCAGGAAACATTGAGGAATAAATTGACCATTAACAATAAGTGCTGCTCAGCTGTGCACTAGTCCATGAAATGTCTAGATTTGGTAGGCATCTAAGCTTTGGGAATGAAGTTTCCTATATACTTAATTCTCTGTGAACATGATCATGATTGCTTCCATCTGGATAACATGGAGGTTGGGTTAAGTACATCTTTTGCTCTTTTTGTTGTTGTTAAATAAGGATAACTGGATAGAGTCCTTGTCATGGGTTCAGCAGCAGCAGTCACAGAGGAATAATTAATTTATTTTCTCGATTAATACAGCAGTTCAGCTCCCAGTGCTTTTAACCGAGACACGAGACATGGTTTCATTTCCAGTACTCTGTTGGATTGAGTCTGTATATATCCCTATGTTTGAAACGGTGCTCTTTTCTAAAGGCATAAAATCATGTTTACTGTGGAGAAGGATTACATCAGTAATAGAATACAAGAGTGGCTTGTATTTTATAGTGTATCTCCGGGGTGCCTCGTTTCTGCATGTTATCCCTGGTGAATACCTCACCAAGGTCATCCTTCTCTCCATGTCATTAAATGCTAGCAGTGTTCTTTACAGTAAATGAACTTAACCTGGCCTTCCAGTGGAAAAGATAGGACAAAGGGCTTTACGGATGGGGAAGTACATGGTAGATACAAGGTAGAAAGATTGGCACCCTAAAGATAGGTGGATTCCGTTTAAAAGATGAAAGATCTCATGACAAAGGAAGTGCAAAGATAAGCTGTGAGGAGATGATTGCAGTTGGGAGTGAGTGACAAGAGATGATAATTTGAGTAAGAGAAGCAGTGGTAGAAAACCGCAGGATTGAGCAGACATTAGGGAACAGGAGTGGAGTTTAGGGGAAGGGAATGGGGTATTTTAGAGAAGTATGAAAAGAAATACTCAAGGGAAGGACAGGATGAGTGATTAGAAGCAGCATATCCTAATGAATACTTACAGGTATTAACCTTCCTGATCATTTGAACAGTTTTGCTCCAACTCTAGTAACAAGCTTAATAATAAAACTCATTGGTCCTTTCCAACCCTAATCATTCTATGATTCTGTAAAGCTTTGTCACCTCTGTACAAAACAGATTAAAAATGAAGTTGTTTATTTTGGTTGGGCTGGTCTACCTGGCGTATCACTGCCAGAAAGGGAATGCCTTGGCTTCTCCCTTGCCCTCATTTTGTTGCTCATCTGATCCTACAATGAGATAATTCACTTTAGTAATCTCACAGAAAAAAATAATTATATCCTTTTTTTGTTTATCTTGTTTTGTGTTTGACTGCCAGGTTGTTTTTTTGTCAATTTAATGAGTTGGCTCAGCCCATTGCAGGATCAGACGAACACCAGAGAAGCCTGTGGCAGGGAAGGGAGTTTACAGTGAGGAAAGAGCAAAGCCTCCATTTTGGGGAGCATTACACTAAATTCTTAAACTGGCCCGAGCCATAACGTGTAACTTTACTTCCAGAGTTCTTCCATGTATTTCTCCAGTCACACTATTCATTGGAAAAAGGATGAGGAATTGCAGGTATGCAGAATACTTGACCACTGAGAATGAGTCCAGTAAACCAATCCTTGTTCAACAGAACAAGGAATCAACTACCTCCAAACTTTTATTCTAGCATTATCTGCGGCTTATAATCTGGAAGCAGAGAGCTGCTGCCAAAGTTTGGATGGGACCCAAACAAATAATGAACCTTATGGGTATGAATCATGTCTGCAAATCACCAATACTGTACAAGAATCTGCAGCAAATTATACCACTATATGTAATAGGTGGGAAAATGACACTAACAGTGAATACATTCTCTTTCCTTAAAAAAAAAAAACCAAAACAAACAAACAAAAAAAACCCCCACACAACAAAAAGCAAAAAGAAAACAAACCCAGCATGATCAACAAACCCCTCCCCCAAAAAAACAACCAACCAAAAAAGGCCCCAAACAAAACAAAATGGATGTTTTATTAAGCTCTGGTTTTGCCCATGGCTGTTACATAAAAGCTGCAAATGTAATTGCTACAAGCTGTTTGTTTAGTGTCTGCTGGATTGTTTATTTGAAGGCAATTTTTATAACAAATATCCAGTATGACATACTGTTAATTATTTTCCAGAACTTCAAGTCCTTTGTGTTCTTTATATTGTATTATCTTTGTCACGTCAGGCTTTAGAACATTCAATGTTATTGGCTTCGTATAATAGAGCCTTTGTTTTGCACTCAACAGAACTATTTTTACCTTGTTTGTGACTACTAGGCTTATAGGAATGGCTTCCTGCATTTTATAGTCTCCATACAAAATTTAAGGAGAATAGCACTGAAATGAAAATAACTTTGCATTTGCTTAAATTATTCAAAGCTTCATGTAGCAATGGAACACAAAAAAGAATTGGTTGTAAAACTGACAGCGTTAACTGTAATGAGGTCTGTTTAAAGGAACAAAAAGGAGTAAGACTAAAACATATAAAGGGAGGCATCACAGCATCCTCCGAGAGGGGCAGCAGTGACTTTCTTCTCAGTTCTTAAATCTTTGCTGACACCCCAAACCACAATAAATAGGGAAATGTTCATAAAAGTGATTCTACCCTCTGCATCCTGCTGTGTTGGGCTAATGAGCAGAGCATCCCTGTTTGCTTCTACAAATTTCTGGAGTTTCTTAGCATATCACATCAGTTCAGGCTAATGCTAATAGCTGCAGATGGCTTCATTGTATCTGCATGGTGCATATTATATTTTTTTCAGGACACATTGTATACAGCTATAAGTTAGAAAAAAGGCAATTAAAAAACTCTACAGCTATCTATATCAAAGACTAGATTTCCTTGTTCAAATCATGTTGAAGTATTACGAACTGGGGAGTCAGGAGAACCTGAAGCTAAGAAGCTTTTCTAGTTTTTGTTTAAAGTGACTGGTAAAATGCCAAGGTTTGGTATAATGCTATCTACATCTTTTTCTACAGCTTGTTAAAGCTCCTGTGCTTTATGTTCTAAGCATTTTTTTTGTATGAAAGTTAACATTCAGATTATTTGTGCTGCAGAAAATCTACTGCAAAAGGGGACATGCATGACCTCTACAAAAGGAGAATGTTTTTTATTTAGAAAGGGGGTAGAGGTGAAAAACTACTTCAGAGGAAGGGGTAAGATTTCTGTAATGCAAATTTACTAATGTTATACCTGGTCTGCAGTACTTGAAATAGATGAAATGCTGCTGTGAGGGGGAGTACCCAGAGAACGGTTTGCAGCTTCTGGCACTTCTAGAAAAGAGAAAGAACAACATGTATAAGTTTTCAGGTATATTATGCTGTAAGAAATTAATCTGTTACTGGAAGATCTGGAAATGCTTGACCTTTGGTATGACTCAGGAAAGCTATCTACTGTAAATGGATGGGCCCTATACAAGTGCCTGGGACACTTGCCTGCACAAAAGAGGAGTCATGTTTATAAAAGAGAGAAATGGTTTGGTTAGTAACAGTTTGAGTAACAACTTGGTTAATAGCCAGAGCTAGACTTCAAATGCAAAATGCATCTTCCCCCGCCCCCGTGAATCAGTGTAGCAATGGATAAAGAAAATGCAGGAACACCATGCAAAAAGCACTCAGTCCAGTGTGAGTAGCTGTCATATAAGTGAGGGTGTCAGGAGAATTTATCTAGCTCAGGGATATTTTTTCACTAATTTAGTCCAACTGAAATGTTTCTGTGTGTATGCAAGAAGTCTAGGTAGCTCAATGAAGAAACAGAACTAGTTGTAAAGATTTATGAAGCTTAAAATTATAATTGTTATAACAAAGCACAGTAGAAAATACCTATTAGGGCAGAAATACAGATGTCAAAATGTTTAAGAACTTAGAAGGGAAATGGTTGAGTAGCATTGCATAATAATGATATGGTAGAAATATGGGAAATAAGTATAGATAATTGTTTTCTGGGAAAAAACAATCTTGGTCAAAGGTAGTATAGCTGTCTGCTATAGGTACTTGTGATCAGAGTTCGGTAAAGATCAGTATTATTATACTAAAGAAGATAACTGTATAAAGTCGAGGGGAGACATTGTAAGGGGCAATTTCAGCTCTCAGTGAATAAATAATTATGTAAAGAAGGCTACTCAATACGAAGAATTTTGTTGGTTTTTTTTTCCTGTCAAACTTTGACTGACGAGCTGCCAAAGCTACAGCTGAGAAGAATGTTGTATAAATAAAGAATTACCAGAAGTCAGATGGAATTAGACTTTACAAAAGGAAATTAAAACAAGGGATAAGAGATTCCTTAGCTTTGTAGAAAGAGAAATGGGGCTGTCTGCAGAAAGAAT
This sequence comes from Ara ararauna, assembly GCA_028858755.1. Lineage (NCBI taxonomy): Eukaryota > Metazoa > Chordata > Aves > Psittaciformes > Psittacidae > Ara > Ara ararauna. The sequence continues at coordinate 73,270,011 of CM054381.1, forward strand.
TTTATAGATTTTAAAGATAATCTAGGTAACTAAACCAACAGTAGTTCTGGTACAGAAATGGAAATTTCCACAACCAAATTGGAAGCAAAACTCAAATAGCTTAGTATAGCTGAACTGGTGGGCCCAGATAATCCTTAGCACAAATTTTAAAACCTGGCACATAAAATTACAGAGCTGGTAACAATTATTTTAAATAGACTTCAAGTCAGGGTGGTACCATGTGATTAAAGCATACCAAACAATTGCTATACTTAAAGTGGAAAAAGTGACCTGAGCAGCTACAGGCCTTTTTGTCCTACTCCACAGAGCACAAGGCCCTAGGAAATAACTCAAGGGAAGAATATGAAGAAGTGGAGGTAAAGGTACAACTAGCAAGAAAAGGATCTGAAATTTAAACATGTTATAGCTCTTTCATAAAATAACGAGTTCTACAAAGAGAATACTGTACTTAGTCTACTCTAGTAGAGCATTTGATACTGTGCCATATTGGAAATAAGTATTTTTTTATGAAGAAGATGAAAATTATCATGATGCTTGCATGGTGACAATGAAGAACTAGCAGGTTATGTTGAAGCGACATTACTGATAGGGACCAACTGTATAAGTGATGAAGTTGTAATTGGACCTGGCACAGAGTAAGAGTGTGTTAACTAAGTTTACTAATCAGAGCATCATTTAGCACCAGATGACCTTAAGGAATAGTTAATACTGTAGGGTAAGAATTTATGATAAAAGTTAAAGCACATCTGTTGTGTCACAGAAGCAGACAAATGTAAGAGCATCAGCCTATTGCATGAATATGAACCATTATACTTCCACACCATAGGAGATACAATTGCAACATAAACCAAGCAAACATTTCCAGGAAATGGAGAGAAGTACTAGTAACAGCCTGTAAGTTTAAGCTACACCACATGCAGATTTTTAAGTGCAATTCTCATAGTCCGTCTACATTGTGAAAGATAGGTTCAGACTGAATGAAGTATGTGCAGAAAAGTGCTGGTAGAAAGGTCAGGCAAATGTTTGTTAGCAAGAGAATAGAAAAATACTAGATCTGATTTACACTTCTTTGAAAAGAGAGTTCATATACATATCACCTAATCTGCCTTTAACTGTAAACTGAAACAAAGTCCCTCTTTAAAAATATTACTTACAGAAGAGCTTTGGCATTTGCAATTATAAAAATACCTTCTTCCCCATCCCCTCCCTAGAAAGAAAGAATAAATTGCTGGATGCAATAATGATCTGTCTGGCTTCTAGGCAGCAGAAGGCTGGAACAGCTCAGAATGTCATATTTAGGGTTCTTCTGTGGCAAGGAAGATTGATGGAATCTTTATTATTATAGGAACTGACCCAAACTGTCTTTGGTAGAAATTTCCAATGGTCACAAATAGGAATGAAGCACCCAATTTCCATCAATTTATCCAATAACCCTGACATACTCCATTCTACTAGCTGAGCTAAGCCCTGGGATACTTGATCTCCTCTTTGTGTGCTTTAGAGACAAATGTTAATTCCAAACTAATGAATATGCATGGTGTTTTGAAATAATCTTAATGCAGAGATTAATTTGAAATTACAAGTTAATCACATTTTAATTCAAAATCTAAATTATACTTACTTGGCAGAATTGAGGACTTTGGGAGCAAAGGCCTGAAATAAATTTGAAGAGATTACAGAATGGTCTGAGGAGCTCCACCCAGTTCTGAAAACATTAAATTTGTGTATTTGAAGCATGCAGTGGTAGGATGTGTTCCATCTCACCTATCTGTTCATTGAGAAATAAGGGCCATATATAGGTATTAAAAAAAAAATCATATCCCACTAGTGACAATTAGGAATTTAAACATATGGTTTAAATCTCCATCACCTAATTAAAGGTTATATCTTCCTATGCTTTTTGGTGGTGTTTATAGTATTTGGATGCATTTGCCATGTTTTATACTTGCTACAGTGAGGCTTCAAGAAACATGACTTTCAAAAAACAACAGAAGGCTACAGAGAAAACAGTGCTCCCCTTTGAACTTCTCACAGCTGTGTTCAGACTGAGCAGTAGAAGCTGGTGCATTGAAATATTCAAAAGATGATGAAAAGGGATTTTACTTCTGGACACCACTTGGAAGGGGTGGAAGCGGGAGCTCTTGGCTGGAACCTCGTCGTCGTTCTGCTGCTGTGGGTTTTTCTGTAGTTTGGGAAAACAAATTGTAGAGTCAAGATTTCTTCAGAAATATATTGTCCCAGATAAGACAGTCCCAGTAGTTGAAAGAGGTTTTCTTTTCTTACTGCAACTTTTGGGGTTTTCCCTTACATGGCAGCCTGCCATCCTGCTGCTTTCTTTATTAACTGGTGGCATGCCACCATATTTCTAGGCAAATAGCTGTGCTATGAATGCCTACAGGAGCTCAGTGGGAGATGTGCTTTCTGTGAGACGAGCTGCATGACATGGTGGAGGATGCTGGGGCAGGCCGTCTGCAAGAGCTCCGCCAGAGGAGGTGCAGCTGGCTGGCTGCATCTTACCCTTGTGTTAGCAGCTCCTGCTGAGGTTGTGCCTGGAGGAACTGCCAACCTGCACAGAGGCGAGATGCATTTTCTGCCTGCGCAAGGGACTGGCTCTTGCCAGGAGTTGGCTCTGTGTGAAGTAGTTCTGGCTGAATTTAGAATGATGTGCTCAAGCTTTGCCTACCTTTCCCCTACTTTAAGGGCTGTATGGCACGTTGCTGGTCCATTATGTCCTACGTTACCCTGCCAGTAACCTCAACAGTTTTACTGTGACTGCTTTTAGAGGACAGTGATATTCAGTGCAACTAAGGCTGGCCAGATCCAGTTTGAATCTGCTAAAACCAAACCTCCTTCAAAAACCTAGACTAAATTTAATGTGGTGGTGGTTCATGTTTTTAATAAAAAGAAAACGAAATTCTGATGAAAAACTTTTTTGCAGTAGTGGAGATAATTTACCTTCATTTGTAGTTAAGGTCTCTCTGGAAGGTGGACATGGTTTCTGCAATAAACCAGAAGAAAACCAAATATTAAATGGCATGTCACTTGTACAGCAAATGTTTATTTTTTTTTTATACTTGATGTGAACTAGTTTATGTTTAGAACTGACAGCATTCTGGAGAGATTACGAGGTAGGGACATGGCCATTCTGTGAAGAGCCTCTAATTCTATGACCTTGAAGCTTGGGATTTTGCAAAGTAGATTTGGAAAGAATCCCAGTTTGTGTATATAAATAGATGGGCAGAATTAAAATCTAGAGATGCATGCCTTTTTTTTTCAGTGTAAGTTTGTGGTGTAACAAACGGCTCATTCTTATCTCAAAATATCAAAAAATTAAGTCTATCCCAAATACTTGAGATTCAAAATTATAACATTTTAATCTTTGTCAAGCTATTTTGACAAAAGTCTGAACAAATTTCTTTTTACTGAGAGTTAAACTTTTTTTTTAAGTTTTCAGTAAAAACTTGCCCAACTTTCCAGTTTTTTTTTTTCATCTTGAAACGATGATAATAAACTGTCAGTTTCAAAACAGTTTTCAAATTAATTTCTTTGAAAGTTTCAACCAGTTCTCTCACTTTCTCCCACAAGAGGTTTTGGGCTATTTTTCTAATGATGAAATACTTACTGAAAATACTCTGACAAGTTCTGGTAAAATCCTGCATCTTCCTTGAGCTGTCACTCTTACAATAAATCCATGTTCCCCATATGCAGCCCTCTGTATTTCAGGGTATACTTCTGAATGGTCTGTGTTCCCAGTTATTTCTCATTTTATTCAGTTCTTGCACTGTTTTTATTGTTACATTCTAGAGTACTGAGTCCAAACATCCCTTTAATCAAAATATTTTTCTGTTTGAGCTTTATCACTGCTGCAGTGTTCATATAACAGTACCCAAATATTTCCTTTTTTTATAGCTCTTTCCCATATTGTCTTTATGTATTTATGTCATGCCCAAACTCATGATAAAATTTTTATAGTAAATTAAAAATCACCTGTAAAATTATTGTTTGATTACACAACTACAAGTCAACTTACTGGTGAATTTATTACATTGGAAGTTTTCTTTCTGCAGATTGAAGGAAAAACAAAAACAGTATGGTTACTTAGCAGATACATCAATTCGTTTAGTGAGTAAGCATCAGGTTCATTCCAGATATTTCTGGCCAAGATGAGATGCATCTCCTTAATGTATAGCTGTAGCACTTGGGGAGAAATAAAAAAATAATAAGGGTGTCTGCTGTAATGTAGGTACTTATGATACCAGCACTTAAGATGACAACTTGGTTGGGGCAGAAGAGTTTTAATGAATAACACACCTTCCCACATTTATAGGCATGCATGTGCTATTGCTGCACTGCGGGACTAAATTAAGCAAGCCAGCCAGCATCTGCCATCAGTGGCAGACAGTGAAGGACAGTGCCACTGGCACAGAAATACTGTTCTTCCAGAAATAACAAAATTAATAGCTTGCCTTTACCTAGTCAGGGTATCTTTAATGAAAGGCAATAAAAATTACTCCTAAATTCTGATTGACATAGGCAAGGGGAAAATTTAGCTCCTAATACACATACTAACCCACCCCCATCAAAGAAGTATTTATTTTTTACTCACAAGCCCCTTGGCAATGGAGACGGAGCTGGTCCAGTGGGAAATCTGGATTCTTGTGTGTTATTGAAACTATGATCTAGAGATGCAAATGACATATTTAGTATGCAATATTAGCTGCAACTGAACAGTGGATTTTCCTCACTGCCATTTCAGTGTTAATGTAATAAAAAAATATCCATTGGTTTAATTTTTGTCTTAACATGTTTTCACACTCATTATACTTGAGAACAGTTCGGCAACATTTCTTGCTTATTGCTGTTATGGATAAAATCTACACTGACACACTCCACTACATGCTATAATTAATGTCACCAGTGACATATTGAAAACAAATCCCACTCATATTGCCATGTTTTCAGTGCAGAATACTTACTTTCATGATTATTGTTTGCTTCATGTTCCTGTAATGGAAAAATGTGTTAGATTTGGTAAGAAACTATTAAAAAGGGAATTATTAAATGGGAAGTGCATAAATAAATAATCTGGTTTTGGTAATCTACAATGATAGTTACAGAAATATTTGCACAGAATATATATAATACCCAGAATACTTTTCATCAGCTTTTATGACAACATTTGACAAATTTTAGCAAACATCAATCTAATTTTGAACATTCTAGTAACCCTGAGATTGCTTGTAGTATTGAGAAAACTTTGCCCTGAAATTCACAGACCTTTTGGTGCATGTTTCATGACAGGGCAGGAAAGCAGAATTTTGCAGCAGATTTGAATATACTAAGAACATATCTTCCACTGAATAAATGATACAGAGTAAACTTTTCACCATGATAGAACCGAAGTGATCCAACTCATTCCCTGCCTTCTTTTGAGATGCTTTCTTTTGACTCCCACTTCTTGTGTTTTAGGGAATCAAACTCCCATTTGATAAGTACCTTTCAAAGAGGCACCAGTTATTAATTTGTCCATCTTCATCCACCAGGCTAGTGGCTTTTCACTAAGTTGGTCACAAATGCATCCATTCTCTGGTTGGAGAGGTGTAATCCATCATCCAACAGCTGAAAGAGTGAGACGTGGAGAAATTTTTCTCCCAGTCAGCCCTGGCCTTTGAGAGGAACAAGGGTTACAGTTCTGTTAACATGATCATGGCTGGTTACTGTTGAGAATGGTCTGAATGGGAGCGGTTAACAGATGTTTTGGTTATTGTTTTGTTTTGTCAGTATGCATAGTCAGGGACGGAAAGGCACTGCATTGAAAAATGTTATGTTCTTTGCCATGTTTTTGTTTAAAACTGTAAGGGCTGGCCATTTACACAACAAGCAAAGACCCAAAAAATTGTACTACACTGTGTAATTCTTTCCTAGTCTGACTGTTGTGCCAAACTGGCTAACTGCAGGTACCCAGGAGCTGAATACACGCATTTTATGGATGAGTGTTTTTTTGGGAGATCCATCCTTGGTGCTGTAACTAACTCAGTCTGTGGCCCACGCAAAACAATAGTGTCTCATGACTGTTTGCAAAGCTAAGATGATATCCATCTCAGAGGTAAGCTCTGAGAATGTTAATGGAGAGGTTTCAACTGCAACATGGCACTTGAGTCTATTCTGAAGCAGTATTCTTTTCAGTGCTGATCAGAGAGTAGAACTTCTGTCCAACATTCTCCCTTCAGAAGGATCTCCTCCCCTCCCTCTCCCTGTTGTGATTTTGTGATGAGGTGGAAGGGAAAATAAAATGCTGCTCTAGTTGTATGCACACCCCCATACCCCCACATACTTGGTATAATTAGAAATTTAAGGACTGAAAGCGGACTATAAGATGTTCTTATACCACCTGCATTATGTTACCATAATGTCTAATGCTATGGTATGACCCCAATTTCCTCATTTTAAGTATCTAATTTCTCTATGTAGTTATTGGTAGACTGTTTATTTCTTAAGGATAATTCATAGCATTGGGCTGGGATAGAGTTTAAGGCACATAGCTTTTGTCACAGATACTGATGAAGCTACTGTCACCCTGTTTCTTCTAGTTAGCTCCTCATGCACACCTGCCCTTGTGGCACTACTATTAGTAGAGCTCTGGTGCAGAACAATTTATGGAATTAATCTGGCTGAAAAAAGAACCTTCTATGCATTTGCTTTTGCCCATTTACTGTGGCTTAGCAAGTTTCCAAGTAGTTTGCTTCAGAAAACCTTTTTTCCAGCACACTGGACAGACTGGGGACAAAAGTAGAGGAAGAAGAGGAATGACTCAAACACAGCCTTAGGAGCCCAGATCTTGTAATTACTCCATGGGCTGCATTTTCTACTGATACTGGTTTCTCAGACTACACATTTTAGAAGAATTTCATTTTCAGGAAGTATTAATCATTCATCATCTGAGAGGAATGAAGCTCAAGGAAGATGCTTCAGAGTGGGCAAAATCACCCATTGCTAGTGAAAGTATGGTTCCTGGAGTTCCACTGGTGGTTTTTAGTACAAGAAATTATTTTTGTGGACTGAAACATACATCCCTTAAAATACTTGAAATTTTTCTTGGATCAGTACAGATATTCGATGCTTTTTAGTCCAAAAGATCAATACTCACAATTACAATATTGGATCAATCTGATATTCAGTCATTCGTTTCTGTTACTTAATCCAGATAATAAAAAGCATCCATCTATTAATATACATAAAACACAGAACAGCCTAAATTTAATACATTCTTTTAAAGTAGTACATTAATTACTCACTGGTTTTGGATGAAGACGATTTCTGGGAAGAGGCAAAATATTTCTGGAAAATATATACAGTAAGTTGAGTAGGATTTACTTATTTAATTGCTTGGCTTAGAGATGTGTTTCAAGATCTTTAGAGGAGTTCTGCAGTGAATGGATTTAATTGCAGCTGTGCACCGCTGTAGTGATTGTGATGTTGTGCCCTTGGTGTGGAACTACTCCAGAAGAGCTTCGGTTCTGGACCTTAGGTCCCCTGCAACTGTGCACAGGACCTCAAACACTGTAACACACACAGTGTTCTGGATGCCACCTGCTCTTCCTGGGGTATATAGCCTATTATGTAAAATGATGTTCTAGAGATGAGGCAATGGTTATGAAGCAGCTCCTGATGCTTCTGAGGACTTCTGGAGTGAAATAGGCTGCATACTCAAGTTTCCTTTACCTCTTTTCCTCTAGAGGCTTGGAATATAAATTATTGATTTACTGTATCCAGTTTCTTTACAAGCAAACCTTTGCCCCATCCACTGCAACACATCTCATTTGCAAGAGTGCAAAGATGGGTATTAGGACTTTAAACAGGTTTGCAGGGATGTTTTTATGCCTGCACTGGATCCCTAAAGGGATAGTCAAGAAGATGGAACTCATTTGGCAAACTGGCTTGAAAACAGAATTTTGCAAGGAAATGAGACCTTTTAATTCTTACCTTGTTCCTACATCCCTAGATATTTGTATGCCCTAACAATTACTTTTTGTCTGAGCACTACACAATAGAAAGGAAAAAAATTTGTTTCCTATTGATAGAAGCTGCTGTTGACTTACCTGGAAGTATCCAGCTTAGGTGACTCTCTGGTCATGCTGTGCATGTGGGAGTGCTCTGTATTCTGAGCAGGCACTGATGGAAGTGGCTTAGCAAACCTAGTAAAATATGAATTAAGAAAGAAAATCATATATAACAACACTGAATATAAAAGTACCTCTCTTTCTCCTCCCCTTCCCCCTCAAAATTCTAAAAAGTACCTCTAAGAACTATTTCTTTTAACGTGTTACATTTGGGTTACTGAAATTAACAAAGAAATGATAATGTTTGTGTAAATAATCTAAAGTGAGAACTACTGTATCTTCTAGAGAGATTTAGCAAACTTACAGTATTTAGATGAGAAAATATATTTATTTTCTGACAAGTTTTAAATAATGCATAAACATTCACAGCAGTTAGGTTACCTGGTTACCGGTGGTGGTACTGTTTTTTCCTGTAAGAGAAAATGCACTGAATTATTTGGCTGCTTTCTGATTTCATAAAACACGATTCTATTTATGTTATCTTGTATCTTATTTTCACGTTGTGGTATAGATCTCTACTAGAACTCTGGTAATCTGCACTAGGATGGGAGAGGCAAAAAGTCACCTCCAGTAAATCTGTGAAGCCCTGATCCTGCGTTGGCCATATGTCATATCAGTGCTAGCAAGTAGGAAGAAAATGATTGTGTCAGAACTGTCACTGCTACTTTGCTGCAGTTCTGCTTCTGGAAAGCATTGCCTTAGGCTGTTGCTTCCCAAACTGGATAACTATCACACAGGACTGGGAAACTTCAGCCCCTTCCCATTTACTCTGTTCTGCAGACCTTTTGAATTGGTTTGCCAGCTTTTCTGTGAAGGGAGTGTCAGAAAGTTTTAGGTGGAGACAGAGATTAATTCCCATTTTTTCCCCTTTGAAAGATTTTTTTTTTTTTTTTAATTTTTTTTTACAGTCACATTTGTGCCCCGCCTGAGAGCAATGAGAGTCATAAACAATAAAAAGGCCTTACCTCTTCTTCAGGAACCTCATAGACTTCTAAGGACAGAGAGAAAAAAACCCGTGTTCTTTGGTTAACAAAAGCACATTGCTTGTTACCAAAAAAAACAACACCAAAACCCGACCAAACAAAAAAACCAAAATGAATTTGTACCACTCCTTCTGCCTCTGGAAAAATAACTTGGAGAATCTGCTCAGAGCTCGATTCTGTCTCCAAAGCAATCACCTGTGTATGAACCTTCACCCCACTCCACAACCTTCTTTTTTTTCCTCCCTCTCCCCCAGCAAAGTGAATGCTTTTGTTTTGCAAACCTGGGACAGTTTGGAAAAGATGTGTTATCACACGTGTGGTAGCATTTAGCCTTTTCTTGACTCCCTAGGAGGAAGAGCTCAGGTGAATCCTAAATACAAGCTGGCTTATTTGCATGGAAAGCATCCATCCCTGAGCTTTCCCACATGTGTATTTTAATTCACAGATATTGAAAACCAAAGCTACCAGCATCCTTATCTATGATCATTTTTTTCGAACAAAAGGTGAACCATATTTCAACAATTCATGTCAGGCTTCACCGCTTCTATTGGACTGAAACGTATCCGAGTTCCCACCAGGGGGAGATGTTTTATTTTTTCACTAACATCGGTGAGGGGCCGATGTTAGTAAAACTGTCAGAACTGGTTGTTGGCTCGACACTGATTTACAGAAGGGCTAAGATGGAAAAAGGCATTTTAAAATGTCTGAAAAGTAACTCACAAAATCTTAAGTCACTCAGAAGAGAGCCCCCCACTTTTGTAGTGAATATACAGAGACTTTTAAAGAACTGTGTGATCAGGCTGTAAAGGTTACTTTCCAAGCAATTAATAAGTGATGAGGATATGCAAAACAACCTGGAGTTAGCACAGCTAAGGAAGATGAAGTATATCTGCACTTACAAAAGGAAATATGATTCTCCTTATTTGCTTCTGCTTTTGTTTCGTTTTCCAAATAAATTGCTCTTTATAGAACATAAATGTGAACATTTATCACAGGACATGGAAAACATCATCCTAAATAGTATTTCTTCAAGGCTGAATCTTGATATGGTTTTAAGGTATTGAGTCTTGATTCCTACAGTGAAATGGGATTACTAACATACAAAGTCCTGTAACTGTCTTTGCTGAATTGATCCATTTGCATTCCATTGCTAGAGCAAAAGACTAAAAATAAATTATTTAGGGACAAATGACTTTTTCTAGCTTCATTATTCATGCTTAAAACAGATTTACCGTTGAAGCTAGGCAAAACAACTACTAGAACACAGAAAAATCTAAAGGGGAACATACTTTTGTTTTACTGAAGATGTCATGGTTTGTGTTGTGAATACATCAAGTGTAATTTAATAATCCTCATCTCAGATTATTTTAACAGTGATACAAACTCCACATACCTTGCATATCAGAAACAAGAGGCGGCTTTGGAGAAGTAGGGGGGGCTGACTTTGTCGTCTTCATAAATGTGTTCACAGAAGCTAAAAAGATATTTTATTCATATATATATGTACTTATGCATGTGTGTATAAACATGTATATATAAAAATACACATATGTATTAAGAACAATGTAAAATTTATAAAATAAGAAAAAATATTAAGTAGGTCCAAGTGACAGCCTTTTTGTGTGACCCTGAAAAAAATCAACTGAGGCAGAAAGCTCTCATTTTAAAAGGGAAACATTATTTAGTGTTCATGCCTTGCTGAATAGATTTGGTATTGTCAGTAATGTCAGAGAGCAGGACTACACACTTGCTCTGTTTACTTTTCACCTTTGGTCTGTAGTAGTTTCACTCTCCAGCTGAATATACTTCAAATAGTGAGGTAAAAAAGTAATGAATCAAAGACTGTCTTTATCTACTGAAAATCTGAAAATGCTTGTTCTCTTGAGGCAAACAGAGAATTTTAATGCTGTTGCTCCCTTAGATGAGGAGGGAGATCACATAACATGAGAACCTTCCTTGTTGTACAAGGGCTGGACTTTGAAACAGCTGAGCAAGAGAGGCAGGAATTAAATAGGGCTTCCATAAAGTTAAAAATACATTTCCTTGGCTTTGTCATGGGCCAAAGGAGCCAAATGCCTTTTTTGCAGGCTGCATTCTCTTTAATAGCTGCACCTCCACTCTTTGAACTGTAGAAATAGACATTAATTTGACCCTGATCAATTTTTTCCACTGTTGTTCCTAACAAGGCAGTAACTATTAGCTTAAATGACTACAACTCACATTTTGTAGGTAGTGACATGCTGCTTTCTGTGGGTTCAATATAGTTATCGTCGTCATTGTCCACTGGCACAATGTAATTATCCTATGAGAAATGCACGACAAAAATCTATCAGTTAAACCTCCATCGTATCAACAAACTGTTGGGATTGAAGCCCTGGCAGCAGTTTACAATAGTTGCCATTTTACACGGACTGCCATTTCAGGCATTTATCATTCTATGCAAATGGGATTCCCCAAGACTGAAACCTCTTTACCAAAGTACTCCAATTCTAGACTGGTTTTACTAGGGCAAAACCCCTCCCTTCCCTTTGGTCCTTGGCTAACCTTTGAGGTTGCTCTCTCCTCATTGCCTGCAGCTTGTTATGTCTAAAGAGCCTCCTTCATACCTGATGTCCCCTAGATATGAATCTAGTATGAATTATCATTTGATACTCATGCTAGATATCCCCTAGGAATCAGCATGGTACTTGCAGGTCGCTGTGATGTAAAAATTATTTGCACCCCAGAAGCTTAGAAAGAGACCAGGCCATGGCATTGCTGTGTAGTCTGACTGGTGACATTTAAACTGTCAGGACAAGTGTATCTATAAACATTACCTCATCATCACTACACTCCTTAGGCTTTGGTGGTACTTTTGGTTTTGCAGCAGGAGATGGCAATGGCAGGGATGGCACAGATGGTTTCTTTGGTCTAGATGTGGCTGGACTGGGTGTACTTGGGAGAGCTTTGCTGATGGGAGGGAGCTGTTGGTGACTGGTGCGATTGTCTTTTAATATGGGAGAAAACAACAATTTTAGTTAAACTTACACATTAGCCTCTGGACTATCTTCTATTACCTGCAATCAGGTCTTCACTGTGGCTGCAGATCAGGTCAAAAGGCAGACCTGAGCATATGCTGGTCCTAATGTTGAGACTTGTGTGAGAAACAACTGTTACACAGCACAAAGGGTGGGACTGAAACACAAATTATGCCGAATCCTCTGGGGTGTCATTTTAAAAATTCCTTGCCTTCTCAAAGAACACTTAGGTTAAGCGCTGATAAACTTTTATGTGTATGTACGTGTCATTTTAGCACTTTGATGTCCCTGCCCATGGCAGGGGGGCTGGAACTAGATGATCTTAAGGTCCTTTCCAACCCTAACTATTCTATAACCAGTAACAGTCTTGTATCATACCAAAATGGAATCAGGCATCACGCCTATGTTTCTTTTCCCCATGGCTCAAATCTTCATCTAACTGAAGCTAAGTTTCGTTCATTTTAGTGCTGTCTGCCCATGGCTGAAAAGAATAAAAACAGGAAAAAAACCCCAAACATCTGTATGCTGAACTGATCTAAATAAAATACTGATCCTGTCCTGTTTTTCTGGATATTTATCCTCCTCAGCACTGATCTTGGAGGACAACATGAAGTGAATATTTAGGTTCCTTTGTCCTCTGTTTCACTGCTTTTGGAATAATGACACAAGATACAGAAAACATTAAGAAGGGACCTGTCCAGTCTTATGTGCTTGATCTTCAATATGAATTACTACATTAAAATATGCAGATGAATCTGGAGCCAAGTTAGTGATACCTCCTACACTGTTGCCTGAATTCTGTAGTTAGTAGATGTCTAGGACACATTATATCAAAATTCTAAACATTGCTACCAGCAATACCAACTCTTGTTTCATTCTGTAATAACAAATCATACCCCTGAAAACTGAAGACCTGTCAGAATTAAAAAGCAAACTCTTTGACAAAAGGACAGTTTAGTCCATTTGAGGCCACTTCTTTTCTGGTACTGATAAATAAGCAATTATGAAGCTGACATAGCTGAATATTCTATAACTACCTGCATATTCACCCCTAGAAATAGGGAATGCAGATGCAATCTTCTTTTTCTCCTGCTCACTTGGAGGCGGCTCATAACTGTCATCAGGATTCTCTTCACTGGGGACTACATACATCTCAGAATGGTCATCCGGATTTTCATAATCACTGTCCTAGAAAGACAGAACTTCCCATTTCTCATCTCATCACATATGTACAGCTTCACAGCAGTGCATGACAGATATTCTTGCAGGATTAATTAAAAGGACATGTTACACTCCCTTTTAGTGCTCCCTCTCTAAACAAATAGTCAATTCTGCCCGGCTTCCCTTTGACTCCTCGCAGAAGGTTCCTCCTCCTGTGTCCTTGCTATCTCCAATGACTCCTTTCACACCAAGAGCTCAGTCTTCAAATTATGGACCAACAGCTCTTCTCCCTTCATAGAACAGTTTCTTCCTAGTTCCAGATGTGACTCTTGATGTGTCCTGTCACTTCTCCCTTTCCTATTAAAAGGATACTTAGCATCTAACTTCCAAAGGAAACTAGCCACTTCAGGCTGATGGTTGTATCATAATGTTATGCGGCTTATGACCATGACTTGCTTCCTTCTAATGTTCTCTAAAATCTTACCAGAAGTTTTTCATTTTTACAAAAAAGTGGCTTTTCCCTCCTCACCTCTACCACCCTCTCTTCCCAAAATAGAAGATCTTATTAGTTTCTGAAATCATTATTTACTTTGACAAGTCCCTCAACTGATGCCGTGGGCTTACTTATCCCAAAAGCTTAGCATCCTTAGCTACCACTGAAAGTGTTTCGCAGTATACTCCTGAGTTGCATGTAAAAAAAATGGAGGTAGCTGACAATCAGTGGCTACATGTGAATAATGCTGATGTAAGAAATAACATTTCAGTATTATTAAGTTCAACCACAAGTAAACAATTTAAAAATAAACTTTTATTATTATTGCTTGGCCTAACTTGTTGCTACAGTAACCTCCTACTACCCCAAAATATGTACTTACAAAATCATCTGACCATTGTTCCTCTTCATTGTCTGCATGTTCTAAACCAAGCATAAGAGTTATTTAAGGAGACGGAATAGTGAACATAAAAGTTTATCGTTCTTTCAATCTATACTTATCACATTCAGTTAAAAAAGAATGGTCAAAATTTCTTAAACAGTTTAAGGCCATACACCTGGTTTGGACTGAATAGGAAATTAAATGCCTGTTTGCTTGTTTTTGTAAATTGTTTCAGAGCTGTTGGAAAAGCATTAGAAAATGGCAAACTGCACATGGTCTGAACAGCAGAGCATGTGCTTTACACAGAGCATCCTGCTAATAAATCTCATTTTTAAGTAGGAATAACATTTGCTACATAATGGAACTATAGGTGACTTCTGGGCTTTGCACTTTCTTGTTTCTTAGTTAAAGCTCCAAGACAGCACACTAATTACATTTACGTTAAACATGGAACTAACTTCCAAACTCTGTTCTCTGCTTTAGTTTTTGTATCGCTGTTTCCTTAACAAGACAGTAAAAATGGTCATGAACTAGCTTATCAGAAATGCTGTACGATAAGCAAATATATATAAGCAAACTCTGCCCCTAAGATGATGATGATAATGATAATTAATAATAATAATAATAATAATGCAGTTTAAGTTTAAATTAATACAGCCTTACCTGCAGCATAATCCCTTCGTGGTAGACTTGGTGGAGTTTTTTTTTTTAGCCTGTAAACAATAATTATTACATTTATGATATAAGTAATATTCAGTAGAAGGCAGCATTAGCCCGACACATAAAAAAAGCTGATAACAAAAGATACCTGCAGCTGAAGAAATATAGATTACCATCACAGATGCTTAGCAAATAGCTGAAGGAGAATGCTTTGAAAAGCTAGAAACATAAGAAATTAGAATCTAACCTGAGATTTTAATTTTTGTTTTCCTTAGAACATATTTTGAAGGAACAGCTTCCTTGACCACCCACCTTCCTCCTAATTTCCAGTGCAGAAACAGATAAGACAGAGAGCAAAGATAGATGCATGTCTATCTGAAGATGAAAATCTGTTAAGGCTCACAGAGGTTTTGCTAAGACTATGGCATAAGAAAGTGATGCAGCACTCTCCCACTGTATTTTTATAACTGCCATTCTGCATGCACTTTCTAAGGGCTGGATTCCATTTCCACTTACTAATATTTTATGGTGTTATGGCCCTGTTTTTGGTAAATGCTGTTATAATGACATTTGTAATACCAAGTGAATTGAAAGATAGTTTGTATAAATACTGAAAGGATCTTTGTGGCTTTGATAAAAATATATGCATATATATATTTAGCAAACAGGAGACACTGAATTATAGTCAGTTGATATTATTTCATTACTCTGTCAAAAAAAAAAAAAAAAAACCAAAACAAAACAAATTTGTGTTTGAACTCGAAATTTAAGGTCATATATGACATCAGAGGCCTTTGCTTTTTGTAGCCATATAAAACATTAGCACAATTTACATTAAAATTATTCTTCAAAGTGACTGCCTGACAGCTTCCCTGCAGCACTGATGAGACCTCACCATGGATCTGAACCTTTGTCCACTGAATTGATGACTTCATTCATTCTTCTACCAGGTTCTAACAAATTCATTTGCAAAAATAAGCAAATCATTTACAAAAAAATTGTCCAGAAAGAACTGAAAATGTTTTCTTGTGATCTCTAAGAAATAGACTCTCAGTATTTAGGTCCTGAGATGCTGCTTAAGTATCATTGTTCAGGTACCATCATAAGACAGGGTGGTGGCATGCTGGCACTAACACATCAATTGACAAACTTTTCCAGTCTGTTTTGAGAAATACTTTGGCTACTTTTGAGTTGAATTAATAAAATTCAGTTGTTCATATTGTCACACGCACACAAATTGCACGTGCATGAACCAATGAATAAATGGTGCAGCCATTTTTACAGCTCAAGACTCCCTTCCCCCCCAATCTAGGCACATAATTTTTGAAGTACTTACCTGCTTTGTTCGTTACTAACACTAACAAATAGATAGCTGCCTCCTCCAAGTCTTAAACTTCCTGCAGCATAACACAACTTAGTGTACAGTAAATTTAAAAGCATTCTCAACAGCCCTGCAGTTATCTTATGTCCATGTTAGCACAGGCATGTTAGAAAGAGAAATCCAGGGCCATTGCCAGGGGAGATCTCAAGTCTTGGGGAAGCTAGACCAAAATATATTCATGCACTTTGCAGCATGTCTATCATGAGTTGCTCAGAGACGGTGAATAGCGAAACTGAGGAAATAGTAAGAGGCTATCTGGGTCACAGTGTAAAGTATGTGGCTTCAGCCACACTTAAATTTCCAAACTGCTAAGCAGAAGACTTCAACACTTGGTCCCAGGCCCTGTAAATCCTGGCAATGGCCCCGACAGAAAATGTAAATATGTTATAATGAAAGCATATGAAGCACAGAACAGAGGTCTGTGTCTAAGAAGCCTATCATGCCATTGTGCAGCTCTGAAATAGCATACCGATCCCAAGTATCTTTCCCAGTTTTGCAAATTAAGGCCACTTGTTCATTTTGGAACCTGAATATCAATAGAAAAGAAATAATATTTCTGTCACAGAGCTGAAACAATTCACAGCCACATCTGTATTTGCTAGAATCTCTTCAAATACGTTACTGATTCTAAAATTCAAATCCACTTTAAAAAAACATATTTCTCACTGTACTGGTATGACTTACTGAGTGCCAGAACTGAAATATAGGCTCTTCTGAAGTGAACTGGAGCTTCGCTCTGCAAGAGCCAGAACTTTACCCAATGTGCAAATCACAATGCGAGCTCAGAAGACACAATCCCTATGCCAAGGAGTGGTTACCTAGCTATTTCAGATTTTGACATCCACATAGATGCTTGCAGAGTGACAGTTGACTTCATCCTGTTCTCCTGAAGTTAATAAGAAAGGACTTCTTATTAAGAAATAATAAGATGCCATCCAAATGAGCATGTGATTTGCAAGTAAACTATTCTAGTGCTACTCCACTCTAGACTTAAGTTACAGGTGGTGAACTATTTCTATGATAGAACACAAACAAATATTTCAAGTTTCTAGCTATTTTAATGGGATTAGTATTTTTCTAAATTTTAACGCAAAATAAGTAATTTTCTGAAGATTTTGAAATATCCCTGAGAAATTTCAGCTCTAAAGGACTCCATAAAATCCAAGCACATTTTTGAGAGTATGTTTACAGGTTTTAAAAGCAACACAACACATCTTACTAAGTACAGAGCAGAATGCACTGTAAACAAATTCATAATAAATGTTAGGAAAGCCAACTATTTCAATGTAAGATACAGTGTATTCCAAGATTCCCCTTCTATAGGACACTGAGGTTGATCCAACAAAACATTTAGGCTACTAAAATACTAACTTATCTACTAACATATCTTTACTGAGTTGAATATTTATAGTTTCTATTAGTCCTAAGGTCACCAGATCATTACACATGTGATTAAAAAATAAATTGAACTTTGCAATAAACTTTTTCAGAGTTCCAAATAGGTGCAATCCAGATGACAGATAAAACTCTTCCTGAGCTGTATTCTCATGACCTAGTGGAATAGTCTGTTACACCTTTGGCAGTATCTGGCAGTTATACAAAATAAAATTAATCTGAAGCTTTTAAAAACCCCTGTCATTACTATTCTTTCACAGATTTTCTTCACAATGTGCTGTGGCAGTGAAATGGCATATAGCTGTGATTTATTTATCTTCACTTTGATAAAACATTGTTACATTAATAAAAATCCTGGCACTCAAAACGTTCTATTCAGCTACACATTGAAATTCATGTTTCTTAAGAGCACAGTTAAAATTAGGTATTGTACTTTTCCCTGGCTTCTTTTTTTGAATGTGGTACATCTTGATTTTAGTACTTTTTTCTCTCATTGTTTGGTCCATAAAATACCACTTTTCCCTTTGCCAAGGGTTTGATCATGGATGTCTTCTAGTTGCAGCAAAGCAGATTGAAGGGACATTTATAGTGAAATAACTCCGTTTTTCTGCCTGAAGTTATAAATGATTTAGAAAAATGGACCAGACAACTCTGAAGTAAAAACTTACCCAACTGAAAACGGAGATGGACTTACTTGCATTTTTCAGGTCAGGTGGCAAATGTGATTTCAAGAAATGGACATATTTGGATTGTGTTCAGTTAGATAAATACCTGCAAATGCATGATTTCTGATGGCTTTGCAAGGAAGTTTTGATAGGATGTGATATTGCCATGAAGTGAGTAACTCGAACTTCTAGTTTCTTACTCAACACAGTAGGCCAGCATGTACCAAAACTTTAGGGCGATATCCTGACTTTGCTGTATATGCAGTTGGACTTTTAGCATTGACTTCAATACAGCTAGGATTCCACTGAATCAAGCCTAGAGGCTTAAAGGTTATGATTAACATGAATGCTATGTCTGTATTTGCAGTGTGTTTCAAGCATAGCCAACTGTCCTGCAGTGTGAAACTTCCAATTTCTCTCTTACTTCCCTGTTCTGTATTATCAATACAGAAAAAAATGCCCCCAGCTCTCATTGCTTATACAACTTTGGCTATACCTATTGCCTCTACACCTGTGCAGATGTCCTCTTTGACATCATGATCTGCACAGCAGCTGGGATTCCAGTACTATAAACAGTTTTGCATGTGATTAAGATCAAGCAGGTGAATGCTATCCTGCAATGGGCAATATTTTTAGTGTCAGAAAATTTTGAGTCAGGATGCGGCATAAAGAACTTTTAAGCAATGAAGGAACAATCTGCAGTTTTCTGTTACCACCACTGTTCAGACTGCTTTCCTTAGACTTACAAGATGCACATGGATAGCAGACTTGTCCCTCTCCACCTGCACATGAATTAAATTGGAGAGCAAGACACTTGATCCAAGAACTTAGTTTTCTGCAACCAAGTGCCAATCCAGGTTTTAGAAGTGTTTTAAGAAATATTGGTGACAAGTCAGCTGTATTTCATCAGTATTTGATCATACTCTCAATTTCAGTAGCAGAAGCTTACAGTATACATCTGTGTGACAACTTTAGGTTTGGGATAAGCATGTACATTATTTGACTTCTCTAAAATTGTTCCTATTTATACTTAAGTTTGAACTTGAGTCAAAATGATGTTTTTCCACCATACAGATAAATTCCAAATCAGTGCTACATAAAGCCAATTTTTTATACAATTTTTCCTGCTTCCCTCATGTTTACATCATTGACATTTAATAAAATAATCCTGTAGCTGAAATGGAGGAAGTGATCAACTGGAAAACAGTATTTTGTAGAAAAGCATCTAAAAATCAAAGAAAAAAAAATACAAAACAAACCAAAAGGCACATTCAGAGGAACACAGCCAGTTCTAAATCTGCAAAGCTTGGCATCTCTTGTACATATCCTTATCAGTGTTGTCAACTCATGCTTTTACTGTAAGTCCTATTATGTGCTGGGTTCAAGATACGAGTTCTGAAGTTATGTGCAAATGTGAGAATTTTTTCTTCATTTTTTTACAAAGTTTCTGATCTTCATAACTGCAGAAGAGATTAATATGACCGAGATGAACCATACAAGTATCAGAAAGGTAATTATATACATATTTATTTTTTTTACATCTCAATTTGTATTCTCATATCCAGGGAGCTGAAATGTGAGCTTTGCGCTGCAGTCATATTATAAGAGTTTTTATGAGCCTGCTCTTTTCTGCAGATTTCTTTTTAATCTTTCGAGAATCAAAGAATTGCAGTGTTATAGCAGCAATCTTGTATCTGACATTTAATGATGGCACCTCTGACCTTTCCAGCTTCAGCTACATTTAGTTCTTGTTATTTCTCCCTTGTCTGTCCTTCCCCTCTCACTCTCAGGAAAAGACACACAGTCACAGCAATACTGATTAATAGCAGAATTCAAGTCCAGGCAATTATGTGAGACAATGTGTTGCCTTAAATTATAAATTTCAGATGCTTCTATTGTTTCTGCCATCTGCTTTCCCCTCTGAGGTATTTGAACTGGACCCACTGCAGCATTATTAACACTAACTACACTTAAACTAGTACTGTGAAGTAGGAAGCCACCTTTTATTAAAAAGCAACAACAAAAAAAATCCAACCCTCCCTCCTCTCCAAAACCCCACCAAAAGTATTGATAGCCGAGAAAGTCTTCCCTGTGAGCAGGTCCCAGGTGAAACTATGAGATTTTGCAGATGGATCTCTGACCACAGTGCTCTATTTACATACACACTGTGTTAAATACAAAACCACACTTAGATTTAATTTATAAGATGCAAGTAGTTGAAACAAGGTACTTTTAAGAGAAATTTTGCTTTTGTGCTTGTGTGGAAATAACACGTACATATACCACGTTACTATGATTTACTGCAAATTGCAGCAGTGCTAGAGTGAAAGAGAATGAGTAAAGGAAAAAAGTGATCTCAACATTATAATACATCAGGTGTCACCATCAGAGCCTGCTCAAGGTTTGTGGACACAAACACAGCTGTGATAAAGGGGCCACAAAAGAGGGCTTGTAAGCTCTGGTTACTACTCCTGCATGAGGAATAGGAGAACCAGGTGATTGCTGCTGCTCCTAGAAGCGTGTCCCGCTCCTCTGCCAAGGATAGGGGCTGCCCCACCAACACCAGCCTGCCTGGGCTGGCAGCAGGGGCAACAGGTGAGCCAGCACAGCTTTCCAGAGCTCCTGCATAGGCAAGCCAGGCAGGGCCCTACTGCTTCTCCCACCAACCTACTGGTCACTTTGTATATACCCAGAATTAGCTCTTAAAATAATACATTTTCTTTGCCTTGAACTGAGCCCATCATGGTCACTCTTAAAGAACAACTTTAAACAGTATTTGTATGTACCTTTTATGTATTAGAGCTCTATTTCTGGAATTTAATATGGTGAGCCTAGAAACACTACAGATAACTACATACTAATTAACTTTCAAAGTACTCAGTACTTTTGTCATCAATGACCAAGTAAAGACAGACATCTGAATGACAAAATAGCATCCAAATGGAAGTTCAATGCAAATGAGCTATTACATTAAGAAAAAGAAAAAGTGTGCTAAATAGCTAATTGGTTTAAATAGATGTTTGACTGGAAACAGTGAATAGTGTATTCATTTGACAAGGATGCAGAATTACTGGAATTTCTTTCCGTGTATAAATACACATGAATATTTTATGACACTTGTATGCATGTGACATCAATATGCATGCTGTTTAGCACTTCTTACTGGAATAAGGATATTAAGTAATGCTGGGGTTTGTTTTATGGGACTGAAACACAGGAGGACTTAGCATTTTTATGGGAATTCTAACTATGATGTCTGACCAGTTTGTTCAAGATAGAGCTCAAATGAGTTTACTTGCAGCAGGTAGCCTCAGCAGTGGCCTGAGGAGAAAGGCACACACCCAAACAACAAATGATGATCATTCCCAAAGAATAAAAATGCATTTTACCCAAATGCTGTTTTTCAGGGCTACTAACACAACCTCCCAGTTGAGGCCAGTTCTGCCCCTACTTTGTGAAAATCTTAATGATTACAATTCTGTATGTTGCAGTCTGAAGCTCCTCACATATGCTGAACTACATTCCCCTAGAATAACATGGTCCCATCACTGAAGTACTACGCTAGCAATCTGAACTTCCTCTAGCAAACTAGGATTGCCATTTCAAAACTTACTTTTTGAACTTGTTTATTATCCCACTTTCATTTTTCTTCATGTCATGCACCATCTTTTGAAGCTTCCTATAAGATAGTAAAGAAAGCAAGCATTAAAATTAGCATATGGTTGAACACCCATTTACATAAATTAAGGTAAATATGCTGAATATATGTTCAGTAAGTAGTTTAGTTGCTAAATTCTTTGTGTATGAAGTTTTGCTCCCTTTTTAACAGAGCTCCTTGGCATGATTTGTGTTATCCTTCTTTAATACATTTAAGCACAGTTTAAACAATTGAGTAAGCGCATCAAGAAATAATATAATTGCCTGAATTAATAGCTTAGCGTATTTCACAGCTATAAGGGGAATACCCTCTGATTTCTCACTGTACATGAGTCATTTTAACAGCAGACAGTTTACCTCATTCCCATAGTGTTTGTAGTTATACTAGGAGTGGGGAACTGGCACATTCCCAGGCTCAGGCCACCTGAGAAACTGTTAGAGGATCTGTAACTCTGAGCTGTAAAAATTCGCTATCTCAGGACTCCAGCTACATGGACTGATATAGAATCATAGAATAGTTAGGGTTGGAAAGGACCTTAAGATCATCTAGTTCCACTCCCCTGCCATGGGCAGGGACACCTCACACTAAACCATGCCACCCAAGGCTATGTCCAACCTGGCCTTGAACACCACCAGCGATGGAGCATTCACAACTTCCCTGGGCAACCCATTCCAGTGCCTCACCACCCTAACAGTAAAGAATTTCTTCCTTATATCCAATCTAAACTTCCCCTGTTTAAGTTTGAACCCATTACCCCTTGTCCTATCACTACAGTATTATTCAGAGAGTCAGGAATTTCCACTTTCTAAGTACTCTTTAGAAGGCAAAAAAAGCAACTCCAGCAAACCAGGCCAGATATTGCAGCATCACCTGCATTTGTGTTCATTAGCCACCTCATTTCCAGCACCTAAGACCTCCTGCACCACCAGCATGGTTCTCCTGCTGCAGTAGTGAGAAAAACCTCATTTGTTAAACAAAGAGCTTTTACAGAGATGTCACATACATTGGGTCTTTATGCTAAAATAACAGATCAATTTGATCAAGTATATATTTTTATGGCACGTGTCAATGGAAGAGATAAACAAAATAAACACTGAAATGAAGGAAACCTGCAGAGACAGCTCTCACTTAAGATCCCATGCAGAAGCACGTGCAATTAACAGTATCCAGGTCATAACATCAGATAGAACCATCTCCCCGGTGTGGCAGGAGCAAAGAGAAATGCAAGTGTGCATGTGTGCATGGAGGTGGCCAGAGACAAAGGCCAGCCAGCTGCACCAGTTCACTGGACACACTAATGGTGACTTCTTGCCCTACTGATGGAGCAGGTGATGAGCAGCCTGCGAGTTGGGAAAAGGGTGCAGGTAAACAGCAGTGGGAAATACATGGGAAGGCAAAAGGGTGGTGGAAGAACAGAACAGAGGAGGAGCCCAACTGGAGCAAGTGGGAGCTGACAACTAAAGCAGAGGAGGTAGAACATTGGATTTTAGAGCCAGGGGCAGGAAAGAACTGGCACCAGAACCAGCAACTGGATGTTAGCAGGAAGGCATCATTATAGTGAATTGGAAATGGGACCATGCAGTGGGCAGATGGACACCAGCATGCCAGGAACTTCCAGCACCAGGAGCTGTATAATCACATGATAACAAATCCTACAAACCAATCTACATCTTAACTCCGTGTGGTGGGCTGACTTGATACTACAGATATATAGTGCAAGTATCTCTCTAGCAGAGTAGAAATGTCTTGAACAATGTTTCCAAGTTCATCTGCGCCAGTGTTTTTATTCCTTTTTTATTTCTCATTTTAATTTATCTTCCTCTTGTTTTTATTCATCATCTGCACTGACCTCATTAAATTTTTACTTGTAATCAAGGCAGTGAATCTCATTTTTCACTCTAAGTATAATTCAGAATCCCACCTCCCTTCTCATTTAAATACCCACACCACTAAAATCAAGTCAATGTCAGGAACCCAGACATAACTTTCTGCAAAAGACTGATTTTACATTGAAACATGTTGTAAGCCTGGTTGTACTAGAAACTGCCATAGAATGCATACTTTTTTCAGGGTTTTTTTTTCCACACAGGATATGTTCTTCCTGTTCACCCAAACTAATAACTTCTTATTAGACCTGAGCTGAAGATTTTATCACAACCAATAAAAGAAAGCAATCGTTTTCTTCAAAAAGGGTTTAAAAGAATTTTTGCTTTTTATTCTTCATAACAAGTTGTCTGTGTCATTCCACATTTTAGTCTTGACTACCTCATCTCTGATGCACAATCAGGCTACCAAAAGACTTGGAAGCTTGGCTTAGAAAGAGAAACAAAAGCATCAAAGTATTCTTTCTCTTTTTTTAAGCTTTCTTTAAACTTGCAACCTTATTATTCAGAAGGTTGAGTAATGCAAAGAGCTGCGCTAAAAAAAAAACCAACAAAAACTATCTTGCAGCTTCATCACTAGTAATTACTGTTGCCTCTTAAAAAAAATAAAACAACTTTTTTCAAAGGAAATTGGAATTAGATAGGAATTCGCTAAACAAAATTGGGAAATAACTGAACAAAATGTGATTATCTGTCTGCAGTCCCTGGTTCAGGCTGAAAAGACATGTACCCAACAAAGGCATCAGGTAGCAGTTGAGTATTAGGCTTATACTTAAAGGAACCTTCCTACCTCTGCTACTGATTTTGGAGCAATTGTGGTAGCTAGTCACAATTAATCCCACTTTATGAGATTTACTTAAAAAGAACAGTTAAATAACTGAGCACTTGTATGTTTTTGGAGTCCTGAAATAAATAATAAAGCTTAATTTCAGTCTTAATGCAGTTTATTAACAGAACAAATTGTTCCTTTCATTTTGTTTGCTGGAACTGAAAGATACTCCATATTTTCAGCAGCCCTGTAATACAACATGGAATATCCTGCTCTGACAGGCTATGTCAAAAGTCTGATATTTAAAGACTACTCCTAGAGCCAAAATCTCTGCCCAATTTTACTTAAAAAACCCCATTCAACCTATTCTTTTTAAGTTGTCAACTCATAAAAATCAAATAATGATAATAAGTGACAAATTACTCACAAGCACATCTTTAGCTCAAAACTCCCACTATTAATTTACAGCAAAAGGATAGAGTGTTACCTGCTAATATAGGGAAAAAAATTATTTATAGGTATCAGAAACAGCTGCATAGCAAAATGTTTTGAGATTTCCTGCAACAGTGCACCACCTCTATAAGAATAGCTTGGATTATTATCTACACTAAACAGACACATTAAATCTGCAAATGTGGCGTGAAGGTCCCAGAACTACTCATTTTCCATGGGGTTTGGTTGTTTGGGTTTGTATTCCCCCCCCCCCCCCCCAAATATATTCAACTTCTGGTTATGCTTGAATCATCACAAATAGCCACGTTCTGCATTTGCTCATTCTGTCTCTTGTGCCCCAGTTGGCATCTGGCAGTGTCAATAAATGCAAAGTAATGAGGAATGAGAAGAATAAGCGGTGGTTTAAATGGTTTAGCTCTAGTTTGTGGAGAATGGTTGTCTGCAAGTGTTTGTGTCCTTTTCAGAAAAGCTTGCCAGCCTTTAACTAGAAACACATGCAAGCATAAGTTATTTTTCTTCCTCTGTTGTTAGAGATAGGACCCAAGGTGTTTGATTTTTCACGTGACTGATTTTATTTTAAATTTTCACTTTGGTCTCTAAGAAAATCCACCCCAAAATTTATAGCTACAAGTACCCAGAACAGTTTTCTTTTCATTTCATCATATTTAGGTGAATTGATCAGACTATCGTGGGTGTCCCCTGTGCACTGAATAAGGCTATAGTCTGAAAGAACATTTTTATACGTATTTCCATTAAAAAAAAGGCATTTAAATGAAAGGTAATTTAATCCTGCTAGACTGAAATCAAAACATTCTCATTTTTTCATAATCAGATTTCCTCAAAGTCTCTGCCTTGTAATTCTCATTCGTTTTCTGGAGCCATTTAATTTTCTAATTACAAGTTGCAATAAATTAGGGAGTACCTAACATGTATTTGTGTGAATTTTTTCGATTTTTAAAGTTATGTAGCTCTTGTAGGAGTTGCTAGAACACTTAGTTTGTTGCCTCTGAACAACTTAACTTGTATCATGCCTGTGAGAGTAAGCAGATAACCACGGCACTTTACAGTCGTAAGTGTAGGAAGTCATCAAGAACGGATGATCTCCAGTTCAAGTGGAATCTCCTTTAATCCATGAAGTTGAACAAGCTGCAAAACCAGTCTGTGCATTTAGCCAGAGGCCGAGATTTCTTGAGGTGCCAGCTGGTACAATGGGCTACAACTGACAAGTTTTACAAACAGCTGCCTGACTTGTGATTTTAGACAGTAGAAAAGAGGAGAGGCAGACAGCAAAGCCTATAGCAAAAGGATTCTCCAAATCTGAAGGGTCTCAAACCAAAGCCCAAAGGCCATTCCAGAGAAATGAGGAAAGTGAAGCACAGCAGGGAATTTACTTGCTTAACATTTTGCCTGGATCTGCATATCTGATTAGCTCTCAAATGCTTTACTTAAGACAATGCTCCAAGGAAAGAGGTTCATTGTGGAAGGAATCTATCAGAGCAGCAGTGCTGAGAGTATCTAGGAAATGGAGGCTAACGTGGCCCAATGTAGACATCCCTTGCTTCAGATACATAATCACAACCTTTTTTTTTTTCCACAACACATCTGAGTCAGGACCTCATTTACCAACTAATGTTTATACTCTAGTTGTTCTCTTGGGATGAACAGATACTAGAAACATTCAAGGACCTCAACTGGCTAGTACAGTAAATGAAAATAATACGTAATGCTAGTTTTGCCTTGCATTATATGTAACTGAAGATAATTAAGAGGTCAAACTTAAGAGTTGTTTCTTAACAACAAGCACTAACTTCATTCAGCTTGGTTGAGAGCTTTTTCTGTAAAATCACACTTGCAGATAAAGGTGTGGTATGTGTCACTGCTGATCTTTGAAAGCACGTTTCAGCAATAGATAGCTACTCTGAGATCCAGTTTAATTGTGACACATATAGACTGAATGGACTGTTTCATCAGGAACTCACTGCACACAGGAGAGGTTTTCAAACTTTTGCAGATGAGAAATTTGGAAGTCTTGACTCTAGGGGCTTCTAAAAACTTTTAGGTTTCTAACAAATACATTAGAAATTCTGTATGTTGGAGGGAATCACAAAAAAAGGACTCTGCAATGAATCTTTAAAAGGAAGCACTTCTTAGCCCTGTGTCGCTGTCTTTCATACCTTACCAATTTTGACCTCCAGCAATTCAGGACCATCAGATACACAGACAAAGGGATCACCAGCTGTGATACATATGTAAACGAAAGTGGAAAAGTTTACCACTGCAAATACAACATACCCTGAAAGAATGACTTGCTGTGTCACAAAATACCTAGATGTGCTCAAGGACTGGCAGAGCTGCCCTGAGATAAAACAAAATGAAACAAAACCACCTTCTCTTTGATCTGGTCATGGCTCAGCATATGAGGAATGTATGTTAAGTGAAGGGCAATGGGTGGGCCTGGCCTCTGACACATCCCCACTTTCAATCATTAGCTGGAAGCTTTTTTCTCTTTTGCATAGAAGCTATCCCACATAAGCTTTCCAAAGTCAAAATAATACTTAAAAAAAAAAAAAAAAAAAGAGAAATATAAATAACACGAAGAAGAATAACATGAGCTTTCAACTCAGATCTGAGATGAAGTACAGAATTCCAAGACTTGAGAAATAGGAGTCTGTCTTAATTTCAGACAGATCTGTATAATAAGGAATTGTCCCACAATTTTGGCAATTTTTTGAGAAATTGTATTTATCAGTATTATAAATCTGTCAAGACATTTACAAATATATATTATGTACATATGTATATAATGGCTCAGAGCAGTCAGCATGAATGGCTCCTCAGTGGCCATGGCATTCCCTGTTCTTGGGAACAGACAGGGATCTCTGGTGTGCATGAACTGCCTGGTTCACCTACTTGTGTGCAATGAATCCAGTATATTGGACCTGCAGTGCACACACTGGTTGTCAGTATTTTAGCTGTGCATCTGCCTATGTCACTTCGTGAGTGACAGCCCATAGCAAGTAATACCCCTCTGCTCCAGGAATATATTACATGGTCTCTGGGGGGGGGAATACTGGGCACAGTTGTTCAAATGCATCTGTCTGTGAGCACAGCTGTGTGCACTTGGAGCTGGGAGTGGTCCTGATAATGTTTTTGGAAACAGGGCTGACTGCATCGTCAGTAGGGAGTGGTGGCAAAACAAAAACCAGTTTCAAATGAATCACAGGAAGTTCTGCGTATTACAAGTATGCTTATTTCTGTTTATCTGGAGGATTAGAATTATACCTTAAGTTTCTGATGCTTACAGGGATGTCTGAATTATCTGGTTTGCCTCCTTGAAAATCTCCATCTGCACTCACAGACCTGTTTCTTTGGTTAAAAAGGGGCAGAATTTTGAATAGCATATATTCAGACAGGTATGCAAGGGGAGCTTTGTAAGCAATATTGATACATTCAGTACTAAGAGACCTGCATATTCCTTCTCCTCATTCTAACATCAGTTAGGTCTTTAACTGATGAAGTTGAATGGGTTTCATAAGAGTAATTAAAAAAAAATAAAATCACACTGTAAATCAGTCAGTTTGCACTCCAGTTTTAGTTCTTACACCTTTTTGGGTACATCTGTTTCTTACTGATAGGGCACCCTACAGTTCCGTCTCTAGAAAGTCCCATTTTCTAAAAATCATTACGACCTGCATTCACTTAAAGTAAGACTGTAGGTAGGTGTACCCCTCATTTTTCTCTAGAGAAGAACAGCATAACAAATGACGTAAAAACAAGTAGTTATTTCTTGGTTTTCAGGCAAATTCAAATGCTTACCATTGGAAACCTAGAATGGGATTCAGCAAGTGCAAATTTAGACTTAAAACAAAAACAATCCCCCAAGACCCCACCTACTTCAGCTACGAAGTTTTACAGAAAATAACCACAAAAAAAAAAAAAGACGACAGAAAGCAAGGAAGTGTATAGTGGAATTTGAAGAATAAAAGCTAAGTTACTAGAAGATAAAAAACAAAATTAAAGAGCAGAAAATTAAAAATTAACACAGCTACCTTTGTTATTTAAAAAACCCCACATTAAAACATGTAACTGAAGAAAGAACAGCATGCCCAGCCCCCTCCTTTACTGTTTCTCACAACACAATAATTCCACCACCTGGTCTTTATTTTGTGTTTCTATTAGCCTTCAGTTTATATACAGGTGTGCAGGTGACCAAATTAAGAAAGTGATTGTTTCTGGACAAAGTGGAAGACTCCTGCTTGCTGGCGTAGGGGGTGGACAGATGGACATGGTCAGGCCTGGTCACCTAGAAGGGGATTTGTGAAAGTACCACTTGAGATTTTGAAAAGCTTGAAACTCTTTGAACCATCTTTTCAAACCAAATTAATGAACAGGAAAAGACTACCTTTCTTACAATTGGCTTCTATTAACATAATGCTCCTGACACAATCTTTACGGAAGAAAATTGATCTCAGTGAACTGGATGAGTGTCTTCATAAGATGCATTTTCATATCAACTTGCTGGTTTTGTCTTATATAATTAATTGGGTTACTTCAGATACACAACTCCATCCCCTTCCATTCCACCTTCCTTCTAATTGCTCAGTAGAAAGGAAAAGGAATATAGAAAGCATCCAAATATAGAAAGCATCTAATCCCTCTTGTTAGGCCTCCTTCATGTGCTTCAGATCTCCATACGCATGCACGCATCCCTATATCACATTCTCCTTGGAACAACAAGAGTGGAATTCCTTTGCGAGAAAATGCAGGCTGGCATCAGCTGGCTGGGTTGAAGCTAGTGTTTTCAATGGCTATTACATGTGTATGATGCATAAAGACACAGCTGAATTCTTAAGGTACAATCAGATAAACTGCTTCAGTTGCTGCTGGTCTAAGATAGAGGTTATTGCCCCCCATCCACTCTGGGGGCTTTTCACAGCTCACCCCCTGCAATGCCTATTGTGGCTGGAGAGGAGGAAGTTTGGCGTTGGAGGTGGTAACCTGTGACACCAAATCATCAGTTCAAGGCACCAAGCCTTTGATCTTTATCTGTAAAGCTATCTCAAAGCTCTGAATAAAAGTTGAAAGAGGTTTGCTTATGGGGAAAAGTCAGTCATAGACACCTATCTGAGAGGAAGAAGGAGCAATAAATTGTCTTCTGCTGTGTTCATGAGATGCACAAGAGGAAATGACTATAAATAGTTTAGCTGTGCTTGAGTAACATGCTATTCTGCTTGCTTTTCAATCATCTACTATTTTGTCAAAAGGCAAACCCCCTACTTAGAGCAGGTGTGTGTTTACATGCTACACACAGAAAAGCAGAAAGGCTAAATATTGGCTTTTAAATATAAATAAATAAATAAAGGCTAAATATTACACTATTCATCTTCATATACCCTCTATGAAATCTTCACAAAGAAGCTGTTAATCTCTCTTGTAGTAGCGAGTACTAACATAAATGAAACAGTAAATGAAAATAGTAACAGTACATGAACAGTAAATGAACAGAACGAATAGAACAGTAAATGAAAATATGTAGCATGAAAAGGCATAATACATCTTTGACACAAATCAGCCCTAAAATGAAATTAAACAGTGCAATTACTTTGAGGCGACTGTGGATTCTATGTGTTGAAATAAAAAAACCTGTGCAGATTTACTGGCAGGACTGAGACAACTGAGACAAGAAAAGACCATGCTCCCCACTCCCACCCGCCACCCCCCAGAAGCTACACTCACAAGGCCTACTCCATTTTTGTGAAACATTTGCAAGTAGCAGAAGGAAGCTAAATGCATTAAGTTACTCTAAAATGAAGTTCCTGTTAAAACTATCTGAACACTTTACCCCCCCAAAGGGCTAGTGCCCTACAGTCTGGTAGGTGAAGTGTAAGAGCATAAAGAGGTTTTTATATTTCACCAAAAAGAGGAAGCACAAACACATTAATTTCAGCCACAATTCTACAAGCGTTTTTGAAAGCTGAGATAACATTTCTGTCATTTCTGCAGGCATGTAGATTTAGACTACTGCAGGGACATGGAGGACATGAAAATGAATGAAAATGTAAGAAAACTGAGTGAATTGAACACAGAAAATTGAAGGCTTAACTTTGATTCGGTGTTCCAACAGAGTGAGTTCCTCTGTTTTTCCTCCTCTTTCACCTCTTCCACAAATTTCAAATCTGCCATTTTAGTTTTGATTACCAATTGAAAGACATCTAAAAAGTCTGCCTAACTACATAAAGGGCTTGACCAAGATTTAGCCAGATGTTTAAGCATGTGTCTAACTTCAACTATCTTCAAGTTAGGCAAGTACTTAGATTTTGTGCAAGGTCTTGCTAACGTAGGCTCATAAGCACTGACACAAGATGAATTAATTTAATTCATGATCTGAGTGCAGTCTTCATCAGTGTCTTTGTGTCATTTAAGATTGCTACTAAAATACATTTCTAATGTGATTTTAATCCAGTCAGTTCATAGACTGTGGAAGGATAAGAAAAATGGTGTGCTTTTTCAGCGGGCTGAAAAACTTCATGGACCCAGTAGTTTGATGGCAAGGTGCTGTGTGCACTACAGAAAAGAGAGGCTTTTCTAAACAGCCTCTTAACTCTTCTCCCTAAACCAAAAGTGCATTTATATGTATAATGGTCTGCATTTGCTCTTCCAAATAGTGTTCTGACCACCAAATAAAACAGGGCAGAGCTTCTTAATATTCCATTAAACTTTGAACACTCACTTTATCCTACTCCTAGAGACAGAACAACCGCAGATATCTTAATGCTGCCCAGTATTCACAAGTCACTAAGACTGGTTCCAAGACAGGAGCATTCATGCATATAGTCGGTCAATGAGAAACCGAACATGAGCTGGCAACGTGCGCTCATGTTTATGGCCCAGTACTTCCTTCTCCATTCTCTGATGAGATTTTTCCCTCTCTCAGGCAGTTCATCCAGAGGATTGCCCGAGATGGAAGGAGACAAGAACTTCCTCTTGTTCCTCTCAAAAGCATAACTTTTTTTTTTTAACTTTCATTTTTTTCCTCACCCATCGGCAGCTGAAGAGTAGCAACTGATTTCCTGTCTGTATTGTTGCTAAGGTCACATAATGCTTAAAGCAACAATTGTGGCTGTTGTATTTTATGCCTTTAGCATTATTATTATTGTACTGAATGCCTTTAGCTAAACCCCCTTTAGCTGAAGTGATTTTACCACCCGACCAGAATCCAAATGATAGGAGTACAGGATAATGAATAAATTTTTAACACACCTGATGAAGGCCAACAAACACTTCTGTAATTGGGCTGAAAGTGTATTTGCTCAGGCTTACAGAAGCATTGTATCCATCATAGGTGTGGGGTGGTGCTGGCAGGGACCTACTAGAGGCTCCTGATGGGTCTGTTTGCTTGTTTTTGTGGGGTATTTTTTTTTAATTTTTTACTGAAGTCTATCAAATTTTGTCTGAACTTTGGAGATGTATTTTAGTCCCTAGGGCTATACAGTTACCTTAATGGGAGCCCACATGGTCTGTCATTGAAAGGGGAAATTCTGTTCTTTTCTGCCCTCGGTGCTTACCCAGCTGTGATGAATCATGGAACTTCCAGCTGGGAAACTAACTTCTTTTTTCTTTTGCCAATTTAGATTGCAGCAGGATCAGATCCAGCTTCATCACATGATCATGGGAACCAGAGTGAGCCAGGGTGAGGGTGGAGATAGGTGGCAGGGTGAGCTGGGCATTGGGAGGGTGGAAGAAAGGGACCTACTCTTTTGGCAGCAGCTCAGGCTTATGCCAAGTTAAATTAACCACGTAACTACAGTTCCAGTGACGCTTAGCTGCATATGTGCTTCTTGCAGAGATGCCTATAGCGTTTATATCTTAAGACATGAAGGAATCATTTAGCCACATAGTGTAGCCTATTGTATGAACAGCCTACTTCACCTAGTTGCCCTTGCGTTAGACTTGAAAAATATATACTCATGTTTTTTATATAATTGCCTCAGGATGCATTATTTTAATTTGTTTTAAAGTATTTACTGTGTAGTACATAATTTATGTTGAGGTTATAAATCTGTAGCATTGCACATCTGCCCTGCTTACATCTGGAAAATGAACTTGTCCAAAATATATATACTAACAGATTAGGATAAAGATGCTAAGAGAATTTCCAAGCTTCTTTTACCCCTTAAGTCATTTGCTATAGCTGTCACGACCCAAACTTATTTACACAGTAAAGTCCTTTTACAGTCTACCAAAAATCTAAGATGGTTCCCTACAGCAAAATGAGCAAATACTGTCACATTCAGCCACTGTTTTCCATCAGTTTTCCAATTCTTTTGACTGCTGAGCACATAAAACCAGTGATACTTGATTTTTAAAAGAAATATTTGCTTATCTATCATCTTGTAATGTGCTTTAGGGTAGTTAGACTATAGAAGACGTTATATAAACTAAAATCAGTTCTCTGATGCAGCAGTCATTTTTAAAACCACATAAAACATAAGAAAAAAAAATACCAGCAGATGTGTTCTTTCTTTTCTAATTATCAGGGATCTATAAATCATCCACAATAGGCAATTTAGCCATCTGAAGATGCATTTCCATTAAATACATCAAAGAGAGCAGGTCACAGATTTTCCTTCCTGCAGTGTACATACAACAGTGTGCTACAATGGAGAAGCACAGTTGAATCCTGAACTACACTGGTGCAACAAACTAAAAGGAAACATTCAAATTTTTTAAATGTCAAAGTTTTCAGTTAACGTAACATTGTGAATGATAAATAAAAATGATCTAAGCTCTAAAAGCTGTCATTTTTTCATTTTCTGTTCTGCAGATAATTGAAATCTTATATTTTCCTGTAGGTTTAGTCACAATGCTGGAACTGCCGGCAGTGTTGAAATTTGAGATTTCACTCACAATTTAATAAAACAAAAAAAAGCAAAACCAACGGAATTCTTCGGAAATTTAAAAATGTTCCGGTTTTATCTTGCATGGCCTGTCACGAATGTGAAGATGGTTAGTCAGGATTTTTGATCAGGTTAGACAGTTTTGCAAAACTAAATTCACTAAAAGCAGAACTAAAACTTGATTACATTACTCTTGATTAATTTTTTCAACTGTTGACTTACATAAGCTTTGCTTCCAAAGACTATCAGACAGCTCAGAGAGATAATCAAATAGCAGAGGAATTTTCCACAGTAAGCCACTAAAAATAATCCTTATTTTCAAGTAAAGAGGTATTTATAGCAATTTCTGCCAATGCGGGAACACTTTTTTCTCCCTCTCAATAATTTTGTAATTTTGCCTTCCAACACTGTTACAGCTGACAAAACCCATAACAGTGTGAAGGGCTTTTTTGCAACATTTTATGATTGTCATATTTGCCTTCCAAAAGAAAAGCATCTATCACATTATAATGTAGTGTGCAGTATGTGTACAGGTTTTGACCGATTCTGTAAATACAAACCTATTTTGTTCTGGTATCAACATATCACTGGGTATCTGCAATGTCATATTATGATTTAATATCTAGCACTCTGCACAGCTGTATGGGGTATAGTTTTAAACTAATGGTGAAAAAAGGTTATGTCCAGTTTGCTGGAATATTTTATGTCTTCCATGGACAAAAATATTAATTTATTGGTTTATTTGCTCAGCTATTGATCATATATTATTTCACTTAATAATTTAAAAAAAAAAAAGGCAGGTCTTTATACCCACTCTATATTACTATCTTTTGCTGAAAAACGGACAGTCACAGGCCTAAAATGATGTCATCTGAGATTATATAGTGGGCAAATGTTCCTACTGTGGACAGTTATTTTGGCAAAGCTACAATGTCATTAGAAGACCTAATTTTATTTGGAAGAGTCTGCATATAAGGGGCTGGTGAATAAGATATGCCAGTGACCGAACAATTTTACCAGCACAAGTAGAATGAAACTGTAGGTACTGCGTAAGTGTAACTTATCTTTGATCAGACTATACTCTTTTACTACTGACACACAGAGATTGAACCAGGGATTTTCACCACAGTTTCAATATTAGACTTCAGTATTTTGTCTACATTGCCATATTTTCATTTAAAACATTGATCACAGTCACACTTAAACACATTTTTCTATAGACAGCATTGGCAATTTAGGGTAAAAAACCCCAACAAAACAAAAAAAAAAAGCTAGTGGTTTTTGTGGGGTTTTTTTGGGTTTTTTTTTTTCTTCCCTCTTTTTTTCCTAGGACAGCTTGGACATTGGTTGAGGCAGGATGACATAACTGGCAAGAAGGATGATAAGCAAGAAAAAAAAAGGAAGAAAGAAACTTTAAAATGATTGTTAGAATGAAATGCTTGTGCAGAGAGAAAGGAAAAAAGGAGAACAAATATAGATGGGGGGGAGGCTATGCTATGCTGAAACAAGGTCAGAGAGAGAAACAACAGGAAGGGTTGGCTAGAGAAGTCAAACTGGGGGTGAAAGGGGGTTTTTACAGTGGTATCTGGTGAAGTTTGCATTTTGTATCTCATTCCATTCCAAAGTCCAGAGGTGAGAGAGATTAATGAACTGTTTAAGCTGACAGAAAGCTAGAGGAAATAGAGATTATACAGCTTTATCTTTTAATTAAAATCCCATGCTTTTTAGGGCAAACTGAACCTAACAATCCTACAGAAAGAACTTCCATTTTTACTTACCAGCATGGCAAACATAACTGGTGACCTCCTTTCCCCGCCATGCCTGTGAAAGCCAACTTTAGAGTGCATGCCATTGGCACTGATTTCATGTGACCTCAGATTCAGTCTACATCTTGTTGGGCTAAAATGTAGCCACAAAAGCTGCTGTTGCGACAAAGAGCTATTGCACAGTGGAAAGTGGACAGGAGAACCTGGAAGCTGAGACAGAAGGCTGCTGGAGGTAGCGGTGGGTGGTGTCCCAGAAGACTCTCATGGCTGTTAATGTCCTGTGGAGGCAGATTAGACTTTTGCTAGAAAGAGAACATAGCAGGTAGAAGAGCAGAATTAAGGGGGCCATGACTTGTGAAGGAGAGATAGCAACTAGAAGGGGTTGGTCTGGAAAAATCTTGTATGTGGAACAGTTCTGATTTGGGTTCAAGTAACTGGGCATTTGCATAGCCTTTCCTATCAAGTCTATATAACTAAAAAGGGGAAAAGATGTTAAAGTTGGATGTGGACTTTGGTGCCCAGTTGTGTCATAGGGAGCATTCTCTAGCTTACTTTGAAACTCCAGTTTCTTTCCTGTTTATTTTTGTTCTTTTGTCTTGTTCAAGTCCCTTGATACAATAAATGATGTTAAAATCTGACTTGAAAAAAGATTCAGTTTCTATGTTTGCTTGCTACAATTAACTATTAATAGGGATTAGTAAAACTACTGTAATATTAATATAATACTGCAATTTTTCTTGCAGTGCAAAACTAATGCTCAGTTATTCCCCATTCATTTTCTCTAAATTAAACATTCCCTATGCTAAAACATCCTGTACATATAAGATGTCAATTTACAGTTAAATATAATTTGATTCCCAAATGAATTAATTTTCTGCTAATACACTTCAAGAGGAAATGGTACCAGAAAATCTGGTGAAGACCTAGCAATTATAATCAAGCCCTCTGTCAGTAGAAAATTAGTGAAGACCATAACTATCTTCAGATTTGATGGACAACTAACAGGTATACAGGCCTTAAAGGAACTCCTCTTGATTTTAATAGAATTAGGACTTAACCCTCCTATTTTGCAAGGGATGTTAAAACTAAATATTGCAAATAAACTGGCACACTTGTCCAACCTGAGCAAAAAAAGTCAGTTGATTCTTTTTCCCCACTTGCTTTTTATTTGGAAGTGAAGGTTGGAAACAGTGATTTTACTGTTCTGGGTTATTTTTGGGAGGAAGGGAGAGAGAAGGGAGAGAAGGAAGAACTACAGCAAATTAATGAAGCCATCTGAAATGATCATGAAACTGTCCTCTTGGGCAAGTCTGTTTGCAATCTGAAAGTTGTTGGCTGCATGACCTTCGGCAAGTGAAAACGTGTGGTAGACTTCTGCTTCATGCCATGGTTTGCCCTCACAGTAGTGGTGATGGTAATGATGCCTTTGAAATGAGATGCTGTAACAGAGTAGTATGTAGTAGCTAGAAATTATCTAAAGACCAGGAATTACAGGCTCATAGTCCAAGAAGCTGAACTACAAACATTTAATGCTGATACTTTTGAGCTGCTAACTTCCTGTTTCTGCTGAAATTAAGGCACATGAGATCCTGCCATGGCAGCATGGCTATTGCTCATGTGTTCACTCCACACTTCAGAAAACCATTCAAAATACTGAATTACTTAGATGCATCACAAACTAATTTCTGATGATAAATAGACAACCTTTGGAATTCAATTTTCCCTGACTGTATGGAAGCAATTAGAACACACAATGTACTCTGAGGAAAACTTTTATAATACTGTGCATACCTTATAACAAACACTATATAAAAATAGTACTAGAATTTCATGAAGTTCCAGCATTCCTATCTAACTAATAATAAAGTTAATTGAGTGAATTAACTGCAGTAAACATCAATACCACAACATGGTAGCTAAAGGGGCAATTATAAGTTAAATAAACTTAACAGTTCTTATTGTTGCAATAACAAACAAACGGAGTGTGTTAAGAATTCAGATAGAATCATAGAATAGTTAGGGTTGGAAAGGACCTTAAGATCATCTAGTTCCAACCCCCCTGACATGGGCAGGGACACCTCCCACTAAACCATGTCACCCAAGGCTATGTCCAACCTGGCCTTGAACACCACCAGGGATGAAGCATTCACAACTTCCTTGGGCAACCCATTCCAGTGCCTCACCACCCTTACAGTAAAGAGCTTCCTCCTTATATCCAATCTAAACTTCCCCTGTTTAAATTTGAACCTGTTACCCCTTGTCCTATCACTACAGTCCCTAATGAAGAGTCCCTCCCCAACATCCCTATAGGCCCCCTTCAGATACTGGAAGGCTGTTATGAGGTCTCCACGCAGCCTTCTCTTCTCCAGGCTGAACAGCCCCAACTTTCTCAGCCTGTCTTCATACAGGAGGTGCTCCAGTCCCCTGATCATCCTCGTGGCCCTCCTCTGGACTTGTTCCAACAGTTCCATGTCCTTTTTACGTTGAGGACACCAGAACTGCACACAATACTCCAAGTGAGGTCTCACAAGAGCAGAGTAGAGGGGCAGGATCACCTCCTTCGACCTTCTTTTGATGCAGCCCAGGACACGGTTGGCTTTCTGGGCTGTGAGCACACACTGCCGGCTCATGTTCATTTTCCCCATCGACCAACACCCCCAAGTCCTTCTGTGCAGGGCTGCTCTGAATCTCTTCCCTGCCCAACCTGTAGCTGTGCCTGGGATTGCTCCAACCCAGGTGTCGACCCAGGTGTCTGACCCAGATCTGACGTAAGACTTGCTAATGCAACAAAAAGCTAGATCTGGTAGGCTCAATTATAACCATGGAGAACAGATGAGCATAGCAAAACCACATAATATCTAGTTTTTCAGGTCTACACTTAAAAAAAATCAAAAGCTCAATGCTCAGATACTGGCTCAATTTTTGCTGCTACAAAGCAGAAATTTTAAGAAAGCTGTCTTTAGAAAAAATGTGAACTATAATTACACCATTTGAAACTATGCTTGGTAAGAGTATTTCTTGGCATTGTATCAGCATATGGAGGAAGGTAGATTTTTAATGCAGCCATTTCGTTTGTGTAACATTCAGGACAAACTCTGAACCATCTATGTGTCTTCCATGCAGACAGGAGGCTGTATTAGGAAGTCAACTGCACTGTCAACAAGTCATGTAGAGCAAGCAGGTATTCAGCTGTTTCAAAGAAGAAGAAAAGGCTGCCGCCATGTTATGCTGATTTCTTCCTATATTTGCACATCTCTCCTAAATGTATGCTATGAATATGTCCTCACAGACAGTTCTGCCTTAAGTATTCTAAATTCCGATGCTGTAATAAGACTATGTAGCCAAACACCAAGGTTTCTGTCTAAGGAGGTGTTTCGACATGCTCAAATAGAAGCATACGTGCATTTCCACCATGTGTAGTGAGAACACTCTTACATATAAGAAATGAGTGATCATATGTTCCTTGCACAACTAGGGTGAATTGGCCTTGAGGAAGAGAGAAAAAGTAGCTTTTAATACTTCAAGGTAACAGAGAAAAGCAGAGCTACCTCTTCCACTTCCTCATTTTACAACAATATTAAAACTTCAGACAAGATGAAGTGTCAGCCAATGTAAAGATGCAGCAGGGGTGTGATGGCTTCCTTGCTGGTTTAGGGCTTCTGAATCAGTTCACAAGTTTTGGACCATTATAACCCTCACATGTAGATCATCTTCTGTATACTTGAAAGTAATCCTACTTTAATAATTTGCAAAGGCACAGAAGATGCAGCTACAATTTTATCATAGCAGAAAGTGTTTTATTTCTTTACGCACCAGTAACTGTCTAGGCAGCATCAAGCTTTCCACCATATAACTCAGCTTATTATCTTGAGATAGACAGTTCAGACCAACCTTGAACACTATTTTAGATATTTTTAGATTATTTAAGGTGGTAAATTGCAGACAGTGAGGAAATTCATTGTGCCCTTCCCCCTATCCATTGAGCCTTCCACAGAGTTCTTTTCTGGACTGTAGGATTCAGTCTGCTAGGGTTTTATTAGGTTTGACTGGCTAAGGAATATGATATGAGGGTCACTGCAGCTCTTCAGGTATCCCTCCCATTCCCTGACAGTATTTCAACAGAATAGAAAGAGTGGATATCACAAAATGCCATTGCATCAGAATTAGCTTTACAACAGATTATTCTGATTTGCATGAAGGCTTCTGGGGAGAGGGAGAGAGACTTGAGAATGGCTGATAAATTAGTATCAAGTACTTCAGTATGAGAGTTTTTTAAGATTTTTTTTTTCTTCAGTATTTCAGTCTCATTTTCCAGGGGAAGAAGACGTTTGGATGCTGCTTCAGTCTGAAACAGGGCTTATTTTAACTATTCAGAAAAAAAAATCACCACGATGAAAGAGCCTTGAGGTGCCAAGTCCAGCAGCACACCCATCAAGTCACGCTAAAAATACTTCAGTAATGGTCAGCTTCTGCTTTTTTCCTCTCAAACCCTGTATTTAACATTGTTCTCCTTCACTTAGGGACATTTCCCGTTTTCCAGTTCCCTCTATTCCACCAGTTCTTTCGAAGATTAGAAAATATTATGCAACTTAACTGCAAAATCCATCTTCACAGGCCACTCTGATTAAACCATCAAGCAATTAATTATTTTTTTCTAGTTTGCATGGGGCTCATACATCTTAGTCAGCCAAAGACTATCTTAGAGCTTTGAAGACAGACACTTAAAAAATATTCACCTTTTCCCTGCAGATGAAGCAGACACAGAGTTTGCTTTGAAAGCCGTGTCCGATTAACCACTCCAGACCTGTATTTACCTTCCACGCTTCCCTACACCACCATAGCGACCAGAAGTAACTCCATTTTACCCTAAGACTTCTACCAACTTCCTCGTGCCTCTGAGCCTCCCTATCCCCCCTACCCCTGGTGCACAACACGGCTCCCCTTCATCCCCCGGCCCCCCGCCCAGCTCCAAGCCCCCGCTTGCTACTCATGGAAGAGACCAAAGTGGACAGGACCCTACCTGAGCTTCTCCCCAGCCGGCACAGTCAGCTTGTTGAGCTTGTCCATGGCTCCGCGCTACGCCGGCACCCACCGGAACACGCTGTATCGCCCCAACCCGGCACCTGCCGGCGCGTCCGCCCCCTCTGCCGCGCTCGGCTCCCTCCTACCGCCGTGCTCGGGCGCGGCGGAAACTTTTTTCCACAGTACTGCCTCCGCTGGGTTAAGTCGCGGCCGCCGTCGTACCGGGCTCTTGAAACCTCTCCCCGTCCTACCCGCAGGCACTGATAGAGGAGGGACCCGGTGCCCACGGAGCCCAGGCCGGCCCCTCCCGGCCGCGACGCCCGCCCCCTGTCCGGCGGCGCGCACAGGTGGCTGCGGTACCGGGAGCCAAGGCGGAGTCTTTGGAAATAGGAACGCGAGGCCTCTCTAATCCGCTCCTCCTTCTAGACCTGTTGGAGTGCCTTAGGGAAGCACTGCCTCGGCCTCAGAGAAAGGTGTGCCGGCCTCTCGGCTTCCCTGGCATGCAGCTGGTTACGTTTAGCTCAGCTTCAGCAAGCCGGGTAACCCTCTCCTAGCCGCGCCTCCAGCTCCAGGTGACTTTGCAGGCTGCGGGGACAATGCAGGCTTCCCTCTCCTACTCACTCCTCTGCGCTTCCTGGTGAAGATGTGCGACAGGTAGGAACATGCTGCTGTGGGAACTTCTCCCTTACCAGAGGCTCTCTAGTAAAGCTAGAGAAAACCATCCTGTTACCCCCATCTCTCTGAATATAGCTGTAAGAGGAAAAAAAGTTTCCTCACCTTTAAACTTTAAACTTCTAAACTTTAAGCCTTTAAACTAAGGGAGGAGCAAATGCTGATCCTTGCAAGGACAGTGGACCAGGCAGTTTTCATCCAAAATATAGGCAGCTGATCTGTGTTTTATGGCTCTGGCATCTCAGAGTCTGGGGTTTTTTTGCTTAATCTGGGGCTCAACTGTATTTTTTTTCCTCTTTAAATCGTGAGCTTTCGAGGCAACTGGTTGCTTTTGAGGGACAATGGAAGCAGATATTAATGTTTAGTATTTATCCTGAAGTGCTGATTAATTTGGATTCTGTGCCTTTAGTGGATGAGTCTTGTCACTTTCTTTGTGCATCTTTGGCCTGTCTGTAGCTTAGTTTATAAGCCAAAGTGCTTTAGGCAGGAAACCTATTGTACATCTGTATCATGTTAATATGTTCTGTTAAGTACAATATGTTTTCAGCACACCCGAAGTTACTTCTTAGGGAGATTCTTATTGCCACTTAGGCTAGATTTTCACATGGATGTGCCTCTTCCCAAGATTGTACTGACTATTTTTCTTTTTTTCTTGTGAAAATCTAACGGTAAACCAAACTTTCCTCGTTAGTGCACATGACTCTGGGGAAACAGCCTGCCACAAGGGTTGTGTCTTTGATAATGGTATTGCTCTGACCTTGGCATGGCTGATGGTTTTGATCTCTGAGCTTTCAGCATGGAAGTCACTTGCTATCTGCATACAGTAACTCTCTAGTGAAAGCCCACAGTGAACAAATTGCCCTTTTTGGGGTGTCTTATGAAGTTTGTGGGCTTTAAGGAATAATGTAATTTTGCCTGTATAGTCTTTCTGCTATACATAAAACACGTATCAGAATATGGGATTTGCTCGGAGGGCCCATGCAGTGATTTCTCTTCCACAATCACCACCTCACTGACTGTTGCAGAAATTCCAGACAGCTTCCCTTTGAGATCCTTGGAGGCAGCCTGTCATTTTCACTGCTGTACTGGTTTTGCCTGATTTCTTCCTGACCCAACAGTTTACAGGTTTAGTTTTAATGCCCCTGTAGTGCCCAGTGGGGAGGACTTTCACTCCTGTCTTTGTAGCACTGTCACCTTGCTGCTTCCAGGAAGGGGCTGCTGCTGATGCCTCATGCTCAGCACAGTCCCCAAGTCCGTTGTGCTTAGGGCTTGATTTGATTCAGTGCACAGATGTTTGTTCGGGTGCAGCAGGGGGTGGGAGGAATAGGATGTGTGACTGCTTAGACTGGTACTGCTGCCAAGAAGTTACTCCTAAGAAAGTCTCCATTGCACAAGAATTGCTCATGAGAATTTGTGGCACCTGCTGTGGGGACTGTCCACTGGTCATACTTCAGCCTGCTTGCTTCTGTCATGCACACGCATGGCCCAGTACACAGTCCTGCTTCGCTTTAATATCTATAAACAGCTTGTAGAAAATACCCCCACCAACCCCTATCCTACTACTCCATCAGGGCTTGTTTTTACTTGTCTGGAAAGCAGTACAGGGAAAGGAGGTAAATGCTTGTCCTCACAGCCCTGTCATATCTTGCCTTCCTTTATATCCACACCAGCCAAGACACACTGACAGTGGTTTTTTTTCTTTGGGATAAAATAGTCCTGGCCTAGAATTTGCAAAGGTTACTAGTAGCAGGGGATGTGGCCTAGACAGTCTCTCTTTACTCATTCAGAACATGGGCAAAGAATAAATTAGGCCCTTTCCCCCCAAAGAGCATATACAGGACCCAGTGTCCCACAGTTATCTTAAACCCAAGGCATCTGAGAGAGTAATTTCTCCTGGCCTCCTTGGAATATGATGTTCCTAGGAAACCAGTGGAGAGTCAAGTGCAGGCAAAGTCCTCAAATTAAGAGAAGGAAGCCATTGTCCCCCAAATGCCAAACATAGCTTTTCTAGTTTCAGTAAAATTCCTCTTTTTCCCCATTAAAATATGTATGTGCATCAAAAGCATCTGGATCCAACTGCAGCCTCACCAGAAAATTAGTATGGCCTGCTTAGCTCTTTCTGGTCTGCCACCAAATCAGTCTATCTGACCATCTACCCTGGTGTTGAGAAAATTTGGATCAACAAGATTGGAAAACCACTAGAGAAAAACCTTACATAATAAGGAACATGTCCAAGCCCCTCCACACAGCCCTCTGCCTCTTCTTTTGCCCAGATGGTGGTTTTGGATTCCAAACTTCTGGTCCTGCCTGTGGTTTTTGTATAGTCTGTACTGAGAGGAACAAACCGCCATATGCAGCTGGCTAGAAGGGCCCTGAAGACCGGCACTGGGATGGGGCAGGTGAGTGGCAGTAGTTCCTCCATCCCTCCAGCATTACTCATCACCCCAAAACGATGCCTCTGTAGATCGTGTGAGGTAGGTTCTTACTAATCCCCACTTGAGGAAATACCCTGCCTTCCTCTTCAGGAACCCTGACAGCCTGGAGGCAGTGGCAGGTTTGAGCCATGCAGCAAACATAATGTCATACTATTTTTGTAATTGTTGCCTTAGCAACTGTCCCTCTTTGACCCAATATGTTTGTTTGGAGAATGCCAAAGAGGAACTGGGATTTGTTTTACCATGTGGGTGACAACATCTTGACCATAGTGATGGTTAACACAAAACCCTCCTCCCCAGCCACGGGTGCTGGTCTTGGCAGAGGAGGTTTGTTTTGAGGAATGCTTGTGCCACCTCCATGGTCCCTAGCACATCTGGGGCCAATGGAGCCAGTGTGAGACACAATGGTCACTGGCTGACATGTGCT
Organism: Ara ararauna; assembly: GCA_028858755.1. Classification (NCBI taxonomy): domain Eukaryota; kingdom Metazoa; phylum Chordata; class Aves; order Psittaciformes; family Psittacidae; genus Ara; species Ara ararauna. Next base: position 73,314,250 of record CM054381.1, read on the forward strand.
GCTGCCCACTGAGACATGGCCTGGCAGTCTGAACCAGCCTGAGAGACAGGTCTCAGGGGTGTGGGGCATTATGGTGTCCTGGGAGAATATATCTTGATGTCTTAAATAAGTTTTTTTGCAGAGGTGTTTCCACCTGGAAAGATCATCTGGAAGACCACTCTGCAATGGTCTTCTGGAGCATCATCATTCAAGCCCTTTACCTAACTGGTATTTTCTTATCTAATGTTTTAAGAACCATATTCACACAGACTCTGCTCTTTTTGTGATAGCCACTAAGTTTGTTTTCCTGTATATGGCTACAAGAGATACAGGATAAATTCCTGGTACCATTACCTAACACAGGTAATAACACAGGTAATGCAGGATTTGCCAGTAAATTCCCTTGGCAGGGTGGTTATCAGAACATGCATGCTTTCTTATTTTTCTTTTTGATGCTCAAAATGTCATTGAAATTTTGGAAAAGACCTTCTGAATGCTTGGACAGATTTCCTAAATGCCACTGACTGTTGCAACATTATTTCCTCATCACTGCGAGTGTTGTGGCTTAGTCCGGGTTTGTCTCTCTGATCCTCTCCCAATATGACTGTGTAATTCTCTATTTACTCTCATAAATAAAAAAGATTTTTAAAAGCAACTTTTTTATGTTGTATGTTCAGAAAATAAAATTATTTTTTACCCTCTCTATTTTCTGCTCTTTACTTCCCACCGGATCATTCCTCGTACATGCTGCCTCACTCTGGTGGCGTGTTCTGTTTTCTGTTTCAGAGCTCTGAGGTCATTGACGCATGGTCAAAACAAAACTTGGTGGAACAAACTCTGTCCGAGACTGTGAGTATTCTGCCTTCATTTGGAAAAAATTTGCTGTGAATTCCCAGATATTTCCTGTTTATTCAGGGCTCTAGTTTTCTATACCCTGTTGTTAAGATAATTTATAGCTTGACTTTCCATTTCTAAGTAGACCGAAAACTCCTGTAGCACAGAAACAAGGGATCGGAAGACTTGTCTGAAGCATTTTAGTCATTGGTAAGTGTTGTACCTAGATCAGAGCAAGCATCTTGATATAGAGCAGATTGTTGTAGAGAAACCTTTAGGCAAAATCCGGAGTTTGATTGCTATCACTGACATGGCTGGTGGTTTCTTCTGGCTGAAGATTTCTCTCTTGACAGTTTTGATGACTTCTTTTTATGATTTCCACTAAAATTAATGCTCTCTAGTTTAATACCTTCCAGTACATGGCTTGTATGATGATTTTTGGTTTGTCAGGGATTCCTGCTCGAGCTACTAATAGTCATATTACAATGTTAATATTATATCAGATATCAACTGTACATATCTTTCTTTCAAATTCATAAGATTTGATACGAACACCTTTTTATGGAGACTGTTCTTGCCATTGTCTTAATTTGGATTACAGATTGTGACAAGGTAAGTCTAGGGAACCTAAGGGCCTGTTTAAAAACTCTTCCGGAGTTCCTGACCTGGGTTAGCAGCAGAAGCCATGTCCTGACTGCAAAGCAGGGTGAGGCTCAGTGATGCAACTGCATTTGCCCATCGTCTCTTCTGCATGACAAGAAACCCTAGGAATGTGTTCCAGGCAGGAGCTGTGGCACACAGGACAGGTGGGCAATCAAGCTACAGGAATGAGTGCGAAAAGTCCAAGCCAGTGCACAGGTACAGCCTTGGCTCTCGGTTGCCATTTCTGAACTTCTAGGTTTTCACATAATTGAAATAAAAAGCAGATATTTATAAACTATATCATGTGGCATAAAAATTTAACAATGAGAAGGTGAATAAAAAGAACATTTGCAGATTTCTGCAATAGATTAGCTTAAAATTTGCACTAAAATTTGCACTAAATCTTTTTAATGTTCATTTATTTTTAATGCTTTGAGGAGACTGCTGCATCAGATGATCTCACTGAACTATGCATGACTATTTCAAGAAGCTATTTTTTACAGAATACATTAATGCTCATAGATTCAGAATAGTGCGTTCAATGTATATAAACCAGCTGAGAAACCTGGTTTGAAACAAGCAATTGGTTTGATAATGAGGTTTCAATTTTATTCATAAGCTGACCATATAAGACTTACTTTTTCTCTCAGTCATGCTCGAAAACTTGTTTCTTAACCCCTTCTCAATTAGCAAAATTTTGTCTCCAACATTAGTAGAAAAGATTGTGCCAAAAGTTTTTTCTTAAAACTACTCAGAAATCAAGGATGCAACTGTTCTTCATAGGAAAGAATTCTTCAAGTGGATTTTATGTACAACCTCTCTTGCCAAGTGGTTAGTGTATTTTTTCATTTTGACTTCCCCACTTCTGGGGAGTGTGGGGAACCACAGGATGTTGCAGGTTTTACTCTATGAAACAGCTTTGTGAGCTTTTGCTTGGCTTTTCCTTGAACAAAAAAGGACAGCAATGTAGGTTTTCCTGAGCAATATGCAAAACGATTGAAAATTCACTTGAAAATATCTGTCTGATTTTACTTGAGGTCTTAGTATTTCATCTCGATCAGAGGTTCCTCTCCCTGCCTATATCTACATGCTGTCTTAAATCTCTCTCAGCCTCTGATAATTGCTTCTAAGAGTATTTATTCTCTATTTAAAGGATTTATATTTAAAATTTGGGTCTACTGCTTGAGCTCTGACTTCATGCTACTACTGGGGTAGCACTAAAGGTGAGAACTCCAACCATGGAAGCAGTGTAATGTGAATGTAAATGTAGTTGGTCAGTAACAGGAATTTGGCTTGATCAGTCTGTGTTCACATGAAAGTCAGTAAATGATTGCTACAGTTCTGGGTTTGAGGCTATGGAAATTTAGTGGAAATAGTCCAAATGGATACTACCTACACCTGAACTGGAAAACAGCCCAAATTCATACCACCTGAATCAGAACTGGAAACTGTAGCCATGTTGGAGGCTTGAATAAAGCCTGCTATTTTTAACTATTTTGTATGCATTTTGTCTCTTCTGCTTTCAGAATGTCTGTGGGAAGACATGCCAGCAATATGCTGTGCAGATGAAGAGCAGAGGGGAAATGGAGAGTTAGCAGTAGACTGTCACATGCTGGTTGGGAGGATTTTGTGCTTGATCATATGGGTCTGAATGCAAATTTGCAGGACTTGGTACCAGGCCAAAAGAGCACTCACTATTGTTTAAAACTATGTCAATTTAGACATAGTTTTGTTTCCCCTTGATTTCTATTTTGGCTGATAACTCTGCCTACTTAACTTACCCTTCAGCGTCCCATGGCTGCTATTCAGAAACCATGAGGTTATGGAACATGATTTGTCAAGACATTATCTGTATTTACTACTTACAAATGGCTATAAACAGGGGAAACACTGCTGCTTCATGTTTAGAATAATGAATCTCTGTTTTTTCCAAGGGTTGCTCTGAGACTCTCATTAGCTAGTCTATTTGAATAGATTTTTTTCAATTTCAGGATGCATAGAAGCTGTTTTAAACTAGAAAACACTACTTTTACAGGAAAAATTGCACATGTGCATTTTTCTTGTGTCTTAGCAGATGAGAGGGAGGTACTTTTCTGTCCTAAGTACTTTTGAATAATACTAAATTTTCAGTTTTAATCTCACTGTGAGTCAAATGGTTCAGTGCCGCAGTATTAATTCTGGAAGTTTCCTAACAACTGCCCTTGAAATCTTAAAGCCTTAATCTGTTATCACTTTGGACACTAAATGGCATGTTAAAAGTTTTTTCATATAGCAATAGTAGTAGGAGATGCATTTGAATATTCATTTTAATTGTTAGGGGTTTAGGTTTGTCTATAGGCTCACTGGAGGAAATAGGCTGTATGTGTAGGCATGTACTGTGGGGTAGGCAAAGATGTGAAAACAGTACATTTAATAGGATTTTCTCATGAAGGGGCTTCTGAGCAAATTAATTTTAGCACCTGCTGAGAAAATGTGTTTTATTTCTCTGGGGACAAACCCACTGTATAAAAAGCTGCACTTCTGCTTTTCAGTTTTGCTGTCATCTGTTCCACACACACACAGAAACACAAAATTTGCTCCTTCAGACAGATTAATTATTTAATGTTAAACTGAAAGTGTTTGAGGTCAGATTGGCTTGGAGGCAATGACCTGTGTTGGTGCCAGCCAGCAGCTACAGTGACTCTGAAGAATGATGCTGCTGCTCGGTCTGCAAATAGCCCCTTCCAGCAATCAGGAGTGACTGGAACGAAGATACCTGTAGCTGGCCAGCCTGAATCTAGCTCTGTTCCTTACCATGGCAGGAGGGTGTAGGGGCACATGCTTCTTTGCAGACTGGCAAGCCTCACTTGTTTCTGACTTTTCTCCAGGGCTTGTATACCCTTCTCTCCTGTCTCCTGCTGCAACTGGATTAAACCTTGGACAAGTCTTTCACTCTCTGTCCTCCTGTTTGGGGTGTGGATTTACCCTGGGGAGTACCCAAGGAGCCTTAGTGGGAGTGCTTAGCAGAGTGGCTTGTTTAGCCCTGGCACTGAGACTTGCATGGTGCAGAGGAGGACTGGGAAGAAGTATTTTGTGTCCTTTTCCGCATGTGCCAACTGAGCATCAGTCAAAATTTAGACATGGACAGTGAATGGTCTACATATGATTTTGTTCCTCCTAAAATCACTGTGTATACACTCACACAAACAAAAGATTGTCTAATGTTTTCAAACTTCAAAATGAAAGGGACGTTTTAAAATGAGGTTACTTTTTTATAGTGCTGATACTGTTTAGACATATCATGATGTCTTCAGTGCTTGGAAAATGCTGAAAACCCAATAGTTTTTAAACCCCTTCTTTCCTGTCTTGCACTGGCCTGTAATACATGCAGCCAAGATGTACGTATGTATGTGTTGGTGCATCTTTTCTCTGGTACAATTTGGTAATCTGCACTGCTTCACTGACCACGATAATTGCTGTCTGAGCATTTTCCTGTTCCTGCTTAGAAATAGGAAAAATACTTTTGTCTGTAGTGTTTTTTGCTTTCATATGTTTCCATCTTCTAAAGACTGCTCTCTTCTGTTTCTTGGATAACTGGAATTGCCTAACACTGTGTTCTGGGAACAGAAATATCACCAAAGTCCTTCTCACCCTCAACTATACTGCATTTGAAATACCACCTTGAAAAAAAGACAGTGAAGTGATCAAGGAGATGGGGGACTTTCTAAGTAGAGAAATGATCATCTTATTAATTAATAAAGTAGAAAACTACTATTTGAAATAATAATAAGATAATATTTTATGACCAAAGATAAAGGGTTTCATGGAATACTCTCTTCTGTGGAGAAAAATTACTCAGATTTGTAACTATAGCCATGAACTTTTTATGTTGTCTAACACTGCAGATTTTTTGAATTGTTGCAAGGAATATGTTTACACAGTTGGTAACTTTAATTGCATGAAGACAACAAAATTGTAGCTGATGAATTGGAGTGTCACAATATATCAGCGGATTATTATTTTTATACATCCTATTTCAAAGCATTTATTGCTCTAATACAGCATTTAAAAGAGGTACTTCATAAGCTTGTGATCATAAAAGCCTGCGTCTTTCTACTCCCAAAATATATTGAAAAAAATCTACATTTACTATCAAACATTGGGTTTCAGAATAACTATTTCTACTTTTTTCTGTCATCCCTTCAGATTTAAAATATAAAGAGAACTAGGGGAGAAGTGAAAGAAGAAGGAAAATTTGAGAGAAATCTACATGCAAAGAAATGCATATATGTAAATTTGAATATTTATTATATTGCAGTAGTACATAGCAGTCTGCTTTATAAAGTATTATTCCTTTTCATAGTACGTTGTTCTAATAAAGAACAAGGTCACTGCATTGAGGAAATCACAATCTAAAATATTTGGGATTAAAGAAAGTTCTTGATGGTTAGTTTAGAAATTATATACATAGATGATAGTCTTATGAGATTTTAATTTCTGAAAACTAGTAGATTTTATCAACATCTGCAGGATGGACTTGGACTTGGGTACTTAAACCTTCTCTGTGTCGCAGACATCTGCCTGGGGTTCTGATTACTTTCAAGCTGAAGCCTTCCTCGAGGTCGGTTAACTTTCATAATTGTGTTCACAGGAGTATTTCCTCTTTTATGAAAAAGACTCCTCAAGGTATCATGAGCTTCTAAAGAAATTAGAGATTGCTATTATTACTCTTATTCCTGGTGGAACTGATACCACCAGCCCTTTCCTGAATCAAAGTTCACAGGGTAAATTTATTTAAGTGTGGTGCATTGGAGTGTTTTACCAGCTCAGCGAGTGATGTACTGTTCATATGTGTGCAGATGGAGGCACCCACTCACACCCATTTGCTTGCCTTTATCTTTAAGGCACCTGATGCAGGCTAATGTTACAAATGCCACATGCATTAGACCTTTAATCTGACCCAGGCTTGCTTTACTTTAAGCCACCCAATACTCAATAATATTGGAATAGAAAGAAATGCCATAATTAAGAAGCAAAATTTTGAGCTTAGTATAGAATAAATTTTCTCTTAGTATAGAATAAATAAAATAGAATAAATGCCCAGGTATCTGCTGGAGCTATGCCATGGGGCTGAGTTTCAAAACATTCTTGATGCATTTGGTGTGAATGAGCAGCACTTCAAATCTACACAGAAAGTGAGGCTTTCTCAGAAACTGGTGTCCTGTACTGTAGACTCTGCAAGATATGTTGTAAGTATAGATATGTACTGATATGTTGGCTTTTATTTAGGTTAGTTCCGGACCATTTACATCTTTAATCCTGAAGAACTTATTCCCATTATTCATTGTGATTAAAAGAAGATATGATCCCATATTCACTTTGATGATAGAGAAGTGTTGTTGAAAAGACATCATCTGCAAGGCTCTTGTCTGCAATCTGAATTAGCTATACTTGCCATTTATTTGTCAGTGTTTTCTTAGAGCTGCCTGCTGATGGAGGTATATCACACATGTTTTTTGCTGCTTTTGGTTACGAGCCAAAATTGTTGAAATTTTGGTTTTATCTGTAATTTTCAATAAATCCGTGGAAAAATATTACATAGCAGAGGATACCTGTAAGACTGTACATGTGAATCACATTTCTATTTCTTTAAAAAGAGAAAATAATGACTTTGAAATTTTTTACAGGGTATATTTAAATCTGTTTGTGGGCTACATGTGGACAGAAAACATCTAGTTGTGAATAATTTCTTAAGCTTTGTTTGTACCAGTGATACAAAAGGAATATAGCTGGTAGTTCATGCTGACATTTCAAGCAATACAAACAGTCCTTTCCTATCTGTCATCTTGAACTGTAATATTTATTCATTAAAGCAAGAGCATGTGTATGCCTTATTTTCCTGTGTATTTCTTCAGAATATTATTGCTTGAGCCAGCAGAATGCTATAAGGAAGATATATACTGATAAAGGTAATTAATTATATGAGCCAGATCAGCAATTTAGAAAAGGATCTGATTACTTTTATGAAATGTATCGTAAGGCAAATGAACTGAAATGGTAATGTATTTTTAAGTTATTGTCTGTATTCTGAGAGCTCTGTAAAATAATAAGCCATGAAACTGGGCAGTGAGGTACTAAATAGGGGAAATGACAGAGCTGTGGTAGCAGGTGCCTGAGGAAACTGAAGTGCCAGAATTGTGAAGAAGAAACTGAGACTTCATGCTCTGTCAAGGATATAATTGGAGAGTATCTAAAATGTGCGATGACAGTGGGTAGAAGAGAATGAAAAATAGGAGAGCCAGTATAAGAACTGTAAAATACATAAACTCTTTTTTTCCCCTCAGAACTCTTGACTATTGGGAACGGAAGGAGATTGTCAGGCATGAGTTGTGGAAGAATAAAATAAATTATTATTTAAAACAGACCAGGCAATACTGTTCCATCAGAATTTTTAGCTGCAGTCTCACCCCTGACCAAAACAGATTTGGCCAGGAGACTGAACAGCCTCCCTACTCTGGAGAATGTCCTTTCATCCCTCTGTATGGAGAGGGGTACTCTTCATCAGGGGCTGTAGCAGTAGGAAAGGGATAATAGGTTCAAACTTAAACAGGGGAAGTTCAGGTTAGATATAAAGAAGTTCTTTACCGTGAGGGTGGTGAGGCACTGGAATGGGTTGTCCAAAGAAGTGCTAAATGCTCCATCCTTGGTGGTGTTCAAGGCTGGGTTGGAAGGAGTCTTGGGTGACCTGGTCTAGTGTGAGGTGTCCCTGTCCATGGGTGGGGGATTGGAGCTAGATGATCTTAAAGTTCCTTTCCAACCCTAACTATTGTATGATTCTATGATTTATTTGCATAGTGAATGCAATTTCTGCATTTGTTTAGGCCAAGTCTTTGAAATGCATATTTTTTTTCCCCATATTTATGAATTCTATAGGTTGTCACCTGTAGCGTATAGGCTGTTAGGTTTCAGGTCTTGAATTCTGTTGCACAAAGGGATGCTGTGGCATTCCTACCAACTGTACTTCATCTTTTGCCAGGCCAGCTGTTTCAAGTCACTGGTTGTTACAGCACGAACTGTCTGGTTTGCAGCTGCAATGGGTCTCCCTGCCACGGTCCCTTAACTTCTTGCAGCTCAACTTCTCTACACTCCTTGTCTAGCTGACCTCATTTTTAAGTGCTGCAGTTTTCATGGCTGGGTATCTTAACCATTTACCTGTTCTCTTATTCTTTCTGCGTTAAAGAAAGTCTGAATGAAAGGGTTTAATACTTTCCTTCATCATCTTAGAAATACGGCATAGACCACCTGCCGTCACAGCACATATGTATGAACTAATGAATGAAGCTCTGCATGCTTACAGAAAAATAAAATAAGGTTATGTTTTTCACTCATTTTCACAGAGGCTAGTCTAAAGTGAGAAGAATGAAATGTCTGTCCTGCAGAGAACATTAACGTGTGTCAATAAAACACTGTAAATTAAATATTGTATTCCTTTAAAAAACTGAAAGGACTCCAGTTTGGAGATTTGGAACAAAATGAGCCAGGACATTTGCTCTGTTTTGTGCCCAGTGTGTACCTGAGGTGGGGCACATATGGAATTCTACTAAAATGAGATTATAAATTAATAGTCCTCCACACTTCATTGCTTGAATGAGCCAGAAGTTATTTTCTTCTGAGTTGGAGTCCCAGGTGCAGCACTTTCTGACTACCAAATATGATTTTCTAAAAGGGAAGAAAGACTAGTGAATTGAAACTGCAACAACCTCTTCTCTGTGGTCTCAGTACAGCCATGTAATAAAGAAAAGGAAAGCGCATCAACCGACAGGGTGAAAGAAGAGGATTCTGCCCATATATATAATGATGGTGATGAACCAGTTTGTGATTTTGGGCTACAGCTTCCTTTTCTGGTTCTCCTTCTGGCTTTGTGCACAAGCATCAGCTGGTCTGTGATTTAAAAAGATGACTTGTTTCTTTTATTTTTGGTACCAACTTGAGATGCTGTGCGACTCATATTCTACTACTATTTAGGCTGGTTTAGAGTCGTACGAACAAAGATAAATATTTCTACTTTCACTAAAACTTAATGAGGTGAAGCTATTGCAGACCTGTCTCTCTCTACAGCTGGACCAGCGTATGTTTTTTTTTCAGAGAGAGTTAATAGACATCTAGTATTATTTAGCACTAGTTTGTTACACTTACCAAAAGTGTCAGTGATTTGTCTTGCTTAACATCTCTAAAAAAGAGCATAGTGTTTCCAATATTAAAGAAACAGTTCTATAATTATACCGTTAACTCACCCCCAAGTGGCATTCCATAGATGCCTAAGCATGGTAGGGTACCATGAAAGGAGTTTGGGCAAGATTGAATAATTTGAAAATTTTCTAATGTAGAAGTTGCTCTGAACAGGCTCTAGAATGGAGTGTGATGGAAAATCATGGGGCTGAAGAAGAGGAGGAGACTCTGGAGATCGTTCAGGCTTGTACTGATTTATATATTATATATACAGACATAAGCCAGCTAAGACTGCAAACTCTGTGTGCCTCTCTGTATTTTCCTGACTGGGATAGGGTGGGTAGGGAAGATACTGAGACAGCTTGAAAGCTGGTTTCCATCACAGGTATTAAGTGTTGGTAAGAAAAATAGGGATTTCTTCTGTTACCTTCGTATCCTATCAGTTCTGTTTTGGCGTCCAGATAATATCAATTGGTATTTCACTGAGAGTGGGATTATATTCAGTAAGAAAAGATGGGAGAAAGGACAAAATTATTTTATTTTATTGGAGTTTGTGGGTGTAATATTCATTAAAATGGAAAAAAAACCCTCCAACTCCGACAATGTATCTGTAACCCTGAGTTGCCCTTCAACTAAACATGTTGCTAGCTTGAATGGCTTCTATATTGGGTTTGCTCTTCATGCTACGTACAACACCATTAATGTAACTCCACCCTTGCATCTCCATGTCCAGTTTTGAAAGACAGTTTCTTTGAAAATGCCTTCTGTGTGGTTGCAGTTGTAGGAGAATATGATGTACAGAAATAGTTTCTACTTTGTACTGTTTTCTTGATGCATCATTGTCAATATAAAACAATGCATAAAATACAAATTCACTGTTTCTCTATGGAATTATATTAAATGTTATTTGACTTAAATAGTGGGCAGCATATTTTGCCAAAATAGAATATAATAAATTTATGGCAAATACCAAAAATATGGCAAAGCTTGATAAAATTGTATTCCCTTAGTACTAAGAAATGCCCAGTTACAGATTTATAGTATTGGAATGTGTCTGTCTGTGTTCACCTGACTAGGTAGTATTTTCGACACGGAGCTGAGATGAGAGAAGTGCTATGATTAAACTGTGGTCTCAGGTTCAGATCCACGTGGTGTATGGTGGTGCCACAAGGCTTCTAAAGCTGTGATCTTTCCATTCTTTCATTGTTAAGCTTTCACAAAAGATTTCAATATAGAATACCAGTTTGGCCTGGCTTTAGATCCAAGATAGCACGATGAACAGTTACAAGAGCAGAAGTGAGCTTCCTAAAAGATCTTGGAACACAGTATGCTCCTGAGCTGTGAGGGATTTTCCTCCTCAAGTAACCAGTGTCATTGCTGAAGTCTCAATTGCTTATGGCAGAAAGAAATAAAACTGCTGTAATGCAAGTGTCTGTTGCCCCCTTTCTGCTGCAGGGGTGTAATAATCTGTTGCTGTAAAAGAAAGCAAGATGGCGTTGCTTTGCTGAGCAAATATTTCCTAGATCCTCCTGTAAACAGGAGACTATCCAGAATTAATTCTAATCAGCAGGCAGTGGCTGCCTCTGTAAATGTTTGATGCCTGAGTAGACTTTTGTCATAGCCTTTCTATGCTAAAAATGAGTATATAATATATAAAATATTATTTAAAGTCAAATGCAGGTTGGTGGGGATTTTTTCCTCCTTTGGAGTGTGTATAACTACCTGTATTATGCTTTTATGACACTAGAGTGCTTATGTACTGGAAACCTCTTCAGGTCTCTTTTAGGTATCATTTTGTGTCATCACTGTATGAAAAGGTATCTATCTTTTGAATTTGCAGCCCTGGCCTTTTCCAGTTTTGGGAATAAGCGGAGATTTTTAAAATGGCATTTAAGGTACAGCAAAAACTAAAGAAAGCAAGGAACTAAATCTACACACTTAGACATAAAACTTTCAACCTGATTCAGCACTGGTATTTGAAGGATATAGGGTAATTAAAAATCCATTATAGTATATCCCAAGGAGAGGGGAAAACCATTCCTGCTTACTAAGTGTTGGGATGGAAGTCATCTATCACCTTTGCTTTTTCAGCTTGGAGCTTTCTCTGGAGTGGGGCAAGTCCAAATGCAAATTGTGACAAGATTTCTGTACTGCTGTACTTGCTTAAAGAGACAGTAAAAGCTCTTTGTTTTTATTGTTTCTTAAGGAAAAAGTGGAATTGTCATAGAAATCTCATTGGGTTTATTATTTTTTTATTAGGATTTGTCTTTGGTTAGGCAACACTGAAATAAAAATACAGGAGCAGGAAATCAAAATATTTCAAAGTGAAACTGAAAGTATAATGTAGCACACCCTGCATTTATTAACTAAGAATAAATTTAATAATAATTATTATGTAATTCCCCCTCCGAACAGGATTAGAAAATTTCTACATCTGAAATTTGAATGTCATTGTAGCCTATTAGAATTCTACTGGTTTATTTTTTGACTCCACTTTTATTTCATTCTTAATTTTAATTATTGTCCTACTGTTTATGCTTTCAATTATCCTGTCTTTTTAATGAGAATTAAAAACATAACAGCAGAAAATGCATTATGCGTGCAAGTGTTTGAGACAAAGCTTCTTGCTAGAAGCACAGACGATTTAAAATGCATTGAAGTGTCTGACTAAACTGTGGAGAAAAGACGGATGTAAATCTCTGTCATGAGTAGAGTACAATTCATTTTACCAGCAGAGGCCTGTTTGCCCTTTGAACCGTCACTCTCTTTAGTTGCCTGCAAGCCTGGAGTGGTCCCTGACAACACAAGAGGTCTGTTCGCAGCCGCAGTGATGGTAGTGTTGGTCACTGCTTGGCCAGAAATATCTGCAGTATTCAGATGTCCCCAGTGCATGTATTTCCTGTGGCATCACAGCTGGGGAATGGGAACTTGGGAAGCAAGTTACAGCTTTCACTTGCAGTGCAGTTGTACAGTTTTCCTTACTATTTTAAGACATCCAAATTCCTGATGCTTTTCCATTATAGCACCTGTGTGAAATAGGGGAATACTATTATTTTCACACTGCTGGTGGGAAGGAAAGCAGAGAATGCTAAAATAATATTGCTGAGTTTACTTAGGCAAAGTACGGTCTTGATTCAGAGAAAACTCCAGGAATAAACTCGCCAACAAAGTATTCAAGTTGACGGGCAGGTATTCTTTATTGCAGCGCTGGGAGACATGGGGGATAGCTCCTCCTAACGTGTGTCCCCGTATTGCCACACAGGCCATCTTTATATAGTCACTTGGGCATATGTACATATTGATGAGGCTACACATGAATTACATCATTTTCCAGAAAGTTTCCCGCATACAGACAAAAATGTGGTGGTGGTCTTTGAGGGTTGTTTACTTCTTCAAACAATCCTCATAACTGCTGGCAGTGTTTGAAGCACCGGCTTAATTAACATTACAGACATAGCAATCGTCCTGTCCTCCTACTTATCAGTTAAACCGCTCCTATCCTGGACATCTGCTAGTCCCAGATATTCCCCAGTAGATGTTTACACCAGCTTAATGGGTTCATTAACACCACAAATATAGCAGTCATCCTGTCCTTCTACCTATCAGTTAGTTTAACTGCTCCTGTCCCCAGGTCCTGTTTTACTATTCTGTTTTTCTTACACTTTTTGTACAAGGTTGTAAGAACCTAAAACTATGTCAACTACCTTCAAGCACCTCAGTTATTTTTCATTACAAAGCTATCAAACTTAAGGTTACTTAGAGCTGATTACATTTTGTGCTTTTGTACCTCCTTGTCTCAGTCTCAAATCCACATTTATGAAATCTAGGTTTAGTGATTATCAGACACTATTGCTCCAAAATACTGTGCCTTATGAAAACTCCCCTACCCAGCTACAAAGGTGTTCAGAGGAGAGCCAGGCCTTTGCATCTGGTGTGTGAAGAACTTGTCCATGGACTTAAATTCTGACAGCTGTGAAAAAGCTAAAAAGTTAATTTTGCACATTAGGTTGTTTGAGAATGTATATGTCTCAGGAAAAGACATCTCCTTTGCTGGGAAGGTAAGGATGATAAATTTCTTTTGAGAGTTATTAAAAATTGTAAACAAATAAAAAGATGTTAGAAACTAATCTAGAAATCAATCTTAATTAGAACACTTGATTTATGAATAGTAAACTTTTCTGTTTATACTATAAAATCCTGGTAAAATAAACTAGTAACATTTTTCACAGCAATGAAAACTGGTAGATGTTTATTTCAAGAAAAGGAGATCAAGTGCTGCCCACACCATAATTAAGCAAAGTTTGTAATTACGTGTTCCTTATCATAGCTCACTTATTATCCAGGATATTCCATAACTGCATGTTGTTTTACACAAATGGTAAACTCAAGGCTTAACATCTCATGCCTGATTTTCAGGTGAAGATTTCTCATTTACTTAGTAATCCAACACATCCAGAACAGACTTCTGAATTTGCACATGTGACAGAGACCACTGATTTTGATGAAAGATTTCAGTCCTGATTTTGCAAAACAGTCCCTAGAGCTCATGAGCTGAGAGCAGAATTTATTCTGAGCTTGATTTGGGGTAAATTTCTAAACACATTAGCTATAAAGAAGGCCTTTTAGTTTCACGGTCCCTGGGAAAGTGAAACTTGAGTAAGCCGAAAGCATTGTGAAACAACTTCTGGTAAACATCTGGTGTAGATAGTCTTGGACTGTCTACACTGAGGTGTCTGAGCTGTAATTATATCTCTTTCTTAAGATGTGCTTCCAAAGATGGCTGCTCATAACTGAGATATAGCTTATATGCCAGTTTTGCTGAATACAGATATGAATACCAATCTTATTTGCACTGCTTCTTAAAATGTTAAGTAAGAGATAGAAAGACATGCTGTTTGGAAAGCACTTAAGTTCCAGTATTACGAAATATCTGTGGTACGAGGTTGATTCTGCTATCTGTGCTCTCTTAAAGAGTGCCATTCAGTGTAGTGTCATCTACATAGTGCTCTTCCTGGTATGTATTTTAACACTGAGTAAGTGAGTCCATGACTGTAGTTTGTGATATGTTCAAGACTTCTCCAATGGGAAGTATCTGGAAAGTGCTGTTGTACAGCCATTCTTGACAGTAAACTGGTTCAGTGTTTTGGGTGAACCTAGGCTGTCAGGATGAGAGTGTATCAACTGAGTCTGCAGTGTGGAGTGAAAAATACAAGTGGTGCTTCTGTAGGAGGAAGGGCTTTAAGCAAAGCTCAAGATTTAAACATGATGTCAGGACCGTTGAAAACATACAAACCTGTGAGAGCAGTTTGTTTCACAACCCTGGCAGCCAGATTCAGAGAGGGTTTGGACTAGCTGTCCTGTGTTTGAAATCAGCACCTCTCTTCTGTTATTGTTTTTGGAAGTAGGGAAGGAAATCTTTCATTGTCGCATTTCAAGGATGAGATAGGACACTTGCAGACATTGCACCTTGATAATTTCACTACTATATTCAGTAGCTTCTCAGAAGCAATCTGGGTAGATCTGTGGCTTTATGTGTTGATGGGAAGTAGTTTACATCCGGTTGTCATTAGGCTGCCAAAGTCAATATTAACTTTGAAATAACAGAACTAAAACAAAAGTAGTTCAAAAAGAGTTTATTTCAGAGTATCGAAACAGAATTGCTACGATAAACTCTTCCCAGAGAAAACATTTTGTCTTTTTTGCCCCTGTAATCCTTTCCCCCTTAAAGAACAGGTATAGTATTGACCAGAGGGAAAAAAACCTTTCATTGAGTTAGCAGAGGTATTTGGTGCAGAAGTCAGGGAAGCATATCCATGCATGGCTGCATCTGCAGCCATGCTCCTGGTACACCTGTGATGGGATTTCTTAGCAGAATATAGAATAACTGCATGTTTTGGTTCACTGAGCATTTATAGCCTTCTAGACTCAAAATCTTTCTTAAGTAAAAGAAGAGCATTAAGTGTTGTGCTAGTGAGAACTAGAATGGGAAAGGCAAAGAGCTTTTGATGGTGACATGTCAAGGGACCTTCTGTCTAATGAAGTCTTATAAAGAAACTTTCACAACAGGCAGAGACCTTTAGCACTGGCCACTGCCAGGAGAATCACAGGATTTTGGCCTCACCTTTTATGGTAATTACTATTTTTTTGTTTATCTATCTCGAGTGTTTTGGTCTGTTGGGGATTATCTGCTGTATGAACAGCTTGAACAGGCCTGTTCATCTGATTTAGGTGGATCAATTTAGACTTTTTCCAGTTAAAACATGCAAACTGTTTGAGTGCTAGAAACTCAGGCAATTTTTGCAATAACAAGTAGTAAGATGTGAGAGCAACAGATTTTAGACTGCAAGTTGATGCTAGGGATATGACATTTACGCTGTGCGTTTAAGGAGTTTTATTATATTCATGTATATCATAGAAACAGAGGTCACACCCTTGGTTAACTTCATATTCATACTCTCTACCTTTTCTCTCAAAATGTCCCATTAGGCTTAATTGCTTTGCAAGAACATCCTTTGATATTTTCCTTACTTATCTATTAAAACAAACCCAAAACAGTTTTTTGAATCCCACTCTATTGGTAAGAAACTGGAAGAACTTGGAAGCATTTTTACCCATTAAAATCCTATTCCTATATCTACATAAATATAAAACTTTCCCAGCTAGGAGCCACCCTCTCTTCCCCCCCCCAAAAAAAAAAACAAAACAAAAAACAACAACAACAAAACAACACCACCACCAACTACATGGAAATAATAACAACCAGTATGTGAAGCAGGGCAATTCACTCCATCTTGAACTGAACTCTTGGTGGTTTCATTGGCTCATAGATAAAACTCCCTAATATTATTTCTGTGCAGTAACACAGGATAAATAATATACCTGAATGTTAAGGATGTCCTTCTAAATTAACTTGATTTATCACCAACTACATGAAGGAGTTTTGTAACTGTTATACCTGTATTTGCTTATTCAGTATTCTATTTAAATTGTATTTAAACTACTTTCAATATAGCACTTTGTTAATTTGATCACTTAAATTGATCCCTAAGCAGCAGATGATCTTCTAAAAATTTGGCCTTATACAGTATACAAGCAAAGAGCTTTTGTATTCTGTAAGAAGTTCAACTTGTACTTTTCCCTACTATAAAGTCCCTGTCTTGAGGAAAAATATCACACAGCAACTGATGCAGAAGAGACTTTCTTGTCAGCTGATCTGAACCAGTCATTGGAACCTTCTATGATCCTAAACCTGAGGAAGTTCTACCCACATCAGTTAATGCCCTTTACATGAGCAGGTTTCAATTCTCATTCTCCTTATTTATCAACAGAGAAACTGTCAGAGTACAATAGAGTATTGGCCATTTAATGGGGAACCAGAAAAGAATGAGAAACTTACGGCTGGTGCATTATTTTGAACCGGCTCAGCTCATAATCTGATATATTCTGAAAAGAGAGAAAATAGGTTTTGTATTTTAAATCGATATAATCAAGACCAATTAAGTGAATTTCATGACATTTTTAATAGGGAATTAAGCAAAGACCTAAAAAGTAGTTTCTAGTTTTGAAGCTACATGGTTGTCTCATCTTGGTTAATGCTTAACTTTTTATTACTGGCCTGTTGTAACATTTCTGGAAAGCTGGTAGCACACACTACATTGTTAAACTGGAATTTAACTGGGCATGAGGCCGATTAAATTACACTGGTTAATGAATCGTTCAAAAAAGTGATAAGCAAGCAATTTTACATGGTCTCTTTCCAGCTCCACCACAGAATTTCTTTAGGGTTTTTTACTGAAGTCAGCAGACCAGTATAAAAATGGCTGAGTGGAAGATTACTTTAACAATGGTTGGGAGACTATTAACTCCCAGTTAGGTTTGTGTAGCTCCATATACCTTTCACTCAACATGCCAGAGTCCGTGAATCACACTAAAGCAAGTCGAAGTGCTTCCAATGTCCAAGCTAGCGCGCAGCTTGCAGCTGAACTTCTTAAGTCACAGTTTTAAGCTAGTCTAAATGAAACCTTTTTTATATCTATGTATTTTCCTTTAGTGCAAAGTTTCCATCAAAATCTCTGGATTGTACTCAGAACAAGTGTGTGATTGCATGGTTTCAGTCCAGAAACCTGCTAATACTACAATGCCCTCTTTCTCAGCATAGATTACAACAGGAGATAAGGTAGGCTGAAAACACATCCATTTAATCAATACAATTCTAACTCTGCTTCTGGTTTTGACAGGAAGAGGAAATTAATTTGCCTTTTCCCCTCACAAAACTTCCTAAGCACACCTATAATAGACGTGAAACATCTGAAACACTTTCCAATGACTTCAGTGGTACTGAGTTCATCGTAATATGACTGATGTTTGGCCAGCCCTAGCTGCTTTTCTGAATAATCCCCCAGCTATCAGACCCATTCCAAACAGTTTTACCTTTTCTCTCACCACCTCATCAGCATGATAGATAAGTTTTTTATCAGGTATACAAAAGGAGACACTAATAACAAGCCTATGAGACAAGGAGATCAAGTGGAGTACATGTAAGATCTCAGAGAAAGCAGTTTTCCTCGCTCTGTATTTAAATTCAAATGAATCTCTGCATACTTTGTTACATTTGTTTGGAAAATATGCCATTTCTGACAGTAGGGAACCCCCTACATTTAAGACTTAGCCTGTAATTATACTGTAACAAAAAGCAGCTGCATATCTTCATCCAGTGGGTATGGTAATTAGCAGGTGATTGAGCAGATCTAGAAATCACCAAATTCCTGAGGAAATCTAAAACTATATTGAGCTGTCAGATTGACATAGGCCATCTGGGCTGTTCATACTTTGTCAACTGTAATGATGACTCACCAAAAATGCCTCTGCAGATCAATGACCAGTAATATTAGGGCCATTTCCTCCCCTGTTACTGCACCTTCTAAGTAAGAGGAGGAGGCACTTAAGCTCTTTGTTGTAAGGATTCAACTTTTTTTTTTCCTTTTTCTTTGTAAAATAGAATGTTGAACCTTAACTAGCCTGTATTAAGGTTGCTGAGGTATAATTGCTTGGTGATTGCAGCCAAATAGCTTGCGTAATTCTCTCTGCCCTTCAAGCTGATGTTTGCCGGAATGTTCTGCTTAAGCAGCACTCTGCCCTAAGCAGCTATTTCCACACAGGCAAGTGCTGTGTTGCATGGTCAGATCAAGCACTTTTTAAAATAGCAATTGAGCTTGGCAGAGGAGGAAGCTAAGGATCTAAACACTTCCTGTAGTGGCAAATGTTTTATAGAGAGAGTTTTAATTTGATTCTTTTTTTTTTATATCTCTAAAACTGCCTTCAGTAAAGGGATTAAGCTACGAGCTTCCCTGAGGTTCGAGGAGATTGGCATCTATGGGTCCAGCTGAAAGCTGCCCTTCCTTATTTTTATGGGTCTTTTTAGTTTTCCTTTTATTTTTATTTTCCTTTCCAGTAAATTGAACATTGATTGCAACTAAGAGTTGCTGTTGCATTTTGGCAACAAAATTGTGGCCTAAGGAAAGAAGACAGAAATATCTTGCAAACTCAACACTTTTAAAATTACATGGCAGCTTCTGTAACATGACTAATTTTTCCAGGTTTTAATTATCCATTTCGCCTGTTGTTGCTTTTGATGTATGTTGTTAGTGATTCATATTGGTGTGAATGGAATATATTGCAAATTAATATGTGTGATAAAGAAGTTACAGGGGGTTTTTTTATGAAGGGATTTGAGCTGCCAAATATGCAGTGGGGAATTAAGGGGACATATTGGGTTTCTTGGTTTTTTGTTTTTCTTTATATTTACGGTTTCAGGTTAGAGCGTGATTTAGAAAGCATATAAAAATTATGTTCTCTTCAAACCTGCTATTGATTTTTTCTTTTCTACTGGCTGCTTCATTCACCTGACATCAGTGTTTTCAGTAGCTCACTTAGCTCAGTAGCTAAGAGTAATCAAAACTCCTAGCTTGCAGATCAAGCCAACCGCCTTTGTTCCGCAGATAGCATCATGGAAGGGAAGAAACGCTGCAGTAGTGCAAATGTTTGAGGTGTGTCTCTTGCTCCTTTACTTGAAGAAGCATGTCTTGGATCTGAGCCTATCCTGCTGTAGCTGCTTGCCAACATTGATGCTGACAAAAGGGAAGCCTTACATCAAAACCAAAGAGAAGCCAAACTTCTGTATGATCTGGAGCTGCAGACCTGTAAGTAGGTTTTATGCACTTTTGTCTGGAGAAGTTTAGACTGGTTCATGCATGTGGACTGTGAAGTAGACACACAGTGAATTGGCATGTCTGAGGTGTTCTAGTTCTGTGCACGTGCTTCACAAGTGACCAGCATGTGTGCATGTGGCTTACATACCTTAGCTGGGTGGGATTTATGGCATCTTGCAGACTTGGGGACATATAGAGGATGACTGGTAGGTTGATAAGGGATAATTAGCATGCAGGTGACTCCTGGTTTGAGTAAATGTGGTAGGAAGGTAAAGAGAATTTGGCTCTGACATGGGATTAAATGTTCTAACATATTGTGAAGCATATATGGCATGTTCACCTGCCTCAGTCTTAGCACTTCTCTAAGGAAGGTTTCTGTGTCATAAACATGGCTGGCAGAAGGCATGGGTTTTGGCCATCTAGGTTTGCTTTAGAGATTTTTTTGGCATGTTTTCATGGTTCCTAGCTGAGGTTATGATGCTAAGGGTTATTTTTAACAGTTATTGCCTCAAAAAAGATTTCATATGTCTTTGAAGAAGGCTGTTGGTAGAGTTGATCATATGATACAGTCTTTTCAGCCATATTTTGGGGTTCACAGAAGCACATCTCTTTCCTCTTCCTTACTTTTCAGCCCCTTCTTGTAGGTAAGCACCTGTATAAGATGGTTATGGCTGCCAAGTGCAAATAATACCTTGAACAATCCAGGAACGCTGTGAAGGATCAGTAGGAGCTTGAAGAGGTCAAATCTTGGTGTGAATGAGGATGAGAGGATTCATTTGAATTTATTATAAATATACTGTGTTGCTAGGTAAGCTGTCAATATCTGGGCAGTAAAGCTGCATGTAAGGTGACAGTATTCTTATTACCTTACAATAATGCTGATTTACATTACATGTAACATAACCAGTTCAGAGAATTGACCAGTTTGGAGATGTTTGGGGAGGGGGGCAGAATAAAGACCCAAATTTACTTGATATAAAACAATTTAAAAGTTGTTATGTCAAAATAAATGCATAATATAAAAGCTCTGTAGTCAGTATGACCAAGTTTGTTAAGACCTGTTATATTTATGGAACCTGTTTGGTATTGACAAAAAGACCTGCAAGAAGCCAGGATTGGGAGGAATCTACAGCTACATTTTTCGCTTCCAAAAGACAGAAATTTGGAGTGTAAATAAGAATGATCTACATTTAGGCAGTCAATGGGAATAAAAATCTGAAAAATTAGAATTGTAATAAGCCATGTTAATGATATCTCTTATTAACTGGCATAGTACTCTATCTGTATTTAGGAGAAGATACAGCTTTTCTTAGTAAAAATGTCATTATGGAATATAAAAATATCTTTATGGGATAAGAATAATATCTCAATGCTGGCCTCTAGAAATACAACGCAAGCTTCTGATAACTGGCAGATACTGTCAGAGGGTCTCAGACTGAGTAAATAATGGAATTAATGCATAGAGGAAAATTTTATGTACTTTTTGGTTTTTTGATAAAGGAGAACTCTGCCCCGTAGGGGTTGGAAAAAACCGCAGGTGACAAGAAGGTAAATAATGCGCGGAATCCTTAAAATTAAAAGGTGGTGCAGAAAGAATGGAATAAAAAAGAAATATGCTTCTATTGTGAGCAGAGGTTACTATTTTTAGTATATTTATCCATTTTGAAGTGTATCAAACTGACATCTAGTGGTAGCAAGAGCACTTTTTGTGCGAAGTGGTTTTATAGTGAGACCAGTTTGCATAGCAGATTAACAGATTTTAACTTCATTATATATTAGATTTTTGATTCTCTGTACTTTACCCTAACTCAAATCCAATTTCTTTGTTTTACAGAGCCTTTCAATTACATCTTTCTCCTTTTACTAATATCTGATTGATATAATTCAAGGTGGTGGTGTCTGTTCATCTTTACAAATACATGTACTGCTAAAGAAGTGTCATTCTGATGAATAGTTTCATTAGAGAGGAAAAGGTTGGAAGGAGCATTAGGAATAAAATATTCCCATCCAGAAAGCTGAGGATAAGGGTTAAAGAATATCTGCAGGGTCACCATTGAAATTGTTCAGCAGTGAATTTTAGACCTGTTATGAATAAACAGAAGTCAGGCTTCAAGCTGTGATGCATGTCTCAGGTGCGGCATTACTCACAAGTGTAAGCGTCTCTGGGAGAGGAGGCAGGACTTTATGACCAAAACTGAAATCTCATGTAACTTGAGGCAAGATGTGTGAGATCTGAATCGGCAGAGCATACAGGCATGTACTTCAGTCATTCCCAATGAAAGCAAGAAGGATTCGTTTGCTGGGGTCTGTGCTTAACTGTTTTTCTGAGTCATGGTTGGTATCCTCATTTCTCATCCATACTATTATGCAAACAGTGTTTTTAAAAATATTTTTCTTACCTATATTCTTCCACATTTTTTCTAGCTTATTCTGGTTTCAGTGTCTTTGAAGAAAAAGCCCTTGCTAAAACTCTGCATGATAACTACCCCAATGAGACTTTAGCTTTGCCTCCAGTACCATTATATATACAATAGGTTAATTGCTAATAAAGAGGAGAAAAAGAACAAAGCTGCTAAAAAAAGAAATATTATTAAATTTTTTTTTTAAAAATATGGTTTAGGAGTACCATATCTATGGTCAAAGAATGCAACTTAAAATGAACTTAGAAAAATTTAAAAGCACCATTCAAATCTGTATTCCAGATAATAAATGAAAGAGATCAGCAACAGAAGGATGGGTGAAGACAGAGAAAAATCTGAAGGAAGAAGGAAAGGAAATATGCTTCAATGAAAGTGTGATTAAGAGTGGGCAAAAAGAAAAAAAATCATCAGTTGATTTTTTTTCAGGGTTGGCAGTTTGGGGTGGGAATTGTCAAACTATATTGGTTATTTTTTGCTTGTAAATGTTTATTTTACGGTCTTCTTGGTTCATAATAACTGTTTCAAATATCTCAGAAGTAACAAATGTTGGTAGAATAATTCTAGTGAAACATAGCTCTCTGCAGTTTCAAGGCTGAGGTGAATCATGCTATGCTGCCTCTGTCATTCTGTCTCCGTTACTTCCAAAACATGGTGAATCATATTTGTTGAACACAAATGTTGATATTCTGCAATGAAACTAAAGTCGTAGTAACAGAAATGATATAAGAAACAGCTGCTGTCATTTCAGATAGGCAAGCCTACTGCTTTAACCTGGAAGCAGAGATGAGCAGCAATCCTGTTTACTGCAGAGCTGCTCTGTAAGGACAAGATTATTTGTTAAGAGTTGTGCCAGCCAGAACTGGATGATACAGTTTTATCTAACCTGAAGCTGGAAATCCAGTGCAGGTGCTTAACACTTCTAATATACTTCTGACTTTTTGGGTCTGAACGTGGGAGCGGTTGCAATGACACAAGGCCAATTGTTATGTGCAGAGTCACTCTGGCTTTGCACTCACTGGGGTTTTCCTTAATGCTTGGACCCTGATACTTTTCCAGAGTAGTGAAAGCATTAAGGATAAGTCGTGCTAGTAGTGCCAGAATTGTTGATATAAATATCAATAAGACCTTACAAAGTACAAATGAATTTGTGTTGGGAGCAGTGTTGGTAAGTAGGGGAATACATGTGGGAAATGCTTGTAAATACAACTGTGGGGATGAGATTCTTTGTCAGCCATCAGGAAGTGCTGCTGGTATTTGTCCTCAGACACGGCTTAGTTAAACAAAATTGTTTGTCTAATGTGTTACTAAGAGCTGTGTTCATGTTACAGGGGTTTGAAATCTAGATGTCTATCATGCTGGAAGGAACAGTAGAGTATGTTACATTTTTTAGGACAATTAAGTTTATTTTAGCATTGTTGATGGAGATCTGTTGTGTTGAGTGAAAACCAGTATTTTAATGAATGATTTGTTTAGGTTTAATACACATTGTACTACTGTATGGTTTTGCCAGGACTCCAAGGCTGAGGAGCCTGTGCTGCATATTCTTTCACATTTATTTAACTGCTGAGATGTCAGAAACTTGACTTTTTTTTTTTTTTTTTTAAGAAAGCTATTTTCCTGCAGTAGTAGCTCAGTGTGTCCTTGCGATTTATCTTGAGGAAGCTGCCTTTCGCAATAGTGCGCACATTTAAGGTTAACCAGCTTTTGCTTTGAAAGAGCTCCAATGGAGGATTAAACTAGTTGATCTTTTGTTCTCATATAAGCTATGAGCGAGTTTGCCTATGATTTATTTGTTTATGACCTAGGATGTCCAGCCCATTCTGTACCCCAGGAACTGCTCTTTCACACTTGGCTATCCAAGACTTTTTTTGAACATGTTGTACTCAATCTTGAATGCTGAAAGAATGGTCCCTTGCTTGAAAGCTGTCTGTAGAAATAGTCTTGATTGAAGACACTAAAGCTTGATCTGCAACATAAATCTTTTTAGTGCACACAATGGGAAAATTTGTGTTGTTTTTCCTAGAACATGAGTGTCCTGATTAGTCTTAGGCTAACCTGATGAAGAGATGAGAGGTTTCCAGGGTTCTTTCAAAAACTATATTGTCTTTCTCAATAACAGTGTAATGATCTGTGGGCTGAGCTCTATGTTTTCATGTCATTGCAAGGACATTTACTGGAACACAGAAAATAAAACCACTTCCCATATTTTTATAGTAATGCACTGCTATATGCTTAGGCAACTAAAATGGGTTTTAGTGTTTGAAAAAGGAAGCAAGTCACCATAGACAGAAATAATAACTATGACTACTAGAAATTTAGCCTCAGCAAAAACTAGCAGAGCCTGCTGATGATGTGGGCTGCAAGATTAGGAAGTCTTACTTGTTTTTTTGAGAAAATAGAATTCAGAAGAGCCAGCTGAATGTCTTCTAGCAGAACCATCTAACTCTAAAAATGCTTCAGCAATTAAAACATTGTTTTGCAGGACTGCTTTCACTTCATCAATGATTGAGGCTATAAAACATTTTGGCAAAGTTTAATCAATTTATTTTGATGTTTTTAATATAAAGTAAAAGGCCCAAATGAGGCTTGTTGGTGCTACTGCTTTAGTGGTTCCAAAGCATTTTATTTTTACTTTTATGGGAAACTTGCAACTATTCATTCTGATTCAGAACAAAGGGCAATATTAGAGTGTCAGAAGTTCCATTTTTGGCCACATTTAAGAATGAATGGCCTGGAAAATATTTCTAGTCTCTAGTCAAGATACCAGTGACCCAAGATCTCCAAGAAACAGGACATTCTGCAGAAGTGTTCTCAGCATGGGGCTTTGCTGGAAGCAAAACTGATGCTTTAAGAGCTCACCTTTCCCAGGACTCAGCCCAAGGTGGGAATCACTATGCTGTTGACCAGTTTTGGACCCAGTTTAATAGTGACATCTAAAAGGATTTACTCTGTCAGCTGCTTCTAATAACCTTGCCCTTTGAGAGGGCTCAACCCTGTCTGACGCCAGCTGCTGCTCCTAGCTACCTGAATCCTTTTTCAATAACTGCATGCAGGTTAATTGGGTCAAGTGGTGCCCTTCTGTGCCTAGTTTATTAAAACAATGCTGTTGTGAAAACAAAGACTTGTCCTTGGCCATGTGGTTGTGTGCAGTTTCTTTCTAGCTCATCTTCTCCTACTAAATCTGTTTTTGCTGTCTGATATTTCCTTAAGTGAGCAGACCTCTCCAGCATGGATGGTCTTCCAGGTTCTTACTGCAGTGAGAGAACTGGGGCTCCTCCAGGATGCTCTCTACCTCTTATAGCATCTCTTGCCTCTAGATAACCTAAGCAAGTTTTATGGTAATTACCGTGTATCTTATTTCTAAGGGGGGTGTTTGATAAGACACAGCTAGCAGGAAGCCCTTCTGGTGCTTGCTTCCTGATGCCAGCAAGGTGTCACCAGGCAGGGCTGGGGGCAAGAAGCATGAAGCACCTGAACATGATAGTGGTTGCAGCTACTAAAAGGGCCGTTCCTGCTCTTTCCCTTCTCCCTCCACTTCTGCCTTGGAGAAGTATCTCCCATTCCTATGCTTCTCTGACCCTTTTGTGAATTGAACCATCGGTAAATTAAAGGGAGTTCCCTTGAACCAAGGGTAGCTTCTGGTGAGAAAGAGAGGGATGGGAGGAAGAAAATTATTGGTGAGGAGACCCACCCCATCCCTGGCAGCATCTTCTTCAGTTGTCTGGGTTTCTGTGGAATCTTATACTGAATCTGTATTCCACAGCTGCTTTAAACCTCCCGGAAAGGTACATTCTCTGGGCACTGTGCCTCCTCTACCTTCTTCTCGCTGTCACCAGCAGTTTTATGAGAAGCTGGATTAGGGACGAGGTATGTCTGAAAAATTACCATACTAAAAAACCCCTGAAGTTTTGATGTTCACAGAACCTTGATGCACTGTCTTTGTGTCCAAATGACAGCCAGTGCTAGCAAAAGAGTGTGTCTAATGGGAACATGGAAGGGGGAACATTTCCGCTTTGCCCAGGTATGAAATGGTCTCTTCAGTTAATCTAATTTTCTTACTGAGGGAGCAGAGGGAGGCAACAATTAAAATGATATTGGTAGCGGTATTTTCAGTATTTCAATATTGACTTAGTAGGAAGATTATTGTCTTGGCATGATGGAAGAAGCTGTCTCTGTGGTCAGTGCTCTGTGCACTGCATTGAAAAACAAAAGTTCTCTCTATTTTCTGAGAATTGAGTTTCCGTCCTCCTCTCATGAGGGAGGCTGAAAATGACAACAGGAAATAGTACAGCAGGAATCAATTCTCAGGTCACTCATAGGCAAGTCTAGCAAGAACCCTTGTTACTTGGGGAAAGTAACCATAATCCTAGTTAAATGCTGCTATCCAGGACAAATAATTGAATACAGAGGCTCAACAGGTCTCTCAGGCTGTTGGGAGCAATGAAATCAATCTTGGAGAATCCCAGAAAGTGAGGGACTTCAGGCCTTCATCTCTCTCCTGCTGGCCTGGGGCCTGGGAACTGTGCAGAAGTGCTCCCTGCTGACATTTCCTGCAGAAGCAGCTGCCTTCTGCTTTCCTGCATCTGGACAAAACCAATAATTATAACAAGGGCTGGGAAACAGCTGAGCCTGAAAAGGCTGCGCAAAAGGGGTGTGAGAATCGTTTCTCCTCTCAGAACAAATACTATGGCAGAAGCATCGTATCAGCAATCTTAAAACTGCAACAGCAGTCTTAAAACTAAAGCCTATATGTGAGAGTATTCTTGAAATATTAAGAAAGATCATATGCATAATTATAAGCACATTAAATTTCATCACAGGAATGAGAAGTAGCTAATCTTAATGTTAAGAATAAATGCCCTTGTGGAATTAGAAGACAAATATGACTTTGTACATGCCTGGCAGCTCCAAATGCTCTGATAGCTGGCCACCTTCTATCTGGAAATAAGCTCCTTGCACATTTACATTGAAGTGACAACATTGTATGCTCACCCAGAAATCTGCTGAGCTACTTAACTTTGAAAGTATCCCCTGGATAGTGGATAGATTTGCTGTACCTTCCTTGATATTGGTTTATATTTTTGAAGTGGCGCTTTAGTTCCATTGTTTAGCTTCAGTTTAATAACAACAGTGGTTATAGCTATCTGGTGTAGATACTCTTTATAAATTCACAAAAGTGTGGTGTATGTATAACTGTAGGCATCTTGAAAATGAGTAGTTGATTAGCTTGAATCATGTTAGCTCAGCCACAGTAAACAGCAATGCTAATAGCGGGTAATCACCAAGTTCATCAACAAGATCATGGCTGTTGCCTTTCAGTGGCCAAAATAACTCTGTGAAAAGATGGACTTTAAGGTGCTGTCAGGTCACTGCAAGTAGGAGAAGGAACACCATGTACAGCTGTAGTGATTTAGATAAGCAGCAGTGTTACCAAGGTTCAATACAATGAAGATCTCTCAATGTAAAACACATGTGCTAGATCTAAATTGTTTTAAGAACTCGGCCTTCATGACTATTTCACGTTGAAGAGACCAGCTGCTGATACTGCTGACTGAAACAGAAGCAGCTATTACTGCCACCAGAGAAAGGCACATGTAGTTGCTTATGCCAGTATAGATGTCTCCGTTTGAAGCATGAGCTTCATCTGTGTTGGGGCCGCAGCATGGTAAGTGTGGATGAGGACTTCCAAGATGGGATGGAAAACGTATAGCATGGAATGTTAACCTCTCTCCTGCTTTGTGATGCTATGTAGAGTGCAGCTTAGTGGTTTATGGCTGGGGCAGCCCCAAATCTTGACAGCTACCTCTTAATGGGGCAAAGACAGACTAGTAGAGTATTCATCAATGTTAACCAGTGACACAAAGTGCTCCAGAAATTTTCTTGGTAAGTACTTGGCTACAAAGAGGTTAAAGATATTTGATATAAACATCTGCTTTAATTGTTCCAATTTGGAAATTTGAAAGACAGCCTGTAAATGTAACACTCCCTTCCCCCCCTCCCCGACATCCCCTGCCTTCTGGGATGTCATTAGATCTGTTAGTGGGCTTAAATGGTTTAATTAAAATCTTTTCTGGTCCAGTGCAATAAACAATATCTTCTGTCAGTGCAACATGTCTGATGCTAATGATGCTTCTGGATGATAGATTGTTGTGGGGATAGCTACAAAGGTAAAGAGTAACTTAATTTGAGAGATTTGATTTTCTTTTACTTTAGCTATCATGAGCTGAACAGATAATGCCAGTTAGAAAGAAGCAAAGGAAAATGTGCTTTGAAAGTTTTCATCTCCTTTGTTCTTATATGGAAATTTAACAGTATAGTGACCCATTTGTCAAGTGATATATATTGACCCACTGCATGTTGTGTTTCAATAGGAAAAAGGAGATCTAGTTTTGTATACAGGACTCTCATTAAGTTAAATAAAGTTGCTAGTGTTTGTGTGCATGTGTATTTCTCTGCAAAAAATCGGTACATAAGTGAATACAGTATTTCTAGTTTTCCTACTTCTGTATTGCTGCTTGGTTTTTATACTTGAGTGCTCATTTATTTGAATTTTGTGCTGGATCTGAGTACTTATTCAAGGTCCTGGGGCACACAGTTTGTACCTCATTCTTTTCCCTCTCATCGCTATGAATCTTCAAGCGTGTAAATATCAGTCTTTTAACACTTGGCATTAGCCAGTGAAGTCCATATCTAAATGGGAAGTTCTCAAATCTTCTAAATATTCAAACTGTATAATCCTGCACTTAGTATGTTCTGCATTAATTTTATAGCGTTAGATACTGTTCAGGAATGGATATGAAATAGACTTCCTTTTGGCTCTTTCTTTAAGTGACCAGAGTTATTTGTGAATAGGCAATTAAAAACCAGGTTATAGAAATGATGCCAAGTGTCACTGAAACTACTGTTCCACTGTATAAAAGCATACATGGACTTCTTTCAGAAAAACCTGTTTCTATCAATTTTTTGAATCTAAATTACAGTATTTAGCATGTGTGGCTCTTGCAGTGAAAGGAGTAGTAGAATATATATTTAAAATGTCTAAAAAGAAGTATCTTTGTTCAAGCCTTTCAAGTCAATGACCCAACATGTTGTTGACAACCAAGGTTAAATGTTTACAAGAAATCCTAAATTTCCACTGAGATACGGACACTGTTTCCTTTCCTGGCAGTTCACGAAACATTCACATCTGAATTTCAGTCCAATACCATCTGACCATTTTGGAGTAGTATATCTTTAAATTTCTAAGCAAGTTTGTGAGGAGTTTAGAGAAAGGAAAAGCAGCATATTTTCTTTGAGAAAAGTTAAGCATTGAAAGCTACTGAAAGTTTTGGAAAGTTAAAAGACAAGCCAGCTGAGATACGTTAATGGGCAAAGAGCAAGAGAAGAGGTCAAAACCGTACATGCAAATACACTTTCACATTCTAGTAATTTCAAAAGATTCACATGGCTTCAAAAACAAGCTCATTCTAGGGATGCAATATACATTTGCAGCCAGTTCTAATGTTAGTCTATCATTATAATGGTATCTGAAAGCCAGTGGTATTTATTCTAGCGCGAAAGAGACGAATACATTAATTTTAAATTAGTCTCCCAACCCCAGTTGCCTTGTGTGTGGGAGTAGTTTCTTTTTAGGAAAAAGTCACTGTTGGCTGACACTTTCTCTCCCTTTCTCACCCTCCAACCATTGACTAACACTGAAATTTAACTTACTGTGAATATTTCCATTTTTGCTTACATGCCATTTAAAATGTTTAATCAACATTTTAAACCAATTTGTACTGCAGAGTGACTGTCAGGTACTATTATCTACATGCAGAAGCAAACTAGAAATTGAATGAACATTGAGCACGAATATAAAAATATTATGCTGCTCTCTAAATTATGGAAAGTGTGAAAGTTAAGAGGCAATAATGGACAGTGATCATATATAACAGCTATCCTTACACTTGTAAAACAGAAAGGGAACGCAAAAAGAAAAGCATTTGAATTTTTATATTGGTCAATTAATTAATATAAAATGCTGATAAATTTTGCATATATATTAGAAGCTAATCCGCCTCTGTATTAAAAGGTTCATAAAGAGTTCCATATGAATGTGAGTCCAGTCCTAATTTTATTGGCCACAAGCAAAATAAAGTAACTTTAATGGATAAAATCAGTCAATTTTTATTACATATTTTTCTTCATATTTCAATAAATATAGTAAGTACGATTTTTCAGCATGGCTTTCCACATTCATTTCAGTGACTAACGCTTTACTGACAATGGTCATATCATTTCAATTACAGGATACAACCACTTGTAGCTATTTCTGGTGCAATTAAAATATAAAAATGTAAAAAAAAAAAAATCTCTCCTTTATAAATTAAATGACCATAAAATGGGTGTTGTTGCTAAATCTATAGTTTATCTTCACTTATTTTTCTCAGTATTAGAAAGGAAGGAAGAAGAGGTTTTAAACTTCAGACATGCAGACTTAGACTTAGAAAATAAATCCATTTAGAAATTTTTCCTTGCAAGTTAATAACCCATAATAATGTGCCCCTCCTACAGAAACTTAAATGAAAGTATTATATTTCTACTCCAGAAAAATAAAGCAGTAAGTAATAAAAGTTCATTTTCTTTTCTTTAAGTAGTCTCTCATTCTACTAATTTTTACCTGACTGTAATTACTGAGCCATGGTCCTTTCCAACCCTAACTATTCTATGATTCTGTATAGTACACCTGCGTAGTATGACCAGATGCCTTCTAAAGTACTTAATAGTATTATTTGTTTCTAAACATCTTTTTCGTACTGCACCACCTGCCAGGGAAAGATCCTGCCTTTTCCTGTTTTAACATGCTTGTAAAATTAATATTCCTTCCCACTATTATCTGTATGTGAATGAGTGAATCTACAACTCATTCACATGTGTATGTGAGCACACACATTTTCATATGATGGATGCTGGGATAGTTGTTGACCTTTTTGGCTGATGGCCATGCTTATATGGAGCGTCTGTGTATCTGGGTATCATTTAGGATGACAAAAGTGACTCTATTTGGCTTTTGTTGATTAAAATTCATTAATATGTGTTATTTCAAACTGAAGCTCAACAAAGGCAAAATCATATTCAAGAAATTCTTGGCCTTGGAACCATATTTCATGTTATGTTGTAGAAATCCAGCTGTTGTCTACAAATGTCAGATTATACCCATTTTATCTGTGCTGCTCAAATGGATATTTCTCCTGTTTGGAACCAATGTGGTGGTTTGTGTTAGGATGAAAAATACAAAAAGCACAAAAAAAGAAATCTCTTATGACCTAATTGCTGAGTTCCTCAGTTTCTTATGTTCCTGAATTTATTCATGAGCAGCGCCACAAAAATCCTTCAAGACCCAACAAAAAAATGTGGTTTTACACTGTAAAGTTCAAGAATACTTAATTGGACAGGGAAAAGGAAGAAACAATAACACCATAAATAATGCATGGTACAGTTCTAAAAAAGACTGAAATTTTGTTGGTAGAGGACTTTCTGTTGGGAAAGTTCATGTGCTATGACCAAATATAACCCAAGGCCTTGGGGATGGTACCCTCATTCTTACAGATTTTATTTGCTTTTTTTCCTATCGCCTCTTTAAAATTCAGTGTTCTGTTTGTACAGATGTGTTTCAGATACTCTGTGAGCCACCTGAATCAAAATAATTCAGTTAAGAGGCTGAGTTTTAAGTTTTTTTATTTGCTCCAGTGTGAAGTCTCCTTCACTGAAAACATGATGCTGGTACATACAGACTTCTCTCTAATCTGCTTTTTATATATTACAGGATCCAGACAATCTAATGCACAAGTGAAATATTTCATTTCCTCCCTCACAGCAAACTAGGGATTCAGGGCAAATGTCAACATTTTCCTTGGATAATTCTGAACAAGCAAAATAAGTTGTCAGCTATAAATATCAAATAAGCATGTAATTTAGTGTCTATTTTTTAATAATAAAAAATTTTGTACAACATATATAGTTATTTGGTTTTTATCTTGTCAGATGGTTAAGCACCCTGCCTACTCATATTATGCTGATCAGATGGTTTAGTATACGGAGACTTTTAAATCAGTTTAATGGAAAATCAAGTTTTTACTCTATCAGGCATGAGAAGTCAGTCCTGGGCACTTGTAAGTTTCTAATAGTTCTCAGTCTTATTTTTTTCAAGGACTGTGTTGGAATGAATGCAGACAATAAGACTTTTAAAAAATGTAGATTACATTCAAGTGGCAAGGGCCAAAATAGTTAAACTGTTAAGCAAAGTAGCCCAGCTGCACAGGAACAGTGGAGGAAATAAAAAGAAATGCACAGGACAAAATGAAAACATTCTACAGCAGGTCTCAAGAATATTAATTACTAATTTAAAATAACTTTCATAGGAATTTTGTGCCTATTTGATTATTAACGTTTAATGGTAACTGAAATACAGTACCCTGCAAGTAAAAGCTGTTTTTCTGCATTTGCCACACTGATGTGAATTGTGGATAGATTTTACCCTTTGGTATTTCAGAGGCCTAAAATACATGAAATGACTGAAATTCTTAACTCTTCTAAGCACTGGTTTTGTGGGACCTCTGGGACTTCTAAATTCTTTCCAGCATGCCTCCTTCTCAGCACAGTGTGTGATGTGGTTTTCCAGCAATGCAACCCAAACTTCCAAGCCAGATTCCCTAATCCTAAATTCTTTGCTTATACACAGAATTGGCACCAGGAAAACTCCCTAATGAAGAATCTCTGCAATTGCATTTGTTTGTTGTAGTGGATTTTTTTGT
Organism: Ara ararauna; assembly: GCA_028858755.1. Taxonomy (NCBI): domain Eukaryota; kingdom Metazoa; phylum Chordata; class Aves; order Psittaciformes; family Psittacidae; genus Ara; species Ara ararauna. Next base: position 73,347,334 of record CM054381.1, read on the forward strand.
TGTTGGATTTTTTTGTGTGTGTGTGTTTTTTTTTTTTTTTAATTTTATTTATTTATTTATTTATTTATTTATTTGTTTGTTTTTCCCTTAATGTGGGCAAATTCTAGGAGTTTTTAGATATGGGAAGGTTGATAAATATTCAGTAGCGTCCACTGAGCTATTCTAGGAATGGCTGCCAGCTTTCCTAACTCCTAACAGTATGTTAACTGACAGGTTGTGCAAGCCATCTGCTGATAATTTTAAATTAAAGGCAATACTACATTGAAATTTAGCAGTCACTACATTTGTAGCAATCTACAGGTTTGCTGTTCCTGTTTTGTTTGCTCTCCCTCTGGGTCCCCCAGCAGCATGCTTACTCGGAGCAGGTGGCATCATGTAAAAGAAATGGGATGGCTTCATTTTACTAAGGGAAACCTGACACTTGGTAAATTGGTCTTTGTCTGCCTCTGGGTTTCTTGTTTTTATAAATTTGCATTGGAGACTTCATAGATTTTCATTTTAGCTGTGTTAAGCCTTTTAATACAGCCGTAACAGCTCAGTCAGCATCAGCAAAATGCACTCAGGTTATTGTGGGTTATATCTAGCTTTTAATTAACAACAGCGTCTATATGAAAATCTGCCAGCGGAACAGTCCTGGCAAAATCATCCTCATGTAACACTATTGTGGATGTCTTGTTGGGAATAACTGTGTACTTCTGTGCTTCAGTTCATGTCACTTTATATTTGTTAGCTTTATAGTAGCAGTATCCAGACAGGTTTAGAAATTGTTTCAATGAAGTGTACTTCTCTGCTTTTTTTTTTGGAAATCACAGTTACTTTATTTTTTAATAAATATTTTTACTCATCTTTAATTTCTTCAATCAGGACTCCAATTAGTTATACATTGATTTCATCAGCTTGAAATGTATCTCCTTGGAAATTCATCTTATTTTGTCACTAGCATCAGGCACTGGCCCAAGTAGCATGTTAATAACTGGGGCCTTTCTAAGTTCCCTCTATTTGCAATAGAAACTTATGTTAAAGCCAGCTATATTCAATGTAACCCTGTATTTACATAGAAAGTTAATGAAATCCTCCCTTTTAGAACCTGGAGGAAATAAAGAACTTCAAACTTCAGACTCCTTCTGGCCTATTCCCAAGGAGCCTTTTCTCTCTGCTATATTGTCTTTCTCACAGGATTTCCTTGTTTTCAGTGGAATTGTATATATTCAGCTTTCCAAACCAGCAGACTCCTAAGAGTTGTCCCGTTCTTTAAAAACTCCTTTAAAACATTGATTTTTAACCTCGTTCATGCTTTCTCATGAGAATCAATAATATTTCACTAGTTTTAGTCTTTGCTGCAGAAAGATGTATTTTCCAAAAAACTTCCATAAATATCTTTCAGGCTAAGAGCGCTATGGTTCACATCATCAACAGGACAGTTAAATCAGGTAGAATTCCTGGTTTAATTAGATTTGGATTGTTTCTACTTTGAATTTACTGTCAACTTCTTTTCATTTTCATAATGTTAAGGAATAATAGATTTATGAGTTTATTCTGGTCAGTGAGGACCAGACATGTGTGACCTATTGTCCTCATTGCTGCATTTCTGTTATGATTACTAAAAACAATACTACACAGAGTAACTCTATGGCCGTTATAAATTCATGTTGTATGAGTAAATTTTCTTATAAATCAAAATCTATAATAATGAAAAATTCCTGAAGAAGGAACTGGATCCAAAATTGAGTGTAGATTTTTTACTGTTTCTCTCATTATATTAAATATGTGAGATGTCTTGTAGATGTAAGACCAACAAAATCAAATGGGCTTAGGGTTTCCTTTTCTGTGGGCAAACTGTTACTGCCTGATTAATTTTCAGCTTTGTTTTCATGTCTCTTGTACTTGCAATTTTTAATGTGATACACCCTTTCATGGAACCAGCATAGGCTCTGTTGTTGATAAAATGGCTTGTACACGGAACTGTTGTTCATGTACAGCAGGAGCAAAAGAGGTATGTGGGTTGGGTTTTTTTTTGTTGTTTTTTTTTTTATTATTCTTTAATCTTTTTCGGTCATTTTGGGTTCATAGGAAGCAGTATTTACAGAAGGAAATGCTACTTGCAAATTGATTAGTGGTCCCACCAGTTAATTCAGGTCTTTCTTATTCTGTGAAAACAGTCCTTTTAATTTTTAGAAGACAAGTGCTCCTGCAAAGCTTGTGTTGCTGAGCTTTGTTCTCCTTCCACTCTGCCAGAAAAGTAGAGTACCCATTTTATAAATGCGGCCTTGTCTAAATCTGTCTCTCTGGGAAATTTTCACTGAATGTTCCAGTGTAGTTCTTCGTTAATAGAAAAGCAAAATTTGTGACTTCATCAAATGCTCTACAACCCATAGTCAGCTGACGTTTTCTAACTGCTATGTATCTTGAGTGACAGCCAGGCAAACACAGATGAAACTGGCTATAATTGTCTAGTTTGGTAACTTTGCAGCTATCAGTATGTAATGACACGTTTGGTCCACTCTTACATACGTGTATATATGTATAAGTAATTTTAATAAGAAAAGTATTTACTGGGAGAAGAGAAAACCTGCTGTCTTCTCTGAGATATTTTGCTGACTTCTGTGGGACTTGCTCACCAAAACCTATAATTACTTTGTTAAATAATCTATATGTAACTTACAATATATAGCCCTGTATTTGAAACAGCTAATATGAAAGCAGAAGGGCTAAATAGTCACAGTTTAGGGACTCTAGAAGATTTCTGGAATGGTTAGCAGCTGGTATTTAACAACGGAAGAGTGATTATAGTTTCTGGCTAGGTTTTAAAAAAGCGACTGATGATTTTAGGCGTTAGTGTTGTGAAGTTCCAACTTGTAAACGTTGTAAAAAATCATGATTTTTCAGGAAGGAAAGAGTACAAAGAACCCAAAATGAACATTCTTCAAATCACAAATTGTGTTTAAAGAGGGGGTGCATTTATATAACTAGGATTTTTGAATAAAGCAAAAACTGTGGAGGAAGTTCAAAATTGGAAAGCCTGTGACTGTGTGGAGTTTTCTTATTTTTCAGACTAAGGCTTACAAAGTCAGTATTGGAAACTATGACACAATGGCATAAAATTTTCCACAACTTTTCACATTCTTTTTCATGTTCCTTGAATTTGAAAGGTCCACAAAACTTCAAGGATATTTTTAATAACAATTTTTAAGAACAAAGAATTCTGCATCAAAATATATTCCTTTAATCTATATTTAATGTAATTATGACTAATTTGACATTTAGAATTTGATTGGATTGTTGTGTGCCAAAGCTTAAAGATTGTAAAGCAGACAGGCACTTCCCATCATTTGCAGCTACTGCATTAAACAAATTTATGTTCAAATAATTTCTGGCAGCACCATTTGGAATATGAATAGAAATGTTCTTCTGTTACAGAAAAAATTAGGGGGCTGCTCCTGCGATGAATACTTTTGCCCTGGTTTGGGATTTCTTACTACAGGATTACATTGCTAGATCATGGCATTAGACTGTTTTATTAAATTGCTTTTGAGATATTTGAAAAAACTTTGCAGGACATTAGTTCAGAATGATTGGATACAGATTCAGTTTCTCAGCTAACGTTCATGGGAATCTGGCAATAATGATGTTTGACTTCGCATCTTAGTCTCATTTTCTTTTTAGTGTTTACTAATATTAATATATTTTGATGTCAATAAATTGATTGCTAAAATCACTTTTCTTATGTGTCAGATAATGATGCATGACTTCACGGTGCCTGGATTTCAGAAACACCTACATTCAGTAGTCTGTCTTCATATTTGTCTTTTGGTGCTTTTTGAAGAATAAGGATAAATTTGCAAATTTTGCTTTTACTTTACAGATGATTTATGCTTTGGTGAACATACAAGAATATGTAATGCCCTTTTACCTTACTACTTAATTGAAGATGATTGATAAGCAGCAGATACATGAAGCTGTAAATTATCTCCCTTTTATCCCTAGTCTCTTTAAGGTCACTCTTTGATTCTAGTTACTTTATATGTTTAACAACATTTGCCTCTTTTATATGGTATGTTCTTACCATTTTCCTCTTTTTAAAATGACTCTAAGTGCATGTGATTCTGCTTTTAGAAACAGTTTCCGATTTGGTTAGAAACAGCAAGAAAAAGAAACAAACCCCTCCATGCTTGATGGCTCATGATGTTCAGAGTGTTCTAGGAAATTCTTGCTAGCTGTCCGTTTGCTGGTAGCCCCTCTGCGTTGCTTTGCAAGAACTGCTAGGGGGTAAAGATTGCACTTCTCTGCTCTTTGTTACATTTTCTACCCTGCATTTTAATGCTTTGCATCCATTTTCTCCTGAGGAGAAACCTTTCAGTTTCCACCTGGCCTGGGAAACTTCCTTTTTAAGCAGTTTTAACAGTGTTTTAAAAATCCGCAGAGCACTTGCTACAGGGATAGGTGCCAATATCACTTGTTGCACAAAAGAGTTCAAGCTCATAAGGTGCCTGCTTCTTACCACTATCTAGGGTCTTCATCAGGGAAGTGAACCAGAGCCTGTAGAAATACCTGGAAATCAAGGTGTTTCTGAAAAAAAATAGCTTTCATATGTGTGGAGACCTCATAACAGCCTTCCAGTATCTGAAGGGGGCCTATAGGGATGTTGGGGAGGGACTCTTCATTAGGGTCTGTAGTGATAGGACAAGAGGTGACAGGTTCAAACTTAAACAGGGGAAGTTTAGATTAGATATAAGGAGGAAGCTGTTTACTGTAAGGGTGGTGAGGCACTGGAATGGGTTGCCCAGGGAAGTTGTGAATGCTCCATCCCTGGTGGTGTTCAAGGCCAGTTTGGACAGAACCTTGGGTGGCATGGTTTAGTGCAAGGTGTCCCTGTCCATGGCAGGGACATGATTCTATGTTTGAGCCCACTCAGCTGCTTCTGATGGAGAACCTCTACAGCTGAGAAGGATGGAAATGAGGAAAGCCCATTGGACTGCAAATCAATGAGAAGTGTCAACAGGAGAAATTTCCTTTCAGAGAATCATAGAATAGTTAGGCCTTGAAAGGACCTTAAGATCATCTAGTTCCAACCCCCCACCCATGGGCAGGGCCACCGCACACTAAACCATGTCACTCAAGACCCTGTCCATCTCCATCATGAAGAGTAAGACCTGATTGAGGAAAAAAGAGATGGAGGACCCTGGCTAAAAGCCAAGCAGAAGCAGAGCACTAGGTGTTGGAGGCAAGGATGTGTAAAGCAGAGGGGGAAAAGTGGGGCTCAGCCCTGGCAGTGTGCTGGGGGAAGGTGATATGTATCAGCTGGTAGATAATATGAATAGGAGAAAAGAATGTCAGAGGAATAGAAACAGTGCAAAAAGGCAATTAAAGTAATGCATTTACATGGCCTACTAATGTTTTGCAGCTGAAAATATGTATTTCTGTAATATCACTTTCCCTAGAACTCCTCCACTCCTCCCTCCCCAGCCTCCCTCCCCTTCTGGGAATTCAAGACATTCATAGTCTGCATTTTATTTGTGAAACTAAGTATACAGGGATGGATGGATGGATGGACGGACAGACGAATGGACAGATGGCAGATCACATTGAGCAGAGCCTGGTGCTGGTCAGCTCCTTCTTAACAGATATCCAAGCAGCCCAAAACAATTTTAGCCTGTCCTTTGACCTATTCCTCTACCTCATGCTGCTAAAATACCACTGGTAGTATTGGGAAACACTCTCTTAGCTGATAGTGGGGAAGTGATTAAGGTCTTGTGGGACTCTGCAGCATTTACATAGCAACATAGGAGCCTCTAGGCATGGTATGTTCTGTCGTTGTGGTCACTAGAGAAAGCAAATGTGGTTCCTGTCCTTTCCCATCTGCTGCTTCTGCATTGCAGGGATGGGAAGAGCATCCAAGTGAGACGATGGTTGCTTTATCTCAGTACAGTGCTGACATAAATGGATGTTAAAGTACAGCCTCAGTGAGTTGAACCTGGCAGGCTCTGGCAGTGTTTTGCACTGGCAGGGAGGTATGAATCTCCCACAGGAAGACAAAGATTCCATTCTCTAAATATTATTCAAAAATCCCCAATAGTGTATTGGTGAAGAAAATGGGTCTGGTTTTCTCCAAGGCGCTCATATTCCAGCCCTGCGATTCAAAACACCTTTTGAAATAGCAAGGAAAGAGGAGAAATATACAAAAGTTGTTCAGAATCAGTGTCTGACTCTTTTGCTATGTTCAATAATTCTTTAATTCTATCTACAAATCCAATAAGAAAGTCTACCTTTTTTCAGTTCTGAAGTTCAAGTCAAAATTCACTGTCTTTTCACATCTCTTCAATCTGTCTGGGAATTAAACACAATTAAAAAAGCCTATCATACAAGTAACCTACTCTTGGAACTGAAAAACAGAGTACAGTGTAGCAAGTTCAGACATTAAAAAGCAAGAGAGACTATAATGTTCTCTGTGCAATGCAGCTGTGGCTAAATGCTGATTTGCACATTAGGACTCAGTTAGCACCATTCAGATGTGACCTGCATATTGAATACATATCAGAAGTATAGTGCTATTGATAAAAAATGAAACTGCACAGTGCACTTCAGATCTAATATACCACACCTCTGCATTTTTAGATTCTACAGAACTTACAGAAGAGCTATTCTAAATTTTCATAAAATGCCTGTAATTTTATTTCCTATAAAAGATCAGTTTGATACTATGTTTATGAAACAGAACATAATATTGCTATAAAAGCAACTGTCTTTTAGCCATTCAAAGGCAAGAAATATTCAAAGAAATTTCTATATAAATGTTGATTATTCTATTTCTATTCTGAAACCAGTAAAATTGATTTAAGATATTTTGGCCACCTTATCACAGATTATATGGATACAGTGCCTGCATGAGTCGCCTCTGAACATTTTAAACTTCAAAAAGACCTTAGCATTGATAAATCCAGCTGATTCAAATAAGATGCAACTTGCATTTGACACAAAGGATGGGTTGTGCAGGAAAGGCCCCCATGAAGTTTTGTGCTAGTGAAGTGGTGAGCTCTAGGATAGTTACTTTGTGCAGCATTTCCCCAACTTTTGACAACGTTCTTTCGATGGAAAAATAAAAAAGATGAGTGTCCTCACTAAAACCACACAGGAAACAGAGACACATCTGGTGTACTGGTGGTGATTATGTCCTGTGGTAAACGTGCAGCACGTTGGTGGCATGTGTTGCTTTCCAGGTAATGTTCCATTCAGTGAGGCCCACCAATCAGCCAGCACACTGCCTGCCCAGAGGAGTGTTGCCTCTCTGAATTTTGGTATCTCTCACCAATACAAAAAGCCTGTGCTGCACATGATTAAGGTGTTAGTGCCATGGCAGAGGTTTGGGCAGGCTGGAGAAGTTTTACAGTAAGAAGAGCTTGTCTGAGAACTGTGAAGGGCTACTGGGAGGCACTGAGTTGGCTCCACTCAGGCTGTGCTCTCAGCCCTCACAGGCACTCTTACATGTTTTCCACCCATGGGTATTGCTGCAGAAAGCAGGTTTTCTAACCCTTCAAAGGTAAAACATGTGCTTCTGACTGTGTGAAAAGTTTACTGCTTTGGCATGGAAGACACCACAGAATTGCTTTCTTCTTTATGTGTCAGACTAGAAGGAATTTTCTGTCCAGTGGTACCTGACAGATACCTGATTACCTGTCCAGTGATACAAAACCAGATCTGCATCTAAATATCCATCTAACATTGTGTAGACACATAGAAATGCTGTGCAGATACTGTGACATCTACATGTGCATAGTGTCTCTGTGCACACTTGTGTAGGTAGGTGCAAGCTTGTATTTGATTTTTAAAAGTAATTAATGTGTGAAGGTAAACCTGCCAGTCCTATTGAGTAGATGGCAACAGGCTTGCTCAAGTGTTTTGTTTTATGGTTTGTGTCATGTAGCGGGTTTTTTTTTTGGGGGGGAGGTGGGGAGAAGGCTTTTTTTTTTTTTTCTGTTCACTGCTGTCTAGTGATAGATGGGCAGCTTTTCCCCAGAATGTAGTGAAATAAATCATATGCCCCTTAAAACTGGATGACAAACTGAGGTGCAAAACCTAAGGTTCTTGCCAAGGATAACAAAGAGACACAATAAGAGAATCAGGATTTTTGAATTTTGGATTTCCAGTCACCTCTATACAAACCAGTTGATCTACTTAAGATATCGTGCTTTAAGTGGTGTAGACAGAAACTCTGAGTGGAAGTGTGTACCTTAGCCATCTGGTTACTCTCTCGTGTATTGTTAAGGTGGATCTGCCGAGGGTGTTCTTTTGAAATTATACACTTCCTAACAGTGAAGGAACTTTTCATTCTTGGAATGGTATAGATTTCTTGTTTACTAGGCTAGGAGCTTGGAATAAAAAATCTGGAATATTGATTGAATTACAAGTTAAAATACATGTTTGCTTGTACATAGAACAGTATCTTGTAGTTTCTCAAATTTTGCTATTAATGATAGCAAAATACAGGTTCTTGAATCATTATTTCTTCAGTATTTTCATAATTAATTCTTTTTCAAGCATACAGATTTATTATGTTGACAATGCTAGTGAAAAAATCAATTAAAGAACACATGAAAGCTGTAGAGAGGTTACTACCATGTACGAGACCTGTCTCACTTTTTCTGCAATACCATCAAAAATGGATGCTGCTCATTGCATCACATGTACACTGACATGTTTTCTGCAGTGCAAAATAATCTTTAAAGATGCGTTAAAGAGAATGCATATTAGGAGAACATACTAGCAGAGGCTTTCATTTTTAATCATATTGCTTTTGTATCACAGACCATTGCCAGAGATCATCCATTGTTCCCCTTGCTTTTTTCACTTGTGTTTTGATTAGATTTCCACTCATATCTGAAAATATTTGTCAGATTCTTTTCCACTGCTGCTGCGTAGATTTACTTGCAGCAGCCACAAGAAGCCAACACATTCACTCTTAGCTTTAATTTCACTCCCCAGCGATGGGGATTACAGCACCTTTAGTGATTCAATGTACAGTGTGTGAGCAGGACAGGAATCAGTCTGTATTTGGCTTTGTTAGCCCTACTATGCTAGCATGAACTGTTAGTAAAACCCAGTTTTATTCTGTGACCATTCAGTTTTAAACAAAGTGAACCTGCATGCACCTGAGTATCTGTGATCTAATGAATTGCTTTGTAGAACTGAAGCCCTTGTTAATGTAATCAGTGAATGTAACTCCTGATACATCCAGGAAACAGTTTTGTTGAGACAAGCAAGCATGATTTCTCTGCAGTCCATAAATATAGCAATTATTTTACCTTTCAAATAGATCTTGAAGGTATTTTACTTCAGCACCTACGCAAATGGAATTAGTAGAGGACTCGCCCCAGTTCGTTATTCTGTTCCTCTCTTCTAATTAGTTGCAATCAGTTAACCACACTCTTATGCAAAAAATTCTTCAAAGGTCAACACAGGAAGTTATCAGATTTATTTTTCAGACATTGTTGCTGGTATCTGTAAACTTTTATTGTAAAATTCATGTAGAATTCTGTACTAGTAGATGTCCTTAATCATGCAAGTTTTATGAAAAAGCTATTACACAAGCAATGGCTTTAAAAATATATATATTTTCTTTAAGAAGCTGTGAATCCCTCTAAGTGATACTTCATGAGACATTCCCTGCTATAGCTGTGTGCTAATGGCTGATTCTATATATCTGCACATTCTCTGATGGGGCTGGCTGGGTTTCTCTTGTGTAGGGGTGTTCCTCGAGTCTGAGATGTAAATCAACCCACTGAAGTGGAAAATCAGAGCAACTGATGAAGTGTGTATGAGGAAGAAAAATGTCATATTATTTCCTGGCACTGTAAGGAATACAAGCCTCATGCTGAAATATGCTTAAATGATAGCTTTTATGAAATATTTGCTTACCAAGAAATGAGATCCATTCATGCCCAGTTTTTCTACAACCACAGCAGATTCAGGCATTCCAAACTGAGGTGAGAAAAAGTGGAATTATTACAAAAGTATAAAACTTGACATTTGTAAACAAACTAATTAATATTTCCATGCTCAAATACTTGAGGTTGTTGAAATTTTTATACTATTTGACATGGATAATTAGAAAAAGAGTATTGGACAGAATAACTATAATTATTAGAAATAGGTAGTGACTTCCACATCAGAGATAATCATAGAATCATAGAATAGTTAGGGTTGGAAGATACAATATTACTGCTTTCTTAACTAGAAAGATTACAGGGGATCAGGGCTGATGGTATCATGAATGGAGTAGACAAGATGGAATTATGAAGCAGCAAATGTAACACAAATGGAAGAAGGAGCCCAACAGAAATACACTGTGGAACTTTAATTGCTATGGAACAAGAGGAGGCCAGCATTAGGAACAGGTTAAAATGTAGCTTGTGACAAAAGTCCATCAGTAGCTGTGTAATCAATTCAGGAAGTGGTTATATCACTGACTGCTGGAAAATTAAGGCTATCTAAGAGAAAGGTCTGTTACATGCCTGTTTACCAACCTCTGTATGCTCTGGCTGCAGCTTGGTTTCAGCGCCAGATGTTTGGGCTGTGTCTTGCAGTTCACATGATAGATGGGCATTGCTGGAAATAATTCAGGCTCAGAAACAGGATTTCTTTTCTGTAACATGGTTATGGTATTTTTTTAAGAAAGTTGATGTTGATTATAAAGTGAAACAGGAATGTCTGAAAGTAGTATCTTTTTATGACAGAAACTTAATCGTAATTTGGAAAAAAGTGGACACACTGGATTTCCTTCATTTAGAAGTAGTAAGGGATGAAGCAGGGTGAAGATGTCTCAACAATCTCACTGCATGTTAGATGGTTTAGCCTGGCTTTTCAAAGAAATTACACTGTTATGCATGGAAACGGGAGATTTAGATTAGACACTAGCCAGAATTTTTTCGATTTGAGGGTGGTGAGACACTGGGACAGATTGCCTAGAGAAGCTGTGAATGCCCCATCCCTGGCAGCATTCAAGGCCAGGCTGGATGGGGCTTTGAATACACTTTGGACACCCTTTGGGGGGTTGGAACTAGATGATCTTTAAGGTCCCTTCCAGCCTAAACCATTCTATGATTCTGTGAAAGTGGTAAAAAAATTACAAATCTATTATTTAAAAATGTACCACATTTGAAATGAGTTTTAGTATTTGTAATGCTTAGCGATAAATTTCTGTAGCAGTAATTACCAACTTGGACACTAACACAGAAATATTAGTGAAAATAAATTCTTCTTATATAAATATTTCTATGTGGCTTTTCTAATATTATTCTTTATTGCTACAATACTTAAAACTGATCAGAATTAAAAACATTCAAAGTGTATTTAATTTACTTTTTTGATATGAAAATTTCATATTCAAAATTTCAGATAGTTTGTTTGGCCTATAAGCCAATATGCTTGAGTTTATAAATTGTTCTTTTGTATGAGTAGGAGAGTGTTGTTCATCTGCAAAACAGATTAGATCACAATTCAGAGGAGAGGGTTGCTGTGGGTGTTAGACCAATGGTTGGTTGTGGGATGTGTTAATTTGCCATCAGTTGCACTGATGTTGGTAGAGAGGCAAAGAATTAATGTAATGCACACTTTCTGCTCTTGGCTGTTCCCCATCTATTTCTAGTTATTTGCTTTATCTCCAATTATTGGCTCTGGTGGTTTGCTTTTGTGTTTTGTCTTATGCTGTTAATCAAGCATGTAACCTTTGTGTAAAGTAAAATTAGATTTTTACTCTTTTTGTTTTATGTTGTTAGCTTGTCAGACAAGCAGATGTGTCACTACTGTGTTTAGTGATGACCACAGAACCTTTCATTTTCTTATGAATTTATTAACTCCACAGCATTAAGATCAGTGCTGAGAACAGGAACTAGAGTACATGTCAAACAGAATAAGTAGATAAACTCTGAATGCAACATCAAATATCTCAGTGTAATTGCAATTTTAGCATAGAAGCAAGATAACAAGCAAATATGTGCACATGGCTAGCAGGTTTCCATTAGTATGTTCACTTACTTTTGAGGAAAAAAGTAAAAATGACTTGATTATTTTTTAGTACTGAAGTTGTTGATTTTATGCAGATGCCTTTCATGAGGCTGGAAATGGCTAGTTAATAACTTCTGTAGTTATGATGCACAAAAATCTGTCTTGGAAACATCATTAAGACAAAGTTAAGGGCATGCTAAAATTGTATTGCACATATGCCTTGTATATGTATATTATGGCACCAACCTCAGTATACCTGTTCTAGAAGACCCAGGCTCAATCACAGCGCAGAGAAGCTAATGTGACTTTCCTGAACTGCCCTTTGATATATTGCATTCTGTTTAGTGCTCACTGCTTGTCTGCTATATTGTATACCTGTACTGTACAGTATTCAAGCCTTCTTTGAATGCAGAATCTTATTTTTCTTTGTTCTGAGCTGTTCCACAGCACTCATTTTATTGTCCAGGTGCTTCAGAAACATTAAGTAACTGGTTTTTCTTGGGGTTTTTTTAACTGTTTTTTGGGAGATTAAAACTATTAGGAAGGGGAATTGAGGGATATGATAAATAAAACTCATATAGGTTTTGTATGCCTAATTATAGTTATTTAGTATCTGTGAGCTATACATGTATATTTGCATATTTGATATTTTGGCATTTTTATCTTCTGAGCAGAGCTGTCACTGGTTGCAAATCTCACCTCTCACCACTTCTGCAAATCGGAGCCTGAAATTTCAAATCAAGCTCTCAGAATTATTACATGTTTTCTGGTTGACTTGCATGGCTTCAGGTTAAAATGCTGGGGCGGTGACAGAATCTGATATTTCAAGGCAGAATTAATCATTGTTACCATGAATTCATTCTCTTTTTCAGTAGGCACTGGCTTTGCACACCTTATAATTTCTGTAATGGTCCAGAGTACTGCCCAAACATACTGGTTTCTCTGCGCTGAAAGAGGAAGGCTTTTGCAAATGGAAAAGGTACATGAAGAAGCAATTACAGACTATCATGATATGTATGTAAAAGAGGGCAAATTCAATTTATAGAGGTAATCCCAGTTCTGGCACATTTGAGTGCTTGTTTGTGCAACCTTAACAGCATTACATTAGGGTTCAAGCACATGAACATGTGGCCAGTTTCGGAGCAGGGGAGGTCTAGCACAGCCCCTGGCATGTTGGTTGACTGTGAAATGGTGGTAGTGTCTGGTGCTGAGGCCCTCTGGAGAGCTGGTAGCAGGAACTGAACAGTTCTGTACATGGTGGCTGCAGGCAAATGACTGCTACTTCATAGTGCTACTCTTTGATATGCAAAATGGCCAAGTACTTAATGTTGGTTATACTGCAGTAATTAGATCACTTAGCTGCTTTAATCAGTGATGTGAATGTAAGCATAGGCTTTAACAGCTTTTTATAAAGTTGGAAGATTCTCTCTTAACAAGTATGAAGCCAGTAGTTACGGTGTGCCTGCTGAAATTTCCCTGGAAGCCTCTGAGTTGTTGAACAATTGTTATTAATTTTCTGCCTTGTATTCTGCTGTAGAATTGCAGGGTACTTTAAAATCATTATATCTTCTGTTAATTAGTCTGATTTCCTTTAAGCTGAAAGGCTTTGAGCTAATTAATCCTCTGAGTAGCTGTTCACAGTAATAAGTTCACAGTTTAGCTGATACATTATCATTATGGTATGAATTAATTCCATAAAACAGATCAGCTTTCTCAGTGTGGGGATAGTGACCCACCTGTGATACATCTGGGTTGTAAAACTGTGGGGTTTGTTTGTTTGTTGGTTTTGTTTTTTTTTTTAATTTGTCCACGAACAAGCATATGTATTTATGCACAAGGCAGAATGGAGAAATAAAAATGCATCATGAACATTTTAAACTTTGGATTACTTTTTACATGGCTACAAATGGGAATCTTGTAGAAACACTTCATTACACTGCATTATTGTCCTTGATAAAGATTGTATGCTCCTTCAATTGAAAAGGATGAGAAATCTTAATGGCAAATTCTCACTGTTGGTATAAAGCAGTTAGTGGAACAGATCAGTGCTACATTTAGCGTAGGATGAACACAAGACAGATAAACACTATATATAAAATTGTATAGAGAAATTTTCATTAAAAAAACCCAAACCAAACAAAACCCAAAAAGGAATGTAAAATGAGACCCTGTATCCAAATGAATGGAGTTTATTGTGTAAGTTAATTATAGATAGAAGTCTAAAACCTGAGTCATAGTATTCAGTATTTACAAAGAAGAAATCTGATATCAAAAAAGGATGTATCACAGAGGATACATTTTATGTATCTTGGAGGAGATTATCCAAGTAGTGAAAGGATGATTATTTTGTGCAATTCAGGTTATTTTACATATGCTAAAAATGACACTGCAGAACTAGGAAATGTACAAACAGACAAAGGAATGATTTAACCCCCCCCCCCAAAAAAAAAAAAAAAAACAACCAACCAAACCCAACAAAACACCACCAACAAAAAAATCTCAAGTACCTTAAATTTAAACGGTATCTGTCAACTACTGTCAGTATATAAGCATTGGAAAGAAAAGGTGAACAGTAGATTCTTATTGACAAGCTGTAAATTCTAAAGCAATATTCAAATATAAAATCTAGACCCACTTTCAGTGAAACATTTATCCCTTCCCAGCAGAAAATAAATTTGGGCATGAAATACCTTTTATATTATAAGAAATATGCCTGTGAGTGAACATTTTTATATGATTTGCCATGTAGAAGATTTTAGTTAGCAGCTTCTACTATGCATTAGATTTCTATAAAAAACTGGAGAGGGCAAAGAAACACATAAAATTAATAAGTTCTTGGGGATGACAATTGTTGACTAATCTATTTGCAGTACTTTAGAATATCTGTGCTAGATTTAGGGTAAGATACCTGTTTTTCAAAGATAAATCCAGTAAGATTTTTTGCTAGCTAGACTGGGCTGTCTAAGGTGTTACATATATATTCAGTACCTGTCTTAGGAGATCTGCAACTTGAAAAGCTGTCCAGTTCTCAAATTCCTCTTGAGATGGTAGTTTTGTGGCCATGTTGCTATCCAGTGAGAAAGACTTGATCTATGAGTAACACTGAACTGTTGCTTCGCTGGTTTTTACTGAGCTGTTTTAGGAACCCTAGGAGGAAGTCCTTTTTGCAACTTTTTTCCTGTTTGTTCACTTAAAGTGAATGCCTATAAAAGGTGATTTAGGAAGTACGAATATTCTTCTGTGACTCTTTCCAGTATAAGGAAACTGTAAATTATTTTATCAACATATACAAATATCTGTCATTACTAAAATTAGTTAAATTCTACTGAAAATCAGTTGTAAAATATTTCTGCCATCACCATCTTAGAGGTTTAAATATGGCAACCCTTTTTCATATCTACACAAAACCAATCAGTAATAGCTGTCTCTCACCTAACCTGAACTCCTTGATCCAGCTGCTTGGATTTGCCTTCAGATTGTATTTGTTTTGCTTGTGGGTTTTGACATATTGTGCAGTGGTGTTTAGACATTAAAAACAGAGCTCAGTTGCAGAAATTTTACTTCCATATTGTCACATCATTCGTTATTCCCGTCATTATAATTACTGCTAAAGAACAAATTCTCAATAAATTCATTCCAGTGCTACATTATCTTTTCAAAGGGTACGGCTAGCATAAAATGCTTGTTTAGAGTCAGACTTCAAGCTCATCCAGCCCAGCATCTTATTTTCTGACTGTGGTCAGAAGTGAGCTACCTAGACAGCTGTATGGAAACAGGGCAAGCATGTAAGAATTCTATAGTTTTCTCCCAGTTGACAACCATTTTGAACTCAGGGACTTGCTGGTTTGGGTGTAGTTTCTACATATGCTGCATGCATACATATGACATATGCTACGATTCCTAATTTGTATCCATGTGTGCTGTCCTTTAGAGAGGGAGATGTGCAGTGATCCAGGCAGGCACAGCCAGGAATCACTCCTGGGCTGCAGGAAGAGGAAGACAAATGTTTTTACTGGAGGGTGAGGCTCAGATGGAGTCAAGAGGGAGGAGAGCAGATGAGGCTCAGGATGGGAACTTCTGCCCTTTCCCACCCCTGTCCCTCCAGCCATCTCCTCTGAGCTGCATGCCTGCACCACTCACGGCCCTTCTCTGCCTCTTCAGCTGTAACACAGAATGAAATTTGAGAGGAGCAGCATATGCAATTCTTAAATTGGAGAAGGGGGCAGGGTACATCTTCTCAAATGAAGCAAGGGGGAAATGCTTGAGACATTGCTTTATAGAATGAGCAATAAAATTGCAAAGATGCAGCTGCAGCTGCTGAAGCAAACCCAGATTATTTTGCTCAGCAGTTCTGAGTCACCACAGCAGGACAAATATGAAAGCTTCCATGAAAGGCTGGAGACGAAGGAATGTTATATTCTGCTTTCCAATTACTCTTCCTGTTTTATTTCCCAGTGCAAAATAGATTTGGGGCACATGTTCAAAGATTAAGGTGTATTTCAGCTAAGTTGAAATGTCTCACCTGCTATCCTTCAAATTTTCTTGCGTGGCTATTTTGCTGTTAGAATGATTGACAGGTCAATTGTTGCCAGTGAATACTCTTAACTATTTGCTGTCTTGTGACTTTGCAGAACATTGAATCTGGCAAAACTCAACCCCTGGAATTTCAGAAATGCAGAATTGAGATAGAAGCTCTTGCAACTGAAACTGGGCTCCCTCAGAATAATCTCCAAGTGCCTGGCGGCCCACTATAAGAAAAATGATGTTGAATTCCATAATGTTTCATAGTGGTTAATGTTTCATAGTGTTGGCTCTAAGTTGTTCGAAGGGGGGATAACATCCCTGGATGATAGGAGGGAGTGATACTCTTGTCCTGTGTGCAAGGACCAGTAGAAAGAGGTGCAAGTATTCCTTGATAAATTATGTTTGCCTAGTTTGAGAGCAGGAGGAACTGTGTCAGCTCATACACCAGGGTCTTCATGTATAGTGGAGGTGGGAAGCAGCTGGGTGGGAGATTTGTGAGCTGTAGGTTTAATGGCTGCAATGGGGAAGCAACAAAATAACAGATGGTATCAGGTGTGAAACATGAATAAGGTGAAGCACAGCAAAGCTGTTATTTATGCAGTGCAGGCTGGGTTTGGTTACTGGGTAGGTGTAAGCAGTTCAGAACATCTCACAGGCCAATTAAAAATAATGTGCTAAGGATTTTGCAATTCAGTGCATGCTGCCAGCAGTACCTGCTCCTCCTCTTCCTACGATTGCCCATTATGCCACTAGCATTTGCAGAATACTTGTATGCCAGGAGCTGCTCCTTGCTGCCTGCTGCCCTCCACTGTCACATTCCTACACTGCCTGGTAGTCTGCAGCGTGAGCTGAAGCTCTGCCCTGCCAGCTCACCCACCTCCTGTGCCCAGGCCTTCCTCTTCCCCACCTGGCTTATCTCTGCTTGCTCTGCCCTGGCACTAACTTCCCTCTAATTCTCCTATCATTGCCTGTGCTGACATTGCCTTAATTTGTATTCTGGCTTGTAAGGAGGGTGTTCTCAAGAAGCCAGTGCTTATGGAGTTCACCCCTTCACTGAGAAAGACAGAGATCTATTTGGGAAGGTTATATTCAGTTTTGTGTTCCCAAAGGGGCTGTAGCAGAAGTGGTTGAACTACAGGGACTGTAGCTTGCAAGAAATATTTTGCCATTTATGTTTTAGATTAAAAATAATGACGACAGCAACAACAAAACCCAACAGGTATGCGAGGAGGCTCATCTGAAATCCTGTAGCTAGTCTCTTAACGCTGATGTATCAGTGCTGTAGTTTTCTTTCCTTAAGTGTGTGCAACAAAGATGGAGAAAATTATCATGCACTTACACTTGCTTTCCACTACCCACAAGGGGATTATTTCAAGAATTGTTGGCTAGAAGGACCACACATTTGATTACCAATTCTACTTATTTACCTCATACTTCTAGTTACTCTGTGCAGTGTATCACTTTCATGCAATCCAAGTAAATATGTGCACTTGAACACATGCTGGCTGTGGGGGAAACCTTAAGCAGAATATTGAGTCTTCAAGTCCACCTAGTAAAGACAGGCCACAGATTCTGTTTTCTTCAAATGTCCAGGTGCCTACACATAACTTTCAAGCAGATTGTAAAGACCTGAATAACAGCAAGCACTAGCCCTGGGAAGATCACGCTCATTTGCTACTGAATATTACCTGGAGCATCTTGGTCTGGCATGGGTACTGTCAGAATCAAAAATGTGTTTGGGTACATGTGCAAAGTGTAATGTGTCATTTTAAACTTATATCTAACTGGACATATTAATATTTTCATCTGTACTGTTTACAGTTTCACTTCTCATAAAAAGGACAGAAATCTGATTCTGTACATTGAGAAATTTAATTTTTTTTTCTGGAGCCCTAAGTAAAAATGATACCTAGCACATGAGAACTACCAAATTTCAGAGGAATCATAGTTCTTGTGTGCATTTTATACACCATATAATTTGACCTGAACAGAAATTCACTCTCATGCATAACTTGTATATAAAGCAGAGTTAACACATCTTTACAATATATATTTCAATGATTTAATCTTCTTTTTCTACTTTCTAAAGCATGCAAGCCACATAAAAGACATATTTTTACAGGCTACAGCTTCTTGGAGTTTCATAAAGTAAATTCTCAGTTTGTGATTTCATAGAAACAGTTAATAAGCCGCATAAAACCTGATTCCTAGATCATACCACTGGCATCTCTTACTAAACACTAAATACAGCTATATCTTTTCGTGAACATAAGCGCTAAATGTGTTAAACTTATTTCAAAACTTTCAAAATCAAATTCTGCTTTGCAAAACCCCATAGCAGCTGCAAGCAACTTATTTTACTGGATGTAACGCTAGAATACTGCTCTTGGGGAAAATAGACTTGAACAAAATAACTCAGTGAAGCATTACTGTATATAAAATATAAATCATTGTCACTGTCTTTTTTTGCCCATTTTATAAAAAAAAATAATGAAAGCAACGTGACTTACCATATACTCATTCTTCTTCTCCCAGGCACGCGTGCTGGAGTTGATTCCAAATAAGTTAAAGGAGCAGTTTCTCATGTCTGTTCTTCCTCCTTAAACTGTCCCATATGTATTTTGTTGTTGTTAGCGTGATTGACAGGCTTGGCATTCATAGTGGGTGGGAGAAAAACATCCTTAAAGTAAAAAGCTAGAATAATCTCATAGTCTGAATAAGTCTAAGGAGAATGTCAGAAAATGAAGGCTTACTTACAGCGATCTGTCTAGAAGTTTGATAAAGTTTCGCTAATTGGTTATGTCTCTTTTTTTTTTTTAACAGGAAATAAAAATAACACAATCAACAGAAGTCTGGTCTGGAATGGACCTCAGGAGATGTAGGCAGGGCTTCAGCAGAGAGGCAGGATCAAATACAATTAGGTCAAAATGGCTCAGTCTTGGAAACCAGTTTGGTCACCTGTTTTTCTAACTGGGGAAAGAGGTTCACCATGTCCATGGGTGGCACAGTAGGAGGAAGAACTCTAATATCTGTGCTCTACTGCTGGAGGGTGCAAGAGAAAGTATCTGTTTATAAGGATAATTGCTGTCTAAGCTCCAAATGGGCTGGACCTGGACATCTCTTCCCTGAAGAAGCAAAGCAAGTTTCATTAGCATTTGTCCACACGTAGAGATTTAGGAAACTCTTGTTCAGTCATTTCATTCTCGGCACACTCCGGTTTGGCTCTGTTTTAACTGAAAAATAGGGTGGCCAAACTGATCTCAGTATGCTGTTCTTTGTCCTGTAGTAGCCACTACTGTCTCAACAATATTCCCATGCACTTTTTGCTGCTGAACCCATGACAAGTATTCTTACTGTTCAACATCCATGTTACTAATAAAATGAATATGATTAAGGCCAAAACAAATCCCAATGTAACCCTACTTGAAACATGCATTGAATATGAAAGTGATTTGCATATATTTTCTCAGTGTGAATCAGATCATATGATGACTATATGGTACTTTGATCACATTTCTCTAGTTTGTGTGCAATGATTTTTATATGGGACCCCATCAAAAGCCTCAGTGATAATATTTATTTTGGGTACCTTATCTACTAGTTTGCTATCATATTGAAGAAGGAAATGAGACTGGTTTGACACAGTTTGTTCCTGACGAGTCAGTTTTTCCTTCAGTATTAAAGAAACAATTTGTAAGTTTATCGAGGCCCAGCGTTTGCTGTAGTGCATTTGTCAGAATTAAAGTTGGGCTGACCGTTCAGTAGTTCACTGCCCTCCTTCACCCCAGTGGTGGGTTGATCCTGACTGAATGCTAGGTGTCTATCAGAGCCACTCTATCACTCCTCCTCCACAACTGGATAGGGGAGAGAAAATATAATGAAAGGCTTGTGGGTTGAGATAAGGACAGGGAGATCACTCACCGATTACTGTCACAGGCAAAATAGACTTGACAAAAATAGTTTAATTTCTTACCAACCAAATTAGAATAGGATAATGAGAAACAAACCCAAATCTTAAAACACCTTCTCCTCACCCCTCAGATCTTCCCAGGCTTGACTTTACTCCCAATTTCTTTCCCTCCTTCCCCCTCAATAGTGCAGGGAGATGGGGACTAGGTGGTGTTAGTTCTTCACACATTTTCTCTGCTGTTCCTTCCTCCTCAGGGGAGGACTCCAGTGTGCTGTCCCTCCCATGGGAGACAGTTCTCCATGAACTTCTCCAATGTGAGTCCTTCCCACAGGCTGCAGTTCTTCGCAAACTGCTCCAGTGTGAGTCCCTTCCGTGGGTCACCAGTCCTGCAGTAAACCTGCTCCAGCATGGGCTCCTCTCTCCATGGGGCCACAGGTACTGCCAAGAGCCTGCTCCAGCATGAGCTGCCCATGGGGTCACAGCCTCCTTTGCACATCCCCCTGCTCCAGTCTGGGTTCCTCCATGGGCTGCAGGTGGATGTCTGCCGCATCATGGACTTCCATGGGCTGCAGGGGCACAGCCTGCCTCACCATGGTCTGCACCACGGGCTGCAGGAGAATCTCTCCTCCAGTGCCTGGAGCACCTCCTCTCCCTGCTTCTTCACTGACCCTGGTGTCTGCAGGGCTGCTTCTCTCACGTTCTCACTCTGTCTGGCTGCTATTGTGCGGTTTCCCCCGCACCCCTTCTTAAATATGTGATCCCAGAGGTGCTACCACTGATGGTCTCCACCTTGCCCAGTGGTGGGTCCATCTTAGAGCTGCCTGGCAGTGACTCTATTGGACATGGGGGAAGCTTCTAACAACTTCTCACAGAAGCCACTCTTATAGCCCCTGCCTGACCTCCCATTCAACCTTTACACACAAACCCAGTACAGCCCCTCACATTCGAAAATGGATGTTTGCCCTTCTTTAGTTATTGTCACTTTATTGATCTACATTATATTCTGAATTCATACTGCTCAGAGTTCAAGGAAAATGCTTTGGCTAGTTCTCTGCCTAATCTGTTTCAAGAATTTCATTATACCATTCTTATTTAAATTTCTAACCCAGCTTAATATCGGTAATAAGTATTCTGATCCTGCTGTGCCTGATATCAAAATTAAGCATCTGGTTGCAATATTTTCCTGTGAAGACTAATTAAATACTTCCATTTACTCTCATATTTGTTATGTATTCTATTTTTTCCTGCCAAAGTGAGGATCTTAAATTCCCTTCTGGTTTTCTCTTACTAATATTTCAGGAGCCACAATGACTTGGGTGGACTTTGGATGAACCTGTGAGTGACGAAGTGTCACAGTCTTCTCGTGCGGTGCCACAGGTAAGTGCTTACTCTTACAAAATTCTTACAAAAATGTTTCTGCAGAGATTAATTGTGTACTTAACACGGTTTAGCTTAATTGCATTCTGCCATGTGCTTTTATAATTTAGTTTTCAACATTTGTTTTTTGGAAGTTCTCGTTGAAATTCTAGAAGTTATGCAGCAGGAAGGTGTTCAGAATCGCTTCTTTGTATACAGCAGTGCTGTGTTGCTTAAAATGGACATCTGTTCTTACAATAATAAAACTGCAATGCCAAATCCATAACAACTTTTGTAATGGTGTGACCTATCTCAGAGCTTGATTTGAATCATGTCAAGCTCAACAAAATTTTCCTGGTTTTGCAGGAATAGTAGGGATTAATAGCTGTAAATGATTCCATATGGCAACATATACTGCAATGTTGGCAACATATATGACTGTTTTTTGAGTTGTAGTTGCATAGGGTTTTTCTTTTTCTGCTATATTGTCCGGTTACATGAGGCATGAAAATGGAATTCAAGAGTCTTGGGTTCCATTTGTGACTGAAGTAGATTTTTATTTATTTATTTTAAAAAATGATGATTAAATAAGTAAGTCAATTATGGAGTTTTTCAGAGGCCAAAGGGAACTCTACCTGCATCAGGACTTCATGGATCTTTGCAAATCTTATTTTCCGTCCTGGTATTTTCCTCCCCTTGTAGCAGAGTAAATCATAGGAAGCCTTAATATATCAATGACAGCCCAAATGTTATGAAAGCTTTCATGTTATAAAATGATAAAATGAGCATATGAGTTTTGTAGATGTCTGTTGTTCTGATTTTGGTGTGGGTTTTTTGTTCTGTTTTTTCTTTTTTTCTTTTTTTTTTGGATGTGTGTCATGTTGTTTCAGCTGAATTATGATTGTTGCCAAACACTAGGTTTTCTGTTTGCTTGCTTTGTCACAGAGGGTGGATACATGGTATAAGAACTATTCTTAGGGACAGTTGCTTTTTGTTATCACTCAGCCTTCTAAAATCTTTTTATATGTTTGCTAGTTTGACCTTCTCTTTGAATCTAGCAACAGATTCAGCCAGAGAGATTTTCCCACATCTAACCATGCATCAAGAATGTACTTATTCTCATAGGTATTTGTTTGTAACCTGAATTTTGCGCCTACTTTTCTTTATCTTTTCAAAAATTCATTTTTTTAACTAGTACAATAAAATACAACAGTAATAAAACCCCAACCTGCTATAGAAGTGACATTGTTCATTAGAAATTCTCTTTGATTTGTGTTTTTTTTTTTTTTGCAAGCTGTAGTGCTTGGTTGTGATACTCTTCGCAAGTACTCAGTATTCTTTGCAGTTTAACTGAGCTACTTTTTGATTTTTATTCTTTTGAACACCTTGGCAGAATTTGCTGTCTGTTTCTGTTGATTCATATACTGGCTTGTGTAGTTTGCACTTACATTTTATATAGTTTCTTTATTCTCCTTTGAAATTCATCTGTGTGTTGACTATTCTGATAAAATATAGAAAAATGTGTATGAACAGGTTTCTGTTTGGCAACTTTCATATACATTAAAATCTAGTGAGTAAATTTCAAAACAGAAAACCAATATTATTTCAGTGTGTCACCTTATAATTTAAATAATATGCCTAGGCAGCTTGAATTTGAAAAGCTGTGGCTAATGCTTTTTTACATTATTTTGTTTATGTTCTTTTGATGGATTTTGTTAGTATAATGAATTCTTAGTTAAACACTATTGATTTCTTTGAGGTTTGCACATTGATGTGTATAAAGGGTCTTTCACCATGCACATAACTCTTGATATGAGATAAATGGAAAAATGTCAAATTGATACTTCAACTCCCAGTGGGCATACTAATGCATCATTGCCTATTTTACAGTGGAAGATCTCAACAAAAGTTGCCTCTGTAGGTGTTGGAGTCTGTCATGAAGTTACTCTAAGAACCAGAGTGGTGGGTTTTTTTTTTTGCTGCATCTGCTTCCCAGGTCCAAAGTTCTCCGTCATTGCAAAGAACTTGGCCGACTCCAGCTAAATGTAGTTAGAGAAAATTCCAAATGATGTTTCTAAGAAATCTACTTTAGTATGGCTTCCAAAAGAAAGCTAGAATTAAATAAAAATGCATAATGATGTGCATTTATTTCAAGCATCATGTATATGCGTCATGTTTCTTTGAAGTACAGGCACAGAGGTATGTCTGCATTCCCCACTTGCCCCATACTTCCGCTGTGCTCTTTACAGTCCTTGTAACCTTTGGAACAGCCTTTGATATTACAGTACAGCCAGGTAGCAAGAAGCGCTTATGCTAATTTCCTCAATGAACTAGTACTACTCAAGTTCACTGAGATAGTGGCTTGAACCAGAAAACTTCAGTCACAACAGACTTCAGAGTCATAACTGAAGTATTTGTTGTTAGGATGCACTGTTAACAGGATATGTAAAGTATATAATGAGAAACAGTTGCATCTGTTTTTAAGAGGTATTTCTTCCTGCTTAATATACAGGTTTGGAGAAGAAGGATAGCTATTTCTCCCATGCTCTTCCTGAGCTGGGGAATTTAGGAACATCAAAACAATAGTGAAGCACTAGTGTACCCTTGTTATAGTATCATCAGTATTAAAATGTTTGCATAGTATATAGTGTATACAGTGCATATATACTATATATTATTGTACTATAACATAGCATTATAGCACTGTAGTGTAGTATGATATTGTGTTTCTGTGCTACTGGCATACACGTTTCATTCAGAAAAATGTATCTGGTGAATTGACAAAGGTCGTAGCCTGAGTTCTTCTATTTATTTAGAATGATTGAGATAAAACTGGACAGGGAAAACAATTGGATGGGAAAACAGGACACTGCAAAATCTACAATTTTTCCGTAGTACAGCAGAAGGTCTGAGGGAAACTGTGGTCAATTGTCATATGAAGGATGGAAGATCTGGGAACAGAATCTACGATGCAGTTGTTTGGACAACGTGTTTATTGCTTTTTGTCAAAAAGTGAGCACATGGAAGGAAGCAAAAATTGATGGTTTTGGGGAGCCCAAGTAGTTGAGGGGAACCTCTTATTCACTGTTCAAGAGGAACTGGATGGATCATGTGTGTCAGCTGGCCAGTATCCAGATGTTGTTTGAGCCAAAGCCAGGCAGACCTCCTGACTTCCAGTCAATAGAGCCCCGAAGATGAAGTTGGAAAAAGGAACTTCTGAGTTTGTTTAGATAAAGACATGAGAAAGGAGGAATTAAAAAGGGGAAGGGGGCTTAGAAGATGGATAGAGAAATTGAAGACATTGATAAAGGGGGATGGGGTGTAGAAGAGGAAGGGTGCAAAAAATAAAGTGAGAAAGAAGGTAATGGGAAGAAGACAAGCTGTATAACTAGAGAATATTTCTCAAGGTTTTTAGACTCATAAATAGAGCTTTTACATGTCTTGTGTCCTTAGCCTGCTGTCATAGATAAAGTTTTATGAGCAGAGTTTGACAGTCAACAGAGAGCGCATATGATAAAATCTCAGTAAATAAGAAAGACCTTAAGAGTTAAGAGATCTATAGGTTTGTTTTTATTTTTTTATTCTGACTGCAGTATTTGTGGAGAACTCAAAAGTATATTTCAAGAAATACTGTGTTTATGATAATAAATTTTAAATGGAAGAGCTATCAAGAAAAAAAGAATACTTTTAAATTTTCTCATTTGAGTCACAAAACTGAAACTCAATAATTTAATAACCTTTTATTCTAGCTCCTTTGTTTATCATTAGGTAGTGGTAATGTCATCAAACCTCTCTATCAGCATGATAATATGTGAATTAGATCTAGCTAGAATGATCTTATAATAACAAGAAAGTTATGGAAGGAACAAGGATTCAGTGTCAAATTCTTCCCACACCAAATCTGGAGGATTTTTCTATGGTTATATGCTGCATACAGTCAGAATTTATTATGGCTATGCTAATTCATTTTCCATTTTTCCTGTTAACTAGCTTTTGTTTTTGTCAACCTTTCTTCCATAGCTTTAGCATCTCCAGTTCATTTGTCATAGAGACACTCAAGAAAAGCTGTGATTATTCTCACACATATATTCTTCGAACAGTGCCAATGTTGGCCGTTGCAGTATGAACTGATGACAGTACAGAGTTATTTCAGTTGTTATTCTTCTCTTCTCTCTTCCAAAGGCAGAAGCCATGCTAATTATGTTTATTTCCAAAGAAATATATATTGCCTATTGGAAAAATGCTGGGGCTTCTAAATGCAATTAGGTAGAGAGTGAATAATGACATGGGGTGTACCAAAGGGAAGTTTTGTGGTACCAGTTGGAATTAGTGGGAATGAGGGTAGTAGCTAACTGCTACTTGTGTGTGTTTTGCATGATAAAAAGTGTCATTAAATCATATCTCAAGATTTTTGCTTTTTCTAAGGAATATGTTAGGGAATGCTGGGCTCAATATCCATACATATTGCAAGCAAATGGAGAAAGCTCCTGTAATAGCTGCTCTCGTGTGTCATAAACATTCCTCTGATAAGCTTTTTAAGGATGTAGATATGAGGTGTTCGGCATGCATCTATCTACTGACATTGTTATAAATATTATATCTCTGAGCTTCAGATTTTCCCTCTTGATCTGTGGTTAAATGATACATTTGCCAGTTTGACGCTGCTGACATTCTGTCTGCATGGGTTAACATTGTTATACCACGATTCCTTGTGATCCCATTGTCATGGGAATGATATATCTCAAATGATGAATGTACTTTGAAGCAATGTAGGAAATAAATGAACTGGCTAAGCTTTATTTACATAAAGACTTTCTGGTGCAAGATGCCTTCTTCAGTTTCCAGTATAATTGATTTATGTAATGTTGATGTATTTCAGAACACTGCTGTTTTATCAGATAATGTAAAGGTTGAGCTACTACTCAGGTGGAGACTATCTCAATTATGGTTTTAGTCAGATCCTCTCCTGCTTTATGATTTCCCATGCGCTCCATTACGGGGCTTGCAAGACAATAAACTAAACAGCAGTGGAAATAGAAGCCTCCTATTTTCCTTCAGTGGTGAATGGTTCTGTAGGAGCAAGTCCAGAGGAGGACCACGAGGATCATCAGGGGGCTGGAGCACCTCCTGTATGAAAACAGGCTGAGAAGACTGTGGCTGTTCAGCCTGAAGAAGAGAAAGCTGCGTGGAGACTTCATAGCAGCTTTCCAGTATCTGAAGGGGGCCTATAAGGATGCTGGGGAGGGACTCTTCATTAGGGACTGTAGTGATAGGACAAGAGGTAATGGGTTCAAACTTAAACAGGGGAAGTTTAGATTAGATATAAGGAGGAAGTTCTTTACTGTAAGAGCGGTGAGGCACTGGAATGGATTGCCGAGGGAAGTTGTGAATGCTCCATCACTGGCAGTGTTCAAGGCCAGTTTGGACAGAGCCTTGGGTGGCATGGTTTAGTGGGAGGTGTCCCTGCCTCTGGCAGGGGGGTTGGAACTAGATGATCTTAAGGTCCTTTCCAATGCTGACTATTCTGTGATTCTGTGATCCTCTGGGTCAGAAGTTACAAATCAGATGGTGCAGTGATGACTTCAGTCAGCTGTACGCCAGCTCATAACCAAAGCACTTATCATTCTGTATGTGTGACTGGCACATGTGAACGCAAAAACTACGGGAGAATACTCTGGCCCTGATATGCCTTTATTGACAAAATGAAAAAGCACAGCCTATATAGCTTATAGCTCATTACAGATTCTGTCATTGTGAAGTTGTTTATAACTGTAGTTTGTTTCTCTTCTTTCCTATTGACTTGGGTGGCTGACCTTAGTTTAGTTTGGTTTACAGTCATGGAAATGGTTTTATCATTTAAAGTTAACACTCTATCACAGTGCGTGCTGGAGGCATTCTGATCTAGTGTCCCTATCACATCAGAGATGATGCCATCAGTGTTGCCTACTCTGCTAGCTCAGCTTTTGAATTTCTATTGACAGTTTACAAGTGCTTGCATCAGCTTCTAGAGTCATGTTTTTGTTTTTAAAGAAAGCTCAATCACATATAAAGGACAATAGCTACCAAGTAGTTTTGAGATTTACGTCTGAAAAGTCACACAATCACTTACTCATTAAACACTTTCTTTCCTTACTGGGGATCTAATTTTTTTTCCCATAACTTTATCTAGCAAGGCTTGATAAATAAATGCAGGTTTGAGCAATGCTTTAATTGAGGGATAGGAAGACTGAAGTGCTGAAAACTATTTTGCATAGAGAAGGAGTCAATAGAGAGTCTGCTCTGGATGGACTGAACTCAGGGAATACTCCAAATAATTTTTTCATTTTTCTTCTTATTCTCACAATACATGAATTGCACTCAGCCTTCTTACCTCTTGCTGTCTCTCTCAAAGCTTGCAAACCCCCTGTGAGTCAACACTCTGTAAGAGCAGAACATCAGGAGAACAAGGCCAGAAAGAATGCAATATTTTTGTGGGGGTTTTCTTAGGTTAGTCTCCTTCAGATTTCTTATCTGTATCTGAGGAAACTTGAGAGCAAACATAGTTGCTTCTCAAGTATCAAGTGTCAAGAAACAAAAGTAGGTTGAAACGCATCACTCCCGCACGACTCTGGTTATGAATTTCTGAGAGGGCAAGGTATATCCTAGGAGGCATGTGGTTGCCAGCTTTGGCTGGCTCTCTGAAAGACTGACTTCCACCCTGCTACTGACAGAAACCTGTTTGAAGAAAGAGACCCCTCATTTTTATGTAAGGCAATATATTAATAAGGATTACCTTTCTGCTTCCCTTTTTTCCTCTGAATTTCTGTCATTTTGTCTGCCTTGAGACTGCCAACTGCCTGTGGGAGTTGGGGATTGTCCCTCTTTTGAAAGATTAGAAGCATCTCAACAATAAGGTGATTTTATTGTGGAAAAGCTGCTTTCTTTCTTTGTTCACCCTGTCTGAAAGGCACAGCCTCTGTATTTATGGCATTTAATACTCTAACACAAGCATCGTTGCCTGTTCTACCTATAACTAGTAAGAAAATACTCTTACAATTGGTTTTGACTATTAACTTCAGTTTTAGAAACTCTTACAAGTATTTCTGTGCAACCTCATATAGAAGAATTCTAGAGCATCCGCCCTACAAAAGTAGACTCTGTCCAAACACAATCCATCTCAGAGCAAAGTTTAAATGTAGCATTTCATATAAACTTTCAGTGATATCTTTGGTGTATATATATGTATATATATATATATATATATATTCTTGGTATCTTCCTAACAGTAGAAGAGTTTAGGAGAAAAGTTGACAGGAATAACCCTCCCCGCTTCGGAAGATAGCCACCTTCTTTAAGACCTACTTGTAAAACTCTTACATAACAGAAGAATTTGTTTTGTGGGTATGACTCTGAAAACTTGGAAAACAAATCAAGTGAGCTTCTTGAATAGATCTGACCCCCTACTACTTGATTCTTGTGCATCTTTTAATGTGCTTGTAGACAATGGATCTTTAGATTCTCTCTTTGCTCCCAGAGGAGATTAAAATAGTAGTGGGAGCTATTTATTGAATGTTATGAGGGAATGTCAGTATTGAGACTTATTTTTTGGTGAGGAGATGTTTAGTAAGTTTTTGTCTGATTCCTCAGTAGACTGCATCTGTTGGCCTGTTCATACACTTCGGGTGTTCTAATAAATCTTCTAAATACATATTTTCTTTTATCGTTCACTCTAACAAAATATATGCAGAAAATTTTTAATCTGATTATTTTGTTTGCAGGTTTAAATTGCAAATCCATCATAGATAAACCCCCTCATTTTTCTAAACTGAGTAAGCAAAGATAAAAGCACTATTAAGAAAGGATGCCTTTCAGCAAACTTTTATCAAAATGACCCCAGAACTATTCAGTTAAAGTTCAGGGAAAAGAACTTGAATCATAGAAAGTGCTGTTTTTTTTCAGAGAGGATCTTAATCCTTCATGTACTTTGTTTAACATTATGGGATCTTCTATAAGAAGCTAGCACTTGCCTTTCTTTGAAGTTACCAACTGACTTCTGAAGACTTTGCAAGAGAGCAGAGTACTTTGCTGGGCTGATGCAGCACAAAGGTGGTGAAATCGCATTGCTGTTAATGAATGTTTTTCAGAGAGTTTTGTGAAGGTGAGTTGGAAGTAAAAAGAAATTAAGGGATTGGTAACTGCATTTCACTGGTTGAATAACTTTTCAGATAAGGATATCAACATACTTTCTGCACTTGTAGGCATCTGTTATCACAGATTTATTGAACAAAACAGTTTCTAAGATGCGTTGCAATGCTGTAGGCTTAGCTTAACTCTAATTATATAAATACAATGTGTGTATGAGATTCTGACACTTAAGAGGCATGCAAAGCATTACAATGCCATGTTGTAACAGACCATAAGGGGGCGTACTTAAATACGTTGAATTGTTAGAGCTCCGGCACAGGCTGAAAGCAGGAGTTTTAATGCAAGGCAGTTGCTGAATGTAGGTCATCAACTCTTGTTGACAATGAAAATCAATTTCCTAAAAGATGACTTTGTCAGATCTTTCGACTCAAAATAATCAAGTCACACCATGTGTATATAAAATCAAATGGTTTAGTGAACCAGAACCAGTATAATTAATTTTAAAAAATTGAGTGGTGTTTTTTGGTCACTTGGAAAGGAGTGTGATAGTTTCTTCATATATTTAATTGGATGGTTAATTTATTAAGTGTAAAATTTTGAATATTTACACATACAAAATTACACTTTCATTTCCCCCCTATATTTATGCAGTAAACATAGGTTCTATTTGTAATTTTTCCATAGAGAGTTGGTGCACTTCTTTTATGTTGATGTTGTTTACTAAGAGACTTTTTATTGTTACTGCTGTAACAGAGATAGGAATCTAGCCCATAGTACACATTCATGCAGGAGGCATTTGCAGCTGTCAGATTGTTGGCAGCTCATTGGCTTGTTTTGAGATCTGAGGATAAAAATGGTGCAGATGAATGTCAAGATATAGGATTGTATTGTTTTTGCTAACTGACACTTAGCATCAAGGGGGCTTAACTTGATAGCTGACTGTTAGTTTACCTTTAGCAAATTCTATGTGGAAGACAGCAGTAGAGTAATGCCACATTTTCGAAGGAAAATATCATAGAATCATAACGTGGAATGGTTTGGGCTGGAAGAGACCTTAAAGATCATCTGGTTCCAAACTCTCAAACTCCCTGCCATGGGCAGAGTCACCTTCTACTAGACCAAGTTGCTCAAAGTGCCATCCAACCTGGCCTTGAAAATTTCCAGGGATGGGGCATTCACAACTTCTCTGGGAAACCTGTTCCAATTTGCCTTTTATTTGGGAATTTTCATGTTCTTCTCAAGTGCTATTCATATAATTTAAGCAAGTCATAATTACCAAAGTTAGACAGAATTTGTAAGTTTCTGCTATTTGTCAGCAATGGAAATGTAGCAAATACAATGTCAGAACTTTTCTCTGTACAAGTGTGCAGTAGACTCTCACTGTACCTGTGTCATGGTTTAAGCCCAGCCATAACTCAGAAAAAACCGCGCAGTCTCTCTCTCACTCCCTCCCACCTTCCTCCCCCTGCTCCCGGAAGGATGGGGAGAAGAAGCGAAAGAATGTAACTCCCACAGGTTGAGATAAGAACAGTCCAGTAACTAAGGTATAACACAAACCACTGCTGCTACCACCAATAATAATAATGATAAGGGAAGTAACAAGGGAAGAAAATACAACTGCTCACCACCCGCCAACCGATACCCAGCCCGACTGAGCAGTGATCTAACCCTTCCGGGTAACTGCCTCCAGTTTATATTGTGGGCATGATGTGCTGTGGTATGGAATACCTCTTTGGTCAGTTTGGGTCAGGTGTCCTGTCTCTGCTTCCTCCCAGTTTCCCCTCCTCCCTGGCAGACCATGAGACTCAGAAAGTCCTTGGTCAGACTAAACATTACTTAGCAACAATTAAAAATGTCTGTGTTATCAGCACTGTTCCCAGGCTGAAAGCCAAAACCACAGCTCTGCACCAGCTACTAAGAAGGAGAAAAATAACTGTTACTGCTGAACCCAGGACAACCAGCATAAATGAAATATTGTGGCAACTCTAGAAGATATTTTCAAAATCTGCTCTTTATTGCAACAAGCATATGAAAATAAGTATTAAAGTGCTCAATTTCACCTTCTCATTTTTCTGCCAAGATGAATATTCCCAATGCATATGCATCATCTTGTAAATAGAAAATATATTCGGTTATGCCAAATTCTGGCTTTGATATGCTTCTGGAGAATAGATATTTGCTGTTTATATCATTTTAGGACTTAATGTTTGTTCAGTTTGAAATGAGGTCTTAAATGAAGGCTTTATTTGAAGATGATATACAGCCATTGATTGTAAGCCTAATGGATTTTCTCTCTACTTTGGATTGACTAAACAATGATTTCTGAGTTGGAGAATTGGGAATAAGTGATATTGAACACAGACATTCCATGTACATTTTCATGCTTCAGTAAGTCAAGTTCAAAGAAATGTGTCAACAGTATATTGGAAAAGATACCTTAATCTCAATCGAACTATCTCTGAAAATGGCCAAAGTCTGGAAAGAAATTTCTGTCTTAATGAGTAAAAGAGAGTTGTTGCATTTTTTTGAAAGTATTATTGTTTCTTGCTAGTGAATTTGTGTTTAGGTAAAACGGAGTGTGTTCTCAGTCAGGGGCAGTAGTTCACGTTCCTTTCTCACTATTTGAGCATTTGACATTTCTTCCCTTTCCCACCAAACCTAGTGATCATGAAAATGTTGGAACTTAGCTGAGTTGTTCTTAGCACAGAATTGTCCTTATGTAAGATCATCATCCTTTTGTGTTGAAGTAGTTAATACAAATAATTCATTGAGCAATTTTTTCTCCATTTCAGTTTGCTGTTCATACATTTGCTGGACAAAATATTGCTAGACCTAACACTGGAATCTGGCTTGGAAAAAAAAAAAAAAGTCTTTTGCTTGATTTATTTCCACCTTATGGGCAGCATGACTTGGCTTGCAAGCTTAAATTAAAACTATGAGATTAGTTCCAGAAGAATGTACATCTAGAACAAATCTCATGAAGAAAGAAATTCAACATATATGGATATTACTGTTACGAAAATAAGGGTCAAACAAGTAATCGGACTAGAATTTAATTAAGTGTCAAAAAGCATGGACTATGTTCAGGCACTGTGCAAAATATTATGGTATAATATTTTTGCTTGGATAGTATAGTAATAAATAGTTGGATGGAAAGAAAATGTGCCCCAGATTAAACATACCCCTTCAATCTCTGAATCCCTCAGGAAAAAATCGCTGTCTGGAATCTTTGGTGATATAGAACTGCTGAATCCAATGAAGTAGTACCGACTGAATCATAAGTATTTTCAACTTCAAGCATTTGGCCTACTCAATACCAACAAAATGTTTTTAACATTCATAGAAGTGAAATGTGCATACATGTATGTACACACCAGTAAGCAGGTACAAAATAAATTTTTCTGCACCACTTGCAGAGTAAAGGGCTCAGCTCTTACCTAGCTCATACTGAACTCTTGTTTACCTGCTTAGAGCTCTGAAAATCTTAAATGAATCCCTTATTTGAACACAAGATTTTGACACCTATTTGATTTAGTTATACTAGCTGAAGCAGAAACAATCCAGAAGATGGCCTTAAACCAGGAATGAAAATGGAAACTACTCAGTGTGGAAGTCACAGTACTCATCTAGTCTTTTTCACAAAGGCTTCAAATAGACATTCATAAATTCATAGGCATTAAGGTTGCAAGCGACTAACAATCATCATAGTGTGATCTTTTGCATTGCAGAAATTAGTATATATGTAAATAAATTCTTGCTTTATATCATAGGGTTTTGATTGAACTAAAACATATAGTTCATTAAAAGTTTCCAGTTTTTGAAATTTTGCCACAATCTGGCTGCACAGAAATTGACATTCAGAAAGTAAATGGATCACTTCTGCCATGTATTACTGGTGAGAGCTTGAATTTATCAAGATAGCTGCATATAACTCCATATTGGTCTAAATATATCTGAGTCTAAGGATATCCCATTATGGCTTGTCTTGATGCACCAAAATAAAACTATTAACAGTCAAGATCATAGTTAAAGAAATGGTTGCAACAATAGCATATGTTTAAAAAAAAAAAAACCAAACAAAACCACACCCTACCACAAATGTTTTTCAGTGCTGTTATGAAATCTAACAAAAGCCAAAGATCCAACATATGGAACTGGTTATTCCAAATTTCCTGTTGCTTTTGTCCATTTAAGATTTGATGTTTATGAAACTTAAGATAAGCCAATTGATGTCACCATCAGAATGAGGCGCCTTCTTTTTCTTCTCATTTAAAAATGGTATTTTAGATTTAAAATAGCCCTAAGATTGAAAAATATAATAAGGAATTAGGAAAACAAGTGTTCTGAAATTGCTTTTTGTTGCCTAGCTTTGTATCAAATGAAAAACATTGTTTGACCTAAACTGAATGTGGATATTTTTGGATAATTAATAGAAGAAGTTTCGTTTTTGGTTGAAAGAAGAATTTAAATCAGAGAAACATTTTCGTTTCATTTAATGGAAAATGTTATGCCTTTTCTAGTGAAAGAAATGTTTCTTTCAACAATTGTCCAGCAAATGAACTGAAAAAGCTTTCTTTACCTGCTTGCATTCCTATACCACGTGAGTTCTTCTGCATTTATTATAAGCCACTTGCCAACTTGCCACATTAAGACAGGCTGAGAAAGTTGGGGCTGTTCAGCCTGGAGAAGAGAAAGCTGTGTAGAGACCTCACTGCAGCCTTCCAGTATCTGAAGGGGGCCTACAAGGGGTCTGTGGAGGAACACTTCATTAGGGTCTGTAGCAATAGGGCAACAGGTAGTTTAGGTTAGATATAAGGAAGAAGTTCTTTATTGTGAGCGTAGTCAGGCACTGAATCCCTGGCAGTGTTCAAGGCTGGGTTGGATGGAGTCTTGGGTGACATGGTTTAGTGCAAGGTGTCCCTGCCCATGGCAGGGGCATTGGATCTAGATGATCTTAAGGTCCTTTCCAACCCCAACTGTTCTATGATTCTGTGAACTTGAATGTGCTAATTTGACCAAGTATTGTATTTAAGTTGGAGCCTAATAGGGTCACTTTACAGGATGAAAATAAGGGTTAGAGTCAGATTAAACAGAGAAGAGGTGAAAAAGCTCAGCCAAGAGCTTTGCAGAGGGAAATTATTTCCTGTATGACCACAAAACCAAGCCAGGTGGCTTCTTCTAAGTCAGGTCTGACTCCAGTCTGTCAGATGCTGTTAGCCCAAACACAGCTGTTACCTACCCCCATATAACACACTTACACAAACAGGAAAGCTTCATAATTTGCATAGGAATTAATTAGCCATAAACCCCTTTGGCAGTGTGGATAAATAATCACAGTAATCCTGACCCCTGCTACCCTAATATTGTACACATGCCCAAAACTGCTAGCCCAGCAGTCCTTTTAGATATAGGCCATGGGATCATATTGAATTGAACTCTTAACTCTACTGGACTCTGAACTCTAAAGATTTAACCTGTTCATTAATGTTGGAAAATCATTCCTTTCAGCCAAATGCCAAGCATAGGTTTCAGACCCTTGCTCTCATCTGTGCTCAATCAATATTCTAATTTGTAGACAGTCTAAAACAGGCAAATGTGCTCTGTTTCCCAAAACTTAATAATTATCTTAACCTGATTGTTGATATGGATATATTGTATCACTCATAATAAATTAAGGCTGCTGGCCCAGCACTAGACTAAATCTAGTCTAGTGACCCCTTGGATACTGATATCTAAGTGTACATTATCTGAACTTGTTGAGATCTGGACCCTAGCCCTTATCCCAAGTTTAAGCATTCTTATCTCAGCTGCCCTAAATCCGAGATTATCCTAGCTGCCCTTGAGTGTAGCCAAATTGAACACTTCTTCTGGTTAAGTACAAACTCAACTTAAACCCTAATATATATTTCTGAACCTACCAAACCCCTTTTTTATTCCCTTTTGTCTCTTTCAGCTTCAGACATAACCTTTATCCAAAACATCATTCAATTCTCTTTGGCCTGGAGAAGAGAAGGCTGCGTGGAGACCTCATAGCAGCCTTCCAGTATCTGAAGGGGGCCTATAAGGGTGCTGAGGAGGGACTCTTCATTAGGGACTGTAGTGATAGGACAAGGGGTAGCGAGTTCAAACTTAAACAGGGGTAGTTTAGATTAGATATAAGAAGGAAGTTCTTTACTGTAAGGGTGGTGAGGCACTGGAATGGGTTGCCCAGGGAAGTTGTGAATGCTCCATCCCTGGTGGTGTTCAAGGCCAGGTTGGGCAGAGCCTTGGGTGACATGGTTTAGTGGGAGGTATCCCTTCCCATGGCAGGGAGGTTGGAACTAGATGATCTTAAGGTCCTTTCCAACCCTAACTATTCTATGACTCTATGAATACACAGAAGCAATATTTGTTATCCAAAATATCATGGCCCAGGAGGTAAAATCGTGGAAGAGCATGCACTAAATTTGGTCTCAGTACAGTCCTAACTTTACCTTATCAGATCCTGCAGAAGCCATTGCCCTTGATTTCAAGTTGACACTACTTTGGTCATGCACCTACATTTAGAGTGGGGACAAGTGCAGTTCCTCAGTTCAAGGTCTGTATACAGATGGGCTGAAATTTATGTTTCAGGCACAGAGTTAAGACAGTATCTCAAAAGATTATGGGGTCAGGTACTTATATCTGGGGAAAACAGAATTGCTTCCTAATAATTTGCAACATAGGCTTTCTTAAACATGTAGGGCTTAAGCTAGTGGTATTTGAGCCCTAGGACTGCACTGGAAAAATGTTTCGTGTCTTCACAGCTGGTAAAGATTGAAAAGCAGCGATCTAAGTGGAAGGTGAATGAGTTTGGAGCTTCTAGTCACCTGTGAAAATAATAAAACTCAAGAGCGTTGAGTACGCCACTTAAATATACATATGTGCCTATTTTGAAATGTGAGGAATAGGGAGAGTATCAATTACTTTTCAGGCATATTCAGCATGAATTAGTGTGAAAAGTGATATATAACTGCTCAGGTGTATACAATTTTTTATAATTCTGTAGCAATCTGAAAGTTGAGCATTTTTAATGTATCCATTTAAAAAGATGCCTGTAAAATGTGCCTTCTTGGGAAAGAAAGCAACAGGACAGACCTTTAATCATTGCTGCAATGAGAAAATATTTCCAAATTTAACAAGAGAAAAAAACCTCAGTAACCACTGTATTGCTATATTTTTTCTTTTTTGCTCTGGAGATAACTGAGGAGGCTATATATCCTTTTCTGAAACGTAAGTCGTAAAGCAACTGTCTCTATCATATTAATTATGCACCTTCTCAGCTGGTTCTTCTAACCTCAGATGGCTCAGGCTTTACAAGAACAAAGTTTTTTAAGTTTTCATTCATGGTTTACAGAGTCAGGTGCAGCAATTGACTTCTTTTGGCTCAGGCATGTTGCAGAGAGGCTGAGTTGTAAGTTTTCATGTCAAATGCCCAGTATTGGGTTGTGAGGGACAAGGTGGTAACAAATAGTAACTCCATCTGTTATATGTACTACATATTTGAAGTAGTTTATTTCTACAAATTTAATGTGTTATTTTCCTAATAATATTTACTCAATGAATCTGCTAAATTGCTATGCTAAGTAATGTAAAATAGCCTGGAGAGCATCTTATGAAAACAAATACATATGGTAGGACTGAATGTGACTGAAGAGATACTGCCAGTACTTTTTCTTTCCCTAATAGTCCTTTAAACCAGTTCTCCTCAGTTTCTGGCCCTCATCTTCACCCTTCTACGTTATACTGCTGTTTGTTTCCACTGGTATTTGTGCTGTAGCTTGCTTGTGGTAGCGCACCTGTGAAAGTAGCATGAGGTGATCTTGTGTGGTGATTTGCTGTGGAGCAGCAGGGAGTGCATGCTATGGCTTTATACCTCACCACAATGACTAGTGGGGTTTGTGTTTTTTTGTCTGTTGGTTTTGACCAGTAAGTAGTGAAGAGAATATGTATAAATGGTTGCTAAAGTTAGAGTGTTTGCCTCAACAATTATTACATCTGTTTAGAACTGTAACTTTAATACTTTGGTAAAATGATTTTCTATGCATACATACATAATTTGCAGTTAAATGCAAATGCTCTAAAGATATTTTGGATACCTTGCAACTTTTATTTGACAATCATAGCAGCCTTCCAATATCTCAAGGGGGCCTATAGGGATGCTGGGGAGGGACTCTTCATTAGGGACTGTAGTGATAGGACAAGGGGTAACGGGTTCAAACAGGGGAAGTTCAGATTGGATCTGAGGAAGAAATTCTTTACTGCAAAGGTGGTGAGGCACTGGAATGGGTTGCCCAGGGAAGTTGTAAATGCTCCATCACTGGCGGTGTTCAAGGCCAGGTTGGACAGAGCCTTGGGTGGCATGGTTTATTGGGAGGTGTCCCTGCCCATGGCAGGGGGTTGGAACTAGATGATCTTTAGGTCCTTTCCAACCCTAACTATTCTATGATTCTATGTCTACCAGAGAATAGCTATTTAGGGTATTTCTTAATGGCCTGTATCATATGCCCTTGATATAAGCCTACTTCCTTGCCATCATCAAATCTTTTCTACTCAGATACAGCTCTCCTGGACAGAGCCATCTTTTTCACTCAATGCAATAAAGTAAAGAATATAATTATCTAATATTCTCTCCTTCAAATATAAATTTTTTTACTCCCTCATGGAAAATCCATTCTTACAGTCTGATTTAGGAAGCTCCTTTAACCTTGTCCTATCAGTTTTCATCAAGAAATATTTGTTTTGTTTCCTTCATGACTTTGTATGCAACCAGAACAGTAAGGGCTGATGCAAATCTGGTCTGAACTTTTTCTTTGAGCCCTGTAAACTGGGCACAATCACCCAAAGTCATGTGCTCCCTGCTACTCCACCCACTTCCTGTCTTGATTTTTCAATACCTGTACAATGTGCAGGAAAGGATCTAAAGCCATTTTAGCTCGTGTAAGCTATATATACCAGTGAAATAAGTAACCGGGAAGCCATTGAGTCTGCATAAAGGGAAAGACACACGCTACGTATAATTAATTGTAACAGAGAATTTTCTGGATTTAGCAATGTGCAAAAATATACATGGATTTTCACTCTGCAGGTTGTGCCATATGACACATTTTGCGCTTGATTAGATGCCTACACAAGTTAATGGGCTAACTGACCAAATTTTCTGTAGATTCAAGCCCACACTATAAACAAAATGTATTTTTATTAATGTTAACTGCATGGTTCAGTGATTATGATACATATATATGCAACTTATAATTCTTTAGTAAATTCTGTGTATATAGTTTGTATATTGTGTCCCATTTTGTTTACATAAGCTTTTTCTTCTATAAAACATGAGACATCTTGTACTACTTTCCCATACATTTAAAAACATGACTACATCTTACACGATTATTTCAATCTTAGTACTTCACTACTATAGCCGTCTGATATACTCACTACTATAAGTCTGCTCCTCTGCAGACCTTTTATTCTTGGTACGATTTTGACATGCATTCAGTGTATGCCTGTGTTGTTATACCCGTGGCTTCTTCATTCTTTGAAGTTTATTGTGCTGGGCATGTTTTATTGAGGTGTTCAACACCTAACGTTATGTTCAGGTGTTCTGTGTGATGAGTCTGCACAGCACAGACTGGTGGGTAAGATTTTTTTCCTCAGTGCTTCATGTAAGTAAATCAGTGGTCTGGCTTAAATACCAAAAATCTACAGGAGATTTTCTCCAACTCCTCCTACCTGACTTACTTGATGTGGACAGTGAAAGCTGGCTGATAGATTGGTATCACTTCCATAGTGCTTGAATCAAGCTCTTATATGAGTAGCTTACAATAGCTGGAAATGAGCCAGTTGGGTTTTGAAAACACATGTGTAGTAATTTTGTCAAAATAATTGTTCTTGTCTATATGATAACTTTGGCATCTACTGGTACCTGCTTTCCATAACCATTAGCACAGCCCCAGGATTTAGGCCTTTCTTTCCTCTAACTTGGCATGATTCTACATTTTTGTAAATCCACATATTTCAATACAGATAAACAAAACAGAGGCTAAATTTATCTATGTATCATGCTTGTATTCATGACATTTTGAATTCTAGTGCATTATAAACATCATAATGATATGCCGACAACAAAAGAAAACTGTGATATTTAATTGTCTCCTTAATAACATCACGTAGTTCAAAGTGACTAAATTAAAATATCTTTGAATTATAAAGTGTGCATTTTTATTAAAATTTTGAGAAAATTGTTTAACAAAGCAGCATTCAAAATATATTCACCTGCTTTATAACCTTCCTGCAGTCATGCTTCATAATATATGATAATAATTAGGTTGGCATAGGAATAGAAAATCAGAAGGATATAAGATCCCTTAGTAGAAGAAAGACATTGAAGCTTTCTGAAAGAAAGTTCTCCAGGACCATGTAGTCTTCTGACTCATTTAACTATTGAATTACCAGCTCAATCTATAGTTATGTGATAGCATGTTCAGTCTGACTATTCATGTAGCATAAAATTAGCTTTAATTTCTTAAAACTGAATATTCTCTGAAGCTATAAACATGGCAAAGAGGAATAAAGCTCCTAATACAAGTATTTCAATTAGGTGGGATTATATTTTCTCTTTAAATAGTATAAAAATATGTCAAAGCTTGTGATCGAATTTCCTAATAAGGAGGTGTGCATCATAAAATAATGGCATGAGATTTACATATGTGATTTAAGGAGACACAAAGGTGTCTCTGAGGGCTGTCTTCTCAAAAATACCTAGGGACAGTGTGGTTTTCTTCTAAACAACAATCAACATATGTTCGCAACTAAGTAAGTATGCAATGCTACACCAGGAAAGGGCTTGTGGGGCTATCTCAACTTTGAATTGACTTAGTAATATTGAGCTTTCTGCAAGATAAAACAAATGAAGCAAACTTTAAGAGAGTCTGAAAATGCAATTGCCAGTAGCTTTGAGACGTAAATTTTCATGCAGTTGAAAAAAATTAGCTTTTGTTATAGTGAAAGGTGGAGCCATCAAATCCACACTTCAAAATAAAAAATGTTTAAGTATTTTGTGATATTCTAGGCAGCTGCCAAATTATAGGTGAAGTCAATAAGAAGCGGAAAGAATGCTTTTGTGGAAACTGTGTCAAGAGTGGCTTTGGATTAAAAAAATCCAGCTGGATAAAGCAAACTCTTTCCTGTTATGAATTAATTACCTGGCTAGGCTACTTCTGCTGTAATTAGTTCTGCATTAGTGGAACTCAGAACCTCAATAAATCAAAAAGGTGATAATTCTTCTCCATCCCACTCTGTTTTTTAGCTTCCTTCAGCAAAGATTTCTAGAATAAAAAAGGCTTCTAATTGATTTTTCCTTCGCCTGCAAAATTCACAACATGTCACTCAGATGAACATCTGTTTTGTTTCTGCTCTTGAGACAGCACGAAGATAAGTGTAATCCTCATCAGCAATCCTTTCAGCTTCTCTGAGACCGGCTCTGACTTATTTATACAGCTTATTTCAGTGGAGTTTTCAGAAAAAGCTCTGTCAGGACTCACCATGCTGGGTTTTTTTTTTTTACCTGTTTGCCTGTTGCTTCTGCTCAATAGTCAGAAAGTGAAATAAACTTTCTTATCTTGGTGTGATTCGCTTAAGCTTTTGAGAGGACAAGGGGACATACTGCATAATATTATTCATAAGTTTTTCTTCCCTCTGCAACAACATTGTCTATGGTACTTACTCTTATTTACTTTTCTCCTATAATACCTGGTCTGATTATATCCTTACCTTGATAATGTGGGAACTGCAAGTCAAAGAAACTTTCCTGTACTACTGAAAATTGAGTATATAATTGAAAGCTTTACGTTAACCATGGCGATAGCCTCTTCCTATTTTTCATTATTTTGGTGTATGTACATCTATCTTCATTAAATGCATCATGCTTTACCCTCTCTGTGGAAGCGTAGAGGGCAAAAATCTTATATGTACTGATGTTTGCATGTTCTGTAATCTAAATAGGTCTGGAACTGCATTTGCAGGTTTACTGCAAGAGGCATAATTTCTACCATTAGTAACTATTGTAACAAGTAATTAAAAGAACATACATGAACAACTTAGTTGTTATATTAGTGATATAAAGGGTTCTTTATGAGAGAATGAAGGTGGCA
The DNA here is from genome assembly GCA_028858755.1 of Ara ararauna. Taxonomy (NCBI): domain Eukaryota; kingdom Metazoa; phylum Chordata; class Aves; order Psittaciformes; family Psittacidae; genus Ara; species Ara ararauna. Next base: position 73,389,415 of record CM054381.1, read on the forward strand.
GGACAAAATTTTTTATATAATAGTGTATTCATTTCTAGTATTACCTTTTTATGTAAGAAGTTTCTGAAATCTCCACGGGAACATTATTTGGTAATCACTGAGAGAAAGAATCTTTTCAGCTGCCTAAATATATAGGCCATGAAGCACAATTTGTGTAGTACCTCATCTCTGAAAGGTTATTTGGTATTTGTTAATTAATATAAATGTCCTTAATACTGGCAATGAGATGAATGAGAGAAACTAAATAAACGGTACTCAATATCCAGAGACTTCTACCTTTGTAAATTGTGTTTGAAAGGGTTGCATAACTGTCAAAGGACCTGCCTGACAATGTATATTGACGGTATTGTGCAGATATGTCTCCACTTGTTGCTTTTGAGGTTCACAAGGCTCTTGTGAGACTACAGCATAAAGAAAACCATTGATGCATCAGCGCAAAAAAATATCAAAGAATAGTCCTGTAACAGTCACAACAAGGAGCAGCAGCTACCATTAATACAGTAAACAAAGAGAGAAATCGTAAGCTTTGTTACTGAAAAGAGAGGCTGAAGGAAGAGTGAAAATAATAGTTTCCAGGGAATATAGGCCCATTGATGTAGATAGGAAGTAGCTCCTGCCAGCATATGTCACAATTACTTTTCCCCATGCTGTAAAGGGAAACCTTATTGCTCTATTTAATTATTCAGCACTGTGATATCTCTCTTCCCTAGTTTACTCAGAGGGGGCTTAGAAGAAAAAACCCTTTCTGCAATAGCTATGTAAGCAGTCAATTAAAGAAGCTGTCAGCTCTTGGTATAATCTCTATATGGGCAGTGTTTGAGATATGTTGCTAAATACATTCTTCTTTTTCAGCTTTACATCTTCAATTTGGGGGGAAAAAGAAGAAAAAGTAAGCAGTTATACTGACCACATACCTCAGAAAGATTGTACATTTGATGTCTGCAACTACAAGATTTCATGTCCTCTCGAAGCCTACTTTATCTTATGTGCCAAATACCAGGATACAGCCAAGTAAGGATGTTCAAAGTGTACTGTCAATTCAACAGTTTTTCAGAATTTTTGGTCATCTGGGTATTTTATAGAGTTTATCATCTTTAATGTGATTAACTCAAGCACGTATACTTTGAAGATGCTCCCCGAAAATGTTCTAGTAGAATATAGACACCAAAGGGGATGAGGGAGGATGGATTTTTAAATGTATCAGTACTTACAGAATGCACTTTTCACCATTTCCTTATCTTTAATAATAGTACATTTATCCAAAACACTTGAATAAAATGTAACAGCATAATGTTCTGTTTCTTTATTTTGTAGGTGATCCAGATTGTTCTACCATGCTCATTTTGTCAGAATTTATGTTAGTGTATATATAATAAATATATCTGATATACAGGGACTAAAGAAACAGATTCATGCAACGTGTGTTCAGATAAGGTTTGCTGGTGCAGGTAGCAGTGTCCAGAAATTCCAGGTACTGATCCATTTTGTTCAACAGGGTTGTAACATATTAAGCTTGTTGGTTACCTACCAAACAATAATGAAAACATCCCACATAATGTAGAATTAAGGACAGAAACTTGAGGCCTTCATGAGTCCATATGTCACAGTTCCCTGTGACAAGTGAAGCAGAAGGTTGAAGTAAAACAAGTAAATAAATAGATGAAAACAAAGCCTATATTTGTTTTTAAGAGATTAAACTTCACAAAAAAAATCTTAAATATATTATATTTTGGCATATGTACATCCTTCAAGTTTGTAAGTGGTACAAATACAGAAAAGTTCTATGTAATAACATCATTTAAAATATAATTGGATTCCACAAAACTTTTACTAAAACCAGGAAAAACACCTGTTGTTATTTGTAGGCTGTGACAGATTAGTAGAACAAGTATCAATAGCAAAGGGAATACGTAGCAACCAGGAAGGCTAGAATTTAAACAAAAGCCAAGTTAGGGTAATAGCTGGACAAAAACAACTATCTGAATGATTTTAAAATTTCCTTGAAGTCATTAATTGGAAAAGGCTGAATTACCAAAGACTTTAAATTGAAAAAGCTAAGAAAAATTAATCCTTTTTGAAACATGCATGTAATGCTGTTATGCCTGTGTGAAATTTGAAAAGATATCCAAACAATAATTCCTCTGGTTTATACTGATGGTGCTTAAGAGATGCTTTCTCTGAAGGTTAGCATATTGAGCTATGTATTAAAAGCACCTTTCCCCACTCTTGACAGAGAAGCTATATAAAATGGCAGGTAACATTTCATAAAATATTTACAATGCAGTTCAGATGAGAGCAGGCCACTAAAATACTATCTAACAATAACCAAGAAGTTGCAGTGAAAGGATGTGTGAATACTGAAATTCAGAGGCGCTGAACTGTGCTTTCCAGAAATTGTGTTCCTGCACTTTTCCTCCCAGCCAAACCCCCTTTGAAGTCAAATCGGTACTCTGGGATTCAGCCTGAGGTCTGTATTAGACACTGCTTCAGAACTGCTTGGGATGCTGTTGTTGGCACCGACAGCACAGGTGATGAAAAAGTTTACTGAAATGCCCATCAACATTTGTGTACATCTTGGTTTTAATCCATGGCCTTGAGAGTGCACAAAACTGATCTACAGCAGAAAAATAAGTATACGGAAATTTGTTCTAAATTTCCCTCCAGGGATGTGAACGGCTCTGAACTCTGGAAGATGGAAAAAACTGCAAGTTTCTATGGTTTTAGGGCGCTAATCATAGCTGATGTCATGACACAGATAACAAGGTACTTTTCCTTTGTCATAAATAAGAGATGCGCACTGTATGTGCTCTCTCCCTTATGCGTATTCTAGTCTTTATGTTACTATCAAATATTATAATGCAATGTTGGAGTGTAGGTTATTCACTCATCGGGGATATGTAAATCCTGTTAATTTTAGAAAGTATGTTTAATAAAATTGCATCATTGGCAAAGACCTTTTTATGATATTATACTGTGTTTCTTAGGCAGAGAAAATCCTTTGCATTAAGTTCAAAGACAAAAATTGTTTTCCAGAGGAGCTGGGTGCCTAGGTTGCTTAGGCATTTTGAAAATCCCACTAGGCCTCTGTTTACAGCTTTTTGGTACCTAAATACCCTCAAAAATCTGGCTCGGGAGTTATTACAGTAATACAAAGGAATAATAACTTATGTTTTTCATGCCAGAAGGATTTTACTGGCACTGAGCATCTTGATGTTACACTGGGGGAAATTATATTTACATATTTGAGAGCACTGAATTAATTATAACATAAAATAAGACTTTGTTTAACATATGCAAAGAATCTGTTCTCAGATAGACTATTCCTTGTAAGGCTTGAGATTAAGTGTTTTACCAAGCCTAGGAAAGCTGTGAACAGGGAGATGGCCAGCGTTCAGTTAGTTGTGGTTGATTAGTAGTATGAAAACCAGACAGGGAGCAAACAAACTAGGTTGCTCAGCCTTAATGCCAGATCTATCACTATTATTTTTTTCTTCCTTGCTACTGTTCTTTTGCTTCAGCCCCTTAAAGTCTGCTTGTCCAATTTCCTGTTCCTATGGAAATGCATCATATAATTTTAAAATATCCTTGAAATGATACATTTTGACAATTTATTGTTATGAATCAGAAAAAGGAGTGGATATTTTGGCTTTTGGGTTATCCATAAGCAAGGGAGGAAATGAATGGAGTCTCATATATGTACTGAACTATGTATATATTTTCTTCATGACCTCAGGAAGACCTCAGAGCTGAAAGCTCTATATTAATTTTTGATGGCTAGTTTCTATTCTCATAAAACTGTTTCTTTATATCTGTGATAGACAGTTGAAGCAGCAAGAGTTATAGGGCTGGGAGAATGTCAGTGATACTTTTATAATTTAATTTTAAACTCACGGCCATAATTGCAGAAACCAGGTTTTGGCTCATTTTTCCGTAACTCAGGTTGTATATCCATCTGTGATAAAATGGCTGAAAATAAAGTTGATAGTTGATTTATCTCAGGCAGGATTTTTCCACCTTGCTTCCTCTCTTGAACATGAGCAATGAGAATTGCAAGATATAACTTTTCTGACACATTCTGAAGGACTGGTAAAATCCAAATTCTCTGCTACGTTAAAAGTAAAAATCCAACTTGACATGGAAATGGGGATATTTACCACTGAAGTAGATTTGTGGTGAAATAAATGCTTGTGCTGTAAACCTGTTTGTTTGCACTCAGTTTGCACTGATGGAAATAGAGACACCTCATTGGATCCAGCACAATGTCTACAACAAACTTCAGCATAGTACTCTGATGACCAATACCCCATTCTCTAGGAAAGGAAGGTACATAGTATCCATAATCTCTTCTGTAGCTGTTTGGAGATTACTGTGTGCTAAAAAGCAGGAGGGTAGTTACCTTTTCCCTACTGTACCTGCCACAGATACCAGTACATACTAGGGCAAATAGCAGAAAGCAGTGTTGGCAATGCACACCTAAGTTATATTTAAGCACATCTCTAATGCTTTCTCTTTTTCTTTTGTTGCCTTACTATCAAAACAGCAAAGTGTTTCTTTTATTGTAAAGTCAATTTCAATAACTTATTTTTGTTTGCCCTCTTAAATCTATCTGGTTTTTAATCAAATTAATTACATGGAAGTAGCTAGTGTACAGGTATAAATACAGGTACAAATACAACATATTTTAATACTGTTATTTAGTCGTATTCTAAGACATAGTTCTTAACTAACAATAAGAGGAATTTTTTTTTTTTTTTTTTAATAAATTGAAAATTATTGTGCCCTGCAATTTAGAAAAGTGAGATTTGGAAAAGATTTGAAAGCAGAAATTGATGGAACTGGGGCATTAAACCAGCTGAAGACATGGCTGATATTTTCAGATGATTTTGCCATGACCAATATTATTTGGATAAAGTCTTTACAGGTAATGGCTATTTTGAAGAATGAAAGCATATTTGCACCTGTCTGGAGTACTTCTGTTTACAATGTCCCAGCTGGTAGAAAGCAAGTGTTGTTTCTCCTTGTGTAGCACCTAGTTTTGGTTTCAGAGGGCAAACAGAAGAAAATTACTTCAATGGGTGGTGACGTTAAGTACAGCTGCTGCCTGCCAGAAAGCGTGTTATCTCCTGTGGGCACGCATCTTGCTAACAGTGGATTCCCGATGAGCCAGGCCCATGATCTAGGACTCTACAAGGGTGTTGAAGGTCACCTTGGGCCCCAGCAAGAAGAAAGTGAAATGGCTGAAGCAGCAAGTAAACAGGATGTTGTGGTTTGAGACCTGGATCTGGGCTGTACCTGATGCAAATGTGAAGGACCGATCAGAATCTGTAAAAGGGCGCGTGAACAGTGCATACAATCAATCATAGTTTGTGTGATCGCGTGAAGGGGAGGAGTTTTGTTATATAGGGCTAACTTTGGGAGCACTAAACGGCTTCTGCTTGATTCACATTGAATTGCGTGGAGTCCGTTATTTCTTCCCACAATCTCCCTTTTACCCAAGTGAAAACACTTCTACCTTGCATCATGGATAAAATCAGAGCTCCACCTGTATCTTCCCAGAGGAAGAGACAGAAAGGGATGCATACCCCAGACCTTTCTTGCAGTTATGAAATAAAGTTCAATAAGTTTGTCATTTTTATTATGCAGAGGAAGATGGGCATGACCAGAAGGACATTTTTGATGGAGCTGGCAAGAAGAAAAGGCTTCAGAGTAGAAAGTGAGCTAAGGTAGGAAAATATTTATATGTGTAAAAATAGCATGTAGTAATACTGCTTGAAATGTTCTAATTTGATAAATGCAGTCATACAAGTGACTGTGGTTGAAGTTTTTGCCTAGGTATTGGTGGGTATACTTTGCTCTTCTGACTACAAAGATGCTCCAGGGTTTCAGTAGGTGTTCCTAAAGTGTGTCTTCTGGGCAGAGAGTAGGCGGAATATAAACAGCAAAATTTCTTAGTTTTCATCTCTAAAATCTGTGGTTTTAATTTGTTTTAAGCCTGTCAGTTTTAACATGCCTGCCTTTTCAGTGTGCAGCTTCTCACATGGAAAATAAAAAATGCAAGGTGTGAACTTGCAAATATTTTTCTTGGGATATGTTTCTATGTATCTGTATAGTCTCAATGGAATCAATGCGTCATGTCTTCAGCTGATTTAAATGGCTGTTGTTTATTTTCCCCTTGAAATCAGATTAAGATTAATCTAAATGTAAAGGCCAATTCCTGAAATGAAAAAAAATGTTAAACGTATAGGAAGGGAAAATGTGTGTGTGTGTGTGTGTGTGTGTGTGTGTGTGTGTGTGTGTGTGTGTGTGTTGGGGCATTTCTCTAGAACATCTCTGGTATTCTAATATTTAATCTTCCTGTGAGTAATACTCTGATGTGAGTCTCAAAGTTACTGGCTTATACTTTGGTACAATCTGGAAGAGCACTGGAGAAAAAAAATGTAGGAATAAAATACCACAGATGTGGCATTTCAGGGTGAAAATATACTCCACTGCAGATTCATCCCATGGTGTTTCAGTAACCCAACTCATTTTGAAGGAAGCCTTCTTCCAAAGAGTGCTTATCCTGAGTGCTGGTTATATAGTTTTGCAGTTTTTGGAAAGATACGTCATTATGTATGCTGTCTGAAAAGCTGGAAGAAAACCTAGTATTGATCGTTTCTCTGTATCTGTATGCAGATGGTATACAACTGGGTCCTCCTTATAAAAGCTCATTTCCACAGATTTTTCAATCCCATCAACTTTTAAAGCTTGAGGAAGAAGGGAGGATGAAATAATTTGTAAAGCAAGATTCAAGCAGGTATTGAACAGAAGTAGACAATTAGTGTCTGATACAAAACTAATTGAAGTCTTAGGGAAAAAATATTAACTGGGCTCTTCTGAAACCTACATTAACAATCCATTGAGGACTGAGTAGATGCTTTATCTGAGCTGCTTTGACACACAGCTGTTTGCTGCTAGTATTTCAGACTTTCTTTAAGTTGTATGCAAGGCAGGAGTTGCGTTTAATTTCAGCTTAGATGCTACTGGATAAAACTATTTAACTGTTGATTTTTGTTTTTTTAAAATACTGGAGGAAATGCTAAATCTGTTATATTCTGTGCCAAGAAAAAAAGCACAGCTGTACAGGTACCAGAGGAAACTGGTGCACAGCAGCAACAAAAATGCTGCTGTGAGCATAGCGATGGCAAAGTTCCCAGATCTGCAGCTTGGTATAAATATATTGCATATGAATATTTTATATAAAGTGAAATAAACCACAGGAAACAGAAGTTCTGTGTCCTTAACTGAATTTTATTTTTTTTACTCAACTAAAGATGTGATGATTTAGTGACAGTTGAATCGAGCAGGGTTAAATAATAATAGTAGCATTTCATGGAGATTCTCCTAACCTACACTTTTAACTTTTTAGATTAAAATTATTGTTTTGTTTGTTTTTCCCGCAATGGGTTGTACTTTACAAGTTGTACAGCACGGAGGAAAAAAATGGTGCTGTAACATGATGTTTTTCATCTTTCTGAAATATGCATTCAATGCATTTCTTATATTTCCAAAATATAGTAGATTTAATGCATTAGAGAATTATGTGATAACAGTTTCTCCTGGGATGACTCCAGTATTTGTCATTGTGATTTGGCAATTTAATGAAATCAGTGATTATTGTTAGGAATCGGGGTCACAGGGTTCTGTTGGTCTCCTGGAATGCAGTTTGCTTTGAAAGGTTGTGTAGTCTGCCTTTAACAGTTAGCTACCCAGCTGTCTCTACCAGTGCTGCCCTTTCTGCTTGGACAGGTTAGTGGCTTAGTATCTTCAGGTGTTACAGAAGGGCTGCAAAGCAATCTGTTGAGTCTGTTTACTGCATACACACAAGGCTGTCACCAGATGGACTACCAGGAGGTTATGGAATCTCGCAAATGGAGGTGACTGCCATCAGGATAACTTTTATTCCAGTTCTAGGCTTATTTTTATAAAACCTAAATAAAATAATGGCACTGTCTGTCTGTGCCTTTCCCCCAAGAAGTTTAGGAATCTATTTATTGATACCAGTTATTTTTGGCACATGTTTTGGAGATACTGAGGTCCTACAAGTTTCATGAAAATGAAGAGTTTGCTCCTTTATTTATTGTCTTTATGGGTGACAGCACCTCTCTGGGGTGTCTGTGGAGGGGGAACCCTAGGAATCACTCTGAATTTCTACCAAGTTATTCGTTTTCTAAATTTGCTGAGGAACACCAGCAGGTCAGGTAGAAATTTACAGATCATCCTTAATATGTGTGTAATTTTTTTCTTGAAACTTTATCCCTGTCTTTTACCTTCCTGTGAAAGGTGAAGAACTGTGTCTTTTCTATAATGAGGTATCATGGGATTCTTTCTAATGCTATTTGAGGACATCAACTCAAGTTTAGTGTAATAACATTTGTGTTACTATATTTTAAGCAATGTGCACCATATAATCTGTTGCACAATAACTTGATCTGTAAATTTTGCATTCACTAAACTAGGATAGCAGTTTTGTAAGAGGCTGGGCTTTTAGTAGCAAGGAAGTGGTCTTCAGACAGAGTGCATAATTCATAAGATATAAGTCATAAATATTTGACAATGCCATATGTAAAGACCTTAATGTAAGTGCAGAAAAGTTAGATTTACAGAAAGATATTACTAGCTGTAAAGCTTTAAGAATTACTGTTAGCAGACTTTTTAATGCTGTAAAGCTTTCATTCATTGATCAGAAATATTGGGAAAGGTCTCTTTGGTATCATAAAGCAGCCTTTTCATTATGGTACTGCTCCTACAAGCGAAATATTTTCAGGGTTGCAAAAAAATGTGTGATAGTATCTTAGGGAAGGAAAATGATGTTGAAAGAAAAAAATGCTGCATTTACAGGAGCTGTCAGACTAAAGTCTTTCCTCAAACTAGATTCAGTGATTGGAATAGATATATTGTGATATGAAAACGTAACTGCTTCCCACATCCTTATGTAGAATATATACTACAGTTTTCAGGAAGTGCATGGTAAGTAAATATGGAAATAGAAGCTCTGCACATGTGTTCAGGAAAAAAAAAGAAAATTTATTTTTGTGTGCTTTTTGACAGTGACTCTGTCACTCATATTGTGGCCGAGAACAACTCCTACCCAGAGGTGCTCGACTGGCTGAGAGGACAGGCTGTGGGCGATAGCACCAGGTTTGAACTACTGGATATCTCCTGGTTTACAGCCTGCATGGAAGCGGGAAGACCAGTTGATTCAGAAATGAAGTATCGTCTCATGGTAAGAGAGGTCCTTCAGTGTGAATCATAGAATAGTTAGGGTTGGAAAGGACCTTAAGATCATCTAGTTCCAACCCCCCTGACATGGGCAGGGACACCTCCCACTAAACCATGTCACCCAAGGCTCTGTCCAACCTGGCTTTGAACACTGCCAGCGATGGAGCATTTACAACTTCCCTGGGCAACCCATTCCAGTGCCTCACCACTCTCACAGTAAAGAGCTCCTTCCTTATATCCAATCTAATCTTCCCCTGTTTAAGTTTGAAACCGTTACCCCTTGTCCTCTCACTACAGTTCCTCATGAAGAGTCCCTCTCCAGCATTTGTGTAGGCCCCCTTCAGATACTGGAAAGCCGCTATGAGGTCTCCACGCTGCCTTCTCTTCTCCAGGCTGAACAGCCCCAGCTTTTTCAGCCTATCTTCATATGGGAGGTGCTCCAGTCCCCTAATCATCCTCGTGGCTCTCCTCTGGACTTATTCCAAGAGTTCTATGTCCTTTTTATGTTGAGGACACCAGAACTGCACACAGTACTCCAAGTGAGGTCTCACAAGAGCAGAGTAGAGGGGCAGGATCACCTCCTTCAACCTGCTGTTCACGTTCCTTTTGATGCAGCCCAGGTTGCGGTTGGCTTTCCAGGCTACAAGTGCACACTGCCGGCTCATGTTCATTTTCTCATCGACCAACACCCCCAAGTCCTTCTGCGCAGGGTTGCTCTGAATCTCTTCTCTGCCCAACCTGGAGCTGTGCCTGGGATTGCTCCGACCCAGGTGTAGGACCTTGTACTTGGCATGGTTGAACTTCATCAGGTTGGCATTAGCCCACCTGTCAAGGTCCCTCTGGATGGCATCCCTTCCCTCCAGCATATCAATCAAACCACACAGCTTGGTGTCATTGGCAAACTTGCTGAGGGTGTATTCAATCCCACTGTCCATGTCGCCGACCAAGATGTTGAACAAGACCGGTCCCAACACCAATCCCTGAGGGACACCACTTGTTACTGTTTTCCAGCTGGACATTACTGACTGTCCCCAAGCACCTTGTTGTTTTTCATGTGCATGCCTTCCAGGAGTATCTGCTCCAAGATTTTGCAAGGCCCAGAGGTGAGACTGACTGGTCTGTAATTTCCTGGGTCATCCATTTTCCCCTTCTTGAAAATGGGGGTTATATTTCCCTTTTTCCAGTTTTTGGGAACTTCACCTGGCTGCCATGATTTTTCAAATATGATGGACAGTGGCTTAGCAACTTCATTCACCAGCTCCTTGAATGACATTCAAATTACAGTGACAATACAAAATTCATAATACAAATACAAAATTCAAAATACAAATACAAAATTCAAAATACAAAATACAAATATAAAATTCAGAATACAGTGACATTCAAAATGAATGACTGTGTGTGATTTTTTTTATCCTAAAAACATTTATACTTATGTTGTGACAGCATTTCTGATTTTAAAAACTTTTTTTCCCTGATATTTATGAGTAATTCACATAGTTTTAATAGATGAAAGAGACTTTGAATACCTTCTATATCAGTGTCTGGTAATGTGAAGTTACTACACTGTCACATGTTACAAAAAAAAGGTGAGGGTATTATTAAAGGGGAAATATTCATAATATCCATCCATGCAGCACTTGCTGTTGTTGTAGTAGCTGTGGCATTTCCACAAATATTTCAGCATCGTGGTAAATGTTCCCCTGAGAGCAGTGCATTTTAATGGGCTCCTGATAGAATACTTTGCCTCTTCGAAACAGTACAAAAATATTAAAACCTTTGCTGTTTGGAAATGATCATCACTGCTGGGTCATTGAAGGACCTGTCAAATGAAGGCTGCTGCAGTCTGTGGATATGGAGTTACAAACTTGGCACCATCAAGTAAAACTGTGCTAAGAAAAAGAGGTTTTATTATATTGTATTATCTCTCAATGGGAGTTGTAAGTCAGAGGATATTGTGAATGGCAGGCTGACTATTTGATAAATGGTGTTTGACCTTAGCAGTGGATGTTGACATGTTTTCCTCTGATGTCTATCTGATAAAAGAATGTGCTAATTTTTCAAACTGGAGCATAGTGTGAAATGGTGGTATTCTGCACCCCCAGTAGAGACTGTTAATGATGAGGGTGTAGTAGAGATGCCGGGGTGTGCTGTGCACAGCTCAATGATCACATATGTTGCTAAGCCATGAAATAACCCCGCACTGCAGCAGGATGAGCCTGTTCCCTTGTTCTGCACACTCTTGAGCCTCACAGTGATTTAATGTGTGCTGGTTAGGAAATTAATCATACATCAAGAGAATTAAAGGTCTGATCTGAAGCTCTGTGAAGTAAAGTGAGGGATTCCTGCTGATTTCTGCAGGTTTCCATGTGAGCTGTTACTGCACTGCAAAATGATAACTGGGAAACCCATAAACAGTGGGACAATGGCAGGATCTGCAGCATGTACCTTCCTGTGAGGCAGAGGATGCCTTAATATTTAACAGCAATATTGCGCTGTTTGCTGCTTCTTCATACTGTTGCTTAGATTACTAAGGATGATTCATAACTACCACCCTTCCCCAAGAAAAACTGCAGCTCCTGATTTATTTTTTCAGTCAGCTTTCATTGCCAGAAACTATTTTTCAGGATTTTATATGTAAGAATTGTTGTTTAATGACACTTGGTGGGGGGGAGTAGTGAATACACCAGATGGAGCTGTCACTCTCAGACTCGGCATAATTCCATGACAGAATGTGTGTTTATATTTGCAATCCTTCCAATGAAATATTTTTCTAGTATATTTATATTTTCAGCTAATCTGCTGGAGGGAGAATAGACCAAAGAAATCGATGCAAAACAAAAACTGAAAATCTTATAACCACTGCATTATGTAATTTCACAGGCAAACAGGTCACAAAAATATAGCTACTCTGAATGCAAAGAAGTTCTCTAAACAAGAAATAAATCTAAAACGTGAGCAAAATCCCAAGAGTTTTGCAGATTTTCACATCAGCATTAAAAGTAAACCAAATTACCCTTTATGTACATTATTAATTCCAGCAGTATGTGAAGATCTATAGATTCAAATATCTCAGAAAATATCTTTTAATAGATTTACTTTTTTTTCCAAAAAAATGCCTTTGTCTGTCTCAAAATGCTTCCCAACAATGTTGAAGCTTACTTAAAAAAAAAAAAAAAAAAAAGAGGGAAAAAAAAAAGAAATCAATGAGAAGGCCACTGCTTTGGTTTTCTTTCATATATAAAAATCCTTTTCGAATACTGCAGGAGCAGAAACTTCTGAAAACGGTAGCAGCACTGTCAGGAGATCATTATTATGCTTTGAGACTGGCTCTGCAAGTAGGAATTTCTGTTTTTATTGAAACATAAAGATTTCATGCTAATAAATGTAGAGGGCAATAAACAAGCCAGGGACAGCTGTACTATTAACTTTAAAGCTTATAGTTAAGACTAGTCTTAATTATGTAGTGGCTCTAAAGTAATAAACATTTTTGTAAAGTGAACAAGGAAGAAAAGAGAGAGGATTTTAGAAGTTGAGCAAATTCAACAAGAATTTTATTGTTGCGATGTTACCATGATTTTTTTCTTTTTTTTTTTTCCATGCCTTGAGAAATGAGGATGGATTGAATTAAAGGTTAATTTTCTTTTTAAGTACTAGACCAAACTCATACATAATGTAATTTAATTGGAGCTTCACTGAAGACAAATTTGGTCCATTATGTCAGACTTGTAAAATGTGAAATGAAAGTGAATTAGCAAACTTTGAACTCAGGCTACATTGTGAAGGCTTTGAGGTAAAAGGAATGGATTGCATTTGGTGAATGTTTTGGGTGAAATCTTGTCTACACGTATGTTAGCGACACAATTCCTATTAATAGCAGCAAGATTTCATATTTCAGATCTTACAGTAGCCTGTTTGGAAGGTCATTCTTCATTCAGGACATTTGTACTAAAAATAAATGTCCTTCTCCATGCAAAACAAGGGGAATAAAGTCAGAGTCACAGACCATTAGCTGACATACTAATTGCAATTGTCACTAAAGTACATCTTTCTGTCGTTGCGAGTGATCTGAGAGATGCTCTGATGGTAGTGATTTATAGAGTATAAAAGGTTGGGTGACCAAATCAAAGATGGTCTGAATTCTTATTGATTCATTCAGTAACAGTTGACTTTTACAGTTAATAGCTATCATTTAGTTTAATAGGCTATGAAAGAGTGGTAGCCAAACATCTGCTTTAAAAGGAAATTGAAACCTCTGGTAGAATCATAGAATAGTTAGGGTTGGAAAGGACCTTAAGATCATCTAGTTCCAACCTCCCTGCCATGGGCAGGGACACCTCGCACTAAACCGTGCCACTCAAGGCTCTGTCCAAAGTGGCCTTGGACACCGCCGGCGATGGAGCATTCACAACTTCCCTGGGAATGCCTTTGTCCAGAGACACCTTTCCCACCACAAGTAGATGGGCATTTTGGACGATAGCAGGACATGGACATTAATATGTATGCAAAGGCATCCTCACATGCTAGAAAGTAGTGCTGTTCCCTGGGTAATAAAAACAAAGAGGCAGAGGGGAAGCTTTCAGAGGGATAAAAAGAAAGCAAGACAACCATGAGCAGGTTGGCATGCAGAGCAGCCTTAGGAACTCTGTGTGACTGCATATCTTCCCCTTTTCCTCAGTCAGACCCTAAATATTGTTACTTATTTTTTTAGAAAGGGAAATATTTTTATTTCCTGGAACAAAGGATTTCCCTTCATGTTAGGAAACGGAAGTAGTGCATCTTTTGATCCTTTGCCATATCATGTGACAGGCAACTGATATGTAACATCTTCCAGCGATATTTCCTTGTGAGAGAGTCTCTAACTAGTGGAAGAAATTCTTCATGCTAACACTCATTTTCCCAGAAAATAAAATTAAACTTATAAACTGGCTTCCTCCTCTTCATAAAATACTGAATATCTGCAGACTTTAGTATTTGATTAGTGCTGTCCGGACTTCACAAATCTGGTGGCTGTTGAATAATGTGGTCCAACACAGGCTTTAGTATATGCACACTTTATTCACTGCTGCTCCATATTCTCTCTCTGTTATTTCCCTATGTCATTATATTTCTTTGTTTTTGTATTAGAAGAATAGATTGACAAAGAGCAAAGCAGTCCCCTACGAGATTAGTTCTGCACCTAAGCCTTTATGCTGTACAAGCTAATGCTAGTGGTACAGGCCAATTTTTCTGCTTATGCCATGTGGACAATGTCACTGGGAAGGAGTAGCAGTGACATTCGTTGTTACTGCAGCCTGGATATGGGGTCCAAACTCTGACTAGCTCCAGAATTAAGTAGTCTACGCATTTGGATACTTTTCAGTGGTTGCTTCTCTTCAGCATACTGTAATTTCTTTTTAATGTACTGGAGCTAGCTAAAAAAAAAAAAAAAAAGGAATTGTAATACTTATGTTTTTCTCATATCCATAGTTATTTCTCCCCAGTACTACAAATTATTCGGAGATAGTGTGAGTTTCCAGGATTGCTTGTTCTACAGTGTAATTGCTACTGGATGAAGCTTTAGGTTTGTCCCATAATCTGTACAAATGATTTTATCCCATCTGGTCTTCCCACTGAAAAGTAATATCAATCTTGTTCTTTGATTCTGATGATGATAGAAGGTCATGTCTGTAGTTCTTATGCAGGCATTGTAATATTCCTTAAAAATCAGACTATAGTAATTATTGTTTGCTAGATGATTTTGCTATTGTTTTCTAGCTGAAATTTCTTCTTTCGTTATATATAATCAAGTACTGTTATTTAAACGCATAACTATTACTGATTAAGAAATGCTCAAATATCTTTGATAGGGCAGAGCCAGGATGTTTATGTGCCAGTTTGTCATCCTTTTAAGTGCAGAGTTTCTGTGTTAATTTTGTTCTCATCCACGATGCCAGGTAATGCTACATGTAAGACTCTTGTTCTTTGTGTGTCTATGTCCTAATGAAGATAATAGCTTATTATATATTCTATTCAGTAACATTCTGTTTGTTCAGAGTCTTTGCAGCTGGCACTGTAATTTCAAGTGTTGTGTTAGAATAGTAGAATCAACTAGGTTGGTAAAGATCTTTAAGATTATCAAGTCCAACCATTACCCCAGGACTGCCAAGACCACCACTAAACCATACCACTGAGGGTTTCATCTACATGGGTTTTGTTTTGAATACTTCCAGGGACAGTGATTATACCACTTCCCTGGGTAGCTTGTTCCAATGCCTGACCACCCTCTTTGTGAAGAAAGGTTTCCTAATATACAGTCTAAACCTCCCTTGGCACAGCTTGAGGCCGTTACTTCTTGTCCTATCCCTTGTTACTTAGAAGAAGAGACTGACCCGCACACCTCACTGCAACCTTCTTTCAGGTAGTCACAGAGAGCGATAAGATCCCCCCTGAGCCTTCTGTTCTCCAGGCTAAACAACCCCAGTTCCCTCAGCTGTTCCTCATGAGTCTTATTCTCCAGACCCTTCACCAGCTTTGTTGCCCTTTTCTGGACCTGCTCCTGCTGTAATCAATCATGGTTTATATGATTTTAAAATCAATTTTAAAGTCTAAATCATGAATGTGTGCGAAAGTGGATGAGTAGTGCTGTTGATCCTGGCTGAAACCCATTTGGGTTATTCCCAAGAGTGGTCTTACACATAAAATAGCTTCCTTCCTTTCAGCGTATACTATAAAAACTGCTATATAATTCACTGCTCCTTCAGCTGTGCAAGCAAACGCCTTTTTTGTGTGTGTGTGAATACTGTTATTTAAGTATTCTGCATCAAATACAGAGGCAATTTAGCATGAAATTATATGTGGGCTCTGTGTGTGTGTGAAGGCACACACATATTTATAAGTTTGTCTATCACAGATGCTAGCTTTATGTCTGCATGTCTTTAGATGCAGGAGAAAAAGGGCTCAACCTTCCATTATTGGGGTAAAAATTTCCCTTGTGTATCTTTGTGGTATTTTTGTTGTTGTTGAACCATTTCCCTGTGGCTTTTGGATAGTGCAATGCAATATGCTTTTGACAGATCTGCCAAATGTCTTCAGACAAAATGACAAAGAGTGAACAATACACAGAAACACTAAGAACATTTTCAGCATTTCCAAAGTATTTCAGATTTGGGCATTTTTAATGAAACCAAAAGAATTAAAAAAGTGGGCATACAAAGCGGAAGAAAAGCTGGTGCTAGATTGTCTTTTTCCAGTTGCTGTTGAGGATATTGAAGACTCATGCTCTCGGGCCAATGGGGGTATGACTATGTATCTTACCTTTCAAGAGAATTCCCTTCCCACCCTACTGGGGAACTTGGTCAATTTTGCATCAAAATTAGGCAAAAAGCAAATGCAAATGTAGGTAGCTTGGGCATGGAAAACTGCCATGTAAGATTTGGCACCTGGCTCCTTTTCCTTGCTCAGGGAACACCTGAAGATGATATCTGAATTGGATCAAGCATGTACTGAAGGGGCTGAGTGAGAAACCACATCATAAGGTGAATGCTGACTGTTGGGTGAAGGCATTGAGGTGACTCTTCTATGGCTGTTTGTAAATGTTTCTTTAGCTTTATAATGACCCCAAAATAGAACATTTAGCTTAATGAATTAAATCCAAACAAAAAATATTTTCTTTCATTTTATCTGGAGGGGGAGGGGGAAGTGAATTTTGAAGTCATGCAAACATTTTTCCTTCGCTACTGAATTTGGCTACAGATCTCAAAAGTCAATTATTTGAGATTTGAGCATCTCTCTCCCTCTTCCCACTCCGCCCCCCCCTTGATACTATATTGAATAATCTAGTGTTTTCCAGGAAAATTCTGTTCTTTCAAGCTTATCCACTCTTGAAGCTTTGTAGTTTTTCAATCTCACTGCAATAATATGTAGAGGTACTTGTCATTTAGAGAGGCTTTTTTTTTCAATTTTTTTTTTAAATGACAATGCCATTGAAATCTCTCTGCAAGAACTTACTGCAGAAAATGAAAAATCCCAGTAATCACTAGAAAAAATGGTATTGTCTGTGCAGCCAATGTGAAATTAAATGTTTTTCATAGGAAGATAGTAGGAGCAGTATTATTCTCTTGCCTTCTTTTTAAAGGTACATATTCTGGGCTTGTGAAAGGTATTTTTGTAATTTTTTGAAGGTGTTTGACTGGTGTGTCACCATCATTTCCCCCTCCTTTTTTTTCTTGCTAGGAACAAGGCTATGCTCCTCCTTTGAATACACCTGAATCAGAAGCACTACCATTTATTGCAAGCAAAGTATCTCAGTATTCGTGTCAAAGGAAGACAACTTTAAATAACTGCAACAAGAAGTTCACGGTAATACTTATTCTATCCATTAAATAAAAACTAACATAA
Source organism: Ara ararauna (assembly GCA_028858755.1). Taxonomy (NCBI): domain Eukaryota; kingdom Metazoa; phylum Chordata; class Aves; order Psittaciformes; family Psittacidae; genus Ara; species Ara ararauna. The sequence continues at coordinate 73,407,055 of CM054381.1, forward strand.
GTAAAATAATTAATACGGTACTTGCACCAATATTTTGATAGTTCCTTCACCAAATTCAAGGGTTAAACAGGCAGCAAAATGTTAACAATTTTTAAAAGTTATAAAAATGCCATACTTAAAATTGAGTGCAAGCTTAATCGCTTCGAGTACTGCTGAAAGCTTAACACAGTGGATCTTGAAATAAACTAATAGCTTGTAAACACATGAAGTTTTAAAATAAATGATAGAATAACATTCTGAAAATGTCTTTTAGTCTTCCATCACAATTGTAGTGAACAAGCTGGAAGTAATGCTAAGCAAAAGTTTGATTTAGGTCAATCCAAGGTACTTCAGAATTGTGCTGCTGTCTTCTAATTTGCCAAAATGTTTGTTTCTTCAAAATGTGGTTGTAGACTTTAGAGTTTCACAATTGCCTAGTTATAAAAACAGATTGTGTGATCAATGTAGTTACTTTATCATGACAACCTCACTTCCCTTAAATTAGTCTAGTTAAATAGAAATCATAGAGACTATAATATTGCCTATTTAATATTCATAACATTACACAGTTCAGTGGGTATGAAAGAGCCCAAGTTATCTGGTCTAAATTCCTCTTGAGTTGTTATCTTAGAATCATAGAATAGTTAGCATTGGAAAGGACCTTAAGATCATCTAGTTCCAACACCCCTGCCATGGGCAGGGACATCTCCCACTACAACATGCCACTCAAGGCTCTGCCCAACCCGGCCTTGAACACCACCAGCGATGGAGCATTTACAGCTTTCCTGGGCAACCCATTCCAGTGCCTCACCACCCTTACAGTAAAGAGCTCCTTCCTTATATCCAATCTAAACTTCCCCTGTTTAAGTTTGAACCCATTACCCTTTGTCCTATCACTACAGTCCCTAATGAAGAGTCCCTCCCCAACATCCCTATAGGCCCCCTTCAGATACTGGAAGGCTGCTATGAGGTCTCCATGCAGCCTTCTCTTCTCCAGGCTGAACAGCCCCAACTCCCTCACCCTATCTTCATACGGGAGGTGCTCCAGTCCCCTGATCATCCTCGTGGCCCTCCTCAGGAGTTGTTCCAACAGTTCCATGTCCTTTTTATGTTGAGGACACCAGAACTGCACACAATACTCCAAGTGAGGTCTCACAAGAGCAGAGTAGAGGGTCAGGATCACCTCCTTCAACCTGCTGTTCACGTTCCTTTTGATGCAGCCCAGGTTGCGGTTGGCTTTCTGGGCTGCAAGCGCACACTGCCGGCTCATGTTCATTTTCTCATTGACCAACACCCCCAAGTCCTTCTGTGCAGGGTTGCTCTGAATCTCTTCTCTGCCCAACCTGGAGCTGTGCCTGGGATTGCTCCGACCCAGGTGTGGGACCTCGCACATGGCATGGTTGAACTTCATCAGGTTGGCATCAACCCACCTCACAAGCATGTCAAGGTCCCTCTGGATGGCATTCCTTCCCTCCAACATATCAACCGAAGCACAGAGCTTGGTGTCATTGACAAACATACTGAGGGTGCACTCAATCCCCCTGTCCATGTCACTGACAAAGATGTTGAACAAGACCGGTCCCAACACCGATCCCTGAGGGTTACCACTCATTACTGGTCTCCAGCTGGACACTGAGACATTGACCTCAACTCTTTGCATGCAGCCATCCAGCTGGTTCTTTATCCACCGAGTGGTCCACCTATCAAATTGATGTCTCTCCAACTTAGAGACAAGGATGTCATGTGGGACAGTGTCAAATGCTTTGCACAAGTCCAGGTAGGTGACATCAACTGCTCTACCCCTGTCCATCAGTTTCGTAACCCCATCATAGAAGGCCACCAAATTGGTCAGGCAGGATTTCCCCTTAGAGAAGCCACGCTGGCTGTCACCAAGCACCTTGTTGTTTTTCATGTGCCTTAGCATGCCTTCCCGGCGAATCTGCTCCAAGATTTTGCCAGGCACAGAGGTGAGACTGACTGGTCTGTAATTCCCCAGCTCATCCATTTTCCCCTTCTTGGAAATGGGGGTTATATTTCCATTTTTCCAGTCATCAGGAACCTCACCTGACTGGCATGATTTTTCAAATATGATTTACAGTGGCTTTGCAACTTCATCTGCCAGCTCCTTCAGGACCCGCGGTTGGATTTCATCAGGTCCTATGGACTTGTGCACGTTCAGGTTCTTAAGATGGTCTTGAACCAGATCCTCTCCTACAGTAGAACTAGGGTCTTCATTCTCACAGTCCCTGTGTCTGCCTTCTAAGACTTGGGTGGTGTGGTCAGGGTGTTTGCCAGTGAAGACTGAGGCAAAGGAGTCCTTAAGAACATCAGCCTTCTCCAAATCCAGGGTAGCCAGTTCTCCTGATAGCTTCCAGAAGGGGCACACGTTGCCCCTAGTCTTTCTTTTATTTGCAATGTACCTATAGAATCCCTTCCTGTTATCTTTAACATCCCTAGCCAAGTTTAATTCTAACTGGGCCTTAGCTTTCCTAACCTGGTCCCTAGCTTCCCCGACAACATCCCTTTATTCTTCCCAGGCTGCCTGTCCTTGCTTCCACCTTTTATAAGCCTCTTTTTTCCTTTGAAGTTTCCTCAGCATCTCCTTATCCATCCAAGGAGGTCTCCTGCCCCTCCTACTGCACTTCCTTCTAGTTGGGATGTATTGCTCCTGGGCTTGCAGCGGTGATCCTTGAATATCAACCAACAGTCTTGGGCCCCCCTGCCCTCCAGGGCTATATCCCATGGAACCTTACTAAGCAGGTTCCTGAAGAGGCCAAATCTGCTTAATGGCTCCTTTTTGCTGGCTGTAGGTACTCAGTGACAACTATTCAATATGAAACATTTGACACAGAGACTTTAATATAATATATAATCTGAATAAATCCAGCATAGTTACATTCATACATTTCAACTACAACATGAAACACCTCCTCATCTTGCTAAATGTTATTATTTATTTTTTATTATTTATAATTTTTATGCTTTTACTTTGTGTGTGTGCCTATAAATACACACAAATCTTTCAAGTAAATATTATTTGTAAGATCCCCATAAAAAGAATAACAACAGATACCAGCAATGCAAGAATAAAAAACATTTTGAAGGTAAATACTAAAACCTCTGGGAATTCAGAACTAGAGATAAACCTAAAAGCAACTCTGCAATGTCTTGATCTGGGCATGCAGAGCTAAAAATTAAACAACCTAAATTTTGCCTTGTAGTGATGCTATGAAATAATCATCGATTTTAGCAAGTATAAGTTATACTGCTTATGGTACTCAAGTAGGTTAAACTGTTTGCTTATTAAAAGAAAAAAAACAACCCTTTTTGAGCTACCTGATGGGAATTGAGTTTTGACCCTGCTTTGAGCCTGAGGTTGGCTTAGAGACCTCCTGAATCACTTCCATTCTCAATGATTTCAACAGTCCCAAAGCTGCTGCTTTTGAAATGGTTACCTTGCACCACCTCCTGCTAGAAAACAAGGCTGTGAATGTTATCATTTAACTTCTTGAAAGCTGTCATGTTTTTTTCACTTGTTACAAATGCTAAATACATCCTGCCATAGTGAAGGGGTCAGATCAAATATAGTATGACCCAAAGATTTTTCTTGGAGAAATAGGAAATAAGTGCCTGGATTTTGTACGTCCGAAAGCTGTGGAATGTGAGATGCTGAATTTTCTGTAGTACGACATTTTGTCAGTCATTCTGAAAGTAAAAAAGTAAAAGGAATTTTGATGGATAATGGCAAAGCACAATGGCTGCTCTTTAAAGGCCTAAAGTTGTTTATTTTTAATTGTCATTAACATTTTGAGCACAAAAAGGTCTAGAATAAGGTAGCTCCCTTTTAAATAATACCTCTTTAAATTTTTCTTTTTTTTTTTGAAACATTTAATATTTTTATTTGGAAATTCGCGTGGTATTTTTAAATTTTCAAAGACTGAGTACTATAACTCTACTGAATATATAGTTTGTCTTCTAGCTGTTGAATTTCTGAATTTACTCCAAGATTCAGTTCAAATTAAAGCTATGATAGTAGAAACATATTCATTGTGTAGTTTCTGTTATACCTGTGTTTCACAGAGAGGCAGTCCCTAAATGCCTTCCAGGTTTATCGTTGCAGCAGTCTTAATCTCAGAGTATTTGTCTCTTGTATTTGATATATGAATCAAATTTCATACAATTATATCAAATTGATATAATGTCAACTTATATTTGATAAATGAATTTAGTTGAACACATAAGAAGCAGGGCAGTTTGATGACTGAAGCACTGAGACTCCCTTCTGTTACCCTATATATCAAAAGTTTCTGAGTCTGCATAGAAATTAGGTTTCATAGTGACAAAAGCGGCAGTTTTTCATCCTCATATATTGAGCACAGCTCTTCCAAGCTGTGGTATTTTATTTCAGGAGGTGGTACTGCAAAAGTTGATAATGTGTATGAGTCTGTTTAGCATCTGTATCTTGACAATTGTAATGTAATTCCTTAGGGCCATTACTCTTTTCCTCACAGCCAAAGCTTGCAGTGACAGCTGGTCTTGGGTGTTTATGGACTGCAAGAGCTGGCCCATTCCCTGGAGCCTGCCAGTTAGTCTGCCTAATGTCACAGGAGCCTGAATTTCTGTGTTTTGTCAGTCTTGTATTAAACCTGTAATTCATGTTCTCAAATAAAAGTGTTCCAACAGGTTGTTAGAGTGTGAGTACTTAGCAAAGGCACTGAAGCATTGGTATAATTCACTCGTGCATGCTGTGGGCAGCCAACCATTAAATGACAGATTTTCCCTGGATTGATGTCATACGTTCTGAAAATTCGGTCCAAACCACCTTGAATTATTTGTTGATGGTAGTGTTTTGTTATAACAACTTTATTCTGTGAGCCAGGGGTGTTCCTTTTTCTTACAGATTTTGTGTTTGGTTAGCTGAAAGATAATGGTTTTTGATCTTGTCTATAACAGGGGCCCAAAGGTGCTACTTGCTTATGCATTCTTACAGATGAACACACGGATTCTTCATTTTACCAGACTTTGCCCTCATACCCTGTATCAAATTCCTCTTTCAAATGAATACTAGTTATGTTTGAGAAAGAGTAATAGTTATGTTTGACATCTTTTAGTCTCTTCCGAGGAGCGGGTAAACAGTCACCAATAGGCAGTGATGTGTGTACAGTGAGGCTTTGAATGTGCTGATTTCTAGGGAAAGACACTTTTAGAGACTTGATTTCTGGAGAAACTGGTAAATAGTGACCAGTTTTAATCTTGGGTCCTGTTCTCTATACATTTTACCATGAAAGACCATTTATCAAAACCAGGTGGTAGTTATATTTGATGAGAGGTCATGAGGACAATTTGATGGTTTAACACGCTATGTGCAATTTCTGTGCTCCACTGTCCCATGTTTCCTTTCTATAAGAGCCAGAAAATAACTTGCAGAAAGGTGCAATAAACCAGTGTTATATTGTGGAAGAAGCTACAGAGGGGTTGGCAAAGACTGTGCAGATAACAGTTTCATGACTATGTTCAGTATGGGGCAAACCCTACCTGAATTACTTTTTTATGAGCTGTTAAGTAGCATCAAGGCCTTTTGTGTGAAGAATAGAATAAGTATGTGAAATCACATTTCAAGGAGGAGACAGTGGCATTGTGTGGCAGTTAATGTAGAAGAAATGCAACTGCTTTGGACTTGTGGGTCCTCATGCAGTCTTTGGGTCACTGTGCATCACATACCATAGCCTCACAGTACATAGGATGGGAAGCGCTGCCATGAGCTTAACCGATTTGGATGATCCACGAGTGCACCTGAACACATAGCCCTGACTTCATAGGTGAACTGTTACTGTTCAGATGAGTTAAGATGCAAAACAAAAAGGGCAGATCATTTCACCAGAGTTTGTACCTTAGCATGTTTCCTTATTTTTTTTGTCTTAAACATTAATGTTATTATAAAATATAATATTACTGTACTGTTCTCTGGCTTATTTGTAAATAGCTAGCCATCCACTTCCTCTCTCACTGAAAATATACACTTGGGGGCTGCATTGTGTTTTCTTGTGGTAAAATAAATGCAGTCATTCTGCTGTGCCCAAGAGGGGTTGTTGGATTTGAATATTAATACTAGACTGCAATAAAATTCAAAAAGACATTCTTCTGTGAGGAAAATACAATTTAATTCTTACAAAGAAACTAATTAAGTCAAAGGCAAATGGTTCTGTGATTCTGAGGCTTATTGCTAATGCTACTGAATGTTACCCTGCTTTGGCTGTTACTCATCGTAATGTGAATGTGGATGTTTAGCATGGGAAAAGATGCTTGGTTTCCTTTCCACTCTATTAGAGGGGAAAAGAAGAAAATCCCTTTTTTATTTTCCCTTCTTTTGTGCCTGCAGAAACTTGTATCAGTTATGCCAGTGGCTCAAGCATTTATTATGATTATTCCATTTTAAAGCAGACCTCATGAGAACCTCAACTTTGATTTTACAATGAACTTGGGAAATCTACAGGTAGAAAACAACTAACTGAATGTGTACTCTTAAAGCATGTACTGTCTTACTGACTTAGCTTACTTCTGTAAAAATTCTCCATACACTACAGCAAAACTGCAGACTTTGTAAATGTATGTGAAGTGTGTACCTATTCAAAATGAGCTAATTGTTTGGTCTAAGGAGGTCTTATGACCTCTTCTCATTTGGAAGGTAAGTGGGAGGGTGCTCCCTAAAGTACAGACAGAAAGTAAACCTACCTGTACCTTTCAGAAACCCTTGTACGTATACCTCAAGGCTATGCTTGCTTTCTCTCACCATTTTAAAACATGTAATATTCATTTAGCATTTTATGTTTCTTATTACACTGTGTGTTTTAACTCAGGGCAGTGTTACGTGATTGACACGCTAACGGCATTTTTGCACTCTCAGTAAATTTTTTTTTTCCCCACAATTGTCTTGTTTTCTTTTACATCATTTTGCATTATGTGGAAAAATATGGGAACTTCTCAAGAGCACCACTTTTTCTGTTGTAAGAAATGAACCTGTTATTATTGATTAATATGAGAAGCAGCTGGATCTAACAGATATTTATTTCTAGTAACAGTTTATACAAGGAATGTTTTGTACAAGGAGTACTGAATATTCAATACTATTTAATTGTTTATTTAAAATAGCTTAAAGAGCTTTGCAAAGGCAGGAAAATGCTGGAAAAAGCGAACTGGAATGATAAAAATCCTTTGATTGTATTTTCTTATTGGCTGTCAACAGCCTCTGAATAATATGCTACATATGATTGTCTTTTTCAATATTAGTGGTGACACAGCTCTTCTAAAAAACCGCCCTCCTGCTAGTAGGAAGGGGCCAATACCTCTCTAAAACAGCAGTGTTGCTGGAAGAGGCAGACACATTTATCATGATGGCTGATTATACGGTGTAGAATACATCTATTTAAAAGTGCATGAGAGAGGCCACCTGTTGGGGGTGAGAAAAAGCATCGTTAGACTTTTTGAGCCTCCTAATCAAGAAGATGACTACATAATGCTGAGCAGGTACTTAAGAGAACTGTATTCTTCATTTTTTCTATATAGACTATTTTAGCAAGACAGTAGCAACTATATCTTTTTGGTTCTGTCCCCTGATTACTCCTGCTATTGTTATCCAAAGTAAGAAATTACCAAACATTGCTTTCTTGAGCATTCATGTGCACAGATTGTAAAGAGAGAAAAAGACAGCAAAAGTAATAATAATTCTGGGAGTGAAACTTTAAACCTCACTTAAAGTAAGAATTAGCATCGTCTACTGCATAGTAGAAAGGAATTTTGAAAGCTAATAAAGAGTAAGAACTTAGAACAACAAAAAAATAAAACCCACAGCAGAGGAAATATTTAACTCCTATCACCCCACTTGTAAAAGATATTTCCCCATTTGCTTTGCAATTCTGTCTATGCTGTGTTTTTTTTCTTCAATATGCAAGCTGGGATGAACCCATGTTGCTTGTGACATCAAATTGGTAGTTTCCCCTTTTTCTGCACTAGTTTTCTTTCTAAAAGGAAACCAAAATGTACGCTTGTCTTTAACCAAAAAGTATGTAATTAAATACAGCATAATCTGTCAAGCAAATAAAGATCTTGCATGTGGGGGGAAAAAAAAGAAAAAGGAATAGCAGTTGAATAAATCCCACTGTTAGCAACTGCAAGTGCTTTAAAGGCAGCTGTAAGGAAGCTAAGGTTCTGTGCATTATTTTTGAAATAGAATAGTTTGTGTTTTTGTTTGTTTGTTTGTTTTGGTGGTTGTGTTTTGTTGTTGTTATTTTTGTTATTTTGTTTTGGGTTTGGATTTTTTTTGGTTTTTTTTTTTTTTTTTTTACCTCAGAGGAGTGTTCTCCCACCTCCCTTGATTCCTTATATGCAAGGGCTATTTGAAGTAAATAGTGACAGAATATTCCAGATCAAGCATCTTGCTAAATAGCTCTCTTTCTCAAGAGGTCTCTCATGAAATGTTATGAAAGTGGAATTGCACAGCACTTGTTAATCAGGGTAGCTGATAAATAAGTATTCAGCTAAGGGGAGGATTCTTTCAGCGAAATAGACAGCAGGTGACAGACTCTTAGAGAGAGCAAGGACTGAAGTTATACTGATGATACGGAACAAAGCAAATCCTCTGTAACAAGCCCTAATTAATTATTTTGTACAGTTTAACATGGCAGGATGGGGGAAAAAATAAAAAAAAAAAGGAATGTGAAGTGAAAAGAAAAAGAGGAATTTGTACAGCTAAGGCACCTATTTCTTCTAAAGAGAGAATGTCAGAGCCAATTTAGATCTCATGTTTTTGATTTGTTAAGAGGGAAGTTTAACAGGTCCAGGCTGCTGGTTTTTACTTGGTTTTGTCTTCCAATATAAAGCACATTAATGCTAAGATTAAAATCTAAGCAAAATATAAAATTGTTTTTCTTTAAACTATGTAATAAAAACATTTAATTACAAATTCATTTAAATCTGAGCCTAAATGTAAACTTTCCTACTGAGGGTAGGGAAAAGCTGTTTAATTTTTCTCCTTCCTACTATCCACTACAGTCTTGTTCTAGTAAGCCATTTTCCATCTCTTTGTCTGTATCACAAGGTGTTACTCATCCTTATTCCAAAAACATTTCTGAGCAGACACTTGGACTGCAGCTCTGTGAAGTGAGAGTTGCAGGCAGATGCACACTGACAACCCCTTCTTTCTTATTTTGTAATGGCTTTTGGATCGAAGAAGAAACAGGAGTAAGTTCACTGAAGAGTAAGAAATGGGATCTCGGACAGGAGTGCAAGACACAGTGCAGTATGGGAGCTTATGGTCTGTACCTAGACTGTCCTGTGCCATTTGAATGATGCACAAGAGCATCCTGAGCAACCAGGTGTGGGATTCATTTTAGATATTTTGAACAGTGAAAGTATCTTCTGAAAATGCTGCACTTTTACACATATCTTAAGAAAACAGTTTTGCAATCTTCGGTTTTTTTTTGAGGATTTGTGTAAGGTTTCTTTAAGAACTCAGATTTCCAATTGCGGATCAGCTGCAAGCCTTCATACCTTCATTACGTTATTCACAAACTTCTGCAGCATTTGTTCTGTCTCGAAACGTTATATTCTACAATAGGAAATCAAAAACCCTGCCCCTTTTCTCCACCACTGTGTGATCTGTTCTCTGCATTTAACTTCTAGAAATTGCTGCTACTATTTTTTTTTTTTTTTGAGAGGGAGGCAGACTCCAAGACTGCATAAATGACATATGGATAGTTCAAAGATTGTACTGACAATCTCCAGGTAGTTTTGAGTGCAACATCTAATAAAACACCTCATAGATTGTAGAATCATGGAATAGTTAGTGTTGGAAAGGACCTTAAGATCATCCAGTTCCAACCCCCCTGCCATGGGCAGGGATATCTCACACTAAATCATGTCACCCAAGGCTCTGTCCAACCTGGCCTTGAACACTGTCAGGGATGGAGCATTTACCACTTCTATGGGCAACCTGTTCCAGTACTGAAGAATCATGGCAGCTGAATGAGGAAAATGAGTTGCTACTTGCATTGGTCAAACATCTGAAAATTGAGGAAAAAGAGTTTATTCCCTGAATTACTAAATAGGAACATGGCTACAAGTTCTAAAAGGATAAGGTGGTTTCCAGTATTGTCACAGACTCCTATTTGGTTGTGTCTGGAAATGATGTCATGTACCGGCCTGCTAGATTGTGTATGCTTGGGCACAATTCTAAAAATTATGGTACTATTTCACATTGATTTATTAGATCTGCACATTATATGGAAAGTGTATCTCAGAAAAGATTTTAAAGCTTGGCTTTGTTACAGATCAGAATCTCTTCCCACATTTAACTTTAAAATACAATTTTTATGATACTTGAAAAATTTCAAGTGATTAGAAAATTATGTTTTTGGTTTTTTTTTTTAATATGAGCTACCATAGTGTAAAGCAGTCATTCTCGAATTAGCATACAAAGTAACCTTTCTAAGCAGGAGTATACTGAATAGTTTAAGCTTTTATTAACCTTTAACTTTTTTCTATACCTCCCCCCACCCCAGGATGCCTTTGAGATAATGGCTGAAAATTATGAGTTCAAAGAAAATGAGATATTATCTCTGGAATTTCTGAGGGCAGCTTCTGTGCTGAAATTTCTTCCATTTCCAGTAATCAGAATGAAAGATATACAAGGGTTGCCCTGCATGGGAGACAGAGTCAGAGATGTCATTGAGGTAACGTACCTCTGAATTATCTGTGAATTGATTCTTTTACAGATCTAGTTTTAGAGGTCACAGAGTGCAGCATTGATAGCTGAGTATATTTACACAACCTTCTGTGTTTCCTGTAATAACATTATAGTGTCTGTGTAACAGACAACTCAGTGATTCCTGAAACCTTTTGTAGTGACATAAGGTTCTGTCATGGAACTCCTGCCCTTAGGAATAAAGATAACTAATGAATAAATACAAATTAATAAATAATGCAGTACCATCTTTGTATGCCATTTGTAAAGGCTTACAGTGATTTGGATGTGTCAGGTTAACTGGTAATAGTTTTGTTCATATGACTTCTGCCATTGGCAACATCATTTTGCTCACCTGAAAGCTTTATTAGAAATGCTTTTTTTGCAAAACTGGTAAATATTTTAGTACTTTGTTAGTATTTTTAGTACTACGTTACTATGAGTTATAGCAGAGCCTTTATCAAGCTGATGGATGACCTTCTACATTCTTGCTGGAGCTTTGAGTTTTCTTTAGCCTTTTCAGATCCCACACCCCTCTTCTGTTATTCCAGCAGGCAGCTGATCAGGGGATCTCAGCTGTCTGGAGAGGTCATTGCTGACTGTTGTGATTCACTCTGGCTCCTTGTTTGCCTCACTCCACCAGAGCTTCTGAAGTGCTTTTTATACCTACCACCTGGGGACTGGGAATTTAATTATGATGCCACAGAAAATGTTATGATTTGTTGGGGGGGGGGGGGGTATTTGGATTGTTTGTTTTCAGGGTTTTTTTAGGTTTTATCATAGGTTTATTCTGCCTTTATCAGAAAGGCTGAAACAATGGTATACTCAAGAAAAAAGTGATCTGTTCTTACAATGATCTTTTAAGAGAGGTAAATTCAACAAAATAATGAAATCTCATTTTCAGGACAACTCATTGATAGCTTATGATAAATAACTGCTTTCTAGCTGTGAATTTATGAGTAAATAAGTACTGTGAAATATATTCCATGGTCCCAGTTTCTACTTCATCCTTGAGTAAATTTATGAGTAAATAAGTACTATGAAATTTATTCTGTGGTTCCAATTTCTCCTTCATACTTCAGTAATTGCATTAGGATTTGATCCTAATAGAATAAAACAATATGTTCATTAAGGGTGCTCTTTATGTTTGTATAGGTTGAGATGGCTTTCTTTTAGATTATTTTACGAAGTCTTATTGTAATCTTCATTTTTTTTAATAATGTCTTTAGGAAATTATTGAAGAAGGAGAGAGTTCTAGAGCTAAAGAAGTGTTAAATGATGAACGGTACAAGTCATTTAAGGTAAATCTTTTAAAGTTTATTGCTGTTGTTTAAAATTTCCCTCCCATTAGTAGAGCTTAGACATAACCATCAATTTTATTACAAAGGAACATATAATATCAAGTATAAAGAAAAATGTTGAGTAAAGAGAAAGGGAAAGAGAGAAACTGATAGAGTAAGGAATAATGGTGAAATCAGTTGCCTTTCTAATTAATGTGATGCATGCACAGTTGCTCTTAAGCTTGAACTAAACAATCTCTTTGCTTGGAAGCTAACATAATACGTACACTTTGCTGTTAGCTTAACCCAATGTTTGGTTTATTTCCTCAATTGATTAATATTATAACACTGCACCATCTCATTTGGGCATTAAGAAAATACTAGGTGAAGAAGATGACTCAGATCTATTTTAATTCTCTTTTGTGTGAGGCAAGATGAAGAGGACTGGAGATATTTGTTAGGCAGATTGTAGGTTCAGAGTCATGATCATATCTCATACTCACATGTAATTTAAACCAAATAAATGCTGCAGTTCCCATTTTTTATATGGTCAGTGAATTCTCCTCTGGAAAAATATATACTGGAATTTTTTTCCCCGCAATTTTATCTGCAGTTTTGATCCCTAAAAAATATCTTGTTTGTGTCTTCAAAAAAAATTAAAGGGTAAACTAAATAGGACTGATTAATTCTCCCCTTCATTACTCACTTTCACTTAAGGTATTGAAAGGCTCTTCCATGCTCTCTGACCTGTAATTCAGGTGTGAGAGGATGTACGGTGACAGTTGTTGATGCCATCTGTAGCGATAGTTAGAAAAGAGGTGCAGATTCACATGTATAGCAGGATTCAGGAACCAGACTTGCTTATTAATAGTAATATATATCTAGGATCAGCCATTAAATCTTACGTTTCAGGATTTAAGAACATTTCTTGGAGATTAGAATAAAAATCTATCAAGGGAAATATCTCAAATATGCTTTATGCTTTGTTTAACATTTCAAATTGCAACAAACTTTTGTAGTTCTTATGTTAGCTCAGCACAGTCTCAACATTTGACTAAACTGGCTGTAGCCAGTTTTTCCAAACAATTTTCATGTGTTTCTAAGAAAGCCAAGAAGAATCCCATAATATTACTGAATTCCTAAATTTTACTGTTTAGCATGGTTCTAGTAACAAATTGCAGAGCGCTCATCATGACTTAAAAAATCGCCACTGGTCCCAGGACCACAGTTCTGAAATGAGTGAAACAAATTACACAGTAGCATATGATGTGCTCAGCTTTGCCTCCTTACAAAAGTGGGTGCTGTACAGAACAAGTTTATATTATTCAATTTCACCAGCTGAAAAAGTGCAATACTTGTATACACAGTTGAAGAAATGGGCTGCCTGCTACTGACACTGCACTCTGGGCAGTGTCTGTAAATTAACATCTATAAATATACTGAATCGTGATGGATTTTCAAATGGAAAGAAAAACAGGATAGGCTTTTTTTTTTTTTTTTTTTTTGGGACACACACACGAATTTGGACAGTGGCATAAAATCCATTTTCTTTAATTCTTTCTCCCAATATTAATTAAGGCTCTTGGAATCATTCTAAACCCAGTAATAGACTCTTTTGAAAATCTCTTAGCACTAGCAAAAACATTAAAAGATAACTATCTAAGTATTTAAAAAATCACATTCTTTCATAAACACCCATGATTCAGACAAAGAATAGGTAATTTCATCCATTATATACAAAATGTAGGATAATTGCTATTTAATATTTCCATTTTTCTCTTTCCTTTCTCTTAATTATTTCCAAGGAATTAATCTCTTTAGAAAAACACAAAATAATGCTAGCATGCTTGGAATCCAGAGATTGCAGATTCAATGGGAAACAGCAGTTATTTGTGTCTTACACAGCTATTCATTGAATTCTATAAAAGTACAAAGACACTATTGACAGCTTTAGTATTGACAAACTGAATATAAGGAGTGCTCTTTTGGGCAGACATTGAAGTTTTCCCTCTTGCTTTCATATCACTGTTCATCTGAGATATTGATCCCCTGAAAAATGCTTACAGCTGTGACATTTTTGCTTTATGTCCTTTCTTGAGGAATAAGTTAGTGTACTAAATTACTTTGGAATAAATGGAATATATCCATACTAAAACTTTAGAAACTTGTACATTTAGTTTTTTTTTAATTTTTTTTTTTTCCTAGTGAGCAAAATAGTGAAATCTGTACTTGTCGTGGTTTAAGTCCAGTGAGCCACACAGTTTCGCTCTCTCACTCACTCCCCTCTCTTTCTTACCCCCGCTCCCGGGTGGATGGAGAGGAGAATCGAAAAGAATGCAACTCCCACAGGCTGAGATAAGAACAGTTTAGTAACTAAAGTATAACCCAAGACCACTACTGCTACCACCAATAATAATAATGACAAGGCAAATACAAGGAAAGAATACAATCACCCACCCAGCCCAATACCAAGCCCGACCCAGCAGTGCACCCCCACCCTTCCTGGTCTCTGCTGTCCGCTTTTACCTCCTGGGCATGACGTGCTATGGCATGGAATAACCTCTTTGGCTAGTTTGGGTCAGTCTGCTTCCTCCTGGCTTCCCCTCCTCCCTGGCAGAGCATGAAACTCAGAAAGTCCTCGGCCAGACCAAAACATCATTAAGCAGTAACCGAAACACTGGTGTTATCGGCGCTGTTCCCAGGCCCAAAATCAAAACCACAGCGCTGCACCAGCTACCAAGAAGGAGAAAAATGACTGCTACTGCTGAACCCAGGACAGTACTCCAAATAAGACATACCGGAATTTAGCTTGGTTCACATGAGGACTTCAGAATTGTAAGTCTATGTGCATAATAAGCAAGCAAACAGAAGTTACAATTTCTACTTGAAATTGAATTCCATGTTGAAAACCAGTATTCAGTGTGACCTCCAAGCATGTATTTTATAGAATACAGTATAAAAATAGATTAGTTTTCTTTACGTACTTACCATCTATTTCCATGCACCACTGAGAGCCTTTGCCCAGTGCAGAATTTCAAGAGCCACAGAATTCCCACTGACCTCATCTCTTGGTAGTGCAGCAACACCAACATCATGTGCACAACTACAGAGCTGGTAGTGTGTATAATACAAAATTGTAATGTCAGTCAAATTAGGAAGATAGTCGTGAGACATCACTTATTCTGTAATGTCTGTGTAATGGAATCTAGCTACTTAACATTACTTTTTGTATTTTTATTAAGAAACGCAGTAAAAAATAAAGACTACTATCCTTACCTTAAATCTCAGTTGAAAGTGCATACTTTGGTAAATCGCACAAATATTCTGGCGCCACTACTGTGTTATTGTTTAAATTTCACTTTAATGTGAACTGCCCATGTATAAAGCCAGTCTGTTCAACATAATATTTAAAGAAGAGAAGCTGAATCTGTATGTTTGTGTTACATTATTATCTTCAATTTAGGACAAACTCTTCCCAGATTTTTCCCTGTGAAACCTTGCTGTTACCTACTTATTGTTAATTCACTGCTCCTTCAGAAAACAGCACTGAAATATGTGTTCTTCTACTGACCTTTAGCAGTTTACTTCAGTCTTTGGAGTGGGAGTGAAGACATCTGAGAAATGGTACAGAATGGGTTTACGAACTCTGAAAGAGGTAAAAGCTGACAAGACCCTGAAGCTGTCAAAAATGCAGAAAGCAGGTAAAGTGAAAGTTTCATAAAAACTTCTATCTAAGAATTTGATAGCAGATCAGAGGAGGCAGAAAAGGTCATTTGTACACCCATTTTCTTGCTGTGGTGTCTTGAGAATATTAAATCATCAGATTTAAATAATATTTGGATTAACAAGCTCCCAATTAAAAATGGTGTCATTCAAAATATATGATTTTTTTTTAATTGCTTACACAGATATCCAATGAAATCTGTTATTATACACAAAATTATTAAAGGGTCATTATTGCACAAGTCATGAAAAATTTACATTAGGAAACCAGAACTACTTTTCAGTGGAGACCTGTCTCCTCTGAGGCAGTGACAAACCAAGTTTTGTAATAAAGTACTTGTAAAATTACTTCTATAATCCTAGCACATCTTAACTTTAAACTGTTAAGCAAGGTCAAATGAGTAATGTTCCTTCCCCATAGATTTTCTTTTTTTGTATGCTGTTTCCCTAAATAAAGGAATTCATTTAAACAAAGAAATCAGTTACAGTAAGGAAAGGAGGCTATATAAAATTACATTGAAATCATGTGGCTTTTTTTTTTTTTTTTTTGCAATAAACCCATATGTTTTACATCGCCTCAGAATCCCTTGGGTCAGCTTGCCCCCATACATCCTCCTTTGTCCTTTTTGATTTTATATTTAATATCCAAATGTGAAACAAGCTGCAGGACTGGGCGCTTTTGATACAAGCTCTGTGAACAGACATAAAGATAGCTGGAATATTTCACATACCTCTGAGCCTTATTATTTTCAGAAGACCCACCTTTTAAAGCAGTACATCAAGAAATGCCATTGATGGGAACTGATAGGGAAGGCAGAGTAATTTATAAATATTCAGGTTGTCAGCAAGTGGAGCAATTATCCTGATTGCTATGTTATAAATTGTTACTGCTGTCACAATTTTAAACAAATTAGAATGTCCTAAAAATTATATATAAACTATAAAGACAAAGACAAGGGAAGGAAGAAACTGTCTGTTACCTGTGATCCCCCACATCCAAAGCAGGAGGCTGACTCCAGGAATGGTGGAAGGAAGGAAGACACTTCTAAAAATGCTGGATCATACTATATTTCTTTCCGCGACGTGTTCTGACAGAAACCCAGAGATCCAGGTTCCAAAACTGAAACTGAAACCTATAGGTTCAGGTTCAAGATTGGGCATTTCTTAATTCTTGCATTAGATAGGGTTCCTTCACCCATGGTGCAAGGTGTGTGGTTCAAATTCTTGGTAAAAGTTGCCTATTTCACACAAGGCTTACCTAATACTATATAGATGTTGATAATTCCACAGAGTGATTGTACTTTTTTTGCTTTGATTTCCAGGGTTTCTCTACTATGAGGACCTTGTTAGCTGCGTATCTAAGGCAGAAGCAGATGCAGTAAGCTTGATTGTCAGGAACACTGTGTGTACGTTTCTACCAGATGCTTTAGTCACCATAACTGGTGGTTTCAGGAGGTGAGTGAAAACAAGTAAGGGCATTTGGCTGTTTTATTCAGCTACACAGAAAATACTGCTTCTGTCTTGGAAAAATCAAAGAAACAGTGGGAAAGGATAAAGAGTTTGTTTTCAATGGCTGTTTTTTGTGTTTCGTTTTTGTTTGTTTGGGGTTTTTTTGTTCTTTGTTTGTTGGTTGTTGTTGTGATTGGTTTTTTGTTTTGTTGTTTGGTTTTGTTTGGTTTTTTTTTTCCCCAGGCAAGAGAGCAATCCTATGACATTCCCAGGTTCCCATGTTTTATTACTATAGAGGGTTAGTTTGTCAGAACAAAATCTGTTTAAGAATAAGTTGCTGGGAAAATGATCACATATTTTACTTGAACATTTTTTTTCTCTTTTAGTATACCTGAATTCCAAAGGCTGAGAATATTGTAAGGCCATGCTTGAAAGAAAGATTCAATAGCTTTAAGGCTATTTTTATCTTTTTTTTCCTTTCTTTTTTTTTTTTCTTTAAGAGAACTTGGTGGCATGAGAGTGAAATGTGCAGAGTTTGTAGTGTTAGAAATATACTTTGCAGTAAACACTGCCTAAACTGAATATAAAGTGCCGACTAAATTGAACATGCACTAATCTTCGTGCAGATCAGGTGATCTCAGAATTTCTTTCCTTGGTGATTTTTGTTCCTAAAACCCAATCTGAAACTGTTGCTCAGGACATACACAATTAATTACATACACAGGAGAATGAACATGAGCCGGCAGTGTGCGCTCGCAGACTAGAAAGCCAACCGTATCCTAGGCTGCATCAAAAGGAGAGTGATCAGCAGGTTGAAGGAGGTGATCCTGCCCCTCTACTCTGCTCTTGTGAGACCTCACTTGGAGTATTGTGTGCAGTTCTGGTGTCCTCAACATAAAAAGGACATGGAACTGGTGGAACAAGTCCAGAGGAGGGCCATGAGGATGACCAGGGGACTGGAACACCTCCCATATGAAGATAGGCTGAGAAAGTTGGGCTGTTCTGCCTGGAGAAGAGAAGGCTGCATGGAGACCTCATAGCAGCCTTCCAGTATCTGAAGGGGGCCAATAGGGATGTTGGGGAGGGACTCTTCATTAGGGACTATAGTGATAGGAGAAGGGGTAACGGGTTCAAACTTAAACAGGGGAAGTTTAGATTGGATATGAGGAAGAAATTCTTTACTGTAAGGGTGGTGAGGCACTGGAATGGGTTGCCCAGGGGAGCTGTGAATGCTCCATCCCTGGTGGTGTTCAAGGCTGGATTGGACATAGCCTTGGGTGGCATGGTTTAGTGGGAGGTGTCCCTGCCCATGGCAGGGGGTTGGAACTAGATGATCTTTAGGTCCTTTCCAACCCTAACTATTCTATGATTCTAATTCTTTCAGCACTTGCTTGAGAGCCTTCCTAAAGCGACACAGCAAAGTACTGAGACTGGGAATGGACTTCAGGAGTATTAGGTTCCTTGCTCTGTACTTAGTCCCCTGTTATGTCACTACTTGTAGTACATGTCATGCTCATAAGCCAAAAATAACTTTAGCAAACACCGTAAATCTCTTGCTGCTTAATTTGTCTGTAGCATTGGTATGAAAGCAACAGACAGGAGAATGTTAATAGTTAATGTATCACTTGTGTGACATTACTGTAAGCCTTGATAGGCCTGCATATCCCTACAATGAGATATATATATAAAATAGAATTCAGAATTGCTATATACATGCACAGTGATTGTGATGAATGTATTTTATCATCTTTGTGCCACCTAGTGATATTTATAATTATTCATCATATGTCCCATACTTATTGGAAGAATGTTTGCAGCTACCAGCTACATAGTTTCTACAGACTAGTGTGGTCAATTAGAGGCATTAGGCTAGAGTATGAACCCTGACCAGAGATAGAATTTTATATTCAGAACCTCAGGTGTCATCATTCTGACAGTCCTTGTTTAAGAGGCATCTAATGACAATCTCTTCCCATAGATGCAAATCATTTGGGGAACTTGTGATGTTAGTAACTTAAATATAACTGATTAACACCTCTCCGGATGGGGCAGAGTTGCAGGACAGAACTGTTAGCATGCTGAAAATTCCCAGTTTCTTCTGAGATCATGTATTTGTGAGCTTTGTCAGCAGCACAGTTTGCAAAGTTTGAATCTCACACATCAAATTTAAGGCTATTGTTTTGCTTATTATTTCAGGGAGATATGAAAGTTAGCCATTCTCTTTTTTAATTAAGAATAGGCTTTTGTACCTCTAACTGGGTGTGTCAAATCAGAAGAGAAATTAAACTATCTAATGATGCCTTCAGTGAATAATCTTGTATAGTAATTACATGCATTTAAATAGACAGAGAATATATTATCAAACTAAGTTTCAAAATGTCAGTCCTAAATGATATTTTACCATCCCATGGAAAACAAATGCCGCAGTGTAAGATTTGTAGAAAGCTTGATTAGATGGATTGAAGTACATATATTAGGCACCTGTATTGTAGTTACTGACCTGCAATAGAGTTGACTGCATCTGTTCTTTTTTGCCTGTCTTGTATAATGGCAGTATACACTAAGCATGAAGTATGTGTAAGCTCACTTGCTCACAGTTTGCAATTAAAAAAATTGTATTTGTTTCTTTCATCATTATGTAAATATTTCAATAAAAGAAGTAGGCAAATTTTATTAATCAAACAACTTGACTTCATTCTCTCACACCTGTACATTACTAACATAAGGGAAAATATAGCTTATGATTGCTCTGAATTATATATTCATTCCGTAGGACCCAGATTTGTCTTGTTTTGTATATTTGTTTCATAACTCAGAAAAAATAAGCAGTTGATTGTGTTCTTCCTGATTTGACTGGAGATTTGAAAGTCATTAGACTCATAAACCTTACTTACTATGCAGGAGAACTGGATGAATTACAAGGAAGGAATTTGTGATCTACAGTCATGGAGATTCAATAGGATAGAGATGAACTATAGGAAAGTTACATTCTTTTCTTTAAACTTATCAAACACACACATGGCTGGATATATTTGATGAGTTACTAGACCTTTTCCATTAGATTCCTGGAATTTAATGAAATCAGATATTTTGGTATTTCTTTTATTCAAAATTAGGAAGCATAATATAAAATCCAAGTAAATAATAGCTATTTTTGAAGCCCTAGCAAACTTGTTCATGGACTTTGGTTTGATTTAGCTTTCACCTTTAGTCTTCTGTACTGCTTCTTGTACTTGTCTTAATGCTAGTGGGGGACTACTGTTTGTGTATTTCTAATTCAGAATGGTGGAAGATTCAAGGGGAAGAAAAAGAAAGGCCATAAACAGAAAGTGAAAATCAAATTAGTACTTTCCATTTATGTGGTTGAATAAAAATACCAGACCTACAATTTGTTAGAGTAAGGAATGAAAATTAGGAAAGCTGATGAAATATGATTGAGGACATACCAATCAACGAACATACTGTCGTATGAAATTTGTACTGAGGTGATTCAGGGAAAACTACAGGAATGAACTTGCCAACAAAGTTTTCAAGTTGACAAACAGGTATTCTTTATTGTGGCACTGGGAGACACGGGGGATAGCTCCTTCTAACTCCGTATTGCCACACAGGCCATCCTTATATAGTCACTTGGGCATATGTACATATTCATGAGGCTACAAATGAATTACATCATTTTCGAGAAAGTTTCCTGCATACATACAAAAATGTGATGGTGGTCTTTAAGAGTCGTTTACTTCTTCCAACAGTCTTCATAACTGCTGGCAGTCTTTGAAGCACCAGCTTAATTGACATTACAGACATCCTGTCCTTCTACTTATCAGTTAGTTTAACTGCTCCCATCCTGGACATCTGCTAATCCTGGATACTCCCCAGTAGATGTTTACAACAGCTTAATGGGTTCATTAACACCACAAACATAGCAATCATCCTGTCCTTCTACCTATCAATTAATTTAACTGTGCCCATCCTGGACATCTGCTAGTCCCAGACACTCCCCATCCCCAGGTCCTGCTTTTCTATTGTTTTTCTTACATTTTTTGTACTAAGGTCCTAAGGACCTAAATCTATGTCAACTACCTTCAAGCATCTCAGTTGTTTTCCATTACAAAGCCATCAAACTTAACATTACTTAGAACTGATTGCATTTGGTGCCTCCTTGTCTCAGAGGACATACCTTTTTCTCTGACCAGTTGCATACAGTTTATTTCCTCTTTTGCTCTAACATTCTGTAGTTTCAGCTTAGGCCCCAAATTCTTTCTTTTACCTCTTGTCGAGGGTCATATTATTGAAGCAGACTTCAACGTCTGCTACTTCCTTGAGGCCTTTTCTTTCTGTGT
The DNA here is from genome assembly GCA_028858755.1 of Ara ararauna. NCBI lineage: Eukaryota > Metazoa > Chordata > Aves > Psittaciformes > Psittacidae > Ara > Ara ararauna. Next base: position 73,428,564 of record CM054381.1, read on the forward strand.
CTTTCATCTTTCTTCTTGTCTTCACAAAACAGCAGCTCATAAAACATCTTCAATCAAAAGTCATTTTCTTCTGGTTTTGGTTGGAAGTTTCAATAATACTACATTTGGTTGAAAGCAACTTTCAATTCAGCTATCTGAATAAGGAATAATTAAAGAATATAAAGACAAAAGTAATTGAAATAAAGGGTTGTGATGGCAACCCTTCAGTATCTCCCTAATTTGAAGTCTTCCAGGATCACAAATGAATAAATTAATAGAATCTGGTTGAGTTTATTCTTTGTTACACCCCTACAGAAACACTTAGCTGTCTGCTCATAAAACATACTCCTTGAGTTTTAGTTGGTATAGTTTCATATGAGAGGCTGGGAGAATCATTTTATTTTTAAAAAATATTTTTCTGACTCTGATCTGGGTCATTTTGAAGCAGAAATTACAACACTGAAATGTATGGAAATACAGAAATAAAACAACTGTATTTATGAAATAAATCATACCCATATGCTGTGGAATGCCTTTTGTGGGTCTATCCAGTGAGGCCTATCAGCTCCACTGTATAGAAGGAATTATTGAGGATGCTGATAATGCAGTATAAAGCATATCATGCACAGTGTTATCAGACCGAATTTGCCATGCAGTCTGTTTGAATCAGGAATTGGCATGGTGTTGTTTTTGAGTTCTTAGCCTCACTTATTTTGAATTGCTGAGATTTTAGACTGCTTTCTTCTTAAAGTTAGCGAGACAAATTCTGAAGTTCAGAGTAACAACTCATATTGCAAGTTCCAAAAGCCACTGAGGGTGAAGTTTCCCTTCCAAAGTTGACATACAGAGGCCCTGGAATGAGGAGAAAAAACCCTTTGTTTTAGCATGTGACATCCCTGATTAATACTGTATCTCTCCCAGCTATATCCAAGGCAGGAGTGTAGTTTAGGCTAATGTGTGTTATCGCTTTTAAAGAGAGTTAAACTGAGGACCTGATAATTTCTTTTTTTTTTTTTTTTTTTTAATGATTATTATAAATGCAATTTCATTCTATGAAAAAAATTAATTGTTTTTCAATAGTGATAGTGTTATCTCATCTTGCATATATTACTGCATTTTACAGAAAATTTGATGCTTATTAGCAATGTGTTAGTGCTACTATTAATAATATTAGCATTTCTACAGGGTTGTTATAATGACAAATAGAAAACATCACACTAGGTTTCATGGCAGGGGCTTGTCTCCCTTTTTACTGTAGCTCCAAGTTAGGGCATGGCTTCACAGTGACTTAAAGAAAACATTGTTGTGGTCTGAATCACTATCACAACATCCTGTAAGAGTCTGTGTTTTTTGTTAATTTGATTTAGCTGCTGACATTTGGTTTTGCACAAGGGTTAATCTAGGGTGAGAGCTTCTTAAGAGCATTGTATACTAGAGAGGTGAAGCATTATATAGTAGATGTACTTTATGGCTTCAATCTCTTTACTGGTTATTCATATCTTAACACATATATCCACAAAACCCAATTGACTGAAGGATCTGGAATAAGAATTAAACACAATAATAAGAATAAATCATCATGTTAACTTCATTTCCAGTATGGCTTTCTTTCAGCCTTTCTGTATGTTTTGTCCATATGATTCACAAATGATTTACAAATTAGGTTTCAGTTTTCTTGTGTTCTGTGTAGCACACTCAGACAGTTGTGGTTAGGTCTGCAACAGTGGGATTGTATTGCAAAGATATGAGCGCAGTTACTGTATCATTTATAGGCACTTTTTTTTTGGAAGTTACCTAGGCATCCTATTGGTATTACAGTTTCAATTCTGACTTATGCACACACTTTTGTTAGCTTCTCCCATCTTTGCCTTAAGATAGAATGAAATAGACTAAGGAGACACTTTGTTTTAGATAAGTTTTCATACTGCAATTCTTGAGAAGGTGTCCAAGTGTCTTGGGTGATGTATCAAGCAGAATAACTAGTACTTATCCTATTCTTTGTAGAAGGCTAATTCCTTTATCCTTCATCAGTCTTCAGAGAAGTTTTGCCTCAGACTCTTTTATTACTGAATTCCGTTCTATCATGAGCCTAATTGTAGATCACTGTCTTCTTGCTTGAATTTTATCTTATCTTTTGGAAATTGGGATTTGAGGCTCTGTAACATTCAAAGATAAGGATTGCTATTATAAAAGCAATAAAGAGAGCAAAGGACAGGGTTGGTGTTCTTGTCAGGCAGCAATGCCATGCTTTTGTGTATTACAGTGTGAGAATTTTCCCTATGTGCAGTGACATTTCCTAGAAGGCAAAGGAATGCATAAAGGAATGACATGGGACAAGATCCTCATCTTTCCTGTTGTATCAAGAAAATTGTTTAAATATACCTTCTTTCAGTCTCAGAGATAAAGTAAAATCAAATAGCTCAGAACAAGAAACACTTCCAGAGATTATTTTTCAGACTCAGGCTCACACATTGATGAATAATTAATGCTATTGTGGCACCTTCATTTCAGAAATGAGACTTCTATAAGGTATCTGGAATCACAATTATCTGTGTTGACACATACTCATAAGTGAGAGAATGTGAGGTTGAATATATGAAGAATATTAAGCTTCCCAAGTGTTTGGTATATACTCAAGACTTGGTAGTTTATTTAACAAGCTAGTCATGTGCCATTGACTATATTTCTTGATAAATCCTGATGAAAAGCTCTATTTGACCTTATCATATTGGATGCTCCTAATAAAAGTGGTTTTTAGCAGGCTGTAGAGGCTCTACAATGAGGCTAGCACACCTGATGTGACCCCAGATCTTTGTTAGGTACTGAGAAATAAATGTATTTGAAGTCCTATTACCCAAATTATTTTTCCACTCAGATCTAGGATGTAAATAGTGCTAGTCTTAAAACTAGTATCAATTATTTAGCAAAGGTTTCTTTCATTAAGTTTTTAAACAAACTCCTTGGCAGAGGTTCCTTATTCCACTCACATGTTGTTACAGTGTATCTTTGCATTTGTACTATTCTTAGATATAGTTTTTGCTATCCCTTTTTTTTTTTTTTAACTCCTTAACACAAGATATAGTAAGGGAAGATATAAGCTGTACCCAGCTGCTGAAGTCCAAATACTGTAATTTCTTCTTACTTTCTTCCACTGCTCTTATAAGAAGCAAATTTTTTCATCTGCTGTTATTTCGTCAGGGAGAAATATTCTATAAAGGAGCTGCAAGGCAAGCTTCTCACCAAACACTTGAGCTGGTACAGTAGTTTGCACGCACTCTAGTACAAGCAGATCCTGGAAGAGTCTAGCAGTTCTTCTAGCGACAGACTTGAGACTGTTTGTATGTCATTCATGAGTAAAGCTTTGCCTCTGATAAAAGCCTCATCTAAAGTGGACTATAGTTTAACCCAGAGCTGTTCTAATGTGGTCTGATTTGTCTAAAAGCTTAGTAAACCAGGTTCATCTTATTGAATTCCTTAATTTTAGAAGCATTTCACCTTGAGGTGGCAGGAGTTAGAGGCACTACAACTGGGCAAGAGCAGAGGTCATCACTAGGTTCTGCTTCTAATTTTCTGTAACCCACTGAAAAACAAGCTGAGAAGGGAGAAAATAATTTTATCCATATTAATGGCTAGCCAAGTCTATTTAGAAGATAATCTATTAGAGTAATTCAGACACTTCCTTTTGTCATTAGAGCTTTGATTATTTTTCCACTCAATATATTATTAGCCATGATGAATCATGAAGTAGAAGCTAATGAATCATAGAATCATAGAATAGTTAGGGTTGGAAAGGACCTTAAGATCATCTAGTTCCAACACCCCTTCCATAGGCAGGGACACCTCCCACTAAATCATGTCACCCAAGGCTCTGTCCAACCTGGCCTTGAACACCATCAGCGATGGAGCATTCGCAACTTCCCTGGGCAACCCATTCCAGTGCCTCACCACGTCACAGTAAAGAATTTCTTCCTCATATCCAATCTAAACTTCCCCTGTTTAAATTTGAACCTCTTACCCCTTGTTCTATCACTACAGTCCCTAGTGAAGAGTCCTTCCCCAGCATCCCTATTGGCCCCCTTCAGATATTGGAAGGCTGCTATGAGGTCTCCACGCAGCCTTCTCTTCTCCAGTCTGAACAGCCCCAACTTTCTCACCCTATCTTCATATGGGAGGTGCTCCAGTCCCCTGATCATAAATAATCTAGGAATCATGGACAAAAAGAATTTTGTAAGAAACCATGAAACACTCAAGTAATTAGCCCAGTATATTCTTTCAAAGCCTTGCAAAAACTTGTTGATTCAAGATTTTTCACATGCCCTATTCTTCTCATACTTTGACCCCTTTCACAGGTTAAGCAGCTCACTGTAAGGATGCTGTTTAGTTGTATCCTTCTTTTGTTTCTAAAACTACTTCAAGTGATGGGTCCAGAGCAGAGGTGGCAATGTTGTCAATTCCTGCGAAGCCAGTTTTACGCTGTACGTGTACAGCCAGAAACTCCCTGGTTAACCTGTACTTCCTGGAGTGTATTTCTAACAACATTAGCAGTGTTTTCTGTATCCTGTCAACACTGATGAGGATTATTATTAAGTAAGCCGGAGCAAAACAAATAATGCTTATTCAGCAAGATCTGAGATTCCAGATTATATTATTTCAGGACTATTACAACAAAGCTTTCTCTATTTGCATTTTATTTCTTTTTAATGTAATTAGAAAAAATCAAGAATGAAAACCAAAGACAGGGGTAATGTATTTCCTTGCCTGGCAGTGTCATGGTTTAAGCCCAGCCAGCAACGCAGAACCACACAGCTGCCCTTTCACTCCTTCCCCTTTTCCTCCCCCTGCTCCCAGAGGGATGGAGAGAAGAATCAAAAGGATGTAACTCCCATGGGTTGAGATAAGAACACTCTAGTAACTAAGGTATAACACAAACCTCTACTGCTACCACCAATAATAATAATGGTAAGGGAAGTAACAAGGAAAGAGAATACAACTGCTCACCACCCGCTGACTGATACCCAGCCCGACTTGAGCAGTGATCTAACCCTTCTGGGCCCCTGCCCCCAGTTTTTACATCCTGGGCATGAGGTGCTGTGGTATGGAATACCTCTTTGGCTAGTTTGGGTCAGGTGTCGTGTCTGCTTCCTCCCAGTTTCCCCTCCTCCCTGGCAGAGCATGAGACTCAGAAAGTGCTTGGTCAGAGTGAGCATTACTTAGCAACAATTAAAAATATGTGTGTTATCAGCATTGTTCCCAGGCTGAAAGTCAAAACCACAGCACTGCACCAGCTACTAAGAAGGAGAAAAGATAACTGCTACTGCTGAACCCAGAACAGGCAGTCAATCTGAAATTTTAGTTATGTGCTGGTATGTTATCAGACTAGTTACCATTTCAATTCTAGACAAAGTTTTCATATGAAACTGACTAAAATCTTTAAAATTACTGCATTGATGACTGCTTTATGCTATTTACAATATCTGTCATTATACAGAATATAAGGAATATTGGCAGCAGTATTTTCAGTTTACAAAGGCATACTTGTAGAGGCAAAGCAACATACCACAAGTACTCTACTAGAAGTAAGGTAAAGCACTGTCTTAAAAATAAACTATTTATTTACAGTTCATGTAAAATGAGTGATTTTGTTAATTTGACATCAAAATCAGGTATTCTATGTTAAAATGAAAACCAAGGCGTGCAATTAATAGAAAAAGATACAAGAATTTCTGCTCCAAATGCAGCTATTTTTAGTGTAATAACAAAACTAAAATTCGCAGGAGTCTAACTGGTTTTGACCACCAATTCCGAGTAGGTTGCCTTTTAATTTAAAAAGTTATTTTAAAAGAGTGTAACAGCCAAAGTGTATAAGCTTGGGCTGATGACTATGTAGATCAATTTAGATGTTATCAGAGGCAGAAATGCCCAGTTGCAGAGAATCCTCTTGATATATGTGATGAGATACAAAATTTAAAAAATAACAACGATAAAATAGGAGTCAGAATAAGCAAGAAACATGCTTTGAGCAAGAAATTTATGTATGTGTGTATACAGTAATGATACATATATATGTAAAAAGACTATGAAGAAAGAACAGAATGATAGCTAATAAGGGTATTCAAAGAATTATTTATTTTTTTTTCTGATTTGCCCTGTAAGATCACTTTCAATCATTTTTGGCACATCAGGGTCAGCCATCTGACAATTCTGTGTTTCTGAATTATATGGAAATATTTTCAGAATGCTTGACACTGCATAAAACCAAAATGTTAATGGCTTCACTAAGTCAAATTAAATTTTAATGGCCATGGTTTAATTTTTCTTTTAGCCCATTCACATCCTTTAAGTAGCATTAAATGTGATTCAGTTTGTCTTCTAATATCGCAGCTGACCTGAATAGCCTTTTCAATTAGCCTTTTAGATGAAGCAGATCTGATACATTTTAAATAAATAAAGATCTCTTTTTATTGTTTAAATGCTGATATTCACAGCTCATTTAATCCATTTATTGAGATGTAATGTCAAAAAACCAACAGGTTTTTGTACAATGCTGGTGAATAATGTGTAAAGATGAGACAAAAAAAAAAAAAAAAGCAATATCTTTGTTTTGTAAGAGAAAGGAATTTAAAGGAAGAGGAGCTCAAAAAGATCCATTTAAGATCTTAAGACAGCTGCATGACTGAGAAATTAACAAACTAATTTGCCAAGAAGTTACACATTGAAAACAATTTAGGAGATGGTGAGAAAAATAGTGAGCTGACAGTGCAGATTCCTCTCAAATTTATTTTGACATTTTTGAAATAATTTAATCTCTTTCGTAGATGTCCCATGTTTTTTAAATTGCGCATTCTATACTAATATAACACATTTTAATTTTTTCATGAATTATTTTGGTGTTTACAATGTAATATGCCTTTTACTTATAGAAAAAGCAATATAAATTGTTAGAAATCTACCATAGTTCATTCAAAAGCATCTTTGTTGTTTCCATAATTCTGTTTGATGCTTGTTCTCATTTTTGGATGACAGATTTTCAAAATCTTCACTACATAACAGAGATGGCCTACTGTGATAAAACCTTCACTGTGTATGGGGCAGGCATGGGGAAAAAGGCTTCTGGGTTTACTGCTCAGCATGGGATACAACAAAAGCAATCTGAAGTGTCTTTTATGTAGCAGAGCTGGGCTGACGGTCATTTGGACTGTAGATGTATCTTTTCTAGTGGCTCTAGTTATCAAAGTGCGGGAGAATGGTATTGCCATTAGCTAGAGAAGATTTCAGCACTGACTTCAGTTTTGCTGTTTACTTGCTTGTATCAGATTATAAACCTGCCCACAAATAACTTGCTTTCTCCTGATGTAGAGTTTTAGCTGTAAAATAAATACCAGCCTATCATGACGGCTCACTCATTAGACTCACCTAAGTGGAAAGAAGCGGTGACAGCTGTCAGTATGAATAACAGTACTCCCAGTTTGAAACTTCAGTGGCTTGTGCAGTGGCACTCTGAGATAATATACCATTAGAATTCCAAAATGTTAAAACAGATTTTGCATTATTTACGCAAGTTTCTAGACAAGTTTGCCAAAGTGAATGTTCTGAAAAGTTTTAAAAGGGGTTATCGTGCAACAGTTTGTACTCCCATGTATAATTCTTAACCTATATTTTACTGACCAGGCCCATTTTAGTAGGCTAGCAATAAAACCAATATTACTCATTTATCATTTTAGAACAATTAACATACGTGGTACTGTTTACTATTAGCATTATGAAAATTAAACATGGAAATACTAAGTTCTGGTATGACATATTGAAACACTCCCTTTTTCTTTTTTTTTTTTCTTCATCTTTATCTTTTTCTTTCCCTTATTATTTTTTTTTTCTCTGAAGGGGAAATGCTCTGCCTTTTCTTGAACATGATTCTCCCAATATATGAATATGACATTTTTCAGTGAGCTCACATTTTTCAGTGAGGTCTTCTGCAGAGGACACAAGCATTGGTGCTGATGCACTTTGAATAGAATACCATTTCATCCAAAATATCGCATCAAGTCCAATGGCCCAAGGCATTATTATATCATACAATCTGGGGCTATAGCTGGGGCCAGGTTGCATGATACAGAGCATGTACTAAAATTGATTTATCAGTATAATTTTATAAGGTGGAAATACACATCCTACACTAAGGGTGAACTATTGCTCCTTGAATGTTTTGGTAATTTGGGAGTAGATTAGGATAGGTCATAGGGGAATAAAAGCTGATCTGATTAAAAGGGAGCTTTACAAATAATCGGTACCTAACTTTAACATGTACAGAAATGCATTCATAGACTGAATGAGCTTCATTTTCAAAATCTGTGGAGAGAATGACAAGTAATTCTTTGCAAGAAAATCTCAGGCAAGATCAATTATAACCTTAAAAGATTCTATAGAAGAGTTGTGTTATATATACTTCAGTTAATTTGAAGTGCATAAAATAGGGATCATGCAGTTTGCAGACTCATTATTTTTTCATGATACTGATATCAGAAATAATAGGAATATAATAGCAAATATGAATATCTAATTTTCAGTAATTTTCAAATTTTATCACATGCTTCACTATGTAACCAAATCTAAATTCAGTGAAGATTTGATTAGCTCTTTTTGAAATTTTTGGTGGCTTTCCACTAATGTTTGGATTGCTTTTTTTTTTTTTAATAGTAAAGACATAACTATTATGTTACTATTTGGGAAAAGGTTTGATGAAACAGGATGCCGACAACATGAACATTGCAAGACAAAATATATCAGCAGTGTTACAGAACAGATCTATATCCAGAAACTAAATAGATCATACATTTATATTTATGGTTAGTTTGAAAATATGTCAAAATGTTTTGAAATCATGCTTTGTTTTCTGTGGAAATTTCTAAATTTAAGAACTTGACAAATATCAGCCTTTCTAATATCTCTGAAATATTTTGATTCACATCTTAGCCAAGAAATTGAAACAACTTTGATTAAAACATTTATTAGTTATTTATATTTTCCTGTCCAACTTAGAACCATAGAACACTTAGGGTGGGAAAGGACCTTAAGATCATCTAGTTCCAACTCCCCTGCCAGGGGCAGGGACACCTCCCACTAAACCATGCCACCCAAGGCTCTGTCCAACCCGGCCTTGAACATCGCTAGCGATGGAGCATTTACAACTTCCCTGGGTAACCCATTCCAGTGCCTCACCACCCTTACAGTAATGAATTTCTTCCTTATATCCAATCTAAACTTCCCCTGTTTAAGTTTGAACCCATTCCCCTTGTCCTTTCACTACAGTCCCTAATGAAGAGTCCCTCCCCAGCGTCCTTACAGGCCCCCTTCAGATATTGGAAGGCTGCTAGGAGGTCTCCACGCAGCCTTCTCTTCTCCAGGCTGAACAGCCCCAACTTTCTCACCCTATCTTCATATGGGAGGTGCTCCAGTTCCCTGATCATCCTCGTGGCCCTCCTCAGGAGTTGTTCCAACAGTTCCATGTCCTTTTTATGTTGAGGACACCAGAACTATACACAGTACTCCAAGTGAGGTCTCACAAGAGCAGAGTAGAGGGGCAGGATCACCTCCTTCAACCTGCTGGTCATACTCCTTTTGATGCAGACCAGGATACGGTTGGCTTTCTGGGCTGCAAGTGCACACTGCCAGCTCATGTTCATTTTCTCATTGACCAACACCCCCAAGTCCTTCTGCGCGGGGTTGCTCTGAATCTCTTCTCTGCCCAACCTGGAGCTGTGCCTGGGATTGCTCCGACCCAGGTGTAGGACCTTGTACTTGGCATGGTTAAACTTCATCAGGTTGGCATCAACCCACCTCACAAGCGTGTCAAGGTCCCTCTGGATGGCATTCCTTCCCTCCAGGGTATCAACCGAAGTACAGAGCTTGGCGTCATTGGCAAACTTGCTGAGGGTGCACTCAATCCCACTGTCCATGTCACTGACAAAGATGTTGAACAAGACCGGTCCCAACACCGATCCCTGCGGGACACCACTCGTTACTGGTCTCCAGCTGGACATTGAGCCATTGAGCACAACTCTTTGTGTGTGGCCATCCAGCCAGTTCTTTATCCACCGAGTGGTCCACCTATCAAATTGATGTCTTTCCAACTTAGAGACAAGGATGTCATGTGGGACAGTGTCAAATGCTTTGCATAAGTCCAGGTAGATGGCATCCACTGCTCTACCCCTGTCCATCAGTTCCGTAGCCCCATCATAGAAGGCCACCAAATTGGTCAGGCAGGATTTCCCCTTAGAGAAGCCACGCTGGCTGTCACCAAGCACCTTGTTGTTTTTCATGTGCCTCAGCATGCCTTCCAGGAGAATCTGCTCCAAGATTTTGCCAGGCACAGAGGTGAGGCTGACTGGCCTGTAGTTCCCTGGGTCATCCATTTTCCCCTTCTTGAAAGTGGGGTTATATTTCAGGATATATTATATTATATTTCAACTTGTCTAAATTCTCATTGAATATACTAGATTGAGTGAATAGGCAGAGAAAATAAGCTATCAACTGTAATTATCACTCACAATTTGTCACAAAATCAAGCACCAGCAAATATTTTAGTCATTACTGGTTCATTAATGGTTGGGGGTTTTGGCTTTACATATGGATATTCTGGGGAGGAATCATATTTTAAGGTACTTCTCTGGAAAGTCATAATAATCAGGATGTTTCTTATAAACATTTGACATGAAGACAGCTAATACCATGCATTGATTTCTGAAATGTTCAACCAGTGAATTTAAATGGACTTATTTTAATACTTAGGCCTGGAAGTATGTTGAAGTATGATATTTAAAATGTACTACTTGAAAAGTACTTGCTGTAAATGGATGAGCGCCGAGGGTCTCGCAGTTATACAGGCTGTCTCACAAATAAATAGCTGTAGAGTAAAATATGTTCGTAATAGTACATAAAACTCGAAAGTAAAAGTATTCTAAAAGTTATAGAGCATTAGGTACAAGAAAGACTATTAAGATAGTGGAATATATTCAGGGAAAGATGACGTAGCAAGATAAAAAGCAAGGATAAAAAGACAGGAGATTTCAGATAATTTGGTAAGACAGAAGATAAATTAAGAACAAGTTGTCAAATCAAAGACATGCATGGCCTTGATATGATAAAGATGCATAGTTTGTTAGATAGTTCTGTTCCTTAGATTTTATCTATTGAACAGTTTCATTGGGGTCCATCTGTTAAAAAGAGGATGCCTTACAAAGTCCAAGCCACTCAAGGTGGGAACAGGATGAAGAGAGACAGATAGTGACACTGTCTTTGTAACGGGCACCCGTGCAGAAGTCTGAAGGAAAATTTAATCAAACTGGATCAGAACTCTGACAGCAGCCTTAGACTAAGTTCCCAGCAGTAAAGTCAGCTGTAAAGTAGCATTAATGGGCCACAGATAGGGCCTGATTATGATTAAGAGATTTATTTAATATGTTAAGAAAGAACAGTGCTAATGATGCTTCTCAAGCTTTCTATCAGACATATAGGTGCATCAGAAATCAAGTATTTATTTCTTATTTTGTTTCAGATGGTTATACTGAAACATCTCTTTACCTATGAATTCTGATGCCTGTCCCTAAGCAATTCAGGTCAGAAGTAGAAATAATTAATTACATTTTGTCTTGTTTGCGGTCTTTCTTGAATGTCTGTTGCTTCCTCTGAGATCTTCTTGATGCCTCAAAAGTATATTTCTTACTAATCATATGGCAAGATAATCATGTTTGTTAGTTTGATAGATGGCTCAGGGCTTCAATGCCAGAGATGAAGATTTTGCTCTCTATTAGTGAGCAGTTACTAAGATGAACACTATTCTGTGGTTCACTGTTTGCAAAAGAGATTTTTGCAGCCTCGGGTGCCAGACATTCAGGGTTTGCAGAATCAAATGCCTGTTGTTTAGAGTCAAGAGATCAAAACCAAGTTCTAATTATAATACGTAATATATTGCATCACTTTCACCATGGTTTTATTCATAGAAAGCTGGCTTGAAAACAAGGTATTTTTAGCAGAGCTTACTTATTGCTGGTTTACTCTTTAGCAGAAGTCAAAGTTTATTATAGGCTAGTTGGTTGGTTTGAAGATGGTTGACAGCGCAAGCAAAGAATGACATTTTCCTGGTAGTTAGTCATGAGAAAAGCTGCAAGCATTGGTGACATTGTACTACATTTAGAGCAACCAGGGAATATGTTTTGCAGGTCCCTGTGAGCAAAAGAAGCCTAAACATTTTAATTAAGTGTGGCATGATCATGCCAGTGGTGTGGGGACGTGATAACGAGGAGGTAACTGCTGGCTAATTTTTTATTTTTCCTTTTTATGGTATGAGTCAGACAGAACGTTTTCTACATGTCAGGTAACAAGGAAAAGACAAAAAAGATTAAAAATAAATCATGTAGGAAATGCCTGAATTGCAGGTTGTAGCCAGAAATAGTCCTTTAAGTTGCTTTCAGTTTGGGAATGGTGGAAATTATTAAGGATTGTTGTTATGCTGTGAGAGTTGGATGGAAATGTTTCAGGCAAGTTTTTGAAGAACAGAAAATCAGCATTAAAGAGAGAGCAGCAAAGCTGATAAGACAGACTTGGTTATAATCAGCTTTGATAGCTGCTCTCTGGTACCACTAGGGGCTATCTTGGAGAACAGAAAAAAAAAAAGGCAAAACATTATGGGTTGCTTCTTTTTGTATCCAAGTTTATAAACTCGTATTAGTTCATACACCAATAATGTTAAACTTTGCATGCCATGTTAATGATGAAAGACTGCAGAAAATTTTCCTTTTGTTTCAGCAAATTTTACACGTAGACACAGTTCTAGTGGGTAAACACAGCAGACATTCTTGGTTATTTGATCCTGTTGCAGAGGTTACTGTGTCTAGTTGCACCTAGTTTGTCTGCTTTAGTAATATCCTCATTGAACATCGTTACTTGTGAAACATCTTGATGTTGGTATTGTAGTGTACATTTGTATCACTACCCTAAATAGTACTACATCCAGACTTAGTAAATGTAGATGGTATCTCCACTATTCAATTACCTTGAATGAAATGTGAACAACCTGTTGGTACATTCTGGCTAAAAGGTGGGTGGGAGCCTTGACATTGGTTTCAGCTGAATCATGAGAAAATAAAAGGAAGATTTCATCTAATTGTTTTGAGAATTTGAACTGGCAAGAAATGATGACCCAGGAAATGCATCTTCACATTTCACCTAAAGAAATAAAAATAGGTAGCTACAATGAAGATCCCTTATAATTTCCCTTTAAGTGAGGTTACACAACAGTGTGGTTGTGTGCAGGTTGAAGAAATCAAGACTATATTCACACAGAAGTCAGAACAAGAGTTTAGAGAAATAGGACATAACTGGTTCTTTGGGAGACTGAAAATACATGGCTAGAGCTTTACAATATGTGGATCAGGAAAAACGGTACAGAGAGAACACTCAAAAGTTACATTCTCAAACAGTATCTCCTTGTGATGGTTTGGAATTAAGGAAACTGGTTAATAATAATCAGAGAAGTTGTCAATTTAGGATTAAATCAACTAAGCCAAATTCATGAGCTCCTTAGACTGAGGGAAGATCATGTCTTGAAGCTGAGCAGAGGAATTTTGTAAAGGAGGATAAAAAGATTTCACTATGGAGAGATTTACTTATGGCAGAAGGTAGTTTTAGTGACAGGCTTGTCTACACCTTAAAAGGCTTTTCTAGTATGCTTATACCTGTAGAATATATTGGCAGCCTTTCTCTGTGCAGATGCAGTGTTTCTTTGCTAGCATAGTTTAAATGATTTTCTCAAATGGAAAAACCAGTATTGGTCCAAGGGTATAACTGTTTCAGGTCCAGGGAACTGCTGGATAACAGTGTCATTTCACACAACAGTTATCTTATCAAAACACTGATGTAGCCCAAATAGACAGGTTTTGATTTTCAATTTATGTTTGACAGCTGATTGCAAAAACCCCATAGTTGTATTCCATAATTCTGGAGTGAAATATGTTCATTTTAATGGTAAATAATAATTTCTCTGAAAAAGTCTAGTTTTATAAATGTGTACCACAGGTTTTCTAAATGTATCCCTTCCCTTAGACAAAATTAGCTCTGAAAAGAGAGCAATTTCATTTTCTCTAGATTATGCTTCTGTAAAATTCCCAGCTACCTTGCTTGCAGTAAGGGTATGCAAGCGTTGTTATGGAACACCCATTTGTCAGACCAATCCTGGAAAATTTAACAGTTCACTCTAAAAATTCAAGTGAGCAAGCAGTGTCATTAAAACATAATAGATTGTACTCATGCTTGAAGTTTAAACTGTGCATATTTTTTTCAGAAGCACTAGAGTACAACTTCAGTGTCTTGATAGAAAGGCTAGACTCAAACTCACCATCCTGCAGCTGTATGCTAGCAACCACACAAATTTGAAATTATCAGTAATTATATTTTATTGGAGAGGTGATAGATTAATAAAATATCTTAAAGTAATGACAGCTAAAGTAGAATTATACATATTGCCACAAAAGCCGTGAAAGTTTAACTTCAATCAGATTGTCATGCACTTATGTCTAATTCAGATGCATGAACACTTGCCAGCAGCTCAAAAAGAATCATAGAATCATAGAATAGTTAGGGTTGGAAAGGACCTTAAGATCATGTAGTTCCAACCCCCATGCCAGGGGCAGGGACACCTCCCAATAAACCATGCCACCCAAGGCTCTGACCAATCCAACCTTGAACACCGCCAGCGATGTGTTGCATTAAAGGGGGGGGGGAAACAAACCCCTTGCTTTATTTTCTGATATGCAGCTACCGGTCCGACAGCGTTCGCTTATATCGAACCTTTACTGGTCCGGATTTCAATCCGACTGCGTTCGCTTATATTGAACCTCTACTGGTCCGGATGCCAATCCGACCGCGTTCGCTTATATCGAACCTCTACTGGTCCGGATGCCAATCCGACCGCATTCGCTTATATCGAACCTCTACTGGTCCGGATTTACCGATAGTGGCAATTGGATATCGAAACAGTGCGGTTTATTGACTGAATTTATTAATGCAACAGGTACAGGTTCTTATGGATTGCCGGTGATAAATACTGTCTGCAAAAGCACATGCATATAATAGTTACATGGATACAAGCACTTGATAAAGTTAACACAGCATAGCTCTAGAATATACAGGTGACAATAAGAGTAACTCTATAGAGATTCTAAGTTTTTCCTAGGAAAGCACTGGACGCAGTGCGAGTCTTACCCACAGGCGTCCTTATGGGGGGTGAAGAGAGGTCCAGCCCATCGACCGGTCCCAGGAGTCGGTTGATGTTATCTTCCTTGACTCGTCCACGATGGTATCTTCCCCAAAATCCCCCTTTCTGTTGGGTCATTTTATATCATTTTTACCTTCAAGGTGGAGCTTGAGTGACTCTAGTCATACATGCCTTTATTACCATTGGTGCAAATTTCTCTCGCCTCGATTTAAAGGTATGTGAGATCAAAAATTCAGAGCGCATGCTCAGAGAGGGGTGGTCTTATTTCGGGGGGGGGGGGGGGTCGCATTGGAGATGGGTGTGTATTTTAGCATGTAAATGCATTATAATGACATTATAATGAAGCAAAGTTCACACTGAGGACGGTATTTTGTCAAAAGATGAGAGGCCGCTGGCTCAGGGTAGCAAGTATGCAGCTTATCAGTTTCTTGTACCACATAGTTCCCATTTTTTCTGCTGAAGTTAGGATGAAGCGTAACTGCGAGATCTCTACCTCGCTCCACCCTCCGTCTGTTATGGGAACCGCTGTGGAGTGCACATTCCTGACATACCAGGTATGGCTGCATCTCGCCCCGAGAGGCCCTGAAAGTCCGTTTCTCTCTTATGTGTGGACAATGCTGCACTTTGAATATAGATTTAATCCCCAATTATCCCACATTTCCTAATTATTCCACACGATGGAGCATTCACAACTTCCCTGGGCAGCCCATTCCAGTGCCTCACCACCCTTACAGTAAAGAATTTCTTCCTTATATCCAATCTAAACTTCCCCTCTTTAAGTTTGAACCCATTACCCCTTGTTCTCTCACTACAGTCCCTAATGAAGAGTCCCTCCACAGCATCCTTACAGGCCCCCTTCAGATATTGGAAGGCTGCTAGGAGGTCTCCATGCAGCCTTCTCTTCTCCAGGCTGAACAGCCCCAACTCCCTCACCCTATCTTCATATGGGAGGTGCTCCAGTCCCCTGATCATCCTCGTGCCCTCCTCAGGAGTTGTTCCAACAGTTCCATGTCCTTTTTATGTTGAGGACACCAGAACTGCACACAATACTCCAAGTGAGGTCTCACAAGAGCAGAGTAGAGGGCAGGATCACATCCCTCGACCTGCTGGTCACGTTCCTTTTGATGCAGACCAGGATACGGTTGGCTTTCCGGGCTGCAAGCGCACACTGCCAGCTCATGTTCATTTTTTTCATGAACCAACACCCCGAAGTCCTTCTGCGCAGGGTTGCTCTGAATCTCTTCTCTGCCCAACCTGGAGCTGTGCCTGGGATTGCTCCAACCCAGATGTAGGACCTCGCACATGGCATGGTTAAACTTCATCAGGTTGGCATCAGCCCACCTCACAAGCATGTCAAAGTCCCTCTGGATGGCATTCCTTCCCTCCAGGGTATCAACCGAAGTACAGAGCTTGGTGTCATTGGCAAACTTGCTGAGGGTGCACTCAATCCCACTGTCCATGTCACCGACAAAGATGTTGAACAAGACTGGTCTCAACACCGATCCCTGAGGGAAACCATTCGTTACTGGTCTCCATCTGGACATTGGATCATTGAGCACAACTCTTTGTGTGTGGCCATCCAGCCGGTTCTTTATCCACTGAGTGGTCCACCTATCAAATTGATGTCTCTCCAACTTAGAGACAAGGATGTCATGTGGGACAGTGTCGAACGCTTTGCACAAGTCCTGGTAGATGACGTCACCTGCTCTACCCCTGTCCATCAGTTCTGTAGCTCCATTATAGAAGTTTTAATCCTATTTGATGTTACAATTTGAGGGGGATGGTTTTTGTTGATTTTGTTTGTTTGTTTTTTGGTTTTGTTTTTTTTGTGTTTTTTTTCCAATGGATGTAAGCAATCTATTTTTCAGTTCTAGGAATTTTAAAAGAAAACCTGTCATATTTATATAACTTCCCGTACATCTGAGCAGGAAGCAAATAGAAACCTCTATTTTTATGGTAGCTTGATTCTACAGATTGTTCTGTCACTGCCAAGTGAAGACCAGGCTGAAAATTTAATATATTTCAGATATTCTGAAAATGCACATTTCTTCCCTTGCATGAACATTAATATTGTCTTTTAAATTGTTTAAAGTGAATATTTTCAGTTTTGGAAATGCCAAAGTAGACACGCATGAAAAAGAATTTTTTGATGGAAGTTTCTGTGATGGATATGACAAAGGAAATCATTTGAAACTCTGAAGAGAATGAAATGGACTGGGATTAAATGGACATTTTTAATCTGCTACCCGAAAGCTTCAATATAGCAATAATTGTTGCTATAAAGCTATTTGTTAATTCTGTAATAGTGTCAGTATAGAAATATATCTTTTTCTTTCTTCTTTAAAAATAAAATGTCCTAAATACTATCTCATATATCTTAATGGGCATCTGAATAAATAGAATAGAAATATAATTCTGAACCAAAAAATTCTCTCTTGGACAATGAAAATATGAACTTGTAAATAGAAACTGCCTTAGCTGCAAAATCATTGTTTCTAGTATTAAAAAAAAAGAAGTGTGACAAATAGTTTCATAAAATCTTTTTTAAAATATACAGCTCTCATGATTAATAATGAAGACTGTTATCTATTTATTTCAATAAAAAATTTGAATGCAGCTGACCTTTCTCTTTTCTCTTCTACATTATTAATGGTGTTGAAGAGATCACTAGGTTATTGTTCTAGCAGTATATATTTTGCTTAGTTGAGGTTTTGGTTTGCAAGTAATGCTGTTTGAAATGTTGCACTTCAGTAGATTATGTACCCACCTGAGATGAAAAAGGTATAGCTTTCTGACTTACAAATCCAGAATGTCAATACATTTCAGCTGTCCAGCTCCACCTTTAGGCATTTGGAGTACGTATGTAATCCATAGCCCACTCTTGATTACTCCATCTAAATGGCAAATATAATTCTCTGGCAAAACGCCAGCATAAGGCAAACGCAGCAACTGAATCTGTCTTGAATCAGAACAATATCTATATATAATGATTAATGCAGATCTAGAAGGGTCAAGAGCACTCCCAGTTTGTGGTAACTTGTCCTTAAAAGCACTGGTCACCAACTACCTGCAAAGAAGTCTAGAAGAAGTCCTAAAAACCTTAACCTCCTTTTATTATCTCAGGTTGATTTATTGTTGAATACATATATAGGTTATTTTCTTTGTTTATTTTTTCTTTGTTGTTGCTGTATTTGGGAGGTTTTTTTCCCAAAGTTCATCATACTCTCTGAAAGTTCACTGAAACATCTGACATTTTTGGGTGCACTAATCTCTTTGTTGTATTCTTTGTAAGTATATGTAGTTGAATTTCCTTGCATAATTTTAAAGTCTTTGTTAAACCTTTGAATTGGGCCAAAAAGGACTAGGTATTTCAGAATATCTGATCAGGTCTAATCTGAGGAGCCTGCTTTTATAAATAATAAAACTGTACTTTCTCTCCAGGCAAGATTGATTCTTCTGTACTCACTGCATATTGGAAATTGGGTTTTGATTTTTTTTATGCAGATTTCAGAATAAAACTTTACAATTTCTGTTAACCAAGGACACTGTACCACTGTCATACAGACTGTTAGGAGTGAGAAAGCTTGCTCCATAATCCCAGGCACAGCTCCAGGTTGGGCAGAGAAGAGATTCAGAGCAACCCTGCGCAGAAGGACTTGGGGGTGTTGGTCAATGAGAAAATGAACATGAGCTGGCAGTGTGCACTTGCAGCCCGGAAAGCCAACCGTATCCTGGGCTGCATCAAAAGGAGCGTGACCAGCAGGTCGAGGGATGTGATCCTGCCCTCTACTCTGCTCTTGTGAGACCTCACTTGGAGTATTGTGTGCAGTTCTGGTGTCCTCAACATAAAAAGGACATGGAACTGGTGGAACAAGTCCAGAGGAGGGCCACGAGGATGATCAGGGGACTGGAGCACCTCCCATATGAAGATAGGGTGAGGGAGTTGGGGCTGTTCAGCCTGGAGAAGAGAAGGCTGCGTGGAGACCACATAGCAGCCTTCCAATATCTGAAGGGGGCCTGTAAGGATGCTGGGGAGGGACTCTTTATTAGGGACTATAGTGATAGGAGAAGGGGTAACGAGTTCAGACTTAAAGAGGGGAAGTTTAGATTGGATATGAGGAAGAAATTCTTTACTGTAAGGGTGGTGAAGCAGTGGAATGGGTTGCCCAGGGAAGTTGTGAATGCTCCTTCGCTGGTGGTGTTCAAGGCTGGATTGGACATAGCCTTGGGTGGCATGGTTTATTGGGAGGTTTCCCTGCCCCTGGCAGGGGGGTTGGAACTAGATGATCTTAAGGTCCTTTCCAATCCTAACTATTCTATGATTCTATGATATTATCACAGAATATGCTGTGTAGTAGAACTTACACAGTAGAGTTTACACATGTGAAACTTGATGGTTTAAAGTATCATCTGCATACTCTTACATTTCAGCTGAATATATGAGATCCCAAATCCATATCAATTCTCATTGGAGTGTATATCTTCTTCAAACAGTGTTGAAGGGGTTTTGCTTCACCATTGGTTGGCTCTCGGCGAAATTTATGTATGCAGGAAGTTTATATGATGTCACTTGAAATGCTTGATTGAAATGGAGTGTAATTTAAAAGATTTGCCAAGACAGCAAAAGCAAAACTTCAGCCATGTATATTGTGACAGATTGGTATGGTACATTTCATAAACTTTAAAAGCTTGAAATTATAGGGACAGTTTCCAGGTACAGTTGCATTATTTACATGAAATTGAGACAGCACTCTCAGTGATTCAAAGCTTAAGCATAGTTTTGTTTTGGTTGGAGGAATAGGGAATTTACTTCAAATACAGAATACAGAGAGCCTAGAGCTGTTAGTAGCGAAAAGTCCTCTTGCGTGCAAGCCAAAACAGGTAAACATTCAACATCAAGGTATAATTGGTGACAGCCACATTCAGACATTTATGTCATGGAAAGCTGGAAGACAATAATGCCATGTAGGCAGTACAACTATTATTATACATAGAGATAGCCAGACTTTTTAACTAAGAAGTTGGTGATGAAATTCTTATATGGCCATTATCCCATTTTGTTGTCTCAGTAAAAACCAGGCTGGATTTAATTTTGTAACTGTTTCTTCCAGATTTGTTTTTTTGTTTTATTTCCTATTTAATTAATTTTAGCATGTGAATAATAGGTGGTCCTCCTTAAAATACATAAAAATAAATAGATGAATCAGATTGTTTGCAATGGGTTTGTTTGTGGGATTATATTTTCTGGTTTTTTGGTTTTGGTGGTTTTTTTTTTTTTTTTTTTTTTTTTTTGTCAAATCTTTAAATTTTGACTGCCATTTTTCACAATGTTCCACAACGTAATGTTTTTCTTAGATAGTCATGTATTAAAAAAATCCTCATGCAGTTTTATTTTAAACTGAATATGCTTGTTAATAACCATTTAGCTTAGAGTCCACAGAAGTCAATAAATAAACCCACCAATCAGCATTTATTCTTTTCACAAGGCAGTGGAAATAAATATTTTTAGGTTTATGCATTATAATATTTTTAAATCATTAAATAGTTTTTAATGCAGATAATCTAATAGCCCTTTATAAAATCAGTGGAAAACTTCAAATTTAGCAATACTGCTGGTCATTTAAATTCTTCAGTTAAATAATCATTTTCTGATTTATCTTTTCTTATTGCATTAAAGTAACATGAAATATCTGTTAAAGCAAAGCTTGAAAAAAGATATCAGTGTGACATGAAGAGGAGTACCCAGGTGTCTTGTACTCTGAGAAACAGTCACTAGGTTTCTTGTGGGTCATAAAAGACACACACAGTCAAGCATAGCATGACATACACTTGGTCTTTGAAAGCTCATTTAATGAGAGACTAGGTGAATAGCATGCAATACTATTTTTTTTTGGGAGCAATGTGGTCACTGAGGGTGAAATTACGTTTTAAGTAAGATTTAAGTGGTTTTGCAATGGTTCTCACTTCAGTGATTTTTTTCAGCCTCAGAGTATAATTTACAGAGATATCTGGAGATGTGATCCCTTCCGCTGCAGCAGGTGGCACTGCTTTATCCTGACTTGAGATAAGAAAGATACATTCTCTGCATTGTGTTTCCCTAAAAGTCTCCTTGAACAGCAGCTACTGATGCACCATAGTAGTGATACCCTGCTAGATAAATGAGAAACTAAAAGTTCTTGTTTTGTGTATCCAGTATTAAAGCTGTATTCCCTTATGCTGTATGAGTAAAATTTCTGCTCCTAAAGGGAAAGGAATTTTCCATTGCTACTTCATTGCGGAGTTGGATTAACTTCGAGAATAAAATAAATAGCTTCACAGCTATGAAAAATGAGTTCTGCTCCTGGTGAATTAGAATTAGTGTTACCTTGGGCAAGAAAAGCAACATTTTAATGAAGTGTCCACCCTCAGGCACTTCTTCCAGAGAAGACACCTGTGAATCTTTGCCAAATACTTATGTAGTTCAGTTTGGTTTATATCGAATTATTTGGTTGGGTGAAGAAGATGATATATGCTATATTTGTCAATTCAGACCTTCATATAAGCCTGGTTTATAGCTGCCTGGGAGAACATTGGCTCAGTTTTCACACTGTTTTCATTTCAGAGACAGTCTAATCTAATATTATTTTACTCTTAAATCAGTGAGAAAGGAATTCTGCAGACAAAGCTACAACAGCAATTTTTCTTTTACCCCCAAATTGCCTCAAAATGAGTTAGAGTATCTCTCAACTGTATGATATCTGTTCAATTAAATATATAATTAATTCAGTTTTAGTTTTAATTGTCTTTGCTGGTGGCAGAATTTATTTCAGTTAATTTAATTTGATCATTGCTATTTCGGACATTAATCAGCATCCTGTTAAACCATCACACAAATATTAATTATGCCCCAAAACAGCCCTGTGATGTACAGTCAGGGAAGAATTCATGCTCCAGGGACAGGAATTCCAGAATTTCCTTTGATATGGACAGTGACAATGCAGACCCTGGGCCCACTGTTGGAGAGGATTTGGCTCGAGACCATCTTAGGAACCTGAACGTATACAAGTCCATGGGACCTGATGAAATCCACCCGCAGGTCCTGAAGGAGCTGGGAAATGAAGTTGCTAAGCCACTGTCCATCATATTTGAAAAATCATGGCAGTCAGGTGAAGTTCTCAACGACTGGAAAAAGGGAAATATAACCCCCATTTCCAAGAAGGGGAAAATGGATGAGCTGGGGAATTACAGACCAGTCAGCCTCACCTCTGTGCCTGGCAAAATCTTGGAGCAGATTCTCCTGGAAGGCATGCTAAGGCACATGAAAAACAACAAGGTGGTTGGTGACAGCCAGCGTGGCTTCACTAAGGGGAAATCCTGCCTGACCAATTTGGTGGCCTTCTATGATGGGGTTATGAAACTGATGGACAGGGGTAGAGCAGTTGATGTCATCTACCTGGACTTGTGCAAAGCATTTGACACTGTCCCACATGACATCCTTGTCTCTAAGTTGGAGAGACATCAATTTGATAGGTGGACCACTCAGTGGATAAAGAACTGGCTGGATGGCTGCATGCAGAGAGTTGAGGTCAATGTCTCAGTGTCCAGCTGGAGACCAGTAATGAGTGGTTTCCCTCAGGGATCTGTATTGGGACCAGTCTTGTTCAACACCTTTGTCAGTGACATGGACAGTGGGACTGAGTGCACCCTCAGCAAGTTTGCCAATGACACCAAGCTCTCTGGCTTGATTGATATGCCGGAGGGAAGGAATGCCATCCAGAGGGACCTTGACATGCTTGTGAGGTGGGCTGATGCCAACCTGATGAAGTTTAACCATGCCAAGTGCAAGGTCCTACATCTGGGTCGGAGCAAACCCAGGCACAGCTCCAGGTTGGGCAGAGAAGAGATTCAGAGCAATCCTGCGCAGAAGGACCTGGGGGTGTTGGTCGATGAAAAGATGAACATGAGCTGGCAGTGTGCGCTCGCAGCCTGGAAAGCCAACCGCAACCTGGGCTGCATCAAAAGGAACGTGATCAGCAGGTCGAGGGATGTGATCCTGCCCTCTACTCTGCTCTTGTGAGACCTCACTTGGAGTATTGTGTGCAGTTCTGGTGTCCTCAACATAAAAAGGACATGGAACTGTTGGAACAACTCCTGAGGAGGGCACGAGGATGATCAGGGGACTGGAGCACCTCCCATATGAAGATAGGGTGAGGGAGTTGGGCTGTTCAGCCTGGAGAAGAGAAGGCTGCGTGGAGACCTCATAGCAGCCTTCCAGTATCTGAAGGGGGCCTGTAAGGATGCTGTGGAGGGACTCTTCATTAGGGACTGTAGTGATAGGACAAGGGGTAACGGGATCAAACTTAAAGAGGGGAAGTTTAGATTGGATATGAGGAAGAAATTCTTTACTGTAAGGGTGGTGAGGCACTGGAATGGGTTGCCCAGGGAAGTTGTGAATGCTCTATCACTGGCGTTGTTCAAGGCGAGGTTGGGCAGAGCCTTGGGTGATATGGTTTACTGGGAGGTGTCCCTGCCCCTGACAGGGGGTTTGGAACTAGATGATCTTAAGGTCCTTTCCAACCCTAACTATTTTATGATTCTGTGATTCCCATACCCATATCTATGTACCACAGAGCCCTGATCAGATCTTGCTTTATTTTTTCGTCGTTACTTTAGGCATGTTACTTTATTTTTGAAAATCAGAGACTGATTCTGTATGTGCACTGTGTTGGGATTCATTCACTTGGGGTGAAATACCAGGTGACACCTGCTGTAGATACTTGCAATGTAAGGTGAGAAATCCTTCAGTTATTATTTTTTTTATAACCATGGGCAAAATGATGATCTAGGATTTGTAATTATCCATTGCATTAAACAAGCTCATGATGTATACAGCTTTCTCTTCCTATGTACCACCAGAGTTCTGCAATGGAAGTCTTCCCTGAGTTTTACTTCTGGAATTAGAGCTATATAATTCCAGGAAATACCTCTGGAGAGCTTAGTATGTCTTCATGTGATAAATCATATAGATGAGCCTTCTGACTATCTAATTTGATGAACTATTAAATCGTATCTTGCCTCTGGCATCCTCATCAATCTTAGCTC
Organism: Ara ararauna; assembly: GCA_028858755.1. Taxonomy (NCBI): domain Eukaryota; kingdom Metazoa; phylum Chordata; class Aves; order Psittaciformes; family Psittacidae; genus Ara; species Ara ararauna. Next base: position 73,452,892 of record CM054381.1, read on the forward strand.
CTTGTCATATTTAAGGTGGAGGTATAAAGATCATGCATCTAGAGAGCAAGTGAAGCTGGTGGGAGAGTTTGGAATGTTTGAGTGACCCCAGTTTATTCTAGCTGGATGTTCTCTCGTCCACTCACCCTCTGCTGACAGAGTAATCATTGCACAGTGTGAGTGAGGCTTGTGAGCAGTTCCTTTTTGCATTCTGCTGTCTCTGCTTTCTCTGTGTTAGTGTTTTATGGATTGTTAACTTTGGTTGAGCTGCTTTTGCAGTTCAGTGAGAGCTTATTTTCCTGCTACCTACTCTATATGTATGTGAACTACCATTGAATCAACATTGTTGAATCTAAATGCTGTTTTGAAAATATGGAGCTGACTTGAATATTACGGAAAACTGATCTAAAGCTGACAGTGATTTGAAGAGCAGCTTATGTGTGTGTACAGGCTTTAGCTGGTCATTTATGTTAGCAATGGACTAGTGTACTATTATGCTGCTACTTAGGCTGTTAATGCTCTTTACAGTATTGATCAGAACATGTAGTTGAGGGTTTCTGAGGAAATAACTTCAAAAAAATGTTACAGCATTTTCTTGTAATTTGGAAGACCTTTTCTATCACAAGCAAGATAATTAACTTTTTTTTTGTTTGTTTACCTCTTACTCAGTTCTTGTTGCAGATGAAATGAGAATGTTGCAAATATTATGTCTGCCATTCAACAAAATCCTTCTGCATGAAATCACTGTTGCAGAAACCCTTGCACAGATATGGTTTTATTCATTTCCTCGGAAAGTGCCTTGCTCTTTCCTGTCAGTGTACTAATTACATGTTTAGCAAAGGTCAATGTCCTTTTGAGTCAATAAAGTCACTTACTTTAGATCTACTTTAGATATCAGACCTGAAAAAAGGTTTGAAGAAAGTGTGATGAAATAATGAATTTCTGATTAAATTCTGAATTCAGTAAATTTACTCAGGCAAAATATTCTGAAAATTTTACCTACTGGTAAGTAAACTGGAAGCGATTTATACCTGAATACTGACCAATATGGAAGAAAGTTCTGAAATCTGTAGTATTACAGTCAAGAATTATTCTTGCCTGAATGAAACCTGTGACTTCTTTGGAATAGTGGAATTTTTCTCCTCTGGCTGTTAAACAGTCCAGGATTTTACCTTTCATATAATAGTTGTAGCACTACCACATTCCAGTACTTCCATCTTAAAGATTTTTTTTTTCTCTTTATAATGGTGTTTATTCAAGAAAAAGGCGTAGTTCTTCATAGTTTGAGTGACAGTGACTCAGAATTATTTTAATATCTGGCTGCAAGGAATTGTCTATCTCAGCAAAGGCTGAGACCTTGAAATAAGCAAACCCACAAGCATGCAGACTGCTTGAGATCTGGAATAAAAGTTTTTGTTTCTCCTCTGAGAAGGCATATGCTGGCAGGAGACAGGTAGTGGAAGTACCTTCATCAGGACTGTGGTTATTAGAGGCAGATTAACCATACCACTTCTATCTGGTCAAACTCGATTGATGTCAAATGATGTTTTTCATTGCTAGTACAGTGAGAGTTAAATGAGACCTAGTGTAGAGAATATCTCCCGTGAGTAAAAATGTGGCATCAATATCAGAATAGTCAGAAAGAAATCTTTGAACTATGTATGCATGTGTGTGCATGTTTGATTGTAGCTGTAATTACATGTTTGACTATGCATGCTACTAGAGGCTACTAGAGTTTTCCCTCAGGAACACACATTTCACAGTACTTATTAATTATTCGTCTACTATATCTAAAAGGAGCAATTCTGCTATTTATCCAAGCTTTCTCTTTGCTGCTTAAACAAATGTTCATTGTGCTATATTACAATTTGTCCATTCCTTCAGCTGTGTGTAATCCTCTGCAACATTTAATCCCTTTTCCATTGCCACACAATCTTCACTGCAGCAATTGGATTTGGTCTTCCTAGATGTTTATGCAAATTGCTCATCTATAGTCAAGAAAATATTCAAATGGCCTCGCATATTTTCAAATCTCTTGGGGGACGTCTGTCTAGAAGCTGTCCTCCTGTGTTTCCCAAAAGAAGAATGCAGAGATGATGATGCTTAATTTAACATGTAATGAACTTCCATATTTCCTTCCACAAATAAAGGACTTGTTATTTTTTGTATTGTCTTTCAGGCGTTTAGCTAGCATCCAGCTTGCTATACCAATGAATTTCAGATGGGTCACTTTTAGTCTGAGCTCTTTGGAAGGAGGAGAGAGTTATACTCTATGATATATTGTGCATACTCTCCAACATTCTAAGGCTATAGTTCCAGTCTGAGATTACTTCTACTGATTTTCCTAGCTTTCTGTGTCGAAGTGCAGTTATACAATAAAATGGTCAGGAAAGTGAGAGTTTAAAAAATCTTACCAGTTTTATGGTGAATATTGGTTGCATAGCAATTCCTGATGGCCTGATTTTTTTCACTGTCTTTCCTGATAGCAGTCATTCTCAGGAACCTATTTCACAGCTATGAGGTTTTTCTTTTTCAATATAAAGGTTGCAAATTCCATGGGTAAAACAACCATTAACATCTGAATATTCATATTGTCATACACTATTTTAGTAAATACAGTCCAGTTTCATCAAGCTGGCTGACTCAGAACATTAGCCAATACCCAGTGTTTAAGAGTTCATGTGCCTTCTTCCACAATCAATATTTTCCTGCAATTTTGACATGAATAAAATGTTCAGTTAAATAGAAAGAAGCCTGAAACATCTATGCCAAATCTGTTTGTTTTCCATCATTTGTCCTCACTTCATAAGTTCTATTTTGAGCAGTCAAATGATTTTATGATTTGAAGATTTTTTTTTATTATGTAATTAATTATATGCAATTAAGTTGTTTAATTCGAGGAATCCCACATTAGTTTGTGCTTCTTTATTATTTAATATAGTTGATCAGATGTTGGAAATGAGCACCTGTTAGCTGTTAGTCTTCCAAGTTCTTAAATATAATTGTTTGACTTCATGCAAGTGATTAATGCCTCCGATATCATAGAGTCATAGAGTCATAGAATAGTTAGGGTTGGAAAGAACCTTAAGATCATCTAGTTCCAACCCCCCTGTCATGGGCAGGGATGTGTAAAGTTTGTAATTGTGTATAAACACTGAAGGATTTAGCACCCATGCAATCTCATTCAACACTTATAATGCAACACTATGCAAATGAAAATTTTGTATGAATAAAGAATAGATAGGATTTGAGTAGCCATTATAATATCCTGGGATTTCAAAATACTCTGTACACATACTACTATAAAATATTTAATCATGAAGCTGTCCTTGTAGATTCAGACAATATGGTTAGCCTTTGCCATTCAGTCATATATTTAAGTTTTAGTTATAATGATATTTATGTTTGATGACTTGGAATCAAGATTTTGTATTACAACAATAGCAGCAATAAAAAAGAGAAAATTCCAACAACCTTAAAGGTAATTAACTGACTTCTAAGAAGCACCAACATTATACAAGTTTAATCAGCCAAGAAATGAACACAGTTAATTAGCAGGGTTCTGTCTTTTGCAGTCTTCAGACTTGAATACATTATTAGGACAAAACTCAAGTTGCAATTTGAGTTTTGCAAGGTGCTGGTTTTCTTATAGCTGTAGACCAATGAGGATTTAGGGTTAGATTAAAGAAAAGAAAAAGATGTAAGCAGATCTGCATAGAAAATCCAAAACTTGAATCCATGTCCTTTCCTGTTCAAAGCCTCAGAAACCTGAACTCCCCAGTCGTGTTCCTGATTGCTCTGGTCCTAGGGGCACCTGTGCTTTTGCTTCATAACAGCTTCAGCATTTCGAGGTATAAGCAAATAATTTCCCAGGTCCTTTGTATACCCAGGTGGAACCTAGAAACTAGATAGCTTTTCACTCTCATCTCAGAGCAGGCCAAGAAAATAGACAAGCTAAAATATCATTGCAGCTGGTTTTACTTTTAAAATAGTATTCAAATTTTGTACTGAAGCCTTGTGATTTGAGTATGTAGGCAGTGGCATGCCAGAACAAAATCCCTTCATCTCCCACAATCTATTAGTGTGCTAAAATCACTAGCCTGGGTGGATTTATGCCCCCCTGTAGTATGAAATGGAGATTTCTGAAGCCAGGAAAAGGGAGTGTGATACAGTATGCTGACTAGGATGCTTGTTTTTAGTGGAGAACTTTAAAGACTATGCTCCCTGCACCAAGCACTGGATTTGTATTTTCTATTTGACAGCCAGTTGATGACAGATAACTTGGCTGTGAACTAACTGAGAAAAATAAGGCAATAAAAAGATGAGAAATCACTGCACCAATCATTGGCTATGAAATACACGACAAAACTAGCTACTGATAGCATCAATTTAGTGTTTGTTTTTCAAACAAAGTATTTGTTTCATTTTAAGTGAATGATACTCAGTTCAGTCTCTGTATCATGGTGGAGCCCATCTATAGCCCTGTGTAAGGAACCTGCTATCTTGAATGTGGTGGGTATGAAAAAGATTGCAGCCTGCAGCATTCCTCTTGGAAAGCTTCAGGAATGAACAAGAGATTGAGATTTCATCTCTGAGGTGAATCGGGTGATAAATTGTGGGTTTTCATATCCAGTTTGAAGACCAGATGACAGGCACCATGGTGTTTAACTTTTATATGATAAAGTCCTGTATCATAGGTAATCTTATATGTTTAACTTCAGCTTCAAATAAATGTTGTTGTACATATAGAGTTATTTGTTGATAAACAAAAACCATATGTTTACATACTTCCTGAGCTGGGAGAAGAGCACCTTGGCACTATCCCATCCTATGTGCCTTTTATGTAATTTCATGAATATCTATGGTTCTAAGTTTGTATGTATACACACACAAATATATAGATATATATATCTGAATAGCCTTACCCTTTTGAAACCAATGGCTGCATTCCCTTCAGCTTCAATAGAATAATGGTCTGAATCTATGTGTATTTTACTTCATCTTTTTGCATTATTTACAAGCCTTGAGCAATATGTATTATACAGCTTTTTAATTTACTAGATTGCTTTTCTATTTTAAGGAAGGTAATAAATTTTTCTAGGATGAAATAAATTATTTGGTACAGAGTACTAGTGGAAATTAGACTAAATGTTCCATTAATAGCCTGACAAATTTAGTCAGAAATTAATCCATTGAGAAATAGTTCAAAGAGAAGCTGAAATATAACTGATGCTGACAGTGATTCTATATTCTGTGCCTTTATATGAGACTTAAACACACTAACTTCTCAAATAAAAAGCACTTCAATAAGTGCTCTCTGTCTTGAGAAATAGATGGTTAGTGAAACAACTGGAATTTCTTGGGATTTTATGGCTGGATGATGGAGGATTTTTTAGATGTGATTAACCCGAAATACGAATGTGTTGAGTACCAGAGGATGAACTAAGAAACAGCCCCCAGTTCCATCAGCTTCTCATTTCTTCCTTTGATTTTTTCTTTCTTTTTCTCTTTTTTTTTTCTTAGTAATTTCAGACAAGTTTTCTTATGCCACTTTCTGCATGTCTAAGATGGAAATAGTAAATTTCTTCCCTTTGAAAAAACATTTTGAGACATGCAAGTAAAAAATGCTAAGTGAGCTTTGGATTATTATGGTAATTTAAGAGATAATGAATGTCATCCTATAAAATAACTTGGGAACTTTTACATGGAATACTAAATGCTTCTTAACTTACTGAGTCTTAATTGCTGTTTGGTTTCTTAGCCTAAACTGGTGCTTCATTTGAAACTTCCTTTGCAATCATTTCCACCTGTTTAAGCAGTTTTGACTTTGCTGCAGACATGGCACAATAGTTGTATTATAGTGAGTAGACTGCTCGTCAAATGTAAAACCTAGATTTTAATTTCCTTACATCTTGCTGCTAAAGCTGTTCAGTTCTCTATCAGTTGGATAATTTCCTGTCATGCAAATTGCAGCTGACATGTCTGCCAATCAGTTGTATTCCTACATATTTCCAAATTTAAGAAATCAGATTCAGTTTCAGGCACTATTTTAAGAGAATGAATTATTTAATGAAATAATAAAAAAGCAAATCTTGTTTTGTACAGTTTCCATTTTCACTGCTTCTATAACACACCTGAGCTATAACATCTAGTACCCTTGTGAACATCAGCAAGAGCAGACTTTTTCCATGAACACATGGAAACAATTTGGAGATATGTATCATTTAAGTGCCACTACTCCAGATTTCAGGTGTTTACCTCACCTCCTGTATACTGCACCTAGCTGCAGAAATATCTTCTCTGCCCCTTTCTCCTTAGGCTGGCCTGATTACATCCAATAAATAGATGTGTATGCAGTCCCTGATGCAGTATTTAGACCAAATTGAAAACCTAGTATTGGTTCTGCAATCCTGAGATGAACTGCACTCTGAGATAGATTTTCAGATATTCCCATTTCATAATTCTGAAAGGGAACATTCTGCTAGCACGGTTTTGCCTGTTTTGCAATGATAGCTACGTCTTACTCTGACTTAGTTTTAACACGTTTGATAAGTAGGTGAAAGGCAAGCTGAACGCTTAGACTTACATGCAGAGAAAAACAAAAGGTTATGACATCATTTTCTATTTAGAGCTTTTACAATTAACTTTGTTCTTATGGATTTATTTGTGAAATCCTTAGTGGGTGCAATAAACAAGCTTTAGTCGCATTAAAGATGACTTGTTCTGAAAAAAAAAAATCAACTCAATCTCTGCAAAAAACATTGTTATATTTTAAAAGAGAGGAAATGTAAAATATTCAAAGATTTTATAACTGCCATTAAAAGAAAAAATAAAATTATTAATAATCACAAGTTTGTTCATTAAAGGGTCCATCACAAGCTAAAGAAGAATATTTAAGGCTGCAGTAGTCAGACTGGCAACTTTATTTGCTGTTACTGCAGTAGTTTCATAGTATGTACTACAGTATTTTGATTTTTTTTTTTTCAAAGATGACTGAAACCTTTTCTGGGACTTACAGGGAAGAAAGAGAGAGATTTAACATCAGCAAATAGACCTGCAGTATCTAGTTGAACAACAGAGGAAATACATTAAAAAGCTTAAATTATTGCTTAATGAAGAACACTGACAGTCCTGATAAAAGACATAGAAGATTCTACTCTGATTATGTTTCAAAAAACATTGCTATCACTTTATGCTGCAAACTCTTTCTAACGCAGCAAAACTATTCTTTTCGAAAGTAGTGTGAAATTCAGTAGGAACTTAATTTCTTTAGTCTTCTTGCTGTTTATTGCTTCTAGGGGTAAGAAGACTGGACATGATATAGATTTTTTGATCACCAATCCAGGACCAAGAGAAGATGATGAACTTCTGCATAAAGTTGTTGATTTATGGAAAAAGCAGGTATGAACTAAATAGCATTTGGCCAATACTCTAACAACGCCAATTTAAGCTTACGCAGTGCTTAAAGAATGTTGACTTCTTTTTACAGATGACTGCAATATTTTGAAATTGTATAGTGCTCTATTTGGTTATTAATCATGATGATCTAGGTGCATCCTCCAGCTCTGAATGCTAAAGTTGAAGGTTATATCAGAAGCACTTTGCACCCATTCTATCTTACTCTAAGACTATGCAGCTAGCCATAGGTAAGAAATCAAGCTAGGTGGAGTTTTGAGTGTCACAGAAAACTGTTCTTATACTTTGAAATAAAAATGTTATTTGTGTAATTTCTTCCTGTGATGGGAGTAGGTTCTCCCAAAGGGAACCACTTCAGGGAGCTCCAGCTTTAAGTGTAGTGGATTTGGGTGGTGTCATGACATGAGGTGAGCAAGTCTGAAAGCTTAGGTACCAAAGCCCTGGAATTCTAACTTCCTTTCAGCCCATAGACCAGCATTTTTCCTGGTTTCCTTTGGAATATTGTAAAAATTGACATTGTCTTCCATGATGTCTGAGTTTGGAAGAATGCACACATTTCACAGAGGAATTGTTCCTCTAAGAGGGCTAGGTTTTTTTTCTATTCAGCTTTCTTCAGTTTCAAGCAGCTCTAATGTTGGAGGAGTCTGAATTATAACAGATGCCTGTACCTCAAAATATTGCTGGGTCAGAAATATAGTATCTTGGGAAGAATTAGCTTTTGTTTCTTCTTCTACCTTTCTAGCCAGCTAAGATATTTTTCAACATTTACAGCCTGTATTGTTCAAAGGAATTGAATAAATTTCAACAAGTAAGAGGCCAACACTCTCGAGATGAATCACCAAATACTCCACTGCTAAGTCAGCTTTTAGTGCACATAGCCTGGGAAGAATGCTTTTGAATTGATTCTTGAACTCTGTACTTAATGTGCAATGGGTTAACACAAGAAAGACATCCAACCAGACAAAAGCTTAGCTGACTGTAGAAAGTGACCTGTTTCAAGGTGGTCAAAATCTTTCAACTGACTTTAATGGAAGGGCTTCAAACTTGTTTTATCCTGGTAAAATATATTGACTGAATTCCTCTTTCTTCAGTTGGCTTTTTGTCTTTGAAATGTTAACAGATTATTATTAATTTTTTAGATTTCTGTGACTTCCATCCTAATTCTCCACAGCAAGTGTGTGTATTGAAGTAGATTGCTAGCAGGTATAATTTATCATGCTCCAATGAAATGCAATGAAGCTGTGACAATTAATGAGTGCTGAGGAGCTACTCTATTTTTATCTTTTATTATTTTTGTAAAGTTTCTTTCTCAGTCATTCTACTCCCTTTATTCTGAGAAAAGTTTAATATTTTTTCTTGAAGCTGTTCTTTTACCTTCTTAAGCAGACTTGAATCTCTAGAAACCCATGTGTGGGTGCTCCAAAAATCATGTTTCTTATACACAGCAGAAAGGAAAAGTGACAACAGGCTGAGAATAGAGCCTGTCCTGAGCACAGCCTTTTATTCCTTCTCCCATTTCATTGTACTCCACTCACATGAATGAGAACAATGGCTATGATCTGGCAACTGCTGAAGCTTTTCAGGTCACTCAGAGCTGCTTTCATTAAATGGAATTGAAAGAAAATAAATAGAAAATAAATAATTCTTGATGATTTTTTGAGGATAAAATTTGGCAGAAGTGAGTGCAGGGAGAGTATGGGAGGTCAAGGATGGCCAAGGGTTTGATGAAAAGATTAGGATTCATTTAGAAATCCCAGCATGGAGAAAATGTCAGAAGGGGAGGTGCACAATGGCCATAGAAACCAAACCTAAACAAGCTAGGAATTGTTTAAAGGTATGGACGCATATTTCCTGTGTTTTCTTTGTCCTCCAGAATTTTTATGGCTTATACTGCTAGCTATACTGCTTCTCTATTGTGGCAGTTGTAATGTACAGGCTTGTACTGGTACTACTAAAAAGTAAGCTGCCAGCAAAATCAAAATGCAAAAAAGAAACACATGAATTACACTCCACTTGCTTTTTTATTACCTTTGATTTCTAAGGGGGAGGGGAAGACAGACAAAACCCCTCAAATCTAAAGCACTTTTATACTTTTTTGACGATATACCTGTAGTCTGTTCCACAGCTTTCCAGTTTTGTGCTACTGCTTCAAAGCCTAGATTCATCAAAGAACATCACTGAGGTCACAATGTTGACTTTCTTTCAGCCATTCTTAGTGAAGGATTCTGCAATGTTTAGCTTCTAAACTACAGATCTCAGTCTTATTTAAATAGTATAAAAAGGCCTTTCTCCTGCTTGAAAAGTTTAACAAGATCCTTCCATTGAAAGCTGCTGAAAACTAAGTGATTAAATCAACACCATTATGTCGGTGACACACAGCGTCACCAGCAATAAATGGGCCAAGGAACAGATAATACTAAGCCACCATTAAGCTTCACAAAGTAGAGCATCAAAATGGAAAAGCTGCAATGTAGTACACAGGTTATGGTTTTAATCATTCCAAAAACCTTCTTAGAGAAACTAAGAAATGGGTTCTGTGGGTTAGAGCTTGGAAGTCTGAGAGCAAACAGGCTGAGCCATCTGTGTCGATGCAGCTTCATTCACACACTGTGTAAAGACATTTTCATTTTTTTGTTTAGAAACCTATATACCTATATTTAGCTCTGTTCCTGTTACTTTTAACAAAAGAAGAGATACCATTACTAATGGCATTTCTGCACTTTTCATTTGTTCCTTTTGTATTCATGTAAGTATAATGTTGCATTTTTCTTATGGCATTTAGAAAAATGAAGAATGTAGATGCCTGCCTGTGCACACTTATTGCAGTGTATTAGTAGTATGGTTTAGACTCTATTATTCACCCTTACTGAGGTGAACAGCTCAGGAAGGGGAAGTTTTGATGTCCCATTAAGGTGAATGGTGAGGAACAAGTAACTGGTCTCACTTTTTCATTGCAGGAAGCATTTTTTTGGAAACAGGGTTCACAGAATATCAACACTCCCCTTATTGAGTGACAACTGGATTTTAGCATCAACAAAACCTATTTACAAGACAAGATACAGAAATGGTTAAGAGGCTGGAGCAAAGAGCTTATTTTTTTTCAGATGAATGCTCTGCCCATAAGGATGCAGAGCTCCTTTATGAACACGTATTGATTGTCTCATGTCTCACCTTTTGACTCAATGTGTTATGATTTTTTTTTTATTTTTTTTTTCATTCTGGCTCATCTTCAGCAGGGGCTGAGAACACTCTTACCTAAAATAGACTATTGTGTGTTGGTTAGAGCACGGGACATGAAAGAACTTGGCTTGAATTGCTTTAGGCAGAAGATGGGTTGAATCTAATTGTCCTGCTTGTGAGTTTATTGCATAAAGTAGGCAGAAGTGTTCCATTTCCTGGTCTAAGTGACAATCCAGGCAGCAGTGGCATTTCTTATGGCACTTGATCTTTCTGGTCTGTATTTTACATCTGTGTGTAGGAAAGTATGTTTTTATGTATCTCCATCTACCTATCCTGTTCACCAGTGCAAATGCTCATGTCATAGAAAGAGGGAAATATCATTCCTGGACTCCAGTGCTGGTCTGTCCATTGCTGTCAAAATCAGGTGGTTCAGGACATGCCCAGAATTAGACCATTCTGACATACAGGGAACTTTAAAATGCAAAAGGGCTCAAGGCAGCTGCATGTTTCTGCAGCAGCTGCAGTTTTGTATTGCTGATCAATCCTTTGATGCCATTTGCTAATGATTTCTCTCCCTGCCTGCTCAGGGAGAGTAATCCCTCCATTCCTCAGACCTGACTGCTCCCAGGCATCTGTTCCTTGAGCTGTTCCACTTTATAGAATTCAGTATGTATCACTGAGGTAGAGATGTTTCTGACCTAAGATGCCTACATCCTGTTTTTGATTAGCTATAGGAATTTAATTAAAAAAAATCCAGAAGGAAATAAAGAGCAGCAACATATATCCATTTCAGAAGAACATACTGGATTAGATTTTCAGGTGGTATAAAATGTTCCTATTTAGCTTTAAGACAATTAATCCAGCTACCAAGAATTTTGAATAATGACAGCTTGAAACATTAAAAATAGGATAGGATTTCATTTTATTAAAAGAGACAAAGAATGCTAATGACCATATTTGGATTTATTTTTCAGCTATTAATTTCATATGTTTCAAAAAAATCACACTTCAGTTTGATCATGGATTTACTCCAAAATCAATGGTATTGATGTGCCAGCAGTCTATGTAACTAAAAGTCCATAATACTATAAAAAAAAGGAAAAATGGTTGCAGGTATTAATATAACTGCCCCAAGCCCATACATCTGGTTTTGATGGTGCTGTAAATTTGAGAAATGAAAATACCTACATTTTAAAACTTGATTGTGTAAACAATGTCTACAGTGCTTCATGATGTATAGATCAAACTGGAATTTGCAAAGAGCTGCAGATTTCCTGACACAGAGTAATGACAAGGCTGCTGTTTTGCAGCTAGCAGTAGCCAGAGTTTCACACAATCTTCATAGCTGACTGCTCCTCCAGGCAATACTTTTTCAAAACATACAGAAGTGCCACTTCAGCTTTATTTCATGGGGTAATGGTGATGTCCAGTACCTAATCAAATTAGGTTAATTAGAAACATCGCGATGGACATGATCTAGGATTTGGCTCCTATTTAAAGGTGATATCCTGACTTTTAATCAGGTTTCAACTGCTTGTTGAATTCAGCATTTGTATAATTGTTGCCTAACTGCATTTTTTTTTAAGTTGAAGTAGGTATTTACAATGGTCTACATCCTCTTATATTCTTCCCTTTAGCTTTAGAAATTCCCCAGCCAGCAAACAAGGATAAAACACTACTGAATAACCCAGAGACAAGCAGTCCTAAAATATCTTTCTAGCCACACATGCTAAATGTGACCATCTGTGTATACTTAAAATGTATTCAAGTAGAAGACACAGCCTAGTCAACAAGGGAAAACAGCAGTAGGAAGGCTCCAATACTGATTTGTTACAACTGCTTCATGATTGCTTGGTGTTAACTCCAAGGAGTTGTCCCCTGAAGTTCCTAAATATGTGAATAGGATGAGGAAAAAACCAAAAAAGACACAACTTTAAATGCTGTGGTTTAATAGGCAGAATTTGTACACTTCAAGCAGCTGAGAGATATCAAAGGGAGGACCTTTAGTAAGTGTTGTAATCAGGATGACTTCAGATAAAGGGCATTCAAAGACTGATATGTCGAACCTCCCCCATTTTAATTTACAACTTTATATTCCTGTATATATACAAGTAGCAAGGTAGAAAAAATTACTCAGAAAACTAAGTAAAGCTGATGTAGAAAAGATTATCTATAAGATGATAACACAGCTAAGTGTTAGAATGAAAATATTGGTGAAACAGAGGATACAATGTATGACTAAACATTAAAAATTAACATCTTAAAAGGCCTGAGCATTTTATGTCAAGGACATTTTATCTATTACAGACATACAGGTAACACATAATAATATATCCTCCAGAGCTTCCAGGCTAAAAATCCAGGTGTGGCCTACTGATGGCCCTGTGTGACTGTCCCCAGATCTTGCTGAGAAAAAATACTTGCTAGGTGCTCTCTTCTTGCCCATGAAGAGAGAAATCAATGCAGACTGTGGTATCTTGCTGGATTTCTCAAATTATCAGAAACAAAACTTCTACTTGGTCTTTGCACTTACAGTAGAAATGCTATTCCTTTTGTAGTCCATCTAAAGATGGGCTTTAATTCTTGCACCAAAATGAGGAGATTTCAACTTAATTTGAATAAAGACAAAAGCACTGGTACAAACTGGCAAAGTGGAAAAACTGGTGATCTTAGACACTATCCACAAACATCATACAGATACTGAAAATGTAGGTACTTGGAACTGTAAAATAAGACTTTACCAAAACTTAATGTGGTCAAGATTTTGCCTAGGGAAAGACATAATTTAGATTTGTTCTGGGATATGCTATGCAATGCCCAAGTCTTAAAGAGCAGAAAGAAAAGTGAAGCAAAAGATGAGAAAGCACTGATGAAGTAGCTAGATGATTTTTATTGAGAATTGGAAGAATGCCAGTGCTTAATCAAAGCTTGAAGTCATCAATTAATGTTCAATGATCAATGAAAATAAAAGTATTTTTAGCATTAAAAGTGACAAAATTAACCTGAAGGCAGGCATAGTTTCATCAGAGAAAGTGAGATAATAAGCAGTTATGCATTAACATTCAACAGCTGTTTTGAGTCTATATTTCGATATAGCAAGCATCAGTGCCTTCTGACATTGGAGTAAAATTAAGAAGAAATTACTATCTCTTTTAAAGATGGATGTGAAAGGGCGCCTGCTAAAATTAAGCATTTTCAAATAATCAGACTTCGAAACTAGTAATCCAAGAGAATGAGCTACGTAAGTAATTTTCTGTTATTTAAAGGAGAATTTATAAATTTATAAAAATTCCAAGGAAGTCAAAAAATGTCAATGCAAATCAAATAGTTGTCATTAGAAAGGTTGGCCCAATGGCACATAAACCAGCCTGTGACTGATTTGCAGTAAAATAATGGGATTGTTAATTTGGAACAAATTATCAACAAAAACCTGGAGGCTGAAAATATAATAATATCTATCAGCATATTTTCATGAAAATCATATCTTTTAAAGTGTTTGTTATGCTTTTTTTTTTGTTGTTCAGAATTATAGCTCTGAGTGACAAAAAGAATTTTATTGCTGTATTCTCCAAGGTATTTAACATATTATCATGTAAAATTACCAGAATTGCACTATATAAAAGAAATAACTGAGACCTGGTGTTTAATATTGAGATGTTCTTCCAAAAAATCAGTTCACTGTCACTTGTGTTCATAAGAGGTCTGAAGTGGAGACCACTGTAGTTAACCATTAACAGCTATGAAATAAAACCATTTCTATGCACTCTCAGTTCAATACTAAAATAAAACCCAAACCAAACCCAACACTCTCCCCTGCAATAAAAACCAAAACAACCCACCAACCAAAACCCAACATAAACCTAATATGATTCTTTACTATATATTAATGTATATATTAAGTAAAAGTCAGGAGGCATTCTTGACCATGCTTCTTTATGGTGAGTATAAGAATCCCTAGTACAGAGGAAGGAGAATGTGTAAACATTTGAGGGTCTTCAAAGCACAAACAAATAATTGATCCAAGAACCCAAAGAAATCCTAATGGAAATTTTAGGAAAAAGAGTCTATACATCTCATCAGTAAGGAACAGAAATGGGTTTGATCAATGTCTAGGTTTTAAAGAAATGTAAAAGGAGATATGAAAGGATGTTATAGTTGTAGGCTGGTTGATCTTGATGGAAACTAACAAATTTGTCTAGTCAGAACATGAAGTTACTAAGTTCAGCTTAGCAGTTTTCCTTCTATTAAACACCTGATAGACTGAAGAAAGTGGTTTATCCATGATTGTTGCTAACCTTTATAACAGAGTTAAATTTCTTTTGAAATTTCTTTTGCAAAAACGAATCTCAGAAGTCTTTACTTTCTGTGAAAGTGGGAGCTTCGAGGAGGCAGTCACAGTGGTTTACTATTACTTTATGAATCTATAAAAGCTAAATTAAGGCTGAGTGTACCAAGACTGAGACACACATTTAAGTGTTTTAGTCATGTGTAACCACTTCCAGAAAGTGGAATCTTTTTGCCAGCTGAGCCTTCCTGCTAGAGATGGTTTCAATGACACTGAACATTGTTGTATTATTACATATTGTCCTGGGTTCAGCAGCAGCAGTTATTTTTTCTCCTTCTTAGTAGCTGGTGTTTTTGACTTTTGGCCTGGGAACAGCGCTGATAACACCAGTGTTTTTAGTTACTGCTCAAATGTTTAGCCTGACCAAGGTCTTTCTGAGTCTCATGCTCTGCCAGGGAGGAGGGGAAGCTGGGAGGGAGCATAGACAGGACACGTGACCCAAACTAGCCAAAGAGATATTCCATACCACAGCACATCATGCCCAGGATGTAAAAACTGGGGGCAGGGACCCGGAAGAGTTAGTTCACCACTCAGTCAGGCTGGGTATCGGTCAGTGGGTGGTGAGAGGTTGTATTCTCTTCCCTTGTTATTTCCCTTGTCATTATTATTATTGGTGGTAGCAGCAGTGATTTGTGTTATACCTTAGTTACTGGAGTGTTCTTATGTCAACCCATGGGAGTTACATTCTTTCGATTCTCCTCCCCATCCCCCTGGGAGTGGGGGGAGGAAGGGAGGGGGAGCTAATGAACTGTGTGGCCGATTTACAGCTGGGCTTAAATCACAACACATATCAAGCTCCATTTCTATTCTGAAGACTCAAGGATGACTGAAGGAAGCAGTGTTATGGACAGTATCTGCTTTAATTTCTTCATTATTGTGTATTTGATAATTTGTATTCTTAAAAAGTATGTGCTGAGCAGCAGAGAGAGGGAAGCTGCTACTTGTCTTGTCCAAGGCGCTGTACTTAGTATCTCCATGCATGGAACTGGTTGGACTCAATGATCTTAAAGGTCTTTCCAGCCTAAACAATTCTATGATTCTATGAGAGGTTTTCTGGCTAGTGAAGGGAGATTGCACTTTACCTGAGAGCCGCTGAACATGCAGAACTCTAAGAAGCTTTGGAAGAGCAGGGTAAGTCTGAGATGCCCAGGAAATCAGTAGCCTTGGAAGCTGCCTAGAAATGCAAGGAACAGGCACAGAGACTGGCCAGCAGAATGACAGAAAAATGGTGTTTGTAAGGGCCTAGAAGGGATAGTGCAGAGTTCACTGCCAGTAGTCATTGAAAAAGTGGGTGGCTAAAGAGCAAGGATGAAAGAAAGCACTACCTCTTTCCATTCAACATTTCCTATAGTGCTGGATTAGAAGAAATTAATTTGCAATGCTCTATTACTTCACTTTTTCTTACTCTGATTGTTCTTTATTATAAAAGAATAATCTTTATGTTTTAAAAAAATCTGGCTTTTGAGGATCACCAGTTTTTTGGTGCACTTCCTTCGAACAAAAGGCATGGGCAGAGCTCTTCCATCTCTGGAGACTTCAGACCTCGTCACAAGGAAATCTCACACAACAGACACAGTCCAAATGCTCTGTTTGGAATCTGCCAGAAAGACTGTGCTCTGGATAAAGATGTCTGCCAAGTGGGAAAGCATCAGTCCTTACTCAGAAATTTCTGTTGACGTAAGTTCAAAAGGCTTAGGAGGAAAGAACTGAGGAGGAAAATTGCAAATATTGCCTCCTTAGTACAGGGCAGGACTTTGCCATTATCAGATGACACCACTGCAGATCTCCCTCAAAGGATCTGCTAATATTTTTCCAGAAGCTGCAGCTATTTCAAGTTTCTGCTTAGCCCAGATTTAGTCCAGGACAGTTCTGTGTTTACTGAAGCTGCATTTTGCATTAATTTTTAAGATAACTGACTAAAAACTCTGGAATTACATTAAAACCAGTCCAGCAATTCAGTGTGAGCAATATTTTCTTTTTAGGGTTTACTCCTATATTGTGATATCATTGAATCAACATTTCTGAAGGAACAGATACCAAGCAGAAAAGTTGATGCCATGGATAATTTTCAGAAGTGTTTTGCAATTTTAAAATTGTGTCAGCCAGGAGTAGACAACAGCAGTTACAACACATCAAAAAATATTGATATGGCAGAAGTCAAAGACTGGAAGGCAATCCGCGTGGATCTGGTCATAACCCCTTTTGAGCGATATGCGTATGCTCTGTTAGGCTGGACAGGCTCCAGGGTAAGTAACCACAACAGTCCATGTTTCCTTAGCACTCCTAACCTACTTTTGTTATTGCAGGACCATTCAGAGTTCATGGATTTTTTAAAAAATGTTCCTTCTCTCCACATGTCACATTTCATGCTGTCATCGACCTGTGATCATAGGTTGGAACTGATGAAGTCCTCACTGACATCTATGAATATGTCTCTAGAAGAGTTAACATCTGTTTTCCTCACAGCTTAGCATTTATGTACATGAACTGAAGAGCTCGATTTTCAGTCACTTGCATTGTCTTTTTACATCATGCTAGTGTTAAATAACAATTTCAATGGTTATTGAGTGGAGAAATTATTTGGAAAGTGTCACAGATTTTTACAGAGAATTAAATATTTGAGGAAGACATGTTCTGAATTGGAACTTAATTTGTTTTGTAGGAAATTGAAAACCATTTGACCTCTTTCTTTTGGGGTTAGATAAAATGCTTTGTTTCACTACCATGTTAATTGTTTTAAATCAGAAAAAAATGGCAAATTTTAAAATCTACGCATTATTTTTGAAATAGAATAAAATATGTTTTGATTGGTATTTGAAGAAGTTAAGAAAATTTGAAATGATAGTTACTTTAACAATAGACACAGTCAATGGGTTTAATAGAAAATAATGCAATTTTTTTTTTTTTTAATTTTTATCTAAATGCAAACGCTGAACTCAAATGATTAATCTCTCTGGGCAGAATTAGTTTTTAATCTGTTCTACATGCTTCCCTTCTGATGCTCATTTTCTTAGGTAGTGATTATATGGTAGGAGAGCTCCTGAGCCTGCTCTGAATGATCTTTTGGCTGTGCTACAAGCAGTACAGGTGCATTGCCACTCTGTTCTACTCAGGTTAATTGGAAGCAGGGTGTTTTAGACCAGGAGAAATGTTGCAATTGATGTATTATCCTGCTGAGCTGATGAGTTACTTCAGTCAGTTTTCTTTTTTGAGATAATAAAATGTACTTATTTGGACCTTAGATTAAGTTCTGCAGACTCTTTGGTCCTTCTTATCCTGGAAGTGTTTGGCTACTTAAAAGCTCTCCTCTCAAATCTGTTGGGAGTGTTCACACTGTAAGAGCCCATCACTGTCTTACTTTCTTATACAGTGCCCAACTATTTCCAGACTAACCAACTGAAATGATGGACCATTGCCTTTCAAAGCATTGTTCTTTCAGATGATCCACTTTTTCACACTATAGTCATTTAATTTGGAGGTATTAGTTTATTATTTGGTTTGGTGTTGGAACTCATAAAAACAGTAACAATTTTGATTCATCAGAATTTTTGATATCTGCAATATTTTTGCAGCAATTTGGACGTGATTTGCGGAGGTATGCTACTCATGAAAAGAAGATGATATTGGACAACCATGCCTTATATGACAGGGAAAAGGTACTGTTCTTTCTCATAAATAATGCTATTGTGTTCTTATTTCTGAGTCTGCAATTTGAGGTTATTATTGATATTTGAGTATATAGAATAGTTTAGCTTGATCCTCTATCACATAGTAAAACAGTCCCACCTTCAGAAGAGGTAATTTTACTGACAGAGCCTGATTAAACCTGAACAAACCTTTTTTGGCATTGCTGAGGTAATTTCTGAACAGTGGTGTTTGGAAGAAACTGTGCAACCTTCACAAAACTGAGAACAACTCATCTCCAAGTATTTGAAAAAAAGTATTTTACTGTCCTGATTCAGAATGAAAGGTCATTTCTTTGTCCCAGGCACAATTTTAACAAAGATTGTACTGATATTTCAAATTAAAAATAGATGTTGAGTGGTACAGGCACAGCCAGAAGGTCTAAGGAAGATTTTCCTAGGATATGATAACTAAGTGGACCTCAGGAATCATCCTGCTTTTAAAGCCCTGCACGTAGAAGCGTGTATGGAGTTCTGTTTTGTCAGGCTTCCCAGTCTTGGTAATAATTGATAGTTTTTCTGGTCTAAATGCTCTTGGCTGCAGTTATACTGATCTCTGCATTTATCTGGATTAATGTCTGTATTTGTATTAGGTCATTTTAATAATAAGCAAAAATCAATATTGAAGATATTTATTGATGTTATTAAATGGGAAGGTAAAAGTACCATGTCAAGATTTTACATTGATCTTTTCTACATATTCCTTATAGAATGGAGACTGCTTTTAACATTTCTATTTACATGGAGTATTGTCTCATTGTTTGTGAGATGCAGCAGTGCTCTAATCCTGCACTCAATTTCAGCTGTCCCTGTGTGTGCTTGTCAGGTTCAGATGCATGGCATTCTCAGTTCACATAGAAACCTGGGGAAATGATCAGCCTAATGATCCATTTAGTCAAATATCCTGTCTCCAACAATTGTCAATAATAGATGATTCAGAAGAAAATATAAAATTGCATAATATATAAGTATGCTATCAAATTTCCAAAGGGGGTAGTTTCTTCATGAACACAGGGACAATGTCTGTGTCTTTCTGTCTTTTATAGTTTGAAAGCATTCAAAACATAAACTCTGTGCCTTAATATAATACAACAAATATTATTATCTGCAAGTTAATATGTGTTCTGTTAAATAGCTTTTAGGGTGCAACGGATAACTACTCTAGGGAAATGCAAAAAATTAAGAAATGCCAGTGTTATTTTTTGTGTGCAGCAAAACTTGCCTGCCTGGTGTACAAGTATATATGTTGTTACATCTGCTGCTTTTACCCAGAACCTTAAGGCATTCATAGAACAGTAATGCAAAAAAGACACTGTTCGTTCACGAGCAGCATCAATCAGCATTATTTTTTCTTTATTGTTTTTAGGCTTTGTATTTGACATACCATTCAAATCTTTCTGGGAAAGAAAATGTGAGTCTCCATGTGTATTTCACTGCACAAGCCAGAATGTTTCAGAGATAAACTATGAGTTTATTTTCACAATGCTCTCTGTGGAAAACCGTGGTCTTGTATTCCCAAATTTTCAAGTAAAGAACTGAGACAGAGAAAGATTTAAAGGCCAGAAATCCATAGATTTGAAGGGCCCCCTGTTTGCAGTCCCTGGTCTGAACTTTCTTCTGTTGACTATCTGCCTCAGGACTTTGAAATATACATAGAAATATGTATATCCACAACATGTTTTCCACAGCCATCAGCTGTGGCTGTAACTGAATCTCCAGACCTTCTACATGTCTGAATCTCAATTTACATTTCCTCACTGCACTGCCCCAAATTGAAGAAACATAATTAGTGGAGACTAAGAAGCAAGCCTTACAAAATATTCCTTATTTCTTATTATAATCCAGGAATTCTATGGCAAGGGTAAGAAAAAAAAAATCCAAACATTCAGGGAAAGTTTCAACTGTCTTGATCATGAATTCTTTAATTTAGAATTTCCACATATCAAATGAAGTACGTGAATAGATTGACTGTCCCTTTTGGTGGGGAGCAAACTGTGCTTTCGAGTGTCTATTTGTTATCATCTCCTCCAAAAATATCAGTCTCCCTTTTCTCATTTAATCCCAGACATAGCCAGTTCACTTCCGAATTTTATTTTCTGCTGCAAACCACAGAATTCAAAACGAGATTTAGTGTTAATCTGTTGATGCAGCATTTTACTGTTCTTGTCTCTACTGCATTCTCAGAAATTGCTAAATTACATTAACTGAAATTTTCCACAAAGAAAGAAAGTTCTAAGTCAGATATGTAATGTGAAAAATTCCAGACCAGGCAGCACTGAAGCTATAATCTACTTAAACAAGGGTCTTTTATCAAGTAGTGTCATTCTAATAAGAAGCAGGAGACACACCCTTCCCTAAGTATTCCACTACTTATAATCTCAGGTGTTAAAATAAAATAATTTTTATTTTTAATTTTGCAATTTTGTATTAAGTTATTCCCGTAAAGGGTATTTTGAGCAAAAGCCTTCCACACTGCCACCCAGTATGTAATGAAGTTAAGGATGTGCATAGTACAACAATGGTGTCTGTAACTGTGAAACTTGAGAGGATGACCCATAGTGGAAGAGAAGTTTGCAGTAAGTTGTGTGGCTGCCAAGCTTGATTAATTTTTAGGGTCATCAGGTTAGTCAGTTTAAAATCAGTGATGAAAATAATTATTAACTTTAGCACTGTTTAAGGGAACATATACTCAAATTGTGTATTGGCTAGAGGTTTTTTTTTTAAATCTAAATTAGAAGATTAGAGAATCTTCTTTACTGTAATTCTAGTGCGCTTAGGTCATTTAAAAACCATTTGACTAGCACTGATGTTTTATCTGTTAAATTTAGATTGGAACATTGAACACATGTATTTCATAAGGACATTTTTCTTTGTGGTAGGGAACCTTCCTTTTTCAAAGGAAAGCTTTCTCGAAGCTAAAAACAATCAGGAAGCAGATATCCCTTGTGCATGCTGCTCAAGATCCCTCAACACAACCTTAATTAAGTTTAATTAGGCACCACAGGTAAAATATGAATCACATCTTTTCCATATTTCTCTCCTTGTTTGCAGAAGAGAGGTTGCCTGATGTCACTGGCTCTGTCCAGGCAGACAGACTTTCATGCACAACTCTAACAGTCACTGGGTTATAATTCAGGAGCTGGGCCAAATCTCTTCTACTTCATTCTTCTTCTTTTATTACTCTGTGTGTGTGTGTACAGCAAAAGGCATAGAAAGGTCATGGAGAACCAGACTAATTCTTGATCTTTTTTCTTTGAAAACACTTGTCTATCATTATTTAAAATTTTGCAAGCTGGTCTATAATTTAATAAACCATGTGATAGCATATATACTTTAATTTTTTTTTCTGTTGGAACATAACAATGTCTTATAAAAGAAAACAACTTCCTGATTTGCTCTACATTTCAGTATATAATTTGGTACACTTTATTCTTCCATATGAATATTTATCAGCCCTTCGCCACTGAAGCTTGCACTGTGTCCCACTGCCTGAAATGGGATGCATGGAAGAGAATCCCAGATTCCAGCATTCAGAAAGTTGCATCAGGAGAAAGTCCTGGTTACTTTTATGTATTTCCAAAGGGATTCTGACAGGAATATGGAGCATTAACACAGCAGTTAGGAATCAATTACATAGCTTTGCAGAGGGGAACAAAAGAAACAGATACTTCCTTTAGGGGCTCGTTACAAAGTTACACTGTGAAATTATTCCTCAGCATTGATTTTTTTTAATACATATTTTTTCCTAGTGTGAAAATTTTTGATGTATTGGTGGGGTTTGGAAGACAGTGTGCAACTATCAAACTATTTTTTTTTTCCCCAGTTCTATAATAGAAAGAGCATTTTGTAGATCTTCCTTTGGCAGGAAAATTGTAACAACAAAAATTTGAACTTACTATCAATTATCTGTCAACCTCCTTTTCATAAAAAGATGAGTGGATGTCCAAATCTGTGCCTTTTTAGAACTGTGTTCTAAAGCTATGGAAATCAGCACTTGTATATATCAACTTGAAATGTGAAATTTCTGATTTACAGCACCTGGAGATCAAACCTTACAATGATTCCCACCCTTGTGGAATGAAAGACTTTGTTTATCAGCCATCAGGAAGAAAGAAAAATTGTATATTCCCCATGTCTTGTAATATTATTATTGCTGTTGCACTGGTTACAAATGACATGACACATTTATGAACTGGGCCAATAAAACTGTCGCTGCAAAACTTTCGTGATTCATGAATGGGCAATATGCTGTCTCAGTAAAGTAGAAGTGCTTTTACAAAAGAGGAATTTTTTTTCCTGTGTGAACCATAAGTCAGGTCAAGTGAACAATAGGCTCTTCTCTAGAAAAATTAAGGTCATTAAGCTGGAAATCAAGGCATCACTGGTTGTTTTTACACCCCTCTGTGATGGTTTAGGGGTCTAAAGGGTTTATCCCTTAACCCACCATAAAGAACTTTTGGTTACAACATGCATTGTGTTCTTCATCAGGTGTTAATAAGAGTGTATGCTCTGACCTCTGTTTTTACATATTTATGTAATGTGGTTATCAGTTCACTGTCTGAACTGCAGTTTTTAGTGTGCATATATATATACAGTTTGCTACATACTGAGATTTGAAATGCAGTTTCTTTGCAACGATTAAAATTTTGTGATGTACTGGGTCAGTTGTTAGCAAGTTTTGACAATATCCTGACATCTTTTTAACTAAGTGAAATGGAGAGAGAGCTAGCAGATCTAACTAAAGAAGAAACAGCTCTAAACCCTGTTTTATTTCTAAATACCTGTCTTTAAGCTGAATAAATATCATCTGCTTGCATGAGAATGCAATAAATTTATGATTTACTTTCACTTTAATGTTTTATTATTTTTAAAATGGCTGGCAAACCACAGGCTTTTTATTCTTAAAGGAGTAGCTGTCCTTGAAGTGTGCGTGCTTGTCCTCTTTTACAGTGCCAGCAACTTGGAATAAGATTCATGAACATCAAAGGTTGTTGGTTGCTCTTTTTCCAAACTCTGGTGCTGTTAGTCAGATTAGAGCATCCTTGTCTTGCAGAAGGGCACTGCAGTGTTTGAAGCTGGATTCTATGATATTGGATTTTTGAACTCTTCACCAAGAGGGTGGGACTTAATGTGGAATTACCCTTCTCCTAAGAAATGGCTCTAGGACTTAATTGTGTGTTTTTCTTCAGTAAGAGCATTACTTAAGGAAAAACTTCCCTTGTTCTCCAGAATATGAAATGCTACAATCCAGTCAGCTTATGAATTTAGCATCATCTTTACTTTTGAAGTCTGCACCACCATAAACATAACACCTGTCTGTACTCTTCATGCCTTTACTTTGTCTCTATGATTAATCTCTTCCAAGTCTCCATTTCTTCTTAATTCAGCATAGTTTCATTCAGTTTTATAGACTCCAATGTTTTTTTTACTCCAATGTCGCTGTCTGCTTTCTCTTGGGTACTATTAATATCACTTCAAAATCCAGGGAATGACTGTAAAAAGGTTGCTACAACTTAGTGGTGCAAAATGTCAGTTTGAGAAGTTACTTTCCTTATCCTGATTTCAAAAGGATCCAACAGGCCCTGGTGAGTTACCAAGAGAGCTGCTGTAGTCGTGGAAGATGGTAAGCTATGGCTTTCTGCTGAAATTGAAATTAACCAGTGTTAATATAGCTTGATTCCAGTCCTGAGAGCACTAAAATGAAACCCAATTTCCAAAAATTCCATCATCAAGAAAAGCTATGTTTTTAGTTAAAGATTATTTTGTTTTGACTTCTGTTATTATAATATTTGCTGTTAGCTGCTCTTTGGCATTGCTGCAAAAATTTTGTTTCTTGTTACTCTTAAAATTCCACAGGAACTTAAGTACTTTGGAATCCTTCTTTTTCCTTTTTCCTCCTTCCTCCTGACTCTCTGTTTCTGGATGTTACTGAGGTTGCAGCTTGCAATTCATAAATACTATGCTGTTGCAATCCCAGTCTTCCTTAAGGCTCATCCCTTTGAAGATCCAATTCAGATACTCAGTCCTTGTTATATACAGCTGTAGATCTGCTGTGGTTTGGCTGGTTAAAGCTCTCTGCTCCTTCTGGTTCTCTGTGCATTGTCACTGAAAATAAAAGGTCCTTTTTCAGCTTCAGAAAGACCTGACATACTTGGTTGTTAAGACACTATACCTGTCACTGGTATCTGAAGTGTTTACAGTGATGATTGTGAAGACAGTTGTCCCATAAACTTCCATTTCCATTGAGGAAACACAGCCTACATAACCGTTAATATTTAAAGGAAATGTTGAATGAGAAGGCTGAAAATCATGTGAAGTTTTATCAGTTAGATTCTTCAGGACTGTGTGTTTTCCATGCTCTGAACTTGGAAAGACTTATTAAGTGCACAGCCAGATCACTCTGAAATTTATGTGTAAAACTTTGCTCATAATATTGATGTTTTGGTTCATCAGAGAAAACAATCAAGACTATAACTGTTAACATGTTTGGAAGGCATTCATATGCAGACTGGAAATGACCTACTCTATTTGTGCCTTTTCTTACTCTGCAGTAGGTCTGTTATTGTCTAGTACGTATGACTTTATAACAGGGCATCATGTCAAGTTGGTAGACTGACATGAGTACAGTTAGCCAAATGGTCATGTACTGGTACAGACAGGTGACATCAGAGGGTATATTCAAACAGATTTCAGGGTTTCATGGTCTCTGAACATTTTCTGATCCCTCTTTTAATCCTGATTTGGCTTGCAAAACGGCAACATGAGAAGGAATTTTGACATTTGTCATGAAGTAACAAGTGTGTGAGCTGAAGAGAGTGTTTGCTTTGTTTTAATATGGCCTGAGGAGGGAGGATGGTCCAGAGGTTTGACTTTCAGCAACTTAAGTTGCACTTCAGCGAAATTTTATCTGTAGTTTTAAGTAAGTCATTTAACTTTCCTTGGTCTCACTTCCCAGCAGTAAAACTTAATTCCCACAATGAAAAGGTGCACTAAGTATAAGTAGCTAACCACTGTAGCAAAACCTAGTTCACTTTAATGAAGGACTTTTCTCAACCAGTGTTTTGCCTTTCCATATAACTAGGAAAAAGAATAAATATTTAATGAAGAATTTTGGTCATTCAAAATTTATTCTTTCAATCAGAGGGAAACTCAAATGTTGATACTTTCTGCAAAGAGAAATACTTTTTTAATCTCAGCTTTGGAAACAATCCTTAGATCTGGCTATTCCAAACCTCCAAAGCTCAGGTAGCTCTTGGTGCTGCAAGCTCTGAGGCTCTTGGCTGGCTTCTTCAGGCTCATGGAGCCAACAAGCTCTGGGGACCTTCGCTTTGATCTAATTAAAATTATTTTTTTGAACTCAGGCTCCTGGTAGCCTGTCAAGCAAGTTGTTGAGAAGATGGGCAAGCTGACAGGAGCTCAAATAGGCTTAGATTTTTAAAAGTGCCTGGTAAACTAAATCCTATTGGATTATTCTTTTAAGGGCAATATTTTGATAATTATATCTTTTTCATGAAACATCCAGGTTCAGTTAAGTGGGAAAATGCCAACAAAACAAAATTCGTTACTGTTTTGCTGAATAGATCTGTTCACAAGGCAGTGGGATATTATGTTTGTGGGACTGTACATGTTCTAAGTAGAAATATCATTCCCTAGAACCCTGGGAAGTTACCTTACAGTGATTCTTAGCCAACAGAACCCATGTATCATAGAATCATTTTGCTCTGTAGAGCTGGATTTGAGGATGCCCCAAACTGAAGTACAAAAGATGCTTCTGAAGGATCTACTGTGCTATGCAAAGCCTAGCCCTACCACTTACACCATGGATAAATCCAAATTTTTTACAATGAAGGATTTATCAACCTTTTTTACTATTACTTCCTAACTAAACTCCCTTATCTGAATTAAAAGTAGCACCATTACCAAATACTTCAGAACCCATAATGTCAGAAAATAAACTTTTTGGTTTTTACATTTTGGTAAGTATTTGGAAACATTTCCTTGTAGCCACAGTAAAGAAGGATATTTAAAACTTCCTTGCTGTACTTCACAGTTTCAGCTGTAGTGGGATTCTCTGTTGCTCTTTCTTTTCATTCAAGGTATATTCATTATTCTTGATGCCATTTGCTGTTCAGCAGTTGCTCAGAGACAAAGAGCCTGGCATAAGTCTGTTGTATTCATCTGTAATCACTTC
The DNA here is from genome assembly GCA_028858755.1 of Ara ararauna. Lineage (NCBI taxonomy): Eukaryota > Metazoa > Chordata > Aves > Psittaciformes > Psittacidae > Ara > Ara ararauna. The sequence goes on from CM054381.1 coordinate 73,479,686, forward strand.
CCATTTCACAGGAGATGACTGCATAAAAAAAGAACTGTTTTCAACTGCTCTGTGCCAGAAAGTCTGAATGGTAGATTCCCTCAAATTGTTATCTTTTAAGCATGTGAGTGGGCATGTGGGAATTAAGCTGAATGAGAGCTGGGATGCTGCAAGTACTTTTTTCTATTCCTGTTTTTTGGAAGGAGATTTCTAAGGATGGCATATGGAACAGCTTCATGGCTGGATCATGGCCATGTAGAAAGTGTTTGTTTTCTGCACCTTTATCACATCACTAATGGTAATCCATCACCATTAATGGAGATCCTTAAGCTGGTTGAGGGATCTGAGAATTGAATTTGTCTGCAGTTCAAGGCTGAAAAATAATGTAAATAATTAACATTGCTCTTTTGCAAAAGATTAGCTGGGGTTCCTAGGGTATAATAGATTGATTAAATTATTAGCATATGAATGTTCTTGCACTAAATTTGTTGGTTGTTGGGGTTTTGTAAGAGGAGGGTCACAAGCTCAGTGTTATTTTGAAGAGTCTTTGGAACAGAAAGCAGTTTTATGTCCTATGAAGATTTAAGACGGGAAATAGCTGCCTTAATGTTTTTTAATGTTAAAGATATATAATTTTGCATTTAAAAACCACTGTGTGAATTTCAATGGTATTACATGTTACTTAGTTGTTGAATAACAAGAGAGGCGGTTTATGTAGCTGCTCTGAGTAGTAAATTCACAAAAGGCTCTGAAAACTTCACAATGGGACCCAGCTTTGCAAACCATTAAGTGCTGTGTGGTTACACTGAAAATACTAAAACCCTATGCTCCCAATTTTAATTTTTTTTTTGAGAGAATATTTCGTTTTTCTTTGGAAACCAGTATGAGCATGAGATGGAAAAATTTTCCTGGGATTTCTTCCATATTGAGAAGATCTCAGGCGTGCAATAGTCGTCACTAGGTATTGCACAGTCCTTAATTACTTGCCTGCAGAATGCATTCTTATTCAGGAAAATCCTTAGCTGACTTTTCAGGCAGGGCTTGCACATATCTGTAAAGCCAAACAAAGGTGTGATTGCAGCCCAGGTGAATGACTATTTTATGTCTGTAATGCTCTGATGAGCTGGCTCTAGGGTGTCTGTAAGAATGCTAAGTTCTGCTACTGCCTATCTTTTGTCATAGAAGTTGCTTCACAGACAACCACAGTGTTTGCAGCAGGTCTCCCATCCAGACATGCCTGGCAACATATTTGAACTTCTAGCCTCCCTCATGATATTCAGATTTTAATCTGTCTAAGTCTGTGCTGCTGGAATGCCACTACTTTTGCAGTTGCAGTTACAACCCAGCCAGCTTTGTTTTCCAAGCATTGCTTCTTTTCTGTCACTATGTAGTATGTTATTTTGCAAAAACATATATCACTGGGAAGAAGAGCTGGCTATGATTCTATACCTTCATTTTATTACATAAAGATGTGTGATATTCACATGTGATTAACTGTGTATTCAATAGTTATAGTCTTAAAATCAGTTTTCTTGTATCATCTGGGAATGTTTACACTACCTTTCACTGAAAAAAAGATGCTTGCAGAAGTTTACTTGCACAGTTATTTTTTTAATGATTTTTTTTTAAACTGGATGTTGCAGTCTTATTTTGGCAGATACTGCTCTAAAATTATGAAGTTATAACTGTGAGACAGTCAGCCTTGAGAACATCTTGATGAATTAAACATGCTGCAGCTGCAGAGTTTGCTTTAGATGTCTACAATAATGCCTGGATTAAAGTTAAAGTAAAGATAAAGATCCAAAGTTTATAATATTGATTTCCAATGCGATCAGTCGTTCACACAATCATGACTACAATCAAACACTGAGTCATTTTAAAGAGATGTACATACTTTCATTTACATTCCAGTTCGTCTCTCTCTCAGGAATGTGGAAATTGCATATGTGATTTGGGGCTTAGTTCTTTTTGCAGCTGGTCTGTTTTTAAAAATTAAGAATTAAAATAATCTGCTTTTCTTACCTCTTGGTAAATTAGAAAATGATTATGCATTTTCTGCCAAAATGTGCTTCTCCCCAGTGTTCTCTTAGCAATTTAAAAGCTTCACATATAGCATATAATTGTTCATTTTTCCAAAGTCTGCATGCAATTCATGTATATATTTAGCTAAATTTAATGGTTTTGTAGTAGCAAGCTGTACATCTTAACAGAAAGATAAACGTATCTAATTGTTGTTTCCTTTGATTGGTGTGTTTTCTGAACAGTTTAGTGAAACCTGTATTGCTAATGAAAAGATAGAGCTCTCAAAATGTGTAAGTAGGTGCAAACCCAGAATATTAATTTCTAAGGCAGTAGATAGCTAGCCATTTTTAAGTGTTTTAATGAAATTATTCAATCAATATGCTTGGGTAGGTTATTGAATGTGATGCAGGTAACAGTCTCAGATTTTCTGTTACAAGAAGAAAGAAATTGATTGAGCAGAAGCTGGGTAGAAGGGAAACTATATAAGGAAAGACCTAAAGATGAGAGAGGAAAACGGGGTATCAAGTGGGAGTGTAAATGGGAAGTCTTTGGTGAATGTACAGATTTGATAAGGAAGTGCACAGTGGCTAGACAAAATGACGGAGAATGGAAAAGGTGTATTTGATTAGCAGCTGCATAGTAGAAAGATTGAAGAAACTGACCTGAAAAAGGGCACACCAAAGGAATGACTAGAGAGAGACATGAGTGGAAGTTTGATGGACTAAAAAATAAATTAAATTCATAAGGCTAATGCTCTAACCTGGGAACAAGAAATGGGTAAACTTTCAATTGCCCCAAATAACTGAGTAAACCCATGCTTATGTCATTTTACTCTGGATATGGCATGAGTAGTGTCTGAAGTCACCTTAGAAATCTGAGGGGAGAAATCAAGGCCGCAGCTTAGTATGGGGAAGTGAGAAAGAGAGGGAGCTAGAGCAGGTATGAATTGTAAAGATATGGATAGCAGATTCGGATTGTAAAGATATGGATTGCAGATATGGATTGCTAAGACTGATCCCACAGTGGCCTGTAATTCAAGATCATTGCCATTACTATCAGCAAATACGTGTTAGCCCTGTGGCACATTATATTTCCTGCCTAGTGAAAGAAGCCTAACTATGTTAAAGGAACTAAAGGAAGCAGTATTTCTTTGAAGAAAAAAGGAGTATCTATGCATATACACAGGAAAACTGAATTAAGGTTAAAATTCAATCAACCACATCCTGGGATTTCTTAAATTGCAGGTCTTTAATTTTTCAATCTCAATAATGTTCTTTTGAAGTGGTCTGTTTCTAATGATCCCATATGAATTACACTCAACTGTGTTTCATAAAATCCAGGATTCTGCATTTTTCTTGTTTCATTCACTCATATGATGCTTTATAAAGAAAAATACAATAAGACAATTTAACAGTATTTGACAAGCTAAACCTACTGTATCTAATGTGGACAAAGAAAACCAGAAGTATAACTAAAGTGGAAAAGGAAGTAATCCCTGTTGATATTTTTAAGGACTTTGTTGTAAGCAAAAACAGAACAAGAATGTATTGCCTCCTGTAGTTCTCTGACAACCTGTGTCCTGCCACAAAGTCCTAGTTAACATATTAAATTTTTTGCCTGGCTTGTCAGATGGGAATTCCCATTGATTCCAGATTACTTAAATTATTCTCTTCACTTTGTGTGCCCAAAACTGAAAACATATTCGTGCAGTCTGGATGACAATGTTTTATACCCTTTATTTATTGTGAAATGTTTTTACTTATTAAAATTGTAATGGGAGCTTAGATGCATAACGTTGTGTAGTGTTTTGCAGCAAAGTAGCCATATATCTGTCATTTTAAACAGAGAGTAGTTCCATTTTTTTTTGCACAAGATAGTTTGCAAACTAAATTTTAGCAAATAAAAAAGTGCTTGTTCCATTAAATCAAAAGACAATGTTTTTTAATATTTTATTTTTCAAAGCGTCGGCTATTCAGCATTTGTATTTTTCTGTCTCTGACATCAAAGCTACTTGGAGTAAGTAGGCTGCATGTAGAAAGCATAAGGATATTTTGTTACTCCATGTTATGAAATAGTTAATAAGTGCTTAGAATATCCTAATATTAGCCTGGTTATTCTAATTTACTCAGAGGATATACTTTTTATTTTTTAGAAATTTAATGCGAATAAACCTATAGCTAGAGTTAGAGAATAGTTGTAAAAGAAACATTCAAGTATGGCATTTCTGATTAAAAGCACAGGACATGTGCAGTGGTAAAATGAAATGAGAATTTATGGTTCTGGCTTCTATTATCTTCAAAAATTATTCCTGCCTAGAATTATTAGAATAAATTCCACTGCACTATTTTGCATCAATACCATTACACATGACTTTGCCTGAGGATATTGAGTCAATGGGTGATGCCTGTAATACTGCTTTTTCATCATGGTTTGTTATAATGTCATTTCAAAGAGTCATTTTTTTCTCTCTGATATATTTATCATTCTATTTGTAGCTGGATTAGGAACAGATTAGAATTTATTTTAAAGCAGGCATGGTGATGTGAATATTAGTACAGAAAATACCAGTTATACATGAAAATTATATTTGGAGATATTATAATGTCAGAGAAACTTCAGGTTATTTGCAACTGAAAATTGTTATGATATCATCAAAGCAAAAATGCATAATGTTTGCACAGTGCTGTGGAATATCAGTATTAAACTATATGAAATACTTCACATTTATAGTGCAGTTAGTACTTCAGCATTTATGTTCTATAATTATAGTGAAATTGCTTGTACTGTTGATAGTCTTATTCATAAACATAGCATAAATATTAGATGTGAGTCTAAGGACTTTTAACACCTAGTTGACAAAATTCATGCAGTAGAATTGAATTCTTGAATTGTCAGAATTTCTTCATATAAAATTGAGTCAGAAAGATGCATGTTTTTCTCATGTAACTTTTTTTTTTTTTTTTTTAATATTAACAGCTAGGTTAACAACATATGGTTTGCTTTCTGGATTCTTTGTTTCTTCCACCATTCCCCTCTTCCCTCCCTCTCCCTCACACTTTTCAGGCAGATACAATTTCTGTTTTTAGAGAATTTTGTAGTGCAAGCAAAAAAACTCTTCTGTGCAATTCTGATCATAAAATAAATGAAAACATAACTCGTTCAAGCATTTAAATGTCTGTTTATTTTTATCTCAGTATTTTGAGCTTGAGCCTATTGTCACATATTACAATTAATAATCAGAACAAGAAACAATTTTATGTCCGACAGCTACTTTTTTAGAAAAAATTCACCAGTGGATTCATAGAAATGCTCAGTTGTTTGCCTCTATTCCAGCTGGTTTGTTTTATTTCTAGTTACTGTTATTTCTAACATTTTCACAGATGAGAAATAATTTAATGCTACACCCATTTATTGTCAGAATATGTCTCTCAATAAAACATGAGCATTTTGTTCAGAAGATAGCTGCAGTCAAACAAAGAATTTCAGGAAATATTACAACGAAAAGACTTCAGTGTATTGTTTTGTGGATATATGATTGTATAGACATTTTTGATGCAAAATCAGACTTACTCATTAGCAGAATATATTTGGCATGGTATGCATGAGTTTAGGTCAATATAATCTGAAAGTCATAAAAGAATGAAATATATACTTATATTGAAAAGTATACATTGTAAAAGGCTGATTTAGTAAAAGTAGCATCTTCCTAAGAGTTGCTGTAGTACTGGTGTGACCTGTGTGCAGTGGTGGTGCCTCAGTTGGCCCAGTGGCAGAGAACAGATATGGTAACAATCTGATCAAGTAAACATGCATGAACATTCTCATGGCTAATCTTGTGGAAAGTACTTGCTATTTGATGGATTACTTACATTTCTGCCCCCACAATTCTTTCTGTAAGCTCATTTTATTAATTTAATTAACAGCTATTTACATTTTTTTTACAGTGTAGAGATGTTATTTGATCACATGGGATGAGAGAAAAAAGGAGTGTGAGCAGTTTAATAGCATTGCACTTTCAATCTAATAAGGCATCGTAGTATATTCTGTCAGTTGTAGGTCTTTGGTGTTAAGAGTGAACTGCTTCAGTGATTGCTATGGTCTTTCATATCTAAATAAGTATTTCACATCTTGGAACCTATTGCAAGCATCATCTCCACATTAGTTCCAAATATCTTTAATTAGAAATCTTTAATTTACATGGCATAAGTGATGACATATGAAGATGACACTGAAGTGACAAATACATGTGTAAAATAAATTTAAGGTGCATTGTGTTATCTTTTACTATGGTTCACTAAGCAAGTCCTGTTGTTACCATCATTCATTTACAATAGACTTTACCCATAAAACTTATTCTTAGAGTGGCCTCTGTGCAAGCACAATGAACAGCTAAGTTTTAAGTTTGCAAATGACAGTCTGTCCTCTTTTTTCTGTTCTTCATTTATCATTGTCATGTTTACTGCCACTGTAATAATTCCAGACATGTAAAGTGATGGGGGTTTAGACTGCTTGGTATTTATCATTCAGTGTACGGGAAATACTACAAAGCTAGATATGATCATATTGCCATTATAGCTCCATTTTAATAATTTAAAAAAGGAAAACTAATTTTAACATAATTAAACTAATGTGAATGGATGTCACATGTGTAACACAAGTAACAGAAGACCAAATTAAATGAGAAAATCCCTAAACACACTATGTAACAATTTTCATTTTTAAAGCATGCAACATTCCCACTTACTAGAAGCAAAGTTGTATCAAACAGTTTTGTAATTTGTTAACAAGATACTGTTGGCAATAGCAGGTGTCCTCCCTCCCCCATTTACCTGATGAAACAGCATGTCAGGAGTCCAGACAGACCTTAATGATTATGGCCCTTTGCAAAAGGAGGGGGTGTGCCTCCTACACAATGTCATAGTTTTCCAAAGGATAATGAAATCCATTGGAGTATGATTGCATTCCTTTTGAATTACTTCTGTAGAGCAAATAAAAGTCACTACTATGAAACAGGTAGAAAAAATTGAATATGGAAGTAAACTATTTGGTCTTTTTAAGGCCTTGATATGACTACTTGTTCAAAAATAAATGCTCAAATAATGTGTAAAGCAGAGTTGGGCTAGTAATCAACTAGGAATCTTCATAGCTAATTCTAGTTTCTCAGCTAACACCAAGGATAATAAGGATTTAAAGAAAGAAATTATCAAGTTTCTACCACGTCTCATCTTTAGAACAGTGGATTCCACATGTACATGCATTGTACATACAAACATGGAGTACTTTGCTGTTCAGCAGATTCTGAATATGGGGTCCTGTTGGCTTTTATTTTGAGGAACTTGTATTCAAACTAGCTTCCTAAGTTCATCTTGAGATGGGAAAATAGTAATGAAATGCCATGGTGACAGGCTGAAAGTTAACGTGTTACTCAGTTATAATAGATTACTCAATTTGGTATTTTGCAAGACACTTATTACCAAGCTATTTAGTAATACACAGTAGGATATCAGTCTACTTGGGGTCTGATTAAATGTGTTCTTTTAAAAAGGCTGACTTACTACCAATGGAGAGCGTGAGTAGACTTGGTTTCAGGAGCTTTGTGTATACAAAGCTGGCAGAGCGTTTGTGGGAAGAGCAACAGCTTCTGTCTCATAAGTGAGCAACTTACTGTCAAGCAAAGTTATTGTTTTATTCATTACATTAGGAAGTTGCTATCACTGCAGTATATTTCTTTCCTGACCAAACAATGGAAAGAAAGATGGATGGCCACAGTAGAGTCAAGTGTAAGCTGGGTATCAGTATAGTTTCATTTCAACAACCTAAAGAATTTGTCTAGGCTCACTGAAAGTACAAGTAGCTTAATACATGAACAGTGTATGTCCTGTGGCCTAATTTTTCATGTAATAGCAAGATCCTCTGTGTTATGACAATCAAGAATTTGTGCACAGTTATTTCTAGTATCTCTGATTTCTTGGGATCTTTTCATCCACTTTACCAGACAAATTGCTGACCATGTTTTAAGGTTTCTTATATTGATGCATAGGGTCAACTTATTTACATTGTTAGAAGTAAGAAATAGGTTAAAGAGACACATAAAGGTACTCTAAAAATGGAAGAGAAAAAGAGGTATGAAGTGCTTTCCAATGCATTCCAGTTTTTCTGGTTATTTAAATGATGTATATACGAAATCAGTAAAATCAGGCTTTGCCCCTAAAAAAGAAACATATGCTGTTGGCCAGTTCTGAATTATATAACTAAAACTAGAACTCTACTGAATAATGGTTTTGTTTTGCTGGCTTTGGAGTACTAAAATGTGAGATGAAACAAACAATAGCAGTGTAACATCTGCTTGAACTTTGGCAGTCCTAGTTAGGATATCATCAAGCAGCGCTATCTCTGTACTTCTCTTTCATCAAAAGTATTATTGATCATTAATGCCAAGATTAAAAATAAGAGGTAGCAGTTCACATAAGAAAATATTTGGATGGCAGCTGTTCTACATTAAGTGTAGTTAATGCTCATGTTAGCAACCACAAATGTAATATTTACATCCATTGAAATAACAGAATTGATTAAATGGGATAAGAGCAGAGTGATATCAGCTGTTCTGGAGCATTGTTCTTTGTAAGTTTGACTGATGTTGCTTGGGCATGTCTTGGATCAGCTAAATAGTAGTAACAAGCTGAAAAAAAAATCACATCTAGGCAAGCAGTTCATTGCTTCTCTTGAGCAACACTGATTGACAAAGTAGGAAAGTCATAGGTTATGATTAACATTAATAACACTTACATTGCTAAAGCAGTTGTTGGCAGATATCAGCTAGAGATTCATTTAGAAACATGGCTTGTAGCTACTGAGAGTGGTATTCAGCATCAGATACTTTGTATTAGAAATTTTCCGTGTCAAGTAAATGAAATTAGTTTTGCTGGCAGAAAAACATAAAGTGACAGAACAAAAGAAATGGGATGCAATATGGGGTCCCAGAGATATGAAGAGCTTCTATTAAAGAGAATCTGTAATATCTATCCACAAGTGTAAAATCTTTTTCTTGTTTTACTTTTTTGCAGTAGTGTGTGTGTATGGATTTTCCTCTCTTATTAGTAATAGTAAAAAAAACCCCAAAGAACCAAACACACCCACACCAACAAAAAAACAACTAAAAAAAAATCCCTAAAAAGTTGTCCACCCAGGACATACTATCATATTAACAAAATATCCCCAGTATTGTTACCGGATGGGCAGCTATCAATGTCTTCTTTCCTTTTCTATTATTCTGTTCAATAGCTTATTTTCTACTATTTTTTTTATTCCCATCTATATGAAAAAGGATCGGTTTTTCCCTGGTCAGTGTCTTTTGTAGGTTCCTTTTATTCCAGAACCTGACATTAGAATTTCATAGGAAAAAAGAACATTGTTTGTCTATGCTCTATCAGCAATCTTTGCTATTGCAGACACCACTTTGAACTGTTAGTTCATTATGGATATGTGATTGTTTTCAGCTTTTCATACTCCAGCAATGTTCTGTAGCTGTCCGTGGCAGTACAGAGTCAAAATATTAATATGCTGAGAACTTCATGGTGAAGGATAAAATACCTGAGAAAACTGGAGACCTCTTTTTTACACTACAGGCATCAAAGCAAAAAGGCATACCATGTTTGCCCTGATTTGATTAAAAAAACCCCCCAAAACTCAAAAAAAAACAAACCAAAAAACAAAAAGGCAACTGGCCAAATTATTCCCTCAAATTTCTGATATGGTGTGTTTGAACATTAAAATTGTAAAAGTAGAATTCATTATGGAATAGTGAAAACAATTCTAATACCTTATTAAGTACTTTGGCTGTGCACTCTAGTAACAAATCTCTGATACATATGGAATGTATCACTGCCCAAAATCAATGCCTTTACAGTAGATCTTAAAACCATGTGTACTGATCTCATTGTGAGAGACTTTATTTCAGTGGGTTTGGCAGTTGATACACGACAGTTTTACAAATGCAAATCTGGGAAATATAAATGCCAAGGATACAACAAGCATCTCCAGAGCGTGGCAAAGCTCTATTTGTGAAGTCTGCACTGTACATATTTATACAGGACATTACAGAAATAGATACAATTTTAAAAGTTATTTTCTGATTCTGTAATATATTTTTTTTAATAATACAGAACACATTACTTCATGTTGCCATAATTACCATTGACCTTAATTATTTGCCCATTAAGATGGTCTTCATCTAATTAAAGATGAATGGTCTCCAAACAAAATAGTGAAAATGTTCTGTATTGCTTCACTCTATAGCAATAATTTGCTAAGAAAGATAAATGACTCTGGATGGTTTCAAGAGGATATCAGCCAGAACTGCTTTAAAATACCTACTTTGATGGTTGAGAACTTTAGAAGAACAGAATTGGAACCTTGTATTCTCCATCCTTTTTGTCCTTCCAAGCTCAAGGGAACACTGATGGCCTCTGGCTCTGTTTACTCAGGAGCATCTAACCTCTACCATCCAATTTAGTTCTTGTAATCTTTCTAGCAGTTAAACTAGCTTTCATTCTACTTTGTGGCACTGAAAAATAGCCGTTAAGAAAGCTGCCAGTTTGACAACTCTGGCTGTTGGAGCTAAGCAATGTCAATGAAAGGTGGGCCTTCCCTGTAGAGTTGGGCTTAGAGCTTCAAGTTTCAAATACTACTACAGTGAAATGGGAACAAGTTTCTGATTTGGTTGAATCCCTGATAAAGTTTGAGTCCTGCTTACAAGTAGTGTTACATTTCACTTTACAGGTTTAATTCATTATGCCTTGTTGAAACTGTGGCTCCTGACAGAACTGAGATATGGATCAGGCACTGAAAATAAAGGGACTGATAGAGATAATAGTAAGACAATGGGTACCAACTGAGGTGAATTTTACTGATCATACACAAGCATATTTCAGTTGCAGCATGAGGCTGTCCTGGGCTCAGTGGTTTTGCTTATTCCCTCTTATTCACTGTTCTTTCTGCTTTCCATATGTTGATACAGTGGCTTAGACAGCATTATGTAGCCTTCACATATGCTAGTGCCACGCTGCTTGGTGAAGCTGCATCCCCAAAACTTTCATATCAGTGTTGATTTGCTGACTGATAAGGGGAGTTGAAAGGAAAAAGAATCACATGCCAGTAACCAAAAGCAGGATCTACGTGTCCCAGTCACCTGCCTATTTTCTGCTTTCCAAGTCCCTTGAGTTATGTGATCTCAATGCGAATAAGAGACAGAGAAGCACTATACAGATCACAGAGTGAAGGAGAGCAAGAGAACACAGACGAAAAAGAAGGAAAAGCTGTGAATCTCTGCTGCCATAAATTGTTCCACCATACTATGGGCATGCACTGATCTAGCTATGGACTCCTCTTCCAGATCCATTCCATGGGTATGCTGGACAGCATAACCCTTCTGGAGGCACTGCTTGGCAGCTAAGAAAGCAGAGGTGCTAGCACAAATATTCCTAAACTGTACAGTAGTCAGAGATTTTCTTGACTCAGTAGAATTCTTCATTGAGTAGTTCTCTAGACAGCATCTCCTCTTTTATAGTAGAAAGTAAATGGAGAAGATTATGAAGTTTTAACCCTGAAGTTTTTGTGGCACTGGAGTTTGAGATTGTTTGGAACTGAACACTGATTGAGACTTAACTTCAAATGATTCAGGAATTGCTGAAATATTAAGATTTTTTTTTTCAATAGAACTGAGTTCTTTTTTGCTTCCAAATTCCTCTTAATGGTGAGGTTTCACTGTTTTAATATTAATCTACCTGAGCAGTCTTTTCAATTAATGTACTTCAGTGATGAAATGAATGCATAAGACTATATACTTTACTATAGCAGTCATCTTAGGGGAGGTAGGCTTGTGAGTGGTTTCTGTGTAAGAATACTATCCTGTCTTTTCTGAAGTGCAGGTATGAAAACAAAACTGTCTTTTACTGTAAAACATTCATCATGACTGTGTGTTAAAAAAAAAAAGGAATTGCAATTGTTGATCCTTCATTTTCAGCTACCTAGAAAGCATCAATGTTTTTAATGCTCGGCTTTACATAATTAGTGTAACCATTGAATCAGCTTTTGGCTTGAGTGCATTTATAGAGAATGTTACTATATTAATTTAAAAAAACATTAATCATTTAATGAAGAAACTCAAGCTATTGACCCTCATGGAAGGGAAATGTAGGTTTTGAGTTCCAGTCCAAATATTTGTGCACAGAATCTTGAAAAATTAAATCAAAACAAAGTTGTAAGCTAGTCATTAGAACTGAAAGCATCAAGCAGCATTAGAATTACTTTTTTAACTTGCTTTCACATTTGAAGGTCAGCACACTGATGAAGAGTGTATTCTGTAGAGGATACAGTGGGTAGACCTGTCAAAATTAACTCCTTTTAAACAGCAAAATACATCAATTGAAATTCCTTTCTAACACCCTTATTGACTTCTTTTTTTCTTTGTTTTTAATTTTTTTTCACAGAGGATCTTTCTGAAAGCTGGAAGTGAGGAAGAAATCTTTGCTCATCTTGGTTTGGATTATGTTGAGCCATGGGAAAGGAATGCTTAAAATGATTTGCCAGTGTACATTAACCAGTTGACAGCAATGGTCTTTCTACATACCCAGAGTCTGGTTTAGATATATATATAATATGCATCTCTATGACAACTAAAAGGTTTTAAAAATATATATATTAGTTAGAAGCCATTATACATGCTGATGAAAAGGAAGGAAAGAAGAGTTTAAGTTCTTCAGATTGCTTTCCAATCTTTTCTGTTTTTTGAAATTTCTACATGGTATTGGCAAGATAGTGCTTGCTTTTGGGTAATTTTTGCTTGTGATAGGAATTTTACTTTCCTGTGAACAATACTTGCAAAGCATTTAGTGCTTTGGGACAGGAAGTTACTTACTGACCACTCATTTGTCATTCTTAGAATAAAGGTGATTATGAACACCAAACTGGTCAAATACTTTTATTAAAAGCCTGGGGTTTTTTTTTTTCTGTTAAGTCTGATTTGACATCTTGGCATGATGGGGAGAATGGCAGTGATGGGGCCATGCACAAAGAAAATGTATGCTGAATTTGTTTACAGGTTCCTTTCAACTGAGGATTTCATTGTAATCTATTCTAAAGCCTCAGCCAAGAATGTAGAAAAATATGATAACAGCAGGGAATTTTATTCTTGCCTGTGCTGATAAAACCATCCTTTTTAAGTGCACTTTAGCTAACTGAGCTGAAAATACAACGCTACTTTCTAAATTGATCTAACTAGAAAGCACTAGCATTACTTCCTGCTTTATTGTGCTGATGTATGAAGCACCTTCTCTGTGTTTTGTATCAGGATGCTGACACTTAAGGAGCAATGACATTTTTCAGTCCTAGTGGAAGAGAACAAAAGCTACGGTACCTCATCTAAATATTCTTTCTACTTGGCCAACATTTATCAGAAATTATACATTCCAGTTGTGCTGTTTCTGCATACTTAAAGCCACAGAGGAAAAATGAAACATTCTGATTTCCACATGAAGAAATAGCTCCCATCTTGCTTGCCTATGCATCACTTATATAATTATACCACCTGTGGGGGAGAAGATACTAAACACAAATTCTGTTAGCTCCTTCACGACTGGAAGAAAACAGCGTGTCACTTCTTTCCCTCAATTTTTCTGAACTTTTGTTAGAATACATTTTACAAATTACTCAGCGGGTCAAGTATTATCAAAAATTATGGAACTGTTAAATGAGGGTTGGATTAAACAGAAGGCCAGATTAGGTGACCAGGATGGTTTGGCTATGAAGAAGATAGCTTCTGTTATGAACAACTCCTTTGAAAAGGTTGGTATCCCAGTCATTATCATAGCTACTGCATGCAGGATCATCCCTGATAGCACTAGCTACTCACTGTCATACAGTGGCAGAGCCAGAAAAAAACATAAATTCAGTTTTTAGTAAATAAACTCTGAATCATAACATGATGCTTCTTGCATCAATTAAACACAATCTTACAGTTCTGAACAGTTTTAGTCCTGTAATGATTTCAGTTCTTTATGGTGCTAGTCAACTGAGACTATAAAAAAGATAGAAGTCATATAAGAGAACTGGTATGGAACAGGTTAAAGGAAATAATACCTTTAGCAGCTGAGCATGCCTTGATCTGCCTACAGTGGGGTGGAACTGTTACAGTCAATGGTAAATGATGCTTCTGAACTCATGAAGGACAGGTGAGGCCTGGAGCCTGGAAAAGGGCAAACACTTGTAAAAAGAACAGGCCAATGTCTGTAATAGGAGGAAGGGAAGAAAGAATTTCAGGTCAGTGCACTTAATATCTACTAAATTGCTAGAATGATTAATAGGCTTTATTTTTAAAGCACCTAGAGGAAAATAAGGTGATAAGTTTTTGGTAGCTTGTTCATTAGAAACAAATCATTTCAAACTAATTCAGTTGTAAAGTCCCTGGAGGCTGATTCTTAAAATGTCTGTCCCTCCTCCCCTTCCTTCTACACCAGGGCAATTTGGCAAGAACTAAGAGGAGAGGGATCATTGGTTTTATAAGCATCTACATACTATCTCTCTAAAAACTTATCAGTGACTGGCAAAAAGCCCCAGGTAAAAGTTAAAAAGAAAAGCACTATATTTCTTTTGTGGTTTATGGTAATTTGTGATTTGTCAAATACCCTGATAATGTTTTCCAGTGACAAAAATGGTATAACATACATTGTATAGGCAACATAGTGTAGCTTTAAAAAACCCAAACAAACCCAAATGCACAATTATACAAATGCTTTGCTGCAAATGTCTTAAAGCAAAAGCAATGAGATATTTAGATTGGTGGGTAACAATGTAGTTAATATCAGTGAATCTTGGTGGCATATTATACAAAAGGAAGAGCTTATTGTATCTACACAACTCTACAAAATTGCAAATCCAGACAACTTAAATACTCATACAGCTGTCAATATAAATTTGAAGCCACACAGACTTTCTGGAATTACTGGAAACCCGAGAACTGCTGCTACTTTACATAAATAGCTCCAGAACTTAAAAAAAAAAAGAACCCTAAACCCAAAGATTTGCATAGCTTATAATCCCCAAATGAATAGTGTTTTCTATAGTTTATGGCCAGAATTGCTTGGATTTCTCAGGTAAGACCATGTTATTCTTTAGTGTGGAGCATATTCTTTCCCTTTTTCAACAGCTATTTCTTTCTTTGATACAGTTTCCTTCAGCAACTGAAGTTAAAATAATCAAGTCCTGAGTGTAAAAGGTTAATTGAAGTCATATAAGCAAATGAACACAGGGATCTCTGAAAACCTTCCATAGAGGTTAAGGTTCTGCTGGCTTAGCTTTAAGTCTATCTAGGAGGCAATGCTTCTGGTTTTGCCTTTCAGAGCCCAGTAGAGGCCATACCTATGAAAATGTCATGTGTATAGCTATAGATGAAACAGGGCTTCAGAGATTTCCACTTGTAAATTTGTCTAATTGGCTGATCTCTCCCTGCATACACATCAAGCCTCCTCTAAAAATAAAATAAAAAAATAAAATAAAACAAAATAAAGTAATACACCAAAAAAAAAAAAAAAAAAAAGAAAGAAAAAAAGACCGAAAAAATTCATCTTGCAAAGAGGACCAAGCAATCTTTGCCACTACTGTGTAGATAAATTAAGTGCTTTTTATTTTAATCAGAATGATTCAGATGTAACTTGTTTTACCTGGTGATGCTCTTTAGGAAGAAGGATTAGTTCATAGTCGGGTTGGTATTTCCCCTTTAGGTTCCCCCTTAGGATGAATTATCTCATGCCTGTTTACAGCTTCTTTTGTCTGATTTGTGGTATTTTACATTAGGTCTGTCAAATTCTAACTCTGGATTCGTTCTATTTATTTTAAATTAAAAATCTGAACCTTTGAATGGGGAAATAGAGTGTTTTCAGGTGTCTTATCTCTCTGCCATAATTCTACTGTGAATGTGTGGCCCCACATCTTGCTCAGGTGTCTATAAAGTGGGTTGCTCTAAGAGTGCCTGCTTTTGATAATTAGATTCCCAAATCTGTCTCCACAGATCCTTTGTTCCACATTTCCATTTCACTCTGCCATTTCAGCTCCTCTTTCCTGTATGTGACATTAGAGTGATTTGTAGCTAGAATGTGATTCTGTGGTGGCCAAAATAAAGCATCCAACATTAAAACCACGAACCTCACAAACAATTAAGCACCTTCTATTTGTCCCTTATCTTCCCCCTAGTTTTTGCCTTTTTCAGTTTGCATAGTTATTTCCTTGTTTGAAGGTGTGGAATACAGTGAAAATGTATTTTGTGCCACTTTGGCCTAAGGTGCACTGCTAAAAATAAATGTTCTCTTTTCTGGTATCCCCTCAGACAATGTTAAATCAAAATCAGGAAAGGATTCCCTGCATGAATGCTGTTCAAATCCCTTCACAATAGTTAATTTTAAAATACATGTAATGACTTCTTCAATAAATGTGTGTTATAGGCAACCCATAAAATATAACACTATTTTTCACCTAATGCCTCCAAACAAATAGTATTCTCAAAACCTACAGGTAATACACACAATCTATATGAGTTGAATTGTGAGGGCTACTGAACTACATATCCCAGAATCCCAAGTGCCTTGGTTAATGTCACTTGATCAGGATCAATCTTTGTGTATTTCTACTCACTAAAAGAGAAAAAGAGAAATGATTTGGAATTGTCTTCACAGCTGGGTAGAGAGGACTGATGATTTTATATAGCATCAAAAATGGAGCTTGACATGGTTATGTAATTATGTGACAATATAGGAGTGTTTCTACAGTTGGAAATTGTTGCCAGTTATACAAGTCTTAATGTTTTCAATTTTTCGAAGCCTAAGGATGGGTTGAAAGACCATATGGTCATGTGGTTTCCATAACTGTATTCTGAATCCAACAGTTCAATATGCAGTGGCTAGGAAACTTTGCTTTTGCACTCCTGTGAAATGCAAAAGATCAAAGAGACAACAGTAAGCAGGACAGTAAGAATATACCAGTTCCAGTGATCCTGAAATCCTTGAGTTTTGGTTTAAATTATATTATGATATATGAGTTGGTATTCTATGTTTTAAACTAAAATAAGGTATCAGAGATATAATTTGGTTCCTTTTTGCCTTTTACGGTATGCTTTTAAATGTGTTAAAATCTGCTAGAAAGTATTTTTTGTGTTGGCATTATGTGACTGGAAAGTGGTTGTTCTGGAAATCCTTCAAGGCTGGTTTCAGGGCAGTAGATGTTGCAGGACTCTTGACAAATGATGGATGATATAATTTTAATTATTCACGATACCAATACTAAAAAAGAAGCTGAATACCACAAATATCAATATCTGTTTGGATGAGATGTTGGAATTACAGAAGAAATATGGATATTTCTCTTCCATTCTGTCTTGCCCCTTGCTCCAGTTAGATCTGACTTCATTCGGTAAAGATTATATGTATCTGAAAAACTCCACAGTCAACCATAGAACACATAGAACAACATAGAACGAGTGCTCTGCTGATACCTATTGGAAGGGGCTAACAAACCCTTTATTGACCTGCTCACCTGAAGGACCCAGAGGTTCTCTTTGTCTCCATATGATCAGAAAGTGGGAAATTAAACATCCTTTAGCAAACTTCTGTTAGATGCAAATAAATGGGGCCTAACAAATTATATATTTTAAAAATGGTGCTTACAAGCCACTCTAGTACATGCATGTATACAGGAAAAAATTTTCAGAAGTACCGCAGTGAGAAAGAGTAGATGAATGGGCCATTCCACTATGAATTTTTATCAACAGATGGCTGCTAAGACAATACGCACTAGATGATGAATGACAATACATCAAAGCTTACAAGCCACATACAAACACAAAAAAAAAATGCCTCCAAGAAACATCTGAACTGAAGTTTAATGATTCTACAAGATTACTAGCACATAAGAATCACAAGTTAAGAAAGGCTGAACAGAGAATAAATATTATTCTAGCATAAGGGAGGGGTGGACAGGCATGAAGACTTATCAGAGCTGTCAGTGATGAACTTAATATTACAATTATTGCAGTTCTTAAGAAATCAAAAAAGAACCTCAATGACATGTAGTAAATCCCCCTAGCAGCAAGCACTTCTCATGCCCAATAACATGGATACCGACTACTGCAAAACCAAACTTTGGTGTATAAGGTAGGACAAATTAGCCACAGATGAATGGGCAAGGATAATAAAAATGAGTAATGATGAGCTATTATGAGTTACAAATTGGAAATGGAAAAAATGGAATGCAATGGAAAAAATAATGCAAGTTGAGAACAAAATCCAGAACAATTCGAATTTGTTTGTTTATTTCTTTATTTATCAGGACCATCATCATACCCAAGAATAGTGAAGATACTAATTTTATCTGGCAACGTATTGTTCGACTTGCAATAATTTCACTATATTTGTTCCCGTGAGGTCTTTATGAAATAAGTTTGAAAAGTTTTATTTCTAAGAATGTATCACTCAGAATTAGTTCATAGTTTAGAAAATTGGGAATTCTTTCAAAAGTAATACCATTTTTGAAGTTGAATATTTAGCAACCACAAACAGAAGCAGCATGCGCAGTTCAAACAAAAGTAATAGCAAAGTGTTTACCCCTTGGTTTTAATTCTTGTATTTTGATAAATCTTACCTTTCTCTGCAACAGAGAGAAAAAGACATGGTTTCCTGATTGTATTATCAAGCTAATTGATTTTTACAAAAATGCTATAGCTATTAAAAATATTTTATCAAAACACAAAACTCCACTTATGGAATGCATTAGGATTCATGACTGATAATGCAAATGTGAATTATGTCATGGTACACTCAATATACCATCTGCTAGAGAAAGAAAAACATCTGTTGGTAAATGTAAACTGTGGAGCTTATGTGCCATGCAATATGTTCAGATACTGTATGGAATAAATAAATTGGATGTTGACAATCTATGGTGTTAGAAGCATTCAATGACTTTCTTATGTTGAAAAGACGAAGAACTCAGCTGCAGTATTTTTGAGATGATGAAGGAAATTATCATGCCATGTCTAATCTAATCTTATAAAATCTAAAATCTAACCCTTCTGAAAGCTAAGGCTTTTTTTTTTATTTCCCCAGTTTTGAGTATCCTGTTTTCAGATTTACTTGATTTATTGATTTTAAGCACTTAGACAAATAATTTATTTTTATTTTTTCCCCCACCTGTGCAGGACAGCTGAGGCAGGGGTGTGTCTTGAAACACCACTACACCACTATTTTGCATCCATATGCTGTGACAGAAAAGGGAAGCACCAAGAGTACTTCAGAAATTTCTTTGACAATTCTCCATCCATTGCTTGTCAGCTTATGAGGTTTTAACATATTTAACGAACTGTTAAGTATGCAGAAATGCATATTTGAACATAAAACTAAAAAGGCAGAAAACTTAAACCTTTTTTTTTTTCCCTCCACATTGTGAGAATGAATTTATCATAATTTGTTGCTAAGCAAGTCAAACTAATGTTTGCGTTAGTGATGGTTTGCAGGTTCTGCTTTAAGCAGAACATCTTAAACTGCCAATGTTTATTTGCCAGGGAATAAAATTTCTTCTGTGGTATGCACAATTCTGGTGTTATAAAAGACTGGGAACCCTTGCTCAAGAAAGAGATTTGGCCTTCTGTAATTCTCTGCAAGAACCCTTATGATGTTTTCATAATCAGTCTCCATATTACTTTTGAACAACTCTTAAGATTTTTTCTCCAGTGTTGTTCTTGAACGTCTATGTTTCTTTTCTTCATTTTTCCAGCATGTTCACATTCATTTTCAGGCCATTGATAGCAATGGAAGAATGCTGCAGACAAATACATTTAAACTGCTAATACCTGCGGTACCTACTCTTCATGTATCCATTACCTGAAAGAGCTTTTTGTCCATATGGATGTCAACTGAAGTGAGTCTCACAAATCTTTGTATTAGTTAGCACATTTAGTCAATAGCAACAGATGTGACTGACCAAACACATGATGAAAAATCTTTGCAAAAATAAACACTAAACCAGGGTGGATGTAGCAGGTCTTAAAAACGATATGTTAAATTGTTTCCAAATATTGCTACATTGTAAGAAGTATATATTGTGGATTGATATTCAAAGCACTAAAAGGAATCAATGCTATATATAGTTCTAGCAGTGTTCTAGCAAGAGTACCTATTTTTAACCCATTAGCTATGATGGAAGTGAGCCATACAGCTTCTCTTAGTAGGCATAGCCTCATGTTTAGGTTCTGTTAATCTTTGCTGAGACTTGTGGGTTATTCTATACTCTGTTTTAAAAAATTGGGGAGCAGATATATTTTTCAGGTCTTCTCTGTACGAACAGTAGAGATAAACTCTACTGTTGAACATAATGGTTTAGAACATTCTAGAGAAGACACAGGCAATGGTATTTTTTATAAGTGCCAATTTGTAAAAAAATGGATTTGGAAATATAGACAAATTGACATCTATCTTGCTGTAAGAAATAAAAGAACAGTTGAAGATATCAATATCTCGATAATAAAAGAGCCATCTAATCCTCTTAGTTGAAATTAAGATAACTTATAGAATGGGCATAAGACTTGAATATCAATCACCAGCAGCTCTCTTCTCTTTTTCCTATTTGGACTGAATATTAGATATAGGAATGGTTACATACCAAAGAGGAGAATAACAGCTAAACAAACTTTGCCAGTAAGAATAACCTGCCCTTTTTCTTTTTTTCGTTGTTGTTGAATTTAGACAGAAAATGTTAGAACACATCCAAGTAGCAGAGATCAGACAAATGATGTAAGAAAAATAAAAATGCCTGAGGGACAGAAGGTGTTAAAGAAAGATACAGTTGAGTATCAGCGTCCGTGCACGGGCACACAAACATTGCCAAAGAATCTAGCCTCTAAGTGCCAGCATTGAGATTAGGAATAGTGCTAAGCCAGGAATGGAATGCTCTGAGGGACATCAGAGCTGAGCTTATGCTCTGTAGGAAATGAAAAATCCTGCAGCAGCTCAAGGTCAGAAACTGATCATCAGTCAGTTACACAAGACTAATACAAGCAGTGTAGAAAAAAAGCCTCTGTACTTTAAATCTCTTTATTAGAATTGTACGGTGCTGTGATGAATGGAAGAACTAAAGAAGTATGTAAAGAATTGGAATTATTTTATTTTTTTATATTGGCTCAGTTACATAATTCTGAAATAAATCATAGCAGATTTAAAGGAGATACAGCCTTTGGATGCAAAAGACCAGTAACTAAAAGGTCATGCAGTATAGGAGATTTCTTAGTTGAGTGACTGTCCTAAAAGAAAATCAAAGTAAAATGGCAGTTAAAACATTAGACAAAAATTTAGAAAGCATAAAATAACTTATCAGCAATAAAGTTTATAAATTATTATTACAATATTTCAGCTTGAGGAAACAAAACTAGAAAAATAGCTGTAGGATCAGTGTTTTTTCCACCACTTAATGTAAGTTGCAGTCTGTGAATCTGGGAGCTTATTTCACAGGTTACCCTTGGCAAGAAACATGGAAGTGTGTGTTAAACAGTAGCTGCTGGTGACTGCTGTGCACATGTAAAATACAACTCGATCATTATGAATCTGTAGAATATGTCAGAAATCTTGTTTGACAGTCTTTAAAATGAAGGAGGAAAGGCTGAGAAAAGAGACAAGGGAGTGAAATCCAAGAAGCAAAGAGGATGTGGTGAGTGAAGCAGTTATAGAACTCACAAGAAGCTGCTCTCTCCTGGGAGAGTGCAGAGGTGCTGCAGCTGACAGGCCAAGATGAAGGGCTGTCTTATATGCCTGGTAACAGTGGAAAATGGACTTAGAAGAGCTGGAGGAATAAAAGTTTTAAAAAATAATACTTTAGTAAATAAGGCCAGAAAAGAGCAATTTGCTATAAAGCTAAATACAAATAGAAATGTGAAGTAAATGAAAGGCTTATGAATAATCATTACGAGGACTTGAGGCACCGAGAAAGCCCCAAATCCTCGGCACGACTTTCCCAGGAGCCAGCAGCTCAGCTGACGCGAGCAGCTGACTCACAGAGGGGGGATCCAGGAGGGGCGGCACCAGCCCTGACTGGTTAAATAGCTGCCTCCGGGAGCGCGGCGAGCGGCGCGGGTTGAGGCAGTTTGCACGGCAGTTTGCACGGGCGAGCACTCGGCTTTTCACCAGGGCCCAGTCTGGGAGCTGTGCTCTGGCTGCCCCGGCGGTGGCCAGCGTAGGAACCCAGACAGAGCTGATGATAGGAGAGGCTGCAGCGCCGAGCTCGGAGTGTAGAGAGTGCTTGCAGTGGCCTTGTGAGGGAAGGGTGCACAACGGGCAGGGCTGCACACTGTGCTCCCTGGTGGAGGTCTTCCTGCAGCAGGTGGCTGAGCTGTGAGACGCTGTCAACAGGGTGAAAGGTGTCAGGGAAGCTGAGAGGAAGCAGGACTGCTTGTTTCAGGCCCAAACTCTGCAGGGGCCTCAAGCATCCATTGTAGCTCATGGAGGAAAGAAGGAGGCAGTTAACCCAGGAAGCTAGAAAATAGTAACAAAAAAACCCAAAACAAAACAAAACAGCAAAAAAAGGAGGAAGAGGACAATTAAAAGCAAGGGGCTTTCTCCTAAATCTGATGTCCCCACCCACAACCGCTTTGCAGTTCTGCAGGGGGTTAATGAAGAAATACACTCGCACCATGAACAACTAGCTGATGCACTGGTAAAGAAGATCACTACTGGTGCTGCCAGGAAAAAGCAGAGGGTCATAGTGGTAGGGGACTCTACTCTGAAAGGAACAGAGGCACCTGTCTGTTGGCGTGACCCAGTCTCAAGGGAGGTGTGTTGCCTTCCAGGGGCACGGATCAGGGATGTTGCAGAGAGGCTGTCTGGTCTAGTAAGTCCCACTGACTATTACTCACTTCTAGTGATCCATGTGGGTGCTACTGATATAGATAGCAGTAGCCTGGAGAACATAAAAAAGGACTATAGAGCCCTGGGAGAGGTGGTTAGGGGCTCTGGAGCTCAGATTGTCTTTTCGTCAATTCTCCAGGATAAAGGGGAGGACCTAAAAATGGCTAGGAGGATTGGCCAGGTTAATAAGTGGTTAGAAGGGTGGTGCCACAGTCAGGGGTTTGGCTATCTAGAACATGGGGCTCAATTTAGGAGGCCAGGTCTACTGGGGTCTGGTGGAGCTGGTCTGACAATGAAGGGGAAGAGTGGTTTTGGTAGGAGGCTTCCCAGGCTGGTCAAGGAAGCTTTAAACTAGATGTGATGGGGGAGGGGGAGGGGGCACCATTCCATGCCAACACACCCAGTCAGTTGCCAGCACCTATAGTAGATGCTTAGAGCAATGTACAGATATTCCAGCTGCTCCAGCCAATGAGCAGGCTTCATTTGGAGCTCAGCTCAGATGCCTCTATACAAATGCCCATAGCATGGTGAACGAACAAGAGGAATTAGAGATGTGTGCATGTCTACTGGGGTATGATAAAATAGGCATCACAGAAACATGGTGGGATGGCTCCTATGATTGTATTGTTGGAATGGAAGGTTACAGGCTCTTAAGAAAAGACAGGCCTGGCAGGCAGGGGAGGGGGAGTTGCTATTTATGTTAGGGATAGGCTGGAGAGTACAGAACTCTGTCTGAGAACAGGTGAGGAGTCAACAGAGAGTTTGTGGGTCAGGGTTAAAGGGAGAACAGCGATGGGAGACATTATTGTGGGGATCTGTTACAGACCGTCTGATCAAGAGAACTCTGTGGATGAAGCACTCTATAGACAGATAGGAACAGCCTCACGCTCGCAGGCTCTTATTCGCATGGGGGACTTCAACCACTCTGATATCTGCTAGAGGGACGGTACGGCCCGGCACAAGCAATCCAGGAGGTTCCTCAAGTGTGTGGAAGATGACTTCTTTCTGCAAGTAATAAAGGAGCTAACAGGAGAGGTGCCATGCTTGGCCTCATGCTCACCAGCAGCGAAGGGCTGGTTGGAAATGTGAAGCTCCAGGGCAGCCTTGGTTGCAGCAATCAAGAGATGGTCTAATTTGAGATCCTCAGGACAGTGAGAAAAGTGTGCAGCAAGCTCACTGCCCTAAATTTCAAGAGAGGAGACTTTGGCCTCTTCAGGAACCTGCTTAGTAAGGTTCCATGGGATATAGCCCTGGAGAGCACGGTGGCCCAAGACTGTTGGCTGATATTCAAGGATCACCTGCTACAAGCTCGGGAGTGTTGCATCCCTCCTAGAAGGAAGTGCAGCAGGAGGGGCAGGAGACCTCCTTGGATGGATGAGAAGCTGCTGAGGAAGCTTCAAAGGAAAAAAGAGGCTTATAAAAGGTGGAAGCAAGGACAGGCAGCCTGGGAAGAATACAGGGATGTTGTCCGGGAAGCTAGGGATCAGGTTAGGAAAGCTAAGGCCCAGCTAGAATTAAACTTGGCTAGGGATGTGAAAGATAACAGGAAGTGATTCTTTAGGTACATTGCAAATAAAAGAAAGACTAGGGACAACATGGCCCCTCTCTGGAAGATATCAGGAGAGCTGGCTACCCTAGATTTGGAGAAGGCTGAGGTTCTTAATGACTCCTTTGCCTTAGTCTTCACTGGCAAATGCTCTGACCACGCCACCCAAGTCTTGGAAGGCCGACACAGGGACTGTGAGAATGAAGACCTTAGGCCCACAGTAGGAGAGGATCTGGTTCAAGACCATCTTAAGAACCTGAATATACACAAGTCCATGGGACCTGATGAAATCCATCCACGGGTCCTGAAGGAGCTGGTGAATAAAGTTGCTAAGCCACTGTCCATCATATTTGAAAACTCATGGCAGTCAGGTGAAGTTCCCAACAATTGGAAAAAGGGAAATATAACCCCCATTTCCAAGAAGGGGAAAATGGATGAGCTGGGGAATTACAGACCAGTCAGTCTCACCCATGTGCCTGGCAAAATTTGGAGCAGATTCTCCTGGAAGGCATGCTAAGGCACATGAAAAACAACAAGGTGGTTTGTGACAACCAGCATGGCTTCACTAAGGGGAAATCCTGCCTGACCAATCTGGTGGCCTTCTATGACAGGGCTACGGAGCTGATGGCCAAGGGTAGAGCAGTTGATGTCATCTACCAGGACTTGTGCAAAGCATTTGACACTGTCTCGCACGACATCTTTGTCTCTAAATTGGAGAGACATCAATTTGTTAGATGGACCACTCCGTGGATAAAGAACCAGCTGGATGGCCACATGCAAAGAGTTGTGCTCAATGGCTCAATGTCCAGCTGGAGACCAGTAATGAGTGGTGTCCCTCAGGGATCTTTGTTGGGACCAGTCTTGTTCAACATCTTTGTTGGTGATATGGACAGTGGGATTGAGTGCACCCTCAGCAAGTTTGCCGATGAGACCAAACCATGTGGTTCAGTTGATATGTTGGAAGGAAGGGATGCCATCCAGAGGGACCTTGACTAGCTTGTGATGCCAACCTGATGAAGTTTAACCATGCCAAGTGCAAGGTCCTGCACCTGGGTCGGAGCAATCCCAGGCACGGCTACAGGTTGGGAACAGAAGAGATTCAGAGCAACCCTGCGCAGAAGGACTTGGGGGTGTTGGTCGATGAGAAACTTAACATGAGCCCGCAGTGTGCACTCACAGCCCAGAAAGCCTACCATATCCTGGACTGCATCAAAAGGAGCATGACTAGCAGGTTGAAGGAGGTGATCCTGCTCCTCTACTCT
This sequence comes from Ara ararauna, assembly GCA_028858755.1. Taxonomy (NCBI): domain Eukaryota; kingdom Metazoa; phylum Chordata; class Aves; order Psittaciformes; family Psittacidae; genus Ara; species Ara ararauna. Next base: position 73,505,428 of record CM054381.1, read on the forward strand.
GCTCTCGTGAGACCTCACTTGGAGTACTGTGTGCAGTTCTGGTGTCCTCAACATAAAAGGGACATGGAACTGTTGGAACAAGTCCGGAGGAGGGCATGAGGATGATCAGGGGACTGGAGCACCTCCTGTATGAAGACAGGCTAAGAAAGTTGGGGCTGTTCAGCCTGGAGAAGAGAAGGCTGCGTGGAGACCTCATAGCAGCCTTCCAGTATCTGAAGGGGGCCTATAGGGATGTTGGGGAGGGACTCTTCATGAGGGGCTGTAGTGAGAGGACAAGGGGTAATGGGTTCAAACTTAAACAGGGGAAGTTTATACTGGATATGAGGAAGAAATTCTTTTCTGTAAGGGTAGTGAAGCACTGAAATGGGTTGCCCAAGGAAGCTGTAAATGCTACATCGCTGGCAGTGTTCAAGGCCGGGTTGGGCAGAGCCTTGGGTGATATGGTTTAGTATGAGGTGTCCCTGCCCATGGCAGGGGTGTTGAAACCAGGTGATCTTAAGGTCCTTTCCAACCCTAACTATTGTATGATTCTATGAATCAAAGCAATGGCTGTGATTCTCCAGACCGCAGTTCTCCATGGAGTCGATTTTGCAGGGCTGCAACACACAGGAAAGTGGGGGCATTCACTTTACAAATGAGATTTAGGTGTGGTGCAGATTGTTGCTTGTCCTCTTGTGTCATCACAAAAATCCTTCTTTTTACTGAATGTGTTTTAGGATAAAAATGTCATATTGCAAAGTCAAAGTAGACCTAAGGTATGTAAGAACTCTCTATTGCAAATATGAGATTCAGTGGTTAAAATGGGATAAAGGAAATTAATAAACATTATGCAGTTTATCTCTAATTATGGAGGATTATTTTCTGTACCTTTCTGTCTACATTCTGCACTTGAAAATGTTGCATTATTTATTGTGTGCATAAAACTTGATTCTCTAAGGTCTGTGAAGAGGTTTTTTTATTAAAAAGAACTGACAGCATGTTCTTGCTATCACACCAACAGCAAACTGAAATAATGAGTACTACTACCTCACTTGATTTATATCAAGAGTATTTTTTAAATCTACATTAATGGTTGATTTTTTTTTCAGAGTATCATGGTTTTAATATACTTTTGGATATTTGAAATGTGAAAGATGACGGGTTGATTAGTTTATTTTTGTAGAACTTTTAAAGCAAAGAATGTAACATAAATAATAGAATATGTTGTTTTCAGCTGGTGAAGAAACAGAACAGCAGTTACCTCAGAACATCAAAGATACTTTGGAGAAACTGCTCCTTTGGCGAGACTACTACATACATATTCAAATTGTTTATTATAGTCAGTAGTTAAAGTTGAATTATCACAAGTTATTTATTCATTGAATGATTTATGTTGGACACAAGGAAAGTTTTTCACAATGACAACAATCAGCCATTGGAATAATATCCCCAGGGAAGTGGTGGATTCCCCAACACTGGACACTTTCAAGATTGAGCTGAACAGGGTGATGGACCATCTTGTCTAGACTGTGTTTTTACAAAGAAAGTTTGGACCAGATGATCCTTAAGGTCCCTTCCAATGTGGTATCTATGATTCTATGATTTGGCATTCTCCTTGGCATGGGAAATAGAGTGATTTCTGGCTTTAATAGTTAATTGGATTGCATTTCTAATTAAGAGAGATCCTGTAGTATGGTAAACTATTATTTTCAGTTGGTGTCCACAGTTTTAGCACTGCTATAACTTACATGTCTGCTCTTCTTTCTGCTTTTGTTCTTCTTCTTTCTACTCATCTATCAACTATAAACATTTTCAGGTCATTGCCATTTATTTTTTTCAGATACTGTAATTTTGAAAGAAACAATAAAATATGAATGCAATATTAATATATAATGTGCAATATGAAACACCTGTTAGGTTTCTTCAGTAGAAGTCAGTGTCAGCCAGCTCATAGATTAGGTAGTGGTTATAGTCTCCCATCGTATCTCAGAAATCTGCAAACTATTTTCTGATTCCGTATGCTGATGGTTCTAGGGTTGGTCTAATGCAGAAAAAACTGGAATCTGGGTGGTGATATAAGACAGTTCCCAATGAGATGAAAGAGTCTGTCTGGAGACAGCTGCATCATAGGTCTGGAAGGGGGAATGAGAGATTCAAAAATGAGGGGAGATTAAAATACAAAGCTGAGAAAAAGACAGGTGGCACTGAAAAATATTTTGGTTTTCCTCTTTGTCCTCTCTTTGACACTTGTAGGCCACACTGAGGAACACCTGCTCTGACTGGACTGTCTTTTTTACCTGGAATATATTACTGAGAGTTTGTCAGGATATCTACTACAGGATGAGAAAGTTGGGGCTGTTCAGACTGGAGAAGAGAAGGCTGCATGGAGACCTCATAACAGCCTTCCAATATCTCAAGGGGGCCTATAGGGATGCTGCGGAGGGACTCTTCATTAGGAACTGTAGCGAGAGGACAAGGGGTAATGGGTTCAAACTTAAACAGGGGAAGTTTAGATTGGATTTGAGGAAGAAATTCTTTTCTGTAAGGGTGGTGAGGCACTGGAATGGGTTGCCCAGGGAAGCTGTGAATGCTCCATCCCTGGCGGTGTTCAAGGCTGGATTGGACATAGCCTTGGGTGGCATGGTTAATATGAGGTGTCCCTGCCCATGGCAGGGGGTTTGGAACTAGATGATCTTAAGGTCCTTTCCAACCTGTCATGGGTTCAGCAGCAGCAGTCATTTTTTCTCCTTCTTGGTAGCTGGTGTGGCACTGTGTTTTTGATTTTCAGCCTGGGAACAGCACTGATAACACCAGTGTTTCGGTTACTGCTTAGTGATGTTTTGGTCTGGCCAAGGATTTTCTGAGTTTCATGCTCTGCCAGGGAGGAGGGGGAGCCGGGAGGAGGCAGAGACAGGACACCTGACCCAAACTGACCAAGGAGCTATTCCGTGCTACAGCACGTCATGCCCAGGATGTAAAACTGGGGGGGCAGGAACCCGGAAGAGTTCAGTTCACAGCTCGGTCATCGAGTGGTGAGCAATTGTATCCTCTTTCCTTGTATTTCCCTGGTCATTTTTGTGGGTGGTGGTGGCAGTGGTGGTTTGTGTTATACCTTGGCTGCTGGACTGTTCTTGTCTCGGCTAGTGGGAGTTGCATTCTTTTGATTCTTCTCCCAATTTTCCCCCCCCCCTCGGAGTGGGGGGGAAGAAGGAGGGGAAGTGAGTAGTCGGGCTTTGTACTAGAAGGGGTGAGCTATTGTATTCTTCCCTTGTATTTGCCTTGTCATTATTGTTATTGGTGGTAGCAGTAGTGATTTGTGTTATACTTTAGTTACTAAACTGTTCTTATCTCAACCTGTGGGAGTCGCATTCTTTTCTATTCTCCTTCCGATCCCTCCGGGAGCGGGGGGAAGAAAGAGGGGGGAGTGAGAGAGCGAAAACTGTGTGGCTGACTGGACTTAAACCACGACAGTTCTTTTTGGCGCCCAACGTGGGGCACGAAGGGTTGAGATAATGACAGGATTAATAACCACTCGTCACAATGCTGATTTATTGGCTCTCAAAGTTGTTGTTCTGGTTCTCACGGGTTCAGCATATGACACTTTACTTACAGCCGGTGTTTCTTATCTTAACATTTCTCAGACATGGGCTTTTGGTTAAGGCTCTTGTTATATTGTACTCTATTGCACTGATTTTTAATACAGTAGACTCAATGATCATGAAACTGATCCGGTTTTTGTTCCCGATGTGGTCACCAACTCTATACTTTGGGAGGTATATAATAGAAGTGTTTAGCAATTACACATCTTTTTTCACCTCCTTGGGTGGTCAACCTGTGAGAGAGACATTCTTTTATGCTCCCAGCCCCCCCACCAGACCGTTTACAGCATCGTTTGAGAATTTTGAAGGTTTTGAATGGCCTTTAGATACCCTTGAGACCTGCCTGTTGATTGTGATGGGGATTGTTATGTTGGTGCGCATACCGAGTGTGTTTTTCTCATGACTTTTTCGTCTGGTCCCGAGAGTTAAGCAGAGTGGGGTGTGGGCCTTGTCTGGGGTTAGTCTGCAGTCTAGGATGACTAAGAGATTTTCTCCAAGTCTGGACAGTCATGAGTGACAGGGTGTGTGGGACAGTATGGGCAAGCATCTAGGCCAGTGGGCCCCTCCAGTGTTTTGGAACTTCACTAATGAACAAATGCAGAATCCAGGAAAATTAGTAAAACACTTAAAGGAGGTGTGTTGTTATTCTGGTCACACCAGAGATGGACAAATCATGGCAACGTGCTGGGGCTTGGCCTATGCTTACAGAGCCTTATTCAACACCGTCCAGCACCTTCAAAAGGAAAAAAATGTCCCTGGATCTGAAGGTGGAATAATGGACAGCGCAACTGCTCCAGCTCTAAGCACAGCAGCTACACCACCCCCAGGGACAAGTACAGCAGCTACTCAAACTTCAACAGTAATGGACAGCGCAGCTACTCCAGTTCCAAGCACAGCAGCTACACCACCCCCAGGGACAAGTACAGCAGCTACTCAAACTCCAGTGACAAGTACAGCAGCTACCCAAACCACAGTGATAATCACCGCAGCGAAACCAGAGGACCAACTTGTACCAATATCGGTTTCCCCTGTACGCAGGAGGAAAAGCAAAAAAGAGACAATGGACTTACCACCTGGGACAGCATCTGATCAGGAGTTATCATCACATGACGACGAAGAAGAAGAGGTGACTTCCCAATCTCGGACCTCAACCGAGCTCCGGAATATGCGAAAAGACTTTACCCGTCAGCCAGGGGAGCACATCATCACCTGGTTGCTCCGATGCTGGGACAATGGGGCCGACGGTCATGAACTAGAAGGCAGTGAAGCCAAACAGCTGGGATCACTTGCTAGGGAAGGGGGAATTGACAAAGCAATTGCAAGAGAGAAACGGTCCCTCAGCCTTTGGAAGCAGCTCTTGGCAGCTATGAAAGATAGGTTTCCATACAAGGACAATGTTATGAGTCGTTCGGCCAAGTGGACTACCCTGGAAAAGGGCATCCAGTCTCTGAGGGAATCAGCCATTGTAGAGATGATCTACAATATCAAGCCGAATAATGGGAATATACCCATAGATCCAGATGAAGTTGAATGTACACGACCTATGTGGCGGAAATTTACACGGAATGCACCCCCATCATATGCCCACTCATTAGCAACAGTAACCTGGAATGACGTAGTACCACCAACAGTGGATGGATGAAGTGATTCATAAACTCAGAGAGTTCGAAGACAATCTCACCCCTTCCATCATCTCAGCTGTGGAAAAGCTGTCCCAGGACCTCAAACAATTGAGAGACGATCTATCCAGCTCCTCACGTGTACCAACACACGTCTCAGCTATTAACAAAAGGCGTCCTCTGTTCGAGAGAGAAGATATAGAAGGTATACACCACGGGGCACCCTATGGTTTTACCTGCTGGATCACGGGGAAGATATGACAAAGTGGGATGGAAAGCCTACTTCAGTTTTGGAGGAACGGGTGCGTGAATTGAAGAGGAGAATAAAGGTCAAGGCTGATCACCCCATGAAGGCTGCGGCTTCAGTCTCTGGTGAGCAGGCTCCCAGATGGAGCGGAAGAGATGATTTTACTTCAGCTCCTGTGATAAGGAATAATTCCTGTCAACAAGATGTGAGTGACCAATGTGATGACTATTAGAGGGGCCCCGCCTCCAGCCAGGTGGAGGTAGGGGACAATCAGATTTACTGGACTGTGTGGATCAAGTGGCCTGGCACAGCAGTCCCACAGAAGTATAAGGCTCTAGTAGATACCGGTGCACAGTGTACCCTGATGCCATCAAGCTGTCGAGGGGTGGAACCCGTTTATATTTCTGGAGTGACAGGAGGGTCCCAAGAGTTGACTGTACTGGAGGCTGAAATCAGCCTAACTGGGAGGGAATGGCAAAAACACCCCATTGTGACTGGTCCAAAGGCTCCATGCATCCTTGGCATAGACTACCTCAGGAGAGGGTACTTCAAGGACCCAAAAGGGTATCGATGGGCATTTGGTATTGCTGCTTTGGAGACAGAGGAAATTGAGCAGCTGTCCACCTTGCCTGGTCTCTCAGAGGATCCTTCTGTTGTGGGGTTGCTGAAGGTCGAAGAACAGCAAGTGCCAATCGCGACCACAACAGTGCACCGGCGGCAATATCGCACCAACCGAGACTCCCTGATTCCCATCCATAAGCTGATCTGTAGATTGGAGAGTCAAGGAGTAATCAGTAGGACCCACTCACCCTTTAACAGCCCCATATGGCCAGTGCGAAAGTCTAACGGAGAGTGGAGACTAACAGTAGACTATCGGGGCCTGAATGAAGTTACACCACCCTTGAGTGCTGCTGTACCGGACATGCTAGAACTTCAGTATGAACTGGAGTCAAAGGCAGCCAAGTGGTATGCCACGATCGATATTGCCAATGCATTTTTCTCAATTCCTTTGGCAGCAGAGTGCAGGCCACAGTTTGCTTTTACTTGGAGGGGCGTCCAGTACACTTGGAACCGACTGCCCCAGGGGTGGAAACACAGCCCGACCATCTGCCATGGACTGATCCAGACTGCACTGGAACAGGGGCAAGCTCCAGAACACCTGCAATACATTGATGACATTATTGTGCGGGGCAATACAGTGGAAGAAGTCTTTGAGAAAGGGAGGAAAATAATCCAAATCCTGCTGGAAGCTGGTTTTGCCATAAAACGGAGTAAGGTCAAGGGACCTGCACAGGAGATTCAATTTTTGGGAATAAAATGGCAAGATGGACGTCGCCAGATCCCCACAGATGTGATCAACAAGATAACAGCAATGTCTCCACCAATGAATAAGAAAGAAACACAAACTTTTTTGGGTGTTGTGGGGTTCTGGAGGATGCACATCCCGAATTACAGTTTGATTGTAAGCCCTCTCTATCATGTGACCCGGAAGAAGAATGATTTTAAATGGGGCCCTGAACAACAACAAGCTTTTGAGCAAATTAAACGAGAGATAGTTCATGCGGTAGCCCTTGGACCAGTTCGGACCGGGCCAGATGTCAAAAATGTACTGTACACTGCAGCCGGGGAGAATGGTCCTACCTGGAGCCTCTGGCAGAAAGCTCCAGGGGAGACTCGAGGCCGACCCCTCGGCTTTTGGAGTCGGGGATACAGAGGATCTGAGGCCAGCTATACCCCAACTGAAAAAGAGATACTGGCAGCCTATGAAGGGGTTCGAGCTGCTTTGGAAGTGATTGGCACAGAAGCACAGCTCCTCCTAGCACCCCGGTTGCCAGTGCTGGGCTGGATGTTCAAAGGAAGGGTCTCCTCTACCCATCATGCAACTGATGCTACATGGAGTAAGTGGGCTGCACTAATTACACAACGAGCTCGAATAGGAAATCCCAGTCGTCCAGGAATTCTAGAAGTCATCATGGACTGGCCAGAGGGTAAAGATTTTAGAATGTCACCAGAGGAGGAGGAGATGATGCGTGCTGAAGAGGCCCCACCATATAACGAACTGTCGGAAAGTGAAAAGCAATATGCTTTGTTTACTGATGGGTCCTGTCGCATAGTGGGAAAGCATCGTAGATGGAAGGCAGCCGTATGGAGTCCTCGACAACAAGTTGCAGAAACTGCTGAAGGAGAAGGTGAATCGAGTCAGTTTGCTGAGGTGAAAGCCATCCAGCTGGCTTTGGACATTGCGGAACGAGAAAAGTGGCCAGTACTTTATCTCTATACTGACTCATGGATGGTGGCCAATGCCCTGTGGGGGTGGTTGCAGCAATGGAAGCAGAGCAACTGGCAACGCAGAGGTAAACCCATCTGGGCTGCTGCACTGTGGCAAGATATCGCTGCCCGGGTGCAAAACCTGCTGGTCAAGGTACGCCATGTAGATGCTCATGTACCCAAGAGTCGGGCCACTGAGGAACACCAGAACAACCAACAAGTGGATAAAGCTGCTAAAAGTGAAGTGGCTCAGATGGACTTAGATTGGCAACGTAAGGGTGAATTATTTTTAGCCCGGTGGGCCCATGACACTTCAGGCCATCAGGGCAGAGATGCGACATACAGATGGGCTCGTGATCGAGGGGTGGACTTAACAATGGACACTATTGCCCAGGTTATTCATGACTGTGAAACATGCGCTGTAATTAAGCAAGCTAAACGGTTAAAGCCTCTTTGGTATGGAGGACGATGGCTGAAATACAAATATGGGGAGGCCTGGCAGATTGATTATATCACACTCCCACCAACCCGCCAAGGCAAGCGCCATGTGCTTACCATGGTGGAAGCAACCACCGGATGGCTGGAAACATATGCTGTGCCGCACGCCACTGCCCGGAACACTCTCCTGGGCCTTGAAAAACAAATTTTGTGGCGACATGGCACCCCAGAGAGAATTGAGTCAGACAATGGGACTCATTTCCGGAACAACCTGATAGATGCTTGGGCCAAAGAGCATGGCATTGAATGGGTATATCATATCCCCTACCATGCACCAGCCTCTGGGAAAATCGAACGGTACAATGGGCTATTAAAAACTACACTGAGAGCAATGGGTGGTGGGACTTTCAAACATTGGGATACTCATTTACCAAAGGCCACTTGGCTGGTCAATACCAGAGGGTCTGCCAATAGGGCTGGCCCAGCCCAGTCAGAACTTCTACATACTGTGGAGGGGGACAAAGTTCCTGTGGTGCATATAAAGAATTTGCTGGGGAAGACAGTCTGGGTTATTCCTGCTTCAGATAAAGGCAGACCCACTCGTGGGATTGCTTTTGCTCAGGGACCCGGATATACTTGGTGGGTAATGCAGGAAGATGGGGAAGTCCGATGTGTACCTCAAGGGGATTTGATTTTAGGGGAAAACAGCCAATGAACTCAATTGTATGCTGTTGTCTGCTATGTAATACTTTCATAGCCCGAGAACTAGATGTCTTCAAGTCATCAGCGACGGGCTCTCTGATCGTCATCCCAACAGAGAATGAACTTTAATGAAACCGGGCGAGTTCTACAGTAAAGGAACGATCAGCATCAGCAGGCAACAATCCAACACTGCACACGGCTTCCACTGCTCTGAAGGACTGTTACAGGAGATGGAGCTTGACGTCACGGACCAAATGGACTCAGCAGCTTTGTAGGGATTGGTTTATGCACTAAGGGATGATCTTTCTCCCTCTGTATGTGTGTGCCGATGTGTACATATACATGTGATGGTATATTGAAAATGTGGGATCTGAGCATGACGTGAATGGTATGGAATAAGGGGTGGATAATGTCATGGGTTCAGCAGCAGCAGTCATTTTTTCTCCTTCTTGGTAGCTGGTGTAGGACTGTTTTTGATTTTCAGCCTGGGAACAGCACTGATAACACCAGTGTTTCGGTTACTGCTTAGTGATGTTTTGGTCTGGCCAAGGATTTTCTGAGTTTCATGCTCTGCCAGGGAGGAGGGGGAGCCGGGAGGAGGCAGAGACAGGACACCTGACCCAAACTGACCAAGGAGCTATTCCATGCCACAGCACGTCATGCCCAGGATGTAAAACTGGGGGGGCAGGAACCCGGAAGAGTTCAGTTCACAGCTCGGTCATCGAGTGGTGAGCAATTGTATCCTCTTTCCTTGTATTTCCCTGGTCATTTTTGTGGGTGGTGGTGGCAGTGGTGGTTTGTGTTATACCTTGGCTGCTGGACTGTTCTTGTCTCGGCTAGTGGGAGTTGCATTCTTTTGATTCTTCTCCCAATTTTCCCCCTCCCCCTCGGAGTTGGGGGGAAGAAGGAGGGGAAGTGAGTAGTCGGGCTTTGTACTAGAAGGGGTGAGCTATTGTATTCTTCCCTTGTATTTGCCTTGTCATTATTGTTATTGGTGGTAGCAGTAGTGATTTGTGTTATACTTTAGTTACTAAACTGTTCTTATCTCAACCTGTGGGAGTCACATTCTTTTCTATTCTCCTTCCGATCCCTCCGGGAGCGGGGAGAAGAAAGAGGGGGGAGTGAGAGAGCGAAAACTGTGTGGCTGACTGGACTTAAACCACGACACAACCCTAACTATTCTATGATTCTATGATTCTAAAATGTTTAGATGATGTCGAAATAGAATCATGCTGACAAGTTTGTCATTATGTTAATAACTCCCTGCTTGTGCTCACTGTTTACATCATATTCTAAAACTACTGAAGGAATAAACACTTAAATCACACAAAACTAGAAATAATTTTCTCCTTTTAAAATAATGACAAGATTTCAAGAGCATATGAAGCAGACAGCTGTTTGTTCTTCCTCTGGTTGTGCTTTACAGTTGTTTTCTGCTTCCTTTCTTCTGTACTTTATTTACTTACAAATTATTACTAAAAGAATATTTCCTAGAAACTATAAGCCATTGGCTTCCTTAGACTCAATGTGCATTAATAGGTGGGATGTATTGGGCACCTTTCTGGAGTGCATCTCCTGGAAACCAAAGTGTGGTGAGTAGGAATAATCAGAAAATATGCTAAAAAAAGTATTCTGGAGCTGGGCTAAAACAGTAGTGTAGGTGCGCTCAAGAACTCAGAAAGTATCGGAAGATTTCTACATGCCAATCTCCCCCCAGCCCCACCACCCCCGCCACCTCTCTGTCCCCTAAAGAATGGCCTCCTGATAGGTATTTAACCTCCACTTATAGAAGGCAGGATGGAACTCCACCTGGATTTAGTGAGACCATCATAGAATAGTTAGGGTTGGAAAGGACCTTAAGATCATCTAGTTCCAACCCCCTGCCAGGGGCAGGGACACCTCCCCCTAAACCATGCCACCCAAGGCTATGTCCAATCCAGCCTTGAATACTGCCAGCGATGGAGCATTCACAACTTCCCTGGGTACGTGGAGAATGCTACCAATTATTCTAGAAGCCTGAGAGGTCTCAGACACTTCAATTACCACAAAGTAAAACCTACACTTAAGTTTTCTGTGGGACAAATATTCCAGTTTTCCCTCAAAAATACTTTTGACACCGAGACAAGAAAGATAATCAAGCAGGGAAGAAAACTTCAAACACTGAACCGTGTTGTCTGTTTGTGGCTCATGAATCCATATATGTTGGGATGAGTACTGATACACCCCAAATTGGAGAAATTTCAAATAACTGATGCAATATTCTTTAAAATACTCCACTATAATGTTCCTCCCTTACCTCCTCCTACAGAAAATCATGTGTGTTCACTGCAGGAACAGTGACTATTCAGATTTCAAATAGTTTTAAGGTCTTAGCTTTGAAGACTAAAAGCTGTGGACTATCAGGGTTAGAAAAGCATGACTGTAAGACTCCTGGGAATCTCCCATTATGAGTGGTAACCAGCTTTTGTTTCTCTCTCTGATCCTCAGCAAGGTTTTGAATAAAACATGAAAATGGTCTTAGACAGATTAAAGGATTCTGTGATCTTTAACATATTATTTAGCATTTTTATTCATGAGACCTCTATATTCAGACTTACAGAACAAAATATCGCTCTTGCAGGTGAACGGGCAGTGAAGAAAATGAATGAAAATTCAAACAATGGTTTAAAACATAGTTTTAAAAAAATTGTGTAACAGTTCTAAGAACAGTTTATTCCAAATAAATTAATTTTTCATTTTGCAGTGCTAGAACTTTTGGCTCGAGAGACCTATTTGTTCAAAATGTTGTTATTCTGTTCAATTCTATTGCAAATTCTATCAGTTTGAAGTCCCACAAATTTGAAGTTTCCCACATAATACCAGAAGACAGTATTTGTAGTTCATTTCTTGGCGTGTAAATGATACACTGATCTTTAATTCTTACTTCAGTTAGGAATATAGAGGATATAAATAAGTTGATGTCATGTAAAAGGAGCAGGAAGGATCCTATCATGTTTGAAGAGTTCTTGTATTAACTGATTTCCTGCAGCATTTGTTCAGCCTCTGCATGCTTGCTTCAGATGGAACTTTTATCTCTTCCTGCAATTGTTTCGGCTTCATGAAGCAAGTTTTCCTATTGCTGGAGATAACTTGATTCAGCAATTTCAAAGGGGGTTTAATTGTTTGTTTTGTGAAATTAACTATCTAGATTTCCTTAAATGAGAAAGTGAATTATTTTTCATCCATTAGTGTACAGCTTTCTTTGCATGATATTTTTATATTACAGCTACGAGTCCCTTGAATATACATGCCCAACCAGAGAATAACTGTCAGTAAGTATCTTTTACTTAGCGATTGCTATTATTAAAAATCTTTATTGAAAGAATGTTGTTTTTTGAAAACACCTAATGATCTGTTGTCACCATTCCTACAATATGAGAAATATGACTGTGAGAAACATGGTATCAAGGTCTATGCTACACGTTCACTAGGCAGGTTTTATAAGTAGTCTAGAAAAGTTACAGACTGGAAAGATCTTGGCTTATTACAGGCTACGAAACTCCTGGGCTGTTAATGAGCAATCACTATACTGTAGAGTATGAGTGAAATTAATAAATAGGAGGACTAGTTATTTATTGTTCTTTTTATAGACTGTTCTAAGATATATAAAAGACTACATAAATGCATGAGTTATCAATGTAATCCTAAAATTAACAAAATAACAAAACAGACGCTGTTTTTTGTTTGGTTTTTTTTCTTTGCTACAGTACAAAACAGAGCGAAAAGCAAATCACTGCCAACTGTACAAATATATGACACATCTCTGTAAATATTTAAATAATGGTTAAAATAACCTTCCTAATTTTGTATAATAAGTAAAGCAAACTGGCAAGTATTATGGTTCCAAATGTGCTGCTTTCTCAGTTCTGTAATCAATGCAAAGATATAATGGGCTTTTTTTAAAAGAGGATTCATCCAAGTGTATTGTATTTGTTTTCATGGTTTTGTAAGACAGCAGTTGTACACCTAAAGCATCTGAAAGGAAAAGTATCATTTTTTTGAAGATGTGTCACTGGGATTTAAGTAAGCATTCAAAGACTTTTGTACATTTTTTGGCTTGGTAGCTAATAATTCTTCCGGAAAATCAACACATTTCATACACACACACCTGCCTCCCCCACCCCGTCAGCTTTCTCTTTGGACCATTGATCAGGTCGTCAGCATCCGCAATGATAGCTGAACTTTCCAAGGGTGTGGTTGCATCTTTGCCAAGGTCACATATCACCCCACTGCCCTAGGAGCAAGCCAATGACTAAATCGCTGTTTACTACTCTTTTCCTGTTCCAGCAAGATATGATGTGTGTCCATTGATGTTGCACTGCTATGGGAATAAGGAAAAGTTTTGCAGAGACTGTGCCTCATCTGTGATGCTACTAGACTGTGTCAAACAGCCAGGAGTTGCCCTAGGCATTCTATATGTGAGGAAATATCCCACACGAGCTTTTTATGTGGGTTCATTGTTGGACCTGCTTATTTCCTAAAAATAATGTATCTTTCTTTAACCTGCTTTGGAAGTTGATTACACTCAAGTGCAAAAAGCCAAACATACAGAAGCATGTTTGCTTCATATGAAGGTTTACTTTCAAATTAAGCCTGTGTGAAAGAGCTGTTGTACATTAAACTACCACCAAGCTTGTTTACAAAAGCTTTCTGATATAAACAAGTACTAAACCCAAAGTTTTCAGAGAACGTGAATGCAATATATACTAGAGAAGAACAGCTGATAAGAGGAAACAAACTAAATTATTTGATTTGTTACTTCTGTTTTCTAAAAATGTATAAAATGTATAAAAATGTATAAAGCAGAAAAAAGAAGTCCACATGAAGAATTACTGAATATTTTGTTTTAGGAATGTATTTTACATCTTGGGATTCATATTTCACACCAGATTTAGGATGCGTTGCACCATGATGACAGAAGTAAATATGGGCAGGATTATAGTAAGACGGGCTGGCAGTGTGCTCTGCCCTTAGTTATTCAAGTTCCTAATGAACTGGGAATATTTCTATTTGTTTCTAGTACTTTTCTTTTGCTCTATTGTGATAAATGTCCACATCTGAGAACGGAACATGCCTAAATCATTAATACTTACATATTAGGATATCATTTTCCTTTCTCTGAAAGCAGCACTGTCTTCTCAGAGATAATCCTCTTGATTATTCAGTGTGATGATTCTTTAAGTACACTTAAATAAGAGACAACAACGTACCTTAGAGCTTCCTCCAATCTTCCACTCCATGTGCGCATTCCATTACAATGAACTCTAGTAGAGGAAGACCCTGGAGAGTAATGTTTTTACAGTCTTATTACTATCTAGTGTGTTAGACCATGGTAAAAAAAGTTTAATGAAAAATATATCCTGTTACAGTGAATGATCACTTGGCAGCAATGGTTATTTTAAAACTTTATCTAAGGCCTTTAAACTAAACTTGCACCATCTGTTCTACCTTCTAATTATGCATGCAAAAAGAACATAATTCACAGGTGTATCATAAAAGTGGATAATGTAATTGATTAAGTGATATTGCTGCATGTATGTGTGTTTGTTATTCAGTGTCTCTGGTTTGCTTTTTAGCTCATAAATCACTCTGAATACATTGTACAGTGATTTTTTTTTGGCAAGCAGACAAGAGATGTACTGTCTCTCATTTTGAGGGGAGGCAATGAACTGATGGTAATGATGGATGGTGCAAATACTGTCAAATATCAAGTGTGCATGCTCCAGTTCTTTGCAGGAGTTGGACCAACTTGCTCTCTTTACAGTACTTCAGAACATGAGGACCTACTTGGCAATTGTCTTACATTAATTAAAAAGCAAGGGAGAAATTGCTTGCTTAAATGGCACCTGACAGTCTGCATTTCCATGATGTCTGTGCATTGTTATGAATGGAAATATTAGAACTCTGTTTTGCTAAGTCGTCTGGGTGCTTACGTTGCTTTCCAAAGTACTACTATGAATTCCATTTATATTATAGGCTAAGGTTAGGCTCAACCTGTGTAGGGCTTTAGGGAAGGAAAAAAAAAAAGTCTGTATGTTAAAACTGGTAGGAAAAAAAGAATTCTTTCCACAATAAGTGGAAAGAAAAATTACTTATAATTTGTTAATACAAATAGGAAATTAACTAAGTTGTCAGGTTTCAAATAATTGTAACACACAAATGACAGAGTAGCCTTTGCAATATTTAATTTCCTTAAAACTAACAGGTTTTAGCATTTATACAGAAAACTCTCTGGGAGCTGACATCCTAACCTGAGGTCAGGTATGGTGAGAGCTTGGTTAGGCAAGATGAAGTAGAAATTTGAAGTGCCTTCTATAAAGCTCAAGTAATATTGTAGATTCCCTTCAGATCAATCTGTTCAAAGATGTGCTTACTACTAACTGCAGTTCCATTTTATTTTCACTGTTTCTATAGAAACTTTCCTACAGTAATGTACTTCATGTACATTTTACTATATATGGTGTTTACATAAAACACATTCCACAAGAATGCACCCATGTGAATGGATGAAACAAAATACTCATGAAATCTGTTCTGAAAGATGCATAAAATTAAGAACAAGAGTATTTCATTCTTAATTTTTTAGCATTCTATTGATTTAGCAGTCTATTCATTTATGCTGTAGATTCTGTGATTTACAATAGGTTTTAGCCAGCTTCCTCCCAACAAACTCTTCTCTGTTGTTACCTTTGTCCCTTGATTTAAGCAGATAAGAAGTGAGAGTTCTTTGTGACATTAATTTGTATTTAATCCAGATCATTACTTCAGTAGTTTGGCCTCAATCTCCTTCCAAGGACTCTACTACACACCCAGTTGTGTCCTGTCACATCTTTTGCTCTTTCTGTAATGTCTCCTTCCCTCATTCTAGACAGGTAATTTAGAAAGACTGCCACATATCTTCCTTGCATCTGATTCCACTGGATGTGAGTGGATTGAAAGATGGAATGTAGTGGAACAAAACAATTCATAGTATGCTTGAGTATTTTAATAAATATTTTAAAATATTTGTATTGACTTCAGAAGGATTTCCTAAGTATTAGCAGGGCCATCCAGACCACTACCATGATCTTGCCAGGAACTAATGTGGTTATTTCCTTAAGAGATTGTGCTATTAGGTTAGAAGAAAATATATGCTGAACGTATGTATGCTTGGAGGTAAAATAAACATATGATGGAGTGTTAAAAAGCAAACATTAAATGCTAGGGAAACTTAAAACCCATGTTAAATCCCTAGATGAGTACATAACACAGCCATAATCTGCAATGATGTATCACTCAGAAGAGCAGAGGAAACAGGTGGGTTTCAAACTTGGAACCTAAATCAAGAAACCCCATAAATTAGTCAGTGGTAATTCATTTGAAAATATATGGACATATTAGAAGTCTCATTTACTTCACAGGGATGAGGCAGGGCACATCCAAGGAGATGGGAGGTCCAAGCACAGACTGTAAATGGTAGAATTAGAGTCTCAGGACCGGAACCAAAGCCACTCAAATCAGTTGGACTTCTTATGCTGAATTATAGGGGGACTGTTAATTGGCCCCTGGATTATTTATTCTGAAAACTGAACAGATATTCCTTAATTCATCCACCTGTGGCTCATGAATGTAATTTTTGCAACTAGCCAGTTCTCTGCCATTGGCATACTGGCACATTTTGTCAAAATGTACTTCACAAGAGAAGCTGCTGTCTGAAACCGGAAAAATATCTAATTATACTGTGTTCAGAGCAGGTTGCTATTTTGGGGGTCATTAAACTAACTGAAATGATGAACCATTTACTTTTTTTCCTAAAATGTTCATATTCTTCTAGAAAGCAACAGCAAAAGAGCAGCAAAAAAAAAAAAAAAAAAAAAAAAGAAATGGTGCCATTCCAAATGCAGACAAATACCTGTGTATGCAAGACCTAATGTTATGTTCTTTCACATGCTCTGTACTCTGCTGATCTACTATCCTGCTCTCATTTTATTTTTTTTTAAGATTTATTTTACACTGTTTTTTCCTTCTTTTTTGTTGTCTTTTTATTTATTTGGTTTTTAAAGTTTATTGGAATGTAATTCTTACACTAGAATCAGAACTTAACCTTCAAAACCACATTTTCCTCTTAAGTTTGAAACTAGGAAAAGGAAAAAAGAAAAAAGTCCTTACTATACTCAAACTGCTAAAATCTCAGGAGAGCGAGAAAAGAAATATCGAAGGGTTCACTCTTTTAAAAGAGATTAATTCTTTTTCTAAAGCAGTCATTTACTATGGCAGATATTTTGAGGTTTTTTGTAAGTAGAGATCAGTCTTTTTTTACTTTCTAGTTATGAACAACCACGGAGAAACTGACTCAGCTTGACAATATTTATACCAGGTGTTATTTAAACTATAGCATAAATGATTTTGAGGTATGAAATCAGTTGCAGAAAGAGTCTAAGAGGTTCTCTGATCAGTGATAAGAAATTGTTTACTAGATAACTGTAATTCATACGGCAATCTGCAGAGCTGAGCTGTTTCAGCCAGCTACACAAATTCACTTCATCCCATAGAATCATGTCATGATTTGGGTTGTCCGAGACCTTAAAGCGCATTTAATTCCAGCCCTTTGCCATGGGCAGGACACCTTTCACTAGATCAGGTTGCTCAAAGTCATGTCCAACCTGGCCTTGAACACTTCCAGGGATGGGGCATCTATAACTTCTTCAGGCAACTTATTCCATTGTCTCACCAGCCTCATAGTGTAGAATTTCTTTGTAATATCTAATCTAAACCTACTCTCTTCCAGTTTAAAGCCATTACCCCTTGTCTTATAACTACATGCCCTTGTAAAAAGTCACTTTCTAGCTTTCTTGTACCCTTTAGGTACTGGAAGGCTGCTCTAAGGTCTCCTCTGAGCCTTCTCTTCTCCAGGCTGAACAAGCCCAACTCTTTCAGCCTGTCTTCATAGGAGAGGTGCTCCAGCCCTCTCATCATCTCTATGTCCTTCCTCTGGGCTTGCTACAATAGGTCCGCATGCTTTTTATGTTTGGGGTTTAAACATGCTTAATTTTAGACTTTGCAGACTGGAGAATTATAAAGCCAAAAGGGGCTATTGGGATCATCCACACTAATTTTTTGCTGGATAAATGCCCATTTCAAGAAAAAAGTATTTTCAGTCAGGTATCCATTTTTGTTATAAAAACTTTGGTGATGAGTTTTAATACTTAATACCACTGACCCAACGTTTCCTACCTACACTTGTTTAAATACATTCCATGCTTAAAGCTTTATGCCAGCTGAAGTCAGTCCCTGAGCTTGTTGTGCCACTGCTCCCAACTGCTTGCCTACCTGCAGGACAAGCTCCCACCACCGAGGTGTGTGGTGAGGCCTGGCCCTTTGCAGGATCTTCCCAGGCCCAGCTGTGGGATCTGGGGGCCATGGGTGGGGTGACGCTGCCCTGGCCTCCTGCATTTTCCACTGTGAAGAAATATCTCCCTCTGCTCTGGTGGCTGCTTCACAATCTGCTGCCACACCAACATGCCAGGATGGGAGCAGCCTATACAGAAGGTACTTTTCTTCTTCTTTATTTTTACCCACCCTTAGAAACAATTATTTTAGTATTGATCTTTCTGCCCTACAGTGCAGGGGCAGGGCTGGTGTGCCTAAAACCTTTAGCAGTGTAGTTCCATGGGTGGAGGTGGTTAAATTTGTGTCAGGGCTTGGCCCAACCTTGGCTCACCTTGGGAGACCAGCTGCTGACTCACTCCTTCCAGCAAAACTGTGCTCACATGTGAGCACCAAATGCCTCCATATGACCCCAAAACAGCTCTCCCCTTAAACAAGGTCCCACATTTGGGGAATGCTATGATCTGCAGGGAGCTGAGGAAGGTAGTGGGCTGTTGTAGCTGGATTTTAAGATTTCTGAATTGCCTTCAGTTAGTCAGCAACTGGCAAGTATGTCCACAAATGGGGAATGTCTTCTTTGTTAGTGAGATTTTCAGTTAAATTTAAACAAGTACATTAGGCATGCAATGGTACAAAAAGATTCCATATAACAGACTCACTCCTGATAGTCACGTGTGCCACAGGTACCAAAAGCAAGAATCAAATAACTAGTAATAAATGGCTAGCCTTCAACAGCAACCAATGCAGATACGTCGAAGTCTAATGGTGTGCATTTCATATGGTGTAATATGCACACTGACATTTCTCTTTCTGGCTTGTCAAAGTTAAAATTGTGACTGTTCTCACACTTTGATTCTGCCTTTGGAAGTATACGTGCTCGTAATGAATTCTAAGGGGTATTTAGTTTGGGGCAGAAAGAATCTGTTAAAAAAAAAAAAAAAGCCCAACAAATAAAGTTCTTAAAGTGAAAGAACAGTATTTCTGGTTTGAGGAGTTTTTTAATTTTTTTTTTTTTCCCAAGATAAGATGTGAGTAATAGCTTTGAGTTATTTGCTTTGAATGCTTGTACTTACCTGTCCATTCAGAAGTTGTAACATTCAGACTTAAAATGACCGTGGCTATAAGAGCTGTATCTGTTCATGAGCCTAATTAGCATTTATAGTCTACAGCTGGTAACAACAAAACTCAGCGGTAGCTTGAAGTTCCATGAGAGTCATGCTGATCACTTTCTGGGTTTGATAATATATGGATAACCTTCTTAGACTAATACTAATTAACTCTGTACAGTTTCTGCTGTAAATTATTTTCTGAGCCACTTAGGATTGCTCTCAGCCAATTGCATACATGGCAAAAGGTTAATTGTTTGTGAAAGACAAAGAAAAGGGCACCTCTGTGACTCCCAGTAGAAATTAAGAAAAAATGAAGCCTTTCTATGGGAATTCATCCAGTTCACGTGTGATGTACTGACTGCAAAATGTCTATGATATTCAAGTACATATTTTCTAGAACAATGTTTGAAAAAAGCAGAGCATACATTTGTATAATGGCATAAATTTCTGCTTTCTTCAGAAACCTGTCTAGCAACAGATGTGATAATTTAAGCTTGTCTGTTTTGAGAGGAATTATATCATGGGTATATATAAAATCCATGTATTCCTATGCTGATGAAGGCATATTGGGTTGTTCAAATTAGCCTAAAGAGTGCAGGAAAATTGTACGTACATACCTGGTAACCACTGTCAGAGAAATAAGGACTGCAGAATTATTGTGGAGTAAAACATTTATGCAACATATCATTACAGTATTGCACTCAACAAATGAGAGAAGAAACTGCATGTGATGGCCACAGTGATGGTAGGGTTTTAAAGCTTATTTAGACCCAATTTAAAGAAACATAATTTATGTTTTTTAAAACATTTGTATTGTCTCGTTTGTTTCTTTCTGACTTCATTATGAAGAAACTCTTGTACAGAGGTGTTGGTTGAAGAATCCTAAAAATAAAAATTATTTTTAAAATTGTTTGAAAACCTTTTAAAAGTAAAGAAGTAATGTGACCTTGTCAGGAAATTACTTCTTCATCCTTTATCCAAGATACTTTCCTTCTGCTCAAAGAGCAGTTGTTTCTTTCTCTCACATGCTACTGTTTGGGCTTATACTTCTTCCTTTGCTTGGTCTTCTCCAGATGATTGTAAGCAAATCTGAGATAAGTCAGCTTTGATGAATCTTATATGTTTAAAAATTGCACATGTGGGGAAATAAGGCAGGTTTTGCAATCCAGAAATTGGGTGTACTTACACATACCGTTCAGAGTGAAAATAATTAATATTTTGCAAACCTCAGTCTGAAAGCTGTGAAGTATAATAAAGAGTAGAAAAAAAATATTTTGAAAAATGGGTAGGGCTAAGAAAATAAAACAGAAAGCTAGAAAGTTAGCATGTGAGAACCCTAATGGTAGAATGAAGATAGAAGTAAAATCCTGTGCTTTTGGTGCTAAAAGTTTTGCTGATGATTTCATTTTGCATAGCTGAAATGATTGGGCAGGTGAAAACCTGGGCCTTCAGTGGTATTTATGGTGCAGTATACATTTATCTTGTATAACTTAACACTACTTTGCTTTCTTGGTCGTCAGTATGCAATCAGCTGCTGGTGCCAACTTCATTGAATTTGGTGGGTATTTTCTCATTGCTTTAAAGAAAGGCCAGACTTCATGGTTGTATGTATTTACTTCTTTACTAATGCCGATCAACCATGAGAAGGAAACAATTTGTAATGAGAAACTCCCTTTGCTGTCTTCATAATTACCATTTCCAGGTGCTGCAGGTTCTTTAAACTGGCAGGCATGACACTTTCTTGTAGGATAAGTGACTAGTTTTTCTCCTTACCAGTAGAATCAGCAACAGAGTGGAATTTCCATTGCCTCTAAAGCTTCTTGATAGGTGAGTAGTATTTGAGCAAGCATGTGTACAGATAAAGAAAATGAAGCAATGTATAGTCTTTTTTTAGAAGTTGGGTCTTTTTTTCATGCAGGAATTTTAAGCCATTTTTCCTTGGTTGGAAAGGGAAAAATTAATCATTGACAAACTAGAGGCAGCAAATAGAAGCTGTGAAAACAATGATTTTTACTGAAAATTTGATAAGCATTTCTGTTATACCAGTTGGTATTGACAAAGATACTAGTTTCTGGATAAAGTCTCTTTTCAAAAACTGATTTAAGATGATTTGGGAGAGTTGAATGGAGAAAACCTTTAGGATCTAGAATAGGCTGCCTGATTTTCTGGCTGTAGCCTGTACAAGACCTAGCCTGAAAGTTTTACACCTTTACACAGTTTTTCTTCCTTATGGAGCTTGATAAATTGAGGTTTGATTACTAGAGGTTCTGAAACCCATTTCTGGCCATATGGGAAAGCATAATCTTTTTAGGAATGAGGAATGTCTGAATAGCAAATATTTACAATTCTACCAGAAGGAACTAGGAAATACTACCTTCTTGTGAAAATGATATCTACCAATTCACTGAGGGTGAAGGTTGGAGTCTTTTGTGTTTGGGATCTTGGGGAGTTGTGGAGTCATGCTGTAGAAAGGACAGTGGTTCAGGGGCTAGTTTTCCTCAAATATAAAGAATATTCACATAGTTTTCCATAATAGTAATGATTGCAGTATATTTCTTTCATAGTCAAAGCTGTATAGAGGAGAGAAAAAACAAAATAGGTGGTGACTTGTTTTTACACTTGAGCCTGGCTTCAGATTGTCCCACAGCCTTCTGTTGGAGAATTAAGGTTACACAAAAATAATTAATTTGGCAAGCTGACAGTCCTTCTCCTTTTTGGCATATGGTTTCAGCCATACAGTTGTTTTCCTGCCTTCTGCAGATGGGGTCCGATGGAGGGAGCACTGCATTGGCTCACATACCGCTACTTGAAATTTGGTGTGTGAAAAAATGCAAAGCTTTAGAATAGAACACAAACTGTATGAAGTGATTTTTGGCATGCAAATGTACACACTTTGTCAGTGGCTATAATTGAGAAAAAGGAAGAAGGTTTGTAGATGCACTAGAGCAAGAAAGCCTATAGAAATCTGCAAATGTGGCACATACGTGGCAACTCCTCCAGGGAAGTTAATTTCAGCAGAAATCAAGAAATGAAAAAAAAAAAAAAGTGAAGATAAGGAATTACAGTATACAGCTATTATTATGCTAAAAGACTAAGCAAATACAAGTACATTCTTAAGAACACCTGTTTCGTTTAGGTTTTTTAATTTAGTTTTGACATATTAAATCTTTCAGTGCTTGGCTTTACATTTATCACAAAACCCCAAATAGAGCAGGCATGTGAAGTTAAAAAATCTCTTGTCTTTTAAAAAATGGTTTGGTTTGGCTTGTCAGTGTGCTGGGGGGGGGGGGGCAGTTTCTCTGCACCTTGGGTACTGTTTTATTCTAGAGTTATTTTTGTAAACCTTCTTATTCTGGTACAATAGATAATAGAAACAAGTCTAATAGAAACAAATCTGGGAACTTCCAATCTTCTTGTAAACCAGCTTGATCTTCTAAAGAATTATTCTTACTGTCTCTTATCATTTTCCGCACAAAAAACTATCACTTTACACAGGCCAAAGAAGAAATATTTTTCATTTCACCTAAGCTAGGATCAGAATCTACTGGTGTGTGGCATCATTTAAAAAAAAAAAAATTGGGAACAAAAATATTTGGGAGATTTTATTTTCAAGTTCATGGTATTTGAAGCAATGCTGTTTGTGTGCTTTGTGTAAATCATTTTATGCTGGAGACTGGAGAGCATATTTTCCTTGCATGAAAGTAGAAACTGCTTATCTCAGTCGTGAGGAGAGTCTGTGCCTCAAATACAAATGAGTAAGTAAATTGACTTCTGAAGAATGCTTTCCTGTGCTTGTAGTAAAGCGGAGTTCTTGTAGAAATAGTCATTCATTCAAGGGTTGTGAAGGGTAGTGTTCTAAAATGCTTTTTTTCCCTCTTCATTTACAGCGCAGATGATGCAAGCATTTAATTTAAACAGAATGTATTGTTAAAATAGTCTAGACAGGCTATGATCAAGAGATCTCAAATGGGAACAACTTGGTTTTGAAAACTTTTTATCTGATTCCAGGGACAACTTGAAAATCAACCTGGCAATTTTGAATGATTAGAAAAGTGATATTCATGTTGATTTCTCATCATGTTTCCAAACAGAAACAGATTTCTATTATGTATTATATATCATTTATCTCATAGACAGCTCAGTGCATCTCAGGTTCAATCTTTCAGCAGTCTCAGCTACTCCATGCATGGAGTTGTTCTGATGTTTTGAAACACAAAGACATATCAAATCATATATTAACCACTTTTTCATGTCACTCAGTCTATAGGAATATCTCAGGAAAATGAAACCAGAGAATATGTAATAAAATAAAATAACAAATCAAGTCTGATGTTTATGCAAAAATAGACTTTATATTGAAATAAGCACTGATATTTATTTTACCCAGCCAAATGACAATCTAATTTCGAATCCTTCATTTCCACATTGTGCAAGTGCATTTAAATTCGCAAGTGTGCTTCTGGCCTTAGACACACTGTTACTGAAAAGAAATATGTAGAGACAGTGCAGCTGATCTATTTTTGTATCTTTGGATGACTTTCTTACAAAGCACTGTTGTGACATCTGCATGGTTCACAAAGGATGAAGGATGTTGAAGAAATGCAAATAAAACCCCATAAATTAGGAGGAAAATTGAGTTTAAATAGATAGTATTTATTAAAGCAAGATGAAGGAGAATTCAAATGAATATAAACAATAAATTGATTCATTTAAATTATTTTTTAGGTCTGAATTTTCCTTATACTGAACCCTCCTGCTTCTGTGTTGCTTATGCCCATAAACTAGTTGATTGCAAGTATGTAATGCTACCTATTTTAGCCACTGCAGCTTGTCTTTTGCAAGTATCTATGACTCACATCATCCTGTTGTTTCACTTACATTCACATCTAATGCTTGTTACTCTCATCTTCTTGATCTTGCTCTTCTGGTATTACAAAACTGTTCAGGTTTTTTCTTTGGTGTGTGTGGGCTTCGTTTTTGTTTTTTTTTTTAATGCTATAAATCTGACGTGAAAGCATCTGCCAAAATGTCACTGTTCTTCGCTTAGTGTCATTCTATCTACAATCTTATCATGCTGCTATAGAAGCCAGAAGAATCCATTCAAAAATTTAATACAGTATTTCACAAAAATGTTTAATTTTACCCAACTATTCTTATTTTAAAGCTCATAACTTGGACTAGTCTATTTCTATATTTTGAAGAGTAAACTGTTACATGCCCAGGGAACAAGGAGAAGACAGAAAGCCACAAAAGACTAATGCATTTTAGGGCAGTATATATAGCCAGCATCATAGGTGAAAGCAAAACTTCCAAATTCCTTTCTGTTCTCACATGGAAACATAGTTGTCACAGCACAGGTCTGAGGAGCTGTTTGACCCTGGCATTATGAGCCAGTTATGCCAAATAGCTGAAGAACAATATATTTTCTAGAACCATTTCCTAATGAAAAGCTTTATCCTGGGGTTGCTTTCATACTGAGATTTAAACATCATCGAAAATCACAATTTTTTAAAATTTTTGACCCACATAGGGTATTCCAGAATTGAGCATGTCACTGCATGTTTTCCATCAAACGATAATAGAAAGTTGATCCTTTCCCTCTGATAATAAGAATTACCAAATTTAGAATGTGTCAAAAAAGCTTGCTTTTCATTGGGCGAAAGAGTAAATTGGAAAGAGATGACCAGCGTATTTCTTTCACAATTGTCAAACCTAAGTCTGAAAAGGTATGTTTTCAGTTACAGCTCTTGTACCACGAACAGCTTTTTTTCTCCTAGTTCTAATAGAAGGCTGTGTGGATTGATGCAAAGAGTGGTGAGGGCTAAAGCTTAGGGCAAGACTTAGATCATAACAGCAGTTTAAATTGTGTTATAATGCAACAGAGGTTGTGCTGAGTTAAAAATATTGCTAGCAGTATCATTTGGAGGCAAAAAGAATCCACTGCTCAGTGGTTGACAGGCTCTGACCAAAGACAGTGAAAGTTGAATGTGATCAGTAGTCCAGAATGAAGAAATAATCAGTCACAGGAATATCTCTCACTTTAACTTTGCCTGTGGCAAAGATGGTAGGTTGCTTGAGTGTGTAAAGAAATGCTTTATAATTTCTCAGCCATTACAAACTGGACAAAATAATTTGTGAGCCTCACCCTGTCCACAAAGAGTTTACTTACCATGTATTACCTGACTGTCTAGCTACTTAGAAAACACCATTAGAATGATTTCAATACACAGGTGAAAGAGCATTTCTCTACTTCATAGTTTTGCTAATGCTTATACGAACCAGCTTGTATGGTTGTACTACTACTATGTGTGTTAAGATTTCCTTGGAATTTTGTTCATACATGTTATTGATTCCAGTATTTAAGTTTCACTTCCAAGCTATATATTTCTTTTTTTCATGGTTACTTTGCTTGAAACCAAATTTTCTGTTGCATAAGAAGTCAGTGCCTTATATCTATATGGGAATGACTGTCAAACTGTTAGGTTGGGGTTTTATTCATTATTCTTTATTTTCATCAATCAGCTACTTTAAACAGGTCTGTAAATCGTGACTAAGAAAACATAAAAACTTGTCCGTACCTTTAAATTAGCTATGTAGGACTCTGCCTCTCTGTTGGGGGTGAAAAGAAAACAAACCAAACCAAAACAAACAAAAAAAAAAAACCACCAAAAAAACCCCAAAAACCAACAGTGATGGAGGTACAAATTGAAAATGGCTGAAAAACATTACTAAGATTATTTCAATAAGAAAAATTCAGCCTTCTTTTCCTTGAAATTTTTTATGTCTAAAAAATAATTACATAGCTTTAGGCTGCCTATGCTGAGTTGAGAATGAAATATTCTTTTTCCATCTACTGAGAAATGATAATTTTACAGTTGTTAGAATCCATCTTCTTTCAAAGATATAATGACATGTTTTCCTCTTATCTATCCTTAAAACATTAAATCTTTTATATGAATTGGTTGACAATTTTTGAAGGATAACCTTTTCAACATCATAAAATAAATGAAAGTGGTGAAGGATTTAGATTTAAAATGCTTTACAGTGCACTAATAATTTGATGAACACTGCTGTCATTTTTTTAAAATGGTATTATATTAAATCTTATTCATCCAGCAAATTCTTTTGAAGAGTCTCACCTTTAAAAGTTGATGATACAAACCAGCTTGAAAATGTGGTTGTGGTGTTTGAAATGTCCTGTCTCTAGAGTCAATTGGTTATGATGCGTGATGAATATTTTGTATGTTTCTTTACAAGATTTGTTACCTTAATAGTAGTATTTTGAAAACTAGACTTACAGGGACATAATATAGTTCCTTTTCCATAGTAAGATCTTGTCTCTGGTAACTTAACACATTTTTCTCCAGGCATTTGTGTCAGCAGCACACGGCTATGATGTGAAAGGAAATTGCTTCCAACGCCTCTAAAATTGCTTGCTTGGCTTGAATTAATCTTAATCGAATTTCTGTCTGAAATGTTTAAAAACCTTACAGAATCTCATCCTTTGAGCACAGCTTTGCTAATTTGATCCTACATTCCAAAGTGACAACAAGTTTTGAGGCCCTGCAGGGCTGCTGTTGCTGATAATGTTTCTTTGCAGGTGGTGTGAACCACGCTGTTCATTAATGTGACATACCTTTATAATGAATGTCCTTGTATAATTAAGGATGCAAGTTCATTGTTTTCCTGTTTAACTGTGTTGCCCCCTTGTCTGAGGGACCAAATGTGCTTTCAGTCTTGAGAAAGAAAAACTAAGAAAAATTCGGCATATTTATCTTCAGATATTTAAATTGGAAAGAAACCTAAATTACTAAACTCATAAAGGTAATTAATTTTTAATCAAGATAATATAAAAATTAGAGATTGACCACAATAAAGAACAAACATAAAAGGCAGAAAGATCTGTATATCATCAAATGACTTAGAAATGATATCGAGTTTGTAACACTTCAAATAAGTTTCACATACTTGATGAATTGAATTATTTCTTTTTAAACAAGGAACCAGCTCTGAGTTTATGATTACTGATTTGTGTGTAATTAATTCTAATAGGTAGTTCTAAACTTAAAATGGTATTTAATTGTACAACATTTATTTTAACTTCATGTCCAAGATGTTCCTGAGGGTAATTTGTAAAAAATCTTCTGTGAGGAAAAAAAATGTATCAAATTATTCAGTCTGAGCTCCAAACAGTGTAAGCATATGATGCTAATATGAGTGGCTTAAGTGTGCTGCCTAGTAATACAGCATATAGAATCATCTATAAAGAAACAGTTTATATACTGAGAAATTGGGTACCAGATCTCAGTTCGCAGTTTCTGTTTTCTATAGTGATTGCTCATTTAAAGAGCAATGGTTATTCTGTAGGGTTCTTTCTGTGAAACAGATTCTACTTCCTCTTATATATATTTTCATTGGCTTTACCTCACATTTTGTCACTTATGGTATAGAATAATTTAGGTTGGAAAACACTTAAGATCATTGAGTCCAACAATTAACCTAGCATTGCCAAGTTCACCACTAAACCATGTCCCTTAAGTGCCACATCTACATGTCTTTTAACTACCTCTGGGGGTGATGACTCCACCACTTCCCTGGCAGCTCTTTCCAATGGTTGACAGAGCCTTCCATGAAGAAATTTTTCCTAATATCCAATCTAAGCTTCCCCTGGCGCAACTTGAGGCTATTTGCTATTGTTCTGTTGCTTGTTACTTGAGAGAAGAGACCAATGCCCACCTTGTTACAACCTTCTTTCCAGTAGTTGTAGATAGTGATGATGTCTGACCTCAGCTTCCTTTTCTCCAGGCCAAGCAGCCCAGTTCCCTCAGCTGCTCTTCATAAAGACGTGTACCGTAGACCTTTCACCAACTTTGTTGGGTGGAGGACTTAGCCTTATTGAACCTCATAAAATTGGCATCAGCCTATCAATCCAGCATTTGTAGAGCCTTCCTACCCTCAAGCAGATGAACAGTCCTGCACAACTTTGTGTCACCTTCACACTTACTGGCGGTGCACTCTATCCACTCTTATATCCCATCACAGATTAACATGATGCATTGTAAGCATCCCAGTTCAGCCAGGAAAGTCAGACATGAGGGTGTAATTAGAGAATAATTTTAGTTTTTATTCTGCGTGATAGATGCCTACCTCTCTGGAGCTATACATGTATAATTCATGAACTTTGCAGCATTGTGTGTAGAAATGAACTTTGCCATACTTTTAGCAGTAAAAATAAGTATTTTTTGAAGATTTTTTTTTTTTTGGGTCTCAATGTCAGGCTCATGTAATGTATTATTATTCAATGCATTTATATAATTTTCATGGATGTGCTTACCAATAATTAATATCTTTATTCAGATAATTACAGAGAGAACAGCCTCAAATAATGCAAATGCTTTGTGCACATGTCTGTATATACATATGTATTTTAGAGTCATGGAAGAAAGCTGTGCTCTTTAAAGCAGACTTATTCTTTAATGTATGTTTTCTTACTGAAATCGATGAAAGGTCTTGTGGATCTCAACAGCAATATAGGGGTGACAATTCCTGAAGTTAACTCTTAACAGTTAACTCCTTCTGTTTTCTCCAGTATGCTGGGTTCTTTTGCATGAAGCAACCAGCTTTCCACCTACTGTTTTATACTATATAATGTTCTTTACCACACATAATTGTAATGAGAATTTTTTCTGTAAAGCAACACCTAGTCTCTTCTTGTGCACTTCAAAGGGATTTCCTTAATTTTGATGAGCCCATAATTTTGCTGTTAATCTTCATTTCTTCAGTATGCTGCTAAACTAGCAGTCTCTCTGAGTGGGTAAGAAAAATGCTTTCATGGCTTTCAGTACTTTTTATGTAATCTGTTCTACACAATTTCTTATTTAACTTTATTCCTGTTAACCCTGCACCGTACAGTTTGATGACTGTAGTACTGTCTGGTGTTTTTTCAGTAAGGCAGTTATTGTGTAGCCTGAACTGATTTCAGTAACCTGCTTTGACCACAGTATCTGTTGAGAATGATTTGAGAACTCTCCATGACTACATCTCTGCCTGGCTTATCATGCTTGCTTCTTGGATTTGCGTAGGTGTTCTTAAGCACTATGAAGTGATATCTTGAGAAGAGGAGACCTCTGAGGAAAGCAAAAGGTTGGGAAAACTAGTATGGAATGGCGTGTTTTTTCCTTCTCTATAGCCTATAGAACAAGGAATTTGCACTAGTAGGTGTATTATGGTGGAGCTAACTCCTGAGAGAAACTCTTTTTAGTGCTTTGAAAACAAACAAAAAAAAAACCTAGGAAAAGGCAGTGGTGGCTGCTATCTCTGTAGTTTTGTTCTTCCTGTCACTTACAGGGCATTGCTTGCAGATTCTACAAGCTGGGGCTGTTAAAATAACTTGTGGGGTGGTGGAAAAACTGCCTCATTTTTGGTTCCTTTGTGGATTTTATCACAGTGGGAAATGTTCCAGGGATTCTCCTCAGCATCTTGGAGAACAAATGTTAAATATGAGAGTGAAGTATTTTTTAAACTGAAATACTGTAATTGTTTACATAGGTGATATTGTTAACCTCTATTAAACTACCCACTGGGACAGAATGATCTAAAGTAGAAGAAACCTGAACTGTAGAGAAAGTTAGATGTAAATTTCCTTAGATTTCTTAGTGAAGTAAACCTGTCTGATAAAGGTACTTCCAAAAGACTCAGTCCATAACATACCACAGTATCAAAAAGAGCTGAGTATTTGTGTAATACTTATTTACCGGGTTATATGAGCTGATTGTGGAGAGGTGGCTGTAAAGCTTTATGGCTGTATTTGAAATTGCTACTAAATCATTCTTGTGAATTTAGTTTTGTGCTTCTAGATACACAAATCACCAAATATATTTCCTTATTGGTAATTCCCTGCTGTGTTTGGCATTACTGACAAAGTAACTTCAGGTATTTGTTAACACAAAAGTGTCTCTAAGACAGAAAAAAAAATAAAAAATTGTGCAAATTACCTAAAAAATCTGAGAGGAGCAGGTTTTAGTTCTAAATTTCATACTTGTTCACTCTTTTAGAAGTGCCAAGGGGCAGTAGCAGAAGTGCTCTTCAAGTTAAATATTTGCAGGAATGGCTCTGTATTCTATGGCCCACTGCTTTTAAGGGCATTTCTAACCTGAGTAAACAAAAATACAATTGTTTCTGTTGTTTTTTTTTTTTTCCTTAGGGAGCACGTCTTGTCTTTTCAGGATTGTATAAAAGTATTTAAGAGCTTTTATGGTTTGAATATGTTTGAATGAGAATCTGTGATCTAGCCAAAACTTTGTGAAGATCACTTGCCTACATCATAAGATGTCTACAGTAGAGTAATTCTAGAGTTTCCAGTCCTACCAGCCACAATGTAACTCCTACATTTGATCTTATTTGTCAAGAGGAGGGACTAATCTGAGTATCACATTATCTGCAATAACACGTTAAATTAACTTTTACATATTGCTCTGCATGCTGGAATGTGGTCAATGGCTACAGAAACAGAGTATGAAGTAAATCTTGTTGGTTGATATTCAAGGATCACCTGCTACAAGCTCAGGAGTGTTGGATCCCAACTAGAAGGAAGTGCAGCAGGGGGGCCAGGAATCCTCCTTGGATGGATAAGGAGCTGCTGAGGAAACTTCAAAGGAAAAAAGAGGCTTATAAAAGGTGGAAGCAAATACAGGGATGTTGTCTGGAAAGCTAGGGACCAGGTTAGGAAAGCTAAGGCCCAGCTAGAATTAAACTTGGCTAGGGATGTGAAAGATAACAGGAAGGGATTCTATAGTTACATTGCAAATAATAGACAGATTAGGGACAATGTGGGCCCTCTCCAGAAGCCACCGGAAGGACTAGCTACCCTAGATTTGGAGAAGGCTGAGGTTCTTAATGACTCCTTTGCCTCAGTCTTCACTGGCAAATGCTCTGACCATGCCACCCAAGTCTTGGAAGGCAGACACAGGGACTGTGAGAATGAAGACCCTAGTTCTACTGTAGGAGAGGATCTGGTTCAAGACCATCTTAAGAACCTGAACATACACAAGTCCATGGGACCTGATTAAATCCATCCTCAGATCCTGAAGGAGCTGGCAAATGAAGTTGCTAAGCCACTGTCCATCATATTTGAAAACTCATGGCAGTCAGGTGAAGTTCCCAACAATTGGAAAAGGGGAAATATAACCCCCATTTCCAAGAAGGGGAAAATGGATGACCCTGGGAATTACGGACCAGTCAGTCTCACCCATGTGCAAAATCTGGCAAAATCTTGGAGCAGATTCTCCTGGAAGGCATGCTAAGGCACATGAAAAACAACAAGGTGCTTGGTGACAGCCAGCATGGCTTCACTAGGGGGAAATCCTGCCTGACCAACCTGGTGGCCTTCTATGATGAGGCTACGAAACTGATGGACAAGGGTAGAGCAGTTGATGTCATCTTCCTGGACTTGTGCAAAGCGTTTGACACTGTCCCGCATGACATCTTTGTCTCTAAATCGAAGAGACATCAATTTGATAGATGAACCACTCAGTGGATAAAGAACTGGCTGGATGGCTGCTCGCCAAGAGTTTTGGTCAATGGCTCAATGGCCATTTGGTTCTTTGGCTGTGTGTGCTCCTCCAGCAACCAGTCATTTTTATCTCCTCCAAGGCAATGACTGAAGGCCAGAGAACATCATCCTAGGGACTGGCATGGCACTTCTACTTCAGCTGTAATGAGAGTTGCAAGCCATTTTCATTCAGCAGCTGTGTTTTATTGCATTTCTCTGTGTGTGACCTTGGTCGTCTTCTTATTCAGTCTGCAGCTCCTGTAGCACAGTCCAGGGGATGAAAAAAGTGAATTATTTTTCCTTCTCTGTGCACATAATTAGGGACTGTAACGAGATGCAAGTACTTCTTCTAAGTTCATTTAAAATGCATAAATATACGTTTGCAACAGTAAAAATTGGAGTAGTTTTTCCTATCATTTTAAATGGAGGAAAAAAATACTTTTTTAAACCTGTTAATATCTTTAAGGTGTCAATCTTTCTAGGCACAAATAGAGTATAATATAATGAAAGCCTGTTTGGACTGCACTCTGCTGAAGAGTCAGTGCACTAAAGTTCAGCCCAGTTATTGAATTTCTACTGCTTGGCATACAAATTTATAGTTTGAGGCATATACAAATTTACATCTGCAGTACTCAGGAACACACGAACAGTCTGGGTAGTTATGAACTATTATTCAATCAGATTATTTTTTTTTTTAATTTGCCAAAATTGTAGAAAAGTATTTATGTGACTTTTGTGCACCCTGCTGAACTTGTTCACAAAGTTTTGCACGGATGCTGCACTCGAGGTTGATTACTCATTTTCCAAACAAATGATTGTGTTAACCAGGCAGCATTACCTCACTTTTCTTTAAGAATTGACTTTATTGCATGCCATGATACAGTGCCTGGTTGGACCATGACAAATGGGCTTGCTTTCCACTGTTGTAAATGAGTGCTATGAAGCTCCTTGTGTCCTTTTAAAGGGGACAGAACTTACTTTTTTTTTTAAATTATTATAATTTTTTAAAGGAAGATTGGATTTTGTAGTATTTTCTATTTCACTCTGAATGCTTTCCTCTTAGCCATGTCTCAGCACTTCCATAAATCTGCACCTTCTTCCAACTCTCCAAAATTCCAAACTACTGCCAGTTTGTTTTAGACAGTGGCTTTATTCATGTTGTGTATCTCCAACATTGTTCATTTTTTTGTTGTTGTTGGCTTTTTGTTTTACAACTTCTGTTGATTTTTGTATATTTTTAAAATAGCTCTTGCCACCAGAAGTTAGCTGAAACCTTTACCTATTCACATGATGACTAATACTTGGAATTCTCTAAGAATAGTAACAACAGCTATACTGTAAGCTTCTACTGGTCACTGACCCTCTGAATTTGGCCTGCAAGCTTGTGGCAATAAGTGTTGAATTGGATTTACTATAGAATTTCATGGAAGTCAGTTGTACACCCATGTCCCATATTCCTCAGGAGTGTAATCAGCTTACTGAAATAGCAATAGTAGTCCTGTGTGTGTGTGGGAAGAGGAGCATGGTCATTATCGAGCCCCTTCATAATCCCTGTTCACTCTACATTTCTTCCTTTCCTCTCTTATCTGGTACTGGTACTTTTGCTACCTGTGTCAAAAATAGCAGGGAAGAAAAGAATTGGTTCTGTATGTTTTAAGCAGCTTAAAATACTACATTTTACTCGATGAAATACCGTGTGCTGTGTATTCTTGACAACTGCATAGTCACAGCCATGAAATGTGATTTTTTTTCTCTAAAGAAAAACATCTTACTCTAGTGATTAAAGTATTTTAACCAGAAATATGCATTAAGCTAGTTTGTTCAGTTAGATTAAATGTCACAATTTACTAATAATAATTTTAGATACACTTAAACAGACATTTTTATTCATTTAGATTACCTCTTATTTTTCAATAAGTTTATTCCACAAGCTGACAGCAATACAGATAATTAAAAAAAATGTGTGTGTGAATTATAAATCTTTTATTCCCATTTCAAATGTCTGGAGTTCTTTCTCAGACCTACACATTTTGTAAAATCTCACAATTATTATCCAAATGACATAATTTTCCTTACTATGAAAATATAAAATAATCATCAGCTCATCAGTGTTGCTCAGAAAATTCATTACAGGTTAAGTGCTGAAAGTTCTTCTTTTTTTACTTTAAACCATACAGCAATTTGATACAAATTTTTTACTACCATACCTGCTTTTAAAAGTATCTGCTTGTAATAACTTTGTCTTCAGTCTTTACATGTATATGTGTTTTTCTCATGTACCCACAAGTGCCCTTCATTCAATGCTCTTTTATAAGAATGATTGGAATTTTTAAATCAAGATCTACTTTGTGTTAACTCAGATGACCTTGCCATCTTCTTGCTTACCCTCTGATTCTTGTGTTGTGTACACTGTAGCTTGATCACCAAAAAGCTGAATGTTGAACCATTGTTTTAATTAATATTTCTTGTATTTCTTGCAGTATTTTCTTGAAATTGCGAAGAGTGTGACCATGAAAGATCATAGACTGTGAATCTTGAGGGGAAAAAATTGTATTGCACAGGATTTCATACTTTCATGTCGACACTATTAATGGAGCCTAAGATAATAGTGTCTGAAGTGTCATATGAGGGAGAACTTACCATGCATATTGAGCTATCAAAATAACTGTTTAACTTTAAAAATGTTCTTTATCACAGCAACAAAAATTCTGTGTGAATGACTGTTTCATAGAGATGGAGTCAGAATGATCTTACCTAACTGTAGCTTTCTACGTGTCGCATACTTAATAAGAATACCTCTTTACTTGGAGACAAAGGTAGGCGTCCCAAAGAGTGATTTAGCCTATTTAAGACACCTGATTTCAGATGAAATTAGTCTAGAGGTGACTATGTCCTACGCTCACTATAAAGGGAGTCCAGTAATTAATTTAAACTATGTGCCTACCTGTTGTACAGCTAAGTAGAAATGTGTTAATGAGATACAGCTAAGGAAAACTGCATGATTAGTCTGTTATGATTAGTGTGCCTGTGTGTAGAACCTTAAATCTGAGAAAATACAACTGACAATCTAATGTTAATGGACAAACAGTGTAATGTGGGTGAAAACCCCTTACATTTAATAGCCCCTTTTCCTTTAATTCCTGATTGAAAATTTATTTTTTCTGAGGTTATGACCAAAGTGGTTTTGTCACAGCAGCAAGTTTCTGCTTTTCAAGAAAAGGGTAGTGTAACATGTACAAAAGTAAGCATAAACTTTTTGGGTAGGGAGAGGATACAAAAGGTGAAGACCTTTATAGACAGTATGTTTTTATGGATAAATTTGCCTTGTGTAATTTACATTCTGCCAAAGAAAATTGCAGTAGCATTCAGAGTGGGTTTTCTGCTGGGGTGGAGCAAGAACCAGACAGGACATTGATTTCTTGTCGAGGTAGTGGTGTACCTCATTCATAGCTCTCAAAAAGAAGGTTAACCAAAGACTAGATATCAGATCATCATAATGGAATAAATGTTAAAATTCAACTACATTCTTTGCTATCCCGTGGCTTGTCCTTGGTGTTAATATGCCTGTTTACCCTCTACTGTGCTTTCATTTTCATACCATCTGTCTCTTGCACTAGGTGACAGATACAGAGACTTAAGTGGCTGAGCATTTGACAGGTATTATGGAAAGGACATTGGGAAACTGATGATCTGCTCTTGATCTGGGAGAAATCTATATCAGCGCACTTGGGTTGCATGGGAAAAGTGAGTTTTCTTAAAAGGACAATGCCGATGCAGGTGAAATGTTGGAAATGAAGGATGGAATATATTGTGGATATAGAAGAGCCAGGTTGGCCTAGTAAACTATTGGAAACTGGTGACCCTTGAAACTCGGGTTATAGTTTGACAGTCATTACATCTATTACTGCATACAAGTGTTAGTCTGATATGACCTGTCAAATGCTTATTTGGTGCTTTCCATATGTTGCAGTGCTCCTTAATCTTCTTGTAAAATTACAGTAGATAAGAACAACACTAAAATAAGTCCTTGGAATAACTTACATCCTGTCCTCAAAATCCATAAGTCACTCAAAACATTTGTTGTTACTGTAAGTAACCTGTTAGCTCATGCGGTTGATTTAAAGTATTTACTTCTGAGCTGATTTAATCAATCATAAGCAGAAGATACTAAAGTGTGTGCTTACTTTGTTACTCCATAATCTTTCGCCCAAAGCAAAACTGAAAGAAAAAGTAGATCAAGAAGAAATCTATCATTAACGAAGGGAACTTTACTACCAAGTACTAGTGAGTTGCTTCATTTCAGTGCTCCAAATATAACTTTGCCCAGCTTCTACAAAATATTCAGGCACACAGATCTTACTCAGTCTCCTAAAGTTTACGAGAAAAGAGCAAATGCACAAATCAATCTTGATTTTTTGTTCCTGTGCCCTGCCTTAGCAATATTTATAGGTGCTGAAGATCATGTTGCCTGTCCACTTGTGCTGGATATTGTTTTGAGCTCTGTGGCATTTTCACAGTTTTTACATTTTTCACCCGTGCTTCTCCTTTAATGCCCTGCAGAATTTCAGCAGGCAGGTCCCATATTACTAATTCCAGTTGTTGTATGTTTTGCTTAAAATCTTGCAAGTCTTCCCATTAGACAAGTAATCACTGTGTTCACCTGGTACTGAACTCTTGTTCTATACTGCTCGATAGAATAGTGAGCCCCTTCCTGAGAAGCCTGGCATTTTAGAAAAAGTTTGTGTTGTGAAAGTTGGCTAGATGTCCTTTGTGAACAACTTGGAACTCACCATTATGGTCTCCTAGAATATGATGTAAGTTCACTAGAATCTATGAAGAAATTATACAGTATGTGTATGTTGGCTTTGAACCAGCTCAGTTTTTTCAAACCTTTTAATTGGATTCTTGATTACACCACCCAGTAGGACTCATTGTGTGGTGTGGATACAACTACATCATCATGGGCTTCATAAGTTCAGGCGTATACCTTCTTCTGACAATTGAACTTTGACTGGACTAAGGCCACTTCCTCTTCTAAGGCTATCTTCCACAGGCTGCTTGTTTTGCATGTTTGAGGCCAGCTCTTAAAATCCCTCTTTTCTTAATTTCATGATCTGCTTCTCATCATGTAAAGCTCTGGCAATCATTGTTCTGTTATTAAAGGACAGTTCATGGTTAGTTATCATGGGTCAAAAGCATTTATTTTTGTTAAAAGTAATGAATAGGTGACATTTTCCAGGACACTTGTGCATATAGGCATCCTTTAATGATTAGCATGATGATTTCAGTATCTTCATGTTTAATTTTAGATTTTCTGTGAGATACAGAGATGCCACCTCCGATATCTGGTTGCGGTTTTTTTGTTTGTGGGTGTAGGTATACTTTTAAAAAATGTTCATTTTAGCAAGCTGCAAGATCTATTTGATCATCTTAATCTTCATTTTTGAGGATCTTCTTTTTCTCAGAAATAAATA
This sequence comes from Ara ararauna, assembly GCA_028858755.1. Classification (NCBI taxonomy): domain Eukaryota; kingdom Metazoa; phylum Chordata; class Aves; order Psittaciformes; family Psittacidae; genus Ara; species Ara ararauna. Next base: position 73,542,818 of record CM054381.1, read on the forward strand.
TATTTCCCAAACTAGTGTAAATTTAACCACTTCTCCCAAAATTTCAATATGTTCACAAGATGGCTTTCCACAAATAGTGTTTTATAACCTCTGCCAGGATTTTGTGTTTAAAATCTAGTAAATAATAAAGCCAACAAATGGTAAGGGTTTTTTGACTGGATTTGAACAGAACAAATGTTGTAAAATGAAAACAGATGTCAGTTGTCTAACACTATTGCTTTTGAACAAATGTGTTATCAATTAGTTCGAAGTTTGGTTTTGGGTTGTTTGCTTTTGTTGTTTGGTTTTTCTGTTATTGGGGGCTTTTAGATTATGGTAGGATTTTTGAATCAGGGGTTCTTTTATTTTGTTGTGGTGGTGTTATTGTTTTGGTGTTGCCTTTGTTTTGTTTCTTTTTTTTTAACTTCCAGGTATTTGTACACTAGTTTCTATGAGAGGGTGACTGATTTCCACTGGTAAGAATAAGAGGAGAATTCAGGCTGCCTAAACAAAAACTTGCCAGTATCTGTTCAGTTATCCTCCTAGCATTTTTGATAGTAAGTCTGCTTCTCATTCATATTAATTTTTAATTGTAAATAAAGACATAGCTTCTCATTTCCCAGCCCATAGCTGTGGGCCATTTAATGTGCAGGAACTAGAAAAAGATGTGCATGAATGCCACAGCTAAAGAATGTTTCACAAGATGCTTCTGCTCCTCTATCACCTTATGAGGCTTTCTTTTATATAATTAAAATAATCCTATGATTTTCAGACACAATAAACTTCCTGTCTTGTGAAATTTATTCTGTTACTCAGCAGTAATCTTTGCAAGTTCTCTCCAGCTGAAGCAAAAAGATTTTGGTACATTTGTACAGATCTATAAATTGCCTTCTTGCCATCATGTGGTTTAGTTAACCCTATTTATGTTTCCCACTATGCTGATTAGCATTCATTTAGACAAAGCAAGAGAGAAATTTTGTAATTAACTGTATGTAAAAATATATGTAAATTTAGCAAAAAAGAAAAAAAAAATAGGAGCTTTGTTTTGTTCCCTAAAGCATTTCCCTCCTTTTCCTGAAAAGCAGGCAAATGGAAACACCAGCTTTTCCTGCAGTAACTTCTAGAGAACTGTACAGGTAACAATTCCACTTATGTAATGAAACCTATCATTTTCTCTACCAGTGCCAAGCAGAAATCAAAATGACTAAATAATACTTGTGTTTTGTGGAACTGCATTTAAGGGCTAAATGGCTGATAAATGGTAACCTAAAATGAAGGTGGATAATGCAGCATGTACCTTTCAGAAGGAACTGTAGTAAGTTGTTGGGACAGCTAATAACCTCACTTTATTTTGGCCTCGTCATAGTTGATATTAATAATGCAGCATTTCGGTTAGTTGGCTGAAATACAATAGCAGTAAGAGAATGGGACAAAAGGTACGTCACAAGGAGGACTTCCTTGGTGATTCTTTACTTACAATGTTTTACATGGCCCGGTTAGGAGCTAAAACATATTCAGTTACTTAAAAATTAGTGCTAAGTAATACTTACCAAAAAGCATTTTGAGCGCAATTAATATATGCATGTTTTCTACCATCTGTTAAAAATATTCGCAGGATATTGTAATTCTAGAATAAAAATATTCACTCTGAAGTAACTATAAATTAGTCATATGAGTATTACCAAAACCACAATAGAATCATAGAATCATAGAATAGTTAGGGTTGGAAAGGACCTTAAGATCATCTAGTTCCAACCCCCTGCCAGGGGCAGGGACACCTCACACTAAACCATGCCACCCAAGGCTCTGTCCAATCCAGCCTTGAACACCACCAGGGATGGAGCATTCACAGCTTCCCTGGGCAACCCATTCCAGTGCCTCACCACCCTTACAGTAAAGAATTTCTTCCTCATATCCAATCCAAACTGCCCCTGTTTAAGTTTGAACCCATTACCCCTTGTTCTCTCACTACAGTTCCTAATGAAGAGTCCCTCCCCAACATCCCTATAGGCCCCCTTCAGATATTGGAAGGCTGCTATAAGGTCTCCATGCAGCCTTCTCTTCTCCAGGCTCAACAGCCCAAACTTTCTCAGCCTATCTTCATAAGGGAGGTGCTCCAGTCCCCTGATCATCCTTGTGGTCCTCCTTTGAACTCGTTCCACCAGTTCCATGTCCTTTTTATGTTGAAGACACCAGAACTGCGCACAATACTCCAAGTGAGGTTTCACGAGAGCAGAGTAGAGGGCAGGATCACCTCCTTCAACCTGCTAGTCACGCTCCTTTTGATGCAGCCCAGGATGTGGTTGGCTTTTTGGGCTGCAAGCGCACACTTATGGGTAACAGGTTCAAACTTAAACAGGGGCAGTTTGGATTGGATATGAGGAAGAAATCCTTTACTGTAAGGGTGGTGAGGCACTGGAATGGGTTGCTCAGGGAAGTTGTGAATGCTCCATCACTGGCGGTGTTCAAGGCTGGGTTGGACATAGCCTTGGGTGGCATGGTTTAGTGTGAGGTGTCCCTGGGCATGGCAGGGGGGTTAGAACTAGATGATCTTCAGGTACTTTGCAACCCTAAGTTTTCTATGATTCTATGATTCTATGACTTGCATACGTTCAGGTTCCTAAGATGGTCTCAATCCTCTCCTACAGTGGGCCCAGAGTCAAACATACTGAATAAACCCAGTATTATTAGGAATTCAAATGGTGCATTTCTTAACTGGTAAAAGTATGAAGTATATTCTGAAGCTATTCTTTTATATCTTTTAAAATAATTGACAGTTTATCTTCTTTTTACAATAAAATCATGTATTATTTCTGAAAACCTGAACTATAGCCCTAAGACCTTTTTTTCTATAAGGTGGAGGATATAGCAACTCTCTCTTGTGTTTTTCTGCTTTACATTGCTGCAAAGCCTAAGATTATTGGTTTCCAGTTCAGGGCCAGCACCTGAAGAGAGAACCTGAATTTCTGTGAGGTTATTTCTGTTCACAGTCCCCTTAAATCAGCTTTTCAGTAGTATATTTGTAAGCATAAAAATGTATTTAAAGATATAGTTAATGAATTTATATTTAAGTGCCTGAATTTCTTAATTTGTGCACTGATAATACAATATTTTTAGGGAACATGAGCCTATGTTCACAACACTGTATCTGTCAGTTTCTCTGGGGCAGTGGCTACTTTTAAGCAATTCAGGGAAGCCAATAAGAAAAATCGTCTTAGATATGCCTACGTTAATCCATATGGGAAATAATCTATAAATTAAAAAACGATCTGGGGGGGAGGGAAGCTAGGGCACATTTAGAATAATGAAAAAGATTTTTAAAAGCATGGCATTTACCTGATGTGTTGTGCAACTTGTTCCTTCTGGTGCAGAGAATTCTAAACTTCTAGGAGTGTGCTTGAGGACCCAAAGGATCAGAACAATTCCCCTGTGCCATGCCAAATTTCTACTTTTATTTTTTTTTTCTGTTTTTGTTTTTTTAGCAACACCTTCTCTCAGACTTGTTAAGGGAATGCTTGAATGCTGACAATGATGATTTACTGCATTTTGCTAACTGAAACAATAGCTGTCTAAAGTTATATGAGCTCCATAAGCTTTCACTGTTTGTTTGTTTATTTATTTAAAGGTAGTTGTTTGAGTACTTTAGAGATTAGTAGCCTGGCAGAGCACTCCATAACTATTTTTCCCGTTGTTTTATTCATGGTTGCATTAGTTATATCTGAGGTTACCAAGTGGTTTTTTTCCTGTTCCACCACAATGTCAAAGTGGGTTTTGTGGTATATGGTTTCTTTTTCCAATAGTGCCTTCCGTCTTTAGCAGGGACTTCTGTCTTCACTTTATTGGGCCTGGAGACAGACTGCTTGGCTGAAAACAATTTTTTATGATAGTGCAGGAGTCTTATGTGCATAAAAGTAATATGTACTTTATCAAATTTCCCAATTAAGCTGTTTCTAGATATTGTATTCCTAGCTGGTTTACTGCTTATTTCAGCATGGTGATTAAAATAATTTTTGTCTATTTACTACCAGTTTGCATCATCATTAAGTTATTAGATGCTTGTTGAATGTGAAGAATATTCCCCTTTTCACACGATAAATGAAATACCCAAAGGGTTCAGGTACCTCAATAACTCAGAAGGATCTTCTGAAAAATGTAGAGTTGTTAATGTATAAAAATTCACGGAAAAGTTTTCAATTCCTACTGAACATCCTTGTTTCATTTCTCTCTTTTTTCTCCTACCTAGCAAGAAGCTATTCATCATTATAGCCAAAGAATGGCATTTTTTCAAATACTTTGTATAACAGAGGAGAAATTACTTTCACTTTATTATTTCATAGAGGGTTTGTCCTTTATTGTAAAGCATTTTTAATACCATTTTTTCTTCCTCAAAATGCTGTTGCATGGTTCACTGATGCTAGCCAATCTGTGCATGTAGAGTAGGTTTCGTCAAGTGCAGTGTCTGAATATATTTCTAAGATCCCTTTTGTGCTTTGACTTTGAGTACTCACCAGATTAGTACTGTTGTTGCTGAATGGTTTTTTTTCTAGGTAGCTTTTAATAATTTGTAATTTCAACATTCTCAATGAGTAGTGTGTTTTAATATGGGTGTGCCTGCTATATAGCATATTATTTTTTTTTCCTCTTCATAGTTTTATTACATTCAGTGCGCTACTGTGTATTTAAAGACACTTAAGAACTGCAGGATGCTAACTTCATGGTATTTGGGGAATTTTTAAAATGGTTTTTTTACTTTGCATTGCACATGGACTTAATTATTTTCCTATGCCTTAAAAAAAAAAAAAAATTCGTCTGCCATGTATTTCATACTTCATGCTTAATTAAACAATCCACAATCCTGTTGAAAATAATTTTATTTCCTGGTTCACTTTGACTGTCTTCAGATACTGATTACCCAGTGAGAATAACTGAGGCACATAAAATTTATTTATGAGTATAATAAATCTTGTAATCATTTTTCTCTATTAAGTATTCTTTTATCGTAATTTGTGTGATCAACTGTGGTCTGGTTAAATACTTATTCAGCAAATAGCAGTAGGGTTGAACAGCTTACAGACACTGATTGTTTGGATATTTACTTTGAATGTTTATAATATGTTGTACCTCACTTACATGCAATGGTTTTTGCCCCATAAATGAAAGTATTTTGAACAGAGGGACAAGAATGAATAGCAAATATAGTGTGCTTATTTTCTACCTTTGCTTCAAATACACTTTACAAATTCTAAAATGAGTATTCACACTGTCTAACTTCAGTCATTTAACTGTAATATATGTATGTTAAGAACTGCTCTTAATATAGTCAGATAAGATGGGGAAGCAGAAGTGTTCATAATTGTATTCTGGGCTTTTTATTGGAATTATTAAACATGCTTAAGCACAGGAAAGAAGAAAATGTAGTTCTTGTACATTGACCGTGGAGAGAAATGTTGAGCAAACTACCAAACCATTGACATTGTTAGTGAATTTAACAAGCTGCTTAAGGATTAACTCTTTCAAAGCTTCTTTATCCCCAGCTGCCAATTAGAGATGTGTACTTCTCCATTCATAACAGCCCTCTTCCATATTTTAACAGTGACTACTATTATTACCTAGTAGTCAGTGTGTAACTTTTTCATATAGACAGCATCCTACTTTCTGAACCATCCATAGTTTTTCAATGAAAATCTCCGTTAAGTGCAATACCCTGTTATTTGCCACCTGCATAACACGTGTTGTGCAATGCACTTTATTCAAAAAGTAGAAACAGAATAAAATGATTCTCCTTTCTTCAATGGCAAAAAAAAACCAAACCCCAAACCCACATTATACATACACGGAGAATCATGGCTTTGGCCATACTTAAGGTTCCTGTAATATTTTCTGCGTTCAACTTCCCAGTTAAAAATTTGAGAGAGAAGGTCCTGGTAGCTCTGTAAACCGTTTAGTCGGTCACTTTTTAAATAAGCAGTGGAGGAGAATGTCTCTTATTATAGTTTACTAGGTGTTCTTTTTAAATTATCCATAACAGAAGAGTTACAATTTTCTTTTAGGTGCAGTTGCGTTTAGTAGTGACCTTTAAAAGTTCTCACCAGTTTAGTTACTGCTTCTAATTTTGTAGGTGGAAAAAAAAAAACAACAAACCCAAGGTAAAATTGTCTGGCTAAAAATGCAGATAATAATATTACAAATAACATGAAAGATAACTTTGGCCATTTTCAAAGCTTTTAACCTGTGGAACCAGAAGCTGCACATGGCGTTAATATTTACCAACTCCAGGCATTGCCAGAGTCCTTGAGGAAAATGAAGAAAATAGTGAGACGATATTTCCAGCACTCAAAATTTAGGAGAACTTGGGTGGAATATGTTTCTTCTAAAAGGCTTCAGATCTTTATCTTTGTTAGAGAAGAGCAATAAAGAATAAATGACTCCCATTTTTTCTTTTTATATTACCTATTGATATGGCATTATCTGAAATGCAATAGGCTAGAGAGGCATACTCTGTTAAGAGAGAGTCTTCATTATGGTAAGAAGAGCGTTTCAGCTTATTCTATTAGTTGGTGGTAAATGACTTTGAGTAGCTAATGTTCCGATTTTCCTGTTGGTAGGCTGCCAACTGTTCCACCAGGTTGCTCCAGAAAAAAACCTGAGAAAGATGGCTCAGTGAAAATTAGTGAAGTATGAGTGATGATCATTATTTAACAAATAAAGTTCTCTGGTTTTCATTTTTAAAATATCCATGTTTGTGCATTCTGCTTTTGATGATATGGTGTCGTGGTTTAAGCCTAACTCACGCAGACTCTCTCTCAATCACTCCCCCCTCTTTCTTGCCCCCCACTCCCGGAGGGATGGGAAGGAGAATAGAAAAGAATGCAACTCCCACCGGTTGAGATAAGAACAGTTTAGTAACTAAAGTATAACACAAATCACTACTGCTACCACCAATAATAATAATGACAAGGCAAATACAAGGAAAGAATACAATTTCTCACCACCTAAAACCAAGCCCGACCACGCAGTGCACCCCCCACCCTTCTGGGTCTCTCCTCTCCGTCCTCCATCCTGGGCATGACGTGCTGTGGTATGGAATAACCTCTTTGGTCAGTTTAGGTCAGGTGTCCTGTCTCTGCTTCCCCCCGGCTCCCCTCCTCCTTGGCAGAGCATGAAACTCCGGAAGTCCTTGGCCAGACCAAAACATCACTAAGCAGTAACCAAAACACTGGTGTTATCAGTGCTGTTCCCAGGCCCAAAATCAAAAACATAGCGCTACACCAGCTACCAAGGAGGAGAAAAATGACTGCTGCTGCTGAACCCATGACATATGGTAACAAAAGAAATATACAAAACTAAGTTTTGGTGAAGGACAACTGTGAATCAGAATTCACAGGCAAAAGATTTTGGAAAAAAAAGCTGCTTTATATTCGATAATCTGAAGGCTTTTTCAAACTGAAGTTACAAAAGCACAATTACAAATAAATTATAGAAACAATATTACCGTGGATTAGGTCACCATGGCTAGCCATTAAAGGAAGTACTTCTAGGAAGTAGTCGTGAATAGGATGAGCTCGGAATTACTGATAAGAGAGGAAGTAAGTAGTAAGAAGCATTTGTAATTCAAAGATTCATGGACAGAATGTTCTTAAGAATATTCTTGTGTTGAATATTGTGTCTAGGATGCAGTAACCTGTTTTTGAAAAATAATTCAGAGCTGGAAGTTAAGAAATTGAGTAGGAGGGAAGTTAGAAGACAGCCACATGAAGCTCTTTGCCTTACAAATCAGGTTGTGTGACCTAATTGAATGGATAACGAAGTTATCTATTAGTAAAAGCAGATTTATGTCTGATACTGCTCCTAGTGAAGTAAGCGATAAGGTTTCAATTTGATAGGGAAGGTTTGGTCTTATACTTGATACTCAGGTTTTATTTGCAAATTGTGATTGACTTCTATCTTAATATGGCTTCTCTGAACTTTTACACCAAAATTATTGCCTGTCCTGAGGAAGCTGGGAAAGAAACAGTCTTAAGTCAAGGTCCTAACTGGGTGCTATAAATGTTGTTCTCTCCTGCTTAGGAGAAAAGTGCTGTAAGTTTCTGTAACTCGCTATGACCTAAGAAAGACAATACACTATTTTTAATGATGTAACTGCTGCCTAGGATACTATGTAGTTGGTGTTTGTTGTTAATGTCTATTTCCCCTTCCTTTTTGCTCCCTCCCTGTAAACTCTGAACATTCCACTTTTATCCACATTTTATGCACATTTTCCCCTACCCTATTGTAGTAAACAACGTAGATGGGATGTCCTATATCCTTTTGTATGGTACAGTTTGAATGCATGAGGATGAAAATTCTTTTGGAGAACATTGTTTTCAAGGTTTACAACACAATGTGAAATCAGCAACACAGCTCTGATGTTCCCGAAGTGCATATGTGCAGAGTATTTGGATCTTGTTACTCCTTCTTATAATATTGTCAGTCAATAATAAGATATGAACAGACACTGCATATTCTCCAAGAGAAAAAGTGCAGCCACTCTCCAGGTGGTCAAAATGCTCCCTGCTTTAACTAAAAAATCAGAAGATTAGAAGCATGGAACACATGACCTCAAATCAAATCAAAAATGTGAATGATGTAATAAGGTATACAATTCTTATTTCAAACTGCAAGCCGAATTTAGGCTAGGAATGAATGGCACAACTGCTGTTAACGTGAATAGGATTTTTTTTTCCTTTTATGGGATGGAGTTTAGATCTCAGGATCATACAATCTGCTGTTTCTTGATTGGAACTAGTTTTTAGTCTCTAGTTATTCACCAGTAATGATTTCTACTAATGAAAACTCTCAAATCATCCTTTACAAGTTTTTACTGGAACTTCTTTTTTTGGCGTTGGGTTTTGAGAGCCGTATGCTAAACTGACTGTAAATTTGCTCTAAAGAACAAAGTCTTACACTGAAATGTGACCCTGCAATAATTAATAAGGTGCCCCAGAGGATTTAATCTTTCCTTTTCAGCAAATTAGTGGTCCTTGTTATTCCTTGTAGATTCCAGTGCTGTTTTTTATGAGGACGACTTTGCAATGTGTGTTAGTGGGCCATCTGTCGCAAACCTTCCAGCTGAAGTACAACGTAATTTGAACCTTGTGCAAATGATTGCCTAGAAAAGATTTAGCATGGATTTAACAAGCTGTTCCCATTTGATATTAACAGTGAATTCTGGACTGGTTTTTGCAAAATATGCCATTTGAGCATAGCCATTTGAAGGGGTTTTTTTTGTGAAACTGGTGGTGGTGGGGAGTTTGCTTGGTTTGGGGTTGTTTGGTTTGTTTTGTGGCTTGTTTCCTAGACAGTATTTTTTAGCTTTCTATGTACTGGCTTGGTTACTTTATCACTTACTATTGAATAAAACAATATTATTTCTCTACATTAATAAGTGATTATGTTCTTGTGAAAGTTTTTTGGTTTTTATTTATAAAAATTCATTCCAGTGTTCACATATGTAGTGTAACTCTTCATCAGTTTTAATTAAAATATATTCAGTGTGCCATATTTCTGTTTGTCTTATTTGGCTTTCTACTTTTTGGAATTTCCTCAGGGACTTAGACTGAACTGATTGTGCTGAAATGAAGATTCTACCTGTGTTAGTTTACATTCAGACATAGATTCATTTATAGAAACATGCTTACTTGTAAATAAATCTTGTGGTTTACATATCATCATCCTAAAGACAATGATACATTTAAACATTCAAAATGAAAATTTTCTGAGGAATGATCGTAATTATAATTTGTTTAAATAGTAACTTACTGGTATTCAGTGATCTACATTTTACTTTCATTTTTCTAAAGACCTAGGTGTACTGAAATGGGCATAAAACATTTACACACTGGATATACTTTTTTTCCTTTCACTGCTTATTTTAGGTCCAAACTTTAGAGGTTGTCATTTAAATGAATTCATGAAGGTCTTCTCAGGGTTTTTGGATTGTTTAAATAGATTGAATTGAATTGATTTAGTGTTCCTATTACAATTTGCTGAACTTAGGCTGCTGGGAGACATAATGTCACTGGGCTTTTTATGGATTACAAAGGGGAAAAAAGGGAACTGCTCAGCAAGTTGTTTTGATATTAATTTAACAGGTATATAACATGCCCTTCATAGCAAAATTTCTGATGCTGTTTAACTGCGTATCATTTTTATACTGTTTCAAAAAACAAAACAAATAATAAATATAATTTTTTATGTTTCCTTACATAGCTCTTACTTTTAAATGAAGAGACTCCATTGATTAATAGTAACAAACATCCTTATTATAATGAACATCCTAATTATAGGACATTAACTGTTCTTGGAATACTAGGCTCCCTTTTGGAACCCACAATTTGAGGAAGATGCTAAAATACTGGAAAGCTTCAGGTAAAACTGATAAGACTGGAAAGGAAGGACTTTGGAATTAGTTCAAGGAAATACTCCTGTGTGACTCAGAACAAGCTATCTGATTGCAATAATCCTTTCTCCGCTAAATAACTATGAACTTTGGATTATTTTTATGATGAAATGTTATTGAGCTATTTTTCTAGAAAATTACTAAAGAAAGAGACATTATTTAAGATCTGATATAAGCATATTTACTCCATTAAGTTTAAAAATTGCTGATTGTTAGTATTTGGTATTTCCTGGCTTAGTTTGAATCATAGACTCATAGAATAGTTAAAGTTAGAAAAGACCTTAAAATCCTCTAGTTCCAACCCTCCTGCCGTGGGCAGGGACACCTCCCACTAAAACATGTCACCCAAGGCTATGTCCAGCCTGGCCTTGAACACTGCCATGGGTGAAGCATTCACAGCTTCCCTGGGCAACTCATTCCAGTGCCTCACCACCCTTACAGTAAAGAACTTCCTCCTTATATCCAGTCTAAACTTCCCCTCTTTAAGTTTTGAACCATTACCCTTTGTCCTCTCACTACAGTCCCTAATGAAGAGTCCCTCCCCAGCATCCTTATAGGCCCCCTTCAGATACTGGAAGGTTGTTATGAGGTTTCCACGCAACCTTCTCTTCTCCAGGCTGAACAGCCCCAACTTTCTCAGCCGGTTTTCATACAGGAGGTGCTCCAGCCCCCTGATCATCCTTGTGGCCCTCCTTTGGAATTGTTCCAACTGTTCCATGTCCCTTTTATGTTGAGGACACCAGAACTGCACACAATACTCCAAGTGAGGTCTCATGAGAGCAGAGTAGAGGGCAGGATCACCTCCTTCGACCTGCTAGTCACGCTCCTTTTGATGCAGCCCAGGATATGGTGGGCTTTCTGGGCTGCAAGCACGTGCTGAATCCTGCTCATGTTAAGTTTCTCATTGACCAACACCCCCAAGTCCTTCTGCACAGGGCTGCTCTGTATCTCTTCTCTGCCCAACCTGTAGCTGTGCCTATGTTTGCTCCTACCCAGGTGTAGGACCTTGCACTTGGCATGGTTAAACTTCATAAGGCTGGCATCAGCCCCCTGTGGGGAATGTTGCACGAAAAGCTGGGCCAGCAGACCTAGACAAGAGCACAGACATCCTGACCCTCATCAGCTGCAGGCTGTGGGAGAAGTGAACCAGACAAGTCAAGAGGAACCGAAGATAGAACACTGAGATAATTTCCAGGAACTGTAGATATAGAAACGCAGAAGTTACTGAACACAAAGATGAGATGTTGTAATCCTGTTTTCCAAAGAATTAGTGGAAAGTTACCAGTGTGGGCCGAAGGCACAAAGAATATGTGTTCAAGGATAATTGGAAGTAACAATATGGCAAGGAGTGGTAGCAGAGAAACATGTTTGTATATCTGGTTAAAAACAATTGCTCAAGCAAAGGCACGTGAAAGAAAATGTGATTGGCTGAAGGAGTGTGTGATCAGTAATGTCATTAGCTGGAAAATCACATGGTGTTAGTGTGAGGTTCCTGATGACTGGAAAAAGGGAAATATAACTGCCATTTTCAAAAAGGGGAAAATGGATGAGCCGGGGAACTACAGACCAGTCAGTCTCACCTCTGTGCATGGCAAAATCTCGGAGCAAATTCTCCTGGAAGGCATGCTAAGGCACATGAAAAACAACAAGGTGGTTGGTGACAGCCAGCATGGCTTCACTAAGGGGAAATCCTGCCTGACCAATCTGGTGGCCTTCTATGATGGGGCTACGGAGCTGATGGCCAAGGGTAGAGCAGCTGATGTCATCTACCTGGACTTGTGCAAAACGTTTAACACTGTCTCACATGACATCCTTGTCTCAAAATTGGAGGGACATCAATTTGATAGATGGACCACTCAGTGGATAAAGAACTGGCTGGATGGCTGCTCGCCAAGAGTTGTGCTCAATGGCTCAATGTCCAGCTGGAGACCAGTAACGAGTGGTGTCCCTCAGGGATCAGTGTTGAGACCAGTCTTGTTCAACATCTTTGTCGGTGACATGGACAGTGGAATTGAGTGCGCCCTCAGCAAGTTTGCCGATGACACCAAGCTGTGTGGTTCAGTTCATACGTTGGAGGGAAGGATGGGGATGGACTCTTCATGAGGAACTGTAGTGAGAGGACAAGGGGTAACGGGTTCAAACTTAAACAGGGGAAGTTTAGATTGGATATGAGGAAGAAATTCTTTACTGTAAGGGTGGTGAGGCACTGGAATGGGCTGCCCACGGATGCTGTGAATGCTCCATCACTGGTGGTGTTCAAGGCTGGATTGGACAGAGCCTTGGGTGGCATGGTTTAGTGGGAGGTGTCCCTGCCCCTGGCAGGGGGGTTGGAACTAGATGATCTTAAGGTCCTTTCCAACCCTAACTATTCTATCATTCTATGATTCTCTGATTCTATGAAGAAGAAACATTGTTTTGTGTTGGAAAAGTATTGAAAGAACTAATCGCTACTAACCATTACCAACCACTAGTTAACTTACTAGCCTGTAAGCTCACTCAGTAAATGATTTTGATTGCACCACAACTGGAGTCCATGCCTCAGTTGCCACAGCCCACTTCACGTGTGTCAAGGTCCCTCTGGATGGCATTCCTTCCCGCCAGCCTATTAACCAAAACACGGCTTGGTGTCATCGGCAAACTTGCTGAGGGAGCAATCAGTCCCACTGCCCATGTCACCGACAAAGATGTTGAACAAGGAAGATCCCAACACTGTTCCCTGAGGGACACCACTCGTTACTGATCACCAGCTGGACATTGAGCCATTGAGCACAACTCGTTGCGTGCGGCCATCCAGCCAGTTCTTTATTCACCGAGTGGTCCATCTATCAAATTGATATCTCTATTGAGAAATACTGGATTAATTTTTTTTTCTTTAACTCCTTTTAACTATGTCATTGTATTGGAATCATCAAAAAGGGTTTAGATAATTTTTTTAATTATCTAATTATCTAGTAATTTTTTTAAAGGCTCTAATTTACACTAAATGCAGTGTACGATGTTTGTCTTCAATATATATTTGATGGCACCATTCTGATTTATTACTACAGTCTATTATCACAGCAACCTTTCTTTGTTAATGTGCAGAATTGGACCAATAAATCTTCGGTATAACATCTGAAAAACGGATGCAGCCTATGAATTTAATCTGGCTGTGCGTGATGGTTTGTGTGTGTTGTGGTAGTGTTGAGAATTTAGTGTTCTGTAGTCAGTGAAGATATAGACTTTTTTAGAGGACAATTCTGATTATAGGCAGACCGGCTTATACAGGGAAGTTATCTCTCACAGCAGGATTTAGGAGTTCTGGGTGGTATGTCTCATGTCTTTGAAATCTGAATTGTAATCATCATATTCCAAAGCCTCATCTTGGAAGTATTTAGGTGAGAAACTTTCATTGATATGTTTTTATTTGGATTCAAGATCTAAAGTAACATTAAGAATCTGAACCTGAAGATACATATGCAAGGTTAAATGGGTGCAAGAAAGTGAATCTCCAGATTGATAGCCTAGTCATCAGATAGTATTTGCACACATCCCACTTCCCTGACCCAATTCTAACATCTTGTTATTCTAAGATGAAGAATGTAAATTAATTAATGGTTGTGAGCCATTCCTGAGAAAGTAGTGATACCAAAAGGGTTTAAAGGTCATAGTGCAGAGCCAGAAATAAAAGACTTACCAAAATAATGCTGTAACAAGCAAAGTTCTTTGGTTTACAAGTACACAAATACTGAGTAAAATAAGTGATGCTGTATTACATTGCATTAATGAGACCATTATTGCTGTGCCTCCATGCTTTGAAACAGACACTGAAAAATTGGAAAAATGTTCCTGCAGGAGCCACAGCAATGATTCATGGTCAGAAAACCTGAGTTGGAATGAAAGACAAGGAGGTTTTATCTGGCTACTTTATTCAAGAAAAAGAATGAGAAGCAATTTATCTGTTGGTATTTCCATGGAGAGAAAATTTCTGATGCTAAAGGGCTCTTTTATCTATCTGATAAAGATATAAGAGGATCTGGTAGCTAGAATCTGAAGCTATAAAAATTATTATTAGGTACTTTATGCATACTTAAAAAGGAAAGGAAACAGTGGGTGTATTTTTCACTGCTTTCAATATTTAAATCTGGAAGCTTTTTTTATGTTTTGGTTTTGTTTTTTAATAAATTACAGTAAATTAAAAAAGTTACAGGGTTGATTATGATCATGTTTATATGAAACTGTGTTATATGGTACAGGTGACAATAGATGACAATAATCCTCCTTTCTTACCTTAAAATCTATGATTGGTTAGTTTTTTGCTGTGTGACTTGGGATAGAATCAGGAGAAGACAAGCTTAGTTTTCTTAGTATTATCCTGTTAGATATTAAATGAGCATATTGATAACATTGCTCTGGTTCTAGAGACTTGCCAATCCAAATAATTATTAGTGAAACTCTTTACTTCAGTTAAATATAGTAACTTTCCTATATGCCTGAAAGGTTATCTGTGAAGAATGAGAGGCTGAGCTTGCTCATCTGTAGCAACAGTAATTCTGGCAAAATGAAGGGTGCTTGCAGGAAGATCAAGTGTGTGATTTCATTAGAACACAGAAGTCAAACTGACTCCAAACTGCTTCTTTACTCAGGCTCATTTGACAATGATCTCACTAAGTAGTCTGGTAGATGTAATTTTTTAGTTATTCAAGCAGTCCAAGGTTTTAAAACTTGCACAAGAATTTTAGTGATGTTGACTCTGTTCACAGAAGGAAGACAGATATATAGAATATCACATAATTATATTTAATAAATATATACATATCCTATGGTATTTAATTTATGGGTTGGAATATTCCAGCTATTCACTGGCTGAATATTATATTCATAGGTGATAAACAAGATATTCATCAGCTATTTATTGGCTACTGATAAACAAGTGTGACTTGTACTCAACTGCCTGCAGCTATAGACTGAATTCACAAAACCTGTCACTCACAAAATCCATAGACAATTGAAATAATTTTCTAGAAGTGAAAGTATAGTAAAATTCCATGAGCTCTCCTTCTCTGTCCAGCTCCCAGCTTAGTCTGTTACTGTAACATGTGGATAAAGTTCTATACTTACTTTTAGAAACTGTGACTTCAGAAACAAAGAACGTGTCCTGGATTCAGTTCATGTACGCAATTTACACACAATCCATTTACATTCAAAACCAAACAGAAAGCCATAATTTTAATAAAATTCATGCTGAAATAGGTTAACTAATCATGTAAATCACATCGAGTACTTAGGTAATACTTGTTAGAGTATAAATCTTCTTATTTTGTTCTTTGGGTTTGTTTTGGTTTGTTTTTTTTTTCTAGTGAACTGAGATGTTAATTTTGCAGATCTTCAAATATTATTTCAGTAATTTACAAATTAATATGCTATTAGGTGGAAAAAATGTGAGGTTTTTTCTTTCTGTTAGAGTGATGTCTTATGATTTGGTAGCCTGAAGAAAGCAGTAAAATTCAACAAGGGTGAAATTCACTCATGGCAGAAAGCCAGAAAAGGGAATGTGCTCCAGTTCTGTTGTGCTTGAGACCTGTTATGACATAGCTTTATTGAAAAAAAAGTGAGACTAGAGTTCTTGAAGAATTATTCTCTAATGATTTCTGGTATGCTGTGCTGATACCACTGTAATATCGGAACATCTCAGAAAATTAATTTACAGTCATCTGTAGCACTCACGAGGAACTATTATTTTCCCTGACAGAACTCAGTGAGATTAAAAAGTTTTCCCAAGGTCATGCACAAAGTTACTATTGAGGCAGGCACTAACTAGAGCCAAAGGGAAATAAATTTTTTTTGAATTCCGACTTTTCTTTCAGGAATACAGAATGAGAGCAGATGTTCCTATGAAAAGTTATTGAAAAGTTGTATGGGGATAAAAGCATCATGATTTGTTAACTTTAGAATATTTTTCTTTGGGTTGTTTTTTGTTTGTACTTTTAAAAATAAACAGGTCCTATCTAAAAAATGGTAAAATTGGTGATTTGCTGGTATAGAAAAAATGTCTGGGTTTGGGGCTTTGGTTTTTTTTCTGGTTGGTTTTTTTTTTTTTTTTTTTTTTTTTTTGTGGTTTCTTTTTTCCCCCCCAAGCTGAATTTGTGCACAATCATCAAATCTGCAGGTATTCCTGTTTAAAACAGCTTTTTTCTTTTATCTTTTTTCTTTTTTTCTTTTTCTTTTTTCTTTTCTTCTTTCTTTTTTCTTCATTTTTTCTTTTTTCTTTTATCTTTTTTCTTTTTTCCTTTTTTCTTTTTTCCCCTTTTTTTTCCTTTTTTCTTTTTTTCCCCTTTTTTTTCTTTTTTTCTTCTTTTTTTGTCTTCTTTTTTCCTTTTTTTTTTTTTTTTTCTTTTTTCCCCCCACCCTACATTTTGATGAGACCCTTCTGGTAAAACTGTTCTATTTACTGGTGTTTGTGTTTCACAGTCCAGTTCCTTGACTAAAAGTTCATTATGACTTTTTACAAAGGACACAGTAAGAGTTAGGTTATTTTATAAAAGAAAAGTGTATGATTTAAAAGGAAAGACTTGGCAAACTTTGTTTCAGAGTTCATGTTACAGCCATTGTACCTATTCCAGTTTTATTCCTACCTAAATTCTAAATACACTAAAGCTGCAATGATAGGCAATGCTGCTACTCTGGTACAGAAGTATGTTTGCATTTAATTTTAATTCAAATTACTGAAGATGCATTCTCTATTATGGAAAACTAGATTCTTAATACACTTCCGTACAGCAGAGGTGAAAATGACCTATGAGGTTGCCATTTTCATACCAGTACAGGAGGTTTTCATCTAACTACAACCTGAGGCATATTTGCTTTATCGTTAGAGAGATGTATGCCATGTAATTATTTCAGTCCAGCCCTCTTGGATTTTATAACATTTTTGGCATAAAAATCTAACGATGTTTAAGATAATAGCAAGGAATAAGTTGACTGTCAGATTACAAATCCTGTAAGAGTTCTGACAATATTAATCTTAAGGACGCTGGATTTCTATGCTAATGCAGTGCTAGAAGATGGCAAATAAAAGAATGCTGTGTAATTCTTTGCCTTTGCTTTTGCTCAAATTTCTTCTTTTGGAATTGAAGTATAATTATCTGACAAACTAGGCACATGCTAATCTGATAAACATTTGCCCTGTTTTGACTCAGTTCTGAAACACTGCAATAAGGCAGTTTTGATCTTGAGCATGTGTTCTATAAAAACCATTCAGAGCGTAGTTCAGGATGTTTGTAGACCTTGCAACACTTTCTTGTTACCTTCAGATTGTATTGCTTTTTTTTTTTTTTCTGCCTGTTCATGTTATCAGTACAAATCAAGTCTTTTTGACAATACAGCAGGAATTTGGTATGTGCTTACATTATGCGCTGGAATATAGTTATAATATATTCTAATTTCATATATGATGCTGGATATCTATGAAACATCAATGCACTATGAAAGATCAAAAGAATAATAGATGTCAGGAAAGGTGATAAATGTCTCCTGGTTTTATATTTGTCTGTATACTCTTTTGTAAAAACCTTAGTGTTACATGCTGACATTGAAAGCGTATGTATTTTTAGAATTGTTTTGCATCTTTCATTTTGCAGCTTTGATTTGCAATAGGTTTCTTTCTTTTTGTAGCTATGAGTTTGCCCTTAAACAGTGATTGAGTGTGAAGGTAGTCATGGGTGGCAAAGTTTTCCATACAGTTTTAATTGCTTCTCTGCAACAAAATTTTGTCTGGCAAATTTCCAGAAACTACTACAACAGTAGTTGACTTGGAAACTGAGAATCTTCTCATTCATTAATACATGCAAGCTTCTATATTTTGCTACCTGAATCTCTCCATTATTCTCAGAAATAAAAGGTAAAGTTCCTGCTCCCATCCCACTGCAACCACAAGGAAGGAGGAAGGTATGTTTGGCTTAAGGCACAAACAACATGAAAGCTAAAGGAAGCCCCAGCGTAAATGCAACTTTGGCCTTTAAAATGAGCCTTTGAATTCTAAAGCTATACATGATTGAGGCAATTAATAGAAATATGAATATTTCTATGGTTTATCACTCAGTGACGTGTGTTATCACAGCGTGCCAATATGGGCTTACCTTGAGTACTTGCATAGTGAAAATACTCAAATCTACTCAACTGGATGAAGGTTACCTTTTCTCTCCAAAAAAGGTTTTGATGCTCAAAGAAGAAAAAGATTATAAAATAGACATGTACAAATTCATAGGACCATGCAGGCAGAAAAAAAATAAAGATGCTGAGTCAACTGTCCACTCTCTATCAGCTTTAGAAAATTGGGGCAATCAAGGAAGGTTCCCCCTGACTAGAAGAAAGACAAGTGTTAGTCCATCTTCAAGATGAAATAATAGAAGGTGGGGAATTACATACTCCCTTTGGAACAGAGGGAAATTCCGGAAGAGGTCCTCCTCCAAGCCTTTTCAAGGCGCATGAACAAAAGGAGAAAACCTGTGAACATTCAGTGTGGATTTCCCAAGGACAAATCCTGTCTGAACAACCTAATTGCCTTCTACAATGGGATGAAATGCACTGTGGATGAGGGGAGGATTAGATTAATTTATATTGCCTTTGTCAAAGCTTTTCACAGTCTCCAGCTAGGGAGATGTCAGCTAGCTGCATGGACTAAGACTTAGTGGTAAAAACTGGCTGCCCTGTGGCTTTAAGAGCAGTAGTGTATTATTTGAATTCTGGCCTGTAATGAATGGTTTTATTCAAGGATCACAACAAGGGGTGAGGCTGTTTGACATTATCTATAGTGGGATGATGTAATGAAGTTACATTATAGACCAGTGGATAACACCAGATGGGGGGAGCAAATCCTGCACCTGGAAGGGAATAGCCCTGTGTATCAGCTCAGACTGGCAATTGCCTGCAGCTGTGCAGAAAAGGACCTGGGGTGGACAAATGGAGTATGAGTTAGCAATGTGACCTTTAGTAATGGCAGTTTAACACACACTTCACTGCATTAACAAGAACAAGGCTGTGGGGTTAGAGAAGTGAATACTCTCCTCACTTCAGCACTTACAAGATGCCTGGAACGCAATATCTGATTTTGGTCTCCCCAAGAAAAAAAAAAGACATTGACAAACTGGACAGAGACCACTCCAAGGCTTTTTAGATGCTTAGGGGCCTAGAGGATACAAGGTATGATGAGAGGTTGTGGGAAGTGTGTTTATTTTAGTCTGAGGAATATCTAAGGGGCGATCTAATTGCTGACTTCCTCTATGTAAAGGAGAATTGCAGAGAAGAGGGAAGGATAGTCTTCTGAGATACACAGTTAAAGGACAAGAGGTAATAATTGCAAATGACAAGGGAAATTCCAGTTGGATATAAGGTAAAAAAAACCCATAGTCAATGTTTAAGCAATAGGGTAGTTGCCAAGAAAGATTGTGATGTACCCATCCTTGGAGATATTTACAACTTAAGTGTCTGAGCATATATATATTGTGTGTGACTGTGCTTGCTTGTTCTCTGCTTTTAATATTCCTCTTTCAACTCTTTTGGTCAAGTGCTAGGTAATTCCACAGAATAAATACTGCAGTAGTAACTACTGAAAACTTATTTTTTTTAAATAATTCTATGGAATTTACTGTTGCAGATAGCTTATTTTCTAAATTACAGTAAACTCAAATGCTTGAAATATAGACTTTTATAAAATAAATTGTTAGGAAAATGTTCCTTTCACATTAATATGAAATAAGATGGATATGGCTGTTCATATTCAATACAGCATTATAATTAGCTTACATGATTTTTCTCAAGGGAAAGAAGCTAAAGCACTTAAGTAGTATTTCAGACAGATTTAATTTCTTTATGATGAACATAGCTATTCAGTCGCTGATGTGTAATGGCCAGTGTTTTTTATACAAGCCTAGCCTGCATGCCTGATGATATTAAAAATGCTATGATGCTTATTAGCTTACTCAATGCACTGGTGTATTGATCTGTCTTTTTAGAAAATTGCATTGGAGTTTTACTATGAATCACTCTGCATGAAATCGTAACTCTAATTTTTCACTGCATACAGTTCTTAATCTCAACAGACTTAGTAAGTACAATAGTCTGATAAAAGACAGTAGACTTTCAGCAGTCTTTCAGCACACTGACCCACACATTCGGGCTAGAACTTCACTGTCTATACTGATGCCACAGACTCCAACAGTCTTTATTAGGTGTCAAATAATAATACCAATTATGTAGGAATGTTACTCACTATTTGTTAAAAAAAATGTAGGATTATTGAGAGTTTTTAAAAACAGTTTAGTTTGTCTGTTCTTTCATTTCTGTTGTAGTCTTCTATAACTTAAAACAAACTTCATAATGCTAGTGAGAAAACAAAATGTAACTATGCCAAAACAGCAATTTTGATTATTGTTGTATAAATACCAGATTAGTTCCCTAGTCTAATTGACTGATCCCTGGACTGCCATGTATGATAGAGTGTATCTAGACAGCTTATCTTATTTTGATGAATTGGATAACTGTGTAGAAAAACTGGTTTTACAAACACAGGTATAAAAAAGTGATCTCATTCAATATTCAGAAAATATTCAAAGCACAGTGGGTCAAGAGTACAGGGAAAGTTAAAGCAGAAAGGTTCACCAAAGATTGTGTAATATTAAAATTGAATATTAAACAGTGTGCTAAAAGTCCAATGTGTATTTGTATTCTACATCATGCATGTGTATGATTTGTCAGAGATACCATATTTAGTTTCTACCTACCCTAGAACAATCTAGGGACAAATTTTCCTATGCACAGAAGAATATATGCAATTTTTATGGGTTAAGTAAATTCTGTGCAGTTGTTTATGAATTAAATTCATTGATTGTAACATCACATATTTAACATTAAAGTTTGTGGAATAAAGCCTACATTGAAGTCTTTTATTTGCCAAATTCTCACTGGCTTATTGAAACCTACTGCTCTACAACAATAAGGGAATTCCTTAATTATATATCATCTGTTTAGCAACTGAGATGTGTAACATGGCTAAATAAATTGATGTCACAAAATTTTCACAGGACAAGTCCCCATACACGATAATAATAATTGTAAGCTGTAATTTATTCAAATGGTTCAAATAAACTTAGAAGATAAAGCAGAGAAGAAGGTGATGTTTCAATAGGATGTTGCTGTTACAAAATTACTAGTGAAAGGGAATTCCAAATCCTGCCATTTATTATTTGTGCACTTGAAGTAAATTGTATTTTAATCATCTAACTCCTTTATGCAAAAGGTCATCATCTGCTACTTAAAGATGGGGAAACTGTAGACTGAGGTCTGGGAATTAAGTTATTTTTTGTGGGTTTTTTTTATAATGGATTTACAGAGAGGACAAAACTGGCAATGACACTAAGCATAGTTATTTAATTTTTTTATATATTTTTTTTAAAGCACTCAAAAATACTCATGAAAATTAACAAAATTAAAGGATATTATTCTAGAATTTGTGTTCAGGACTTTTTAAACTTGCTGCTGGGCAAGTTTTGAGGCCTTTTGTCTTACAGTGTAACTCCATATAAAATCATTAACTTGTAACAAGATATCTTGCCTTACTGATAAATTTGATTTATATTTATAGATAACCTGTAAAATTATGTCAAATTATATGAGAATTGGCTTTTCTTTCCCTGATATCAAATTATTATCCTGTTTAAGATTTATATATGCACTCACAGCCTCTTTGGTGACGTGCAATAGGGTAGTTCTGCAGGAGTTCTTCCTGCAGAAGAACTGGAAGAATGAGAACATTTTTGCTAATTCCAAATATATTTCCTTACTGCTCTTTAAACTTCAATTTTAAATGTCAGCATTACTCATATCCCCTGTTTAGATACAAGTATTTACCCTTCTATTTCAGTTGTGAAGGAGGAATCTGTGGGATGGTAAGACAGAAAATCCTCAAATTTTAATAAATAATTGCTTAAACCCACATCCTGTGTTTATTTGGATTACAGAAATTTTGTGTATTATAAAAAGTTTTTCAAACATACAACTTTTGAGCAATACTTTTAGAATGGTATTCATACAAAAATTCAAATTGATTATAAATTGTGATTAAATCTAGCAGTTACAAATCAAGTATTCTATCTACACATGATATTAATGTATCTTTTGTGGGTTTAAATAAGTATAATAGCAGAAATCCTACAGCTTCTGTAATCAGATCTTGATTGAAAAGAATAATTGGATTTAATTGTATCTATCTTAATTTGATGTGGAAATCTTTGTGCAGCTGATGAATGATTATATTGAAATCATACAGAAATGGAATTGTAATGTTTTAGATTGATATCAAGTTCTCAATCTTTCTCTAGCTCCCCGAAAACCTTCTGCTAATATGATATTCATAGCTTTGAGGATGATGTGTTAAGAAAAAAAAAAAATCAACTCATTTTTATGACTTTGTATTTCTCTAACTGAAGTTCTTCAAGAGATCTTAGAGCATTCATACTAAAATCTTAACTGTAAGTTTGAAAAGGGTGGATCTGATAAATTTGTTCTTTTTATCTTTTTTTAGTCTGTCCTTAGTCTATTCTCGTGTGCCCATCACTGCATTGTGAGGTTTCCGTGTTGGGTTTTGATTTTGTTTTGTGGGGGTTTTTTTGTTGTGGTGTGTTGGGTTTTTTTATTGTTGTTTTTTTTTTTTTTTCTTTTTGTTGTTTTTTTTTTTTTTTGTTTGGGTTGGAGTTTTTTTTTTTTTTTTTTTTTTTGGTTCGTTAACATTTTGTAGAAAAGGTTTGCAGTTCAAAACATGGGCCGGATTCTAACCTCAGGTGAAAAGCTGGTTACAGCCAAATCCATTATGTTTGGGCTCTTCCAATTTGCTGTTCTTTGCTGTCATCTAATAGATGGAAATACACCGAGTAAAAATTGCTGTCATCTTCACAGAAATAACAAAACCTGTCAGACCTTGTCCCTTTTAGGGGCACAGTTCAACAACCACAGATATCAAGTTGAAATGTCTACCAAATCCGGTGAGTTCTGAGCACTCCTAGGTGAGAGGTAGCCCATGTAACAAAATTTAAACAAAGAATTTACTATATAAAATACAGCCTTAAATGAGTCACAAAACTACCAGAAAATTTCAGACTTCTATTTAACAGTTATTGGAGCTGATGAAACTCTTGAGATGTTGTTTATCATTTGATCAATAAATCCTTACTTTCCTTTGGAAAGCATGTTGTTCTTGTGTATTTGAGTTGTAGTTTCACCCTCAGAGAGGAAAAGAGCTGGGGTTATTGAATCCAAAGAGAGCCCTTTATCTTGCATTTTTTCTTGATGATGTTATGTTAGATTTATGTATCTGTGACCCAATAAATCAAATGCTTGACTGTGCTTATGAAGCATAGTAAAATCCACAACAGCATGTTGATACAGTTTTTCTAATTGTACTTCAGACAATATTTAGCAGTTGTCAGTAGGAATAAATCACATGCATATTTTACATTTCTTGAAATAGAATTTTGATATACATCTTAAGTAAACATATCAGGATGCATTTCTGTGTTGTTTTTTTTTTTTTTTTGCAGATGTCTATTATAAATTTTTGTTAGGAAAAAAAACCCCTCAGATGTAAATGGAGTAAGTTTAGAAGAAAGTATTACAAGTTAAATAAAGATTGAATGGAATTATTTTTTAATTTTGTAAATTCACCTTGCTTTATTAAACACAGTTAAATCCTGTTGTCATAGCAATCCACTCTGCAGAATGAAATTCCTGTGATATTTAAAATTTTTTTCTTCCACCCTCATACATTTCAGTTTGTATAAACCATAAAACAAAAAGTATTTAGTAAATTCTTAGGTAACAGGTCATAATTTCAATGACAGAATTACATTGAGCAGCAAAGTTTGCAGGAGCAAAATTTTCTTTCATGTTTCCTCTGGAAAGGAAGGGATAGGAGCATGAGACTTTACAAGGAGAAAAAAAAAAAGACAACAAAAAACCCAGGAAATAAAGTAAAAGTCAATTTAAGAAATTAAAGATAAAAATGTAAGACAAAAATACTGAGAAAGAAGTGGTTAGGAAGATGTCACAATTTAACCATGCCAAGTGCAAGGTCCTACACCTGGGTTGGAGCAATTCCAGGCACAGCTACAGGTTGGGCAGAGAAGAGATTCAGAGCAGCCCTGCCCAGAAGGACTTAGGGGTGTTGGTCGATGAGGAGCTTAACATGAGCCAGCAGTGTGTGCTTGCAGCCCAGGAAGCCAACTGTATCCTGGGCTGCATCAAAAGGACCATGACCAGCAGGTCGAAGGAGCTGATCCTGCCCTCTACCCTGCTCTCGTGAGACCTCACTTGGAGTACTGTGTGCAGTTCTGGTGATTCCAACATAAAAAGGACATGGAACTGTTGAAACAAGTCCAGAGGAGGGCCACAAGGATGATCAGGAGACTGGAGCACCTCCCATATGAAGATAGGCTGAGAAAGTTGAGGCTGTTCAGCCTGGAGAAGAGAGGGCTGCATGGAGACCTCATAGCAGCCTTCCAGTATCTGAAGGGGGCCTATAAGGGTGCTGGGGAGGGACTCTTCATTAGGGACTGTAGTGATAGGAGAAGGGGTAAGGGGTTCAAACTTAAAGAGGGGAAGTTTAGATTGGATATAAGGAGGTAGTTCTTTACTGTACGAGTGGGGAGGCACTGGAATGGGTTGCCCAGGGAAGTTGTGAATGCTCCATCCCAGGTGTTCAATGCCAGGCCGGACAGAGCCTTGGGTGACATGTTTTAGTGTGAGGTGTCCCTTCCCCTGGCAGGGGGGTTGGAACTAGATTATCTTAAGGTCCTTTCCAACCCTAACTATTCTATGATTCTATGATTCTGTGATTCCTCAACACCTGCTGGTCTAAATTACTTGGAGACACTGGGAGTATACTTGCTTTCACGGGTATTTTTAACAACTAATTGCCTGTGAAAATTCATTTGGTTATTTGCAATTTGAAATGACAGGAAGTGTTATGAGAGCAGTAGGTGAACTATATTCCCAGCTCGCCCACCTCTCATTTTTAATTCTATTGATTGAGCTTTATCATGTAGACTGTATTGCTGCTCCACTGACTACTCTAGCAATAGTTAAATAATACAGATTTTATTTCTATATGAAAGTAACTCCACACTACATTGTATAAAATGCTTATGGAATGGTATTCAGTTTTATGGTGGGAAAAATTGTCCAATTTAATTGTAAGGAATAATGGCATGTGCTGTCCTGAACTTTGGTCATTATCCCTTCATATAAAGAAAATCATACTCTCATTTCAATTATTCCCCATCCTGTCCCATTCTCCCTCCCTGAAAGCTCCTGTAGGATTCAAATAATTTCTTGCCCTGTGTTCCATGCCATCAGATATCACATAACAACTCTTGAACCATTAGATGCTTAGCCAAGGATCCATAGCAGATAGAGATAGTTAGTCTGGCAGCAAAGCCACATAGTTCTCACCCTTTTCAATTCATAATGCCACCTATGAAAAGCACAGAAAAAAGACTAGCCAAGATAAAAGAATTAGATTATACTGCAGTGTTTAAAATCTTGAGGACATAGATGGTCTAGCTTACAACCGCAATGAAAAGCCCCCAAAACTGACTAGATTTGCCACATATGATTCAAGCCTTTCCCAGTCCAGCATTTAAAAAAAATTGATTTAGTGGAAGTTAGGAGACTGTGAAATCACCAGTATTCTCTGCTGTGTGAAAACTACACTTGGCTCCATGCTTTATAAATATATGCTACAAGATGTTGCATGTCTTTAGCATTTATTTGTCCATGAATATACAGAAATAGACAAATTGTCTGTTTTTTGCTAAGTATTCTTTCCTAATTTCATTTGTGAATTAAATTCAGGGAATTTACAATGATACTCTACATACGTTTTAAATGAATACACCAAAGACTTATTTTTGTATGGTGTACCACTCTTAAAAATACTGTAGGTTATTTTTATTACTTTGTTATCACTTTTTCACTCAGTAACTTTGGCTAAACTATAATCCCTGTTCTAAGGACTTGCATCTATTGAAGAAGAGCAGTTAGACATGTGCACAATTTTAAATTCATATAGATGTTTCCTCCAAAATGTGTCATTTGCTGTGACTATATTATTTCTTCATAACAGTGTGTAATGTGCTACATCCAGGTGCCTTGGTTAATACCTAAACTGTCAGTTTCAGTAGCCCTTCACTGCAAATGCAAACATCCATTATAGCTTACCTGCTTGTTCAGGTAAGCTTAGGGTATATACCATCCAGTTTCCATGAACTCTACTTTCTGTGGAAACCTAATATGCATAAAAGGGCCAGAAAGCAGGTGTGGTACACTGCAGGCAATTCCTTCCTTGAATGGTTAGCAGATTAGGCCCATTGCTACAGCTGCATACCTGTTGTGCTATTGAAATGTACTCTGATTGATTAAATTATTTTCAAAAAGATAGAGGATTTTCTTGGTTACTGGCATAATGTTAAGTGATTAATTATCTCCTCCTTCCAAATCAGGGGTGGTGAATTCACACTGTGCCACACTTCATTTTATAACTTTGCTTTTTACCATCTGAGGGAACTTTGAAGCAGCACTTTTTTTATTTTACTGTGGAGATATGCTTGCAAAAATAGATGACTTCTCAGATAATGTGGTCCACATATATAGAGCGTGCTTTAAAGGTGACCAGCCTATTTCTGAATTTGTATTTGCTGAATTCGTGTATTCAGAGGGAAAACTATGAAGATGAGCAGTGAACACACATGCTACCATTCTCCTGTCTTGCTTGCTTTGGATTCCAAACTGTGGCTCAGTTGAGGCCCGCAATTTAAATCTTAAGAACAGGGGTTTACAATGATCCTGTCTGAAGTCTAAAATCATAACACCCGAATTCACTAACAAGGATTCTTGCTTGTATACTTCCCTCCCTTTTCACTTTTTTTTCCCACCCATATTTTACATAAAATTTGTTTGTAGATATGGCTTAAATTGTTTTCTGTGTCTTTCTGGTTTTATTACAAAATACGTATGTAATTAACAATATCTGCAATTTTTTATTTTCCTATCTATTCTTTCTCACTTATATAGCTCTTTCTGTACCTCACCTGAAAATGGAATTTTTGGAAGCTTTTCAGCACTCAGAGGTCTCATCCGACGGTTAATGTTACCGATTTCTTTATTGATCTACTATATTCATTGTCTGCCTTCCATTTTTAAACTATCACAAAGAATACCTATCCCTTTCTTTTACTGCTTAGGCAACAGTGGGAAAATTGTTCTCCACAATGAGCACAATTGATGCCATTTTTTGCTTGGAATTGCTAATTTGATCTGTCAGTCATCCCACTAATTTCAAGCACAGCTAGAAATAAAAAGTTGGACTAAAAGAAACAGAATGAAGATGGGTGCTCTTTAGGCTTATACATTCCAGGATAAGGCTATCAATGCAATGACACTTTTGTATGTAATTTTTGTCATATTTTTGAATATTGCATTTAAAACACAATGGTTTTATGCATGATTTAGAATCTGAACAAAAATACCATGCCAGATTTGCTTTATTAAAATGCTTAAATGGCAAAAATATTGTGTGCAAGGAAAGGGTGATTCTGAAAGGGAAAAGAGGTATTTTAAAGGAGGGAAATGTGTGAAAATAGAAATTTCTGGTACCTCAAACTAAGCAGATATCATATTACAACATTTAGTTGCTGTTTTCCTGGAACAATTCATGGTTTGCTCCTAATTAAGCACAGGTATAATTCTCATATGATTTTCCATTCTATGTAGACAATAAGCTGTATGGGATTGCAATCACAGTAAGAAACAGCTGTGTTAGAGCTCTAATTTTGAAGAAAAAAACAACTGTACATCAAAAAGTAATGAGGCTGAGGACGGTTGGCTCACCTGTTTGAGCATGTCCAGCAAACCCCTTCCATTTCAGATGTGCCTGCACACCAACCAGCGTCAGCCAAAGAGGAGAGGTAGAATTAAAAGAGCTAGAGAAAGGAAATAATCATATTTAAAGAATCTGAAGCAATTATTGAAACATGCACATCACAACACCATTTAACAGTTATCATTCTTGTCAAAAATATTCTTTTCTGTCTTTGTTACCCCATGTCACGTCTGAAATCACACTGTAAATTCCTTGGGGGCAAGTTTTGTGTCTTAATTTATTTGCAAACTGCCAGCAGTCTTGGGGTGCTGTATAATAATATGCTGGATCTCATTAGTTTGCAGATATATTTTCACACAAGTAAGAGTGTGTTTAATTTACTGCAAGGTTAGTCAAAATCAGTTTTTTTCCCCATAGTTTCCTGTTACCTGCTTCTTTCTTTGTAGGACGTTGGTCCTGCATATCTGTTAAAACAGTACTAGGTTCGAGATTCAGATGGGCAATATTTATTTCTTGTATTTCGGTGTGGCACAAGGAGACAAAGGTGCTTGGTTTCTCAAAAGATGTTCTCAGCAATTCAGCCTACTTATCCCTAACTCAGGCAAAAAATGATAAATCAGAACACCTACAACCTGTAAGTCCATGAATGCCTGCTATTTCTAAAGTCTCAGATCTCAGTTTTCGGCTTAGTGGGAGTTTTACCCTGTGTGGTAGTGAATTTCTTCATCTACAAGCTCAGGAGTGTTGCTACAAGCTCAGGAGTGTTGCATCCCAACAAGAAGGAAGTGCAGCAGGGGGGCCAGGAGACCTCCTTGGATGGATAAGGAGCTGCTGAGGACAATTCAAAGGAAAAAAGAGGCTTATAAAATGTGGAAGCAAGGACAGGTAGCCTGGGAAGAATACAGGGATGTTGTCTGGGAAGCTAGGGACCAGGTTAAGAAAGCTAAGGCCAAGATAGAATTAAACTTGGCTAGGAATGTGAAAGATAACAGGAAGGGATTCTTTAGGTACATTGCCAAAAAAAGACAGGCTAGGGAAAATGTGGGCCCTCTCTGGAAGCTATCGGGAGTACTGGCTACCCTGGATTTGGAGAAGGCTGAGGTTCTTAATGACTCCTTTGCCTCAGTATTCATTGGCAAACCCCCTGACCACACCACCCAAGTCTTGGAAGGCTGACACAGGGACGGTGAGAATGAAGACCTTAGGCCCACAATAGGAGAGGATCTTGTTCGAGACCATCTTAAGAACCTGAACATGCACAAGTCCATGGGACCTGATGAAATCCTGAAGGAGCTGGCAAATGAAGTTGCTAAGCCACTGTCCATCATATTTGAAAACTCATGGCAGTCAGGTGAAGTTCCCAATGACTGGAAAAAAGGAAATATAACTCCCATTTTCAAGAAGGGGAAAATGGATGACCCAGGGAACTACAGACCAGTCAGTCTCACCTCTGTGCCTGGCAAAATCTTGGAGCAGATTCTCCTGGAAGGCATGCTAAGGCACATGAAAAACAACAAGGTGCTTGGTGACAGCCAGCATGGCTTCACTAAGGGGAAATCCTGCCTGACCAATCTGGTGGCCTTCTATGATGAGGCTATGAAACTGATGGCCAAGGGTAGAGCAGTTGATGTCATCTACCAGGACTTGTGCAAAGCATTTGACACTGTCCCACACGACATCCTTTCTCAAAATTGGAGGGACATCAATTTGATAGATGGACCACTCGGAGGGTAAAGAACTGGCTGGATGGCCGCACGCAAAGAGTTGTGGTCAATGGCTCAATGTCCAGCTGGAGACCAGTAATGAGTGGTGTCCCTCAGGGATCAGTGTTGGGACCGGTCTTGTTCAACGTCATTGTGACATGGACAGTGAACTTGAGTGCACCCTCAGCAAGTCTGCTGATGACACCAAACTGTGTGGTTTGGTTGATACGCTGGAGGGAAGGAATGCCATCCAGAGGGACCTTGACACGCTTGTGAGGTGGGATGATGCCAGCCTTATGAAGTACAAGGTCCTACACCTGAGTTGGAGCAGTCCCAGGCACAGCTCCAGGTTGGGCAGAGAAGAGATTCAGAGCAGCCCTGCACAGAAGGACTTGGGGGTGTTGGTTGATGAGGAGCTTAACATGAGCCAGCAGTGTGTGCTTGCAGCCCAGGAAGCCAACTGTATCCTGGGCTGCATCAAAAGGAACGTGAACAGCAGGTCAAAGGAGGTGATCCTGCCCCTCTACTCTGCTCTCGTGAGACCTCACTTGGAGTATTGTGTGCAGTTCTGGTGTCCTCAACATAAAAAGGGCATGGAACTGTTGGAACAAGTCCAGAGGAGGGCTACGAGGATGATCAAGGGACTGGAGCACCTCTTGTATAAAGACAGGCTAAGAAAGTTGAGGCTGTTCAGCCTGGAGTAGAGAAGGCTGTGTGAAGACCTCATAGCAGCCTTCCAGTATCTGAAGGGGGCCTATAGGGATGCTGGGGAGGGACTCTTCTTTAGGGACTGTGGTGATAGGACAAGGGATAACGGGTTCAAACTTAAAGAGGGGAAGTTTAGATTGGATATAAGGAGGTAGTTCTTTACTGTACGAGTGGGGAGGCACTGGAATGAGTTGCCCAGGGAAGTTGTGAATGTTTCATCCCTGGCAGTGTTCAAGGCCGGGTTGGACAGAGCCTTGGGTGGCATGGTTTAGTGGGAGCTGTCCCTGCCCCTGGCAGGGGGGATGGAACTAGATGATCTTAAGGTATTTTCCAGCCCTATTCTATGATTGTATGCTCCTATGATCTCATTGACTTCAGTGAGAGTTGAAATGTATTCTGCAGGTGTTGTTAGGTACCAATAGAAATTTAAATGGCCAAGTAACTTTTAGCATTTAAATATTAACACTGAGAAAGGATAATCCTATCAGGAGTAATAGAAAGGTTTTTACCCTTGTACCTCTATCAGTAGGCTGTCCTCAAAATAGACAGTTGTGTCTTCTCCTCCCCCTCATCCCCATTTGGTGGTCTCATGGAAAACGAATATTTCTTGGGCTTTTGTAATATATTTTTTTTTATATTAAGTTGGTTATTGAGTGCAACCACAAGATAAACTGGGTCTGATTTTTACACAAAGAATGGGAAAAGTGGAAAATAGTGGTACCATCCTGCCACTACATGTTTTTCAATATATTTTGAAACTGCACCCAGTGGTAGAGGTAGGGGAGAGATCTTAAAAAATTCTGATTATTTGATTAGGTGCGCAGGGGAAGACTAATTCGAAATCATCAACATGTTGATATCTGATGGTTTTGTCAGATCACTGCCTGGGTATTAGACATTAGTGAAGGGAAGGGCCATGAGGATGATCAGGGGGCTGGAGCACCTCCCCTAAGAAGACAGGCTAAGAAAGCAGGGACTGTTCAGCCTGGAGAAGAGAAGGCTCCGTGGTGACTTCATAGCTGCCTTCTAATATCTGCAGGGGGCCTTCAAGGATTCTGAGGAGGGACTCTTCATAAGGAAGTGTAGTGACAATGGGTGTCCTGGGTTCAGCAGTAGCAGTCATTTCTCTCCTTCTTGGTAGCTGGTGCAGCGCTGTGTTTTTGATTTGGGTCCTGGGAGCAGCGCTGATAACACCAGTGTTTTCAGTTACTGCTTGGTAATGTTTTGGTCTGACCAAGGACTTTCTGAGTGTCGTGCTCTGCCAGGGAGGAAGGGAACCCGGGAGGAAGCAGAGACAGGACACCTGACCCAAACTGACCAAAGAGGTTATTCCATACTGCAGCACGTCATGCCCAGGATGTAAAAACGGAGAGCAGAGACACGGAAGGGTGGGCGGTTCACTGCTGGTCGGGCTTGGTATTGGGTGGTGAGCGATTGTATTCTTTCCTTGTATTTCTCTTGTCATTATTATTATTGGTGGTAGCAGTAGCGTTTTGTGTTATACTTTAGTTACTAAACTGTTCTTATCTCAACCTGTGGGAGTTGCATTCTTTTGATTCTCCTCCCCATCCACCCGGGAGTGGGGGGAAGAAAGAGAGGGGAGTGAGTGAGAGAACGGGCTGCATGATTTACGGCTTAAACCACAACAATGGGTAATTGGATATAAGGAAGAAGTTCTTTACTGTGAAGCTGGTGAGGCACTGGAAGGCATTGCCCAGGGAAGTTGTAAGTGCTCCATCCCTGTCAATGTTCAAGGCCAGGTTGGACAGAGCCTTGGGTGACGTTGTCTAGGGTGAGGCATCCCTGCACAGAGCAGGGGGGTTGGAACTAGATGATCTTAAGGTCCTTTCTAATGCTAACTATTCAATGATTTTATGACATTAGTTCATATATCTGGAAATTTCCTTTGCTAATTTTTCCCCTAAAGACCTTCCGGGTAATTCTGGATTTTCAGAAATTTGAAATAAATCACTTAGAAATTTGAAAATAGCTGAATCTTCTACTGATAACTCAGAAGGAGTTTGGATCATCCTTTCAATCTAAACAGAGTTTCCTGAGTTTGTTTCAATTTTTTGTGATAATGTATGAAATCACAAGTTTTTAACAGTCACTTTAAGGAATTTAGTAATTTTTCCCGTGCCGTCAAATTAAAAAATACTGTTGTCATCAATGATTACTTAAGTTATCAGTAGAATCCAACCAATTTCCCAAGATGATGTAGATCTCATCCATCTGTGGCTATGGATAACTAAAGAAAACATTTGTTACAGGATGCTCTGTCAACTGTTGTTCTCCATATGGTGGTATTTACCTTCTCTCTTCCCCATCCCTACCCCATTCAAGTTAAAGCCAAAATAGATAATATTGGTAATTACTTTTGCATTAGGGTACTGTAGATCACTTTCTGTGCTTGTAATGAAAAATAGTAATTTGCACAACTTGGATGTAGTAGCCACATTAGTGTCTTCCATAATGCATTTTTTGAAAAGTACATAAACTTTTTTTATCATAGTCCTATATTTTTTCTTGGGTTTTGCAGTCTGGCTTTCGTAAAATTCAAATTTTAGGTTTAAAACCAGAATCTCTTTATTTGAATTGTACTGCTCAAGGTTATCTGTAAAGCACTATGTAAATTATGGCACAAGTCAGTTTTTCTTCTATGTCTTCTTATGCTTAATGCTTATTGAATGTGCTGACTGCAAACATTGCAGTGGTATTTCTTAATACCAACTAAGATGCAATTATTTTATTTCTTCCAAAGGAAAGTGACAGCCTTCCTCATTTTTTTTTCTAATCAAATTGCTCTTGTTACAGATTGAACATATTTTTCATAGAAGCATCAGTTCCTTGGAAGTAAATTTACTTCTCTGCGTAAATGAAGAGTTGGTGCGCTTTCTTCCATTAGATTCAGATATATGCCTAAATACTAGTGAAATATATTATACTTTGATAAATGTAGAGTATTCTGTTTGTTCACCTAAATAATGCGTCTTAAATTCAATTACATCTCGGAGGACAATAATTCTTTTATACCACAATGTCATTGTATCTCCCATTTTGATGATGGAAGATGGTTATGCAGATAAATAAAATCATAAATCAATAGGACTAGTTCTTATTGATACTTCAGTGACTACTGAAAAACTGAAGACTGGGAAGGGTTTGTGAGCCAGAATTCATTAGCTGATTCAATTCAACCATGTAAAAGTTATTTCACCCTGTTAATCACCAAAATGCCCTTAGTAACTTTTAGAGAGAAAGACTGGCTGCCATTGCTTCAATCTTAAATACCTACAGAGGAATCCTAAGCAACAAGCTCAGTCAGCCTGAGCTTTAAGGATGACTAAATTTAAGTGAATTAAAAAAACCTTCCTCTGGTAGTGTATGTTTGCTTGAAAAAAAAAAAGAAAAAAGGGCATGAAGATTCACCTCAATGCAACAAGAACCGTATCCAGTGAGCTGGATCACTGGGCTGGGGTTTTTAGTATGTTTCAATTAGATACTAACAGATTCTCACTATCTGACTGTAGAATTCTATAGTTAATAAAACTTTGTCATTAGGCACTTCATCAAAGGCTTTCTAGAAATATAAATAAATAATGTCATCTGCTGTTAAAATTTGCAAGTTCCACTATAATATCCACAAAGTTAGGTGAGCAGAATTTTCCCTATGTTGTACTATGCTAGTTATCCCATATTAAATTATTGCTATCCCTTAGAGGCATGTTCTGAAATACTTCCTTCCTACTTGCTTTTATCAATGCCATTTCCCATTGCTAATTACCTGAGAAGATGTAGGTGACATCTGACCCAAATCTTAAGAATATAAAAAAGTATTTTCAATCTTTAAAAAGAAGCTTGTGGCTTTCTTCTGACTGATATGAAATTTTATGGTTTGTATGACAAGATTGCCTCAAAACATACATGAACCATAGATCAGATCCTCTCAGACTCTTTACATTTCAAACTGGGAGGAAAAGAAAGGGCAAGGAATGAATTTCAAAAGTCAACTACTTGCCCTTTTGTCTACAATTTATCCAGGGTAGCAGCCTGCACAACTTAGAATAGCTAGCAAGTCAGTTTCCATGGTTGTGAATTGCTGAACTGTCGTTAGTATAATCTTTGTACTCTCCAGACCAAGTTCATCCAAGTGAAAGCCTCTACTCTGTCCAGAGGTGCAATAGCAAACACTTCTTGGTTGAAAGTCAGTACACTATTTCACATGCCTCTCTCAAGAGGACAAATACTGACAGTATGAAAATGACATTTTTCTATTTCAGTAACTTCATATTTCTAGTACTTTGTCTTCAGAGTTCTGCAGTTAACCAATTAAGTGCTCTAGGCAGTGTTGATCAAGAAACATTGCTTATATTTTTTTCCCTTTTTATGTAAGAAAAACCCAAAACCAAACAAAAAACAAATGAACTTGGTTTATGTCTTGCAGGTCTTAACTGGCTTTGCATAGAATGCCAGGAAATAGTGTTTAGTAGCTTTTGAAATGATGCTTGTCTATAGTGAAAAGAATTAAATTCTCTAAGCAGTCTTCAGAAATCTACCGTGTGATCAATGACAAGAAATTGAACTGAGAGCCTTACCACCGTAAAATGTTGCTGTGTGCCATTGTTAATGGCAGTATTTGAAGAGCAACCTTTACTACTTATAATTTCTAAATAATTTAAAAATTATGTCGCTATATTAAAATGTTCAAGTTCATACAAATTGATAAAATCAATTGTAATAAAACAATTTATTCTGTCAAACATTTTAGGAAAAAATTATATAATATTTTCAATTTATTCACAAATTGATGAATAGTCATGAGTTCATTTTGTATTTTAATTATCTACAACTTTAGTTTTTTTTCTTGCATTTGATATTTTATTCCATAGTTGGCTTAGGCGCTCAGATAAATACACCACCTCATCAAATAAGAGGACTTTCTCTTCTTATGAGGGGGGTGCAGCTCTCATCTTCACTAGAGAGTCTTCCAGAGAATATTCCTGAAGAAACTGTATTTGTAAAATCTGATTTGAACAGAAGTCACCTCAGCAACATCCTATTTTCCTTTAGCTGTCACACCAGCTGAGATCAGCTACACAGGGCTTGATAGAGTTATGGGGGTTTGAAGGTCATTCATTATCACTAAACAAGATTTTAATGCTCCGAGACAAATTATTTCCACATTACCTACATTGCTTTACACCCTTTGTGAATTGTGGGCTGGCCAGGGGACAGGGATCCTGCAATGGGAAAAAGCTAAAGTTAGCACCCACTAGACAAACCTAGTGCTTACCTATCCTTCTTACTCCTTACTTATCAGTGTTATATTGGTACTCTGAAATTGTGGTCATCTAAAGGTTGCATGAATTGAGTTATAAGGCAATAAAAACTGACCCATAATCAAAAAACCCAAACAAATTCAATGTCCTGAGCTGAGCCATCTTGTGTCATTGTTGTAACTGTTTTATTAGAAAACTCAAGTTTTTGCCTGAGTAGGACCAAAGGCTGTTTGCTGAGCATCTAGGCATGATATTTTTAATTTATGAGATGGCAACTTAATAATGTTTGGCAGATTTAGTAAGGAGGTCTCTAAGTAAATAAGAATATAGCTTTTTATCAGCCAAGGTGTGGGGGGGAGGAGGGGGAAAGAGGGGGCCAGAGAGAGAGAAAACAAAAAAAGCCAACCTGAAAAAAACACCATCAAATTAAACCAGCGCAAAATGAACTGACTTTTCCTTTATTCATTTCCAGGCATTGTTTAGTTCAGTGTGTAAGAGAAAGGAGTTATTTGAGAAGAATGAAAATATTCTAGATGACAAAATGAGAATGTAAGACTCAAAGAATAAGCGGAAGGTTGTTTCGGGAAATGCCTAGGGTAGCAATTTTTTCCAGCTTGATGAGAGATTTGTGGATGCATGTTGTTTTGGAGTTTGAAGTTGAAAAAAAGTTTAATATTTACTTACATAGTAATGTTTGGTAGAAATAGGTATGAGTGGAGCTGCCTTATTGTTACTTTAACATGCTGTACAAGAATTGTGTTGAATTGTCATAAACAAATTTATGTCCTCTTCTGAGGAAAAATCCAAATTATACAAGTTAAATATATTAACACAACATTTTAGAAAGTATAGCTCATTATGTATAATTTATTTTCATGAGTTATAGATGACCTCATAACTCATGGGTGATGGAGCAAAACAGAGCTGGAAGTTAGTTGGAAAAAAATTATCAGTAGAAATAAATAGTGCATACATAATCAGCCTGCTCTACAAGATCTCTTTATGGAACACCAGTTTTCATTGTAGACTGTGCATTGATGGACTGTAACATTTTATATTAAGAGATAAAGCAACGTAAGTGCCTTGGCTGAAGTCTTAGTTCCTGGTGGTATTACCAGTGGTATTGGAAGTAATAAGCATGCATGTAGAGACAAGTAAAGTGAAACTATTATTACTAACACAGGCAAAGAGGAAGTAACTACAGATAGACAAGAAGGAGATTAACAAGTTGTTCATTATTTTTGATAAATTCCTCATCAAACAGTATGGAGATCCTGTTTCCCAGAATCTGCAGACAGCCTAGTGTCAAATACAGAGGAAATGGTGGAGAACAGGCAGAGAGAGAGGAGAAATGCTTAACAAGTTCAGAAAAATTTGCTTTCATCCTACTTGTAAGGGACTACCAGGAAAGATAATAAAACCCCAGGTACGCTGTAGAGAGCTGAATTGTTTTTTGTGTATATCTCCTACTTACAGTGTTTTATTGCCAGAGTTTGCAAATGAGGAGCTTGTTCACTCTTGTTTTCTCTATGAGGCAAATGGAGATAAATCACCGGAAATCCTCTAAAGGAACATATCTTTTTTATCTTGATTATATAGGAGATGTAGAAATCTTAACAGAGCTTTACTGCCTCAAAACACAATAGATGCGCAGTCAAAGGGTGAACAAATGTGGGTAGTCATTTTTGCAGACCATCATACTGATATACAGTTTAAGCTGCACATCTATTGTGTTTTGAGGCAGTAAAGCTCTGTTACCCACATTTGCACAGTCAAAGGGTGAACAAATGTGGGTAACTTTACTTCGACCAGTGCAAGACTTGTGGCTGTTGATTGCTAGAAAACGTGAGGGTAAAAAAAAGGGAGAAACTAAAGCTGGAGAAATCTGACAGAGAGACATGGCAAAAACAAAACAAAGCAAAACAAAACAAAACTCTTCTGCATGGCTTCCCAAAGAAATGACTTGCTTATGATCTAGAAGTACAAGAAAAAATGCACTGTGTTGAAAGACTATTTAAGCTAGCAGGAAAAAAGAACTAAATCTCATAATAAGAACTCCTGGCTGGAAGCTGAAGCCAAACAAATTCAAGTGAGAAATAAGGCACCATTTCACAGCAGCAATGGTATTTAACCTTCAGAACAAAAAGCCAAGGGCAGTGTTTGATTCTGCATTTCTCTACCTTCAAATCAAGTCTAGATGTTTTTCTATAATATGTTAAACATAAACTATTGAGCTGAGTACAGTCAAAAAAGAAATTTAATGACCTATGATATACAAGGTCAGAACAGATGACCTAATGGATCCTTCCTTTCTTGAAGTGTATGAAAAAGTTAATGGAGCTGCAGAGACAAAGAATTTGTCTTTCATGTCCATATCTCAGCACTTTTTTGTTTGTTTTTTGTTTGTTTGTTTGTTTTAGCTTGCCCATGTAAATTCAGGTGGAACTAGCTTTCCTTTGGAGGTTTTATCCCATGTATTACTGTACTGAGATACAGAAGGCCTGTCAACTCATGCCAAGTTTGTTTTTCAAAATTATTTCTATTTTCTAAGAGCATTAATGCTATCCTTGTCACTAGCTAATGCTGAAAAAATATGCTTGGAATTTGTTTGTGTCCATAATTAATTCAGGTGTAATCATTCACTACATCTTCATTCTCATATTTCTCCTCCTCTGTGTCTCTGAGGTTTTCTGGTAATTAGAGAGATGGAATTACGAATTCTCATAGCCTAGTGGTTTTTTTTTTTACCTTCTTTTTCTCACCTCATCTTTAAGCAGAACTTTATTCTCATGTCTCTTCTTGCCCTGGAGATCTGCACAACCTCCCTAGTGCTGTCCTTACTCTTCTCCTATCTAGTAGCTTAATCCCAGATTGATTCATTATATTTCTCCAAGGCTCACTGTAGCAATTTTTCAGTTCTGATTTTTCTCCTGATGCACATAGCTTTACTTTCCCCCGTCTCTTTCATGTTTTTGTCTTCCAGAAAGTCTGGAAGCCCTGTGTTTAGAATTAATATCCTTCCTTGGGAATAAATCATGTTTCTCATGTAAGTACTACACTGCCATGCATTTGATTACCAGATGTTCCTATTTTGAATATCATATTATTGAATATTCTGCAATAGCATCTCCAGAAACATATCCTACTTACACACTGGATGTAGAGGCACCCTATGAATATTTTATAATTCTGCTCATGGAAGATTCTCCAAAAGTGTCTTTTATAGCTTTGTTTCATGATGAATCATGATTTTCCCCATTGTTGAGCAAGTTTTTTTTAACCGTTATCATTGGTTCTACTAGTCCTAAGCCTCAGCTGTCATTGCTGTCATTGCTGTAGCATAAATAGTTATATGCTCTTTTTCTTCTTGATAGAGTATCTTTAAAATAAAAGAAAAATAGACCATATTGTTACTGTTTTGGTCAGAATCTGAACTTTCTGAAGTACAGTGGGAATTTCCATAACCTACTGAACCAGTGAGTCCCTTAAATCAGTGTCATAACTTTAAAACCAGGTAGTGTCAGATACTTGACTGAGAGCGAAGAGTTGTTCAAATGGAAAGTTGGATTTTTTTTGGGTGGTTTCTCTTAAACATCCTGCACTAGACCATGTCACCCAAGACTCTGTCTAACTTGGCCTTGAATACTGCCAGAGATGGAGCATTTATCACTTCTTTGGGCAACCTGTTCCAGTGCCTCATCACCTTCACAGTAAAGAACTTCTTCCTTATATCTAACCTGAACTTCCTCTGTTTAAGTTTAAATCCATTACACTGTGTCCTATCACTACACCCCCTGATGAAGGTTATCTCGGATCAAGATTCTATATTTTTCAAAAGAGGTTAAAATATGGAACCATATAATCAAAGTCATATTATCATGGGAAAGTGCATTCTTTGTCATATTTTTCCTCAGTAATAAGCAGAAAAGAAACATAAATCATCTCATCAGAATTAACTCATAAGATACAGCATATAAAAATTGGATTCTTGGAACAAAGTAAAATCACATTTTTCCTGATATGATTATCAGAAGTGATTATATAGTGTTCTGTTCATACTTTCATTTCTTCATCCTAACCTACTCTGTCATTTGCCATCATTGAGGAGGACAGGTAATGGCATAGAACAGAAGGATGAACATGATGGTCAGCTCATCCATAAACTCAATTGCAAACTCAACATCAGAAAAGTTCTCTACAGTAATTTTTTTTTCCAATTACAGTATAGATGTGGAAAGGTATGATTTTACACGAATAAGATTGTAACGGAAAAAGAAGTGCCTGCCTTTTTCCTACCATGCATATGGATAAGGCTAATATTCAGGTTTTGCACATACCTTAGTGTTAGGTATATATTGATAAAAATGATGCAAATTTTGTAATATTTCATATAAAATTTTGTATTTCATTTCTCTATAAACAAAGAATAGCTATAGTAACATGACCACTAATACCAGTGAGGAATCCATTAGCTAGTATTTTGGTATTGTGCATTCAGCATTTTGTAGGAGATTTTACAGTTAGTGAAGTTAAAGGCACACTTATGTTTTCTAATGCAAACACACCTCTTGGATGACGTGATCTAGGCTTACCTTCTTTCTCAGTCTTTTTGATACAGTTGTAAATCTGAGAAGCTTGAGTGTGTGTGTTACTTTGTCAAGAAATTTTTAGAGACTGCTTGAAAGCATTGTGAGAAATGTGCTTAATTTCACCAGTAAGAAATAACACCAAAGACTCAAATCTTATATAACATGCTTATTTTCTATTCCATTTGCATACGTAATTATAAATGTACAGGAATGGTGAAATTATCTACTGAAATATAAGCTTAAAAGGAAACCTCACCGAACACAAGAATTCTTAGTATTTCATTTAATTATTTTATTTCTTTTATGGAGCAAGGTGTCACAACCATGGGATCTTATTCCTGTTTGGTAAAATTTTTCTTCTAGCTATACTTTGTTTTCGCAGGTGCAATACTTTACATTTATCTCTGCTAAATTTCATCCACTGCAACAGTTTGCCGTCAATCCATCCTTCCACAGATCAGGGTTATTCATGACAGTGAAGGCTATCTGAAGCATGTGAAAGGAAAGTTCACGAGAGTACAACTGTCTGGGAGGTAAGCAGAATTCAGAGACAGCCTCTATCTGCATCAGGTTTTCCATCTTTGGCAATGGGCAGCCATACACATTGTGTTTTGTTTGGAGCAGTAGCTCTTGAAATGGCATAAGTAACAAGGGAATGCAGATTGATGGCCTGAGTTTTTGCATTTTCTTTTCCTTTTCCTATTAAAAAAAGAAAAAAGTTACATGAAGAGTACTATTTTCAGCATTTCCTATTAATTTGTAGGAGTTCTTCACCAGGATAATAAATATAAATTATTTACTTCAGAGGAGTGAGAGGATTACTTAGTTAATGTTTAAAAAGCACTTTGAAGATAAAAAGCACTATTGAGCTGCTTAAGACTTTCTGAATAGTTAATTATCTAAAGGTCCTGTTCTCCCCTCTACAGGCTATTCCTGTGTAGGGGAGAGTAAACCCTGAGCTTCATATCATGGCTTTCAAAGCCAAGCTTTTTAAATATTATTGGTTTCAAGAAATATGCTTGTTTAGTGGCCTGAATCTGATTCATTTGAAGTCAATGGCAAAAGTCCAACAGATTTCACTGAAGCCATGTAGCTGCTCAGAATAAACAAGTTGAAACAATGGTTAAAGCCCCTATCCACATTATTGAAATTTTGTCTATGTGTGTATATATTTATATGTGTATGTGCATATACATACGTGTATACACTTGTGCACATACATGTATATGTATGCATGCACAAATGGTTGTTTGCAAATGAATAGGATACATTTTTTAATTTGGGACTTTAGGTGTATGAAACTTTTTCCTTCATAAAGAGTCACTTCTAGAGAGACACATTGACCTCTCTGGGAACTTCCACAGACAAAATGGATCCCATTACAGGATCTGAACACAACATATGAATTATCTCAGCAGCGGTGGGGAAAAAAACCTGTAAAGGCTCCACCTGGCTTCTGTACTGCAGCTGCCTCACAGCTGACACATATTTCATATGAAGAAATGGACAAAAAGAAAAGAGTTTCTGAATCCAGAAATTAGAGTCAGAACAGAACAGAATCACTTAAGGTAATTACCAGTCCATCTTTCAGTATCTTAACTTTTATAGACATTCTAACTGATCAGTGTAAAGTAAAAGTTACTCTTTGTTGAGGAAAGGAATCTCCCTTCGGAATAAATAGTTTTGGAAATTCTGTTGCACACATGTAGGATCTTTACTGTAGAAAACATCAGTCCTCCAAGCACCAATACATATACTTAATTTTGCAAACATGAAATACCTCTTGATTCTGGTATGACTGATTAGGAGTCAGATGTTAAGTATTTATTAATAATAGCATAATTATGGCTTAAATTCATCAATATATACCATTTCAGAAGAAGTCATGAGTTTAACTGAAGTTCATAATTGATTCCTCCCTAGGATAAAGGGAGGAATCTCAACCTGAACTCATTTAAATTTGACCTTTTAATGTGCTACAGCAGCATACTATCTTACGCTTTTAGCTGTGTTGGCTCTTAAATCAGGATCTAGACGTAAAAGGTTATGCTGAATTCTTGAGTTGCATTTTTAACAGGAACCATTCTTAAGTTTTTTCATGATTAATACCTAGAACATGCAGGGATCATATGAGGAAAAAGTGAAGGAGTGAGGAGGGATTTAATTAAGAAAATTGGTTTCTGTATGCAGTATTCTGGTTGCAAGCATACACTAATCTGATGACAGGAAGCACAGCTAAAGAAGGGATAATTAAAGCACAATACTATGAAATAAAATATCAGTTGATCTTTCAAGTGAGAATGTAAATCTTGAGTTAAAAAAATAATGTTTGGCCCATGTGTATCAGAAATATCCAAAGTACAGAAGTTAATTATAAGTTTATGGTTTTATGCTTCTAAAATATTCCTCTCCCACAGGATATCATGAAATAAGTGTGTGTTTACAGGAGATTGTGGGAATAGTGACTCATCTTTTCAATAATTTACACAGGATAATTTCTTGAAAAGCAAGATCAGCAGGGGCTTTTTTTCCTGATTGAAAAGGATTTGGTTAGTTACCTCTGGATACTCTCAAAACAAGGAGAATTTTCAAAGTAGAACCTAAATAATGTTTGCTCTTTGGCAATACAGTTTTACTACTAGTTCCTTCAGCCCTCTAAACCATAGCCTCAGATCTGTTCCTAGGATTTTTTTTTAAACTTCATTTTTGACTGATATATTTTCCAAACACTGTTTGGAAACATCACAAAATGCTTACAATACATAGAAATCACACAGCTTACTCCAGCTCTTCTTCGAGTGTTTGTACCTACTCTCTGTAGCCATGGTGTTGTGATTTGAGAGACTGAAGGCAAGTGATGGCCAGTGCTTCTGAAGAGTGATTGAAACTGAAATTATATGTTCTGTCCTCAAGTACTGCAAAAAGAAATGGAATTATGTCACTGGGGAAAATGGAACCCTAAACACTGTGATAGTGTTAATTTCAATTTAAGTGGAGTAA
The DNA here is from genome assembly GCA_028858755.1 of Ara ararauna. Lineage (NCBI taxonomy): Eukaryota > Metazoa > Chordata > Aves > Psittaciformes > Psittacidae > Ara > Ara ararauna. The sequence continues at coordinate 73,586,422 of CM054381.1, forward strand.
GCAACAATAGCCTCTTTCAGAAGAAGCTTTTCACACACATACATACAATTAACTGAATCTCACCTCAATTACCAGCTCACTGGAAAGCCCAGTGGCATGTGACTCTCCCTCTGACCAGTCTGTGTCAAGCACTTGGGCAGAAGCTCAGCACCAATGCATAGCAGTTGTAGTTGAAGCACTCTGCTTCTACATTGAGTCATCTGTCCATATAACAATGTTCTGCCCCAACCCCAGCATCTACTGCCAGGTGTCTTTCTACCCAGGTGTTGACAGAAGCTCCTTCCAGTCATTTCAGTTACTATTCTCCTGTCAATTGTTGATCCATAATCCACACCAAGGCTCATTACACTCAAATCCTCTGTGTATGTCAGCTATGGCCCATTATGCCCAGGCCTTGTCTGCAGTGTCCTCTTGGCCGTGGCTCGTTAATACTCGATCACTAAGCACTTGTTCAAGGCAAAGCCACAATACTACCATGTCAAATTAATTTTATTTTCTATACTCCTCCACTCAAAATAAATATTAACTCCTGTCAGATGGTAATTTATGAAACTCTGAGATGGTTTTCTAGATCAGCTTTCTACATTCCATTTGGAGCTCCTTGTGGATAGTCTAGTCCATAATGTAAGATTTGGGTTCCTCCAATTAACAGCTGGATGCCATAACTCCAAGGGGAACAGGAGTAATGTAAAAGCAACATGGATATGATGCCATTTTTCCTTGGCTGCAACCCTTATTGCAGAAGCTGAGCATATTGTTGCCACAACAGTTAAAAAGTATCTCCAGGATATTGTTATAATGATGTCAGGAATATAATGAACTCTTTCAAGTATTTCTTATAGACAGCCCTGTTGAACCTAACAATATTTTCATAATGAAGAAAGTTCAGCTTTGTTGTTAAAAAAATAGAGCAGGTTCTTGCAAAAACTCAAATTAACATGATGTCCAGCATAACAAATATGTTAAATGAACAGCTACAGGATACAGAAAATGTCCTACAAGTCTGCTTCATTAATCTTCTAAGAGAGTGAGAATCTGCTACAACACTGGAATTTTCTTTGGGGATTTTCTAATTTAAAGCTTATTGTATTCTTCATTTCATTCTGAGCCTGCAAATAGAAGCTAATGAAATTTGACTTCACAGGCAGAGGATTAAATAAATAATATTAGTACTCATCAACTAGAAAAGAAAAACCAGTAAGCAGATGTTTTGAAAGCACATATATTAAAATTATGCTTCTGAACTGCAGAAGTATTTTAAATTCTTGCAGTGACCTGTACGACCTTCTCATCAATATGCCCCACATGAATAATGTAGCCACCCCAAACTCATGCCATTAAAAATCGTAATAATTGTCTGACATGCACATGCAACATTACACTGGGGATTAATTTGGCCCAGAACATTCCACTAAAATACAAAGTGAGTTTCAAATGTATATGTTAAAATGAAACATCAGCTATAATGAAAAAGGAAACAGAACAGAGTGGGCTTTAGGTATTAGTATGCATTTTTCTTTAGAGAACATTTTGCCACTCTTGTACTAAACATAATGCCATTCCATATTCGATGTACAATCAATCCACATTTTATTTTGCTTTTAAAATTATCCTATGAAAAGTACAAGGCAATCAATGTACTGTGCTCTAGAGAGATGGTAGTCTTATTTGAATTGCTATTGCTATTTAATATTTAGTTTTCAATAAAACCTTGATTATGGTCCATTGTATTAGCTACCGTACAAGTACCAAAGAAAATGTGGCCCCTAATCTAAAATTCAGCGTATCTATTTAAATTACGAAGCTTTGGTAAGCTTAGAAAAAGACATGTAAAGCACAGTAGAGTGGACTGGTTATTTGTTCTTCATATGTTACCCCTGAACTTGCAGAGGTTTCTATCATTCCACCATCTTGGCATTCTTGTATCAGTTCATATAGCAGGATACCTAAGAGATCATTCTATTGGAATTAATGGGGTTTTTTAGTGATTGTAAAGACCTTTGAGCCTGCACAAGATTATTGAACTTTACATAGCTTAAAAAGATTGTCTTCATGATATTCTGGAGAGTTCAGCCCCTTACTTCAGCAGTGAGAAATTCAGTTACAGCTAGATGACAACTAAAATACTACTGGTCGGTATGTTTGCCTTTTACCAAACACAGAATCTTCCCCCATAAATATCTTTGAGATGAATAATATATTCCAAAGTGAAGGAGAGACAAAGCAAGAGTGCATCGATGATTGGAGAAGGTCATTTAAGATTTTGAAAATCTTGGATGTATTTTGTGTTGACCAAATAGTATAGGTGAGAGTTCTATTACTGCATTAGGTAACTTTAGTGGGGTTCTCAGTGAGGAAAGTGGTTGTATCTGATACCGGATTCACATGGAATATTTTTTTTTTTTGTCTGTGAAAGTATTGTTGGGCAGACTTTTTCCCAGAAGACAATAAATGTACTCATCGGAATCCTATGTCTGTAAAGCCATCATGACTACTGCCTACATCAGTATTTTTAAATCACAGATCATACCAATGCATTTATTGCATAAAAGAAGACCTGCATTTATTGCATAAAAGAAGATCTACATTTATGCCCTGCTCCCCAGTGTAAAGTATTTATTAGTTGAAGGAGGCAGCCAATGCTTCATGACTTGCCAGTCTGTGTGAAGCTTGAAGTAATGAATTGACATCATTGTACATGTGCAGCAACTAAATTAATGTTACCTTACAGTTTTATGTTAAAACCAGATTTTTAGTCCACTTATCTGCATTGACTAAAATAAATTTATTCTTTAATTTCCTTGCTTCCTTCTTCAAATTAGAATATAATAATTTCTTAATATTCTGAGAGAAAAGGGCAGATTCTGTATACCAAAAACATACAAAACTGCTCTTCTCCAGGTTAATATGGTACACCAGATTTCAGCCTGAAGTGATTTTCATAACAAAGTGGTAAACAGGAATTTTGGAAGAGAAATACTGACAAGTCTGTTACTGGCATTCATATTCAACATTAGTTGAATATGAAAAGTTTCTGAAAGTTTGCATCACATATATAATTACAGTACTTATAAAAACATTTCCCAATACAGAAAAAGGCTAAACTTAGTAGCAGCCAGCCTGTCATTCTGCTGCCTTTTTCAGCATTTGTGCTTTTCTTGGAGGTCATTTTTAATGAGTATGTACAAGCACCTGAAAAATCAGGTGCATAAATTAACTACCAATTAAAGGCAGTTCAAAAAAAAAAAAAGAGAGAGAAAAATTTAATTACTAGTTTCTATATATAAGTCCACTCATTATCATTGTGTATGTCTGCCTGTTTATCACATAGCAATTACTGACGCTCCAAAGAAAAGTGATGTTTTCGTTGTGTTGCAGTCCTGGAACTGGATGTAACATGAAGAAAAAAAATTTGCTTTAAAATTTATATGTCAGTGGGTACAGTTGAAAGAATATTATCACAAGTTATTATAGCGAGTGCTTAATTATTGCTGTATAACATTTTCCCTCCTTCCCCCCCCCCATTTAATATTGGTGTCTGTCTGGAGTGGCTGTTGACCTAGTTTTCAATTAATTGCAATGAGAATACAAAACTACTTTTAAAGCAGCGATTTTTTTTCACTGGATTATCCATGACAGCTGAAATGGTGAATTCGTAACTCAGGAACTCTATTGCCTCTATCAGTAGTGAACTGGCACTATTACCCAAAATCTTACAGAACAATAATGGTATCAGAAAATGTGCAGAATGTTGAGAATAGGACTCTGTAGAAAATATCACATATATTTATATAACAGAAGGAAATTTAATATCTACAAATACAAAATAAAATGTGTATGTATTTGAGTGTTAACACACTAATTATCCTATGAACTATGATAAGGTGATTGCCATGTATTTTAGGCATCTTTACTGGGGTTTGATTGAGTAGCATAATCAACATTTGGTATTACAGAAGTAAACCAAGGAAGTGTATTTCTTTCCATCAGATAAAGAATAGAAGATACGGTAGAAAGAAAGGGGTAAAAAAACCCATTAACTGTAAATAATCTCACACAAGCTAATCACAGACTAGGTACAGCAAACAGCATAGATACTTACAGCTGCACCTTTGACTCAGGCATTTAGATGCCTGAACTCCAGAGTGGAATCCAGAAATGTAAGTGAAATGCCATGGATGTCTGTAAGAGTTAAAAGGTAAGTTATGATCCTCCAATTGGAATCCCAATGTGATAAGTAAATTATCCAAGAAGGAAATAGAATGTGAATATAATGTCTAACTTTTCATAATTGTCCACTCGGGAACCACAACCAGTATCCCTTTCCAGTATGTAGCCATTAAATATTTTGAAAATTTCAGGTATCTTTACTCTTTGTTTAAAATTTAATCTCTGGAATAGAATAAAAAGACAATATGGTAGTGACAATACCCCTTTTATATATATCAAGCTTTCATCCAAATCTTCAGTTCTCTCTTGGGATAACTTAAGTCCCATTGAAACCCAGGAGAGTTCTATACTTGATTAGTTCTCTAAGTGTGGTGCCTAGAAGTCAAAATGCTACCCAGAATGTTTAAGACCTAAAATCAAGGTCCTCCTCTGCCTGAGGGAATTCAAACCCTGTATTCTCAGGGACTGAGATAGTCCTGCATACACCCAGAGTCAAAATGCCATTCATCCATGTGTAGAGTTTAGCTACTGTTAGATGACATCATGATTTATAGCGGTATTAGTTTCATCAATTTTGAATCAATTCGACCATGGTGGTTCAAGAATTTTAGTTCCAGTAAGACACACAGATGAAAACTGAAGTCAGCAGATGGTAAATACTCCCAAGTACCTGTGACCTCTCTGTTGTGCAGCCAAGCATAATTCCTTCTACTTTTGTGTTTTTTTTTTTTTTTTAATTCAGAAACATCTGTCAAAGTACACATTAATAGAGCAAATGGATAGCAATTAGGTTACTGCTGACATCTCAGAATACAGGATACCTACATACAATTTAAGTAGTATGCAGACTGTAACTTCTAGCATTAAAGACATTTACTGTACGCATTTCATTCAGCACTGTAATAGCTATGGACTGTATTCAGCACTTGCTAGCAAAATTAGCTTCACCTGCTGAATGTTATTTGTCTCTTTTCCATTTCATTATTCACCATCATTTGTTCTTGAAACCTACGCTATTAGCACTACATGAATCACCTTAAACTAATTTAATCTGCCAGATTCTCCTGTCACTTCATACTGGTCAACTCAGACTGCATTGGTGTGAAGCAAAAGCATAATTTAGCTCAATGACCAAAAATTAGAGGAGTTTATGCTTGTAATATAGATTACATTCTTATTGTTTGGACTTCAGGTTGGTTGCCCTTTAGTAGGTTTTTTTTATCCTGTGTAGCTCATATTGATGACAAGGATTAACAGTGAGTAGCTATTAGTAGCAGTACAGCTCACAGGTACCACCCACTGCTAACTCTCAGATCAGCTATTATTTCCCATAAAATTGCTTATGGTCCATTGCAAGTCAAGCACGCCAGTATTGTCATGCCCAGCCATGGACAGTCCATTATCTGCAAATACATAATAAACATTCAGGACTTTGTTTCAAAAAAAAACAATGTTTCAATTTTTGTGGCAGTTTTGTTTGGGGAGGGGGGACGGGATGGGACAGGGGGTTGGTTTTTGGTTTTTTTGGTTTGTTTTTTTAATTCTTAGTGTTTTTTCTATAGCTGGATAAAAGAAGGACTGAAGACAGTAATACATGAGAATATCAAGGAAGAATGCAACATGAATCAGAGTTCTGTAGAGGCTGATAAAATTGTCTCATACGATGAAACTTCTCTTTATGCATTAACAAAATACAATGAAAGGTACATATGATTCCTCTCTTTACTTTTACCTCTGATCTATCAAAAAGATAGTGAAAAATTGACATTTTGCACCAGGTAGCTAACTCCTTTGTTAGTTAGGATTGTTCCTGCCTTTTCCTGTAGGTAAAATATGTCAGGGACTAAATCTGCAGTACTGAGCAATTTCTGTTGCTTTTGTCTGTAAACTAAATGACTTACAACCAAGCCCATAAGGGGTGGCTATTTCAACACTATGAGGCACTTTTTATATACCCCAAATACATCATGCCGATGTTTTGCACCCATATATTATACTTAAATAGTCTCTATTCTGTGTAACTAACAGAAAATTATTGTCATGAAGAAAATAAATAGGGCATCCTGAAAGAATAAGCTGTTGACCAGACAGCAGCTCATTGTTTCTGTCAGGACACTAGACACTGATAGTACCTAGACACTTAATATTGATTTTAACTTGGACAATTTAAACCAATGAAACTTAATTTGTGAAGCAACTGGGGCATCAACAGTTCATATTCATTTAAAGTAATCTAAACAGTGGTATTATGGAGTCAGAATGATTTGAAAGTCTAAGAAATCCACATCTTTTCTTAATAATTTTCTATAGAGAATTTTTGATGAAAATTGGAACCAAACATTTCCTGAGACTTCTGAGACCAAAGTGTTCACTTACTATTCCACTCTTTTTTTTTTATTATTTTTTAACCAGGAACAAATACATATGATTACTTTGTTTTTCTGCACCAAAGCTGTCAGCCAACTTTTGGCTGAAGGAACTGTTAGGCAGATGATTAGCACCATCATTGCTCTTTTGTGATCACTTTGCAGGATCCAGGATATGAAAGGGAGACGAAGGAGAGAAGCTGAAGAGGCATGGTAGACAAAAGATTTTTCCAGCATACTTCTGGGAAAATAATACCAAACTAATAGAAAGAAGCTGTCAGGATATCAAAGTAACTTTTTGGGGTTTTTCAGTGTCTTTAGGAGTATAATTCTGAGTTCTTGTAAACAGGAGAGAAAAATGACTGTTTATTTCCTTCTGAGTCCTTCTGCACAGGTAATTCTCTCTACATAAGGTTTTTGTGAGGTGTTTTTAAATACTTAATCTCAGTCCTTCTGAACTCTCTGCTTCACATAAGCTACAAGTGCAAAACCTATGTTTATTTTCATGATAGGAAGTACAGAATTCTTTTCGCTTAAGGATGATGATTTTATCTGTTTATATGCAGTAGCAAAGAAAATTATGTGTAGAAGGAAGAAAGAAGAATGAGGAAGATCTATCCCTCATTCTGTCCCATTCCTCTATTCTATTGATTCTGCAGCTCCAGATGGTAGAATACTGCAAATAATGCAAACTCAGACAACAAATCTCAAAATGAAGCATTTTCTTGCCAGGTATGCTTTTATATCATACCAGAGAGGTACATGTGATTCATACCAAGAACAAGGGTACACAGGCCAACAAATTTGGAGTCACAAGTAGATATCATCCGTAGTTTTCTCAGGTGTCTTCACTGTTTACTAGGAAGTTGGCAGGTAACTAGAAGCAGAAAGACACTTGCTTCTCCCCCCTAAGTACGGGACTTCTTTGTTTTTCTGTTTGACAGTTCCTAGAGAGAGGAGATTGAAAATGTGACATCTCTGATTGCCACATCTAGGATAATGCTTAGTATAGTTATCCATGGGCACTATCAAAACACAAGATATTTGCAGTTTTTGAGAGATGTATTGGATGGGGAACTTGATTTGTAGGATGCACACATAAATTTAAAGATACATAATGCTTCTGCCTGTATGGAAAATATATTAGAAACTTCAACTTCGCATGTTTACTTTAGCTTCCATCCTTCATTTTGAAGCCAACTAAATGAAGTCAACATATCTGAAAATACAGATATGCTGCTAAGCAGCAACCAGTGCAGGAAGAGTTTTCTGGCAACTAATGACTAGCAAGTGAAGATAAAAATCTCAAAATGAAACTGACATTTTTCTGTCTGAAAAGAGCACACTTGGGACAGGATAAAAATGCAAACATTTTTATCTTTTTTTATTTTTTTCAAGAATCAATAGAAAATGATTTCTTATATCTGCATAGTCTCACTCTTATTCCAGTCTTACGTGTTTATGCGAGCAGCTCAGCTTTGGAAGTTAGTATTATCATATGCAGAATATTTGGGTATTGATACGTATGATTTCCATGCCTTTATAATTTGTTATAATTAGTTTCCTTCTCTAGTCTTTCCATCCTCTACAGATTTTATCAGAACTTGTTTTATTCACTTTTATCTTATCAGTGAAAATACTGAATAGCCTCAGGATTTATAATGATTTCTGAGGAGCTCCAGCAAAAATGTTTTTTCTAGTCCTTCAATTAAGCAAGTTTTTGTTCTATTTAGTGCAAGATCTATAGATATTGTACCAATTTGCTATCAGATTATCTTACAGTACTGTAAGATAAGCTGTACAAAGGCTATTTCATCTGTTCAGTTACTTTAATCAACTAAGTTGGAAATTTTGTTGAAGAATGAAATTAGGTAGTTTGACAAGACAGAAAATGTGAAAATTCAATCCTATAATTTTTTTTATAAATATGGCTGACATTGTTTTCTACCTATAATTTTTATCAGTTGGCTCACATATTAGTTTTTCCATATTCTCCATGGGATTCATGCCAGGCTAGCCAGCCTGGAAAAAATTATTTTCATCCCATCTGTTTTTTCTGGTAGCACTAGGAATGCAGTGATCTGTTGTACTCTCCAGTACGTTCTTGTAAGTCCTTTCAGCAGGGATGCTCATATCAGTAAGCTCCAAATTGGTTTCTACTGCTATCGATAGTTTTCATATTTTTGATATATTGACTTGTATTAAAACTTGCTGCTTTCAGCCAGGATGGGCTTTCATCAAAGTTGAAGTCATGGTTAAAGCAACTGTTTTTGTATTGTACTGATTATTTTGTTCTTCCACTACCTAATTTCATAGATCTTACAATTGAATAATTTTTCATTGACTTTTTCATTGTAGTTACTTCATGCATACTTTCCAGCAGCTTAGGAAAGCTGCTACCATTAAAGGCCAATGATGTAAAAGCATGGACCAGGCAGCCACCTTTCCTACATTACCCCTTCCCAATGCAGCATGATTTCTCTTTCACATAATGGGGAGAGTAGCTGCATCCTGTTCTTTGTCTCGATTTTAAAGAAATAAGATGATGACCACTGTTTCCCAGGCAACCACCAACCACCTATCTTGAGAGTAATTGATTTTAGTCCATGATTTTTAGGGCCAAAATAATTATTTTGAGTTCAGTAAAGTTCTATTTTTTTCATTCAGTAAATACTTTTTTAATGCCATAGACGCAAAACTTTCAATGTATAGCTCCTGCTTTATGTAAAAATAATTTTTTTTTTTTAATTTACACACATTATTGACAGGCATTTTGAAAGTAACTCATGTAACTTTCTCATCTGATAGTCTGTAATAGATCTCTACTTTGGCATTATCATATTCCTTTAGATGCATTTAAAACTCATAGTTCTGCTTTACCAGTAATTCTAAACAACACAGATGTAGAATGCTGAATATGTACAATGTTTCTCCTATCTACTCTTCTTTTAGACAGTCTACCTTTTCTGAATACGCAATAACCTGTTATATTAGCATTCAAGTCATGCATCATCACATCAAGTCTTAGGAATGTCAGTTATGTCCAATTCCTTTTCCACAATGAAAATTCTCAGTTCCTTTTGGTTGTTATGGAGCCTTGTAGGACTTACATATAAGCAGCTGAAAAATGTCCTCTTCTTCAGATTTTTTTTTCTCATATTCAGTTTATTCGTGAGAGTGCAGATTTAAATATAGTACAGGGATAACAGAGCTAACTTTAAACAAGCTAGATTAGGTATCAGAAGCTCTCAAGTTGCAACAGCATAAAATTTAGCTTAGGCTAATACACTCAGATACAATTTGAGAGCTCACTTGAAACTGGGACTATATTGTGTTTGCTTCCTTACTTCTTAGCATTGATTTTTTTAGTGTCTTCCCAGCTGCTTGAACCAATCTCCAGCTGTTTCTATGATATCTCACAAGAATGTGACCCACAAACTTAAGATTTCTGCTTCATACCAGTTCCATTATATCTTCACTGCTAGGCAATCTTTCACAATGTGGAACACATATCCTCCCCCCACCATGATATCTTCTTCAAAGCTAATTCAGTTACTCATAGTTCATATCAGTTCAGAAACCTCTGAAGATGAAGGAGACTCCTACCACTGATGGGTCTCTAAAGCAGTGAAAGAGACTAGGGCTTATGAAAAAATGTACCAACGCACAGATGTGCAGTGATATCTGAAAATTATGCACCAACCTTTTAAAAAATGTGCGCAGTGTTTAAAGCAAAAAAAAGTCTACAGTTTCTCACTCTTAGAGTTTCTCTTGAAACGCATCACAATTCTTCGTGCTACAACATTCACTTACAAAACTCTAACTGCTTCACACTCATTCTGAACATGAGTGTATATGGCACTTGCCCTAAGGCCAAACATACCTTCCATGTCTTGACACTCCTTTTGTCTTAATGTGCTTTTTGAGAGTGGTACCTTCTCAAAAGCTGCAGCAGAGAAGATGTTAATACATTTTTCAGAGCTCCTCACATCCTGAAGTTTACCCTTTGCTTTCCACTACCTCTATTGAGTGCCCCATTGGGTAGACAGATGATCAATGTGCCCACGTCATGGCAACCTTTTTCACTGTTCACACCTCATTAGTAAGATGGGAAATGCAGTGAGTTTTATATGTTACTGTAGTTCAAATTATCAACCCACTCTAATGCCAAGAATAAGTGAAACAATGCAAAAGCATCTCTATACTCTGACAGTAACCATAAAAAAATCATATTTGATATGTTCTGTTTACTTGATTATGCAATTAAGACCATACAGGATAGCAAATGAAAACTGATTTTTAACAGAGCTTGATATTCTCCTTTCATTTAGCTATTCCATTAGTACTACATAGGTCTGAAAATTAGTATCTTCCTATCAGCCCTCCAGCATTGCACAGTAAGTCAGCTGCAATTGCTCCTGCGCTGTCTGCAGTGTCCAGTTCTAACACAGTCCATGTTCACTATCCTATTTGCAGTGAGTGCCATCATGTTTTTCCCTCCCTAGATGTCTGACCTAAAGCCTCTTAAAATCAGTGGAAAGGCTGTAATCAGTGGGCTTTCATTGTCCATAGCCAGTCTCCCCTGCAACTATGGGTTTTTCATCAAGTTATGTTGCACTGTGGTTTCCAATGAAAAGAAATTCTTTCCAAAGAAATCAGAAAAATGTCTGTGATCAAATTCTACAAAACCTTATTTGACCAGTTAGTACTGAGTATTCTCAAACAAAAAAATGTTTTCCCTCTGAAGACCTACCAGTTTGCCAGACAGGCAAATGAAGGCAGTGAGTTAGTTTACTATTTGTACAATACTTTACGTTAATTCAAAATCACATTATTGGTGCCATTTGCTCAAGTGTTGAGACGAGATCAAGAATTTGGCAAGATAGCAATTACCTGCTGCTTTTTTGAGTTCCAGAAAGCCACAGTGAAAGACATTATTGAAATAAATCTCAATCACATGGAAGTATTGGGTTGTTTTGCCATGTCCTATATAAAAGCTAGATCCAGGGCCCTAGGGAACTTGCAAGACCAAGCTACCTGAGGTGAGATTAGTTCTGGTGGCTGGGTTCTTTTTCTGGACTAAACTTGATTGGCTATTGGGACAACACATTTTTGCATTTTGAAGTGCTCACAACTTTTTTGAAATACTTGGAAATGTATAATTTTTAACTATACTACTATCTTTACAACCCTAAAAGGTAACATCTATTATATTCTGCAGTCAAAGCAGCTCTGCAGGGAACCTTAACTCTGACATATGCCAAATTATGCAGAATCTTATCCATCTAATTGCACATCATGTACAGTGACTTTTAAAGAGTATTTTTAGGCCCCGAGACTGCTACTAACCTTTAAAAAGTGCTCAATCCATTTGTTGTGCCACCTCCTATCACCTGTTTAATTTTGTCTGGTATGATTGCTAATTAAAAAAAAAAACCAAAACACAACAAAAAAGCACAACCAAAAAACTCCACAACATCTTAACTGATTTATTTTTGTGTAAGTGCAGAAAAATTTGTACCTTTCATTTCAGGTGAAAGAATCTTCTCTCTGAAAAATCACGCTGTTAGAGCTCAAACAAGGCACACGTATGGTTTAATTACAATGATAGCTTTTACATGAAGTCCAAAGCTATAAGCCCCTTTATGTAGTATTTCCTTAAAAGATTCTCCTGCATGGCCTCTTGTATTGCTAAATATTAACTTGTAGGACCATGTTTTGCATGGGTATTCAAACTATCATATTGATTTTGTCTCTCTGTAAAAAGTGCTGGAATAGACATTTAGTTCTGAATGAATCTTTACTGGGATTAGAAGGAGTACATAGTGGATATTGAATTTCAATTGCAGCTGAGTTCTTAATTCACAGAATTATCCACAGAAGTCTGTTCCAGTATCTTTCTTGTGCTTTTGAGAAATTTAGGAATTAGACTTCAACATCTGGCAACGTATTTATTACTGTAATTTATACTTTAAGGAATATTAAATTTGCATATATATTGTATTGGTATAAAGCATTCATAGGGAATTGATAAACTGCTGTATTTTTCTAACCAGTTTTAATTGTTTCCCTTTTTGCCCAGTTTCTGCAAAACTAAAATTGCTGTACATTTCAAGTATCAAATTATTCCCTTTCATACTTGAGGTCACTGATCAAGACAGACTCCTTAACATAATATTGCCTAACAAAAAAATTGTGGACTGCTCCAAATTCATGAATCCAAACAAAGTTTACGTGTACCATCACTGTAAAAATCTTGATACCAAACACAATATGAAGACTTAGTATTTAAAAAAAGGAAAAATGGTTTTGAATGTATCATTTGTTACCTGTACCTCAAAGAGACCAATGTAAATGTCAGCAGTAATCTGTGAGAACTGGAATCTAAAAAGCTTGCACAGCTCAGGAGTTTCATCCACATTAATTCTTTCTTACCTTTGTGCATGACAATTAGATTTGTGGGGTTTTTACTATTGTCATGGGTAGACAGATTTTCTTAGTGCAAGTTAAACAGGGGTAGAAATATTTCACAGTGTTTGCAGTTTGCTTTTGTTAATATTAATCTCTAAATTATTTGCCCTTCATACATTGAAACAAAATAACAACCCCTCTGCTAATACCTGTTTCAACAGAGGTGCAATTTGGAGAAAAAACTGCAATGTAAATCAGTGTCGGACTCAAGGTATCAATGTAATTTCATAAACTATAAATTAACAAACTACAATACTCTGCCCAACAGCTTCACTGACTAAGACACCATGGAGAAAATGTTAACCATTCTTTTTCCTAAAAAAAGTGGTTAACTTGGATTGAGTAGCACAAACTATAATTTGAAACATGTGAAAACCATAGTACATGCACCAATTCAAACAGTAAGTTCTTTCTAATACTTTTTAGGATTTCCCAGTTTTACCTGATTTTAAGTGCAGCCATGTGCAGCAATTTTAGTTTTGCAGAAGCAGAGCGTCTGCCATTTTACTTCCTGCAAGCATGGACTATAGAAGGACCGTAGGCAGAAAAATGTACCATTCAGGAGTGTGTAGATAAATGCTTTTTATGTGCTCTTCATGCTCATTTTAAGGTGAGTTTATTCAGACTGGAATATGTTCAAGTTCATTATTACATTTTAGAATGACTAAAAAGAATGATCTTTTCTCTTTAAAGCACACACCTCTCCCTCCCCCTCCAACAAAAAAAACCCAAACTATGAGGGTAAAGGGTGACATGATACAGATAATCTTTACTGTAAGGGTGGTGAGGCACTGGAATGGGTTGCCCAGGGAAGTTGTGAATGCTCCATCGCTGGCGGTGTTCAAGGCTGGATTGGACATTGCCTTGGGTGGCATGGTTTAGTGGGAGGTGTCCCTGCCCCTGGCAGGGGGGTTGGAACTAGATGATCTTAAGGTCCTTTCCAACCCTAACTATTTTATGATTCTATAATAAATATTACTGTATGTGAGACTACTGAACATCTTTAAAGGCATACAGAAAAATCCTCATTAAACATACAGACTCATTAGATTCCCTCAATTGCTGTATTTGGTAATGAGATGTCTAAAGTTCTAATCCATCCTAAGAACTAGTGAATAAGTAAAGTCTTTTCCTTCCACTTCCAATAAAACAGTAATAGCAAATTCTTTCTTCAAGCTCACCTTGCTGCCTAACACATGTAGTTTTTTCACCATCTTTCTGTAGCAGTGTAATAATGTGAGCCGTATCACAAATACTGAGTTGTTCTTTTTTGTTAAAGCCAGTCTAAGTAGTACTTTTGTCTCTTAGCAGGCGCATGCATTTCAGTTATCACTTTCAGCGAGGTAAGATAGGCAGCAGCAGTATCTGACCTACAGTAGCACAGAAACTGTGAAAAGATTCTGTCACCACAGGGATATCTTAGTAATCTGAAGTGTTTTGAATATAACTATGAAAAACATATTTTGTGGCGCACACTCTGATTCTGAATGACGTTACTCTTCCTGTCTGTGTGGTTTCTTAAAGAAGTATTTAACATCTAAATAATCAAGATAACAGTGTCCAGAGGTGTTTCTGTTTCAGACAGCTATTTTCTACTTTAGGGTTGCTTTTTTTTTCTCCAAAGTAATTTAGTTTTTAAAAACATCTTTTATTCCCATATTAAAACTGTATAATTATTCAGAAAAACAATTTTAGAGCTTCTATGCTAAAGGAGCACCTCTATTTTTTCTTTTTTTTTTTAATTTTTTTTTATACAAATATAGTTCAGATTTATATATAATATTTATAAATGATTGAAAAGATTAATAGCTGTTTATTGGCATGGCTTTTCTTAAGAAACATAATAACATGCATTTACATTGGAGGAGTTAATAAATGATAGCAAATTCCTTAAGGCATTATCAAACTGTGTGTATTTGTGTATCTGATCAAATATTTATTAGCTGCAGTCTCTTCCTACACTGATTTTTCTCTTCATTTATTGCTCTAGGCCTTACTGCACAACACTAAGGTGATACTCATGGGCATATGGCCCCAAAAGAAAGGCAATCATTATGAAATACTCAACTTCAAAACCACAGTCTGCCTGAATTTTAATTTTTGTAGGGTTTGTTTTTTCTTCTTTAAGTAAACTGCCACACTATTTAATTATCTTTTACAGCTCATTTACTTGACCTACATACAGATTAAGCATAAACAAAGTTTCATTATCTAAACTGATAAGAGATATTAAATTCTATTAAATTATGTCCCAAGCTTTTTATACTTATACTTAAGATCTTCTCATTGTTGTATAATTCTACAGAAACTGATTTGTTCTGATTCTTCATTCAGTGTTTACCTTCTTGGCAGAGGCCTGCTTTATATTATTTTCCTTTTCTATAGACATGTTAGAGGTTCAACAGATTCATTACAGTGCAATTTTGGAACCAGTAAATGCACCAATAAGGTACAGGGAGACAATTCAATAAAAATGAAATGTCAGTGAAAAATAAGGAAATGCATGTGAATTTCCCAGCCACTCTCAGTTTCAATACTGCAAGTGCTCGGGAAACTTCTTCTGGGTGTGATGCTTTTTTTCAAGGCAGTGAACTCAGAGGAACCAATCTGTGTTCTTAACCCAGCAGGAGCAATAAGAAATGGTGCATCTCCTGTTTTCTCCTATGACCAACCCTTCAAGACCTTTGAGTAAAGTAGAACTTCCTGGTGGTGGTAGAGATAGCTAATGATAACCCCTCCTTCTACCCTGTCATGTTGGATAGGATCATAGGATAGAGAATTATATTCTCGACTGTGATCAAATATGCTTTACAACAGGACTTTGCTTCTCTGAGCACCGCACAGCTAGTTGTCAGGTTCCCTTTTATAACTTGAACATCTGCGTGTCTATTTTAAAAGAGATCAAAAGAAAAAATGTATGTTTTGCTCAGGAAAATATCACATCATCAAGTATTCTGCGTGTATGTAGAGGCATAGGAAGCTTTGGAGGAACCAGTTTTCACTAATTTCACCATAGGAAGTGATATGTATATAGGGAGGCACCTTCTTCTCATTCCATTTTCTCTAATGTCCCTCATAGACTATCCATTTACCTCAGAGGATCTAAAACAAAACAGGCCATGGAGACATTGTGCAAAGAATACTTTCTATAATATCCTATGTTCTCTCAAAAGGAGACATCTTCAGAACTGAGCTTAATTGACATACTGCTGCAGAATGCAAAGAAATGCACACAGGCCAAATAATTCTGAATTACAGTTTACGAGAATACACATTTCATAAAGAACAAAAGGGAGATAGTCTCAGGAGCATGCAAAATTCAGACTTGAGATATCTATGTATTTGTTTAGATTCATACAAATAGATGAAAAGGTGCGTATGCTGAGCCCTATGCATCCTTGACAATTATGAAAAATCATAAGCAATGTAAAGAATGAAGCACCCTGCAGCAATGTCTGCCATCCACAGCACTGTGTATTAGACCTTACAGCAACAGGTAATGAAGAGAAACCATGCCTCCCTTGTTCCCTTTTTCCCCAAACACCCTTCTGAAGAGGACCTTAAGTGCAGGACCTCATGATGCATACAATATTGCTGTTTGGTTATTTCATTACTGAGATTTTCTTTGCACAAGATAGATAGGTTTCTCCTGTGTGTGAATATATATACTCCTGTATGAAATATGAGAAATATTGGTTTCCATTTCATTTGCTCTGTAGTAGTGAAGAAGAAATCCCCAATAAGTGATCACAGGCTAATATGTTGTTATAGATTCATACACAGCGTTTGACCTGTGTCCTGGGTTCAGCAGTAGCAGTCATTTTTCCCCTTCTTGGTAGCTGGTGCAGCGCTGTGTTTTTGATTTTGGGCCTGGGAACAGTGTTGATAACACCCGTGTTTTCCGTTACTGCTTGGTAATATTTTGGTCTGACCACGGACTTTCTGAGTCTCACGCTCTGCCAGGGAGGACGGGAAGCCGGGAGGAAGGAGAAACAGGATACCTGACCCAAACTGACCAAAGAGGTATTCCATGCCACAGCACGTCATGCCCAGGATGTAATAATAATGGAGAGCAGAGATCTGGAAGGGTGGGAGGTGCACTGTTTGGTCAGGCTGGGTATAGGTGGTGAGCGATTGTATTCTTTTCCCTTGTCTTTCTCTTGTATTATTATTGGTGGTAGCAGTAGTGATCTGTGTTATACCTTAGTTACTAAACTGTTCTTATCTCAACCTGTGGGAGTTGCATTCTTTCAATTCTCCTCCCCATCCCCCCGGGACTGGGGGAAGAAAGAGGGGGGAGTGAGTGAACGAGCTGCATGAGGGGCTTAAACCACGACAACCTGATATGCTTTCAATGTTTTTTCTTTGTATAATCAATCAAATGTGCATACAGATAATTGAGATAGTTAGAAAAATTTAATATCAGTCCCAAGTTTCCTAAATAATGCATCAAAGATAAAGAGCTCCAGTGTACAGTATTAAAGTAGTTTGGAGAAATCAAAATTTTAAAATTGAAATTGTTAACAAACAAAAAAAAAAGTTGTTCCACTAGTTTGGCCCTGGACACTGGCATAAAGGGGGCAGTATTTAGGTGTTAAGCAGTACTATGTTTCAGATTCTGAGTTATTTAGGCCTGCTAAAACATTGAAATCAGCTTTACCCACAGCACTAGCCAAGCACCTAAAGTAGTGGTGGGGTTTTTTTAAGTCAGGAAACTGGTTGATCATGTCTTTAAGTAACTTCATTAGGAGTTTCTTAGGAGAATGCTTCTCTCTTATCAGTTGGCAGCAGTTCAGATTTTACACAGAGCAGAATAATCTGTAATTCTGCCCTGGGGAGTGCTTCTGTATGCAGGTCCTTTTCCCTTGTTTTCTTTTTCCTTCTACATTCCAAGAAGAGGCATGAGGGAACCATGTGATATTTAATGTAACTGCATGAGGCTGAATCAGAGAGATGTGGCTTTTTCTCTGGTGGATTCCAAAAGCAGTCAGGTTTGCATATAGATATACACTTGGAGAAAAGTAACTATTTCACACATGCTGTGAAGGTGTCTGTTAAAATATTAGGACTCAAGCATTTAGTATGAATTAAAATGTCTGAGTTTGAAAGCATCATAAGAGATAATATAGAGAAAAGGTTAAAAAAAACCCCCAACAACAACAAGACCCAACCAACCAAACTGAAGATGCCTGTGTGAATAAACAAGGAGCTGACTTATACAATTAAAACCAGTAACACTGAGGAATTTGTTCTTTTTGCAGCAAAACTAAAACTGTTATGTTTCAATAGGTTCACATCCTGGAAGAACTGCGGGTGCCTCACCTTCCCTCTGAGAACAGAAAGATAGTAACGTAGTTACAGCCCCTTGCATAAGCACTTCCCCTTGTTACTCTAACAGGAAGACAGACGGTACCCATACAGATGCCCAAAATGAGGAAACGGTAACAGAGGACCATGACCTGGGCTGGGAATGAATGATAGAGGTTGAACTAAGCAAGATTCCAAGGTAAAAGACTGTGCTATAATTGTTTCACTTGTAAATAAGTTAAAAGCCAGTCCAAAAACCAGTTCATTGTCAGCAAGCAAGAGAAACCTAGGAAAAGTAGCAAGGTCTTGATACCAGTTGTCACTTGTCCTCCGTGCTTATATGAGGGATCTTAACCAGACCACAGAGATCTTGGCCAGACTGGAGATACATGCATTTCGGTGCTTGTGAGTATGAAATACAAGAATGTGAGAGATCGAAATCCGTGAGAATGAATGTTTCATTAAAAAAAAAAAAAAAATTACCTTCCCCTTCCATAAAGTTTTATGCTCAGTGTCTTTACATTAAATACCTACCAAAGCAGGCACTTATTTTTTCCAGGGACCTTTTTGTATTTTATGAAGAGTGCTATACTTTCGTGCCCACAATGGAAACTAAACCAAATTTGATTCCTTTGATAAAAACACTCTTGTATATCTTTACTTGTAAAATTAGGGATACTGCGGCCTCAACTATGATCAGAGTTCAGGCATTGTCACCACATTTTTTCTTTGTTTGGAGTAACATCTAGAAATCTAAAAGCTCATATTGCCCTGTGAATAAAAATGTGAATTTCTGTAATTGGGAACACAATCATAGTAACCTTAAATGAAGGTCATATCCTTACAAGGAGATTTATAATGAGAGTGACAAGTACACATGCTGAAACATAACCCTCTGAACTGTACTGCATAGAAGCTGGACTAACGATTCATCGGTTTTGTAGGGTTTTTTAATTAATTCAGTGATGGGTGAAATCCCTTATGTCTTGCTTTTATTGTCTCTTTGTGACATTTGCCACATAATTATCATATTTTAATGTTTCATAGGGTCTCCCAACTATCTTCTGTTCTCGGTAAAATCATTTCACTGCTGGTCTACGGCATTATGATTGATTCTTTAAAAAAAATTAGATCATAGTATTGCAGCACAGACTCCTAATGCCCAAAACTCAAAGCTGTCCTAGATCAGCATTTCCCAGGTTTTCAAGGGAAAGTCTTGTAAATTAAGGATTTATAATGAATTGTATTGTAATCTCAACTTGCTCCCTTTGTCAGATGTTTAAAAAAAGTAGTATTCTGAACATCAGCAACTCTTTCATTATTCTCAGTCAAGAAGCTTTGTTTATGTAAGTTTGCAGAATATTGATCAAATTAGATTTCTAATTAATCTTTAGTTTTTAAAATTCTTGAAAGCGGAAACTACTTGGAATCTTCCCAGTGCTGTCTCAAATTGTTGGTGTGTTAGCCATTGATACCTCATTCTTGCATTATTTCTAATTGTATCTTTTGAAATTAAATATATTCCACCTAAAAAAACTAAATTATTTTGCCTGTACTGCACTTAAATTAACACATTAGATATGTTTTCCTTTGAAACTGTTCCCACAGTTAGGTAAGATCAAGACTTGGAAAGGTTTCTCATGACTGTTCTAGCTGTACAGGTTTTTACACTGTTACATGGAACAGTATGGATTTAAATAGTTTGCTTTGCCTTAATTTTATTCTCCATTTAAACGTTGTTTACTTGAGGACACTGATTGTACTACCACAAATGGAAAAATGTATGGCACAAATTAATATAGTTTTCAAAGTGTCTCTCAAAGCAGCAATTATTGAAATCAGTGCACCAGATAAAAGAAAAATGTTCAGTACAACAGGTTGAAATGTTTGTGTTATGAAGCCATGAAAGAGTAAAGATAATAATCCTGAAATTCATTGTTGAAATTCATCCAACATAGAAGTGTGAAAAATAAGGTACTCTTAGTGGAACTAGCAGCATGGCAAGAAAGGATGAAAACTGCGGCAGACCAGAACTTACAAAGGCACAGACCTAGCAGATTTGAAAGGATCTTCTCAAAATTGAATCATTTCAACTGTTTCAGTTCACTGTGATATAGTAAACAATGTCTGAAATTACCATTTTAGAAGCAGTCTGCAATGATTATATTTCATTATACACTCTATGAATTCAATTAATTATTTGAAAGTGCTTACATTTATGTGTATCAGAATACTGCTTTGAGTTCCCTAAAACTACTTGAGTTACATATTTTCAAATGAGCTAAACTGTAATACTGGCATAGTTAGTTTTAGTGAGACAGAGGCAGCCATAACGCAATATGTATTGTCATAGCAGTACCTGTTAACGGTACATCTTTGATATCAGTTTGGAATAAGACAGTTCTAACATTGAAAGAGTATCACCTGTCTGGTCCAAAACCCATGGCACACTTATACCAGCATGTAACTGGTGTCTGTTTTTCAGTTTTTTGGGTTGGATCCTAAAGGGGAGAACTTTTGTGTTGCAGTCCAGGACTGCAGAAGGAGCAGCAAATGATGAGAGCTATCCCTATGACAGCTATGATGAGAGTACTGTAGGAGAATGTTCTCTGACATTTCCAGCCTCAGTTGACACTGACTGATTTTTAGCTCATATTGGTCAACTGTAAACCCTCCTGCAAAAGGAAGGTCACAGCCATTGTAGACATAGGTTATCTATGAGACTTCAGAGCCTACCTGATGTGGGAGATCAATGCAACCATTTGACTGTAGCCAGCAAGGCACTGTGTAACATGCATCTTCCAGTAAAAAGTGAGCTGGTAAGGGCTACTTCAAATGTTTCTACTTAATTTTTTACAGCGTGATATAGACATCTCAAAGGCCTTTTTTTAAACAGGAGTTTAGGGTATTGCTTGATGAACGAAAATAGTGCAAGTGTTGCCATCTTAAAACTTCTCATTCCCTTCACTGGGAACTATTAGTGGCTCAGCTAAGTTTCAGCAATGAAGCTTGTGTTGTCTGTGTCCTTTCAATGGAAATATGAATAGGTTTGCTTAAAGTTTACATTAACCCATTTCACTTTGCAGTGAAACCAATGAGGAGCAATCACACTGTTGCTTCCTGCACCTCATCTGAGATATGGTATTAGCTTCATTAGTTTCTGTAACTGACTGACTTGTGATTTTCTTATATGGTTAATTGCCAATGTCACTTAAATATTTTTGAAAATGTCAGTGTAGGCTAATCACAGATATACCTTTACTACTCACATTTTTCTTTCCCAACAATAGTTTTGGCCAATTTCATCTTGTAATTTCATTTGACTGTCATTTAAATCACTGCTTTTGAAAAATTTTTATTATTTTCAGCATATTCATTCATAATTTATTGTGATGATGTAACTGTTCTGGTATTGTTCTAAATCTGAAACCGGCGAGTCTTTTCAAAGATACATCTTTGCTGTTTACAGCTTCACTGATATTAAATCTTTGGGAAAGGAATATTTCAATTTAGGTTTTTGAAAATGGTCCAAAGATATTAGAAAGTCTGAAGAGAGTAGTGTGAGAAGTAGATGTCTAATATAGGGCATATTGAGTGGCAAAAAGCTTAATAAAACTGGCAGACTTTATTTAGCAGAAAGATATTATGGATGTCTTCTATACTTGCCAGAACTAATGGCCAGGAGTCAGGCCTGGCTCTAAGGTATTATGCATGTACAAGGTTCTTGGAGAAAAACAATCAAGAATGGAAACTTCATTAAAATGACAGCTATTTTAAATTACCACCATTCACAGGTGTCTTATTCAAAGGGTAAAAGAATGATAGCTGACCTTCTGGATGAAAAAAATGACATTTAAAAATATGAAAGAAGTACAAATTAATTCAGTTATAAAAGAAAAACACAGTATATAATTTCTTTGTCTTGGGTATTACTGTTTTGCAGTGATAACCTGTCTCAGTTGAAATCTGTGGGAATTTACAATGGATTTTAACTCAGCAAAATGTGCCATCTCCTGACATTAGAAAAAGACCGACTGAAGAGCTTACGGTGTCTATTGTATGATTTTATTTTGGGAAATTATGCAAATACAGTTACTGATGTATTCTAATCCCAAACTAGCATACACTGGTCCAGATTTTCATGATTGCTCTAAGTAGCTTTCCGACACTCTGGTGGCTAGGATGTACATTTGGGAAGTGGGAGGCATACGTTTAAATTTGCACAGGCTAAGGAGAACAGAGCCACAGTTTTTATGTTTTTTAACAGATCAGCCTAATTGTGAGTTGTTTCCAAAAAGGCAGGTATCATCAGCCAGCTGAGTTCCAGAAAAAGTGAGTCCAGACTAACTGCCTGTCTTCAGAAAATTATTCCAGTCTGTGGAGCCCACGTGCATGGAGCTCCTCAGTATGCCACACTGTCACCAGTACATTTGGTGGGCTTTTAGGCTCATTGCTATGCTCATAGTGGTTTCTTGGCTGAAACTGAAACCCCCACTCACAGAATGTTTTTTGTGGGCCAACCTACTGACTTTCTTGTCTGTCTGTATTTACTACTGAGGGAAACCTGGGTACCTAAATGTGACTCCCTGGATCATCCTCTCAGAATCAGCCACCTAAGTTTTTGCTACTGCCTAAGTTAGAAATACTTTGTCACTTTCTTTCAAACCTAAATTAATACCCTTGCTTTAAGGAATCAGTATTGTCACTATTTATTACTAAATTGTTGTTCCCCAAAAAATGGTCTTTCAGGAACTAGTATTCTTGCAAGTGTTGGAAATAAGTCAGATCAAGTGTGACAATCACAGCTGATGTGGTAGAAGCAGTTGTCCGAGCCTTAGTCTAAGAATGGGCAAATAAGCGGAATCAGACCTTTGATTGTTGTCTCTGCTGCAGTAACCATGTTAGTGCTGTCACAAGTTAATTTATAACAGAGGGCCTGGTTGGAAAATTTCTGATGGAGCATTTCCATCAGGCAATATTGGTTTGTCAAGAAAAAAAAAAAAAAAGAGATGTGGTAATTGTGATCAATCTTTTGAATGAAACCAGATAAGTTTCTGACAAAGTCCTGTTTAGTTTCCCAACAGCTCACCTGACCTCACTTGCTCCATGGTAGCCCATGGGCAACTGCATGCAGGGGCTGTGTGCAAGCTAGGTACTGTGGGTTATTCAGATTCACAGATGGAAGACTAGTCAGTTTTCAAATCCTAAAAGCACAAAAACACACAAACACCACCACCACCACCTCCCCCCACACACACCCTTTTTTAAAGTCACCGGCTATAATGCTGGAGCATAGCTTTAATGGACAGTACTTCTTGGAGCCATGTTATCAGTGGTCTAGGACAAGAGATTCCAAGGTGTAACCTAAAGGACATGGTGAGTAATAAGTGGCTATGGAATTGTGTAACAGAATTCTCACCTAAAATCCTTTGAAATGGGTATATTCCAGCTTCTGGAATATGAAATCTGCTTACCAAGAAGAAAAATGTGGGGGCGTCCTGATTTTTTTTTTTTTAATTATTTTTTTTTTAATTCTTTAAGGTAGAGAAAGGGTCATTAGGGGTTTTTTTTTCCCTTTTATGGGTAGAATATAATTTTTGACAGAGCAATGTGCTAACTCAGTTATCTTAACAGAATTTTGTAATGACCTCCTTCATGCTGTCCCTTATAACTACAGTCGTGACCCTCACTTTCGTGAGCTTGTAAATGCGCTGGGACTTCTGCTGTATCTCCACCTACCCATTGTGTCTAACAGTGTCTTTAAGAAGGCACTGGAGAAAGGACGTGGCAGCAATCTTGCTATACAGAAATCTGAACTTATTTAGAACATGCTTTCACTAAATTGCAAGCAGCAACCTTTCCTCTCTTGCTTGCTTCTATAGCACAGTCTTTACTAAGCTGTTGCTTAGTTAAAATACTGACAGGCAAGAACTGCTTTTGCTTTTCAGCTGCAATATCTGTAAAAGGAAAGGAAAATTCATGCTCTTCTTAAGTTATATGTGTTAATGACAAATGCATCACTTATTGATATCAAGATTTCACTTCAGGAGTTAAATCAGCTGACAAAGTAAGGAAAAATTTATTAAATCTAATTATAAGCAAGGTTTACAAGTGGCTATATAGAGAAACAATTTTGGATTATTTTGTTCTTACATGAAGCAACAGTAAATGTAGTAAATGAATAGTAAATGAAGTAACAGAAAATGGGGGGGGGGGGGGGGGAGCAGATCTAAACCCACAAATCATTAAGTCATACTTCCATCAACTTTTGTAACAAGTTTTGATGCATTGAAAGACAGTGTGTGCAACAGAAATCACTCCAGTGTGAAAACAGTGAGTTTTGATTTTTTCATTTCCTCATTTTTCATCAAAACCATTGTATCAGTGCAGAATATAACATGTTATTGTATTGATTTGAGTTTCTCTACTACCCAATCAGCCATAAGCCAGCAGTGTGCTGTAATGATAGCAGGTCAGAGCACATGTAGCCATTGTTTCTAACACTTACTGTCTCTTCTAAAAAAAGACCCATTTATGCCTATAGCAGCAGATTCACAAATTTTTGCTAGCTAAATTGTATTGCTAAACTAGCATTTTTCAAACTCCTTACTGACAAAACCACTGGAACGTCATTTAAGACTAGATTAAGTTTCATAAAAATGTTTTTTCATATTTTTGCTGATTCAGGGATACAAACTACAATTGTTCTTTCTCCAGTAAGAAGAAATAAGAGATAATTAAGGGGAGCATACATGTGTGAAGTACTGACTATAGCTTGCTAAATGACTTAATAAATTTTATTTCACTGTGAGGCATTTGCTGATCAAATGCAGATAATTTAAACACTTCTAGGTCTATCTATTAAAAAAAAAAAAAAAGAGAGGGAGAAAAAAAAAAAAAAAAAAAAAGAGAAAGGAGCCATGAAGTAGTTTATACCAAAAGTGCGACTTGCCATGAAGTTAGCATGATAGTTTGAGATTCCTAACATCTCCCCACTCCAAAATCTACCCATTTATTACAATGAGACAATTGATCCTATTTGCATAAAATTTTCAGTATCTTGGCTTGGCACCTTTTTCAAACGAATAAAGCCTTGCTCCATACACATTATTTTTATATAAAGCCCCCATATTGCATAATTCATAGTAACTAATGCCTTATAAACAAATTAAGGCAGCTGTATTCATTGCTGTGTTGCTGCATTTGGCTTTTTAGCCTAAAGCCATTTAAAAATAGTTAATGGAATTTCATTTTTCACCCTGGTATTTAAACCATGATAAATTTCCCCATTAAAGATCCCTGACAGCCTTAGATGACAGTAGGTGACTCTGAGTGATAGAAGCCTCTGCCCTCTTGTGGCAGATCAGGTTGGTGAAGTAAACTAGAGACTAGAGATTCTCCTTAACTTCAACAGTGTACTGTAAAAGAACAAAACGTTTCAAGGATTCAGTTCTGCAGGCACTGAAATCTTCAGCTACGCTCTTAGTTTGCTAATGAAGCAAGGCTCTTGGGGAGAAAAAGACTGGCCTTTCTGATTCAGCTATGCCACTCAGACTCTGCTTCGAACACAGGTATTTTCACCCTGTGCCACGGTGATGGGTAAATTCTGCAGCTTCTCTACTGAGACTTATCAAGCTGCTTTTTCACTGTAAGTATCCTGGCATACTCTGTTTACAGTAGAGAAATCATCAAATACAGGAATAATCCATATAGTTTAGTCCCATCTTATAGAGATACCAGAGAGAGCTAACTGAAGGGATGTACTTCAGTACGAATGTTAAACACTTAAAACTAGTGCATGCATGTATTCATATTACAAGGACTTTGAGGAGTCTAATTTGGACGTTTGAGCATGGAAGAAACTTTTCCTTCTTTGTTTCCCTAGCAGCAATGAATTTTTCAATTATATTTTTCAAGGCACTTGCTGATTCAGCAAACTCCATTTCATATTTTGAGCCTCCTGACATGGTTTGCGGGTGGTTCACCATGAAAAAAAATAATATAAAAATAGAAAGAAGGGAGGGGCACAGCTGTGAACAGAAGCAGAGGGACATGAGAAATTTGTGGAGATAAGCTAAAAAGCTCTGCATACATCAAAAGCCACAGGAGGTTACAATGAGTGTTAATGGCAAAATGTGGAAGTACAGAAAAATGTAGCTCAGGGAGACTGCATGTCAGGTTTTGCTTGTCTGTGCAGAGCTGCTCTTTTAATTCACTTTTGGAACCAAATCAGAATGGTTATCTTAGAACCAATGCAGTATAGTAAAAGGCTGAGAGACTTTCTGAGGGAACAGAGATTGGTAAGAAATCATCTGTTAACAAATAAACAAAACTAACAACGACAAAACAAGCCACAGCCAATACAAACTAAAAACCCCAACAAAACAAAAAACCAAAAAAACCCCAAACACAAAAACCCCTGAAAACACCCCAGGTTCAGCAAGTAGAAAAATAAGCTCAGGCTAAGTATAATGCTATAGTAATACATTTGCTATCTTTGAACTTTGTGATATAAATTAATGGTAGATTTTAACTACACCAATTAGTTCTGTTTCAATCTTGTGTTCAGTGTGTTAAGTTCAGAGATCCCATCTATTTAATTGAATGAGAAAAATGTGTCAGTGATTTGACAGTTGAATGTTTTTGCTGTAATGGTAATATGTACAGGTATAAAGGCGTGTCTGTTACTTAGGTTTTGAACTCAGTACTACAGAGATCTCTCGCCCAGATGCCTTAATAATCGCGACATACTATGTGCTACATGTTTAGATATGAGTAAATGTATCCACCACAAATAAAACCATATGGTATTCAGAGACCAGACTGTCAAAGAAAAGTGGCTGCAAACAACGCAGCACAAAAAAACCCAACTGAAAACCACAAGAATAAAAAGTAAAATCTGGAACATAAAAAATACTAGTTCTTAAAGTTTGTGAGGCAAGACCAACAATGTAATAATATCTGTCTGTTTGTAATGCAATATCTGCTGAATGTCCTAGCCAGTCAATACCGGAGAATATTCTAGGAATCAGTCAACAGAATGCTATTGATTTGGGGACATTTCAAGAAAAACAACAACAAAAGGATGATGAAGCTTTTGCTATTTTGGCAGAATCTCAGTTTTAGTGTTTCTGTAGTTGTTGATAACGTATGGCATCCTTAATGCTTTTATATCCAACCTTGCTGCTCCACCTTACAGTATTTAAGATAACTTGACACCAAAATTATCTCCCAAATAAATAATAACAGAAGGGGGGGGGAGGAGGGAACAAAAAAGAAGGTGTGTGCACAAAGATTGAAAATATGCAGAGCCCTCACTGACAAGAAGAAAACAACGGGTGTGAGTGGGTGTTGGGGGACAGGGAGGGCCCTGCCCAGGCATAAGAGTGGGCAGGAAAGCTGCAGAGAGAGATGAATGGGAGTACAGAGGAAAGCCAGGAATTACTGGTATCTGCAGTGAACTTGGGCTTACAAAAACTATTAGGGTTGTTTATGCCTTCTGCATTTAATTGAAAATATAAAAAGAAACATTGTGGACTAGCATCTATGTAGTTGTGAGCTTATTTATTATTAAATCCTACTTCTTCATGTCCTTTATGTACTGCTGCCATGAGCGGACAGCCTACCATTTCCCAAACATCTGTTTTGAAAGACTTGTATTTGCTTACAGTAGCATGTATTTAACATTTAAGCACTTTCAGCAACTCTTTGAAACAATTAGCTCATAATGAGCAGCTTCCATGCTAGAAAACTATACTAAAATGCTTATTAAAAACTTTAAAATGTTAAGACTCTGACTTTAGCAAGAAAAAGGCCACACTATCATCAGCTCACTCTCAGGAGTGTTTTTGAGGTGTTGTTTCTACAAAGCAGAAAATAATTGCTGCAAGGAAATTCTACTTCACTGTAAGTTTTTTTGCCAGGACGATGTCTGAAGGTACATCAAAGCCTGCTGAGGTTGAATGCTTTGTGACAGATTCCTGAAACATCATATGAACAGAGCTTTGAAAAGACACATTATAAAAGTTATTTGGGGTTTTCTTTGGGCTTCTTCATGAACCTTTATCTCACTCCCTTCATCACCATGCAGCCCAAGGTGCTACCTTGCCAAGCTAGCTGTAAAAACTAGAGTTTAATAAGATACTCAAGCAAAGAAAAAGGGGAAGACAGGGAAAGTGTTTCCTGACACCAGCTGTTCCAGGGAAGGGGGCTGAAAATGAGATCTTGCTAAGTGGTTAGACCATCAAAAAGAAGAACTTGGCTTATAACAGGGCTTTTCCTCATTTTTCTTGACCACAGAATACTTGAGAAGTCTGACTTATTAAAGCTGTCCTTGAAGAATCAGCAGTTTCGTTGTGGAGATTCCTCCCAGAGGCCCCAAGAGTCAAAAAAAACCACAAAACAAAAACCCCAACCAAACCCAAACAGCAACAAACAGCAAACAGATTAAAGTTCAGTCTTGGAACTTGAATGCTTAAGTTTGCTGAACTACAATAAATAAATTAAAAGAAATCTCTCCTTCTTTCCCATAAACTTCAGGACTGTTTATTTTTGTGTTGAGGTGTTAAGTCTTCTTATGTAAATGAACCTAATCCATAGTTTGCAACTCCTGGTCATTTTGCAAAGGGAAAAAATACCTAAAAGGGATTTACCACTGTTCATTTCAACTATTCTATTAGAAGCATTGCTTCACATCAAATATGCATAAGAGGGAGTTACTGTAAGGTTATTACAAATTTAGAAAGCAACAGTGCTATGAAAAATACATGGAGTACATGTGCATAACTGTTTAATGCCTAGCTTTTAATTATTTTATTTTCAATCCACACTGCTGCATGCTTACAGCTGAAGGCAAATTTTCAGGACCTTGGTGCCTGGGAAGCCCATCAAACACTGTTCCTATTATGCTGGAGACTGCAATTGCATAGTATGAAATGTAGCTTGGAGAGCTAATACTTCGGGTAGTCATGAGCAATGAAGAAAATCCTGTTTAGGGATTATAGATGAAAAGAGGGACAGATGTAGCCACAGTTCTTTGACTAACAAGAAGCAAATTTCATCACAACTTCAGTGGCCTTGTGCATGTAGCTTAGATGTTTACTCTTGCATCCTGTATTTTGGTTCCTTGTGTCTTGTATATGTGAATTGTAGTCCTGTAGATCGCATTCTGTGCTACTGAAAGATACTGCACTTATGAGGAAGCAACAAAAACTTTGAGACACTCATTTATAAGAAAGACCTGTGGTGCAGATATTTGGAAGTAACGCGTTTTTTCCTTCATGCTCAAATGCATTTGAAACACTGTTGTAAAATATGCATTGAAAATCACAGTGATAAAATGTTCCTTCACATCCTCTAAATAGACAAAAGATTTCTTGCAAGTTATGCAGATTTTAAAGACGTAAATCAAAACACCAATGCAGTATACCTTCTTTTCTGTGATTATCTACACAGTTGTGATAATTGCCCATTGTATTCAATGCTTTTTAGTAATATTTTAATTGCTATTATGTTCCTAAAAATGCTATATTAATAGACATTGTCAACAGTCAACAGATGGCATATGTGCTTGGTGTCATAAATTATATATCATGTAAAAAAAAATCACTTTATCCTTTGCTAACTTGGCTAATGGGGGGGGGTGAGTTTAGTTTTTAAAACATTCTATTTTAAGTATATAAATATTGCTTTAGATCATGGTTTTGTGTAATCATGAAATTAACAGCTGTGAATAAATTGAGCAAAATGACCCAGGTTAGAACTTGACCAAAATGCCATGTGAATGTATTTACTTTCAACATTGATGCCTGCTTCCACAGCAGACAGAAAAATAAGGTATGAAATAATAATTCAAAAAAGCATAGTACAAAAATACATTTTGGACTTATTCAGCAAAAAATCTGAGGTTTGTTCTTTTTCCACTATTATGTAAATTTATATGAGCTTTTAAAGGCAAACATGATTTCTGCCTGCCCATTCTCTGAAGCAACGTGATCCAGTTCTCACTAAATATGAGCCATCCAGCAGCTATAGAGCTTCATCAGCACAACACTAAACATAGCTACAACACCCTAAATCACAGCAACCCATGGCTTCTGTTTTGAAGATGATTTCCTCAAATCAGCTAAAAACGTGGGCAGGCTGAGGTTGCATTTGGTGGTGAAATAAAGTGTAGATATATCCTCTCTTAACATCATCTGATTTAGTGTGCCATTCAGGAAGCTTGGACTCAAGTCTTTTAGCTAGTTCCAATCAGAAGGCTTGATTTGGGGATTTTTCATAGAGTCCCTTGGATTCATAGGACAATCCTGCATATCCAGAACTCCCAAATATCCAGAGGGGGGCAGGAAAACCACAAAATAAGAACAAGAAAAACAACTCCTTATATTTATGTTTTTAAAGCACGTTTAATGTAGTTAAATATCTATTAGCAAACAACAAATTATATACATGCAAAGCTACCCTTGCTTTTAGTGGCAGATATGCTGAACAAATGATACAGCATAAAACACTTCTAGATTTTTGTTGACCTGCTTTGAAATTATTTTTGAACACTTACTGCGTAAGAGAATGCATTGACATAGACCTTCACTAAATTTCCAGAGGATGCACCACCATTCTGCTCCCCAAACCAGCTTTTATCCTCAGTGACAATCTTGGATCCCCAATGACAACTAATTGCACATATGTCCTGGAATCTCCAGAATGCTTTGTACGGAAGATTGATCTGAGTGTGGGAACTGTTTCTTGGAAGCAAACTCAAAAAAGTTAAAAAGAAGATTTTATTTAAACCCAGCAGAACTGAGCTAGGGAATGACTGAAGACAATTTTTAGGAGAGTGGGGGGTTTTGTGCTTGTTATAGCTTGCTTGTATAATGGCACCAGAAGACACACATTATGTAAAGAGTGCTCACAAAAAGAGATTTGCCATACCAAACAAAATTTTTAAAAGGTGCCTTAGGTTTTCATCTCTTCAATAGTTAGTATAAGAATATTACATTTAGTTACTATACTTATATTAGTATATACTTAGACTCAGTACAAGAATATTTCTAGGGGATGAGTGCCTACAGATACATAAAAAGGACAGGGAACTGTTGGAACAAGTCCAAAGGAGGGTTATGAGGATGATCAGGGGGCTGGAGCACCTCCCATATGAAGATAGGCTGAGAAAGTTGGGGCTGTTCAGCCTGCAGAAGAGAAGGCTGCATGGAGACCTCATAGCAGCCTTCCAGTATCTGAAGGGGGCCTGTAGAGATGCTGGGGAGGGACTCTTCATGAGGAACTGTAGTGAGAGGACAAGGGGTAATGGGTTCAAGCTTAAACAGGGGAAGTTTAGACCGGATAAAAGGAGGAAGTTCTTTACTGTAAGGGTGGTGAGGCACTGGAATGGGTTGCCCAGCGAAGTTGTGAATGCTCCATCGCTGGTGGTGTTCAAGGCTGGATTGGACAGAGCATTGGGTGACAAGTTTTAGTGGGAGGTGTCCCTGCCCACAGCAGGAAGGTTGGAACTAGCTGATCTTCCGGTCCTTTCCAACCCTAGCTATTCTATGATTCTATACCACACTAACATCAGCTGTTTTGAAAGGAGAAACCACTCCAAAAAATCGGGCCCCAGTTTTGCACAAGTTGATCATGTCAAAGTTGAAGGCATATTTTTAAATCTTTTTAATTATCTCTACCTGTAGAGTTAATAAGCAATTAGTCTACCTACAAAAAATTCTGAGGCAAACAGATCCATTTTTTTCTGTGTTAATCTGCATAGTAGCCTTTGTCTACAAAGTATTATGCCTTAATAGTGGAGGGTTTACGTTGCTCATAAGCCTTTTGTTTAGGTTTGAAAACATTATGTGGTACCTAAACCAACAAGAATACTATTATTCTTTGTGTTTTTTAGGGAGGGAGGTCTAATTAAGCAGGTTTCCATTGTTATAGGCACAGCTGTGAAGTAATTGACTGTGGCATAAGTTATGTATCCCTAACTGAAGGCAAGGTTTCCCAATAGAAGATAAGGTTTATTATTTGAAACTAGAATCCACAACAAAAGGAATAACTAACATCAGAAGAATATCCTTTCCAACCCTAACTATTCTATGATTCTATAATATAGATGCCATTATTTTCTTATTTTAGGTGTTTTCTTTTTTTGACAAGTATGGTAAGTTGCTCTTTTAAAACAACCTGTTCTTTTAAATACTAGCAAGCTTTTTTGCTGGCTTAGAGTCCAAGGGAAATGGATTCTATTTAATTAAAATATACATAGTGCTCTGATATGTTAAAGTGACCCAATTAATACATATGCTCACCAAGAAATACATCTAACTGAAATATCAAAAACTATTGCAAAGAGACCAAGTATCAAAAACTAAATGAAGTCAAGGACCACCGTTTTTTGTTTTAATTATTGTAATTTCCTCAATTCCCTACCGATAAAAAGTATGGATTTTCTTGTTCTCCTCTTTTCTGATATCTTGTAGTTAGGTTGTTCCAAACAAGGCCAGTTTTCTTCAAACAAAGCAATATCAATCTTTATTTTGTGATGCAAATATTAAGCACCTCAGTTGAATGTTTTCAACTTCCTCTGTCATGGGTCAATGACAAATTCTCAGTCCACTTTTACAAAAGCAGGCAGATGTGAGAGGTCCATTTCATGATACGTGTAAACAACCAGAAATGTTTTCAGTGGGAAAACAAGGATTTCAAGGAGCTGAGAACTCTTAACTTTGAAATCTGCAGTGTATTAAGGGAGCTGTAGCAGATTCAGTGTCCAGGCTACTGTAAAATGGAGTCAGTCTCTAAAGTAGTTTGGGAGCCAAATGAAGTGTAACTTGATCATTTAGAAGTATTACAAGTATTACTTTTCACAATTTTATATTTAGAACTTTTCACATTTCCTCAGATTCATTTAACCCAGAATGAGCATAGTTACATATGTAAAAATGAAGGCAGCATTATTTTTATATGTTGAATTAAATAATTTGCATTTTAGATACAGTCCTTCAACCATGAGCATTTCTTTTAAATGTATTTTGGGGTTTTGTTTGGTTGGTTGGTTGGGTTTGGAGTTTTTTTTGGCGGGATTGTTTTGTGGGATTTTTTTGTCCTTGAGACTTTTCTGCTACAAAGCCTTTGTTTCTCAGCCAAGGACTTCAACATTTGAGGCCTTGGAGCAAAACCGCTGATTTTATAAAACCTAATTAAATAACTGTAAACCCAACCATACAGATAAATGAACTTTAAATGGCCTGAACTTTACAGAAATGGAGGTGTAAGCAGGAAGACATATGTAAAAGATGGAGCAAATATGATAAAGGTACGGGATATGATCACTGTTAACATAATCATCTATCAGTCTCTGTTTCACTTGGCTGATCAGTAAGACTTCACATTTTCCTTTGAAAACAGTGGATCTACCCTGTTCTTTGCATTAGTCTTTTCTGTACCTTTTATTGTCATCTCTCAAATCATAGTGAGTTTTCATCCTCATCTAACATTTTCTAAGCACCTGCATGAACAAAGCTAAGTTTAAATGCAACTTCCTGGAAAACAAGCAGACAAAACTGGTAAGGTATTTATTTCTTAACAGACTACTTGGTTCTCATTTTCCTGCTTACAGAGAAAATAGTTTGCTAAAAAAAAAACCTAAATTGGAATTGTACCCTCTTAAGCTGCTAAATTCTGTCATTCTCTTGCATTCCATACAAATAGCTACTTACAGTCCTTCAATTGTGATCCCACAAATTCATGGGTCACCCTTTGCCATTTCCTGCATTTTGGGCTTCTCCACAAGGTAGGTACCTTTGGAGCTATGAGCTCATACCCTCTTTCCATATGCCACTCAGAAAACTTTACCTGATTCATGAAGTTTGATTCTCCATTGTAAAAGCATATGCATCTGCCACAGTTGTTTTAGGAGCACTAAGGACGTACATCTCCTCTCCTCTAAAGCTTCATGTGAAATGATGTCACACAGTGATTATAAAATGGACTGCTGGTACCAAAACAAAGGTTGTCCTACATATTATTTTGACATGGGTATGTTTTTTCATATTTGCTCTAATGCACTTCACCTGAACAATCTTCTGGAACAACAACGGCAAGGATAGTAACTTTTTAACTATGTAAACTCTGTTCAGAACAGATCTGGAAGTAAATGACAAAGTTGTAATAGCCTAATGACTTCCCTACATGATTATTACTACAATTGACAAAGAATAGAAAAAGAAAAAATTCTATCACAGATGGATTTAATGAGCCAGATAAAGTTATTCAGTGTTACCACAGCAATCAGACTGACTGTATGTAAAATACTTTTCCATGAATATTTTTTCAGCCTGAAGAATAATCAGTTATGCACCAATGTAGACTGACTGAGCATTCCATATATCTCACATTACAGCCTAAGCAATGTTTGAAATCCCTCCCTTTGAAAACACTATTGCATCTGGAGTTCAGAAGTGTAGTAGATGATAAAAAAAACCCCAAGAATCAGGAGGCAGAAACTCTATACCAGTTGCTTAGAAATGCAGGTGCTTAATATACAATGAACAGATATTTATGATTTGCATAAAACTATCATGTGAATAGCAATTTATGCCATGAAAAACAGCAGGTTTCTACCCCGATTTTCTAATCTAGTGCTGAAAACAGTAGTGAGGGTCAGTTTTATACTTGTGACTTCACAATATTTGTGGAATTACCGTAGAACAAATGATTGGCAACTATGAACTACAAGGAAAGAAGTACATTGAGGAATTGTGTTGACACAGTGTAGTACATAAAACTATTGGTGCAGAGTAGAAAATAGATTTCCCTGAAGTCAGTGGGAATTTTGCTAGTGGGTTACACATTGCCAACATTTCACTGCCAGTACACAGAGTTTGGCTATTTAGCAGCCTTCTAGTATCTGAAGGGGGCCTATGAGGATGCTGGGGAGGGACTCTCCACTAAGGACTGTAGTAACAGGACAAGGGGTAATGGGTTCAAACTTAAACAGGGGAAGTTTAGACTGGATATAAGGAGGAAGTTCTTTACTGTGAGGGTGGTGAGTCACTGGAATGGGTTGCCCAGGGAAGTTGCGAATGCTCCATCCCTGGCGATGTTTAAGGCCAGGTTGAACAGAGCATTGGGTGGCATGGTTTAGTGTGAGGTGTCCCTGCCCCTGTCAGGGGGGCTGGAACTACATGATTTTAAGGTCCTTTCCAACCGTAACTATTCTATGAGTCTACGATTCTATTTTTACCTTGAATTAATGTACAGTTCATCTAATTTCCTATCCCTCCCCACTCATTTTCTCCCCTTCTTAACTCTCCCTCCCTCCTTACCTCTCTTTGGTTTCTGTTCTATATCTGTTGCATCTGCCAGGCAGTTAAATTTTAAAATAGATTTTTTTCCTTTGAAGTGCTAATGCAAGCACTGCTATTTCTATAGCAAGTAACTTCACTGACTGCTCTGTTTTTTGTTTTTACTCTTTCCTTTATGTGTTTGTATGTTCATATGTAGAGTGTTATGTGACTTTAACAGTGAAGAGTAGAAAAAATGGAAAGAAAAAAATCTCCTAATTAAGTTTTATAAATAAAAGTTAAGTCCCAGCTGTTCCACCTCAGTCTGTGAATTTGTCAGATCTCAGGAGCTAAGCAGGTCGAGCTTGTTGAGTAATTAGATAGGAGACCTCTGAGGAAAACCCAGAGTGCTGTTAAGTGGTGGCACTGAAGATTCAGTAGCTGCCACTACTCCTTTTCAGTAAGTGTTGAACCATTGTTTCTGTTGCCCGTTCTTCATTCAGACCATCAGTGGCTATTAAACATGACATGTCTGTAGAGAACCTGTTTTACAAACAGGTAAAGATTTTTATTACTAGAAGGTAGGAGGATGTTCTGAAAGAACTACTTTATACACACACTCTTTTTACAGTCTTTAACCATGTGCTAGTGGCCAAGGATAGGAAAGCAGATGAACACCGGAGACAGAGTACTGGATCTTTGATCAGTTCCAGCATGGCATTTGTGTGTTTTTTTAAGAAACAGAAGTTTTTTGTGTATTGAGCTATTGAGCAAGATGGTTATTTTTTGCTGTTGAATAAAATATGTATGTGTGTTTATGTTAAACATCTATACTTACCTTATTTATGGTAATGACCAACTGCCCTAAAGGGACCATTATATGCCATACATTAATGTAGAGAAGTAAAAAAGTAGAAAAAATTATTTCCATCCTTGGGTGTTACCCTGAAAGAGTTTAGGAGTCCTTACTGATACTGTGAGACTTAGCTCAGAGACGTCCATTTGAAATATTTAGGTTTTATTCTTTCAGACTGGGAATATTTCATTCATGAGTGTGTTGTATCTTCCATGTAAGTTCTTTCATTTATTTACAGGTATAGAAAAAGACCCCACTCATAAATAATCAGAAGTCACCAGTTACGTGTGAACTGAGAAAATTAGTAATTTTTACTGTCTGGGTTATCCTCAAGGTTTGCTTTGTGAAACATAATTTGAGACAACTGTTTCCTGGTCTGTATGTATCAGGAATGTACTCATACTTTAGTGTGTTGAACTACAGCTTGGCCAAGGCTTGGTGGGTTGTCCTCTTGTACGGCTGTTTCTTTGAGCTGATCCTGTTTGTTTACAAGAAACTACAAAATCCTATCTTTCTGTAAAGGCAACGGAGTATTACTTCACCACTTGCTCCAAGCCACTGTCAGCTCACTTCTGCAAATGCTCTCTTCTTTTCTTTTTTTCAAGGCTCCAGGGGGCAATTTCAAAAGATATCTTCTTACATTCTCTCTTATTTTGTCCTAAGCTTACTGGAGAAGTGATGTAGGCATTTTGGAAAGGTTACAGACACCTAAATCTTCATACAAAACATGAGAGTTAAAAACTTTTTCTCTTGTATAGGAATGTCTCTTTGATTTAGCAGGTCTTTGGGGTATTTGAATGATAGCTGTATATACCAGTTTCAGCTTCCAAAGTGTAAGTAATTCTTATGGTCACCTTAAAGGAAGGTGTACTTCTGAAAATGTGAGATGGGAATTCTGTAAATCAATTAATAATGATACTTATATTCATATCTGAGATTTATCACTTTAATAACAGCATGTATATTTACAACTGAGATTTATCACTCTGTCACATAGCTTTGTTATTGTGCCCAATGGCTTATCAGGATTTTGGGATTGTAGACTATTCCCCTTAGAAGAAGGAACTGTTAATAGAGATTGATTTTTTTTTTTCAGTGCAGTCTTGTTTCTAAAAAGCAACATAAAAAAAATCCTGTTTCTTTGAGCACAGCAGAAATTATACATATTGAAAAGCTTTTTGTCAAAGACTCATAGCATGGTTTGGATTGGAAGTGACTTTAAAGATCATCTAGTTCCAACCCCCCTGCCATGGGCAGGGACACCTTCCACTAGACCAGGCTGCTCAAAGCCCCATCCAACCTGGACTTGTGCACCTCCACTACTATAATGTTACCTATTCCTGCCTTCCCTTTAATCCTGACCCATAAGCTCTAGGTTGGCTCCTCATCCATCCCCAGGCGGAGCTCCATGCACCCCAGCTGATCACTGACATAGAGGCCAACACCCCCTCCTAATCTCCTCTGCCTGTATCTTTCTATTCTATCACTCCAGTCATAGGAGCCACCCTACTACATCTCTGTAATGCCAGTAAGATCATAGCTCTGCAGGTGTGTGCGTGTTGCTAACTCCTTTTGTTTACCTCCCTTGTTATGTGCGTTTACATAGAGGCATTTAAGTTCGGCTCCGATGAAGCTTATTTACTGGCTGGAGTAGCAGAAATTCCATTGTGCTGCCCATGTCAGTCATGTTCAACCCTTGTCAGTCTGTGCCAGCAGCCCAAAACTTGTCTCAGTTTTCTCTGCAGTAGCTGTTCGTCAGTAATTAGACATTAGCTCCTTCTACATATTGGCTGTTTCTGCATGTTTACATATGTTCTACATATCTAGCCCCTGTTTGCTTCACTTGTATTTATTTCCTGCTTAAAACAGCAAAACCTCACCCACTTCATTCACATTCTGAATGGGCTCTTTCAAGCTTTTGTTTCGTATATACACATGTAATTGTGTTTGGGGTTTAGAGACTACAGGCATTCCAGCTACTTCTTTCTGCAAGGAGCATAATGACTTCTTACATCTATCTTAAATGAAGAGGGACAGCTATACCCAAGAGCTGCAATGAGGTTTACCTGACCTATAATTTTACAGCATTATAAACCACATATCAGCTGAAACTTCAGGGCTAGCAAAACAACAAAGGTCTTTGTTCAGCATTGTGGTGTACCGAGTTTTCCTCTCAGTGATCTCATGTCTGTTCCTCCAGAAGCAGGAAATGCATCAAGGTTCTGAAGGGCAAGTCTGCAAAATGCTTTATTATTTGGCTAATTGCACAGCTTCTGGAGGACATTCCGAGATGGTGTACTGTAGACACCAGTGCTGTCTGCGACTTATGCTAGCTGTTTATAGATAATTTTTGGCTGTTTTCAGGGTGAGAGAACTACAAAAGCAATTTTACTTTTAGTTACAGTCTGCTCTGAGTCTGCAGAAGGCACAAATCAGCTGTACTAACCATTTGGATTAATGTCTTCTTTTGGATCATTTTATTCCTTGCCATGACTGTTCATTCACTCTTCCTGTTTTCTCTTTTTTCTTTCTTCAGTTCACTGCCTCTGGTGACACAGTTTAGAGCACTGCAATGGAAATACGAGTGAGGGTATTTAAAATCAAGGACAACTTTAAAAATCAGAAGTAGAGTATATGGTGAAATGTTTCAGCTTCAAAAATGTTCTACACTTGTTTGGAATGCCCTCAGTAGCCCTTCAGGAATGACAGAATTGCCCCATTTTGGGAAAATAAATTTGTCATCTCTCAAAACCACTGATGTCTTCTCAGTAACTTGCGTCTTTACTGTTAATA
This sequence comes from Ara ararauna, assembly GCA_028858755.1. Lineage (NCBI taxonomy): Eukaryota > Metazoa > Chordata > Aves > Psittaciformes > Psittacidae > Ara > Ara ararauna. The sequence goes on from CM054381.1 coordinate 73,625,667, forward strand.
AGAATTTCTAACAATAGTTATGACTTCAATGAGACAAAGTCATTCAATGATAATTTAGATGTTAGGAATTACAATACTCAATTACTAAATAAACATGAGAAAAGACGCACTTCTCTGGAGGATTTCAAAGGTTGGTACTGTGTTGAATACCATATGCTGCATATGTCAAGCCCTGAGGTTTCATATGATGAAATTCCCGTAAGTTTTTATGCAGATTAAAATCCATATTTGTCTAGATAATCTCACTTTTTTATAAAGCTGCAAAGAAAAGGTCTTTGGAGAATGAGGAAAAGTTGTATCGAATTCACTCCTAATGAACTCTAGTGACTTGCGTACAGAAAGGGAGTTCTGCCCCATTATTTTTCAGATGTTTAATTCACCTGAAAATTAATGAAAATCAAGGCAGAAGACACTCTTTATGCCTGGAGTTTTAGTCTGTGCTTCAGACTGAAACAAATAATCATAATTCAACTGAAACCACAGTTTCTATGTAGTGGCCAGAATTAGTCATAAGTCAGACCAACTTCATGAACCTTACTAGCTTAATATCTGTGACCAAACTTTGAGTATTAAGCTTTGAATCAAACAAATGTCATATGGCCTTCAGGCCTGGATATTTCACATAGCTGTAGTACTATCATTTGCTTTTAGTTTTACTAAATCAGGATTGATCTTATCATAAGATATTCTTCCTTCAATATAATTAATTTTATTGAGAAAAAAAATCTAGAAAATGTCTGTTTATATTCTATATAAGCTACTCTAATTAGGAATGTCATGTGAAATACCGTGAAACCTCAGAGAAAATTCAGTGAATGAAATCCTAGCCTGACAAAGGAACTAGAAATTCTTTTCTTTGACTTTTGTGTGATGAAGAGTTCACCCAAAGTCTTTGAGAGAGATGCAGCAAGACTGAATGTCTAGATGTGACAGAACTGAAACTTCAAATGACCCACAGTATGAATACACATGACTTGAAGTATTTCCAATGAATCTCTGTCCATATAAATTCAGATGTCGCATTAGTGGAACTATGCATCCATATGTAATAAATCTGTCCATCTTTTAATGCCAATAAGGCATCAGCAAGGAAGTTAATAATTTGGTAGAAACATAAACCTGTACTTCAATAAATAAAAACAATATAAGAAATCCAGTCTTTAAAATTTTGAATGCTTTTGTAGACACAAAGGTACATAAAAGTCAGAAATAACTCATGAATTAAATTGCCCATGCAATTGACTTCTCTAATAAGGAATCTGGAGATTTTCCAAAAATAGAAGAACAAGTTGAAAGCATTGAAAATAGGTCCTTTCTTCTCCCTCTCTAGGCATGTTGACTTTTCTTTGAGTTATAGTCCTAGGCTGTTTGTAAGCAGGAAATCTAGTGCAGAAGATAGACTGGACTTTCACCATGGCTTTTGCTCTATCGTTTTAATTATACTGTATCTTTATTTTTCTATCATGAACAATTGATACCTCATCCAGTATATCATTTAACACCTTTGCTTTTTCCAGAGTTTAATGCAAGCCACCTGGAAGCAGGTGTCTATATATGGGCAACTATTTTAATGGAAGAGATGAAAACTAGTACAAAAATTGTAAAGCAAATAAGGACCTGCTAAAGGAAGAGGGCTTATTTTGAAAAGAGATAAACGTATAATATGGAATTTGCTAGATTCTTTAAGAATCACTCTTATTATTTCAGTATCTCTTAATAATTTCACTATTAATCTTAGGGGGAAAAAAAAAGAATACGTTAAATTTACTGTTGTTTCCCAACTTGCTAACAGCCCACACAAGGTATTGGAGACAAGAAATGGTGTTATATTATAGAATCATAGGATCATAGAATAGTTAGGGTTGGAAATAACCTTAAGATCATCTAGTGCCAACCCCCCTTCCATAGGCAGGGACACCTCACACTAAACCATGTCACCCAAGGCTATGTCCAACCTGGCCTTGAACACCACCAGGGATGGAGCATTCACAGCTTCCTTGGGCAACCCATTCCAGTGCCTCACCACCCTTACAGTAAAGAACTTCTTCCTCATATCCAATCTAAACTTCCGCTGTTTAAGTTTGAACCATTACCCCTTCTCCTATCGCTATAGCCCCTTAATGAAGAACCCCTCCCTAGCATCCCTATAGGCCCCCTTCAGATACTGGAAGGCTGCTATGAGGTCTTCACACAGCCTTCTCTTCTCCAGGCTGAACAGCCCAAACTTTCCCAGCCTGTCTTCATACAGGAGGTGCTCCAGCCCCCTGATCATCCTTGTGGCCCTCCTCTGGACTTGTTCCAACACTTCTATGTCCTTTTTATGTTGAGGACACCAGAACTGCACACAATACTCTAAGTGAGGTCTCACAAGAGCAAAGTAGAGGGGCAGGATCACCTCCCTCGACCTGCTGGTCACACTCCTTTTGATGCAGCCCAGGATACGGTTGGCTTTCCAGGCTGCGAGTGCACACTGCTGGCTATGTTAAGTTTCTCATCGACCAATACCGCAAAGTCCTTCTGTGCAGGGCTGCTCTGAATCTCTTCTCTGCCCAACCTGGAGCTGTGCCTGGGACTGCTCTGACCCAAGGACCTTGCACTTGTCATGGTTAAACTTCATCAGGTTGGCATCAGCCCACCTCACAAGCTTGTCAAGGTCCCTCTGGATGGCATTCCTTCCCTCCAGCGTATCAACCGAACCACAGAGCTTGGTGTCATCAGCAAACTTGCTGAGGGTGCATTCAATCCCACTGTCCATGTCACCGACAAAGATGTTGAACAAGACCAGTCCCAACACCAGTCCCTGAGGGACACCACTCATTACTGGTCTCCAGCTGAACTTTGAGCCATTGAGCACAACTCTTTGCGTGCAGCCATCCAGCCAGTTCTTTATCCACTGAGTGGTCCATCTTGAATCATTATACAATAACGAAATTCAAGATCGTGTACCAGAGCCTAATAAAAACTTTTGGTATAATCTGGTAGTTTGAGAGTCAAAAGTTGTACAGCATGAGAAAAAATTGTTATTAGTACTGAGCATAGGACAAGCTATAAACTATCCACACAGGAATGTCATGAAAGAAAGTAAAGCCAATCCCATCTTCATCAGTGTTTAAATGGGATGGAGAGATTTAATGCTATTATGCACATTACTAGTGAGAGTTTACTAGAATGCCATGTATAAAACTCTGTCCATCAATGTTTAAGACAGCCTAAATCAAACTGTAATAGATCACAGATGTCATCAGAGTAATACAGAACTTCTTTTATGAAAGAGATTAAAAGAAGATCTGGTTCAATTAAGTAAAAACTGAGTGTTGTATATAAATACATCAAATGGTGAACAGAAGAGATTAGCACTTAAGAACATTATTGACGGAGAAACAAATAAGACCATTTCTGATCGAAGGAGTGATGTTCAGGTGCAGCCTTCAGTAGGAACAGTGAAACAAACAGATTTTCAGATGAACTTCTGGATTGTTCAATTTATTAGATAATGTAGTCTGCTGAACAGCAGAATTGTCGATTGGCAATTCAGAGGTTTTACTCAGGTCACACTTTTTTTTACCTTTTTCCTGCTAAAACTGATGTACCTGAAGCTTTTAATTCTGACAAAGTCTTTTTTTTTCAATAAATACTAGATAAAATAGTTCTGTTTGATATGATGTAATTATGTTGGAACACCAGTACTAAGTGCAGTGAAGTAATATGCTGGATATAGCCAGAAGCATTGAGAAAACAATGAAGAAAATTAAATCAATCTGAAAACCAGACACCTGAGTTAAAAGAAAACTTTGTTTCATCAGAATATTAATCCAGGACAAACACTTTTAAAAACAAAAGCAGAAACACCTCTCTCTGACAAGCCTTTTGTCAAATTTAATTAAGCTGTGACAAATAATGGGATGACCTCGTATGCTAATTTCAAAAGTTCTAAATCAGCTTTACTTGTGTTCTTATCCTACAGTAAGAATGGCTTGCAATATGCACAGGAAACTTAAGAATTCCCAAATGTGAAGAAAAAGTGAAAATTTTGAAAATGAGGACAAGATTTTTCTCTGCAGAAGGCAAATAAATATTATTTTAAAAAAGAAAATTCAGCTGTAATTTTCAAGCGTTATTGTTCCAAATATGTGGTCTAAATGCAAGTATTGAAGTATTAAAATAAGAGATTTTAGTCCTGCTCTAAGTACAAACCACAATGAAACCTCAACTGTGTACTTACAAGTAATTACTTTTGCATACACGTAACACAAACTCTACAGCATAATGTGAAAGGAAAAATAACAATAAAGTGTCATGCTAAAGAAATTTTCCCACAAAAGCACTCTACCTTTCCAGTTTGTTTTTTTCTTCCTCCTTACACAGCTCTAATCCTCACTGCTTATGATTATCGAAGGGCTTGTGACAATTTTGGGATCTCTCTGTGTAAAGCTCATTGATTCTGTTTGATATTTCGGAATTGCTATAGGTAGCTGGGTCAGGTTGAAAATCCTAAAAATCCACAAGAGGTGACATGAGAAATTTTTCCTTTTAGCACACAATCGATAAAGAATTGTTAAACCTCGTTAATATCCTATTCCAGTACAGTCCTTTGAAGTATGATGATGCTACCAGGTAGTCAAACCTGGTTATACAGATGAGGTGAGGTGATACTATGTAGGTGATAAATCTAAAAAAGTTGTTCTTCACAAACAACTAAGATAAGATAACTAAGATAAGAGAACTACCTAAGATAAGGTGGCTGTAAGAAGGTGTCTCTTGCTTGGTGTCGTAGACTAAATACTTATGTGTAAGTATTGGAGAAGGATGGTGGACTTGCAGGGCTTCTACCTATATTTGGAGTGGAAAATAAAGACAGAGAAATGCGAAGGTTCTCCAGCCCTTAACAGCTGTTCTGAAACACTTAAAATCTGTGTGGTTGCTTACTCCTGCTGTGAAGAAACTCCAAATCCAGCGTATCACAAACTTAAACAAAAGACATTTGAAGAAACGTGCAATGCCCCTGTAAGGGTCTGTGACAAGATATGTGCCGGAGGACTGTGGAGGGAGACGGTGTTGCGGCTTCTGCAGACCAAAGCAAGCTCACATGGACACCAGTGGTGTCTCGCATGGAGAAACCTGTCCCTAGCGACTGGCAAGTGGCCGAATAGTTGTTTACCAAGGCGGGGGGAGGGGGGGGGTTGACTATCTTTGCGCAAGTGACCCCTGCGCAGCTACTGTGATTAGGGCCATAAGGATGCTCAGTGGCCCTGCTGCCGTCAGGGACTGTTGCACGGCCCGGCTCATCCCTTCCGTGCTCGGCAGCAGGCAGCTCGGGGCTCTGGAGCCCTTCTCCACAGCCAAGACACCTGGCAGCGAGCAGACAAGCCAGCGGTACACCTCCCGACCGCGGCCTGTTTCCTGCTGCACGGAGGATTCCCTCCGGTGGCCGAAACCAGCTCCGCAGCGCGGAGCTTCTGCAACTTGCGGCTACTTCACCCGTCCCCGGCCGTTGCCCGCCCGGCTCCTGGGCGAGGTCCCGCTGCCGCTGGGCTGAGGCAGCGCGTGCCGCTCCCGTTGAGCCCTAACGGTCCCCTGCGCGGGAGAAGCCGACCGGGGAACCAGAGCTGCCGGCAGAGCGGGGACCGGATCGCCCGGTCACCTCCTCAGAGGACTCCCCTTCCCTCGGACCTCAGGCGGGACACGGGCAGCCGCGGCGCGTCAGGCGCTGGGAGCAGCTTCCCCTCCCCTCCCCTTCCTCCGCGCTCGCGGAGTCCTGCGCCACGGGGTAACTCCGGGAGAAGGGACGTTTCTAAGAGCCCTGCCTTTCCCCAGCCCCCGCTCCCCTCCCGTGCCGCCTTCTCTGGTCACTGGGACTGATGAATTAATCATGATGTGGCTGCTGTTAATGCATTTATGTGGAGCGGGCTGTGCCCCCAGCTCGAGGCGTAGCGCGGCGGGCTGAGAGACTGAGGGGAGCGCTGGCCCCTCCGTTCCAGCGCGGAGCCACCGCCGAGCCGCCGCCGCCAGCCGCACGGAGCCGAGGCCGCGGCCGCACCGCTCTGCTGTCCATGGCTCCGGAGAAGGTAATGGGAGTTGGGACTCGCTCCCCGTTTCCCCAGCAGTCAGGGAAGGGGGCAGGGTTGGCGGGGGTGTGGAGGGGCACAGCGGCGCTGGCCGGGCAGTTTTAACTTGCCGGGTGGGGGAGTGAAACCTGCGTGTTGGGCTTGGGGAGGGGGTCCTGAGGTTCCCCCAAATCCTGTCCGTGGTTTCAAAATTGGTCGCTTGGCACCACTGTGCGGGAGCCAGCCTCACTTTTATCGCCGCTGACGCTGTCAAAAACGCTGTGGCTTCAGCAGTAACAACAGCGAGCACCCTCCCTTCGCCGGGCTGCCGGGTCAGCCGCTCAGTGCGAGAAAATAAACGCTGTTAATCCATTAGCTTCATCTTCCCCGCTTACGCGAGCGAGAAGACTTGCTAATTAATTTGCATACGAGGGAATGATCTCTGAAGGAAGGAAAAAATACCCCATTGCACCTGCTCCGCCGAGACTTGTCAGCTGAATCTGGAGAAGAGCTATAAATCATGTAAAGTGTTTGCGGTGGAGTCGGCTTCTGAGAGCTGTAGGATTATGTATCCAAATGCTGAATTTATATTTCCCACTAGGAAAAGACTGAAACTCAGGTCAGATATAAACTACATCATTTCATTTTAAACTAAACTGTAGTTATTTATTGTAATTCTAGAGGGGATTTTTTTTTTCCTCTCTTGATTGAATAGAAAGTACTGTTAGAGCATATAGTAATGATTTTACACATTATAGCTTGAAATCTCTTGCAGAGTTGGAAGTGGTTGTCAGTGTAAGGATGGTGCTTTGGAATCACATATGTCCTCTTATTCTTGCAACACATGGAAAAACTGAGAATAACCAGGCTGCTAAATTCTACTTTCAGTTTTTAGTCTGTACAAACCCATATTTTCTGAGATGCAGAATGGGGAAAACTTGGACTAGGGAGACCACAACTTCCATTGAAATACTTGACTTTCTCAGATACAGCAACTAATATCTGTGTGATGTCTGCTTTATTTCCATCCTTTGAAAAAACAATTAAAAATGTGATAAGCTACTTCCAAGAATTTTGCTTACTGCATCTAAGTCAATACTGTAATAGTTCTTGACACTTGCCTGTCTGAACTGGGAAGAACTACTGTTCAGTAAGATGTTTGTGTTTAAGAATATTTATTCCTATGGCAGGTTTTTTTTATGAAATAGGAAATGATGGGTTTAGGTTGATAAGATCAGGGTTTCACATTGTAGAAATTAATACTTTAGTTTTATGACATCAGTGAATGTGCATATATTTGACGAGTTTTGTTGCTGGCAAAACTACATTGAGGTTTTATAATTTCAGATGAAACTAATTGAGAGTGGGGTTAATTGCTTAAGTAGTCTAACATATTTTTGATACTATTGTAAATGGCAAATATTACAAAGTTCTTATGTTCCAATTGTGTAAAAATACTGCTTTCTGATTAAAAAGATGTTGTGTATCATAGATGGAGCCTGTACATTGCCTTAAGTCATGACATCAGAATGGGGGAATTGAAGAGTTTTGTTCTTCAACATTCACATATGTGAATGACTGATTTACAAGTTTCATAAGTTGTAAGCTTATTGTGTGTGTATGTGTGTGGCAAAAGAGGGCTGTACTAGTAAAATGAACTAATAATAACCTAGAAACCTCTGAGGTAAGCAAGAACATACAAGCCAGGCTAACCACTCAGTATGCTTACTTTTGAAAACAGGCAGTAGTTTTCATATCACTGTTCTTAAAGCAACAAAAAAAAGGGAGCCAAAAATGAGCACAGGCTGGAAATGAAAAGACAAAAATTTAGAAGGAGACTAGTCAGAGGGGAAAAAAACATTTTGAAATGGAGTTCTTTCTGTCAGACCCAAGACTGTATGTCACTGTTGAACTCACATATACGGCCATTTATGACATTTAAGGTGGAAGCCTCAGTCTGGTCTTTAACAAGCCAGTTAAAAGAGTTTCTGTTGAGGATTTGGTTTGTCACAGAAAAAGAGATGGTAGAGGTCAAACGAGAGTCAATAAAGGTGGACTTCATCCCTGAGCTTGGAATAAGAGAGCAATTTGTTTTCTTCTCTGATTCTTCTATCTCTGACTGGAAATGCTATCATGAACAACAGTCCCTGAAGTGGCCAAAGTATACTAAGTGAGATTGCACTTAGTCTGAGATAGCACTGTAATAGAAATACTTTTTCTGTGTAACCAGCATTGCTCTGGCCAGTGCTTTAGCTATGTAGGTCATACACTGATAACATAGAAGTTCTGAAAAATTAGGGGCTTAAACAATTTTGCACTGCTTAAGTGTTGGTGCAGTGTAGATTTTTAAGTGAAATTTATGTTTGGCTGCTCATGTGTGGATCAGGTTACACTGGAAAAGCATTTGCTTGTTTTCTAAACTGAGAAAGTCATTTGTCAGCCAGAAGGATGTAGGTAAATGTGTTTACAATCACTAGACTTCATTGTGTTTGATATAATGGATTGTGGGCTTGGTGACTTCAGTGAATGACACACCCACCTACCTTTTCAACATTTGCAACAGGTTGAGTGTGCTTTTTGTATCATGAAACCATAGTACTGCATGTTTCTTGATGGACATAGCTTTGAAAGGATCTGAATGGATAAGAGTTAGATGCCTGCAACACTGCTTCATGTTCTCTTAGTGCTATACAAATACCTGTGTGGTGTATCTGTAGTCATGTGAATATGGTCTATTTTCTGTAGCTGTTTTGAATTGCACACTGCCATAAGAAAACTTTTGAAATGCTTGTTCAATGATTAACATGAAAGTATTATGTTATGAGGGGTGCAGGTAGCTGTATGACCAAACAGAAGCTTAGGTGAAATTTTTGGATAGCAACATGAATATACAAAGAATAGTGAGGCATATATACATACAGTACAGTCAAATTCCTTTTTTGGCTGTTTGTATAGTAAGCAGGAATCCATTAAGCTGGCAAGGAGGACAAATATTTAATGAAGACCTAAAGAGGCAATACCATTTCAGTATGTTTGCTGTGCACTGCTCTGTTTAGTTGCTGATTAAATCTTTTGATCTCAAGTAGAGCTTCCAGTCATCTGCTTTGATGCAATATTCCATAAAAACATGCAAACTAGAGGGGTAGGGGTTTAAGTCTCAAGTTTGTTTTCTCTTAAAGATAAAAAATGTGTATAGTCCTCTCATAGCCCCAGTTGAACTTCAGTGGGAGTAGTAAGAACAAAAAGACTGGAAGAGGTGGGGAGCAGAACAGGGAGCAGTTCTTCACCATAGTAATTTGGGCTGAAGAAAAGGCTTTTCTGAGATAGGCAACAATCTTATCTAATCCCAGTCATAAAGTCACTGCATCTACTTAAAGCCAGTTAAATGCTTTGCCCCATTGCTCTTTCTGGAAGGATGTTTCAAAACCTCTCTCCTAATGTTTAGCACTTTCTTTGAACTTCAAACTTAAATATATTCTTTGATTCCTAATTTTTAATATCTCAGTATTGTTATTTAGAAACAACTGCTTTGTTGATGTGTAGCCCTCAATAAATTACAAACATTGATCATGTGCCTGCCTTGGCTTTTATGTGCTGGGATCAAACAAGCAGGGCAAGCACATTTTAATCTGTCTAGTAAAACAGAATAAATAGGAGGATACAGAGCTTAGCTTGATTCTCCTGCATTCTGAATATACCTCATGTGCACCAAATACCTTGTACCTGAAGTGTTTCCTCAGTCTTGAATAATAGTACAATGCTGCACTTGGTCTACAGAAAATACTTTACCAGATAGTGGTGAGGATCAAGCATGTTTTATAGGTATGCGAGGTTGGCTTAATTTTCATGAAGTAAACTAGACATGGATGTGTGATTTCTCTTTTCCTGTTGCTCTCAAATGGTAAGACACCATGTAGTCAGAGAAATTCTATTTGTAATCAAATATCAATTGTGGCTTTGAAGAGTTGCTAAATGTTTTCCCATTTCTAATATGTCTATCCAAATAGTCCTCCAGTTTCTTCTCTAAGTTAGCGAGAGCCTCCCAGGTATGAAAAGTGCTTCCTGTAACCATGTTTTATCAAAGCACCTCTACTTTTTGCCAGGTTCACAGACACAAAATGAGTCTGAAGAAGGATTTAAAATAAGTCCATTCAGTATGTCACTGTTTGTAAGTTTTATATCCACTTCATTTTTCTGTTACACCCCGCCTTTTCCAGCTCTGTAAATAATGGCTAGGTGATACCATATCAAATTCTTTATTGAAATCTGGAGAGATTGGACTCTGGGTCTCCTTTGCTTTTAAAAGTTAGTTATTCCAGACTGATATGTCTCTTTAAAGTTATCTTGAAATTGTTGTGTTTTTTTAAATTGTCCTATTTATTGTTAATTACCTTTTAACTGAAAAAAGAAAACCCCTGTTTCTCATCCATGGAGGTCAGGATAACAATTGCCTAGGTCACTTGCTCCTCTCTTTTTGTACCTAAACACCACGTTTTCTACTCTTCGGTTTACTCGCCACTTTGATCCAGCTTTTTTTTTTTTTGTTTGTTTGCTACTCATTGTATAAAAGGAGTGGTACCCTTCAGGTTTCTGCTGGTGATATGTCCCTCGTAAATTCTCTACCCTGTGGCAAATCCATTAATAGTCCAGCGAGGAAGCATAATTTAATAGCTCAAAAGCTATTGTGTCTTAGCCATTGAGAACAGATGACTGATCCAAACTTTTTTTTAATTATTATTTATTTCTGTATTTAATTATTAAACAATTGGTTTTATTTCTTAGGTCAGCTTTGTATCCCTACTGTTTCTTTCTTACCCCATTCCGCCCTTACAATTACTGTCCATTCTGTTCAGCTGCTTAGGTGGTGCTCTCTTGGGACTTAACAAAAAAAACAGAGGTGGAATATAGTGGGATTTTCATGATGACATGGCTAACACTTGAAAACTGAGTCATTGAATTGCCACTGGAAAGGTACTGTAGAAGTGGATAGTGATTTTGTCTGCATAATTTAAAATTTATGTAGGTTATTCTGTTAAATTACAGGCTGACCAATGTTTGTGATGAGTAAATTTGTCAAAATTATTTAAAGATACTGTCATTCTTTAGATATCATTTTAAAAAGACAGCTAGTTTATGTGGCTCCACAGAAGAAAATTACATCTTGCTGCTGAAAGGACTTTGAAGCCCTTTTTTCAGTTTTACGTCCAAGTTCCCTTGACTTTAAAAGTGAAGCATCTCTCCAAGATTCTCTTTGGTTTTGTTGTTTGGGGTTTTTTTGTTTTTGTTGGTTTTGTTGGGTTGTGGGTTGATTTTTTGCACTGGGTTTTTTTTTTGGGGGGGGGTGTTTTATTTTTTCTGGGGTATCTTTCTTTTATAGACCTTTCTTGTCTGTTAAAGCAGGTTCCTATTTTCAATCTAGTCCTTATTTGTTTTGGTATGTGTGAAACAAGTGACAATTACCAGTGCTTTATCAGTCTTCCTGCTGCCTACAAAGTTATGAATGGAAACTGGAATTGACCAGAATCTCTTGCTGATGTTGCTGTAGGACTGCACCTCCATCTCTAGCCTGAAAGCTATTACCCTTTCATGCATATTTAGAAGTTTAGCTTTTCTAATTGTTAACATAAGAATCTATTCTGTTCAAATATTGAAGAAATTTCTATAGGGAAATAAAATGCAGTTAAGGCCCCCTGGCTAAAACTAACAAATAGACTGGGAAGTTTTTAAGCCTAGAGAAGAAAGGTAAACCCTTTGTGTTAATGAAATCAATGTTTTTAATGGAAATGTGAAGTGGAAAAACTACTAAAGAGACATAGGTGCTGCAATGGCTTGAATAACTTGGGATGGAATAATAATATTCCATTTTGCTAATTGTGTGGTTTTGAAATAAGCGTATTTTTTAAATGTTTAATTTTAAAAAATATAGTATTTTGCATTAATCTTGTTGTTGTTGCATTTTGACATTGCAACTTTTTAAAAAACCTCTCACCATTGTTGATTTTGCTTAATCCCCAAGGCATAACAAGATTTCCATGGAAATACGATGCTATAGTATTGCTCTTACTTTGTACTAAAAATTTTTAATTGTAGATAAGAAAGCAGAGTATGCCATGTATGAGACATTGAAAATGCAGGGTAGGATGTTAACATGATCATGCTAAATTGAAGTAGTTTGCCTTTATATATGTAACGGAGCTGCTTGCACAGAAGATTAAATGGATGTATAACCCCAGAATCACAGAACTGGAGAAGGTAGAGGCAACCTCTGGAGATCTCCCTGCTCAAAACAGGCAACCTGTTTCAGTGTTGGACAACTCTTGGATGAAAAATATTTTTTTATTGTGTTCAAATGGAATTTCTTGTATTTCTGTTGATGCCTTCTGCCTCTTGTCCTTTCACTGAGTGCTCCAGAGAAGAGTCGGGCTCTGTCTTCTATTCTCCCTCCCATCAGGTATTTATACATCATGATAAGATCCCTCCCGAGCCTTCTCCACGCTAATAATCCCAGCTTTGCCATCCTCTCCTCATATGACAGATACTCCAATCATCTCTGTGACCTTTTAATGAATGTACACCAGTATGTCAATATCCTTCTTGTACTGGGCAGCCTAGAACTGGACACAGTACTTCAGATGCAACCTTATTAGTCCTGAGGGGAAGGATAACCTCTCTCAGCTTGCTGGCAATGCTTTTGCTAGTGCAGCTCAAGAGAGTGTTGGCCTTCATTGTTGCAACGGCACTTTGCTGGCTCACGTTCAATTTCTTCTCCACCAGGACCTCCTACATCCTTTTCTGCCCAGTTGCTTTCCAGCTGGTTGGTCCCTAGCCTCTTACTAGTGCACAGGGTTATACTTCTCTGGGTGAGGAATATGCATGTCCTTTTGCTGAACTTTTTTGCCAGCCTGCTGAGGTCTCTCTGAATGGCAACACAACTACTCCCAATTTCATATGGTCTGCCAACTTGCTGAGGGAGAAGTTAGTCCCATTATTCAGGTCATTAATGAAAATGTTGAACAGCACTGGCCCCAAGATCATGGGAAGCACCATTAGTAACTGGCCTCCACCTGAATTTTGTGGCATTCATCACAATCTGCTGAGTCCAGCAATTCCACCAGTTTTCATTTTGATACTTCGTCACTAGTAATGTTGATGATTACTGTTCTATGACCAGGTTAATTAACCATCCTTCTTTGTTCTGATTTAGTAGCACTAGCACATGTCCTTTTATCTGTGTTTTAGTGTATGAGTGTGAATTATCCATACTATGTGTTTGACACAGGGAAGATAGTACTATTTTGTACATTAGACAGACACTGCACTTTTTTGCATTAAATTCATTTCCCCTTCTCATTTTTAAGGGAGAATTACCCTTTGGGCTTGATATCGTTACAGCAATTTTGAAATGTGTAGTCTTGAAACTGATTGTAAAACCCAAGTGAATTAATTGGGCAGTGGCTGAAGTTCATGAAGCCTGAATGGTCTTTCATTCATTTGAAGCAATTGTGTACCTTATGTTAGAAAATGCAAGGGCTTTCAGATATATGTTTGCTTCAGATGGCAAAAAAAAAATAAAAAAGGATCTGTATTCCACATTTCCTCTTGTTATGCCACACTCACCTGCTTTGCCAGCAGCAGTGAGAAGAAGAGACACTGGAATACCCTTGTAAGCAATGCTTAAGATTTCTAGGGTGATATGCAGTGCTCTGTTTAAGCTTGGTCTAGGATCAAGCTCTTTTGTCTCAGGAAAATTTATTCAATATTGCTTGAACAGAAGGCATTTTCTATTGGCTTATCAAGTCACTGGTGCATTTGCTTTTAGGTGAAAAGCTGTATTTTCTTTGTGTGTGTGTGCATATAAGAGTGAGGAAAAAGAAACTTCATCAAGTGAAGGCTTTCCATTTACAGAATACTGCAAAAGGTAGTACTGAAAATACTGAGACTGATGATTCTTTTTTTATTCCTTGAAATGAAGATACGGTGTCCTAGGGACACAGTGATGAGCTAACTATACTTTCAACTTAATACCTTGACTCTAATTTTATGAAGCAATCTAGTCTTTGCAGTTCGATTCTGAATTCATGTCCTGTAGGAGCTCCATTAGAAGAATTGAAGAATTTTATTTCTCTGTGTGATTAATGCTGAGGCATCTCAGGATGCCTCCAGAATTTGGGAAGAAATGACCCTTTGCATCTAAGCTGCAGTGAACAGGTGGGAATCAAAAAAAGTGCTGATGGACACTTGTGCAAGTATGGAGCTCTAGCCTTTACCTTTATTTCCAAAATCTATATAAGTGCATATGCTCATCATCTGAATTTCAGAAAATTAATTGCTTGTATTTTTTCTTCTTTTTGCTGTTCTCTGAAATTTCCTGTTAACACTAAATCTGTTCAACTTGGCAATGCAGAGCAAATCCTTTTCAACTGGTGCTGTGAAAGGTGCAGAGATAATTAATAGGTAAAATGTTGCACATTATCCGAGAACAATGGATGTTATTTAGTATTTTTCCCTGCTATGATTCTGTAGAGTTCTAACCAAACATTTTGTGTATTCCATTGTCATGGTTTAGACCCAGCTGGTAACTCAGCACCACATAGCTGTTCACTCACCCCCCACCTTTCCCCTCTCTGGGCAGGATGGAGAGAAGGATAAAAAGAATGTTAACCCCATGGGTTGAAATAAGAACAGTTTTATAACTAAAATAAAATATAGCAATAATATAAAGAATACCAATAATAGTACTAATAATAGGAAACAACAAGAGAAAAAATGAAAGCTCAGAAAACACAAGCGATGCACAATACAATTGCTCACCACCTGCTGACCAATACCCAGCCTGACCCAAGCAGTGATCTGGGCCTTCCAGGTGACTCTCCCCAGTTTATATGCTGGGCATGACATGCTGTGGTATGGAGTACCCCTTTGGCTAGTTTGGGTCAGGTGTCCTGTCTCTACTTCCTTCTGGCTTCTTGTACCCCCTCCTTACTGGCAGAGCATGAGACTGAAAAGTCCTTGATCAGAGTAAGCATTAGCAACAACTAAAATGCTGGTGTGTTACCAGGGTTATTCTCAGGCTAAAGACAAAACATAGCGCTGCAGCAGCTACTAGGAAGGAGAAAAAAAACTGCTACTGGTGAAACCAGGACATACATTTAAGTATCTGCAAGTCTTACCTTTTTGTCATCTAAAAATTGTTTAAAGGGAAAAAAGATGCCTAATTAAACTTTGTATGAACTGCAAACAGAAGAATTCTTTATTTTTGCAGGGATTGACCACAGAAAATGTGTTCTAAGATTGCATTTATTTTCAGTGGGATCTTAGTGGATATCTGAAAGAATTTGAAGCAAGATAATAGGTGATGGATTGTGCTGATAAATGGCAAAGTATCAGTTAGTAGAGATACTGTTTTTTAAAGGTGAGTGAATAAAATAAACCAAATACAGAGCATATCTTTTTGGTTTGTGGATGGAGCTGCTTGTGTCCTTGTCATAATTTAGCATTTATATAGTGCGTACTAGGTACAAAACTCTTTATAGATATTAATGATCTTCATTACACCCTCTGAAGCATGTAGGTGATCTTCTATAAATGAACAGTATAGGGCCAATATATTTTAGACATAGAAATCTGATAGGAGTTTGAATTTTGATACAAATTTGAAGTGTATAAAGGGCAGACTGTATCCCTTAATATCCAAAATCAGCTTTTACAACTTATGCTTTCATTTTTAGGGAACAAAGTTACAGGGTTTCGTTCTGAATACTTGAATAACATCATGTCTCTGATCTGCCAGATGCAGTTTTTCCTGAATTAATGTGTTGGCTGCTACACAGAACAATTGTTTAAAGGTTCATACGGAACAGATCTTCAATTTACAAAGACTGTGTGAGCTCTAGCTTCAATTTTTCTGGAAAGGTGGTTACTCATGGAAAGCGGGAGCTTGTCTTTCCTGTCTCCACCCTCCTTGGTTGACAGACTTTCCCTGCAGCAACCACTTGATAGCAATCAGTTTGAGGACTATTTCTGTAAGGAAAAGTTTCACAGCTTTAGTTCAACAGTAAGATTAAAAGAAAGTAGCTGTCATCTATTTCCTTGGCTTAACTAGTTAAAATCCTAGCCACAGAAATGCTCTTTTACTCAAATAAGCTGTGCATTTTATACTGTAAACAGACCTTATTATATGAAAGGCAGTCAAGACTTGCAAATAGTTGTTTGTAGCATAAAATACAGAAAAATAAACCTTGAATGGAACTTCAGAATTTGTTGTTTATTGTTTCTAGATAAACTAAGTCTTACAGTGTTTCATTACAATATCTGCGTATCTTGGGACCTTGTCACGTATGATGGAAACACAGGCAATTCTCTAGATAAAAAACATTAATGTCTTACAACAGCCAGATTCTCGAGCATCTTCCAGACTTGCCTCACAAAAATTCCCACACTGCTGTTTCACATTATACCATTTATAAAGGAAAGTACTGTCAAGTTTAAGATGGGAAATCATTTGCAATTGTCAACTTTGACACTTTCTATTGATAGATTCCTGAGCTGCAGTATGCAAATAACATTTAAGATTTTTTTATTTCCCAGGTTGCAACAGTTGGACATGTGTTAGATATAATCCCCAAACATTAGGTTCTGTCAGTCTCAGGAAGATTTGACTCTGCTTCCTTTGTAGCACATGCTAACTTTAGTTTATTCTGTAAATAGCTCAATTTACTTAGATGTGTTTTGTTGGGGTTTTTAAATTTATTTACTTGGTTTACAGAATTTCATTGTATGGCTTTGATTTTGTTCTATCCTATTAAATATTGAGTCTTCCAGTAGTTTTGATAGCCTGTGCATCACTGATTTTCTGGCTGTGATATTTTCCTCCTCCTATGGTAAATTAATGAAATATCCTTACAATGTGTGGACTTTTTTGTGTTTCTAGGGTTTTCTAAATTTGAAAATCTGACATGTGCACTGGAGAATGAAGAAAAAGAAAAGGCTTGTTATTTTCATACTCTACTGCATTCTTGTGTTAGCTCCAAGTTTCTGGATCCTAAAGTAAGATCCATGCCTGTGCATTACAAAAAAAAAATCCTCAGAGATTAGGCCTCTTTAGCAGGTTGAAGAGCTGAATGTTTTTGTTATTTTCACACTTTTTTTAATATCCGCTCAGCAAAATTTTGGAAATTTCAGACATTCATTTAAATGTTTGATGGCTGGCTTTTTGTTTGTACTTTATCTCCTGTGTCCTAATAGCATTAACAGTGCCAGTGATAGAAAGCAGACATTTCAAAACTAAATTTATCTTGAAAACAGGACTGTTATAGTAATTACATATGGAGTTTTAGAAAATGAAAATAATATAAATCTTCACTAAAGAATCATTCCTCAAAGTCAGGTAATGAGGTATTCAGAAAAGAGCATTTTATCTTTTTTCTTTCAAACCCTTGTGTGGTCATGTGCAGAGAATATTGTGCTTTAATACTCCAAGGAATTGTTCTACTTGGTTTCTATAATGAAGCAGTTTCCTTTAATCAAATAGAAGTCAATAGAAATACACAAGCATTGAATATAGCTCTGTGCTGCCCACTGGGAGACAGTTAAATTTGTGCTAGCTTCCACTAGAAGGAAATGCCGTTAAAGTGTTTTGTTTTGTTTCTGTAGAAACTCTAATATTCAGTGTGTGAAATTTCCATAAAAAAAACCAACCCAACAATATTATGTACACTTATTAAGGCAATTAACTGTTAGGCCAATTGTAGAACAATACTGTGCATGTTTTAACATGTTACTCCTGTGCAAGATGATCATATTACTTTATACTGTGCATAAACAACTATGGGCTACTCTGCTGTTTCTAATTTACTTTTCATCATCCTAGGTTATTCTTATTTATTAAATGGAAATAATAATTCACATATATATTTGTGAGGAAGGACATAACTGTCTTAAATTGCAGTTTATTTTGATGAGGTGATTTTGCATTTATTGATAAAAGATTCCTTGTTAAAAAGATTCAGAGAAAGAAGAATGTTAGGATTTCAGAGCAATTTTTAAAAATTATGAATCAAAACTACCAGTTGCCTCTGCATATGGCTTCTTACATGTGCATCAGTATTTTGGCACAGTCTCTGCCTGTGCAGTCATGTGCTGTTGATGTTGGTCTCATGAAATGCGTTCATCATGTGTAGTTAATAATAGCAACAGATACTTTATAAATTTTGATTTATTTTAAACATAATTATTATCCTAATTATTTTTATAATCTCATTATAATTATTTTTCTTTAACAGATGGAACAACCAAAGCATATAGTGAGTTGTGATATAGGAAGCTTTGGGTAAGACCCAGAATTAAGTTTGGTTTTGCAGCTATTAAATGATAATGTAGCTATAAATGCAATATGGGTCTTTATTAAATGGTATGCCTCAGATATAGTTGTTTATATCTACTGCACTGTGTAATTGAGTTGAGCTTATTTTTACTACTTAAAAAAGTGGAATAATTTCTTGCACTTCAGAATTCCTCAAGAACACGAATTCTACCTTCCAGTTACCTAAGTCTCCAAGTATAAAATACCTTCATCTTAGAATCATAGAATCACAGAATAGTTAGGGTTGGAAAGGACCTTAAGATCATCTAGTGCCAACCCCCCTGCCATGCACAGGGACACCTCCCACTAAACCATGTCACCCAAGGCTATGTCCAATCCAGCCTTGAACACCACCAGCGATGGAGCATTCACAACTTCCTTGGGCAACCCATTCCAGTGCCTCACCACCCTTACAGGAAAGAATTTCTTCTTCATATCCAATCTAAACTTCCTCTGTTTAAGTTTGAACCTGTTACCCCTTGTCCTATCACTACAGTTCCTCATGAAGAGTCACTTCCCAGCATCTCTATAAGCCCCCTTCAGATATTGGAAGGCTGCTATGAGGTCTCCACGCAGCCTTCTCTTCTGCAGGCTGAACAGCCCCAACTTTCTCAGCCTGTCTTCACATGGGAGATGCTCCAGTCCCCTGATCATCCTTGTGGTCCTCCTTTGGACTTGTTCCAAGAGTTCCATGTCCTTTTTATGTTGAGGACACCAGAACTGCACTCTTAATGTCTAACTTACCCTAATTTTGATGCTGAGTAAATACCTACTTAGCTTTAATACGTTCCTGTTTAATGTGAGGTTGCTTTGAAAAGTGAATATTGGATATTGCGATCTAATTTGTAAGGTTGTAAAGGAAAACATTTTGCCTCTTTGAAGTTTTATAAATTGATCCTTTTTTATTTAATATCAAGGGAATGAGTCTAAGAAGGCTAAGTGAGATGGGAAGGGCTGTAAGGGGTTTTCCCCAATAACTAGACAATCCTTTCTAAGGTTCATTCAGTGTTATTCAGACATGTATGGCCACAAAACAAGTGAGGAATTGACCTTGTTTTCCTGATTTTGCTCCAGCATCTGAAAATGGATGGACAGGTGTAGCAGAAGGTCTATGTTCAGATCCCTCCAGGCTCCAATTATTCTTGGTTTCTCATTGTCTCCTGAATACTTCCTCTGACAGTTGGAGAATGGTTGCATTGGCATTACCCCAAAAGCAAAGAAAGCTGGGCTAATGTGTGACAAAAGCATCTCAGAGAGAAGACGGTGTTGTGTCTGGTTCCTGTGAGTTTCTTGGATAAATGGGGTTGCAGCAGGAGAGCCAGAAATCACCTGATTTGCTGTAATGCACTATTTGGGGAAAAGACCTGAGAAATATTTGGATGGCAACAAAGCTGTCTATTTAGTAGAGTACACTTGGGTGAAGTAAAGAAATAGAGATCAGAATGTCCAATAGTGCTACTACCAGCACAGTCTCAGAATTGATTCGAGTTCACTAGTTTAGAATTGACTCGTAACTTTAGATGTTCTCAGCTTTGTGCTGCCAAATGGTATATTTTTAAAAAACTACTTATGGAGAACTGATATTTCATGTTTCTGAAAGTTAGATTGATTTGAAAGGAGGCAAGTTTTCAAATTCTGGCTTCATGCTTAAAGAATCTAGTCCTGTATATTCATGTACTTTAATATATGTTCACAGTGCTTTTTCATAGGCTTGCTTAGCAACAAACAGAATAAATTGCTTTAATGTTTTTCTTCTTGTTTTTCACTGGAGGCAGGTAATACACCTTCTTTACATTAATAATTGAAACACAGTGGGTTTTAATTGTCAGATGTCACCAGATACTTTAGCAAACATAGTATTTGCAAACATACCTGTGACGGTGTGAGACACTGGAACAGGTTGCCCAGAGAAGTTCTAGATGCCCCGGCTCTGAAAGTGGATGGGGCTTTGAGCAACCTGGTCTAGTGGAAAGTGTCCCTGCCATGGCAGGAGGGTTGGAACTAGATGATCTTTAAAGTCCCTTCCAATCCAAACCATTCTATGATAACATTAGTTCTGCTGAAATCCATAGAGCTTTATATGGTTGTAGTTACAGTTGCTTGAATTGATTTTGCATTGAGTACTTCTGAGAAGAGTGTTTGTTTAATTTTGGAACATATTCCATATATTCAGCTAACAGTTGAGAATTTCTTTTATTTAATTTTTTTTTTTTTAAAGCCGATGTCGTATCAGAGTTGGCATAGGGAAAAATTTTGATTACTTTGATATTTGCATCATGGTAGTGAAAAAAAGGCTTCTGACTTTGCAAATTCTGCTAAACTGGGAGAAACAACGCAATTACATTTTGCACAAAAGAACTTACATTAGTTAAGTATTCAGGCTAATAACTGTCAGATGTAATTAAATGCAAATATGTAGTGTTACTCTGGGGCAAGAAGCAAATTGAGGGTATCTACTGAATGGAAAGATCTTGGAGTTTGCTGGCCAGCAGAATTATAGAAGGATCTCTTAGAAGAATACCTGGTGTATAGAGTTTTGTTTCAGTACAGCTGTACTGTAGCTGGGGGAAGAAAGAAAAGAGAGAGTTATATACATAAATAAGTTGAAGTCATAGAACTTTGTTAACTCGTACATACGTAAGGACATTCAAAGTTAAATTGAACTAAGCATTTTTATTTTAATCATATTAAGTCAATATGTATATAACACTTGTTCCTTGTCTCCATTCAGTGTATTTCACTGAATGGCCATTTTATTTCTTAAGAAATATGTGTACACATATATTTTAGATTTATTTTGGTTTCATATTCCTGAGTTTTCTTATACTGATGTGACCTGAGATCTAATTTGGCAAATTAAGGTGTACTCTGTGTGTTTGTTTGACAATAGTTACTTCATGTGCTTAAGTCATACATTCACATTATCTCCAGTGAAAATGCAGACAGGTTAAAAATACTGTTGTACCTTCTTGCCAAATAGTGGAATTAACCTGCTGTATGTGAAGCTGTTATTTTGAAGAGGATAATAGAAAGTAAATAATATAATAAAAAATATGATGTACTATACTTTCTGGGAGGAGCAAGAATATGAAACTTGGTGAACAACAGGGTGGAAAGAGAGAGGTCCCTATTTTAATGGAGTCTAGGAAAATGGAATGTCTGGGATTAATCTGGTGATAAATTAGGTTTTATCCTACTCTCATAGTCTGTGCTCACTGAACTTATTAATATGTGGTAATCCACTTTCTCCATATGGCACCAGTATAAAAAAAAGGACTGTCTTTGCCTGCAGAGCCGAGTGCCATCCATTTTCCAGCCCACTTCTCTTACAGACCAAAAAGTGATTGCACATTGCAGTCCATTTCTAAATATGATCTTTCCCCTTCATCAGATTCTGCATTTGCTGGAGAAAGCACACAAACTTAAGAGTCTATTTTCCATGTACTGCGCTTGACTTTATTGGTGATTCAGAAAGATGGGCTCAGATTGGCTGTCAGGGAAAAAGCTCAGCTTTCTGCTGTGAATAATCAACAGTTGGCCAGCAGCTGTGTGTGGAAGGGCTCAGGAGTAGAGCCTTGTTGTGGAAAGCTAGTGTTTTATCATCCATGTAATTGGTGTCTGAAATCCATCTGCAGCCATGTGTCAACAGATAGCTGAGGTTAGAAATTAACAATCTTTAGCAGTAATAGCCAATTCCTGGAGAAAACATAGGTGTTATGAGAATATGATAATACTGTAGCTGATGTTAAACCAACATCAGAAGTCAGGGGGAAAGACAGAAACTCAAGCCAAGGTTTTATTCCTGGAACCTTGGCCAAATTCTAGTTTAAATATATGCAGTCTGCATATCCTAACTCATTGCTGTCTTACTTTGAGGCTGGTGTAGCATGAAGGAAAGAAATAGTAAAATGTCCATGGTGTAAAGGAGTAATTATAATTCTGGCATTATAAAATCTGAGACCCCTAATATTAACCTTATGAAGTTAATTTTGCATGCCCCATACACAGTTCTTTAACATTAGAATCTGGGGCAGGCATGGGGGGTGGCTGTGGTAGGTGCTGATCTTTTTTTCCCGCTCTTTATTTGTGGTCATCTTAACTGAATTCTGTGTTCAGTCATTTCTGAGGCTAGTGTTAAGAAATAAAATTTGTTTGGCTTGGGATTCTTGCTGTTTGCTTTTAAGTAGCCAGTTCCCTTTTATCCCTCTCTTTTTTTTTGTTTGTTTTATTATTATTATTATTATTGGGTTTGTTTTGTTTTGCTTTTTAATTATTTTCCCAAGCTTAGTGAATGTTGTTTCATAGAAGACAGCCTGCCTGCCCTGTCACTCTGCCATTCTAATTCTTAAACTGAAACCTTTTGTTTCATGCTTTTATATATCATCTCTGTGTATATGCTGTCTTTCCCCTCTATTTGTCAGAAAGATTAATGTGAGAGTAGTATATTATCATAGCATGGCGCAGGATTGTATTAGCTTGTTCTTGTCTCACTAGAAAGGATCCCTATTCCTTTATTGTATGTTTTGTTTGAATTTGTTGACAGTATGAGTAGAATCCCACTGAAGGAAAAAATTATCTCTTCAGAAAGCTAGCAAAGGAACAGTTCCGTATAACAGAAGTGTCACAGAAGAGTGGTCATTGTTTTCATTGTTTGCACTTTTAGACTAAAAAGCAGAAATAGATCCAGTCATTAGTGCAATTTTTGGATACTACAATCACAGTAGTTGAGAGTACTTGCAAGTGGACAGACAGGAAAATAGTAAAACACTATATATAAGGTAAATATATATAAGTAAATATATATAAGTAAAAACTTATATATAACAGTATATAAGGGTATATACTGTTTGAATTCTGAACTGGAGAAGCATGTGTCTTTTTTTCACGCTCAAGTAGAATGACAGAATAATTTAACCTCTGTCTGTAAGAGTGCTAACTGAAGCTGGTGAGCCACGGCCTTTCGTTTAAGAAGCACTGAAATAAAGGTATGTCCCTCAGTAAAAAAAAAAAGGCATGTAGCTGAGGGGTTTTGCTGAATAATTCTTAGAAGAAATGAGGGAATGACACAAAAGTGAAAATGAGGCAAATACTCATGACCTTGTGTAAATAACTACTTGAAGTGTGAATTCAGACACTGCTTTGTGAGAGCTCTTTAGATGGAATAGTAGATGAAGATGAATAGTAAAGAACAGAAAACAACTGCTGCCTGTGATTTGTTGTGCTAAGTGGAACTTAAACACTGTAAATAAGCAAGATTGCATCAGACACCAACTTTCATCACCTGTTTTTTTCTTTAATCAGAAGAAGACTTGAGAACACTGTAATTTTATATAGCTGTTTAAGTCAGCTGTAGTTGAGCTGATTCCATCTTTGGGAACAACCAACTCTTTTCCTGCTACAATAACCAAGATAAGGATTGCAAAAACAAGTTCATCATTCTTTGAAGCATTCCATCTCTGATCTAAGTAACTGCCAAGGGATCTCTAGATAACTTCTCATTTATGATGTTTTTAGAGGACCGGGAGCACTTTAGTCTGTTAGGGAAGCAGTTATTAAGTCCACACAGTGCATTCTAACTCACTTTTGAAAGATTTGCACCTGCTTCTATTGAAACTTCAGAGAAGCCAGTTTAGGTATTGGATGACGGAAGGACTGAACACATCTCTTGCATCTAACTTAACACAACTATTCAGTAAAAAGACCTATAATTCTGAAAAAATCCCTTAGTCAAGTTGAAACTAGGAAGAGATTTATTCTTCCAGAATGGGATGTTGGGTTTTTATGTTTTCATAAATATAGCTAATTTTGAAGGTGTAGGTAATACAGTCTTACATCTAGGCTGGCTTAAAAGTATGAGAGTACAGCATAGGTAATGAGCAGGATAATGATCTGTGTCTACTAAAAGTGTTGTTTACTGTACTATTTTGACTTTTAGTGTATGTATGGGTACTTAAAACTTCTTATGTAATTCGCATTTAATGTCTATTTTTCTTACTTAACCTCTGCTTTAAGACTGTTTTTCTACTTCTTTGGGGTTCTTATGGGAGTGTTTTAGTTGTGTCCATATTGTGTGTATTTCCAGCACGTAGACATTGGGTGTTCTGATTGCATTTTTTTTTTTTGTTAAACAGTGGTAGAGCTAGCTCAGACCTTAAAAATGAATATTTCTATCATAGATTATTGTCTCACAGTAAAAGGCTTTTCCTTATGTGCAATCAGAATTTTTCATGATTCAGCTTACATCTGTTATCTTGTCTCCTTCAAGCATGCAACACTATGAAGAGCCTGGCTGCGCTGTTGTGATGAGCTACTTTTTTGTTATTAGTAGCATTATAGATACCTCACTTATAAGATTGACTTCATTTTTTTTTGTGGTTCTGATACCAAAAAGATGTTGGAGGCAATTCATCCCACGTGTCTAATCTTCTCTGTCATAGATGTGGGTACTTGAAGAGAAGGTTTAGAGAGAACTTATCAATGTTTATAAGTATCAATTGGAGAGTGCAAAGAAGATGAATCCGTACTGTACTCAGTGGTGCTCAGCAGGATAATAAGAGACAGTGGGCATAAAACGAAATGCATGAATTCCATATGAACATAAGAAAACAGTTTTTTATTCTGAGGAAGGTCTGGAATGGGAGGGTTTGGGGTTTTTTATTATTTGGAAAAAGAAATCGAATAATCTCACATAGATAAGTAAGTTTTCCGTAATGATAAAGAGATGAGATGCAAGTTAGTGGAAGCCAACTGAACAATAGCTAAAATACTGTTGGAAGAAACTGATTTTTTTAACATATGTTCTTAATTAATTGCCTTTTATTCAGACCCATATATCTATTGAAATTAGAATAAAAGATCTTGATGTTATTATTTCCTTCTGTGAATGTGCTAGGTCTAATTACTTCAGTAACATTAAACATTTCAGTAAAACTTGTGGGTTATGTCTCCAATCAGTTCCTATTGTTCCAGTAGAAAAAAAAATTAAGTATTGTGAGTCATTATATACCCAAAAATTATTCTTGTTTTTTTGATTATGTATCTCTCATATTTTTATATAACAAGTAAGGCAAGTATAAGTTTATTCTGTTATAAACCAAAACACATTTTTTTCTAACCATTCAATTTCACACTAAACTAAATTTTCCACGGAATAAAGTAATTTGAAAATGCACTTAAATTTTCAGAAGCATTTTAAGATTAATGGCTTGTAACTGAGGATATTCAGAATTAAAGATTAATTACTGAATTGCCAAAGTAGTGTTTATTGACGGATTGCCAGGTATTTCTAAGATGGTATTTAACTCCTTTATTTACAAACAAGAATGTATCCTGAAGTATCAACATTCTGTGCTACTATTACTACTGTGATTCAGAACAAATGAACTAATTCATCTAGAAGAAAGGTTTCTGGAAGACTGGAGCCAGTGCTTTAGTTGTACATAGACCATCCTTCCATGTTACCTTGATCAGCTAGAGCTCAAGCACATAATGTGTCACCTGTAATTGACTCCTGTGCCACACAAAGCATGAAATGTAAAGGAAATAAACTACAGTACAGAAGTAAGCATCAGAATTTAAACCTCTGACCACAGGAAAGATGTCTGTACTTGTTTCACTCTGTACATAAGCCATAGGTGCCAACAGAGAATAAGGTGTTCAGTCGTCTTTTTTTCCCAAAAAGTTGTTTCTACTGCATTTGGTGGTTTTAGTAATTTCTTAGTTCACTTGAACATCAGAATTCATTGTGGACACTTACACAGAAACTGAATCAACATGAACACTTCAGGGCATAGGACATCCACAGTTTCTCTGGGCAACCTGTTCCAGTTTCTCACCACCCTCAGTTTTACTGGAACTTGTGAAAATGAGGTATTATACATATCAACAGCCTAGATTATACTTCAAGTATGAAACTCATGGTTGGAAGGGTCTAACTTCTGGGGTTTAGTTGCTAAAAGATGCATCAGTGTCTGTATCCATAGTAGAGTGATTTGATTAAAAAAAAAAAAAAGTATAAACAATCTTTGAGTAAGAAGAAGTCTGGCTCAGAAGCATCTGGTACTATCAAGTTTCCTCTTTCAGCCATGAAAGAGATAATCATGCTCTGAGACAAAAGATTGCCTCTGGATTTTAGAAACATATTTTTAGGTGAAAGTGAATTTTTACTCTTCTCTTATTATTTCTCTGTGGTGTCTCTGTAGGATAAGGAGTTTTCCTGTACTGATAAGCTTTTCTAGGAAATCATTTGATGATTTCACTTATTAAATTTTGAACCTTTGATATTCTGGGCATTAAACGTAAATGAGGTTTTATTCTGCCTTTTTGGTTTTGATGCATTTCCCAGAAAATTAACTGCAAATGCAAATCAGTGTACTCAGGATTAGAGACAGATGTATAAACGGAGGTAGATGTTCTTGAGGGAATGTCTTTAACCTAAACTTGAATTTTTGGTTTTCTGAAATGTTTTTTGAAACATTATTACTCTAATTATTTCTTCAAAGAGAGGAGAAAAAGATACTGTCTTCCCCCCACACCCCACACCCCCCACCAGCCACTGTCATGGAAGCACCATTAACATACTTTTTTCAATATTGTTTTGTGAAAATATTTTTAGAAACTTCACATTTAAACTCTCTCCAGATGCCTTTAAGTGTTTTTTACATTGTAGGATTTATTTTCAGGAAAATTGAAGCAAAATATACATATACAGTAATATTACAGATGTATGCTGCTTCCTATTGACACTGTGTAAAATTTTACCAGATTGTTTGCTGTTTCAAATAGATTGTAAAAAATATCTTTTTACATTTTATATTGACTTGGTTTTAGTTTGCCACTCTTTTCCTCTGATTATCCTTTTGGGACACTGGGTATGGCTTCAGGCAACACCTTTTCAGCATTTGCTAATTGGTAACACAGCAATGAAACTGAAAATGCATTTCTTAAACTGAAAACTCAAAAAGGACAGTGTAGGGCACAAATGTAGCATAGCATACAGTATTACGGGGTACCTGCTAGTTGCTGATATTTCTGTGTTTGAGCAGTTGGTGGTACTTTAAACTAACATGACACATTGAGATTCATCAGTTTGACCACGAGTCCACAGTCCATGCTGTCAGACAACAAAGACACTGATAAATTCTAGTTGGGAATGAAGTGCTGTAGCTGTAATTGTGGCAGATGGTGATCCCTACCAGTTCTACAAGCAAATAAATACATAAACTTCCTATCATACACCTTTTAATAGCCTAAATGTAATGCAGTTAAGTCCTTTTTCATTGTCTGATAAATATAAAACTGTATTGGTTTTAAAATCTTGCTTTTTCTTCTTAAATCTATTCTTCAGAAGAATTAGCTACATTAAAAGTGTTCCAAGGTCCTTTAATAATTGTGGGAGTATTTTGAGCTGTTTCACTTGGTGATCTGTTTTGAAACATGATGCATACACAAAGTCAGCAGTTTATAACTTCAGACAAGGATCTAATTTTGAATAGAAACTTCACTGCTAGATTTAGTAGTGTCAGCAGTGGTAAAGAACAGTGCATATTTTTTTCAATAAACAAAGGTACCCTGGAGATACTTCACAATAATCTTTTGTTTATGTTTATGTATATATACACTTATATATACACCTTCACTTACCAACTTTCAAATTAAAGTATAAGTTGATGAATAAATGTATCACTTTTACTACTGAAGCAAAAGTAGACTTTTTACTTAGACTGAAGTATTTTTAAATGGCTCAGTGCAGGGCTGTTTAAAAGTTTACATATTTTCAATGTGAAATTTTACCAGGTATGCTTTAACTGCACGGTCTTCAATCCCAATCTCTTTTTTTTTATTGTTGTTTCCTCCCATCTATGGTGTCCTATACAGATACTGCTGTGGCACAGCATTGCTCTTAAGATAGTTATCACCATCTTAAGATAGTAATTAAGCAACACAAGTCAATATTTTTAATAGAATCCTAACTCACACCTGTAACTCTTGTTTTGTTTTTTTGAAGCCCTGAAGATGTGTCACAGAATAGATTATGTATTATAATTACTGGTTATCCGTATTGCACACTGTTAGAATTGTAGATTACTGTACTTTTAACTAGTCAGCTGTAAAGGTTTTTCAGCTGTTTAGAGACTTCTGATGCTTTTACCACTTCTCATAACTTTGATCTCTGATTAAAATTACATAATACTAACTTGTTTCTGAAATTCTTGCTGCTGTATAATTGTTTCTAAGTGCATCAAAGACTAGAATGAAATTGATATTCTTATAAATTAAAAGTTTGGTTTACTACAGAATACTAAGCATAATTTTCATGATCAGATGGTGATATGAAGCTTCTTATTAAGCTTCAGAAAAAAATGCACACATTTAATTGCAAATAAAAGATTCAGGCCAGACTTAACTTCACACTTAATTTAAAATTCTTTCCTTAAACTTATCTGTTTGCTCAAGTGTCTCGATGTTCAATAACTTTTCCATACTGTATTCACAAATGTGTCAGTTTTAATGGGAAATATTCATAGTGTCTGTGGATAGGTACACTTCCTCTCATTCTGGACTGAGGTCAAATCCAGTAAATCCCTGTGTCCAAACATAGATCATGGAAATCATTAAGCTTTTATATAAAGATGTAAATACAGTTTACTCCCCCAGTGGAGACTTCCTGTGTGTGCACTCAGGAGTTCACACGTGTAGTAGCTCAGATGTAGGATGTATTGAAGCTGTTGTTGATGCACTTTACCGCTTAATGTCAGCATGCATGGCATCTTCATGTGTATCTGCTAACATTATTATTACTGTAGCTCTTACATTAGCTTTTAGGGGATTGTTTTGTTTATAAACTGTATTTTATGCTAGTAGAAGATGTCAGTTTTCAACAAGCCCAGATGTAGGCTGGAAGTGTAATCCCATGCTTTCTCCAGAGATAATGCTCTCTATGAGCTATATAGAAGCAACTCTTGAATGACTGAAAGTGAGGAGTTTTGTAGTTTTTTAGAAAATACATGTGTTTTTATGTACATTATTAATACTTATTGGTTTTTACCTCGCCGTTATTTTATTTTTCATTTTATGGAAGTGCTCTGGAAATGTTCCATAGGTAAACAAATGCCAGCAATGCCATGTCTGCAGGGTAGGTGGAGAACAAGACTTAAATTCAAACCACAGTTTGGTTGTATGCTAAATAATAGCTTCCAGTAAAGACTCCTTCAATTTAATTACATGCTGTTCTGGAATATTTGAGAACACCTATAGTGACCATTAGTAGTGTCCAAGTTAGCCCATGTTGAGCACTTGGCACTATTGTTGAGCACTTTATAAATAGTGTTTGGTATATTAGCTTTTGGATTTAATCTTATGGGGGTTAGATGTTCTGAACTTCTTAAAGCTTCCTGTTCTGCTTCTTTCAGGGAAAATTTAGGGAAAGAGAACGTGGTTTGTTTTTTGGGGGGAAGGGCTGTTGTTGGTTTTGGTTTATGTTTTGCTTTTTTTTTTACTATGTTCCTGCAACCATTTGTTCTTTTTAATTTAGTTTCATGCAAGAAAGTTCTTACTCGGGCAAAACTAGCTTTACACAAAACACTGTGCTTCTTACATCCTCATGAAAAGGTGTTAGATTTTTGCACAGAGATAACATTCCTTTGTGCAACAGTCTCAAACAGAAGATAAGTATTAAATTTAACTGGTAGCTTTCTTGTGACCTTTCTTTATTGATACATTTTTTTAAAAAAACATGGTTAGCAATATACTGATATTTAATAAGTGGCATCTGATGTTGCAGAGAGCTCAAAGGCTTTTTGTTCTTTGTTCTCAGGTACAAGATATCATGTGTGAGGCTACTGATTGACAGCACCGCTTGCTGTAACATTTTCTATTTTGCTTTGGTCTGTGGTGTAGTTCAGGTGGATCTTCAGATATTTCAGCAGGATGCAGCCACAATACCTTGGTTTAAGGAAATTAGCTTCTTCCATTTTTTTATTTTTGAATCATTTTATGTTTACCTGTTTCAACATACATTTCACAGAGGACAACAGTTGCAATCAACAAAGTATGCTAACTTTAGAAGCAATCACTGGAAGCCAAAAATGGTGCATAAAGTTAGCTAAAGAATTCTCAGAGAGCAAATGGCGTATTTACAATGTTGATTAATCGTGCTTTACTTAGAAAGTAATTAACTGATCATATGTGACATGATGTTCTACGTGTCCTATATGTACCAGCTTTACAGTCAAACATATCACATTATACTAGAAACTCTTGTAATGTAATTTATTGAATTTTAGCATTTCCATTTATTACAAATGATCATGAAAAATGCATACGTAAAAACTACAAGTTGATAAGACCTTAGTGGCAGTCCTGCTACTATTCAGACAGAGCAGACAGCTCTTAAAGCAGAAGGAGACTGAAACTGATATGACCTTGGTTTTGTTGTGCAAGTTGCTCCTTCCTTCTCATATGTCCAGAAGAGGGACTTACTATCTTAAATGCGTGAAAGCAATAGGTTTTCTTCAGCTTCACCTCTTGATAATTGCTATGGAATCCCAAGATCACAGGGGACGAAATGGTGAATGGGAAAATTGGAGATGAATGATACATGTTTTTAAAAGGAACCATGGACTTTTCTCAACTGGCCAGATAGAACTTTCCTGATTTCTGGGACCTGGGCCACAGGGGAAGGAAAGTCCAAGAGATTTTATTAAGCTATTGCTTTTACTGTGTTCTCAGTGGGTTTAAAAAGAGTCTGATTTGAACAGAGAGGAAGGAATTTCATGGGGACAATCATCAGGCTTCTAACACTGGCTAATTTGTTTCAGACAGGTTTTGAAAAGTAGTCATCCCTCAAATAAGCCTTTTAGAGGACCAATCACCATCTGACAGTTTATTTGAATTTGATATCTTTAATCTTAAGACTATTTCTGGGTCTGCTCCTCACCTACCCCAGCATGTATTTCTCTGCTCATATTTTCCTTTGAGGTGGAAAATATTTGGAGAGTAAGAGTAGCAAGGCAACTTGTCTGTGGATTTTTGCTGTCACTTTACTTGCAGGCAGGTGAAAACTTGAAGACTGACTCTCATTATGGGTGATGATGGGTAGCATGCTGCAAGTATTCCACAGCGGAATATACTTCATTATAGCTGCAACCAAAATCTCAGTCAAGAGGTACATTTTGAAGAATAAATACCAACAAAGTGACAAGACATTAAAAAAAAAAAAAAAAAAAAAAAACAAACTAAAAAATTTGCAGTGGAAAGGTGAAATAAAATTATCAGAAACAGGGGGAGCTCTCCTCAGTGCAACTTCATCAAATTGAAATATAAAAGCTTTCTAACTCTGTGGAAGGTTTCAATTAAAAAGTTTTGGTGGATTTTCTGTTTGCGCTTTTTTGGTTTTGTTTTGTTGGGTTTCTTTTCCCTAAATATATTTTTCACTGTGTCTGGATTTGGATTCGCTGTTTAACTCTGCTGTGTTTTCTCTCCAGACCACTTAGTAGTTCAACCTCCTTTACTAATTAGGAAACTAAAAAAAAAAAAGCCCAAAAAGCAGGGAAAGAATACAGTCTTTAAAATTAAATCTTATATATTTTTTCCTGAAGTCTTTTTATTCTTTTAAAGGGGTCCAGAGGATCTTTAGTTTGTCACTAATGGAAATTTTTTTTAGGCTTAAAAATAAGGTCTATGTAGGTTTTAAAGTATTCTTTTCTTCAAAAGCAGGTTTACAGTAACACTATCAGATCTTTTTCAGAGCAGAGCTATATTATAGAGTTGATGCTGAGTAAGACATTAATAGGATGCTGGGGAGGGACTCGAGGAACTGTAGTGAGAGGACAAGGGGTAACGGGTTCAAACTTAAACAGGGGAAGTTTAGACTGGATATGAGGAAGAAATTCTTTACTGTAAGGGTGGTGAGGCACTGGAATGGGTTACCCAGGGAAGCTGTGAATGCTCCATCACTGGCAGTGTTCAAGGCTGGATTGGACAGAGCCTTGGGTGGCATGGTTTAGTGGGAGGTGTCCCTGCCCCTGGCAGGGGGGGTTGGAACTAGATGATCTTAAGGTCCTTTCCAACCCTAACTATTCTCTGATTCTATGATAGACAGTGTCTGGGCAGGAGAGCTGTCACACCACATGTAGTATCCAGACTAAAATCCAGGCTATTTATAGTGGGAAGGGTCGCACCACAGTTACTTCCTAGAAGTGCTGTCGCAGATTGAGGCCTTCTCTGTGTGCACTGACTTGTCATCGAGTAACACTCCTTTTGGAACAGGACTTATTGATGCAAATAGCAGCTGCAGATCCTTTTATTAGACCTGGGTCAGGTCTAATCTCTGTTATCAGAAGTGTGGTAATACAATAAAAAAATAAAAAGAATCCTCAACTTTCCAGATTTTTAAAGTACTAGACTTTATAACATTTTAAAGCCAGTTACCCTTGCCAGCAGCATCTTCTATTGCATTCTTGTCCTAAGGATATTTTTAAAATTCAAACCACAAACTATTTTTTTAATTATTTTTATTCTGGTTTTTAATTCATTTTATTTAATGAATTTGGACGTGGTTTCTAAGTGATCAAAAATGTGCTTGGATGTGATACTGTTCCTCATGGAGTGAGGTTTTGCTTTGTGTGAAGAGGGCTTTCAGTCACCTCTGGTAGTTCTACTAATGTCTTCACTGTCTGAAGATTTCTCTGACAGAAGATTCACTTTCACTGATGTGTTCTGTTTCATTACCTACTCAGATTAAACAGACTGTTCTTAATTAGTAGTAAGATTTGATTACCGGCCACTCCAGGTTTGTCTTCTCTGCACCCAAGGGGATTTACAAAAAAGTTAAATCTCAACTGCTGAAGGCAAACATTTTTTTTTTATTTATTTATTCACTGTATTATGCTATGTCTTGGAATATTCCAGTTTGGGACCGCTGGGTGGAGCTTTACAAATGCCAAAGTCTTCTGCCTACAAGAGTTACAATCTCAGCACGAACTAAGAGATGACAGATGGATACAAACCAAGGAGAAGTAATACAAGGAAACAATGAGATTGTAGAAGGTAGACATTCAGCAAAGGAGCAACTGGCTCTGAAGGGCAAGAGTACATAGGGCAATAAAATAGCTTTGCTAATACTTTCTGGAATGTTTTGTGTGTAGAAGAGCACCATAAGAGAAAACTCTGCAGTCCTCCTGCAAGTAAAGATCTGACTAGAAATAAGGTACAGTTGGATGATGATAAATGAAAGATGGCAGCAGACAAAGGTAGATTATGAAGCACTGAAGAAAATGAGGCAAAGCAGAAGACATGCATATATTTGGCCTGTGTTGTGATAGCTTCAAATCCTTTTAACTTTCCTCCTTTTAAAGAATTACACTGTGGAACATTGGGGTTAAAGCATCCATCCTACATACAGTATATTAGTTTGCCAGAAAAGTTGCGTGTAAATCTGGCAAAGTATTTTCTGTTATCTTTCAGTTGCACTAACTACAGAATCCAAATGATTTGAAGATCGAAGCCTCCTGAGAATACATCTGACTCTTTTCTATGTCAGGTTGTTGAAACTTTCACTCTGAATAGCTACTGCCACGCTTAATTAGGAAGCAGATCATAAGCAAAACTGCTGCCTCACCAACTGTGACCAGCAGGTATTGACAAGAAAGCCATGTAAACTCTACAAATAACTGCTGGTGTGCTTAAAACAGCAGAAAAATATGTTCACTTCAATGTCTTTGGGGCATTTAGCTTTGTATATTAGACAGCAGTTTTTACTGGAAATGTGAGCACAAGGCTTGTGAACCTACAAAAATCTATAGATAATGTTCCAGCTGTTTGAAAAAGCCCATGCTCACTTTTGGTAGAGTGTTGTCAATATTTAACTGGACAAGTTCAAAATGTTTTTCTAGGGGATAGAAAAAGCCAAGAGCTTGTTCATTTTTCAACTTTTCAAAATAATTTTTGATCTGTTTTTGGTACCTTCCAGGTATCAGGACTAAAGCCTTAAAGCAGTCATTTTCCCAGAATAGCAAGGGCTTTGTCTCTCTACCACCATGACAATTTTCATTTGTCCAGTAAAAAAAAAAAAAAAAAAGTTGTCTCAGTTAACCTGTATTAAATTCCAAATTTAATATGGAAATGGAAATTTAATATGAAAATGGAAAGAATTGAGAACTTTGCAAATAAAATCCTGCTGTTTCTTATGTTGTTAGTAGAGAATTAATTTTACATTCTAATTACAAGCAACTGGGATTCCCAAATTATGCTTGCGAATAAACTGTAATATTGACCCTTCCGTGCAAGTCAGGATGCAGACAAGTGTCAAGAGTCGGCTAACTTGGCCAGAGAATCCTCATTTGTTTATCGTTGGATCCTTTGGCTTTGATGGACCGAGGCCTCCCTGGGAATACTTTGCATTATAATATGTATTTAAACCGAAGCCCACGAATGGCTTGGTGTGTATATATACGTATAATGAAATGTATATATACGTATATATGAAAACATCTCGATCATTCTGTATAAAAATAAAAGATACATAAATTTATTTAGCATACAAATTATACTCTATTGGACAATGCAGTGTGTTTATACCTTGATTAATCATGAAGTCCTCTGTGCCTTATTAATTTAAGAGCACTTGTGGTCAGTTATGCAGAACTTCTTTTTATGAAATTGAAAACCATCATACATTTTGTATGCCTAGTCAGAGAGATATTCATGCATTATTATCTGCGTGAGTTCATAAGTGCCATATTGTGCATTAAAACTAGCAAGGAATTAATCTTGCTGACCAGTTTCAGTAAGAACTTTTTGCCATAGTGAATAGGAGGTGCAATTTGTAACAGTATTTTTGTAGATTACCGAAGGAAGCTGTGGTATTTCCATCACTGGAAATTTTTTATGATCAGGTTATACAAACATCTGTCAAGAATGGTTTCAATAAAGTTCATCCTGCCTTGGGGCAGAGAGGCAAGACTAAGTGACACCTTCCACCTCAGTTTTCTGTGATTCTGTGGTATTATGATGCCACATATTGTAGGTATGTTTATAAATTTTAGTTATAAAAGCTGAATTGTACTGTTTTATCTGACTCCTTTTTCTTAAGCTTGGGGGATTCACATGTATAAGTAGGAAAGAAAGGAGAATGGTTCCAAATTAATTATGAATATTTGAAATACCATTTATTTGGATGCTGCATTTTAAGTTCTACCTTGAGACTGATAAAGGACAGAGAGCGAGGAAGAGATAAAAGCAAAGCAGCACAGAAGAAGACTTGAAAGTTTGCTAAATCAACCTTACTTATTAAATGTTTTAAATATCTGAAGGGGGCCTGTAAGGATGCTGTGGAGGGACTCTTCATTAGGGACTGTAGTGAGAGGACAAGGGGTAATGGGTTCAAACTTAAACAGGGGAAGTTTAGACTGGATATGAGGAAGAAATTCTTCCCTGTAAGGGTGGTGAGGCACTGGAATGGGTTGCCCAGGGAAGTTGTGAATGCTTCATCGCTGGCGGTGTTCAAGACTGGTTGGACAGAGCCTTGGGTGGCATGGTTTAGTGGAAGGTGTCCCTGCCCATGGCAGGGGGGTTGGAACTAGAGGATCTTAAGGTCCTTTCCAACCCTAACTATTCTATGATTCTGTGATTCTAAATGGAATGCCTCTGTAAACACAGGACAAAGTATTACAACATGTTTATGAAGAGGAAAGGGTGGCATTGCCTTGAGCAGAGACTGCAATGTTAGAACTGACATCACAGAGGTGAGTTAAGTGTGAAGTCCCAACTATGCAGGGTGCTGAGGATTCACAGTTCCTGTTAAGTTCAGCACGACCTTAGGGAGCGTAAAAGAGTTGAAATAACAAGTACCAATTTATACAGCAGATCATCTTGTACTACATATACCCCATTTGGATATTTATAACTGTGGATGACAGCAATAGTACTCAAAAGATAGGCTGCTTCAAGAAAATAACATTTATTGAAGAACATTGCTTTTATTTCTTGCAGACAATGATAGTATGTTTGGCAGAGTTGTTAGGCTTTACTAATTGGTGATATAAATAATGTGCTTGTTCAGACAGTTCTTCTGTGAAGTTCATAAAAATGTGTGTTTGCAGCCTCTCCCTGTGTGCCTTGTCTTGTTTGGAATGAATGGTACAGGTCATGAGGACTCTTCAAAACTATGGATGGCAGCAACAATGTATATGACTATTCAGCTATGCCTGCAATTTATTACCAACTTCCCAAGCTCAAAAACTGAAAACCCAAGGGAGGTGATAATTAAAGCAGAGCTAAAAAGGTATACGGTTCTGTAAAATGTTCCTCTTTTGAGAAAAGCATTGAAAAGCTGGTGGGTAAGGAGGAGAAAACACAAGTTTCCTGAAGTGGTGTGGTCTAATAGTGGAAATAATGGCGCTCAGATAAATAGGGTACTTGACTGTACTTCTCCCAGAGCCCAGATCAGTGTCCTAACAGAAGCTTATCAAACATTTTTTTAATTAAATAAATTTGTGTTAAACATTAAAACGTTTCAGATGTGGGGTTCTGCAGAAGGAACATTATTCTGAAAACTTCTGAATTTATATGGCTTTGCAGTAGTGATTTCTAGTACATGTTGTAGCTACAATTAATATAACTTTGTTTCTATGAGAAGCACAATGTGGCTTCTCTCATCCAAACTAGGCTAAGCTTGATAGAATTAACTGAAGTTTAACCTCTTAGAAAGAACAGCAGTACTTGCACTGGTGGAACAGAATTCTGGTATCTTCACCTTTGAAGTGTGCCTTAACCACAAGTCATTTTTCAAGCCTAGTAACAATTTATATCTGTGTATGCATGTCAGGGTTTGTTATTTTTTGGTCACTTGAAGACATCTAGTATTTTGGGTGATGGGACTCCCCATGAGTATTACTAAGGTTTGGTTTTTTTTAAGTTAATATTATTTGATATTATTATTTAATATTTCTGTCATTAAAATACATTTCTACTTTTAAACATCAGTTGTTGAGAATGCTCTCTAAATACTACTGTATAATAATGGATTGAAAGTATTTAGGTTTTTGCAACTGACCCATTTTTAGAAATTTCTGCAACATTTGCACATTTAAAACACAAACAACTCCTGAATTTATAGAATGCTCATTAAAAATGAAGTAGCAGTTTGGTATAGGAGTAGTTAAGAGGTCAATGAAAGTCCCTGCAGCATGGGATGAAAGCATTTCCTTTTATTTGTCATACTACAGACCATTTTCCATCAGTAAGATTAAAAACTGGTGGCATGTAGGTAACCTAAGCTATTTGTTACCTCAGATCTACAGGCATGATTAACTTTCATGTTCCATGTGGATATATTAAAGTATAAGTACCAATAATGGTAAGCACACAAACAAATATTCACTTTCAAAGAAAATAATATGAGAAAATATTTTCTGTTGCCTTGAAAAATATTTAACATACATTTTTAAAATTAATTATTAATTTTATATACCTCTCTTCTTAGCTGTTAGGTGTAGTTGTTATCAGGCGCAGTGTACCTAGCTGCTTCTGTTAATATGGGCTGTATTTGGAGAAGTTTAGCATTTATGAAAACTTGGACTTTGATATTAGAGGTTGTCTTTTAGAATGAAAAAATTAAAATATTCTGGAAGTTTCTGAAAAAGTTGCCCTATGTTTCCATCTCTGTGGAGTCTTCAGATGTTGTTGAGTGTGTATTTCTGAATCTGATTTTTACAATCATTACTAGTTTGAGCCTTTTTGGTTCTGTGTGCTAATTTGTCACAGTTAATCAAGTGTTTAAAAATGTCTTTGCAATTCCAGTGGATTTTGAAAGTAAGCTATTAACATGAGTCTAAAGGTTTATACTACTGAAGTGAAATCTGAGTGACAGATACAATTGAGTTAAAATATTCCAGGATTTGATGTGGAAGATATGTCAACTGAAAATGTTGCTGAAATCACAGCAAGGTATGGAAATAATTATATATATATTTAGGTTGGTTGTCTTAGAGGATGAAACCTTTGATAACAAAATAATTTAAGCAAACACTTTTAGACTTAAGTATGGCTTTTTATGTCAAGGCATTCTAGCGTGTGCTTATTTTCAGGAACATGGCTAAGAGTTTTATTGGATGTCTCTGCAGTCATGTCTTGAATAGAGAAAAGGTAAAAATGTAGTTCTAAAATTTACTTGAGATATTGAGAACTGCTCTCCAAGAAATAAGTTGTGAGTTACAAAATAGCCTTTTGTAGATTGTGCTTCAAATATGTATTACCTGAGAGAGTTTTTATGTTTCTCATACTGGCAAGGGTTACAGCTGTACACACTTCAAATGTGTGTCAAAAGGTAAGCATTCTCTCTTTCTTCAAACTCATTATTATGTTAATGCTTTTCAAAACACTGTGGAACCCTAAATACATTGCAGTACTCTTGACAAAGGCATAAACTGCTAACATTTTAATAGCATAAGAAGCTATTTTCTTTTGGTTTAGGGAGGGAGAAACAAAGATTGCTCTTACTTTCTTACTTCCTTATTTTCTGAAGAACCTTGAATTTGTTGCACTAATCTACTTAAATTTTGAACAAAGTTTACATGTGACCAGTATACTGAACAGCTTATTTCATTGATTAAAAATGTGGTAGTTCACATCTTTTATTTGGAACGCTCATTGAATTTTGCTAGGGGAGCAAATTACCAATGTACCACCAATTAGATTTAAAAATAATAAAAATAAAAAGAATATAAATTACATTACATAGAAAAAAATAAGAGCATTGTTAAAGAAATAGTGAAGTCGTTAGTTATGGCAAACAAGCTTCAGGGATTTGGGGGAGGAAAGGTTTGGTGCAGGTGTAATTTTATTTGCAATATAAAGAAGAATCAGTTAACACAAATTTGTTTTGGGCAAGTTTTGTTTGAATGGGAATAGAAACAAAACCTTGAAAGCTTCCATTTCAAGGTAGAAGTGGCAGTAAAGTTAAACAGGTTTAGGAATGCTCAAAGTTGGATTAAATGTCTTCTTTCTTCAGAACTGCAAGAGGCATGTGAGAACATGAGAACATTCACTGGGTATCAGATCCTAAAGAGGCAGCTAAAGACTTTCTGTTTAAAATGGAGTTTTCATGATGTCATATATTTGAAGTTGCTTCTGGATAAGACAGGTCCTGGAACTACTCTTGCTATACAAGACTACCACCAAGAAATAATTGTTCAACTTTTCTCTATACTTATGTTCTAAATTCATACAGTATGAATTTTGTTGCATGGGCAGTATACTGTATTGGCAGATTCAACAAGTATTTTGCTGGTTATTACTCCCCCCCATTGTTGGGGTATATATCTCTGTCATTCACATGTGTTCCACCCTTCGATTGTGTTCTTGTTACATATATTAACCAGTTCTCTGAAACATGCTTTCTTCCTTTCTCAACTCTTCTGTAAAACAGAACTCTTTTGGATAGTAATGTACTTTTTTTCTACAGACTGCTAATAACACGTAAGTACATGTATGTCACTTTTACACAGGTAGTTAAGGGAATGTAGGGAAGCCACTGTCTATGCAATCACTTAAATGCTAAAACCATATATGCAGCAGTTACCTATAATTTGTATGCGATCTTGAAGCTAAGATCTCAAAATGGTTAGCAGAAATGAAAGACCAAACTGTATTATTTTGTATTGTTTAATGATACAGGAATACCTCAGACTGTTAGTCCTGTTGCTCTCTTTCAGTTCTTCTGTTGTGCTTAGTCGTACTTGTTTCATGCATATTGTTGGGGGTTTTTGTGAAGCTTTGTATATGATACAGCCACAAAGCTGCCAGCCTAAAATACAAACACAATGACATATATGATGGAGGCAATCAGCAGAAGTAGAGACAGAGGAAAGAAAGCTCAGGATGTAAACAATAATTTCAGGATACAATTTAAACATCTTATCTGTGTCTTAATAATGCCTCTGAATAGCTACACATTGTTCAGTATTTGGA
This sequence comes from Ara ararauna, assembly GCA_028858755.1. Classification (NCBI taxonomy): domain Eukaryota; kingdom Metazoa; phylum Chordata; class Aves; order Psittaciformes; family Psittacidae; genus Ara; species Ara ararauna. The sequence continues at coordinate 73,666,041 of CM054381.1, forward strand.
ATGCAAAATTCAGAAGTTCACATAATGTTGTCATGGATTTTCCAACAGCACAGTGTGTGGGCATCCTGTGTGCAGTGAATTTAGATGTATACATGAATTATTGCTTATGCTCTGATGATAGTTTTCGTCATGCACAGCAGAGGAAGCTGTTCATTCAGGATTTGCAGACATCAGTGGACAGGTCAAGGTAACAGATTCACTCAAAGGCCTATAGAAAACTCAGAGAAGTTGTCAGGCAAGGTGTTAGCATGCATAGGTTTGTAAATGTTTGTAAGCAAGTGCTATCCTATAGGGGAAGCTAGAAGTGGTGCCACTATTTCATACATGCACATGAATAGCATCGTATTTTCAGTTTTTCATAATGCCCCAATTACCAGTTTATTAGAGGGAGAGCTGTTCTAGGTGAATCATCTAGCTCAAGCTGAATGTTCCTCAAAATTAACCTATTCCAACTATATTTAAGAACTGTTCAAAAATTAAATAGAGAAAAATACTAGTGTAAGCTCTTAAAATTAATAAGCTTTAAACCTCTTCTATAATTCTATGATTCTCTGTTGGTTGTAGAAAGGGTTTCTCTCTCTTGGGTTTACTTTTTGGAGTCTGTATGGAATGGGCTGCTAGTGGTTACAAACACCTAAGTCTCCAGCTGCTGTTGGGTCCTGGTAGTAATGAAATACATCTGGTCTTCTCCCCCAAGTATCTTGTCCATTTCTGTCTGTTCCTTTAGTTTCTTCAGCACCCTTGTGAATCATAGAATCATAGAATAGTTAGGGTTGGAAAGGACCTTAAGATCACCTGGTTTCAACCCCCCTGCCATGGGCAGGGACACCTCCCACTAAACCATGACACCCAGGCCTCTGTCCAACCCGGCCTTGAACACTGCCAGGGATGAAGCATTCACAGCTTCCTTGGGCAGCCCATTCCAGTGCCTCACCACCCTTACAGTAAAGAATTTCTTCCTCATATCCAATCTAAACTTCCCCTGTTTAAGTTTGAACCCGTTACCCCTTGTCCTCTCACTACAGTTCCTCATGAAGAGTCCCTCCCCAGCATCCCTATAGGCCCCCTTCAGATACTGGAAGGCTGCTATGAGGTCTCCATGCAGCCTTCTCTTCTCCAGGCTCAACAGCCCAAACTTTTTCAGCCTATCTTCATATGGGAGGTGCTCCAGTCCCCTGATCATCCTCGTGGCCCTCCTCTGGACTTGTTCCAACAGTTCCATGTCCTTTTTATGTTGAGGACACCAGAACTGCACACAGTACTCCAAGTGAGGTCTCACAAGAGCAGAGTAGAGGAGCAGGATCACCTCCTTCAACCTGCTAGTCATGCTCCTTTTGATGCAGCCCAGGATACGGTCGGCTTTCTGGGCTGCAAGCACACACTGCAGGCTCATGTTCATTTTCTCATTGACCAACACCCCCAAGTCCTTCACTGCAGGGCTGCTCTGAATCTCTTCTCTGCCCAACCTGGAGCTGTGCCTGGGATTGCTCTGACCCAGGTGTAGGACCTCGCACTTGTCATGGTTAAACTTCATCAGGTTGGCATCAGCCCACCTCACAAGCGTGTCAAGGTCCCTCTGGATGGCATTCCTTCCCTCCAGCGTATCAACTGAACCACAGAGCTTGGTGTCATTGGCAAACTTGCTGAGGGCACACTCAATCCCACTGTCTGTGTCACCGACCAAGACGTTGAACCAGACCGGTCCCAACACCGATCCCTGAGGGACACCACTTGTTACTGGTCTCCAGCTGGACACTGAGACATTAAGCACAACTCTTTGCGTGCGGCCATCCAGCTGGTTCTTTATCCACCAAGTGGTCCATCTATCAAATTGATGTCTCTCCAACTTAGAGACAAGGATGTCATGTGAGACAGTGTTAAACGCTTTGCACAAGTCCAGGTAGATGACATCATCTGCTCTACCCCTGTCCATCAGTTCCGTAGCCCCATCACAGAAGGCCACCAGATTGGTCTGTCAGGATTTCCCCTTAGTGAAGCCATGCTGGCTGTCACCAAGCACCTTGTTGTTTTTCATGTGCCTTAGCATGCCTTCCAGGAGAATCTGCTCCAAGATTTTGCCAGGCACAGAGGTGAGGCTGACTGGCCTGTAGTTCCCCAGCTCGTCCATTTTCCCCTTCTTGAAAATGGGAGTTATTTTTCCCTTTTTCCAATCATCGGGAACTTCACCTGACTGCCATGATTTTTCAAATATGATGGACAGTGGCTTAGCAACTTCATTTGCCAGTTCCTTCAGGACCGGTGGATGGATTTCATCAGGTCCCATGGACTTGTATACTTTCAGGTTCCTAAGATGGTCTCGAACCTGTAAACTCAGTGCCATTCCCATCCCTAACAGACTCAATAACTTCTAGGTATCATTCATCAAGACAACTGTGCTGGCTCTCAAATCAGACATTTATTAAATTATGCAATTTATGCTTCATTCTCATAAAATAACATTTGAAATGATAGCTACTTTTGGAACTAGATGGTCTTAAGGTCCCTTCCAGCCCTAACTATTCTATGATTCTGTGATAGGTGTCATTTCACAGTAAACAGGTGTCCGCATAAGCGTTTTGGAATAAGCAGTGCATGCAGTTAGCTCAGTTTTGAAGAAGTTGCATTAGTCTTAACCAAATAATAAAGTGTCAAGCACTTTAATAAAGACATTATGGATTTGTTGCTAACATTATTTAACCCATTCCTGTGAACTGTTCTAAAGCTATTGAATTCAGTGCAAATAATTCTTTCTGGCAGGTGGGATTTTTATCATTTACTTAATGTAGAGGATGTTTATAGCAGAAACATCATCAAATCTCAGAAATTGAACTGCAGAATGATTTCGTCTAGACTACTTCCAGAGCTGTGTGTTGGAATCTTGAACAATCTTGTGGTTTTTGGTCTTGGACTTAAGTACCAAATCAAAATCCTCCGGAATGCAATAAGATTCCATTGAATTGTTCTAATCCATTTGACTATGCCTTAAAAAGGTTAATTCAGCTAATTTTGATACAACTCTAACAGGTTTATGTTTCATCTGTTCTACAATTCAGATTTTGGGTAAACCTTCTTACAAGGAGGCACCAACAAATCAGTATGCAAGAAATGAAGACATGCAATTTATTCTATTATTGAAGGATAATAGAAACTAAAACCACAAATAGAACACAAAATCACAGTAAGGTGTACCAAAAAAAAGCTTACAAAACAGTCTGTTAAAGATATAGGCTACCATTATTTCAAATAATGGAATAGGAAGCCTGTCTTTATAAAGCAAAATTTACAGGTGATATTAAATTTTCCTGAAGAGGAGAAAGGAAAGCCAACTGCAAGGAAGCACCTCAGTGATGCCGAGTTAAATTGACACATGAAATTCATTGTTAATAAATGAAAGCAGTTCTCAAAAGGGGAAAAAAAAATTTTGTACCCAAAAATGGATGTGTATTAACTGTGAGCAGTGAAAATAGTAGCAGTCAAAGAAAAGCACATTTAATATTAGAAATTTTTAGAAAGGAATAGAACAAAGTAGAGAACATCATGGCTACAAGCAGTGTCACAGTGGAGCACCTGCACCTTGAAAAGGTGAAGAGAAGAAGGTAGAGAGTACGAAAAAGGTAAAGAGAAGAAAAGGTAAAGAGCACGATGACTAAAAGATGATTAAGTCTCTCTAACAAGGACCAAGTAGAACTACAAGTTTTCAGACTGGGAAGAAGAAAATTGAAGGAGGCTATGACAAGTTCATCAAGTCATGAATGTCAAGTAAATAGATGATGAGTGATTGTTCACTGGCTCACTGCAAGGACATTGGGCAATAGATAAAACTAGTAGGTGCTTCGTTTAAGTTAAACCAAAGGAAGTATTTTTCCATGTTTAGTATACTTATGCTGTGAAACTCCTTGCACAAGCTCAGCTTACATTGATTCAAAAAGTGGTAATACTAGTTACTGATACCCCTTACGGACTGTAAAGCTAATAATTCTGTCTCAGAGAGACACTGAAACTCAGACTCACTTGAGGCTGGGAAAGCGTGCTTGGAAAATCACTGTGTGTTTGCCTTGTTGTAGTATGCTGCCTTACATGTAGAGAGGGAATACAGGACAAGTAAAATGCTTGGTCCAACCAAGTGTAGCCTTTCATAGATTAAGTTTAACAAATGCTTCAGTTAGAACTGCTGCCAAGTTGCAAGCATGTTTCAATTTTCTTGTAGCTTCAGAAATGGAAAGCTGGCTTTGTTTCTTTTGTGTGTTTTAATTTGATTTAATCTGAAATCGGTATCTCCATTGAGATGAATGGGATAACTTTTTTAGATCTGTGCTGTTATTGTCACATAAAAGTATGTTCTTTTCATGGCTAGTTATATTTTAATTTACTCACTGCATATATTCATATCTTTTTTGTGCATTTAATCACATATCAATGTTGCTTTGTATTTATATTGCCTACACTTTCCTTTTAATGCATCTTGACTGAGACCTGCACTATAAAGTTCAGTGTTCATTGGAAAAAAGCTTCTTTGGACTACACAATTTGTAAGCATAAGAAAAACAATACACAGCATCTTTTATTGATGCCCAGGATGATGGAGGAAACATAAGTGGCACTAAGCGAGAAAGGGTGCAAACACACTGAAGGACAGGACTGGGTGTCAAAATGTTGTTGCTTTATTCAAGTAATAGTTGTATTAAATAGGCTGCAGTTTATTAAGGTCAAGTACAAGTAGAAATAAACAGAAATGCTTAACTGTAAAAATCTCAGGTGTGGAGTTACTGACTAGCTTTGAGTGCTGCACAGAAGAATTTAATGTGATTTGATGGATTAGAAGCTGCCCAAGAATTAATACCATCCCAACAAAAAAAGCAGGAAGAATGTAAGGTTATTTATGCAGGGCAATGTCTGAAAGCCAGCTGGGATAGTTGATTGTTCGCTGTTAGTGAAGTCTTATCTAAAGAAAGAGGCCTAGGATTTGGGGTCATGATTGATGTGGATATGAAGCAACAGAAAGAGTCCAGAAAACATGACTCACAAGCCAAAATTAAATAAATTGTGACTGTTACCATGTACTGTCTCAAGATTTTCTTTGAATAGTATAACGTCTTCAAATTCATTAAGATAACTGTTTAGGATTCATCATTTAATCATGGCAGGGGGGTTGGAACTAGATGATCTTAAGGTCCTTTCCAGCCCTAACTATTCTATGGTTCTATGATTCTATGTTATCTTATGCCCTGGCATGTATAATATGTAGAAGGATCTAAGTTCCTATATTTCTCTTTGCTTTGCTTAATTTTTTATATTTACCACCTTTTTTCTCTGGCATGTGACTATCCAGTCATGCTGCTCTCCTTTTTCTTGTCTTCTGCAAGCCATCCAACTTTGCTTGTACTTTGAATATCCATGTCAGACTGTATGTTCTAATTGTATAGTTCCTGGTCTTCACTAAACTCAGTGAAACACAGAAAGTTGTACTTTGAGCTATGACAGTGGAAACTATGGTCATTTAATCAAAAACTGAGATTTTTTTCTCTGCCCCTCTTACCTACAGAACTCAATAAAGCAAACAAACATGTCCAAACCTATTAAAATCAATATTTATTTATATAAAATTTCTTTGGAAAATACATTAAAATAAGTTGTTACATATGTTATATGACCTGCACCCTAGTTATTCTCATCCCAGAAGTACAGATTTCTCAAATTCAATTCTGTTTCCCCTTGAGCTCTTGTAAAATCTATTTTATAGTAGATTGCCTATTTAAAACACTAAATACTGTATTTTGACATGCAACTTAAAATGTCCTTTTTCTTTGTTGGCTGTTCTTTTTCATTTGCTTTACATAGGTCTTCAGTAATACTTAGTGGCAATGACACTCCTAGATTAATTGAGCATTGTTCAGAGTATATCTTTGTCAGTTTTAATTTTGTTGCCTTTTTGTTTCACTGAAACATGTTTTCTCCAGAACTTGCAAGGGGATGAACAAGGGTTATCCTAGTTCGTTTATCTAATGTAGCAGTTGAAGTACAAAATCTTGAGAAAGTCAAAAGATGTGTGTGTTTTTCTGTCTCCTTATATTAACAAATTATTCATGCTTGCAATCTTTTGACAGCCATGTCTGAACTCCCTCTCTCTTCTGAGAGCGATTGACCAGAATGAAACACACTGCTCCTAGTCAATCCGAACCATTAGTTTACAAAAATACATTAAAATTGTACTGGCATTTTCTTTCACTGCTTTTGCATACTAATAGTGTTCTTGCCTTTGTCTACTATCGTGCATCAAGCTGATGTTTTCGGTGAGATTTTTGAGTGTTTCACAAAGACTCCAAAGTGTAGGGCTCTCCAGGAAGTCTGAGGAATCTAGGTGGCCATCTCTAATTTAAAATTCAAATTTAAAATGAATTAGTAACTGAAGCTCTTTAAGCTCCTTTGAAACTCAGCCTGTATCTTTTCTGAAGAGCTACATGGTGCAATCTTCTGAATTAACCAGGTGCTGAAGATTTCCTGACATTCCTACACTTTCTGAGCTATTTTTTTAATCCACATTGAATCTTTGCTTTTTTACACGGAAACTAATAGCGAAGTAGCTTGTCAAAAAGTCAAGTAAACTATGGAAACCAGTTCTTTTCCCTGTGCTGTTTAGCTTGCATGGTCAATGGAACTTAAACCTATGTAAAAATTTTGCTCAGCAAAAATAGATATGTGTTGGATTATATGGGAGGGGGACTGGAATCTAAATAAATTGATTTAATTTTAGCATATTCCCTCCCATTTTCTTATTTTTTTAATGTAATTTTCCCCAGTTTGTATCAATGACTGAAAGGGTTTTGTTTTTTTTTTTTGCATTTTTCATAGCTTTAAAATTATCTTTCAACATGGGAGCCGATATTGCTTGTATTGTTGTCAACTCTGTAATTTAAAAACCCTCCAGAACACCTGGATATATTTCTAAATATGCATGGTGATTTAACATTTCCTTTATTGTTCAGCGTTAGCAATGCAGCTCTCCGCTACAGTCATAAAGAGTCCGTCTTAAGATCCTTTCCAACCCTAACTAGGCTATGATTCTATGATTGCCTCCACCTTTCCGTCACCTGGACATTCAAGGTATTTGGATTTGACATTGTAATATCACTCCAAGGTGAGAAACATAATTCAGAGGAGCATAAAGTGGGGAAGAGAGAGGAATATTTCTAAACTCTCAGAACTTTACTACTAAGTAAATTATTCTATGACTGAATTCTGTGGGACTGAAATTAGACCAGTGTAAATGATTCTGAAAAATTTCACCCTCAAGGCTTGTCTTCAAGTGGAAATTACTGTGAGAAGCTGAGGTGTAAATTTGAAAACATATTAGCTGCTCCCTATGTGAATAATCTCATAGTTTGAGGAGGTTGCTCTACTTGGAGAGCATGTAATCAACTGTAAATTCAAACTCCATCTCACTTCATTATAGCATAACTGTCCAAGGTCTGTTTGCTCCAGCTTCCACAGGACGATGTGGAAACTGAACTCAGAATCATTCAGTCCCTACTACCGTCGCAACCATAATACCATTCTTACCACTTTCGCCTTCCTACGTATCTGCCTTATAGTAGAATCTATATTGTCCTGAGGTTTTATATGTTGTAATGAATCTAAGTTTGTCTGTGCTTGAACAGCTGTTCATGTTTCCTGGGTGTACACATTTATCTGTCTGCAATAAACTTTGATAATCTACATTTATCAGCATCAGCTGTATTGCTCATGAGCCCATGTAAATTCTTTGACTACATTTTCTATTACTGCCTGTTCTTTATTTCTTTATATTACATAATATAATTTTATGTTACTATATATGTGTGTATTAGCACAAATATAGAACCTAACTCTAGTTATTAATACAATTAGTAATACGGTTTTGCATATAGAAACTTAATTTTTTGCTTTTCATAACTTCCACTGCTTTCTCTCCTCCTTTCCTCTTTCATTACCAGCTTTGTGGTACTTTTAGAAGTTGGTTACATCTTATATTTTAAAACACTTCACATTCAATTTCTCTTGCATATTTAAGAATGCAGCAGATCCATAATGTTTTATGAAGTAGGTTGAACTTCGTGATTTATTTCCCCTGCTACTTTTAAATTTGACTGAAATTTTGTTTCTGAAACACTTGCAGACTGTTAATGACAACTATATCAGCCATTTTTTTGAAATGTCAGGGAGAATGGCTTCATTTTATGAATGTTTTTAATGTGCTATTCTCTAATTTCTTATATAATTTTGTTAAGCTCCATAGTGTAGGAATTGAGACTCTTTCACATTCAATAATTGAGTCTCTTATTTCTCACACACTGACACTTCAGTGTTGTTCGATGGTAACATCTTGATTCTGGTCTCAGACATTTGCTCTGAAATGTTTATTATCTATAAACTCAGAGTGACTTTTTCCTTTGACTATAATTTCCTTCAAGGCATCAGTAGGTGTTACAGCTTTCCAAGTACATCCATGTCAGACTTTCCTCCCTGTGCAGAAAGGTTCTGGAAGAAATTTAACCTGCTCTTAATACTAATGTTCTTTTTGCTTGAAATGTATTTAAATTGATAGATGCCATAAAGAGTAAGTGGGACATGAGTGTGAAAATATTTTTAGCTAGGAAATGTCAAACTACAAATCTGAGATGAAAATTCAGCATTAAAAATGTAAAATGATATATACAATTTATAGTTTCTAGAAGAAACACTGTCCTCCCTTGAGAGGAAAAGCTATTGCCATTGCTTTAAAACAGAGCTGGCATCAATAACCAGTAGCTTACATTGCTTACTTGCATTATCTTTTTTAGCATGCTATAAACAGAAATAACTATTCCATATTTTATAGTTACAAATTAATTTTAGAATCCAGATTTATTTTCCCCTGTGGGCACATATTTAAGCTAAGAGGACTGAACATTCATAACCAGAATGTAGAAAAAAATCTTTTATTGCCACAAAATTAAACATGATGTTGCTTTAAATAGAAGGATACATTTTTCACAAACTGGACCAGGGGGAAATGGTATTATGACTGTGCTTGGCAAACCACTTTATGTATTGATGACCAAACAGTGACATACTAAAAGCTGAGAGTAGGGAGATATAGTGGTTGTGATAAGTAATGGTGGGATTTCATCACAGATCCTCTTTCCCTAACTAAATTTCATGTTAATCTTACCTAATTACTGCATGTTTATGAGGTTTTCTTTTAAATTTAAAGTTCTTCTGAAATGGTATAAGGTTTGTATAACTGTCATGAGCTGCAAATAAGTAGGCTGCAAATGTTTGCCAGAGAATCATTATATAAACTTGAATATGTTTTTTCCATCTTGCTGAGTTGGAAAATGATTGTATCAGTGTCTGAGACCAGGCGCTCTTCACTGGACTTCTTAGCCACACTAGAGATACAGAAGCTTCAGATGCTCAACATCTTTTAAGATTACAGCACCATTCACACAGCGAACTAAGATCCTTTACTCTGACATTCAGCACTATCCATTTTATTAATGAAGCACTACTCACTGTGAGTAATGGCAGCAGAATGCCTCTCTGATTTCATGTGCTTTTAGGCACTCTGATTTGAAAGTGTTGCTTTGGTGCTTCACTTTCTCTTTTTTCTATGAATCTCACTGGACTTGACATTTGTTCTTGGAAGGTTCAGAGTAACTGCTAAGCTACTGATGAAGGATACCACAGAAAACCTGCTGAAAATATTTCTGTTAACACTAAGGAAAAAATCAGAATGCATTGAAAAAGGGAAAAATAATGTACTCAGAAGTAAAACATACAGTGAGAAAATTAAAGTAATTGCACCATGCATAGGGGCTGCTTGAGTGTGCTTATGGGAGAAGGGAAACAAGGATCAGGAGACACAATATGTTTATTTTATGTTTAAATCCATCAAATGCAAACACCTAAATAGTTGCTTTATATAACAGTGCTTACAGAATCATAGGGTTGGAAGGGAACTCTGGAGGTCATCTTGTCCAACCCCACTGCCAAGCCACGGCCACCTAGAGCACATAATGGTGATAGAGAACAGGTAAAAGAGAAATGAGGACTGATCCTCAAATTTTCTTTTTTAGACTTCCTGAGGAAAAATTAAATGGTCCAGAACAGTATGGAATGTGTGGGTTGTAAATGATATTGTAAGGGAAAAAAAAGTTAATTGTGGCAAGACAATGGCAATGACAGATTACAGAATTGATCACCTCCTCCCACAGAAAGTAAAGGTCTTTTGCCAATCTGGAAAGGAAATAACAACATTTTTTGCTTTGTTTTTTTGTGTCGCTTTTACCTGCTGTAGAGCCTCCCCCCTGGTAAGAGAGTGACTTTGGACTTTCTAACAGTTTATTGTTCTAATTAATATGCAGTTAATTATGAAAATATTTCAGAGCTGCTTCATGCCTCTTCCTCTTTCGCCTCTGTTACAGGAGTTTCTAGCACCTTGCCAACTACCAGAATACCAACAATACCATTCAGACTTAAGGAGACAAATACTAAAAGGTCACTGTAAGATATCTAAGTGCAACAGATGTTTTCTGAATTGATGCTACGATTTCTAATAAAAAAGTACTAATTATAAATTTTATCATCATAGCCAGCTAACATGATATTTGACTCTGGGAGGGAATCTTACTATGCTCTAATTCATTCTCTGACCACATCTATTGTGGCTTCTCCTTGTCAGAGTTTCTAATGTTCCCATTACCATTTGTTGCAAGCCTCACAGATTTGAAGTCTTAAAGGCCAGATCTTGAATGTATGTGATGGCTCCTAAATATTATTTTATTTTAAAGACCTAGGTGAAAATTGACAGAACTTAAAGGCTCCAAAGAATTGCTGTAGGCACACTCAGACATCAAAGAGCTTTTCTGAGAAGTTGTAACTGATTTGAAGTGAAGCAGCATTAAATGAATAGTGTGGAAAGTAGCGCTGAGCTGTGGGGGAGGAGAAGTGATGCTGTATAGTGGTGAACATGTTCTGTTTGAATTAACCATGCTATTTGATGTAGTGGCACAACCACAGAAAGTGTGGGGAGACATTAAACTGGTAGATGCAGAGATTGTTTTTGTATAGGGAAGTTGTCATATTAACTGACGGGACTAGGGGAAAGAGAAGAGGGAGTTGCTTTGTTTTCCACTGAAGTTTAAGAGGTTTTGACATATGTACGTATATCTTTGGCTAGAGTACTGACATGCCTACGGGTTCAGGCTGTACATCAAAGTTAGAAAGGATGGGACTGCAGGCAATTTTTTCTAAATTCTGTCTTCCCTAACCAAGAAGTGCAAAAGACCGTCAGATAGGAAACCTGCTGAAGCTCAGAGATCCTCGAGGCAAGCATAAGAAGTATTTGGTATTGGCTATCTGCTCTCAGACTTTTTAGAGTAGGGAGTATTCTTTTACTTTATTTTAACATAGTACTTCAGCAGTGGGAACAGGTCCGGTAAGGAGGAAATGATCCAATTTCTGCTTTTCTATGATATCCAGAAAATAAACTCTTTTACTTACTCTGTAAGACTGAAAGACTGTCATCTTTGACTCCCTTTTTAGCCTGAGGAGCAGTGTGCAAGAGGCATGAGTTTGGGACACTGGACTATTGTCTGTGCTGTACTGTGATTATCAGGCATTTTCAAATGTTTCCATAATTGCTTTCGTTCCTGTGACTCTGCAGCTGCCTGTTGGGTTGAACATGCATGTATGCAACTCAGTAACTGATGTGTTGAAGGCATTAATTGAGTCTTTATTCAAGAAGAGTATTATCTATTTGTTTCTTTCCTAACGTGCTTGCCTGTTCTGTATTATGGTGTTATGTATTATGGTTCTGCATTATGGTACCTTCTTTGTTAACAAGGATTTGCTTACCAGTGTAAGATTTTGCCTTTTCACTACTTTCTGGATTAATCAGTTTTAAGAATTGCTAGGCAGTTGCTTTCTGTGGTCTCTGACTTCAAGCTGTGTGTGTTTGTTTACTCTGAGGAAGGGGGTTTTTTTTGTTAATTTTGGATTCTTTAATGCCCAGAAACTCTCAGCATACTTAAACTCAGAGTGGACTGGGTATGTTTCTTAGTTTAGCAAATCCTATTATTCTGTCAAACGTTCATACTCAGGCCTTTTGTCTCTGATCCTTATCTTTATCTTGTCTCTTATTAGGGCCTATGCCAGTACCCAAGATTTCAAAATTAGGTTTTCAGCCTTAAAACAATTGCCTAGATGACTGATGTTTTCAGTTTCTTTATATTCTCTCAAAGACCCAGTTTTATAGGCTTCTGAGCTGGTTTGGGGTGGGGTTTTTTTGGGGGGGTGGGGTTGGGATTTTGTTGGGGTTTTTTAATTTTTCTCAGCAGTACTTCTCACAATCCTGAGGTAGCCAAAAACTATTAAAAATACTGAGTATTTTTATATTATATTTCTATCCTATTATATTAAATATTTTATATATAAAATGTATATATTATATATAATATATATTCTATTTATTTTACTATAGATCAGAGTATAGTATAGTATAGTATAGTAAAAATACTTAAGAAGTAGCTGTAGTCAGAAAAATAAATATGTCCTTTGGTTGCACACAGTAACGGAGTATCTCTTAAATTTGTTCAGTTATCCTTGACAAGGCCAGATCATTTCAACTCTGATGGGCCTTTCAGCTGCTTTGTTTTATTATGGGTGAATTCTCAGCTCAGTTTACACCTGTGCTGAGCCAAGAAGCCTTCTCTTAGTCTATGAATTTGACATTAGAAGGTCTCCAATCTGCTGATTGTTGAATAGTAGGACTTATTATCAAGGGAAGGATCAGTTTATTTCATGCCTTCTATAATGGGGATATACAGCAATTGTATAGGACCCAATACAGTAATTCTTATCAGTCAGCATCATATAACTACTTCCTAGAGACTAATGCCAGTCTTGGAAAAGTTCTCTGAAAAGGTATTATAAATAGAGGGTAAGATAATGACCTTGGCTCAGCAGACATGACTGAAGTGCTTTGTAGGAGAGCTTTCTAGATGGGCACAAAGAAGCCTCCTTGCCTGCAAGACTTCCGTCTCATGGCTTCTCTCCCTGGCCAGCTCCTCACATGTCACTCCTGGCTGCCTTAAGTAGCTCCCCATGCAGCTGCCAATGTCTGATGAGCAGCTCTCCGCCTATACTGGGGCAGTGCCGAAAATGAAAGATATAATATTGACAAGTTCTGCCCAGAAAAATTCTCATATGAGGCCAAGTTTTCCCTTTTTGGAATCCTTAAGTCCTTTAGAATCCCACTGGTTCAGATTAGCAGGGGGTTATGGTTGTGGTTGGTTTTTTGTTCTTTTTCTTTTAATGCCAGGAAGTTGTGCTTTTTACAAGAGAACATAACTAGTTCTAGGATCACCTGTTTCACATGTATATCCTGTAGAAATTTGCTGGTTTGTACAACAGAGAACTAACCTGTCCTTGTTCCTCTTGAATGCTGCTGCCATCTCTGACCCTCTGAGGAATCTTTTCCTTTGAAAGACAGGTCTCTCATAAATACTCTGCAGCAAATCCTAATATTAATTCCTAAGCATCAGTGAGTAGTAAGGTGTTCTTTGTGACAATGAGTGTGGGCAAATGAATAATATTCAACTAATTATATCCGAGGTAGAAAGATTGACGTTTTATCTTAGTAAGATCTGTAGAAATAAAATACAAAAACTAGTTATCAGTCACACATCATTACATCTTACACCTTTATAATTCCACAGTTACTGCTTATTCAGCTGAAGACCTGATATAGCAGATTACATGAATGCTTATGTTGGTCTTCATGCATAATTAACAGTTAGAGGTGTAAGTTTAATTCAACAAAACAATAATGTAATCCCATTTGAAATACGCCAATGTGATGTGTAGGGTGGTTAGATATATAAAATTGGCCTTGTTATCTGTATTAATCTGACCATTTTGTATCCTTACATCTTAATAGGAGCAGAATTTTTATGTCTGTTTAGAGGTATGATTATAATGTACCTGGCTTTATGGACTAAACGTATTAAGGGCCTTTATGAAATTGCAATTCAGTAACTTTTATGTAGATGGTACAAGTATGATATTTTTCAAAGATACCATAAAGTATGAGCATGTAGGCTACAGCCATAGAAGGTTTATTTAGCTCAGAAATATATTAGCATATTTATACTGTATATATTACTGTATATAAGGACTGCTATATATATTTGCAGTCATCATCAGGCAATTTTGTATCTTGAGTTATCAGAAAAGGGAGTTAGAAAATATAATGCCAGCCTTAGGGAAGCAAACTTTTTTCAAAACTCCTATCTACTAATATCACCTGCCAATGATTTAATGTGTTTATAGTTTATGCTAACCTTGCTTAGCTTTCCTTTTCATCCACTGTAGTCTGTGTACCTGGTAGAAGGGAAGCCTGCAGCCAATTGCCATTACTTCGCAGCTCTTATCTTTTACTCACCAAATAGCAATTTTCTTTTTTATTTCTTTTTATATTCCTGTAAGGTAGTAACTGTTGGCTATTATAAAACTGCAATCTCATTAGAAAAGGTCCATCCAAATAAATTCACTGTTGATGACTGGCACAGGGGTTGGAACTAGATGATCTTAAGGTCCTTTCCAACCCTAACTGTTCTATGATTCTATGTCTGTATGATATTAGGACTTTAAAATGTTAAAGTCTTTGTGTTTTTTTGAGATAACATTTGTTTTTATATTGATGCTTAAATAGACATCTTTAGACTCTCTCTTTTCCAAAAGAGTTGTTTTGACAGCAAGACAGCATTTTGGGACAGTCTGTGGGATCATGGTTTTTTTAGGAATTACCTCATTTAAGAATTCTTAGTACCTGTCCCTGGAAAAAATATGTCTAGAGTTTTAGTACAATTAAAGTGAACAAAATTTTTAGGTGCATAGAAGAATATTAACGTTCTTTACCAGCAGTGTGAACTGTTGTGACGTTTGTGTGACTGGAATCTATGGCTCTTTGTTGCACTTTCCTAGTCCTCTACTCCTTGCATAACCAGAAACCAGTGGAGCTCAACTTGAAGTTCTGTTAGAAAAATGCTTCATATTCTACTCACACTCCATGATCACAGGTGGGAGGTGTTCTTCAGTCTGTGTATATTCATGGAAACTGTCTAACCTCTCCTAGCAGGTTTTGATAAAGCCTTTGATAAAGCCCACTAGTGACATCATGGTTATTACATTTAGTTATTACATTTAATCTGGCAACGGAAGGTAGAGTGAATGTGTAGCAGAATACGTTCATGCTCTAGCTAAAGATAAAGAGTTATCATGTTCTGGGATCACTGTCCTTTCACACCAGTCTTTAGTTTCATGGAACAGTTAATTCGGGATTCTTCTGAATCTGATCTCATCGAAACTTTTAGGACACATCTCTAAACTTATTCAATTGCACCCATTTCTTATTGATCTAATTCTAATATAAACCTAAAGTAATTGCACTGCTTGTAATAAAATTCAGGCCTCCTCACAATTGTTTCTATGAAGGAAACTTTTTTAAACTTTCAAATATTTTTCACACTTGGAAATGTGCTCTCATTGTCCCCTGAACTCCGTCTAGGCAAATGCAACCTGGATGGATAGAAGTAGCTAAATCTTATTTCCTTTCACTTCATATTAACGATGATAGTATTTTGTTCAACCATTGGACATGTATTTATAAATGTCAATTATTTCACACATGTTTCTAGCAAGCAGAAAAAAGGCATTATGGAGAGGACTTTTGATAATTGTATAACTTCTAACATTTAATGCTTAGAATAGAACGTCATTGCTTTATTTGAATTGAATAAATTTATATTGGATTTTATTAAGCAATGTGTCACATATGCACTGGATTATTCATTTACCTATTTTTCAAAAATGCATAAGCCATACTAAGAGCAGATTTGCATTGATTACGCTATGTAACGAGCTCTACTTTCACCAAAGGAAAAAGAAAAAACAGCCTAATTGCAGATACTTGAAAACTTTTCAAATTGAAATGTTGATGTTGTTATTTAGAATTATTTACTATGTGAAGCCAGTCTGTATGTACTTTACACTGGCACAACTGTCATTGCAGTGTAATTTTCTTTTTTAAAATGCCTGAAACAGTTCACCTTATATGACCTTCTGTTGTGAATACAGTTAGGCTGCTATAGAATTTTATATTGCCAGCATTAGAGATGTTCTTAATTATAGATATGATGGAGCTGTTTGAAATTTGTATACCAGTTAGCCTTAAAATATTTGACTTGTACTCTCCTCCTAGTGGCTGATCTCTGCGTTGGGATAAGTTCATATCTAACAGGAAAAAACAGGAACAGTAGTACACTTTTTTAAATCCAAACATATTTTTAAAAATCAAGACAAAAATTGATGCTTTGTTATATATTTGTTATGACCACCTCCCTTTGCTGTAGTTTTCAGTAGCAAACAGTAGTATTTCTGCACAAATCATAGAATCATAGAATCATAGAATAGTTAGGGTTGGAAAGGACCTTAAGGTCATCTAGTTCCAACCACCCTGCCAGGGGCAGGGACACCTCCCACTAAACCATGTCACCCAAGGCTATGTCCAATCCAGCCTTGAACACTGCCAGTGATGGAGCATTCACAACTTCCCTGGGCAACCCATTCCAGTGCCTCACCACCCTTACAGGAAAGAATTTCTTCCTCATATCCAATTTAAACTTCCCCTGTTTAAGTTAGAAGCCGTTACCCCTTGTCCTATCACTACAGTTCCTAATGAAGTGTCCCTCCCCAGCATCCCCGTAGGCCCCCTTCAGATACTGGAAGGCTGCTATGAGGTCTCCACGCAGCCTTCTCTTCTCCAGGCTGAACAGCCACAACTTTCTCAGCCTGTCTTCATATGGGAGGTGCTCCAGTCCCCTGATCATCCTCATGGCCCTCCTTTGGACTTGTTCCAACAGTTCCATGTCCTTTTTCTGTTGAGAACACCAGAAGCTATCGGGAGAACTGGCTACCCTGGATTTGGAGAAGGCAGAGGTTCTTAATGACTTCTTTGCCTCAGTCTTCACTGGAAAATGCTCTGATCACACCACCCAAGTCTTAGAAGGCAGACGCAGGGACTGTGAGAATGAAGACCCTGGGCCCACTGTAGGAAGGGATCTGGTTCGAGACCGTCTTAGGAACCTGAATGTATATAAGTCTATGGGACCTGATGAAATCCATCCGTGGGTCCTGAAGGAGCTGGCAAATGAAGTTGCTAAGCCACTGTCCATCATATTTGAAAAATCATGGCAGTCAGGTGAAGTTCCTGAGGACTGGAAAAAGGGAAATATAACCCCCATTTTCA
The DNA here is from genome assembly GCA_028858755.1 of Ara ararauna. NCBI lineage: Eukaryota > Metazoa > Chordata > Aves > Psittaciformes > Psittacidae > Ara > Ara ararauna. The sequence goes on from CM054381.1 coordinate 73,683,367, forward strand.
AGAAAGAGAAAATGGATGAGCAAATACCTTGAAACAACAAAATACTGAGTTTATAATTTGTTTCAATTGGAGGGGAGGCACAGGGAAGAAATTGCTGTATTTCACAAAATACTCAAGTTTTATGCTGAACCATTGAGGTGTTTCTTTGCTCTTCAGTTCAGTATGTAGCCCAAATACAAGTTACCGCAAGAGATGGGAGTGGCTGCCATGAAATGGCACAAAAATGGAATTGGTAGGGGAATTGGAATCCCTGGTGGGTTTTATTTTTTGTTAGGACTATAAAGCTGCTACATGACCTTGAGCAGATCGCATTAAGCCTGCCTTTCAGAAGCATTTGCACTCCTGAACTGCATCTATAGGTTGGTCAGTTGCAATTACCTGTAAGGTGAGAACGGTGCTTTAATGGGGTGCAAACAGTTCATTAACACAAAATGTTGTGGAATTCTCCAGTGAAAAGCATTACAGGCAAATTATTATTAGGAATTAATAATACTATAAATTGGTATCAATAATATAGTTTGGTTTACTCTAGGATATACTTTACCCTGAAGCAAGATAAATCATAAGATGCTTAGAAGGTGGGGTGTTTTTACAATAGAGTGCCCATAGTTAAGGGTCTTTAGAACACTTTTGCAATATTAAAATGATTTTTCAGCCAGCATATTAGCTTCTTCAGTCTAGTCTAAGGTTTTAAAAAAGTAAACCAAACAAAAGCCCGAGGTATTATTTCCTTAATTAGTCCTCCCTGCAGCATGAATTTCTTTCTGAATTTCATTTCTGCTTAATAAGTAGCATATCTGTTGATGTTCCTTATGTTACTAAGCAACACCAACACTACCAGATAATAGAAAAAAACCCCAAATAACCACATGTAAGAAGGCACTGTAATTTTGACTGCGTATCATGGGGTTAATTTCTTAGGAATACTCTGTGATACAGAGAGTGTGCAGTGCAGCAATGTAAAATATATTGGTTTCATTATAAAAAGCAGTTCATATCTTCTAAAAATGTGCATTTCATTGCATAAAGGCAGAAAAACAACACAAAAAATTATTCAAATAACATTCCAATTATAGTGGATAAATCATCTTTAAAACCTTTACATTTATGTAGCAATTATTACCTAACCACAGGATCTAACATCTTAGAGCATCATCAAAATCAATCAAATATCTTAGGCTGAAGCTGGAATGTTGTTCTGATGGAACTGCTCCCAAAGGCAATTTTTATCTATTTAGGCACAAGTTTTACAGCACATTCTGAATTTGGCTCCTGGGTAGTATTTCCTGGGTAAGGTTTTGTTCTAGCAATGACTCTATGACATTTCCACTACATAAAACAACTAATTAATGGCAAACTCGTTAAACTAACATAATTGTTTTCAAAAATGCTGCTAATACTTTGGTCCTTAGAAAACACAGAATCTCTTCCATTACTTGGTTTCTAAGTGTGTTTTATAGAATACTGCTGATTTCAGATGGTAAGTAAAACAGACTCTCACTCACATCACATATGAGCTCGAGAATATTTTAGCAGACCAATATTTCCTTAGCTTCAAGTATGAATTTCTCATTCAGCGTCCAGGCTTCTTTGGATGACAGTAGTTGGATGACCAGATTCTTAGGTGCAGGAAACTAGGTAATCATCAGTTAATAAGGGATAAAACAATATAAGTGTGTTGGGGCTTTTAAATAAAATTAAAAAGAGAATCTGAACATTTTTTCATCTATCACTAGACCTAGGAAGAACATACCTCTGTTCATACTACTGCAGAGTGCCCAACCTCAAATACTTTTGTATCTTTTTTTACAATGGATTTAGTTTATTTCAGAGAAATTCCTTCTTTCTGCTCTCCCCTCCTGTTTTTTGTTTAAGCTATTAACCCAGTTAGTCTCAAGAAAACTTATCAAAAACTTTACAAATAATACTAGTTAAATAAAGTTGCCCAAAGTATCTGTCAAGAATCAATTAATAAAACTGTTTCAAGATGGATTAGGTCTGGAATTTGAATTAGATAATGAACTATAGGTCTCAACCATAGATCTGCAAGACATCCCTTGCTTGGCAGACAGCCATGCATGCAAGACGCCTTACTTTCAAACTACTTGTAATTGAATGCATACAGGTGTATATGCATTATAATGTACAATGTGCCATATGTATCAGCACAATAAAGGTAAACTGAAAAAAAAATTGTAAGGCGTTTCCAAAAATATTCCTCAGTCTTCCTAAAAGAATTTTAAATTTTAAAGGAAGATTAACAGAATGTAAATTAACACTGGGGCTTTGGAACAGCTTAAAAGAAAGATTAACTGCTCCGTCTCCCTTCCTTCCCCCTCCCCTTTCAAATCCCAGCCTACTGGCATCACAGGTCTGGAAAACAGTTTTACTGCCATATATTCCTACTTCAGAGAAGAAAGGAAGTGTTTTCAAAACCATTTTATGTGTAGCTCTACCCTTACTCAGAATGGACTGTTTAGGAACCTTGCAAATCTCCAGTAATTTAGCTTGAAATTATTAAAGCAGACTCACTACCTACAAACATGCTTAACATTTGAAGGTCGATATTTCAGGAGTCATGTGGACTGTTACGCCTCAAATTGCATGGTCAGTCTTGTACATTCTGTGGAGCTTTCCAAAATCAATATTAGCTGCCATTATAGCAGAATGTATTTTGATTCCTCAGCAGCACTAACTAGCATGTTTACCATTTCCCAAACTTGCCATTCTGAAAAACGTAACTACAGATGATGTTAGTATAAACAGATATGGTTTTTCATCCTGCAATTGTTGTAGAAACGTTTGCATTCCCTGCTCTTGAGAACTTTAAACAGAATTTCCGTGTAAAGCTCTTAGTAAAAAACTTGTGACCTTTAAAGTGTAACTTCCTTTCAGGTTTGTAAAGAACAGTATTTTCTGCAGTCTCTGATTACAAATCCAATTTTGTACTTGGACTTTTACTATATTTAAGATGTATATGCTCACACACTACCTAATCAAATCTGTGCTCTTTTTGAAGAAGCAATTGCCTTTTAGGTCTTGCTTGAACATAATAGGGAATGTTATGTCCAATCTCCACAGATTTACTCACTAAAGATCTTAGTTTATTTTTCAAATGGCAATTTTAGGGTTAATATTTGCTCTTTATCTGTAATTTTAGAGCTCATTCAGGCTAACAAGAGTCTTTCCGTAGATATCCAAGAAGCTGGAGTAGGTTTTAATAAGATTTAGAAAATAGATTTAATGAATCTGCTACCTTGCCTAGACTGATGTTATCAAAAATATTCTTAACTAACAGTTTAAGTATTTAAAATAAGCCTCAAAGTAAACAATTTTTACATAGAACTACTAAGTGCTCCTCAGAGCCATCACAAATGGGAAATGTCTGTGTTTTCTAAGGTTGTTTCTAAGAGGCAAAGTACTGTCACCAATATATTCAGAAAAAGAGACTGACAGTGGAACTGAAGAAGGAGCTAAAATCATAGTATTTCTGAGACTACTTTAAAATATGAGCCATAATTGGAATTCCAAAAGCAGATACTGTTTTTAAATGACTGCTGCTTCACTGTATGAAATAGCTTGTTTCCACGCTCTACACTGAAAACAAGGATATAGATCTATTCTATAAATCTTAAAATGCTCTCATTGCTCAGAAATTGGATGAAGTGCAAGAATCCTCTCAATGAAGATTTTTCCTGTAACATTTTCAGACTTAGAAACAGGCAATCCAAGCATAGTGGCTCCAGTGCAGATGTTGCATTGATCTGAATTTGAGATGTTTGTGATCCGTTTCAAATAATATATACAAGAATTCCCCAAGAGATTTCAAATATCAACAACACAGTTAAAGTGACATTTTTTTCACTTACATGTGCACATGCACATACCTGGAAGCCTAAAGCTTTTTTCAGATTTTTAAGAAATTTAACATTCACCACTTCCTTAAAATGATCATATGCTATGTGGATTAAGAAGAGTGTAACCAGCTCCAACCAGACTTGCTTCCCTGCAAAAGTTTGCAGGTGCTCAGAAGTCATCTAGCTATCTCTTATATTGAGCTTTGGAGGAATTGCAGAATATTATCTGAAGGTTTGATTTTGCCAAGATTTTCCTGACACTGAAGTGACTGTGCATCACAAGAACTGAAGAGTTGCAAAGAACCCACCGTGTCTCATTTTTGTTCCATGCTGATCCAACTCACTTGCTTTGTCACACTTCTAGTTTTCTGCTCTAAAAGGCTCTGATTCAAAAATGTTGCTTATATCTATGCTTTCTTTTCTGTGTCTAAGTAAACAGACCTTTCTTAATATGATCCATAGCTCACTGGAAACCACATGGATGCATCACCATCCAGTGCTATTATTTAGATTAAGATATACCATACTAGCAGGGAATTTGGGGAAAGGCACTGAGATTCAGAAATGCTTTGGAATTATTATTAATATCATACTGGTTATGGTATATACAGCAAGAGAAGTATATCCTGTATATGGAGAAGAACTAGGGAAATCAAGAAAATAATGGTCAAGAATTTTAAATCAGGTAAACAATTCTAATGTTCTGCTTAGACGAAATACAAGCTGTTGAAGGGTTAGCATCCATCATTGGTCACCTATGATTAAGGGAAAAAACACACATGCGGATTTCTTTGTTCTGCTGAAATAAAGTCAGGGAAAACAAAATTTCTGTGTAAATTTTCTTTTCTGATCACAGATTAGATTTGTGAATTGAATTGTGAATTAAATTTCCAACTGGTGATGCGTTTAGAAACACTGACCTGTCTGTCTTTATATTTTGTAGATGCTTCAGAAACTTGCTGTGTGTTTACCACGGGTTCTGCCAAACAGCTCGAGCGGGGACTTACCTATTCTTTCATTAGCTGAGCATATCATCTTGAACTAACTATTCCTCTACACATGGCCTTCCTACTGGTGTCAGCTTATCTTCTGCTGACTCACGCTCAGGGTGCTCCTGTTGAGAACGGGGCACTGTTGGAAACATTGAAGTCACAAGTAGGACTTTTATTCAGCAATAAAAGTGAACACTATTTGGCACAGGTGAGACCTCCTGGCACAAGCCGACAAATACCTCAGACAATCATCATAGGAGTTCGTAAAGGAGGGACAAGGGCTTTGCTGGAAATGTTGGATATTCATCCTAATATTGTGGTGGCAGCTACAGAAGTCCACTTCTTTGACTGGGATGAAAATTATGTGAAAGGAATAGACTGGTATAGAAGTCTGATGCCATTTTCTTATGGAAATCAAATTACAATTGAGAAAACACCAGGCTATTTTACATCACCACAGGCTCCAGGAAGAATTCATGACATGAATAGCTCCATTAAACTGCTGCTCATTCTAAGAGATCCCACTGAGAGAGTTATATCTGACTATACCCAAGTATATTACAACAGAGTAGAAAGCCACAAGCCTGTTCAGCTTTTTGAAGATATTGTTATTAAGAATGGCGCACTTAATACCAAGTACAAAGCTATTCAGAGAAGTCTATATGATGTTCATATGGAAAAGTGGCTTAAGCATTTCAGTTTGGATCAAATTCACATAGTGGATGGCAATACTTTAATCAAGGACCCTCTTCCTGAACTACAAAAAGTTGAAAGATTTCTAAATCTTCCTTCCAGAATTATGTCTTCTAATTTTTATTTTAACCAAACAAAGGGATTCTACTGCATTAGAAGTGATGGAAGGGAGAGATGTTTACATGAATCCAAAGGGCGTCCCCATCCTCTTGTTAACAACACTGTTTTAGAGCAACTGTATTCTTACTTCAGAGAGCACAATGCAAAATTTTACAGGATGGTTAATCATTCGTTTGACTGGCATTAATGCATTTGGAATCGATGTTTCTTTAAAAGGGCCTGCAACAAACTGTTTCAAACGTATCTTTCTAAACTGCAGAGATTCGTCCTATGAGAACATTCCTTCATGGGAATAACATTAACTCATTGAAATGGTACCCTTTAGGTTGGGGAAGCAGAAGTTTCACATTTGTATGATTACTGTGAATCATAGTCTGACCTTCATCTTTTCATCATGCAAATACATTGACTTCATCAGACTTCTTTCAGATACGCATCTATTGCAAAATCTGTGCTGTATTGGAAAAATGACTGCTTCTAACCATGTAAAAATGTAAATATTTGAAATGGTATTATTCTGTTACGCATTTTTTGTTCTTGGTATTTTTTTATATCACGCACAATTGATAGAGGTGTTGATTTCTAGAATTTTTCATGCAGTAAATTAAATTGTATGTTAAAACAGGGGCATACATAGTGGCTCCAATAAATAATTCATCCACTTTTAATGCTGAATTAATTAATTAATAATAAAAGAAATGTATTTCACCTGTGATTTTGAATAGGTGAAGTAGAAGCTCCCTGTCTGTATGTAGATCATTAGTGTTAAACTACACTCTTACTATCTTGGATTTGGAAAAATAAATAAACAAATAAATCTCCAAACAAAGTAAGAATATGAACTGTCTGAAGAAGTTTAAGGTGAGAGTTCTGAATATAAAGACATTAAAATATCAACCTCAACTTACACTGTTATTCTGTACACTAAAAAAAAATGTAAAATAACCAACAACAGAAATGCAAAAACATTATTAATATTAGGAATCATGCAAATATTTGATTATAAAAATTATCTTGTTTTGCTCTTGAATGGAAAAGCTTCTCATTAGTACTACCATATGGATCGTGTTTTATTCTGTTGTTATTCTGTTGTTCTGGCTTTTGTTTACAGATCTCCATTGGCACACTGATTCTTGCTGACAAAAAAAAATTGCTTGCCCTCCAAAGCATGCAGTATTTTTATTTTGTCATTTCTAATGCAGACCACGGGATGTTCTCGTAGTTAAAATAATATCTTGTTATGCTGTATATCTCAGATACCATGTTCCATATGCTAGGTATGACATACTTGGATTATATATAAAAAACATCCATCTATGCTCCTACATTAGGAATTTTTTACTTGTCTTGTTTTGTTTGATGGTATTGTACTCATGTGTTCTCCATTTTCATATAAACATTTTATTATATATCAATACCAAAGAAGATCAACTTGAAACGTTAAATATGGTGCCAGATAGAATTACAGATACAGATATGCTCGTCTGACATTGTACCTTGCAATCCAGAAACTCCAGTGCACCCCTTTAGTAGAAGCATTCATTAGGCGCATTTCTCTTCAAGCTTCTCAGAACACTGGTGAGTTCCAGTTGTGTGGGCACACTCTGATCCTCACAGCATCAAACTCTGCTCAACTCTGCTGAAGATCCTGAATCTGTGTCCTTCTGTCTAAGCCACTATTCAGCCTGTAGGAGCAGATGTTGCTAAAATGGGATTCAGTCTTCTGCTTCACAAGCTAGAAGGTATGTATTGCAGAGCTAATTTTAAGGCTTCTAATACTTTATGAGGAGGCAACTTATATGCTAGGCAGGTATAACAGCATTCCAATGAAGCTGAACAGAATCAAACACAGTCAGATTATGTGGAAATAACCTTCATCAAATATTCCCTCAATAAATAGAAAACATTAAAAATAGTATAATAAATCTTATTCTTTATCTCTTCCACTACTTGCATGTATATACATGAAAGAAAATTATATTTGTCATTAGCATATAATTAACCTCTGAAATAATCTTTCTTAAGTACGCTATTACTACCTCTCTGATTTCTACATATGGCCTAAATTGTTATTTACTTCTTCCATCTTTTGTGAGAATTCTGAATCATTGGTCAGATCTGGACACTAATCAGAAGTATAAAGTTGATCTGAATCAGGTGTGGAAATACAAATTTATTTCTTTCAAATTCACTAAAGAGAATGTTTATGCTGGTCTTATAAGATCTCTACAAGGACATTAGATAGGGAAACTGTAGTAATTACAGTGGTGTGGTCTACCAATACCTTCTTTGTCATTTGCCAAGTAAAAACCTATCCCAGAAAAATTCTGAACTCTGAATCAGTAGGGTGATTTTACATTGAACTAACACTTCGTGTTTTGTGAGCACAACACTTTTAGCTGATAACAGAAGCCCCAAATCCAAATTCCCTACATTGTTTAACACAGCCTGTTCTTTCTGACGGGTGCAACCTCGGTGATGAATGAAACTCATTCCAGTCCACTAATTTCAGAAATATAGTATTGACGGTAGCAACATACCAGCAGTATGTATCATACATTGTAGTTTTTCTTTCAGCATTGCTTTCTGTTTCTTATACATTCTTCTTGTTTTGCTCCTTTTCAATGACGAGTCAAATAGTGAGTAAGAATAAAGTTCTTTTCTTTTTGAGGGTTTTTGGGTTTGTTTTGGGTTTGGGTTTTTTGCAAGAACCTAATTTGGAAACAATATGCTTTAACAAAGGTTTCAGGTAGTTTGCCACTAATTGAAGCATTCACATGTCTGTATATCGCATTCAATTTCACAGGCTTCCAAGAAAAAAAATTCTAATGTCTTTCTATATTTGTGCTTGCAGGCATCAAGTCTTTCTTCTCTGAAGTTTACAGCAAATCTTTAGATGCGTTGAATGCAGGAACAGTGGTTGACAGAAGCTGCACGCATCTTTGAAAATACAGATCCCTTTCTGGAGTTTACATCTGTATAGATCAGTGATGCTTATATCTACTTGATTTGTTAGCACTCTTCATTCCTGCTCAGCATTCCTCAGAAGGACCAGAGTTGATGAAATGAATTCAGTGATCACTTTAGAGTTTACTAATACCAGAAGAAGTATATTATGCCTAGTATAATTTGAGTGAGGGGCTGTTTGTTTAGGTTTGGTTTTACATAAAATCAAGATACTCGTCTGAAGTTTTGTTTTGGTGAATGGTCTAAACCGTCAACCTCTGCATTACAGAATTCAATAAATGTATCAGACTATAACATGACAAACTGTTTCAATCTGTTTCTCATTTCGTGGTCTGAAAAGTCTATCTCATGAAGGCTGCCTGACCTTCTTCATTCTTGTTGTCTTCAAGATAACACTCCTTCCCTCATTCTCAGGAGGTGGATCAGATCATAGAATCATAGAATAGATCAACTTAAAGCAGATCCACTGAGCCATACTTCAGTAATTCAGTAATAAAATAATATAGTAATATAGTAATATATAATATTATAGTATATAATATAGTATTATAAATATATAAATATAACATATATGTGATATATAAATATATATAGTATATAAATATAGTATATATAGTATTATAGTATCTATAATATAGTATTGTAATATAGCAATAAAAAGCACTCAATTTTTGGCACTTGGAATTGAAAAGCAGTAAAATTTTTGAAGGAACTGGAGGCTCACAATCAGTTTAAAGGTGTTATTAATTAACAAGACAGATCTCAATTTAAGAAATAACAGATATCTCATATGATACATATGATATGATTTCACAGTTGATTTCAAACCATAAACTACTCTTCTCCAAATTGGTCACTGAAGGACTTTCATCTCATTATCTGATACTTAAGAGGTGTTTGCAGAAATAAATTTCATGTGGGAAGGTTGCTTAAAAAGATCATGCAGTTGTTTCAAAGGGGTTTGGGATCATCTGAAACAGATGATACAGTCACATGTGTAAGACTACTGCAGAATTTATGATGATTTGAGCAGCTCTTTGATGTTGTTTTGCATTCCACAAATATTAAACCTTCACTTTAAAAACTGTTCCCTTCGTTTTTCAGTTAAAATGCTGTAGTTATAGTTGCTTTGATCTAATATCACTAAGAATTAACAATATCAAACAAATTGCAGCTGTAACTGGATCAGCTTAGCCTTTGCCACAGTAAGAAGCTCACAGTCTAATATTAGCATTTTTTTTATATAGACTATATATATTACCTAAAGTACATAAAGGAAAAGTGTTTGGAAGCTGAAGAGGTAGGGGTTTGCACAAAAAAAGCTCTTAGCACTTAATGGGAAGAAAACAAAAAGGTTCCTCTATTGCACTCATCCCCATCATTTTACCACCACAGGGTTGGATTTTTGCATTGTGTCCTCTGTATTTAACTGCTCAGAGGCCTTGGGCTGGCTTCTGGTCTTTTTTATTCATAGCTTAGCCTTGACAGAGCATTTACAGTTCCTCTTAAAGAATACATGTGAAAGCAGAGACATTTTTGGAATATCCATAGGCAATATGATGGAGAAGTTTAAAGAGAGTATACACTTAATGCATGTCATTGTACGCTGCTACCCAACATCAACTCTTTCACTATCCTTTTGATACAAAGCCAATAGATAATCCTATGAAATGCATTGAAGAAAGATTAGATTGACTACTGTAGGAAACTGTGTCTGCATACACAGTTTTCAGTTTTCATGCACATTTCAAGAGCACATCAAAAAAGAACTTTTAAAATTGGGTTCTTTCCAGCAAGTTTGACTGCTTATTCCCTTAGCCAATTTAGATGCTTCTTTCAGAAGTTGGACAAAAATTTTAATATTGTAATAAACCCTATAATGTCTTGTGTGGTACAAAAAAAAAAAAAAGTTATTATTTTCCTTTATAGGATCACAGTTAAAAAAAACCCAAACCCCAATTCCTTGATTCATAGATTCATAGTAAGAGTAGCATGATAACAATATCACAATAATATTTCCTTGCATAGAAAGAAACATTTAAATTATTTAAGTAAAGATTATACTCTTGTAAACTATTATTTTCTATACTTGTGGATTTGATCCTTCCTTTCCTTCAAAAATTTGAAATTTATTGTAGAAATGAGCAAACACATTGGAATGAAAATCAGTAATAATTTGCCTAGCACAGTAACCATTGCCAGTAGTTAATGGCCAATATTAGTCACTGGCCAAATAATTTCACTTCAATTATTTCAAATTTCAATGTGACTTGCTAAACTGTTTTGCAAGTTTGTGAAACAAATACAAAAGTTAAAGCCAACAGTAGGTAAAAAGAGTCTGTAGTGTCATCCTGTGATTGTAGAGGAATTTTCATGTCTTTAAGGTTAATTAACAGTGAAATAAGCTTACCTCAATTACTGAAAAATTTTGGAATCCAAGATACTAACGGAACTGCAAAGTATAAATTACTCGTTGAAGCTGAATCCACTACTTTGGGAAAATACGACAGATTAAAGCAGACTGATATAAATCATACTTTGCTGGTTAAAGAGATGTGATGTAAAATGTACAGTATCGTGTGTATTAGCCCATGTAACAAGTACTATGAAGTCTATTTTCTGATGCAAAATGGTCTTAAGTTTTTACATTTTATGTTCTTTTAGTTCCATGACAAAAAAACTCTCAATACATGTTTAAAGAAAAACATCTTAGTGTAAAGTCTTTACAGTGCATTTTTTTTCTCTCAAAGGACATTTCTCTGGTTTTGTATTGTTTCCTCTGAGATAAAAAGGTGGTTTGACTCACACTGCAATAAATACAGAGTTGTCATACCAGAATTAAAAATATTACTTCTGTTTATTACAGTTCTCAGTGAAGAACATTTTTATGTAGGGACATAATAGTTTAACAATCTCTTTGTATTTTCTCTCTCTTCATTAGCTAATACAACTAAGTTTTAGTTTTTCTTATTTGGAAGAATGTTACTTTAACCTCCATGCACTGTTACCCAAAAGCACAGACTTGCAGATTGAAGTTAAATGGCAGTAATAAAAGGGAAGGATAGGTAATTAAGAATCCATTCCCTTTGCCACTCAGACTGGCTAAGATTTTCTTATTTTTTAACTCTTTTAATGTGAACATTTTGATCCATTATAAACTTTCTATCAGGATACATCTAGGATGTATCAGCCAAACTTGCAGTGGGAGAAAATAAGGTGAGTGAAACTAGATGCACTCAAACCTAAGCTGAAAGCTCTTTTCTGCTAAATATTTGCTGACATAATGGCACCGTTACAAATTAAAATTGTGGTTGGCCTGATAAGACAATGCACAGGACTAAGTCACATGTTGTTACATGGATTTATCTAGATATGCTACATGCCTGAATTAATTTTACAATCATCAGGCTATTAGGGGCATACATGAATATGCATTTTCAAAACACTATATTTCACCTTATTAGAGAATATTAAAATACTGTAGGAAAGGTTGAATATATTATGTCTGTCCCTGTGTGAAATGCTGCTGTGCTACTAAGGCAAATTAGATGGGAAGTAACAATTCTCTAAACTAAGTGTTGGACATTTTAAAATTCCTTATGAATAACTTGCAGCACTAGATGTAGCAGGTTTGGTTTTGATTTGACAAGGACTGTCGGCCTAGAAAAATGCTATGCAACTGTCTTGAGAAGGCTGAAGATACCTTTTCTGTACTATGCCAAGACACAAATCTACAACTCAAGACAAGTGACACAGATGGAAAACTGTAAACTGCAGGGGGTGCATTGCTGCCTTGAGTGAAGAAGGATTAAAGGCTCATAAACAACATATGCTATAGATACACAAGCACGCACCATACACAGCTTGCACAATACACTCAGTCTAAACCAAAACCAAGCAGAATCTACAGCTGTGCATTGAAGTGATCCTGTTGAAGGCATACTGAACCAGAGGCAACAGTTTCTGTATGAGCTATCTGTAACCTATTGTTTGTTGCATTAATAAACTGAAGTCTGTTTAGGCCATGCACTAGGCATCTTCTGTGACTTAGCATCATATACTGCTCTTAATATTTTCACCTTGCAAACAATGAGTGCTTTATACTCAGATTCCATTATTTGCCAGGCAGCCCACGCTGATTTAAGTTCTTGTGTTCATACGACAAAATGAATAAAACAGATAGATGAACAGATTCTCTGGGAAAAAAACTACTAATAGGTCAGACACTTAGGGCCTGTTTATGTACAGTAAGCATAGCAGAACAGGGTTCAAGTAAACTGTCTTTCGTACTTTTCAAAATAACCTTTTCGTATGTTTTCATTTCTTTGGGGAAATGAAATGTAGAGGGGAAAGCCTCCTCTACATTGTTTAATAAAAACCTTGCAATTTTAAAATTCAAATTCACATGAGAAGTTAAAATATTTTGGTTTCAGTGTCTTAAATCACAAATTACCATTCAGAAGTTACTATGTTTTTATCAGCATTAGAAAACTGTTCATTTTCTTTTTACTTCTTTCTTGCCTTGTGTCACATTCACCCACCTCTCTGTTGAAAAAGTATTACCACAGGAAATACCCTTTTTGCCAGCTGCTTTCAATGTGATATGGGCAGAGTTCACAATGATAACAATTTGCATTAAAAGTACAATCACCGGGTAGGGTGATAGTTAAGTCTTACATTTCTACATAAGTGAAAAAAATGGCATATGAAATAGAACTGTGGTCACTTAAATGGGTAACTGCTGAATCATACTGAGAATTGTGTGCTCCGGATTATATATAAAGAGATTAGGGCTGTTTCAGCAATCCAAATGACTGTTTGCATCATCTTATGTGCATTTGGGAAAGGTGGTTTCCCCCTTCCATCAAACGCACATTGAGGATACAATCTGAGAAAAGGTTTTTTTCCAGTTCTTAGGCTGGGTGGAAATGAGTGGTTAGGTGCCTTTTTTCCCCCTCAGATTACCCACAGGACAGACTTTTACTGAACTACAGTATGTATTTGTAACAGCAAACTACCTTTGGAAGTCTTATTTAATTTCTTTTACTAGGTGCTGGGCCATCCATTATATTTGTCCAAAACCACAATTGTTGCAGATGGTAATTATTCTGGATGAACACAAATGCCCAGAAAAGTATGAATAAAATATACTAATCCAGCTTTCTGTAGCTACTAGATACAATGAGCCAGAAAATACAGGAGCTTGTTATCTTGTTAGGGTCCTTTGTCCATGAATCCTCTTCATCAAATAAATATCGGGTACAGTTATATAAGCTTGTATGACTCCCTATCCTGATCATTTGTATATGATTATCAAAGGGAACAGGATTATGTTACCTCACTTTAACACTAAAGCCCAGGATGTTTATTTCACATAAATGCAACGTCACTGCCAGACACCTACTATCTTTGGGGTTTTATTTTTTCTCTATCTATAAATTCTTGTCTGTGGTTTTTCTTTTTTTGTTGACTATTGAATTCTGGCTGTTCTCTATTGTAGAATAAATAGTTTTGCTCTTAAATTGAGCTTTCCAAAAAAAACCAAACAAACAAAAAAAAGAACAACGACAAAAAAAGCACACACAAAAAAAAACCCAAAAAACCAAAAGAAGCCCAAAACTATGGCTTTCAAAAATAAATCTTGTCTCTGTGCTGTTAGTATGTCAGTGAATCAGATTACAACTTGCAAGCAATTAAGAAAAAATAGTTAATCCTAACACACATAGCAATCATAATGATTGAGGATGTTTTTTGGGGGGATAGGAAAAAAAATCACTTCCCATTAAAAAAAATATATATTTAACAGAAGTATTTGGATTCATGTGCTCCAAAAATGTTGCTCTGACTTCAGTCAGTTACAATGACTGCAGTAAAACTAATTTGTAGTTAAAGAATGCTACTTTAGTCTTGGCTGATAAGCTAAATGAAATAACTGCACTTTCTGAAACATAAGTACTCTTATCAAGACACAAACTTTTGATAGTAATGCTGATATAGATGCTATTTCTGTCTTAATTTGATTTTTCCTGCAGAAATTCTAGTCAGAGAGTTAGTCAATGACAAGCAATAAACTGCAAGGAGAGGGGCGGAGGGGAGATTCCTTTCTATGCATCATTGGCCTCATTCTGTCAACATATCACCCAGATAGCTGGATACACACAGAGATGCATTCTGGCAATGCTAGGAAGGGACCTGCATTTCCTGCTGTCTGTTTCAACTTATTAGTAATAGGATGAGGCTTCTGGCACATCTCAAATAAATTAATATTCTATTAATTCAATTCAAAAAGGGGTCAGGAAGATACATCGCAGATTCATTCAGTGCAAATTTGAGACCAATGTGTTTTAAAAAGAGTACCAAAGTACTCCAATGTGTAATTGCCTAAAGCTGAACCAAATGACAGAATATATTCCAACACTTTCCAACATGCCTTCAGTGCAGATTAAGCCACCAGTTCATAAAATAAATATAAATATAGTATTTTCAATACTAACAGTAACAGAGTAATTATTCTAAATAGTTTTGGTTTACTTTAGAAAGAATTTTATCTGAACTGACAAAAGATTTTTTTTATTATTGCTGATTTGAATTTGTGTTCACTGATGAACACTGAGGTCTTTGTGAATATCAAAGAATGAAAGTGCAGCAGTATTTTCTCAAAGTGGTAATAGGCTTGGCAAGAACAGCTGACAAACTTTACATAATTGACTTAAGTGTAGTACGGATTGGAAAAATTTGCAAGACTATATCTAAGTAACTTATACATAGTATAAGACAATGCCAAATGTAAGAGTAACAGAAAAGTCTGAATAAACATTTTAGCATTTACAGTACCTTATTGATAGGAGGATAAAAATAAACTAATAGGAGACAAAATCGACCAGAAACACGCTCCTACTTGTAAGATATAACACTTGAGCTAAGGCTGTGGATCCAGACCATTGATTTGATTGTGCTCTATTCTGATATTTTGTTCAGAATACCTGTGTCTTCAGTAGGACCTCAAATACAGTTATATCCTACTCAAGATGAGTAAACCTGTCAGGATTTCACTGGATGTGAGGATGAATTTGGATCATCTTGTAGTCATGACAGGCAGATGAAATATAAGTAGACTAATAATGATACATTTAGCAAAAAAGTCTGAGCACACTTAGTAGCTTGTCCTTTGTGCATTTTACAAGTGAAAAACATAAAAATCATATTTGAAGTATTTAATATCTTATGATTTAAAATAAGCAGGCATAATAGCCTCTCAAAGATTCCCCAAAACACTGGGCAGTAAGCTGAAAACGTGCAATAATTTTTCATTAGTGATGTTCAAGGCAAAGAGTGTTTACTCTTTAATAAGGTTAGAAAATTTCCAGTCTTTCTTCCTTAGTCTGCTACTTTAAATCATAACTACTAACAGTGAAGTAATTACAACTAAAAGTATTGCTGCACAAAGCTTTCCAGTCATAGTTGGAAAGCATATTTTTAAATAAACTATAAATTTGTGACACGTTTTAGCTCTGGAGGAAAAGTACTCCAGAGGAAAAGACTGTACACACTCAGCTCATTCCATTTCAGAAAGCCCTCAGGCCCAAAATCTCTCTCTCCTAAGCATCAAGATTGAAGTGGAATACAGGGCATCAGAAGCTCAAAAATGCACTTGGGATGCAATCCTCTTGGGACTTTAAATATTAACATGAAAAATATTAAACCTTGGGCTACCAGGCAGCTGATACAGATAGCAAAACATTGTGAAGAGTCACTCTCCTTTCTGCTAATCTCTCCTTGCAACAAGAACACACAACTACTTAGTGAATCAGCTGCAGGCAACAGATAATTTATGCAAGTTGCCCAATATACTGCATGTATTTCTTTAATCTGACTGCCATTTCACAAAGATATGCATCATGATTATCATCAGGGAATTCAAACAGCTTGATCTCATTTTCATCGCAATAAAGTTAACAGTCCCTTCAGGTCCTTGATTTGCAGCCTCTGGTCAATAACAGCATGCAGACTGTGCAACCTGCTGCCCTGCGGGAATGGTACCTCATCACAATTCAAAAGGCCTAGGAAAATAACAATTTCTTCAGACCTCCTGCCTGAACCAATCATGATAAGTTAAATCTGCAGGGAATCTGTCTTGCCTAATCTCACCTTTATCACGTAATTCAGTCATATAAATGGAAAACAGTTGCATGTCTTCCTTGGTTGCAACTGGATATAGATTATGCTGATGATAACTCAGGCCATCTTGCCCTCAAACTCCTGATAAGACAGATTATCCTTTACGCATAACTATAGGAACCAAACCAGACCCTTGTGAGACACAATGCTAGGCAAAAACATGCAAAAAATTAACTAGGCTCAAAAGTATGCTGGCACCATCTGCTGTCCCAGGTGGCTTAGAAAAACAAGCCAGTCCCAAAGAAATGCAAGAACGAAAAGAAAAAACACCAATTTCTTTATACTCTTCAGCTTGATTTTACTTCCGTATCTAAGCCTTCAGGGTGTTCTAGTTTCATATATCCACACTTTTCTTTCTCTACAACCAGAAAACATGGGCATTTCATTAACTGAAAAAAAAAAAAGAAAGCCAAGATACTTACACAAATATATTAAATATATTCACAAATTTCCAATAGCTGAAACTTTGGGGAAAAAAAGAAAAAAGGCCTGGAATTACCTTGATGCTTGAACTTCAAATGTGGGAGCTGGTGAAGTTGAAGAGAGATTCATCACACACTTCCTATCTAGGTAATTAGCTGGAGAACTACCTGGATCTGCAGTATCAGAGAGGAGATGATGCAAAAAGGTGGTAAGGTAAACTGTTATGAATCATAGAGGTCAACCTCTACTCATCAGATCCTCATTTAATTTTACGCTAAATGGCATGATTCAAAGCCAAATTCTTCTGCTAATTTAATCTGAATTTGGCTCGTGGTAAGAACTTGTGACATTTAGATCAAACTCTATGAACACCCACTTTTTTTAATCTAGGGCATTTATTTTTTTTGTTGATAATAATCAGTGATATACATTCTTAATGAAACATGCTGGTTTTGAAAAAGATTTGTGCAACATACTTTAAACAGGAACTTCAAGTTTTCAATCTCTGCCCTATAGTGTTCTTTAGATTACTTGGATTATCCACATTTCATGTGGATTTTGCTATTAGTCATGAATTTTTCCTATATGTTTACACAAAAAAGAAGTTAAATCAGAGCCTTATTCATGGTCCAATACCATCAGGCATTCGGCCTATGAGAATGAAGTATAAATTGCATAATTTAATAAATGTCTGATTTGAGAGCCAGCACAGTTGTCTTGATGAATGATACCTAGAAGTTATTGAGTCTGTTAGGGATGGGAATGGCACAGAGTTTACAGGTTCGAGACCATCTTAGGAACCTGAAAGTATACAAGTCCATGGGACCTGATGAAATCCATCCACGGGTCCTGAAGGAGCTGGCAAATGAAGTTGCTAAGCCACTGTCCATCATATTTGAAAAATCATGGCAGTCAGGTGAAGTTCCCGACGATTGGAAAAAGGGAAAAATAACTCCCATTTTCAAGAAGGGGAAAATGGATGAGCTGCGGAACTACAGAGCAGTCAGCCTCACCTCTGTGTCTGGCAAAATCTTGGAGCAGATTCTCCTGGAAGGCATGCTGAGGCACATGAAAAACAACAAGGTGCTTGGTGACAGCCAGCATGGCTTCACTAAGGGGAAATCCTGACAGACCAATCTGGTGGCCTTCTGTGATGGGGCTACGGAACTGATGGACAGGGGTAGAGCAGATGATGTCATCTACCTGGACTTGTGCAAAGCGTTTAACACTGTCTCACATGACATCCATGTCTCTAAGTTGGAGAGACATCAATTTGATAGGTGGACCACTTGGTGGATAAAGAACTGGCTGGATGGACGCAAGCAAAGAGTTGTGCTCAATGTCCAGCTGGAGACCAGCAACAAGTGATGTACCTCAGGGATCGGTGTTGGGACCGGTCTTGTTCAACATCTTTGTCGGTGACATGGACAGTGGGATTGAGTGCGCCCTCAGCAAGTTTGCTGATGACACCAAACTGTGTGGTTCAGTTGATATGTTGGAGGGAAGGAATGCCATCCAGAGGGACCTTGACACCCTTGTGAGGTGGGCTGATGCCAACCTGATGAAGTTTAACCATGACAAGTCCTACACCTGGGTCAGAGCAATCCCAGGCACAGCTCCAGGTTGGGCAGAGAAGAGATTCAGAGCAGCCCTGCAGGGAAGGACTTGGAGGTGTTGGTCAAAGAGAAAAGGAACATGAGCTGGCAGTGTGCACTTGCAGCCCAGAAAGCCAACCGTATCCTGGGCTGTATCAAAAGGAGCGTTACCAGCAGGTCCAGGGAGGTGATCCTGCCCCTCTACTCTGCTCTTGTGAGACCTCACTTGGAGTATTGTGTGCAGTTCTGGTGTCCTCAACATAAAAAGGACATGGAACTGTTGGAACAAGTCCAGAGGAGGGCCACGAGGATGATCAGGGGGCTGGAGCACATCCCGTATGAAGGTAGGATGAGAAAGTTGGGACTGTTCAGCCTGGAGAAGAGAAGGCTGCGTGGAGACCTCATAGCAGCCTTCCAATACCTGAAGGGGGCCTATGGGGATGCTGGGGAGGGACTCTTCATTCGGGACTGTAGTGAGAGGACAAGGGGTAATGGGTTCAAAGTTTAACAGGGGAAGTTTAGACTGGATATGAGGAAGAAATTCTTTACTGTAAGGGTGGTGAGGCACTGGAATGGGTTGCCCAGGGAAGTTGTGAATGCTCCATCACTGGCAGTGTTCAAGGCCGGGTTGGACATAGCCTTGGGTGACATGGTTTAGTGAGAGGTGTCCCTGCCCCTGGCAGGGGGGTTGGAACTAGATGATCTTAAGGTCCTTTCCAACCCTAACTATTCTATGATTCTGTGATTCTATGATTAACAAAGTAAGATCAATTTTTTTAAAGTGCTCAGAAACAACATTTTTCTGATAATCTTTTTTTTATCCTCAACCAAGTACCTGTGCTCTGGTACTTTGTAAAAAATTACAGTGTGAAATTTTCTTCTAGCCTTCGGAAGCCAGCAGTGTGTGCTGGTAGATCCTAGTCTCTCCTCCATCCATGATATCTATTTCAGTTTATCCATACTTCAATCACTGTGACCAAATAACTGAAGAGAAACTGATTTGTTTCAAAGCTTTTTGTGAAGAGGAAGGAGCAGTTTCCTCTTCAAAGCTCCAGGCTTACCAGCCAGCTATTAATTTACTATGACTTCCTTCAGTAGTAGTTAAATTGATGCATGTTTAACCAGGGAAAATATTGTAAAAAGGAAAGGCAAGTGCTGTTGGGACAATTTTTTTACATAACACTACAGAATTTTCAATAAAAATAAAAAAGCCACGCTCCTTTGTAGTCAATGCTTCTATTGATGTGAATCACTGTTATCATCCTTTACGCATGTAATTCTGCACCAATCAATACATAGTCATAAACACTGTAAGGAGCTCCTTGAACTGTGCAGACAGAGCACAGACATAGTGTGCCTATACCTCTGCTGTGAGTAAAATATCCCCGGGGACAGGTGCCCTGTTCTCTGCAATGGTGTATCAGTGTTTGTTTATCAGTCTGGTCTACTGATAAACCTTGACAAAGAAAAATGGAACAGAAACTAAATTCTCTTTCAAATTTCTTAAAATCAATAGTTCCATATCTTTCAATAAATGGGAGAGAATGGGAGAAATCAAACTGCTGGAAATATCTGAGAAGGGAGAGAGAAAAAGACATGCATTTATTTACTCCAAAAGCAGACATTCAACAGAGCAGCTGTACTGAGAGAAATTTCAAACTCCACAGTAGAAGTCAACATTAAAAGCAGTAATACATGAGACATAAAACGGTGCCCATATTTCATGTGGAAAAACTTAGAATTTATTGTTTTAAGATGCAGATTCACTTAGATGCTGGGGAAGGGATCAACAAATGCTAAATAGATCTTTAAAAGAGAAAAGAAAGAAAGAATTGAGCAGTAAAGAAAAAAAAAAGGAAAACATTAGATAGATAAAATTAAGTAGGATACATTTCTCATGTATTTTATGTAAATTTATTATTTCAGTGTGTTGAATCTCATCCATTACCTTGTTATTTTTAGATGTATCAGATTATTTTTCCCCTTAAGATGAATCCATGTTGTTTGAATATTCACTGTAATGTAAACAGAATAGTGGTGGGTTTAGGAACTCTGTACTATAAGAATTATCACTCAAACTTATTTTATATAATATGCTTCTAATGCTAAAAAATTACAATGTGAACATTAACAATCAGGTATGTTGAATCAGATGCTGAGCCAATAAGAACATTTTTCAGACAAACTAAAGCCATGTTGGCTTTCCTTGGATATTGAAGATACATCTTAGCTGTATAAATTTCACCTAGTTAATTAGAATGACCAGCATTCTGAGCTGACAGCTACAATTGCTTTTTTTTTTCCTGCCACAGCAATAGTTTCTAGTTTTTCCTACAGGTAGTTGCTTGTGTCTCTAGTGGGAAAGTAAACCAGAAAAATACAGCACTTCAGAATCAGCTTTCCTTGAAGAAGTCCTACCTGTTTCCTTTTGACTAAAGCTAAGTTAATCACAAATATCTGATTTGTTCAAGTATTTTTGCATCTGCCTGCGTATTTACTCCTCAGTATCAAGCAGGCATGCAGGATTTTCTGGGTGGCTGAAAAGCACCTGGCTGTAAATACAGGTGGGGTTTTTTGTTTGGTTTTGGGGTTTTTGTTGTTGTTGTTGTTTTGGGTTTTTTGTTGTTGTTTTTTTTGCGCATACAGGAGTGCAGTGCATAGTTCTGAATAAGTATTTTAAAGTTTGTTATTTCTATGCTAATATAAGGAGAACTGGTACTGAATGTAGGCTTAGTAGATTTTTCAGATGTATCTATTTAAAATGCAAATGTGTGTATATGTGAATATCAGGGTCTATGTCTATAAAAAGCCTCTTTAAATGTTCAAACTCCTAATTATTTTTTCAAAGGATTCCTGGGGATTCTTTGACTCAGATCACCTTTCAATTTTTAATTTACTTTATTAAAATCTCAATAAATCATCATATTGCCAACTTTTCTATCTGGAGTTCATTAACATATCAGAAGATAATTTATCAGTCTCATCTCATATATTGCTTCTCATACATCAATTTGTCATTTCTCTGCTTTCATTCTGCTTTATATGAACTAAGAAAATCTTATCTTGTTTCAAATTTCTATTAATCCAGGACATCTATATTTTAACTATTTAAAGTCATCTAAATGCTTAAATTAGCCACATTTACGTATGCCAGATTTTTAAAATTTTTTGCTTGATGGGTGAAAAATATTCTAAACTACTGAATTATAGAAAATATTAAGATTCATCAATGCCGACAAAATCTTGCAATAACAGCTAAGCACCATTTAGCTCTAAAGGTATTAACAGTTTTGATATAGCAAGACTTGTGTTTTCTGTGCAGTCTTAGACAAGTCACTTAAGCCTTCCTGAATCCCAGAGCTTTTCTGTAGGACATTAGTCAGAAGAATGCAATAGTGCGCTAAGTAAATGCTCTCTTTCCAACACATACTTAAGGCACTGTAGAACAACTGCAGGTTGCCCCCACTTAGAAAATGCAGTGTTCCTATTTCATGGAAGCCTAGTGAAGATGAATCATTCATGATTATAAGGCAATTGGGCACACACAAAACCTAAGGTAGACAAATAAGTAACCATGCATGTCTGAACCAATATGATCAAAGTGATACTAAAAATGTTTTTGGTAGGTGGCCATCTGCCTCCATTAGAAGCCAGGTTCTCATCTACACTTACATTCAGGCTAAATACGTAGTATCAAATTGCATCTAGACCTTTACCTAGTTTCCCCTGATAGCTACAGTGACAGAAAACTACTGCATAAATGAGATCGATCTTAGG
Organism: Ara ararauna; assembly: GCA_028858755.1. Classification (NCBI taxonomy): domain Eukaryota; kingdom Metazoa; phylum Chordata; class Aves; order Psittaciformes; family Psittacidae; genus Ara; species Ara ararauna. The sequence goes on from CM054381.1 coordinate 73,705,969, forward strand.
ACACTGTATATTGTCTGCAGGAACAGAGGTATATTTTACAGAATTCAGTTACAGTATGCAGACTGTCACAGTAGTTAGGTCTTTTTAACCTGTATCTGCTTTATTCAGTACTGTTCTGCAAACTCAAAGGAAAAATTTTTTGCTAATTGCTATTAGCAAACACTTAAAGGGCAGCTACAATCAGCTCCTGGCTTGTCTCAGTGACCTCCTGAAACAGCAAATGCCAATGAATGATCATAATCTGGGGGGAGGGAATAAAAATCCCTTTGTCCTTTAATTTCACTTTATCTCCTTACTTCATACTTTGAGATAGAGCTAAAAAGAAGACAGTAGTCATTCCTTACTAATCTTCTCACCTCAATCGAATCCCTATTATTCACCTTATTCAAAATGAATTATCATGGTTCTTTTGACTCTCTTTGTTCCTATAGGAGTACTACTATACCTTTAATCACTTTCTTAACACCTATCTGAACTCTTTCAGTTTCAGCTTTATCTTTCTTAGGCAGCTGTCAGAGAAGGCACTGGGATCACAAACATGTACAGAAATTTAAGTAACAGTTTCTTACGTACAGTTTGCCAGATTACCAGTGAGCCTGCGTACTTGCTTGTTCACTCCTTGAACTCAAAAAACATGTTCTTGTACCAGTTTTTAGACTGTGAATGATCTAAATTACACAATAATGAGGTAGAATTTGTGAAAGTTCCAAATGACGACATAAACTTGTAATCTCTCATTTATATAATGTAGTCATGAAAAAGTGGCAGCCTGCCAAAGCAAATATTTTACAACTCCAGGGGAGTACTGTGGGAATATATTGCAAATTCTATGATAGAAAATACAGGCCTAAGGGTCACAAAACTGAGAAGATGTATAAAGAGCAGAAGGAGTTAAGAGAAAAGAACAAGTAATAGAAAATTAAAAAAAAAAAAAAAGATAATTAATTGATCTAGGGACTCTGCCTAAGGAGGAAGAGTGGTAGAGAAAGATACTTTAAGAGATCAGGCATATTTTACTCTGATGAAAGTGTGAAAGTGTCAGAGAAAATTAACTGTCACAAAGCCTATAAAAATATTTGTTCTGGATCCTAGAGACAGGTATCCTTTCCTCCCTCACGCCTTCCTGCCAAAGAAACACGCAATGATTAAATGAGACCTTTTACTACTTTGTATCAGGTTAGATGCCACAGATAAAACAGTAAAGAACAACTTTTCCTGGATAAAAACTGTCTTATTGTCGGTCAGAAGCAGCTTAACACAGCTGAATGATCTTGGAAGCAAAACCATCGCTTAAACTCTTGAAATGTTTCCTATGCATCTTTCATATAGCATTGTTAGAGTGTTTGGGACAAATTAATGCAACTGTTGATATCAACCTAATCACATGAGGGATAAGTGAGAGTCACATTTTCTTGAAAAATTTGCAGCTATTTCAAGTCAGAGAAGAAAGAAGAGACTAAGAATTATTTCAGGAAGATTCTTAAGCAGATTCTGCATGACTGCAGGGGGCAAGGCAGGGAAGCAAAGGTTTGCAGGGAAGTGAAAAAAACTTTAGGAATATAGATGAGCCAAGTTCACTGAAACAATAATACTCTTTGAATCAAGGGTTTTAAAATGGTTTTTAGACAAATTTTGTAGCACCAGGATGACATCAAATGGCTACTCAAGCCAATTACTCCACACTTGTTGGAAACAGTCATTATGACACCTCCTTAGTAAGCTATTCCTACTGTGTAAACATAATTGTGTTACCAACAACTGCCTCTATTTTGAATTCAATTTTTGCATGTCTTGATTTCAAGTCCTTGGTGCTTTCCTTAAGCTTCCTTCTAAAAATAATAAACCTAGAAACCTTCTAACTCAAGAAATAAATCTCTCTTTCTCTAATACCTTTCAATTCAGGAAATAAGAAATACAGATTTCTTTGGATTTAGCAAGTTTGTTAGACTTCTTAATAACTGGAATAGCTAGGCTTAGCTAATCAGACTTAAACTAGAGGGAAAGAAATTAATACCTTGAAATATCTTCTTGATGTGTAAAACAGATTATTAATAGTTGAAAGAAATTTCACAGCTTAAGACAGTGAGAACAATCACTGGAACAATACCCACAGTGACATGGTACAGTCCCCATTGCTGGAGGTTTTCATGATGGGGTTTGACAGAGTGATAAATAATCTCATCCAGGCTCCCTTTGCCATGAAAGGGTGGGCCAGATGATCTTTCAAGGTGCCTCCCAACCCACTCTACTCTATGGTTCTGTATTCTAAACAAGAACTCTAGCTTCTGACAAGCTTGTATTAAGGCTATAAAAATATTATAGGCCATTTAGAACTAGTTAATGGATAAACATTTCAAGCAACTTTTTACTTTATTAATAGTACAATTCACTAGTTTGCATTCCTCAAAATCTTATTCCAATAAATGTCCCTCTTCAAACGTGGCAGTAAGGATTACAGTCCAAAACTGAGTTTGCAGACAACCAAGTATCTAAGCGTATTCATAAGACAATCTCTTTCCAACATGAAGAATGTGATCTTAAAAGTTTCCACATTTCCTTCCTTGGTGTTACACAGAATTTAAGTCCTCACAAAGAAAAAAAAATAAAATCATAAGTAGCAGAAGTAACGGAACCTTCCTATGAACTTGTATCCTTTGATCCCACTATCAAGCTTTACACACCACGAGAACCTCACCCTTTTTCCAAAGACCCAGGTGTATTTTGCCTGCTTTTTCTTTAGTGGGACATTATTTTGAATAAATTTCCTGCTTCCGAGTGCCAATTTCCAGGAACTTAAGTAAATTTCAAATTTGCTTGAAAGTAGCTATCATTTCAAATGTTATTATGGGTACAAGGACCAGATGAAGAAAGGGAGACAGCATTGCCAAGTAAGCCTTGTTTCCTCAAGGAATTAGGTAAAAACAAAACAAACACACAAAACTACCACAAACCACCAAATAAAAACCCCACCAAATTCCAATCCCCCCCCAACTATTGCCCTAAACAGCTATTGATTTTCAAGACATCTGTTTCATTTCTTTCTCTTGCTTTCCCAGCTTCTTCTATGAATTTAATGAAGGCTAGAACTCTTCTATATTCCTTTGCTCTTTCCTTTTCCCCCAGTCTAAATGCACTTCTAAAGATTACCCACTCTAAAGATGCCTTGCAAAACATACCTACAGGAGTTTTGTCCAAACCTAGTCTTGCCAGCAGTTTCTACTCTGCTTGCATGTCAACCTAAATCTTCATTCAAGTACTCAAATGACACCAAGCTGTCGACTTCTGCCAAGAGTTCCTCTATGTATGTAGTCATGCTTCTTATTAAAAAGCTCTGACTCTCAGATAGATGTTTTTATCTGCTATGAAGCCTGCAGTAAGCAGATCTGTGCTAATTCCTGGAAAAGTAGGCCTTAAGGAAGCTTCTCATCTAGAAGAACTAGGCTGCTGCCCTTCAGAATCTGATAATGACCCAGATGCCCTCAGGGACTTTTCTAACAAGACAGTCACCTTGTCTTGTCTGAGCTTTGGGGTTTCAGAGCTGAACTTGATAAGGAATGACAGCTCTTAGTTATGGCAGGCTCTAGAACTAACTGCTTTAGATGACAGAAAACCAGCTGCATTTAATCTGATTTTATAGTACTTGGTGTAATGCACATTTTTAAAAGTATTTGTCCTCTAATTACACTTTTTTTTTCTTTCCAATCATTTATTCATATTGAAAGTAGTTTGGGAACAATATAAACAAGAATGTTTGTTCATTACTTCATTGCTTTTCTCTTGGCCTTTCACTTTTAGGACAAATAAGAGAGTGAACTGCTCACTTTGAAAGCATATTTGATTGTCATGATGCACAGATAAGAATCATGCCCCTATTTCAGTCATAGACTGAAAATAAAGAATACAGAACAGAATGTAGAACACTGACAAAGAATAGAAACATGAAGTACTCATCTAAAGCACTTTAATCAGATTACTTCAGTAGTATTTGATAAATAGCTATAAACATTAGTCACACCACAAAACCCAAAAAATAAATAGGGCATCTTAGAAAGGATAGATACAATCAGTCAGAAAACCTGTTCTTATTGTTGTCAGGTGCATGTTCCATAATTTATTTTTCAAAGTTTTCAGGGTTTTTTCTCTAAATTAAGGCTAATAGTGTGTGAGTGTCAGAGAGAGAGAACATGAGCGAGGGTGAAAAGAGAGGGAGCGCATTCATGCACCAAAACTGTTGAAAATAATTTCCCACAGGCTTCAGCTATGATGATGGAAACAAACAACAAAAAAACTGTGGCTACTTAAGAATCTCTGTTGGGGTTCCTTTTTAACAATAATTCAGCATGTTTGCCAATACTGAAATTGTTGGGAAATTAAAACTTTTCCTTGTACAGGAGCAAAGGAACAAAGGAATGTAATGCAGCATTCAGCATAAAGCTAGAGACAGATGCTTTCTTTCCAAATTCCAAGAGAATTTGCTTTGTCATTTTCTTTTGCCAAAGAAAACACTGAGTAAAGAATGTGGTTCAAATACAAAACTGTTTGGAAACGTTCCTATTTAAGGATGGGGAAGGACCTTTACTGGCAGACAAAAGGAAGAAATGACAAGTAGAGATAATGGGGGAAAAATGAGTTTCTGAAGCAATCATATTGAATGCTAAGTACTTCAGAAATATCAGAATTACTTTGTTTTGAAATAATTAATGAGAAAAAAAATTAAAAGCCTAAGTAAAAAAAAAAACAACCCACACAACAAAACAAACAAACAAAAAACCAACCAACCAACCAAAACAAAAAAAAAAAAAAAAACACACAAAAAAAAAAAAAAAAAAAAAAAAAAACCACAACCAAACAACAAACACCTAACCTGTTAATGCATTATCATCTATAAACTTGGGGCTTGTTTTATGGGGGTTTTTTTGGAGAATCAGGTCTTTACCTGATGGAAATTCACATAATTCCACTAACTTATATTTAACTAGCTGAAGTTTCATGAACTGTAGCCTAGTATCAACAGGAAACATACACCTTTTACAACTACAGTGCTTACCACTGGGATAACAGATGACTTCCCTCTTTGATGTAGAGTGCTATTTGACTTGAGGTATAATTAGCTACAAAGAAGAAATACGGAAGCAGGGAAACTTCTAAAATCCACTTCTGGTCTTACTGATATACACAGAACTTGACATTACAAACTTAAAGCAAATTGTAAGAATAGATAAAATAATGTAATTTTATTTGATTCATTAATGTAATTCTGCATTGTGAATCTAGCCATCAAAAATGCTAATGCTGTTGCTTAGTCAACAAATGAAAAGCTTCAGAAATAGCATAATACAGGATTAGACTCATCAACAGACCTACATTTTCCTTTTGTTACTGTCATACCGGTAGCATCACTTATGGCTACTCCTTATGCCATTACCTAGTTTTAGCTTCAGTTAGGCTTGGCCTTAGAGATCTCATCCTTAAGATATTCTTTTACAGCATCTTCCTATGGCAACTATTCTTGCTTTCTTTTCTTATATGTCCTCTTTTTGTATTAAGAAGCCATAGCTGACTATCCAGTGTTGGCAGTAGTGTGGTTTTGAGCAGGAGGTTGGACTAGATGACACTCAAAGGTCTCTTCCAACCAATATTTCTATGATTCTGTAAATACTTATTTTCAGTAAGTATTCATTTCTAAACTGATGCTAAATGTTACGTTAAAAACAGTATATATAAAAATTGGTTTTAAGTGTGCTCATCAAAATACAGTCGGTGTTAGTTTTTGAAGCTACAGGATACCGCTCCCGTTTAATGGTTATTAGTTCAGAAATTAATCAATGGTCATTAGCTCAGGAAAAAAAAGCTATTTTGACAAAAATTTTGGTGCTTACACTGAGCTGTCATTATTTAAATAAAAATAATTTCTTTGAAAAACTGTTACTGTGCTGGTTGTTAATGTCTTAAGATATGAGTATCAGGTCCTAAATGCTTATTATTGGCTGGTATCATGTGACAATACACATAGACGTTTTAAAAATTATAAAGACAGACAAAAAGATGTTTTTATATTTTCCACATTATGGGAAAGTTGTCAGACAAAAATCACTTCATCTGTTTCAGTTCCCTACTCCTTTATATTTTGTCACAATAATTTACAACTATTCAAAGGGTATGCAATTTGTTACCAAACTGGACTGGTTTCAGTTAGCACCTAATTTCACTCTGCAAATGTGCAAATTAATACATGAGGTGCAAACCACTGGAGAATTAGGATTCAAGGCAGAAAATTATTGTCTGGTGATTAAAAATTTGAAATACATTTATAGAATGAAAGTTCATCTGAGGCAACTCCTAAAAGTACAACTAAGTACACATGAAGATATCTTAAACTCTTAGTTCTGTCACCTGGCAAGAGGACAGAGGCTTAGGTTAGCCCAAGGGTGTAAACTAAACAGATAGGCATTATTCCCAGATGGGTATGCAGAAATAGTTGTTCCCAGCTGTCCCCAACTCTGTACCACTGGGACGTCCCAAGCAAACTAGGCAGCAAAAACAAAGTACAGCAGAACTTATGAGCTGAAGTTTCCTTGGAGACTTTGCCTTCAGATCTGAAGAAATTAAATGGCAGGCAAAGCAGTCTTAACACTTACGGAATTTATTTTTACTTAATGGAATTTGTTGCAAATTAACACAAACTTCTAATCAGTGATTCAGGTATTTGGGGGAGAGGGGAAAAGAGGGGGAAATGTAATCAAACACTTATGAAAACATCTTTCTTCCCCCTTCCCCAGGCTCAGCTCAAGCCAAACTCATACCCTCTCCCACTTGCAAGTCTCGGCTTCCTTTATTTACACCACAGTTTATGTTCTGTCCATCCCAATTCCTTCAGGGAAGTGTTAGGCAGTGCAGGAGGTTAGCATCAAGTGTGTACTGGTTTATTTCCACAGCTGGTTTCTTGGACTAGGAAAATGAGGTACACAATGAATGAAGACAGCAAGAAGAAATTTGTGTCATAGGACCATCCAAGTCACAAGTATTTGTAGGGAATAAGGAAGCTTTCTCCTGAGAAGACTAAACTGGCACAAGGCTTCTCAGGTTTTTGTCCTCTTTAAAGTAACAAAAGAAAAGGTAATGTTCATAGAAAAAAACTGTCACGCAAACTCACTACAAGCACTGTATGAGCCAGAGCAGGCAGATTCCAAGGTAACAGGGTGATAAAGGACTCAACTTCAAACTTAAAAGCTATAAGAAGAGCCTGTAGGGTGCTGAACCTGAGTCAAAAGGCTATCCTTTAGTTAGATTGATTTAAAGAAATTTCAACCTCAGAAAAAAATTAAGGTCTTTCTAGAAAGGGAAAGAACATTTTACATAATCTAGAAGACAGTGTAAAGAAACAGGATAGATAACAAATAGCTGGTTGGGTGATCATCAGGCCTGGAAAAAGCTAAACATAAAATTTGCAGTTTCCACACTAACAGAAGTTACTATATGATCCAATATGAAACGCCTAATTGGGGTGCCTAAGCTAAGAAATCAAGTTTCTGTGCAGTAACACAGAACCTTTCTGGACTATAACACCAAAGCACCAATTTTCCTTCATGCTCCCCTGCAAAGAAAACATGAGGCTGTGATTTTGACCCAGCCTATGCTTCAAAAGGCATGCACCCCTCACTAACATAATGGCATCTAGTGGTAACACCCAGATGGCAACAGCCTCCACAAATTTTTGCTACTGATTTCTTTGTTGCCAGGATTTCACTCATTCATGGCAGAATAATTAGGAAAATTTCAGGAGTTGTTTCTACGTCAGGAGGGTCAGCCTACATGGCAGAATGCAAGATTCTGCTGATATATCCATGCTAACTCAGGTTCCAAATGCAATAAGGATGAATTATTATGTTGTTCTGCCCTGGGCACCTTACTCTGCTTAATCAGCAAAGCAACTAGCCTAAGAAAACATTGATCTTCTAAAGCTATAGTGCTTTTGAGATCTAAGCAAGTACGTGGTACTGCATTGTGCCATTTCAACACTTGAAAACAGCTGAATTTATGTGAAAATGTGGAGGTCAGTCTTCTAGGCTGACTTCTCTGATTTGGACTAAAATTAAGTGGGAATTGATTGGCTGAACACATACCAGAAATGACTAAGGAGAAAAAGGAAATGAAATGGGAAGATTATGACAACTAATATCTCAGTTATATGTGTATGTATGCCTATGAATAGTTACAGCTGAGTGGCAACGGGGAGATGTTACAGTCTCTGCTACTTCCCCATCATTTATCACAAATTGCAGGCTGTACAGGACTGAGCTAGGAAAAAGATTACACAGCCTAATTCTACTGGAAATGAAACTTACATTTTGAATGGCCGTTTTTATTTGTATTTTCAGTTTGCCTTTGATATGACTGTAAAAGATGTGACTGTATCCAGGAAAATCCTCTGAAGGAAGGGGTGAGTTTTCTACTCTAAAATTCACCAAACAGCCAATCTTAAATAGCCCATGTATTTTGAACACTGAAATTCATTGCTTGAGGGGTTTGGGTCTTTGAGCAAGTTTGGGTCTTTGAGCAATGCAAGAAAACCTGTAATCAATGGATCTAAAAAGTTACAACATGTAAATTTTCTTCTGACTATATGCTAGATACTGGTTTTCTATATAACTTTAGGTATATGAGAGTCAGTGCTTATAGTAAATATATACCATTTCCACATACAAGGTAATGCATACTGACTTAATTTTATTAAGTACAGTTTGCAGTATCAGACTGATGCCAGTGGGGAATTCAACAGTTGAATAAGCACTGCAAAACTCTCCATACCTCTTTCATGGGAAAGAAAAAGATAGTGCAACATATAAACGTAATTAGACATGAAACAGACAGTTTATCTTTAAGTGTGAACCTTAAAATTGGAGAGTCTAAGGTGACAGATGCATAGCAAAATTATCATATTTAAACATAGAATCAGTTAATAATATAGAAACAAAATTATCTCCTCCTCAAAGTAAATTGAATTGTCAATGCAAATCAGAATTACAGGACAGGTCCTGCAGCTAGGATATCCAGCTTCTTGTGTGAGAAAGTTTTGTTTATATATGTTAAATATCAAAACCAAGTGAACTTCTCTCTCTAGTATGGGTTTTTTTCCTCACTAATCTCTTACTGTTCTAATTTGTATGAACCTCAAAGTATCCCAAATTTGTTAATTTCAAATCTTGTCATTGTTCTAAGTTTTCCTTAATGATAGCAAAAGTAATAGCAAAACCTTTTTTTTTTAAGCAAACCAACCCAGGAATCTGCTGGGCTGACAGATCTTCATGAGCTCTTACAGCTTTAATTTTAACATTGAAAAGCTAATCAAGTTACATTTTGAAACTGAAATGTTACTTCCTGCTGCTAGATTTAGTGCTGGTAATTACAAACTGGTTTTTGTAGGGGGAGCGGCGGAATAGCTGCTTTGAGCCTTCTTACCTAAACTTGGCAGAATGCCTTTCTGCTATTAAAAGTCCACTCACAGGCTTTACTTCGCAACATGTTTGGTTTTGTTAAGGTCATTATGCTCATATGAAAGCAGATTCACTGCCTGAGTTCAGCTCTTCAAGAAGTTCAGTTTGGATCTGGGAATGTACATAAAAAAGACATCTAACAACAGAAATCTTAAAAAAAAATCAACAAAAAACCAACCTTAATTGGCTGAAGACCCTACAGTCCTAAAGTAAACAGAAGAACTTTGTACACTATAAAATTAATGTATAGCATGTTTAAGGAGCACAATCCAATTAAACTATGTTTTAAGTCACAAATATTGCATTATCTCAATGTGTCAGGTGGTCAAAATAAATTGATTCCTCTATATGCCAGAAAGCACATGTTCTTTGACTTTCATGTCCATAATGATCTTTAAATATGAACATAAAATACAAAAGACCTATTTGGTTTGCTTACAAAATTCTTAGAATGATAAATGTAATTCTAAACAGTATTTGCATCCTCCCACTAAATTTTTTCAAGCAAAGAACAACAGTAGAACAATCTGAAGTTTATTTTCATGTCAGTAAGACATTTTCCAGCAGAGCTAGTTAATGTAAATGACTCCTTTTAAGAAGAAAGGGGGAAAAAAAGCAGGGGAAGGAGGGAATAAATCAGTAGATCTATCAGCTATCTGTATGTTGTTAATAGAAATTATAATCATTCCATATTCATAGAGGTGCTGTTGGCTGTTTAGTATTTGATTATAGGGCAATTTAGATTGAAAAGCTTCTCAGAAGGTCTGTAGATCAACCTCTGATTCAGAGTATGGTCAGTTTTGAACAGCTGAGGCTGTCAGGCCAGGTTACTCAGGGCTTTTTCCAGTTGAGATGTTAAAGCCTACAAGGATAAAGCTGCACAATCTCACAACACTTGACAATCCTCATGGTCAAAAGTCTTTCCTTACATCAAGTCAGGATCTTTCTTCTTTCAGCTCATGCCCATTGTCTCTCACCCATCTACCATGGATCACTGTGCCTGAGTCCAGTTTGATAACCTTGTATTGAAAAGCTGTTGGTAGGTCCCCAGTACACCTTCTCTTCTCCAAAGTGAAGAAGCCAAGTTCCCTCAGCCTGTCCTCATAGGGAATGAGCTCCAACCCATTTCTGAGCATCTCAGTGGACATTGGGCACCAAACCTCCTGGCTGTTTACTTCAAAAAATAAAAAATAAAAATAAACACACACACCACAAACCAGATAGAACTGAACAATTGGAAGATCCTAATAGGATCCTCAACCCCTATAAAGCGTTGCAAATGACCTTTCTGTAGTGTCTTAAAACCTGTCCACAGATCTATGCATGATCATAATTTATATGTGACTTGGGTTCAGATAGAGCAGAACCTCATGCCTACCATTTATATCTAGATCTGATATTAAGAGATTAAATTAAGAATAAAACCATGAGATGCTGTAGATGGTTACTGCATTTCACTTGGCTATTACTGCCATCTAGTGATATAATTTGTAATCTTCAAAACTTTTCATTTAGAAATTATATTTCATCAGATGTATTTAGAAAGGTTCAGGACATATTTTGAAATCAATGCTTCTATGCTTCATTTACTTGCTAATGTAATGCCCCATGCTGGTAAGAAATTATGTATATATACAGTTTTGGAAGCTGATATTTTTTCTATCTTCCCTGTGAGCATGCATGTGAAGATCCAGATATTTGCCAAAGAAGAAAACTGTTCAGAATCATAGCAGTCGTTTGGAATGTATTCAGCTCCTTCTATTCTGGCAATTTTCCCTTCAACAGTCCACGATATTTATGACTACACTGGTTGTTAGTAAATTATTCATAATTATTTACATAAATCTAAATTATAAATATATGTTATGAAAATATGTATGGTCAAGGGAGCTAATCTCTTCCTCTTTTCAGTGAACGGAAAGTGTCTCATCTTGGTTTAAAAACTAGTCACTTCCCAGATCTCCTACCTAACTGAAACGATGAAGTGATGAAATACTTAATGAAAACTGACTCCTAGGATATTACTGAAGGTTGAAGTTCAAATGAGAATAAGGTAGGTACATAATCTTTATAATAAATGAAAATTGCCTATTAGAAACATTTATTATTTGTCTGTGACTTGATGTCTTTAAATCAAGATTAATCATAGAATCATAGAATCATAGAATCATAGAATAGTTAGGATTGGAAAGGACCTTAAGATCATCTAGTTCCAACCCCCCTGCCAGGGACAGGGGCACCTCCCACTAAACCATACCACCCAAGGCTCTGTCCAACACAGCCTTGAACATCGCCAGTGATGGAGCATTCACAACTTCCTTGGGCAACCCATTCCAGTGCCTCACCACCCTTACAGTAAAGATTTTCTTCCTCATATCCAATCTAAACTTCCCCTATTCAAGTTTGAACCCGTTACCCCTTGTCCTCTCACTACAGTCCCTAATGAAGAGTCCCTCCCCAGCATCCCTGTAGGCCCCCTTCAGATACTGGAAGGCTGCTATGAGGTCTCCACACAGCCTTCTCTTCTCCAGGCTGAACAGTCCCAACTTTCTCACCCTACCTTCATATGGGAGGTGCTCCAGCCCCCTGATCATCCTTGCGGCCCTCCTTTGGACTTGTTCCAACAGTTCCATGTCCTTTTTATGTTGAGGACACCAGAACTGCACACAATACTCCAAGTGAGGTCTCACGAGAGCAGAGTACAGGGGCAGGATCACCTCCCTGGACCTGCTGGTAACGCTCCTTTTGATGCAGCCCAGGATACCGTTTGCTTTCTGGGCTGCAAGAGCACTCTGCCAGCTCATGTTCATTTTTTCATCGACCAACACTCCCAAGTCCTTCGGTGCAGGGCTGCTCTGAATCTCTTCTCTGCCCAACCTGTATGTGTGCCTGGGATTCCTCGGACCCAGGTGCAGGACCTCGCACTTGGCATGGTTAAACTTCATCAGATTGGCATCAACCCACCTCACAAGCGTGTCAAGGTCCCTCTGGATGGCATTCCTTCCCTCCCAGGTATCAACTGAACCACACAGCTTGGTGTCATTGGCAAACTTGCTGAGGGCGCACTCAATCCCACTGTCCATGTCACCAACAAATATGTTGAATCTGTCTAAAGAATTCACTAGAGCTCAAATTTACAATTTAGTTCATACTAAAAGACAGGATTTTATAATCATCTGGTTTTGCTTCCTAGCTAGCAAGCTACTTAGCAATTTTCTGTACTTATGTGCATTTAATAATTTTTTTTAGTCAGATTATCTCACTTCCCTGCATGGTCATCCAGTTCATAGTGCTCCGGTATTCAATTCAATTTATGTATTGAACAAACCCCAAAGCAAAACCAATATCTAAGAATCTCAGGGTTGACATTATCACATCAACCATAATCAAATTTGGTTTTAATTTTTGATTGAACTGCATGTGAAAAGCCTTCCCACGCAGTTCTACCATGGGAGAGGTCAGACTTTCACCATAACTCACCACGGATGCCTGGATCACAGACCAAGCACTGAGGGTTCAGTCACAGTGAGCTCTATTAACTTTTTCTTCACAGGTGAATCTTTATGTTTCTCCAAGTACTGCTACAGGCCTCTAGGGCATGTTTTTATATTTTATATTATTTGGATGCCACTCCTTGATATCTCCCCTAGCTGTCACAGAAAACCTGTCTACAAGTCTTTCTTTAGCTCAGCTGAACAAACTATGTGATCTGCTTCAAAATCTGTGAAATGGGGAGCTGGATAATAAGGTCACAGAATAGATTATATATGCACTTTCTTGAAGGTCCTGTTCTCATCAGCATCAGATTAGCAGAGTATTTAGCCTACACATGTTAAGAACACAGTCTGTAGAATGTTTACATTCTTTAATTTAAGTAATTCTTGGGTCCTTTATTCTAGCAAGGACTCGTACAATAAGCACTTCGACTATTCTTATCATTGTGAGCTGATGAATATTTTGTTTGCATATATCCAGATTCTAAATGCCTTCCTGTATTTTCCAGTTCTGAATGTTAAAACAAACATATACGTTCTGAGTTTGGACTCAATTCTCTGTACAAAATAAAACCTAATAATTAAGCACAAAGGTAATCCTACTGTCACATGCAGAAGCCTCAGTTCTAGCTCACTTGATTCTAATCAGCTGCAAAATCCCAGACAGCTTCATTTTTAGATTTCAGCTTTTTGGTGCTAGATAAGTCTTACTGTAACAATACAGTCAGGCAAATGCACCTCTGATAATATTAATTACGCAAACAGGAAAGAAGAAAATGCAAGTCAGGCATCATATTCTGCACAGTGGATTTTCATTCTTCCTGGAAACTCTTCAGATTTAGATACTATTAATAAGTATACATTCTACCATATTACAGTAAGACATTCAAAATACATACTTCCAACCACTATAGTAAACTGGAAGAAAATGCTGCTTCTGAAACCAGAGGAGTTTGGACATTCTTAAGTAAGCACGGAGATTATACTGTTGAGCACAGCTATGATTTCTTGCATTCACTGCATCATTGTTAAAGTAACTAAACTGATGGACCACTAGCAGTTCTAAGTTACTCTACTTTGTGAGCCACTACATTAAACATATCTAAAGCAAGAGATGACTTCAAGTGGTAGAAAAGTGTGTATTTTGAATTATCTTTTTAAAAAGCCATCTGCTAGTGTCAGAAACAAAAGAAAGGATAGGAAGCAGAAATCATGCTCATACAGATAATTATTATTGTCAAATCTGTAACTTGCTAGACCTAGCAAAAGGGATCAGACAGATGCTTCCATATCTGTGTGTTAACCGGAACCGGTCCAGGAAAAGATAGCCAGGCATGGGTTAAAGTTAGATGTTAGGTCTTGAATTAATCCACTAGTTCATTACTACCAAAAGGGGGGGATCTTGTTCCTACTGTTTCTGGCTATATACACTGTCCTTCTTTCATATTCTGCACCATACTCTGCATTGAGTCCATTCAACTTATTGAACCAGAAGAAAACTAACCTAAGACAGGAGAGCAAATAATTTGTCTGTGATGTGAAGACTTGAATCAATTCATCACAGAGTCTATTAAGTGCTAGAGCTGGTGTGAGGAAAAAGGTGGTAATCATGCAACTAGGAACACCCGAGGAGTTAGAATTTACCTATTATCACAAGAGCAAGCTGTTATATTACATCAATCATAAAACATAACTTTATCCTCAAACTGTGCCTCCAAATCCTGCTTATTTAAGAGATTTAGCTGTACTTAAAAGCTATCTATACAGTCTTGATCTCCTCTATGCCTCAGTTGCCCAGGCTAGTCCACAGAAATCATACTGGCTTAGTTTGCTACCAAATTGCAGTGTCCCTCAAACTTAGAAAATGCTTCCCCTAACATCCCCCCCCCCCCCCCCCCAAAAAAAAGTAACAAAAAATATTTCCATAGAGTATTCTCACTTTTCATTCCATTTCCCTTTTATCAATGTTTTGGACTACATCAATCTTCCTTGAATTAAGGGCATGTCAATTAGAACAGGGCCCCCAGAAGACAGAACTGTGGCATTGCAGAAGGTTAAGTGGGGAGTATTAGGCCAGTATGTGGCCCACCCTTCTCCTAATATTTACCACAACTGGAAAATTAGGCTTACAGTTTGAATTTCTCAATAGCAGATTTGAGCAGCATGTAAAATTATTTCATGCTAATGATAACTGAAGAAACTTAACTGAAAAAGATTACCATATTGTGATTAATTGAAAAAATAAGACTGCAAGAAATGTCAAGTTTCAAAATAGTATAATCTTATTAAACTGATTCATTATTTGCTGTAATAAAGGCAAATCTATTACAACTAAGCTTCTATAAAGACAATATGCCCAAAATAATTCAATAACCACCTATGAGATTATAGAATTCAGCAATAAGGCACCCACTATAATCACAGTCTTTATAACCCCTGACAAAAATGAACTGAAAACACAATCACAATAACAGTTTTACCTTATCACAGCTGCCTGTTTATCTTCATATACTTAAACAGTAATAACACAAGGTAAACGGATAGATTTTTAATAAACCTGATATCTTTTTATTAAGCAAACATACATAAGAATTGCAAAAAGAAAAAGGATTAAGTGCTGTGACCTTTGTTCCAGTTTGGAAGTAATGTGCTGAAAAATAAACAGCAGGGCAAGTCACATTTGGGGTTTTGCTGGGGTTTTTTTTCATTTTGATAAATTAATACTTGGAGGAAAGTTGTGAGCTGGCAACATTTGCAGTTTGACTGTTCAGCTACAAAGTTCAGGACATGCAGCAATCAGCTATTGAACTAGCCCATCAAAAACATCAGCTCTGCAGTGACCATCTCTAGGTCAATTCACAATTCGGTCTCCTTCAAACCCTTATGAGTTCTCACTGATCTGTTGAAAATGGTTAGGCTAACTCAGGTGCGATCACTGTGGTGGAATAACTTCAAGATACAGTCCTTTTCTCCTACAGATGTTACAGCTCTATCACATAAAACTAGTCACCAGGCATCACTTACACAAAGATCAGCTTTCAAGGGGAACAGAGGTAAGGAGGTCTCTATAAATGCAGCATCCTGCTGAAAGCAGGGTCAACTTTGAGATCAGATGAAATTCCTGGGGGCCTTATCCATTTAGGTGCTGAAAACCCTCAAGGACAGAGACTGCTTAAGTTCTCTCTGTGCAGCCTGTTCTGATGTTAATGCATATCTGTCCTGAGAAAGGGTGACTAAAATATATCCTGTGTATGGTCAGACACTATCTGAGCAGTAACAACATGGAAGGACTATGTTGAATTTTGGTGTAGAAAAGATCCTAAAGTTTGACACCTAGCAAAAGCAAAAACAAAACATATTGAACAGTTGATATACATTCAGCACAGCAGCCTCTTCCTCTCTTACAGTGGCTATAAGAGATACAAGAAAAAAAAGCACTCCCTTGGTAAACACTCTTTGAAATACTGATCGCTTCTTTGCCTTTATTCCTCCGAACCAGATTATCCAAAAAGCTTGTGGTTTGGGGTTGGTTTGGGGTTTTTTTTGTGCTTACCTTTTTTTTTTTTTTCCTGACCTACTCCTTCTTGATGAGAGGTGAAGTGGGAAATTTTATGGACAGCTGCTAGTTCAGGTAACATCCATAAGGCAATTTTCCCTAAAAATTCAGATAGCTGTACTCTGAATAAAACAAGGCTGGAAACAGCTGGTCTTAATTATTTCATTCAGCAATGTCATCTGGCAGACTACATCTGAAAACAAAAAACAAACCAGAAAAAAAATGACCTGGTAGGATCAAAATTGGTTTGATTTTAGAACACTAAATTGAATGATGAAATAGCTACCTTTGTCTTTAACTACACACAAACACTCCTCAGTACTGAAAACCAGGTTAAGGTAAGGCCCAAATGAAAATCAAAACCAAGGCACTCAGAGAATACTCAGTCTGTATTTAAATTACTTTCCACCTAAATAATCTTTGAAAAAGAGCAAATCATGACTACACATTATCACCTTCCATAACTGTCCATTTCATTCTCATGGGCAGTAGTTAAAAGAAACAAATATTCAGAGCTAGTTCCTTAATATTTTCTCAATTAATATTTTCATTTTTATTAGAAAATACATTACACAAGATAATTGCCAGAAATAGACAGTGGGACTTCCAATCATTTGAACAGGATTAGATACTGAAATCCTTGTATTTTCAATGAAAAGCAATATTCTGTGAAAAGAACATTTTATACTGAGAAGTTTGGAACTAAATATTGATAGTGGTTTGCATTTCTAATTTTGCAGCTATCTGTGATCAACTGGAATGCGTGTTTTTTTTCCTCTAACTCAGGTGCAGAGGAGCTGTTTGGGTTTCAGCTGAAGAGCAAAACAAAGTATCTTCATGGGAAGAAAATACTAGATAATAGAGAATTATCAAATTCCTAAGGAATAGCCTAACAAGAACCAATAATAACATGCTGAAAAGGGAGAAGTGTAAAACAAAATCTTCAACAAGGTGATTAATTGAAGGGGGGTGAGGGGATTACTAAGAAAAATAAGGGTCCTGTCTTTTGATATTTCAATGAAAATTAGGTAATCTTTTGAAAGACAAACTATGGTAAAATAAAATTACCAGACTCAACAGCAGAGGTGACTGGGTAAAACTTAATGGCCTGTTAAGTGATCATCTCATGTTAAACCTTCTAAGGCTTCTTGTCACCTTCAGTTCCACAAATTCCAGATCATTTGCAATGTTTTTGCAGCAGAACATAGTCATGCCTTGTATTTCAGAGCACCTTCTAATGTAATTGTAACAGGGGAGAAGAACTGAAACTGAAACAGAATTAAGCTAGATCTTAACTCAGGGAGAAAAGCAGAATAATCCCATGAGGTTTTTCTTTTCTAAGGCTAAACATGGTCAGAGAGAGTTTATTCTAGCAAGAAGATACAGATCTTTTCACTATGTTGTCTGATAAGAGGCATTTTATGGCTATAAGTTGGAAAATGAAAATGTTAATATTTCCATTCAAAAGAGTAATTTTTAGACACTGATTCTGGTCATTTTTGTGTAGTCCTGCATTTCACCTGTGTATTTCTGAGTCCGACTTCAGAAGCAACAGTTTGGGAGCAAGGACATAACAAAAATGGGGTTTGATATTCTTGATTCTTTATAGAATGTTTGCATCTAAAAAGTCCTTTCTGCAAAAAAGAACTTTTTACCACCAAAAAAAAAAAAAATTGGTCAGTGTTATCAAAGCTCTGGTACATTTTGGCAAACTTCAATTCTTTATTTTACTGAAGTATTTTTGAAGATATGTATATATTGAAAAGGGAATTTCATTTTCTGTGAATGAATCCTTTCAAAACAAATTCAGTGAAAACTAGGTAAAAAAAGGAAGCTATAAAATATTGAAACATCTTTAAGCCTGCACAGTGAAGCTGACTGTAAAAAACCCAAACAATCTTCTATTCAGGAAGACAGTTTTAGTCATTTGTTTGCCATAGTTTTTTAGTCAAAACAGTGTTAGACATTTTTGTGATGTGTTTATGACACCCACAGATCACCAAACATACTTCAGAAATTGGCATAAAGAATAAAGATGTGAAACAACTTTCAAAGTGAATGCTTAGTGCACAAAAAGAAAATATTTTTCTCTTTGCTGCTTATCAGCCTTTCTCAGAAAAAAACAGCTTTTTGCAGGTAGTAGAGGCTGCTTAGAGATACTCTCAGACACAGATACTGCCAGACGTGCATTACATTTTTTCACAAAAATAATTTGCTTGTTTTCTTTCTTTGTTTTGAGAGCATAGAACTCTGCTGTGAAGGAAAAGAAGTCTGTCGCGATTCAACTAATAATAGAAGAATAAACCGTTGTGCAATCCTGCACTGAATGAATCTTTTGGGACAGATGAGCCATTATCCTGTACTACTTAGGGAATCCCTCAAAGCAAAAGAAAAAATTGTCTGTCTGTATAACTACAGAAGTGTTAGGAGACCCTTAGGTTCAGGACATGAAAGAGTAAAAACAGATCTAAACAAATCCATGTGGACATCTGTAGCAAAATCCTGGCCTAATTACATCTATCAGAAAAATATATTTTTTACTTCAATAAAGCCATAACTTTTTCCTGATGTCCATACATTTCCATCTGTCTTTAGTGTAAAACAACTTTCTTTCACATACCCTGCATAAGGTGATCAAGTCTACACATGTACAAAGCCAGCTTTCAGTCTTGTCAGAAGGGCAAATCCTTACTCTCTAACTGAAACTGAGGAAACCATTTGAAACAGAATATCATTTTCCCTAATTCTTCAGTAAGCCAAGACTGGATTTTGAAAACCTAACTAAATTTTGGCCCTAATGCCACTGCAATTGTCATGCTGATACAAAGGGACAGAATATATTTCTAAAAGCTCCAGGAAAGTGAAAATCCTTCCAAAATATATTTATTCTCATGCAGTTATTCATGATGATTCTCCTCCTTTAACTTCATATCTCAGTTCCATTCATGGCAATATAAAGTAACTTCTAGCTAATCTTATATTCTCCTGGCTAAATATAAGATCCAGTCATTTTCACTTGTTTTTTATGTTGTCCTTTTCTCTCTTTCTATTTGAACACTCTTCACTATGATATCTTTGTTTCATTAAGAATTGTAATGTACCAGAAGAAATTAATTTTTCACCAGAATGACAAAACTGCCCACTGTCATCTGACTGTCAGATAGGAGTTTTCAGGCTTCAAGCTTCAAAGCAGGTTCCATCTCCCATGCAGCAGAGACAAATACCATGCTATGATTCATTAAATATTATTTTCTTTAAAGGCTCCCCAGAGAAAAGTAACTATGAAAACTGGTCAAATCACAGATCTACAGAAAGAACATGTTTGTAGTACAATACAATACAGCAGTTTCTCTATGTGGCTTCTGCAAATCTATAAACACTTAATATTTTAAGAACTTTAAACCAAAATGGTGACTTTTAAGAATAGTATTGTTCCAGAATGGAATAAAATATATTAAAACTTTGTCTGCACATAATATATGCTAATAAGATGAACACAGTGTTTAAATGAACACAGTGTTGAAATAGTCACAAACTGTTAAGATTCTCAGAAGTTATTAGGAACATAACCAAGTGCCTCATTTACATGTGCCAAATTTCATGCTCCTGAAGATCAGAAAGAAAATTATACATTAAGGCTGTTTCAAAAAAAGGGGACCTTTTAGGGGCAGAGGAGACATTCAAAATCACTAGCAACTTCTTAGTAACTTGGCTTTGGGTGCTTATTAAAAGGTTTGTTGTAGGTCCAGAAACAGTTTCTCTCTAATTAGGTTACAGATTGCGATCTTGTAGGATCCTGCTGCCAGCTACATTTATGCTATTGATTAATAATATGCTGAAAGATCCCAAATTCAGTCTAAACATATTCAATTTGCAATGGAAGAACTCTGTTGTGAAAAAGGCTGAAAATTTAATTATATTTTGCTTTAACTTTTTAATGAAGTGTGCATTTCACTTGTTACTGAATTTATGCTTTTTCTGAAGATGTTAGCTAGAATTTTGTGTTCTACAAAAAAATTAGAGGGGAGGAGAGGAGGTACCCCAAAAATAAACTGAAATACAAAAGAAAGCAGATAGCAGCTACATTTCTAAATATAGAAGACCAGACTTCACCTTTCAATAGCAAAGAACTGGTAAGTTGGTTTAGCATTTTCAAAGAACCACACCTAAAGGATGCTGTTCCACAAGTCTGAAATGTTCTAAACTGTCAGTCTAAAATAGGTTGCTTTGCTCAGGAGATTAAACTGGCCAAACCAAATACCTGTAATTGAAAGGTTCTTTGTTCTTGAATTAAGGTGGGCAAGCACCCCATTTCTTTTTCTGATATAGAAAGTAACTTTCAAAGTAAGTGCTTTCAAGGCATTTGTTGTCTCTAGAGACAGAAACCTTGGGGAAAAATAATTATTTTTTTCACAGCCCGAAGTATTCTATGTTATCTTGTCTCCAGTTACATTTATGCATGTGCTTACCGCACAGGTGGAAACTGATGAACTTTTGTCATAAACTGGCTGACACATTAATCTCTAACACAGAGACTTATTTCCATTCTTCACATAAATTAGCAGATTGATTTCACCCTAATGCTTACCTCAATAATTTACCTCAAGTGACTAAAATTTAGGGAAACTACAGATAACCAGACAATCTATTTAAGAATATGATGCGTTAGTTACTGTGAGATTACCAACATATGATAAGAATATTTTTTCCTAGTAAAGGCTATTTAAATGGTCAAGTTTGATTCATATTTGGCTAGTATATGGTTAAAATTCTCTATCTGAAAGCAGGAATGCAGTGCTTCTTTTATTTTTCATTTCAGTATAATAATTATCCCATAATACCTTATATCATTTATCTCATTACCATATTTAACCTAGACCTGAAAATATATAATGAAGGCACCAAAATTATACCCTAGGACACAGTATTTCTGAAGGAACAGAAATTAATACAAACAAAAATATCCTTAAAACAAAAAACAAAACACCTGGGAATTTGTTTATCTACCACCACCAAATACTAGCAAGCATTCTACAGTAAACATGTTCGGGTTAGTATACCCTACTGACCTAAATATTAAATTAACAAAATCTCATGTCCTCATATATCGTTCTAATAGCATGTGGGATGTGTGGGTGACAGTTTTTCAGCAGGTTGCTACATGTAGAAAAAAGATCCACACATTTATCAAATAAGTCTGAATTTTATTCTCATTCCACTTACTTAATCTTGTGGACTATTTGAAACTGAGCCTGAGGCAGGAGCAAGAATTTGAAGTCTGATTAAGACTGGAGCACTGTATTTTTTATATGTTCAAATTAGATACCTGAATGAAACTTCGTTTTTAAGGCGTAAAAGTAATTGAACAAATCCCTCAATTGGGCTAAAGAAAATTAAAAAGATATAGTATTTACACTCAGAAATATCAGCACAAATAGGTCTGCTGTAACGTTACATTAAAAACACAATAATTAAAATGTAACTGCCCATAATCAGTTAAGAATTGTTGACCTCTTTATATCCATAACTTTAACATTGTGTCACATTGTTTTCACAAGAATGCTCTCCAAACAGTTTTCAAGGTTAATTTTGCTGTGACTCCCTCTGGTAGGGAAAGAAGATAATTCTGTCTCCTCACTAATTTCTTTCCCAGCTTGATTATCAGTAGCTTGTACCAACGCTAAATGAAGTTTTCATTTTTCTGTCAAGGCCACTGTTTGAATTTGTCTGTCTGTTGTATTTCTAAAGGTAACATTTATACTTCAAAGGATGTAGAAAAAACATAGGATGCTTCTTGTTAGCGAGATTGCTGAGAATGTTGTATACCTAGACTGTAGTGCAAGATGCTGTATTTTTCCATTTCTATTTCTGAGTAATTGAAATTGAAGAGGATTTGCTTGAACCTGATCAAAAGTATTTGCCCCTGTGGCTATAGTATAGACTGGGGGGGGAGGGCGAATCTGTTAGTCACAGTGTCAAACATTAATATAAATTAACTGTATGAGCCTTAAAAGTTTTACATTTCAGATCATAGTCACAAAAAAATAAATGTTCCATTCCTCATATTACTCATATTGGTAATGCTACTGAAATAAAACTATTCTAAGTAAATAACATGCAATTTTTTTTAATTTGGAGTGATGCAGGGGACACAGGCAGCTTCGTTGTTGACAAAATTATTAGATTCAGACTTAAACTAAGGACTAGATGTAATAACAGTACTACGTTCAGGCATCCCTTTTATTAATGCACATCTTTCAAGTTTGAACAAGCTCCTAAATAATAAATTATGAACTTTTGTTCAGTGCATAGCACAAAAACTTCAGGGCCTGCTGCTGTGAATCAACATAATTTCAGCTCAAAAATCTTTATTGATTTACAACAGCTGAGGATCTGGTCTACAGGAGGTGCATTACTTGTCATTTGAGATTAAGACTGTTCAGATGCACTACCACCATTTCCTAGTCACTCAGGAAAATGCCTGAAGTACTCAAAATCTTGTGAGCCATTACCCGTATATACAGGTGAATGAGATCCTTACATTTGCATCTGAAATACATTCTTAAAAAAAAAAATACCCAATTAAAATAATAATGTGTAATCTATAAGTAACGATTGCATTACTTCTAATAAGAGCTGAGGCAAACAAACAACAACAAAGCTGATCAACACTGCTAATGTTTTATATTAACAAAAGGCCTTTGGCTGATAGACTGACATAGTGCTACAATGGCAGAGAAACAAAATAATAGTAAAGCTTTTGATTTCACTATGCTGTTTAGCACACATTACTTACTCAATTTCCAATTGGAATAGAGACAAAACCCAGTCTTTGGAGGTTGCACACAACTACCAGTTAACACCATCCTGGGACGAGGCACATTAAAATTACTATTATTCTGGGTATTTACACTTTGAAGCTGTGGTTCGGCAGGCCAGCTGATCTCACTTTTATTAAAATGGGGAGTCCTTATTTCCACTTCTTTTTCCCTACACCTTGCTAATATGGCTGAAAGCTACTTTTTGTTGAATTAATCTTTCACTGAAAACTAGCTAGTGAGTTGAGCTGGGTTATGGAGATGTACAGCAAAAGCCAGAGCCAGCGCAGTACAAACAGCAGGAACACATGTCAGAGATTCAGATAGAAAGCAGAGAGTTAGCAATGACCTGATAAAATTGTCTCAGCTGATGTCAAGAAACTGAATCTTCAGACAGATTTATAACTGACCCAGTTAAAGATTTCCTTCACCCAGTATCTTCCTCTAGATTTTCACAAACATGAATACTGAGGTTTAACTCTGAATATGCTAGATTGCTGAGTACTATGCTGAATTCGTATGTACTTTGATTGGTGTACTAATGAAGCACAATGAATGAAGGCAGCAAAGTCACCTGCAAAAAATTGAGAAGAGTGTTAAAAACTGTTCACAAATGCTCGTCTCTAGTGAAATACAATCTACCAATGTTTCAAACACTTTTATCAATTCTCAGCTTTAAACATGATTTTTTTTTCCGTGAAGTCAATGAGTCTGCAGAGACTTAAAATGAAAATTATGTGAAGCTAGTAATGCAAAGCCATTTTGTCGAACACTCATTCCACTGTACATATTTGGTAGAGATAGGGAGGCTTGAGGAAGCTTATCGTCCCAGTCATAATATTACAATAGGCTCAACAATCTTTTCCAGGGAACTGTGGAACAAGTTGTTTGTCCTACTAAGAACACAAGGGAATCATCAGCTACTGAGCTGTTTAGCCTATTTCAGTATCAGTGTTTCCTCACTGATACTCTGGGGAAAATACTTGCATGCAAAATCATCTTGCAGACTTTATCATATGCTTGAAAGGGATCACTTAACATGTGAATAATGGAGCACCATATTTTAGTTCAGAGATAACATTTGCAAGGCAGAGAGAGGCCAGCATCAACGCTTCAACAACAGTTCAAATTTATTCTGCCCTAATGTGCAAAATCAAAACCAATTATTTTTATTTTCTCTTTAAGAAAGCTGGACTTGTTGCCCTGGTATGCCAGAGCAACCTGCAGTTTAGGATAGCTTTGCACCATATAAGTGAAAAGTACAACTCTCTGTGTGTGTGAGTGTGTGTGTGTGTGTGTGTGTGTGTGTGTGTGTGTGTGTGTGTTCAAGTTCTGCCAATAAATCACCCACATAAACACATAAGTAAGCATGCTTTCAAAAAAGGGGGAAATTGAGGGGTAGAAAAACTTCTCTTTGGGTAGTTTCAAAAAAAGCTTGTATTGGCTAATATATGTCAAAAGGAACTTGAAAATAATCGGAGAAGACTGCATAGAGACCTCATAGCAGCCTTCCAGTATCTAGAGGGGGCCTACAAGGATGCTGAAGAGGGACCCTTCATCAGGAACTGTAGTGATAGGACGAGGGGTAATGGATTCAAACTTAAAAAGGGAAAGTTTAGGTTAGATATAAGGAGGAAGTTCTTTACTGTGAGGGTGGTGAGGCGCTGGAATGGGCTACCCAAGGAAGTTGTGAATGCTCCATCCCTGGCAGTGTTCAAAGCCAGGTTGAATGGAGTCTTGGGTGACATGGTTTAATGAGAGGTGTTCCTGCCCATGGCAGGGGGGTTGGAACTAGATGATTCCAACCCTAACTGTTCAATGATTCTAGATGGAAATCTTAGTTTAAGAACAACAAATCCATTAGTTGTGCTGAATTTCTAAGGCATCTGTATAGTTAAGATGGGTTTCAGCTTTGATTTGTAAAATACTGACACTTCATATATTATTCAGATAAACTGGGAAAAAAATAACGAAGATTTTGAGACTCCTCTAAAGTCCAGTGTTTTTACTGGGAATCTTTTACCAGCTTCAGTGAACGCTGAATCAGATCTCTGAATATGAGTTGATTCCAGTTTAGTTTGAAAGCTTTTTCCTGCAGTTTGCATACAACTAACTTTATTCACCCTACTTGGCCCAGAAAACCAGTTTTGAAGGCCAAATACTGTATCTTGCATTCTTTTGCTAGTTAAGATACTTGCCAAATTCATTCTTTCAGACACAAAATATGCAAGCTTTCTTTCAACATCTTTGACCATTACCGTTCATGTCATAACATATTTTTAATATTTATATTTCAACTATCTGTGCACAGTTTACGAATCTTCATTTAAGGCAATTTAATTTACAAGAACTCAGAATAATAGAATAGAATCTTATTACACAATCAAGACTTGGCATTTGTAAGCAAAGAAAGCTTATTCTCTTTTACTTATATAAGAGAATTTTATGCAAATTAATTTTTTTTTTTGAAGGATCACTTGCCACCTACTTTTATGCATTCAGTGTATTTCCTGAAATGAACTGGCACAGGTCCTGCTTTTATTGAAACACTAATACTTTAGGTACTGAACAGTGAAGTAATTTACATTCATTAAAAAATTGAACCTAGGTATAATGTTACTATAGGAAACTTTGAAAACAGCCTAACATTACATATAAATATTATGTTTTCCATTACAAAGTTTACCTCAAATACGAGAAATAATAGTAATTTAATTACATGTTTGTCCAGGTAAGTAAGTTCTGTTACAGAATAAGAAGTTCATCATTTAAATTCAGCAGTTTTGTCTGTAAAGCCTTTGGCAGCTCCCGTGACCATCTGTTAAGAGACTGCATGTTGATTTTTGTTTGGTGAATCACACAGGGAAATGTAAGGTTGTAGTTTTACTGAAAGGAGTTCACCATTAGAAAGACCCTGCTGGATTCTACTAAGCACATTACTAAATGAAAAAATGAAATTCTTACTGCATACAGCTAAGTACAAAACAAAAGACAGGAAGTAGGTGAAAACAATGAGACAATTAGTGTTATAAATTAGTGCTGACAAATTAGTCAATATGATGAGCAGTATGATCAACCTACAGCAACCTAGCTATTAAGATAGTTCTTGAAGGTACCATGGCAAAAGGTGAATTTTTACCACAGATTTCTAGAAAGCTAATTAAAAAAACTTTGTAGATGTATAAGCAAAACCATGTCATATAGTAGAAAGCCAAAGATTCTAGTTTGAAAACATAATAATAAATACTGTCATTCTTGGTCAGTCAGAGGCACAAATCAACTTCTTGGTAGTAAATGAGAGTGATACAACTACTGACTATGTACAAAGGCCCTGAAAGCAAAAAAAGCAGCTCCTGTTTTATACAGTAGAAAAGAGAAAGGCAAAAAGCCTCAACCTGCTTCTAAATAATGTTGCTGTACCTGATGCCAGGTATTTTACTTTCCACAGGGCAACATATTAAGAAATATTAAAGCTATATCTGACATTAAAGAAGGAATGTGTCTCTCAGGCACTCACACAAAAAAGTGAAAATAGAAATCAAAATATTTCTTAGAACAAGAAAAGTCATCACACGCCAATATCACAAAGTGCTTATACATTGCTCCTAACCCCTCCCAATCTTAGGCCATTGTAACTCAAAGCACTTTCAGCATATAGCAACAACAATTATTCGTAATGTTTTTAAAGCTATCTTCAGAATGTGCATATTAATTATATTAATTCATAGCTGCTTAACATAGCAGAAAGAAAACAACTGAAATGACACATATATACCTATATAAACATACATGCACTAATCATATGTTTATCAAGAATGCCAGATTCATTATGGATACTGAACACCCTTAGACGTGAACTGTCTGAAACTGTACCCATGATCATCATGTCGCTGATCAGAAAAGGCACAATGGTTCAAGCAAATAAATTTTTTTTAAAAAGTATGGAACTTACAATAAAGGAAAGGAGAAATCATATTGTCATGGGTGAACCCATGACACATATATATAAGTGTCTCTGGTCAACTGTGAAAATCACCACCATGGGCTGACAAATCCCATTTTGTATTTAGAATATAAAGAGTAAATCATATTAAAAAAAAATAATTTCTGATCTTCCTCCTTTTGGACATTATACAAAATGTGCAACTGTGAATGAACATTCCAGCTTTAATTCAGGTGCTATGGTAGGTCTAACAAATACCATTTCCACATTTAAAACATATAAGAACTTCATTAGAAAGGGCCCAGCCCTGTCACATCCAGAGTTTTTTGAGAAATGCTGTTCTAAAAATTTGTGCTTAATTTGATTATTAACAGTAGTTTGAGAGAGACACCCGAACTGCTACTACATCTTCAACTACTAAAAACTATGCCTCCAACCTAATCATACTTTTCCAAGCTGCCATACAGGTCCAATAAATTGCATTCCAGTCTATTTTGTTTCAAAGCCACAATTCAAGCATTATAAATCATGTGGCTGATGAAAGATAAATCTAGGGCTTTCTCTCATGTCTATGTGTTACAGCCCATTTAGCTTTCCCTTCTGCCTGCATCTGCCCTGTAACAATCATTCATGAATGGACAGGTTATAAGTGGTTGTTTTAGATGAGCAATTCAGAGTAGCTTTCACATTAGAAAGGGGCTGTTCAAACAGAGCACTTAAAGAGTGGCAGCTACATACAATTAAGAATGTTCTTTACTTAGTCGATTAGGTTTTAAGTCCCATTTTGAAAATGCTAAACTTTCCCTCTTCCCCAAGGTAATGATCAATAAATTAATAACACCAAGAACACCGGGATGGCTTTTTTTTTTCCAGATTCATTAGCCTTGACAAATACATGTATATATTTATATTCCATAGCCACAAGAACACCAAGCATTGTTTTAAAACATCACTTCCAGTAATTAAAACTAATTGTTAGCTCCACTTAAACAATAGTGTACGACACACCACATAGAATTTTACTGAGGTTTGAATGGAAAAAGTGCATGGTTTTATCCAGGCTATTGTTCAGACAATGTAAGAATCTGCTTGCACGTTTGCCCAAGTGCAGGCTGAAGCTAAAGGGAGGTTGACCCCTGACTTCAATGAGAGCACTCTCAATCCTACAATCACCCACCTCTGGAATTGTGTAACCATACAGAAAAGAGTCTGCCAAATATTTGCAATAATCAGCATTGTCCCACATGTAATGTCATCCAGGTTCATTGCAAAATATAACAAAAAGAAAAAAAAACAACAAAGAAGGTTCACATACAAACCAAAGGATCACTGCTTTTCCATCTCTG
Source organism: Ara ararauna (assembly GCA_028858755.1). Classification (NCBI taxonomy): domain Eukaryota; kingdom Metazoa; phylum Chordata; class Aves; order Psittaciformes; family Psittacidae; genus Ara; species Ara ararauna. The sequence goes on from CM054381.1 coordinate 73,734,620, forward strand.
CAGCTATTTACAGCATTAGATTATTCAAAAGATATTATCATGATCCTGTCTCTCTGAGGGCAGTAAGTGAGTGAACCACCTTTTGATAATAGACAGCTGATTTTTTTTTTGCCTGTGTGGGATTCGGAGGGGGCTTGAGAGGGAAGCTGCTGGGGGTTTTCTGGGTTTATTAGTTTGGGTTTCTCTTTGGGGTTTCTTGAGGGGGTGAGGCTTGGGTTTGGGGATTTTTTTGTTGTTGGCTGGTGGGGTTGTTTTGGGGTTTTTTTGGTTGGTGGGGTTGTTTTGTTTTGTTCTCTTAACAAATAACTCAGAACCTTATTTATTCCTAGGGGAAGCACGTGTGGTGTTTTAAGTGAGGCTTTTTCCAATACACTTCAACCTCTCTCACAAGTTACACGCATTAACTCGGTCAACCCTGATCTGGCAGTTGGACTAGATGATTGCTGTAGGTGCCTTCCAACTGAAATTTCTCACATAGACAGAAACACTGAAAAATTAAAAATCTGTACAAAGCTGTGTCATAATAATAATAAAAAAAAAACAGGGTGAGGTGTCCCTGCTTTTAGTGTCCCTGCCCATGGCAGAGGGGTTGGAACTAGATGATCTTAAGGTCCTTTCCAACCCTAACTATTCTATGATTCTATGATAAAATCCCAGAGTAGAAAATCAACTTGAGACCCCATAAATAAGTCCTTGCAAAAACACACACACAGCTGCCCAAAAATTAAATAAAAAGTCCCTTTCACACTGCTTATGGAACCACCTAAGAGAGCTGTGTGTAAACTGATGAAAAATGTACTCCAGAGCTTCACAATCACTGTAATCTGCCCTTTTGAAAATGCATTACAAGATGCTTGGGATTTTTAGTCCCACTAATTCTAACTGCTCAGGGGGAGTTGAAATAAAAAAATATCCTGTAAGATACATCAGGGCTACATAATTCATCTGACCCTTTCTTTTTTGTTTTCCCCTTCTCCCTCTCTCTCTCAAAAAGGAAAAAAAAAACAACACACACGCACACAGCAAAAATCCAACAACACCACGCAAAACCCAGCAGCTAACAGCCATGATCCACAAGTCTACACATATGTATGAAGTGAGGTGCACCTGGATCTTTTTACAGGAGAAGGTTGTTAAATATAAACATTTATGATACCAAATTACACATATAAGGCATAAAATGCTGGAGACGTCAATCCTTGTTATGTATTAAAATTTCAGGCTATTCGTTTTACCCTAGCTACCACCTTTATGTGGTTTTCAGAGGAATGCATGAATGGAGGACATTTCAGAAATCATGCCCTGAGGTTAAAAGTGATCAGACCACCTCTTTGTATTGAGCACCAAAATCAAAAAGATTGACTACTGGTTTTATTTCATTTTTTTTTCCTAAAACTTCAAAGTTGCCTGCTTTATTTATTTTTCTGAATAAAAAACAATTTAATAAAAGTTTAATTCTGCAATCTAAATAAAAAACAGCTTTGACTGTGTCCTTAAGAGAGACTGATAAATTACAAATCAGCTGTACTAGGTATTTTCCCAATTCACAAATATGCAATACCAGTTATAAGCCACAAAAATCAAAAGGCTGTTCCTTCACACACAAGCAAGCAATCTTCTTCTTCTCAGTGAGGGCACTTATATGAACAGCCACTCGTGTTCAAAAAGATGGAAGCCTCACAAATGACTTCAGATGTCATTAAGGTCTTCTTCAGATATAGCCCTTAGCCAAAGCTTCACACACCATCTAATGTCAAAACATACCATCCTCAGGTTTGGTGGTGGTTTCACCCTGCATTAGATGACCTATCTAGGACTCAAGACTAAAGCACAAACACTGCCTATGTTCCAGCTGCTAATCCAGTAGTTTAATGTTCGATTCCCTTGGGGGGAAAACAAACAAAAACCACCACATTTCCCTACCTCCCCCCATATATCTATTTGTCAAAAGAACATATACCAAAACCAAACCTGACAACTCCTTTAGCATGTCTGTTATGTGAAGAGCAGTTCAGTACTGCTCTGAACAGTCTTTGGTTTTGTGCAGTATAGGTTTTCTCTTTCCAGGTAACATAACTGCCTGATCGAAGGCAGAAAGCCCAGCACAGCTGAAGTAAGCATTACACACTATAAATCACAAAACATACAATACTTGCTTCAGGACACAACTAGGATGGCTTCAGGCCAAAAGCACAGAAGCTCTCTGATGAAAAACTGGAAAAATTAATTGTATCTTTTGTAAAAATCTAAGGAAAGATTCATCCTAAACTAAAACCAGAAACCTTTTTATTTCAGGTCACTGATATGATCAGAATGCAATGACTGTTATGACAGGAGGGAACAAACTGAACCTCAGGTTACAAAATGAAAATTAGGAAATTAAGGAAACTTTGACAAATCTTGACACTGAAAAACTGCACTTAGTGAATTTCTGGAGTGCCCAAAGTTATGAATAAACAACACCACATAACAATTAGTACTGTGACTATTTGTAACACAGTAATTGTCTGAATTAATTTGAACTAATTCCAAACACTTTTGACTGATTGCTCCAGACTTCTAACACATTAAATAGATAATCTTTACACAGGAGATCCAAGTTTTATAGCAAAATAAAGGTCCTAAAAGAAAGACAGCAACTTGAAAGCAAATGGTTAAAGAATTTGTTAGCAAATAAGATTGTATATGGTGAAACATGTCTCCCAGCCTTGGCATCCAGCAGGGAGCCTCACTAGTGCCTGGATAAGCAAAGGAAAGCCTTGTACACAGACCTTGATATCTCCCCAGTAAAGTCGTAATTGCAGTGAAGGACATGATAGATTCTCAAAAACAGTGTGCTGGGGAAGACAAGGGGGTAGACAGAAAACAGCACAGGGCTTGAGAACAAGAAGTCCCAGATTTACATTTTCCAAACATCACTGACGTATGTGAAAGAAAACACAGACGATAAATTCTCATTCTCAGCGCACATTTCAAGACATAACTTCATCAGTCCTATCAGGCCTGTCATCCATTGTGCTCCCATTTCTACCTCCCCCAACATATGAATGATACTTTTCACATTTTCAGCAGTTTTACGAAGCAGCACTGTTTGTGCACCCAATCTGCAGGTGCAGCAAAGACCTTGGCAAGGGGCAAACTGATTATCACTTATGAAAACAGTTACACTGCATTGTTCATACTACTTCAAGGTCTTGAGCAAAGCATAAATTCTCAAGAAAACGAAGTTATTGCAGTTCAAGAATCAGACGGCTAACCAGGTAAGTCCTTTTATTTGTAGAAATTATTTTACAGTATTTTGTAATTCCTAAACTTTTTTTCTCTCTCTGTCTCTCTCTCTCTCTCTCATGCACTTGCTCGGTAATTCAAATAGGTATTTTCATAGCTCTTAAATAAAAAAGCCTCAAATACTGTGCAATCCTCTGAAAATAGGATTTTAATACTGACTGTAATTTATCTTCAGGTCAATTCTACAGAGCTGACTCTTCATTTTTCCTAAGAACTCTACATTTTCTTTAATGTATTTTTAAAAAATAGATTGTACTGATGAATTTTTTACATATTAAATACTATTAAGTCTCTACTGAATCCTAGTTATTAATGTTGGCGGTCTTATACTTTAACCTCTGTTCTAGCCTGCGCTAGTTTTTAACAGCCTTACAGTTCAAAAGAAAAAAGCACTGTATAAAAAATATAATGTATTTTTATTCTCTTTAATCTATACATTTATATTCCAGGTTTATTCTTGCCACAAGTGGAGATGATCACAATCTGGCTCGTTGTTCCTTTTTCCTATGCATATACTTCTTTGAGAATTTGATCTAAAGAGGTATAGGGCATGGGAAAATGGGGCGACTGAGGTACTTCACCATTCATTTGAAACAGCATTGCCACAGCAACTATAGAAATATATAGAGAACACAGATTTATGAAGAAATTAAAGGTTAATTTATGAAAATTTCACTTAACTGTCAAAAACTGTAAAACAAGATACCGGTGTTATTTACCCTGATATAATGGTTGAATGTTGGTTTCATCCTAAAAATCTGATGATTAATAAGAATAATATTTTAAGCATTTATCCAACTACAGTATTTAATACACCGCTTGGTTTAATGTTCCATCTAAAATATAAGCACTGTTAAGAAGCTACTTCTGTATTCCTTATTCCCATAAGCCTCTAATTTAAAATAATGGGAATGTAGTCACACAAACTGCAAAAATGCAACTCTTTGGACCTATCTCAGTTCCTGAGAATAAATCTTCACTGAATTTAGTCTGACTCAGGTGCGTAAAGCCCAGTCATGCAAATGCTCTGAAGTGAGCTGTCTGCAATGTATTATTTATTTTTAGGACTTGATCCTTTAAGATCCCAAGTAACTTTCATGTGATGCCTGCACTTGTGAAATTACAAATTCCTCTTGTAAAAATCAGACAGTTAACAGTAAATCAAACAATAAACATGCTAATTTTTTTTCTTCTTTTGCCTACAGGTATCTTGGCAGTGGAAGTATAGAAGTTCTCTTGGCATTTTTTTGTTCAGAAAAAAAAAGGAGTCATTAAACACACAATGTTTCTGTCAGAATACTTTTATTTACTCTAAACAGCAATGTATCATATCAATGCTGGGGAAAAATATTACTACTATGAAACAATGTACATACTGCAAATCAAATAAGAAACTAATGTTTTAGTCAGACCAAAAGTTTGCATTGCCCTGCATTACAAATTCTAACAAGTCATGCAAAGCTATGTGCTTAAAAAAAGCAAAACTCAGTACATTACAAGTCATTTTACTCAATGGTTATTGTTATGTTATACTATTCCAGCCTAAATGAATATTTTAGAAGTAACTGTTTTATTTGTAACATAGTAGTGTCAGAAAACTATCCTATCTGCATGTCATTTTTTCCTTAAATTAAAAGGCAATAAAAAAATTGCATCAACAACTGTATCTTTATTCACTGATTTTATATCAAAGTTATGGTAAAAGGGATGGAAGTACAGAAACAATGTATTACCTAATTCACTTGTGAAAGAAGGGAAAGATTTTGGGGTATAAAAAAAAAACCACATGAAATCTCATAACTGTCATTAAATTTAAGAGAAACCTCTAGAATTATTGAACATAAAAGCGGGAAAAGCATATAAAAAATAACAAAAGACAAACTCCCATACAACTTACAGTTTCTCAAGTTCCAGTTTTCACAAAAACATACATTAAAAAATAAATAAATAAATAATTGTTTTACCTTTAATACATCTTTTGTATAACTTAGCCTATAACAATTTCCAGAGACCTACGCATCAAGCCTACAAATGATGGGTTCTGGTGGTGGTGGTGGGTTTGTGGTTTCTTTTAAAGACACAAATTATACAGTGTAAATTAAAAGCTAAGAGGAAAATGAATGTCATCTCAGCTATAACCAAACAGAGAAGAAAACAAAGTGCTTGAGTTTGGAGTGAAATCAATAAAAATATCATGGAAGATCAACCATATCAAACTTGGTAATAGCAAGGCAACCAGCAAGACTGAACTGAAAGAGTACAAGAATGTCAATAAGAGAATTTTAACATTTGGTATCTTTTTTTCTGTTAATTTAAAATTTAGTGGCTTTTATAAAAATAAACTTAGAATGAGTGAGAGGCTGCGCAGTTCTGAGTTACTGGCTGGGCTTAAACCACAACAGGTACCTAAAATCAAACATGAAATACAACATTACATCCATTCACTATGTTATGGGAATCATTTCACTTTATTTACAAAAACTTGGGGGACCGGGTGTATACGAACTAATAAACAAGCACCTCATTGATTTAGATTTTTTTATGTTTTGGTGGTTTGGGAGTTCTTTCTGTTTTTAAAATCCACTGAAAAGAGCAAATCTACTCACGTACTGATTACTGATTCCAGCTTTCATGGCTGAGGTCAAAACTTTACAAACCTTAACACACCTCTAAGTATTCTCAAACTCCACATTTTTTTAACTCCAGCACACCAGTCTTTATAAGCATAGTGAGATGTATAGATAGATATATAGAGAGATATATATAGATATAGATATAGATGAAACAACAGGACATACAAATGATAAAACTCGGGACAGAAACTGGGAGAAGAGCTAGTAAAACTGGAGAAAGGATAGGATCATGAAGCACAGGCTTTTCCACCTCTGTCTAGTTTGTGCTTAATTTCTCAAACACAAACCACAACCCTATGCTTAAACACCTTCCTGAACAAGACTGAAGGGAGAATAAAAGACATGGTGCAGGTGGAGACCTTTCCCTCTTTTATTTTGGTGGCACAGAGTAAGATCCAAACTAATTATCAGCAAAAAAAATTATTATAAGTGTGAGCTGTAAACCTAGGAGGCAAGGACAGAAGGATTCCACTCTGTACGTCTTAAATAGAAAGGCAGAACCCTAGCTATAAACATCTTTTTCACCTCCTGAAAACACTGGGTTAACTTAACATGAACTGACAAAACAGTATCATGAAAATAACATACAAAGGTACATGCAACATTACTGAATAGTAAATACTCAGTAGAGTAAAATGAAGGGCTGGAAAAATGCAAAGAACATAACACAAAGAAAATCAGTATTAAGAATTTTACTGTTCAATAACTGTATTGCAATTTGCACCACTGCCTGAGTTAAATGGGCAGTGAAAGCTTTAATAAAATTCCTTTGTACAAATATACTCCTATGGTTCATTCTGTTTGTCGTTTCTCATACCTGTTAAGAAACGCAAAAAAAAAAAATGGGACATGGGTAGAGGAAAGCATGAACTTACCTCTATCTGCAGATAAAAATTAAAAAATGTCCATTAAAGTATAATAAAACTTGTCAGGTATCAAGCAAGAAAGTGATGAACACTGACACTACACCAGTTGCATAAAGAGAGAAGCACCAAGCTGGAAAAGACTTTTGATTACTGTTCTAAAGCACTGCAGATCTACCTCTAATATTAGGAGAAATCTATCAAAATTCACAAGCTTAGGGTTTTAAAGTAATTTCATGACCAATTTCTCTTCTCAGAGATAGCATTTTTTCCTTTCTATCAGCAGAAACATGAGTAGAACATTATAATTCTGTAAGAAAATAAAGATTAAAAAAAAAAGGTTGGTTGCATTAGAACAAACACCAGCATTTTGCATTACGACTGGAGCGTAATCATGTCACACTCCGCATGCTGGACAATTGCTCCTCTGTATTCAGGTAAGGGAAGCAGATATTTCCTTTTTGGAATTTTTCTGCCCTTGTACCTCAACTGAACCAAGATGTGTTTCAAGATTCTATATTGTACTGATTTTGAACTAGATAATCAGTATATATTTTATGCACAAATTGATAACATCAGCTTGCATTTATATGTGATACTTCAAGGTAATTTAAAACACTGAAGGGTCTCAGTCATGAAGGTAGATATACAAGCAAATGACAGCTGGGAACAGTTTAAAATTGAAAACTGTGTACAAATAGGAATAAAAAATACAATTAATCTAAGTTACAATGCCTACACTTTTAAAAAATTCTGGCCAACTAAAACTTCCTACTTGTTCTGGTGTTTCATTCTGTAATCCCTTACAGTTTAAAAGCAGTGAAAAGGATAGAAGGGGTGACACCTAAATCCCCTTTTACCTGCCTTGATAATCTCCTCCTGAATTTTCACTGCCTATGACAGTGACACACACACAAACCCCAAAACCAGATCCACAGTTTTCTAATAGTGGGTTATGCATGAATAAGACTCCCTCTAATACAGGAATCTAAAACGTGTCCATCCTAGCAAGTTAGGGAGCAGGAGTGTGCAACCAGAAGCTCAAAAGGTAAGTGCAACAACATTGTAAGCTATTAGGTAAGGTCACTTGCAGTTGTGGAACAGTTCTCTAGAGAGCACAAACAGTTCAGACAAAACAAATGGAAGCAGAAACTAGATTTTCCGAAGAATTGCTGCAAGAGAAATTCAATGGCGCTGATAACATCACTTCAAAACAAGTCTCTGGGGTCTGACAGAACTCTCAAGTAATCCTGTCAAGTTTTAGGCTAGTAGAGAAAAGCTAGCCTGCAGCTGTTTAGTATATTTTGGTACTTCAATATAATTTTTTTCTTAATCATTTCTTCTTTAGTTTACACTTTGGGAGATACTGATAAACATAAGCATTTTAAAATATAAAAAACTAACAAAAGCCCTCTCAGAAGTCAGGCAACATTAATTTCATTGCAGTTTTTCATTATCACTGCAAGCAATGGACTTACAAGACAAAGCGAACAATGTTTGAAGAGTTTTTTCCCCTTCATATTTCGTAATAATGTTGTCGGGATCAGCATCATGCAATTCCCATGACTCCCTATTCCTACTTCTGCCTCACTGTATCTGAGCTTTAAACAGATCACACAACCAACCTGCCTAAGGAAGAAGAAAGGCAGACATAAAATTCTGCTTCCCCCCTCCCAGTGGAATCAGTTCTCTGATTTGATTCATTTTGCACCTGCAAAACCAGCTGCATCAGCATAATGAAGAGAAACAGAAGTTGCTTTAATTGGAAGGAAACTTACAAACATCTTTGGAATTGCAGTTTGAGGAAAGTGTTTGTATTTTCTCTGTACTTACCTTCTCCAACACACAAACAGCCATGAAAGATTTACCCTAGAGAGAAGAGCCAAGACTTAGCTAGTGAGAAATATGTTCATGTCCCCCTTTTTCAAAGACTCACTGACACATGTAAATTTAACTAGTCTGTAACACTACCTGTCAGCACTGCCATAACTGACAGTGGGAAAGCAATAAGCAGTCATGGTCTGTACATCAAAAAAAAAACCCACACCTTAACACAGCAGCAACATACTATACCACAAACATTTAGATTCATTTTTAATTGAAACTAAAGCCAAGTCTTCAAATTCATGTTCCAGCATCTACACAAAACTTTTTTCTTTTTGCAGATGCCAACAAGTCAGTTTTATTACTAAACAGGAAAAAGAAAGCTACAGTTTCATATGAAGAACTGAGCACATGAAACACCTCACTAATGCTGAAAAAGAACAGTCTCTCATACCTTCCACCAAAGACATCCAAAAAAGAGGTAAACTGTAGGGCTCAGGGTTAAAAAAAAACCAAAAACAACAAAACACACACACAAAAAACAAACAAACAAACAAACAAACAAACAAAAAAACCCCACAAACACACAAAACCGCCAACACACACACACACACAAAAAAATCTTCAGGTATTTTTCTGTTAACTTTGGGGTGTGGTTTTTTTTCCACTGAAGAATGGCAGTTCAATAACCTACACACCACACACTTATGCAGAAGAGCGAGGAGGGGTAAGGGGTGAGGGAGCCTGGAGAAGATAGGAGTCTGACTCGATACCTGCCCTAAAATACCTCAGTTTGTGACTAATCTGGAGGAAGTTTTGGTTAATCAGTTGGGGTTTTACTACATCAAACAATGCTACAGCAATTTAATTAATGAATTCTAATTCTCTCAACTTTTAGCACACAGCTTAGATGTATTAGCTGTATAGCTGTTCTTTTTCTCGTGAAAATTGTTCCAATTTTTAACAAGCCCTAGGTGTACACCCCCCAAAAATGCCAACCCAAACAGATTTCACAGGCACTCCAGAGAGGACCTGCTGAATTTCAGCATTCCCAAAAAACTTTCCTTCCCCGTGGGCACGCTTCCGCGCGGGGCTGCGAAGAGCGGAAAGGCCGAGGGAGTCACACCACGGTTCCCACGGCTGCGCCCAATGCAGACCTAGCCTCTCCCACGATCTCGGCGCTCCCCCTGCTGACACTTCCCCTCTAAACACTGGCAGAAGGAAGCGGCTGTAATCGGAGGTGGGGAGGGTAGTAGAAACGGTGTGCCAAACCAAATGGATCGGGTTTACAAAAGCACGGATGAAGGGAAGAAAGGACTGGATGTTTATGAAACCTATTAGAAGACAAGAGCTATTGCTGGGAGGAAAGAATTTTGGGGCTTTAGTGTTTTTCCTGTCCTCTTCTGTTTCTGCAAGCCACCTGTTTCTATAATACAACACCCTTCAGAATTTGGAATTACAGTGCTTATTACTGGCAGCAAAATGTATCTTTTAGCATTTCTGATAGTGAGGTTTGACACATGTCCACATTGTGGTGTTTTGGTTTGGTTGTTGTTTTTTGGGTTTGGTTTTTTTTTTCTTAACTTTTTTGAGAAAAAAATGTATAAATATTAAGCAATCTACTAGGAGCTGAGAAGTTAAAACATACGGGGATTACTCATACAGTCTTAATTTTACTTCATAAAAAACATGTTACAATGCAGTCTGAATTCAGTGCTTTCAGTCTCATAAATTATTACTTTTTTTTCACCTTAGGAGTCCTCCTCCATTCTTCAGGACCAAAGCTTATCAGTTACAGAAACTACAAATTAAGTGAAGAAAAGAAAGCAGAAAGTGAAAAGAAATATCTTAAAACGAAGAAATGTTGTTTGATATATCATCAACCTATTTCTTCCATCTGGGACAGTTTTCCTATAAGATGGGTCAAAGTTTTTTAAACAAATATCCTTTTTCCTTATTTTTTGTGTCTTACGATGTGTCAAGGGGGTTAAATTAAAATAAAGTACTATTTGAATTTTAAATCTAAAATATTATTGTTTTCCATTGAAGACATTTTTTCACATTACCATATGATATGCTTCACTGTCAGAAGGAGGACAGTGGAGACCAGTAACGAGTGGTGTCCCTCAGTTATTGGTGTTGGGACCAGTCTTGTTCAACATCTTTGTCGGTGACATGGACAGTTGGATTGAGCATGCCCTTGGCAAGTTTGCCGATGACACCAAGCTGTGTGGTTCCATTGATACGCTGGAGGGAAGGAATGCCATCCAGAGGGACCTTGACACCCTTGTGAGGTGGGCTAATGCCAACCTGATGAAGTTTAACCATGCCAAATGCAAGGTCCTACACCTGGGTGGGAGCAATCCCAGGCACACATACAGGTTAGGCAGAAAAGAGATACAGAGCAGCCCTACGGAGAAGGACTTGGGGGTGTTGGTTGATGAGAAAATGAACATGAGCTGGCAGAGTGCTCTTGCAGCCCAGAAAGCAAAGGGTATCCTGGGCTGCATCAAAAGGAGCGTTACCAGCAGGTCCAGGGAGGTGATCCTGCCCCTGTACTCTGCTCTTGGGAGACCTCACTTGGAGTATTGTGTGCAGTTCTGGTGTCTTCAACATAAAAAGGACATGGAACTGTTGGAACAAGTCCAAAGGAGGGCCACGAGGAGGATCAGGGGACTGGAGCACCTCCCATATGAAGACAGGCTGAGAAAGTTTGGGCTGTTGAGCCTGGAGAAGAGAAGGCTGCATGGAGACCTCATAGCAGCCTTCCAATATCTGAAGGGGGCCTATGGTAATGCTGGGGAGGGACTCTTCATTCGGGACTGTAGTGAGAGGACAAGGGGTAATGGGTTCAAACTTAAACAGGGGAAGTTTAGATTGGATATAAGGAAGAAATTCTTTATTGTAAGGGTGGTGAGGCACTGGAATGGGTTGCCCAGGGAAGCTGTGAATGCTCCATCGCTGGCAGTGTTGAAGGCCGGGTTGGACAGAGCCTTGGGTGGCATGGTTTAGTGGGAGGTGTCCCTGCCTATGGCAGGGGGCTTGAAACTAGATGATCTTAAGGTCCTTTCCAACCCTAACTATTCTATGATTCTAAGGAACCTGAGCAGTAGCAGACTACTCCTTTACTGGAGCACAATGCACTATTAAAATTAAGCTGTCAGCCAGCCCTTGCTGAATCAAGCATGGAAGGAAAAACGCATGAGTTCAGCCCATTAGACATTCTGCTTCTGAGTACTGCAAAGTGCCCCTAGGTGATGTAATCCAGCACCACCATATGAGGCCTTGCACCGATACAAGCCAGGAACATTCTATTCAGTAAAAGTAATAGAGCAAGGAGCAGAGAGCATGCTACAGAGTCGAACTAACATAATCAAAACATCTAGAAAGGCTGTCAAAGAGGAAGCCACGAGAGTAAAGTTAAATTCACTCATAAATAAATGATTTTTTAATATATGCAACTGTTTATGTGTGTCTCCACATTGCTCCAGTTTTTACTTTAGTGTATCTGGAGAACGTGAATAATTATACTGACCCACTGACTGTAAAGTCACTGGCATTTATTTATATAAAGCAACAAAACTACTCATTATGAAAATAAATCATCCTGCTTCTTTTCCCTTCCGTGCTTCAAGCATTCCTCTGCGCAAGCTACAGAGCTTATCCAGCTCTTCAGTAAGTGGGTTTAAGGCTTCTAGCTGCTAAAAGTCATGTGCTTTTCTTTTTTACTTTTTTTCTGCTGGCTTAGAAAGCTAAAATGGACTCCCTGATAGACCAGAGGGCTAGCTAGCTAAAGTCAGTTCATCTGTGGAAAAGCATGCCCGAAAACAGGGAGGAGCAGTGGAACAACTCCATTCAGCAACAGAGAGCTGTTATTTCTAGTCAACCCATTTTGCTTAACTAGGTGAGTCCTTTGTATGAGGTGGAAATTAACATGATACATAACACATGATGAATGCCCTTTTTTTCAAATGATTGAATTAATTTGTCTCCTGTGTTTTTCATTGCTAGCAAACTGACAAATCCTAGTACAGCTTCTCTGCATTAATATTTTCCATAATTTCCTGCAAAGCAATAATTATTTTCATGGTGTTGATTTGACTATCTTCACGACTGATGCAATGACTAAAAACATGTAAATTACTAAAAGACACTCCATAAAGTTATTTCAGCAAGAAACTTGGACAAAATACAACGTAGCTGTGTGTGATACCAAGCATTTTCACTGAGATCTCAGTATAGAAATGTTATCATTAAATCATAGCAGTAAAATGCAAGTCATGTACCCCTCCACTACAATTCTCTAGCTTACTATTTACATTCAAAATTTTGGTCATACTTTTTTTGTAGTCCATGTGCTCATAGAAAGCGCTAATAATCAGTGGAAGATGGGATGTTTCATCACAGGACCTGCAGATTGTTAATTGCTAACTAGAAACGCAACAATTACCCTTTAAATTGTAGTTGCTCTCATGTGATGGTCGCTTATGGCATTACAATCACCCCATCAAAGCCTTTTGAATGGGGCTTTGCCTCAAGCCATGTTCTGTATCTTAGGTAAATCATCATAATAACACTCAATGCATGAACATTAGCATTTAAAAATACAATTCCCTTTAAGCATATGTTTTCTTGTGTTTATGACCTTCATACCCGTTGACACTCCCTCTTTAGTTTTGAGTTCCCCTCTTTAATTTTGTTCTAACATTAGAGGGTCGAGTTGCCTGACTGGCAAAAATGAAGTTTGTTGTTGTGAATTAGGACAACCTGCTCCCACAAAGATAAAAAGAAAAAACAAAACCAAAATCCAACCCACAACCCCAAGCAGACACACAAAAAACACCCAAACCACCAAAATTTAAATATCAACTGAAGGAAAAAGAAAGATCTTGCAGAAAAAAACAATGATAAATAGTATTAAAAGCTTTTAAAAACAAAGCACATATTGAGTTTCTAATATAGGAGAACACTACACATCTTTTATAGTGCAGTCACACGCCAGCACAAGAAAGTTTAGTCACTATGTCATCTACTCCTCCTTACAATAAACGGACCAGTACTTAAAACATGGGCAGCCACCAGAGCTACTTTAATTTTCTGTCTGCACATGGTTTTCTGCTAACAGTTGCACCAACACAAAAATGTTGCTGTCAATACATTTTATTTTACCCAAGAAGCAGCAGCAAAAGTCCTTAATGGTATGTCTGTGTTGTTTACAATTATAGATCAAAACTACTAGCACTGGTTTTAAAGTATTGTGTTAATGCAAAAAAAAACCTCAGCAAAAAAAAAAAATCTCAGAGCAATTCTGACTCAACCCTATGCAAGTTTTTATCACCAGGAGATACAGCAAAAGAGATTCCCCACCAGCACCACCCTTTAAAAAGAAACTTGATTTTCAAAAAGAGCTGGGTGATGTGGAAATCCCTACTCCTAGGCTCCAAGGTACAATTTCAAAGGCAAACTATTTCAGAGGATGTAAAGAGAAATACTAGAAAGAATTCCTCAAGTGATTCAATTCCATGAAAAGAAAAAAAAAAAAAAATTGGGAAGGAAGCCTCACCAGGCTAACCATAGCATGCGCCTGAAAGATTACTTTGCTGCAAGTGTTTTATATTAGCTTCCTGTGTCTTTTGAAATGAAGGCGTTTCTCCTAAAAGCTATAAAATGGATTATTCCAATCTAGTTAGTTAATAGCATGATAAATGATTGAAGGATTTAAAGCCAAACACACAAACCCACAAGCTGCATTATCACCAAAATAGAAATTAAAAAACTGACAACTGGCAATCCTGTTGCTGCTTAAAAATATGGTGCTTATTTTAATAGATGAACAAATAACAAATGAAAAACCTAGAAACAGTAACATAACAAGGGAAAGATGTCTTACTCATCCTTTTAATTAGATGCTACCTGTAACACTGCATCTATTTCAACAATTCACATCAGAAATTGTCTTTGACTTTATCATTTTTCCAGAACAAATTTTGTTCTTTCTGGGACTAATTTGCTTGTGTGTAGGACTAGAAACCAAGCTAACTAAAAATACTTGTCATGGTCCATTTCAGACAAGTTGTCCTGAATACTGAATTATTTCCCCATATTTTTCCCAAATGTTACAGGGCAGGGTTCAAGACCTTTAAGATCAATTTCATCTGATAAATGCAGGAAAAAAAATCCCTGCAGGTTTCTCTATGGGGGTTGGTTTGGGTTTTTTTGGGGGTAGGGGAGTATGTGGGTTCATTTCCATTTAAAAAAAAAGGGGGGGGGGCAAAAAAAAAAGTTGTAACTTCTAACTTGCATCTTAATTGTTTTTAAAAGCTGTAGATTGCTGATCGTGGAATTAGAAGCACCTAAAGACAATGTCATTGTCAACCCTTTTAGTCTATTCACATAAGATTTTCAATAAAACATAAACGTCAGCTATGCACAGTCGTTTCTCTGAAGCTTATCTAATCACCTCCTACAAGTTTCATGCTGCTAAATTTTTTTTCCTCATTATTACAAGAACAAAAAATTTTACAACTGCAGATGTACATATGAAGAATATTCAAAGTCAGTGTCTAAAAACTTTTAAGTGTGCAAAAGTTAATTTGCACACTTAACAAAAAAGCATGCAAATCCCATTATATTTATAGGAGAAAATAATATTCCCGCCTGTGAAAATGTAGAAAACCCTGCAAGAAAAAGAGCTAGAAGGGTAGCATTATCTGACTTTTGCCATCTCACTACAAATACATCACCGTTCATAAAAGGTGATGTGAAGTTCTTTGAAGTCTAAGTGTTAACATGTTGTCTCAAACACGTTCAGCTCTTGGTGAAAACTAGTTCATTATCTGCGACTGTATAAACTCAGGCAGTAGTGACTGTTTACCTAAACAACCTGTAAATGTGTTAGCCTGTGTTTGCAGAGGATAAGGACTGTGCTATCCCAGGCCCACTTCAGGCCGTAAAAGTGGTTCTTTCTCACCCTTATCTGAATCATCCTCGAACAGACCGCCTCTGAACAGAGTTTACACTCCTCTTCTTTGATCTACTTTATAAGAACATCTGAACTGTTTACTTTGAAATGCACACATTTCTTTCTTGGGGTATAGAGAAAGGAGATAGTGTTTTAAGACATGAACAGATGAATTCAAGATAATTCGTCATTTTCTCAGTGTTTCTGATTCCGACCAAGAGCTTGAAATATAAGTGGGTATTACTCAATCTCATTCTTAAATAAATTAATAAGAATTAATGTATTCTACTACCTTTTAGATGGGTTGAAACTTCCCACCCTACTTTCAAAGAATGACCTAACAAATTGCCAGGCTAACGCCACTGTGATCTGGTTTTAAACTTCGCTCCTGGAATACTTTGTTAAGTCTCTGATACTGCATAACCTGAATTCAACAGCGGTACCTCCTGCTTCGAAAGAAGAGTCCTAATTGCAGCACTCTGCCTCATGGATAGCAGTGAAAAAACATTCAACTTTGTATTTCCAACTAATTACTAATTTAAACAGCATCTACATACCTTGACTTTGTAAAGAGTGGTGTGTTACTCATGAGCATATTGGGAAGATACTCGAATCAGTGTTTTTCCACAATATTACCTGTCTGCAAGCTCAAGAACTACCTGTTCTTACCTTGAGTCACTCCTTTACCGGTAGAAAGACAACAGGAATATTCCAAACTTTGCATCAAACAGGCAAAAGGGGCTCCAGCTTTGGGTTTAAGTCTCATAAAAGAGGCCTCCCTATATTCTCCTTTGTTAGCAGTACCGTCTGAATCCTTGTCCTTCATACCGGGAGATAAAGATAGAAAATCACGGCGTGGTTCGAGAGTCGAAGCCAGCTTGGGCAGCATAAAAACCACTGGCAATGATGCAATTACCAGCAGCTACGTGGTCAAGAGACTACTCAGCTGAACTTGGCGCCAGGTCAGGTAGCCTTGAGTTCTGCTAACTGCTGCGTTCAGAGATTAGGAGGATGTAACAATCACCTGAAAGGGGAGATTAAAGCACCTCTTAATGAGGTCCTTTGTCCTCTGTCTCATTTGCTGCTTTGCGGCCTTTTCAAAAAACACGTCGCGGAAGGTGCTTTAAATGTTTGCCCCCAGAGCCGGGGCGGCCTCAGTGAGCGGGGACCGGCAGCAGCGGGGGAGATGGAGAAGGGGCCTTTCTCGGTGGAGTGGCTGGCCCAGAGCAGTCGCGGCGGAGCCTGGCTCACAGCCGCAGCTCCCTGCTCCCCCACCGGGGACATCGGCGGCCGAGAGAACGCGGCCAACAGCGGTGAGTCGCGCTGCGGGACCGTCGGTGGCGGCCGTCGGGCTAACGGTCGCCGCGAGTGATACCGTCGGAGGATAGCAGCCGCACGTGCGGCCGCTGCCTACGTCATCCCCTCCCCCCCCCGCGCCTCACCCCCCCCCCGCCCTGACGCCCGATCGTGTCCCCTCAGCCGCGAGCCGGGACCGGGAGGCCGCGGACAGCAGCAGCCCCGGGCGCGAAGCGGAGGCCGGCTCCGGGACCGGGCGGCCACGCACTAAGTTCTCGGCCGCGCAGCTGCAGGAGCTGGAGCGGAGCTTCCGCGAGCAGCGCTACATCGGAGCCAGCGAGAAGCGGCGGCTGGCCGCCGTGCTGAACCTCTCCCAGAGCCAGGTGAGCTCTCCTCTGCCTCCGCCTGAGGGCACACGGGCTCAACACCACTGCGGACAGCTGCGGGGGGGAAAAGGCGCCTCGGCCCCTGCTTGCCTTGGCTGGCACTGCGTTAACCTCTGGGGGGACGGCGACAGTGACAGCTCCAGCGGGTGCGGTAGGCCAGGGCGCTGGCCAGCCCTACCCCTCTGGCAGAGAGCCAGCTCGATCGAGCTTACACCCCTGCTTCAGCTCTGTCTCCACTGTGTGCATGTTATGTGTTAAGCCCAAGACAATACACAAATGAGCAGCGAATACTTGAAGTACACTTTTAAGTAAAAACTTAAAAAATAAAACCACTGTGCCAGCCTTGAGTTACAGTCCTGGTCCAATGAGTAATTGGCTTGCCATGTGTCACAGAGTTGTCCCATCTTGATTCCTCCTCATGCTGAGACAGCTGCTCTACTGAATATAGATCAATGTTATTAGCTCAATGTTATGACTCTTATAACTGTTAATATATTCCGTCACTCTGATAGTCTGCTTTCAGGATGTATTTCTATATGGAAAAGGGACAAATGGCTTATTTTTCAATTTTAACTTTTTTTCCCCTCAGATCAAAACCTGGTTCCAGAATCGTCGTATGAAGTTTAAACGTCAGACTCAAGATGCCAGAGTGGAAGCTCTTTTCTCAGGCTTGTTTTTGCCATATTGTTGTTACCCAGATATTGCTACATCCAACTATTCTCATGGGACAGATATCAACATCTCTTATACCTCTCCAGTTTCCCTTCACCCAGCTATGCCAAGCCCTGCCTTGTTGTTACCTCCTGTTCCAGCTCAGTCTCTTCACCCGGTTTTCTCAAGTCTGGCATTACTATTGCCTTCCAGCCCAGGATTATCTTGTTACTCCTCTGCAATTCCAGCAATGACTCTAACTGATGACCATAAAAGACTGAGGTTCCAGCCATACCTTCCTTCCTGTTAAAAATGCCAAAGATTACCTGTAGTCTAAATCAGAACTGCCAAATATCTCTAAGAATAATTATTTAACTTATTTTGTTATATTAAATAGATTGTTGATTCAATTTAATGCTTTAATCAAATGTTGGGGTTTATGTTAAAAGAGAAATGATTTGTACTAGAGAAGCGGAGGACTTGAAACTTCCTTTTATTCCTACAGTCTTCACTATGCTGCATTGAAACTTCTATATAAATTTTCCTATCCAAAAGGTTGTTTTCAGAAAACAACCTATAATCATATAGGGAGCCTCGCAGAAAAAATGGTGTACTGTCTACACTTCAGTTTCCATACTAATCATGTAATAGACAAGTGTTACAAACTTTGGCCATTCAACTTGTGTGGGGTTTTAGAGAAAGATTTGTAAACTATAGCAAATAAATTGAAATTAAAATGCTACCAAAGGTGGCAGCCCTATGAAGAAAACTGAAAAAGTTTTGTTCCAGTGTTCTCTTTTATCTGTATATTCTCCAAAAAACTAAAGTTGTCTTTATGCATTTAAAGAGAAGTGAGGCAAAGGAATTAATTGGCAAGAATGTGTTTTAATGTCGATGTCACACATACGTATAATTTGAATCTGCTGATGAAGACATTGGAGTTGTTCACAAATTCAGGTCTCTTGAAACATTCAAAATGAGATTGTTTTGATTTTACTACTTCTAAAGCTTCAGCTCTAACTTGACAGCCTCACTAGTTTTAAAATGCATCATTCTGTTAGGCCTGTCCCTAAAATTCCCAAAGCAAGCTTTATGAAAAATAGCAAAGTTAAGCCTTCAGGGAATAATGAGAAACAAGAGATCTTGCATCAGTATAAAACAACTGCAGCAGGTGTGATTACATCTTCCCTGCACCTGACCATCCTAATCTGTTTATCAGGTGGTGGTTAGAATACTTTGCAATTGTCAGGGAAAAAAAGACAACCCACACAGTACCACAAAAAAAGTTGATAAACAGGGCCTACAACAGCCTTGTGCCTTTCCATTAACTGTTGTGGAGCTAAAGAGGACAAAGCTGAAATAGTCTTTGATAGACATCAGGGATATTGAGATGCACAAGGAGACATGAACAAGTTTCATCCAAATTCCTGCCTCCTGTGTCTCATCTCCTGCCTGATTATAACCTCTGATGAAAAGGAAATCACTGACCATGCCACAGCGAGGTTTTCTCTGAACCCACTCTCAAGCATTCCAAATTTTCCTATCTGGGAGGAGGGTAAGAGACACTTGAAGGGATTTTTCCCCCCACACAGCCCCTCAGTGCCACACTAAGACAGCACCACTCCAAGATGCAGTTGGGCTGCTGAAGGGACAGCACATTCCTCAGCCCTTTGAACAGACTGTACAATTCAGGGAAGAGGCACCTCACTTCCCCCAGCGACCAGCAAGTTCTCTTCCAGCGTGTCAACCTAGATCCTCTTGGTGTTAAGACTGTACCTGATTTGCAACAGCATTGTCAGAGAAAACTCTCCTTGTCATTTTCAATCTGTCCTTTCACAAGTGAGAAGCCCATAGGCTGTTTAATCAAAACTCCTAATGGTTCACTGGATTGGAGGGTGAAGAAGGAAAATTTAGACTACAATTCAGCAATCAATCAACTTGGTTTCTAATGCATTTAGGAGACCTCTGAGGTGAATTAAAGAAACTTCATTAAAGTGTAATAGATTAAAAGAAATAAGTGCTAAGCAAGCTCTTTCAGGAGAGGACCGAAAACAGATCCCAGGAAGAATTAAAATCTAACAGATTTCAGGATTGTCAAAACACAAATTTGAGCAAGTCACTTTAAATAATTCTTCCAAAGGGTTCAATTCACTAAAAATGAAATAAAATAAAAAATTTTAAAAAATGCAGTTATCAGCAGTTATCATGGGCATCTAGTGGTGAAAAATCCCATTAAACCATATGGCTATGAACCAAATACAATTGAGCTTTTTTTTTTTTTTTTTAAACAAAGTGTTTGTTTTGCTAATTTTAAAGCTTTATGTTTCCATGCTGAAGGCTTAAACCATTTAGTTTCCGTACACTGACTTTATCTTGTTTGTGATTAACACAGCTAATGATTCCATGTGCAAAACTGGACTGGAAATACAAAGTGATCCATTGATTAATACCCAGAAGAGAAACTCACCAGCAGCTTTTACTTCCTTCTGGAGGATATGCTCAGCCAAAAGCACAGTGTGATGCAACTATTAAGACCCAGGCTCCCAAACACACTCAACAACAGACTATATACCTCAGTGTCCTCAGTTCAGCTGTGGTCTTAAACCAGAACACACAGCATGAGCATAGCAAAGTCAGGTAAGAAGTGTTAAAACATACAAATCCTTCTGCATTACCCAGACCCGAAGTTCAGGTGATGATGGTTGTTTACACTGTACGAGTGCAGCCTATATAGAGTTGGCACATATAACTTCAGATTTTATTTATATGCAGTGAAAACTGTTCTTTCAGCATGTCCATCCAGACTAAACTTAATAACTTCGCCCTTCACCATGGGAAATTTTGCAAAAGCAATTTCTGCTATCGCATTTCACCCTCCAGTTCCCTGGACTGCCAACACTTTAAAAATTAATATCCTATCAAATAAAAAAATTCTAAGAGTGGCATCACAGCCAATGAATTTTAATATCATTTAGTACAAATATAAAAATATTTGTTTTTACATTTAACTTAAAATAAACACATACTCTTCCAAATCAGACATGAGGTTCTGAGCACACTATACATCACAGCATACATCAGTTTTCTCCTTTGCCTGCCCCATTTCATCTTCACTACAGTGCATACACAGGGTGACATTGCTTGTCCATTTTGTTCTGAATAACTGGATGGAAGGAAGGATGAGGGAAAAAGTGTCGATGGTAGTAGGGCAGCTCATTTGCCATGAAGTGGTAGGTACTTTGCGATGCATCATATCTGGGAAAGGAGAAGCTGAACTGCACAGCAGGCACCGGGGCAAAAGGCAAGAGTCTCTGGTGCTGTGCAGCAAAGGGGTGGTGGAACCCATCCTGGAACAGAGCCGGGGAGGTGCCCGGGGGGAAGCTGTAGAGTGGAGCAGGCGCCACGAGGCTGTGCTGGTTGTCCTGTATCTGCCTCTTCAGTTTCATCCTCCTATTCTGAAACCAGGTCTTGATCTGAGCAACGATAAAAGCAGGGTGGGGGGTGAAGGAGATAAAAATCAGGGACTTTGCTTAAAAATAACATGCACACTATAAACAATTGTAGCTCAGCTGCTTCTGCCATTTTTTTCTACTTCAGCTGACAAAGGTGGACTTTTGCCCTAGTTGACCGAAGGCAGAGGATCTGGGGGGTGTAGAAGGGAAGAGTGATTGTGTTCAGCAAGTTTAGGTTAATCACTTTGAGTCTTTAAGACCACATATACAAGGTTCGCCCAGATCGATGCACATCGAGGACAAGCTAGCTTACTTTACTAAGAAAGAAAGGAACCTCGACACCTTCCCTTTAGAGAGTGTCCCCAAGTTCCAGACTGTTAACTCGTTAATACCCGACCCACAAGGCCCTGATAATTCCAGCTGAAGACAGACAGCTACGTCTGTTCAGCGCAAGGAAAGCCGAAGCAAGGCTGCCGAGCCCGGAAATCGGAATCCGCTTCCCCTGGAACCCACCTGGATCTCCGACAGCTGCAAGGCAGCCGCTAGCTTCCTCCGCTCCGAGGCCCCCAGGTACTTCTGGCGCTGGAAGGTCTTCTCCAACCGGCAGACCTGCTCCGAGGTGAAGGCGGTGCGCGCCCGCCGCTGCCGTCCGCGGCTCTCCCCCTCAGCAGCCGCAGAGGCGCGCTCCCCTCCCGCGCTCTCGCTTTCGTAGCCCGAGGACTCGTCGGCGCTCAGCCAGCCGCTGTCGGGGGCTGCAAACGAGGAAGAGAGGGGCAGCGGTGAGGCCTTTTCCCCGGCTGGAGAGAGTGCCTCCTCCTCCCCTCGTCTGACAAGCCGTTGCACCGACGAGAGCCAGGGTCCCGTGTGCCCCGCCACTCGCCTTTTCTTCCTCCCTGTCCGTTCTCACCCACCTGGCTCCGACGGGCACGCGTCGGTAGGCTCCTGGGGACTGTCTCGGCCTGGCTCTGCTGCGCAGGGCTTGCTGTCCGCCGGCTGGCTCGGCCGCGGCCCGCCCCGTCGGGGCTCAGCTCTGACCAGGAGCGGGGTACTGCCGAGGGAAGTGGGGGGGCGTGGAGGAGGTGCGCAGCAGATGTGAGGCCTGACCACTTGGGGCTTGGTCTCAGCCGAAGGGAGTTGGGCCTGGCTCATGGTGAGAGGGGCTAGGAGACCTACGAGCTCTGCCTGCTCTTATATGTGCGCTCCTGTCCCGGGCCGGCTCGTTTGCAAGTGTGAACCCACATCAAAGTGGGAATCGAGGAGAGATAACAGCTGGCAGCATGGAGGAAAGTTCACAGGTCTGGCAAATGTCTACAGCCCTTGGCTCCAGCGTGTCTGCGGGACCGGGGAGACCCCCTTGAAGTGCAAACCTGCCCCTCACTCCCGGAGGCCTCGGCACGGGCAAGCCCAGCCCCTCAAACGACGTTTAAAGATGCCGACGGTGCCGATAACAGCTCCGGTTTACCCACTTCCTTTTCAGCCTTGGGGTCCCGTGTTACGCAGGTATCCAAAACCAGGCCCGAGACGGGCCGGACTAGCCCTCTCCGTCGGAGCACGGGGAGAGGCCAGAGCAGGGATAAGGGTGAGGGGTAAAATAACGCTGTCAGGGCCTGCCAGACCCGGGCACTGCACCTCGGGGGAGCTGCGGATACCGGCGTTCCTGGGAAAAGCGGTGGGGGGCCGCTATCAGGAAGTCCCTATCCCCCAGGCTGAGCCCTCACTCCCGGGGACCGCGGCCGGTTTGGGGGGGGGTGGGGGGTTAAGCAGAGCTGCGGGCCCTCTCAGCTTGAACTTGGCGCCGTCTGTCTAGCCAGAAAATGCAACCTATCTCCCGAAGAGCTCGGCGATCAAAGCCGAAGTGAGCACCGAAGCCCGCACCTAGCCAGCTTCAAACTACTCAAATCTACACGTCCCTTCCCGAGAAGGACGGTGTCCTGGTAATGCAGGGAGGACGCCAGGACACACCCTCCCTCATCCCCCTTCCCTCCCCCCCCCATCCCAGCAAAGCCGGGGGAAAGTAGAGGAAAGGCCGGCTGGGGAAAGGGGCATCCCGACCTCTTAGCCTGTCGCCAGGCCCTTCTTGCGTCCGATTTCTACCAGACTTTTAGCCACCTCACTGAAAAAGTCCGCACAGACCGCAGCCCCTCTGGCAGCAGCGGTACTGTAATAACACGTTCCATTGTGATAACACGCTTCTTCCCCCTAAAGATCAGGGGAAGTGACTGCCATTGCTATAACTGAGTAAAAGGACAGACAGGACCTCAATTTCCACTGAACTCCTAAGGGTTCCACCTGGGATGCACAACTGAAAGGAGTGGGCATCATACAGCTGGGCCTAACGGGGCAGGAGCTTGTTTCTTTTAAGAACACAGCAATAACCTAGATTCTCACACTTAAAAGTAGATGCGAGTTTTATTTTTGTAATAAATAAAATCAACCACGTTAACCAATCCAACTCCCCTGAAAACTGCCCAGATCTTTAATAGATCAGGGGAGAAAATTGTATTCGTGCTATCCATTTTCATTGTTTCAAGTGTTCCCGTAACTCCAGGGCCGCGGGAATGGTCGGTGGGTTATTGACACCCCCACCCCCCCCTCGAAGACCCCGCAGTTTATCCCAGCTTTGGCCCCAGGGAGCGATAAAGCTCAAGTACTAAGAGCAATGCAAACGCCTTACCAAGCCCACCGAGCCCAGGAGCTGGATTCTTCCTGGAGCTTTGCTTGTGATAACAGCCCCTAAGGGCAGGGATGAGGCAGGCTGTGCTTGCCTCGGTACTGCCCTGGCAGAGGGATCGACCTGCTCTTCGTGGTGCTGGGCCTGGCCACTAAAGGAGCTTCACTTGGTGCTAGCACAAAGTTGCAATTTTGGCTGATAGGCACAAGTCGGTGCAAATTCCCAGCGTTCACATACTGAGCTGTACACCAGTCTCCCTCCCTGGCTTGAAACACATATCTGTGAGTGGCACTGACCCAGGCAAAACCACCATAATGGGAGCATTTCCTAGACACAGTCCAGTCAATCAGGGATAGGTCACTTGCTACTCCCCAAAAGAGCTGAGTGCTTTCATATTCTTTTTAATAGCTTCTGGATGTAATAACTACTCCTAAACTATTCCACCTGTGCATGGTCCCTCTTGTTTTGGAGCAAATGCACCACTGTACTCACTGTCTCCATCTTATTTCAGAACAGCAATTTCTTGAATAATTCCATGTGAGGACAAATCCAGGCAGAGAAACTCAGACTCCACCACATATAAACTTATGCACAGTCAACTGTCCCTTGCAATGCATTGTATACTATCTGCAGAGCCTAGTTCCCTTCTAAAACTAAATTTGGAGGTAGTACCTGACTACAGCCATGATTCAGAAACTCTTAAACTGAGCACACACCTATCTAGCAAACGGGATGCCCCTCCATCAGTACTCCAGCAGATGAAAACTATGCCAAGCCAGGCAGTCCCGAGTCTCTTGTGCCCTGCTGTCCCCCGACACAGACACACAGTGACACCCAGGGACCATCTAGGGAGAGATACTTAAACCCTACTGCCAAGATTAAACCAGGCTTGAGATGACCATTCAGTACTGTGCCCAAAGAGACCAATGTGCACATTAGCATATATGCATTATGTGTCTAAGAGAAGGAAACTGTCAGTATGCCTGAAAAGCTGCATAGCAGCTACCATTTCCCTTCTCATTTGACTAAGGATGCAGGGAAGCAGCTGACCTGTCCCACTGCCTTTTTTAGTTAGAATCCAACATGAACTCCTTTTTGAATAAGACGTTTATACCCCACCCTCAGGGTGCATCTGTGGATCACAAAACCCTGGAACAGATGGAGAAGGGGTGGGAGGTGTTATGTGGCTGTTGCAGCTCCCATCAGAAAGAAGTGGCAGCTTGGGAAACTTGAAAACTTTGATGACCCTGGGTAGACAAAGGCTGTGCAAGTAGAGTTAAAACCTCACAGAAATACAGTGCTTATAGGAGACAAAATTTACTTCAATTCAATTATTTCATATTACTTGACGCTTTTGTAACATTCAATAGATAGATTTATTTTTTTATCATGGGTATGCAAATTTTTAGGGAAAAATGTAGAATTCTGTATACCCAGAACCTGGGGATACAGTACTATCTCAAAATATACATGTATTTTTCTTACATGATTTACATTAAGAACATAGTGAGCCTGTTTCTCCAAATCATAGATCAAAATACTCATTGTTTTGTATTTGCATATAGACCTTACAACCAGAAGAAATATGCTTGCATCAAGAAATTTACTAATAACTTATGTGCACTTGTAACTCAGTATAATACCCTGAAATTTAGGTGCAGTGATTAATGCTAGGGTGTGAGAATTACATCTAAGACCATTAGAACAAAGTGCTCTTTTCGTGTGAACTCTACAAGACCTGTAGGGGCAAATGATAGATTTATCTCCCTGGTGCACAACTGGAATATTTCTTCTGGGGCTTTGTGAACACACACAAAATATAAGCCCATAAGAGCTGGCAGGACTAGCAGTTCTACATGCATGAGTTTGTCGCTGGGGAGAAGGCTCACGCCACTATCTAGGCTGCAGTATTTCCTGCACCAGTTACTAGAAGCTCACCCATTATTAGAAACTGAAGTACTTGTACTTCCCAAGAATGCTGTTGGTGTGCCAAGTCCTTCGACAAAGCATCACACCTAGTTGTGTGACAGCATAATTAAAAATAGCCACAAACAGGAAAACGAAAGAGTTATCCTTCTCAAAAAAAAGTAATTTCAGGCATAACCGGGCAAATCCTCAAATTCCAACTTTCCTTCTAGGAGCCATGTCTGAAAATAGTCCATGGGGAAAAAAAAAAAGTGTACTGAGCAAACTATCATAGCATTTCTCATAGATTAAGAGCTGATGTCCCAAATCACCATCACCAGACCAGGGACCTGTTGGGCTACCAAGGTTTTTGGCTCCAGCATAGGCAGATCTCATTTGTCTTTTTCTGGAAAAAAGAAAAAAAAAAAAAAAAAGAACAACAACAACAACCCCCGGCTATTTCAGAGTCTACTTGACGAAACTGGGGATAGAGGATGCAGTAAGCACAGCTGTAATGCCACCCCACCCCTCCGGAGGAAACCCCCCCAAGCCCCGTGTTTAGCTGCAAAAATAGGTAGGAGGAGGAAACGTGGGGCGGCGCGGCAGCCGTTTGGAGGTAAGTAAGCTGACTTACTAAAAGGAATGAGGTTAACACAGGTAAGACACTGTACCCTGCTCCTGCCGGGGCCTTAGGAAACCCCAGGCCATAAGCAGTGGCAGGGCCCGGGCTGGGCCCCCGGAGCCGCCGGCAGCTGCCTGTGGGACAATAGGTGACTGACTTGTTTGTACCCTCCGCTGCTCCCCTTTGGAAATGCTAACTAGGTTATTCAGCGTCTCCTTTGATGTCCTGATAGGTGCTATTAGATAGTCAATTAGGCATCAACGAGATCGATTGTTTCGGAATAGCCGCTGCTCTGTTTGAAGTACCCGTGAGCACTAACGATGTCATCACCCTGGCGCTCCTTCGCCCGCGGGAACAACGAGGGCTGACACCCCATAAATAACAAATGCCACTGACTCACCAGGAGTGCTGCATCCTCTTCCCTCCCGGCTCACACACTGCAAGCCCAGCTATTCCCATTCAGTGACGGCGGGAGCAAACAGGCGCTTTGCATTAAAAATTTTATCGGGGAAATCTCATTCAGTTCTTTGCGCAACTAATGGAAAAAGCGCCCGATAAGTTAAGTACGAGTTAGCTCGAAACAAAATAGCACTTGAATTCCCATGCACACCGTTGCCAAATTGCCTGAGGACTTGTGACACCTCCACAGTTGTTCAGAATTGCCCAGGCAGAATAACTAAGCACTAAAATAAGAAATAAAGCTCTTAACCTGCCTTAATACCAAAAGAGATGCCGGGATTAGCTCCCTGCTGCATACTATTAGGAGTTATCACTAAATCGAGGCCTAGGAGTTTAAGAGACAATTTTTCCTTAAAAGTAATAAAGTCTACACAAGGAACATGTCGAGACCAAGAGATGTCTTCTTTTTTAACTCCTTTCCCCCTTTTCACCCATTCCTTGGGATTTATCAAGTTAATTGTCGTCTAATTGCGTATCAAAGAAAGAGATAATGGCCAGCAATTAGACGTAATGGCCTGCCAGTACAAGATCCTTCCCGATTAGCACACAACGCCGAATAACTTCACCTGGTTTCTAAAGAGGTCCCTGGAGTGGCTCCAGCGAGTCTGGGAGCTGCAGCGGGGGAAACCCCGACACCCTTCTCCACCCCCCGTCGATTGCTCTCGCCAAACAGGGATAGGCGCAGGCCGGGCCGGCTCCCCGCCGTTACCGTGATGCTAAGGCAGCTGCTCTACTCCCCCCCGCACGCACTCACTGCGGGGTGCAAGGCTTTGAAGTTAGTGCTCCAGCAATTTTCCCTTCCCACCTCTTTCCCTCCCTGGGGAGCCCAGTTTCCAGGTTATACAGCCCCTTCGTCGAGAGCCGCCAGGCCGGGAGCTCCTGCAATATCACCGCACAAGGGTTATGCTGCTCCTCCCCAACTAATGGACTCGGCTTTGCCCTCTTCCCCCCATTTGTAGCTGACTTGCAGACACCGCTTTGTCTTGCCGGAGAGTATTCCGGTACTCATGGTTATTCTGCAGTTATTTAATAACTGGTGGTTATTTAATTGTGGTTATTGCACCCGAAATTAAAGGATGGTTGCTAGAAGGGAAGAGGGCTCTCGACCGCTCTGGTGGAGCAGCCCGGGGACTACCTGCAGGGACGAGCACCGGGTGCGGTGCCCCAGTGGAGTCGCTTGGCTCCCCGGAGAGGGACTGCGAGTGTGCAGGGGTCCTGCGCTGCCACTATTACCCCTTTATTGCTGCCGGCGGTAAAACACAGTGGGTGAGAAATTCAAACAAGCGGGAATACAACTTGAAGGGATATCTGATGGTTTTTTTTTTTTTTCTCCCAGATCAAAAGGAAAACGTGAAGCCGCTTTCGAGTAACATAGCTGGACCGCATTAGCAAAAACGAAATTATTTCGTATACGGTTTTCTAGACCTCTGGAATGTCGCAGTTATCTTCTAGAGAAAGCCAACTTTTGCACGAAGAAGAGGAATTATCACGGAAGTATTCAGAGGAAGCTGTTACCTTTAGAGACTCAGTCAAGTGAACATCACCTCCCTCGTTCATTTGAGCAATTGTAGGGAAACGACAATATTTTCAGGCTTGCGCTGCTAAAACACTGACATTTCGTGTGCTTGTTAAGCATACAAGTTGCCAAGGAATCATTATGTTAAGTGCTCATTAGCACCTTTACCGACAGAGCCCGGCTTCCCCCTCGCCGGCGATTCACCAGCTCATACGCCCGGAGACAGGACACCAGTCACCCCTCGCCCCCAGCAAGGCTAAGGGGTGCCGCGTACCAGCACCCCGCCAGCAAAGCCCCCACCTCCGAGACCGCCTAGTAGCTGGTGCCGCTCAGCCCCACAGCCCTGCTTGTCCTGGCGTGGTCCCCACAGTCCCGCGGGTTTAAATCGTGTCAAAGGCTGTATGTACTACATGTTGCCCCGGCAGGTCCTCTCTCTTGCACGGAGGAGGAACAGTTCCCTGCACCCCTCCGAGCCCCGCTGGGGCTCAATGAAGCAGCACTCGGATGAGGGCAGATGCGGAGCTAGGCCGGCTCTGCGGTGCGCACCCGCCGGGTTAGCCCGGCCCTGCCCAGCGGCAGCGGAAAGCCCGATGATGCTGCAGCGGTCCGGCTCGGGGTTAGCAGCCCCGGGAGGGTATACCCGGGGGAGTACTGGTCGGACACCCCAGCAGGACTCATAACCACCGGTAAGGTGTGCACCTGCCTCTCCCTTATCCGCTCCTCATAAACCCCGTCCTACGCAAGCAGCTCCCCTCCGCGGGTGGGACCACTTTTTCCCCCCTCTTTCCTCCCGAACCATTTCATCTCTCTCACTTCCCCAGGGC
Source organism: Ara ararauna (assembly GCA_028858755.1). Classification (NCBI taxonomy): domain Eukaryota; kingdom Metazoa; phylum Chordata; class Aves; order Psittaciformes; family Psittacidae; genus Ara; species Ara ararauna. The sequence continues at coordinate 73,763,971 of CM054381.1, forward strand.
CCAGCTGCGGTAGAGACCGTATCTCCCCCCACACCTTTCACCCAAACCCATTTGGGCAGGGGAGTTCCCGCACTGCTGCGGGGAGCCCAGGCCCGGACCAGTCCCCCCGGAGGTTGCCGTTCACACCCCACCCCCAGCCCCCGAATCCTCAGGCTCTGGTTTCTAACAGCAAGAAGGGCCATTGCTACTCCTTTTGTACGGGGTGATGAAAACAGCTGGAGGGTGGGGTTCTCCTCTGTGGCCATACAAGTTGATGAGGGGATCAGCTCAACCACTATTCCCTTGAATACAGAATGGCCAAATGGAGTATCGACTCACTCCCTTTCCTCCCTCCCCCTGCAATTTAAAAATTGAATGCTCAAGAACAGAAAGTATTTACCATTGCAGAGCTTTGTGGAAACATTCCAGCTCCCTAATGACGTTAGAAAGAGTCGGAGGGAATTGTAGATATTTTTTTCTTGTAGTCAATATAACTGTTTAACAATACCTGACTTTAAGAAATAAGCCCCCACTCAATTGGAATTTTTATCTAGTGCCAACAGATTTCCTTAATCCCAAACTTATTATTTTCCTGAATAGGTTTCACCATGATTGATAGCACCTGAGCCCTTATTAGTTTTCTGAAACTCTCGCATTAGAGCTACATTAATTGTGCAATCGAAAGCAAATGCTAATATCTCAAATAGCTAGAAAAATACAGCATGGATTACAAAATAATTAAGGAGACTTCCAAATGTGACAGATTCTCAGAAAATCAAAGGCCACAGCTTTCAGCAGCGCATAATGTTGCTTTTCACCAGGCAAGTGTACTCAAGTGGCAGATTGGCTCCTGCATACAAAAGAAAATAGGGGTGGTCAAGGATGACAGAGAACCTTCAGAACATTCATTACATGAGCCTAGATTACAAGTGCGCCGGAAATACTCTAATAACCCCCAAGATCAACTCTAAAGCGATGGAAATTTTTATTGCTCTTTTATGTTAGTTGACACTTGACTTTGAAAGATTTATGGCAACTTACATCAGTCGAGGAACCTTTCTCAGAGCCCTTTCTCTGGCCTGAAATCAGGCTGTTTTGTTCTCGAGTTTTTTAAAGCTTTATTCAAATTTAAAAAGTGCATAGCACAATGGTAACATCTTTACTGCTGCTTGGTGAAAACCAGCTTAGGAATGTTACATTTCTTTTGATCATCACCCTCATACCCTATGAGGTGCATTAGGTGAGATACAGGGATACTATTTTATTGATAAGAAATTTCAAGGATAGGTCCTTTCCAAGCCCTGTTTAGGTAAGAGGCCACTACTAATCTACTGAGGCTGCACATGAAAACATGAAGATATATTTACATATTTATTTAGAAAGTAACATTTTACATCTTAAAATCACATTCTATATGCTTTTTAAAGGGTTCCATCTGGTCTGTATGAAGTCCAGGATTAAGTATTAGTAACAGGTGTATCCACATATTTGGTCAAAAGCACACATTCATCATGGAAGATACCATCTAAGGAGTAGCTGAAGGGGTTTACCTGTTTTAGAGGATGGGGGAAATTCACGCTTTTTAGTACTCATCCTCAGTAAATTGCAAGGGGGCAGAACAGATCTCGATAATAAGGAATATGTGCTTCTTTTAACAGAGTTATCTTTTAGGGCAGGATAAATAGCTCTATAATCCTTGTGGGAGGAATTCACATCAAAACTGGAAAAAGTTTAGTTTATTAAAATATTCAATTTATAATAATGTTTGTCCCACTTCTTTTCTATTTTACACAGTTGCCTATAAATGCTGGGCCTGAAGTTCATGATTCAGATTGTCCAGTATGCCTCTGTAAAATATCTTGCTCATTGCTGCATCATAACTCCACCAGGCAGTTACAGATAGGTATCCGTAGGGCAAATCCTCCTTAGCCATAGTCCGTCTCAGAGGGTCAGACACCCAGCAAGAATGCTGTGGGGTCCCCGTACCCAACAAAGCAGGGTGCCGCCCAAAAGCCCACAGGCTGTGCTCTGCAGGCACTGCTGAGGTCCGGGCTGGGTGCCGGGAGCGCCGCCAAGGTGAAGCTTTCGGAGGCAGCCCCGTGCGGGAACAGAGGAGGTGGCTGCGCCATGTACGTGAGCTGCAAGGGCACAATGCTGCTCTGTGACCCATAAGGGAGATGGGGGCTGCAGAAAGACTCCGTCCTCAGCTCCTGCAACTGCCGCTTGAGCTTCATCCGGCGATTCTGAAACCAGGTCTTGATCTGGGGGAAAGGGGAGGGAGTGAGAAGCGATGAGGTTACAGCGGCGCTCAGCTCACGCCACGGCCAATGCCCAAGCCGCTGCCCATTCTATTGCCTAAGCAACCGCAACTCATGCTGTTGCCCATGCCATGGCCCAAGGCCCCCGCTCACCTGCACCTCCGAGAGCCGCATCCTGCCGGCCAGCTTGCGGCGTTCAGCAGCCCCCAGGTACTGCTGCCTCTGGAAGGAACTCTCCAGGGTGCTGACCTGCTCGGCGCTGAAGGCAGTGCGCAGCCGCCGGCCGCCCTTGCCGCCGGCCTCCTCGGAGCCCGAGCGCTCGGGACTTCCCTCCGGCGGGGACTGCTCTGCTCCACACGGCCGTCCGCCTGCTCCTGGGGACAGGCGAAAGGGAGAGAGGAGTCAGCCAGGCCTGGGTACCCCTCGGGCACCCACCCGCCTCCTTTGTTTCCGGGCAGCAGCTGCACTGTTGCTCCTTATCGGGGAGCCCAGAGTGTGGGGGGCGTACCAGGCCCGTCCGTCCTACTCCTTCCATTGCAGGAGCACCAGGATATCCCCGAGGCCGCGGTTACCTGCAGCAGAGAGTGCCGCCAAACGCTCCCGGCTCCTGCCGCCTCTCCCGGCCCGCAGCCCCGCGGGCTGCAACTTGCTCCGGTGGCTCAAGCCGGGGCTGGACGCGGAAGCGGGCCGGTGGCCAGCGGAGGATGATCGGGGCGGGGAGCCCTCGGTGGTGCTCTTGAGCGCCTGGCTGCTCTGGGACAACCACTCCACAGAGAAAGGGGCCTTGGTCATCCTGCCTTGTTTCGGAGGTGCAGGAGGGTGCCGGGGAGCACGGCTTCTTCTTTATACTGCAAGTCGCGGAGGAAAACGTTGTTTGTGTAAATACACATCAAAGGAACAGATAAGTATCATCTAATTGCTATCGGTTCTCTCCCCCCCCAAAAAAAGATACCGTTCACACATTGCCACAGCTGGCGGAGGCCCGGCTCCGCCGTGTCTGCTCCTGGAGTTGTTCCTCTGCCGTCAGTGATTTACAGCTCTTGTTACATCCTATCCCGATGCAAATGGCATTTATGGAGCTGAGCAGCCTCAAACGGCGCTGGGGAATGCACCCCCGGGGGGACCAGCATCCCCGGACACTACTGCTCTCTTCCTCTAGAGCTGGCTTTTTCACTCCTTTTTATGCAGAAGATCCACTCTGTAAAGGGGTCTTCTCAAGCTGGCTCCTGTCTGGGCTGAGCACTGTGTGCCCGAGACAGCCCGAGCCAGGCAAGTGAATAAACTCACTCATTGCATTCTCCTGGGAATCAGGTCGTAAGCACCAGGCAGAGGACAAGGGGTTGGGAGAAGGCTGTGAAACAGAAAAAAGTAAAGGTCAAGGCTATTGAGTTGTACGAATCGACTGGCTTCGGGCTGCTTAAATAAAGTATATTTTCTGGACTTAAGTATCAGGGGAAAAAAACAAAGACAACTTTCTGCCTTAGAATTAACATTCTACTGAGGTTACAGAATTCACGTCATATCTTCCTTCCCAGATCTCTTGCAGCTGTGCGGGTCACACAGGTTTCTCTGCTATTTCACTCTCCATCTTTCCTCTCATTGCCTTATGCATGTCTTTCAGAAGTGTTCCCATCCTTTGTGTTTTGTGTGGACCAGGAACACCTGGCTGCTGCAGTAATGTCAAAATGACAAAAGGTTCCTGGTGCTTTATGGGCAGCTTTTCACTGCACAGTAACCATGAATTCCCTCCCCTTTTCATCCTCCCATTCTGCGCAAGATCAGAGTGGAACCACTGCACCATTGATAACTCCTATTATACCCCTGCTTGGTATCTGTCTACCCCCAGAAATCACGACTGCATGTTTCATTTGTCTGTCCCTGTTCCTGCCTTCTGCTTTACAACTGACCTCTACCACCTGCAAACAAAGTGCTCTACTGTCCCTTTACCCTGTAACGTGCTTGGTTATTCTGCCATTCATGCTGGATTTCTCAGTATTTGCTTTCTCTGCAATGACAATTAATATGACCATGCTTCTATCTATTTCTTAGACTGTCAGTGAGGTAGAGGCTTGAAGACTGAAGCCCTTCTACTTATTTTCCATCTTAATCTTTCAACTTATTCAATTTTAATATAATAAAATACATTTTTTGTTATATTAACACAGTAAAAAGGTTTCATTCAAGCCCTCTTCTATTTTTTCCTAGAACCAACAGTTCAACTTATTGTCTGCTCAAAGTATGATATCCATTCACTCATCCATGCATCCATTCACTATATTAAAGAGTTTGATATCTAATTTCTTGAAACCTCATCCACTTATCCTTCCCAAACATTTTCAGATTAGCAATGGGAAGTTTGGAAAGTTTACTTAATCAAACTGTTGAAGATTGGTTTTAAATTTTCTCTATTTTATAAACACCCCTCAATATAGCAAGCAGAGGTTCTTAACTATTCTTTTCAGTAGGTAAATGTGAAGACTACTCCATCAAAAAATATTGCAAAATACCAGAAGTTATGAGTGTTAGCCAGTTCTGGTGGCAACATATTTCACAGAGCAGGCCAAGCAGGCAGGAGATAGATGGAGCGAAGACATACAGGAATCTGCTCTGTTAACTGAATTACTAAATGATAAGTCCCCTGAGTCTCCTGCATTTAACATGTGGCCTAACAGCAGCCTCGCTAGTCAGAAGTGAGAATACCAGTGTTCTTGCCTGCCTGCAGAATCCTGCAGTCAGGCAAAAAGCTATTCTTAAGGACTAAATTTCACGAACATCAGAAAAAGGAAGTGGGACTTTCCTGCAACCTTCTTCCACAGTTTGTACACTCTGATTACTTTAACAGCATTCTGCATCACAGACGGGGTAAGATCCAGTCCCAAGGGAATAAATATGACACCTGTGCCCAGAATTATTTCCATTCTTAGTCTGTACATATACATCTATCTAAATAATATATAATATATGCTACTTACATACTTATATTTAACATATATTCATATATATCTATATGCAATTATTTTAAAAGAAGTATGAAAGTCTGTCTAATGATGTTATTTTTTTCCAGCTTTATTTTATGTCAACAAATAAAGGCACTTGGCAAGCTGTTGGATAGGAACAAAAAGAATATGTGACATATGATGGTGCTTTAAAAAGTAGAAAATCTCAGGTTTTAGCATCCACTGATACATCTGCCACATGGTTTCTTTACAGATTTTAAGACATTTTGCCATGTGAGATGCAAATTACATCTTTATCCACTGCTGGTTTACTAATTGCATTGCATCAAGGCAAATGTCACAGCTGAAAGATGGTGTCAAGTGTTGAGCTCTCAGAGATGCAAATTGATCATATTGTGACAAGGTTAACCCAAATCTCATTTCCATTATATATAAAATGTGTAAGTAACCTGGAAGGTGGCAGATGACTTCTGCATGTAATGACTGCTACAATATTTAACAGCTGTTACTTTAATTTTATTAACAATTCTTAAGCTGTCTCCTTTCTATCTGTTATTCGTTTGTTTCAAAATTTCCTGCTAAACTGTGATTCACAAATACCATGTTAAAAATCAAGTGATATTGCCAATGGGATGAAAACCTGCTGATGCTAAAGTCCTCAGGAATCTGTCAGATAGTACCTTTCATTCTGCTGCTACAAGGAGAAGGAAATAAAAGAGCTCAGGCATATCAACATGACTGCCACTGGCAGGAGTCTGAAGATCCATTCTCTGGAGATAATGACAAAACTTTATGCAGATATTTGTACAATACACAGTTGTCCTCTCTGGGGAGTCAGCATCTTCCCCATGAAAATAAGGACCATCAGCTTCCTGAAGACCAAAGGAGACTGGGGTTCATAATGCCAAATGACAGGCCAGGCCATTCTGTGGGAGATGGTGTAGAAGGGAACATTTTAGCATCCAGGGGAATGAAAATTAGTTGAGATTTATCACTTGACAAATCTTGTGAGCAGCAGCTGCATTCAAAGAGGCCAAGAAGTGGCTTTACAGATATTTGGCTGGGACAGGTAGGGTAGGATCAAGACAAGGGTGCTTATATGCAAAACAGCTCAGCAGAAATGCATACACACAACAGCAGTCTCAGGCTAAGGAGGTTCTGCAGAACTAGCTAGTCCTGTTTGGATGCCTTACAGGCAGTTAATAACGTCGAAATATTGGGGTAACAGTCCAACCTTTGAGAATTAATTGATACTCCACATCTTCCAGCCCAAAGGCCAGCTCCGCCCTAGTAAGCCAGCACAGAGCCCTAGAGAGGGGCAGGATTGTGCTCTGAGATATCCCCTTCCTGTTGAAGTTTTGAAGGAACTGAAGAGAAAGTAGCAGAGGGCTGCCAAGTACCTTGGGTTCCCCACAGGTACTGGAGAAAAATGCCACCACTTGGCCTCGCTGCAGTGGGTCTACAAGACCAAAGGAGGGGACCATCATTTTGTAACAGCAGGTGACCCTTTCTTGTAAAGGTTCAGGGTGCTGTGAGACTAGAGTGAATGTGTGGTCCTTGGGAACAGGTAGGTACTGGTAGAATTCAAAGAGTAAAAAAGGCAGTTTATGACACGCAAGAGGATACACATTCATCTGTGGACATACAGATTTCCAGTGAAGGTCTGCCCAGTGAAACAAAGGCTGCTATAGAGTTCTATGATCTTTGCCCTGGTATGTTTATCCAATCATTGTAATTTCTGAGAAATCACTCTTTAAGACTTAAAAGCATTAGAAATGGCCTGTAACCAATCTCTTTATTATCAATTATTATAATCTTTCCTCTTTGACACAATAAGAACTACTTTTCCACGAGGAATGAAAAGACCATATGTGCAGAAATACAAGGAAGGCCTGCAATAAACAGAATTAGAATGCATAGATGAAAATTAAATGTCTCATCATGCTTGGAATTGATCTAAATCAACAGAGCTCCCACGGCTCTTTACCATAAGGCTGTTACCAGCAACTAGGCAGAATAGGTGAAATGTTTTTAAAAGATACACGTTCTGCAGAGGCATGGTGTAAATATTAAGAAAGAAAACGTGTCATGTTTTTAACAGTTCTTTACCCAAATTTAAGATTAAAAAATAAAAAATCGATATGAATCAGGATCACATTTCAAACATGCCACTATTAGTTGAAAGGAAGCAGCATGAAAAGGGGCTTAAGAAATTATTTTCTTTTCTGAAGATAGGCATTAATTGTTAGGTGCTCAAATATGCTTTAGGATCTTGGTTGTGTTACGTATATGAATTATCTAGGGATATGAGATGTACCTACAAAGAATAATGGGCATATGGAAATTCCCTTACATGCCACTAGTTTAAGTAATTTTTCAGATAACTTGGACTAACAGTCTGATGGATACTGCAAAATGTCACCCTTTCATGCCCTGATATCCTTTCAAAACCTACTTCACATTTTAGATCAATGCCTTTTTCTTTGTCAGTCTTTGCTGAAGGAGAACTATTTCATGATGGTTACTTTGAAAGTTACATTTAACAACCTATTAAATACAAAACCAAGAATGCATTAAATCAGAAATGCTCCATTATTTTTACTTTTTATTTCCCACAAACATATTCTAAAGAAATTTATCTATGCCTAAAGCAATTATAATTCTTGAAAGTAACTTTTCACTTTCAACTATAATAGAATGAATCCTTTTTTTTTTTCCCCTTGATTTTAGAGTTAGAATTTGAGCATGATGAGTCAGCAGAAGAATGAGCTATCACAGCTGGTAGCTCTGGCTCATCTGTCACCCTCAGTGCCCATCCTAGCCTATGCTTTGAAATACATTGGTCCCAGCAGTGAAAATATTTTACAGACTCTTCCTTCCCTTGACTTATACCCAATACAAATCACATCTTTGTACTGCTCCAAATCCCGTCTGTTCAAATTACATTGAAATAAATGTTACTCTTTTTTTTCCTCAAGGCTCTTCTCTATTTCATGCTTCTAGTCATTCCTTCCCATCTTCTGTATTCCTCACTATACACAGTTTCTTCCTATTTCCTTTCTTTCAGTCACTCCTACCAAGTATCCTTGGACAGGATGCAGAACTGTAGCAGCAGAACACAAACGACACTGTTCATCTACCTTCATTGCAAACCAAAACAGGGAGCACAGACATGTCTCAACATTCTATCGCAGTATACTGATAAAGGAAAAGGTGGGCTATTGCAAGTGAGGACAGGAATGTAGTTAGGTAAGATGCTTGACACTGCCCCTGTAATGCGTAATCCAATGTCTGTGTTTCCTCCCCAGCCAATGCAGCATACTTCTTTCGACAGGTTTTACACAAACAAATGCATTACACATCAACAGAAGGTACTTAAGATTTAAAATTATAAAGCTGTGTGTGCATGCACTTCCCTAAAATATTAAAGGGAGCAGCTGAATGTAAACACATGTTCGTTTTAAAAATTGGAATAATAAAAAAGATCTCTGCTATTTCACGTTAGCATGTTTCTAACAGGCAAATTTTAGGCAGACATCTGGAAGGCCGACCGTTTTTCTCGATACCTTCGCTCAGAGTGAGGCGTGTACGTCTAAAAGTCTGCAAGGGTCTCTTGTGCCATCTTCTGGTTATATTAAGACTTCACATCCAAGAAACTGCTAGGCAAAGGAAGGAAAAAGTCGCAGACGTTTAGCTGAGGCAATGACTGAATCATTTAGTTTGGAAAAGCCCTTTAGATCATTGAGTCCAATCGTTAACCTTGCATTGCCAAGTCTGCCACTAAACCATGCCCCTAAAGATCACATCTACATGTCTTTTAACTTCCTCCAGGGATGCTGAGTCAACTCCTAGCAGCTAAAAGAACTGGCAAACCTTGCTTTCCACCTTCCCCAATACATGGATGTGCATGGAGGGCTTTTACCCCTCCGCACATTTTAGAACCAAGTAACTTTCTCATTGCATTAGCATATGTATATTATGGAAATTCAGTATCCCTCTGTAACATCTCTTATGTAAGTTCTAGTAAGGGACATCCTGGCAACACCTATTTGTTTGCTGTCCCAGTGCAAAAATGTAAATTAAACCCTTGAAAATTAAATTTAAACCTTCATCATGATTATTGTAAGTTCTAGTCTTGTGTAAGTGTGCTCTCCATCCCACCCCATATTGCATTAGTAAAATCCCAGACACAACTGGATCCAGGCCCCACCTGTAATTATATGGTGTAGGGCATGAGAAAACCTTATTATGGTAACCCAGGATAGTTTGCCTCCCTCATCAGAATATGTTGAGTTCCAAACACATCTTATCTTCTTGTTCTGGTAAGACAAGATAGTTCACTCGCCTCTATTCCCACCATCTGCATTGCCAAGGTGAAGGCTGGCTGTGGATCTCAGAATTTAGACAACAGCACCTGCATTACATCAGTTCACCAATGAGCAAAACAGGACATTGCACATGGATGGTACATTAATCAGCGCAGGTTTTATTACTCACCCTTGTGGTGCTTTCCCTTGAGCTTCATTCCTGAGCAGGGCTCCACTTCATTCAGTCCCATTTTATTAGCACTGGTGTCCCAGGAATCTCACCATGGTAGTGCCATGCTTCTGGTTAAAGCCAAGGCTCTCATCGAGTGTTGTGCCTCATCCCTGAGGGATCCACACCTGCTTTTTGCTTGTAATATATGGGTAGTCCTACCCCTCCTATCTCCCACTCAGTTTATCTTCACAATTTAATGGACACTGGTAATTACCCTTTGAAATATTAACTAGTTGTGTATCCACCTTACAGTACCATCATCTAGATCCTAGCAACTTAATAAATAATCAGGTCAGGTGGATCTGTTGTCAATGGGTTTATTGACTGTAACGCATAACATACTGTTTTGTTTTTACGTATTGGGAGAGTTACTCTGACAAAGAAGACCATTCCGCTATTTAGAAATTACTTTATAGAGAAATGCATCTTGGCCTTTTAAATTAGTCTCTATGCTTGAAGATTTTTTAGACAGTTTTGTTTCAGTAACTCTTCTGGTATCAAAGTTCATCTGGCTGATTCTGCAAGTCATTCTAAATTTTACCTCGCCTTTACCACTCATTCCTGTGCTCTTGCACACTTTTAATGAGTAATATTATTTTCTGGTTCTCTGGGAACTCACTCATTCTTTCTCAATCAAAAATACAATAATTCCAGGATTGAGTTTTGCACCATATAATTATAGAACAGATTTAATTAGAATTTAATGTTCTAATACATCTAATTAGCTTGATAGTTCCCTTTCTGATCTGTATTCCTGTTTCCTGATTAACTTTGATTGTGACATGCATTGTTTAGAGAATAGCGAGTGAAATACAAAGCCCTTCAGGCTTTTGCACCATCTGACATTTATTCACCTGTCCTAATAAGCAGAGAACTTTTATTATATAATAGAAAATTATTTAAGAATCCATTTTTATTGTTTTGCTTTTCCCCTGCTGTACAGTTTTGTTCCTAACCTGCCGTGCTGTTCTTCAGTATTTGTTCTTGCCAATGCAGCTTTATTGTTCCTACTTATTTTCGGTATTCTTTTTTGGTATTTTTCAGGTCAGTGATGGGTCTCTAATGCAGCCACACTGCTGTCAGGCTTTTTTTTTTTTTTCCTTCGCTTGAGAATAGACTGTTGTTATACTTAAAATATGGCCTGTTTTAGAAGACTCTTTTAGAAATCCTCAGCTCTCTTGAATTTCTTTTTGCCTTAGAATTCATTCCCCAGGACCTCATGTACCAATTTCTTGGTTTTACTGATGTTTGGTTTTTTGAAGCCTGCTGTTGTTCATCTGCTTCTTTTGTCCCTTTCTTTCCTTTGTATCATGAACTCTGTTGTCTCATGGTAACGCTCATCTTGATTGATTTTCAACTTTCCATTATTAGATTTTCAACTAGTTTATCTCTATTAATCCCAGTACAAATGAAGTCTCCACACTCTTTTTGGCCAATGACCAGTTATAGACTATGTATTATGGCACCTCCCCCTCTTAATTTAAACGCACAAAAACCTATGTAGGCCTGCCCTTTGATTCTTAACTATATACATTTTTGACTTACATTTTAGTACTAATTCCCCTTGTCATTCCTTCTTTCCATGTTTGTTCCCTCTAATTCTTTGCAACCTTTTGTGTACTACAGGTTTAGCTTTTTCCCATTATTATTTTTCTAAACCTCTTCCACTAGTTTGTTTGCAGAAAAAGTATTAAGTATCTGTTTCTTAAGTGAATAATTTACTACTGTTATTGTTTATGAGCTTTATGAGATATGATCACAAATAAGCATCTACTTGCAGAGATTTTAATTCTGGGTCTGATGCTCAGGCTCACTGCCCATGCCCAGTCAAGCTTTCCAAATTATGTCTCTCAGACAATGGCAACTCAAATTCTCTAGTCTTCCGAGCTCTAAATTTCATGATGAAAATTGAGTTCTACCAGTTTTAAACACAGTATTTATTTTAGTGTCTAAACTGAGTATTTACATAATGCCAACATGCAAATGAGACCAACTTTAGCATTAGAGTGAAGAACTAAATAACCTTACAGCTAAGACTCAGCACATATTTACAAGATACTAATTAAACTGCTTCCTCTTAGGCAGGTTACAAAAGCATCATTTATGTTAGACCAAAAATGAATAAACAGAATGATGCCAATACCAGATCCTAGACTAGATTACTGCAGTGGACTGATGTAATATGGCAACTGCAAATTCCACTTACATGTGAGACACTGAAATATCACTGAACAGGAAGCACACTAAAATAATGCTAGGCTAAGGCTGTCTTGCCATACTTTCAGGCTGTTCACAGACAACCTTCACATAATAGCTAAAAGTCTTCTCCAGGCATTGCAACAGAAAAAACTAAAGAGCTCCTCTCCACAAAGGGAGAGAAGATAATTTTGAAAGTCCAAGTTTCTAGTTGATAGGGGTTATTGTCACTCACTGATAGATTAAAACCAGCCACATAAAGAGGTCTTTCAAACATTTCGCTGTAAAAATTTTTAAATAGAGATTGGAAAGTGGAATTGTTCATTCACACATGTATTTTAGAGAGGGGGAAGTGAGTGAACGGGCTGCGTGATTTATGGCTTAAACCACGACATTATGGAATCTTCCACTGCAAATAAGTTATTCGTACTTAAATAATTACAGGATCTCTTGAAAAAAAAAACCCTATATAATGCAAATTGTATTGGGGACAGTTAAAATGACTGTGTGAAAATGTCTTACATTTATAATAACTAGATGATTACAAAAAATATTTACAGGTAAATAATACCTGTTAGGCAAATCCCAAAGATAACCACTCAATTAAGCTTGATTTATATTGGGGCTTGAGTTTCCAAACACAGTTCAAACCTGCATTTCCAATGCTTTGATACCCCTTCTAAAGCTCGTCATGCATTTTAAAAGATTCATAAAGTACGTTTTGAGAAAGATTTTCTGGAAGAAAAAAAAAAAAAGAAAATCCTCTAACCAGAACAGAATGTGTATTCTAAATAAGGATATGCTTTGGATTGCATTTAAGCAAGAATAAGGAGAAAAGTAATTTATCTGCACTCTTTCCCTCATTGCAATATCAAGGATTGAAACAATCAACCATATGTTTAACACTGAAAAATTGTTAGCTTCCCTTCTTTCAAACTGTAGCTTGTTATGTAGAAATAGATTTCCTAAAATTTTAATCCTTTGCAAATCACATACAGTACTCATGGGAGTCTCAGCAATCCAATGCATAAAGGAAGAATGTAGAAAACCATGAAAATAAAGTTTAGAAGTGGTCAGAAAACTTCAAAGGAAAAGAAATTGTCAGAATCATGAATCGGTGTTGGTTTGTGAAATATGTTTCTGGTTTCTTGTTTTGGGTTTTTATGGGATAGCTCATGGGATCCAACTGAATTCACCCTTGTTTCCTGGCAGGCTTCTGGAGGAGGTGTTGGACATGGAAACCTGCTTTCAAATGCAGATAGCATAACTAGGACACAGTTCCCAGGTATCTAGCAGGAGGCCTCAAAACCCCAGGGATCCTGGGGACAGACACCTGCAAAGGGGCACAGAAAGAGCACCAATGCACAGAGCACATGGAAAGGCTCCCAAGGAGCAAGTATCATTTCAGAAACTCCATGGGTCACTGTTGGAAAAATAAACAACATAAAAACAAGATGAGGGAAGCATGGAAAAAATGAAGAACTAGGACAGCTGGTGGCAATTCTGGCTTAAAGAACAAACTAATTTTTTTCCCCCCAAACATTCTAATTTGGTATTGAAATGGAAACACGAGGCCAGACTGCAAAGTCTCTCATTTATGCAATACAATTACTGATGCCAATAATGTTTTGCCAAGATAGAACTGAACTTGTTTCTTTGAAATGTTTTGTCCCGTGTTTTCTTTTAACAGGACATTCCACACAAAGAAAGAAAACTTTAGCCCAACCCTTCCTTCTTAGTAATAAATAAGCAGTACAGTTATATGCTAGATATAACTAGTTTATTCTGAAATCTGTGTCACATAAGACGTGCATATATCAGTGTTCATGGAAAAAAGCAAACCAGTTTCCTTGTATAAAAGTGATTTTGATTTTTTTTTCAATAGCTATTTACATTTTCTTTTATTGTTGTTGTGGTGTCTAAACACCAAATCTTAAATACCTGATTGATGAAAACATCCTGAAGTAGCACTGTAACTCAATACTATGCATTTAGAGAAAAATAAGGTCTGATACACTGAAACATTATACAGAAGACACGAGATGATTTTTAAGTTCTTGCATAGCACCAGTTATTGTTATAGAATAGACATAATATTGTCTAGGTGTAGTAGTTGCTTTCAATCCTGATAAAAACTGTAAGAAATATATGAGACAGTTATCATGAGTGCAAAATATAAATGCTGAGTAAATACATAAAAGCAATTTCAACAGTTTGGCAACTGTGTAAAATTAATTTATTAAAATAATACGATTGGCAAATTTTGTGGAGTTCTTTACATTAGTGAAGCTTATGCTACTTAAGATTCTACTATCTTTCAAAGGCAAGGCATCGCTTCAAGTGAATGGTAATTTTTAATTGAGAAAAACCCGATAAATACTAATAAAAATAGTTCTTTAAAAATAAATGCATAGAGTTCAAATACGTGAAATGTATGTCTGAAGATAAGGTTATCATTACCATTCTCAAATCACTGTATTGCATAAAGATAGAAGGCCAAGATTAAATGTTTTTACATTTGGCAATATTTAAAGAAATAGCAACACATTTTGCTTCCTTAAGGGTAAGTCAGAATACTACAATTAATGACATGCTAAACCTACATATGGTAAATAATAAAACAAATCATCTTAAGAGTAGAACACATGCAAGAAAACCCGGTTGAGGACTGAGTTCTCCAGTGTTTAAACCAATAAGAACACAAAAGTTAGTATTAACAAATTAGTATGAAAAAGTAATTGATTATTTATGGAAAATATGGACATATCTTGTTTTTACTGAGAAATATGAGAGTCCTGTGATGTATGTATTGCTGTTACTGACAAGAGAAAAGGAGAGGCTTTCCTCTTAAAACACTGAAGCAGGTACAATTTACATGTGCACATGCATTTTTGTCAAATACAGTAATACAACTTGCCATATACTAGTCTGTGCACGTTCCCGTTTCTTGCATCATTATCCTTCTCCATCACGAAAATGTGCCAAGACAATTCACACCTGCTCTTCACATCTCTCAAAACATTTTCTTACTATTTTTTTTTTTTTAAAAGACTGGTTTAACAAACACCTGTCAGGACAGAGCTTATTTTAGCTGTTTCTTGCCCTTCCCCACTTCTTTTCCAATATTACCACTGTATCTCTGGTAGATATACTTGTATTTGTAACTAATTTGCAGCCTTAACATTTTGGCCTTGCATAACCCTGGGTAGCTCAACAAACTTTCTAGCAGTAGCATCACATTTCATTGCCATTTAGAAGGTCTTGTAAGTATAAGCTCTACAAACAGGTTATCATTGAAGTTTTACAAGCTGCATATCCAAATTTCACACAATTATCTTCTACTTAATCCTGCTGGAGCACTGCAGTCTACAAAAGCAACCTCAGGAGCAAAAGCCGTAATCAAATCTGCACACATACATACATACACAAATTGATTCTTGTGCAAAATACAGGGAAAAAAAGCAATTTCACACTTACTGTTTTCACAAGGCCATGAACAAAGCAATAAATTCATAATATTTAGATTCAGATCTTATTTTCATTTGGAATAAGGTTAGTTTGATGACATTAAAAATGAAACAAATGAAAAAAATAAAAGTTGCAGCATGGCATTCCTCTCCTTCCGCAGTATGCTTGAAGAAAAAGATGGCAAATTCTTGAAGTTAATTATAGTTTTCAAAATACACAACATAAAAGCAAGAAACACCAACAGTGAAAGGATTGCGGATGATCTGTGTCCCTGAATTATATGCACACTGTGACAGGATACAAGGGTACTATGTTTATATAAAAATATACTCAACATTTAATGAACTATTCTCTGAACTCTCCTAGGCCAACTTTGCAACAGAAGCTGTAATTTTAATATATATCCACAGTATTGTTTAGATATTTGCTTTGGGGTTAATTAATTTTATAATGCTAAACAACAGCGACAATTAATCATCCTTTTCTTCTACACTCTTTGTACTTTTATCTTTACTTCTATTCTTTTGATCTTTCTTCTAGTTGCTAGGGATTCAAATCTCATTAGTCAGCATTTTATAATTCCATATTAAAAAATAATTATTTTAACTTGAGATAGTATTTTAAGTCACTTCCCTTAAGTATCTGCTTGGGAATTGGTCCAGGAGATGAAGTCAACTGAATCCAGTCTTACAATCCACACGTGGAATACAACTGATGAAATGTAAATAATTACTGAAATGTTGCCTTCATTCTGCGCAGTGTGTCCTGAATTTTTCGAGAATGTTTTTCTGCTGGTACCTGATGGAAGTTGGCACAGTTGTCAGCTGCCAAGGCAGAAACATCTGCGTCTTTAAAGCGAGTTATTCTTTGCCTGAGGTGAGATTGCAGCTTGAAATCTGGCATATATGTGTAAGGATTCTCTTGAAACGCATGAACTTGGCTCACAACTTTTGCAATATTTCTGGAAAGAGAATATAGTAAAAAAAAAAATTAGTTTGTTATGCTGACAATAAAAACAAAACCAAACAAACCCCCCAAACCCAAACTTTAAAAGAAATTCAAAGGCATCGAGCATTCTCTTCTACAGTGTATGTCATAGAATCATAGAATCATATAACAGTTAGGGTTTGAAAGGACCTTAAGATCATCTAGTTCCAACCCCCCTGCCACGGGCAAGGACACCTCCCACTAAACCATGTTACCCAAGGCTCTGTCCAACCCAGCCCCGAACACCGCCCCTTTGACAGAAACCATTTAAACTGCTGTGAAATGTTGCATTAGCTTTCATTACCCCTTTAGACAACAGTCTACTTTATAAAGTTAGGTGACATACATATATAATTAAAATTATTACCTAAGTTTAGTCCACTTGTGAGCTCCATTTGTCATTGTGAATCCTCCAGTTTCAAGTTGTTGGACATGCATAGCTAAAACATGGGCTGATGGAATTGTTGGAAGTGTTTTGAACCTTTCTCCTTCCATCAAGCACAAGCTGTCACTTTTTAAAAAGACCTAGTTTAAAAATGCACAGAGATAAATCTCACATTAAGTATTGAGGCAGGTTTTAAAAGAAGTCCACTACTTCATGTGTTTAGCTCTACGGATTCATTTGTCATGAATATTAACTTTTGGCATTGAAGACTACACTATGAATTAAGCTGGTGGCAAACATTTTAAAGCACATAAATAAAGTAAGTAATCAAAAGATACTTCATACATAATTGTAATTGTTCTAAATCATAACCAAAATAATATTTTAGAACTTCCTTCTATGATTCAAACTTGCACAGATCAGTAAGAGAATGCCTGTGATAAAATAAACGTTTAAGATTTTTCAAAACAGATTACAGCCACAAAATTTCTGCAGACGTCACCAGGAAAAGCGTATTTAATGGTCTAGCTTGCTGTGAAATGTCTTTATTTTTAGTCACATAGGATACATTTTTGAGAAATACTGAGAGGTGAATTCATGTAAACCTCTCGGATTAAGAATCAGAAGTCTTAAATTAAAATCTCCTTCATAATACAAAATAATAATTATGGCTTTCGTGCTGCAGAGGCAACCGCTTAAGCAGAATTTGCACCTTCTCCAACCCCAAAGAAGTGTTTTTATATTAAAGACTTCATACTGTACCTCAACAGCCTTGAGTTCCTCCATTATTTCAGCTACTTTTGCAGGTAAAATTTTCCAGGCCTTACAAGAAAACAAAATACATTTTTGTTTTTCACATTAATGTCTATACTGGAAAAGGATTATGTTAAGCAGAATAGTTACAGAACAGAGCCCCAAACTTACTGGTAACTGTCGTACAATAAGATTTTCCAAGCCTGCTAGGATCTGCATCGCAGTAGCAAAATTTCTTTGTTCATAGCAGCATTTTGCTATAAGAAGAAATTTTGATAACAAGCTCACCTGCAGCTGAAAAAAAATTATAAGATATACTCTCTTTATAAAATATATACTAAATATATATAGTAAATCTATATAAATCTACATAATAAAATTAAATGAGAAGGAAAAAAAAAAAAAGAGATGTATTTTCTTTCTGAATTTGTTACCAAAATTGTTAACTGTAGTAACATTTTCACCAACACAAAAATTCCCATTTCCTGTCACCAAATTGTCCTTGTCTGACATCTATTCTCCTCAGGCAACCCATTTCTTAAATTTTAATAAGTTTTGAGATCTCCTACTACAAAACATCCAAGACCCTCCTTGCAAACCAAATTTTTAACTGCCCACTCACAGACGTATTTCAGAATATTTATGGCAGCTTTGCTACATAGCAACTCCTGTACAATAATAATAACAACTATTTCATAATTAATAATACAATAAACCAATGACAAACCTTAGATGTGTGACATGTTACAATTTCAGCAGCAACCCAGGTGCTGACACTGTCTGCATTTCTTAATAATTGTAGAAGGTATTGGTCTTGTATGCACTTTGACAGAAACAGATTACAGACTTTAAATGAAACTGTCTCAGCAGAAACAGCTCTATGGAGAAAATGGGGAAAAAAGGCAAAAATAATTGATGTGACTTTGGATTTTCAAAGAAAATCTTGATTGTGAAGATGCCAACTTCTAACCATTTAAAAATGATTTTGCAGTGTTTGCAGTTTCGGGTTTATGATCTTTTACAAAGTACATAGTGAGCTATGTCACTTTTTCCCCCTATAATTACAAGATAATTATATGTAATTTCAAGATAAGGATGTAGTATACATTTCTATATGCAAAGACACCTTCACCACTTGTTACTAAATAAACCAAACCATCTAATCTGGTGCAAAATAATAGCCAGAAATCAAAACTCATTAAAAACTGCAGTCACGTAAAAAATTGAGCCTGATACATAGTGGCACCATACAGTTTGTTTCCCATGCTTGAATCACCAAATCAGTATAAACCAGCCAATTTAGCCTCTGTCATTTGACATTCTGTAAAAGATGAGCTGCTTTAGATGTTCATTCCCTGCTCTTACAAAAAAAGTCTACTACAGATAGTGCAATTAACAAGTATTAATTAAAAGCTAGCTGAATCCCCTATGTACATAAGAAGCAGACCATAATCAAATATAATTAGGTCCATGTGACCAGACAAAAACAACAATTATCATTGAGCAAATAATTTAAATAGGTTGATAACCACTCTAATAACTAGAAGAAAATTCTTATTTATCTGTGAATACTTGATACTTCATCTACCTATCAGTACAAAACAAACATTGCACAGAGAGGCTCTGATGTTTCCATCCACATTCAGAACCCAACTGCACAAAGTCCTGGACAACCTGCTCTCGCTGAACTTGCTTAAGGCAGGGAAAGCTGTACTACATGATCTTGAGAGGTCTCTTCCAACCTCATCTATTCTGTGACACTGTAATGGTCACTGAGATTTTATATACATACAAGCACGCAAGATCAAGAAGCCTGTTTCAGAAACTATTCTTTTTTTTCTGCCAAAATGGAACCTTTGAAGCAACCCCCAGCACAAGTCTTCAGAAATATTTTGGCCTGACCCACTTTAGATTTCAAAGAAATCACCTTTCAAATGCGACCTACCACATACGTGCACAAGTACATGTACATACAAATGTATAAAATCTCCTGAAAGTAAAAAATTTATATAAACAGACTATTTAGTCTGTTGAAAAGATATTAAGTATTTTAAATGTTTCTCTCTTCCTGAATATATTAAAGGTGTAACACAGTAAGTTATTGTGCATCAACAGAATAGAGGGCAGTTAAAATAAGCAACTTACTTTTGGACAGAAACACATTTGTCTTTAACACCAAGTGCTCTTGAATTTAGAAAGTGTACTGGATGACATTTATGAAATACTTCCTAAACAAAAAGAGCAAGATATAGCTGTTGTTAAGATCAAGCAGTTCTTTTAAAATACTCAGGGATAAAAATGACAGACAGTTCTTCTCCCCCCACCTCCCCTTCCCCTCTCTTCAGCAAATTTATCAGAGGGATCACAGTCTAAATTTTACTGTAGAAAGTTCAGAGAAAAATGGATCATCTTAATTCAAAGTCTTATGAAGTAATACAAAATAGCTTGAAAGAGGGTTGAGAAATGCTAAGGAAAGAAGGCTGAGTATAATGTAAGAAGATAGATATTATTTGTACTTCCAAGTAAACCTAGACCTCTGTACCTGTTGCAGTAATGTCAGCTGACAACAAAGCTGTTGCACACTGTATTCTATTAAGAGATATGGTCCTACTTCATCTGCTTTAGTGAAGGAGACAGGAAATTCTTCCGCAAAAATGTTATAGCATGGCTTTGGCAAAACTGATGAACTAGTGTACAGTCGCTCTCTCTGATATTGTGCAATTGGTCCCACACCTTTGGAAAGTTTCCAGTTAAAGTTCTGTAGGAAAGAAAAAATCAAACTACAACTTCTTTAAAGCAAACATTATGTCTCCGCTTGATGTAGCTTCCTGGAATGTTCTGTTAGAGAAACAGCTTTGTGAGAGGTGATCCTGCCCCTCTACTCTGCTCTTGTGAGACCTCACTTGGAGTACTGTGTGCAGTTCTGGTGTCCTCAACATAAAAAGGACATGGAACTCTTGGAACAAGTCCAGAGGAGGGCCACGAGGATGATTAGGGGACTGGAGCACCTCTCATATGAAGGTAGGCTGAGAAAGTTGGGGCTGTTCAGCCTGGAGAAGAGAAGGCTGCGTGGAGACCTCATAGCAGCCTTCCAATATCTGAAAGGGACCTATAGGGATGCTGGGGAGGGACTCTTCATTAGGGACTGTAGTGAGAGGACAAGGGGTAACGGGTTCAAACTTAAACAGGGGAAGTTTAGATTGGATATGAGGAAGAAATTCTTTCCTGTAAGGGTGGTGAGGCACTGGAATTGGTTGCCTAGGGAAGTTGTGAATGCTCCATCCCTGGTGGTGTTCAAGGCCATGTTGGACATAGCCTTGGGTGACATGGTTCAGTGTGAGGTGTCCCTGCCCCTGGGAGGGGGTTGGAACTAGATGATCTTAAGGTCCTTTCCAACCCTAACTATTCTATAATTCTATGATGCAAAACTTTTCAGTTCATCTTCAAGGTTAGCCCAGACACTGATTGGTTTATTCAACACTGCTATTTTAAGCTAATATTCATAGTTGATGAGACTGTGCAGTAGGTTACCAGATCTCAGGCAACAATCAGTATTTAAAACAACCTTCCGTGTATTCAGGCTTGCTGCTATAATATGGTTCATATTCTTAAGTTCTATATTTTATATTCTATGTCTTACTATTACTTGTACTCTTTTTGCTTAGAATCAAACACCCTTTCCAAAGAAACATTTGGTTTTCCATTCTTTTCCCTTTTTCTATCTTCCAGTATCATTAAAATGCAGTGACAATAAAACAAGTCTATGTTTCTCTATTCTGCTTGCCCTTTATTGGTTGAATCCCCAGCATACTCCATGGAATTCTGCACCTTTTTTGGGAGGCTGATTCTAAATTCAACTTACACATTACAGATACATTTGACTTCCACATGTCATTTTGGTCACTCTCTAGAGAGAGGTCTTTTTTTCAGGAAAAGAATACAGCATGTTGTCCTGGATTCAGCAGTAGCAGTCATTTTTCTCCTTCTTATTAGCTGGTGCAGTGCTGTGTTTTTGACTTTCAGCCTGGGAACAGCGCTGATAACACCGATGCTTTTATTTGCTGCTCAGTAATGTTTACTCTGACCAAGGACTTTCTGAGTCTTATGCTCTGCCAGGGAGGAGGGGAAGCCAGGAGGAAGAAGAGACAGGACACCCGACTCAAACTGACCAAAGAGGTATTCCATACCACAGCGTGTCACGCCCAGTATATAAACTGGGGACAGTTACCCAGGAGGGCTATGTTACTGCTCAGGTTGGACTGGGTATCAGTCAGTGGGTGGTGAGCGGCTGTATTCTCTTCCCTTGTTATTTCCTTTGTCATTATTACTATTGGTGGTAGCAGCAGTGGTTGGTGTTATACGTCAGTTACTGGACTGTTCTTATCTCAACCCGTGGGAGCTACATTCTTTCGATTCTCCTCCCCATCCCTCTGGGGGGGAGAAAGAGGGGGAGTGAGAGGGTGACTGCATGGCTGGCTGGGCTTAAACCATTAAACACGTTCTGGCTTGTGGTGTTGTTTTTCACTAGCACACTATATAAATCAGTAAATGTAGACAAAAGCTGAGACAAGTTTTTGCTACAAGCCTTGAAGTTTCAGCAGGAACCCTCTCACCTCCTGCTGTTGTAAGACTATAGCCTTATAAAGACATATGCCCAATAAAAAGTATTTATCTATGACAAGGAGGAAAAGGTTTCCTAGGTAAGTCACATGCTAGTATCAAGGATGAAGAGTTCAGCTTCTCTCAAAATTTTTATTTCTTCTATATTACTGAAACAGCTAACAGGACAAAATTAAGGTTTAAGATTATTTCCACAGTTATAGAACAGTTTAGGCCTTAGATACTTACAAAAGAAAATTTAAAATGCAGGTAGATAATTTTTGCTAAATCAGGATCTGGACCATGAGCTGGATCTCTAGTTTTTGTCAGAAAATAATCAACAGAAATGTGTTCCATACATTGCAGTCTGGTGAAATGACATACCTTTCTGGAAACGCCTTCTGAGAGTTTTTTACATATGGAATGTAATGTTTTTCTGTCCTCCTCACCTTCCTCTTCACATTTGTCCAGGCTGGAGCTCTGATGAGCATTGCCACTTTTCCTGGCAGAAGCATCCTCAAGCAATGACAACAAGCGCTCACCATAGCCATTTAATGGAGCAACCTGTAAATGCAACACAGGTTAACAGAATATTGAACTCAATTTCCCATAAAATATAAGCAAGACAATACAGTTGAAAGATTCATGTCTGTCCAAAACCAGACATATTCAACATAGCTGTCAAAGACAGCAGCATGTTTCTTTTACTTTAATTGTAATTAGGACATTTTTTTGCAATAAGAATCTTACATATACTCTGACTTAAATTGATTATATTTTTTTCCCCCTTTAAGCTTCTACTGAAATTCTGACTTACCTTGGAAGAAATAAATTCTTTTAGGGTGCATAAAAGATCAGTATTTGTTGCAAAGTCTACACTGTAGCAGTCTTCAATCCAAGCCTGCAGTATGTAGAAACTGCGGTTACATATTTTGGTAAGTGAGGTGGAAGGATCCAGGCTTGCGCTGGTGAAAAGAGAAAGAAACTGCTTTAACCAAAATTGATATCCAATCCAAATTTAAAAATAAGTGTTCAATAAATCACAAGTTTATTTGCAAAGTCTTAAGGCATTATGTGTTTAAAAAAAACACAAGTATTATTTGGTAATGACTGTACTATGTTAAACTCTTAAGCTTCATGTCTCTATAATCCATGGCTCTATGGAAACCAAGCTGTGGTTGTACTTACAACCCATCACTGAACAACTATTAAAAGTAAGAATTAAGAACTAAAAAAAAATATATAAAAAAAATAAGCACACTGTCATATATAGCTCTTGCTCTAGGGTCACTCTCATTTTTCAAGAGAGTCTTCCAAAAAACGCCATCAAAATTCTATATAATTAGGTAGAGCTGTCCAGAAAAAGCTATTTGCCATTGGGAGGGGACACAACAGGGGGACAAATGTGCTTTAATATAATTTTTCACAGGAAATTACTGTACCTGGACAAAGTGCTGCTGATTCTATCAAGAAGAAACTGCAAAAATTCTTCTTGTGTGCAGAAATAGCGAAATGTGTAGAGAAACTGCTGTACATAGCCTTCTAAAAATGCATTTCTGTGAAGCACAAGAAAAACTTCAGACAAGTAAAACCACATTTTCTTCTTGCATCAGCCTACAGCAGCAGAAAAAAATTCCTCAAAATATCATGAATTAACAGGAATTTTAAATACTGAAGCTCTACACAAAACTCTGATTCCTTTTTATTTTATTTTTACACATCAAATATTGTGATCGCCAACACTGAAAACGTAATTTGTTTTAGAAAAAGTTTCTCTGTTTGCAATTTTGTGAATAACCACTTTGACGCTTCTATTATGATAAAAAATTACATTTTAAGTAGTATGGAGGAACAAATTCAATTTTTTTCCCCATCATTGCACTTTAAAAGATTTTTATTATAATAACAGCGTTAAAAGTAGATATTTTAAGCAAGAAAATATTTCTTGTAGCTCTAATTAGAGTAGTGGTTGTTTTAACAACAGAATATACTCATTACACACATTAAAAATGTGCATACTTTATTTTTTTTTATGCACACACATATTCTCAAGGTCT
Organism: Ara ararauna; assembly: GCA_028858755.1. NCBI lineage: Eukaryota > Metazoa > Chordata > Aves > Psittaciformes > Psittacidae > Ara > Ara ararauna. Next base: position 73,788,149 of record CM054381.1, read on the forward strand.
GAGCACAGATTAATTGTCCTGTCTTTTTACGGGTAACCATAAAAATTTGGGTTTGATACATGTGGGTGCTCCGACTAAAACAGTTTCCTCACTTTGTGCATAATATTAACTACCAGGAACAGCAACACTCAGGATAAGTAACTGATTCTGAAAAGTCAGGATGACATGGAAGAAGTAGCTGGGAGTAAGTTGCACCCTCTATAGTGGCACAAGTCTGATGAAGCCTCTCACGCAGTTTCCATCCTTCATACTATTGTATCTCAGGCACCCTAAAACAACACTGCCCTCCACCCTAGTCAAAGATTAAAGGACATCTTTGTCCCCATTTAAGCCCTGAAAGAAGCCTGTATCTTGATCAGTCCCAAGGACTGGGGCAATAATCTGTAAAACATTTTCATATCCAGACCCTATTAATAAGAATTATCAATTTTTATGTTTGGAAGAATTGTTATACTGCTGGCAGTAACATAAAGCCTTGATTCCATGGCAACCATAAGAGCAAAACCTTAAATAAGTACAGGATAAAAAAGTTAGAAGTTATTAGTTTTTGATTTATTATCAAATGCTTCAAGTTTTAATTGAATCCAAACTTAACAGTTTGGCTTATTTCTTATCAGGCTGTCTTTTGCCATTTCCATGCCCATTTCTGTAAATAAGTGTTCACAGAAATAACGTTAAACTCTATTCAAGAGAGGGGAATTTATGCAATGTTAAGGAATTAGGATTTATCACAGAGACTATTTTTTCCTGAATCAGCAGCTACGCCTCAACCCGCTCCAAATTAAAGACAAGCAAAAGATACTATACCTAGAATATAAATAAGCCATTAAACCAACTGGTGTACCAGCCTGCAGAACTCTTATTCCATTTTGATTATTACACTGGTATTTCTCTGTGTTATAATAAAGAAGCACTGATGACTCATCTGCAGGTGTCACATCCACCGTGTCAGTTCTCCCATTGTGAATGACTGTAGGCAGCACACAGGATTCCAAACCCCACTGCTCTGCGTACATGATCTGATCAAACATGCAAAGCCACGAAAAAATAGACCATAAGAAACCAAAGAGGGAAATCCACACAAAATGCAGTCAAAGCCTAATCGCATTTCATTATGCAACTGCTTTATTTATTTATTTATTTTTTTAAACTTCTAACCAATACTAATAGCAGTTGCATTTTCTTTTGCTAATTCAGATCCTACTTGATTTGGCACTTTGACACAAAACATTTTGCATTTCATATACTGACTTGAGCAGCCAACTATACTGATGCAGTAATGAAATGACAAATGAAACACAAGCAAAATAAAGTCTGACTTGCCTGCATATATTTCTTCACCAGCTCAAGAAACTGCACTTTTGATTTAATCTCCTGTAGCTGTTCTCTCAGTTTGGGCAACATAGATTTAGTTTCAGGACCTTTAAATTTAAAACACACAGTGTAAGAACATCACTGATTCTGATTTACAGGGAAAAATTATAAAATAAAATCCTTAAAAGTACTACACATCCATTTCACTATTGGCAAGTTGCTGTAATCTTACCTTTGCTGCTTCTTTCTTTCTGCAACAGTTTCTGGTAAAACTTTATGGTCTTTCTGTAATTCTTTGTCTCCATCATTAGCAATTGTTCTAGTTCCTATTTAAGGAGAAGAAGGATTCTGATCAGAATGGTAAATGCAAGGTTCTAGTAGGAAACAGAAGTTTAAGAAGAAAATTATTTTTTATGAAAAAGAGAACATCCAAACAGACAATAATACATTAACCAGGAAAAACTATCTTTCACACCTCTGTTTACAGGCAACCTACAACAGGCATCACCTGTTCCCATGAAAGCATTAGTTATGCCACAGTGCTACAACTTAAGAACTAGAACTAGTTTGTGTTTGATGAGACTGCACTGAAGTTTGCCTGAATCCATTTTTATAAATATGCCTTTAGTTATAATTGAATTTATATTGCTGTTTTCTGGAGCAGTTAAAAAATTTATACTCAGAAGTCATTCAGAATTAAAAGTGATGGGCTCCGAAATCAGTGCAGACCCCAGAAAATCTCTGTTAAGTAGCTGACCTATATTTGCAGAAAGAACGGAATGTTTGACGAAAGTGATGCTTTCATTCAAACATGTAGAATTACATTATATTACAGAACCAGGTCAGAAAGCAGACAGGAGAGCTGCTCCATAAAAGACATAACAATTTTGAAGTTCGGATTATATATTCTATATTTATAGATTTTGCATAATTGAAAAAAAAGAACTAAATTTCTATAGAATTATATAACTTAAGCAATGGATAAAATTAAATTATAGTGGGCTTCTCACATTAATATAAAATTTAATGTAAACATTTATAATTGTTTGCATATCAAAGGTTTCATTACTTTACCAACCAATGAATATGGGCCATCCGCTTTGGGTTTAGCTTCTTGTTTATTATGAAACACCAAACATGGGGTGTGTTGTGTTTTAGAGAAGTGGTGGCTTTTGCACTTGGGTCCTAAGCTAACTACCAGTGACCTAGTTACATGAAACAGCATTTTAAATGGAATAAGTTCACTGAATACAGCAGACAGAACCCCCACAAGCAGAGCAATCAGAAAACACATAGCTCAGAGCTAACATATCAAACAACAGATTGGTAAATAGGTTAGCTTTAATGGGAAGGGCTTACTAGAAATTAATTTAAGTTCGAGAAAAACCTGTCACTGTTTTTCAGAAAAGCTCAAAAGGTTTAACAACATAGTTCATTAGCAGGAAGAGTCACAAAAGCCCTGTGGATTTTTAAAACACTGCTACATAGGCATTCTCACATAGAGAACAATGAAAGCACAGAAAAGCTATTACCTGATTCTGAATTGGAAACTGCTTGCTTTTACTTAAAGGCTTGCTTTTGTTTCATCAATTAAATTGAAACCAAGTTGATTAAGACACTATGAACACAGAGAGGGATCAGAAAGAGTGGCCACTTTCTGATGCTTGGAATCTGATGGGCAGAAGTGGTTTGTCCCATAAATTCAGGTGAGTAGAAATAAAGTCAGTAGCAAACTCCCAGTCTATTCCCCAACATCTTCCCAACATTCCCCCATGACAGGAGGGTTGGAACTAGATGATTTTAAGGTCCTTTCCAACCCTAACTATACTATGATTCTATGACATTCCAGTTTAGGTAGGTCTAGGATATAAACATTTTTGATGAAGCTACACATTCAATGGCTCTGCTCCCTCTGAAATACATTTATTTGTCAGGACATACTTCTGTAGAACATCCCTCAGTCTAGGGCACAAAGTAATGATAGAGTGATTTTGCTTATTTGGGGAAATTGCAAATTCCAATCTCTCCTTGAAGCGTAAGTATTTTACATCCTGAAGGGTGACTCCACCAAAGGAAGCAGAATATTGGCAGAAGAGAAAGGAAAAGAGAAAAGGAAAAGGAATAGAGAAAACTGTGGCCAGAACACGCAAAATGTTTGCTAGCTACAACCTAGTCACAGCTTGGGTGCACTAAAGTTTAGTGGAGACTCTTACAAGTAGCTTATGAGATCTAGGGGACAGCTGAAACCTAGCATGTGCAAAGAAGAAAGGAGCAAAGGCTAAGGGTGAAGGCTTCGGGCTGCAAAAAAACCTGAAGCCAGCTTATCAGACTACGTAAAAAAACCCTCTTATTATGAGAGCAGAATTGGACATCCTCCTGGAGAAAAGGCAGCCCTGGTACCTGCCTTCCTTGCAAGGGCTTGGTTTGTTTTGCCTGTATTACACTCTGCATGAGGGTGCAAAATCAGCAGCTCCTGGACTAGAGATGATGTGATGCAGGGGACATACACTTGTTTGCTTTATAAGGACTAACTTTTCTAAATGCATATTAACCTTTGCTGACCTTAAGAACCATAAAGAACTATCTGATAAGGACCTGAACTGCAATGAACTGATAAGCACTTACACAGTAAAGAATTGATTATTTTTATGACACTTGAAAGTGTCACCTTGATCCATATTTTATTTTTATGCTATTTCACATTCTTTCCAAACATAAAAGTGCATATTACCTTTTTTGAATCATAACTTGATTAATCCTACTGTAAATATTGTTCATCATACAACAAATGTTTTACTTTTTCCATCTTATTAAATCACAACCTAAGGTGCAGACAATATCTAACAGTTCCCAATAGAAAAATAGAAAAGTTCATTATTTTATGGCAGAATACTTAATTCTGCCATAAATGTATGTTCTGGCACTCAGTTTCTCAGAACTTTTGTGCTCTCAAACCTACTTACAGGTATACAAAATTAAAGAACAAAATAAATTTAACTGCATTTAGTTTTAGAATGTGAATAAATATACATTTCAATTATATTAATATTTTCATTGGAGAGATTCATGTATTAGTGAGATGTACATGTCTCCAAAATGTAATTTGTTGTGTGGTTAGACTCTCATTCAGTACTCAGTTCCAGCTGCAGACTAGACTTGCATTGACCAAGCACAGTTATTCCTAAGAAAGAGAAGTGCCACAAAGTTGGGACAAATGTAGTGAAGCTCAAATGCGTAACTATGTTTAAACATTCACTCTTTGAAACAGCAACTCTTAAACATTGCTTTAGTGCACTTTACCGCAAAGCTGTAGAATCAGGTCAACTTTATCGCTAACTTTTCAAAAATCTGTCAAAGACTTGGGGCAAGAAGTAGGTTAATACAGCTCTTGTCAGACAATGGAAATTCGACTATAATTAATCAAGGAACTGGTTTCTGAAATAAAACTGGTTTGATGAATCAGGTGGCAAAGAGACAGGAGAAAGAAGCTGGGCAGAGCTGCTTATCACCTACATGTTGATAATGGATTGTCTTAAGAGCTTAGAATCATCTGACTGTTGAAATATCAGAAAAATAAATTTCAGTTTCGTATTTTTTCTCTTTCTTCTCTATATTGACCACTTAAAACTTGTAACAGTTTGCTTCATTTCAGCAATACTGCTAATAGTTTATTTCAGAAATTGTCATGATTGATGGAGTTTGGAAAAACAGCAGGATTTTAGGAAGGTTTCCTTTGCTCAGGTTAAATGTTCAAGATTGCTGCAATTAGAGGAATATGACCCTGTAAGTTTTTATTTTAAACACATTTGGAAGAAGCTGGATTTCACAAAAAGTCAGTGGAGTAATGCCAGCAGAAAGTTTAAAGCTGTTGATGCTATGGTAATGAAAGAAATAAAAACAGTAAGAAGGCCAAAAAGTAACTGGTATTTTAAAGTATCCTTTGTTGAATTTGTAGTAACAAGACACTTAAACACACTTTAAATAAAAATTATGAAATAATATTTAAAATATTATGATTTTAAGATTATATACCTGAATATTCTAGTATGCAAAGACTTTTTTATATAAATAGTATGAGAGAGAATATAAGCATCTGCACATACATGCTTTTTTTGAAATTAACTCTTCTTTTGCAATGCATTCAAAACACTTCTACGCCATACAAGAGTATTTAATCTTCTATTAATAATCTTCTCTGAGTATAAACTAAAATATAAACTGAATTTGACTTAATAAAAAATGATGACAATTTGTAATTGTATTCTTTGTAACTTGGATACAAAGTGATGTCACAAATGAGGAAGACTGTTTATGTAAGATACGAAGCTTCTATTGTCTCCAAATAATTATTTTATTCTTCTTTGTCCACCTGTCCTCATACGCAGTCCAGATCACATACATTATTTCTGCACTACTGAGAGAGAATAACATCAGAGTCTAATTTTTGTCTGGCTATTAAGATTTCAGATTTTAGATACCATTAGGAAGATTAGTTCATTTATCCTTAGAGTAGCATAGTTCATTTATCCTCAGAGTAGCATGCATCTTTTTCAGCTATCAGAATGTACATTCTTTTGCACTCTAAAAGAATTGTTTACTAATTGCTAAACTGAGCTTTGTATCAATAGTAATTGTCCTCCAGTGGAATGTTCTGGGCATGAACACAATATAATTTTCTACAGAGATACCTCATGATTATTTCCCCTCCAGCCTCCTGCACTGTTGTTGGGTTAGCCAAGCTCTTACGTATTAATGCATATAGTAGCAATGTATAATAGTACGCATTAATTTCATAAGCAAATTCCAAAGCAGACTGTAAACACCATAAATCATGCTTCATTTTTGTTGTATACCTCTTAAATAGGGAAAACAACTACCAAGAACTCAGAAGATAACTTTTGAATCAAACTAAGTTGACAAGTAGCCTGTAAAATCTCAAAGTTAAAACGACTGCCTGTTGAAACAGAAAAATCTTTTCAGATGCTTATGAAAAATCCTTTACTTGCAAAAATCTGTTCTTCCATCAAAATCTATCCTTCAAGTAAGGGAGATTATACAAGCCCATTTTTCTCTAGCTGGCATGCTTACACAGGATTAAACAGCTCTATAGGATTAAAAAGAGAACTTTTTGAGTAGATGGAAATTTGAGAGTGATGGACCTGAAAACCCTTTCAAAAAAATATTTATTTTTACACAAAGCAATAGCTTCTCATGCTATTTTCTCCTATAGACTTACACTTGAACATTAAGGAGCTTTAACTTGCTGAAAAAGATCAGTGCAGGTCCTGCTTCATCTTTATTAAACATGTATCTGGCAGAAACAACAATAATACCTGAACTAGAAAACTAACCATTCTCAGGGACACAAAGATTCCAAGTGTTCCTATACTAATGGGTTTTCCAGTAACACCAACTCATTTACTTAAATATTCCCATTTCCTTCCCATGAGCCAGCTCAATCTATATGGATTTTTACATTTTTATATATTATCCTTACTCTGCAGCTTTGGACCTGCAATATTAAGAAAATGTTTACAAAGTGAAGCTCATTATACACAGACTCACAAATGTGAAATGGAAGCAGATGTGATCGATATAATCTTTTCGTTAATGGAAGACCTTTATTTTGGAATACTACCCTGGTTTATTGGTCACACATCACAAATCTTGAGGATTTTAAACCACTTAGGGGCCAGTATTTATAAGAAGAAAGAGAGTTTCAACTTACTAGAACATAGCAATTATTATAATTCTTTTAACTGGCAAATAAAGAGGTATCTTTTAATGATTTTAAATCAATGTACTCACCACTTTTTTAGCATCTATATTTTGTGACTCTCTTGATTTCTGCTTTCCAAGGTTTTTCATGTAATTATGAACTTCTGAATCAAAACATTCAGCTCCATAAAAAGCACTGCTCCAACCAGGACTACAGCTGTGAAAGTCAGGTAGTTTGGGAGATACAAGGTAGCTGTTTCCAGCTATCTTTATCATGGTCTTTTCCTCGGGCTCTATATTTTCTTCTGCAAAGCCTGGACAAATACAACTGTCGTTGCTTTGTAAACATTGTTGCTCTTTCACTATGGGGACAGTATTCTGCAGCCTCAATTCTTTTTTGATACTATCCGAAGGTGACGCATCAAATTCCATTTCACCTAATGACGTATTTATCATAGGCTCAACCTTCACATCAAAGGCTGCTTCCCCTTCTCCTAAAGAGGGTGTATGGTGGGAAAGAAATAACAGTCATGTGCTGTGATGCATGCTTTGCTGAACTTAAACACTACACAAACAAAATGCAGTTAAAAGACTACCTACGTGCTCTAACGGTGTTAGATGCTTATTGTGGCTCTGTGCTTTTGTACAGTGATAAAGGTTGAAGACATTTCAGAACTACTAAACAACAGTTAAACAATACAATTATGAAAATAACACAATATTTTCTGTGCATACGGAACAAGTATTTAAAAAAAGCAAAGTACAGCAGCTTTAAAACAAAAGAAAAAGTAGGTCAGACCTGTGCAAGCATTAGTAAAAAGCTTAGCTCTTGAGGTTTTTTCCATCCATAAGTCTTGAAGTTTTTATTCCATACATAGAAGGCAAGAATATTTTATATAGCCAAAGGGGACGTAGATGTTAAACTTTCTACTCCTACAGGACTCACTCCCATGAGCTATGATGGGACTTTGCAGTTCTAACCTCTACTACCAACCTTAAGGGACAGAAGAGACAGTCACGGGTTGGTATGATGACAGGAGCTTTTACATCTGCCAGCAGTCTCCCTTTTCACTTGAGCAAAACTCCAGGGCTTAGATATGCCACCTTGGAGTCAAATAGACCTAAACTACTGGTGCAAAGAAATCACATATCCCATGGGAGAGTCTGGCTCTACATTTGCAATCATTCTGAGCTAAAATAGAAGACTGTAACACAGAATGACAGCAGCCAAGTGCAAACTGAACTTTTATGGCAAGACATAAATTTGTAAAACGTACGGGTATAATCCATTCTGTAAAGAACACATAGTTTTAACTTTAATCAAAACAGAGAAGTGACCAAGTTCTAATGCTGAAACTTGGCTGAACTACCCTGGGGGGAAAAAAAAAAAAAAAAGAGGAAATACTGATACAACAGCAACCAAATACAAGCTGCTCATGCATATATCAAGACCAGAAAGGGTAATGGTTTTGTTATAATAATGGGATTTACCAGTCCCAGCTCAGTTTTTAGTTTAGTTACTGAAAACTCAAAAGGTGAAGTACAAATAAACAATCCACTAATATAATAACCTCAATGAGTGCCCTGAAATGGTAACCAAGATTGTGATTAAAAGACAAAACTATCTTCATTATGATTTTTCCTACTGTCATTTTGCTATCTATCTTTAAAAAGGCACTTCAGTGGATAGAATAGGGAAGCGAAAGAACTCCTAGGATAGATGTAAATACTATTATTTGTTACCTGTTTATGAAAACCCTTATGATGAAGTTAAAAACACCAATTTAAATCTTAAAAGCAATGAAATTTCTAGACTTCAGTACAATTCCCTTCCCCTGAATTTGTAAATAATTTTATTGACAATTTGTTTTATTTTAATGCTTTTTATTTACTTTATTGCCTAGTTTTGTTTTCATTCTGATATGTGAACAAAGAAGGACCAGATCTGTTGCACAGCTATCCTTCAATCAATCAATCCTCAACTTCTTCAGTAACACCTAAGGGCTAATAAGCATCTTCTAAAGCTTTCCTCTCTGCCTAACTAAGCTTGCTATGCTGTCTGGAGCTGATCCAGTATGGCTGTCCCCCTTTGCACTCCCTCCTTTAAAGCATGGCACAGGAACATGTAGTGAATGAACACAAGAAAACCACATGTAGCAGTTAGGATTTTGGGAGTTTTGTAACAGACACATCTGTGTAAATAAAAGTAAGTAAATGAAACAGGGATTCCACTCAATGACATCTGTTCACATGTAAGCTTCGCATGAGAGACAACAGGTCCCAAAGGCCAATGTTCAGATTCACTAATGCCTATAAGTGCTAAGGTGGGTATTTTCCTGAAGACACACTCAAAGTCCTAATCTCTCAAAACTTGTGCCATTGATAGATTCCTAGCACACACATAGATCTAGAAACATGAAGTCTTTTCTCACCCTCTGTCTGATCATCGCTTGCCAACAAGCTATCAGAATTCTTCAGATCTTGGAATACATTGCCACACTTTGAATCATCTGCCTCAGTTATGCTGAAAATATAAGAAAATTAAGGAAAATTAATGTTTCACATACCTTTATATTTACATCAGTAAAATAAGATCTTACAAATTACTCTATGTTTATAAAGGGCTTCATAGAATTTATCTACCTCCTGAAGTTTGCATGTTCAATTTCAGTTATTTTACAAGAGGAAAATGTTCAAATGGATATTAAACACACTGAGCAAGATGTGGAAATTTTATCTTACAGCATTTGGCAAAATTCCAACAGAAATATCAGAACACACAAAAACAGAAGGCATAACTCCATGCATAACTCAGACTGCAAATTACAGTTACGGGTTTTTCACTCAAGATTCAACCTCTGGTTAACAGTCTGACTCTAAGTCACCCCTAACAATAATAATAACTTATATAGTATGACTTATTCAAAGAAGGTAAACAATTAAAAACTGCTATATTCTCTGTCTAAAATAAATATTGAATAAAGAATATAGCAGTGTCTCAGAATATTCTTTGTCTAAAGAAGTAAGCAGTGTCTCAGAGATATTCTCAGGCAGTCCTTGCACATGATCTAAAAGCTAAATCTGTATTTTTACTGGTTAAATGATGATTTCCTTTATATTTTCATTTTCAAAACCTTTGTAACAAAATTTGATACAGATGTTTACCATCTTAATATATGCCAGCAATTCAGCTGCAACAGTTAAAGTTTCTCCTACCATCACATTCAAATTCAGGGAATTAAGAGCCTAACCTCCAACCAAGTTTCAATGGCTCCTTAAAAATGCCAACCCAAATGGGAAATAAACCAGCACACCAGGGTCTGATATCTGGAGGTTGTACTCTATTCTTTCTGAAACTTGCTGCAGGGACTATACATATTTTAATACTGAAGTGTTTATAGATCACATCTACCAAGTCAAAATTTCCGATTTGTAATTCCAGACCATGACCAACGAAAAAACCCCATACATAACTTCCACATATAAATTGATTACTGTTTACAATAGCCTCCAGGAAAAAGCTTTTATAAGTATGCTACATTTAGAGGCCGCAATAAAACAAGAATGCTTTTTATTATTTTTCAGGTAGATATGTCATTGAAAATGAAATAGTAAAATGAGAACTTAATTATGCTGGTGTTTTCTCACTTAACAGGCCAATTACAAAGATTGCCAGGAGGAACACTGAGTCAAACTAAACCAGTTAAGAAAAGCACTTCTAGCAAAGCTAATTTAGTTTCCTTATTCTTAGGTGTGAATAAAACAAAAGAATGTATGAAGAACTAAAACAGAATAAGCAAACTGAACAGTAAGAAAAATATATTTCACTTCTGTTTAAACATCCTCTTTCTAACAAGACCATGAAGCCAATGGTTAAAAAAATATTGATTAGAATCAGGTTTCCATTATTCAGGTATCCTAAAAAGGGAATTACAGACAAGCTTAGTGCTTAGCCCTTAAAGCACTATTTGCCATGGGGAAAGCCATGAAGTATCGAATAGACTGTGAAATTAGCAGTTTCCAGGAAACAAGTAAGGATACCTGAAGAGAAGCAGCATATCCCTTCCTGCTTCTAGAAAGCAGGGAGAAAAGCACTAAATTGAACTGTAGGAAGGAAAAAGTTTAAAAACACCTACCATAAATGTGAAGGTCTTTCTCCATTTACTACCTGGTAGAGATTCTCCAGTAATTTTTCATCCCAGTAGAGGTCACAAAACTTTTCACAAATTCTATTGGAGAATATGCCAAATCTAATTTCTTTTAAGTTTAAAATGAAGTTACCTTGTTAAAAAGAAAAGAAAAAAAACAAGAGACAAAAAAACCCATTAACAACAATATTCTTACACATCAATGACAATAATCTACAGAAGAAAAGCTACATACCCATATCAAAAACTTCGACTCCATTCTCTAGATAGCCATCAAACGCAAACTCCTCTTGTATAAGATGAACCACTTCCTGTAGTAAAGTGTCACTTGTTCTGTTCTGCTGGGACAGGGCTTCAGCGTCAAAGAGATGAGAATTTTCTTGATTCACTGAGGTACATGGTGTGTATCCTTGTTCAGTGAAAATACTGTCTACGCTGGCAGCACACTCAATTTCTTGGCAGGTGGTGTGAATAACTGGGTTACTTTTATCAAACTCGTTCTGTGTATTAGCAGTCTCACAGTTTTGTACTTTGTAAAGGTAAGCATCATTTTCCGTCTGCGTGCTTATTTTATAACTTGCTATAGTACTTGAAAGTAGCACTGGCAAACTATGATAGCAATCATAAGCAATTCTTGAACGAAGAGGTTTGTTTGGTATTTGCTCTGATACAGCTAAATGTACCGGTACAAAAGTTGTAACTCTTTTCTCTGAGTCCTGTTTGAGAATGATGTTACTTATATGAAGAAAATTAGAAGAGGTAGGACAAGCTGAGGAGTTTGAAGCGACTTCAGGTAATATGCTCTTTTCCTGTAGAATATGTGAGGAATCAGATGGTGTTGGTAAAGTAACTACAGAAGCAATTGCATTGCCTGGCTTTTGCTCTTCTGAAGATATTTGGGATGAGTGGCCTGGAACTTGTAAATCACACTCATGTATTTCAGGTTCAGCAACATCTGTGTTCTCAGTAGCACAGCTTTTAGAGTCTTCTGTAAATCCTGATTTACTGTTGTCCATGTGTTTTTCTTTTCTTATCTCTTTCTTGAATTGCTTAGAAACCGGTGTGTGAACCTCTCTGAAAAGTAAAAAGAGTTATTTTTGCTGACAATTCCAGTAGATTTAACAATTAATTCTCAAGTTTAACTTATTCTGCTTTAGGATATACTAACTTTGTTATATTTTTATTTTGTTGCAGAATAATAGGCTTGAAGTGAGTTGCAGGAGAGGTGAATGCAACAGGTAATGTAGCTTTCTCACAACTTAGAGAAATCGGGCATGGTACTGGTCCTTTAACTGCCACAAGTTTACTTTCACTGGTAATAGGTACAAATCCTAAAATCAAAAACACAGAAAGATGAACAATATATATAATATAAATGCAAGGTAAATTAAAATCAATTTAGAAAAAACCCCCAGCAAAACCCAAAACCATGCACCTAAGAAAATATTACACAGAGAACTGATCTAGAGAACACTAAAATAAATATGTCAGTTTATGCTTACCTAGACTTGACTCTGAAGGGTCCATTTCACGTCTTTCATTTTTAAATGCAAAAGCAACATGATCTTGAGATGAGATTATATCTTCCTCAACAGCCTAACAATTAAAATTGAAGTCCAAACTGAATTTATTAGCTTTTCTTTTTTTAAATTTTGTTCCAGTTTAAACTGCTTCCAAAAAAACCCAAACCAACCCAACACCTATATAAATGTAGAATGTTGCAAAGCAATCCAGTCATACTAAAGTGGAGAATTAAAACAAATGGCATACAAAACTCTAAGGACTGCTAGAACCATTTGGAAACCTCTGTTTCAAATCCGAACTTTTAGGTAATCGAAGATTTGAACAAAGTTAGTTCCATGGATTGACTGAACGCTCTGTGCATTATATACACATAAAAAAATGGAACACAACAGTTACATGTTGGTATCTTCTATTCTGATAAGAGGAGTGGTAAATGAAAGACAGATTACAAAATTAAGTCACTAGTTCTTCACCTATATGGACTGTAGAGTCAGGGCAGCAAAATCTGGGGAGTGACCACTCCAACAGCAAGAACTAGAAAAAAATCAATACTTATAGAATCATAGAATAGTTAGAGTTGGAAAGGACCTTAAGATCATCTAGTTCCAACCCCCCTGCCATGCGCAGGGACACCTCCCACTAAACCATGCCACCCAAGGCACTGTCCAATCTGGCCTTGAACACCGCCAGGGATTGAGCATTCACAGCTTCCCTGGGCAACTCATTCCAGTGCCTCACCACCCTTACAGTAAAGAACTTCCTCCTTATATCCAATCTAAACTTCCCCTGTCTAAGTTAGAAGCCGTTACCCCTTGTCCTATCACTACAGTCCCTCATGGAGAGTCCCACTCCAGCATCCCTATAGGCCCGCCTTCAGATACTGGAAGGCTGCTGTTATGTCTCCACGCAGCCTTCTCTTCTCCAGGCTGAACAGCCCCAACTTTCTCAGCCTGTCTTCATACAGGAGGTGCTCTAGCCCCCTGACCATCCTTGTGGCCCTCCTCTGGACTTGTTCCAACAGTTCCATGTCTTTTTTATTTTGAGGACACCAGAACTGCACACAATACTCCAAGTGAGGTCTCATAAGAGCAGAGTACTTAAAGGCTATTTGAAGATAAATCAAAATGAGAACAAATCTAACTATACTTGCAGGGGATGAAAGTCTTACTGGAATACAATTTACAGAATTAATTGAAAAAAGGTAGAGAATTAAAAAAGATAGGGCTCTTACCTTAAAGACAGATTTATTCAACAATGCCAAAATGTTTTTGCTGTTTACACCTTGTTCAAATAAATAACAACTGCATGTCTAAAAAACCAAAAAAGGTCATAACTTCCTGTCAGTAAATAAGTTTTCAATCAAGTGGGATATTATTGGACAAGGACAAAGTCAAGCTAAGTAGTCAACTGGAAATAATCTAAGTTTAGGAAGTCTTATGAACCTATTCCAAGTACCTTACTGACAATTTCAATATAAATTAAAAAGACACCCCTCTGGTGTCCCTAGGGAGGTAATTTATAGAACAACCCCCACAGTGTCAGATTATGATTTAATTAGATATCAGTTTATTACCAAAATAAATTAGTATTTTGCTATCCAAATTACTAAAATAAAACTTTAGACAATTAGATTACACATAAAATTGCTTAAATGTAGTAACCTTAATTGCATCAGCTAGAGAAGGTCTTTCTTCAGGGTTTTTTCTTGCCATATCCAGAAGGAGTTTTTTAAATTTTCTTGGCAATGCTAGCTTGTGACTTGGTGGAACACTGGATTTTGCAGCCATCCACAGAACTGCAGCAACACCATAAATGCAGACCTGGTATAAAGTAAGAGACAGGAAAGATGTAAACAGACCAAAAAAAAAAAAAAGCTTCCACTTCAAAACCAATTCTAGCAAATTATCCAAAAATTTCCCTCTTTCCCCAGACAAATAATAATGTCTAGAGCTTCCAAAGTACAGATTACATTTGGCTTTTGAAGATGCTGACGAAAATCCCTGCCTATTAAAAAAATAGCTATTATGCATGCAGGGCAAATAATAGTAGATAATTTTCTACTGTTAGAGCAAAAGGCATAATTTGTCTTATCCTTTCTCTAGGAAGATTATTCAGGAAAAAAGTGTTTTTAGAATGATTTTGAAGAATTCCTTTCTCATGTAAAAAGTTAAGATTGCTGCAAGCCTTAGAGTTCTACCATAAAACCTGACTAAATGTAATTTATTAAAAAGGTCATGATAATTCAGCAAGTAAATGGCACAAAGTAATCATGAGCTAGCCAGTACAAGTCATATTTTACACAGAAGATTACACGTATCAGAAGAATGAAGTACTGTATATTCATTTCAGCAATTACTGTGCTATCTGCAGCTAGACCAACTGAAATTGCATGATGAAGGACCTCTAAAAGTACTTGATGGTCACAAGCTTTCCTGTTTTATTTGAAGAATTACAATTTTCAGACAGAGCCAGATTAAGCCTACTTAAGCTTAGTTTACATATATTAGCATGTACTACAAAATGCAATTTTGACAAAGTTAAAGCACCATGCTTCTTCACATCGCCTCCGAAAGATTAAAAATGACAGAAACCTAAGCACAGTACTGAAGAATGTGGTCCCATAGAACAATGTTTTTCAGCACTTTTTTGACCAAAGTGAACAGCAATGAGCACAACATAACAAGGAAGTTCACTATAATGAAAATAACCTGTGAACCAGTTGAACTGTTGAACAAAAGTTACTAGTAGATACAAAAACATCTGAAGTAGGAGAAAGTAGCTCCACCAAACCAAAAAAAAATTCTTCCCCTTAAGCTCAGAATTCCAAGAGACCAATGGAATCACAATGGTAACCTACAGTTATTCATTTAGGAAAAACCAGGTCAGCTTATTCTATATATAATGTTGTAGATAAACAAGTCAAACAGATTACTTTTCTAAGGAAAAAGAATAAAGCATAAAGACTTCAGAGTTATTAATTCCTACTGTGTGGTGAAACTGCTATATTAGATTTCAGGGTTAGCTTAAGCTTCTGAAGCCTTTGAAAAACCTGGATGTTGGATCACAGCAGTTTAAGAAGAAAAAACAATTTAAAATAAGATATATAAACATTTTCTAGCTACAGATCATTTTACAGAAAGTCAAACTCTGTCTTTAGTAGACTTTTTATAAGTTTTTTTTTCTAATTCATGACTGCAGTGTCTGATTTTAAAGAACTCATGGGCACAAGGTACTTATTGGCTAACGTTTTTTCTTGTTACATTACAGAAAGGTACCATGAATTATTTTTTCCTAACACATACCCACCTGCTATTTATTAGCATGTTTATCATTCCTGCTCCAAGAGCTCCTTACGGCTTGTATCTATAGCAAAAAGCTCTAGGAAAACTGTATTGGTAAAAGACAATAATTCATAATGTTCCCATAGTAAAAATATGCTGATAGTGATATTTTACCCAGTCTTCCAAATTAGCTAAATGTTTGGGGTTTAGCCTAGACAGTGTAAAATGCCAATCTTAGCATGACCTCCAGAGGGTGAAAACATGACTTCAAAGTCTGTCTTATTGCTAACAAACCAAAAATTATTAAGTCTTATGGAAAACTACTGATCAGCAGATTTTTAGCAGTTACTCCAACAATTTTGGAAGGCATAATTATTTTTCAGAAGCAACTAAACTTTATGGCAGATCGGTATAAAAAACCCAACAGATAACTAAGAAATATAGGGGGAAATGAGAAATATTATCAGAATCATATAAGAGTTTAGCTTTCTTCCTCAAGCAGCAGAAAGATGCAACTGTCCTTTGATAAAATGCAATGCATAGCAACCTACATAACCTACCACATTACCTTCTCAGTATCCACAGAGTCTTCTTCAATTTCAGGAGCTAAGTAAAATATATCACATGATTCTAAATGAGAAAAGAAACAAGAAACAAAACGTAAGATGTTTGCTGTCTTCTCCACTCAGCCCCAAAAGAAATAAAAGCAGAGCACACAACCTATTAGTTTACCTTCAGCTTTTGGAGCAGCAAAGAGGATACTTCCATGGCAGTCAATCAGCACGGAGTCCAGACATAACACCACTGCAAAACAAGCCACAAAAGGGCAAGGCATAATAAACATCTGTCTTGTAACTATTTGACAATAATGCAAATAAATTATTTAAAAAATAATTTGCAGTGTCTGCAATCACCTTATGATAAATGATGCTTTAAATAACATTAATGCTAGAACAGACACCACCCAATAAAGAGACAAGAGATGTATTATCACCCAAAGCAATTCCTGCAGAACAGAAAAAAAAGTAAAAATGGGATCACAATAAATAAAAGGGCTTAGAACACCAGGAGTTTATTCTCTTTATAGCCTGCATTGAAAAGGAAGGCCAAGAAAGGAACAAAACAGAAAAAGAAATACAACAGCTACATGTACACTAGTATTCTCACAAAGTACCAATAAAGACAGCCAATTTATCTTATGCTTTTAATTTCTCCTTTCTTCCCTTCTCCAACCCCACCAAATGCAGGGTCATTATCTGGAGACAGTTGGGACATATGTGGGCAGATGCAGAACACCTCAAGGTGGGATAGGATATGGAGTCCAGTTTTGCAGAAATAGTTATAATTGCACACACTGAAGAAGTGTTACATAGATTGGTATTTGCAAGGCCCTGAAATATTCCAACAGTTAGGAAAGAAATAACTGATTTCTAAAACTATTTCAAATTATCTAAGGTCTTCAGGAACTTCAAATTAGGGTCATGAAATTGTGTTATATAATTTCAGTGACAAAGAAATTGTGGTAAGACTATGTTTACCTGTTTGAGGTCTTCAAAGCACACTAATTTAACATGTTTCAACATAATAAGCCAATTGGCTAGCAATGAAGTCATGCCTTTGTAGACTACCATCTAATACACTGTTTTCATATTAATAAATGTAGTAGAATAGATTCTTTCATTAACTTAAGAAGTGAAACCATTAAATTTGTTAACTATTAAATACCATATCAAAGAGGTTTAAGAATAAAACATATTTTTATTAAATAAAAAATTGAAGACATCTAAGAAAATTAAAATAACAAAGAAAGGAAATAATTCTTTTGCTTTTTTAGTTATCTGTATACAACACATCTAAAGCCATTAAATTGCTCACAATGCTTAATGTAAATATAGGCTTGCCTACTATCTTCAATAATATTTAAGCTGGACCTGAAGTGTGTATTTTGAAAAGCAAAGCATCTCCAAATGGGAACCTTTACAAGTTATTTTTGCAGAGGCAGCTCCCCTGCGCACAGTTCATGCTTTCTATCTTTGCTTCTCAAGAGTTATGCCTTTGGCCCTGAATCTGCAACTCAGTTCATGCTAACCAATTCTAAATGACTGTGCAACATGAGAATTCTCACCTAGGTTCATTAAAGTGCCTAGAAGCAACATGTAGGCTACATCTTCTGCTAAGAGGAAAGGAAATATGTAAAGTCTCAGTGGAGGGTACAAATCCTCCTGCAACTTTTGTAGCAGGACTGAATTAAAAAAATAAATGAAGAAGGGTACATTTTGTTATCCATAGCATTCCTACTTAGGATAATGAAAAAAGTGTAATCAAGGAAGGATTTGTAGGAAAAGGCTGTCTATGTGAACAAATCATAAATAATCCAGCTCGTTCCACATTTCATATCTTTAACTATGACTCATCAGCTACCAATCTTACTCTGCCAGTGTTAAGACGAAAGATATTTTAACAAATATCCTTGTATATGATATCAGCTTCACCTTTAATTAGTTAATGTTATTGAAAAGGAATGGCGAGAACACTTTATGGGTGTATGTGGGGGCACAGAAGCAGTGACACCACTGTAAGTCATTCCACAATGCGCAATTACTCTCAGAACAGGCAGAGAACCCTCTAGCACAAATAATCTAAATCTGAGAACAATATTCAGCTTCAAGGTAGCTTTATTCGTCAAAGACGGAATTTATATAAGGTGCCTTCCACTTAGTGGTTTGTATCATTATGTTCACTTTTATAGGCTACAGAAGGTTCAGATCACAACTCAGTCTTTCGTATTTTGAAGACTTGCACATTATGGGCGCATGTAAGTACGGTAACAGAGGCTGGCTAGGCATATTGAATTAGAATCTGAACCATTATGTGCAATCATTTGAAACCTTCACAAACAGTAGCACCATGCTATCAGGCTGAAATAATTCTTCTGTTGCAAGGTATATAATGCTTAATTTTAAGGCTAACATTGTTTAAAGTGCTCAGAAATCTCCATTGTCCTTTTTAACATTTTTATATCACACGAGATAAAACAGCTGAAGCTGAAAACCAAAGGGATGCATTAAGTTTACTGTGCCTCACTGTCCAATTGCTTATATTCAGTTATAGACTTCAAGCTCATCCCTGCCCAAATCATCAAGAGCAGGCTTTTTAAATCAAGAAAAATAAAAGGCAGGGGGTGGCAGTGGGAACCTCTGCTCTGGTTATCAGACAGACTGATTATTAGCATAAGCTAAACCAACATTCAGAATGCCTATGGAAATTTAGGATGGTCTTCTCCCAGGTTGCATACAACACATTCCAACTCTTCCAAAGGACAGCTCCCCATTCCTCTCTCTGAAGTTGACTTCTGATAATTCTCCTATAAACTGAAGCATAGGAAATGTGGAAGGAGTAATGTCATGTCAAGACCTTGGGCGCTTTAAACTAATGAAGCCCTGTATTATCAAAAAATACATCAGGAAGCACTTGTCACAAAGAAATCCAGGTAATAGAGGAAGTTTTACATTTACATATACAGCAAACTTATTTCTTCCTGCTTTCAAGTTACAAATCCCAAGTGCTTAACAGTCACAGTACAGTTTCTCCATCCTTGAAATTCTGAACACAAAATCTGTTTCACAGTTTGAAGTCATAATGATTTGTTTCCCCATCAAAAGAATAAAGAGAAGACCTTCCTCTATATATGGAAGATAACTCCAAATTGAGTAAAAACTCTAACCCACAATTTAAGAGAATAAAATTAGAAACATTGCTTATTAATTTTTCTGTACATAAAATCAAAGTTGACATATTAACAGTTATTAAGACAATAAAGAAAACAATGCAGTAAACATGAAAAACTAAGCAAACATTTTAACATAATTAAGACTATACCTGGATAATCTCCACAAGTCTGCAGAGTACATAAACACTCATGACATAATGCCCAGAGTTCATGGTCTTTCAGGGGTTTACCATACCAAGTCAACAGGATTTTTAGAGAGATGCACTGAAATAAAAGGAGTGAGGATGCAGCAAGTTATTAAAATTATCAGAAACAAAAAATGTTTACTGATGCAATGAAAAGGCAAATCTTAATATAAAACACACTTACCTAAAAAGCATTAAGGTATTTATTGCACCTGCCAGCAATGAACTAATAATGCTTCTTATTTAAAGTATTATATATATAATTAGATTAGTATTATTTGTTATTTAAAGTATTATATACATAATACTACTTATTGAAAAAACATTGCACAGTAAGCTATCTGTATAGATGAATCAGTAGTTCCTTAATCATGTAATAAAAGTGGAATTCAAGTTAGATTTCAGCCAGAATAAAAGTGTTTCAGGAAAAATTAGCTGCTTGGAAGCTCTTTCTTGTCATACTAAGGAAAGACTCTTAGAATGTTAAAGATGACAATTAATTAGAGATGACACATAGACTTAAAAACATAAAAATCCAAGTGATCACCACCAACAATAAAATCCCACATTCAAACCCTGATTTACCCTGACAGATTCATTACACATCTTACCTTAAAGATCTCATCAACATTTGTTGTTCTTCTGTGAAAGATGTTAACAATGTTGACAGAATTAATGACTGGTTTATTTGAAGTCCAAGCATGTTGTTCTGCTTTTAATCACTGGCTGTTCAATTTGTAGCGACAGAATTTGTTTTTCTGGCTATCAATTTAGCTTTTGATACCTGGCATCATATATTTATGTAACAAATCCTGCTCCATGGAAACTTACTGTTCTTCAGAGAATCCATTTTTCAATTTCTTTTTTGGAGAGGTGAATATAAGAATTTGAAATTGATAGTATGGTATAGACACCTTCCCAATCAAGCTGCGCTAATGGAAAAGCTTATCGCTCCTAGTGGCTCTTAATGTCAGTTGGACCTTTTGATCCCCATCAATCAAAGGAACAGTAAAAGATTCACAGTAGGCAGAAACGTCTGGGTTAGAACTGACACATCCAACTATTTTTAAAAACAGCACCACACATTTTCTGTTGCTTATGCAGCCCAAAGATAGTAAAGTATCTGTAAATGTCACCTTTTGGCCACATTGGAGAAAAGAACTACTAGAAGCAATTCAGAATTAACTCTGGAGGAAAAAGAAAAAAAAAACCCAACAAAACAAAAATGGAGCATAGGAGACAAACAAAGATTAAAACCTCTGAACTGTTCTGTTGTTTTTACAGACACCTTTATATTCCAATCAATCTTGGTGAAATCTAAACAGACTAAGGGTCTCTCTCACACACAATGGTAGTTCATTACATTTGGCACATCAGTCTCTGCACTGCCAGTTAATGCAGCCTATTTTCCATTATCCTGGCTATGAAACACCCATCAGGGAGGCACTATTTGGATTTTATTGTAAAATACATAATCAACAGACTACTGCATTAACTTTCAAGGTTGACAAACAAATAGCATCCCTGCAATCTATGGGGAGGAGAAAAAGAACCACATTTCTGCAGCTGAAACTTTGTTGGTACTTCTTACCAGAAGACCTTTTCAAGAAACGTAATACTTCAGGCTCATACTGTTTAAAAATCTCTTGAGGGCGATCCAGATAAACTATAATTTTTTAACAAGATGTGCAAAACACACCTTTTGATTTACTTCAAATGTTTTATATTCTGCCTACCTCCAACTTACATAAAAATTAGTTTGGTGCTTTTATTCTCTTCTCTATTGTGGCACATCACAAAAATTAGTAACTTTAGCATACACAGATTTGAAGTCAAGTAATAAGGTTAAGCTTCATTCTCAAATTTTGCTATCACCAGCATCCTGGCATGCAAAATTCTTTCATCAATGTGCTCCTTCCTTATATCTAGACAAGTAAGCTCTTGAACTTCCTGATAAAAAGACATCAATCGCACAGCAGGAAGGAAAAGGACAGACAGAAGAATTAGAGTAGAGAATATTCAAGATAAAGCTTCATACTTGATTGATTACTGCCTCTGACCAGTGCTGCATTCCCTGCTCCACAGCACTCTAGTTCTCATGCGCATCAAGTGTCTTTGCCCACAGACACTTTACAATGAAAGAAACAGAAAAATTTTCAAATTCACCCTGCACAGCTGACATAAGAGAAATCAAAATAGAAATTCTACAGGCTGACTTGAACATTACGGAGGTTTGGGGATTTGGGAATATTTTTGTAATAAGTACACACCACTTGCACATGTGTTATTGAAAGAGAATCCCTCCTCTTGAAGTTTATGTTCCTAGAGGCTCTAAAAGTTGCAGCAGAGAAAGATGGACTTCCTCTATTCCATATAGAAATCACCTCTCACTTCAGGACAAGGTGGTGAATGGCTAGCTAGATGGAAGAACCACCTCTCATTAAATTGGAGACTGAAGTTAGTTGTACAGCAGAAAGCTGAAAGGTATTTCCCATCACTTCTGGGATGATACCCAAGCTCTCTAGAGGAAGAAAGAAATGACAGAAAGAAATTTAAGCACAGCAGGAAAGTGGGAACAAGCCTTAAGAGGAGCAGCAAAATTTTATGATAAGAAAAAAGGAAGAGTCAATGATAGATAACAAAATAGAAGATGAAAAAGCACCAGAAAAAGTCTGTTTCAGAAGGAAAAATGATGCAGGAAAAGCAAATCTTAGCAGAAGTGAGAATTGCTTCCATGCACAGGATGGCTAAATTAACCTGAGTCAGGAAAAAAAAAAATCAAGAATGCAGTTACAGCTTGGTGAACTTCATTTAAATGTATACCCTCATTGTTTCTCTCTGGCAAGCATCCTAAAGAATGAGCTTCAAATATTAATATTGTAGCTAGTTGTTTCTCCTGTGATACTAATAGCTAACTGCATTAGCATTATCTCTTATTATAATCCAAGTCTCTCCCAACCTTGACCATACCAAAAGATTATTTTCATTCTTGAAAACGAAACAAAATGCAAAAAAAAAAAAAAAACTAACAAAAACCCCAAACAAAAAAAACCCCACAGCCCTCTCTTCCAAAGCCAGCCAAAAAAGCAAAAAATCAAACAAAAAACCCTAACAAAAAAACCCCAGCCCCCTCCCCCAAAAACAGCAAAACAAAAAAAACCAAACCAAACCAAAACAACCCAAAACCAAAACCCACACACAAAAATCCAAACCAAAAAACAACCCAAGAAGGTAATTCTTCTAGTGTTCTAATTACTTAAACTGCTCACCTTCCTACACCAGTAAGAATTCTGGAAGACTTCATCTGAAGACTGAGGATTCAGACCTGCTGGGGACTTGTCCTAACACTTTATAAAAGCTGCATGATAAGACATGTTTCATCATACATTTACAGATGTGATGAAAAATGTGTGCAGTCTGGTTAAAATAGTTTCCACAGAAAAATAATACACTTTTCAACTTCAGGTCATGAGGCAACTTTTATTTAAGCCTCAAACCTCAAAGGTATTTTACGCACTGCACATTCAAACTCCACTGAACTTCTTTGTGTTCCAGTAAACACTTAAGTGTAAAATTTTCTTATTTAGGCATGTCTGATGCTTGGTTGCTATGTTTGGGTATTTTCTACACGCAATTCTCCAACCCACAGCTATTACTATTCCCTACAAGTTAAAAAAACTCTCACTCAACCACCAAGAAAATAAAAAAAACCCAACAAACTGAAACACTGGAAAACATATGATTAAATTTTTTTAGTCAAACCACATGTAGCATGCACTGTTCATTAACCATCTGCTCAGACATTTTAGAAAAGCAAGCTCAAGACAACTGTTCAGCATCCATAATGCCTCAAATGCACTTCAGTTAAAGCACTTAATTTTAATACTGATATTCAAACATTTATTAATATATTAGCACCAGTGGAATTGCAAAGAGCAAACAAAATTATAATCCAGTGCCTCTTCTTGACTTTTTTTCTATGTGCTTAAACTGACCTTTACATAACAGAAATTGGATAACTCAGTTTTAAGTAAGAAACTTTTTACAGCAGTTTTGAGAAAAAAAATATGAAAAAGCCAAATGACTGATTACTGCCTATAGCTACAGACTGATGACATTTTGTTTTATGCCAAAAAGACCACTTTTTAAGCCTCACTTGTCTTGTTTGGGGTTTTTTTGGTGTTTGTTTTGTTTTGGTTTTTTTCCCCCCCAACAAAAGTGGTGTTTAGTTCTTCAGATCATTTAACAGATCTTTTATTTCATTGTGGGTACCAGAACTGTAAACTCAAAACTTTTTAATAAAAGTTATATATATTCAGACTATGCCAATGTACTATATTTTATTAATATAATGCTGGCATGTTTTAAATAGCCAAAGCAAGCAAGATTTATCATTTTTCTTTTCTTAATAAATTCTGTTCTGGGAATTGACAACTTCTTTCTTTCAAGTGTTATTTCCCCCGTGTTCAAGTGTCATTCTCCAGCTGCATGGCTTTTCACTTCCTTCATGCTTGACTGGATATGAATAACCAACAGAAAATAAATGTGTATATGCCAGGTTCCCATTAACCCTTCTCATGTAAAGGCCATAGCATTTGAATCACAGATTAACATTCAAAACCATTAGAGATGAGACACACCTGATTGGAATGAAACTGGTTAGAGAAATAAAAGATCCCCACTCAAACTTGAAGTGAAAAATATTTATTTACGCATGCAAAACTATAAAAATTATTAGGAAAACCCTCACAAGATACATTGCAGTAGCCAGACAAAAGCAAGAGAGTACTTTTAGTAATGCTTACTAGCAGTAAAGCACACAACATTAGGAAGCAGTGTAGGAGTATTAGAAAAATACTGTCCACTGGAGAAGTATTGACAGGCAAGAAAAACTGTCTGTTCTCCAGAGTAGACAAGGTTGATCTTCAACCGGATGGGACTGGTATTGCATTTCTCTAAAGAACAAGAAATATTTAAAGAGATGCTAGTGGTACTATTTCAAGAGCTGTATTTGCTGCAATCATGCTTATCTGTTATAGAAAAGTAGTGAAAGAGCAGCACTGTAAATCTGAGGTGTTTTTTATTTAGCCCAGAAGATAAAAATCACATATTAGCTGGGGCTTCACATTTTTTGTGCCTTTGCAGTAAATGAAAAAACTCTCAGACTCAAGTTATAACTTCTTAAAAACAAAACAACCAAAAAACACCCATATATTTTTAGGCATTTGGTAAAATTCTGGCACAGAGAAATTAAATGAAAGGTAACTTGAAAGAGACATCAGCTGCAGCTTTTCACATAAGGGATAGCACAGTATGGCTTTATTTTTGCAATTGTCAGAAGGTAAGACAGAGGCAGAAACTGCTGTTTCAGAAGCCTGAGGAATAACATTTGTTGTCTAAAAGAAGAAAAAGAAGCTGAAAACATTAACACCCCTCCCCTTTCCTCTAAGACAACTTATAATAGCCTGCCATACCCCACTTCTATCAGGAGCCTACTTACTTAGAAGAAAGAAATTCTGTTCAAGCTGAAAAAAGCATTTTATTTAAATTGATGATGAAGCAGTTGAGGGGAATTTCAGAAGGATGGCAGAATAACCTGAAAACACATTCTTGTTTACTTTTCCATGTGCCAATCTCAAGTGTGGCTGCAGGAAAAGGAAACGGGACATTTTTTACATCTTTTAAATCAGGCAAGAATTTTAGAAAACTTTAATTCTCAGGAAGGTTATTTTCTCAAAAGTATCTTCATGTACCCAGACTTAAATTGCTGTCCTGGTAATCCAGTAAGGACAGAATACAGGCCTTATTTCAACAGATTTTTTCCTACTTAAAGAAGGATCCCTATCACTACACTCAGTTTAAGTGATGACATTTTATACACCAAACCTCCCTAGTTAACACAGAAGCTTAAGTAAGCCCACTTCCACCTCAAGGCAAGTGACTTCAGTATGGTACCTATATTTCTTGGAATTAAAACCCCCCAAACCAACAAAACCAAAACCAAAACACAAACACAAAACAAAACAAAAATCCAAACCAGCTGCAGTAGGGTTTTATAGTGGTCTGATAGCCTTACCCTAGCCATCTTTTCCATGACAAATAAACATGCAAGATAACTCCTAGGTTTATACAGTTTAGCATAAAACCATAAAAACTCAATTCAGAGAAAAGACCTGTACTTCAGATGACATTGTTTTCTGTTGCTTGAATACTAAGACATATCTAGATTTCTGTTTTCTAATAAGCTTTCTCACAAGACGTCAGTGACTGAAATTACTATGATCCTTGCTAGAAACACACATACATCTACTAAATGAAGAGGTTCATGTAAATCCAGAGTAGCAAGTGACATAGGAAAAGCAGACGACTTTGGACTCTTCTGAACATGTTAGGTTGCATAGTTCAGAGCAGGAGGAGGGGAAAAAAAAAAGTGGAAAAAAGAAAAGAAGTGTCTACAGTATATGTATCTTTTCCCAGAGTCTGAAGAATGCACCTGCAGGATTTAAGAATTAAATAAAGGATTCAATATGCATACAATGAGTAACTCCCTCAGAGAGCAAAAACACGCCATGTGGTACTTATCCATATTTACTATTCTCCTGCACTACGAGTTCAATAAGTGTACATGCTGTTGAGAGGAGAAGAGACAGGAAAGGGATAAAAAAAAAATCATTTAAGACTGAATCTTCAACGTTGAATTGATTTTTTTTTTAACTATGATGAACCAAAGGCTATGATGAACACACTTGATAGTCCTAGGCTACTTCTCCAGTGGATGTGTTCGGGCAAGATGAAAAGAGGGATGGATGCAGACTGAAAATAACCTTAGGTGCCACTGCATGGGAGGGCTGGAAGACTGGCTTTTAGGCAAGGAGAACCAGGGTGAGTTGACAGTAAACAAGGAAAAAAACCCAGTCTCTTCATAATTTTTGGAAATTAACTATTTGAAGTTTGTGCTGCTCATTTTTATCAAGTCACAGCAAGGCTGGACTGTCATCAAGGCTGGCATCAGCCACCTGCATTTTTGGCCAGCAGCTTTCCTATCACACGGCTTGTTTACATCTCTTTGAGTGTGGCACAAGAGAAAACCATCTAGTCAGAGACCAAACTTGTCCACCCTGAGAATATGTAACTTGAGCAGAGAAGAGACCACACTGCAACTACCTATCAACAAATTCTAGTAGACTAATTATCAGCTCTCCTTCTTTGTGTTTGACTATTTACAAAGGTGAAAAGCTTGAGACAACATATCCATCATATTGTGCACATATTTGAATTCTATCATGAAATATACATAACAAACACAGGAGTGGTAATTTAAGAACACAGAACAGATACAGCATATGTACAATTTTCAAAAACTTAAATGTACACATAGATTAAAAAGAAGAAAAAAAAAAAGTGGAGTCTTTCCACCTCCTGAAGCAGATGGGATATTGCCATTGATTTCAATGAGGTCATGTTTACAGACAGGAACTCTGCAATTTTTATAAGCACCTGGGATGCCCACTGCAAGGTACTGAACTTTATGCACTGACAGTAACAAAGAGTTAAAAATCTACACGTGCTCTGGTAATGTTCTCTTACAAATGTAACCAACTTTTAAGTATGCTGCTCTAACACGCTAGCACATATACTCCATTTGTAAGAAAAAAAATTGAGATGAAAGTTGATTTTGCACAGCATAATTTTCACTGTAGTACTTTAAAGAGATAAAAAGGACCACCATGTTTCCAATATTAACTAATTTAAGTGTGCAGACTAGCAAAATTCAGTTTTCCAGGATGCTAAAGGGGGTGAGGGGAAAAAAAAAGAAATAAAAATCACACAGTATTTAAGGCATTTCATCTCCACATAAGTGACTACAGCAACTATATAATGAAGACTTTATTTTTACTACCTGTTCATTATCTCTGATTTCTGACCCTCTGCCTCCACAAAGATTATCTTCATTATTGTTTGCACTCATCGCACCGTTGCTTAATTCTGGAGACCTAACTAGGTTTGATCCGTATCTGTTCCCACTGGGTTTTGTCGTTAACACTGAAGCCATCTTGTTAAAATGTGGTAAAGAACTTTCATTTGACCCTTGAAAAGTTTCAGAAGAGTCTTCCAATGCCATGTAATTGTCTAGCATTTTTGCTCCAGCAAGTGATTGATTTGGACCTTTCATAGCTGTATTTGGCATTTCAGAGGTAGCACCAGAACAGTCGTCTTTGTGATCAGATGAAGCAAAACCTATCTTTTTACCATTAATAAGCAACATATGTTCTTCTAGATTCATGCCAGACACCTGTGTGCATACACATGGAGCTTCTAAATGAAGATCATTAACCTGGTGATTCGTTGGTTCTATTTTTGGTGGACTACTAATATTAAATGAATTAAGATTTCCCTTTGCAAAAGCAACCTCATTATTATTGTCTAGAGGGAGTGACTCTTGTGTTAGCAAGTGATTTTTCCTAGCTAGAGGTCCACTGTTGGTTACAGAAGTAAAAAAGTTATTTGTATCTGCAGGTTCCATTGGTAGCTTTGGAAAGGTTTTAATTTTTCTCAAAGAACCTTTCTTAAAAATGCCATCTCTCTCCAGGTCAGTAACACATGATTTTATATCCAATGCAACACTAGCAAAGCTGTCAGTATACACTGCATGTTTGTCCTCTTCTTTGCTCTTTTTAGTGTGAGTTGCAAGTTGAGAATGTTGAGTTTTCTCGTTATCCTGATCACTTTGCGTTTCCTTTAAACCTCTTTCTCTGCCAGTCACCATAGTAACTATAGAAGAATCCTTATGACAGGTAGCTGTCACATCTTCTACTGCAGACAAATCACCTGCTATGTTGTTTTTCTCATTTGAATGTAATTTAGATCCCAAACTTCTCTGACACATTCTTCCCTTCCACATGTTATCACAGACATCTAGATGCAAAAACAGATGCATGTATTAAATGCATATTTAAACCTTCTAATCTTTCCTAAAAAATATTTATATTGCTTTTTCTGCTACTACTGTTACATATCTTCAGTATGTTACACAAATTAATTATTTCTGGACAAGCCATTTTTAATCATAAAAGGACATAAAATATATTAATTATGCTCATTAAGAACTGTACTTTCGCTGCTCTCCACCCCTAATCCACAAATAATTAATGACTTTTTGATATGTAGAAAGGAACCTATAAGAGAAAGTACACATAGTATTTTGAAAATCATTACATGTGTCAGGCAAACTAAAGTTCTAGACTAAATATATTTAAAGTTTACCTTGAGAAGCACCAAATGATTCAATTGAAAGAACTCTTCTTCCAACAGCAGACAGGCTCCGACAAATATTACTTGATGAAGCAACCTTCAGTTTTTCTTCACATAATGACAAAATGCTCTAGAGAAAATTAGTATTAAATACTTATTTAATTATGAATAATTTGTGAGTTTTGACTAAGGTCAATCATGTTAACTCACACAGTATATCTGAATTTATACGATGTTATATTGGAGGTTTTTTGTGCGCTGTTCATTATACTGTGTTTCTATTATGCCACTGAATTCATTTCTAATTTTTACCGCAGGCTATCATGAAATTATTTAATACATTTCAAGTTCTAGCCTACAGTTAGAACACTAAGAACAACAGATAAAATTAATATATACAAATAACATAATGAAACTGTAGAAATCTAGAGAGAGGATTATTTTTTATACAGCCAGTGATTCATTTGAAGTGACGTGTGCAGGATAATAACTGTTTTTATTACCAAAATTACATTCAGAGTATATCCTGAATCTTTTAAAAACTTCAAAATACAAATATCTGGAATGTACTGTTACCAATTAGAGAAAGCAATCATTATCAAATTACAAAAAGAAACATTATTACACAGCTCTAATCTGTAGCCTGAGTATCATTCAATTGCATTAGCACTGGTCTCACACACAATTAACTACAGGCATTCACACGTTTGAAAACCTGTCACTTAGGGAAGGAAGTGAAAGAGAGCTGCCTTGTCAAATGCATCCCACTGTTTCCTCAGTAACTGTTCCTAAATAAACACTGATGGGACCTCATACAGCTCTGATGGCTGCTCTTCTCCATTAGCCTGCTCAACTGCTTTTCTGCTGTTGTGAGTAGAAGATAGTGGCTCTGTTGGTTCACACACCAGATTGAGGAAGGGCAGGAAAAAATGAGAGTTTTTTTGCGGGGGGGGGTGGGGGTGGGGGTGGGGTGGGTTTGTGTATGTGGGTTTTTTTGTGTTTTGCTTTGTTTGTTTTTTGTTTTGCTGCTGTTGGGGGTTTTTTGTTTGTCTATTTTTTCCCAAGAATGAAAATAATCTTCTGATACTGTCACAAAGCAACCTTTGTATATTACCCTAGATCATCTGTGACCCACTCTGTCCTTGAGTTTATGTGAGTAGTCAGCGATAGCTTTCACTGGCTACAGACCAAATGGAGATGGCTAGGGAGTAATGTACAATTCCCTTCCTGATTATGCTAGAAAGTGTACAAAGAGAAATACAGAAGAGCTGATCAAGAAGGCTCTATGTCAGGAGTGGTCTCCTGCCTGGGTAGTCCCCAACCAGGGAGCCAATATTCGCTTTATAAAAATAAATCTATTAATTCTTCTTCTGCAGCACTCCTTATGTGGAGGACTGATTTAAAATATACACTATCAGTTCAGGAGGAAAAAAAACAAGTACATAGCACTACACAGAAGTAGATGAACTGAATCCAAGAAAAGCTGTATTTGAACAACTGCTACTCTCTGGTTACAGTCTGAAGTCTGCAAAACAACACATTAAAGCTAAACTTTCACACATTAATACCAACTAACACATTATCATAGAATCATAGAATAGTTAGGGTTGGAAAGGACCTGAAGATCATCTAGTTCCAACCCCCCCCGGCATGGGCAGGGACACCTCCCACTAAACCATGCCATCCAAGGCTATGTCCAATCCAGCCTTGAACACCGCCAGCGATCTTGACAAATTCTTTGTATCTTTAAATTCTTCACGAAAACTAAAGGTATTTCACAGCATAATGCCTGTGTTATTTGTTACTTCTAATGGCTTTCTCTCTCTAAACTAAACATTAAATGGGAAGAAACAGTTAATGAGAAAATTTAGATCCACAAATGTATTCACCCAACCTTCTTTGAAAGTCAAATCACTGTAAAATATCTACATCTGTTCTTCAGGTTGCCACCCCATTAGAGTAGGAAGAAACAATTTCTTTTTAGTCTGGGAAAACTTCAGCTGTCTTACAAATTTGAGCCTATTACATATAAAGATCATCTGTTTATTAATGGGCACACACACAGAAATCCTTTTGCCACCTTATTTTGAACAGGAAATTATGCAAGGCTGTTTTACCTCAATATCCGGCCTATTTTCAGGATTCTCTTCTTGCATTTGTTCCAGTAGAGTATGTAGATCCTGTCCAAATTCTGATTCTGTCTCAGGTTCTAATATATATTCTATTGCTGCTTTCATCGTTGCACCCAAAGAATAGACATGCGCCTGTATGAAGTTTACAAAAAGGCATTAAATGTTACCAACTATTTTTCATGCCAAAAAGCTCTGAGAGCACAAGAGATACAGCTTACATTGCTTTCATTTTTAACTTATGCGGTAACAGTTTACTGGAAAGGTGGTTTAATTTAAACAGGAGGGATAAAACAGGCTTCAGTCCTGGTTTGGGGGATATGCATTTTGCAAACAAAAAGAAATAACTCTGTGGGGTCCAGCTAGAAACTTTTTTCTTCCTCATCAATATCAAGTATTACAATTATTCATTTGCTACAGTAAAATATAAAACTTGTCCCCCTGTGTGTGCAAGCAGAGTCAGAAGCATGCTGGGAGATCAAAGTAGCATTCCTCTTAGCAGGTAAAAAAAAATCAGTTTGCCAAAAACCTTTATATATAGCAGTATTTTTTAAGTGCTATCTAGCAGAAAAAAGGCAAGCAAAATCAATACAGAACAGTATCACCTGTCCCTGAAGATACTTATGAAATAATTTTAAAGAAATACCCCATATTTGCAACCTCTGCTTCTCTTAAAGCCTACAGGCTTGTGATGAGCTCCAGCAAAAACAGAAGTGAACCAACAGCTTTCTTAAATCTCGTGCTTATGCATTAGATTTGCCACACAACACAGCTATCTCCTAACTTTAGAAACATTGTGCTTCTTAAAAAAAAATAATAAAAAGTAAAAAAATCTTTTCAGATCTGCTTTAGTAGTAATGGAATTTGCCCATGATGGCCTATATTTTATTTTCATATTCTATTCAGATTTGCAATTCATTAATTACAATTCAGTAAAATTTGTAACCAGGATTATAACTGCAAGTCTGTGTAAACACTTCAATGGTGATGTAGTACAGCCAGGAATTGAAGTGTACTGAAAACTGCCCTCTCAGGTTTACCAATACATACTAGAATTTTACGTGAAATATGGCTGTACTAATGCATTTGTTATAGCTTTACTATTTTTCACCCTAGAAAGAAAACTAACTTTAAGGTCAAAAGTAACTTCTTCCCTAGACCCTCCTGTTCCCCCTTCCAATTTTTTCATGGTGTATTATTGTCTCTAAATTGTATGAAGGGGAGGTGACTTGTTCCACAGGCATGCATACATGTTTACTTTCTAGTGAGGCTGGGCATCTTCACAAAGGGGAGTGCAACACTACTGCATAAGGAAGTGCTGTGTGTGTAAGCAGGCCGCTTGGACAGTTTCACTTCTCCCCCTTCCTCCATGTGCCCCCAACAAGAAAGCATAAACTGGTGCTGACTACTGGATATAAAGCCTTGATTTGCCCTTGGGACACATCAAGATCAGGACAAAGGTCAGAAAAACAAACCATGTCAGAGGATCTAAAAGGAAAAGATCAATTTATTCTTTTTTTTTTTGCAAAGCAGTAATTTCAGCCTCAAGTTCCTCACTACCATACAACTTCACCATCATGCAGAAGAGACAACTGAAGACTTTTGTTTTAATCTTGAGAGTCTCAAAGAAACTCAGGTAGGAACTGTTAAGATTTTTACTTTAATTTAGCATGAGAATGAATGTTGCTCATCTGTTCCGAGAGTAAAGGCTACTTTTCCTCTTCCCCCCCAATACATTAAGCTATAACCCACTTAAGTGGCAGTAGCCCTACTGAACTACATTATTGACAGACTGCCATGATTATGGTTTGGTGGTTTTTTTTGTGGGTTTTTTCTTGTTAAGATAAACCTGTCTATATTGGCAAAAAGGATACAAAATTATGAAGCCTGAGCGAAACTCACTAACAAGGTGGTAGGAAGACAGTTTTTTCTTCATACTTCCTGAAGTTACCACTCTTTCCCTCGTACCTATTTTGGCTCCAGAAAATGAACTCCATCCTGAACTAATGGAAGTACAACTTCTAATAAACGTTTAGAGGATGATGGTCCTGCAGTCTGCAAAAATTAACTCACTATAAACCTAACCAGGTATAAATTAATACCTTTCTAAGTCTGCCCAACACTGAAGGCCTGGGAAAAAACAAGAAAAAAAAAATTTATTCTAGATTTATACTTTGGTATATTTCAATCTGGGCAAGAAATTTAACCAAAATTCCTTCCCCACCACCCAGGAATTTATGAAGACAGTTTTAAAGGTTTTTTTTTTTTTTTTTTTTTTTTTTTCTACGGGCTGTTTCATAAGCTTTTCAATAGTGAAGAAGAAGTGTAGAGTTTAGAACTTATTCCTCTACTTTGATATTAAATACTGTGAGCATAGTGAGCTATATCATTTTGCATTTCTCAACACACATCATAAAAGAAAACTGAATATAAAGAACAAGACGGAAAGGAAGACGAATTCTTAAAAATGTAATACCGCCTATTTAAAGACATTTTTATATAAAAGTAATATTGTACTGTGGTAGTTTCATATACTCAATATTATTGAGTTTTTCCATGTATTTTATACAAACTGTAACAAGTGACACCAGCTCTGTTGCACAAAATGACTACTAAAGAAATTAATCACTCCCTTAAGCATAAGGAAAAAAATCATAATGTACAGGTTATGGACATACGCTATATGCAGACCCAGCAATGTCAGAATACCAGATGAAAATAATGTCACATACTGTGGGGGCACCTTTGAATTCAGGATCTGCTTCTGAACAGAATAACCAATGTCAGCCTCCCTATGCTGATTCTAACATCAGGAATGGGTAGAATTGCTATCTTCAGAAAATTTGTTTTCAGACTGTAACATCCACTATATAACCGACTCCAAGATTCATTGATGATACTTTACATATATTGCTTATGTGCTTTTACATCACGTGGCAAAAGCAAGCAACACATTACATTGTATGCCATCAGCAAATCTTGCATTTGTATTTATTTAGTATGGTGTTCTATTTATAGAAATGCCAAGGTTAACAAAGGCAGCAGCAGCAAAAAACAGCTTTAATCTTACTCACTCTTAGGGGAAAAAAAAAATTAAAGGGAGGGGAAGAAAAGAGAAAAAGCAACTAAGACAGCCTACAGAAACATAACGTTGTAACACTTGGCATGTCCTTAACAACCCACATCAAAAGACAGGATGTAGCCATGAAGTAAGAATTAAAAACAATTTACTTCAAATTGTCAACTTACTTCACACATTTCTTTTTCCCTGTTTGGCGTTTAAGCAAACAGGTAGAAACTTCAGGGAAATTCTGAACTAGAATATGGCTGCAAAAGATTCTTGGTCCTGCCTCCTCTTCTTATGATGTTCAAAAGTAGTATTTTACACATGCCTACAGGCATTGCTTTTATTTTATCATTTGGACATTACCTGTATGCTTAAGCCTCTCCAAAAGAGGTGTGATTCCTCAGCATTTGATTTCATTCACAGAATGTAGTGTCTGCTCCAAACAAACTCTTGTTTATTCTTATACGCTGTGTATCCAATCCTCTTTCAGTAATAAATTTATAAGAAATCACAGATAATTTCTTATAATACAGAAGAAACGGAATTCATTACATACAACTCAAATACCAACTCCAAAAGCAGGACAGAAAGATGAGGAACTTAACTTTGAGGGAACAAAAAAATTTGCCTTTGGCAAATTTTTTTTACCCACAGAAGGATGCATATTTACATTATAAGACACAGGAACAGGAAGGGCAAAGCAACATATTACCTCATCCCACTCTTCCCAATTAATAATTTCTGTGCACAGTGGGGTATAACTCGTATCCCCTAGTCTGCCTTTAAAAGCACCAGGGTCTGAGATACAAGCAGATAGGCTTCCACTCCCTCCATTTTGCTGTCCTGTTTTAAAGAAGTTCACTGTATCTTTTCTTGTACAAAGGGAAGGCCAGATTCATATTAAAGAGAGGCGCTTTTTTTCACTCAGACAGAAAGTTGTTCTGTTGAGAAACTTCCTTTCCTCTGCCACCACTACCTCCACAAGAAAAGGGCAAAAGAAAATCCAGCTTTTTAATGAATTTCCTGAGCTGACAGTAAACATGGCTAATATGTAAAGTAATCAAAAATAACAAGTCTCCTGTCTGAACTGGAGCAATAAGAAAATGAGTTAGTGATCATCCACTAGGTGGGGCATTCCCCAAAGTTATGGATTAAATCTGATTCTGTTTACCAGACTTAGATTTAGGAAGAAAATTTCACTTTCTGGGAAAGCAAGATGATAAATGCAATAAATAAATAAAATAATAAGTACAGAATATCTAATGCTTATTAGAAGGGACTACTCTCAATGAAAACAAACTCACAATTAAGCTAATTTTTTTTTAGTATGCTATAAGGAGAGTTAGAAACTAAAAGGAAAGAGCAGCAAACAACTTTTCTTCTCCTGGAAGTCAAGCAAAAACTGGTACTGTACTGTCAGTTAGGAACTTTCTTAAGTAGTTGAGAGAGTTTTGTTTCTCTCCTTAGTTTATGGAAAAAAAAAAAAAAAAACAACCCACAAAAAAACCAAAAAACACCAACCCACCAAAAAACCCACCTGTTTTAAATCTAGCTAAGAACAGTTTTTGAATTACAGGAACTTTTGCATTACAGGAAAACAACATTAATAGCTGGTAAATAGCATGCATGTCAAGAAAGATCCAAAGGAATTAAAAATGAAAGCAAAACATCTTCACAATTACACCCAACCTGTAGCTGTGCCTGGGATTGCCCTGATGCAGATGTAGGACCTTGCACTTCACTTTGCTGAACTTCATGAGGTTTGTGTTGGCCCACCTCTCAAGAATGTCAAGGCCCCTCTGAATGGCATCCCTTCCCTCCAGCATGTTCACTGTACCACACAGCTGGGGTGTCATCAGCAAACTTGCTGGAAGCACTTACTAAGGGAGAGGACAGCTTCTATCACCATGTTAAAATTCTATATTATAAGTGATCTATATTCAAGGCTTCTGTCAGTTCCAATCAAAAGTTAGCTGCCTTGCTGCATGCCATTTTATGACCATTTAACCCTACAGGAAGTGAAATCAGAGAACAGTAATGATCCACTCTAGTTTTAAAATCTGCAAATCAAAAGATCAGGAGAGGAAGTAAAAGCTCCAGGCCTACACGCAGAGTGTGACAGAGGCTCCGTTGTATTATTGCCTGGCAGGGCTAATGAAGTAGTCTTCTATAGGCACTCATATTTGCAGATAAACACTACAGAAAAAAAGCTGACAAAAGAGCTTTTGAGTAGTGACTGCATAAGCATTTAGCATATTGCAATTATGAATAATGACCATTTACATTTTGTATTGAGATTTCACTAAGTTCAGAAATGTAGGTCTTCAGCTGAACTGAATAAGACACACTGTAATAGAATTAATACTTCCTGTAAAACTTCTTTGACTAAATGACAAGCTACAGAAATAGTCTAAGACAGTTCTTGGTTTTGACATTCATATCTGACCCTTATTTTACTT
Organism: Ara ararauna; assembly: GCA_028858755.1. Lineage (NCBI taxonomy): Eukaryota > Metazoa > Chordata > Aves > Psittaciformes > Psittacidae > Ara > Ara ararauna. Next base: position 73,824,956 of record CM054381.1, read on the forward strand.
TGCAATTTTTTCTTTTATTTACTGAGATGCTTCCACCCTTTTACAATTCAAAGGATTTAAAGGTTCCTATAATGATAGCTTCAGCATTGTTATAAAATTCAAAGTTTTATAAAGAATTTCAAGGTAATGCTTGAGAAAATTACTATTGGGAGAAACATTTCATATTTATCTAAGTGTTTTTTTCAATGTACTTCAAATTACACTATTTTTATGCAAAAGAAAGTCAGACAGTAGAATTCTTCTGCAACAAAATGAAAGGGAAATAGGGCTATTTTTAATACTTTCCTTCTTTACAAAGAGACTAAATGCTTTTCTGCGTAACTGCAATTACTGAAAGGTGCTGTACAAAACATTAGCTTTTTATTCAGTTGGCACTTTGGATGTGTAGATAATTAGTTTGCAGAATGTGCTGAAAGTGCTAAACCACTGTACACTATTCACAAAACATACACTGTAGCCTGAATTGGTAGCAAACGCTGGAAAAACATTTTCAACCAAAGCTATACTTGCAGTTTGTCCCTTCTAACTACAGTTGCTACTTAGCTTCGAAAAATTTTTCCCTGAAAGACTGTCATAGTCTTTCTAAAATGGGCATAAAAATTCAGCCACATGTCAGATTTTCTCAAATAATGTGTTCAAGCTGAAGTCTGTAGGTATTTCAATTCTTAAATTGCCTTTTAATCTACCTAACAACTAATCGAAATATTTTACTATGTTCTTAGACAAGCATTAGGTGACCAGTTTACACCACAAAACACAAGCAAGGCTTCACAGATACAATCTAAAAAGCAATGCTATAACGACATAAGGAGAAGTGAACCAAGCAAAATACAAATGCACTTGGAAAGAGGATGTATCAGATACACTATGACTCAAATGTTGTCTAGTACCTACATTTTATTTTGGTTTCTTGTGACTTCTACTTATATCATTCAGTTTGAACTGACAAACTCTACACATCACTCTAATCTCAGTTTTCTAGTAGCAGGCTTCTTCTCTATAATGGTCCATGACAACTGTTTTATCTCCATGATTTTGTCTAAGCTTTATCCACAAACAACCTTTTTGCATCTGTGCTTTGCAGCAAGAATTTCCACAACTTACTGCATAACAAAGAAGCATTCTCTCTTGTTTTGAGTCTGTTCCATGAGTTTTGAACCTGTGTTCAACTCATTGTTGCCACCTACTTCTTCATCTACCAGGGCTGACAAATACTCACTCTATGGCTGCAGCCATGGCATACTTCACAGATTTCTAGCAGAGCTTCTCCCTCAGGGCATTCTTTTCCAGGCTAAAGAATATTACTGTAAATAATTGCTTCTTTTATGAAAGCTGTTTCACCACCTGGTCCTGGAAATTCATTTCATTGCTAATTTTGTCAACTTGGTCACTAGTCTACTGGACACTTATTGAGATTTAATTTCTATTTTTTTAATTCCCCATAAAGAGGAATGCAGAGTCAGAAAATACAAAAATTTTTCAACTGTACCTCAATATGGTTTCAAGGAGCTGTTACCTTAACTACTGTAGTGAAGACTACGATACATCTTAAGCCACTGGCAGCCACCTTTGTAAACATCCATTTCACTTTAAGAAGTCACACGAAGATGAACATACACAGAAACCTGACCAAATTTAAAACATGCCATGTGCATGAAATTACTCATGTGTTGTCAGGTTGAGGACACAAATTAAGAACAGGGTTCTTACATTTCCATCCCATTTTTAAGGCTACCTTAATCACAAAAATCAGCATCCCAACACAGATGGGCACACCAATTACTCCTCTCCTGCACAACTGTAGAAGTATAATAATGACAGGTAAGGAAGAACATTGCAGTAAAACTGCTGGAGACCACAGAGGTTAGATAGCAAAAGTTAAACACACTTATCTTTAAAGCTTCTTAAGCAAAGCTATTGCTTTTAGAACTGCCTTTGAAACAGAGTTACGTGTCATAACTCTCCTTAAGGTTTATCAGCCATTAACCTCCTTACTTTTAAGTTATATGCGATAGGTAATTCACTTATCACTTAATTATATTAACAAAATTTATCCCCTGTAGGCATAGAAACAAGGAAGCCTGGGATTGCATTCTATGCATTCTGAGCAGACTAGCTGTCTTCTCTCAACTGTTAAAGCTTTTTTTCATTATATGGCAAATATGATGTTATACAAGTTCATTAACTTATAGTTACTGAAGTTGTTTGTTTAAAAAAGTGTATTACTTTTATCTTTAATGTAAGAGAATGTGCCTACTGGTAAAGTTTTTCACTCTGAGTCAGAAATGCATTTGCACAATTCTGCATTGGGGAATGCTTAAATCCACATTTTGGAGCTAAAAAACTGAAGTGCAGCATTTCCAGTTAAGAACGCTATGGGCCAATTTAGTCAAATAGCATCCCAGTTCCTTTACCATGGCATAGATCAACAACATCAGGACTCTGACAGGTGAAATATTTGTTGCTGTGAAGTAACCATTTCACTTTTCTTTGAAGTAGTAATCTACATAGATTTTTTTTTTTTGTTTATATTTTATCATTGATGAATGGCAAATGTAAAAAGCTGGCCAAACATTTCTGAACTGATCCAACTGCATGACATCATGTTAAGACCACACTCAAAACATGAATTTTCACACAACAGCTGTAGGTGACTGAAATACCAAATGAGTAGGTAGCTCTCATTGCATGTATCAGGAATGTAAACAGCAGAGGATAATCAGGAATGATTTGTGGTTTGGTTGTTGCTTTTTTGGTGGTGGTGGTGGTGCTCTTGTGGCTGGTTTGGGGTTTTTTTGTTGTCATTTTTGTTTGATTGTTTCACTGGGGAATGATTTCTGCAGAAGTAAACCTTGCTTCTTCTCTATTCAGGCATAGAACTCATGTGACAGGAGTTGAAGCGTACAGCCCGTAAACAAGTAATATTTTTACAAGGAAAGAGTAACATAGATATTTCATTCATGCACTTCTTGAAAACCTGATTAAATCAACATTCCTGAGTAAAAAGGCCACCCCTGTTGCCATTAAAATTTAAGAGAAAGGAAGAGAGGTTTGCATGGGTTTGAGTGTTGGTTTTTGTTTAAGGTTATTTACCTTTTTTGAATTTCTTTTCTTTAACTTGGTAAAAGGGCTTAAAAGTTCAAGAATCCTGGAATATGTATATACTAACAGGTTTATACAAAAATGTCTCCAATAGTCACTTAAGAAAGCCTAAGTCACTTGCAATGCTTCTCCCAGGAGACAAGATCTTTAGTTTCAAAAGTGCATTCTCAACTGTTCTTTGAAGCTTTTTGAAATGCTGTAACTAAGGAGAATGATATGTGAGAGACAACCATTTTATTACAATCCTGAAAAATTTTATCTAGAGATTAGGAAGTTGCCCATTCTGACGACTACTTCTAAATCAATCATATCCCGAACCTTTCAAAAGAAGGAGATATTCATGAATGTTCTCATACACCGGTGAAATGCAAATGGTACATGCAGTTCACGCAAATAGTAAAAATGTTTTTTGTTATTGTTCAAGGGAATATAAAGTCTCCAGATCCAGTCTAGCAATGACCATGGATCTTTCAGTGAACTGAATATCCATGTGAAATAGACATAAAATTAATGCAATCTTCTGATACCAAGTAATGACAATGAATAATTTTGCTGGAGGTCTTCATGTTGCTTTTAAGGTTCAGGCTTTCAAAAGCATTTCTAACATTTCAAAAGCATTTTCTAACATTCTAAGGAGTAAATGATGTAAATAAGTGGAGGGTGCACAGGAAATTAAGTTCTGCCAGCAAGACCAGTGTGACGATGGCTCCACAAAACTAAAAAGTTTGAATGGGTAGCACCAGAAACCGACAGGTAATTCTACCAAGACTAAGGAAGACAATTTCATCTGTGGCTGAGAAAGTATCAGCATTAATCAGAAGACTTCATGTGGAAGAAACTGAAGATAAAAAAGTGATCCAAAACTTTTCTTTGTCTTTAACACTAAAGAAGCCTACAGTTTTATGACACTGCACAACAGGAGAAAACAATCTGTCCCCTTTTCCATAGATTTCTCCTTATGATAGAAACTATCCGCAAATTTATCCAACACAGATCCTCAGGCTTCTAAAAGAGTAAATTTCAACTACTACAGGAACCAACAATTTTAAGACAGAACACAAAATCCTCTTTCCACTCCCAATCTTTCCGTTACAGCCCCAAAATCCTCAAATAAGCTGATCTGAAAAATGCTTTTCTAAATCAGTGAATGATCCTCCTCAATCTTAAATAAATTATCTTAGCTTTAATAATGCCTTCTTACAGGAATCTTATTGCTGAGTAAGGAAGAAACCTAGAATTCCATGTATTTTCATTGAGCAGGTAACCCGTTCAGTCATTTCTCTCCTGAGGAGATTTTTCCACCAAAGAGACAGACTATTCCTGATAAAAATATAAGTCAGTCTATGAAAAGCTGTTTCACAATTAGAGACAAAACTGTAAAAATACCAGAAATATGCTCCTAAAGCCAGCTAGAAAAGACCAGTATGATAACGTTGCAAACCCAACTCCAGAACTAAGCAACAAGCTGTAGGTTTTTGAGGTAATCAAGTTAGAAACTTTAAGATATTCTATACATAAAAAACAGGCTGCTGTGGGGAGGAAAAAAAAAGAGGGGGAAAAAAATATTCTTCCTTTGGTTAGCTCTTCATGGAAAATTACTAAAGGATGATATTTGCCCAGTACTAAATCCCTGAATGGAACCTCAATTGGGCTGATGATGTAATCCTTGTTCTCTTGCTTTTACATTTCCTCTTCTATAGCACAGCAGTGGTACAGGTAACTAAATAGAAGTAATTTATTTTTATCACTGAAGGAAAAGACAGCTTTAAAAACACTCAGAAGAAAGAATGGCTTACACTACAGGAGGAGATAAGTTACCATTTGCTGATGACAAGCCTTGCTGCGGTTGGACAGAATTAGTCTCAAGAGGAGGCTTCATGAAACTAAGGGAAACAAAACTCAGGAAAAAAGGCACTAGATGTTTCAAAAGACTTATTCCCTCATCAGATAAACAAAAAACCAAAAACCCCTCTAGGAGAACATGCAAAAAGTTTTCGTTTTTCCCCCTGCACTTAGAGCTAAAGAAAGAATATAACAGCAGAATAGTCACAGCATTCAAAAGGTACTGCTTTAAAAGACCAGAGAAATGGCAAAGGCAAGACTTTCTTTATACCTTCTGCTGTTTTGATCTGGAAGAAAGATGAAGGCTTTGATATTTAGAGAAGGACCAACAGCTGAGACTCTAGCACTAGCTCAGTAACCATCAGCTATTGAGAAATATTGCAGCACCAAACTGTCAGCTGTTTTCTTCAATAGGACCAACATAAATGTATGCCCTGAACCTTCCTTTCTTTAGCTGTTCCCTAAACTAGAACAGTAGTTTCCATTTGGCGCTTCAATTTATGCATTTATATGTATACAAAATATTTGTATGTATATGGTATATCTCAATCCAACTGCCTTGTCACATTTCATAGGAGTAAGCTGTAGGAATCTTAACTACTTAGTTAAAAAGAAAAACAAAAAAAAAAAAAACAAACCAAAACAAACAAAACAAACAAACAAACAAAAAAACCAAAACCCAGTAATACATTTTAGCTTGTCTCTATTAGCACTAGTTATGCAACTTTTGCATATTTTCAAGGTTCTTGAGATACTTGGACTTATTTTTCTAATATAAATCAACTACAACCCACTGGGAACTGCACGTCGACAGCTATCACATTCTTAGAAAAGAGACAAGTAGTGTTCAGCCTTTCCTGGTTCTGATTCTTTTCCAGGTCAGCATACCCCACTCCTGCCGTGATAGCAAAAAGAACATGTTCTAGATAAGAAAATATACACTTGTGACACTCACTTTCCTCCCAATTTGTCTCCTGTATTTTCTCTTTCTCTTTGAGGTAGTATTCAGCTCTGTATTACTTTCCAATTCTTTTATTTCTGAAAGGTTTTAATTTTGCTGCATACAGAGGTTTCTGAACTATTGCATTTTATCACCTCTCTATAATGGAAGAAGTCATTAAGCAGAAGCATTATTCAGTTTGCTTTAGATATTAGGGGGAAAAAAAAAAGCAGACTGAAAATTCACTGATTTCTGTTACAGAGGTTCACTAGAACAAGCAAAGTTGAATAGCCACATTATTAAAAGATTATAAATGCAAGTTCACACACTGCAGACATCGGTCCTTCATCTCACTGAAAGCTCATATCTTAGAAATGTGGGGTTCTACATCAATTGAACTTCTGTGTCAGACTCAATGGCAGTTTTGTGACGCAGACAAATAGCTATTTGAAACTGGTGAGACAGCCAATGTTTTTAACCTGAGGCAAACTTGTATTGTAGTGACAGAAACAAGGCTACTAATGAACTCACCAATATTTAACTGTTCCTGTTGGGCCTCCAATTGGTCAAGTTTCACAAGTCTATCACTGTATTTCCCAGGACAAGAAAATGAAATAGGAACCATTTTCATGAGGAAAAGGTTAAAGCTCTTCCCATTTAGAGGAGAGAACCAGGACTCAGCTTATACTGAAGATGAATTGTTTGACCAGCACAATACATAGTCAAGTAGGCAAAATTTAAAAGCAGCCTCAAATCTGTATTTTTGCAACTCAGTCTCTTGATGTTTTTCCAGAACAGAAAAATTCACATTCTATACTGCACTCTACAGTAGCATAAGAGTAAAACATTACAAAACAAGAGGCTAGTCTTTATACTTGAGATGTTTCTAACTGAATTCTAGCTCAAGATTCTAGGAGAGCAAAAAAGTGGTCAGGACTTGCTATAGCAAATACAGACACACTTTTCAGCTTAGAGAAGCAGAAAGTGAGATCTTTGCATCAACGCAGGCAAGCGACAGCATCAGCCGTCAGCAAACTTTTACTGAACACAGCCACATCACATGCCTGTGTTTGCATTAGGAATAAAAGTAAAAACGATAATAAGTGTGCTGTATGGAAATTCAGCTTTTCTTTGGAGTTACAGCATGGATCATAACTCTAAAGTTTGTTTCCCGTTTCCCTCCCTCTCTTTGCAGCAGCCAGTCCTTAACAGCGCAGTTACCCGGGCACAATGGTAATAGAAATCTGTGCAGAGATAGCAAAGTTAGAGGAAAAAAAATGAATACAGATACATTGGAGATTCTCTATTTTAGTTCAATGCTATCCTAGAAACCACCAGTACCTGCTTGGCTGCCTTTTCTTCCCTTGCACTGTGACCATGTTTACACCAAGAAGAGGAACAGCATTGCAAGCCAAACACAGCACTGTACCAGCTACTTGGAAGAAAAGTAACTATCTCAGCCAAAACCAGGACACCTATTAAATGCTGCTCCAACCACTTAGCAACACAGTCCTTTCAAGGACTCTTGAGACTTGCAGAAACAGCAATCCTTCCTCCAACCCCACAGGTCAGCAGCTCTAAAGAAGTCACCAGTTGGAGAGCTCAGTCACACTTCACTGTTGGCATAAAAAGCCCTTTTCACAGCTACTTCCTTCTTAACATCTTTCTCTCTAAAAAGTTGTTCTACACTGGACACTGAAGCTGACAACTCCCTGAAGGGCTTTTACCTTCCTACTCCCAACAGTAACCGAAGTTAGTGTTACTATTCCCACTTCACAAATGGAGAGCAGGTCAGAAAACAAGTCACAAGTCTAAAGCAAACCACATGAAATCAATTACTTTTCAGTCCTGCACATTGTCATTTGGATGAAGCTTTAGATCTCTTGCTATTTGAAATTCCAACTAAAACCTGAAATTTATAATAGTGTTGTTTCTGACAGCAGGACAGTAATGCACTTCAATTTGTTTCCGCGTCTATTACCCTTGTGTGCTTGTGAGTGTCAGCTAAGTTTAGTAACTAATTAGACTGGAGTCACTATTCCATCAGAGGTCTGGATCAGTAAGTCATCAAGCAGGAAACAAAACATCTCTTGTTGAAATAACTGTAGCCTTATTTGAGGAATTTTTTATTTTTTTTTCCTTTAAGAGTTTAAAGAGGAAGAAGTCATCCAGTAGCTATACAAACCTCACTGTGTGCTTCCATTTTAGAAGCCACAAAGTAAGTCACGCTCAAATCGACTGAAACCTCTGGCTGACATAAGTACTTTAAATCAGCTGAGCTTTGACACTGGGGTAATAGTCTATCAAAGATCTTCCTGAACATGATTAGTTGTTCCATAGCTTATTTTTTTCTTTATTTTGAAATGGAACAGTTTCAATGCAAACACTACTTTTCATTGCTCTCAACAAAGCAGCTAAGCAGCTGCAAAAACACTCCTTCAACAAAGAACAACTAAGGTAATTGCCAAGGAAGAAGCAAGCAGTAACAGAAAAGATTTGATACCCTTGTAGTAAAAAGTGCAGCTTATTGATATAGTATAAAGAATCTTGTAATACCAAGAAAGCAGCACAAGGGCCCAGGGTCTCCTCAGATAGATGTATATAAACTAGTGCTATTCTGCTATTGCAGAAGACATTACAACTAGGGGCGAGGGGGCAGACAAAAGTATCAATACCTTTGAAAAAGAGAAGTATTGCTACCAAGAAGGAAACAGCTAGCTTGGAAAGATTACAGTATTATAAAATCTTTGTAAGAAGTACATAAGGATTAACCCACTGCAGGTGTTAGAAACTGCAAAGCAAAGGCAAGATGAGGTCAATGCAGAATCCCTGGCAGAATTCGATCTGGTACCGAAGTACTTAAGTACTTTTTGAATTTTAAAATCAACCAAACTCTACAGGCAGTAAGAGGTACAGCTTTAAAACTTCCACAAATACTGAGAATCTCACAACTGTCTGACAAAATGCACACAAATCCCAGAGGAAAATAACACACCTTTGCCTCAACAAAGGGGAAAGCCCCAGATTTTCAGTCCTGCGCACTGCCCTAGGATGGTCAATGAGAAACAGCTGAAGCAACAGGACACTTACATTGTAACACTGTTCTCCCCACTTTGCAAGGCTCCCCAGCTTGCTGGATAATGAAATTGGAGCAACAGACAGAAATCAGTGTACCTGGCCCTTACCCTGCTTCGTAACAGACAAGACAGAGCATGTCAACCCCCTTCCACACAAGTGTGTACCTGCATGTATCTTCGTCAACCTTTGCAAAAAAAGTTAAAGGGTCAATGTTTAGAGTCACTCTTGACTCAAACACCTTTCGCTGACCATATAATTGTTTATGCTGTGCTGGTATTGGGATTCACTCGGATTTAACAGGCTTGTACGTACTGCTGAAAGAGAAGACTTCAATAATAAACCTGTACACAGATGAGTTTTACCCAAGAGGGATACAATGACCTTGTACATCAGACAGAACTAAAATTTCATGTCACTTAGTATTCCCACAGTCTTCCCAAACTTTCATTTCACCTTGTTCCATCCCCTTGGTCTTCTAACCTCTTTCATTCAGTGTATCTATTCGCTACCTCCATAAGAGTTCAGCAACTACTAGAGGAGGAGACAGGGCTGGGGGGAAAAGAAATTCTGCCAGAGGAGTAAATAATCCCACAAATCATGTATGTGTATGCGTCAGAGTCTTTGAGGCTTGTTAAGGGGCAAGGGATGGAGAACACATTTATGTAAAATCTTACACATTTATGTAAAAAAGTTGTATGCCCAGCTTCACACATACAACATAAAGAAAACAAAAACAGTCACCTTTGGGTTACTTTGGGATTTGCTTTCCTAACCAAACCTGAATATTAAAACTACTGCAGTTGCCAAGTTCAACTGCAATACTGGTCACCTCCTAACCACCCCTCACCCACACTGGCTACCTGTCCCCAAAGACTACCAAAAAAAACCAGCCTGGGTGTGGGGCAAGAGTGAGCACAAAAATCTAGTTAGAGTTCTGTTGGCCCATCTACATTAATAAAGCATAGCAGGATGGAGAAATGTTGCATCTATAACCTTCAAACACTGTACCACTTCCTACTCTGTAATACTACCCTTCCTGCTTTAGCATTCTCATCTTAGTTGTAGTACTACATACTTCCAAGGTTCACTTATCCTTTCCCCCTCCCCCACCAATGAAATAGAGAAGAACCAGCATGACTATGAAGGCTAAAACTACAAAAAGTAAAAGGTATTTGTGTTGAAGTATAAAGAAACAATTTTTTTTTATACCTTGAATTGAACAAGTTTGAATTATCTAAGAATACATGTCAGAAAAAATACTGCATGAAAAAAAAGATATTAAGCAAGCAAGCACTCCTCCAGCATGCAATGAGATGGTTGACTTGGGAGACTAATGAATTAGTATAAACAATTTAGATCTAATTTAATTTAACAATGTAGAGCATTTGTGTGCTGCAAAGCAACAGATAGTAATTTGTTTCTTCATTAAATCAGAGATAAAACTGCTGATTACCCTTCCACGAATTATTTTATTGAAGAGGATGGCAAACAAATTTTATATTTAGTCATAAAAGTTCATAGTTAGTCTCCAAACAACCAAATGTAACCAGTGAGGGATACCAGTGAACATAATAGAGGCCAGCTGTGGTTTAGGACAACACATTATTCAACCAAAACACATTCTCACATTCTAGCAGTTAGCAAGCATGTGTTTATACGGAACATTAATATAGCATTTTACATTTACTTTTTATTTCCACAAAGCATATTTAAACATCACAATTTACTATTTGCAATCTTTAAATGTGTTAACATTATACATTTGGAATGCTGAGCATTTGGTACTAAAATAATTAAACCCCCCTCTATTTTACAGATAAATTTTTGAACTTGCCTCAAAAGTGTTACCGGTGATATCAAATTCTGGTGGAACAAAGGCACCCTCTGGATCATCTTTGAAAGCAAAAGGAAACATGTCAGATTAGAAATTAATAGTCTTGTTTGTTTAAAAAATAAGCAAATTTGATGATACAAATTTAATTATATTCTCAGATCTGACACAAAAGAAACTATGTGCACAGCAGTATTTTGCTTCACTCACTTGATATACAAATAACTTATTATCCATGATTCTAGTACCATAAGTAAAACAAAGTGCTATTTTCAATGTTCCTGCAACAAAATACCATACTTCTCCTACTAAGAAACAAAACACCCCCCAAAAAAACATTTACCACACCTAAACACTTCTTGCCTTCAGACATTTATGTTTAGACCAAGTTATCACCTAAGCTAGTGCAGCTCAGCTGCGGCTTGCTGGCTTTATTTGATTAATGGCACATTTCCATTCACTATTTTCCACTGCAGACTAAGGTGATAAGGGTTCAAGCACAAAACCAACCTGAACAGCTAGTTGCCTCATCTACCAACTAGCTTAGAACCTTGACCTTTCTGCTTAGTTTGTTTTAATTATGATAAGGGTTGAGGAAACGCATTCCCTACCTGCGTGCTGTTAGCAGAGAACTGAGCTACTGCAGTAACTACTCCAGAATAAAGAGGTGGAAGAAAAAAAGGAACATCTTAAGAGAGACCAATGTTGCTGCAGCACCTAACCAGGCATATATTATCACACTGCACTGAAGTCACATGAACCCACTAAACAACATCAGGGGATTAAAAAGTGCCAGACTAAACCCCTACTTTTCACTTACATACTCAACTCACCTAGTATACCCTTTTGTGAAGCCAATGGATGACTGAGATAACTTACAAGCAAAGACTGTGTTTCCCTTCTCAAAAGGGAAGGAAAAAAAAAGGTATGCTCACAGGTGTAGTATACTCATAGAATCATAGAATAGTTAGGGTTGGAAAGGACCTTAAGATCATCTAGTTCCAACCCCCCTGCCATGCGCAGGGACACCTCCCACTAAACCATGCCACCCAAGGCTATGTCCAATCCAGTCTTGAACACTGCCAGCGATGGAGCATTCACAGCTTCCCTGGGCAGCCCATTCCAGTGCCTCACCACCCTTACAGTAAAGAATTTCTTCCTCATATCCAATCTAAATATCCCCTGTTTAAGTTTGAACCCATTACCCCTTGTCCTCTCACTACAGTCCCTCATGAAAAGCCCCTCCCGAGCATCCCTATAGGCCCGCCTTCAGATACTGGAAGGATGCTATGAGGTCTCCATGGAGCCTTCTCTTCTCCAGGCAGAACAGCCCCAACTTTCTCAGCCTGTCTTCATATGGGAGGTGCTCCAGTCCCCTGATCATCCCTGTGGCCCTCTGGACTTGTTCCAACAGTTCCATGTCTTTTTTATGTTGAGGACACCAGAACTGCACACAATACTCCAAGTGAGGTCTCACGAGAGCAGAGTAGAGGGGCAGAATCACCTCCTTTGACCTGCTGGTCATGCTTCTTTTGATGCAGCCCAGGATATGGTTGGCTTTCTGGGTTGCAAGCACACACTGCTGGCTGATGTTCATTTTCCCATCGACCAACACCCCCAAGTCCTTCTCTGCATGTCATCACAGCTTTAGGTCCAATAAAGCTTTTGTGCCTGTATTTTACAAGTGAAATGCAAAGCTCTTTTACTGTGAGGATACTAAACTCACTTGGTAAGTCTTTTTTTTTGACATATTCATACATTGCAGTTACCTGGCATGGCTGACTATCCACATGCCAATAACTGATTTAGTTTCTTACTATGCTCCTGAATCTATTTCCTCACTGAAAAAGAGAGCACCCCTCATTTTTTTCCTGGTATTTGTGGAGTCAGAAGGGTAAGAGAACTAATGGACAGAAGATGTTTTGTCCTCTCTTCTCCCCTCTGGACTACTGGTCCTTCTTTTCATCTCCCCATTATTTTTTCCCTTTCTTTCCATAGAATACTTTAAAGATTGTACAAGCATATAGTTTTTTGTCACTAGTAAAGTTTGCTGTATTCTTTTAATATCATATTTAAAATGAGAATTTTTCTGATCTGAAGAGACAAGATATCAGAGACCTTGGCAGAACATCCTACTGAATGTTTGTCACTGTAGCACCATAGAACCTGCAGGAAGTAGAACTTGCTGCTAAAGAGAGGTGACAGGCTATACATTTTCTCTCACTGGCAAGCAAATCCAAATGTTATAATTTCCTTCAGGAAGAATAAATCCATAGATAACTATAGGGAAGCAAAAAGGACAACCTCCCCAAGTACCTGTGTAGAAAACTGTATTCTAACCAAATAGGAATAAGATTTGAGGGAAGGGGAAGAAAAAGAGTCAAAGATACAGTGGAGCACGCATGTGGTAAACAGAATACATACATAACTTCTTGCAGTCCTAGGGAAAACACAACTTTTTTTCAAGAGAACTAATGAAAATTCTCTCCCTCAGAAACTAACAGGATGTCAGGGAACTAAATCTTTGTCCATTTGCTTTGCACAGGAATTTGCTATCCCACATTTTAAGCATTTGAATACAGCAAATACAGGGATCAATTGTTTGTGAGCTATTCAATTAGACTAAAACATTTAAGAAGAAATTGATTTTTTTCTTTCCTAGTAGCAATTTTTCATTCACCAGATTTATTATCTTCACCAAGTCTTTCATATACCCTTATGAATACAAAGCTGTTTTTAATTTTTTTAACTTCAAGTTATAACAAGCTCATGAAAATAAAGGAAATTGATTCCACATTACCCTATTAACATGGAACTAAAAGTTGCCTCACGTATTTGGGGAATTTAAGCACAAAAATACAACAACAATTATGAAGACATATTTTCATCTTTATTAATTATATTTTATGATGTTGCATGCTTATTTAATATACTATATTCAATTCTAAAGACAGCAGCAAATATTCATTTGTTGCAAAGTTAGTTTACCCCATTTTTTGTAACTGTCATGTAGATTTTGACTGAAAGAATAAACATTTATTCTGACACAGATTTAAAACTAAATTAGGTTAAAGAAAACATAATAACCTGAGCAGTGTGTATACAGACCAGAACAGTTCTTCTAGCTACAACCTGACAAAATTTTAACAAGGACTACAGAGCAAGAGCTGGGGCCTTTTGTTTTGTAATATTCCTAACAAGCTCAAGACCCATCATTTTGAGATTGGTCATGTGAAAAGGGAACAGCGACAATGACATGCTTTTATGTCTGTCCTGAAATCAGCAAGTCATCTTTTTAAGTTAAGCATCCCCCCATTCATCTACTACAATATCTGAAGATTTCATATGCTACTACATACTGGGTTTTAGCATATTAAAATTCATTTCTCAGTCAGTCATCATACTTGTCGATTCTAAAAAACATGACTTAAAATAAATTCAAAAAATCCTTTTTCAAGAGAACTTTTCCTTTCTAACAGTGAATATGCACCAGAATTGCCCCATTCTCTGTGGCCACAATCATCAAGATACACTGAATGTCAGATTTCTCTAGAAATAGCACATATCCATGAAATGAGAAGAAATGGAAGAGCTCAAGAATGTGTTTTACACAGGTAAATACTTGTGCACACAGATACACAAATACATACTCTACAGTGTTTAAAATGGATATAAATCACATTTTCCTGGATAAGTCTTAAAATCACTAGAATGAATCTTCTAAGAAAACCCATAAAAGCCTTTGATCAACAATCACAAAACTGAGCATGCAGTTTCATATGGACCTATACTCACCCATTCTTAAACAAGGTTTTGTTTTCTCTTTAACTACAAGTCTTTAGAATATAATGCTTTCCTACAGTCTCTCACTATGAGTTTCCATAGTTCTAAAACAAATGGCCTGGAAACACAAATACTTACCACTGAGCTGTTCCATGAAGCATACATTGCCATTGGTGTTAAAAGCCAAAGTATCAGGAGTGATGCACAGTGTCTGGAAGATTGCAGAATGGGCAATGCTCTTCAGAGAATGGCAACACTCCAGGCAAATTGCCCAGATATCTTGCTCAGTAAGAGAGCTATCCCGCAGTGACAAAATATCAGCAAGGGACACATTCTCCTGCCAAGATATGAATTAATAAATTACCCTGGATTTCATGACACTACTTTGTGTATCACAGATTACATTTGGCACAATTGGCTACGAGTAATCTTTCCAGCAAGTTCTCAAACTTTCTAGGACACTGATTAACACCCCAAGAAACACCAAGTGCATGAATTTGCTCTTAACACAAAGAAGAAGCAGTTAACCTGAACAAAGGTATTGCAGTATGTTAACATTCTTGAAAAAAAAAAAAGAAATAATAAAAAAATAAGACTTACTATGGGAGCTATGTGAGTTACATAAACACTGCATCAAAGTTACAGAAACAGACCATTGGGAGGTAAAAGCAGAGAGCCTAAGTTAAAACATTTTATTGAACCCATGTCTCCCTAAAGTTCTCCCAGGAGTCTTCAGATAGACTACTTAAAAATTCTCTTCACTGCAGTTTTCCCTACTATCCGTGATCTGGGAAGGAGTACCCTTTAAATTAGCCTGCCTTAAGAATGATGCTGTTGTGAAGTTTAGTTGTGTAGACTATCTAATACACACTCAAAAACCAAGCAACTCATAGGAAAAGTGTTCTTACACTTTGACTGAAAACCAAACACTTTGGTTGTTCTAGGCCTTCCCATTATACCCAGAGCTCTCAGTGATCAAAATAGCTCATGGACTTCATTTCTAAGTTACTGTCCTAAATTATAAGCCAACTTTCTTTGACACCACAACCAGATTAAGGCTGTGAAGAGTCCAGTTAAAAAAAAATAAATAAAACGTGGCTGCAGTGTGGCTTTCCTACTCAAGATATTCAGAAGCAATGCTTAGCTCAAAGCAGCGCGCCTTTTTATGTATAGTTTTTAGAATACAAAGCTAATACATTACCCATAGCTACAGAGTAAAGCTTTCATGAACACAAAGGAATGACAAAATCATACAAATAAAACATCAATCCCACCTGTAAGGAGAAATACACTAACAAAAATGGAAGTGTCTACAGAACTTACTTTACATCAAACTACACCACTATGAATTACACATAATATTTTCTCATTTACATGCAGTAATTAAGACTAAAATCTATGTTTCTGAATTATATTAATCATACCTTGAACTGAAGATGTAGCTCTATATTACTTTACATATGAGATAGGCAACAAAACAGAATGTGAGATATCTTAGAGTTCAGAAAACCATGGTGGCTTAAACTTTTAATTCCTTGGAAAACAGAGTTTAAACTTTCTTTTCATACCTCAGTCCTGGTGAGCATAAATGATATTTAGATTACCATTTACAGAAAGGTTAACAGTTTAACATGTTTTTTCAGAGAATCAACTATTGCACTCATAATAGCCTTCAAACACAGAACCACCTTTAGTTCAAAAATTTATTTTGCTTTTTAGCCTGATGTAGAATGCTTAATGAATGAGGGGGGAAAAAAACCCAACAAAAAAAAACAAACAAAAAAATCCCACAAACAAACAAACCCCCAAAAAACCCAACCAAAAACAAACAAAAAAGTCCAGGTAGGAAATAAAGCACACTTACTATTAATTGGGAAACTTAACTTCTACTATCAATATTCTAATTTTCATCAGCCTAGAGATGGATTGATTTACTAATGGCAGCATTACTACAGTGCTTTCTAGCATTCACCACAAACCCTGGGCTCATTGAGTTTAGTCCTACATAATAATGAACAGCAAAAGCTCTTACAGTTCAGGTATAAAAGACAAAAGATCACATTTTTTTTGTGCTGTGCCTAGCACCATTTGTGTAATGCTGCCATCGTATTTTGAGGGTGGATGAGGTTTTCCATATCTTTATGGTGAACTTCTTCCAAGCATGAAGGGCAGCACAGAGATTCCTGTATCTGAAAACATTAACATATGACAAGGAGCTGGACCACAAGCCATTAGATTTTGAAGCTGACCAAACCCCAAACTCACAACAGAGGAAAAAGGAAGGGGAAAAAAAAGGGAAAGAAGGGGGGGGGGGGGAGGGGGAAGAAAGGCCTATGAATGAATGTTGTTTCAATCAGCAATAGATGGCTAGGTGAAGATTAAAAAAACAAAGCAAAGCACCACTACTACAACCATACTGCAAGCCTTCCTCTTTTCAGTGCTTCAGGATGTGAAGGTATTTCTTCACAGAAACCATGTATTTCTCCAAAAATTACGCTACCTTGACACAAGTTACTAAAACTGCCGTTGCAGCAAAGCAAGGCCTTTGTAGAGAATGAAGCATTGAAAACACAAGAGACATGCAATGGACTAGTTTACATCCCCAAAGCCATAGAGAAACAAAGTTTTCACGGTAGGGGGAAAGAAAAAAAAGAAAAGAAAAAGTACTTTTAAGACTACAACACAGAAGTTTCTGGCAAGCTGAAGCTTCTGGAGAGGCATGACTTCTATACTTGGCCTGCTGAAAGTTGGGCCACTTGAATAACAGGAAAACTTGAGCGTGTTATATAACAGAGATGCTGATGCCTTTTCCCTCATCTCGTTATCAGTAAAATACACTTGTAAAAGCAATTACTGTTTAATAACTACAAAAAGTGAACGGGTCAGACAATCATGCTTTAATTATTCACTTTAGTTCTCATTTTATTCTTATATTTTCTTCAGAAAATCTAAAACAGTGCAGTAGCATTTAATTAGGCAGAGGAAGAGAGCAGGAAGAGAAAAATTAATTGGCTACAGGTAACTTCTCAAAAAACTTGAATATTAAGGAGTGTGAGACAAAGGAAGTCCTAGTAAAGAAAGGCATTTGAAACACAACCACATCCTTTGCATTTCCTACTCTTCAGTTCAGCCAGCTTCTTACTTCACATATTGGCTTTTGTAAACCACATACATTACACCCCAATCTCATTCCTTATACAGGTCCAGTGATGAAAATCACAGGCTTCACTAAATGACTAAGCATTCAGTTTTCTGGCACCTAAGCCTTTTTGCCAATTCACACAAACTTCAAAACAATCTGTTCCAAAAAACATGGCAAATATGTCAACCAAATGTTAACCATTCATTAAATTCCTCACATTTTGAGAAAAAACACTGGGTTGCCTGGGTAAGCCCACCGAGTATGCTTCAAAGTAGCCCTTTTAACTTCTCTAGCCTCCAGGTGACAGGTCATGCTCATTCTCTCAACAAGAACATGGAAAATATTCATGTACCTGGAATAACTAAATAGAAAGGACTGCTGAGAATCCATAATCAAAGTATATATTTAGCAAGTGAGAAAAATGGGCTCAGGCCTTCCTCACACAGAACAGCCTTTGGTTTTCTCACACCCTGAAGAAATACTGTAAGGGTCTTTTAATTTTAAGACTCACTTTTAAGTCCTGATTGAGTTTGGGTTCTTCACATAGCAAATGAGAATGTCTGAAAGATCTGCTTTGGGGAACAAGTGGCTCATATATGGCTTACCAAACTTCCACTTAAAAAAACCAAACCAAACAAGCAACTTAAAACCAACAAAACATTCCGCACAAACATTCAGCAGGGGGGCTAAGGAACACACTTCATGTGGAAAGATGCAAAGATGAGCAAGAGCAATAAAAACCAAGTGCAAAACCAGATGAATGTGATGGCAGAACTGGGTTTAGCTACAGGTTATTTCAGCTTGTTTGGCATAGCAACTGAACAAACAGCAACAGGGCAGGAGGACATGAGCATACAAAAATCTGGTTTGTAGCTACAGGAAATACTTTTGCTTGTAATAAGAAATTTCCATGTATCAGGTGTGACAAGGACACTCACTCCCCGACCGCAGAATTAACCCACGGCTGCCACGGGAGTTACAAGGCACCTCACACTCAAGGACCATGACTTTGCTGTTGTGTGGCGATGGTGCACGGGGATAGACTAAGTCCAACTTGATCGCCGGAATCACCAGGCAGGAAAACGGGAGGATCACACCGTGAACCTAAAGACGACAGTTCTGCTGCCACGGCCTGGCAGCTCCCGGCGGGCCGGGTGACCCCCACGCTCCAGCCAGCACCGGGGCCCGCGCAGCTGACCCCCCAGCGGGGGCAAGAGGAACGAGGCGCCAGCGCGAGCAGTGGGGTGCCAGCTACCCCTGAGGCCGCCTCATCACAGGTGAGTGCAAGGGCGGCGGCGGCTCCGTTCCCGCACCTGCCTCACTCACCTCATCCTCCAGCAGCGTCGGTAGAGGCTCGAAGTCATAGCAGTTCACCTCCTCCTCCTCATAAAACACGTCCTCTGCGGCGCCAACAGCCTCCATTCCGCCCGGTGAGCGAGCAGGGGCTTCACCTCCGCAGCCTCTCTACGCTCCCGAAGCACAGCCCTCGGCCTCCGCCACGACTCATCCCCACACCCGCCTGCGGGCTGCCCACGGCGGCGACCCCCACAGAGCCAGGCCCGCGCGCCCGCCCTGCTTTAACCCCTTCCCCTCCCGGCGGGGCCCGGCTGGGAGGCCCTTGCCACTCCCGGCGGCCGCCGTCGTCCGCTCAAGCCCGCAGCTGGGGCAGCGCTGCCATGGCAACGCGGCCCGCCGCCGCTTCGCCCTCCCGGCGCGGCCTCACTGCGGCGGCGCCCGCCCCCCGGGTGGCGGTGCCCGCCCCGAGAGTCACAGGGCACGAGCCCCGACGTGTGCCGCGAGCCCCTTCCTACCCGCTGATGGGTGAACTTCGGGCACGAAGGTGGTAGCGTGGCGGTGGGCCCTGAGGGGCAGCCACGCCGCAGTGGTAGCTGCGGCCGCCGGGCGCCGCGGGAGCCAGCTGGGCTGCGCTCTCCGGAGAATTGTGGCGGCGGGAGGGAGGGATAGCGGTCTAGTGTCGGGCGAGGGGCCGGGGAGGCGGCGTGGCCTGGCGACCGAGGTGCTGTCGGTCGAAATGGCCAGGGCGCTGCTCTCGCCGGCGAGTGTTTTCCTTCCGTGGGGTAACCTGCCTGCCCGTGTGCCTCGGCCTCGTTTTATTCCTGGCTCTCCAAATCACTGGATTTACTGCATATACCGCAGAGTTTACAATTAGGCAAGTGACCAGACCTCTGTGGCGTGAACGTGGCCATAACTCCTGAGGCAGGTCAAACGGTGACAAGCCGGAAAACAGTCTGGAAATACTGATTTTCATTTTTTTCCTAGCCCTTCTTTGCTGTTCACAGCGCTTAGGGTGCGTAAAACAACTTCATTAAGGCTCCTTTTGAAAATGAAGGCTCAAGATTAAGGATTCCTTCTGAAATACCACCTGTGTAGGCAGATGTTTTTAAGTAAACCCCATTGGAAACTGCAAATTGTGTAAACAGGTCGAAGCCATTCCCCTTTCTGCCTTGGAGAGGGAGTTGGCTTGGTGGAGAGATAACTGCACACACTGCATTAGCCCCTGAGCAGGTGTCTCCTGGTTGAACTTAAAGCCTGCGTGCAGGCACATGGAAATCTACATCTCCATTGTAACCAGCGTGGCAGATGGAGAGAATAGACTGCTTTCTCCTGTAATTAAATTTCAGAACTACAGGTAGTTGGAAAATAATAGTGCCATTTTCATTATCCTGCTTTCCTATATAATTCTGTGTCAAAATGGAGTATGTTAATGAATTAGTATGTACACAGTGCATCAGGCAAAAGCAAGGGTTTTATATTCTATTTTGTATGTAGTACCCTTTGGAAAAGATTAATTCACTATTAAAATATACATTAACAAACACCGTGAAGCAAAGATTAACTGCCTCATAAAAGGAATCCTGCAGCAGTTGTAAGATTTCTCCCAATTAAACATTAATTGGATAAATTTTGCAGTTACACTATGCTACTGAGAAAACACCTAATCCCAGGCAGATTGGAAACTTTCATGTATATGCTGTCTTTCTACAAACATTTTTGAACTAATTTGTGGTGAACAAAATGTATATATACTTAAAATTTGATATCTCAGGCTTTTGAATGTGGACAAATATTAAAGCATAGAAACAGTGAGTGCCTGATGCTTCTGAAAATAAAGCCCAACATGGGACTAAGAACAGTATTATTATAAAATATTTCTTAAAATATATTTCACCAGTGTATTTAGCAAAATGTTTTCCTCAGACAGTACAATGTAGCCAAGAAGAACCTTGAATTCTGGACTCTTGTGGGCTGGACTTACAACTGCATTGTAAAGAAAAAGAAAAGAGAAAAATTTCTCTAATGCATAAATCGTGTCTAAAAATCTATGCTCATCCATAAATCAGACAAGAACTCCATTGCAGTTACTGCTTGAGCATTCACAAACGTTTCTGAAAAATGATAAGTCAAATCTCTGGATGCCGCATGGAAATTCACATGCTAGTTTTGAAAGGTTCGATATTTTTTTGTTGAATAAGAGAAATTCCTTTGCTAAAAGGAATTAGTAATTGAGTGATGAGGCATTTCCTTGTAAGATTCATTATTTGGACCTTGAATCTAGGCTTGGGTAGATTCTGTCAGAGTAAGTGTATCCAAGTGATTCGAGATGCTTGAGACCTGTCTCCCAGTTGTTCTGGTTAATTTACTTGCTCTGCTGAAGAACTATTTATATCAAATAGAATATGTACAAAGTGGAAAACAAAATGACATAAATACAGGATTTCTCTGTAAATGAAAACTTGTAGCAGACTTAGCCTTATCACAAGTGCCTTGATAGGCAGGACAGAACAGCCACTGGAACTAATACGGTCTGGTAGATATATCCAGAATGATTGCTGTATTAAGCCTTTGCTCTGATCAGTAATTCTGTTGTTTTGCTTTCCTCATTGGTCTCACAGTTGAGGCAACTGTCAGAAAAGGCATTTTAACTTGTTTGATACATTCGTGTAGTGATTCTCAGACTAGAATATTCATTCTTATTAACATTTGCAATTAATCATGGCCCATGGGAGTAGTCAGAGGACATGCAACACTACACAGTTCAACCTTAGAAAAAACCCACATGCAGATGAAGCTGTCAGTTTGTCTGCAGTCATATTTTCCATTCTTTCTTTTCCACAATATTGCTTAAGAAAGGTAAAGTTCTTAAAATGTTTTTATCTAGTATTGATAGGCATTTTTTGAAAGACGTTTTGATGGATATATGAATGCCTGTGCAATTTATTTTCTGAATCTGAGGTTGGCTGAACATGCAAGTGAATATCATATTAAAACCAGAAATATATAGAGCAGCAATCACATTCTCAAAGGTGAATGTTCTCAAAAGGCAGAAATAAAAATATTATTTTGCACTACTAATATTCTGTAGCCTGAAAAGAAATAAGAAATGTTATCAAAGATTAAAGAGATACACTGTAACTAAAATTGCTTTGGTAAAGGATATTTGAAACAGGTTTCACTATGGAGGTACCGGAGAGAGGTTTCATTTCCCTGTGATCAGATTTTAGAATCGTAGAATCATAGAATCATTGAATAGCTAGGGTTGGAAAGGACCTTAAGATCATCTAGTTCCAACCCCCCTGCCATGGGAAGGGACACCTCACACTAAACCATGCCACCCAAGGCTATGTCCAACCTGGCCTTGAACACTGCCACGGATGGAGCATTCACAACTTCCCTGGGCAACCCATTCCAGTGACTCACCACCCTTACAGTATAGAACTTGCTCCTTATATCCAATCTAAACTTCCCCTGTTTAAGTTTTAATCCTTTACCCCTTGTCCTGTCACTACGGTCCCTAATGAAGAGTGCCCCCTCAGCATCTTCATAGCCCGCCTTCAGATACTGGAAGGCTGCTATGAGGTCTCCACGCAGCCTTCTCTTCTCCAGGCAGAACAGCCCCAACTTTCTCAGCCTGTCTTCATATGGGAGGTGCTCCAGCCCCCTGGTCATCCTCGTGGCCCTCCTCTGGACTTGTTCCAAGAGTTCCATGTCCTTTTTATGTTGAGGACACCAGAACTGCACACAATACTCCAAGTGAGGTTTCACGAGAGCAGAGTAGAGGGGCAGGATCACCTCCCTTGACCTGCTGGTCATACTCCTTTTAATGCAGCCCAGGATATGGTTGGCTTTCTGGGGTGCGAGCGCACACTGCCAGCTCATGTTCGGTTTCTCATCGACCAACACCCCAAAGTCCTTCTGTGCAGGGCTGCTCTGAATCTCTTCTCTGCCCAACCTGTAGCTATGCCTGGGATTGCTCTGACCTTGCACTTGTCATGGTTAAACTTCATCAGGTTGGCATTAGCCCACCTCATAAGTGTGTCAAGGTCCCTCTGGATGGCATTCCTTCCCTCCAGAGTATCAACGGAACCACATAGCTTGGTGTCATCGGCAAACTTGCTGAGGGCGCACTCAATCCCCCTGTACATGTCAACCCCATTTTCAAGAAGGGGAAAATGGGTGACCCAGGGAACTACAGACCAGTCAGTCATCCATTTTCCCCTTCTTGAAAAGGGGGGTTATATTAACCTTTTTCTAGTCATCGGGAACTTCACCTGACTGCCATGATTTTGACTATGAACTGAGATCTCTTCAGCAACAAGAACACCAGGAATCACAATTATTAGAGATTTTGACTTCTTAAGTGTAGACTAGAGATGAAAAACTGCTGGGCAAAGGTGAACTTGTGGTATAGTGTAGATATTATACATGAGAAACATCTTGACCAAAAAGTCATTGTATCAACATGGAGTTTGGTGTATGATCATAAGCAAGCAGAGGGACTGGATCTAATACATCTGATTTCAGTCTTCTCATAGTTACAGCATACTTCCCTTAAGCTCTATCTAATTTGTGGCAAATGCAGTTGAACTAGGGCAGTTTGCAATTTCCACATAAGCAGTGTTTGCAGCAAAATAGCTGACTTGTTTTATGTCTCTGTCAGCAGCTGATAGCAGATGTCTAGACAAGAGAGTAGAAACAAGGTAGTTATGTACTGTGTGCTTCCAGTACAGTCTCAAGACCTCCAAAGAGTCACAGTTCAGATAATCCCTAAGGCAGTGGTAGTGTCTACTGGTTTAAGAGACACTGGAATATTTTTCTTTAATGAATTTGTTCATTCACTTTTTTAGTCTGAATAGTTTTATTGTCCACCATATCCTATTGCAAAAATCCTCAGCTGACCCACAAATTGCATAAAGTAAATTCTTTGTTTCGAGGCCTCTCGTTTCTTATATGTAAAAAAGGGGTGGATAAATTCCCTATTTATCATCTTTCTATCAGTTGTGATGCTATAGAGTTGTCATACCTCACATAGTTTAATCTTTTCAGGTTGAAAGGTCCTGGACTAGTTACACATCTACAGAGTAGAAATTACTTTGATCATGCTTTATTGCTTCAGAGCACTAATTGTGCGATTACGTAACAAAAAATTGTGAAAAAGGAGGTTGGAAAAAGGGAGAGAAGGAAGGGAGAAAGGATGGGAGGGATGGAGGAATAATCTAAATACAAGCTACAAGAGAAAAGAAATTGTATAGGATACAACTGTTACGCCACTTTGTGCCACTGGAGATATCTTTCATGTTCTTTTGTAGTTTTTTCCTTTTCATTATAGCACTTTGGTTATTCTTTTTAATATATTATGTAATTATAATTGACTGTTAAAATTTTGGAGTACCAGCCTTGAAGATGAAAGGTACACATTTGTTACACTATAATTAGATTGTACATTCTCCTTTTAGGAGTTTTTGTTTAATGGTAGTTTGCCTGAAGGTTCTCATTTTAATTTAGTTTGTGTGAAACTGAGGGAACTGAAGGATTACAGTATAAAGAGTTAGTTAGGTTTTGTGTGTGTATGACATATCCTTTTCAATTGCTTGGTTTTTGTTAATCAGAGATCACTTTATTGCCATGGACTTTTATACTTTCACAGTCTATGAAACTACTGTTCTTCCTTTAGCAGATATATGTATTTCAAGGTAGAGAAAAGCTTTCTGCCAGTTGCCAACTGCTGCTGCCTTTGTGGCAGCAGTGAGAAAGCATTGTAATAAAAACTAAATTATTTGTTGCTGCTATTGAAAAGCCTGAAAGAATTAAAAGGTAAAGATACTGCAATTTTTTAACCAGCCCCATTGCTGCTACGAATCGTATGTGAGCATAAATCTGCTTGCCTGAAGTGGCAGGTTAGTATGTATTCCAAGTACTTCAGAATCTTACAAAGGCAGTATGGATGTGTTAGCTTTGCATTTCTGAAGAGGATCAGGAAATCATATGCATAGACTGCTCACTTTGTAGGCATTCTCTTTCCGTGGGGTTGAATGGTAGAGATGTAAACTTAAGAATCATCAAGCACAATGTTCAGTCATTATAGGCACCTGTCACATCATTCTTTTCATAGAAATATCAAACTCCACCTGTTCCTACATTTTAGGCTTCTTCTGATTTCCAGCCTCTACTTATACTCATTCACTTTAGCCCCAACGTTGTCTTTTATCTTTGAATCTCAGTTCCTATTTCTTTACAGATTACCATATTATGCGTACATCTGTTCTGTTGCTTTTGACTTTGCTTGTCTTTTCCAAACTGCACATTTTCTTAAACCTGTGTTCTAGTCATGATTGCTTTTCTATGACACTACACTTCTGTTCTCTTTAAAATACTGATAAACCTTAATTTCATAATTTCCTTATATGCTTGGGAAACTGATCTTTTCAATAGATCCTGTCTACCCCTTCGGTGCATTTCTGTATGGAGATTTTTGCTTTTTCTCATCTTCATAATATTCTGACATGTCCACTGTCTAAAGACATCAATTTGATTGCATTTTCTTTGGATAGTAGTCTCATTTGTTTTCACGTGAAAGACTATCAAGGCATTCTTTGTTGTTCTCCTCACGACATCTTTCAAACATCTAATACATCTGAATAATCATCTGAACTGCAGCTGCATCTCCAGTTCCTGTATTCTTTCTATATGATCTCTACTAGGTGGCACTCCAGGCATAGATAGCTCACATCAGGAGCTACTTTAGGGTAATGTGCTTTGCATTAATGCATCTACACGTTCTTTGTCATTTTTTTAAGTATCCTATGCTAGTCAGTTGAATTTGACCTGCCTGTACCAGCTGAAATGCAGGGAAAGACAGCAGAAGTAAAGATACAATTTGGCCCCAATTGAAGTCAATAGCAAAACTGTTAACGGCAGAATTTCCTTTGAAGAGAACTCATTGAGATGCAAGATCAAAGACCAGAATTATTTTTATAAGAATCGGAAATTTACCTAGTAATGATCCAATATGTAACCGCGTCTTTCTTTTCACCACTGGAAAATTAGGGTTACAGACGATAAAGCCCAAAATCAATCCAATGCTAAGTCTGGTATGTGGGAGTTTCTGAGTCACTGTCTCATTAATTCATTTAGGTTAGTAGGGTTTTCATAGGCAGTATCTATCAAAAAATTAATGTGCGTGTATTCACACATACATATATACAGAGATCGATAGTGGGATTCTTTATGTTGTTATCATTCGGGAGTGTTACATGACTCCCTTTATCTCAGTGTCTTAGTACATCCCAGGTATTCCCACAACAGGCTTGTTTTGCAAGGTGGTGACTTCTTCGCTTGTTTTGCACAGTAAAGTGAGGCAACATGAAAATAAATCACTTCCAACATTACTCAGGAGGCTCATATCAACTGGAAATTTAAGCCGTAAACCTGGAGAGCCAAATTTACAGTGTAATTGCTAAGCGTCCTGCAATTGATTCTGAGCTGCTTTAGTTTTGACATTATAACATTGTCTTCATAACACAATGTTGTCTTTATAGTACCTATTGGTCCCCTTGCTCTTTTAATTCATTTTAGTGGTGATCATTTGAAAACTCTAGGAAGTTGTGCAGGAGATAATTTTAAAAGATAATGTGCATGATAAAGTCTAATATGATGTGTATGCCAATTTTGCACTGGAAAAGAAGCTTTAGGTAGCACTAGCCATCCTTCAGAGAAACATCTCATGAGAATTAACTAAATCTTAAAATCATTAAAAAACCATAAAAATTAACTATGATGTGCAGGCAGAATTCTAAGCCTGAGATTGCCTGTATTTCTGACATTTGGCTATTTCCTTAAGCTTTCCTCTATAGAGATTTATGAGATCATTGAGTGGTTCATAATGGAAAGGAAAACACTAACAAGACAAAGTAAGCTCCCATCCATGGGGCAGTGAATCAAACTGCATTGTTTAAATCCTTCTTGAAGTTAATGAATCAGCAGGAGAAGTCCTTCCTGAAGACCTAATGTCTCCAAAATATCACCTGTTTTCCCAACAGCCGATACAAAATCCACTAGTGTCTTTGCTGTTCTATTCCTTTCCCCAGAGACATGACCATGGTTATCCTGGGAATCTTCCTCAATGAAACATAAAGACAAACTAGAACATAGATGACTTGATTTACTAGCAACAGAGATAATACACAATATTTACAATTTAAATTTTTGTATTTATTGTGACTATTTGTCTCCAGTGAGGATTTAGCTACTGTGTTTCATGCTTGGGTCACTGCAGTTCTTTCTTCCTGACATTGAATTGGAAAGGCATTCAGAAATTCCACCTGTGCAAGACAAAACAACCCAGATCTCCTGAGAGCATGCCAGGTGCTGTTCTCCATATTTCTTACAGGCCTTCCAAAATAAAAACATTGCATATCCAGCAACCTGTTCTCCAGTCTTACCCTAGGAAAATAACTGCTCTCCATGGAAGCCCAAGGGCTGCAGTATTCCGCTGCGAAGCTCTCAGGAGCTGAGATCAGACTGTTCTTGGCAGAGGGCCCTATGTTATGTTACTTTGTGCCAGAGCTGATTAGAATGAGTCTGATCACAGTCGATTTCAGATCACAATGCTGAACTCAATCTTTCTGCCAAGAACTTCAATCAGTAACAAAGGTATTTAAAAGAACTTTCAAAAGTACAGATCATCCAATAAAGTCACTTGACCTGACAAGAGGTGAAGAGAAGGTTTTTACATACAAACTGAGGCAAATCTCACACAGGGTATCAGAAACTGTTTGTTGAAAAACACAGCAGGAGCCATACTGAAGCTACTAAAAATGCAGATTTAATTTCCAAAATAGTTCCACTGAGATTTTTATATTTCACATGGTAGTCACAAGCATAGAAAAAAAAGGCACAGTTTGACCTCTGCTATGATAGTTCGAAAATGCTGTGAATAGGTTGCACTCCTGGCAGATGGAAGTATTTGCCCTCTATGCAGGCAGGCTTTGGGTTTTGAACCCCGGTGCACCACACAGATGAGTGCCCTTTTGCATTCCGAAAAAAAATCCCAACACTTCTATTTCCAGTCACCCTAAATTAAGACTCTTTTCTAACTTCTCAATTCAGCTACTGCAATGAAAAATCAATTATTTACACTAATCAAGTCTCAATTTCGTAATTGCTGCTGAGGTAATTTGCTGATGGATGCATTAGTAGTCCTTATGTATTGTGCCACTGGGGACTTCTTTGTACTGGGAAATGCTCCTCTGAGGAGAAGCAGTCAATACCCAGAATCTAGCCATAAAATACAACCAGAAAACATAGTTTTCTGTACAAGACTGAATCTTGCACATGGCACATGCAGATTAGCAGGAGGAGAGAAAATCTTATACCAGTAGAGCTCCTCTTACCAAGAGGGCTCATCAGGAAAGGGAGAAAATAGCTTCTCAGCCTTCACATGGTACAGGGCCTGAAGAATTGAGCTGCAGTGTGGTTTACAGAACTGTAGATGTTTAGACTTCCCTGCCTTTTTTAAAACTAATTCAGGGGCAGAGGTGACTGATTTGCAAAGACTGCTAGAGATATGATCATTAGTTGTATGTTAGTGGAGCTCAAAATAGTGTTTAATGAGCCACGAGGAAAGATAAATCGCTGAGTTCAGCTCAAAGTCTATAGTAGCTACAGCGAGTATGGGTGTGAAACATTGTCATTAATTAGGCATCGTCAGTTACCTCTTGGATGAAACCAAAGCAATCTTGGGCATCATAAAATACATGAACTACAGTATATGTGACCAGAATTTTGAGAATCCAAGTTAATCAACTGGGTAAAACTCTCTTCCAAAATGTTAGAACTATTGATTCACCTATAACATGTTATTAAATTTTCATTCTTAGTAAAGATAGTTGATTTATATTAAGGAAAAAAAAAAAGGAAAGATTGCTGGTAGCAAGTGGTTAAGTACATGAATATCCCATAAAGAAACTCTCATAGCACACTGGGAGAAGCAGAAAGAGTACAAGGTGGTGCCAATGCCTCCATCCACTATTGTGTAGGATTCTGTTGATTCCATGAAAGTTTTGGTCTTTACATTGGTGTCTCCATGAACACCACTTCAGGCAGGAAAGAGTCAGCTACTTGTATATCAGAAGCAATACATCCCAATTTTAATCTGCATCACAAGGATAGGTAAATTATTTCAATTCAGCTTTTTGAAATAAACTACTATTATTTGTAGGAGCATAGCCAGGAAAAGTCATAGAATGGTTTGGGCTGGAAGGAGCCAAAAAGTACCTGCACGCAAGCTTCCCTAGTAAGACTTCTCTAATCCTGGACATTCCTTACTATTTCATGGAATAAGGGGGAAACTCTTCCTATCATGACTTTTCTCTGAATACCCACATGAAGCCTCTTCTGCTTGGGACCTAAAAATACAAGACTAGATTCACTTACATATTCAATGTAACAACCTGGAGTTTTCCTAATGTACCTGATGCCTTCTGGGTTCCCCAGACATAAGTAGTTGTCAGGGTGGCACAGGATCAGTGGAATGGCTTTTATTCCTACTTTGTACAAAAGGCTACCTGGGCATGACAAGAGGACTTGGCCTTCAGGAATGTCCTCCTGAAGCCAGAATGTCTTTGGGACTGCTCTGACCAGTGTGAAGCCAAACTACTGGACATGTTGTTTGGTATGAAGGAGAGCCTTTAGTTACTACAGAACCAACACAGGAATATTAAGTGTTCATATGGCTTATTCTGTCCTAGGCTTGGGGCAGAACAAAGTAAAGTCTAGCAGCAGTCTGATGTGCCAGTTCCCCTCAGCCGTGCCAGGCATACCTCAGCTGCAGCCAACAACCTGGCACTGAGGCTCAATTAATCAAGAGAGGTTATATAACAAGCACAGAATTTCAGCTGGAAAAATTCAAACATATCTACACACAAAACCCTCGTTGTCCAGTCCAGTCACTCCTGTTACGCACCAGCTGCTTCTGTAAAAATTTTTCAGTGTATCCTCAAACAGTATCTGTCCTTGATCATGTAATCAGTATTTAAAGCTGTGACTGTGATGTTATTGATCCCACTTGTGCCTCCAGCATGTGTTTCAATGGAAAATCCAGCACAGAGGGAAAGTGCAGAATATTTTCTCAGCATCCGCAAGAAGAAAAAGATGCATTTTTCTCCCTCCTGATTTTATGGTTTGTTGTATAATATCAATGATCTCTATTGCTTTCATATACTTGCAATAAGTGGCTTTTGAGATAGATGAAAATCTGAACTTCGCTTTGGCTATTAATCATTCTCAGTAGCCATTTATTGCTTCATATATTACAAATAACAGAAGTTGTTCCTCAAACCTACCAGATCACTGAGGACTGCAGATTTCAAACCTGAGAGACAGATTCACTGATGGCAATCCCTATGTTGTCTTTTATAACAGTAAGTAATAATAACAGCACTGTGCCTTCAACCTGCAAATTTCAAACCCCACTCTACAATGCATTTAGGAAAATGAACCTTGCTTCTCTTTTTGAAGGAGGGAAGAAGGTGAGGATATAGGTAAGAAATATCTGTGAAGATCCCTCACTGTTTTTTTTGTCATTATCTGAGAAAGCAATATTTGTAACCTGACAGAATATTAATACCTGCCCTTGGTGCCGTGCTGCTAGCAAAGCTTGTTGGGAGTCGACCTTCTGGCTGGAGCTGGGGAACAGGCACTGATGGCCCTGGGAGAGAGGCTGTATTGCTATTCCTGGCCAACATCAGCAAAACTGGTGTGAAACAACATGTTCACTCAACAAACTTGCTCCACACGTTTCCTAATCTGACCAGTCTTCAGACCCTTTATTTTCTCCCTACCTTCTTTCTGCCTCGGGCCTAATCATGTATTTTGGGTAGTCATAATATAAAAATGGGCAATGGCATTTAAGGAGAGAAATCCCATTATAAGTTTGGGTTAGGAAAGCATGTTCAAACCCTGACAGTAATAGTGTGGGTCCTTCACAAAGAATGAATTATCATGAACTTGAGCACAGTGTGCTATTCTCTTGTATTAGGAGCTTCAGCTTTGACATATATTTGCCTCTTAGATGCCTCTGCCTTAATGATCCATCATACTATATTCCAGTAAAAATATGGAGCCTGTTTCTCAGTTCAGTGGAATTCCATATTTGTTTACTCAGGTGATGACATTGGTATAATTTTTTTGCCTGCACATGGGATTTGCTAAGTGTGGTTAGAAACTATCATGACTAGTGGCTGTAACCACTTTGAGTGAGAGCAGTAAGTTGCGCAGGAGCAACCAGGGTGTTCTCAAGACATGGCACAAACCAACTTACTGTTGCCATAGGAAGATGATGAGGCTGTGTGAGGTCAAGCTGTGCCTATAAGAAAGGATTTTTTTTTTTTTTACAATGGGGGAGGCAAAACAATGGAACAGGTTGCCTGGGGAGGTGGTAGATACCCCATTCCTGGAAACATTGAAGGCCAGATTGTATGGTACTCTGAGCAACCTGGTCTAGCTGAAGATCCCCCTGCTTATTGCAGGGGAGTTGGACTAGATGGCCTTTAAAGGTCTCTTCCAACCCAACCCATTCTATGACTCTATGAATCCTGGCTATCTGGGAACAGATGTTATTGGGAGCTCAGAGAAAGAACCCCAGGCATCTTTTCTGTACAAGTTATGTTAGATGAGGGTAGGAGCAGATGGTCAGTAGGTCAGAATGAGAGGTCCACCAGCAACACTGGCAGTAAGTACATAGTGGAGTGTGTACAATAGTGTCAGTTTGGCAGTGCTGCAGATATATACCTCTTTATCCTACAGATTTGCAGCCAGATAATATGAAAATGCTATGTTCTCTTATCTACTTTTCTGAAAGATACAGAAAGCCAAACTGAAACTGGAATGGGATATCACACATTTTTTGTTTGGGCCTCAGCCAATGTGAAGAAATAGAGGGGAAAAACAACTTTGATGGGTGTGACAGCATTTTGATAACAGTCTCAGTGACTGGCCGTGTTTTTGGGTTTGGGTTTTTTTGTTTTGTTGGGTTTTTTTAATCAACTGGACAGAATTCACTTTCTTCTC
This sequence comes from Ara ararauna, assembly GCA_028858755.1. Taxonomy (NCBI): domain Eukaryota; kingdom Metazoa; phylum Chordata; class Aves; order Psittaciformes; family Psittacidae; genus Ara; species Ara ararauna. The sequence goes on from CM054381.1 coordinate 73,857,041, forward strand.
CCAAGTGTAGTCTAGGTACTCTACTCTCCAGTATTGCAGCTATCTTTAACCTTGCCTCATGGTTTAAAAACTCTTTGCCCAGATTAGCCGCCTCAATTCCCACAGTTTATTTTAATGTTTTCTACAATTTAATAATGATCTATCCTGCTGAGTCTACTTCTGCATGTAAAATGAGTCTGTACTATTAGTGAAGGCAATTTTTTGTTATTGCAGCACACAGTTGCAACAAGAACTGTGTGAAATGAACAGCTGAAAAAAGTATGCATAAAAAACTTTCCTGGTTTTCAACAAAACCTTTGTCATGTTGTATTTCCATTAAGCTTACATAAGACATGGTGCCACCCTGCAAAGTACCTATGTCTTAACAGTGCTTGCTTATTCTGTGGATTACTTCCCTTTGAATATTAGGAACTATATTTCAATAATGGAAGTAGAGATGATTTGCTCTTTAGTCTCTCTAGCTCTACAGAAGACAATCAGAAGGGGGAGAATTGGTTCCTGTTCCTTATGCATCACTGGCTGAATTGTTTCCACATTTCAAGTTTAATCTAAATTACACTTGTGTACTCCAGAATATGACAGAAGAGATGCAGCACTGGAACTGAGAGAGGTCTTATAACTTGCTCTTGGAAGTTTCAAAAAGTATTACTGACATCTTCCCCCACCCTCGCTTGCTTTCCTACCCTACTTTTTGCAAAGATATTTGTTAGGGATGGCTGAGCTGGTAGTTCATGCAGCTCAACTGGGTCTTGCCAGCCCTCTTCAGAACTGGGTGAAGAGCAGATCCTCCATATACCCAGTGAATGCATATTAATCTTATTAATCAAATAATATTTTACCTCTAGCTATCTGAAGAGGAGTATAAGGTCTCTTGCCTAAATATAAAAATTGCCATGCTCTGTCAAGCTAGAGATCTGGTTAGTTCACTTAGTTACCCTGCCTCTGCTACTGGGCTATATCATATGCTTAAATAAGACTATTAGAACACTGCTTGTACTTCTGTAATCCTGTGATCCTTCTCCACTTCTAGAAATCAGCATTTTACTGTGATTACAAAAAGACTGTTGTTAACTGGTGAACAGAACGCAGGAGTCTGGAAAGATGAGTTCTCTAAATGATTCTTTCTTTGAATTGCTTTGTGCCCTCAGGCAATTCACAAAGGTTGTGACTCATTTACCAAGTCAGTATGAAAATATTCACCAGGCTTTGCAAGTTTGTAGGGACTGGATGCCTTTATAAAGCCGTGTGTCACTGCAGCATAGCTTGTCATACAATAGCCATAAAATCTGCTGCTGCCAATAAGAGAAAAACATGCCATGAAAAGTGGTTTAGAGATGCTCTGACATCTTGAAAACCAAATAGACAAATGAGGTTGTAAATTTATGATTCAGGGAAATTTGTACAGAGTAGAAATGGTGAACTTAGAATTATGGTGTTGTATTAAACATTTTTCTTGTTTATATTTTTCTAAAAATAACAAAAGAGCTAATGAGCAGAGAACAGCAGTGTAAGTTGCAGAGAACAATGACATGAGCACCTTTCAAACAAATGCTCAACAAAAACGAGCACTACTGATCTAGCAGCCTCAAAACAGAGACAAAGAAACTAGTTTTGTTAGGCTTGTTATGTCCAAAATTCTCTACAGCATCTAAGGGGAGTGTGCTATAAATTCTTTGTACTTGCAAAAATGGTAAGACTGATGAGTTTTTCTTTATTTGCAAATTGATTTCAGAAACCTCTGAGGTATTCCACAATTATGTTTTGGAGACAATATTCATATTTCTGTTTTGAAGATGCTATTCTGAATCCATCAGTATGCCCTCTTGTTTCATTTCCAGACATATTTGTGTATCAGTTTTACATAATTGTCTCAGTGGCCAATTTTCAAAATATAGAAAACAGAAATAAAACTCGACAGAAAAAAACTATACCTCATGTTACGTCTCTTAATTTGTAATTGTTCTTCTAGCTAATAGAAAAATAAAAAGAAAAATTGTTGTGGTTTGTTAGTTAAAGAAAACTAATTTACTCAGTGAATTGTATATATAAGTGGAAAAATATTTGTGAGTTTCCTTGATACATTCCAACAAATTGCATATTATCCATCAATAGTATTATCCACTCATGTAGAATATTAAATAATAGGTTGGCTGCTTTCCATTAATTTCATGAAATATTCCTTTCATACTTCAAAAAGTCATACAACTTCAGTGAGAACAAGGTCAATCAGCAAAGTCCAATCATATTCTTCACTAAGTCAGATAGAACAGAGATTTTAGATGTCTGATATAAAGGAGTTCTATCTCGCTTCATTTGGTCGGCTGTCCTCTTCTGTATTGGCTGCTACTTTATATGGTGATAAACTTTCCTCTAAAAACCTCCAAGCATCTTCCAGGTTGTGAAAAAAATGTATTTTTTTCTTCACAAAACTATAATTTGTCTGACAAATTGTTACAAAACCCTTAGTACGTGTTGACTAGTATGTAGCATTTTTCTTCTCTTTTTAGAATGTCAGAATCAAAGCTTATATCCACTGCATTCAGTTTGCTCAGAAAATGTAAGAATAAACAGTAAAAAAATTCTTTTTTAGAAGGTTCCCCTTTGACATCACCTTCCATAAAAAGGTATATGCAAGTGCTTTTTGCAAATGTTGCTTGATCAGCAGCAAGGAAATTGCTTCCTATCAAATTCTGAATGTTACTGTAAGGCAATATTCTCAGCAGATGGCCTTGCCTGTGCAGAAAAGCTGACCAGAACAGTTCTCTTTCAAAACATGTTTTTCTAAGAAAGCTATTTTCCAAAGTAATAGTTTACTTTTTGAGTGGAGGAATGTGTCAGAGGGAATGCATTCCACTCAATTTTGTTGCATCAAAATCTCTGCAGAGACCTGGAAATGGAATTCGCTCTTTGCCTCAGTCTTTTAAGAGCAGCATGAAAGCTATTAAATAACATGACTGAGATAACAAGGATCTGTGACATGTGATCTGCCTCCATCCACAGTAAATCACTGAGTCATCATATTGCATATTCATAATATATACTTCCCAGAATAATCTTTCTCAGATCAATGGACTCATATGGCTTCTGTTATCTATTAGGCACTAGGGAGTTCCATCTACAAATCCATTCCTCTTAGTATAGTTTAACTATAATTTGCTTTGTGCAAGGGAAGTAGTAGCAGGCAAATTAAAGAGAAGGCTACTCCATTCTTACAGTTGTCAAGGGCTCCAGACCATTAGTAACCAAACTCAGAAAATAAGTTCTGTCATACCAACCTACTTGGACTTTAGAAGCCTGAAGTTTATAAACAGCATGGCAGAAGAATGTTTTAATGTAACATCAGCATAACTGGAGAAAATCTAGAAGAATATAACAAGAAGGAGAAATATTATAACTGCATAACCTCATAGTGGCTGTTAACTGATTCATACCAACATCAGTACTAATAGTGGACTGTCAATCCTATTCTTTAAAAAGCCCCCTCTACCCCAGATGAATTTCTAAAATTTACTTCATTGACTCAAACCTATCTTCCAAAGCTGTGAATTTACCCAGAGTAGGAATAGACCTAGACAAAGTGGACAATGTTTTACAGAAAGGACTCTTTTCTTAGTTATTATTATGCTAACTATCCCTCTTTGTTCCATTTTGTGGCAAGGGATGAAGTATGCCTACTCATCATTCCTACAGCACTCTGAGAGGTATGAAAGCTAAATAAATAATACATTTCATTTTGAATAATGTTCAGAAAGTAACTCTTGTTTTATTGTGCATTGCTAAACTGTCATGTGACTATTCATCCACACAGGTCTGTGTATCTGGGAAGGAAACTGAACATTATGGGACAGGAGAAATGCCCTTTGGTTGAGTTATGTCGTGAAGTGCTGCGTTATATATTACATTTCTCCCTACTATGGCCAGTGACCAACAGTATTGAAACATTGCCTTCATTAACATCAAACTAAATTAATTGCAGTGGGTCCTATCAGGAAGGTTTTGTCAGCCTTTTTACTTCTTAAGATAAATCATATTCCCAGTCATAGGTAAAATGTTACCTTTAGATCGGGTTTTGCTGTTATTGAGAACATCACAAGTGGGGAATTGCAGGACAATAGAGCAGAATTTGCAAGAAAAACTTTTACAATAAATCCCTTTCAAAAGGAAAAAAATAACATTTCCATCCTGGTGAAGTAGAAGTTCTGGATAGCATCCAGAAACCAAACTTCGAGCAGAAAAGCTGCAGCTTAGTATCTTTACGGAAAGGGAAGGAGCTTTTCAACTCCAACATGCCTTCCTCTGAGCATGACCTACTGCAAATGCATTATCTCGATTCATGCAGTAGAGGACACTATTTTACACATCATCACCTCCGTGCCCAACGTTGTGTGGTAGCAGCCCCCGCTGTCATCAAGTCCTGTCATCCAAATACAAAAGAAGGGTTGCATACAAAAGAAGTTGTGGATGAAGTGCCATGCTTGCCAAGGATGAAATATTATCAACATTATTATTATTATTAATAATAATAAATATAATATCAACCATTGCAATAATAATAATAAAAGAATTGATTAGAATTTGTGTGTTAAAGGTGTGTGAGTGTATTGCTTGACCTGAGTTTTGTTGTGCATGAGCACCCTGAATCTCCTGTCCTGCTAGCATTTACCTGCACAACACAGCTGTAAACAGGGATAATAAGCAAACTGCCACTCAATCCTCATAAAATCCCTAAGTTCAGCCATCTGTACATTCTGAACCCAGAATGCATGGCTGTATTCTGATTTTCCTGGAACTTAATCTGATGATTCTGAGTACAAGCAAGACATAGATGCATGAAAATCGAGGGAAAAATGCATTTATAAAGGTTGCTAAATGATTTGTCATGCTAGTTGTTTCAATGCTTAACTTAGCACATCTAGGGAACTATTTAATTAAGTTTCCTTTGAAAGATCCCAACTATTGGCATGTTAAAACAGGACTGGGAAATGTAACTGTATTCTCGGTGAAGGCTTTAATATAAATATGTAATATTGACCTGCCTGCCTCCGAGTAAGACATTGAGGAATAAATTTATAATTGTATTTACAAAAAAATATAAACCATCAGCATAAAAGTTCTGGAGAACTAGAAATTAAGATTTTTTTTTTAGAAGTTTTCCTCATGACCCACTTTAGAACCAGTGGAGCTATCATATATACGATTAGGAAACATCAATCACATTATATCTTTGGTGCTGTTTATTAAGAACAGTCAGAATCACATTTTCTGGAACAAAAATGTAATTAAATGACACAAGACAAAATTTGGTATTCTCCCTTCCAAGATATTTTCTGGCAGCACCAAGGGTTCTCTCGTCTCAGTTTAAAGTCGTACTATATGAACATTTTCTACTTTATCTTGGACTCTTCTGTGTTCTTTCTTTGCTTCTCTCCCTGTTTATCTGTGCCTGTTCCCAAAGTCGCTGATCAAACAAAGCAGTAGGCACACCTCATGTTCATGGGCAAAACTTGCTGTGATATACCATGGCATTACTTATGCTATTTTATGTAAAAACCACAAGCAGGTGTCCAGGATCTGTTGTGCAAGGAACAGTAAACATGTGCCAGGAAAAAATGGTGTCTAGTTGCATAAACTTCAGTCAGGTTACATCAGCATTAAATTACTTCCCTATCTCATTAACACTTTTTATTCAATTCAAATTAGATTTGTGAATAAAAGTTGCTAGATATTTTTGCTTTAAAGTTGCAATGATAAATGGGTGCTGTGGGTATAAATTTTAAAGACAAGAAGGGCGTCTCTTGGAATTGTAGGATAATTCAGGTTGGAAGTGACTTCGCAACCTGCTGCTCAAATTAGAGTCAGCATTGAATTCAGACCAAGTTTCCCAGAGCTTTGTCCAATGGCGTCTTGAAATCTTCCAAGGATGGAGATTCCACAGACTCCCTCAACCTTGGTTCAATGATTAATTATCCTCAGAGAACATTTTTATATAATATCTATTCAGAAGCTCCCATTTCAATTTATAGCCGTTGCCTCTCATTTTTTCCTGTAAAGAGCCTGTCTCTGTCTTGACAAATTCCTGATAGGCCTTGGAAGGGTACTGGATTTTCTTTTGCTATGCCTTCTCTTCTCTCTTCTGCAGCTAAACAAGCCCACTTCTCATATGATATACTCCAGCTGCCTGGCCATTTTGCTGGTGGCCCTCCACTGGCCTAAATTTTCATTTAATTCTGCCTGTCTAATGTGGATGTAAAGTCCTGCAAGGGAGACAGATTTAACTGCACCTGTTCTAAAAGAGAATGTGACACTCTTTTATCACTGTGTTACAATTAATTGCAAAAATTAAATATATCTTTCATATCACTGACATCAACAGAAACCTCATAAGCAAGTGACAATCAATCCCCAGGCAGAAATAAAGAGCCAGTAACTTCACCTTATGAAATCCTTGTGGCTCTGAGTTGGTCAGCACTTACTTAAGGCTTTGTTCAGCACAACACCACACTGTCTTCATTGCATAAACAACTGGGCTGCCTTGGAGAAATCTTTACTACTCACAGTAAATATCGCAATCTTCCCAGTCTATCCTGTGAAGCTAAAGGAGGAGGCTTTCCCATCCTGACAGTTGGAAAAAAAAAAAAAAAAAGAAAAACAAAAAAGAAGAAAAAAGTCCAGGAGGTTGAAAAGAACAGAATGATTCCATTGGAATATATCCCTTATCATCCTTGACCTTGACTTCAGCCATTTTATATTATGAATGTCTCTCAGTTGTCTATGTTTATATGACTCTCCAATTGCTGGGAATAAAAAAGATATAAATAACCTATTCATAAACACTCACCAAATTATATATACATCTATTGGTAATAAGGATTTAAATGGACTAGGCTATACATGCTGTCCCCAGCTCAGTTCTATAAAAATTCAGAGAATAAACTTGATTTGTCCATTTCTCATCTGATACTGATGTGTGTGTCACACATGTGGTTACTGCAGTCCTTGGGAATGATTCCAGTGAGATAATCACGCGGGAAAGGTGTGATTTACCAGAGGCTTGTTTCTACATTAGTTCAAAGGTCTATTAGCAAATACATGGAAAAATTGCATCTTTTGAGGCACAATCCTTCTAATTTCAGAGGGACAATAAAGCAGAAAACTATAAAGTGCTGTAATTCCAGGCACACAGCTCCTTGAAGACATGAAGTATTCCCTTTCTAGGTGCCATTAGAAGAATTAGAGTCATAAAATGGCTCTAATTTAGAATCTGATTGACCTTTTTTCATCAGTAAGAATTCCACTTAATAAATAGAACTCACAATTTCCTTAAAGGAAGGCCTTGCTAAGATCTGAAAATCAGGATTTCACAGGTTCTACTATGGTTAGGACATGTCAGAGAGGAGAGAGTTATACAGTGTGTCTGAGACATTAATTACATCTCTGCAAGCCAGAAATGGGATACAAGTTTCCAGAGGTGTGAGTGGGATGTGGGAGGAGCACTCACTAATGGTCCTGTGTGAAAAATCTAAAGTGGTCTTTCAGAGGCAGGGGGAAAATAGATAAAAACCCCCCAGCTTCTCATGAAAAACAATCCCATGGAAATAATTTATTCAGTTCTTTACGTAACTCACAGAAGTTTCAGGTAGCATTTCTTGAACTACTAGAATTGTGGAAAGTTTCTTGTTCCTGAAGGGTTTATGCCTCACAGAAATAAGGAAGATTGCCTTGCTGCTTTTACAGAAGGCATAGCTGTGTGTTTCACAGTGAAATGCATTAAGGCACAAGAGAAGTATCTTTCCTTTTGTCTTGCAACACATCAGGCATACCCCAGGCATGTAACAAATAATAAAATAACAGCATAAGTGTGACTGGGATTAGAATACTATTACTGTACTCTGGAGTCTGTGTCATGCTTTTTCATCTCACTCTTGGCAGCCCATTTGCCAGTTCACATCATAGTTTGAGAAAGATCTGTATCAGCTGCCCATGAGAACAAGAAGCCCAGGGTATATTTTTTATTAACTTGCTCTCTGCATGGGTATATCTCAACAGGATCCTTGAATATAGCTGATGAGTACTGGCCAGTACAGAAAGAGAGTGCAATTTTAAACACTTCTTTCCAATGAATTCTTAACCTGTCTTCTGAAAAAAAAATGTCTGATGTCAAGGCAAAATATATATCCTTGAGTTTATCTTGCCCTTTTTCTGCTTTAATCCTTTGCTTGACTATATCACATATGTTAGAAGAGTCTGGGGAGGTCTGTCTCTAATGACAGTTAGCTAGGTTGCAGCAACTTGGTACATACAGGAAGATGATTTAAACTGTATAATAAATCCTGGAACTCACCCCGGCATGGCACCAATGGAGTTAAAACACAGCCCCAAGCGCTGTGATTGCTCCACCTTTATATTTTATCTGACAGTTCTCTTTCTCTCCATGGATTGTCATGTAGCCCTTTTGCTCTGTCTGTTCACATTACACACTAGCTCCTCTAGTGTCTCTTTCAATTTTTTCCATACAAATGCATTCCCTGTGATATGTTAAAATTTGTGCACAGAATACTTCCTCAGATTTACTGTTGCTTTGGCACACTTACCTTTATGCATAAATAATTAATAATAATACAGATTAATAAATGCCTGGCCAAAATATCAGGAGCATACACAAAAGTTAATTTTCATAATATATGTCTCAATAGACTGCCAGGATAAAGTCTTCCTTGTGGAGGATGTCCAAGTTCTTCCATAGCTTCACTAGTTTCAGTGTTTGTATCGGCAAGTAGAAGAACTTCCAGTAGCATAAACTGATGGTGACAAAGGCTTTGGTAAGGAAATCAATTCAGATTTGTGAAAAAAGGCCATATCTGGAGGCAAAACCCCCCCATTACTGCATATGGCCCTTACTACTACAGGTTATATTGCTACATAAATAAGAATTTGGTGGATGTTTTAGTTTCAAGAGAGAATTGGCAGGTAACATTTGATATGAGGACGTTCAGGTTTTGCAACTGAGAAGCTAACATCTCCTTGAATAACTCTTTAGTGTTCCTCCTCTTTCTCCAGATGTCTTTGAATATGATTTGAGCTGACACCCACAGTTGTGTGTTTGAATACCTCTATTCAGCGCTAGGTTACAGTTTACACGTCAACTTCCCAGACCTAAAAATCATGAAACTCTTAATTATGTATGTCAGTCCATCCTGAGTTTTTACTTCATTATGAAATTTATTGAAAAAGAAACATTGAGCACTTGATTTCCCTCTTTCAGATCTCTTTTAAATGTTACAGAAAATCTTACTGAATAATATAAATTCCCTCAAAGTATTTATAACTCTCCGTATCAGTAATAACTTATACACCAGAAAAGTCTACTTTAAGAACTCTAAGTTAAAGCACAAATAAGTTATCTCTTGCTAATATACAGTGTTGGCCTCTCTGATTTTAAAATGTATAAATCCAATGAAATGAATACACATATAAAAGCAATTATATGATCTATATACTTTCCACAGAAAATTTAAACATTTAAAATGAATGAATTCTGAAAGGAACAGCTTTGAGTGGTATTGACTGAAAAAGCAGATGGTGCAAGGATACATTAGTGTCACAGAGGATTACTGTCATCATTAGGAGCAGAGATGGCATCTCAGTGATGCACTGGGCTTTTCTCATTGCTTTCTAGGTGGTTCAAGTCATAAAGCATAAACACCCCTGTTTCTTACTGACGTTGTGTGTTGAAGAAAGCAATGTATCTCTTATTTACTCTTTGCATATAGATTGCTTCTCTAAGGGGAAAATTCAGCTTGAAGCTGATAAGTCATTTAAGTCTCACCTAAAACCTTAAAATAGAGTCAAGTATGACTTAAATTATATATGAACCGTGAGTTAGCCTTTGCAGAAACATAAACTCAGTTTCTTTAAACCTTGTGCATTAGACAACCCATTTTTAAATATAAGGAGGATGAGGGTTTGGCACACAGAGGAGACCTACTTGTCTTCTTCAACTTACTCTTTTTCCAGAGGCCCAAATCTATTTCTGTCACATAGCCATGTGAAACATAGTTGTAAAGATAATTCCTAAGTTTTCTATTAACAATATTAACTGAATCCTACCATAACATAACATGGAAATATATGCCAGCCCCAGAGTGCCTTCTGTAAGGGCCACAGTGTCTTGCCCCAGGCTCTGCCGTGCAGGGCAGGGGGGTTTCTCAACACAAAGAGCAGCAGCCAAGATGAGGCAGAGGTGGCAGCCACGTTCTCTCCCACCCAGCCAAGATTTTTACTAGAAAAACAAACTAGGAAAAACCATGCAAGAACCAGTAAAAGAGATCCTATTAATCACAGAAATAGATTTCATAAAAATGAAATTATTTCTATTAAGAATAGTATTCTCAGTTCCATTTAGAACAGTCTCAGGATGAGTTATATTGGTAGAGAGACTACAGGAATATTAAATACTTACCTTTTTCTGGCTTCGTTCTGAGATCACCCTTGCCTCTTATATCATTACCCATTCTCTCAAACACACAGGAATAGACAAGCCCATGAAGTGTTCCCATTCCAGTATGACAGTTTAATCTCCATTAATTTTCACCTACGTTAAAAGAGACTCCTCTGACAAAGTTCAACATTCAAAGTCTGTGTAAGCATTCCCCAGAGTTTTCTGTTCAGCCAGACATTGACTGCATGCATGTCTGCATGGCACCTCACAGAAAACAGCTGTACATCAGCAGGAAGAAGCAGCTACATGACCTCACAAGTCTTCCACTGGTCTAACTGCTGCTTCTTGATCAAGGTTAAACTAATTTATACTAAACTGCCATCTGAGGCTGGGCCTTGATCCAGGCATGCACACCAGTCCACAGAATCGTTTTGCTAAAGAAGATGCTGAGAGTGCAGCCTTCAGTGTAGAGGAATAATTTTTGCATGCCTTTCAGAAGAGAAGGCAGCTTGAAAACATGCCTGTGGCAGCACAACTGCCTTTGGAACTGCGTTGTGCCTACCCCAGAAACCCCCTAACTAGGCCTCAGAAAGACAAACAGAATAGGTGTCACTTAGACATAAAGAGGGGAGATGCTGGAGATTGTCCAGAGATGCTTTGCCTTGCACCATTTACCTTCCAGTGCTAATTAGGAACTATTCAAGTAGGAACTTCCACAAGACCAAGAATCACTTGTTCCTGTATATCTGCCATACCTGTCTTTTATATCACAACTGTGAAAAGATACAAGAGCATTAGGGAACTTTTATTTGGGGCACTATAAAAAAACTCCAGCAAACCCCAAGCAAAAAATTCTTTAGCTCCAGAAATGTGTTAATCTATAATTAAAATAAAACAAAGGAAAGAAAAATCAGAAGGATTTTTAATGATGTCCAGACTTGAGCAAAATTGGTGAGAGACTATAAACTGAAATTAGCTACCAGAGAGATCTCATTTGGTTCAAAATGGTCAGTGGCTTCATTTACTTTGGCAAAAATACTGAATAACTGTGGAAGTTTACAGACTTCAAACATGCTGTTTTTTATATAATACTATGCCTTTACAAGAAGATGGCAGAGTGGATTTATCTGCTTGCCTTTAAAGGTTTAAGCTGATAAGGTAGAAAAAAAATATCAAATGAGAAAGTATTCCTACAACAATTAGTAAGTGCAAGATGATTCAGAGTTGGTGCAATGCATCCATGTGACAATACCAGACTATAGCCATGGATATGCATAAGAGCATTACAGGCAGCCACAGCTAGTGCATATGGATACTCTTCTTACTATTGTTCTGATGAACGGAATCCCCTTTGAAGATGCAAACATGCACGATTTGAACAATCCATTCAGCCCTAGTCAAAATTGCAGTCTGTGAACAGAGGCTGAAAAAGAACATCTTACTTATTTATTTAATATTGAAATGAGAGGAGACAAGAAGCAAAAATTAGGTAATTTTTCATGGGTCCATTTATGACTGTGAGATTCTAGTAAAAGAGGGAAGAGCTAGGGACATGTCTTGTGAGCAGACAATTCGCAGAGTATCTGGTAAGCAGGCACAGACCCTGGGAAGGTACTTCATGCTTGAAGGTTAAACTCATCTCATCTACTTTAGCCCTCTGGAAGTCAGGCATATGGCATAAACCACTTGCTAAATTGTCTTTATAATCAGTGGAGAGAACAAGGCTCTCAGAGAAGGTGATTAGTCCAGCCAATCTCAGGAAGAGATGAATTTTTCATTTAAAGTGCTCATCTTTTGCTTGTAAGGTCAGCTGTTGTCCCTCTGTACGTGATAAGCTTGATTTAGATACCTAATATTTAAATAGCTATAATTAGCAGAGATTAGTCCTTTAAATGTTCCAACTGCCTAATAAAATACAGGCTCTTTCTCTTCTAAAAGCCAGGTTTGTCAGTGAAAGTACTTACTACATGTTTCAGTTAATGGTGAAATAAAGGTCAACATTGCACACTGCCTGTCCATTGTGAACCCCAGCTTAGGCACAAGGGGATGTTGACATCCAAATTGCTGGGAAATGGTGGCATTCTGACTCCTCCTGTTTTGGTCATGGAGGTAAGGCCGTGTCATGAGAAAGTCCCATCTTGTATAAAAAAACCCCAAACATTACATCTGATATTTACAAATTTAATGTCTCGGGTTTGTTGTGGTGGGTTTTGATTTTCTATTTTTATTTTTCCTAGTGACAACTTAGACAAGTGGAAACAGGCTGGTTACTTGAGCAGAAATTAAATGAAACACAGTGAGAAGTGGCAGGTTTCCTCTTCTGCGTGGGTTAATGAGACCCGGTAGGACAGCAAGAAGGTGCTTTCAACTGTTCTGATTAGCTTGACCTAAAAGCCACTTCATGATTCACACACAGCAAATACAATTTAAAATGATCAAATTGATGATCAAACACAGACTAGTTAACAATAGAGATTATTAAATACCATCATCAGAGCATTTTCTGCTCCTTCCAACCCCATGCCAGGTTTTATTGAATATAATGTCCTAGGCTGTGAACAGCTCCCACCAGAAGTCTTGTATGTTTTAACACTCAGGATGCTTTTTCAGCACTCTTTCATGTGCCATCTTTAAATACACTGAATATAAATTCATAAATACACTGAATACAAATTCAGGATGACCGTATCTCGCCCTTTCTTATCACTCCTTTGTGACCTCCAAAGAAGTCGTCTCTCTTGAGGGTGCCCTGTGCTTAGCTTGCTGGTGAAATCTGTCTGGGAAGGAGCTTGCTGAAACCCCTCACTGCATGGGAATACACAGCTGGATCTCTGCTTTGGTGAAGCTGTTCTAGAAACCTGCTGGGAATTCTTTTGTTATAGTTGAGCACTGTCCACACTTTTTCTCCTAGATTTTTCTCCTATTCCTAGCTATTTTTGTTGGTGGTGCTACTTCATTAGTTATGGGGAACTACTGGCATTTTAATCAGGAGCATCTCATTCTAATGTACCTGCTGGTGAAAAGGGAAAAAAAGTCATATTTGATCCATCCTTCTAGCAAGACAGAATTTTTCCTATTGAATAGTACAGAGCCAGAGAAGTAAAACTCTTCAGATGATTAGAGGGAAGATTTAAAACTCAATTCTACAAAAAGTGGTTTAAAATGAAACGTAAGCTGCAGGTTCTGCTATAATGACAGCAACAGATTGCACAAATGAGAGAAAGAAGTGAGACATATATGTAATGTAAATCAGCACATTAAGTAGTCTTTGTACTTGTGAAGGACTCCCTTTATATGTGTTAGAAACATATTTGGACAAGGGATATCAAACAAGCATGAGTCAGTTCCTCTTCCTTTTTTTTTTTTTTTCCCCATTAGTACATAGCCTGAAGTCTTTTATAAGCCAGAAAAAATACATTTCCTTAATGTGGTCATTGTCCTATACCAAATTAGTAGAGATCATCAAATCTTTCATACTACTGAAAGCCATTTTCAATCTATCTCATTAGCACAATGTTCAATCCTGTTAAAGCTGGGTCAAACTAAAGTGAGCAACTAATGGACTGAAACACTGCATTTTTTTTTTATATGAAGTTCCTGAACTCAAAAATATAATATCTCTGATACAAGATCAAATGAAAGATTGTAGCATTTTCTTGAGAAGAACTTTAAAAAGAGATTATAATGTATCCATGCTTGATTTCTTCTGAGAGAAGAAATACTATAAGGGGATTATATTGACAAGAGATAGCAAAGACCAAGTTAAATCCCAGGTTATAACTTGGAAAAGATGAGTAGCATTTTTTGTGTGTCTGAATATCATAACAGTAGTGATAAAAGGGATAACCCCACCAAATACCATCCAGGTCATATCTGAAAGAGAAAACAAGAACAAACAGCCTGTAATCTATGTAGATTCTAAAACAATACAGGCTTTGGCACACGTTCCTGTTTGCCAAGCTTACCAGTATATGACTGATGGTGAGATTTGTATATACTGATTTGTAAGATTCACTTGTGTAAGGAATGTTTTATACTCTTATGTGCAAATCAGGCACAGCATCTCATATTTCAGTCTGGACATAATCTCAGCAGTGCTTTTCTGAACCTTTTGGCTATGAGTATCCGTACTGGCATCACAAATGAGCGATCAGAGTTCTGCAGGGGTCTCAGGACATGTTTAGCACACATCTACACGCTCAGTTACAGGCAGACATTAGGTTGTTCTGCCAAGCCAGTGGGAGGCAAATGAAATCTCTCTAGACAAGCCGTCAATTTGCTTTGCCTGAGGTAATAGACTGTGCAATTCCCTCTGTGGACATATGCAGAATAGACATATGCATGACCATGTAATTTCTCATTTCAGAACCGTTGCTTAACTTAAATAGCTTTTGAAAGAGGTGGAGGAAAGGGGGACAGGAGAGAAGGCAAGGGGGAATCCTGTGCCGCTGTTCTTAAAATTATCTTGAAATTTGGCTGAAACTGACCCTATAAATACATGTTAATTAATGAATAGAGGTGCCAGTGTGGTTTTTGATCCAGTAACAACAGTAATATGAGAGAGATATGAACTACAGTACAGCCCTGGTGCCAGATGTTAAGCAACTGCAAAACCAGAGTCACAATATTGGTGGTAGAACTCTAGGAAATACCAGGCAACTTAGCAAAATAAATTTCCTTATCTTATGCAAAACTAAATTGAATGTTTGATTTTTTATATTTACCTCTTAAAAGGGGATCTCCTGCTCACCAAGAAGAGTCTTATTAAGAATCAGAAATGCACACTGTAAATGAAAAATTCACATTTTAAGGAAAGAGCAGGTTTAACGTTAACTACTGAAACAAGTAATGCTGAAAAGTTGCTTACTGAAGGATATCTTTTAATCAGAATTGATCACTGGGCTCTGACCTATTGGTCAGTGTGGGAGTCACTTCTGGTCTTCAAACTCCATGAAAATATAAGTGCCGAGTCTCAGGAATGGATAATTTAGCAATACCAACACTTCAGTCTTTGCAAAGAATGGCCAGAGTTTCAAAGCGCCACAAATAGCAAGGAGGAGAGATGGGTATGCTCTCTCTTTGGAAAATGTGTGCAGATAAATTTGCCTTAATTTATATTAATGCTTTCTCTGTTTTCTCAAATCTATGTGGAGATTATAACTCATGGGTAAGAGAAGTTTCACTTCACTTTGTCCATAAAATATAATTGGAGCTTCACATAATGAAAGGGAGCTATAGAGCTGAATTTTCAGAGGCATTTGGCACAATGTTTCTTATCAGAATTGTTTTCAATGTACAACTATAAGCTTTATATATAGCCATGAGATGTCAAATTTGGGGCCCTCCTAAGATCTGGGACTTAATAATCCATTAACTTAGTGCATGAGAAGATTCGTGTTCCTGAAAGCTGATTTTATTGTCATAGCTTTCAACCTATAGCTTTAAGAAAATGTTTTTGCCCTTGAAAAACCTATAATGCAAATTTGCTTCTCTATATAAGGTGTTTTTTCCACTCAGTTATAACAACAGAAATGGAATGTTTTCATATTTCATTTACCCACAGTATTTGTTGGAAAAATATCTATTTTGTTAAAAAGCTTATTCTGTGAAAAGGAATTCTGTGAAAAGGAATTCTGTGAAAAAAATAATCCTGTGAGAAGCTCTAGTTATAAAGGCAATGTTGGTAGCTCTTTTCTGCTTGGGGAGAGGTTGGGGATGGTTATGTTTTGCTTTATTTTGAAGGAGAAATATCTTCTCTTTGTACTGAATAATGCCCAACTTATCTTTCTCCTTGTTCAGATTATATTGTTTGACATTTCAGGAGGAATGACTTACAGTTCAGAGGCATTAAAGTTACGATCATCACAAGCTTTTATTTTGGTGAAATAAACACATTTCTCTGTTCTTCCTCTCTCCTGCCAGCTCTGATGACTATAGGCATGCTGACAACTGTCAGGACTATTAATGTGTGTTGGAGAAAGACAAGGGAAAGGATATAGCAAAGAGCTCTTTTTTATGGCTGGGAAATTTTTTAAACCAGTAACAAAATGCAATAGGTGAGAACCCCAGTTTTCACAGTTACAGCAATTCTATTATTCAAATAAAATTTGTGCAGTTTGCCTTTATGCTGACATCTGTTGAGATTAAGCGTAAAAAGGCCACCCAAATCTGACTGCATTTAGGAATGTGATTTTCCCTGTGTACAACAGTTTCCTGCAGTGCAGTGAAGTTCATGAAATTGAAGTAACTTTTGGAATGACCCAACCTCCTCGTTTCTACACCTGTCCCTGTCAGCAAACTGAAAATCCAGTGTGCTGGAATCTCTTGTTCAAATTTCATGCTTCCTTTGTATTGACATCAATGTGACCTTTCAGTAACTCACAACACACCAAATGGCCTTTAGTGAAATAATCAAAAATCTGTAGGTTTAACTGCCTATACGCTACTGGGCAGCTACATCACTCTTTACACAGATGAGAAAAAGGGAAAAACTGCATCCATTTTTAAAAAGGGTAGGAAGGAGGACCCTGGGGAAATATTGACCTGCCAGCCTCATCCTCTGTGCCTGGGTCAGGGGAACCCCAAGTATCAATAAAGACTGGGGGATGAAGGGATTGAAAGCATCTCTGCTGAGAAGGACTTGGAGGTACTGGTGGATGAAAAGCTGGACATGAGTCAACAGTGCGTGCTCACAGCCCAGATAACCATATCTTACATAAAAGGAATAAATCTTTTACAGTGAGGGTGGTGAAACACTGGAACAGATTCCCTATACCTGGAAACATTGAAGGTAAAGTTGGATGGGGCTCTGAGCAACCTGGTCTAGCTGAAGATCCCCCTGCTTACTGCAGGGTCCCTTGCAACACAGACCATTCCATGATTCTAAAAGGTCCAGTTTTGCCCTTGTTTAGTTTTACAACACTGTTCTCTTTAATATTAACAACTTCGCCTCCTCACTGTGCTGCCAGGAAAAAAAACCAGATGAAAGCAAAAATTATATTTCCATGCCTGTGAGACAGACAGCACAGTTGACAAGATACCGTGTTGGTAACAGACTGAAGAAATCTCGTCTGGGTAATGCAAGGCACAAAACAAGGCAATATTCACTCTACACCATCATGGAACGGACACGTATGGTATTTTTCCACAAACTGCTCATTGCACTGCTTACCTTCGTGCTTTGTTCTTTGTAGCAGTTATTACCAGTGTCAGTAAATTCTGACCTCTGCCATATAACAGGACCATGGGCTTTTGTAATCCTGGAACAGGTGAGGTATCTGAGGGA
This sequence comes from Ara ararauna, assembly GCA_028858755.1. Classification (NCBI taxonomy): domain Eukaryota; kingdom Metazoa; phylum Chordata; class Aves; order Psittaciformes; family Psittacidae; genus Ara; species Ara ararauna. Next base: position 73,874,764 of record CM054381.1, read on the forward strand.
AGAAAATAAAGGTCAGTTGTCTCTTTGCATCATTCCTGTAAACCACAGTATTATTACAGTGGTCTAGGTAGTTTAAACCAACCGTACACAGAGATTCTGCCAGAACTGCTTCTGCAGTTCTGAATTCAGCTCCAGAAGACAAATACAAACAAATACACACAAATCTGCATGTCAGGGGCAGCGCACACAAAAAGATCTCTCCCCTAATAGCAGCCTATTAAACTAGACATAAAATAAGAAATGAGAATGGGAAAGACAGAAAGAGAAAAAGAAGTTCCACCCATTATTGTGTAACTGTTTGTAAGTAACTTCACATTTGCATTAGCAAAATGCAATTGAGCTTATCATTACTAAAGAACCTTTAAAACACTCACATAAATTTCCTCTCCACTGTAGTTTCCATGAAACAGATGCATGTGTATATTAAGTTGTATTTTATGATTCATCTGGGGCAACTTAGCTCGCATACATCTTCTTTGCTACAAAAACAGCCTGGATTATTTTTTTTTTTTTTGTCAAATAAATTCTTAGTGAATGACAGAGCAACGGCTTTAGTTCCTAAAGTTGTAGAATTATTTCTTTGACTGCATGGCAAGCCAAAGCAATGCATAGCTAGATTCCATACGCTATCAGGGTACAACCCTCAGGTCACATGTCCTGACTCCACCTAATGCATTAACAGAAAACAATCCCACAGTATGGAGAAAAGCAGGGTCAGCTGTTGGATGGCAGTTTTAATTGGCAGTTTGCAGATGGCTCTCGATGGGTTATAGCTTTTCTGTAGCCACCAACTCACAAACTAATTTTTGAAGTCTTCCCAATATTTCACTTCTGCAAGGTGATGCTGAAAGAGCCCAGACATCTGTAGCTGATGCATTTTGCCCTGAGTTTCAACAGTAGGGTGATGGCTAGAATAAAAGTATTGAGGAGCTTCTAGGGTGATGTGCTACAGCATGCTGCAAGGTTATCAGTCTTGATCACCACACGAGGAACACCTGGCACCAATAATGTGAGATTTTTTTAGTAAAGACAGAGTGAATTAGGTTGCCTTATGTAACAAAGAACTTACATTTAGATAAAGCACAACCAGCTGAGTGCTGGTAAAAACCTGGCTGGTTATTCTGTTGCATATTGTTTTTCCCATCTCCAGCGTTTGCTTGAGAGTCTTGAATAGCAGAGATATTCCACTCCATTATATTATACATCTGCAACATAAAAGGTTCTGCAAGCAGGTCTTCAACAGACATTAAGGTTTACTGTGATCTGAAAAAGGCAATAGGTTTCTAGACCTTGCCATATGCTATAGTGGAAGGTATTTTTTTGTATACTATTTTTTGTATAACAAGTCCCAGGATGCTTCATGAAACTTCGAGGCTCTTGCCCTTGATGACTGAAATACTGTGTATATAGTGATATACTTGGTCATCTGATTTCTGGCTTTTTTTGCAGATTGCCAGATAATTGTGCAACATTGGCTCAGATTTCATGAAAAATAGTGACGACTTCTAGGGGCAAAGCTACCTTTGGTAACACTAACAAAGTAAGCAATTCAGAGATGTCCACTTGAGCCTGCGAACAGAAGCACTAAACCCAGCAAGAGTCACATCTGTTCATCTCCAATTTATTGAACTTTAGAGGGAAATAACAGAAATTAAGTAATATCTTTCTTTTACAATTATTTCTTCAGAAACATTAGAGATAGGTGCATCCATTTTAACTCCCTTTTATTACATAACGAGAGTTTGCATCTAACTAAATGCTTTTTTTGCTCTGAATAGCATATTTTATCTCCATAGTAACATATAAATAAAAACCCACTTAATTTGGGAAATTCTATTTTTAATAAAATCATTATTTCTCATTTCCATTTTTCTTCTAAATGCATTCAAAAATATAATAAGAATATTTTCTTTTTTTTTTTGCCAAGACTTAGTTATTGTAAGAGCATATGTTGTGGTACAATCCAAATTACTGACAAGATATATAAGATCAGGGAATAATGAAATGGAACCATCTCACGCCCAAACTGGAAATCACTCTTTACTGTGAAGTATGCAAAATCTCAGGATAAAATACCTCAGTTGTTAGTCGGTGCCATAAGTCAAAATCCCCTCATATCTCCTTGGTGCCAGGGTCACCTGAAGTGACCATCTCAATTATAAAATAGCAGGTTTATATTTTTGCTGTGTTCTTTGACTTTGTCTTGGTATGTCTGAGAAATTAAATCTTCCCGTGATTAAGGATCTTTTATCCTTTACTTGAAATAGCATAGGTCCAATTGATTTTATGCCAATGTTATCATTTATGCTTCAGTAATTCTTTTTTTCCCCTTGTGTTACTACCCCCTCCAGCCTTGATGTATTTTCTCTAAACAAGCCCAGATCATTTTTTATCAAACTTTACTCTGCCTTTGAATGTTGTTCCATATTGTCCATCTGTACCCTTCAGCTCAAATAATAAAACAGCTCTACCATCAAACTGGTTATCAGAATATTTTTGGTTTTTAAATGCAGGTAACCAGAACTGTTTATTGTATTGCAGGTAAATTTTAACTGGTGCCTGACTTATTATTATTTTTTTTTAGCTTGCCTGATACGTCTGAGCACAGTTTTACTTTTCCTGTTCCTTATTACATTAGTGACTCACAGAAACCTTCTGTCTGGTTTTCAGATGTTTAACCCTAAATGCATACCTGTTGTTCTCCTTCCTAAATGCATGGCTTTGTTATACCTCCTTTGTTCAGTGAAAAAAATTTTTACTTACCATGGCTAGATATTCCTACATTCTGCCATTATTAGTAATATTTGTTCTAAAGCCTGTTTCTGGAAGGTCAAAATCTCCCATAAAGACAGTAAATCTTCCCTAATGCTAATATTTCTCTTTCTAATAACATTATGGAGATCTTTATCCAGCACAAATTAAACTCTAGGGGGCTAAAGCAGACATCCAACATTATCCAAACGTCTTATGATCCTTCCTTAAATTGTTTTTTACTCAGACTTATCTGGTTTATCATGTTATCCCCCTTTTTTTTTTAGCTTAGCACATTAGGAATATATAATAGTCTTTCATTACCCTTCCTTTTATTTCTATTTTGTCTGAACAATGTGTACTCTTCTTATTTATGTTGTACCCTAATATTATTATTCTATCTCAGCTAGGTTACCATAATTATATCTGGCTTGACACCTTACACCATAATTCATTTTCCTCTCTTTTGTTGTTCAGATGATTTTAATTCCTATACTGACATTTCTATTGCATCTCAGTAGTCCCATATGATTTCCTAGCTAGATTAGGGATATTTCATTCATGGCATTGCTCACCTGATTCGCCAACTGCTGTCACCAGCTTTTTCTCCTTCAAATTCCCCAAATGACTCTTTCCTTACAGCGTCTTCACTGACCTGTGCCGCTGCCTTTGGCATACTGAGCAACAGTATGTGGTGGGTGGAGTTAAACAGACTAGAGAGCAAATATCCAGTCCCTTCCCATAGGAGAAGTCCACAGGTGTGAAATGACCTGAAGAGGGCAAGAAGAAAATATACTGAAATTTAAAGTTGATAAATTTGAAAGGGTTTCACTTTCTTAGGAGATACTCATGTGAGGAGAGAGCTGGTGGCTGTCTCCTCTCACCCCCAGGTAATTCATGTGTTGAGGGTTTCCACGGTCTCTGGAATTGATCTCCTTTCATCCCCCGCTGTATAGGAGCTGTGTTTTTAGGATGATGCAGGTTTGACAGAACATTGTCTTTGATGTTAGGAACAACAGAGACTCAAGTATTTCCCAAAATACTCTTAATACAATGATCAAATATTGATCAGTTAATAAAGGCATCTCTGGGAATACCAGAGTTTCAGAAATGAAACTGATGCCCATAAGCTGCATAATTTCATTATAATGTGCTATTTTAAATTGTTGTCTGTAGGCAGAATCTTGCATTGGCAGGAAAGTGGCAAAATGTGCAACAGCTTTACCCCTACGTAGCATCCATATTTCTACATTTGAAGATGTGAGAAAGTTGTTATATTACTTACAGGTGTTCCATCATCTATAGCGCTTCTTTTTTATTATACAGTAGAACTTTGTGGCAGAAGTACCTTGAAATTCAAATGAAGAAATAAATTCTAAAAAAATCCAAAGATCTGACATTGAAGTAGGTTTTGGAGATGAGGGATTTCTTAAAGGACTTGCATCTCAGGCAGAAAAAAACAACTATGGAGTTAGATGAAGGCAAACAGAGAAGTCACAGCTGACAGTAAGGATAAAAATGCTAGGATTTATCCTTTGTGCAAACAGTCAAGCAAGAAACATTGTTTTGGTAGGAAATGAATGGGACAAATCTGACCTTCGTTATTCCAGCTCCTCTGAACTATTAAATAGGGCAAGTAGTGAAATAAGGATTAAAGCCATTTTTGCTGCCACTGGAGCAGCAAAAAACAGTCTTAGTGGGGATTGAGATCAAGCCGTAGGACTCTGTTAATTAAAATAGCCACTATTAAGATATTTACTGTCCCTAATAATCAGAGCTATGCAATTTGTACTACTGAGTAAACAAATCATGCTTTAGAAGTTCCCAATTGGCTATTACAGTCTAGTCTATCAGCTGTCATTTAGTTACAAAAACAATTTTCCATGTAGTTTATTTGCATAAACAACATCCTTTCAAAGAGCTTCATGGAAAAAGAAATCACATTAAAATAAATTAAAATTAGGTTAAAGTAATGTTAATAATCTGACAAGCTCCCCAAAGCCAGACTAGTCAAATTTTTTTAAAATTTCATGCTGAGTTTTTTTGATGTGTTCACCTCTCTAGGCAGACTTACGCTGTGTTAAAAGAATGATCATTACTGCTTCTTGAATCATGTTAATTATGCATGCGTGCGCAGGGTTATTTGTAATTGGTCCTTCTCCAGATATTCTCTCATCTCTCTCTGTTTTCATGAAAACTTAAAAAATACCAGTGCCAACAATCATTTCTCACTAATCCCTCTCTCTTTATATATTTTAGGTGTCCTATACTGATGTGGTCTAGATTGGACAGATATTATCACATTGATTTTGTTTAGGTGGACAAGTTGGATCTGCCAACATTGCATTATTGGGCCACCAACTTTTAACATATAATAGTCAGAGACAAGGTGCAATGAATTTTTAGTTTAAGTACAGAACACTATTCATAACTTACATATACAGCTTAATATATTGAATCTACCCAGATAAGATGAAGAATTTCAAGACTTTTCATAGATTAAGAAGCCAGTGGGAGTCATATTGCAATACAGGTCTTTGATGAGTAAATACGATGGTTAGATTTGCTCTTTACAGTCTATTGTAACAGCTATAGTCTTCCCCTGATCTTCATTAACTCTGTCTTTGTACCTTCATATCTCGTAACATGTACAATAGCTATCTTCTCAAGGTAGGAACAATACTTCAGTCTTCTACTCATAAAAATTTATTTTATTTTTTAAAAATACAAGCTTTTTCTCAATGTATTATCCCAGTATCCTGCATTTCACCCTTGTCATTGAAACATTATTGTTTTCACTGAAGAAAATTCTGCCCCTGAGATATTAATCTGGCCAAAGATTTTAGGTTAGGCAACACTGTAGGGAATCCTGTTACAGTTGAATCCACTAAAACATTGTTTTCCAGTGAAAAATACTGAAGGGATTGTAAAGCCTGCAGATTTCTTTGGAAGCCTCTTTTAAAGTGCACCTAACCGCCCTGCAGGACCCAACAGAATTGTTACAAACAAATTCCAGGTAATATTGGATCTCTTCTAGAAAATTTGCAAGCCCCACTGAGCTTTTAGCTTTTGCAATTGTCAGATGAAGTTTACTGAAAAAGGAAAATATTGAAGCTTCTGACTAAATAAATACAGGTATATGCCCACACACCTTTCTCCTGATGACACTGGTGCAATGGTAATCTGTCAGCGATGGCAGTGTTTGCAGGTATAGCAAAGAACAAGAAAGGTCTTAAACTGCCATGAACGGCTTTACCTTTGGGGAAAGAGAGACTTCTGCGTTTTTTAGGGTATCATTTTTTCACATGTCGTTCAGCATATGCTTATGCAACCCAAACTGGTCTTGTTATTTATATTTCACAACATTTCAGGCCAGCATTTTCTTTTCTTCCCCAGAGCTTTAGCTGAGCTGCTCTTGCTTGACTGCCTCTGAGCAGGCATCTGATTCCTGAGTGAATGTGCTTTCACACTGCTCAGATAAACGGCTTTCACTGCAGTCGTGACTTGCATGGGGTTGGATATTATACCTTTCTTACGTCTAGACCTACAGAGGTGACGACATGCTGATTCATTTATGAATAATCAAAGTGAACTCAGTCTCAAAAATAGACTTTGCTCAGTTCTGTTAACCCCAAGATGCCTGAACAATACTGAGATGTGAAAAAACCCAGAAGTGTCATATGTGCTGTGTAGGGGTGTACCTCTTGTGTTGTAAATATGATGAGACATAACAATAGGGAGTGAAATAACTTTTAAGTGAAGACTGCACTCAAAACCTGGAGCTTATGAGTCTTTTTTTTAAGGACACAGCCAGTCCTGGTTCAGCTTTCAGCCTGTGGTTCTCAGTGCTGCTATTTTGACCCACAACTCACCACCGAAACATGTGCATTCAATTTTGTAGTATTAATTTCTCATTTAGACTACTTCACATGCATTAAAAACTTGAGAATTTTTTCTTCAACTTCTTTAATAAAGAAATATTCAATTTCCTTGAATAAATCTTCTTTACTGAAACCAGATGCTTGAGCACTGGCCAGTGAGGAGAGAAGGACACTGGGCACTTGCTCACTCTCATAGGGCAGTAGCTTATGGAAGGACACAATAGTTGGGCAACTTGGAGACAGCTACAAATCTGTTTCTTCCCCATCAGGCTATTGTCCCAAGAGAATGAAGAGAGCTTGAACTGAAAGACATTTATTTCTGTAATGTTTTCATTTCAGCATCAACAATAGGGGATAAACTTTCACAATTTATCTGGAAGACTGATTTGTGCCTTTTGCCCAAAAATCTGCCTGAAGACATTTTTCCCCCTGTAACTTCCAAACAATGTGTCTATGGATTGATGTGCATCCTTAGTTTCATGGAAAAAAAGTAGTATCAGGCAGCATCTGGAATTTACTGTTTATGAATTGGAAGATTTTATCAGTGTTAGAGAAAAAAAAGTTAGATTTTGGGGTGTCTCATTAATTGTGTTATTACTTCTCAGATGATTTATCTCAAATTCTTCTAACAGTCAGACAAAATGATTGTGTTTTTAGTTACTGATGGCTACATTTAGTTTTAGAGTTGAGAAAAAACAAGTTATATTGTACTCTAATATAAAATTAAAAATTAAAATTAATGCATTCTAAAGAATATTGAAATGAAGGACTAGCCTCTATTTCAAACACATGTTTCTGTAATAAATACATAGGTTTTTTTACAGGCCTTTTACACTGCTGATATTTTTGTTTGTTTTACAGTTTACAGACAGTGAAGTAAGGTGACCTTCCATCAGATAGACTGCAAGGAAGCTTAGGGGTGGCCTTGGGCATTGGTATCAGCTGCACCTCAATTTAGTAATCTTATTGTCTCTCTTGAAATTAGGTCATCTGAGAGCAAAGTCCTAGTTCTTGCTTATGGGGATATTACATACTGTATATTTCTACACACACAGCTTTAAATGGAACTGTTCATATTTGAAGAATAGACTCAGATTAACAGAAATATTTTTTTTTCTAATCCAGGAAAGTTCATTGTTACTTTTGATGAAATAATATCGTATCTGGCTTATGCTAAGATTCCATGCAGTGCCTGTGTATCCTCCTTGTAGACATGAGAAAAATACAAAATGATTTGCTGACCCTCAGCTTTGTAGTTAAGAGCCGTGTGACATATTCCATGAAAACTGGCATGTATAAAAGATCATATTATTATATACAGCTGTTAAAGACCTAGGAAGTTAACAATGTGCTACTGACATATAAATAATACCTTCTGTGCAGTTAAACATTGGTGTTTTTTTTGCCAGATTTTAAGCTCTTTTGAGGCCAACTGGAACAGCTGAAATAGAACATTAAAAAAATGTTTTGATGCTAGGGCACAGATGGCAGTAGCCCAATGTGTCAAAATAAATGTTTCATTTTTGGTCTAATATGGGAAAAATAGACCTTCTCAATTACTCCAACAATCACAGGTGCAATAAATGCACTCTGTAGCTAAGAAGAGCTATTTCAGATGGGCATTCAGAGAAATTTTATGTATCCTGCTTCCAACAGCCTGAAAAGGTAAATTACCTTAGGCCAATCACTTACTGCTTTTGAAAGGGCTCTAACAGCCTGAAGCTTTAATACTTTATTTGGCACCTGAATTTCACAAACACAGGATGCCTCTCAGAAGAAGCAAGTTTGAGAAGGTGCTGTAGACAACAGATCTGTTAACTTTAAGTCAATGACATGTATGTTTAGGAAATTTAGAATGGCTCCAACAGACTTCAGCACTGAAATGTTTGTCCAGATTATTGTAGAAAGCTTTGGTGACAAGCAGAACAAACAGAAGAGTCAGTCAAATGCAGGCAAATTGTTTTCAATGTGAACATCTGCTCAGACCTTGCATGTCACTGGCATTGAACAGCCACAAAAAAACTGGGGGCAGGAGCCTGGAAACAACCATTAATTAGTCTCTTGACTGTTGCATTTGTAACTGAGAGAACAACATCTACATGTGGAAAAGGGACAGTCCACCAAGGCCACTGAAATGATACAGTGCTCTGAGGAGAGACTTCAAAAAAACCAACAGATAACACAGTGTGGGAGAAGATACTAGCTAGTTAGGAGACAGCATTTAAAATGGCTTCAGCTGCTGATACTCTGCACTGCTTGGTTACAGCCACAAAGGGTTTTGTCTGCAAGAAGGAGCAAAGTGACAACGAGTGAATGATAATCCGTATGCTACAGCACAATGGCAAATCGATTCATGTTCTCTTACCCAATATTTTACTTCCCATGTGAAAATTGAATCTGCTCCAGCTAGTGCAGTGATAGCTCTCACAGTCTGCATGGGCAGTGAGAGGTGTCGGAGGGAGAAATGCAAAGCAAAGCAGACTTAAAACTCAATCTGGAAGGCACCTCTCATTTTCCTGAGACTGTGACGTTCCAGGCAGCTCCACAGCTTGCGTTTGCCTTCGTACAGGTTTGCCTCTCTGGCTTTGGGTTTTGTCATCTGCAGTGAGATTTCTGCCTTTCTGTGAAGAGGCTGGATTGTTATTTTTCTCTGGGCACTGCAGCACAGAAGGCAATCTACAGTTTTTGGCTATAAGGGACCTGCAAGGATTGAAAAGCCTGAAAAATCTTGTGAATACTATTACAGTATTCATTGTCTTAATCTAAACAAAATAATTTCTTTCATGCCTCTTTTTAATCTGCTTACAATGTTCCAGGTACCTCAAAACATTACTTTTTTAGGGGAAAAAAAAAAAGAATAAAAAGGACCAAACCCACTTACTTTTCAGAAAACACTAGGATGAGGTGCTCAGTGTGGATTTCATATGGGTGACTCAGAGAGAGGAGTAAGAAGGGGAGATATGGTGCACACAAGAGGTAAATAACAAAATCATGAATCTGTAACCTGAATTTTAGGCTTTTAAAAGGTTTTTCATGAGCATAAACCCAGGGTGATAACCAAAACTCTGAACCACAAAGATATTTCAAGGAGAGAAATAGATGTATAGGAACATCTGTGAAGTTGACTTCCTACATTCAAAGGGACAGCATGTGAAGGGACCAAAAGCAGATTCTTTGTCCATGCAAAAGAGATTCTCCAGAGAGGCCGCAAATGTCAAAGCGCTTCAACTTCAGATTGTTGTGATGGCTGGCATGCAGCTGCAGCCGCAGAATGAATTCTGCCTATGTCTAGAGTTTACTTTAATTCCACATGGATAAATTAGGGCCAGCAAGAAATGAAGCAGCAGACAATGACTGGTAGATGACCCAAAGAAACTAGGCCAACAAGATTTCTAGAGAGATGTTAGAGCCATAAAACTTGCTAGAGGCATAGAGAAGTTGTGGAGCAAATTAATTGTTAGTATCCCTTAAGTTATCATAGGCAATTCTAAAGTTAAGGTTGAGCAATTCAACCTCTCATGTACGAAAAACACAGCATTCACTCAATCAAGAAAATTGCAGCACTTATTCTGAGTACAGAATTCAATTTCCAAATATTAATAAGTAAACACCTTAACTAATGTATGAGTTTAAAATACTTTAAATAAGTCCTTTAAGATATTTAACATCTTTTTCGGTCTTTTATTTGTCCTGAATGATCTTCAGAATAATAATTATGCAAGCATTTAATATTTGCAATCTTCTACACCAGCCACAGTCAAAAGAGTGGTTATAATTAAATTAAATTGTTAATGATTTCTGACTCTAATTCTTATGACTAGATAGACTGCGGTCTGACTCATTTAACTCTTAACTGGGGAAATGCATAAATATCTTATGATTTATGGGAGAATTTCCTGTTGTAAACTGTATTACTCTCATAATTTGAATTTGAACCGTGTGGCTTCAATTGTCTAGAAATATCATGGAGTAGTATTTTCTGCTTATAGATCAATTTCCATGGAAGAAAAATTTGTTAAAAGGAATTTAAAGTTGTTAATGCTTATCAGAACATATAAAAGATCTAATTTTGTCCAGTCTGTGCAAAATTGTGTTAAAAATATCACTATTAGTAATCTCATGCTTCTTTCAGACTAGTTTTACAAGTGGTAACTTCCTGTACATCTGTGCAGATACTTACAATGCAAGTGAAAGAATAATTATGGCCACTGGAAAAGCTTCTGACGTTTTAAATGATTCATTCCTTTTATGAACAGTTGGGATACCTGTAACACTCAGAAAATCATAGGCTCCATTTAAAACCAGTAGGAAATACTTTAAATACCAGTAATACTTTAGGTTAGAAGACATATTTTGAAAACAGGGGCTGCTTGCGCAGAACAGAGGGAGGTAGTAACAAGCACTAAGCTGCAATTTCTATAATATTCTCCACAGTTAATTTATACCTGTGGGCAAGTGTGTATACATACATATATATGTATACACACACACAAATAATATACATATGTACATGCATACATGTATATATTTTAGAGCTATGTAACTCCTAAGTGCTAGTGAAAGAAAAAAAACCTCTCTGCTTGGAACAGTCTTTTCAGGTTAGCTTCATCCTCTGGTGAGTGACAACAGTGAGGCTCTTTCCAGAAAGGGCTCGCGTCAGGAAGAGACCATCTGGACGCTGTCTGAGCCACACAGAGCAAAGTGTGAGACGGAGAATGAAAAGCAAGAAATAGCAAGAAACTTCTCGGCCAACACAGAGGTGGAAAACAAAGAAGTGCCTTACAAGAGAAATGAGAAGTGATGCTTCCTGGTAGATTTGCACAAGAGTGGTGCTCTTGGGGAACGTCAGCAGAGGATGTTCTCAGATTGGCTGTGGTGTTTGTGTTTCAGTATTCGTAAACAATCAGTTACTAGGCAAATAAAATAATTACTGTGAGAAAGAGCAGAAACCATTCCAGTCACAGGCCTACAGTCAGAACAACCATTCCCATATGTGGATGTTTCACAACAAATAATACAGAAAACCAAACAGAAGCATTTTCAGAAAGGATGAATAAAGAAGAGGACACTGTGTATGCCTGGCACTGAAGTTGCACAATGTGCCTGAGAAAGGACATGAATGACCCTATCACAGAACCTAGCAGACTGCAGCAAGTGGGAAAAATGGACAGGATGGGGGAACTGCAGCTTAATTACCTCTCTGGATAAATCCACATGTAGGAAGAGAGATAAAAAGACAACAAAGAGCATTTCAGATTACAGCCATGACACTACCTTGTCAGCACAAGCTCTGGTGCTGTCAGGTAAGTTGAGGTCAGGATTGAACCTGTGCTGCCTTTCCAGAAGGAAATGAAAAAGTGAGTGTAATTACAGCAATGTGACCATTCAGTGCACACACCAATGTCAGATAATGAAAAATAGGAGGACATGAGAACTATTGTGTATGAGGCTGGAAAGAAAGAGAAAAAAAGAGAATTCTCCCAACACAACCCACAATTTCATCCTGTTCGTCACAGTTTGAGGAGCACAGATGTGCACAAGTACAAATGCTCTTTCTATGTAAAACAGTGGATAGAAAATAAGGGCTACCTCCACCTAGAAAATGCCAGTTTCAGTGCAGTACATTAGGATCCTAACACATAGTTGCTTTACTTTTGTGCTCAGCAGACTACAGGCTCAATCATTTTACATCTAGATCAAGAGAACATACCAAAGAAGGAAGAGGAAACTTTGGACCTAGAAGCTGGAATAAGGTTTTCAGAAGCTTTCAAGATCCTTAATGGTTACAGAGTTTATTTCCTGGATTTTGGTGACACTATTGCTGGAAATATGAAATCTTGAATTATTTTACCAATTTTACTGGAAAGACAGGAAAATAGAAGATTATAAAGAATGTATTCCAGTACAGGCAACACCCTGGGAAGTTTGCAAAGGAAGGGATTCAATTAGAAACATCAAATTCTTAGTGCAGCTCGAAGTTTGACCATAAGGTGCTAGAGAGGAAATAAGGAAGAGTTTGATTTAATGGGGGCTGTTACAGGACATACTGATAACATGGAGTTCAGCAAGCACCATTGTGGTTTTAGTCAAAGGTTAAGGGAATTTTTAATTTAAAGCAGTAACTAAGAACTGCATTATGTTGCAGAATATAAAGATTTGCCATTCAAATACGCAGTTTCCAAAGAATCTGGAATCATGAACGTTAAAATGGCACTTAAACGGAACAGTGCCACGAAGGCCAAAGTCAAGGGTGTTGGAGTGCAACACCATTTCCTAGGTTTTCCACAGGTGGGTTGAGACATTGTCCTTTCTATTCTGCCTCACCTCTACAACACCTATCTGAAAGGAGGGTTTTTCTGAGGCTAAATCTACTGAGCATCAAATATATTGTAACCTGCCTGGAAAATTTTACCCTGTCGTTCTTATAGCACCAAAGTCAAAAATCTGTGCTTGAAGGTAAATATATTCCTGAAAGATGTGCTCTCTTGAGTTAAAAATTTCAATTTACCATATCACTAAGGAATTGCTATGAAGTTAATTACTTTTGTAGATTAAAGGGCAAGTCCTACTTTCAGCTCCTAATTGCTGGATCTCTTAATACCTTTGCTGCTAGATTAAAGAGCCTTCTGTATGGTAGTTTCTACCCATACAGGTACCTGTGGACAGTTATCAAATCACTTAATTTTTTTTTCCTTCTCTTTCTCCACAACCTGAACACATTACCTGCCTTTAGCTTGTAATGATTTCAACTCATCTCCAAGGCTACTGTCCAAATAATGTCCAATGTTTTGGCATCCTCTCCAAATGAGCACCATGACAGGACCAGGTTCACCTGTGCAGTCCAGCTCAATACACTCCTTTGTACTGACATACAGGGCTTGCGGTCACTCTTGTGCTAACACCATTTCAACAGGTACTTGTGCTCCTTTGGTTATCCATCGTAACATGCTCCTCCCGTTTATGCCCCATTTCTCCTTCATTTCCACCCACTTTTCCTCCATGTGACCCCATGCTATGACAAAAAAACTCCATTTAATGTGGTTTGCAGCTTATTGGTTTTCAGATTAGGTTCTAAACTGTGTGCTGTGCCTTTTCTGTTCATTGTGCATTCAACCTAGGACACATGGAAACCAATGGAAAGGTTCCTGCCTGTAATTCCAACTCTACAGCTTATTGCTGTAAAGTGAAAAAAGCTTGACTGAAGACTGTATAAATTAAACGCTCCCTTGCATGGTTACGCAAGTAAGGAAAGCCGTGCTGAGCTGTTGAAAATGCCTCTTTGTCAGTCTCTTTCATCATTTCACTGATTTAAATTCAAACCTCCTTATTTCCTACATAAGATATTTTATTCTTACTTTATCTAAGTAAAAGGAATTCTGCTAAAGATTTTTCATCCTACAGCTCCAGGGCCTTTGAAATCATATCCTGTATGTTTTGTCTCTATCAGCAGTTTCCCCCGCATCAATCTACAATGAACTACATAAGCCACTTATACCAGAGACTCTTCAAATCATACTGAATTTGATTGGCATATTCTGATCTCCCTGGTTTTGTTAAGCAGGTTGAACCTTAATAACACACTGAGAAGATGAATGGGCTAATGAAGCAGATTGCATGAACTGCAATCGTTCCCTTACAGGTAAAGTTCTGAACCGCTGAGAGTAAGAGGATTTTTTATTTTTCTCCCCCATTTTCCATGGTTCTTTTCACTCTTGGTGCAGCGCTCCACTGTGCAGCTGCCCGGCTCTGCATTAGCTACACACTGAAGAACATCTCAGTGTAATGCTGATGATGAGTTTTTTGTGTAATTAAAAAAAAGTAACTTTCCCTCTTTTCACTTCAATATCATCAAAAACATTTTACGTACATATCCACACTAAATGGATTCTTAGTCTAAACCAGTCCACCAGAGTATCAAAGGATGCAGAAAATATTTCCACAGTACAACTGTGTACAGCCTGTTTTTACCCAGGGGAAAAGCATTGTGGGTGAAGTGTAGTTACTTTCAATGTACTATAGCCCTTGACTCTATGTCACGTTGCTTGTGCTGTGCTGTCAAGTGGAATACAATATAGTTATAACGCGAGAATTAAGGCTTCTGTACTAACTCAGGAAGGCTAGGGGTTTGTTTTGTTATTTTGCAGCACTTACACTATTCCCCTTACTAACCCAGAACAGATAAGCTAAGTCATTTATCTCTCTCCTCCCTACTTTTTTCTCATATGCGAGCACAGTGAAATTTTCAATGGGTTTTACACAAGAGAGAGGAACCAGCCATGCATGCTGATGTCCATTCTCATATCATCTTGTCAAGGGAACTAGGGGTTTCCAGCTTCTGGGTTGGGCAATGGGCTCAGGGGCTAAATCTCCCATTTTCATTGAAATGCTCTCCTGGTATGTAAGGTTAGCCAGCTGTTGGCTTAAGGAGGCTGTTGTGCAGTGTCAGAGATTAAAGTACATCCATCCCTCATCAGCCAAAGCTGGAACATCCTGTGGTTTGGAGGGATGCCTTTCTCAGCCATCCCAGGTATCTTCCCCAGAGTAAGCTATCCAGAATATGCTCCATTGCAGGGAAGATGGGATTTGCAGGCAGCCTGTATATCAACATGAATTATCATAGTTATGGGACAGGCTTCCTACAGACTGCAATACAGCTGCACAGAACCAAGGCAGGGACTTCTGGCCTCAGCCTGCTCCTTCTCCTAACGCTCCTATGTCCTCATAGTGATGACAACACTTGGAACAACTATACAACTACTTCAATACTTTGGAAAACAACCACAAATAAAGGGAAGCTCAAAGGAAAGTCTTTCAAGCCACATCTTCCTTTGTGGCACTCAGCACAGGAAAGGATAGAAAAGCAGAGTCTGTGTTATTTAGAAGGCTGCACCCTCAAAATTCCTCTGAGAAGGCTTTCTTTAAAAAGTTCCAGAAACAACATGGAAAAAAGATGGAAAAGAAAGCTTACAGTGACATGACTGGCTTAACTCTAGATGTACACAAACCCACATTTAGAGAACACTAAATGTGCATCAAAGCAAAGGTGTTAGAAAGCAGTACACACTCCTGAAAGAGTTAAAAACAACATCAAAAGACAGACCAAAGCTGTGAATGGAAGTTCCAAAGGCAGTCTTAATTCTAACAGTTCTTCAATTTGGTGTGTTTGACTTTGCACTTCACTAGTACTGTTTGAAATCAGTGGTCTTTTTTGTGATAATTCCCAGATTTTGAAAGAGAACATTAAAAATACAGAAATTCTATTATGTGGCACATGAAATATCTGGTTAATCAACAGCTTTGAGCATCTGTGATTCATTGCACAGATTTCTGACACTTATGTTAATGGAATAGCTGACAGCACTAATACACTGTTTTTTTACGAGGACCAACATTATAAACGAATAGCCATCTTGCCAGTAGGTTTTCAGCTAGTTACTGACTGCAGAAGAATCACAAAACTTGGCGTACATACCCAACCTGGAAACACCCATAGACATAATTGTCTCATCCTACTCCCCCATTACCAATTTGGTCCCAGTTCCTTCCCAAGCCTCCAAGTCTCTCTATTCAATTTTGTGATCCTACTTCCCCTCCCAGCTTCAAATCAGTCCCCAAGCCAGCTTGCTACAGTTCCCTACTCATACCAGCCTCTCTCCTTTTGGTCAGCTAGCTCCATCCAACTCAATCCAGCGCTAGAATCTGCCTCTCACTTTTGGTTTCTTGTAGCCCAGCACTTGTCTCTCCTCATACAAATCAGACAGTTCCCTCCTCCATTCTATCATGGTGCCTATGAGCAAGAGACAAGCTGGAGAGTTCAGCAGAGAAAATGAGAATCAAACATCCCTGCTTTGCATCTTAATCCTAGCTGAAAGCAGCTGAAGTAAATCATTTATAGGGCAGGTCCTTTAAAGCCCCAGTAGATTGCAGCAGGGATCAGTGAGTGTATCCCCAGCCAAGACAAGGTATGTCTTGACTGACAAGTTTTAAGAAGGGAGATTTTTCACAGTAGTATATTGGGGTATTTTTAGTGGCTAAAATTGCCAACTGTTCTGAACTTTGTACTTTCTAGAAGCAGCAAAAAGTGCCCTTATCTCTTCTTCTAATAGCCATAATTCCCAAATTTTCAAATAACAGGCCTTGAAGACAGAACTATTAGAAAAAAAATCATTGCAAGGTGTTATTGTGGACAAACATATTTTCCTCAAGACTCTTTGCTGAAAACGTTGCAGCTGTTTTGGCTGAACTCTTTAAAATCATCTATCTGAGGGCAGTAACTGCTGAGGGCATAAATCAAACTAAATAGTTAACTTTCAGCTATGTTCTAATTAGTAGTGAGCAAGGTCTTACAATGGAAAGAATCAGGGAATAAGTGACTGTAACTGCTGTAGCTCAGTAACAAATGGGCTAACAAAAGGAAGCACTGTGAGAAGAATATTAATAATACGTTTTATTGCTTTCTCTTCTCCCAGAATTTCCTCCCAGCCCCCAGATAAGCTCCTTCTGTTGCCTTTCTCAAGTGTTACTGAGCACCTAGGAGACAAATAAAGGAATGAATGAAAACACTGACCATGCTGGTCAATCTTACTCAACAGCGCACTTGCAGGTTAGGGGGAGCAGCTAAAGCAGAGTGACAGGCTGATGTGAACAGTCAGTCATTTTGTTGCTCAGACTGCAAGACACAACAGAATTCAAACAGATCAAAATGTAAAGAGACAGGAACACCTCTGGAATATACAGACACCATGTTTACATGATCTCCCCTACCTCTCAGGCATGGACAGCTGCATAACCTTAAGGCAGGATATTTGTGGTTGAACTGCTCTAGCTCTTGCAAATCAAATTCCAACCCTCCTTGCAGAGAAGTGAGTCCTATAAAACTCCTGATTTACTGATGCTTCCTTGTTTGGCTTCTGAAAAACAGGTAATAGACTGGTAGAAAAAGGGAATAGGGATTCACTTGCACCTTTACAGACCTTGTAACAGGGAATAAAAAGTCTATGGTTTAAGTAGTTGAGACAATTTGTAGAATAAATTTTCTTCTTAGCAATTTAATTGCCAGTTAGAAAATGGTCAGCTGGGCACAGAAAATCACCAAACTGAAAGCTCCCTTCTCTGTAGAGTTGGGTAAAAGCTGCCTAGAGCACCAAGTTACTCCTGAAATTGCTTCACTGAAGCCAGCCAGCCAGCCAGCCTTTAAACCAAGCTGATGGATCTGGATTGATGCAGCTGCCTCCTACAGTTTCCTTCTGAACTGGAGGATGCTGGTACAGGGACTTGAATTTGTGTTTTGGTAAGGAAGCTGCTCCTAATGTCCCCATCAGCCTTCCATTTACTATCATAGGCAACCAAAATTTGGTGAGAGTACAGGTAGTCTTCTTTACGGAGAACCATACCTACCTGAGGAGTTATCCTGCTTAAAGCCACTACCATTAGGTTTATCTGCCTTCAGCCATTAGCATTGGAGTAGAGGCTACCCAACTGCCTGTGCTGTCTATCAAAGGTGGCCTTGACTTTGCCTTAAACACAGACTTTGCTTTTGGTTTAGGGCCACAGTGAAGGCTCCCTTGGTGGGTTAACATCTGGATATTATGCCCACAGGATAGCTGGCAGGCAGGTGTGTGGTGAAGGAGAACGTGTTTATGGACATTGACAGCAGCTGCTCAGCCATGTTAGTGCAGACACAACCAACAGACTGCTTGGGAACAACACATACATGATCAGGCATAATGTGGACAACCATGTGCTTTATTTTCACCAAAACTCCTTATATGAGGCTAGGTAAGAATTCTGCTTGTAAACAGTCTATGTGACTTAATACAGGGTCACCTACATGATCTGAAATTTTGTCATGAAAACTGGAATTTCTATAAGCAGAGAAGAACCATACAGCTTCAGAACATATTTTTATCCTGGTAGTATTGTAATAACAACCCTTTGGATTCCTGTTGATGGCATCATTCTCCAAAAATTATCTTTTTGGAAAGAAATTTCTCTTGCTTAATCTCAGACAAAAAGTGAATGGTAAAAATCTGTTCAGTCATTTTTATGTCATCAATGAATCACCAAAACGAATGCTGAATTTAAAACATGTTACACATGTTACATATGTTAGTCCATGAGGAGTTTACTAGGACAATATATTTCTTATACTCTGGTTATTTCACTGACTTATTTTTATAGGAAATAAAATCAGGTAAAGTAGTAATGGTTCACTGACTATAATTGACCAAAACCCCACAATAAAACAAAGCCAGACTCCCAAAGCATTGAAATGATTTCATTTATCCTAAGGGAAAAAAAAAAGTCAAAAGCACAAAACGCATTTTGGTCAAATTTGATGTTACAAAACATTTTTATATTTATTTAATATCATGTTCTCCTACTCTGTAGTTATACTGTATATTTTCTGAAAAAATAATATGCAAACAGATCATTGCATAACACATCTCTTCCAAATTAGCCCAGAAATATTCACTAAATAATTTTTAACACAATAAGAAAAGTGTTTTAATATTTTACGTTTAAATTCCAGAGAGTTTTATCACATAAGATATTCTGTGGAAAACAGCACCTATTTACTTCTTTGTAAGCCATTATGAAGATGAACCTGGCCTCTCTGACTAAATAACAGAGGTGATTAAAACACAAGCTGAATAAAGAAGCTCACCGAGTGGGTTCTTGTAGAGTGAGTATTTCACTTGGCTGTGTGTGTGGAATATTTTGCATAATGGTCTGCAGACCTCCTAGGTTTTTGCTATTACAGAATATACTTATACATAGTGCTGAGACACAGAGAAGTGGTATTTCACATTATGTCTATGCTTGTTTAGGGCTCACTGTCTATGTGGAATGAGTAAAAGTAATAGTAAAAGAGAACAATTATTAAACAGAAAATATTTCATTATGCAAACAAAGAAAAAAGACTGTATTTTAGTTTAGAGACAGTTCAAGCATATACAGCATATACATAATAAAGCTCAGGTGTTTCTTTTTTTTGTATTTTTGTATTAGCTAAAGAAGCAGTCATGAAACTCTTGTATATCAGCTTAAAACTTGACAACCACCTAGTGCATTCTTCTTGCTCACCTTTTAAAAATACACAATCTGAGATGGATACATTGCACTGCTGGAGTTTACAATATATATTTCAAATTTACAAAAATACAGAAAAACAAGATTTCTTGCACTCAGATACTGAGCATTAACCCTTTGAGTACTAATTCCCACCTGCAACACTGCAGAACACATTCATCTGACTAACATGTTTTTATAACATTCTAACAATTATAATTGTCATCTTTATGTACACTATTAGGAAATGAATTCCTACATATATATATATAAAAAAAAAGGTACAGTCTAATAAACTGCTAATAACAGAAACAGTGGGCTGAAATATGGGATGATTTCTGCAACATATACACAGAGAATCACTGACTGATGATCTCTCAAGGGAATTTTCTATTTCCTCTCTGCAGCAATGGAGCAATTACATAAGCCCGTGTTAAGACCTGACAGCAAACTTTCTCGTGTGGCCTTACAGAATTGTGCTTTTTCTCTTATTTATGGATGCACTGCTCACTTCCCACTGTAGACATTTTTCTCTTAGCTCTATGCTGCTATTCAGTCTCTGCAAGCCATTATTATTATGCACCCTTCCTACTTGAAAAAAGCAGTCTTATTTCATATACAGATAATTATGATGCAGTTCTGTACTGTGAACTGATGCTTTGTGTCCAGATGTTCATGGAAACATGAAAAAATTTCTTGCCAAGAGCCTTGTTAATAGAGAATGGCACTGACCTTGGAGTGCCCTACAATTCAGCAGAAATCATGAACATAAAGAACTTCTCTGAATGTCAAATTTGCATTAAAAGATGAAGACAATCTGAAATTTGCTAGGGGAGGAAATGGGTTTTCAGAAAGCAAGTGGTGAAATTAATAGATGGACTCCAAGAAGGTGTATTTTTGTAAAATGACTGAACTTTCTCTTTCCTGGCAATTCTGGACTACATTAATCATGTAACTAATAGACAGTATCATATATACAGTGTCTCTGGAGGAGAATAAGCTGCTTGTAAGAAAATAACTGTAGTCCTCAAAGAGTTAATGATAAAACTGCTCTACCTTAACAGATGTGGAAAGGTTATTGTGAAACAGCTTACAGATTTGTTCAAAAGGCATACTTTACAAAGAAAGAAGTGTAAAACTTGTTGAGACGATTGCTATTACACTGCACAGTGTCACATACAATGAGTAGTGCATGCTCTGTAAAGACATTAGAGTGGACCCTTATCAAAGCTATCATATAACCTTATACAAAGGATTGTGCCACTTAAACTAGTGCAGAGTGATTTTTTTTCTTCTGTAGATTTATAATGCTCTAGATTAATATCAACAGGGTTTTTCACAGCCTTGTACAACACTTTTTTTTTTGTTCTTTTTTTTAACACATGTAACACTAGAAAACAGCAAATGGTATATCCTGACATATGTCATGCAAAATACAACCAATACAGCACCATAGATGTAACAGAGATATTACCTAGCACTTCTCTCCCACAAGAAAAAGGACAGAACAGAGACTGTACATTACACGACTTTACAGGCCATATGCTACAGAAGATCTTTAGAGGCAGTATCACTTTTGTAGATCAAAAAAACCTGTAATTTTATAAAATCCTGTTTATCATTTCTACCATAGTCACTTCTGATTAAAATCCATGGCACGGTAATAATATTTTGCTACAAAAATAAATAAGTAAAAGTTTAGGATGCTGATATGTTTATAAAAAGTGTCAAGTTACTACAGAAGTGAAAACAATGAATGTAAAGGATGGATTTGTAAAAAAAAAGTTGTTCTGTGTAACAAAAGGATATTGCCTCTCATATTCAGTTGTCTAGACTTCATTTTCTAATTATCTTTCACAATGATTTTTACAACTTTTAAAAATATCATCACTTCAAAGCTGTCACTATTTCTCTCGGACTCTTACAAAGAAAATGGAAATAAAGAAGGAAAAGCTGTACAATTTATTGATGAGCTACACAAATATGCCATAGTTTGGAATAAAAGCTATAATAA
Source organism: Ara ararauna (assembly GCA_028858755.1). Classification (NCBI taxonomy): domain Eukaryota; kingdom Metazoa; phylum Chordata; class Aves; order Psittaciformes; family Psittacidae; genus Ara; species Ara ararauna. The sequence continues at coordinate 73,896,481 of CM054381.1, forward strand.
TGATGGTTTAGGGGGAAAAAACACATTATCATGGCCCATGAACTACACAGTAGTTTCATTTTTCCAGGGGCCAGTTTTGATATTTCCTGTACTATCTGAGCTATATATCATGGCTTCATGCACATTTCCCTTGAGAATTCCATTGTGATTCGTCGTATTAAACGGCAATGACTGTGTCCGTGGATGCATTTCAAAATGAGCTGGATGGTGCACAGTGTCACTTTCTGGCATTTTAGCACAACTATATATTACAGTACTTGCATCACTACTTTCTGGCTGGTTGACAGTAGGATACGGATCACTTTTTGAGCAGCAGGCCCGTCTGTGACCTGACTGGCTATCATGCGTACTGTGGGGACTGTCTGTATGTGAGCTGTGGATGCTGCCATCAATACTTGAAGGAATGTGATAGGCGTATTCTCTTTCACCTGCAGACCTATGCCGACTGAAATAACGTGGCTTAGTTCTGCTTTTCAGACATCTATGAATGTGCATATTGGGTCTGAAGCTTCCCTCGTTGTGGACATGAATGTGAGCTTCATCATCAAGTAGCTGATCACAGTGCATTTTTGCACAACATGGTGTCACAGGCGAAAGGCAGTTAACGTGATTTTGAACTGCTTGTAGGTTAGTAAGTTTGCAGTGGCTAGGTGCTGGATGATTAAATACACCTGATTTGTTGGGACATGGTGATTCCTGAAGACAAGGTGCATGAACTTGAGTGTCACCATTGACATTAACCTTTGGGCGCACATTAACCTGGACAGAGTAAGTGTTTCTTCTAGATGGGCAACAGGACCACCAGCAATGCCACACATCGTCTCGTTTTGCACAGTGATGGATTAGGATGAAAAGCCCCAAGGTCACACAGAAGGCTCCGTAAAGGCAGCTAAATATCATATCCAAGAAATGACCTTGAGATACTGCAAGTGCTCCAAAGGTCCAAGTGGCAGTAAAGAGGAACAAAGTGAATGCTGCAGCTCGAAGCTGAGCCTTAAATGAATGCTCATTTTCCAATAAGGAAGAAGAAATCATGGAGCAGGTTGACTGGGGAATGGAAACAGAGTCTGTAATATGACCATGGCCCACCTCAGTACTTGGCATTCTCTGCGGATCTTCTGTCTTTTCCTTTAACTCATACTTGCGTTCAGGATGGCGCTTCAGTTGCACGTATGTGCAGAGAAAGTAAACACAGGTGACTAGCACAATGAATGCTACTGGCCCATAAAAAGCACCGAGACTAGGCTCCCATGCCATCCAGCAACTGAAAACAACAAAAAAACAGAGTCAAGAACAAATTATAGCCCACATGAGGTATGATAGACATCTGATTGATGTGAAATTGGGCTGACTAACTTACAGGATTTAACAGTGTCTCAGAAGTTCGTATATGTTCATTCTGGAGACACTGAATGTGTCTTTAATATCAATTAAGCTGAGGCATCATTTCGTATTTTTTAATAGAATGTATAGTATAATTTATGAGATATTAAAGGCAAAAATTTCCCAGAAATGTAGGTCAGTTCAGAATCTAGAACTGCAGTGAAGTATAAGACCATTTGTGTCAACCTTTTTTTCTACTATTAAAAATGTCAGTGCTAATACTTTGAATAAAAAGCAAATGAAGCATAGTCGTACAATCTATGTGAGCAATAGAAATGCACAGATTTCAGTGGTTTGTATCAATAAACACTTATAGAAACTCTTAAACCTGTTCTTACAGGATTTTCTTGTTGCCAAAGTAGAGACCAGCCTGAGTAATAAGAGAGACTGAAAAAATGCCTCCAGCCACTGCTTTCTGCAGTGAGTGGACCCAAAAGATACATGCCATTTCTGATTTCTGCACTGTTTCTGAAATTCCTGAGAGTTAATTCACATCAATTTGAATGTCTGCAGAAAAATTATGGAAACTGATGGTCTCCTTGGGATACATTGGTAGCATAGTATTATTGTAGCATGGATCATTATTTGCTAGGCTTTAAATAATATATCTGTAACTGGTTTAGATCAGCTTAAAGTAGTTCACAGGCCACTATGAGCTGAATAAGCCTCAGTCAGCTGCGTAATTTAGTAGCAGTCTAACAGGACTGTCCTGAAGATGAACGATCTAATCAAATAAACATGGGAGAAGAAAACACTTCTGGCTAATGGAATCCCAGATGGAAACTGGGAGAACTTGGGTCAAGGGGAGAAGGAATATTTGCCTCGTTTTTACTCTTCTCTATGATCTGCTTTTAGCCACTGCTGCAGACAGGGAACTGAGCTGGCAGTATAATAAGCTAGTACAGCTGTTATGAGGTTCTGATACTCTAAATATTGCATGGATTTCTGGAAAGAGGAATTAGTTATTTATCTGTCAGACTAGAACAAGAAGTAATGGGCTTAAACTGCAGCAAGAAAGATTTAAATCAGATTTTTCAAATAATTCCCTAGCTGTTAGGACAATTAGGATAATAAGCTGTTGGAATAAAGTTTGGTCTATCCATTATCAGAGCATTTAAAGCACCTCAGATAAATAACTGTCAGGAATGGTTTGAATATAGCTAATTTCCCACTGGGTCATGAAGACAGACCAGGTGAACTGTCATGATCCATTCTATTCTAAAAGTAACACTGTGACATCTCATACTCATTTAGGCATGTGCAATTTGTTATGGTCCCTCCAATTCAGAGAGGAACCTTCTGATATCACATTGTCGAGCCAGGAATCATCTACAATTTACTATAAAAAAGGCAGAATGAATTTTTCTCCCAGGCTGAGAACATCTCAGCTTAAAAAGAGGCAGTCCCATTGGGTATTTATCACAAGCAGCTGTAGAATTACTACTTTAAATTGTTAAAATCTGAACCTTAAACAAAAACATATACATATTTATTAATCAGCTTAGAGACACTCCAAGGTGTATGTATTTTGCTGTCAGACATGCACATGAAATGATTCTCTGAAAGATATTTTTGACATAGTAGGTAAGTTACCACCTATATTTAACTGGATAAGCAAAGCGCATAAAGCTAAACGAACACTCAAAGTACAATTGAATAATGTATATTTGATGCAAAGTGGAGAATGGAATGCTCCCCAGTGGAACAGTCTCTTGGGATGCTCTTATTTCAAGTGGAATCTCATTGTGGATAACTTAAAAATCAGTTCCATAAAAACATGCTAAAGTTTGTGCATGTACATTTATTGTACTAACACTATTAAAAATGAGTAAGGCATATAACTGACTATGCTGTTGTTGAATTAGAAGCTGTCTTTTTACTCAGTCTTACAACCATCCCTCACCTCTGCCTTGTTTTCTGTACAGACCATGGTACAAGGTATTGATTTGCTATGATTGAAATGATTAAAGAAATATAAACTCTGTAACTGTGCCAAAATGAAAAACGTCTCATTTATGAACATTTATGAACATAAATAATTGAGTCTTTTAGTATACTGTTGATTATAAGTGATTGTCTAATTGGATAAATTTGAATACATTGAGTTGGGCCTTAGGCAGAGCAGTTAGCCATGGTATGTACTGATTTATTATCAGAATTTAAATTTCAATTACCTTTACGGAACCAAATCTCACTTACAAACCATTCTCCTTTGTTTCCACTTTCCTTACCCACAGCATAACTAGTTTCAAATGTATTACAATAGATTTTCAAAGCAGTAAGTAAGAGTGATGTGCTTCAGAGTAGGAGTGCTGGCAGAGTACTAATATCTTTACACAGAATGTATTTAACTTTGCAGTCTGATATACTTTCTGCTATGCTTTTACGGAAAGACATTGTACTTTATTGGTATCTCATGTTTCATGCCAAGAATTAATAACAGTGTGATGCCTGCATAATTTTTACAGCTACACTGTGTACTAACACACTAGTACACCACAGGGCTATGTCAGGATTGCAAGACACTCTGACTGGAAGATTTCCAGATGGTGAAAATGCAAAATAAGTGTTTTTTAAGGGAGGGAAGGGGATGGAGGAGGTAGGGAAGAGATTTTTACTTGTCCTTTTTTTCAAATAATTATTTCTAAATTACTTAGTCACCTGAAGGGTATCAATTCAAGGTAGTTAATTCAAAGTATTTAACGAATTAGTAGCTGCATTAAATATGATATCCATTAGATATTTTTAATATCCTTTCACTTTTTAAGATGTAAACAAAGAGAAATTCTGTAAATGAAAAGTGATTCTATTGAAAGTAATGGAGTCAAATTGGTACAGGTGAAGTAGCAAACCCCAGATTAAGACGTTGCTCTTTCGTAGCTATTATTTAGTAAAATTTCATAACAAATGTCATCCCAAACGGCATATCTGTACCCTTCATAAAGTCAGTTGCATTTGTCAGCATAGGAAAAGACAACATTTTCCTTAAAAGTTCTATGATGATAGTTTATACTTACTATGGTGCATTGCCTTCAATCCCATAATTATTGATATTTGTTGCTGCTGTAATCCCACATATAATAAAAGGAACTCCACCACTGATCAGGTAAAATCTGTTGAGAGATAATAACTGATATTTTAATTTTCCTGACCTTTAGTTGAATAATGTTTTCAAAATAATTGTGCCTTCTTGAACTATTTTATGTACACAATATTGCTCAAACATTAAACATGTCCCTAAAAACAGAAAAGCAAAGAATGAAGTATTGTCATGAAAACACTGTACTTTATGGAGCAAACAGCAGAAAGCTTAATATTTAATATTTATATGGACCTGACTTTACAATCTCTTATGTCTTTAGTAAATGTAGTTATTACTGCAGTCCTATGAAGAACAAAAACTTGTCTAATGACAGAACCTACATCCCAAATAAAGTTCTTCCACTCATCTAGATATTTATATTTAATAGTTATTAAACATGTAAGCATTATAAATTAAAAATATTCAGACAAAGCAGATGCATTCACTTTAACCTGAAAATGTTCCCAGGGAAATTCAGTGAAATCACAGAAACATTTTCCTAAGTCCTGGATGTCAAAAGAAAGTTCAGTTAGGCAAAGGGAAAGGGACAGACCACTTGGCAAAATGTGGTGGGTTTTTTTTTTTTTTCTGCTCAAAGTATCAATCTGGAGAAATCAGGAGGGTTAAATATCCCTTTGCATATACCATGCTTTTCTTCACTCATTCAATATCCAGTCTTGCAAATGCATTAAAATCTGAGGTTCTCTAAGTCTTCAGCAAGGTCACAGAAATATTCAGTAAGAGTGCTACCCCAAGTGTTAATCTTTCTGTAAAGACTTGTATTCTAAGACTGAAAGCTCGCAGTTTCACACCCCTTTAACTGATTAAATGCCACTGAACTACTTGGAAGCAGCAGTCATTCCAATGTATGATCATTAAGCTACATTAAAGTCTCAGGGGATGTCTCACTGAAGTTGGCATCCTGCATAACTATGTCCAAATTCAGCAAAGTAAACCATCATAACATTTTCCATTTACATAAGCAAAACACAAAATTATGCATGGAGCACAGCACTTCCACCGCTTCAGTCTCTGAGGTGGAGAGCATTGGCCCTGGTGCATGTGAGGCTACAGCTGGAGGGAATGCTGCTCAGTGACAAAAGGGAAGATATTCCACCATACCTGGAAGCTCAGCTGATTCTCTGAACATCCTGACTAATTTCCTGTTTTAACCAATGCTCTTCTGTCAGTAGACAAAATTAGTTTCTTTTCAAGCCACACCTCTGGTGTGGAAAATCATCTGCAGGGATACAGACACTTCCCAATCACTGCTATTATGTTGTCCACCAGGACAAAGAGGAACCTGGTAATGGGGGGGGGGGGGGCATTCTGACCAGAATATGGTTTTCTATAATGTGTTATAAACATTGAGAAATTTCACAGTCATTGCAAGGCAGGATTTTTACAGAAACAGAGTAAGATTAAATAAATCAGCATTTAAATCAAACCCAGAATTAGCATTAGGACTTCTTAACCTCACTTCCCCACTCCTCCTGAAGCAGAACTAGAGGCAAGGCCTCAGCAAATTTCATGTTAACATTTACAGTGAAACTTTGTCCTAATGGTCTAAGCTGTAACAGAGAAGAGAAAATCACCCTCCATATTCATCAAAAAGCCCTTCCAATTTTATAACTTCAAAGCCATTAAGTATATATTTTTTTCTTCAAACTTGGCTTATTCTGTAGAGCTCAACAAATCCCAATGAACAAGCTGCCTCCTTACAAAATCCGCTCATTCAGTTTAATGATTGTACATATCTTTTGACTTGAGCATGTTGAATAAGCTAGCTTAATAGCTTATTATTATTTTTAACAAAGACATGTTCAATGACATTTTTGAAATTCAGGAAATTACTAGGGTAAGCAATGAGGCATAAGACAGTTAATCCCAATTTATCTAAGAGATATTAAGGAGCAGAAAAATAGGAACACAGAAGCAAGCATAGGAAACTGCACTTCAAAACCATCTGAAGTAGTTACATCATAGAAATTACCTACAATGCAACCTATAATTTCATTTTTTGCAGGGCTGCCACTTTTTACAGATTTGATACATGCATTTAAATCACATCCTTATCTAAAGCCTCAGACAAGACAGTATTTGGGTGTTACATAATCTTCATATCTCACACTTTCAGAAGACTGAAAATACTTCAGCAGGCTGCAGTGTTCAGCAGAAAGCTACAACAGTGGTATCAGACGTTCTGGAAGTACTTAGCTACCCAGTGCTTCAGTAATGTGGCAAAATCAACCAAATTCCTGTCCTATCTCATAGCTAAGAGAAAGAAATACATTCTAGATATTACATACGGTGAAGTCAATGGTTTCAGCATACCTGAGGTGCACTGTACTTATATCCAGCACAGCACAATGCCTGCTCTGTCTCAACAAGAGGGGAATGGGATTAAAACAGAACAAACACAAAATATAATCAAAGAAACGGCAGTTAAATTGTCAGAGCAGGAGTGCATACTCTTGCCAGTTTGTGTGAGCTCATGGATAGCTTCAACAGTATATAAAAAAGAAAAAAACACAACACTGGAATGTCACCAAAGAGAAGAAACATTGTTCAAGAAGATCCATATACATGTCAGTTGTGAAGCAGAAAATTGAAATTAAGAAATTCAGACCAGTCTTTCCAAACATCAGTTTCTATACAATCATTTGCTTTTATCAATTTCTCCTTTTTCACCCAGATGATATGTTTAGGACAAATAATTTTGAAGAAAAAGCTGGAGCAGAATTGATAGGGCATAAATAAGAAGTGAAGAAAATGCAAATAAATAGCTATGCTTCATACTTCTACAAAACCTTTTAACTAAGAGAATCAAAGTGCTTTATAGCAATTAATTTAGCCTCACAGCCCTCTGTATGGTTGATAAACATTATTATCCCTGCTGTAGAGATGAGAAAACAAGCAGGGACAGATTAAGTGTTCAAGGTCATGCAGAAAATCTGTTTCAGAACGAAACTTCTTAATTCCTATCCTATGTTTAAATACAAGGCACTTCTCTCTTACTGTAAATAAAGGGACTGGACAAATTATGGCATCCAGGAGTTCATCTCCAAGCCCAAGAAACATGATTGCACCTCTGTGAGTTCAAGCAGCAGCAAGAATAACACAATCTTACTTGAAGGATCCTCTTGTAAGGGTGGTTCCCCCCCAGTACTCACTAATCCTATCCAATGACTGCCTGTTACTCCCTATAAAGCCTGACTTGTGGAGGAGGAGCCTGTGGGCGCTATTGCCTGTGCAGCTCTAATACTAGCATCCACTGATACTTCATATAGTACGGCCTGGGCAAGTAGACAGAGCAGATTTTCCAGACCTTTTGCTGTCTTTCAGCCACACAAAAGCAAAAGAAAGGGGCACTGCTCTTGTCCAGTAATGCTTGTTCACAGAACAATACAATAAACCAATACTGGAAGATTGAACCTTGTACGTTGAGCAAGTTCATGTTTTTCAACTATCTTCTGTCTCCCCTCCTCCCCCCCCCCCCCCCGCCCCCCCCCCCCGGTATATTTTCTTATTTTGAAAATAATCATCAAACTTTTTCTTACGCTGTTTGCCTAACTTACATTTACTACTTCCTCTCGTAACTGTCTTTTGATTTTAAAGCTTTAAAGGTCTATATCCTTTGATAAAGTAACCAGCTCTTGTCATCCAATAACCTTTTCTACTTCTGAATTAATTCTCTTATTCTTCTCATTAAGCCAGCGCCCTTACTCCTATTCACAGAAGAACATGCAGTAACCCAGGATCCAGCCAATTTCATCTACTTGTGTTACTCTTCTACCATTCAGGAACACAAACAGTGATACTCAGACTACCAGTAATGAAACTCTGTAGCAGCAGTAAGAAGAGCCCTGCTCTGACAGACTTGAATATTACAAGGGAGCCAGCTAACACAGAAGGCTCGGCTGTACTCAAGATAGCCGTGCAGGCAAATCTTTAAAAACTGAGAAACCACAGGGAGAAAATTACTATTTTTTTTTCAGCTGAAATTTGATCCTGACAAGCAGTTCATTTATATAATGTTCTAAAATTATTTTAAAGGAAAACTGTAAACTGTGGGATGATTCGGGGCTTTGAAATGATTGCCAAGCTGTTGATGCAATAGCCCTTGAGAAGTTTTTAAAATCTGCACATTGTCGTTGCTGGCCACCCAGGGATGCCCTGATGATTACTAGCAGATTTTCACATCAGCATATATTTATTTACTAAAGCTCATTCTATTCCATCTCCACTAATATTGTTATGTAAGCTAATTAGTTTAAAGCTAGCCTGGTAGGCCTCAGCATGCTGTACTTGCACCTCAGCTGCAGTGTAGGCAACACCTACAGCCTGAAAACCAGGCTATGAAGGCACGCTCAAATGATGTGCAGTAATTTGTGCGGGGAGGGAGGAATCATACTCATTGAACATTAGAGGGAACTCCTCAGTTCCTGCTGCAGCTGCATGAGCCTAGTAAGCACAATGTTTTTTTTACTACATGTACTAACATAAACACAAAAAACCCCAGCAGAGCAGCAGACACAGCTTGAGGCGATGTCCCTCTGTTGACACCATGGCTTACTGTTTTCCAGCATCCTCTCAGCAAGAACTCCTCTTGTTAGGCAAACCCTACCACAAAATACTAGGAGCTATATAGCTAACCTGATAGAAACAGGATAATGTCAGCAAGAATGACTGCAATAGCCTGCAGGCAGCATCCATTCTGCGAACTTAACATGCAGTATATTCTTCTAAGTTAATTTCCATAAATATTACTCAGTAAGTCAGCAAGTAAAAGGAGAGCTCTACCCAGTGATGAATTTCTTAGTGAGTGTCTGGCTATTCTCTAGCACAAAATTGTTTCCAGATTAAGAACCTTGACTCTGGAATGAATTCTTCTGAAAAGGACCAGACCTTGGCTTTGTGGGTGTAATGCAAGACTGATTTTAAGATTTTTCTGCAGGGGTTGGCAGAATGGCAATGTATCAGGAAGTGATTTAATAGCTTCAAATAGTCTTTACTGCAGACATTACTTGATTAAAATGTATGTATATTTAAAAGCATTCCTCTCTGCATGCACAAGTCTAGAAAGGTACATGTTAGATATCTAAAGATACCAGTGAAACACAAATTTATTTCCTTTTCCTCAGTACAAAGAAAGATTCAATTATTTAGCTCTACATACTGTTAGGGCACAGTTCATATAGGAGGAGATGTCAATCTATCAGACGCTTGCAAAATAAAAATGAAAATTAAAGAGGAGTCACGGCAAGATGATTTTCCCTTTATTTTTCCTTGCGCTGGGATTTGATTTTAGCATTTCATGAAAATAATCCATATAGAAAATGGTCATTAACTCCTGAGCTAACCAGATGCCACAGCTCAAGTACCCGGCAGGCAGGCAGATAAGTAGCTGCTCTATAGAAACCTGAATTTATGAGCCTGATTTTCAAATTATTCTTCCTGAATCTTTCATGCATCACATCATTTCATGGTCCTTCTTCCTGGGAATTTTGACAAGATAAAAAGAAGAATTTGTAGAAATTATGGTGTTTTTGAAAATATTCTTTTCATTTGAGAAAAAAAAAATGTAATTTCAAATACTACGCCCAGATCATCTGGACTTATGAACATATTTACAAATACCATGTTTATTTTTCTTCACGGCCTTGCTGAAGAGAAATGAGCATTTCTTAAGTGCTTATTCCCTGTTTGTAAAGTAGAGTATAATCACAGAGAATACAGTGAAAAAAAGGGTGGAGGGGGAAATTATGTACTAATAATGATAAAATAAACTTTAATATGGAAAGTCAAACTCTAAAAGGTAAATAATAGCAGAATTAAGAGTTGTGTGAAAACTCTATTTAGCACCTTTATGTGACAACACTGTTATTCTTTCTGTCTGTTCACAGTCCTTTTTTTTGTTCTGTAAGACTTTTCATTCATTCAGCATGGAAGGAACACAGATCACTGGGCAGGTAGTTACTATTTTTTATAAATATTCCTTCTTTGTAGATCTTATTGAAAATTATGAGCTTCAGAAATATTAATTAATTAATCATCATGATGTCCTTGTGAGATTATATATAATCTCCATGTAGAGGCAGAGACTAAAACACAGAGAGATGAATGACAAAGCCATTAAAAAAAGCCTCAGCAAATTTGTTTGCTCAACTTAAGATGTCCAGGCCTCCATTTGACAAAACTGGACTCTAATTTTTTATTAAAATTGGCCATGAGATAGAAGTTCTAAATACTTTGCTGCATCTGCCTTTAAAAACTCATGGGATCTTGGGCAGTAAAATGGAAGAACGCTAATATCGGAAGATATCAAACATCAGCTATCAAATGGCCACAAAAACACTTGCCTTCCTCATGCGAGCCCACTGCTCTAGATAGTCATAATGATCTTCTGTCTGTTTCAGGTGATGTCTCTTGCACTGCCAACTAGAAAGTGTGAGAGTTTAGGTTCTGCTACTGGACGAAGCTAAGAGGATGTGCTGAAGCTGTTTCTATTCAACTTATTTGGTTAACATCCTTCATGGCTAGTGTAGGCGTTATGTCCAATTTTGTGTTTTGCAGGAATTTTCAGGCTGGCAGTACAGTTGCAGTTTGCTTTTTTGCTTTACCATGACCCTGTAAGACAGTCTGAGCCAGCAGGGAGGACATGGAAAAATAGAATTCAAGAACTCAAAAAATGTTTAGTGAAAGCTCAGAAGAAAGAGAAGGGGTTTCATTTATATAGAGATAACTGCATTATCTCTTGGTGAGCTAGACCAACTGGAACAGCCATTGTATCTAAGAAGCAAGAAAGCAAGAGACACCTTGTCCTTTTTCTTTCTGTTTTATTGGAGAATGCGCTGGCGGCCATTTGAAATCAGAGAAATATGATTCTTGCAGTGCATTCCATGCTGCAGTTTAGCTCTACTGACTTCTAGTCTTGCTCAGACTTAATGAATAAATAAATTCAGTCATTCAGTCAGGTTAAGGAGGTAGTCATGCTGGATGTATTTCTGAAGGAAATAAGTAAAACATTAAGCAGCATGTTGATGAAAGAGAAAATGCATTTTTTTATTTCTTAAATATTCTATCTATATTTTTTAAAGTCTAAAACAAGCATGGAGCTCAGGGAGAGATACTGTTTATGTTAATACTTGGAGAGAAATAATAGGAGGAGAAATAAAACTCATGCTTTGAGTATTTTCTATTTTCACAATCATTTTATCCCTAGGGAACACAACAGGCCCTTCAATTCTGTTTCCACGCTTAATTTCTGGTAGTAAAATGGCTGAAACTCTTGTTCAGAGCAATTCATTGCTACTTCATTTTTCCAGGCATTTGACTACTCTAGCATAGAGCTGTTAGCTGAAATTATTCTGCAGTTCCAGCCTGCTGAATCAAACACAAGTGCATCACCGAGCACTGCAGTACACCTTTAGAAAGCCAATTACCATCAGGATGTACTTTCAAAGGGGAGAAAAGAACCATTAACCTATCAACCCTCATCAAGACAAGCAACAGCCTATATATGACAATGCCATTTTATATAATATGAAAGTGAAATGAAAAGTAAAGCACGCAAAGATAGCGATAATAAGTGTTGTACCCTTATACTGTCACATATTTAATACTCAATTCACATTATATTAGTGTCATTGTTTATGACTGTCAGTATCACCTTGAATTTTAAATAGAAAATATGGATTTCTTTGGTTTTACTTGATGTATTATTTCATTAAGCCTGCCAAAGGAACCAAATGAAATGAGTAGCAGGAGGAGATTTATTTTAATTTGGATCAACTGTGAAAGTCACTGACAGGGGGGCCTGGTCTAAGTTCTATGACTAAATTTTGAAACCCTGTTTTTGAAAAGGAGTTTATGTCAGTCCCTTATGTCAGTCACCAACATCAACTCCCTGAATCTCCATGTGTTTCATGTATTGTTGAGTTTGACAATTACTTGCGTCGTGCAACATTTTTTTTTTTTCAGGAACTGCAGTAATTTATAAAAGTTGAAATGCACCAGTCAAGCTCTTGTTTTAAGAAGTTCTTGTTTAACTTTTACATCACCTGAAAAAACACTCTTTTCAGTTTTCAATTTTCAGAGGAGGAGAACCTTTGGAGAATTTATTGAGAAGTTACTTATTAACTACTTGGTATATTTTTGGATAAAAAATGAAATCTATTTGTGGTATTAAAAGAGGTATTCTAAGACTTTTTTATTATGAACTATATTGCCATTAGAAGTGAATAATTTTGATTGCATGAGTTTCATAGGTAATACGTGAAACTGTCTGTTTTCTAGAGAATAATACTCTTAGTTTCATTTTCTGTTAAATTTCACTGTATGTGCACAGAATGATTCAGAAGGTATTAGTGACCATGCAACTGATGTAATGAAGATAGGGACTTTACTGGTAGACCCAGGTGGCTTATTCTTAGATTTGCTCAGCCGAGCATTTAAGACAGATGTGTGCAAAAAGACAATGAAAAGAGAATACAGGAACTCCTGCGAAATGTCTCGAGGGAGGACACATTAATTCCATTCTCCTAAATTAATATATTCTTTTCCCTTTTCTCTTATATAAATCAATGATCACATATGAAGGGCAAGATCTTTACCCACAGTGCCAAAGGGAGCTGAAAATGTTTAGGAGAAAGAGAAAAATACAAGAAATACTTTAGAGATGTGAATTTCCACAAAAACTACACTGCTAATTTGTACAGTCTTATGCAAGCCTTGTACCTTTTGATGCAATATTAAGCCCCTGTTCCAGAGGGCAGGTGATAAAGAATCTCAGCTTTCTCTACTGAACTTTTATGTGGGCACAGAAACAATTGAAATTGATTTCCTACAGATGTTTTCTTACGATTGTCTTTGGTGTCTAAAAAGGTACAAGGTCCTCTGGAGATCTTTCCCCATCCGCCTATCACTTCAGCTTTCCCTTATGTTGAGATACTTACCTTTGTTATTCACTTGCCCGTCTAGTCACGTGAAAATTACAGGAGCTTAATGATCTCTATCCATCCCAGGTTGATTAGCAAAGTTATTAGACAAGGAAAGCCTCAATGACAGTCACACACCTAAATAAACTGTTTCTTTAAGGAGATCATAATGTGAATAAGAATACATTTCCATTTTTTCATTACAGATAATTACAAGCAAAATATGAAAGATTTGAGCTTTAATTGTTCAAAAACTAGCAGAAGAATAGGAATCTTAAATTCACTGTTTAAAAAAATATCCTGCTCTTTTTATAATACTATCACAATTTTTACTTTAGTTTACTGATTACTGAATGATGAATGTTGGTGTTGCTACTTGCAGAGAGAAAACAATAGCAAGAAAGCATGGCTCCAACAAGTTAAAAAGCAATTTTATCTCTCTGCTGGCCCTGAAACATTTTAAGGATCTTATAAAGAGTGTTTGATACAAGCCATTAAAATAATGTTTTTAGGAAATTTAACACTGCCCCATGAAATCTGCCATTTCTGTCAAAACCCCTGCCTTTCTTCAATTAAAATGAAAATTACAGCTTCAAACATAATTGTATATAAAACTGCTGAATGCATCAGCTGGTTTCTGTCACATAACAGTGATTAGGTGGTCACTATTATACAGAGTACTCTCAGAAATACTTAAAATTATACATGTTCTGGCCAACAGGTAATATACATATTTTTAATATTTAATGGATCAATATTTAATATATTCACATG